>OY720144.1:31877421-37771342 GCA_963082955.1 Cheilosia grossa
TCCAAGTCGGTGGTTGCTCTACTGAAGAAAGAAACGGTCTTTTTCATTTCTGCTTTTTCGACTTGAATTAGTACGCCGGCTAGTCCTAAGGAACATGCATCTGTGTGTAGTTCGTGATTTTTTGAAGGGTTGTATAATGTTAAAACTGGAGGTGTTGATAATTTTTCTTTTAATTGGTCAAATGCTGAGTGTTCTACTGATGTCCATACAAAAGTTGCCCCTTTTTCAAAAGAGCATTAAGAGGAGCAGCTATTGCCGCGTATTTGGGCACAAAGCGTCGAAAGTATCCGGATAGCCCGAGAAACTGTTTAACGTGTTTGACTTCAAGTGGAATTGGAAACGCTTTAACGGCGTCAATTTTACAATTTCATAGCTTTACGCCTGAAATACCAATCTCGTGTCCTAAGTACGTTATTGTATTGGAAAAAAATACGCATTTTTTCAAATTAAGGGTTAGGTTGGCTTCTAGTAAAAGTTTTAAAAGGTTTTCGAACAACATAAGAACCGTGTTTGCATTCTCCCCGAAAATAACGATATCGTCCATGTATATGCATCTAAAGGAAGAGTTTGCCTGAGATGAGGGGAAAATGGTTTCGATGCTGAGGACGTGCGTGTATTTCGTTGGAGATCGAAATTGTCTCGAACCTGCTGTTCGACTTCAATAATGTTATAAGCTTTGAAAGTAAATCGACGGTGTTGATGCAGTTAGCCAAGGTTAGATAATTTCTTAATTCCCGATCTCTTAACCCTGAGATTATATACTTTAAAACGGTGTCGTGTCGTAGATGCGCTTTTTCTGCAAGGGCTTCTGCGTCGTAGGGATAATTTTCGTAACTTTCGTTGGGCTCCTTACGTCGAGTCATTAATTGAGAGATAATCTCTGTTTCGTTAGTAGAACTAGGAAAATCCGTAACTATTTTGGATTTAAACTCAACCCACCCATTTAAATTGTCTTGTTTGGCAGAAAACCATTTGCGTGCTCCTTCCTCAAGTCGTAGAGAAGCGTACAGAAACGTAGTGCGATGATTGTAAAGTTGGCGGATGTTTTCGATGGTTTCAACTCACTGTGGTGCGTTTAAACCAGAAGTTGATGCTGGGTTGAAAGATGGTATAATATTTTTTATTTCTTCGTGGCCTAGCCTTATAAGTGAATGGGTTAAAGCTGCTGATTCGGACAAATTTTGGCTTCTGTTACTTTGAGATCGTCGATTAATGACGACTATTCGTCCAAGATTTGCATTTTGACCCTCAGCTCATCTATTTCTTTTCTTAATTCGGCAGAGGATCGTTTTTTTGCATTTTTCTTTTCCATTTTCCCGAGTAAATACCTACTGATTTATTCTTAATTTTTTTTGCGAACTATCGCAAAATATATGCGTCTTAATGGCTGGTTTTGTAAGTACAACTTAACCTATTTCTAGATATTTAACAATGAAGTTAAATATCTCGGAGTCATCCTTGATAAGAAACTAAACTGGAACTCACACATCAAGTCCGCCACAGAGCGTGCCTCTAGAGCCATGTGGGCCTGTAGGTGTCTGTACGGCAGAACTTGGGGTCTTAATCCCAGAATGATACACTGGTTGTATACAATGATGGTAAGACCCATTGTATCGTACGCGGCAATCGTCTGGTGGCCAAAAGTACTCGAACGTACCACGGCAAATAAGCTTCAGAAGCTTCAAAGGATTGCCTGTCTCGGTATCACAGGTGCAATGCGCACCTGCCCAACTACAGCACTTGAGGCCATTATTGGGCTCTCACCCCTGCAGTACTTTATCATGAAGACGGCAGCTAGATGCGCCATTAAACTGCAGCTAGATTATAGGTTTAAACCAGCTGACCTTGTGGGACATCTGAAAATACTCAACCTAATCCCTAACTTGGACATGTTCTGCTCAGTCCCAGACACTATGGTTAGAGAGTACAGTTTCGGAAAACTTTATGAGGTCGAAATACTTGAACGTGCAAGCTGGACCAATGGTATTCCGTCACTCAACCCAAAAAGCTTAGTATGGTACACCGACGGATCCAAAATGGATTCCGGAGTTGGAGCTGGCGTCTTTGGGCCCAACACCAAAGTATCGGTACCCATGGGATTGTGTCCCACGGTCTTTCAAGCGGAAATCCATGCTATCGAAATTTGTGCCGATCTTATATCCCAAAAAGGAATGAAAGGCGCAACCATTCAAATATTTTCAGACAGTCAGGCAGCTTTACAAGCTTTGGCGTCCAATACAATGGACTCCAGAACAGTTAAGTGCTGTCACGATGCCTTGCAAGCCCTAGCCAAACACAACAAGGTAAGGCTCGGCTGGGTGCCGGGTCATCAGGGTATTGCAGGCAACGAATATGCAGACAAACTAGCTAGGACTGGCTCCGAATCCTTTCTCTGTGGACCAGAACCCTATTGCTCGGTCAATTGGACTACTGCACTAAGGCAAATTAACGATTGGGAAAAACAACTCCGTCTTGAACACTGGGAACATGTCCCGGGTCTAAGACAATCCAAACGATTAATTAAACCTTACTCCTATAAGGAAATACTTAAACTCAGTAAGGATAACATAAGTAGGCTAGCGGGCTTCCTCACAGGTCATTGTGGCCTTAAATATCACCTCAACAAAATGAATCTTTGTCCGGAAACAGAATGCAGATTCTGTCTGGAGGATATCGAATCCTCTGAACACATTTTCTGTGACTGTCCGGCTCTTCATTGGTTAAGAAAACGGGTCTTCAATAGGGAGAATCGTACACCAACAGAGATAGCGTACTCTGCTACTAAAGATTTACTGACCTTCATCAGGGAGGTCGAACGTCTCTTAGTTTAACCTCTCCCCATTGACACAATAGATCTTTCAGGTCGCAGTGTCAGCCATTTGGGCATGGGACAAATTAAAAAAGAAAAAAAAAAAAAAAAAAAACCTATTTCTAAAAAGAGACAATACATTCACTAAGGACATGTATCTCTTTCCCTTTCAATTCACGCAAGGTATAAATACCAACGTTTATTCAGAAAAGATACTGGACTATTTTCGACATTTATCTATATCTCTATCTCTTTTGTACTAATTTATAAGCAATGCAATTCAGCCTATTGACTACCATGTATTTTGTGAACCACGTTCATCAGGGGTATATGTTATTAAGAAAAGATACAATCGTTGCGTGGTGCAAGGAAGGAACACAAACGGCGCTATAAGAACAACTTGAGAATTTTATTTCACCAATACTACTTACGTACATCAATATTGTTGGATACACTTGTCATATTTTAACTGAACTTACTTAAATAACACAACACAATCCTGGTGATCCCACTTCTGATCTATTAACCGGTACAATAAAGAATACCTAACTATACTTGCCAAGCGAACTCGGACATACGTCTTACGTGGCCGCGCGCCGATATTGATAAAGGGTGATTTTTTAGCTGGTTTGGTTTTGGCAACACTGGTTTTGACAGCTGACGTGTGTTTAGTACCTTGTGTCACTGTCAAACAGCTTCAGTTTGGTTTGCAATTTAACCATGGATCGTCTAACAAATGAACAACGCTTGCAAATTATTGAATTTTACTATCAATATTCGTGCTCGGTTCGAAATGTTCATCGCTGCTTTTTTATCGAAAAATTGTGTTCAGCGATGAGGCTCATTTTTGGTTGAATGGGTACGTAAATAAGCAAAATTGCCGCATTTGGAGTGAAGATCAGCCAGAAGCATTGCAACAGCTACCAATGCATCCCGAAAAAGCCACTGTTTGGTGCGGTTTATGGGCCGGCGGCATTATTGGGCCATATTTCTTCAAAGATGATGATGAAATGGAAGTTCTTGACTTGCATGATATGTGGTTTCAACAAGACGGTGCCACATGCCACACAGCACGCGAAACAATGGCGCAATTGCGAGGCGAGTTTGGTGAACAGTTAATTTCACGTTTCGGGCCGGTCAATTGGCCGCCTAGATGGTGCGATTTGACACCATTAGATTATTTTTTGTGGGGGTATGCCAAGGCTAATGTGTATAGGGACAAGCCCGCTTCGATTGACGCACTGGAAGCCAACATCCATGCATTCATTCGTGAGATACCGGCCGATATGTGTGAAAGAGTATGCCAAAATTGGACTCAGCGGATGGGCTACCTGAGACGCAGCCGCGGTCAACATTTGCATGAAATTATCTTTAAACATTAAATTGCAAGGTTCAAACTATCGATTCAAATAAATATTTCATTCATTTTTTCGAATTTTTTGTGTTTTTTTTTTAAAAAAAGTTCTAAACCTCTTAAAAAATCACCCTTTATAAACAATCTCGAAAACACTACTCGCATGCCCGAGCTGCCAAATGACAGTCATATGGTGTTACCAACTACTTAGGAACTGGGTATGTTCTATTAAAGTCTTCGAGACATAACAATTCCGCTTACATTTAATGACAAACTTTTCTTTAGCACTGACAACATCTTTTCTGAAACTCCTTGGCTTTGGGTTTTAATCGTTATTAACGAAATGAAAAATTTCAGTAAATTTGTCCAGGGACATCCGAAAATAATGTTGAAATGGCTCAGGATATTTTTCTCTTTTTTTATTGAGGGGATGTACATAGATGTTATGTGGTTGAAACTTTTTAAGCCACCAAAAATAAAAAAGTTAATTTTTTTTTCTGTAATGCAATGTGATGAGCTGCCATTCTACATAAGATTCAAAATCGAGTGCCTACCTACTGACATTGACTTCACGCATATGCGGGTAGGTATCTGCAACCAAAAAAATTTTTCATGTGAATGAAATGTCAGAATCTACGAATATTCGCCAGTCCGCAATTCGCTCTCCAGGCGAATGGTCCTTAATCGCGTGAGCAGAAAACGATCGAAAGACATCGCCTCGACGATGCTTCTACTTCGTGTAACTCGTCGAAACGACTCGATTTAACGATGGCTATTTCGCAATCGTTTCATTGTTTTTGATGCATTTTTATATATAAAAGAATATTTTAAGGAAGACACTGACTTATATTCTCCTTGTCTGAGTGCGACTCACTCTTATCCACGTTGTAAAAGAATGTTTTCTTTGCAAAATAGAAATGGTTATTGCGCTTGAATTTCATTTATTTGTTTTATAATTTTTTTTACAACTAAGCAATAAAAACTCATCTGTTCCAAGAAATCCAAGAACTTTATTGGCATTTTGACTCATTTAAGAAATAAGTATATATATTGAAAACCAATCAATTACTACAAAGTCCATTGGACTATGTTAGGTTCCTAAAAACTGTATCTGCGTATGTACACTTCCACTTAACATTTCACTAGCATCTTGATACTAATAGAGGTTTTTTTCCTTATCATCTATCCATTTTTGCAATAAATACCCAATGTTGTCAATCAATGACAACAAAGAAAAACAAATTTAAGAAAAAAAAATTCCATACATTTTTTGATTTTTTAAGGTTTATTTACAGTCATGTTCAAACTTGTTAAAATGAAAACGATGAAGGATCCGATTGAAGGATGCGATGATGTTGTTATATGAAGAAAATAAAAACGATATAGTTCTGTTCAATCGTTTCATAAATTACGCGATGAGAGCATTGGGGTGGGATTCTGTAAAAAACGAAACGAAAATCACTTTCGCATTTCAAAAAACGAAAGAAATCACACGAAAGCGAAAATTTGCTTCATGTAACTCCTTTCGTTTCCTTTTTCTCTTTCACATGGGTTTAAGAAACAGTGTGACGAACAAATTAAAGTTTGAGAAGCTGAATGTATCATAATGAGCATATGACAGCCAATAGCTGACAGCTTCAAAATATTTTATTCGTTGATATTTTGGTTTAAATAAATAAGGTCAACATTGTAAATAATAATGTAAGTACAATAAATAATTACCGCCACACATGCTCTTTATTTGGATCAATTAAATATTTACGGGACGTCAACAACAACACAAACACAGCTAAATGTAATGATTGAGTATCCTTTTCTAGCTAATACAATTGAAAAGCTGTCACTTACCGCCGGGTATGTTAAATATTTGGAAAAAGTAACATTTAGTTACATTTTCTTCCAGTACTCATGGCCATTTTATCCATTGAGGACACAAAACGTTTTCCGTTACATTAAGAGTTACGTGTTGTATTTTCGACAAAGTACTCTGTGCGAGAGGAGAAGCAAAATCGGTTCCAACCATCCACTAGTAACCACCTCCAGCCAGTACCTCACGCGTGGAACATAGACTTAAAATAGGAGAGACGTATGTGTTTCGCGTTCCTGTACGAAGACAAATGTTGTCCAACACATACCTAAAAGCACTTTTATTCAACCGAAAACGTTGAAGAAAACTAAATAAAAAATTAAGAATGTGTATATAAACTTACAATTCAATACACATCAATAAAACAAACCTTTCATCGGGCAGCGTAAGAGGATTGGAATAATCCCGAAGATTTTTTCGGTTTTGTCTTAGATTTTGATCTTCTACACTGCTATCATCACTATCACTTGGTATTAAGAAATAATTCGCCAGCATATTATTTATAGAATAAATAACACAACCAACAATTTAGCAATCAAAGAAAATGAGAAAACGTCAATGAATAAGCTGTCGTTGTTTTCTTTTCGCCCCATATGTTTGTAGAACGGAATTACTTATTTAATGAAATAGGCCGTTACAAAGCAGCGATAATGTTAATTTTTACATAAAATTGTGTAACATACTCATACGCGTGACAGCAATACCGGTAGTAATAATTGATATATGTACGTCTTCTGCATTGCTCATTATTGCTGCTGGCTCGAAAAAAAAGATTATTGGGGCTTACAGGAAAGTCTTGAAATAGAACTTGAAAAATAATCACAGCCCAGTCAAAAGTGGATAGCAAAAATTGTATCAGTTCGTTGATAAATTGCAAAGGAAAAGCAGTAATGAAAACATTGCAAGGAAACCAATTAGGTAAGAAGAGAATTATAAATTTATCAAAATCGTAGCTATTCGTGGTGTTTCGTTATAGATTTACTTGGGAACTTAAAGACAACAAGCAGAAAATGACTTCATATCATCTTTTCCCAACAACAGTTTTGAAGTTATTAACATCTAAAAGAAGAAATAAAGACCAACGTTTGAGTAGCTGGAAATACTTTGGGAATAACGGGAAAGGTGATACCTATTATTTATTTCAAAAGTTAGCGCTGTTACAAAAATAGTAAGAAACTTAATTTAAATACTAGGATACCGAATATTATTTACTAGTTTGTTTATGTGTTCAGTTTTGGATTTAACATAAAGTCATGCATAAAGCGCACAATATTCGAAGACAAAAATGGGCTGCTACCGGAAAGAGAAAGATTTAGAAGTCAATCGCGAAAAAAAAGTTTTAAAATGTTTTCTAACGTTTTCAGACTAGTTAAAAACACAATAAAACTTCTCACACACATTTATTCATTATTAAATTCGTTTCCTTTGTTTATTATTGTTACTTTTTTTTTAATAAATTTTATCATACCGAATTAAAATTTACGAAGCCGACTACAATTGACAACTGTGAAAATGAAACTGACTGGCGAAACTGAATGTCACAAGGCGAAACTAAAACTCACTGGGAAGCATGTCATGAACCTTACAACAGAAGATAGTTGCGTCAACAACGGAAGACAACATCGGGTATAGGAATGCAAAAAAATATATCACATTAGATATTTATTGACACTCGTAGCTTATTGTAAAATGCTTTGGTGTTTCTAGGCAAGTCCTTAGAAAAACTCTGTTTCTTGGAGGATGATGAAGAATGATGTTGAAAATGGTACAATCCACGCATCGAGTTATGTTAATCTTTTGTTCACATCAACGGTCTCTGTGAGATTCTTTCTGACATTTATGGAGCAGCGAGAGTATCGATTTGGACTTGGACTTGGGTTAGTCGGTTGTGGACTAAAAAATTAAAATATTAGGCGCAACAGGTCCATAGGAACTCCTATCTCCTCACAACCATTCGTTTTGTGTGAGTTTTTAAATAATTTTTGGGACGAAAGGAAGGGATCTCTTTTATGACAGTTGTACTCTCGAATGTTTGCCAGACCTTCGCGCAGCAGTGAAAAACCGTAAGATTGTGGACCTACCAGGCGTACAACCACTGATAGGGTCCAATCGGTTCATTGACCAATAATTTCAGGCGTTCACACAGTGCAACAGACAGGATCTTGTATGCTATGTTAAGGAGACTGATGCCTCTATAGTTAAGAGGGTCTTCTTTCTTGTGGATCGGGTAGACAATGCTGCGAATCCCTTCATCAGGCATACTTCACTCTCAACAAATTTTGGAGACGATTTGGTGCATTGTTCATCCATCCCTTCTTGTTTGATCGTAGAGCTCAAAGGCTGCTTCATAGACACTCATTTTTCATTCATTTTAAATTCATTTTTTATTTATATCTTTAATAAAACAAATATACTAGGACCTAAAACAGATTAAATCTAATTAAAACTAACATTTATCTTATTCTAGCTTACTGCTCTTAGCGAGCGCTCTAAACTTAAGAATATCCTTAAAATATTGCCTTTCGGCCTAAAATCTATCTATATTTTGTTTGTTTTTTATTCTTTAAGAAAAATTCGGTGCTTTAACGTATCGACCCTGTCCCGATCCGCAAATGCGGTGCTAAAACGGAGGAGCTCCTGAGCATTGCCGGCGTACCCGTCGTGGATGAGCCGCTTATCCTTCGCGCCGCGGTGGCTGTGGTACAATACCGGCACACCATCTTCTGTCAGGACTAACCCTTTCATGCCTACATAAAGAAATGCATCAGGCGGGACAAAGCCAGACCGAAGCGTACTCTCGTGGTACATTAAATTGGGGTAGTAAGCCCCTGAGATCAGGTTATTATCACTGGCCATCGCCCTTGTCATGGACACTTTGTTTTACTGTTTGCACGTGCCGACACTCTTCATCGGATGCTTCTGTTTTCTGTATCAATCACCGTAGTAGATGTCACAGTTTTGGTTGGAACATTCCACGTGCCGATCCAACTGTCTTCGACAGTAAATCTGTCGTTATCCGAGACTCTATTTCGTTTTTCCGAAACATGCGGAGGTCAAATAAGCAAAATTGATCTGTACTAACCAGTTGCAACAGCTGTCAATCGCCAAGTTGATGTCAATCAGTGCCTACCGTCTTCATACAACACCCTATCATATATACAAAATATTGGAAAACGAATTTCTGCACAATCTTCCCAACAAACAAAATCAACCGAAATCAACGCCACTCTAAAGAACCTTCTAATAATACACTTGGAGTTTGTAATGTTTACAATTTTGAATGTTTAATAGACACTCTACAGACGTTGGGAAAAGCTAGAGTGAGAAATAATGCAAGTATAACAACTGTGAGTGATTACGTTATCGTAGCTAATTCACATGATTATTCCATTTTACAAAATTTACTAGATTAGCCGTGTTGTTTTATAGCACTCACTTGTCATTTTCTTAGAAGATTCGCCGACTAGCGTGCTTCAATCGAACTTGTGTTTAATTGCATAATATGTATGTAAACCTCAGAAGCAATGATATTATTTGCATTTAGAGTTTTGTCTTCTTTATTTGATTATAAATGTATAACATTTCGTAGATATGCAGATTAAAATGTTGAAAATAAAATAAACTAAATATGAATTCAAGCGATAAGATACGTAAGTGAACAACATGCTTGAAGTAGAACGCAATCTAGTCGTCACTTTTCTATCTCTGAGACCGACTGTGATCTATTTCACTTCTCCGTTTGTTTTCATTTAACCTAGTTACATAATTGCAGAAGAAATTTACTTTATAAATTCGGTTTGCTGTAATTTACAATGGATTGTAAATACATTTTCTAAATTAACATATATAAGTGAATTGGAATGATTGGCAAAAGTTAACAAGTGCGTTGTGCGTGATGTAAAGTCAAACATAGTACGTATGAAAAAATTGTTCATTCTTATTCTATCGCCGAAGTTGCAAGAGTTGTTTACACATTCAACGAATCGAAAATGCTTGATCTTCAAGATTATGAAGTAGTGTTTGAGTCAAACGTCGAGAATGGTTTAAGGTCAAATCAAATGGGATATGATGATTATCGTCGGAAGTTTATTGGTATGTTTAACTATATAATATATATGCGGCAAAACCTCAATGTCGTTCCCTTGTAAATTTATTTATTCATTTTTGCACATTAAATTTGTTTTTTTGAAAACTTAAATTCCTTAAATTGACTTTATTTTTTAAATTGGAATTGTATTTTCTTCTAACAACCATTCTTTTTGTATGATTTTTTTTTTTATTTTTGGGACGAAAGGAAGGGATCTACAATTTTATGCCGTGCCAAACGGCTGATTGAGTAGCTTTTTCATGACAGTTATGATGTAATTTGTATTTTTCTAACAATCGAACCATTGACACCTCGCTTCGTAGTTCAACACACTAGCCACTAGAACACTGCGCTAGCTTTTCTTTCAACGCCATGACTTTATTTCCAAATTAATTGCATTTTCTAGGTGTTATGCGTTAAGTAGATTCCTATTTTAATTTGCTCCTAACAGAACACGAGTTCGCAACAAATTTTGGTTGCGAGATATAACCAAAGTCTTGCAGCTTTAGCAAGCAATACTATGTTGAAAACACATGTTTTTCGAAAACTGAGATAATTGATGTATAGGTACAGTATTATTATTTCATCGCAAGTACATATGTCCAAGACTTTTTAAGCTAGGCAAGACTTATGCCAGTCCTTGGCAATATTTAACGCAACCAAATGAGACTTGCTTTAATAGATTTAATAGATTTTAAGGTCCAAGACCTTTTAAATGCCGCTATGCCATGCCTGATCTTTTTTAAATTCTAAATTAAATCCGTTTTCGAAATATTCGAAATTGCTATAACTATCTCTGAGGTCACAGATTTATAATTACACAAATGCATATTATGTCTTAGTGGGGCGATTTTTAAAACTTGCCAAACATTTAGTTTTTTCCAAAAAAAATACTTTTAAACGTATTGAATGGAAATGACGACCTTCAAACCGTCTTGGACCATCATGATTTTCTTATCAGAGATAACTTTGGGAGACTAATTACAAAAAAATATATATATAAATGTAATGATATTTTGTCTTTTTTACTATGCCAACATGATCCATATTGATCCTTGATTTCCATGGTTAACAACAACAGTTGGAGTTCGTACTATTGTTGTTCCTAAGCCGTGGAAATCAATGATCTAAAATTAAAAAAACAATAGGCGTTAATTTAGTAGAAAAAACGGAATTTAAATAAATCCCATAGGTCCTCACATGTCCATTATAGAAGATTCAGTATGACCGAGGAATTACGTGTCTGGAAAAGATTCTCAATTCACCCGTTTCAGAGTCAGCATAGCAAGCCACATACAATTAACCATGTCAGAAGAATGCGAATTCAAGAATGATACCACAAATATATACCCATTGACAAAGCGGAAGCGAGACGCAAGGTAAATTTACGACGTTATATCCATACGTAAAACGAAATCGTAAAAATTTTCATTTGGTTTGTTTGATGACTGAAACCTCAATCTTGGTCTTTAAATGTTGCTTATGAATTATAAAATTAGTTTATCAAAGAAAAATAACCAAATAATCATCTAGAATTTTTAGAATAATTTATTAATTTTTCCGTAAAAAAAGCTTTTTCCGATCTCCTCTCAGTCAATTCTACAACGAAAAACCAAATCATTCCACTGAAATATATCATTTCTGTCAGGAATATTTTTTCTGTCCAATCAGTGGTGGTTGTTTTCGTGCGGAAAAAATATTCTGACAGAATTTTTGCTATGACCGCCGAAACGTAAAAAAACTCTTTTTCACACTGTTCCAACTTATTCGGGTGCATTTTACGTATGGCTATAACTGGGGCCTTAAATACGGATGTTAAAACGTACAGAATGAGCGAATGATAACATCTTTGCCTTTAAATTTTCCCCCAAAAATCGTCGCTTGAATGACAATTGATTTGAGGTTCTTAACAATCAAACGCGTTCCATTAAAAAATGTCGGTGCACTGAGGTTGCCCAACAAAATTATAATTTAGACGACTTTCGATTTCAAATTTTGTGACAAATTACCCAAATCCAATTATACCCGAACGAAATCAAATGCAATTGGTTAACCTCAATCTTCCTCATCTGCGGAATTATGAGGTATTACACGATGTCCGGCAATCGCCACAATTTGGCTGGGGACGAGTTGTCCGGGGATGAGTTCAACCCGACCCGATTGCGTTGTTGTCTATTTCGGTTTCCAGTTTGGGGTAGGGACACGATCCCGAAAACCGAAATTCCGAAAAATTATATAAAATGGAAAATTATTTTCAAAACTCATTATTGGGAAGCGGTATTAATTTGATTCATATGGTAACACTCCCGACAAGCAAATGAATAATGTCATGTCGATTTACATCATATTGTTACGTCACGTTGTACAGAATGTTTGCAATATGAAGTTCGTCATACTCATACATTTTCCGTCGTGTTTTGAAAGCAACTGTTGCCACAACTCCAAAATAATATTGTTCTATGATCTGTATTGTTTTATTTTCGTGATCTGATTCGGGTCAGAATACGCTGATAATAAAACATGTATTAGATATTGTGTTGTCATGGATCGTTTTTGATATTATTGACTTGCACTGTTTTTGTTATGTTTTATTTAATTGAAGATTGTTATTTTGTTTACTTTGTTAAATAAATTTGCCTAATTTTTGTTGCTACAGTAAAATTTTTAGTTTCACTTTTGGGATTTAATGTTAAAGGCATTCACATCCATATATTCACGGACAGTCAAGCAGCTGTTAACGCCTTAAGCTCAAACATCATTGACTCCAAATCGGTATTAAGCTGTTTCAACGCCCTTCAAACGCTTGGCCTCAGGAACAAAATCAAACTCTGGTGGATTCCGGGCCATGAGGGTTTTGAGGGAAACGAGAAAGCCGACGAAATGGCCAGAACTGGTTCTGTAACTCCTTTTACAGGACCTGAACCTTTCTGCTGCACTCCCAAATCGTCTATAAATTCAGCCATCAAAAGATGGGAACATACAAAATGTTTTTTCATACTGGGAGAGTATCCCAGGTCTAAGACAGGCCAAGCGTGCGATTCAACCGTTCAATAAAAACGCCGACAAAGTTTTAAAGCTAAGCAGGCATGATATCAAAAACCTTACAGGTTTCCTAACAGGACACCACCACCTACGATATCATTTAAATAAAATTAATTTAACCGACTCCTCACTCTGTCGGTTATGTCTTGAAGCAGACGAAACAGCTGAACACATAATTTGTGAGTGTCCAGCCCTAAGTGGAATCAGAAGAACTATCTTCTACAGGGAACTTCTAAGCCCTGAAGAGATGAAAAACTCATCTGTTAGCAGCTTAATTAACTTCATTAGGAAAGTGGAAAACCTGCTAACCTAACAATTTCTCTGACCCTATGGCACAAAAGATCTTACAGGTCGAAGTGCCTCTTCATCGCTTAGGCGTAGTCAGACGTTTAAAAAAAAAAAAAAAAAAAAAATGTTAAAAATGTTTTCGGGATTTTGGATTTTCGGGATTACGTTTTCCGGGATTCTGTCCGACTCCCTTCCCGTTTGGACAACCGCACGTTGTTCTTGTGCTTCCCCTTGCTTGGGCCTATGCGAAATCATCAAGCCCAAAATCGTTAAAATCTAATAATGCGTTTCGAGTTATGGCTGCACACACAGACTTCATTCTCTTTTATGTAGATATACATGCACATAGATATAGACAAAAAATCAGAAGCGATACTATTAAAAATAAACCGTACGGAAAACAAAGCATATACTTTAATAAAAAGTACACTTTTGGCTCAATCATATTTCAGATGGAAGAACCTATCAAGGTACTACATAGATGTAGACAAAAAATCAGAAGCGATACTATTAAAAATAAACCGTACGGAAAACAAAGCATATACTTTAATAAAAAGTACACTTTTGGCTCAATCATATTTCAGATGGAAGTACATATAAAATAACAATCCATGCTCTCAGTAAAAAAAATCATTTATCGAAAGTTCTAGTTCAAAAGTCTTAAGAGCCATAAATGTACTGTTTATTGGAGGCTCTAACACCTTACAAGATTTTTGTTTTTGCCTGGAATTAGTTTTCGAGTTAGGGTTCGTGATATACCGAAATATTTAGGCCGATATTCGTAAAAATTGAGTTTATATTCTTACTTCCGACTTTAAATTTTAATAATTCAAAATAAGTGTATTTTCCACACAAATTTTGCCATTGTCAGCTTCCATTAATTTAAAGACGAGACTAGAATTTGGTATTAGTACGGCGCAGTAACTGCAATTCATAATAAAGTTGCAAACTTTATACCTCATATTCGGGAACCAATAATGTCTATGCGGACTATCAATCATCTTATCAATACCCAAATTACTTAATTTCTCGTGCATCTACCTAATAACGATTTCCTCCATCTCACGAAAAGCTATCTAGCATCTCAAACCCATCCATCGGGCCATCCTCTAGTGTCTAGTCTATCACGCAGTTGAATTCGGAAACAGACCTCATTACCGGCAATCGCGTGAATGGTAGGACAAAACTTATTTGAGGCCGCCTTGTCGTCCCAGATATCCGACTCAATAATAGCTTAAGCGTCAGTGGAATAGTTAGGCTCATTCATGGTCCCAAAGTATCATCGGGTCTAGGATGGAACTGACTCAAGGCATTTACCTGAGACAATACTGAGACCACCAACTTCGGCCGATTTCCCGATACTATGTAGGAAGCTATATTTTTACGGAAGTGCCTTTATTTGGTGCGCTAGTATTGATACATAGAAATTCTTATTGACAAATGTCACGAAACTTCAAAAACACTATAAAAATATGAGCAACTTCCGCTGTCGGCAAAGTTGCTGTCAGTGTTCATAGAATTTTATCCGTTAAATTTAAAATTATTCCTTGCGTGTGATAGTATGTTTTTCTTTTTTTTTTGAATAAGTGTACTTTTGCTTAAAATATTTATGAAAAATGAACAATGTAAATTGGTTGAGGGAAAATTAAAATATTTTGAGCAATTTTTCTTCGGTTATTTAAGAAAAGTGTACTCATGAAATCGAAGTTAATGATATTCAAAAGCGACAAATACACAACCATGTCCTAATATGTTTCTATAGTATATAAAACATCTTATTTAAGTTTTATTTACCGAACAAACTTTATTATTCGCCTTTTAAAAATAAATATATAATAACTAACCAATAGTAATCAGTAATGCAAGAATATGGTAGTCCCGAACTCTTTCAGATTCCCCCACAATAAGCAGCGTTTGGCAGCATTTATTTTATATTTTTGTACCTTGACGATAAACTGAGTATTAAATAGACCGTCAGATCCCGCGCACCTACCCGATTCCCCCCGCAAATTTTGAAAAGAAAATGCTCTCTTAAATTTCGTATCCGTTAAGATTTGAACAATTTGTGAGTGTTCGTTGCTTTTTCGGCCTTTGTGAGTCATTCGTCGGCTGGATGCTAACTTGTTATAAGGGCCATTTTTACGAAATTGAGTTGGGTATGCAGTCTTCATAATTCTGGGACGCTCTTTCGTTTGGCGCAAAACATTTTGTTCTATCTCTTTTAGTTTTCAAGTTACAGAGAACTGTTTTGTTCAATTAGAGACTTTTGCCATGTCATTTTGTTCTATATAACATAATCAACTTTATGTTTCCTCTCTTTTTGTGTTTTTTTATTTCTATGTTGTTCAATATTGAGTTCAAATCCACCAAAATTTTACGAACTTGTTGACACTCCATACAACTTTGTTCAATATCCAAAATTACTTCCTCGTTGATATTGATTTATAACTAATACAAATAAAAGAAGAACAATGTCTGGACTTGTTTTATAAAGAAAATTCTCAAGGCTTTCAGAAAAAAAAATCAATACCAATCAAAAATTTTTTGATACAAACAAAAATGTTCAATCTCAACTTTAAAAATCGATTTTCCAACATTTTTAAAAATGGACATTGAACAAGATAGCATCCAGCCGACGAAAGCGAAGTGTATGGCTTTTAGTATTCTGTACTACTTAGGGGGTACCTAATAACACTACAAAATTTTAATGATATGTGGGTGATCTACACATTCCTGGGAACTAAAAACGATATGTTACTATACGTGTATTATAATATCAACTATAAACTTTTATTATGCTAATTATTGCAGTCTAATTCAAGTCATGCTAATGCTTATCACGTTTAGCACTTTTATTAAAAATTGTACTTAACATACACATTGTAGTTTGAAGGTATACTTTACATATTTTTCTCTCTTATGTATACCACTTGTACGGCAGATAAATAACAAAGAAACGCAGAGCTTCTCTTTAAATATTATAAATATTTAAAAACATTAATTCGCTTCCAATTAATTTTATATCGGTTTTTTGATGAGTCTAGTGTGGAGCAAAAAGAAACAGAATGGGTAGTGTTGGTACTACTTTTAAGCTTGTATACTTTTTAACCAGACAGCTATCAGGAATGGGGTGAATTGTTTTCGACTCCTGAAAGTCATACTGAGCAACTCCACCAGCACAACGTAAAGGGAGAAACAAGAATAATCAAATAGGGCAGTTTTTTTTAAAGCAGAAATTTATACTTATGGACTTTGTTTTTTAGTTAGGTGTTCGATTCTTGTATTTGCCCTATGAACACTCGGATTTTACACTTACATTTCTCAGAATCTATCACCAATTTCAATTTTCATAAATATAAAATATCACAGGTCCCAAACACTGAAATAGCAAAACTATGTGTAATTTGAAGCTCCTCTTTAATTTGGTAAAAATAGTTGTGAGTTTGTTTCATAATTGTTGTCTCTAGCTGATGAAGGGCATTTCACAAATGGCCCTATCACCTACCAAACTATCTGAGTGGCACCGAAAAAATGATTTTTTTCCTATCACTAAAAAGTCCACACCGTTCAACGAAAATACCAGTTTTTTATTGCAATCTTTTCATTTTGTATACGGTATAGTGTACCCTATAACATATTATGTGTTGAGAATGCACTAGAAATGATTTAGTTACATAATTTTAACTATTTTATTTATTTTTTAAATCAAAATACATGTTAGATAAAAGAAATCAGATTCTGTGCCAAATATACTATTGGCTTACTCCCTTCACAGTCCAAAACTGATTGTACTCCAGGAGAACAGATTCGTCTTTTTATACTTTTCATTAATGACATTTTATAAAATATAATTCAACGATATCTCAATCCTTAATTCAGTGAGTTGTTTACTACAAGGTACTTTTCAACTATAACATACATGTGTTTTTCTTGTTGACACTTTCGGCATCTTGCTATTTTTTTTAACTATCTGAACTTCGTAGTAGTAGTAAGTAGTAACGCATTATTTCAGATTATCTAACTAAAAACACAAACATTGTACGTATGCCTTTCCAAGGAAATAAATATAAAACAGTAATATTTGAAACTGGGTTTATACTTCTACAAACAAAGCAAACAAATTCAAATACATCTACTACAAAAAGTCATCCCCCATTTCCCACCCACTCTCATATCAATGTTTCTCAGATTATCAAAGCTTATCACATTGTTGCTCCCTTGACTTTATCAAACAGCAAGAATACTAGTATGTATCTATCAGAAACCCAAACAAAACGAAATAAACAAGTTTCCGTCATTTCCTATTCAAACAGCTCCAGCGAACGAAAATCTGCAAACTATAGGTTCTCAATAGAGTAAGCTTAGATAAAAATCGAATAACGCCATGTCGGATATTTTTTTAACTACATTGCATATGTGTGCGTGAGCTCTGAAACAAAAGTAAGGATACAGTAAAATAGTAACCTTTTCAAAATTCAAATCTAACTATTTTATGAACTAAATATCTAATTTTTATTCATTGAGCATAAATATACAAATATCCAAACCCCATTCTATTCAAAGAGAAAAAAAAAAATAGATCCTTGTTCCTCCACAAGGGTTGTTTACTTTAGTCATATTAAACTGCAGTTTTAAGATGGTAAACAAAAAAATGAAAATTGTGCTTCAATAGCTACCTCGAGTAGTTCATTGTCAACAAAATAAAATCATAACAAAAATAAAATTTTTTGATCTATAGATTGCCCCACCGGGGCGCAGAAAAAAAACATCCAAAAATAGGTGATTTTGGTACTTTATGCAATATCAAAGTCAAAATAATGAAAACAATTGAGTCAGCCGAGAATAGCTATGAATAATGTTTATTTTTGTCCGATCCATTGAATTCAGCCTATTGTTTTTTACACTATTTTGATGCAGACTTCTTTTTGAAATGTTGCCTTTCAAAACGATATATAACCTTCTAGCACTTAACAATTAATAAGACATAGAAAACAATTTTTTTCTGATGACCAACCATTTTTTTGTAGATAGTACTGATTTTGTTTTATTTTTGCAGATTTCGATTTCCATTGCTTACAACCACAATGTAAACATCCTGTACTATATTTATTACCTAGGTAAAATGAAAGAAGTCATTATAATATTCGCTTTAATGAAATATAAATAGGTATTAAATTCAGCACACCATACCCACCGTTTTCTTAACGCGCCCCGATAACGGCCAATTCTTTGAATTATTCGAATTTTTTCCAATGCCACCACAGAATGAACTGTCAGTCATCTATCAGGTTGCTGTGTGCAAGTGTATGCGTGCGTCTAATTTACTTTAACATGGCACACATACGTTCGCACATAGAAACACGGAAAACAGCTTGTAGGCAAACTCTCTTTAGTGGGCGGAGCTGACGGTCTATTTAATACTTAGTTTATTTTGTTGTGAAACGCGATAATCCAAGATCATATCAACACATCCATTATGTAATATCGAAATGAAAACATCGATGCAAAAAAAAAAATCGGTCCGAAAAAATCGATAATATCGATTATATCGATTTTTTATGAATAATTTAGATTTTTGTGTATAATTAAGATTTTCCTTCTCATTAAGAGAGTGATAGATAAATGTATTTGCAAAGGGGTGGTACGATTCAAGATTTAGATATCGATAACTTTAATCAATTTGTATCGTTGTAGGTAGTATAGAAAATTGCAAGAATTTATGGGGAAAAGTATAAACTGTTGTTATATTGAGCCATATGAAATAAGCCAATGGCAGCTAAATAGAACAATACATGCATTTAATTTAACTTTTTAGACTTTATTCCTGTTTTGTTTGTGCTTCGATCTCAGCAATGCAAAATAAATTAAGATTTTCAGCACGCAACTAGAACAACTACGCTCTACTTGACACGTCGAGGACACAGTAGTTGTAATTGCATACTGAAAATCCTATTTTACTTACCCCTTATATAAAGCGTATAAAATGCGTACGTTTCACAAGTATGGTTTTCGTTGAACTTGTTTTGCATGTGCGCTGCAGTGCATAACATGCGGGACTCTATGAAAATATCGCGCATCACTATTATGTTGACGGTCTCAGTATTGTTTGCCTCTGGAATCTACATACAGTTACAATCTACATGCCTATAGCAACACCATGGCGACGCTGCTCTGCTGGGTGTAGTTGTAAGCAGTGTTATTAGGATTCTCTCTTCATTTATCCCACGAAGCGTAGTAATTTTTCCCATTTCGCAGTACTTAGATTCCCTTAAAAATTCCTCGATACTTTTTTGCGTTAAATTCGAATTTTTAAAGTAAAACTTGTATTACACGGAAAAAAAATTATATTAAATTAACCTTTAAGCTAAGTATCCTGCTCGCGCTAAATTTTATCTCCCATACAAAAATATCTACAAAGATAAAACTTAGCGGGACAATTTAGCAAAGCAGTATCCTGTTCGCTCGCTAAATTCTTAACTTCATATAGATGGGCCGATGACAAGTCTCCACTCATTTAGCTCGCGAAATTTATGTCCGGTACATTAAATCGAAGATAAATTTTGAAGCTAGGTATCCTGCTCGCGCTAAATTTTAGCGTCCCTAGTCTCCAATCCGTTTCTCCACAAGCAAAGATAAATGGTCGCTAAAGCTAAGTATCCTGCTCGCGCTAAATTTTAGCGTCACTAGTCTCCACTCCGTTTCTCCACAAGCAAAGATAAATGGTCGCTAAATTTTGAAATGCGATAGATGGGACAAAAACCATATGTTCATGACAGATGTTTTTAAACGACATTTTAATTATACAAGTAAAAAGAAATTCAAACTTCAAGGACATTGCAATATTTAAATATCTGCAAAACAATGGATGCAATAAGAATTGAAGAAGATGTTATAATTGCTGCAGCAGCTGAAATAATTGCTATAGTGGCAAGTAGAAGACGACACTTAACTTCGTGTCGCGTAAATCCAATCTAACACCAGAGACCTGCCCAATTTCTTTTTACAGATTTCTTTTCCACTTCATCATTGCTACTATCGAAGATGATATCTATTAATATAGTGGCCTTTACGAGATCCATTCTTGAAATTAATTTGTACCACACCAAAATCGATGAAAATAAATTTGTTTGTTTAAATCTGATCTGTCAAATCTCCATAATAATGTTATGGCAGGTTAAATTCAACTGCTAGTTAAGTGATGTCACTCTTACACCTTACTAGCTTTGAATGTAGATTTCTCTGTTCCGTATCATGCAAAAATGCGAGTGCGCGATGGTGTAAATGCGGCTGTATTTATGAATTGAAAATTGCTATTTGTTTTACCACAAAAGCATTACATTCAATTAATCTAACATCTTATACAAGAAAAAAACTGAGTCTTAATTGATTAAAATAGCGAAATGTACAATTACACCTATTTTCCCGCGAATTGAAAATTATTGCCGCGAACTCTCACACTTTATTCACAATCCACATAAAACAGTTGGGTTCCACAAACCCGCAAATGAAAAATTCGTTCGAACTTAACCATCAACAATGCAAATGACAAAACAAATTCTCATATTCACCTGCGACTAAAAAAATTTTTCAAGTTTCGCCAGTTCGCAGTTCGTTCTCATGTGAGTGGTCCTTTAAGGAGAAAAAATAAAATGATTCTTATGTGGTATTCGTTTGGGCGCTCTCAGAGCACTTTTTTTGCCCTCAGAGCAATTTTTTTGTTCGTTTGGTACCAAAAGAAGCAATCTTTTTCAGATTTCAGAGCACTTTTGCGAATCTAGATATTTTCTCAGATTTGCTTCAGATTTACCAATACAAGTGCATTTGAGTTTGACATTTGGTGGAGTTTGTTTACATTTGCGTGAATTTTTTCTACAGCAAAGAAAGGCATTGCATCGGGTGAATCTATTTTCGTAAATTATTTGTGTGCAAACATTTAGAAATCAATCGGGACGGAAATTTCGAATGTTTTAATACAAAATTTAACCAGTGAATCGAAAGCACATAGAAAAGTGTCGAAGACTACACATATATTACAGTCGCACGAATATCAACACAAAAAAAGAGCAAGAGCGTTTTTATGTTCCATTAGGCACACGAAATCTGAAATCTGAGGGCAAATCTGAAGAAGCCCAAACGAATACCACATTAATGATTCACCTGATGAAATGCCTTTCTTTGCCGTTGAAAAAATTCACGCAAATGTAAACAAACTCCACCAGCTGTCAAACTCAAATGCACTTGTATTGGTAAATCTGAAGCAAATCTGAGAAAATATCTAGATTCGCAAAATCTTCGCTCTGAAATCTGAAAAAGATTGCTTTTTTTTGTACCAAACGAACATAAAAATTGCTCTGAGGGCAAAAAAGTGCTCTGAGAGCGCCCAATCGAATACCACATAAGTGTGCTTAAGGTTACCATAATTTCCTGTCAATTTATTGTGAAACAAAACGAAACAAAACAAAATATTTTTCCTTCTTAAAAAAAACGTCGTATAAGTCCGAAATCAATCTGAAGTAGGTACATATAAATAATCCCTAGTTCATACCTACCTACTTTCATTTCAAATTGCAACACTGAGTACTAATTCATTTGTTCTATCATTTAAAAGAGTGAGACAAAGCTACAACAGTAGGTACTCAATTTAGTACGTATGAGCAAAAAAAACACATGTCGTTTTATTGTGCATTGCATGTTATTATCAGGGATGAAAACGCCATTATCGATTAGTACTGAAACTTATGTAGATTGTAATGAAATGGAGCCAATTGTATTGAAAACAGTTTTTGGTGTTAAGGTAAGATGAGACGGTATGTCAAGTGGTCATAAATGCCAATTTCTGACAGTTCTCCTTACAAAATATGGTCATACAATGTAATTAATATCTCATAAATGCTCTAATGACCTGAATGCCACATTTGACCAGGCTGCTTTTGACAGATAAAAATGCCCAAATAGCATAAATGTTGTAATGGGACAATAGGTACGAATGCCAGCATATAGCCTTATATGCCCATATGCTTTTAATTGAAATTTCGTTATGGCATTAATGGCATTTTTGATGGAACAGGAATTATTTTGTTGTCATCGGTGTTTGAGTTCGTAGAATTGTGATTCATTTTCATTTTCGTTCTCTTTTTGGTAATAAATACCAAATGCCTCAAATGACCATCAAGTCAAATATGACCATATTGGTAATTTTGGTCATATAGTCTAGTCTAGGCGCAGTGGCTTAGTGGTTAGTGTGTTGGACTACCCGCAGGAGAGGGTGAATTTGATGGGAGCTTTCTTTGAGACTGTGTATACGGTGAACAACCCTGTTTGCCGTAACCGCGACCTCGAGGAGAGGGCCTTTCTTAACCACTTTTATCTGCGGACCGAAATTCAAGATTGGCGATCCGAGAACAACGGTTTCACCGGGTTCAATGACGACAACCGTGCAAACGGCACAGTCGCCGATGAAAATACTCATCTGTTCGTGAGTAGAGATGAACTTCGGTGCATCTTTGAATCACTTAAAAACAAAAAGTCGGCGGGAGTGGACGGTATCCCAAACGTCGTATTAAGACACCTGCCGTTAGAGGCGATAGATATCTTCGCCACACTATTTAACAATGCGCTGAATAATGCATATTATCCGGAGCAGTGGAAAATAGCGGTGGTACACCCTATCCCGAAAAAGGATAAAGATAGGACGAACCCTGCTAATCTCCGGTCAATTAGTTTGCTTCCGAATGTTAGCAAGGTATTCGAGAAAGTCGTCAATAGATCTCTTTTGAAATGGGTTGAGGAAAATAAGATTATTCCGGACAACCAGTTTGGCTTCAGAGCGGGGCATGACACTATTCATGCCGCGTCGAAACTGGTTTCCGACATTCAGTGGAATAAGAGTAAGAAACAATGCACGGGTGCCTGCCTGGTCGACTTTGAGAAGGCCTTCGATACCGTATGGTTGGAGGGGCTCTTCTATAAGCTGACCAGATTGGGCATTCAAAAACCTTTGCTATATATGATTTACGACATGCTTATGGGAAAGAAGTTCGTTGTCAAAGCTGGCAACGTGACTTCGAGCAGGGTTTTCGAAATTAAAAACGGCTTACAACAGGGAGCAGTGAATTCTCCGGTCCTGTTTAATATTTACACAAGTGATCTGGTGGGTTCCCTCAGACATGCTATAGCGTACGCGGACGATTTAGTGGCGTACAGGTCAGGACCAAAAATCGAGGTCATTAACATCCTTCTGCAGCGTGACTTCGACCAAATTAAGAGGTATTGCGATGATTGGAAGTTGAAAATCAATTTCCAAAAATCGGAAACAATCCTGTTCAGAACTACATTGGCTGCGGCCTCTGGGGATACCAGAAAAAACTGGAGAAAATTAACAATTATTGGACAGCAGGGGCGACCATTGGCGGTGAAAAGCGTGGTCCGGTATCTTGGCATCTGGCTCGACCAGTATCTGTATTTTGACAAACATATAGCTGCTTGTCTTGCTGGGGCTAAGAGGGCCTACGCTCTGACAAGGAGACTGTTTCGCAGCAGTCAACTTGACTCTAGGGTGAAGGTCATCTGCTACGTGGCCCTTATAAGGCCTATCATCGCTTATGGCTGTCCTATGTGGTTCAATATAGCGCCGTCCTATATGGAAAAGATTCGGGTGTTTGAGAGCCAATGTCTCAGGGCCTGTCTAGGGTTGTTTAGAACTCCTGAATCTCAGTACATAAAATACTATCCCAACAGGACCCTATACAATGGGGCTCGTCTGAATAGGATTGATAATTTCCTTATTAAGGTGATTCGGAGGCACGTCGCAAGGGCGATGGCCAGCGATAATAACCTGATCTCAGGGGCTTACTACCCCAACTTAATGTACCACGAGAGTACGCTTCGGTCTTTCTTCATCCCGCCTGAGGCATTTCTTCATGTAGACATGAAAGGGTTAGTCCAAACAAAAGATGGTGTGCCGGTATTGTACCACAGCCACCGCGGCGCGAGGGATAAGCGGCTCATCCACGACGGGTCCGCCGCCAATGCTCAAGAGCTCCTCCGTTTTAGCACCGCAATTGCGGAACGGGACAGGGTCGATACGGTCAAGCAGTACACCGAATTTTGGTGGCTTGAAGAACAGGTGAGGGTGGATACGCTCTCCCGGGCCGGTGCGCTACTTACGTAGCATCCTCCTTAGTTTTAAGCTAGATATTAAGTTTGTAGGTTTAGGCTTAGAGTAGGGGGTCTTTGGGAGGTGCCGGGCTAGCCAACATGATAGTGCTACCGAGACTCGAACGACGCTTATAGCCTCGCTCGAGTCTCGGTGACACTGATGAACCCTTGTGAGCGGCTGTCAGGCGCCCATGGACGCGATCAGGATGGTGACCAATCGATTTGATTGCTCACCACCCTGATTATAGGTAATTTAGGTTAAGTAGCTTAGGTAGTCTTAAGTAGTTTTAAGTAAAGCAAATAATAAAGAGTTCAAGTTTTCTAAAGTTTCTTGAAAATTAAAAAACAAAACAAATCATAGAAATAGATAAATTTAAGGCCGAAAGGCAATAATTTTAAGGATATTGATAAGTTTAGAGCGCTCGCTTGGAGCCAGTAAGCTAGAATAAGATAAATGTTAGTTTTAAATTAGATTTAATCGTTTTTGTCTAGTATGTAAGCTTAAAAAAGAAATGAATAAAAATGAATTTAAAATGAAAAAATGAAAATGTGTTGGACTACTAAGCGAGGGGTCCCAGGTTCGAATCCCGCAAAAACCCAAATTCCAACTTGGGGTTTTTTCCACTGCGCCACCTCTCGCGAACGTCAGACAAACATCCGAGAGTATAACTGTCTTTAGAGCTTCTCAATTAGCCGTTTGGAATCGGCATAAAATTGTAGATCCCTTCCATTCGTTCCAAAAATAAAACTCACACAAAACGAATGGTTGCGAGAAGCTAGGCCTTGGGTCCCTACGGACCTGTGGCGCCAACTTTATATATAGTCTAATATACAGTTTTGATAATCCTGACATTTTGTTCATTTGACGGCTAGTCTGGTCATTTGCATTTTGGCATTCATATGCTTAATTGGCATACAGTCTAATCTTAGCTTTAGAAGTTGAATTCGAAATATTTTATTTTCAAAAACATAAACTAATGTGTTATTCGTTTGGGCTTCTTCAGATTTGCCCTCACATTTCAGATTTCCTGTGCCTAATCGAACATAAAAACGCTCTTAATCTTTTTTGTGTTGATGTTCGTTCGACTTGAATATGCATAGTCTTCGACACTTTTCTATGCGCTTTCCATTCACTGGTTAAATTTTATATTAAAACATTCGAAATTTCCGTCCCGATTGATTTCTAAATATTTGTACATAGATAATTTACAAAAATAGATCCACCCGATGCAATGCCTGTCTTTGCTGTAGAAAAATTTCACGAAAGTGTAAACAAACTCCACCAGTTGTCAAACTCAAATGCACTTGTATTGGTAAATCTGAAGCAAATCTGAGAAAATATCTAGATACGCAAAAGTGCTCTGAAATCTGAAAAAGATTGCTTTTTTTGTACCAAACGCACATAAAAATTGCTCTGAGGGCAAAAAAAGTGCTCTGAGAAAGCCCAATCGAGTACGACATAAAATAAGTAAAAAACATTCATATAAATAAACATTCATGACTTTAAAGGAAAATTATACATACCTACAAATAAAATTGTTTAAATATTAATCTATAAGCAGTTTAGGCTTAATACTCTCATTTTGCACATTCATATTCAAAATATTGCCCTGAACTTGAAACTCATAACTGTTTTTCCCACGGAAACATCGGAATTACAATAGACACAACGTTTGATTTTTGGTTCAACAATTTCAATGCATAGTCTTCGACACTTTTCTATGCGCTTTCCATTCACTGGTTAAATTTTATATTAAAACATTCGAAATTTCCGTCCCGATTGATTTCTAAATATTTGTACATAGATAATTTACAAAAATAGATCCACCCGATGCAATGCCTGTCTTTGCTGTAGAAAAATTTCACGAAAGTGTAAACAAACTCCACCAGTTGTCAAACTCAAATGCACTTGTATTGGTAAATCTGAAGCAAATCTGAGAAAATATCTAGATACGCAAAAGTGCTCTGAAATCTGAAAAAGATTGCTTTTTTTGTACCAAACGCACATAAAAATTGCTCTGAGGGCAAAAAAAGTGCTCTGAGAAAGCCCAATCGAGTACGACATAAAATAAGTAAAAAACATTCATATAAATAAACATTCATGACTTTAAAGGAAAATTATACATACCTACAAATAAAATTGTTTAAATATTAATCTATAAGCAGTTTAGGCTTAATACTCTCATTTTGCACATTCATATTCAAAATATTGCCCTGAACTTGAAACTCATAACTGTTTTTCCCACGGAAACATCGGAATTACAATAGACACAACGTTTGATTTTTGGTTCAACAATTTCTTCAAGCCATGGGCATTTTTCTTTCCATTCAGGCTGAAAATTCATCTAATTTTTTTGGTTTCGTTGGAACATCGGTTGAACAGGAACACTATTGGAAACAGTTATGTTTTGTTATTGCCAACCTACACAAACTAATTACTCATCGAAAGATTCTTCTCGTCGTCGTTGATTCGATTCATTTCTTGAAAAGTGAAAAGTAGAATCCAGTCAACGCTTTGCGTAGAACTTAAAGCAAGTATTTCGTTAGTTGATTTGATTTTCAATTTTTGGAAATATACAACGGCAAAAGAATTTGAAAGATACAGATAGAAATATTGTATCGAATTCAGTCCAATTGTACTTTTGTACTCGAGCCAAATCGTTTGTATCGCATGCGATACAGTTGTATTGACTTTTCCATCCCTGGTGAATATGAGAATTTGTTTCAATTCCAAAAAAAGAAACAATAATTGAATGTAATCAGTTACGCTTTCCTTCTTCCTCATGTCAGTTTGTTCGGTTGCTAGAATAAGACACTCTAATGCCAGTAAAGTTATAAGTTAGTGTTTGTGGATGCAGTATGGCTATGTTTGTGAAAGACCAATTATGAGAAATTTTTTCTTGGCGTTCTCATTCGCAGTGCATAATTGAATGTAAAAGGAAAAATTAATAGAATATGTGTTTGAAAAATTATAAATAAATAAGCTGCAAGTGCTGGTTCCTTTTTTGTTTACATACATCCATTAGCTAAATGCATTTAAGAAAACTTGTAAGTTCTGTGTAGTTTTAGTCGACCTCACCTGTTGATTGTGCGTGATGACAGATTCTACCGAGATTACACGACAAGCTTAAGAATTAAAATGTTTGCTTTGATAACAATAACATTTAACTAATATTTTAATGCGAAGTGCAGAAATTGTTTCGAGTTTGCTAACCAACATTTTTTTTTTTAATTAAAAAATCGATTTGTAATGCATGCAACTGCAAATTTATGTGTTTATGAGTGAAGTGCTGAAGTTTCTACTGTGGGAGTGAGTCAACAAAATCTTATTCCATTCATACATGGCGAGTAGTAAAAGGGCGGTTCTGCAGTCAACAAACCGATATTGTTTACTATACATTTTTGATTTTATTTACAACTTCGCGTGACAAACAATACTATTCAAGCATAGCTTTTTTAATGCTAACAGCTGTAAGACATAAATTGAGAAAATGGACAATACCATTATCATAGGTAAGACTTGTTTGTTTAAATAGGGATGTTTCCTTTTTTTAAAACTAGATGAAAATTGTGTAAAGAAAGAGTCTAAGCTGCTGTAAAAAGTAATATAAATTTTCGAAACCACACGGCATAAATATTTACTATCCCTTGTGTTAGCAAGTGGATGGATGGAACATGGTTGCGGTTGCAGACACATTCCTTAATTACCCCCACAAAAAAAATAAAGAATCATATGGAACACACAGCGTTGCCAGACGGTCAAAATATTTCCCCCCAGATAAATCTGGAAAACCCCTATGTTTAGCTATTTAAAAAAAAAAAATCCTTTTTGTCATTATTTTTTTAACATGTTTTATGCATGACTTTAAATTAAATAAAAAGCGCAATAGGTCCATAGGGACCCTTGACCCCGCGCTAAGTAGTCCAACAGGCTAACTACTAAGCCATTGCTCCTAAGGCTTGTATGTAGGAATTTTGAATTTGAAACACTGACATGTAAGTTTGGTTTTCCGAATGCTGACCTGTGCGGCAAATAAATACACAGCCCTTACGCAAATTTGATGAAATTGTTGGAAGGAACTTTTACAAATACTTTTTCCTAATGTAACTGGCATTTAGCTTTTTTGAACGACTTGTTTTGTAAAAATAAAGTTCAAAGATATTAGAACAAAAAATGTTCACTGGCAAATACCTACAGCTTTGTAGCTTGGAGGATCGATCGATTATTCAACAGCATTTTAAAATAACAAACACATTTATTTCACACTCCATTTTAATGCTCAATGCTTAATTTTGAATCGTTTATTTGTGAACAGAATGAAGAATCTACGCTAGGTACCTCATTCTTAAGTGTAAGTTGTTACTCAGCGTTTCTTACGTTCACAGAATGCTGGGCAAGCTCATTGTAGGATTACTAAAAAGGATATTGTAACGAAATGCAAATAAAATATAATTTTTAAAACCGCAGATTTCCCCCTAAACAATATCTCTCCCTAGATTTCCCCCGTCGACAGAAATAAACCCTTAATCTGGGAGGAAAATCCTCAAACTGGTGACGCTGGGGACACAGATCCGTGTATAACGTGTGTGTGCAGGTGCAGGCAGATACTAATATACATAGTAGCTGCATAAGATGAAAAACTTAGAGATTTACCAACATAATCCGATCTGGACCCCAATTCTCAAATTCCGCAAAGGATAATTCGTGTACGAGCAAATCCGCCTAAAATTGTGTGTGAGAATATTACAGTTAAATTAAAGTAAATTAAATTAAATTCTCGTTCTCTGACACTGTGAAGTGAAAAGTTTTTTCACAAGTTCACACTTAATTCGGTTCTCGATCTATCCAAAGATGAAAACAAATATCAGAATCTTTTCATATGATAACTTTTCTATCACAGCCGTTTCATTTGCGAAGAACTGTGAAAAGCATAGAGAAAGTAAATGAGAACACAATAGAAAATAATAAATAAAAAAGGGCTCAAGAGACCCAAAATCCTTGAACGACTAATTCATATGGAATCGGCGAGGAAATCGACGTTTTGTCTATCTCAGTCAAATGATTCTGTACAAAGTTATCTTGAATCCATCGATACTCTTGCATTGTATGTGTATTGCACTTCTTTACTTGACACTTCTAACTTCTCAAATTGTCTTATTTACTGTCTCAGTTCAATACGTTTAAATTAAAATTAACATTAATTCAGACCAAAATGTTACGACATGTATATTTAATGGTGAAATAAAAAAACCAAAATGTATCGAGAGAAAAACACGAGAACGTTCACAACGTTTTAAAGGTGTTATTGGAATATTAAAATTCATTGTAAAAAAAACGTGTTATAGAGCGTATAAAGTTATGCACTCCTTAAAATGCCTATAAAAGCAAAAACCTTATTTGTAAAAAAATTTCAACGTTGTGTAGAGCTTAAGCTAAACGCGTTTGGAGGTTTAATAGTATCGAAATGTCATTTTGACTTCACGTTATTGAGCAAAAAATTCCCCTTATTTATTATGGGCGTTTTCAAATAAAATTATAATTACAATTACAATATTGTGTTTTAATTTACATCTCACTATGCGTGTGAATACCTTTTCATAAGAAACCAATTCACTAAACGTTATCTTCTTAGTTTTTTCGTTTTAAAATTGAATTCCATTTTGAATTGATTTCATATTTTTCACAAGCTGTTAAGTTGTTTTATTTATCTTCTTGCACAGATAAATGTAATAGACTTCTCCTTTTAGTACTTTATCTGACACAATTCCTACATAATTAGTTTGCACGGGAAAATGTTTTATAAATAAGAATCTTTGGGATGGTGTAGATGTAGATTTTTGTCAGACGTTCGCGAGAGGTGGCGCAGTGGAAAAAACCCCTTAGTTGGAATTTGGATTTTTCGGGATTCGAACCTGGACCCTTCGCTTAGAATTTTCGCACGATACTTAATAGTGTTAAACATACTTATTATCAATATGTACCTACATAACAATTTTTGAAAAATTTTCGCAGATCCTTTTCCAAATAAAAAAGGACAAAAAAGCAAAACATTCTCGCAGGCTCTCGAAAATTTCGACTTAGTCGCATAAAAGTAAAGCTGACCGCGAGAATACAAAAACAATTCAAGTTGCCTGGTCAACGCCTATATATACCTAGTGCAAATAAATCTAATTGATGTTTTACATGAATTAGTTTTCCGATTTAACTCAATGCCGTTCTTCAACTCGAAAAATTCGTATAAGAGAAGATCATAGATAGAGCAATTTATTACCCCTCCATTGAGAATCTTATAAATTTGTATTCAACAAATTTCTTGGGGTAAGAATTTGAAAACTGTCAGTCACTTTAGTTTTCATATACAAATGACGTTTTCCATTGGGCAAAAAGAAAAGTCCAGAATCGAAATAATCACTTCTGAAACCGTTCCTTTGACTCAAAAAATAATCTTCTGGTGATTCTGAGAAGAGATTTTCGATTCTCGGTTTGAAGTCAGAATCCACTCTATATAAATCCTCGCTTTATGCCATTTTGAAGATCCAAAATGACTGTATTGACTTTTGTTGTTCAGCGTGAGTGATAATTATTATCTAGTATTCGATTGGGCGCTCTTAGAGCACTTTTTTTGCTCTCAGAGCAATTTTTATGTTCGTTTGGTACAAAAAAAGCAATCTTTTTCAGATTTCAGAGCATTTTTGCGAATCTAGATTTTTTTTTCAGATTTACAAATATTTACAAGTGCATTTGAGTTGGATAACTGATGGAGTTTGTTCACATTTTTGTGAATTATTTCTACAAAGACAGGCATTGCATCGGGTGAATCTGTTTTTGTAAATTATTTATGTATAATTATTAGAAATCAATCGGGACGGAAATTTCGAATGTTGTAATATAAAATTCAACCAGTGAATGGAAATCGCTTAGAATAAGTGTCGAAGACTACACATATTCAAATTGCACGAATATCAACCAAAAAAAAAAGAGCAAGTGACGTTTTTATGTTCGATTAGGCACAAGAAATCTGAAATCTGAGGGCAAATCTGAAGAAACCCAAACGAATACCACATAAATTTTAATTCTGCGATGACAATAAATGTACTAGATTTACTTCACAAGTTGGCTGTTCTACACTTACAAAAATTGAAGTCGCACTGCACTTAAATACGTAGTTTGTATTGAAATATACCTTCCAGACATGAAATATGGTGAACCAAAAATGAAGCATTTAGAAAAAAAGTTAAATATAATTCTTTCTAAGATACAATCCAGCTTCTTTTTGTAAATTTAAACTTTTATTTATTTGAAGAAAAAAATCCTTTTTTAGTCTTACTAACCTGCCACGTGCCAATGCTCTTTAATCTGTGTTCCGTAAAATCAAATCACAGTTACTACCACTACTACAATAATAATTCACAAAGTTTACTTTGTGAGGATGTTGGACGTATGAATAATCTTAATTATCTGGCAGTAAATTTTATCTTATGCTAAAATTCATAAAGAATGTTGGTACATGGTAAAAAATACATTCAAATAAAATTATTCGGTTGGCAAATAAACAATGAAGCTTTTACCTAAAGCTGCTGGTGGGTGCCTATACTAAATGGGAGACATATCTAATGAAGTTTACCGCATTACTGTGTTAATTAGGTTCGAAATTGTAGTTATGCATATAGTGCGATACATACGTATGTTAACTTATTTGTTATAAGTTGTTAAACAAGCACTAAACTGTTTTGTGTTTATAATGTAAAAGTTAACCGGTGGTGAAATATTTGGTTATGATATATGCAGTTTGTTCACAATATGTACGTAGGTACGTGTAAGCAGATGTTTGGCAAACCTTGACATTGAAAATTACCTAGTACGTACCTACAATCTTCTTAAGGTGGCCACAGTCCGGGGCCTCAACCAACAAGCGTTTTATGCCAGCACGATTTTTAGCCAGCTGTCTTCAGTTTCGCACGCTAAGTTGGTTGAGGTCCCCTTCTACGTGCGTGCGCCACCTGAGTCGGTTTTCCTCTCGCCGTCCTTCGGATGTGGATTCGAAGATTTTCCAGGCCGGGGACCCAGCCACCTCAGTAGTTGGACCTTTACTCTTCTGATGAAGTCGATGTCGCTGTACAGCCCGTACAGTTGTATCTCCTCCTCCATTCACTGTCTATGCAGACGGGACAAAAATCACTCGTAGAATTTTCTCTTTCGAAACAACCAAGGGTAACCTCATCCGCTTTGAAAGGGTCTATGTATCTGCGCCTTAGAGCAGCATTGGGATGACTAGGGTCTTATAAAGGGTCACTTTAGTTGTTCGAGAAAGGGCTTTGCTAATCAATTGCCTTCTTAGCCCAAAGAAACAGCGATTGGCAAGAGTTATTCTCCGTTTAAACTCAGCGCTGAAGTCATTGTTTGAGTTCATGAGTCTAGGGTGACAAAATCCCTAACCACCCCAAAGTTATATCTGTCTATGGTGACGTCCTGTCCGAGACGTCGGTGTTGTGTTGTTTCCTTTTTAATTGATAGAATATACATTGTCTTGCCCTCATTTACCGCCAAACCCATCTTCGCCGCCTCAGTCTCAATACTCACAAACGCGCCAAAACTCACACAAAACGAATGGTTGTGAGAAGCTAGGCCTAGGGTCCCTACGGACCTGTTGCGCCAACTATTTATTTATTGTATTTGTATCCATTTAGATAATTTCCTGAAGTAAGTTCAATATCCAACTCGTCGACTACAGGAAAATCTATTTAAAATACTGTTTAATTTTTGTCAAAACAATTTTTTTCAAACTGCAAAAACCAACACACTAAAAATAGTATATGCAAACAAAACTTTTTCTTATAACGGGTGATTTTTTAAGAGGTTTAGAACTTTTTTTGAAAAAAAAAAAACACAAAAAATTCGAAAAAATGAATGAAATATTTATTTGAATCGATAGTTTGAACCTTGCAATTTAATGTTTAAAGATAATTTCATGCAAATGTTGACCGCGGCTGCGTCTCAGGTAGCCCATCCGCTGAGTCCAATTTTGGCATACTCTTTCACACACCTCGGCCGGTATCTCACGAATGAATGCATGGATGTTGGCTTCCAGTGCGTCAATCGAATCGGGCTTGTCCCTATACACATTAGCCTTGGCATACCCCCACAAAAAATAATCTAATGGTGTCAAATCGCACGATCTAGGCGGCCAATTGACCGGCCCGAAACGTGAAATTAACTGTTCACCAAAATCGCCTCGCAATTGCGCCATTGTTTCGCGTGCTGTGTGGCATGTGGCACCGTCTTGTTGAAACCACATATCATGCAAGTCAAGAACTTCCATTTCGGGCAAAAAAAAGTTTGTTATCATCGCTCGGTAGCGTTCACCATTGACAGTAACGCTGCGATTCGCATCATCTTTGAAGAAATATGGCCCAATAATGCCGCCGGCCCATAAACCGCACCAAACAGTGGCTTTTTCGGGATGCATTGGTAGCTGTTGCAATGCTTCTGGCTGATCTTCACTCCAAATGCGGCAATTTTGCTTATTTACGTACCCATTCAACCAAAAATGAGCCTCATCGCTGAACACAATTTTTCGATAAAAAAGCGGATCCTCGGCCAGCTTTCCAAGAGCCCATTCACCAAAAATTCGGCGTTGTGGTAGGTCGGCTGGCTTTAGTTCTTGCACCAGCTGTATCTTAAAAGGCTTTACGCCCAAATCCTTCCGCAAAATTTTCCACGTAGTGCTGTAACAAAGGCCTAACTGCTGGGAACGGCGCAGAATCGACATTTCGCGGTCTTCTGTCACACTAGCTGATACGGCCGCAATATTTTCTTCACTACGCACAGTACGTAAACGTGTTGGTGATTTAATGTCCAACAAAGTAAATTTGGTGCGAAATTTGGTACCAATCTTCCGAATAGACTGCTCAGAAGGTCGAGAATGCCGATCATAAAATGGAAGCAGCGCGCGATGAACATTTCGAACCGAGCACGAATTTTGATAGTAAAATACAATAATTTGCAAGCGTTGTTCATTTGTAAGACGATCCATGGTTAAATTGCAAACCAAACTGAAGCTGTTTGACAGTGACACAAGGTACTAAACACACGTCAGCTGTCAAAACCAGTGTTGCCAAAACCAAACCAGCTAAAAAATCACCCTTTATATACCTAGTGCAAATAAATCTAATTGATGTTTTACATGAATTAGTTTTCCGATTTAATTCTTCTTCAACTCGAAAAATTCGTATAAGAGAAGATCATAGATAGAGCAATTTATTACCCCTCCATTGAGAATCTTATAAATTTGTATTCAACAAATTTCTTGGGGTAAGAATTTGAAAACTGTCAGTCACTTTATTTTTCATATACAAATGACGTTTTCCATTGGGCAAAAAGAAAAGTCCAGAATCGAAATAATCACTTCTGAAACCGTTCTTTTGACTCAAAAAATAATCTTCTGGTGATTCTGAGAAGAGATTTTCGATTCTCGGTTTGAAGTCAGAATCCACTCTATATAAATCCTCGCTTTATGCCATTTTGAAGATCCAAAATGGCTGTATTGACTTTTGTTGTTCAGCGTGAGTGATAATTATTATTTAGTATTCGATTGGGCGCTCTTAGAGCACTTTTTTTGCTCTCAGAGCAATTTTTATGTTCGTTTGGTACAAAAAAAGCAATCTTTTTCAGATTTCAGAGCATTTTTGCGAATCTAGATATTTTTTTCAGATTTTCTTCAGATTTACACATTTTTGTGAATTATTTCTACAAAGACAGGCATTGAATCGGGTGAATCTGTTTTTGTAAATTATTTATGTATAATTATTAGAAATCAATCGGGACGGAAATTTCGAATGTTTTAATATAAAATTTAACCAGTGAATGGAAATCGCTTAGAATAAGTGTCGAAGACTACACATATTCAAATTGCACGAATATCAACCAAAAAAAAAAGAGCAAGGGACGTTTTTATGTTCGATTAGGCACACGAAATCTGAAATCTGAGGGCAAATCTGAAGAAGCCCAAACGAATACCACATAAATTTTAATTCTGCGATGACAATAAATGTACTAGATTTACTTCACAAGTTGGCTGCTCTACACTTACAAAAATTGAAGTCGCACTGCACTTAAATACGTAGTTTGTATTGAAATAAACCTTCCAGACATGAAATATGGTGAACCAAAAATGAAGCATTTAAAAAAAAAGTTTAATATAATTCTTTCTAAGATACAATCCAGCTTCTTTTTGTAAATTTAAACTTTTATTTATTTGAAGAAAAAAATCCTTTTTTAGTCTGACTAACCTGCCAATGCTCTTTAATCTGTGTTCCGTAAAATCAAATCACAGTTACTACCACTACTACAATAATAATTCACAAAGTTTACTTTGTGAGGATGTTGGACGTATGAATAATCTTAATTAATTCATAAAGAATGTTGGTACATGGTAAAAAATACATTCAAATAAAATTATTCGGTTGGCAAATAAACAATGAAGCTTTTACCTAAAGCTGCTGGTGGATGCCTATACTAAATGGGAGACATATCTAATGAAGTTTACTGCATTACTGTGTTAATTAGGTTCGAAATTGTAGTTATGAATATAGTGCGATACATACGTATGTTAACTTATTAGTTATAAGTTGTTAAACAAGCACTAAACTGTTTTGTGTTTATAATGTAAAAGTTAACCGGTGGTGAAATATTTGGTTATGATATATGCAGTTTGTTCACAATATGTACGTAGGTACGTGTAAGCAGATGTTTGGCAAACCTTGACATTGAAAATTACCTAGTACGTACCTACAATCTTCTTAAGGTGGCCACAGTCCGGGGTCTCAACCAACAAGCGTTTTCTGCCAGCACGATTTTTAGCCAGTTGTCTTCAGTTTCGCACGCTAAGTTGGTTGAGGTCCCCTTCTACTTGCGTGCGCCACCTGAGTCGGTTTTCCTCTACTGCGCCGTCCTTCGGATGTGGATTCGAAGATTTTCCAGGCCGGGGACCCAGCCACCTCAGTAGTTGGACCTTTACTCTTCTGATGAAGTCGATGTCGCTGTACAGCCCGTACAGTTGTATCTCCTCCTCCATTCACTGTCTATGCAGACGGGACAAAAATCACTCGTAGAATTTTCTCTTTCGAAACAACCAAGGGTAACCTCATCCGCTTTGAAAGGGTCTATGTCTCTGCGCCTTAGAGCAGCATTGGGATGACTAGGGTCTTATAAAGGGTCACTTTAGTTGTTCGAGAAAGGGCTTTGCTAATCAATTGCCTTCTTAGCCCAAAGAAACAGCGATTGGCAAGAGTTATTCTCCGTTTAAACTCAGCGCTGAAGTCATTGTTTGAGTTCATGAGTCTAGGGTGACAAAATCCCTAACCACCCCAAAGTTATATCTGTCTATGGTGACGTCCTGTCCGAGACGTCGGTGTTGTGTTGTTTCCTTTTTAGTTGATAGAATATACATTGTCTTGCCCTCATTTACCGCCAAACCCATCTTCGCCGCCTCAGTCTCAATACTCACAAACGCGCCAAAACTCACACAAAACGAATGGTTGTGAGAAGCTAGGCCTAGGGTCCCTACGGACCTGTTGCGCCAACTATTTATTTATTGTATTTGTATCCATTTAGAAAAATTTTAACCAGCACCCATCGAACTGTCTTTTTCCTGAAGTAAGTTCAACACCCAACATAATACTCGGTCGACTACAGGAAAATCTATTTAAAATACTGTTTAATTTTTGTCAAAACAATTTTTTTTCAAACTGCAAAAACCAACACACTAAAAATAGTATATATGCAAACAAAACTTTTTCTTATATAGTTATAAGTTAATGAGGAAAATCAATAAAATCTGTATGAGGCTCGTGAAAAAGGCAGCGATTGTTTCGTTTCACATGAAAATGTTGAGACATTCCATATGTATAAAGGAGATCAGGGCTTTTGCGTTACATTTTAAAAACACATCGGCAATTCATAGTTCTTCTTTAACTGTTTGCGTAGTGTGTCAACGAATGTATCAAATAAGCCGATGATCGGATAAATTTCCTGGAGGAAATGAAACATTAACATGTTTCCAGGTGCAATGGAGCTATACATTTCGCTTATCAATATAAGTAATATATTATGTATATATAATATTGACGCTGTCCCAACCTCAGCAGCATATAAATATCCCACTTGTTCGTCAAAGAAATCGAACGGCATTATCAAATAAAAAAAATATATTTTTGCGGTAGGTTTATTTACAAGTGTACAACTATTGGCTACTGCAGGAGACTTGGGAGGATTCCAACACTTTGAAAAATCGAATTTTAACAACTTTTGGCAAATGGTCAAATCTCGTTAAATTCTATGGAGTTATGCAGTGGATAAAGGTTGTTGTATAATGGCCTAGCAGATGTTAGTAAAGGGTGATTTTTTAAGAGGTTTAGAACTTTTTTTAAAAAAAAAACACAAAAAATTCGAAAAAATTAATGAAATATTTATTTGAATCGAGAGTTTGAACCTTGCAATTTAATGTTTAAAGATAATTTCATGCAAATGTTGACCGCGGCTGCGTCTCAGGTAGCCCATCCGCTGAGTCCAATTTTGGCATACTCTTTCACACATATCGGCCGGTATCTCACGAATGAATGCATGGATGTTGGCTTCCAGTGCGTCAATCGAAGCGGGCTTGTCCCTATACACATTAGCCTTGGCATACCCCCACAAAAAATAATCTAATGGTGTCAAATCGCACGATCTAGGCGGCCAATTGACCGGCCCGAAACGTGAAATTAACTGTTCACCAAACTCGCCTCGCAATCGCGCCATTGTTTCGCGTGCTGTGTGGCATGTGGCACCGTCTTGTTGAAACCACATATCATGCAAGTCAAGAACTTCCATTTCGGGCAAAAAAAAGTTTGTTATCATCGCTCGGTAGCGTTCACCATTGACAGTAACGCTGCGATTCCCATAATCTTTGAAGAAATATGGCCCAATAATGCCGCCGGCCCATAAACCGCACCAAACAGTGGCTTTTTCGGGATGCATTGGTAGCTGTTGCAATGCTTCTGGCTGATCTTCACTCCAAATGCGGCAATTTTGCTTATTTACGTACCCATTCAACCAAAAATGAGCCTCATCGCTGAACACAATTTTTCGATAAAAAAGCGGATCCTCGGCCAGCTTTCCAAGAGCCCATTCACCAAAAATTCGGCGTTGTGGTAGGTCGGCTGGCTTTAGTTCTTGCACCAGCTGTATCTTAAAAGGCTTTACGCCCAAATCCTTCCGCAAAATTTTCCACGTAGTGCTGTAACAAAGGCCTAACTGCTGGGAACGGCGCCGAATCGACATTTCGCGGTCTTCTGTCACACTAGCTGATACGGCCGCAATATTTTCTTCACTACGCACAGTACGTAAACGTGTTGGTGGTTTAATGTCCAACAAAGTAAATTTGGTGCGAAATTTGGTCACAATCTTCCGAATAGACTGCTCAGAAGGTCGAGAATGCCGATCATAAAATGGAAGCAGCGCGCGATGAACATTTCGAACCGAGCACGAATTTTGATAGTAAAATTCAATAATTTGCAAGCGTTGTTCATTTGTAAGACGATCCATGGTTAAATTGCAAACCAAACTGAAGCTGTTTGACAGTGCAAGGTACTAAACACACGTCAGCTGTCAAAACCAGTGTTGCCAAAACCAAACCAGCTAAAAAATCACCCTTTACCTGATAATTTTAAGAACTCTGAATGATTGCACCTCAAGCTAACAGTCAATCGATGTTAAATTAAACCAGAAACAAAGAGTTCGGCGGAAATGAGTATGCCAAATGAAAATATTTTTTTTTTTCTAATTTGCAATATTAAGGGTCAACTCGGAAGAGCTATCTTAGATATCTTGATAGACTTCTTAAATAGATAAATATTTAAACACAACAAACAGTCGTAGAGTAAGAGCGGCATTGTACGATCGGTCGAAGTTTAATCACAAGCGAAACTAGAATTAAATAGATTTCAAATTACAATTGCAATTACTGCTAGCCTACTTAGGAGCAAAAAACATTTTTATCCGTTAATGCCAAGTTGCGAGCCTGCTGTTTCCTCAGTGTGGTATAGTGTGGTATATATTTGACACATTCTTTCATTCCATTTTGGTTTACTCTTTATGTTTTAAACTCTAGCAATCAGTATGATATTTTCAACTAACTTTTAAATATTATTATAGACGAACGGCAGGATATTCAAAAGAAGACTTTTACTAAATGGATAAATTCACACTTAACGAAGACACAATGTTCACCAGTGAATGACCTGTTTTTGGACTTAAGAGATGGGCATAAGCTACTTGAGCTGTTGGGCGTTCTAACCAAATCTCATCTTGTAAATATGAAGTTAAGAATCATTCATAACTTTTGTTCATTTTGTATGTTTACATTTCAGAAACCAGAAAAAGGGCGTATGCGGGTTCATCATATAAACAATGTGAACAAAGTGATTCAAGTAATTCAGGAGCATGGTGTGAAACTAGTTAACATATCGAGTGACGATATTGTAGCCGGTAACCCAAAGCTTACTCTAGGACTTATATGGCTCATTGCACTTGCATTTAATGGTCAAAATATCGTCAAGTCGCATTCTACTAATGGGGTGGAAAAATCTCTATTGGCTTGGGCACGCCAGTTCACCGAGCCCCATGGAATAACAATAAACGATTTTTCAAACAGTTGGTCAGATGGAAAGGCGTTTCTGTACATAATTGATGCTCATCTTAACGACGTGGACTTGAATGCGGTATACAAAAAACATCCGTTAGCAAGACTTAAAACAGCTTTCGATTTGGCATTTAAATACTTTGGTATCGAACAGCTTCTGGATCCAGAAGATGTTCACACGAATAAGCCCGACAACAAATCGATACAAATGTATGTTATGTGTTTGTATCATGCTATGGAATCGAAAAAAACGTTCGAACGATGTGACAGCAGTGGACAACTGTTGATATTTGACGAAACTGCCAAGGAAGCGACTGCGAGTAATTCTTTTAGAAATATCCATGTTGGTAATGTCACCGATCTGGATGAAATTCCATTAGAAGCGTCGGAAGAGGCACGTGAAATGATTGATTTCAGCTTAGCGACTGCTATTTCAACTCCACGTCAGCAAGTGGATAATCCCAGAGGTCTTCCATTGGAGTTCCTGCGGTTTGACAGTACATCGCGACCATTATCTACAGCGACAAATGTATCTATTGAAATAAGCAGTTATCAGGCAGCCTTGGAAGCTGTGCTAGCTCTACTTCTTGAAGACGAACAAATTTTGTCAAAAGATATTTCTGAACCAGAAGATTTCCAAACTGCGAAAACTCATTTTCATGAAAATGAAAATTTTATGTTGAAACTTATTGAACATCAACAGTATGTGGGCGAAGCTCTAGAAGAAGGTTCAAACCTTATTAATGAATCTCAAAAAACGTCAGGTTTGACCACGGAAGATCAACATGAAATACGTCAACAAATGGTACTGCTGAATGAGCGGTGGGAAACTTTACGGCTACGGGCTTTGGATGTACAGTCGAAAATTCATTTGCGTTTGGCTCAGTTTCAGAAAAAACAAATCGATAAATTACGTAGCTTCTTAACAAGTGCAGAGGATAGAATATCCCATATGTCGAGTATTGGCCCCGGACTGAAAGAGGTCGAACGACAGCTTGAAGACTTATCAGTATTGAAGGATGATCTAAGATGTCAACAGTGTTTGGTGGATAGTGTAAGCAATATGGTCGTTATAGTAAATGACGAATCTGGTAATTTTAACGATCTTGAAGATAAATTATCCGCTTTAGGCGAGCGATGGTCACATGTCATAAAATGGAGCGAAATGCACAATGAGAAACTACATCAGTATAAGGTTATATACAAGTGGATAAATACAAGGGAGCAAGATTTAAAGGCGATGGAAGGAAAGGAGCTAAACGAACTTGGAATGATTACAAAACGAATGAATGATCTAAAATACTGTGAACAGGATTTGATAGAATTGGAAAGATACTTAATAGATTTGCGTCAAATGATTCAATCGCCTATGCAGGGTGAAGATGATGGCTGCAGTGAAGTCTTGGAGCAGTTAGAAAACTTTGAAGATCGCCTGGACGCCTTGCGCCAAATTCTCGAGGTACAATCGGACCGAATAGAATCTATGGGATTTGAGTTTTCATTTAACACCGACGAAAGCCATGTGCAGAAGCCAGAAGGGTGGACAGATTTTCAGATCATCATAAAATTCGGCGAAGAAAATGTAGGAGAAGCTGCAGCCAGTAGCCTTGAAACCGATGAAACCATTTCAAACTTATCGACACTCCAAACGAATAGAAAACGAAAAGGCAACGACACAAAAAATCTTCACCTCTTAGAAGGAAAGATATTGGAACTCTTTAGTTTCCTTGACAACTGTGAGGAAAGGATATCTAGTCTCCAGCGTCGTAGTATACGATATCAAATAGATGCATTAAATTCTCTTGAAAAAGAGATCGAAAGTCAGGAAGTGACTCTGACTGAATTGAAGGAGCTTTTGCTTATGTGTCGCAATGAAAACAGTAACCAAAATCTTAAACAGGAATCGAAAAATGTGGATCAAATAAGCAACCGATTAAATGCAATGAAGTCACGAATCACAACATCACTTACCGCGAATGAGAAAATGTTTGAAAAGGAAAAGTTTTACAACAGCTTAACTGGGTTTAAGTTAGTCTTAGCCGACTCTAGAGATTGGTATAAACAGCATGCGAATTCGGCAAGTAAAATTGACTTGGAAAACCGGTTGAGCGATATGGAATCATTGTCCTCCGAAATAGCCTTGTCACAAAAGACAACTTTTGCTTTAGATGATACCTTCGCTGAGTGGAAAAAAGACTTTGAATTGTTTTATGATAGTTGGGAGGATATGAAAAGGGCCATTACTTCGCTTATTGATGAAAAAGGGGGACGCGATGACAACACAGAAGAAAAGGTCAACGAACTACAAAAATTTGTCATTGAAGTTGAACGTTCACATGCCGTGATGTCGGATTTGGAAAAAATGAATCAAAATCTCAGCGAGCTTAATGAGTTAAAAGATATTGCCAAAAACCTTTACCAAATATTTGATTACGTACACAGAAGATGCCCTGGTGCTCTAACAAATGATTTCGAAGACAATTGGTACAAGGTGCCAAATCAACTCAACGAGCGAATTATTAAACAGAACACGTTTATTGAAAATTTAAATCATTTCCAAGTTGAATATGAAACAATATTTTCTATTCTCAATGAGCTCAAGGAAAGTTTAGAAAGGGATGATGTTTGTCAGCTAGGGGAGAGTCTAATGTCAACAGAGGATCAAGGCGATGATTACGATCGTTATGCCATGGAGCTACGAAAAACTGAGATCGATGTAATAAGTGCGAAAAATTTTAGCGAAATTCTTATCAAAGATGCCGACGACGGATTTCGAGAAAATATTTTATTAGAAATATCGAAACTTAACGAACTCTATAATAAAGTTTTGGACTTATATCAAAAGAATTGCAAAAGACGTCATCAGATTATAACAAGAATAGATGAAATTCTTCAAAGGGTTCATCATACCGAACTGTGGTTGAACGATTTGGAAATGAATACCCCAAAGAATAAGATTTCGGAAATTGCCAATTCGAATGAATTGTTTCAAATAAAGTCGAAATATCAAATACTTAAGGAGACATGTGAACGAGAGACTATCAATTTCCGCGATTTAAATGAGAACGGTAGTGAGATTTTACTTCAAATCGATGAACTGTTTCCAGCACAAAAGGGATCCGATTCAAAGTATGCAAATCTAGCGATGAAATTCACACGTTTAAATGCTCGGTGGACAGAAGTTACTTCTTTAGTCTATAAAAGCACAGCATTGTTGGAGCATATCTCAAGTCAGTTGGGTGAATTTAAGAAATTGATTGTCTCAGAATCTGGCTACTTGGATAAATTAGAGAAGAAGATACGGCGAACACCAGAGAATGCAGATGCTGAAGAAATAATCGAAGAGTTAGATGTAAGAAAAACCATTTCATTATTAAAAAAAAAAAAATATAAACTACAAGTATTGGCAAGTAATTCCTAATTTTATTTATTTTGGTGTTTTTTTGTTGTTGTTGTGCCACAACAATTTTTCATATGATATACATTTTCTACATATTAAAAACAAAAAAAAATCTTATTTAATTTATTAAGGACTTGGAAAATAATTTGCGCAGTCACTCCGATGATTGGCTAGATAAAATTCAAGAGATTGGAGCTGACTTGGTTGAGCATGAATTTATGACAGACATGATCAGGAATGAAGTTGATTCAATAGTTTCCCGTTGGAACCATCTGCAACAAAAGGTATTATAAAATAGCATGTAGTTACAATTTTAAATCGAATCGAAAATTGGTAATTTCAAATCGAAGTGCACGATTCATTTCAATCCACAATATTTGAAATGAATAAAAACTTTCGATATTACTATGAATAAGTCCCATGCCGATATTGGGCATATTTAAACATTACACCGATTCTACGGAGGTAAGTATTTGTACATACATGCTAGCATAAATGGAAAGCTTTCGATTCTTAGGTCGAGATAAATTCTTAGTTCACAGTAAATATACAGTGTGAGGCAAAAGACCATGGGAATCAGTACATACTTTATTTTCGCTGATGTGCAAATAATTCTTTGTAGGCTTGTCTTTCAACCGAAGCTTTTTTTATTTTTCCCTAATTACATATTGCTTTAGCTGTTGCTGCGTGGTAGATCATTAAATGTGATATCCAAAATACTTCTGTAAATAGATTCTTTCTAAAAAATAAGAGTCTAGTTTTCATTTATTTTTAACATTCTTCTATCCAAATATGGAACGAATTTCCTTATTTGATGATTTCAAATAATTTTGCTACCATCTGGTAAAATTTAATAAGAACTGGCTTTCTAAAAATGGTGATATATGTATAGGCGTGTACTTCTAGAAATGCTCTGCAACCTTAGTATGATAGTTTTATAAATAAAACGGTTATTAAAACATAATGCTTATTTTTAATTTTCTCGTATACATAGTAAGAAAAAGATATTGTATTCGTATAAAATTTCGAACTCGAGATTTTGACCATAAACTAAGTATAAAAAAGAGGGATTGCCTACAAACTAAATATGAACTAGCCCGGTTTCAATTCAAGTATTTGTGCCCACCTCAGGTAGCCTGAGGTATATTTATCGACATTTGGTGCGTTGGTGACATGTACTTTTGTGTTTAATGTTTTTTTTTTTTTTTGTCAGATTATTTACATACCCACAATTTTGACGTTTTTTTCCTTTTATGCACGGAAAGTTTTTCGGAAATCGAAATTCCCACAAAAAGGCTGTCAGTCTATTTCATACGATGGTAGAGGGGCTTAAAAAGTGGGTTTCGCAATCCTGTCTGTTGGTATGTGTGCTACTGATATTAACAGACTTAATGGTGTGACAGATTTGTTTCAAACTTCGTATTTTGATTTCAAGGACTTACAGTTTGTGGACACTTTTTTTGCACGTTAGCTCCATTATTGACAGTAGGTACTTTACATATATACCTGTTTTAAATAAGTTTGTTATTTTCGAAAACTGCTACAACGATATCAACCAAAATTGATATTTTAGTATAGGTAGATAAGATTGACATGCAAATATTTTTTTCGCTAACAAAATCAAATAGTAACGATACTTTTGAAAATTCGTCTTATCTCAAAATTATTATTAAAGTAGGTAGATAATACGGTAATTCCTTACTTGATATAAGGATCTGTTCTCTAAATTCTCGTAAAATTTCCGTTTTTCAAAAACGAAACTTTTATTTTTTAAATCTGATTTCGTAAAGTTTGCATAAAAACGGCTCTAACGATTTCAACTAAAATTAATATTTGAGTTTATGTAGGTAAAGGTAACATGGCTGCATTCCCAGTGTTTAGCTTAGTACGCTGATGGTCCGAAACGAAAAACTCCCATACAAAAGTGGGACAATGAAATCATGAACGAAAAATTTCGCTCTTTCGCTTTACGCAGCTGCTGCGAAATGATGGCGGAAATGTGGGTAGTAGATTGCTTGGTACAATTCTCCACATTCTTTTCGCACACGTTTATTGTCCGGGACATTATTTGCTTATGACAATTTTACATTTGTACTGCAGTGTTGCCAGCTTTTATAGGAGGTATGGAGACAAATTGGGAATTTTTGGTGCAAAAAATACCAAAGCTCAAAATGAAAATCAAAAATGCTAATTTTTTTTTGTAATTTATTGGCACACTGATTAAGTTGTTTTGAAAGACGACAATGTTAATTTCAAAAAAGGCGGTCATAGCAAAAATTCCTGCAGAAAAATGTTTCCCTAAAATGTTTAAAACAAATCAACTACCACTGGCAGGATTCCATCAGAAAAAAAAATTCCTTACAGATGGAACAGTGAAGAAATTAAATATTTCAGTAGAATGATTCCGTTTTTTTTGGGGAATTAAGTGAGAAGTTGATCGGAAGAAGTTATTCCAACGAACAAATTTATAAATTCTTTTTCTAGAAAATTTGCTAATTTATTTTGATAAACTAACTATATAATTTATAAGCAACATTTGAAGACCAAGATTGAGTTCAACCATCAAGTTTAAGTGGTCAAAAAAAGCAAAAGAAAATGTTTACGGCTTCGTTTTGCGTATGGCTATATGTAACTGGGGCCTATACGAAAAGAGTATGTTCACAATTGAAGTATGAATTTTTTTGTTTTAAATCCTATGGAGCCTAAGAATCAACAAACTTTAAAGTAAATAGTCTTAATTAGGATAATTCCCAAAAGACAATTTTAAAAAGCCATCGAAAAGTTCGAGTATCTTTATCGGACATAAATAACCGGTGATGGCAACACTGCTATTTGTGCAGCAGCAATTTATTTTCCGCTGCCTTTTCGCAGACGTTTCGCTGTTCATTTGGAGACCACCGGCAAATTTCGTTTCGGATCATCTGCGTACTACGATTTTCGCCAAAAAATCTAAAAACGGTAATTTTGTAAATTGGACTGATCTCAAAAATGGTTTATATTTTCCAACTTTTCATTCAAATCACTGAAACGGTTTTTTTTTTTAAACTGCTTATATCTGGAAAATCCCGTTTCCTATTTTGCGGTAACAATTAAAATTAATAAATTCTTACTTCCTGAGCAATACGTTGATCTATATAAAATACGGTATATGTATTTTTGTTTGTCTCAATGCCTCACTGCCAATAAAATATATAATAACTACGCCAAACATCACTTTAGCAAATATCATCCACTTCTTCTCTTTTTCTTAACATTAATCATAAAATAACCAGCAGCCACCTAGATCTTACACGATTCAAAACAATTCATTAATTTGCACTGTTTATTCAAAAAGCAAACTCAGAATTTTGCGTGTATATCGGGGTAAAGACTTTGGTATATCATGAACCATACTTCCAACAATGGGCGCGAAGACCAGCATCACCAATCTATTCTAGTCGAAAACATGAACTTGTCCTAATAGATCAGAAATTCCCTGTACTCAAAAACTTTTTAGCCGGAACTTGTTTTTTTCTGACAGCTTAAGCCTAACATTGATATTGCCATCTAAAATGAATATAATTTAAGCTAAAAGTGCACTTAATTTAAGCATGTATTTTTTCTTTTTCTGTACGGTTTATTTTATCTAGGATCACTACCTAATAAAAAAAAGTAGACAACTAAACGTTTTATATGAATGAGAAAGTTTCGTGCGACCCGGTCTTGGACATTATTTTATACTGCAGTATAATGGCTTTGAAAATCCGAATATAATAAGTGGACCTGGATAATGTTAATAATAATGTCTAAACAATTAAACCTTTTGGGATTTATTATCCAAATGAGGTCTACAAAAACTAATTTAAGTGTTTATAAAAGAAATAAATACATGTGCTAGCAATATTTAAACGTGTTAAACTTTTTATTGTCCGGCAAAGACTGCACCTGAGGCCCAAGTTTTCACTGCATAAAGCATTTCCACTGTATCCCTAATTTAGTAGTACAAAAAAGTGCTAAGTGAAGCTAGCTTGGAAAGCAAAACAACTATAAAATCCTTCCGAAATAGGTCAAGAATATCCAAAACCTTAAAAGTGATGTAACAAGAAGGGTAGCAGCTCTCTTGACAGGTTATATATAGCTTACACAAAATGAATATTATTAACAACCGAATGTCGCCTCTGCATGTACATTGTAAATGTCCATGCATGAACTCTGTGAATTTCATAAATAAATATCCGAGCAAAAGCAAATATAGGACCCTTCTTCACCCTAGACTTCTACACTTGTATATTAGCGAGAGTAAATGCGATCTCAAATGCAATTGATGCAACGGAGAAAAGAGGATAATAAGTATACATACGGAAAAACATATAAGAAAATATTTATTGAATCCCACGCTTATTTTTAATATAATTTCTTGAAATACATAACTTAATTAAATAACTGCTTATATTCTTTTGTGTAGGCAAAGCAGCGTACTGAACTACTCGAACAAGAAGTCTCGGAGGCTGAAAAATCCGAAAAATGTGTTATTCAGTTCGAATGCTGGTTAACAAAAGTCGATGAAATTCTAACAGAGCATTTAGAAAACGATGTCACAATAGAAGATTTACCAGATGATTTTCAGGTATTTTTTAAATGTATTTTATACGGGTTCCGTAAACAATTTTTTTTATTTAGCGTCTACTGAAAGAATTCGAGCAAAACGAAGAAAATCTGACTGAAGTTCGAGAACTAATAACGACCCACACAAAGAATAAAAAAATGGAAGCTGCAAATCGTCTACAAGAGCAATTAAATTTACTTGAGGCTCGATTTAAAGCGTGTCAAAATAAGCTCAGGAAGTGCACGGCTCCACAGCCGGCCTATGAATCTAGGTTAAATCGAGCAGTTGCAGAACTAAGAAATGTTGAACGCTCCACATTGGTGTTAGATGTCGCAACCGCAGGACCAGCTACAGTGCAATCACAGTATCAAAATTGTGTGGTAAGTTTATTACACTTAGATTGTCTATATGAAAAAAAAATAACGCTAGTATTTTAGAAAATCTATCGAACTCTGTCTGAAATCAAAGGAGAAATAGAAAATACAATAAAAACAGGACGAAAAGTTTGTGAAGATAAATTCACAAAATCTCCAAAGCAATTGACGCAGCGAATTGATGCACTTAAGCATCTATACAATGCTCTGGGCGAAAATGTTACACAATCCAAATTGTTCCTTGAAGGACTCTTAAAGCTGACCCGCCAGCTTAACGAATGCTTTGAAATGTCTGAAAATACATTGGGAGCTATAGAATCAATACAGGACATTAACGAAAAGAATACAAAATTCCAATTAATGGAAAGCCTTCTACAAAAATGCGAAGATACTTACAATGAGTACAAGAAATCCTGTGATCAAATCTATCTTGAAGATGTGAGACAAAAAATAAGCGATATCAAGGCTGAATATTTGAAATTGTCAAGTGCTGATGTCATAAGAAGGTTATCGGAAATGAAGTCAACCTTGCAGAATTTGGATAACATTTCAGTTGACACTCTAAGGTTAGTTATTGTGGACACAAATTTGGATTGCAAGCTTTACATTGGGTTTTTTTTTTCTAGAAAAATGGAAAATGACTTAAAAGAAGTAAATATTTCCAACCCCGATGTAGAAGATTTACATCGACAGGTTACCGGAATTATTGAAGTAAGTTTAAATTCAGTCTTCTTGTAATATGTTTCATTATCATCAATAATATATGTTCCTCTTCACATCAATGTTTAACATAAATTATGTATAAAGATTATGTTTTTGTGCCTTTTGTGTTTTCATGTGGTTTAAGGAAGACATATGGTTTATTATTCACATTGGTGTTTGTATGTAGGTATAGACATCACAATTCAAAACATAACCTTTGTTTTATTGTACTCATCTGCTAAGTTACATTTCTATTTTTACTCAGTGACTATTAAACAAGATTTCGTATTTTTAAGCAAGTAATGATTTTGAATATATGCTCCTTATAAGGATTACTATACTGCAGTTACCTGGCGCCGCTTTAATTTTTGGTTTCGTTGCCGCCATATCTATGGGGAGCTTTTCAATAATAATTTCCCTTCCTATCCGTTCGCACTTTACCCCTATAAGGAAGCAATTTAAAAAAAATTTCGAAACTTTCTGTTACGGTTTTGTACGTTTTGTTTATTATATTATTATTTACCTATTTATAATTGGTGCGGAGTAATTTTGAGTTTTGTTAGTGGAAAATTCTTTGTGACCAAAGTGCAAGGTGTTGTTACATACCTGAAAGTTAAAAAATTGTAAGTTCGGATCAGAAGAAACTAATCTTTATCCGCAAGGTTAATACGGAGCGATAGTATATGAGGGAATAATAAATTTAAGTCTTATTTTCGCTTATAGGATTTCGAGATTTCCGTTTCTAAATTTCGCATTATTTTTTTCAATTTTAGTTAATTCCAACAAATATAGGCTAATTGTTCGAGCAAAAAGTTTAAAAGTTGTCACTTTACGGTAGATACCCGAGTTTGTTGATAATTCTATCTCTGCCTAAAAGAGTTTTTCCATAATAAGGTGGGTGTTTATGTATAAATTTGTTAATAAATTGCGTTGCACACTTCCTTCTGTGTCCAGTCGGGTAAAAAGGAGAACAATTTGGATTTTATCATCTTCTGTCAGCTAGTGCTTGACACTGACAAGTTTAGTGTCGCTGTCTCAGCTTTCTTGAAGCAATCATCCGCCTTAAGGTTAAGGCCTTAAATGATACCCGAAATAACCATGTTATATAGATAACGCTACCACCCATTTCAATATCTATCGACTCATTCTACAACCCTGGGCCGACAGGCTTGTTAGAAAACCCATTAGGAGTCGATTTCAATTGTTAAAAAAAAAAAAAAAAACATATAACAGACTTTCCAACAGCAATATGAAATTTATCTTACAACAGGTTCAGATCAATTTTAATGCATATTGATGCTTGAATAAAGTGTGCTTACTCATTCATGAAGGCAATTTAAGAGATTTATTTGGTTTAAGTATGTTAAATTCAAAACAAAGAACCTATTTCTTATCGTTACCAAATACCGAGGAACTGCTGGAACTTCAATTCCTAATTCATTGTATAGGTATATCTAAAAACCATAACTGAGTAACTAATAGCACATAAAAATATTATTCTATAAGTTACATAAATACATTATATACTTTCAATAGCTTTATTGAATATACACATTTGTTTATCCTAACATTACAACTAACATTAAATTCTACCGTCCACCGAGAATTTTCCTGCTGTCAGAGAAAAAATTTGGTAAAAAAAATAAACACGTTGTTTGCTGGATTACATTCATTTAACATAACATCGTTAAATTAAATTGATTTTTTTTTTTTCGGAAAACACAAGTACCTTCTATACTGGAAATATAAGTAAAATGTAAAATATTTATCCTGGATGTGGGGCTTTAACTGGGCTGCAGAAAGTTTTTCAAATATAAATGTATATCACGCTTAAATTGTGCACATGTCATTGTATAATTATAAAAGCACTTTTGAGTGCTAATTGAAAAGAAATTCACTCTCATAACGCTTATTCCTTGTAAACGCACTTGTATTTTATGGGATACACTGTTAAAGAAAAGTCTGATTTTGCTACAGGAAGCCATTGCATTAAATAACAAATCACCGATGGCATCACCAACTGACGAAACTGAGACAGAGATTGTTATTGTCAGCAATACGGTGCGACAGAGGCGTGCAAGGACTCCTTCGTCAAATGAACCCTCCAATGTTCCAACAAATCAACAGTTGCTACAGGACGAGATATTACCAGATGATACTAATATAAAAGTTCTGCCAGATCTTCTACCGCCGCAAACATTCCGGTTGGCTGAGTCTAGTTCTTTATTCTCTGAAATATCTATGAATCGCAAAAACAAAACGGATTTCGATGAAAAAGAAACTGAGTCAAGTAAAAAACCAGACTCACTTAATCAGCAACAGCAAGCGGTGGCTGTAGTTGAAGTCATAGAAAAAAATCTGCGAAATCACAAAATGTCTGTTCAAAACATTGATATAGCAACGGAAGCTACTGAACCGAATGTTGGAGAAATTGTCGACACTGTAAATATTCTAGAAAGTGTTGACCCCTTTGTCCCTGAATATGTTGAGATGGTGCAAATAGTTGATCTCTCTGAAGATTCTGATTCATCTATGCGTGTTGAAGATGAACAGAAAATCAAAACAACATCTGTTGAAGATGCTGTTGAAATTAGGTCAAACCCAACGTCACCTATTTTAAAAGTGGAGAAGCAACGAATTTCCTTCGAAGAAAAACGAAAACGAATCGAAAGCGAACGAGATATTTTAAGAGATTCGGAAGAGGAAGCTGAAGTCGATCCTCATGTTGCGAGAAAGCAAAAGAAAACTCGCCTACTTTCCCATGCAAAAAAAGAATTGATTGAATTACCTCAGCGTGATAGTTTTTACAAATATGATAATGAGGTTAGTTATGAACAGGAGCCACTTGTGTTTTCCGAAGATGAGGATATACCAAGATTTTCTTTTGAAATGGCACCAGGAATTGATTCGGATAGTGATACGGTAATGCAAAGAGAAATTTTAAGTTACTTTTTTTTTAAAGTTGGTTAAAACTAAAAACTTTGTATTTTTATTTATTTTATAGAGCCGCATTGAAACACCTTTAACCAAAAAGCCAAATATTATGTTTAGTAAAATGCTTCCATCATCTCCAGAAGAAGACGACGTAAATGCAAAACTGCCCCCCATCAAGAAGGAAATCAATTTCCTTTCTGGTTATGGGAATTCTAATTCTTTGGAGCAAAGAGTTCAGGAATTTGATAAAACAGCTAAATATATGATTAAAAAGCTGGAAATGACAAAGGAAAAGATTGAATCGTGCACAGATGGCGAGATGTGAGTACTTGAGGTTTTATTACGATTTAGCATTTGTAGGTTCACTACCATTTAGTGACCTGGCTGATACACACAAAAAATCAAGCGAATATGTTTAATGCAGTGAAAGTGGTTCGCATTGTTGTTTTTGTTTATGCAAGTGAAAAAAACGCTTCTCGTACCGAAATGAGAAACGTTATTTCAGTTTGTCTCTTTTTTAATTCATAGTTCTCTCAGAAAAAATGAATCCCTTTTATTCAAAAAAAAAAAAAAATATTTACAACGTTCTAAACATTTGTGATATATTGCGCACAACATCGTGGTTAAAAGATAAGATATCTTTGAAACATTATTCCAATTTCAACTTAGCCGCACTCATAATTTTTTGGAACATGTTGATAAAACACTTTCTATTATGTGTATCCCACTGAGCAACAAATAAATAATTATATTTGTCATTTTATAGTGCTATTGAACATTTAAAATTGTCTATTGCTCCGGACGCTGCTACACTTATTTCTCAAGGCGATTCGCTTGTCCTGGAAACCCATGGCAAACAAGGAAATCTTTCTAAAATTGTTATGAGAACCCAGATAGTTTTAAGAGAGAACTTTAGAGCGGTTCAACAAGCGAAGTAAGTTTACTTATGTAAATGAATCGCACTTATTATATATATTTTTTTTTTTTAATTTTAAGTCCATTGAACAGTCGAGAAGAAGAAGCAACTCAACGAAGTCTAGAAAATATTGAAATGGTGGACCCGAATAACTTATTAGTCAGTATGAAAGGTATTGATATAAAGGAATTGGTTCATAGAGGTTTGAAGAGAATAAGTGATTTGATAGAAAAGCCCTTAAATCGCTTGTCGCTTGAAGATTTAGAAAAACGCTGCATGGAAATCAATGTAAGTATTGACCGTAAATGTAAATGTTAGATACCTACAATATACTTAACCTACTCCCATTTAATGTTATAATTGCAAATCTTTATTTCTTTGCGAACAATGCCATTTTTGAAACTCAAGTGAATTTAATAGTAGGCTATACTCAGGACGATATTATCTCAATAATTCATACTCTATTGATTTCATTGGAAATAAGCACCACTCCATAATACACAAACAGTGAGCAACTTGTAATTGCCTATTACTCAAATTAATACACTAGGTCCGTTTGCGTGTCCACTTGTATAAGCTAACGTAAAATTATTTAAACATCGCAATTGGTTTCATTATTAGTTAACTGTATTATTCTTAGATTTCAAGTAAAAACGCTTTACTTTATAACGTCCCCAACTAAAGTAAGTTTTATAGAAAAATAATATATTTTCAGCTTTTGTAAATAAATATAAAGTATCCAGTTATGTTTGCTACATAATTTGTTTACGGTTGCTTCCATGTAAGAAATAAAATAATGTTAACGATTTAAAAGACCGAACTTAAGCTATATATAAAAATTGTTTTCTTTATTTTATCGGGTTTACAGCCAAGTTGTCTCTAAATTTCGAAATGTTAAACGAACTAGTAAATGAACGAATTGAAATTGCAACCGAGACAGTCGAACTTTTTATTTGGTACAGGGAAAGCGGTCATCTTAAGGCCCCAGTTATAAACATACCATTTATTTAGTAACTTCTACGAAAAGCTTTTATTTTATTAATAATTATTAATAATTCTTTTTCTAGAAAATTTTAAGATAATTTGCTTATTTTTATTTGATAAACTAACTTCTTAATTCATAAGCAACATTTTAAGACCAAGAGTTCAAGTTGAAGAGAGTTCAATCATTTAGTCTAAGTGTTAAAAAAAAGCAAAAGAACATTTTTACGTTTTCGTTTTACGTGTGGCTATAACTGGGGCTTTAGTTGTTAGTTGTCAGTTGATTACAACTAGAGGCTTGCTCACCGTGACATTCAGAATCTATTTATGCTCCCTTTTTATCCCCATAGTAATAGGGATGAATATCCGCAGTGAAAAAAAGAATTATATATTTCGTAAACAAACTGGGATGTGGTGTCAGTGACAAATAGATTCTTTTTTCTTGTGGGTACAATGAATGCACAGAAATACCAGCCGATATCTTTAATCATCATCATATCTATAATAAATGGTCTTTCATTAAGAATTTGACAACTTCTTTTTTAAATAAAATGCTAACTCCTTGAGATATCTCAAACAAATTTTATTGGCTTGAATTATGATCAAAACATTTATGAATGGAACTCGACTTGGTTTATATGTCCACCACGGGAACGTATGCAGCGGTCGATACATTGAACCCAATTATCGATGACTCGGCCGCACATTTCGACCGGTACGGCCGCTATTTCTCCTTCAAAATTGGCTCTTAGCTCCTCTAACACCGCCGGCTTGTTGGCGTATACCAATGATTTAATGTAGTCCCATAAAAAAAAGTCTAGAGGCGTTAAATCGGCGGCCAACTGACATGTCTGTTATCGAGATAAGAGGTTCATCGAACTGAGACTTCAATAACTCGAGTGTGGCACCCGCTGTGTGACTTGTGGCACCGTCTTGCTGGAACCATTAATCACTGATGTCCAATACATGCAATTGCTCAAAGAAATAACGTTCTAACATGTCTCTGTAGCGACTACCATTTACCGTAACGTGGCGGTAATTTTCTTCGATGAAAAAAAAAACCGCCCAATGACCCGACCGGCATGAAAACCGCACCAAACAGTGACTTTTTGCGGATAAAGAAACAGTACAGTATGAAGCACATGAGGGCTCTAACCTATCAAGTAATGCCTATTGTGCTTATTGACGAAGCCGAAGTTGCAAGTCGCTAATGAAAGACCCTTTATAAATTGGTGTAACTCAATTTTATTAAGATTGAATTTGAAAATCTTTGTTTACCTGGAAGAGTTTAAGAATCTGTATTATGATTATGGAACTCTGCTGCATTTTTAAAATAAAGGTTATATCCACAAGCAGGTCTGGCTCTACATGCAAAAATTATGGAAATGGAAATATTTTTGTCGACTTCGTTATTTTGTCCTTGCAGTCGAACTCATTAGTCTAATTGTTGTAAAAAAGATAACAAATTAATTTAATACTGGCTCAGGAAATACAGGAACACATTTGGTTACTTACTTCTCAGAGTTTAATTATACAGCAAAACAACATTTCTTTTGTTGCATGAAATATATTTTTTTTGTTTACCTATTCGAGTAGCACTTCGTCATTTAACAACCGTTGAAAATCACATAAAAGAAAATTCCAGAGTTTTTATTTTTTTTTTATAATTAAATATTTTTGTACCGTGAGTAATACATACCTACCTACATATTTCTACATATTTCTAAAAAGAAAAAACAAACAAACGAAAAATTAATTACATATTTGAAATTCGGCGTCTCAGAATCATGTTAGATATTCCATGCTGTTGACCAGCTGGCTTTGAAAACCGGTAGTTAGTAAATATTTCAATATTCTAAACTCGAGGTTACATTGAAACGATGTGTTGTTGCCGCTAATAATAATTGCATACTGGAGATATCAAACATAAATAATAGAAAATCTAATGCCAAATTAGCAAGAAAAATGGTTTGCTAGTAACCCCTAAATTCCATAGAAATGAAACAAATTTAATAAAAGTCAACTTCTATTGTGAATCAATTTTATTGTTTCACCAGTTTGCGTTAATGTGAATTAAATAAACAAAAATTGTTATGATTTGACTAAGAAATCAAGGGGATAGTCGAAAAAGTAGAAACGCTTGTGATTTTTCTAATTTGACTTGACTATAAAATAACTATTTCCTATTTTTTTTTTTTTTTCACAAAGAGTTAAATTTTTGAGAAAAGTCATATCTAAAATGTTTTATTGCTAAGGGCCAATAGAAATATATTTGACCATGTGAGGAACATAGGAATTCATTCATGATTGATGCTGCAAATATTCAGCGATTGTCGTTCTGAATAAGCGGAATCCGCGAATTGAGATTGCCTTTGAATTTTTCACTTAAAATCTTGCATGACATTTGATTTGAGATCCTTAGCAATCAAATCAGATACGATCCATTACAAAGTTTCGGTACATTGATGTTGCGCAACAATATTGTAACGGATCCGACTTTCATTTTGAATTTCAAATTGTGTAGCGACATTGTATATAGAGACTAGTCTCCGGGGCATCTAATGGAACCATTTCCACTTTTCCACTCGCACAGCAACGTGTTGCAATGGTGGCACACAATATAGTCATCCCTCCTATATCGAAAATCGCATCACCACACCACCATAGTTTTCGGTTAGTTCATACCAGAGTATATCCATCAATGAGTAGGGACACTCTCCACGTGTTTCTTATCAGTTTACCATTTGCAGTACACATACACGAGAAATAGACGGCACTAAAACTGCTCTAGTAAAAGAGGGATGGAAGAGTAGTCGAACTGTTTCAAAATGTGGTACAGGGTGTGACGTAAAAAAAAAAGCAAAATCAATTTGCAATATTTCTTATTGCACATTTTATATCTTATATATATTCACATGTGTGCTACACTTAAATATTTTTGTTTGGTGGTACATTTTTTGTTATTTTTATTGAACTGTTTTAGAATAAAGTAAACCCGTACTCGGACGTAAAATTTGATAAGAAATTCCTTATTTTGATTTTTGCAGCAATTGTAATGAAATTCATTTTTCAAAAAGTTAAAAATATTCTCCTCAAAATTATTTAGGTAGTACATATTTGGAAAACAAAAAATAAATTTTTGTTCAAGATTCTCTAACGAGTCTAATTCGTCAATTTCGCATCTTCATATTCCTTATATATATATAGTTGGCGCAACAGGTCCGTAGGGACCCAAGGCCTAGCTTCTCGCAACCATTCGTTTTGTGTGAGTTTTTTATTTTTTGAACGAATGGAAGGGATCTACAATTTTATGCCGATTCCAAACGGCTAATTGAGAAGCTCTAAAGACAGTTATACTCTCGGATGTTTGTCAGACGTTCGCGAGAGGTGGCGCAGTGGAAAAAACCCCAAGTTGGAATTTGGGTTTTTGCGGGATTCGAACCTGGGACCCCTCGCTTAGTAGTCCAACACACTAACCACTAAGCCACTGCGCCTACCTTCATATTCCTTAAAATCTGTAAAAATTGAGGAAACGTTAAGTTACGGACTCAATTTTAACTCACACTTGTGGTTTAGGCGGTATTTTTTTAAAATATAACCTGCGAAATAGTAGAATGCGCATCGTTGACTTTCCGTACATGTCTTTCGCAGATCCTGGAATCCTCCGAAATTGTTTCATGTATTAAGTGTTGTTTGTTTATGCTATTCAACCACTTCGCTTTTCTAAAAAATAAATAAGAAATACAACACAGATTTATATTCATTCTTGCCCGATCTATAACTTATATTGCTTACCTCTCACTTTTAACCGGTATTTTGAAATATTTAACTCCAACATTTTCTTTCTGCTCTCGCCCACACGCCAAACATTTAACATAATGTTCTCCCATTATTTTATTTAGAGTTCTTAAACTATGCAAACTTGCACTTCAACTTTCAATTTTCACTATTTTTAATTGTTTGCCACACGCACTGACACTGAACACCCTTTACTTCGTCAATTGATGGTAATGAACGACTGATAACAATCCAACTCCAGGTCGCCTTTAAAAATACGTGCGAAAAAAATGTAAACAATCCCCTATACAACCAACCTAAGTAATTAGTGTGACCATCTGCTGTGAAATATTCTACCTAAAAAGTGCTGGCAATAAAACTTAAAATCGTGAAATATGGTAATTAACGAAGTCGTAGCAAAGCAAAAGGGTTGAATTTCGTGATATAGAATAAAACATTTCTTTTTCATGTCCATAACAAAGACCATTTAATCAATAACCAATGGCAAAAAAAAGCAAAGCTGGTTACCCTGATCAACCTGCATGGTGGAGGGAGAATACTAAAAAATTTTTAGTGAAATGAACAATTTTATGAAAAAACCAGAGTATAAACCACAATCGTTTGTCGTACGCAGCAAGCCGCATGTAGTGGTACAGACAAAATGTGTTGTGTACCCTTTTTTTCTCAAGCAGTCGTTGTATACAGGTAAAAAGTATTCTTTCGACCTGCTTCCACTTATTCTACAATTTTTTCTGCAATTTGCTATTCGGTGGTACCAAATACATATGTAGAGAGAGTGTCCCTACTCATTGATGGATATACCTGCTTCTGTCTAATCAACACCACATTTCGATCGTCGATAGTATTTTTTTCGTATTGCTGGCTGATATTAGAGTACTAAGGGAGCAGGATCTTCTATTTTATAATTATCTGGCTTTGGAATCTGCGGTGCCTGCATGGAATTGCTATCAAATGTGAAGTTTTCGATTTTTGATGTGTAAAAATCTAAGCGCGCGTTGTTGGAATTTGGTGGAGTAATTCCACACATTTGACTTGCGGGGACGGAAATGCATCACGGTGTTTTATCATTGCATACGTTTTTATCATTGCATACATTTATGAGCTGGGGCATATTAATTTCAGCATTTTATTGATGTGAAATAAAGCATGTTTTTCATATATGATGGTCTCACATTTCTTCCCTGTGACGAACATCTCGAGGAAATTCAGTGCCAAATCTTTCGTGAATTACCAGGCACGCAGAAATCACAGCTGGACAACAACTAACAAAAATGTCGTAGACCAGCACCTCTACATTATCAATGCAAGCCGAATGAAATTCCAATGACACTTTCATTTACTGTATAACAGTTGATGTTAATTAACTTGCGGGGATGGAAATGCAAACGGGTATTTTCCTCTGCATATGTTAGGAGTGTTTGTTGATGTGTAAACATCTAAGTGCGCGTTGTTTCACTGTTCGATTTCACTGTTTAATACACTGCTTATAATTCATTCAGTTGTGACTCCTTAACCTCAACTGTCATCCAACTCGCACCTGTACCTACATGCGTTTCAAGAGTAGAACGCAGAAAAATACAGGAAAATAATAATTGGTACAATTCCATATTTCTGACAATAATGCAATGTTTTGCCGTCATTGAAGATGCATTAATGTAATTTCAGATATGGAAAAGACAAATGCAGAACGTGCAAAAGATTACAGGGCGCGTTTACGTGCAAGTAAACCTCTGAAAGTAGGAAAAAAGGTTGGGAAAACGAGTACTTCACGCTCGCGTGAAAGGAGAACTTCGCTCGCTAACCACACTGGAGAGACAATTACTGACAATGAACCGACGACATCACGATCAACTGTTAATGATGTTCTGACGATAAATGACGTGTATTTATTGTTATTTCATAATATATCAAGAATACGGTTATTACAATTCTCTCTTTTCTCAATGACGTGTATCAAGCCACACACATACCGCAGGCACGGTGTTTACACATATTTCGGGACTGTTGGATACAGTCGCACACAATTTTTTTTCTTCCTTGTCTGTTGTATCCTAGCAAATTGATGGTATTGGCATTGAAGTCTCAGAGAAAACTTCGAAGAGTTGTGCTGTGAATCTGCATCCAGTCAGCTCTATTAGCCAAATAATTGAAGAATACGCCCGGTTGTAATTGTTTGGCGAGCGGTATAGGCAGCACATAAATCAGTTAAACTTTGAAAGACGATCTTTAGCTTTAAAATTATGAGTTTCTGTTTCATTTTTTTTTTCACTTATTTTTCCCGGGCAAATGGACAAAGGTCATCCTTAAGTCGAAAACGAAAATGCAGTTCGCATTGGGGACAGCGAAGGTATGTGGGCTGTTGGGTCAGTGAATACATTTATTTGTATCTCGATTAAGACAATGGTCTGGGACTTTTTCTTCTTATTCTATTTGCCCTTCTGCTCGCACAGCCCCAATAAACCTACTTTACAGGTTTAAAAGATATAAGATATGTATATAAAAAAAATAAAAAAAATCCATAGCTAAATGAACCTTCGGATTCTGGCAACACTTAGTTGATTTGCCTTTGCTGCGTTGTTATTATATTGTGACACCAGTTGACTCAACGCTCAAAACCGTTTGCTTGCCTTGGTCAGCAATGCCGGCTAGTACAAGTGAAATACATTTCGTTTTGCGCAAATAAAATAACAAATAATTGTCAAAAATTATTGGATAAATGTTTTAGTTTAATGTTAATAAAATGCAAGTTGTGAAAGGCAGAGAAATTATTATTCGTAGATACAAGTACACCCAAAAGTTTTTTGTTTCTTTCATATTCCATTTCATTTGAATTGAGTTCGCGGCAACCTATCGACAGTGCACAAGAAACTCTTTAAAAATAAAAACAATCACATTCGATGCCCTCATGAAGAACACATGTGTATGTACACTCTTCTGACCGACATTCTAAAAATAGGGATGTTTCTGTAGTTCACAGCATCATCATAGGAGGTAAATGTCTCTTCAAGTTTTCTTTTGTAAACAAAGCAATCGAGGTTTTCCAAAATATTTTTAAATTTAATTTGTAAATTATATTTATTGAATTTTGGATAGCACAACGAATTATTGCTTGGCCTATAGTGATTTGTGTTATATGCATACGCAACGTAGTTTTGTTGGTGTTTTTTTTTTTTTTTTTTTTTTTTTTTTTTATAAATAATGACTATATAACATACCGTTAAGCTTACAAAAATTGTGTACAAAATATATGTAGGTAATTAATGACGAAATATGTACGTATTATTTTTAAGGATCGCCGTGACGACTTGAAATTAATAAGAAATACGATAAATAAAGTTCAGCAACCATCGAAAGCCACTAGAAGAATGATGGAAGACGTGGAAAAAGTAAGTTTTTTATCTGCACAACACGTCGTATTAATAAATAGTGATTATATTTCCAGACGAAAGTTAATTTGATAGACTACGCCAACAATGTTCAAGATTCAATGCTTTCACTAAGAAAAGGATCGATGATGGCACAAAATACATTAGAATACAGTGACGATAGCGGTAAGTAAAAAGTGTTAAAATAAAGATAATTATAATTTTCAATTTAAAACACAAGGTTAGGAAAATGACATGTTTGAAATGAAAACGCTATTTAAAATATTTCCTCAAAATTGTGAATGCTTCATTTCTTTAAGAAATAGCAATTTTATGTGTTCTAAATTGGGATTTTAAAATTTTCATAGAATTTGGTCCATTAGCTGTACCATACCATTACTTACTTAAGGTGGCGCTACAGTCCGGGGTGGACCTGGGCCTCAACCAATACGCCTCTCCAGTTAGCGCGATCTTTGGCTAACTGCCTCCAGTTGCGCACTCCAAGTTGGTTGAGGTCCCCTTCCACTTGCGCGCGCCACCTAAGGCGAGGTCTTCCTCTACTGCGTTGTCCCTCCGGGTTGGAATCGAATACCATTGCCTGCTGGAAAAACTGGCTGCTAATGTCGAATTCCTACGCTATTTAATAGTAGCTGACCATTGTTATCTCTAGGATATGTGAGTATGATAACAAACTTTCGTCTTTTGGAGACAAACCCTTTATTCACCTCTATCTTCAAACTTCTTTAATTCAAAACTTTTAATAATTCCTATGGAACTGTTTTTAATAAACACAATCTATATACATTAACTACCTGACCCGGCGAACTTCGTTCCGCGCAAATTCGTTCCGCGCAAATTCGTTAATGTAATGAAAATTATAATTCCGAGCATAATTATACTCATGCAATAGAAATAACTGAAGTACATATAGCAGTGTTGATGTGTTTCAATCAAACCGCAATGATCGACGTGTCGGTCAACTTTCCGTCTCTTCACTAAAGTGTTTTATGGTACACGACGTGCAGCGCGGGAGGTGATGCCACAAATTTCCAGCGATTGTCCTTGCGATTGTCTTTGCGATTTATTAATTGTCATAGCGAAAGAGCGATGCACGGGAAATTGAAGACGCTTGAATACGAATGGTAAATCGTTCTGAATAAGCGGAATCCGCGGAATGAAAATGTTTGCCTTTGAATTTTCCCCTCAGCAACGTTTGCATTTGATTTGAGATTCTTCACAATCAAATCAAACGCGTTACGTTTCAATAATTTTTGTTGTATTGGTGACACTATCCGTTTTTCTATCCAGTCTATTCGTTTCAAAGTGCGGTTCCCCATACAGACTTCTATCCCCAATCTAATCCGCTTAAAGTTTTGTTTTCATGACAAAAAGTAGCATTGGACTATGCTACTTTTTGTAGCATTGGTTCGTGAAAACGAAAATCCGAGATAGGCAACAACGAAATCGGAATCGCCAGAACAGCACGCCAGGTGGAGTGGTGAATTCACTTGCCATTGCGCAAAATGACAGGTGTCCTTTCCGTTTCCTTATTCCAATCGAATTGGACGGACTTGCTATTGTGTATGGTCAGATATTTATCGAAATTGCATTGCGAAGAATGAAGTCAATCAACTGTATTTGGATTCGTTTCGGTACAATTGGATTTGGGTAACTGGCCACACAATTTAAAATTGAAAGTCGGCTCATTTATTATTTTGCTGCGCAGCCTCAATCCAAACTTTGTAACGGAAAGCTTTTGATTGTGAAAAATTTCAAATCAAATGTAATTCAAGCGACGATTTTAAGGGGAAAGTGCGAGGGCGAAGATGTTACCTTTGTTCCTTTACTTTTATAGTAAGAATGGAAAAGGATCAAGGATATGCACGCGTATGCCAAATAGGACGATAAATTTCAAATCAAGAGTAAATTGTCAGGTGACTGACAGCTTTTCTAATACACCAAGAAATTTGTAGAGTAAGATTCTCAGTGGAGGGGTAACATCTTGCTCTGTCTATGACGCTCTCTTTTAAGAATTTTTCGAATTAAGGAACGGAATTGAGTAAAAATTCGTACGTATTCGTAAAAGTTAGTAAAAATTCATAAAATATAAAAGAAAACGAACAGACCTGTTCTTATTTCTGCTTATTCCGTACGATTTGACATTTGTATTCAAGCGCCTTAAATTGCCGTATGCTCATGTGTCTGCAAACATTCCGCTTTGAATGGAGTGTTTCGCGAGGCCCATCCTTTCAAAGATGGACATCTATTGCGTTCAGACATCAAAAAAAGCTTTTAGGACAGCAAAGCCAGTTAATAATAGCCAGAGTAGTGTTTTGTTATAATACTGTTGAAAAGCGCACAATTCCCATTACTTTAACTTCACGGCTTTTACCTAATACATTTGAAAAACATAATTTTTCAATTCTACAATGCTTTTATTCTTTTTTTTGCACTTTATTTTGAACTTTTCAGTAAATTATTAACATAAGTATACAGCATATAAAATATGTTTTATTTTCCTACAAGCTTTTTAGCTGTCACTTGGTTTTTTCTTCTTCTTATTCGACACTACCGTTGTCAAGAACTACCCTTTTAAATGAAAAAGCGGAATGTCGTGAACTTCAGTTTAACTTTTGAATAAAGAACTTGAATTGACGGAATTACATAAAGCATGCATTACGAGCATTATTATTATTCTCATTACATTAACGAATTTGGGCGGAACGAAGTTCGCCGGGTCAGCTAGTATATGTATATAGATTGTGTTTATTAAAATCGGCTCCATAGAAATTATTAAAAGTTGTTAACTGGAAATCGTAAAAATCGAAAAATCCGTTCCTAAGTTTTGAGTGCAGATACGGACGTAGTCTCTTTCATATATAGCTGTACCTACCCGGTTTTGCCCGTGCCTTTCATATTAAGTCCAGACCTCATTCCGCAAACTGCTTTATTTTAACAATGTCCGTTAATAATTTGAATTATACAACTTTAGAAATAGCGTTTAAATTTTATTTATTTTTTTATGGGAGGTGCCACAACCTGTTTTCCTATCCCTCTAATCTTTTGTAAAGTGACACCTTTAGGGTTCAAAACTATCCTATCTCTTAAACTGGAACCAATCATACCCTTTCATTGAAATCGGTTGAGTTGTTTCGGAGATGGCGCTGTGACGAGATATATATTTTTTTTTTTTTTAATTCTTTGAACTTAATTTTTGAAGTGAATAGTGAAAGTGTTACGAAAATTGTTATCTGGTGAGGCAACGAAAGTGAAATCTTTGGAATTTTAGGCAGTGAAATTCATAAGCTATGCCTTACACATTCATAAGACTACTGAATCAGTTGATTGAATTAAATCTAAGTTGTGACCACATGAAAACAAAATGGAAACAAAATAATATGCTGGGTTGGATTGCGTTATGAAAACTTCTTAAATGAATGAATGAAGCATCTTCTGTGCTGTATTAAAATTATAATATTATAAAGATTTGGTTTTTAAATTTAATTTGTTAATATAATCCAACTGCAGCAAAACTATATTTAACCTACATAATAATATACTTATCCACATTTGGCGAGAGAAGTTTCACTGGTGTGTGGGCACGAAAACACATACAAACACATACGGGAAATTGCTTTGTCATAAAATCAGAACTATATGCTATTGTTTTTTTTTTCCCTCCAAAAGCGATAGTCTCCATATTCACTTCATTGATCAAAATTCCTTGACATTCAACAACTTTTTGAAATATGGTTAAATGCAAAATTTTATTGCGGTGTATGGTCTCAAATTTTGGTTTAATTAAGCGTCTCCCTAGTACCCTTAAAGTAAATGTCGCTGAAAGCAGCTAGAAAATAGTAAAAGTGGAGTATCACTACAGAAATGAACGCAAGTTCTAGCGTATGCGAAGGTTCTTAACATTTGAATGACATTCAAAGTTATCATATTTTCGCATGGAATTATCTCATTAAACGGCGAAATTTGTTATTTTCGACGCAAACTCACAATTTAGTTGTATTTGACAAAATATCTGACTTCTGACTGCTATATCATTTTTTTAACTTATATTTTAGTTGATTTAAAATTGATTTAAACCGTTTTCCATTAGGGAAAATGTGACAATCACATATTTAGTTAGTAAATGCGTCCTTGTCAATCGAGCGCAATAACCTTATTCATCTAAGCTAATAATATTTTGCATTATTTTTCCTTTTGTAATGTTCCCGTTTCCGTTCGGGATACATCATGAAATGTTTCTAAAATAAGAATAAAAGTCCGACATGTTGACAAGCTACATACAATTTAAAAGTCTTGAAAGCTTTTCTACTTATGTTGCAGGGAATCTCTATTCATGAGTCAAAGCATAACCATAAGTCATAACTCTCCTTCTATGTACTGTTGTACATTCAATGACCTGGCCCAGGACGAAGTGTCCTCGCGACGAAGTCTGTAAACTCCATTTTCATGGTTTATATTGCATTTGTAAAGAATTCTAGTGACACTTGCTTATAATAACAAAATATTGCATTTAAAAAAAAAGTGTTTATTTAAATGTGCAAACAGGGCTATATTTATTCAAAGGATTTGATTTCTTCTCAATGACATTTTCATGCACTAGAACATTTCATTACTCTTTTTTCATATTACTTAAAGTCTGCAATCCGTTATGTTGATGTATCTCATCATCTAGCATTGTATTGACAGGGGATGAAACTGACGCTAAGATTTGTTTTATTTATGTTTCTATCTCTTAAGTGTCTACTTATATTGCATTTTGTTTGTGGCAGCGCTTATCACGAGCGAATGTGCGTTTGGATGTAAGTACTCAATTATAATTTATGCATTGCTTTTGATAGCCTAATTAATGATGTTTGTCGCTAACTATATAGACATACAAAGAGATCAATGGCATATTTTTTATTCAAATTGCTAACATTAAAATTAGAGGAAAATATCTTCTGCATCTAAATAAAAGCGGTTAGTCTAATAAAACTATCTGGATAACACATAAATAGGTAATAGTATAGTACGATTTTGAATTGCCCCTATAAAGATAAAAGGTCTGTTAAATTTTGATTAGAATTTAGAAAGCATTACGATAGCTTAAAAATGAGACTGTGTAACAATATTTTCAATACCTATTTAAATAAGATACAATTTTTGTTTCTTTTTTTTTAGATAAACTGCGAAATACACTTGGCTTATCTGGAGGGTTTGATAAGTCAATACTACAAATTTCTGATTGGCTTACATTAGAACAAAATATTTTAAAGATGCAAAGTGTCGGTGTGGACGATATTGATGCTGTTAGGTGTGCAATAGAAAAACAAAATGTGAGTACTTGTTTGAATTATATATGAAGCTGCTTACTATATCATATTTCGTTTGCATTTTGCAGAAAGTCTTAAGAGAGCTAGAGCTGAAGAAACCCCAACTTAATGAATTGGTACACACAGCCGAAATTCTAAAAGGGGATTTAAAGCGTCAGCAGCTACAAGAAAAAGGTAAACCAACACAACAAATTTATGATTTATTTCACATTTCTTCAATAAGTTCTAGCGAATCATCACATTTTCGTAAATATACTTTCAAAGTATCTATGCACTTCTATTTTCTATAGTGTTCAACTAGAGTAGAATAGTTGCGAAAGGCTAAAGTGTCATCCAAGTAGTTTAAAAATCCTCTAAATCGGCAAAATGTGTAAAATCGCTGTTTGGAGATATTTTGCCATAGAGAAATTTGTTTTGTAATGTAAGCAAATGAATTATAATTAAGGGATAGGTCTACGAATATTGTCTACCCACACACACAAATACCGTTTTAAGTTAGCATTTATTGTTAATAAGCTTGCGATAAAATTTTTAATTGGAACACGTAACTTTATACTCAACATAATGACTACGAATTCGCCGCTCAAAAGCTACTCAACAAATTAAAATTAATTAAGGCACCTCGCCTTAGGTGGCGCGCCTAACCTCTACTACGATTTTTGTCGCTGCGGACAAAAACACTCAAAGAATTTTGCACTGAAAACGACCAAGAAGATCTTTATTCGCCTTTGCTTACGTCCATGCTGTTTTTTTTTTTCTGGTTGGGTGTCATTTTCAGAGTCAATAGTTTTGACATGCAGACGTCATTATGACACTAGTCCTAAATATGTCACTACTTGTGAACGTCTGTCAAGTGTCTGGTCACGCGGGCTGTCACAGCGCTTGATACAAGAGACATAGCTAATAAAATGTTACGGATTTTCCGTGACATTTCACGAATTTCGGCAGTGTCACGAGTCTCTCGATTGATACATTTTTTCCTGTTGTTTTTGTTGTCTGAAAACGACCGCTCTTGCGAATTTTGAAAAGCAGTGGGCAAGACGTATGTTTTGTGAAAATAGATCTGTAGTTAAAAAACTCCTTTTTTGTGTCTGTGGATTTGGAATTAGAACCTTTTGTGCATACTATAATAATATTGTGTGTTTGCGATCTTTTTGGATTTGAGATCCAAACCCTCATCATCGCAATCGTGCTCGGTACTGCAGTCGTTTACGCTCATTTACTAAATAACAAAACGATATACATAAAAAGAAAATGTTCTTATTATATACAAAAAAGATTTCAATTCCAAATCAACAAACACCGTGTGATCGGATGTCAAGCGCAATGACACTCTCACGAGAGACAAACGAGTGACAATGGAAAGAGCGAATTTTTGTGGCGTTAGTATGTCAAAATTTGCCACGAAAAATGGCACGTGTAATCTTAGCCTTACCAATAATCAACTTTGTCAGAGAGAATATATAACATGTTCTTGTTTGTTATGGATTCTTTTAGATTCTCTCTGAGACATAGTCCAATTGCAAAGATTTCCGCTTGAAATACGAAGTTACATTTTTCCATGCTTGTGTAGATGAACGTTTTTGTATTAACACCGTATACTCCAGTTGCAAATCCTTCATCTGTTATCGATCCATCTGTGTATCATACAAGAGAATCGTTGGCAAATATGGGTTTATTCTATTCCCAGTTCTGGCGATCTGGGAATGTAACCTTGAAGTCTTAGCTGAAGTTGAATTTGGGTAGACACTAGACAGTTTTCTGTCATGTTGATTCCAAGTATCATCTTTTCTCATTACCATAACGATGTCTGGATGGATTAACTTGGAGTTTTCCGTATTTTCAGATGTGACCATGAAGGCGTTTTTCATAGCTTCTTTCTGTATCAGTGGGAATTGTTCTCATTGGCTGTGTAACACCATAACATAATTTTGGGGCTTGTACCCCAACTCTTACCAATTAAACGTTCGCTGGTCCAGAGATACCCTGGCTTTGTCCATTGTTTTCATGAGGTGAGAGTTCCAAGTGAGTTTTTTTATCCAGAGTTAAGCCCAGGCATATGACTTCTTTTGCATAATGATTGTTTCACTAAGCAGAGTAGGTGAGCGCAATTATGGTACTTCTTTGGGGTTGACAGTTGGGCCAACTTTTTTGCACCAGTGAATCTTTCATTTCGAATGTATTCTACGATGCCAAGTATTGAATTTGAGTGAAAAGTCCCCCTCGCCGTATTCCACGATAGGGGTGAATGCTTCTGCTCGTGTTGGTGATTCGAATGCTAATGCCCAGAGACAATACTGAGACCCGCAACTTCGGCCGATTTTCCGTTACTTGCCTACAAGTTATAAGCAAATGCTTAGTGTGTTAATTTTGTTACATAGGAAATCGTTTTGACAAATGTCACGTGACTTAAAAAATGCCAGCTCATCAACACACTCGCACCTTGAATATGCCACTTCCGCTGTTGGCAAAGTTGCTGTCAGCGTACAAAGAATTGTGTCCATTCAATTTGAAAGTATTCGTTACGTGTGGATAGTATTTTTGTTTTTTGTGGGATAAAGTGTAGTTTTTTTTCAAATATTTATGAAAAATGAACAATGTAGATTTTTTCTTCAGTTATTATATTCAAAAGCGGAAAATACACTTCATGTTTGTCCTAATACGTTTCCAGAAAAAATAATATTATTCGCCTTTTAAAAATATTTAATAACCAACCATTAGCATTCAATAATGTTAATATGTCGTATTCCCGAATTCTGTCACCTTCCCCCACGGTTGGCAGAGGTTGGCAGCATTTATTTTATATTTTTTGTATGTTTATACAAGGATAGGAAAACAAAATGGCGAATTTAAAAAAAAATTGAGGGGGCCTGCGGCAAGACGATTGCGAGTTGGGAGTCTCAGTATTGTCTCTGCTAATGCCCATGATCTGACTTTGATACATCGTTGTGTTGATTGGTGGTAACGAAGAACCGGTTTCGCGGTTGACAATCGAAAATGCTGACAAAAGTGAGGCTGCGTTTTGTTGCTTGCAGGTTGAAGGGCGCTTTACTGTAATATGCAAGGTAAAAATATAAGTAACTGTTTTTAAGTATTTTATTAATTTAATTAGGGTGGCTCATAAACTTATTCTAGAATGCACATTTCGATTGTTCACACAAATGTGCTGCTAAACTGTGTTGAACAACAAGCGCCCAACGGTTTACTATGTCTGCTTTCTTAAATCTATTTTATTGGACCTCAGGGTGTTTAAGTCCGGGTGTTGATGTTCTTTTGGTTTTGAGATGGTTGATCATCTTGGTATAAATACATATACCAATTTGAATATGTACTGTACGTGATTCGAGTGTAGTAGATAACGATCTCTTATTTCGATAGCGATCTCAACTCTCAAGTTAGGCTTAGCGCCAAGAAAAATAATTACTTAGGACTAAGGTCATGCCAACAAATTAAGTAAACGACTTTTGCGGTCATGAGAAAAATGTAAATCAACATATGTAATTACAAACTTCGTTGAATGAAACAATAGCTATGGATATAATGGCCGTAATTAATTCGGTGAACAGGTCGAAGGAGATTTCTTGGGCTAGAAGAGATGGACACTTGATAGCATAACAAGTCCCATACAAACATAATGTTAAGAGCTTTTCTTCTTGAGCTTAATGATAACAATTGACATCGAGTTTGGTAAGGAAGGTTTTGAAAGTCCCAGCTCATTTTCCGAAAGATATATTTTTTGAAACACCTCTGTTTTCAATGCGGTCTGAGTGAATTTTGTATAGGAAGGGTTACATATATAATATCAGCATATTTTAGCAGAGACCTAACTAACACTATAGACTGTGAAATACGGGTATGGGAACCCGAAAAATCCTTACAATTCCGTTTTATAAAACCAGAAAGTTTATTTGCTTTAGAAAAAACGAAAACGTGAAGGGCTTAGGAGAACCTGTAATCAATTACAATGCCCAGATCTTTGACTTCTTCGACTCTGTTTACTACAATATTGTCCATTTCGTATGGAAACTCAAAGAGGGAAGAGCTTCCATAAAAGGATAATCACCTCTATCGAGAGGTGATCGAGTAATACGTGACTTAATTTGTTATTGTTTTGCTTGTAAAATCCAAAAAAATTCGGTGATGTATGGCTCGCTCACGGATCCGGTGATTCGGCTCTTGATCGGAACTCAAATTGCGATCGAAGTATTCCTTTTGGAACAAAATAAATGAAGCATATAAACGCGTTCATTTCACGTTAAAATATTCTTTAGCAATTAGTGGTCGGAGAGGATCGGAAAAATTTGCAAATTCCCCTGGATCCAAGATCTAAATTTGCAAATTGGAATAAGAAAATATGATTTCCATTCTTCAAGAAAAATTCCAGATAACAGAGACAGATTGAAAATTTGAAAAGGGGATTGTAAATAGCTTGAGAACACATTTTTAAAATAATCGCGGGAATACCACCGAGGGCGGGACTTGAAATGGGCTTGAGATTATGAAGGGCTAAGATAATGTCGTGAATACTTAATTGATTAAGGCCGGTACAAAACTAGGAGTATTGGGCCTTGGGTACACACATACAAAGAAACTCGCAAAAAAAATCCATTGTTGTATGCATATATAACATCAAAAGATTGTGTATTTTTATAAACCGTGAACTTCGGCAGACCAGTAGATTTTCTTTTGCTATTTATGAAAGACCAAAAGCGTTTGGAGTCAGTTTTTATTTTATTTTCTATTTGAATAACATCACTTTTTTGTTTGTTTGTCAGAGTGTTCAAAATACCGACTACCCGACTATTTTAAATTTTAAATTATTCAGTTGTGTGAATACAAAATTGAGCTTATTTGACACAAATTATAAGAAAGTAGGAAAACAATTTCAATATCTTTAAATTAAGCATTTTATCATGATCGGAGCTAGACCAAACAATGTCTCCGACATTAAAATCTCCCAAAATACACACAGTCCATCGCAGAATTACTTGCACAATGGGTTTTTCATACTGTACCTCTTCAAAGAGGTGGTACTACTTTAAAAGAAATTATTTTTTTGTAAATTGGATTGTTTATTATTAACTCCTAACATTTTCTTAAAACGGTAAACACAAAACCAAAAAATTAAATTTCATAAATAGCGGTAAAAACCACGAAAAAGAAAATGCCAAAATTATTGTTACACTGAGTACAAGCACAAGCGCTTTTTTTTTTCTTTTGCAATAGTTTCACTGCCACAGTTTTATTTAATAACTTTTGTTTCTTCCTTTTACATCAATAACATCTGCAAGTCGTCTTGGAATGGGGTCTATCAAGTGTCGAATTCGCTCTGCAGAATGGTACTCCAAGCTGTTATTCAATCTTTCCAAGTATCATCTGCAGATTTTTCTATGTTTTGTGGAACTTTGGATTTCATAGGATGCCAATCATATTCTGTTACATTTAAGTCAGGGCTTTGCGGAGGCGGTTTCAAGGTTTCTTGACCTGTTTCCAATAGAAACTGTTTTATGCTCCAGGTTGTGTGTATGGGTGTATTATCTTGCTGAACGATAAAGTCAGTCCAGATGAATATAGAGCCTGCCATCAGTGCAACATGATTAAGAATCTCTAAGTAACGTGACTGTCTCATATGATCGGAGCAAGGTGTCAGTAGACTTCAGAGCTGACTTCGTAAAATGACCGACACAAATACCATCTGAAGATCCAGACCTTCACACTTTACTTTTCTGAGTGAAATTTTGAATTGATCTATCGTAATCTATTAAGCCACAAGTTAAAAAAGAAGTTAAATAAAGAAATTTAGAATTCCAAGCTTTTGGCGCACACAAATTCAGCCTTGCCGCGAATTGTTACAGTTTATTCCCTATCTACAATCTTTATTTGGTTTTGCGTATTCGTTGAATTCGCGGGTACCTGTACCTGCGACCGAATAAAATGTATCATGTACACGCATATGTATTTGAAAACGCCTGTCTTAAACAAACATTTCATTGCTCTCGCAACTAGTGCCCCACCTGAAGATCCTTCTACAGATGTTAAGCGCGATAGCTGCCTTTTGAAACGTTCGTGCAAGTTTAATTTCCAGGACAGGTTCCTATACAGAATCAAACATACTCAGTTACTTGGCGCTGCCAGAGAAGCTGAGATATATTGCACGTTTCGTCCCAATTTATTCATATAATTTGAATTACCCATATTTATTTTCTACAGCATCAGAATGCTTTCTAACAAAACAAATAATGTTCGGCAAGACACCTGACCGGACCTGTACAAAAAAAAAAAAAAAAAAAAATGGGGCATTAAACTCCAACACATGAACATTTAGACAATCGTTTAGACATATACGAAACGGATAAAACGAGCTCATAACTCAAATGTATCTTTAGGTATATACCTACATAGAATCAGTCAACTTTCGAAAGCTTCCAAACGTAAGCAATAAGCGGAAGCTTAAAAAAAATAATTTTGTGAAACGTCTATGAGTAGTACGCTATCCTTTCGAAATGTTAAATACCGGCAATATTTTCATTAATCTACCACCCTTGTTTTATCATCTAGTGTATCCACGCTCTCCCTCTCTTAAATACGATACATTTATCGCACCCTTTTTTTACTTTACATTCTAGCTAAAATTAACGTCATCCATTTGTATATGAATGAAAAAACTTAAACACGAGACAGAAACATGCCAATAATAGTATTCGCTTGCATCCCCTATTCGTTTCTTACCTTCAGGTGTATTGTGTGTACAAAAACCACACGAATGTATAGCTACCTGCTTTTCGACTCAGAATTCTTATCAATCGCAAAATATTTACACCATCAATGAGCATGCGCTAAAAGTCCAGGGGTGGCATAACATTCTAAATATTTTCCTTCAATATTTAGGGGAGGAATACAAAAGCTCTTCAACTTCATTTTCTCTGGGTAATGGAATGTCGCTTGGATAAAAAAGCAATGAACGCTTGCTGTTAAAAGTTCTATGTGCCAGTGTGCTGCAGTTAAGGGTGATACATTTTTTCCATATAACATTCGATTGCTTTACACTCGGATATTCGGTTGTGAACAAAAAAAAAGTATATTAAAAGTGCAAATAAAAGTGTTTATTGCAAAACCTTATATAACTTGTTTTACACAGGGATTATATAATAAGGAGAGCAACATAAAATTAATAAATCTGGGTGATGTGTACTGAGATAATTTTGCGTTCAGTCTTGTAAAATTAAACTAAAAAAAATACTTATTTGTACTTTGCAACGATAAACCAGCCGCTGTATTTAATCTTACAAATATGTCTCTATCAAACGACTATAAACCTCAAAACGCCAGTATTTTTCTCATGCCCAACCCATAATTAAAAAAGTAAAGGGAAGTACCGAAAAAAGCGATAATATTAATAAAGGGATGAGTGAAATTATTCTAACTTCCATGTGCCCGAAGAAAAAGGACACAGAACTCCTTTTAAATCAATTCCCAAAGTTTAAATTTAAATATCAGTATTTTAGGAACTTAAACATAGCTTTTTACAAATCATCATCCCCCTTCTACTCAATAGTTGCATCGCTTTCACAGGATTTGCACCGAATTCCGGTAAATAGGGTTAACGTATCCCGAAGAAAAGTGGGAAACTGTTGGCAGCCGAAATGCGCCCAACAACTTGAAAAACGAAAACGGTTTTGTGCTCCATTAAGTCGTTATGTGTTCAATAAGCATTAACAATATTTAATAAACATATCTTTAGAAACTCAAAGTGTATGTAGCTGAAAACGCAACAATTTAATTTTTAATTAGATAAAATTAACAATAATCAAAAATGTTACCAAATAATCCAAACTGCTCAGAAACGCACGAAATCGCTCCCGAAATTTCTAAGCTAACATCAGAACTGGCTGCTCAAGCTGCTTTTCGAGCTCAGCAATTGATTAGAAATCAAGATTCTTCAGAAGAGATTAGAAAAGTTCCTGCAATACCGGCGCGTTCCAGTGATGTGAATCGACCACCACCGGAAATACCTCCGAAGCGAAATAGCCTGAAACATATACCGCCGGAAGTAGCCGCATCCTTAACTAATCGAATACCACCACCACTGCCGCAAAAACCAGTCGTAAGTGCTAAAAACTCCCCGCTACCTAATTCGAAGTTTAATCCTAAGTCGTCACCCTCACCGCTGCCAATGGAAAAGAGCACAAACCCATTCGACTATCCCATGGAATCGTCAGTATTAGTGAACAATAAATATTATAGTCAACCGGATGCAGGAGTTCATGTGGCGGCCGAAGTAAAAAGTAAAAATTCCTCGTGTATATCTCTACATAAACGACAATCACCCACTGAAGAATATGGATCAGAGGACGCACTTCGTGGCATCGAGAGTGGTCTTCGCAATATGGAACGTGCTATGCAAGAACAAATGAATTTGCGGTCGATGGAGGCTACAGCTGCTATCAATAATTCTAATTTCCCAATGGATTTCAAGGGTCTCGGAGGTAGCGGGAGCGGACATCGGCCAGTAGGCGCTCTGAATCAAATCCGCGGTTGGGAGAGGAACTTAGAACAGCTCAAGTTGAATGAAAACATTGGAGGTGGAGGGGGAACAGGAATTGGTGTCGCAATACCTGCCACCGGAAGCGACGAACTTAAGCTTCGTCAAAATCCCATAGTTAATACTGGCCAAATGGAACATAACCCTCGTGGAAACATTGAACATCATATGCGATCTCTTGATCGTAATCTTCCGCTTGAGCTCCAGTACAGTCGCTTTCGCAGTCAACAGCAGCAGTATCAAATGGGCCCACCAAATATTGGAAATTCCGTACCACAGGGTCCAATGCCATTAAGTAACGAATTTCGAGAGCATATACGCCAGCAACTTATGGGCGGGGGCAGCGGTATGGTTCCACATACGGGCAACACACCAGTATCACCTGCTGCAGCAGCTCTGTTACAACATCAAGCTCAATCGAGGCAAGCAGCCGCAGTTGCTGCGGCAGCAGCAGCCGCTGGAAATGGTCCAGGTGTGCCCAACGGACTATCAAGAGAAGAAATAAGAATGAGGCGAAGGTCTTCACATGATGAGACCCAAATGCCACAAGGATTACCAGGAATTCCGGGTAGATTTGCTATTTTAAAATATCTTTATACTTCTGAAATTTATTTTTTTTTGTTGAATTTTAGTATATATGTATACATATATAATATACATACGTTAAAGTTGAAAGTAAAACAAAATGCAAAAGCAAGGCTTTTGTTGTCGCAAAGAGAGTAAACTATATGATGTAAAGAGACCTGCATTTGAAATTTTCAATCGTAAGTTTGCACGGACTACAGTTGTAGGTCAATTTTGTATGGAAAATTTCGCTGCAGTGAGTTTGCAAATTTAGCCTGGACACTAAAAATGATGTCCGAACTTAAATATGTTTCGGAAGGCGAAACGATCGAACGTTTTCGTGCGGACGAATGATTGGCCCTATTTTACACAAACAAATTTCTTCGTGCACACGAAAACGTTTGAACGTTTCGCCTTACAGAATGCCGACCCTGATTTCAACACAGCATCGTCGGTGGCGTGTGGTAAAAATACACATTTTGCACTTCTCAAATATTTAACTATAAAAGTTTGAGTTTTGTTTGGCATTAAAACCCACTATTATAAAGGGTTGGAACAAATCATTAGTGGAATTTCTTTGATTTGAGATGATTGGGTTTCATCGACACTTATATGTGGCAAACTTCATGTAGTAGTGCAGAGCTTCTCTTAATTATTCCTTAACTCGTATTTAAAAACACTAACTCACTTCCAACTAATTTTGTACCGGTTTTTTGATGAGTCTAGTGTCGAGCGAAAAGAAACAGAGTGGGTAGTGTTGGTCCTACTTTTAAGCTTGTATACTTTCTAACCAGACAGTTAACAGGAATGAGGTGCATTTTTTTCGACACCTGAAAGTCATATCTAGCAACTCCACCAGCGCAACGTAAAGGGAGAAACAAGAATAATCAAATAGGACAGTTTTTTTAAAGCAGAAATTTATGCTTCTAGACTTTGTTTTTTAGTTAGGTGTTCGATACTTGTATTTGCCCTATGAATTCACGGATTTTACACATACATTTCTCAGAATCTATCACCAATTTCAATTTTCGTAAATATACGAAATCACAGGTCCCAAACACTGAAATAGCAAAACTATGTGTAATATGAAGCTCCTCCTCAATTTGGTAAAAATAGTTGATGAAGGGCATTTGGATTTCACAAATGGCCCTATCACCTACCAATCTATCTGGGTGGCACCGAAAAAATGATTTTTTTCTATCACTAAAAAGTCTACACCGTTCAACGAAAATACCAGTTTTTTTATTGCAATATTTTCATTTTGTATTTTGTATACGGTATAGTGTTGAGAATTAGAACTAGAAATGATATAGTTATATAATTTTAGTTATTTTATTTATTTTTTTAAAGCCAAATACATGTGTTTTTCTTGTTGACACTGAGCATCTTGCTTTTTTTTTTAACTATCTGAACTAAGTAGTAACGCATTATTTCAGAATATCTAACTAAAAACACAAATATTGTACGTATGCTTTTCCAAGGAAATATTAAACAATTATATTTGAAACTGGGTTTATACTCCTACAAACAAAACAAACAAAATCAAATACATCTACAGCAAAAAAATCATCCCCCTTATCCCACCCACTCTCATATCAATGTTTCTCGGATTATCAAAGTTTATCTCATTGCTGCTCCCTTGACTTTACCAAACAGCAAGAATTCTAGTATGTATCTATCAGAAACCCAAACAAAACGAAATAAACCATTTTTTTTTTGTCATTTCCCGTTCAAACAGCTCCAGCGAGCGAAAATCTGCAAACTATAGACTCTCAACAGGGAGTAAGCTTGGAGAAAAATCGAATAACGCCATGTCGGATATTTTGTGAAATACATTGCATAAGGATACAGTAAAATAGTAAACTTTTCAAAATTCAAACCTAACTATTTTATGAACTTAATATCTTTTTATTCATTGAGCATATATACAAATATGCAAACCCCATTCTCTTTTTTAAAGAGAAAAAAATAGTTCCTTGTTCCTCCACAAGGGTTGTTTACTTTTAGTCATATTAAACTGCAGTTTTAAGATGGTAAACAAAAAAAATGAAAATTGTGCTTCAATAGCTACCTCGAGTAGTTCAATGTCAACAAAATAAAATCATAACAAAAATAAAAATGTTTCATCTATGGATTGCCCCACCGGCGGGCAGAAAAAAAGCACCCAAAAAGAGGTGATTTTGGTACTTTATGTTCAATAGCTACCTGCGACTATTTACTGGCTATTGAAAGCCTTTTACTCCGATCGATTGTCTCTTAACCCCTGCAAGCCCCATCGGGGCGCAGAAACGTCTACCCTCAGCCACCCAGCCTTAAATGTAAATTTAAGAACATTGAAAAAAAAAAAAAAAAAAAAAAATAAAATAACATTATTTTTTCTATTTCCACACAAAGAGAAAAAACTATTTTCAATAGCCCCTAATTGTTCGGCAGACTTGGACTATCTTCGATGTTGTTTAAAAGGTAAACAAAATAAAGTCAAATATTTTTTGGCTGCATGGAATAACCCAGTGCACTAACCACATTGCATACTAATCAAATGAATAAATAAATAATTGGTGAAACAGGTCCACATGGAACCGTTGGCCAAGCTTCTCACTACCATCTGTTTGTATAAGTTTGTGAGGACTTTATTAACCTAGTACCTATTGAAATTGAAACAGTTATATACATACAACTCTATAAAAAATGTTTTGTTTTATTTATGACCCGCTTTTAAAACAGTCAAAGAATGTCCCGATTCCCCTAATGAGTTTTACTTTAATTTGTATTCACTAACTCCTTTTAATGGATAAGTGTTAATTTATTTCCAGTAACCAGACTTCGGGAGCATTGGGATGATACATCGCAAGTTGTTTTACAACGTTCGGCGCAGCTTAAAAATATGCTTGGTGATTCGCAAAGGTAATCTTATAGTGTTTCCATTTTATTAGAACAATGCATTGAAATTCGTTGGTTGTTTTTAGATACGAAGCTAAGAGACTTGAAATCGAAAAATGGTTAGCACGAATGGAGAACCGCGCTGAACGTATGGGAGCTGTAGCAACAACAGCGGATGTATTGGAGGCACAGCAGAAAGAACAAAAAGTGAGTATTCTTAAAAGGCCCTCTACGAAATAGAATTATTATCTAATATTTAATTTTGTCGCAATTGTTTTAGTCTTTTCATGCGGAACTCCATCAAAATAAACAGCAAATCGAATTGTTTAATACTCTTACTCAGAAGTTAATAGCCGTTTATCCATCTGATGATACATCAAGAATAAAGAAAATGACTGAATCGGTGAACGTCAGGTAAGGTTATTCAATAAGCTATAATCGGCTATATGTGAGGGGGTTAGGTATGTTTTCAAACATAATCCTAATCAATTTAAATAGGATAAAAGAACATTGTAATGGGGACAAAATATTGAATTTGTTTGGTTAAACCCATACTAATAATCATTTTTAGTGTCCAGGTTGAATTTTTCGAATTCACAATGGTGAACTTTTCCATACAAAATTGTATATTGTGACCTTCAAATATATAAGCAGAAGGTTACAAATGATTAATAGTAAGACTCATTTTATACATATTATATGAAAACGATCTAAATAAAGTGTACGACAGGGCCAAACGAAAATTTATCGTTCATGTAAAGTTTGTTAGTTACTTTCTTATTTTATTAGTTAGCTAGGTAGAAATCTGAGAAGCAATGCTAGATAAAAGAAACGGTTTATAAAATATAGGCAAATATTTAAATCAAATCCACTTTTGGATTATTCATCTGATATGGCAGTAACAAATAACAATGTGAGTTTTGTAAGTTCAAGCTCTTAGTAAGAGGCAGTTGTTAGAGCATGTTTTTATTTTTGATAGATTGGAAGTAGGGTACATATATATGAACTCAGAGATTTGTTGTTATAAGCTGAATATGCTGATGGACGTGTGTGGGTGTGCAAAAGAAAATAGTTTCTGACTGTGTTGGGAGCTTCCAAGTTGTTGTAATTATTTTAAGGTGGGGTATAGAGATTATTACAAAAATATACCGAAGATATGTGAAAATAGATCGGGAAATACACAATTTATAAAACATAAATTTTACTCCAAATTTAGCATTTTGGTCAAAATCGTTGTCGCCGTTTTCATGTAAGTAAAACTATAGAAAACAAACTTTTCAGAATATGCTTTCAAGCATCCATTATACGATAATTTAGATTAAAACTGAGTTTCCTATCAAGCTAGAAATGAAAATATTAGCGTGAAAATGAATTTTTGGACAAAAAGCATAGATCGAATTTTCAAAAGTGTCATTTATTTTTTATTTTTTTTATTTATTTCAATCAAATGAGTACATCTACTGTTCTCGCTAGATTACTTAATACAAAAAAATACTTAAAAACGACCACCAAAGCCTAACATCAGAATTAATTTATTTCTAAATGAATCCCTACCAAGATGAAAATCAAATATACTAGCATATCTATTAGATTCCCTAAGACATCTAGAAATTGGTTCATTGTATCCATAATTAACTCTATGATAAGGTACATAAAATAAAAGACGATTTCTAAGAGCTCTCGATGGAGCATAAAATCCAATTAATGATAATAGGAAATGGCAATCGATATGACCAGTTGTCAAATCACGAATAAACATAATTGAAAAATATTGCCTACGTTTAAAAAGAGGTAAGATACCAAATAATTTGCACCTCGTCTCGTAAGGTGGCATTTCAATGTTCCATCGCAGTCTACGAAAGGCTACTCTAGTAAGACGCTTTTGGATTTTTTCTAATCTAATAGAATGTACTTCATAATATGGATTCCATACTATACTGCAGTACTCAAGATGAGATCGGACAAATGCAAAAAATAAACATTTAAGGGTATGTGGATCTTGAAAGTCTTTCGAGTTACGCAATATGAATCCTAACATCTGATTACCTTTGGCAACCAGAGACTCAATTTGCTTGCAAAAGCTAAGTTTAGCGTCAAAAATTACCCCAAGATCTTTTTTGGATGAGATAATGGACAGAGGGGTATTATGGATTGCGTATGTAAAGTGTATTGGAGAGAGGTTACGATAAAAAGAAAGGCTTTGACATTTAGAGACATTGAGATGAAGATCATTATTGTGACACCATATGGAAAGTCGTTCGAGATCCTCTTGTAAAAGAATACAATCGTGAACTGAACGTACAGGTCGAAACAACTTCAAATCGTCGGCAAACATAAGACATTGGGAACTCAAAAACAAGTCAGGAATGTCATTTATAAATAAAAGGAAAAGCAGAGGGCCTAAATGACTACCTTGAGGTACTCCAGAGGTAACATAAATTGGTGACGAGAACGTGTCATTTATACGAACATACTGGATACGATCCGTTAAGTAGGAATGAATCCACTTTAGGAAATTGGAGTGGAGCCCTAAATCAGTTAGTTTAGAAATCAATATATTGTGGTTAACGCGATCAAATGCTTTAGCAAAGTCCGTATATATTACATCACATTGTAAGCCATTCTCCAGGAAATTCAAGGTAGAATTACAGAAAATTGAGAGATTTGTGGTAGTAGATCTTCCTGCTACAAAGCCGTGTTGAAACGGGGAGATAAATCTCTTTAAGAGAGGTGTAAGTTTGTTACAAACTAGTTTTTCAAACAACTTGGGAATAGTAGAAATCTTACAGATCGGGCGATAGTTAATAATATCATGTCTCGATCCAGACTTATATATGGGCGTTAAAAATGAGCTCTTCCAATTTTCCAAAAAATTTCCAGACCGGAGAGACAAATTAAAAACTAAACACAGAGGTACAGAAAACGCGGAGGAGCACTTATGAAGTAAAATTGGCGGAATGCCATCTGTACCAGGATTTTTATCTAAATTTAATAAAGAAAGGGCAACTTGAACTTCAGGGATTGAACACTCTAAATAGCCAATATTTAAGAAATCACAGGACATTGAGGTATTACTAGAAACTATGGGTGTGGTAGTACCACAAGAATATACAGACTGAAAGTGGTTGGCGAACATATTACAGATGGTTGAAAGATCAGACGAAGATACGTTATTAAGACGCATACAATTAGGAATACCATTAGACTGCTTTTTGTTGTTAATAAAAGTCCAAAAGCGCTTACTATTTGTCTTTAAATTAGATTCGACAGAAAGAACATATTGTCTGTAGAGAAACTTATTTAAAACATTAAATTGTTTTTGGAGCATCCGATAAACTTTCAAAAGCTCTATGTCGTTATTGCTGTTACGGAACCGCTTATAGGCTTTATTCTTCCTATTATTTAAATTTGTGATTCTATCATTAAACCAAATGGGTTTATTACCCTTGACAGACTTCATTTTAGGTGTGTTTAAATCAATTGCCATTTTTACAGTATTCATAAATAAATTAAAAGAATTATCTAAATTACCATTACTAAATATATCTAACCAATTCATGCTATCTAAATAGTTTGAAATGTTGCTGAAATTGGCTTCAACATAGTTATATTTAAAATTAGTGTCACCAGAGCCTGGTTTAAAAAATTCATAAAATTCGAACTGCATGGATAATGCTACATGAAAAACAGAATTACGAAAGAGTGGGATCGTGGAGTTGTTGATACTTATGTCGAGTTCGGAATCAACAAATACCAAATCGAGGATATTATTGAATTCGTTAGGAAAATTATTTATCTGACGAAGGTCAAGCTGGGCAAGAGTATCAACGACTTCACGTTCATAATCAAAGTTAACATTAAATGGAAGAAGTTTAGAATCATCGCAATCAAATGACCAAATTAAGTTAGGTAAATTAAAGTCCCCAAGAACGATAACATGCTGATGATCTTTTAAATTATTTAAGATAAAGGAACAATTATCTATATGTGCTTTATATAATAGGTAAGGACTCCGTGGTGGTATATAACTTACAATAACAATAACTTCAGTTCCAGAAATTAATTTTATTGAGACTGCCACTTGGTCAACATCTAAATCAGCTGCTGTTGGAGGGAGATTTATTTCGACACTGCGCAAAGAAGACCGAACTGAAACCAATACTCCACCACCTCTCTCACAATCGGTTACAACGGAGCAACGGTTCTTGCGGAAAACCTCGTACTGGTCCTTGTTGAACAGTTCTTCGTTGTGATGGTTCTGAGTAAGCCACGTCTCAGTGAAAACAATAATGTCATATTGACCAGATGAAGAGAAAAGCAAGACATCTTGGAGTTTAGTTCTCAGGCCACCAGCATTTTGGTAGTAGAGACTAAAGGCTGAAGGATCTAAACTATTTGATTGGAGTTTTTTGGAAGGTTTTTTGGTTGAGTCATCTTGGAGCTAGGTCGGCTCACGAATTCCTTTACAAGAATATCCTTAGGCCAAAAGTTCGGGTTGATGAGTAGTTTTCCAGTTGGTTCAGTCGTTAAAAGTTTGAATGACGATGTCAAGCGACCTGTAAGGTTATCCGCTGTCAGGCTGTGGCATTTTATATTGCTGGTATCAATGCCTTTCCCAGCAATGTAGGTTACAATTTCACTGCTTTTGGTACCATATTCAAGCCGTGACAAAAATACTGCAAAGTGGGGTGGTACCACTCTAAGAGTACAGTCCGTACTCGGAACACCGATTAATCGTTGGTGGGAATTCAAGGCCTCCCTACTAGTAGATGGTTTGTCAATCGGAATTGAGGCAGTATTGTCGTTATCGTTAACTCCAATAGGTATGATACTCCCTGATGGCGATTTACCTTGCGAATTGGATCGAAGAGTTCTTTTCGCCAAAGGTAGTTGGGGTTGTAAAATAGGATCTTGTAGAACTTCCTGAAACGGGCGTTTAGATCCTTCCGATGGATTAGAATTGGCACCACTTTGAGGAATCTGACTACGAGGTTGAGGTTGAAGATGCAAGGCTGGTTCCATCAAAGTCGGTGTTATAACTACATTCGGTGGTTGCAGCGGTGAATGCAGTGCTGGGTTTTCGAGGTTCGGTTGCGCTTGGATGAAGTTAGGGCTTGGTCCAGGTGATTGGAGTTCCTGATGCTGTAAGATCCGATCCATGCTCGAAAACCCTTCAATCAGTTTGGTGCCGCTGCTGACATTGAAGTTAAACACATCCTGTATTTCAGAAAACAGCGTTGACATGGTATTAAACGCCTTTTGAAGTTTGATGATTTTCCAGTGCAATGCATCAGTTGAAACTTTTTCAACTTTTTAGCCAAAAATAGTTATGCAGCCATGTTTACCTAATCTACTTAAGTTAAAATATCTACTTTGGTTGAGATCGTTAGAGCCGTTTTAATGGCAACTGTAGGAAACCAAATTTTTAAAAAATCTCTTCTTGAAAAAGGCTATTGTACGATGATATAGAGTATAACTTAGTATGCTTTCAAGTTATGAATTACCTTATTAATAAATCAATTAATTTCCTTAAGAATACATATTTGTTAAAATCGTTTGGGCTGTTTTTGAGATAATTAAAATTTTCAAACGTACCGTTATTTGATGTTTAAGCGAAAAACTGGGTATGCAGCGACGTTAGATAACTCCATCTACATAAGCTCAAATATCAATTTCAACATTTTTAGGTCCTACAAGGGATTGAAAAGTAGCATCAACATTTCTAGATCCTTTTACAGGTATCATTAAACAGAGAAAAGATTGTAAACATTCGAAGGCTAATAAATGCGAGAACGTAATTATGTTTTATTCAAAAATGTGCACATATTTATTTCGTATTTTTCTGGGCATAATATATATTATATTATATTATATATATATATAATATATATTCATTTATATCTTTATAGATTTTGAATAATTGAATACGACGGCTGTAGGCACAGACATATACATAAGTTCTGTTGATCAATCAATTTTACGAAATTCTATAAAATGCTGTTCTTGCAGAAAATCATAAGGGAGAAATGGCTAGAAACCAAAATGTTTCTTCGATCGTTAGCAAAGTTAAATGCAAAGTTAGAGTTTAAAGAAGTCTTCTTCCAGCGATATTAAATATTTTCGCATCACTACCCTTAAACCAGCTCACAGAATATTGAAATTAAGTTGTATTTTCCATATCATACCCGCTGAAATGTATACTGTCTTATGCTATCTCGTCACTCATACTTTCGTCGGCAAAAGTGGCATTTTCTTAAGGTGACTAAATTCAACGCCTTACTACAAACAACATACGCCAATGGCCGATTTTGTTTACCCCGACATAGAAGGAACATTATTTGCTCAAGTTTTTAACGTTACAAGCCTTAGGTACTGAATGCAAATGTAAAATATGTTAGCTGCTTTGGGAGTATTGTCCGTTAGAGTCCTTAGAAGAAGAAGGCTACATTTTATATGGTTTTACAATTTTTGTTAATACTATGTTTTATTTTGCAGGTACGCCAATTTGAATAACGGTGTAATTAATAGGGGCAAGCAACTTCACGCCGCTCTCCACAGTTTACAGTCCTTTGACCGCACAATGGACCAGGTAACATATTAACACTAGCATTATAATCAGAGAACCTTATTTATTATAAATATTTTTTTTTAGTTTTTAGCTTTTCTTTCCGAGTCCGAATCATTGGTTGAGAGTGCTGAATCTGATATTGACCGGAATCCTCTTATGTATAGGGTAAGTAGCTACATTAAATTAATTCTAAGATTTGCTTCGTAAGCGTATGTGCCTGATGATTTGTATACAAGTAAGAACTTGAATTACTTATCTATCAACCGAACGCCACAGGTACCTGTAGCAATGCAAACATCTTAAAATTGTTGAAAACGAAAAAGCATTACGTAATTATGGTACTTTTTAGTAGGTGAAAACAAGGAAACAATTTTGAATTCACTTTTATACCTCCTCACTAAATCCTTTACAATATTAAATTTTATATACCAAAAAATATCGCCGTATTTAATGTTGACACTAAAAATTGTTAGGTGGGGGTTTTTTGCTGTTGGTACATAAAAATGTAGCTTAGTCTTTTAGGTGTACCCTTGAAACGAGCTTTTAGACTTATATCAATATCTGAAATACATCGATTTGATAAGCAGTTGAAAGTTAAATAAAATTATCAAATAAAAAAGTTAATTAAAAAAAAAAAAAACACTGATTGTACAGAAGAATTAAAAAGATGTGAACAAGATACATTCAAGTATATTTAACTAATTGACAATTGGGGTCTACCTACACAAACTAACACAAATATGTGTAGCCTCCGACTGCCAAATAGTAAGGTATACATGAATGTGTCTTGTTCACATTTGTTTAGTTCTATTTAACAGAAGGTCCCGCCGAAACAGACATACATACGCGCGAAATACATTACCCTCCTTCTGTATTCAGTCGGTTAAAAAGTGCATACTCAACCTTAAATTGTATACCTTAAAAAGACTCGGTAGAGTGTTGTGTGCTCACTTTTAAAATAGATCAAAAATACATTCTTACTTGATTATAATCATTTTACTGCTTCTTTTACGTTTATGACTAACATAAAGTCATAAATGTAAACTCTGCATTGAAAATATTTTTATTTTAGATTCTCAAACAAATTCCCTTTTTGATGTAAATTAAACAAAAACTAGAAACTTCAATACCTAAAGGGCTCCCGACCCGTTAAAAAAAATAGTAGATATGTCTGAGACACTGCAGCCTCTGTGATCCCGGACACGCAGCACCCGTTCGTGCTTGCACTTTGCCAGTGCAAAATAATTCATCCGTATAGGAGCGGATAAAACTCGGACACTTCTGAAGGACGGTATACTCAGTGTAGAAACACTAAATGAACAGTTCTTCTACTATATCAGTGACGTTTACTCAAAGTTGCGCAGGTGTGCTCTGCACACCCTAATCAAATCTATAATATATTATATGTACTTAGCTAAAGTTCATTATGAAACACATTTATCTTTCTTGCAATAATTTATGTACCTATAGGAATTAACTAATCAGGGGTTGAACTACCGCATACGTCACTGAATTTTGTGGATTTTACAAGCAAAACAATAACAAATTCAGTCACTTGTTACTCGATCACGGATGAGGTACTTAAACCCCAGTATTTGTAAATAAATAGTTGAAATCAACGTAAGATGTTGAAAAAATCATATCGAACCAAAATCCAAATCTTATTATATCCATAATTCCACAAGTCCACAAGTCCACAAGTCCGCAGTCAAAGTAACTGGAAATGAAACTCGGGACGTTCATCTCGCTTTAGAGCACCATGGACAGGCAAAATAACAAAATAAAAAAAAAAAAAACTTTTTCCCTCATAAATCTAAATCTACCTGGCTTGGTGTACCGCACCCCGTTGCTGTTCGCATTTGATAAATTGGAAATAATTTATTATGGTAGGCGAACTCCACTTTTTCCAAATTTAATTTAATCTTTTATTGGACACTTTCATGAAAAAAATTATGAATCCAAGCTTTGGCTGTGTGGTTGCTCTTCTATAAGCAAAGTCTTCTCTTAAGCCTTGTTTCCCAATAGAAAAAAGTAAAAAGCAATATTGGTGAAACACAGCTGCACACAATCGATAATGTGCTTAAAAATTGGACCGATCGTGTAGGCTACTGCATGGCCAGCCGAGGCAGCCATTTGAATGAAATTATTTTCCATTATTAACCGGAAGAATTGTACTTTCAAATAAAAAAAAGAAATTTGAGAAAATATTCAGTAGCTTTTTTTTATAGCATTTTCAAAAAAAAAGTTATTTGGCGGACCCTTTACTATCGAATTTTTTTTTCACTCGGTAATGACGGCCACAAAACTAAGAGCTAGAGTAAACAAACGTTTACGTTGGGAATTGATGCAAATGGTGGATAAAATGATATTGCTGTGATTTCAATTGTGTCGCTTACAAATATGTAGTTGTAAAAAAAATATGCTCTTGAATACACACACATTTTGGACTAATGAATACTTTTGTCGATGTTAAAGGGAACAGTTTCTTTATGCACCGCAATTTTCTTCGCTAAGTAGAAGAGCAATGTATTATAAATAATATTATGATCCCGGCGAGTTAGGTATAATTTTCTTTCTCTATAAAAGTTTCTTAAAATATTGCGTAGGTACCTACGTTAAATGAAAACAATTTCGAGCTTCATCTTACGAAAATTTTTTTTTTTTTGAATTATACCTATCTATATCGAATCATGTCACATATAAATTTTTACAATGCAGTCAAATTTGCGTAAACGTATACATAATATGTTTTGTAAAGGGTTTTCCAAAAGAGGTGTTATTTTGGTATTCAAAGAAGAATGTCATTTTTTGAGATAAATGATCGGATGTTTATTTCATAATAAAGGTAAGGTATGCCGTTAATAATGAAAAACAACATCAGCCAAATGGCCACCACGAGCATGCATACTATATCCTATTCATGAAATTTTCCATAACCAAATCGCAAAGCGGCTGCCCTATGTCATCGATAGCCTCACGAATTTTATCTTTGAGGTCTTGAATCGACGCTGGGCTGTTGGCGTAGACCTTATCTTTCACGTGGCCAAAAGGAAGAAGTCGCAACTTGTTAAATCACAAGATCTCGGTGGCCAATTGTGATCACCTCTTCGAGAGATAACACGGTCCGGAAATTTTGCCCGTAAAAGATCAATGCTTTCGTTGCTTGTGTGGCACGTAGCGCCGTCTTGTTGAAAGTAAACGTTGTCCAGATCAATACCATCCAACTCCGAACACAAAAAATCATTAATTATCTCTCGATAGCGCAATCCATTTACCGTAACTGTTGATCCAACCTTATTTTCGAAAAAGTAAGGTCAATTTTGCTTGTTGACGTAGCCACCGAGATGGAAATGGGCCTCATCAGTCAAGATGATTTTTCGATGGAATTCCGGATCATTTTCATGCATTTCAAGGACCCAATCAGCAAAGACACGACGTTGTTGATGCGTGTATCGTTCCATTTTTAGTAATGGCGTAGTTTCTACTTGTCAAATGTCAAAGAATAAAAGCTTCAAAAGTAACAGCTACGGGTCATTCACAATAACACCTCTCATTGGAAAACCGTTTATATCTTGCAAATAAGTTTTTTCTTTTCCATAGCAAGGAAAGGCTTTACTCTCAAAGTCCAAGCGACTATCACTTTAAGAAATTGAGTTGTTTAGCTATCCTAGACCACCCATTAATTAAACGAACAATGAGGATAACACACACCCTTCGCACTTTTGTTAGGTTAGGTTAGGTTTGTGACACTCAGGTTTTCCCTCACCCTTAGTAACCCTGTCCTAAGAATGCAACTGTAACTAATTACTCACTGCTGTTGCTATAACATACAAATCATCCTGTAGATTTGATACCTATCTTGTCTATTGGTGTGCTGGAAAGCTCGCCTATGTCGTGGAAGAAGTGTGTCCCTAAGAATATGTGCCTATGGTGTTGGAGACCTGGGCAGTGACACAGGAAGTGTGTTGTGTCCTCAAGAGCTTCTTAATTACCGTTACGTCTGCGAATTTCTTCCTCCGTCAAGCGCATTTTCTTCATGTTGTGTCCCTTAATGATTCCTAAGAGGGCTGAAAGAGATTTTCTGTCCTTTCGTATGCGACTCTGGATAATGTCAATGCTGAATAGTAGAGGGTGTCCTCAGGGGGTGTCCTCTCGCCCCTCTTATGGTCCCTTGTCATTGATGATTTACTTCAGTCCTTGAAAAATCAAGGGATCTATGCCATAGGATATGCCGACGACGTAGCAGTCGTCAGTGGCAAATTCGAAAACACGTTCTCAGAAATATTGCAATTCGCCTTGTCTGCTGTTCAGAGATGGTGTAATAAAGAAGGTATTTCTATTAATCCAAAGAAGACAACGATAGTCCCTTTTACAAAACTAGATCTCCTTACTCGCCCTACCATTTTCGGCGAAACCATTGAATTCTCTCGGGAAGCAGCAGATTGAACGTACAGTAAACAGAGCCACCAGATGTTTATGGATCCGTCGTCGCGTCTGCGGTAAGAACTGGGGTCTTAGACCTCGGATGATATACCGGCTTTATTCGCTCGTCGTAAGACCTGCGGTCACCTATGCTGCTGTGGTATGGTGGACGAAGACTAAAGAAGTCACCACAGTCAAAAAGCTAGAACGAGTTCAACGTATAGCCGGAAACTGCATGACGGGCAGTTTACGCTCCACCCCGAATATGGCACTCAATGTCATCCTAGGACTAACGCCTCTTCAAACGCACATTCAAATGGAGGCTAGACTAAGTATTCACCGTCTTTTCCATTCGAATAACTTTGGCCCCTATTGCTATCAGGGAGGTCATCTGTCTTTACTCGGCACCATGGAGCCTTCAAGCCCATTCAGCATGCCTCTTGATGACATGCTACCGGAATATGGCTTCCATAAAATCAGAATAAGCCTGTTCTGATATAGCTGCCGAATCTTATCTTGCTAATCCGTCGGCTCATTGCCTAGAATCTTTCAGGTCCCGGAACCCAGCAGAGCAATATCTAATGCGCACTTTTGTTGATTTCAAACGCTTTTTTTCTCATTAAAATACATACTTTTACTGCACTTGATTTTGCGCTGATACCTTCCTGGTTTTGATATCTTTCTGCAGTGAAAGGTACTATTACGAACACCCAGTCAGCGGCTTTTCGAATGCCGTTGACTTCTTCCAGGTCTTCCCCGAAAGCATCAATGACATTGCAAAGCGCAAGTCTGTCTGGTATATAGAGTGTTTAAAAACTGCATTACAGTTGAAATCGGTCGGAAGGCCATTTTAAAAGTGCAAGTACCAATCTCGAAAATTTGTTTTTGCTCCACAACTTAGCATATCTCGGATGTCATCTACAAATCGCTGCTGTACATAACAGTGAGTTACCATAGCCCTTAAAGATATAGTTGCTAACGAACTAAATTTGTGTGTGGTGTAAGCACCATTTCTTTTTTGTCGGGTTAGGCTTCCTAACCTCCACTGGAGCACTCACACGCAATTGATCCATTGTACTACCAGGAAGTGAATCCAGTGAATCACCCTGGAATTTCCTCGAATTTCGTAAAAATCTGAGAATGCATTCACCACATCAACACCGAAGATCCGCCACCTGATCCGAGCCAAAGCAGGATAATAGCAAAGAAAGTGATCCGAGGTATCGTGGCACTCTCCACAAGCATAGCAGAAAGTGGTGTTGCTTACCCCTAGCACATTTAGAGCAAAAAAAAAGTGTCCCTTAACGCCTATTAGTTATCTGTAGTCTTTCTGCTGAGGGACAGCAAGAATGTGATTACATACGAACGTTCGGGAGCATACGTTTAGTCTGCCTACATCATGGAGAGTCGTGCCACATACTGTTGTGTTCTTTAGCAACCCAATCGTGAATGGCGGCCCTGGCCGAGGACGAAGGAAGACCCAACACAGGTTCGGGTGCTCGTACAGCCCGTGATAAAAGTATCAAGGGGAGTTAAATTTAGCAGAGCAACTAGAGCAGAGTCGCTAGTTCTCGGAAAACCTTCTGTGTAGCCGAGCTAGGCTGTTCTTTGGAGTTTAGTGAAGAAGGCAATCACATAGCTCTCTTAGATGTCTTAGACTTAACATGCTTTTGCCGAAAGAAGTTTCTTATACAGGATAGGCATTTCGCTTCATCGAATAGTGATTGCTTTTAGCAATGCCGGAGTCAATCCTTCTTAAACTAAAGTTCTATTCATCAGCATTGCCCTGATCCACATACTAAGTCAATGTTAGATTTTGAAGCGCAGTCTTTCAGGACCTTCCAGGGTGCGAAGCATGTTGCAGTCTCTCCAAGCTTTTCAAGAAAAAGGAAGATAGACTCTCAAATAGGTCTAAGATTCTTAGCGGGAGAGTAGTCACCGTTCCCAATTTAAGATTTTTGATGCCACTCGTATCGTACTACAATAGGAATATATGCCAATGCCAAACAAGCAGTGAAGATTATCTTCAGATTTAGTAGCAGCTTGTTTAAACCCTTTTGCAGCAAAGACAGGTACACCCCGTCGGTATCAGGCGATTTGAAGCCATGAAAAGATGCTGTTTAATAGCCTCATCGCTTACCACGGCCGATGCAGTGCACATGTACAGCCACCGCTTTAGTCTCAGTGTAGGTACCGTCAGAGTTTCTAATGGTCTTCAGTTTGATTGGTTTGCCTCTATTGAGAACTTTAGCCAATCTACTGTTTTCTTTTAAAGCCACGATCTTTTTACTTTAACCCTCACAGGAAACACTTTTCGACTGAGGAGTTACCATTGAATTGTTTTTGCTTGGATCGGAAAAGCAGCTAATCTCCATCTTAATTTGTCTTGAGTGACTGACTGCAGAAAGTTCAGGGTTCCACCAGTGAAGTCGCGATATACAGTAGATTTTCATAACCGGGCACGCCAGTTCAAAAGAGCTGGTGATGAAAGGATTCAGGTTTGGAGCAGCATCCTTGACCTTCCGTCTCGTTCTGAGGGCGAAGGCTTTAACGAATTGTAAGGAAAGTAAGCTGCCGCAACGACGAAGGTTTTCCAATTTTCATTCTTCGTTGCATTGTACAATGCATTTGTTCTGCACCGATGGTTTTTGAATAGCTGGTAATATGAGATTTTTTATGCATCACGGAAAGTCTACTACTACGAAGAAAATGCGATTGAAAGAAGTGGACTTTCTAGAGGATGTGGTGATGAGGGACCAACCCAATTCCTATGTCTCCAACACACCATGTACAGATTCCTGGGCAGACACTTCTTCAATGGTCTATATACGAGCTTTCCAGCACACCATCAATAGACAAGAAAATGAGCTTTATCAAATCTTCAAGATGGTTTGTATGGACCAGCAAAGTGAGTAACTGATTTTAGTATTTATAGACACGGTCCTCGCCAGCCCACAAACCTAACCTAGCCTAGAAAAGCGGTTGCAGTCCGTTTTCTGCACTATTTTGAAATTTATTTAGAAGTTAATCCTTCCAAGATGTAAAAAGGAAGCATATTGGGGGCAGATTTTAGAACATTGACAGAGCCTTTGTCCATGCCCACAACAAGAGAAGAACCTTCCTCATTTATACAATTCTTAATCTTGGGAAACTGCCCATCCACTCATATTGAGGACAGGAATCTGCATACGAGCACACAGGATAAAGCCCGACCGAAGTAAGATCCTGAGACATTGCATCTGAAAAACACGAGTCGTTTCCATAAAATAATTTGCTGTCTGATATGGGTCTTATTTCTTCTTTGAAGTGGTAATAAGGCGCATAACAAAAAAAACATTTACACCCACGGTTTTTATTGCCATTCAGAATTGTCATAAAGGACCGCACTAGAGAATGATTCTACCTTGCATCCAATAAATTTATTTACAGTAATCTTAATACTAGTATTGTAATATAAATTCCAATGCAAAAAATAGAGTAAAGAGAATTTGACCGACGAGTGACGACATGTGTAAGTCCATAATGCATGGGGAGACCCCACTCCCCAAGTAGGGGGTTACAGGGTGAGAGTGGTTCTTATCTGTTTGCTTTCGCCTTTTTATATATAAGATACCAACAGCTTGTATAGCCACTCCAAAGAAGAAATAGATCCGGTTGATGTTTTTTTTTTGTTTTTTCTTTGAAAGACCCTCGGGCTTTAATTCCGTGAGGGTCATTTCACTGCACCTATTGATCCACATGGCACAGCCAAACGCTATGATCGACCCAGTAGCGGCGATAGAATAGGGCGTGTTGGGGCGACCGCCTGGACATGAAGTGGCGCCGCTAAAAACATGGACTTTGATAACTTAATAAAAGTGTTCGCTGAAAGAAAGCTAGAAAAGTCAAATTTTATTATTAAATATTATAAATTTTTTTTTCAATAAATCCTTTGACTTTTTTCGCATTGTTTTGAAGTTTTGAGTTGCAGTTAGGGGGCGTCGTAGAAACCTCGCCCAGGGCGCTGGTAGTGCTAAAACCGGCACTGGATCGACCTTTTATGGACCACGTAGACAAGCAATGAGTCTATCTACTACATCATGCTACCTAATTTCGGACTTTATTAACGTTCTGGATGTCGTCCTAAATATTTTTTTTTTCTTTATTAATCTTAAAGTAATACAGCAGCATTTGATTCTTAAATAGAAAGATACATACTCATATGCTCTGATATATATCTGTGGTCTATAGGCGATAGATCGGACGAACTCTAAAGATTACAATAGACAAAAGACAATATTATGTCAATTCATATAGCCAAAAAGAAAAGATTGCTGAAATCATTAAAGATGCCGTCACTAAGAAAATGAGTTAAAAATACGATGATATTTATTGCCATCCCTTCCAAGTTTCAACCACAAGCAGTATCTAGAGTAGGTACACTTAAACGGATATTGATTTGAATTTATATATGAAACCACTGCTATTTGTATTATATTTCCGTAAGTGGAGATAAGCGGAGTCAATTTTTTCAATTGGTTCAAATGTCTACGATGGGCAGCCAAATACATCGATCCAAAACATCTGTAGCACTTAAGTACGCTGTATCATGACCGCTTGACCTCATATGTGTAGATAGTGCTTAATAAAACATACATTAAAATTATCTATTAATAGCGTTATCAAACCGATCAGAGGTTCCTTTACTGAATCAAGTGCATAGCGGCATCTTAAAAATAATTATTTACTTTAAAACTATTGACGGATATGTGCATGTAAAAGTGCGTACAGGGCTCTCAACGCGTTATTTATGAAACGATCGTCGTCGAAAAGATTGAACAAAACGACGTCATTCTTAGTTTGCTTCATATAATCGAATCGTTCATCGATTTCATTTTGAACAGTTTAAACACGACTGTAAACAAACTCTGACACCTACAAAATCAAAGAAATCTGTAGAAATTGTTTTTTTTTTTCGCGAATTGATTCATTTTCCTTCGTTGTCATTGATTGAAACGGAATTTCTCACTTAATGCAAAAATAGATAGGTAGTAGAATTTTTGTTGCAGGGTCGAGTTGTAAAAACAAATCAATGAATGCAATTTTATGATTAATACCTTTCTCAGACCGAATTAAAACTGAAAAATAAACCAAAAACGATGAAACAATCGCTCAAACGTCTGAATTTGACAGTAAAACAAGTTATACGAAGCATTAGTTGAATCGTTCGTCGTCGACGTCGTCTAGACGATTCATCTAAATATTATGTGTTACACCAAGCAATACCATCGTCGAAACGACGTCATCTTACGCGATGATAGCATAGGCTAATTTAATTCGCTATTGCAAATTTGATTTTTCTTTTTATATACTTATCACTGTGAACATACATAAATACAAGGTACGCTTTACGTTTACAGACAGTAAAACTTTAACTGGATAGCAAACTCAGTTTTTCACTAAATTAACGTATAATCAATTTTTGAAAAATGCATATTTCTTAAAATTTGGTTTTCTGTAGTTTACATAAAAACTTCCTTACGATTTTGATCAAAATGCATATGTGAAATGGATGTTTTTAAAATAATTGCGTTCTTCATTTTCCATTGAAATCACCGAAAATGGTACTTTTCGATTTGTATACCTACCTATACAAATCTATAAACCAAGTAATGTTTACATGAATAAAAATTGTTCAGTAATTAAAAGTTCTACACGAACTAAAAAAAATGTTTCAGCTTAGATTTATTAGCTTCGATTGTTTGGTGGAGGTGGATGCAGGTTACCATATCACTGCGGCCACAAACATTAGGCCTATTGTGATTTTCTCGAATGAGAGCTCGCTCATGATGCCGGATTTGATGAATCGTAGTAGACCTTTGAGTGGGCTGTCAGATATGTTCTCTGCCTCAAGGTATACTTTACAAAGTCAATTGAGGAACTCTGTGACTGTACGAATCTGAGTAGTAGACAGGCTTAGGAATTGTTTTGTTCTTGTGTGGGAGGTCTTTGGCATGAACTTGGGCATGTTGGCTTGTCTGTTACCTTCAGTATTATTCCAGGAATGATTGGCCTTGTTTTCAGGCAAGTATTAATATAGAATTTAGCAGTGCTGATGGATAATCCACAGAATGGTCTTGGCAAAATAATCGTCGATGTCGATCCTTTTCTGGCTTGTATGTCCGCGCTGTTTCGTTGACTATGTGTCCGCTATGTCCGGCACCTAAAAGAGATGTACTCTGTTTTTCCTGTCAAATGTGAGTGGAAGTGTGCTTGTACATGTGTAATCATCTTTTTCCTCAGGTTCCTCAGTCAATTTATTCTGAGCTCATAGAGCGCGCTCTGATCATGCTCTGAACGAAAAAAGAAACACAAATTTGAGCTCTGATGTATCTGAGCTAAAAAAGAAAAACGAAGTTTTTGTATAACAGTTCAGGTTCTGCTCTGAACTAAAAAAGAAAAACGGCTATTGTCACCAGCCATATTGCAAACATTCTGTACAAAGTGACGTCAAATCAATAATTTTTTTTTATATTGTTTTTAAAAAACAAATTTAAAATTCTATGTTCAAATATGCAACAAATAAACCATATTTTGTTGCTAGCATTTCGGTTTTTCTTGACATATTAAGGTGTATTCAGGCAAGCGAATGATTTTTTTAAACATTTATGAAATTTTCTCGATTTGCTTCGGAAACATTTCATAAACATTTGTTAAAAATTTCTGTTTTTACTTAATTTATTATTATTGTCGGAAATTCATGGCCAGAGGCTCGAAAACAACAACACCGCTCCGTAATATGGTGTGTTTTGTTTCTAAAAGGAAATGAGTTTACCTACAATCAGTTCAAAGTGTAATGGAAATTTTACTGCAGTTTGCACCTCCGGTCCGTTCAGATTGGAATTCTCAGACAAAGTAAATGACAGCGGTTTAAGTACGAATTTCCAGAAGAACAAACTGAAGTAAGAATTAGAGTGATATTTTGTGATAAGAAGGAAACGTGTTTCCCAATAACTAGTTATGCTAGTTTCGATTTTTCATTATTCCAAGATTTTCTGGACATTTGTATTTTATGTTAAAAGAACAAAAAAAATCTCTCACCTTACGGCAGGGAGACTTGTGAAACAAATTATTAACGAACTGCGAAACATTTCATAAACATTTTTTTGTTAAATAAACATTTACTTAAATATTTACGAAATATTTCACTAGTCTGGGCATACCTTTATGGAATGAAAAAGCAAAATCATCTCGAAGGACGGGAAATTTGTTCGATGTGAAAAAAATGCTTTTTGATTTTTTGTGTTATGAAGGGTGTTGAAAATTTTAGTCTGGCAACGTGACTGTGTGGCCTGGCTATCGTTAACTGGTACACCAACATTGAAAAATGAAACAAGCCACCTAGTGAGAAATAGTACAATAAATTTTCAGATCATGATTCATGATCTCGATGAATAGCAGGATCATATGCTGTTGTTGTAAGTGCATGTATTTCGATATTTTTCATGGCTGATAATAACAAAAGGGCTATTTTATTGCAAAAATTTAAATTAAATTAAATTTGTCCATGCTTGTGTAGAAGAACGAAATTGTATTAACTACGTATAGTCCAGTTTCTTCTGTAATCGATCCATCTGTGTATATCATACAAGAGAATCGTTGGCAAATCTGGGCATTTTCTTTAATTCATATTTTTTTCAATATCGTTTTTTTAAATGTTTAATTCCTCCTTTCTCAATTTTATTTGAATTAAATTTTGCATTTTTTTTTTCAACACCTATTCAAATTGATTTTATTGATTTTCTTAATTTTTTATAAATAATTTAAAATTGTTTTTAATATCTATTGTTTTTTTTTTTTGAGAAAAAAACTTAAGTTTTATTGCTTTAAACTATTGTTTGTATGTATTTGTGAGTTGGGAAAAAAGCAGAAAAGGTTGCTTTAAATTTGAGCCTTTTATGTTTTTTTTTTTTTTTTTTAAAATACAAAAAAAAATATTCAACTGTTATTGAAGTAAGAAGTTAAAAGAGTTTTTTTCTTGTGAATATGACAAGAATTATGTGGCCCCCTGTAAATAAATTCTTTAAATGGTTTGACCTTCGAACTTTTTGAAACTCGTTAATTGAAACACACTCAAGGCTTAAGCGACATTAACAATTTTAAATTAAAAATACAAAAAAAAAAATATTAAATTGTTAAAAACGAGCAGTAAAGTAGCTTTAACATTCTCAAAAATCTCCGTCGAATAATCAAAGTTTTAAATCAATACTACTTTTTTTCAAAATTATGGAGTGGCCGCCTAAAATTTGTAACGGTTTTGTTGCTCTTCCCACCTTTTAAGAGAACATGGTAATAAATGTTTCACCACCATAAACAAAACTAGGAAATTCACTAAATTCAATGGAATAAGAAAACTGCTTCTGTTCAACTTCATGTGTCAGTGAAATGTAAAAAATTGTTTGTGCTGCTACTTTAAAATAGATAAATTGTACTTGTGCATAATTGCTTGCTGAGTTAATTCTGATATATTATTTCAATATTTCAATATCAAATTATTAAATAAAAAAAAAATAAATCGAGAAGACGGTGATAGTGCTAATGCAATTTAAAAATAATGGTTTGCTAGATGTTTTTACCGCCAACTTTTGTTAAGTTTGATACATTTCGTTAGGATTGTAAGGCGCAGACAAATCTTAAGTTTCTCTATGATGTTGCGTTATTCTTGACTTGTAATTTTGTTTGTTGTAAAACTAAAACCTTTTGTTACACCTATATATATTCTTTTAACACATATCGTATCCGTATGTACATAACAGTGTACATACACCACGTGCCTTTTTGTTGGTCATACAAAAACTAAAGATATAAACCATCAAAAGCATTTCCCATCTGTAAGGGTGCGTATCTACAATCACTGTAAAAAGTTAAGTACTGTTTCCACTTTAATGCTTTGCTAACACGCACACCAACGACAAAAAGGAAATACGTTCATGCAAACTTCCAGAAATATAAAAGCAAAACTTGCTCTAAAGCTTCTCTTCTTTCACTTTTGCGCATGATTGTCAACCCTCCCAATACTCTTTCTCTCTTCTATGCAGGAGTAGCACAGCACAGCATCGCCATCCAGTCATCAGCAGCATGGCAGCAGCGCAATTATGGTAACAACCATAACCACTCATAAAGCATACACAACACTCGGGAGATACTTCTTTCCATCAAAGCAGCAACTTCCTCTTATGCTGCTCTTGCTTCTACTTTTAACGGCACCATATACCGCACTATCAGTGAATTAATAGGGGAGACTATCCCCAAATCTGAAAGATGTCGGTCGTTCGAACGAATCGTTGAGAAAAAATTTTTTTTCGAGTCGGCTGCATTGTTTGTATTTCTTGTATTTCACCTACTGTGATAAGTATTATTTCAGTTTTCGTGTAACTATTGGAGATATAACATCGGTCCGCATTTCTGAAGTTCAAAAACGAATTAATTACTCTGTTGTTTTTTTTTTCGCTTCTCAAACAGATACAGATTTTTCGGTATACAATTTGAGGCGGTTTTTAGGTTTTGCGTTAGTTGTTTTTTTTTTTTTTTTTTTTTTTCATCCAAAGAAGTGATTAATAATCTGATCAAACATCTTAATAAAACATTTGACCCATAAAGCGGGCTTTAATAATGGCCAGACCTTTCTTTCGGCAACTGGTTGTGACATATAAATATTTTAAGTGTTTATAGTTCAATTGTCTCTGGTTAATCCAATCTTCCCTTATCTTGGCAACTTAAAAATGCTGGAGAAAATACCCATTTGAAAAGATAAAGATACAAATACACACGTATACCTAGTGTTACAGTGATTGCATGTATAATATATTATTATATTGCCCGCATAAAATTGGAATACTATTCATCATGTGCGACAATGTTTACTACACTAAGACATCAAATAAAATAAGCAAATCAAAATATCTCGGAAATTCATGACGCAAATATCTATCTGGAAAGATATTTTCGCCTGTGGAAATTGATGCCATCATTATTCGAGCATATGGATACGGCTCAGAATAGTTTTTAAATAATGTGCCGAACATGAAAATATATGGAAAAGAAGTCATAAAACAAGAAATGTTTTTTTTGTTTTTTGTTTTTTTCGTGGCACAAACTTTCAGTACAATTTGTATCCTGCCCTACCACTACATTTCCTACACTCACACTGAAGGTGCCCTGTGGTGGTAAACAGCTTCATTTAGGCGTTTCTTAAAAAGGCAAAGTTTAGAGGTTTGAAGACATTTCATAAAATACATATCTCGTCAATAAAGGTGTCCACAACATCTGTGCACTAGGTTGCTCGAAAAATATTTTAATCAATATCTGGTATGTTAGTTTTCACCATTACGGTCACATATACTACTACATAGAGTAGAATAACTGGCATCTACGTACATTCCCACATTTGACAACAAAATTGTTCTTTTATCGCTTTAGTTTAATGGGTTTTACCTGTAGGGAATACAAATAATATTATTTTATGTTGGCGTACATTGCAATTTAGCTATTTTTTTTATATTTATTAAATATTTGAGCTCAGTGCCTTAATGTGGGTACTTATGTTTAATGTGGTGTCTTATGTTTAATGAAATTGCACTTGACTTATTTTTCGAAAGTTTAACTAAGGAAGAACGTGTTGCACTTTTTTCAACAGGCTCCTAGAATCATAAATAAAAAACTTACGTTTTACATTAAAAAAAAAAAAAAAAACCTACGAGTTATCGTTAGAGTTATCATTTCTTTATGCAGCAGTTTTGTTTTGTTATGCTAACTGACGTCTGCTAGCTAACTAACTTGAACATTTGTTTATTGCTCTGGAGGCTGTTGTGTAGAATTTAATTCTGTATTGGGACAGAATGATGTTTTAAGCCCTTTGATCGCATTTCTTTTTGCATTTGCGCCTTGCATTTTAGGCCATATTTGCCGGTCGTAGGCCATATTATTTTATCGTAGCATTTAGATGCTTTTACGATAAATTTTACTTTGGTATTTTTCTTTTAAGGTGAATTAATTCTTCTTAATTCTTCTCGCGTAATTTTGCAATATTTTTGTAACAGATGTTATTTATAAATGGCTCAATGAGAAGATTTCTATTTTAGAATTTTTATCAGAACTAAACTTTTTTTTAACCTCCAAGGGGAAAAAATCAAATCGAACCCAACCTAGGATCAGTTGTGGGTGCGTATTACTCGTATATAACCACCACGTCATAAGAAAACTTTGTGTTTTCAGTAGGTATAGCATTGTTGATACATTCCATTCGTTCCAAGGATAGAACTAGATAGATACGAGTAGTACACAGCTCGTATTTTTTTTCTTCGTCAACTTTAAGAAAAATATATTTCCTCAAACTGTTGAAAAAAAAAATTTTTTTTTGTAACTAAATAAATATTATGTTGATCCATTCTCATTCAGTCACATTCTTCCGGGCATCAGCATAGGTGCAAATGATGCTGTTGATCAAAAACCCATCTGATTTCCTGCAATCGAAAACTAATGAGCGGACTAGTTTTCTTTCGCTTACTTATTTACATTCTCAAAGGTAAATTTATGCACACCTCTACTGTACCCATACTTCCTATGTGTGCTGTGGTATTTATTCAGAGTAACTCGCTTTGAATATACTGTAATCTGTATAAGGTTGTTGTTGGAATGAATTTGCAACTGAATATATGGAATTTTGATAACACAAAACATAAATATGTAAATGTGCCAGTTGTAATATTTACATTAAAACGTTTTGTACCTAGACGTACGAATCCTGAGCTGTTGCAAATATACTATATAAAGTATATTGATCATTGCTGCTTCTTATTTTATAAAATGTTGTAACGCGATTCAGATTAAACCAAATGTTTTGCTATCCCTCGGACCACAAACGTGTAACTTATGAAATAATCAAGCGATTGAGTGTATAATAAACTTAAAAGTTTACGCAAATCAGGTGCTAATGTAATTTACATAATATGCACAATATTGCATATAATTTTCAAGTTTTCCACACCAAAGACGTCCTCTTTTCGAAAGATCGGCATTAATATTATGCTGTTTTTCCACACGTCAAGAAGTGTTCCCTAACCTCTTCCTGCAGGTGGATGAAAAGCCCTGCTAATTACTTACATGCTCAAAAGCTTCTTAGGACTGATATTGAGTCCAAAAACTCTCCTGAGAAGAATCGTTTTTTTCTGCCTTTTTTCATCTAATTTGTAAACGCACTATCAGCACATTTCCAATTATCTAAGGATTTACTTATTTTGTTTGATGTTTTCCTATCCTAACATAGTGTGAACTTCTCGAAAAATAATGATATATGTATGTATGCGCTCTGAAGTAAATACTAAAGAAAATGGAAATAGTATCGGAAACTATTCAAAACGATGTAATCCAAACAACATCATCTAAGCAATGCGACCCACCAACAGCAGTCGTAACTAGTCTTACATCGCCCAAAAAAGATTCAGCCAAGCAATTATCCAACGGTCATTGCAGTCCCTACAGTCCTGGCATCCTCAACGGTGGAGATAATCACATAACAAATGGTATATCCGATACCACAGGTTATGAACCTAAAAGTAAACCGTTTGCATCAAACCTTAAGGAAAGTGATAGGAACCTTATCTCTTCGCCGGGACCGACTGCAAACACAGCAACAACAATAAATCCACAATGGCGACCTAAACGGCCACATAGTATTGCTGTTTCTTCACCGCACAATGGAATAAATGTGGACTGTAAGCCAGTTGTTGCATCGTACAGAACGAAGCAACAACAGAAGATAAAATCATCGGAACAATCAGAACGGCAGCGGATAATTTTATCTAGATCACAGTTGCGCAACAACCCCACCGAACATCTTTCAGGCGCCGATAAGGAAAGTCTATATGCGGCTTTATTTCAGCAATATAGGAATAGCCCGACCAGCTCTAATGAGAAAATCCCTGCAACACTTGTTTTAAAGCAGCAAAAGTCGCCGGTAAATCCGTTAAAGCAACCGGTAGTTCCAAGGCGTTCTCAAAGCACACCTCGCCCTATCAAGCAATCAACAGATAATCACATTGCAGTAACACAAAATAATGTTTCCAATAACCCACAAGCTTTATTTTTGCATGCCGGAAAGCGTCCCAAAAGTCTGGATCGTTACAATGACATAGATGGTGTCTATCAGCCACCACCAATTCCTCTAAGGCGTCTATCACAGCCCGTTCAAAGAGGTGCTGGTAGCATAAAATCGGATTTAACTACGAATAAAGGGCAAATTGGCATACAAAGTTCTGGCAACGACCACATACAAAAGGAATCCATTGAAAAGTCAATTGTACCGGAAATTACACCTGCGCCCGCAGTTGGTATGAGACATTCTGTTACGTTTCACGGCCATCAGTCAATAGGTGGAAAAGAAAATGAAAATTCACTAGACGCTCCCTGGCAAAAGACACTAGAAAGACCATTATCCTATGCATATGGGTCTGTTCCAGATCAGGCCTATTTAGAAAACCAGCTACGATCATATTCAGAACAATTGCGAACAATTACGGAAAGTGTGCGTAAATACTCAGAGCAGGCGAAACTGCTCTCAGAACTTAAGCGTCAGCAACTTCAGAAGCAGCAAGTTATACAGCCAGGAGGTACACAAATACCAATATCAAATTCAACTGGGAGTTTTTCTTCGAGTATGATTTCGCCGGAAATTGTGAGCAAATCCCTAGCTTCGCTGTCTTCAAGTGACGCCCAAACTCCATCTACGCAGTTGAAAATGTTTCTAGAGAATATTCGTAGTTCAATGAGAACTGAGCATCACGTGAATATATTTCCCGAAAAGACGCAATCTCCATCACCAGAACCAGTCGTGCCAGAGCCTATAGTTGAACTTACAACTCCATCTGACCAATTACGAGTATTTCTCGATGCAATTCGATCGAATCAGATTCCCGAGAATGATGCTAAAATTGCCCTTGCTGAAAACTTTCCAAATAAAACCGTTCAACAAGATCCAGTAACTCGACGAACATCAGGCAAAACTACGAAGCCGGAGAACAGCAATCATAGCATAATAGCATCAGAGAGTTTTCACCAAATATCCGATAATCTTCGGTTGATGAGTGAAGACCTACATGCGCTTAGTCCCAGTAAGATTATCAACAATAACAACAATAATAATAGCAACAATATTAATAACAACACATCTCCCATTTCGATTAAAAGTACCCAAAAAATGTTAACACCGGTGACTGTGAGTTCAGTGAAATCAATGGATTTTAATGAAATCCTTGACAGTTTTCAGGCTATGGCCGATAAGTACAAATCAAAAGGTTCCTTAGATTATTTAAAGAAATGTTCCGATGCATTACGTCAGTCGTCAGATCAGCAAAAGTTGCAGCAGCAGGAGCTTATCAAATCTTTCGGAGAAACATCGGATAGCAGTTCATGCAGTACTACGCCTGGAAGTATACGCGATGCTGTTCAAAATTTGTTGATGCAACCACGTAATGGATTCCAGATTTTAGATGATCGGATGAGGTTGTTTATAGACATCATTGATAGTCAAGACAGGTTTAGTCAGGTAAGAAAGCACAAGTTTATAATATGTATTTACTTTATGTAAAAGATTTACTTGACGTTTCAATTTAGAAAAAGTCTTTTAAATCGCTTGTATGCAGAAATTCTATAGGTATCAGATATCGCTAAGATTCAGGTGTATGACATGAAAGCGATAAATAGTTTTTTTCAATATTGATCTGCCACAAAAAGGTATTGTTTTCGCGAGATCTCGGGGCTTATAAAGGGTGATTTCTTAGCTGGTTTGGTTTTGACAACACTGGTTTTGACAGCTGACGTGTGTTTAGTACCTTGCACTGTCAAACAGCTTCAGTTTGGTTTGCAATTTAACCATGGATCGTCTTACAAATGAACAACGCTTGCAAATTATTGAATTTTACTATCAAAATTCGTGCTCGGTTCGAAATGTTCATCGCGCGCTGCTTCCATTTTATGATCGGCATTCTCGACCTTCTGAGCAGTCTATTCGGAAGATTGTGACCAAATTTCGCACCAAATTTACTTTGTTGGACATTAAACCACCAACACGTTTACGTACTGTGCGTAGTGAAGAAAATATTGCGGCCGTATCAGCTAGTGTGACAGAAGACCGCGAAATGTCGATTCGGCGCCGTTCCCAGCAGTTAGGCCTTTGTTACAGCACTACGTGGAAAATTTTGCGGAAGGATTTGGGCGTAAAGCCTTTTAAGATACAGCTGGTGCAAGAACTAAAGCCAGCCGACCTACCACAACGCCGAATTTTTGGTGAATGGGCTCTTGGAAAGCTGGCCGAGGATCCGCTTTTTTTATCGAAAAATTGTGTTCAGCGATGAGGCTCATTTTTGGTTGAATGGGTACGTAAATAAGCAAAATTGCCGCATTTGGAGTGAAGATCAGCCAGAAGCATTGCAACAGCTACTAATGCATCCCGAAAAAGCCACTGTTTGGTGCGGTTTATGGGCCGGCGGCATTATTGGGCCATATTTCTTCAAAGATGATGCGAATCGCAGCGTTACTGTCAATGGTGAACGCTACCGAGCGATGATAACAAACTTTTTTTTGCCCGAAATGGAAGTTCTTGACTTGCATGATATGTGGTTTCAACAAGACGGTGCCACATGCCACACAGCACGCGAAACAATGGCGCAATTGCGAGGCGAGTTTGGTGAACAGTTAATTTCACGTTTCGGGCCGGTCAATTGGCCGCCTAGATCGTGCGATTTGACACCATTAGATTATTTTTTGTGGGGGTATGCCAAGGCTAATGTGTATAGGGACAAGCCCGCTTCGATTGACGCACTGGAAGCCAACATCCATGCATTCATTCGTGAGATACCGGCCGATATGTGTGAAAGAGTATGCCAAAATTGGACTCAGCGGATGGGCGCAGCCGCGGTCAACATTTGCATGAAATTATCTTTAAACATTAAATTGCAAGGTTCAAACTATCGATTCAAATAAATATTTCATTCATTTTTTCGATTTTTTTGTGTTTTTTTTTAAAAAAAAAAAAGTTCTAAACCTCTTAAAAAATCACCCTTTATCACAATTGTAAAAAATTTTTTCAGCTTAGATTGTGCTTCCTTAAGTCTTGCCACCTAATGATAACGTAAATTACTAAAAAGCGAGTACAATAATATTTATTATCTATGTAACATTCCCGATAAATATACCAAAATCCATAAAAAAATAAAAAAAATAAAAACATTTCAGAAGTTCTGTATTGTAGAAACGGAACAATAGAGTCGTCAGCATATTAACGATAATTGATGGTGAGCGGGGATTTAGTTGGTCGACCAAGTCAAATTTTGCGGCAATTTGATTTTATAATTTATCATTAAACCTCCACTTCAGAACTATGACTTCGGTTAGCGTGTTGGCGAGCCAGGCGAAACCTGCCCCCGCCGCACTTAGATCAATGTAGATCCGTTGTGAGTAATGTGTTCGTGGCTGAATAAAAATAAAACACTGTTTTTATTTTTTATTTAATACGACTTTATTAAACAAAGATCGAACTATGACTGAACTGTTAAATTCTAATTTTTCCTAAAGGAACTTACTAGCTGTAAAATTAAAACGCATAAGAAAAGAAGGAAAGAGAATACAAACAGTTACCTAATAAATTGTACCAACAACAACTAAGCAATCAGTACATGACTAAAGCGGTAACGGTGAAATCTGTAAAGCCAGAATACTATTAGGTTGCATCTGTTTTTGTGTCCATATTTGGGCATGGATGTAGAGATGGAAAATTCTGGATTCATATCTTGTCAAGTGTAGCTTGTGGTATGTATTCTAGTGCTGCAATGTTGATGATATGTGGATTGCTATCCATATACATGACTCCTCCCGCCCTAGTATGGTCAAAACGTGATGATGTCACGTGAATGGCCATACTCTTATGGTACATATTATAATTCCGAGCATGCACAATGCACATGATGTTTTATGTAATTCTGTGAATTTAAATTCTTTATTCAAAACTTATGCTCATACAATAGAAACAACTAGCAATGTCGATGTGTCGCAATCAAACCGCAATAATTGACTTGTCAGCCAACTTTCCACTTTTTTACTGAAGTACACGACGTTCAAGCGGAAGGTCGGGAAATTGAAGAATACGAAAGGCAATCGTTCTGAATGAGCGGAATTCGTGGAATTAAAACGTTTGCCTTTGAATTTCCCCCTCAAAATCGTCGCTTGCATGACATTTGATTTGAGACTCTTCACAATCAAATTAAACGCGTTCCGCTGCAAACTTTCAGTGCATTGAGGTTGCGCAACAAAATTTTAACCGAGCCGACTTTCAATTTCACCCCGAACATATTCAAAAATTTAAAATTTTAAATGATTTTTGTTATATTTTTGTTGTTTTTCTATCAAATCTTTTTTTTTTTTTTTTTTTTTTTTTTTTTTTTTTTTTTTTTTCAAAGTGCGGTTCTCCATCAGACTTCTATCCCCAATCTAATCCAATTGAAGTTTTGTTTTCAAGATATATGTCCTTATTTGGGCCAATATGAATCCACCAAGCACAAAATCGTAAAAATCGAACAACCCGTTCCCGTGTTTTGAGTGCACATACGAACGTAGTCTCTTTTATATATAACTGTACCCACCCGGTTTTGCCCGTGCCTTTCGTTTGGACATATCGGGTCTAAAACTATCTTATCTTTAAAACTGGAACCAACAACAACCATCCACAAAATTTCATTGAAATCGGTTGAGTGGTTTCGGAGATCGACAACAGCGCCATCTATCGGATAGACCGTCAGCTCCCGCGCACCTATCCACTTCCCCCTCAAATTTTGAAAATAAAATTCTCTCTTAGATTACCTATCTGAGATTGTGATTTTTGAATAGGTGTGAAGGGAAGAGTCATGTATTCACTACTCTTATGACTTTATGACTGTAACTCTCTTCGGCCGTCGACTCTCTTTAATGGCGTCGTTTGTACGTGCATGAAGAATGAAAGCAAAAGATTTTTTGGAGTCATGGTTTGTACAAAAACTGCGTAGTTGAAATTTAATGTAGTAAAATTAAACTTTTTCAATTGTTTTAAAAAAAGTAAAAATGCAAAAAAAGCACCCTTAAAATTTCTTTTTATTGACACTTCATTTGTTAAGAGCGTGTGAACCGCAAGTGGTAAATATACACTAAAGAAATAATATAGAGTGGATGGATTGGGTAGGCATGGCTTTTATCACGTGAGCTGCTTCGCAGTGTTTCTTTCACGTAGTGCAAGAAATCAAAAAACTTAAGTTACCTATCGCAATACTCTATCCCTTAGCTTTCTATTGATGAAAGCATTTTTGAATCCGGTTCAGTAGTTCCGGAGATTACCTCTTACAAACAAACATTACATAATAGTGTGATGTGACACTTTTTTTAAAAGCGCATTTCCCCATACAAACTTTCATTACCTCTTTCATCTCCTTTTTCGCGACAAAAAGTAGTATATATTCTTCCTTGGTCCAAAATCGTTAAAATCGAACAATCCGTTCTCGAGTTATGCGCACGCACACGGACTCTTTTATATTTATCACTAGCTGACCCGACAAATTTCGTTCCGCCCAAATTCGTTCATGTAATGCAAATAATAACTCCGAACATGAACAATGAACATTAGAAATAAAAAAAAAAATCGATTCTGAAGTCTGCTTCTTCTAGTGACCCATTAATTCCACCTAGTATTTCATAGAAATGCATTCGCAGTGGCTTAGTGGTTAGTGTGTTCGATTCGGCTTGTCATCACTTCTCTATGTGCTTTGAGTTCTTCTTCATTTTGGCTTCATTGATATATTTATTTGTTGTTGCCCATATTTGCGCGTCTTTGTATTTTCAAAAAATTACTGAAATTCAATAACTTTTTTGTCCGCGTTTAAACTTTCTCAGCCTTATTCATAACATTTAATTAAAGCTGAATTACAGCTAATTTTGGTTTAGTTGCAGAAAACATTATTCATAAACTTTTTTTAAAGATAATTCACACTTCAACTGTCAAAAACTGTCGTTCTCCCTGTTGTGCTCACAATGAAATTAGATGGCGGATACAATTTCGAATTTTTAAGATAATTTTAATATTTTAAGTTATCAAATCAGTAACCAAAGGCGATTAAAAAATATTATATTATTGACCTTCAGGTAATGGGTTCGGAATGAAGTAAGCCAAGAGTATATATTTTCCGCTCAAAATGTAATCTTCAATAGCTTCGTAGCTCCAGGACGACAGCGCAGATATTCGTGGGTTCAGTCAACCGACTCTTAGCCGAAAATGCTCGAGAGTCTCGAAGGCATTTGCCTCGAAAAGGCCTGCTTATATAAATATGCCAATACTGACGTCAGAACAAATTGATGTCATCTCGAAATTTAGAAGTATTACAGGATTTCGTGATGTTATAGGTGCAATTGACTGTACTCACATTACAATTCAAAAAGTGAAAGGTGAATCTTGTCAATACTATATTAATAGGAAAGGATATTATTCTATTAAAACGCAAGATCGTTGTTGTTACATAATACATAAATATCATCCATTTGAGTTGTATCACCAATCTTATAGGTTGTTTGCGATTCGTCCTTAAAAATTAGAGACATCGTTTGTCACTGGCGTGCAAGTACACACGATTCTTGAATATTTAGGGAGAGTCGAATCAGAAGACGGTTTGAGCGTGGAGAATTTAAAGGGCGTCTACTTGTTGACGGCGGATATGCTTGTTCATCATATTTATTCACTCATATATTGAATCCTCGAACAGAACAAGAACGTGGATACAATTCTTCCCTTATCGGAACAAGAAACGTTGTTTAACAATGTTTTGTAGTGTAGGAGCAAAGGTTTGGCATACTGCTCAATGGTATGAGAGGGCCTATAAAATCAGTAAAAACCACTGTTATTGCGTTAGCAGTTCTCCACAACTTAGCACTCTATTTAAACGAACCATCGCAACTTTCACGGCTCATTGAGCTTACTATCTAGAGGAAGAGGAAGCAACAGCGGAAGATTTGCCAATATTATCAAGCCAAAGCCGACCAGAAATCAATCGCAGACTATTTATTAATATTAATTTTCAATGAGTTTATTAAATATACGAGAATAAATAAAATTAATATCTAGTATTTATAATAACAATAATAATAATAATTATAATAATAATACATGACAGCCCCATGCTCTTCGTTTATGCATTTCAACCGAAAATCTCTAATCATTGAAATCGATTTTATCTTTTCGCTAGCTCTTCGATCAGATTTCCCTTAGCAAGAAGAAAAAGTTATCTTTAATATTCTTCATCACAAGCTGAAGTCTGAAGGAAGTGCAAAAAAATACTCATTACATCAAACGATATAATGTTGCAGTTACGAAAACATTTTTTCTTTTTAATGCTTTCCTTGGCTTCAGGAGTGGTGTTTTTTGGGAAGGATCTTCAATATTTGTATTTTCTGGTGAAACACAGTCTGCCAAAATAATAATAATATAACAGTACAAAAATGTGTTGTAATGGTAAAAACTTACTTTCATTTGTTTTGTCTAGAACTGGTGGTGGTGTTTTGTGAGGAGGATCGTCAAAATCTTCTTGGAAGTTCTCTTCAGGGGAAAACGCAATATAAATCTAAAAAACGGAAAGCATATTATTCATTTCAAAGATGTTATTCTTCAAATCACAAGTATACCTGATCATTGCAATCATCATTGTCGTTATCAAAAAGAGAAATAATTCCCAAGTCTTCCGGACTCGGAGACTCCCTTGGTCCACCACCTGTCTTCTGACATTCCCTGTTATAAGCACTGTCCTGGGCTTTCAGTCTCATTATCGTGTTTCTCCATTGAAACTGCATTTGAGACAAGGGCCGATGCACATTGCTAACTTCGTTGAAACTACGTTTGGGCAAAAAAATTAGGGAGAGTTGGACAACAAATGGGAGTGTTGCGTACCATTTGCAGATGCCGTTCCACGCTTCTCTTTTCATAAAGGAAGTGTTTGTGTCTGTCTTTTTGTCCTATATAACATTATTTTTTTTTCTTTTATTAGTTTCAAAGGTATTTTCTGCATAAAATATGGTAGAGGCAATTCATTATTCAAAACCATTGTAATAATATGATATTTTCGGAGTAGTTTTGCTTAATTAACTGATTAACTACTACATGGCAAAATTATTTTTATGGGTAAACATTTTCGATAAGAAGATTAAAGGCAAATTAACTCATTTGACGTGAGTTAGTGGAGTCACTGTTAATCTATTGATTAAGGGAATCTAATGTATAAGGCTGTCTATAAATTAAAACAAACCAGCACTTATAACAAACAAACTTATAATACATCCGAAATTTTTGGTTTTCTCAAATCACTTTTTGAAAACAAAATAATACCGCACATAAGTAGTTTCCTATTTAATTTTTGACATAGAAAAGTAAAAATAAATATTTAATAGTAAGAATCATTGGATGCCAAATCAGGACCTCACTGCGATTTTCCTAAAATTTCTTTCTGCCTAAATCTGATATACAGCAATACGAACAAAGCCAAAAACGAATCATGAAAATCGTCCCTGGGGTTATCGAGTTATAACATCATCGAGTTTCTCACCGATAGAATTATATATATAGAAGATAGAAGAAGAAGATTATATTACATATTCTATATTATGAACATCCAAAGTTTCCGTACACTTTTTTATTATTCATTATGAAATGAGGAGAATGAAACTTATGTTATTTGAAAGGCACTGCGTCATATACGAGTATGTGCACAAACAAAAACTCGTGGGTTTATGTCGCCATTAATACTGGTAAAATGAAGTTAAGAATTCCCCATACAAAATGCTTATCAGTTAATGGAACCCATTTAGTTGACATTGAATTTGTCGAAGCCATATTGTCATAGTAATGTATTGTAATACATACATGTATTATGTGAACTTAGACCAGAACCCTTTTTCGAAAAAATGTTATTTACCTACCCCTAAAAGTACGCAATGGTGTACCTAATTTTAATTCAGGGGAATTATATCTGTGAGGTGTTGAGGACGGTTGGTTTCAATGATGTTACTATGGAAACGAACATTTGTCGGCATACATATAGACGTATTTAAATATTAATCATGAGTAAAACTATTTTCAAATGTCTTATTCTTTCGATATCTATTTAGATGTCGCTTTTTCGCATTTAGGTACATTTCTTAATATTATGTACATCCTTATAAAAGATAGGACCACAAGCGGAACTTCTTTATTTTTATTTTATTTGAAAGATAATTTATTTTTATTATGTTTTTTTATAATTTTTTTTTTTTAAATAGCTGATTTTAAATGGCCGCGCTCGTTGACACATGTGCGACATCTTTTCAAAAAGTTGTTTATTACTGTATTCCCTTTCGTTCAAAAAAAATCAAGTATCTTAAACTTTGGTATACGAAAAATCTCCAAAAATTCCAGGCGAATCGCCAAGTCTGTTGGGGTCAATTTGGTTGTCAATTGAATTTTATATGGAAAAAAGCTTAAATTCTTGTGCAAAATTGTCTGAAGTGTTTGTCTGCTTATTCCCACGTTCGGAAAAAGAGTTAACCAGCTTCATAATAGTCCTTCTGTTTGGGGCAGTGCCGTCAAAAGTCCGCCTTAACTCACTTTGGACTAAAATTAGAGACTAAGGAATGATAGCGACTCACTATCCAACTTTGGTTTCATCGTCCCAATTGTTTGCTAAAACATAAGTGTTATCTAAGCACGATATCGTACTAAGTTTGTTGACTTAGCTTACCCTAGCACTAACCAAAGAGTTTTAGGTTAAACCCCGGAAAAAATGTAAGTTACACCTTAAGAATGTTTCACTGACTCGCCCTCACCTTTCGGGAAGTCATTACAATTCCTTTTATGAATATTTCAACCCACCACTATTTCAGCTAACGAACCTACACAAGCGGTTTCAAATAACATATTTTATAGAATAAAAAGAAAAGTGTGTCGAAAAGTCCGGTACGTATTCTCATAAAATAATTAGAAGTAAAAATATAGATCAAACGCAATCATCCGAATATATAGATAGAATTTTTATATCGCAAACAGACAAGCGTCATATATTCTATAGTCGAATGACCGTACGTCTTACCATGTCTGTTTTCGTGAAAGATAATAATTGCAATTTTTAGGCGGTTAATTGAAAACTCTTTCATGACAGTTATACTTTAGGATGTTTGTCAGACGTTCGAGAGGTGTCACTGTGGAAAAAACCTTGAGATGGAATTTGTGTTTTTCACGGGATCGAACCTCGGACCCCTGGCTTAGTAAACCAACTCACTTACCACTAAGCCACTGCGCCTAAAACTTGAGAAGCTTGGCGTAGGGTCCTTACAGACCTGTTGCGCCAACTATTATGTTTGGGATTTATGACCCCTAACAAATAAACAATTAATAAGTCGCATGATATAAACAATTTTTCCAAAATTCAATTAGTACTCGAATTTTTAGCGAAAACTTGGTAGGTACGTACGTTCACTTGGCTTGCCTATATGAACTTGAATATCAAATACTGTCCAAAGTTTTTAAATGAGTAGTTTATAATAAAAGCAATTAAAAATCTATAAATATTTGAAGTTTATTTTAAAAAGCGATGCTAAGAAAGCTTTAAAACTTATTACATCTACAACAAGCCAAGAGGTACTCGTCAAAATGTCCATATGTAACATTTAATGTAATCTTTAAAAAATCTGATTCATTCATTTCGAATAAACTATGTATCAATTCTCAAAATAAGGAAGTGTAATGAAATAATATGCTACCTATCGTTACCTTTAGTAAAAAGCAATCATTAAATTAATTTCTCCACGGCTACACCCTCTTCATTAGTCGAAACACATTCATCGTGTTTATGCACACAAGAGCAATTCTGAAACATCTTCGCGCATCATTTCACCACATCACCACATAGCATCAGTGTGTTCATACACTTCAAAAAAAGAAAAACATGTTCTGTTTATGTATGGGTGATATTCCTATATGGCGACATACCCGTAAATAAAAAAAGCCACTTAACCAAGTTCCAGATTAGATAAAAGGAATCCAGGTGAAAATGCTAGCGGTGCGATGGGAGATACTATATCTTACGTGAATGAGTTGCACTTTGGCATGGCTTGCATTTCCATTCTCCGGCATATGTATATACATGCATCTAATTAAGTGAAACCTAGAAAAAAACGTCGTAAATATACCTCATCTTTGGAGTCCTTTTTAAGTTAAAGTTGCATTTGCTGGAGTTCACTCACTTATTATTGAAATCTACATACAATTGCGTTGTTTGAACTGGGTATGAACTGAAATTCTTCGCCGAGCAATTATGCGGGTCACTGCAAGTTTATTTATTGCTTTGGATTTAAGATACCCATCCTACGAGACAGGTGTTTGTCGCACAGTTTGTACCCTAAGCCGCTTACCAAATTTGTTTTGATTTCGGTACACATGTTTTTCTTTTTCATTTAGTTGCGTACAGTTCGAACCGCAAGTTTATGTTCTTAAAAGATACATATAATATTTTGTGTACAAATTATAGATTCATGCACAGTTCTAACATGAACAAGTTGCAGACAACTATGTTTATAGAACACTATATCGAGAGATCCATATTTTATTTTTATACATTAATCTACTTAGGCCCGTTTTATTCAGTCGAAGTTGAACTCAACTTGGGGATTTTAATTTTCAACTTGAGAATTTACTTTTACTCACTCAAAGTTCACTCGCTCATCTTCGGATATTCCGGAGTTGACTCGCTCAACTTTGGTTATTCCGAAGTTGAGAAAACCGAAAGTTAATCTTTGGGTTCTCTCAACTCCCCGAAATTGTAGAAGTTGGGAAAGCTAACTTGGTGTTTAATGTATTTATTTTGTATTCTTTTTTGTGAAATAAAATCAAGTGATGCAAGCAATTATTTTTAATTTATATCGTATTATTGCTGGGAGAATTGGCCATAAGCTGATTTGAGCAGTGAATATAACAGAGAGGATGGAGGAGAATTTGGCCTATCAGAGACTGCAATAGAAGATGATACCATACGCGCTGGACTTGAAAAGTGGGTCGACCATGGCTTCATCTCTCATTTTCGTCTTTCAAAGCTGAACACAAAGATGGTGCTTCATCTTATAATGAATTCGTTGCCGTGCGTTTGCAAAATATATTTTGTATCGTGAAAGAGTTTGAATTTATTGTATGTTTTATTTTTAGTTTTTGGTTTTCTTCTTCATTAGATCGCGTGAATTATGATTTATGACATATAACAAAGATCCAGTGAATTCCGACCAACAACCCAGTTATTAATCGTTGCTACGTTGCTTTGTACTTGGATCAATTCAGTTGAAACAAGTGTCCAAAGCAATTGGCAATCTTGCGGGAACTGCTGCAAACAGCTAGTGACTTTTTCGAGCGAAATTCCCTCCAATAAATTTAAATTTTATATTTATATCTACTCCCTAAAATGAAATTCAAAAAGTATGCTTTGTCTGTGACGAAAGTGACGGCCAAAATATAAATCCAAAGTTAAACTGACATATTTGGGCTCATGTGTCACAAATATCCCAGGACAGTATTCTGTATTCACTTGTTGAGAATTAAAGTAGTGAATAATAACAATTTTCAACTTGCCGCTCAACTCTCATTTTCAAATCAACTACGAAGTTGCTCAACCTCGGAGTTATCAGGAAGTTTTTCATTTCGATTTTTTTGCAAACGTTCGCTGGAAACTTCATAATTTTTTTTTTGTCACTTCCCGACATTTGACCAAACTAAAATAAAATATTTTTTAATGTGTTTTCTCCCAAACTTACAAAAACTTTCTTGTGAACCTGTTACACAACTCCGCCTAGGAGGGTTAAAAATAATAACGTTTACTCATGTTCCGCTCTAATGAGGAACAAGCGCTTCACAATGCGGTCTTCTCTGATATAAGTCCAGCGAATGAAAGATTTTTAATTTTCAACTCGTGTAGGCGCAGTGGCTTAGTGGTTAGTGTATTGGACAACTAAGCGAGGGGTCCCAGATTCGCATCCCGCAAAAAAAACTCAAACTCCAACTTAGGGATTTTTCCACTGCGCCACCTCTCGCGAACGTCTGACAAACATCCGAGAGTATAACTGTCTCGAAAGAGCTTCTGAATTAGCCGTTTGGACCCGGCATAAAATTGTAGATCCCTTCCATTCGTTCCAAAAATGAAAAACTCACACAAAACGAATGGTTGTGCGAAGCTAGGCCTTGGGTCCCTACGGACCTGTTGCACCAACTATTTATTTTATTTTTTGCTCAACTCGTGTATGCATTTTGACATCGTTATGACACGAGCCACTGATGTTCAAACTAAACCCAGAGCTGCATCCTTCACGTTTGAGTCCGGTTCTTAGGAAGTACAACTTGCGGCACATTTTATTTTTGATTTTCATTAAGAAGTTCAAACTTCAACTTAATATATTTTTGGTTACAGGACCTACAATCGGAGATTGAAACGCATCGTGGAGTTTACGACAGTCTTGATGTCACTGGACGAAAATTACTTGGTTCCCTAACGTCCCAGGAAGATGCTGTTATGTTGCAGCGGCGTCTTGATGAAATGAACCAGCGATGGAATAACTTGAAATCAAAAAGTGTGGCTATAAGGTAAAATTCATACTTCCCGTTCATAGATGCATATATTATTAAAGATATGAAAAACATTGATCTTTATAGAAATCGCCTTGAATCAAACTCAGAGCATTGGAATGCATTGTTACTGTCTTTGCGAGAACTAACTGAATGGGTTATCAGGAAGGATACCGAATTGTCTACACTAGGCATTAGTCCAGTTCGCGGTGATGCAGCTAGCTTACAAAAACAATTGGTAGGTAGACTTTTGATTATTACTAACGGTATACATTTGAAATTATCTAATGGGGTTTTTGTTTAGGATGATCATAAAGCTTTCCGTCGCCAGCTCGAAGATAAACGGCCAATTGTGGAGAGTAATTTGTTAAGTGGCCGCCAATATATTTCAAGTGAAACGCCTGTCTCTGATAATAGTGACAACGAAGGTAAGAATAATAATCATGACGAATATCTCCATAAAATCCTATGGAGAGGTAGACTGAACATTAATGCATCATTTATCAAATTAGGTTAGGCTTTAGGCAAACATTTTTTCGAACAGGGTTATTCAGGAAACTTAGCGACCTCCATAACTGAACAGTGGGCATAGCCATAGACAAAGCATACTGAGACGCCTAGCTTGGCCGATTTACAGTTACAAGATATATTTTAACGCGCTCGGAAAGTTTAGGTGCTCTAATACTGTTACATAGAAGTTCGTATTGACAAATGTCAAGTATGTAACATAAAAAATTCCGTCTCACCAACACACTCGACCCTAATCTTTTACTGTGGGTTAAGCGTTCATACAACGAGTGAAATTATTTGTAAACAGTACTTTTTTAAGAATACGTTTATTATTATTATTATTTAAACTATTAACAAATAATGAATTAAAGGCTAAGTCTTAATCCAAGCGAACTTACAACTTATCTATTAAATCTAATGAGTATAGGAGGTAATAAACTGTTTTGATGCTGGATTGGGAGGGGAGGGCAAGAAGTTGGGGTAGTTGGGAGTTAGAATTACATAGGTGACATTGTGGGCGAATAGATGTCCGCGGGTTAGAAACGAGTGACCTAAACGAAGTCGAACAAACGGCTCGGTCATTCTTTTAGACATGTTCTGGGAATAAATTGCTGCTGTGCCTTCCGGGTTGAGCGATTTATAGTGGTGCGTAGTGTTCCAGTGTTCTCTCGTAATGCATGGTCGTAGGCCCGGATATGCTTTTTAATGTCTCTTTTATTCAGTGTAGGACATAAGAAAAGTGGTTCTTAAACCTCGGGCTTTGCTGTCGGGTCCCAAGACCCGTAAGAGTTTCATCTTTCCTTTTAACTAATTTGTCCAGAATGCTTTCGATGATGTGCTTGTTGTTGTTGTTAATAGCCGTCAAAGTGAACAGGCTATCTGTACATATTATTGATTTTTGCTTAACTGCTAATTGTATAGCCCGTAGGATAGCCGTAGCTTCTGCTGAGAACACGGATGCAAACTCCAGTAGTAAGAATTGACAGAATTATCTTATTATCTTTGCCCAGGGTGGTGTAGTGTCTGGAAATATTGTATCAAATATTAGAAATCTGTTGTCTAGCAGTACTATAGTGAAATAACAAAAAGCATTTGAAATACTAAATAAAAAGCCACTTCATATGTGGCTACGGCACAGAACGGTTGCCTGTCGTAATACAGGTGGGGAAGCATATAGTGGTTGAATGATGCTCAGCGAAGATCTGGAACTCTTTCCGTAGTCTATTTTGGATAAATTGTTGCAAGGGTGATATTAATTAAACTATTTATATGACAAAAGCTGTTTTTACAACTCAAGTATTTGATAATGTTAAGCCTGGTAGCTAATTTTTTTTTTAGGTTAATACAATGGTTTTTAGAGCCAAATCTCTTATCAAAAATACCCAAAATATCTTCATTGCTTATACCAAGTAAGTTAAGGGTAATAGACTTTGTCGGCGTAAGGGGAATGGTTTATCCTTTTGTGTTTCAAGAGAATAATCCTAATGTCGTTAAACGCAAAAGTGAAGAGGACTACCGAGAGCGGAGACTCTTGGGGTTTGCCGTTGTGCAACGGAAAGATGGAAGTGTAGTAACCGTTATATATCCACCCCGAATTTCCGGGCTGTTAAAAAAGCTTTTATGAAATTATACAGTTTGGAGCCGATGTTACATCTGACTAACTTCCTTAGGATATTGTGAACCCAAATCCTATCAAATGCCTTTTCAAAACTATTGAAAGGATGGAGACGTGATTACTTGATAGTGCGGTAGATATTTATATATAAGTGGTCTATGTGTAGTAGAGAAGCTAAAGAGGATCTACCTGGTCGGATGGCTGCCTGACAGTGGTTGTTGTACTCCAAGAACCAGCTGAGGCGCTTTGCCTTGTCTGCTGAATAGTCGAACCATGTCTTGCGTTAGTTTTCCACCTGGGTCATTAAATATAACCATTCGGCTATGTCTGTTATATTATATTCAGGCAGGCTCCATGAGTCACCGGTGAGGTGAATGGGGGTGTCAAAGAACTTTACGATTTTGTGTTAGTCTTGTGATGTAACTCTCCCGGCGTGGATGTTAGTTTTATTTTCATTATAATTACAACCATGATAATTGGGAAAGGAAAAGAAATTTAACCATAGAACCGAAATTCTTTGTCCGGTATTGATTTATAGACCATTAGGCCTACACCTTGTTGCGCTGTTCCATTCGATATAATGGAAATATGATTGGTACCTTTTGAGAGGAAGGGAAGTAATGGAAGCTGGTAAATGGATCTCTTGGAGAGAGATAACTGCCAGAGATTTTTCATGTACAGTGGTACATGTTCGTGTAGATTATTGTAGTAGCCTTTGAGGTTCCATCGAAGTACCTCAAGCACTGTTTTAATGGAGGAGCGGAGGATTTATGCACAATAAATTCCTGCGTGTATTGTGAAAAGTCGTGAGAAAGTGGGGTGATGGTCAGGACCTTGCCGCTTTGTGGTGGGCATCCGGCAACGGAGCAGCGGAATTACAGAGGACAAACTGGTATCAAGTATATGTGGGTTGATAACAAATTCATATCCCATCCGACATCGATAACTTTAGGGACAAATATACTAGGTAATAGATACCCACGATGACCTAGTGACTAAGGCAATTAATTTGCGTCAATTCTACCAAAAATGGATACGCATGGATCTACAACTCGAAAACAAACGGCATTCCCTCTTTAGGACAATTCAGATCTATATATACCTCCTAGGAGAATCAACGTTGATCTAATATATCACTCCCATTCTGCCGCAGATTTGTTGCGTGAGCCCGTTCTTTGCTGCCGAACTTTGATGATTACTTTTAGTCTAGAACGAAAGAAAGACAAAATGTTAGATTGACTGCTACAAACAACTGACTGAAATCTATAACTGTCAATAAAGGGTATCCGCCTTTAGATCACCCATTTGTAGGTCTGGTCTGGTCTGGTTTTCTCGCTAAAATTTCCCCTTATAAAAACATGTTTTTAAAAACGTTAAAAAATTAAAAAAATATATATATAAATTATAATAAATCATTTTCCAGCTCATGATTCCGACTCTCGGTATATGTCAGCCGAAGAACAGAATCGGGAGTTAACACGAAGCATTCGACGTGAGGTGGGCAAACTATCAGAACAATGGAATAACTTAATTGATAGATCTGATAATTGGAAACATCGTCTGGACGAATATATGACAGTAAGTTTATAATTGCTAAGCTTCTTAATGCTTCACACAGTGCTCTCATTTAATATATCTTTTAAAAATCACGGCAATAAACACTTGGTCGTTGTAAGTATTGTAACAACAGTTTAAAGTGAGTGAGAAGTCTTAATGTTCGAATGCGGATATTTTAAGCTTCTGTTATATTTCTGTACTTCTAGAAAAGTGCGTATACTGCAATTTAGTTAGGTATAACCATTGAAATATTAAAGATTTAAGAAAACAAATAATGCGACTCTTACAATTCTTATAATCCGTATAGTACCTATACTGCTTCTATTGCAAGTAGGATGAGCCGGAGATAGTATAAACATACGCACAACTGTATGCATGTATTTATTCAGGTGTAGACCACAGTTTATTCGAAGAGCAAAGTGTTTTAAAGGGTGATTTTTTAGCTGGTTTGGTTTTGGCAACACTGGTTTTGACAGCTGACGTGTGTTTAGTACCTTGTGTCACTGTCAAACAGCTTCAGTTTGGTTTTCAATTTAACCATGGATCGTCTTACAAATGAACAACGCTTGCAAATTATTGAATTTTACTATCAAAATTCGTGCTCGGTTCGAAATGTTCATCGCGCGCTGCTTCCATTTTATGATCGGCATTCTCGACCTTCTGAGCAGTCTATTCGGAAGATTGTGACCAAATTTCGCACCAAATTTACTTTGTTGGACATTAAACCACCAACACGTTTACGTACTGTGCGTAGTGAAGAAAATATTGCGGCCGTATCAGCTAGTGTGACAGAAGACCGCGAAATGTCGATTCGGCGCCGTTCCCAGCAGTTAGGCCTTTGTTACAGCACTACGTGGAAAATTTTGCGGAAGGATTTGGGCGTAAAGCCTTTTAAGATACAGCTGGTGCAAGAACTAAAGCCAGCCGACCTACCACAACGCCGAATTTTTGGTGAATGGGCTCTTGAAAAGCTGGCCGAGGATCCGCTTTTTTATCGAAAAATTGTGTTCAGCGATGAAGCTCATTTTTGGTTGAATGGGTACGTAAATAAGCAAAATTGCCGCATTTGGAGTGAAGATCAGCCAGAAGCATTGCAACAGCTACCAATGCATCCCGAAAAAGCCACTGTTTGGTGCGGTTTAGGGACCGGCGGCATTATTGGGCCATATTTCTTCAAAGATGATGCGAATCGCAGCGTTACTGTCAATGGTGAACGCTACCGAGCGATGATAACAAACTTTTTTTTGCCCGAAATGGAAGTTCTTGACTTGCATGATATGTGGTTTCAACAAGACGGTGCCACATGCCACACATCACGCGAAACAATGGCGCAATTGCGAGGCGAGTTTGGTGAACAGTTAATTTCACGTTTCGGGCCGGTCAATTGGCCGCCTAGATCGTGCGATTTGACACCATTAGATTATTTTTTGTGGGGGTATGCCAAGGCTAATGTGTATAGGGACAAGCCCGCTTCGATTGACGCACTGGAAGCCAACATCCATGCATTCATTCGTGAGATACCGGCCGATATGTGTGAAAGAGTATGCCAAAATTGGACTCAGCGGATGGGCTACCTGAGACGCAGCCGCGGTCAACATTTGCATGAAATTATCTTTAAACATTAAATTGCAAGGTTCAAACGGTGCCGTGACATAAGGCCATGTGACATAAGACCATATCTCAAAATATGGCCTTATGACGCTTTCACAAAGTGTCGTAAAGCCATATTTTGAGATATGGTCTTATGTCGCTTTCGAAAAGCGACATAAGACCATTATGGCTTTATGTCACTTTCAAATGGATTTTTAACCCTTACCTGATAAAATGTCATCTTTAAAAGCTCAAAATTATTAAGGATTCAAAGATTTAAAAGCTCAAAATTATTATAAGAACTGTAAATATTTATTTTTCTATAAATACAATTATGTTCAATCAGATGAAAAGAAAAAATGTTTAAACACTTTCAGTGTTGTGCCATCTTGCGGTTATAAGCAACTACTGATTGTACATTTTTCACATAACAACCATGTAAGTTACCACTATTTTTTTGTGTTGTCTAATGTAATGTAAATTCGCGCGAATTTTTCACTATTACTTTATCTAATGCTCAAAAACTGAAGCTTAGATTCTCAAATTAGACATTAGGTAGGTTACTGCCTCTTCTAAGACCTTCGCAATATTCGAAACTGTAAATTAAATCGGAAGAGTTTTCCATCGTAGGAACCACGTTGTGTTTGAGTCACGATATACGAATGAGAAGCGCGCAAAGTTGTTACATGCAATTACCAGTGGTCAGGGTCATTCATAATCATATTTCCAACGGTTAAAACGGGTTTTTGTTATTGGAAAAATAAAAAAAAAAACATATGGTCTTATGTCTCAAATTAATATGGTCTTATGTCGCTTTTCGAAAGCGACATGAAGCCATACCTCGAAATATGGCTTTACGACACTTTGTGAAAGCGTCATAAGGCCATATTTTGAGATATGGTCTTATGTCACATGGCCTTATGTCACGGCACCGTTCAAACTATCGATTCAAATAAATATTTCATTCATTTTTTCGAATTTTTTGTGTTTTTTTTTTAAAAAAAAGTTCTAAACCTCTTAAAAAATCACCCTTTACAAATTATACAATAATAATAACGACTTTATAAGTCATACTTTCCAATTTTTTTTAGTTTTATTTATGCAAATTACAATGTTCCGTAAAACAGTAATTAATACGAGAGTAATATTACCAGGTTAGCGCGTAACTCACTAAAGAGATGGGGAAGATACATTTAACTGCATAAAATATTTAAACTTAAAAACGAACTTTCTCTTTATGTGGTTCTTTATGGTTGGGTCAAAGGATCTCCTTTCTACAGGACCAATGCTGAGACTTCATGCAAACCAAAACGGATTATACCAAATCATCTTCTCCAGTTCAGCAGACAATTTTTTTCTAGTTCATATTTTATTGAATATTTTTATAACAATTTCGCAGACTTTATCTTTCTTCAATTTGAGCAGTATGTGTTGAATGATGTCCTTACGCATTAACGTTGTGGTTAGTACACATCTTTTTCTTCAAATTCGACCTCAAGCGTCTGGGCTCGAGGGTGTCAGTCCATATCATAATTTTTTGTAGTAGCACGATCTGTGTGTGATCCGACATAATCTTTCTGGAAACAATGTTCTGTTCGCCTAAATAATCCAATTCGGTCACAAGAAAGTTTTCCAACATGTCCCAAGCCACTATTAACTGCTAAAGCAGAAGGAAATATAAATGACACAGCATTTAGTTAATCGATGATGGTGTAGTGGTCTTTGGTGTATCAATTGAATATTTTCGGCAGCTGCTGTGTTTATTAACAATGCCTTCTATTCTCGAGCACCCCAATTTCGCCGCTTTTAGCTGATCCATAACGAATTGGTACCGACCACTCTCTAGGACTGTCAAACACCAACTGAGAAATACCATCCAAACCGAAATGCTAACAAACATCTGCTTTCCTGCTTTCGGGATTCATGATCATTATCGCCCTTTATCAGTTTGCATAGTATTAGTACTTCAAAGTTATCAGCACCGAATTCAATTTTTTTTTGCAGAGGGGTTAAATACAATCATATTTTAGTATGGAAGGGGGGTCTATCTTGCTCCGTTTAGGCGGGAAGGTTAATTTAAAAGAAAATACTTGAATTTAAAAAATATATATTAAAAAACTATGGCAACACTTACAATAAAGGACTGAAAGCCAGGAAACTGTTCTTTTATATTATGTTAGATCAATTTGTTTCTGTAAACAGTTTTTGAAAAAAAATACTTTCAAACTTGAAATTTAAGGAAAAAAAAGACAATATATGCTATAAATTGTGAAATTTTTTTTTTTCTCTTTAAATATTAACTTCTAAAGGGTGGTTAAGTTTTAAGGGCCGATGTTGATTTTGAATTTAGGAAATTAATGTCATTTATTTTTATTATGATAATATTAGTATGGTTCAATTATGTATGGAACAAAATACCGGGCGAATGGCCGCCGCGACCTTGGCGGCACACCTCCATCCGATGGTCCAAATTTTCGATGACGCTGAGGCATAATTGAGGTTCTATGCCGTTAATGTGCCGAATTATCTCATCCTTTAGCTCTTGAATTGTTACTGGCTTATCGACGTACACCTTTTCTTTCAAATAACCCCAAAGAAAAAAGTCCAACGGTGTTAAATCGCATGATCGTGGCGGCCAATTAACATCGCCACGACGTGAAATAACATACTGCCCGATGATGCCGCCAGCCCATAAACCGCACCAAACAGTCACTCTTTGTGGGTGCATTGGTTTTTCGACAATCGCTCTTGGATTATCATTCGCCCAAATGCGGCAATTCTGCTTATTGACGAAAAAATGTGGTGAAAATGTGCCGATTAAATTGACCGAAAAAAAATCACGAAATGAACGCCCATTTTCATTATAAGCCTGAATAACTTTAACGCGTTGCTCGATTGCGTATCTTTCCATGGTTCAAATTGAGTTAGTCTGAAATTGAGAAATGTCAAATGAAAGGCAGAAAAATACTTGACGCTTAGGTGTGGTTCACATTCAACATCGGCATTACTTTTTTACTTTACTTTAAAATTCATTTTTATTCCTTTCTTTCTTTCTTTAAGCTTACATACTAGACAAAAACGATTAAATCTAATTTAAAATTAACATTTATCTTATTCTATCTTACTGGCTTTAAGCGAGCGCTCTAAACTTATCAAAATTATCCTTAAAATTATTGCCTTTCGGCATTAAATCTATCTATTTCTATGATTTGTTTTGTTTTTTAGTTTTCAAGAAACTTTAGAAAACTTGAACTCTTTATTATTTGTTTTACTTAAAACTACTTAAAACTACCTAAGCTACTTAACCTAAATTACCTATAATGAGGCTGGTGATTGGTCACCATCCTGATCCTGACAGCCGCCCACAAGGGTTCATTAGCGCCTAAATTTGGAATTCCTTCTGTCGACTGCATGTGGTCGCCTTAGCTCGGTGAAATAAAAAGGACTGGCTGTTAGTACAATGCCTCTATCAGCAATAACATGCAGACAGAAATTCGCTTACACCATCATGAACTGATTTGTGTAGTAAATTAAAAAAAAAATAATAACAATAATTCTACAACATTATCTCCCATTAAGGGTCGAGAAATAGCTTTTTGAATGTCTTATTTGACGGAAAGCCTAATTTTGACCAAATTATTCAAACACATTTCTTCACTTGCAGCCAACAGCTTCTGAAACATAGAGCCTCAAGCATAACTCGTATTTGGTCGGATTGCATCCACTACTTGCAATACAATCGCTCTTACTCAACTTAGAAACTTGATAGCGTACAAAGCAAGTAGAACTGGAATAGAAATAGTAGCCCTTTTTTATTATCAGCCATGATCCATATAGATCATCGAAATACATGCACTTACAACAACAGCACATGATCCTGATATTCATCGAGATCACGAATCATGATCTGAAAATTTATTGTACTAGGTGGCTTGTTTCATTTTTCAATGTTGGTGTGCCTGTAAACGATAGCCATTAGCCAAGCCACACATTCACGTTGCCAGACTAAAATATTCAACACCCTTCATAGCACAAGAAATCAAAAAGCATTTTTTTCACATCGAATAAATTTCCCGCCTTCGAGATGATTTTGCTTTTTCATTCCATAAAGGTATGCCCAGACCAGCGAAATATTTAAGTAAATGTTTCATAAACATTTATTTAACAAAAAAAAAATGTTTATGTTAACATTTATTTAACAAAAAAAAATGTTTATGAAATGTTTCGCAGTTCGTTAGTAATTTGTTTCACAGGTGTTTTTTGTTCTTTTAACATAAAATACAAATGTCCAGAAAATCTTGGAATAATGGAAAATCGAAACTAGCTGCCTGCATAAATTTACATTGCGAACTGATTGTAGGTTAACTCATTTCTTTTTAGAAACAAAACACACCATATTACGGAAGCCGTATTGTTGTTTTCGAGCCTCTGGTCGTGAATTTCCGACAGTAAAAAAGTATTTCATAAACGTTTAATAAATACTTAATTGGCGTATACACCGACAAAAACAGAAATGTTTGACAAATGTTTATGAAATGTTTCTGAAGCAAATCGAGAACATTTCATAAATGTTTAAAAAAAATCATTCGCTCGCATAAATACACCGAAAACCGAAACACAGTAGCAAAATATTGTTTATTTGTTTCATTTTTGAACATAGAATTTTAAATTACTTTTTTTAAAAACAATATCCAAAAATAAAAATTATTAATTTCATTCATATGGTAACACCCCCGACAAGCAAATGAAATCTCATGTCCATTGACATCATATTGTGACGTCACGTTGTACAGAATGTTTGCAATATGGCTGGTGGCAATACGAAGTTTTCCATTTTCATACATTATCTGCCGTGTTTTGAAAGCAACTGTTGCCACAACTTCAAAATGAAATTTTTCTATGATCCGTATTGTTTTATTTTCGTGATCTGATTCGGATCAGATCACGCTGATAATAAAATACGGCTAGTGTTTTCTTTTTATCAAGCTCGGATGGTCTGGTTGAGAAGTCATGTGAGGATTGAATTCATATAGGGATTGCTATTCTCACTTCATTCGGCCAATCCATATATTAGACGCAATTAAATTTGTTTTGATTATTTCTACATTTATTGTCTTTTCCATTACTTAATGGAGACAGTTCTGGCAATGGGCTTCGGTATGTTGACTCAATCACATTTCAGAAAAGGCTGTGACTAAAGCATTTAAAAATTCAAAATCAAACTGATTGTATTTTATATTTACCCACTAGAAAAAAAATTAACAAAACGTTCCTTATGTATTTATTCGATAAGTAAATACATTTGAATTTGTATGTAATATGAACTCCCTATACGTACAATAATTAGTGTAAGCTATCCAGATCCAGACTGCACTTTCGTGTAATATATCTTAGTAAAACAGTACGGTTGCGGTTTCATTTTATCTCAAAATCATTCATACATAAACCATGTCGAACATGTTGTAGTTGTATGACGAAGTTGAAATGAAAGACAGCATACGCATACCTAACGTCAGCGTTACCGATGGGCGACATTAGTCACCATTTGGCTACTTTTTACACCACAGGGCCCCTTGCGACGACTTTTCAAAAATTCCCTTTATTTTTTCTTTGCCTCTTTTTACAAAATTGTCGACTTTCGGGACACTAATTGTATAAAAAGTACTCAAAACTTTTGAATAACTCCCATTGCCCTTTCAAATTAAATACATTTAAGGAAATATTCTCTGTGTCCATGAGCATGGTGTTGGTTCATTCCAAAACGGTATATCCCGTTCCCTCGTTATTCCATTGCCCTCCCGTCTTTTATAATAAATACTTGGATATTGCTGTTTTTCTTTGTTAATTTTGTTTATTTGTCTGGGCGTGGGCCCCTTTTTGTATTCTCGGCCACTGTTTTTGGCGACTTTATCATTTTCGCCAGCGGTAACGCTGCCTAAGATGCCATAACCATAACCATGTTCGTTTGTCATGGTAAAAAAAAAAATGTTTGCTCTGCCTTTTCTGAGAACATTTTCTCTTCATACATCCTCGACGAATGTGGAGACGCACGGCTCCCACCGAAACAAAGATACCAGAAACCAGACATACTCCCTAAATTCATTTTGTTGACATAGTCGTTGTATAGAGTTGACCGGTTGTAGTGGGTTGACTGGCATTGACTTGGAATTGGAAGTTGGAATCGAAATCCCGAAATCCCACGTTAAGGGGAGCAGTGCCATCCGAAGCCGAACCCGAAGCCGACTAGTTGTTGGGTTTTGTTTTGGATATTTCTTTTCACTTTGATTATTTATTTTTTGTAAGGCGCGAAAATCAGAATACTTTTTATCCGACACCTTACATCAAAGCAAAAAACAAAAGGAAGATAACACTCTTGAGAAATAAAAACAAGAAATATTTTTGTCGGCGAATTCATTCAACGACTATAGAAGTGTCTGTCGCTGCTGTTGTTGTTTTTGTTTTATTTCATGGGATATTTTTAGAATGCAAAACGCTGACTCTGAGTCTCCCTTTTGTTTATGTGAGACTCAGATTTTTTGAGTGCATTTCAAATTCAGTTCAGTTTAGTTTTAATCGTGTTTTCAGTGCGTGGTGTTGGGTTTTCGTAGTTATGAAGGCGCGGTTGTGGTATATGAGATAAATGTTGTGTTATTCATATCTGTGTATACTAAGAACTCTTAATGGTGCTGGTAAAAAGAATTTGCCTAGTGACGCGGTTTTTGTAAATGTTTTAGGTCTTATTTGTTTTCTACAAAATATGTGAATATTAATTACTGAATGAACATGTGATACATATAGCTATGGATTCGCAAAAACAATATATGAAAAGAACATAAATGATATTCTAGATCAATAACATTGGAAGCTAATATTAATTGACTTCTAGAATTGAAGAGTTTTGGTTTGATGTTCCTATTTTGAAAATGCTATGACTGTTTATGAAATTTTAAGGGTGCTTAAAAATAACTTATTTTTTTTAACTAAGTCTTACTTTGTAGGTATTTGACGTTTTTTTTTTTTGTTGATTGATAGAATTAACGTTATTCTTTTGTGCGCGCTACTCTCTGGTACTTCTTGAATTCCGCTGAATCGTTTATTAAAGTGTTATATACCTACATATCATTCGTCACATGCATGGTTCTTTGTGTGTACATATTTTCTTAAATCTGGTTCAAGGGTTCAGAGTGCGACTTGCCGAAATCTGCAATGAAGATCAATCTTAGGTGGTTACTCAATCCAGAGTTGGTGGTATATTATCTTCGTAATGCATCTAAATGAGTAGACTTTATTATGGTTTATTAAAGTCATCGAATGCTATTAAATACTAATTATCTAGTTTAATCTTCGCTAGGACTTACGATTATTGACTCAACAGATTTCGTTAAACTTAAGAGTCTACACAGTTGTTAGAGATGTTAAATAACAAAAATCGTAAACAAACTCAATTAAAAAAGGCTTTAAGTGGGGAAGACCATTATCAATTATTGACTTTAAATGACCTACTGTTGCAAAAATCAGAGAGCTCCATAGGTATGGATGGTTGCACAAACCACTAATGTATAATGCGGCTTTTGTAGTTTTGTTAAATTTTACTCAAAAACGCCAAATCAGTTTGTTCACAAACCCATAGAGCTAAAAATGAAACTCGTCAAAACCTCTTGTCGTTAAAAATAATAACTTTCAAAATCAATTTGAACATTCTGGGGCTAGTCGTTAATGCTACAAAAACAGTACTGAAGGAAAATGTCTGCGAACTGTCAAATCTGATATCACGGTTTGAAAGTTATCCTTTTATGAGTCCCTACAGTCTAAACGAAAACCCCTTTTATTAGTTGTTATATTAGCGATCATATCTTTGTCCTTAAATTTGTTTAACAATCATTAGCGTGTATAAAGGCGCGAGTGAAATTAACACACTACCTTGGCATATAACTGGTTGCATCAAGTAAACTCTAAAACAGAACTTTGTACTGAACCTGAAAATATCATCAGTAAAAATAACAAAAATACACATCAAGGATTGTATTTTAGTGCGCGAAGTGACGATTCTGGATATATTAATTGCTTGGCTTTCCATGCTCAAAGTCTTAGGCCGTCGTATGGCCATTTCAACGAGTCAAATTCGTTTCATAACAAAACGATAGCCCATTCAACGTTCATCGTAATACCGCACTGTGAACGTATTGTCATTTTTACTTATTAACTGAAAACTTGAAAACTATTTGGATTATAGTTTTTTGTTACAATGCAATTATAATAATCCCTCTATGACGATTAAGGCCTTAGTTTTATTCTTAAATGCCAACTTACCCAAAGAAGTTGGTTGGAGTTTTTTTTCGCTTGACAGTCTCTCTCTAACTTTATTTAATTTATTGCTGTTTATATTTTTTGTTGCTGTTTATATTACAGTATACTACAGAATGCATTATGGTAACTGGTTGGAAGTGCGCTTATGTCGTACGCATCACTTTTGTTGCAGGGAATTCAATTTTGCAGCAAGTCCAACTAATAATAAATTCGTATTATATTTATATACTCCATAGCTGTACAAATTGCGTTGTGTAAGTGTTCCAATATAATACACACCTCGTCTTGCGAGAATAAGAAGTTCGTATGTCGAAAGCATTTTTATTTGACATATTGATGCAAATACGTTAAATTTTGCTTTAGGAAGCATAATAGGAAGAAAAATGTCATAAAATCAAGGTTGAAGAATATTCATCAAAGTCGTATGCTTACATACAACTATGCAATTTTAGATTGCAAACAAAAGAAATGTTACCTAAATACGTTTTTATTATTCTTAAAAAAGGTTTGTTCTGATTTCCGTTATTTTATTATTGATAGCAGGTACCAAACATAATTTCTTTCAGTCGGTTTTAGCAGTGGCAAGCGTTGAATGCATTTTTAATGTTCCATATCCAAAGGAAAAAAACGGAATCTTATTAGTTTCGCTTCTGTCCGTCTGTCCGTCTGTCCCACTAGCCCAACTTCGTTGTAATAATTGATGCTGCCTTTGCTTTTTAAAACATCAATTAAATCCTTTAATGATTTACTACTATTATTATTATTTATTATTAAATATTTTTCAATTGAATGAATTTTTATTTTATTTTAATTTTGGATTATTTTTACCGTTTTTTTTTTTTTTCAAATAAAATGTTTTGTATATATTGCTATATTGCAATTTCCTGGTGGGTGTTTGCAATTCTTCGTCTGTTATCTTAAATTCAAACTCAGAAATGGGAAATAAAATTTAACATGATAGACATTTATTGAGTTTGTGCACATATAGGATATAAACTTTCGATGTATTTTTCTTCGGTTTTTATAAAAACATAAGCATTAAATCCATGAAAAATCAACTACAATTGCAATGAAAAAAGTGTGACATTTTGTTTTCGCAGTACCTATCTCAAATTCACAATTTTTCAAGTGCGACCTTATTTTTCTCGCGTGACGCCTGGCTCTGCTCGTTAAATCTCAAAGTTATTTTTCACGGGAGACTAATCCAGAACGAAAAGAAAAAGCGATAAAAACTAAAAATACCTTGCCTCTCACCTACCCCACTGATGTTAAACAAAGGGCATGCTTCGATAAGTTTTCATTGTGATTCGTCCCAATTGTAAGAGAATCACTCGGTTGAATAATTCTGCATTATAAAAGGCAACTACTACCGATTTTTATTTCAATCGAATTTTTATTCAATAGTGCCAAACACAATGGTGTAGGATGTAGGTAACTAATTCTGAAATTGTTAGATGAAGGTGCACAAAAAATGAAGGTGTGCCATAATACTTTGTTTGATTTTCAGTTTGCATGACGTTGTTCAATTCCGTTATATTTGTCTAAATTATAAAGGGTGCTTTGTTTGATTCATTGAAATTTGGTATAAATATGATGACGCCGTATTTTTGGTTTATTACCCAACCACAGCCTCACAAATTATCATAAGCTTGTATGTATTGAAAATAGTTTATTAGTTTAAACTAGTGTGTTATATAAAAGGGCTGATATTTATCAGAAATAGCTGTAGCGCCCTGACTTTTCCCGTGATGCTAAGGACTAGGACCTTTGTTCCTTAAATATGCTCACATTTCGCAAAGTGCTCTGTTTGGATAGTGCAGAATTTTAGCTGCCATGAGTATCGAGGAAGAGTGTTTTTAAATGTTCATAAACTCGAGGTTACATTAAAATTTGAAACACTGCCCCCGAAAATATAATAAATTTACCTGAGTCTTAACTTTAAATTTACGGAGGCTCACAATAGAAAATTGGGAATTATGTAATGAAAATATAGGCATTGGAACTACTTAAATTTAAAGACGAAACTGAAAATGTTTATTGGTTAAGCCCAGTCAAACTTCGTTCCCTCACGCAAAAGTTGGGCAGAAGAGAGCCACAAAGAAAGAACAAAAGATTTCCACTCGAAAAAAAAAACATATATTTCATATATATTTCTTGCTTATATATAGCATTAAAATAGACGTAAGAAGGAAAAGAAGCGAACTTTTTAATTTCTGCAGTAGGTTAAGTTAGGTTTACGGATTGGTAGAGCAGGGTAAACCCTACTGTACCACACTTAGGTCCTTGTGGACCCATTGTGATGCCCTTTTTGAGGGTTCACCGTTGGTGTTTTTGGTGGTCCAGTCATCCTGGTGTCATGGATGTAATAGCTTCCAAGTGTTCTGTTCCTCAAGTGACAGAGGAAGTGAGGTGTGTCCTCATGGACCTCTTCCTCTCCGTAGCCTCTATATATATCGTCATCCTTGAGATTAAGTTTCATCATATGATTTCTTAACAGCTTAGACAGCGATGACCTGTCAAACTGTAGAAGTTTGATGATTCGGCCTCTGTCATGTACTAGCCATAGTTTCCGAGATACTTCACAGGTAGTTAGATCTTTCCACCTGTTATTGGTTTTTATACGAATCTTGTTCTCCAGTCGTTCTTTGAAATTACAGAGTGGAGGTTTGATCGACTGTAGTGCTCTATCATGATCCATTTCAGACCCCTTTTTCGCCAGTTCGTCAGCTATCTCATTGCCGGCTTTGTCACTGTGTCCAGGGACCCAGCAGAGATTCGTGGAGTGCTGCGAGCAAAGAACCTTGAGCTCTTCGCGAAGAAGCAATTATCTTTTTGCTCTTATACATATATATATATTTTGGGCTAACGTTTCACAAATTACCAACAAAATCCAATTTCAAATAGCATGTAGAGTGAAGCGTTTTTTTTTTTTTTTGCGGTAGAGTCTTCGTACATAAAATATTACTACCAAACTAAACGGCTGCATGTAATTATTTCGCGTTATTTTAAAAACTGATGCACCTACAGCCACGAAAAGTGGGCCTGCTAAACTTGTAATTTTGTTATTTCAGTTTTACTAAGTGCTTAATCTGGAACATCTCACTTAGTAGTCCAACACACTTAGCACTGAGGCACAGCGACCGCAACAAATATTAAGTTGTGAAGGCAACCCGGTCAGCTAAATTTTGTAGTCTTACGACTTCCTCTGGTGAGAAACGGCAGAGTAACCGGCACAAACGTGGACTATCTTTTTCGTCTTTATGTTAATAATTCCGAATAACAATTTCTCAGAAAAGTACCTAGATCTATTTATTTTCCTCAAAATTGTTTGTCTAATTTAAAACCATATGTTTTTCAACCCTATTTCAAGAAGCATTGTATAGTTTTGATTGAAAAGTATTGGTTAGAAATACAAAAGCCTCGAATAAGTGAATAATATACCATAAACTTTGTATCGCAAGGTGAAAATCCACCAGAACATTGTACCTATTGCTTTTTCCTCATACAAATGACAACAATGTATAAAATTAAGGAGATAAGAATATTGTGAGATATCACATTTAGCTGGATAAGATAAAAAATGTGTACCCAAAAGATAACTACAATGAAACGCACAGTATTCTAATTAGATTCTTTTTAATAAGTGCTTCGACTCGTATATATTTACATAGCAATGCATCTCATACATATTATAATGAATGCAATCTAGGTATATGGCAGGGCACAATTTACCAAATATTGTATAGATATGCACATGAACTTAGTAAAAAACATAACAGGAAAAACCTCACTTCTAAACCTTGAAACTCAAGTGTCGTCTTCAGAAGCAGCTGTGTAAACCGCATTATTCTCTTAATGAAGTGCTGAAAGCAAACCAAATGAAATTCTGTTTACGTATACAAATCACGCACGGAATTCTAACATAAAAGAACAAAAATTAACCGTTTGTCTTTCTTTCGTATTGGTGAGTGTGTCTTTCTCTCTGGAATAGGTACTTAATTCACAGAATTACGTTGAGAACTGCGCAAGCACGTATGATAAAGGTTGACTTGTCACTACACGCACACGACATACACAAATGAAGAGAGCATTCATATAATAATGTGGACATTTTTTTAAGCTGCTTCTGTAAAAGGGAGAGTGTTGGAATTACGTACTATGTGGCGTTGTTAGTTTGTTTCATTAACAAACAACAGTACGGGCGTCTTATGCAAGTAAAGCCCTGATTTTGTGTTCATTAAAAAAAAATGTATTAATATAGCGAACCAAACGGCTTCGTTGTATCGATAATTATTATTATCACGGTTTCATAAAAGACAGATAATTCAATCACTTTTCGAAGTAGAATGGAAATAAACAACTGAAATCTTGACTGAAATACAAAAGCCAACATTGTTTCAAAATAAGTTTTGCATAGGTTCCCGAAATACTTTTTTAAGGAATATTGTTTTGTTGGCAAGCTGCCACCGAACATCTTGGCTGGACCTGGAACACTATAATGTTCATACTGTCGAGTTTGTCGATCCAATTTTGTTTATTTGTTTTAAACTACGTTGACCACACTTTTTTATGGCTCGTATCTTCTCCTCTTCTCTTGATGCACACGGGGCGGTACCCGCATTTTTAGTAATTTCAAAAAAGCCTAGTATTAGCCCTTTCTTCTTTCTTGACGTCTAGCACTCAGCGTCACAATAAAAAAACTCGCTCAAATAGTTGCTGATAATTTTTTTTTTTTTTTTTTGAATAAACATTTCCGAGCAAATTTTTCCTGTACCCAGAATCCAGTTTGCATATAAAGTTTTTTTTTAGTGTTAAAGGATTTGTGCTTAGTTGTGTACTGAATTTCGTGCTAAATGGATTTGGATGAGCTAATTTATAGAGTAAAAAATCGTGCACTTAGGGGATACAACGAGGAAATACTTGTGCAAAGGAAAAAAAAAGCTGTTGAATAAAATAGCTGTGCTTATGAGATTTGTACTTCAAAATCAATTTTCTTTTTATTTACAAAACGACAAACTTTTAGTACTGCTACATAAATAATTTGCTATTTTTATTTAAGCAAAACTCTTTTGCATGTGAAACATCCTATTCGTGCGTGCGAATGCACTCGATTGGTATTCGCTTATCAATAATAGCTCAAAATCAAAAATCGTCGATTTAGTATCTGTAAACACCGTTTTTCAATCAAAAAGCGACGAACAAGTTAAAGATCTTAGAGAAAATTTAGAATGCGTTTGTATTAATTCAACTGTTAAAATGCTAAGCTATATCCAAAAAGGTGGGGCACTGAAAATATAAGAACCACTGCGGTCTAACGCATCCTTTTTCATTTGAGGTTATTTTAAAATAAAGCTCTACGCTCCGCAAAAAAAAAAAAAAAAATTATAATAATTACGAAGGTACACAAATATTATACAATACTCCCCGGATACAAGCAACCCTCTTAATAGCAAATCCTTTTACTTACTTACTTAAGTAGGTGGCGCTACGTCCGGGGTGGACCTGGGCCTCAACCAATACGCCTCTCCAGCTAGCGCTTCCTCTACTGCGTTGTCCCTCTGGGTTGGAATCGAAGGCTCTTCGGGCCGGAGCGTTGGTGTCCATCCGCTCTTCATGTCCCAACCATCTTAGACGACTGATGCGTACTTTTCTGACTAGGTCGATGTGGCTGTACAGCTCGTAGGGGTCGCTGTTAAATCTCCTCCTCCAGAGCCCGTCAATGCAAACGGGACCAAAAATCACTCGAAGAATTTTACATTCGAAACGACCAAGGAGGTCTTCATCCGCAAAACCCTTTTAATAGCAACAAATTAGTCAGTGTTGGGGTTCAAAAACGCTTAATGGGAACTTAATTGAAAACACGGCTATAAGCACCATAATTTTATTCACGTGCGCATTTACATTTATACGGGGAATACTGTATATAGTTTTTGGATTTCAGTGGTTCCAAGGCAAATTTCTTTAACTCAACCACTCATAAAAATCATTATTGGCATAGAATTTGATATTGGTTCCAAAAATAAACTTGACATTCACTCGACACTAGAGATCAGGACCCGTATTCTCACATTGAATTCCAATTATTGCACGCTTTCTTTTATCTAAAAGAATACCTTTGTAGTATTGTGTACTACTAGAGGATCAAACCGATAACGAAGTTAAAGTTCTTCTTTTTCCCTTTGTTTATTTATGTCTCGTTTTTGTATGCGGCTGCACGTTTTTACACATTCAAATTCAATATCTGTTTAAGATGTGTAACGTCGCTTATGGGCGTCACTGCGGATTTTTTCGACATCAGATTTTACTTTTTGAGCATTCACTTTTGCAGTGTCATTGACATTGAGAGAAATTCTACTCATTTCTATTAGGGAAATATCTCACGATCGTGTACATGACTCGAAATAAAAGCAAGATGAAGTATTTATGATTAGATTTTCTTTTGATATTCCCCTTAATTTTAATTTAGTTGTCTATAACTACATTTTAATTATGCAGTTCAGAATAATGCAATTATACATATCATGCGTGCAGTCAAGACTTATTTTTCTAAGAGTTCAAAAGATTCACAGATCCTTACAGCCTTTTTTCATACATACATAATTCTTTATCTGTGCTTCTGTATTCAATGCATTTTTGTATAAACGTTTTGCAGTTTTGCATTTTTTTTTAACTCTTTCTAAATTCCTCTGGACTTAGGATTTCCCGAAAGAAGAAATTCCTTCTGATTCTATATAGAGCTGATGGGCATTTACAAATGATGTATGCTTAACTGTGACCTGTGAGGTAGCCTACAAGATTTTTGATATCGTGCCTTCGTAGATTTTGATTTTGTTGGCATTGTATTTAAAAGGCAGGATTGTTCTTTTGACATGTCTGAGGCCTGGCATTATTCTCAATGTTTGATACACATGTTGTATTCCCAGCTTTTGACGGCCGAGTTGATAGCTGATTTAGTGACAGTTCAGAAAGGTTCTGGTCCTATAAAAGGTGTTTCTGACCCTTTTCTGGCAAGTTCATCAGCTTTTTCATTTCCTTCAATACCCTCGTGGCCGGGAACCCAACATATTGTTTATATGTGTTTATATCTGCATGAATGTCTGTGAATGTATTAATGTTTGCCGCGATAATTCATGAAGTGTTGCTAAGGTTCGCGCATTCCTATGGCATGGAGCTCTGCCTGAAATACAGACACGCTCTTCAATTACCTATCACCCCTATCTCCGACACCACTCAAACGATTTGAATGCAGTTTTGTGGATGTATATTGTTGGTTCCGGTTTGAAAGACAGGATAGCTTTAGATCCTATACGTGGCACTTTGTGAAAGAATAGCGGGATACAAAAACGGGTTGCTGTACCTCCCAATTAAAAGAAAAAAACACGCTATTTCTAAAGATGTATTATAAAAATTATTAATGGTCATTGTCCAAATAAAGCACTTTGCGATACGTGGACGGGACTTAATACGAAAGGCACGGTCAACGCCGGATGGGTACAGCTATATTATAAAATAGACTGACGTCTGTGCACTCATAACTTGGGAACGGATGTTTCGTTTTTTAGGATTTTGGGTTTGGTGGACTCGTATTGGCCCAAGGAATGACATATGCTCCTTTGAGGGGATCAGATTGGGGATAGAATAGAAAAACGGGTAGTGTTACTTCCAATACAACAAAAAATATTTAAAATTTTTAATTTTTTTAATTATTTTAATGTTCCGGGCTTACCGCTAGACAATTTGAAATTGAAAGTCTGCTCAGTTATAATTCTGTTGCGCAACCTCAATGCACCGAAACTTTGCAAAGGACCCCGTCATCCAAGCGACGGTTTTGAGGGTAAAATTCAAATTCATTTCCGGTGCGGCTCGCTTTCGATATACCAACAAATAAGTCGGAAGGACAATCGCTGGAAATTTGTATCATCATTCTTGAATTCTCGTGTATCTCACATGGTCAATTGTATGTGGTGGTGTGCTCACGTGATTGCAAACTTTCGGCTTTGTACGTCGTGTACAATAAAGCACTTTAGTGAAACAGCGGAAGGTTGGCCGACACGTCAATCATTGTGGTTGGATTGAAACACATCGAAATTGCTATACTTCAATTATTTCTTTTGTCAAAGTATACATTTTGAATAAAGAATTTGATCTGCCGGATTACATGAAGCAGCATGTGCATTGTGCATGCTCGGAATTATTATTTATATAACATTAACGATTTTGCGCGGAACAAAGTTCCCCGGGTCAGCTAGTTATTCATATTCATTAAAACTAAAATTATATATTTTGATCAAAGCTCAACATTGCCCAAATTTAATGCATTATATATATACATATACAGTCATAGCAAGGACTCCAATCTAAAATTTAAATATTTTTTTTCTTGTCGTATTAGAGAATATGTTTACCAAAGATTTCCAAAGAACTAAACGTGATTTTTAATAAATATTAGACTATGTGTGCCAAAAACAGTGCCGCATAAATAAAGTACTTAAAACTCTATTACAAGAACTACTGAAAATTTCAAGAATACATAATACAAAATGAGAGTATTTTCGCCTTTGGAAAGAACTTCGCCGTACCTCCTGTCTTCAAATACACTTGCCAGTTCAATTGAAAATACAGCCGATGATTCGTTTAGTATGACAAATTCATCCCTTAGCTCAGAAACATTGTTCTCTGGAATTGAGTTATACGATGCATCATCGGAAAAGGATGCTAACGACGAAAGAAACATTGGTAGTACGTCGCTTGCCTCGACATCATTAAGTGACCAGGAAAACCCACAAAACGGAGGTAGAAAGGATAATAACAGTTCACGGTATTCGTGGCTAATATGCAATCAACCAAATTTACAAGAGACATCGGAAGACAGCAGCAACAACTTCAAAGCGTTCACAATTGATTGCGAATCTACAGATGGTGAATCGTCAGATGAGCGATTCTATGCGGAATGTGGTGATATTACTTTAGTCGATGATACGTATTCAAATTGTGATCCAAAAAATGAGGCCGAGCGAATGTTCTATCAAGTGGTTGAAATGTTGCGATGCGAAAAAGAGGTTTGTTGCTTATGGTTTAAGGGTATGCAATGAGTTATTTATTTTTATTAGGAGATTTAATTCTCGCTACGTCTTGATGACAATTCAAACTTCAAATGATAGAGAAACACTATAGTCTTAATTCACCGGTTGAGAGTTTCTCATTCCGTTCAAGTACACTTCGTTTGTATTTGTTTGTAGCTATTTACCCATTTACATGCATGCATTCGTCTGTAGTACCTACACGTGCAACGAGTGCTTTTTTTTCATTTAATGTGATTTAAAATGTTGGTTTAGTACTATAGATCATCTGTATTTAGCTGTATATAGGTTAGGTGTATTATAAAATTCAATTGCAATGTAGCATCAAGTGGTGACTTAACAGACTGTTTATATGTTGTTGTTTTTTTTTTTTTTTCAATCCAACAGATAGTTTCAATGTAGGTATTCAAAATTAACAAGGGATCTTTCTCACAATTGATTTTTAGATTTTCTGTTGGAAATAACCCAATTCATCATATGTTATATGATTATTTCTGTGAATATTTCACAGAACCAATTTCTACAAAAATATTTTTTTTTGATTTTTATTTAAGATACAAATCTTATAGAAAACTAAGTAATGCAGTATTACCAAAACCTAACCTAATACGGAAAATACAATTTCATTCAGTATTTTTTTCTATTGGACCGGATTTTATTTAAAAGTGTCACTTTTTTAAGTATTGCTGAGTATATTAAGAATAACACGAGCAATACTGTCTTCCTCCAAAGCGTCAATTGTTCCTGGGTTATTAGAATAAACAATGACCTTACGTTGCCCCAAATAATCCAAGGGTGCTTCTCGTGAAAGTTAATTGAGGTTTTTTCCTCAATATCAGCTTTTCGTCCAGCGTTTGGCACATACATATAGAATCAAGCTCCAACAATTTTGAAATAATGTAAACTGCACACAAAATATTATTTCTATATAATTTAAAAATCAATAAAATATGTTGCACTCTTTTTTTGAAATTTATATTTGGAATAAGTGAAATATTTTTCTCATGAATACACTTCCTTACTTGCTTGACATTTAATATGTACCTTCTTCTGTGAAAAACTTGTGGAGCTTCAATTCATTCCTTCATGTCCGTTTTTTAATCCTGTACGCATTTCTGCATGTTATGAAACAATATACAGTCATTCTGTAGACAGGAAATAAATATAGATAGTAAGTAGTTAGTGGATTTTTTTTTAAGGATTATAAACAGGGAGTAAATATAATTTTTGTTCTATAGGTATGTAGAAAGTTATATTTAAAAAGGAAATATACAAACTAAACGGTTTCCACTGAATGTGTTCAGCTTTTCTGTGAGTGCTGTATAAATATTATGTATCGTCATTGTTAAGGGTGTTTTACATTTAGCCCATGAGCATATTGAACAAATTTGAGCAGGCTACAAGTATGTATAGATCTGTTTCAAATATACTGTCTGCAGCTAGTTTTCAAGGTTAAAAAGGATTATTAGTAAGAAATGTCAATTACCCCAGGAAAACCTAATCCGAAAGAATACAGCTGCTTTTATTCTGATCCGTATTGAGCAATATTAATTTAATATTTGTATAAAGTTTTCTGTTTGAAGAACGGCCTTGTGTTTCTTCTTAATCATTACGAACCTGTAGAATAAAATATTATATATGGCAAGATAACTTTTAGTTTTTTTTTTTTTTTTTTTTTTACTTTTTCTACTAGAAAATGCGTCAATTTCAAAAGACACTTGAAGACCTTTGCTCTCGTGTTGCGTCAGCTGAAACAACAAAGTCCACCTGGGGTCCTCCAACGAACACTCAAGATGCAGTTGAACAAATGCAGCATTTGCAAAGACTACGTGATAAGATGACCACAGCTGGTGCTTTGTTAGACGATTGTAATGAGCAGCAAGCTTTTTTCACTGCAAACCAAGTGCTTGTTCCAAATCCTTGTCTATCAAAGTTGGAAGACTTGAATACAAGGTATACCAAAAAGCTATCCATAAAATTGTACCTTTTATTAAACTGGTATATTCCCTGTATAGAACGAAACTTTTACAAATCGCAATGGATGAACGGCAAAAAATCTTAATAGCATCCGGAGCTAATCAATCAATGGAACACTGTGATGATGGCCGTACCACATCAAACAGTGGCACAATTGGACCTTTACCAAATTTAAGACAAAGTGTGAAACCACCTTGGGAACGTGCAACGACAGCAGCTAATGTGCCTTATTATATTGAGTAAGTTATATTTGTATAAGCTTTCTGTTATTCGAACAAAACGATCATTAACACCTCTTATATTTACAGTCACGAACGAGAAACAACTCATTGGGACCATCCAGAAATGATCGAACTCATGAAGTCCTTAGCTGATTTGAACGAAGTACGATTTTCAGCTTATAGGACTGCAATGAAACTGCGATCAGTGCAAAAAAGATTGGGTAATTTAATTTGTACAAATTAATCAAATATTTCATGATAAATTAATTTTGGATTTTTTTAAACAGCACTAGACCGTATAGCGATGTCCACTGCAATAGAGTCATTCGATCGACACGGACTTCGAGCTCAAAACGACAAACTGATTGATATCCCAGATATGACGACTGTTTTACATTCCTTATATGTTACAATTGATAAAATAGATTTAACTTTATTGTTGGACTTAGCGATTAATTGGATTTTAAATGTTTATGACTCTCAAAGAACTGGACAGATTCGCGTATTAAGCTTTAAGGTAAGTCAAGCAAATAGGTGTGTACAAAACGCAATATAGGTCATTCTCCATCACGCAAAAATAAGCGTTCGAAATCACCAAAAAAATCTTTCCATTGGCACTAAATTGAAATTTGTTTTTATATCGAACACAAAAAAAAATTAGCTCTGAGGACAATCACGATTCTAGCCGAAATCGAACAGAATTTGCACGGCTAATACTCAATCTCCGTGCATTGCCACTGATTGGACCAATGCTTGATCTTCTGATCGGAGGTATAATGTTTCCCTAAACCTGCAAGGGCAATGTAAGAATTCAAGTTGTTATTCTCGAAGCAAAAATATTTATTCCCAAATGCACTGAAAACGTTGAATTTTTCCGATAAACTGACCACTTAAACTTGTTTTTTCCTGGGCGGTGAAAAACAACAAAAATAGATAGCTCAAATCGGATGATCCGTTCTCTAGTTATGAGCGGTCTTACGTCTGCAACTTGATTTAAATGACCCTTAATGATTTTTAAGCAGGATATAGTAACCAGCTCTCTATATCGAATGTACCCACTTCATTAAATTTTGTATGTATTATATGTATATAGTTACATCCTGGAAAGGATTCAAAATCAGTCTCTAAAACTAATCGCATTTTATGAATTAGCACAAGTATCGTAAGTGTATACCTTTTTTTTTTCTATCTGTTGTATCGCGTTTTTGCACAACAGTAATAAACTATTAATATTTTTTTAATTTAAATAGTTTATATTTAGAATATAACATTGAAGATGCTTGGGCGATTTTTTAATCTATAAATAATTACTTAATGGCCAGCTACATTCTGATCCTTCAAAAATTCAACCGCAATATAATGCCAAGTCAATAATGCCCTTCAGTTAACTATAATTTTATTTTTGACTCTACTAAAAGTAGAACAAGGACAAAAAATGTTATCCTTTATTATACATTGAATTTTTGTGTGTTACAATTATTAACTGTTATTTTTTGAGGCTCAGTTCTGGCATATTTTATTTCAAACGTTGTTTTGTTTTTATTTTTAAAGTATTAAAAAAACATTTGAGTTTCAATTCAAATCATTTGTTAGAAAACTTAGCCAGTTTAGTTACTTTACCCTTTCGTATTACGATTGTAACCAACATTTCATAGTTGCCACTGTCAGGGAAAATTCGAACTGCCTTTTTTTTTTTTTTTGATAATAAAATTAAATTATTTATTGTGAGTACTATTACAGAAATAGTTTTAAGCTAGTAGATTTTCTGCTTGTTATTAGCAGAGTATTTTTTAATTTTTTTCAGGGCTTAAAAGTTCTCTGAAGAAAGTCTTTTTTCTAATTAGGTACTACAAAAAAAAAAATTAAATCGATGCATTTGCAAAACTTCGTGTGAATGACAACTAATTTGAGTTAACTCCATCTTTTGTTAATATGCTCGAAAAGCGGCGGCACTAACCTTTTACTCAGCTCGATGTGACACAAAGCAATTTCTATAGAAATTCCAAGTCTGCTGTTATTCTGAATCCGAATATTTTGAACTCGCATCACATCAATTATTGTATCGTTCATGATGCCATGGTTCGTCTTATGAAATCGGGCTCATACAACTGATTCCATTTTATAACCCTATTGGTGGCCCATGCATATCTGTTAAAGATATCTTAAGAAAAACGTTTATTGAATAATATAGTCTTTGGTAAGTTTTGCAATTTCGGGGAACAAAGTCATGAGTTCAGCGTGTTAACCACGACCTACCCCATTTTTTTGCGCCAAACTTATATATACGTGTGGCTTATATGGTAGCTAGGGGTCAGATTCGCATGGCTCAAAAGAGATCAAAGCATGCGAAACGTTGTACCCTTGTAAGCTTTATGATTGCAACCTTTAGTTTGCTATAGTCCACCATATTAAAAAAATATGCCTAGGTTAGGCCTGATTATTGTATCTACATAATATATAATGTATAAGACATGCATGCATAACATTATTTTTTGCTTTATGTATTTGCATTTATATATATATTCCTATTCATAGGTTGGACTCGTCTTACTGTGTAGGGGACATCTTGAAGAAAAATATCGTTACCTGTTTAGATTGATCGCAGATCTCGACCGTAAAGTGGATCAAAGAAAATTGGGATTGCTTCTGCACGACTGTATTCAGGTAAAAAGTAAATAGATGTATTTATTTAATTATGTCTACTTAGATGGTTTTTATTTTCGAAGGTTCCAAGACAATTGGGCGAAGTTGCCGCATTTGGTGGATCAAATATAGAACCCTCTGTTCGATCGTGCTTAGAACGAGCCGGAATATCTCCAGATTGTACGTGTTCATATTAACTGTTTTTAGTTACAACACAATTAACCTTGTATTTTTATAGCTCAAGATAGTAATCAGGATATTACAATTGAGGCTCAGCATTTCCTTGGGTGGCTCCAGCACGAACCCCAAAGTCTTGTTTGGCTTCCAGTTTTGCACAGATTAGCAGCAGCAGAATCGGCTAAACATCAAGTTAGTTTAAATTATATCATATCACGACAATAGTCAATGAAAAATTCGTCTCCTTATAGGCAAAATGTAATATTTGCAAAGAGTATCCAATAGTTGGTTTCCGTTACCGTTGCCTGAAATGCTTTAACTTCGATATGTGCCAAAAGTGTTTCTTCTTTGGTCGGAATGCCAAAAATCATAAGCTAAGTCATCCAATGCATGAGTATTGTACAACGGTATGTTTAATGCTATTTACTTGATAATCTTTATTTGAATACTATCTATTTTACATGCAGACTACATCAACAGAAGATGTAAGAGATTTTACAAGAGCATTGAAGAATAAATTTAAAAGTAGAAAGTACTTTAAAAAACATCCTCGTGTTGGTTACCTCCCCGTTCAGAGTGTACTTGAAGGTATAGAGCTTACTAAAATATTGTTCATATTCAGTAGTTGTAAAATGTTACTTATTCAAAAGGCGATGCATTGGAAAGCCCAACACCTAGCCCGCAACACACGACTCATACACTTCAAAATGATATGCATTCGAGGTTGGAAATGTATGCTTCTCGTTTGGCGCAGGTCGAATATGGGACAGGTCCTAATTCAACGCCCGATAGCGATGATGAACATCAACTTATTGCCCAGTATTGTCAAGCACTGCCTCCAAATGGCAGTGGTCCAAAATCTCCGGTTCAAGTTATGGCAGCTATGGACGCAGAACAACGAGAAGAACTGGAAGCTATAATTCGGGATTTGGAGGAAGAAAATTCCAACCTACAAGCAGAATACCAACAGCTTTGTACAAAACAAACACAAAATCTCACAACTCCAGATGAAGGTATAAATCATTCCCCATTGAGTGCAACAACACATAGTGGCAGTGGTGCTGAACACGGACAGGTAAACAAGTTTTAAGTGTTATGTTGGTGTTAATATTTATTTCAATTGTTTTCATGAATAGGATATGATGGCGGAAGCAAAACTGTTGCGGCAACATAAAGGCAGATTGGAAGCTCGCATGCAAATTCTTGAAGATCACAATAGACAGCTCGAGGCTCAATTACAACGTCTTCGACAATTGTTGGATGAACCAAATAACAGCAACAATGTAAAGCCATCTACATTGCAAACACGATCTGTAACTGCTTCCCAACTCAATACAGACTCTCCAGCGAAGATGCAACAAAATGGTCACTATGAACAAAATTCAAGTATGTTAACGGTACAAGCTAATTTATTCAAATTATTTGAAGCTACCAGAATAATTATTTCATTACAAGTATATTTTATCTAATATACTTGATAATAAGATTATTTTATATCTACTGCTTTTTATATATTTTTTAATTGCTGCTATATAAAAGATGGAATCGGCGGACTATCTATGTCAGGCATAAACATAGGTGAAAGTAAACAAAACGCTGGTGGACTCATTAATCAGCGTATCTGTGTTGAAGGAGGTAGTGTGTTAATTGGAGAGGATGGACGACCACCACCACCACCACATTCTAGTTTATTACATATGTCTGGTAAATGAAAATACCAACTCAGCAGTCCCTTTTCAATTTCTCTTAAAAATTATATATTTAAGCATTATTTTGAATAAGGATGCTTACGACTGAAAACAAACGGGTTTTCATATGAGCGCCACTAGGAAAGAAAAGCTTTAATTGTATACGTACTTAGTTGATTTACTAATTCTATAAAAAAAGTATGTTGTTGCAAAGATTCGACCATTTTCAATTTGTTGGTGTTAAATGACAGCCAACAGGAAAGTTCGTAAATGGTACTTGATGGACTATGGCATAATAAATAATATACTGTACGATGGATGATGCTCATTGTTTAACGTTGAAAAAAAAATTAAGGTTTGAATAAAATCAAACGAATTTAGTTTATCATATTGTGTTATATTATACTGTATCATTTCGCAACAATAGTGATACAAACAAAAGCAACAGGCTTAAAATGAATTAAACAATCCGCTCAGCAGTTGATTTCAACGAAAAATACATAAAAGCATCTTATTAGGTGTCATGATTCTACATCACATTCGTAAATGTAATTTATTTAGAGACTGCATTTATATAAAACTAAAAAGAAGTTACCTCCAAACAGAACAGCTGTTACATTATTTCAATAAAAATGTTAAATATCGTTTATACGCAACGGTCAAACATAGTAACTGAAAACTAAGGCATTGAAGTGCTTTGTTATTTGCATTCCTCTTGCAGATTATAGGCTTGAAACGATTTCCTATCTTCGTACTAACTCTAAAATATATATAATATGGTATATATATATGGTAGCAGGGACTCCTGAAGAACCGTTTGGTCTTTGAAACGATGTCGTGATTATCCCTTTTCATTTAGCGACTATTATTGAATCTACCCATTATCATTACATTACATTCACCCCTATCGAGGTATCCGTTGGGAACGATTTCGTACAAATCGGAGAAATTCCATTCAAGATATCCGTTCCGATACAACTTTCGGAAAAATTATCCGATGGCATATGTCGCATTGCGTGGAACGGCGTTATACCACTTACTTTTGACACCGACGCAAATTTTTTCCGAAGCTCTCCAACAACTGATTGCTGCGGAATATTTTAATGTGAAATGATCGCGTTTAAATGCTTCATTTATTTTGTTCCGAAACGGATACTTCGAACGGAATTTCATTTCCGACCAGATTTCACTTTCGTATCGGAATTTTTTCTTAGCAGATACCTCGATAGGGGTGAATATGTTTTTATTATTCTACTTTCATTTTTGATGCTTGTAAATCCTTTCCTGTATTTTTTAAATAATTTAAAATGTTTTCTAATAAAATTTTCATGCTGCTTTACATTGGGACACACAGATCACTCTTAAATACATATAGGTAACTTTTTTTAATTTTATGTAGGTATCTGCTCTACAATGAAAAAAAAAAAAAAAAATTAACGACTGGGTCGAACGAAACTTTCTTGTTCTTCAATAGTTTGATTGGTTATTTTCTTATTTTATTAGGTAGGTAGGTAAACATCTAGTTAAAGGCGTCTATGATTGGAAGTAGGGTTCACTTTAGACCGATAACTTTACATAAATATATGTAAGAATACAGAGACTTGTTTTTGAATTTGCATAAACTGAATGTACCGATGGGCCTGTGTGGGGGTGCAAATGAGGTGGGAGTTTCTGATTGTGTAAGATCAAAGTTATTATTATTTTAAGGTGCATATTGAATATGATTGCTTATTTGTTTTGCGTTTTTAATGGAAGTGGGGCATAGATGGTGAAATATAATTTTCTTTTTGAGAAAAACTAAGTACGGGATCTTACATTATCTTTAATATGTATTTTGATCAAAATCGTTTTTGTACAATTATGCAAACAAAAAAGTAACAAATATTGGATGTTTAGTTTGAAAAATACTATTGCTTAACTCTTTAACTGAAAACTGAGTACAAGATATTATTCGGGATGTAAACATTACTTTATTTAAGATTAGCCTTTTTGCTAATTCGAATTGAAAATAAAGGACCCAATAATGTTGAAAACATTAATCTTTCTCTAAGTATGCATTTTGGTCAAAATCGCTGATGCCGTTCGGTATCGGTAGTACAATAGAAAACATAATTTTTAAAAAAAAAACCTCCCCGAACTGGAAGCCCACAAACGAGCTCCTGCTATTCCCCGAACGGTTAAATGGGCATTTTAAGAAATAACAATAGAGTTACTTATGTATGAGCAAACAAAAGTCGAAAAGAAGTGATAAATTTAAAGCGTTTGTTATTCATTTACTTCCGGAAATATATCTCGCAAAACGATCACTTATTTAAAATTATGACGAAATCAATTTTTACAATATTGTTATTCTAACTTAAACATCGCAATTTAAAGCGGATTTTTTTGAGTGCAAATTAACAATTTTATTGGTAAGCCGCATTCATTGTTCGATCTTTGTATAGGTATGTCAACAAAAATTCGAATGACGCCGTACTTGTTGTATTCCAAGTACCCCATAAATTCCTGATACGCACAATACATATCTTTCTCGTAATTTTTTTTACAAAACTCGATTAAGAGTATGTCTGGTTTGTTAGTTAGTTCTAAGATTACTTCTACATCGGTCACCGATAGTAGGCGAAATACCGTATTAATTGTTTATAAAACAATTTGAAATTTTCTTGACATTCAAAGAAAAAAAAGTTGATATTTCTGTTACGCATAGTAGACTAAGTGCCGCTTGGTTTAGTTATTAATGGGAATTCAATGAAAATAAATTTACATAAATAAATGCCGGTTATTATAACGCCGCGTTCAATAGCGATTCGACTTATGTTTTATGTTTTTAAAGGCCTCAATAAAATTCTGGTACTTTTACTTCGATAATACAAACAGAAACATAAAATTAATAGAAGGCACATAGAAATATGCATGCTTAAGTTGCCTCGTAGTTGAATATTTTTCTTTTATAAAAAAAAAACTTGTTCTTTGTTGTTTCCAGATGAAATTGGTCGAGCAGTTGAAGAACTTGTTACCGTCATCACAGAACAGGAAGTGGAGAATTCCTTTGCAAGTGAAGATGACTTAGGCAGCAGTACAACTTAAGGAAGCTTTAAAAGCAATCACTCGGAAAGTGATCCGGTTTATATCAATCAAATAAAATTCAAAACAACATCTGGAAGGGTAAATGGAAAAAGTTGTGAATATTATAATATAATTGTACTTATAAGCGACTAATTATATTCATTCTTTTTATTTTAATTCGCGTTTGTTGCACATATCAAATCAATGTTATTGTCGAGTTAAGAGTCAATGCATTTTTTATTTTTATTTTTAAATATATTTGGCTGATTAAAATTTTAATTTTTATTTGTTTTCTTTGCTGATTTTTACTTATACATTTTTTTACAGTTTTGTGGATGTAAATTTTAGGAAAAAATGGACCACCTATCTACTTGGGTATTATGCTCAGGTGGAGATATATTCTGTTGTTTTACACTTATGTGACTTTTCTACCCTTATCAAAGATGATTTATACTCAATAAGCATTGAATACTTTCAAAAAATCAAATTGAAAATAACATCCGTTGATTAATTGGACATGGTTTTATTGTGTAGTAAGAATATTCGAGAACAGGACATCATTATCAAATTTCAATTAATTATTCTGAGCATACTGATGATATAAAATTTATATTACATTAAAAGGAATTAACCTTATTATTTGTATTTTGCTACGAAGTGTGAACTCTCAATTGAAAATCAGTATATCCAGTATAATTCATACATCCTATATACCTATTATAGAATATCGAAAATATATTCTTATATATTAAACATACTAAACCATTCGACGTTTCCGCGTTCAAAAGCGGAAACAATCTAATTAATATACAAAAAACAAATCGAAGAACATTCTTAATTTATATTACATAACTAGAACAAGAGCAACAAATTAAGTAAATGAACAATTGGTGCAATACGAACACACCTAATATACATAAATTAAGTACATATCCCAGAAAGTCTCCTAATCGAACTTAAACGAATTTACAAAACTACAACTTCGAACAAATTAAAAAAAGAAAACAAGAATCGTTAAAAATCGTTAAAATCCAACAAGTTTTAATTGAGAAACAAATTATTAATATTCATAAAAATTACTCAATGTAGTTTGGTAAGGATTAGTCTTAACAAAATTTATACACTTTTCAAAACCAAACAAATAAAAATTATATATCAATGTAGAATTTTACATATCGTTATATAAAAAAATATATATTAAATAACAACGTATTTTTTATTGATAGCAGTCAGTGTCCTTGAATTTTACTAAAAAACTTTTTTTTTGCTACTGAAAATTTAAATTCTCGAGAATTTTTATATTCTGTTTTCTAAATTTGCTTTACATTTTGGAATAGTGAAGTGCGCCTCGTTCCCATATAATAACCATCTCGTACATAATTCTTATAAAGATTTTGTTTTTTTCCGACTATTGAATTTTTGCTTATGTCTTTAGCATTTTTAGGTAATTTCAATATTTGCAGTACTTAACCTAACAAAAGATTTGGTTATTCTAGTATGAATGGAAAATTTTGGTTTAATATTTGTATTACTCATTACAAGCCGTGCGTATTTGATGAACATAGAAATATGTATGATGTTTTTTTTTGGCTTTATGTTAAGGCTGGGTGGCTGAGAGTAGACGTTTCTCTGTCCCGATAGGGCATGCAAGGCTAATGAGATAAACGGAGTAAACGGTTTTCAATAGCCATTAAATAGACGCAGGTAACTATTGAATCACAATTTCATTTTTCGACCTTTTTTGGGTGCTTTTTTCCTCCCTAGATCAAACATTTTTATTTTTTTTATGATTTAATTTTGTTCCCAATGAACTACTCTAGGTAGTCATTGAAGCACAATTTTTTTCTGTTTGCCATCTTAAAACTGCAGGTTAATATGACTAAAAGTAAACCTTTGTGGAGGAACAAGGAACTATGTTTTTTTCTCTGTGAAAAAGAGAATGGGCTTTACATATTTGTATATCTGCTCAATGAAAAAATGTTAGAAAGTTTACTATTTTACTGCATTCTTAATTTTATTTCAAAGCTCACGCTCACAAATGCAATGTAGTTCACAAAAATAATACTGATACAGAGTTCAGATAATTGAAAACTAATAGCAAAATGCCATAATTGTTCAAAAGGAAAACACATTCATTGTGCTTTAAAAAACTAAATTATTTTTATGTTATTAATTTAAAATAGAATATGTAATTCAAATAACATAATTAAATCATTCCTATATAGTGCATTCTCGACATATATTGCAATAAAAATCTTTAAGAAGTTGCTATTTTTATTTTACCCACATGATCTATATAGATCATTGATTTCTCTGGTTTACAACAACAGTTGGGTCTCGTATTGGCAAAATAAAAAACGCCTGTTGTTGAACGGTGTGGACTTTTTAATGGTTTTTCGGTGACACACCAGATTGTTTGATAAGTGATAGGGCCATTTTTGGAATCAAAAATGCCTTTCATCAGCTAGAGACTTAACAATTATGGAAGGCTTAGAAAAAAATTAAGTAGGTACATCTTTCAAAATAAATTTTGAATATGTGGAGCTTAAAGAAACTCACAACTACTTTTACTTAATTCAATGGCGACTTCATATTACCACCAGAAAATTCTGCTATTTCTGTGGTTGGGGTTTGGTATGTTTATGAAAATTAAATGGGGTGATATATTCTGAGAAATGTAAAATCTGCGTTAAAAATTTTTTTGTTTGATTGTTCTTGTAATATCAAATTGAAATTTTTGTTTTGGAGGAGATGATCGGTATGACTACCTGATGCCAGCGACAAAATTCAGCTTTCTGGTTGGAAAGCATAAAAGCTAAAAAAGTACTAAAATACATTTCCTATTCTGTTTCTTCCCGCTCGACATTAGACTCTAAAACCAAGCCCGGAAGATATATACCTACATAATTTAGTAAGAATGAATTGGAACTGGCTACTAAATACGTACATTATTGTAATTTAGAACAAATTTAATATACCTGGCGCTAGCATATATGAAGATAACTTAGAGAAGCTCTGCTTTTCTTTTTTATCTGTTTTATAGTTAAATTTACTAACGGGCATTGTCAAAATAAAACAGTTTGCGGAATGAGGTCGGGACTTAATACGTAAGGCACGGGCAAACCTGGGTGGGTACAGCTATATATAAAAGAGACTACGTCCGTATGTGCACTCAAAACTCTGCAACGGACTGTACGATTTTGGACTTGGTGGATTCGTAAGGGCTATGCTACTTTTTGTCGAGAAAACGAAACTAAATGGATTAGATTGGGGATATAAGTCTTAATGGGGAACCACACTTCCAATACAATAAAACTTATTTCAAATGTTAAGTTTTTTAATTCTTTGGATGTTCCGGGTGTACATAGTTGAAAGTCGCCTCCGTTATAATTTTGCTGCACAACCTCAATGCTCCGCAATTTTTTAACGAAACGCGTTTGATTTGATTGTGAAGAATCAAATGTCCTGCCAGCAAACGATTTTGATTACTCCCATGGTCAGTTGTATGTGGCGTGCTCACGTTTGTGCAAACCTTCCACTCTGTACGTCGTGTACCATAAAGCACTTTAGTGAAAAAGCTGAAGGTTGGCCGGTTTGATTGAAACACATCGACATTGCTATATGTATTTGAGTTATTTATATTGTATGAGTATAAGTTTTGAATAAAGAATTTGAATTCACCGAATAACATAAATCAGCAGTGTGCATTCTTCGGTTCAGCTTGTGTATCACACACACTATAGGTTTCAGTCTATACCTACAGAATTTGAAGCACGGCTATCCTATCGCCCTAGGAACTATTCAGCCAGCTTGTCATTTTTGTTGTTTTGATTTGTTGTGCAGCGGATGTGTTTTTATTTAGTGAACCTGGAACGAGTTCTCACTTTGCAGACTCTGTAGTCGCAATGCGGATAATGCCCTGGTTTACGACAATCCAAAAGATATCATACGTGAAGCCCGGAATCAAATACGGATGGTAGCATTAAAATAGAATACGATCTTTCATATATGAATTATATGGTCTGTTCCCATACTTTTTCGATCAATATTGGCAAAATTTCATATTTTATTCAGTTTGAGAGAATCCGCTCAGCGCAATAAAAAATTACCGAAAAGTAAAGGAATGTGTAACTATAAATCAAGGAATTATAATTTTGTTTACGCGGCAACATTTATATATCTCAATAAAGTAGGTACACAAATTTATTATAAAGAGCAAGAGTTTACTTAGGCTCTGCCACTGCGGCTTCTCAAAGGAGCCCATTGTGCCTTCCTTAGGATCCTAGAGGCATCTTTTCACTCCTGAGGCAGCCAGGAAGACAAGAATTTTTTCTGGGTGTATGTGAGCAAGGGTGTAGGTCAGCAAGGCTGACGATTTCGGCACCAAGGATTTTCGGAGACGTCCTAGAGCCGGACATTCCGTGAGTATGTGGAGAGAGGGTTCGTCACTCACAAGACAGAGTCTGCAAGTCCGATCCGGTGAGACGCCCATGCGGGTGAAATGTTTTTCATGAGACCATAGCCGCTAATTATTCGTGTTGGCTATTTTTGTTCAGATTAATCAGGAAGAGTGGTTTTCGGGGAGAGAATTTTGAGAAAAATTGTCTGGTGCAGTACTGCCCAGCTTTTTTGAGCCAGATCTCAATGGATTCGATGCGAGAAGGTTTCAGGTCCGATAAGTGGAGTGGTTGCTCCTGCTTTAGCCAGTGAGTCATCCGATTCGTTGTCCTCAAATCACGTGTCGGCTGGAATCTAGTGGAGGTTTTCCTTAGAAAGTTCATAGATGGCTCTGAATTGTTCTAAGAGAGCTTTGAGAGCTGCTTGGCTATCTGAGAAGAAAAATATGGTTTTTCCATGTGCGTTAAAACATAGATTTATTCTAGCGCAATGGTTGATTGCAAGGACTTCAGACAGAAATATAGAAACGTGAACCGATAGCATAATTGTCATACCTTACCTCAGTACAAGTACACATAATCTGAGCTGAACAATTAATTGCATCACACTATTGTAGTCGACCCTCGAAATCAATGATCTATATAGATCATGTGGGTGAAGTAAAAATGTCCTAATGGTTCAAACAAGTTGTCGTATATGTTTTGAAACTGTGTAGTTTTATAAGAATATAAATATACGACTGAGTCGAAGAAACACCCAAAATTTAATTATTTATTTATCTTTGGTGGCACATATTTTGCTCTGAAAATTAGGAGCAAACTTCCGGCTATCATTTACTCTTCACTAAATTTAATTTAGTTGTGAGCAATCTAACAATTCCAAATGTTCGGGCTTTCATTGAACGGTAGTAGGTATTATATCTTGTATCGTCCTAACCAACATTTAAAAGTTGGTTATAGCCACGCCATTTCCTGTTAAGAGTCATCTTTTTGTCCTCTAATTAACGTGCATTGCTTTACCAATTGAAATTATTTTTTTCTAAATTTATCATTTGCTTAACTATTTTCATGGAATGATTTTTTGAGAATCGGTTATCTTTGAACGCAGCATTCATAAGTCATTTCATTATATTACCCGAAAATATAATGGAGTCGCAACCACTCATGTCTTGCACAAATCCAGATTTGAATTTCAATTATTTCTAAATTCACCCAAGTATTAAAAATTGTCAAGAACAATGCCAACAATATTTTGAAATTCAATACTATGAATAAACTTTCGAACGCAATAAAAGCAACCATTTTATATCAAAACACAAAAGTAGCAGAGTTTCTGGTAGAATTGATATTTCATTAGTTAACCATTAGATAACCAATTGCAGCGGACTATTTTACATGTGAAATAAACGCGTTTTTATGCTTTATTTATTTTGTTTCGAAACGGATAGGTACTTCGAAAGCAATCTGAGTTCCGAACAGATTTGATCGGCGTATAAATAAGTTAAATAGGACCAAATTATTATTAAAACTTTTCCAATGGCTTTTCACTTCTCATATATAAAACTCTATTTATACGCTTACACTTAAAATCACAAAGGTACTGACTGCGTATAAAAGCTTACTGATTGCACATTATTACCCTTTTTATAAAAAAAAAATAACCATATCTCTATTGATGAAAAGGCTTAAATTACAAACAAAGTATGAGTTAAGAAATTGATATCAATGTGTATGCATACATATATCATTTAGATAATTTCACTACTGTTCAAAAATGTCCAATATAGATATACAATGTATTAAGGGAAAAAAAGTATTCGTTGAAACATTTAAATAAAACATAGGAATTATATAATTTTGTTACTCATCCTAAGGATAATACAAATTATCTCAAATAATGATTAAAACATGGTTTATTCTAATTAAATAAATAAAAACACTAAAGAACTAGTTGTTAAAATATAATACCAAGAAACAAAAAAACGAATTCAGAATACAATACAATCACAATAACGTAGGAGTTTAAGAAATTACCTACATATTCAATTTATTAAGTAATAATTAAATTTTCTACCAATTTATACATGCATATATTGTACGAACTCTGTAATTAATTACACATTTTGTATATACAAATTATACATATATTTTCTAATATTTTCTACGTAATATATTTGTCTTTTTGTTATTATTTCAGTTCGAATATTTTATAAGATAATTGAGTAAAGTCTTTTAAATTAATTATTTTATGCAGAGTGTCAAGGTAGAAATGTAGGATCAAATGTTTAATAGAACGGAAGTGGTAAATTTTGACCGCTAATTTTAAAGGTGTTTGATAATAAATTTTTTTCAAGTTCCTATCAGCGTTGCCACTTTGCTGCAATTGCAGTATATCTACTGAATTGAAAGTTTATAGCTGCGTTTTTATAGTAGGAATGCTTGTATGCACTTCTAAATCGATAAAATGTATCCCTTAAAGCAGAAAACAGTTTTCTGTTTTCTTTAAATAATCGTTTTTGTATTCATTATGTTATGGATATTTACCTTGGTTTTCTACTGCTGGTCTCTATATGGTTGGGTTTCATTTTTACTCTTACCTGCAGTTTTGATAATGCCCTGAATATGGATTTTGATTTATTAGCTGTTATCATTATTTATTTTAAATGGATAGATCTACCCAAAAAAGCAAATTAAGTTTTAGTGTAAATAATTCATAAGAAAACCACAACAATTAGAATTCTCTGCAAGAATTCAAATTTTCCGAATCTATTTCTTAAAAAAAAATTTGAGTTGATAAATTACGAAATAGCTATAAGTCTTACCAAGTTTTACTACTAATAGCTGTTGTGATGGTTCTCAAAAGATAAACTTTAATTTCCTTACAGAAATTGACATGGGAAACCCAACCTAATCGTTAATGGTGAATCGTTACACCTATTCTATTTTTTACATTTCATATTATATTATATGTTCCTTAATTGAGTATTAATAATATTTAATGCTCCAAAAAGAATTCATATTCGATAAATTTAATGGTTCAGGCTTTGACACTCTGTATAGTTTGTAGCGTGAATGCAATTCCTCCTACCGTTTAATACTGGTTATTTGTACAGAAATACATCTCCCTTGCAGTAGATACTTTCCGGTTCTATTCACAATTACCTACTTGAATTTTGAGAACTTTTTTTGATTTATTTTATCATCTTTAATACCTACCTACTTTTTAGTAATTGAAATTTGAGAAACTTTTCGGCATTCTATATTTTTTGACATCATTAAGTTAAATCATCATTATTAAATACGATGTCTTGAATATGGTTTAAAGCTAGGGTTACAAGTAGCTTGCTGGTAAAACGTTATCTGTCGAACTTGTTATTATTATTTTTTTAATAAAATATTTATGTTGTACATGCACTATGAAAATAGATAAAATCTATAGTTATTTTATCGTTTTCGACGTATATAAGCACGGGAGCCACACAGGAAACGTATTTTCTCCCAAACGATTTTAATTAGTGTGATTATTGAAAATTTCAATAGAAGCTTAAAAAACAAATAGAAAGACATTTTATATACAAGTCTTCTTAAACCATTATTATATAAGTTTCGATTCGTTTTATTAGCAAATACATATATATCTCAAAACGTGTGCCCACTTTTTGTCCCTATTGACGATTATGTTACCAACAGAATACTTACGTGTAGGTAGGTACATACTACAAACTCCGCATTATGGTTGTTCGAATTGCTATTACGCTAAAAAATAATTTATTTGATCTATATCATCTTAGAAGTTTAGACCCCTGTTTGCCCTTAATTTTATAACCATTCGCTTTCAATTTAAATTGAAAGTGTGAAAAACTATTAGTCCCAAGTGAAGATAATATACAACAAATATATACATTAATATATATACACAAATACTAGCGTAAAATATCTATATTAAAGGGATTGAAATCCAATTATTATATACATGCATATATACAAATATATTATATTGATATTAATATATTACAATAAAGAATTATTAAACGATTACACTTTAATTGTTTTTATTTATAATGTCCGTGGTCGATACTACCCCGTAGAGGAACGACTATAAGATCATTTTATTGGCCAAAGTAAGTAATTAAACAATGTATGAAGAATGAAAATGGGTACATACACTCCCGCTCAACAGAAAAGGTTCAAAATTTCTATAAAGTTATATGGTACCTAATGAAATATTTTTCTGAAGAAGTTCTGATGATACGTCTTCTATCTGCTGTAGTTGTTGTCGTGTATTGAACACCTCCTTTCATACTACTACCATAACAGGATTAATCATGAATTAAATCGCTAGCAACATTTTGGCTTCGACCAAGTTTTTTTCAGCAATTTCCCGCTGTTCAGGCCAGATTCAAAATACCCCTTTATTTGTCCTTTTTCTTAAGGTCGTTCAATTGCTTCCAAGGACCAGGACCCATATTACAAAAAAAAAAAACAATGTAAGGTACTTTCAATTAAAAAAGAAAAAAAGTTTACCGCTTAAAGCTAAGTATCCTGCTCGCGCTAAATTTTATCTCCCATACAAAAATGTCTACAAAGATAAAATTTAGCGAGACAATTTAGCAAAGCAGTATCCTGTTCGCTCGCTAAATTCTTAACTTCATATAGATGGGCCGATCACAAGTCTCCACTCATTTAGCTCGCGAAATAAATGTCTGGTACATTAAATCGAAGATAAATTCTGACAGAAGAAAAAGTTTGTGTTGTGTTGTTGCTGCCGGGTGAATTTATTATCTGAAACAATTTATTTATTTTTATTTCCCAAGCTGAGTGTAGTCAATATATAGATTTTTTGGAGCAAACCGCACAAAACATTAGTGGTATAAGTAAAAGAAGACGCAAAACCAAAATGTCCTTTTCATGCGATGAAAGGATTTACGCGTCTTCTACTTGCTACTATAGCAATTATTTCAGCTGCTGCAGCAATTATAACATCTTCTTCAATTCTTCTTGTATCTATTGTTTTGCAGATATTTAAATATTGCGATGCCTTTAAAGTTTGAATTTCAAATTACGAGTATAAATAAAATCACGTTTACCGACATCTGTCATAAACATATGGTTTTTGTCCCATCTATCATATTTCAAAATTTAGCGACCATTTATCTTTGCTTGTGGAGAAACGGAGTGGAGACTAGGGACGCTAAAATTTAGCGCGAGCAGGATACTTAGCTTAAGATCAAAAACTGAAGTCATTGCCCTTGAACCGAATCTGATGAGCCAAAGAAAATGCTGTGCTTTTACGGAATATTATGATAAAAACAAAATTATAGTTTACTGTTTCACAAATTGCGGGATTTCAATTCCCTTGCACACTATGTTTTAATTACGCTGCACTTTTGGCAGCACATGCCCATGCACTCACCTTACACAAACTATTTCTCCATAATCACCACTTCCTGTTTCTCTTGGTGGAAAAATATAATTAGGAATTTATATCAATAAAACAGAATTAAATAACTCCACTAATGTGGTAGTGGTATTCGATTGGGCTTCTTCAGATTCACTATCAGATTTCTGATTTCGTGTGTAATCGAACATAAAAACGTAACTTGCTCTTTTCTATTGTACCACTTGTATAGCCTTCGACATTTTGCGACACGTTTTTCATTCACTGGTTGAACTTTAAATTAAATCGGTCGAAATTTGGACCCAAATTGATTTCTAAACATTTGTAAATATATAATTAAGAAAAAAAGATTTACCTACCCGTAAAATGTCTCTTTATCGAAAACGTAATCAAGCTCTACCAGTTGTCAAACTCAAACGCACTTGGAGTGGTAAATCTGACGCAAATCTGAAGAAAAATCCAGATTCGCAAATGTGCTTTAAAATCGAAATACCATAAACTCAAATACCACATAAGGATTTTTTTTCTTTTTTAGGTCAGAGCAGAGCCTGAACTGTTATACAAAAAAATCGTGTTTTCTTTTTAGCTCAGACACATCGGAGCTTAAATTTGTGTTTCTTTTTTCGTTCAGAGCATGATCAGAGCGCGATCTATAAGCTCAGAATAAATTGACCGAGCAGCCTGAGGAAAAAGCTGATAGCACATATATAAGCATACTTCCAGTCACATTTATCAGACAAAAAAAAAACATCAGAACACTCTGAGCATGCTCGGTTCAGAGCGCCACTGGGAAAAGCTCAGGGTGATTCAATTGAACCTTCATCACAGCAAAGCAGCATTAGCAATGATGACTAAATGTTTTGATGAGGATTTGCTTGATATAGCCCTGATACACGAGCCTTGGATCCTTGGAGGAAAGATTAGAGGACTCCCAAATAGCATGGCTGAGTTGCATTATGCGCCGGATCTGTGTGCCCCAGACCTTGCAGCAGTACGTGTAGGATCAGGTGCGGGGTACTGTTGTTATAGCATCTGCATACTTGCCGTATGATTTCCCAGAACTTCCTCCGACAAGAGAGTTAGAGTCTTTGGTGAATGCATGCTGGAACAGAAACGAGGATTTAATTATTGGTTGTGATGCCAATACACATAATACAGTGTGGGCAGTACCAACGATAATTACAGAGGAGACAAATTATTCGAATTTGTATCATGCAAGGATCTAGTTATCTTGAACATGGGAACAGAGCCAACCTTCGTGAGACGAATGGAAGTGATCGATGTTACCCTGTGCAGTAGTCAGATAATTGACAGAGTATCAAATTGGAGGGTATTGGATCAGGCTACAATGTCGGATCACAGAGCCATTTGATTTGATGTTCGCTATGGATCTTAAAGAAAAAAACATCGGAAATACATCAGAATTCTAAAGAATACGGATAGGACAAAATGCCTTGAAGTGTTGGAGGACAAATTGAATGCATCGGCATTTGGAATACCGAAAAACATTTGGCACGTAGAATCACAGTTGAAGCACCTGCAATCAGTTGTTGAAGATGCGTACCGAGTGGCTTGCACACCTACTTTAGTGGGAAAACAAGATCCTGCTCCTTGGTGGTGCCGGGAACTTGAAAAGCTAAAGACGGCTGTGGGGAAGGCCTTCAATCACGCCATGAGGAGGGGAGGAACCTGAAGCATGGAATGAGTATAAGGTGAAGAAGAAAGAGCTTAATGTTACTCTGCGAGGGAGTCATGGAGGGACTTTTGCTCAAGTATGAAGAGTACATCTGAAGTCAGTAGACTATAAAAGATTGTCTCGAGAGACCCAGTTTCCATGATCGGACTTATTCGTAATAGAGCGAGGGAGATGGTGGAAACACTGGATCACACAAATGAGGTCCTAATGGAGGTACACTTTCCAAGAAGCTATAAGTCATATCAGCCCTGGGCTCCAAGGAAACAAGGAGCGAACAGGATGGATAGAACGGAAGCAAAACCGATTGTAACACCAGAGGCGGTCAAGGTTGCGATAGCAACATTTTCACCCTTCAAAACCGGGGGACCTGATGGTATATTTCCAGGTCTAATGCAATGGGGAGCAGACGTAATTGCACCAAGGCTCAGGAATATATACGTTGAATGCCTAGCAATAGGCTGCATGGAGGGAGACAAATGTGGTCTTTCTTCCAAAGCCGGGAAAAAAGGATTACACCGAGGCAAAGTCCTTCAGACCAGTTAGTCTAACATCCTTTTTGTTAGAAACAATGGAAAGGGTGGTGGTGGACTATATGGAGAGTACTGCGCTTAAGATGTATCCTTTAAATAGTAAACAGCATGCCTACAGGGCAGGCATGTCTACAGAAACAGCGCTACATCAAGTAGTACTCGTTGCGGAGGAAGAGCTAAATACCGGGGGCATTGCGATGACCACTATAATGGACATTGAAGGTGCTTTCGATAAAATATGCCTTGAAAGTCTGAAACAAGCCATGAAAAAACATAGGGTTAACCCACTGGTGGTAAGTTGGGTGGACAATATGTTGAATACAAGGGCGATAAATATTCAGGCGGGAACCTCAAAACTCAGAGGAAGAGTTAGCAGAAGTTTCCCGCAAGGAGGTGTTCTCTCACCTACACTGTCGATTATCACTGTGGACTCTCTTCTCGACAGACTTGAGGCGACTGGCATTCACACACATCCCACACACAGTGGGATATGCCGACGACATAGCAATAATGGCCAGAGGTAAATTCTAGACGTCAACGCAGATATCATGAGAAATGCACTTAGAGTGGTTGAGTGTCTGGAACAAGGGCTCTCCATTAATGCGGGGAAAACAGATTTCATAGCCTTCATTAGGAAGAGGGAAAATTTGAAATTTCGGCCCATAACACTTTTCGGATCGGAACTAACAGCTGCCAAGAAGGTTAAGTATCTGGGAGTCTATCAAGATACTAGACTTACTTAGAACTACCATGTTGAGGAGAAGGTCAGGAAGGCGAAACGGGTACTACATCAGTGCAAACGTGTGTGTGGACAGAGGTGGGGACTCTCGCCTAGGTCAGCATACTGGATGTATACGATGATTGTATGGTGGGCGAAAGCCTCCCAGAAAACGGTCCAACGCCTGGCATGTATAGGAGTTACAGGTGCAATACGGTGATCCTGGGGATATTACCGCTAGACTTATTTATTAAGAAAACAGCAGCCCTAACGGCTCTTCGTCTGCATCGAGATAGGAAATGGCACAATCGTGGTACCATCTATTGACATAGGAAGATCCTGGAACTTGTCAAAAACGAGATTAGATGGGAGTACAAGAGTGCGTATCATGGAAAGAAATCACAAAACTCGTATTGAGAACGGATTAATGATTTTCACAGATGGATCCATGATGGATGGCAGAGCGGGTTCCGGTATCTATTCAGAAGAGCTGGAATGTAAATTCCTACATGTAGACAGACTAAAATGGCAATTAAGTGGCCGACCTGCTCCACTCAAAGAAGGGTTCTAAGCATGAGTCGAAGTACATTGAAATGGGTGGTGGCTTTGTCTAGAGGACATGGTAATTTCGGGTATCACTTAAGGAAGATGGGCGTTAGAGAGGATGATACCTGCAAACTATGCCTGAAGGAATCTGAGACGGCGGCATATATACTGTGTCAATGTCCAGCGTGGGCTGGCAGAAGAATGAGGATCTTGGGACATCGTTGGGTGGATACTCATTCGATGAAACAGATCTCATATAAACAGATGCTAGCGTTAACACTAGGAATCGAACACAGGGAAGAGCTCTGGAGAAATTCAGAGAGTCTATCTGGGTAAGATTTATAGTGGCAGAGAGAAGAAAAGAGACCCGTCAATGGTGGTCTGATTCGTATGTCTCTCAAATTATAATAGAAATAAAAAAACAAACCAACAAACGCTATGTGAATTTATTATTATTTATTAAGATGTAAATGCAGCAAAATTGCGATATTTATCATACACTTGACCATAGATTTGAGAAATTCCTAAGCTTTAACAGGTTTTATTTTTAGAAGTAGGAGAAATATATTTGTTAAGTGAACTCTGGTTAAGTTCATTGTTCAGGGGTTCTTATTTTAAAACCTTACTTAAAAGACATCATGTTGTAGGTACGCAAGTAATTACCTACATTTCGACGGTATTACTGCAATTCTAAGACTCTGATCCGTTATTGTTTTTTTGCATTTGTGGATTTTATATCTCAAAAATGGCTAATCATCGTTAAAGTAAAATGCAAAGCATATTAAATGATTTATTCGGATATTGCTAATATAACTCTGCTCAATGTGGTCAACTTCATTAAATTATTACACAAGCTAGCTAGCATATTAAAATTTAAGACCTTCTTCAACAGCTTGATTGATATGCGAAAAAAGAAACAATCGCAATTTGATTTATTTTAAAGCCAAAAATTAATGAAAGAAGTGAGGAGAGTTAGGGTAAATAAACTTCATCATATCAAATTTCATTATTTATTAAGTGCATAGATAAAAAGGCAATGACTACTGCTCGGACTTCACGTTATTTACTGATATTTGACATGAGCTCCGCATGTGTAATGCCAATTTTTATTTCAAATATTGACATGACGACGTCATTATGACGTAGGCATTTGTCCCAAATCTGTCTGTGCGTTTGGTCGCCTGTGAAGCGGCTGTCGCAGCGCACTCTCAAGAAAGACACCGAATGGAAATGTCAAAATTTGCCACGAAAAATGACACGTGTAATGGTATGTATACAGTTTGTAGGAAGCATTTTTATTTTAGACGGTATCATCCTGCTTCTTTCTATTGATATGTTCTGCCTATTCTATTCCTCACCGAGACCAAGAGCCACTTTCAACTAGTAGAAATATTTTCCAGGGCACTCATTCCGTAACTTTGAGAACGATAATCGTTTGCGCGAAAGTAGTCAACGATCTCGTCACCAATTTGCTTTCCGTAACTCTATCACTATTTTATACAAATCGTGAGAGCATTGAGTATCTTTCAGAGACTCTCAAACTTTATTGGAAATTCCAATCAGCCGTCGTTTAAAATGCCATAAATGACGTTTTGGAAACAAATTTGTATTTGATGACGGCAAATTTGAACATTGCAAAGTGGAATGAGTTCATCTTTGTTCCTTAGTTCATCAATAATAACAAATAACATCGAAAGAACATATATTATTGATAGGTCAGCTACACCAAGGCAAGTGTCAATTTTAATAATTTTGATGGATGAGCATCCTGTCTTGTCAAATAGCTACTTATTTCGTCTCTTATTTTTGAAGCCAACTATCTTATCCCTATTTGGGGGAACGTTACTACGTTTCCATTTTTCAATTATAATTCTACGTCGACATGAGAATTATGACAATATGTAATTTAATGTTATAGAGAATTAATGATATAAATTTTGTACCTTTGTGAACACCAATACACCTTTCGACAATATTTCTTGCTTTTGCGTGAGGTTCAAACAAAATAAGTCTTAAATATAGATAATTCGTTGTTTATATATATTTGGTAGCATTTAAAAAATATCTAAAGTCAATTTATTCTTCTTGAAATTTAATAAAAAAATCTTTAGTTACAAAATCAATACAAAACGATACCTCATTAGGTATCGCTCAAATTGTATCGTGTGAGCGATAGCGTTTCGACGATTAATGATTTACGTGAAGCCAATAATGTTCAATCGTCAAAACGATATCGTCTGGACGATAGACGATTGTTGAAGTTACGTGAAGCACAGCTATCGTCGAAACGCTATCGTCTGGCGATAATCGACATACGGAATGAGTGCCCAGCTAATAAATGAATTTGTATTTTTCTTATCAAAAGAGTCAACCATTTTGACAAAACAATGTCTACAATAGCTAATTGCTGTTTTGTTAAACAACTATCAAGCATTGCTTAACAACCCTACGTGATACTTTCAATCGAAATAATTTGTCAAACGCAAATGAAGGATTTTTTGCGCGTCTCATGATTACAATTAGTAAGACTCAGAACGTAGCACATGCAACACAATTTAAATATTCTGTAGCTACGTGTGTAGTCGTAAAATGTGTGATAATTCATAATTGCACTTTATTATAGTTACAAGTAAGAAGTCATTGGAAATTCCACTCTAAAATTTTAAATTATCCACGCATGTATTCGATTTATGTGCATAATCAATATTATCTACGAGTATCTTTAGCTCTTGCCTCTCGATGCTCACACATCAAATAAGAAATCGATCAGTTGCTTTCAAACAATAGAACTTTTTTGTGCGTGAGGAAATGGTTAAGCGCAGTGAACTTAATTGTGTAACTTTTAACCGAGCTGTATCACAATAGAGACGATAATCAAATTAAACGAACAGTAACCACGAATTATGACCTAACTTATAATTTATCCTCGGTTCCAACATTATTCGTCAAAATAAATGCCTCAGTTTCGTGTCGCGATAACTAACTATTTTATTTGCATTGCAATTTGAATACGCAGTTTGCTTCCTCCACTCGCTGGTGCAGTACTATTCTCTCTTGCTTAAAATTCCATAAGAATCTTGAGGATGCAATTTAAAATCTGAAAACAGTTGTCGGACTTGCTGCAAAAATAATTTTTATTGTGCGCTACATATCTACATTTAATATTTTCAAAAGCGTTACCCAACAAAAAATAAAAAACAAAAAACATGGTCGAAATTAAAAATATCTTTACAAATTGCAGTAATTTTAATCGTTATCAAGTAGTCCTCCTTGTCTTATTCTGCTTTATAAACGTGTTATCGGCTGTGCATTACTATTCCCAAACAATAATTAGTTTCGTGCCAAACTACTGGTGTTTAGATAAGTCCATTAAGGAGCCAGCTCTTTCATTGATGCGAGGCAAGGAATCATCTTGCCAGTCAGTTACGGATGCAAATGAAACATGCACTGAATTTGTATATGATCTTTACATGGGATATGAAAGCCTCACGAGCGAGGTAAGCATAAGAATGGTTATCAACACTACAATACATAGATATGATTTAAAAATTATCTTAACGAAATCAGCTAAACTGGGTCTGCGAATCATCTTGGAAACTTACTCTGGGACAATCGATGTTCTTTGTTGGATCAGTAATCGGGACATTTTCTTTTGGCATTCTTGCGGATACGATTGGTATGTACCTGCATATGACTGTAAATGTACCTATTTATCGAAAAACTTTCGAACTATGTTTCTTTTAAGGACGAATACCAACTTTAATTATATCTAATTTAACGGCGATGGTTGGAAACTTGCTCACTGTATGCACGAGTTCATTGGTCTCCTTCTGTATGTTTAGATTTATTTCAGGTTTGGCAACCGACACTAATTTTGTAATGATGTATATCTTGGGTAAGTTCATTTAAAAATATAGCTACATACTTGTTACTAAAGTTCGCCCAGTGTTATAGAAATTCTACCATTGTATTGACCTGGCTTATACACATAATATTAGAAAACAAATTACAGACCGCATTGCATCTCTGCAATATCTTTCCTACAAAAATCAAGGGAACATGTTGTGGTTAAGGCAGTGAAACTGTTTCTTTCTATTTCCCTTCGCCTATTTAGGGTGGCACAGGCACCGGGCGGCACTTTGCTAGGGTCGGCAATTTTGAGCGGCCACAATTTTTAAATATATGAATCTTCCAAAACGGATTCTTTTTCCAGTCCAACGAATTTATTGACCAGCATTAACACTGCTTCACAGTAAGTAATCAGACATTCCTTGTGTTGCTTAACAACACAATCCAATGAACGCTGCTCCCTAGTATGCAACTACATTTTATCAGAAATAAGTGCGAATAAGTTATTTCGTTTTTGCTTTTGTTTGGCTTTTAGACGTATATAATATAGGTAATTAGTAGAGATATCTCTCTACATAATATGCAACTGCATGCAAACATTGCATGTATACTTTTCTATTGAGTTTGTGTATTTGTGTCTAATTTTGCTCAAACGCACTGAAGTTTGCAAAAATAAACAAACATTCTAGTGGGCAAAATAAGTTGCAGTCTTGTCTCGATTGCCGTGCTCCTTATTACTGAATATTAATTACCCAGGTACCTAATAAGAAAAAAATAGGTACCGTTTTCTAACATAATAAGTCTGTTCCTTACTTTAAAATCTTGCGTATAAATACGTACATTTGTTTTAATTTTTTGCGTATTAAAATGGTATCAACCAGGCGACAAAATAAAATTGAATGTCTTCTCAAGATTCTTTTCGGAAATTCTTCTTCGCTGTAGCAAGGAGCAATCTCCACCATGTAGTTCTTGATGCAGTGTTGCTTTTTCCTTTTCTCGAATGCTTGCAGTTCAATCAATACAAACTCTTCCACATACTCGGATTTATCAAGAAGTTCGACTCATTTCAAATCACTTTCATAATGTTACTATTTTTTTTAGTAAATAATTAGCAAATTCCTCGAGTTAATAAGACTTTTCGTATCACGTTTTTGATTATTTAAATTAAATTATGTATCTGTCATTTTTCAAAGATTACTTCGAAAGCGTTCCCTAACTTTTTCGTAAGGATCTCACTCTGTGAGAGGATTTATCCCCACCATTTTGACAGTCTTTCCATTTTTACTACAAAAGTAAAGGAACAGACCTAATGTATAGTATACGAACAGTTAGCATTTTTAATAATAAGAAAAAATAGATACATGTGACATTATTCGCCGACGATGCGGTTCGCCACGTGTTTAATTTGAACAGTTCACTTGTCCTTGTCCATGTTCTTGGATTTTCTGTTGCTTTTGTAATATCTACGAGTATTTATGTAGTTGAAAAGACTATAGGTGTTTCTTCTCTAAGTTGAGTCTTTTCTTAGTTACAAAATAATTGTTTTTGTTTTTTTTTTGTGGATACACTCTTCCCGACTAAGTTCGTGTTTAATTTTTTGATTTGTGCTAGTAATCGAATATAAGAGCACAAAAATAAGAAGTTGTAAGTGGTGTATAACATCCTTATGAAAATAAAAAATAAGCAGTTATCTCGTGTTGTGCCGGTGCGACGTGTCGTGCAAAGAACAATCGGGTAATTTTTGGTAAAATGTAGAAATTTTACCAAGGTTATTGACATACATATGTGTAGGTCAAACTGGTTAAAATTACTAGGGGCGGCATAGATTTGGCGGCCCCAACCAACTCCACGTCACTGATAAGTTGCTACAATTAATAACTTATAGAGTTTTTAATAGTAATTAAAATTTATATAAAGCAACGGTTTGAAATAATAATAAATTCGGTTATCATTGAACGGTAGCGATTCCCATTCACAGTAACGTGCCGATCTTGATCATCACGGAAGAAGTACGGCCCAATGACGCCGCCGGTCATAAACCACATAAAACCGTAATTTTTTCGGGATGCAATGATGACTCATGGAGTACGTGTGGATTTCTGCCTGACCAATACTGCATATTTTGTTTATTGACGAAGCCATTCAGCCAGAAATGATGACGACCGTAAATTGGACCTAGCGCTTTTAACGTTGAGGCCACTGACTCCGAATTTCGGTAGTAAATTTTAATAATTTCGACTCATTGTTGGCTCGTATATTTTTCCATCATGAAATGGCAAACCTTACTGAAGAGAAATGTCAAAAGAGCGGCAAGAAATTGGGCGCCGTTTGCTGTCCCTTTCGCTCTACTTTTGTAGCGTCCCTTTTGAAAAACCCTTTATAGCAGAATAACATCCAATCTACAGTCTAAGGATTTTCATAGCATGACATAGGTATGATGATATTTGAAAATAAAAATAGTTAATGTTGTGTATATTGTATTAATGTAAAAATATCTTTTAATATTAGATATACAAAAAAAGTTCGTTTTACTTCCGATCAAATCAATTGTAGGCGCAGTGGCTTAATGGGTAGTGTGTTGGACTACTAAGCGAGGGGTCCCAGCTTCGAATCCCGCAAAAACCCAAGTTCCAACTTAGGGTTTTTTCCACTGCGCCACCTCTTGCGAACGTCTGACAAGCATCCGAGAGTATAACTGTCTTTAGAGCTTATCAATTAGCCGTTTGGAATCGGTATAAAATTGTAGATCCCTTCCATTCGTTCCAAAAATGAAACTCACACAAAACGAATGGTTGTGAGAAGCTAGGCCTTGGGTCCCTAGGAACCTGTTGCGCTAACTATTATTATTATTAATCAATAATCACAGTTATTATTATTAATCAATAATAATAGTTGGGCCAAATTAAAATACGGATTTTGTTTCAAATTCTTTTATTACGTATGCTCTCCTCTTGAGTGCTCTAATTCAACTGATACACAATGATTTTTGATTCGAAGCGTGGCTTCGATATGAGATTCTCTGCAAATGCAATATTCATGATGATGCATATAGATTATCTTCCTCACAGAAGGCGACGTTTATTGTCTTAAGTAATACTGACGTTGGCGAATGCAAAGTCACTGGAGGTGGCCACACAGAAGTGTTGATTTCGCAGAAGGCGACTGAATTAATACGAACGTTTGGTTCGTTTTCTTTGTACATAGAAGTGGATATGCTGTATACCTAAATATAATCACGAACACTCGTGTATACTTGTTTTATCTATATAATATATATTGTTGTACATTTTGAAAAAAAAAACTCCGCCATGTTGCATTCGCCCAGACACGTTTCCATTTTTCCAATCCCAGAATGTTTATTAATTTTATTCTTATTATAAAGAAACTGAACTCTATTTAAACTACATTGGGTTGTCTATTAAACTACATTGGGTTGGCGATCTTGCGGGCCAGTGCAAATCGCCAAAACGAGAGATGAGGCGACCCTTTCAGAATATCGGTTGTGGCTCGCGCAGTGTGAGCCGTAGCTCCATCCTGTTGGAACCACATGTCCTAATTCGTCCAATTGCGGCAGAAAAAACTCGGTTAACATGCACGCAGAAAAATTGACCTTAACCGAGTGGAATTTTCGCTCGGTTAAAAAAAAATGTGTTGAAATCAACTAAGTCTCTGTAGAAAACAAATGAGTTATTATTGTTAAAAACTACCGTGTTAAAAAGGTTAAATACATGTTGTTAAAAATAACACACTAAATGTTTGTTATCAATTAAGTTGCTTCGTTAATATTAACCAACCAGTCTCGTTTTCCTGTTTGGTTAAATTCAAACAAGTATCTTGGTTAAGAAAAACCTACTAAATTTGGGGTTTTAACACATTGATTGGTTATTAATAACCGTGCTACTCATGTAAAATTAACCAAACGAATGTGTGTTAAAATCTAACAAGCTCTCTGTTAAAAACAACCAATAAACGTTGCTTAAATACAACCAATGACTTGTTTGTTTTTAACCCTTTTACTCGTGAGAATTTAACCAAGCGAATGTGTGTTAAAATCTAACAAGCTCTCTGTTGAAAACAACCAATAAACGTTGCTTAAATACAACCAATGACTTGTTTGTTTTTAACCCTTTTACTCGTGAGAATTTAACCAAGCGAATGTGTGTTAAAATCTAACAAGCTCTCTGTTGAAAACAACCAATAAACGTTGCTTAAATACAACCAATGACTTGTTTGTTTTTAACCCTTTTACTCGTGAGAATTTAACCAAGCGAATGTGTGTTAAAATCTAACAAGCTCTCTGTTGAAAACAACCAATAAACGTTGCTTAAATACAACCAATGACTTGTTTGTTTTTAACCCTTTTACTCGTGAGAATTTAACCAAGCGAATGTGTGTTAAAATCTAACAAGCTCTCTGTTGAAAACAACCAATAAACGTTGCTTAAATACAACCAATGACTTGTTTGTTTTTAACCCTTTTACTCGTGAGAATTTAACCAAGCGAATGTGTGTTAAAATCTAACAAGCTCTCTGTTGAAAACAACCAATAAACGTTGCTTAAATACAACCAATGACTTGTTTGTTTTTAACCCTTTTACTCGTGAGAATTTAACCAAGCGAATGTGTGTTAAAATCTAACAAGCTCTCTGTTGAAAACAACCAATAAACGTTGCTTAAATACAACCAATGACTTGTTTGTTTTTAACCCTTTTACTCGTGAGAATTTAACCAAGCGAATGTGTGTTAAAATCTAACAAGCTCTCTGTTGAAAACAACCAATAAACGTTGCTTAAATACAACCAATGACTTGTTTGTTTTTAACCCTTTTACTCGTGAGAATTTAACCAAGCGAATGTGTGTTAAAATCTAACAAGCTCTCTGTTGAAAACAACCAATAAACGTTGCTTAAATACAACCAATGACTTGTTTGTTTTTAACCCTTTTACTCGTGAGAATTTAACCAAGCGAATGTGTGTTAAAATCTAACAAGCTCTCTGTTGAAAACAACCAATAAACGTTGCTTAAATACAACCAATGACTTGTTTGTTTTTAACCCTTTTACTCGTGAGAATTTAACCAAGCGAATGTGTGTTAAAATCTAACAAGCTCTCTGTTGAAAACAACCAATAAACGTTGCTTAAATACAACCAATGACTTGTTTGTTTTTAACCCTTTTACTCGTGAGAATTTAACCAAGCGAATGTGTGTTAAAATCTAACAAGCTCTCTGTTGAAAACAACCAATAAACGTTGCTTAAATACAACCAATGACTTGTTTGTTTTTAACCCTTTTACTCGTGAGAATTTCCCAAAAATAAAGTAACATTCTGTTCAAAAAAAGAGAATTCTCCTCGATTTATTTTACATTCCATTTTTCCATAAAACAATTCTATAAAACATTTTCATCGAAATATGTACCTATCTGATATTTGTTATACGTAGAAATTGTGTATCTGTTAATTTTATCATTCAACTTGGTAAATTTCAACAAACACATACTGTTGTTTCTTAACAAGTTATACGCACACCACGAATTACGACGCTGCTTTTTCAAAACGCAGAAACCAGGGATGAAAAAATAATCGCAATTGTACTTTTATCGACACAGTTGATTTAAAGATATATACAAGTACGATTTGCCCAAATTCAGAACTTTGATGAATATATTCTACTTCTGAAAATACGTTCCGACATTCCTTCCGAATTTAGTACATTCACATTTCACGAACAAACTAAATTCTAAACAGGCTAATACAGCCTTAAAAACAAAGTTTTCTCTACTACTTTTTTGGCTTGCAATAGGAAAAAAAGAACACAGACAAAAATGGCCAAAGCAACAATTTTTTTTTTACATTTTTGTCTGATAAAATATGGCTTTTACTCTTAATTGTAGCTAGGCACTTGAAAACTAATTTAAGATAGGTATCTAATTGTAAGAAAATTTGCCAAAGGTACAAATTTAATGCAAAATAAATATTAGCTTTTTATTGAGTCCAATTGACATAATGGCCTTAACGCAATATTAATCTAATCTGTTTCTGTAGATATAATGAAGTAAAATTAAGTAATTTTTCACTCTGCGATTCAATCATTTTGAGAACCAAGCTAATGAAAAAAGCTACACTTTTGCACATGCTGAACAAAATGGTATAGTCTTTAGTTTAGCCCTTTACTTCAAAATTTGTAAGTACCAAACTCGTTTCGACCTATGCGTTGGTGAGAGATGATAATAATAAAACTTATATCGTTTTCCACGCGGCAAAAAGAAGCGTCCGGCAGAGTCCGGAATCAAAAAGATAGATTCTGAGATTTCATCTAATTGTGCTCTACAATATGGTATATATAGTCCTGCATTTATCACTTTATTTCAAAATTTGTTAGTACCAGACTTGTTTTGAACTATGCGTTTTGTGAGAGTTGATAATAACTAAACTCATAATGCAATTGGTACATACACATTTTAAAATAAAGATACAAACAGAAAATTATATATACCATCTTGTAAAGCACAGTTAGGAGAATTTGAAGAAACCAAGGAAGTATTGGTAACCAATCTCGACTTCCAGGAGCAGCCTTGAATAAATCGTCTTTTTCATTGCTGTGCTGCCTTTGCTAGGCCTTTGCGATCACAAATTATTCACGCACAATTGAACCCATTTCGGTACAGCACCTAAAAAATCAGTTTTGTCATCCCTGGTAGAAAATATGTGTGTGGCTGTTGATACAGATCATTCACGAACAATGGAAAACATTTGGGTACAATACCAAAAACTCGTTTTACATTCCTGGTAGGTAGAAATATGTGTGTGGCTGCAGATACAGTCAACTCGGTTAATATCTACAAACACAAGGCTTCTCGTTCATCTGTAAAACAGTGTGTCTCGGTTGATTTTAACACATACATCGTGTTATACGCATACGCATACTATCGCGAATTATGAACGACGCACGCTGCTCGCGACTAGTAATTGAGTCATTAAGTGTTGAACCTTTGTAGTGGCTGGTGGTGTGAAATCTGTGATAAGTGAAAATAAAAAAAACAAAAAAGACAAGGAAAAATAAAAAATTCATATTTATTGGTGAGTACATAATATTATTATCTTGTTTTCCTCTTGTTTAAAACAAATTATTGTCAATTTTGGTGGTTTTTATGTGAAAAAAGAAATAGAACTAAAGCAACGAATTTCAACGTAGTACTCGGTTAATAATTGCCGAGTTGAGAAACACTCGGTTAATATCAACCCTTTCAGTCTGGTATCGTGTTTTGACATGTTTTTTTCTTCTGGGATTCAGGTTCTTTATTAGCGAGTGCATTAACTATGTTGTTTTTCTCGAGTTTTAAACAATTTATTGTCAATTTTGGTGATATTCAAGTGAAAAAAAAATAGAACCAAAGCAAAGAATTTCAACCTAGTACTCGGTTAATAATTGCCGAGTTGAGAAACACTCGGTTAATATCAACCCTTTCAGTCTGGTATCGTGTTTTGACATGTTTTTTTCTTCTGGGATTCAGGTTCTTTATTAGCGAGTGCATTAACTATGTTGTTTTTCTCGAGTTTTAAACAATTTATTGTCAATTTTGGTGATATTCAAGTGAAAAAAAAATAGAACCAAAGCAAAGAATTTCAACCTAGTACTCGGTTAATAATTGCCGAGTTGAGAAACACTCGGTTAATATCAACCCTTTCAGTCTGGTATCGTGTTTTGACATGTTTTTTTCTTCTGGGATTCAGGTTCTTTATTAGCGAGTGCATTAACTATGTTGTTTTTCTCGAGTTTTAAACAATTTATTGTCAATTTTGGTGATATTCAAGTGAAAAAAAAATAGAACCAAAGCAAAGAATTTCAACCTAGTACTCGGTTAATAATTGCCGAGTTGAGAAACACTCGGTTAATATCAACCCTTTCAGTCTGGTATCGTGTTTTGACATGTTTTTTTCTTCTGGGATTCAGGTTCTTCATTAGCGAGTGCATTAGTTTTGTTTTTCTTGGGCTTTTTTTTTCTTTTATGGCGATGTTCGCAACTTTTCTGGGACGAACTATTTAAAATGATTTCTGTCTATGTTTTCATCATTTCGAATCGTTTGTCACCAATAAATGGCGAACATCGTCTTAAAACCAGGCATAGCCTTAGTTCTCAATGTTTCTGTCAGTAGTAATTTAGTAATTAAATGATCGTATTTTGATATGCACATGCTCATATTAACACGTGCTTCACAGTTATCTAAAATGGATGAAGAAGTGTCAACCTTACTAAAGGAGTGGGGCCTGGAAGCCTACGTAGACATTTTTAAAGGTTCGTTTATATACCAAAACGTAAATTTATACAATATTATTCGCATATAAGAAAGTTGTAATTTGCTTAAAGTATTTTTGCTACACATGTGTTTTGCATTTTTGATTTCGATTCCTTACGGCACGAAAATTCTTTTGCGCTTGAAAAGCTTTTTAGAAGCTTGTGTTTTTCACAGACGATTCTTTCTTATACGCGACTTTCTTATGCAAGGTGGTGCAAAATTAATCCTCCAATTTTGTTTTTGAATTACTTTTTTGCTAAATTAATTTGATTGACGTACGAAGCTATTTGCAAAAATTATAAAATCTTCCGAAAGGGTGATTAAATTTGCGCCATTTTGTATATCTGATAAAAACCTATACTTTGCAAGTGATTAACTACGTGACATTGGTTAATTTTCATTTATAACAGAAAATGCTATAACTTCAATGTCTTTGGCGCTGCTTGGTGCCAGAGAGATAAAGGAAATGATCCCAGTTATAGGGCATCGGGTTCTGTTTACACGGAATTTCGAAGAATGGCGGAAAGCTATGCACCCTAATGCGTCCACGACTTTGGTTGGTTCATATTATTTAACCATTTGAAATGGTAGAAATAAAGTCTTTTTATTTTTCAGACTTTTGAAACTTCAGAATTATCTCTTGCTACAAACACACAAGAACAAAACGACTGCCTTAATTTCTCTTTTAGTGAGATTCTGCCAAATTTCGCTGTTAGCGACAGAGGGGATGCACTAGATTCCCCTTCAAGCGTTGTTGCTGATGATCAATTCAGCGAAAGTTTAGATGTAAGTACAGGGTTTAAATCGGAAAGGTGATTAGTGTTGATTGATGGTCTCTGCTTTCAATTTGCGTTTCTTTATGCATTCAGAGATCAATCAGAATAAATTGACTTATCTATCAGTTTGAGTAAAAAACACTGCATTTATAATCAACTAAGAGAAGGTGATTATAATAGGTGATTGCCACTAATAGCTTTAGCCGATAGTACAAAGGGTTTTTTTTTCACTTATTTTATTAATTATTAATATATTTCACTAATTTTTTATATTTATATGCACATTAAAATATTTTGTTACTAGGAACTTAACAAGCTGCTCGAAAGCTCACTGGAAGGAACCGGTCTACTGTCGCTGGATAAAACTCGACCGCTGGATAACGTTGCTCGACTGCGATTGGTGCGTATTGTCTGCACCAACATTTTAAAGAAAAACCCGGAAAAAAATATCACAGCTCAAATTTATGGGCACTGGACAAATCAGATTGTTCATTTGTTCCCTACCGAGAATAGATCGGTATATTTTCACAACAAGCTGAAAAATTCGAGTCGTGGGGTTGTAAACAGATTGGCTGGAAAATTGCCAGATCACATCCACAATCTAAAACGAAAATACCGGGAAAGTGGTGTTATCACTAAAAGGAAGCGTTCGTTTTCCGCTTCTGCGACGTCGTCACCTTCCTCCAGTCGAGTATCCTCTCCCGCATCAGTATCACATCCTATAAAGCGCCTAGCAACAGCTGCCAATTTCGAAGACTTCGAAGGACAATTCCAAGAAGATCTCCAATGGCTAAAAAATTCTAGCCATCCATGGGAAACAACCGAGGACAAATGGGAGAAAACGACCCATGCCCGACTTCACCATTTAAAGGATATGAGCATATCCGAGTATTTTGAGGAATATCCGGCCTTAAAAAAACCATTGGGATTTAAACTGGTAATATTTCATAGAAGTATAATTATATCAGAAATACATTATACATATATTTAGTCTTTAACGTGAACTACAGTTTCACAAGTAAAAGCTCTTATATTTATTAGTTCAGATTTTACTCATAGTTGTCACATAAATGCTTGCGTTATCTATGAGTTTCGATCTTTTCTTTTTATTTGGATATAGTTCAGGCTTTTCTTTACATATAATATTATGTAATTCTTCTTTTCTCTACAGCTGGTAAGGGATTTCGATAAAATATACAGCGACAACTGCAACGGACTGGTTGAAAATTTTCCAAAATTGAAAAAGGACATTTTCCAACTTGCTAGAAGCAAGGGAAAAGGAGTAAGAGGAAAGGATAAATACTTCGCTCACCTGCTGACTCGGGAAAATCGTAAGAAAACGTCATTTGTTAATAAATACATAACCTGCTAATCGAAATAAATCGAAGAATTTCCGATTCGATCGAATTTCAGAAAAAGCGTGGATATTTTAGCTTTACTAGATTGTTCCGAAAAATTTGTTTTTGTTTTGACCATTATGTTTTCTTTAGAAGAAAAAAACAAATCTGCATCATATTTTCTCTATATTTTTTAGCGCATTCTCTATATAGGTATAATTCTTCGAATCAGATTTGCACACATTTTGTGTAGAAAAATTAATTGGACGCATATGACTTATAATTGTTTTATTATTTTATATTTTCTCAGTTTCTGAAGAGATCAGCAACCTCGCGGCATTCCTGCTAATCCCTTCATTGTTGACCACATCAAACGTTAAGGTCAAAGGATCGAAGCAGAAAATTTGGCGACCCTCTAAGGCGGAAGCAAGGGATGGATTCATAACGAGAGTTGCAACGGATGCAGAGATAGATGCAGCAATTACCAGCAGGCGAGAAAAACTACAAGGTATTGGCCTTACATTACAGCCCTTCATTATAGTAGTAGGTAACTCAATCGATGCTATTGGGTCCTATTTTGTAGTTGTAGATGAAACTAAATATTTACTACCTACCATTTTAGAGGCAGTAGATGTTTGTTTCAAACTAATTTTTATTATTAATGCTGAATATCCGCCAGAGAGTAGATGTTCTTGGCTGTTTATTCAAAAAGCATTTTTTAAAATTAAGACAGAGTTCGATAAGGAATCTACCGCGGCCAATACCTTGTTGGGAGAGTTAGGTGTCAAGGAAAGTTAGAGTTTTCCCCTTCCAATTCATTTTCTTACAATGGTTGTTTGTTTCTTATGCAGATCCTACTTAAAGGATCTCAAAGTTCTAAGGCACCACTTTGATTTCAATCACAGTGACCATAACTTCACAACTTATAAATGTCGCGAAGGAGATTGTAAGCGATCGTTTCCAATTTTCAATTCCTTTAGAAGACACTTTAAAAAAAAACACGATTTTCAATGTTCAAATAATCCAACAAATTCTGAGAAGAATGCGGATATACTTAATGAAAGTGTTGTTGCAGAAAAACAATTAGAACAAACCAATAAAACTGAAAATACAGAAACCCTGTCACTTGATAAATCACTATCACTTTTTATAGCATCCCTTTATGCAAATGTGATCTTGCCTAGAAACGTAGTGCAAAAAGTGATTGATGGCTTAGCAGAATATTTCGGTTCATTAAGTTCAAATTTGCAGAACTGTGTAGACAATATATGTATTGAGCATTCTCTATCTAATGATGTTTCAAATCAATTAATGCAAGCACTTGTTCCTTCAATCACCTCCCCCTTAGAATGTTTCCGAACAGAACAAAAAAGAATTTCTTATTTCACAAAACAAAAATCATACATTGAGCCTAAGGGAATAATAATCGGCCAAAGGTTCGATTATGTCAAAAAAGGTGGAATAACACGTATGGAACCTATTCCGTGCCAAGAACATTTTATATCTTTAAGAGATATATTGCAAAGATTTTTCTCCCTCGAGAACGTACTTTCGGAAACTTTTGAATATATGGACAGTCTTCGAAATAAAGATGGAATGGAAAATTTTATTCAAGGTTCACATTGGAAAGAAAGACTTAAGCACCATTCAAATCGCATTGTGTTACCTCTATTTATGTACTTCGATGATTATGAAATCGGAAACGTTCTAGGAAGTCATGCTGGTGTTCACAAACTAGGAGCTGTGTACGTCTCAGTTCCATGTCTTCCACCTTGGCGCTCCTCAGTTCTGTCCAACATATTCCTTATTTTATTATTTCATTCATCCGACAGAGTATCTTTTGGTAATAATGTTATATTTCAACCAATTATTGATGAGTTTAATTTTTTAAGCGAAGTGGGCATAGAAATAGATATTCCATCTTTCAAGGGATCTTTATTTTTTGAACTAGCTCTGATTCTTGGTGACAATTTAGGAATACACTCTCTGATTGGGTTCGTAGAGAGCTTTTCAGCAAATTTTTCTTGTAGAGTGTGCAAAGTTACAAAAGATGTATTGAAAAAGCAACTTTACGAAGATACAACACTTCTTCGAACAATGGCAAGCTATGAAGCAGATCTGGCTTTAAATAATTTATCTTTAACCGGCATTAAGGAAAAGTGCGTTTTTCTGGGCATAAACAACTTCGACTTGTTTCAACAGGTGGGCGTCGATATTATGCATGATATGCTAGAGGGTGTTGCCAAATACATTTTGAGTTTTATACTTTCAGAGTATACCGAAAAAAACAAATTTTTTTCTTTAACAATTTTCAATGATAAGCTATTAGCTTTCTCATATGGCCCTGATACTAAAAACAAACCTTGCCCTATCGAAAGAGAACATCTTAGGCGGGGAAATGTGCGTTTATCTTCAGGAGAAACGCTTACTCTTTTGCGGTTTTTGGGTTTACTTATAGGTGACTTTGTGCCGAGGGGTAATATTATTTGGGAAATGTATATAAAATTAAGACAAATTGTTGACATACTTCTTAGTATAAATGTTTCTGTTGGAACAGAAGATTTCTTGCAAGTATTAATAGCTGAACTTAATGAACAATATACTACACTTACCGAGGACTGTCTTAAGCCAAAGTTCCACAATCTCATTCACTACCATACCGCTTTTAAAAAATACGGCCCATTAACATCTTTGTGGTCAATGAGGTTCGAAGCTAAGCATAGGCAATCCAAAATGTCGGCTAGATCATCATGTAACCGAATGAATATCACTTTAACCTTAGCAATGAAACATCAACTTCAACTTAATGAAATGTTTTTAAGGGGAAAACTTTCTAATCTACTTGACGTTGGACCCAAAAAATATGGCATGTTATTTGAACTTGATAATATACGATCACAGCTATCACTGGACCCTAATAAAACGTTGACTATGGTCAGTTGGGCGACCATGTCTTCTGTACATTATAAAAAGGGATCCGTCTTAGTAAAAAGTCTTAGTTCAGATTGTTATTTGTACGACTTTTTTGTATTGGAAAAAATATATTTGTATGACTCAAGTCAATTGATTTTTGTTGGTATAGTACTTAAAACTAAATGTTTCGATGAACACTACTATGCATATGAGGTAGAAGTTCCATTAATACCTCAACAAATTGTTATTCCACTTGAATTTTTTCTATCGCCAATTCCTAACACTTTAAATATTTTATCTAACTCCAAGCAGTACGTTATTTTAAGAAGTCCACTATAAATAAAAAATAGATTAAATTATAAATGTAAATGATTTCGCTTTAACACTGCAGATTTCATAAATATGCTAATTAAAATAATATTATGTAAATTAATTTATAAAAATACACAATTTTGCACATTTCTTTTTAAATGATGAAATTTATGACCCATATATTTTAAGTAAAATTAAGTTTTGCATTAAAATTAATAAAAACATGTAATAAACAGAAAACATATATTTTGTATTCAAAAATACATTACAAACGATATTATAATAAAAAATCTATGTACTTAATATGAAAAAGATTTTTTTTTTATTTTACGATAAAATTATCCCTTTTAGATGGTTCAATTTTCAGGTGCACTCAAGTTCAACCAAGTAAACTGGTAAATTGGTACCACATGGACTGGCTAATAAGAAGTAAGTAGTTTGGTTAAATTCAACCAAGTAGATGTGCTAATTCCAACCGAGTAAGTTACGTAAATTTAACTTTTAGTTGGTTAAATGCTACCAAGAAAGTTGGCTAATTTTAACCAATTGGAATTGTTAAATGCAACCAAGTCGGTTGGTTAGTAACAACAGAGTAACATGGTTAAATCCAACCAAGTCGGTTGGTTGGTAACAACAGAGTAACATGGTTAAATCCAACCAAGTAGGTTGGTTAGTAACAACAGAGTAGCATGGTTAAATCCAACCAAGTAGGTTGGTTAGTAACAACAGAGTAACATGGTTAAATCCAACCAAGTCGGTTGGTTAGTAACAACAGAGTAACATGGTTAAATCCAACCAAGTCGGTTGGTTGGTAACAACAGAGTAACATGGTTAAATCCAACCAAGTAGGTTGGTTAGTAACAACAGAGTAGCATGGTTAAATCCAACCAAGTAGGTTGGTTAGTAACAACAGAGTAACATGGTTAAATCCAACCAAGTCGGTTGGTTAGTAACAACAGAGTAACATGGTTAAATCCAACCAAGTAGGTTGGTTAGTAACAACAGAGTAACATGGTTAAATCCAACCAAGTCGGTTGGTTAGTAACAACAGAGTAGCATGGTTAAATCCAACCAAGTCGGTTGGTTAGTAACAACAGAGTAACATGGTTAAATCCAACCAAGTCGGTTGGTTAGTAACAACAGAGTAACATGGTTAAATCCAACCAAGTAGGTTGGTTACTAACAACAGAGTAACATGGTTAAATTCAACCAAGTCGGTTGGTTAGTAACAACAGAGTAACATGGTTAAATCCAACCAAGTCGGTTGGTTAGTAACAACAGAGTAACATGGTTAAATCCAACCAAGTCGGTTGGTTAGTAACAACAGAGTAACATGGTTAAATCCAACCAAGTCGGTTGGTTAGTAACAACAGAGTAACATGGTTGAATTCAACCATGTGTATTGGCTAATAACAACAGAGTAACTTGGTTGAATTCAGCCAAGTGGGTTGGCTAATAACAACAGATTGAATATGTTGAATTCTACCAAGTGAGTCGGCTAATAGCAACAGACTAAGTAGGTCAAATTCTAACAAGTTAGTTGGTTAAATACAACCAAGTAGGTTGGCTAATTTCAATCAAGTGAGTTGGATAATAACAACACAGTTACGTGGTTAAATTCAACCAAGTGGGTTCGCTTATAACAACAGAGTAACTTGGTTAAATTCAACCATGTGTATTAGCTAATAACAACAGAGTAACATGGTTTAATTCAACCATTGGGTTGGCTAATAACAACAGAGTAATTTGGTTAAATTATACCAAGTTAGTTTGTTATTTACGACCGAGCAAATTTGGAGGGGAAATTGATAAATCGGTTATTTTTAACAGAGTTTCGTTAAACAAGTTGACTCGGTTTATTTTAATCAACTAACTCTGTAGGAGCTATATTAACAGTATCACTTGGTAGTTTTTAACCGAAAGTCGGTTGTTTTTAAATAAGCGATTTTTCTGCGTGTGGCCTAATAGCGCGCACCGTCCACTGTTGTCGTTTGACCAGCGGCGTTCTCGAAAAATGGCTCCTCCAGCGTGAACAGCGCACCATGCAGTAACTTTGAGCGGCTGTAATGGCTCCTCGTGCATTACTTCGGTGCCCCAGAAGCGATAGTTTTGCTAGGTCACGCACCCGCTGAGGTGGAAATGAGCCTCATCGCTCATTATGATTTTGGTCGAAAAATCATCCACTTCGTTTATTCCGCGTTCTTGGGTAGTGTATCGCTTCATGGTTTGTTCACTTGTATTCTACATCTGTCTAGTCCACAAATGTCAAAACAGATATGAAATTGGCGGCCATTTGCAAAAATAAGAGCATCTTCCAATAGGGTGATCTCTTTTGGCCCACCCTGTATAAGTGTATTAAAAAAAAAACACCCACGAGGTGGTGAAATTTTTGGTGGCTAAGTTAAGAAATCGGAAACATGGCGAACGAAGAAGAACGGCGGGCTGCTCCAAGAACAATAATGGTACAGAGCTTGCAAACATCATTCGCGATTGAATCATTTGAGCCCCAAAATATTAAATGGACACGATGGGCGGACAGATTCGAGACAGCTATCGCCCTGTTGTGGGTGATAAAATTTCACCTTCAAAACCATCGGGGAAGACATACGAAGGAATTGACGGCCTTTTACGATCCAGATCGGAACGAAATAATGGAAAATTATAGAATTCATCTTCTTAATATTGACTACACACAGCTTGGGAAATAGAAATAAATAAATAGTCTGAGATAATAAATTAGCAACAACACAACACAAACTTTTTCTTCTGTTAGAATTAATCTTCGATTTAATGTACCGGACATTTATTTCGCGAGCTAAATGAGTGGAGACTTGTCATCGGCCCATCTATATGAAGTTAAGAATTTAGCGAGCGAACGGGATACTGCTTTGCTAAATTGTCTCGCTACTGTTAGAAGACGTCAAGCACCAGATTGTTATGGGCTCGGAAGAGTTTAATTTTCATAAATGATTTAGTTAAAATTTTTCTTGTAGCTTTTCTTAATGAGCTTATACATTTACATTTGTTATTATCATATATTCTACTTTTTCTGGGAGCGGTGAAACTATTTCTGACGAGGGAAGAGCTGTTGTGTATATTGTATTAATGTGACAACTGTATACCTATATTCACGATCACCCGTGTATACTTGTTTTATCTATATAATACATGTTTAAAAATACACGTTTCCATTTTGCCAATCCCATAATGTTTATTACAATAAAGAATTTTATTTAAACTGCATTGGGTTACCTATCATTTTTATACAATATAAAAGTTAATACTAATGTTAAATTTGAAAAAAAAAAAATTCATCAAACAATGTTTGAAGATGTTAAGTGCCATTCTTTATCGAATACTTGTGCTTTTTAAAGAAAACAGCGGATACCAGTCGCACCTAGCTCTACCTAACAAAAATTTGTCCAGATAGATAGATCTTAAATCGGGAAAGCCTTTCTGTTGCTCTGGAACTGCGGCCTCCTTAAAATAAGAAAGCATGTAGGATCCGGTGAGAGGTCAATGCGGTGAAGATGTTTTTTCAAGAAGCAATGGCCACTGAATATTTCTGTTAGGATTCTCAGGTTATTTTATTGCAGGTTAATTAGGAAGACTTCCGGGGGGAGAGTTTGGGAAAGAATTCTTTGGTGCAGTTCTTCCCAGGTGTTTAAAGCCAGACTTCATTAGATTTGAAACGAGTCAGATTGTAGGTCCTATGAGTGGAGTTTTTGTGCCGTCCTTTGCTAATGAGTCTGCTGTTTCATTACCATCAAAGCCGCTGTGGGCTGGCATTCAGTGAAGAATGACTAGGTTTTTCTTAGCAAGTTGGATGGGCAGGCCATGTATGTTTCCAGGACGAGCTTCGATTTTATGACAGATGATTCAAGAGCTTTGCGAGCTACTGAGAAGTGAAACATGGTTTGGCCATGTGTATTAGAATCTAGATTTATTATCATGCATTGGTTAATAGCAAGGACTTCAGCCTCAAATGTGGATGAATTCTTGCCAAGTAGTTCGCTTGAGGCGACTTTCCGTATATTTTGGAAATAGTCCCTCACTCGATCTTAGAAGCGTCTGTGTACCAGACGAGGTCAAGTCGTGATGGATTTAGTTTGTCTTTGCCCCAATCTTCCCTTGGTGGAATGATGATAGAGATGATTTTATGGAAACATGTTCCGGTAGCATCGGTAGCATGTTATCCAGAGGAATGCTTCTAAATATCATAGCTCCATAGCGTTAAGTAAGGTTAAACGACCTTCTTGAAAAGAATAAATGTCAATCTTCTTCGAATTATAACAGTCGACGAATACTCAGTTTTGCCTCCATTTGAACGTGTGTTGGAATAGGTGTTAGACCTAGGATGACATTCAGTGTTGTAGTAGGGGTAGTTAAGTGTTGTAGTAGTATCAGTATATCATCCGATCTTCCGGGGTCTAAGACCCCCATTTTCACCGTAGACTCGATGGCAGACCCCTGTTAATTGTACGTTCTATTTGCTGATTCCATAAGAGTTTACTGTCAAGGATGATTACCGAATACGGATGTCTAGTTTCGCCGGTTTGGTAAAAGGAACAATAGTCATCTTTTTTTGGATTCACAGAAAGACCATTTTTGTTGCACGATCTTTGAAAAACTGATTTTGTATTGAAGTCCTTACGAATTTGCCACTGACAATGATTGCTACGTCGTCGGCATATCCATATCAATCCCTTGATTTGCCAGGGACTCTGGTTGTTAGTGCCGAGATTTCCACATCGCATCATCGGGTCTGAATTATTCTTTCGTTCAGCATTGACATTATCCATCTTCCTACTATAGGGTATAATTGATGTTGTTGAGACCCCTATTTGTGGACTCAAAGGCAAGGCCGTAGCTAGGGGGGGGATCACAGGGGTTTGAACCCCCCCCCGAAACATTAACAATTGCACTTTCTTAAAACAAGAACAGAGTAAATCTAAACAAGAATGAGCAAATTTGGCCGTTAACCAAAATGCAAGAATGTTCAAATCAAATCAAGCATAGCATTGACTTTTTTCATTAAAAAATACCAAAGCACCGTTACACACTACACAAGAATACCACAAAATTGTTGCAGGAAAACATTAAAAAAAATTATCCGGAAACTAAATGGAAGAATTTAACGGCTATGTGTGGAACTCGATGGGTTGAAAATCATGATGATTTATTAAGATTCAAAGAAATTTTTAAAAGCAGAGTGGATACCTTGGATATGTTGAGTATTGATACGGACTCTGAGACCTCATCTAAAGCTTCTTGTCTTTTAAAATCAGCTTTGGCCAGTGAATTTTTGATAAGCTTGTGCTGCTTAAGTATTTTGTTTTCGTACACACTACCATTGTGTAAAATTTTGCAATCCGCTTCTTGTGACCTAGTATCAGCTCTGGACCACGTAAAGCTAGTTTTAAATACGTTTCAAAAAATTCGAGAAAATGTTAATTTAGAATTTAAAGATATTTTTGACACTGCTCAAGGCCTTTTAAGTATTGTGGATGAAACTGAAACCTTCAAAATTCCACGAATAGTATCGAAGCAGCAGCATAGGGCTAATGTAAACGCGTCTGACCCTGAAAACTTTTATAGGATAGTTATTATGATTCCCCTTTTGGACGACTTCATAACTCAGCTCCAAACGCGGTTCGAGGACCACAAGACCGTTCTATCATCGTTATATATTTTGATCCCGTCAATAGTTGGCAAAAGCGAAACAAATTTTAACGAAGAACATTTTAAATTTTATGAAAGATTTTTGGATTGGGATAGCTTGAAGACAAAATGTCATGAACAACACGAGGCACTGTGTTCACAGAACGCCATTACAGCTTTAGGCGACTGCAGTAAAGATTTTTTTCCCAACATACATCGACTTCTAAAAATGTTGGCAACATTACCAGTATCGACATGTACACCAGAAAGAACGTTTTCGACGATGAAGCGCTTGAAAACATTTTTAAGAAACTCTACTGGTGAAGATCGACTTACTGGCTTAGCCTTAATGTCAATTCATCGGGAGATAGAAATAAATACTGATGAAGTAATTGACTTATTTGCAGCAAAGAAGGACAGGCGATTAAATTTAGTTTTATAAAATAATTATTTACTTTGCATTTTGAATATAGCTTCTTTTTTTTAAACTATTCCTACTTTTGTTATAATTACTTTAATTACTAGTTAATAAATATAAAATGAAATTTGAAATTGAAGATTATTTTATTTTCCTCAATCGCTTCCAACCTTTAAATTAAAAAGTTATTTTTTAAAGATCATATCCCCCCCCGAAATATTTGTCTGGCTACGGCCTTGCTCAAAGGATATTTAGTTAAAGGCTATTTCAATATAAAGTAGGATTAAAGTTTAGTTACTAAATCATTAAGTGCTGACTCGGTGGATGTACCCGATTGATAGACATGCTTTATACTTCAGGGATGTATTCTTTATGTGTCTATCAATTAGTTTTCTCCATGCTTTTAAGATAAGAAGACATGAGACTGATAAAATTTGCAAAATTTGTCTCGCAATTTTCCAGTCTCCTCTCGTCGGCAGGTTGATTCGGGGAGAGAGGTTTATGATGAGAAGATCATACAAAATCTTAAGGTCAATAACTTTCAAAAACCATAAATTTGTTTACAATTAAACACTATAGTGATAGCTCAGTAAGTTGGCCAGGAAACAGGGTAAACTTTTTATTAAGATCTGGCGACCTAAATACCTGTCCTATGTTTGTAGTAGAAAAACATACAATCTGCATTCTAAGATTATTCATAGGATGATGCAAATATTCTGCAATGAAAATAATGTTAATACTGGTGTTAAATTAAAAAAATAGAAAAACACCCAAGCAGTGTATAAAAGTGATTAGTCGTCTGCAGCAACTAACCAGAGACAATATTAAGACCCCCAACTTCGGGCGATTTTACGTTACACGCTATATATTTTTATGGGGTGGCAAATGCTTACTGCGTTAGGATTGTAACATAGAAATTCATATGGACTAATGTCACGTAACTTCAAAAATTCCGGCTCTCCAACACACTCGCACCTTGCATATGCCACTTTCGCTGTCGGCGTTCATAGAATTTTATCCGTTAAATTTGAAATTACTCGTAACGTGCTCATAGTATTTTGTTTTTTAGGAATAAGTGTTCTTTTGTACATTTTGAGAAAATTTACTGTTGAATTCGAAGTTAATATTATTCAAAAGCGGAGAATACAAAACCATGTTTTTCCTAATATGTTTGAAGTATATAAACATATCATTTAGATAGTTTTATTAAAAAAACAAATTAAATTAATCGCCATTTTTTATTTATAGGAAGAATAGTTCGTTATTATTAGTACGAAACAGTAAGTTAAGTGTTATATTATATTAAAAGTACGCAGTATATGCAAATAGGAACGGAAAATAATAAATGAGTAGGTAATTTACAGAAAGTAATAAAAATCTAAACGCAAAAGATTTTTATTAGATAGGTATATATTTATTAAATTGAGTAAGTTTATTTACGAATAAATAAATATCTGGCGCAAAAGGTCCTCAAGAACTCTAGGCCAAGATTTTCACAACCATTCGCTTTATGTGACAAATGGGACATGGAAGGGAGCTTCAACTTTATGCCGTGTTAAAACGACAAATTGAGAAGCTATTTCTAGACAGTTATACTCTCGAGTTCATGAAGACCCGGGCTTGAACACCCTGAGGTCAACCCAGACAACGATGCATACTACGATTGTGAATCCAAGAAGACAGCTACAGTTTATGTAAAATAGATTTAAGGAAACAAACATTGTATACCGTTGGGCCCCTGTTGTTGAGCCAACGCATTTAAATACTTATTCAGTATTCACCACCATTTGTTACCTAGCCTTTAGTCAAATTGCATGTACAGAAAGTTTAATAAAAGCAAATGTAATGTAATGTCAGAGGTCTAAATTATTTTCAGTTTCATTATGCACAATGGTGGGCAAGTGATTCAAGTGAGCGGCACTGTATGTACGAATTTGCTTTGGCACATTATAATTACGCTATTTACATTCTGGTTCCTAAAACTTTGTTTTGGAGTGCACTCTTTCTTTTGCATTTACCTTAACAAAATTACCTATACTGAAAGTACTAAGAGCAGTTGCATTTTTTAAACTGTTCCTGTGTTACATCACTAAATACTGTTCAGTGTTAAAAACTACAGAATTCCGAATCATATTTTGACCTTACACACACCCAACATGGTAGAAAATTTGGTAAATTCTATGTTTGGGAATATTTTCTAGAAACTTTTAACTGGCATCTTGTTAACTAATTTTTAGAACAATTTTCAAGGGCATTATCTTGCCTAAGTTATCAACTGCCATGTCTAAGTCTAATGAAGTTTAAAGAGAATAATACTTCTTTTAAAAATATAAATTAAATTTACATTTTCACTGTTCCTAAATAACAGCAACACTGTTCACTCTTATTAAACCACAGAATTCCCAATCATATTTCGATTTTGTACAAATAAAAAAAAAAAAAAAACAAGAAAACTTTTTTCCTTTTACAATTATTGTTATAAATTCATTTACAAATTGTTTATTATTGAAAAAGTTCCAACCGGCGGCCATCAGTTACACGTATTCAGAGACAGGGAAAAAAAGAGCGCGCGAGAGAGGGCTTTAATTCAAAATTTGCAGTGAAAATCGGGAAGGTGCACGGAAGTTGACCCTCTAGTTTAGATCCTCTTTGGTTTAAGGTTTACTACGGCAAACAATTAAGACGTAGAGTAACTTCGGGTATTGTGATATGGTCGGGAAATGTGATATAGTAGCTTATTTTCCGAAAAAAACAATTCTCGACAAGAATTTTCTTGTCAACATGACGGCAATGGAGAAGAACACGTGCTGCAGCTTTTGGTGCGCTCGCGCTCATTATGTTGTATGTCAGTGCATCGATATTGTCTCAGGTGTACAGACAACATTTTTTTGTGTGTGAGCTTTTTGTGGTATTTCAGCAAAAATTTTAGCAGAATTAGAAACTGAAGCGATAAATTTTGTTTGTGTGTGAAGAGAGCTGACAGTATATTGGGTGAGTTTTTAATTCGATGAAGTATATATTTAAAAAAATCTCTCGATTGTTGCAAAAGCCAAATGCGGCTAATGTGATATATTTAGTTAAAATTGGGTAAAGTGATATACTATATCACATTACCCACCAAATTATTAATTAGTAAAAATATGTTTATAATTCATTTCAGATCATGCCAAAAAAAAGGGGAGATACGTAAATGGGATGCGGAAGAAATGAGAAAGGCTATTCTAGCAGTCCGAGAAGGAAAAATGGGTATACTTTTGGCATCGAAGACATTTGGAGTTCCATTCGCAACACTACAAAGATCAGCTCGTAGTGATAAATCCATTAGCGATATTTTACCCACGCCTTTGGGACGTAAGCCTATTTTTAGCCAGGAAATGGAATTGGAGCTGGTAAGATACATCCGGGAAATGGAATCACGCTTTTGGGGCTTAACTCGCGGGGACATTCGATCACTAGCATTCCAAGTCGCAAAAAGAAACAACATAGCTTGCCCATTTTCAGTACTGAAAGAATGTGCAGGAAAAGATTGGTTGCATGCATTTCCGAAATAAGTATCAGGAGTCCAACCGGAACCTCAATAGATAGGGCAAAAGGCTTTAATGCTGAAAATGTGGGTACCTTTTATAGCTTACTGGAGCAAGAGTACGAAAAACTTAATTTTAGTTTGATTCCTTAATTTAAGTTTTTTCTTGTTATTCTTATGTAGGTAAATGCTAATGTTCCTACTTTTGTAAAAAAAAATAAAAAAAAAATGCATAATCCATAGTATTACAAGTGTCTTTCTTCGGTTGGAAACTATTCGGGTAATGTGATATGGTATTCCACATTATCCGAAGGTAGTGTATCACATTACCCGCCAATTTTATTAAGGGGAGTTACAGAGATTTTTTTATTATTTTGTAAATAGCTGCAGATTGACTTACGCTGCAGAGTTCTGAAGACAAAATATAATGCGCAATGTATCAAAGAGCTATAATGAATAGTGCGGCAAAAGCTATGACATAAAAGTTTCGAATAATTGTTAGAAAACAAATACCTATATCACATTACCCGAAGTTACTCTAAGCGTAGATCCCTGGCTGATCTTCTTTGGCACAGGTGAGGAGGGCGCGGCATGCTCGCGGTCGCTCTGCTACAGCTCGTCGGACGGGGTAGTTCTTGCCCCCTCACCATATGCCACCACAACAAACATTTGTATTCCATGCCATTCTTAAATCAAACAAAAAAAGAAGAGAGAAGAAAGCTACGTTATGCAGACCTCAGACGGACAAAAGGACCCCTGCAAGACGAAAGAGGGAAAGAAAAAGAAAGAAAGAGGAATAAAGCGAAAACTTAAAATAAAAGGAAAATCCAAGAACCCATGCCACTACACCTCACACCGTGAAAGCAAATTATAGCTTCCGTTCTTCAGATTGTGCAACAAAAATTTTTCGTGAATGCTTGAAATCCTGAAATTTACATGTTCGCGTACGAAATGTGAAGCTATTTTTCAGGTTTCCTTTGGGAAACCCGCGAAACCCGCCAAAACACGCCCTTTTAGCTTAAAAAAACCCACCGCTTTTTGCCAAAAAATAAATGGTCTGGGAGCTCTTTGCACTTCTATATTTTAAGATATTTTATGTGCTTTATTGGTGTTATCGTCAAATTTGTGGGTGTTCAATCTTCTTTATATTAAAAAAATTGTCTTAGATATCTAAGGTAATGTATTTGAGATAATGAATGCCTATACTGTAGTTCATACGTGTACCCAATCACATAAATCACTTTTAACTTGCTTCTTACCCTATTTTGCGATTCCTATCCAAAAACTCAAGTGTTCACAACAAACTTTGACCGTGGTGTACTTCGAAATTAAACTCCAAAAGTTTTAGAGAACAACTTTTAAAGTGATTTAGTTCGAAATTAATCTTCACAAGTCTTAGAAAACAACGTTTAAAGTTTAATTTCGAATTACACCTACGTCCTACATACACCCCGGGCGTTGGGAAAAAAGCCAACATTTAATAAATGTAATAATGTAAATTATTAAAAAAAAAATGTCGACATTATTATTCTTATGAAAATCATTTTATTTACAGTTATGGAATATATTAAGCCATCGTTCAGAACAATGGGAGTAAGCATATGCATAGGCATTTTCTACTGCCTAGGATCTATAGCAGCTCCATGGATTGCAGTTCTGACAAAATCGTGGAAGGCATTTCTCATCACAACATCGATTCCCTTTGCTTTTGTGCCGCTATTTTATTTCATCATTCCGGAAAGTATACAATGGCTAACATCGAAACAAAAATATGATCAGGCGATTGACTCTCTAAAAAGAATTTCAAATATCAATGGAAAATTCCTAAGTCAGGCTGAGATTAATTCTTATATTCAAGAATGTCGTATTAAATCGGAAAAATACCAAAGCCCTAGGCCAAATGTTCTAGGCCTCTTCAAAACTCCACGACTCCGTAGGCACACGTTGATTCTATTTTTTAAATCGTAAGTCGTATTAATAAATATAAACTACATAACTCCACTTTATTCAAATATATTTTGTTATGTTTTTACTGTAGGTTAATTGAGTGCTCTGCAATAATAACTAAACACTTACATTGAGTATTGCTAGTTTCGAAACTGATTTTAGTTTCGGCTTTGTATATGAGCTACCAATAATCGAATTTATCTTAGGATTTATTAAGTACTACTCTATTACAAAGCTTACAGTAAACCAAAAAGTAACATGAAATGCATAGACAACATGAACAAATTATTGAAATTAAGCTAAAGTAGGTGTTCATTCAATTGAATTCAACTCAACTTATTCTTTATTCAATATGTACAAAATATGAAAAGTGAGTTTACAAAATTATACAAACAATTTTACATTTAGATAATACATATAGAATAGTTAGTGACATCTACATTTCAAAAAAAAAATAAAAAAATAGAGATGATGTCACATTTGGATATATTTAACATTGAGTGGGGTGTACAAAGGTGTAGATAAATAGAAAAAGGTTATAGTTCAGATTTAAAGAGAAAGAGAAAATTACAGCAATTTTAGAGGGAAATAAAGAGCAATCTTTGTCAAATGAAAAAGAAGGAATGCAGTGTAGCACAACAGGGATTTAATTTCGTGATGGTTGAAACCAAGGAGCCAAGTTTTAGTTTGTTTTGTAAACATGCGGAAATTTCGTATGGGCCGAATTGCCAAAGGTAACTGGTTAAAAAGTTTGCGTGACACAATGAGTACGAGTTTCTGTAACTTGTAGTGCGAAAAGCAGGTAAACTTACAACAAGTTTTGAAAAGCTGCGTAGCCTGCGAAAGTCAGAATTTTGACTTTCCAGATACCCGCCTCTCAAAAAAAAAACACCTTAAGAACTTTGAAATAAAACAAGTGTTGCAAGGGAAGAATTTTCAACGACCTAAATATGGCTATAGTGTGAGCTAAACGATGAGAGCTACAAACTTTACGTATAGCAGATTTTTGTATGACAGTTAATTGCTGCAGCTTACTAAAATATGCGCCACCCCAGCTGCAGAGTCCATATTGCAATCTAGATTGGAATAATCCATAATAGATCATTTTCATTGTGTGAGAAGAGCAATACTTTCTAAGACGAAAGAAACATCGAGTAGACGAAAGAAGATATTTTTTCAAAATAGAATTGTGCGTGGACTAGTTCAAATTTGTGTCTATAGTAACACCAAGATACTTAAAACTATCAACACTTTCAATTATAAAGCAGGTAGGACTGCAAACCGCGTTTCTATTGAAGGATGGACCAGTTTGGAAACTGGAAACGTTGTTCAACAGAATATGACTTGAACAATCATGGGAATGAAAAACTATATCTGAGTCGGGGAACTCCAGTCCAGTTAAACTGAAATACATCAGTTTAGTTTTGCTACTCACAGTAAGCCTGTTTTCAGCAAACCAGCACCTTAGTAAAAATACATCATGGCTTAAGTTCGATATTAGATCCAAGGGACTGACTGAACAGTAAGCAATACCAAGGTCATCGGCAGGGCCGGACCAACCATATGTGCAAGATGTGCAAATGCACAGGGCGCAAAATTCTGGGGAAATTTGTTTCTCTTTTGGGTAGATGAGAAATCCCATTTGCCATTTCCCATACATTACGTGCAGAATTAAAACTCGCACCCTACGCACATACGATTCCGTAGGACTAATTTTTTTTATTGGAAATTTTTCCATGCAGATTTTGTGAGTGACGGTGCAAGAAATAAAACCTGCACATACGATACAAGGTGGAACTTTTTTTGGTTTGAGTATTTTGTACTATATTCTCTTTTGTAAAATGTAAGGGGAAGTGCAAGAAATATAGCTACACGAAGTCACGAACCGGGAGGAATATTTTGAGATTGAGTAGGTAAGAAATGAGCTTGCATGGGTCTAATGGGATTTTTTATTTGCCGATATTTTGAGTTAGATTCTTCCTTGAGTTAATGTGCAAGAAATAATTCAGCACAGGCACAGCGCACAGGTATGATTGAATATGAAAATATAGTATTCTCTTCCACTGCAGTGCCTTTGAAAGTGTCACTGTCCGTGTACTTGCGTACTTCATGCCTCAATTTGCAGAATGTTTTAACATTTGGTAGTTTTAAAAATTTAGATGGAGCAGAATTGTATCATGAGTTAACAGTCATTTCCCACTTGTAACACCACAAAGCTCGTGTTTATATGTGCTAAATTTTATATTCAGTTCAAGCCTTGAAGATCTTGCTCCTAATTTAGTTATTGCTCTTCAAATTCTAAATACAATCCCGTTACAGTAGCTTCAGGAGAACGTAGTTTTTCTAAACTTAAAATTATTAAAAATTATCTCAGGACAACTATGACTCAAGCCGGCGCAGTGGCTTAGTGGTTAGTGTGTTGGACTACTAAGCGAGGGGCTCAGGTTCGAATCCCGCAAAAACCCAAATTCCAACTTAGGGTTTTTTCCACTGCGCCGCCTCTCGCGAACGTCTGACAAACATTCGAGAATATAACTGTCTTAAGAGCTTCTCAATTAGCCGTTTGGAATCGGCATAAAATTGTAGATCCCTTCCATTCGTTCCAAAAATGAAACTCCCACAAAACGAATGGTTGTGAGAAGCTAGGCCTTGGGTCTCTACAGACCTGTTGCGCCAACTATATATATAACTATAACTCAAGAGAGATTGGTAGGCTTATCTATAATGTCTATAGAAAAGGAATTATTAAAATCTTTAGATTATGATGATCTTATTGCTGAATTTGCCAAGGCTAAGGCCAGGAAAAAAAGTTTGCAAGTTTAAACGTTTCCCATCTGCACAATTCTTCGCTGCGTTTAGTTTATGTTTTTCCTAATGAAATTAACTAAGTTCCTTAAATGAATTCTTTTATTTTATTTATTTTGTAAATATATTTTCATTTAATTTTGATTTTGATTTATTTATTTTTTATTTGTGTAAATACATTTATTTACAATCATTTTTTGTTACTGAGGATAAGGCCTACCGGGGATACCTCAATAAAAACAAGCGCACTGAAAGTCTACCTCCTGGGTGATGTGGCAAAGACTTATGCATTTGTGCAAATGTGAGAAAAGGGCGCTTTCTGTAAATCTTGCACAGGGCGCTAGTTTGGCTGGAGCCGGCACTGGTCATCGGCAAAGGCTTTAGTTTTGCCCAAGAATGGAAGTGAAAATAAGGTATTTATATATATTAGAAATAAGATTGGGCCAAGTACAGAGCCTTGGGGTACTCCCAGGTTATTTGTTTTAGGACTACTTATATTGCTTCCAACTTTAACTCGTTGAATTCTATTTTTAAGATAGGACGCAAACCAATTGTAGATAAAACCTCTGAATCCGGCCTTATGTAATTTACATGGTCAACCATATCAAATGCCTTAGTAATGTCGACAAAAAAGCCCACGGCAGAAAAATTTGTCATCTAAACCCTTATATAATATAGAGCAGAAGTCCAGTAGAGCATCCTCAGTGGAATGGCCAGTCCGAAAACCGAACTGTATGGGACTAAACAAATTAAAATGATTAAGATAGGCTATTACTCTCGTTTTAACTACTTTTCCAAAAGCTTTGGAAATAGAAGACAACAAAGAAATTGGTCTATAATTGGATGTGTCAGTCTTATTACCCTTTTTGAATAATGGAACTACTATGGCACATTTCAGTTCAGTGGGAAAAGTTCCAGACATTATGCTAAAATTAAAAAGGTAATACAAAATATCTACTAAATTGAGACCAATATTCTTTAAAACCAGATTCGAGATCCCATCATTACCAAAGGAGGTAGAGTTAGGTAGCGAGTTAATAGTTTTTAGCAATTCAAATCCTGTAATAGGCTCAAAAGCGAAGCTGCTTCTGTTTCCATCACAGAAAGTAACAGGCTTGGTGCAACAAATACAAGAAGCTTGACTATCCGAAAAAGAGGAGTCACCAATGGAAGCGAAGTAATTACTAAATTCGTTGGCTATTTCTAATGGATTTGAAATGTCAGTACCAGCTTTTGTAAGTACGATAGGATCAGTGTTAGTATAAACTTTTCGACTAATAATACTATTAACGAATTGCCACCCCTTCTTAAGATCTCCATTTGCCGAAAGTATTTTGGAACGGTAATACCTATCCCGCGCACTAATCACTTCCTTATTCACTTTTTTGCAAAACTTTCTGAAGCGTCTTTTTAAGCTGTTATTCATTGGAAGTTTCCAACATTTTTTCCTCAGTTTGTTTTTAGTATTATTTTTTTTTGATAAGTGAGCGACTTATCCAAGGTTTAAGGCGATACTCTGACTTTTTCCGTGATAAAGTAAAGGTAGAAGAACCAATGTAATTTTGTAAAATTTAAAGAAAAATATCATATGCTATGGAAGCATTTCGAGCAGCATAAACACTGTCCCAACTTTCAAAAAGGAGCTTATCGTTTAATTCGAAAAAATTTAATTTATTGAAACAGGTTGGTGAAGAATCGTATGGCTTTCTGCATTTTATGTTATTAAAAAAGATTCCCGTCATACAATGGTCAGTTATATTAAGATCCATGTTGATTCCAATAAAATGATCCACTGTTAGATTCTCAAGACGAGTAAAAATATGGTCAAGGCAGGAGCCTGCAGATGGCCTGGTAGGTTCTTCAATTATGGGAAAAAGTCCGTATTCAGCCATGAGTGATAGGTAAGAATCAGAAACTGAGTTAGACGCACAAAATATCTATATTCAAGGCACCTAAAATGACAAGATTTCCAGATCGTTCGTTAGCCAAAAGGATAGAAAATTCATCTAAAAAAAAACATAGGTGTTGAAGAATGGAGTCTATATACACAGACAAAAGTAAAAAGTTCGTTTTGGATATTGCAAGATACTTTGATGACATCCGCGCTTCTTAGCTTAGAAACTTTAATAACAGGCTCATGTAAATTAGAAACAAAAACACCCACTCCACCGGCAGCATACGTATCATTAGGATTTGGAAAAAAATTATAATTAGGAATATGATAATCATCAACTTCGCACGAATAAATCCAAATTTCAGAGACAAAAACTATTTCTGGCAGGTTTACAAAAGTTTCAAGATGTCCAATCAGTAAATCAAAGTTACGTCGCAGACTACGAATATTTTGATGTAAAACGAAAAAAGAATTGCCACCTGATTTTCAACTAAAAATTCTATCGGAATTATATCTAATGGTTCTTAACGAGAGATTGTCGTGCACAAGATCTTATGACAACAATCTCACTATTATCAAATTTTCTCATTAAAATATGAGACTTTCTGAACCACACATATTTGAACTTATTCTCCTTTTTACATCTTTTTGCTGCCATAAATAAAGGCTTAGAATATTTAGTTAAGCTATCATTAATTAAAAAATATTTGAATTACTACGAATGGTAAAGAGCGATGAGTTCAGCTTCCTCCTTGCATTTTTTTTTGCTTTCCATCACTTTCCGCTTGACATTGTGCGAAGAGAAATGAACGCAAAGAATATCACCGTGCTCATTAGATGTAGCGGTTGCACTCGTATGTTTAGCATTGTTTGTTTGCTTAACGTAACATTTCTGTATATCATCAGTCGAAACAGATATATTTAAGGCCTTTTCAAAGATCACGTTAACTTTCTCTCTTGCATTTGAATTATTTATGTCGGGAACACCAACAGTTTCAACAACATTTTCCAGTAGCTTCTGCTCTCTCCAGTTCACCCTGTCCTCCAAATTTGCCACCTTTATACGCAATGCTTGGTTTTCCTCTTTTAGCTGCTAGAATGTGCTGAGAAAATCACTGTTGATTTTTTTCAATTCGAGGATTTCAGTGTAAAGCAGTTGCAGGGTTAATGAACTTTCGGTCAAAGCAGAGAGAACCGTTGACATACTGACGTTCGCTGTGCCAAGTACAGATTCTGCTTCGCATTGAGACGAAAGTGATGCAAGATTTGCATGGGCATCCGGATTCTTAGGTGTTGTTGTTATTTTGGGAGGTACTTCTACATGATGAGAAGAATCAAATGTTATCTGAAACTGATGTTGTCTTAGATGTTGTTGATTTTTCTTGGTTTTTCAAAGGTTGCCCCCTTTGTTGCGAGACGGGAATTACAGGTAATGACTGTTGAAGAGATTTGCGTCGCAAAACAGAACAGACACTTGTCGCAGCGATGAGCAAGATTATTGGTTATTAAATAATCCAAATCTACCGGTTGAATATTAGCGCACGAACCGTGGAACAGACTTTTACAATCACCGTACTGTATTTTTGTTGCATCGCTGCGATCTATTTTGTCATTGCAAACCGGGCAAAAGAAAATTTTACTTTGACTTGGAAGTATAGAGAAAACAGAAATTAAAGCTTCGCACCCCACGACACTTTAAGAAACACGTCTTAATCAATCAATGTATCTCCGTTCATTCGTGTATGAAAATATTCATAATGGTATGAAACTTCCATAAGATGCATGATTTGTTCATAAAAGCAATGGATAGTATTCATAAAAAAGTTATGCCTTTGCTTATGTACACTTCCATGAATGCAATGTATCCAATAATTGTAATTTGAATATTTTCATCAAGTTTGTTGGACTTTTCGGAAAACGTTCATGGGGTTTATGTATTTATTCAACGAACGTATGCACAAATTCATTGAATTTATGTAAAATGTCACAGTTTATATGAACGAAGACTTAAAGGACATGAACCCTTTCTTTACCTTTATAAAAGAATTCATTGTTTTAATAAATATAATAAATATCTTCCTATTTCCTTTAATCTTACGATGATGACTGATCTTAAAATTTGAAAATCCTCGAACCTTAAACCGCACTAAAAGAGGATCTGCTTTGCTTGTATTTGCTGTGAATTTTTTATTATTTTACTATTAAGTTAGCCAATATGTTCATGCATCTCCTGGTGGCCAAAAATATGAAAGCCTCCTGCGAACTGTTATTCTGAATTTGACAAGACGTTTATTTCCAGTATTGCCCTTTTTTACGGCCGAGATATGCGTGCAGGCTCCTGCATTAATTTACTGCTACGTTATCTAAATTAAAAAAAAAAAAATAGGAAATCGATATGAGTTCAATGTGTGCCGTATAGAAAAAACTATTAATTAGATTAGAAAAAAAAATGACCACTATTAATATCGGCTACATCTATTTTTTTTCAAGCATTTCCCTCATTGCTTGTGTCTTGAATGGATCTCCAGGGGATTTTTTTTAAAATGCCGACTTGTTGGGACTCCTGGACGACTTTCAAAAACAATCCCAAACCTTGTCAATCTTTTACAAAATAGATATATTTGTTATTATAGTTGTAATAATTATTAATTTTAATAAAAATTAATCTACCAAAAGATCCTACTTTACTTTGCTTTGCTGAGATCGAAGCTCAAAAAAACAGGCCCATAACGAAAGAAACTTCATTATTGTTTAAAGGTAAAGAAGAATAGAATTTCGTTTTCACTTTTTAGTTCTTTTGTATTAACAACTAATAAAAGCCAAAAAAAAGTACATAATCTAATTCGACTTTTTACTTTAAAAATACATTTTTTATTTTTATTTTTTTAAGCTTTCACACTAGACAAAAACGATTAATTCTAGTTTAAAACTAGCATTTATCTTATTCAAGCTTACTGGCTCCAAGCGAGCGCTCTAAACTTATCAATATCCTTAAAATTATTGCCTTTCGGCCTTAAATTTATCTATTTCTATGAATTGTTTTGTTTTTTAATTTTCAAGAAACTTTAGAAAACTTGAACTCTTTATTATTTGTTTTACTTAAAACTAATTAAGACTACCTAAGCTACTTAACCTAAATTACCTATAATCAGGGTGGTGAACAATCAAATCGACAATGGAGCGGACTATCCCCCGGGTCTTCTTCGACATTCACATAATTATGTACGCTATTGTTACATGGAAAATAGTATTTCACGCACCAATACACTCGCACTTAATGTATATCACTTCCGATATTGTCAAAGCTACTAGATTTATTTGACATGACTAGTACTAGTGCCCACTAGTGCGAACTGAGAAGTGTCAGCTAATTTTCACACCTGTCAAGACTAAGAGCCCTGTACAACCTTGCGAATTCCGTTACCAAATCGAACGCAAAATGTGTTGCCCTGAAGTCTGTCAGTTTTTGACATTGGAAAATATTTAAGAGTTAACTCAATTCTGATCTTATGCTTAACATAATGCAAATAGTTGATGATGAGTTTGAAAATTTATTCGGACAATGAAATGAAATGCAAATCTTCCTCAACTGCTAACCGCACTTGATGCTAATATAATATCAGTGACCGGACGTGCTTAATGTTTGTTCATGTCATAAATATACAAACTCATCATCTAATATAAAATTTGAAATTATTCGTAGGAGTGGGTAAACATTCTTTTTATTAGGAATAAGCGTACATTTGCTTTAAATACCTATTTATGAAAAATGATTAATGCAGAGTGGTTGCTGGAAATAAATACATTTTGAGCAAACTTTCTTTAAGATAACGAAACACAACCACATTTGTTCTAATATTTTTCAAACATGTAAAACATCTCTTAAAGAAAGTTTTATTTGCCAAATTCATCACATTATTCGCCTTTTTACAATCATTATAATAATGGGTGAACATACAAAGTTTCCGTACACTGTTTTAGTATTTATTATAAAATGAGGATAACGAAACTTATATCATTCGAAAATTTGAATCATAAGTAAAACTTATTTTCAAGGGGGCCTATTTTTTCGACATCTAGATATTTGCTTTAAAAAAAAGAAATCATGTATAAGTATCATTTCTTAGTATTGTATTACATACATGTAAAAGGTAGGTATTTAACTCAGATCGGTATGAATAAAACGTAGCAATTGCTACGAAAATCTAAGTCTGTTATTTAGCTGACTCAGACCTTTTGCTAAATACTTTGTACGCAAAATTTTAACATAAACAATCCAAGCATTGTAAATTTTTGATGTTTTGTTAAGTTAAATTCTGTTTGTATGAAAAAGCAGCTATTGTTTCGTGTAGCGCGAAGTTCGACTGTGGACTGGGTAGTATTAAATTTTTAAGGTATATAGGAGATCCGGGCTTTTAGGTTAATAGTTCAAAAGCCTCTCCGTAATTCACAGTTCGTCTGCAACTAAGTGGCTAGTGTTTCAAAAACAATGTCCAACAAGCCGATAATCGGATACAATTATCGGCACCACATTTTTACAAACATCATCAAAGTTGAGAAGTATTGCAACACATTAATAATAATATTAATATTAAAAAAAATATATAAAAATAACAATACGTTGGTACTACACGTACGCACAGGAATTATTTGCACAGTTCTTGCTGATCATGAATTAAAGAACATGAAATGTGAACATTTCTTACATGAAATTTCGAAAACTATTATCCTAAACTCTTGCAGAGTTGTGATTAAATTTCTACAGCAACCGTAGCAATAGTCTGATATGACAATGACTTGCATCTGAGACTGCCGTCGTATTCGGTGAAATGGACCCCAGGACTCCAATCCTCAACTTCCGTGTCGGATAATTCGTATACGAGCAAATCCGCCTAAAATTTTCGCATAGCAAAAGAATTGGTATTCTCAAAGCTGTACCCGTTTTTTTTTTATCTGTGCGAAAATAATATTCACCTCTCGAATGAGGTAGAATTTTGACAGTTTGTGAGAAAAAAAAAAATATTCCAATTTAATACGCTCAAAAATTGGCTCGTACAGAGTGCGATTTTTGCTCAGTTCAAAAAAAAAGGTTAAAATTAACCAAGGCTCTGTTGGAAAACACCGAGAATTCGTTGTTAAATACTACCGATATAAATAGGTAAAATGCATACTGTTAAAAATAACACACTTTATCAGTTGTTAAGAACCAAGTTTCTACATAAATATCCACCAGTTTGTTATTAACAACCGAGAAAAATTGATTAAAGGTCATTTTTAACCGAGTTTCGTTAAACAAGTCGACTCGGTTATTTTTGATCCACTAACTCTGTAGGAGCTATATTAACAGTATCACTTGTTAGTTTTTTACCGAAGTTCACGCGATTTTTCTGCGTGAAATTGGTTGGTAATTGTTGTTTTCTATTGACAAAAAAAGAAATACTAATGTGTTTAATGAACATTTATTGGTTTTCGCAGTGGCTACTTTGGGCGATATGAGCTCAGCATTTCTTCGATTCTCAAAGAAGCTGTTAGGGAAAATCGAAATATACAGAACTATTCGAGAGTCCAATGATGCTTTGAACGAATGGCACTATTTTTTAACATATTTATATCAATGCGAAGGGATATCATTCAAAAAGTGCTCCGTTTAAATTGTTTGATTTATTTATTTTAATTTGACTCTTATTTTCTCACACACAAATCAAGAAACAAACCGTTTTTTTAAACTATGAAACTCATAATTCCGTATACGAGATGCAAATCCGCGTGGAATACACAGACGAGAAACATTCCAACAGAAATTCTCGTATGCGGATTTCGAGAATAGCAAATTTCAGTTTCTCGCATCGCATCGGAGATTTTGACCGATAAACGTATGCGGTTTTTTGAGAATTGGGGTCCAGCTCGCGCGGTATCTGGCGGTGGAAGAGGATAATAATAATAATAATAAAATATTAAAAATGATTGTTTTGTTTTTATTTTCAGAATGGTAATAACGCTATGTTATGATGCTGTTTCAAGGAACGTTAATGGAAAAGGGATATCCCCTTTCATAATGTTTTCTTTAAGCGCTTCAACAATATTTCCTGCATGCATGTTATTAATATTGCTACAAGACCGTATTGGCAGAAAAGCCATGTCCTCTCTATCGCTTCTTATAAGCGGAATGTTTATTTCAGCAAGCGGATTAATACTATCGTACCCGAAAATGTCTGATCACAGTAAGTGAAAATTTAAAAAGTAAATAGAATAAAATGTAACATATATGAAAGGACAAGCTTTTAAATAAACATACTTAGGACATCAGAAATCAACAGCAAAGCACACCAAGTACTACGAATCACTTTCCTTCATTGATGCTAATGATGCTGATGTTTAATGCGCTTATTTTTTTGGAAAATAATAAAAAAAATAAGTTGTTTGTTGTTGAAAAATAACAAAAAAAAAAAAATTCTCAGAGTCGCTAACTGAGAAATCGTCTCCTCTCCTTCTTCACCATCAATATAGTCCATAACTCTGCTAGAAATTTTCTCCTGCAAATCAAGTCGCACCCTTCAATTATTGTTCCATTATGCTTTAACAATAGTAATATGGGTAACACTTAGGGAATATTGAGCGGCTTAGGCAAGGGTCATTCGTATATCTTGCCACAGGGGCATAAGTTTCAAAATAACTTCCCAGCGCTTCTGTTAACTGTAATCGGATTTTTCGCAACTCCAAAGAGTTTTTCCATTATTAAGGCGTTAAGCCCCGTTTTCCCACTCCTTAAAGTTATGATCTGCCTCCTTTCCTCTTCCTCTTCTTGGACATTTGAAGTTGACTTTTTTTCCTGACTGCCCTCCCTGACCCATGACATTTTAATTTACCGGTGTATATGCAACCCGATCTTCTTTATGGTTTCTAATCATTTTGTTTCTGTTAATTCCATTCTATTCATTCCTTTTCCTTGTGAAAGGTGCCGAAAAATGTTTCGTCCCTAGCTATAACTATTGATCTTGTATTTCTGTTGTGTTAACCTGTATCCTCTCATACGAGTATTTCGTCCTTTCTTGAGCGCTATTACCTAACAGCAAAACGTTCGAAATGCGACACTTATGCTTTTCTACCCTTCCCACGCTCATATGGTGTCCTTTGCTATGGTATGTTCACACGATTGGCAGAACTGCCAATATTGTCAGGTCTACAAATTATCTAGCAATGAGCTGCAAATGATCTGACAATAATTGTGGAATTGAGAATTGTGGAGCCACAATTGTATGGCGAATGGTTGGATAATGATTCCAAACAATTCCATGACCGTCTTGCTTTATCGACTCCGCATATATCCAAAAGCAAGGAAGTGGCTTAGTGGTTAGTGTGTTGGACTACTAAGCGAGGGGTCTCAGGTTCGAATCCCGCAAAAACCCAAATTCCAACTTAGGGTTTTTTCCACTACGCCGCCTCTCGCGAACGTCTGACAAACATCCGAGAGTATAACTGTCTTAAGAGCTTCTCAATTAGCCGTTTGGAATCGGCATAAAATTATAGATCCCTTCCATTCGTTCCAAAAATGAAACTCACACAAAACGTATGGTTGTGAGAAGCTAGGCCTTGGGTCTCTACAGACCTGTTGCGCCAACTATATATATAAGGAACAAATATGTGTGCGAGCATTTCAGGGGCTGAGCGGCTTATATTCACTCTACGATACCTAGCTACCGGAGAACATTTTCGGTCCCTGTCAGCGATCGTTGTCAATTCAATGTACAAATTAAACTAATTTGTATTATTAGTTCATAAAAAAGCTTTATTTAATACCAACAAATGCCTTCACGGCTGCTTACGAACTACTGCCTTCGTGGCTACTTACTGACTGAGCTAACAAAAAATGAAATACTTTAAACCTAACTTACTCTACAAGTCTACACCCAAATATTCTGCTGACGTCTGCATCGTTCCCACAGTGCAGTGTCGCGATTCCAGGTATCTATTCCACACTAAGTATAATTCGCGTCTGCTTGTTCCGCGGGAATTAAATGTTTATTTAATTTAAACTAAACAAGTGTTTTCTGTGTTATTTATTTATTGTTCACAGTATTGAACCTGCTTTTCTTGGTGGTTACAATTCAACTACCTAATTTTTCAAAAGAACGTCTTAGGAATGCTTCGTTCCACGAACCATACTTGCTGACTTTATAGATTTCAATAGGTCAGCCGAATGCATTGTATTCATTTTCTTATTTTATTTCCCAATAGGTTAACCAATGCATTGGGCTACTTTCTTGTTCAATTCCGCAATTCGGTCGTTGGCACTTTTATGTGACAACATAAAAGTGATGACGATAATAATTGAAAATGATATAAACTCAGCAAGTCGACTATGTCGCCATCTGAACTTATGACCAATACTTAACTCGCGTGGCTGGGCTTGCTGCGCGTGTCGCTGCGGTTTCTTGATACGTTTCACGTTAACTTACACAAAGCACACAAGAGGCCTGGGATTCTGTTGCTACCAAATTTGCGAACTTTGGCAATTTCCAAACTGCATTGGAGAAAGTATCATTAATATTTCTAGATCCTTTTACAAGGGAAGAATCCAAATGACAAAACAAAAAGTAATTCAGAAGGATCATTAACATTTCCAAATTCTTTTTCAAGCATCATTAAACGGAAAATATAAAATATACCTTAAACAAAAAGTGATTTCTATTCACTCATATATATTTCTAGATCCATTTAGAAGTATCATTATCATTAAAAAAGAAGATCCTTTTCGATGTTATATTGATTTTTTCGTCCACGTACATATTTCAAATTATTTAATTCACACATTTTGCACCAACCTATACAGAAAAATTAAAAGAAAACAACACCGAAACTTCTTTTTGTTCTTCAAATTATGACAAATTTTTGTATACAAATGAAAAATTTGCACATTTCGTAACCACATCACATCTGCCAATAGCAAATGTGTCTGCAAAAGTCCTAAGCGTCTGGCAATGGTTTAAAAATGATAACATTGGATGTTCAGACGGCTGGAAGTGACCTGACAATTTGATTGTCACATGGCGGTCTGGCAATTATCTGACAATGACTTTTCTGCTAATATTGGTAGACAAAATTGCCAGCTCCCACAGTTTTGTCCAAAACTCTGACAATTTCATTTGCAGATGCCTACAACTCTTGCCACAGTTCTCTTAACTTCTTATGACTATAAGTTTATCAATTTTAACCGAGAAATATAAGATGATAAGTTGCTTAAGTCAAGCCAAGGGAATGCTCTAAGAGCGAGCATTAAGAATCTTTTTCGAATTGATTCAATTCTGTGAATATGAATTCTATAGTAGGGAAACCCATACAAAGTTTTAATAACATAAACGTAAGAAAACACCAGCATTTCGCCTTAACATTCTTCATGTTCTATTTGCCTTGTTTGTAATAGACTCAACATGGTTATTAAACGATAGTGTCTAAAAACACAATCAAATCTTTGATTACGGATACACGGCGAATGACTACGCCATCAAAAGTATACGTATACATGACAGGTGATTTACAGCGGGAAAATGTTATGACTGAACATTTAGAAACATTTAATGAATGGTAGCTTTTAGAGCACCGCTGAGGAAGCTTCTGGAGATATGAATTTAGAAGATGAAAAGAATCATAATCATTTCCCGACAAATATCTTAACTCATCCGAGTGGTTACTGATATATTTTTCGAAATTTTTTTACGAAACCCTACATTTTGAAATCTATCAGTAAGGTAGGAAGAAAGCCGTTATAAAAAGAAAATTGGAAATCCCAATTTTTTTAAGTTTAAAAAGTAACATTTTATGGTCAACTCGATCAAAAGCTGAAATCGATCGATCGATCAAAAACTTAAATCCGTATAGATCGCATCAACCTAGTTACTCTTACTGATTTCAGAGATCACAAAGTTAGTAAATAACAAAAGATTGGTGACGCACATTTCCTAAGCAAAACAGAGGGAAGACCATCAGGACGAGCATTAATGCTGGACTCCGAAGCAGCTAAATTAATCAAAACGTAATTTTCAGAAAATATTCGCAAAATGTCCATTTAAAGATAGTGGGGCTGGCAAACCATCACTTTTGTTTTTAGTATTTCTAAATATCCAAAATTTGTCTGGCCTGGAAACAAGAGTATTCTGTATTTCATTTAAATACACAAGATATACATGGTAAGGAGATATTTTCAATTCAGAGTGCACAGCCTTTTAAACAAAGAGTAATCTTCATTTGCCAAACTATACAACGCAAAGGCTTTGCACTAATCTTGCAGATTGCACAGATTTAGGGTTCAGCGTCAACCCCCGAACCATATAACGTTTCGACGATAATAAATTATAAATCATTAAAGTCTTCTATTCCATAAATATAAATACGAATTTCGAATTCTTTAACCCAACCACAGAGCGCACACTTTCTTTCCAAGCAGTCCACAAAAGGCTTTACCTATAAATTCACCAGAAGTTTTCTTAACGAATCAAGGAATTTGGTAGCAACAGGACCAAATTGCTTGATATTCCAATGGCTTATGATTTTATTTCGCGACAGAAAAATTGAGTTCAATTCTGGTAAATATTAAACGTCAGCTTTGATATTTCCTACCCCTTTCGCGGTTAAACAATCACGCATTAGGTACTTTTCTTTCATGTGTGTAGTGGGGAAAACAGTTCTCTAGAGCTGCATATATGCCATGATGCATCACTGCCTAAAATCCATGTATTGTGGCCTTCTTCTTTTATAGGCGGGCGTATAATACTACCGATATAAATAATAAAATGCATACTCTTAAAAACAATACACTTTATCAGTTGTTAAGAACCAAGTTTCTAGACAAATATCAACTAGCTGGTTAAATTCAACAGAGGTTGTTTTTTATTTACAACCGAGAAAAATGAATAAAAGGTTTTTTTAACCGAGTTTCACTAACTCTGTATGAGCAATATTAACAGTATCACTCGGTAGTTTTTAACCGAAAGTTGGTTGATTTTAAATAAGCGATTTTTATGCGTGTACGGTTGGTAGCATTTAGACTTGCGCATATCCCGTATGTTAAACTATCTTTAGACGATTGCCAGGTCGATGAACTGTCAAATTTTTACAGCAATATTTGTAGAAAAGTCATTAAAGACCGCAATCTGGCAATGAAATTGTCAGGTTACTGGCACTTGCCTGTGCACTCATTCCGTAACTCTGAGAACGATAATCGTTTGCGCGATAGTAGTCTCGTCATCAATTTGATTTACGTAACTCGTCTCGTCTATCGTTTATTTTATACGAAGAGAGTGTTGTGGTTTACCGCGGAGTGGATTTTATCCACAAATTAAAAAACTTGAACTATAATTCTAAATCCTCTTTCTTAGTTTTGTGAGTTCGAAACTCTTTTTATTTAACTAGCATTTATTTTTGAAAATCATTATTATTGTTGCCTTGAATTTACACTTAATAAATCGAACGACTAATAACACTTTCTATCTGCGAATCTAATACATAAACGGACTTCAACTAGACACTCGGTTGATATTCGTAAGAAATTTTAATTAGACTGGGCGCAGTGGCTTAATGGTTAGTGTGTTGGACTACTAAGCGAGGGGCTCAGGTTCGAATCCCGCAAAAACCCAAATTCCAACTTAGGGTTTTTTCCACTGCGCCGCCTCTCGCGAACGTCTGACAAACATCCGAGAGTATAACTGTCTTAAGAGCTTCTCAATTAGCCGTTTGGAATCGGCATAAAATTGTAGATCCCTTCCATTCGTTCCAAAAATGAAAACTCACACAAAACGAATGGTTGTGAGAAGCTAGGCCTTGGGTCTCTACAGACCTGTTGCGCCAACTATATATATAATTTAAGAACTCAACGCCAGACTGCCACTGCTCAACTCAACTAATAATTATTCTCTGTCCTGCCTCCGAACTTAATTTGGTCCAGATACTACATTACCTTGAAGAGGAAATGCGACACCTCTGAGAACTCTAGCGACTAGCGTGATCGAGGGAAAGTAATTTGGAAATGTATATTTTGGTATGTAACAAGAAAGAGCATTAAGAGCATTGAGTGTCTTTCAGAACACTGAAACTATATCTGAAATTTCAATCAGACGTCGTCACATGGTTTCGATACCATAGTATCAATACCGCGCTAGTGCCCGTGACACACAGATGGCATCATCATGGTATCAAGGCGCAGGGACATAAGTTCAAAATTTAATTGTCTATCTATGTCCTTCCAAAGTGGGCTATAAGTTCATAATTTATTTTTCAAAGAAGGGACATAATTCCAACATTTTGTAAGAAGAAGAATATTCTAGCATAAGAAAATCCAAGCCCCACGTTTCATAATTTTGTTTGCAAAGTAACCATAAAAATAACACCCACATTCTTAACACATATTTGTTATTTTAACGAAAAGCTAGAACTCAATCTTTTTTCTCAAACAACTTTTTACGCGCGATTTTTTACTTCTATTTTCTCGAATTTTCTGAAGTTAAGGCAAGAATCCAATTGTGGGTGTGCCCATGCATTTACAAAAAATTTAAGTCTTCCAAAATAAAGTACTAAGGAACGTAGTTAATGCACCTTCGTACATACGCAACGCTGATCTTCATAGAGATCTAGATATTGAAATGGTTAAAGATGAAGTTAAAAAAGTTGCCCAAAGGCACAGAAGTAGGCTTCTCAACCATGTTAACTTAGAACTTACAGAACTATTAAACACTGAAAATGTAATCAGAAGATTGAGACGGGCAAAACCCCTTGTTCTATAAGAGTTAGCCAAGGCCAAAAGATTAACTAATATCTTCAAACAAAAAAGTTTCGAAATCCGATAAACGGCGGATTTTTCTTCTGAATTTTTCAAATACATAATTTAAAAATAAATTGCTGATTAGTCGAACGACTAGGTGATAAAAGATCGCCCAAAATAATATTTTGCTCTCAATTTTCAACAGTTTGCGAGATCATTCAATATGAAAAATAGCCCAAAACTAGAATTCACAAAATAGTCCAAGCTTAAATGAACCATCGGCCAAACTAAAATGGTCGCCGCTGGATGCCTAAGACTCTGGCATAGCAGCTCTTTGAAAACATGTTAGAATGGTCATAATTCCATAAATGTTTTTAATCGAATTATGTCCCACTTCGGTAGGACATTAGTCCATAATGGATTTATGTCTCGTGTAATTATATCGAAATCACGCTCAAACCACAATGCTCGCCTGGTATTTCCGTGGTAGGTATATCCTGACAGGCATGTGCTTGATCTGGATACCATGGTATCGAAAACCTTTGTGCGCCACAGTCATTACGGCTGTAAATTAGTTCAAGTTTACGCCCGAACATTTAATTCGCATTTTCTAAACCCGAGAACTTAAATCTATATTCAAAACAATCACTCACCAAAAGCTTGCATTAATTATATATTTACAGTACCAAATAAACCGGTTGTTTCAGTTTGGACGGAGTGGAATATTATAATAGGATAATGATATGCATCATAATATGTTCTTACAAAAAATGGTATCATAGGAAAACACATTCCGCTTGCATATATCGGTTCAAACCATCATTTACGTCCGTTGAATGTAAAATAGGTTAAAACTGTCGGTTAGGTTTAAACCAGCACTGTAATATACCACTCCGTCCTGAACGTCAGTTTAAACTCGAATTATGGTTAAAACGAGTTTAAACCTGCCCTGTATAACCGGGCTTACGAATCGTGAGAAAGTTTCTCTATTAAACCTGTCGAATACGTGAGAAAATTGTTGGTGATATATGGACTTGTTAGGGGTGGAATGGTTATGTTTAGTACGCGAGGGATGCTTCTGCAATGGTGAGGGACTGACTGTCGTCATCCCGAATGGGATTGCACCTAGTAGTTCGACTAATCGGCAATTTACTTTTAAGTTATCTGAAAAATTCAGAAGAAGAATCCGCCGTTTGTCGGATTTCGAAATTTTTTGTTTGAAGATATTACCTATTCTCTTGGCCTTGGCTAACTCTTATAGATCAAGTGGTTTCACCCGCCTCAATCTTCTTATTACATTGTCAGTATTCAATAGTTCTACCGTAACATGGTTGAGAAGCCTACTTCTGTGCCTTTGGGCAAGTTTTTTTAACTTCATCTTCAACCATTTCAATATTTAGATCTCTATGTAGATCAGCGTTGCGTATGTACCTAGACCTACCAAGGTGCATTAACTACGTTCTTTAGTACCTACTTTATTTTGGAAGACTTGAATTTTTTGTAAATTTGTTTGGCATGTGCATGCCCACAATTGGAGCCCGTAGGTCCATATTGGTTTCAAGACTTACTTGTATAGCAGTAATTTATTGTAGGTGGACAGGGATGAGTATCTCCCAATAAGCCAGTACATTTTACTATCTCGCATGTTCAGCTCATCTCTTTTTTTTCTTTACATGTGATTACAAGTTTTTGTTTAAGTATAAAACTTACATGCATTCCTTTTCAGATATAACTTTATTGGTTATTCTTTCGATCATTGGAAGATTTGGTGTAACAGTTGCATACAATTCTGGAGCGCAATATGCAACTGAATTAATACCAACGTGTGTACGTGGTCAAGGTGTTGCGGCCGTTCACGTTATCGGCTATGGTTTTACATTCTTAAGCTCATACATTCTGCATTCACGAGAAATTTTTAGCGCGATGCCCGATCTTATACTAGGCTTAATGTCACTTTTTGGATCAGCTTTATGCCTTTTTCTGCCGGAAACAACAGATCGGTAAGTTGCATCTATGTTATTTGTACGTCGTTTTAGGACTTTGCAGAGTAATTAATTAAATGATCCTTTTGTATAGATACTCAATATTTTTATTTTTTTGATAAATAAATTTATATTTTTGTATCACACATCTATTTTTCGCAATTAGAACACTACCAAACACTTTAGAAGATGGAGAAAATTTCGGAAAAGGGGAAGGCTGCTTTACTTTCAACTGACTGTATGAAAGTTGACAGATAAATTTTCGTAAACCTGAATCAAATTTTCAGAAAAAAATGTTTATTAGTATATACTCTCTAATAAAATTTTAAATTTCTTACATTACACATTTTTTTTCATTTTCGAACGAACAAGGAATACCTTAAGCCATAAAGCAAAACATATACTAACGGTGATAATAGTGCCCAGCGGGAAGTGCTGATGGGAATGAAGGTGCATACGGAACAGGGCCTGGATAATGCGCTGGTAGATGAGCCAATGGTACGGGTGCTGGTGCAAGATGTATTGGTGCTGGAGGCGGTGCTGGAACTATGGCTTTGCGAAAAAGCGGTTCCTTACGGACAACTGCATTGAATCCATTGTGAGGATCTGCGGTATAATCAACAGTACGTTTTGTACCGTCTGGATCAACTAAAGAATAACTTCCTTTCACAACATCACCATGACGAGTTTCGTGCTGACTTTTCGAATCTCCAGTGTAGCCGTCTTGAACATCGTACGCGAAAGAATATTTCGGATTTACATCATAAGGTTCGGGGGCTGTGAAATATCAAACATGCATTAATTTATTAATTTGCAATACACCGTGTCTGAAATATAGTTTTTACATGGGGCGACGTACGGCCCATGCGATGGTCCGGGTGCGTACGCATAGTGGGGGAGAGACCCAGGAGCAGGCAACCCAGCATGTCCATACGCATAAGGTAAGACACCGCAATGAACGAAAGTAGCTAAACTCGCAAATAAAATAAGAAACTGAAATAAAATTTATTAATATTAGACGATATATTCACTAATACAAAAATTAAAAATTAATAAAAATCAGACAAGTGTTTGACTTCGTTAAGCCTAAGTTAATAACAATGTAGTATGTACATGTAAAAACAAGCGATTAACTAAAGAACTGCTCTCTGAGAATGAAGCGGTTTGGTGAAAGTAAAAGTGGAAAACTCAAAAGAAAACGATTATAATTTCGGACAGAAAAAAAGGATCAAGAACAAAAATTGCATCAAAAATCAAAAAACAAAAAATGGCACGCAATATACTGGGAGTGTTCTCTAAATTAATATCACAAGGTAGGCAGGCCTATAGATAAGGAACTCAGTGACCTGTTCCAATATTTAAGGTTAGGCTGAATAGTATAGCTTCATATAATAAAAAGAATTCTAAGATAATAATGTCGAAATCAGAAGTAGTGAATAAAATTATTTTGATAATAAAAGTGATAAGAGCCGACAAATAATGTAAGAAATGCTTATTCAATTAAATTAAAATTCTTTTGTTTGCTTTCAAAACATATTCCATCTACAAAGTAATGGAAGTAATGGAAGTATTCCATCTACTTAATGGTAATATTAAATTTATTCGAAAAGCATTCGACGAAAATATATAGACATACTATGTATAATCTAATATTAAATCCCCCGGTTATAATCATATAACAGTCCATCTCTTGGAAACAATATTTTCCAATGGTAAAACAAAAATATAAATATTACGATTGTCTGATTTAGACTAATTCATAAATTTTTCCTCACGGGAAGCTAGAAGAAATTACTTTTTCGGATGAATGCGGGGGACAGCATCCGAACCGCTGAATAGAGTAAGTTTCTCAGGATATGATAAAACTTTCTTATGTTTGTCAGACATTGGCAAGATAGGAAAAAACCATAAGATGAAATTTGCATTTTTCCGGGGACCGAACCTGAGATCTATTAGTAGTCTAGTCTAGCTCACCCAGTTGTAGAAATTCTACCATTTTAGTGAACTTTCTTATAGGGAACATATTGGATGCATCTCTGCAAAACAGGCGAATATGTTGTGCCGTACTTATAATAAGTTTAAGTCTCGACTTGGAAAATATAGCCATTCGGCCTTACCAATAATCAACTATAGTTTGGCAGCTTACGCAAAGACTTTCCAAAATTCTTTTACCAATATACAAATAAAGTTGCCGGAATATCGCTAACTGTAGGGTCAAATATTAATGTTGAGAAAGCCATGTTTATATCGGGAATTAGCTAACTAAATCCTGCAATATTGCCCAACCACCCAAAATGGCGGCATATAATTTCGTAATAGGAGCGAATTTAAATACCCTCTTGTTCAGGCTGAGAGTTTGTAATTATGAATTAATTTTAGTAAATTGTAAATATATTCTGATTTAATTCGTCGGAGTACAACAATGTAAGTTAGTCAGTTGAAAAATAAAGCGTTGTTTTATGTCGAGACATATTACAAAATATAATTGTCTTTGTTCGTATATATATTTCTTTCAACGCACTTTTGATGTGTTGATTAAATGAAATGCTTAATGATTTTCTCTGTTTTATATTGTCTAGCCGCTAGTGCTTGCTTTTTGATTGGTTGTCTGACCAAAAGTTTGCAAGCAACGAATGGATGCTTACTAAAAATACATTTTATACATTTTTATTTTGGGATCTTTCCTACTCAAGTCGTCACATATGAAATTATGTGTCCACTTAAGTATTAATGTCCTATTTTTTCCAACAAATCTCAGTTCCTTAGGCGGCACAGGTACACATGCAGCCAAATATATACCTGAACCATTCCCCTATCAAACTCTTTAAAAAAGGAGTTTGTAAGCAGAGAATGAGGGTCTCTATTGAAACAATGGTTGGTGTGAAAAGATTCACTTCGCGGAATAGAACTATCAGGACTCAGTACTTTACACCCGAAATAACAAATTAAGGAACTTCTAGAGGAATAACAGGTGAAACAGGTAGTATACAGCTTATAATGTATGCCATGGCTTTTATCATTATGCGGGAATTTAAACTTTTGTCGGTTTCTAAGTTTCCCGAATTTAGTAATTTATAAGCCATGCAAATTTTAAAAGATCAAATTGTATTTATTTTCAAAAACTGAATAATTTGAAAGGGATTTTATTACGACACAAATGCACTCGTAAATTAATATCGTGAAGTAGTATTACAAAACAATGGAAATCGTACTATAAAAAGTACCGAAAATTGTGTCTGATCGAACGATAGGGCATTACTGATTTGCATATGATATTTGACAGATCAGAGGATATTTTGTGCATTTCCTCTTTTGTGCTTTGCTTTTTGCTTGTAATAAGCCTCAAATATCTGTTGCTAATAGAAACCATTGGCCTTGTATTTAACGAACACAAATTATGGAATTTGAATTCTGCAATGACAACAAATGTAATAGATTCTAAAAAAGTTGTCGCACTAGGAAATGTGGAGGTCTTGTTGGTTATTGGTGCCGTTGCACAATTGCTGTACATTTTTACTAAAGCTGACACCAAACTAATTTTTGACATTATTGCTTGATTATTATTAAGGTCGATTGTGAATTAGTTATATTTAAAGTCGGTTCTCAAAAATGTTTACTAATAAGGCCCGTTGTGATTAAAATGGTTCTTAACAACTTGGTTCTTAACAACTTGCTTAGCCTATTTATATGTAACTTTTATCTTACTAGTATCTTCGTAATTGATTTATTCTTGAGACGAAAAGAAAGAACGTTCGTATAATTTTAAGAAGTAGGTATTTAAATATTATTTTTACTAAAAATTAAATCTTATAACACATAAATAATTATTTATTGAAATATTATTTATTAATATATACATATTTTTTTAAAATTTGGCTACTCAGAAATAAGTTTGAGTTATTAATGCAATCAAAGTTACAGTTCAAAAACTTTAAGCCCAATTATATCAGAACTATGCTAAGTGTTACTTAACCCCATCATCGCAACTTAAGGCTTTTGGATTTATGTGGGAGTTGTAATTTATACGAGATAGATAATTAGGTATCTACGAACAATTTAAAAAATATAATCTTGATCATACTGATCATTGCAAGTACCAGCTCGTAAGAACCCCAAAACCAAAAAACGTGCTGAACATTTAGTACAGATATATTATGGCCCTGGATTTAGAACCCTTAGCCTCACTTTAGTTTGTTTCATCCTTTACAATCGGCATTTAAAAACAAATTGCTTGAAATTTGTTTGCTAAGTTTACGAAACACAACTTCTACATTTTGCATTTCCACTCCATGATCGTTTGATTAAAGTGAACTGCATAATTAAGAGCAATAATGCTCATTTAGTTAGATCAGTTCATATTAAAGCAAAATTTGTGCTTTACAGGTCGACGCGCTGCGATTATAGTTTCGACCATACAATAAGCACTTAAAATGGGTAAGGAAAAGTTCAACTTTGTATTATGCTAGGTATGTATTAAAACCGGTTAAAGTACAATTTCTGAATGATAATAAAATCACAACAATTCATTTTGTTACTTATACGTATATCATCGCACTAATTCCCACATTTGTTCTTGCCATATATTTTTTTTTAAACACTATGTACCTCACATTATCTTATATAACTATGAAGCTGGGTACTATCAGCACAAACCGCACCTGAATTTGCATTTTCACAATAATCAATAGTTCCAAACGTCAATAGCGCCCGAATTACCTCTTACGAAAAGAAGAGATCAAAGACTAACTTAATTGAAGCCCATTTGGTCTTTTTATACTCTCGTCGGTAAAATTGCGCTTTACAATAGCATTGTATAGAATTTGTAGTCCATTCAGTTGTTTGTTTCTGCATAGAGCGTTCAATTGCAACAGATCCATTGATCCACACATAAAGAAGCATGGTTAGCGAAAATACTCCCACGATTAATGTATGCTAAAGGTTAAGGAAATGCAAGTGACTCGTAAAATAGCAAATTGAGACGATAATTCCTGCTTATGCATTTTAACTTATTTAGTTACGACCCTTAAGGGCAGATTGTTGCAATGCAATTTTACTGTATTAAGTTTGTATGGATTGTAGTGAGTACCTTAATCTAGGCTCATGCAGAAAATTATTGGACGTTAACACCACATTTGCTTAGCTATAACCGTCGTAAAATGGAAACTTTAAAAGGTTACTGCTCTAAAGGTCAGTTATAGTGTTTTTTATTTTTTCTGAGTATTGATGTACGTATACAGGTTTTGTTGGACTTTACGTTTTAAACGAGCCATCTGCATTTAGACAGTTGTCATATGGAAGTAAGCCGATGGTGGTACGTAGGGTTCATTTATTTCTGCCGATGTTATCCCCAATTGATTACAGTTAGTTTCAAATTGTTCATAAAATTGTGAAAATATGAGATTCATGATTAAATGGAGCATATGCTGACTCATAGCTCAACAAATGGTAACGGAACAAAATCTCGGAGCATGGTTCATGAAAAGGATGGTATAGCGATGTAATTTACGTTTCATATATTAAATATAATATTATAATTGCGAAAGTAAATCTGTCTGTTACCTTTTCACGCCTTTCTAAAACAATTTTATTGATTTTGGTGTGGACATAAATGGATTTGAGAAGGGCAGAGGCTACTTTTTGTCGCGAAAACCAAACTTAAAGACTTGTCTGGGGAACCAGTTATTTCTCAAGCTAGGGACATAAAAAGTATTTATTTCTATACTTATGATAGGAAATAAGGAATGTTTCTGGTTTCTGTAGGTATATAAGTACACCCAGAGAGAAAACCACGTAAAATCAAAGAAAACCACTACACTTCAAAGTGGCATGACGTTAATTCAAAGTGTTTAAAAAGAATATATTTGTAGTTTGATCTAACCACGCATTCACCTTGACTTGACGTGGAATCATTCTTAAATCAAAATCAGCTATCTTAAAAACAATGTTTATAAATTTCGATCCAACCATAATGCATCGTAGATTTTAATACATTCAACTTTGAAAATAACTTTAATTTGACAATGATTCATGGAAAATAAAATGTATTTGGCTGTAAAACCACTACATACAACACAACACATTTTGAAGTAATTGTGTATTCAAACAAATCCAACTTTGAAAGTACTATGCTTAAGCAGTTATTGATTCAAAGTGGACCCATTTTGAATAAGCATTTTTTAACTTTAATCTTACCATGATGCTTCGTAGACGTAACTCCTTTAGACTTTGAAAATATCACGTTTATTATTTGATTCATTGAGTACACATCTTGCTTTTTTCTTTAATAAGAATAACCACACAACAATTTAAATTTTTTAAAAATGTTATTTTCAATAACCCTTAGATATCATTTATTAAACTAAAGATACAAAATAAAATTATTTTTAGCATACGTTTTCCCATTATTTACTTACTATAAATTTAAAGAATTTGTGAACTCTGGGATTGCTAACCAATTTGACTCAAATTTATTTTTCTGCCAATTCAGGACATTTGAGTTGAGGAAATCCGAATCGTCTTCAGTTGGATACTAAAGGGTGGTTAACTTTAAAGGGCCGATGCTGAATGTGAACCACACCTAAACGTCAAGTTTTTTTCTGCATTTCATTTGACATTTCTCAATTTCAGACTAACTCAATTCGAACCATGGGAAGATACACAATCAAGCAACGCGTTAAAGTTATTCAGGCTTATAATGAAAATGGGCGTTCATTTCGTGATTTTTTCGGTCAATTTAATCGGCACATTTTCCCCACATTTTTTCGTCAATAAGCAGAATTGCCGCATTTGGGCGAATGATAATCCAAGAACGATTGTCGAAAAACCAATGCACCCACCAAGAGTGACTGTTTGGTGCGGTTTATGGGCTTGCGGCATCATCGGGCCGTATTTTATTTCCAAACTGAAGCCGGTCAGGCAGTTACTGTGAATGGTGTGAGATGATAATGAACTTTTTATGGCCCGAATTGGACGTGGACGATATGTGGTTTCAACAGGACGGTGCCACTCAGCTAACGAAACAAAGGCTCTTTTGCGGGAGCAATTCAATGGCCGTGTTATCTCACGTCGCGTCGTGGCGATTTTAATTGGCCGCCACGATAATGCGGTTTGACACCGCTGGACTTCTTTCCTTGGGGTTATTTGAAAGAGAAGGTGTACGTCGATAAGCCAGCAACAATTCAAGAGCTAAAGGATGAGATAATTCGGCACATTAACGGCATAGAACCTCAATTTAACTGTGTTCGTTTTGGATCTCACTGTGGATGTTTTTTTTTCTTCCTATCATGACAAACACCACTGGTGCTGGTTTTGGCAGCATAAATGAAAAAAATAAATTTCTGCTTAATACCCTTTGTAAAAGTCATGTTTGTCATATTAATGCACAAAGTCTTGTGAATAAATTTGATGAGTTCAGGATGATATTTGAAAATAGCTTAGTTGATATAATATGCGTGTCTGAGACTTGGTTCCACCCGAATTTAAATAGCAACTTATTCTCACTACGAGAATTTAAAAAACCATACGAGCTGATAGAACTCACACATCTGGAGGAGGCGGTGCTATATATGTAAAAAAATATATTTCAGTCTACTCATGTCAAGCAGTCGGATGGTACACAGGCGCGTGACTATTATTTTATAGATATCATAGATGGTGTCAATAAATGTATCATTGGGACTTTTTACATGCCACCACAAATCGCTAATTCGCTCGTAATTTCTCCAATTGTGGAAGAAGTGTCTTGTCTTACACCAAAATTTATTCTTTGTGGTGATTTAAATATAAACCTTCTTCATTCCTCATCCAATCCGTTTAAGACCTCGATGAACTCTCTAAGTCTTTCTATTGTTAACTATATTGAGCCAACACACTTTAAGCCTAACTTTACACCGTCTTTATCCAAGCCCATTCAGTCTCGTGACTTTCGCAATATTAAGGTTGATTGTCTCTTTAGTGATTGTTTGTCAATTGACTGGAGTTAAATTTATTCTACTCCGGACGTTAATATACAAACTGAATTCTTGACTGTTGCAATTGACCACCTGTTTAATAGGCACCTTCCTTTTAAAACTCGTCTTATTAAATCAGACAGCTGTTCTTGGCTTTCTGATAACATTATTAGTTCTATGAAGAGGAGAGATATCTTATATTGTCGTTGGAAACGTTTCGGATGTGTGGAAATGTACAATATTTTTAGAGCATCGCTTAATCTTGTTACAGAGCTTATAAGATCCGCTAAAATCAACTATTATAGCAAAAGATTTAACTCTGATCGTTCTTTCAAGTTTCTGTGGAATGAAATTCGTCATATTTGAGGTAGGAAATGCGGTTTTCTCCATAGAATGTAAGTCTGTCGGACTAGATAACATTCATCCTGACTTCATAAAAATCCTAATTCCGCATGTACTTCCCCACATTACCCATATATTCAACACCATTATTATGACATCTTAATACCCATCTTCTTGAAAAAAGTCAAAAATTATCCCAATCCCCAAAAAAGGTGTAAACTCAGAATACAGGCCCATTGCCATTCTCTCTTTTTTGTCTAAAGCCTTTGAATCTATTATAAGCAACCAAATAAAACAATATATTAAAGACAAAAATCTTCTTAATCCTCTTAAATCAGGCTTCCGCTCCGGACACAGCTGCACATCTGCCTTATTAAAAGTAACGGACGATATAAGTCAGACAATTGATGCTAATTATACTACTGTGATAACTTTACTTGACTTTTCTAAAGCATTTGACTGTGTTAATCCTAATATTCTCTATGATAAATTAATGCCTTTTTTTAACTTTTCTGACACTTCTAGTAAACTAATTTATTCTTATTTGACTAATCGCTTGCAAGCTTTTTCCCTCTTGGCATGGTCGAGGACGCAATAGCTAAAATGAATGACGATCTACGTTCCATTCTTAAGTGGTCAAAATGCAATGGTCTTAAACTCAATCCCGGCAGAACGAAAGCTATACCAATATCTTAACATCAGCCGTACTTTCCAGATTTCCCACCTATTTTCCTAAACTCTTCCCAAGTTAAATATGTCAGCAACGCGAAAAATCTTGGAGTAACAACAAATTAACGTGGCATAATCACATAAATTCTGTCATAATAAAGTTTACTCATCGTTACGTGAATTATCAATAGCAAAAAACATTTTACCCACACAAGTTAAGCTAAGACTAGTAAAAGCTTTAATAATCCCCATAATTTCATTTGGATGTGAGCTGCATGCTGATCCGGATTCCCTCTAACTTCATAAACTTTGCGTTGCTTTCAATTCAATTGCCCGGTTTTTATTCAACCGTCGTAGGTTTGATCACATCTCATCTGAGGCTCGCCAACTTCTTGGATGTAATTTGGAGGCTTTTTTCAAATATTGGTGTTGTGCTTTACTTTTTAAAATTATTCACAAGAACCATACTACTTGTTTACAAATATAAATGTATGTTCTTCTAATCGCTATATTGTGTTACGACCTGCTACATATACCTGTTTGACTTCACGCAGGCAATTTTTCATTTATGCTGTCAAGCTCTGGAATAATCTACCCACTTATGTGAGGTCTAAAATCGAACACAAAACATTTCACACAGTCTGCTTTAAACACTTTTCCAATTTAAATTGATTGAGCTTTATTTTCTTTTTAGTCTCTCTTTCCTTACACATTGGTTGCGCTTTGATATAATTTGTAGCTTAAAAATGTTTTTCGTTTATATAATGATTTTATTTAAATTACTGTAGTCTACCTTGCACATCCTTGCACATTATATAATTTCTTTTCATCTTATTTCCTATACTCTTATGAGCTAAACTCAATGTATAGCGTTGCATTATAAAGAAATAAATAAATACAAAATACAAAATTACGCCTCAGCGTCATCGAAAATTTGGACCATCGGATGGAGGTGTGCCGCAGAGGTCGCGGCGGCCATTTGGCCGATATTTTGTTCCATACATAATTGAACCATACCAATATTATCATAATAAAAAGAAATGACAATAATTTCCTAAATAACTTGTTTTATTCAAAATCAACATCGGCCCTTAAAACTTAAACACCCTTTATAATGCATTTGATATAAAATCCGGTTACATTTTTAATTTTGTTAATAATTATTCTCACCTCTGTTTTTCTCCACTAAATTCAGCTCTCTGGCTGTTTGTTAAATATGTTCGTCTTTTTAATGTTTTCTCATGGGCTGAAATAAAATTCTTTTTTAATATGAAAAAGCTATTACAAACAAAGAGTTATCAAATTAAGTGCAATCCTTTGACAACTAATATGGAAATAATATTTGTTTACAATCATGTCAGCACTAATTAACCTTTTTGTATCCAATCGATTAAATTCTAATCGAACACATGTAACCAAATGTTTTTTTTTCGGAAGGTACCGAAATAATTACACGTAATTCTTTTCCCGAAGTTAATGTATGAATATCAAATTAATATACTTAAAGCAGTTCCTAATTTTTTCACTTTCAAATTGCACAATATTGTATTGAAAAAAATGTGCTCACATGTTAAACTTTACATTTCATTCGTAGGTTTCAATGCACTTAATTTTATTTTAAATACATGCGAGGAATTAAATTAAGTTAAACAAAACTCACATTTTAACACTGAAAATAAGCGTTCCCTTTTCGTTAACGAGAGTGATTTTTTCTCTCTTTGTTCGATTGAAAGAGAAACGAGAATAACAAAGACAATGGCTTGCTCGTCACGACAGTTAGTGGAACTTAAGGATAAACATGTTTCCCTTTGAATCTACGTTGATCGTTACTTAAAAGAATAACATCAATGTAAGAATGAACATGTTCTACTTTGATTCTAAATTATTGTCCCTTAAAAATCAACATGCAACACTATAATTAACTTTGATCCGAGTTTGAAGCTACATGTGTACCGTGGAATTGGGACAAACAAATAAATACGCAACGTTATGAAGTGGGTGGCGTTTTAAAATGACTTGTATGTTTCAACGTGAAAATTAATATTCATATTACATTTAAGTTTATATTTTTCCCCTGAGTGTATGTACCTAAGACATGAAAAAAAAGAGAAATCAGACGATATTTTCTGCGTAAATATCAAGGCGGCCGCAGATGGCAGATTCTCCCGATGCGGTATAAAGTTTAAATTCAATATTTCTCCTCTGGCCTTGAAAATCTACTGAATGGTTTTAACCTCACACTTGTGCGCTATACAGCAATATTGATTTGAAAATGGAGTAACATTGGAATTCAAGATTGATGCCACAAATTGCCAGCGTTTGTTCTTGCAACTTATTTACTGTCGCAGCCAAAGCGAGACGCACGGGAAATTGAAGACGCGGAATGAGAATGTTTACCTTTGAATTTTCCCCTTAAAATCGTCGCTTATGAACTGTCATTTATTTGAGATTCTTCATAATCAAATCAAACGCGTTCCGTTGCAAACTTTCGGTACATTGAGGTTGTGCAACAAAATTATAACTGAGCCGACTTTCAATTTCTTGCGGAACATCCAAAGAAGTCAAAAATTAGAAAATTTAAATAATTGTGTCTTTTTTTCAAAGTGCGTGTGTTTATTGCTGGGCAACGGTGTCCAAATATGTAGTACTAAAGCCGTGGAGAAGCTTTCTATGACAAAAAGTGGAACCAGTTGCACCGATGATCATGACATTTATTTAAAAAAAAATTGTCCGCTTCAATAGATAATTCCATAACAATTCTTCTATGATGCATCTAGTTTTTAAAGCTGATTATTCGTATCCAATCTCTCTCGAACTCGAAGAAAAAATTTGTTTCGTTCAAATACAAGCTCCCTAATTTAATGAAAAAAAATCAAGAGCGTTGTTTACTAAAAACCCTTGAAATACATTTTTTTAATTTTTACATAAACTGTCCTATTTCTTTATCGGATTCAATATGATGATCCAAACTATGAACTACCAAAAAATGTTTCCCGTGACGAAAGCGATGAGTATGTCCACGTTATCGCAGTGGTATAAATAGTAATTCAACCATAAACCCTTCTCCCGGCACTTCCCTTAAGCTTTGTTCACACGATTGCCAGATCTGCCAATATTGTCAGGTCTACAAATGATCTAGCAATGAACTGTAAATGATCTGACAATAGCAAACTTTGGGTTTTGTCCCAAACTCTGGCAAAAAATATTTATATATTGTCGGATCTGGCAATCGTCTGAATAGAGCTTACGGCTAATCTGAAAGGAAAGTCTAATCGTGATGATAGAGAATTGTATGTGAAGACCGCTGATAGACTAAAAGGGCAAACAAAGATATATTTTTGTATGTATCTGCTGTCGCACAATGCAAACTAAACTTGTTCGCCACCGAAAATTTAAAGATATAGAAAGTAGATAGAAAGTAACCAAGAAAGATAAAAAATAATAGACGCAATTAGAAAAAAAACTGTGTGTTTGACTATAATACTAATGATTTGTTTTGAATGAATGGCGAGTTAATGGTTTGTCAAAGGCCCAATGAAAAAACACCACGATTTGCAAAAGATTACGCCGTCTGCCAAAGTTGCAATGGGTTTTATACTAAAAATAATATTCGACACCATGCTAAACGTTGTTTTGACTATACCGGGAAAAATAATAAAGGGTCCGCCAAATAACTTTTTTTTTTTGAAAATGCTATAAAAAAAAACTACTGAATATTTTCTCAAATTTCTTTTTTTATTTGAAAGTACAATTCCGGTTAATAATGGAAAATAATTTCATTCAAATGGCTGCCTCGGCTGGCCATGCAGTAGCCTACACGATCGGTCCAATTTTTGAGCACATTACCGATTGTGTGCAGCTGTATCTCACCAATGGCTTCACGAATATTGTCCTTTAAAGCGTCAATTGTCTCTGGCTTGTCGGCGTAACACATCGTTTCCTTCCTTACCCCAGCAACATCCTTCCCTTTTATAATCCCCTCATCCTCTCAACCCCATTCAATTAAAATCCCTTATTAATTGCTTTTGAACTTTCAAACATTCTTCGATTTATTCATCGTTGGATTGACTTTACTTTTAAAATAATCTTGGTTACTTTAGTTTAATTTTATGAGGAGTCCCCAGATGAAATGTGACGCCCCTACTGTATTGGGATATTAAAAAGATTTGCAATGGGGAATATTGTATGTTTTGAAGCGATTCGCTGGTTTCTGTTACAAATCCACCCAGAACTCACTACGTGAAGGTTGCTGCTATTGAGCTCCACCCCCACCCTACCCAACCAACCTTCCATTAGGGTGCAGTTTTATACTTTATTCTATAATATGAAATTCTATGAAATTCAATAATTTTTTGTCGAAATGCGATTCTAGCTCTTATTAACACATCCCTATTTCAGGTTAGCCATAAAATGATGTATGATCTTTTTGAATTTCGAGTCCACGTATCGAGACAATGAAATAATTTTCCATAAGTGACGCGGACCATCTTTGCAAGAATAATGACTTTTGATAAGAACCCATAACGGAGCATAAACGATGGATTCTTAGTTCCAATATAAAGTCGGATAGTTCTGTTTGCGGCAGTCAGCCAACGAGCATGTGATAAATTGCCGGGATTTCTTGATAGCAAAGACACGGGACAGTTCCCAGAACCTACTTCTTGGCATATAAAGGGTTTTCCAATCAGAGGTGTTATTGTGAATGACCCCCTATTTTCGGTAGCTGTCACTTTTGAAGCTTTTATTCTTTGACATTTGACAAAGAATAAATAAATTCTTTGACTACGCCATTACTAAAAATGGAAGGATACACGCTTCAACAACGCATTGAAATTATTAAAATTCACTACAAAAATGGTGAAAATCTTGCAGTCACAGTTCGCAAAACTAAAACATTTTTTGGTCGTCGTGATGAGGCCCATTTCCACCCCGGTTGCTACGTCAACAAGCAAAATTGTCGCATCTGGGGCTCGGAAAACCCAAGAGTTATTGTTGGGAAGCCTCACCATCCTCAATGTGTGAATTTTTGGTGCGGTTTATGGTCCGGCGGGGTCATTGGACCTTACTTTTTCGAAAATGAGGTTGGATCAACAGTTACGGTGAATGGATTGCGCTATCGAGAGATGATTAATGATTTTTTATGTTCGGAGTTGGATGGTATTGATCTGGACAACGTTTACTTTCAACAAGACGGCTCTACGTGCCACACAAGCAACGAAAACATTGATATTTTACGGGAAAAGTTTCCGGACCTTGTTATCTCTCGAAGAGGTGATCACAATTGGCCACCGAGATTTTGTGATTTAACACCTTGCGACTTCTTCCTTTGGGGCCACGTGAAAGATAAGGTCTACGCCAACAGCCCAGCGTCGATTCAAGACCCCAAAGATAAAATTCGTGAGGCTATCGAGGACATAGGGCAGCCACTTTGTGATTTGGTTATGGAAAATTTCATGAAAAGAATATGGTCCTGTATGCGTGCTCGTGGTGGCCATTTGGCTGATGTTGTTTTTCATTATTAACGGCATACCTTCCTCTTTATGAAATAAACATCCGATCATTTATATCAAAAAATTGCATTTTTCTTTGAATACCAAAATAACACGACCTTTATTATGCAAGTACATTTGGTCACAGATTAGATCATTTGTATGAGTTATATCCGGTAAAACATGAAGTATTTCTTCAATTGGTGCAAATTCTACTATATCCAGCCTTTCACAACCCCCAAAAATTTTGCGATTGTTCCGGAAAACCTATATGGATGTAATTATGCAATTATCGTGAAATACGACGTAATTGAGATTCACTTCACTTAATATACTCGATTTACCTTGACTCTCCAGGTATTTTCATTCAAAGTTCATCGGCAAATCAGCTGTTTTGCATTAAATGGCAGCAGAAATAGAGCAAAGCTTTTTAAGCTTTTTAAAATGTATTTCACAAAAATCAAATTAAAAATAAATGGATAGTATAGGCTTATATTTGAGTATAATAAACAATGTGGAAAATGGGTGGATTCGACGCGAGTTTTCTCAAGCACAATTGTTATTTAAATAGTTAATAAAGTTTATTTATCTCTCAGATTTACTAAATCTCTTTTGCTGTTTTGAACTCACAAAAGTTTTAGAAAAACACAACGAAACCGCACAATAAACGATAGAATAGGCAATGAATAAGCTGCGTAGGTATTTAAATTGTCACAGTTTGTATGGGGAGTTGCATTTCGATTGTTTTCTACGGCGGTGTTAAACGCATTCACTTTACCCACTGGTGAATCTTTCACTTCGAATGTATTCTACGATGGCAAGTATTGAATTTGAGTGAAACGCTCCCCTCGGCGTATTCCATACGATAGGAGTGATGGTTTATATAGTGAAAACTAGGTTAGAATATATGAAACGAATTCATATCATCCTGCAAAGAATTTTATTTAGTCCTAGAGAGTCAAGACAGACCTCGATTCAGTTCCAGGTTGCGCGTACAAATTTAAAAGAAACTTCTACTCCAATTAGTAGCACAGCCAAAGAGTGCGTATATGTTGGACGTGTGATTTTGTGTACTATTTTATCATTTACAAACTGCCAATAAGTGCATGTTATTTTTTTGTTTTCTATAGAATAGGTGACTAGCAGTGGAAATTGTTCTACCCACATGACATGCACTGGGCCATGAAACTGGTGTCAAGTGCAAGAAAATATTGCACTCGACCGTCCTCATTCAATTTTAGAATGTGATCAAAGAGATTGGAAGGCAAAGCTAATAAATGGCAGATTAAATACCCATGTTCGATATTGTATTAAATTGTGCTCTTCAACTTATCGATGCTTATTGGATGTTAAACTTTTCTGTAACAGAATTTATTTTTGTCAAGTATCTATCATGGGATCTGCCATGGAAAACAGTTCCGGCCGTGGAGCTCTTTTAAATTTATCATTTCCTCCAAACGCAATATATATATTATTTACAACGCCGTTTTAACTCGAGTGTACCCTCGCCTCACCACAAAGAAGGATTTCCAACATACCTATGAGTGAAATATATTTCCGTTATAATGAGAGCTAATAATGTATTTCACCTTTTGCTGCATCAACCAAAGAAAATAAATCGTATAGGTTCTTAAAATTAGAATTATAGTTCTGAGTTCATATTGAGTACTATTGATCGTCGAAAGTTTTTTTTTTAATTTCTTAAGAACATTAAACTATGTAAGGTCTAACAATCATGCACAACTCAAAAGCAAATATAATTAGCTTGAGTCCTCATCTTTAGGAAAACACAATGCTGCAAACATAGAACCGCAGAGAAAATACATATTATAAGAAATTTGGATATAGGTATATAACCAACCACAAACGTCTGAGATATAAATCTGATTACTTTATTTGATAACTTGAGACACTATAAGCACTACGTTATGTTAACGATTAGCGTATTCAAATACAAACAGCCCCTGACATTGGAATTAGTTTAGAACAAAGAATCAAAAGGTTTTCGACCTCTGTGTAGGTGTACTAGCACTTGTGCAATTTACTCGATACTGATAAGTGATAACGATTCATCATTGTGGATGCTTTTTGGAGAGCCTTCTGAATAATTTTGAAGCAATTCGCTATCTCTGAACTTAGTTCGGTACAATTTATTTGAGAGCGCACTGTGTCAAAACCGTTCAATGGATTTTCAAAATATTTTGCACAAATGTGGCGACTACAATCGGTATCAGTTTTTATTATTACTATCATTTGGCATTATAAATATATTTTCGTCGTGGCACTACTTTGCACAAACAATAATTAGCTTTACGCCTCAGCATTGGTAAGAGGTCAAATTCAAAATGCACTATCCAATTTATATTCGAGTAAGAAGATACGAATATATTTTATAAAGTGCGTGTATATTTACCCTTCCTTAAGTAGTGTTAGGATCCGGAATCAAAAAAGAAAAAAAGTGAATTAAGCCGTAAAGATTCCAACAGACCCACCTCTGTCGAACGCATTATAAGAAACCGAGTTTATTATAAGACCGCTATAAATCTATGTATTTATATTCGGCCTTACCAATAATAAACTCAAGCGTGGCTGCTTACGCAAAGGCTCCAAACTTTCCAACATCACTGTATCCATGCACATAATCGTAAATATGTAGTTGCCAGAGTATCACTAACTTCAGGGTCAAATGGAGCGCTGAGAACGTTGACGGAATGTGAAAATAACAACACACAAAATACTTTTTTTTTATTTATTGTAACTTTTTTTTTTAATTATATTTATAATGAATTCAGAAAATATAAGTCAACAATATTAATCTCTTAGTGCATTGGAGTGTACAATATTTTTTGTCCTTCCATCTTTAGCTAACACAAACAAACTGGATGATTTTCTCACTCGAGAGCCTGCCACGTATAATTGTTCGTGTGAAAAACTTGGTGTGCTCAAATCGTAGCCATTAATAGTCATTAATAGTTATAAATAGTCATTGCAAAAGCAAATCTAATAGGAAACTGAATGCGTTTAAATTGAATTGGCAAATCTGTGGGTATCATAGGGATTCGTGGAAGTAATATACATTCACCCCGGAATTTGCCATTTAAAATAATGGCTTCGATAACGTTGTTCATTAATTCGTTGAACAGCCGTGGTGGGCTAAAATTACGTACCAAAATTACCGGAGATCCAACTTTGAGTACTAAATTATGCGGTGGTATATGCCTGGTAAATCCAATGAGTTTAAAAACTCTGTTGCAAAATTTGCATCTTCAATGGCATCGCAAACTGCATCAATGGATTTATACGTCACCAAGTTACCTGTTGCATCTTGAGATTCAATTCGTTAATTCATTTAATCAACTGACTCAGTAGTCTAGTGTTTGTGTAAGACCTTGCTTATGAATCTCACAGTCTCAGTTTCAATGCTTGGGCGGAACTGAAGTTTATTTTACTTTTTATTTTATTTTAGAATACAAATTCGAGAGAATTCACTTCCGTCGCATCGCTAAATCATTCACAAAAGCTCTTACAGTGAACTGTGATGTGAACCCCGCGACTCACTTGAAATCTCACCAACAAATTACCTCCTGTTAGACATCGAATCCCAGCACAGGATTTTCTTAGTATTTTCTCAGTTTAGCATTTCACGAGTTTAGGACAACTAAGAGAAATAATTTATACCTTAATTGGATCAGGCATAAAGTATTTATAGCCATTTTGTTTAAGCATAAATCCGATAAACTGTTGTGATTTAGACAAATACAGATCATAACAGCGAAAACCGCGTTGAATGCGTTCATTTGTTCTCGTGATTAGCAGCAACTGTTTTTTGAGACTTTCATTTATACTATGTACGGATGGATATGGATGGATGGATATTTATGATGATGATTAACGATGATTGATGATGATAATACATCCTTGCTTGACTCCCATTGCTGTCGCAAACTCCTCGTCTTCACACGTGCTGCTCCCATCCCATACCATTTCCAAGTTTGTAATACCCGCGAAAATATTCAAAAGACAGACGACCGTTCTGTGCCGTAGCCACGTATAAAGTGCCTTTTTATTTTGTATTTCAAATGCTTTTTGGCATATTATTATAGTGTTGCTAGACAACATTGTAACGATGCAACTCGGTAACCCTAGGCTGAAGAACAGCACACTTCAAACTGAAATTTGTTTGTTGTTTGTTGTTTGACAGCTTTCAAGCTGTGAATTTTTAAGTAATTGAATTATTGTACATATTTATTAACCAGATTAATAAAGATTTTAGTTTACACCTCGTAATCTCAACGTATATGTTAAGACCCGGCCCGGCTTCTCAACATTCTAAAATATTTGTTTCGCAATTAACAATTGCGGAAGATCTTTGATCATATTTCTATATCCATCGAGATCTCAGACATCCTAACTTCGTTTTTATTGTGGCCTCTCCTATCGGGACAACTACTTCAATTGGCACAGTATAGTTACTGCCACTTGCGCGGCATCGCCTGCTGAACATGCGCCAGCCGAAGTGTATACATCAATCGCACAAGCCACCGTGCAAGCGCCAGCTGTTCCCTTTATTGTGTCTGACACTAACACGTCCTTCACACAAAATAATTAATTTTCATCGAATTCAGAACTTGGTCGGATTCATGCGGCCAGCAACCAGAATCTGCTACATTCTACAATGATGAACAATTTCATCGATGGAAATCAAACCACTTGTGAATTTGGCCAGCAGGGTCAAACTCTACAAGGTCAAGCCATTCATCCTACCGCCGATGGGTCTTGCTTCAGTGGAAATCCATTTTGTCAACTCTACGGTGCAAATAACCACGCCGCTTCAACCACGGTTCCAGTATTGTCCAGCTCAATGCCGCGTTCCAGTGTACAGCCTCTTCCATTTGCGAATTTGTGCTTGCCCATAAATAACAACACCTATGGGAGCGGAGCTGCAGCTCTCCCGCCCCCAGCATAATTGCACCCACAATGGTTAGTGGCTGGTGTGGCCTTACACCAGCGAATATTAGCGGCAAACTTGGAAGCGCAATGCATTCAAACGTCAACTTACCGCAAATGCATAGCACAGCCTGAATTAATTTGGTTGTCATCGCAAATTGCTTCTCTTCATGTTATTACCAAGGACTTGCCTATTTCCTCTGGAAGGCCTGACGAATGGCCTCTTTTCATCACGAACTACATCCAGTCAACGAAATGATGTGGATTCACCGATCAGGAAAATCTTCTCCCTCTGCAGAAGTGTCTGAAAGATCCGGCCTTAGAAGCAGTACGCGGCAAACTAATGATGCCAAATACCGTTTCCTGTGCCATAGAGACGTTGAAAATGATTTTCGGTCGGGCAGATGTCATCCACCAGACGATGCAGTGTAAATTGCGAAAGGAGCCAGCTGTAAAATCAGATAAGTTGGAAAATCTAATTCGTTTAGCATTATCTGTTCAAAATGATTGTTCAACCATTGAAGCTATAGGTCTCGTGGACTATCTAAATGATGCAGTACTTTTGGCTGAGCTGGTCGGAAAGTTGCCAAATGAGCTGAAACTTGATTGGGGCCGCCACCAAATGGCATTGGTGCTCGTGAATATAAGCGCCTTCGACAAGTGGCTGTTTGCTCTCGCTTCTTGTGCCAGTCAGGTGGTGTCCATAGGACCAATGTTGTCAACGCCCAGCAGCGAAGCCAAAGCCTCCGGCAGGCATCCAAGGCCGAGAATCCTGGTCCATGATGTGGTTGATCAGACCCGTAATACTACTGCAAGTTTCCTGTTTAAAATGCAACCAAGAGCATCGTCTTTCTAACTGCAGTGAGTTTTTGACATCGAAAACGGATCATCGGTGGATATTTGTACGCGAAAGAGGACTCTGCATTCGTTGTTTTTGAAAGCATTTAATCAGACGTTGCAACTCTTAGAGACAAAGCGGCGTAGATGGGTGTCAGAAATCTCATCACTACCTTCTCCACACATCGGCTCAGAGGCAAAGACAACAAATAGAATTTCCCGATATACATCGAGAACACGAGGATGTCAGTGCAGACGGCTATGTAGCAGATCGCGTTGTTTCTTTTCACTCTAACGATCAACGCAGGGCAATGTTTCGCTATGTACCAGTGACACTGTACGGAGGAGACAAATCGTTAGAAACTTCTGCTTTGACCGATGAAGGATCGGCGTGCACCCTTATGAAATGTGGCGTTGTAGATGAGTTGGGTTTAGATGGACCATTTGAGGAACTGTGCTTAAGATGGATAGTGATGTAACGCAAAACGATGTGCATTCCAGAGTGGTAAGCCTCAAAATTTCATCACGCGAAACAAACGCACCAAGTTTTAGTTTTAGATTTCAAAATCGGATCTGCCTGTGCAGTCGCTTGATGCTTCAATACTAGAGACTCGAAGCCACCTACGGAAGCTGCCAATTCTGTCTTATAAGGATGTACAGGCACGGATTCTAATTGGTCTTGATAACGCTAAAATTGGAAACACGTCAGAAGTTGATTGCAGCCAGGTGCAGAATAAGATGGGCGGTCTACGGTCGGAATGACTCTTCTTATGTGTGCTGCGTGTTTGTCAATGCAATTCCGGAAACAAAATGGATGAAATGCTAAAGGCATACGTCTCCTTGGATTCAATTGGTGTTAGCAAAACGCCTCCTCTTGATTGAAATGAAAATGAACGTGCACTGCGAATTATGGAATTATCCTCAAAGTACATCCCCTCAGAAAAGAGATGGGAAACTGGAAGTTTGATAATATCAAGTTATGTACGAATTCTCTTCCAATGGCCAAACGCAGGCTCCAATGCTTAGAAGCCAAGATGAAACGTGAATCTGAGTTGAAGGAGTATTTGGTTCAAACTATCCGCAGCTATGAGGAGAAAGGCTAGTGAGGAAGCTAAAAATCTCATCAGGCGGTAAATCATGGTATATTCCAATATTTACGGTGACGAATACAAACAAGAATAAAATAAGACTCGTCTTGGATGCGGCAGGCAAAGCGTGTGGCGTCTGTCTCAATATAAACCTTATCAAAGGACCAGATCTCTTAACATCTTTGGTGGGTGTTTTGATTCGATTCCGAGAAAGGCCCGTTGCGCTTTGTGGTGATACAAGGGAGATGTTTCACCAGGTTCTTGTTCGAAAAGATGATCCGACCGCTCAGCAATTTTTTAGGGCGAGAGGGTGACTCATCTAAAGAACCTGATGTGTTTGCGAAGCTCGTCATGACGTTTGGCGCTTCCTGCTCTCCATCGTTAGCAAACTACATAAAAAACAGAAATGCGAACCGATGGAAAAAAATCACCCAGAGGCAGTACATGCTCATATGCTGACGACTGGTAACAAAGTGCTGGAACTGAAGATGAAATGATTGAAATGGTCAAAATAGTACGACATATCCACAGTAAAGGCAGGTTCCGGATGAGGAATTGATCATCGAATTCAAGACGCGTGTTGGCGGAATTGACTGGTGAAACTGCGCAGGAGGGAAAATGCATTGAAGAGTTTAAATCTGTACACGAGGAGGTATTAGGTTTGTGGTGGCAATCTGACACTAATGAGCTGACATTCTTCGAGAAATTCGACAAGAAAACTGTTGATAAAAGTTCATTCCCCAGATCCGACGAATCGTGATAACAATCTTGGACCCGCTTGGTTCATTGTTGTTTTATGTGATCTAAGCTTAGGTCATCCTTCAAAACATATGGCGGTCTGGAGTGAGTTGGGACGAACCTGTACAAGATGATGAGCGAGAAGAATGATGGAAATGGATTCGACGACTCCCTTTGATCAGTTTTATAATGGATCAGATCAGATGCAAGAAGGTTTCACCAGTTCGTTGCATTAAGAAGGAACCAAATGGAGTAAGAACATGCAGTTTGACTCACAATCGCGTTGGTTCTGCGGACCAGAGTTTATAGTGCTGTCCGAGTGCAACTGGCTGCAAACGAAATTGAACTACCATGCCGACACGGAGTTGTGGATTATATGCCATGTGGGTTTAATAAGGGCCGCTGTGTCAACTTTAGCCGTCATTGTACCACATCCAAATCGATGTAGCAAATGGGAAAGGCTACGTAGTGCTCAACGAATCGTGCTGCAGTTTCAAAATAAAATTGTTAAGCAGCCATCAAGGTTAAATCATATCAATATCTTTCTTGGCTCAGGGATATCAGCGTTGCGGAAGCGGTAATAATGCGAGCTTGTCAAGAAGAGATAAAAAGTTCTATTTTCAAGTGCTCCCCATATTTGGATGATTTGGGTCTTTTGCGAGTCCGAGGTCTAGTGGATTTGGCACAATGGCTAGTGGTCGACAAGCGTCCAGTTGTTTTGCTTCGCAACCACCAAGTTAGACGTTTGATTGTTGATTTTTATCACCGTAAGTTCCATTACCATCATAATGAAATCGTCGTAAATGAGATACGCCAGCGCTTCTTTATAGCTTGTCTTCGGATTCTGGTCAGAGCAGTCGCTCGGAATTGTTGTCAATGGTACCGAAATCGACGGCCTAGCCCAGCACCTCCAACCATGGGGAATCTACCACTAGAGCGGTTAGCACCATTTACACTATCGTTTACATACACTGGTGTGGACGTTTTTGGTACAATGGATGTAGTGGTCGGACGGCGACGAGAAAAGCGTTGGGGCGTGCTTTTTACGTGCCTTACTACGCGAGCAGTGCACATCGAGATTTCACCTTCGCTGTCGACAAATTCTTTTTAGCTTGTGCTGAAGCTGTTCATCAGCCGCCGGGTCGTACTGGCGTTGTCAGACAACGGTACAAATTTTCGACGAGCGAGCCGTATTTTAATGGAAGAAATCGAAAAGGTGTCAGCCGGCCGGTATCTTCCATGCTTAACTCGACGCCCAAAATGGTTCCAGCCACCACTGGATCCCAGTAGACGACGTAGTAATCATCGTCGATGAAAATTCCAAGCCAAACTCGTGGAGAAAGGGAATAGTTATAGATCTCCGGCATAAAACGGATGGCGAAGTTCGTAGTGCGGTGGTCAAGACGGCCGATGGCTTGATGATGTGAAAGGGGTACAGATCGCGCAGAATGATGCGCGGCATTTACAAAGAGGGGAATGTTACGATACAACTCGGTTACCCTAGACTTAAGACCAGCACACTATAAACTGAAATTTCTGTTTGACAGCTTTCAAGCAGAAACTACAGTTTGAGCTTAACTAAAAATAATTTTTAAATCTTTTTTCTTTTGATACTGAGAGAACACGGGTGGTGCCCGCACAAATGTAAGTGAAATTCTAATTAACTGAATTATTGTACATATTTATTAACCAGATAATAAAGGTTTTCTTTATTTTTACATTTCTAATATTTGATACAATATAGCCAGACTCTACAATATTGTTTTATAGCTTTCAAAGTGTTAACAAATTTGCTCGAAATGGGTATTCTGTAGAGTTTACTACACAAGTGTTCGCGTGCCATGGAGTCGAAAGCTTCACTAAAGTCAACAAATAATGCATAAAGCTTCTTTCTTTCTCCTTTTACACACAAGTGTGGAAACTTGATCCACTGTTGAGTATTGTGCTCTAAAGTCGTTATGCAATTCGTTTAGATTTTTATTAATTAATCCCCTTTGCGTTAGCTTGTTGATCAGTAAATATTTAAGCCGAGTTATTTAAAATGATGTGCCTCTGTAGTTGCTCAGGCTTTTATAATCACCCTTTTTGTGTTATGGTAATAAGTATGTAAGTGCGTTAGAACGAATTTTATTCTATTCATATAAATTAATAATTGAAAGAGCACTTATTTGCGGGAGCGCAATCAAATTTAACGATGAATAAAAAAGAACATTGATATATTTCAGACTGCTTATCTAAGAAGAATATCAAAGAACGTAATTTTCTATTAATTCACATGGTTAAGTTTTTTTATTAAGATTATATAATAGTACACGGTGGACCAAAAGAGATCACCCTATTGGAAGATGCTCTTATTTTTGCAAAGGGCCGCCAATGTCCAATCTGTTTCGACGTCTGTGGACTAGACAGATGTAGAATACAAGTGAACAAGCCACGGAGCGATACACTCCCCAAGAACGCGGAATAATCGTGTCTATTTTTTTTGCGTAACAGTTCGTCTGTAGTGTTGGCGCAGCGCGAAATCCGTCCGACACCGATGAGGCTCATTTCCACCTCAGCGGGTACGTGAACAAGCAAAACTATCGCTTCTGGGGCACCGAAAATCCACGAGAAATGCACGAGGAGCCATTACACCCGCTCAAAGTTACTGGATGGTGCGCTGTTCATGCTGGAGGATTCATCGGGCCATTTTTTTTTCGAGAACGCAGCTGGTCAAACGACAACAGTGGACGGTGCGCGCTATAGGGCCATGTTAACCGAGTTTTTTCTACCGCAATTGGACGAATTAGGACTGGAGGACATGTGGTTCCAACAGGACGGAGCTACGGCACACACTGCGCGAGCCACAACCGATATTCTGAAGGTGGCGTTCCCGGGTCGCCTCATCTCTCGTTTTGGCGATTTGCACTTTTTTTGTGGGATTTTTTGAAGTCCCGTGTTTATGTGAACAACCGCGAGACCGTAGAAGCCCTCAAGGACAACGTTCGACACGAGTGCGAGAATCTGTCGCTCGAAGTTCTCACCGAAGTAATGAAAAATGAAAAAACGAGCCCGTAAGGCAATCAATTGTGACGGCACCCATTTGGCCAATATCATCTTCTCGACTTGACCAATAAAATTCTAAAGGTTAAAATAAACATAATCAAACAAACGGAATCGAAGTTTTTCATTTAGAAAATTTAGAAAGAGAGCAAAAAAAAACAATACTGAACAAAAACATGTTTTATGGCATGCACATTAATAACTATATTATAACTATAGCGCATTTTAAATCACAATTGAGTGTGACTCCCTCAATCCCACGCGCCACACAAGCTCTACTACTAATATTATTTTATATATACTCCATCCAGCTCAATTTAAAAAAGAGAACAAAAAAAAAAAAAACATAATTGTATAAAATTTATAGCTTAATGATTATTTTTCATTTTAAGGATAACGTACAAAGATGATTTATATGTTAAGATCTTTGTACATAATTGAACTTAATATTAATAAAAATCCAAAGCTAGGAGCTAGAAGGCGCAGTGGCTTAGTGGTTAGTGTGTTGGACTACTAAGCGAGGGGTCCCAGGTTCGTATCCCGCAAAAAAACCCAAATTCCAACTTAGGGTTTTTCCACTGCGCCACCTCTCGCGAACGTCTGACAAACATCCGAGAGCATAACTGTCTTGAAAGAGCTTCTTAATTAGCCGTTAAGAATCGGCATACAATTGTAGATCCCTTCCATTCGTTCCTAAAATCAAACTCACACAAAACGAATGGTTGTGAGAAGCTATGCCTTGGGTCCTTACGGACCTGTTGCGCCAACTAATTGTGCTAGGAGGCATTCGAGAACTGCCACTTTTCTTATCAGCTTATATCTCCGCTTCCGGACAGCGGATAATAGTAAAACATCACAATTTTCAATGCAACGCTGAAAATTTCGTGCAGTCCTTTTTTAATCTATTCCGTACGAACACCTTACAGCCGGAAAAAAAGTTACAGTTTTATTATAGTAAGAATAATTGAATAAGATTTAAAATATATTTTGTTTGTGTTGTCACTCCTCGATTGCATTTCCCCATACCAATTTGCATAACCTCTTGCATCCCCTCTTTCGCGAGCCTTTGTCCTTCCTTGCTCCAAATCGAAAACGTCGAGCCCAAAATCGTTAAAATCGAACAACCCGTTCTCGAGTTATGCGCACATACGGACGTCATTCTCGTCCTCTTTTATGATTATATAAATCACATCCCCTCCCCATTATCCTCGCATACTTCTCTTTCGTTTCACTTAATTCGAGCAGTTTTTGTTCATTTGTATTTACACCATCATACGTGCAGCCCATCATCGCACGTCATCAGCCATCTGCGCATTTCCTCGCAGATTACATCCTCATTCACCTCGCATACTTCTCATTCGTTGAATGTGCGTGTGCGATATGCGCCTGCGCCAGCCCACCACCCCAAAGCAGGACAACGATCAAGAACAACGGTTGCTGATAATTTTCGATTTGAGAAAATAAATTTAGTTTTTTCATGTTAGATTTTTGGTTGTAGCTCAGCTTCTAGATGGCACCGAAAGCTTATTGAAAGCCCTTAAGTATTTTGTTTTGTTTGCATGATTAAGAATTGTTTGAGCAATGGCGAGTAAAAGGTAGTAAAATCATAAAATAAAAACGCTCCCCAGAAATAGGCATGGCAATGAAGGCAATAGACTATGTCCTTCTCAGTATCTTAAGGAACATTTCGAAAAAGTCCAAATCTGTGCAGTAGTTTTCACGCCAACCGCGAACACATCAAAACGCCAGTCTTATTATAAGTATAGATAGATATAGATATAGATAGAAGATTGTATAAGAAAGAATGAAATTAATAAATAATTCTTTTGCTCCGTTTTTTTCTTTTTTTGTCTTTGCTACACATATTAGTATTTTATGTGGATTCCCCTTTTTTCGGTGCCCCTTTTAAGTACCCTTTTTGGAATTTTTTCAGTGGCAACGCTGTTTCCCAGGTAGGGTGGGATATGGCAGCGGTTAAAGTGAAATCCATCGTTAGCCACCTCTCAGTGTGGAAAGGGGTGTCTCCGCCTGCGTCTGCACAGTAAAATAGTAAATTTTAGAGAACTAATTCCTTGTAATTATTTAATGTCGGTGTGTTCGGAGCCGAGATAAGCAAGCGTGGCCGTTCCTCGCACCCAACACTAGCCCCTTCTCTACCACGTTCCATCGAAATATCAGTTTTCAATTCCCAACATCCTTAAAGTCCTTTCCTATTACTTACCCATTACTATATTCTATTTAACTGCATACTATAGTCATTATAGTTACTCGTACTTATATCTTATTTAATAAAATTTATATTTCACTACCAGGTGTTATCATGAAGTGCTTTCTAATTTAACATTTGCCGAAATCGAGGTTTTCTACTCGTCATTTAGTCATCCATCCTGCACACATATTTCCTGGGTTAATAATTCCGGAAAATTTATGCCATCAAATGAGAAATGCAAATTATGGATTTACAAATACGAATACGGATACAAGAGCATTTCCGCAGAGGTAAGATTGGAATCAATTATTGAATGGCTCACATTCTTAAATTTCTTTCCTCTTCAGATGAATTGGGTTTGTGATGATGCACACAAACTTGCAATTGGTCAATCGTTATTCTTCATCGGATTTGTTTTAGGGACCATACTATTTGGTCTTTTGGCCGATAGAATAGGTCGCCTCCCTACTATGATAATGTCAAATCTCGCAGGATGCTTAGGAGATTTTCTGACTTCATTTACGAATTCACTCACAACTTTTTCTATCTGCAGATTTATTTCAGGCTTAGCAACGGATACATGCTTTTACCTTATGTACATTATGGGTAAGAATATTCTGTAAACTCATGTATGGTACTTTATGCCCATATGACATATTAAGCTAATCTGCACACGATTAATTGGCCTTTCCCTCTAACGTATTACAGCGAAAACCCAACGCTTACGCGTTAGTAGTATTGCTAAATATATCATTGCGAGAGAATTCGCTCACCGAAATGAAAAGTAACTAAAAAGAAAATTAACGCGTTGAACAACAAATTTCAAAAATGTGAGCTTTTCCTAGGAACCAATATTCAAATATCAATAGCACAAAGTCCAAATTTATATATAAGAGCAAGAGTTTAATTGCTTTTATTGGCGAAATTAAAAAGTTCGCTTCTTTTGCTTCTTACAGCTATTTTAATGCTATACAAGCACAAAATATAAAAGAAATCAAATAAAAAGTCAATAACAAATTGGCACTGAGTCAATGCGCTGATATTTATTTTGTTCTTGTGTATCTAACCCTTAAATAAAAACCAAAATATGTTTGGTTTTGTTATAAAGGGTAATTAATTTCTCGGTTTCGAAAGTTAAGCTAAATAAAACACACAGCGATACATTTCTGATGAAAATTCAATTTCATTATAAAGTTTTGACTTTGCGATTAAGTTTAGGAAATAATATTTTTCAAATGGCCGCCTCAGGAAGTTTCGCAGCATGCTATTCTTTTGAGGTCATTTTTGACCACTTTTTCGCACGTTTTGGGCGGTATGTCGGCCATTTCTTGAGTAATGTTTGATATTATTGCGTCTAGTGTTCGGGGATTATTGTGCACGGTAAGCAGGCGCAGTGGCTTAGTGGTTAGTGTGTTGGACTACTAAGCGAGGGGCTCAGGTTCGAATCCCGCAAAAACCCAAATTCCAACTTAGGGTTTTTTCCACTGCGCCGCCTCTCGCGAACGTCTGACAAACATCCGAGAGTATAACTGTCTTAAGAGCTTCTCAATTAGCCGTTTGGAATCGGCATAAAATTGTAGATCCCTTCCATTCGTTCCAAAAATGAAACTCACACAAAACGAATGGTTGTGAGAAGCTAGGCCTTGGGTCTCTACAGACCTGTTGCGCCAACTATATATAAGCACGGTCTTTGGCGTAGCCCTACAGAAAAATTAACGGTGTCAAATCGCATGATCTCGGTGGCCAATTGACGCCAAAATGTGAAATTACGCGACCAGGAAACTTCTCACGCAATAAAGCCGTAATTGTTAGCGTTATGTGGCTTGTTGCCCCGTCTTGTTGGAGCCACAAGGACGACAAATACCACTTGAAAAAAACACGTTTGATCATAAAATGTTCTATCAGGGCACATAAGCAAACAAATTGCACGGATTAATTACAAATCTTGAAAAAGTTACTTGACTAGAGCACTGGATACTAGGCCTCCAATTCAGTTTTGATTTATCGGTGAATATTCAACTGGGCTCAAAAAGATTGATTGAAGGTTCGACCGAGGAATATTATATTTCTTAAAAGATGTTGCCTCAACACATAAACCAACGTCATAATATATAGTCCTTCGTTCGCCATTATCCAGAATGCTATACTTAGTCAATATCCTTGCATGGCGAATATTTTGAAATTCGTAAAGATAAGCAATTTTATCTAGAAGCGGTAGTATGGTGCATATGCTCTTTTTATGGGCACCACAGTGAGCCTACTTTTGGTTTTAGATTCTATCGAGGATCACTTTAAAACAATCACAGATCACATTTCGGCAAAATTTTACAAACTCACAACTACGAAATTTACAATTGAAAATTATTCATCATGGGCCTTAAAATATTTAAGGCTAGAAATTGTTATCAGAATAATGCCCAATATATTCTCCTAAGCTATAGGCGCTTCGGCATAAAGTCGAATATCAACTCGAATTATATGCGATTCTAAAAAATTTTAGTGGTATAACGGTGGTCCAATACAACTTTCTTTTGAAAATTAAAAAAGCATAAACTTTCGGTGTTTTAATTATAGAAATAGCATTCCTTATTTTCATGGAATACGATTTTATTCATGTGACTTTCTCGACTAGTTTCGCAGTAGCGCAACAAAAAAATAATGCCTAACAGGGTCAAGTCTCAGCTCCGATGTTGCTGACAACACGATTATAGAAGCGATCGATTGTTTGTGGGTCTGTGTGACATGGTGGGCTATTTTATTGAAACCAAATATCGCCCAAGCACATGTCTTCAATTTCAGGCAAAACAAAATCTCTTCACCGTTAAACGAAATGGCCGTAAGTATTTTTACTCTCGGCCAAATACACAGGCCCACAGGAAATGTAAGTTTTGACTACAAGCAAGCCATACAAAAATCGTTCTTTTCAATAAACGTAAATCACCCACTTTTCAAATAAGTTTTGCAATATTTCCCAACGTTGCGTTGTTTAAGCGTAAAGCGATTCAGACTGAAAAATAAATAGAGGGAAAGAAGAGTCACTAACAAAATAAATTGTATACTGACCACCCTTTATGTAAATAAATATTACCAATTAAGCAAGGCTCTTAACTTTTTTTTGTTATGATATTTGCTAATGTTTTTTTTTTCCAGTTTTCGAATACATACGCCCATCTAGGCGATCATTTGGTGTAAATATCATTACAGCAATTTTTTATTGTACCGGACTTGTCATTGTTCCATGGATGGCTGTTTATATGGGAAATTGGAGAAATTTCCTGATACTTGAATCCATTCCAATAGCAACAGTACTTCTTTATGCGTTTTTCCTTTGTGAAAGCGCTCAATGGTTAATAACAAGAAAGGATTATAAAGGAGCTGTAAAATGCCTTAAACGTGTCGCAAAATTCAATGGGCGGCAAGTTGACGATTACGTTTTTGATGAATTTGAAAATTATTGCAAAAGCATCGAAGCAAACAGCCTATCCGGAAAGGAGAAGCAAGACACTTTCTTAAAAATGTTGACTACCCCGTACTTGCGTAAAATGACAGTAATTCTGTTTTTGAAGTCGTAAGTCCAAACACATTAATAAACAAAATTGTATGTGTATAATGTGTATGTATATTACTGTCTTATGTCCGCAGGATGATCATAACCATATCCTTTGACATTATTGGAAAAAATATGGAAGGACTTGGAACGTCACCCTTCATATTATTTTCAGTGACCTCATTTGTTTACATACCAGCGGGACTCTCAATAATACTCCTACAAAATAAAATTGGGAGGAAGGGTATGGCGTGCGGTTCATTACTCATGTGTGGAATATTTTCATTGACAACAGGGTTTGTAGTGGCCAACCTTAATTCTGCCGAAAACGCTGTGGTTTTGGCTGGACTTGTTACAATTGCACGATTTGGAACTGTGGTAGCATATGATGCGGAAGCGCAGTATGCAGCTGAACTTATACCTACGAGTGTTCGAGGGCAAGGCGTTGCAAATATTCATGTTGTTGGATATCTTTTTACCTTTCTGAGTGCCTACATAATTTATCTGGGATCTTTATACAAACCCATGCCATCAATATTTGTTAGTATCATCATGTTTCTGGGAGCATTTTTGTGCCTTTTTCTTCCGGAAACCGTAAATAGGTAAGCTATATCAAGAGCTTTAATTCTTTTTGAATAAATATTTTCTACTACACGGCTGTAGGAAACTGCCAAACTCACTTGCGGAAGGGGAAGACTTTGGAAAAAACGAAAAATGGTTTGAGTTCCCCACCTTGGCTAAACACGAGACGAAATAATATAATAAATGTAGGTGTATTTATTTTCGGTTCTCTATAGTAAAACTTAAAAAAAAAAAAAAAAAAATAATTACTATATTTATGTATTTTTTTTATGCGCTGCAGTGCAGAATAATGCTCTTAACTAATATGTCGAGAATTTAGAATCTCATCATCAGCATTGCACGTACCGAAACACATCAATGTAAAGAACTGCAGGCACGATTACGTTCATGCAACCCATGTATTTCAAATGAAAGATTTAAATTCTAAGATCGTACTATCGGTTTCAAGAGTCAAATGCATGTCCATGTTTCAGTTTAGTGGAAAGGGTTGTGGAACTAATGCTTTTGTCTTGTCACTCAACCTTTGAAATCGTGGCTAGCTCTAGTGAAAGGGTGGAGGATGTAATGCTTTTATCTTGTCAGTCAACCTTTGAAATCGTATTTTAGTAAGTGTATGCGCAATTGCCGACCCGAACCTATAACAGTAATGAAAAGGACACATCTTCAAGTACAGAGTCTAAAAATCAGACGAAATAGACCTACTTTTGGGAAGTGAAGTGAATCTATGTCCAAAAAACAGAACTTGGTTGGATTATCTTTGGTAGATCTCAATCAGAACTACATTCTAAAAATTCTTGAATTTTGAAAAAGCTTTTGCTTTCGAGTTTGCCGAAAATATGGCAAATCAGTAGCATTTTCTATATAAGGTGGCATTTCCGTGTAATGAAAACGTTTATGTAGTTCTTGGAAAGTCGGGGGAGGAAGCTGTGCAAAATTTTAAACGTAGGACGTCTAATAAAAAGACACGGCTGACCAAGAGCATCATCATTATCATTATATAAATAGGCGAACGCAAAAAGTTAAGGTCTACTTTCACTGCATAAAACACAAGTAGCTTGAATCTGCACCATCCAACCATTCGACGAAGGTTTGTCTATTGTAATTTTCTGAAGGCATGTTAGTCAAAATAAGTTGCATTACCTCAGAAGGAGGCGTGTAGACTACGCCTTAACATAGCGACACCTAGAAAAAAATATGCATCTTCGTCGACAGTCAGGCCGGTTTAAGGCTGTCGGTTCAACTAAGTCAACGTCCAAGCTTGTTGTGGAATGCAGGGAGACACTGTCCAGGGCGTGCCATTGGTTTGAAATCACTCTCGTCTGGGTTCCCGGCCATAGGATGAGAAAGCCGATGAACTTGCCAGACGTGCCTCTGCGTGATTTTCTCATGTGGACGAAGTCTCCCCTCCACTGGGATATGTATAAAGAGCGAAATCCTCCTGCACTTCACATCAAGGGCTGAGACAAGATGGATGAACCTGAGCAACTGTGTCATTGCAAGGAAGATCTGGCCAACCTTCGATGATGCCAGAACAAACAACCTCTTAGCCAGAATGCGTGTAGATGCCGCCAGACTAGTTGTAATTAGTACGGGTCACTCACGCAACCAAGCTTGGCATCTCCCTCGTCAGGAAACGGGGAATACAGCCACTTTAACCAACCAACCTCAGACGGTATGGTTCTATGTGAATGGAAAATTCGGTATTTCTGAATTATAAAGGGTTTTTCAATAAGAGCGCTACAAAAGTTTTTTTTTTAATAAAACAAAAACGGTTTTGGATATCAATGAAATTCTTTATTCCTCTTTTGCATGGCCACCACGGGCGCGCTTGCAGAAGTCCAGAGGCTGAACCCAATTTTCGACGGTTTTCAAGCATAAATCGGCCGATACTGCTGCAATTTCACGTTCGATATTCGTACGAAGTTCATCAATCTTCGCTGGCTTGTTGGCATAGACCATAGACTTGACGTAGCCCCACAGGAAATAGTCTAAAAGTCTAATCGCACGACCGAGGCGGCCAAGCGACTGGACCATTTCGTGAGATAACACGTTCTCCAAACTTGATTTCCAATAAATTGATTGTGACATTCGCTGTGTGGCTTGTGGTGCCGTCCTGTTGGAACCACATGTCCTCCAAGTCCATATCATCCAATTGGGGTCAAAAATATTCGGTTATCATTGAACGCTAGCGATTCCCATTCACAGTAACGTGCCGGTCTTGATCATCATGGAAGAAGTACGGCCCAATGACGCCGCCGGCCCATAAACCACACCAAACCGTATTTTTTTCGGTATGCAATGATGACTCATGGAGTACGTGTGGATTGCTGCCTGACCAATACCGCATATTTTGTTTATTGATGAAGCCATTCAGCCAGAAATGAGCCTCATGGCTAAAAATGATTTTTCGATGAAAATCCGAATCATTTTCAAGTTGTTGCTCAGCCCAATTCACGAACATACGACGCTTCTGGTGGTCAAGCGGCTTCAGTTCTTGCATCAATTTAATCTTGTAAGGATGTAGGCCAAGATCTTTTCGCAAAATTCGCCACAACGACGTCACAGAGATGCCCAACGCTTGAGAACGACGTATGAGAGACACATTTGGGCTTTCTTCAACTGAAGCCTCAGCGGCAGCAATATTCTCGACACTACGGGCACTTCTTTATCTCACTGGCACGGGAACATTTTGTACTGTGCCTGTGGATTCAAATTTTTCCACTAGACGCTCAATTGTTGATCTGCTAGGACGATTATGACGACCATAAATTGGACGTAGCGCTCTTAACATTGAGGCCACTGACTCCGAATTTCGGTAGTAAATTTTAATAATTTCGACTCGTTGTTGGCTCGTATATCTTTCCATCATGAAATGGAAGAGAAATGTCAAAAGAGCGGCAAGAAATTCGGCGTCGTTTGCTGTCCCTGTCGCTCTACTTTTGTAGCGTCCCTGTTGAAAAACCCTTTACATAACGATTTGAATTATTTATGCATATATAATGGCTGTGTATTAAATTTAAGATAGAACCAGTTATCTCAATTGTATCTAAATTTATAGGCTTATAGTATGCCTGGGACAAGCCGACAGGGAGGTTTTAGGAGCAGCAATGCACCAGCCAAATAACCGCCACCACCACAAAAAAAGTCACAAGTCTGTTACAAGAACGGACAAGTGCAGTAGAACCGGATGCACGACAAAATACAGGTAGCAAAAGTAGGGCCCCAAACTGCAACCCCCACTTCGCCTGCTCAGTTATCCATGGAAGAAAAGAGGACAAAGGGCCTGAGCACAGATCAACTTCCGGAAACCTATAAGCCCGCTAGTGTCCAAGCCAAGAAGAAGAATAGAAATCCGACCGCGAAGAAACGATCCCCTGAGAAAAGGGTTAAGCGGCTCCGAAATAAGATGGTATCTCCACTACCAAAGTAAGGGCTTCGGACCTGAGGAAGCAAGAAAGAGGCCAGAGGAGTATCGGGCTATACCTAACTCCAATGAAGTGGCTCCGGAGAAAAGAGGCAACAACAGTATCACCCCTCCACCTGTAGCAAAGCCAAGAGGCAGAAAGTGGAAGAAGATGCCAAGAGGACTGAGCCTGTGAAAGCGAGCGGCACCGGGCTATAGCTGAGCAGGTTGCTGTGCTTCCATGGGAATGTCCCCAAGGGGTACTCGGAAGCACCCAAGCTCAGCAACTGGAAGGGGACTCAAGAATTCTGAAAAGGCAACACGCGCCCTTATTACGTGCAAAAGCTTAGCAGGAAAATCGTGGGGATGTAGGCCAAGTATCCAGCAATGGATGTGCATTGCAGTTGTGAGGCCTATGATCGCATACGGAGCTGTAGCATGGGAAAAACGAACCAGTCAAGTCACTACAAGAGACATTCTTAGCACAGTGCAATGATTGACGTGCCTTTGCATTACCGGAGCAACGCGTACGTACGCAACTGCAGCCATGGTGGTACTCTAAGAGCTAACTCCTCTACATCTCATAGTTGAGGATACGGCAGATAAAAAATCCTGCGGTTTGCAGGAATCGGAAAGGAGCATTGCATTGGTTCAAAAGATTATGATGAATTACTCGGAAAACTTCCACTTCTGGCTTTACCCAGAAATGATAGCATGAGGAAATTAAATTTTGAGAAGAATTTCATAACGAAGCTCAGCAATAAGAAAAACTGGAGCAATAAATCCACGATTTACAGACTGAGCCACCACACTGTAAAATGGGCAGGATTCTCTGGAAAGACAGGGCGCAGCGCCGCCCTTCATAGGGTCTGAACCAATCTGCGGCAAAGGAGAACGCAACCTACGAGAAGAGTTCAGGAGAATGAAAAAAGAAAAAAGAACCGCAGAAACTTCAAGTGAACTATAACCTAAAAAGATTCAAAGCATGTATCGGTCCAAGTAAAAACAACCTAAGAATCCTAACAGGTCTTTTAACGGGACACTGTAGACTAAGGGAACATCTGAGGAAAATAGGCTTATCAGAAGAAGTTCTCTGCAGATTCTGCGATGAGAACGCTAAAACCCCAGACCACATTCTGGAATCCTGAGGAGCATTGACCCAGAAGAGACTTAAACATCTGGGCAAGTACCAGTTACTATATAAGGATATACAAACAATGGACCCACTACTCATTCTCAGATTCATTCGAAATATATAAAATTTCCTTTTAAATATTGCATTAAAAAATTGTATTATAACTATTGCATATGTACAAGTACAACACAAAAGTAAATAAATAACATAAAATTCGATCTACCGTAAAAATGTACAAGAACAATATACTAAGGAATTGTTTATTATTTAAAACTATGAGCATTATTTGAGAAATAATCATATAATATACTTTGTCTTAAAAACAAAAAAAAAAAAAAAAAAGCACTCCCCTTTGTTGAAGTAGGTAAATATACTACATATTATAAAATATTTCAATTTGAATACTGCTAGACAGATGTAGCATCAACTTCTGAATGTTCCGGTGAAACATCATCACCTTTGCCCCTTTTCGATAGGCACGGGAAATCGAGCATATGTTCACCTTTACCAAATTCTTCACCTTCTTCTAACGATTTCGGAAGGGTTCTAAGCAAAGTTGAGAAATAAAAAAAAAGCTTAGGCATATCATTAAAATTTAAATTAATAACTATTGTCTTACCTATTTAAAGTTTCTGGCAAAAGAAGGCACACAAAGGCTCCGCTAAAGAACAAAACTCCCAAAATTATTGATGGTGCTGCCTTAAAGTAGGTCCCTAAATATAAAATATAAGGCGCTAGGAATGATGCGGCAAAGCCTGCTACGTGAACAGCAGCAACACCCTGTCCACGAACACATGTTGGTATTAGCTCTGTAGCGTATTGTGAACCAGACTCGTAAGATATTGCCACTCCAAAACGAGCAGCAATTGTTAATGCTGCCAATAATGTGGCATTTTGATTATGTTGCTGATAAGCTATAGCAATTCCAGCAGCTGTTGTGAAAATGCCACCAACTAAAAGTGATGACGAAGCCATTCCTTTACGACCAATTTTATCCTGAAGCAATATCAAAAGAACACTAGACGGCAAAACGGCTAAGGCGCTTAAGGAGAACATTACGAATGGTGACAATCCCATTCCTTCAACATTTCGGGAAACCGCATCGTAGCACAACGTAATAACCATTCTGAAATAAAAAAAAAAGATTTGAAACGTTTTTATATAACTATTTACATACACCTACAGTACAGGTGGGCTGTATCAGTAAGAAATTCTTTACATATTGTTATAAAATAAATATTTTAACTGTAAAGCTTTTCCATATTTGTCGTGATCCAAACTTCTAAGAACGTAAAGTATTTTATATAAGTATCTATCTCTGCTTATTTTTTAAAATATTGAATCTTCAATAACATAACAAGGACTCGATAAAAAGTAAGAAAATTACAAATATAGGCCTTCCAAACTTAATTTCAATTTTCACACGCGACGCAGGTCTCCTTTACTTCGGAAGGGAAATTTGAGAAAATTTGCACTCGTCAAAAATTCGTGAATTGTGTGAAAACCCACTATTAAAAAGGGTTGGCACAAATCTTTTGTAGAGCCCTTTGCAATAAACTTGTAACGATGTAACCTCATTTTTCAAGTGAACAACAGGTAGATGTGACGAGTGCTTATATTTTATTTTATTTACAAATGGTAAAAAAGATAAAGTGGAGAAAAATATTAAAAATTTCATTTGCTAGAAAATGCGCCTAAGAGAAAATATCCCTTTAAGGAAATTGCTACTGCGCATCTAGAGAAGTTTCAAAAGCGTTTGCTTTAAAAAAAAATTAGAGCACAGACGGATATAACTGTAAGGATTAGAGAATAGTTCTTATGATCGCTTGACGAATCTTTACTTTTCGCCGGCGAATATACTAATATCTATGTACTTGTACATACTAAATACACAAAAAAATACTGAGAGTGTTTACATAGATAATTTAAGTAGTAAGAAAAGGAAAAATACTTACGATTTGAAAAACAATATCAAAGTATGCCTCCGCATTCTCGGTGTCCTAAACATATCAATTAAATTAGATTGTTTTTCGCCCTCTTTGGCGCGTTGTTTTTCACAGTGCTTTCGGAATTCATTAAAGTCTTCTTCTGTTACTTTTTTGCCATTAAATTTGGCAACTTTTCTTAGGCGCCTAATTGCACCATCTACATCATCACGCGTCACTAGCCATTGGGCACTCTCTTGTATAATAAAATAAAATACCGTAACTGATAAAATTGGTAATGAAGTCATTGCTAAGTAACGTTGCCAGTCCCCAGCGACAACTGCAAGCCATGGTGTAAATACCAATCCCAGACAATAGAATAGACCTACAACTAAGTTAAGGCCCAAGGTACGCATTGACGGTTTTATATATTCAAGAACTGTAATGATATTAAAATAGATTTATTATTTTTACTTTATAGAAAAGTATACGTAAGACTTCAGTTGAACTTACCCATAATATACATTAAGTAAAAGTTGGTGTCCGCAGCAAGGCCGGAAATAAATCTACACAATGTAAATGTCGGTAAAGTTGAGGTGAATATTGTAGAGAAATCTCCAATGAAGCCCGATAAATTTGAAAGGATCAGTGCCGGCAGTCGACCAATTTTATCAGATAATAGGCCATAGAATAAAGTACCCACAACAGAACCGACGAAAAACATAGACTGACCGACACGTGCTTTATAAGCTGAATCACATACCCAGTTTAACTAAGATGATAAAAAGAAATAAATAAAGAGTTAAATATTAAATTCTTTTGCCCGAATTTTGTATAATATTCGTTCTGAATCTTTATTATAACGAGTTTGGCAAAGTTTTTTTTTAAATATGAATGACTTCATAATTACAAAGCGCTTATCTCGATACATTTCTTCGATATTCGAAATTTAACTTGCATGCGTCAGAAGATTATGTTGCAGAGGAGCGATTTCCAGACCTTCATTATGTCATTTGCAAGAGGGTTTGTTATCGGGGGCTCAATTTCAATGAAACTGGGTTCAAACCCAAAGTTACAAGATGTTTCAAAATAGGTAGAAACAGTAGCTGGAGTCAGGTAAAATGGAACTATATCGGGCAAAATTATACAAACTTTGTACATTTTTATGATATTTTTTGAGTGATCCTATAGCGTATGTGTAAAATTCTGTAGTGCATTAGCACTGGAGCTTTCAAAATATTCTAGTTAGTAGGTTAATGGCTATATTGTATAAATAATGGAGATATTGATTGTTTTTTTAATAAAGAGCACTCGATGTGGGTGTCGACAAAATAATAAATTACTATTCTCCGTTTTGGCAATCAGGATTGAAGACCAAATTTAATACTATTAAATTTCAAATGAATTCAATTGAAGAACTCTCAAGTGTTAGTTTTACCTCCAAGAGGTAGCGATTGGCAATGCATCCTAGAATGTAGCTGAACTTACTAACGCGAAGAAAACCAAACATGAAAGGACAACGAAACGATTTTACTAATCCAGGTGGAATGCAAGTAAGTGATAATCCACTCGTCTCCTCGGAGGCGACAGGGCTAAGAAGTCTGGGGGGACCAACTTTCATGGAAGATCACACTGCTAGTCAAGGGAAAGACTTTGGCCGGAGTTTGTCTCCTGTCAGTCTAGTAACGTTCCATCCATAGACTCCGAGACAGAGAACAGACTACTAGAAGACACTCTCGTTCCTACCGATCAAAAGAAGAACCGAAGAACTTTATAACAGGAAACCAGAGACGATTACAAATGTTCTTTGAGGTTTTTAAAGAAAATGAAGACCAAAGAAGTTACTCAAGAAGTTAGTCAAGAAGCTCAAGCATTACGAGAAACGTGATTAAATTACACATCCCGTACCGCTGGCAGTCAGGGCTACCGACTCATCGATTAGCTGTGAAGGGGGAGCCAAAAATGTTGAGAAAGATAAGGAACAGAGGGTAGGCGCAGTGGCTTAGTGGTTAGTGTGTTGGACTACTAAGCGAGGGGTCCCAGGTTCGAATCCCGCAAAAAAAAACCCAAATTCCAACTTGGGGTTTTTTCCACTGCGCCACCTCTCGCGAACGTCTGACAAACATCCGAGCTTCTCAATTAGCCGTTTGGAATCGGCATAAAATTGTAGATCCCTTCCATTCGTTCCAAAAATAAAAACTCACACAAAACGAATGGTTGCGAGAAGCTAGGCTTTGGATCCCTACGGACCTGTTGCGCCTACTATATAAAGGGTGATTTTTTAGCTGGTTTGGTTTTGGCAACACTGGTTTTGACAGCTGACGTGTGTTTAGTACCTTGTGTCACTGTCAAACAGCTTCAGTTTGGTTTGCAATTTAACCATGGATCGTCTTACAAATGAACAACGCTTGCAAATTATTGAATTTTACTATCAAAATTCGTGCTCGGTTCGAAATGTTCATCGCGCGCTGCTTCCATTTTATGATCGGCATTCTCGACCTTCTGAGCAGTCTATTCGGAAGATTGTGACCGAATTTCGCACCAAATTTACTTTGTTGGACATTAAACCACCAACACGTTTACGTACTGTGCGTAGTGAAGGAAATATTGCGGCCGTATCAGCTAGTGTGACAGAAGACCGCGAAATGTCGATTCGGCGCCGTTCCCAGCAGTTAGGCCTTTGTTACAGCACTACGTGGAAAATTTTGCGGAAGGATTTGGGCGTAAAGCCTTTTAAGATACAGCTGGTGCAAGAACTAAAGCCAGCCGACCTACCACAACGCCGAATTTTTGGTGAATGGGCTCTTGGAAAGCTGGCCGAGGATCCGCTTTTTTATCGAAAAATTGTGTTCAGCGATGAGGCTCATTTTTGGTTGAATGGGTACGTAAATAAGCAAAATTGCCGCATTTGGAGTGAAGATCAGCCAGAAGCATTGCAACAGCTACCAATACATCCCGAAAAAGCCACTGTTTGGTGCGGTTTATGGGCCGGCGGCATTATTGGGCCATATTTCTTCAAAGATGATGCGAATCGCAGCGTTACTGTCAATGGTGAACGCTACCGAGCAATGATAACAAACTTTTTTTTGCCCGAAATGGAAGTTCTTGACTTGCATGATATGTGGTTTCAACAAGACGGTGCCACATGCCACACAGCACGCGAAACAATGGCGCCATTGCGAGGCGAGTTTGGTGAACAGTTAATTTCACGTTTCGGGCCGGTCAATTGGCCGCCTAGATCGTGCGATTTGACACCATTAGATTATTTTTTGTGGGGGTATGCCAAGGCTAATGTGTATAGGGACAAGCCCGCTTCGATTGACGCACTGGAAGCCAACATCCATGCATTCATTCGTGAGATACCGGCCGATATGTGTGAAAGAGTATGCCAAAATTGGACTCAGCGGATGGGCTACCTGAGACGCAGCCGCGGTCAACATTTGCATGAAATTATCTTTAAACATTAAATTGCAAGGTTCAAACTATCGATTCAAATAAATATTTCATTAATTTTTTCGAATTTTTTGTGTTTTTTTTTAAAAAAAAGTTCTAAACCTCTTAAAAAATCACCCTTTATAAGGAACAGAGGTTTCGCCTGCACAAAAGGTTTCGGAAAGAAGTGGGGCTTACAACCGAACATAGTGCACTGGAGCTACACCGCGATTGTAAGGCCAATTCTAGCCTCGGTGATTTGGTGGGAGGCTGTTAACACTAAATCCTACCTCAAGAATTTGAAAAAGGTACATAGGATCGCTTGTATAGGTTTAACGGGTTCACTTAAATCTACACCTCAACAAGGCCTCAAAAAGCTGCTGAACCTACGACCTATAGATCCAAGAGCGTCGCAGCCAAAGGTGCTCTCAGACAAAGAGAGAACAAAATTTAGAAGGCAGAATTATTCGGTCACTCGCGCATACTTGACATCTTTGATCAGAGCGGACTTATGCCACTCCCGGACTACAAGAAAACAAAGTATGACTTTGACAAGAAATTTAAAGTCTGTATACCGGACAGGCAGGACTGGCTCGCCACGAGTACTGTCATTAAAGGTATACCCATCTTCACATATAGTTCAAAGACAGAGATCTACGCGGTTAAAAAAGCGGCTCAGACTGTCTTATCGAGAGAACCATCAGCAATGGGAATTACCCTCTGCGTGGAAAGCCAAGCAGCACAACTCCAATGTGGTAAACTCAAGATCTGTAAGTCAGTGCGTTTCGGCACTAAGAACGATAAACCATCATTCAATACTGCTATGCTGGGTTCCTGAACACGTTGGTGTTGGAACGAAGCAGCGGATAAACTGGCCAGATGTGGCTCTGAAATGGACATACTATTAGCTGACAGACAAGTAGTACCAGCTTTCAACGCAGCTAAGAGCTTCATTGATAATGCCACATTAGATTTGGCAAAATAACGATGGATTAACACCTACGGTTGCATCATAAGTCGTAGTTTGTGGCACACAATTGAAACTAAAAAGTCAAGGATACAGCTTTGCCACTGGTCCTTTGCACTTGGCTCTGCGATAGTAGACTAGCGACGTCAAATCTTCAAACAGTATCTGCTCGGTGATGTGGCGTTGCGGATATCCGCATACGCACTTTGTCCTTTACCAGGTAGTGGTCTAAGTCTATGTTAGCCACTCGGAACGTTCGGACATCCAAAATATTGGACGCACGTATGGCGTCGCTTGCTCTGTGTACAATTTGGTTGACGGTTTGTTCATCTGGAAACCGACAAAGTCCACTCGTGTATATTCATTTGCAGAAAACGCGTGCTGGCGCAAAGTCGATTAGCCTTTGTCCGTTTCCGGAAGTTTTGTCGTGCACACTGCACTTTCAGACTATAGAGCCAAAGATCAATCTTGAACAGGGGCTCGCTAAAGTTGCGAAAGCCCAAAACTTTTTGCCCACACTGAAAATCATACCCTGGTATGTTTGATAAAAATGAGGCTTGATTCAGCAATTTTTTGTCAATACACGTCCAACAAAATGTGTCTTTCAGATTGACAAAATGTTAGTAAACTTGAACATTTATTTACACTTGAGTGCATCTAATCGCACCAAAGTATTCGTGTCTTAGGGCCAGATGCGATTTTCTTTAATGTGGGCCATATTAATAAAGAATTTTTTTCCTATCCTGCATAGCTAAAGAAGTTGTAAAACATTATTCCTCAGCATACCTCTGTATTCATACTTTTGTAGCCATAATCATAGTCATAGATCCATCTAGTACACGGCTCATTACTAACGGTTACATTATATCCATCAACATCCTGTAGCTTTGTACATGAGGGATTTTCGAACTTTGAATATATCGCAGCAATTTCAGTAAAAGATTTGTTTTCTAGTTGTTCATGGTAACACCTGGAAAAATTAATTAGAGTCAGTAAATGTCTTTGCATTTTTGTTAATTTTCTTAACTCACCAATGATTTGGAACAAAGCTAATGATTGTCTGTGTGAAGTAATGCATAGATATAATTACATTAATTAGTCCAAATAGCACCAGGATCATAAATTGGTACCGGTTAAAATCTCCACATTTCTCCAGAATTTTATCGAAATCCATTGTTCCGATCTTTTGTTATTTTACTGAACTCCTCTGAAAGATGTAAGAAAAAGTTTGATCGCTTTATTGTTTACTAATTATTATTGCCAAATTATTATTATTATTTACACACAATTTTAGTTTTGATAGATGTAAAAATTTTTATTTTATTTTGCTCACATCTGAACGTATCAGTCTTTCTAATAAGTTTGTTTTTTACTAAAGACAAAGTATGGCAAATAACTCGTATCTCAGCATCGTTTAATCGGTTCTGAAGAAAAGTAATCATCTGATTTGCGATAATTTTCAGTTACTTGGCTACTAACTAAAAGGTTAAGTACATACAAAGAAAAGCTGTTTTTGCAATGTAAAAGCAAGAAATTTTGCATTGACAATTCTCGTTGCACAGAATTGAAATGAAAAAAGATCCTAAACTAAACTAGAGCCTAAACTTTTTGCATATCTTGATTGTTCAGAGCTTTTTGGGAAAAAATATCTTAAATGGTGGCAAAACTATATGTTTAATAAATTATAATTTTGCCTTTTCATCGCGTTTGTAATAATTCTTTCACATATTTGGCTAAACTTTTCAGACTAGATAGACAGGAACTAAAACCAAACCAAACAGAAAATTAAAAGGAGAACAATAATATAAACGTCAGATAATTGTAATAAATTTTGTGTTTAAAGTAAAGTTGGATGCAATTTATTCTTTTGAAATGTGAATTTGGGCTCACATGAAAGAGTGTTAACCATTTTTTAAATATTTTTTTTTTGTAGATTTAAGGTTTTTTTATTTAAATTGAAGCGCATTAAATAAGGGATCTATAAATCTATAAAGGTAGATATAAAGAATTTAATAATAGAGTAAGGTAGGGAGCATTTTAATTTGTTTTCTCCCAAAATTGAAGTAACTACTTCAATTGAAGTAAAGTGGTATTACTGCTTAGAACCGACCCATCATTCTATTGTACTCTCTTCTCTGAAAGAGCGAAATAATGCATTTAAGTGTCATACCTTTTTTTCATAAGAAAGGGATTCCACTTTACGCAAACTTGAATTCCCCGATTTCACCAGAAATGTAATGTGAAATGCGACCAAATTCAGCTGCATGAAACTAAGCTATCACCCATTTATACTCAAAGCATTACTTAGTTTTTGCATCCCTCTAAGAAACCGCAGAGATATCGCCAAGCAAATATCAATGCCAAATGGGTATCGCAAAAACTCAAATGACGCAATTGATTATACATTGTGTAGATCAATCATTGCATTATGTTGATGATAATGAATCATTTCCTATGAGACGGAACATAATAACGACAATCTTGGCTTGTCCAATGACTGTATTATATCAGAATCATAACATTGTAGCCAATTGTACGCTGAGTTCAATAAATACGAGTCATAAAAATATTATCAGACCAGGGACCGTTTTAGGACAAAAATACCCCCAACAAGTACTCGCACTCAACAAATTAATTATAAAAGAAGAACGAAGCGCTTCAATTGAATCATAATCTTAAGCATGGAAACAAATCAAGACCAAACCGCTTTTATGTGGTGTGAGCGATCGCCTCATGGAAAAGTTATAGAACAAATTTGTACATTTTTAAAACGGATTCGTTTGAACTCATGTTGGCAAAATGTAGTATGTGTATGGTTATCAAGTAACGAGATTCACATTTGCCACCGACGACACATCTATCAATAAAATGTTGACATTTTGTAAGCGTCTTTTCTTGCTGTTGGTTTAAAAAAACATTATTCTTATTATGGTGATGTTTTGGTGGTTGCAAATAGTGATTAATGCAAGAAACTTATGGTGAAGAGCATTTGAAGGCAAAATTATAGGTTAATAATTCATTTGGGACTAGCAATGAATTAAGCGCTGGCTTAAGAGCTTATAGAGGTGAATGTAATGGTAAGTTAACATAAGTAATTGAGTAAAATAAAAAGGATAACTGGCACAAAAGGTCAATATAAGTACGAACATAGAGCCTAGGCAGAGTTTCTGAGTAAAAGGAACGCTTAACTTAATTACGTATCCGAGCGCCTAGATAGAGAGGATTTCTAAGAAAAGTTAGCAGCAGAATCATAATCTTAAGGTTTTTGGTACGAATGGAAGAGATCTTCAATTTTATGCCGAGTCCACTCCAAATGGCCAATTAGAAGCTCTTTCATGACATACTTTCATGATCTATCTAGATCCAAAAAAAAGGGATGCATAATTTAGAACTGGTAACCACCTTAAGAGGATAAGTAATCGATTTGTAATGTAATATTTGTCACAGTCAAAATAATTCCTATGTGTTTCACTATAAAAATAGTGAAAAAAGAAACAAACTTCGAGTTTTAAAAATTAGCATTTTCAGTTGGCAGAAATGCAAAGATTAGCAAGTTAGCAACAAGTAAAATCTGTTGAACTACAAAAATACTGTCGAGTGTTTCAGACTTTCGAGAAAGTTGGCGCAGTGTTTGGGAATCGTACCTGCCATACCTAAAAGCTTAGTAGTTCAACACTCCAACACAGTAAGATCTAAGCCACTGCGCCTAGAGTAAAATTAAAGGGTGGTTAAATTTTAAGGGCCGATATGTGAACCACACCTAAACAAGTTTTTTTCTGCATTTCATTTGACATTTCTCAATTTCAGACTAACTCAATTTGAACCATGGAAAGATACACAATCGAGCAACGCGTTAAAGTTATTCAGGCTTATAATGAAAATGGGCGTTCAAATCAAAATGTATATCGTGCACTTCGTGCCCAACAATTGCACCTCTCACGCTCGTCGTTGATGAACATTATGCATAAAGACTTGCATTTACGCGCTTACAAGGTGCAATTGACTCAAGAACTAAAGCCTCTGGACCATTTCAAGCGTCGTCAATGGTCAGAATGCGGGAGAAATACAATGGCCGTGTTATCTCACGTCGTGGCGATGTTAATTGGCCGCCACGATCATGCGATGTGACACCGTTGGACTTCTTTCTTTGGGGTTATTTGAAAGAAAAGGTGTACGTCGATAAGCCAGCAACAATTCAAAAGCTAAAGGATGAGATAATTCGGAACATTAACGCCATAGATGCTCAATTATGCCTCAGCGTCATCGAAAATTTGGACCATCGGACGGAGGTGCCGCCGAGGTCGCGGCGGCCATTTGGCCGATATTTTGTTCCATATATAATTGAACCATACCAATATTATCATAATAAAAAGAAATGACAGTAGATAATATCCTAAATAATTTGTGTTTTATTCAAAATCAACATCGGCCATTAAAACTTAACCACCCTTTAGATTTTTAAAACAAACGCCACAAATCATGCGAACTAGTGCCAATAGGATATTTAAAGTCTAGCATCTTAAACATCCTACTCATGTATTTATCGATGCTCGGTTTTTTCACCTGTTCCATGTTGGTAGCATGGAATGTAAACTAAAGCCGCTAGTTATGTTTTGATAGTGTGATCATTGTATATAACGGGTGATTTTTTAAGAGGTTTAGAACTTTTTTTTTTAAAAAAAACACAAAAAATTCGAAAAAATGAATGAAATATTTATTTGAATCGATAGTTTGAACCTTGCAATTTAATGTTTAAAGATAATTTCATGCAAATGTTGACCGCGGCTGCGTCTCAGGTAGCCCATCCGCTGAGTCCAATTTTGGCATACTCTTTCACACATATCGGCCGGTATCTCACGAATGAATGCATGGATGTTGGCTTCCAGTGCGTCAATCGAAGCGGGCTTGTCCCTATACACATTAGCCTTGGCATACCCCCACAAAAAATAATCTAATGGTGTCAAATCGCACGATCTAGGCGGCCAATTGACCGGCCCGAAACGTGAAATTAACTGTTCACCAAACTCGCCTCGCAATGGCGCCATTGTTTCGCGTGCTGTGTGGCATGTGGCACCGTCTTGTTGAAACCACATATCATGCAAGTCAAGAACTTCCATTTCGGGCAAAAAAAAGTTTGTTATCATTGCTCGGTAGCGTTCACCATTGACAGTAACGCTGCGATTCGCATCATCTTTGAAGAAATATGGCCCAATAATGCCGCCGGCCCATAAACCGCACCAAACAGTGGCTTTTTCGGGATGCATTGGTAGCTGTTGCAATGCTTCTGGCTGATCTTCACTCCAAATGCGGCAATTTTGCTTATTTACGTACCCATTCAACCAAAAATGAGCCTCATCGCTGAACACAATTTTTCGATAAAAAAGCGGATCCTCGGCCAGCTTTCCAAGAGCCCATTCACCAAAAATTCGGCGTTGTGGTAGGTCGGCTGGCTTTAGTTCTTGCACCAGCTGTATCTTAAAAGGCTTTACGCCCAAATCCTTCCGCAAAATTTTCCACGTAGTGCTGTAACAAAGGCCTAACTGCTGGGAACGGCGCCGAATCGACATTTCGCGGTCTTCTGTCACACTAGCTGATACGGCCGCAATATTTTCTTCACTACGCACAGTACGTAAACGTGTTGGTGGTTGAATGTCCAACAAAGTAAATTTAGTGCGAAATTTGGTCACAATCTTCCGAATAGACTGCTCAGAAGGTCGAGAATGCCGATCATAAAATGGAAGCAGCGCGCGATGAACATTTCGACCCGAGCACGAATTTTGATAGTAAAATTCAATAATTTGCAAGCGTTGTTCATTTGTAAGACGATCCATGGTTAAATTGCAAACCAAACTGAAGCTGTTTGACAGTGACACAAGGTACTAAACACACGTCAGCTGTCAAAACCAGTGTTGCCAAAAACAAACCAGCTAAAAAATCACCCGTTACATATATTGATTCCTCAGGCGAGCTGTTCCTAGATATATTTAATATAATACAATCTACCACTCAGAATTCTATATATATGTTCAAAATTCTTACGAAGTGTAAGTATCTCGATTTGTCACTAAAAGTAATAATTCTGATAGGGGTTTTCTAACGGATGTGAGTAGGTATTTTTTTAATTCTATAAAAGTTGTAAAAAATGTCACACTTCATACTTGGCTTATTTAAAAAAATAGCATTTTCGTAATACCAAATAAAATGCTAGCGCAGGGGTACGTGTAAAGTTAGGTTACGTGATTCGCTGCGGCTGCACTTGTTTCCAGTTTTCATACCAATCACGAAGTCTGCGTAGCAGTTAAAGGGTAAATAAAAGGTGATAGCTACGTCATCGATTAACACCTCTTATAAATTTCAAAACCCAGAGTGACATACAAAAAAAAAAAAAAAATACATTATTTATCTAAAACGTATATTTTTAACGGGTTTTCCTTATAATGAGAACAGTAAATTACTCAACTTTAATACACATCTACATTGGTTGTCGCAACTAAAATATTGTATTTTATGTGTTTATAACGCGTAGTGAACCCACTGGTATGCGTAGAGTTAGTTTTTTCGTAACACAGTTTACCATGCTTTCTTTTACATATTTTAAGTGATCAAATCAAGCTTCTTCAATAATTTCGTTTTGTAAACATACACTTAATACACTAATTTAAAATTTAAAATGCGAGTTTTGATGGAAAAAAACTTGATACTTATTCTATCTACGCTTTAATCCGACCACAAAGGGCTAAATTTCTCATTTTTCTTATTTTTAGTAGCATGATAGCTTTAAAATAAAATAAATATATGGCAAACAGACCACAATAGCGATGATGCTTTTTAAAATAATGAATTACATATTTATGATAATATGAATATGCCAACCCATCTCATTTCACGTCTATACATGCGTAGATGTGATGTCTCTAACTATTAGCTATGCAAAAAGAATATAGGAAATATATTTATTTTGTAGGAATAAGTGTACATTTGTTTAAAATGTTTATGAAAACAAAATGTCGAATTTGAAAAAAAAAATTATGGGGGAAGCGGCAAGAGTATTGTGAGTTTGGGGTCTCAGAAGTCAGTACCTATCGTTTGTCTCTGATACAGACATTTCTAAGCGACTATTTACGACTAAATCTTCATGAGCACATCATAAAACGCAGCTATAGAGTAACGACACGATAAAACAACTCTTCTTAAGAAACTAATAAGCATCTTCAAAATCACAGATCAAGGCTGTAACAGATTCAGCTTAAGTTACAGAGATTTTAGGGCTGCCTCGACTTTAATCTACTTACTGAAACTTGCGTTATTTTTAGATACAATACCTAACAGAAAACATGGATACCATCATTTTGTCATCATCAGATTTGTTATATCAAAATCATCTATCTTGAAGTTTGTCAATGTAAAACTCAACAGTCTCCGGTATTAAATAGAATCAAGTGATCACAGATTTGTCGTTTGATTCTGAACTAAGATGTCCAGCATATTGTCTCATTTATTGAGATCTTTAGATAAATAGTATTGTTAGCACCTCATATTGAATGTATTGATTGATACATAGGTTCCTCATCTTAACCTACATGCTAAGTTTTGAGATGCGAATTATCACATGGTGACACGTGTATGTAATTGAGGTAAAAAAAACTATCAGTGTTATGATTTATGCTTGATTTATTTCAAGTATTTACAATTAATTCAAAGCTAGAGAATCATAATTTCATAATTTATAAATAGGTGTCAACAACACAGAAGAAATTGTAACTTGATCAACAAACTTATTTTCACAGCAATTGGTTTATTAGTAATATTTCTTTAAGGTCGGATAGACTTATAATCACCATCTGCCGGAACTAGCACATATTCCATTACTGTGAAAGACCGCAAATTTGAACGGCCGTCAAGTTTAGCGTGTATGTTAAATAGACCCTCACGAAGTAGGGATTTTTGTTGCTAAATTACTAGTTCAAATAAAAACTTTAATTAACTTAATTTACCTGCAACACAATGAAGCCTGTAACATTAATAGAGCAAACAAAAAATACTATTTCGGAGAAGAGAAAATTTGTTCGCAAAGTTGTATTTACTATTCTACGATTTTGAATTAAAATCTAGTTCCGGTCCATTCGATGCATCAGTTTGTTTCATTACCCACACAACATGTATTAATTTATTAACAAATTATGTGGAAAACACACCCTTACATTAACGTACCTATGTAACAACGTGCAACAAGCATTTGCATCACTCTTGTCGCTGGCTAAAATGTTGTGATATTTATATTTACCTATTTTAAAACTATCAACTCTGAAATATTCTTTACACTTGATCACGCGCAATAACATATTATCTTTTACTTTTTATCGTTTATTTATATTTTCAATTAATAACAATGATTCTCTGCATTTGAGGGGTGCATTTGAAAATACACATTTGTTTGAGTCTGTTAATTACCAATGGCAATTTACAGTGAAAAGATACGTGCAGCAGTATATGTTTATTTATATGCAATGTGTGTAAATAAAAAATATTGACACATAAACTGCAGTCTGAAGATGTTTATGTTTTTTTTTTTTTTGATTATTCAAAAGAACTTCATTTTCGTTTCCAAAAAATAATTTTTAATTTTAGCAACACTGCACAGACCACTCAAAATACACAAAGAAAATAAACTTTTCACACCTTAAATTGTTGAATAAAAACCGAAAGAAATAAAAATATTTTTCTTTAAACAAAAATACTCACATAATTAATATACAAATAGTACTACACTTTATTTTACAAAATAAAATATTAACAAATGAATCGCAGAATCTAATAAAGAAATGGGGAATACAACTGAACAAGAACCGATAAGATCACATACTGAATTGAATTTGTGTACCCGATAGCAATGGAAGCTCTTGTTGGCCCTAACTTTGAATTTCTTGCCAATATACTCGTAGACTAGGAATATGTCTCTTGAAGACCGAAATGTTTACGCAAATAAATCTATGTATTGGTTACTGCTCAACGATTTATGTCGATCAATTAGTTCTTAGATGAGTGTTATCGCTTGGTGTAACAGCAACACTAGGGAAAGCATCGTTGGACTTCCCCCTCCAATATTATTTCTTTAAGTATGTACATAACAGGGTTCATTGATGTTTTATGGGGATGGAAGTGTTATTAATTATTTTGAAAGAATCGAAGATAATCGTGAGCTTCTTACAATCATTTCTGTAGGAATTTGACGACGTCTGACATTTAAACGTCGTCGCGACATCTACATTTTTCGACCAGTTAAATATTGGTAGTCTTGACCTTCGGTCGCCATGTGAAGGCTGCCAATGTTCAAAGATGTAGTGATAAAAATTCATGTATATCACAAGAATTATTAGAGTTCATGGGCTCTTGATTAAAGAAAAAAATCTAACGCGCACACGTTATGTGCTCTTTGCAAAAATATTGGAAAATTGCCAGCTGTTGTTTAACAACAAACTGTGTGAAATCACTGAAACAAAGAAAAACAGAACACGGAGCGTTGGCTTTTTTAAATATATACCTATACGAGAATAAAATTGAACTTGTGCTGAGAAAAACGTGCATCATTCCTTTGGACTCTTATTATTTTCAATGTTAACAGCTGTGATAAAGTAGTGTAGAAAAGTACTCGGTAAGCTGTCCGATGATACTAGATGCCCGATTAAAAGTTTACAACCGGATTTTGTTTGTTTTTAACAACTCATAGCATTTCTATTGAATTTGAATCTGTAACTGGATACCCTCATAACAGGGCACCGCAAGTGTACCTTTCTTGGAATCGAATACGAATGGAAGGATTTTTCATTTTCTCGCAGTATTCAAACAACTTAATTGGGAAGCTTTCTCGAATGATTGTCAAATCTGGTAAAAAAAAAAATTGTTAATAATTAGGTACTGTAAAGCATACTGAGTTTTCACTGGAAACAGTACCTACATTCGAATTATTGTTGTTACCATTTTAACGCCATCATTTTACAAGAACTACGATCACCAATGCCTCGAAATGTGTGATCATTAACATGCTGACGTCAGTGCGATAATACGGATGTCATTGTGAAATTACCACCCTAGTATAAATTTGTGACTTTTATCCAAATTTAAATTATAGTCACCACACGGTATATTTGACTCGGGTTTGTGTCGATAAAGGCAGACCAATAAGATGGTAACTATTTGACATTTTTGTTACCATTACGTGTCTCAAAGACACAAATGTCCTTTATGCCCAAAACGCATGAGCAGAATTCAATACGCAGCAAGATTAAAATACACATATTTATATGCATCACACACGAAGTTGGAACAGTATTTATACTCACACACGCAACATGAGCTTTTTAATGGAGGCGTGCAAATAGGGTGGCATAGAAAGAAAAATCGTGAATGGTTTAATGATGAAAAATGAATTAGTGGAAAAAGCATTAAGAGACTTTATTATTTTATAATATGTACAATTGTATTTCTCTTATAATTAGTTTTCCGCCTAAAGTATTAGTTCCCATTTTAAACAGTGTATTGGAAATTATTGGCCGTTGTAGTGCAACATCGAACAGACTTTTGGTTTTAATTTTACTGTGTGCACTGCACTGCTACATTAACTGCACCAGATTAAATTGCGAACAATTAAGTGGTACGAAAAGTCGTTAAAATTTCTGATAAGCTCGAAAAATGTATCAACAAAATTAGTTGATTCATCTTATTAACGATCAAAGTGACTCGGAATTAATCGGAATTCTTTTTGATGAATCCGAGTATGTGGAAGAGTTTGTTATGATTGAACTACAATCATTCGAGAAGGAGATAAAAGGGACACTGTATTTAAAACTAGGTGGAGAAGGTAATATCCCTACTTACAGAGAGGAAGCATTTCGTCACCACTTTCGAAAAGAACCTTAACATTCCATTTTATTTTGCCGCCTGTTGACAATATTTTAATACGAAGGAAATGAAAACATCTGCACACGCATGCCAAATAGGACAAAGTTTTGGCTGGCTCCTAAGTTTTTTTTTTTTTTTTTTCAAATTTCGCCATTTTGTTTTCCTGTCGTTATATAATTTCAATGAGGGGGCATGAAGCCATAATTACGCATGGTGATCTTGGCTGGTGGAAAGCCGCGAACAAGAAGTGTGTTCGGGATATGTTGACCAGTGTACAAAGAACAGCCTGCATCGCACTGAGGGTTCCAAAACCAGTGAAACTACGGGGTCACGTATATACTACAACGAATTGGACCTGCAATTGGCTCTCAGACTTCCGGACACATGCAGTGTGTTCCAGGCAGAGATTCTGGCCGTACTTAAAGCTGCGGAGGTACTTGAGATGAGATTGATATCCAATAAGAATATCGCCATCCATATTGATAGCCAGGCTGCGCTTAATGCGCTAGAGTCACATACCACTAAATCTGAACTAGCCAGGATTTGCCGCACAATACTCAAGGCATTATGTGCACAGAACCGTGTCAGATTGTGTTGGGTACCAGGGTATTGTAATATATAGAGGGTAACGAAAAGGCTGACGTTCTGCCCAAGGAAGGGGCGGAGCTCCCACTTAATACAATTATTGAGGGTATAAGACCACCTATAGCCGTGGCTAAAATGGTTGGGGCACAGGGTCTCAAAGGCACTGTTGGCTTTCTTAAACCGGAAAAAGTCTGAAGAATTAATAAGTCTCAGTAGAACAATGTTGAGATTAACCAAAAACTTGCATTGCTTGTGCCTGCCTAACATAGAGCATAGCAACATACCTCACAACAAGAACCGTGTCATTTACTGTCGGCTTATCGTGTGTTGTTTTTTTGTTCTTTTGTCATCTTTTTTTCCACTTTTCCTTTCTGTTATCGGTGATATGAAACGAGTTTCCTTTGAAGTCAAGAAAAATGAATGTACTAATGTATTAAAGGATTGAGTGATTTTTAACATAACTGGCGCTGTCGACAAAAACTGCGAAAAGACACGGCGGTGAGTAAAAAAAAAGTGACTGAATAAACTACCTACCTATTATTGACATAAAGTGTTAAACAATATAAAAAGAATATGAATATGAACGTTCTGGAAGCTGTAAAGGGGTTATCGGAGTTTACCTATGATGAAACTTCAAATGTTTTCCTTGATTTAAAAATTACAAGTAAGATTAAAGAAAAAGGCTGATTTACTATTAATAAATAATAATAATCCAATAAATTGGCCTGATATTAAAAGTGTTTTAAAGATAAATTGTGTTATTGATGAAAGCATATAGAGTATTATAAATGAGATGAAAGTTCTCAAATTTGAAAATTCCGTTGAGGAATTGTTTGAAAGAAGCCTAAACCTTTTGACTAAATTAAACATAAGATCATCCTTAAGTTCTAATGTTCCTGATTGGTTTGATCCAACTCAAAATGAGAGTTTGTTTGGTCCTAAAACTATTTATAAATAACTTTCCTAGCGAGCCCAGACTTATTTTAAACGCTAGAAATCCTTCCTCTCTAAGAGAAGTCAAGGAAGTTCTAATCGACACTGATAGTTTTCTTCGACGTTATAATAGTAATTTGAGTTTACGTACACGATTTCCAAACACTCAACACATGCGACACCCAGACAATACTGGTCTTATTTATACGAAATTTCCGGTATCCCAACCCAAGACCGTATAAAACATGCGAAACGCTATCAATTCTCCAAATAACATTGACTATTATCAGTATTATCAGCATTCTAACCAACAATATACTCAGCAAAATTTTTTGCCTAACTTTCCACAAAATGATGTTCAAAATGGACCATCAAGTTTTCAGCAAAATAGTCCTCAACATTTTTCGCAACATCTGTATCCAAATCGTTACTCCAATAGTCCAAACTATTCTAATCCTAATCGTGGAAATAATTCTCGAAGCATACAAACTATAAGAAATTCTGGTAGAAATAGGGTTGATAAAAATAGAGAGGTAGACCATTTTCAACAAAGCAATTTTTCAGGTAGTGAATACATAGCAAACCAAGAAGTCGATGATTCTAGGGCTCTAAATTTTCAATCAATCACGTTAGAGCTCTATCCTTTATAAAAGTCCAAACAAGGTCTAGTCCAATCAAACTGCTTGTTGATTCTGGAGCAGGAACATCCGTAATTCAAGAAGGAATATTTCACAGTTCTTTCAAAACAGAAGTTGAAAATCCCTTACTACTAAAATCACTTAGTTCAAGCATTTACGCCAATTCAAAAATTACAATTCCCCTTTTCCAGGAATTTAAAAGGACATGGGTAAAAAAAGAAATGCTTGAAGTGAAATTAAATATTGATTTCGATGGTATAACTGGCTGTAACATTTTAAAACCGTTGCAAGCAAAAATGGGTTTTCATAATGGCCAACTTATTACAAACGAAGCTAATTCAACATTAGTATTCTCAATCCCTGCAGTACATATTTCAGAGGAAGAAATTCATGCTTTAATCAAAAATTAATTTTGAAAAACCATGCTTGGAACAAATAGCAAACCGATTTAAACCTTATAACCTCAATAGAGAAGAAACAAATTTCTGATGACTACAATACAAAAAATATAGAAACGTTTTTTATATTGAAGGCCAAAATTTTTCCTCTGTCACGAAATATAATCTCAATAAGCCAACGAAGAATGAAATAGGTACCGATATTTTTAAAATCACATAAATATCCAGAAATTCACGAAGAAGAGGTTAACAAACAGATTTCCGAAATGCTTTCTTCCGGCATAACAGTTAATTCGACAAGTCCATATAATGCACCAATTTGGATATTCCCCAAAATAAGGTGGACAACTCAGGCCTCCAAAAGTGGCGCATTGTAGTGGACTATAGAAAATTAAATGAAGTGACAATCGAGGACAAATTTCCAATACATGGAAGATTTATTTTCCAAGTTGGGCAATGGCCAGTATTTTTGAACCCTTGATCTGGCGAAAGGATTTCACCAGATACCTATAAGTAAAGAAGATAGACATAAGGCGGCCTTTTCAACCAGAAACGGTCACTATGAGTTCACTAGAATGCCGTTTGGATTGAAAAATTCCCCCGGATCCTTTCAAAGGATGATGAATGAGGTGCTTCACGAATATGTTAATCGGATTTGTGTCGATATCTGGACGATATATTAATCTTTTCAACATCCCTTCAAGAAACATTTCCAATGACTCCTTGAGTTTAATTTGAAAGTTCAAATCGATAAGTGCAGTTTTTTCAAGCACGAGTCTAAGTATTTGGGACATATTATCTCACAAGATGGTATAAAGCCAAATCCCAATAAGATTGAGGTAATTAAAAACATTAATATTCCCAGAACAGTTAGGCAGATCAATCATTTTTAGGAGTAACAGGATACTATCGCAAATTCATTAAGGACTACTCCAAAGTAGCCCTTCCAATGACTAAGTGCCTGAAAAAGCAAGGAAAGATCAACTTTAAAGATAGACAGTACATTGAGTCCTGTAATAAAGTTAAGGACCTTATAAAGAGTGGTTAAATTTTAAGGGCCGATGTTGAATGTGAACCACACCTAAACGTCAAGTTTTTTTCTGCATTTTATTTGACATTTCTCAATTTGAACCATGAAAAGATACACAATCGAGCAACGCGTTAAAGTTATTCAGGCTTATAATGAAAATGGGCGTTCAAATCAAAATGCATAATCGTGCGCTTCGTGATTTTTTCGGTCAATTTAATCGTCCAAATGTGCGTACAATCGGAAAAATCGTTCAAAAATTGAGCAAACCGGGTCTGTATGAGATGTGAAAACACCAGTGCATGCTCGTACAGCTCGTACTGCAGATATTATTGCTGCTGTTTGCGATAGTGTGGCTGAAGAGCCGTCCACCTCAACTCGTCGTCGTGCCCAACAATTGCACCTCTCACGCTCGTCGTTGATGAACATTATGCATAAAGACTTGCATTGACGCGCTTACAAGGTGCAATTGACTCAAGAACTAAAGCTTCTTGACCATTTCAAGCGTCGTCAATGGTCAGAATGCGGGAGAAATTCAATGGCCGTGTTATCTCACGTCGTGGCGATGATAATTGGCCGCCACGGTCATGCGATTTGACACCGTTGGACTTCTTTATTTGGGGTTATTTGAAAGAAAGGATGTACGTCGATAAGCCAGCAACAATTCAAGAACTCAAAGATGAGATAATTCGGCACATTTACGGCATAGAACCTCAATTATACCTCAGCGTCATCGAAAATTTGGACCATCGGATGGAGGTGTGCCGCCGAGGTCGCGGCGGCCATTTGGCCGATATTTGAACATAATTGAACCATACCAATATTATCATAATAAAAAGAAATGATAGTAATTTCCTAAATAATTTTTTTTTTATTCAAAATTAACATCGGTCCTTAAAACTGTCCAGTTTTGGCGTACCCTAATTTTAAAAAAATGTTTACTCTGACAACGGATGCCAAAAATTCCGCTTTGGGGGCGGTACTATCCCAAAATCATCATCCAATAACATTTGTTTTGTATAATAATATGGGCAACTAAATATTTTCGACCGTATTTGTTTGGACGCAAATTCAAAATACAAAAAGAACACAGACCACTTTTATGGCTAAGCTCTCTAAAAGAACTAAATTGCATGCTTCAACGTTGGAAAATTCGTTCGAATAAACATGATTTTGAAATTGATTATAATGAGGGTAAGGACAACAACGTTGCTGATTTTTTAAGCCGCTTAGAAATAATTTGTTTAGAGGATGAAGAAGCTAGATCTGACATGGCAACAGTACATATAGCGAAATAGAGAACCAGAACGATCATATCTGTTTACCTGAAAGCCCACTTAATATTTATAAACATCAACTTGTTATAGAATGAAGCGATTCTTATGCGTATACGAACACATTTTCTTATAAAAAGAAAAACAGTTATTTACTTAATATAATATAGAGAAGAATATGTTTTGAAAATTCTAGCAGAACTTTTTCCTATTAAGGGAACAGTAGAAATTTTTGCCAGGATGATCAAATTTTCATCGATTTTCAAAAAGCAAATGTCAAATACTTCTCAAACTCTGCAAATATGCAGATGCCTAGATCCACACAGCTCTTGGTAGAAATAACATGTAGAGAAAAGTTATTAGAACTTATTGAAAAAAACTCACTTTGAAAAAAACTACAGAGGGATTGAGGAAACGTAAGAAATTCGTATTATTATCCAAACTTCAAATTAGAAATTCACAAATACACAAATAATTGCATTCCTTGCAATATGTGCAAATACGACAGAAATCCAATTAAAGCTGAATTAATGATTTCCGAGAACCCTAATAAACCTAGCGAACTTGTTCATGTTGATGTTTAGTTTTTGAATAAGGACAATATGTTTCTCAAGATTATTGACAAACTAACGAAACATGCGTCTATTCATCCCGCTCCCGATAGGAATTCAATGACAATTGTGAATTTATTTCGCCATAGGTTTGCAATTTTGGGCAAACCCCATAAAATAATTGCTGAAAATTAATGTATCTTACCACTTCACTTCTCCAAATACGCATACGAATGGCATAATTGAGAGATTTCATATAACTCTGAATGAACACATTCGCTTTTTAAAATTGAATAAAGAACTTACTTATACTGATGAAAAGATATTAGCATTCAAAGCTGTAGATATTTATAATAACAGCTAAAAACTAATAAACAGAGTTCATCAAATTAAAAAGCAACAAATTGAAAAAATAATAAAACACGAAAGCGATCTCAAAAACTTATGAAATGAGAGTTAGTTGAAAATTTAGGCTTTAACAATATAAAGCAATTACCACGGTACATTTTAAAAGATGTAAACAAAAAATACAAAAGAGGTTTTGAAGACCAAAACAATGATAAACGTGATAGACAAATTATAAAAAGACATTACAAATACAAAAATTAAATAAAAAATATATCTTTAGAAAGCACACAGAAAGAAATTATTCCCAAAGAAATAAAATAAAAATTCCATCAAAAGCTGCATTAACAGTTCAATAATAAATAATAAGGAAAAAACAACTAATGTACGTATGTTCTATTTTTCTATAATTAATTCTCTTTTTAATTTTGAACATTACCTATTATTTTTTTTTTATATTTTGATCTCAATATTTGAATAAATGTAGAAATTTTGCATCCACTATTCCTATACCCCCGCCATTAACTTATATAGAAAAAAAACAAAACAAAAAAAAATTTGATAAAATACTAATGCTTGTTTTTTATTTAAGTCTTAGGTTTAATCGTATCTGTAAATTATTTATCTATGTTGTAAATAATTAAATTAATGATAAATCTTTAAACTCAAAATACCTATTTCTATAAGCCCACACAATTGTAATTATTTTTTAACTCAATTGAATTGCTTTGCTTTATGTATAATTGAATGTATATATAATTGAATTTTTGCGTAAGCCTCATTTTTGTTTATCATATAACTATAAACTAAAATATTTGATTCGTAATATTTAAATGTTTATTCGTTAAAAATGATATTTACACTTTAAATACAAAACAAAATGTTTGTATGTCTGTACTGCGTAGTCTTCCGCTGATGACTGCTTGCCCTGGTTATCGTCGATGTCCCCTTTATGGTAACCTGGGATCGTTCGCCAGATGTTGTTCGATGGTTCCCACGATCGGGCGTTACTATACGAGATGTTGCTTCGTGTTGGTCTGGTAGGGGTTGGATGATGCAGATTGTTGTATCGGTTTACGATCGTTCGTCAGATATTTAACGATGGTTCACATGATCGTCCGTTGTTCCCATTATAGTGTGGGAATTTGTTTCAACCCCCTGCATTGTTTGGCGTTATTTTTATTGGGATAGCTCAGCGGGGGAGCTAGAGTGTTAACTTATATATATATGTATATATATATATACACATATCTATAAATTTAACATCCGCACATAGTTTCCAGGAAAAAAATATTTAAATTAGATAATAACATTATATAATACAATTATTCCAACATACATTTTTATAAACCACAAACAGAAAACAAGAGAAATAATGACTAACATTTTACTATTGAATTGAAAATATCGCACATACGCCACAGTAGACCGACACATTTATTACAGAAATCGCGCAACAATATAACACTTAAACACTACCATTTATGTATTCACATCTTACCAACACTTATCTGCATACTACGGGTGGAGGAGCTACATATATACATATGTATGCATCTTGCGCAAAATGCCCAAGCTGCATGATGGTGCAAACGCCTTCACCAATTATTGTTTCAGTCCAACGAATTTATTTACAAAGTTTACCAGCATTAACACTGCTTCACAGTAAAAAATCAGACACTCCTTGTGTTGCTTAACAACAAAATCCCATGAACGCTGCTCCCTGGTATCCGACTACATTTTATCAGAAATGATAGCCCAACTGGAGTTCTTGCGAATAAGTTATTTTGTTTTTGCTTTTGTTAGGATATTAGACGTATATAATATAGGTTATTAGTAGAGACACTCTCTCGACATAATATGTAACTCCTACTATACAGATGAGTGCTAACATTGCATGTACACTTTTCTATTTAGTTCATGTAATTGTGACTTATTTTGCTCAAACTCACTGAAGTTTGCAAACATAAACAAACATTCTAGTGGGCAATAGAAGTTGCAGTGTTGTCTCGTTTGCGTGCTCCTTATTAAAAAATAGTTGGCGCAACAGGTCCGTAGGGACCCAAGGCCTAGCTTCTCACAACCATTCGTTTTTGTGTGAATTTCAATTTTGGAACGAATGGAAGGGATCTACAATTTAAGCCGATTCCAAACGGCTAATTGAGAAGCTCTAAAGGGAGTTATACTCTCGGACGTTTGTCAGACGTTCGCGAGAGGTGGCGCAGTGGAAAAACCCTAAGTTGGAATTTGGGTTTTGCGGGATTCGAACCTGGGACCCCTCGCTTAGTAGTCCAACACACTAACCGCTAAGCCACGTGCTCTTTATTATTGAAAATTAATTACCCAGGTACCTAACAAGAAAAAAAAATAGGGTTTTCTAATAGGTATGTCCTTTACTTTTAAATCTTACGCATTTTTAGTATTTCTTACGAATTTTTACTCAGGCTGCTCCTCAACCTCAACTCGAAAAATTTGTAAAAGAGAGCGTCGTCGCGAGAGCAATATATTACCCCTCTCCACTGAGAATCTTACGAATTTGTACTAAACAAATTTCTTGGTGTAAGGATTGCAAAGGCTGTCAGTCCCCTTACAATTAACAGCTGGTTTGAAATTTGTTGCCTTTTTTGGCATAAATGCGTACATTTGTTTTAATTTTTTGCGTATTAAAATAAAATTGAATGTTCTCCTCAAGATTCTTTTCGAAAGTGGCAACGAAATTAGTAATTTAGCAAGTTTCTCGGGTTAATCAGACTTATCGTATCACCTTTTGAATATTTGAATTATGTATCTGTAATTTTTCATACATTACTACAAAAGCGTTGGAATTGAATTTGTTATAAGCTAAATACGTACTAAACTTACCATTTTGAATGAGCTGATATGTTCTAGGACAACGTTAAATTACAACTTCTTCCTCCGACATCGTTGAAGACAAATATAAATTGAGTTTTAACTGTCAAACTTTTGAGCTGTCACTTAGTTGTCATTTTTCGTTTTTCATTTTTCAGTAAGTCGAAATTCAGCGGATAGAAAGTTAGGAAAAAAATTAAAAGAGGGGAAAGGGATTTCTCTCTCATTTTCTTAAATTTTCTCAATACGTGGTCGCATTCGCACAGTCTCTTAGCATATTTTTAATAATTTTACGTTTGCCAAAAAGTACCCGAACGAACCTTTTCTCTTACTGTGACAGAATTTATCCCCACCACTTCCATTTTTACAGTCTTTTCCATTTTGACTATAAAAGTAAAGGAACAGATCTAATATAGATACGAACAGTTAGCACTTTTGGCGCTAGCAAACTGCAGATATGTGTGAACAGTAAACTCGAATAAATTCGTGTAATTGTGTTTTGTTTAGTTTATACGAAGTGAAGCTTGCAAACATCCTAGTCGGTAGTAGGTATATCGTATAATAACAATAAAAAATAGATACATGTGTTTTATTAGAACAGTTCATTGGTCCTTGTCCACGCCCTTTTTGTTGCTTCTGTTATAAAGGGTGATTTTTTAAGAGGTTTAGAACTTTTTTTTTAAAAAAAAACACAAAAAATTCGAAAAAATGAATGAAATATTTATTTGAATCGATAGTTTGAACCTTGCAATTTAATGTTTAAAGATAATTTCATGCAAATGTTGACCCCGGCTGCGTCTCAGGTAGCCCATCCGCTGAGTCCAATTTTGGCATACTCTTTCACACATATCGGCCGGTATCTCACGAATGAATGCATGGATGTTGGCTTCCAGTGCGTCAATCGAAGCGGGCTTGTCCCTATACACATTAGCCTTGGCATACCCCCACAAAAAATAATCTAATGGTGTCAAATCGCACGATCTAGGCGGCCAATTGACCGGCCCGAAACGTGAAATTAACTGTTCACCAAACTCGCCTCGCAATTGCGCCATTGTTTCGCGTGCTGTGTGGCATGTGGCACCGTCTTGTTGAAACCCTTTAGAACATATTTAAAGTGAAGACATTTAAAGAACTCGGTAATTTTATTGCGATATGTACCATTGTACATTTATGGATTTTAGCCTTGTAATAATGTATAGATTTGCTTATTCAAATCCTTTGTTTGTACAAAAATATTCCACCCTTCACAGCTTCATATCAATGGAAATATGGAAAAGAATGAATGCACAAGATTGAATCAACGGTGTTGTTAACAGTCAAAATTGCTAATCTGAATATTTGGAGTATAGTTCAGTAGATTTTTTTAACACTAGACCTCCAAAATAGCGATCTTTTATTTTCTCAAATTTTCTGAACTTAAGACAAAAAATTGTTTGAGAAAATAAATTTATTAATATTTCTGAGAATAGAAGTAATAGGCTGTCAACTAATTTCAGTGTAAATTAATACTGTAACGTAGCGAGCCATAAGTGGTTTAGCGAGAGCGACAAATTAAAACGCTGACTCTCGTTACAAGATTTTTTAATAAAATATTAATCTAAAATACTTAATTGTATTTAATTATTATAAAATAAGAAAAGTGCAGCGTGCACTGATAGTTCAGTGATCAGTGGTGGTAGGAGTTGGACTTGAGAAACAGGTGGTACCAACTCCTTATTATTTCTTGCGGATGCAACAAAGTGCGACACAAAAAAAGGAAATATAATTTTATCTTTTAAAATTAATCAGCGAAATTGAGACGCACATTTTTCTACACGAAAGCTTGCATCTTTTCTCCTCTATGAATTCACACATATTAAGGGTGTATTTTCCTAAATGCTGACTGTTCTTACATCAACAACCTTTTCACACCAACGACAAACCTTTTTTTATTTGAGATCTTCACAATGAACGAGACCCTTTTTCAAAGAGTTTGATGCGGATGGTGCTGAGGTTTGGTTGCAGCCAAATATTTACCTAAGTCCTTAACCATTTGTGTTTGTGGTGGCATTTCAAACCTTAGTGAACAGATACTTTATTTTTTTTTGCGACGAGTCTCAAGATATTTTTTTAAATTTCCCATACGCTTATTTAAATCTAACTTTTAATATACGTAGGTATTCATTAGATGTTTGCAAAACTAACAAACTTTTTTTTTTGGCTTTAGAAATAAAACAAAAGTTGCAATATTTTTTAATTTCGTGTATATACAATTGTACAAATTTGTGTTTGGTAGACTTATACAGCCCTTTGCACACTTACCCGAAAACTGGGTTTTTGCGAAAACACTCGAAAACAGAAGTTTTTCCATACATATTTTAGTTTTCAAAACGAGTTTTCCACTAAAACAACACGAAAACGACTTCCAATCGCTGGGTTGTTGAAACAAGCACACCTCTTGCAATATTCAGCAAATTCAGCAAAATAGCTGCCCGAAATGTCACAACTCTTTAAATCATTTTCCACAGTTAATTCACTAAATTCATTTTATTTATAAATTAATGCGATCAAAATTTGTAGCCAAAAAAGTTTGCACTGAAGTTGATTGAAACGCCAAACGAAAATTAGTTGGTCGGTTTAAATGCATCGACGAGTTTTCGACGAAAACACACGGCTCGGTGTGAAAAGGCTATTAAAACCCATTTGCATTGTTGTATTCCAACACGTTAAATAAGGAAACATTAACAATTTAAAAAAATTGCATGGTTGGGGACCACTGCTCTTCAAAATTACATTAAGGGTGGATTTATTTCGTTAATGCCGTAGATAAAAATTGTTTTCTTAACATTACCATTTGACCCTACAATTAGCGATATTCTATATTTGTTTATTGAAACAGGAACTTTGGAAAGTGTAGAGTATTCGTGTAAGCTGCCAAACGAAAGTTGATTATTGGTGAGGCGGAATATGTTTGAATAGGTGCTTGCTAAATGCTTCAACAAAAGCGTGTTCCGTTTTCAAAAAAAATAGTAAGAATCTCCTGTGTATTTGTTGTCTTCGCCTTTGTGTAAGGCTCTTTGTATCTCTCCAGGGAAATATCCAAATCTGTAGAGCTATGGGCCTTACTTATAATCATTTTTAACCTTCACACGAAATATCTTGTACATCATAATGGGTCATATTATATGGAAAATTTCGCCAATGTGATTTCGTAAAATCTAAGCTGGACACTAAAGATTATTAGTATTTTCAGCTAATTTTATTGTTCTTTGATTGATGATGGATTGAGTAGATTTCTAAAATAGGCAGCCAAAATATATCCAAATTGTGACCAATTTCACATTTTTTCCCATTTAGTGCCATATTTTAATAAAAACCTGACCTGCTTTAAGTTCATTGCTACTTCAAGAAAGTATATTTCATTTCACTTTATTTGGCAAAGTTTTTTGTATGACGTATTTGTCTGGATTTAAGCTTTGCTGAGGAAATCACTTTTCCCGATTCTTGCTAATCTTAGAAGTTTAACTTAGCTCTGGCTTTCTCGAATATTTTGTAAAACTACTTTTACTTACCTTAAGCTTCGTCCCTACTTTATAGAAAAGAGACCGAATCTATTATAGCTTTGATGAAAGAATCAATTTGGTGGCTCGTCGTTGCTTTACATTAAGTCATAAATCATTTTTTTTTACGGTAAACTGACTAAGTCTATTACATTTAATTTGCTCCTAAATATAGTAATTCATGTTACATGTAACATTTACATGAATGAACTCCCTGCATTCTCGGTTTCAATTAAAAGTGGTTGAATGTTGATTATATAATTGATATACTGATACATCGTTTTAGGAAATCGGTAGTTTTAACCGTCACAGATAAATTGTTTTTTGTTTATATTTGTTGCTTTTATTGAATTGTGTTTTTGTATTTATATTATTTTTCTAAGAACTATGCAAATTTCAGCTTGAATTAAAATCGACACTTCTTTAAATTCAATAGAGTCTTACATAACAATGAAAATTAATTTTGATCGAAATCGAATCTAAGATCCGCAAAAGGGTTTTATTGGAAATCGCACGTTAATTTAATTATTTTTTATTTATTAAGTATTGTTGTTTGATGTCGTCGTTTGTTCTGTACAAATCGCATATAACTCGTTATATACATAAATTAACAAGCTAATCTGAAATTTGAATTCGATTTCAAAAAACTACCCTAACTTCATTGCAATGAATCATACGAATCGCTTGAATGTAAAGCACCCACCAGCATACGTAGGTCAATAGAAACTTGTTCCCAATAATCCATTTCAATTATCGTTATATTGCTAACTCTTTTTCATGAGTGAAGTAAACAAATATGCTACACATTCATTTGTAACTAGTGACATCCAAACACAAAAGGGAAACATATTTGTTTTGCTTATTCAGTAATTTAATTTGATTTAATTAAATCAAAAATATTATTTCAGTTATACAACCAATGAACTGGCGTGTATAAGTAGCTTTCCAAAGAAAAGCGATAAAAAAACAAGGAACGACTAAGCTTTGATTGTTATGGGCGACAGTTATATTTATACGTGTCAAACATTCGATTTGAAAGTAAATCACACTGAAATCTCGTGATAATTTGTTTTTACGTTATATGGAAATAAATGTCAAATTTATTAATTGAAACAATTTAGTAATTAGAACTTATGAATCAATTTCGAATGAATCATTGCTATTTTTATGAGTTTAAAGCGTTTAAGGTGAAAAGCTACATTATAACTAAAGTACCAAGTTTGAATAAAGCAGTCAACGAATCATGGAGACAGCGTCATACTGATTCATACACACAGCATGAAATAGAATATTGTATGTACCTATAGGGTATGACGAATTCAATTTTGTTGTAAAAATCAAATTATGTACATTTATTCGTACTTAACTATGTAGATACTTATGTGCATACCCACATACTTGTAAGTTCTCGTAAAAACTAATATGTAGTTTAAAAATAGGAAAAGAAAAAAACCGAAGCATCTACGTAGGTACTCGTACCTTCATAATTGCATGCAATAAAACACATAAGCGAAAGCTGTAGGAGTAGAAACTGAAAGCTGAAGTCATACATACTGACCTAATTTTTGGGAGTTTTGATTTATTTCTTCTGAATTAACACAAAGGGCTGCGATTTCATTACAAAGCCAATGAAAATACATACGTTCAAACGATGCGGAAGGCTTATGATTATGTTTAGAAACTAATTTAGAGACAATTCTCAGAGAATCGACAAGAGCTAACTACCATTACCATCCCGCACAAAGAAAATTAATAAGTTAAATGCGAGAGATGAAAACATGTGAGGATATATTTTGACAGTAAAATCAGCTGTTGGAGAAAAAACAAATTCAAACAGCTGTTTATGTCACCAACTCTAAGTACTACGAAAGGATGGGAAGTAAAGTTTTGCGAAACGCACTTGAACAAATTTACTGAAAAGAACGATTGAAAAGCTCCAGGACATTATGTGGGTATAGTCGAATACGAGTATATCCCAATAAACAAAAGCGTCGCGTAAGCTTTCCATATGCCAAATTATAATTTATAAATTTTTCATGTGAATATTTATGCACGTATGTTTCCATTTTTACTCAGAACAACAAAGTATCATTAGCTAAAACATCCAATTAGAACATATATTTGTTTACGTGTATTGTGTCACAAAATACCGAGTTTAAATAAAAATTTTTTTTAAGTTATTCTGTACGTTACTTAGTTTATGCACATTCGCGGAAAAAAATTCCGAATTTCCCGTGAAGGTGGCGGTAGTTCTGTTCTCTGATCGGAATATAATTTGCATTAAAAGTAAAACAAATGTTAAATAAATTAAGTTAACAGAGTTACATACGATTTTTTGCCAGATTGAACAATTTTCTCGAAATCGGACATAAAATCGAGGCCGAGATCTTGAAAAAAGATTTGTTTTAGAACTACATAAAAACATAATCGCTTCGGTGCCAAAGCTGGCTTCACGTTGAAAAGTGAAGCTCGTCGGGAAAAATGTTGAGGTGTTTTTTGGGTAATACATAATTGCTAATACTTAGGGATCTAGAGGTAAACATAAGCTAAATTATGTTTAAATTCTTGATGATTATTTTGTTCTGACTGAATTTTGCACACAACTTTAAAATTGTTGTAATGATGAATACTTTTTTTTGCAACAGAATGATCGACATGCAACAAAGAAATCGCGATGCGCAAGCGGAACTATTATGTCATAGTCATTTGCAACTATGTTAGCTAGATAGGTAGGTAAATGGGTGCTCTTGTAGCGCTTTTGCCACAGCTTCACTTTGACCATCAGTTGGGTCCATTGTGTCCAGTTACGAGAACCATCCAGTGTGACCTGTTGAAAGAGAAGAAAATTAACCGCTTTACATATTGGCGCCACATAGATTAGTATGAATCTCATGGGCTCTTGAAGCTCCGTTGTGTCATGGTCCTCTCTAGTTCGTCCTACGAGTAGCCAGTTATATGAAGTTTGTTTATCTACTAGAACCACCCAGATTTGAGTATGAATCTCAGGAGTACCTTGATATCGACATTCTTCAAATCATCTAGGTCATCGAAGAAGTAACTGTTGAGAATCCTCTGTCTACTATTTTTAAGGGCTGGGCATTCGCACAGTAGGTGGCGAACAGATTCTATTTCTTCAACGTCCCTACAGCTTCTGCAAAAGTCATTATGCAATATGCCCAGCCGTTCCGCATGTACGCCTATCGCGCAGTGTCCAGTAATGACCCCCGTGAGTATGCGAATATCTTTGCGGCTTAGTCCGATCATGTATTTAGATCTCTTGTTGCTCACCTCTGGCCATAGTTCTTTTGTGTGCCTGCAGGTAATGAGATTGGTCCATCGTAGGTTAGTTCTACTCCAGGATTCAGTGTCAATCTTCCTTGCAAGTGTGCTTAGCGGAGTTCTTACTGATTTGAGGGCCATAGAAGCATGTATTTTCGACCCGTTTCTTGCAAGCTCGTACGCCTGTTCATTACCTGGAATATCCATATGCCCTGGTACCCAGCATAAGGTCACCGCATTGGCTTGTGATATTTCGTCCAGATATTTCTTGCATCGACTTACAGTTCTTGACTTCACCACGACTGACTCCATGGCTTTTATGGCCGCTTGGCTGTCAGAGTAGATGGTGATTTGTTTACCGACAGTGTGGCGTCTCTTAAGTACCTTCGCCGCTTGGGTAATAGCGGCTATCTCAGCTTGGAAGACACTGCAATCATCGTTAATTCTAAATGATTCTCGCAGGTCTAGTGCTTCGCTGAAGATGCCTGCTCCTGTACCGATATCCATTTTGGAACCGTCGGTATATAGGGCTAACTCCTCTTCTTCAGTTACTGCTTCGAACTCCCATTCGCTTCTGTTTGGAATTCTAGTATTGAATCTCCTGTCGAAAACGAGAGTGGGGGGTAGGTAGCCTGTAGTCACCTTCTCCTTCGCCCCGCTCCATTGGGATTCAATTGAAGCGTGCCCGTAGGGTTTAGATGACCATATTCCAGACTCTCTTAGCCTGATTGCGGTTTTAGCCGCCTTACTGCTGCAGTAGATGTCCAAAGGGGTGAGGTTTAGCATCACCTCCATGGCTGCGGTGGGGGTGGTTCGTAAGGAACCCGTTATCCCGATGCATGCTGCCCTTTGTATTTTGGTTAGGCTTGATAGATTGTATTTCTTCTCAATAGCCTTCCACCACACTGTTGTACCATATGTTAGGATAGGCCGCACTATGGCTGTGTATATCCAGTGCACCACGTGCGGTCTGAATCCCCATGTGTTGCCGAATGCCCTTCTGCAGGCATATAGTGCCACGTATGCTTTTTTGGTGCGATCCTCTATGTTTTCCTTCCAGCTAAGCTTAGAATCTAGGATTACACCCAGATATCTTGCTGTCTTTGAGATTTCCAGATCCACCCCACCCATCCTTGGGGGATTGAAGGCGGGGATCGCCCTTCTCGTGAACAGTAGAATTTCCGTCTTCGATGGGTTCACTCCAAGTCCACGGCCCGTAACCCAGTTATTGACTAGCAGGAGTGCGTAACTAAGTCTTTCGCTGAGAACTCGAGTGAATTTACCTGGAACCAGAATAACGACATCGTCTGCGTATGCACTCACAATGAAACCTTCTTTTTCAAATATTTTTAACAGTTCATCAACTACGAGGAGCCATGTGAGCGGTGAGAGAACCCCACCTTGGGGTGTTCCTCTACTGACCTTATGTTCAGTGCTCACGTCCCCTAGCTGTGACTTGAATCTACGTGTGCCTAGCATAAGTCCAATCCAGTCACATAGACTGCTATTTAGGTGGGCTCTACGCAAGCTGCGTAAAATTGCGTCAGCTTCGATGTTGTTGAAGGCCCCCTCGATATCTAGGAACGCACTCAGTGTGCACTCTTTATGTTGTAGTGATTCTTCCACTACTGATACTACTCTATGTAGCACTGTGTCAAAAGATCTGCTTTTCATGTACGTGATTTTGTTGTGATTTTGATAGGTAGCTATCACCGATCACTAACTTGACGTACGTACAGATCGATTAGTCGTTCCATTGTTTTAAGCATAAAAGACGACAGACTGATTGGTCTGTAGTCCTTGGCTGTGGTGTGACTAGCCTTCCCTGCTTTTGGAATGAAAATCACTCGTACTATGTTTTAAATACAATTAGTCATTTTCAACTATGTACTAATTGTTGTGTATACCATCATGCATTAAATTTAATTAATACTACTATTTCATAGGAGGAAGCTATTATAGAATAGTCAGAATAGATTGTTAATTCTTATTTTGAAGAAATTGTGTGTGGCTTAGGGGAGCAGGTGGTCCTTCTGCTTCGTATTTGCTTATATTTTGCCACGGGATACCCATGCCTCTTGCATCAAGGCGATACCTATGATTCTATCACCTAAAAGATAAACGAGGTTAGACCTAGAAGCTATGCTATGGAGTTGCTTCATTTAGATTACTTTCATGATATGTTTACCTTGTCGAACCTTCCAGTGCGAAGTTTTTAGTTGATTCTCCTTAGCAATGTCATCGACTTGTGGTTAAGTAGGACCACAATTTCAGTACCAGCCTCAAAGTATTCACCTACTTCGAGCACTTCCCAGTTCTCACTGCAGAGTTCCGGGTTTAAGTGCCGAAGGTTTCTTTCTATCCTCTCCCTAGTTATATATGAGGAGTATTTTTTTTTAGTTATATTCCAGATTCCAGCACACTACGAGGACGTGATAGAAAACGATCCCTTACCTTTGTTTTTTTTTTTTTTTATAGATAGCCATACATATCAATTTTTTGTTTTTGGCTTTTATCTTTTTTCCATTGGGGAGCAATGTGCTTATGAAAAGCAACACTAAAATGGTCAGATAATTTGGAAAAACAAAGCAGGCAAGATTAACAGAAGACTTTGCTTATAGAAGGGCAAACACACAGCCAAAGCTTGGATTCATAATTTTTTTTCATGAAAGTGTCTAATAAAAGATTAAATTAAATTTGGAAAAAGTGGAGTTGGACTCCCATACTAAATTATTTCCAATTTATCAGCTGAACACAGCTGTGAAAATAGTTTCGCAAGCAGCGTTTCAATTAAAGCAGTTGCAATTTCAAATATTCGAATTCATATTTTTGTCAGTTGTTGTCCTTTGTGTAACAGTAACCTCTATATTAAATTCCATATCTATACAATAAGACTGTGTATGGATGATCTTGTGTTGTGCTTTGTTCTTCTTCTTGTTCGTGCACACGCCACACTCCACACATTTAAAATGTAATGTAAAAAAACACCACACAGTAGGCAAAGCACACGCACAACAAGACAAGTCGTTCATTAGAAGATCACTCGCTAGAATGGATACACTGTATTACTTGCTGCGTATATTGATGAACTATTTCAACAACAGGAAATCGAGATACCATACAGATGAAGGGGTAAAATACTACAACGTCACTGCAGGGGTTCCACAGGGATCAATCTTAGGACCGTTACTGTGGACATCATGTACGATGGAGTCCTACGATTAGCGTTGCCTGGAGGAGTAACGGTAATTGGATTCGCCGACGACATTGCCGTCGTGACACTTGTAAAGCAGATTTGTCCAGTTGAATCAGCTACAAACGAATTAAGTAATTATCCGAATAAAGGATTGGCTAGCAGTCGCCGGACTGGAATTAGCCGACCATAAAACAGAACTAGTCGGAAATCTGTAGAGTTTGCCAACTTTCAGGTTGGTAACCTAACAATCAGGTCTAAGGCAGCGGTTATGCTGGACAACAAACTTCAGTTCAAAACACACGTGGACTTCTTAACCAGGAAAGCATCGCAAATGCAGGGAGCCCTCTCGCGCATACTGCCTAACATCGGAGGACCTGGATAGTAACATACAGACTCTGCGCGATACGAACAATCAGCAACTTTCGAACCATCTCAGACGAGACTGCCTTCTTATAGCTGGAATGGTCCCCGTCGACATCCTTGCAGATGAGATGTTGAGAGTATGTAACAGAAGAGCCTTCACGATCAAAATCTAGGAAAAGGCAGCTTCAGCAGTTAAGTGGCAACAATGAAATGGTTGGTGCCTTTGTCTACAGGACACGGTAGTTTCGGGTATCACTTGAGGAAGATGGTCCTAAGAGAGGATGATGCCTGCAAACTATGCCTGGAGGAATCTGAGACAGCGACACATATACTGTGTCATTGGCTGGCAGACCCAGTCGATGAAACAGATCTCACATAAACAGATGCTAGCGTTATTTATGTGAGATCTGTGTTTATTGCCGTCTTACGTATTGTGGCGTGGAATGAATCGTGGTGAAATGAAAACAAACCAAAATGGTGAAATGAAAACAACCCCCATTAGTCACCAAACAAGTTCCACTTCCAATTGGAGATTGGAATCTGTCAATTCCCCACTAAACTAAATTAACTGGGAATTTATCAATTGCTGAAAAGGGGAAAAGTATTTGAGCCAATTGAAGAACCAATTGGAGTTACCTAGAAAGTTCTCGAAGAGATGGCAGAGCAGATATAAAGGGAAAGGTTTTAGAACAGGGGGACAGTTGATTTTTATCAGTGATTGGTTAAAGTTCGAGATAGTAATCGGTTGTGAAGATAAATAAGTGCACAGTAATAGAGTGAAATAAGTGCTTGGTTTGAACCGTTGAAGAATTGCTTAAGTAATATTGTTCTGGTACTTAATAAGTGAATAATCCATAACCGTGTAATAAAAGTGATTTTACTAGAAAAGTTTAACAGAATAGTGTTTTATCTTTTCGAATCCCAGCCTAAATGTAACAGTATCTATAATTATGGGTAGAACATAAATGACACTTTAGGCGTCTGATTTGTGATCTCATTCTTATGCATTTACTAGCATTGACTGCCCTAAGCCTGATCCATCATTCACTATTTCGTACAAATCGGAGAAAATTCCATTCCGAACGGATATTTCGATAGGGGTGAATATCAACATGAAATAAATTCCATTTGCATTCAAATATTTCTAACCGTCATAAAATCATAAAAAGCAAAGCAAATAGAACCGTTTTCTTTCATAAGTGCAAATATCTAGATTTGCCTTTCATACGACCGAAATTCCAAATCAGAAATTTCTCATAGTTTTTTTTTTACAGAAACTACTCATACATGAAACCCTCACTGAGTGAGTAACACAGAAAAGAATCCCAAATTTAATGTTTGTCCCTTATTTTGCTACCAACCCACTGCCACCAGCCACCACCACCAACTGTTTGGCTTCACTAATCACAACAACAAGTTCTCAAGTTTTCTCTCTATTTTGTCCGACGGCGGAATCACTCAAGAAAATTTTCGTATTGAGACTATACTATGTCTCTATATACAATGCCACGGTGTAACTGTAAGAACTTTTCAACTTAACTATTTAACAATGTAACATAAGGATCCTGAGCAACATCTTTTTTTTTTTTTTCTTTTTAATGTTTATTATTAGTTTAAATAGTTTTCTGTAAACAAATTTCAAACGGGAAGTATAAGCCTTTATCAACCCCTCACTCATTTTTACTTTCAGTAAGCAAAATAAAAATTCAAAATCACTATGGTTGGTTGGTTGGTTTAAGTGGCTGTATTTCCCGAACGAAGGAAAAACACAAATTACGCATTGAGCGCCGTTTTGAGACCACAACTCACGGAAACCTGAAAAACAATGGAGGAAAAGGACGATAAGTGAGCTTACAACCAGCCTGAGAAATTAAGAAATTTGATGATCTTATTGAAATGGATACTTTGGATAGCCGAAAGGTCATCATAAAAGGCATGACCTAGAGCACTGTTTTAGGCTAGGGCCGGATACTCACAAAGAAAATGAAACACTGTTTCACTGGTGGATAAAGGAAGATTTTGGTTATTTAAGCGGGGGAATGAGAAAGTTGGTATTTTGGTTTTGGTGGTTAAGTTGGGTTAACGCTAAGACCACAGCTCGTAGCCCAACCGCTAATCTTACCCAGTAATCCTTTCATGATTTCACTTATCACGTTCGGAAACATTCCTGATATTAGAACAACCACGTCATCCGCATACGCAACGACTTTAATACCTTCCCTGTCGAGTCTTGACAGAATTTTGTTAAGTACCATAATGCATAAGAGTGGCGAGATCACCCCACCTTGAGGTGTTCCTCTGCTTACTGATTTGGTTAAAGTTTTGCTTGAATGATCCTTGTTTTGAGCATGGAAATGATCCATGAAGTAACGAAATCCTCTATCCCAAGTTCTAAGAGAGGTTCCTGAATCGATTCAGTTTGGGCGTTGTTAAAAGCGCCCTCTATATCTAAGAACTGTACGCACTACTTCATGAAGAGCGGTCTCCGTTGACTTGGCCTTGAGGTATTCGTGTTGTGAATGACATAAGGGAGACCTTTTAAGGCCTGTTTACTATGAGTAGGCACAGAAATAAAACTGCTTATTCAGAGTTTAACCGCTACGATTTTTGACGCATCCACTGGAAAATTTCGTTCCGAAACAGTTGCTTACTAGGCTAAAGCGAACATCGTGTAGAGTGGTGTAGAGTTGCCATAATAGAAATGTCTGAAATTGAAATGTAAATTGACTGGATCAAAAAGTTTTTTTTTTCAAAATGACTGCCGTCATTAGTACCACTTTTGATATGTCATACAAATGATGGCTAATCTGACAGCTATATCTGATAGAACGTTACTGTCGACTTCTTCTTACTAACTTACTCAAGGCGGCGTCACAGTCCGGGGTGGCCCTCAACCACCAAGCGTCTCTAGATCTTTAGCAGTTGTCTCCAGTTTCGCACGCTGAGTTAGTTAAGGTCCCCTTCCACTTGCGGGCGCAACCTAAGTCGCCGTCCCTCGGGTGTGGATTCGATGATTTTCCGGAGCATTTGATATCTATACATGACCCAGACCCAGCCACCTCAGCCGGTGGACTGTTCCTCTTATGACTTCCGATTTCTTCAAGTAAAAAAGAGAAAAGAATTGCAATTTCTATCAAAAGATCAAACCTAGAAGTGCTATTTCTATGTTTTCTGTTTCATTGAAGAAAAAAAAAGCACTTCCAGGTCAATTCTTAACACGACAATGTGTCCGGGATACTTTTAAAGAATTGCCCTGAACTCACCAACTGGCTGTTTTTTGCGTTGTTCAAAATTTGCGCTATGGGATCCGAAAATTAAAATTAATTGATTTGGCCTTTTAAGACATTCGTATTTATTGATGAAAACAACTTAAAATTAGCTCCAATTTGAATTTGATTTCATTGTAAAGAGCAATTCTGAATTTCGGACCAATTCTTTAGGATCTTCAATGAATTAGTCAAACTTCGCTCCCTCACGCAAAAGCTGGGCAGAAGAGAGCCACAAAGAGAACACAAAAAAATTTCATTTGGTTGTTCTTTAAAATGCTATTTTACCTTGTAACTGATTTGTCATTAGATTTAATTTAAATTTTGGCCTGTATGGAATTAAAATTGATGTAAAAAGGAAGAGAGACGAACTCTTTAATCTCTGTTATAGAAGCAATTTAACACTTTGCTCGTTAATATAAATTTGTACTTTGTTTTACTTTATATATTTTTCAAATTTGTGGTTTTACGCGCTCCTTTTCTTTTGGACTATTTTTCATTACGGTGAGCGAATTCTCTCACACTGAGAGAGATGTCACATATTGCCAATATTAAATCAGAAAATATGGAACAGACCTAGTGTGACATTTCATACCCTATTTTCAAAATGTACTTAAATGTTAAAAAAAAAAATACAAAAAAAATGTAAAACCAATCATAGGAACTTTATTCAACACTCTATTAAAAACATGTTCATTTGGTTAAAATTACATACTTTTTTAGTAGAAAAAAAAAAAAAAAACAATAATATACAATAGAATAAAAAAACCTTTGAATTCAATCACACATTTAAGAAGTAAAAATAAATCTACGCAGACAAATTAAATTTAAAGCATTATATAGCGCTGCTTTCTGTAGCACCAAACTCATTACATCTACCACAAATTTAGACACAAGTCTTTTATAATATCACAATAGAAAAAATATTTATGAGTATGTATAAAGCAATAAATAGATAAAATTTTTGTTAAGTCTTATAACAAAAGTAAATTGATTATGTAATATTTCAGGCTCCCCTATTCGATTCCAAGTCATGGACTAAATTAGTACTCGTACCACCACCAATACCGGTTGGTTGGTCTTCATCATGTATTATGAGATCCATTTGAGATTGCGACAAGTTACCACTCATAAGCTTTTCCATTTTTGAAAATGTTACGGTTGGTTCAATCTGTTCACTAGGTTGAAAAGATTCTTGACGTTTGGCACGTTCTAGGTAAATAAATACATTAAAGGACTACTTGAAGTGTATTTGGTTTATATCCTTACCAGTTCTTGCTCGAGATGCTTCTTGATCTATTATAATTTCATTCGTTATATAAACTTCACGACGAATTTGATCTCGAAGCTCTAAGGTCATATCGGGAATACACCAACGAACTAAAATCATGACTAAGGCGACAAAATTCTGTAAATATGAATGAGAATATAAAATGAAAACCTTGATTATATTCTCAAATACCTCAAATAACACAACGAATGCAAGACGTCCAGCTAGTATTTTATAATACATATTACTTAAATTATAGTTTTTGTTAGCGCTCGGAGGTTCTCGATAGTCCGAATATCTGAAACAATAAAATTCGTTTGTATCATTTCTTACTTGAATTACTTGTATTACCTGCAAGTTGTGATATTGACTTCCCTTCCTACTAAACGTGTTAGTCTGCCCGAGTCTTGTATACTGAAATGGGACAAACTGAAGTCCAAATAACCGTTTAAAGTCCCATCAGCCGAAACCACTATTTGGTAAACCAGGCGCGGAATCATATCAGATGTAAATGCTATAATAAAACCCTTTAGAGAAAATATTACAGTATATCATTTCTGTTTTCCATTATACGACAAGCAAAGAGTTTTTATTTGAACTAGAGTTCGACAAGTGGTGGAAATTGTATCTTATATGCATCTCTGAACAATCTCCGCAGCAAAAAAATGATCAAGGGAATATGTTGTGTTTAAGGCAATGAAAGATGTTCTTAACTATTTGCCTTCGCCTATTTATATATAGGATAATGGGTTTATATGTACACGTTTTCTATCGGTTATTCCTCATTGTAAATACCTACACAATCTAACTATCAATATCTCTTCAAATAGTTAGTTAGAAAAGCGTATATATTAAAAACTCACATCTTGGCAGTGATGGAAACTTTTCCACTAGGTTAACGGTTCTGGGAATCTCCCATACGTACTATATAAGTTTCATATCTATCCAACTTCCACTACACTATTTTGAATGACAACGATCAGATTTTAAAGTCAAAAATCATACTGAGACCCTAACTTCGGCCGATTTTCTGTTACTACAAACGGGGTGGCAAATGCTAGGTGCGCTAGTTCTGTTACATATAAATTCGTATTGATAAATGTCACTTAAAAGCTGGTACGTTGTTCGAGTGAAGGGAAATTTTCACTCCTCTCCAAATAGTGCTGTGAAATCGAAAGTCAAATAATTTTTAGGAGATTTTTCGTGGACAAATTTATGCAGGGTGGCTGAGCTCAAAAGTTTTTTTTTTGTTGTGGGAGTTGAAGAAGATCTTAGTTTACCTGTAAAATAAAAAAATACTTCAATGACCAACTACAATAAGTTATTATTATACAAGCAAATTCCGAAACCAGTATGGACCTACAGGCCATAGCAATGCCAAACGAATTTTCAAAAAATTCAGGGACCCTACTCTGTATCTCGTTTCGAAAGTAATATTTTTCGAAAATGAAGGTTTTGTACTCTCTATTTCGAAAGCTGAATGAAATGTACTACTACTTCGATTTAGAATTCAGAAAGTATTACTGAGTACCAACTGAAAAGCAATTTCGAATAGAATTGAGTTTCGAAACGAAATAGAGAGAAGGGCCTCAGTTCTTTCTAACTAACTATGCACCTTGGTACATACACAACGCTGATCGACATAGAGATCTAAATATTGAAACGGTTGAAGGAGTTGAAAAACCACTTCTCAACCACGTACGCTTAGATATAACCTAATTATTAAATACAGACAACGTAATCAGGAGATTAAGGCGGATAAAATGATCTGTTAACTTTTGTTTAGCTAAGCTTAGTACAAAAATGTCTTCGAGGCACCCGACTTATTTAGAAGGTCATCCATGCCACCAACTTTTTGTACACGATAACATTATCGTACCATATTCAAGGAAAAAATGTATTAGTGAGAAAATCATGGTATTCTCTTAAAGAATATCACCCGCGCAACAATCTTATCCAAAATAGACTACGGCCTAAGCATTTATGGAATTCGGACAAGCCTATTGGTGTTTTGAATACAACGTTTTAGCTGAGCTAGTGATTTCAGATGTGTCGTTCTCTGTCTTATCAGGGTTTGACCAAGAGATCGATTTTGTGCAAACCAAATGTACAACCATGTTTGTCCTAATATGCTTCTATAGATAGTTTTATTAACCAAACAAATCAAATTATTCGCATTTTAAAAATATATAATAACTAACCAGTAATGTTAAATGTCAAAATTCTTTGAAATTCGCCTACGGTTGGCAGCATTTTTTTTTTTTTTAATTTTTTGTATGTTTTTTCTGCATGTCTCACGGATACAAATTGACATTGCACCGAAAGAAAATCAAAATCGCGGAATTTGTTGAAAAAAAATTAAGCGGGCCATAGACAAGAGGATTACGAGTTGGGTGTCTCAGTATGATTTGTCTACGGTAAAAACACTCAGAAGAAAGGTAGTATTGATGTGTTCAAATCAAGCGTAGTTAATAAAGTATTTTAGTTAAGTTTGTTGAATTTGAAAGAAGGAGCTGAAGTTGAAGCTTACATTTCGAAAACTTTTTAACCATCAACATCGATTAACATGCACTTACAAAAACAACATGTGATCCTGCTTTTCATATAGATCAGAAATCATGAGCTGAATTATTATTATTTATTATCTATGCTAAACATGATTTGTGAGCACTAACTGCGGGGGCTTTCGGCTCTGGGGTAACTTAAATTTGTAAGTTAGTTAGATTGTATATGTAAATACATATTTATATTAGGTTTTTTTATAATTAGTCAATTCATAGGCTGATGTGTTTGGAGGTAGTAGACGGTTAGCGGCTCTGAAGGATGGACATTTACCTATGCCTAAAACATGTTTAATGTCGATGTTGGCGTTGTATAATTGCCACAGTGTAGGCCTTCCCCCCTATAGGAAATGCTGGTGTGTGATAGACGTATGTCCCAGCCGTAAACTTGAATCCCTACGTGACTAGGTACCCACATGAGCTTCAGTTTTTCGGAGCTTTTTATAAGAGTCTCTGATCTTGTTGATAATAAAGGTGTTGTGATTAGGGTTCATGATGGCCCTTAAAACTGATAGTCCATAATCGCCGATGAACGTTTTATGAACCATGGCGGAAATGAATATTTGTAGGGAATATGGCGCTTGGTAGCTATTTCCAAGTGTTTTGCAGCATCAATAGCAAGGGAGATGGCTGATAGTATACGTCTTGTGTTTTTTGAGTTTATGTCAGAAAGATAGTCTTTGTCGATAATTGAGCCGTTACTGTAAGCTGCCTTTATCAGTAACTTTGCTCTAGTTGTAATCACACGTTCCTCATAGTGGGGTATGCATTGATACTTCTCCGTACTGCTTAATGATAGGGTGCCTTTATAATATTGCTTGTATGTAGATATTGGGCAGTTGCCGTAGATAAGTAACCCGTAATAGATTTTGCTTAATAGTAAACATCTGGCGATACTACAGAGCGTGTTTATATTAGAGTTAAATTTTTACCTGCTAAGTAGTTTACTATGCCGGCTCTTGCAGTTAGGCTCTAGCGCAGTTCTAAACAATGTGGTTTCCAACTATATTTTCTGTTAAACAATAAGCCTAGTATTCTTAAATTATCAACATTTTCTATGTTAATATCGTTAAAACTAAAGGACAAACCACAATATGAAGTTTTACTGCAAATGTGCAAAGATGCTCCCGAACGGTTCGACCATTTTTTAATGTCTTTTACAACGTTGTAAAGTAAATTTTTTGTCTTATATCCGCATAAAAGCAGTGATTGATCCAATTCAAGATTTGTAATAGCTTTTTCTATGTCTGGCTGCCTCGGGGATTGATGTAAATTCCAGACCAGCGTTTAGAAATGTTTCCTTATCCATGTTGCGTGATAATAATACTCAGTTCATCAAAAGCTTTTATAAAAAGTACTACTGATAATGGCGAGCCTTGGGTGATGCCATTGAAAAGTGATAACGAAGGTGAATAGCAGTTATTTGTTTTAACACAAATTTTTCTGTTTGTAAGAAATGCCTTGACGTAGTTATATATATTGGGGCCAATGCCCCAAGCTTTAAGTTTAGATAAAACCAGATGTATGCCTATCCTATCAAAGGCCCTTTCAAAATCGAGCGAGAGAATTGTGAGATGACAGTGCATTGGAGATGTAGTGATCTAGGTGGAGTAGAGCATCCGCACAACTTTTACCTGGTTTAAAAGCGACTTGATTGGGGCTTATTAGTTTTTTTGTTTGAATGAACCAAAGTAATCTTTTAGCCACTATCTTTTCAAGTAACTTGGACATGCAAGGAATGAGCGATATGGGGCGATAGCCGTTTACATTGCTAATGTTTTTATTATTATGGCGAGTATTATTATGAAGGCATAATTCCAACTTTGTGGAATTATTCCAACTTTGTGGAATTATGCCTTCACCGAGAATATTATTATATAATTCCCTAAGTCTATGCCTTACTGTGCATGGGAGATTTTTTAACATAGGATAAGATACCCTGTCTCGGCTAGGTTTTTTTCCTTTGAGCCTCGTTAAGCAGCTTTCCAATTCAAGATTTGTAATAGCTTTTTCTATATGTCTGGCTGCCTCGGGGATTGATGTAAATTCCAGACCAGCGTTTAGAAATGTTTCCTTATCCGTTGAATCTGTCTGAAAAGTGTTTATCTTTCGATAAATCCGACCAAGTTCGCGCAAAGATGCTGCTTATGTCGGGGGCTGCCGATATTGAGCCTGCAGGTGTCAAAAATGGATAACTGGGACACTGAAAAAAGATTGTGGATTGTCCGCCGCTATCACGCACTTGATTCCGTAGTTTCGGTTCAAAGAGTGTATAGTATATGGTCCATCCAAGGCAATGAGAAAGCGGATGAACTAGCACGACTAGGCTCGGCTAAAGCACCAGAACAACTATACCCCTCTGTGTATATCCCGCTCTGCACACTTAAGCTTGAAGCAGGGAAAAAGGCCACAGATGCGGCGAACGCCAGATGGATATCTATGGATACGTGCGCTAGCACAAGGAAACTATGGCCATCTTTCTGCAAAACCAGAACAGAGAGAATAATGCGGAACAACCGGAAATGTCTTTCTTTGCTTGTGGGTATCCTGACGGGACACAACACCCTGCGATACCACATGAGGAAAATGCGACTGACCGAAGAGGAGCTTTGCAGAGGCTGTGGTGACGAGGGAGTCATAGAGGATACAACCCACTTCCTATGTCACTGTCCAGGTCTCCAGCACTCCAGCACAAGTTCCTTGGAAAATTCTTCTTCCACGACTTGAACGAGCTATCTAGCACGCCAACGGACAAAATCATGAACTTCATCAAATCCTCAAAATGGTTTGAATGTAATGACACAACGCACTGAATAGGTTACTACGGGTAAGGGACAATCTCTCTCCCCCGAAGGGTATCACAATGGGTCAATTATGACCTGAGTGTGGCACGGAAAAGTTCCCGCCAGCCCACAAACCTAACCCTAACCATATGGTCCATCTGCAATCCTCCGAGCAGATAGACCATAATGAGACTTGTTAACAATTTTGCCGAGCATGGTACAGTCGAAAGAAGACCTTACCTTCAGTTCGGACGGAGGAAACAATCGTTTTGATTTTGCATGTCAAACGGATTCTAAATTGACATAACAACGACAGGAAAACTAAATGGCGAATTTGAGAACAAAATTAGGATGCCAGCGGCAAGTGGATTGTGAGTTGGGGGTCTCAGTATCGTCTGTCTCTGATACCAGCTACGAAATATTATTGTTCACATGTTGCATATTTGAAAAAAAAATTTAAAATCAGTTTCTAGGAAAATAATATCGAAGAAAACTTACGCAAATTTTCAGAGCACTTTTGCGAATCCGGATTTTTTTCAGAATTGCGTTAGAGGTTGACAACTACAAGTGGAGTTTGTTTACGTTTTCAGGAAATTTTTCAAATGCAAAGCAACGCATTGCATAGGGTGGATATATTTTTGGTATTCAAAGAAAAATGCCATTTTTTGAGATAAATGATCGGATGTTTATTTCACAATATCAATTCAATTCAATCTCAATTACATTTCATACGCCCCTTATTTCCCAATCCTGTGACGTCACTTCCGTTGCAGGACCTACCAAAGATTATTTCATTTCAGTTTCATATCCAATAACAATTTTGCATTCACATTCACCAGTTCACTCCCCAACTCAAGCTCGCCTATAGAAGCCTTTGCTTTAAAAACATTAATGGAATGCTTATTTAAGAATTTGTGCACTTCCTGTTCAAAATAAAGAATTAAGTCCACCAGATAAACAGACAGACCAAGAGACATAATTTCGATGATTGACATAATGTAACAAATTACCAAAAACATAAATCACGCGTTTGGATAATTTTTTGTAGGTGCTAAATGAACATTAAATACTTGCTTGAAAGTTTTCAAACGGTCATCAACTAGTAAACAAATATAGCACGAATAACGAACACAATGTAGTTCTATTTCCTTCTACCAAGTGATGCACTTACGGCCTAATAGCAAATAGATTCATAAAGTAATGAAATTTCGAACGAAATATACAACCAGCGTTACCGATGGGCATTAGTCACCATTTACCCTTATTTTTACTCAGAAGCCCAGGAGGACTTTTAAAAAATTCAGTTTTTCTTTTCCTTTTTACAACATTGGCGATTTTCGGACCACTATTTCCATAAAAAATACTCAAAACTGTTGAACAACTCCAATTATTTCTACCAGGCGCAATGCACCGTATGGTCTACTCGCACAGAGGCCACATCACATATAAAACATTAAAGTAATGTTGATAAAAATCATTTGAACTGCCCCTATTTACGAAGGTCACAAACTTTGATAATAATGTTTTTCGTTAAATTCTTACCTCAATGGTTCTCTTAAAATAAAAATCCTTAATACTCTTCAAAATATTACCAATATGTAGGGATCGTTTGTAGACTTACATTGGTAATGACACTTAACTTTCCAATGCAGTCAAGTATTCTGTACCACACGCCAATATCCCGCACTCTTTGTGAAACTGGTCTTTTGTGATGGGTTATCAAAATTTTTGCATCCAAACGCATTTCGAGAATATTATTTAAAAGGGCAAAAATCGGAGCAAGTGGAAATGCAGCAACGAATATCGTTACAAAGCCATATTGTAGTACTGAAATTTATAAGGCAATTTAATAGGATATTATATTATATAAAAATCAAAAAGAAATTAGAAATCATTACCCATTTCCAAATATTCAGGAAACAAACTTCTAGGTCCCCAATCAAGTAATTTTAAGTCTCTTAGCCACCTTTCGTCTCGACCTTTATGAGAATCTTTTTGCCGGGATTTAAATAATCGTGACAGTCCATTTTTGACAGCCTGCACCTTTTTCCAAAACATTGGCATAATGAGCTCTAGTATAGAATTCATTGCTTGCTTGCCAACCATTATTATACCCAACTGTATACAGAGTTCTGTTAGGCAGCCACCAGCAGAACACTATTTGGGAAAGTATACGTTAATATAGTTTATAGTTGTTTCAATTATTACCTACTTCCTCTTGGCGATATTCGAAAATTTTGTTGTATTTACCGGGACGACCAACAAATTTGCCTTTAAAGAATGCTATATAAAATATCGATGCATAATAGTTTACAAATTGCAGAAGATAAATCTTAAGGGTTAATGAGTCGTCAAATTGTGTCTGTGTTCGCCATAATTCTAGTTCCGTTAGATATTCTGCTAAATGGGTATACAACTAGAAGATAAAGATTATACTAACTTATAAAGTCGAAACCAATTTGACTTAGTTACTTACGTAATTTAAAATATATAATAGACAGAGATTAATACATGCAGCCGATGCAGTAGTTAACATAATTGCGCTTGATGTGGTCATGGGTTTGGATTCTACGTTTAAAATCGTTAATATGGACATTCGATAAATAACAACTGCAAGGAGTGCAACAAATGCTAGCGCTACCAGTAGGAGCACTACCGAAAAACTGAATATAGTCGCTGGTAATTTCATTCGCCAAAAGGGAACTATTGGTTCTCTTGTATTGGTAACATAGTCCATTCTAGTTTTTGGCACACGCTCCAGCCGAGCAAGATATTGGGGCCTGGGGTGCTCTTCGTGAACATCGAAGCCTGTTAAATCCCAACGATGAGTAATTTCGGCTGAATATCGTTTCCACAGTTCCAGAAACAAAGTCGCCCAGAATGACATAAACACAGCAAAAAATACTGTGCTTGGGTTATCTATTAAATAAGTGATCTTAGCGTAGAAACAAGTCTCCTTAAGATCCCAAAAATTGCACCAATCACAAAGCGGACACATTTTTACGTTTAATTTGCCGGAACATATATCTTTTCTGTAATAAAAAGAGGATTGCTTTAAACTTATACAATACCACTGCTGTTATAGTGTAATAATAAATAAGGCATTTAAACATCATACAACAAACATTGTTCATTGTTAATTTAACTAGTCTACTAGTATTATTAGGTCTGTTCCCTTACGATAATGCATTCGGATACAATCGAATACATTGGTTAAACTTCGTTCACTTCTACCCAACTATTGCTTAAGGGAACAAAGTTTGACTAATATATTCGAATGTATTATTGTAAGGGAACAGCCCATAATGAAGTCATAATTTTTAATTGATAGTAGTTTGATAAATAGTTTCTAAATTCCAAACGAATGATCGTAGATCAGCATTTTTTGAAAACAAAACCTTTTCATTTATAGGCTACATAGGGTTTTCTCCTTCCTTCCTTTCTTTGCAACTCCAAATGTGTGCCCCAAAAAATCAAGTTCAAGTTTATTACTAACAAAAGCGGTTTTGCTTTAATGTGCAGTCTTAAAAATTAATTTTTGTATGATTTCTAGAGTTAATAAGAAGGGTTTCATCTGTTGAAATCAAGTTTTTAGATCATATAGCACACAATTTTCTGTAGCAATTGCCCAAATAATTATCTTGTGAGTTATTTAAAAAGTTCACCCTACTCCAATTGTTTTAGATATACGTGCCTCCCAAATATACGCTTTTAATAAATTAAAATGATGTGTTTTAAATTCTCCCACGAACTTTGGCAAATCAGAAACATAACACAAATTAATGAAAAACATCAAATAATAAAACATGCAAATCATAAAAATGTGTAAATTTGCTTCTTTGATAATTGATAAATTAATTTTGTTTTTTCAATCAAAAACGAAATAAGTCTTTTGCTATGTTTCTTTGGACACAAACAACTTAATTGAAGTATAGCAATTGAACACTTCGACATTGAGTGCTTAAGATAAAATCTAATAAGGTCAAATATCAGCAAATATTTTATCAGCAATAAAAGATGTACCACCCTATAAGAATCTGATGTCTGCCAACTAACAAAACCAAGGCTTAGCTGCTAGACTCTTGTAATCTCTCAAATTCACAAAGACAACATTTGCAGGCTCTGCAAACAAATTAGAACACACCTAAGTGAATATCCGCAATGTTCAAGAACTATAACACTTCGACAGAGACTTATTTAAGGCTTAAGTAATAAAAAAATAATAAAAAAACTCATCAGCGACGACAGTCATAAGGTACCTTCGCAACCGTTTTTTAACGCATGAACAAATAAAAAATTATTCAAAGTGATTTCGAGGTACATATTTCACTAAAAGCCAACCGACCATATCCAATTCAAAAAAAAAAATCATTTTAAAAGGCAGATTATAACCTAGTTAGCAATTATGCTATTAATATACAAATAATTTAAACCTGCAAACATTTAATTTATAGAACACAACTCACACAGGCACAAATTTATCGAGGGTAAACCACGAATACAAAAAGCAAAAAATTCCAACAACAGATGCTAACATCAGCATGTAGGTATAGTAGCCCAACCATGCAAAATATAATCCTGCGAATTAAACAATATAAATAATTAATAGTTTGCACACTTGCATTATCTTGAATATGAGCAACCAATTTTTACACCAAAATACTCCTTAACATAATCCAATGGTTGATAGCGATACCATTTACTCACAGAAGCCCATTGTGTATATAATTTTTCACGCATTGTTCCTTTTTCCGTTATATCGCCCTACAAATCATTAATTACTCTTTTCAATACAATACTACCGTTGGTTGATAGGCATTATTCAAAACTTACGTCATGTAGGGGATATGCGGAGTAGTAAACCCGTTCGTCCACTAGTCTTTCAATACCAAAAGCCATATCGTCCTTATTTCGTGAAGGAAATCTTTGTCTATCTAAAATGAATTGCACAATTCTGGATCGGACTGCTGTTGTAAAGAAACAATCCTGTTGTATATCAAATCTGAAAACAACATGATCAATAAATAACTGATACTCGTTTTAATTGAAAGTGTTTGTACAAATATTCCTTGGCGCGACTGTAGACAGCTGTAAAACGATGTGATCTTTTTGGGAAATAACGATTATCAATATATATTACGCGAAAAAAGAACGACCATACGCCTCTCAGGCGAGTGTATACGTCTGTTGTAGATTTTTGTACCCCAGCAAACCCTGGAATCTGTTTAAACATGTAGGTTAATAGATGTACATATGTAATTTTTTTCAATTAGTTTAGAAAATCGTATTTTACATATTTAATTATTTTCAGGCAGCCAAGTCATCGCATTTTATTAACTGTTTTGTTCTAAATAAAGAAATAAACCGTAAATTAAGTACACTAATCTAGTAAAAAATTAATAATCCCATATTGTTAACCATCGGAAAAAAGGGAATATGTACTCAGCAAGCAAAACAAAATAAAGCGCTCCAGTAAAAATTTAAGATAACTAAATAAAACTAGGCAGCGTTATTGTATATACAATATAAAATCACGACTTAACATTCAATATTCAATTATTGAAATACAAAGTAATATATAAGCACTCTCGCGTTTTCTTCTGACACACTACTCAACCAGCTCAAAGCGGTCTAAAAACTGCAAACTGACAATCAAGAGACTGGGAACGAAGAAGTGGGAGGAGCTGTCTGAAAATGACAGGAAAAGACTCCATAACGCAAGAGCTTACCTCCGGGGTTCGGCCCCCGGGGATGACTCATGTGGGGGCACTTTGATGGGACCGCCTAAATCTGCGACAAGCCTTTGCCAGTCGGGATCCATGGCGATCAGATCGGGGAGCCCGGAGCTTCAAAGAACATCATCGAAGATGCTGAAGCCGACCACAGTTTTACCCTCCTCAACGACTGCCGGGGCCGTCCCGCAGCCGAGTGAGGATAGATCTCGGGAAAGCAGTTGTAAGACGACTGTAGCCGACCCGAAGGAGACAAGCCTCTGCTACTCTCTCGAGGGAAAGCTGCAGGGATCTGCAACGACAGGCAAAAGTAGTCCGACTGATGTGGGGAACTCCACAGTGGATAGTTTTGCGACAGTAGTCAGCACTGGTAAGGGAACTCAGGGCTTAACCCCTTCCGCCCCGGCGTTAGACAAAACTAGGGATGACACTAGGACGACACCGGTACGCAACAGAAGACGCAATGCCATGCGGCTAATTCGGCGAATGAATAAGCGTGATCCGAAGTCCTTCACGGACAAGGAAAGGTTGGCTCTGGATAGAGCCAAGAACACGCTAAGTTCGCAAGGTCCACTAGGGAAAACACCGACAAACGTGGACAAATGGAAAGAAGATCTCTTACGACAAAGGTGGGAAGCCGTTCGCTCCCCACCTCAGTTGATGAGAGACTTCGGCCAGCAACTGACCCCAATTCTCCTGAATCAGAGCCGGTCGCAAGCTGCTCCAAAAATGTCCAAGACCAACGCGACCGACTGACCAAGGGTACCGACATGGAACTGATCGCTTCGGGGACGGAAAGCCTCTTGCCATCCACCTCAGCAGCGACTGGAACCAGGTTGCTTCCAACTGCTCGGGGGAAGGGTGATAAACCCAACCCCGGTTCGGTTGGGATGTACCCCAGAACGGGAGGGAACACTAGGGGACACTCCATAGGGATGACAAGGCGAACCGCTGGTAGAATGTTCGGATCGAGGAGGGAAAGCCTTATGCCATCCACCTCAGTCTCGGACAGACTTAAGCGACCGACAACCAACACAAACGAGGACGACAAAATAATGCCTGCACCGTTGGCGGTAAGCTCAAAGAGAGGCAGGCAGGATGATACAATATCGCCGCCCACGAGAACTGCTAGCAAAAAAGCCAGGCTGGCTGTGTCTGTCAAGACCAATCTCCAGGCGGCGGTCATAGACCTTAATAAGCCAGATCGGAAACTAGACAGGGACCAATGGAGACTCATTGAGATGCGCATTCTGGATGGTGTTAACGACTCCATCGTTAACAAAGAGGAAAAATCCCCCCACTTTGAGCAGCTCACGACCTTCAAAGGTTTCAAACTCCTGTCATGTGATGATGAGTTCACGCTAAACTGGCTGAAGGAATTCGTGTCGAACACACAGGCTCCGTGGGCAAATGCCGACTTGCGACTCGTCGTTAAGAAGGACCTGCTTGAGTTCACCAGACCAAAAGGGATCATTTCGATGCCCGGCCCTCATATTCCCAGAGAGAGGATAGAGAGAAATCTCCGACACCTAAACCCGGAACTCTGTAGTGAGAACTGGGAAGTGCTTGAGGTAGGAGAACATTCCGAAGCTGGCACTGAGATTGTGGTCTTGCTGAACCACAAATCCATGCCATTGCTGAGGAAATTTAATAATAAAGTCCGCACTGGAATTACCCGGTGTAAGGTTCGACCCTTTATGGAAAGAACGGAGAAAGCGAGGGAGGTGGTAAACAAGGTAAGACAATTATGAAAATAGTTCAAATAAACCTACACCATAGTATAGCAGCTAGCTCTAACCTCGTTTATTTCCTAGGTGAAAGAAACATAGACATCACCTTGGTTCAAGAGCCATGGGTATCCCGTGGCAAAATATGTGGGCTAAGTCACAAGGATTTAGCAACCTACCACATTGAACCGCAAAATGCGGACAGTAAGAACAGAACTTGTATTGTAGCTAGGAAAAATATTTACTTATTGCTTCTATCTGCCTACAGCAACTTAGACCAGACCGTGGTACGGCTTGAACGAAGGGGGCTTCCCCCGCTGATCTTATCATCCGTTTACATGCCGTATGAATCAGAAGGACCACCTGCTCCCCTAACCCACACATTGGTCCATAAAGCGGAACAAGAAGGATGGGACCTGCTGTTGGGATGCGATGCCAATGCGCATCATGTACAATGGTGGAGACATCAACACTCGAGGTGAGTCACTCTTTGAATTCATTGTAGAAAACAACCTTTTGGTAGCCAATAGGGGTATAGAACCAACATTTGTAGTTAGGAACAGACAGGAGGTTTTAGACATAACACTCTGCAACAACTCCGATACTCTAAATGTGACAAAATGGCGCGTACTGACAGATGACTCTTACTCGGATCATAAGCTGATCGAATTTGTTGTCGGTAAGAAAGTGGAACCGTCCCAGCCATATAGGAACCCCAAAAAGGCGGACTGGAATCTCTTCAGCAATGAAGTAGAGAAAAGGAAAACCCTCTTGCAAGAAGGTAGCATTAACTGCCCGGAGGACATTGACACGAAAGCCGAAAGAATCGTTAGTGTTTTCAACGATGTTTTTGAGAAAGTCTGTCCGGTGGCAAAACGTAGAACCCGTTTATCACCCCCATGGTGGAACAAGAAACTTGCGGCTATCAGAAAGAGCACTAGGAGACTCTTAAATACAGCAAATCGAACTAAATCGGTCGATGACTGGGAAAAATACAAGGCCAGCCAAAGAAGTTTCAAAAACGAAATCCAGAAGTCTAAGCGCCAATCGTGGCAAAAGTTCTGCGATGAGTTACAAGGCACAACGGAAACCGCGAGACTTAGGAAAATCCTAACCAGAGAACCTACAACTCTGGGATCTCTCAAGGACTCCGACGGTAACTGGACTGAATCTTGTTCAGAATCCCTAAAGTTATTGTTGAACACGCACTTCCCTGGCTGTACCAGTCAGCCATATGACAGTGCATACACCCGAAGTACAATACAAATGAATCCACCTGCGGATTTGATTACGGAAGATAGAATAGAATGGGCTATCCGTTCTTTCTCTCCATTCAAGTCCCCAGGACCCGATGGAATTTTTCCTCTCATGTTGCAGAAAACTGTCAACACCATCATTCCGGTACTAAAGGAATTGTACATTGGCAGTCTGTCTCAAGGATACATACCGTTAACATGGAGGGAGGTGAAAGTAATCTTTATACCTAAGGCAGGCAAAGCCAGCCATGTTAACGCCAAAGACTTTAGGCCAATAAGCCTCACCTCCTTCATACTTAAGACCTTAGAAAGATTGATAGATATATACACATTCGTAGCAATTTACGCCCGAATGATCTATCTCAGGCCCAACACGCTTACACCAAAGGAAAAAGCGTAGAGACTGCGCTGCACTGTGTTGTAAGAGTTATAGAAAAATCATTAAGAATAAAAGAGTACACCTTAGCGGCATTCCTAGACATTGAGGGAGCCTTCAATAATGTCAAAACGGACGCCATAAGCAGATCTCTATATAAACTCAATATTAACACCACTGTCGTCAACTGGACTGTGAACGTACTTAAGGCTAGACACCTAGTAGTTGAACTTGGGGGCTCCAGACATGAAGCCTACGCTTCAAGAGGAACTCCTCAAGGAGGGGTTATCTCCCCACTACTTTGGGTTATTGTCTTAAATGAGGTACTTATGCAACTTAGAATTACTGGCATAAGAGTAACTGCGTACGCTGACGACGTTGTGCTGATGGCAACTGGCAAATTTCTGCCAACACTGGCCGAGCAATTAAATGGAGCCCTATCCATCATTGACTCCTGGACCAGGAAATGTGGTCTATCAGTCAATCCCCAGAAGACTGAATTAGTATTGTTCACTAATAAAAGGAAAATTCCGCAGTTTGTCATGCCTTCTGTTGGCGGCACATCCCTCAGAATCTCTGACAACGCTAAATACCTGGGACTAATACTAGACAAGAAACTAAATTGGAAAATGAACACAGACGAAAGAATCAAGAAAGCCACAATAGCATTCTACACCTGTAGCAAAATCTTTGGGAAAACATGGGGGCCATCCCCCAAGATTAAACTCTGGTTGTACACAGCTATTGTAAGACCTATATTGACATATGGCAGTCTTGTATGGTGGCCAGCAACAAAAAAGGCTACGTACCTAAAGGCCATGACAAAAGTGCAAAGACTAGCTTGCATCGGAGTCACTAGCGCGATGAGGTCAACTCCAACCGCAGGACTCGAAGCTATCCTCAATCTCCTTCCGCTAGATATCTTTGTACAATCTATGGCAGCAACGAGTGCCATGAGAATTAGCCAGTCAATAGACTGGAAAAACGATGAAGAGGGTCACTCAACGATCCTAAAGAAGTACTTTGGCAATGTACGTACTACGGACTACATCACGCCACATTTAGACTTCTCCCGACCCTTCTCGAGCGCCTACCCCAGTAGGGAAGTATGGAGAGATGGATTTACACCTAACCCGCAATCCGTACCCGTGTATACAGACGGATCAAAAATGGACGACAGGGTGGGGTCAGGCATCTACTCTGAACCACTGAGTATTTCAACATCTTTACGCCTCCCAGACCATTGCAGTGTTTTCCAAGCGGAAGTCATGGCAGTGACAAGAGCTGCCCGTGAGTCTGCGATAAAGGCAATACCTCTGGAGGGTATCACCTTCTTTATCGACAGCCAGGCAGCCATAAAAGCCTTAACTGCCCCAGTCATAAAATCGAAGCTTGTGAAGAGCTGTCGCGAAGAGCTCAAGGTTCTTGGAACACAGCACAAGGTATTGCTGTGCTGGGTCCCTGGACATGAAGGCATCCAAGGCAATGAGAAAGCGGATGAACTAGCACGACTAGGCTCGGCTAAAGCACCAGAACAACTATACCCCTCTGTGTATATCCCGCTCTGCACACTTAAGCTTGAAGCAGGGAAAAAGGCCACAGATGCGGCGAACGCCAGATGGATATCTATGGATACGTGCGCTAGCACAAGGAAACTATGGCCATCTTTCTGCAAAACCAGAACAGAGAGAATAATGCGGAACAACCGGAAATGTCTTTCTTTGCTTGTGGGTATCCTGACGGGACACAACACCCTGCGATACCACATGAGGAAAATGCGACTGACCGAAGAGGAGCTTTGCAGAGGCTGTGGTGACGAGGGAGTCATAGAGGATACAACCCACTTCCTATGTCACTGTCCAGGTCTCCAGCACTCCAGGCACAAGTTCCTTGGAAAATTCTTCTTCCACGACTTGAACGAGCTATCTAGCACGCCAACGGACAAAATCATGAACTTCATCAAATCCTCAAAATGGTTTGAATGTAATGACACAACGCACTGAATAGGTTACTACGGGTAAGGGATAATCTCTCTCCCCCGAAGGGTATCACAATGGGTCAATTTTGACCTGAGTGTGGCACGGAAAAGTTCCCGCCAGCCCACAAACCTAACCTAACCTTTCTTCTGACTCTATATAAGACTCCCATCATAGAGCAGAAGCATGGACCCATAGAGATTAGCGAAGGCGAATTACATTCGTAGAGAGATTTATAGTCCCGTTTACGTACTAGATAGAGTTAACAGCGAACTTTAATACCTGTATAGTGGCATCGATTATAAAAGTCTCCTGAAGGCCTTTTCCTATATTGATAAAACGCGAACAAACAGGTTTCGCGAGAAATAGTAACTGTGCATTCACAACCCACAATATTAAAGCGCTTTCCACAAATAGTTCGAGCTTAAGCCTCAAAATCGAAGCGTCATTGCAATTTGTGTATACATAGGATGCGGATGTGGGGGTAGCCAGGACAAAATTAAATATATCATGTAAATGAACCGCCAAAACTTGCGAATATTCGATCGATTGTAGCTAGCAAAGAGGATCTAAACCAGAGGGTCAACTGAGAGCAGAAACGGTACATTTGCCAACAAGCTGCCTGTCCTGCATAGGAATTCCTAAGTATTAGTGCCTGTATAAATCAATGGAGCGCTCTCAGAGCACTTTTTTTGCTCTCATAGCAATTATTATGTTCGTTTGGTACAAAAAACGCAGTCTTTTTAATATTTCAGAGCACTTTTGCGAATCTAGATATGTTATCAGATTTGCCTCAGATTTACCAATACAAGTGCATTTGAATTTGACAACTCTTAGAGTTTGTATAGGTTTTCGTGAATTTTTTTCTACAGCAAAGAAAGGCATTGCATCGGGTGCAACTGTTTTTGTAAATTATTTATGTATAAATATGTAGAAATCAATTGGGAAGAAATTTCGAATGCTTTAATATAAAATATAACCAGTGAACGGAAATCGCTCAGAATTTTTGAGTGGGGGCGACTGTGTTCGACATTTTTGGTACCCTTTAGTTACACGGCGTTCACATCGCAGTTCAGTTTAAACGTTTTTATCTAGCAGAAATCCATCTCATTATATTAATCAGAGAAAAATAAACTTAAACGGTTTTTGAACTTTTATTAATAGAGATTTTGTAACTTTAAGCTTTTATTGTAAGAATCTTGTCTTTCGTCGATTTTTATGCTTTTCATTTCGAAGTCATATTGAAACAAAAAAAAAGGAATTTTAACAGAGTTTGGGGAAAGCGTTTTTTTATGTTGTGGGAAAAAGATATTTTAGTTTAGAATATACCTATAGACAATGAAATAGAACATGCGAACACTAAAGATAAACAAAACAATTTGGATTCTTACGTTCGATTGAATACGCAAAACCTTAAATCGGATCAAATCGTAGAATCCAATTAAATACCACATTAGATTGGGAGTTGGGAGTTTAATCAAATATTCGATTTTACGAATTAACTTTTCGAGAATAATGTATTTTTTCTAAATATGAATAAAAATTGCATTTTTAATGTTCCTAAGTAACATCATCACCGTTCGCACGGAATTCCCAATCATGTTTTGATTTTGTACAATTATGGTGCTTACAAAAACGAAATTGAAAATACCCACCAAGTGTAATAGAAATTTATGCAACTTTCCGGAATATTTAAAAAAAAAAAACTTTTGCCATAGTGAAAGCTTGGGTTTTACTTGCATAGTATTAAACTATTTTTGGAACAACTCCCAAAGGTAGCAGCATGAATTCTGGTGTCAAAAATATTTTTCATGTAAATAAAATTAATAAAGTCAATGTGAATGGATGAACTTTTTTTGGCACCTAAGATTGATAGAGAACAACTAAAGCTATCTAAAAACCAATACTCAACATTTATCCCTTTTACATTTGTTATAAAATATGATATATAAAGATACACCCGGCGGCCATCAATAATACGTATTCACAGACAGGAAAAAAGGGCGAGCGAGAGAGGGCTGTCATTCAAAATTTGCGGGGAAAATCGGGTAGGTGCACGGAAGTTGACCCTCTAGTTTAGATCCTCTTTGGTAGCTAGTTGGTCGCTCTCATATAAAGTCTTGAGATAAAATTAAGTAAATTAAGAGTCGGGTTAAGTGTGGTCGAAGGGGACTTCAAGCAACTGAATAAAATTAGCCCAAAGATCGCACTAACAGAACAGGGGTATTGGTTTAGTCCCAGTACATGTATTGCAACCTAAATGAGTAAATGTCTCTCTAAGCCGAACTTAAGGTCCTTCTTTACCCCAATTTATCGATAATTTTTTCGCAACTCAATATTAGATAAGTGTAAATCTCATTTTCCAAGTATTAAATTCTTCTCACACATTTAGCAAAAATAAAATATCGAAAAATGCTTTAAAATGAAAAAAAAAAAATAAAGTGTTGAAAGGGATTCCTATCCAATCTCTGACTCAATCCTATAAAATGTCTTGTAGCTCCATTAAAGTACATTAGCATAAGGGTACAGGGTAGTGTAGTTAAGCAAAAAAAAAAATGCAATCTAAATAACAATTTTGGGAGCAATCATTTATACAAATCAAATATCATAGTTAAGTTGTAGTCAAAACAAAACACAATTAGCATTTTTATAAACAAATTTACAATTCAAGCAGACCTTTTTGGACATATACTTCGCTGCATCGTGCAGCCTATTGGTTTTTTCGTGAACATTTAGCCTGCATAAAGACTTTTGAAAATGTAAAAAAAGACTTGATTATAATTAAATTAAACTTAATCTTATTAAAATTACCTCTTTCATCGGCATTCGAAGTTTTAAAATTTCTGCGTATCGTCGTAATACTTCTACTGGCGCATGAATCTAAAATAAGCGATAGTATGAATACATATTGAATAGGTATGGATTATTAGCGATAAACAAAAATAAGATCTAGATAGATATAGATACCTTTACAAAATATATCTGCTCTTTAACTTTGAGTTCAGTCTCTAACTCGAGACCTTGATTGATGAGATTCTCTTCAAAAACTTTACGTTTTCCTTCATTTTCAGCTTCAACAGACAAGTCCTGATTTACCTTGTATGCTAAAACGAAGTCAATAGATCGTTGGCCATCTTTAAAAAATAAGGAACTATTCGCATCGGCTCGTTGATATAAATCAACAGGACAGTGACAGTCAACATTTGAATCCATTACTGAACTTATGTTGTCAGTGTTTCTGCAAAAAGAAAGTTTGTTATAAAAACTACGAATCACAAATATATATTCTAACCCAGTTGCTCGCACAGAGGGATACTGCTGCGCAATACTAATAATCATATTTAGTGCTTGGGCTACTAGGCGAACTCACAATGGCGAAATTTTCCATATAAAATTACCCATTGTGACTACAATTGTTCACAGTTTTGGAAAAATCAACATTCAAATATTTCTTTTCTGCTTAAATTTCAAATTTGAAATAAGTTTTTTTCAAAAACTGTTAACAGCAATAACTTGGTTTGAATAAAATTTTAAAGAACATGATCCTGGCTTTGAAAATTGGCAATTGTAAGTATTGCAGTTGTTTTTATAATATATTTTCTTTCATTTCAAGTTTTTTTTTTTTTTAAATTACCCCTCACCCCAAAACAGAGCGACATTGTAGTGCAGTGGGGCGCGATGTTTACACAATCAGCAAATCCCACTTCATTTGCACCCTCACACACATCCATCGGGATATTCAGTTTATAACTGGTAATGCAAATTGAAGAAAAAATCGCTGAATTCTTACAACTTACATATATCAGTGGCTGGCGTCCATAGAACCCGATTCCTACCGACTTCCCTTTTTAAATCTCCACCAGGTAACACTATCTATCTACCAAAAACCAAATATACATGAAACACTACCAAATGACAAAATGGTATACACACATAAGCCATAAAATAAATATTGTGGGTTTATCCATTTTTATACCACATCGTCATCGTCTCGTCACGACCAAGCGAAGGTAACCCAAAATATGTCGGGTGATTAGCTCTCACTTGATAGTTGGTTTTGAGAGAATATTTGCTTGTTTCTCTTTTTTCCTTCCCTGAGCACTGTGTCTGAGACCTCTTTGTTCAACACCCACTTGGTTATGTAGAAAATAACTAGCTTTTCTTCGAGTTATTCTCAGTTTTCACTAAGTTCATTTTGAGCCGGAGTGAACATATTTCTTCTTTTCTGTTTGTGTGGATAATATTGCAGGTAGTATGTTGAGGTAGATAGCGTAAGTGTTTTGGTTTACAAATTCAGTTGGCAGATTGCTGTGCATGACTTAACAATGAATGATTTTGTTTCAAGGTACACAGGTTTAAGGTTTTTTTTAAATTTGTATGCGATTAATTTTGCTTCGACTTCCCATTTTAAAGTATTGATAAGTAAGAAATAATATTTTTTTTGACAATTTTATTTTATTTTTCGACGGTCTCCTTTGACATTGACAAACTAAGCTCAACGATACTCCAACTTTTTTACACCCTCCAAAAGGTTTTGTCGAACTCTCCAACATATGCCTCAGTTTCGACAATGACCTCGTTTGCTGTGAATCTCTTTCCACCAAGCCAGCATATTTGGAAACAAAAAGAAATCACATGGAGCCAAATCTGGAGAATACGGTGGAAACGGCAGTAATTCGTAGCCTAATTCCATCAATTTTGCCGCCGCGACGTGACACGAGTGAACCGGTGCATTGTCGTTAAGGAATAAATATATTTTTCTTTCCCAAGTGGAGCCGTTTTCTATTTAATGCGTTCTTTAATTTTCCCAATAATTCAGCAAAATATTGTCCTGTTTTTGTTCTTCCCTTTTGCAAATAATCGATGTAGATTATGCCCTGAGAATCCCAAAAAACCGTGGTCATGACCTTTCCGGCCGATGACACTGTTTTCGCCTTCTTTGGTGCACGTTCTCCGCATGCAGCCTCTTTCATTTCAGGCGTATGGATCTAAGTCCCATCAACAGTCATAACTCCTTCGGATTGCGCTTAAAAAGATACAAATTCTGCTGTGAAGTGGTCGTTCGAATACCCTTGTTGTCGACGGTGAGCAAACGTGGCACCCATCTTGCTGATAGCTTTGTAATGCCCAAATGTTGATGCAATATATTCTGCACATGTTCAAATGAGATGCCAATGATCTCAACAATCACCCTTATTTTCACTCGCCGGTCTGCCAATACAATGTCATGGATTTTGTTCATTTCATCCGTAGTCACTTCAATCGGACGACCTGGACGTTCTTCATCTACGACAGATGTACGACCACATGTGAATTCATTCAACCACTATCGAATTGTTGTCATCGAAGGAGAAAGGGTCCTGTTTAACACAGCACATTTGGGTGAACCACCAAAATGATTTTGATCAAGGTACACAGGTTTAAGGTTTTTTTAAATTTGTATGCGATTAATTTTGCTTCGACTTCCCATTTTAAAGTATTGATAAGTAAGAAATAATATTTATTTTTTTTTGGTGAACCACCAAAATGTGCACTCTACAAAATGTGCCACCCTATTATAAAGTAATAAACCAAATACAAACAGCTACGTACATTTCTGCCTTGCATATTGCAGTAAAGCGCACCGCAAGCAGCCAGTGCTTTCATTTGCCGACCGCGAAACTGGTTCATCTCTACCAACAACAGCAGCACAACGATGGACCAAAGGCAACCAGGGGCATTAGCATTCGAACCACCAACACGAGCGGAAATACATAGTTTACTTAGAATTGTACTCACTTCAATAAATAATTAATTATAACGTTTTAAATAGAATAGCTTTTCATTCGTTATACGAGGCAACCAATTGTAACGAACAATTGTGCTTTCTTCTGGCCCCATAAACGGTGTCCAACTTTTCATTTCTTCACTACACGTTTTCCCATCCAAAAACAAGAATCTATTCACCGATCGTTACCTATAGCACTTTTTCCATAATTATAAAAAACTTACACTTGCTTTCAACAGCTACTAAAACAAAATTAATCGATGAAGTTATCTGAAATTGTTACAGTTGTTGTTTGACACATGACACTAATGTGGTATTCGATTGGGCACTCTCAGAGCACTTTTTATGTGCACTTTTGCGAATCTGGATTTTTTTCTCAGATTCACAAATACAAGTGCGTTTGACAACTCGTTTGAGTTCGTTTACGTTTTCGTGAAGTTTTGCTTTTGCAAAGAAAGGCATTGCATCGGGTGAATCTATTTTTGTAAATTAAAATAAAGTATCCTGCTCCACTCCGTTTCTCCACAAGCAAAGATAAATGGTCGCTCAATTTTGAAGTATGATAGATGGGACAAAAACCATATGTTCATGACAGATGTCGGTAAACGTCATTTTAATTATACACGTAAAAAGAAATTCAAACTTCAAAGACATAGCAATATTTAAATATCTGCAAAACAATGGATACAAATAGAATTGAAGAAGATGTTATAATTGCTGCAGCAGCTGAAATAATTGCTATAGTTGTAACGTGCTGTTTGCCTTGTCTTGGGTCCTTGCTGGCATGCTTGCACCCGCTCTCTAAGCTCGCCGGAGGGCGTGGGAGCTTGACCCAGGCACGTCACAAAAACCATCGTCATGCCAGTCTTTGCGTCAGGTGTTCATACGCGCGCGAGATATTATCCGTTACCCACCCTACCTTGGCTGTCGTACTCGCCTCAACAGCCCCTTAACTGGCATCTTCTCCTTCTTTATCCCAGCAACATCCTTTCCTTCACAACCTCCTCATCCTCTAAACCCCTTTTAGTTAAAACTCATTTTACTTGCTTTTGCACGTTCACAAATTCTTAGATTTATTCATGGTAAATTAAAGCTTTTTGGTTACTTTACTTTAATATAAAAAAAAGGAAGTATTTTAAATTTATTATGACAGATTTTTATAATGCAACTCCCCACCCAAATTTACTCCCTGTACCTCTTCTCAATGTTCCCCTGCCCACAATTTCTTTTATGTATATATATATAAATATAATAACTTATTGTATTAGTCTAAAAAAAGACTCACCGAAAATTTTCACAACACAGCATCCAGGTTGCGCTGGTATCCTTTTCTTTTCCTTGTAGGTACCTGTATCACTTTTTTTTGGAAGTATTATTGTATGAATATATATATATGTACCGAAATTTTTTTTTTTGTACTTGAGATACCCCGCAATTTCTTTGAACAATAAACTGAAATTACTTCCCTTTCTTACTTGCAAAAAGTACAAAATATTCTTTAAATTTTAAAACAAAATTGGCAAGTTTTACAATTACAGATGATTTCAAATTAAATAAAAAAATTAAATTAAAAAAAATGAACGTTCAGACCGGGATATGAACCGAGGTCCTCTCGCATCAGCGGTGCTTTTCGCCGCTTGCTTAACCGCTGCGCCAACGGGTATTTCTCGGCTTGGCGTCCAATTTGCGGTTTTCTGTTTCAGCGATAATCTTTCCCTCGGGATTTTGCCTATCTTTCCGGGCAACCGGGATAATTTTTGGGCGGCCAACACTTCCTGTTGGTCCGCCAAATTATAGGGACGATAATTTGGAAGTTCCCTGTTTCATAAAAAAAACACTTTTTTTCACTTTTCCTTATCTTATATATATTATGCCCTGTTTTACCTTGTTCTTTCCTGTTTAGTGTTTAGTTTTTTTTTTTTTTTTTTTTCTTTTCTCCTTCTGGTCGCTTTATCGCTTTATGATTTTTTCGTCTCGCGCACAATGTTATTCGGAACACTTCACGAACTTTTTTTCTACTAGTTATTTCTTTCCGTATTTTAAAGTTTTCGGCGCGAAACTATTCGGGCTGAATTTCAAATTGCTAATAACTGACTCAACGGCAAAACCAGACAATTTCCCTTTCTCTAGTACTGCCGTTCTCAATTTTACTCTCTAGCCGTTTCTTACGGTTGGCATATCATTAAAGCCGTTTTCTACTCTCTTTGACTTTTCTCTTTAATTAAATGGATTTTCGAACCATCCTGTACTTCGCCCTATGAACGCAGTCATCAATGGCAAGGTAGTGTGCTAGGAGTCGGTCATGAAGAGTATATTTGACAGACTAAGAACAAGAACAATAATAACAAAAGGAAATTCAATCGTGGTTGAGGAACGAATGTTTTGCAACACAGGGCTTTTGCTTTTCACTGGTATAAATTACCAAGGAATTGCAAAAATACGAACCCACGAGAGCTGTGAAGTGATCTTTGTTTATCAATTTGGGTATAAATTGTATTTCTTTTTATGGATACTGATTAAACGTGGGTCGCGAACCCCAATAAAAGCCGGGCAATTAGAAATCAGATAAGTGCAATTTGTTCTTTTAATGTTTTTGGACGTGATTCTTTGTGACATTTTCTTTTAGGTTATTGCCGGATGTCTTTGGCGTGGAATATACCAACGGGCTTGCCATTACGCGTTTCAAGATGATACATGCAGTTGCCTATTACTTCTCGCACCCTGGATTTTAGAAACTTTGGCATCAGTTTGGCGTTCTGGCCTTGAGCAAAGTTACTTTGCGAAAAGTTCCGATGGAATACTTCCTGGCCAACTTTAAACGACACTGGACGAGATCGTGAGTTGTATAACTTCTTTGATTTTTCATGTGCCTTCAGCAACCCATCATAAATTCTTTGTCGCGCGAGTTCTGTCTTAGCTTCGTTAGGAATGACCAACATCTCAGAATCTGACAGTGCCTTTAAATTGCGAAGTACATTATAAGCTGAAGCATGGGTGATCATGTTTTGCCCAAAAAGAGCATAATATGGCTGACATCCTATGGATTCATGTGTGTCTGATCGCAGCGCACAGGCTATGCTCGATAAATGGGAATCCCAGTCGTTTTGTTGTTCAGCTATAAGTACTCGCAACTTGTTCAAGACACTGCGGTTGACCCTTTCCGAGATGTTGGCTTGCGGGGAATAGAGGGCGGTCCGCACATGCCTAACACCATAATCTGACAAGAATTTCTGAAACTCATTCGAAATGAATTGTTTTCCGTTGTCGGAATGAATGACTTCGGGTGTGCCAAAGGCATGAAAAACGTCGCTCTCCAAATATTGCCTTTAGAAACATAAATTTCGTAAAGTGATCGACAGCTATAAAAATGGACACATTACCTCGCTTAGTTCGTGGATACGGTCCTAAGAGGTCGACATATAGTCGTTGCATCGGTCTTTCAGACATAATCTGCTTGGTGATAGGTGGACGAAGAATCGTGTTTGGTGCCTTGACGGACTTACAAATCTCACAGTGGCTGACAAACTGCTTTATGTCCCTCACCATCCTGGGCCAGTAATACTTTTCGCGAATGCGACTATAAGTTTTGGCGAAGCCGCTATGGCAAGATAGTTTGGTATTATGAGCCATTTCTACTGCAGTTTGTGTAAGTGACTCTGGTAACCAGAGATGCCATAACGAATCCTCATCGCCAGTCTCACCAGTCCTGAACCTAACCCTTTTATATATATATTTTCCCGATACAACTAGGTCAGGAAGAGCAGATTGATTCTTGATGATGTTCTCTCTCAACTTGGCATATTGCTCCGAGTCAAACTCCTCCGAAGCTAAATCAACGTCTACACCTATCGACGTTGCTGAAATCTCTTCCATGTCACCTCGTGATAAAGCATCAGGTACTATGTTGAGAGATCCCTTCCGATGTTCGATAACAAAATCGAATCGTTGCAGCTCTAAACTCCACCTCGCAAGTCTTCCGCTTAACTCTTTTTGCGACATCAGCCACTTTAGACTTGAGTGATCTGTTATTATTCGGAAAGACGATCCCTCAACATAGGCTCTGAACTTTCGTACGCTCAGGACAGCGGCAAGACATTCCAGCTCCGTGACGGTGTAGTTCTTTTGTGCCTTGTTGAGCTTTTTGGACATAAAAGCTATCGGAGTTTCGTGTTGACTCTCATCAAGTTGAAAGAGAACACCACCTACGCCCTCTGAGGACGCATCGCACTGTATAGTAAATTGCTTACTGAAGTTTGGCTGTGTTAGAACAGGAGCCGAGGTAAGTGCCGTTTTTAATTTTTCAAATGCTTCTAACGCTTCAGGAGTGATTTCGAAGCCTTTTTTCTTCCTTAGACAGTCTGATAAAGGAGCAGCTAGATCTGAATAGTTTTTGATAAAACGCCTATACCACCCGGTTAAGCCTAAAAATCTCCGAACTTGTCTTGGTGTCTTAGGAACGGGAAACTCTACCATTGCCTCGATTTTGTCAGGATTGGTCTTCAAGTTACCCTGACCGACAATGTATCCGAGATACTTAATTTCCCGCATGCAGAACTTACTTTTGTCAAGATTAATGGTGAGATTCGCCCTACGTAAGCAGCCAGCCACCTCGTTCAGTACACGGATGTGGGAGTCGAAGTCCGCTGTACATATCAACAGGTCATCTAAGTATACAAACACATGTTCTCGTAGACGTGAGGGGATGACGCGGTCCATCAGACGACACATCCTCTGTGCGGCGTTGCATAGCCCGAAAGGCATAACCGTAAATTGGTAGAGTGGCCGACCGGGTACTGCAAATGCGGTTTTGCTTTTGGACTCTTCATCAAGCGGAATTTGCCAAAACGCATCTTTGAGATCAAGTCCCGAAATGAAAAATGTGTCCTGTAGTCTACTTAGAAGACCGTCGATATGTGGCAGCGGATACGCGTCTTTTACGGTCACAGCGTTCACTTTTCGAAAGTCCAAACACAACCGGACTTTACCAGGTTTCCTGACGAGCACCGTAGGGGAACACCAAGGAGAATTACTCTCCTCAATCACACCAAGTTCTAACATGCGGTCTAATTCTTTGAAGACTTCCTCCTGACGAACCGGAGACAATGGATAGTGCCGAGATTTGATGGGCATTGCGTTGCCAACATCAATAATATGAGTCTCGAGACTCGTTCTACCAAGACCTACCTCAACAAAGTTCGGAAACAGCTTTTTCGTGGCATTTAAGCGAAGGTTTTGCTCGGGGGTAAGTACTATCAAATCAGCTGTTTCTTTAAAACTAACACTTTCTTCCCTTAGCATGACATCGGTCTGGATTTCGTTGACATGTGGGCCTAAATGGAATTCTCTCCAAAAATTCATTCCCAGGTAAACCTTCTGAGTTAAGTTGGGGATTAGGTAGAACAAAATGGGTTTTGTAACGCCGTTCAGCGTAGTTTGAAGTTCGCAAAACCCCACAATATCATGCGCTGCGCCATCAGCAGTTCGCACATGGTTCTTGTACGGCTTCACTACAATCCCATTTCGTTCCACTAAATCCCAACACCCACTACCTAGCACAGAGATGGATGCTCCGCTGTCGAGTAAGCCGAAAACTTGCTCACCAGCCAGCTGAACGTTGGCATACATCCTACCATCTGTGTCTGAAGAAATTATAGTCTCCACAATCATTTTACGATTTTTTTTGCGGTTCCGGAACCGATGTCTGCATTTCTGAATATGGCTGCTTGTTGAACTACTATCAGTTCCCATTATCTGAGAACGAACCCTATAGTAGTTCAGTTTTCGTTCGTGCAGAGACTTCAGGGCGAAAGTGCTAATCGGGTGACTATCTAAATTAGCATCAGTACCTACTTTACGTTTCAATATCTGTATTGGAGCATTTTTTGAAGAGGGCTCACTACTCTTGTTCAGCATATCGGGACTTAACTGGATGTGCCGGGGTTGTTCTCCCAGGAACGACTCTCCCCGCTCCTCCTTTCGTTCCTGCGGTAGTTTCCCGAATGCTCCGTACATTCCGGAGTTGCCACACCCTTTTTACCACACAGAAAACAAAACAGATTTCGGACGTGAGACGGACATTGGTAGAAAGTGTGACCAGATTGATCACAGTTCCAACAGCTTAGAGCAGAAAAGCTTACTCTTCTACTGCCAGATGTTATGGCAGCGACTTCATCTAAGTTCGGATCAGATGTTTCTGTCTCTTCTTCTACCCTGATCTCATGAACCACTCTTTGAGAGGAAGATCGCTTTGCGAGGAACCGCTCAGTTTCCCTAGCTTTGTTTCGAAGCTGCTCTAAGCTTTTTATGTCTGCCGCTAGAAGCACTTCACCTAACTTATCCCTCGCGTTACTCCTTATGACATCAATCAACTTTTTGGGATCGAAGGGATCGTTGAGGCGATCGTTAAGATCTATTATCGATCCATAAAAATCATCGAACGATTCCTTATACTGTTGCTTTCTAGTCAGCAACTTCATAAAGATGTCCACGTCACTCTCTGGACGTCCAAACTCCTTCTTCATCGCAGTCTTAATGTCCGCAAAGTTCGCCGTCGGGTTTTTGCGTAAAAACGCCCAGAACCACTTGTTCGCTTTTCCGAACAGAAGAGTATGGAAGTTGGCGGTAATTTGTTCGTCGCTGTACGAGGATGAAGCCTGTAGACGGTTGACTTTAAACAAAAAATCTGATATATTTTCCGACCCATCAAATTTAAGATTCCACCTATCTAACCTGCACATTACGGACGAGCTGAAATTAGAGCCTCCTTGTGCATTTGAAGCAGATTGCGAAAGAGAACGTCTGGGGTTTGGAACAGGAGGTATAACGTTTGTTGGTAGTGGTGGGCATTGTTGAGGGATGTCACCATTAAATGGATTTTATTGGGCAGTTGCAGGATTGGAGATGTTGTCCATCCTGTCTAATACCCTATTCATAAAAATGTCCATCTGTTGAAAAAATCGCATCTGGTTTATATTAAGATTACGTTCGATTTTGTCAGCCAAATCATCGCAACTAGAATTCCGAGCATTAGAAGGACCTACGCCAGGTTGCTCGCTTACATTTTGTTCTTGTGACATGTTAAGTGAGGAATTACCCGAAAACTCGATTGAGTTATCGAATGTTAACCGATTGATATTACTATTGTAACGACTTTGAAATCTATCAAACTCCGATTCCGTATGTGCCCTATTTTCGGCTATGTCGTCGTACATCAATGAAATGTTTGAGCGGTTAATGTTGCTCATATTAGCCTACGACAGAGGCAAGGACAAAAACGTATTTGAATAGCCAAACGAAATTAGCTCACTAAACACAATAAAAGGGTAGGCAATAAAATTGAAGCAGCAAACTACTCACAAAAGATTTAAAATTTGGAACCTAAATTCGAATTCTAGATAAAACAAAGCTTAATGTATAAAAATTCAAAAAATGGAAGTAAAAGTAACAAAAATAAAAGGATGACTATTTTAAAAAATTATGTTTTTACCTAACAAAGTTTGGCAAAAAGTTGTGTGTGTTCGATTAAATTCATAAACGCGTTGAGGATGAGGATTACGGCTGAGAAAAGATACTGCTGGAGAAAGAGAAGACGCCGTAGTTCTGTGAGCCAATAAAAAAAAGGAAAAATTTGAAATAAGCTACTTTCACACGGTAAAATTTTAAAGTTACTCTACTGAATTTACTTTACTAACCATTTTTATCGTTTCAGGACACTTAACAATCAAATTGCATGACTGCAGTGGCTCCAAAAGCAACAAAACAACCAACAACTTGTTTAGAGGACACACAGAAGACAATCAATTCATATCCACTGGTCTCTCTATACAAAAACAACTTGCACTGAATGTGTTTGTATATGCCCGGGCATGTGTGAACCTGCTTTACAGATTCCCACATGACTCAGGCACTTTAGGACACATTATTGTTTTGTGGTTTGGTATCATCTTCCTTATCGCAACGCGATACCGAGTCTACGTCACTCAATGATCGGGACTTATAAGGAAAGATGATTCCAAACCTACCAAAAAAACTAAAAAAAATAAAAAAAATAAAACAAAGTTGAAAGGCTCAAAAAAAACACAAGCCACGCTATCTTTCAAGCGGGCCTCACGTTGTGGATGCCATTTAAAAACCGAGGCATCGGTTACAACGCTTCACGTTGGGCGCCATTTTGTAACGTGCTGTTTGCCTTGTCTTGGGTCCTTGCTGGCATGCTTGCACCCGCTCTCTAAGCTCGCCGGAGGGCGTGGGAGCTTGACCCAGGCACGTCACAAAAACCATCGTCATGCCAGTCTTTGCGTCAGGTGTTCATACGCGCGCGAGATATTATCCGTTACCCACCCTACCTTGGCTGTCGTACTCGCCTCAACAGCCCCTTAACTGGCATCTTCTCCTTCTTTATCCCAGCAACATCCTTTCCTTCACAACCTCCTCATCCTCTCAACCCCTTTTAGTTAAAACTCATTTTACTTGCTTTTGCACGTTCACAAATTCTTAGATTTATTCATGGTAAATTAAAGCTTTTTGGTTACTTTACTTTAATATAAAAAAAAGGAAGTATTTTAAATTTATTATGACAGATTTTTATAATGCAACTCCCCACCCAAATTTACTCCCTGTACCTCTTCTCAATGTTCCCCTGCCCACAATTTCTTTTATGTATATATATATAAATATAATAACTTATTGTATTAGTCTAAAAAAAGACTCACCGAAAATTTTCACAACTGGCGATGAAGTGGCCACAGCATCCAGGTTGCGCTGGTATCCTTTTCTTTTCCTTGTAGGTACCTGTATCACTTTTTTTTGGAAGTATTATTGTATGAATATATATATATGTACCGAAATTTTTTTTTTTGTACTTGAGATACCCCGCAATTTCTTTGAACAATAAACTGAAATTACTTCCCTTTCTTACTTTCAAAAAGTACAAAATATTCTTTAAATTTTAAAACAAAATTGGCAAGTTTTACAATTACAGATGATTTCAAATTAAATAAAAAAATTAAATTAAAAAAAATGAACGTTCAGACCGGGATATGAACCGAGGTCCTCTCGCATCAGCGGTGCTTTTCGCCGCTTGCTTAACCGCTGCGCCAACGGGTATTTCTCGGCTTGGCGTCCAATTTGCGGTTTTCTGTTTCAGCGATAATCTTTCCCTCGGGATTTTGCCTATCTTTCCGGGCAACCGGGATAATTTTTGGGCGGCCAACACTTCCTGTTGGTCCGCCAAATTATAGGGACGATAATTTGGAAGTTCCCTGTTTCATAAAAAAAACACTTTTTTTCACTTTTCCTTATCTTATATATATTATGCCCTGTTTTACCTTGTTCTTTCCTGTTTAGTGTTTAGTTTTTTTTTTTTTTTTTTTCTTTTCTCCTTCTGGTCGCTTTATCGCTTTATGATTTTTTCGTCTCGCGCACAATGTTATTCGGAACACTTCACGAACTTTTTTTCTACTAGTTATTTCTTTCCGTATTTTAAAGTTTTCGGCGCGAAACTATTCGGGCTGAATTTCAAATTGCTAATAACTGACTCAACGGCAAAACCAGACAATTTCCCTTTCTCTAGTACTGCCGTTCTCAATTTTACTCTCTAGCCGTTTCTTACGGTTGGCATATCATTAAAGCCGTTTTCTACTCTCTTTGACTTTTCTCTTTAATTAAATGGATTTTCGAACCATCCTGTACTTCGCCCTATGAACGCAGTCATCAATGGCAAGGTAGTGTGCTAGGAGTCGGTCATGAAGAGTATATTTGACAGACTAAGAACAAGAACAATAATAACAAAAGGAAATTCAATCGTGGTTGAGGAACGAATGTTTTGCAACATAGTAGCAAGTAGAAGACGACACTTAACTTCGTGTCACGTAAATCCAATCAATCAACCAAAATCAATATTGCAGTGGGATTTGTCCTGCAAGTTCCATATATTTGGTCGTTCCTCAACAAGCCCCGCAAGTTTTTTTTTTTTTCATCGCATGAAAAGGGTATTTTGGTTTTGCGTCTTCTTTTACTTATACCGCTAATGTTTTGTGCGGTTTCCTCCAAAAAATCTATATATTGACTACACAAGGCTTAGGAAATAGAAATTACTAAATAGTTTGATATAATAAATTCACCCGGCAGCAACAACACAACACAAACTTTTTCTTCTGTCAGAATTTATCTTCGATTTAATGTACCAGATATTTATTTCGCGAGCTAAAGGAGTGGAGACTTGTCATCGGCCCATCTATATGAAGTTAAGAATTTAGCGAGCGAACAGGATACTGCTTTGCTAAATTGTCTCGCTAAATTTTATCTTTGTAGACATTTTTAGAAAACAATCGTGACGCAAATTTTGAATTTTTTAATATAAAAATGAACCAGTGAATGGAAATCGCTTGGAAAAGTATCGAAGACTTTACATATTCCAATCGCACGAGTATCAACACAAAAATGGGCAAGTGACGTTTTAATGTTCGATTAAGACCACGAAATCTGAAATCTGAGAGCACATCTGAAGAAGCCCAATCGAATACCGCATAAGCAATGACATACAGATTTTTCATCAACACCGTTATGTGTCTACGGGTCTTTATCAATCACCCATCGTATGTAAAGATATCGATCTATCACGAACACATTGACAACTTAAATGAGCGTCATTAATCTATTACAGTCAAAAATAAGATCATGCCCCAAAGGACCATTCCCATGAGAGCTTATTGCGAACTGCGAATTTTCATTCTCATGAAAACTTTTTTTAGTCAACTATTTGCATTGTTGAAGGTTAAGTTCGAACGAATTTTTCATTTGTGGGTTTGTGGATCGCGACTGTTTTACGTGGATTGTGAATAAAGTGTGACAGTTCGCGGTAAGAATTTTCAACTCGCGGGTAAATTTCGCTATTTTAATCAATTAACGCTTTTTTATGGTTTAGATGTTAGATTAATTGAATATAATGCGTTTGTAGTAAAAAAAAAAAAGCAATTTTAAATTCATAAATAAAGTTAAATTGATTTGTTCGCAATTCGCCTATTCGCAGTTCGCGCTCATGTGAATGGTCCTTAACAGATCAAAAAACAGAAACTCCTACTAAACTTGTCCTCGTACTCAAAAATCTTGTAAAGTGTAAGAGCTTTTAAAGTAATATAATAAGCGCTTACAACTCTCTAACCAGAATTTGCGGAAATTGCTTATTATTGAGAGCTACTACTTATAAAAACTCACATTTTTATTTGTTATGTACCTACTGCCATATCGAATGAATAACCTGAAAGTGAATTTTATTTAACACTATACCTATTCCTACATTTTGCGTACGGTTGTTTCTGAACTTTTTACCTACCTACCAATTGACTAACCAATCTTTTAATGAACAAGAAAGTTTCGTTCGCCCATTCGTGCGTAATCTACTAAATAGATTCACAAAATCATGAACAAATTTACTTTTTGCAATCAAAATCACGTTTTCACAACTTTCTTTTAGATTGATTTTAGACGCGTTCACATTGACATTGAAAAAAAAAAACTGATAAAAGAAACTAAGAAAAAAGAACATAGAAGAACAATTGTTTCCAGGCTAATGTCGTTATCCAATGGTTTCACTAGGGGATCACTTCATTCTGTAATCCAGTGGAACAAGAAAACTGATTTTGATTGAATCCACAAATGTATTGGTGAAATACATAAATTACACTGGTGAGTGCTTCTCGAGGGGAAACTGACTTCAAATCAAGAAGCGAAATTCTCTTCTAGAACTGTTTCAGAAGTGATATCTTTGTCCGGACTCTGCCGGACGCTTCTTTTTGCCCAATGTAAAGCCTGAACTACATCGAAACAAAAGTGGCAAAAAGTAGAAAAAAGTGAAAAAAAAAAAATCGGATGCTCTGTATATTTCTTCTCAATTTAAAATTTTCACTTTGTGGAAAGCTCGAACATGTTCCAGCTTTCAATTTTCGCAAAGTTCTAGAAACAAATACAGTCAAAAAATACGTTCCAGACTTTCCGCTAGATCGCTCTTCCATCACATAATTCTTAGAATTTTAAATCAAAATTTTTTTATTATTGCTCCTGAAAATTTTAAATGTAAACTAAGAAAGCTCTGAGCTTTCATAGTTCAGACTTTTCTCATAGATGTCATATAAATATGCGTGTGTTTTCGATGAGTTACGAACTTTTCACTTTTTTGTACTTTTTCCCACTACATCGAAACAATAGTGGCAAAAAGTACTAAAAAGTGAGAAAAAAATCGGATGTACTGCTTCATCGCATAGTGCGCTCTGTATATTTCTTCTCAATTTAAAATTTTTACTTTGTGGGAAGCTCGAACATGGTCCAGCTTTCGCAAAGCTCTAGAAACAAATACACTCAAAGAATACCTTCCAGACTTTCCGCTGGATCACGCTTCCATCACATAATTCCTGTCAGTTTCGCAAGGAAAAGTTTTGTTTCCACTTCACTCGGCTAAATTTTTTTATTATTGCTCCTGGAAATTTTAAATGTAAACTAAAAAAGCTCTGAGCTTTCATAGTTCCGACTTTTGTCATAGATGTCATATAAATAAGCGTGTGTTTTCGATGAGTTTCGATGTTTTCACTTTTTTGTACTTTTTCCCACTTTTGTTTCGATGTAGTTCAGGCTTAAGACGACATAATGTAAGTATTTTGCTGCGAAGTGGAACTTCCGTTTAGACCAAGGTATAAACAGACCAAGATACACCACCTTCCTTAACAAGTAAACCCACAAACTGCCAAGTTAAAAAAAATCCGTCCGACCTTAGGACAGACGGACAGAATTGTGAGACCCACCTTTTTTGAGTTCCTCTATCATCGTCAAGTCAAAACTAACTAAAAGCTCGAGTTCGAAATTTTGTCCTTTTTCTTAGGAAGTCAAAAAGAAAATTATGATTTAATGTTGATGAAGGGCTATCAACTACGAAACTTTCTGAAACATAGGCACATAGGCGATCATTGCACAACAACATTATTGGACTCTCTTTAAAGTTACAATTTGAAAATATATCTATGTTAATTTTTTTTCCGGCAACCGAATTGTTAACTTGGAAGGTGACAGCATTCGAATATTGAACTTTCGCAATCAAGATCTAAAATATTTACATAACTTAATACACACAATTGAAATCTTAAATCATTCATATTTACTGATTTATTTATGTTACAAAACTTATTATCACAACTATTTTGTCACTACCACATCAATTTTACCTAAGCAACAGCAATTATATTTGCTTTGTTTGTCAATAATAGTAACACACGCTGCTTTCAATACGACGAGCACATACACTATTGAAACCATTTCATTAATTTCACGTGCAGTGAATAAAAATTAGTTAGTAGCCTATGCACTATATGCTGGATTACTAACTGCTTCTTAACTTTAACATAAACATGATCTGGGAAAACACAAATTCGGGACCACTCCTTGGAAAAAAGACGACTAGCTGTACGCAGCTATACACAAATATTTACATTATTGCAAATTCTTTCCAGTTTTAGGGCGAGTTTACGAAAAATGCCCACCTACATATTGCGTGATTTAAGTACGTATCTAGTTTAATACAACAAAGCTGTTATGATACTTATGTTATGAACTTAAATAGTTGCTCCCAGTGGATACCTTCTTTAATAATATTGAATACTTTATATGAATAGAGACATTTTCTTTACAAAGGTAAATTCATTTTATTTTTAAAATTGAAATTGAGTTCTTTATTTAAATACAACGTTTTACTTGTAATGGCTAACGAATAATTCTTCTTTTTTTTTTATAAATAGTAAATTCTAAACTTTTCGTGTACCTACCGAGTTTTATAAATCATTGAAATACATTTAAAAAGTAAAACATCAACGCAGTAGGTAAATGAACTATATTTTTATTGCTAGACAATAGGTATTTATGTTTGATACCCAAAAGAACTCAAATTACACCTTCGGTTTTGCTACTGCTTTCGCGAGTGTCTAAGAAACATCCAAGAGTACAACTGTCCTAAAAAAGTTTGCCGGTATCGATTTATATTCTAAGGACTATTTTTTAATTATTTTTGTTGTCGAATTATGTAAACTATATGTGTTAATGTTCGGGGTTACAATTAATGAGGTCAATTGTACCTTCTAACAAAATATTGCTTTTACAAGAACTTCTAGTGATTGTAAATGAAAAAGTTATTTACATAATTCATTGTCAAATAGCGTACCGCAATTGTTTCATACGCATCAAGTATTCAAGTCTGTTGAACCATGGTCCAAAGAAGAGCTTCCATGTTGTTGTTCTGTTAATTTCCCGACTATGCGAAACAAAATTTAGGTATGAGAGAGACACGAGGAACAATGAATTCCCTCAAACATCAACAAGAGCAGAGTTTCGACGGATTGCGATTTGAAAGTATATGTCTGGAAAGCACGGACACTTTACACTCCGCTACTCATCAAAAGCATAATTTTCATTACGATATACAAGGAAAATATAAGAGATAGTTATCTAGGCTGCCATAATAGTTTTCATATCCCACCGGCATTCCTAGGGCCAATAAAGGGCCTGGTCCTCCAGATTGGGGGTTGTGCGTAGGGTTAACCACCCAAACACGGAAAAACAAAATTGTTACGAAGCAACCAAGTGCCTCAGATATAAGGACGGATTAACTGAGGGAATAGACTGCTACAATGCAGATATCACCAGCATCCAGGAAGTTGGGTTGGGATGGGCCGGGCAAAAGAAGGATGAAAAACTGTGCTATCTACTACGGTGATTGTTAAGCGGCAGACTTAGACAACTTATACAAGAAGTCTTGAGCAGGCCTTATGGAGGAGCTTTTTTTCTACCAATGGTGCCTGTAGATACTCTCACGGCACTCAAACACAAGAATTGCCACTGAAACACCAAGGAAATATTATTGTCATTTTTCTAAAATTCGCATGCTGTCCACCACAACCAGTCCGCCACACAACCGCGGGCAGAATGAGCATGAGCGTCTTGTGTTCGCTTCAGTAATGACCATGTTGCGATCGACGCAGAGACGCGTGATGTGCTGCGAGCAGAGAACCTTGAGCTCTTCGCGGCAGCGGCGAACCAGCTTCGATTTTATTTCAATAGCAGATACTGCTTTTATAGCTGCCTGGCTATCAATAAATATGGTAATATCATTATTTTGTATTGCTAAAATTGACACCATATGGGCAGCTTCGGCGATTGCCAGAACCTCCGCCTGAAAGACACTACTGTGATCGAGTAGTCTTATTGAGTGGTGTATATTTAACTCTTCAGTGAAAATTCCAGCACCTGTTCCACAGTCCATCTTAGATCCATCCGTGTAGATGGATATGGATTTCCCTTTTGTGGGTTCATCTGTGCTCCATTCCTCCCTGCTGGGAAAATAGCAAGAGAATGGTATGTCGAAGTCAAGGTGGGGAGACAAGTAGTCAGAAGTAACAGCATCTCCCACGTATTTATTCAGAATCTGTGCGTGTCCCGGTTTGTAGGGTCTCCAGCTTTTTGTTTGACTGATCCTGAGGGCGCTTTTGGCTGCAGATTCTTGCATCTATAGGTCTAGAGGTAGCAGGTCGAGGATTGTCTCCATGCCAGCAGTAGGTATTGTCCTTATTGCGCTGGTTGTACCTATACAAGCTAGTCTTTGGATTTTGGTCAGTAGTTTTAGATTCGACGCTTTGTTCGTGGCTTGCCACCAGACTAAGCATCCGTATGTGAGTACTGGACGCACAATAGCCTTATACATCCATAGAATTATTTTGGGGTTTGGTCCCCACCTTTTTCCGAAGATACGGTTGCATGCGTAAAAAGCATTTGCAGCTTTTTTAACTCGTTCATTGACGTTTAATTTCCAATTGAGCTTCCTATCTAAGATTATTCCCAGATATTTGGCGCTCTCGGCTACCCTTGGGGTATACCCTCAATAGAAGGAGGATCGAAGTTTGGAATCACTCTTCTGTTACTGAACAATACCAGTTCAGTTTTCTGTGGATTGACTCCAAGACCGCATTGGTTTAGTTCGCTTATGGTAGGTAGGAATTTGCCTGTAGCAAGTATTACTACGTCGTCTGCATAAGCATTTGGTTTAGTTCGCTTATGGTAGGTAGGAATTTGCCTGTAGCAAGTATTACTACGTCGTCTGCATAAGCAGTTACTTTGACCCCTTTATTTTCGAGTTTTACTAGCACTTCGTTTATAACAAGAACCCAGAGTAAGGGGGATATTACTCCTCCTTGTGGTGTACCTCTTGAGGCTGTCACTCTGAGATCAAAGTCACCTAGTTTTGCGTTAATGATCCTTTCAATGAGCAAGCTTACAATCACGTTGGTTAGCGATTGGTCAACTTTGGAGTTGAGTAGTGCTCTCTTCACTGCGCACGTCTTAACATTGTTGAATGCACCTTCAATGTCTAGGAACGCGGCTAGTGTGTATTCTTTGTACTTTAGGGACTTCTCAATGGTGCCGGTGACTTCATGCAGCGCGGTCTCAACCCCTTTACCTTTAATATAGGCATGCTGGGCCATTGAGATCACACGATCATCAAGTCGACTGCGGATGAAAACGTTTAGGAGCTTTTCGAAGGTTCTCAGGGCAAAAGATGTTAGGCTTATAGGCCTGAAGTCCTTAGCAGTCGTATGGCTGGATTTGCCTGCCTTCGGAGTGAAGACGACCTTTACTTCTCGCCATGCCCTAGGAATGTGGCCACATTCTTGGCAGCGTGTGAAGAGTCTCATCAGAGCTGGTATAATAACTGGCCTGGCCTTCTGGAGCATGATTGGAAAAATCCCGTCAAGCCCAGGTGACTTGAATGGAGAAAAAGTCTCAACCGACCAGTTAATTCTTTCTTCAGGTATTATACCCTCTGGTATTGATGCAATGGTAGTTGCGATGCTTGGTGTAGACTGGACCCTTATATTGGGAACACAACCCGGGAAGTGCGTAGATAGAAGCAGACTTAGAGTCTCTTCAGAGGACTTCGTCCAGTTACCAGTATTGTATTTTAGATATCCCGAATGAGGGCGAAACTTACTAAAGGGTCCGCCATCTAACTTTTTTTTTTCAACTAGTGCTTATTTCGAATGGTAACACTTAGCTCATGTCTGATTTGACAGATAATTAGTTTTATCCTTCCGGTGAACGAATATGGTTGTGTATACGTTGCGTTTTCGCTTCGCTTAGTGGGCCTGCGATCGACTTAGAGAAGATGCCGATTTTGCCAAAAAAAATCATCTTTTCAGATGAAGCTCATTTTCAACTTGGCGGGTATGTAAACAAGCAAAATTGTCGCATTTGGGGCACAGAAAACCCGCACGCACACATTGAAAAGCCGATATATCCAAAACGAGTCACTGTTTGGTGCGGAATTTGGTCCAGAAGCATAATTGGGCCATTTTTCTTCGAAAATGAGCAGGGAGTGGCCGTTACAGGGCCATTTTGAACGAATTTTTGTTCACAAAAATTGAAGAGGAGGTTATTGGCAACATTTGGTTTCAACAGGACGGCGCTACGTGTCACACAGCCGAAGCTACACTCGATGTTTTGCGCCCTGTTTTTGAAGATCGCATTATCAGCCGCAGAGCTGATGTCGTTTGGCCACCTCGGAGCTGCGATTTGACACCGTTGGACTATTATTTGTGGGGTGCCGTAAAAGATAAGTGTTACGCCGACAAGCCAGAAACAATTGACGCTTTAAAGGACAATATTCGTGAAGCCATTGGTGAAATACTGTTGGAATCAGAACAAATCTATTTACCTGGCAATGATACTAACCTGTCATTTTTTTCTGTCATACTGACATTTGTCTTTAAATAAACTTCTTCTTATTTAAACCTCTTAACAAGCACGTTGTTTGATTTTCTAATCTGGGTATTTTTTCTTTATTTTAACAACAGGTTATGGGCCCAGCACCGCCGAAAGAATAAGAAAAATACGGAAAGAATTTTAATCAACACAATTTAAGTTCTAATTAGGAAGGATTCCAAAGATTTCGGAGGATTGAAATGGCGTCTTCTTCGATTCCACCCATAGAGAAACTTCGAGGTCGCGACAATTACGACGAATGGAAGTTTGCGGTTGAAAACTATCTTGAGCATGAGGAGCTGTGGGGATGCGTCAGTGGAGCAGAAACTGATGTCAAAAAAATTTCCAAAGCAAAATCGAAAATTATTCTGCTCATAGAGCCGATTAATTATACACATGTTCGGGAAGCGAAAACAGCAAAGCAAGTGTGGGACAAATTAGCTGCGGCATTCAACGACAGCGGACTCACTAGGCGTGTTGGGTTGTTGAGAACACTCATCACGACAAACTTAAAGGAAAGTGGTTCCATTGAATGTTATGTGAATAGAGTGATTCTAACAGCGCATAAGCTCAATGCCATTGGAATGGTTGTGTCCGACGAGTGGGTGGGAACGTTGCTGTTGGCTGGACTAGGAGACCACTACAAACCTATGATCATGGGAATAGAAAGCTCTGGCATACAAATTACTGCTGATGCAATCAAAACAAAGCTATTGCAGGATGTCAAGGATGATGATTGTGGTTTTGGTGAGGACTCGCATGCTGTTGCGTTTTATGGCGGCGCTAAGAAGAGTGCTGTAAAGAAATCGAAAAATCCAGGTGGTCTCAAGTGCTTTGAGTGTAAAAAACAAGGACATTTCGCAAGGAACTGTCCCAACAAACGTAAAGTCACGGAACATAAGAACTCGATTGAAAAAGTGTTTTATTCAACTTTTGCTGTGAATGTGAGAGAGGTGGATTCTGCGGGATGGTACGTTGACTCCGGTGCTTCAGCGCATATGACTATGCGCAGGGATTGGCTCCAGAATACCACTTCGATAAACTGCGAAGAAGTTACAGTGGCAGACAACAAAAATCTACTTGTTGAAGCAATGGGTGATGTTTGTATGCAGCTGTCTGTAGGTAAAACGAAAGTGGATGTGCAAATCTCTTGTCTGTTAGCCAAATGACAAAGTGTGGCAATAAAGTGAATTTTGAAGTTGACAAATGCTACATTTTCGACAGTAGCAATTTGTTGATTGCTACCGCAAGTTTGGTGCAAGAGCGGTTGTACAAGCTGGATACTACGCCCGTGGTTAGGACTTTAGTCAATTTGGTTGGACGACGACTATCATACGATCTGTGGCATAGGAGACTAGGTCATGCAAGCCATGGCGTGCTGGTTAAGATGAAGAAAGGAGCTGTATTTGGAATTGATTTTGCTGATGCGCCAAAGAAGCAATGTGTTAATTGTTTGAAAGGAAAACATCCTCAAAAACCATTCAAGGCATCTGAATCAAGTACGAGTAATGTATTAGAGTTGGTGCATTCAGACCTATGCGGACCTATGGAAGTGAAATCGTTAGGTGGTGCACGATATGTTCTTTTGTTCGTGGACGACTACTCGCGTAAAGTTTTCGCTCAAGTTCTTAAAGCCAAATCAGAAGTACGAGAGAAATTCATTGATTTCAAGCGTTTTGTCGAGAACGAGACTGGCAAACAAATAAAAACACTTCGGACAGATAACGGCGGTGAATATTGTAATGAAGGGTTACTAAGTTATTTGAGAAACTGTGGGATAAAACATCAAACGACGGTTCCATACACACCCCAACAAAATGGCAAAGCTGAGCGAATGAATCGCACAATCATGGATAAAGCTCGATGTATGCTGATTGACGCAGGTGTGGAAAAGGATTTTTGGGCCGAAGCTGTATTGACTGCTGCACATTTAGTCAACCGTACGCCAAATAGAATTCTAGATTTCAAAACTCCAGAAGAAATGTGGTCAAACAAGAAGCCAGATGTTAGTCATTTGAGGGTTTTTGGATCAACTGTCATGGTGCGTGTTCCGAATCAGAAAAGGAAGAAGCTAGATCCGAAATCTATCAAGGGTATGCTGGTTGGATATAGTGAGAATTCAAAGGCATATAGGGTCTACGATCCATCAAAGAAAATGATGATAATTAGTAGAGATGTTGTCTGTTTAGAAGATCAACCTTTTAAGCAGGTAATTGCTAATAACAATGTAACTAATTTCTTGTCTCCATACTTAGAGAGTTCGGTGGGGGCAGACGTGAATATTGATGCTGATGAGACGGAGGTCGTTGCTGTTGGTGGTGGTGAAAGTGTGGCTACTTTTGATGTTGCAAATGAAACAGCAGACAGCGATATACTTGATCCGGAATGCTCGGGGTCAATTGATGAAGATCCCTTTGATTCAGACACGGAGTATATCCCGAACAAAGTGGCAACTTTAACATCAGAAAATGTGCGGAGATCCGAAAGAACGCCAAAACCAAAGACACACGACGGCTACGTAACATATATGGTGAAAAGTACAAGTGATCCAATGACGTTTGAAGAAGCCATATCTAGATCAGACGGTAAACAGTGGAAAAAGGCCATAGAATCTGAATACGCTTCATTACTGCAAAATGGAACTTGGGAGGAAGCAGACTTACCGCTGGGAAAGAAATCTTTAAACACAAAATGGGTGTTCAAGACCAAATTGGATGCAAACGGTGGAATTTCTCGGTACAAAGCAAGGCTTGTTGCTAAAGGATGCAGTCAAAGAAGAGGACTCGACTATGAGGAAACATTTTCCCCCGTGGTGCGTTATGAATCAATTCGATGTTTATTGGCAATGGCTGCCAAGATGGATTTGGACATAGAACAAATGGATGCTGTTACAGCCTTTCTACAAGGTGATTTGGACGAGGAGATCTTTATCTCTCAGCCCGAAGGTTTTCAAGTTGGTGAGAAAGTGCTTCGCCTGAGGAAATCAATATATGGCTTGAAGCAATCTTCGAGAATGTGGAACATCAAGCTGGATGCAGCATTAAAGGATTTCGGAATGGTGCAATCACAACTGGACCCGTGCATCTACTTTAAACACTCAGATGGAAAGATGATCGTTATTGCTATCTATGTGGACGACATGCTGATCTTCGATAATCATACTTCGTTGAAGCAACGATTAAAATCAGCTTTAATGAATAAATTCGAGATGAAGGACTTGGGTCCAGCGAATTCTTTTCTTGGACTACGATTGTTAAGAGATAGAGCTAGTGGTCAGATTTGGATTGATCAAGAATGTTACATCAACGAGGTAGTTGATCGCTTTGGGCTAACTAATGCAAACGTATGTTCTACGCCGATGGACTTGAACCAGAAATTAAGTAAGGAGATGTGCCCGAAATCCAATGAGGAGCGTCAGGAGATGACAACGATTCCATACCAGGAATTAATTGGGAGTTTACTGTTTGCTGCGCAAGTTTCAAGACCTGATATCAGCTTTGCTGTGAACTATCTCAGCCGGTTTAACAGCAATCCGGGAAAAGCGCATTGGATAGCTGCGAAAAGGGTTCTTCGGTATCTGAAAGGTTCTGCGACCAAAAAACTGTGTTATGGAAACCACGAAGGAGATGAACGAATAACCGGTTTTTGTGATGCGGATTTTGCGAGCGATGTGGATGAGAGGAAATCGGTAACCGGTTATACATTTATAATGCAGGGAGGAGCGGTATCCTGGTGTTCGAGAAAACAGCCTACGGTGGCATTATCGACAGCAGAAGCCGAATACATGGCCATGAGCTTGGCTGTACAGGAGGCGCTGTGGCTGCAAAGCCTTACAAGAGAACTGAAAATCCAACATAGCGGCATCACATTATTCTGCGACAATCAAAGTGCTGTTTGTCTGGCGTCAACTAATGCATACCACGCCAGAACAAAACATATAGATATACGGCATCATTTCGTACGTAATGTAATTACCAAAGGTACTGTAAATTTGGATTACGTACAAACAACTGATATGGTAGCAGACGTCATGACAAAGCCGCTTTCATTGGAGAAGAGCAAACGCTGTGCTACACTGATGGGACTTAGATAGATGCGTCTGGAAAATAGAAACTTGTTCTAGTGGGGGTGTTGGAATCAGAACAAATCTATTTACCTGGCAATGATACTAACCTGTCATTTTTTTCTGTCATACTGACATTTGTCTTTAAATAAACTTCTTCTTATTTAAACCTCTTAACAAGCACGTTGTTTGATTTTCTAATCTGGGTATTTTTTCTTTATTTTAACAACAAATACAGCTGGACACAATCGATAATGTGCTTAAAAATTGGACCGATCGTGTAGGCTACTCCATGGCCAGCCGAGGCAGCCATTTGAATGAAATTATTTTCCATTATTAACCGGAAGGATTGTACTTTCAAATAAAAAAAGAAATTTGAGAAAATATTCTGTAGTTTTTTTTTATTGCATTTTCAAAAAAAAAGTTATTTGGCGGACCCTATATATGCTGTCAACAACAAGGGACACATATCATCGACGAATCGAACACAACGTCAAGATAGACAGCTATAACTTTGAGGTCGCTTACATTGAAAACAAATGTCCATACTGCAACGTATGCCCACATGATGTACAACACCTCTTCAACTGTCCGGCCAAACCAACCACACTAACACCACTAATGCTTTGGACCCACCTAACCGATGTGGCCCAAATTCTAAGACTCAGAACGAACGACGAACCGACTAATGACGAATGAAGCTGCTACAACAACAACATCCACATTATCTTTAGTTTTGTTCAAAACGTCGTTGATAACCTACCAACCGGCTTGTCAACCGAGATCATTGCCGCGGTCCGTGAAAGCGTACAGGAGAACCCGAGGCAGTCAGTTCCTTCGAGTGCAAAAGAAGTCGGCCTTTGAGCCCACACCCGTACAAGATCCAACTGACATATGAGCTTTAAGTAAATTACCACGTTTGTACACTGACTGGGCTTGCTGTTTTCATGTTCGTCTTGATACATATATTATATATTATTACATTGGATCTCGCTTTATTGTTGTAAACCATAGAAATCAATGATCTATATAGATCATAGGTCCGAATTTTTTTTTTGTTTTCATATATATTTTGTGCTTGTATAGCATTAAAAAAGATGTAAGAAGGAAAAGAAATAAACTTTTCAATTTCTGCAATAAAAGCAATTCAACTCTTGCTATTAATTTGTACTTTGTTCTAATGATATTTGAATATTCCCGCCTAGATAAAATTCACATTTTTCAAATTTGTAAAAGAGAGCGTCATTGAGAGAGCAGGATATCGCCCCTCCACTGAGAATCTTATGTCGTTTTCCATTGGTTTCACTCGGGGATCCACTCATTCTGTAATAAAATGGAACAAGAAAACTGATTCTGATTGAATCCACAAAAGTATTGGTGAAATGCTACAAAATAATCTACGGCAGCTGTCAACTGACTTATAAAATACATAAACTACACTTCTTGTGTGAGTGCTTCTTGAGGGACTACAAATCCAGAAGCGAAATTCTCTCCTCAGAGCTCAGAATCACCAGAAGAGTATATCGATTCCTGACTCTCCCGGACGCTTCTTTTTGCCCAATGGAAAACGACATTAGGAGTTTTTACTCAACAAATTTCTTGCTGTAAGATTTGAAAAAGTTGTCAGTCACCTTACAATTAACAGCTAGCTGATTTGAAATTTGTTGTCCTATTTGGCATATGTATGCGTGCATTTTTTTAATTTCTTGCGTACTAAGAGGGTATCAACAAGCGGAAATGTTATATTCTCTCTTTGTGGCTCTCTTCTGCTAACCTTTGCGTAAAGGTACCTAATTAAGTTTGACGAAATTGGACTAATGTGTTCGATTGCACTGTCGTTAGAGTACAGGGGTTGAGTTACCGCATCCGTGATCGAGTAAAACGTGACTGAATTTGTTATTGTTTTACTTGTAAAATACACAAAATTCAGTGACATATAGCTCGATCACGGATGCGGTAATTCGGCCCCAGACCTTATGTGAGAAATATAAAAAAAAAACCCTACTATCCCAAAACACCCGTAACTCATCGAATGCGCGGCAGTTTACCCATGAAGCCTATTGTAACATAAAAATTATTTTATAAGTCCATTTCCATACACGATTTACCGTTCCTAAGAAAATCCACAATTGTTTAAAATCAATCACCAATGCTCACCAATTCGAATTCATACTATAAATTAATCTTACCACTCATGCAGTCATGCCAGGCATTATCATCATAATAAAGGAACAAAAACCGCACTAAGCATTAGTAAATTCAAAAAAATGTAACACTCCGTATGTGGGTATGATTTTTACTTTTTAATTATTTCTTTTTGTTGTTTAGTAAAAAGAAAAAACCAATACGACCCATACATAGTACCTACCATACATTACAAAATACCTACTAGAGGATCGAGAGTAAGGATAAACCGTCATCTCATTTACACATCGTTTTACTTGCCGTTCTTGGCAGAGAGTGTTGAAAGTACTTTGGCTTAACAAAACAAATGATATAAAAGAATATTTAAAAGCTAACTCACTTTTCATCATTTGATACCGGAAGATAGTCCGTGTCTTGTGATCGCAATGAATTTATAAATTCATCATGTGCTTGAGTCGCTAACAAGCCATAGACAGTATTTTCACTTGTACCACTGTCCATATTGTGTAAATTAATAGTTTCTCCCAAAAATCTATCGAAGTAATCTCTATTATCATCTCTGTGGTTATGGACCTCATTGTCACTGCCGTCCATTCCTTTCTTCGTTTTGTTATTCATTGGCATGGATTCGCCCGACGAAGAATCTAAATATAGATCACAAAATATATTAGATAAATATATTATTTAATAACCATCTATTTCTTACCCATTGTTGGCTGAGGAGAACAGAAATGAACTAATATAGGTCCTCGTTAGCTAGACATAATTGATATTTCCTATCGGTTGTTAAAAATAATGGTATTGGCAGCGTTAACTATTACCAATTTTGTATTTTATTTTGCTAAAGCGCACTCTGGACCGTTTAGCACTTTCAATAATTGATTCAACTGACAAGAAACAAAAGCACTGTTTGCTTAAAGGGCTCTTAACATGACGACTGCAGCAGAGATGACTGCAGGGTGCAGCTGTTTTCATTTCGTAGGTGCCATCTTGACGAAAGCGTACTATCGTCATCTTACCTAGTACCCTTTTCACACCGAGCCGGGGTTTTCGCGAAAGCATTCGAAAACTTCATTGAAAACATAAGTTTTCCCATATATTTTTCGGTTTTAAAAACGAGTCGCTTAAAGTCAGAAACAAACACACCCATTAGTGTAATAAAGGCAAAGCTGAAAAATAAAAATTACGCAGCTAACAATGGATAAAACGTATTACATATTATATCAAGAAAAGAAAGAAAAGATTACCATTATGTCAAATTTCAAAGTAAAATACCTTCGCTTTTCAACACCCTCACTGGATGTTATTTTACTTAAATATCAACCCCACAGCTTTCGCACGAGTCGAGTGCTTCTTACCAGGTTTTTACTTCTTGCTTGTGGAACTCATCAGGTGGTTTTCCTTCATAATTGTGGAACTCATATGGTAGGTGGTTTTTGTATTTTGACGTTTATTATAAAAGAGTTCTGGTTGCTGAACGTCATAGATTTGGTTTGAGTAGCGACACCTATTAGGATACTGGTACTACTGGTTTGGCGCTACTACAGGAATGGCTGTAACTGGGGCTTTATACGAAAAGAGTACGTTCGCAATTGAAGTGTGCATTTTTTTTATAAATACCTAGGGAGCCTAAAAATCACCAAACTTTAAAGGAAATAGTCTTTGTATGAATAATTCCCAAGTGACAATTTTAAGGAGCCAGCGAAAAGTTCGAGTATCCAAATCGGTGATAAATAGCCAGAGCTGGTAACACTGCAACTTGTTTAGCAGCTAGTGGAGCCAAAGATAATGGAATACAGAGATATATAACTTTCCAGTGGAAGGGCGGTTGCCTACAAGCTGTTTTCCACAAAAATTCATGAAGTATTCCAGAAAAATTCATGAAGTCACACACACTTGCTTATTTCTATCCTAGTATATGTGAGTTCATGAATTGGACTTTAATGCAAGAATTCGATATTCTCTACAGTGAATTTCACAATTTTTTACATTTTAATCAAAACCTCCACAAAAACCAAACAAATTCAATACAAAACACAGAATAATTAAACACCGCGATGCTCATAAAAGCAAGATGACTCGCGGTCGTCCATTAGCAACATGCTTTTTTGTTGATCACACGTATTCACAGACGGGGGTTGAAATTACAAAAACAACAATGTAAACAAATGGGTTTTGGGGGGATAGACGTACGAAAGATATCCATCTCTTTTAATCATTCATCTCTGGTGGAGCTCTCAGCAAATTAATTTCCGCTGCCTTTCCGCAGACGAATCGCTGTCCGCAACATTTCGTTTCGGAACGTATCCGTACTAGGCTTCAACGTTTGGGAAAAGGGAGTGGAGAGTTATACCAAGCAATCTACTACAATTACCCACTTTTCCGACAAAAAAAAATTTTTATAAATTAATCTATGAGCTCTTCAGGCTTAATATTACTCTCTTCTTGCACATTCATATTCAAAAAAAATATAGCCCTGAGCTTGAAACTCATAACAGGATAAGTTTTTATTGATAAGTAGAACCGGTCAATCTTTAATTAATTTGTTTTTCTTGCAAGAGAATTTGAATGATGCCGATAGATAAACTGTATCAAAATAATGCTGTTTCCACTGGAGATTAGCTCCGAGATTAGGATTAATTTTCGATAATCTCGTTTAAATCTCGAGATTTATCATACAAAGATTTATCTCATAAAAAGGAGATTTAAACCTGATTTAAGCAATCGAGCACATCATTTGTATCGAATCCGATACAATTGTATCGACTTTTCCTGTGTATCACATCTCACATGACAACATGACGTCACAGATATATTTTGGCATACGAAAAGTTTCTAAAGTTGTCAGTGCTTCTACGCTCACCTACTATACTCTGTCAAAAGTCCGACTTCTGTCTAAAAAAAATCTCAACTGTTCGGATCGTATTTTGGAATAAAAATCGAAAATTCACAAAGTTCGTAAATAATATTTAAAAGAACGTTAAATCGAAAAAAAAATTTCTCCGACTATTATGGCTTTACGATTAACTCGGCTCCTCCAAACACCGTTTCTGGCTAGGGTAAAATTAACAATGAAACCAAAATTATCGAATTACATAATAAATTTATCCACACACAAATAATTTTATTTTAGGGATATCCACTCGTAGTAGCGAAAGAGAAGACCGAAGAAGTTGCGCACACAAAAAGTGCTCTGCAGAAAAAACAAACTGTAAGTAAATCTGTATGCCGACAACAAAAAAAAAGCTATCTTTTGATATCATTAGGGAACTGATATTCCAAGTGCACAATACGGCGGTCGACATGCTGTAACAATGCTTCCAGGAGGTGGCATCGGACCCGAACTGATGACTTACATTAGAGAGATTTTCCACTTTTCTGGCGCTCCAATCGATTTTGAAGTCATCGATATTGATCCGACGACAGAGGGCAATGACGATTTGGATTATGCTATCACTTCAATTAAACGTAACGGTGTAGCTCTTAAAGGTAACATTGAAACCAAGTCGGAAGCCGTAAATGAAGTTTCCAGAAACGTTGCCATTCGCAATGAGTTGGATTTGTATGTAAATGTTGTGCACTGCAAATCATATCCCGGAATTCCTGCTAGGCACAAGGACATTGACATTGTGTTGATTCGCCAGAATACAGATGGGGAGTATGCAATGTTAGAGCATGAATCTGTAAGAGGCGTTGTTGAAAGTATGAAAGTTGTAACTATAGAAAATGCAGAGCGTGTTGCTCGCTACGCGTTTGAATTTGCGAGGAACAACAACAGGAAGAAGGTTACGACAATCCATAAAGCTAATATAATGAAGTTATCCGATGGCCTTTTTTTGGATGTCGCCAACCGTGTTGCTAGGGAATTTCCAGAGCTGCAACACAACAATATGATTATTGATAACACTTGCATGCAGCTTGTGTCTCATCCTCATCAGGTATTGTATTTTATTTTATTTCTATGGTCGTTATACAAAAATATTACATTTTAGTTTGATGTCATGAATATGACAAATTTGTATGGCACTATTGTGTCTAACGTGATCTGTGGACTCATTGGAGGTGCTGGTCTTTTATCTGGCAGAAACTATGGTGATCATGTAAGTTGTTTTTATTTGTTAAGTATACAGTTACTTCATTTTAAATTTAAGCGAAAATTTAAACTCCCATGACATAAAAAATACCAGAAGAGCCTAATTATGCAAAAAATAGTTACGAAGGCGAATAAAATTTAATCAAGCAATACATGTATAGATTCGCGTCACTTTTTGAGAAGCCTTGATCACTTCGAACACCTGATCCATCTTAGGCTTAAAACTCAATTTAATATATGTGTAATATGTTTGCGGTTGAATACAGTTCATTTTTGTTTGCAGTATGCCGTTTTCGAACCCGGTACTCGTAACACTGGTACAGCTATTGCTGGTAAGAACATCGCCAACCCCATAGCTATGATAAACGCAAGTGTCGATATGCTTAATCATTTGGGCCATAAGCAACATGCTAAAGTAATAACTGAAGCTATTTACCAGACCATCGTTACAGATCGTATTCACACCCCAGGTATTTATTTTTTTAAATGATTATAAACAAAATATTCAATTTTAACCATTTTAGATCTTGGTGGTACTGCCAGCAGTACAGATATTATTGAGAATATTCTCCGGATCTTATCGAAAAAACGTGTACAATGGTAATTTTCAGAGACAAAATTCAAACAGTTGAAATGCATTTTGATTTTAAAACAATTTCGAGCTGATCGTCCTTCTTTACATATACATACATCCACATGTTTTTGTTTTCTACCTTTTACGACTTGTAGCGAAATATTTTTTTCTGTCGTTTAAATTGTTTTCTCTTTTTTTCTGTTATTTACGGTTATTTACGTATCGAATTGTGTTTTATTATTATTTGTTTATAATTTTAGAAAATTTGTATTTCTAATTATTGTAAGTGAAGAGTTTGTATTATGTAGAATAGTTTTTATTTTATTTCCTTACAAGTATACATACATATTTCTTTTGTGTTATATTTCTTGATTTTTTTCTTCGTGTATTAACATTTTTTCCTTCGTATTTATTGAAGAATCTCATACGTCCATCTTCGTTTATATATTTTTTTTTATTTGTACTAACAATTGGATCCTATTAGCAGTAGTTTTCTTTGCTATGGACAAGTTGAAATAGTTTGTTAAAATTATGTTTAAAAGATGAATGCATATTGTTATTTCCTCGTAACGTGGAATTTCATTGTTAAGAAATCGTATTTAGATAATGGATACTAAATATCTAAAACGGATTTCTAAATAAGATACATTTTGAAGATTTCAAAATGACTGTTTTTAATTTGATTTGCTTTGTAGTAAGCTTCAAGTAGATGACTATCATTCCGAACACGCTGATTATCTATGCGAATGGAACATTTCTTTCCATTATCAGCACCCACAGTAGTAATGCTTTCACACAACAAAAATCCGCTTATTTAAATTGAAATCGATTACATATTTTTAACTGTTTTTCTTTCTATTTTACTTCACTCTTGAATTTTCCCCCTTAAATCCCCATCCATATACAAAAAAAAAAAACGGTTCCCTTATATCCACTCCAATATTCCTCTTACTAAACAATTTACAGGCCGCACGAAAACATTTTTAGCCAATTTTGAACTGATCACCCACAATACTACTAAAATTATGATATTAAAATTAAATAAATGTGAAGTGTATTTTGCCCATCCGACCCTGAACACTTGCTTTTATAAGTCAAAAAATTTACTGAATACAATAATATAATAAAAAAAATGATGATTTGGTCAACTCCTACTAACAAGAGTGCACCCTGTAACAAGGATCAACCATAGCGTGAGTATACATATTTTTTGTTGACAATTCATATTAAAAATTTCGCCGTCATCAAATAAACGTTTTTCAAAAGAAATTATGTTCCAGGATGTCATTAAGATATTCTGAACCCCGCCATCCCAAATATGTAATGTCTTTCTTTTCAATTACAGTACCTACATTGAAACTCGTATTTGTACATTTTTTATTATTTGAGCTTATTCCGTTTAAGCTGCGATTTGTTATATAATATTTGTGTTCCAATCCAATAACGCTAAAATAACTATTTTTGTGAAAACGTTTATTTGTTAAATGCTTAAAACTTTGATGATAATTATTTTAAATAGCAAATTTCTAACTTTCAGATGTGGAAGATGTTTTGAAGCAAAAATAGGCAGTTGACGGGATGAGCTGGATATATATTTTCCAAAACCAATTAACAAATTTAACGACAGGTGTCCCATATTCTTAAATTTCAATATAAAAAGACAGATTGTACTTGAAAACCCAATAATTATTGTTAATATTTTAAATTTCTTGCTTGTGACCATAACCATAATTGAATTTATATTAGAACGAATACTTTTTAGGAAGAAATAAATATGAATCTTAATACAAATTTGCTTGTTTTCTCTGCCCATGCCTGAATTTTTTTTTTTTTGTTTGCAAGAAAAGAAAAAGAAGAAAGTTAAGAAATCGTGTGTGTAAACAGAAGTCATTTTATTAGTATGTATTATTATCTAAAAACGTTGTTTATGGGGTAAATAAAGGAACAAAACTCATCCCGTACTGTTGATGTGACTGTAAATATGTATCTTTCTGCTATAGGTATTATGCATAGGTATATAAAAGATACCATACCTCCGTGTGTCCCATAACTCGAGAACGATTTTCATCATTTTTGCTTTGATGGATTCGTATTAGTCCGAGTAAGAACGTAAGCTCCTTTTTTTTGTATGGGAACCGCACTTTGAAAAACAGGGAGTGACACTTCCAATAAATTATGAACGAATTTGGGCGGAGTATTCAATATAATACGTTAAACTCTTTTCTTCTTTTTTTTTAGTTTTGGTTTTACTTGATGATTCACTGGTTCTGAAATGCAGTCCAAAGAAACAAAAATTGCTTCGACCCCATCAATGACAAAATGTTGAAAAATATTCTGTGGCTAGTTTCTATTAAACTGCATAAGAATGCCCAAATAAATTCCACTTGTTTGAGTGGTTCTTGAGTACATTATGACTTGAGAAGTATTTCTTTTTCATTTCCAATATTCTTTATGCCGCGACTTAACTAAGGTAGGTACTGTAGATGTGGAATATAAAATTAATAAAAAATGATCGATTTACAAAAAAAAAAAAACATTTTAATATCAGACCCTTTAATTTAAAACCGAGTTTAAAAGAAGTTACAGCTAGCAATTCACCACAGTAACTCCAGCATCATTACTACAGAAGTATGATAGAACGGGTTGTGAACAGTTTATTCCACATATATGTACATATGACTTAACACCGGATTAAAAACATAGATGCGTTATAATCGTTTGCGCACCACAATCTATGAATGAAGGACATCCGGTTCACAATCTCCGTCAGTATTGACCGAAGGAAAATGATCGCGGATAGGTACAAGCTCGCAGAGATCATGCAACGAAGACCAGTATAAGAGTGTCGTTAGTTTGGTCACAATGAACGCACATCCAGAGGATTTAACGACGTGCTTACGGGATAGTTGTACAAGTCCGATATCTTTCCTTTACCCGTATGGAAAATGCCACTAATGATTTACTACCGGTAGGTAGCAAACTATAAAGATATATGTTTACTTGAACATCCTACGTTTGAAAGTTTCTCTAATGCTATGTTAGGGCTGTCTGTTGCCTGCGTGTGCTCGGAGGTCTGGATCATGTCTACTTTTACAGTTCGGCAAATTTTTGTGAAGTCTACGGGATAATAAGTACCTTTCCCCTGCGACGGATTCCATTATAGTTCTTTCCGAATACGACGGATTCTGATAGACGTGAATAACTAAACTGCAACCGTAGCGAGATTACGTCAATTAAAGAAAAATTGAGTATTGAGGATGCACCAGCGGAAACAAGGTTAAACTGAGTATGTAGGTACATTATATAACAGAACACCAACATGATTTTGTTTAACGTAGAGTGCATACTATATTAATTAACTTCATTACAATTGAGAAGCCAAAATAAGTTCGTTGAACCCAAATACTTGGTGTTTGTGCAGTTAACGTTATACTCTTAATGCCCAACTACCTCATCGTCTAATATGATTGGGACACGGACAATGCCATTACGACCTGTAGTCCCTCCGCAGTATGAACGTATACGCGCTACTCTTGTTTACAATAGGCGTAGATTAAACCATTCAAAAAGATTTCAATCTTCTATTCAGAAAATAACATTCAAAGCAAAATGCTCAGTAGTTTTAATATCACTGAGGTCGAAAAAAGTAACAAATAATGAATTGCTTATTGTTTATACTGCACTTTGTTCACTTTAGAATAAGGAATACTCTAGATTATATGCAACACCATAATTCGACAAGTTGAACACGTGAATCTAGTGTATATGAATTGCATTCCACCGCCACCCATCCTTTCGACATGATCAAGAAATGAAAACATTCACTAAAATTATTTTCTTATATTAATTATACTTCACATACAGTACAAAAGAAAAATGGTAGAAACCAGCTGTTTCCACCGCGTAACGTGTTTCGCTAGAGGGTTTCTCATTAGAACCTCAGTTTCTGGAAGAACCATTTGTTCTTTCCCTCCTTGTATGTGGACTCGAACTTTACTCGTGTCTGGAAACGGTGGGTTTTCCTCTTGACGGGGTCCTTCAAATCCCTTGTTGCCTCTTTTGTTGTCAACTTATCAAAGCTGATATCGTGAACAACGTAGCGAGTGGGCATTAAGTGGTTGTAGTTTAAAACTTTTAAGAAAGGCTTGATCTTGGACTTCTTCTTCAACTTGGCTTTGCCCATCTTCTTGGTTACCTTCCTTGGGTACCTGTCAATACCAGCCACTAAAGCGTGTCCGAACTGCTTCTCAGCATTTCCATCATCACAAGTTTTGACAATGATGGCTTTGCGACCAGCGTATCGCCCGCTAAGGACGATAACGATTTTCCCCTGCTTCATAATCTTCCTCATCTTGACGCTAGAAAATAAGAAATGGTAACATATTTGCACCTCAGTGAAAACCCACGAAAATCAAATAAACTTGCTGCAATACCGACAACCGATATTAGGGAAACCATTTATTTACAATTAAAAAACTTGAATCTCACTCCGTCAAATTCCAAATTTGAGAGAAATAATATCTAATAAATAAATTTCACGATAAACAGAACAGAGCGGGAAACTATTATTAAAACGACAGTAATATTTGATTTTCGATTGCTTGGATTTTAATTTTATTAAAAACTATACACAACTTACAGGTCTTATGGCTGACCGGATATAGAGAAAGAACGAAGGGTTGACATTTCGCTCATCAACTTGACAGTTGCGCCATTTTTTGCTCAAAATGATAAAATGAGCTACATAGGGCTGTGTTCATTTATATGATATTTCCGGATTTATACGCTGTATGCTTTGTTGTACTACACTTTTTAAATCCTATTTGATCACGCATCGCACATTTATACGTTCCAAGTTTTGTCGGTCCTAGCATTGGTTTGAAAATAAAACAACCGCAGAAAAATACAAAAGAAGCGAAAAAATTGAATTTTTTCAATGGCTAGCACGAACATACCGCGACCGATTACGAATGAAGAATAAAGCAAACATAGAAAAATACGACAAAGGTCAACGAATACAAGAATCGGATGGGAATTCGCGGACCATCCGTGTTTGGCTACCCACCGAACTGCCGGGTTCTCCCTGAGCAATTTTTCATATCTTTCAATATATCATACTATAGAAATTGCCCGAGCAGACCACAAATAGTATGATATAAAAAAATCCCTGCAATGTATTGCTCAACTCATTGGGCCTTACCAACAACCAAACAGTAAACTCGAGTTTATCTAATTTCGAAACTAGATTCAGTTTCGACTTTTAATTTGTAGGTACCAACCAGAGATAATACTGAGACCCCCAACTCACAATCCTCTTGCCGCTGGCCACCTCAGTTTTTTTGTTTTCAAATTCGCCATTTTGTTTTCCTATCGGTGTCAATTAAGAATCCGTGTGAGCTTCAACAAAAAAAAGCAAAAGAAAAAAAAAGTGGTGAATTTCTTTTGACAGAAGTCGAGTGACAGACTGTCAAAATATGGAAAAGAAATTGTATTTTTCCTCCAACAAATTGAAAGAATGTAAGTTTTCGCGTATTTTAAGTGTTTCAATTAATAATTAAATACATTTGTCTTACAGCTAAAGGTAAGATTAGACGGTATGCCAAGTGATCATAAAATGCCAATTTCTGACAGTTCTCCTGTCAAAATATGGTCATACAATGTAATGGGCATATCTCATATGCATTAATGACCTGAATGCCACATATGACCAGGCTGATTTTGACAGATAAAAATGCCCAAATAGCATATGGTGTAATGGGACAATAGGTACGAATGCCAGCATATAGCCTTATATGCCCATATTATGCTTTTAATTGAAATTTCGTATACCAAATGCCTCAAATGACCATCAAGTCAAATATGACCATATTGGTAATTTTTGTCATATAGTCTAATATACAGTTTTGATAATCCTGACATTTTGTTCATTTGACAGCTAATCTGGTCATTTGCCTTTTGGCATTCATATGCTTAATTGGCATACAGTCTAATCTTAGCTCAAGGAAGAAGCCGACGTTGAGGTGTTCGCTAACCTTGCTATATATAATGGATCGCACTGGAGACAACGAAGAATATCAATCGGTATCGATATAAGTAAGCCATACTATTCAATGAATTTGTTTCACTATATATATTTAATTATTAGATATTTCTCAAGATCATGCTAGAGAAGCCCTTGATTTGTCCACGTTGCAGGAGAAGAGTGTATGGCCAAAGACAAGGAATACGAAACATATTGAACAGGCGAAAATTGAACACAAGCGTGTAGATCACGAAGAGCTTAGGAAGACCCTGATTGTAAGTTGGATTTTAATTAGCATGAACCTGACGACGAATTTCTAACCATTTGTATCCACTTCTAGGAAGAGACCAAGCAACAACAGCATCGTTCCCAGTATCAAGACCACTTGGCAAGGCGCCGCTATGAAGACCAACTGTCGCAGCAGCAACGAGGATAATTTCAAAAGGTAAGAACATAGTAAAAGTTGTGTGAATTGATTCTTTAAACGGTAACACTTACTAGGCAAGAGGAAACTGTCGCACTCCAAGAGGCAATGCGTCGGCAAACCATCGAACACGAGATCGAAATGAAGGAGAAAAGCTGTCTTATACTGCATTTACACGTCACACATTCCTAACATGTAAGATTAAAGGGATGCTATATACTGAATAGCCGTGTGACTGAAAGGCATTACCTAACACGCAAAAAACATGACACGCATACAGGTCGGCCATCTTGTTTGCATTGTAGGAATTATAGGAAAGCTTCGCATGTTCATATTTTTAAAGCTATGGCTTACGATATTTCGATTTCCTATAAAACAAAATGGGCACTGCTATCATATGTTTTCTCACCATAATACACGTTTGACATTTCTCTGCTTGATACAAATGCCCCATCAAGCATTCTGTTCCTTGGGTAAGGATGCACCCAATACTTCCTCTTCGTTTTTCTTTTTACAGATTTCTTTTCCACTTCATCATTGCTACTATCGAAGATGATATCTATTAATATAGTGGCCTTTACGAGATCCATTCTTGAAATTAATTTGTACCAAAACAAAATCGATGAAAATAAATTTGTTTGTTTATATCTGCTCTGTCGAATCTCCATAATAATGTTATAGCACTTTAAATTCAACTACTAGGCAAGTGATCTCACTCTTACACCTTACTAGCTTTGAATGTAGATAAACGGATTTCTCTTTTCCCTGTCATGCAAAAATGCGCGTGCGTGATGGGAACCGCACGAGATGAGAACCAAAGCCAATGTAGACAGAAGAGAATCGTGACATCAACATAGAACAGATTCGTCTAAAGGCACAAGAAAATCGCATCGTTTCATCATCAGCATCAAGACTGCTGGCACAGTCATTGGTACTGGATTCGAAGCAATGCTCACTGATTTCGACAACGTTTTGACTGCTGCTGGTCTGCCAAGGAAGCAACTGGTGTTATTTTTCGGTACATTGAGGTTCATATTGGAAAGTCAACTCTTTTTGGAAAAAACCTTTCGTTTCGCTCTGACAGACGCGTTAAAGAATCCCCTGCAATACCTCAAACGAATGAAATCCAAACCCGCCGATGCTCTCCAAGTAAGTGATTACTATTTCTTTTCATAGGAATATTTCTTTTCTAACTGAATACTTGTCCACAGGGCGTTGTTTTGAATCCCAAATAAGAAGAACGTCTGCGAGATATTGCCATTGCAACGAAAAACACCCGTCCAAATCGCGGTCTAACCGCAACATCCTGATGCATGGCCCACCTGGTACTGGTAAGACAATGTACGCCAAGAAACTGGCGCAACACCTTGGAATGGATTACGCCATCATGAATGGAGGTGATGTAGCACCAATGGCAAAGGAGGGAGTTACAACTATTCACGAAGTCTTCGATTGGGCCAACACCAGTAATCGTAGTTTCTTGTATCATTTTATTATATTTATGCATTGAATATAAAATAAGTTACATGTAAAACTATCAGTACGTGTTATAAATATGTAAGAAACGAATCTGCACTCTATTCAGTTGGAGCCTTGTGTGCACTCCAGCCATGGAAACATTTTGTGAAGCGCTTCGACTCCTTGTTCTTCAGAGTGAGGAAAAGTTTTGCGCGCACTTTCTGGTTGTTTGATTGATGTTGTGTTGTGTAAACTGAAAGAGTTTCTGTCGTCGGCTGTGTGACTTACACTGCATATGGAGCCGAGCCAGAGGAAAACTTGTTCGCCGCTGTCCAGTATCTTCAATCAATCAAATACAGACGGCGTATGTTCATCGGCTTGAAGATTGATGAAGGTAGAGCTGTCAGCTGGTTGCGCGACAGATTCAAGTTCTCCAGCTTTTGCCAAAACTCGCCCCGGATCATAGTTCGCGACAATCGGTACCTGGCAGCGAATTTCGCGATAAATCCAGTTCGGATAAGTTAGACAAGTTGTCAGTTGCAGTGTTAGCTTTCAACCGTGGTGAGCTGTGCCAGTGTTGAGAAGTACCAAAGTACTCATTCACCATTATTGTTCCATTATAATACCAAAACATACGACTTATAAGTAACATAAATGTAGGCTTTGAAATACGAGACAAGTAAAAATAAAACAAATGCACATACGTATACTTTATTTTAAATTATATTTAGACTAACGGAGACACTCTTAATTTATACTTAATAACAGCAACGATATTAATCTTGGTATTAATAAATTATAACTAAACGCCATAAGTATACTGTGGCGTGGAATGAATCGTGGTGAAATGAAAACAAACTAAAATGGTGAAATGAAAACAACCCAATTAGTCACCAAACAAGTTCCACTTCCAATTGGAGATTGGAATCTGTAAATTCCCCACTAAACTAAATTAACTGGGAATTTATCAATTGCTGAATAGGGGAAAAAGTATGTCAGCCAATTGTAGAACCAATTGGAGTTAGCTAGAAAGTTCTCGAAGAGATGGCAGAGCAGATATAAAAGGAGAGGTTGTAGAACAGGGCGACAGTTGATTTTTATCAGTGATTGGTTAAAGTTCGAGATAGTAATCGGTTGTAAAGATAAATAAGTGCAGAGTAATAAAGTGAAATAAGTGATTGGTTTGAATCGTTGAAGAATTGTTTAAGTAATATTGTTCTAGTACTTAATTAGTGAATAATCCGTAAAAGTGTAATAAAAGTGATTTTGACTAGAAAAGTTTAACAGAATAGTGTTTTATCTTTTCGAATCCCAGCCCAAATGTAACAATACTAAGCGATGTATGTGACGGACATGTTCTACTCGAAATGTTCGCTAAAAATGTTTTAATTTGTTTATTATTCTACAGAATTACTCATCTTTCTTTTATTTCATATAAATATACAATTATTTTTTAAAACTAATCACTGTCCCCACAAAATTCTATGAACGCTGATAGCAACTTTGCCCACAGCGGAAGTAGCTCTGAAGCAACTTTTCCCACAGTGGAAGTTGCATATTTTAGGTGCGAGTTTGTTTGTGAGCAGGAGTTTTTGAAGTTTCGTGACATATGTCAATACGATTTTCTATGTAACAATACTAACGCACCTAAAGTTTGCCACCCCATGGTAATATAGCTTGTAGGCAAGTAACGGAAAATCGGCTGGAGTTGGGGGTCTCAGTACTGTCTCTGATCGATAGTATGATATGAGCTGCCATTTCTGTGCAGTTTGACACTTGTTTTTTTTTCACGATGGCTGAGTTGCGAATGGACGATGTATTAAGGCATCTAATGCGAGAATGCAACGACATGCTCTGCTCAGCGACATTTGAAGAAATGAAATAGTTAGCTATGAAATGCGCATGATACAACAAGACAAGATAGCGCAATGAAGTTTCCATTTTTGATTTGTTCTGCGCATCTACGTCAGAAGAGCCCAATGAACCTTTTGACATTTAGTATTTACATGTGTTTTATATGGAACGATTTGTGTTGTTCCTTTAAATGTTTGAATAAATGGTGAAATATTAAGAATTTAGTTTCGGAATTGATTATAATAAGTTTGGATAAATATTTACGTCCGTATGTGTGTTTTTTTTTCTGTTTCTATTGATTAATGTCGTAAATTTATTGTAATTTGGTTTGATGGACGCGGTGAATTCAAGAAAAATTCTAATCTGTAAAAAAATGCTAAATGTGAAGTGAATGAAAATAAAATGTTTTAAAAACAAGTGGTTTAGGTAATTATTTTTTTATGTTTTCGTTTTCTGGTGTTTTTGTCATAAACTATTTGCGAGCGGAAGAAGAGTTTTTTACACGGATGTTGCAATTAATTTTAGCTTTTTCGGATAAATTAATTAAGTGGGTCAAATAATTCGTCCGAATATTAAGCCCATCGCTGTTGACAGTTTTAAAAACGTTTTCCAGAGCTTTTATATCGATCATCATAGCTTCCGATGGCTTCGAGAGACCACCTTCGCTGAGCCGATTGACCCAAGATAAAGAACTATCTTCAGTTTGTCCAAGCTCAGGCAGATTGTATCCTGCTAAATTCCCCAGGCCATCGTAAGCCATCAGAATTCGAAGTTCTGGATCCGAACATTTTGCTGCTTTCGGTATCTTTATAATGTTGAAGATTTTACCTGTTATGTGTAAAATGTTACAAAATGCTCTCAACCTTTTCATTGTTCTGTGGGATAGTCATTCCATTTGACCGGCTACATTGAGGAGCATTTGGGTTTCAATGTACGTCGACCAGTAAATCCTATGAGGGAAAGCACATAAATGATCATTTAGATAACTATATTTGTACAACAATTTACCCATTTCATATTCAATATTGTGTAGAAAGTCATCATTTGACAAAATGCAGACCACAAAGCCTTGAAGTCTTTAAATTTATTGTGTTTTTCCGTCTACAAAAAGATAAACATTGCCTTAAGATATTTTTTTCTTTAGGGAGGCTATGGAAGCTGGTGTCTAATGTTTTCTTTTTCCGGGTATTATTGTTGCATTAAAGACAGAACAACTCCCTTTTTAAATATTCACTTGCTGTTTATTTAATTAAAATACATCACAAGTCCACTTAAATAAAACAAAATTCGAGATTTTAACTTTCGCGCTAATAGTCTTGTTGTATCATGAGCACCAGAGACAATACTGAGATCCCCAACTCGCAATCCTCTTGCCGCTGGCCCCCTCAGTTTTTTTTTGAATTCGCCATTTTGTTTTCCTATCGGTGTTATGTCAATTTAGAATCCGTGTGAGCTTCAACAAAAAAAGCAAAACAAAAAAAATGTGGTGAATTTCTTTTGACAGAAGTCGAGTGACAACTGTCAAAATATGGAAAACAAATTGTATTTTTCCTCCAACAAATTGAGAAAATGTAAGTTTTCGCATATTTTAAGTGTTTAAATCAATAATAGAATATATTTGTCTTACAGCTAAGGAACAAGCCGACGTTGAGGTGTTCGCTAACCTTACCATATATAATGGATCGCACTGGAGACAACGATGAATATCAATCGGAATCGATATAAGTAAGCCATACTATTCAATGAATTTGTCTCACTATTATATATTTAATTATTAGATATTTCTTCAAGGTTTGTTAAATCACAAGCTCCCACTCAAGATCATGCTAGAGAAGCCCTTGATTTGTACACGATGCAGGAGAACACACGCCATCAAGAGTGTATGGCCAAAGGAATACGCAACACATATTGGCGAAAGTTGAACACAAGCGTATCGATCACGAAGAGCGTAGGAAGACCCTGATTGTAAGTTGGATTTGAATTAACATGAACCTGACGACGAATTGCTAACCATTTGTATCCACTTCTAGGAAGAGACCAAGTAACAACAGCATCGTGCCCAATATCAATATCAATTGGCAAGGCGCCGGTATGAAGATCAACTGTCGCAGCAGCAACGTATCCAGGAGGACAATTTCAAAAAGTGAGAATATTGTAAAAGTTGTCTGAATTGATTCTTTAAACGGTTACACTTACTAGGCAAGAGGAAAGTGTCGCACTCCAAGATGCAATGCGCCGGCAAACCATCGAACACGAGATCGAAATGAAGGAGAAAAACCGTCTTAAACTACTCGAGCACGAGATGAGAACTAAAGCCAAGGTTGACAGGGAGAATCGTGAAAACAATATAGAAAAGATTCGTCTAAAGGCACTGCTGCTGGTCTGCCAAGGGAGCAACTGGGCGTCACAACTATTTACAAAGTCTTCGATTAGGCCAACACCAGTAATCGTAGTTTGTTGTTGTTCCAAATCATTTTATTATATGTATTGAATATAAAATAAGTTACATGTAAAACTATCAGTACGTGTTATAAATATGAAAGATGAAACGAATTTGCACTCTATTCTGGTGGAGCCATGTGTGCACTCCAGCCATGGAAACATTTTGTGATGCGCTTCGACTCCTTGGTCTTCAGAGTGGGGAAAAGTTTGCGCGCACTTTCTGGTTGTTTGATTGATGTTGTGTTGAATACCTGGAATAAATGTTAGTAAATGCATATTTGTGTAAACTGAAAGAGTTTCTGTCGTCGGTTGTGTGACTTACTTGTGCGGTTTTCTATGCCAATTTGATTTTGACTTCACTGCGTATAGAGCCGAGCCAAAGAAATACTTGTTCGCCGGTGTCCAGTATCATGATGTCGTCGTCTGCTAAATCGTCTTAGCAGAAGTCCGAGCAATTTTCAGCGACGGTGAAGTAGCCCCTTTCTTTGGAACATAGTAAAAGTCGGGTGAAACTCATGTATAAGGGATGGGAATCCAGTTTGTTGTCAATCAAATACAGACGGCGTAGGTTCATCAGCTTGAAGATTGATGAAGGTAGAGCTTTCAGCTGGTTGCGCGACACATTCCAGATCTACAGCTTTTGCCAAAACTCGACCACGGATGATAGTTCGCTTATTTCATTATCGCTCAAGTTGAGACCAGGTTGAGACGTTTCAAGTTGGACAAGTTGTGCAGGCAATCGGTACCTGGCAGCGAATTTCGCGAAAAAAAAAACAGTTCGGATAAGTTAGACTAGTTGTCAGTGTCAGTGTCAGATTTCAACCGTGGTGAGCTGTGACTGTGTTCAGAAGTACAGCTTTTTTTAGGAGAAGTTCAACTCAAATTTGGTGAATAAGTATATTATCTCAGTACATTTTCATATTAATTGTTTCATAACATTCTGTATTTCTATTCAACCAGAGTACTCATTCACCATTATTGTTCCATTATAATACCAAAACATACGCCTTATAAGTAATATAAATGTAGACTTGGAAATACGAGACACAAAAAAATAAAACAAATACACATAGGTACGTATACTTTATTTTAAATTATATTTAGACTAACGGAGGAACTCTTAATTTATACTTAATAACAGCAACGATATTAATCTTGGTATTTATAAATTATAACTAAACTCCAGAAGTATACTAAGCGCCGTATGTGATAAACATATTCTACTCGATTTATGTTAAATGCCTTAAGAATGTTCGCGAAAAATGTTTTAATTTGTTTATTATTCTTCAGAATTGTTTATTTTTCTTATATTGTCAACAAAGTATACAATTATTCTTAAAATAAATCACTGTCCATACAAAATTTTGTTGTAAAAATTATTTTCAAATTTAACGGATAATATTTTACGAACGCAGCCAGCAACTTTGCCCACACCGGAAGCCAGTTTGGAAGCAGCGGAAGTTGTGCTCTTTTTTTGAGCGTGTGTTGGTGACCCGGAATTTTTGAAGTTTCGTGACATTTGTCAATACGAATTTCTATGTATCAATACTAGCGCAAAAAAACGTCACAAGCCCATGGTAATATAGCTTGTAGGCAAGTAACGGAAAATCGGCCGGAGTTGGGGGTCTCAGTATTGTCTCTGATGAGCACAATCTACGTCATAATTTGCTGACAGATGAACACCGATGAGCAGCAAGAATGAACGACCAATGCGCAATGCGATATCTTGTCTTGTTGTATCAGGGGCACAACTTACGTCATAATTTGCTGAGAGATGAACACCGATGAACAGCAAGAATGAACGACCTGCGCAATGCGATATCTTGTCTTGTTGTATCATGGGCACAACTTACGTCATAATTTGCTGACAGATGATCACCGATGAACAACAAGAATGAACGACCTGCGCAATGCGATATCTGGTCTTGTTGTAGCATGTGAAATGCCCACCCTACATTTTATTGCATACTATCGTTCTTTCTTTCTATGAAAATTGAATGATATCAAGCAACAAATTTACTATATAAACGCAAAGATCGGTTCATTTATATCCTGTGAAGCCGTCTGACTGATAGGAATAGAATTATACAGCATTTACACGGTCACACATTCCTAACACGGAAGATTAAAGTGGTGCTAAACACTATTGTCGACGAAACCCTTCTTTAAATATAATTTGGGTTTATTCTTTGCTCTTTTCTTTCGGGTTATGCTGGCATAACGCAATTTGTTGGTTCTACTTCATATTTAGCTGCCAAAAATTCCTAATGCCTGTATTCTGTATTTCCGTTTCAAACCCGACACTTCCATGACAGCTATATAGCCGTGTGACTGAAAGGGACAGCATTACCTAACACGCAAAAAAAGCGACACTTATTTAGATCGGCTATCTTGTTTACGTGGTAGGAATTATAGGAAAGCTCCACATGTTGATATTTTTATACCGATAGCGAAGTTCTGCGTTCCTATAAAACAATATGGCTTCCGGATGTGATGAACGGATGGCAGCTATATTAATAGATATGGTCTTCGATAATAGCAATGATGAAGTGAAAAAGAAATGTTGAATAAAAGCAACACGAAGGGGAAGAATTGGGTCCCTCCTTACATAATGCTTGATGATTTCAATTTTTGAATTTATATGCGAAGCAACTGATCCGCAACTTTTCATCGAGTATTTGAGAATGATTAATGATTACTTCCCCATTTTAAGAGTTGCTTCCCAAAATTGGACCTTTCGCTACGACGCAAAATATTATGCGAGAAGTGATCTCACTTTCTGTAGTTTGATGATTCAGTTTTTACACATTAATATTAACAAATCTAAACTATATTTAAACGTCACATAAATAGAAAAAGAATCACACGTTGTTTCCACATTCGTTTCTTATAATCGATTTCTTATATGGGTCGTCGATCAAAACTGGTCTTCGTCAAGATGTTTCAGTGGTTCCATTGACAAAAAATTTCACGAAAACGTAGAAATTCCACTAGTTGTCAAATTAAAACGCACTTGTATTTGTAAATCTTGAGCAATTCTGAGAAAAAATCCAGATTCGCAAAAGTGCTCTGAAATCGGAAAAATATTGTTTTTGTTTCATACCAAACATAAAAAAAGTGTTCTGAGAGTGCCCAATCGAAAACCACATTAAAAAGAATTTGAGAAAAAAATTAAATATAGGAGAAAAATAATTCACAATTATAACAATAATTTAAAGGTTGCAGTGCCCCAACTGCTTACACCGTTTAAATTTGCCGACCAAAACTGCTTGGGCGAAGTTTAATCAGCTTTGTACTGATTTAATTTGTACTATCAAATTAAAACAGGTGAACTAATTAAATATATTTTTTTAGTGCAAAACTGATAAATTAATGAAAAAAAAAAATATATATATTCAAATCCGATTTTGTTTTAATACCTACGCCCTACGTGATGGTAAAAGTCGTTTAACACTTTAACACAAAGTGTAAACTTTGTCTCCCACTACCGAGCGACCAACTTGATGAGTTGTGGGGCTGAGTAATGGTAAAAATTCTCGAGAATTTCTCCAGATGAACCATGAAACCAAAGGGTGCTCTCCTCTCCTCTCCCCTTCCCTCCTTTCTTGTCCAACTCCTGCCTTTATTTTCCTCCTAATTCTATCTCTTATCCCATCCGGTTTCCGCCAGGGCCGGATAAAGGTGTCATACGACCCGTGCCGAATATAAACCTGGCTGGGGGCCCAGTTTCAAAAATAGATTAGATTAGATTAGATTAAGAGTCGGGAGAGCCTTCAAAGGGCTCTGGCACTGCGGCTACAAGAGTAGCCTATTGTGCCTTCCCAGGTAGGTTCCTAGAGCCATCTTTTCACTCCAGAGGCATTCAGGAAGACAAGAATCTCCCCTGGATGAAGGTCAGCGAGAGTTGCTGGATCGACAATCTCACTCCCTAGGATGTTTCTTCTAATGCGACATAGAGCCGGACAGGCTGTGAGTATGTGAAGAGAGGATTTATCACTCTCAAGACAGAGCCTGCAGGTAGGTTCCGGTGAGACGCCAATGCGGTGGAGGTGTTTTTTCACGTGACCAACGCCACTGATAATTCCTGTAAGGATCCTCAGATTATTTCTGTCCAGATTAATTAGGAAGAGCGATTTTCTGGGGGAGAAATTAGGTAGAAATTTGTTGCTGCAGGTCTGCCCAACTGTGTTTTCCCAAATCTCGTTCGACTCGATGCGAGATAGATTCTTGATATGGGACCTGAAAAGGTGTTTGCTGACTCCGCAGAAGGGTTCAGGACCGATAAGTGGAGTGGAAGCTCCGATTTTGGCCAGCGAGTCTGCTGATTCGTTACCCTCAAATCCTCTGTGGGCTGGTATCCAATGGAGGATGACTAGGTTTTTCTTAGAGAGTTCGTGGATGGCTAAGAATGTTTCTAAGATAAGTTTTGATTTTATTACAGATGAGTCGAGAGCTTTGAGAGCTGCTTGACTGTCTGAGAAGATAAATATGGTTTTACCCCGAGTGTTAGAACTAAGATTTATTCTAGCGCAGTGGTAAATTGCAAGGACTTCAGCCTGGAATATGGATAAGTTTTTACCAAGGCTGACTGACAAGTTCACCTGGGGCGACTCACCGTAGATTCCAGAGCCAGTCCCTGACTCCATCTTAGAACCGTCTGTGTACCAGATGATATCCCGATGAGATGGATTGGGTTTGTATTTCTCCCATTCATCCCTAGGAGGGATAATTATGGAGAAGTTTTTGTGGAAACCATATTTTGGAAGCATGTCATCAAGAGGCATGCTAAATGGGCTTGAATGCTCCATGGTGCCGAGTAGAGACAGATGACCTCCCTGATAGCTATATGGGTCAAGGCAGTTCGAATGGTACAGGCGGTGAATACTTAGTCTAGCCTCCATTTGAATGTGCGTTTGAAGAGGTGTTAGACCAAGGATGACATTGAGTGCCGTTGTTGGAGTGGAGCGAAGACAGCCCGTCATGCAGATTCCAGCTATACGCTGAATGCGTTCTAGCTTTTTGACTGCAGTGACTTCGTTAGTCTTCGGCCACCAAACCACAGCAGCATAGGTGACCGCAGGTCTTACGACGAGCGAATATAGCCAGGGTATCATCCTAGGTCTAAGACCCCAGTTTTTACCGCAGACACGGCGACAGATCCATAAGGATTTGGTGGCTCTGTTTACGGTACGTTCAATCTGCTGATTCCATGAAAGTTTACTGTCAAGTATGACTCCTAGGTATTTTGCTTCCCGAGAGAATTCAATGGTTTCGCCGAACATGGTAGGGCGAATAAGGAGATCTAGATTTCTCCGTTTTGTAAAGGGGACTACCGTTGTCTTCTTTGGATTTACAGAAAGACCTTCTTTATTACACCATCTCTGAACAACAGATAAGGCGAATTGCAGTATTTGTGAGACCGTGCTTTCGAATTTGCCACTGACGACGATTGCGACGTCGTCGGCATATCCTATGGCACAGATCCCTTGATTTGTCAAGGACTGAAGTAAGTCGTCAATGACAAGGGACCATAAGAGGGGCGAGAGGACACCCCCCTGAGGACACCCTCTAGTTGTGAGAGCTGAGATTTCCACATCGTCGATGCGGGTCTGAATTATTCTACTATTCAGCATAGACATTATCCACCGTCCTATGATAGGAGATTGGTTCATGTTGCTGAGAGCCCTGCTAATGGACTCAAAAGGCGTGTAGTTGAAAGCTCCTTCAATGTCCAGGAACGCAACGAGACAGATTTCCTTACTATTGATGGAGGATTCGATTTTGGTTACTAAGTCATTAAGTGCTGACTCGGTGGACTTACCAGGTTGATAGGCATGTTGAGATTTGCTTAGCGGAAAAGATTTTAGGGCTATATCTCTAATGTGTCTATCAATAAGTTTTTCCATGCTTTTCAGAATGAAAGACATGAGACTAATGGGGCGAAAGGATTTCGGACTTGAATCCAAATTCCTTCCTGCCTTAGGTAAATATTTAACTGTTACCTTACGCCAGGCTTCCAGTATATGACCGTAGGCCAGACTACAGCTAAATAGTTTGGTGAAGATGGGTGAAAGTATCTCAACTCCCCTAATCAGAAGTGCCGGAAATATGCCGTCTTCTCCTGCTGCTTTATAAGGCTTCAGGGAAGTTATGGCCCATTTAATGGCATTCTGATTGCATATTTGTTTCGCAATTTTCCAGTCCCCTCTCGTCGGCAGGCAGATCCGCTCGAGTCGGGGGGATAGGTTTGGTGAGAGACGATCAACTATAATTGATCCGGGAAAGTGAGTTCTAAGTAAGAGATGAAGTGTCTCTTTCTTATTTTGTGTTTGACAGCCGTTCTTATCGGCAAGTGTGCCAACTGAGAAACTTCTGTCAGAGGCAAGAACTTTATGAAGTCGGCAGCTGGAAGGAATATCAGAGATATCTTCACAAAACCGTCTAAATGATTCTTTTTTGGCCTTCTTAATTTCTTTGTTGTAGTTGGTGAGAGCACTAGAGTAGGTTTGCCAGTCACCGTTGCGTTTGGCTTTGTTGAAAAGTTTCCTTACTCTTGATCTGTGTTTTTCGAGATCTTTGCTCCACCAGATAGTTTCCCTCTTAACCTTTTTAATCTTCAGGGGGCAGTTTTCCTCGAAGGCAGATATGATAGAAGATCTTACCATTGCAGCAGAGTGCTCTAGTTTTTCTTGAGTATCAATTCGAGATATTTTACCATTGAGTGACTGACTTAGGTGCTCTTTATAGGAAGCCCAGTCTGTATTCCTCTTTGGTCGGAATGACGAAATTGTGGTATTAGGTTCGTTAATTTCAAATCTGATGTGTCGGTGGTCTGAACATGACGGTTCAGAAGACACATACCAGTTGGATATTAGGTAATCAACTGAGGAAGTAGCTAGAGTAAGGTCTAGAACTTCACTTCTGACTACGTTAATGAAGGTTGGTTCCCTCCCTATATTGCATATAGTAAGGTTATTGCATGTTATGAAATCAAATAAGGACTCACCTCGATTGTTGATGTTCGAGCTCCCCCAGGTTGAGTGATGTGCATTCGCATCGCAGCCGATAACAATCTCTGTCCTGGTGCGTTGCGAATAGCGGAGTAGGCTATCTACATCTGCTGGAGGGCATAAATTGGAGTCACCGGGGAAGTATGCGGATACTAAAATAACCTCCTTGGTGTTGTTGATCTTCACTATGGCAGCTGTGAGGTCACTGGAAATGAACTCTGTCAATGGAAAGAAGTTCGTATTATTGTCAAAAATAATGCATGTTCTAGGTCTACTGGATGAGGTGGAATAAAGAATCCTACCTGTAGGTGTTGAGAGTCCTAGAATGTTGCCGTCTGTGCTAGTCCATGGTTCCTGCACGAGAGCAACGTTAAGACCGTAGGTGTTAATGGTCTTGGTTAAGACTGCCGAGGCAGCCTTAGCGTGGTGAAGGTTGATTTGAACAACCTTCATGTCTTCCTTTGAGTAGGGGGGGCTTTTTTATAGGAGCCCCCTCTTATTCTGTCATCCCGGCCATGTGGGGGCCGACTCTTATCAGGGAGCCAGACAATGTCTGTCTGGAACCTGATTGAGCCGGCTTGCGAGTCGGGTCGCTGTTGCGTGGTCTGGCAGAGGAATTGGTTGAGGAGGATGGCCTGTCTCCTTTATCCTTTTTCAGCGCGGGTGGAGGAACAGGCTTGACCGTTTCTACAACCGGCTGAGTAGACATCTGAGTAGTTGCCAGCTTGGTTAGTTCAGGAGTGGCAGCGGCTGAGCTGGCGGGAAGCGACTGAACAGCCTCCTTGGATGCCTGCTCGCTACTTTTTGCCTCTTTAGGGTTCGATGCTGCTCGAGAGTACGGATTCTTCTTGATCCTGAACTGAACCCGGTTCATATTAAAGAACGGCTGACAGTTCAGGTCCTCAAGGAGTCGTACCGAACACTCATCCATCGAGATAGTCAAGGCCAGACCATGAGCGTTCGCCACTTTCCTAAGAACTTTCCAGTCCTTGGTGGGAAGAACTCTATTTTGCAGCCTAAGTGACCGCAAAATGTCGTCCACGGAGCGGGAGGTTCCCGGGAAGAAGGCCGTTGCCACACATGGCTTAGGGAGATCGTCCCCTTCAACTAAGCGTAGCTTAGCGTTCTCCCACGGCAAGATTTTGTCAGTGATGCTGGCTAGCCAATCTCTGGTGCCAGTGTCTGCACAGTTGACCGTCAGCCACCCTGGCTTGTACGAGCAGCCCAGAAAACGAATCTGTGGGCCATCGTCGGGGAGCTTATTCACCTCCCTGATGATGGCATCTTCCACCGCTTTTTGATGTACTGGCTCAAGGTGACCATCCGGAAAGTTATCCAGAAGGAGCCCGACTTTTATGGTTCCTGCTACTTCCGCGAACAGTGGAGCATTGGGCCTCGCCTTCTTACTAGGACCAGCTGGAGAGTTGGTACTAGACCGAGGGCGCTTGTTGGCTGAGGAGGCTTCTTTGTTCGCCGGTTCATTGAGGACTTTCTCCAAGGCCTCATTGTAAGCCAGACCGTCTGCAAGAAGGCGTCTTAGTCGCTTCTTGTTGGAGGTGGTCAAGCGTTTCCTTTGAAGGGATAGCTTCTCTATCCCCAGGTTTTTAATAGAGTCGGTTTCAGGAGCGTCAGAGCAGCTCCTGTAGGCCTCCTCCGTGAGCACAGAGCTCACCGTGTCGACGGATTCTAGGTCACTGTCGACAGTTGGTCGTTCAGGACGGTCTATCCATCCATCCCGACTGGGTTCAGCTGTAGGCTGACAGACAGAGATAAGATCTTCGTTATCTCCATCAGTTAAGGTTTTGTTGTTTTGTTGTTCAATTTTTGATCCCACGAGTAGCTAGGGAAATGCCGTCCATCCACACAGAGCCCCGCATGCGTAGATAAGGCTAGATGAAACCGGAGGGCGCCTGGTATCCGGAGTACACCGTTAGCGACTGAGCTAGTTTATTGGGGCCCTCAGCCTGGGCGGTCCTGGTACGGTGCGGTTAACGCCTCTAACCCGGCCCCAGATTTAATGGTTTACTCCAACCTCAAACTAAATGGATCACGACAAACGATTAAGGCGTTAGCGTGGATCCTTAGCTGACACTAATCAGTAAACCTGATTAGCCATTTTCAGGCGGGCGCCCACGTGAAGGACTATAGAATGAGGATTTGTGCCTGAGCTATTTTCAAAAATAGCTCAAGCCGAATACGGAGTATCTTGATACCTGGCTATCTGTGTAATGCGTATCTCTGCACGGACCGATCTCAATTCTTCGCTACTCGTGGGTACTAAAATGAACAAAAACAAAACTTTAAATAAACAAAAAAATAAGACCGGTTCTCCTTCAAAACCGGGCGGTAGTACGGCGACTTCGCTGACTACTGGTACAGCTCCTGCGGAAGTGAGCGGTGGAAAAATTGTGACTATTCATGATTCTTCTACTGTGAGCAGCTGTAGTGTGCACAAAAAAGAAGGTACACATCCTAGCAGTGGTGGGATTGTGAGTATACATGGCCCTACCACTGCTACCAGCGCAACAGGATGCAAGATCGCTCAAGCGTCTCCCAGTGAGACAGGGCGGCATCGCACTCCCTCGATAAGGGCGTATAGTAAACGTCGTTATGCTGTTCATATCCTAAATGTCTTCAGAGAAATTTTGAAGGCTGATAGGACCGCCGGGCAAAACAGTCGAAAGGGCCGAAAATTTCCTAAGGAACGATCCACTAACGACCAGCAGGGACTCTACGTCTAAGCGCCAGAGATCGTTGGAGGGAACCGCGCCGGCTCCCAAAAGACCTAAGGTGCACCGTCGCCCCAAATAGGTCATCCAACGTCACATCTCAAAAGTCGTTTAATGACGTTCTTAGAAACAAGATGGTGATCGGCAGGTGGTCAAGACGAAGCTTTCAGGCAGCTTCTTGAGCGTCATGAGGGACAACCCGGGACCACCTCCCATTACTTGCGATGGTATATGGCATCAGGGCCATGTGAAGCTCATCGCCTGTGACGATCAGAGATCCTGCGGTTTGCTATAAGCAGACTGGGAGAAGTTTGGCCAGGTGCGCAACTCGAGGGAAGATATCACAAGCCGACCTAGCACCCGTACCTTTATACCAGCCGAACCCTCCTCCAGTAAGAGATTCTCGAAATTATCAGACTGAGCAATCCGTCACTCCCGACTTACAATTGGAAGGTTGTTAAGCTGGAAGAGCAAAAAGGTCTCTACAGGTGTGCTCTTATTGTCATAAACAAAGAGTCGCTTGCTCCCTTGACTTGACTAAAGGTGTGATCAGATTTGGTTTCGAATCCATCACCCTAAAAGTCTATAAAAAAGACGATCTAGATTCAGGTAAAATGCCTCCTTACCCCACAGGTTCAGAACCTGAGACCTTAGACCCTGGAGCATCGGTTTCATTCCCATCGTTAGATGATGATGCCTCCAGCACAATTACTCATACCATGGATCACACTTTGTGGGATATGGATATGGATGAATTTAATAAGATTCTTCTGAGCGAGGACGAACTTCTAGGTTCATCTTCGGAAGCGGAAGATCCTAATAACATTATGGTGGAGGTTCATCTGCCTAGTTGTAGCAAGAATGCTGCAATTAGTTCAGATTAATCTCCATCACTCCATAGAGGCTTCGGCCGCCCTTATCCTCCGCCTCTCAAAGGGTAGAGAAGACATCGTCTTGATACAGGAACCATGGTTTGACAACAGCGTGGTTCGTGGACTCGAGACTCCTAGATACGAAAAGCTGTACGTTACTGATAAAGGTAGACCCAGATCGTGAATACTAGCGAAACGTAGCTTTAAATTACTTTTACTCCCTAATTTCAGCGATTCAGAAACTGTTGCTAGACTAGTGAGGGCGAAAGGCATCAACTGGGTAGCATCAGCAGATAAACCAGAAAGAGCGATCGCGAAAAAGAGAGATCGCGAAAGGAGAGAGGAGAGGTGAGCTAATGCTCACCACTCGGTATGGGGAAGTACGGACATTAATGATTACATTTTAAGAACTAACCTCATCGTAAGTAATGTAGGAAAATAACCTACTTTTATAACAAAAAACCGACAGAAAGTCTTAGATATAACTCTTGTCTCCGATACTGCAAGTCAATTGATTACCAATTGAAAAGTATCAGCTGAGCACTCCTTTTTAGATCGTCGGTATATTCAATTTAACCTAGCCGATGAACCTCCTTGCCAACTTCCGTTCCGAAATCCTAGGAAAGCAAATTAGCTCAATTATAGGGATATTCTGAAACAAGCAGTTAGTTCAGAGCTTTTAAGTCCCCCCTGTAATGCCAATGAGCTTGATCTTAAAGTCAAGAGTCTTACCTCGTGTCCTCTTATTCTACCAAGGGGAAAAAAGGAGCCACATTGGTGGACTTCAGACTTGGGACTGAGTAGGACAATTTGCAGAAAAGTTTTCAATCGTGCCAAAAACACAAGAAAAGTGACCGACTGGGATTCTTACAAGGTAGCCCTTAAAATATTGTTACATTTGTGCTGGGATTCGAAAAGATAAAACACTATTCTATTCAATTTTTCTAGTAAAATCACTTTTATTACACTTTTATGGATTATTTACTTAATAAGTACCAGAACAATATTACTTAAACAATTCTTCAACGATTCAAACCAATCACTTATTTCACTCTATTACTTCGCACTTATTTATGTTCACAACCGATTACTATCTCGAACTTAAACCAATCACTGATAAAATTCAACTGTCCCCCTGTTCTAAAACCTTTCCTTTTATATCTGCTCTGCCGTCTCTTCAAGAACTTTCTAGCTAACTCCAATTGGTTCTACAATTGGCTCACATACTTTTTCCCCTTTTCTGCAATTGATAAATTCCCAGTTAATTTAGTTTAGTGGGGAATCGACAGATTCCAATCTCCAATGGGAAGTGGAACTTGTTTGGTGACAAATGGGGGTTGTTTTCATTTCACCATTTTAGTTTGTTTTCATTTCACCGTTTTGGTTTGTTTTCATTTCACCACGATATATAAGAAATATTTAAGAAAAGCCAAGCGAGTATCATGGAGACTCTTCTGTGGTAAGATAGAGGAATCCTCCAAGGCATCAAGGCTGAGAAAGATACTCTCGACAAACCAAACAATGCCTAGTTGTCTGAAAAAGACAGATGGCTCTTGGACGACTTCTAGCGAAGAATCCGCTTAATCTGCTTCTCCACACCCACTTCCCAGGCAGCTCAAAGAGTATTGCCCACAAAGATCCAAACAGATCAATTTTGCAATCCACCAACCTACAATAAGGTCTGATTACTGGAGACAAAGTGCTTTGAGCGCTGCATATCTTCAAACCATACAAATCCTCGGGACCAGGCGGCATAATACAAGCCGAGCTACAAAACACTTCGGATATCATCTTGCTCGTGCTAATGATAATCCTAAGAAGCTGTTTGGGTCTGATGTACGTCCCATTGCTATGGAGAGAAGTTAAAGTGGTTTTCATACCCAAAGCAGGTGAATGCTCTCATGTAAGTCCGAATGATATCATTTCATCATTTCTCCTAAATACTTAAGAACGACTGATTGAAATCCATTTACGCCAAAGCACTGACAAAAAACTCCTGTCAACGGCGCAAAGGAAAACGGTAGAAACGGCTCTACGCACGCTAACGCGATCTATAGAGGATTCCCTCCGTCATATAGAGTATACAATGGCTGCGTTCCTAGACATAGAAGGCGCCTTCAACAACGTCAACTCATCTACGATCGCTGGTGCACTGGCTGCTCTGAACGGGGATGCATCACTTGGCGAGCTGATTAATTTGATGCTCAATAGCCGAATTATCAACTCAAGTCTGGGTGAGATATCTACCAGAAGATCTGTCAGTTGAGAAACCACACAAGGTTTTTTTTTTTTTTTTTGTTTTGTTTGGGGGTTCGCTGGAAGGAAAAATCATCGAAAGACATTGCAGAGCATGTACGCGAGGGATGCTTCTGCAATAGTGAGGGACTCGAACAACCTCTAAAAAACCTCCCGGGAGGGACTGACTGTCGTCATCCCGAATGGGATTGCACCTAGTCGTTCGACTAATCGGCAATTTATTTTACAATTATTTGAAAAATTCAGAAGAAGAATCCGCCGGTTGTCGGATTTCGAAACCTTTTTGTTCGAAGATATTACCTAATCTCTTGGCCTTGGCTAGCTCTTATAGATCAAGGGGTCTTACCCGCCTCAATCTTCTGATTACTTTGTCAGTATTTAATAGTTCTGTAAGTTCTACGTTAACATGGTTGAGAAGCCTACTTCTGTGCCTTTGGACAACTTTTTTAACTTCATCTTCAACCATTTCGATATTTCGATCTCTATGTAGATCAGCGTTGCGTATGTACCAAGGTGCATTAACTACGTTCCTTAGTACTTTATTTTTGATGACTTGAATTTTTTGTAAATTTGTTTGGCATGTGCATGCCCACAATTGGAACCCGTAGGTCCATATTGGTTTCAAGACTTGCTGGTATAGCAGTAATTTATTGTAGTTGGACAGGGATGAGTATCTCCCAATAAGCCTATTCATTTAATGTATCGCATGTTCAACTTATCTCTCTTTTTCTTTACATGCGCTTTCCAACGCAGTTTAGCGTCTAGGGTCATGCCCAGATATTTAGCTATATTTGAGTTTTCCACTACATTGTTATTAATGTATACTGGAATGCGTGGTACGTTTTTATACGTAAAATTAATATGGACTGACTTTAGGTCATTCAATCTAATCTGCCACTTTTTAGTCCATTCTGAAATACCGTTTATTGCCATTTGGAGTTTTTTTTGTTGCTATTTCGACGGTTGCTCCAACAGCAAGCACAGTAGTGTCATCTGCAAAAGTTGCAATAGTAGTTTCTTCACTTTCAGGTAAGTCGCTAGTATACAGAAGGTATAGCACTGGACCTAGCACACTACCTTGTGGTACACCAGCTTTAATTGCTCTTAGTGTTGAGTACTCTGTCTCTTGTTTGATTCTAAAGAATCGATCTGTTATATATGACTCCAGAATTGTCGAACACTGCTTCGGCAGTTGACTTTGTAATTTTTGGATCAGTCCCTCATGCCAGACTTTATCGAAAGCTTGTGCTATATCAAGAAATATTGTAGAGCACACATTTTTCTCTTCGAATGCTTTTTCGATTTTATCTGTGATTCTAAGCAGCTGATCAATTGTAGAGTGCTTGTTTCTAAACCCAAATAGATAAATTGGAACTAGCGATTTTTCATCAATTATTTTTTGCAGACGTTTTACCAGCATTTGTTCGAATTTTTTTCGACAACATTGGTATCGTTATTGGGCGATATGAGGTAACTTCGATAGGTGGTTTACCGGGTTTTGGTATCATTATTACCTCCGCGACCTTCCACATGCTTGGCACATATCTCAACTTAAATGCAGCATTTATAATCTGCGCTAGTTTATTTAAACCTTTTCGAGGAAATTGTTTTAAAATTTCCCCTGTGATTAATTCGAACCCTGGGGCTTTTTTTTATGTTTATGCCTTCTTTGATTTCTTCGGCAAGTTCTTTAGCTGTCACCGGCCGAATAGGTCTGTCTTCTTCGCACTTTTCTTCGTTTCCTTGATAATGTTTATCTTCATAAGGTTTGAAGACGTTCTCAAGGTACTCTGCAAAAGTATTTGCTTTTTCTTGACTGCTTTTTGCCCATTTACCTTCTCTGGTTTTTACCGGCGGAATGTGAGCTATTGGCCTGTTCATTTTCTTTGTTGCCTTCCAGAGCGAGTAGTCGGTACTAGCATCATTTGTAAGACTGGTAAGATATGTTTTTAAAGACTCGTTATTAAATTCTCTTATAGATTTTCGGAGCTTATTATTTAAGTTGTTCAGTGTGGTTTTGTCGCTTGGCGCCCTTGTCTGTTGCCAACGTTTTCTAGCTTTCCTCTTTTCTGTAATAATTTCACATATTTCACGAGGATAAGAGTTTTGTTTAATCTTGTTTGTTCTTTTGGGAGTTGCAGCCAATGCAGCTTTTTGTATATCCAGTGTAAATGTTTGCACTGCTTCTTCTAGTTGATCTTCTGTTTGAATAGCTGATGATAGTTGAATACATTCTTCCAACTTCTGCCTGAAGTGGTTCCAATCAGTCAGTCTATTAACTAGCTTAGGGCTATGTTCTTTTATTATTATTCTATCGCCAAGTGTAAGAAGTATTGAGGAATGATCTGATTGAAGATCAGAGCCTTCTTCTATATTTATTTTATTTGAAGATATATTTTTGGATATAAAGATGTCGACAAGATCTGGAGTTTTATTCCTATCTGTAGGCCAGTAGGTAGGTTCCCCGTTGAGTGATATTTGGCGTTGACTTCTTTAATAGTTTCATATAATTCTCTGACTCTAGTATTTGTTAATTTAGATCCCCAATATTTATTCTTGGCATTAAAATCCCCTCCCGCGATTAATCTATTGTGAAATATCCGAAATAGCAATAATATCGTTTTATTGCATTTTTCCATGCAACCAATCCTGTTTAGGATTTGTTTCATGAAGATTTCCATTGCAGTTTTTGGCTCTGCTTTCTCTTTTCTCTTAAGTAGTCTGAGCTGACGGTCTATTTAATACCTATTTTATTGGTCTGATGGTTCAAACATGACATTATCGTTTACTAGCTCTGTAGCTCTGTAGAACTTTCGCACAGCAAAAGCGCTACTGTGTAGACGACGACACTAGCTCTTGACACATTGCGCGATACTAATACTCATTTGAGTGTCCAGGCTAGATTTAACGAAATCTAAGTACGTACTTAAATATTTGAATTTAAGTTTTATTGAGATGTCAAGATGCATTTTTGTTTAATACGTCCTTTCGAGAAACAATGTACAGCATTAAGTACAGCACTTAAAATCAATTCTGTACCACACAACTACATAGATATGTACGTAGTACAAGTGGTAACGCTGCCCATAATAAGGGAACAACAACCCAGTTTTGGATATTTGTATTTAGGTGATCCAGCGTTCCATAACACATGAATAAGGTCATCAAAGCGTTCATTTCCACCATTCCACCATTTCAACTGTACTCCATTTATATAAATTAGTCGAATTTCAAGGGCGGAGTATTTCCTCAAATTGTATATACGCCGTTTGTGCACCAAAAATCGTATGCCATGACACGATCACACGATTATGTAAAAATTGTCACTTATATCACTCCATAAAATAAAATAAAAAAAAATTAACAGATTAAAATAATTATTAATAAAATTATGTAGGTTTTATATTGCTGGGATGGAAAATATTTTTATTTAATAACTATATATAGCTGACCCGGCGAACTACGTTCCGCTTAAATTCGTTAATTTAATGGAAATAATAATTATGTAGTTCGGTGAATTCTAATTTTTTATTCAAAATTTATACTTATACAATAGAACTAATTGAAGTATAGCAATGTCGATGTGTTTCACTCCAAACGCAATGATTGTCGTGTCAGATAACCTTCCACATTTTCACTAAAGTGCTTTATGGTACACGACGTACAAAGCGGGAATTCAAGAATTTATGCCACAAATGTCCAACGATTGTATTATTTGTCTAGTGAAAGTGAGGCATTCGGGAAATTGAAGACGCTTTAATACGAATGACAAATCGTTCTGAATAAGTGGAATACGTAGTCTCCTTTATTATAGAGCTGTACCCATCCGGCCCATCGGTTATCGAGTTTCACCCCAAAGGAAATAAAGGGTCCGCCATCTAACTTTTTTTTTCAACCAGTGCTTATTTCGCGAATGGTAACACTTAGCTCATGTCTGATCCGACAGATAATTAGTTTTATCCTTCCGCTGAACGAATATGGTTGTGTATACACTTGAACAACGCTGGGAAATATTGTGACATTACTTTGAAAATCATGGTAATGTTGCAGAATGTATGCGAAAATTGCGTACGGAATTTGGAAGAAGAGAAGCACCGTCAGCTCCGTATGTTTGTTATCTTGTGAAAAAAGTGAAAGAATCTGGCATCCTCATCGATAAACCAAAGCGTGAAAAGCCAAAAACCTGCGTGCGTGCACCCGAGAAAATTGCTGCTGTGGCAGAAAGTGTGCGTGAAGCGCCATCAACATCAATTCACCGTACAATTCTCAACAATTGAACATTTCGGAGACATCATTGAGACGAATTTTGCATAAAGACCTTGGTATGACGCCATAAAAAGTCCAATTGGTTCAGGAGTTGAAGCCAAATGACCATCCAATGCGTTTTCGCTTCGCTAAGTGGGCTACACTCGATGTTTTGCGCCCTGTTTTTGAAGATCGCATTATCAGCCGCAGAGCTGATGTCGTTTGGCCACCTCGGAGCTGCGATTTGACACCGTTGGACTATTATTTGTGGGGTGCCGTAAAAAATAAGTGTTACGCCGACAAGCCAGAGACAATTGACGCTTTAAAGGACAATATTCGTGAAGCCATTGGTGAAATACAGCTGCACACAATCGATAATGTGCTTAAAAATTGGACCGATCGTGTAGGCTACTGCATGGCCAGCCGAGGCAGCCATTTGAATGAAATTATCTTCCATTATTAACCGGAAGGATTGTACTTTCAAATAAAAAAAGAAATTTGAGAAAATATTCAGTAGTTTTTTTTTATAGCATTTTCAAAAAAAAAAAAAGGAATTTGGCGGACCCTGTATTTATATAGATAGAAGAAGAAGAAGATATAATACATATATGCATGTATGTATGGTTATAGATATATAGAAGATAATATCTAAAGATATCTAAACACAACATATTTTTTTTTTTAATTTCTTTTATTTTTTCAAAGTGCATTTCCCATACAAACTTTCATAACCTCTTTCTCCCCCTCTTTCGCGATATAAACTTGGTCAAAAACGAAATCGTTAGCCCAAAATCGAAAAAAAGCAGAACAACGATCAAGAACAACGGTTGCTGATAATTCTCGATTTGAGAATAAATTTAGTCGAAGCCGTCCAGCGTAGATTCATTCGTTTTGCCGTGGGCATACTGGGATGACCCTCACAATTTACCTCCCTATCAAAATAGCCTGAAGTTGCTCAATTTACAGGCCCTTAGGACTCGATTTAGCGATATAGCTGACATTATTTTTATTCATCAGTAACTATCTGGAAACATAGATTCCCCACATCTACTGCATCAGATATCATTAAACACTAATCCTCGTCGTTTTCGATCAATTTCCCTTTTCCGCCATCACTGACTATGGCCAACACGAGCCTTTAATAATGAAAGCAGAAGTCCCCCTAAAAAATTCGCTTTTCTGATAGATTACCTAAAACTATTATCAATAAACAAATATCTCGATATCTCGCAAAACAATATCTCTGTTTTGGCTTTGCATTTTCTTTTATTTCTATCGCAAATATTCTCTGGGTTTTCCTAGAAAAAATTCATAGCAAACACACAACAAACTTTTCCTCCGTTTATTGCTAGTTTCTTTTATTTCGATAGAAAAGTGTGCTTTATTGTTGCCTCATTAATAGTTGAACGCGTGTGACATTATTTTTTCCCGCTCAAGCAGTTATTTCAAATAATATGGGTAAAGTAAAATCGCTATCTGTCAAAGATAAATCAAAAATTGGAGCTTACAAGAATTTAAGGCTCTCGGTAAGTGACATATCGAAAAAGATCGGTAGAAGTCGAAAAGTTATATTCGCATTCCTGCACAATAAGTGGGGATATGGTAAAAAGAATAAAGGCAACATGTGCAGCAACACTGCTTCTGGAACAAATTATTCGGTGGTGTTTGTATCATTGTCATTGTGCCATCTTTCTCCTACAAAATCGTCTGCACCATTGTCTAAATTTTGGTCCCACAAGCAGCCCTTTGCAGACTTTGCCATTCTCTCCACAGTTGCAGAAACTAATTGCATTAGCTGTCTAAACATCTGCTTAAGCCAACCAAAGCAGTTTTCAATTTCCACGCGTGTTTGGCAGTGTTTTTTGTAATAGGTACTTGGTTTGCTGACTTGTCAAGTTACCACAGTCCTTCTACAGAGTAAGTAGGTACTCTCGTAAAGGATACGCTGCATCGCCTAAGAGATGGTACTGATCTCCGCAAACTGCTGGAATATCTTTCGATATAAACGACAGCTTGAATGTTCGCGCGTCATGAATCCTGCTCATCATTGAATTTTTTTCCGCATCACAAATTCCTTCAAGGGTGAAGGAAATCAATGCATGACGATTTACATAGGTTGATCGAATTTTTCATGCTGACTTTCGAACATATAATATGTAACAGCTTTCTATACATCCGATGACATTAGGTATTCCTGCAATCTGATATAAAGGGTGATTTTTTAAGAGGTTTAGAACTTTTTTTAAAAAAATAACACAAAAAATTCGAAAAAATGAATGAAATATTTATTTGAATCGATAGTTTGAACCTTGCAATTTAATGTTTAAAGATAATTTCATGCAAATGTTGACCGCGGCTGCGTCTCAGGTAGCTCATCCGCTGAGTCCAATTTTGGCATACTCTTTCACACATATCGGCCGGTATCTCACGAATGAATGCATGGACGTTGGCTTCCAGTGCGTCAATCGAAGCGGGCTTGTAGCTATACACATTAGCCTTGGCATACCCCCACAAAAAATAATCTAATGGTGTCAAATCGCACGATCTAGGCGGCCAATTGACCGGCCCGAAACGTGAAATTAACTGTTCACCAAACTCGCTTCGCAATTGCGCCATTGTTTCGCGTGCTGTGTGGCATGTGGCACCGTCTTGTTGAAACCACATATCATGCAAGTCAAGAACTTCCATTTCGGGCAAAAAAAAGTTTGTTATCATCGCTCGGTAGCGTTCACCATTGACAGTAACGCTGCGATTCGCATCATCTTTGAAGAAATATGGCCCAATAATGCCGCCGGCCCATAAACCGCACCAAACAGTGGCTTTTTCGGGATGCATTGGTAGCTGTTGCAATGCTTCTGGCTGATCTTCACTCCAAATGCGGCAATTTTGCTTATTTACGTACCCATTCAACCAAAAATGAGCCTCATCGCTGAACACAATTTTTCGATAAAAAAGCGGATCCTCGGCCAGCTTTCCAAGAGCCCATTCACCAAAAATTCGGCGTTGTGGTAGGTCGGCTGGCTTTAGTTCTTGCACCAGCTGTATCTTAAAAGGCTTTACGCCCAAATCCTTCCGCAAAATTTTCCACGTAGTGCTGTAACAAAGGCCTAACTGCTGGGAACGGCGCCGAATCGACATTTCGCGGTCTTCTGTCACACTAGCTGATACGGCCGCAATATTTTCTTCACTACGCACAGTACGTAAACGTGTTGGTGGTTTAATGTCCAACAAAGTAAATTTGGTGCGAAATTTGGTCACAATCTTCCGAATAGACTGCTCAGAAGGTCGAGAATGCCGATCATAAAATGGAAGCAGCGCGCGATGAACATTTCGAACCGAGCACGAATTTTGATAGTAAAATTCAATAATTTGCAAGCGTTGATCATTTGTAAGACGATCCATGGTTAAATTGCAAACCAAACTGAAGCTGTTTGACAGTGACACAAGGTACTAAACACACGTCAGCTGTCAAAACCAGTGTTGCCAAAACCAAACCAGCTAAAAAATCACCCTTTACTTGTTTCACATTTGTTGGCATTGGATATTCGCATATTGCTTTCACATGAGACCGGCTAGGTCTAATTCCACCGTCTCCAATCTCGTAACCCAAATAATCTATATTTGAATAACCGAAGCGACACTTAGACCACCTAAGCTGTAACCCATGTTGAGCATGGCAGTGTAATACTCTTTCAACTATATCCATATGTTCGTTAATATTTTTGGAAGCAACCAAAATATCATCAATATAAACAATAATTTTTCCACTCTTAATGAATGCTCCCAACTGAGGGTGCATTTTTAAGTCCGAATGGCATTCGTAAGTATTCATATTGACCCATAGGGGTAACGAACGAGGTGTATTGAATCGAGTCGGAGTCCATTCGCACTTGGTGAAACCCACTCTTTAGATCTAGCAATGTAAAATATTGTTTACCCTGAAGGTATTCTGAACAGTCATCAATTAACCTCAATGGGAAATTATCGCGTAGCGTGATTTGATTTATGGCTCGGTAGTCCACACACATACGTAGTTCTCCACTTTTTTTTCGCACAAGAACGATAGGCGAAGCATATGGTGAGTCACTATGACGAATTACACCTTCATTTAGTAAGTCCCGAATTATAGTCTCAACATTCAACTTTTCTTGAAAGGATAATCGAAGTGGTCGGCAATAGACCGGTGTGTCTGAGGTTAATTTAATTTTCATTTCATATTTCAACGGCTTCACTTCATTTTCATTACAACTACATCCCCGAACTATTCTTTCATGTAATTTGTTTCGTACTGAGATTGTCAATAATTCATTTATATCAATTTCAATATTTTTACCATTTGCGACAATGGCACTAACCAATGGTAGACAATTTTGAAGTTCTCGCGTACAATCAAACACTTCGATGCAATTCCTAGTACTATCGCCAATGCAATCTTCGGAGCACTCACTATGATTTAAACTATGCTCACCAGTTACAATATCAATGTCAATAGTATCCTCTGTGTCACAAGTACACACTGTAGGTAAACAACTTGGGGATCCGGAGAAATCGATTTGAGCCTTTGACTCAATAATTCAACATAGCTTAGTGTCATCTATTCCTTCACCAAAGCTAGCAGTAACAGTACACAAAGTCATAGAAGCATCACCCAATTGGTGTTTAAAATCCATTTTATTAGCTTCAATACTCATTACATCAACATTTGAAGTTGGCGAGAAACACATTAAGGAAATCGAATATAAATATAAAAAGTCACGGCCTAACAGCAGTGGGACAGGAAGCGAGTTATCTGGAACAATAAAGACGGTCAACGACCTCTTAATTTGACGAAATTCAATATAACATAAACATTTACCGTATGTTAATATTGTTGACTGTGCAAGTCCATAGTATTTTGAGTCACACAAAGTGAGACGATCGATTCTTGGTGGCAGTTGAGACAACCCTATAAAGCTAACCGGACTACCGGTATCAAGGAGAGCACAAACTAATTTAGGTTTACTACAACTGGCATTATTTGGTGCAATAGAAATACTTACCATCTGCATGGCACCAATTTTGCCACTAATGTCATCTCGGTCGTCGTCTCTATCATCTGCACAGTTATGATCACAGCAATGTTGACATCTGTTTACAGCCGCACCACAAGTCTTCTGATTCCTTTTTGGGCATGTGTTAATCAAATGATTCATTGATCCACATTCAAAGCAAGCGCCTTTCTCACGTGGTTTCTCTGGGCAGTTTCGGGATATATGTCCCCGTTGGGAACAATTATAACAACGTGGTGTTACCGTCTGAAGTAAGCCGCCTGGCCCTCGTGACACTGAAGCTTCGGAAATCGGTTAAGTTGTAGATATAGGTGTTGGCTTTACACGAGCTAAGCCATCACGACGGCTTCGTTCATAGCACAACAGCATCCCCTTCAAATCATGAACAGTAGTTGCCTGATAAAATGCAGACACATTTGCTTGGCTATCACGCAATCCTCCAACAATGATTTCGACTAGATCACGTTCTGGTATATTGGCATGCGTCGCAATTTCCTGCATACAAACAACATAATGCATTATGGATTCGTCCCTTTGCCAAATGCGTCGTTCGAGTTGTCGATACACTTCCTTTAAGGGCATATATCTGTCGTATTCACGAAGCAATTGAAATCGTAACTCAGACCAAGTTTGCACAGTGATTGTTCTTAAGAATATTTTGGCTGTACCAGTCAACAAACGACGAGCACACAGTAATTGATATTGTTCATCCATGTTCAATGGTGCAGACACGTTCTCAAAATCTGTAATCCATTTTTGCACATTATAGGAGTCATCACCACTAAACATAGGTACAGCATTTTCGATAGCACTGAACATATCATTACGACGAACTGAAGGTGTTGCTTCTTGAGGACGCAATCGATTTGTGCTATTTGCCTGTAATGCTTCCAACTCAGCTTGAAGCGCAAAGAAGCGCCTTTTCTTTTCAAGCAACTCTAATGCTGCATCCAAGTCTTCATCCGCTGGCAATTGTCCGGAATTTTCAATTTGGACATCTTGACGACCATCATCAGCACCACCGCCATCAATACCAACGTCATGAGCATCACCGCCATCGATAATGTTAGCCTCATTTACATTTTCAAGAAACAATATGCGCAGTTGCGCCACTGTTGCGGTTGCTGGAAATGCAACTCCAGCATTTGTTAATGCTTCCACAAATTGATTTTTTGTCCAGCGCTGGGTATTCACCATCATTTTTACTTATTAACTACCCCCCATCTGAGATATAACACCTTCTAGAAATTATGTCTTTCTTTATTCAATATTTCACTTTTTTCAATATGGCCACCGCGTGGTGTGTACAAAACGAAACTCTCTTTTACAATGTTGCAATCAGAGACAATACTGAGACCCCCAACTCCGGCCGATTTTCCGTTACTTGCCTACAAGCTATATTACCATGGGCTTGTGACGTTTTTTTGCGCTAGTATTGATACATAGAAATTCGTATTGACAAATGTCACGAAACTTCAAAAATTCCGGGTCACCAACACACGCTCAAAAAAAGAGCACAACTTCCGCTGCTTCCAAACTGGCTTCCGGTGTGGGCAAAGTTGCTGGCTGCGTTCGTAAAATATTATCCGTTAAATTTGAAAATAATTTTTACAACTAAATTTTGTATGGACAGTGGTTTATTTTAAGAATAATTGTATACTTTGTTGACAATATAAGAAAAATAAACAATTCTGAAGAATAATAAACAAATTAAAACATTTTTCGCGAACATTCTTAAAGCATTTAACATAAATCGAGTAGAATATGTTTATCACATACGGCGCTTAGTATACTTCTGGAGTTTAGTTATAATTTATAAATACCAAGATTAATATCGTTGCTGTTATTAAGTATAAATTAAGAGTTCCTCCGTTAGTCTAAATATAATTTAAAATAAAGTATACGTATGTGTATTTGTTTAATTTTTGTTGTGATTCGTATTTCCAAGTCTAAATTTATATTACTTATAAGGCGTATGGTTTGGTATTATAATGGAACAATAATGGTGAATGAGTACTCTGGTTGAATAGAAATACAGAATGTTATGAAAAAATGAATATGAAAATGTACTGAGATAATATACTTATTCACCAAATTTGAGTTGAACTTCTCCTAAAAAAAGCTGTACTTCTGAACACAGTCACAGCTCACCACGGTTGAAATCTGACACTGACACTGACAACTAGTCTAACTTATCCGAACTGTTTTTTTTTTTTTTCGCGAAATTCGCTGCCAGGTACCGATTGCCTGTACAACTTGTCCAACTTGAAACGTCTCAACCTGGTCTCAACTTGAGCGATAATGAAATAAGCGAACTATCATCCGTGGTCGAGTTTTGGCAAAAGCTGGAGATCTTGAATGTGTCGCGCAACCAGCTGAAAGCTCTACCTTCATCAATCTTCAAGCTGATGAACCTACGCCGTCTGTATTTGATTGACAACAAACTGGATTCCCATCCCTTATACATGAGTTTCAGCCGACTTTTACTATGTTCCAAAGAAAGGGGCTACTTCACCGTCGCTGAAAATTGCTCGGACTTCTGCTAAGACGATTTAGCAGACGACGACATCATGATACTGGACACCGGCGAACAAGTATTTCTCTGGCTCGGCTCTATACGCAGTGAAGTCAAAATCAAATTGGCCTAGAAAACCGCACAAGTAAGTCACACAGCCGACGACAGAAACTCTTTCAGTTTACACAAATATGCATTTAATAACATTTATTCCAGGTATTCAGCACAACATCTATCAAACTTTTCCTCACTCTGAAGAACAAGGAGTCGAAGCGCTTCACAAAATGTTTCCATGGCTGGAGTGCACACATGGCTCCACCAGAATAGAGTGCAAATTCGTTTAATCTTTCATATATATAACACGTACTGATAGTTTTACATGTTACTTATATTATATTCAATACATATATTAAAATGTTTTGGACAACAACAAACTAAGATTACTGGTGTTGGCCTATTCGAAGACTTTGTAAATAGTAGACGCCCAGTTGCTCCCTTGGCAGACCAGCAGCAGTGCATTTAGACGAATCTGTTCAATGTTGTTGTCACGATTCTCCCTGTCAACCTTGGCTTTAGTTCTCATCCGTGCTCGAGTAGTTTAAGACGGGTTTTCTCCTGCATTTCGATCTCGTGTTCGATGGTTTGCCGGCGCATTGCCTCTTGGAGTGTGACACTTTCCTCTTGCCTAGTAAGTGTTACCGTTTAAAGAATCAATTCACACAACTTTTACTATATTCTTACTTTTTGAAATTGTTCTCCTGGATACGTTGCTGCTGCGACAATTGATCTTCATAGCGGCGCCTTGCCAATTGGTATTGATAGTGGGCACGATGCTGTTGTTGCTTGGTCTCTTCCTAGAAGTGGATAAAAATGGTTAGCAATTCTTCGTAAGGCTCATGTTAATTCAAATTCAACTTACAGTCAGGGTCTTCCTACGCTCTTCGTGATCGATACGCTTGTGTTCAACTTTCGCCAATATGTGTTGCGTATTCCTTGACTTTGGCCATACACTCTTGATGGCGTGTGTTCTCCTGCATCGTGTACAAATCAAGGGCTTCTCTAGCATGATCTTGAGTGGGAGCTTGTGATTTAACAAACCTTGAAGAAATATCTAATAATTAAATATATATAGTGAGACAAATTCATTGAATAGTATGGCTTACTTATATCGATTCCGATTGATATTCATCGTTGTCTCCAGTGCGATCCATTATATATGGTAAGGTTAGCGAACACCTCAACGTCGGCTTGTTCCTTAGCTGTAAGACAAATATATTTAATTATTAATTTAAATCCTTTAAATATGCGAAAACTTACATTTTCTCAAATTGTTGGAGGAAAAATACAATTTGTTTTCCATATTTTGACAGTTGTCACTCGACTTCTGTCAAAAGAAATTCACCACATTTTTTTTGTTTTGCTTTTTTTGTTGAAGCTCACACGGATTCTAAATTGACATAACACCGATAGGAAAACAAAATGGCGAATTCAAAAAAAAACTGAGGGGGCCAGCGGCAAGAGGATTGCGAGTTGGGGGTCTCAGTATTGTCTCTGGTTGCAATATGCCGGATATTCGCCATTTTTTGGACTTGCTGAACTGAGCCATTCGACTGGTGACATTGCCAGGCTACTCCATAATAATAAAGGCATTGCCCTGAACAATTGAGCAACTGACCAGCCGAATGGTAAGAGACTAGAATTACACTACAGTTTTTTTCTTTTTGCGGGCTCCTAAGTCCTTTTTGACTTTTTGAGCTTCATTGTGTGACGTTTTTAGATATTTCTTTTGTTTTTTCTCTTTTGCAAGTTGTATTTCTTTTGAAACTGAACATCCTCTACACCCAGAGAAAAAACAACGTAAAATTAAAGAATGAATGATGAATGACTTAGCTTCGACTACGAAAATTTTTAAATCAAAGTGGCACGACGTTAATTCAAAGTGTTTCAGTAATTAAAAAAGATGGTCACAATGTAAAAGTGAATACGTTTCACTTTGAATCTAGGGTGACTTTATTTAAAATAACATTGCGTATTCAAATCAAATATGTTTCAACGTAAAAATAAATATTCTTTATCAAAGTGTATTCAACGTAAAATCAAATAGATCGTATTACATTTTAGTTTACATTTTTTCCCTGAGCAGGATGGTTTTCATTGCAGTTTGCACATTTAGGGTGCTCAATTTTCTCCTTCATGCATTCTTTAGTGTGGTGACTTCCTGCACACTTTACACATCTTGGGTTTGAGCTGCAATATTAATGCGTATGCCCACACCTTTGAAATTTTTTGCATTGGGGCACTAATTTCGACTTCCTTATGGTATGAATTTGAACTTTCATCCCAAGTATGTTCTTGATGCCACATATTTTTTCTTTATCTTGGTCATGTTCAAAACTGAGTATAAAACTTTGCTTTTATACTTTTCAGCATATTTATGACATCCAATATTTTAAAATCTCTGTCTTCTAATTCTTTTTCAATGCTTTTTGGTGAGCAAGAGTAATGCAGTTTTTTCACTACAACCTTTATCGGTCTGGTTTGCTTATTCTCATAAGAATACCATTGCATTTTCTCAGGTTCAGTATTTTAGTGAGGTTTCTGTATCCCTCTTCTTCAACCACATTCATTTTAATGTCGGTTTTGTTAATTAGAGCTGTATTAGCTTTAATTTAATTTTCGCCCAATATCGACACTACCAATGCTGTCCAAGCTATTCGAAAAAATGCTGGCAAAACGTCTGCAAAAAATAATTGATGAAAAATCGCTAGTTCCAATTCATCAATTTGGGTTTAGAAAAAAGCACTATACAATTGATCAGGTGCATAGAATCACAGATAAAATTGAAAAAGCATTCGAAGAGAAAAATGTGTGCTCTACAATATTTCTTGATGTAGCACAAGCTTTCGATAAAGTCTGGCATAAGGGACTGATCCATAAATTACAAAGGCAACTGCCGAAGCAGTATTCGACAATTCTGGAGTCATATATAACAGAACGATTCTTCAGAATCGAACAAGAGACAGAGTACTCAACACTAAGAGCAACACTGACACTGACAGCCGCCCACAAGGGTTCATCAGTGCCACCGAGAATCGAGCGAGGCTATAAGCTTCGCTCGAGTCTCGGCAGCACTATTCATGTTGGCTAGCCCGGCCCCTCCCCAAAATACCACCTACTCTAAGCCTAAACCTACAAACTTAGTATCTAGCTTAAAACTAAGGAGGATGCTACATAAGTATCGTACCGGCCCGGGTGAGCGTATCCACCATCACCTGTTCATCAAGCCACCAAAATTCGGTGAACTGCTTTAACGTATCAACCCTGTCCCGTTCCGCAATTGCGGTACTAAAACGGAGGAGCTCCTGAGCATTGGCGGCGTACCCGTCGTGGATGAGCCGCTTATCCTCGCGCCGCGGTGGCTGTGGTACAATACCGGCACCCCATCTTTTGTCTGGACTAAACCTTTCATGTCTACATGAAGAAATGCCTCAGGCGGGATGAAGCCAGACCGAAGCGTCCTCTCGTGGTACATTAAATTGGGGTAGAAAGCCCCTGAGATCAGGCTATTTTCACTATTTTCCTATTCAGTCGGGCCCCATTGTATACGGTCCTTTTGGGATAGTATTTTATGTACTGAAATTCAGGAGTTCTAAACCACCCTAGACAGGCCCTGAGACATTGTCTCTCAAACACCCGAATCTTTTCCATATAGGACGGCGCTATATTGAACCACGTGGGACAGCCATAAGCGATGAAAGGCCTTATAAGGGCCACGTAGCAAATGACCTTCACCCTGGAATCAAGTTGACTGCTGCGAAACAGTCTCCTTGTAGGCCCTTTTAGCCCCAGCAAGACAAGCATCTATATGTTTGTCAAAATACAGATACTGGTTCAGCCAGATGCCAAGATACCTCACCACGTTTTTCACCGCCGATGGTTGCCCCTGCTGTCCAATAATTGTTAATTTTCTCCAGTATTTTCTGGTATCCCAGCCAAAGGAGTTCTGAACAGGATTGTTTCCAGTTCAGTTGATCTCAGAAAATTACAGAAAATCTGTAAGTTTGTATTGGGGCAGTAAAATCCAGTAGTCCGAAAATGTTCCCATAAATAAATAAACTGTTCAGGCGGAAGGATCATAACGACATTTCATGTGTTCGAATACCTCGGACAAACGAGAACAGACAGACACTACTGACTGCTGGCATAAGTCCGGAAAGTGCCGACTCGAACGACGGCTTTTTCGTGGTCGCGGACCCGCAGGAGAGGGTGAATTTGATGGGAGCTTTCTTTGAGACTGTGTATACGGTGAACAACCCTGTTTGCCGTAACCGCAACCTCGAGGAGAGAGCCTTTCTTAACCACTTTTATCTGCGGACCGAAATTCAAGATTGGCGATCCGAGAACAACGGTTTCACCGGGTTCAATGACGACAACCGTGCAAATGGCACAATCGCCGATGCAAATACTCATCTGTTCGTGAGCAGAGATGAACTTCGGTGCATCTTTGAATCACTTAAAAACAAAAAGTCGGCGGGAGTTGACGGTGTCCCAAACGTCGTATTACGACACCTGCCGCTGGAGCTGATAGATATTCGCCACGCTATTTAACAATGCGCTGAATAATGCATATTATCCAGAGCAGTGGAAAATAGCGGTTGTAAGCCCTATCCCGAAAAAGGATAAAGATAGGACGAACCCTGCTAATCTCCGGTCAATTAGTTTGCTTCGGAATGTTAGCAAGGTATTCGAGAAAGTCGTCAATAGATCTCTTTTGAAATGAGTTGAGGAAAATAAGATTATTCCGGACAACCAGTTTGGCTTCAGAGCGGGGCATGACACTATTCATGCCGCGTCGAAACTGGTTTCCGACATTCAGTGGAATAAAAGTAAGAAGCAATGCACGGGTGCCTGGCTGGTCGACTTTGAGAAGGCCTTCGATACCGTATGGTTGGAGGGGCTCTTTTATAAGCTGACCAGATTGGGCATTCAAAAACCTTTTACTATTTATGATTTACGACATGCTTATGGGAAAGAAGTTCGTTGTCAAAGCTGGCAACGTGACTTCGAGCAGGGTTTTCGAAATTAAAAACGGCTTACAACAGGGAGCAGTGAATTCTCCGGTCTTGTTTAATATTTACACAAGTGACCTGGTGGGTTCCCTCAGACATGCTATAGCGTACGCGGACGATTTAGTGGCTTAAAGGTCAGGACCAAAAATCGAGGTCATTAACATCCTTCTGCAACGTGACTTCGAGCAAATTAAGAGGTATTGCGATGATTGGAAGTTGAAAATCAATTTCCAAAAATCGGAAACAATCCTGTTCAGAACTCCTTTGGCTAGGGAATCTGGGGATACCAGAAAATACTGGAGAAAATTAACAATTATTGGACAGCAGGGGCAACCATCGGCGGTGAAAAACGTGGTGAGGTATCTAGGCATCTGGCTGGACCAGTATCTGTATTTTGACAAACCTATAGATGCTTGTCTTGCTGGGGCTAAAAGGGCCTACAAGGAGACTGTTTCGCAGCAGTCAACTTGATTCCAGGGTGAAGGTCATTTGCCACGTGGCCCTTATAAAGCCTTTCATCGCTTATGGCTGTCCCATGTGGTTCAATATAGCGCCGTCCTATATGGAAAAGATTCGGGTGTTTGAGAGACAATGTCTCAGGGCCTGTCTAGGGTGGCTTAGAACTCCTGAATCTCAGTACATAAAATACTATCCCAACAGGACCGTATACAATGGGGCCCGACTGAATAGGATTGACAACTTCCTTATTAAGGTGATTTAAAATAGTTATTTCAAATGAGAGTGGTAATTAATATTAGTACCAGAGACAATACTGAGACCCCCAACTCCGGCCGATTTTCCGTTACTTGCCTACAAGCTATATTACCATGGGCTTGTGACGTTTTTTTGCGCTAGTATTGATACATAGAAATTCGTATTGACAAATGTCACGAAACTTCAAAAATTCCGGGTCACCAACACACGCTCAAAAAAAGAGCACAACTTCCGCTGCTTCCAAACTGGCTTCCGGTGTGGGCAAAGTTGCTGGCAGTGTTCGTAGAACATTATCCGTTAAATTTGAAAATAATTGTTTCAACTAAATTTTGTGTGGACAGTGATTTATTTTAAGAATAATTGTATATTTTGCTGACAATATAAGAAAAATAAACAATTCTGAAGAATAATAAACAAATTAAAACATTTTTAGCGAACATTCGTAAGGCATTAAACATAAATCGAGTAGGATATACTTATCACATACGTTGCTTAGTATACTTCTGGAGTTTAGTTATAATTTATAAATACTAAGATTAATATCGTTGCTGTTATTAAGTATAAATTTTGAGTTCCTCCGTTAGTCTAAATTTATAATCTAAAATATAGTATACGTATGTGCATTTGTTTTACTTTTACGTGTCTCGTGTTTCAAAGCCTAAATTTATATTATTTATTTATTTTGGTATTATAATGAAACAATAATGGTGAATGAGTACTTTGGTTGAATAGAAATGCAGAATGTTTTGAAAAAACTAATATGAAAATTGATGAAAATGTACTGAGATAATATACTTATTCACCAAATTTGAGTTGAACTTCTCTTAAAAAAGGCTGTACTTCTGAACACTGTCACAGCTCACCACGGTTGAAATCTGACACTGACACTGACAACTTGTCTAACTTATCCGAACTGGATTGTCGCGAAATTCGCTGCCAGGTACCGATTGATTGTACAACTTGAGCGATAACGAAATAACCGAAAAATCATCCGGGGTCGAGTTTTGGCAAAAGTTGGAGATCTTAAATTTGTCGCGAAACCAGCTGACAGCTCTACCTTCATCAATCTTCAAGCTGATGACCCTGCGCCGTCTGTATTTGATTGACAACAAACTGGATTTCGAGGGAAAACCATCCCTGATACGTGAGTTTCACCCGACTTTTCCTATGCTCCAAAGAAAAGGGCTGCTTCACCGTCGCCGAAAAGACGATTTAGCCGACGGCGACATCAAGATACTGGACAACGGCGAACAAGTATTCCTCTGGCTCGGCTTCATATGCAGTGAAGTCGAAATTAAATTGGACTAGAAAACCGCACAAGTAAGTCACACAGCCGACGACAGAAACTCTTTCTGTTTACACAAATATGCATTTATTAACATTTATTCCAGGTAATCAACACAACATCTATCAAACAACCAGAAAGTGCGCGCAAACTTTTCCTCATTCTGAAGAACAAGGAGTCGAAGCGCTTCACAAAATGTTTCCATGGCTGGAGTGCACACATGGCTCCCACAGAATAGAGTGCAGATCGTTTTATCTTTCATATTTATAACACGTACTGATAGTTTTACATGTAAATTATTTTATATTCAGTACATATTGTGGCGTGGAATGAATTGTGGTGAAATGAAAACAACCCCCATTAGTCACCAAACAAGTTCCACTTCCAATTGGAAATTGGAATCTGTCAATTCCCCACTAAACTAAATGGGAATTTATCAATTGCTGAAAAGGGGAAAAAGTATGTCAGCCAATTGTAGAACCAATTGGAGTTAGCTAGAAAGTTCTCGAAGAGATGGCAGAGCAGATATAAAAGGAGAGGTTGTAGAACAGGGGACAGTTGATTTTTATCAGTGATTGGTTAAAGTTCGAGATAGTAATCGGTTGTAAAGATAAATAAGTGCAAAGGTGTATAGTGAAATAAGTGATTGGTTTGAATCGTTGAGGAATTGTTTAAGTAATATTGTTCTAGTACTTTATTAGTGGATAATCCGTAAAAGTGTAATAAAAGTGATTTTGACTAGAAAAGTTTAACAGAATAGTGTTTTATCTTTTCGAATCCCAGCCCAAATGTAACATTGGTGTCAGAAGTGGGATAAAACTTATTCTGTGCTGAAGCGTGTGTTATAAACATTAAAAAAAAAAAAAAAAAATTAATTACAGTGAATTTGTGATTTTCGAAATTACTAGTGACAAACAAAATGGGTCGTGTATTGCTACAACTAAGCATACCCCAATTAAAAAGTGAATTAGAAAAGAGGAATCTCTCCACAGCTGGAGGGAAAAGTGACCTCATACTCCGTCTGCAGGAGGCTGTCGAAAATGAGGGAGAAAATTCAAAGACCATGCTTTTTGACGTGGCAGAAGAACAAGTAAGTACAGGCGTTGATATTAGCGCTATGATGGAATTACTTCTTGCCAAGATGGAAGAACAGAAGAATTCTCTAGAAGAACAGAAGAATTCTATGGAATCTAAGTTCGCAGAACAGAAGAATTCTATGGAATCTAAGTTCGCAGAACAGAAGAATTCTCTAGAAGAACAGAAGAATTCTCTAGAAGAACAGAAGAATTCTCTTGAAGAACAGAAAAATTACATTGCCGCCGCACAAAAAGATGCCGTGGAAGAGTTTAAGAATGTTCTGGATGTAAAAATCGTCGCGATTGATGAGAAGTTAAATAAACATGAAACCAAGTTTGAGGAAATTAATGAATCTCTTCATAGACACGAAACAAACATCGAGAACGTAGTTAAAGAGCTCGAAAAAGTCAAGAAACAGAAGGCTTGCGAATATTCTGCTGACTGCGTAAGAAGGAAAGAGATGCAACCACCCGTTTTTGATGGTCAAACATCATGGCCGATCTATAAGAGACAGTTCGAAGCAGCTGCAATGACCAATGGATGGGACGACGAGGAAAAGTCGATTGCATTAACACTCGCATTACGAGGTACAGCTGCAGAATTACTTCAAACTATCTCCGAAGAAAAACAGCGCGACTATGACGCTTTGGTTAAGGCTATTGAGATGCGGTTTGGTGACGACCATATGCAGCAAGTGTATAGAGTGCAACTGCGCAGTAGATTCCAGAAGAGGGGAGAAACACTCCAGCAGCTGCAAGCGGATATAGAACGGCTAGCGCACTTTTCATATCCCAATGCCGGCGAAGATGTCATCAACGAAATGGCTATTGAGGCATTTACACAAGCCATAGAAGACAGACAGCTGCAGATGGCTCTACGAATGGCTGGAAAGAAAACTCTTCCTGAGGCACTGGCATTTGCATTAACTATGAAAGCTGCTGACCAAGCATCTCAAGGATTCCACCGCGTGAGAGAAATAACATCCGTCGAATGCTCATGCCAGAGAACAGATGTAGAAGACCGGAACATTGTTCGCAGGGGACCGATCCGTTGCTGGATCTGCAACAAAATTGGACATCTTCAACGACAGTGCAGAGCTGAACGTAGACAGAGTAGCTGTCCACATTGCAGAACTAGGAGTCGTATCGAGGATGCATCTGAACAATCGGCGGACGGAACCTCACAAAGCCATCAGTTAAGAACCAACTTCACGGGGCGGAAGCTGGTTTCTGGAATCGACGCCCCCAGGACCACAATTCAGGTCTCCCAGACCAAACGATGTAATAAGAGCTTGACAGTGGAAGCCCATATCGGCCAGAAAAAGTGTGTGGCTACAATCGATACAGGTGCCACCGCTTCCATAATCAGAAGGGACATCGTTCGTCAATCATGGCTGCACAACACCAGCAGCTACTGTCTGAAAACAGCAACTGGAGCAACGGTAAAGGTGTATGGTGAGGTACTCTTGACGATAAACCTAGCAGGAATAGTCTTCTCCCATATATTCTTAGTGGCCGATATATGTGACGAATGCATCATTGGAATCGACTTTATGAAGACGCATGATGTAGTGCTCGACATCGGTTTGCAAGTTCTAAAGTACAGAAACGTCGAGATTCCAATGGTTTACGGGAACGAGAACGTCGCAGCTCTAAGAACAGTTGTAAGTGAGGACGAAATATTACCACCTTCGTCAGAGACCCTTATTTGGACAAGGTTGGAAGGTGATCCTGGGAGCCACCGATTCTTCCTAATAGAGCCAGATACAGAAAACTATTACCAGAGCTATATCGTCGGAAAAATGCTTGTTGAACCTAAAAACAACTTGGTTCCCGTTCGTGTCCTCAATGTGGAACACAGAACCGTAAAGCTGAAGCAAGGGGAAGTGATCGGGAAGTGCGTACCAATTACTGCGGTCACAAAGTTGTCAAATGAAAGTCCTGCGAAACCGGTTAGACCTACGGAAATATCGGAAATGAAAAAGAATATACTCGGAGAGTGCGAGCTGGATCAGGAGCAGCGGGCCATGGCAGGGAGTCTAATCGACGAGTTCGCTGATATATTTGCTTCGCAGAGTAGCGAGTATGGCCGAACACATCTCGTACAGCATCGAATTGACACCGGGGATGCAAGACCAATTCGTCAGCCTCCCAGACGACTACCATTGGCCAAGCAGACGGAGGTTACAGAAATGGTGTCGACGATGGAAAAGGAGGGACTGATTGAGAGCTCAAATAGTCCGTGGGCATCACCGGTCGTCTTGGTCAAAAAGAAAGACGGAAGTACGAGATTCTGCGTGGACTATCGCCAACTAAACAACGTCACCAAGAAGGATAGCTACCCCCTGCCCAGAATTGACGATACCCTGGACACACTATCCGGGGCCAAATGGTTTTCGACTCTTGATCTGAAGAGTGGCTACTGGCAAGTACAGATCCATCCAGAAGACCGCGAGAAAACAGCATTCACAGCAGGAAACGGGCTTTGGCAATTTACAGTAATGCCATTTGGACTGTGCAATGCTCCAGCAACTTTTGAGCGTCTAATGGAGCGTGTTTTGCTGGGACTGACGTGGAAAACCAGTTTGGTCTACCTGGACGATGTCATCGTGGTGGGTAAAACGTTCAACGAACATCGAAATAACCTTAGGGAAGTGTTCCAAAGGCTACGAAGTGCACAGTTAAAACTGAACCCGAAGAAGTGTTCTCTATTCCGACCAGAAGTGAAGTATCTCGGGCACATCATCTCTTCCAAGGGAGTCAAGACTGATCCGGAGAAGATCGATGCAGTGAAAAACTGGCCGGTTCCCAAAGACAAACATCAGCTGAGAAGCTTCCTGGGACTTGCGACCTATTACAGACGATTTGTAAAGGACTTTGCCAGGATCGCAAAGAGCTTGCATCAACTGACAGAAAAAGGCAAACAATTCAAATGGTCAGGTGAGTGCGAAAATAGCTTCAAAGAACTTAAGCAACAGTTGTGCGACGCCCCCATATTAGCGTACCCCACCCCTGGAAAAACATTTATTGTGGATGCAGACGCTAGTAATGTGGGAATTGGAGCCGTGCTTTCCCAGGTACACGAGGGCCAAGAGAAGGTAGTTTCGTTCTTCAGCAAAGTTCTCTCAAAGCCAGAAAGGAACTACTGTGTTACCAGGCGCGAACTCCTTGCTTTGGTTCTGGCAACGAAACATTTCCATAAGTACCTCTATGGGCAGAAATTCATCCTTCGCACAGACCATGCATCTTTAAAGTGGCTACTACACTTTAAGAATCCTGAAGGACAAGTCGCAAGGTGGATCGAACAGCTGCAAATGTACGAGTACGAAATACAACACCGAAAGGGAAGTCTTCACTCAAATGCAGACGCTCTCTCCCGTCGACCGTGCAAAGCAGATTGTAAACATTGCTTACGACACGAGGAAAAAGATGTCGTGTCCGTTCAAAGGGTGAGAGCTATGCCCATTGGTGGCTGGAGTGCACGGGAAATCCGGGAGGCTCAAAAGGAAGATCCGGATATCGAACCAATCCTCGCCTGGAAGGAGCATGAAGGAAAACCAGACTGGCAGGAGATATCCAATAGGAGTCCCGAGCTGAAGGCATACTGGGCGCAGTGGGATTCCCTTCATGTCCAAGACGGCATTCTAAAAAGAAAATGGGAAAGCCCGGATGGAAAGTCGTACGTAATGCAGCTTGTTGTTCCCAGGACAAAAGTTATCGAAGTGCTGAGGGAATTGCATGATGGAGTGTCTGGAGGCTACTTGGGAATAAACAAAACACTCGGAAAAGTACGAGAACGCTTTTACTGGGTCCATTCAAGGGAGGATGTTGAGAATTGGTGCAGGAAATGCGTAATATGTGCGGCCAGCAAAGGCCCGAGAGTGAAAGTCCGAGGCCAGATGCATCAATATAATGTGGGAGCCCCTTTCGAAAGGATAGCCGTTGATATTGCGGGACCGTTTCCTGAAACGAACAATGGAAATCGTTACATCCTTGTTGTTATGGACTACTTCAGTAAGTGGCCTGAAGCATTCGCTATCCCAAATCAAGAAGCTAAGACTGTGGTGGAGCAAATCGTCTTCAACTGGGTAAGCAGATTTGGTGTGCCTATGGAACTGCATTCGGACCAAGGACGAAACTTCGAGTCCAGGATTTTCCAAGGTGTGTGCCAGTTACTCGGGATTAAGAAGACAAGAACAACACCGCTTCATCCACAATCAGATGGGATGGTGGAGCGCTTCAATAGAACGCTGAATGAACACCTCTCTAAGGTCGTTGGCGATGACCAGAGAGATTGGGACAAACACATTCCCATGTTTTTATTGGCCTATCGAAGTGCAGTGCACAACACCACAGGACATACTCCATCTGAAGTCCTATTTGGTCGAAAAGTCCGCCTACCTAGCGAGTTAATGTTTGGATCTCCATGCGAAGAGTCCAAAAATGAGGAGGACTATGTTACAGACCTCAGAGATATCATCAGGGACGTGCATCGAGGGACTAGGGCTAATATTAAGATAGCCAGTGACCGCATGAAAACGAGGTACGATACTAAAACAACAACTACAGGCTTTCAAGAAGGAGATCTGGTATGGTTATATAACCCTCATCGACGAAAAGGTTTATCACCTAAGTTGCAACCAGACTGGGAAGGCCCTACAAAATCGTAAAGCGCATCAACGACGTTGTCTATCGCATCCAACGAGGAAGAGGCAAGCTGAAAGTCGTTCATGTGGATCGTCTTCATCGCTACAATGGTGCAAATGTTAACGAGTTTGTTCGGGACGAACAAGTTTAAGAGGGGGATATTGTGGCGTGGAATGAATTGTGGTGAAATGAAAACAAACTGAAATGGTGAAATGAAAACAACCCCCATTAGTCACCAAACAAGTTCCACTTCCAATTGGAAATTGGAATCTGTCAATTCCCCACTAAACTAAATGGGAATTTATCAATTGCTGAAAAGGGGAAAAAGTATGTCAGCCAATTGTAGAACCAATTGGAGTTAGCTAGAAAGTTCTCGAAGAGATGGCAGAGCAGATATAAAAGGAGAGGTTGTAGAACAGGGGACAGTTGATTTTTATCTGTGATTGGTTAAAGTTCGAGATAGTAATCGGTTGTAAAGATAAATAAGTGCAAAGGTGTATAGTGAAATAAGTGATTGGTTTGAATCGTTGAGGAATTGTTTAAGTAATATTGTTCTAGTACTTTATTAGTGGATAATCCGTAAAAGTGTAATAAAAGTGATTTTGACTAGAAAAGTTTAACAGAATAGTGTTTTATCTTTTCGAATCCCAGCCCAAATGTAACAATATAATAAAATGTTTTGGAACAACAACAACCTACGATTACTGGTGTTGGCCTAATCGAAGACTTTGTAAATAGTTGTGACGCCCAGTTGCTCCCTTGGCAGACAATCAGCAGTGCCTTTAAACGAATCTGTTCTTGTTGATGTCACGATTCTCCCTGTCAACACTGGCTTTGGTTCTCATCTCGTGCTCGAGTAGTTTAAGACGGTTTTTCTCCTGCATTTCGATCTCGTGTTCGATGGTTTGCCGGCGCATTGCCTCTTGGAGTGTGACACTTTCCTCTTGCCTAGTAAGTGTTACCGTTTAAAGAATCAATTCACACAACTTTTATTATATTCTTACTTTTTGAAATTGTCCTCCTGGATACGTTGCTGCTGCGACAATTGATCTTCATAGCGGCGCCTTGCCAATTGGTATTGATAGTGGGCACGATGCTGTTGTTGCTTGGTCTCTGCCTAGAAGTGGATAAAAATGGTTAGCAATTCTTCGTAAGGCTCATGTTAATTCAAATTCAACTTACAATCAGGGTCTTCCTACGCTCTTCGTGATCGATACGCTTGTGTTCAACTTTCGCCAATATGTGTTGCGTATTCCTTGACTTTGGCCATACACTCTTGATGGCGTGTGTTCTCCTGCATCGTGTACAAATCAAGGGCTTCTCTAGCATGATCTTGAGTGGGAGCTTGTGATTTAACAAACCTTGAAGAAATATCTAATAATTAAATATATATAGTGAGACAAATTCATTGAATAGTATGGCTTACTTATATCGATTCCGATTGATATTCATCGTTGTCTCCAGTGCGATCCATTATATATGGTAAGGTTAGCGAACACCTCAACGTCGGCTTGTTCCTTAGCTGTAAGACAAATATATTCTATTATTGATTTAAACACTTAAAATATGCGAAAACTTACATTTTCTCAATTTCTTGGAGGAAAAATACAATTTGTTTTCCATATTTTGACAGTTGTCACTCGACTTCTGTCAAAAGAAATTCACCTCATTTTTTTTGTTTTGCTTTTTTTGTTGAAGCTCACACGGATTCTAAATTGACATAACACCGATAGGAAAACAAAATGGCGAATTAAAAAAAAAACTGAGGGGGCCAGCGGCAAGAGGATTGCGAGTTGGGGGTCTCAGTATTGTCTCTGATCAGTACAACAGTTCATCAATTAGTAAAGGTAAGACTAGACGGTATGCCAAGTGGTCATAAAATGCCAATTCCTGACAGTTCTCCTGTCAAAATATGGTCATACAATGTAATGGGCATATCTCATATGCTCTAATGACCTGAACGCCACATATGACCAGGCTGATTTTGACAGATAAAAATGCCCAAATAGCATATGGTGTAATGCGATAATAGGTACGAATGCCAGCATAATTATAGCCTTATATGCCCATATGCTTTTAATTGAAATTTCGATATGGCATTAATGGCAAATTTGATGGAACAGGAATTATTTTGTAGTCATCGCTGTTTGAGTTCGTAAAATTGTGATTCATTTTCGTTCTCTTTTTGGTAATAAATACTAAATGCCTCAAATGACCATCGAGTCAAATATGACCATATTGGTAATTTTGGTCATATAGTCTAATATACAGTTTTGATAATCCTGGCATTTTGTTCATTTGACAGCTAATCTGGTCATTTGCCTTTTGGCATTCATATGCTTAATTGGCATACAGTCTAATCTTAGCTTAAGGCGAAATAAATGTAACTTCATGAATTTTACTGGAAAACGGCTTGAAGGCAGCCGCCTTTCCACTGGAAAGTTATATATCTCTGTATTCCATCATCTTTGGTTCAGGCATTTAGAAAATTGTCTACTTAGTTCTGTTATGGGATGGAAACGCGGGTAAGAAACGTCGTATCTTTGTGTATTTTTTCTATGCCAGATATCCACTGAGTACTGAACTGAATTTTGCTGAAGTCGTCCACGCTTTACGAATAAATTGCAAAACAGCTGCATACCGGTGCCGCGAAACGAAAACAGAAAGCGCATTTTCGTGAAACAACGAACTGAAGACTGTTTTTTTATAAGAATCGCATCAAAATATTACTAAATAATTATAATCAAGACTCTTTGTTTTGTTTGTTCTAAAAGAACAAGCTAACATTTTTCCTAGTAAATAAGGTGAGTCGGATTACATATTTATATGCACATAATATCTATATAATAAGTATAATAATGCTAGGGTTTTGTTGGAGTAACCGGATACAGGATAAACAAATAAGTTAAAGTTGTTTTGTTGCATTATACCTTTTAAATTAAAGTGCGTGTTTTACCACAATGCGAGACTGGTAAACTTTGGTTCAACGAACTGCCTATAATTTGTTTGCGTATCAATTGTTTTTGCGTTGGGTATTGCTATTGAGGTGATATGAGACTTATGTACTACCTACCTCAAAGAGACACTTTGTATTTACTGTAGTTTCTTTGTATTGATTTGTTTTAGACATTATAACCTATTAAGCGTAGTATCCCACATGATCCGAAGCGTAATTTTCCGGTTGTCTCCAAATGGACGGCGAAGCGTCTGCGAAAATGCAACGGAAAATAATTTGCGGAGAATTCCATCAGCTGCTGCCCAAGTAGCAGTGTTGCCATCAACGGGTATCTCCGATTTGAATACTCGAACTTTCCGCTGGCTCCTTAAAATTATTATTTGGGAATTATCCTTATTTTGACTATTTAGTTAAAGTTCGGTGATTATTAGGCTCCTTAGGATTTAAAAAAAAAATATTCTTCAATTACCAACGTACTCTTTTCGCATAGGCCCAGTTACTTATAGACATACGTAAAACGAAACCGTAAACATTTTCAAATTTTCTTTAAGTTTCTAAATTTTTCCGTACGAAAAACTTTTTCCGATCAATTTTCAGTTAATTCCACAAAAAATAAAAAAAAATCATTCCACTGAAATATTTAATTTCTTACTGTTCCACAGGAATTTTTTTCTGATGGAATCCTATAAGTGGTAGTTGATTTGTTTTAATTATTTTCGTAGAGAACATTTTTTCTGACAGAATTTTTGCTATGACCGCCTATTTTTAATTTTACATTGTCGTCTTTCAAAAAAATTTAATTAGAATCCTAAGAGTGCAAATGAACTCAAAAAAAAAAAAGTGCATTTTTTAGCTTTGGTACTTTGCCGCCAACATTTTCCAAATTCTTCTATAAAAGCTGGAAATACTACAGTACAAATGTAACACTTTTGCAAGCAAATAATGTCTCAGACAATAAACGTGTGCGAAAAGAGAGTGGAGATTTCTACCAAGCAATCTACTACAATTACCCAATTTTCCGCCATCATTTCGCAGCAGATCCGTACTGCAAAACGAAAAGTAGAGTGAAATTTGTCGTTCATGCTTTCGTTGTCCCACTTTTGTATGGGGGTTTTTCGTTTCGGACCATGTGGGTACTAAGCTTAAAATTGGAATCGAAATCATGAATGAATAATTTCGGTCTGCTTTTCGTTTAGCAGTTCGGTGCTGCTGGCGAAAAGGGGGTAACTGTAGTAGTTTGCTATGCACAATTCTTGACTCTCACACAAATTAAGCCTAGTATGTACCGTCAACTTGGCACACATTAACCGATTTCGAACTACAGTGGACGTCCATTATAACGAATAACCGATACAGCGGATTTAAGATATAACGAACGCTTTTCAGATGCACATAATTATCTCTGTATAGCGAATTGTGCCTACGATTTGCTATCCGATATAAAAGTTGGTTTAAAAACCCTGAAAGTATTTACATGGCAGGACCTTTTAAATAAGCATAGTTTTCAATGAAATCTTTTTTTTTTTTTAAATAAAAAATCGATCGATACACGTCAAACATTATATAATTCATTATATTGGACGTCCACTGTATGTTTAAATATTCAAAGATGCTTATAAAAAGGAACGATTAAAAAACGTCGACTTGGTTTGACTTCAATTTAGAGAGGGAGTAAAAGGTTAAGATTGGCAATTAGTTCAAATAGGTTATGAACAAATGTAAGTAGTATAAAAGTAATGTACATATAACAAAATTTGTATAAAGCTCGGGCAACTGGATTTAAGCTTCAACCAGAAGTAAGTAAGTAATCTAAGTTTGTATAAATGTTGTTAATTTCAACACTGTATAATATGAATGTAAAAGTTTGCCAAATTACTCTTAGGGGGTATTACTTATTATATTTTCATTACATATTCGCTTAAAAAGAAACTAATTTTGGGGTAATTTTTGTCCAAAAACTGGGGTCAGATTCTGTAAGGCGAAACGATCAAACGTTTTCGTGCGAAAAGGTTTTTTTTTGTATATATATGCTTCCCACGAGTATTGCTTTAATAAGGATCGTCCCAGGTAGTGCCGCCCCACTTGCTATTGGTTTTTTTACCATCTTCGCCTGGGCACCTGAGGGAGCATGTACGTAGATAGTTTTGCCCAACTTTCCATCCTTTGGCACGTCACCACTGGAATTAGGTATACTTGGGAAGTTCGTAGTTCGATGCTCATCAAACAGCCATCTGTCATGGGTGACTCTACTAGCAACTGAAGCAGCTGTCAGCAAAGCCCGTTGAATCCATAAAGCCTCCACACCAACGTCCAAAAAGGACGCCACGACAAGGTGACATACCTACAAATTGACTGAAGCAAACTTGATGAACGAGACCCAATCGTGCACTTTATTGTAAGTCACTTCTCCGAATTTGTTTGCATATTCATTTCACGTGTCCTCCAGTTCAACATAAGAAATAGTAGCTTTTAAAAATAAAAGTCAAGTCTGTACCATCGTGTTCAAGAATAATTTATTAAGGCAAAGCGTTTACACAAAAATATGTTTTGTCAATACATTCCAATACTTTTTTGTTTGTTTTATTTTTATTACAAATTTAGAAATAAAATTAATTGCAATAAAAGCATTGCGTAATAAACTTCGTTGCAAAAAAATAAGAAAACAATTTTCTTTTCCGGAAAAGTTTTATAGAAAAATATTAGGCTTACCTTCTTATCTTGTAAAAGAAAATGAAAGCAATAGTTTTTTTCCTGTAACAATGCTTAGAACTCACCGGAGTATAATATCACTTTTTTATAGATAAAATTTATGAATGGCATAGTTTTTATTTTTGTTGTGCATTGAACGAACTACATAATGCAAAAGAATATTTTATTTGCGGACTTATACGTTATGTACACGCTTAAGATTAAATGATTTGCTTTAAAAAATTATTTACATGCCATTGACAAACTATTCTTATTCAAAATTACAGAGACTAAGGCAAGCGTTCGTTTCCCTGAAAAAGTGGCAAATTTCATTATACATTATTGCAAATAGCCTTATATGTTGGTGTTACTAAAATTGTATGCCCCTAACTAGGATTCTCTGCAGTTGGTAAAAATTCCGCTTTTATGAGCTCCAATAACATGTTGTTTGGGTTCAAAGTTTGTATTTTGAATAAGAAGTGTGTTCGTTTATCGTACTTATTTATATCATCAAAGTTGAGAATGGACTGTATCGCATTATTTTTGATAATAAAATCCAGAGAACTGATGTTATCGAACAAAGTACTACACCACCCCAACCCAAATCCAAGCTCCATGAAGTGATAAATATTCTGGCACCAAGTAGATCCTGGGCTACTTTGGCTACTCCGCGAGCTGCTACCACTCCATCGACTGTTCCGTCGAAATCACTATCGGCCATAGGACGTCCTTGCTGTCGTTTGAAGTGAATAATCATAAGTGTGAAGAGGGCGAAAAGTGCTGAAATAAATAAATAAAAAAAGTATTAAACAGACACTGGAAGTCAATTGGCTTGTTAAGTGTGTAAGTGATTTCAGAAAAAAATACACTTAATAGTTTGCTTACGTTTGAGTTAATACATAATATAAAAATAATACTTCCGCGAATATGTGACGTTTTTTTTTCTCAAGTTCTCAAATCAAAGAGAACAAGATTTTATACCCATCACAATACTAACCTGCTAATAAGTACATAACTCCAGTTATTAAGATTGCACTTATCTGTCTTTGGCAAACACCAAATGCTCCAACTAGTGCTGCACTGCCAAGAATAATTAGGCATACCAATGAACAAGAGATCGATAGATTTTGCATTCCTGAAAAATACGACATTTCAGAATATTTAAATATATGTATGTTCTTCTTCGTAACTTTAATTAATGGACTCAAGGATTAAGTAAAAATGCAGAATAGTGAAGTTGATAAAGACACATGTGGAGCAAAAATAAATACAGTTAAAAGTTGAATAAATTGCAATGCTTTTGTAATTAATGTTATTATATTTTAGTTTATAATATTTTTCCATCAGATGTTTGCGTTAGCGAGTAAAGTTGATGCAGAATTATTAAAGCTCAGTACATATAATGAAATATTAGTATACCAGCTAGCGTTTCGAACAAAAAATATTCGGTAAAGCAACTTTACACGATACTAAAGAGTGCAAATACCATATAAATTTGTTTATTATGTTTTAAATCAGTTAAATTAATCGAAGCGTTTTCGTTATAGTCATTTAAAATAATGAATCACTTCTGCTAGAGATCAACGAAAGTAGGTACACAAAATCACAAACGAAATAAAGCTTTATGACTTCAATAATTTGTATACATATTAAATAAATTATCGTGTAAAATGGGTTTTATATAAAAGTTTAGTGCATTGTATTGTACTGTTCCCATAAATGCAGTCGACTGCGCTTGATCAACAACATTTTTAAAGAAAAGGTACCACCACAATTGGATTTTGTCGGAGTAATCCAACATTTCCATTTTGCGATTACACGCAACATGATCTTTGAATATTGGGTTATTAACCCAAGACCAAACGAAATAATGGCAGATTAAAAAATAACTACTTGAAGAATTTTTAATTGCTTCAACTTGTCACCTTTTTGATCATTATTGGTATCAAATGTAAATATTTCTAATTTCATTCCACTCTGTTTTAGAAATTTTAGCTTCAGTCCACTTGAGTAGTTTCAGTGTTTTTCAGAACTCTTGATGGAATTTCGTTCAATTGTGACATTAAGACCACCGTTAAGACCGCCGTGTATCAACTGAGTTCTATAGTCCATTATGGTATCACGTACTTTATAATAATTGTATCAACAATAGTTTTTTATCAAAACAGTTGACTGCTAAACGTTGGGTTTTTCTTATTTGATACAAATGTGCAGTATGACTTCAAAGTGCGTATGGATAAATCCATTTTATTGCACTACAGTTATTAAAGAAACTAAACTATTTGTATAAATTAATTTAAACCGTTTAATTATGTGTCTGAAAGAACCCATCCATACGGAAAAACGCTAAAATAAACAGTTGGCTTCAAAGGTTCCTATAACCATTATATGCCGAATCCGAACGTCTGAGGGCATAAGCTTTCTCAGGGCAGTTAAACCTTAGCAAGAGCTGGCGCAGTGGAAAACCTCAAGGTGTAGTTTGTTATTTGTTATTGAATTTCTGAGCAGTTTAGTTAGGTTTCAGTGGAAGATATACATTTTTTGTTAATTTGTTTAACCTTCTTTACTGAGCTTGCAATCTAATGCAGTAAATGAATGGTTATTTGAATTCTATTGATATTTTATATACAGGGCTCTAGTCCCGCAATTTATGAAACGATTTAACAAAACGACGTCGTTTTTCTAAGGAAACATTAAGTTAAGATCTCCACATTCAAAATTCTTATCAGTTAATTGAAAGCATTGTGGTTTCAATCGCCGCCGTATTACGTATTAGTATTAGTAACGTATTTAAATATAATGGTCGGGTACAACTAATCCCCGGACAACTCAACCTGCGTCAACTGTTCCCCCTTAACGCCATCTACATCCAGACAGTCAATACTCGTATCATTAATCTAGTGGAAAGTGTTACCATCAAACGATTATTATGTTTTGTTCGGCCCCTATTCCACCAGCAAATCCATTTCAGCCTAAACCGACAGAAATATCAAATTTTAAAGATCTATTGTCTATTTTTGTTTGTTTTTTTTTTTTTTTGTGCGACTTAAAACAAACATAACATATCTCCGTCAATGTAAAGTAAACCAATCAATTTCACCTCCTCTGAGTCAGCCTGAAATTATGCAAGCTTTTGATTAAGTGCTAATAAGTTGATTATCACGGTTTTTGCTTTTTTATCAAATTTTTTTTTTGTTGTATCTGAATGTACATGAATTTAAGGATTTCAAGGCTGTAAATATTCAATTAATTTAAATATGAATCTAGAACAACAAGTTTAAATAAATTGTCTCTTAGCTTCGGAGAATTTGTGAAAAAATTCGGCTCGTATTTTTTCGATATAGAGAAGTCGCTTTTCGATTATAAAAAAAAAAACAGTATTAATATCGAAAACTTTCGTATGTTGTTTAGCATTACATACTTATAAATTGACACTACAATTTTCGACCACAAGTGAGACTAGTAAATGTAAATAAGTATGTCACAAGTTAATGTTTTAGATTACCACCAGAACCTGAGCGAATGGCCTAGAAGCGATCTATTCCATTCCAACAAAAAGCCGTTGCTGCCTACGGAACATGCATTTCTGGTTTATCTTTCGCAATATTTCAGCCATCAGAAGTAGCAGCAGGGAACACGTCGAAAACGTTATAAAGAACTTTTGCAGATGTGGGTACGCGAAATAACGATTTGAATTCAATCTAGGTTGAAGTCATAAACATAAAAACAAAATATTGTCAGTGTGGTGTTGTCTCGCTTTTGGCACCGAAATTATATTCGGAAAACGATGTGAGAATGTCGAGCAATTGAGCCGGAATATGAAAAGGCTTTAATGACCATTCCATTAGCACTATTGACAAGCTCCACCGTTTACCGGTTTGACCCAGGAGCCCAACTTGTCATCGATGTGGATTTGGGCGTTTAATGCAAAAATGGGTAAATAGTTAGTAATGAAGCATAACAATGAGAATATTGCATTGAATTTACCAAAAATTTAAGTCATCCAAAATAAAATAAGTACTAAGAAACATAACTAATGTAACTTGGTACATATGCAACGCTTATTTGCCGATTCTTTGCAACAAATATTCCAGTGATTCGCTATTAGTTCGAAACTTTTCGTAAAATTCGTAACTGGTACGAATTGCATAATTAATTCTCTGTTTATAGACCCGACCGTGAAGAACTCTCATAAGTTCGTATTCATTTAATTCATCGTCACTACGTGTTAAACATTAAAATTTAATGCCCACACTTTGCTTATTAGATCACTTCTACCCATATTGCTCGACTAATAGAAAAAAATAGTTTCGCTTGTGGTCGAAATTCGATCTTTACTTTTACAAATAACGCACTAATATATTTACAAAAGCGGATCAATTTCGAAAACGTCTTAGGTAAGTTTTACGGTTAACATTGTAACTATGAAAATTTAGAGCGTAAAATGTATGTCGAAAAATGTTCGGTTCTATAGTAACAATCATCAAAACCAACCTGTGCCCCTGAATTAAAATTAGGTATAGAGTTGCTTACTTTTATGGGTAATTAAATTTCATTCCTTCGTAATTAGGTTCTAATCAAAGATGAGTTATATTCGAATACGTTACTATGTAAATACGGCGGTGACAAATTAAATCTTACCAAAATGATTTTATTTAATGGCTAAGCATTTTGTTTGACCAATTCTACCAGCTCATCTGTGACGCGGTGCCTTTCGAATGATAAGTTTCATTCTCCTCATTTCATAATAAGTATTAATATAATGATGATGATACTATTTATTAGTAGGTAATAGAAAAATTATTACTAACACTATTTCTAAGAAAAAGTATCTTCCTACAGTAATAACTATTGGCGCTGGAGAATTAAGTTATCAGTGTGAAAAAATATATATGAAACACTATTCTATTAATAAACTGCAAAATAATAGTAAATTCGCAAATAATTATTAGATTAATAGTTTTATGAAATAATAGTTCGCAAGAGATAAGAGCGGGTAATACCGTTGGCAAAGAAATTAAGAAATATTTTCTAAAAAAAAAAGTTTGGAAACTGCGAATTTTTCTTTTCATTTTTTAATATAGGTAATTAAAAAATATTTCCTTGTTGAACTACTGGGTGCAATTCCATTCGGGATGACAAAAGTCAGTCCCCCGGCATATTTTTTAGATCGGTCAAATTCCCTCAAATTCTCCCTCCTTCGTAAGACATTGCCTTTTGATTATTTTCCCTCCAAACACAAAAAAAACTTTTTGGTATAGACCGCTTTTGTAACGATTTTCTATTTCTTTTGTATAGCACATGTACATGAGAATTGTACAGAAGCAATTTTAATTTTTTTCTAAATAGCAATGTGAGTTGTTGCTAATAGCAAAATAAAAGCTCTGAGGAACTACATATTTGTTTAAATTTTGCAACATGTTAATGCAGAACCTTAGGCCTATCATCCTCTGGTTAAGGGTTTGTGAGATGTTTCTTTTTTTTTGGACAATTCGTAGAAGTCCGCGTATTCAAATGCAAAATGCTAAATAGCTTAATAAAGATGATTTTAAAGATTTAAAGTACCTATTTTTATTTCATACTCTTGGACTATTGATGGAAGTTCGCGAAAAAAGTTGTAAATATATAAGCCATTGCAGATATGGTCTTTAAATAACTGCACATGCTTACAGTAGCAATTCATTATTTAAATTAAATATGTAAAATGCAATAACTGAAGCTGATTTGAAAAGTATACATATATAGTTAAATATAGTTAAAAAATTTAGTTCGTGGCCTATTTTTGTGGTACAACTGTATTAAAATATTTCGATTGTACTTAATAGGTAGATATTGAGTGTAGTATATTTGTTATCTTATTTTTTCTTTATTTTTTAATAGTTTATATTTCATTACTTTATTCAAGTTTTAAAGAATCGGTAAGGCATTTATAATCACATTCATCTTCTTCAGATAACCAAAAAATCTGCTTAACTTTGGTCTCTTTGGAGCGAAGTGATACTTATAATTATATTGCCCTATGCTTATATTTTAAATTTTCCTGTGTTACTCTTATTCAAAGGGCTAAACTTATTTTAGCTGAAATGTTTATGCATTGATTGATCGATAAGAATGAATGAATATAAAAAATAAAGCTTCTTGAGATAATCGAATTTAAAAAAAAATAAAATAGCAATATGTATATGATTTCGTTGAAAACGTGAAAAGTCACTGTTAAAAAGAATACTCCATTTGACAGCACGATACGCACAAAAACGTAAAGAAAAATCATTTAATCGAAATGTCGTTGAAGGATAAAAAATCAACCACAGTTAAAAGTTAGCAAAATTTTGTTGACTGCTTTTCTCCATTGTCTCTTGTAGTTTTCCAGCATTTAATCTTGATTGTTTCATCATTCATTGCTCACTATTATTTTTTAAACTCTTCAAAAATTAAATTAAAAGACGGTATTGCTATGTTTTAAACGGCGATTTAGTTTTTGAGAAATTGTGTATACAGGGTGGCTGATGAACCGCGTTGTCAAAAGAAAACGTAATAACTTTTTTCCTGTTCCTGTATCGGTTTCATTTGTTCATCATTTTACAGACTAACATTTAGATTTAACGAAAATGGACAATTGGGACCATGAAACCAGAATATGGATAGTGCGCCACCAAAATGCGTAAGAGTCTATTATTTTAGTCCAATGAGAGTTTAGGCGGACTTTTGGCGGTACTGCTTCAAGCAGATGGTCTATTACTGGTTAACTCTTTTCCCGAACATGGGACAGTTTTTAGAACGACACCGAAAGAAAATTCTTTTCAACTGTGTGTGGTTTCAAAAAGATGATTCAACCCTACATACATAAAGGGTGGGCTATCTACTGGTTTTTCTAAAATCATAGGTTGTTTTGACAATGACAGCTGTTTCCCGCTCGAAATCTTGACAGAAAGTCAGTTTCACACGGAACGAAATGAGTCGCTTTACGCTAGAATAACGTTTGGAAATATTTAAAACTTATTACCAAAGTGAGTGCTGTGTAGCCCAGTGTGTTTTTTGAAAATAAGTTTTGACCGAAATGAAGCACCCACCGCGCCAGCTGTATGCAAGTTTGTGCAAAAAGTTCGCGAGTCTGGTATGCTAATGGACAACACTCATGGTCCAATTTTTTCTTCAAAAAATTGAAGACACGGATTCGGAAGACCTATGGCGATGTCAATTTTTTTTTGTTGGGAACCGTGAAGGACCGATGTTATGCCAACAATCCGGAAACGATTCAATCACTTAAGACCAATATTATGCCAGAAATTCGTGAGGTACAGCCCGAAATCATCAACAAGGTCTTGGAAAATTTGAGTGACAAAATGCGCTACTGCGAAGCCAGCCGAGACAGCCACTTGAACGACGTTGGGTTCCATAATTAATGGGAATGTTTGCTCTTAATACTTACTACTTAAGCCATAATACATGGCTGACCCTGTATATAGATTTTGAGAGATATTCGAATCAGACCAAACCCACACATAACTAGGCCTGTTATGGCAGAGCTGAAGTGGATATTTCAAAATAAACTGATTTCCTGGAATTAAGTATTCCGTTGGCCGTCAATATCTCCTGACTTGAACAAATTTGAACGATTTAAACGCAAGCGATTTAAACAATAATTGAAGCAATACTGAAAATGAATTATCTGCCAAAGGAAATAAAACTAAAAAAAAATTATATAAATTGAAAAAAAAAAAAAAAAAAAAATATGTTAGAGTTTCATATTGGGCAATATTCATCAGCCACCCTGTACTATGAAAATGTGCTTCGCTGAGTTCAAAATTTTGAGCGCTTCCCAGGGCTCTAATTTTGTTGTTCATTAAATAATTTTCATCAAGACGATTTAATAAAACGACGTCTTTGCATCGTTCATGTAATGCAAACAAACTGTACGTACTTTTGACATGAAAAGGATCGGATTGTTAAAAAGGACTTTTTTTTTGCGAAGAATCCATTCTTTTACAACAAACAACGATTTTTTTTCCACAACAATAAGTAGAAGCATCGTTGTGACGAGGTCTCTCAATTGTTTTGTTCTTACGCGATTAGAACCCTGGTGTACTTTCTGCAATATTTTTGGCGTATCCAAGCAACCATTTTAAGGACAAAATTTATGGAAATTTTACTTACTACAATTTTTTTCGTTTTGTGCTGGGTAAACATTTTTTTTTTTTCATTCTAGTTCTATAATAATAATAATACGTGAATATGTCTGACCAAGTGCAGCAAGGAGAGCAAGCTGAGCCCACGCGAGATGAACAAATCCTCAAGGCCAAGGAGCTTTATAGTCAGGGTTCGAGAAATTTTCTTGTGGGATGCTTCAGTGAAGCTGCCGATGATCTGAGTCAAGTATGTGCACTTTATGAAGAAATCCATGGGGAACTCTCGGACGAGCTTGGAATTCCTTATCTTTTGTAAGTAGAATAATAATGGAATAATAAAACTTGACTTAGCGATCATTTTCCAGATATGCCAAGTCCCTTATTGCACTCGCATTGGATGAAAACAAAGTTATCGATGTTCCAGATGAAGAAGAGGATGACGATGATGAGGAAGACGTTGACGAAAGCAACGTCGAAATGGCAGCAGAAAACAAGAACCGAACAGCAGCTGCAGGCACATTGGAAACAATAAAAGACAATGAAGAGGCTGAGAGTAGTGAAGCAAATGAAAATAAGGTAGAACAAACAAAAGAAGCAGACTCTACTGACGACAACAAGCCAGAAGAGAATACAGCGGACTCCACAGTTAATGAATTAGAAGAGAATAAAGACAAACACACAAAGAATGTGGACGAAGCGGTTGTAACAAGCACAGAGGATGTACCACATAATAACATGGTAACTAAAGTTACAACTTCTGATGGGGAAAAACCTAGCACTTCGAATGGTATTGCCGAAACAGAAGAGGAAGAAGATAATGAGGCCGTGAGTTCTTCTTACGGAACTATATTTGTTTCGAATTCTTCATATTCTTGTATTTACAACTTTTTGTATTAATAGGCATCTAGTCTTCAATTAGCTTGGGAAATTCTGGAGCTTGCCGCCAAAATATTTACTCGTCAAGGTATCAGCGGTTTATCCAACCTGGCAGAAGTTCAAACTGAATTGGCGAATATTGAATTTGAAAATAATATTCTTGATTCTGCACGGGAGGATTATGGTAAATATAAAAATTTTTGTAATGCTGTTTAAGCAAATATTTTACTTTATACAACATACAGAAAAAGCGATAAAGATTTACAAAGAACTGCCTGAAAAATACCGCCGAGCCATGGCTGAAATACATTACAAAGTTGGTCTTACATATCTCATGCAACAAATGAATAATGAAGGTGCCGAATCCTTAAAAGAAGCATGTTCACTAATTGAAGACGAAATAACTGAAATCAAAGCAAAAGAAAATCTAACTGACAAGGATAAAGAAAATATCAAAGACTTAGAGGAGACTAACCAGGAAATTGCGGTTAAAATTGCGGAAATCGAGGAAACCAGGCAGCAGGTGCGATCATGAAGTTACTCAATCGGAGATTCTTATTTGAAATAAAATATTTCTTTCAGAATATTGCTGAAGTGCGGGCTGCTTTGGATAGTTTTATTGCACCTGCTAATGAAAAAACGGATGATGAAGCCGGTCCGTCGTCTTCTGCGGCAAGCTCATCCGCAATAACATCATCTTCAAAACCAACTGATATATCGCATTTGATTAAACGAAAAAAGCCAGACACACTGCCCTCTTCAGAAGCTGAAGCAGCTGAATCACCAGCCAAAAGGCCAGCCGTTTAGAAAGTCATGCACACAATCGTCACAATGTTTCTCATTCCAATGGAAATCGTACACGGAAAATGTGTGTTCTTATTTCTTTTTAAGTTGTCGTTAATTTGTAAGTGCAAGACTCATTACGTTACCGTTTTTATTCTATATGATTTTGAAATTAGATTATAAGAATATGGCTATGTAAGAAGAGAGGAAAACTCCAATATTTTTTTGATTTTTCAATACATGATTAGCTATGTTGCTTGAGAGCAAAAAGTTTAATTAAAATATGTTTGTCTTTTGTAAATTATTAAGTAAATGAGTTTTATTGCTACAAATTGCGCAACATGTAGGAAAAAATTTTGTCTTTCCTATTGGAACAATCCAAGGCATCCGACAAACTGAAACAGATATGTAGCCATCCAGAATAAATAAAGAGTGTCCGTTAATTTAAATAATAAGTTAACTAAACAAACCTTAAAACCCTACTGTAAAAAAGCAAAGCAGAAAAAAGTGTTTCTTTACCGATAGCTGCTAACCTGTATTTATTGCAAAACAAAATCTTGACTCGGATATTTTTATTCGCTCGCTAATTTTTCTTCGTTGCACTTCTCAGCTTTATTTGCTTATGTATTTTTTATTCTGTGTGAATATTTGTTGAAATTGGCGTGGATGGAGAAAACTAACAATTATAAAGATAGGAGTATGCCAATAAAATACCATTTTGTTTTATTTCAACGCACTCGAAACAAAAACTTTTTATTTCATTACATGCTGTTTTGCTTAGTGTGTGCTTAAAACGGAAAACGTATTGTTAATTTCCGAACCAAAAATGTTTTGTTTTTTCCGGTGTGTTTTCACACCTATGTGGTATTCGATTGGGCTTCTTTACGGGTTAAACGACTTCGTCAATAAGACAAATATGCGTTACAGGTGAGAACCCTCATGTGCTTCTGGTGCGTTATTTCTTTGAGAATTGGACATCAGTGATATGCGGTTCAACAAGACGGTCCCACAAGCCACACAGCGGGTTCAACAATCGAGTTATCGAGGCCTTAGTTCGGTGAACGTGTAATCTCGAGAAACGGACCCATCTATTGGTCGCCGATATCTTGTGATTTAACACCTCTAGACTTTTTTATGGGGCCATATTAAATCATTGGTCTATGCTCAATGCCAAGAAGCCGGCGACGTTACCCGGTGTCTCTACGTCTAATATTTTATAGCTTGCATGAAAATTGCTCGTGCTCAGCTAATAATATTTGCCACTCAATAAAAATATAGCCTTTAGGCAAGTAATGGCAAATCCGTCGAAGTTGGGGTGGTGGTATCAGTACCTCTTGTCTATGGCAGCGTTGGTGAAAAATTTCAAAAAGTCGAAAAAGGTTCCTGCACACTACATACTTACATAGCAAGAAAAAAAAAAAAAAAAAAAAAAAAAACAGCAACAAACTTCCAGTCACATTTGACAGAAAATAAAAACAGGAAAAACGAAAAAAGATCAGAACGCTCTGAGCACGCTTGGTTCAGAGCGCTCGAGCTCAGTTCAGTGCTCAGCTCTGAACTAAAAGAGAAAAACGCCTGTTATCAGCTTTTTCCTCAGGCTGCCCAGTCAATTTATTCTGAGCTCATAGAGCGCTCTGATCATGCTCTGAACTAAAAAAGAAACACAAATATGAGCTCTGATGTGTCTGAGCTAAAAAAGAAACACAAACTTTTTCAAACAGTTCAGGTTCCGCTCTGAACTAAAAAAGAAAAACCCCTAATACAGGCGATGAATTTAACAATTTATGAATTGAAATTGAATTCTTGTCCCGACAAATTATCCGGGGTCAGTTCAGGGCACAACAAGGGTGTCCTAGAAGTCATATGCAACACAGGTTTTCGGTACCAGGGCAAGTTGAGTGTTATATCGAACACATTAGCGTTAACCCAATGCCCACATCGAACAAACCTATTGTAAAATGATTATCGAATGCTGAATCAAAAATATTTCCACTAACCAAATTTGAACTTAATAAAAACACAATAAAATGACAAAAGATATACGCGACATGTGGACACTTCAGCTGTCAATTTTATCCAATTATCTAATTTTCGTTGCGTTTTCTAAATATTATGATGTACTTGTACATATATAAGTTGTACCTACTTAAATGAGGCTGCAATGTTGTCTGGGACTCACTATGTTGCCAGTCGTTACGAGTCTCCTCACCACGTGCGTTCTCCATAGAACCAGCCAAATAATTAACGCAAGGAACTGCTGTCTTAGGGAACTTTCGATGACGCCTTAATAGATGCATCTCGGGAATTGGCAGATCTATGCACAATGTCCAAATTCCTCCGTGCATTGGTACAAGATATACGGCATCCCATTTATTTCGAGGATCTGAAAAATAATATCAAAACATATTTAAGGGTAGTAGGTCTAAGTAGGTACCTAAATAGTTAATAATTAAGAAAGGGACAATATCATCACTGAAATTTTCAATAAAATGGTTATGGAATGAATAGTGATAGCGAGTGAAGTTAGTAAAACCTGCAGGCGCGAAAATTAGAATTTTAATTAGCTTATATGAATCATATGAATACAATTTATGTTCTTCATTCAAAATAGTTTAAAGGTTTCATTGAGAATGAAAAACGAATTAAACACATTCTGCAACATGTATCTGATATCCAGGTACCTACCCACGTTGTTTTTGGAATATAAGTTTAATTAAAATTTAACTGTCGTGTTCTTATGATTCGAAGACTAAACGTTAAGCTAACAGTGGCGGTTAACTCGAATTGCGTTTCTGAGGTGGTGAGGTTTCTCCGCAAGGAAACCAGGGGCGGTTCCGAAAAGGGCTGCTCAAGACCGTTATACGTGGTGAAGAACCACATCCTGCACGAGGTGCCACTGCTTTTGACCAAATATAACTGATCTAGAGGGGAATAACTCTATAAAACCCGTAATCCCGGGTTAACTACCGCGCCCATGGGATGTATGGCACAATGTTATGTGTCTTTTTGCGGCGAACTCTAGATACCTGGGGACCTCAAGTTTCAATCCAATTCCCCTTTTCTGTATACAGGGGGTGAGTCTCCTTACCCCAAACAAAACAAAGGGACTGGTGTAAATGAATCGGTCACCAAGAACTTCGGCCACACCGATTCTCAGACAAACATGACGGAGGAGGAAGAGAATATCTTACTCCAAGAACCGTCAACAAGTAGGGCAGCTTCGGTTGAGGGAAGCGTTAGAACGGTTGACTACGGACTTGAGAATCTTTTTCTCGAGGATGATGACAACCGCTCAATCGCCAGCTCATCCAAATTCTCCATATCATCTACAGCTTCAATCAGGAAAAAGGTGCTGAACTGTAAGATGACAATTAAGAAATTGAAGAAGAAGCACCAACTAGAGGACAAGGACAAACAACGAGTTCAAAACGCCCTTGATTTTCTAGAAAGGCAGTCCAGGGATATTGGCGAGCGTGGTGCTTGCAATCCACCTGGGGCCGACCCCCTATGCAGCCACCTATGCCTGTGATATGCCTAAGCCTATCGGGGCATGGGGCGGTTGCATCTGATCTCCCTAAAGAAGTTGACAAAGAGGACGTAGTTTCACCGGGCGAGGCGGACTCGACTCTGAACAGCGCAGTGACTGTTGTTGATAAGTCACAGCCAAAGGACAATGAAAGTTTAGTCATAACCGAAGCCTTATCTGTCCCTGCGGCGAACATGACGCAAGACAACAAGCTGTTCAGTACAGTACAACAGGCGGATCCGCTCAAAAGGAGAAAAAACGCGCGTCGGAATTTAAATAGGCTTAAAAGCCGCGACCCTAGTTCCTTCACGGAAAGGGAAGCTCAAATAAGGTTCTGCCGGTTAGGAAGGTAGGTAGGTCTTCTGGAGGAGCCGACATGGGATTGGCCGTAGCGGGGGCGAAATGCTGATTGCCTTTCACCTCGACTGCGACTAATCCAAGGTATCAAGAGGCTGTCACGGACAAGGATACGTCCAAACCTGGGAACGCTCCGGTAATCTCCAAAAGAAGTCGCAACGACGACACGATCTCCCCGGTAGTAGGCAGGCAGGCAAAAAGGCTGAAATTCGCCGAAAAGGTGAAGGAAAGTCTGCGCGTCGCAATCGTCGACTACGGCAACCCAGATCGGAGACTTATAAAAGAAAAAAATATATTTGATTGGGGACAAGAAGACCAAATGATTCTTATATATAGATAAGGATAAGCATGGAACAACCGTATGCAACAACTATTTGTTCTGCAAATAGTCCTTATTTTTTCCTCAAACATAGTTTCAACGAAGTAAACCTGTCTGGAGGAATTGGCCATCAAATCTCTAATACCATAGGAAATTAAAGTTGACTTCGAGTCATAGGCTCTACAGATCCAGATATTGGATCATTGCTACCGCTTGAAGACGCACAACATAAATTCCTCCAAATCTACTTCATCGGCAATGTAGAAAATCAACTTGATCAGCGCCAAACAATCAATACGGCAATGAGGAATTGTTCTAGATATGCAGCAGCTACTTCATGAACATCATGCCTTGGTGCGGTTATTCAAAACTACGTTGGATCGCATGCCAAGTGATGACTATAAAGTCGGAACCAGAGCGAATAAAGGAGCTGCTGGAACTGGCAAGACATTCCTCATATCATTGATTTTGGTTACAGTTCGCGCAAGATATGAAAATTGCTGTAGCAGTTGCTTCATCTGGAAAAGCGGCTACGCTGCTGGAAGGTTGCCGAACCGCTCTTTCGGCATTGAAATTGTCATTAAACCTTCAAGCGGTTGAAGAACCAACATGTAACAAAGCGAAACATTCAGCAATGGCCAAAGTTTTGGTAGCAAGCAAAATCATTATCTGGGACGAATGCACAACGAAAGATCTGCGTAATGATGCAAGACGTTTTTGGGGTACATTGATTTTACTCTCAGGCGATTTCTGGCAAACAATACCAGTAATACCACGATCGACCGCTGCCGACGAGATCAATGCTTGCCTCAAATCATCGACATTGTGCCGTTATGTGAAACATGCGAATTGCATTGCTAAACGAATGGATTGATTTCGTTACCGCCGAATTTTTGCAATTTCGTCTCAACGAAAGAGGAGCTCATCAACAAAGTGTTTCCGAACATAATTGCTAATCACAAAAACTACGATTGGTTGAGTGAAAGAGCAATTTTGTCGGCAAAGAACAGGGATGTGGATCACTTAAACTGCACAATTCAAAGTCAAACCGTTGGTTCCCTGCATTCCTTCAAATCCATCGGCTGTGTAACAAATGAAGACGAAGCGTATGACGATGTGCCATTCGAGTTTAAGCGAATCCAATTTCCAATTCGTCTCGCATTCGCCATGGCAATCAATAAATCACCAAGCCAATCATTGAGTGTTTGTGGCCTGAATCCGCTTTGATTGTTTTCGCACCTGACAAAACGAAAAAAAAATCCCAGAGCCCTTCAATGAGGGGAAATACAATACAAAATCGACCCGGCCGCAACCCATCCAGCAAGTATTTCAACACAAAGCATCAATTGCAATGGACAATTGACCACACATTTTCTGCAATTAAAAATAACACGGGGCGGCGGGATCAGTTTTTTAAATAATACATAGATTACTTCAGAGCAAGTTGTCTATCTTTATCCATAAAATTATCTAGCATTATTACTATTATATGAGTACAATCATTGTTTTTTTTTTTTTTTTAGATTCCAATAAAACGAATAGAGTTCAAAGAAATTCTTTTTTCATCAAATATTGAACGGAACGAAGTCCGTTGGGTCAGCTAGTATTTATAATAAACTCCGCGGTCACCAAGTTGACAGACCCTTAAGCTCTTCACGTTAAGAACGTCTTTTGATTCGACTCTCCCGAAATATACGAGAATCGTGCGTATTTCCACGACAGCGACAAACGATATCTCTAGTTTTTAAACATGAATCGATTGGACACCTCCGTCTTGATCAACTGCATCAAACCGTAAGCAAGCTAAGCAACAAAAGGGCTCATCAATCACCTATTCTGGCGTAAACTAGTTTGCGTCAATTTGACGAAATGTCGGAGGATTTTGAGCGAGGGGCACATTTCGGTCACCCGTCGTATATCCCAGGACATCTAGTCCATTAGTTATCCCCATCCTCTTCTCTTCTTTTGAGTTGTCTGAGGATCACAGGCGAAGGTAAGACTGTTTCGGTCACCCTTTCCCCATCCTAGGATAAACTGCTCCGATTCTCTCGACGAGACTTAGGATAGAATCATAATAGACAGCAATAATGCGCCCACTATCATGTCCGGCCTAGATAGTACTGGCCTTCTCCCGAAATTCCAATGTTGCGGACCCAGCTGTACCCACGTCCAGTTGTTTATTTCTGCTAAATATTAGTTTTGCTTATTCCTTTTATCTATAAACATTTTATTTTCTAAGCTTCTCACAGCGCTGTTAATAAAGGGTGGTTAAATTTTAAGGACCGATTTTGAATGTGAACCACACCTTAACGTCAAGTTTTATTCAGGCTTATTATGAAAATGGGCGTTCAAATCAAAATGCATATCGTGCACTTCGTGATCTTTTTGGTCAATTTAATCGGCACATTCTCACCTCCGTGGATTCGTCAATAAGCAGAATTGCCGCATTTGGGCGAATGATAATCTAAGAGTGATTGTCGAAAAACCAATGCACCCACAAAGAGTGACTGTTTGGTGCGGTTTATGGGCTGGCGGCATCATCGGGCCGTTTTTTTCCAAAATGAGGCCGGTCAGGCAGTTACTGTGAATGGTGTTCGCTATCATGAGATGATAACGAACTTTTTATGGCCCGAATTGAAAGATATGGATGTGGACGATATGTGGTTTCAACAGGACGGTGCCACTTGCCACACAGCTAATGCAACAATGACTCTTTTGCGGGAGAAATTAAATGGCCGTGCTATCTCACGTCGTGGCGATGTAAATTGGCCGCCACGATCATCCGATTTGACACCGTTGGACTTCTATCCTTGGGGTTATTTTAAAGAAAAGGTGTACGTCGATAAGCCAGCAACAATTCAAGGGCTAAAGCATGAGATAATTCGGCACATTAACGGCTTAGAACCTCAATTATGCCTCAGCGTCATCGAAAATTTGGACCATCGGACGGAGGTGTGCCGCCGAGGTTTTCTTGCGCGAAGAAAAGATTTTTTTTAGAAGGTGCGTAAAGTGAAGTGTTGGGTTTATAAATGAGGCCCTTAATCTTTGCATCTTAAATTTGATTGCGATTGAAAATGTATATACTAATAATAATAATAATAACTAATAAATTATTATGTAAAGGTATTTAAGAAAGTTATGAAAATTGGATACAAGGCAAAGCTAAAGTGCCTCTTTAAAATCCCTGCGAAAGGAAAGGTAAAAAAATACAGGTCACCAACTCAGAATCCGACTCTAGCCCGTTTTCAAAAGGTAGGGGAGGAAGGGTCACTTGCCCTCAAAAGAGAGAAACTAAGCGAAGCTTGGGAAGTGATACTGAATAAGACCAGTTCCCGTTAGTGATGAAATGAAAATGCGTCTAGTGGTTTGATTTTGAGCTACAGATGGCATACGATTTAAGACTTAGTTTCGATTCTTCGATGGTTATGGTGTAAAGAACATATTTGTAACTAACTGATCCTGATAATAAGATTACCAATAACCGTTCACCTTGTACAGAGGTTAAAAAGGGAACTCAAATGCATTTACATATAATTTTACTTACCTTTTGGAAGCAGTATGGCAACCTTTTCGTCTAAAACCCACTCTAGATGCTTCCCCGTCTGATTCGACAACCGGTCAAGGCTTTCTCGATCCCATCGCACATGCTCCCAGTGATCTGTCATAATCGCTGCACACAACATAGCCGTCGCACTAGTAGTCATCAGTAGTGTAACGAATAGGAACAGTATAGGTGGTGGGCCCATGCAACAGCCTCCACAAAACCCACCCCCACCACTGTCTATGGCACTAGTCGCTGAAGTTGGAGAATCTGTCTGTTGCATTGTGGTCGGCAATATTTTGCCGCTACTGTTACGCAGAAGGAAACTATTCTGATGTATTTGATCTGCCACGTTTGTTGTCTCTAATATACTTGGCCGTTTGTTGGGATGATTGCTATTGTATTGATGGTAAAAGTATGTGTTTTCATCGGCTATATCTTCAGTGCTCGAGTAAATAATGGAATTATTAAAGTTATTGATGTTGTTGTTATTGTTGATTGCAAACAGCGCCTCATAGTCATAGTGTTGAGGATTTCGATAGATGACAGGCCAACTACGGGTTGTGTTTGAGTTGTGACTGTAATTAATAGATGTCCCTACGCGAGTAGTCACATCTGGTGTAGTTTCGAGTGTAGTACTTGTTGAGGACGCTGTTGCCGGTGTTGTCGGTGTAGTTGTGTGTACAGCAGCGCTGTTAAAAGTTGATGTTGGAGTTGGGGAGGGATAGGTACCGGCAGCCTCTAACACCGCATTTTCGACTAATATCGTTGAGGCGGCATTGTTATCACTCAAATTATTGCTATTATTTTGTAAATTTTCATTATTTCCGGAAGGAGATGTTACACTAACTTCAGGCACACAACGGGTGGCCACCTTATAGCGACCCCCTGTCTTGCTTTTTAGGAGTCATAAATCAGTCTCTCGCTTCTTCATTCTGAGGATGTTTGTCGTTTGATCGTGGACTTTTATAATATTTGTAAGCAAAACAAATGGTATATTTTAATACTGTGGTACCTGTTTGTATTTCGGGTAGTATTGTGTAGGTTTTGTGAGAACGTAATTCCTTATCCTGTAATTCTCGTTTTGTGGATTCTTTTTTCAAGTCGTATTCTGAGAGTGAATAGTAACATGTGCTTTTACCGATAGCTTGTTAGATCACTGCATAAAATAGAAAATATTCAACTGTAAACTAAGCGGAACATCTGCATTGATTATTTTTATATCTACTTGTCAATAAAAACACTAAATGAAACAGAAAAAGCTTATATGAATAATACATTGCTATACCATTGATGTGCAAATAAGTGTAAAGAAAAACTTAGCACACAACTTTAATTTTCCACTAAGAAAAAAAAACGCAAACGAGTTGGAAAATACAAAACAGAAAAGCTTCAAATCATTTCTGTCCTTTTCAGTCAGACGTCTATGGACTATTGTGAACAACTTTTGTCTTCCATTATATGTAGATTGTTAATGTACTATAAGTGTTCGATATATGTAAAATATATATATATTCGCCGTGCTAATAACTTTTCGACTTTACATTTACAGAAGCTCACAATAGCGAAATTTGTATGGAAAATAAAGCCATTGTGAACTACTTAAATTTATAGTCGGAACTTAAAATGTTTATTGGTAGGGCCAATTGTTTTTTTTTTTTGTGCATATAACTAAAAATATAAAATTTAGGTGGACACCTATGCATATTCCATTCTGTTTGTAGATATGAACCCGAAAAATAAACCCTTTGTCAACATCGCTGGACCTACATCGGATGCGAACAGACGGTTACAAGGAGCTCTCTAGGCGGACAGCCAAATTGACACCTTAAAGAAGAACCAGTCTCTCAAGCAGTCCAGAACTTCTACCATTTCTTAGATAAGGATGATGTCCTAAGGATGAACAAGTGTACACAGAGTATGTGGATCAAGATTGGTAAACGCTTACCATGCCCCCGAACCTCCAACGAATCTTTGCCAATCCTCGATCAATGAATGCTGTTAGGCGATGTAAAGTCAAACGCGCCTACTGTGTTGTTCTAGAAATGGCCATCGTTCTCTTGCACGGATGAGTGCGTATAGCCATCCTTTCCCCTTCGTAGGTTTGGATTATTTTGGGAAAAGATGTAGCGCCCTCTTTACGTGGCGAGAAACTCCACTGCATATTTTTTGTGACAAAGTCAAACACTGTCAATTCGAGGCCTCTCACATTTCTTTCTTTGTAAGCTGCCGATGATGGAGCTCTTACACCCAATCACTTACTCCTTCGAGCCTATAAAGGAATCAAACCGAGTTGCAATCTGGAAGTGACCGATCTTAGGAAGAACTGGAAGCGCTCGCGGATTATAGCCAAAAGGATACAGACGTGTCCTTTAAAAAAATCAACCGTCGACTTTCGAGCAAGACATTCGTTATTATTAATTGCTTATAAATAAGTCTAAAACCAGTGAAATAAACGGGCGTGTTTTGTCCAGAATTGTGAAGCAGTTTTATTTTCATAAGCTTACAGTCCACTAGCTAGCTAAGAACCCCAAATACATTAATCAATTTATGTGTGAACATCAATTGAAATTGATTTCCTGCACAATCGGAAAAAAATTTTTTTTTTGCGGATTACACACAAGAACTAATCAAATTCGGATTCAATGTTCGATTTGGCAGCAGAAATCTAAGATCTCAGATTAAAATCAGAAAATCCAAATCGAAAACGACAATAAAAGTCTCTCGTTCAATACTCTTTATTGGCCATTCGCTCCCACGTTATTAGTTAATGAAATTTCTTAGAACCCATATCCGTCTATAAATCGAAGCCAGTTACCTACGACCTAGTCATAAAATTTGTAGTTTAAGAACATTATAGACCTTGTTAAATAAATTTAAAAAATTCTATAAACAGAAAACCTATTCTGTTATTTCATTATAAAAGCGTAGAATGTTCACAATACGTAATTTCAAAGTAAAGTGTGTCGTTTATTAAATCGATAAGATGATGTCACAATTGTACGAGTAGGAGACATTTATGATGCACCCAACTTGTAAAAAACACCCATATAACTAGACATTATAAGTATTCATACCCACTTACGCCATTTATGGGATCTCTAAGATACAGGTGTGGAAAATTGTATGACTTTTAGCTCTTTTGTATGATAATAAATGAAGCTAACACGCACAAAATATTCCTGAAATCAGTTTAATAAAAATCTAATGATTTTAACGGTGTAAAAGCATCGATTTTTGTATTCATCCGGACACTGTAGACTGTATCAATTAGTAGTTTTTGTATATAGGTATAGGTGCTCTTAAGGTCAGTGAATTCCACTTCATAGTAAATTTGGCCATGACAATCAGATAATGTTGTGTCATGGTATAGCTTAGCAACACCCTTCTACTTCTAGTTTAGTTTCCTAAGTCAATTCCAATAGATTATGAATAAACGTATTATTTTTAGATAACCAGCTGAATCCTGAATAACCGGCAAGGCTATGGCTTATGGTGTGTGAGACTTTTTTAGATGGCGTTTTGACTATTTCTTTTGGATTGTCTTCATGACAGTTAATAAATGTTGGCATTCAAAATGTATATTAGTTGAATATTAAAGCCAGAAATTGTTATCTCTTCACAAACGTCCTCAACCTCAATTAGAATTTGTAAAATGTAAAATGTTTTTTATGTGTCAAAAATTACTTTTTAATAAGGTGTAGATTTTGTCTAGAATAAAAAATACCTACTAAGATTTTTCCTTACTAAAAGAATGATCCACATACCTAGTTCGAAATGCAAATCGATTTACTAAATTAAGACAGAAGATTGTTTTTAATCTTGCTATTAGTAATTTTGTTGGTGGGCGCAGTTTTCGAGCAAATACTTGAAAAATAAAAAAAAAATAAGCAAATTATAAACAATATAAAAGAAAACAAAAAGTTGGCCCAACAGCTCCGCAGGCTTAGCTTCTCAGAACTAATCATTTTGTATGAGTTTTTCATTTTTGGGGCGAATGGAAGGCTCCTACAATTTTATGCCGAGTCCAAACTGCCGGTAGAGAATGTCTTTCATGACAGTTATACTCTCCGATGTTTGTCACAGCAGAAACCATATTACTTATACGAAAAGTTACAGTTTCCTAGTTCTTCCAGAACTTGAAATATGGTTCTCCCAACTCACCATTACATAGAAAGTAGCTATTAGGTTGTGGAATACCATGCCATGCACAATAAGACGTATGGTAGGGTCTAGGAATTTCAGTGCTTCTCCGTCTAATCACTTTAAAAATTCTTAACAAACTGGACACAAATAGTCAATAATCATGAAATCAAATATGTTTTAAACAAGCTGACCCGGCAAACGTCGTTCCGCCCAAATTCATGAATGTAATCAAAATAATATTACCGATCATACACGGCACACGTGCCGTTACCTATATTAAATACAATACACGTATCTGCCAACCTTCCACTTTTTCACTGAAGTCCTTTATAGTACAAAACATTTTTCGTTCTATTATCTGGAGCGTACACTTAAAAAACGGGAGGTTTCCCGAACACAATTAACATGTGAAAAACATGGAAATTCAAGAGTAAACAAATACCCAGCGATTGTCCTTGCGACTTATTAACTGTCCAGCCTATCCCTAAGCAACGTACCATTGACCTGGTTTAAGGTCAAGGTGGTTTTCATACCAAAGGTTGGTGGGAAATCCGAAAAACTAGCGAAATCATATCGCCCCATCAGCCTTAGCTCCTTCCTCCTAAAAACCATTGGGAAAGTCCTTGACCAATACAAAAGGGATCAGTTCCTTACAGGTAACCCACTTCATGCGAGCCAGTTTGCATACCAAGCCGGTAAGTCTACCGAAACTGCCATACACAGCCTCACAATGACGATTGAAAAGGCTCTGGCAGCAAAGGAAACGGCTCTCTGTGCCTTCACAGACATCCAGGGAGCGTTTGACAATACCTCCTTTGATGCCATAAAGAAAGCTATGATAAGGAAAGTTATTGCCCCACTAATTATAAAATGGGTACTAAACATGTTAGAAAGCAGAATCATTAATCTGGCGTATGGAGGCTCACAAAAGACTGTTAAGGCCACTAGGGGCTGTCCTCAAGGAGGAGTACCACCTCACACAATCGGGGTACATAATACAAGGTTATGCAGATGATGTAGTAAACACTGTTAGAGGCAAGCATGACTCCACGATATCTGAGATCATGCAAAGGGCCTTAATCTTAACCTATAGATGGTGTCAGAACAAAGGATTGACCATAAATCCCTCCAAAACAGTCATGATACCATTCTCAAAAAAGAGAAAACTAGAACTAAAACCGGTCAAGCTGAATAACGCAGTTATAGATTTATCAGGAGAGGTAAAATATCTAGGAGTAATCCTAGACAAGACTCTCACCTGGAGTTCACACCTTGATCATGTCACAAAGAAGGCGACAAGGCAATCTATATGTGCCATCGTATTTATGGCAAAACCTGGGACTTAAAACCAAAAATGATCTATTGGTCATACAACGCGACCAAAAACCGAACAAAAAGCGGCCCAACAAAAACTAAATAAGATATATCGCTTAGCATGCGTTGGTATAACGGGGCAATGAAAACTTGTCCAACCGCAGCCATAGGGGCAATGTTCAGCCTTTTGCCTCTACATATTTCTCTAAAGAAGGAAGCTGGTCTCAGTACCCTCAGGCTCCCTGATATATCAAATCTTAAAGCAGGAGACCTCACAGGATACCTTAGGGTACTACAAATGCTCCAAGATGATCCTGTGATCAAGGTGTTAGACACCATGCCTAAAAGGCTTCGCTTCTCCAGAAAATTTAAGATAGTCATATCTCACAGGAGTACCTGGTGAGCCAACCAATTCGTAAAACCATCAGGATCACAAATCTGGTACACCGATGGTTCAAAGATGGAAGATGATGAGACCATGACTGGGGTCTATGGGCCTAGGTTCCAAAAAGCTATAGCACTGGGAAAATCACCAGACATCTTTCAAGCGGAGGTACATGCCATAGAGATATGTGTCCGAGAATGCTTAGTAAGGAACATTAAAGGTGCCCGCATCTACATCCTCTCAGACAGCCAGGCAGCCCTTAAGGCCCTAAGATCGTATTCGACCATATCAAAGCTGGTTTGGGATTGTTTCAACCTCCTCGAAGATCCTGAGCCCTACTTCGGGTTGCCATTGAGTTATGTACACTCAAAATTCAGGAAATGGGAAGACGATCACCTTGCCGAATACTAGACGGCATCCAAAGGACAGAGGCAGGCAAAAAGATTCATAATCCCAGCTCGTAGTAAAACAAAAAGGTCACTTGAGCTAAGGAAAGATGATCTATGGATCCTAACAGGTTATCTTACTGGTCATTGGCCACTAAGATACCATCACAACAAAATGGGACTTTCCGACGATGACTCCTGTCGACTCTGCGGAGAAGATGAGGAGACAACGGAACATGTACTCTGCGAATGCCCTGCTGTGGCAAGGGGCAGAGCTATCAATATGCAAGAGGCGTTTTTAAGTCCTGCAGGTATAGGAAACATGGAACCAAGAAGGGTACTGAGGTTTATAAAGAGCCTTAACAGCTCCCTGGGTTAAACAATATAGGCCAACACAATAGCTCTCTTTTGGTCGCAGTGTACGGGGCCTAATACTTACAATACAATACAACTGTCGCAGCTAAAACGAGACACACGGAAAATTGAAGACTCTTAAATACGAATGGAAAATCATTCTTCATAAGTGGAATCCGCGGAGTGAGATCATCTTCGCCTTTGAATTTTCCTCTCAGAATCGTCTCTTTAATGACATTTGATTTCAGAATCTTCACAATCTTCCGTTACAAAGTTAAAGATTTAAAAAAATGTTTGTTGTATTGGAAGTGACACATAGAACTACAAAAAAGAAGACTTTAAGTTCACTTTAAGTGTCTCGGTACAACAATTACCTATTTCAGGCTATTTACGAAAAGAGTCTAAGAAAACAAAGAAATCCTCACGGCCCCACATGCACTCTTTCGAAAACTTTGCTTGGAGACTACTAAGGGTGTATAGGAACTGCTTTCGGATGTGCCCGATGCGTTTGGAATAATTCGCAGCTAGAAACCATATTTGCAAGTTGTTTATCCACTCGATTGTACCAACAACATGAGCGCGCCAGTGCCTTCATTTTGGACCTTTCGAATCTTTGATATTAACCCGTATTCCGGTGGTAAGGTTTTTCCGCAAGGAAACCAGGGGCTGTTCCGAAAGGGGCTGCTCAAGGCCGTTAAACGTGTTGAAGAACTATATCCTGCACGAGGTACCACTGCTTTCGACAAAATATAACGGATCTAGAGGGGAATAACTCTATAAAACCCGTAATCCCGGGTTAACTACCGCACCCATGGGATGTATGGCACAATGTTATGTGTCTTTTAGCGGCGAACTCGAGATACCTGGTGACCTCTAGTCTTAATCCAATTCCCATTTTCTGTATACAGGGGGTGAGTACAGAATGACTTCTTCCTTCCCCCTTACTCGTGGGTCCAAAATATACAAAATACAAACAAACAAACAAAACAAAGGGACTGGTGTAAATGAATCGGGCACCAAGAACTTCGGCAACACCGATTCTCATACGAATATGACGGAGGAGGAAGAAAATATCTTACTCCAAGAGCCGTCAACTAGTAGGGCCGCTTCTGTCGAGGGAAGCGTTAGAACGGTTGACTCCGGACTTTAGAATCTATTTCTTGAGGATGATGGCAACCGCTCAATCGCCAGCTCATTCAAATTCTCTATACCGTCTACAGCTTGAACTAGAAAAAGGGTGCTGAACTGTAAAATGACGATTAAGAAATTGGAGAAGAAGCACCAACTAGAGGACCTCAAAACGTGATTTTCTAGAAAGACAGTCCAAAGATAAGGCTGACCCTACGAAAATCTCGAGCGAGGGAGCACTTATGCCTTAGCCTATCGGGGCATGGGGCATGTAAGTTTGAACATCACCGAAGCCTCATCTGTCCCTGCGGCGAACATGACGCAGGACAACAAGCTGTTCAGGACAGTACAACAGGCGGCCGCTCAAAAGGAGACAAAACTGGTAGTAGGTAGGCAGGCTAAAAGGCTGAAATTCGATAAAAAAAAAGGTTAAAGAAAGTCTGCGCATCACAATCGTCGACTACAGCAACACAAATCGGAAATTCTCATCCAACCAATGGTTGATAAAACAACGAATCCTTGATGGCAGAAGGCAAGCCTTTCATTTACAAAAAACTGTCGATCACTATATAAAGTACGCTCCTATTAACCATTTTTCATTTGTTATCGGTGTGTTCTCTTAATCGATTCCAATTGGAACTTTCAATGAATATTCGACCCTACTCATTCTCATTGGAACTTTTCCAATGACACTCGCACTTGGCCGGTTTTTTTTTATACACCTCTTGTTGGAAAACCCTTTATTTTCATGTGGGTCTGCCCAATGCGAAGTGCTACCACAACGGAAGCATTTTCTTTCCTTCTCACCCTTTAATGTTGCCGGTTTGGTGGCTTTATTTAATCTACAGTCTCTCCTCTTCCCTTCTATCAATCAATTTGATAACCATTCCACTGGCCAAATGCTGGTACAATTCAGCACACAAATGTATTCTAACGGTTCATACCTAAAATAACCTACCCTAGCACTACACACTCTAAATGGTCACAACTGCAGGAATACCTCCCAGAGCTTCTCAATTTCTCTTTTTTCTAAAATATACCACGCTCCCAGTCAGCTATCCAATATATTACTTGAAGGAATATACAAAGTAACACTACAGCATACGTGCAACAGGTAAACTTCTGAACGACAGGAAAAAAGAAATTAAAAAGAAATAAAAATAAAATAAGAAGTAATTCGACATATTAATAAAAACAGTTATAAAGAATCAATTACTTCAGAACGAAATATTCTTTAATGAATACACCAATAACTGTATGAGACAACACACGCGATTTAACGTAAATATCAAATCTATGTATACCGACAGTTGTCTCATACCGTCATTCCTGTCTGATTTTTCTATTGTGATCTCATACGTCATACTCGCACATTGATCTGGCAATATCACTGATGATCCTCGATTGAAATACGGTATTGCCTCTCAATTTGCACAAATCATCAAACGACAGCCTAATCGTTCTCTCCGATAACAGCACTCCCTTACATTATTCGCCACCAAATGGTGATTGTAGTTACATAAGGCATAAGTCCGCTATATGCAAAAGACTCAATTGTCTCTTACAACGAGTGATTCAAACACCAAATTAGACAGCCAAAATCAACCGTACAGCGTACAGCCTAAGATCCCGTCACCCGCTGCACAATTGTAAAAACAGTGTTTGAGAGCTTTATACCGTAAGATCAGGTAGTCTCAGAGAAGTCTTTTCGATCGTCGGTAGTGCCAGAACGTGAAGGTCATTTTGATATTCTTTTAATTTAAAAAGTTCAAAAGGTGAAAAATAAAAGTTTATCAGAAGGTGTAAAAATATCCTGTATACGTATTGTTTCGTGTAAAATTGCGTAGAAAAACGTGTATTTGTGTTTTAGGTTAAGAGTTCAGAGTTTAATTATGAATATTTTCAAAAAAATAAGTGAACGAATTCTTAGTTCTGCAACTCGACCAATTTCATATGTTTAAAACTTTAAGATCATCCATCCATCGTCGTTTCAATGTTTGTGCGGACAACCAATGGACGAGACATCTCAGCATCACCATCTTTAAACATCCACATCGGATTTATCAAAGTGAGTTTTTTATCTAGCCCTTTTATAATTATTTTTTTTAGGTAATTGGATTGAGGTAATACTAGTTTATATAATTCTTAATCAAATTATTTCATAATATATTATGTGTAGATATTCAACGATATTTGAGTGAATTCAGCCTGAGTGATCTATATAAATTGAGCAATAATAGTATTAAGTGTTGCCAATGAGTTACCAGAGCAGTATTTAGATGCATTCCTCACGAGCATATTGAATTCTTCATGTACAAATATCGTATTGTTAATAAATTTTGTTTTATAAAATGTTAAACAAAACAAATTAACGTGTTCTTATTTAAAGTCAGATAGGGGGAAATAGTGATTGATATAGCTGAGAAGAGTACGTGCGTTTACGCGAAACTAGAAAATGGGGCAACATCAAACTCCGAGTACTTATGTTGCCTTGGTGTTCTTTCCGAACATAAAAACCTTTTTTTGTGCTCGTCAAATAAAAAAAGGGTGATTTTCCCAAATCGATCAAAAAAGAAGTGTCATTTAATTTCTGCTTTAATATTACGTTTTACATGGGTGTTCTATAGCTTATAGCTTACGGCTTAAATTAATACTAGGGTTACATTGGTATTTGTCAGATATGTTAAAACGTTATTACATTTCTTCCCCTCTAAATAGATTTACAGGTTAAGTTTTATTGGGGGTTTGATTGCTCGTTTGGAACGTCTTAAACTAACCTCCTGAACTGGTTCTTTAATACTAACATCGTTATCAATCTGATTTGAAATACCTAAGGTCCCTTTGATGATATTTTACGATTTGTGCGCAACCCGGTGTTTTCGGATGTTCAGATTGCGTATCTCCAGTTTCTTCAGGTGGTTGCGTAATAATTGTTTCAGTTATATTTTTAAAGTCCAAGTTGGGTAGTTGTTCTCGTTCCATGTTGTTTGAAGAGGTTTCATCCATTGAATTGTAGTTTTTTTTTCCAAGCCTTCCGAATTTGGTCGATGTGCCTCCTCCAGATCCGACCATCTTCAAGCTTAATGTCGTAATGTAGCAAACGGCATTTTGATTTTAGATGTACCAAACATCTACTTTTGTTTTCGATTTAAGTACTCCCGAGCACTGACGCAGTCACCAATTTGGAAGCGTCTGGCTCCAACACCCAAACAACTTGTTTTGTTATCCCCAGGAGTCATTAGGTCGAGCGGATTTGCCTATTGAAGACCATCATCGATGGAGATTTCCCTGTTGCCGAATGTGTCGTCTTCCTATAATTCAAAAGGATTTTGCAAAGTTCCTTTTCGATTTCGTCCAGTGTACATTTCATTGCTCCCATTTTATTTACCACTCCGTTTTGTTTTAAGAAATTTTTGAAATCGTTGCTAGTGAACTGGACATCGTGGTCACTTACCAAGGTTGTAGAAATTCCGAATCGACTGAACACTTCCCTGCGCTTGTTGATAGTTGTTTCCGTAGTCATATTCCGAACGACGAAAACCTCAGGCCACTTTGAATAGGCATCAACCAAAAAAAGAAAAAGTCTGCCCATGAATTGTCCCGCATAGTCTCTATCGAAAGTCCCTTTGGGTATTTGCCAAGAAGCAAGATCGGCAATTTGAAGATGTCTTTTCGATGTCCCGGTCAATCCCTTCCCAGCAATAGTAGCTCCTAGCCAACGCTTTCATGCGTATTGCACCGAAATGTGACGAATGTAGTTCTTCTAGAACTTTATTCCTCAAAGACTTAGGAATATAAACTCTCATTCCTCGTAAGATGCAGTTCTCTTTTAGTCCGAACTCTGATTGGTTGATCCCGAATCGGTATACACTGTCCACTGTTTTCACTGTTATCAATCTCTGCAGTAAGATAGCAGTCGCCTTTGCGTTTAATATTGCCTTCCCCAGCTCATCCACAGTCAACGGTAACGTATTTATTTGTTCGGTGCACATGACCTCCGCCTCATCAGTCCTGTATTTAGATTCATCCGTCACTGGTAAACGGGTCATTGCGTCTGCATTCCCATGGTTGCCAGTTTGACGGAATACGATGTAATATTGGAATGATTGCAAGTACACTGCATAATGTTGCATCCTCTATGTTGATAAAGGTCCTTATGTGGGGAAAATATCTGCGAGATAGGCTTGTTATCAGTAATCAGGATAAATTTGCGCCGAAAAGGTATTGATAATATTTCTTGACTCCAAAAATTATTGCATATGCCTCTTTATCTACCTGTGAGTACTTTTGTTGCGTTTTATTTAGCGTTTGTGAAGCATATATAACCGGTCTCTGACTACCATCCAGATATATATGACTCAAAACCGCCCCTACTCCGTACGACGAGGCATCCGTTGCCAATGAAAGATCTAACGACGGGTCGAAATGAACTATAAAATTCTTCCTTAACCTTCACCTTGACAATATACACTTTAAATATCTCAGTTATTTGTTTGCCAATCCTAAAATCGTTCTATTTCAGTTATTAAATTAATCTTTACTCCTAGAAAAAGATATTCACCCTTATTCCGAGTGGCGTTTACGACGATTTAAGAAACGCCAATTTGAATTTGGAATTACGAGAGGCGTTTTTAAGTCGTTGAACGCCATTTGTCACTGAACGTCATGTGGAACCTATTGGCGTACGAAGAACGTCATGTGAGAAACTTCAATGCCATTCTGTAAGGCGTTGAACGCCACAAAACGACAAGAAAAACGACGGTATTTGTCGTTTACAAGAGACTGAACGACAAGTTGTAAAAGACGGCTGAAAATGTAAATATTCTTTAATTGGTAATCTATTCAAATGACTAGACTACATTAGATTATTTTCTAGGGTAAAAATAACCAACCAGAAACTGATTTGAATCTGAAAATACGATTAAATTGATTTTTTTAAATAAATGTTTGAGCTTGTGCTAAATTTGTATCCGGTAGATCCAATGGATTGGATTTTGTCCTTATCTGTTTCCGTATGCACTATACACCATTAATTTTTAGAATACAACTTACAACAATTTCTTTCAAAAATTTAAACACCATAAACTGAAACCGCCATTTATCTGTCATTGGCGTATATCAGCTGGTGTGGATCGTATGTGGAATGTGAACTACTTACCGACGACGTTTTACCTTGTCGTGGAAGTTAGGGAATAAGTCTTCAAAAATGAAACGCCTCAAAAAACGACAAACGTCGTGAAAGTAAAACGCCACTCGGAATAAGGGTGAATATGAATATTTTTTGATATTTAATTTTTCAGAAATTTCAAAATTTTTAGTATTTACATTTACTCGAAGTTGTATGGTAGAATTCGTCTTCAAATATTGTTAAACACAAGGTTAATATATGAGAACCACACCTACAGCTGGACTAGAGGCGATTCTTAATCTAACACCTCTAGACCTATACATAGAGGAATCTGCTGCCAAAAGTGCCTTAAGGATCAGCCAAACTAACACTTGGTACCCTTGCAATTTTGGGCATGCACAGATATTAGATAAATACGTAGGGAACGGTGTTACTTCTGACTATATGTCTCCCCGTTTTGACTTTGACAGACCATTCACCTGCTCCTTCCCGAGTAGGGAAGAATGGAACACAAATGAACCCATAAAAAGAAAATCAATAACCATCTTCACAGATGGTTCAAAGATGGACTGTGGAACCGGTGCCGGCATATTCTCTGAGGAACTAAATATACACTGCTCCATCAGACTTCCTGATAGCAGCAGTGTCTTCCAAGCGGAGGTTCTGGCTATCGCTGAAGCGGCCCGTAAGGCGTCAATATTGGCAATACCTCGTAGTGATATTACCATCTTCATTGACAGTCAGGCAGCTATAAAAGCAGTTTCTGCTAACGAAATTAAAACCAAACTAGTTCACCGCTGCCATGAAGAGCTCAAGGTTCTTTGCTCGCAGCACACAACGAATCTCTGCTGGGTCCCTGGACACAGAGACAAAACCGGCAATGAGAGGGCGGATGAACTGGCTAGAAAGGGGTCCGCAATGGATCTTGATAGAGCACTTCAATCGATCAAGCCACCACTTTGTAATCTAAGAGAGCGAGTGGAAAACAAAATTCGAATGAAAACCAACAACAGGTGGAAAGAACTCACAACCTGTGAAATCTCACGGAAGCTTTGGCCAGAATATAACAGAGGTCGGACCAACAAACTTCTACAGTTTGATAGGTCATCGCTATCTAAGTTAGTGGGAGCTCTGACTGGACATAACTTCCTGCGTAACCACTTAATGAAATTAAATCTCAAGGATGACGACATATGTAGAGGCTGCGAGGACGAGGAGGTTCACGAGGACACACCTCACTTCCTTTGTAATTGCCCGAGTCTCTGTCTTACTTTCATCACGTACATGAACTTTCTGATGTCTCTCTGTCTGATCTTTACAGGTTTCTGAGGACATCGGGATGGCTAGACAGCATCAGGTAACCACGAAGGCCATTCAAGAATGCACTAGCCACATTAACAACACAGGTATTAAAGGCATTCACATCCATATATTCACGGACAGTCAAGCAGCTGTTAACGCCTTAAGCTCAAACATCATTGACTCCAAATCGGTATTAAGCTGTTTCAACGCCCTGCAAACGCTTGGCCTCCGGAATAAAATCAAACTTTGGTGGATTCCGGGCCATGAGGGTTTTGAGGGAAACGAGAAAGCCGACGAAATGGCCAGAACTGGTTCTGAAACTCCTTTTACAGGACCTGAACCTTTCTGCTGCACTCCCAAATCGTCTATAAATTCAGCCATCAAAAGATGGGAACATACAAAATGTATTTCATACTGGGAGAGTATCCCAGGTCTAAGACAGGCGAAGCGTGCGATTCAACCGTTCAATAAAAACTCCGACAAAGTTTTAAAGCTAAACAGGCATGATATCAAAAACCTTACAGGTTTCCTAACAGGACACCACCACCAACGATATCATTTAAATAAAATTAATTTAACCGACTCCTCACTTTGTCGGTTATGTCTTGAAGCAGACGAAACAGCTGAACACATAATTTGTGAGTGTCCAGCCCTAAGTGGAATCAGAAGAACTATCTTCTACAGGGAACTTCTAAGCCCTGAAGAGATGAAAAACTCATCTGTTAGCAGCTTAATTAACTTCATTAAGAAAGTGGAAAACCTGCTAACCTAACAATTTCTCTGACCCTATGGCACAAAAGATCTTACAGGTCGAAGTGCCCCTTCATCGCTTAGGCGTAGTCAGATGTTTTAAAAAAAAACCACGAAGGAGAAGGATGGAGACCACCAATCAACACCAATGGTTAACCCCTAAAAGGGCATCACAATGGGTCCACAAGGACCTAAGTGAGGTATTGCAGGGTTCAACCTGCTTTACCTACCCGTTTACCTAACCTAACCTAAGGTTAATATTGACGATATGCACGCACAAGTAGAACCTTGGGTTTGTTTGTATTGGAATAACTTGTTTCTGTAGTAAATCCTGTTAAATGTTATAAAAGAATGAACACTTATTCTTTCGTGTTTTTATTTTATGAGTTCGTATTTATTTACATTATGGCTAAATGGAAAATATGTTTAGTAGGTAGAATTAGGAAATAGGTACTCAAATATGAACTAATGTGTTCCAAAACACAAAACAAAAATACTAAAATATTATTTTATATGACAGTCTTGACATTTTGTTTGCGTAAGACTGTGAACTTGGCTAACTGGTTTTTTTGCACTGTTCGCAAACTTTCCTAGAGGGGCGCTTCCTTTTCTCCTCACTACATATGTACATGCACAATTCCAGTCACATTTGACAGAAAAAAAAAACAGGATAGACAAAAAACTATCAGAACGATCTGAGCGCACTCGGTTAAGAGTGCGTTCATAGTGCTCGAGCTCAGTTCAATGCTCAGCTCTGAACGAACTAAAAATGAAAAAGAATACTGTAGTACAAAAAAACATTGCCCTATTTGTGTAGGACGACCAGATCCACATATGGACGATAGCAGGAGCTTGCTTACTTTGTTACTTGAATAAAACATAAAACTAATAAATAAATAACTAATAACATTATAAAAATATTGGCGATAAGATGAAATACAATAACTAATAGGCTGGTTCACAACGTAAAATAGTTTTTATTTATTGTCACCCGCTATTGTAGGTGATTTTCAACTAGAAATTGACAGTATACAAAAATTAAATATTGCGAAACTTAGTAGCTGGGATCCAGATGTATGTGCTTAGACATTTTTGAAATAGTTCAATTTATTAACGAAAGACAATTTCTACACGGCGTGCTCGCTGTCAGGATAAGGAGTTTTTATTTAGCGACAAAGTGAAGGTTAACCCTTTTGAAAGATTTTTCACACTTCCCGTCCCAGCTGAATTTTACATCATTTTTCAAAAGATTATTTATGGGGTATAACACTGTAATTAAGTTTTTAAAAATTCGATCGTAATAATTTATGAGCCCAACCAATGCTCTATAACCTCGTCTTTGTTACGGGGACGTCTCATGTTCTGAATTACGTCGATATTTGACTAGGATTTATGTATTCCGTGCTTGTCGATAAGGGAACCGCAATATTTTCTCTGATCCTCAAAGAAAGCGCATTTCTCCAAATCAACTTTCATGTTTTGTTCGTCTAATTTTTTCATATCCTCGTGTAGGCTTTTCAAATGCTCTTCATCAGTCCTTCCTGTCACTTTCATGTCGTCTATAATAACTTTTACCCCGCGAATCCTTTGTAATAGTTGTTCCATGTATTTTTGCCAATTCGCTGGAGTCGACGCCACCCCATACATAAGCCCCGTTGGTCGAACTAGGCATAGGTGTGTGTTTAACGTTTAAATAGTTTGAGATTCCTGATATATTTCCATTTGTAGGTACGCCCCAGACAAATCCAATTTAGAGAACTTCTCCCCTCCACTCATCGACTCAAAAAGTTCTTCCGTAGTTGGAATTGGATGCTCATCTATTAGCAGCTCCGGGTTAACAGTAACTTTATAACCCCCGCAAAGACTTCATAACCGGAACTACAGGTGTGGCCCATTCGCTATAACTCAAATTGACTAAGATTCCGTTTTCGACCAATTCGGATATTTTGCTTTCCACTTATTCTCGAATCGCAAAGGGTACAGGCCGAAACTTCATAAACACCAGCTTAGCATTTTCGCGAATATTGAATTTAGCTTGAAAACACCTTATTTTATTTTACCATTAGTTACCATATCTTTGATTTTTTTATTGCAAATAGTTTCAATATGACACAAGAACTCATTTAGATTTATTTTTAGGGTCTTAAACCAATCCCTACCTAAAAGACTATGTCTTTGCGTTTTTGCAACATAAAATTTCAAGAATTGTGTTTTCTTGTTATATTTTACATTAACATTTCGAAAGCCTAAGATATCTATGATACTTCCGCAATAGCTTTTAAGTTGTAAATATATCGGGTTGTTCTAATTTCAAGTTATCATTCCCGAAATACTTAATAAAATTATCTTTACTTATAATTGTTACCTCAGTATCCAGAACGTTAAAAACAATTATAATTTTATTCGAAGATTCCGAAAGTGCATTGCAGTTTGAAATTTTCATTTTGGAAATTTTCGTTTTGCAAATGCATTCGACTTCTCGCTCACAAATTTCCTCATCAGATTGCAAGAAACTTGATTGGGCAATTTGCTTGCAGACCCATCTTATATGTATATATCCGACTTTTTTGCATAAAGAGCAAATGGATTTCTTATGGAAACAATCGTTTGCTAAACGGTTTGTTTACACATCTAAAGCACTTTAAACTGAATTTATTATCACTTAACAATTTTTTTTTACCTTTAGATAAATCTTGATCACTGTATGTTGCCGCTATTTTGTTAACCACCAACACGTCTCTCAGCTTGCCGCCCATTACCGCTCCACCTCTTTCGGATGCTCCATTCCGCGCGCCAAATCCAGGGCTGATTCCAACGTAAGGTTCTTCTTTTCAAGACATCTGTTTTGAATATACTTGTTGCTCAATTCAAAAACTAGCTGGTTCCTCAGCGCAGTTTTTAGATAGTCACCAAATCCAAAATCTGCCGACAGTCTCTTAAGTGCTACCAAGAAGTCCTCCACCATCTCACCCTCTAGCTGTTTCCGCATGTGGAATTTACAGTTTTCCACAATCTACGTGAATTGTTAGTCAATTTTTACACCATTGCTTCGGTTTGATGTTTGTGTTGGGCTTTGCTCGTCTGCGTTTGCATTTGCCATTTTTTCCTCCTTATGACTTTTTATCCTCGTCGCTCAATTGTTCTATACTGTTGTGAGAGAGGGTCGAGCCACAGGGGCAACTTCGATATGGGCAAGGAGGGCGCGGCATGCTTGTGGTTGCTCGGCTAAGGCTCGTCGGACGGGGGTGTTCTTGACCCCTTACCATATACCATCTGCTAAACAAACTTTTACTCATGCAAAAAAAAAAGAGATATAAAATAAGAAAGCGAAAGAAAGCTACGTGGACTTCGGACGGACTTCAAAAAATAGGACAGAAAAGAAAAAGAAGGAAAAGAAGCGAAATGGAGCCATGGACTTATGCCGATACCCCTGAGGGAGGACGGGAAAGAACTGCGAAACTAATCCTATCTTACCTAAGCTACACCTAATCTAACCTTACACTTAAGCCAGGCCCAATACTAAATCCACGCTAACTTAAGACTAGGCTAATCTAACCCTTAACGTTACTTTCCTCCCCATTGTCCCTCCAGGGTAAAGGTTCATCATGAACCCGAGACTTGCCAGATGTTGATGGCACGGAATGGCCAGCCCACCCTTATATTCAGCGACATAATCCAATTGCTATCACTCCGGCCGATGTTGTGAGTGATAACCCCTCGATGTATCTGCCGGTCACAACCTAAATCTAAAAAAAAAAAACGGGTGAAGTAAGTCGACACAGTTAGTGACAGTCGTCAAGTCATTGTAAAACCATAAAAGAACTGCACACACCGAATGCTCGATGAGCTTAACCAAACATTATTTGGAATCGTTTCTACTCAAACAAAAAATTGTATAACTACAGAGCGGAATGGTGCCAATTTATTATCATCCTAAGTCTTGGTTATCTCAATTAAACTAATATGAAAATTAAGAAAAAGGAAATCAAAAAAAAAAAAAAATTAACAAAAAAAGAATAAAAGGGGCAAAAGAAAAATTCAAAACATAAATTTACAAACAAAAAAAAAATGGTTGTGCACTTAACACTAAAATTCAATAAAAATACATAAAAAAATTTACTCACGTTGCAGCACAAGAAGAAACGTTGACCCAAAATATTCCAAATATAGTTTTAAACTAATCGTGAACAAAAATGTTAAACGCAGTATCGCGCTACAACTAAAATTAACTAAGCCTAACCCTATTCCCTAACCTTACTCTAATTAAAATAAAAAAAAAAAAAAAAAAATTACACAAGTTTAATGCAAGGCTAAGAAATCTAAAAAAAAATGGCACTTCACAAAAAAATTTTTGTGGCTGCTCCTACTTGTTTTCACCACTACAACTGACCGTGTCCGGTTGCTTTTTGTTCGTTTTGTTGTGGGGGAATGCTTTCCCGAGCCAGTGGTCGGGAGGCAAACGGCCTCGTAAAAATAGGGGTCTTTATTACCTTTGCTGAAAGATTTCTAATTCAGTACCCAGAATTTGGCGTATGTGATTTTCCGTCCCTGGCTGAAATATCAACGTGGGGTAAGGGCTCACGACCCTGAAACCATTCTGTGTTTGCGCCTCCGAAATAGAATGGGCAAGTACCTGTTGTGTGTAATATCAATCTAAGCTACGTACGAGTATAATAAAGTGTGTTTATTATTTAGTTGTGAATCAGATGTTTGTGTATTTGATTGAAGATCAGTGTGCGGTGTGCTTATCACAGATCTATAGGGGGAAAGGGTGATGCACTATGTACTTAGTAACTAAATAAAAAAATAACATAAAAGACATAAAAAAGTGTAAATATCACAGCTTGAGCTAATATAGGTAGTAGGCAGCGACAGACATACTTGTGCTGCATAGAAGAGAATAGACACCGACACCGCCTCAACAACTTTATATTCAGCACTATGAGCAATGTACTTTTTATTAAAGCATCTCCTCTATGCTATATTCGATTTTACCAGTTTAAGCATTCATACTAAAATTGTTGGTAACAAGTACCCCCAGGTATTTATATTTCTTCGCAACTTCAATTGCTTCGCCTCTATAACGCCATTTATCATTTGCCTTTGATTTATCCAGATTTACTATCAAATTCCATAACCTACAGAAACTACTAAGGCGGTTGATCATAGGCTGTAAAGCTTCGGGAGAGTATGCCAATAGCACTATGTCATCTGCGAATAGGAGAACCTTGGTCAGCAGTCCTGCATACATTATTCCTCCCGGCAAGAAGTCAATTATGTCTATGAAGAGTGCGAAACGTACGACAAGGCTTGGACTTAAAGAGCAGCCCTGTCCTACTCCAGAGCATGATTCAAACCATTCCATTAATACGTTCCCGTTCCAAACCGCTGCTTTTGTATCACTATAAGGGTTTTGTAGTACTCGTCCATATTTTAATGACATCCCCATGTTGTAGAGTTTGTAAAACAAGGAGTGGCGGTCTACCGTGTCAAAGGCTACCCTGAACCTTTACCGTGGGGCCTATTATGATAGTGATTACCGAAGATATTATGTTTTGTATTCGTCGCCTATTTGTTGCACAATGTTCCCTAAGCTTTCTGATTTTCTTGTAGTTCCTAGTCATTTCTATTGGACGCGTCACTTCCTCTTCAAAAATTTGCTTTCTAGCTTCGTTACAGAATATTAGCTTTTAATGGAGGCTCTTCTTTTGTCGGAAATCTTTTTTGTGACGATGCGCAATGCTGGATCTGTTTTCAAGATCTGAATCCATTTAGACATCTGAATTCTCCGGGAGAGATGGTCCCATCAGCGGGTTGCTCCTGGATGTTCTGCTGATCATTATGTTTCCATGACATTTTTCACATTGGAAGCTTATGTAACCTTGACCGCAACTAAAGCAGGTCGGGGCATGAGCATTTGATGTGCGCGTCGGTGGAATCGCCATAGGCGTTCTTGCAGTCTCTGCTCGGTTTGTCTTGTCCGTTCGATTTTAAGTTTAAGTTTGAGTTTGTTCTACTTGGTTGGAGAGCAACAATCTCCAAGTCATCGTCTTCTTTGTCCTCTTGCTGGTCGTGATAGGGATTATTCCCAAGGAAATCGTCGACTTCCGAAAAAGTTCGTCAACATTTTTGTCCCTTGTCGTCAAGTGTCGTTCTACTCTTCTGGCTTCCTCACTAAGTTCTTTGATGGTCCTAATGGAGCGTCCAAAGATGAGCGTAGCTACCCTATCCTTTATGTTTAGTCGTAATATGTTTTCTTAGTCTCTGCTGCCTACGGTCCATGATCGAGCTCAAGATTGCATGGTCTCTCCGCCATCGCTCTGCTTTTCCTGACTCCATTGGGAAAATAATTGGCTTTCTGACAAGCCATTTTGACTTTGGAATGTTTCGGCTCGAAAAATAAAACTTTCAACGGGCATGGAATTTGAAGTCCCATCGAACTCAAATCACCATTTCTGCCCGTATTTTCGTAAAGGCCCTAACTAACATTTTTACACTTTCGAGATATAGAGGAAAATGCTAAATTTAGTTCCGCAACCTGAAGATAAAACATGAAAAATGCAAGAAAAAATTTGTTTGGATGCTTAATGTGTGCTTTATTTTTTGAAGTAGTTACAAAAGAACGATTGTTAGGTGTTCGGGAAATAGGGTAGATAGGGCTTTTAAGCTTTTGAAAATATCATATAAAAAGGTAAATTTTCTCTATTCAATGTGTTATAAAAGGCCCTATATCTCAGTTAGGGCTTTTTTTAAACATTGATGTATATGTTTTGTACTTAGGGCTTCTAGAAATTTGAATTTTCTGTCGCATTTGAAGCTCCAGCATTTTGAAATAAATATAATTAAATCGGAGACAAAGCCCTAACTCCAAATATGCATTAATATCGAAATTGAAAATTTTGTAGATAGGGCCTTTACGAAAATATGGGCAGATTTGTGGACTGGTGTCTCGAATTTCTGCCTAGGGTCTCTCAAAAACGGCTGCTCTGACCGCGAGAAAACAGTCGAAGGTTGTGGTGGTGCTTGTTGTTGTGCCTAGTCATGTCGTTAAGATAGTCGGTCGTCCGTGATGCCATCGAGAGTTCCAGGTTGCCGATTCTTTGGTTGATGGTTGATCATTTTCATACTGCCGGCGAAGGCAGCCATGACTTCCCCTGGGCGCTCTTGAGCAGCACTGATGACTAAGCTATGTATCGTGCGTTCTTCGTCCTCTACTCGGTTATGTCCTTGTATGTATACGTCGTCTTTATTGGAGGTAGTTTGGTTACGTATTACTCCCCCAACGGGTTCTACTTCCTGTTCGTCAAAGGTCCTCGTTGTTTGTAGGTTTGGCATTGCGTTCTGTCGTGGCATTGGCACTCTTTGTTGAGTCGAAGATGCTGCCAAAAGCGGCAGGTTTCCTAGACTTTTGTTTCGTTCTTTCGGGTGGGCTTGTTGCTCCAACTGCGATTCTTCCAGGATCACCGAGTTCGGACCGCTATTTTCTTGTTTGTCGAAGTTTTTGAGTCTTTTCCTCTTCGTTGTTGTGGGCTATGGTCTGTTTTGAAATAAATGAAATCATGTGAGTACATGCTCAATTCCGTTATGTCGTATCCAGTCGATGTTGTTGCAGGAGTTTTTTCATGCACTTCTCACTTTAACCAAAGGTGGGAGACCTAAAAAAAAGTCCCCAATTCGAGGTCGTTTGATGGTCTGAGCCTTGACCCCTTGATTCATTTTCCATTTCGATGGACGAAATTTTAATAATTTTTCAATTTAGGTATTTTTAAAATGCAAAATGTTCTATTTCTCAAAGAGTTTAATTACGTTTAAATTCAATTCAAATTCAATATTATAAGAACGTTAAAATTCAAAAATGTACTACGTTAGTTTGGTAATTTCCTATAAGGTTCCTAAATAGGCTTAATTCCTAACTGCAATTTGCAAATTCAGATTTATGGTGTTGAAAATAATTAATGCGTTTTATTTAATTATTGTGCATTGGTGTGTGGACTTATGTTCAGGTTTTCCGCAAGCCCTATCTATGGTTTTGTGTCAGTTAGTCTGTACCGTCATAAATCGTATAATCACTTCTCAGAAAAGACGAACTTTGACTGGTGCCTCAGATCTATGCCGAGTGCCGAAATAATTCCTCTCCGCTCTGTCGCAACTTGTTTTCTGGCAGAACCAAATAGAAGGATAGCAGAGTATCGATTAGTTACTCCAAAACGATCGAAGCTTCCAAATTAATAACCACGCGTCGGGTTGAGGACCTTCCACCCATGGATAACAGCTAGTGATTAAAATTTCCACCTTGAACTTGTTCTCGGATCTATAATACAACTCCGGCTGCTTCAATCATCCCTTCACTACACGTTTGAGGATAGGCAAGCAGTCTTCAACATATCATAGAACCAAGATTTTCTCTTCGACGTTCCACAGACTTCAGGCTACCTCACGAGATCTCTTGGCTTTTCGCCCAGTGATTGGATAGCCGCCTTCAATTTGTTTCAGGAAGCAAAGTTCAAACAGTCCTTGAAGATTTGATTGGATAGAAAAATAAAAAAAATTAAAAAACTTACAACTAAGACTATTGCAAGTCCAAGGCAATGACTTTCTTATTGGTTAAGGTCCCCTTCCCCTTGTGTGCTCTACCTGAGTAACTGTCTTCCTCTACTACTAGATTTCGAGAGTTATTCGAATAAGACCACCATTGTCGGGTCGGGTTGTGCGGATTTAAAGATATTCCGGTCAGTGATGCCAGACTTTTCGGACTTATCAAAAATACTCGTTTTGCCCACGCCGTTGTTGAAAACCCCACGATATTTCCCACGAAAATATACGTACGTATACATACATACATAAATATAAAAAAACACAAAAAATTAAACAATTACAGTCTTCTCTTTTTATTTAATTCGAATGGTATCAGATTTACAATTTTTTAAAGCATTAATAATAATACTGTCGCAAATTTATAGTCGGATAAAGCCCACTTTAAAATACTTTTAGTAAGTGACAATATCCTTATTAGTATTTTTCTAACTACAGTCGACATAAAACCCACTTTATCTTTATAACCTGGTATTCAATTTAAGACCACCAAAAGTACATTTATTCCTTTTCCCAGGATAGTAATGTTCTTAGAGCTCTCGAAATGTTTAAATATGTTGAGCTCTTAAGAAAAACAAAATAAAACCCCAGAAAAACATTATACAAATTTTAATAAGGAGGAGTTTTGCTCGCTACAAATTCAATAGTTAGTTAATATCTACTTATCTCTCCTAATACACGATGACTATAATTTTGCGTCATTATATATAAGTGAGTTAATAAAATTAAGAAATAAATTCAGAACTTAAAATGCATTTAATGATTGGATTCAGATACAAAACTAATTTAATAAAACGAGTTAAGAGATAAGATGAAGTACCTTTTTGAATAAATGCATTTTTCTTTTTAAAAAAGTAATAAAAATGCCCTTTTTGCCCTTTTAGCTTATTTTGAAGTGAAAATGCCCACGAAATGGGTAATTACCCACGATCTGGCATCAGTGATTCCGGCCCGGAGCATTCGTGTCTATTCGCTCTACATAACCCAGGTCGTTGGACCTTCACTCTTTTGGCTAGATCGATGATTGTACAGCGCTTACAGTTCGTCGTTGTATCTCTTCCTCCATTAAGAATTTTCCTCTAGAAACAACCAAGAGTAACCTCATTCCCATTTGAAAGACTCTATGCCTCTGCGCCATAGAGCAGGGCTACGACGAATAGTTTCTTATACCTAAAGGGTGACTTTAGTTGTTCAAGAGAGGGCTTTGTTACTCAATTACCTTCTAATACCAAAAAACCAGTGATTGGCAAGAGTAATTCTCCGTTTAATATCAGCACTGGGGTCATTGTCATTGACAAAGTCCATAACCACCTCAAAGCTATATCCGTCTAAAGTGACGATCTGTCTGGGACGTCGGTGTTGGATGTATTTTTTACTTGATAGCATATACTTTGTCTTGCCCTCTTTGACCGGCACACCCATTTTTCCAGCCTCAGTCTCAATACTCTCAATACTGGTGCAGCGTGCATTCTCCATCGTCATCCTGCATAAACGAACGAGTTTGGCAGGGAAGCCAAAACCATAAACTAAGTATTAAATAGCCATGTTAAATAAAATAAGACGCACGCATACAATTGCACATAGCAACCATATGACTGACAGATCATTGTGTGGTGACATTTGAAAAAATTTAAATAATTCAAATAATTGGCCGTTATCGGGACGTGTTAAGAAAACGGTGGGTGGTGAACTTAGTAAAAATTTATATTTCATTAAAAGGAATATTACAAGGAATTATTTTTTTGTACGTAGATAATCCATACAGTACACGATGCTTACATTTTGGTTGTAAACTGACGATCTATAGGGATCATCGGCAAAAATAAAATAAAATCAGTATCTACAAATAATTATTTGGAATTTTACTGATGGTGTAATACATTTTAGTTTCTGTTCTTTCCAGTACAGTATAAAGAAAATAAATTCATTTTCGTTGATTGTATCTATAAGAAATTTGTGCTACTAAATTGCAATGAAAATTTAGAAAAAAAAATTTTGAAAAGCTGAACAAATTTTTTTTTGTTAGCCAAAATCTTTTCTAAAAATTTGTTTGTCATGTCCTATGAAGGTTGTTTATCGTTTTGGAAGGTAAAATTTCGAAAAGAAATCTGCACCGAATTCAATGTATAGGACAAAAAAGTCATTTCTAGACAAACATTATTCATGGCTGTCTAGGCTGTATCAATTGTTTTCATTAACTACGCATGTTTGAAATTCTTTTGTTTATTAAATTGTTGAAATTTTGTAATTCTGCTTTTTTGTTTACTGTTATTACACGGACAATTCAGGAAAGATTTTTGCTCAAAACTGTTATCCCCTCAGAAATGTTCTGCTCTGAACCCCAACATACTGTGGCGTGGAATGAATTGTGGTGAAATGAAAACAAACTAAAATGGTGAAATGAAAACAACCCCCATTAGTCACCAAACAAGTTCCACTTCCAATTGGAAATTGGAATCTGTCAATTCCCCACCAAACTAACTGGGAATTTATCAATTGCTGAAAAGGGGAAAAAGTATGTCAGCCAATTGTAGAACCAATTGGAGTTAGCTAGAAAGTTCTCGAAGAGATGGCAGAGCAGATATAAAAGGAGAGGTTGTAGAACAGGGCGAGAGTTGATTTTTATCAGTGATTGGTTAAAGTTCGAGATAGTAATCGGTTGTAAAGATAAATAAGTGCAGAGTAATAAAGTGAAATAAGTGATTGGTTTGAATCGTTGAGGAATTGTTTAAGTAATATTGTTCTAGTACTTAATTAGTGGATAATCCGTAAAAGTGTAATAAAAGTGATTTTGACTAGAAAAGTTTAACAGAATAGTGTTTTATCTTTTCGAATCCCAGCCCAAATGTAACATTGGTGTCAGAAGTGGGATAAAACTTATTCTGTGTTAAAGCGTGTGTGATAAAGAAACATTTAAAAAAAAAAAAAAAAAAAAAAAAAAAAAAAAAAATTAAAGTGAATTTGTGAATTTCGAAATTACAAGAGATAAAAAAAAAAATGGGTCGTGTGTTGCTACAACTAAGCATACCCCAATTAAAAAGTGAATTAGAAAAGAGGAATATCTCTACAGCTGGAGGGAAAAGTGACCTCATACTTCGTCTGCAGGAGGCTGTCGAAAATGAGGGAGAAAATCCAAAGACCATGCTTTTCGACGTGGCAGAAGAACAAGTAAGTACAGGCGTTGATATTAGCGCTATGATGGAATTACTTCTTGCCAAGATGGAAGAACAGAAGAATTCTCTTGAAGAACAGAAAAATTCCATTACCGCCGCACAAAAAGATGCCGTGGAAGAGTTTAAGAATGTTCTAGATGTAAAAATCGTCGCGATTGATGAGAAATTAAACAAACATGAAACCAAGTTTGAGGAAATTAATGAATCTCTTCATAGACACGAAACAAACATCGAGAACATAGCTAAAGAGCTCGGCACGAACATCGAGAACATAGCTAAAGAGCTCGAAAAAGTCAAGAAACAGAAAGCTCGGGAATATTCTACTGACTGCCCAAAAAGGAAGGAGATGCAACCACCCGTTTTTGATGGTCAAACATCATGGCCGATCTATAAGAGACAGTTCGAAGCAGCTGCAATGACCAATGGATGGGACGACGAGGAAAAGTCGATTGCATTAACGCTCGCATTACGAGGTACAGCTGCAGAATTGCTTCAAACTATCTCAGAAGAAAAACAGCGCGACTATGATGCTTTGGTTAAGGCTATTGAGATGCGGTTTGGTGACGACCATATGCAGCAAGTGTATAGAGTGCAACTGCGCAGTAGATTCCAGAAGAGGGGAGAAACACTCCAGCAGCTGCAAGCGGATATAGAACGGCTAGCGCACTTGTCATATCCCAATGCCGGCGAAGATGTCATCAACGAAATGGCTATTGAGGCATTTACACAAGCCATAGAGGACAGACAGCTGCAGATGGCTCTACGAATGGCTGGAAAGAGAACTCTTCCTGAGGCACTGGCGTTTGCATTAACTATGAAAGCTGCTGACCAGGCATCTCAAGGATTCCACCGCGTAAGAGAAATAACATCCGTCGAATGTACATGCCAGAGAACAGAGGTAGAAGACCGGAACAGTGCTCGCAGGAGACCGATCCGTTGCTGGAACTGCAACAAAATTGGACATCTGCAACGACAGTGCAGAGCTGAACGTAGACAGGGTAGTTGTCCACATTGCAGAACTAGGAGTCGTATCGAGGAGGCATCTGAACAATCGGTGGACGGAACCTCACAAAGCCATCAGTTAAGAACCAACTTCACGGGGCGGAAGCTTGTTTCTGGAATCGACGCCCCCAGGACCACAATTCAGGTCTCCCAGACCAAACGATGTAATAGGAGCTTGACAGTGGAAGCACATATCGGCCAGAAAAAGTGTGTGGCCACAGTCGATACAGGTGCCACCGCTTCCATAATCAGAAGGGACATCGTTCGCCAATCATGGCTGCACAACACCAGCAGCTACTGTCTGAAAACAGCAACTGGAGCAACGGCAAAGGTGTATGGTGAGGTACTCTTGACGATAAATCTAGCAGGAATAGTCTTCTCCCATGCATTCTTAGTGGCCGATATATGTGACGAATGCATCATTGGAATCGACTTTATGAAGACGCATGATGTAGTACTCGACATCGGTTTGCAAGTTCTAAAGTACGGAAACGTCGAGATTCCAATGGTTTACGGGAACGAGAACGTCGCAGCTCTAAGAACAGTTGTAAGTGAGGACGAAATTTTACCACCTTCGTCAGAGACACTTATTTGGACAAAGCTGGAAGGTGATCCTGGGAGCCACCGATTCTTCCTAATAGAGCCAGATACAGAAAACTATTACCAGAGCTATATCGTCGGAAAGATGCTTGTTGAACCTAAAAACAACTTGGTTCCCGTTCGTGTCCTCAATGCGGAACACAGAAGTGTAAAGCTGAAGCAAGGGGAAGTGATCGGAAAGTGCGTACCGATTACTGCGGTCACAAAGTTGTCAAAAGAAAGTCCTGCGAAACCGGTTAGACCTACGGAGATATCGGAAATGAAAAAGAATATACTCGGAGAGTGTGAGCTGGATCAGGAGCAGCGGGCCATGGCAGGGAGTCTAATCGACGAGTTCGCTGATATATTTGCTTCGCAGAGTAGCGAGTATGGCCGAACACATCTCGTACAGCACCGAATTGACACCGGGGATGCAAGACCAATTCGTCAGCCTCCCAGACGACTACCATTGGCCAAGCAGACGGAGGTTGCAGAAATGGTGTCGACGATGGAAAAGGAGGGACTGATTGAGAGCTCAAAAAGTCCGTGGGCATCACCGGTCGTCTTGGTCAAAAAGAAAGACGGAAGTACGAGATTCTGCGTGGACTATCGCCAACTAAACAACGCCACCAAGAAGGATAGCTACCCCCTGCCACGAATTGACGATACCCTGGACACACTATCCGGGGCCAAATGGTTTTCGACTCTTGATCTGAAGAGTGGCTACTGGCAAGTACAGATCCATCCAGAAGACCGCGAGAAAACAGCATTCACAGCAGGAAACGGACTTTGGCAATTTACAGTAATGCCATTTGGACTGTGCAATGCTCCAGCAACTTTTGAGCGTCTAATGGAGCGTGTTTTGCTGGGATTGACGTGGAAAACCTGTTTGGTCTACCTGGACGATGTCATCGTGGTTGGTAAAACGTTCAACGAACATCGAAATAACCTCAGGGAGGTGTTCCAAAGGCTACGAAGTGCACAGTTAAAGCTGAACCCGAAGAAGTGTTCTCTATTCCGAACAGAAGTGAAGTATCTCGGGCACATCATCTCTTCCAAGGGAGTCAAGACTGATCCGGAGAAGATCGATGCAGTGAAAAACTGGCCGGTTCCCAAAGACAAACATCAGCTGAGAAGCTTCCTGGGACTTGCGACCTATTACAGACGATTTGTAAAGGACTTTGCCAGGATCGCAAAGAGTTTGCATCAACTGACAGAAAAAGGCAAACAATTCAAATGGTCAGGTGAGTGCGAAAACAGCTTCAAAGAACTTAAACAACAGTTGTGCGACGCCCCCATATTGGCGTACCCCACCCCTGGAAAAACATTTATTGTGGATGCAGACGCTAGTAATGTGGGAATTGGAGCCGTGCTTTCCCAGGTACACGAGGGCCAAGAGAAGGTAGTTTCGTTCTTCAGCAAAGTTCTCTCAAAGCCAGAAAGGAACTACTGTGTTACCAGGCGCGAACTCCTTGCTCTGGTACTGGCAACAAAACATTTCCATAAGTACCTCTATGGGCAGAAATTCATCCTTCGCACAGACCATGCATCTTTAAAGTGGCTACTACACTTTAAGAATCCTGAAGGACAAGTCGCAAGATGGATCGAACAGCTGCAAATGTACGAGTACGAAATACAACACCGAAAGGGAAGTCTTCACTCAAATGCAGACGCTCTCTCCCGTCGACCGTGCAAAGCAGATTGTAAACATTGCTCACGACACGAGGAAAAAGATGTCGTGTCCGTTCAAAGGGTGAGAGCTATGCCCATTGGTGGCTGGAGTGCACGGGAAATCCGGGAGGCTCAAAAGGAAGATCCGGATATCGAACCAATCCTCGCCTGGAAGGAGCATGAAGGAAAACCAGACTGGCAGGAGATATCCAATAGGAGTCCCGAGCTGAAGGCATACTGGGCGCAGTGGGATTCCCTTCATGTCCAAGACGGCATTCTAAAAAGAAAATGGGAAAGCCCGGATGGAAAGTCGTACGTAATGCAGCTTGTTGTTCCCAGGACAAAAGTTATCGAAGTGCTGAGGGAATTGCATGATGGAGTGTCTGGAGGCCACTTGGGAATAAACAAAACACTCGGAAAAGTACGAGAACGCTTTTACTGGGTCCATTCAAGGGAGGATGTTGAGAATTGGTGCAGGAAATGCGTAATATGTGCGGCCAGCAAAGGCCCGAGAGTGAAAGTCCGAGGCCAGATGCATCAATATAATGTGGGAGCCCCTTTCGAAAGGATAGCCGTTGATATTGCGGGACCGTTTCCTGAAACGAACAATGGAAATCGTTACATCCTTGTTGTTATGGACTACTTCAGTAAGTGGCCTGAAGCATTCGCTATCCCAAATCAAGAAGCTAAGACTGTGGTGGAGCAAATCGTCTTCAACTGGGTAAGCAGATTCGGTGTGCCTATGGAACTGCATTCGGACCAAGGACGAAACTTCGAATCCAGGATTTTCCAAGGAGTGTGCCATTTACTCGGGATTAAGAAGACAAGAACAACACCGCTTCATCCACAATCAGATGGGATGGTGGAGCGCTTCAATAGAACGCTGAATGAACACCTCTCTAAGGTCGTTGGCGATGGCCAGAGAGATTGGGACAAACACATTCCCATGTTTTTATTGGCTTATCGAAGTGCAGTGCACAACACCACAGGACATACTCCATCTGAAGTCCTATTTGGTCGAAAAGTCCACCTACCTAGCGAGTTAATGTTTGGATCTCCATGCGAAGAATCCAAAAATGAGGAGGACTATGTTACAGACCTCAGGAATATCATCAGGGACGTGCATCAAGGGACTAGGGCTAATATTAAGATAGCCAGTGACCGCATGAAAACGAGGTACGATACTAAAACAACAACTACAGGCTTCCAAGAAGGAGATCTGGTATGGCTATATAACCCTCATCGACGAAAAGGTTTATCACCTAAGTTGCAACCAGACTGGGAAGGGCCCTACAAAATCGTAAAGCGCATCAACGACGTTGTCTATCGCATCCAACGAGGAAGAGGCAAGCTGAAAGTCGTTCATGTGGATCGTCTTCATCGCTACAATGGTGCAAATGTTAACGAGTTTGTTCGGGACGAACAAGTTTAAGAGGGGGATATTGTGGCGTGGAATGAATTGTGGTGAAATGAAAACAAACTAAAATGGTGAAATGAAAACAACCCCCATTAGTCACCAAACAAGTTCCACTTCCAATTGGAAATTGGAATCTGTCAATTCCCCACCAAACTAACTGGGAATTTATCAATTGCTGAAAAGGGGAAAAAGTATGTCAGCCAATTGTAGAACCAATTGGAGTTAGCTAGAAAGTTCTCGAAGAGATGGCAGAGCAGATATAAAAGGAGAGGTTGTAGAACAGGGCGAGAGTTGATTTTTATCAGTGATTGGTTAAAGTTCGAGATAGTAATCGGTTGTAAAGATAAATAAGTGCAGAGTAATAAAGTGAAATAAGTGATTGGTTTGAATCGTTGAGGAATTGTTTAAGTAATATTGTTCTAGTACTTAATTAGTGGATAATCCGTAAAAGTGTAATAAAAGTGATTTTGACTAGAAAAGTTTAACAGAATAGTGTTTTATCTTTTCGAATCCCAGCCCAAATGTAACAATACTTTAAATTTTAATATTCCTTATCAGTTCTTCCATTTGAATTTTTCGCCAAAAACAACAAACGAAAACAAAAGAATTACTGTGGCTACAAAAATGTATTATTTTATTAGTACGAATGAATATTTCTCAGTTTGTTCCTTTATTGATACGTTGATTACATTAGTTATTAACCATTTTTTTAAATAAATGTTTTCGTGGTGAAATAAAACAACAAATTTAAACTGTTGGAACGCATCCATCAATTGATAGAAACTTACCAAATACCCAATGGTTCTTCTAAAAGTAAAATTACTATTATTCGGATAGAAATTCACATTAAATTAACCTCCAGTATAAAAATCGCAGTTACTAATTACTAAAAGTTATATCCCTTTTTTATGGACATTTAGTGGTAGGTCGAAGGTTTTTTCGTAAGATTCCTAATATTTCCACAATTTTGAAGCTTTAATTCTGTTTTGCACGGAAGGTTTTTCGGACATCAACATTTCGACAAAAAGGTAGAAATACCACGATATAGGAAGACTGCTCAGTTTTATTATTTCATTGTATCCGCTCCATTTAGAATTCTTTTTTTGCTGTGTCACACGTATTCACGCCTACGAAATTTAAGAGAGAATTTTCATTTCAAAATTTGCGGTGGGAATCGGGTAGGTGCACGGGAGCTGGCGGTCTATTTAATACTTAGTTTATGGCCAAAACTAGACATTTTTCTGTATGACTCGTCCCTATAAATGTTTTTACAGGCGGCTATAAAATTGATGAAAAGTTGTTGTGGTGGGTATCGATGTGAAGTTTCTGGGGTTTTCCCAGGATTTGCCGCAGTGTCAACGGTGGACTTTCCTGGCCTGAAGCCAAACTGATATGGACCAATCATTTTGTTAACAAAATACTTCAGCCGTTCACAGAACACGGCAGATAAAATCTTGTAGGCGCTGCTCAAAAGACGGAAACCTCTGTAATTAGCACATTTTAGTAGAGGATCTTCTTTCTTGAGTGTCAGGCAAATAATGGAGGTTGCATTCATTGGGTTTAGGTAATGTTTGGTTAACGGGGCAGTTTGCATTATATGCAATTTCACCCACAAGCCATATAGGCCCATTGTGATTACCCGTATAATAGTACATGATAGGACATGGAACTAACAAAACCATTCGGATCTGTTGATGAATCTTCTAAGAACTGATGGAGGTATCGTTGCTAGTTGCTTGATCTTCCAAGCCTTCGAAGAACTGTGCTCCCAAACATGAGTAGCGGCGTTCTTGAAGGGCTGGGCAGTGACACAGGAGATGTTCCACAGATTCTATTTCCTCTTCGTCTCTGTAGCTTCTGCAGAAGATATTTGTAAAGATGCCCATCCTTTTAGCAATGTTGTAAATTTTGCGATGTCCAGTTATCATTGACTTTTAAGTTTCAATTGTGAGCCACAAACTACGAGTTATGATGCAACCGTAGGTGTGGTTCCATCATTCTTTTGCTGCGCTCAAAGCTGGTAGTACTTGTCTGTCAGATAATAAAGGGTGCCCCATCTAACTTTTTTTTTTCAACTAGTGCTTTTTTCGCGAATGGTAACACTTAGCTCATGTCTGATTTGACAGATAATTAGTTTTATCCTTCCGCTGAACGAATATGGTTTTGTGTGCGAAAATTTGGAAGAAGAGAAGCACCGTCAGCTCCGTATGTTCGTTATCTTGTGAAAAAAGTGAAAAAAACTGACATCCTCATCGATAAACCAAAGCGTGAAAAGCCAAAGAGGATATTGGCAATATGGTTTCAAAAGGACGGCGCTACGTGCCACACAGCCGAAGCTACACTCGATGTTTTGCGCCCTGTTTTTGAAGATCGCATTATCAGCCGCAGAGCTGATGTCGTTTGGCCACCTCGGAGCTGCGATTTGACACCGTTGGACTATTATTTGTGGGGTGCCATAAAAGATAAGTGTTACGCCGACAAGCCAGAGACAATTGACGCTTTAAAGGACAATATTCGTGAAGCCATTGGTGAAATACAGCTGCACACAATCGATAATGTGCTTAAAAATTGGACCGATCGTGTAGGCTACTGCATGGCCAGCCGAGGCAGCCATTTGAATGAAATTATTTTCCATTATTAACCGGAAGGATTGCACTTTCAAATAAAAAAAAAGAAGTTTGAGAAAATATTCAGTAGTTTTTTCTTATAGCATTTTCAAAAAAAAAAGAAAGTTATTTGGCGGACCCTGTAGTTCAGAGCCACATCTCGCCAGTTTATCCGCTGTCTCGTTTCTTTCCACACCAACATGTCCAGGATGATGAACTCGCCAAACACGGAACCACACTACCTATAATTCCAGTTAAGAATTCGTTAGGTATTCCAATTGCTACTTGTTAACTCATAATAAAGCAGGATGCTATCAATAGAGCAAATCTTAGATGGACAACCGGCTCGATATGTCTAGCGACAAAACGGATTTGGCCAAAGGTGGATCTAAAACGTTCTAGATACTTGATATCCTATATATGTAGCATATCAGCGCTACAATAGGTGTCATCACATGACACTGTCTCATAGGCAGGCATGCAACAAGGCTTGGCGTATTTGCAAACGATTTTTGCAGAAGCTGTCTTGACGAGGAGGAAGAAGGAACTATTCTCCATCTCCTCTGTATACTTGTGCGGCCCTCTCATAAAGACGAAAACTCCATCTGGGAGCGTTCTACTATAATGATCTGAACGATCTAAAAAACACAGACATTCGGAATCTTCTACGCTTCATCAGAAGCTCCAATTGGTTCAACAAGTAGGAAGAATTGTATTTTAGATTCTTGTGGTATCACAAGGGACCTTACAATGGTCTAAGTGTGTCGGCTAGCCGACAGACTCTTCAACCTAACCTAACCTAACCTAACATGTCCAGGAACCCAGCATAGCAGTATTATTCATTGGGCATACTTTACTCCGACCATATCTTACAGATGAGTTGGTGCAAGTTGGTCGTAGGATGAAAATGGTCTGTTCAATTCAATGGAGTGCTTTCTTTATAAATGAGAGTTTTCAAATTTAGAATCTAAATTTCAAATTGTCCCCGTTTATATTTTTATAATGTTCCCAACACTTGGACATTAGGCGTCCGCAACGGTGTGGAGTGGCGACGTTTCTTTAGTGGTGGTATGTCATTATTGCGTGTCGTTGCTTCTCTAAATCAGTGAACGAACAATCAACAAACTGTGACAGTAACGTGAGCCCTAGTGCGCACTAGTGCGCACTGGTTTAACCCTAACGTGTTCGATATAGCACTGAACTCGCCCTGGCACTGAAAACCTGTGTGTGACATGACTTCTAGGGCGCCCTAGTTGTGCCCTGAACTAGCCCCAGTTAATTTTTCGGGGCAAGAATTCAGTGCTGAGTTGCGCTGTCATTTCGCTTGCTGTCATTCACTTGTTTATCGTGATAAAGGTAAATACAAATAAATTTGGTATTCAAACGAATTGAGTTCATTGATTTTTAACAATAAACAACAAATAAAGTGAAGATAACACTTCGTTCACCACAACATAAATATTTTTCAATTTCAAAAACTGGTAGACTTCAGGGCAACATATTTTGCGTTCGATATAGTAGCCGAGTTTTCAGGGCTGTGCAGGGTTTTTAGCAGATGTGGAAATCATCTGATACTTCTCAGTGCGCACTAGTGGGCACTAGTGCTAGGCACGTCAAACAAACCTAAGACACGTGTGCGACACACAATTTTTTTTATCTGAAAACTACAACTAGGTATAAACTCGCTTATATTTCACTAAAGAGTACCGCACATAATAAAATAATAAGAATCTACAAAATTCTTACGATATCAATTGACCTACTCTTAAATCGAGAGTTTCGAATGTGTTGTTTATATCCTGGTACCCAAAAATAAAAGTTTTTCGATCGGTCAGTGAAATTTTCGCTTTCAATACGTTTATGTGGGTACCTATATAAAAAATGTCCTTCGAGATTATTACACAATGACCTGGTTTTCATTCCGTATCCCGTCGATTCATTTTTTGCTTTCGAGTTTAATGATACACTGTAATTAATTCAAAACATGTAGATTTATCTATGCGTGCAGTTTTAATTCACAACACAAAACGTTCTTATGAAATATTTAAGCAAACATTTGACACTTTACATACTTCTATTAGGCATTCCAAAAGAACGGCGATTGATGTTGAAAGCATAGGTATAGGCAAACATATAATTAACACTTTATAACAAAAGACAGATATTTACTCACAACGAAGTACGGAACACGAATATGTATGACAACAACAAAAACGTCAATAACTACATGTATGCAAAAGCAAAATAGATAAAATATCCTTTCTTTTTCGCCTTACTATGTAGTATAGGTATACCTTGAATGTATACTCCACCGCACTGGAAAGTGTTTAGTTCCCTTGTCTGGTTGAAAGAACTTTGCTCTGCAACCACAAACTATATTCTATTGCAAACAATATCCACTTTGCATTAAGTAAAAAGACGTATTATAATTTCGTTATTTGTTTTTCCTAAATCAAAGGACACGGCGAGGACTCCGAATTAAATTTGGACTGAAAAATCGCAATGAAATCCGTTACACAAGTTGATTAACGACCTGTAATTTGGTTTGTGTGGCTATTTTATAATCGTTTTTTATACACAGTTTTTCTCGCGTCTAATCGGAACAGTTTCTAAGGACGGACTATTATTTTTCCTTGTTTGGCATTCCTATTGAGTGCTATCCGTAATGTGGAACGTGAAGTTTATTCACCAGCTTTGCATTGTATATAAAAGGAGTTGCAAGATAATGTTGCCAGAATCAAAATAAATAGAGAGACATATTATTTTGGGAAATCTGTTTTGAACTCAGACGGGTAAAAAGACTAACGTCATAGATTTTTTCTTGAAGCTAAGAACTCTATTGAAATAGGGTAAGAAAGTAGGTAACTTTGCTAATAAAAAAACTTAAAAAAAAATTAAATGTGCATAATTTTTGTTTGCAAGTTTGTCACTAAAACTCTAAAAGCATTGGAAAAGACATCATAGATTTTATCTAATTCTATAAGGTGGAATCCTCTAAGGCGATAGTTGATAGTTGACAATCAAAATCATAGCTTTACGTCCACGTAAGGTGATTATCACGTTGACTATCGCTTTTTTGCGATCAATTTCATGGGACAGTTATTTAGGTGTCGCTTTCATACATTTGTGTCATTTTCATAAGTATGCCCCTCGGCTTCAACTCCAAATAAAAAATTAAATACTTTAGGGAAATAAGATTAAATAAACTAATACATATAACTTTTTTACCGAAATTTAGGAAATAATTACAAAAATGTCCAACTTCTAAGAAGAGATCTGAGAATTAAAACAAATATCTTGGTACTTCCAAGCCCGGTGTAAGAATGCATATTTTTAAATGTTCATTGTTGATTGGTAGCATTTAATATTGTGTATTTTAGATTTTTGAAACAAATTTCGCTTATCAAAAGGATCGTTTAGGCTTTTTTTTTGGGACAGCTTGATCTAACAACTGGAACGAGGGCAATGTATATTCCACCCATTCTTCAATTGGCTGCAACTTTATATCTTCTTGGAGGTCGTCGCTATTAAAGACAATTTTTGGCTGACTGGGCTGCACTAATGTGTAAAATTACGGTGGCTGAAATGCTACAGTCACAAAATACTGAAAAATACCTATTTTTAATTTTCTTTTATAGACTTTCAAATAATTATCCTGTTTCGCTTGTTAGTTGTTCCTTATGTTGCTAAATCGATTTTAGCAAGCATTCTTTTTCACCTTCACTACTTCCACCTATACACAGTAAAAAAAACTTAATCGGAGTAACAAGGTGAAGCAATTTTGAATCTTTACTCTGATGGCATTTTAATGTATTCTGACTCGAAATACAAACTGGCAGGGGAAACTCGTAACAAGATTAAAAAAAAAACTTTTGTCATGTTCTTAAGAAAATTTATAAAAAAAACTCATAATAAGAATAAAATCACAATTTACTTTCCAAAAAAACAAAAAAATGCTAACATCTCTTACTTAAAAAAAAACAACAGACACTGAATTTCTCGAACAATCGTATGTATTTTTTGAATCGGCAGGAAATATTTTTTGAATCGTCAATTTTCATTTAATGCCCGATTGAACATGAAAAATAATGCATATTATTTTACACACAAAAATTGCAATCTATTGCTTAAAACGTAAATTTACAAATACATAAAATATGAAATTTAATTAATTGATATTCTTTGAAATGAATTCGAAAAGTTCCGACGTAAATATATATCTATGTTGTACGTATATGCGCAATATATGTTTATGTTATGTATAGTTATATTATCAATGTACTTCAACCCAAACTCTTTTTGGAGACTCTTTTGCTTTGGAGACGACCAGCATTTTTCGCTTTTACGAGACTCTTAATTTGAAGGGAATGTTATGTAATGTTATGTTAAAATAAAGCGTCCGCCATCTAACTTTTTTTTCAACTAGTGCTTATTTTTTTTGAAGATCGCATTATCAGCCGTAGAGCTGATGTCGTTTGGCCACCTCGGAGCTGCGATTTGACACCGTTGGACTATTATTTGTGGGGTGCCGTAAAAATAAGTGTTACGCCGACAAGCCAGAGACAATTGACGCTTTAAAGGACAATATTCGTGAAGCCATTGGTGAAATACAGCTGCACACAATGGATAATGTGCTTAAAAATTGGACTGATCGTGTAGGCTACTGCATGGCCAGCCGAGGCAGCCATTTGAATGAAATTATTTTCCATTATTAACCGGAAGGATTGTACTTTCAAATAAAAAAAGAAATTTGAGAAAATATAAAGTAGTTTTTTTTATAGCATTTTCAAAAAAAAAAAGTTATTTGGCGGACCCTGTAGCTCTCGTTATCACTTTATCGGCCCATTGTACATACACTGGCGTTTAGGGGTGAAGGACTGGTTACTAATATTACTAATGTGAATCATTTACTACCGTTAATAAAAACAAAAAAAAACATTAAGACCGTTGAGGAAGTACGCCATCCTTAGGTTGGATAGGGCAGGGCATTGCAGATAAGGTGGGTGAAACAAATACCTAACTAAAAAGTGGAACAAATTTTACTCCAATTATAAATAAACCGTTTTATGCATCTTAACATTTGAACGATAATAAAATTAATTCTTCTATGTCAAAATCATCTCCTGTCATAAATATAATATATTTAGACACTGAAACTTCATACCATATTAAATCTTTGTTTCCCTATCATATTCTTAAGTTTTCAAATACAAGCGTGTTACAATTGAACAGTAAGTGGGATATAGGATGGTGTAACACGCTTTTATTTAAAAACTTATTTCCCAATAGAAGAAAAACTAATTAAAAAATAACAAAAACCCGACTGACTGTAAAAATGGACGGATACAGATGCGCAAGAAACATTACCCTTCTTCAGGGTCCAGTCGGACGAAAAGAAATAACACCCACGGACTCTATACATATATCTTCTTCGTAGTGTCTGTAAAACGGCATTTTCATTTTAATTGTAAAAAAGTTTAAGAAATTAACACCATTTTACAGGAAAACAAAATAAGAAATTCCGTACCTTGTGACACCTTTCAGTAGTAGGTCAGTACTTATTCTACGTAATTCAAACTTTAAAATATAATTATGTTCTACATATAGGTACAGTCAATGGTCAAAGTGGAACAAAAATGAAAGAATTTAGAGTAACGTCGGCAATGCCTCGAACTCGACGACTTCGTAATGTTGAATAAACAACGGTCACATTCCACACTTTCATCTAGGCATATACATATTTCAACACTTTTGCGCCGAATCCACAAAAAATATGTCTTACTGATTACTGACATGTTATAGGTAGTTATAGGCTTTGTAGATTTCAAGGGATAACTGGTTCAAGAAATCAATTGTTTTTTATTGTGCAAAAATAAGTCACAAACAAAACTGCAGTTGGGGACTCAAACATTTCTGCTTTCCGTTTATATATTAACGCAAAAGTAGTAAGTAAACGAGCACAGACTCCGGCACCTGTTGTTCTGCTCTATACTACTCTTCTTTTGTGTGTTCTGTGTTGTTGTTAATTTTAATAGCTTAGCTTGCGTCACAAATGCACATAGTGGTAAGTATACTTGTATATTTAATCAAGTGTATCAATGCGGAACACATGTAAATATACATCAAAGATGACTCAGGCAATTTGTATCGTCAGTTTCGTCGATTGTAATTTTTTGCTATGAAATAATAAATTGTGTTCTATTAAATCACATTGCATACCACTGTCATGAATGACCCGACGATTGGAACAACTATTGCGCTAAATTAATCGCAAAACCCGGAGAATATACTCTAGTTATGCCGAGCAAACTTGGCAGAACCTGAAAATGCTAGCTTTCACGAAACTAATCCTACTTACACTCATACCCTATTCACATCGAGCCGAAATTCGGGTTTTTCCGAAAACACTCGAAAGCTTCATCGAAAACAAAAGTTTTCCCATGCATATTTCAGTTTTCAAAACGAGTCGTTTCTGGGAAGGATAAGTGAGTTACGTCGCACTCTCCGATCCCAACACCAATCATATAATATATATTGTACATGACGCCACGGTAGAGAACCGAGCGAAGAATGTCATGTTAATATGTTGACAGTAATTAGGTATGTTAAAAACTAGTCAACAACATAATAGTGCGGCGAAAAAAGCGGGCAAACGGCACATTATGTGGTTTTTCATTGGGGCCACCAGATTTTAGATTGCTTTTGTAAATGTATTATTACGTTATTTGGCAGACGCAGAGTTTTGGTGAAAGATGGGATGCTTCTGTTGGAGAATTCGTCAAGTAATAAAAGCCTTTACGAAGGTCACAGTTACAGCCATACAAAAACTATTTGGGTTTTCACGAAACTTTGCACACTTGTTTTGAAAACAAACTTCTTTAAATTACGTAAAACAGCTGTGCAAAGTATATTGGGATTAGTGGCAGCATGTATAAATTTCAAAAATATCGAGATCTGCTAAAATTGATCTGAATAAGAAATTTTGTCCCCCAATGGAACATCAAAAGAAAACGTAAACGACATTAGTTTTCATTTCTGAAACTGGTAATGAACTTGTAATCATAGTGTGTGCCAAAATTGTGAGTGGGGGGAAGTTCGTAAGAGTCTACACTAAACAATAGTTTATTTCGCTCGTGCCTTTCCTCATGGGCCTCATATGTTTAGTTTAAATGTAAAACAAAAACTTTTATCAATCAGCAGATTTTATATGGCTGGTGTAGCATTTTTTTGTATATTCTTAAACAAGTCCCATAACTTTTATTTTACACCGAATTCCAGTAGTAGTGTGAGCAGATAGCAAACCGTACCCAAGGATGAAAGGCTATGGTAAAACCAGTCGCGTACAAGCTCTCTTCGACGCTTAGGCAAGGTCGTTGTAATAAGTACCTTATCTCGGTAAGTCGGCTGTGCCGGGAAGGGCCTTCCTTTCCGGGCCTACTCGTGGGACCAACAATTTTAAAACCAAAACAAAAACGATACTTTAAATGACACATCGGGTAGCACCAGCCATAGTGCACCCAAACCCAAGAAGTCCTCCGGCTCCATCTTTAAGTCAAGATATGCCAGGGCTGTCTTCATTCTTGCAAAGATTGCGAAGAACGAAGAGACTCGTATGACTAACGAGAGGGACAAGGAAGATAAATTCAATTGCAACAAAAAAAAAGAGAGCGTGAAAAGGAACAGGTCCAAGGATAAGACCTCCCACGCCTCCAAAAAGTGCCCGAGCCTCACCAACCTTCAGGGCCCATTTACTACCCAGGCAGTCAGAACCTTCACCGAGGTGGTGAGGGACTATCTTCAGGTTGCCGTTATAGACGAGGTATTTAAGAACGGCAAAACGGTGATGGACCATTGGTGCAGCATTGAAGCCAAACTATCTGAGATGGTTGTGGATCATGTGCTCTCCGGAGTTGACAGCCGACTACCCAGCTTCCACTGCGCGAATGTGGTGCGAGGATATCGGGTGATCAAATGTGTGGACCAGTACCTACTCTAAGGATTTCCTTGGCCAATGCATCGACACGATAGCCGAAGCTTGGGATGGCTTAAAGCTTAAGCTGATCCCTGCCAAGGATGTCCCGACAAGACCTAGGGACCGTACTTGGTAACCCGTTATGAAGATAGACTCTGAGAGTCTTCTCAAATGCCTCAAACTACAAAACCCGACCATCCCCATGGACAACTGGGCTGTCATAAAGGCAGAGGAATCCCAGAATAACGGCTTATCCTATCTGCTGTTTATCAAGGAGGAGTGCCTTGGGGCTGTTGTGTCGATTTTTCACCGTGCTTCCTTGTTTCCAAGGGAAGAGTGAGAACCGGAGAGAAATAAAAAAGTATTTTCTATTGATTTAGTTATTACTGGCCCGCTGTCTTAAGCAGGGCTGCGTCCAATAATGTATCTTGTATTTTATTATTTTTTACAAAAGGTAAGACCCGCTGTCTCAACGCTAGGCTGCGATCTTATACACTTGGTTGTTGATATTTCTCTGCCTTTTCCTTCCAAAACCATGCCCTTTTATACATAATTTTAGTTAGACCTGACTTCTAACTTCCCCCTCCATATACCATACTTTTCCTTAATAGTTCCCATATGTGCGTACCTATTCATTGTTTTGGGTATTGCTTCATTGTTTTCCGTTCCCATTTAAGAAATGCTATGCTATGGTTTGGCATAAGGCTTGCCAAACTGAAGATCTTCCGATCGACAGTACCTGAGGATGACACGGACGGTGTCGTCGCTGCTAACAAGATGTTGGAGGAACTGGCGATAGCCTCCAACTCACAACAATATGCTGAAAGTCATCCAGTCGAATCTCCAGCACTCGGAATGTGCATCTGAGAATCTTCTGGACTTCCTCAGAGAGGAAGGCATTGACATCGGCATCATTGAAGAGCCCTGGGTCAGGAACACGACTATATTGGGCCTCTCAGACAACAACTACAACCTATTTTACCAAAGAGACATCGGTAAGCCAAGAACATGCATTTTAGCTAAAAAATACATTAATGCTTCCTATGTCCCAACTTTAGCTCGGGTGATATAACCGTCGTTAAATTAGAACACACCCAAGGTCAAACCATACACTAATCATTTGCTAGAAGAAGTGCAGCAAGTCACAGCAGAGATACAAGCCAACAAAGGGAGTCTACTTATTGGCTGTGACGCAAACGCTCGACATCATCTTTGAGGCAGCAAGGAAATAAATAAACGAGGTGAGTCTTTATTTGATTTTCTTTTAACTGCAGATCTATGTGTATGTAATGTGGGTAACACCCCTACCTTTATATTTCCAAGCTCGGAAAATTATAATGGTTGGGAGAAGTGTTAGACATTACACTCAAAACAAAAAATGACATCGTAAGGGTCGAGAATTGGAGAGTCTCCAACTTAAAGTCCTTTTCGGACCACGAGTGGATTCTCTTCAATCTTAGTAACAAGGTAGATACCCCTGTCCCATAAAGAAATCCAAAAAGAATTGACTGGAAGAAATTTGGAATTTTTCAATTTGCTCTACCTTTTTTGTGCTTGAGCTTAGAATATTTTTTAAAAGAATTGTTTGTTAAGCTCCTTGTGCACTTTGCAGAACTGTAATCAGAACTCTTCTGAAATCCGAAAAGAGATATTGTTCTAACTTTTTTCTGTTTGGGCTTGGAAATAAATTGTTAAAGAACTTTTTGTAGCGTTTCTCGAGCACTTTCAAGAACTCTTATCAGGACTCATGATAACAAAAAATATCTTTTTGAATTTTTATCAATTTTCAAACTTCTATAACTTTTTTGTTTGTGTTCCGAATTTTTTTTCTTGCTTAGAAAACTCCAGAACTCTTGGCGTAGTGCATTATTTTGATAAAAAAAAAGATTTCCTTTGAAAATGGGGTGCTGTCGTATAATCGAAAAATGTTTTTTTTTTTTTTTGCGTAATTTGGCAGTTTTTTTTTCTGTAAAACAAACTATGAGGAACTCTAGAACTATGTTGTTTCTATGCGAAGAAAAACTTAATATTTTCACAAATAAACACATTAAAAGAAAAAATTAACGAACAGTTCTTAGCAAGAACTCTGGAACGCTTGCTTATACACCTTACTCTAAAAAAAAAAAGAAAAAAAAATTAACGTTGGGGTGCCAAGCTCACGCACCCACGCCGATTTGGTTATTTCCATTTGGGGTTACAATTTTAATGTTTTGTTTGGATAGGTATGTTTTCGCATTATTTTTAGGGTTTTTATTACTATCGATACAAATGTACCCATGTAAAATTTTAGACTTTTATAATTTTCGTTTAAAATTAATTAATTTATCAATAGGTATACCCTATTAGGTATCAACAATATTATTGATGTTGAAAACAGTTATATATAACACACTTAGTTTATTTTTCGCAGACATAACTGTTGAGTTGTTGGATTTTCTTCCCTGATAACGAAACAAGAAATTAACTTTTTCAAGTTCCTGTTGTTCGCAAGATGGCTTGATAGATAACAAACACCATAAAAGCATATTTATGATTTCTTTAACGTTACCTAATGTGGTATTCGATTGGGCGCTTTTCTGCTCTAAGAAAAAAAAAAACATATTTTTCAGATTTAAGAACACTTTTGCGAATCTAAATATTTTCTCAGATTTTCTTCAGATTTACCAATACACCTACATCTATTTTGACATTTCGCAGCTGATGTTGGTTTATTTTGTTTACGTTTTACGGAAAATTGGACGAACAAGAAATGCTACAAAATATAAAATTTCATACGAATTTAAATTATGGAGCATATAATGAATATATTGATGTCATCTTCGTCCTGTGCAACATCAACATCCTCCTCGTCCTCGTCTTCAGAAAATACTGGCGCATCCTCATCCTACGAATAATTTATTCAGCTGCAATATATTTTATTTGCTAGGGGAAAAAAGAACCTAGCCATTAATTTTGTTGAGGATGTGGTAAAGAATTCGGAAATCAAGTGAAAAATGTACGTTAACTAACCATAGTGTTTTTTTTTAGTTTCGTCGAAATTTTCGGGAACATCGTAAAACTAGTTTGAAATTGACAGAGTACTACAAAACAGGATTGGATTTTGAAGGAAAGGTACCAATCAGCGCTTAAGCACAATGTTTAGTTTTCCTATGGTATTGATAAAATAAATTATGCGGTAAATATAAAGATAAATCGTTTATTTTATTTCAGGTTTGCTGGCAATAAAAGCTCAAATGGAGAAATTTAATTATTTAATATATCATTTTCAAATGCACATACCCTACTAATACTTTTTCTTGAGTTCTTGTTACATATTGCCAGGACCATATTAAATTCCCTTCTACTACAGCAGGAAAAAGTGAAAAGGCCAGAGGATCTGCGCAGGTAAAAGAAAATATTAGATAATTTGTGATGCGGAAAAAACATTCAATGATGTTTTCATAGGTGCACCGAGCAGGATTCATGACGCGCGAATATTCAAGCTGTCGTTTATATCGAAAGATATTCCAGCAATTTGCGGAGATCAGTACCATCTCTTAGGCGATGCAGCGTATCCTTTACGGGAGTACCTACTTACTCTGTACAAGGATTGTGGTAACTTGACAAGTCAGCAAACCAAGTACCTATTACAAAAAACACTGCCAAACACGCGCGGAAATTGAAAACTGCTTTGGTTGGCTTAAGCAGATTTTTAGACAGCTAATGCAATTAGTTTCTGCAACTGTGGAGAGAATGGCAAAGTCTGCAATGGGCTGCTTGTGGGACCAAAATTTAGACAATGGTGCAGACGATTTTGTAGGAGAAAGATGGCACAATGACAATGATACAAACACCACCGAATAATTTGTTCCAGAAGCTGTGTTGCTGCACATGTTGCCTTTATTCTTTTTACCATATCCCGACTTATTGTGCAGGAATGCGAATATAACTTTTCGACTTCTACCGATCTTTTTCGATACGTCACTTACCGAGAGCCTTAAATTCTTGTAAGTTCCAATTTTTAATTTATCTTTGACAGATAGCGATTTTACTTTACCCATATTATTTGAAATAACTGCTTGAGCAGGAAAAAAAATGTCACACGTGTTCAACTAATAATGAGGCAAAAATAAAGCACACTTTTCTATCGAAATAATTGTTGTGTGTTTGCTATGAATTTTTTCTAGGAAAACGCAGAGAATATTTGCGATAGAAATAAAAGAAAATGCAAAGCCAAAACAGAGATATTGTTGTGCGAGATATCGAGATATTTATTTATTTATAATAGTAGGTAATCTATCAGAATAGCGAATTTTTCAGGAGGACTTCTGCTTTCATTGTTAAAGGCTCGTGTTGGCCATAGTCAGTGATGGGGAAGGCGGAAAAGGGAAATTGATGGAAAACGACGACGATTAGTGTTTCTATGTTTCCAGATAGTAACTGATGAATAAAAATAATATCAGCTATATCGCTAAATCGAGTCCTAAGGGCCTGTAAATTGAGCAACTTCAGGCTATTTTGATAGGGAGGTAAATTGTGAGGGTCATCCCAGTATGCCCACGGCAAAACGAATGAATCTACGCTGGACGGCTTCGACTAAATTTATTCTCAAATCGAGAATTATCAGCAACCGTTGTTCTTGATCGTTGTTCTGTTTTTTTTCGATTTTGGGCTGACGATTTCGTTTTTGACCACGTTGATATCGCGAAAGAGGGGAAGAAAGAGGTTATGAAAGTTTGTATGGGAAATGCACTTTGAAAAAAATAAAAAAAAATTAAAAAAAAAATATTTTATATTTAGATATCTTATTATATTATGTATCTTCTATATATCTATAACCATACATACATGCATGTATGTATTATATCTTCTTCTTCTTCTATCTATATAAATACAGGGTCCGCCAAATTCCTTTTTTTTTTGAAAATGCTATAAAAAAAAACTACTGAATATTTTCTCAAATTTCTTTTTTTATTTGAAAGTACAATCCTTCCGGTTAATAATGGAAGATAATTTCATTCAAATGGCTGCCTCGGCTGGCCATGTAGTAGCCTACACGATCGGTCCAATTTTTAAGCACATTATCGATTGTGTGCAGCTGTATTTCACCAATGGCTTCACGAATATTGTCCTTTAAAGCGTCAATTGTCTCTGGCTTGTCGGCGTAACACTTATTTTTTACGGCACCCCACAAATAATAGTCCAACGGTGTCAAATCGCAGCTCCGAGGTGGCCAAACGACATCAGCTCTGCGGCTGATAATGCGATCTTCAAAAACAGGGCGCAAAACATCGAGTGTAGCCCACTTAGCGAAGCGAAAACGCATTGGATGGTCATTTGGCTTCAACTCCTGAACCAATTGGACTTTTTATGGCGTCATACCAAGGTCTTTATGCAAAATTCGTCTCAATGATGTCTCCGAAATGTTCAATTGTTGAGAACGACGGTGAATTGATGTTGATGGCGCTTCACGCACACTTTCTGCCACAGCAGCAATTTTCTCGGGTGTACGCATTGTTTTTGGCTTTTCACGCTTTGGTTTATCGATGAGGATGAAAGATTCTTTCACTTTTTTCACAAGATAACGAACATACGGAGCTGACGGTGCTTCTCTTCTTCCAAATTCCGTACGCAATTTTCGCACACATTCTGCAACATTACCATGATTTTCAAAGTAATGTCACAATATTTCCCAGCGTTGTTCAAGTGTATACACAACCATATTCGTTCAGCGGAAGGATAAAACTAATTATCTGTCGGATCAGACATGAGCTAAGTGTTACCATTCGCGAAATAAGCACTAGTTGAAAAAAAAAAAGTTAGATGGCGGACCCTTTATTTCCTTTGGGGTGAAACTCGATAACCGATGGGCCGGATGGGTACAGCTCTATAATAAAAGAGACTACGTATTCCACTTATTCAGAACGATTTGTCATTCGTAATTAAGCGTCTTCAATTTCCCGAATGCCTCGCTTTCACTAGACAAATAATACAATCGTTGGACATTTGTGGCATAAATTCTTGAATTCCCGCTTTGTACGTCGTGTACCATAAAGAACTTTAGTGAAAATGTGGAAGGTTATCTGACACGACAATCATTGCGTTTGGAGTGAAACACATCGACATTGCTATACTTCAATTAGTTCTATTGTATAAGTATAAATTTTGAATAAAAAATTAGAATTCACCGAACTACATAATTATTATTTCCATTAAATTAACGAATTTAAGCGGAACGTAGTTCGCCGGGTCAGCTATATATAGTTATTAAATAAAGATATTTTCCATCCCAGCAATATTAAACCTACATAATTTTAATAATAATTATTGTAATCTGTTAATTTTTTTTTATTTTATTTTATGGAGTGATATAAGTGACAATTTTTACATAATCGTGTGATCGTGTCATGGCATACGATTTTTGGTGCACAAACGGCGTATATACAATTTGAGGAAATACTCCGCCCTTGAAATTCGACTAATTTATATAAATGAAGTACAGTTGAAATGGTGGAATGGTGGAAATGAACGCTTTGATGACCTTATTCATGTGTTATGGAACGCTGGATCACCTAAATACAAATATCCAAAACTGGGTTGTTGTTTCACTTATTATGGGCAGCGTTACCACTTGTACTACGTACATATCTTTGTAGTTGTGTGGTACAGAATTGATTTTAAGTGCTGTACTTAATGCTATGTACATTGTTTCTCGAAAGGACGTATTAAACAAAAATGCATCTTGACATCTCAATAAAACTTAAATTTAAATATTTAAGTACGTACTTAGAACCTTCGCTATATTGATTTCGTTAAATCTAGCCTGGACACTCAAATGAGTATTAGTATCGCGCAATGTGTCAAGAGCTAGTGTCGTCGTCTACACAGTAGCGTTTTGCTGTGCGAAAGTTCTACAGAGCTACAGAGCTAGTAAACGATAATGTCATGTTTGAACCATCAGACCAATAAAATAGGTATTAAATAGACCGTCAGCTCAGACTACTTAAGAGAAAACAGAAAGCAGAGCCAAAAACTGCAATGGAAATCGTCATGTAACAAATCCTAAACAGGATTGGTTGCATGGAAAAATGCAATAAAACGATATTAGATAGAATATCATTGCTATTTCGGATTGCACAATAGATTAATCGCGGGAGGGGATTTTAATGCCAAGAATAAATATTGGGGATCTAAATTAACAAATACTAGAGGCAGAGAATTATATGAAACTATTAAAGAAGTCAGCGCCAAATATCACTCAACGGGGAACCTACCTACTGGCCTACAGATAGGAATAAAACTCCAGATCTTGTCGACATCTTTATATCCAAAAATATATCTTCAAATAAAATAAATATAGAAGAAGGCTCTGATCTTCAATCAGATCATTCCTCAATACTTCTTACACTTGGCGATAGAATAATAATAAAAGAACATAGCCCTAAGCTAGTTAATAAACTGACTGATTGGAACCACTTCATCAGGCAGAAGTTATATATATAGTTGGCGCAACAGGTCCGTAGGGACCCACAGCTTCTCGCAACCATTCGTTTTGTGTGAGTTTTTATTTTTGGAACGAATGGAAGGGATCTACAATTTTATGCCGATTCCAAACGGCTAATTGAGAAGTTCTAAGGACAGTTATACTCTCGGATGTTTGTCAGACGTTCGCGAGAGGTGACGCAGTGGAAAAAACCCCAAGTTGGAATTTGGGTTTTTGCGGGATTCGAACCTGGGATCCCTCGCTTAGTAGTCCAACACACTAACCACTAAGCCACTGCGCAGAAGTTGGAAGAATGTATTCAACTATCATCAGCTATTCAAACAGAAGATCAACTAGAAGAAGCAGTGCAAACATTTACACTGGATATACAAAAAGCTGCATGGGCTGCAACTCCCAAAAGAACAAACAAGATTAAACAAAACTCTTATCCTCGAGAAATATGTGGAATTATTACAGAAAAGAGGAAAGCTAGAAATCGTTGGCAACAGACAAGGACGCCAAGCGACAAAACCACACTGAACAACTTAAATAATAAGCTCAGAACATCTATAAGAGAATTTAATAACGAGTCTTTAAAAACATTTCTTACCAGTCTTACAAATGATGCTGGTACCGACTACTCGCTCTGGAAGGCAACAAAGAAAATGAACATGCCAATAGCTCACATTCCGCCGGTAAAAACCAGAGAAGGTAACTGGGCAAAAAGCAGTCAAGAAAAAGCAAATACTTTTGCAGAGTACCTTGAGAACGTCTTCAAACCTTATGAAGATAAAGATTATCAAGAAAACGAAGAAAGGTGCGAAGAAGACAGACCTATTCGGCCGGTGTCAGCTAAAGAACTTGCCAAAGAAATCAAAGAAGGCATAAACATAAAAAAAAGCCTCAGGGTTCGATTTAATCACAGGGGAAATTTTAAAACAATTTCCTCGAAAAGGTTTAAATAAACTAGCGCAGATTATAAATGCCGTATTTAAGTTGAGATATGTGCCAAGCATGTGGAAGTTTACGGAGGTAATAATGATACCAAAACCAGATAAGCCCCCTATCGAAGTAACCTCATATCGCCCAATATCGATACTACCAATGTTGTCCAAGCTATTCGAAAATATGTCTGCAAAAAATAATTGATGAAAAATCGCTAGTTCCAATTCATCAATTTGGGTTTAGAAACAAGCACTCTACAATTGATCAGGTGCATAGAATCACAGATAAAATCGAAAAAGCATTCGAAGAGAAAAATGTGTGCTCTACAATATTTCTTAATATATCACAAGCTTACGGTAAAGTGTGATCCATAAATTACAAAGGCAACTGCCGAAGCAGTATTCGACAATTGTGGAGTCATATAAAGGGTGATTTTTTAAGAGGCTTAGAACTTTTTTTAAAAAAAAAACACAAAAAATTCGAAAAAATGAATGAAATATTTATTTGAATCGATAGTTTGAACCTTGCAATTTAATGTTTAAAGATAATTTCATGCAAATGTTGACCGCGGCTGCGTCTCAGGTAGCCCATCCGCTGAGTCCAATTTTGGCATACTCTTTCACACATATCGGCCGGTATCTCACGAATGAATGCATGGATGTTGGCTTCCAGTGCGTCAATCGAAGCGGGCTTGTCCCTATACACATTAGCCTTGGCATACCCCCACAAAAAATAATCTAATGGTGTCAAATCGCACGATCTAGGCGGCCAATTGACCGGCCCGAAACGTGAAATTAACTGTTCACCAAACTCGCCTCGCAATTGCGCCATTGTTTCGCGTGCTGTGTGGCATGTGGCACCGTCTTGTTGAAACCACATATCATGCAAGTCAAGAACTTCCATTTCGGGCAAAAAAAAGTTTGTTATCATCGCTCGGTAGCGTTCACCATTGACAGTAACGCTGCGATTCGCATCATCTTTGAAGAAATATGACCCAATAATGCCGCCGCCCCATAAACCGCACCAAACAGTGGCTTTTTCGGGATGCATTGGTAGCTGTTGCAATGCTTCTGGCTGGTCTTCACTCCAAATGCGGCGATTTTGCTTATTTACGTACCCATTCAACCAAAAATGAGCCTCATCGCTGAACACAATTTTTCGATAAAAAAGCGGATCCTCGGCCAGCTTTCCAAGAGCCCATTCACCAAAAATTCGGCGTTGTGGTAGGTCGGCTGGCTTTAGTTCTTGCACCAGCTGTATCTTAAAAGGCTTTACGCCCAAATCCTTCCGCAAAATTTTCCACGTAGTGCTGTAACAAAGGCCTAACTGCTGGGAACGGCGCCGAATCGACATTTCGCGGTCTTCTGTCACACTAGCTGATACGGCCGCAATATTTTCTTCACTACGCACAGTACGTAAACGTGTTGGTGGTTTAATGTCCAACAAAGTAAATTTGGTGCGAAATTTGGTCACAATCTTCCGAATAGACTGCTCAGAAGGTCGAGAATGCCGATCATAAAATGGAAGCAGCGCGCGATGAACATTTCGAACCGAGCACGAATTTTGATAGTAAAATTCAATAATTTGCAAGCGTTGTTCATTTGTAAGACGATCCATGGTTAAATTGCAAACCAAACTGAAGCTGTTTGACAGTGACACAAGGTACTAAACACACGTCAGCTGTCAAAACCAGTGTTGCCAAAACCAAACCAGCTAAAAAATCACCCTTTATAACAGATCGATTCTTCAGAATCAAACAAGAGACAGAGTACTCAACACTAAGAGCAATTAAAGCTGGTGTACCACAAGGTAGTGTGCTAGGTCCAGTGCTATATCTTCTGTTTACTAGCGATTTACCTGAAAGTGAAGAAACTACTATAGCAACTTTTGCAGATGACACTGCTGTGCTTACTGTTGGCGCAACCGTCGAAATAGCAACAAAAAAACTCCAAATGGCAATTACCGGTATTTCAGGATGGACTAAAAAGTGGCAGATTAGATTGAATGACCTTAAGTCAGTCTCAAATACAGCTAAATATATGGGCATGACCCTAGACGCTAAACTGCGTTGGAAAGCGCAAGTAAAGAAAAAAAAAAGATGAGCTGAACATGCGATACAGTAAAATGTATTGGGTTATTGGGAGATACTCATCCCTGTCCAAATACAATAAATTACTGCTATACCAGCAAGTCTTGAAACCAATGTACCTACGGGCTCCAATTGTGGGCATGCACATGCCAAACAAATTTACAAAAAATTCAAGTCTTCCAAAATAAAGTACTTAGGAACTTAGTTAATGCACCTTCTTGATCTATAAGAGTTAGCCATGGCCAAGAGATTAGGTAATATCTTCGAACAAAAAATTTTTGAAATCCGACAACCGGCGGACCCTTCTTCTGAATTGTTCAAATAATTTAAAAATAAATTGACGATTAGTCGAACGACTAGGTGCAATCCCATTCGGGATGACGACAGTCAGTCCCTCCCGGGAGGTTTTTTAGAGGTTGTTCGAGTCCCTCACTATTGCAGAAGCATCCCTCGCGTACTTGCTCTGCAATGTATTTCGATGATTTTTCCTTTCAGCGAACCCCCCAACAAAAAAAAAAAAAAAAACTTAAGTGCAACTGCCTTCAAGCTCTTTTCCGTGTTAGTATGTGTTTATCATGCTAAAGCCGCACGCTTCCACTTGCATAGTTACATTGGGATTTCATTCTGTGGTAAAATTGTAAAAATTTACATAATTCGAATAATTGGCATTTATCGGGACTTATTAAGAAAATGGTGTGGTGAATGTAGACCAACTTATATTTCATTAAAACGCATACGTATGCTAGGCCTTCTTTTATTTTATCGATAGATTATTATATCGATGCTTCCCTTTAAATTGGTTGGTATTTTTCTGTCGACCTTCTCCGGCGAAATGATTTTTCGCCAAAATCAACAAAACAGAAACAAGAATTGCAGGAACGAAAATGTCTTATTTTATTTCGACGAATGAATATTTCGAGGTCCATTCCTTTATTTTTAAGTTCACTTTAGCTATTAACAATTTAGTAAAATACATGTTTTCGTGGTCAAATAAAACAACTAACTTTGTTGTGATCATGTGGGAAATTGAAGAGACATTTTTGGAAAGTAAATAATATCATATCTTTAGTATTTATTAAATAAATATACATGAACAAAAAAAAATATATTAAATAAAGTTTTTGGCTTACTGACATAAGTTCTTCATAATACTACACGAAACACACACCTCACACCAGACACTTAGACACTTCGACTCAACGTTAGTCCACTCTTTTGCACAATAAGACTTTCCCTTTTGCGCTAAATTACAGACCATGGATTTCCATCTAGTATTGTTCTTGCTCATATTCGCCCTAACCTCAATTACGATTGTCTATACCCCGTTCAAACAAAGCTCGGGTATCTACTTCGAGGAACTCGAGAACATAAGCTTATACAGCAACGAATGGAAGATAATTACCTACTACGACCTAGAGGGACTTTTCTTAACCACAAATAAAGGGTGATTTTTTAAGAGGTTTAGAACTTTTTTTAAAAAAAAAACACAAAAAATTCGAAAAAATGAATGAAATATTTATTTGAATCGATAGTTTGAACCTTGCAATTTAATGTTTAAAGATAATTTCATGCAAATGTTGACCGCGGCTGCGTCTCAGGTAGCCCATCCGCTGAGTCCAATTTTGGCATACTCTTTCACACATATCGGCCGGTATCTCACGAATGAATGCATGGATCTTGGCTTCCAGTGCGTCAATCGAAGCGGGCTTGTCCCTATACACATTAGCCTTGGCATACCCCCACAAAAAATAATCTAATGGTGTCAAATCGCACGATCTAGGCGGCCAATTGACCGGCCCGAAACGTGAAATTAACTGTTCACCAAACTCGCCTCGCAATTGCGCCATTGTTTCGCGTGCTGTGTGGCATGTGGCACCGTCTTGTTGAAACCACATATCATGCAAGTCAAGAACTTCCATTTCGGGCAAAAAAAAGTTTGTTATCATCGCTCGGTAGCGTTCACCATTGACAGTAACGCTGCGATTCGCATCATCTTTGAAGAAATATGACCCAATAATGCCGCCGCCCCATAAACCGCACCAAACAGTGGCTTTTTCGGGATGCATTGGTAGCTGTTGCAATGCTTCTGGCTGGTCTTCACTCCAAATGCGGCGATTTTGCTTATTTACGTACCCATTCAACCAAAAATGAGCCTCATCGCTGAACACAATTTTTCGATAAAAAAGCGGATCCTCGGCCAGCTTTCCAAGAGCCCATTCACCAAAAATTCGGCGTTGTGGTAGGTCGGCTGGCTTTAGTTCTTGCACCAGCTGTATCTTAAAAGGCTTTACGCCCAAATCCTTCCGCAAAATTTTCCACGTAGTGCTGTAACAAAGGCCTAACTGCTGGGAACGGCGCCGAATCGACATTTCGCGGTCTTCTGTCACACTAGCTGATACGGCCGCAATATTTTCTTCACTACGCACAGTACGTAAACGTGTTGGTGGTTTAATGTCCAACAAAGTAAATTTGGTGCGAAATTTGGTCACAATCTTCCGAATAGACTGCTCAGAAGGTCGAGAATGCCGATCATAAAATGGAAGCAGCGCGCGATGAACATTTCGAACCGAGCACGAATTTTGATAGTAAAATTCAATAATTTGCAAGCGTTGTTCATTTGTAAGACGATCCATGGTTAAATTGCAAACCAAACTGAAGCTGTTTGACAGTGACACAAGGTACTAAACACACGTCAGCTGTCAAAACCAGTGTTGCCAAAACCAAACCAGCTAAAAAATCACCCTTTATAACAGATCGATTCTTCAGAATCAAACAAGAGACAGAGTACTCAACACTAAGAGCAATTAAAGCTGGTGTACCACAAGGTAGTGTGCTAGGTCCAGTGCTATATCTTCTGTTTACTAGCGATTTACCTGAAAGTGAAGAAACTACTATAGCAACTTTTGCAGATGACACTGCTGTGCTTACTGTTGGCGCAACCGTCGAAATAGCAACAAAAAAACTCCAAATGGCAATTACCGGTATTTCAGGATGGACTAAAAAGTGGCAGATTAGATTGAATGACCTTAAGTCAGTCTCAAATACAGCTAAATATATGGGCATGACCCTAGACGCTAAACTGCGTTGGAAAGCGCAAGTAAAGAAAAAAAAAAGATGAGCTGAACATGCGATACAGTAAAATGTATTGGGTTATTGGGAGATACTCATCCCTGTCCAAATACAATAAATTACTGCTATACCAGCAAGTCTTGAAACCAATGTACCTACGGGCTCCAATTGTGGGCATGCACATGCCAAACAAATTTACAAAAAATTCAAGTCTTCCAAAATAAAGTACTTAGGAACTTAGTTAATGCACCTTCTTGATCTATAAGAGTTAGCCATGGCCAAGAGATTAGGTAATATCTTCGAACAAAAAATTTTTGAAATCCGACAACCGGCGGACCCTTCTTCTGAATTGTTCAAATAATTTAAAAATAAATTGACGATTAGTCGAACGACTAGGTGCAATCCCATTCGGGATGACGACAGTCAGTCCCTCCCGGGAGGTTTTTTAGAGGTTGTTCGAGTCCCTCACTATTGCAGAAGCATCCCTCGCGTACTTGCTCTGCAATGTATTTCGATGATTTTTCCTTTCAGCGAACCCCCCAACAAAAAAAAAAAAAAAAACTTAAGTGCAACTGCCTTCAAGCTCTTTTCCGTGTTAGTATGTGTTTATCATGCTAAAGCCGCACGCTTCCACTTGCATAGTTACATTGGGATTTCATTCTGTGGTAAAATTGTAAAAATTTACATAATTCGAATAATTGGCATTTATCGGGACTTATTAAGAAAATGGTGTGGTGAATGTAGACCAACTTATATTTCATTAAAACGCATATCTATGCTAGGCCTTCTTTTATTTTATCGATAGATTATTATATCGATGCTTCCCTTTAAATTGGTTGGTATTTTTCTGTCGACCTTCTCCGGCGAAATGATTTTTCGCCAAAATCAACAAAACAGAAACAAGAATTGCAGGAACGAAAATGTCTTATTTTATTTCGACGAATGAATATTTCGAGGTCCATTCCTTTATTTTTAAGTTCACTTTAGCTATTAACAATTTAGTAAAATACATGTTTTCGTGGTCAAATAAAAATCAAAGAGACATTTTTGGAAAGTAAATAATATCATATCTTTAGTATTTATCAAATAAATATACATGAACAAAAAAAAATATATTAAATAAAGTTTTTGGCTTACTGACATAAGTTCTTCATAATACTACACGAAACACACACCTCACACCAGACACTTAGACACTTCGACTCAACGTTAGTCCACTCTTTTGCACAATAAGACTTTCCTTTTTGCGCTAAATTACAGACCATGGATTTCCATCTAGTATTATTCTTGCTCATATTCGCCCTAACCTCAATTACGATTGTCTATACCCCGTTCAAACAAAGCTCGGGTATCTACTTCGAGGAACTCGAGAACATAAGCTTATTCAGCAACGAATGGAAGATAATTACCTACTACGACCTAGAGGGACTTTTCTTAACCACAAATACAATAACACATTATACGAAATTAGCAAAATATGCGGAATCCTGTGCATTAACGACCAAATCAACAGCTTGGGCAATAGCACCGCGAATTTACTCAAACTACCATTCAAAGAAACATACCAGTTATTTAAGGTAATGCCATTTCCCTCTAAAATTCAAGACAGATTCCTATGCATCCAACCTCTCATAATCTACTTAACTATAGACTTGTATAAAAAACGTTTTTATGACTTAACGTCTACCGATATCAGCAGCTGCACCAGGCAAACCGACAGTCGATTATTGCGGCAGATGACACACCCACTATACGACTTCAACTCTAATCAGGACCATTGCGAAATCCAGCTTTTGCACAGATAAACCAAACCGCAATGTTGTGTTATACAAGAACGCACCCAACCAACTATGTGGATACAACTCTCACAACCAGGCAAATGGCTATTTTCAGGCGAAGATTTCGTAATGAACGAGGTCTGTGGAAGCCAATTAACCTCACATACTATCTACTTTCCGGTACCGGTATAGTAGATCTGCCAGGACAACGCTGCCTTCGCAGTAAACACCTAACCTTCTTTGGCCATAATTTAGGCAAGACGATTCTAAGAAACGCATACATCCCCGCCATAAACATTGCCCTACTAGCTCCAATAGCTTAAAACGCTGTTCAAGCTTACGATAACCCAGTCAAACTTTTAAGATTCGATGGCGAAAACTGTTAAAGCCTAGAAAGTAAAGAAAGCGCCGCTTTACAAACATTAAACAAACATGATGTACCTACAGCATTATACGTTGGCTTACACTGCCATTCTGACCGGATTCCGGCTATATCTGACCGAAATCTTTTCACTCTGGCCGGAGAAAATTTTTAAATCCGGTCTAACCGATTTTTAACCGAAAACAAAAAATTCTTTAACCGGAAAAATCTTTTTTGACCGGAAAAATAATTTTGTTTTATAACTAGACATAAAGTTAAATTTCTATAATTTGAATGAAACTTGGCCATACTTAACAAACACGCTCACAATTTCATACAGAAAAGAATTTACTGTCAATAATCCTAGAATACAGGGGCTTCACGACCACGCGGCAGTCTCACATCTCATTTGAATGCTCCCACCAAAACTGTGGCTGGGGCTATGCATTCAAACAGGACTGAAGTGAATGATAACGAATCTTACAATAATTTATAAATGTACATTTTTTCAACTTGCTTATTAACCTCCGCCGTATTCTTCCAACCCCCACCGTGAGGAAACCCGTGAAGTTTCAGGGTCACCCAAGATTTCACGAAGAAGCAACGATGTTGGGCCACTACCGTTCTCCCTAACCTACCCCGAAACAGAAGTACCACGAGACGTCACAATCAACGTCAACTTGATGCGTTTTGTGTTTTATGTGTGTTCCGTCTGTCTGTCCAAATTAATCATCATGCGCTCTTTTCATGAAACAACTTATATTATATAAGAAAAAAAAATTAAAGAAATTTGTGAAGAATACATAATTAAATGTGGAAAAAAATACTAATTCAAACAATATACCTGCCTAACTAAAAATTATCTATTTGAACCCAATTAAAATTATTCATCATTGTAAAATTAAAGTGAAAGTACCCCGTTTGGTCAGTTTAAGTATAGGGACATAGCGAATAATAGTAATTCTTTCGTATGATAAAAATAACTGCGTGTGTATACGTGCGCGTTGGTAAGGGATGACCATATTTATACCAACAAACTATATTCACAAACCCTATACTAATGCATCCACTAGGTAGGTAGGTAGGTAGGTAGGAGTGGCGGTTTTAGGAGAGTTTAGATCCAGCCTATGGAATTCAAAAAGGTTATCAACTCCCTAATACTACTTTTCGAGACCTCCTCAAGGGAGTCGATGAAAGGTTTACCCAGAGATCGCTGTCTGACCCTAGCTAGTGCTGGACAGGTGCAAATGTAGTGAGTGAGTGTTTCTTTTTCGGCTGCGTCAGTGTATATTATGTGGAATGCCTAATCTAATTGCGTGTTCCCCTATTGGCCAATGGCCTGTGGTTATCGCTGTTATTCTGGCAATATCTTTTCGTGATTTACTTACTTACTTAGAAGGTAGGTTGTTTTTTCCGTGCTGTAATTTGGCCACATCCTTCTGTATATGATACAGTTCGTCAGCCTCATCCATCTGAGGTTTGCCTTCGATTAGAATACTGAGGAGATCTTTGCTTTGACTGCTCCGAGCGGTACCTGAACCGATTCCGCAAATAAGCAGTGAAGAACTGAGGCTTGTCTGACCAGCTCGTCAGCATGTTCGTTTCCGTAAACGTTGCTATGACCTGGAACCAAACGTTGCTATGACCTGGATCCCAAATCAGGGGATAGCCAGTAATTCCGCCTGAAACACACTGGCCATATCTGGAAGTCTTAAGGATTTTGAGATGTTTAGAGACTCAGACCTACTCCACAGTCCATTTTTGAACCGTCTGTGTACATTGCTAGATTCGTATCCCTGTTCCCCCGGCCATCTTGCCAATCTAATTTTGAAGGGACTCTTACTTTAAAATGTTTAGTAAAAAAACATTTTGGGAGCTGTGTAGTCCGTTTAGGGTGGTATGAGCTCTCTTGATAGAGAAAGCAAAATGTTACTATGGCCGTAGGGTCTCGTACCCCGACTCTCTGAGTCTGATCGCACTATGTGCTGTGATTTTTGTAATGTGAAGGTCAACGCATCCACTACAATATGTATTGTTTTAAAAGCGTGAAACAAAATCTAGAGTTTATGATCTTTCTCTGACAATAATGGAGATTGCTATAGATTGCTGCAAAAAAAAAAAGAGAGCGGTGGATATTTAACAAGTATTTACTTGCTTAACATTGTCATATAATGTTTGATATGTATGTATACATATTTTTTTGATTTATCCATGTATAGTACAATTTCCTTGAGAAAATTATTTTGTTTTTCTCTTTTTTTTTAGATCTCTGTCTTTTAGTAGCTTGTATCATGATTGAATTTCTCGTTACTAAGCTTTAACTAAATTATAAGATAATTTTGTGACTTAATGTTATATAATAAATGAAATGAAAAAAAATTATGATAGGAGGGGTAAATTTTCGACCACAAGTGATTTTGATTTTGCTCCGAAAGTAATGAAAACAAGTCTAATATGCAATTCACGTTTTCTTTGGAATTAAAGAAACACATACTCATTTATTTTCACAATATTGAAAAAAAAAAAAACACCATAAACATTTTTTTGGGAATTTCTACTTAAATTTCAAGTTGAGGTTCGGGTGCGTAAAATTTACTAGCGCAAACTGAGTGAATTCGATTGAGTCTAAGCGAGTCAAATTTCCGATGGTTGATACTGGTGGATACTGAATAGACTTCGAGATTGTTTGAGCCACTTTCATCTTTGACATCCCTTCCAAATCACAAATAAATATATAACTTACCTTTTTGCAAACATACCTATGAAACGTCCTAGAAAAAAATTCGACCACAACTGAATTTTCTTTATTTTCACAGATTTTATTTTACTGTGCAATTGATTCTTAAGACGGATTTTGAATTTGTTTCTTGTCAACTTTGTACAATTGACATATTTATCGGTACTTGCCGGTTGAAATTCTCTGAGCTGTTTCGAGCCAAGAGACGAACTAAACTGCGCTGTAAAATAAAAGCCGCGTGTCAGCAAAAATACTTTTCAACAAATATGGGTCACTGGGTCATTTCAATATTTTTGCAATTTAAAGTAATGTGAAAAGTTGCGTGCTCACACTCGTAAAATTAGTTCTTCAGTATTTCTAGCATGTCACGTCGTTCTATAATTGAATATGCCCGTGGCCATGGGATGTGAAATGTTCTTTACATATAGACGCGACCTTGTCCTTGATAGCTTGTAACCACACCATTATTTGTGCACTGTTTCTGAGTTATTAACTGTCTTCCTTGTGAAGGACTTAATTGCATTATAATACCCAATAATTTGTATAGCCCCATAATCAATTCCGCAAAACCATCATAGTATCTAATGCGTAAAAACAGAGTTATCTCTAAATCTAACAAATAGATCGACAATAGTGTGACAATTATCACCTGTTGTTGAGTTTCCCTGCCAACACATTGCTTTTGATTGAATCATCGCTACATTATGTAGTTTGAAAAAATAATGTAGATACCAAAGTAAAAAAGTTCATGCTTTTGATTGCATATGAAATAAGTGACCATCTCCGGGGACAATTTTTATTACAATTACTGTGGTGAATTTAATAGTTGAAGCTTATTATAATCACTATGACTGAGTATGTGCATGGAACATTCTAAGTGGAGAAATGGGGAAAACCACCACCAGGTGCGTTGTGAATATAAAACTTGTCATGTTAGAAAACAGTTCTACAGTCGTTACTCCTGTCGCTTGCAATACAAACGGATTAGTCCCCGGTATAAATCAACAAAATAATACCGACGTCGTCTGGAACACTTATTGGTTTTAGTGTAGTTTCATTGTCTAGTGTAAAGTCAGTTTTACTATTTGTTTTTAGATCAGGAGATCCAAATTGCTTAATTCAAATTAAGTATGAAAAAAACATTACAATTTATTTTTGTTACAATTTATGTGGGACAGTTTGATCTCACTCATTGTTTCGGATCATATTTTTCTACCGGGAAAAAATCATTTACATTTGGTTCGGTGGATAAAAATACGGCACCTGAAAATAACCCTAGTCCAGGTAGGTTCATTTATGTAACAATGAAAAAGTATGCAAAAACGTACCAAATTATTAATTATGTCATCAGATTTTCCCTAAAAATATTACATCCAACATTTGGTATGATTTAAAGATCATGTTGGAATAAAATTTAACAAGTCCATAAAAAGTTAAACTTAGGGTTTTGTGGCCTTGTTGAATTTCCTGTTAAGTGAACAAGCTGAAATGTTATTCGGGCGTGCTTTTAAAATTAAATAAATTAAAAATTCAATCAAAAACTTTGCAATCGATATTTATTTGCTTAAAACCTTGATTTATTTGATACTTTTGAGACATAAAGCAAAACAAAATAAAAATAAATTAAAAATTGAATCAAAAACTTTACAATCGATATTTTTTTTCTTCAAACCTTGATTTATATGAAACATTTGAGATATAAAGCAAAACAAAATAAAAAACTGAACGCTCAATAAGATCTGTATATCAAATGTTTAGTTTCTTAAAATGTCATATCTATTTAATTAGCTTTTCTTTTTGCCTAGCTAACAGCTTCTTAATAATTTACCGCCTATTTTGCTCGTTATATTTTCTGTTAAAATTACATTTCTCCCAAAAACTATTCAAATAAGTTCATTTAAGTTATTAAAATTCGAATTTTGATTTTAACGCAGTGCTAAAACCTAAAAATAATTTTGTCAGGGCAGTTTCTGAAAATATTTCAAAGGAACTTTTTTATGTAGTTTTAATAAAATAGAATCAAGGATTTTGTGAAACCTTCGTGACTTCAAACACATTCATAGAATTTCATAAAACAATACAGATTGACAATTAGTAAAAACACAAGATTGAACTAAAAAGTTTCATTTACATTCGGTGTTTGTGTTCTTCTGTGTTCTGTTGTGGTCACAGGTGGGTGAAGCTATTAATGTAGTATTTTCCAATGACTTCGGCAGGGCTATCACCACACTACCACAGATGTGGTTGGAAAAGTGAAGTGATTAATGGACATGATTTTCCTACCCCAAACCCAAATAGCACAGATTGCGATTTGCAACAAAGCTTAAATTGTTTTTCTGTTCCGTTGTAAATAAAACAAAAGTTTTCTGCGAACTATCTTAATATTTTGTATTATAATAGAAGGATCTATGACAATTATGTGTGAGATAAAATGTCCATATTTTCAATGATTCTGAGACATAATTGAGGTTCTATGTCGTTAATGTGCCGAATTATCTCATCCTTTAGCTCTTGAATTGTTCTTGGCTTATTGACGTACACTTTTTCTTTTAAATATCCCCAAATAAAGAAGTCCAACGGTGACAAAAGTAAAATCACATGATTGTGGCGGCCAATTAACATCGCCACGACCTGAGATAACACGGCCATTGAATTTCTCACGCAAAAGATTCATTGTTTGACTGGCTGCGTGGCAAGTGGCACCATCCTGTTGCGCACAATTCTCCCGATTGTGGACACATTTGGTCGATTATGCTGACCAACAAAATAACGAAGTGCACGAAATGCACTTTGATTTGAACGCCCATTTTCGTAAAAGGCTTCAACAATCTGCTCAATTGTGTACCTCTCCATGGTTGAATTTGTCAAACACTGAAACAAAAAAATGTCAAATTAAGTTGGGCAAAAAACTTGACGTTAAGGTGTGAGTGTGACTCACAATTAACATCGTGCATTATGGTTGGACAACCCTTTATATGAAATGTTGTAAATAGGTATTTTAAGCGTTTAAAGTTGTTCACAAAAATGGAAGATGTTTGAAATAGTTAGTAAATAAATAAATTAGAGTTCCGTTTAGTAAATTTTCATTTTGGTTACTTATAACAGCACTTTTGTGTAGCAGCATCTTTACAGCGAAGTAACTTTATTGCAATCAAAAGTCGAAAATATTATTAATATGTAAAAATAATGTTTAAAGAGTTTTATATAAATAAAGAAACTTATTACAACGAAAGCCATTGACATGTTTTTATATTTTTTACAATATATCATATATTAAGAAGTCGCCTGGGATATTGTTGCAATTCAGTTATAAATATTGAAAGGAAACAACAAAATATGAAGTGATGTTATGATATGATTGAGTTTCTACAAAACTATATATATGTTGCACTACATGCAACTATTCTAACGCCATTTTGGGATTATTAGCTTTATCCAGCACTAAATATGGCATTTTGAATGAATTGAAATTGTATTTTATATTTATATATTGACGTCAGTTGATTAATTGATTTTAGCTAAGTTAATGGGATCAGTACAGCTGATACAGCTATAATAATGGAGCTACATGAAGTAGTCTTAATCAGCGTTGCCAAATCAGCTTCCGGCTTTCAAAAAATCATACTTCAATGAACACAACAAAATATAGCCCCGAATGTAATTATGGCGTTCCACGCAGACTCGCCATTAAAAAATATTTTTAAAAGTTTGCCAACAATCACTATAATGTAATCAACCGAACCAAAGTTAGTTATAAAGACGTTACAATGATATTGAAGCTTGTTTTAAATTATATTGATGTTGACTATATATTTTATATATAAATATTTATTCAGTTTCGAAACGTTATTAGAATTTTATTACAAGTTTATTGCAACTAACTCCACTGCATCAAGTAACAAAAATATTTTATGACGTTTACGATGAAAAGAAACATAAGATGTTGGATGAAAATCGATTTCAGTGATAGTTTATTATATTATGTAATATTTTTAGAAAAATTTAAATGCAAATGCAAATTGTTGCTTTCAGGGTTGAATTTATGTTAACTTTTAGAATTTGTGCAGTTTCAGCATGGTGATTTCAAAAAATTAATAGAAATAAATAGTCAAGATATATTAAGATTCACTTAGTTTTCGCTACTAAAACAGCAACAAAAAATACAAAACTAAACAATAATTTCGAAATTCCTGATAATCTTAGATCAATAATCGGGATGAAGAAAATGCACTCAAACTTGTAAGACATTTCTAAAATTAAATGTGCTTATCATTATGTACCAACTCTCAATTCATTGAAATGTTTCTTGGCCACCCTGTGCTCTTATTTGCCAATGTTCATATACATAATCAAATATATACATTTATATTTACATTAACAATAAACAATACTGTGTAACAATGGATAGTGGTGATTTCGAACGATTGAACAACAGTTTTTATGTAAGCTATCGAATTTGTTGTTTGTAAACGGTTAGCTCTTTTCTTTATGTATGATCTGCTTGTTAACTGTTTCGCGAAAGTAAGACAGTCAGTCTGAACTCTCAATAAAGATATCATTTGAAAAAGACGTGTTTGAGTCGGTATATGGTTTTTTTATGACAAGTTGAATGTTTTTTCAAGGAACACTTTGTTATCATAATTGTTATGATTCATGTTTTAATGATGCTTCACGTAACAACCGCCATATTTTTCACCAAGAAATATTCGGCCTCACTAATAACCCAGCACTAATATCGACAGTTAGTTGGATCTCAGCTTTAGTAAGAATGTACAGAATGTCGTGAAAATCAAGGTTTCCTTAACAACGAGGATTTTATTCTAAGAAAAATTAATACATAAATTGCAATTAAATTTGACCAACATATATCTTTCAAAGGCTTTTTGAGACTTATTATAAGAAAACCACAAAACACAAAATAGGAAATGCACGAAATATCCGCTGATCTGTCAAATATCATATGCAAATCAATAATATCCTATCTATCGATCGGACACAATTTTCGGTACTCTTTATAGTACGCTTTCAATTTTTTTCTAATAGTACTTCACGATTATTTTATGAGTGCATTTGTGTCGTTCTAAAATTCCTTTCAAATTATTCAATAACCAAAACACAGTTTACATGAATGTTTTGATTTATTCGTAGGCTGACGATGCAAATCAAAACTTATTGGTGGTCTAAACATCACAATTGCATCGTTAGCAAGTGCACATTTTTGAAAAAAGAAATAATAGCCGTTCACTTATTTCAGAATGAATTAAAATCTCACGTAGGTAGCTAGGAAGCATGTTAAGAACTTATCGCTTCCGGTTTTGAAAATAAATACAATTTGATCTATTAAAAATTGTATGGATTATTAGAAACCGACAAAAGTTTAAATACTCGCTGAAAAATATCATATGCAAATCGAAAGCTGTCATGTTTCCTCTTCTATAAATTCACAGATATTCTCGTACTAACTGTTATTCCCCCAGAAGCTACAAAATTTGTTAATTTGCGTGTATTTGGCTAAGTGCTGATAATTCGGTTCTTATAAATATGTATTGTTGAAAAAAGGTATGAGCCGTCCAAACTTAATTCGTTGGTAGCAAATTATTTAAAAAGGAAAACCAATCATAAAGCAAGAACTAGCGGTTATACAAGATGAAACAGAGAAAAACACAGAAATATATGCTTCAAGTTTAGAAAAACAAAAATGCAATATTATGCAATTTTTTGCATATATTTTTACAAATTTGTGTTTGTTAGACTAAAAATCCATTTGCGTTGTTGTATTGCAACGAATAAAATTAGAAAACATTTACAATTTATTAAAAATAATTTATAATTATTTGGACGGTTGGGCAACACTTGTCTTCAAAATGACATTGAGGGAGGATAGATTTAGGTAACGCCCGAGATAAACTTTACTTTCTCAGCATAAATATTTGACCCTACAGTTAGCGATAATCTGGCAGCTATATTTGTGGAGTCTTTGCGTTAATTGCCAGACTAAAGTTAATTATTGGTACGGCCGATTGTTTCTACTCTGTTCCATATAAATTATCAGCATATTAAAAATATTATGCTATATTAGTTGGGATTTTTTTTTTTCATTTTGGGGCTTCAAACGGGCAAAGAGGGAAAGCACTTCTGAAGAATTAACTTATTGATTCATTCTTATTAAAATAAAATACCATTTCAACGACACAATGTCTATGATTAAGCTTAGTATGCACATGATCCGAAACGAAAAACCCCATACAAAAGTAGCACCACGAAATCATCAACGAACAATTTCGCTCACCTTTTCGTTTTGCAGTACGCATGAAAATTGGGTAACTGTAGTAGATTGCTTGGTACAATTCTCCACTCTCTTTTCGCACATGTTTATTGTCCGGAACAATATTTGCTTGCGAAAATGTGACATTTGTACTGCAGTGCTGCCAGCTTTTATAGGAGGCCAAAAATACCAAAGCTCAAATATGAAGATCAAAAATGCGTTTTTTTTTTTGTAATTCATTGGCACACTTCTTCTGATTAAATTGTTTTGAAAGACGACAATGTAAATTTAAAAATAGGCGGGCATATCAAAAATTTTGTCAGAAAAAATGTTCCCTACGAAAATAATTAAAACAAATCAACTACCACTGATAGAATTCCATCAGAAAAAAATTCCTGACAGATGGAACAGTAAAGAAATACAATAAAACAATTAGTTGAAAGTTAAAAAAATGATTATTTACAAAATACAGCGACTTTTGATGACAAACAAGAAAATATAGATTAAATAAAAAACGAAGGGCATCACCCTCACATAGTAAACAAATTCCATTTTATAATTAGGTACTAGCTGACCCGGCGAACTTCGTTACGCCCAAATTCATTATTGTAATGAAAACAAAAATTCCGAGCATTCACGATTCACATGCTACTTTATGCTATTCGGTCAATTCAAATTCTGTATGTTTCAAACCGGAATGATTGACGTGTCGGCCACCCTTCCGCTTCGTCACTTAAGTGCTTTACGGTACACGACGTACAAAGCGGAAGGCTTAGCTCACACTTGAGCACGCCACCTAGAATTGACCATGCGAGTAACATGGGAATTCAAGATTGATGCAACAAATTTCCAGTGATTGTCCTTGCGTCTTATTTGTCATATGGACAGTTTCATGGGACGCCATAATATAGGCATGAAAAGCCGAGAATGGACAAACCGGTTATTTTTTCATATGCTAGATATGACTGCAGTAAATGCATGGATATTGCATAAAAGGATCAACAAAGACCGCCAAATGAGGCTAATCGATATTAAGTTAGAAGTTGTAGATGTTCTGTTTGGCTCTGTGGAACCTAACAAACGTGGACGGCCGACATCTTTGGAATCACTCTTTCAAACCAAACGTTCCAAGCCAAATTCATCCAATGCTCCTCCTAAAGATATACGGCTAGATAAGACAGACTCTGGACAGTTATCGACAAAAAGGGACGGTGCAAGTTACCTAATTGTTCAGGACAAACAAACTATACTGTTATAAATGTAAGGTAAACTTATGTTTAACGGCAGAAAAAAACTGTTTTTATAATTATCATAACTCATAAATTACCCGGTTTTTATGTAACGTAGATCGTATTGCTTGTTTTTGTCCTTTTGTTTCATCAATATCATTTTTAATTTTTTCTTTTACTAAATAAATACACATGTAATAACTTCTCCTTTTTACTAATTTAGACGTATCTAAATTCTGTATTTCATATTTATTTTAAATAATAACACAAACATTTTTTTAATATTATTTTCTGTATAAGCATACATAAAAATATTTGAATTAATTAAAACGGTGCAATAATACCTTGTTATGTACAACTACTCGTTTATCTAATAAACTAAAAAAAAATGTCTACGCTTTCTTTCCGAATAGCTGTGGGGGGTTAATGCCCAGTGTATCTTTAAAGATTCAACCACTTTTTTGTTAATAACTTCATTAAAAAAAAATTTTTAAAACGGAGTTGTTGTTTTTGTTTTCGTTTACATGCAATATATTTTTTCATAAAAATTGGTTCTCCCGGGCATTTAAGGGTTAATAGCACCTCCAATTTGAAAAAAATATTTAACATTTTTTTTCTCATTGTAATGTTAACAAATATGTTAGGAACACATTAAACGTAAATTTTTTGAGTTATAAGCTTCCGCCTTTGTTATAAATAACCTAGTTTTAGGTAGGGAATCATATAAATTTTTAATGCAGTCCAGCGAGATCGATGTTCTGCTACATTTAATTGCTGCAATTAGTTCCTCCTTATTAGAGTACTGCTTCCCTGACTCGTACACTTTCCGAGCAAGCCATCCGCAAGCATTTTCGATAATGTTAAGGTCTAGCGAGTTTTGTGGCCAATCCAACAATGAAATGTTTTGATGCTCAAGAAATTCCACTCTGGAATTATAAATGGATGCGTTATCATGTTGCAATTTCCACGGCAAGTCACCAAAGGGAAACCTTCTCGAGTATGCCAATGTAGGACTGTGCATTCATACGAGGAGTAAGGAACTGCAACTCTAAAGTGCCATAATTAGTTATAGCTCCCCAAACCATAACACCGCCTACTCGGCTGTGTAACCAATCGAATTAATGTTCCTCTTTCCGCAAATCATGGATGTAATAGTTAAAACCAGAGACAAACTGTACTGAGACCCTTAACTAGCAATCCTCTTGCCGCTGGCCCCCTAATTTTTTTTTTTTTCAAATTCGCCATTTTGTTTTCCTATCGGTGTTATCGGTGTTATATCAATTTAGAATCCGTGTGACATGCAAAAACATACAAAAAATTTAAAATAAATGCTGCCAACCGCTGTCAACGGTGATAGAGTTCCAGAATACCATATTTTTGCATAACTGAATGCTATTGAATTTAAGTTATTATATATTTTTAAAACGCGAATAATATAATTTCTTTGGTTAATAAAACCATTTAAATGAGATGTTTTATGTACTAGAAACATATCAGGACGAACATGGTTGTGTATTTGCCGCTTTTGAATATCATTAGCTTCGATTGCATGAGTACATTTTTCTTAAATTACTGGAGAAAAATTGCTCAAAATGTTTCTATTTTCCCTCAACCAATCTACATTGTTCATTCTTCATAAATATTTTAAGCAAAAGTACACTTATTCCTAAAAATAAATACTATCTGCGCGTAACGAATATTTGCAAATTTAACGGATAAATTTCTATGAACGCTGGCAGCAACTTTGCCGATAGCGGAAGTGGTTAATTTTTTTTGAGAGTGTGTAAGTGAGTCGGAATTTTTGAAGTCTCGTAACATTTGTCAATAGGAATTTCTATATATCAATACTAGCGCACCATATCAAGGCACTTCCGTAAAAATATAGCGATCGGAGCACGATCGGTTCAGAGCTCGAACTCAGGTCAGTGCTCAGCTCTGAACTAAAAAAGAAAAACCCCTTTTATGGACAACGGTGGGGCTCTATTCAAGTGAGCGCACTGTATATGAAAATGACATTTCACTAGAAGTCCATTATTTCATATGTCTATGTGAAATCTATTTATATGTTTTCAAAAGCAAACCAAACACGTTAGGTCAGTATAGTTCTTTTATGAACTGCTCTTTTGTGGGCTGCTAGGGAAATTTATATTTTGTATCAGGCGCAGTGGCTTAGTGGTTAGTGTGTTGGACTACTAAGCGAGGGGTCCCAGGTTCGAATCCCGCAAAAAAAACCAAATTACAACTTAGGGTTTTTTCCACTGCGCCGCCTCTCGCGAACGTCTGACAAACATCCGAGAGTATAACTGTCTTTAGAGCTTCTCAATTAGCCGTTTGGAATCGGCATAAAATTGTAGATCCCTTCTATTCGTTCCAAAAATGAAACGAAGCATGTCACGTCGTTCTATAATTGAATATGCCCGTGGCCATGGGATGTGAAATGTTCTTTACATATAGACGCGACCTTGTCCTTGATAGCTTGTAACCACACCGTTATTTGTGCACTGTTTCTGAGTTATTAACTGTCTTCCTTGTGAAGGACTTAATTGCATTATAATACCCAATAATTTGTATAGCCCCATAATCAATTCCGCAAAACCATCATAGTATCTAATGCGTAAAAGCAGAGTTATCTCTAAATCTAACAAATAGATCGACAATAGTGTGACAATTATCACCTGTTGTTGTGTTTCCCTGCCAACACATTGCTTTTGATTGAATCATCGCTACATTATGTAGTTTGAAAAAATAATGTAGATACCAAAGTAAAAAAGTTCATGCTTTTGATTGCATATGAAATAAGTGACCATCTCCGGGGACAATTTTTATTACAATTACTGTGGTGAATTTAATAGTTGTTGCTTGTTATAATCACTATGACTGAGTATGTGCATGGAACATTCTAAGTGGAGAAATGGGGAAAACCACCACCAGGTGCGTTGTGAATATAAAACTTGTCATGTTAGAAAACAGTTCTACAGTCGTTACTCCTGTCGCTTGCAATACAAACGGATTAGTCCCCGGTATAAATCAACAAAATAATACCGACGTCGTCTGGAACACTTATTGGTTTTAGTGTAGTTTCATTGTCTAGTGTAAAGTCAGTTTTACTATTGGTTTTTAGATCAGGAGATCCAAATTGCTTAATTCAAATTAAGTATGAAAAAAACATTACAATTTATTTTTGTTATAATTTATGTGGGACAGTTTGATCTCACTCATTGTTTCGGATCATATTTTTCTATCGGGAAAAAATCATTTACATTTGGTTCGGTGGATAAAAATACGGCACCTGAAAATAACCCTAGTCCAGGTAGGTTCATTTATGTGACAATGAAAAAGTTTGCAAAAACGTACCAAATTATTAATTATGTCATCAGATTTTCCCTAAAAATATTACATCCAACATTTGGTATGATTTAAAGATCATGTTGCAATAAAATTTAACAAGCCCATAAAAAGTTAACCTTAGGGTTTTTTGGCCTTGTTGAATTTCCTGTTAAGTGAACAAGCTGAAATGTTATTCGGGCGTGCTTTTAAATAAATTAAAAATTCAATCAAAAACTTTGCAATCGATATTTATTTGCTTAAAACCTTGATTTATTTATACATTTGAGACATAAAGCAAAACAAAACAAAAAAATAAAAATACATTAAAAATTGAATCAAAAACTTTACAATCGATATTTTTTTTCTTCAAACCTTGATTTATATGAAACATTTGAGATATAAAGCAAAACAAAATAAAAAAACTGAATGCTCAATAAGATCTGTATATCAAATGTTTAGTTTCTTAAAATGTCATATCCATTTAATTAGCTTTTCTTTTTGCCTAGCTAACAGCTTCTTAATAATTTACCGCCTATTTTGCTCGTTATATTTTCTGTTAAAATTACATTTCTCGCAAAAACTATTCAAATAAGTTCATTTAAGTTATTAAAATTCGAATTTTGATTTTAACGCAGTGCTAAAACCTAAAAATAATTTTGTCAGGGCAGTTTCTGAAAATATTTCAAAGGAACTTTTTTATGTCAGTTTTAATAAAATAGAATCAAGGATTTTGTGAAACCTTCGTGACTTCAAACACATTCATATTTAGAATTTCATAAAACAATACAGATTGACAATAAGTAGAAACACAAGATTGAACTAAAAAGTTTCATTTACATTCGGTGTTTGTGTTGTTCTATGTTCTATTGTGGTCACAGGTGGGTGAAGCTATTAATGTAGTATTTTCCTATGACTTCGGCAGGGCTATCACCACACTACCACAGATGTGGTTGGAAAAGTGAAGTGATTAATGGACATGATTTTCCTACCCCAAACCCAAATAGCACAGATTGCGATTTGCAACAAAGCTTAAATTGTTTTTCTGTTAACGAAATCCGTTGTAAATAAAACAAAAGTTTTCTGAGAACTATCTTAATATTTTGTATTATAATAGAAGGATCTATGACAATTATGTGTGAGATAAAATGTCCATATTTTCAATGATTCTGAGACATAATTGAGGTTCTATGTCGTTAATGTGCCGAATTATCTCATCCTTTAGCTCTTGAATTGTTCTTGGCTTATTGACGTACACTTTTTCTTTTAAATATACCCAAATAAAGAAGTCCAACGGTGACCAAAGTAAAATCACATAAATTGTGGCGGCCAATTAACATCGCCACGACTTGAGACAACACGGCCATTGAATTTCTCGCGCAAAAGAGACATTGTTTCGCTGGCTGCGTGGCAAGTGGCACCATCCTGTTGCACACAATACTCCCGATTGTGGACACATTTGGTCGATTATGCTGAACAACAAAATAACGAAGTGCACGAAATGCACTTTGATTTGAACGCCCATTTTCGTAAAAGGCTTCAACAATCTTAATGCACTGCTCAATTGTGTACCTCTCCATGGTTGAATTTTTCAAACATTGAAACAAAGAAATGTCAAATTAAGTTGGGCAAAAAACTTGACGTTAAGGTGTGACTCACAATTAACATCGTGCATTATGGTTGGACAACCCTTTATATGAAATATTTAAAACATTTTAAGCGTTTAAACTTGTTCACAAAAATGGAAGATGTTTGAAATAGTCAGTAAATAAATAAATTAGACTTCCGCTTAGTAAATTTTCATTTTGGTTACTTATAACAACACTTTTGTGTAGCAGAATCTTTACAACGAAGTAACTTTATTACAATCAAAAGTCGAAAATATTATTAATATGTAAAAATAATATTTAAAAGTTTTATATAAATAAAGAAACTTATTATAACGAAAGCCATTGACATGTTTTTATATTTTTTACAATATATCATATATTAAGAAGTCGCCTGGGATTTTTTGCAATTCAGTTATAAATATTGAAAGGAAACAACAAAATATGAAGTGATGTTATGATATGATTGAGTCTCTACAAAACTATATATATGTTGCACTACATGCACCTATTCTAACGCCATTTTGGGAATATTTGCTTTATCCAGCACTAAATATGGCATTTTGAATGAATTGAAATTGTATTTTATCTTTATATATTGACGTCAGTTAATTAATTGTTTTTAGCTAAGTTAATGGGATCAGTACAGGTGATATAATAATGGAGCTACATGAAGTAGTCTTAATCAGCGTTGCCAAATCAGCTTCCGGCTTTCAAAAAATCATACTTCAATGAACACAACAAAATATAGCCCCGAATGTAATTATGGCGTTCCACGCAGACTCGCGATTAAAAAATATGTTTAAAAGTTTGGCAACAATCACTATAATGTAATCAACCGAACCAAAGTTAGTTATAAAGACGTTACAATGATATTGAAGCTTGTTTTCAATTATATTGATGTTGACTATATATTTTATATATAAATATTTATTCAGTTTCGAAACGTTATTAGAATTTTATTACAAGTTTATTGCAACTAACTCCACTGCATCAAGTAACAAAAATATTTTATGACATTTACGATGAAAAGAAACATAAGATGTTGATGAAAATCGATTTCAGTGATAATTTACTATATTATGTAATATTTTTAGAAAAATTTAAATGCAAATGCAAATTGTTGCTTTCAGGGTCGCCGGCTTATTGAATTTATGTTAGCTTTTAGAATTTGTGCAGTTTCAGCATGGTGATTTCAAAAAATTAATAGAAATAAATAGTCAAGATATATTAAGATTCACTTAGTTTTCGCTACTAAAACAGCAACAAAAAATACAAAACTAAACAATAATTTCGAAATTCCTGATAATCTTAGATCAATAATCGGGATGAAGAAAATGCACTCAAACTTGTAAGACATTTCTAAAATTAAATGTGCTTATCATTATGTACCAACTCTCAATTCATTGAAATGTTTCTTGGCCACCCTGTGCTCTTATTTGCCAATGTTCATTATACATAATCAAGTATATACATTTATATTTACATTAACAATAAACAATACTGTCTAACAATGGATAGTGGTGATTTGGAACGATTGAACCACAGTTTTTATGTAAGCTATCGAATTTGTTGTTTGTAAATGGTTAGCTCTTTTCTTTATGTATGATCTGCTTGTTAACTGTTTCGCGAAGGTAAGACAGTCAGTCTGAACTCTCAATAAAGATATCATTTGAAAAAGACGTGTTTGAGTCGGTATATGGTTTTTTTATGACAAGTTGAATGTTTTTTCAAGGAACACTTTGTTATCATAATTGTTATGATTCATGTTTTAATGATGCTTCACGTAACAACCGCCATATTTTTCACCAAGAAATATTCGGCCTCACTAATAACCCAGCACTAATATCGACAGTTAGTTGGATCTCAGCTTTAGTAAGAATTTACAGAATGTCGTGAAAATCAAGGTTTCCTTAACAACGAGGATTTTATTCTAAGAAAAATTAATACATAAATTGCAATTAAATTTGACCAACATATAATCTTTCAAAGGCTTTTTGAGACTTATTATAAGAAAACCACAAAACACAAAATAGGAAATGCACGAAATATCCGCTGATCTGTCAAATATCATATGCAAATCAATAATATCCTATCTATCGATCGGACACAATTTTCGGTACTCTTTATAGCACGCTTTCAATTTTTTTCTAATAGTACTTCACGATTATTTTATGAGTGCATTTGTGTCGTTCTAAAATTCCTTTCAAATTATTCAATAAACAAAACACAGTTTACATGAATGTTTTGATTTATTCGTAGGCTGACGATGCAAATCAAAACTTATTGGTGGTCTAAACATCACAATTGCATCGTTAGCAAGTGCACATTTTTGAAAAAAGAAATAATAGCCGTTCATTTATTTCAGAATGAATTAAAATCTCACGTAGGAAGCTAGGAAGCATGTTAAGAACTTATCGCTTCCGGTTTTGAAAATAAATACAATTTGATCTATTAAAAATTGTATGGATTATTAGAAACCGACAAAAGTTTAAATACTCGCTGAAAAATATCATATGCAAATCGAAAGCTGTCATGTTTCCTCTTCTATAAATTCACAGATATTCTCGTACTAACTGTTATTCCTCCAGAAGCTACAAAATTTGTTAATTTGCGTGTATTTGGCTGAGTGCTGATAATTCGGTTCTTATAAATATATATTGTTGAAAAAGGGTATGAGTCGTCCAAACTTAATTCGTTGGTAGCAAATTATTTAAAAAGGAAAACCAATCATAAAGCAAGAACTAGCGGTTATACAAGATGAAACAGAGAAAAACACAGAAATATATGCTTCAAGTTTAGAAAAACAAAAATGCAATATTATGCAATTGTTTGCATAAATTTTTACAAATTTGTGTTTTTTAGACTAAAAATCCATTTGCATTGTTGTATTGCAACGAATAAAATTAGAAAACATTTACAATTTACTAAAAATAATTTATAATTATTTGGACGGTTGGTCAACACTTGTCTTCAAAATGACATTGAGGGAGGATAGATTTAGGTAACGCCCGAGATAAACTTTACTTTCTCAGCATAAATATTTGACCCTACAGTTAGCGATAATCTGGCAGCTATATTTGTTTATTGGTAGAGGGATTTTGGAAAGTGTGGAGTCTTTGCGTTAATTGCCAGACTAAAGTTAATTATTGGTACGGCCGATTGTGTCTACTCTGTTCCATATAAATTATCAGCATATTAAAAATATTATGCTATACTAGTTGGGAATTTTTTTTTCATTTTGGGGCTTCAAACGGGCAAAGAGGGAAAGCACTTCTGAAGAATTAACTTATTGATTCATTCTTATTAAAATAAAATACCATTTCAACGACACAATGTCTATGATTAAGCTTAGTATGCACATGATCCGAAACGAAAAACCCCATACAAAAGTAGCACCACGAAATCATCAACGAACAATTTCGCTCTCCTTTTCGTTTTGCAGTACGCATGAAAATTGGGTAACTGTAGTAGATTGCTTGGTACAATTCTCCACTCTCTTTTCGCACACGTTTATTGTCCGGGACAATATTTGCTTGCGAAAATGTGACATTTGTACTGCAGTGCTGCCAGCTTTTATAGGAGGCCAAAAATACCAAAGCTCAAATGTGAAGATCAAAAATGGTTTTTTTTTTTTTGTAATTCATTGGCACACTTCTTCTGATTAAATTGTTTTGAAAGACGACAATGTAAATTTAAAAATAGGCGGGCATATCAAAAATTGTGTCAGAAAAAATGTTCCCTACGAAAATAATTAAAACAAATCAACTACCACTGATAGAATTCCATCAGAAAAAAAATCCTGACAGATGGAACAGTAAAGAAATACAATAAAACAATTAGTTGAAAGTTAAAAAAATGATTGTTTACTTTTGATGACAAACAAGAAAATATAGATTAAATAAAAAACGAAGGGCATCACCCTCACATAGTAAACAAATTCCATTTTATAATTAGGTACTAGCTGACCCGGCGAACTTCGTTACGCCCAAATTCGTTATTGTAATGAAAACAAAAATTCCGAGCATTCACGATTCACATGCTACTTTATGTTATTCGGTCAATTCAAATTCTGTATGTTTCAAACCGGAATGATTGACGTGTCGGCCACCCTTCCGCTTTGCCACTTAAGTGCTTTACGGTACACGACGTACAAAGCGGAAGGCTTAGCTCACACTTGAGCACGCCACCTAGAATTGACCATGCGAGTAACATGGGAATTCAAGATTGATGCAACAAATTTTCAGTGATTGTCCTTGCGTCTTATTATTTGTCATAGTGAAAGCGAGACGCATGGGAAATTGAAGACGCTTAAAAACCAATGGCAAATCATTCTGAATAAGCGGAATCCGCGGAATTATAATGTTTGCCTTGAATTTTACAATCAAATCAAACGCGTTAAAAAGTTTCGGTAGATTGGGGTTGTTCAACAAAATTATAACTGAGCCGATTTTCGATTTCAAATTGTGTAGCGGTAAGCCCGGAACATCCAAAGAATCTAACAATTGAAATAAGTTTTGTTGTATGGGAAGTGACACCATACCCGTTTTTCTATCCAGTCTATTTTTTCGGCGGTTCCCCATACAAATTTCTATCCCCAATCATCCCTTTTATTTTCACGACAAAAAGTAGAATATTTCCTTCCTTGGACTAATACGAATCCAATAGACCGGCTTTGTGTAGATGAGCAAATGTGTTCATCAAAAATTGGACATTTTATGAAGCAATATTTACCAAACAAGCTTCACAAGTGGGGATTTAAGCTATTTGTTTTATGCGCCACAAGCGGATTCGGGTATAAGAAATCTATAGCGGATCCTCTGAAGGACCTTCTCAAGTCGAACCAGATCTGCAACCATCGGCAAATATTGTTGTTAGATTGCTCCGGGAAGTGCCACGGTATAAAAATTACATTAACTACTGCAGAACCTTGCCCTTGGTGACATATCTTCGGACTCAAGGTATACTTACAGTTGGTACTATACATCGTAACAGAATAAAAAACTGTAAGCTACCGGAAGAAAAGACGATGATGAAGTGCGAACGTGAAACAAGTCAGGAATTTGTTGCTTCTACTCACGGCATGGATGTGACGTCAATATCTTGGAAGGACAACCGGGTTGTAAATCTCGTGTCAACATATGTCGGAACAAAACCTCCTTCTTCTTCTAACTCAGATAATCAGACGGGTCTAAGTGATAGAAAGGAGAAAACTGTCAAAATGATACCATGTCCATAAATTATTAAAGACTAAAATCAGCACATGGGAGGAGTGGATCTAATGGACAGTTTCATGGGACGCCATAAAATAGGCATGAAAAGCCGAGAATGGACATACCGGTTATTTTTTCATATGCTAGATATGACTGCAGTAAATGCATGGATATTGCATAAAAGGATCAACAAAGACCGCCATGAGTACAAACAAATGAGGCTAATCGATATTAAGTTAGAAGTTATAGATGTTCTGTTTGGCTCTGTGGAACCTAACACACGTGGACGGCCGACATCTTTGGAATCACTCTTTCAAACCAAACGTTCCAAGCTAAATTCATCCAATGCTCCTCCTAAAGATATACGGCTAGATAAGACAGACCCTTGACAGTTATCGACAAAAAGGGACGGTGCAAGTTACCTAATTGTTCAGGACAAACAAACTGTACTGTTATAAATGTAAGGTAAACTTATGTTTAACGGCAGAAAAAAACTGTTTTTATAATTATCATAACTCATAAATTACCCGGTTTTTATGTAACGTAGATCGTATTGCTTGCTTTTGTCCTTTTGTTTCATCAATATCATTTTTAATTTTTTCTTTTACTAAATAAATACACATGTAATAACTTCTACTTTTTACTAATTTAGACGTATCTAAATTTACAAAATGAATGTATTTACTGAAGATATTCTTGATTGCATGTGTTTCTGTATTTCATATTTTTTTTAAATAATAACACAAACATTTTTTTAATATTATTTTCTGTATAAGCATACATAAAAATATTTGAATTAATTAAAACGGTGCAATAATACCTTGTTGTGTACAACTACTCGTTTATCTAATAAACTAAAAAAAAATGTCTACGCTTTCTTTCCGAATAGCTGTGGGGGGTTAATGCCCAGTGTATCTTTAAAGATACAACCACTTTTTTGTTAATAACTTCATCAAAAAAATAAATTTTAAAACGAAGTTGTTGTTTTTGTTTTCGTTTACATGCAATATATATATAAATTTTTTGCATTTCTTAGGTTAACAAATATGTTAGGAACACAGTAAACGTACATTTTTTGAGTTATAAGCCAAAAAATTTGTATCGGGTGCTTCCGCCTTTTTTATAAATAACCTAGTTTTAGGTAGGGAATCATATACATTTTTAATGCAGTCCAGCGAGATCGATGCTCAGCTACATTTAATTGCTGCAATTAGTTCCTCCTTATTAGAGTACTGCTTCCCTAACTCGTACACTTTCCGAGCAAGCCATCCCCAAGCATTTCCGATAATGTTAAGGTCTAGCGAGTTTTGTGGCCAATCCAACAATGAAATGTTTTGATGCTCAAGAAATTCCACTCTGGAATTATAAATGGATGCGTTATCATGTTGCAATTTCCACGGCAAGTCAAGTCATTCATGGATGTAATAGTTAAAACCAGAGACAAACGATACTGAGACCCTTAACTAGCAATCCTCTTGCCGCTGGCCCCCTAATTTTTTTTATCAAATTCGCCATTTTGTTTTCCTATCGGTGTTATATCAATTTAGAATCCGTGTGACATGCATACAAAAAATGTAAAATAAATGCTGCCAATCGCTGCCAACGGTGATAGAGTTCCAGAATACCATATTTTTGAATAACTGAATGCTATTGAATTTAAGTTATTATATATTTTTAAAACGCGAATAATATAATTTCTTTGGTTAATAAAACCATTTAAATGAGATGTTTTATGTACTAGAAACATATCAGGACGAACATGGTTGTGTATTTGCCGCTTTTGAATATCATTAGCTTCGATTGCATGAGTACATTTTTCTTAAATAACTGGAGAAAAATTGCTCAAAATGTTTCTATTTTCCCTCAACCAATCTACATTGTTCATTCCTCATAAATATTTTAAGCAAAAGTACACTTATTCCTAAAAATAAATACTATCTGCACGTAACGAATAATTGCAAATTTAACGGATAAATTTCTATGAACGCTGGCAGCAACTTTTCCGACAGCGGAAGTGGTTAATTGTTTTTGAGAGTGTGTAGGTGCGTCGGAATATTTGAAGTCTCGTAACATTTGTCAATAGGAATTTCTATGTATCAATACTAGCGCACCATATCAAGGCACTTCCGTAAAAATATAGCGATCGGAGCACGATTGGTTCAGAGCTCGAACTCAGGTCAGTGCTCAGCTCTGAACTAAAAAATAAAAACCCCTATTATGGACAACGGTGGGGCTCTATTCAAATTCAAGTGAGGGCACTGTACATGAAAATGACATTTCACTAGAAGTCCATTATTTAATATGTCTATGTCAAATCTATTTATATGTTTTCAAAAGCAAACCAAACACGTTAGGTCAGTATAGTTCTTTTATGAACTGCTCTTTTGTGGGCTGCTAGGGAAGTTTATATTTTGTATCTAAAAAACCAGTGGGGAACGTAAGCGCAGGTAGATAAGTCTTCGCAACATAAGTTCGTAATGGACTTTTGTCTCACTTCGGTGGGATATAAGTCCATCATTGTATTTTTGTCTCATTGACTTACGAGTATATCCCTGCGCCGAGAAATTATGAACCAACAAAATCTGTAGCGGTCTTGGAAACCCGTGGCGATTTGTAATATGAATTCAATATTTGTTTCCATAGAAAGTGTCTGCATCTTTTGTCTATTCTTGAAACAAATCGCTAAGTAAAAAGAAATACATAATTATATGAATACAGATACACTCATCGGCAAAAATATTTTGACAGAATTGTAAGTCGCTCTTTAACGCAAACAATTCCTTGCGGCTACGGATATATCGTTCACAGTTATAACTCAGTGACTACAAAATGGTATAACGGTTACACTGTAACCTATGAAACCGTATGCAATGGAGATCATTTGGGTTCCATTTCTTGACAGGATAGACTTATTTGTGGTTAAGGTACGATTTTTTGTCTGGAAAAAGTATTTTAAGGTTCTATATATATTTTTATCGTTTGAATTCAAATTTATTATGATGGAATTATGAGGCCCATTTGTGGCAATTGATAAATTCAGTTAGTTTGTAATTACCTGTTACGCGAATTTGACTCAATTGCAAATTTTAAGCTTTAACAATGGAAAAAACCACAAAGGACGGACCAAGACAGCTTTGTCACCGCAGGAAAAGCGAAAAATAATTCGAATGGCACCAAATTCCGCTTACTCCACGAGCAAAATTAAGCGATTAGCAGCGGTTAGTGCCAGCAAATCAACTGTGCGTCGAGTGATCTTAAGCGCTCAACACATAAAATTAAAAAAATTACAAAAGAAACCCCCACTTAACAGCGCAAGAAAGCAACATCACTTGGAATTCGCACGTGCCCATATGATATGGGATACGCAAGTTGGAAGTGCTGTAAATTGGCAAAAAGTAATGTTTTCCGACGAAAAAAAAAATTGAATTAGGATGGCCCTGATGGGTACAACTATTATTTCCACGATCTGCGAAAAGAAGAATGCTTTTTGAACCGTCATCATTCGAGGCAAGGATGGGTAATGGTGTGGGGGCCATTCTCGCGCTGTATTTAAAAATTAATTTTTAAGATGTTCGTAAACAAACCATGTATTTATTTTTTCCCGTTCTACTAGAATTAAAAAAAAAATGTTACTTTCATTTTGCTAAAATGCTTTTTCGATGTGTGTATGCTATGTATACCATCACGCACGCGCATTTTTGCACGAGACGGGATAGAGAGATCCATGGATGTTATAGATACGTAAAACGGCAATAAACACAAGTTCCGGCCACCAACATTTCTGCAATTACTTGAAAACGTTTCTAATTTGAAACCTGTGAAATGAGAGTGGTAATTCGTTTCAGTAAATTAGACTAACAATTCCTAAATGAGTTAAACGAAATAAATAGAGAATTGTCCGTTCATAACTTTCGGAAGCCATTTTATTTTATAGGAAAGCGACATTTCTTAAGGTATCGCTATAAAAATATCAACATTCTGAACTATCCCATAACTAATACTTTTTTCACTGAATTTTGCACAACTAAACGAAATATTGAATCTTACTGTGTAAAGGATATTAAATAAAGATTTGAATATTTCATATTTTCAGGTTCGGTAAGTTTCTACATAAACATTAAAATGTTTCCACTTTACTTAGAGCTCATTTAACATTTTCATGAATATACTTTGATAGCATTCGAAATAATTGAACCCAAGCCCGTGTGGCAATCGCGCTAAAAAGTGTTAAAAGGAGAAGTTTACGAAACTCCAATTAAAAAGAAGATATATATTTCTAATTTCACTCTTTTAGTCACTTGAAATTCATTCCTATAGTTTCTTCTAAACCAGTGTTTTTCAATCTTTTCAGAATAACGATCCCACATACCATTTAATAAATGTGGTAACCACACATAAGACAGTTTAGCGACCCCCTTTGAAATTGAAATAATAAAATATTCGTGCAAGGCGCTGCTCGCCTTTTTATGGGTCTTTGCTGAAATTCTTGCACCCGCTCTCTTAGCTCACCGGAGTGCGTGGGAGCCTGCCATAGGCACGTCACAAAAAAAATGCATGCCAAACTTCGCGTCAGGTCTAAACACGCTTTCGAGAAATTTTTTTTAAACCCACCCTTCCTTGACTGTCGTACCAGCCTTGGCACTGTCAAGTTGACAGCCCCTTTATATGGCATCTTCGCTTTCTCTTATCCCTGTGTCACTCTTCCCTTTTCCAACCTTCACCTCATCTTATGCACCTCTTAAACAAACGCCATTGTGCGGGTTACTGCTATATTCAAAATAATTTTATTTCGCTGCGATCACATGATCTAAATAAATGTATTTTAGTTTTACGTTATTGTATTTTTTAAAAAAAGGACCCCTATATGCGCGTGAATTACGTATTCTTATTCTTAGTGGGCTTTTTTTTACCGTCCTTTCTTTATTGATATCTGATATTTTACTTCATTATCACTGGTGCCCTCCCCTTTGAAATTTATTTTTATATGTCAATGAAAATTATTTCCAAAAAGACTCACCCCTCATTCAGCTACTAGCGACGTTGTACTTGTAGTTGTTTTGTTGTTGTTTACGTGTGCCACTTTGGGCTAATTCACTTTTAACACATATAATTTAGGAAATTTCTCATAAATATCCTTATTTTCTTTACTCGACTGGTAAAACATGTTTGACGTGGATTTTAAAATTTAAAACATTCATTTTCAGAAAGAAAAAAAATATAACTCAAATAGATATCACGCAAATTTTCGTTGGCATCAAATTCAATAAAAAATTCTATAAATATAAAAAAAAATTATTTGGTTGCTGCCGGGAATGGAACCGCCACTTGCGGTGCTGCTATAAGTGAAGTGTAGCTAAGAAAAAAAGGAAATAATATGACTTAATTTATAATAGTAGGGATTTATTATTAATTTAGGTATGTAGTATTTTTATACGAAAATCTGTAAAAGAATGGAAACTATAGAAATTATAATCCCTATAGCTCATTTTAAATCACAATTGAGTGTGACTCCCTCTCAATCTCAATTACATTTCATACGTCATACCCCATCTCCCTCAATCCCGTGCGGCACATTCGCTCTACTACTTAACTCATTTATTTATATACTGTACCTGACTCCAGTCCAGTTCAATTTAAAAAAGAGAGCAAACAAAAAACAACAAAAAGCACAAAAGGAGCATATAAAAATGAAAGAAAAAGCTTCCTGTGTGCAACAGGAGAGAGAAACCGATTCTGCCGCACACTCACATAAGATTTCCTCTGAACGCTGGGAAAATCCAACGATCTGGCTTCAATCGACATTTGACTTTTCTGAATTGTATAAAATAACGTACAAAGATGATATATATCTTATATCTTCGTACGTAATTGAACTTTATATTAAAAAAAAATCCTATTTCATTTGGATGAATCATTCCAAAGCTAGGAGCTAGAAGGCATTCGAGAATTACAATTACAACTTTTCTTAGATATCAGCTTAGATCTTCGCGTCCGGACAGCGGATAATGGTAAAACATATCCTATAAGCTAATCTCGACAATTTGTAATGGAAATGTGAAAACCGGAATCAATTTCGTGCAGTACTTTTTTAATCTATCCGAACAAACACCTTACAGCCGAAAAAAAAGTTACAGTTTTGTTATAGTAAGGGTTTCGTTATTTATACCGAATATGGATAATTCGGACCTATTTTAGGGAACTTTCCCACTATTTTCTCGACGGCCAACGCTTTTCTCGTTGTGCCGTCTTGCAAGTCGACTATGTTCCTATGGCACGTCAGGCACGTCACAAAAAAATCATGCCAGACTTCGCGTCAGATCTAATCACGCTTGCGAGAAATTTTGTCTACACCCACCCTTGCGTCACTGAGCGGTTTTCGCTTGCGGTATCCAACTTCCGCTTTTGAGTTTCAGGAACTGTTTCCTATTATCCTGTCTATAAATTTCGGTATTTTATAGCGAATTTGGATAATTCGGAAAGATTTTAGGGGGAACTTTTGCACTATTCTCGACGGCAAACGTATTCTCGTTATGCCGGCTCGCAATCCGACTAAGTTCCTTAGCACTTAACTTACTATGTATAAAATACGTACCTCAGTTATTTATTCTTTGCTTTTATTTATGCCTCCAACATTCACTTTTTTAAATTAAAAAAAGGAAAAGTTTTAATCTGCGAACCACCCGTCAGCTACTTGGACTTTTTGACTTTTAAAATGGGCTTTTTCTTTGTGTTTCTCTGCGCAAGCGTCGAACAAAGAAGTTCACTGTAACCGCTTTTCCTTGGTTCTCAAAAATGTTCTCTTTTAAGAGAGCCGTATACCACTTTTCCCTACTCCCTCGACACCAACCCTGCTGTGACAGAAGGTCTATCTTTTTTTTTTTGTTGACGTTTATCTTTCTAGCTAAATGTGATTTTGTATTTTAATGTAGAGCGTGCATCGTTTCTGCAAACAGGTACCTATTTTTAATTTCGGAGTATTTTGATTTCGCAACAACTAATAGCGTTCCTTTGTTATATATCTTTGCTGTCTTATTATGTCGAACGACACCAACACTGCTGTGACAGCTGGTCTTTTTTTTACATCTATCTGTCTAGTTAAGTGTCATACAAAAAAAGTTACTGCGGCATGCTGCGAACTTCACAACTACCTGATGACTACAAACAAGCAAAGATACGCACCAGCTCAATCGAATGATCGATATACTGCCGAAGGCGAGTTAGTTGCAGGTGATTGGCTGTTTCAAACCAATACGCCTCATGCCAAGGAGATCCAGAAGGAATTCGCAGACTATTTCGTCAATGAGGGCGAACTAAACTGGCAATACCATATCGTCGCTGTAGATCGAATACCTCGTTACCCAGAAAAATTTACTTTTTAGGTAATGATGCAATTATATTGTAAAATTATATCCGGATCTAAACTTGTCTATACATCCGATAAAAAAAGACAAGTGTGAAATGTGCGTAAAGCATGAAGTAGGCCAACTTTCCGACAAAGATTGGCAAAAACATATGGCCCAGAAAGACCGTGCACGGATAGAAACAGCCCAAGTCAAAGAACTTTCACTGCAGAAAAAGTGCGTAGTCTTTACAATGGACTTACAAGCAGTAAAAGTGAGTCCATGGGTTCAAGCGAGTGCCATTTTTTATAAAACGAAGCTTTGTTGCCACAACTTTACCATGTATAACCTTGCCACTCGTGGAGTTTGTTGTTACTGGTTCGATGAAACCGCTGCTGATATGACAGCATCCACTTTTACGAGTTGTATTTTGGAATATCTTTCCAATTGTATTCTTTAGCGATGGGTGCACTTATCAAAACCGTAATGCGATTCTATCCAACGCACTTTTATCTTTTGCGGTTGACAACAATAAGGAGATTGTTCAAAAATTCCTTGTTGTTGGGCACACTCAAATGGAGTGTGATAGCGTGCATTCGCGAATAGAGAAGGAGATAAAAGGACGCGACATTTACATTCCTTATGACTATGTAAGGTTCACAAATGACGCTCGAAACCAACCATTTCCATATGAAGTCAGAAAAATGTCTTTTTCTGACTTTAAAAACTTTACACTAAAGAAATATCAGCGATACTCCTCCATAAGGCCAGGCAAGGTGAGTGAAGGCTACAACAATAATGATGGCTATCAAAAATCTTGTTGTATTTTGTTACAGGTTGTCAGTGACCCAATGATAACCGACTTACGTGCCCTAAGATATTTACCATCTGGTGAAATACAATTTAAATTCGATTTCGATCATGATTGGTCACCACTTCCTCAAAGAAGTAAGACAATAACAGAAAAAGCAATCTGGCCCAGAATGTACCAAGAAAAAAAGAAAGATCAAAAAAGAAAAGTATTTGCATTTGGAAGAACTAAAAAAAAGTGATTCCAAAAGAATATCATGCCTTTTACGATAATTTAAAATATTAGTTTTTTTTTTAAGATTTTATTTAATTAAATTAAAAAATTGAATTGAATTGAATGTTATGTTCCATAATTTGTTAACCTGAATTCTAAATAAAATAATTTATCTTTTCGTATAATCTATTTCGTATAATCTTTTGTAAAATAAATTCATCACATCGGAAATACCACGGAGGCAAGCAAATTGTAATGCCTCGTAAACCAAAATAAAGCAAGAAAAAAACCCAAGTGTAATACCGCGTAACCCACAATATTAATATAAAATAATAATTTTATTAACCAGTTGTTGTGAAATATAAATCCGCATCAATTAAAATATCTGATATCAAAAGCAGATCAATTTTATTGGCCTTAACTAATTTTATATTAAGTTTTTTGTTTCTCCTGAAAAGTTTACTTTTCTGGGTTACGAGGTATTCGATCTACAGCGACGATATGCTGTAAGAAATATACAGTTTATGTACTACATACATAAACATATCTATATAATACGTATTAGTTTTAGGACGTGAACAAATGCGTTGGAGCAAGGTTGGAGAATCATAATCCTCATCTCCATCGAATCAAAATCAAAATACCTAACATTTTTTAAAAGTTTAAAACTAAATTAATAAAGACAAAAAAAAATCACATGCAACAAACAAATAAATAAAAACAATAAAAAAATTCAACAAAACCAATTTCAATAGATACAGTTAATTTAAATAATATTTAACTCGGACTCAGTATCATCCTGCTGGGAAATGACATCTGGCTCATGAACTATATAAAAAAATTATAGTTCTGAGAGTTGCTTGCCTAATTAAACAGCGTGAATATAAAAAAAAATAGAAATAGAAATCAACTCAAATCAAGGTATAAAGAATAACTGTATAGACAAACGTACAATTAATTGCATATACCTTAACTTAACTCACCTCACACTCGTCGTGAAAATCAAGAAAGTTTCTATTTATTCGACGCCGAAGTCGCATGAGCACACCTCAAGCGGCAGATGTCCGCAGAATATTCGCCGAGAATGCATATTCCTATTTATATGAACAATTGTATGTGGTTTTGAGTTTGATGAATCTGACAATAGTTTATAAAAAAGTAACAACGATTTATTTTATACGTTTCAGTACAACCTCGTCAACTCATCCAGGGCACTGTTCCTTCGCTTGTGTCAGCATTGACAACCTGCACATGTGTTCCTCCAGGTTCATGTGAAAATCCAACAAGCTCCAGTGATGGCAGTGGTCAAATTGACATTCGCATTGTGAACAATGTAAGTAGGACTAAATAAATTTTTAGAATATTTCATGCTTCAAGATAACAATTATGCTATAAATTTCGAAAAGCTTAATAAAATTATATTAAGATTACAATTTGATTATAAAATAAGACTAGAAAGTTACTTAATAAACATATGCCTACAATATTTATGTATAAGACTAAAATAACCAAAAGTCATTTTTACTTTAATCATTAATTATTATACTCCCTCTTTCAAGACGGATCATCCAAATATACAAGTAATGCAGGACTTGCACATTATATACAATTTTGCTGTCATTTTTACTTTATTTGTTTCAACATCCAATTTTAGCCCTTCCAATCAACGACAGCTCCATTAAGTTGCAATTATGGACTGGTGCAGTGCTGCCAATCTGGAACCTATCGGTGCGGAAGAAGACTTCCTCCTCCCCCGGGGAGTGCAGGAAATAACGTAGGTCAGGCAGCATTTGGGGCTTATCCATGGCAAGCGGCACTGCTAACAACAGGCGATGTATACTTAGGGTCCGGAGCACTTATAGACGACAGACATATTTTGACAGCGGCGCATAAGGTCTTAAATCTCCCGTAAGTTTAGTGCTTCAATAAGAGCAGTTAATATAAAATGACACATCTGTTTTAAGGACTGCTTCATTTAAAGTTCGACTTGGAGAATGGGATGCTTCGTCGACAACTGAACCAATCCCTGCAGAGGATATTACAATCTCTAGAGTGTTCGTTCACCCAAGCTTTAATAAGGATAATTTACACAATGATATTGCTATTTTGAGGTTAAGTCGAGATGTAAATTTAAGCCAAAAATCAACCATTGGTACAATTTGCCTTCCGACGACACCTTTTGTTGGACAGCAATGCTTTGTCGCAGGATGGGGTAAAAATGATTTTGGCCCCACTGGGGCATACCAAGCAATTCAGCGAGAAGTTAATGTCCCGCTTGTCACAAATTCTGCATGTCAGGCGGCACTACGAAACACAAGATTAGGACAGAACTTTGTACTGAACGATGCTAGTTTCATTTGCGCTGGTGGAGAAAACGGAAAGGATGCCTGCACAGTAAGAAGCTTTAAATGAAGCAAATAACAATTGTCTAAGATACACTATGAAATTTTAGGGTGATGGTGGATCTCCGTTGGTGTGTCAAAATAATAATAGGTGGTACGTAGTTGGCCTCGTAGCTTGGGGAATCGGATGTGCGACAGCTGGTACCCCTGGTGTTTATGTTAACGTTGCCACATATTTGCCTTGGATTCAATCTACTATACTTACTCCATAAGAAGAACAAAACATTGAAAATGTATAAACAAAAATACCTTCGAAACCGGTTAATTGGAATATATTGGCCTATTTATCTCAGTCTTACTTATAGAGATATTTCAGTTACATATTTCATATTTCTCACTTATCAATGTAAATCAAATAATTGTTTCACTTAAAAAGGTCTAAAAATAATGCAAAGATATCCAACGAAAAAATAACAATATTTTTGTTGCAAAGTCTGCACCAATTAGATAAGTTTTAAAATATAAATTTATACGTCTGTTTAACTTACGAGAGAAGAGCAGCCCAGAGAAAGTCTCTCAGTTTAGCCGCTTGGATTAAAAATTCTATGAGTCGTTTCTCACTTCCAATTACGCCACAAATAAAAATTCACACAAACGAATGGTATTGAGAAGTTAGGCGTTTTATAGGAGCCTTTATTTATTTGTTTTAATTATTCTAGGCAAATTTCTTCAGATTTCCAGAAATTGGTGAGTGCTTCTACCCCAGACTATCAGTTAGCCGCAGAATCTGTCTTGAAAACAAAAAATGAATGTGCATAAAAAGGGTCACAGACATAACATCTCTTGCTTCCGTTTGTTTCGAATTATTTAATTTGATTCCATAATAAAAACAAAAAATTTTCTTTAAGTTTGTTTTACTAAAGAAGCCATCCAAAATGTTGGGCATTCGTATGCATAAACTAAGTATTAAATAGAACGTCATCTCCCGTGAAAATTCTCTCCTAATAACTATGATAATCTAAAAACACAAAAAAGGAGGTCAATAGAAAAGTGACAAAAAAAGTACCTATGCCTTTTTTTTAGTATTGAGTACTTTCTCCTTTATTTAAAACTAATTCAAAAACTCTGGTATTCATGGAATCGTACAACGATTTTAAATAATCTAGGGAAATTTCACCCCAAGCAAGTTTGATGGCTTCAGTAAGCTGATTTCTGTCCTCGAACTGCCTGCCACCTTCGTACACTTTTCGCGTCAGCCATCACAAAACATTTTCCATGATGTTTAGGTCTGGGGAATACGGGGCCCAAGTCATCAAATCGACACTTTGAGCTTGGACCCAAGTTTTTATTATGCGGGCTGTATGGATGGGAGCATTGTCCTGCTGCTTTGTCCACCTAAGGGGGCCGAAAATGTGCTGACATTGCGGAAAAGCTGTTTCCAGAACTTTTTGGTACGATTTTGCTGTCATTCTTGTACTTTGGAAGTTCAATGATATCGCACCATAGTAGGAGACAGCTCCCCAAACCCTAACGCCACCTTCCCTGCTGTTATGCCTCGTTAAAAACCGTTCTTCCTTTCGCAGATCATGGAAATAGTAGTTAAATCCGTCCGGACCATCGATGTTAAACATTTTTTATTAGTGAACAAAGAAAAAAATTAAGAAACATAACTGTTCTTAAATAACTCTGTTATTTTGCTCAAAATGTGTAAGCAATAAAGTAATCTATCATAACGAAAATAATTTTTTGCTTTTTGAACTAAAGAACTGGAGATTTAGAGAAATCCAAATGATGAAGCGGTTGTCACTATTCATAATATGACCCGTAGTGTATATATTTTTTATTCGATTCTCTTCACAATAGTTGTACAATTTGCTTTTTGAAGACTATGTGCGGCTCTACGTTATTTATACTAGGTGGGCCAAAAGACATCACCCTATTGGAAGATGCTCTTATTTTTGCAAATGGTCGCCAATGTCAAATCTGTTTTGACATTTGTGGACTAGACAGATGTGGAATACAAGTGAACAAGCCATGGAGCCATACACTCCCCAAGTACGCGGAATAATCGAAGTGGACGATTTTTCGACCAAAATCATAATGAGCGATGAGGCTCATTTCCACCTCAGCGGGTACGTTAACAAGCAAACCTATCGCTTCTGGGGCACCGAAAATCCACGAGTAATGCACGAGGAGCCATTACATCCACTCAAAGTTACGGGTGCGCTGTTCACGCTGGAGGAGTCATCGGTCCATTTTTTTCTGGTGAAACGACAACAGTGGACGGTGCGCGCTATAGGGACAAACTAAACGAGTTTTTTCTGCCACAATTGGACGAATTAGAACTGGAGGATATGTGGTTCCAACAGGACGGAGCTACGGCACACACTGCGCGAGCCACAGCCGATATTCTGAAGGCGGCGTTCCCGGGTCGCCTCATCTCTCGTTTTGGCGATTTACACTGGCCCGCAAAATGGTCCGATTTAACAGTTCCAAATTTTTTTTTGTGGGGTTTTTTGAAGTCCTGTGTTTACGTGAACAAGCCCGAGACACTTTGTATTGTATTTTGCAACAATTTCAGTGTCTTCAAATGAATTTAATCACGCGATCAAACAATGGCGATTATGTTAAGAGTTTTGTTTAGTAGAGACTGGTGTGAAGGTTATGATAGATGAATGTACAAGCGGATAAGAGTCTGATATAGCAGAATACATGAGCATAGATATATTCTGCGCCTACGTCATCGCACATTCGAAAGCCTTAGAATACATTTTAAAATAAATATAAAATAAAAAAATTAAATGCATTTCTATACCACCTATGAGGTATGCATTTTGGCGCGTTAACAGATTTTTTGTTTGGTGTTCAATTTCCCCAGTAGGCATTTTGCACCATACTTAAAAAACCATTTAAACTACAAAGGGTGGCAGGGTTTGCAACGTCGATGCAATGATAGTGGAAGGATTATCACCGCCAATATTGACCTTGTAAAGCCGGTCACCCCTTGGGGATTTGTATAACAAAATTAGAAAAAGTATGAAATTAAAAAAAGAAAATATCACCTTTTAAAAAATGATCACAATTATTATAAAATTCATTACAAAGTTACAAAATCTAATTTACAAATGAGCAACACAGAGATATTGGCTTTTAAAAGAAGGGTCATTCATATCTCTGTTCAAGAATTTAAGAGCGAAATAAATTCGCACTCGGGAAAAATATTTCAGAGCGAAGAAAGTTTCCAAGTTTTCGCAACACTTGTAGGGGGAATAAATCTTTAGTTTTGGGAAAAGGTGTTCCGCAGGCCTTTCTGAGAAAAGAATACAAAAATGCCTATCAGACATTTTATGTATTTGACAAACTCCAGAGGTGGAACGAAGAGTTGGCAATTGTTATATTGCTTGGTGGTAGTGAGACGGAGGCTTGTGGACGGTACGGAACTAGGGGGCATTACAGGGGCTGATAAGGCGCAGCTGTGACTTCCGTAACATTTACGGAAAAGCCAAACACAGACATAAGTGAAGCTGTTTTCCTGTAAGAAATCAATGCCGTTTATGTCGTTGGTGCGTTTATTTCGAATATATTACTCGGTCTAGTCACATCCTTCTCTGTCAGCCGTTCAGTATTCATGACCAAATCGTTTTTTTTAAAAGCTATCAAAAACAACAACTTGGTCATCCTGAATTACTTCACAATTACCTTTTCTCATGGTTTTGAGGTATTGAATACGTCTATTATTGCCCCCTGAACTGCGAATTCCGCCGAAGAAATGCTCTAAACAATCCTGATTTAAATATCGAGTTAAGATGTAGTTAAACTGACATTGCTGGAGATGTTGCCACAGCGAAAAAAGGGATGACATATTGAGCAACCAGCCTTTAATAAAGGAAAACTTGGAAGTCACGGTCTTACCATCAGGGGCAATTACCTGCATTGAAATTATAAGTTTTCTCGCCTTTGCCAAAAACTCTTCCTAATTTGCAGTCTGACTGAACGCTTCTTTAAACACTTGCTGTTGCCTTAGAGCATAGGTATTGAAGATCGGACCGTACTTCGGCAGAAGTTAAAAGACCTGCGTCGCAAATTTTACTCTCATTCGTTGAAAGTTATTTGGCTGTATACTGCGCATTGGTCAATTTTGCAGCGGCTTTGAGTTCGTTCTTGGAGTCGACATTGTAAAACTGTACAATGTCGCCCCAAGAAGCCGTCTTATTTTCGAAAACGATGCTATTTTTTAACAGGCAATTGCGAGCGCCTTTAATTAGATGTGGAGCATCATAAAAGAAAAATATTTTAGCACTGTTGACCAAGAAATAGGACTTAGCTGAAGTAATCTGCATATACGGAACTACGCTCGCACATCTATCGTACGCTTATTCTATCAAGCGAACTTGGCAAGATCTACGCGAAACCGCTGTAACCTCTTACACGGAAACAAGTTTGAAATCACTCACCAAAGTCCGCTTACAAAATTACACTGCTCCTTTTCGATTTAACTTTTTGCCGATGGTGGTACTGTCGAGCCATCCGTCTTTCGCTCAGACATCAAATTAAGCATTTTAGCATCATTAAAGCTACTGCCAATTAAATTTCATTTGCTAATTTGTGAAGCCAGTGTTAATTTGTAGAAATTATAATAATAGGTTAATAGGTAATACCTAAAACGTTTATAAAAACCCGTGTTTGGTGCATTTACACGCTTAAACTTCAGGACCCGCAGAACGACCAGCAAATTTATACACGGCTGGGTAGAACCACGAAACTGTGTCGCATGTCCGTTTAAAGGCCTGTTCGTCAACAACCACGTGTGTAACAAATCCACCAGCGGCAGCAAAACCTAACGCCAGACGACATATTTAGCAACCAAAGGTTAGAAAAAAAAACGCCACAATCACTGGAATTGGCAGCCTCCCACGATACCAGTTACGAAGGTAGAGGAAACCTCGACCCAGGAATCGCTATATCGGTCGCCTTCTCAGCGAGCTGCGAGCCATCTTATTCAGGTGATGTCATCGTCCCGACAATCTGCATGGCCACTATCGGCTATCAGCTCACTAACGTGAGTTGTCGATACCCTACTCCGCTAACGTCAACGCGCGACCGATAGCGCAGCCTCATCCCCGCTTAATATTCCCCCCGTTGGTCTCGCTATTTCGATCCACTTCGAAAGCTGCCAAGAGATAAGGGAATATAAGCCATCGTCATCGGCCACTGATTCGGAGAGCCATACCCTTACCGGTGCCACAAACAAATTTAATTTTAATTTTAATTTAATTTGAGTGCAAGCCATCGCAAACTCCATCAAGCACAGTAAAGTGTAGCAAAGCGATCGAGCTATCCACAACCGATCTCCACTCTCCACCATCCTCATCATCAATAATCTTTTTGTCAAGAATATAGGTAGTACACTCGCATTTTTGTTTGTTTTGACAGGACCAAGTTAAGTATTCAAAATATGATATAATGTAAAGATAGTATATGTGTAAACACTATGCTGTGCACAACATCTTGGGATACAACCGACAACAAGTAGATATGTATTATAAAAACAATCAAACATTCATACGTCATGACCATAATGGTAAGTCTAATCACACATTTTGCTTGCAATTGTTATTGGTAGTGTTATCATTTAAACGAACTCTAGTAGGCACACATTGTTTACCATTTTCTTTTTCTCATATCTCTTTTGAGTGATATTCGTGGTCCATATTTACTCGTTCTCATATACCTAGGTAATAGTACTCAAACATAATTTTTTTGTGTAATTGCGAGAGAAGTGTAATGAAAAACAAAATTGTACATTCATGAGAGAACGGAGATTTTTTTTTTCTGTCGCTAGCACATTTCTTGTTGTTTAGGATTACGCATTGATTCAGTGCAATATAATTTTGGTATTTTTGGAAAGAAAAAATAATATTGCGAGTAATACCGATAGTTTTTTTTTGAACTTGTGCGGTACATTTAGGGTTTTAGTGAATTAAATTCACAATCAATTATAAATTGATATTAACTAGCACAGTGATTGTGCTCAATTGTTCCTACAATAGATGTTTTTAAAGGAACCAGTGATAAAAGTTTATTAAATTCCTGTTTACGATAACTTGATTAATTTCTTCACACGTAGTTTAATTTTTGAATTGGCATTTATTGAATTGTTTTTTTTATGATTCCGAATAGTATAACGAATGTAAGCAAATCATTTCCTCTGTAAATATAGTCTAACTATTGATGACGTACATATCGTGTTGGGTCATATTTTATTTTATTTTTGGCTGAATAAACTTCAGTATGAATACTGAGTAAGCTCGGTTGTGCTAGTGGGGAAGTGGGAGCATTGTGGGATAAGTCGTGACGGTAAGATGAGTGAATCCTTGTAGATTGCTCATGTGTATACAAGGGGCCGTCGCAAGTATATAAGTGGGCGATGGCCTAGGTAGTCCTTACTTCTTAACGAGTAATGGACATAGTGGTAGGGCCACACTAAAAGGAGCGATTCCCATCTTTTCGTTTCCCGATTTTGAGGGTTAAATTCAGGGTTTTTTTTTGATAAATCAGGTTGAACATTCTTTTTTCTAATTTTAAAGCATGTAAATTATGTACGGTAGCTCAGTGGCATGTGCAAGAACCCACCCAATTCGACGAGCTGGTTCGCGCTTTTAGCAAGCATGCCTACCGCACTACGTCAACTGAGCACCCTGTCAAACTACACTTCGATTTCTGTAGGATTTCCTGTGATCCTGCCAATCGATGGGTCCGCATAAGATTCGCGCAAGATTTTTTTCTTCTTGTTAGTTGTTTGACAGGACCAACTTCCGTTACAAATCCCAAGATCACGAGCTAAGCCCCTGAAGTTGGCACCTTGGTCGCAAACGAAGTATACTGGAATCAATTTACTTTTTTGTAGTTCGGTGATTGCCTTCACAACTAATTTTTTTAGCATCACAGGCTTGCAACTGGTATGAACAAAATAATACCCAATGGGATGTTTCCACCTCTTCGCAATCCCTTGAGCCAACAGCACGAGTACACTGCTAGCAGGGTGCGGTGACCGGTGTTCGTCATCACCGTTGTTTGAACACCAACAGCTGCATCACTTCTCCTAGTATAGTCTACATGACCTTTAAGAGACATTTCATCCGCAGAAATGGAGCAATACTTAAACATATCTGGAAGCTGACGTATTTTAAGGTCTAAGCTATTGACAACTCAATGTTGCCGGGTGAATTTGGCCATGAAGCTATAAAGTTCTTTAAAGTGCTCACAGAAGGAAGACTAAACATTCCCCTTAATTCTCTAAGCCCTGACGGGGACATAAACTACATCGAATGGGCCAGAACTATGGCACTTCGGGTAGAGTTTTGCAAGAAGTTTTCAATGATTGCCTTAAGCGAATCTGGCAACAGCTCATGTTCCGACTTTGCAAAGTCTAACTCTGTTTAAAGGCTAAGCACCTTTTCTTTTAAAAGCGATTAATGCTTCATAGTGTTCAGTTTTTACTTTTTCTAATCCTTACTAAGCTTCTTCTAATTTTAGTTTCATACTAACCTTTATGGGAGTGTTGTTCCGCAAGCAAGCACTGGTTTGGGTAGCAGAGTCAGAAGTTTCATAAATTAATGAATTTAAGAAACTATTGTTATTTGGCATTTCCTCTTCCTTTAAGCGTGGAAGAGGGGATTGCGTTTAAAAGCATCGTAAATAACCGAGATTGGGACACCTGCAACGGTAATTTCCTCTTCCTTCAGTCGATCAGTAAGCGTCACCGTGTTGCTAAGAGCCAATCTGTTACCGCCCACTTTCGAAGCCTTGTCTTTGAGGCTGTGAACATCACTTCGCTGAAATGATTTTCGCATACTCTGTCACATTTTTCTAAACCATAGAGTCCCAGATTCACTCGCCAAGTGTCCCTACTGCGGTAAAATCTTAAATTAATTTACTTATTTTGAATTACTTTTTAATGTTAGGTATTATAAATGAGGGTCCTAGTTAAATTACTGAGTTATGACTACTTTATGCTAACCATGTTCCTCATCACTATGTGGGTTAATCAAATCTACACTAATTCAAAATTACGGTGCTAAGTTAAAATGTTTTACCCTGTAAAGTAGGTACAGCTTCACTGAACAGGGAATTCCCTCCTGCTCAAAGGTATTATAGTATTAGTATAGGACTGCACAATGCAGATCGTCAAGTGGGTCAGACGTATTGAGTTAAGATCGCAGTTCGTATCTGACTTTCAAGGGCGCTTGGCGATTTCGCGCAGTACAACATAAATGTTGTTTATATTTTAAGAAGTGGGATCACCCATTAGTGTGCTAGTGTTGTAAAGTGTAGATGTCCCTATTCGCAAAAGTTGGAAGCAAGATTATTAAAAATGTCGGTGTCCTTAAACTATGTGCATACACATTAGATTAGGGCTACCCTAAACTCCACTATGTATAATTATACATCAGAGACAATACTGAGACCCCCAACTCGCAATCCTCTTGCCGCTGGCCCTCTTGATTTTTTTTTCAAATTCGCCATTTTGTTTTCATATCGGTATTATGTTAATTTAGAATCCGTGTGAACCTTAAAAAAAAAGGAAAAAAAAGGGGTGAATTTCTTTTGACAGAAGTCGATTGACATACTGTCAAAATATGGAAAACAGATTGTATATATCCTCCAACACATTGAAAAAATGTAAGTTTTCTCATTTTTAAAGTGTTTAAATTAATAATTAAATATATTTGTCTTACAGCTGAGGAAGAAGCCGACGTTGAGGTGCTCGCTGTCTGTGTTCAAGGTTTGTTAAATGGCAAGCTCCCACTCAAGATAGCGGAGAAGATCCTGACCTGGGAACTGCAGGACTGTCCTCCGGTAATCTGGGCTTAACTTAGACCAAGAAAAAGCTATGGAGGCATATCGTTTTGATTAATCGGCTTTGGAGCGAGCTTCAGAAGCTGCTAAGTCATTGGACAAGTCCAGTAAGTTCTAGATCATTGATTATGCAATCGCTTAAACACCCATTCAACCCATGACCCTTCATTAGTTTTCTTATCGTGCAGGTCATGCTAGAGAAGCCCTTGATTTGTCCAAGCTGCAGGAGAACACACGCCAACAAGACTGTATGGCCAAAGTCAAAAAATACGAAGCACATATACCTAGTGTTGCCGCCAAAAATATAATCAGTTGAAAAATTAGATAAGCATTGAATTTTGAATTTCCCGCCTAGAAAAATATACTTTCTTTATGTAAAACTTTATGTCTATACCGTAAATTTCCCCAAATATTGAATTCACCACAGTCATTCCCTTCTTGCTTGCTTCAATTGTTACAATTTTGTCATTCCATTGTCAACCTTTAAAGCGTTCGCTAGAGCTTGAGTTTTAAAATAAAGTGTTATAACGTTTAACGAAAGGTTGATGTCCATTTTAATATCGCAAAGACAAAATCAGTTAGAATTTTACATGGCGACCGTGACAGGACTGTAGAGTCCCAGTGAACTTATATATACCAAAAGAACAAAAAAAAACTATGCAATCAGTGGAAGTGCTCGGTTTCGCGTTCGGTTAAGAAAGCATAAATTCTACAATCCTACGCTATCAGAAGGAATTCGCAAGAAAACTGGTGAGACTGTATCGCTCCCATTGGTTACTATATATTGTAGAAATTTACACCTTTATAATTAAAATCGCAAGATCCTGCAAACTACGATCGAAATCCATTTCACACGAAAACCTCATCCGCCTATAATCGTTGCATATCCAAGGCACTTAGTTCGATGCGATTCACCGCAAAGAAAATATCCTGCTCAAGCTTTAGACATTCAGGCTTTACCTAATCTCATTTTCGCGCAATAGTTGCAAAGTAGCATTTCCCTTTCTTATATCGTCAAAAAAAAATCTTAGAAATCATAGCAAATTTGCATGTAGTCTGCGCTCATAACCTTGGAATAACCGGACACTTACAAGAACAACGTATAGAATTGACGTCACACATTGTATGAAATTTGTTACCGCAAGACACAAATTCACTTTGCTAGCGCATTTCCACGTCACGCACGAGAGAACTGCATCGAAAAGCTTCTCTCGTATTCGATCTTCATCGTCGCTCTTGTTGAAGTTGTAAGGAAAGCTTTGATTTAAGTTGTTCTTGGGATTGATACGATCATCTTTGTCGCTGTGCTCCCTATTGTTGTTGCAGGTTTGCTCAGTTGTAGATCGGGTAATCATATTCGTCGCTCTACTTGTTGCTGCTGTTGGGAGCTTACCCAGCTATTATATCGCCGGCCGTGGGGAAACAATTCGCGCGAAAGCTTGATTTTGCTAAACTGCTTTGTAGTTGCATTTGTTGCTGGATAGATAAACATAATTGGTGTTGCAGCAACACATTCGCTCTGCTTCAGATCTAAGTTCGCAAATAACCTTAATCGAAAAACCCTGCTGCAATTCGCTTCCAATATTTGATCTCTCAATCATTCAAATATTAAAATTTTACAATGCCAACACAAGAAACGATTGAAGCTGCAAAGGCCAAGTCATTGGACACTTTAAAAGTTAACCGTGCTTCTTCAAAGGGAAGCATTTCCCGCTTGTTGAAAAGGCACTTGGAACAATAAAAGCTTTCCAAGTCACTGAGGAAAACTACCCGAAGGCACTGAAACGGCTTGAGGATAGATATGACAACAAGTGTTTGATTTTCTTAGAATATGTCGCAACGCTTTTCGATCTCCCGAAAATGAAGGGTATTTCTTCCAACTAAGGGACTTAGTCTCTGCATTACTGGATTCTCTCAAATCACTGGGCAGTTATGAAGAGATATGTAATGCAATATTAATCCATGTAGTCCAAGGTAGATATCGAAACCCACAGCAAATGGAATGAATCTCTAGACTATTCAGCACTGCCAATTTGGGAAAGTTGCTCAGAGGTTCTCAATAAGCTTTGTCAGTTTTTTTAAAGCAAGGAGTCGAAGACTTTATATGCAGGAATTGGGAAGTCAGATAGTCAATTTAAATCCTCTCAAAAAACATCGTCACTTTCGATGACAAAAACGATCTGCTACTTCTGCAAATCATCAAATCATCTCATTAGGGATTGCAACAAATACAAAGACTTGCGGTTGCACGATCGGTACAAGCAAGCAAAACGTCTGTCCCTTTGCATCAACTGTCTTGTCAAGGGTCATGGAGTAAGCAGCTATTCTGCTGTAAGATGCAATGTCTGCTCGGAACCTCATCACCTACTATTGCATAGGTATGGCAACCGACAGGCTCAGGATGATACTCCAGCCCAACACTCCGCCACTTCGGCAACATCGGGTTCCGCGCCGGGGACTTTGAGAGCTCCAAGTACCTCACGAACGAAGGCGATGCTGAGTCCCAAGTAATTTAAGAGACAGTTGTGGTTAAGGTTAGGAATCGGGCAGGCGAATTCGTTCCAGCCAGAGCGCTTCTAGATTCAGGATCACAAATAAATTTGATGACCCAAGCTTTGGCAAACAGTCTGCAACTAAGATCGGTTCATAGTCCAGTCAACATTAGCGGAGTCAGTACAATAGGTACAATCATCAACTCCGAGACAAATACTTCGTTACAGAGCGTTATTCAGAGCGTACACTGGACAAGTAAACCGTCATAACCGGATGACGTTGAAGCGATCTAAATGGAATGTCAACACGCTAGATGAAGAGGTTCTAAGCTTCGTCGTCAGTGAGGCAATAATTGAAGCAAGAAATGCAGGGGAATTCGTAACGCAGGTATCACGGCTGGTAGTCAATGCGTGTAATACATCAATGTCCAGGTTGGGAACAGGAAAGCACCGACCTCCAGTATATTGGTGGACCCCTGAGATCGCGGAGCTCAGATCGTTATGTCACCGAACGCGAAGAATTTACCAGCGTTCCCGGATACGACATGTTGATGACCATCAAATTCAACTTGCACGAAACGAGCACCGAGAAGCAAGAAGCCGTTTTAAAAAAGCTATTAAATCTAGCAAGCGCATCTGTTTTAGGAATCTCTGCGAAGAACTCAACAACGACGTCTGGGGTAAAGCTTATCAAATCGTATCGATGAGGCTGAAAGGTCCCCGTATGCAATCACCGACGTGCCCAGTTTTGTTACGACAAATCGTTGAGACTCTATTTCCTCACCAAGAAAGTACAGAGCTCGGTAGTCAAAGTAGTCACGAAATCGCGCCTATACCCATCGTAACAAGCGAAGAATTATCCGAAGCTTGTAAGAAGGTACGCGATAGAAAGGCTCCGGGACTGGACGGTATCCCAAATAGAGCCCTAAAAATCGCAATTAAAACACGACCTGACTTATTTGCCGAAATGTTCAACGCGTGTCTTCAGGAGGGCATTTTTCCTGAACCTTGGAAGCGCCAAAGACTTGTCCTACTGCCGAAAGGAAAGGGTAATCCAAACGAACCATCCTCCTATCGTCCTATTTGTTTACTAGACACGATGGGTAAAATTCTCGAGCGAATTATTTACAACAGGCTCCAGCCAGCACTTGAAACGGCGGGAGGCCTCTCGGAACACCAATATGGTTTTCGTAGATCAAGATCTACGGTAGATGCAATCAATGCGGTAATAACGAGAGCCCGAGCCGCTATAGAAGGAAGGCGTTGGAAAGGAGGAACCAAAAAATACTGCGCCGTTATAACGCTTGATGTAAAAAACGCGTTTAATTCGGCGAATTGGGAACGTATCATTAGCTGTCTCTACAGTATTGGAATACCGGACTATCTTCGTAAGATTATATCGAGCTACTTCTCGAATAGAGTTCTCCTCTACGACTCTGATGAGGGAATAAAAGAGTATGAAGTAACGGGCGGTGTGCCACAAGGGTCAGTTCTAGGCCCCTTGCTGTGGAACGTTATGTATGACGAAATTCTACGTCTACCGATTCCAAGAGAAGCGTCGATTATCGGCTTTGCAGACGACATAGCCGTTGTAGTTGTGGCAAAAGCAATAGAAGAAGTCGAACTACACTGTAATGAGACAGTTGCAAATGTACGTACATGGCTATCTAGCGCAGGTTTGAAACTCGCCGACCACAAAACGGAAGCAGTGCTTATTACGAGTAGGAAAGTGCGGGAAACGATAACGCTTAGAGTAGGAGAGCATGAAGTGGTTTCCCAAGCGTTTATTAAGTACCTCGGAGTAATTATAGACACCCGCCTGAGCTTTAAACATCATCTTGAATATGTATGCAAAAAGTCATCAAAAACTGTTAGCGCGCTTTCAAGGCTGATGAGTAACATCGGGGGCCCGAAAGAAACAAAAAGACTTCTTCTTGCAAGAACTGCCAGTTCTATTCTCATGTATGCGATAGAAATATGGTCAAGTGCAATGAAAGTTAAGTCTTACGTGAGGGGAGTCAAATCCGTCCACCGTCTTAGCGCACTAAGAGTCGCCTGTGCGTTTCGAACAGTTTCGAACGATGCTATACTTGTCGTATCTTCAATGTTACCTATCGATATACTTGCTGAAGAAATGGTAAAATTAAAAAGCGAGCGAGTCCGAAATGGTCGGGTAGATAACGACAAAAGAAAATATGAAAGGAGTCTGAGTATAGCAACCTGGCAACAACAATGGAACGAATCGTTAAAGGGAAGATGGACGCACAGGCTTATACCAGTGATCGATGTTTGGATTAAAAGGGAACATGGTGAAACAAACTTCTATCTGACTCAGCTCTTGACTGGTCATGGCTGTTACAGAGAATATCTCTTCAAACGCGGACATGAAACCAGCCCAAACTGCCCGCATTGCGAAAATGTTTCTGAAAACGCGGAACACGTGTTTTTTCATTGCCAACGGTACGAAACTGAGAGGATCTCCCTACGGGACCAATTCGGAGAGTGGCCCACTCCCGATAATGTCGTAAACTATATGCTTCAGAATGACGAAAACTGGACCATTGTAAGTAACGTGGCGGTGCGTATACTCAGCGATCTTAGACGCTTAGAACGCGAACGGAAAGCTAATAGTTCCAACAATAGAACAGCAAGCTAAGTCTTCATACCGACCCCCGCGAAGTAATGCCTTACGGCGGTTCCGCGGGGGAAACGAATCGGCCTGTTCGGGAAGGGAGGTGGTTTTAGCCGGTAGGAATCCGGCACTATCAATGGACGTCGGACCATTGGTGCCTCATGCAAGGTTTCCACCTTCCATCGCAAAAAAAAAAAAAAAAAAAAAAAAAATACTTCGTTACAATCCAGGTTCAATAACTTTAAGCAAAATGTTGAGTTTTGGATTGCGCGTTCGATAACTGAATTCCAACCTCAACGAGAACTCTTAACAGGCGGGTGGAACATTCCAAAAAATTTAAAGTTAGCAGATCCACTATTCTTTAAGCCACACATAATCGATATGCTTTTAGGAGCGTAGTTATTTTTCGAACTCATAAAAAGTGGAAAAATAATCTTAGGCCCGAATTTACCTGTTTTGCATAAAACGACATTGGGATGGATTGTCTCGGGCAGCTGCGGTGGGAAAGGACAAATAGGTTGCAATTTCATTCAAAGGATTTCCGACTCTTCCTGTTCCCATCTTGAAAAATTGGTGGAAAGATTTTGGAACATGGAGGAAGTATCAAGCAATTCTCGCCTTACGCCGGACCAAGAAATTTGCGAAGGGCATCTTAAGAAAACCTTCGAATACTGCCGAACGGCAGATTCTCCGTAAGGCTGCCATTCAAGGACAGCCCATCACAGTTAGGCAACTCTTTAGAAATAGCAAAGAAAAGGTTTTTTGCGTTAGAGCGTAGATTAGACAGAAACTTGGGACTGAAAAAAGAATATTCGCAGTTCATCGAGGAATATTTGAAATTAGGGCATATGACGCAGATTGAGCACACAAGTGCAAACCAACCCTATTACTCCATGCCACACCAATGCTTTTCCGTCCGGAAAGTTCGACAGCAAAACTAAGATTAGTTTTCGATGCATCGTGCAGACAACTTCTTCGCTATCCCTTAATAATTTGCTGATGGTAGGAGCGAATGTTCAGGAGGAGATGTATTCAATCGTTTTGCGATTTAGAAGCCATTTGTTCGCATTAACTGGTGACATACAAAAGATGTTTCCGCTGATTCTTTGGAGATTTGACTCATCAACGAAACTAAAGACCTAAACACCGTCACACACGGAACTTCATCAGCACCATTATTAGCTACGCGTTATCTTAAAGAGATTGGCCTTAGGAGTAAAAAATCATACCCTCTTGGAAGCAAAATTATCCTGGGAGACTTCTAGGTACACGATCTAATTACAGGCGCAGAGTCTATAGAAGAACTGAAGAAAATTCAGGAGGAAGTAACAAATCTTTTAGGGATGGCTCACATTGAGCTCCATAAATGGCATTCCAATACCGCTTTGAATTCAGCTACTAAGAATTCTAAACTACAACTCAATCATCAGGATAAAGCCGAAACAATTAAAACGCTGGGCATAAAGTGGAATCCGAAGGAGGATGTATTTAGCTTCTTCTATAAGGACTTGGTTTCACCAACCAATTCCACCAAACGCTCAGTGCTTTCTGCTTCGAGTAAGTTGTTTGATCCCTTGGGTCTGCTTGGGCCAATCGTTGTAAAAGCGAAAATGTTTCTTAAGGAACTGTGGGCTGAAAAGTTAGACTGGGACGATCCGTTGCCCATGGAACTTGATAGTTGTTGGAGAGGTTACATAGCAGATCTTCGACATCTCAACTGCAGCAGCATTTCGCGCTTTACTTATTGCCAAAGGATTAAAGGCATCCAAATACATAGTTTTTCCGATGCCTCAATAAAGGCATATGGATTCTGTCTTTACGCTAGATGTGTTGGTGAATGGGGAAATTTAACTGTTAGACTAATAACTGCTAAATCATTTACCTCGCTTGGAGCTTTGTGGAGCTCAGTTGCTGGCCAAATTATGGAGAACAGTTAAATATCCATTGAATGAAGATTTTAAACAAATATATTTTCGGGTTGATTCTGAAATTGTTTTACACTGGCTTGGATCTCAATCAAAATTGTACGACACATTTGTGGCCAATAGAGTCAGCGAGACTCAAAGTTTGACTTCAAATGTCTGGTGGAGACATGTCAGATCTGAAAATAATTCGGCGGATTTAATTTCTCGTGGAAGTGGAGTTAAAGACTTGAATTCGTCGATCTGGTTTGATGGGCCTGAATTCTTAAAGGACCCTCCTGAAGAGTGGCCTCAAAATATAAAATTCTATAAAAGGAATATCGACAACTCGCTGCTAGAAACGAAGAGAGAGAAAAATGTCTTTGTTTGTGGAGTAGTAGAGGTCGACTTTATGGAAAGAATAAATAAATATAGCAGCTTTGTAAAAGCGATTCGGGTTGAAGCAAATATTCTTCGCTTCACAAAAATAGCCAAAGGACAAAAGAATTTGCATGGAAAACCATTTACCGCAGAAGAGCTGGAGGAGGCAACGATGGCAGTCGTGTGGTGCATACAGCAAGGAAGTCTTTCAACCGAAATAGCAGAAATTGAAGCCAAAAAGGAAAATCTATCTTCGAAAGGCATTGCGAGATTGTCACTGTTTTTGGACATCGTTGCTAACAAAACATTTCTCCGTGTGGGTGGACGTATCAGAAACGCAGACATTGAAGCCAACGCCAAATTTCCAATTCTCTTGCCAGGTGAAAAGCGTTAGTAAAGGAGTACGTGCGACATCTGCACATTAAAAATTATCATGCTGGTCCCCATGCCTTTTTAAATTTCGTCAGAGATCGGTTTTGGATACTTAACGCCAGGAAGTTGGTCAGGTATGTAGTTAGCAAATGCATCCGTTGTGTGAGGTACGAACCTGTGGTGCTTGACCAAATTATGGGAAATTTACCGAAGGACCTACTAACCCCAGGTAGAGTTTAGAGTTTTAGAGTTTGTGGTGTGGATTTTTGCGGCCCTATACTTACTTCTTGGAAGATTCGAGGAAAGCAACCCTACAAATCATACATGTCGGTGTTCGTTTGTTTTGCCACGAAAGCAGTTCATTTAGAACTTGTGTCTGATCTCAGCTCAGAAGCTTTTATAGCGGCTTATAGGACGGAGGGGGTGTCCATCTAAAATATTTTGTTGGCGCAAAAACTAAATTAGTTGAATTTAGAAAAACGTTTTACAAAGAAATCACTAAATTTTCAATTCTTGAGTTCGTTGCAGATAAGGGGATCGAGTTTCAATTCATACCGCCTTGAGCGCCTCATTTCGGAGGCATTTGGGAGGCGGCGGTAAAGTCAGCAAAAACATTGCTGACGAAGACCTTTGGAGGTTTTCTTTTAACATTTGAAGAACTCGGCACGGCACTTGCTGAAATAGAAGGAATACTCAACTCAAGGCCAATCACTGCAGTGTCATCAGATCCGGACGATGTCAGCGCTCTAACACCAGCTCATTTTTTAATTGGGGCGCCTATCAATTCGTTTCCGGAACCGGAAAGATTAAATAACAAAATTTCTTTTCTTAACAGGTGGCAAGAATCACAGCCCTTTAGCAACAATTTTGGAAGAGGTGGTCAACTGAGTACGTTCGAAGTCTTCAAGAGAGGTCTAAATGGTTCACAACAAAACCGAATATAAGGGAAGGTACCCTAGTTGTTCTGAAGGACGAAAACCTGCCTCCATACAAATGGGTCCTTGCCAGGGTGGAACAAGTAGTGCGAGGAGATGACAACAACGTCAGGGTAGTCGATCTGAAGATGACCAATGGAAGATTTCGACGTCGCATAACTAAGATAGCACCGCTTAACCTGGATTGACTGTACATCAATGGGCCCGGAATGTTGCCGCCAAAAATAAATATAATCAGTTGAAAAAAAAAAGATAAGCATTAAATTTTGAATTTCCCGCCTAGAAAAATATACTTTCCTTATGTAAATTTCCCCAAATATTGAATTCACCACAGTCATTCCCTTCTTGCTTGCTTCAATTGTTACAATTTTGTCATTCCATTGTCAACCTTTAAAGCGTTCGCTAGAGCTTGAGTCTTAAAATAAAGTGTTATAACGTTTAACGAAAAGTGGATGTACATTTTAATATCGGAAAGACAAAATCAGTTAGAATTTTACACCTAGAACAGGCGAAAGTTGAACAAAAGCGTATCGATCAAGAAGAGTATAGGAAGACCCTGATTGTAAGTTGATTTGAATTAACATGAACCTGTCGACGAATTGGTAACCATTTGTATCCACTTCTAGGAAGAGACCAAGCAATAGAATCATCGTGCCCAATATCAAGACCAATTGACAAGGCGCCGCTATGAAGATCAATTGTCGCAGCAGCAACGTATCCAGGAGGACAATTTCAAAAAGTAAAAATATAGTAAGAGTTGTATGAATTGATTCTTTAAACGCTAACACTTACTAGGCAATACGCCGTCTTAAAATACTCGAGCACGAGATGAGAACCAAAGCCAAGGTTGACAGGAAGAATTGTGGCATCAACCTAGAACAGATTCGTCTAAGTGCATGGCCCACCCGGTACTGGTAAGACAATGTTCGCCAAGAAACTGGCGCAACACTGGAATGGATTACGCCATCATGACTGGAGGTGATGTAGCACCAGTGGCAAAGGAGGGCGTCACAACTATTTACAAAGTCTTCGATTGGGCCAACACCAGAAATCGTAGCTTGTTGTTGTTGTAAAACATTTTGTCATATGTATTGAATATAAAATAAGTTACATGCAAAACTATCAGTAAGTGTTATAAATATTTAAGACGAAACGTATCTGCACTCTATTCTGGTGGAGTCTTGTGTGCACTCCAGCTATGGAAACATTTTGTGAAGCGTTGTACATACACCGTTACCTTTTATTAATATACTTTAACAATGCAATGATCTTCGATTACTTAATCGACCTTAAAAAACATTTCATACGTAACTCCTAGTCTACGACGGATGGCTGGACTTCACAGAGGGAAGAAAGGAGGTTGTGGCAGATTGGTATTCTCACAATACACATCCACGGAGGAAAGGAGGCTGTGGCAGATTGGAATGCCCACAATGCACGTCCACAGGGAAAAGATCAGGAAAGCCGTGGCAGATTGGAAGTCTCACAATGCACGTCCACGGGAAAGGAAAGAAGGCTGTGGCAGATTGGAATGCTCACAATGCACGCCCACAGGGAAAAGATCAGGAAAGCCGTGGCAGATTGGAATTCTCACAATACACATCCACGGAGGAAAGAAAAAAGGCTGTGGCAGATTTGAATTCTCACAATGCACCTCCGCAGAGGAAAGAAAGAAGACTGTGGCAGATTGGAATGCTCACAATGCACATCCACAGAGGAAAGAACAGGAAAGCCGTGGCAGATTGTAATTCTCACAATGCACGTCCACGGAGGAAAGAAAAGAGTAAAGAAGAACAGATAACACAAAACGGAACGGATTGGAACTCTCACAATGCCGGATTCCTATATATGGCTAATTCTGATAGCAGAATTTGGCCGTCAAAGATTTAGAGAAAAGTGCAAGTCTCTAGAGAACAGGGTCATCGTCAGATGTATTGCACCCGGAACTGAGTGTACTGTCCTCCCGAATTGATCTTGTCTTCGGGTAATCATTACTTTTGCACTGCGTGAAGTGTGAAGTATAAGTCATGTGCAAAATCGGCCCTTGTAAATAGTTACAATATACTAAGCGATGTATGTGATATACAAATATTCTACTCGATTTATTTTAAATGCCTTACGAATGTTCGCAAATAATGGTTTAATTTGTTTATTATTCTACAGAATTGCTCATCTTTCTTTTATTTCACATAAATATATAATATAATAATATATGTGGATTCAATTTTTTCCACTAGATGCTCAATTGTTGATCTGCTAGGACGATTATGACGACCATAAATTGGACGTAGCGCTCTTAACGTTGAGGCCACTGACTCCGAATTGCGGTAGTAAATTTTAATAATTTCGACTCGTTGTTGGCTCGTATATCTTTCCATCATGAAATGGCAAACTTTACTGAAGAGAAATTTCAAAAGAGCGGCAAGGAATTCGGCGTCGTTTGCTGTCCCTGTTGCTCTACTTTTGTAGCGTCTCTGTTGAAAAACCCTTTACAATTATTTTTTGTCCCCACAAAATTTAGTTGTAACATTTATTTTCAAATTTAATGGATAAAATTCTATGAACGCTGATGGCAACTTTGCCCACAGCGGAAGTGGCTCTGAAGCAACTTTGCCCACAGCGGAAGTTGCATATTTTAGGTGCGAGTGTGTTGGTGAACCGGAATTTTTGAAGTTTCGTGACATTTCGCACCCTCAGTGCAATAAAGCGATGTATCAAAAAACATAGTTTCGAGAAAACGCAATCTTAAAAATTGAGGATATAAGTTTTGTTTGTATCTTACCAAACATAATTATATTTCATAATGCTGAAACTTATTTAGAAAAACAAAACAATAAACTTTAAATTTTTAATAATATTACTTATTTAAATAAATAGTTCATTATAATAAACTAGTTTTGTTAGTTATTGGAGAGTTATTAAAAATATTTTAAGTGCAATATAGCGATAAGTCAAAATTCATGCCATTTATCGCTCTTTTGCACGGAAATAATATAGAAGACAGTGAGATATAATTCGGTTTATATCTGTCATACGTTAGAATGAATTATATTTGAAGTGACTTATTTCGTTATGTCTATTGCATAGATTTTTTATTTCAAAGTAATTTGTTTTGAGACTTATTTTGGAAAGTCTCTATATTGCCCTGAAAAACTGTCTCATTTAGGTGAAAATTATGTAGTATTTCGTGTTAGATGAGCTTTGCATTGGAAAATGTGAACAACTTCGAAACTTCTAATAGTCTTGTTTTTTGATTTATGTCCATATCATTGGTATTTTTTTAAATAAAAAAATGGTAAGCCCCTTAAAAAAAACTAGTCTTGATAGCAACACTTCTTCATCAATAACTAAGAAAACACATTTTTTGACTTATCGCTCTATTGCACTGAGGGTGCGCTTGTCAATGCGATTTTCCATGTAACAATACTAACTCACCTAAAATTTTCCACCCCATGGTAATATAGCTTGTAGGTAAGTAACGGAAAATCAGCCATAGTTGGGGGTCTCAGTATTGTCTCTGATATATATATATATATATATAGTTGGCGCAACAGGTCCGAGGGACCCAAGGCCTAGCTTCTCGCAACCATTCGTTTTGTGTGAGTTTTTTATTTTTGGAACGAATGGAAGGGATCTACAATTTTATGCCGATTCCAAACGGCTAATTGAGAAGCTCTTAAGACAGTTATACTCTCGGATGTTTGTCAGACGTTCGCGAGAGGTGGCGCAGTGGAAAAAACCCCAAGTTGGAATTTGGGTTTTTGCGGGATTCGAACCTGGGACCCCTCGCTTGGTAGTCCAACACACTAACCACTAAGCCACTGCGCCTACATTGATATACATAACTTGAAATGTAAACTCACCCTACATATTTTGACAGATACCTGATAAACTATTCTCTTCTTCGTTCTACCTTACTACATACAAGACATGTTCTCTTATACTTTTCTTTCTTTTGGTGTATTATTGCTTACCGTTACCAGTAACTAATACCATTTTTTTTGTGTTTTCAAGTGTAGGCATAGGCTAAAACATTTATATCGTATAAACGCGACCATTTTAATTGTTCATAAAATATTCACGAACACAACCGATTTAAAACGCATGCCATCGTATTCAATTGCGAGACTCTATAGATTCCAATAAAAGTCACGCAGCTCCTACATAAAATCGCCATTTTTCTTCAATCGCTCACAGAAGACAAACGAAATTGGAAATTTATATTATATCTCGAATCCCGTGGTCCGGAGAAGTTTTGTTATTGGTGCAACAATTCTTTATTTTTCTAAATCAACACCTTTGGAAAGATGACACGTAAGTAAAGTCTTTGTTTTGCGTGAGTTTCCCCTGTGTTATGAAAAATGTTGCCATCAAAAAAATGACAGTGGCGAATTGTCTTCGTTCTCAAATAGATTTTCATTTTCGAGAAATAAACAATTGCATAGTGAAATAATTTGTATTTGTGGCTGTTTTGGTGTTGAATCGTATTCCTGTTCAAATTTAATGTGCTTACGAAATTGCACAAATTGGTGCAAATCTTATATCCAAAGGTGAATGAACCCTTCGTCTCAAGTCAACTTTCAAGTTCAGATTACAAAATTTCTTATTTTTTTAAATTTGCCTACCTGTAAAAATGTGTTACTTGTTTGCATTGCATTGCAGTAAAGCGGATCTATCTCGAATATGTGCATGGTTTTAATTTTTCGGAATGCCATAATTCAATATCCAACTTTAATTATTTCTAATAGTTCGCAAAATGTATTATCTCTTGTTCCGCTCAGCCTACTTCCAATTGGCAGGATTCTTGCTTCTGTTTCACACTATCCCAATCCTTTTATAGTTCACCGTTAGGTAAAAAGCATAAGTTAAATCGGACGGAAGCTCGCCAAATATCTATATTAAACCATGATAGTTCATTGATCCCGCAGAAACTTGAATTTGTTTTCGAAAGTGCGTACAAATGTGTAAAATTCGGGCGGCTTGCAAATTATGACCATATCAAGATCGTGGTATGCAATGGTATTTTTCACTTTCCATAATCGAACAGTAAAAATAAAAATAAGTTTAAAATTTACCGAGTTGAAGTTAACTTAACAAAAGTGTTCCGGTATATCTGAACTATAGTATAACGTTTTAATGATACTCAAAGATAATACATACCAATTGGCAGGTTCAACATAAAAAAGGTGAGGCAGTTTACCTATATTTTAGTCAAAAATATCAGATTATATAATATCTATGCAGGTACTGTTATCTAATTAGAATTAATCGACCAGTGGCCCCATGAATACAAAACCATGTAGTCGGGAAGTATAAATTATTTGAAATATATAAGTACCTAAAAGGTCGTATTTCAATACAAAAATTTCTTAATTAGTGATACTACACTCGCTGAATATAGCTGTTACGTTTGTTCATTGGCTATTGACTCGAGTATTTTGGGTTGTGTATTGCGATGTAAATAGACGGGATTTTTTAGCTTCGATCTCAGTAAAGCAAAGTTAAGTAGGATTTTCAGCACGCAATTACAACAACTACGCTATACCTACTTGACTCCCTGAAACTCGCAATAGTTGTTGTATTTAGGCATTTTTTATTTTTAGTTAAGAGCTGAGCACTGAACTGAGCTCGAGCATTAAGAGCGCCCTCTGAACCGAGCATGCATCAGTGTTTTTCAGGCTGCTCATTCCATTTATTCTGGGCTCATAGAGCGCGCTCTGATCATGCTCTGAACGAAAAAATAACACAAATTTGAGCTCCGATGTGTCTGAGCTAAAAAAGGAACACGAACTTTTTGTATAAAAGTTCAGGTTCTGCTTTGAACTAAAAAATAAAAACGCCCTTTGCTTTGCTGAGATCGGACTTCGAAGCTCAAAAATAAAAAATAAAAACTTATATCACAACCCAGCTAACTTTAGACACAGAAACCTCTGAATAATTGCTTAGATGTTAAGGGCTAACTCAGAAATTTGCCTTGGCATTGCGAATAAGTACAATTAATTTTTATTATTAAGTATCATTCAAACATTTATAATTAATTTTAGCAATAGTATGGTTGTAAATAATCGTTTTCGTCGGCGCAGTGGCTTAATGTGTTGGACTACTAAGCGAGAGGTCCAGGTTCGCGAACCAATCGCAAACGTCTGACAAACATCCGAGAGTATAACTGTCTTGAAATAGATTCTCATTTAGCCGTTTGGACTCATCATAAAATTGTAGATCCCTCCATTCGCTCCAAAAATAAAAAACTCCCACAAAACATATGGTTGTGAGAAGTAAGGCCTAGGGTCCCTACGGTCCTGTTGCGCCAACTATTTATGATTTATATTAAAAAATCGTTTTTATGAGTTGTATACAGAAGTCGATCGTAAAAACGTAAAAATTAAAACGTAACATTAACTTTAACCGATTACCATGACTGCTCGGTTTTTTTGCTGCTGCTTGCAGACTACAGAATAAGAACCATGAACTTAGAAATTTACCTTGGCATTGCTGATACCACTCAAAATGTTTTGATGTTAGATTTCTTTTTTAAATATTGCCTTCAGCTGCATAATTTGAACGTGATATAATTGCTTGTGTTTTGCAGTGTTCAGACAAAAACCATGGGAACGGTCATGACAACCAAAATATCATGGTGCATAACGTGCACGTTGAAAATATTTTTGCCAAAATTGTGGTAGGTAGGCCTTTTCTGCAATACAAGCTAAAAATGAATACCTACAGGTATTAATATACATTCTCCCTTTCTTAACGTTTTTATTTGGTAGATGCATTTCTTTTATACGAGCGCATTAGTTTGATAAGCCTTATAATAAGTAAATTATTTGGATGTTATTGTAAGGCTCTGCACTTAAATCCTATGGCTAAGGACCTAAATGGACTCATTGCGACAACTTATAAATAAACTGTGCCAAGTATAGGTACTTGTTTTCATTTGATATATATTTGCTGTTTGTTCCATTGATCTGTATACTAAGCCCCGCTCGCAAAAAGTGAGTGGCGCTGAAAAAAGTTTTCTTAGCTTTGCAATTAGCATTTTCAAAAGGCTTTAATATAAGCTGCTGTTGTCAAGCCACTTCCACTGGGGATAAATAAATGATTTCTGATCTAGGTAAAAAGACAGAACATCTATAGGTAGGGGTGTTTTTTCGAGCTTCGATCGTACTTTACTTCGCTCTTCTGAGATCAAAGCTCAAAAAAACAGGCCTTATATTGATCACAACCGCAGACATAAAACTTCCGAATAATATATCAAAACTGGGATGATGAGTGTTTTATGTAGAACTAATAACTGAACATAAACAAACACTACAGTTCTCTGTATATTCCACAATAATAATAGTAGTACCAATTGTATAGGCTTACAGATTTTTAGGTTAGACTAGAAGAGAAGCTGCAGTATGTTCTATAGTATTACAAAATTATATATCTTCATCGAAACAAATGCAAGTTCTGTGTCATATACGAACCACTGAATTGAAAGTTGAGTCAGTGCAAGTATGCTATGCACTTTTCTCTAGACTTATGTTTAATTGCTTATTTTTTTTGTAAGAAAACTTTCTGAATTTTGTTTCTTTCGTTTTACTTTATGCAATATGCTATTTGATCTTCAGGCGGGAATCAAAGGGATCTTGCTCGCCAAAAAAACATGAAAAAGAAAGAGGAGCTTAGCAGAGGCAAGCGAACTGACAATCTGACTGTGGATCAACGCAAACAAAGGTACGTTTTCTATGAAATCCTTACATAAATCTTATTTAAAATTACTTCTCATAGGGATGCAGACGTAATGCGAGAAAAACAACGGAAAAAAGAAGAAATAGCGGCTGCTAAAAAGTAAGCTACAGGTTCATTTGCCAATACAGCGCATCAAAATATATAAACATACTATTACCTGACTAAAATTTAGAGAGCCATACAAAACCCAAAGTGTGTGTTTATTAATAAAACAAAAATAGGGGCAAGCAAATCCATACGTCATAATAATTATTAGAAAATAAGAAAGTTTAGTGATTAAATTATACATAACAAACATAAATATTAAAAACATGTTTTATTGTGGAAAGATATATACATAAATGTATATACACTTTGTTTTTGTTTACCTTTTCCACAAGATGATTATGGATGTGACTAGTATTTCTTTAACCAAATTATTTGGTCTTAGATTCGGTTTTAACTTTTTGAGTTTAAATAAATAACTAAGATCTTTGAACGCCTCTTGTTTAATTTTGCTTTTATAACAATTGTGCACCGCTTATTATCGAGCGCTAGCCATGTAAATCAAACAAAAATTGTTTAGACCGACCAAAATAAAGCAAAATTTGTTTGGATTTATGTTTCGTTTTATTGAACGCTAAGCTGGTTTGATATACTTGTAGGTATACATACCGTACAAGCTACTCATTTTCAAGTTCCAGAAAGCTAGGCGCATTTCTTCTGGGTAGCAACTCACATACCGAATATTTGTCAACTAAGTTTTCATCGATAAAGGTCATTAATGCTTTACAGAGAAACGCAACAAAAACATTGTCTCGTCGAAATTCAAAGAAGTAACCTAAACAAAGGCCCTCGTAACATTATGCAAAGTTATGTGGAGCCGTATAGCCTCTACATGCCTTTAAAATTATGAAAATCTTTTCATTGCGGGATTATATTTCTCGAAAATGTTATGACCGATTTTAAGTTTCAAGGTCAGTGAAATCTTCGAGCATTATCGTGTGAAATAAGCGTTAATTTTTGCATTTAAAAAAAATAATTAGCTCGTTCATGTTATTGATCATTTTCTGACTCCTAAGATTTTAAGGCCAAAACCATGTCATTTTATATCCGTTTAGTTGGAGTATTTTTTTTTTTTTTTTTCAAATTCCTCAAGTCAACAGTACAACTTCGTGATAAGAGATGTTGCAAATGGATGCTGTTCGATTGTCTGTAAAGCACCTCCAAAAACAGTGTACAGCTGAGCATTTTCTGACCAATTCATCGGCTGCATAAATTCTTATCTTTGTAAGAGGTGTTATATTGGTATTCAAAGAAAAATGACAATCTTTGAGATGAATGATCGGATGTTTATTTCATAATAAAGAGGAAGATGACCATGTACTTTTCATGAAACTTTCCATAACCAAATCGTTAAGTGGCTGCCCTATGTCCTCGATAGCCTCATGAACTTTATCTTTGAGGTCTTGAATCGACGCTGGGCTGTTGGCGTAGACCGTAGGAAGAAGTCGCAAGGTGTTACACAAGATCTCGGGGCCAATTCTGATCACCTCTTCGAGAGATAACACGGTCCGGAAACTTTCTGTTTCCTTGCTTTTATTATTTTACAACCCTGCTAATAGGTTCGAATATATGATAAGTATTGCAAAAAAATCTTTTTAGTGTACATTTCATTTAGATGGTTATCGTTATCTGATCGTTATATGTAAGCCAACTCATTTCAAAAAAAAATATCGGTTATTTGTTCACGTAACTATTGAACCTTAAACCTCGTGGCGGCTGCACTGCCTATTTGTTGCTTGACGCAGCCCTGAGGTAATGTAGTTTCTGTTTACAAATATTTTTTCGTACCTGAATTTAGAGTTGCGCAAGCAGACATTTTCGTAAGAAAAATGTACTTTAGGTATAAAAATCGAAAAGAGGAAACGGAACCATGTTTCAAATAATTAAATAATAACTAATCAAGCAATAGAAGTCAGTTATGTTAAAATGTGGTGGGTATTTCCTATCTCTATCATATTCCACGACGCATGGAAGCACATTTATTTACACAAAAAAAACTTGAAGGAGCCAGCGGCAACAGGATTTCAAGTCGGGGTCTTATGTGGTACCTGTTCGGTTGGGCACGCTCAGAGCACTTTTTGCTCTAGGATCTAGTTCTATTTATGATCGATTGTTAGTCAGGATTTATACGCTGCGTGCTTTGTTGTAAGTATCGTAAATTTGATGATAAAGGAAATGAAAAGTGCGGGGTAGTCAAACACGGGAGTTCCCTTCCGATTTTTTTTTTATTTATTCATTTTTTATTATATTATTTTTTCATTTTATTTATTTCTATTAAATCTTTTACATATAGACTTAAAGCCTTTAAAATTGTCAAAGTTAAAATAACACAATAACTCATTTTGAGACTAAGCATTAAACTAACATTACATTCTGTTGAACGAAAGAGAAGCTTTCTAAATACAACGAGATCTACTTAAGAAGAATTTAATTATCAGCAAAAAATATAACTACCGCCACCTCGAATTGGTTCCTCGCAGATTTCTAATGAAAAGGGGAAGGGAGTTCCATTACCTGATGACGTAAACAAAAAATTGGCGCTCTGAGCTGTTACAATTAAATCCCGGTTGAATAAAAATATAAAACCGATTAGAAATTGAGAAATCCATTTTAGCTTTAAAAGGTACAGCGTCTCTTTAATAATTAATAATTTATTATATAATATAATATAATACTTTTTGAGTAAGCTGATATGTGATCAAGTCGTTTGAAGCTGTACACGTACCGGACTTTATTGTAGTAAAAGTTTATTTTCTTCGGACCATTGAGTAATGCCATTAAGGTCACTGTCACTTAGTTTCAAGCAGAGACAATACTGAGACCCCCAACTCCGGCCGATTTTCCGTTACTTGCCCCTACAAGGGGGTTGCAAACTTTAGGTGCGTTAGTATTGTTACATAGAAAATCGTATAGACAAATGTCACCAAACTTCAAAAATTCCGGCTCACCAATACACTCGCACCTAAAATAAGCAACTTCCGCTGTGGGCAAAGTTGCTTCAGAGCCACTTCCGCTGTGGGCAAAGTTGCTATCAGCGTTCATAGAATTTTATCCGTTAAATTTGAAAATAATTGTTCCAACTAAATTTTGTGTGGACAGTGATTAATTTCAAAAAATAATTGTATATTTATGTGAAATAAAAGAAAGATGAGCAATTCTGTAGAATAATAAACAAATTAAAACATTTTTAGCCAACATTTGTAGGGCATTTAACATAAGTCGAGTAGAATATGTTTATCACATACATCGCTTAATATACTTCTGGAGTTTAGTTATAATTTATAAATACCAAGATTAATACAGGCACAGTGGCTTAGTGGTTAGTGTGTTGGACTACTAAGCGAGGGGCTCAGGTTCGAATCCCGCAAAAACCCAAATTCCAACTTAGGGTTTTTTCCACTGCGTCGCCTCTCGCGAACGTCTGACAAACATCCGAGAGTATAACTGTCTTAAGAGCTTTTCAATTAGCCGTTTGGAATCGGCATAAAATTGTAGATCCCTTCCATTCGTTCCAAAAATGAAACTCACGCAAAACGAATGGTTGTGAGAAGCTAGGCCCTGGGTCTCTACAGACCTGTTGCGCCAACTATATATATATATATATATCCTAAGAAAATAATAGATAGTTCAATCAGTTCCCGATAATCGTCACGTACAATGGTTTTTTGCAGTTCTTGATTATAAAATGTCATCAAATCTTCTATTGTTGTATTAAGTGTGACGATAGACGTGTTTTTTTTTTTTTGGCTTCGATCTCAGCAAAGTAAAGTAGGATTTTCAGCAGGCTGAAATTTACAAGTAAGGATTTATTTACCTGTAACCCGGATATTTGACCCAGAATCGGGCCCTAATGAAACGATTCACGAGATATCTCCACAAATTGAGATAAAAAAACAAAACAGAGACATCTAACTAGCACTCAAACGCTTGCATAATGTCAGACTGACTCGTATGAAGTGACATAATCAGTTGTACTTTACGTTTGCTGAGATAGGTTAGTATGTTTGTTTAAGTCTTACAACAAGAATATACCAATCTTCAAAATTTGATATTTCTATCGGTTAAGCGATCGGAATCTTTATTTTTGCATAGCCCGAAGTGAAAAAAAAAACGGGGTGCTCAATAAAAATAATAAAAACGGATTAACGTAATGTAGTATTCGTTTGGGCTTCTTCAGATTTGCCCTCAGATTTCAGATTTCGTGTGCCTAATCTAACATATAAACGCTCTTGCTCTTTTTTGTGTTGAAATTCGTGCGACTTGAATATGTGTCGTCTTCGATACTTTTCTATGCGCTTTCCATTCACTGGTTAAATTTTATATTAAAACATTCGAAATTTCATTCCCGATTGATTTCTAAACCGATGCAATGCCTTTCTTTGCTGTAGAAATATTTCACTAAAATGTAAACAAACTCCACCACTTGTCAAACTCAAATGCACTTGTATTGGTAAATCTGAGGGCCCAAACGAATACCACATTAGTAGGTACCTACCAGAGATGAATGATTAAAAGAGATGGATATCTTTCGTACGTCTATCCCTCCAAAACCCATTTGTTTACATTGTTGTTTTTGTAATTTCAACCCCCGTCTGTGAATACGTGTGATCAACAAAAAAGCATGTTGCTAATGGCCGACCGCGAATCATCTTGCTTTATGAGCATCGCGGTGTTTAATCGTTCTGTGTTTTGTATTGAGTTTGTTTGGTTTTTTTGGAGGTTTTGATTAAAATGAAAAAAAAATTGTGAAATACACAGTAGAGAATACCGAATTCTTGCATTAAAGTCCAATTCATGAACTCACATATACTAGAATAGAAATAAGCAAAAGTGTGTGACTTCATGAACTTTTCTGGAAAACAGCTTGTAGGCAGCTGCCTTTCCACTGGAAAGTTATATATCTCTGTATTCCATTATCTTTGGTACTTAGGCCGCTGACGTACGGTAACCCTAGACGTGAAACATCAAAATCATATGGTTCTTAAGACAACTTCTGAAATCTCATTACAAAAAAAAAAAAATATTTTGAATTTTGATACGATGCAAGTTAAATATCGATATAGGATGGAATTAAACACATGTAAGTTAACTTCGGGAACATTATGCTCTATGCATATTATGTTGCATGCTAATATCGGAGAATTTTCAGAATGTTTGGAAATAATGAATTATTGCGCAGACGAACACCACAACAAGGTATTGGAAGAAAGGATTACATAGAAAATTTAGTTAACGAATTTCATAAAACAACAAACGTTGGTAGCGCATTATTATTGTACCTATATAAAGAAAAACTTTTATTGACTATTATTACCGTGTTGTAGAAGCACAGGAGCAAATCAGTGCAAATTTAGCTAATTTCGCATATGATCCTATCAATTTTGAGTTTCTTCGGGAGTCGTCTGCGGTCGATCTTTTTTTACAACTTCTTTCTTTGCCCAATGATCGGTTAATACTTCATGGAATTGCTGGTATCAACAACATTTGTCTAGGTAAAACTTAGTAGGGATAACTATGCTCTTAATTGAAACAAATTATTTATTTTCAGATCCCTTATCACGTGAGAAAATTACCAAGGGGGAAAATATTACTCTTGTATTTAAAGTTCTTCAGTACACAGAAAACGTCGAAATTGCCTTAAATCTATTAACATTACTTTACCTCCTGTTGTCGGAAGATCCAATCCTAAAACAACAAATCTGCACATCAAAAAATTTACAAAGAATCCATTATTTTAAGAATTCATCTGATGAAAGACTTAAAGCAATAGCTAGGCTTTTTCTGGAGGATTTTGGTGTCCGTATTGAAATCGTAAACAATGAAAACACAGTTTTTTGAGTCTACAGTGAATACTGTACGAAGGTACTCATCATCTCAAAAGAAAGTGATACTTAAAAAAACATTCACTCAATATGATTTGGATCAATTTACAAGACTGACTGGTGATACCAATCCAATTCACTCATCTGAAGTACCAGAAAAGCAACGAATGGTGCACGGTGCACTATTAAATGGGATCGTTGCTGGAATAATAGGAACACAACTTCCTGGGCCTGGAACAATTGTGTTATCGCAAAACTTATCGTTCCCTCGCAAATGCTGTATAAACAAAGAAATTGAATTCTCGGTGGAATTGGTACAAAATCGAAAAATCAGTGTAGTTCAGTATGAGTGCCGACAGGATGGTAAAATTGTTTTTGAGGGAGTTGCTAAACTAATGCCAAGCAAATAAAAACAAAAAGCACAGTATTTGTTAAGTTGATTTTATTCTTATTTCTTGCTTGCTCGTTTCCCTTCGCCCTTTTTAGGAGGAGCCTTTCCCCGTAGACGACGCAACCTTTTCATCTCCTGTTTGAAATCCTGATGTTCATCTCTGAAAAGGCCGTACCATCGAAGGTGTTTCATAAGTAGATGGGTTTCTACGTGACGCGGATACCAATTAACAACGTAGTCACGTTTATGAATAGGTTCTTCACTGAACATACGCACAACCTTCATTGATTTGTCGTTAGTTGTGCGTGCAACTTCTCCAAATATCCGATTTGACAAGTAATTCATGCGACGGGCGTATTGTGTTCCAACTTTGATGAGATCGGCATATTTAGACATATTGATTCAATTCAAGTTATTTGATTCTGTTCAGCAGGATTTAAAAACAAAATAATTATGCAGTATGTGGTTATGTCATACGCAGGCAAGATAAGTTATGGTACTTTTGCTGACTTTGGGTTTAACGTCAATCTGAGAGAGAAAGTAATATATTGTTAACTCATTCCTACCCACGTATTTATTATAGAAATAGTACCCGATTGACGTAAGAGATGAATTAAATGGTCGAAGAGCTTAGCTTACTAGACATACCTACCTACACCAAGGTTGTACCTTTACAGTTAAAAAGTCAATAAAAAAATTATCCCGACGTATTGTTAAATCGCGATACTCAGTCGAGATCGAGACTCGACAAAATTGAAAGGAAGTGTTGTCGTTTAATCTGGGACAAAAAAAAAACCTTTCGGATGTTCGTGTTCCCACTGCTGTTATATTCGGAAAATTTGAGAAAAAAAATGTTAAAATTTCTAAAATTTTCTGAATCGAAAACATAATATTTTCTTTTTAAGAAAATAAATTCCGAAAATTAAAAAAAACTAAAGCTTGAGGGGCTGACGTCTAGTATGCAGATTTTCCGGAAAAAAAAACCATTACAAAAGTGACAACGAAATCATGGAAATCATTGAAGCTCAAAAAACAGGCCTATTGTTAGATTGGATAGAGAAGGTGCATTCAATCAATTGAAGTAATATTGGGTACAGCTTCTTGCAGAAATGAAAATATATGACATCTTAAATGTGCAGTAGTGCGAGCTGGCTTCTATTTCAAGCCATGTAGGGTGTATGTATTAGAATTGTAAAGTTTCATCGTTTGTAGACAACAGTTTCTGAAATATTCGACCGAGAATATGAGGCGGTAGTTGAATAAACTGCAAATAAAATATCATTTGTTGAACCAAAGTAGGTACTTTTTTTTATGTCATTAGAAAGAGGATGATCAACGCATGAGACAACTTTATCGAACTGCTAAAAATTTTGGCCAGTTGAACACATTTTAGACTTCCCTTAAATTGCAAATTAGAAGTTTCCAGTAGGATTATCTTCTTATTAATACTGTGGCGTGGAATGAATCGTAGAACCTAAAATGGTGAAATGAAAACAACCCCCATTAGTCACCAAACACGTTCCACTTCCAAATATAAAAGGAAAGGTTTTAGAACAGGGGGACAGTTGATTTTTATCAATGATTGGTTAAAGTTGGAGATAGTAATCGGTTGTGAAGATAAATAAGTGCAAAAGTAATAGAGTGAAATAAGTGATTGGTTTGAATCGTTGAAGAATTGTTTATTCAATATTGTTCTGGTACTTAATAAGAGAATAATCCATAAAAGTGTAATAAAAGTGATTTTACTAGAAAAGATTAACAGAATAGTGATTTATCTCTGTGGCACACTCACCACTGGTGAAAGACTCCGTTCATCACATCGCGGAGGAAGTACCGGAGGATACGGGCTGTTGCTGATTGGAGTCATACTGTCACACCTAACTTCAGGTGCAAACGATATTTGCTTCTTCGGAGAGTATCGACTTTGGAGCTCAGCGCTTTTGGGGGGACGTGCTGGAGGACTAGAACTCTCAGAATGAGTACACCGCCTTGGTGGTAAAGCTAACTCTATATTTGGGGCCATCAACTGTCTCCTTCTACTAAAATCTGCCCTTTTATAACTGCTATGCCATCTCTTCGAGAACTTTCTAGCTAATTCCAATTGGTTCTACAATTGGTTCACATACTTTTCCCCTTTTCAGCAATTGATAAATTGTTTGGTGACTAATGGGGGTTGTTTTTCATTTCACCATTTTAGGTTCCACGATTCATTCCACGCCACAATATCCCCCTCTTGTTCGTCGCGAACAAACTCGTTAACATTTGCATCATTATAGCGATGAAGACGATCCACATGAACGACTTTCAGCTTGCTCGCTAGTTAGGCGGACTTTTCGACCAAATAGGACTTCAGATGGAGTATGTCCTGTGGTGTTGTGCACTGCACTTCGATAGGCCAATAAAAACATGGGAATGTGTTTGTCCCAATCTCTCTGGTCATCGCCAAAGACCTTAGAGAGGTGTTCATTCAGTGTTCTATTGAAGCGCTCCACCATCTCATCTGATTGTGGATGAAGCGGTGTTGTTTTTGTCTTCTTAATCCCGAGTAACTGACACACTCCTTGGAAAAGCCTGGACTCGAAGTTTCGTCCTTGGTCCGAATGCAGTTCCATGGGCACACCAAATCTGCTTACCCAGTTGAAGACGATTTGCTCCACCACAGTCTTAGCTTCTTGATTTGGGATAGCGAATGCTTCAGGCCACTTACTGAAGTAGTCCATAACAACAAGGATGTAACGATTTCCATTGTTCGTTTCAGGTAACGGTCCCGCAATATCAACGGCTATCCTTTCGAAAGGGGCTCCCACATTATATTGATGCATCTGGCCTCGGACTTTCACTCTCGGGCCTTTGCTGGCCGCACATATTACGCATTTCCTGCACCAATTCTCAACATCCTCCCTTGAAAGGACCCAGTAAAAGCGTTTTCGCTTTGCACTCGCACTTTTCCGAGTGTTTTGTTTATTTCCAAGTGGCCTCCAGACACTCCATCATGCAATTCCCTCAGCACTTCGATAACTTCTGTCCTTGGAACAACAAGTTGCATTACGTACGATTTTCTATCCGGGCTTTCCCATTTTCTTTTTAGAATGCCGTTTTGTACATGCAGGGAGTCCCACTGCGCCCAGTATGCCTTCAGCTCGGGACTCCTATTGGATATCTCTTGCCAGTCTGGTTTTCCCTCATGCTCCTTCCAGGCGAGAATGGGTTCGATATCCGGATCTTCCTTTTGAGCCTCCCGGATTTCTAGCTCTCACCCTTTGAACGGACACGACATCTTTTTCCTCGTGTCGTAAGCAATGTTTACAATCTGCTTTGCACGGTCGACGGGAGAGAGCGTCTGCATTTGAGTGAAGACTTCCCTTTCGCAGTTGTATTTCGTAGTCGTTCATTTGCAGCTGTTCGATGCACCTTGCGACTTGTCCTTCAGGATTCTTAAAGTGTAGTAGCCACTTTAAGGATGCATGGACTGTGCGAAGGATGAATTTGCGCCCATAGAGGTATATATGGAAATGTTTTGTTGCCAGTACCAAAGCAAGGAGTTCACGCCTGGTAGCACAGTAGTTCCTTTCTGGCTTTGAGAAAACCTTGGCTCCGGATAGTGTGTCCAGGGTATCGTCAATTCTTGGCAGGGGGTGGCTATCCTTCTTAGTGACGTTGTTTAGTTGGCGATAGTCCACGCAGGATCTCGTACTTCCGTCTTTCTTTTTGACCAGGACGACCGGTGATGCCCACGGACTTTTTGAGCTTTCAATCAGTCCCTCCTTTTCCATCGTCGACATCATTTCTGCAACCTCCGTCTGCTTAGCCAATGGTAGTCGTCTGGGAGGCTGACGAATTGGTCTTGCATCCCCGGTGTCAATTCGGTGCTGTACGAGATGTGTTCGGCCATACTCGCTACTCTGCGAAGCAAATATATCAACAAATTCGTTTATTAGACTCCCTGCCATTGCCCGCTGTTCCTGATCCAGCTCGCACCCTCCGAGTATATTCTTAGATTTTTAGATTTTAGATTTATTCATTCCATTGGAAGTTAATAGATAAAATATTTATTACAATTTACTTAACTATGTAATAATTAAATAAAAAGAAAAAAGAAAAACTGTTTCAAATTAGTAAATTATAAGTGTTTTTCATCGTGGAATGAATAGTTAGATACATTCTTTAGTTACTAAAAACTAGTTGCGAATGTATCGAGTTTCAGTTCAACAAGATATAATTCAATTTATAATTAAAAAGAAATTGGTGTAGAGGGGTGATTTGCAATGATTGATGAACGTTTGTAACTATATAATTACTTTAGATAAATTATAAATCTGTTCCAAGTCGTAGTTAAAGAGCCAGTGTTTAACTTTTCTGATAAACGACAAGAAATTCTGAGAACGCCTTATTTCAATGGGTAATTTATTAAAGATACGCGGTGCCACAGAAGAGTAATAACTTAAGAAGAGATGAGTATTGTGCGGGGGAACACAAGCAATACTCCTTACAGAGCTACGAAGACCGTAGTGGTTCGGATCATGATTTAAAGAATACCCGCTTCTTAAGAAAAATATTTTTAGGACTTTATAGAAGTAAAGATGCTTTAAAGGCAATATAAAGGAATGCAAAAAAAGTGGAAAACTATGCTCATGGCGTCTTCTGTTCCAGATAATTCTGAGTAAATGCTTTTGTATTACTACCAAAGGTTGTAATTTGTTTTTATATGTACCTCCCCAACACGTCAACCCATACTGCAGTTTAGATTGGACAAGTCCATAATAAACTGTTTCCAATAGTTTTCTAGAGCAATAAAGCCTCAAATGGTATAGTATTTTAGTGGTTTTTAGAAGGTATTTCCTTAGAGAAGTAGTATGAGAGCTCCAGTTTAAACTACTGTCGATTTCAAGACCCAGATACTTGAAGACCTGTACATTTTCAACAAGAAAACAATTCGTTGAACAGCTATTGTTAGCATAATACGTTACTTCAGAACTAGGGTTACAGCAGGTATCAGAACTTATTAATGTGTTGTTGCAGTTCGAACTATGAAAAGTGAAAACTGGAAGTTCTAAGTTCAGAGCAGATATGCTAAAAGACATTATTTTAGTTTTATCGCTAACGACTAACTTATGAAAACTGAACCAATGTCGCAATATTTCTAAGTCGTAATTGATATCGGCTGTCAGATCTAAGAGGGAGTTGTTGGAATAGGAACAGCCTATGTCATCGGCAAACCCAGTAAGTTTCCCTTTCATATTCAAAGTGAAAATAGAATTGATATAAACTAAAAACAATATTGGTCCCAGAACAGAGCCCTGAGGAACACCAATTTTTATATCACAGCTTTCACTAAAAGTTTCTCCTATTCTAACCATTTGTTTTCTATTAGTGAGATAGGATTCAAACCATTTGAGCATAAACCCTCTGAACCCAGCTTTGCTTAATTTATTTAGCAAGATAGTATGATCAACAGTATCAAAGGCTTTGGTAATATCGATAAAGAGAGCAGCAGTTAACTTCTTGCTGTTGACGCTATCGTATATCCTGCTGCAGAAGCTTAGAAGTGCATCCTCCGTAGATCTACCGGCTCTGAATCCATACTGTTTATTGCTAAGAAAAGAAATAGATTCAAGATATAACACAACTCTAGTTTTGATTAATTTTTCAAAAATTTTAGAAAACACTGGAAGCAGAGAGATAGGCCTATAATTATTTAACATTTTTTTATCACCTTTTTTGAAGATTGGTATAACTTCAGCTATTTTTAACGCATCAGGAAATTTACCACAAAAGATACTTTTGTTAAAGATATGAGCCAAAATATCAGCAATATTGAAAGCAATACTCTTGATAAATGCATTAGAATACGAATTGTGAGTGACGGAATTCGAGTTGTCTAATGATAAATAATAGTTTTATACACTTCAAAGGAAGAAATAAATTCATATGAAAAGCTTCGAACTTCAACTTCTTCTCTGTTAATACACCACGCCTAACATTGGGTAGAACCGGTGCTTATCTCTGCATCATTTATTGTTTTGGCTGCAACATTAGTAAAAAATAAGTTGAAAGTATTGGCTATTTCTGTACAATTTGTAATATCACGATTATTGTGGCATATATAAGAAGGTATCCCTGTAGGAGTGTTTCTGTTAAAAATCTCATTAACAATTCCCCATTCTTTTTTTATGTTGCCTTTTACGCTATGGAATTTGTTCATGTAAACATTTTCTTTGCATATAGGAACTTCAACAGCAATTTCTTTAGAAATTTTATCGTAAGCATTACGAAATTGACTATTAAATGGATGCTTTTTACATTTTATTCTTAGTTTATTTTTTTCATGTATTTTATTTACCAGATAGTTAGATATCCAAGGCTTGAGTTTGTTGAATTTTTTACATTTCCTTTGCAAAGTCACCGAACATAACTCAACATGTTTGTGAAGTACATTGAAAAACAACTGAAAAGCAACATTAGGATCATTTATTTCCCATATGTTTGCCCAGCTTTCTTGTAATAAGCGAACTTTTAAATATGAGTGGTTAACGGTTCTAGAGGAACAATAAGGATGTTGTTTGTCAATACTTTGTACCTTATTCGAAAGGAATAAACAGATCATTGAGTGGTCAGAGATTCTGAAGTCGCAGTGCTACTAATCAGAGACAATTTTGAGGTACAATCAAGCCTAGCGAAAATGTGGTCAATGCACGTATTAGAGGGTTGTCTAGTAGGGACATTTATACATGACTCTAGTCCATTTGCACTCATAATTGATAGGTATCTCAAAACAGCTGGAGATTCGCTTAAGATATCCAGATTGATATCACCAACAAAAATAAGATTCCTAACTTTTTCGTCAGATAATAAAGACCGTAGCTCATCAATAAACGCATCTTTACTCATACCGTGAAGTCTATAGCAACCAAAAATTACAATATTTTGGGCATCAACAGTACAACTAACTTTTATCATGTCCGAACATCTAAGGTCAATGTTATCACATCCCGAAACAAATTTACTGAACTTGTTATCAATATAAACAGCAATACCACCTGCAGCATACGAGTTATTACACTTCATATAGCCCTTATACCCGGGTATTTCATAAGTATTTTTTTCATCATCGAAAATCCAAATTTCGGAGAGAAAAATTAAATCAGGCTTGTTTAAAAACGACTCCAAGTGAGATAAAAACAGATCGAAGTTTTTTCTTAAACTACGAATATTCTGATGCAGTATAAAAAAATTATTGATTTGTTGCTCGCAATGAAAAACACTTGCACAAAATTCGTTATCAAATCGGCAAAATGGAGTAATTAGGTCATTATTAGGATCGTCAAAGAGATTGTTGTGAACGAACATGATAAACAGAAAGGAATTTACAATGTTAAATTATATAAATCATCAAATGAACAAATTTGTAGAACTTTACCACCTTCTTCTTTTCTTATCAAAACAATCCCATTACTAACCCATACAAAAGCAATTTTTTTTTCTCGTTGAAGTTCCTTTGCTTTCTTGAATAACGTTCTATTGAAGTTCGTGAGACTCTCATTGATGAAAATTGGTTTGTTTACATTTCCATCGCCATCGCCAAACATACGCGAAGTTAATTTCACCTTCTTCTTCTTGGTTAAAATGCTCCGCTTCAGCTCCAGTGATCTTAGCTTCACACAAACAATACCAAGCGTCTTCATACGTGCTGTTGAAACAGGTTTGATGTTGGAGTTGCTTCCCGTCATTTCATTTCGGATATCTCCGTAGGTCTAACCGGTTTCGCGGGACTTTCATTGGACAACTTTGTGACCGCAGTAATCGGTACACACTTTGCGATCACTTCCCCTTGCTTCAGCTTTACGCTTCTATGTTCCACATTGAGGACACGAACGGGAACCAAGTTGTTTTTAGGTTCAACAAGCATCTTTCCGACGATATAGCTCTGGTAAAAGTTTCCTGTATCTGGCTCTATTAGGAAGAATCGGTGGCTCCCAGGATCACCTTCCTGCTTAGTCCAAATAAGTGTCTCTGACGAAGGTGGTAATATTTCGTCCTCACTTACAACTGTTCTTAGAGCTGAGACGTTCTCGTTCCCGTAAACGATGTCCCTTCTTATTATGGAAGCGGTGGCACCTGTATCGATTGTGGCCACATACTTTTTCTGGCCGATATGGGCTTCCACTGTCAAGCTCCTATTACATCGTTTGGTCTGTGAAACCTGAATTGTGGTCCTGGGGGCGTCGATTCCAGAAACCAGCTTCTGCCCCCCGAAGTTGGTTCTTAACTGATGGCTTTGTGATGTTCCATCCGCCGATTGTTCAGATGCCTCCTCAATACGACTCCTAGTTCTGCATTGTGGACAACTACCCTGTCTACGTTCAGCTGTGCACTGTCGTTGAAGATGTCCAATTTTGTTGCAGTTCCAGCAACGGATCGGTACCCTGCGAGCACTGTTCCGGTCTTCTACATCTGTTCTCTGGCATGAGCATTCGACGGATGTTATTTCTCTCACGCGGTGGAATCCTTGAGATGCTTGGTCAGCAGCTTTCATAGTTAAGGCAAATGCCAGTGCCTCAGGAAGAGGCTCCTCGTAATGCGAGCGTTAATGCAATCGACTTTTCCTCGTCGTCCCATCCATTGGTCATTGCAGCTGCTTCGAACTGTCTCTTATAAATCGGCCATGATGTTTGACCATCAAAAACGGGTGGTTGCATCTCCTTCCTTCTTGGGCAGTCAGTAGAATATTCCCGAGCTTTCTGTTTCTTGACTTTTTCGAGCTCTTTTACTATGTTCTCGATGTTTGTGCCGAGCTCTTTAGCTATGTTCTCGTGTTTATGAAACGTCTCATTAATTTCCTCAAATTTTGTTTCATGCTCGTTTATTTTGTCATCAATTGCGTCGATTTTTACTTCTAGAACATTCTTAAATTCTTCCACGGCATCTTTTTGTGCGGCGACAAGAGAAATCTTCTGTTCTGCGAACTTCAGTTCCATAGAATTCTTCTGTTCTGCAAACTTCGATTCCATAGAATTCTTCTGTTCTTCTAGAGAATTCTTCTGTTCTTCTAGAGAATTCTTCTGCTCTGCGAACTTCGATTCCATAGAATTCTTCTGTTCTTCTAGAGAATTCTTTTGTTCTGCGAACTTAGATTCCATAGAATTCTTCTGTTCTTCCATCTTGGCAAGAAGTTATTCCATCATAGCGCTAACATCCACACCTGTACTTACTTGTTCTTCTGCCACGTCGAAAAGCATGGTCTTTGGATTTTCTCCCACATTTTGGACAACCTCCTGCAGACGAAGTATGAGGTCACTTTTCCCTCCAGCTGTGGAGAGATTCCTCTTTTCTAATTCACATTTTAATTGGGGTATGCTTAGTTGTAGCAATACACGACCCATTTTGTTTGTCTCTTGAAATTTAGAAATTCACAAATTCACTTTAATTTTTTTTTTGTTTTTTTAATTTTTCTAGTAAAATTACTTTTATTACATTTTTATGGATAGTTTACTTATTAAGTACCAGAACAATATTGAATAAACAATTCTTCAACGATTCAAACCAATCACTTATTTCACTCTATTACTTTGCACTTATTTATCTTCACAACCGATTACTATCTCGAACTTTAACCAATCATTGATAAAAATCAACTGTCTCCTTGCTCTAAAACCTGCCCTTTTATATCTGCTATGCCATCTCTTCGAGAACTTTCTAGCTAATTCTAATTGGTTCTACAATTGGCTCACATACTTTTCCCCTTTTCAGCAATCGATAAATTTACAGTTAACTTCCAATTGGAGGTGGAACTTGTTTGGTGACTAATGGGGGTTGTTTTCATTTCACCATTAGGGTCCATGATTCATTCCACGTCACAATATCATAGGTAAGAATGGGTGCTGGGTGCATAAAATGGAAATGTAATGTATAATTTCATCGTTTGTAGTTTTTGAGTTATGGGGACCGAAAATTAGAAGCTAAAATTTTGCATAAACGGCTTGAATCGAAAACCGTTAGGTCGCTTGCTACAATTTGTATTTTATTAGATTGGTGAAGTGAAACACTTTCGAAAATAGAAATCAATTCGATTGACAATACAGCGCACCCCCTTATAAAACTTATCTGAACCAAACGAAGAACCAAATGCTAATACGGCATCGGATAACTATAAAGTAAGGTGCCTTTCAAACTAAAAACAAGGGAAAAGTAGCAACAAATTGTATCACGGTCCTTGAAAAAGGTGCCAAATTATCGCACAAGGGTTACGTTGGTAACAGCGCGCGACTCACTCACACATTCAAATCCGATTCGGAACGCTCCCTAGCGACATTGCGGAAGAAAACCGCACAAAATCAAGGCACTTTGTCGTTTTCCATTGGGCAAAAAGAAGTGTCCGGGAGAGTCCGGAATCGAAAAAATCACTTCTGAAACCGTTCTATTGGCACAAAAAATACTTTTCTGGTGATTTGAAGTCAGAACCAACTCAAGAAGCACTCACACAAGTGTAATTTATGTATTTTATACAAGTCAGCTGACAGCTGCCGTAGATTATTTTTTGGCATTTCACCAATACTTTTGTGGATTCAATCAGAAGCAGTTTTCTTGTTCCAATGGATTACAGAATGAGTGGATCCCCGACCCCGAGTGAAACCAATGGAAAACGACATCAAAGCAAATGCCATGCAATCGAAGATTTTGATTGGTAAATTCAAAGGGAAAAATTCTCATTTCGCTTATTCAGATTTGCCATTGTGTCTTGAGCGTCAATTGAAGACGTGCGTCTCGCTTTCACTATGACAAAAAATATGTCGCAAGGACAATGGCATCAATCTTGAATTCCTTTGCTCCTCACATGAAAAAGCAGAAGGTTGGCCGACAAGTCAATCATTGCGGTTCGATTGAAACACATCGACATTGCTATACTTCAGCTACTTCTATTGGCCCTTAGCAATAAAACATTTTAGATACATTTTGTCAAAAAGTAGAAATAAATTGACTTTAAGTAGAGTTTTTACTAGTAAATAAATAAAAAAATTTCGCAACAGATTCATGCAGGTACCCTAGGCCTAGCTTTTAAATTACAATTATTTTATAACGACTCCGAACGGCTGAAGTCCAGGACAGTTATGGTAGGTAGGTAGGAGTGGCGGTTCAGCTTTGAACCCAAGTAGCACTATGATCGTGTTACCTGGTTTGTGATGATTGTTAAGGGTGTGGTGCGTTCTGTACTTATATCCAACCTGTGGAGTTGAGGAAACGGAGGATATCTGATATCCCTTTACTCGAAATGTCGCTAAGGTCGTCGAAAAAAGGTTGGTTCAGTGTGCGCAATCTGGCTCTTGCTAGTGCCGTACATTTGCAGAGGAAATGGAAGAGAGTTACTTTCTCATTTGCATTTCCGCAACTGCGGCAGTGAGGGTTATATGGGATCCCAAGTTTGACCGCGTGGTCTCCAATTGGCCAATGCCCCGTGATTATTGCCGAGACTCTGGGGATATCTGGGCGGGTTCTGTTTCGAAGGTTTCTTGTTCTATTTTGATCGTATGTTGGCCATATATTCCTTGATATGACGCAGTTTGTCAGCCCCTTCCAATGGAGATTGGCTTTCTGCCGAAAAAGCGAATGATTTTGTCCCTTGACAACTCCTAGTGGCACGTGGACCCTTGCCGCGAGTGAGCTGTGTAGAGCTGAACCCCGCCTGGCCAGCTCATCTGCACGCTCGTTACCTATTATGTTAGTATGCCCTGGTACCCAGAGTAGTGTGACACTGAAACGTTCGCCCAGGCGGGAGAGCTCGTTCCGGCACTCCTGCACCAGCTTAGAGGATATGGTAGCCGAATTGATGGCTTTGATGGCGGCTTGGCTATCTACCAGGATAGCAATGTTTTGTTTGTGCGTTGTGTCACGCCCTAAATGCGTTCAAGCTTCTCGGATAGCCAGTAATTCAGCCTGGAAAACGCTGGCAAAATCCGGCAAACGATATGATTCTGATATATTCGGTGATTCTGAGTAGACCCCGACCCCCACACCACAGTTCATCTTAGATCCGTCAGTGTATATGACCGTGTCGAAACCCTGCACTACTTCGTTCCTCTTCCACTGAGCTCTGGAAGGGAAACTTACCTGGAAGCCTTTTTTGAAATTAAGTTGTGGTGTGATGTAATCGGTTGGAAACGTGACCATGCCGTTTGGTAATGAGTCCAGGATGTTGCTGTGGCCATACGGCCTTGCACTCCAGGACTCCCTGAGTCTTATAGCGCTGCATAGTGCAGTAACTTTGGTGTGTAGATCGAGAGGTAAGAGATACAAGAGCACAGTAAGGGTATCCGTTGGGGCCAACCTCATTGCACCCGTGGTGCCTATACTGGCTGTTCTCTGCAGTCGTTTTAATTTTATCAGGTTGTAGCCTTCACCCAACGCAGGCCAACAAACGAGTGAACCATAGGTGAGAATTGGACGCACTACGGCCGTGTACATCCACAAGGTCATCTTTGTTTGAAGTCCCCACTTCTTGCCAAAGGTTTTGCTGCAGGAGTAAAAGGCAATGCGCGCCTTCCTTACCCTGTATTCAATGTTTTGTTTCCAGTTAAGTTTTGTGCCAAGCATAATGCCCAGATACTTAGCGCTGGAGGATAGTGTGAGTGGTTGACCGTTTAGACAGGGGAGGGTAAAATCGGGTATTTTGGTTTTGGTAGTGAACAGCATCAGTTCAGTTTTGCTCGGGTTGACGCCGAGGCAGCCCAGGTGTTTACCTTTTCTAAAGCGGCCCCCATAATTTCGCTAATCACGGAGGGAAACTTCCCTGGCACTAGTATCGCCACGTCATCGGCATACGCGACAACTTTTACTCGTTCCCTGTCTAGTTTTACAAGAATTTTGTTAATAACCATTAGCCAGAGTAGGGGGGAAATGACGCCACCCTGTGGCGTTCCTCTATGGGCAAATTTGGTTAAGTGGCTGTTGCCTAGTGTTGCCTGAATGGTTCTTGTTGAGCATAGAGACTATCCATTGACTAATAAATTCCTCTATGCCCAGCTCGATCAGAGATTCAAGAATTGCTTCAGTGTGTATGTTATTAAAGGCTCCCTCTATGTCTAGAAAGGAGGCTAGGGTGTATTCTTTATAGTGTAAGGATTTTTCAATTGTCCGCACTACTTCGTGGAGAGCCGTTTCCGTAGATCTCCCTTTGAGGTAGGCGTGCTGTGATTTGGATAGCGATGATTCTACTAGAAAGCTTCGCATGTGGATGTCTAGGACACGTTCTAGAGTTTTAAGAACAAAGGAGGTTAGACTAATTGGTCTGAAGTCCTTCGCAGCTTCATGCCCGCGTTTGCCTACCTTCGGTATAAACACTACTCTAGCGCGTCTCCAGGAGTAAGGAACGTAGTTTAGTATTATACAGCATCTAAACATTGACGCCAGCCAAGTTATTGTTTAGTCTTGCGTTCTCTGTAGCATAACAGGTAATATGCCGTCAGGGCCCGGAGACTTGAGCGGAGAGAAGCTGTTAATAGCCCAGGAAATCTTTTCCTTGGAGATTATTGAAGTGATGTTAGTATGGAGTGCAGGTTGTACTGGCCGGGACCTCCCGGGTTCCGTACTATTATCGCTGCATCCGGGAAAATGTGTATTAATTAGGAGTCCCAGGCTTCCCGCGCAGGATTCAGTCCAACTTCCATCTGGCTTTCGTAGAAAGGAAGGGCTGGAGTGTTCCGTGGATAGAATTTTGCTAAGCCTGGCGGAGTCCTTAAGGGTTTCTATTGAATGGCAGTAATCCATCCAGGCCTCCTTTTTGGATGCCTTAATGGCTTTTTTATAAAGACTAAGACAGTCCCAGGGCTGCCAGAATTTGTGTTTGTGGCAGATATTGAAGATTGCTCTGGTCATCTGTCTGAGATTGGAGAGATCTTCGTTCCACCATGGGGGAAGTGTTTTTTTTATGCCACAGCCATTGAGTTCTCGAAAGTCTTAACCCTTGCCTCAAGTTCTTCTATTGCTGAAGTGTGTCTTTCAGGTGTGTTTTTGAGTTTTGTCCGGAGGACCTGACCAAACTTGGTCCAATTAACTCTCTTAGGATTTCTGAATGGTTTGCTGGTCTCGGCCTCGAGACCCAAGTCAAAGAGGATCCATCTGTGGTCTGAGAGTGACTCCAGATTGGAAACTCTCCAGTTTTCAACCCTAAAGCTATCAGTGTTAGTTTTTAGTGTGATATCTAGGACCTCCTCCCAACCCCGGAAAGTTCCCGTACTCAGGAAGACAAAGGTTGGGGTCGTCCCCTTATTGCAGACAGATAGGTTAGTAGTTAAAAGAAAATCAAAAAGTGACTCACCTCTTTCATTATCTTCTGAGCTCCCCCATACTGTATGCCTTGCGTTGGCGTCGCAACCCATTAGTAGGTTGTCCTTGGCTGTCATTACGGCTATGAGTTGCTCCACTTCCACTGGCGGTGCTGGTTTCTCATGAGCCATATATGCTGATGTCACGTATGTTGTTTGGTTCGCGAACTCCAGTTTAACCACTGTTAAATCGTCTGACCTAAGATTGGGACATAGAAAACCTTTAAGATGTTTCTTAGCGAGAATGCATGTTCTAGGCTTACCTGTGGCCTGATGCTTGTAAAATAGGTTGTATTGTTTGTCTTGGAGCCCCTTTATGGTCGAGTCTCTCACCCAGGGCTCCTGAGTGATGCCGATGTCCATGTTTTCCTCCCTTAGAAAAACCATCAGATTATCGGAGGCACACCTTGAGTGCCTCAGGTTAATCTGTATGACTTTCAGCAACATTCGTAGACGGAATTTTTTCGGCGATCATTAGGTCCTCCAACAGCTTGTCGGTTTCGACGATGTCCGCATCGTCTTCAGGACCCGAGGAAATGAATACTTTGAGTTTGGCATGCCTTATGCCAAAGCGAAGCTTGAAGTCTGCATTTTCGAGAGCAGCCCAGCACTCGTTATTTATTAAGAGCAGGAAGGACATCGTATTTTTATAGAGTTCCTCTGCCTTGATGACTGCCCAGTCATCCATTTGAACCGCCGGGCTGTGTAGTTTGAGGCATTGGAGGAGCCTTCCCCCATCAATCTTCATATTGGGCAACCAAATGCGAGCCCTAGGTCTCCTCGGGATGTCCTTAGCTGGGATAAGCTTGAGCTTCAAGCCATCCCATGCGTCGCTAACCTTAGCAACGCACTCACTAAGGAAGTCCTTGGAGATTTGGTCGGCGCATTTGATTACCCGATATCCTCTAACCACTTCGGCGGAGTCAAAATCTGGCAGAGGTCCCCCTTCGTTGTTTTTGAGGTGGTCTATCACCATGTCAGAGAGCTTGGCCTCAAGGCTCCCCCACGCCTCGGCTATGGATTTCCCGCTTGAAGAGCGTTCATCCACTAGTGCAACCTGAAGGTGATCCCTTACCACCTCGGTAAAGGGTCGTCTTTGGATCGCACTGGCTGCCGACGTGCTTGGTTTGGTTGTGGTTGCTGAGCCTTCGGCAAACTTTGGTTGTTTTGGGGGCCGGGCGATGGGAGGTCTCATCCAGAGATCTGTCCCGCTTCGCTGCCGGCCTCGAATTGTTCTTCAGGCGCTCGTTGTATTCATCAAAGATTGTCTGGTATTTGATCTTATCCGCCTGGTCCTTTTCGTGGACCGTTCCGGCAGCCTCATTCTTTGCTATCTTGCCTAAGATGAAGAGGGCCATCTGGTACTTGCTCTTCATAGCTTTCCCTGCGGACTTATGTTTGTTGGGTGTTTTGGTTGATTTTTGGTTTGCGGTCGAGGTGCTAGCCTTAGCACTCTCGCCGCTTGGTGGACGGACGATTGTCTCCTGACTGGAGGCCAGCAATTCTTCCTCCGATGAGGTGCCAACCTCTGGCAGCCTCAGCTGGTCTTTTGTTTTGTTTTTTTCTCCTCTTTCTTTCTATCCATGTTTTGTTGTTTGTTAAATTTGATTCCCACGAGTGAGACCGGAAGGGGTGATCCATCCTGGCAGAGCCGTCTAACCAGGACGGGGCACTCATACAACCGACCTTGCCCGGGCATCGGAGGGTACCGTTTACGGCCTAGTTGGTTTAACCACTTACTGACCATGCAGCCCTTGATACGGTGCCTTGACGTCTTGGCTTAAAGTAGGATTTTAACTGGGGTTTACTCCCGGCACCTTATAAATGGAAAGGTAGGACAGTTATACTCTCGGATGTTTTTCAGACGTTCGCGAGACTTGGTGCAGTAGAAAAAAACCTGGCAAAGACTTGGCGACAGATAAAACGTCTTGGGTACATAATATATTTGTACTGTGGGAGTCAAACTCTGCCAGTAGATTCAAGTGGTTGCACCAATTATTCCTGTTTGCCTTATAACGGATTCTGAATGTTAAGTTACACCCTTCTACTGCCCTTACGTGTTGCCAGACGCGCATATTTGAAGTCATGGGCATCAGAGCAACATATTTACGCAAAATTCATCCGGTTGCCTCTCACGTCCAAAATTTACTGTGGACTCTTACACTATAGTAAATGCTTCGATTTTGAAATTTCATTTAAGGAAATTGCTACGTTTTATTCATACCACCCATTGTCATTGCTATTGTATTTGATAATAATCTTTAACTGGACATGTTTTACATTTCTGATATGATATGATAATAGAAAAACTGAAAAAGTGGGCCTCATATTCACCAAGAGTTTAGTATGAATGTACATGGCTTCAAGCTAATAGTTTATTTTTTAACACGCAGACTTCAATATTAACGGTACAGGTCTTCTTTAGCGACATCGCTAAAATTGCCAGCACTGGACCAATAAAAATGTTTGTGCGACTCAGTCGTACCTCTCTTTGAACATATTTATGCACACATTGTTCAATGTATAATGTTTATTTATGCCTTAAATATAATTAATTTTTTAAAAAAATGCGATTGATTAACGTGGGGAAAAATCGTTTTACATTATTTGTTTTCCTTGTAACAGCTATGACACACAAAAAAAAAAGTGTTTAGTAAAGGTATTTACCAAAAAAAAAAAACTTTCAATTCTTTGTTAGTAGGAATATAATAACATATAAATATAACAACATTTTAGAATAACAAATAGATATTTATTTCCTTTGTTAGACGGTTTCAATATTCCCCCTACGTCGTTGTTTATCTTCTTGGGAAATAAAAGATGTTTCCTCCGAGCGTATAGGGACGACTTCTTTCGCAACAGCTACTCCATTTATTGGCGATAGCAACGAAGGGTCGGTATTACTCGGTGACTCATTATGAACAGAAGCTGCTTCGTATTTCACTCGAGAAGGTGTATGCGACCGAGATGGAATATTAGAGGGGCTTCGCGAATGCGGGCTAGCATTTCTAGAATGTTGAAAATCTTCCAGGGGAATTTCTTCGGACCTAAAAATATGTTTGCTTCCAGGTATCTTCAATTAAATATTTACAGTCATATATACCGTGGACGGGGCATTCGCGGACTGCTTTCTCGGGATCGTGGTGATCGATTTCTTGAGTTTTCACGGGACTGTGAAGAACTTTTTCCACCGGGGGAAATGTCGCGCACATCGTTTGATTGTGTTGAGGATCCGGAACTAGTATTCGAGCTACGTCTGCGTGAGCGGCCAGTACTTTCGTTACGTACCCTATGGGAAGTATTCATTATTAAAAGAAACCTTTTAATTTATATTTTATACCCTTCAATAGATCGATTTTGAGCGATATTTATGCGACTCACACCAGCCACAGGCGTATTGTCCCTTCGAAGTGCAGCTGCAAATCCAGGTACACGACTGGAGTTAGAAAAAATTGGTCTGTGATCTCGCGAAGTTCTAGAACTGTTTCCCAATCGAAGCCCAGATACTGCATAAAGCGGCGAATCAACAATTTGGCCTGGTATCTCTAATAGCTGCGCAATTTGACACATTTTTTTTTGACGTGCTTTGCTTCTGCCCTTTAATATAAATATTCGTTAATATTGTACTAGAAATATTACATATAAACACAATACTGTTGCTTACAAGTGTTTAAAACCATGTAAACGTTTGTTGCAGCCTGTGTTTAAAAATCGAATACCCATAATAATATATTACCTTTGTTAGCCTCTGCTTAGCTGCCATGCATCTTATATGATCATCAAACAAAAATTTTGCTGACAACAGTGGGGTTCGGTTATGAGAAGCACCACCCCTATGCACGGTAATATGCAAACAACGCGAATCGTCTTTGTCGCCCAAGACCTCGACATCTTGAAGAAAACCAACAAACTTCGCAACACCCCAACCTAAGAGCTTAGAATCTGGTTCTACTAAAATCAACTGTAATGAGTCGATAACCAGAAACCTCCTTTGTTTAGTATTGTCCTTTGTCAGTACTGTACAGGCTATCAGATCGCTGTTATCTAAAGTATGAATATACAATTTGAAGTCTTAAGCATTTCATATTCTGTTAGTAGGTATATCTTACTTAAATCCAAAACGTTGTCGACTTGAACACAATTCGTCACATTTGTCAAAGGAAGCATTGTCTCAGACTCATTCAGATATTTCTGACAAGTTCTGCGTAACAGGAAAAATCCCCGAATAGCTCTACGTGCTTTCTCTACTTCCCCACATGGCAATCGTCGCGGAAAGCTAATTCCTGTCAGCGGGGTACCCGTTGGAGGTAGAAGGATCGTTGAGTCCATGCATAAGAACTCTACGTTTAACAATTGCTTCTTCATTTCATTGTACTCATCTTCAAAAAGATCGAGAAAAATTTCTTCAGATTTGTAAAAATTTCTTAAGGCAGCCATTGCTTGACACTGGGCTAAAAAGAGAGTATGCTGCTGAGGTTCAGTAATACAACTTTCGTCGGTATTGGGCTTTGTGAAAGTAACCAATAGTTCGAGTGTTATTTCTAGTGTTATGAGACGTATTCGACACGCTATTAGCAAACAAAAAAAAACATAAATTATTTTTATAATGTAAGCAGTAAAGTAATATTTTTTAACTTACATGGCTGATTAGACAGACTGACTATGTTCAATAGGCTCTCCACTAGTTCAGTTTTATAAGTCTGAGTAGATTTTCCAGATTTGGCAAGAACTTGATCTAACCAATCTTTACTGACTCCTAAAAAAGTAAAATTTAAATATATATCTATATTAAATAAAAAAAACAGCTAGTTAGAAAGTTAACTTTAATCTACCTATTTAACCAAAAGCAAAAATAATTACTGAACAAACACAGAACTATTGAATTCTGTTTGTGCATCGTATTTGTGTGCACTACTAGTCAAATAAATTTACTGTCGCGAAATTGTCCACATTAATACTAAAGTGTGAACTCTAAAATTGAAAAAAAAAAAAAAAAAAAAAATTTATAATGAAAAATGATGGTTCTTTTTATCAGGTTAGAAAACGGAGGAGCGGAGAAAAAAAATGCACTTTAGCAATGAGGAGCATAAAGCATCAGCACTCATCACATCCGCACAGGAGATCTATGTCATTTTATCCGAGCAAAAGCAGGACAATAGCAAAGGAAGTGATCCAAAGTGTCGTCTCAGACAGTGGAGCCACTGAAAACTAGCACACTAATAAGGAATCTGTACCACACTAATGCCAATAAGTTGCCTAGTCTTTTCTGCTGGAGGGACAGCAAGAGTAAAAAGCGGATAACGTTCTAAAAGCTTCCAAAGGGATTTCGGAGAATCTATTTTGTATCGACATATAAAAATAGTTTCCCAAAATAAAATCTATTTACATATACAATCTACCTATCCAGGGAAATTGATTGTTTGGGCGATTAAGTTTAGGTTTTCAACCGTTATGGTTGCCTGGGGATGGCGATGGGCCCGCTATGGTGCCTGGTCTTTTGTGACGATCTCACAACCCCACTCAACCTAACCTAACCTTACCTAACCTACATCTGTCTAAATAATAATAAACCAAAGCCACTTGTGCACCGATCATAAGTAAATTACTTCCATGAAGTATTGATTCAATACGAAACAAAATACGTACAGTGTTTGTGTATAACAAAAAATTACGTACCATCTAGAAAACGATTTTGTGAAAAGTTTTGCATTAGAATAGAAAGGAGCAAAGGTTAGTTTAGCGATACAAGGAAAATAATAATTTTTATCTCAGAGTTAATACCCACCTCTATTGTTTGCCATCGCATAGATAAGGCAAAGTGACAGCAATGCCAGGTAATCATTTTCCCCACAGTCCAGTGAAGAAAATAATACGTCCAGGAAAGGGCGTAGCATATCCGCTGACGATGACTCAACAAGTCTCTTGAGCTTTTCCTTTTCCTCATCGGTGATATTAGATTTATGCAATGAGTGGGTTAACGGTAGCTGCTCTTCCGCTTCCGAATATACCGGAGAACTACCGCATTCCATTGGTGACGAACTGCCATCAGCATGCATACTCGATGATGTCGAGGTAGTAGCAGCTGTATCTAATGCTTCCTCTAGGCTTTCTCTTGGTTCTACGAAACCGGGTACAACAACTTCCCGTCGTTCGACATATGCATTTAGGATTTCCGCAGCACCTTCCGTAAAAACTCGGTTATCCGCGTTTAAAATTACCCACGCTAAAGCATGTACTAATGGTCCATGTGTTATGACCAAAAAAACTAGAGACAGTAGGTATAACGCAACTATGGAAGACACGCGTGGGTTGTTCATCTCTTGAATATCGATATCAACGACTTTGTTGAGAACAGCTGCTAGATTCTGTGTTACTACAGCCATTGAGAGCGGTGGGGCTGGTGTCAAAGAAAAAATGTACAATGGGACGAAAAGCTTATGCAGAAGATGCTCTGTAAGGACCGCATTTAGATCACGAATCTCAAGCAATAGAATATCATTTAGGTAATGCAAATGATCAAGGTGTTCAGCAACTAAATTAGAGAGTTTCTGATTTGACTGGTGGCTAAAAAAATATAATTATAAAATATCACTGATGAAATATGTAGAACTGTTTGAAAACAATACTTACTCAATGTCCGTTCGAACACATGCGTCTAATTCCAAGATGTGCTTTCCAATAAACCATACCAGATTGCTGAAATACGGAGCGGCTGTTCTATAAAAGATATCAAACATGTTGATCAATTACTATGAAGGCAGTTATCACAATTTTTATTTGAAGAAAAACCTAATCACTTTCCCTGAACCTTGTTTCTAAAGATGTAGCTTCCACGAAATGTATGCTACGCACGCGCTCGCGCTTTAACATGGCATTCGCACAGTCATTACAGAATCTACAAAGTTCTGAGTCTGAAAGTCCTCAAACTATTTTGGAATGCTTCCTAAGAAGATAGTGGTCAGACAGAATTCCTATTACAGTTCTCAAGTTTGTCCTACTTTGTATGGGAGAAGTGTCTACTTACTTTAGCACTTGCTCTAGACGGAACCTATGCACAGGAACATTTATCAAGTAACCCTTATATGAGCCGCTTTGCCATATTTGGTTACCAGGTCTATGGCTATCTCCAATACTGAGTCAGGGTGTGAAAAAAGAAAAGTGCTCATCTCCCGAAATTGGTTACGGACACCGGAATATCCGGTCCGGTTTCCTAAGGTCAAAACAAGGTCCTCGCCATTCAGGCTTAGGGCTTGTGCAGTCGGGATAACTACTTGGCGATGGAAAAAGCCAAGTTATGCGAGGGATGCAAACAGAGTCGGATGGTCCTCCTCAAATGGCAAACAGCCCCGGAACGTCAATGGACTATGATATGACAGTATGTACCTGTAATGTACGAATAATCTACACTCACACGATAAAAGCTACTTTCCAAAACATAAGCCTAATATGCGCACACGTCCTTATCTAACAAAGAAGAGTTTATTAGGATGGAGCCTACGGAGTCTGTCCGAAGTATGATGTCAGTTCTATTCGAGGATTTGAATGCGTAAGTCGGAGAGTAAAACATCTTTGGCGGATTCGTTGGTAAGTACAGAATCCACGAAACGACCAGTGATAGAGAAAGAACAGGACCCACTTCCAGTCAATGAGGAACATATAAACATAACTGAAAAATACTTAAGAACAACTTGGCCGCAGTCTGTGATAGTTAACCAGCGGAGTTCTTCAAAAACGCCATGTTTTCTTAGGGCGCTTGCATCAAATCTAGACTACGTTTTCACACTAAGAGAAATCCTGGAAAAGACCAACAAATTTAAAGTCGAGACTCACGATCTTTTTATCAACTTCAAAGAATGCGCCATTTTGGCAAGGAGATGCGCTATCAGGTGACTTATTCAATCTCATTTTGGAGCAGATAGTGCGCAGGGAAGGTCCGTTCAACTACTGAGGTACGCAGACGATAGTGAAATCATCGGTCGTTCACGTTTCACGACGGCTAAACCCAAGGGGAAATCTGTTCGCCTTGAAGTAAACGAGGACAAGGCTAAAGCTAATATTATACGTGCCATTTTTCGTGGTAAATTTTGACATGCGACGTCACAAAAATTCGATCTTTCTATTGTCCCTCGTGTCTCTCGTGAGAGTACGCTGCGACGTATCTGCACGATAAGGAGGAAGGGAGTTCAAATATTGGGCTCCTTTGAAAGAGAAATTCTTGGACGGATGTGAAAACTATCAGCTAAATAAAGATGTGAATGTACTCCAAAAAGCCAAAAATAAATTGGTCGACTACATTACCTCGGCCACATCGAACGATTGGACAATAATGATCAAGCTAAGAAGAATCTTCGCATCACTGCCTTCAGTTTCGAGACGACAAAAAAAGAAAGACCGAACCTTAGTGTTAAAGACCAAGCCACTGCGGATGCCAGAGCGCTTGGTCTGGGTAACTGAAAATAGCGTGGCCGGGATCGCAGAGGACGGCTGTATGGTTCCAGGCAGAAACTCTTCACTATTCGGAAGCTCGTTAACTTAGTAGTCTCCCACTGAAAGACAGTTTCTGATTTGCAGGATAAGTACCAGGTCAAGTTCCCTCCGATGAAAAGTGAGTTCCGTTCAAAATGGATTCACGTTAGGTTCATTTCTATCGCACTTACGTTGTTACAAGCTCCAGAAAGGCTGATAGGCATTTGTGGTAGTATAGGCCTTTTTCTATTATTTCTACGAGCTATTGTGACCTGATAAGTTTTTTAAATGACGAATGCCAAGATTGTTATGGGTCTAAAGTCGTTCGTCATCGTATGACCTTGTGTTCCCGTTTTGGATAAAAGGAACATCGCAGTAAAGGAGGACCTCGCCTTAGGTACCTATAGTGTATAAGAACTTACTAGTGCTCAACTTGATGCAATTTCTTAAAGGTCAACATTGCACACCCAAGTGAGGTGTGCCGCTCAATAATCGAAAACAAGTTACAAAGCTATCTTAAATAAAGGTTACAGATAAAATCAAATTAAAGGTTTTCTGTTAAAGCTTAACTGTAATGTCGTTTTTCATTGGGCAAAAAGAAGCTTCCGGACAGTCCGGAATCGAAAAAATACGCTTCTGGTGATTCTGTGAAAAAAGAAAGAAAATTTCGCTTCTCGGTGTGAAGTCAGAATCCTCTCGAGAAGCACTCACCCAAGTGTAATTTATGTATTATATACAAGCCGTAGATTACTGTTTGGCATTTCACCAATACTTTTGTTGATTCAATCAGAATAATTTTTCTTGTTCCATTGGATTATAGAAAGAGCGGACCCAAGAGTGAAAACAATGGAAAACGACATAAATGAGTTCAATGCGTAATAAAATATGTCCAATGGGAAATAAATACATACATACATGTACTACATAATTTGCTTATTCTAAAACTTACTTATCACGTATGAATTGTAGCATGCTGGCATTTTGAACTTTATAAACATTCAATGAAATAGTCCTCACAGCAATTCTCACCATTGATTCAGGATGATTAAAGAATTTGATAGCCTCAGTGTATAGTGGAAAGTCGTTTGTATGCTGAAGTACATACACACAAGATACTGCGTATAATTTACAAAAAGTAAACAAATTTGATGTCTTACCTCGTTGTAAAAGAAATGTATGGTATGAGTATTTAGCTTAAGACTGAGTGTTTTCAAAAACAAAATATAATATCCCATTACATCTTCGTCGGAGAAATCAAATTTATGTACAATTATTGAGTTCACATGATTGTTGCTTAGAAGGTAATCTGTAAACATTTAGTATCAAATTTCTTTTTGTTATAAGGCAAAGGTTCTATTTACAAAGCGATGTCTCATTTCGAATGTTTTCAAAGAGAATATTCAATGTTTGAAGTAGTTGCACACACACGAAACTGGATCCTCCACTCTTTTGACGCATTATTTGAAGAAAGTATGAAAGCATATTTTTTTCCAAGAAGAAACTAAAAATGCGGTGAAAATTAATTAAAAAATAGTTTTTTTAAAACCACGTTGCGTAGTAATTACTCAAATACTGAAGAATCGTGTTGATCGCCCCATATCAAAATTTCCGCAATACATCGCAATGATTCAACGAGCAGACCCCGATTATTCTCAGAGACCGCTGTATTTTTCTCAAGGATGCTATATAAATATTTTAAATGCTCCAGTGAAAGGCGATTTTTCGGACGGTTCCATCCTCCTCCGAACCAACTTCGACTGCGAAACATATTATTACTCTATAATTTTCAAGTACTATCTTTCCGCTTTTGTGAATTTCCAAAGTGCCAACAATTATGCAAATTTTCTACAAATTAAAAATTATGTGAGTCTGCTTTACACTGCTATGTTTTGTTGAAAGGATATTTCAGTATTTCATGGACAATAGCTCTGGAACTTTTTTTAGATGGGAAACATTAATTATAAATTGGATATCAATGAAATCATTTTACACTTCAGAAATATTTTTATACAAAGCCAAACGTCGTTATGACATTACCAACTGAACATATGTTAAATGCAGTTGTTCTAAAATCAAGCTCATTTTTAAAGGTCTGTTACATACGTATCCAAATAAAGAAACAGATTCGGAACAGTGATTGAAAAGCGGATACCCCACAGTTGTATCCTGGTTGTATCTTTTGGATAGGTAGGTACCTACAATCAGAAATTAAAGTTATGTGAGGCGCAGTGGCTTAGTGGTTAGTGTGTTGGACTACTAAGCGAGGGGCTCAGGTTCGAATCCCGCAAAAACCCAAAATTCCAACTTAGGGTTTTTTCCACTGCGCCGCCTCTCGCGAACGTCTGACAAACATCCGAGAGTATAACTGTCTTAAGAGCTTCTCAATTAGCCGTTTGGAATCGGCATAAAATTGTAGATCCCTTCCATTCGTTCCAAAAATGAAACTCACACAAAACGAATGGTTGTGAGAAGCTAGGCCTTGGGTCTCTACAGACCTGTTGCGCCAACTATATATATATATATTCGATTGAGATTCTTCAGATTTGCCCTCGGATTTCAGATTTCGTGTGCCTAATCGAACATAAAAACGCTCTTGCTCTTTTTTGTGTCGATATTCGTGCGACTTGAATATGTCTTCGACACTTTTTTATGCGCTTTCCATTCACTGGTTAAATTTTATATTTAAACATTCGAAATTTCCGTCCCGATTGATTTCTAAATATTAATACATAAATAATTTACGAAAGATTCACCCGATGCAATGCCTTTCTTTGCTGTAGAAGTATGACAAGTGGTCATAAAATACTAATTTCTGACAGTTCTCCTGTTAAAATATGGTCATACAATGTAATGGGAATATGATATGCCCATATCTCATATAATCTAATGACCTGAATCATAATGCCCATATGCTTTTTATTGAAATTTCGTTATGGCATTAATGGCATTTGATGGAACAGGAATTATTTTGTTGTCATCGGTGTTTGAGTTCGTGGAATCGTGATTGAGTTCGTGGAATCGTGATTCATTTTCATTCTGTTTTTGGTACCTAATAAAAACCAAATTTGTTTGTTTTGTTTTTGTAAATAATTTATGTATAAATAATTAGAAATCAGTCGTGACGGAAATTTCAAATGTTTTAATATAACATTTAACCAGTGAATGGAAAGCGATAAGAAAAGTGTCGAAGATTACACATATTCAAGTCGCACGAATATCAACACAAAAAGGAGCAAGACCGTTTTTATTGGTTTTTATGTTCGATTAGGCACACAAAATCTGAAATCTGGGAGCAAATCTGAAGAAGCCCAATCGAATACCACATTAATTGGCATACAGTCTAATCTTAGCTTTACTCCAGCTTTACTCTATTGACACGAGGCATAAAATTACACGAACATACTTTTTCAAGAATTCGACTCTCGAGTCTTGACTGTCATTTTTCGTTAGCTTGTGAAATGACATGACACATGACAATGGCATTGTCATTTTCAAAAAGTAAACATTTTAAACAAAAATAACAATTTTGATATTAGTAAGGAAATGAGCACTTTTGCCGGAAACAGTGTAACAGAAAAACAATTTACAACAAATAAAACTATTAGTCTATCCGTTGCAATAGATGGTGGCGATGATAGCTTGCGATTTATTTTCGTTCCGCTGGGTGTATTATTAGCCATAATGCTGTTATCTGCATTAGCAAGTGGATTCGAGTTTTATTACCCTACACTTTTATACAATTTTATTTCTGTAGGTTTACTTAATGGCACGAAACCGACGTAAACTAGTAAAGATGTACAAACTTGTTAAAACACAGACAGCTGTGCAGGCCGACCCCTGGTATAATGAGCACAACGACGATCCGGCAGAATGTTTACTGTCACGGAAATTGCAAATAGACGTAGGTACATTTCTAAATTACTTGTAACAAAAAATACAAGTATTGTTAACAAATTCTATATTTCCCAGGTATATGATACATACAAAACAGCACCTTCGTGTGGAAGCAGTGAGCTGTATACATAAAAGTAGGACTGTAGGAATTTCCAGTATTATTGAATAATAAACTATTTTAAAATCAAGGATTTTTTGTTCCTTATTTACTAATAGTTTTTTCTTTTTAAAAAGGTAAAATTGAGTTTGTACATATATATACATTGGTAGATAGTAAACGGAAATCATGGATTGTGAGTCTTTAGCAGTCTTGAAGTCAAATCATAAAAGCCAAAGAAGATTGCTCCGCCCATAGTTATCCACATCACCCTTGGAACTATCCCAGAAAATAATCTGAAAAGTAGAATATAAATGAAAATATATCAGTACTCAATATTATTAGAATTTCGTGACAAATTGAGAACATTCAGGTGCAGTTTTGTTTTTCAAATGGTGTAAGTAAAATAATTCGACAGTCTTTGGGGCTTACCAATAAACTTTTTCGATTCGACTTTAAATTTCAGGAGGTAGTCGATTGGGCTTCTTCAGCTCCGCTCTCAGATTTCAGATTTCGTGTGCGTTATTGAACATAAAAAATTTCGTGTGTCTGAAGATATCAAATTTAACGCTTATTTAAACACAAAAAAGAACAAGTGACGTACTCTGAAATCTCAGAGTGAATTTGAAGAAGCCCAATCGAATACCTACCACATAAGTAATATAAAGCTATACAATTACAATTCTATATACTTTTGCACTGTTTCGTTGCTTGGCAAATTGAAATTCAAAAAAATTAAGAGATAGGTTCTTACAATGTTTATGACCTTTCTATTTGAGATTATGATTTATTATGAAATTTTTAAAAATATTCACTTGCTAACGATTCAATAGTGATCTCTGAACCACCAATAAGTTTGGATTTGCATTCAGCCTACGAATAAATCAAGGCATTCTAACTGTTTTCCTTTTATTGAATAATGTAAACGGGATCTTTTTACGACACAAATGCACTTATCGTAAAGTATATTATAAATCAAAGGAAGTCGTACTATAAAATGTGTCGAAAATTGTGTCCGATCGAACATTAGGGCAATGGATATTTTGTGCATTTCCTATTTTGCATTTTGCTTTCTGCTTACAATAAGCTTCAAAAAGCATTTGAAAGATATCTGTTGAGCAAATTTAACTGCAAAAACTGGGGACTTACTTATCATTGACATTTGTATTAGTAAGGCCTTATGTGAAGCAAAAAACTGCAAGATTACTTTTGCATTTCTATTCGCAGTTACAAAGGCTTTATGCAACAAAATTTGACTTTGCATGACCCGGTCTAAAGGGAATCATAAAAAACATGAATATAGGCGACTAAATACATACCCTCCGATTCCCTTTTCTTTATAAACTGAACTTAGAACTTTTCTCATTCCAAGTCTGTGTCCACTTCCTTCATCCGCTAGCATTATTCTTGTTTTGGCAACATCTAATGGGGTTGTAACTGCAGCAGAAATACCACCAGCGATGGCGCCACATATTGCGACAGATACCGGTGTCAAAGGAAGTCCGGTTGCATCTGTCCATTTCAGTTTCATAAATTCCCATAGCGGAAATTGAATAAAAGAGAAGGGAATCTCACGGCAAATTGTTGTGAAAAATCCCCGATAAACCCCACGACGCAGTCCTTCCATTTTGTAGGCTGTCCATAGAATATTGAAGGCCGAGTTATTGATTCGATTGCCGAGTGCTTGACGTCGTTGTTTAGCTATTTCTACAGGTACTCGAATAATACAAGCTACCTGGTTGGTTATGTTTGAATTATTGTTGTCAAACTACGAGTTCATATTTACGTACAACTTCAGCTACCGACGCCGACACCATGTGGATATATGGCGAATTCTCGTTCCCCGTTGCGACAGTCAAATAATTTTTAGAACCCTCATAGGTACAAAAAAACAATGCTGCAGTTGGCGCACTTCCTGCAGCAGCTGGGGCGAGCCCCTTATAAATTCCACGAAATCCGCCGGACCTCCAAAATCCGTTTTCACTCTGCAATCGAGTTTTCACTGTATCGATTGGAAAAAGTGCAATGTCAACTACTGCTCCTGCAACAGCACCTGACTTTGCAGTGTATTTATTAATGAATTTTAATAGGGAATATGTTGCGATGTACTCACTATTAGTGCATGAACAAAGTTGAATTTGTGAACATCTACGACTGCGACATCAACTTCCATGGATGTCATTTTTTCAACTTTGTTGATTCGAAAAGTATGAAAAGCTGTTAAATCAAAATTTTACAAATGTAACGTAATGCACAGAACCATACCTATTTATTAAATAAATTGGCGTTAGTTCCACTTTCTTTCTTTTTTTCCTATCTATGCAGTTTTATTTCGTTTTCCATTGGGACAGAAAAGGCACTTTTTTCAGATTCGGAGCAGTTTTTCTGCTCTCGAAATCAGCTGGCTGTCAGATTTCATGTTCCAATGGCCAGTGTTACCAGAATTTAAAAAAAAGGAAAATGCTAAATTGCAAGCAAAAAATGCTAGATTTGATTTCATCAGCTTTAAAAAAAATTATAATAATAAGTAGTCTTTTATATTACACAATCATCTAAATGCCTGCGTAACTCTCCCTTTAGTAAGGAATTCTATGCTTGAAAGTATGTATATCAGTCTTTGTACCAATCCATTCGATGTATTTTGCCTATTGCGTTTATTTTAATCACTAACTTTCCTTTAAAAGATATGTACAGGGTCCGCCATACAACTTTCTTTGAAAATGCTATAAAAAAAAAACTACTGAATATTTTCTCAAATTTCTTTTTTTATTTGAAAGTACAGTCCTTCCGGTTAATAATGGAAAATAATTTCATTCAAATGGCTGCCTCGGCTGGCCATGCAGTAGCCTACACCTATATCGGTCCAATTTTTAAGCACATTATCGATTGTGTGCAGCTGTATTTCACCAATGGCTTCACGAATATTGTCCTTTAAAGCGTCAATTGTCTCTGGCTTGTCGGCGTAACACTTATCTTTTACGGCACCCCACAAATAATAGACCAACGGTGTCAAATCGCACCTCCGAGGTGGCCAAACGACATCAGCTCTGCGGCTGATAATGCGATCTTCAAAAACAGGGCGCAAAACATCGAATGTAGCTTCGGCTGTGTAGCACGTAGAGCCGTCCGGTTGAAACCAAATGTTGTCAATAACCTCCTCTTCAATTATTGTGAACAAAAATTCGTTCAACATGGCCCGATAACGGTCGCCATTGACTGTAACGGCCACTCCTTGCTCATTTTCGAAGAAAAATGGCCCAATTATGCTTCTGGACCCAATTCCGCACCAAACAGTGACTCGTTTTGGGTATATCGGCTTTACATACACGCCAAGATGAAAATGAGCTTCATCTGAAAAGATGATTTTTTTTGGCAAAATCGGAATCTCACATTCTGCAACATTACAAAAGATAATGGAATACAGAGATATATAACTGTCCAGTGGAAGGGCGGCTGCCTACAAGCTGTTTTCCACAAAAATTCATGAAGTTTTCCACAAAAATTCATGAAGTCACACACACTTGCTTATTTCTACCCTAGTGTATGTGAGTTCATGAATTGGACTTTAATGCAAGCATTCGATATTCTCTACTGTGAATTTCACAATTTTTTACATTTTAATCAAAACCTCCACAAAAACCAAACAAATTCAATACAAAACACAGAATAATTAAACACCGTGATGCTCATAAAAGCAAGATGACTCGTGGTCGGCCATTAGCAACATGCTTTTTTGTTGATCACACGTATTCACAGACGGGGGTTGAAATTACAAAAACAACAATGTAAACAAATGGGTTTTGGGGGGATAGACGTACGAAAGACATGCACTTTTTTGCCCTCAGAGCAATCTTTTTCAGATTTCAGAGCACTTTTGCGAATCTAGATATTTTCTCAGATTGGCTTCAGATTTACCAATACAAGTGCATTTGAGTTTGACAAATGGTGGACTTTGTTTACATTTGCGTGAATTTTTTCTGCAGCAAAGAAAGGCATTGCATCGGGTGAATCTATTTTCGTAAACTATTTATGTACAAATATTTAGAAATCAATCGGGGCGGAAATTTCGAATGTTTTAATATAAAATTTAACCAGTGAATGGAAAGCGCGTAGAAATGTGTCGAAGACTACACATATTCAAGTCGCACGAATATCAACACAAAAAAGAGCAAGAGCGTTTTTATGTTCGATTAGGCACACGAAATCTAAAATCTGAGGGCAAATCTGAAGAAGCCCAAACGAATACCACATAAATATCAGCTTAATGAACACTTATGACAAAAATTCCAGTAAAAAGAAAAGCAAAAATCGAAAAATAAAAAAAAATGCTAAAAAAGCATTTGTCATTTTTCTATTTAAAAAAAATGCTTTCTAGTTTTCGAGAATGCTAGATCTAGCATTAGAAATCTCGTTTTATGTTCCATTGGGCATTGAAATCTGAGCATAAAATCTGAAAATCCCAATGGAAAACGACATGAGCAAAAATCGAGCCACGCAAAAGTGCTCTGAAATCTTAAAAAATTTTTATGTCAATTTATAATCCGTGTGATATGCAACACATACAAAAAATGTAAAATAAATGCTGCCAACTGTGGGGGAATGTGATAGAGTTCGGGAATACCACATTTTAACATTACTGAGTGGTATTGGTTAGTATATAATTACTTAAAAAGCAAATAATATAATGTGTTTGGTCAGTAAAACTATCTAATTGAGATGTTTTATATACAAGAAACATATTAGCACAAACATGGTTGTGTATTTGCCGCTTTCGAATATTATTTACTTTGATTTCATGAGTATAATTTTTAAATATAGCTTGTAGGCTAAGTAACGGGAATCAAAAACATCGAATACTTTATTACACCATACCACCTGATGTAATATCAATTTTTTTGATTTAAGTGCCTTCAGAAGATTCCAATAGACAAACATTCACCATATGGATGTGTACTTTTATCGCAGCATTGAAATACAGACATTAGAAAATTGTCACGTCACTTAGTTACTTATTTAAACTTGAGCATTGTTCCACACCTCCTTAAGACAAAATAGGATGTTAAAACTCCTCTAGAAGGTAGCTACAGGCATTCCTTCACTGAAGGAAATTGCGCTTTGATCCCTGCTTTGAGCTACAAGCCTTAGAAAATTACACTAAAAATTCAAAAATATCAAATTTTCCTGCAACATAGAATAATTTATTATACCACATTCATTATAATTGAATGTGAATAATTCCGTTGCTGGTTCTACTGCTTCCGTATTGGTATTAAGGGAGTATGAAAATTTTGGAGGTTACGGCTTACGGAACCGAAAATAAAAAAGCCGACCTTAAAATGGAGAAACAAAACAAAATACCAATATATAAAAGAAACAAAAAGAGAACTTCTCTCTATTTTGGCGACAATACCAAATTCCAACTTGGGCTTTTTTCCACTGCGCCACCTCTCGCGGACGTCTGACAAACATCCGAGAGTATGACTGTCTTTAGAGCTTCTCAATTAGCCGTTTGGAATCGGCATAAAATTGTAGATCCCTTCCATTCGTTCCAAAAATGAAACTCACACAAAACGAATGGTTGTGAGAAGCTAGGCCTTGGGTCCCTACGGACCTGTTGCGCCAACTATTATTAAAATCTATGTGAGGGATAGGATATCTCTTAAGCGACACATGTCAATCCCAGTAATGATGCTGTATAAAAATATATGGAAAGGAATTTATGCTATCCAATACATGTGCCCTCATGACTATGATTTGGTTAGAAAGAAGGCAAGACCGCCATTAATTATTCATTATAAATATTATATTATATGTACATAGTACATAAAGTAGTATTCAGAACAATACCTACATTGTTGCAAAACATTCTTTCTTCAACCACTTTTAATTTCCTTTTGTTATTATTGTTCTTGTTCTTAGTCTGTCAAATATACTCTTCGAGACCGACACCTAGCGCACTACCTTGCCATTGATGACTGCGTTCATAGGGCGAAGTACAGGATGGTTCGAAAATCCTTTTAATTAAAGAGAAAAGTCAAAGAGAGTAGAAAACGGCTTTAATTATATGCCAACCGTAATAAACTGCTAGAGAGTAGAATTGAGAACGGCAGTACTAGAGAAAGGGAAATTGTCTGGTTTTGCCGTTGAGTCAGTTATTAGCAATTTGAAATTCAGCCCGAATAGTTTCGCGCCGAAAACTTTAGAATACGGAAAGAAATAATTATAAAATAAAAGTTCGTGAAGTGTTCCGTAATAACATTGTGTGCGAGACGAAAAATCCTAGAGTGATAAAACGACCAGGAGGAGAAAGAAAAGAATTAATAAAATCTAAAAACTAAACAGGACAGAACAAGGCAACTTCCAAATTGTTGTCCCTATAATTTGGCGGACCAACAGGAAGTGTTGGCCGCCCAAAAATTATCCCGATTGCCCGGAAAGATAGGCAAACAGTCGCTCTTCAGCATCCACAGTGAACAGACGACTTTGATAGTGAGGCAGCGTTAGCAAAAGTGAAGTGATAAGTAGTTATTTCGAGTAAGAAAATATTGTAAGCCATTTGGCGCAAAGAGCAAGTCTTCGGCTCTCAGTCGCTCTTCAGCATCCGTGGTGGACAGACGACTTGGTTAGTGAGGCAGCGTGTGCGAAAGAAAAGTATTTAAGAAGTGAATTCGAGAAATAAAATAGTGTAAGCCATTTGGCTCAAGGTGCGAGTCTTCGGCTCTGACGCAGGGGAGCCGAGTTCGAGTCCCAGTGGGGGAAAAGTTTTTCTTTAAAAAAAAAAAAAAAAAAAAGCAAACAAAAAACAATAAAAAGAAAAAGAAGCACGCAAGGCAAACGCGCGATGGACACGGGCCAGATGTCCCGCAAAGTGATGCCCCGTTGCCGAATCGCACGACAAGGCAAGTCCAGCAACAGCAAGCGGGAACAACAACAACAATAACAGCAGCAGTATCAGCATCAACAAGTGCTGCATTTGTAGCAGCGACGAAAGCTGAAGCCCACACCAAACTTATCAGCAAAGAGGAAGCCAAAGCAAGACGAAGCGGCGATGACGTCAAAGGCAAACTTGACAGAGGCCGAGTCAGGCGAGGATGACGTACGCAGCTACTCGTACGAATCTGAAGGAAGCGAAGGTCGATACGTGGGCGAAGGTAACTCATTCCAGGAGTTACTGGACGCCGTAGACGACTCGGAGCAGCAGCAACAACAACAACAACAACAACAACAACAACAACAACAACAACAACAACAACAACAACAACAACAACAACACGATGTAGAAGACGAGGAAGCCCAGCTCGATCGGCTGATCAATGAGCTCCTCGAGAAAAGAGAAAAGTTGCGCCAGCAAAAGCAACTCCAAGCTGAGCAGCAACAACAAAAGCAAATTAAGCAGCAGCAACAACAAAAAGCACTGCTTAAGCAGCAGCAGCAACAACAGCAACAGAAGAAGCAGCTGGCAAAAAAACAGCCACTGCAGCAACAGCAACAACAAAAACAGACACAGAAGCAGCAACCGCTGCAACAGCAGCAGAGACAACATCCGCATCAACAGCACCAGCAGAGACAACAGCAGCACCAGCTGCAGCAGCCGCAGCAACAACAACCACAACAACAACATCAACAGCAGCAGCAACAGCAAGAACAACAGACGAAAAAACAGAAAGTCCCACCAATCGACGTAAGTCATCTAGAGATTAGTGATAGTATTAAGTTATGTAGGCTAGTCACTAAGGAATTTTATATAAAAAGGCTAAACGCCAATAAACACATTATAATGTGCAGTAGTATGGAGGAGCACAAAAAGTTGCGCACCGCTCTGGAAAAAGCTAAAACCGAGTACTTCACGTACACTCCAAAAGGAGAAAAGCGACAAACTGTGCTGCTTAAGGGTATCGATCCCAATATAAAAATAGAGGAGCTCGAAAATGAGCTCAAGAATTATGAGTGCGATGAACTTAAGTTCGTGGGGGTCAAGCCGTTTTCTTCGCCTGCGGACAGGGGTGGTAGCCGCAAATTACCATTCTTTTTGGTACAATTAACCCCCGACAGCAAAATAGATAGTCTGAAAAGGATCAGATTCCTGTACTATCATGCAGTACGTTGGGAAAAATTAAAGAGGTCAGATCGTGTACTTCAATGTATGCGCTGCCAAAAGTTCGGGCACGCCGCAGCTAACTGCCACATGCAGTTCAGGTGCGTTAAGTACAACAAGGACCACAAACATGGGGAATGTGCTTTAGGTAGCGATAGGGTAGAAGATCGAGGCCAGCTCTCGTGTGTACTCTGCAACAGCTCAGGATATCCTGCTAATTTCAGGGGATGTCCCAAGTATCAGCAGGTAAAACAGAATGTGCAGGCTCGAAAACAGAGGTCCGAAGAAGAGAAGGGTCGAAAGAGTCGCTCGTTCTCTAATGTTGTTGCGCCCAATGTGTCCTTTGCCCAAATGGTATCTGGACCGGGTAGCTCAATCACAAAAAGCGCGCCCAAGGTTCCTACACCGGAAGCGGATCTGGATTTGAAATCGATCCTTCTGTCACTAAACGGAAAGATCGACAATTTCCAGAAACAATTAAATGAGCATGCGGCTCGAATAGACATGATCAATTCGACGCTGTTTGCCGAGTCTGCCGCGCCATAAATATGATGGGTACGCTGGACGAGGTAAACTTAAAGATCCTTGCGGTGAATGTTAATTCACTAATCCGGATCGAGAGAAGGACCAATCTTTCCAATTTGTTGAAAGCCGAAAAGCCAGATGTGCTTCTGGTTAGCGAAACTAAGCTATCCCCGAAGCACAAATTGGGCTATAGAAATTATTGTGTAGTTAGAAGAAACCGGCCCAACTCCACACAGGGAGGTGGTGTCGCTATCTTAGTACGTAAAGGCTTGCGCCATAAGGTTATATATAGCGGGGAAGTGCGCCGATTACAGGTGTTGGAAGCATGCATCGTATGCATTCCCCTCAATACCTAGAGGCGGGTGTATGTGGCGTCGCTTTATGCACCTGAATCTCCTCAACGCATTGAATTTTTGAATGAGATCGAGACGCTTTTTCGTTGGCGTCATAATATGATTGAGTACAAAATCGAATTGTACGCGACGGATATCCAGTCTTTCCCTCTCTTGGACTTGGCGCTAGTTGACGAAAGACTGGAACTAACAAACACTAATCTAAGCACGCGGAACTGTTTACGAACGGTGGATTACGATAGTGATCACTACGGACTTGCCGCCGTAATACGGATCCCGAACGAGCAGACGCAGCTGGAGCAGTACGACCAAGTGCGGTCTTTCGATTACCGAAAAGCGCAGTGGTCGCGCTTCTCTAGAGTGTTAAAACGCGACATACGCTCATGCGAGATCGACCCACCGACAAACAGGAACTTAACAAACGATGAGATCGACAGTCATTTAAGGCAAATGAATGACGTCATCAAACAGACAATGGAGCGGACTATCCCCCGGGTAGGACGTTCCACAGACGAAGAACAAACTGAAAAGTATCGAAACGCAACAATCGATGCTCTGTACAGACATAAAAGTAGACTGCTCTCGAGGCTTAAACGGCTACACAGACAGTTCACTGACAGGAACGATCCCGAGGTAAGAACACTGAACTCGATGATCAAAAACTTGAAACAGTTGATCTCCGAAAATTACAGAAAATCTCTAAGTTTGTATTGGGGCAATAAAATTCGGGCTATAAAATCCAGTAGTCCGAAAATGTTCCCGCAAATAAATAAACTGTTCAGGCGGAAGGATCATAACGACATTTCATGTGTTCGAATACCTCGGACGAACGAGAACAGAAAGACACTACTGACTGCTGGCATAAGTCCGGAAAGTGCCGACTCGAACGACGGTTTTTTCGTGGTCGAGGACCCGTAGGGGAGAATGAATTTGATGGGTCCTTTCTTTGAGACTGTGTATTCGGTGAACAACCCTGTTCGCCGTAACCGCGACCTCGAGGAGAGGGCCTTTCTTAACCACTTTTATCTGCGGACCGAAATTCAAGATTGGCGATCCGAGAACAACGGTTTCACCGGGTTCAATGACGACAACCGTGCAAACGGCACAGTCGCCGATGTAAATACTCATCTGTTCGTGAGTAGAGATGAACTTCGTTGCATCTTTGAATCACTTAAAAACAAAAAGTCGGCGGGAGTGGACGGTGTCCCAAACGTCGTATTAAGACACCTGCCGCTAGAGGCGATGGATATCTTCGCCACGCTATTTAACATGCGCTGAATAATGCATATTATTTGGAGCAGTGGAAAATAGCGGTGGTACACCCTATCCCGAAAAAGGATAAAGATAGGACGAACCCTGCTAATCTCCGGTCAATTAGTTTGCTTCCGAATGTTAGCAAGGTATTTGAGAAAGTCGTCAATAGATCTCTTTTGAAATGGGTTGAGGAAAATAAGATCATTCCGGACAACCAGTTTGCCTTCAGAGCGGGGCATGACACTATTCATGCCGCGTCGAAACTGGTTTCCGACATTCAGTGGAATAAAAGTAAGAAGCAATGCACGGGTGCCTGCCTGGTCGACTTTGAGGACGAAGCCGGTCTCCAGTCTTACTCACTATACATTTTCCAGCAACGTACTTTCAAATATATTCGTTACTTTAATAAAGATTTATTTATTACCCTAACTAAACCATACTTTTATTGTTTATAACGCTTTCGATTATAAGTACATCCCCGCACACTTATAGTAGATAGTTATTTTTATTGAACTAAAAAAATGTTTTCTAGAAATAATATAAATGGCAAAACAACGTTTGCCGGGTCAGCTAGTATTTATAAAGGGTGATTTTTTAAGAGGTTTAGAACTTCTTTTAAAAAAAAAAACACAAAAAATTCGAAAAAATGAATGAAATATTTATTTGAATCGATAGTTTGAACCTTGCAATTTAATGTTTAAAGATAATTTCATGCAAATGTTGACCGCGGCTGCGTCTCAGGTAGCCCATCCGCTGAGTCCAATTTTGGCATACTCTTTCACACATATCGGCCGGTATCTCACGAATGAATGCATGGATGTTGGCTTCCAGTGCGTCAATCGAAGCGGGCTTGTCCCTTTTCACATTAGCCTTGGCATACCCCCACAAAAAATAATCTAATGGTGTCAAATCGCACGATCTAGGCGGCCAATTGACCGGCCCGAAACGTGAAATTAACTGTTCACCAAACTCGCCTCGCAATTGCGCCATTGTTTCGCGTGCTGTGTGGCATGTGGCACCGTCTTGTTGAAACCACATATCATGCAAGTCAAGAACTTCCATTTCGGGCAAAAAAAAGTTTGTTATCATCGCTCGGTAGCGTTCACCATTGACAGTAACGCTGCGATTCGCATCATCTTTGAAGAAATATGGCCCAATAATGCCGCCGGCCCATAAACCGCACCAAACAGTGGCTTTTTCGGGATGCATTGGTAGCTGTTGCAATGCTTCTGGCTGATCTTCACTCCAAATGCGGCAATTTTGCTTATTTACGTACCCATTCAACCAAAAATGCGCCTCATCGCTGAACACAATTTTTCGATAAAAAAGCAGCGATGAACATTTCGAACCGAGCACGAATTTTGATAGTAAAATTCAATAATTTGCAAGCGTTGTTCATTTGTAAGACGATCCATGGTTAAATTGCAAACCAAACTGAAGCTGTTTGACAGTGACACAAGGTACTAAACACACGTCAGCTGTCAAAACCAGTGTTGCCAAAACCAAACCAGCTAAAAAATCACCCTTTATATATATACATAAAAGAAATTGAGGGCAGGGGAATTATAAAAATCAGTTATAATAAATTTAGAATACTTTCCTTTTTTTTATATTAAAGTAAAGTAACCAAGAAGCTTTGAATTACCATGAATAAATCGAAGAATTTGTGAACGTGCAAAAGCAAGTAAAATGAGAGTTTAATTAACAAAGGTTGAGAGGATGAGGAGGTTGTGAAGGAAAGGATGTTGCTGGGGTAAAGAAGGAGAAGATGCCAGTTAAGGGGCTGTTGAGGCGAGTACAACAGCCAAGGTAGGGTGGGTGAAGACAAAATGCCTCGCACGCGTATGAACATCTGACGCAAAGACTGGCATGATGATGGTTTTTGTGACGTGCCTGGGTCAAGCTCCCACGCCCTCCGGCGAGCTTAGAGAGCGGGTGCAAGCATGCCAGCAAGGACCCAAGACAAGGCAAAGAGCACGTTACAAAATATCGGTATAAAATTAAATTATTACCTGATTTTAAATATTTCACTGCAGTTCTGTGCTAGTTGCATGCATTATCTGCTATCTTTTGATAAATTAGTGTTTTTATTTGTTGCAAACACAAAAATGCTCAAGACAAATACCAAATAAAAATTAAAGATCGGCTAATGATAAAAATAAATTATTGGCAATCACAATAGAAAGAAGCCTATTTTGTATTGAAAAATTTAGTCTGATTCATCACCATTGGTAAAATAAGGTGATCGTATTTCGAAATTTAAAGCCAAAAAAAAAAAAGGAAAACCTTGGATTTAGTTAATCTATCCCCACTTTACGAACTGAGTTACTCTGTAAACTTAATATTATTTTAATTTGTTTTCTTTTTTTATTTCTACGAACAATCTTCTAAGAATGTCTACATAAATTTAATTTATCATTATTATGGTGTATGTATGCTTATACTCGTACCTATTTATTCAATATGCTTATTTTTGAAACAGGTTCAACTCTTGGCAAAGGAAAACAATTTCTTTCAACTAATCAGTAGTGTTCCTACCAAAGGACTAACCGCACAAAGCTATGTTTCAAGATCTAAAGCTATTATGCGTTTGTATAAATCTGAAAACTTCTTAAACATACCTTCGTTACACAAATTTAATTGCACTGAAAATGTTGGAAATGTGGCAAAGAATATTTTTGCATGTTGTCGTAGTTACACTGAAATATTTAAATGCCAAAACGCAGTTCTTAATAAATGTCCTGTGCTCGAAATAGAGTAGGTATGCAGTATACACGATGCCTACTGATTCCCTGGTACCATCTGCAATGGCTGGTAATAGCGCTCTAGTGCGACATCGAAACCAGAGCTCAAATGCAGTGAAATGCAGCAACTGCTACGGAAATGCAACACTGACAACAGTTTTAGGTAAGTTATAAAATATTCACAAGTAAATATAAAGTAACATGAATATGATTCACGTATTTCAAATGAGAAATAAAACCCTTGAAAACTTCTCTACATAAACTGTAGTTTGGCTCCATTTTCTAGTTATGCTTATAATGTTTTCTACATCCGCTGCGTATCAATGTATAATTACCTACCTCTTTACTTATGAATTAATTTGTTATGAGTAGATCAGTATTTAGGTAATGTGTATTACTAAATATTTTGATATTATTGCAGGAGGCATAGTTATTTTCGATGTTTTGGAGAACGAGCAAAACTTGATGGTACAACTCAAGGACCTTCCAGAGTTTTATGAGATACCTGAAGATGAGGATTTTCATTTAAAATTACTAGGAATAGTTGACTACACGAAAGCCAGCACAGAAAAAGATGAAAATATGTCATACGGAGATTACGTAGCCATCGTCAAAAGATGTGACAACACATGGTGGAAGTATGACATGGCCGACTTAACTTCACCCATACTAAGCACTGCACATGTCCAGATAGCTTTAGTTATACTGTATAAAATTAGAGTTTGGTCTCATTTTCCTGCAATGTTATTATTTTATTATCATTATATCATTATCGTGCATTAACTACGCATCTAACTTATATTTTAATCTCATTGGTCTGCAATATTATTATTTCATTATAATTATATTATCATTATCGTGCATTAACTACGCATCTAACTTATATTTTAATCTCATTTGTCTGCAATATTAAAATAAAATATTATAAACCTGTACACTATAAAAATACCTATGATCTCAATATATAAATAATAATAACTTTAGTAACTAATTATATTAATAAAATATTAATTATAGAAGAAAATAGTAAATATGTACCATATAAAATTAGAAAAAAATGTGAATAAATAAATACATGTACGATTTACTATCATTAACTATATAATTCATATACCTATTTTGTTCTAACTTTTTTTGCAATATAAAAATAAATTTTTGTACACTGTTCAAAAACCTGAAACTGTAAGAATTGAAGTTTGGGAACTAACAAAATATAAACATTATATCCCATTCTTTATTTCATCAGAATAAAACACAAAATACAAACAATTAACTTGATATTTTTTTTTTTAGTTTTTAGTCCTCTTTTTGCCGTATTTCCATACGTTGCTGGTGCTCCTTACTTCTAAATACGGAAGATTTTGTATTTATTTATATACCTATATATATTATATGTATTTCTTCATTCTGAAAATTTAAAGAAATAATCTTAGAAATAGATTAGAAAATTACCATCGCAACTTAGGTACATTGTAAACATAATTTTTTTTTAAATTTTCGTAGAAGTTTCCTCCTTGAAACATGCAAATGATTATTATGTGGTATTCGATTGGGCTTCTCCAGATTCGCTCTCAGATTTCAGATTGAACATAAGAACGTCACTTGCTCTTTTTTTGTGTTGATACTCCCGAGTTTCGAATAAAATTCAGCCTTCCTTGTGCTTGTGCCATTAAAAACACGAAATAATCATTATCGATATGTTGAAATAAAATTCCATTTTCAGAGGCACTTCAAGAAAAATATTGACAACTGTCACGAAATGGCTTCGTTCACACACGGTACAGCAAAATCTCCGTTTGGTTCATCCAGAAAAGGAAATATTAAGCCTAGGGTACCTAGGTAGTTCGCGGCAACGTGAAGTCAAATAAGAAGCAGGAAAAAAACATGCGATATCTTAAAAACTTGTAGGAAAACAAAACAGATTTTATACGGCTGTATCAAAAAACAGAATGAAAGCATCGTAGAATTCCAAATTATGCTTATCAAATGTATTAGATAAAAACTGCGAACACACATTTTCTCATATCTAGCCTAACAAATAACAGTTAAAGTGTGAGAAAGCTGCAGAAGATGTTGTTGTAATTGATAATACCCACTGTTATTGCTACTGAAAATCGATTGATATTGCTGCTTCACAGCCACAACATGGCGGGTATACAATTGCGATATGCAATAGTTGGCTAACAGTAAGATGGGGCTATGGTGTGTAGCTGTACCATTAAGACCAGCAAATGCATCCAAATTACCACCGTTATAGACGCAATTATGAATTTGGTTAAGTGCTTGTTTAATTATATCAAAGTCGAAAACCATACCATAATTTCTTATCAAATCATCTAGTTTACATTGTAAGTATATTTCTTCGTATCTACTATTCAAGCGTTGTTTTTCCATGTGTAGGGTAGTATACAATTTTAGGAGTTCGGTGGGCGATTGTCTTTCAAACATATCTAAGCAAATTCTTGTTCTGCATAAGCTTTCTCGCATGTCAGAAATTTCTTTGTTGTTTAGCTGATTTAGCAGTTCCGTTTCAATCTGGGTTTTCATTGTTGTGCACGATTCTAATATTTTTAGCAAAAATTCGCGTTGCTTTATAACTAAATACTGGACATCGTTTACGGTTTTCTGCATTGAATGTAGTTCATTGGCAATGTCCGCTTGAATGGTTTCGTTTACTTCTACATGGCTTTTAAATACATGATTTCTATGATCCTCCGAAGCTGCACATGCTCGACATACCAACATTATACAATTAGCGCACCATGACGTATTTGGCATTGCATGTGTCATACAATTTTCACCTTTTTGTATTATATTGGTTTGTACAATAGTTGTCTCTGAAATGGAATTTGAACTGCCACTGGCAGTTGAATTACCGCTAGCACCACCACTGTTTCCACCGTTGTTGGAGTTATTTGATGAAGTTGATGAGGAACGCTGTTTACCAGATGATGATTTCCTGTTTGCGCATAACACATTTAAATTTTGCGTGAGATATAATATTGCACCATATGTTGGTAGATTGTCCGGTGTCATATCGGGGCCGGATAATTCGGTACGTTTCCAACAGTGCACACAGTAAAGTTCGCTTCCTTTTTGCAGTGTGGTATTAGCGCATTTTAAACAAAAGTAGTGACGACACGTAAATAATTTTGGTAGAGAATCTGTGTCGTTAAATGGCAGATGACAGCAACTGCACAAAATGAGCTCCTCTAGCTCGGGTGGCACGGCTAAGTCCATCTGTTTCAAGACACATAAATACGATAAAAACATTAATAAACCAAACTGTACAATTTAATAGTGAATTGATGTTACAAAAGGTTTAATATATGCATTAGTGTTTTATTTATATTGTCCAAATTATATATTAGGTACATATTTAGAGAACTTAAATGGCCTCAACTCCCAAACTGCGTTTCGCCATGATATGGTAGTTCATTTTTGAATGCGATTGATTTTGATCGTATTATTTATACATAGCTATTTCAAATTTTAAGTTGAAACGATATGTTTTGGATGAATGAATGGTACACAAATTTCCATCTCTTTATAAAGTGTAAGTGTAAATAATGTTATACAGTAATAAATTAAATGGCTCTTTCAAAATGACTCGAATATACAAATACCTATTTAATATTGCTTTTCATATGACTCCCTTATGTTTGTTTGTCATGCCGATGTTAGCGGCTGCCTTAACAATTTGTTCGACGGCGTCGCAAATTTTATTCAGGTAGCTAGCCCACTCCGCACTGTAAGTATTCAATATAGAACTATCTTAGTGGAGTGTGTACAACAAACTCAGCTTCCTCAGCAGTTTATAATTGCTAATACGGAATGTTAAATATCTTTTAAAATTACAATGTTATAATGAACTCCAGACTTTTAACATGGTTATTCTGATTATAAAAGTACCTATCGATCCATTCTGTTTTCCTTTTAGATTGAAGGTTTGTACAAATCAACTTCTAAAAGTTACTCGTCGTTTAAACATCTGCGTAGGTGTCATTGTCTCAAAATTAAAAACTCGATGAACCGCAGGTTAGGTTAGGTTAAATAGCTCCTTATAAAGTGTAGCATTCTTATGAACGAGAGCCAGGCAGATTAGAGAGATCAAAATCGTAGAACGTTTCAAATACAGCTTTGGAAAAATGTGTTTTGTCGCTTCATCTGTTATGTCAGGTTTCATCATCTATATAAGTGCAGCTGAAAGGCAAATGCGAAATAGTTCTGCAATGTTTGGATGAAAACTTTAAAAACTGTTGGAACAATCTATTGCGATAACATGGTCAATAAAAATGACCATTGATAAATGAGAGTCAACCTGCTATCAAATTAATGTCAAGTGTATTCAAAGAATAAACGTGTCTCTCAAATTTAATATTTTCAAGTTCCAGTGTGAGCATATGAGCATGGTATAGAAAACCAAAGAAAACAAGCACATTAAACTGACTTGCCATCGGTATAATCTATGAAGGTATATTATTTCTGAAACTGTTTTAGATTTTTCGTCTGTTGGACTATTTCTGTTCGACCCCCGGAAAACAATGTATTTTCCATTGAGTAAAATTGTCTTCAGAAAGCATAAACCAAAAAAAAAAGTCTTAAAATCAAAATTAAAAATATATAAAAAAGTATTGCAAAGTAATTTATACTGTACTGGAAACCCACAAATAATAAATCGCAGTAGCTGAAGATAATTATTGCAGAGATTATTGACATTTGACAACTGTAGAGAGTAGGGCTTAGAGGAATTTGAACTCTCATACATTTGGGAGAAATTTACGAATACTAATACGCTCGAGTAGTACCGTACATGTACGGTACAGTATCAGTATGGGTGGGAACATCAGTTCAGAATGAGCAAGTCAGTTTCAAAAATAAGAAAAAAAATTAATATTGCCAGATTTAAAAAATTTAAATATATGAAAAAGGGAGAATTTTAATTGAAAATTGAAAAATTTTGTTAATTGAGCCAGAATGCAAAAAAAAAAAAATTTTAGTATCTAAGTATTAATTTTTTGCACGGAAGCAAATTTGATACAATTGTATGTTTGTGGCAACGCTGTCCACATTCCACTCTTTATTCCCCCTTGGGTGGGAGTATTGTTAACTTCATCCGAGTGAAAAAATAAATATCGAACTTCACCCATACTAAGCACTGCACATGTCCAGATAGCTTTAGTTATACTGTATAAAATTAGAATTTGGTCTCATTTTCCTGCAATGTTATTATTTTATTATCATTATATCATTATCGTGCATTAACTACGCATCTAACTTATATTTTAATCTCATTGGTCTGCAATATTATTATTTCATTATAATTATATTATCATTATCGTGCATTAACTACGCATCTAACTTATATTTTAATCTCATTTGTCTGCAATATTAAAATAAAATATTATAAACCTGTACACTATAAAAATACCTATGATCTCAATATATAAATAATAATAACTTTAGTAACTAATTATATTAATAAAATATTAATTATAGAAGAAAATAGTAAATTTGTACCATATAAAATTAGAAAAAAATGTGAATAAATAAATACATGTACGATTTACTATCATTAACTATATAATTCATATACCTATTTTGTTCTAACTTTTTTTGCAATATAAAAATAAATTTTTGTACACTGTTCAAAAACCTGAAACTGTAAGAATTGAAGTTTGGGAACTAACAAAATATAAACATTATATCCCATTCTTTATTTCATCAGAATAAAACACAAAATACAAACAATTAACTTGATATTTTTTTTTTTAGTTTTTAGTCCTCTTTTTGCCGTATTTCCATACGTTGCTGGTGCTCCTTACTTCTAAATACGGAAGATTTTGTATTTATTTATATACCTATATATATTATATGTATTTCTTCATTCTGAAAATTTAAAGAAATAATCTTAGAAATAGATTAGAAAATTACCATCGCAACTTAGGTACATTGTAAACATAATTTTTTTTTAAATTTTCGTAGAAGTGTCCTCCTTGAAACATGCAAATGATTATTATGTGGTATTCGATTGGGCTTCTCTAGATTCGCTCTCAGATTTCAGATTGAACATAAGAACGTCACTTGCTCTTTTTTTGTGTTGATATTCCCGAGTTTCGAATAAAATTCAGCCTTCCTTGTGCTTGTGCCATTAAAAACACGAAATAATCATTATCGATATGTTGAAATAAAATTCCATTTTCAGAGGCACTTCAAGAAAAATATTGACAACTGTCACGAAATGGCTTCGTTCACACACGGTACAGCAAAATCTCCGTTTGGTTCATCCAGAAAAGGAAATATTAAGCCTAGGGTACCTAGGTAGTTCGCGGCAACGTGAAGTCAAATAAGAAGCAGGAAAAAAACATGCGATATCTTAAAAACTTGTAGGAAAACAAAACAGATTTTATACGGCTGTATCAAAAAACAGAATGAAAGCATCGTAGAATTCCAAATTATGCTTATCAAATGTATTAGATAAAAACCGTAAAATAAAAATAACAGGAATTGCGAACACACATTTTCTAATATCTAGCCTAACAAATAACAGTTAAAGTTTAAAAATTAACATTTGTTCAGAAAATTTGTTTTTCTGAAACTAACAAATTTGCTTTTAATTGTTTATTATGCGGAAAAATCGAAAAAAAAGTAATTCAATGTATATTGGAAGATACTACAGACAAAATTATGTGGTTGGAAGGTATAAAGAAACAAACGATGAAAAAGAAAAAAAAATTGATGAAAAGGATTGTTTTTAGATAATGTAGAGAGTTAAGACGAAGATAATATAGATGAAATCCTTTTTGTTATTGAAGAGGATATTTTATTCCTTATTTCTTTCCGATAGCTACATGCAGGAATTAACAATTTGGCGAACTGTCAACTTGACAAGGCTACACTGTACTCTGTTCTATTTTTCGGTTACAACAGAGTCACGGTATAGATAAAGTGCAAAAGTGAACCGAAATTTTGGACCGTATACTTTGTTGTTGCAATGCGAAAAAAAGTTGCACTTTCACAATGATACAAGACCAATTCCATCGGATAGTGAATACCCCTAATATTTGAAATAAACCTTGACCATTATAAATCGGTTTTTGTATCTCAAAACTCATAATAAATTAATGTGGTAACCGCTAAAAGTGTGTAATACGTTTTACATCGAACTGTTGAGTTTCACGATTACAATGAATAGACTAAGAAGCAGGGAAAGGATTTTGTTGACCTACAAAATCGAAAAAAGGCAAAAAAAACTGAAAAATCCCATAAATGGCTTTTATTAAAATCGAAAAAAAAAAAAAAAAAATTGAAACATTAATAACACTGTACATTTTAAAATTTTCTGGCAACAAACGCCTGTGATTGTCCTTCAGGAGAGCTTTGAAAGAGCTAAAGGACCTCTCCACATGGGCAGAGACGAGTGGAGCCACAGCGGTATCAAATACCGGAGAAATTTGGTATTGCACACACGACACAAAACACTAGTAGAATGTAGATATAGATATTTTTTACAGCGCAGAAACTTATCCAAAAAGTTTGCTTCGACACGAAAGTAAAGCCAAACAAAAGACGGGCATTTTGACCAAAAAGGTTCGTTTCCATGGTAACACGTAAACAAAAATGCAAAATTCTAGTCGCATCAGAGTACTCTATTGGTAAGATTAGTAATTCGGGCAAACCTCGGTGGTGTTCCCGCGATTCTATTTTTTTAAATTTTAAAGTTAAGAATAAAGTGCACATAAACTTAATAAGTATGGCCAAAAAAGGCAATATAGTTAAAAAAGGCAAGGAGCAACCGTCGAAATAGCAACAAAAAAACTCCAAATGGCAATAAACGGTATCTCAGAATCGACTAAAGAGTGGCAGATTAGATTGAATGACCTAAAGTCAGTCCATATTACTTTTACATATAAAAACGTACGACACATTCCAGTATACATTAATAACAATGTAGTGGAATACTCAAACACAGCTAAATATCTGGGCATGACCCTACACGCTAAACTGCGTTGGAAAGTGCATGTAAAGAAAAAAAGAGATGAGCTGAACATGCGATACAGTAAAATGTATTGGCTTATTGGGAGATACTCATCCATGTCCAACTACAATAAATTACTGCTATACAAGCAAGTCTTGAAACCAATATGGACATACGGGCCCTAATTGTGGGCATGCACATTCCAAACAAATTTACAAAACATTCAGGTCTTCCAAAATAAAGTACTAAGGAACGTAGTTAATGCACCTTGGTACATACGCAACGCTGATCTACATAGAGATCTAAATATTGAAATGGTTGAAGATGAAGTTAAAAAAGTTGCCCAAAGTCACAGAAGTAGGCTTCTCAACCATGTTAACGTAGAACTTACTGAACTATTAAATACTGACAATGTAATCAGAAGATTGAGGCAGGTAAGACTCCTTGATCTATAAGAGTTAGCCAAGGCCAAGGGATTAGGTAATATCTTCAAACAAAAAAGTTTCGAAATCCGACAACCGGCGGATTCTTCTTTTGAATTTTTCAAATAATTTAAAAATAAATTGCCGATAAGTCGAACGACTAGGTGCAATCCCATTCGGGATGACGACAGTCAGTTCTCCCGGGAGGTTTTTTAGAGGTTGTTCGAGTTCCTCACTATTGCAGAAGCATCCCTCGCGTACTTGCGTTGCAATGTCTTTCGATGATTTTTCCTTCCAGCGAACCCCCAAAGAAAAAAAACAAAAAAACCTTCCCTTTATACATTATAATCTTTTTTAGTGCCTAGGCTACATTATTCGAGCTCACAATGGTGACATTTTCCATACAAAATTGTATATTGTGACCTACAAAATATATAAGGGGTTCAAAATGATTATTAGCATAAACAAAGTATTAAATAGACCGCCAGCTCCCGTGCACCTACCCGATTCCCCTCGAAAATTTTGAAAAGAAAATTCTCTCTTAAATTTCGTATGCGTGAATACGTGTGAAGCAGCAAAAAAGAAAAGAACACATTAAATGTCCATAAAAAAGGGATTTAACTTTTAGTTAAAATTTCTAGTACCAATAAATAATTATTATAATGTTAACAAACTGCGATTTTTAGCTGAAGGTTAATTTAATATGAATTTCTATCCGAATAATACTAATTTTACTCTTCGAAGAAAAATTTTTTCATAAACAAATCGAGGGAATTGTCGCGGGCGCTCCAGGAAAAGAAACAGGGAAGAGAAAAAAAAAAGAAAAAAAAGAAACGTACGTTTGTCCCACGGAACAGATCCGGACAGATCCTGGAATCCTCCGAAATTGTTTCATGTATTAAGTGTTGTTTGTTTATGCTATTCAACCACTTCGCTTTTCAAAAAAATAAATAAGAAATACAACACAGATTTATATTCATTCTTGCCCGATCTATAACTTATATTGCTTACCTCTCACTTTTAACCGGTATTTTGAAATATTTAACTCCAACATTTTCTTTCTGCTCTCGCCCACACGCCAAACATTTAACATAATGTTTTCCCATTATTTTATTTAGAGTTCTTAAACTATGCAAACTTGCACTTCAACTTTCAATTTTCACTATTTTTAATTGTTTGCCACACGCACTGACACTGAACACCCTTTACTTCGTCAATTGATGGTAATGAACGACTGATAACAATCCAACTCCAGAGCGCCTTTAAAAATACGTGCGAAAAAAATGTAAACAATCCCCTCTACAACCAACCTAAGTAATTAGTGTGACCATCTGCTGTGAAATATTCTACCTAAAAAGTGCTGGCAATAAAACTTAAAGTCGTAAAATATGGTAATTAACGAAGTCGTAGCAAAGCAAAAGGGTTGAATTTCGTGATATAGAATAAAACATTTCATGTAGTGGTTCAGACAAAATGTGTTGTGTACCCTTTTTTTCTCAAGCAGTCGTTGTATACAGGAAAAAAGTATTCTTTCGACCTGCTTCCACTTATTCTACGATTTTTTCTGCATTTTGCTATGTGGTGGTAACAAATACATATGTAGAGAGTGTCCCTACTCATTGATGGATATACTCTGGTCTATATATATAGCCATGCATATATGCATGGATTTATTTTTTTGTGGCACACGGGCAGATAGGTAGAGTACCGACGTAGCAGAATCTCTTGCGGGACCGCAAAATCACGCGAGAGTTAATTCGTTTTGTTGTTGGGAGAGGTATCATTGGCGTGGGTTAAGATTTTGGTTAGTCAGTCGGCAGTTGAGTTTTGAAGCGAGAAGGTTGGGTGGTGGTGGAGTCAGCGCCTCGGTTGAGTGAAGTTTTTTTCTTGTTGATCTGCGCATATGCAGAGGGAACCTCCGCGGTCCAGTTAAATTATATCCGAGCAATGGATATTGAATTCGCGGAAAGTTAATTTAAAACCGAAAGTAATCGGTAACAGTGATTGTTTTTCTGTGGTTCCTTTTTTTTTAAATCTTTTTGCGAACTGGGTTTGCGCACGAGGCGTATCATTGACAGTTTTTTTTGTGTTTGGAGAATTACATTCCCACCACCCCAACCCTTCGACCGACGCAGCGATTCGATTCCCGGGCAGTGAACCAACCTATCGGTGAATCCGAAGATTCGAGCTGGGACTCCCAAGCGATCCGGAGAACTCCCACGTCTAATTGCGAGAGCAGACGAGGGAAAGGGCGTATTCACCGTTGGACCTCTGGTGCGTCATCCGCATCGCGGCGCGACCACGAGGTTCTTTTACTAGGGGGCAGTAGACTCACGACCTATCTACCCCCTCCCATCTCGCCATCAGGAACCTCAGCAGGGAAGCTGCGACGACATTCCTCAGGAGCAGGGCGTCAGGACCAAGGCCGAAGGGCATGGAAGTGTGCAGTAGAAGGCCGAAGAGACTTAGTTCGAGTTTTTTTTTTCCTCTCTCTGTTTTGTTTTTTTTTTATTTCCGCCCTAAGGTGGTAGTGGTCAGTTAAGTGCGTAGCTAAAAGAGGGTAATGGAGAACCCGCTATATTTTGGGTCCTTCAGACCAAGCTGTGGAAATTGAATTTGACTATGATAAGGCACTCATCGCCAAGGAAGAAGTAGTTTTTTTTTTTGACCCGGGGTGTTTCCCGTATTAGTAAGGTGGATTAACTAATTATTCCCCTCCGGTAGAATTAATTTATATTTTTCTTTTGGATTGTTCCTTATTGATTTGACCAAGTGTCACTACCGAGGGTATTTATTTTTCGCACCCCACCACTTAGCAAGTAAGATTGTTAGCTAGATATAAGGACGACGGAGATGTCGGATAAATTTTGAATTAATAAAGTTAGGGCCAGAGGTTCTGGAAGTACGAAAGAAATCAGTTTTTTGTTATTTTTCTTCCGTGGGTTTCAGCGTGTGTTTCCAGGTGGGTTGACGGGTTCCCATGCTTGGAGTTGGAATTCCCTAGCCGTGGAACGGTGGCAGCTGATCTTCCTGGCGGAGAAGGCCGCATGACTAGTGAGCAGGATTCGGCAGTATCTATATTTGTAGGTTTTTTGTTGTTCTCACGTGGGGCTCCTTACCGGGAGATGAGGGGCTAGGTTAGCAAGGGACGGGGAAGACTGGGGAGCGAAGGATGGTAGCATAGGGGAGTACAGCAGGTGTGCCGGGATGGAACTGGGACAAGGGGTCGTACCCCGAGATAAATCAGCGCATTGAGTACGGCCAAGGTTAGGTCAATCGGATCGTCATTCGGTTGACGAAGGGGGGGAAGCGCTCAGAGGTGGGGGAACCAGCTAATTCAGACCCCCCCCCATTTGGTTAGTCGATGCGAGAGGCGGACGGATTCGGGTCCACCAGGTAGTAGTAGCAGGTTGTAGGATAGGAGGGAGTGCGGGAAAGCTAATGCTTTTCCCGTCGTTAGTGTGAGGCCTGAAACAACGTGGCGGCGGTCCGAGACGGATTAGCAAGATCCCCCCCCAAAGCCGACGAGCTAGCGTGCGTGCAACCACCAGCAGGCCTACGCTCTTCCGTGCTTGGATACCCTTCGCCCACCCCTGCCCGGACTGACGGTAGGACCTGTAGCCCGACCGTCATATGGGTGGGGAAGGTTGATTGTGCCAAGACCACTTCACCTCTGGTTGGGGTTGTCCATCCCAAGGTTGGTAGAAGCTGGCCTTGTCTTCCAGTGTGGTCATGGTGCATTCCGTCTGGGTGTGCTACATTTTTAGTTTGCGAATCGAACAGCATATCACGGCACCCGAAATTCCGTTACAGAATTTGAGTTCGGTGAAAAGGGAAAAATGCCCACGCTTCGTGGGAAAAATAAAGAGAAAGTGCTAAGCACAGTGATTGACAGTAGGGTAGTTGGTAAGTTTCTATCAGCTGATGGATGCGTTCCAACAGTTTACATTTGTTGTTTTATTTCACCACGAAAGCATTTATTTTACAAAACGGTTAGTTGCTAATGTAATCAACGTATCAATAAAGAAATAAACTGAGAAATATTCATTCGCAGGAATAAAATAATACATTTTTGTACTTACAGTAATTCTTTTGTTTTCGTTTGTTGTTTTTGGCGAAAAATTATTTCGCCGGGGAATGTCGACAGGAAAAAGGCAACGAATTCAAATGGAAGAATTTATTAGGAATATTCAAATTTAGAGTTCGTTGGGGTTCAGGGCAGAGATATGAACATTTCTGAGTGGGTAACAGTTTTGAGTTTTGAGTTAAAATTTTTTCATGAATTTTTCAGAAAACAAAAAGGCACACAAATTATTACAAAATTTCAACAATTTAATAAACAAAAGCATTTCAAACTAGCGTAATAATTAATGAAAACACTTAAGCCAGCCGAGAACAGCCGTGAATAATGTTTATTTAGAAAATAACTTTTTTGTCCTATCAATTGGGCTGTTGGTCTTCATACTATTTTGGTGCAGATTTCTTTTCGAAATGTTACCTTCAAAACGATATACAACTTTCATAGGACATGACAAACTAATTTTTAGAAATTCTCATGACGAAGAAATGACTCTGGCTGACGAAAAAAAATTCTTTCAACTTTTTAAAATAATTTTTTTTTCTAAATTTTCATTGAACTTTAATAACAAAAATGTCTTCTAAATACAATCAACGAAAACGAATCTAATTTTTTTTTTTTTTTTTTTTTTTTTTTTATTTCAATCAAATGAGTACATCTACTGTTCTCGCTAGATTACTTAATACAAAAATATACTTAAAAACGACCACCAAAGCCTAACATCAGAATTAATTTATTTCTAAATGAATCCCTACCAAGATGAAAATCAAATATACTAGCATATCTATTAGATTCCCTAAGACATCTAGAAATTGGTTCATTGTATCCATAATTAACTCTATGATAATGTACATAAAATAAAAGACGATTTCTAAGAGCTCTCGATGGAGCATAAAATCCAATTAATGATAATAGGAAATGGCAATCGATATGACCAGTTGTCAAATCACGAATAAACATAATTGAAAAATATTGCCTACGTTTAAAAAGAGGTAAGATACCAATTAATTTGCACCTCGTCTCGTAAGGTGGCATTTCAATGTTCCATCGCAGTCTACGAAAGGCTACTCTAGTAAGACGCTTTTGGATTTTTTCTAATCTAATAGAATGTACTTCATAATATGGATTCCATACTATACTGCAGTACTCAAGATGAGATCGGACAAATGCAAAAAATAAACATTTAAGGGTATGTGGATCTTGAAAGTCTTCCGAGTTACGCAATATGAATCCTAACATCTGATTACCTTTGGCAACCAGAGACTCAATTTGCTTGCAAAAGCTAAGTTTAGCGTCAAAAATTACCCCAAGATCTTTTTTGGATGAGATAATGGACAGAGGGGTATTATGGATTGCGTATGTAAAGTGTATTGGAGAGAGGTTACGATAAAAAGAAAGGCTTTGACATTTAGAGACATTGAGATGAAGATCATTATTGTGACACCATATGGAAAGTCGTTCGAGATCCTCTTGTAAAAGAATACAATCGTGAACTGAACGTACAGGTCGAAACAACTTCAAATCGTCGGCAAACATAAGACATTGGGAACTCAAAAACAAGTCAGGAATGTCATTTATAAATAAAAGGAAAAGCAGAGGGCCTAAATGACTACCTTGAGGTACTCCAGAGGTAACATAAATTGGTGACGAGAACGTGTCATTTATACGAACATACTGGATACGATCCGTTAAGTAGGAATGAATCCACTTTAGGAAATTGGAGTGGAGCCCTAAATCAGTTAGTTTAGAAATCAATATATTGTGGTTAACGCGATCAAATGCTTTAGCAAAGTCCGTATATATTACATCACATTGTAAGCCATTCTCGAGGAAATTCAAGGTAGAATTACAGAAAATTGAGAGATTTGTGGTAGTAGATCTTCCTGCTACAAAGCCGTGTTGAAACGGGGAGATAAATCTCTTTAAGAGAGGTGTAAGTTTGTTACAAACTAGTTTTTCAAACAACTTGGGAATAGTAGAAATCTTACAGATTGGGCGATAGTTAATAATATCATGTCTCGATCCAGACTTATATATGGGCGTTAAAAATGAGCTCTTCCAATTTTCCAAAAAATTTCCAGACCGGAGAGACAAATTAAAAACTAAACACAGAGGTACAGAAAACGCGGAGGAGCACTTATGAAGTAAAATTGGCGGAATGCCATCTATACCAGGATTTTTATCTAAATTTAATAAAGAAAGGGCAACTTGAACTTCAGGGATTGAACACTCTAAATTGCCAATATTTAAGAAATCACAGGACATTGAGGTATTACTAGAAACTATGGGTGTGGTAGTACCACAAGAATATACAGACTGAAAGTGGTTGGCGAACATATTACAGATGGTTGAAAGATCAGACGAAGATACGTTATTAAGACGCATACAATTAGGAATACCATTAGACTGCTTTTTGTTGTTAATAAAAGTCCAAAAGCGCTTACTATTTGTCTTTAAATTAGATTCGACAGAAAGAACATATTGTCTGTAGAGAAACTTATTTAAAACATTAAATTGTTTTTGGAGCATCCGATAAACTTTCAAAAGCTCTATGTCGTTATTGCTGTTACGGAACCGCTTATAGGCTTTATTCTTCCTATTATTTAAATTTGTGATTCTATCATTAAACCAAATGGGTTTATTACCCTTGACAGACTTCGTTTTAGGTGTGTTTAAATCAATTGCCATTTTTACAGTATTCATAAATAAATTAAAAGAATTATCTAAATTACCATTACTAAATATATCTAACCAATTCATGCTATCTAAATAGTTTGAAATGTTGCTGAAATTGGCTTCAACATAGTTATATTTAAAATTAGTGTCACCAGAGCCTGGTTTAAAAAATTCATAAAATTCGAACTGCATGGATAATGCTACATGAAAAACAGAATTACGAAAGAGTGGGATCGTGGAGTTGTTGATACTTATGTCGAGTTCGGAATCAACAAATACCAAATCGAGGATATTATTGAATTCGTTAGGAAAATTATTTATCTGACGAAGGTCAAGCTGGGCAAGAGTATCAACGACTTCACGTTCATAATCAAAGTTAACATTAAATGGAAGAAGTTTAGAATCATCGCAATCAAATGACCAAATTAAGTTAGGTAAATTAAAGTCCCCAAGAACGATAACGTGCTGATGATCTTTTAAATTATTTAAGATAAAGGAACAATTATCTATATGTGCTTTATATAATAGGTAAGGACTCCGTGGTGGTATATAACTTACAATAACAATAACTTCAGTTCCAGAAATTAATTTTATTGAGACTGCCACTTGGTCAACATCTAAATCAGCTGCTGTTGGAGGGAGATTTATTTCGACACTGCGCAAAGATGACCGAACTGAAACCAATACTCCACCACCTCTCTCACAATCGGTTACAACGGAGCAACGGTTCTTGCGGAAAACCTCGTACTGGTCCTTGTTGAACAGTTCTTCGTTGTGATGGTTCTGAGTAAGCCACGTCTCAGTGAAAACAATAATGTCATATTGACCAGATGAAGAGAAAAGCAAGACATCTTGGAGTTTAGTTCTCAGGCCACCAGCATTTTGGTAGTAGAGACTAAAGGCTGAAGGATCTAAACTATTTGATTGGAGTTTTTTGGAAGGTTTTTTGGTTGAGTCTTCTTGGAGCTAGGTCGGCTCACGAATTCCTTTACAAGAATATCCTTAGGCCAAAAGTTCGGGTTGATGAGTAGTTTTCCAGTTGGTTCAGTCGTTAAAAGTTTGAATGACGATGTCAAGCGACCTGTAAGGTTATCCGCTGTCAGGCTGTGGCATTTTATATTGCTGGTATCAATGCCTTTCCCAGCAATGTAGGTTACAATTTCACTGCTTTTGGTACCATATTCAAGCCGTGACAAAAATACTGCAAAGTGGGGTGGTACCACTCTAAGAGTACAGTCCGTACTCGGAACACCGATTAATCGTTGGTGGGAATTCAAGGCCTCCCTACTAGTAGATGGTTTGTCAATCGGAATTGAGGCAGTATTGTCGTTATCGTTGACATGGTATTAAACGCCTTTTGAAGTTTGATGATTTTCCAGTGCAATGCATCAGTTGAAATATTTCGGTGCTTAACACAATAAAAGCAAATACCGGGAGTAGAGATAATCTTATCTACATCCTTTCCTTTTAGGCCTAGGCATTTAGCATGCGCCGTATCATGGCAAATACCGCACGATAAATTTATATCATTTGTGTCTTTTCCACAAATATAACAATGTAGGGTACTTTTAGGGGTACTCATAATCCAATAATTAATTTCCGAAAGATACGGTTGATGTATTAGGTAAATAAAAGTGGCTTGGTATTTGTTGGTTAAGGTTTCAGTACTGGGTACTCGATGGTTGCAACATGCAATGAGTCAGAAAAAACCAAAACAAAAATAATTGAGTAGGATCACTTTGCTAGAACGGCAGAACATGCACTAAATATTGTACTCACACGTAAGAGGGAGTGAGATCGCCAATGTTTGTCAGAGATGTTGAACTGCACTTCTTGTGAAATAGAGATGTATAGCCGCACTCAACGATTAGGTCGTATTTCGTATTGTTGAAAGCGTGAAACAGAGAACACAATATATTCGTGTAGACTCAATTGCTTCAAGTATGCAGAACACACACTAAAAGAACTCGCCGGGGAGAATGTGTCAAAATACTTATTTAACGGCCAACGTAAGAAGAAACAAATATATATGGCAATTTAATACGGGTTATAGAGAACCACTCAAATAAGTTCTTCTGATTAAATTTCAGAAACTTTTTAATTAGATTTTACACTATTACAAGTAAAACTACAACTCGCGGAAATGATGCGATGAAGGGAAAAATTCAATAATTCTCGAGCACTTCACAAGTTGAATCTTAGGCAAAGGTGTAAATTATTGTATCAAATAACAATAAGGAGCAAAGCTAAACGTGAACGTTGTGTATGGTTGCACATTCGAATTTAATTTCTTTATACTGTACGGGAATAAAATGTATAGGTATACTATCGGTAAAATTCCAAATAATTATTTGCAGATACTGATTGTATTTTATTTTTGCCGATGATCCCTATAGTTCATCGGTTTCCATTGTTTACAACCACAATGTTTCCATTGTTTACAACCACAATGTTTCCATTGTTTACAACCACAATGTAAACATGTATGGATTATCTAGTGTGCTTACAACCACAATGTTTCCATTGTTTACAACCACAATGTAAACATGTATGGATTATCTAGATAAAATAAAATAAGTCCTTGTAATATTCGTTTTAATGAAATAGAAATTGTTACTAAGTTCACCACACCATACCCACCGTTTTCTAGACACATCCCGATAATGGCCAATTATTTGAATTATTTGAATTTTGTCCAATGTCACCACAGAATGAGTTTTCAGTCATCTGCAGGTTGCTATGTGCAAATGTATGCGTGCGTCTTATGGACTTTAGCATGGCACACATACTTTCGCACATAGGAACACGGAAAACAGCTTGTAGGCAAACTCTCTTAAGTTGGAAGAGCTGACGGTCTATTTAATACTTAGTTTATGCCAACAACGATTGTCCAACAAAAAGCTCTTCTCTTCGTCCAACAACGATTATCCCACAAAATAAAAGCTTTTTCCTGAGTGCCAATTAAGCATATTGTAATCGTTTGCGTGTGTGCATAAATAATATATTGTGTGTGACGAAATTTCTTGCTTTCTTTTTATGCTATGCTTCTCGTTCCCAATTCCCTTTTCCGATTCCCAACGAACAGAAATTTTTATTTTGCTTGTATGAAGCAAATGTCCTGAGGCAAAAAAAAAAAATCGCAATTGAAAGAACAAAAATCGACCATTGTTGATTTATCTCACATTAAACTCGCTAAGAAAGAAAAAGGGCCAAATATTTTTCTGATACGTTATATAGGGTTTACACTCAATTAAGTTTCAAATTGATTCATTAAGAAGGTAGCATATCGTTTAGTTTTAATAGTTTAAGACGTAATACAAAAATAATAAGGATAAATATGGGAAGACTAAATATAGAGTAAAATAGAGGTATTTCTTGGAGGAAAGTGTATAGGTAATTACTTGTTGAAAAAAAATATTAAAATTATTTAGATTTCCTGGACTAAATAAGTGATTAACAAAAAATGTTTATTGTATACATTTTTTTTGTATTTGTATTTTTTTCTTTTTGCGTAATATACATAAAGGGTCGGCCATCTAACTTTTTTTTTTCAACTAGTGTTTATTTCGCGAATGGTAACACTTAGCTCATGTCTGATCTGACAGATAATTAGTTTTATCCTTTCGCTGAACGAATATGGGTGTGTATACGCTTGATGGAATGATCATCCAATGCGTTTTCGCTTCGCTAAATGGGCCTGCGATCGACTTAGATAAGATGCCGATTTTGCCAAAAAAATCATCTTTTCAGATGAAGCTCATTTTCATCTTGGCGGGTATGTAAAAAAGCAAAATTGTCGCATTTGGGGCACAGAAAACCCGCACGCATACATTGAAAAGCCGATAAACCCAAAACGAGTCACTGTTTGGTGCGCAATTTGGTCCAGAGGCATAATTGGGCCATTTTTCTTCGAAAATGAGCAGGGAGTGGCCGTTACAGTCAATGGCGATCGTTATCGGGTCATGTTGAACGAATTTTTGCTCACAAAAATTGAAGAGGAGGATATTGGCAACATTTTGTTTCAACAGGACGGCGCTACGTGCCACACAGCCGAAGCTACACTCGATGTTTTGCGCCCTGTTTTTGAAGATCGCATTATCAGCCGCAGAGCTGATGTCGTTTGGCCACCTCGGAGCTGCGATTTGACACCGCTAGACTATTATTTGTGGGGTGCAGTAAAAGATAGGTGTCACGCCGACAAGCCAGAGACAATTGACGCTTTAAAGGACAATATTCGTGAAGCCATTGGTGAAATACAGCTGCACACAGTCGATAATGTGCTTAAAAATTGGACCGATCGTGTAGGCTACTGCATGGCCAGCCAAGGCAGCCATTTGAATGAAATTATTTTCTATTATTAACCGGAAGAATTGTACTTTCAAATAAAAAAAGAAATTTGAGAAAATATTCAGTATTTTTTTTTTGTAGCATTTTCCAAAAAAAATAAGTTATTTGGCGGACCCTGTACTTTATATTTATATGTACCTACCTAAAAAATAAAAGAAAATCGTGTTTTTTTTTTTTCATTTTATTGTTTATTTGATATTTTGTAGTTCCTTTATCAGGAAATTTAAATAATTTTATCTCTGGTTATTACGCACTTCACTCTCCATGACATACCTATTATACTTTATTAAATTTTCTTAAAAGTTATTTAAACCTATAAAACAAAAATTTCCCAATAAAATTTGTTCGTCAAGGAATTCTAAATTTGCTCTAATTTGTCCTAAAAAAAATGGAAAGGTGAAATGAGAGCAGGCACTACAGGCAGATAATCGGCCCTAGCGAGGTATCCGTCGGAACGGAAAACTCTCCGCAGCGCATACTCTGTCGGAACCGCAAATCGCATTCGGGGTATCCGTTTTCGGAAAAAAAAATAATTGAAATGCGATGACGCATTGATTTCACCCCCACGTATTGTTTGGTGCTTGAGGCAATAAATACAAGAAATTGCGTTGCTGTATTGTTTTTTCTTTTTATTGCTCACATTTTTTAACACTTTACTGCAAAAGTGCAAATCGCAAATAAATTCCGCTGCTGATTGTTGTCGGAGGATATCGCAAACAAATTCCGAAACCAATTTCTGTCGGAGGATATCGGAACCTAGCTGTCAAAAAATTAACAACAATATGCACTTCATCGCACTTCAGCGTAATTCGCCGATATGCGTTACAAAATGTCGGAACAATTCTCCGAACAGTTGTTCCGAAGAATACCTCGCAGCAAACATCCTCCGAATCGTATATAATCGGAGAATTTTCCGTTCCGACGGATACCTCGCTAGGGCCGAATACAAAATTAATGGGAATCACCCCCGATTTTTATTCCATCAACCACGGTATTTTTTTTTCGAAGAGCAGGAGGACATTCGATTCATATTGAGAAGAAGAAGCATAGGATAGAACAAAAGAAAGAAAATCAGTCATGCACGAACGATACACATCTAAATAGTGAGTTCAATATGCATGTATAGTCTGTCCCATAGTAAAAGAAAGATCCCAACATGCGCAGTAGCAATTTATTTAAGGGATATTTTCTCTTTTGAGGTATTTTTGATCGCATGAAATTGTTAATGCTTTTCTCTACTTTATCTTTTTTGCAGCGATATTGGAAAACGTAATTATCTTGTTATTGAACGTGTTTTAACTGTCATCGAGTTTCACCAATTAATTACTGTAGTAACTCATGAAAAAAGTTGTATGCACGAAGTAAAACATTACAATCAAGAAAATGAAGAAATCATGAAAAATAGCACAATTGACATAAAATAATTTAAAGCAAAGAAAATGAATACGTATCAATAAAAGATATTGTTTGAAAAAATAAATATTTGAGATTTTATTTGCAATTAGCTACTGTTATAAATAGTGTTTTTTATAAATAGTTATTTGTTATATAAATAGTAGATAATATTAATCGGAATCCGATTTGTCGTTTTCAAAGTCATCTCCATCAGATGAGTCATCTGATGGGTGTATAATAATTCTTTCAGTGATTCTATCCCATACAATTTCTGCGTGGTGATATTCATCTTCTGTGCGTATTACTTTTTCACAATTTTCCGGAGTTATTTTGTTGAATTCTTCTTCCGCAATATTTTTGACATGGTCCAGTTTAAAAGTTGTATTTCTTGCTGCTACTCTGCTTTTTACTATCCCCCATATATTTTCTATAGGATTTAGGTCCGGATGATAAGGGGGTAATCGTAAGACTTCATGGCCTGCACTCCTAATGATGTCATCAATTTGAAGCTTTCGGAAAGACTTGTTTTGTTTTATTAATCCATATAGCTGTACTTTGCAGCTGGCTGGTTGGTGAGGTATTTTGTTTTCGGATAGCCATTTAATCATATCAGCCTTTAATGATGACGAGTTGGGGACAGTACCATCAATTTTATTGTGATATGTTGCATTGTCATCCGAGAGTATAACTGTCTTAAGAGCTTCTCAATTAGCCGTTTGGAATCGGCATAAAATTGTAGATCCCTTCCATTCGTTCCAAAAATGAAACTCACACAAAACGAATGGTTGTGAGAAGCTAGGCCTTGGGTCTCTACAGACCTGTTGCGCCAACTATTATTAAAATCTATGTGAGGGATAGGATATCTCTTAAGCGACACATGTCAATCCCAGTAATGATGCTGTATAAAAATATATGGAAAGGAATTTATGCTATCCAATACATGTGCCCTCATGACTATGATTTGGTTAGAAAGAAGGCAAGACCGCCATTAATTATTCATTATAAATATTATATTATATGTACATAGTACATAAGGTAGTATTCAGAACAATACCTACATTGTTGCAAAACATTCTTTCTTCAACCACTTTTAATTTCCTTTTGTTATTATTGTTCTTGTTCTTAGTCTGTCAAATATACTCTTCGAGACCGACACCTAGCGCACTACCTTGCCATTGATGACTGCGTTCATAGGGCGAAGTACAGGATGGTTCGAAAATCCATTTAATTAAAGAGAAAAGTCAAAGAGAGTAGAAAACGGCTTTAATTATATGCCAACCGTAATAAACTGCTAGAGAGTAGAATTGAGAACGGCAGTACTAGAGAAAGGGAAATTGTCTGCGCCGAAAACTTTAGAATACGGAAAGAAATAATTATAGAATAAAAGTTCGTGAAGTGTTCCGTAATAACATTGTGTGCGAGACGAAAAATCCTAGAGTGATAAAACGACCAGGAGGAGAAAGAAAAGAATTAATAAAATCTAAAAACTAAACAGGACAGAACAAGGGTACTTCCAAATTATCGTCCCTATAATTTGGCGGACCAACAGGAAGTTGGCCGCCCAAAAATTATCCCGATTGCCCGGAAAGATAGGCAAAATCCCGAGGGAAATACAAATTGTCACTGAAACAGAAAACCGCAAATTGGACGCCAAGCCGAAAAATACCCGTTGGCGCAGCGGTTAAGCAGGCGGCGAAAAGCACCGCTGATGCGAGAGAACATCGGCTCATTTTTTCATTTTAAAATTCATTTTTATTTGTATTCTTAATTAAACTTATATACTAGACAAAAACGATTAAATCTAATTTAAAACTAAAAAATGAAAAAATGAAAAAAAGGACCTCGGCTCACATCCTGGGCTGAACGTTAACTTTTTATTTTATTTTTTTATATAATTTGAAATCGTCTGTAATTGTAAATCTTGCCAATTTTGTTTTAAAATTTAAAGAATATTTTGTACTTTTTGCAAGTAGGAAAGGGAAGTAATTTCAGTTTATTGTTGAAAGAAATTGCGGGGTACCTCAAGTACGAAGAAATTTCGGTACATATATATATATATATTCATACAATAATAATTCCAAAAAAGTGATACAGGTACCTACAAGGAAAGAAAAGGATACCAGCGCAACCTGGATGCTGTGGCCACTTCAGTGAGTCTTTTTTAGACAAATACAATTATTTATTATATTTATATATATACACATAAAAGAAATTGAGGGCAGGGGAACATTGAGAAGAGGTACAGGGAGTAAATTTGGGTGGGGGAGTTGTATTATAAAAATCAGTTATAATAAATTTAGAATACTTTCCGTTTTTTTATATTAAAGTAAAGTAACCAAGAAGCTTTGAATTACCATGAATAAATCGAAGAATTGGTGAACGTGCAAAAGCAAGTAAAATGAGAGTTTAATTAACAAAGGTTGAGAGGATGAGGAGGTTGTGAAGGAAAGGATGTTGCTGGGGTAAAGAAGGAGAAGATGCCAGTTAAGGGGCTGTTGAGGCGAGTACAACAGCCAAGGTAGGCTGGGTGAAGACAAAATGCCTCGCACGCGTATAAACATCTGGCATGATGATGGTTTTTGTGACGTGCCTGGGTCAAGCTCCCACGCCCTCCGGCGAGCTTAGAGAGCGGGTGCAAGCATGCCAGCAAGGACCCAAGACAAGGCAAACAGTACGTTACAAAATATCGGTATAAAATTAAATTATTACCTGATTTTAAATATTTCACTGCAGTTCTGTGCTAGTTGCATGCATTATCTGCTATCTTTTGATAAATTAGTGTTTTTATTTGTTGCAAACACAAAAATGCTCAAGACACGAAATACCAAAATAAAAATTAAAGATCGGCTAATGATAAAAATAAATTATTGGCAATCACAATAGAAAGAAGCCTATTTTGTATTGAAAAATTTAGTCTGATTCATCACCATTGGTAAAATAAGGTGATCGTATTTCGAAATTTAAAGCCAAAAAAAAGGTGTTAAGCAATTAAAGATGCGAATTTTTACCACGTTATAATTTTATTAACTGCAACAAATCAATTACCAGATGGTTCGCTGGTTTCCACGTAAGACGAGATGTTGACTGGGTGGCTGCTAGAACATAAGTGACTGACAAATTTACCTCGTATATGCAATTGAACATAATACACAAAAACTATAACGTTAATGCGCTCACTAGCAAACACAGAATTGGCGATGAGCGATGACCAACGGCACTTGCATATGCGAGCAACAAGCGGAATTAGATTTGAATAAAGGAATACAGCGAACTCAGTCGAACCATAGGGTATGCAACATTATGTTAGGTAGTTAATTTATAAATATAATTTAAGTTTTAACAATTTTGGAATTAAGAACAAAGCAAGTAATTTAGAATAAGGAAAAGAAAACAAACAAAATTGATTCCAAAACATGCCGGCCCCGCTGAAGGCATTCAGCAAATTGGTAAAATAGCTAGCTTGGTGATAGGGCGCTTAAAATTTCCGTTTCTAGTACGCAGCGTAACAACTCTAACGTGCCCATCCTGGCCTGGATGGACCTCTTCGACTCTTCCCAAGGCCCAATGTGACGGCTGCTGGTTAGGCTCCTTGATGACGACCATATCTCCAACTCGAAAATCTCGTTTCGTTTCTCTCCATTTTGGACGTTGTTGGAGAGAAGTCAGATAGTCTGTGTGCCATCGTCGCCAGAATACCTGCATCATGTTTTGTACGGCTTCCCAGCGGCCCAAACGATTGGAGGGGACGTCCAAATAGCTAGGTTCGGAAACAGCAGTGTACGGTCTACCTATGAGAAAATGAGAGGGCGTTAGTGGGTTTAGGTCAGTATCTGAAATCGCACAAAGGGGCCTAGAATTCAAAAGGGCTTCGATTTGGGCTAACAACGTCGACATTTCCTCGAAGGTAAGAATATTGGTTCCGACGACCCGACGGAGATGCTGCTTAACCAACTTGACCCCGGCTTCCCAGAGTCCACCAAAATGAGGGCTATGAGGAGGAATAAATTCCCATTTGATTCCTTCGGCAGCCAACGTCTCAGCCACCATTTCCTGATGTTCTCTGGACCGAACCAGACGCGACATCTCACACAAAACACGCGCGGCTCCTTGGAAATTTGTTCCGTTATCGGAGTACATCACGCTGCACTTCCCACGTCTCGCAGTAAATCGCTTAAGAGCAGCCAAGATTGCATCGGTTGTCAGGTCCGTTACCATCTCGAGATGAAGCGCCTTCGTTGTCATGCAAACAAATAGTGCGATATACCCTTTTACCAACTTGGGTTTTCTTCCTTTTGACAGACGCAGTGTAATTGGGCCCGCATAATCGCACCCTGTATGTAGGAAAGCAAAGGATGGGTCCAAACGAGGAGACGGTAAATTTCCCATAAGTTGTGACGATTTCGATTGTCGAAGCCGATAACAAGTTACGCAATCATGAACAATTTTCCTTATAAGATTTCTACTACCGATGATCCAGTATTCCTGGCGAATTAATGCAAATAGTCCAGATACACCAATATGAAGATAGATCCTATGAGCATCGACCAAAATGAGTTTTGTTATAGGATGATCCTTCGGAAGGACAATTGGATGCTTGATGCTAAAAGGAACGTCCGTAGCGTTTGAAATTCTTCCACCAACCCGCAGTAGGCCTATTGCATCAAGGAAAGGGGACAACGAAGATAATGAAGAGGCCTTCGAAACACAACGAGCACTCTTAAGCGATTGTATATCTATTTTAAACTGGAGTTGACACCACAACAGACAAAATTGCTTAGCATGAACAAATTCAGAAAACGACAGACGGAAAAATGTTCGATCCTTTGATGGAACTCTGCAATTTCGGCTGAAACGGAAAACGTAACTAACAATTCTTACAAGCCTTCTCCATGACGAGATATATTAAGGGACAGAGCTTCTAGAAAATGCTCAACCGGAGACGCGATAAGCACAGCAGCAGGCTTCTTTCTTTCCTCAGGAATATTTTCCACGACGTTTATAGGATTTATTGGCCAGAGGCTTACATCTTTACAAAGCCAGGCAGGACCTTTCCACCAAAGTTCCAGTTCCGAGAGTTTAATCGGTTCAATTCCCCTTGAAGCACAATCCGCGGGATTTTCTGCTGAGCAAACGTAGTTCCAGCAGGACCGAGGCAAATTCGCTAAAATCTCCGATGTGCGATTTGCTACAAAGGTATTCCACCGCCGAGGGGTAGACGAAAGCCAAGATAAAACTATCTGCGAGTCCGAAAATGCCGACGTTCGAAAAGGAACAATGTCCAACGATGACCGAATCAGCTCTATTAAACGAGATAAGAGGAGGGCTCCACATAGTTCAAGCCGAGGAATCGAAAGTTGTTTCACCGGAGCGACACGCGTTTTTGCTGCAACCAATTGAACTTCAAGAACACCATCTACAATACTGCGAGCGTAAACCACCGCCGAATAAGCCCTTTCGGATGCATCGGAAAATCCTATTAATTCAAACAATTTAGAATTTACGGTAAATCTTCTCGAAATCCTAAAGTTCTCAAAACAGGATAGCTCTACACGATAAGACTTCCATTTATCCGCTATTTCCATAGGTAAAGGATCATCCCAACCTACTTTTGTTTCTGCAGTCCATAGCTCCTGAAACAATATTTTAAACAAAATAGTGGAAGGAGCGAGGAACCCAAGGGGATCGAAAATCCTTGCAACGTCCGACAGAAGGGTTCTTTTGGTGGGTAACAACTGAGCAGGTAAAGTAATTTTGTAGGAGAATGTGTCGCGGTGAGGGTTCCAAACTAAACCGAGAACCTTTGTCCATTGCGAAGCGCTATCTAAGTCCAGAGAAACACTTTCATCACAATTAATCTCGCTTAAAATGGACCAACAGTTCGAACTCCATTTGCTTAACTCCAGGCCACCGCAAGAAAGCATATTCACAATTTGGTTTCTCAATTCCAAGGTATCAGACACCGAATCAGCTCCCGTCATTAAGTCATCGACGTACATATCATGCAAAATTGCATGAGATGCCATTGGAAATTGATGTTTGTAGTCCAATGCTATTTGACGCAGTACTTTCATCGATAAGAAAGGAGCAGGTGATGTACCGTATGGAGGGGATTCCCTCCAAACGATCCTCTGGAAATCCCTATGTCTAGGATGAACCCAAATCTGCCGAAACATTTTAACTACATCTGCACAAAACACGTATTTATGAAGTCGGAACCGTAGGCAAACGTTGATTAAATAACGTTGCAGTGGTGTTCCTATATGCAACATTTCGTTTAGGCTGTTGCCATTCGTATCCCTATGCGAGCCATCAAAAACAACGCGAATCTTGCTGGTGACGACAGCGTGATGTGGCAAATAAAAGACGTTTCCCGACGTAGGTTCGATTTCAGCCTCTGGAATACGCTCCATATGACCTAAGTCCTGATAAATTTTCATAAATTTCCGATACTCCAAACACAAGGACTCATTGCGGGAGAATCGACGCTCCATTGCAAACAGTCGAGATAAAGCCCCAGCGATAGTATTAGCGAACTTGACTTCATTTTGGCGAAACGGTAATTCAACCATGTACTTGTTGTCTGGCGTACGAGATAAGGTTTTAGAAAACTGAGCATCTGCTTCGTCTTCACGATTTAGGAGAGGAAACTTGGACGGAACTTCTTCGATCTCCCAAAACGACTTCAATATCAAGTCGAGATCAACACCGGTGTGCAATGATACAATTGACGAATCTGGCATACTGCCGGTAACGACCCATCCAAAAATGGTTTCATGCGCAACAACATTTCCCTTCTCATCAGTACGATGACCATTCTGCAGAATACTCCAAGCCTTGTCAGCGCCCAACAAAATATCAATGGGTCCTGGAGTATTGAATCCTGGGTCAGCCAAACGAAGGTCTTCAAGAAAAAGGGTATTGTCACAACCGAAAGCAACCGATGGAGTTTGTGAGGTTATTTTCTTCAAAACATATGCCTCAACTTCTAGATTATTCGAATCGAAACGAGAATGCAACGTAATGGTTACAGCACCATGTGTAACACCAGCTTCTACCGACGAAATTCCCGTTATAGGTAACCGAGCATGGGAACGACGGAGGCGTAACCTATTCACCAAGCTTTCTGTCACAAACGAAACCTGTGACCCGGTATCAAGCAAAACACGAGCGAGTTGAGGGTTTCCGAATGCATCTAACACCGTAACGACAACAGTGGGTAAGATGCCAGAGGGACGAGAATCATCTTTAATGTGATTACTAACGATCGATGAAATAGCATTAGCACTAGTGGATGGCGCACATTGAGCGCTCAGGGATTCAGTTGAACGATTCGCGTTATCCAAATGAACTAAGCTGTGATGTCGAGTATTGCAGAATGAACAACGGGTTTTAACTCGAAATCGTGCAGACGAATGCTTAGTACCGAGGCAATTATAACACAACCGCTGATCCCTAACGAAGCTACGGCGAGAACTAAGAGGCATGGACAAGAATTCTTCACACTTGGGAAGCAAATGATCTTCCCTACACTTTGGACACGAAGCTTGTACAACGGATAATGTTTTAATGTTGGTATTTGGGCGAGAGTTTTTGTTCACACGATTTTTTGGAGCACTAGATTCTAACGCATTGCATCTAACCTCTAAGAAATTTATGAGATCTTGAATGGTAGAATGGTCCGAGTTTCCATTTTCAAAGGCCCAAGCCTGGCGAGTTTCTACATCGGTTTTACCAAGCAACATGTATATTAGCCACGGATCTCTGCTGTCAGATTTCAGAGCTGCTAATCCCCGAATAACTTCATCCGCGTTGTCCACAAGTTTACGCAAGTGAACTGTATCACCCGAAATGACATGAGGTAGTTTGATAAAACTTTCTATATACGCGTTAACTATGTATAACGGCTTATCGTACCGACTTTCAAGTTTTTCCCACGCTTGCTCGTAGTTAGAGTCCGATATGGTTAAATGATTTAACAATTTGGCAGCTTCATCACGCAAGGAACTCTTTAAATAACGAAATTTTTGAGATCCCGATAAACTAGCGTTACAGTCTACCGTTTTCAGAAACATGTCGCGGAAGCCCGGCCAATCTCTGTAATCACCGGTAAAAGGCTGCATTTTCATTGGAGGAAGCTCTACCTCGGAAACACATGTTTTACTTGAGCTCGTGGAAGCCGACTTCCCCAATTGGTCTAGTAGTGCTGCTTGCGAGCTAACTACATTAGCCAAAGAGCTCGTGGAAGCATCGTCTCGCACCGGAAGCGCCTTCCTAATGGCTTTCACTAGCGCACCTTTAGCCGTTATATATTTGCATTCCACTACTTCGAAATCAGATTCAGGGTCCCCGAACCCTTCTTCAGCATGGAATGCAAAAATCTCCTTTTGGCTGGCACAAAAGTCTTTCCACGCATTTTCCAACCGCTCTAACCGAACTTCTAATACCGCGTGTTCAGAATCCGCGGGAATATCTTGCACAAAATTGTATACGCGTGTAATTGCACCCTTTAGATGACCACGAGCTTGTTTCAACACTTCCATTTCGATCACGATAATCCTTCAACCAACCGCGTGTTTGCTATATGTAGAATATATGTAGGTACTACGTAGATATGCTCAATTTCGTAAACCCCGTGCAGCAAGGAATTATATTGAACTCCTATAGGATAATCCCAAGCCCTATCAGCAACGGCAATCCAAAACGATCAAAACCAGCAACGACAAAACAGGCAAAAATAACTTATATCTAAAGTATTACCTGTGTTTAAATATGTTGCTAGCAACCACCAAACGATTAATCCGCGATAGAAGGACCAATTTTGTTAAGCAATTAAAGATGCGAATTTTTACCACGTTATAATTTTATTAACTGCAACAAATCAATTACCAGATGGTTCGCTGGTTTCCACGTAAGACGAGATGTTGACTGGGTGGCTGCTAGAACATAAGTGACTGACAAATTTACCTCGTATATGCAATTGAACATAATACACAAAAACTATAACGTTAATGCGCTCACTAGCAAACACAGAATTGGCGATGAGCGATGACCAACGGCACTTGCATATGCGAGCAACAAGCGGAATTAGATTTGAATAAAGGAATACAGCGAACTCAGTCGAACCATAGGGTATGCAACATTATGTTAGGTAGTTAATTTATAAATATAATTTAAGTTTTAACAATTTTGGAATTAAGAACAAAGCAAGTAATTTAGAATAAGGAAAAGAAAACCAACAAAATTGATTCCAAAACAAAAGGAAAACCTTGGATTTAGTTAATCTATCCCCACTTTACGAACTGAGTTACTCTGTAAACTTAATGTTATTTTAATTTGTTTTCTTTTTTTATTTCCACGAACAATCTTCTAAGAATGTCTACATAAATTTAATTTATCATTATTATGGTGTATGTAGGGGAAGGTCACGTACCTTGGACCGCTTGTACCTTGGACTGAGTGCCAATTCCTGGAAATTGGCTAATCATGTTGCAACAAGTTCTTCTATAAATTTTCCAGTACGTCTATGTGATTCATTTCAGTTAGTGTTCAGTTGACATATGGGATGGAGGTGTGAAAAAAAACATCCGATACAAATTACACCCGCAAAAGTATTTTTTTTGTGTGTTTTGTGAAGTGTTCTGTTCATTCAGTTATTAAATTCTTTTTAAGTGACTGGTTTCTAAGTGTAAGTATATATCTTAATTTTATTAGTCAATAGTTTGTTTGCTACATTTGTGCTAAATAAAGTGCTAAATTTTATTATTTGTAAAACAAGTATAGTGAATGTACCTTGGACCTGTGTCTAAGCATGTACTTCGGACCGGTCCAAGGTACATGCTTTTGAATTTGCTTAAGAGCCTTGTTTTCCATTTTCTTCAAGGAAAATGCCAAGAAGTAAATCTGGAAAAAAAAGACCAAATGTGGACATTGATGCTTTACGGCGTGCTGTGGAAGAGGTAGTGGACAATGGAAAATCCATGTACACCGCAGCAAGGATGTTTAACTTCTCCAAAACCACGTTAATGCGTCACATCACCAAGCACAAGGGATCGAATAACTCTTCTTTTGTTTACGAGAGTCGAATCAACCACCGCCAGATATTTTCGCCTGAAGAAGAAGATCTCCTAGCAGAGTATGTGATAAAGGCATCCAAACTCCACTACGGACTACCCAGGGCGGAATTAAAGAAATTGGCTTTCCACTTTGCGAAAAGAAATAACAAGAAAATTCCTGAAAACTGGTTCGAACAGGGCGCAGCCGGAAGGAACTGGCTTAAGTTATTTCTTAAGCGCCACCAAACGATTGCTCTTCGAAAACCTGAGGCCACCAGCCTTTCTAGAGCTACTAGCTTTAACGAGGCCAACGTGAAAACTTTCTTTCAAAACTACAAAGATTGTTTATCCCGATATCACTTTTCACCTGAGCTAATATTCAATACTGATGAAACAGGTAAAAATTAAGTTTTCAATTTAGGTCTAAGTTTCATACAATCCTAAGGTTTTATCATACGATTTTGAATAGGTAACTCTACGGTTCATGTTCCGCCAAAAATTTTGGCTGAAAAAGGTGCTAAACAAATAGGAAGTGTAACATCAGGAGAACGAGGGTTAAATGTTACCATGATAGCTGCAGTGAATGCGATCGGAAACCATGTGCCTCCAATGCTTATCTTTCCACGAGTAAATTTTAAAGAGCATATGCTTAATGGAGCTCCTGCAGGAACGATTGGAGGTGCTAATCCAAGTGGATGGTCTACTGAGCAGTTGTTTCACAAATACTTAAAACATTTCATTTCATTCGTCAAACCAACTGAAGAAAAGAAAGTGCTGTTAATAATGGACAACCATGACACACATATTGCTATTTCTGTAATAGAGGAGGCCAAAAAAAATAATGTTATTTTGCTTACACTACCGCCTCACACCTCCCACAAATTGCAGCCACTCGATAGAGCAGTATTTGGAGCTTACAAAACATTTTATAACAAAGCCGCAAATGATTGGATGTTGTCTAATCCTGGAAAGCCAGTTACAATCTATGATGTGGCGCAAATTGTTGGAAAGGCTTTCCCGAAAGCTTTCACCTGCCAAAATATTATAAAAGGCTTTCAAGTAAGCGGAATTTGGCCGGTTGATGAAAATATTTTCAGTGATGATGAGTTCTTGTCATCATACGTAACTGATAGGCCTCTCGTTATTGAACCTGTAACAGAGCCAGGTATTTTACCACCAACACCAACCGTAACTGCTCCGCCGATGACATCGGCTTATGACGAAATCGGACCCTCAACATCCGCAGTTGCTTCTTCAGATGAGGTCCCAAAAGAGATTATTTCACCAATACAAATAAGACCATTCCCCAAAGCTCCAGCCCGGAAATTGTCCAAAAGAGGTGGACGAAGATTGGGGAAAAGTAGAATCCTCACGGATACCCCTGAGAAACAGGAAATTCTAGCTAATAAAGCGCAAAAAAAGAAAACCAAAAAATTGGCTAAAACAATAAAAAAAAGTTTGTTAAATCAATCTTCATCTTCGGAAAACGAAAACGAAGAGCCGCGCCGGACGGCCGAAATCAAACGTTACATAAAACCGAGAGCAGCAAAGCAAAAAGCTCAGAACTTTTTCGCCAATGATGCTAACGATCCTAATAGTGATCATCATGACTTCGAAGCCGAAAGTGATTGGTCGATTTCGGAGGTGCTCACAGCTGCCAGAAAAAAAATTTAATTTTCTAACTTTTTCCATTATATACTTATTATCTATCTTAATACTTTATACTTTAATTTTAATAATTTTTTTTTGTTAAAAGATTAATAAATGGATTTCTTTTTTTAAAGAATTAAGATATATCAATGAACACAATATATTTCGGTCCAAGGTACATATACTATCAGACCAAGGTACATTCACTGAATGTACCTCGGACCGTTTGAGGTTGAATTACAAAATAGGATTTTCCAGGCTTACGGTAGGTTATTAAGAAACAATTCAAACAATATTTAATATCCAATATAATTCACGTTGACATCAATAAAAAAAAATCTAAAAAAATTGCGTCGAACATAATTTGTAGTGAAAATTATAAAATCCGGACCAAGGTACATGACCTTCCCCTATGCTTATACTCGTACCTATTTATTCAATATGCTTATTTTTGAAACAGGTTCAACTCTTGGCAAAGGAAAACAATTTCTTTCAACTAATCAGTAGTGTTCCTACCAAAGGACTAACCGCACAAAGCTATGTTTCAAGATCTAAAGCTATTATGCGTTTGTATAAATCTGAAAACTTCTTAAACATACCTTCGTTACACAAATTTAATTGCACTGAAAATGTTGGAAATGTGGCAAAGAATATTTTTGCATGTTGTCGTAGTTACACTGAAATATTTAAATGCCAAAACGCAGTTCTTAATAAATGTCCTGTGCTCGAGATAGAGTATGCAGTATACACGATGCCTACTGATTCCCTGGTACCATCTGCAATGGCTGGTAATAGCGCTCTAGTGCGACATCGAAACCAGAGCTCAAATGCAGTGAAATGCAGCAACTGCTACGGAAATGCAACACTGACAACAGTTTTAGGTAAGTTATAAAATATTCACAAGTAAATATAAAGTAACATGAATATGATTCACGTATTTCAAATGAGAAATAAAACCCTTGAAAACTTCTCTACATAAACTGTAGTTTGGCTCCATTTTCTAGTTATGCTTATAATGTTTTCTACATCCGCTGCGTATCAATGTAGTAAGTGCGGCAAATGTGGCCCAGGCGGGTAATATGGCCTACTCCATTTTTTCCCAAACCAAAACCCACAACGTTATAAAAAATGGTTCATCGCGAACACGTTCAAACCGGTTTAGCCTCGTTCTTTCGAGGTGAGTGTGGCGCGACGGGTGCGGACGATATACGGCGCTGTTTGTTTTTCTTGCTTTCGATGTAATTTTTCGGTAAGTTTTCTTAAGTGTTTTTATATTAAATTTTGTGTTAAATTGGTAACTTTTTACTAAAAGTAAGTAGTGTTAAATATTTTCTTAATTTGTGTGATATTATAGTTAAAAAAAAGGTTTGTATAGTGTGTTGAAAATTAAAATGAATGAAAAAATCACTGTGTGTTTAATATGGCCTACCCCATGTGTGGGTAATATGTCCCGGTAGGCCATATTTGACACGTCGTTTTCTCGATTGAATTTCTATTTTTTTTGTTTTTTATTTTGAAGGCTAAAATCTCTAAACAAAGTTCAAAACCACGGAAGACTCGGCGGAAGGAGGACATGATGGAGGTCATATCGGAAATCAACAAAGCTCCTCGAAAAAAAACATTGCTCAGGGTGGGCCATATTTAACACCAGGTGGGCCATATTAGCCGCAATTTTTGAAAAAGTGAATAATGAAGTTCCTTTAAGTTTTTGCCTTTATTTTGTTTGTTATGTGTTTTTTTGCAATTAATGTTTTTAAGGATTGAAATATAAATAATTTCTAAGACTGCTAAATAAAAACAAAAATAATTACACTTAAATTTGTGGTTTTATTTCAAAAAACGTTAAGGGTGGGCCACATTTGCCGCACTTACTCTAATTACCTACCTCTTTACTTATGAATTAATTTGTTATGAGTAGATCAGTATTTAGGTAATGTGTATTACTAAATATTTTGATATTATTGCAGGAGGCATGGTTATTTTCGATGTTTTGGAGAACGAGCAAAACTTGATGGTACAACTCAAGGACCTTCCAGAGTTTTATGAGATACCTGAAGATGAGGATTTTCATTTAAAATTACTAGGAATAGTTGACTACACGAATGCCAGCACAGAAAAAGATGAAAATATGTCATACGGACATTACGTAGCCATCGTCAAAAGATGTGACAACACATGGTGGAAGTATGACATGGCCGACTTAACTTCACCCATACTAAGCACTGCACATGTCCAGATAGCTTTAGTTATACTGTATAAAATTAGAGTTTGGTCTCATTTTCCTGCAATGTTATTATTTTATTATCATTATATCATTATCGTGCATTAACTACGCATCTAACTTATATTTTAATCTCATTGGTCTGCAATATTATTATTTCATTATAATTATATTATCATTATCGTGCATTAACTACGCATCTAACTTATATTTTAATCTCATTTGTCTGCAATATTAAAATAAAATATTATAAACCTGTACACTATAAAAATACCTATGATCTCAATATATAAATAATAATAACTTTAGTAACTAATTATATTAATAAAATATTAATTATAGAAGAAAATAGTAAATTTGTACCATATAAAATTAGAAAAAAATGTGAATAAATAAATACATGTACGATTTACTATCATTAACTATATAATTCATATACCTATTTTGTTCTAACTTTTTTTGCAATATAAAAATAAATTTTTGTACACTGTTCAAAAACCTGAAACTGTAAGAATTGAAGTTTGGGAACTAACAAAATATAAACATTATATCCCATTCTTTATTTCATCAGAATAAAACACAAAATACAAACAATTAACTTGATATTTTTTTTTTTAGTTTTTAGTCCTCTTTTTGCCGTATTTCCATACGTTGCTGGTGCTCCTTACTTCTAAATACGGAAGATTTTGTATTTATTTATATACCTATATATATTATATGTATTTCTTCATTCTGAAAATTTAAAGAAATAATCTTAGAAATAGATTAGAAAATTACCATCGCAACTTAGGTACATTGTAAACATAATTTTTTTTTAAATTTTCGTAGAAGTTTCCTCCTTGAAACATGCAAATGATTATTATGTGGTATTCGATTGGGCTTCTCCAGATTCGCTCTCAGATTTCAGATTGAACATAAGAACGTCACTTGCTCTTTTTTTGTGTTGATATTCCCGAGTTTCGAATAAAATTCAGCCTTCCTTGTGCTTGTGCCATTAAAAACACGAAATAATCATTATCGATATGTTGAAATAAAATTCCATTTTCAGAGGCACTTCAAGAAAAATATTGACAACTGTCACGAAATGGCTTCGTTCACACACGGTACAGCAAAATCTCCGTTTGGTTCATCCAGAAAAGGAAATATTAAGCCTAGGGTACCTAGGTAGTTCGCGGCAACGTGAAGTCAAATAAGAAGCAGGAAAAAAACATGCGATATCTTAAAAACTTGTAGGAAAACAAAACAGATTTTATACGGCTGTATCAAAAAACAGAATGAAAGCATCGTAGAATTCCAAATTATGCTTATCAAATGTATTAGATAAAAACCGTAAAATTAAAATAATAGGAATTGCGAACACACATTTTCTCATATCTAGCCCAACAAATAACAGTTAAAGTTTAAAAATTAACATTTGTTCAGAAAATTTGTTTTTCTGAAACTAACAAATTTGCTTTTAATTGTTTATTATGCGGAAAAATCGAAAAAAAAAGTAATTCAATGTATATTGGAAGATACTACAGACAAAATTATGTGGTTGGAAGGTATAAAGAAACAAACGATGAAAAAGAAAAAAAAATTGATGAAAAGGATTGTTTTTAGATAATGTAGAGAGTTAAGACGAAGATAATATAGATGAAATCCTTTTTGTTATAGAAGAGGATATTTTATTCCTTATTTCTTTCCGATAGCTACATGCAGGAATTAACAATTTGGCGAACTGTCAACTTGACAAGGCTACACTGTACTCTGTTCTATTTTTCGGTTACAACAGAGTCACGGTATAGATAAAGTGGAAAAGTGAACCGAAATTTTGGACCGTATACTTTGTTGTTGCAATGCGAAAAAAAGTTGCACTTTCACAATGATACAAGACCAATTCCATCGGATAGTGAATACCCCTAATATTTGAAATAAACCTTGACCATTATAAATCGGTTTTTGTATCTCAAAACTCATAATAAATTAATGTGGTAACCGCTAAAAGTGTGTAATACGTTTTACATCGAACTGTTGAGTTTCACGATTACAATGAATAGACTAAGAAGCAGGGAAAGGATTTTGTTGACCTACAAAATCGAAAAAAGGCAAAAAAAAACTGAAAAATCCCATAAATGGCTTTTATTAAAATCGAAAAAAAAAAAATTGAAACATTAATAACACTGTACATTTTAAAATTTTCTGGCAACAAACGCCTGTGATTGTCCTTCAAGAGAGCTTTGAAAGAGCTAAAGGACCTCTCCACATGGGCAGAGACGAGTGGAGCCACAGCTGTATCAAATACCGGAGAAATTTGATATTGCACACACGACACAAAACACTAGTAGAATGTAGATAACAGTTCGATGTAAAAGTAAAGCCAAACAAAACACAGACATTTTGACCAAAAAGTTTCGTTTCTATGGTAACACGTAAACAAAAATGCAAAGTTCTAGTCGCATCAGATTACTCTATTGGTAAAATTAGCAATTCGGGCAAACCTCGGTGGTGTTCCTATGGTATTCTATGTTGCAGGAAAATTTGATATTTTTGAATTTTTAGTGCAATTTTCTAAGGCTTGTAGCTCAAGGCAGGGATCAAAGTGCAGTTTACTTCAGTGAAGGAATGCCTATAGCTACCTTCTAGAGGCGTTTTAACATTTTTGTCTTAAGGAGGTGTGGAACAATACTCAAGCTTAACCCTCCGATGAGCGGTGGTATATTAGGCGGTAAATGGAGCGTTAGGGTCTGGCCAGACCTACATATTAAAAACGTTTATTTTAGGACAGGGAGCTGGAGTTAAGCAGAAATATACTAAATCTTGTGGCTGTGTTTTAGTATGCGTGGCTAGTATGTATGTATATGTGTATGTTTGTGTGAAAATATAAAAAAACGAATGTCCGTTTGAAAAGGTGAAAAGGTACCATTTAATATGTATTCAATAAAAACACTTTCTGAAGAGCATTTTGGTTTGCACTGGTTCAATTGCGTAGAATGTTCGTTGAGGCATATAGGACGATTGCATATGCGGCATTGATATCGAGTTTTACGTCGCGTTTTGGAAGAAGAAGCGCAAAGATAGCATGATGAACGCGTGGAGGCTACCTCAGCATATGGCTGTGGTTGAGATGCGGCTGATGTCGATGGGTGGGAGTCCGGTACCTGATAATAACGAAATATATATTAAAATATGGTTTGTTATGTTTCATGTACATTTCGAGTATTCTTACAACGACATTGAAAAGATTCATTGCTTACTTGATATGAACAAACCTACGAATCAATGGGTTGGTTGCCCGATTCGTCATGTGTGGCATTATCAGCTGCCGCGCCAGTTCAATGACAAATGAACGGTGTTTGTCGCTCTGCTTTGCTGGATTCAACTCGTCATAGATGATGAATGAGGCTAAGCCGGCGATATCAAGCATGTTATAAAACATTGCCAGCGGCCACCGATTCGTCGAACGCTTCGAGGAATATCCAGTCAACATTTGATCCATTGTGTCCACGCCTGCTTTGAATTGATTATAGTCCAAAATTTGATTCGGCTTTGATGCTTTCGATGGATCGGTATCACGACGGTAGTGAACGGTGGACAACATGACTACTGGCTTCTTTGGATTTGCAATATAGGAACACAAAGCGGCATTATTGTGAAAGCAAAATATTGTACTATTCAGTGCTCGTGTTGGGTTCAACAATAGAGGAGGGATGAAGGTCTTGTTTTTTCTAACGGTTCCCACAAACGCCACATTTCGATCCACCAACATCTCTGCCAAATTATATGACGAAAAGAAGTTGTCAGCGTAAACTGTTCTTCCGCTGGCCATATAGTTCTCCATCAATTTCATGACAAACCGCTCGCCTTGGTTCGTCTCTCGTTGACCACCTGGTGGTTTTCCCGTATAGATTATTCCTTTCAGGGGATAATGTGAAACAGAATCGCAAATCCACCAAACTTTTATTCCGTATTTTGCGAGCTTACTCGGAATATATTGAGTAAACCTAGTACGTCCGCGATACAGAAATAACTGCTCATCGACGGTCACTTGGCAGCCCGGTGTGTATGCTGTCTCTAAGTTAGCCATCAGCATTATCCACACATCGTCTACGGCCGCAGATCTCAAGTCGCTCTCGTTCTTCCGGACTCAAATTTGGCGCATTTAGTTTACGAATCAAACTTGTAATAACATCACCTTCACTGCCTTCTCGCTCCATTTTACTGGAAACGAAAAACACAATCAAATTACACACGAGCCAAACACTATTTACAAGCGGCAGCAAAATATCTCCCAAAATAATCATAAATAACACTTGAAAAAAATCGAATATCAAATCACCAGCCAATTTACTTTTGATATTCGCACTTCGCATTAACTGTGGGTCTACACAGACCGTTTAAAAACAAAAATGTCCACTATAAATATAGCGAAAACAAAATTTTTACCGTTCCATTGTGTTCACCTCAGCATATTTGAAGAAGTCATGGACTGCTGCTACTCAGAAATACTAGGAAAAAAACTTAAGCACATTTTAAAACCGATTTGGTCTGGCCAGACCCATACGCTCATCGGAGGGTTAAATAAGTAAATAAGTGACGTGGCAATTTTCTTATGTTTGTATTTCAAAGCTGCGATAAAAGTGCACATCCATATGGTGAATGTTTGTCTATTGGAACCTTTTGAAGGCATTAGAGTCAAACAAATTTATATTACATCAGGTGGTGTGTATTTCTTGATATAGCACAAGCTAACAGATCGATTCTTCAGAATTAAACAAGAGACAGAGTACTCCACATTAAGAGCAACTAAAGCTGGTGTACCACAAGGTATTGTCCTAGGCCCAGTGCTATACCTTCTGTTTACTAGAGATTTACCTGAAAATGAAGAAACTACTATAGCAACTTTTGCAGATGACACTGCTGTGCTTGCTGTTGGAGAAACCGTCGAAATTGCAATAAAAAAACTCCAAATGGCAATAAACGGTATTGTTTCGAGGAGGTACCGGTTTGCACCACCTATTTTACAAATCAAAAGAAAGATAGAGCGAACGAGGAATGGTCTTTAGTTGGCTGTGATCGCGACAGAAGTGATTTAAAATAGTTCTTCAACTAATGTTTGGATTTGGGTACATAGAAAGCGTTACAATGAGAGCGTTATGAGAAGGAAAATAATTTGACTTAGCGAACAAATTTAGGCTTTTTTACATTGCATTTTACATTATGTATTTTAATATTTTACGATATTATTTTAATGTGCATAAAGCTATAGCTTTAAGCTTTAACTCAAATAGTTATTTTTGTTGCTGTTGCGAACAGGTATCTCAGAATGGACAAAAAAGTGGCAGATTAGATTGAATGACCTAAAGTCAGTCCATATTACTTTTACATATAAAAACGTACGACACATTCCAGTATACATTAATAACAATGTAGTGGAATACTCAAACACAGCTAAATATCTGGGCATGACCCTACACGCTAAACTGCGTTGGAAAGTGCATGTAAAGAAAAAAAGAGATGAGCTGAACATGCGATACAGTAAAATGTATTGGCTTATTGGGAGATACTCATCCCTGTCCAACTACAATAAATTACTGCTATACAAGCAAGTCTTGAAACCAATATGGACATACGGGCCCCAATTGTGGGCATGCACATTCCAAACAAATTTACAAAAAATTCAGGTCATCCAAAATAAAGTACTAAGGAACGTAGTTAATGCACCTTGGTACATACGCAACGCTGATCTACATAGAGATCTAAATATTGAAATGGTTGAAGATGAAGTTAAAAAAGTTGCCCAAAGTCACAGAAGTAGGCTTCTCAACCATGTTAACGTAGAACTTACTGAACTATTAAATACTGACAATGTAATCAGAAGATTGAGGCAGGTAAGACTCCTTGATCTATAAGAGTTAGCCAAGGCCAAGGGATTAGGTAATATCTTCAAACAAAAAAGTTTCGAGATCCGACAACCAGCGGATTCTTCTTTTGAATTTTTCAAATAATTTAAAAATAATTTAAAAATAAATTGCCGATTAGTCGCACGACTTGGTGCAATCCCATTCGGGATGACGACAGTCAGTTCTCCCGGGAGGATTTTAGAGGTTGTTCGAGAACCTCACTATTGCAGAAGCATCCCTCGCGTACTTGCGTTGCAATGTCTTTCGATGATTTTTCCTTCCAGCGAACCCCCAAAGAAAACAACAAAAAAACCTTCCCCTTATACATTGTAATCTTTTTTAGTGTCTAGGCTAAATTTTGCCCAAATGGTTACATTTTCCGTCCAAATTGTATATTGTGACCTACAAAATATATAGGTAAGGGGTTCGGAATGATTATTAGCATAAACCCGACTTACCCGATTCCCCCCGCAAATTTTGAAAAGAAAATTCCCTCTTAAATTTCGTATGAAGCAGCAAAAAAAAAAGAATTCTAATGTGGTATTCGTTTGGGCTTCTTCAGATTTGCCCTCAGATTTCAGATTTCGTGTGCCTAATCGAACATAAAAACGCTCTTGCTCTTTTTTTTTGTTGATATTCGGGCGACTTGAATATGTGTAGTCTTCGACACTTTTCTATGCGCTTTCCATTCACTGGTTAAATTTTATATTAAAACAATCGAAATTTCAGTCCCGATTGATTTCTAAATATTTGCACACAAATAATTTACGAAAATAGACTCACCCGATGCAATGCCTTTCTTTGCTGTAGAAAAAATTCACGCAAATGTAAACAAACTCCATCATTTATGTCAAACTCAAATGCACTTGTATTGGTAAATCTGAAGCAAATCTGATGTGGTATTCGTTTGGGCGCTCTCAGAGCACTTTTTTTGCCCTCAGAGCAATTTTTATGTTCGTTTGGTACAAAAAAAGCAAACTTTTTCAGATTTCAGAGCACTTTTGCGAATCTAGATATTTTCTCAGATTTGCCCTCAGATTTACCAATACAAGTGCATTTGAGTTTGACATAAATGATGGAGTTTGTTTACATTTTAGTGAAATATTTCTACCAGAGACAATACTGAGACCCCCAACTCGCAATCGTCTTGCCGCTGGCCCCCTCAGTTTTTTTTGAATTCGCCATTTTGTTTTCCTATCGGTGTTATGCCAATTTAGGATCCGTGTGAGCTTCAACAAAAAAAGCAAAACAAAAAAATGTGGTGATTTCCTTTTGACAGGAGTCGAGTGACAAATGTCAAAATATGGAAAACCAATTGTATTTTTTCCCCAACAAATTGAGAAAATGTAAGTTTTCGTATATTTTAAGTGTTTCAATTATGTAATAAATAACTATATATGTCTTACAGCTAATGAAGAAGCCGACGTTGAGGTGTTCGCTAACCTTACACATATGCAATGGATCGCACTGGAGACAACAATGAATATCAATCGGAGTCGATATAAGTATGGCTTACTATTCAATGAATTTGTCTCACTATATATTATATTTAATTATTAGATATTTCTTCAAGGTTTGTTAAATCGCAAGCTCCCACTCAAGATGATGCTAGAAAAGCCCTTGATTTGTCCACTATGCAGGAGAACACACGCCATCAAGATTGTATGGCCAAAGTCAAGGAATACGAAGCACATATTGAACAGGCGAAAGTGATCACGAAGAGCGTAGGAAGACCCTTATTGTAAGTTGGATTTGAATAAACATGACAAGTGGTGAGTCTTTTTGAAGGAAGAGACGAAGCAACAACAGCATCGTGCCCAATATCAAGACCAATTGGCAAGGCGCCGCTATGAAGATCAATTGTCGCAGCAGCAACGTATCCAGGAGGACAATTTCAAAAGTAAGAATATAGTAAAAGTTGTATGAATTGATTCTTTAACCGGTAACACTTACTAGGCAAGAGGAAAGTGTCGCACTCCAAGAGGCAATGCGCCGGCAAACCATCGAACACGAGATCGAAATGAAGGAGAAAAACCGTCTTAAACTACTCGAGCACGAGATGAGAACCAAAGCCAAGGTTGACAGGGAGAATCGTGACATCAACAAGAACAGATTCGTCTAAAGGCACAAGAAAATCGCATCACTGTCATCATCAGCATCAAGACTGCTGGTAGTCATTGGTACTGGATTCGAAGCAATGATTGGGACAACGTTTTGACTGCTGCTGGTCTGCCAAGGAAGCAACTGGTGTTTTTTTTTCGGTAAAACCCTTCGTTTTCTCCTGACAGACGCGTTAAAGAATCCCCTGCAATACCTCAAACGAATGAGATCCAAACCCGCCGATGCTCTCCAAGTAAGTGATTACTATTTCTTTTCATAGGTATATTTCTTTTCTAACTGAATACTTATCCACAGGATTCAAAATTAGAAGAACGTCTGCGAGATACTGCCATTGCAACGAAAAACACCCATCCAAATCGCGGTCTAACCGCAACATCCTGATGCATGGCCCACCTGGTAGTGGTAAGACAATGTTCGCCAATAAACTGGCGCAACACTCTGGAATGGATTACGCCATCATGGCTGGAGGTGATGTAGCACCAATGGCAAAGGCGGGAGTCAAACTATTCACATTATATAAACAATAGAAAACAATATGATTTACATTTATTTCAATAAATTAACACAAACAATTTATTTATTTAACTTTTTTTGTAATTTAACTTGATGAGATGATCCTCTTTAGATGATGATGCTGATGGTGTATATGTTGATGCTGATGATGATGATTTATAAATAAATATCTGTATGGAAAAAAAAAAGGTTATTATGAGGTATGGTTACCAAGCATTGTCCCTCGGGGCCCTAAAAGCACACAATTCTGCGTCAATTTGTTTTTTTTTTTTGTGGGAGGCTGTCCGTTATTCATTTTCCTACAATGATAAATCATTGAAACGCTTTATCAAAATATTTTACCCTATAATTAGGTCTCTTTAAACAAATGAAATCCAATTCCAGCCCAAGTAGAAGTGCCTTCCTATAGTTTTGGCCTGGTTTTGTGATGATTTTGGCTCAGAAGTCAGAAAAATTCGCGTAAATAAACAATTTGACAAGTGGTGAGTCTGGTGTCATTCAACTGTGGTGAGCTGTGACGGTGTTCACAAATGCCACTTTTTTCACTAGAAATTCAACATAAAATTGGTGAATAAGAAGGTACATTATTTCGATTATCTCAGTTCATTTTCATCAATTTTCATATTGAATTTTTTGATCCGAATTTATAAAAAGGTCCTAAAATTATAGTCTAAATCAAAAACTTTTTTTTTATATTTAGACTAATGCAGGAACTCGTAATTTACTTTATAAATGCATACTCATACAACTGCAATGATATTCATCTTCATAATGTATGATAATTACATAGTTATACTTTACAATACACAAAAACTGAAGTGAATGTAGAAATAAATGATTATGCATAAATACTGAAATACGTAATTGCAAGATTATAATAAAGCCACTTCTTTTTCGCAATTGTATTTATATGAGATGATCCTCTTCTTCAGAATTGCTTATTTTTCTTATATTGTCAACAAAATACACAATTATTCTTAAAATAAATCACTGTCCACACAAAATTTAGTTGTAACAATTATTTTCAAATTTAACGGATAATATTTTACGAACGCAGCCAGCAACTTTGCCCACACCGGAAGCCAATTTGGAAGCAGCGGAAGTTGTGCTCTTTTTTTGAGCGTGTGTTGGTGACCCGGAATTTTTGAAGTTTCGTGACATTTGTCAATACGAATTTCTATGTATCAATACTAGCGCAAAAAAACGTCACAAGCCCATGGTTATATAGCTTGTAGGCAAGTAACGGAAAATCGGCCGGAGTTGGGGGTCTCAGTATTGCCTCTGATTTCTACAGCAAAGAAAGGCATTGCATCGGGTGAATCTATTTTCGTAGATTATTTGTGTACAAATATTTAGAAATCGATCGGGAATGAAATTTCGAATGTTTTAATATAAAATTTAACCAGTGAATGGAAAGCGCATAGAACAGTGTCGAAGACTACACATATTCAAGTCGCACGAATATCAACACAAAAAAAGAGCAAGAGCGTTTTTATGTTCGATTAGACACACGAAATCTCAAACCTGAGGGCAAATCTGAAGAAGCCCAAACGAATACCACATGAGAAAATATCTAGATTCGCAAAAGTGCTCTGAAATCTGAAAAAGATTGCTTTTTTTTTGTACCAAACGAACATAAAAATTGCTCTGAGGGCAAAAAAAGTGCTCTGAGAGCGCCCAATCGAATACCACATAAATGACACTGAGCAGTCATCCAACATCGTGGTATTTCTACATTTTTGTAGAAATGTTGATGTCCGAAAACCCCTCCGTGCAAAACAAAAACAAAGCATCAAAATTGTGGAAATATTATGAATCTGACGAAAAAACCCTCGAACTACATTGCAACACACTGAATGTCCATAAAAAAAGGGATTTAACTTTTAGTAAAAATTTCTAGCACCAAGAAATAATCATTAATGTTAACAAACTGCGATTTTTATACTGAAGGTTAATTTAATGTCAATTTCTTTCCGAATAAAACTAATTTTACTTTAAGAAGAAATATTGTTTTTATAAACAAATTGAGGGAATTATAGTTCGGTGAAAAGGGAAAAATGCCCACGCTTCGTGGGAAAAATATAGAGACAGTGTTAAGCACAGTGACTGACAGTAGGGTATTTGGTAAGTTTCTATCAGCTGATGGATGCGTCCCAACAGTTTAAATTTGTTGTTTTATTTCACCACGAAAACATTTATTTTACAAAATAAAGGAATAAACTGAGAAATATTCAATCGTAGGAATAAAATAATACATTTTAGTACTTACAGTAATTCTTTTGTTGTCGTTGGTTGTTTATGGCGAAAAATTATTTCGCCGGCGAATGTGGACAGAAAAAAGGCAACGAATTCAAATGGAAGAATTGATAAGGAATAGCAAAATTTAAATTTCGTTGGGGTTCAGGGCGGAGATATTAGCATTTCTGAGTGGGTAACAGTTTTGTGTTTTGAGTTAAAATCTTTTCACGAATTTTCCAGAAAACAAAAATGTAAAAAAAAAAAAAATTATTACAAAATTTCAACAATTTAATAAACAAACGAATTTCAAACTAGCGTAATTAATGAAAACAATTGAGTCGGCGGAGAACAGCCATGAACAATATATCGTTGGTTTTTATACTATTCTGGTGCAGATTTCATTTCGAAATGCTACCTTTCAAAACTATATATAACCTTTACAGCACTTAACAATGAATGTGTCATGACAAACAAATTTGTAGAAATTCCGATGACCAATCTATAACGAAAAAAGTAATACGGCTGACAAAAAAAAATTCTTTCAACTTATTTTTACTTTTTTTTCTAAATTTTCATTGCACTTTAATAACAAAAATGTCTTATAGATACAATTAACGAAAATTAATTTATTCTCTTTAAACTGTACGAGATAGAACTGAAACTGAAATATATAGCTATCAGTAAAATTCCAAATAATTATTTGTAGATACTGATTTTATTTTATTTTTGCAGATGATCCCTATTGTTCATCGATTTCCATTGTTTACAACCACAATGCAAACATCCTGTACTGTATGCATTATCTAGGTAAAATAAAATAAGTCCTTGTAATATTCGTTTTAATGAAATAAAATTGTTTCTAAATTCACCACACCATACCCACCGTTTTCTAGACACATCCCGATAACGGCCAATTATTTGAATTATTTGAATTTTTTCCAATGTCACCACGGAATGAGTTGTCAGTCATCTGTCAGGTTGCTATGTGCAAATGTATGCGTGCGTCTAATGTACTTTAACATCGCACACATACTTTCGCACATAGGAACACGGAAAACAGCTTGTAGGCAAACTCTCGTAAGTTGGAAGAGCTGACGGTCTATTCAATACTTAGTTTATGGATTATAAGTAAGGCTCAATGGATTTTCGTGATAATACTATAATCAGGAGATGATTTTCGGTATCCCTGATGTTCCACATTATAGCTGTAAGGTTTTTTTTTGCGAACCATTATTTTCTTTTACTTGCAATTTGAAGTGTAGTTACATTTACTATAAAAGGTTTTTAAAATTTTAGAAACCGGCACAAAACAAAGAGAGTTAACCAACAGAATAATGTCAATGATATGCATCAAGGACTATTAACCAATCTCTATTGTAAACGACTTCGGTTCTCCCTACCTAAAATATCTTGCCCGTTGTATCAAGAAAAGCTATAACTGACCTTACGAAAGAAAAATACAAAATGATGTCGCATAAAGTGGAGGGGCAGATGAAAGATACTAAATTGAGTTTTACGACTGACATTTGGACGGATAGCTTAAATGTTAGAAGTTTTCTATGATTAACAGTGCACTTCCTAGGTGTTAATAAATTAAAATCGGTTGACACTGCTATAATTTCTCTCGACGAAGCCCATACAAGTCAATATAAACGCTATGCTAGAAGAAACCCTTTCGGAATGGGAAATTCAGAAGTCGAATATAGTTGCCACCATAGCAGATAATAGGGCCCATATGAAGAAGGCATTCAAATTAACACATTTACTTCGAATCTTAACATCATACATGTAGCTCATACACTAAACCTAGTAAAGGTTTTTCAATGAGAATTGTTATTGTGAATGACCCACTATTTCGGTAACTGTCACTTTTGAAGCTTTTATTCTTTGACATTTGATAAGTAGAAACTACGCCATTACTAAAAATGAAACGATGCACCCTTCAACAACGCATTGAAATTATTAAAATTCACTACGAAATGGTGAAAATCTTGGAGTCACAGTTCACAAAACTAAAGCATTTTTTGGTCGTCGTGAAGCACCTTGTCGGACCGCAATACAGAAATTGGTGGAAAAATTCGAGCTGTTGGGACAAGTTAGTGATGTGAAGAATAAAACCCGTGCACGTCGCTCAAGAACAACTGAGAATATTGCTGCTGTAGCCCAAAGTGTTGAAGAAAATCAAGGTTTTCCATTCCTCGTCGTTCTTTGGAATTGGTGAATGGATTGCGCTATCGAGAGATGTTAAATGATTTTTTATGGCCGGAGTTGGATGGCATTGATCTGGACAACGTTTACTTTCAACAAGACGGCGCTACGTGCCACACAAGCAACGACAGCATTGATCTCTTACGGTAAAAGTTTCCGGACCATGTTATCTCTCGAAGAGGTGATCACAATTGGCCACCGAGATCTTGTGATTTAATAACCTGCAACTTCTTTCTTTGGGGCCACGTGAAAGATAAGGTCTACGCCAACAGCCCAGCGTCAATTCAAGACCTCAAAGATAAAATTCGTGAGGCTATCGAGGACATAGGGCAGCCATTTGGGATTTGGTTATGGAAAATTTCATGAAAAGGATATGGTCCTGTATGCGTGCTCGTGGTGGCCATTTGGCTGATGGTGTTTTTCACGGCATACCTTCCTCTTTATTATGAAATAAACATCCGATCATTTATCTCAAAAAATTGCATTTTTCTTTGAATACCAAAATAACACCTTTAGTTTCCAATGCAATTAAAAAACCACCTGAATTTCCAGCGCTTTTAACCCGAGTAAAAGATGTTGTGAGTTTTTTTTTTAAGAAATCGGGGAATGCAGCTGATGCCGATTATTATATGATAGAGCGATTTATCGTGTTAGCTCCATATGTTGCCACAATTCGGGTTACTTCTACCTCACTTTTAGCTCCAAATAAGCTCTCAAATATCGAACTGAAAGAGTTGCAGGAGAAGTATGTCACCGCAAGTAGGGAATTCCAATAACAAATTGTTTATTCCAATCAGTTACTAGGTAAGTACAGGATAATAACTCATTCGCGGAAGTTCTTAAGCGAATTCTAAGTTTTGACAAAATCGAGTTTTTCCATAATTTCTGTCTGTGTACATTACTTGATCCCCGCTTTAAAAATATTCACTCTCGATACCCAACCGCGCTGCTAGCTGCCTAAAATCGTCTTCAAATAATTTTTCAAATTACGGAACTGGAGTTGCTGCTGAAACTGTAAGACCGGAGTTCGCTGATCAAGAAGATAACTCAAATAAATGAAAATTCCATAACAATCTTGCAGACTCACATAACAAAGCCCTCGAAACGGACGACAACAGCGATTTCAAACAAGAGTTTTCAGCTATTCAAAACATAAACTTAGTCCGATAACCGGTGATCCATTTTCAATATGGGAGGAATTAAAGCGTCTATTTCCCAATTTGTACTTCCAATAATAGCAACTGTGAAAGATTGTTTTCCAAAGCAGCAAACATTATAACCGAAAAAAGAAAACTTGAAAACTTTTATCAACTTCTCGTTTTACATTCTGTCATTTTACCCCATATCGTCCCTTAGACTATGTTCGATTTTCATAATTAAATTTTCGTTTCTAACCTCTTTTTTATTGCCCATGGCCATGCAAATTATATATACATATAAAACTATAAATCTCTACTTTTTAAACGTCAGTTTTGAATCCTTTATTAAATTATACAAACTACTATTTAATCAAAAAAAATATTTCTGAACCTTGAAATGTAACCTTCTTAAATTTACTATGTAATTTTTGAAGTTGCTTAATTTGAATGTATATAAAAAAAAATTATTCTTTTAACTTTAAATCACAAGATTTGGAATTTGTCACCACTATACGATTGTTTCTTTTTTTGTATTATAATGCAACGAGGTTTTTTATTACCCTTACGTATATTAATAGCAGCTACTAAAAAAGTGTTAATAACAAAACTAAAAACCTCTAAATAGCACAAAATATTGATTCAGTATCAACAATATCAATCATTAGAAAAACACTTACAAGCCATTCGTTGGCGAAATAAATTTGTTTTAATTATAAAATCGCTTATCAATTCTTAATCCGAACAGTGTTTTTAATTTATTCAAAGGATAATAACACAGACCTATCCATTCAAGGGAACACCATCGCCATCGCCAAGCTAACAACTCGAATACCCTTTTAATATATGCATAGGTACGTATTAAATAACCCTATTTCATCCCAACGTCTGCTTGGCAATGGCAATACAGCTTCCCGGACATCTTTATAAAACGCCATTACATTAATTTTAATATGAAATAAATGAAAATCTCCTAGAAAGGGTGACTATAATTGCTGGGTACTGATAAATGGCGATGGGGAATAATCATTTAGATTTTATAATAGGGAAACCTTTCCGAGTATTTTTTCCTGTGCTAGATTTGTCAAGAGATGCTTAAGCGAAAAAAAAATAATTAACTACTTGCAGGGAATATCCATGCATAAGGATTTTTAAAGTAACTTCGAGCTATTCACCAATGAATTTATCTAATCTACTTATATTCCTGCATACGCGTAGTTAACATGGGACGTTTATTGCAGTAAGCTGCGCTATCTACTAATTTTGCAAGTGTATTAAACGTTTAACATGGTTCGATTCTTCACATACGATTAAAGAGGTGTATTTAAAGCAATTTTGCTGTATTTGAAGATACATTACGATGACAGTGTGAGTATTGTGTTTCCCTGTATTATTTTGATATTTATTTAGGCGGAGTATACTCATAGGTTAGGTTTCTATGGTTATTGCTAAATTTTTTTTTTCTATAAGCAATATGCTTTTTAAAATCCAGTCTTACGGTTATTTATTAAATCGCATAAATATCGTTTTAAAATAGTGGAAGAAGTCTCACAGGTGAAGTGTTCCGTAAATCTTGCATGTACCTACGTACATACATTAATCCCAAACCATCAATTTGCATTGCTCTAACACTTTTGCCATTGCAGAGCTATTCGAAATGTTGTAGCTTAGAGTTACATTCAATTGGATGCTGAACGTCAACTTGAGTGGCGAATGAGCAACAGGATAGTTGCGATTCCGGAAAAACAAGTGCAAGAGAAAATCTATTTTGCGATGGAATCGTTCCCAAAATCAATGATATCAAAACCTTTTTCCGACTCCACCGGTAGAATCAAAAAAGAAAAATACATTCGGTTCCATTGTTTTGAATATATCGTACGTATACTTTTATTGCTGATTCAACAGAGGAAAGTTTTTTTTGAACTGTTATCCTGTATGCCTTGGAATCGTATTGTGTTCCGCGCTTCAACTCTTTATCAGATGCGTCGAGCATTGAGCGATTTGCGCCGTTATTCCCAATTGATGTAATACATTGTTCCAAGCACTACATTCTACTTTTCTCATATACCTACATGAAAACCTTCATTAAACTATTACTAACAAATATCGTGGAAACCATACACAGTCTCATTCAAAAACAAGCAACAAATTTCATCAAAATCGGCCCAGCCGTTTAGGTGAAATACACACGTAGAGAAGAATTTTATAAGGAAACTAGCCGACCCGGCAAACGTTGTTTTGCCATTTATATTATTTCTATAAAACATTTTTTTAGTTCAATAAAAATAACTATCTACTATAAGTGTGCGAGGATGGGGGATGTACTTATAATCGAAAGCGTTACAAACAAAAAAAGTATGCTTTAGTTAGGGTAATAAATAAATCTATATTAAAGTAACGAATATATTTGAAAGTACAATTCTGGATAGCTATCTAAACATCAAAAATAATTATTCATATTTTTACTATCAATTATTTAATTAAAAAAAAAAAAATTAATCTATCAGCGCAATAGAGTGAACAATATTCTTCGTTAGTCCGTCATTAGCCAACACAAACAAACTGGATGGTTTTCCGACGCGAGAACATGCCACATATAGTTGTCCGTGGGAAAAGCATTGTGTTTCCAAATCTAAGCCACATACAGACAATGTCTGGCCTTGTGACTTATTGATCGTCATAGCGAATGCCAATCTAATTGGGAATTGAGTGCGTTTGAATTCAATTGGCACATCTGTAGGAATCATAGGGATTCGTGGAAGCAATACATTTTCGCCTTGAAACTTGCCATTCAAGATGATGGCTTCAATAACGTTTTTCATTAATTTTTTAATGACTAATCGTGTGCCATTACACAGCCGCGGTGGGTTTAAGTTACGAAGCATAATAATCGGAGATCCAACCTTCAATTGTAAATGGTGTGGTGGCATGCCTGGCAAATCCAATGAATTTAAAAACTCAATTGGATAATTCACAGTCTCGTTTGTATCACAAACTGCATCGATAGATTTGTATGACACCAAGTCCCCAGGTAACAACTGTTGTATCTTTAAATTTAACCCATTGACGTCCACATTTTTAGCTGCCAAAATCGCTCTTTCTGCCAGCCACTTATGATTTGCATATTGTGTGTGTACGTCGGAAAATATGTGATCGATAAGAGTATTTTGTGAGAGGATGATTGTGCAGAAGTCCGTCTCCAATTTTATGCACCCAGTATTTTCATGTACAGCAACTTTCCCATCGCCAATATCTAACAGTTGTTTAGAGAAAGTTTCGGCGGATGGATCCTAGTTTTTGGTTGATTTATAGCACGATTAAGCGATAGTTTTAATGAAAGATTGTATTTCGGTATTTCTTCGACGATATATTGGATATCCGTCAACATGTGTGACCGTATCGTTAGTGAAATCTTTAGGAAAAGCTTCGTCCTCACCCCTACTCCGTGATGTTAAAAAAAAATTCTTGCTAAAAAAGTTAAAAAATGTAATGGTGGACCACCCTCAACATTTAGGGGGATGAAAAATAGATGTTGTCCGATTCTCCACCCTAGCCGTTATCCTTGCAAAGATTCACGAAAATCGGTCGAGCCGTTTCGGAGGAGTTCAATTTGGTGGACCACCCTTAACATTTAGGGGGATGAAAAATAGATGTTGTCCGATTCTCCACCCTAGCCGATATCCTTGCAAAGATTCACGAAAATCGGTCGAGCCGTTTCGGAGGAGTTCAATTACGCACCCCGTGACACGAGAATTTTATATATAAGATATATTGTTAATCTGTAGGCTTACCCTGTTGATGAAATAATAGAAGGTAAATAAATAAAAGTTGCTAAGTTTAAAAATAGGTGTTTAGGAAAATTAAAGTTAATAGAAAATTCCGCATTAGTTCTAAACCATGAATACTTGTGATTGCCCATTGGACCATAAAAAGTGAGAAAGGTTGTATATATTGGTCTCTTTCTATTTCACTTCTCCTTTTGGCTTCAAACTCGCTTATTCTCATTGCGTGATGAATCGCAAGTTTATCTCGTCATCGTTTGCTATAAATATAATCGCGAAGCAAATTTGGTGACCCCGTCATATTGGCGGTGACTTATTCAGAATCTTATAAAATAAAGATATCAATTATTTGATAAGAGTCTGAATAAGTCTTCGCTAATATATCGTAGATTTTACGTTTACAAAATTGACAACATGAAAAACGTGTGCGTTAAACTAAAAATTGGATCGTATCCAAGAAGCCGACCTCAATATTCGATTGAACGCATTCAATGTGCATCTTCAAGATCTCTCCTCATTAGGAGGAACGACGCAGCATTAAGACGATTAAATATTGTGAGTCCAGTAGCTAAGGCGAGTGCTGATAAAAAGGTAGATGGTAGATCAAAAGATATACCACGATCTCTAGCCACTGTGGAGATCGTGTTGTGAACAGTTAAAATAAAGAGTCCATTTCCAATAAAAGCGATAATTCAGTTTTATAACTTAATAGACTACAAAATAAATGTTTTAAATTTAACGGGAGAGGACGCGACCGATCAATATGAATACTAACGCGACTCTGGTAAATCTATATAAACCGGTTAATAATCCACTGACAAACTAAGTATATACATAAGTGTGGAACTAAAAGATATGCGATGATACCAGCGTACGCTTAATTTAGTAGTGATTAATACGCAAATTATAAAGAAATGATACTAAAAAGTTAATATTAGTTGCCACACCACCATTAACAAAGTTCAGTGAGCTTATGCTTAAGGTCTGGTCATTTCATATCGAGATGTTGTCGCTTCCTTCGGTTGTCTCCAGTTGAGCGGAAAGAACAAATTACTAAATCTTTGCGAAAACTGTCCTAAAGGTATGTAGGTACTCATGCAAATACTAAATGCAATTCGTTCAATTGCCGCAGTTGTGGCAAAATACATCACATATAACTTTACAATGACGTAACAGCATTTAATTCTAATGCTAGTGTGTTCGATCCTTTTACTTTTTCCAACGACTCTACGACCAGACACTCCTCTTTATGATGGCAACATGCACATTGAGGCGACAACCATTCATAATAATCCAATAATTTATGCCGTTGACTCTCGAGGCTCTCCTATTGCTCGACGCACAAAAATTAACCAATCTTATTCCTGCATACCCTCGTTTAAAAAGTTAGAATATCATAAGGCCTTCATTACTATCAAATCACGGGTACACGATTTTACTATATGTCTATTGAAGCGTTTCTACTTCCTAAAAATACCAGCCTCCTACCCTCTGAGGAAATCAACACCGCGTTACTTGATATGCCATCAAACATCACCTTGGCAGATCTATAGGATTTAAAATTCCTCAAAAAAATATCTTCTTACATTTCCTTTTCGGAAGACTACGATTGGAAAAGAACGCAACTATTCTCCAGACAACCGTGTTTGGATGATTGATAGATACCCAACTTCAAAAAATACAATCACAATTTGCCATTCAGTGGTTAAAAACGATTTTAAAGTCAACCGATATAAACCTCATTTCTACCTTCCGCACCACTGTATTCTTAGTAGCATGACCAAGTTAAGCGTCGTTTTTGGAGGCTGTGCCAAGTCTGATAGCAGGAAATCACTTAATGATGTGCTTATGGTACGACCTGGATTTATTTCCATTGCTCTGCATTTTCGTATGTATCGTTAAGTTTTTGCTGCTGACATAACCAAAATGTATCGAGAGATCGTTGTGTACCCAATCAGGCGGCCGATTCCCAATCCGTGAAGCTGTGAAGTGATAAATAATTTATCACTTAGTTTTTACAGCAGCTTTTCATTTTCGAGCATTCATTATGCGATTCTACTTAAATGGACTAAATGATAAATCCTGTTACCTATGTGCCATTTGTGCACAGGGATCAGGAACGGAGTATCCATAAGGCAGTGTAGGCATGTGCTTCACCACGGCTAGGGCAACCGGCGAGAAAAACAAAATTTTAGTGAAAATTTAATTTGAAGATATATTATCCTCAATGACAATATTATTCCCTTGATTTTTTAAGGTTCTATACCTTTTTCGCTTTTTTCCGTCTGTCCGACCACAAGACCAATTTTGTACCTGGGTCTATCTCAGAACCTAATTAACGTAGAAGGCTGTTTGCACACAACATCCGGTATAACCTCTAGTTAAACGACAAATAACAATGGTAGCGATACATTGACTGGAGTAATAATCGATTTGGTGAAAAAAAATATTTTTATTCGCACAAAAAGCTGTTTATTTCTTGATTTACAGAAAAATGGATGTATTTTTTTTTGTAGATCATGCTCGTATCTATATAATGTGCCGAAAATGTTTTGTGGAAAAGTTAATATTTTAAAAGATATTTACAAAAAACTGCCGATCACTATATAAAGTACGCTCCTTTTAACCATTTTTCATTCGTTGTGGCTGTGTTCTCTTAATCGATTCCAATTTAAATTTTCAATGAATTTTCAACTCTACCCTCTCATTGGAACTTTTCCAATGGATAGTCATTCGCATCCACACATATTGTTGTTTGTGGCTGTTTTTTTTTTTTTTTTTTTTTTAAATTACATTATCACATTTCGAATTATTATATAATGATAGTCCATTTGTTAATGGTGATTTTAAGGCCGAATAATCAGGCGACGGTACAACAAGGAAAATGATGAGCGTTTTGTTCAAGCGATTTAGTTCAAAATTGTGAACGCACAGTCCCCAATTCGTTGGATACGTTTCGTAACGTAGTTTCATTATAAACAAAGGTGTCAAAACACTTGTTTTGTAATTGCGATTTGTGAGTTTTACGACCGTGCATATATTTTCGTTTTAAAAACACCAGCCACCCGAAATTGTATTGGGTATATGTGCATATTATTGTATTACCCTTTTATTTGTTTTATTATTAAGGGTAAAAGAATAGCGTAATTATGAATAAGAAAATGTATTTGGGAAGTTAGAAATGTTTAAAGTTGCCCGAAATTTGCATTGTTTAGGGGCCCGACTTGGTTAATACGGCCCTGTCTGCGCGTGCCTGCCAACTTTGTTTTGACCAGTTATATCAGGGAGAAGTTTGGAGTCCCAATGTTCAGCAAACTTCACTTATCTCATAGTAAGGGGATTAAGGAGGTTTGGGGTAATGCACTTTGAAAAAAACTGGGTAGAAATCGAATACAAAAAAAAAAAAAAAAAAAATATTTTAAATCCGCTCTATATTATTTCTGTAGTTTCTGTAGTGTATTTTTACCTCTAGCGGTCCAGACGCTCAACTAATCTTATCAAATGAAGTGTAAAAAAAAATGATTCAGGGAAAAACTTTTCTTTCATTCATAATGCCGGTGCAGACGATACGCCACGAAAGAGTATCGACGGCCGAATATAGTTACAGTCATAGAGTATTATACTCTTATGACTCTTCACACGTATTCCCAAGTGATGCCAGATCGTGAGTAATTACCCATTTCGTGGGCAGTTTGCCTTTCAAAATAAGCTAAAAGGGCGAAAAATGAACAAAAAATAGTTTATTTTGTTGATTTTTAACGTCGTAATTGGGAAAAAGGGCATTTTTAATAGTCGTCGTGAGCAATTCAGTCCGAAAAGTATGGTATCACTGTATCACAGATCACAGTTCACAGATAGGAAATATAAGAGAGACTTTTATTTTCTAAATATATTAAGAACAAAACATTTGGGATCCACTTAACTTAATTTGTGTGCGTATTACCTATCAGCGCAGCAAGCAAATACACATCAAGTCTCTACGATTCTTTAAATATTGCGTAAGGATATGAATCAGGCATGAGTTTGGTTTTTTGGACAGGTACACCTACACCGTATAGTATATAAAATAAAAGTTTTGCTAACGTCTTTAACTTGTATGAAGCATAAACTAAGTATTAAATAGACCGTCAGCTCTTCCAACTTAAGAGAGTTTGCCTACAAGATGTTTTCCGTGTTCCTATGTGCGAAAGTATGTGTGCCATGTTAAAGTACATTAGACGCACGCATACATTTGCACATAGCAACCTGACAGATGACTGATAACTCATTCTGTGGTGGAAAAAATTCAAATAGTTCAAATAATTGGCCGTTATCGGGATGTGTCTAGAAAGCGGTGTGTATGGTGTGGTGAATTTATTAATTCCATTTCATTAAAACGAATATTACAAGGACTTATTTTATTTTACCTAGATAATGCATACAGTACAGGATGTTTACATTGTGGTTTTAAACAATGGAAACCAATGAACTAAAGGGATCATCGGCAAAAATAAAATCAAATCAGTATCTACAAATAATTACTTGGAATTTTACCGATAGTATACCTATACATTTTATTCCCGTACAGTATAAAGAAATTAAATTCGTTTTCGTTGATTGTATTATAAGACATTTTTGTTATAAAAGTTCAATGAAAATTTAGAAAAAAAAAAAATTATTTTAAAAAGTTGAAAGAATTTTTTTTCGTCAGCCAGAGTCATTTCTTTGTCATGAGAATTTCTAAAAATTTGTTTGTCATGTCCTATGAAAGTTGTACATCGTTTTGAAGGCAACATTTCGAAAAGAAATCTGCACCAAAATAGTATGAAAACCAACAGCCCAATGGATAGGACAAACAAGTTATTTTCTAAATAAACATTATTCACGCCTGTTCTCGGCTGACTCAAGTGCTTTCATTAATTATTACGCTAGTTTGAAATTATTTTGTTTATTAAATTGTTGAAATTTTGTAATAATTTTTTTGCTTTTTGTTTTCTGAAAAATTCATGAAAAAATGTTAACTCAGAACTCAAAACTGTTACCCACTCAGAAATGTTCATATCTCTGCCCTGAATGTTTTCGTGGTGAAATAAAACAACAAATTTAAACTTAAAGCTGATAGAAACTTACCAAATATCCTACTGTCAGTCACTGTGCTTAACACTGTCTCTATATTTTTCCCACGAAGCGTGGGCATTTTTCCCTTTTCACCGAACTCAAATTTCCTCGATTTGTTTATAAAAAAAAATATTTCTTCTTAAAGTAAAATGAATATTATTCGGATAGAAATTGACATTAAATTAACCTTCAGTATAAAAATCGCAGTTTGTTAACATTATAATGATTATTTCTTGGTACTAGAAATTTATACTAAAAGTTAAATCCCTTTTTTATGGACATTTAGTGTGCTGCAATCTAGTTCGAAGGTTTTTTCGTCAGATTCCTAATATTTCCACAATTTTGATGCTTTATTATCGTTTTGCACGGAATGTTTTTCGGACATTAACACTTCTACAAAAAGGTAGAAATACCACGATGTAGGATGACTGCATCTTTCTTCATGATTCTTCTTTTGTTTTGTTCGTATTGCAGAATTTCAGGCCTAGGCAGTCTTTAAAGAAAGGATGCTTTTGGACCTGATAGGTGGAGCTGTTGTAGATCTCTGGTACCACTTAACCGATTTAAATTAAATTTTGTAGATGTGTATCGTTGGTTCCAGGTTTATAGATAGTATACTTTTGGACCAGATAGTCGACGCTTTCGTCGATCTCCCAAACCGCTCAATCGATTTCAATGAAATTTTGTGGATTGTATGGGTGGTTCCCGCTTCAAAAATAGGATATGTTTGGACCTGATACGATGATGTTGTCACTTTGTAAAAATAAAAATAACATTCGCATTCCGTGGATTCCATTATTGAGAACGATTTGCCATTCATATTTAAGCGTCTTCAATTTGCCGTTAGTTTCGCTTAATAAGTCGCAAGGAAAATCGCTGGAAACTTGTGTCATCAATCTTGATTTTCAATGCTATACTTCAGTTATTTCTATGGTACGAGTATACATTTTAAATAATTCGAATTCACTGAATTACGTAAAGCAGCATGCGCGTTGTATATGCTCGGAATTATTATTTTCATTACATTAACGAATTTGGGCGAAACGAAGTTCGCCGGGTCAGCTTGTCGTATATATGTATGGAGGATATGGATAAAAGATAACAAGCACTCGTAAATTGAGTATTTACATATTTTTTCCATTTAAAATCTTTTTAATTAATTTTTCACATTTCTACCAAAAACCCAAAAAAATTGTTAATCATTTTCTTAAAACCAAGCTCCACAGAAAACAATCTGTTCCGTTACAATCAGAACTTATTCTATTTACCTGGCCGTATCGCGTATTCCTTCCGATAACGTTTTTTTAATCTTAAAAGTAGTTTCATTAGTTTCTTTGCATTATGCTTTGGTTAAACAAGAAATGTGAGGGTAATAGTACGAGTAAACTTATGAGTAGAACAGTAATTACAATTGGATTTTTTTATGTAGATATATTGAAACATAAAGGAAATAGTTCTTGTGCAATTGACACCTTTATTATATTTAGGATATGAATAAGGTTGATGTGAAAAGGTTTCCTACCAAATAAATAGACATTTTTTCTATTATTGATTCGAATCGGTGCACGAAAGACTGTATTGTACTTAGATAATTTGTATGCCCACTTGTCATCGAAGTCAATACTTTTGTTATTGCTGAAATCAATTAGTTCAACAACTTTGGTATAGCGCATTCAAATACACATTAGCATTACCACGTGGAATTATGATCCCAGTTATTGGTAGAGGCAAAATACAATGTTTTCGAGTCCGGTTGTTTACACTCAGGACTCAGAATGTCAGCAGCAGAAAATAATTAGTGACGAAATCCATTAACAATGAAATCAGTGTAGGTAGTCACACGAGATTTTTTATGGTATTTGTATTCTATTATAATTAAAATAAAAATAAAATTGCTATATGTACCATTTAGTATAAAACATACAATAATGATACATTTACAAACGTTATTCCTTTTTTTTTTTTCAATAACTTAAGAGCAAAAATTTAACATAGTGAGATGGTATTTGCATACATAGTATGAATGCATATAAATTGAGATGTATTAAAATACAAAAGTATAAATAAATTAAAAAAAAAATTTAATTTTAAGATATATCTATGTATGAAGAAAAATTATTTACCATCCAGTCGGGTAAACAGTAAGTTCTCAGAAATGCTTGATTTGCATATTAGTTGTAACCTTAAGATTATTTAGCGTTGACTATGAAAATTTAGAGCAACTAATTTATGTCAAAAAATATTCGTTTGTTTAGTAACATCATTGCAACAAAAGTGATTGTCAACACCTCGCAGATAAATATATGCCCCTGAATTAAGCTTATGCAGTTCTAATTTCAGATGATTTGTATATGAATACGTTACTATGGCAATATGGCGGCGAAAAATTGAATGGCACCAAAATGCTTTCACTTAAATGATAAGAATTTTGAATGGGGAATTATTAACTTCATTTTACCAGCCTTAATGGCGACATATAATTTTTTCTTTGAATGATGTGTGTACCTAAGTTTCATTCTACTCATTTCATAATAAATACTTAAAAAGTGCACGGAAACTTTAAATGTTAATGTATTATTATAATGACGATGATGATATAGATAATTTCTTAAACATGTCATCCTAGTAAAATTATTGTTCTTATGAATTGAGCTTGTTTATTGAATTATAATCAGCAAACAAGCAAACAGGTATAACAACTACGAAACGATAAAGTGCCTGTCCAATGGACAAATATAGCCAGACTATCGATAATCGTAGAGTAAAATGATTCATCATTTTGAAAATGACGGTATTAAATTCAGTAAATTCTACGCGTTTCTTGATTTTATTCGTTGGAGAACAACAGTGTTTTTTTAATCTTTTCAGAATAACGATCCCCCCTTGAGCACATAAAAAAGCTTAGCGACGCTCTTTGAAATTGAAATAAGAAACAAATTTGCAAACTTGCACTGCAAATAATATTGTAATGGTGAGTGTCTAGTAAATGATGCTATAGTAGGGGTCCTACAGTTTTCGATGTTCTCATAACGGTAATTTTATTGCGCATTTCTCTGTTGTGGCTCACAATTGAAAAAAAAAAAAAAAAAAATTATTCCGCTTATGTAAGTGTGTATGATTACAAAGAAAAATGTGTGTGCACAATTAATTCAGGCAATTCCCTAAAAAATATTGTGGTCGAATCGTTTTTATTCATTCAAGAAGTTTCGGTTACTGAAACGTTGATTATGGGCTTAGGGAACGTACAAAATCGTCGTGTAAGCTACTTTCCCGACGAATCTGAAACCGACACTAAGCGGATACTCAACCGTTTTCTTGATATATCCATAGATTCAGCTGACCTTAACATGCAAAAGAAGGAAATACCGAGGATGATATGCTTTAAATGGAGTTCCAATCGCAGTGGACAGACGTTTTCTGGATTAAAAAAAGGAACGAGGACCCAGATCTTGCAAGAGAAACTATAAGGTTATTAGAGCCGTTTGCTATATTTTACCTGTGTGATCTTACAGCTAACGTTTCCTTCAATGCGCAAGAGGCCTCTACCCAGAAATCAAGCAAAAGTGCAAAAATTACATTTTAATGCTCTGACTGATATATTATTACTGGAGCGATTGAATTGAAACTGAATGCAAAAACGGGAGTTTTCTTTTTATTTCTAATTTTGATCGTAATATACAGTGAGCCTGTATTTCTCAAAAGTTCTTCTACATTTTGATGATTTTCTTTACAGAAAGCAATTGTGATGATTTGAAATTGGATTTTTGGATAATTTGTGAAGACTATTACGAATTTTCTAATCTCGCTAGACAAACACAGTTAAGAAAATATAGTTCAATCCGTTCTCGAGATAACAAAAAAAAAAAAAAAATAATCTTCATGTTTTCATTTCTGATTTTGAAGCTCGCGACCTCTTAACATTTGTGACCCATACTTTGAAAAACACAAATTTGTACCAATTGTATACACGAAATTAAAAAATATTGCATTTTTGATTTATTTCTAAACAACACTATTACATCAAGGAATTCTATTTTCTATATTTGGTTCATTTAATATAATTATTTAAAACTAGCTGACCCGCCTTGCTTCGCCAGAGTTCCATATCTCAAATTTAAAACAAAATAACTAGCGTTGTACAAACCCAGTTCTCGTTTTCTGCTAAACTGACGCGATTCTGACTCTATGGGCTTATTTGAAATTTGAATTCGTGTTTCGTGTACTGTGTCCGTGTCGAAAACCCTTATTTTACAAGATTTGGAAAGGCATAGTGCACCAAGGTTTCATTTCGAGAAGTCCAAAATACAAGCCTTATTCCAGATTTGTTTCTTCAGGTTTCCTCAAGGAACAATCATAATTCAAAACTTAAAGCAGAGATTAATTGTGTTAAGTACTGTGTCATAATTTACCGTTTTCCTTAATGCATAGTGTTCTTAATTTTTGCAAGGAAATGAATAATGCCAGCAATGTTTGCTGGACACCCTCAGACTCTCCTGGGCTTTTAGAGTATTATCAAAACTTTAATTATTGATTGAATGATTATTAATATAGTTTCAAGCAAATTGTCTTTGGTTCTTGTACAAAAAAAAATCAACTGCGGAAAGATCCAATCAACTGCATTTTTTGTTAAGATCTACTGCGCTCCTCTGTTTTTGAAGTGGTCCAGTTCAATTTAAAAAAGAGAGCAAACAAAAAAAAGAAAACAAAACACACAAAGTGCATAAAAAAAGAAAGAAAAAGCACACGGACAGTACAAAAGGTACAGAGAGAGAACAATATTTTGCCGTACATATACACAAAATGGTCTCCACTGAACGCTGGGAAAATCCAACGATCTAGCTTCAATCGAACATTTTAATGTTTTGTACAAAATAGTTTAATGCTTATTGTTCAACTTGAGGATAACGTTCAAAGACGATTTATGTGTTTAAATGTTTGTACATATTTCAACTTTATATTAAAAGAAATCGTATTTCATTTGGAAGAGGCATTCCAAAGCAAAGAGCTAGAAGGCATTCGAGAATTACATCTTTTCTTTGATCTCCGCTCCCGGACAGCGGATAATGGTAAAACATATCCTGATAACCGGAATCAATTTCGTGCAGTACTTTTGTAATCAATTCCGAACAAATACCTCGCAGCCAGCAAAAAAATTTACGGTTTTATTACTCTTTTTTTTTTAAATTCTGATTCGCCATTGCAATAAGAGGCACATCGATCTGAGTAGATCTATTGTGCCATAGGATCAGAAAAGTTAGTTTAGGCTATTAGTGTTTCTACCTTCCTAATGTAGCTGATGATGTTTTCAGCAGAGAATGCCTTTACTTCTTCTGGGCTTTTTATCTCCCCGAAGAAGAAGTTCCCTCTAATACCACAAAGAGCTGGGCAATCGCATAAGATGTGCTCAGTAGTTTCGTCTTCTTCGATGCATAGGCGGCACTCCGAAGAGCCGGCTACATGTATTTTGTTTAGGTGATATCGTAAACCATGGTGCCCCGTTAGGTAGCCAACTAGGTTATTGATATCGTGCATCCGTAGATTTAGAATCTTTTGGCATTGTTTTTGAAAGGTTTAATAACTTTTTTGGCCTGGCTTTCCCAATATGAAATATATTCTTATAGCAAGATTTGCCGCGGATTTAGAGATTGCGCAGTAGTAGTTCTGGCCCTGTGAAAGGTGTTTCCGGACCTGTTCTGGCCAATTTGTCGGCTTTTTCGTTACCTTCAATTCCCTCATGGCCAGGAACCCACCATAGTTTGGTTTCGTTTTTGGTGCATAGTGTTTGGAGGGTATTGAAGCAGTGTAGGGCTGATTTGGAGTCATTGTTTGGTGAGCTAAGGGCATTTATAGCTTCTTGACTATCCGTGTATATATGGATGTATGCGCCTTTGATATCCAAGTTGTAGATGAGGCTTGCGCATTCATTAATGGCAGGGAGCTCTGCTTGAAATACGCTTGGGCTTTTTCCCATTTGTATTGAGACAGTATGGTTAGGTCCGAAAATGAGGGCTCCGACCCTGAGTCCATTTTGGAACCATCCGTATACCAATTTTTGCCTTTTTGACAGTTTGGTGGGTTATTGGTAACCCACGCCTCACTATTTGTATTCTCCGCGGAGAATCTTCTGTTTTTTTGGGAGGCGGTCTGTGATCGCACATATCACGTCAAGTTCTGTAATCTCTGAGAGAAGGGTCATCAGGTCCGAGTGATCACCGATGTCCATCTCCTTCATTTGTAACAGATACGGTTTTATTATAGTGTTACATTTGGGCTGGGATTCGAAAAGATAAAACACTATTCTGTTAAACTTTTCTAGTCAGAATCACTTTTATTACACTTTTATGGATTATACACTAATTAGGTACTAGAACAATATTACTTAAACAATTCCTCAACGATTCAAACCAATCACTTATTTCACTTTATTACTCTGCACTTATTTATCTTTATACAACCGATTACTATCTCGAACTTTAACCAATCACTGATAAAAATCAACTGTCGCCCTGTTCTACAACCTCTCCTTTTATATCTGTTCTGCCATCTCTTCGAGAACTTTCTAGCTAACTCCAATTGGTTCTACAATTGGCTGACATACTTTTTCCCCTTTTCAGCAATTGATAAATTCCCATTTAGTTTAGTGGGGAATTGACAGATTCCAATTTCCAATTGGAAGTGGAACTTGTTTGGTGACTAATGGGGGTTGTTTTCATTTCACCATTTTAGTTTGTTTTCATTTAACCACAATTCATTCCACGCCACAATATCCCCCTCTTAAACTTGTTCGTCCCGAACAAACTCGTTAACATTTGCACCATTGTAGCGATGAAGACGATCCACATGAACGACTTTCAGCTTGCCTCTTCCTCGTTGGATGCGATAGACAACGTCGTTGATGCGCTTTACGATTTTGTAGGGCCCTTCCCAGTCTGGTTGCAACTTAGGTGATAAACCTTTTCTTCGATGAGGGTTATATAGCCATACCAGATCTCCTTCTTGGAAGCCTGTAGTTGTTGTTTTAGTATCGTACCTCGTTTTCATGCGGTCACTGGCTATCTTAATATTAGCCCTAGTCCCTTGATGCACGTCCCTGATGATATTCCTGAGGTCAGTAACACAGTCCTCCTCATTTTTGGATTCTTCGCATGGAGATCCAAACATTAATTCGCTAGGTAGGCGGACTTTTCGACCAAATAGGACTTCAGATGGAGTATGTCCTGTGGTGTTGTGCACTGCACTTCGATAGGCCAATAAAAACATGGGAATGTGTTTGTCCCAATCTCTCTGGCCATCGCCAACGACCTTAGAGAGGTGTTCATTCAGCGTTCTATTGAAGCGCTCCACCATCCCATCTGATTGTGGATGAAGCGGTGTTGTTCTTGTCTTCTTAATCCCGAGTAACTGGCACACTCCTTGGAAAATCCTGGACTCGAAGTTTCGTCCTTGGTCCGAATGCAGTTCCATAGGCACACCGAATCTGCTTACCCAGTTGAAGATGATTTGCTCCACCACAGTCTTAGCTTCTTGATTTGGGATAGCGAATGCTTCAGGCCACTTACTGAAGTAGTCCATAACAACAAGGATGTAACGATTTCCATTGTTCGTTTCAGGAAACGGTCCCGCAATATCAACGGCTATCCTTTCGAAAGGGGCTCCCACATTATATTGATGCATCTGGCCTCGGACTTTCACTCTCGGGCCTTTGTTGGCCGCACATATTACGCATTTCCTGCACCAATTCTCAACATCCTCCCTTGAATGGACCCAGTAAAAGCGTTCTCGTACTTTTCCGAGTGTTTTGTTTATTCCCAAGTGGCCTCCAGACACTCCATCATGCAATTCCCTCAGCACTTCGATAACTTTTGTCCTGGGAACAACAAGCTGCATTACGTACGACTTTCCATTCGGGCTTTCCCATTTTCTTTTTAGAATGCCGTCTTGGACATGAAGGGAATCCCACTGCGCCCAGTATGCCTTCAGCTCGGGACTCCTATTGGATATTTCCTGCCAGTCTGGTTTTCCTTCATGCTCCTTCCAGGCGAGGATTGGTTCGATATCCGGATCTTCCTTTTGAGCCTCCCGGATTTCCCGTGCACTCCAGCCACCAATGGGCATAGCTCTCACCCTTTGAACGGACACGACATCTTTTTCCTCGTGTCGTAAGCAATGTTTACAATCTGCTTTGCACGGTCGACGGGAGAGAGCGTCTGCATTTGAGTGAAGATTTCCCTTTCGATGTTGTATTTCGTTGTCGTACATTTGCAGCTTCCGCCCCGTGAAGTTCGTTCTTAACTGATGGCTTTGTGAGGTTCCGTCCGCCGATTGTTCAGATGCCTCCTCGATACGACTCCTAGTTCTGCAATGTGGACAACTACTCTGTCTACGTTCAGCTCTGCACTGTCGTTGAAGATGTCCAATTTTGTTGCAGTTCCAGCAACGGATCGGTCTCCTGCGAGCACTGTTCCGGTCTTCTACATCTGTTCTCTGGCATGTACATTCGACGGATGTTATTTCTCTTACGCGGTGGAATCCTTGAGATGCCTGGTCAGCAGCTTTCATAGTTAATGCAAATGCCAGTGCCTCAGGAAGAGTTCTCTTTCCAGCCATTCGTAGAGCCATCTGTAGCTGTCTGTCCTCTATGGCTTGTGTAAATGCCTCAATAGCCATTTCGTTGATGACATCTTCGCCGGCATTGGGATATGACAAGTGCGCTAGTCGTTCTATATCCGCTTGCAGCTGCTGGAGTGTTTCTCCCCTCTTCTGGAATCTACTGCGCAGTTGCACTCTATACACTTGCTGCATATGGTCGTCGCCAAACCGCATCTCAATAGCCTTAACCAAAGCATCATAGTTGCGTTGTTTTTCTTCTGAGATAGTTTGAAGCAATTCTGCAGCTATACCTCGTAATGCGAGCGTTAATGCAATCGACTTTTCCTCGTCGTCCCATCCATTGGTCATTGCAGCTGCTTCGAACTGTCTCTTATAGATCGGCCATGATGTTTGACCATCAAAAACGGGTGGTTGCATCTCCTTCCTTTTTGGGCAGTCAGTAGAATATTCCCGAGCTTTCTGTTTCTTGACTTTTTCGAGCTCTTTAGCTATGTTCTCGATGTTCGTGCCGAGCTCTTTAGCTATGTTCTCGATGTTTGTTTCGTGTCTATTAAGAGATTCATTAATTTCCTCAAACTTGGTTTCATGTTTGTTTAATTTCTCATCAATCGCGACGATTTTTACATCTAGAACATTCTTAAACTCTTCCACGGCATCTTTTTGTGCGGCGGTAATGGAATTTTTCTGTTCTTCAAGAGAATTCTTCTGTTCTTCTAGAGAATTCTTCTGTTCTGCGAACTTCGATTCCATAGAATTCTTCTGTTCTTCTAGAGAATTCTTTTGTTCTGCGAACTTCGATTCCATAGAATTCTTCTGTTCTGCGAACTTCAATTCCATAGAATTCTTTTGTTCTTCCAGAGAATTCTTCTGTTCTTCCATCTTGGCAAGAAGTAATTCCATCATAGCGCTAATATCAACGCCTGTACTTACTTGTTCTTCTGCCACGTCGAAAAGCATGGTCTTTGGATTTTCTCCCTCATTTTCGAGAGCCTCCTGCAGACGAAGTATGAGGTCACTTTTCCCTCCAGCTGTAGAGATATTCCTCTTTTCTAATTCACTTTTTAATTGGGGTATGCTTAGTTGTAGCAATACACGACCCATTTTTTTTTTTTTTGTCTCTTGTAATTTCGAAATTCACAAATTCACTTGAATTTTTTATTATTTTTTTTTTAATATTTCTTTATCACACACGCTTTAACACAGAATAAGTTTTATCCCACTTCTGACACCAATGTTACATTTGGGCTGGGATTCGAAAAGATAAAACACTATTCTGTTCAACTTTTCTAGTATAATCACTTTTATTACACTTTTATAGATTATTCACTTATTAAGTACCAGAACAATATTACTTAAACAATTCTTCAACGATTCAAACCAATCACTTATTTCACTCTATTACTCTGCACTTATTTATCTTCAAAACCGATTACTATCTCGAACTTTAACCAATCACTGATAAAAATCAACTGTCGCCCTGTTCTACAACCTCTCCTTTTATATCTGCTCTGCCATCTCTTCGAGAACTTTCTAGCTAACTCCAATTGGTTCTACAATTGGATGACATACTTTTTCCCCTTTTCAGCAATTGATAAATTCCCATTTAGTTTAGTGGGGAATTGACAGATTCCAATTTCCAATTGGAAGTGGAACTTGTTTGGTGACTAATGGGGGTTGTTTTCATTTCACCATTTTAGTTTGTTTTCATTTCACCACAATTCATTCCACGCCACAATATTGTGGTCGAATCGTTTTTATTCATTCAAGAAGTTTCGGTTACTGAAACGTTGATTATGGGCTTAGGGAACGTACAAAATCGTCGTGTAAGCTACTTTCCCGACGAATCTGAAACCGACACTAAGCGGATACTCAACCGTTTTCTTGATATATCCATAGATTCAGCTGACCTTAACATGCAAAAGAAGGAAATACCGAGGATGATATGCTTTAAATGGAGTTCCAATCGCAGTGGACAGACGTTTTCTGGATTAAAAAAAGGAACGAGGACCCAGATCTTGCAAGAGAAACTATAAGGTTATTAGAGCCGTTTGCTATATTTTACCTGTGTGATCTTACAGCTAACGTTTCCTTCAATGCGCAAGAGGCCTCTACCCAGAAATCAAGCAAAAGTGCAAAAATTACATTTTAATGCTCTGACTGATATATTATTACTGGAGCGATTGAATTGAAACTGAATGCAAAAACGGGAGTTTTCTTTTTATTTCTAATTTTGATCGTAATATACAGTGAGCCTGTATTTCTCAAAAGTTCTTCTACATTTTGATGATTTTCTTTACAGAAAGCAATTGTGATGATTTGAAATTGGATTTTTGGATAATTTGTGAAGACTATTACGAATTTTCTAATCTCGCTAGACAAACACAGTTAAGAAAATATAGTTCAATCCGTTCTCGAGATAACAAAAAAAAAAAAAAAATAATCTTCATGTTTTCATTTCTGATTTTGAAGCTCGCGACCTCTTAACATTTGTGACCCATACTTTGAAAAACACAAATTTGTACCAATTGTATACACGAAATTAAAAAATATTGCATTTTTGATTTATTTCTAAACAACACTATTACATCAAGGAATTCTATTTTCTATATTTGGTTCATTTAATATAATTATTTAAAACTAGCTGACCCGCCTTGCTTCGCCAGAGTTCCATATCTCAAATTTAAAACAAAATAACTAGCGTTGTACAAACCCAGTTCTCGTTTTCTGCTAAACTGACGCGATTCTGACTCTATGGGCTTATTTGAAATTTGAATTCGTGTTTCGTGTACTGTGTCCGTGTCGAAAACCCTTATTTTACAAGATTTGGAAAGGCATAGTGCACCAAGGTTTCATTTCGAGAAGTCCAAAATACAAGCCTTATTCCAGATTTGTTTCTTCAGGTTTCCTCAAGGAACAATCATAATTCAAAACTTAAAGCAGAGATTAATTGTGTTAAGTACTGTGTCATAATTTACCGTTTTCCTTAATGCATAGTGTTCTTAATTTTTGCAAGGAAATGAATAATGCCAGCAATGTTTGCTGGACACCCTCAGACTCTCCTGGGCTTTTAGAGTATTATCAAAACTTTAATTATTGATTGAATGATTATTAATATAGTTTCAAGCAAATTGTCTTTGGTTCTTGTACAAAAAAAAATCAACTGCGGAAAGATCCAATCAACTGCATTTTTTGTTAAGATCTACTGCGCTCCTCTGTTTTTGAAGTGGTCCAGTTCAATTTAAAAAAGAGAGCAAACAAAAAAAAGAAAACAAAACACACAAAGTGCATAAAAAAAGAAAGAAAAAGCACACGGACAGTACAAAAGGTACAGAGAGAGAACAATATTTTGCCGTACATATACACAAAATGGTCTCCACTGAACGCTGGGAAAATCCAACGATCTAGCTTCAATCGAACATTTTAATGTTTTGTACAAAATAGTTTAATGCTTATTGTTCAACTTGAGGATAACGTTCAAAGACGATTTATGTGTTTAAATGTTTGTACATATTTCAACTTTATATTAAAAGAAATCGTATTTCATTTGGAAGAGGCATTCCAAAGCAAAGAGCTAGAAGGCATTCGAGAATTACATCTTTTCTTTGATCTCCGCTCCCGGACAGCGGATAATGGTAAAACATATCCTGATAACCGGAATCAATTTCGTGCAGTACTTTTGTAATCAATTCCGAACAAATACCTCGCAGCCAGCAAAAAAATTTACGGTTTTATTACTCTTTTTTTTTTAAATTCTGATTCGCCATTGCAATAAGAGGCACATCGATCTGAGTAGATCTATTGTGCCATAGGATCAGAAAAGTTAGTTTAGGCTATTAGTGTTTCTACCTTCCTAATGTAGCTGATGATGTTTTCAGCAGAGAATGCCTTTACTTCTTCTGGGCTTTTTATCTCCCCGAAGAAGAAGTTCCCTCTAATACCACAAAGAGCTGGGCAATCGCATAAGATGTGCTCAGTAGTTTCGTCTTCTTCGATGCATAGGCGGCACTCCGAAGAGCCGGCTACATGTATTTTGTTTAGGTGATATCGTAAACCATGGTGCCCCGTTAGGTAGCCAACTAGGTTATTGATATCGTGCATCCGTAGATTTAGAATCTTTTGGCATTGTTTTTGAAAGGTTTAATAACTTTTTTGGCCTGGCTTTCCCAATATGAAATATATTCTTATAGCAAGATTTGCCGCGGATTTAGAGATTGCGCAGTAGTAGTTCTGGCCCTGTGAAAGGTGTTTCCGGACCTGTTCTGGCCAATTTGTCGGCTTTTTCGTTACCTTCAATTCCCTCATGGCCAGGAACCCACCATAGTTTGGTTTCGTTTTTGGTGCATAGTGTTTGGAGGGTATTGAAGCAGTGTAGGGCTGATTTGGAGTCATTGTTTGGTGAGCTAAGGGCATTTATAGCTTCTTGACTATCCGTGTATATATGGATGTATGCGCCTTTGATATCCAAGTTGTAGATGAGGCTTGCGCATTCATTAATGGCAGGGAGCTCTGCTTGAAATACGCTTGGGCTTTTTCCCATTTGTATTGAGACAGTATGGTTAGGTCCGAAAATGAGGGCTCCGACCCTGAGTCCATTTTGGAACCATCCGTATACCAATTTTTGCCTTTTTGACAGTTTGGTGGGTTATTGGTAACCCACGCCTCACTATTTGTATTCTCCGCGGAGAATCTTCTGTTTTTTTGGGAGGCGGTCTGTGATCGCACATATCACGTCAAGTTCTGTAATCTCTGAGAGAAGGGTCATCAGGTCCGAGTGATCACCGATGTCCATCTCCTTCATTTGTAACAGATACGGTTTTATTATAGTGTTACATTTGGGCTGGGATTCGAAAAGATAAAACACTATTCTGTTAAACTTTTCTAGTCAGAATCACTTTTATTACACTTTTATGGATTATACACTAATTAGGTACTAGAACAATATTACTTAAACAATTCCTCAACGATTCAAACCAATCACTTATTTCACTTTATTACTCTGCACTTATTTATCTTTACAACCGATTACTATCTCGAACTTTAACCAATCACTGATAAAAATCAACTGTCGCCCTGTTCTACAACCTCTCCTTTTATATCTGTTCTGCCATCTCTTCGAGAACTTTCTAGCTAACTCCAATTGGTTCTACAATTGGCTGACATACTTTTTCCCCTTTTCAGCAATTGATAAATTCCCATTTAGTTTAGTGGGGAATTGACAGATTCCAATTTCCAATTGGAAGTGGAACTTGTTTGGTGACTAATGGGGGTTGTTTTCATTTCACCATTTTAGTTTGTTTTCATTTAACCACAATTCATTCCACGCCACAATATCCCCCTCTTAAACTTGTTCGTCCCGAACAAACTCGTTAACATTTGCACCATTGTAGCGATGAAGACGATCCACATGAACGACTTTCAGCTTGCCTCTTCCTCGTTGGATGCGATAGACAACGTCGTTGATGCGCTTTACGATTTTGTAGGGCCCTTCCCAGTCTGGTTGCAACTTAGGTGATAAACCTTTTCTTCGATGAGGGTTATATAGCCATACCAGATCTCCTTCTTGGAAGCCTGTAGTTGTTGTTTTAGTATCGTACCTCGTTTTCATGCGGTCACTGGCTATCTTAATATTAGCCCTAGTCCCTTGATGCACGTCCCTGATGATATTCCTGAGGTCAGTAACACAGTCCTCCTCATTTTTGGATTCTTCGCATGGAGATCCAAACATTAATTCGCTAGGTAGGCGGACTTTTCGACCAAATAGGACTTCAGATGGAGTATGTCCTGTGGTGTTGTGCACTGCACTTCGATAGGCCAATAAAAACATGGGAATGTGTTTGTCCCAATCTCTCTGGCCATCGCCAACGACCTTAGAGAGGTGTTCATTCAGCGTTCTATTGAAGCGCTCCACCATCCCATCTGATTGTGGATGAAGCGGTGTTGTTCTTGTCTTCTTAATCCCGAGTAACTGGCACACTCCTTGGAAAATCCTGGACTCGAAGTTTCGTCCTTGGTCCGAATGCAGTTCCATAGGCACACCGAATCTGCTTACCCAGTTGAAGATGATTTGCTCCACCACAGTCTTAGCTTCTTGATTTGGGATAGCGAATGCTTCAGGCCACTTACTGAAGTAGTCCATAACAACAAGGATGTAACGATTTCCATTGTTCGTTTCAGGAAACGGTCCCGCAATATCAACGGCTATCCTTTCGAAAGGGGCTCCCACATTATATTGATGCATCTGGCCTCGGACTTTCACTCTCGGGCCTTTGCTGGCCGCACATATTACGCATTTCCTGCACCAATTCTCAACATCCTCCCTTGAATGGACCCAGTAAAAGCGTTCTCGTATTTTTCCGAGTGTTTTGTTTATTCCCAAGTGGCCTCCAGACACTCCATCATGCAATTCCCTCAGCACTTCGGTAACTTTTGTCCTGGGAACAACAAGCTGCATTACGTACGACTTTCCATCCGGGCTTTCCCATTTTCTTTTTAGAATGCCGTCTTGGACATAAAGGGAATCCCACTGCGCCCAGTATGCCTTCAGCTCGGGACTCCTATTGGATATCTCCTGCCAGTCTGGTTTTCCCTCATGCTCCTTCCAGGCGAGGATTGGTTCGATATCCGGATCTTCCTTTTGAGCCTCCCGGATTTCCCGTGCACTCCAGCCACCAATGGGCATAGCTCTCACCCTTTGAACGGACACGACATCTTTTTCCTCGTGTCGTAAGCAATGTTTACAATCTGCTTTGCACGGTCGACGGGAGAGAGCGTCTGCATTTGAGTGAAGACTTCCCTTTCGATGTTGTATTTCGTAGTCGTACATTTGCAGCTGTTCGATCCACCTTGCGACTTGTCCTTCAGGATTCTTAAAGTGTAGTAGCCACTTTAAAGATGCATGGTCTGTGCGAAGGATGAATTTCTGCCCATAGAGGTACTTATGGAAATGTTTCGTTGCCAGTACCAAAGCAAGGAGTTCGCGCCTGGTAACACAGTAGTTCCTTTCTGGCTTTGAGAGAACTTTGCTGAAGAACGAAACTACCTTCTCTTGGCCCTCGTGTACCTGGGAAAGCACGGCTCCAATTCCCACATTACTAGCGTCTGCATCCACAATAAATGTTTTTCCAGGGGTGGGGTACGCTAATATGGGGGCGTCGCACAACTGTTGCTTAAGTTCTTTGAAGCTCTTTTCGCACTCACCTGACCATTTGAATTGTTTGCCTTTTTCTGTCAGTTGATGCAAGCTCTTTGCGATCCTGGCAAAGTCCTTTACAAATCGTCTGTAATAGGTCGCAAGTCCCAGGAAGCTTCTCAGCTGGTGTTTGTCTTTGGGAACCGGCCAGTTTTTCACTGCATCGATCTTCTCCGGATCAGTCTTGACTCCCTTGGAAGAGATGATGTGCCCGAGATACTTCACTTCTGGTCGGAATAGAGAACACTTCTTCGGGTTCAGTTTTAACTGTGCACTTCGTAGCCTTTGGAACACCTCCCTAAGGTTATTTCGATGTTCGTTGAACGTTTTACCAACCACGATGACATCGTCCAGGTAGACCAAACAGGTTTTCCACGTCAGTCCCAGCAAAACACGCTCCATTAGACGCTCAAAAGTTGCTGGAGCATTGCACAGTCCGAATGGCATTACTGTAAATTGCCAAAGTCCGTTTCCTGCTGTGAATGCTGTTTTCTCGCGGTCTTCTGGATGGATCTGTACTTGCCAGTAGCCACTCTTCAGATCAAGAGTCGAAAACCATTTGGCCCCGGATAGTGTGTCCAGGGTATCGTCAATTCGTGGCAGGGGGTAGCTATCCTTCTTAGTGACGTTGTTTAGTTGGCGATAGTCCACGCAGAATCTCGTACTTCCGTCTTTCTTTTTGACCAGGACGACGGGTGATGCCCACGGACTTTTTGAGCTCTCAATCAGTCCCTCCTTTTCCATCGTCGACACCATTTCTGCAACCTCCGTCTGCTTGGCCAATGGTAGTCGTCTGGGAGGCTGACGAATTGGTCTTGCATCCCCGGTGTCAATTCGGTGCTGTACGAGATGTGTTCGGCCATACTCGCTACTCTGCGAAGCAAATATATCAGCGAACTCGTTGATTAGACTCCCTGCCATTGCCCGCTGCTCCTGATCCAGCTCGCACTCTCCGAGTATATTCTTTTTCATTTCCGATATCTCCGTAGGTCTAATCGGTTTCGCAGGACTTTCTTTTGACAACTTTGTGACCGCAGTAATCGGTACGCACTTTCCGATCACTTCCCCTTGCTTCAGCTTTACACTTCTGTGCTCCGCATTGAGGACACGAACGGGAACCAAGTTGTTTTTAGGTTCAACAAGCATCTTTCCGACGATATAGCTCTGGTAATAGTTTTCTGTATCTGGCTCTATTAGGAAGAATCGATGGCTCCCAGGATCACCTTCCAGCTTTGTCCAAATAAGTGTCTCTGACGAAGGTGGTAAAATTTCGTCCTCATTTACAACTGTTCTTAGAGCTGCGACGTTCTCGTTCCCGTAAACCATTGGAATCTCGACGTTTCTGTACTTTAGAACTTGCAAACCGATGTCGAGGACTACATCATGCGTCTTCATAAAGTCGATTCCAATGATGCATTCGTCACATATATCGGCCACTAAGAATGCATGGGAGAAGACTATTCCTGCTAGATTTATCGTCAAGAGTACCTCACCATACACCTTTGCCGTTGCTCCAGTTGCTGTTTTCAGACAGTAGCTGCTGGTGTTGTGCAGCCATGATTGGCGAACGATGTCCCTTCTGATTATGGAAGCGGTGGCACCTGTATCGATTGTGGCCACACACTTTTTCTGACCGATATGGGCTTCCACTGTCAAGCTCCTATTACATCGTTTGGTCTGTGAAACCTGAATTGTGGTCATGGGGGCGTCGATTCCAGAAACCAGCTTCTGCCCCGCGAAGTTGGTTCTTACTCGTTTCCCGACTGATGGCTTTGTGAGGTTCCGTCCGCCGATTGTTCAGATGCCTCCTCGTGACGACTCCTAGTTCTGCAATGTGGACAACTACTCTGTCTACGTTCAGCTCTGCACTGTCGTTGAAGATGTCCAATTTTGTTGCAGTTCCAGCAACGGATCGGTCCCCTGCGAGCACTGTTCCGGTCTTCTACATCTGTTCTATGGCATGAGCATTCGACGGATGTTATTTCTCTTACGCGGTGGAATCCTTGAGATGCCTGGTCAGCAGCTTTCATAGTTAATGCAAATGCCAGTGCCTCAGGAAGAGTTTTCTTTCCAGCCATTCGTAGAGCCATCTGCAGCTGTCTGTCCTCTATGGCTTGTGTAAATGCCTCAATAGCCATTTCGTTGATGACATCTTCGCCGGCATTTGGATATGACAAGTGCGCTAGCCGTTCTATATCCGCTTGCAGCTGCTGGAGTGTTTCTCCCCTCTTCTGGAATCTACTGCGCAGTTGCACTCTATACACTTGCTGCATATGGTCGTCACCAAACCGCATCTCAATAGCCTTAACCAAAGCATCATAGTTGCGTTGTTTTTCTTCTGAGATAGTTTGAAGCAATTCTGCAGCTGTACCTCGTAATGCGAGCGTTAATGCAATCGACTTTTCCTCGTCGTCCCATCCATTGGTCATTGCAGCTGCTTCGAACTGTCTCTTATAGATCGGCCATGATGTTTGACCATCAAAAACGGGTGGTTGCATCTCCTTCCTTCTTGGGCAGTCAGTAGAATATTCGCGAGCCTTCTGTTTCTTGACTTTTTCGAGCTCTTTAACTACGTTCTCGATGTTTGTTTCGTGTCTATGAAGAGATTCATTAATTTCCTCAAACTTGGTTTCATGCTTATTTAACTTCTCATCAATCGCGACGATTTTTAAATCTAGAACATTCTTAAACTCTTCCACGGCATCTTTTTGTGCGGCGGCAATGTAATTTTTCTGTTCTTCAAGAGAATTCTTCTGTTCTTCTAGAGAATTCTTCTGTTCTTCTAGAGAATTCTTCTGTTCTGCGAACTTAGATTCCATAGAATTCTTCTGTTCTTCTAGAGAATTCTTCTGTTCTTCCATCTTGGCAAGAAGTAATTCCATCATAGCGCTAATATCAACGCCTGTACTTACTTGTTCTTCTGCCACGTCGAAAAGCATGGTCTTTGGATTTTCTCCCTCATTTTCGACAGCCTCCTGCAAACGAAGTATGAGGTCACTTTTCCCTCCAGCTGTAGAGATATTCCTCTTTTCTAATTCACTTTTTAATTGGGGTATGCTTAGTTGTAGCAATACACGACCCATTTTTTTTTTTTTTTGTGTCACTTGTAATTTCGAAATTCACAAATTCACTTTAATTAAATTTTTTTTTTTTTTTTTTAATGTTTCTTTGTAACACACGCTTTAGCACAGAATAAGTTTTATCCCACTTCTGACACCAATGTTACATTTGGGCTGGGATTCGAAAAGATAAAACACTATTCTGTTAAACTTTTCTAGTCAGAATCACTTTTATTACACTTTTATGGATTATACACTAATTAGGTACTAGAACAATATTACTTAAACAATTCCTCAACGATTCAAACCAATCACTTATTTCACTTTATTACTCTGCACTTATTTATCTTTACAACCGATTACTATCTCGAACTTTAACCAATCACTGATAAAAATCAACTGTCGCCCTGTTCTACAACCTCTCCTTTTATATCTGTTCTGCCATCTCTTCGAGAACTTTCTAGCTAACTCCAATTGGTTCTACAATTGGCTGACATACTTTTTCCCCTTTTCAGCAATTGATAAATTCCCATTTAGTTTAGTGGGGAATTGACAGATTCCAATTTCCAATTGGAAGTGGAACTTGTTTGGTGACTAATGGGGGTTGTTTTCATTTCACCATTTTAGTTTGTTTTCATTTAACCACAATTCATTCCACGCCACAATAGTAAGAATTCATTTTATTTCTGTATTAAGTTCATTTAATATAATTATTTAAAATATAGAATAATGCATCTTACTATCTATTAGACAGTCGAAGAGGGCATAAACCATAAACTAAGTACTAAATAGACCGCCAGCTCCCGTGCACCTACCCGATTCCCCTCGAAAATTTTGAAAAGAAAATTCTCTCTTAAATCTCGTATGCGTGAATACGTGTGAAGCTAAAAAAAAAAAAGAATTCTAAATGGAGGGGGTATAATCAAATAATGACACTGAGCAGTCATCCTACATCGTGGTATTTCTACCTTTTTGTAGAAATGTTGATGTCCGAAAAACCTTCCGTGCAAAACGAAAATAAAGCATCAAAATTGTAGAAATATTAGGAATCTGACGACAAAAACCATCGAACTACATTGCAACACACTAAATGTTCATAAAAAAGGGATTTAACTTTTAGTAAAAATTTCTAGTACCAAGAAATAATCATTATAATGTTAACAAACTGCGATTCTTATACTGAAGGTTAATTCAATGTGAGTTTCTATCCGAATAATACTAATTTTACTTTAGGAAGAAACATTTTTTTCAAAAACAAATCGAGGGAATTTGAGTTCGGTGAAAAGGGAAAAATGCCCACGCTTCGTGGGAAAAATAAAGAGACAGATCATGGCACAGTGACTGCCAGTAGGGTAGTTGGTAAGTTTCTATCAGCTGATGGATGCGTTCCAACAGTTTACATTTGTTGTTTTATTTCACCACGAAAACATTTATTTTACAAAATGGTTAATAACTAATGTAATCAACGTATCAATAAAGAAATAAACTGAGAAATATTTATTCGCAGGAATAAAATAATACATTTTTGTACCTACAGTAATTCTTTTGTTTTCGTTTGTTGTGTTTGCCGAAAAATTATTTCGCCGGCGAATGTCGACAGAATCAAATCAAATGTCGACGAATTCAAATGGAAGAATTGATTGATATTCAAATTTAAAGTTCGTTGGGGTACAGGGCAGAGATATGAACATTTCTGAGTGGGTAACAGTTTTGAGTTAAAATTTGTTCATGAATTTTTCAGAAAACAAAAAGGCAACAAAAATTATAACAAAATTTCAACAATTTAATAAACAAAATAATTCCAAACTAGCGTAATAATTAATGAAAACACTTGAGTCAGCCGAGAACAGCCGTGAATAATGTTTATTTAGAAAATAACTTTTTGTCCTATCCATTTTTCATACTATTTTGGTGCAGATTTCTTTTCGAAATGTTACCTTCAAAACGATATACAACTTTCATAGGACATGACAAACAAATTTTTAGAAATTCTCATGACGAAAAAATGACTTTGGCTGACGAAAAAAAATTCTTTCAACTTTTTAAAATAATTTTTTTTTCTAAATTTTCATTGAACTTTAATAACAAAAATGTCTTATAAATACAATCAACGAAAACGTATTTAATTTCTTTATACTGTACGGGAATAAAATGTATAGGCATACTATCGGTAAAATTCCAAATAATTATTTGTAGATACTGATTTTATTTTATTTTTGCCGATGATCCTTATAGTTCATCGGTTTCCATTGTTTACAACCACAATGTAAAGATCCTGTACTGTATAGATTATCTAGATAAAATAAAATAAGTCCTTGTAATATTCGTGTTAATGAAATAGAAATTGTTACTAAATTCACCACACCATACACACCGTTTTCTAGACACATCCCTATAACGGCCAATTATTTGAATTATTTGAATTTTTTCCAATGTCACCACAGAATGAGTTGTCAGTCATCTGTCAGGTTGCTATGTGCAAATGTATGCGTGCGTCTTATGGACTTTAACATGGCACACATACTTTCGCACATAGGAACACGGAAAACAGCTTGTAGGCAAACTCTCTTAAGTTGGAAGAGCTGACGGTCTATTTAATACTTAGTTTATGGCATAAACTAAGTATTAAATAGACCATCAGCTCCCGCGCATCTACCCGATTCCCCCCGCAAATTTTGAAAAGAAAATTCTCTCTTAAATTTCGTATCCGTGAAAACGTGTGAAGCAGTAGCAAAAAATGAAATACTGACCCTCAGCAGTCATCCTACATCGTCGAATTTCTACCTTTTTGTAGAAATGTTGCTGCCCGAAAAAAATTCAGTGCAAAACAGGAATAAGGCTTCAAGATTGTGGAAATGTCATGAATCGGTCGAAAAAACATTCGAACTACATTGCAACTAATTGTTCATAAAAAAGATTTGCCGTTTAGAAAAAAAAATTTCTAGTTCCAAGAAATAATCATTATAATATTAACAAAATGACATTTATTTACCGAAGGTTAATTTAATGTGAATTTCTTTCCGAATCATACAAATTTTCCTTTTAGAAGAACATTTTTTTCATAAACAAATCGAGGGAATTTCAGTTCGGTGAAAAGGGAAAAATGACCACGCTTCGTTATAAAAATAACGAAGAGTGCTAAAAACACTGACTGACAGGACAATAGGGTATTGGGTGAGTTTCAATCAGCTGATGAATGCGTTCCAAACGTTTAAATTGGTTGTTTTATTTCACCACGAAAACATGTATTTTGCAAAATGATTAATAACTAATTAAATCACCATATTAAAAGTAATGGAACCAACTGAGAACATTATGGTGTTTGTTTTCGTTTCTTGTTGCGGAAAATTATTTCGTCGGCGAGTGTCGACAGAAAAAAGGCAACGAATTCAAAGGGAATAATTCATAAGGAATACTAAAATTTAAAGTTCAGGGGAGAGATATGAACATTTCTGAGTGGGTAAAATTTTGAGTTATAATCTTTTCATGAATTTTCCGTGTAATAACAGAAAACAAAAAGGCAAAAATAAAACAAATTAAATTTATTACAAAATTTCAAACAATTCAATATACGAAAGAATTTCAAACAAGCGTAATTAATGAAAATAATTGAGTCAACCGAAAATAGCCATAAACAATGTTTATTAAGAAAATAACTTTTTCTCTCCTATCTAACGAGAAAATTAAAATGGCTGACAAAAATGTCTTATTGATGTAATCCACGAAAATGAATTTATTTTCCTTACAGTGTATGGAAAAGAATCGAAATTAAAATGTAAAGCTGTCAGTAAAATTGCAAATAATTATTTGTATACACTGATTTTATTTTACTTTTGCAAAATATATATATATATATATATTGTTGGCGCAACAGGTCCGTAGGGACCCAAGGCCTAGCTTCTCACAACCATTCGTTTTGTGTGAGTTTCAATTTGGAACGAATGGAAGGGATCTACAATTTTATGCCGATTCCAAACGGCTAATTGAGAAGCTCTTTCAAGACAGTTATACTCTCGGATGTTTGTCAGACGTTCGCGAGAGGTGGCGCAGTGGAAAAAACCCTAAGCTGGAATTTGGGTTTTTGTGGGATTCGAACTTGGGACCCCTCGCTTAGTAGTCCAACACACTAACCACTAAGCCACTGCGCCTACTTTTGCAAAATGATCCTTATAATTCGTCGATATCCATTGTTTACAATCACAATGTAAATATCCTGTACTCTATGGATAACCTAGGTAAAAAAAATAAGTCCTTTTTCGTTTTAATGAAATTGAAAGATAAAGGCTATAAATTTTACAAGGCTTGTTTAAAAATCTCTTGTTAATTTTGAATTGTGATTTTTTCAACCCATCTTAATAGGCCAAAGAAAAGCCCCTTCTTACACCAAGGCAATGAATGGGCTAAAGAGCATAGAAATTGGAACTTATATCAGTGGCGGGAAGTAATTTGGAGCGATGAATACAGATTTGAGGTTTGTGTTGGCGATGAGCGAATGCGTTTTCTTCGCACCTCCAAAGAAGCGATCCCTAAAGACTGTCTGCAACCGAAAATAAAGTTTCGGTGTTGGTAGTTTATGTTTTGTTGACGGCCTTGTAAGTTCTGTGAAATATCGCAACATCTTGGAAGGGCATCTGCTTCCATCAATAACACAGCTTCAGTCAACCGAGGGAGTCTACGTATTTCAGCAAGACGGTGCATCTTGTCATACAGCAAAGTCAACCAAGGCCTGGTTATCTACTGAAGCCATTCCATTAGTGGAATGGCCATCCAGCAGCCCTGATCTTTCGCCCATCGAAACTCTATGGCACAAAATGAAACAAAAGTTAAGACAGCAACCCGCAAAGATCTACGCCAGACAATCAATGATATTTGGCAATCATTTACAACCGACGATTGCCAAAAACTCGGGGACACAATGGGGTCGTTCAAGTATCTAGTTTAGTAAGTCTGACAGCTGTCTGACTAGATCTATCTCTGTTGTGATTGGCTGAAATCGGCAATATGAACAGCTGTTTCAGTTGATGTTCATGGAGGAGTATCCGTCGATTCTAGTCAAGAAACTCGTGACTGAGTAATAAGTTGACATGTATTTTGTTGTCATCGTGAGCAAAGAGGCAGCTACCGGGTGGAATTTTTTTCAATAAAAAACAATTTGTAAATGAATTTATAACAATAAATGTAAAAGGAATAAATGTTGAGTATGGTTTTCTAGACAGCTTTACTTGTTTTCTATCCATCTTCCAGTTTTTTTTTAGTTATCTTTGCATGAAAAATATTTTTGACAGCAGAATCCATGCATCTACTTTTGGGAGTTGTTCAAAAAATAGGTGATTTTCAGTGTTGATTTTGCTTAAGAACAGTAAAAATGCAAATTTTATTTACATTTAAAACAAAAAAAAAATATTATTCTCGGATCGTAAAAATGAGTACATTATGATTAAACTCCTAACAAAAAGTAGATAAAATGTGGTATTTTATTGGATTCTGCGATTTGATTCGATTTCAGATTTTGGGTATTCAATCGATCATAAGAATCCAAATTGTTTTGTTAATTTTTAGTGTTCGCATGTTCTAATTGAAGCGTTTAGAATGACAAGGGGTTAAGTGACATTTTTTTAATTTTTTATCCGATAAAGGTGTTATGTGACGACTTGAATTTTGGTCTATTCGCCGATACTCTACTGTACTTACTACAGGAGTTAGCTTTGGATGAAGGTGGTATACACACAACTTTTTCAGGTTTCGTAGCGTAAGAAAGTGTTAAAATCACTTAACACAATTGTACGCTCATAAAACCATGTGTAACAAATTTGGTTTGCGCATAAAGGTGCTTAGTGCTCACTTACACCTTTATGTAGTTTGACTTTACATGTTAAACATACTAGCTCAAGCTCATTCACGTTTGTTCATGCTTCTACATTCTACAGGTGGCCGTCTGGAATAGTGAACAATTAACGGCAATGTTTGTTCCTTTTTGTTGTTGTCGACAATATTGGCGTATTGCGATATTTTAGGCAGTTGTTTCTTTGATTCCTATCGCCGAGCTGTGAAGTTAATATTATACTGTGCCCGCGCGTGATTACATTAATCCTTTTCCATACGAGTATAGCGAAGTGCTGACACAATAAAATATTCTGAAAATGTTACAAAGAGGAAAAATGTTGTACAATGTTTTTAAAGCAAAGCAAGAAAACAGAGGAAAGATAAAACTTCCACTGGCAAAAGGTATCTCATAGCTTTGAAGTTTTGTTTATTTGTACCATATAAATTTGTTTTTATTAGGAAATGAAAAACAAGAAGTTGCGGGTGGCACAAGTTCAACGTTCGATAGCGTTGATCCTTCTAGTAATATACCTTATCAGTTTTAAAATCTTAAAATATACTTATTTAGCTTTTGATCTAGATGTTACCGTTGAATTGAATAAAACACACGATAGGGAAGAGAGTGATACTGATCAGGATTTTTCAGCCGGCGATAGCGATGAATATATTCCCGATAATGAGGACATATTAGTAAGCAGCAGTGAAAGTGATGTAAGTTCTAAATGTACAAAATCATATAACCGAAATGCTGAGGAAGTAGCAGATGATACATCTTCTCTTATAAAGAAATCACCACAGAAATCGAAAAAAAAAGCCTAGAAATCCTTGCAAATCGAAACAACGTAAATCTGCTCTTCTCAGAGAGCAAGGCAAAGAGTATGTGACAAAAAGCGGAGTTATTGTGAAACAAAAAACTGTTATTTCGGGAAACCTCTGTGAGCCCAGCAAAAATTATCGATTTCGTTGTTCAGAAAAATTAACGTTTGACCAGAGAAATGTGCTTTAACAGGTTTTTATAAATTAGATATTAACTCTAAAAATGCTCTGCTTTTTAAAAGTATTATAAAGAAAAGTCCCAGTCGGAAAAAAGCTATTAGCACCAAGCAAAGGAACTTTACTTACGAATATACGTCGTTGTCAATGGAAACTCTATTAAAATCTGTAAAGGCGCTCTTTGTTCACTTTATCAGATTGGCAGAAAAAAAATAGAGATCATTCAGAATAAACTGAAAGCCTGTGAATTCGTTCCATCTTTGGATCAAAGGGGTCGTCATGAAAGCCGACCGAACAGAATTCCAGAGGAGGTAACTGCTTTTGTTACTGAGCACATAAACCAATTTCCGTCCGAAGACTCGCATAACTCTAGAAACAAAAACCCTTTTAAGCGATGTCTCTCACCTTTGCTTAATATTTCGAAAATGTTTAAGCTGTATATAGAAGAATGTTAAACAATGAATAGAGACGAGCACTTTTTTGTAAAAGAGTCTTTTTATAGACACATATTTGATACTAAATTTAATCTGTCATTTCGACATCCACTAAGCGATACTTGTAGTACCGCCAGTTGGGGCCAGAAATGTGCCCTCCGGATCTGGTCGAGTGTTTTGCTGATGCCTAAGTGTCCAAAGTGCCTAGGGTCGTCGTGGTGGTCCCAAAGGACCTGGTTCTGCGCAGATTCTGGTACACACCATTTCCAGGTGTGGCTATCGGAGTCTCGGAGGGGGTTGCGGCTCGGGAAGCGGCGGTAGAGTTGCTCATTCTGGATCAGGTAGTCTGGATATGGTTCGGGGTCCTCCTGTATGGCTCGTATCTTTCTTCGTACCCAGCCCTGGGCGGTATGGTGACAGGCGTGGAGGAGGCTGGTTCCTGGATCGGTCTGAGGTAGTAGGTCTCGGGATAGGGTGTCTGCGACCACGTTCAAAGCTCCTTTGCGATAGAGGACATTGAAGTCAAATTGCTGCAGTTCGATTGCCCAGCGTGCCAAGCGCCCCGATGGGTTCTCCAGGGAGTTTAGCCATTTAAGTGAGTGGTGATCGGTGATGACGGTGAAGTGGTAGCCCTCTAGGTATGGGCGCATTTTCCTAATACCCCATAAAATGGCTAAGCATTCCTTTTCGGTCACGGAGTATTTCTTTTCCAGATCGGTCAGCGTACGGCTAGCATACATAGGACTATGGCTCCCAATCCATCCTGACTGGCGTCGGTTTGTAAGGTGAACGGTAGTGTAAGGTCGGGGCAGGAGAGGATCGGTGATTCGGTGAGCTTCCGCTTTAGAATTTCGAACGCGGTCTGCTGGGTGGGTCCCCAGGTCCAGGGGCGATGGGGTGGCACGTGCTGATTAACGGTGGTGGCCAGTGGTGGCGATCGGTGGTTGGTATGGTGGGAGTAGGGTTTTTGTAACGGGTCGTTACAATTTTTCCCACGAAGTGTGGTTGTTTTTCCCTTTTCACCGATTTTTTTATTCGGAGAGAAAATCAAATTAAATTTACCTTTAGTTCAGTATAAAGATCTCAGTACTAGAACATTTTCTGAGAGGATTTAAATATGTTGATAATCATGGTAAATTGTAGATGTTTTTAGGAAATTTCACTAAAAATTGATAGTTTGAATGTTGATGCTTTTTTACTTTGTTCCACGTAACAAAAAGGTAGAAATACCACAAAGTATGAACGCTGCTAGTGTCAGTATTTTATTACACACCCCGCTATTTAGAATTCTTTAAATTTAGGAGATGCTTTTGTTTTCAAAATATTCGGTGGGGAATCGGGTGGGTGGTCGGAAGCTGACGGTTTATTTAATACTTAATTTATTATTCAGTTTTTCTACATAGCTTTCGCATTGATAAAGCTGTAGAAAAGAAAGGATCTGCTGTTTAATGATTTTTCGGACCTAACACTAAAAGTAATCGCAAAGCTATTGAATTTGTAAATTAATTTTAAAACCGTGTTCGGCATGTACTGACCAAAAAAACTTCAGAGAATTTAGACGTTCTGGAAAAGCAAAACGACGTCTTAACCCAAAACGCCTGTCAACCCGTATCCAGTAAAAATGAAAAGGATCAGTCATTTGTGTGACATCAGTCAAAAAGTGGCATCGCCATCATCATGAAGCTTCGTACCTATCGTATTTTCAAATAGCGACAGCAACTAATTCAAAACCCACCATCGCATTGACATGGGTCGTTACAAAAACAAAAAATAAAAAAAAAAAAATAGGTGGCGAACAATTACACGACTATATAGGACTATTAAGTACGTATGTCCTATCACAGCGAAGACAGTTAACAGAAACGAGTGAAATCCTAATCCTTGCTCGACGCAATCAGCCGAATATTTCGATACTTTATCTATTCACATCAACATAAATAGAACAAATTGCCAACAAAGCGACAAGTTTCATTCAACACCCCACCAATATCGACCAGAAAGGCCATTAATTTCATGCTGTGGAAGAAAGCAAAAAGCAGTTTCCAACTTTATCACTCAGTTCACAGATTATCGTATGCTATGAAAATCGCATCCGCATGAATCCACTTTTCCTCGTTTTATATGTCTTTGATAACAATGCTTGTGGTTCCACAGTATTCGTTAGGCGGAAATGAAAAATGTTGCGATTCTTTATAATGCTTCCCCAATGCGACGACCTATTCATTCAATCTGTGTCAGATTTCTTGGGGGGGGGGGGGGGGGGGAGGTGCTATCCGGTAGCTCTCAACAGGAGTAGTGTAAAGTGTCTCATCTTACTCCCTTTCAATCTCCTCAGAGAACGTATTCCAGTTGAAAGCCGTGCTCTTACATATAAAGGGAGTGCTATTAAAATCTTTGTAATGACTACAAAAGTGCAGTTGTGGTTTTGAAACTGAGGTGTAAACATTTTCCATTATGGATGCAAGGGATGCACTTATGACGTTCCTCGCTTTTACACTATTTATGGGTACTGCAATAGATAATCGCGTATGCATCATTACCTATAAATACTGAAAGCGGTAGATTTAATGTAACCATCTGATGGGGAATGAATAGATATGTACTTACCCACAAAGAACATAATTTTGCTCTCAGTATAAGAGCTGACCAAGTCAATTATTATAGATCCATCTATTCCCACACTTTCATTCCTTCTCATATATTTTCTGAACGACACATTTCTGCAAATGTAAGATGTCCTTGTCCATATATCTAAAAGTTGCCCCCTTGGGTTGATTGAAAATTGCGCAAGTAGAGCCAACATATAGATCTGGAAAGGATCTCAGTATGGGCGGAAAGGAACGGGCTATTTCGTCTATCTATCATATATTGTCCTAAAATTCACCCAAATGGCTCGACCGTAGCATATGTTGAAACGGCAAAAAAACTTCGAATGCTATTAAACACGACAGTATTTTGGGATATAACTACATACACTTGCAAATTCATGGGATACTGCGATTGTGATGGGCCTCAGAAAACTATACGCCTCTGAGCACACGATTGGTACTTGAAAAGACACTTGTTGTACCCCTAAGCCTCCGAAATTTTATACAAATGTGATGCAATCAGCAGAAGAAAGCTTAATGTTTCCTTTATTTACACCATGCGCTTTGATAATTACAGTCCCGACAAATCTATAACATCTCCTTCTACAATAATTCACTTGTTCGATCATCACTCGTATTATTATTCAATGCTTCTCTTATAAAGAAGGTTGATGCTTTGGACTTGGAGCTGAATGCACTGGCTCAAAGAGATTAACAGTGCTCAGTTGATACTATTGGAATACTAAATGAAAACAAAGCGGATGTAAACGAATAAATTAAAACATTGTTATCGGTTGTTAATGGTGCCCGCTAGACGTCTAGCGCAGCGACGAAGTGACATTTGACACTATTTGTCTAATTTTGGAAATTCAAAGTTTGAAATTGTTTGAATAAGTTTTCTGAAAATATGGATCTTTTTTTGATGAGGATTTAATGATTGGTAAACTATGTATTCATATTTTCCATACATGTTTTTATATTTTACATATATGTTTTTATATTAAAATTTGTTATATTTTCAAGCGGAAGTCCGTAAATTAGGTCAGCAACTTTAGATGTTCCTATATTGTGGGGATTCTTCAATGAAGGTACTCGAAATCCGCATTTTTAAGAGATGGTAGTACTGATTTATTCATTGGATGAGCCCCGATGCCACTTTCGCATGTATCGAATGTTGCTTCTCAATGAGTAATATTTTTAAGAATTTATATATTAATTTTCCAATAAATTTGGATTTAAAGAAAAAAGCTTAGCGGGAATGTCTTAAATCTGGAGAAGAATTTGCTTTTTACTGTTCGGATGGTTAGCAAGCAAGAGAGTTTTTTGGCATCTGACGATCGGTTTAATTTTTGCAAAAGTTTTGCCCATAGATCTTTATGCGAATTTCTAAATGCAATTTGGGCTTTGCATAATGCCGATATCTTGGCCTAACAGGGATAAATACGAAGAAATAGTTCAGGTAATACATTGCCATACTAATTTATCTGTGGAAAAATATTCTTATTTACCTATTTAATTTGTAGAAGTTTCGAGATAAAAGCGGTGGTTTTATACCAGGTGTCATTGGGGCTATTGATGGGTGTCACATCCAAATAAACGAGCCAGTGTGAAATCCTATAGATTGCTATAGTCGGAAAAATACGCACTCGCTTATCTTAGAGGGTAACTAAAATATTTTTAAAAATAACCATGTTATTTTTAATGGTTTTAAATTTGACTGTAGCTTTATGTGACGACCGCACTGTATTTACAGATGTGCACATAGGAGCCCCGGGAAGACTACATGATGCACGGGTCTTTCGTACAAGTCCTCGCAATGAACAAATTGACTCTTTAATCCCACCACAGTATCATTTGTAAGGAGACTCGGCACATCCGTTGAGTCGAAATATGGTTACACCATTTCGAGACAATGGCCATCTAATCCAAGCTAAGTCCCGCTTTAACGTTAGCCAGAGCAAGAGAGTGGCTAAGGAACGATCCTTTAAGGTCGATTTAGGAGACTCAAATATACCGACACGAGAAAACCAGAATTGGCCAGTAAGATTGTGTGATGTAGTGTGATGGTGACGATGACATTGAAATAGATACGGAGAAGGACCATGTCGAAGAAGTCTCCATTTCCAATGAAGAAATGTCTTCAAGAAATAGTACGTCTCTCATCCATTGCTTTCACAGCACTTCTTTGAAATAGTAGCTGCGTTAGCTTAGGTGGTCGGCTGGAGGGGGGCTGTAATTGGAGCTTCAGTTGAGGGAGGATCAAAATCATCAAGAGAATACGAATGACTAGACGGTGGTTCTGTGGACGTAAAAAGGCGAGATGACGAAGGGACATTTGGCGACAGAGAAGTTTGAGAAGTGCGTCTGGTTAGGAAGCTCATCATTGGTGCTGACCTTACACCTACTTCTGATGAATTTGTATGTTCTTAAAAGAGGAGCACATTGCAGTGTTTCCACAAAGATTCTGTAAAAAAATATTTTAAAAAAGTTCCACCTACATTCATCACTACAAAACTATAGGTACCATTAACATTGTTTATGATTTCTTTGGATTCGCATTCCCAGGGCCCCTCTCCGTAGCTAATATTTGAAGCGTCTAAAAAAGATGGAATTGTGTTCATGGCTACGTAATACAATGAAGCTTGTGAACTTACCGCCTTGATTCTCTTTGTTATTCTCTTTTAGCTGCAGAACAAAAGCTAACGATTTCCTATGACAGGTGTTTGTTTTTTGCTCTCAATGCAGCGGGTAGTTTTGCGCTAGATTGAGAAATGTCCCTTTCAGGGAAATCACTAAAAGGGATATTTCACAAAAAGTGCTCGACGTCTAGCGCAAATGGTAAAATATAAATTTTTTTTATATGGAGTTTGAATTGCCGCTAGTCAACTAGCGGGCAATGGAACGTGGCCATTGTGTACGTTCGATTTTCATCTCTTTTTGTAAAGAGTGCTCTTATGAGCGAGATGCGTGTAACAGAAAAAAGTTTTCGCAATAGTGACGACAGCAGGAATAGCACTAGCAGCAACAGAATGATATATTTACCTACATCAACAATTGTCTCACTAGCTATACAAGGTCACTATTGAAAAAGGCAAATGAAATGATAACAAATGCAACGTTGCTTGGATCACGAACGTAATTGTTTTAAAGAATTGATATGGTTGCTTGTGAAATAAAAAAAATAGCGATCCGACAGTGCATGTATAATATTTGTATTTTCTGGAAATTTCAAGGACTTTCGGGTTTTTTGTAAAGCTAAGATTAGACTGTATGCCAATTAAGCATATGAATGCCAAAAGGCAAATGACCAGATTAGCTGTCAAATGAACAAAATGCCAGGATTATCAAAACTGTATATTAGACTATATGACCAAAATTACCAATATGGTCATATTTGACTTGATGGTCATTTGAGGCATTTGGTATTTACTACCCAATGTTTTAGTAGGGTAATGCTGTAAAGAAAAATAAATCAAAAAAGTTGAAGTTCGACATTTTCTGGTAGTAAAATAATAGGTATTATTTTATCTTATTTGTTTATGGTGTTTGGTGCTCGAAATTGACTTTGGTAATTTTATTGTAGTGAAAAATGAATAAAGAGAGCTGTTGCGCATTGGTTTTGACGGCGTTTTTGATTGACGAGATCGAACATCGCGGGACGACTGAACTAAAGGCCGCTTCACGTAGACCACGTTGTGCCTGGGTGAAGGAATGGGTGAAGAAAAGACAAGAGGATGGTTTTTGCGTGAAACTCATGCGCGAGTTACGGGATGAGGAACCCGCATTGTATAATAATTTCGTGCGAATGTCACAGGAGCAGTTCAGCTACCTTTGTGGGCTAGTGACGCCACTTGTTATAAAAAAGGACACGCAAATGCGAAAGAGTATTACTCCAGCCGACAGGCTTATGCTAACCTTGCGCTTTTTGGCTACCGGCGAAAGTTTCAGATCATTACAATACCTCTTTCGTATTCCACAGTCGACCATTACCACCATCATCCCCGAGATGTTAGGAGCAATCTACAAAGTTCTTGTAGAAGAATACCTTCAAGTGAGTAAGAGGCCTCTCCCTGATTTTTCGGTGTGGTATATTTTCTCGGCGTTATACAAAGTATTATAATATAATTTTTTAGACACCTTGGACCCCGGAGGCTTGGGAAACCATAGCAATGCAGTACAATGATTTGTGGCACTACCCAAATTGCATTGGTGCTGTTGATGGTAAGCACGTTGTGATGGTTGCACCGCCGAACGCTGGAAGTGCATTCTACAATTACAAGGGCACACATAGCATCGTACTGATGGGTATAACCGACGCTTATTACAGGCTAATCTTTATCGATGTTGGTCGCAATGGTCGATGCTCAGACGGTGGCGTTTTCAATACGTGCAGCTTTGCTCGCGCTTTGGACAGAGGGCTACTTGGAATACCATCACCAAAACCTCTACCGGGGAGAGAAGTGCCAGTGCCACACGTTTTAGTGGCTGATGATGCGTTTGCTCTGCGATGCAATCTTATGAAGCCGTATTCACAACGTAACCTGCACATGGTGGAGCGCGTCCATAATTTTCGCCTGAGCAGAGCACGTCGCGTGATTGAAAACGTCTTCGGCATAATGTCAGCACGTTTTCGTGTTTTACGCAAGCCAATAGCTTTAAACGCCGAAAAAACAAAAAAAGTTACTTTGGCATGCTGCGTTCTTCACAACTACCTGATAACTACAAACAAGCAAAGATACGCACCAGCTCAATCGTATGATCGATATACTGCCGAAGGCGATTTAATTGCAGGTGATTGGCGTCACGAACCTTTAAGTGGAAATTTAATTTCACTTGAGGTCTCTCCAACCAATGATCCTCATGCCAAGGAGATCCAGAAGGAATTCGCAGACTATTTCGTCAATGAGGGCGAACTAGACTGGCAATACCATATGCTGTAAGAAAAATACATTTCATGTACTTCACATATCTATATAACACGTATTCATTCTAGGACGTGAACAAATGCGTTGGAGAATCGTAATCGTCATCCCAATCGAATAAAAATCGAAATACCAAACATTTTTTTCAGTTATTCTTTAATTCAAAAATAAATTAATAAAGACAAAAAACAAAAAGATTCTTCCATGCAACAAACAAATAAATAAATAAATAGAACAAAACAATGTCCACGACAAAAAAAAAAAATCAACAAAACCAATTTCAAGATACAAGATAACTAGGTAGATACTATTCGGACTCCGTATCATCCTGCTGGCAAACGACTTCTGGCTCATGGACTATGTAATCATAGTTGTGCTGGTTGTGAGAGTTGCTTTCCTAATGAAACAGCGTAAGTATCAAAACAATATAAATAAAAATCAACTCAAGTCAAGGAATATAGAATCACTGTATAGACAAACGTACAATTAATTTCATATACCTTAACTTAACTCACCTCACGCTCGTCGTGAAAATCGAGAACGCTCCTGTTGATTCGACGACGAAGTCGCAAGCACTCCTCAACCGGCAGACTGCGCAGCTCGTCCGCAACATAGTCACCAAAATGCGGCTAAATTAGTTTTGAAGGTTACACGCAAACCTTGCCACTTCGCTCGGCAATCTAACCAATCGTCAGGTTTGCCCAGCTCAGCGGCCACCTCCTTCCAAGCTTGGTCCTTTGGGACCCGATATGTCCGACTTGCGACATCGCAAAGCCCGGGTCGGAGCTCGACAGCCGAAATTAATTTCCGGATGAGAGCGTCTGACCATTCTCCTTTTATTTGTTTAGTTGGTCTCCTCCTTGTTCTGTCAGCTCTTGCCTCCTCCGTAATCATGGCATCGCTAGTCGCTTCGATTGAGCTCCCCAAAAACATTTTGATGGTGTACGAAACGAAAAAAAAACAAACACACAAAAGAACTAAAAAGGGTAAAATAACAAACAAAATATACACCAAGTGAAAAAAGCAATGGAACCAATGAAAACACATAACGAATATTAACAAAAATACAAATAACTAGCACAAAACAAATAGATTTTTACATAAACAAAATTTCACAACAGGAAAAAAAGTATACACAACCACAATTACTGGAAAAGGACAAGACCACTAATTATACTTAAACAAATTACAAAGAAAAGACAATTAAATAATTTACACAAACGATAGATCCAATAAACCAAAAAAAAGAGAACGAAAATGAAAATAAATCCTTATTCTACGAACTTCTACGAACTCAAACACGACAACAAAATAATTCCTGTTCAATCAAAAATGCCATCAATGCCATAACGAAATTTCAATAAAGTGCATATGGGCATATAAGGCTATATGCTGGCATTTCTGCTTATTGTCCCATTACACTATATGCTTTTTAGGCATTTTTATCTGTCAAAATCAGCCTGGTCATATGTGGCATTCAGGTCATTTGAGCATATGAGATATGCCCATTACATTGTATGACCATATTTTGACAGGAGAACTGTCAGAAATTGGCATTTTATGATCACTTGGCATACCGTCTAATCTTACCTTAACTTCAAACATGTAAAAATGTAATTCTGTTGTGTGGCAACACTTAAAGAGAACAAATAAAGTGTAACGAACACGAACAGTGATAAGGAAGGGTGCCGGATAGAAATAAGAAAGATTAGTTGTGAGAAAAGTACGAAGGAAGTTGGACGTGTTCCATTCAATTATTTTTTTTTCTTATATCACAATAAGAACGGTATTAAAGTAAGAAAAAAGAACAAAGTTCTCGTTGTTTTTATTTCGGTGGCTTACAGTTGGGTGATTTTAACATTATTAACTTGATTATTTGATCCGATTTACATAATTACTTATCAATTCTGTCATCGCATGGATTAGATTTTCTTTTGTCCCAACCAACTGTCTAACAAGCATTCAACTGGATTGTACGGTACCGAGGATAAAAGAATGAGTTTATGCAATTTATAAAAAAAAAAATTTTGACACTCTTAAATCAGATTAAAACCTTGAGTTTTGGGGTGATGTATACAATGCTCAGGATCCACCTAATGCGTTTGGTTTGATCCTTTCAAAACTTCGATTTCATCGTCTCTCAGAGATACATACTTTAGTCATAAACTTGCCGAAAATATTGGCAGCACCAAAAATTAATGGGGAGTAACTATCGAAATCTTAAAGAGACCCAAAATGAATGCAGATATCCTCATAAATAACAATTTCTTTACAGTGTCTGAACCTTTAGAAGTTGCTAATTTGTTTAACGATTTTGTACTAATATATATCCTACAATAAATGTGATTTCAAGTAATAAAACTTTAAAATATATACTTAAAAAATCTGAAAGAAATTTGTACATAAAATTATAATTTCACTTAAAAAATCGAATTCTTCATCTTTTGAACAAATTTCTAGTTTTTTATTGAAAAGGATTTCATTTCAAATATCTGATGCCGTCAGCTTTATATTAAATTTCTGTGTTAGAAGGGGAATGTTCCAAACAACAAAAGGAAATCTATGCTTTATAGTATCAAGTGCAAAATCAGCTGAGTTCCCCTTATACATAATATCACTCACCGAGTTCTTCCCGCTTTTGTTTAGTAGGAGGCCGAAATAACCCTTTAACCTTCCATAGATGCCAAGCTCATCTGGAAGGACCATACTTTATATCGGAAGCAATATCTCAATAGGGTGATGAGGCATCTAAGTCTAACTATCTTAAAGTTAGGCAACAATGGCTCTATTAAAAAAACAAAAACAAGCAACAATGTGTGGAGTTAATCGTAGTACTCATACTTTTGAGCTTTTCAACAATCTTGAAATTCTCCCTATAAGGCGTCTGTATTGCTATAGCTATAAAGTATTGAACATTTTTTTTTGTAAAATAGGGTTTTTATGATGATTACTACAATATAAGATTTAAAAGCAGACATTTGGAAGCACAGTATATAAAATTTTACCATATCACTGCACCTCGTCTTTTTAATATTTTACATGTTAACCTTAAATGTGAGATTTCGAAAACAGTGTTCTTGTTTGGTGCTAAGAAATATCTATTTTCTTTAAAGTTCATTAGTCTAATTAAGTACTTTGTTTGGATTTTAGTTATATTTTTTCAGAATGTTGACTAAATGCCAATTTGGAATAATTGATCAGACTCATCCGATGAATCGAAACAACATAATCATCTTCACTTTCAGTTTCATTAATTATATCTTTTATAAGAATAATAAAAATAAATTGGAAAATATTATTCTTTAATATTAATACACAGCATATGTGACAAGTGACAACCGTCCCTCAAAACCCAGGAAAAAAAAAAACAATTCGCAATTATTCCTAAACCATTTATCTATTAAAATGTAATATAAATTACTTGTGATGTTTTTTGATACACGCTTGCAGGATTTATAAAAAATCTCGTATCTAGCTTCATCCACTTAAGTAGATTGTGTTTGATACATTTCGCAAACGAAGTTTTCAATTTTGGTGAGATATTCTTCATTAAGGCCTGTGTGCCACATCCAAGTCTTGCTATATAGATTATATATCTGGTGCGGTTTCTTAAAATGCTAAACGGCCATAACAGGGTTTTTCCGACAGACTAAACGTCTTGGATATATGTATTTGTACTGAGGGGGTCATACTCTATTATTTGCCAGTGGTTTCAAGTTGTTGCACCAATAATAAACGGATCTTAATTCGGCCGGTTGCCCTTCACGTCCAAAATTTACTTCGGGCTCTTAGACTATATGTTATTTTTCTATACTGGTAGACATTGTAACGGGTGATTTTTTAGCTGGTTTGGTTTTGGCAACACTGGTTTTGACAGCTGACGTGTGTTAAGTACCTTGTGTCACTGTCAAACAGCTTCAGTTTGGTTTGCAATTTAACCATGGATCGTCTTACAAATGAACAACGCTTGCAAATTATTGAATTTTACTATCAAAATTCGTGCTCGGTTCGAAATGTTCATCGCGCGCTGCTTCCATTTTATGATCGGCATTCTCGACCTTCTGAGCAGTCTATTCGGAAGATTGTGACCAAATTTCGCACCAAATTTACTTTGTTGGACATTAAACCACCAACACGTTTACGTACTGTGCGTAGTGAAGAAAATATTGCGGCCGTATCAGCTAGTGTGACAGAAGACCGCGAAATGTCGATTCGGCGCCGTTCCCAGCAGTTAGGCCTTTGTTACAGCACTTTTTTTTGCCCGAAATGGAAGTTCTTGACTTGCATGATATGTGGTTTCAACAAGACGGTGCCACATGCCACACAGCACGCGAAACAAAGCGCAATTGCGAGGCGAGTTTGGTGAACAGTTAATTTCACGTTTCGGGCCGGTCAATTGGCCGCCTAGATCGTGCGATTTGACACCATTAGATTATTTTTCGTGGGGGTATGTCAAGGCTAATGTGTATAGGGACAAGCCCGCTTCGATTGACGCACTGGAAGCCAACATCCATGCATTCATTCGTGAGATACCGGCCGATATGTGTGAAAGAGTATGCCAAAATTGGACTCAGCGGATGGGCTACCTGAGACGCAGCCGCGGTCAACATTTGCATGAAATTATCTTTAAACATTAAATTGCAAGGTTCAAACTATCGATTCAAATAAATATTTCATTCATTTTTTCGAATTTTTTGTGTTTTTTTTTTTAAAAAGTTCTAAACCTCTTAAAAAAATCACCCATTAGCTAGACCACTTGTTCCACACCACCTTATTAAAAATTTAGACGAACAGAAATACAGTTGAACAAACTAGTTTGTGTTCAAGAGCTGTTTAAACTACATCAGTTATTCGATTTACTATGTCAATAGTAAAATGTTTGCTTCTGTAGCCAAATTGATGATCCTGTAGAAGACTTTTTTCTTCTATATTTGGGGTTTATCGACTAAGCAAAATTCTTTCGACTTTTGATATTAGCCTGATAAGTCTATATGCCTTTATCTCTGTCGGTAGTTTTCCTGATTTTGGTACCATTGTGAGACATCAGAAACTTTCCATTGGTTTGGTTTGTTCCAATCTAAGTACTGCGTATTTAAAGAGGAGAATTTAAGTAAAACATTTCTAGGAAATGCCTAAAGAATCTTTCCTATTGTAACGTTCGGCGAGTTTACGTTCTCGAAAAGCCTTTCACAACGAAATGGTTTGAAAACTGTATCGTTATTCTTTCGCCCAATTGTCTAGATCTCTTCTAAGCGGTTATGCCTGGATTTGGGGTTTAGCTTAAACAGCTTTCCAGAGCGGTTAATTGGATTCTTTTCCTGCTGAAAAGTTAACTCAGTTCTAAGTATGTTCTGATGCCTTGGTTTTTATAATTTGTTCCTTTATTATTTCTCAGATTTCCAGCGGAAAGCCTTTGGAATTTTTTGTCCAGTAAAGAATGTTATTCTATGCTGGCTTCTGTACAACTTCAACGTACCGATCGACTTCGATTTCTAGTTTATAAGGTGTTTTCAGCTGTAGTCTACGTTCAGTATTTTCTTCAATCTGCTTTCAAAAATTGATTGGTTGAATCCTTCTCAACGTTTGCATTGGGAAATCAGACCCGTGTTCGTGTGGAGCGGTGCAATTTTGAGGACAATAATCAAAATATTTTTCATACCGTAGAGCGTATGTTAAAAAGTTTTTCCATCGAACAGGTGGTTCATTTAAGGGCCGATGTTGAATGTGAACCACACCTAAACGTCAAGTTTTTTCTGCATTTCATTTGACATTTCTCAATTTCAGACTAACTCAATTTGAATCATGGAAAGATACACAACCGAGCAACGCGTTAAAGTTATTCAGGCTTATTATGAAAATGGGCGTTCAAATCAAAATGCATATCATACACTTCGTGATTTTTTCGGTCAATTCGGTCAATAATCGTCCAAATGTGCGTACAATCAATAGAGAATAAGCAGAATTGCCGCATTTGAGCGAATGATAATCCAAGAGTGATTGTCGAAAAACCGATGCACCCACAAAGAGTGAGTGTTTGGTGCGGTTTATGGGCTGGCGGCATCATCGGGCCGGTCAGGCAGTTACTGTGAATGGTGTTCGCTATGAGATGATAACTTTTTATTGCCCGCATTGGAAGATATGGATGTGGACGATATGTGGTTTCAACAGGATGGTGCCACTTGCCACACAGCTAACGAAACAATGGCTCTTTTACGGGAGAAATTCAATGGCCGTGTTATCTCACGTCGTGGCGATGTTAATTGGCCGCCACGATCATGCGATTTGACACCGTTGGACTTCTTTCTTTGGGAATATTTGAAAGAAAAGGTGTACGTCGATAAGCCAGCAACGATTCAAGAGCTAAAGGATGAGATAATTCGGCACATTAACGGTATAGAACCTCTATTATGCCTCAGCGTCATCGAAAATTTGGGCGGCCATTAGGCCGATATTTTGTTCCATACATAGTTGGACCATAACAATATTATCATAATAAAAAGAAATGACAGTAATTTCCTTAATAATTTGTGTTTTATTCAAAATCAACATAGGCTCTTAAAACTTAACCACCCTTAATATGTGTGACATGATCATAATTCATACCCAAACAATGTGATCTTCTACATTAGTAAGGACATAACTTTGCAGCAAACCTCTGCAATAACATAACAGATATATTGTTATAATCTCAATTAGAATATTTAATGTACCTACCCAGATTTATGTACTACTTACAATTACATGTACATGCTGTTTTCTTTCTCTATTTTTATAGTCTGTATTCTGTAAGCTCTTTTGTTAGTTTTAAGTACTTTTACTTTATAAAGCAAGCCTAACTCTCGTGTCCTTCATTTGGTAGACTAGACCCACTAATTCAGCTAATTTTGTGTTAGAAAAACGTTTGACGTCAGAGAGGTCCCAAGAACTGTTAACGATAAACACTCATATAGGGCTATTTAAATTTACAAGGTAAGTGTTCGGTTTGAAAACAGCATTTCAAATATCCTCGGGGATTGTCGAGGAAATATTAAAAGGTCTGAAGATGGTTCATATATATTTCGATGACATTCTTATAGGTGGCAAAGACAAAGGCGATTGCATGCGTATTTTAGAGTTGGCGGTAGATACGCTTTTTGGAATTCAATGTTAGAGTAAAATTGGACAATTGAGAATTTTTTAAAGAAGAAATTCAATATTTAGGATGTAGTACTAGCTCATTAGGAATAAAACCAAGTTCCAAAAAGTTGGACGCTGTTTTGAGTGCACCTGAACCGAAAAATAAAACCCAAATAAAATCATATTTAGGAATAATAAATTATTACAACAAGTGTATTCCAAATTTATCGGCCGAACTCCCGATATTGCATGAACTTACATCGATTAATAAAGCATGGAAGTGGAATGAAAGTCACAAGAGATAGTTTTCCAAAGAAGTAAGGACTGGGTTTTGGGAATCGGCGTGTTAACTCACTATGACCCCAAAAAAACAATAGTAATTTCGGCGGATGTGAGTACCTATGGCGTGGGTGCGGCTTTATCCCATTTAGTTGAAGGTGAAGAGCGACCTGTGATGTTGGTATCCAGTACGATTAGTTCCGCCGAAAGGAATTACTCACAGTTGCACTGGGAAGTATTGGCAATTGTATTTGCAGTGAAAAGAATTCCATATTTTTCAAAGAGATTTTCGTTAGCATCTGAGTGTCTGTTTTATGGTGATCGAGTAGTCATAACAAATAGTTTGTTGAATAAGGTTGTGCTGTCCAAATACTTGTCTGTATTTTATGTAGATGCGGAACTACGCTCGCAATTCTATCTTGTGCTTAATCTATCTAACGAAACTTGGCAAGATCTTTGCGAAACCACTGTAATCTCATACACGGAAACAAGTTTGAGACGGCCCACCAAAGTCCGCTACCAAGAATACAGTGCTCTTTTTCGATATAACCTTTTGCCGGTGGTGATACTGTCGAGCCATCCGTCTTTCGCTCAGACATCAAATTAAGTATTGTAGCATTATTAAAACTACTGCAAATTAAATTTAATATGCTATTTTGTGAAGCATGTGCTACTGTTAATTTAGAAAAAAATTATAATAAGGTAATACTTAAAACGTTTCCCAGGACCAGCAGGTAAAACTTTATAAATATTTCGTGCGAAACTCTTAAACTGAGTAAATATTCTGTCTAGAGCGATCAGCAGCTATATTTACTGCTGGGTAGAACCACAAAACTGTGTCGCATGTCCGCTTAAAGGCCTTTTGATCAACAACCACGTGCTGAACAAATCCACGATCGGCACGCAAATAGCGTGTCGCCTATAACGTTGGAAGGCCTCTTCTAAAGGGTCTGTAAATTTGAGCGCTACAAATGTTTTTTCAAATAAAACAAAAACGGTTTTGGATATCAATGAAATTCTTTATTTCTGTGAAAGTACGTTTGATGCCATTATGTATGCAACTCGATTTCTTTTGCATGTCCACCACGGGCACGCTTGCAGAAGTCCAGACGCTGAACCCAATTTTCGACAGTTTTCAAGCATAAATCGGCCGATACTGCTGCAATTTCACGTTCGATATTCGTACGAAGTTTATCAATCGTCGCTGGCTTGTTGTCATAGACCATAGACTTGACGTAGCCCCACAGGAAATAGTCTAACGGCGTCAAATCGCACTACCGAGGCGGCCAAGCGACTGGACCATTTCGTTAGACAACACGTTCTCCAAACTTGGTTTCCAATAAATTGATTGTGACATTCGCTGTGTGGCTTGTGCGCCGTCCTGTTGAAACCACATGTCCTCCAAGTCCATATCATCCTATTGGGGCCAAAAATATTCGGTTATCATTGAACGGTAGCGATTCCCATTCACAGTAACGTGCCGGTCTTGACAACACGGAAGAAGTACGGCCCAATCACGCCGCCGGCCCATAAACCACACCAAACCGTATTTTTTTCGGGACGTAATGATTACTCATGGAGTACGTGTGGATTGCTGCCTGACCATACTGCATATTTTGTTTATTGACGAAGCCATTCAGCCAGAAATGATGACGACCATAAATTGGACGTAGCGCTCTTAACGTTGAGGCCACTGACTCCGAATTTTGGTAGTAAATTTTAATAAGTTCGACTCGTTGTTGGCTCGTATATCTTTCCATCATGAAATGGCAAACATTACTGAAGAGAAATGTCAAAAGAGCGGCAAGAAATTCGGCGTCGTTTGCTGTCCCTATCGCTCTATAAATATTTGCTGAACATGATTTATGACATATTTATGGGAAAGAAATTCGTTGTTAAAGCTGGCAACGTGACTTCGAGCAGGGTTTTTGAAATTAAAAACGGCTTACAACAGGGAGCAGTGAATTCTCCGGTCCTGTTTAATATTTACACAAGTGATCTGGTGGGTTCCCTCAGACATGCTATAGCGTACGCGGACGGTTTAGTGGCGTACAGGTCAGAACCAAAAAACGAGGTCATTAACATCCTTCTGCAGCGTGACTTCAAGCAAATTAAGAGGTATTGCGATGATTGGAAGTTGAAAATCAATTTCCAAAAATCGGCAACAATACTGTTCAGAACCACATTGGCTGGGGTCTCTGGGGATACCAGAAAAAACTGGAGAAAATTAACAATTATTGGACAGCAGGGGCGCGAATTGGCGGTGAAAAACGTGGTGAGGTATCTTGGCATCTGCCTGGACCAGTATCTGTATTTTGACAAATATATAGATGCTCGTCTCGCTGGGGCTAGGAGGGCCTAAGCTTTAACAAGAAGACTGTTTCACAGCAGTCAACTTGATACCAGGGTGAAGGTCATTTGCTACGTGGCCCTTATAAGGTGGTTCAAAATAGCGCCGTCCTATATGGAAAAGATTCGGGTGTTTGAGAGACAATGTCTCAGGGCCTGTCTAGGGTTGTTTAAAACTCCTGAATCGCAGTACATAAAATACTATCCGAAAAGGACCCTATACAATGGGGCTCGACTGAATATAGGATTGACAATTTCCTTATTAATGTGATTCGGAGGCACGTTGCAAGGGCGATGGCCAGTGATAATAACCTGATCTCAGGGGCTTACTACCCCAATTTAATGTACCACGAGAGTACGCTTCGGTCTGGCTTTATTCCGCCTGAGGCATTTCTTCATGTAGACATGAAAGGGTTAGTCCAGACAAAAGATGGTGCAACCACCGCGGCACGAGGGATAAGGGGCACATCCACGACGGGAACGCCGCCAATGCTCAGGAGCTCGAACGAAGCTTATAGCCTCGCTCGAGTCTCGGTGGCTTTGATGAACTCTTGTGGGCGGCTGTCAGGCGCCCATGGACGCGATAAGGATGGTGACCAATCGATGAGATTGCTCTCAAGGACATAGAGAGGTTTGTGATGGAAAGCGAAGTTTGTCAAGTGACACAAAATGCAAAAACTAGTTTGAGTTCATGTCTTGCATCTAGCTATTCGATTGAGAGAATTTATGTAGACTTCTTTAAGATTGCGAATTTGTCAGTTTTGGTTCTGGTTGATACGTTTTCGATGTGGAAAGCCTTTATTATGACAAATACAGCAGCAAAAAATGTAATTGAACTAAATAGATCAGTGTTTAGTATTTTTGGATTACCGGAACGCATATAGTAAGCGATAATGGACCTCCATTCAATTCAAAAGAGTTTATCTTGTTTTACACCTCTAATGGAATCGAAGTACTTAAGTCTCCGGCGTATAAAGAAAAGCTTCTTAAACTTAATCTGTCAACCAACCCCGCATGTTAAATTGAATTAACCTAACCTGCGTTCTGTTGAACCTTTTTACTTCTTTAATAAAGATATGCCTTTTGGACATCTGTCTATTTCCTTGAAATCATCAAGTATTATCAACAGAATCAGTCAAATGACAGTGCAGAAAAGGCCGTTCAAACCTTTAAAAATTCGATAAGGAAAATGCTTAAACTTGAAAAGTAAGATCGTTATGTTGAAGAAGAAAAGATAGTGTTCATAAATGAAAAATGAAGAATTTAATTTTAGAAGAGAAAGATAGGTGAAACTTTACGATATAGAAATATTTTTTGAAATGTTGTTAAATGGATACCAGGCAAAGTCCTTAAAAAGCTGAGCAATTTTAGATATATGTTAATAGTAAATGGAATTACTTAACAAGCTCACATTGATCAAAATAAAAGTAAGAAAATAAAACAATTACAATTTTATTAAAAGTTAGTAAATAACAAAAAGTAGAAAAATCAAGAGGCGTCACGATTTTGATGATGATTTGAATGATTCATGTATGGTGACCAGAAGCAAAGCAAAAAAAGCTATACATGTAAGAAATCATGGGCTTTGTTTTGAATTTGCATTAGTAGTTACAAACTGAATATCCCGATAGACGTGTGCGTGCAAATGAAGTGGCAGTTTCTGATTGTGCAAGCTCCAAGTAGAAGAAATTATTTTAAGTTGCACATTCAATATGATTGAAAAAATAAGATTTGGGTCATATTTCCTAAAAAAAAATGTTTTGCGTAGCCGTTATTGCGTTTTTATTTGAAGTGGGGTATTGAGACTATTTCAAAAAATATACCGTAGATATAAGAAAATAGATCGGGAAAAATAAATAATCAAACAATTGTGTTTTTTTTCGAAAATTTTGAGAAAAACTTAGTACGGGATCTTATTGTGATTATTTACAATATCTTTAATATGTATTTCGATCAAAATCGTTATAGAGGAACAAAAACCATTCGTTTTGTGTGAGTTTTCCATTTTTTAAACGAATGGGTTCTACTAATTTGAAGCTAATTGAGAAGCTCTTTAAAGGCAGTAATACTCTTGGATGTTTGTCAGACGTTCGCGAGAGGTGGCGCAGTGGTAAAAAACTTAAGTTGAAATTTCGGTTTTTTCTTGGATCCGAACCTGAACCTGAACCCCGCGCTAACTAACCGCGAAATAAGAAATTTAGGAATTTCTGGAGGAATGACATTTATTCGAATTCATAGAGAAGAAAACATGAATTTAAAGTTTTTTCGTTTTCTAAGTTACCCTTGTTAGGTAATAAATATAAGCTATACAATTTTTAAGAGATCAAATTGAATTTATTTTCATACTTCTATTTACTTTGGAAAGCACTGTCTCGTTGCTTGACAAATTGAAATACAAAAACGGAAGGGAAATGTTCTTAAAACGCTTATGGCTCGCTACGTGAGATTTCTGAAATAAATTAGCAGGCTATTATTTCTATTTGCAAAAATATTCACTTGATAACTATTCGAACGATCGAAACCAATCAAGTTAAAGGTTATATATATTTGGTTTAAAAAAGCCATTATCTTTAAATTCAATAAATTTAGTTAATATGAATATATGTATATAATATGGCATTCGATGCTTACAAATAGCGCTGAGTCAAACAAACCATTTTTTTTTAAAGTTATAGACCTAACCTGGTCAAGGTGCGCCCTACTTACTATAATAGTGAAGAAGTGGTTTTCAATTTATAACATACGCTAGCTGAAACATCAAAATACCATTGCTTTTGGCTTTTCAAAGCCGGAAAAAAAAACAATGAACTCTATCAAACCAACCAAGCCAAGTGGCAACTTTGTCTGACGCATGTCTAACCATATTCACGTATTTACATACTTTACATACTTTATACAATCATAAACATAAGGTAACCACCTCACTGCGTTTGTACGCGGTATGATTTCCAACTACCCAATTATCCCAAATTATTCAAATAATTTAGAATGATGAATGTTATGTGGGAAGAAGGGGTTTTTCTATTTTATTATACCTCAACAGGGTGTATTAGTTGAAAACGTGTCACAGTTTTGCCTGTTTTGCTGTAATTTAACTTTCTCTACTTCAAATCAAAAGAAAAGGGATTAAATGATAAGAAGACTATGCCAATTACAGTATTATTTTGCCTTCTAAATGTATGTAAAACTTAAAAAACGTACATCATTCTTCGATAGTGTTGTTTTTTATGTAAGCGAAAAAGCGACATCTATTTATCGAAAAAATACGTCCCCTTTGAGAAAAGCTTTTCTCATTTTAACGTCATTTTGAAAATTAAGAGCAAAAGATTTATATCGAAAAAAGTTTGTTTACATTCTTACATCATTGAAACGAAAGTGGTTGATCAACACCTCGCAGATATGCCCATGAAATAAAGTTAGTTACTTTTTGCGGTAGGTAAATTGCTCGAAAATAGGTTCTAATCTAAGATGATATAATTTTGAATACGTTACTATTGTAATAATGGCGGGGACAAATTGAATACCACCAAAATGCTTTCAATTAATTAATAATAAGCATTTCTAATGGGGAATTGTTAACGCTTGTTGTTTATGCACATCTACGGTACAGTGCCTCTCGAATGACATATGTTTCATTCTTCTTTCGTAATAAATACTAAAAAAATTTACGGAAACGTTGGATGTTAACGAATTAACAGCGTTGCCGCTGACACTTTTTGAAAAGGGGACTAAAAAGTGACCCGAGTCGAAAAAATTTACCTACACGTAAGATACTATTACGTATAGTAAAAAGTAGAATTATAGATACTAGTTTCGCTTGTGGTCGAAATTGGACCCTAACTTTTAAGTATGTAATATTGATGTATGTAATTAATTTTCGTTGTAAGCGAAAAAGCGACATCTGTAGACTATCATTAAATCCAACCGTCAACACCTCGTAGATATTATGACCCTTGAATTAAAATTAGTTATACAATTGCTTGAGTTTTAGTGGTTGGTAAATTGCATTCCTTCAAAAATAGGTTCTAATCTATGGTAATATTGCGGTGACAAAAGGAATGTTACCAAAATTATTTTATTAAACTGATATGCATTTGTCTGATGACACAAACCCACAATTTTTTGTTTCTACACATCTATGCCGCAGTACCTTTCGAATGATATAAGTTTCATTCTCCTCATTTCATAATAAATACGTGTACGGAAACTTTTGATGTTCACGTATTAATAAAGGTATTTTTTTGTTTTTTTTTGTTTTGTTTGGGGGTTCGCTGGAAGGAAAAAAAAATCATCGAAAGACATTGAAGAGGAAGTACGCGAGGGATGCTTCTGCAATAGTGAGGGACTCGAACAACCTCTAAAAAACCACCCGGGAGGGGCTGACTGTCGTCATCCCGAATGGGATTGCACATAGTCGTTCGACTAATCGGCAATTTATTTTTAAATTATTTGAAAAATTCAAAAGAAGAATCCGCACGTTGTTAATAAAGGTGTTATTTTTGTAATCAAAGAAAAATGTCATTCCTTGAGATAAATGATCGGATGTTTATTTCATCATAAAGAGGAAGGTAGGCGCAGTGGCTTAGTGGTTAGTGTGTTGGACTACTAAGCGAGGGGTCCCAGGTTCGAATCCCGCAAAAACCCAAATTCCAACTTAGGGTTTTTTCCACTGCGCCACCTCTCGCGAACGTCTGACAAACATCCGAGAGTATAACTGTCTTGAAAGAGGTTCTCAATTAGCCGTTTGGAATCGGCATAAAATAGAAGATCCTTTCCATTCGTTCCAAAAATGAAACTCACACAAAACGAATGGTTGTGAGCTAGGCCTTGGGTCCCTAAGGACCTGTTGCGCCAACTATATATATAAGTATAGAAAGAGGAAGGTATGCCGTTAAAAATGAAAAACAACATCAGCCAAATAGCCACCACGAGCACGCATCAGGACCATTTCCTTTTCATGAAATTTTCCATAGCCAAATCGCAAAGTGGCTGCCCTATGTCCTCGATAGCCTCACGAATTTTATCTTTGAGGTCTTGAATCGACGCTGGGCTTTTGGCGTTGTTGATGATCAGCCGGCTTGAGTTCTTGTGTTAACTGAACTTTATAAGCCTTAAAGAATCATTTTTAATCATTATACCTTCTTTTTCAATTGTGTTTAACAGCTTAGTTACTCCACAATATTAGATGGTTCTTGGCAGAAGCACCCTGTGTCTACGGACAGTCACCTCTGCTTCTACACTCATTTTCCAGCAGTATGTTAGCAATTGGAACCTCACTTCAAGTTAAATCTTAGTAGTGTTCAGTTGAGTTTTCTTTATGGATCAATAGATACACATTACTTAAACAAATTGAATAAAATTGATTGCGTTCCATTTATTAAGTCCGACAAGGGCATACTATTTTGTTCTTTGCTGATTGTGCAGCGATGGTGTTAAGTTTTAATATTCTCTTAAGTGTAGTAATTTGTTTATGGGTTTACTTTCTGTGGGCTCGTCGACACTTCTATAGAGTAGCATGGCAGTTATCTGGACCAATGGGACTTCCATTTCTTGGAATCGGCCTACAAATGAGAAGTCCTGAACGTGAGAAATTTATATTTAATTCTCGAACTTTTTTTTAATTAAGTTTAAGTAAACTTTTTATAGATTCGAAGTTGAAAAACAAGTTCTGGTTCAACAAAATTCCACATTGCCTTAAAATAAATATTTGTAGCCACAAATTGTAATAATATTTTTTTTTATTAAAATGCTGCGAATGTGTTATGAATTAATAATGAAGCAAATAACATTACGAGTACACAGTCTTTTTTACAAATAGAGGTACTCGTATGCATTGTATGGTTTATAGGTATTAGTTATTATACAAACAGCCACAATTATACACTTTTGTAAATGAGTCTCAAAAGCGATTAGTTTATTATTGATTATTGATTTCCGTATGCATTTTTTGTCGTGCTCCTTGACAGTTTTTTTCAAAATCAACATTTTCACATTTTTTATGAAGATTTATTTACACATAGCTTCGCTACCTATTTGTAATGCTTCTGGCATACCTATACGCCTGAAGTTTGTGATCTGATTATATAGTTTGAAGGATGTGGGTTTTTCCATGAATTACGTATGAAAAGAGCTACCAAATAATTTTTTTGTTTGATTGATAAGCAGAAATCTGAAATCTCAAGTTGAAATCTTTAAAGAATTTTTGTCACGATTTAGCTGGCTCAAGAAATTTAATTGAGACTGAAAATGAAGACGCGTGCCGCCTATAGAATCTCAGTGCAATAGAGGGGTTGTGCAAAAGGGGTATATTAACATCCACAAATGAACTAGTCGGTTTTCCCAATGTTAGAGAAAATTACTGTGCCTTTGTTATAAAAGCGAGGCAGTAAAAAGCCCTTGACCATTCGTATTATATTGCTTTGCAATTTGAGACCACTCAAGTTTGGTTATGAAATCAGATTAAGACAGAGATTTTTTGGAACGGATTAGGTTTGCTTTTATTGATGTTTCTACTGTCATCATAATCAATCAATCAATCATAGCGCTGAACTTAAGGTAAAGGCAGGAGATTTTCAGTGCTTTTGCATCAAATGTATTGAAAGACCAAGTACAGCCAGTGATAAAGAGATATAACTCAGAAAAGGTTAATGCAGGCAACAATCAATACACTTTTTTGCCCATTCAGAGTCAGGAACAAGTTAAGGTGGATGAGCAGCTTTGAACGAAACTATAGGCAACTGGTGTAATAGAGCGCTAATACTCGCTTTGTTGGCTTGAACTAGGTAACTGGTGTTGAGTATATCCGATTGAAGTGCCCATGACTATAGACTTATTTAAAGTTATACCATCTATTAAAAGAACAATTATTCTTTTGACCTTCTTTAAAATTCTTTGTTTCCCGCAGGTTTTATTTCATACTTAACTCAAATATCTGGAAAATATAAGAGCCCTTGCATTTCATGGATGGGAACAAAGTGCTTTTTGTATGCTTCTGATCCAGATACTGTTGAAACCGTATTCAATTCTCCACACTGCACAAATAAGGGAGACTTCTATGGATTTATGTCATCTGCAATTGGCGATGGACTATTTACTTCAAGCAGTATAGCCCTCAATAAAAAAAAAAAAAAAAAATGGGGAAACACAGTATAATTTGTTTATAATTCCAGCTCCACGGTGGAACAAGCATCGGAAGCTTATAAACCCAGCTTTCAGCAGACAAATCATCAGCAGTTTCACGCCAATTTTTAACACAGAGGGAAGGGTGCTTATTAAAAAGCTTCAAAAGGGTTCCACTGACAAGCAGGATATATACGAGCTCCTCAAAAAATGCGTCCTTGAAGCTGCTTGCCGTAAGTCAATAGTTATAACAACACACTTATACTACCTTCTCAATTTATTCAGAAACAACAATGGGCCAAAAAATGAAAATTCAAGATGACGGCTGCTCAAAATTGTTTGAGTCTTATAAAAAGTAAAAAAAAAAATTTTTCTACTTAAAATTGATTAAAACTTAGGAGAAAATCATTTCCAGCATAATGGACGTTACGGTACAGCGAATGCTTTCTCCCTGGCTGTATTCAAATTGCTTCTACAAGTTTTCCCGGTTGTATTCAATGGAACGTAAAACAGCCAGTATTCTCTGCGATTTCATCGAAAACGTAATCCCTAATAAATGACACACATTGTGTCGCACTTCCCTCTATTCCATGTAATGTTCAATACTTCTAAGCAGTTGCTACAACGGAAAGCCTTACCTAATGACGATACATTTCCTAAACCGGAAAATGACAGCTTCAGCCGGAAATCGAAAAGTATTTTCGTAGAACAAGTCAGAAACTACGTGGAGCAAGGACTACTTACCTGGGAAGATATTCGAGACGAAGCGAATGTAATCATAGCCGCGGTAAAGTAAATTTGCATATAAGTACCTACATATAAAGGGAGCGATGCTCATTGAATGTTTATTTTTCGTCTAGTCCTTCGAAACAACATCAACAGCTTTATATCTGGTTACTTTGTGCCTTGCAATTCACCCCGAATATCAGCAGAAACTATTCGAGGAACTTTACTCCATATTCCCAAATAAACAGTTTGATGTTACCACCGAAGATCTGGAACGAATGAGCTACACAGAAATGGTTATAAATGAAGGAATGCGACTATTTTCACCTGTACCCATGGTCATAAGAACTGCTTCCGATGAGTTTACATTGAAGAATGGTGTAACGATTCCTAAGGGTACGCAGATAGGAATTGATATATTTAACATGCAACGAAACTGCAATTTCTGGGGACCGAGAGCGATGGAATTCTTTCCGGATCACTTTCACCCAGATAACTTGAGAGCACATCATCCATTTGCTTACATACCGTTCACTAAGGGTTTGAGAATGTGTATTGGAAAACGATATGCATTACTCTTGATAAAGATCCTTATAGCACATATTTTTCGAAATTTCGATATACGGACAGAGACGAAAATTGAGGACCTCATTTTGAGAGGTACAATTTCGTTGAAGTTAAAGAATTATCCAGAGTGCAGTATACAGGAACGAACGTTTTAAAAGCATACGAACTACAAGCAAACTTATGAAAACCAATAAATGTTTCGACGGATTAAAGGTTTGGACTTTCCCCATTATTGACAAAATCATTTTTAATTTTGGAGGCTGATATTGAATATGGGATAAAAGAAACAAATTAATGTCGATTTCAGAATTTCCCTGCTCAATGGAACATAAAATGAGATAAATTGTTTTGTAGTTTTGTTGGTGTGTGAATTAAAAGTCGGCTATTTTAAAATTTTTGTTTGTGTTTACAAAATTCAATTCATTTCAGCTCATTTAAGTACTATGCAGAAATTTTTCTATTTTAGTGAAAGTAGGCGTAAATCTCGATAAGAAAAGGAGATTCGCAAAAATGTTGTAGCTCTGAAAAAGATTGTTTTTTTTTGCGGCCAATGGAACATACATTATACTTAAAATAGAAAATAGTTCAGTCATAGCCCAATGGAAAACGACATTAGAAAACAAAAAAAAAAAAAAAATATATAAATGGTCCGTATTTCTCTGTGTGAGGTATTATTTCTTTGGGACGAATGGAAGGAAACTAAAATATTATGGCAAATCCGAACGGCTGAAATAAGAAGCTTCTTGTATAAAGAAGATGTTTGTCTGACGTTCGCGAGAGGTGACGCTGTAAAAGAAACAAGAGAATTGGTTAATTGCATTTCTACTCGACTGGACACAGAAGCAGGGTTATGCGTTTCGCGTGTAAGAACGTCTGTTTCGACGTGACCTCCTCTAGCGTAAACGGCTTGACCGATTTTGAAGAGTGAGGTGTCATTAGATTCGTATTTTCCGTAAATTCCCTTCTTCTCTATAGGCCAAGAACCTACGGCTTTAGTGGGTGGAAGGTTGTCCGGTCGACTTGAGCGACGATGGCATGCTATCGTAAGCGTAGTAGAAGTTACAAAATCTCTTTTAAGAAAACTGCAAGAACCGTTTAAGTTGATTTTTCTCGGATTAATATAATAAGATAGATTTCTGCTAGATACTGAAAAAAAAAAAAACAATGATTATATTAAGGTATTTGGCATTGTGAACAAATTATATAATGAATTCCATTTTCCAACAATTTCATAAACTATAAAAACTTTTAAACTGAACTGCGATGTGAACGCCGTGTAACTAAAGGATACCAGAAATGTTGAACTCAGTCGTCCCCACTTACAAAATGGCCTCGTGATTGACATTAATTCCCTGCATAGAATTTCCTAAGTATGCGTGCGGCAGCAATGGCGCTCCTTTGATTTGTACAGGCACTAATAGTTAGGAATTCCCATGCAGGAAAAGCAGCTTGTAGGCAAATGTACCGTTTCTGCTCTCAGTTGGACCTCTAGTTTAGATCCTCTTTGGTGTTGGGGATCGTGGCCCGTAAGAGCGATTTCTGTGTTTTCGTTTTCGCACCCGGAAATGTATAGATAGATAGATAGACATCATAATTGTTTTCTTATGATTTTCCTATAATTTTATGGTACAATAACAATTTAACTGTTTAACAATTTAAAAGTTTGTCACATTTTTTATTTTTACATAATAAGAGTAATAAAAATGCAGTTGAATGCCACTTTAACTGGCCTATACAGAAGATATTTAAATTTTGGGTGGGGTGACCCTATAGATCAAACATTGATGAATTGCGAATTGGGGAGTTGGAAAGCATATATATACTTAATTGAACTATTACAATCAGAGGCATGGTATAAGATATAGCATTAACACAAAGACACAAAATAAATAAATAAATAATAAAAATGTGAAAAATTAAACAAAGCACAAATTTAATAATATAATAATAAAACTGAAAGTTAAATCAGAAAATAATTGATTCTAAGCTGGCATAATTAAAACGGAAAAGCCAAATTTTTGCTTGCTTTATAAATGTTCCAGGAATTGATAATGCTCTGATAGACTGATGGTGTTTATTAAACAAACGATAAAGCAAAATGGAGAAAAAACTACGAAATGTAGTGGTACCGAAATTTGGAACAGAGAACATAAGAGGATGCCATGACCAGACATCATAAAAAACGATTTTAATACCTTTAAACAATGTAAATGACGAACAGGAAGAATATTTAGGTCACAGAACAAGGGATAGCTAGGATTTCTGCACGGTTTACGACAAATAAGTCTTAAATTATATTTCTGCAAGATCAAAAGCGGATGAATTTTATTCGGGGACACACCTCCCCAACAAGCAATTCCATATTGTAGCTTGGAATGAAAAATTCCATAATATATTACCTTTAGAAGCTTAGTGGAGTATATATTACGCAAGTAATAAAAATATCTCAGTGTACATCGCAAATACTTTTTCAATGAAACAGTATGATATGCAAAACTCATTCTAGAGTCAAGGCAGAGTTCCAAGTTAAGGTTATCTACTTTTAAAATTTTGACGATTTAGGTAAATTGAAGAATATTATTTTAGTTTTAGAGCTAATAACTTAGTCATGTTCAGAAAACCAGTTTAAAACAGACACCAAGTCTAAGGGACTGTTTGAACCATAAGAGAAGCCAATTTCATCCGCAAAGGCAGTAGGTGAACCTTTGAACTTAAAATCAAACACTGAATAAATGTAGACTAAAAACAAAATGGGACCCAAAAGAGAGCCTTGTTGTACACCGATATTAGAGAGTTTGACTTCGCTCCTTACTCCAGCAATTTTTACATGTTGCGACCTATTTTAAAGATTCGACCTGAACCAATTTGGAATGAAACCACAGAATCCGAATTTTGTCAGTTTTCTTAACAGAATATTATGGTTAACGATATCAAAAACCTTGATTATATCAATAAATAAGCGCGTCTAGGTGTGACATTATTTGAGATCAAAACTGTAACAATGCTTCTTTCCTTTTAGAATTCCAAATTGAACTGTATTAAAAACTTGGTCTTAGATAAAAAACTCAGTATCGTATTTTTCATTAACTTTTCAAATAATTTGCTAAAAACGTGATGAAGTGAAATGGGCCCATAATTACTGATTTCGGCAGAAGAACCCCTTTTGCGCAAAGGCATGACATCTGCACATTTGAGATCGTCAGGAAAAACACCCGAAAATACGCAACAGCTATAAACATCTGATGCCGATACATCCACAATGAGAGAAGATATTTGCTTTAGGGTAAAACTCGAGATGCCATCTTCTCCAGCAGAATTCGAAGAAGTCAAAGTTCCAATAACTTTTAAGATTTCAGTGGGAGTTATGGGCTAACAAACGAAACTACTACATTGTAACGGTTCAGCACATTCACAAATAGCTGAACAGCGAAAACAGACTGATTGCACTGGACAAGGTTGTAAACTGCAGCCTATGTTTCCAAAAAAGCAATTGAATGCATCTGCAATAGCTAGTTTGTCAGATACCTCGGAGTCACCAACACTTATAATAGATGCTATTTCCGAAAGATTCTCTTTGTTTAGAATGTTGTTAACTACTTTCCATTCATTCCTTAAATTCGCATTTGCGGAACTGAATTGCGAATGGTAAAAAATATCGCGGAAAATAGGAATCTCCTTCTTAAGCTCAGCGCCTAGTCTTTTATATTTCCTTCTTAAGCCAAAATTATCAGGATACTTTTTGCATTTTAATCCGAGTTTATTTTTACCTATAACTTTGTTTATTAAGAAACTAGGTTTTAGTTTTTTCACAATCTTTTTGGAGAGCAGAGGTGTTGGCCGACTCGATTGGAAGGGGGTTTTCTCATTTTTTTTACGTGCTTTCTGTCTGGGAAAAAATTTCAAAACGTAAGAAGTGGGTATATTTTCCGATGCGGATAAGATAAACTTCCAGCTAGCGAAAAACGGATTCTCGTGACAAATTGGGAACATCCGGAAAGGCTACCAGGCGCACGACCAACCTTTGCAGGAGCCAAAATAGAACAGACTGACCCCGAGTCAGTATGTGGTTTTGTCTGGCTTTTTCATTACTTTTATTATTTATTATACATTTTATTTTAAACGAAAAAAAATATCATCATATTTTAATTCTGTATCATAAGTATAGCATTTTTATAGAATACAATATAAGACATAATCATTCCAATTTTTTTGAGCAATACCATGATTTGAATTTTTTTTTTTATCGAGATGCGAATAGATTAGACAGGAAATACCGATGCACAATGGTTCAAAATGCCTGCAAATCGCAAAAAGGAGGAAAAAGAGAGCATTAATGCATTCAAGTTATCAGTCAAAGAAATAAAATGTAATTCTTTGCACTTTTGCTCGATTTCTGGGTAGAGGTCATTTAACACTTAACGATGTTCAAGCGAATTAAAAAAACTTCAATAGTCGTATATCCGATTATTTTAATCGCACGATTTTGAAATCTATTGAGTAAGTAGTTTTCGGCGGACCAGACCAGATATGGGAGGAGTTATCGTAGACTTAAGTTGTGGGCGAATATATGTTTATATGTTTTATTGTAGCCAGATCAGAAGGGGTAAACTATTTCTTGCATCGATTGAGGAAACCTAGACACTTCGAAGAGTTTTTGGCGACTTCGTGTGTATGGTTATTCGAACGAAGGTTGTTATGAACACATACCGAGAATGGAGAGTTATTCGGATTCGATGAAAAAAGTGCCATTTATGAATAATGGCTGTCATAGCATTGTGTTTTAGAAGCATTCCACTCTATTAGCTGAACCCCATTTTATAATGCTGTCAAGGTCGGAATTTAATGAGCTTAGCATTCGTTGCCGTTCCATTTCTACCACCTTAGAGCAGGGTCGTGAGTCCTGAAACGTGTATGAAAAGGTGAGGGTACTGTCATCAGTACAGGAGTGAGTTGGATTTTAAGTTGTAGACAGACGGACACAAAACAGATCCTTGGGTTCCATCATCATTTATATGGTTGGTTTCAGACTTGTAACCATACAAAACATATTAAATTGAACGGCCAGAAAGGTAGTTTCTAAACCATTGAATAAGAGACTCATCGATCCCATAAGTACGCATTTTCGGCACAAGAGCATGATGCTAAACTCTGTCAAATGCCTTTGAAATATCAAGCGCAACAATCTTCGCTTCACCGGAGTGATGGAGGGTTTAGTTCCACTTCTCGGTGAGATTAGCCACCAAATCAGTAGTGGATCTATTGGCACGGAAACCATACTGCCGGTCATTAAGGAGCTTTCGTTATCCTAGATATTTCATAAGCTGAAGATTTACCAGCGTTTCAAATAACTTTAGAAAGAATGGACGTAAGTGCTATGGGTCGGTTATTGGTGGGAGAAGAAGAATCGCCTGGGACAAATGCTGTTTTCCATCTTCTCGGGAAGAGTCCAAAAGTGTAGGACTGATGGGAAAGCTTACGCAATGGTTAAACCAGCGTGGAAGAACACGTCTTCAGAACAATGGGAGGGATATAATCTGGACCAGCGGATTTATTTATGTTCAGATCATAAAGTATTGGCCCTATATAAGCAGCCGACATGTGGCATGTCATTGTAAATGAGCATTGGGATTGATGAAGAGGCCGAATTCTCTATGTATTTAACGAATGATCAAAAGTTTTTACTACCTTTGGGACATTATATTATTGTTTGCCTCAACTTTTGATCATATACGAATTAGACACGTTTAATGAGGGCATTGCAGTCATTTCTGTTTGGTTAAATTTTTGTTCAGATTTACTCAGATGGATTCGCTTTGCAAGACCGAGAACTTATCTCGCTTAATCTAATAGCCTCTTTGAAGCTCGAATCGGACCAAGTGTTTTCTTTTGGTACGATACTCTTTATCATTTGCGGAATAAAGGATTTCATACTTAAGGTTGTTTTATGCTTGATGTTGAATGATGATTTATGTAAATTATGTGAAAGGAATGGTTAAGTTTGTTTTATTTATATTAATTTTTGTGAAATTATTGGTTTTGGTCGACTATGGATCGCGGTCGAGTAGCAGCAAGCGTACATACGCGACGGGATGCAGATCAATACTAATCTACTACAATTATATTAGTATTATGTACAAAGTACAATAAGTAACACAAAAATTGGTCCGTAGGGACCCTAGGCCCAGCTTCTCACAACCATTCGTTTTGTAGGAGCTTTTTTTTTTGGGGGGGGCGAATGGAATGGGTCTACAATTTAATGCCAATTCTAAATGGCTAACTGAGAAGGTCTTTCTTGAAAGTTGTACAGATGTTTGTCAGACATTTAAGAGAGGTGGCACAGTGGAAAAAAAACCTTAAGATGTAATTTGTGTTTATCCGGGGATCGAATTAAATCGATTAAATCTAATTTAAAACTAACATTTAACTTATTCTAGCTTACTGGCTCCAAGCAAGAGCTCTAAACTTATCAATATCCTTAAAATTATTGCCTTTCGGCCTTTAATCTATCTATATCTATGATTTGTTTTGTTTTTTAATGATCAAGAAACTTTAGAAAACTTGAATTCTTTACTATTGTTTTTTTTTTTGTTTCTGAAGCAAATCGAGAACATTTCATAAATGTTAAAAAAAACCACTCGCTCGCTAGAATATACCTTAATATGTCAAGAAAAACCGAAATACTAGCATCAAAATATTGTTTATTTGTTTCATATTTGAACACAGAATTTTAAATTTATTTTTTTAAAAAACAATATCCAAAAATAAAAATTATTAATTTGATTCATATGGTAACACCCCCGACAAGCAAATGATATCTCATGTCAATTGACATCACATTGTGACGTCACGTTGTACAGAATGCAATATGGCCGGTGGCAATATGAAGTATGTGATTTTCATACATTATCCGTCGTGTTTTGAAAGCAAGTGTTGCCACAACTCCAAAATAAAATATGTCTATAATCCGTATTGTTTTATTTTCGTGATCTGATTCGGATCAGATGTTATTTTCTTGTGTTAACTGAACTTTATAAGCCTTAAGACCCAGGTGTTTATGCAAAATTAGGTGTAATGACGTTTGTGGAATGCTCAATTCCAAAGAACGACGAGGAATGGACAAACCTGGCTTTTCTTTAAACCTTGGGGTACAGCAGCAATATTCTCAGTTGTTCCTGAGCGACGTGCACGTCTTTTATTCTTCACATCACTAACTTGTCCCTACAGCTCAAATTTTGTCCACCAATTTCTGTATTGCGGTCCGACAAGGTGCTTCACGACGACCAAAAAATGCTTTAGTTTTGCGAACTGTGACTGCAAGATTTTCACCATTTTTGTAGTGAATTTTAATAATTTCAATGCGTTGTTAAAGCATGTATCGTTCCATTTTTAGTAATGGCGTAATTTCTACTTGTCAAATGTCAAAGAATAAAACTTTCAAAAGTGACAGCTACCGAAATAGCGGGTCATTCACAATAACACCTCTTATTGGAGATGCTATTGAGATGCTATTTATATCTTCTGGATTTGGCGAACAAATCGCTGCATTTATGTTATCAACGTACTCAATAGGAATATTTGAAATCTTATCCCCCATACTCTAATCGTAATCAGAATGGGAACAGAATCATATTCCCATATTAAGAACAACAACTAAAATTAACAATTCTGTATATATACCTATATCCAGAATCGCGCGTAATCAATATTTGTTTGCAATACATCACTCACTTCATTACGTTTGTCAGCATTAATTACAGAACCAGTCCTAATTACTTAAGACCAGTTTAAGTTTATATCAATGGTATGCTTTGAGACCAGCGATAACATTAAGTTGTCATGTTACATACAAAATTAACTTTATGTGTGGCTAAAACGTTGACCAAGCTTGACAAAATTAAAAACTTTTAGTTTTCTATTTCTATGCTCGATACCATTATTTGTTCGTGTCAAATTCAAAGACATGAGAAAACGCATTATTGTCTTTCGGTCTACTAGATTTGGCCCTGGGATACGAGGTATTCCAGGAACGAAAACGCATGCGGGGATATGATGTATTTTTATTATTCGTATAGCTTTGAAATTATCGTTTCTAGGCCTACGAGGTATTTTTCATTAGATCCGGACATTTTTTACAATATAAGTCCATAATTACCTAAAAAGTGGACTTTTCTGGGTTGCAAGGTATTCGATCTACAGCGACGATGTAACATTTGTTCTAATTATATATTATAATGTGGCCACCTTAACGCCGAGTACATTTATATTACACAACATCCATGAATGAATACACAAAATTATAGGTTTCATTTCCTTTGACCTCTATACTGCAATAATTTTAAATGCGCCCCCTTCCCCCCTAATGACTTTGAGAGTCTACTCGACAAGTAGATATCCATCACTTTAAATATAAATACTACCACACAACAAAATGTTTTTCAAGTTACACCCCCATGTCCTTTCAGTGGTACAACTACAGCAGTAGTGCAGTATTGCTGGTATAGCGAAGTGCCATGAAACCGTATGCCTCAGGCTGGCCATGTAATTATTTTATGCAAGTTTTATATGGACATGCCTATGACTGTATTGTAGAAAACTTGAACGGCTGTCTTCCGTGGAATCAATAAGAGTTACATGGGCACGAAGGGAAGGCAAAGGCTAGGTCAAGTGTTGCTGACAAAGGACATTTTCAAAGACATGGTAATCGATCAATTCCCAATCATCAACCAAAATAACTTATTTATGTTATACACTGCATGTTGTTGTTCTATTTTCGAAAATGTCTTGCTATACATATAATGCTTATAACAATAATGGAACCGTTTTCCAATGCCATTAGATAGAAATTACTGGCACGGCAGAAAATATTGTTCTATGTACGGGTACGAGGGAATACTTAATACATTTTTTTTTTAGTGGCAACCTAATGGGTTGAGAATGTTTATTAAAAATGTAACCACCCGCCCATCGTCGTCATCGAGCTGTCAGAATTAGAATAATTATAATTGTGTCTCTTTTTTTTTTAAATAGTTACTACGTTTGATATTTAAATGTCATATAGCCATTATTTACGTGGAATTAAATATAAAAAATAAATGGATAATTTCAAGTGGTGGAATCGTATAAGAGGCTATTATAATTTAGTACAATGTTAACTAGCTAGCCCTTTACCTACCTTATTTTGTTTATGTTTATTTCGTGATAACAGAATATGCCTGAAGGTTTTTGCTTGTGGATGATATACAGTGCAATAATTGTCCTGGAAAAGCAGTAGCCCACATGGTTCTATGTTGAAAAGATGTCTCTTGGAATTCCTGAAGCATTCATTATTTCTTGATATTAGGAATGATGCTATTCTATCCATATGGAAATTGTGTGACTGTACCTTTTTGAAAGGGTTTACAAGTTATCCCAGAGCCATCGGTTTTTCACAGACCGAAGATCGTTTTAAGACTCTTAGATGGTTCATAAAAGTCTTTTATAATTCAAAGGTTTCCTTGTCTGGTTGGCTGCTTTTTATATCTTGTTCGAAAGAACCAGGATTTTAACCTTTATTTCAGGACTAAATATCAAAACTAAATTAAACGTAAAAGTATTATAACAGAAAAAAGACCACGCTTGCTACGACTGTAGAGTTGCGGTAATAAAGGTTTTGTGTAGATGTGAATGTAACTGCTGTCCATTTCGATAGGAAAGAGAGCTAACAAATGAAAGTACAACTGATGAATTGTTTGTCCGTTCTGCAAGAAAGTGGACCGTATTAACTATAGAGGCACCAGCCAGTACATCTAAATAGTATCCCTCGCATTCGGCATTCTTGCGTTGACTTTTGTTGAAGCGACCAAGTGGACGGGACCTTAACCAACCTGGAGGCAATTGGCCAAAGATCGAGCTTATTGACTGAGCACCCCTTAAGGTCTGTAGCGCAACCTATAGGAACATACGTTTTTAGTTGGAAGAAAATTTTATTTCATTCAATTTATAAACAAATTTTATTAATTGGACATTACCCATATTTCTCCTTAGGTATTGCGTTAGTCAGAAACCATTTTTTTACTTATACCGGTATTCCATAGCGTAGTGACTTAGTGGCTAGTGTGTTGGACTTATAAGCGGGGGATACCAGGTGGGATCAACGGAAAAACAAAAATTAAATCTTAAGACATTTTCCACTGCTCCATTTCTCGGGAGAGTCTGACAAACATCTGAGAATATAACTGTCATGAAAGAGCTTCTCAATAAGCCGTTTGGACTCGGCATAAAATTATAAGTCCTTTCCATTCGTCCCAAAAACTAGAAAAACAAAATAGCACAAAACGAATGGTTGTGTAAAGCCAGGCCTAAGGTTATTACGGGCCTGTTGCACCAAATTTTTTTTTTAGGTTTTAGGTGGATGTCCATTACTGACCGACTTTACTATTGTTCATATGTTTTTCCATTCATTCAAGCTTAAATACTGATTAATTATTAATACCTAACAGTGTATTTATTGCAATTTGGAATGTCAAAGGAAATGCAATTGATATTTGCATCCGTTGTAATATTCAAAATAATAAACAAATTGCTGATTTAAATGTTGCTCGGCATGTACACATAATATGAATTATGATAAGTCAACTTATAGCATCAACTTAAGGTTGTTGCTCTACAAAGATTTATCTGATGAATTCTTCGCAATATTTGCGATACATTCTGTACATGGTGGCAATATTGAAGAAGGAGTCCAAATATTTTCGTGTAGTCCCTTCTCTGTAATGTGAGGGAACAGAAGGATAGCTAGTGATGTGTTTTTTAATGCCTTCAGTCAATGATTAACCGAGGGTCGGACTTCTTTCTTTTCCTCTACCGTCAGGCGAAGTCACATCCTCATAAGATCTTTTCCGAATATTAGGGTAGGTAGGTAGGAGTGGCGATTTTTATATTTTAAAAACCCAAGTAACACTATGTGCCGTTTTGTTACCACAACTCATTTGACCTGGTTGTTTAATATTGTCGAATGGGAGAGTCTAGATCCAGCCTTTGGAATTCAAAAAGGTTATCAATTCCCTAATACTACTTTTCGTGACCTCCGCAAGGGAGTCGAAGAAGGGTTTATCCAGAGATCGCTATCTGACCCTAACTAGTGCTGGGCTGCGTTATTACAGCTGCGGCAGTGTGTATTATGTGGGATGCCTAATGTAATTGCTTGTTCCCCACTTGGCCAATGGCCTGTGGTTATCGCTGTAATTCTGGCAATATCTTTTCGTGATTTACTTAGAAGGTAGGTTGTTTTTGCCGTGCTGTAGTTTGGCCACATCTTTCTGTGTATGATACAGTTCGTCAGCCTCCTCCATTTGAGGTTTGCCTTCGATAAGAATGCTGAGGAGATCTTTCCATTGACTGCTCCGAGCGGTACCTGAACCGATTCCGCAAGTGAGCAGTGAAGAGCTGAGCCTTGCCTGGCCAGCTCGTCAGCATGTTCATTTCTGTAAACGTTGCTATGACCTGGAACCCAAATCAGGGTAACCTTGAACTTGTCAAGCGAGGCCAGCTCCTTACGATACTCTAAAACTATTTTTGAAGTAATTTTGATTGAGGCGATAGCCTTGATGGCAGCTTGACTAAAAATGAAAATGTCTATCTTTTGCCTCGGAGCTATGTTTGTGTGTACTTTAATTTGACGACAGGCCGTATAGTACCGTATTTGTACAAAGTCAAAATATGATTAGGAATTCTGTGTTTTAATCAGAGTGAACAGTGTTGATGTTACTAAGGAACAGAAAAAATGGAAATTTTATTCATATTTTTTAAAAAAAAATATTACTCTCGGAAAGTAAATTCGTAAAAACGAGTATGTACTTATGATTAAACTCCTAACAAAAAGATAATATAATGTGGTGTTAAATTTGATCCGATTTCAGACTTTGCGTATTCAATCGAACCTAAGAATCTGAATTGTTTTGTTAATTTTCAGTTCCCGTATTTCTATAGAGAATGTGCTTTTGCAAATTTTATAACATTGTATTTTGAAATGTTCACTGATATTTTTATAAGCCTCTCTAAATTATTAATTAACAAAACCAAGTACAAAAAGTGATATATCACATAAATAAAAGGCAATCTGTAGCCATTTAGAAAGAGAAAGAGATGTGTCAAAGGGCAAGTCTATGGGAAAGGGTAATGTTTCGGCATTCTGGTGTGCGATCTGGAAGGAAGCTGACGTGGTAAGAAAGTCCTTAAAAAATTGAATTGAAGTGTGTGTTGTATTATCGATACTTTCTAAAAATCTATACAGATTATTTTACTATAAGATTTACCAGAAAATGGAAAAAATTATCGAATTTCACAAATGCATACTTAAATACGTTATTGTGCAAGTATGCACTTTACGTACCATTTACAGATTAAAAATTATGGTTAAACTAAAATATCTTTTTCCCCACGATACAAAAAACGCTTTCACCAAACTCTGTTAAAATATCTATTTTGTTTCAATTTGACTTCGAAATGAAAAGCATTAAATTCGACGAAAAACAATTTGTTTTTTCTTTAAAGTATAGGTGCCTACAATAAAAGCTTGAAGTTACAAAATCTCCTTTAAGAAAAGTGCAAGAAACGTTTAAGTTGATTCTTCTCTGATTAATATCATAAGATAGATTTCTGCTAAGTACTGAAAAAAAAACTATGATTATATATTTGACATTGTGACGAAATTTGTACAGTAATTCCATTTTCCAACAATTTCATAAGCTATAAAAACTTTTAAACTGAACTGCGATGTGAGCGCCGTGTAACTAAAGGGTACCAAAAATGTTGAACACAGTCGACCCTCTTAAAAATTGGCCTCGTGATTGACATTAAGTCCCTGCATAGGATTTCTTAAGTATGGGTGCGGCAGCAATGGCGCTCCTTTGATTTGTACAGGCACTTATACTTAGGAATTCCTATGTAGGAAAAGCAGCTTGTAGGCAAATGTACCTTTTTTGCTCTCAGTTGGACCTCTAGTTTAGATCCACTTTGATAGTTAGATTCGTTTCCCTGTTCCCCCGGCCATCTTGCCAATCTGATCTAGAAGGGAATTCTACTTTCAAATGTTTAGTGAAAAACATTTTGGGAGTTATATAGTCCGTTGAGGGTGGTATGAGTTCTCTTAATAGAGAAAGCAAAATGTTACTATGGCCGTAGGGCCGCAGACCAGCACCCCGACTCTCTGAGTCTGATCGCGCTATGTGCTTTTCCGAATATTAACTTCATTTGATATTTTTTCTCTTCACGGGCAGAAAGTATTGATGGAATTCTGCCTTTTGGAAATATTCGTGGTGGAGTTTAGTTTAACTTATTCACTATAATTGCATGAATGAAGTCTCGCTGACGAGACTAATAATTACAAGCCGCCTTCATCACAGCGGCTGTTATAGTCGTGCCAGTAACGGACACATACTCTTTTCCCTCAAGTCTTTCCTTATATTTAACTGCCATTGCTCGGGCTGTCTTTTCTTCTTACGGGGCTTGGTATTCTTGGGGTTATTCCTGCATACCAGTCAGGTTGTTTTCGTCGTCCACATTGTATGTGGTTATTCTACCACTGATATAAACGTCCAAGTCAGAGTCTGTTCTAAAACTCGACTGGTAGTCGGATGCATCTGGTGAAAAATCGTCTCCATTTCACCTGGGTCAGCAGGCGAAGCTGCCATGACAATGTCGCGCTCATCGAAACTACATGTTCATCAGTGTAAGGATCAAATAAAAACTATTAAAAATCACGAACGGATATGAACCAAATGAAAAACGGATTTTTTTTTTGCCTTATCTTGACAGTACATAAACTAGGTAACTTGAGCTATGTACTTCTAGAAAGCAGCAAGAACATTTCTCTGAAGATACCTAATTTTTGCACTGAGTTTTTATTCGATGTGATGAATTTATTCAAAACCTCCTACATCGACACTGCGCACAATACAAATTATCTCCGAGCCGTTTAGGAGCTTTTCCGCCCCGACTCACCCCTGCGTATGCCTCTACATCAGCCTCATTAATATCACATTCAAGACCCTGTCTGCTATACTGTGTAAGGTTCTGAAACTACTACCAGTGTTAAAAAAAAACCAAAAATACTGATCCACCATCTGTTACTCGATTTTACATTCGCATATGACAGCATTTATTGAGACGAGCTCTATAGAGCCATGTTAAGTCCTTTCTAATATCGTCAGATAGTGCAGAATGACGATGAAGGACACTCGCTGCTCCATTACAGGTTGCAAACAATCTCATCGAAACCTTCGATTTAGATAAGGCGATGCGCTGTCATTTTCTTGAATATGAACCTAAGAATATAAATTGTATGACAATCACAAGCTAACACCAATGGCCCAATTTTGGCAAGTCTAGAATTTTGATTTACATAATTGGAATAACGAATCTGCAACGGAAGCACCTGGGCTTAGCGGTTAGCGAGGGCAAGACATTTGTTCAGAAATTGAATTAAAAGAAGAATAACTCTTGGCAATCGCTGTTTCTTCGGACAGAAAAACTATTTAGTAGTAGAGCCATATCCCAATCAACCAATGAGATTCTTTAAAAGGCCTTGATCATCCCAGACCTGCTTTACAACACTGAAGCGTGGACTCTGTTTAAAGAGGATGGATATATCCTTGGAAAGATTCCTGGTAAAGTATTAGGTCCTGCTTAAGTTGACGAGCTTTGTAGTAGGAGATTAAACGTAGAACTTTACTGCTGTAGACCGTGATTGATCTATATTAATAATTCGCCTTAGGTGGGGCGAAATCAGCTTAAGTCGTGCCAAGTGCCAACCAACTTGCAGAGTGCACCCTTGGCTAAGTAACTACAGCATATGGTTCTACAAAAAAATCTATTTAATGTGCAGCCCCAAATTATGATTGTGTGATATGTATAAAGTAACATGGTGTTTTAAACTATAAGAGACTCCCAAAAGTTTATGTAAACGTTGTTTATTCACGTAGTATGAGCTTTCTGAAGCCGACTGAATAATTTAAGGTAAGGGAAAATTGATTGCATAATTTAAATGCAAAGCTTAAGGTTACCTTACTATTTTAAATTTCAAGTCGCATCAATTCGCCCATACAAAATGTTGTTTGGACAAAACCTATTAAATGTCCCAATGAATCAAGTACATAATGTATTCTGAGTTTTTTTTTTTCTAATAACAAAGGAATGTTTGCATAGATAAGATTGGCTTATTAGGTATTCGGAATTCTCATGATGCTTCAAAATATGTACGTCCTAGCTATTTTGATGTTTATTAATTTTATTTTATATGGATTTTAAATCTACAAAGGAGGATATTAAACAGAAATTTATCGCTATTTCGAGAACATAAAAAGAATGTTCATGCTAAATTGCAATTCCTTAGGACAAGTAATTTGATTTTGAGCTGACAGTTACGGAATATATTTTATAGTTTATACTAGCTGACCCGGCGAACTTCGTTCCGCCCGAACTCGTTAATGTAATGAAAATAATATTTCTGAGCATACGTGCTGCTTCATTTAATTCGATCAATTCAAATTTTGTGTTCAAGAGTTATATTAAATACAATATTTATAACTAAAGTATAACATTGTCGATGTGTAACAATCAAACTGCAATGATTCACGTGTGGGCTTTTTCACTGAAGTGCTTTATACAAAATTTTTCGTTCTATAATCACGGGACGGTACATTGACAATGTGAGAAACATTGAAATTTGAGGTTGAAAAAAACATCCAGCCATTGTCCTTGCGACTTGTTAATGGCTATAGCGAAAGCGAGACACACGGGAAATTAAAGGTGCTTAAATACGGATGACAGATCGTTCTCGACAATCGGAAACCGCGGAATGAGAGCATGTTGGCCTTTAAATTTTCTTCTCATAATCGTCACTTGAATGACATTTGATTTAAAATTTATCACAATCAAGCGCGTTTCGTTAAACAGATTCGGTCCATTGAGATTCCTCAACATAATTATAACTGGGCCGGCTTTCAACTTCAAGTTGAGTGGCGGCAAGACCGGAACATCTAAAGAATTCATAAGATTATTATATGATTTTGAATGACGAAATAAAAATAATTGACGTCCAGCCAATCTGTTCAACATAATTCCGAGTGATATTCAGGAAAGCATTCGTGATGAGCGAACTCGTCGCTTCGACAAGTGTCGAAGACATTTGTTAATGTTGTTGCAGGCGGTCGTTCGGCTCGCTGGGTTGCATTGGCTGCCGTGAAATAGATGCCAAAGGAACAAAATTTGGGTGACGCTGTTGTAGTGGAATCGAAAACATCCGCCCCACAGCCTCGTCGCAGTTCAAGTATCAAACATGCTCATCAGGCTAAGCTGGAAAACCATCATATCACTGTCTTTAGTCACGTATTGGTACACATACCTATACATATTTAATCGATTTGATAGAGCAACATACAAAACATTGATATGAGTCTTCAAAACTTTCGACAAAAACGGCCCGCACTGCATAAGCTTGCAAAAGAAATCAATTTTTCTTAGTATTTTGTGAATCGAATATTATGTAGTTAAACTAGTTATTCCAATTTAAACAGTAATCAAGAAGGTGGCAAATTATTCGAAAATTGATAAAGGATTGAGATTTTTTTGTAGCAGACATTATGAAATTACAAACACAACAAGATAAAGATGGATTTTGTTCCATCCATCTTTTTAAATTAATTTTTCGCTGTTCTAGAGTACGTACACTAAAAACGAACGGTTGTGAGAATCTAGGCTTAGGGTACCTACATCGCTGTTGCGCTATATATTTATTTGTTTATTTATTTATTATCTTTGTTTAGCTAGTTGTTCGCACTTTTTATTCAAATAAAAAACGCTTAGATCATGCATGACATGGTATCCCACAACTGAAGTGACGGCTGGGTTGACTAAAAAGTCATTGGATGTAGGTATTACATCTTTAAACTACATCAGGCGTGGTATTTTGGGCTTCGATCTCAGCAAAGCAAAGTAAAGTAGGATTTTCATCAGCAACTACAACAACTACTGTGAGGCCTCGAAGCGTCAAGGAGAGCGTAGTTCTTGCAATTGCGAGCTGAAAATCCTACTTTACTTTGATTTGCTGAGATCGAAGCTAAAAAAAACACGCCTTTTACTAGAAAGAAAAAAATAGGGAACTAGTCGCATATCTCATGATGAATAAAATGGCTAAGGAAACACATTCAGTGGGGTGAAGTTAAAAAGAAATACGTCGGTACGATTGACTACAGCACTAATTTAACATCCACCACAGGTTTACCTCTCGCGGTACAAGTATTGTAGCAAATGAATTAAATGTAACGACAAATATTCATTGCTTAAATAATATTTTAATTTGTTGGAATATATTCTAAGTGACTGGTAGTTTAAAATAAAAAAAAAAAAATATAAAAAGAATATTCAGGAGCCAGAGCTGGATGATCATAAAGTATATCCTCTCCGTCTGCTGATGCTGACAACTGAAAGACTGGGTTTTACTTGGCATTTGCATTTGCTTTTATTAAACTTTTGGTATATACAATTTGACTTAAGGCTAGGTAACAAATGGTGGTGAATAATAAATATTTAAATGCGTTGGCTCAGCAATAGGGGCCCAACGGTATACAATAATGTTTGTTTTCTTAAATCTATTTTATATAAATTGTGGTTGTCTTCTCGGATTTATACTCGTAGTGTGCATCGTTGTCTGGTTTGACCTCAGGGCTGCGTTTTACTTCATTTCACACTGCCCTTTTATACCCAGAATCGTACGGTAAAATTATTCTTTATTTTTATTCTGTGTATGCAAAGGCTTACAGCTGTGTGTGTGCGTAGCACTTTTTAAGTTGTAAAGAAAAAGTGCTTTGTTGAATTTTAAATGTACATTTCTTTCTAATAAATAATTCATAAATTTCATTAAGAAAATGTAAAATTCAAAATATCATTTATGCTACACTATTAGTTTGATTGAACGATACAAGGAAGATACCTGTAGGCTATTTTTGTTTTTACTTTATGGGTTAATAAGTAAGGAAATTGTTATTTTCGTTTTCCAAATCAATTTGAAATCACCCTGCGCATCTTTTGAATAGATGACGCTCTTTTGTTTATACTTTACTATGGAAATGAATCTCTTCGTTCAAGATGTCGCTCTTTTGATTACCTACAACTACATGTATACCGATACTTTCCGTTTCTCACTATCAAGTTCTTTACAAATAAAAATAATGAGTTCACTAAACAAGTATTATTTATTTACAACACTTATAAGATATAGGGTATACAGCATAAACTAAGTATTAAATAGACCGTCAGCTCTTACAACTTTAGAGAGTTTGCCTACAAGCTGTTTTCCGTGTTCCTATGTGCGAAAGTATGTGTGCCATGTTAAAGTCCATAAGACGCACGCCTACATTTGCACATAGCAACCTGACAGATGACTGACAACTCATTCTGTGGTGACATTGGAAAAAATTCAAATAATTCAAATAATTGGCCGTTATCGGGATGTGTCTAGAAAACGGTGTGTATGGTGTGGTGAATTTAGTAACAATTTCTATTTCATTAAAACGAATATTACAAGGACTTATTTTATTTTACCTAGATAATCCATACAGTACAGGATGTTCACATTGTGGTTGTAAACAATGGAAATCGATGAACTATAAGGATCATCTGCAAAAATAAAATAAAATCAGTACCTATCTACAAATTATTATTTGGAATTTTACTGATTGCTATATATTTAAGTTTCAGTTCTTTCCCGTACAGTATAAAGAAAATAAATTCATTTTCGTTGATTGCATTTATAAGATATTTTTTGTTATTAAAGTGCAATGAAAATTTAGGTAAAATAATTTTAAAAAGTTTAACGAATTTTTTTTTCGTCAGCCAAAGTCATTTTTTCGTCATGAGAAATTCTAAAAATTTGTTTGTCATGTCCTATGAAAGTTGTATATCGTTTTGAAGGTAACATTTCGAAAAGAAATCTACACCAAAATAGTATGAAAAATTGATAGGACAAAAAAGTTATTTTCTAAATAAACATTATTTACGGCTGTTCTCGGCTGACTCAAGTGTTTTCATTAATTATTACGTTAGTTTGAAATTCTTTTGTTTATTAAATTGTTGAAATTTTATAATAATTGTTTTGCCTTTTTGTTTTCTGAAAAATTCATGAACAAATTTTAACTCAAAACTGTTACCCACTCAGAAATGTTCATATCTCTGCCCTGAACCCCAACGAACTTTAAATTTGAATATTCCTAATCAATTCTTCCATTTGAATTCGTTGCCTTTTTTCTGTCTACATTCGCCGGCGAAATAATTTTTCGCCAAAAACAACAAACGAAAACAAAAGAATTACTGTGGGTACAAAAATGTATTATTTTATTCCTGCGAATGAATATTTCTCAGTTTATTGCTTTATTAATACGTTGATTACATTAGATAGTAACTATTTTGTAAAATAAATGTTTTCGTGGTGAAATAAAACAACCAATTTAAACTGTTGGAACGCATCCATCAGCCAACCAATCAACTACCCTACTGTCAGTCACTGTGCTTAACACTGTCTCTTTATTTTTCCCCCGAAGCGTGGGCATTTTTCCCATTTTACCGAACTGAAATTCCCTCGATTTGTTTATGAAAAAATGTTTCTCGTAAAAGTAAAATTAGTATTATTCGGATAGAAATTGACATTAAATTAACCTTCAGTATAAAAATCGCAGTTTTTTTAACAATATAATGATTATTTCTTGGTACTAGAAATTTATACTAAAAGTTAAATCCCTTCGAAAGTTTTTTCGTCAGATTTCTAATATTTCCACAACGGAAAGTTTTTCGGACATCAACATTTCTACAAAAAGGTAGAAATACCACGATGTAGGATGACTGCTCAGTGTCATTATTTGATTATACCCCCTCCATTTAGAATTCACGTATTCACGCATACGAAATTTAAGGGAGAATTTTCTTTTCAAAATTTTCGGGGGGAATCGGGTAGGTGCACGGGAGCTGGCGGTCTATTTAATACTTAGTTTATGGTATACAGTATACTCCTGTACTGATCTCTCATCTCTATTTCTTTTCATATCCGCTCTTGGTATTTATTGCTGCAAGTCTGCATGGTGATTAACGCAGGTAGCTAACCTTTCTTAATTACGAAACAGTACTGGCGTATGCCAAGATGCTTAATGAGTAAGAAGCACTGCCTACATTACCCTTCTGATGTCGGTTCCGCCAATTTCTCAGGAATATGAATCTCATTTTAAATTTAGTGTACAAATTCAAAGAAGAGTCTGTATGGATACATAGGAATAATAATTGTTGCAGGATGAAATATAAACTTTCCACTTTCGCACTTACTGCAAATCATACAGTGACCACAGGGGCTGCAGCTGTTTATGCGATTTACTTCTAAAAAGCTGCGAGTTGTAAAACAGTCCTACTGATTTTTGAACCTAATTCCATGAGACAAAGTTCAGTGTATTATCGTTGTTTATTTATGAATAATAACTGTAAAAATGTTGCAACGTTATTTCTTAACGACTTTATTAATAATTGGTTCCTCGCAAAATAAATTTAATTTTTTTTATTTTAGCAGTCAAAATTACAAATATTTTTTCCAATTTTTTACGATTTGGCCATAATGAAAAGCGGGCCCGAGAACCAGCTTCCTCCTACATCGACCTCCAAAAAAACAGAAAATTGTTTTCTTCTTTAAATTATACATTCCGGCGATGGTTCCTGCTCTTTCCGCAATCTTAACGCGGTGGATAGTTATCGGGCTAAGTCGAAGGGTTGATTTCGTTGTAGACGTCGCAATAAATTTGTTTCATCGAGAACTACAAGCTTCAAGGACCAAGTTATTAACGGGCCCTTATATCCGATATCGCAATTTTTCATTTCATCTAAATATTACCGTGGGAACTCCGAGGTCTCTATGGAGATCTTCATTTGTAATGTACCACGGTGTACTGAGGAATGGATCTTAACACTTTATTTTGAAAGGTTAGAAAAATATTTAGTTTTCTGTCACTGGTAAAACCCCATAATTGTGTGCCATACGTCATCGGTTGTAAGCGTCTGAGTAATATTCTTTTAAAAACTTTGGAATCAATTGCAAGAAGCAAACTCTTAATAGGCGGCACTGCGATCTTTAGTCTGGGTGGGGCTTTTAATTAATTGCTGACCTAATTTTTTTCAAAACCTTAAATCAAATTTGTTAACATGTATCTAAAAATAATAATAAATAGTTGGTGCAACAGTTCCGTAGGGACCCTAGGTCTAGCTTCTCACAACCATTCGTTTTGTTTGAGTTTTTAATTTTTTGGGACGAATGGAAGGGATCTACAATTTTATGCCGAGTCCGAACGACCAATTGAATAGCTCTTTCATGACAGTTATACTCTCGTATATTTTTCAGACATTCGCGATGGGTGGAAAAAACCTTAAGATGAAATTTGTGTTTTTCTAGGAATTGTACCTGGGACCCCTCGGTTAGTAGCCCAACACACTAACCACTGCGCCGCAAGTACCCAGTCGAAATAAGTGCCCTTTATCTTTCGGGGCTCGAGTTTGTTGCCATATTTTACGCGCTTTTCGTTTTGTCTTGACCATATCTATCACATCCTTCAAGCATTTGACTCAGTTGTATTCAAAGATGATATAAACTAGATGGTCAATTGAGAGCAGAAACGTGACATTTGCCTACGAGCTGGCGCGTAGGATTTTTTAAGTATTCGTGCCATTACTGCCGCACGCATATAAATCATTTTGGGAATTTAAAGTGATGGCGTAGGTATGTGTTCGGCATTTTTCGTGTCCATTAGTTACACGGCGTTTGCATCGCAGTTCAGTTAAAAACTTTATAAAGCTTATGAAATTGCTGAAAAATGGAATTTCTGATATTATTTCGTCACAATGCCAATCACCTCAATATATTCATGGTTTTTTGTAAATATCTAGGAGCATCTCATGATACTAAACAGAGACTTTTCTTAAACTTTGTAACTTAATTTTAAAGAAAATGCACTTTTTTTCGTCGATTTTATTGCTTATAATTTCGAAGTCATATTTAAACAAAAAATGTATTTGCTGTTGGAAAAAGTATATTTTATATTATGCGAATACCAACTAACAATTAAGAAAACAATTTGGGTTCCAACGTTCGATTGAATACGTATAATCTAAAATCGGATCAAATCGCAGAATCCAATTGAATACCACATTATATTGGCTTTTTGTTAGGAGTTTAATCATATACTACCTAGTATTTTTACGAATTTAATTTCCGATGTTAATACATATGTCTCTTTTTAAATATGAATAGCATTTGCATTTTTACTGTCATTTTTTTTTAACTGTACATTTTTTTTAAATTGTCCAATGCCCAGTTGGCTGACACTGGGACCTGAAAGATCTAATGTATCAATGGGGAGAGGTTAATCTAAGAGACGTGTGACTTCCCTTATGTAGGTCAATAAGTCCTTAGTAGAAGAGTGAGCTATGTCTGCTGGTGTACGGGTCTCTCTATTAAAGACACATTTTCTTAACCAATGAAAAGCCGGGCATTCACAGAGGATGTGTTAAGAGGATACGACATCCTCCAGACAGAACCTGCATTCTGTTTCCGGGCAGAGGGTTATTTTGTTGAGGTGATATCTAAGGCCACAATGACCTGTGAGGAAGCCCGATAGCTTTCTTATATTATCCTTACTGAGATTAAGGATTTCCTTATAGGAGTAGGGCTTAATTAATAGTTTGGATTGTCTTAGATCAGGGACAAGTTCCCAGTATTGAAGACGAAGTTGGTTTTCACAATCGTTAATTTGCCTTACCGCAGTACTCCAATTGACCGTGCAGTAGGGTTCTGGTCCACAGAGGAAAGATTCGGAACCCGCCCTGGCTAGTTTGTCTGCATGTTCATTGCCTGCAATACCCTGATGACCCGGCACCCAGCTAAGCCTTACCTTGTTGTGTTTGGCTAGGGCTTGCCATTGGCATTTGTGGTTTACCTAGAGGTTATATCGGATGATGTTTGGAAATTAGATCTAGGTACAAAATTAGGCTAGTGGTCGGACAGACGGACAAAAGCGAAACAAATAAGGTTCCGTTTTTTCCCTCTGGGTACGGAACCTTAAAAAACACATGTCTATACTGAGCTCACTTGCATAGTTTCGAGTTATAATTTTAAATCGATTGAGTGGCCGATATACTCCTTTATATTATATATTAGAATGCTCCACCTCTAGCCTTATACGAACGGTGAACGGTGTGATAGTCAACACTGAACCAAATTTGGTAGTCATATTGATAAAAAAGCATGTAGATTTGAAGAAACGGTGATCAATATAAGGTCAACAACTCCTGTCTGTTGTTTTCATGAAAATTTTGTACAATATAAGAAATATTGTCATTTTGATGAAATGCATAATATTTTTCATTGTGGTGTTAAATTCACAAAAAATTGTCACATTGAATAAAACTAGTTATTATTTCGTAAAATTCAATGAATATTCATTCTTCAATTTAACTTAAAACTTTCCTCATTTTGAAAAAAATATTTTTCAAATTGAAGAAAGAAATTTTCATTTCTACATAACATTTCTTCAAACTAAAGGAACAAATCTTCAATTTGACGCATAGTACTCTTTAGTTTAATGAACGCTTTTTCAATATAACATTTTTTTTCGTCCAATTGAAAAATAATCTTTAAATTAACGTTTCCTTATCTTCAAATTGAAAAAAAAAAAATCATATTAACGTACTAGTTTCGTTAAATTGAAAAAAAATTTTCAAATCGACGCATCGTCCCATTCAAAATAACATACTTTTCTTCATTTAGACGTTTGTTTTCGTCAAATTCAAGAAATAATCTTCCTTTTAACAACTTGCTGTATTCAAGCTGAATAATTATTCTCCAATTCTACGATTTTTTTTCTTCAATCTGACAAATATTTCTTGAAACTGATGAAATATTTTTAAATTTCAATGCATTATTTTCTTGTAATAAAATATTATATTGAAACCCCATTAAGACGAATAAAACACAAATATGTATTTTTTAGTCAAACATTTTTATTTTATTTATAGCTATTTATATTTAATAGATTTGCGAAGAGTAAGATAATTGGAATAATAATAATTATTTAAGAAATTTTAAGTTTAGAATAGTTTTATAATAATTAAATTAATTTAAAAGTAACTAAGACATTAATAAATAGTTTATAATTTAAAGTTCTTAATCGATTGAAGTCAATTAATAATAATAATAATAATAAATAATAATAAAGATATTAAATAATTAGTATTATAATCTAAAGTTTGTTAGTCGTTTATACACAGCCTGTATTAAATATTCCACAGCAGCGACTATCTGAAATAAAAAATATCACATTTGAAAACGTTACCCACTATGTAAATATAAAGGCGGCACATAGAATCTCAACAAAATGTTTTCAATAACAATTGAATATTTAATACTTACATTTTTATCACACGAATATAATACTGCACATCATCAAATTTGTTTTTAGCTTCACACGAACGCGATACTACTAACCCGCACTGCACCACTTCACTTACAAGAATAAAAGTTATCACTTCTAGGACAACAATCAACATTTACATTTTAATGAAACTTCTTCAAATTGATTATTTTTTTTTTTTTTTTCAATTTGAAGAAAACGTTTGCCTCCATTTAAAGAAATTTATTCAAATTAAAGAAAATATAATGAAAAATTTTAATAATTATAAAAAAATGTCGATATGAAGAAAATTTCGTTAAGTTGAAGAAAAACTTTCCATCACATAATGAAATTTCTTTAATTTAAAGATATAACGAAGAAAAGTTGGTTGGATTGCAATGGTTTACTGGGTATTTCTCAACATGAGGACAAAAGTTGATAATAACAGTTTGAAGAAACAAGTTTAAGTTGACGAATTTCGTCAATGTGAAGAACACTTTGGAGCATTTGAAGAATTTTTTTCAATTTGAAAAAATTTAAGATGTGGGAATAATACAAATTTAGGGGAATGTGGTGCTAAATTCAATATAATTACGAGAATGTTGTAAAACTCAAATTCTGTGAATACTCTGCCCGACAAAATTAGTGGTACTTGCGTAGAACAGAGGAGTTTTGAAAAGTTGATGTGTTTGCGGCTCTTGAGTACCTATACTGATAGGTGATGTGCATTAATTGTTTTTATTGTAGGGCGTTTCGCTTGTTACCTATGGAATAGAATATAAATATAAGTAAGGGGTTAGTCTTCTGTGGGCGAACAGTCTTAGATTTAGCGTAAGATCTCCTGTTTGTCAACGTATTTGGACCAATACATAAATTCAATGTTTGAGTCATGATCTAACCTCTACATTATAGAAAATGGGGAGTCGCTTCGAGCTGAAGCAGCTCTTTGCTCTAAAAATCAACTTTACTTTAGGGACACTGACTTTACGATATTAAATGCATGGATTTATCATAGATTCATTGGGATGGAGGGTGCGTCATCGTTCGTGGTCCACTGTACCTACTGCGCATTGAATGCAATCAATATTTCTTTTCCATTTTCTCTTTTAGAAATTTATATTATAAGTAAAAAAAATAGAACCTATTTTCCCCAAAATTTCAAGAAGAATAAAAAGTGGGTCCAGCTCGACGGATTTAATTTGGTACTTATCTTCTTCAGATTATTTTTCGTAAGGCTTATATTTTTAAAATGGCTTCAATGATTTCACTGATACTAGAATAAGTGATTTATTGTTCTTTCTTATAGAGGGAATATATTCTTCAGGAAGTGCCTTATAAGACAAAGTGGGTCCAGCTCGACCGATTTAATATGTATGTTAGGTGCTTGCCCAACATTGCGTTATATTTTACTTAAATTCTCAAACTGTACTTTTAAAAGAAAACGGTGTCTTATATTATTAAGTTCATCGTATGGATTCGATATATACATTTTCATCAAGTGTACACTTCTATAACTGCAAAAAATTGAAAACGAATTATTAAAACAAAGAAAAAAAACTTGCATCTCAAGCTTTTGAAAAAAAACCGTTCCCCACTCTCCCCTTTTTCATGTCAAAAAAATATATTGTGATTAATTTAAATAAAATAAAATTCGCTGGGGGAAAAATGTATCTTCAATAAGACGAAATATTTGATGAACAATTGTCAATTTAAATAGTTGGTGGTTTTGTCAATATGAAAAAAATTCATTGGCTTGAATAATATAATAATTAGTACAGCAATTGATGAAACTTTACTGATTTTGAATATTTAATCTTCAATATGAAGATACATTTTATGAAAAATTGTTAATTTGAATAACTGATTCTACTAAAAATAATCAACATATTTTTGTCAATATCACATAAAGGACATCGTTTTGTTAACGACTTCCATTTGTCAATATGACAAAATTTCATTGGTTTGAATAAAATATGAAATCGGACAGCAGTTAAAGAAATTTTATTTGTTTTGAATATTAAATCTTCAATAACACGAAAAAATTTATGAAAAATTGTCGATCCGAATAATTATTTCTTCAATGTTTAACAAAATATTTCCGTCAATATGAATACGCGATTTGGTTCAGTGAACGTAACCTTTGATCTTTAAATTGGATTTTTCTCTCACATGAGTTTTTGATTTCCCTTTTAGCCAAAGACTGTTTAAATTATTTGTACACAGTATGCTACCAAATGCTGCAGCTTGGCCGTGTGCTAGCAGATCTTATTTTTGATATACGACGGTCTCCAATGGCATTTCGTTGCCTGTTTTCCACCATTATTGTTGGACCTATTTATTTTTGCCAGTTTTGAGGTGCTAAGTAGCTTGGTTTGAAGCTTTGGTTTCTTTCGTTGTTTCTGTGGCTTCATCGATTGCGTCCGTCTTTTTGCAGCTCCGATAGTTTGCAGGATATTTATATTCTTGGCACCGTTTGCACTTGGAACCAATTTTTTATTCTTTCGCATTGATTAAATTTTAACTTCAATATTTAAGATTTATTTTAATATCATAAGTTTTATTCAAAGTATCAGACTAATTGAAGGGGAGCACAAAGACCGGGATACCATGGTTTATAGTTTTATTTCTTTCACGATATTGACGGCATCTATAATTTGAATGTGTCTGACCTTAAAATCATTTACAACATCATTTATCGAGAATGGCGGGTGCAGCCCTCTAGATAAAACGTATAGGTCTTTTCGACTTATTCTCAAAAGAATACCATTCGATTTTGTTTGTATTTAGTTTGAGACAATGGATAGTAACTTTCGGGGTCGTTAAAGTTGACTTTCCAAACTTTGTTCCTTAGCTGTGGCAACAACGTCTTTAACATGTCATTTAAATTGTTAAAATCCTAAATACCGATCACGTTAATTGGTGTTAAGGGCAGTAGTTTTGGTTGTTTGGCCTTATTATTTGATCCCTTCTCCCGATTCATTAATTCAATATATCGGGTGAGGAAACGGCTTTACCTTTTTTTTGGAAAGCGCGGTACGTCCCTCCCTATATATTCGTTTAGAGATGCTTGCATGCCTTGAGTTTAGGACTAAAGTGGCCAAGTTTATAGTTGCCATTTTTGAAGGAGGTGCAGTTCTGGAAGCGTGCTCGGACGCAGTAAGCTGAAGTTTGACAGCCAAAATGTTTTGTTTTAGTTTTTATGTTTTTAGGGAGGTGGGAAACATTTGGTTTCATGGTTCGTCTCGATAGTGGGATTGAATAAATACATCGGGGATGAATTAAGCATAACCATTTTGTTTGGTCCTAAATCTGATAAGCCGTTGTAAAATTAGAATTGGAATATGAGGGGACTACGGAAACTTAGGTAGAAATTAATACTTCGGCAACAACGTTTCGCTGATTCTCTAGGCATAGGAAAATGTTTGTTTCCTCAGAAAGACGTCCAAGACCTCTCAACCTACATGATGGATCAAGGGGTTGAATAAGAAGATAAAGACATGGATCTAGTCTACAGTGGTACTGAATGATATTATATGGCATGACGATAGCTTAATGAAACAGGTTAAATTTTCCTCCTCCCTTGATATGCTCAAAAGCTGTTCGGGAAAACTTATAAAACAACACATACACGTTGACTCGAAAACAAGGCTAGGTACAGTTCGTATATAGAACAGCGTCGATAAATACAAGTATATATACAACTTACAAGCATTTAAGTGTAGAACTAGTACATTTTTACATGTAATTTAATAAAAGTTAAGTTTCCTATCGAGCCAAGAAGCACTTCACTCCAAAGGTTTTTCTTCTGTTCTATAAAGGTTTGACAACGTCTAAAAATGCGATAATGAAAGCCCAACGCCATCTGTACACTTGATAACATGAAGGACATTACTTGTGCAAATTCCTATGCATACATTTAATTTTTGAATTTGTTTCCTGGAGACATTTTCTACAAGACTACAAAATGTACAAATGTACGTACCCAGAAAGTAATACTTAAGTGCTTTTAAACTTCACCATCTAAGATCTGAATTGTTTAGTGCCGTCTGTTGCCGCATTTTAAATCATGCTGTAATACTGTAAATTGACTACACTTCCGTTCACTTTTATGGAACAAGCTACTCAAATTTGCCTAAGGGTACACTCCTTACCAAAACCGACGCTATGCCCTCAGACACAAATGCCAGTAATGGTCTTCGGGTAAGCATAAGAAAAGAGTGAATCCATTATTCGCATCCATCTAAACTTAATTTAGAACTAGAAATTGTTTACAAACCAAAAACATGTGCCGTGCGTTGTAATTCCAATAGTCCTTGCTCAAGAATACCCCATTAGTCTGCAGGCAAGAATTGATTTAATGAATGAATTTTTCCTGTGGTAAACCTGCGCTGTAGAAAAAGCTTTTAAAGCTTCTTTGCATTACTTTACCCCTATGAAATTTCAACGTCAATTTGTTTTTTTACCATCAACATGGTGCTTTTCGAATTTAACCTGCACTAGTCAATGGAATTTTGGTTGGAATATGGGAATACCTAACAAGGCCAAATGCACAGGTCTTTTCAATAAAAAATCTTCATCTCGTATCCAACTACAATGATAGACTGCTGGTGTTCAGTTTCATAATAGAAGTTGTTCTATGCGGTTGTACATGAGCGTAACTCGGTTCACTCTATCGGATATTGAGTTTCTTGTTGAACGTCGGTTGGGGTAGTCCATTTCCGGGTATATACGTGCTTAATCGCTTATTTTTTTCAAAGTGCAGTGTACGAGCATTTTGATAATTTCCTATCCCAAAGTTACATCTTCAAACAAAAATATGTTATTGGATTGACATGTGATACAAGTTCTTGTTAATCTCCAATGGGAATTGCTGTATAAAGTACGCATGTTGCCAGATGAGGGATAAGGAATGATTCAAAAAAAAAGAAAATATAAATAAATATTAAATCGAATTAGAAAAGTTATGACATCTTCAGTTTGTTAACATACAAAATCCTAGTCGATGTTATATAAATTAAGTGCAGTGCATTTTAGCCCAACGAAACGGTCTTCAGAAGTTTGTTTATGTTTGGCTACCTATGAATTTTCAGTTAAACTGTTGCTACCACCAAATCGCGTTTCATTGCCAATCGATGATTTCAATAAGAAGAATGCAATCCTAATGAAAGGAGTATAATAATGTTTACGGGTGTTCCGCGTCCAATTGGTAACCAGATATTGAATTTTTTTATTTTCTAAGCTGTTGGATGTAGCATTATCATGGAAGGTTTGTATTGATTTTATGCAGTGTATAGATTAATTTTTATGGCCTTGAATATAAGGGTTTATCAACACAATCGTGTCAATGACTAGAAAATAATAAAAAAACACTTTTCTCCTTCCATTTCCTTTTTATATCTCTGATGGTACTGTTTTTTTTTTTATGTCAAACAATAGCAGTTCATATTTTGCTGACATTAATTTTGAAAATTATTTATTCCACTTATTCCCATTGGAAAAGTTCATTAGTCTAATTGAATACCGTATACAGGGTTGTACTTGCATTATTCCTTTCAAGTGGTTTGGTATTGAGTGAGCAAATATAGTCATTATATTGCTAGGAAGCTTTGTATGGGTAATTTGAAATTTGATGAAAGTGCAGGAAATGCATAATAAAGAAATGATAATGTTAGGAAAAATGATATCAATATATTTCTGTATAAAATAAAATATTAATATACAAATTTTCGAAAAGGGCTTGAATTGAAATTGAATCAATTTGTCGTTAAGATGTATCTTGAACACCGTTCTATTGTAATGCTGATGTATTTGTTTTTATTCTACACCAAACCAACCCTGCAATCCAGCATTATGTCTGCAAGGTCTAAAAGCAGCTGTTGACATAATACAGCTGAATTTCGGAATGGCTTCTTGAATAGGTTGTTTATGTTTTCAATATATGGCTCATAATTCTTGCTGCTTCTCCCTTCTCGTTGCCTTTAAAGTATTGCCTTTAATAATTGCTCAAATAGCTTCAAAAATTCAGTGGCCACAAGCCATAACCGCCTAAGTCAATTTTTCATACTTTTCAGGAGAGCAGCTTGAAGTTTTAAATCGTCTTAGAGAAAAATATAATGGTAGTATTAAAATTTTTGAAATGCAAAAATAAAAAAAAGGACATTCTCTACATTTTTGCATTTCAAAAATGTTGATACTACCATTATATTTTTCTCTAAGACGATTTAAAACTTCAAGCTACTCTCCTGAAAAGTATGAAAAATTGACTTAGGCGGTTATGGCTTGTGGCCACTGAATTGTCTCCAGTCTTCATATCTTTTTTTCTAATTCTTATTGGTATTGCAATAATTGTAAGTCTAATATTTAATCTGGGGAATCGTAGTACCATTCTTGATGTGCCTCTCTGATCAGATTGTATGTATCTTAATGCCTCTGTTGCGACGTGATGAATTCATTGTAATCCACGTAATCCAGATGTTCGATCAGCATCGTTATTTATGTCCACCAGTTTTGTCCAGCATTTAGGTAATTGTTTTAACTTTTACCTGAGGTGGATTTAATTCTGAGTCTGCTTCGGGTTATTAATTATTCGTATAGGGAGTTGTCTTTGAACAGGTTGAGTTCTTGAATGTCAAACATTTTGCCATTTTGACATAAATGGTCGATAGCACAGTCTTCCTCCTGTGTTTCCCGCAGTTTCTCATTGAGGGTGTCCATGATTTCAAGATACCTTTCGGTAAACTGGACAGAAAATTCTCAGTTGTTATAATTTCTTCCTCAAACATTCCAAATCTGGACTTTAAATTTCTTAGACTTAGATTTAGATTTATTTACTTGGAATTTTACACTTTAAGACAAAATAGTCTTATGAATTAGTGAATATTACAAATTTGAAAGAAGCTACAAGATTCAGGAATTTCGGTGGGAATACGAATAAATAGAACTAACAAACAAAAAAAGAAAAGAAGAAAGAAACATAATTTTACAATAAAAAAAGAGAAAGAAAAAATAAAAAAAAATAGTAAAAACTTCATCATACATCTCCAATCTACGTTCAATACTTGTTAATCGATGTGTCAACGACTCACATAATGGTTAACTACTGTCCGGAACCGTGCAGTGCCAACTGACCTTCTAACATGACGAGGCAGAGAATTCCGTAGGCGGATGCTGTTTACAAGAAACTCGTGGGTCTATAAGTTGAAAGGATCTGTTTGACACACTAAAGCTTAGTTCGTTAAAGAGATAACTAGGCTATTAGCATCACAATTACAAAATATTTCGCAACCATAACTAAGAATGGGAGTAATGAGTGTCTGTACTAGCAACATACGTGTTTTCAGGGGAGTGTAGTATTCCGACTTCCAAAGCTGACGTAACATTCTATACACTTTACCTATAGTTGCATTGATGGGAGTATCCCATGTCAGTTTGCGATTAAAAATCACTCCCAAATTTCTGGCTGTCTCGACATATTCGATTTTAGAACCACTAAGAATTACATAAGGAAAGTGTGAGAGATCTAATGACTTTTTACTAATGACAATACATTTGGATTTTAGGGGGTTAAGGATGAGTCCGCTCTTCTCTGACCAGGAGGATATACACCGAAGATCATTATTGATAGAGTTTGCGCAGTCATCTATCATACCAAGAGGGCAGCTTTGGTATAGCTGGACATCGTCAGCATACATATAGACTGACGAAGATGATGATATATTGAGGGAATTTCATTTACATAAAGTGAGAAAAGGAGAAGCCCAAGAATCGAACCCTCCGGAATCCCTCTACAAGTATAGAGGAAATCAGACAAATGTTGACCCACTGGGATGGCTTGCTTTCGACTGAAGATATGAGGACATTAGGGTAACTGCTGAATTTGAGAAACCAAATAACGATGATAACTTATTGCATCAAGGTATCAAAGGCTTTCGAGAAATCGAGAAGCACTAGAAAAGTCACTTTGTCATCATCCAGCGATTCCCTATTATCATCCACAACTTTAATAATCGCGGTCAAGCAGCTATGATTTTTCCTTAAACCAGATTGCATGGTGAGCAAGTTGTTCGTAAAAATGTGAGAATTTATTTGTTTTTGCAGTACCTTCTCAAATATCTTAGACAAATATGGTAGGATAGAAATCGGCCGATAATCGTTACTTTTAGGAATTTTTGGAATGGGTCTTGAAGTGCAAGATTAACGTGTTTGATTAGGTTAGGTTATGTAAGATTGAGTGATCGCCAGGCACCGTAGCGGGCCCGTCTCCATTCCCAGAAAACCATTATAAACATAAAGGAATTCGCCACAAAAAATCAATTTCCCTACAGTATGGTCTCAATAGTTTTTGACGTGCTTTCTTGTATTCCGAGCAATTGATTGACATTCACAGACACGGTGTGATGCTTCCGCAGAAGTCAATGTCCAGCGAGTATTCCTACCGTTAATCTTAACTTTATTCTACTGAGATTGATTAATTCTTCAGACTTTTGCCGATATAAAACGGACCAAAGCGCATTTTAGATCCTGTGCCCTTCTGCCTGTGACCATCTGTTTTATTGAAGGTTTTTCAAAAACAATTCTTCATTCCACGGCCACAGGTGGTTTTATACTCTCAGTCGTTGTATAAAGTGGCAGCTCCGCCCTTCTTTGTCTAGAGCGTCGGTTCTTTACCCCAATATCACAATGCTAAGGTACCCAGCACAATCTAGCAAAGTTTTCCAATCACTAGTTCAGACTTAGTGGTTTGTGACTCTAGATCGTTAAGCGCAGGCTGACTATCAATGTACAGGGTCCGCCAAATAACTTCTTTTTTTTTTGAAAATTCTATAAAAAAAAGTACTCAAATGTCTGTTTTTATTTGAAAGTACAATCCTTACGGTTAATAATGGAAAATAATTTCATTCAAATGGCTGCCTCGGCTGGCCATGCAGTAGCCTACACGATCGGTCCAATTTTTAAACACATTATCGATTGTGTGCAGCTGTATTTCACCAATGGCTCCACGAATATTGTCCTTTAAAGCGTCAATTATCTCTGGCTTGTCGGCGTAACACTTATCTTTTACGGCACCCCACAAATAATAGTCCAACGGTGTCAAATCGCAGCTCCGAGGTGGCCAAACGACATAAGCTCTGCGGCTGATATTGCGATCTTGAAAAACAGGGCGCAAAACATCGAGTGTAGCTTCGGCTGTGTGGCACGTAGCTCCGTCCTCTTCAATTTTTGTGAACAAAAATTCGTTCAATATGGCCCGATAACGATTGTCATTGACTGTAACGGCCACTCCTTGCTCATTTTCGAAGAAAACTGGCCCAATTATGCTTCACGCACACTTTCTGCCACAGCAGCAATTTTCTCGGGTGTACGCACTGTTTTTGGCTTTTCACGCTTTGGTTTATCGATGAGGATGCCAGTTTCTTTCACTTTTTCACAAGATAACGAACATACGGAGCTGACGGTGCTTCTCTTGTTCCGATTTCCGTACGCAATTTTCGCACACATTCTGCAACATTACCATGATTTTCAAAGTAATGTCGCAATATTTCCCAGCGTTGTTCAAGCGTATACACAACCATATTCCTTCAGCGGAAGGATAAAACTAATTATCTGTCAAATCAGACATGAGCTAAGTGTTACCATTCGCGAAATAAGCACTTGTTGAACAAAAAAATAAGATGGCGATGTTTCTATAGGATATCGGTGTCGTTTCAAGATCCTCCGCTGCTTTGAGCTCCGCACCCTCAATGGTTTTGGATTTTTTTTTTGAAGTCCAGTAATATAAGATGCATAAAGGCTTCCAGTGCAGCCGTTGGTGTGGTATGTAAATAGATCACCCGTAACGGCAATGCAGGCTGTTCTTTTTACCCTGGTCGACGGTTTTCAAGCATACATCGGCCGAAACTGCTGCAATTTCACGTTCGATGTTCGTACGAAGTTCATCAATCGTCGCTGGCTTGTTGGCATATACCATAGACTTGACGTAGCCCCACAGGAAATAGTCTAACGGCGTCAAATCGCACGACCAAGGCGGCCAAGCGACTGGACCATTTCGTGAGATAACACGTTCTCCAAACTTGGTTTCCAATAAATTGATTGTGACATTCGCTGTGTGGCTTGTGGCGCCGTCCTGTTGGAACCACATGTCCTCCAAGTCCATATCATCCAATTGGGGCCAAAAATATTCGGTTATCATTGAACGGTAGGGATTTCCATTCACAGTAACGTGCCGGTCTTGATCATCACGGAAGAAGTACGGCCCAATGACGCCGCCGGCCCATAAACCACACCAAACCGTAATTTTTTCGGGATGCAATGATGACTCATGGAGTTCTCAAGCTGTGAGTATGTGAAGAGAGGATTCATCACTCTCAAGACAGAGCCTGCAGATAGGATCCTGTGAGACGCCAATGCGGTGGAGGTGTTTTTTCACGTGACCATGGCCACTGATTATTCCTGTAAGGATCCTCAGATTATTTCTATCCAAATTAATTAGGAAGAGCGATTTTCTGGGGGAGAATTTAGGTAGAAATTGTTTGGTGCAGATCTGCCGCCCATCTGTATTTTTCCAAATCTCGTTCGACTCGATACGAGATAGATTCTTAATGTAAGTCCTGAAATGGTTTTTGCTGACTCCGCAGAAGGGTTCAGGTCCGATAAGTGGAGTGTTAGCTCCGATTTTGGCCAGCGAGTCAGCTGATTCGTTACCCTCAAATCCTCTGTGGGCTGGGATCCAATGGAGGATGACTAGGTTTTTCTAAGAGAGTTCGTGGATGGCTAAGAATGTTTCTTAGATAAGTTTTGATCTTATTACAGATGAGTCAAGAGCTTTGAGAGCTGCTAGGCTGTCTGAAAAGATAAATATGGTTTTACCCTTGAGATCCTCAAATCCGAAATCGCACAGCTAACCAGGTCATTCTCTCATGTAAATGCGAATTGTCGGATGCGAAAAACAAATTGATTGGACATCTGACAGTTCACTTGAGCAGCCAAACACAGCTTGGTGTTATCGAACGCGTTCAAGAAGACTACGAAAAAAAACCTCAAATAACTTTTCAACCATTTCTGTCACACAATTAATATAAAACCACCAATCGTTATCGACATTTTACGGCCCCGCCCAAAGAATAACAACTCCACGATCATAATTATTAAATTTCGGTCGCCGTATGATAGGAACTTTGTTCTCAAGTCACTTGCTAAATATCGAAAAGCAAATTAAAAAAAACTTTGTCTCAAGGATGTTGGATTCAATCGGACCGTGCGATTTACTTGCGCGAGTGCCTTTCAAAAACAATAACAACTTACTACATGCGGCACTTGAATTACAAAAAAAAAAACCAACTGCCCTCTTTTGAATCGTTCTATTGGTCTGGCTGTCACGAACTAAGACGATTAATCCTTAGTAATGGTTGTTAACGAGGTTCGTGGAGGTTGTAAAGGCGGAAGCAATGATGGAGTCATTCGTTCAAAACACTGGTCTGCAGGTTTGAAATATAAACGCACAAAGCTTGTATTAAAAACTGGATGAGTTTAGGGATTTGTTTGTTGGAAATTTGAAGTGTAAATCTGGAGTCGGAAGTCAGATTGACTATGTTTTTCTGGAACTTAAATCAGGAACAAGCGGCTTGCTCTAGAAACAATTTCCGTATGTGACCCCAAAATAATAGTTGGTGGTAATTTAAACAGTCACCTTTTAGCAGAGAGTTCTCTCGTTCAGGGTATGAGGGCATTTATGTGGTATTCGATTGGGCGCTCTCAGAGCACTTTTTTTGCCCTCAGAGCAATTTTTAAGTTCGTTTGGTACAAAAAAAGCAATCTTTTCAAGTCGCACGAATATCAACACAAAAAAGAGCAAGAGCGTTTGTATGTTCGATTAGGCACACGAAATCTGAATTCTGAGGGCAAATCTGAAGAAGCCCAAACGAATACCACATTAATTTGTTCCCGGTAAATACGACGTTCCCCACTCATTTTTCCTCGGAATCTAGTATACACTCTTAGACGTTTTCTTTGTTCGTGATACTAACTTTCTATTATTATATGATCAGCTGTCAGGATCTGCTTTCTCCAGACACGATCTAATATATTAAACCTTTGATTTGTTTATAGTTTTATCTGCAGCATCATACTAAGACAGGGATTTTGATCATATTAACTACTTGAGCTTGGAGCGAAGCGTCCGAAATGTCGAATGGGAGCGTGTATTGCGCATGTCCTGCCCTTGTGATCAAATTGAGTTCCTAACCCGGAATATGAACACACTTTTTAATAATCATGTTCCTAGTAAAGTTAAATTGGTTAAACATGTCCAATTTCTTTGGTTCTCAAACGAAATTCGTATGCTCATGTTACAACGTGTGGAAACGTTTTCGACTAGATGTTCATCTACGTCTTTATCATATACTACGTAATCTGGTGGTTTACAAAACTCGCACTGCGCAAAAGAAATTCTATGGCAATAAATTAAACCCAGCAATGAAAAGTCGACAACTTTGGAAAGATTTGCGAGATTTTAGAACTGGAAAGCGTGACACAGGCCTTGACACCACCAATATCGACGTAAATGTTCTCAATCAGAAGCACATCCTTTTCCAGTTCCAACGCCGTCCTCTGAACTCAAATGAACGAACATTCGAGTTCTCTGGTGTTGATAGTACAGACGTAGTTGCAAGCGTCTTATCCCTAAAATCGACAGTGGTCGGTATTGATGGAACACACCCAGTTTTCTAAACATTGGGTCGTATGAGAAATGTCAAAATCGAAGTATTTGCTACGTTTCGTATGAATATAAAAACCAATTTGAGTTAGTTCCAACTTTTGACATGTTCGAAAAGCGGCAGCACTGACCTTTTACTCAGATCGGTATGATTAAAACTTATCAGACGAAGCAAATGCTATGCAAATTCTGATACTATTTGGCTAATATTTCTTTCAGATAGAAATATTCATACAGATTTATTTACAATTAAATAAGACAATTATTCAAATTGTTTAGTATTAAACATTAAAGCAGTTCTACTGCTATCACAATAAGTTTCATTACATTCAAATATATATATTTGGGTGTTTGAAGTGTACCCTTGGCGGCTATCTTAAATAAACTGACCGTTTTGAACTTTTTTTTCCTTGGCCGAGTTTTTATATTACATTTCGAACTCAACATTTTTTTCATGAAGTAAGATTTTTACTGTGGTAAAAGGTACTTTGCTGAAGTCCTTTTTGTTAGCAGAAATGGAATACCGCACAAAAGCGATATACAAGGTCTTAAGAACATAAACAACGGCAGCCGCTGCCAATCGTACAAACAATCGATTTTGTTCAGAGCCACGACTTGGAGTTTTTCGGCCGAAACGAAGTTAATCATCTCGAAGGACGGGAAATTTATTCGATGTGAAAAAAATGCTTTTTGATTTAGAAAAGCATCTTATTACGCCAAAAGGATATGTTCCTCTGCGATTGAAAATTCTATTTATTATTTCGAACTCGAGGAATACTAACTGGCTGAACACAAGGATATGTTGCAATACATAGACGCATACGCATGTTGTTGCAGCACGATCAGTGTCCCACATACATAGCTCTTCTTGAACACAAGTGCGCGTAGGACAAACCAATTCTCAACTTTGTAAATATTTTGTCTATCTCTTGTCGCAGTGATAAGCACGTGGAACAAAACAATTCTCGCAAAAAAAAATGCGATAAAATATTTGTCCCAATCGCCAAAAAATAGTTTATGGCACAAAACAATTCTACAAACTGTTGATTTTGGTGGATATGGGACAAAGTCGATGCTCGATATCTCGGGATTGGAAAGACTTAGATTACCATAGATTGAGGTTAACCAATGATTATAAACCAGTGATAACCAATGAGTGCTTGTTGAGCGTTTTTTCATTTCGGTCATCAAACCATAGCTTTCAATTCAGTGATTGACCGACATTGGTTAATTTTTTTTTGTTTTTTTCGGGTCCTTTGTTTTTGATAATTTATTTGTTAAGGTAGATTTTTTATTAATGTATTTATTTTAAGTTATCTTACTAAACACAAGAAAAGAATGTCAAAAACCAATATTACAGGAATTTCTTAAGAACTTTGTTTTTGTGGCTCAATATGCAATTTTTGGAAAACAATACCGAAATAAAGTAAAAATCAATAAAACCAATGCAATTTGATACAAATTAATATGCCTCATGTTCATTTATTCAACAACAATCCCAATTTTCTTTATCTCTCAATATTTCCTCTTGTCCTTTATCTCAATTTATGAGAGCTGCCATCGTTCTAAAAATGTTGAAAATAATCCTTATTCTTCCTCTGCATCCATTATTTTGTTAGGAACCTGTACCCTCACCTTGACTGGCGTGTAGTGATTTCTATATATGTGTCAGTTGAAAACGTCAACGAATAGGATGTGAAAGATTTTATTGGTTCGCTCCATCTTGCGTTATATATTCGATCATTCTATTATTTTTCTTTTTGTTCGCACAATGTTGTACAAAAATTGTTGTGTAGCAGATACGTAAAAAGGAAAACAGATTTAAAAAGAGCATACAAAATCACCATAAAATGCGTTCCAAACTCAAAAACGACAAAACAATTCTCAGGCGACGAGCGACATAAAAAAAAATACAAAATAAAGTCAAATAGCTTAAACTGACGTGTTTTCAAATAATTTTTAAAACATATATATAAATTAATATTTTTGTTTGGCTTTCACTATAAATTATCCTCTTTTTCAGATAACTCAACCACATGGATAAGCAATATAATTTTGCCTTCAGAGACTTATTGCTGAGTCCCCCGTTCCTTACACATGGTTATAAAGTTCACAGTAAGAAATGTTTTCTCTTTGAAGTGCAGTATTAACCGGCCAAAGAAACCCACAAAATAAATTGACAAAGAATAAATCTACATGCGAATATAAATATTTGTACAAATGCATTGTAGCAAGTTCCCTTCCAATTTCAATTGTTATACAAACAATTTTCCTCCCATCGAAAAACAAACCTTTCCGGGTTATTTGACAGAAAAAAAAGAAATAATAACAATGACAATACCAAAAAGAGAGAAAATTGTTTTGAAATATGAAAGGATACCACCTGGGGTGTGCTGCCAATAAATCAATGAGTTTATTTTTTCCAGTTAACGTTTGCATTGGTTTCGGATATTTAATTTATTATTTTTGGCATTCCCATTCCGTGTCGACTTTGTTTTGCTCAAACTTAGCTTTCGGAAGCCGTGTGTGTTAGTGGAACATGGAAGAAGATGTAATCTATGCAATTTTAAACGACACAAGAGGCATCGAGGCAACTGCAAAATCAGAAGAATTAAGCGACTTCACATTTCGTTGGTGGGACGTTCTTTCAACCGGTAGCAACAAAAGCCATTTGCTGGTATCATATAAATTCAATTATAAAGGTGCAGACCACAGAGATGGTAATAATTATTGGGCACTATTAGCGCTGGTGCTCGTTATTGGAACAGCAGCAGGCAACATCCTTGTGTGCTTGGCAATTGCGTGGGAGAGGCGTTTGCAAAATGTTACCAATTATTTTTTAATGTCATTGGCAATAACCGACTTGATGGTTGCCATTCTTGTAATGCCGTTGGGGATCTTGACACTGGTTAAAGGTGAGTGAAAATGTTTAATAACAGACACATATATATTTATCAATTAGCACCTACGACAATGCCATTGTCTATTTTATTGCGCACATAAAAATATCTCCATTCATCCACGTGCGAGTGCGATATATATCAGGACCTACAATAAGTCGTTAAATGCTTTAACGATCCGCCATTGTGCCATACCTTCCGTTGATATCATAAATCACCAGAGAGCGGTATTATTTATTTCTTTATTCTGTGAACTACATTAGTATCACTTCTCAATCTATACTTGGAATCTTCATTCATACCTACTAATTGATCAAAACTAATAAACTAAACATTCTATGAAGTAATTGCGACTTTTTTTTTTGTGCGTGATATCTAAATGTGTTTATGTTTCTAAATGATAAGAATTTATGGACAAATTTGTAATTTCTGAGCAGTGCACATTCTAATAAACTGGACGGTCAGTTATATGTAATTGTACTTTGATTTAAAACAAATGTATCCCTAATGCAATATGGTCATTTCTATTCTTATAGCAAACTACATACATACTTTTTTTTCTAAATTATCGTACAAAGGATTTTTGAAAAAAAAAAAAAGTTTTTTATACACAGTTTACTTGAAAACGCGTGTTCGACTAAAATGTAAACTTTAAGTAATATTGACATTTCTCAAATTATTGTACAATGGATTTTTGGAAAAAAAATGCTTTTTTATACTTATACTTTATACTTATGATTAAGACCAAAATGCAATCTTGGAGCAAAATTGATGTTTTAAATTATTGCGCCCTTAATTTTCCATTCGAATTACCGAAACCGCTACTTTTAAAAACTGTTCATGTCTCGAAATCCCACTTTATTTAGTTAAAGAATTCTAAATATGATCCCATACCTACTTAGATTTTTTTCAAAAGTACAAAAATATTCAAATAAAGCTTAAAGCTTAAAAATGACAACCTAAATCCCGATTTGTATTCACATATGGTATATTTTTTTTTTTTTGTCTAGGTGCCTCAATTTTAATAAAACTACAATAACAACTACCCACGCAAAATTCTATTTTAGCGACTAGATCGATTTCTACTCTTCTTCTAAACATATTTACATACTATACACCATAGAATTTATACTCCCATACCCTTTTAACAGCTTGTTTATAACTGAGGATTAAAGTTAAAAAAAAACAGGAATTGTTACGCACGGCTATATCGGGGTAAAGGTTTCGGTATATCTTGAACTCTACTTCCAACCATAGCCACGAATATTCAAAACAAGAACATGCCCTAAAGTTCTTTGAAAGCGATAGTTAAATATTTTTAAACAGATTTTCGTTAATAGAAATTTATGCAGGATGTTGAGAATTCTGTAAGATATTGGGTTATATAATAAACTACTTCAATTCTCAATTTTCGCACTCTTATTTTATTTAAAAAAAAACGCTGAAGAAAACAAATTGCAAACCCAGCGGTTTTTTTCGTGACAATTATAATAGTAGGTAGCCAAATTGTAAAATCATGTCTCATTTGTAAAATGTAATACAACAAAACCAGCGGTCACATTGAAAGAGTCGACAGTGCTTGCCAAAAAACTGCACAATCCATATTTGCAGAACTTTTCCTCTGAACTCTCCTAATATTGCAAATAAATCATTGTTTTCGTATGAACAACAAAATGTTATGTTTAATATAAACATTATATTTATTTGATCGGATCGCCCATTAAAAACAAATGGGCCTAAATTGAAAGAGTCGACAGTGCTTGTCAAAAAACTGCGCAATCCATATTTGCAGAACTTTTCCTCTGAACTCTCCTAATATTGCAAATAAATCATTGTTTTCGTATGAACAACAAAATGTTATGTTTAATATAAACATTATATTTATTTGATCGGATCGCCCATTAAAAACAAATGGGCCTAAATTGAAAGAGTCGACAGTGCTTGTCAAAAAACTGCACAATCCATATTTGCAGAACTTTTCCTCTGAACTCTCCTAATATTGCAAATAAATCATTGTTTTCGTATGAACAACAAAATGTTATGTTTAATATAAACATTATATTTATTTGATCGGATCGCCCATTAAAAACAAAAGGGCCTAAATTGTTTTTACTCTTGTATTTCCTTTTTTAAGACATTTTGAGCTTACAGCCCTTTCATGAATATGAATATATCTGTATGAAAATGTTGCCTCATTTGTAAATAAGTGTATAGAATTTTAGTTACACGTAAAGAATAAGTTTTCAGCAAAAGTACGTATTTTAATAAATACCCAAAAAACCGAAAAATCGCCAAATTGAAAAGTGAATATCCTAAATTAGCATAAATCCCAATTGACAATTTTGCGCAAAAAATGTTTGACGTTTACTTTTTTCTTTTTATTGAAGTGTGAGCTACCCAAAATGGTACAGCAACATCCACATGTATGCATGCGTGCGACCTTGTATGCTATAGAAGCAATCCATTGCGTACTTGGAGAAGCCGCGGTGGGTTCCCTCAGACATGCTATAGCGTACGCGGACGATTTAGTGGCGTACAGGTCAGGACCAAAAATCGAGGTCATTAACATCCTTCTGCAGCGTGACTTCGACCAAATTAAGAGGTATTGCGATGATTGGAAGTTGAAAATCAATTTCCAAAAATCGGAAACAATCCTGTTCAGAACTACATTGGCTGGGGCCTCTGGGGATACCAGAAAAAACTGGAGAAAATTAACAATTATTGGACAGCAGGGGCGACCATTGGCGGTGAAAAGCGTGGTCCGGTATCTTGGCATCTGGCTCGACCAGTATCTGTATTTTGACAAACATATAGCTGCTTGTCTTGCTGGGGCTAAGAGGGCCTACGCTCTGACAAGGAGACTGTTTCGCAGCAGTCAACTTGACTCTAGGGTGAAGGTCATCTGCTACGTGGCCCTTATAAGGCCTATCATCGCTTATGGCTGTCCTATGTGGTTCAATATAGCGCCGTCCTATATGGAAAAGATTCGGGTGTTTGAGAGACAATGTCTCAGGGCCTGTCTAGGGTTGTTTAGAACTCCTGAATCTCAGTACAGAAAATATTATCCCAACAGGACCCTATACAATGGGGCTCGACTGAATAGGATTGACAATTTCCTTATTAAGGTGATTCGGAGGCACGTTGCAAGGGCGATGGCCAGTGATAATAACCTGATCTCAGGGGCTTACTACCCCAATTTAATGTACCACGAGAGTACGCTTCGGTCTGGCTTTATCCCGCCTGAGGCATTTCTTCATATAGATATGAAAGGGTTAGTCCAGACAAAAGATGGTGTGCCGGTATTGTACCACAGCCACCGCGGCGCGAGGGATAAGCGGCTCATCCACGACGGGTACGCCGCCAATGCTCAGGAGCTCCTCCGTTTAAGTACCGCAATTGCGGAACGGGACAGGGTCGATACGGTCAAGCAGTTCACCGAATTTTGGTGGCTTGAGGAACAGGTGAGGGTGGATACGCTCTCCCGGGCCGGTGCGCTACTTACGTAGCATCCTCCTTAGTTTTAAGCTAGATATTAAGTTTGTAGGTTTAGGTTTATAGTAGGGGGTCTTTGGGAGGGGCCGGGCTAGCCAACATGAATAGTGCTGCCGAGACTCTAGCGACGCTTACGGCCTCGCTCGGGTCTCGGTGGCACTGATGAACCCTTGTGGGCGGCTGTCAGGCGCCCATGGACGCGATCAGGATGGTGACCAATCGATTTGATTGCTCACCACCCTGATTATAGGTAATTTAGGTTAAGTAGCTTAGGTAGTTTTAAGTAGTTTTAAGTAAAACAAATAATAAAGAGTTCAAGTTTTCTAAAGTTTCTTGAAAATTAAAAAACAAAACAAATCATAGATATAGATAGATTTAAGGCCGAAGGGCAATAATTTTAAGGATATTGATAAGTTTAGAGCGCTCGCTTGGAGCCAGTAAGCTAGAATAAGATAAATGTTAGTTTTAAATTAGATTTAATCGTTTTTGTCTAGTGTGTAAGCTTAAAGAAAGAAAAATAAAAAATGAATTTTTAAAGTTAAAAAAAAAGAAGCCGCGGTATAAAAAGTTGCAGCAGTTCAATGTGCAAACAGTAATGTGCCTGATCGGATTAACAAAATATCTGTCGACGTTGAAGATGAACTCGTTCGCTGAATGAATGCCTGTGATATGTTTGCAAATGCAAAGCACGGATATTGCCGGCCTTTCAATACTTTTTATATTCATGAGGTTTCCCTTCGACACACATTCGAGAAGATTTGCTCATCTGCACACCTTTGTAAACCATTACAACTGGTGAAGAATTATTCAATGCCATAAATTGTTTTATCAGTAAACACTGCATTATTTGGGGAAAATGTATTTATGTATATAAGTAGCAACGGAGCCGCACCAATGGTAGGGAATGTTAAAGAGGTCGTGTCAAAAATTAAAAACATTGCATGTAACAGCAGCGTTGATTCTTGCATCGTCGTGGTAAAAAGAATGAAGCTGTGAAGATTGTAACTTGCGTAAAAATTCGTCCTCTCCAATCAAAATTGTTGAATTGAATTGGGAAGTCAGTACGAATCACTTCTTCTGCACGCGGATATAAGCTTTCAACTTCGTGATGAGTTGAAAGTTTTCCAACTGGACACAAATATGTCTTCATCTGAAAACCTTTTTAATGGATTGCGTGAGAGCAATGGATAATAAAATTGGCCTTTCTTGCAGATTCTTGGAGGTGAGTTATTCTAAATTTGGTCATTTTTGTCATACGAGACCTTAAATTATCATACAGAAATTGTAAAAGCGTTATACAAGTTTTGTTTACCGGGACAGAACCGTAAAATGAAATAGCAAATTATTATAACCTATATGCGGATTGCAATCTGGGTTAACTACAGCGCTTAGTTAGATTTTTGAACACCTTGTGTCTTTGTTTTATATTCTTTAGTGTCTCAAAAACTCGTAAGTGCCTCCTAACTCGTATGTTACTTAGCTCAGTTAAAGAAATAACTCATTAATTAAATATTCGTAAGCAAAGCCATAACTCACAGATCTGTACTCACCTAACTAATTTGTACATAAACCTATTTGATTGCATTTTCCAAACAGTAGTTATCATATCCCCCGAGTTGAATATAGCGAAAAAATTATCGTGGGTTGGAAACTTAATGGTAACATAAAAATGTTTGGCACGTTTTTCTTTCCATTTGAAAATATTATTGAAAATGCAGAATTATGATTCTATTGATGGTCCACACAATTTTGACAACGTGTAAATAATTTCTTCGGATACTACCACTCATTGTAAAATCACAAAGATTTAAACGGTAGCTCTTAAATAGATCACACTTATAGCCATACGTCAAACGAAACCATAAAAAGTTGATTTCCTATTTTGGATCACTTAAACTAAGAGTTTTCGCCAACATTTTTCACTTTCTCTAACCTATATATTGTGGTATGAAATGTAGCGTGTTGGGGTGAAGTGAAAACAACCCATTAGTCCCCAAACAAGTTCCACTTCCAATTGGCGACTCGAATATGTCAAATAAGTGTAAGTCTCCACTGAGCTAATTCTAGAACCACCGAGAACATTCGGAATACACTTAAAAGGTCTCGATAGATGGCGGAGCGTCTATAAAAGGGTGATTTGAGAACGGGGATGAACAGTTGATTTTTAAACAGTGTAAAGCCCGATTCGCCAGGGACTCCACCATTTTCCTGGTGAATTCTTAAAACTTAGTACGTTAATTCGATTTTTTTTTTTTTTTATTGGATGCTCCGGCTTTTTCGACTTCGGTCCATGCAAAAATAAAGATTCCAACCGCTAAATATCAAATCCTGATTTTGGTCCATTTTTGTTGTAGAACTTAAAGAAACTTTATCTCAGCGAAAGTAAACTACAACAACAAGTGTCACCTCCTCCGAGTCAGTCTGTCATTTAGCAAGCGTTTGATTAAGTGCTAGTTAGATATCTCTGTTTTGCTTTCTTATCTCCTTAGGGCCCGATTCTGGGTCAAATATCCGGGTTTACTGGCGAATAAAATCCTTAACTAGGTACTAAATACAAAAAGTTGATGAACAAATGTGATCTACTAAATATTTCAGGTAAAGTTCGAAATAATAATTGGTTGTGAGGATAAATAAGAGTAAAGTAATACAGTGAATTAAGTGATTGGTTTGAATCGCTTAAGGATTGTTTTAGGTGATATCGTTTTGGTACTTAATAAGTGAATTATTAGAATGATCGGTAAAAGTGATTTTATTACAAAAGAATAGTGTTTTATCTTTTCGAAACCCAGCTTAAATGTTATAATATCACCAATTTAACGAAAAAAACATATCAAAAGTAGGAGATCAGCAGCTGTGAGCAGTTCGGGTCAATGCCCTTTATTATTCACAATATTTTTAACATTTGCTGTTTACACTACACTATCTCTCTCACTCTCTCCGTATTTTGGCCATTACTTATACTTCGCCATGAGTGTAGTGTGCCTGCTTATTTTAGCAGTGAATTGATGCTAGAGAAAGGCAGACATAGATCACGCCATCTTTGACATTTGGTTTGTGCTGAATGTAGTTTTCGTCTGTTGCTCGTCGCGTGTGCTTCTTCGATCGTTTTAAATTATTTCTTTAGTTGAAGTGCGATTATAATTTGTGCCTTCGCGTTTGCTTATGTACCTTAAGACTGAATTCCAGTTATATACATTGGTTCTTATTTGGCCAATAATGTATTAATCCATGCTTCGGCAACCTCGGCAACAAATAAATTCAATCGCATTTTTATATTGTTGGGATTGAATGTCTCTGTTGTATTATTTTTTTCAGTTTTTCAGTAAGCGGAGTCAGCTGACTCACTCGCTAAAATCGGAGCAACCACTCCACTTATTCAGGAACTACATTAAGAACCTATCTCATATCGAGTCGAACGAGATTTGGCAAAATACAGCTGGGCAGATCTGCACCAGAAAATTTTTCCCTAAAATCACTCTCAGAAAATCGCTCTTCTTGATTAATCTGGACAAAAATAGTCTGAGGATCCTTACAGGAATAATCAGTGGCCATGGTGACGTGAAGAAACACCTCCACCGCATTGGCGCCTCACCGGATCCTATTTGCGGACTCTGTCTTGAGAGTGATGAATCCTCTCTTCACATACTCACAGCTTTTCCGCTTCTATGTCGCCTTAGGAAGAACATCCTAGGGAATGAGATTGTCGATCCAGCAACCCTTGCTGACCTACACCCAGAGAAGATCCTTGTCTTCCTGAATGCCTCTGAAGTGAAAAGACGGCTCTAGGAACCTACCTGGGAAGGCAAATAGGCTACTCTAAGAAGCCGCAGTGCCAGAGCCCTTTGAAGGCTCTGGCGTCTCTTAATCTAAGCGGAGTAATTGTGAAAAAATGCTCCGTGACCAATTTTTTGTTTTAACTAGGGATGGAAAAAACCATCCGGTTTGAACTGACATCGGTTTATTTCTAAATTTAATAAAAAAAAAGTGGATAAAATAAGTGCAATTTGCTATTTTAATAACGAAAAAAAAAAAAAATGAAAATCGGTGAAACCGAAAACTATTTTTTTTCTGCGGCACAACCGCCTGGTTAAACTAGAGGTAGATAAAATAGAAATTACCGAATATCGTAATAACCGCAATCCCTAGTTTTTAATGATATTTTCAGTTAATCGAAGTTGACTGTAAATATTTTGAGAATTTAAGTAGGAGGTTTCTTAGAATATTTTTTTGAACATAAATTTGTATATAAGATTTTCTATAGCTACAAAACAAATAAAAAAATAATGTGCAAGTAATGTGGCATTACTTTGAGAAATGTCTAATTGTGCAGATGTAAAATACATAATAAACGTGTTGAGTGTAGACAATAACAGGAACAGGATTGGACCAATGTGGCTACCTTGAGGGACACCAGAATGGACGACAATATTTTTTGACAAAGAACAATTTAGTTTTACATTTTGAGTACAATCAGATAAATAAGACCGATCCATTTTAGGATTCATTGAGGGAATCCATAATAAATTGCAATGTGAAGTAAATTCTATTAAATAAGTTGTAGTTGATTTTCAATGACTGAACCCTGTTCATCAGCAAAAATTTAAGAGCAGTGAATTGAATAAAGTTACTAGCAATTTTCTCAAAGAGTTTAGGTATACATAACAGTTTTGCTCTATAATTTTCGACTTGATGTTTGTTACCACTCTTGTGTAGAGGCATGACAAATGACGATTTACAAATCTTGGGGAAGACATCGCCGGACAGCGCCAAGTGAAATAAATAAATTAATGGCTTACAGATGAAATTTCAATAATTTTCTTAAATTTTCAATAAATCCTTACCTATTGATCTTTTTTTTTTTGTTCCATTAGAAACAAATAGATTTCGCTTTTTTGAGTTGCTTGATAACTGAAGTATTGATATGAGTTTATATGACGAAGAACTGTTTGCTTAAGTTGCATCTAAATTTTCTTCTTTGTGATAAAATCATAAAATTTGAATTGGATTATATAGCCAAACGATTTCGAATTCAAGGTTTTATTTGAAAAACCCAAAAGTACGGGCTGAATTTTTTTTCTAATTGTTCGAACTTTCTAACGGTTGAACTACAAACGAAAAATAATGCACTACAAACAACTATAAACGAATGTCTATCGAACTGCAATTTACGTTTTTCATTCTAGAAAATGTGCGGGCTAACTTCATTTAGGTTTTGAATTTACCACTCAAAATCGTTGCTCGCATGCCTTTTGATTTGAGATTCTTCACAATCAAATAAAATGCGATCCGTTTCAAAGTTTCGGTGCATTGAGGTTGCGTAGTAAAATTATAACTGAATAGAACTTGCGATCTATTGAATGTCATCGCAAAAGCCAATCGAACGGGGAACTGAATCCGCTTGAATTGGAATGGAAGATCAGTTGGAATAATCGAAATTCGTGGGATATACATCAGTTTCTTGACGGACAACCGCGTACCGTTGCACAATTTTGGATGATTCAGATTCCACAACATGATTATAATCGATCCTACCTTCAGCTGTAAATTATGCGGCGGAGTTCCTGGCACATCAAGCAAGTTCAAAAATTCCGTCGGATAGTTGGTCGCTTCATCCTCATCGGTCATGCTGTCAACGGATTTGTTCGAATGCAGTTCTCCAGCGATTTGACTTTGAATAATTAAATTCCAGCTATCGACGTCATTATTATTCGCTAGTATTGCCCGTTCACTAATCCAATCGAGATTCTTATAATTTTGTGCAATGCCGGGGAACACTTTGGTAATGAGTTCCTCCTTCGATATCAATCCAGTCGAGACATCAACAGGAATTTGGCCACTGCCAAGCTCCAGCAGTTGTCTCGAGAGTTCAACAGCCGATGGGTCATTCTGCAATGCGACTCTCATGTTCGGGGATGCATAATTTTGCATTCTCGCATCAATTGTCGTCGTTCTTCTTCTCGACATTCAACAGCGGCACATTTGTTCGGTCTCTTTCGACAGCAGACTGTCCCACATGAGCACGCACATATCCTCGATCAGAACTAACACTTCGTTGCGCATCTCGTCGTTAATTTCAAGATCGAAATTCGAAGTTGTGTACGACCGGTATAATGGTCATCTTGGCTTTCTGGAGCAAGATTGGAAAAATCCCGTCGCATTCAGGGGATTTGAAAGGGGAGAATTAATTGATTGCCCAGATTAGTTTTTCTTCGAGTTCATCTCGAACGGTATTCGGCGGCCAGAATGCTTAAAAATAAACCTAGATAATAAATATGCGCTAATCCACACATAAGATTAAAACCATCTATTTTATTCAAGCGCCCAGAAGCTTGATGGGCCACTAAATTAAATTTTCAACGGATGTGGAAAGCTGAGTAAATGCTTTCGGTCAATGGTGATCTGGGATATGGCCGCCCTGAATACCATCAGCGGCGCCCTCTCTTTTTGGAAATGTCCGTCTGCGTTTAACAATTTATATTAAAAGTTTAATGTAGGCACGATCTATGTTTTGTATATGGGTATTGTTAGTGTGTGAGGATAAGAACCCCCAACATTCCGGCAAGTGGAGTCGAGCTCCCAACACTCCCCCCTTCTCTATCACTTCCTGTCCAACTGTCATTTCCTCGTCCTGTTTGCTGTAAAGCTGAAAGCATACACCCTTTATACACAACTTTATAGTGGAGAAGTGATATTTAATCATTATTATAGGTATTCTTATAGGTAGTTTTGGATATACCTTTCTACTACATTTTTTTTTGTGTGTGTAGCTATTTAGTTTAGTCGTCTATATAAATATATTTATTATACATAGCTACTACTCTTTATATATATTTTTCCTTTTTTTTTAGCCATGTAGGTACATATCAAGCGCACTGTCATATTCGCAATCACATTCAGCAGGAACTAGCTCTAGAGCAATGTCTTTTGTCAAACATAGTCTTGCAATCTTTCTCCGATACTGGAAGTATGCAGGCAAACGATGCATCTGCAACTTTTTCAGAATCTGCCTCAGCCCCATCTTTCAGTTCACTCAGCCAATTTGATGGCGCGTCTATTGAAGCCCAGAACGAAAGCATCCGAACTTTGGTCGATACTGCTGAAAGACAAAACCAAATCACTACATCAACAAGTCACTTACCCAAATTAAAATTTTCTATTAATCGAGTGATAAAAACCGGCTTTTTGTGTGAGCAAAGCTCTCTTCGATATGAAATCTCTGCAGATCTGCGGAAGAAAATGAAAACCAATTATCTGGACTTTCTGAAAGGGTTTTAAATTGATCGTCATACGACATACGAACCCTTTCCTGGCCCCCGCAGCCTTCAACGCAGCCAGAGAAAGCTCATTTGTCTTACATCTGGAGACACTCCAAAACGACTACTGCTGTTCGTGCACAGAAATTTTCACTTGTTGCTCTCAGTTGCCTATGAATGGTACTAGCAGTACCAGAGACCCAACTACCGCACGGATTCAGTGTTGCCACTAAAAGTATTAATTCTCCGGTTAAAAAAAATGTTTGTGAGCGTCCATCCACTTCATCGTTTTTATCAGCCGCTGTCCTTGGGTTGGATGATGTTAATGAGAACAACGGCAAAACATCTCCTCCTCGGAAGTAAACAAAAAAAAAGAACACAATCAAGGATATGTTGAAAGAAGCCAGGAAAGACGCATTTCAAGAACAGGAGCCTAAAAAAACGATGGCTCAGTATTTCTTTGAAGGGCTCGCTCGCAAGGCAAACCGATGAAGTTAATTTGTCGGTGCAAGAGTTTTCGCGTTTGAAAATTAAAATGTTAGAGTGTTTTAACTCAATTGTAGTTGCTGTCATACTAAAATATTGTTTGTAATAAATATAATTTAGTTGAAATAAAGGGATCAGGATTTTCGTCTGCAATTGTTTCCCATTCTGCTTCACTTGGAGGAACAAAATAAATTCCTTTCAATTCATCCCATACACAATTGCCTGCAAACACCGTGGACCAAATATCTGAAATTTAATGATTTACTTAATTTGTATTTATTTACAAAATGTTCAAATACTTACAAAAATGTTATAGCCAAACTGCATTCTGGACCTATGGACTGCCGAATAGTCTTTTTTCTGTGTTAATCGGAAAAGTAGCACAAACTCGTTTACTCCCATCGCGTAGCTTTTCTGAATTCATCAGAATCATATTTTTAATAACTAGAAAAAATTTATTAGGTGTGTTTTTTTGTGCTTCAATTTCAGCAAAGCAAAGTAAAGTAGGATTTTCAGCACGCAGATACAACAACTATGGCGAGTCTCGAAGTGTCGAGTGTAGCGTAGATGCTCTGATTACGTACTCCGGAATCGAAAAAATCACTTCTGAAACCGTTCCATTGGCACAAAAAATACTCTGAGGAGAGAATTTCGCTTCTGGAATTGAAGTCAAGAACTCAAGATGAACTATGGCCCTAATTCAAGAAAACTTCATGCAGTTTTTGTTCATATGAAAGTGCTTGTGCGATGTACGCCAACCAACGATAAAGAACAACGGTTGCTGATAATTTTCGATTTGAGAAAATAAATCAAGTTTTTTTCATGTTAGATTTCGGGTTGTAGCTCAGCTTCTAAATGACACAGAAAGCTGATTGATGGCTCAAAATAATTATGGAGGTGGTGGCTCTCTTACGTACTTTATTTTGTTTGTATTGACTATGAATTGTTTGAGAAATGGCGAGTAGAAAGCAGTTGAGTCAAAACGCTCCCAAAAAATAGGCATAACAATGAAAGGAATCTCAGAATCTTAAGGAACATTTCAAAAAAATGTTTATCAATATCTGAAAACGCATGAAAACGCCTACAGTTTTATTGTTATGTATTCTATTGGTTAATAACTATACTGCATACAAAAAGCATACAAATTTACAATAAGAAAACATTTACAGTGCTCTCATCACGTAAGACGACGATCGTTTCGACGATTCTATTGCTAAGTGCAACACATAAAATGTGGCCACAAGTCATAACCGCCTAAGTCGGTTTTTCAAACTTCTCAGGAGAGCAAATCAAAGTTTTAAATCATCAGTACAAATCAGGAATGTTTGCTTTTAAGCTTTTTTTCGCAGAACTAAAGCAGATGGTTTCCTTTGCATACCATTTAAAATTTCTACATTTATTAATTAAAGAGAAATTAGAGAAATAGACACTTAGGCTTTTATGACTTTTTCAAAGTTAATGATTCAAAAAGCTTAAGTTGAGTTAAGCTGTTATTCCATAAGAGAAAAAAAGTTTAGCTTTTCCTAGGTGATTCTTCTGAGCATAAGATTTTCAGATTACATTTCATATGCTAAGATAGGTCGTTATTCCATACGTTATGCTTACTTTATTGTCTTAGGGTTATTTCCCGCTTTAAGCTTCTAATTCTTGTACATAATAAGAATCATTCTTGATCCAGCATCATGGTATTTAATTTTCTCAAAAACCAAAAACAAACACGGCAAGTTCGTCCGATGTAGAACCATTTTTATATTAAAAAAATGTGTTTATATAGAAGGATATAATGAAATAAGTAAGCTTTTTGTTTAAACATCATCTTCATTGTCTTCTTTTGTTAAATAGGGATGTGTATTTGGCTCGTCCATGTTAGTTGGAAGAAAGTCATAAAACGTCCATAAGATATTTTTTTTTTATCTCGCGATATGCACTCTTTGTTCTTAATTCTTTGTATCTCATTCATGCCAATAACAGCAGCACCTCTTTTTCCCACCTTTAGAATCTTAAAAGGTTCTTCTGTGTCTAAAGACGTTTTGTATAATATTTTGCTACGACTTTTCGTATAGCGAAACCAACGAACCGGATTCCATCTAAATTTGTCACCATCTTCATTTACACGTTTCCATGAAAACTTTGTTTTGGTAAGTTCAGAAAATTTAAAGAAATCACTAGTTTTCATTTCTACAGCTTCAATCTTACCGCCAACAGTAATTATAAGTTGATACCAATCTCTTGGTGTTTCGATTTGAACATTTGTTTTCATTTTCAGCCGTTCGATGAGTGCGTTATAGCTGCCACATTCCATGTGCGTTTGACCTGGTTCAAGGAACTTATGGTCAACAAAATCGATATTTTGTATACTGGAAATAAACGCAATAAACATGGCGGCAACAAAAGAGTTTTTGTTCTGTCCTGAACATGAATCGCTGTAAAATGTAACGCTTTTTCTTTCTGCTGGTAACATCCTCAAAAATTTATAAATGCATGATGCAATTTCATTCCCGCCTCGGCGTGCCATAGCTTTTTGCCACATGAAGCATTTTGAACTGTTGTTTTCCAGGTCATGGACTGTTAAATTAAAAGTCTTTTGTAAAAACTTATTCAGTTTCTCAGAAAAGGGTGTTGGCAGACATTAGCCCTTTTTTATTATCAGCCATGATCCATATAGATCATCGAAATACATGCACTTACAACAACAGCATAATGATCCTGCTATTCATCGAGATCACGAACGATGATCTGAAAATTTATTGTAAATACTATTTCTCACTAGGTGGCTTGTTTCATTTTTCAATGTTGGTGTAGCCAGGCCACACAGTCGCGTTGCCAGACTAAAATTTTCAACACCCTTCATAACACAAAAAATCAAAAAGCATTTTTTTCACATCGAATAAATTACCCATCCTTCGAGATGATTTTGCTTTTTCATTCCAAATAACAAAAAAATGTTTATGATATGTTTCGCAGTTCGTTAATAATTTGTCTCACAAGTCTCCCTGCCGCAAGGTGAGATTTTTTTTTGTTATTTTAACATAAAATACAAATGTGCAGAAAATCTTGGAATAATCGAAACTAGCAGCCTGCATAAATTTAAATTGTTTTCAAAACTAGTTATTGGGAAACACGTTTCTTTCTTATCACAAAATATCACAGAAAAATCGAATTCTAACTTCAGTTTGTTCTTCTGGAATTTCGTGATTAAACCGCTGTCAATTACTTTGTCTAAGAATTCCAATCTAAACGGACCGGAGGTGCAAACTTCAGTAAAATTTCCATTACATTTTAAAATGATTGTAGGTAAACTCATTTCTATTTTGAAACAAAACACACCATTTAACAAAAGCGGTGTTGTTGTTTTCGAGTCTCTGGCCGTGAAATTCCGACAGTAAAAAGCATTACATAAACATTTAGTAAATACTAAATCGGCGTCTACACCGGTAAAAACAGAAATGTTTGACAAATGTTTATGAAATGTTTCTGAAGCAAATCGAGATCATTTCATAAATGTTTAAAAAAATCATTCGCTCGCTTGAATACACCTTAATATGTCAAGAAAAACCGAAATACTAGCAGCAAAATATTGTTTATTTGTTGCATATTTGAACATAGAATTTTACATTAGTTTTTTTTTAAAAACAATATCGAAAGATAAAAATTATTAATTTAATTCATATGGTAACACCCCCGACAAGCAAATGAAATCTCATGTCAATTGACATCACATTGTGACGTCACGTTGTACCGAATGTTTGCAATATGGCCGGTGGCCATATGAAGTACCTATGTAATTTTCACACATTATCCGTCGTGTTTTGAAAGCAACTGTTGCCACAACTCCAAAATAAAATTTGTCTATGATCCGTATTGTTTTATTTTCGTTATCTGATTCGGATCAGATCACGCTTATAATAAAATACAGCTATTGTTGCAAGTCAAATGTAATCGATTTTATGTTTTTAAATTTTTTCGATACTGTTTTATAATTTCCGTTTCAGCTTTATTTAAATGTTTTTTTTTTTTTAATTCCATTAATGAGCTTTTTTCTTCCTCGTTTTGCGCAATTGATTTTTGAAACAAACGTATCACAGGCGATACAAGTGTCTACTTTTGGTGCTTTGAATTTAAGACTTATAGTTTCAAATATCTGAGAGTATACCGGATTCTCGGCTTCCAATTTATATAGGCGGTGCATGGATGAAAGATTTAGGATCGCAGGCAGATACTTTTTACTGGTATCACGTCGTCTGTAGTGACTTTTCATACGCAGGAAATTTAGAAATGTGTCTTTTAACCTCATCTACTACCTTCACATCAATCTTAGTAGTAAGAGTATGCTTTGCTCGCAGATTTTTAAATGGTATTGAAGGACAATCATTTTTTTTTCGAATAACTGATTTGATGAAGCTGTCAGTCTCATCGAAACACTGTGCAAAATGTTTTTTGCATACCTTGAAAACACTTCCATCTACTTCCAGAGCGTATTTCGTGGTGTTTTCTCGTTTCCGCTTCCGGTTGAGCACATTTATCAGATCATGGAACCGATATATAGAGTTCTTTGGTCAAAGATGCCTAAAGACCATTAATGCTTAAAAAGCGTTTTAATTTTGTCCATCCCAATTTGTTCATGACATTTGCTTCAACAAATATCAAACGGTTTACAAACTCTAGCTTTTACTCTGTTTCCGGAAAGTGTTTGATAGGATTGAGCGCTATTTCGAAGCCTAGAGCGAAGTTTTTTTATTGTTATTTTCTTTTGGCGTCTTTAAAGCGTTTTCAATTTGAGCTCCTAATGATATGATTTCATCGTCGTTCTGAGAAGCAATACTATACTCGCCGTGAGGGCTAAATTAAAGTCTGGATCCTTCACCGAATCGTCTGAGTCCTCCCACTGGGGTTTATCCAAAAAAACATCAAGTTCTTATCGTATCTAATGATAAATTTCTCCTTTCTAAAGCTAGTAACATGTATTTACATGTGTAACATGTTTATCATATACAGGGTCCGCCAAATAACTTTTTTGAAAATGCTATAAAAAAAAAATTACTGAATATTTTCTCAAATTTCTTTATTAATCCTTCCGGTTAATAATGGAAAAAAATTTCATTCAAATGGCTGCCTCGGCTGGCCATACAGTAGCCTACATGATCGGTCCAATTTTTAAGCACATTATCGATTGTGTGCAGCTGTATTTTACCAATGGCTTCACGAATGTTGTCCTTTAAAGCGTCAATTGTCCCTGGCTTGTCGGCGTAACACTTATCTTTTACGGCACCCCACAAATAATAGTCCAACGGTGTCAAATCGCAGCCAAGATGAAATGAGCTTCATCTGAAAAGATAATTTTTTTTGGCAAAATCGGCATCTTCTCTAAGTCGATCGCAGGCCCACTTAGCTAAGTGAAAACGCATTGGATGGTCATTTGGCTTCAACTCCTGAACCAATTGGACTTTGTATGGCGCCATACCAAGGTCTTTATGCAAAATTATTCTCAATGATGTCTCCGACATGTTCAATTGTTGAGAACGACGGTGAATTGATGTTGATGGCGCTTCACGCACACTTTCTGCCACAGCAGCAATTTTCTCGGGTGTAGGCACTGTTTTTGGCTTTTCACGCTTTGGTTTATCGATGAGGATGCCAGTTTCTTTCACTTTTTTCACAAGATAACGAACATACGGAGCTGACGGTGCTTCTCTTCTTCCAAATTCCGTACGCAATTTTCGCACACATTCTGCATCATTACCATGATTTTCAAAGTAAGTTCGCAATATTTCCCAGCGTTGTTCAAGCGTATACACAACCATATTCGTTCAGCGGAAGGATAAAACTAATTATCTGTCGGATCAGACATGAACTAAGTGTTACCATTCGCGAAATAAGCAGTAGTTGAAAAAAAAAAGTTATATGACGGACCCTTTATAACACCAAAGCAAATATCCATATAAAATACATCACTAATAAGCAAAATACCGCATACACATATATTGATAACATTTCACAAAGAAGGTACATTACAAGAAGATATTTGGAGCAGAATAAAATCAATTATCAAAAAGGTATTTATATACGTGCAATCGTTGCCAGATGAAACATTTTTTTTTTATTTATTTTTAATTTTTTTTATTCATATGTTTTCGTTGGTAAATTAACCTCCATATTTGTAATAAGTTTTGTATCCAAGTTTTATTTTTTTTTTTTTATATACAATTTGTGTAAGAACCCCATAAGTGAGCTCATTCTAGGTAGGAGTAACTGGGAATTTAGGAGTTTCGCGGATGGGGATTAAAGCAGTTGGGGCGAAAAAAAAGGATACCAAATTTAGGAATTGAAAGACACACATTTCAATTTTGTTATGTGTAAATAAATTTTCAGGGGGTGTGGAGGGGTGAGTAGCTGCTGTCGGTCAATGGCTTGATCGTGTGAAGATGTTGAAGTCGTCGTTGGGGAAGTTCACAACTGGCCGCCGAACTTCCAGGTAGGTTGGGATAAAGTTATGGCAACGCTGAATACCATCGACAGCGCCCTCTCTACGTGGAAATGTCCGTCTGCGTCTGAAAACATTTTTTTGTGCTTAGTATAGACACGATGTATGTTTTGTATATGGGTATTGTTGGTGTATGAGGACAAGAACCCTCACCATTCCGGCGGGTGAAGTCGTTCAAAAGCAAGCGTGCCCTGCTCCTCGCACCCAACACTCCCCCCTTCTCTATCACATCCTATCCAGCGGTCATTTCCTCATCATGTTTCCTGTCAATTTCAAATCCCAACGTCCTTAAACTCCTAAAACATGCCTACTACACCAAGCTGTCATGTTTCCTCCTCTTTGAATTCACACCTATACCAATTGTTATTTCGCGTGTATTTTTGCAGATAATTCTATTATTATATCTATATTATCCGTGAAGTCGACTTTTTCACACCACCGATTGATTCATTACATATAGTCATTCTCGGTGAACTAACTCCTTTTTCAAAAAATCTATAGGGGTTGGTTGCAGCCAAATATCTATCTGAACTGCCTAAGGCACTGAGAATTGTTGGAAAAGTAGGTATTTAGGTATGAGCCGTCGAAACTTAAGGGATATATTTTATTCTTTTTCCAACGACTTGCCTTGGAAAGATCCCAGACTTATATAAAATTATTTTTTTAGTAAGCATCCATTCGTTCCTTGCAAACTGTTGGAAAGGACAATCAATCAAAACGCAAGCACTGTCTAGCGGCTAAACAAGAAAAGGCAGAGAGACTCATTAGCCATTTCATTTAATCAAAAGTGCGTTGAAATAAATAAATATATGCACAGAGGTATATATTTTTATGTGCTTAGGCATAAAACAGAAATGCAATATTTTTCAATTTCGTGCATAAATATTTGTACAAATTTGTGTTTGGCTAACTTGTGTTCCCACAATAAAATAAGAAAAAATTTACAATTTACTAACGCTCAGGCTAACAGGGGTATTTAAATTAGCTCTTATTACGAAGTTTAATACCGTCATTTTGGATGATTGGACAACACTCCTCCTCAAAATGACATTAAGGGACCCTACTTCCCGAGATCATGGCCTTCTCAACATTAACATTTGACCCTACAGTAAGCGATATTCTGGCAACTATATTTGTTTATTAAAGGCATTTTGGAAAGTGTGGAGTCTTTGCGTAGCCTGCCAGACTTATGTTGATTATTACGCGTTCACTTCAGTTCACTTTAACCTTAAAAAAGGGGGAACAAATACTAAATAATAAATGATCAATACGTTGGACATATTAAAAGGTGGGGTCACTAAGGTTACTGAAAAATAGATGCTGACGTATCATCTACCAACATCTATATATATATACTAGCTGATTTGAGAAGTAGGACCTACTATTTATGTATTTCCTTTTCTATTGGCAGATTTTATAACCTGATGCGGATGATGCCATATTACATTTTCTTTGGGGAAAAGGTCTGAATTTTGGGGTCGTGTAATGAACTGGGCTACATAAAAGTGAAAACCATCTATTGTAATTGGTCACCAGTCATTAACTTAAGGAAACTTTTACATCAGAAACATAAACAACAGCAAACATCTAAAATCAAACGTTTTCGTATGCGCGAATGATTTGCCTTACACAAGCAAATTTCTTTGCGCACACGAAAACGTTTAAACGTTTCGCCTTACAGAATTCCGACACAGAATACCATGCGGAATGTGTTTTTGACGTTAAACTAATTGTCTCTTTACGTGTGTAATCGTTTTCTCAGTCGCACAAGGAGCGTAATGTGCTCTACACTTTGAACACAAGTGAGGCATTGCGGTGTTATTGTGAGGTCTGGCGCCCAGTTATTGTCAAAGGTGTTTTCACTTCAGAGGTTACGGTCGTCCAAACCTTACTTTAGCATATTTTACCGCCTCTCTGAATTTTTAATGAAAGCTTTCTTGTACGAGTTCGTATTCATACAACTCTACAACAACCCTTTTCAAATCACTTTGACCAGTATTCCGAACCAACGCTAAGTATGTATCACATAAAAAACTCATTCACCTTTCACTTTAGTGGTTGTCGCCCTGAACGTTTTCACAAAATCAGACAGCGCTATAATATGTACATGATAATGTTTGCTTTATATGTGTATATATTTCCCCGTATGTAGATGATGACACAGGTTAACACCTGAACCTGACAGCGGCTTGTACTCTTGTGTAAGGTACCTGTAAAAGCATTCAGGGGAAATTAACTTGCTCTTCTGTGCACTCTAATGCCAGCGGAAAGCAAAGCAATAAAGTAGAAATGAACATTTAATGAAGTCAATGAGTTGACAGGAGTGTCCTTATTGGGGCGTACTTACTCTTGCTGTTAATATTAAGGATGTGGAGTTTGTGGACCAAGTGTCCAATGGGAGGAAAACTCTCACTGTATTAATTGTTTATTTTGCTCTCGAAATGTTTACCCCTATATTCATTAGAGTTTTGAAGCGGATATATTGACGGTAAAAGAGTTTGGAACTTTCGTGATTGGATTTACAGTTAGCACTACATCTGTATAGTTACGTATCTATATATAAAATGTATTTTACAGTTTATTTCTAGTCAAAATCCGATAGGTACGCGCGCTAAGATGTTTGAATTATAACCTCTAGAAACTTCACATGATTTTGAGAACTTTTCGGTACATTTTTGCATTTTAATGTAAGGCGTAAAAGAAGAACTGATCACTGAAAAAAGTAAACTTATTATGTATACTATAGTAGGTAGCTGTATTTTATTATGCCCGTTGGTCTAGAATATTTAGGAATGGAATGAACTGTTTTAAACATTTCGAGATCTTAAAAAATATGAATATCCTGGGAACATTTCTTTAAGATTCTTCAAAAAAAATTTATAAATTTCAACTTTTCAATAGAAATGACAGATGGGAGAGGATTGAGAGTCCATACTAAGGGATAAAATGTACTTTTGGTGGTTTTAAATTTAATGCTATGTTATAAAGATAATGACGGTTATAATTAGAAAAATACTTATACGGACAATGTCACGTACTAAAATTCGACTATAATTTTGCGCCAATGTTTTCAGTTTTCCGAAACGGAGCTAGAACGACCAAATTGTGTGCTCTAGTGAAAAGTGACCCGAGAATAGCATATTGCAAAACTAATCAATACTATAGTTATATACGAACTATGCATGCATTTTAAAAACAATTATTGTCAATCTCAATAGCTATTAATTCTAATATTTTACTTACAATGGAATGGAACCCGTGAACACTGCTAATTGAGCAAGATCTTACGCAGAATGTACACTCTCTTGTATTAAACTAGATTTCCAAATAAAATAGGGGCAGGTCTCCGCTTTTGAAAAACGGACAACGATAAAAGATATTCATTCTTGATATCGGGGCATTTCCTCTTCGCTGTGTTTCTTTGTCCGTCTCAATATGTATTTGTATGACTAAATCACAGTTCTTGACTGTGAAGCGATATGGCATTTCTTTTGTTCGGTATTTTTTTTTTTTTTTTGGTTCTCGGTTAACGGTGTGGTTTGCTTCTACTGTGGAATTATTCAATAGTTGTTGAACCGGATCAGAAGCAGAACTACGAGTATTAAACAATAAAAAAAAGTTAATTTAAATCTCGTCTTGCTTACATCTTTTCATGTCTTGTTACAGTCTGCCGGTTTTCTTGTTTCTTAAATTAACTTTTTTATCTTTAGCTTTTAAGTCTACGACACTTGGGGGAAGAATACAAATCTAATGAGACCTCACTCTTCGAAATCACTCAAGCCGTTTGGGCTACAGGAGGTCACAATGAAGGGTATACGCGGAAAGAACATCAGATACCCTACTTAGGGTAAAAAAAGAATAAATTAAGTTTTTTTCTACTGAAGTCTGGAATTAATGGAAGAACCTTCTAGAATAATATTTCCTTTTCCTTTGGTACTCTTTCTTCCTCCTGTAAGTGAGAGTGGAAGGGAATGCGATTGTTTGTCCAGTTTCTCCTTGGCCTAAATAAGAAGGTATGAATTTTTAAAATTTCAAGTATTATTTTATTTATGAAAACTAACCATTTTCCGTCGTTTTCCATTGTTTATTCACCTGAGGAATAAATATTTTGTTTATCATACAAGAACCGTGGGAGCGGAACAGACGCATCTGTGATGTGGAAGGTGTTAGGGATATCGAGGTATTATATGACGAGCGAACTGAAAGACCGAAAGCTTGTCTACTTGTACCAATCTTTCCCACATCAGAGACAAAGATTGGACAATAGTGGGGCCAAGAGTCCAGCCGTTACGTCAGCATATTTTCCTTATGATGCCTCCACCCCGAAGGCTGTTATCGAACATAGTACTGTAATATTCGGCAAATGGGATTACTGATATGGGCGAATGCGAACGCTCCAGAATACAATCTGGGGCAATAGCAAATGCAAACGGCAAGAAGAAAGGAGGTGATTGACTTGACGCTATATAATTGATTCTTCAAGTCGATTTCAAAGGTCTCGAAAAGTAGTTTTAGGGAATTGATAACCTTTTTGGATTCCACAGGCTGGATCTAAACTCTCCTATTCGCGAATCGTAAACAACCAGGTCAAATGAGTTGTGGTAACAAAACGGCACATAGTGCTACTTGGATTTTTAAAATATATAAACCGCCACTCCTACCTACCTACCTACCGATTTCAAACTGGAGAGTTCTGCCGGAAGTGTCCTTATTTAATCATAGGTACATCGCTTTTCAAATCCAATGCGACGCTATGGCTTTGCAGAAGAGGAGAAAACAGCGAAAAACTAAATGGATACGTACGATTTAGAGAAGAATTTGACAAATTTGTCGAAACTCCTCATAAATTCAGAATGAGGCGGAAGGTCAAGGACTAGTATCATCACCAGATGTTTTGATCAGACGTCCTCGGTTATGAAAAGCTCCTGTAGATCGCGAGTTCCATGGTGGAATCCTGAACTGAAGAGACTTAGAAAAAAAAAACAGAAAACTTCTGAATCGATCACTCAAGACAAATTAAGATGGAGACTAGTACCTTTTCTGATCCAAGCGAATAGAATTAAAGAAGTTAATTCTTCTGTCGAAGAGTGCTTCCTATAAGTCCGAGTCTCTAAGTACCAATCGAACAGGAGATAATTATAGAAAATCTGACGGTACCTACGCTGAATCGAAAGCAGAGACTTTCAGTCTACTATTAGAGACTGATTTTGGGTCGTGTTGCGAAGTAATGCACACTCCTAACAAACCATGCCCACACCCATCCATAGCAAAAATGACATCGATGACAGCTTAATAAACATAAACAAACAAATATTGTAAACACATTTTGAGTTATACTTTAAAATATAAACATGTACATAAATCATTATATATTTTAAAACAAAGGATTTAGTGTACGAACTTAGTGTACAATCAATTTAAGCATTCCAATAATTTCTTTGTAACGTTGTGAACGTCTTTGGTCTTTTTTTGCTCTCTTTTTGGTTACTTTGTTTCACCACTAAAAACACATGTCATTACAGGTCGATTGGGTCACATCTTGTTCCGCTTAGGCAGGATAATGCTCATCTGAGTCGCAGAGCTCGGCGTAGCTGGTAGACTGCATCAGCCGTGGTAAGAGGTGAGGCTATCAATTATATTATAGCATCTTTTGATGGCTTCAAATCGCCAGGTACCGATGGGGTGTACCCAGTTTATCTGCAACAGAGCATAAACTAGCACAATATTAAGAGTGACATATTTGTATTCCTAAAACTTTACGGAAAGACGACATTTCCCATCTTTTGTATTTTGTTGAACACAACAGTGTACAACAATTTACTTAAGGAATCCTGTTTATTTAGGCCCCCAACTTTGTGTATACGGTTTACCTATGTACCCATACCTATTAATTAGGGACAAATCTGAAATTCAAATAAATTTCTAAACCGCATTCCAACAAATAATTTTGCAAAAAAAATATTTTTTTTGAATCGATAGCACTTTCCGAGTTGCTCGAGATTTACAGAAAACACGTAAATAAGTTTCTGCGGGTAAACATATTCCAAAGAAAAAAAATAACTACACTAAATAGAGAAATTCCGGTTTTTTGTATTCGATTGGATATACGAAATTTGAAATCTCTGCCCTCACTCGTGTGTCTCTCGTGAGAGTGTCACTTGCGCTTGACACGCGATCACACACGGTGTTACTTTAAGGGTCACGCGGGTTACGTCGGCACTAGCAACCGACTTCACAGCAATACGAGCTGCTGGGAACATACCAGGCCAACAACAACAACCAACGATGTCAGCAACACGAGCAGAAGTAAATGTACCTACCTCTGTTCAACATTTCTTGGAAATAGCAAAGACAGCGTCTACAAACGGAAATTAGACCGCGAACAACGAAATCAACATACCAAATGGTACAATTTTGGTATTCCAGAATTCAGAATAAATCGTAGTCCCCTGCATTCCTGCAGTCAAGTTCACTTTCTAAGTCTAGTTTAATAAATATTTTTGTATCAATTGTAAAAATCGTCCGAGAAAAATAAAGTTTATTTTTTCTAATGCCCCACCGCGACGTTACCTCAAACTCACGCGTGACATTTTGTCCCAAGATCCGTGAATTGTCATGACGCGTCAATTTTTTAGCGATCACGCATGACAAAATTGATACTAATGACACTTTTTGATACTAATGACACTTTTTGATACAGATCGTTTTCAATTCAAAAACAATTTGTGAAGGCAAACTGACTTGGCAGTATAATAAGATTTAGTAAATGTATATTTACATTTACTTCAAAATTGCAAACACAATTTACTCATTTGAAGCAAAAATATTTCTTCAAATTAAATTTTGTGTTTCACACATTTATATTTTTTTTTTTTTTTTTTTTTTGAATTTAGAGCCTTCAAATATTGGCAAATCATGTGCATGGGCCCAATCGTAACAGACTGTAGTTCGCGATGTAGTTAGATGTTGGACATTCACGGCACATTGTTTCACTTGACGATGCACATCACGATTGGAATGCTGTATATCACTTGATCAGCAGCCGCGTCTGCTTCTCGTTACTCAGGAGTTCGTCCTGCGCGAATTCGCGACTTTTGTGCTCGAAGCTGTTCTTTCGCTTCGGTGCGTTTCTCAGGGGTTAAATTGCACGGCGAACTGCCAATCTTCGTCCATTGCGACTGCATGCGCCAATACTTAATCTTCTGATTGGCGACATAACGTCTCCTTTTCCTTTTACTTCAATCACCGACAAAATCACGACTAAACAATATTTAGATACCCACTGAAAGACCGGACGCAAATAAATTGAATAATCAAATGTAAACACAAAATCAATGTTTCGGAAATTACAGAAGAATTCAATTGCAAATTAAAACAAATTATTTACGGAAAAGAGAATCTCCTAAATGTCGGCCACTTTACACACGTGAAAATCACTATTTCACCATTTCTTTTTCCTGGAAGGAACCCGTTCTCAGTACGAGTTTTGTGATTTCTTTCCATTACACCCATACCCTTGTTTTTTCATCCAATGTTTATGGATCAGCTCCCTCATTTAATTTTTGACAAGTTCCAGGATCTTCCTCTGCCAAAGATGGTACCACGATTGTGCTATTTCGTATCTCGATGCAAAAGAAATGACGTAATGGCCGCTGTTTTCTTAATAAATAAGTCAAGTGGTAAGATCACTTGGATCACTTCCCGTGCATATGGTGGTGTACCCGTATTGTACATTATGTAGGTACCTATTGCACCTACACATGCTAAACGTTAGACAAGATGCTTCGCCCACCATTAAACCGAGGCGTAGATGATAATGGGTCTAGTTATCACTTTATACATGCAGTATGCTGACCTAGGCGAGAGTCTCCACATCTGTCCACACACACGTTTACACTTATGCGGTACACTTTTTTACTTCCCGTCTTTCTTCTTAACGTGGTAGTTCCAAGTAAGTTGAATATATAATAGACTCTCCGATCCGAAAAGTTTTCTCTTCCTAGTGATGATTATTATATCAGATATTTTCTCCGCATTAATAGAAAGCCCTTGTTCCAGACATAACCGCCGAACAACTTTGAGTAATAATTACTTCTTTAAGGCTCTATAACTGTTACTTTTGCTTCCGCAATATTGACTGCGAAAGGTCTCATAGAAAAACGTTTGGCGCAGTTTATCGAAGCTACTTAGCTTGAATAAGACTTGCTGTTACAAGTTCAATAGAAAGCCATTAATTATTATTCTATCCAAGACAATTTGAATAAACCTTACAGAAAATATGACTTCCGTTTATTTCGTATAATATCGACAAAAATAAAAAAATTGTGCAACTTTTTTGCTTTCTTTTATTTTTTTTTTACTTAATAATGTATTTTTTTTTTTTTTTTAGAAGAAATTGCATTTAAGAATTTTATATTTACATTTTACTTACTTACGCGATTCGATCTCTGGATTCGTCCAGTATCCGATCCACTAGGTTAATTTGGCATATGGTGAGAATATTATTAAACTAAATAAATTAAATGAGTGCCAACTTTATTTGTATTCCTATCGAGTTAAGCATCTCTCCTTTCGACAATTCATCACCAATAAATTCGCTGCTATTTTCGACGTCATCTATGTTACATTTTCTAATCATACAGCTTTTAGAACTATCTAATTTAATAGAAGTGCATTGGTGTACCGAATCGATTGGAAAAACAAAGGGAATGCTTACCCAAACTCTCAGAATTTCTGCGGCTCTCATTATGAACATGTTCATTAAAAAGTGATTGTTCATTGTTAAAAAGCAAATTGGGTTGCACAAAAAATTCACTGGGACGCGGACGAAGAGCTGTTCACGTTCTTTTAACTCATTAGAAATTTCACGGGATCTTTTCAGAATTTCTTCACTTTTCTTTTGCACTTTTCACTGGTGTGACAAGGTTTGGTTGGTTGGTTTAAGTGGTTTCATTTCCCGTTACCTGACGGGAAAAACACAAATGGCGCATTGAGCGCCGTTTTGAGACCAATATCAAGGAGCTCAAAACCAACCAGTGGAGTTGAGAAAGTGGATGATCTTGTTGAAATGGATGCTACGAACGGCCGAAAGGTCATCATAAAAAGGATGACCTAGTGCACTGCGTCTGGATTTAGCTAGGACACTCACAAAGAAGATGGAAGACTGTTTCACTTTTATTTGTGTTAGCGCAGCTACGGCAGTGGGTGTTATGGGGGATGTCAAGCTTGGCTGCTTGAGTTCCTAAAGGCCAATCGCCCGTACTAATTTCCGTTAGTCTGGCGTGGCGACATCTACTCGCGTTCTGGCTAAGAGGTTGTTTGTTGTGGCATCATTGTAGGTTGGCCAGATCTTCCTTGAAATGACACAGTTCGTCAGGTTCATCCATCTAGTCTCAGCCCTTGAGGTGAAGTGCAGGAACACGCTAAGAGCAGAGTCACGTCTGGCAAGTTCAGCGGCTTTCTCATTCCCCTCAATGTTCCTATGGCCGGGAACCCAGATGAGAATGATTTCAAACCGAAGACAAGCTCTGGTTAATGTCTCCCTGCATTCCACAACGAACTCGAACGTTGACTTAGTTGAAACAACCGCTTTAATTGCGGCCTGACTGTCGACGAAGATGCCTATTTTTTTTTCTGGGTGTCACTATGTTAAGGAGCAGTCTACACGCCTCCTTAATTGCAAGTACTTCTGCTTGACAGACGCTGGCTGCGTTGGGAAGCCGAAGAGTTTTAGAGATGTCTAACTCTGTTAAGAAAATGCCCGCTACTACTCCACAGTTCATTTTGGAACCACCTGTGAAGATAGGTGTGTCCAATTCATTTACGACCGCATTCTCCTCCCATTCTGAATCTAACAGAGAAGTTTTTATGGAAGTTGAGTTTGGGAACAATGTAATCTGTATCCGACCTATTCCGTCAGGAAGGGAAAGTAGGATGCTGGTATAGTCATAAGGTCTATAGCGATACGTTGGCACAGCTTAAAACACAATGCTTTACAGAAGTAAATGACTTTCACTTATTCGCAAGCAGAGTTTTGGAAACATGAACAAAACTTTAAGTCTATGGAGTTTATTTTTTAAAGGTCTTGAGTAGGTTTTTTTTTTCAAAACTATTGCAGACAAATCTTACCGGCGTGGTGGAATGAGGACCTAACGATTCTAAGAAGGTTGACTACAGGGACATTTTCAATATTTGCTAAGTTCTGGCAACCTTAAAAAGACTGCCTAAAGTTCTACAAAAAGTCTTTTAGATTAGCTAAGATACAAGCATTGTCCGAATACTGCCAATCTCTCGATACTCTAAAGGAATCTGGTAGACCCAGTAAGATTCTACCCAAACAACGCGGTTTCCATTTTTCATTAAGAGAAAGGACGGGAGCTGGACGGAATCAACCGATGACACCTTTCCTTTCTACTCAACACTCAATTTCTTGTTTGTAAAGACCACTGCGTAATCCCATCAAATTCGCGGGGGAATTCACAGTTTTGCTCCATATAAATCACCGGGGCAGGATGGTAATCTCCCAATCATGCTGCAAAAGCATGAAGGGATAGTGCTGCCCTTACTCGTTTAAGTTTACATAAGCAGTATTTTACTAAATCATGCACCTCAGACATGGAGACATTTCCGAGTAGTTTTCATACCGAACGTCGGCAAAAGAGGTCACGCATCCGCGAAGGACCTCCGACCTTAACATCCTTCATACTCAAAACCATAGAACGTATACTTGACCTTCACATAAGAACAGGCCTCCCTTATATTATTTACAACATACAACATGCTTACCTCAAGGGCAAGTCGACGTGACTGACTTCATGTAGTAGTGCGTACAGCTGAAAGGTCACTTTCCCACCACCAATGTTCCTTAGCTACCTTCTTAGATATAGAGGATGCTTTTATCAACGTCCACACTGAATCGATCCAGGAATCACTCTTAGAACCAAGAAAAATTTGGTTGAACTTCGTGCCTGACCTACAGGACCTAATTCTTTTGCTGGTTTGCAGATAATGCAATTTAGCCATGCTAATTGCCAGATCTCTAATCGTTCTTCTAAATATCCAAGGCTCCCGTATCAGATCTATATCAAACGAATCCTCATCAAAACATCCTGTTCCTCCACTTAAGTCCCCGCACACCAGGACAAGGTGAGTAATCTTCGGATTAAGGTATAGATTAACTTTCCGGCGGTTAAATATATATGAGGACTATGAAAGATTTACGCAGTAACAAGAGACTTTTTTGAGGCCAATGATTCTGCTGGCGGAATCAACAGAAGCTTCCAGTCATTCCACAATCAACGGTAGCCGATGAAAGCAGCCCTTGCCTTAAGTTTTCGAAATTGTTTCATAATTTGAAGAAGCTGCAGTTGGAAGTTGCAGAATGATCCGTCTGCCGAGATTTGCTCCAAAAACTGTTGGTGATTGGCAAAGGAGAACAACCAGTTGACGTTTCCACCTGATTGATTTTGTTCCCGCCGAATTTCTGTCTTTTAACAACGAAAAAAGACGAGCTCATTCCGAATGTGTTTCCAAACTGGTGGAAATGTCGATTTCATCGATGTAACATTCTCATTGATATACCTTGTTCAACGTCATCATTATTTTGCTAAAGTTAAACGTCAAACTAATAGAATTGTCTTTTCTGTTACCTTCTTCTTCTAAAGATAAGTCACGCATTTCATAATCTTAAATTATCTATCACTGAAAACATCAAATCAATTTTTTTTAATTAGCAAAACAAACATTGTTCACAATTATGCGAACAACGACTGGTTAAGTGAACGTGCCATTTTGGCAGACACAAATATTGATGTCGATGATTTGAATTTTGTAACCCAAGATTAAATTCCTGGACAATTGCATTCGTTCGAGTCAGTTGATTGTGTGACAAGTCCCTACGAAGCAGCCAATTATCCAACGGAGTTCCTGCATTCATTGGATTTGCCAGTATTACCAATACATAATTTACAAGTGATTGGATCCGTATTATTATGCTCCGAAACCTCAATTAACCAAAATTGTGCAATTGAACATGATTCGTCGTAAATCAAGTTGAGAATAATGTCATTCAAGCAACACTACTCAAATTCAAAGGCGAGGAGGTGAGCATTCCCAGAATTCCACTGATTCCAAACGATTTACTTTTTGAGTTCAAACGCATTCGATTTCCGATAACCCTTGCAGTCGCCATGGCAATCAATAAATCACAAGAAAAATCTTTGGAAGTTTGCGAGATTTATCTCGAATTTCCATGCTTCTCACATGTGGCATGTTCACGTGTTGGAAAGCCTTCGCCTTTGTTTATTTACACGCCGAACAACAAAACAAAAAAAATAGTGTGCCACAAAACATTAAATTTACCTGACATCTTATTCCCTCAACCTTTTTGCATTCCGTGTAAATAAAGGATATTGAATTAAATCGAATCCGAAAATTGTCTATTCAATCAATAATCGAAATTAGAGTGGCGTCATCTGTTGTCGATAGCGATTTTTTGATAAAAAAAAAAATAATATCGGCTAGATTCGCGAATTTTGTTTATATTTTCTCGAATTTTCAGAAACTAGAAGTCAATTTATTTTCTCTGACAACTTTTTTTTAAGATTCAGAAAATTTTGCCGCGTGCCAACATTCTCCTTTTGTTGATTGAGAAAATCCGACCGTACCAACTCGAAAATCAGCAGCGCGGAAGAACATGATCAAGAAGCCGACTTGGAAATCTATGAAATCGTAGCTATGCATTGAATTCAATTTAATTTCAAAGGAGTTTAATTCCTTCAACTTTCAAAAGGGATGTTAAGTATTGAATCAATTTTGCGCGGAACGGAAGTATATTATATATTTGTAGAGACCGTTTTATTTAAATTTTTAACTCTGCCTTATTCAAAATAAATACAAGAACAGGAAATGTGGGAACAATTTTTTTTTTGAAGAAAAACATGTTTTGACAGAATACCCCAATCCAATTGAATATTTTTTGCATAATATTTAAGAGATAGCTTTGTAGAAACCCCTGTTCACGCGAGATTTGCAGTAGTATCGGAAGTCGATATATGTATAAGAATATAATTATAGCATGTTGTCATACCGGAAATGAAAAATTCCGTAAGTAAATTACATTGCTTTCGTAACAAATTTCTTTCCAATACATAATTTAATTTCGAAAATATATTTCATCACCCAAGGGTTTGAAAAATACTGTTCTTATATTCACCAACAACAAATAATATTTTAATTATAACGGAGATCCATCATGAGGGGCATTTCTATAAAAAATTAATTTATGATAGAAGTAGAAACCTCCAAGGGGATATTTATTTGTTATTGGTTTTTGCTTTGCTTGGCTCATAGACGCATTTAATTTGTAGGTATTTGCATGCTAGGCGAGAATTCCTACAATTTTATAAAAGATGCTAGTCACCATCCACATTGTTAGATTATGAATAATTTCATAACAAATTGAGCTATCGAGCACCTTCTTGTATATACCTACATAGTATGCCGGTATATAAACGCATATGGTGGCGTTTGGAGATATTACTCAGTGAAATAAGTTTGTTTGCTTATGCTATCGAATATTTAATTATAAATGCAGTTCTTTTTGTCTGCACGGTTACTTTTTGGTAGGCTCGGATTCAATATTTTAGAAAATTGTGTAGAGGTAGTAAACAGTAACTCCACAACTACAAATCAATTTACCTTACCCTGGCGACGGGTAACCTGAGTCTCGTCCTTGCGGATTTGATTAACTTAACTTAAAAGCGCGGGGGATAAATATAGGAACACAGACAAAAATTAAGTCAACAACAGGTAGAATTTCAGCTGCCTAAGTTATGCTTTAACATAGGGCCACGTTCTTTAAATTCCTGACTCCCGAATATTGACTGAGGGTATATTTGGGTTAAACGACACCTTACTATGTCACTACAATAAGAAGGGAATCGTTTCTAACCAAGTATCACTGCCACTATGTAGTATTGTGGGATGGGACAGGTACTCGCAGCAACCGCCCAGAATATTTGTTCCTTGTTCTGTAACTTATCGAGAAGTGTAATGCAGCCCGCATCGATACCGACTTAAAATGCATATACAGACCTGTAAGAACCTCATAGAGATTGTTGTGAACCCAAATGGGAAGCTGTGATAAATGAATAACACTAGTCAATACCCTCAAAAAACATCCTACCTTCGTGGATGTTTAACCCTCTTAGAAACCTTGTACCTACTTAGCCTGTCTTCCTTAGAAATTTGAGAAGCTCACACTATGGCAACATAAAATAAAACAATATCGCGCATAGGAATCAAAAAAAAAATTGGAGCACTAGGTTACAACTGGAGCTATTTGTTAATTTGTTCTTGAAACGTAGGATAAAAAAAAAGAAGATTGGAACGCATGCAATTGGAGATATTTCTTCTTCATAACAGAAATCTATTTGAAAGATTATAGTTACAACGTAAATTTGAGGCTGGAATGCTGAATGGATTTTGGGGGGCTAAGGGCTAATCCGCTTGATAATAAACAGTTGGAAGATCTGCGTGTTCTGGTTGGTTGTCTCTTTGATAACGTTTTTTTTTTTTTTTGTTTTCAATTTTGATCATTCTTACAACATTTTAAGATTAATAGACGTTATTATTATGATGATGAGTTTAGGATGTTTACTAGACTGATTGATTTGCTCTTGATGGATATTGTCTAAAGTATGAGGAGCTAGTTTCAGATTTTCGAGACATCGAGATACTTTCTCTTGATTATATCGACACATTTTAGATTACCGCTTGACATTCTGTTAAAACGGACCTTCACTTTTAAGGAAATTTGATCGAAAATATGCCTCGCAATTTTCCTTGGTAAGTATTGATAAACCTGTAATCATTACTTCCTGGATACCTTCAATATCGCATATAATAACAGTTAACTGTTTCAGAAAGGTTTTAATAAATATCCATTTATTAGCTCGAAGCTTTTGAATTACATTTAGGACTCCATTAAAAATGTTGGTATCGCAGTTCTTGGTATTTTCCTGGCACTTTGTTTTAGGAGTACGACTTCACAATTGGCATTCATTGTGGTGGAATAAAATACTTCTTGGTTGCAAATTAAATCGAATTCTGCAATATTTCTGCAAAGCTTTAGATCATGAAGTTTCACATATTTCAGATTGTTTTCAGAGACGCCCAAGAAGTTAACATTTGGTCGAATATATGCATATCTTTGGGAAACTTCGTACTGTTTTGCACTGAACTGAATCGCGTAGTCATATTGACGGAAATATTTTGTTTATCATCGAAGAATTAATTATTCGGATCGACAATTTTTCATAAAATTTTTCGTGTTATTGAAGATTTAATAATCAAAACAAATGGGATTTCTTTAACTGCTGTCCGATTTCATATTGTATTCAAACTAATGAAATTTTGTCATGTTGACAAACTGAAGTCGTTAACAAAACGGTAGTTATCCTCTATGTGATATTGACAAAAATATGTTTTTAGAAAAATCAGTAGATAATTCAAATAAATTAACAAATTTTTTGTAAAATGTGTCTTCATATTGAAGATTAAATATTCAAAATCAGTAAAGTTTCTTCAAATGCTGTACTTTATTTTCATATTGACAAAGCCATCAACTATTCAAATTGACAATTTTTCATCAAATATATCGTCTTATTGAAGATATTTTTTCCCCGCCGTGGATTTTATTTAATTTAAATTAAGCACAAAATTTTTTTTTTGATATTTAAAAAGGGAGAGTGGAGAATGTTTTTTTTTTTTCTTTTCAAAATAAGTGCTTGAATAGCAAGTTATTTTTTTCTTTGTTTTAATAATTCGTTTTATGTTTTTTTTTTTTACAGTTGTAGAAGCTTACAATTAATGCAAATGTATGAATCGAATCTATACGATGAACTAAATAATATAAAATCCGTTTTCTTTTAATTAAATAGTTTGAGAATTTAAGGAAAATATAACTCAATCGTAGGCAAATCAAATTTAACACACTAAGATAATCTATCTGTTCATATGTATTTAGATGCTTCAACAAATTTGATTCTCGTGTAAACATAACACAGATACGATCGATATATGTCTGTCATATATAAACTATACAATATATCGAATTTTTACATGACATACTCTATTTATGATTGCGCAAACAAAAATCTTAATCGAGGTCAGAATCAAGCATGGTATTTATTATTTTATTTTATAAGCTCTTGGATTTGTTAAGAAGTAGGTTAGACTTTACACATGGTGTAAAAGAAAAAATCAAACAGTTCTTTAAATTTAAAAGAAATAGTTTAAAACAGTTCAGCCGATTTGAGAAATTCGAGGTTATAAAAAAGAAAGCCATTATAAGTCATTTCCTGAAGAATAAATTCTCTCTATAAGAAAGAACAATATATCACTTATTCTAATATCTGTGAACCCACCCGCTTTTTACTTTTCTTGAAATTTTGTGATAAATAGTTTCTGTTTTAGTTAGGTACTTATAATATTCACTTTTAAAAGCAAAAAAGAATTAAGAAATGTTTATTGCATTTAATGCGCAGTAGGTATACAGCGGACCCACGAACGACGACGAACCCTCCATCCCAATGAAGCTATGATAAATTCATTCATCTAATATCGTAAGGTCAGTGTCCCCAAAGTTAAGTTAATTATTTAGAGCAAATAACTACTTCAGCTCGAAGTGACTCCTTATTTTCAATTATGGAGGGGTTAGACCAGGGCTCTCATCGCGTAAGCTAAGAAACTATTATCGTCGAAACGATTGAACAAAACGATGTCGATTTTTGTTTGCTTCAATAACATCATCGTATTAATTTTGAACAATTTGAACATGACTGTAAACAAACTCTGACATCTAAACAATCAAAAAATGTATGGAAATTGTTTTTTTCTTCTTGAATTTGTGAATTTGTCTTCGTTGTCATTGAAGAAATGGGTTGGTAGTAACGAAATAGACCTCTATAAGTATCAAGATGCAAGTAAACACTTAGCTATCGACCAAGCAGAGTGAAATGTGAAAGTGTAGAGTGAAATTCCAAAACCATTATATTGGATGAGGAACTGTCGATGAACGGCTAGGAAGAATGGAAACAATAAGCTAAAGTATATGCAAATGTAGAAGAGTGGAAGATTTGGTTGTTTTCGAAACATATATGTATTTCTTAAAGCAATTAAAATGCTTAGTTGTAAAAAAAAAATAAAACAAAGTCAAGGGCAATAACCACTTCCTTTTTGCAAAGAATGCATTCTCTTACAACTCGAATAAGAGTGAAATTGCTCCAATGTCTTCCTTTAAATAACTGAACAAATGTACCAAAAACGATGAAACGATTGCAAAATAGCCATCGTTCAATCGAATCTTTTCGACGATAGTATTTGACGTTTGAATTAGTAGCGTGAAGCAACAAAAACCGATGATCTTCCAATCGTTTCGACGATTATCGTTTTTTGGTTGCTACACAAAGTAAAAGTATCGTCGAGACGATGTCATTCGGTCGTTTTCTGCTTACGCTATTAGAGCCCAGGACTTAAACATTGCATTTATGTATGGAGCTTGGGCTAAAAACATTGACTTTATCGACTCAACACCAAACTTTTCGACTAACAGGCGGTCCAACGCCCACAGAAGACTGAGCGCTTACTTATATCTATTCCATAGGTAACAATTGAAACGCCCTACAATAAAAACAACCAATGCACATCACCTATCAGTATATATGTACTTAAAAACCGCAGACATCACCTTTTCAAAACTCCTCTGCTCTACGCAAAAACCATTATGTTTTTTGAACAGAGTATTCACAGAATTTGATTTTTACAACGTTCTCCTAGTTATGTTGAATCTAGCACCTCATTCCCCTAAATTGCCAACAAATTTATATTGTTCTCACATCTTAAATTTTTGCAAATTGAATAAATTTCTTCAAATGCTTCAAAGTGTTCTTCACATTGACGCAATTCGTCAACTTAAATAATATGTAATATTCCTCAATATGTTATTATCTGTAGAAATGAATATATATAATTTTTGTTAAAAGGATGTTAGTTAATTAAAAAATAAAACAATTTCCTTTTTAACTTTTGAACATCTTTTTATTTTTATTACTTATTAAAAAGCTTCAGATCCCTTACCGTTGGTCGGGGGAAATCTTAGGCTATACGCCGTGACGGAATTCTTAGAACTGAACTTATTGAGATCAAGTGATCCCTTTTTATACTCTTCGTGTGTTTATGGATGATGCAATGATACTTTTGTACGGATTCATATGCTGAAGGCAAAAGTGTTACTTTGTCAATGTTGTTATACTTTTATGCTGAAGGCGCAAAGTTCTGGTGATCGGTTTATTGCATTTTAATGGCCGCATCATTGTGTTTATGATTTGAAATCTCGTTATGGTATTTCATAATCGTATCATTGTATTTAATGGATTTTCTATCATTGTATTTAATGGAGTTTCTATCATTGTATTTATGATTTGAAATCTCGTTATGGTATTTCACAATCGTATCATTGTATTAAATTGACTTTAGTTAGTTGAATTTGAAATCGAGGGTTTGTGCACAAGTGTGCTCTGATATAACACCTCCCCCCTTAGAGTCTTCTAATGGTCGGAAAGTGACCGTTGGAAGATTTACATTATTTATAATCTTCTTATTTTTATTTCTTATTTTTATGTAAATATAAATGATTACAATGGTTATTATGGTTACAAAGGTAAAGTATATGGTTAAACTTGACTTTTTGTGTTTATATTTAAGTTCTTGAATTTCTTTTAAATTGTTTATACTTTGATAATGTATTTCTTGGAAAGTTAAATCATCTGTTTTTGTATAATTAATATCCAAAATGGTATTTGGAATTATTGGTTCATGTTTATAGTTTTTCCTTTCATACTCTCTATTATTTATTTTAATTTTACAATTTTCAAATTTGATGAGATAGTTACCTTTTATTACAATTTTCTGATTGTTACAATTTTGAATTATTTCCTGTAATTTTATGTTAATTAATACAAGATTATTATTTCCTATTTCTATTACATCTTCATTTAAATTTTTTTCAAGTTTACAGTTCATTGATACTTTAAATATATTTTCAATACAATCATCATTTATTTTACTTAAATTTGTTACGTATTTTGTGTTTTCATAAACAATTTGGTCTTTGGTTAGATACTGATTTGTATTTATTTTTAATTGTGAATTATTTTCTTTATTTGGGACGGGTTGAACGTAAATATTTTTGAATAACTCAGTTGTAAATTTGGGAACTTTAATGATGAAGACGATATTGCTTTTATATAAGGCTAAACTGAGGTTCAATTCTTTTAAGTTATTTATATTGATTCCGTATTTATTTATTTCTTCTGTAGTTAAAATATCTCTACTAAGTACTCCTAACCTTGAAGTCATTACTATTTCTTTTATTTTTTCTATATCCTCATGTAAATAGTCGATGTTTTCTCTCAACTTGATTTCATACTGTATTTTAGCTATATCTTTTTCGTAGTCATAACTGTCTATAAATGTGTTAATTTTCTTTATTATGTTCTTGGTTTCGTTATTCAATGTTTCAGTTAATACTTTTATTTGTTTGTTAAATTTATCGTTAATTATTATTTGACTATTTAAATTTGAGATTTCGTTATTGCTGTTTGTTTCAATTATTCTTAAACGTTCTTCAATATCTTGACGATCATTGTCGTCCATAGTACCATATAAAATTTGCATACCTGTGCCTATAATGTTAAACAATCCTCTTTTCTGCCTATTTTGTTTAGGATGCGGTAAAAGAACTTCAAATTCTTTACGTATTTTTGACATCTTCCTAGTTATACTATCATTTTGTTCGGGCATTTCCTTAACATTTCTTTCCATAATTTCTATATTATTTTCATACTCGGTTAAATTTATTATGTGGAGAATTGTATCATAACTTTTTATTAATGGGTATTCTTTTAATTGGATTAAAGTAAAACCATTTCCTTTATTTAAATCAATGACTTCTAGCTCTGCTTGTACTTGGCTGAGAGTTGTCATAATTACCAAAATTATAATTATTTTCCGGATTGTCACCATATGTTGCGTTGTTTGATGCGATATCTCTAGAATGGGATGTTTTTATTTGTTGGTATTTTTTCTTTTTCCTAAATTGATCTTTATGAAGAATACGATTAGGATTTTTCTTAAATCTGTTTCCTTCTTCCAACGTGTATTTTTTGTTGGATTTATTAATTACCTTTACCTATTTTGTTTTTTATTTTCTCGGGTTCTGTTATTTTTGCATAATTTTCATCTATGCTTACATTCTTCCTATTTATGTTTAGTTTATTTAATATTTTATTTTTACGTTCTTCGATACGTTTATAAATTAATTCATTGTTGATTTTATTAAAGTGAACATCAATAGGTTTTTCTTTTGTTGTTAAATGGATGACATTATTGTAAGTGTCTATGGCTTTGATTGTATGTTCAATGGGTTCAATTTCTTCACCTGATTCTTGTATTTGTGTTAAGATTCGGATATGTTCATTTAGTGTGCTGTGGAGACGTTCTATGTCTGAATTACCTGTATGGCGATTAGCAGTACAATAATGAATATTTATTTCATTATTTTCTAAAAAATTTTTTAATGTTTCAGAAACAAAAGCGTTTTCATTGTCGAGGGTAATTTGTTTCGGTTTTTTCATATATGTAAATATTTTCATTAAAGCATTTAAAACATCGGTATATGTTTTATGTTTAATAGGTTCTACTGCTGCATATTTACTGAACTTGTCGATACATGAAAGGTATTTTTTCTTATGACTTAAGAACCATATATCTATATGATAGTGTTCATTTGGATTTTTTGGAGTTATAGTTTTTTCGTAGGGTAACTTAATTGGATTTCTTTCGATTTCAGTCATACATAGATGGCAATTATTAATTTGTTTATTTATTAAGGTTTTAAAATTTGGTATGTAATATTTTCGATTAAGATCTAAATATACTTTTTCTATGCCTATATGGTTGTTATTTTTATGTGTTTGGAATATTATCTCGTTTGCCTCGTTAATTTTTAGATCTTGCAAGAGTTTTGTGCTTCTGTGTAATATTTGAATTGATTTCGTATTTTCTAATTTCCATTTGTTTTGGAAATTTGTAAAGATTTCCTCATTTTCTATATAAATGCCATTTAATATTCTTAGGTCGACTTCTTTAATAATATCTTCGAAATCTTTTTCTTTGAATTCTTTCCTTGTAAATATAATTCTTCTTTTCCCAACATGTGGATAAATAATTTTTGTTTCTTCGTCATTTGCATTGACTTTGAGAATTATTTGTCGATTAAAAATATTAATCGGTTTTTCACTAATAGGGATTAAGCTAAAATTATCCGATTCAGCACTGTGTTGAGTGTATTCGTCATCATCGTTGTCGTTATTTATCATATTGATTTTATTTTCAAGTTTTACCCGGGACAGTGCGTCTGCAACTTTATTTTCTTTCCCTTGTATTTCGAAGTCATATTCTTCAAGTTTGATCTTCCATCTTTGTAATTTATTATTTGGCTCTTTTAAATTTTGTAGCCATACTAATGGTCTATGGTCTGTTTTTATAATGAATTTGCGTCCATATAAATAATGTCGAAATTGTGCTGTTGCCCAAACTATTGCTAACAATTCTTTTTCTATTGTTGAATAGTTGCATTCATGTTTATTTAAGGTACGTGAAGCAAATGCTAGAGGTCCATGTGATTGTGACAAAACTGCTCCGAGAGCAAAGTTGCTAGCATCGGTTGTCAATGTAAATTCCTTCAAAAAATTTGGGTGTCTGTTTATTAGATCATCCGACATCAGAGTTTTTATTTTATAAAATGCTTCTTTATAGCATTCATCTTCTGTATTTATTTTTTTATCCTTTTTTGAGCATAGAGTTAGAGGTTTAATTATTTTCGCATAATCATTTATAAATTTTCTATAGTATCCTGTTAAACCGAGGAAACTTTGAATTTCTTTTACATTTTTTGGTATAGGGAAATTCTTTATTGTTTCAATTTTTTTCGGATTTGGTTTTATACCATTTGATGTTACTACATGACCTAAAAATTCTGTTTCCTTGCGTAGAAATTCAGATTTGTTTAATGATACCTTAAGGTTTGCATTCTTCAGTGTCATTAGGATTTTATTAAGTGAATCCATATGTTCCTGTAGGCTTGAGGAAAATATTATAATGTCATCTAAATAGACATAGCATATTTTTCCTATAAATTCTTTCAGAACTTCATTCATGAGTCTCTGAAAAGTAGCGGGCGCATTTTTTAAACCGAATGGCATTCGTACGAACTCATAGTGTCCAGTTAATGTACTAAAAGCGGTTTTTTCTCTATCCTTAGCTTCTACTTCTATTTGATAGAACCCTTTTGTAAGATCTAATGTAGTGAAATACACGGCATGTCCTAGTTTATCTAATATTGAGTCTATGTTTGGGATAGGATATTTATCTTCTTTAGTTACGTTATTCAATTTCCGATAATCGATAACGATTCGCCATTCCTTATTACCTGCGTTGTCCTCCTTCTTAGGTACCACCCAAATTGGAGCGTTATAAGGTGAAGTGGAATGCTGGATTATTTTTGATTCAAGCATTTCCTTTATTTGCTTATCTACTTCTTTCTTGTGGATTTCGGGATATCTATATATCCTCGTGTATATAGGAGAACTGTTTTCTGTAGGGATGTTGTGTTTTACGTGGTTAGTAAAAGACAAATCATCGCCTTTTCTATAAAATGCTCCGTTGCATTTTTTTATTACCTTAAACAAATTTTGTTTTTCTTCTTTATTTAAATGATCCGTTCTTAGGTCTTTAATTATTGTATTGTTAATAATGGAGTCCATAGGAACAATTTCATTGAAATAGTTGATGGTCTTTTCATATTCTTTTTCTTCATATTCGTTGAAGAACAAAGGTATGATTTGGTCATTCAATCTCAATGTTTTTTTTCTATAATTTATTTCTCCAATGTTGTTTCCAATAATTCCATTATACTCTTTACTGAAAGTATATACTTGGAATTCACAATCGTATTTAACTGATAGTGCAAATTTTGATTTTGGGATTTTTACGTCTTTTGTGACGACTATTGGAACATTGCCTGCTGTGCATATTGTCATAGGTTTGACACGCCATTTAGTATATTCTATTGGTGAATCTTCCTCACGCAAAAGACTATTTGTTGCTCCTGTGTCAATAAGTAGTCTTATATTTTTATTTCCTTTCCCTAATTTAATATAGGGAAGTGATGTTCCGAGGCTAAATGCCGAAAATTTGCTTCACTTTCTATATTTGTTTGTACATCATTTCTTTCAACATAATTAGCTTTAGGTACACGTCTCATTTGAGATGATGAAGGGTCTATATCCATAGGCTCAAACCTTTGAGGATATTGTCTATAATTATTATTATTATTATTGTTATGATAGGGGCGTTGCTGTTGGCTATTATTTGGAATGTATTGCTTTGGTTGCCAATTTTGAATTTTATTAATATTTCTGTTGTTTGGTATAAAACTATTTTCTCTACTGTTACTATTTCTGAATGGATTATTCGGGTTTTTTATAAAATGATTGTTATTATTATTTGGTTTTTGTTCATACTTATTCTCAATTTTCTTAGCATTGTGTCTTTGTTTGTCGTTATAGTCTGTATCGTGATTCTGTTTTGTGATAAGTCCTGCGTTACTAAGCTCGTGTAAAGCTATTTCCATGGTATTGGGTTTCAATGCATAGAGTATGGTTCTCATATGTGTTGGAAGCCGTTCTTTAAATATGTTAAGTGCAGTTTCATTATTGCGAGGAATATCTGTGCTATTACTTTCCTGCAAACATTTCTGATTCAAAAGTGATAGGGTGCGTTGTATGTGATTGTAAAATTTGAGTGTGTCGCCTCTAAATTGAGAAGCTCGCAAATCTTCATATAGCTGATACGAATTTTTAAATCCGCCGAAATTTTCTAATAACATACCTTTAATATCTACCCATCTTGTAAGATGTGTATGAATTTCTATTGCCTGTCTAGCTCTTCCAATGAATTTACTTTTTAAAATATTGATGCACATTTTTTGTGACTGTTCATTATAAGTGAGTAATGTAGGAATTATATCGTCTACATTAGAAATAAATATTGGCAAATCTTCTGTTTTACCATCAAAATTTTGGAGTCTTTCGATATATTTTAAAGGATTTAATTCTAGGCTTCTTAATATATTATTACCTCCTGCTACCGGTGGTTGTTGTTGTAACTGTGCTGCTACTGCGGGCTCCATCTTAATTTGGTGAATGGTCCTCTGTTGGTTGAAATATTGTTGTCTTAGTTCGGCACGTTGCGAATCTCGTCCAATTCGTTTATTACTGCTTCTCATTTATTAACTCGTTGGGGCTTTCGAAAACTTGCCACTTTTTGTTGGGTTACGGGGTTTTTATTTTTTTTTTTTTTTTTTGTGAACCTTTGTTTGATAAAAATGTTCGTATTATATTTTTGATTCAACTTTCACTTCTGTTTTCACTTGAAACTATTTTTCCTCTATGGAATTCGTAATATAAGTCATATGCGTTGACTGAATTACTAAATAATTTCTTAGATAAAATTGTCCGATATTCGTTCGAATAATTTTTCGTAACTGGTTTGCTAAGTGTAAAATCGATATTCGTTCGATTTTATTTTTCACTTTTCGCATCACTTTTTGATCGCGAGAAAATTAAATTTTCGGTTCGATCACTGGATTACCATATCTTCTTATAATTTTCGTTTATAGATCTGATTGGTATCCTACCGACTGCGCCATTTTTGTTAAAAGGATGTTAGTTAATTAAAAAATAAAACAATTTCCTTTTTAACTTTTGAACATCTTTTTATTTTTATTACTTATTAAAAAGCTTCAGATCCCTTACCGTTGGTCGGGGGAAATCTTAGGCTATACGCCGTGACGGAATTCTTAGAACTGAACTTATTGAGATCAAGTGATCCCTTTTTATACTCTTCGTGTGTTTATGGATGATGCAATGATACTTTTGTACGGATTCATATGCTGAAGGCAAAAGTGTTACTTTGTCAATGTTGTTATACTTTTATGCTGAAGGCGCAAAGTTCTGGTGATCGGTTTATTGCATTTTAATGGCCGCATCATTGTGTTTATGATTTGAAATCTCGTTATGGTATTTCATAATCGTATCATTGTATTTAATGGATTTTCTATCATTGTATTTAATGGAGTTTCTATCATTGTATTTATGATTTGAAATCTCGTTATGGTATTTCACAATCGTATCATTGTATTAAATTGACTTTAGTTAGTTGAATTTGAAATCGAGGGTTTGTGCACAAGTGTGCTCTGATATAACATATATATATTAGATAGATATTGTTCTGTAGAGTGTTCTTTATGAATGAATATAAATATCTCTATTATTTTGTCCAATATAATAACTACCTACTATAAATAATTCTTATTCAAAACTAAAGTACTAATATACTACAGTATTGTACACTACATTCTCTCCTTCTTTTTTTTTAAATATTATAACGAATTACATTTAAAAAAAATTTTTTCAATGTAAGGAAACAAGTAAACAAATTCCAATTTAAGATCAAAATAATTAGCCCAACTATGATGTTTCATTAACAATTTCACATAATGATTTGGATTCTCTTTTTTGCACAGCCCATTCTCCATTTACTTTTTTTTAGATGTACTTTGTTTTTCGACGTGTTATCTCACCGGTTCCAGAATTCCTGACTAATATATCTCCACCTTTCGGTTCAAGAACATCATGAGGCTCTTCACCGAAGTTTGCATCTAATTTTCGTAATTTAGGAAGAATTTGGTTTATGGTAGGTAATGGATAATTTTCTCTTAATATCGCTGTATTCACTCTTCTCATATCAACGCACAAACGTGTATCTCCATCCTTTTTCATAATTGGCATGATGGGAGATATCCATTTTGAGTGTCCTTCGACTGGTTCAATTATATCTGATGCCAAGAGTTCATGTAATTTAGCCTTAATTTTTTCTTCCAAAGGAAATGGTAATTTCCGACAAGGCTGAATCAACAGTTTTATTGCTGTGTCCCTCCCCATTAAGCTTTTTTTGACCATTTTTAACAACATAAAAGATAGCAGAATGCTTCTTACCTGGTACCAAAATGTCCACTTCAAAAAAGATCCTAAAAAATTTAATGGTGTATTTAACCGTAAGCTAGAATTGTTTTCTTTTGATTTTTTATTTGATTTATAATCGAAATTCCCTGGTTTTTCATTACTATCCAAGTAATTTGTCTAGAATTATGTTCGATTTACTTCCAGAGTCGATAACAATTGGTACCAAAATGTCCCCAATCAGACACATTATTTCATCTATTTTTTGGTTTTGAATGTTGAAAACATATTTATCATCCTCTTGAACAGATCTTACTGCTTCCTTTTTAAATTTGCTTGTTCTTTCTTTGTCAATTTGGATTCAAAATGTCACATCGAAAACATTCGAAATTTTTTTGTTTAGGTGTTGATTTTTCTAGGATTTTGTTGACTTCAATTTCACTATTATCAGATTTTCCAATTGATTTTCTACGATTTCCAAGGAATTTGCTAGAAAAACTATATCATTTAATGTTTTTGAATCATCCATCAGTAATAAATATTTTTCGTCTTAGCTTTTCAGAAGAACATTTCTCTACCACTTGGTCTTTAATATATTCATGGATGTTGTCAAACTTGGCAGCTTGGCGTCTAAGACGAACAACAAATGCTTAAAATGTTTCATCCTTTCCTTGGCATATTTATCTAAATATAGATATGTCTTCCATAAGTCTTATTTTGGCTCGGAGTAAAATATTCATCCAACTTTTTAACACAGACACTTTAAACATTTATATTTTTATTTGACACCAAGGTTTCATCCACATTTGCTCCAGGTCAATTGTAAAATATTTCCTGTAAGTCTTGTCCCCCACAATGCAAAAGACTAGCTCTCTTCTTAACAGGATTTTGCCCATTTCGTTCCAAGTGAGTGGGAGTCACAACTGCAATTGAATTGGTCCAGCTTAGGTATACAATTTATGTCTGACGGCATGGTAAACCTACATCCAATACAATAACACATAAATATATATAAGTTTAGACATTCCAGTTACATAAAACAGAATAAGAATTTTTTCTCATTGTAACTGGTAATTTCAAACGAATTTAATCTTTCCAAACGAATTTAATCTTTTCGAACGAATTTAATCTTTTCAAACGAATTTTATCTTTCCAAACGAATTAAATCTTTCCAAACGAATTTAATCTTTAATGAATGATTATCGAATTCAATCAGTCATCCAAAATGGTGATTTTCGAATTAAATCTTTTTTTTTTGTAAATAGCTATCATAGGTATATTATGATTTTCAGAAATCGTACCTATTTCAGGTATTTAATTATCTTTAAATGTCTTCTTCAATCCTCGTCGCCAAAATGTAGAAATTAATATACATATATATTAGGTATTGTTCTGTCTAGTGTTCTCTATAAATTAATATAAATGTATCTATTATTTTGTACAATAATACTACCTACTATGTATAAACTATTCTTATTCAAAACCAAAGTACTAATATACTACAGTATTGTACACTACATTATCAACTTTTGTCCTCGCGATGAGAAATACCCACTAAACCGTTGCAATCTAACCAATTTTTCTTCGTACATAATATCTTTAAATTGAAGAAATTTCATTAAATCCAAGGATAATATTGATGATAAGCACGCACATGTAGAACCTTTTTTGCCTGTATTGGAATCACTTGTTTTTGTAGTAAAAACTGTTAAATGTTATAAAAGAAATAAAAATTATTCTTTTGTGTTTTTATTTTATGAGTTCGTATTTATTTACATTATAGCTAAATGGAAAATATTTTTAGTAGGTAGAACTATAAGCAGAAACAAAAATTAACGCAATAAGGGAAGTAGGTACTCAAATATGAACTAATATGTTCCAAAACACAAAACACAAATATTACAATATTATTTTGTATGACGCCCAAAATGTTAACGTAAATAATACCTCTGCAGTTTTGCACTATTGAGGAATTTTATTTCTTCATTTTCCATTTTGAACAAAAGCAATGAACGAATACGTTATTTATGCAAAAACTTTTCCAGAACAATCCGGTACTCGAAATAAGAACAACAAAAAGAAATCTTGACGGTAGGAATTGTCATTTGATTGACTATTCCACTTATTGGCGATAGCAGGAACCTAATAAAACCTAAAACTAATAAATAACTAACTAATAACATTAAACAAATACTGGCGATACGATGAAATACAATAACTGATAGGCTGGTTCACGACGTCAAATAGTTTTTGTTTATTGTCAACCGCTATTGTAGGTGACTTTCAACTAGTAGCTGGGATCCAGATTCAAAAACGAAAAATTTTGTATGTGCTTAAACAATTTTGAAACAGTTCAATTAATGAAAGACAATTTCTACGCTCGGGTGTTCGGTGTCAGGATTAGGAGTTTTTATTTAGCGACAAAGTGAAGGTTAAAATGTAAATGTTGATTGTTGTCCTAGAAGTGTTAACTACCCGATTCCCAAATTTTGAAAAGAAAATTCTCTCTTAAATTTCGTATCCGTGAATACGTGTGAAGCAGTAACCAAAAAAAATTCTAGAATTCTAAATTCTAATGAAAACCTGACATTCAGCAGTCATCCTACATCCACATTTTTGTCGAAATTTTGTTGCCCGAAAAACCTTCAGTGCAAAACTGGAATAAGGCATCGAAATTGTGGAAATATAATGAATCTGACGAAAAAACATTCGAGCTACATTGCAACACACTAATTGTTCATAAAAAAGAGATTTGCCGTTTGTATGTACAGTATTTCTAGTTCCAAGAAATAATCATTATAATATTAACAAACTGCGATTTTTATACTGAAGGTTAATTTAATGTGAATTTCTTTCGGAATCGTACAAATTTTACTTTTAGAAGAAACATTTTTTTCATAAACAAATCAAAGGAATTTGAGTTCGGTGAAAAGGGAAAAATTACGGGTACGTATTTGGTGAGTTTCAATCAGCTGATAGATTCCACAGTTTAGATTTGTTGTTTTATTTCAGCAAGAAAATATGTATTTTACGAAATGGTTAATAATGAAGGTTATCAATATATAAATCAATATATAAATAATGAATAAACTGAGAAATATTTACTAGTGGAAATAAAGGGTGATTTTTTAGCTGGTTTGGTTTTGGCAACACTGGTTTTGACAGCTGACGTGTGTTTAGTACCTTGTGTCACTGTCAAACAGCTTCAGTTTGGTTTGCAATTTAACCATGGATCGTCTTACAAATGAACAACGCTTGCAAATTATTGAATTTTACTATCAAAATTCGTGCTCGGTTCGAAATGTTCATCGCGCGCTGCTTCCATTTTATGATCGGCATTCTCGACCTTCTGAGCAGTCTATTCGGAAGATTGTGACCAAATTTCGCACCAAATTTACTTTGTTGGACATTAAACCACCAACACGTTTACGTACTGTGCGTAGTGAAGAAAATATTGCGGCCGTATCAGCTAGTGTGACAGAAGACCGCGAAATGTCGATTCGGCGCCGTTCCCAGCAGTTAGGCCTTTGTTACAGCACTACGTGGAAAATTTTGCGGAAGGATTTGGGCGTAAAGCCTTTTAAGATACAGCTGGTGCAAGAACTAAAGCCAGCCGACCTACCACAACGCCGAATTTTTGGTGAATGGGCTCTTGGAAAGCTGGCCGAGGATCCGCTTTTTTATCGAAAAATTGTGTTCAGCAATGAGGCTCATTTTTGGTTGAATGGGTACGTAAATAAGCAAAATTGCCGCATTTGGAGTGAAGATCAGCCAGAAGCATTGCAACAGCTACCAATGCATCCCGAAAAAGCCACTGTTTGGTGCGGTTTATGGGCCGGCGGCATTATTGGGCCATATTTCTTCAAAGATGATGCGAATCGCAGCGTTACTGTCAATGGTGAACGCTACCGAGCGATGATAACAAACTTTTTTTTGCCCGAAATGGAAGTTCTTGACTTGCATGATATGTGGTTTCAACAAGACGGTGCCACATGCCACACAGCACGCGAAACAATGGCGCAATTGCGAGGCGAGTTTGGTGAACAGTTAATTTCACGTTTCGGGCCGGTCAATTGGCCGCCTAGATCGTGCGATTTGACACCATTAGATTATTTTTTGTGGGGGTATGCCAAGGCTAATGTGTATAGGGACAAGCCCGCTTCGATTGACGCACTGGAAGCCAACATCCATGCATTCATTCGTGAGATACCGGCCGATATGTGTGAAAGAGTATGCCAAAATTGGACTCAGCGGATGGACTACCTGAGACGCAGCCGCGGTCAACATTTGCATGAAATTATCTTTAAACATTAAATTACAAGGTTCAAACTATCGATTCAAATAAATATTTCATTCATTTTTCGAATTTTTGGTGTTTTTTTTTTAAAAAAAGTTCTAAGCCTCTTAAAAAATCACCCTTTAATATAAAACATCCCAAAGTTATTGTGTCGGTTTTTTTTCCGTAAAATTATTTCGTTCGCGAATGTCGACAGAAAAAAGGCAAAAAATTCAAAGCGAAGAATTAATAAGGAATATTAAAATTTTAAAAATGTTTGGATTCAGGGAAGAGGTATAAGCATTTCTGAGTGGGTACGATTTTTGAGTTAGAATCTTTTCATGAATATTCCTTGTAATAACAGAAAACAAAAAGGGGAAAAAAAAACAAATAAAATTTATTACAAAATTTCAAACAATTGAATTAGTCTACAAAAGAATTTCAAACTACCGTTATTAATGAAAACCATTGAGTCAGCCGAGAACAACCGTGAATAATGTTTATTTAGAATATATCTTTTTTTGTCCTATCCATTGAATTCCGCCTGTTCTTTTTTTTACTATTTTGGTGCAGATTTCTTTTCGAAATGTTACCTTCCAAAATGAAATACAGCCTTAACTGAACAATTAATAGGACATGACAAACAAATTTTTAGAAATTCTGATGTCCAATCTATTACGAAAAAAAGTACTATGGTTGACAAAAAAAAAAATTCTTTCAACTTTTCTAAATAATTTTTTTTTTCTAAATTTTCATTGCACTTTAATAGGTACCTAACAAAAATGTCTGATAGATACATACAATTAACGAAAATGAATTTATTTTCTTTAAACTGTACGGGAAAGAACAGAAACTAAAATGTATAGCTATCAGAATTAGGTATTTATTTGTAGTTACTGATTTTATTTTATGTTTGCAGATGATCCCTATAGATAGTTCATCGATTTCCATTTCTTATTTATTTCATTATATTGAACTTATAGGTAGGTATCATACGAAACTAACTGCGCCATTAGGGCTGGTGGAATAAGGTTAAGAACTTTAATTGAAAACATTTCGGTGACATTCAATTTGCCGCCGTTATAATATTATCATAGTAACGTATTCAAATATAAGTCAAGGCCGCCTCACTTACCCATAAAGAAATTCAATTTACCTACCCCTAAAAGGAAGTAATTGTATAATTTTAATTCAGCGCCATTGTATTAAAATTACTATCTGTGTGGTGTTGACCAACTAGTTTCGGTTCAATGCTGTTACTATGGAAACGAACATTTTTCCGTTTCCGTACATTTTGTTAGTATTTACTTATTACAAAAGTAGAAATGAAACTAATACTTATTTACTAATAAAGTGTTACATACTTTTAAAAGGTTGGGTCGATAGTTCCATCCGTACAAACTATCTCTTTATTTCGAACATAAAACTGTCTGTATATTGAGTAAAACAAATTCTTCCAAAATCTTTTATTAAATTATGAAAATTTCGGAGTATAACAATAATATATAAGTTTATTCGTAAATTATATGAAAGTATTGTTCAAATATATTCGCAGTTCGTCAGCGTCAAAAATGCTAACTGTTCGTATCTACATTAAGTCTATTCCTTTACTTTTGTAGTAAAAATGGAAAAGACTATCAAACTGTAAGTGGTGGGGATAAATTCTATCACAGAGAGAGACACTTACGAACAAGGGAACACTTTTGTAGTAATCCATGAAAAATGACTGATACGACATTGGTACGAAAACTCTGATAAACTCGATGAATTTGCTAATATACAGGTCCGCCAAATAACTTCTTTTTTTTTTTGAAAATGCTATAAAAACAAACTACTGAATATTTTCTCAAATTTTTTTTTTTATTTGAAAGTACAATCCTTCCGGTTAATAATGGAAAATAATTTCATGGCTGCCTCGGCTGGCCATGCAGTAGCCTACACGATCAGTCCAATTTTTAAGCACATTATCGATTGTTTGCAGCTGTATTTCACCAATGGCTTCACGAATCTTGGCGGGTATGTAAACAAGCAAAATTGTCGCATTTGGAGCACAGAAAACCCGCAAGCATACATTGAAAAGCCGATATACCCAAAACGAGTCACTGTTTGGTGCGGAATTTGGTCCAGAGGTAAAGTGACCAGATTTATTTGAAGTAAAAGCGGGACACATTTTTAAAACTTCGCAGGGAGTAGAAATTATGATTTTTTTTAGTAAAACATAAAAAAGTACGCAAAACAAACGACAAATAACACATTTATTTAAAAAATAAAAATAAAAAATCAGACTTCATAACAATACAGAGATCAGTTAAAATGTTTGAAATAATATCCAAACATTTAAAAAAAAAAACTTAAAAAAATCAGCCTCAATATTCTAAGCGTTTCCGATTTAAAAATGACAGATTAGCATTAGACACTAGAAGCAAAACTGACAATTCATGTACAGAGAATACACATGGGCTCATTTTCTTTCTTTAACAGCTCTTACGTTTGTTTTATATGCGCCAATTTGTATGCACAGCGATGTAAAATAGTACATATTTAGATAATTGCTTCATTTTGAGAATTGTAGAGACCTACAGACACACATTTGAACTACCGTAGGAAAAGCGGGACATTTAGCGGGACAGTTATGGCCGCGGGACAGTTATGGCCGCGGGACAGAGACCTCAAAAACGGGACTGTCCCGCTAAAAGCGGGACGTATGGCCACTTTATCCAGAGGCATAATTGGGTCATTTTTCTTCGAAAATGAGCAAGGAGTGGCCGTTACAGTCAATGGCGATCGTTATCGGGCCATGTTGAACGAATTTTTGTTCACAAAAATGGAAGAGGAGGATATTGGCAACATTTGGTTTCAACAGGACGGCGCTACGTGCCACACAGCCGAAGCTACACTCGATGTTTTGCGCCCTGCTTTTGAAGATCGCATTATCAGCCACCTCGGAGCTGCGAATTGTCACCGTTGGACTATTATTTGTGGGGTGCCGTAAAAGATAAGTATTACGCCAACAAGCCAGACACAATTGACGCATTAAAGGACAATATTCGTGAAGCCATTGGTGAAATACAGCTGCACACAATCGATAATGTGCTTAAAAATTGGACCGGTCGTGTAGGCTACTGCATGGCCAGCCGAGGCCATGCAGTACCGGAAGGATTGTACTTTCAAATAAAAAAAGAAATTTGAGAAAATATTCAGTAGTATTTTTTTATAGCATTTTCAAAAAAAAAAAGTTATTTGGCGGACCCTTTACCAAGAAAATTAGTAGATAGCGATTGAAGGGATCTGAAATTAATCGAACATCCGTTTGATTAATCCAAGTATGTGGTAGAGTTTGACTGAAGAGGAAAAACGATACTGCATTTAGAATTACTTGGTGGAGATTGCTCCTTGCTAAGAATTTGTTTGCCACTTTCGAAAAGAATCGTGAGGAGAACATTAAATTTTATTTTCCCACCTGTTGATAACGTTTTAATACTGCTTTAATACGCGAAAAAAACAAAATAAATGCACGCAATTATGCCAAATAGGGCAACACATTTCAAATCAGCTTTTAATTGTAAGGTGTTGACTGTCAGCCTTTCCAAATCTTACACGAAGAAATTTGTTAAGTGAAAATTCGTAAGATTTTCAGTGGAGGGGTAATATCTTGATCTCTCGACGACGCCGACGCTCTCTTTTACGAATTTTTCGAGCTAAGGAACAGCATTGAGTAAAAATTCTTAAGAAATTATTATGTGAGAAAACGCTTCCTATTTGTTTCTAATTAGGTACCTGGGTAATTAATTTTTCATAATAAAGAGCACGGTAAACGAAACAAGACTGCGACTTTCATTACCAACTAGAATCTTGTTTATGTTTGCACACTTCACTTCGTTTGAGCAAAATAAAACACAATATTGAAAAAAAAGATGTGTAGAATTAGAAAATAATTATTCAGCTTAAATAAAGTAAGTAGGTAGTTAAAAGGAAGATTTTATTTTTCTTGAATTTGACGAAAACATTCGTTTAAATGAAGAAAAGTATGTTAATTTAAATGGGACGATGCGTCGATTTGAATAATGTTTTTCAATTTGAAGAAACTAGTACGTTATAATGAATTTTTTTTTTCAATTTGAAGATAAAGAAACGATAAATTTAAGATTTTTTTCAATTGGAGAAAAAAATACGTCATACTGAAAAAGCGTTCATTTAATTATATATTAAAGTGTACAATGCTTTGAATTGAAGATTTTTTCTTTCAGTTTGAGGAAACCGTCGTGTAAAAATTAAGATTTCTTTTTTCAATTTGAAAAATATTTTTTCAAAATGAAGAACATTGTAATTTAAGTTGAAGAATGAGTATTCATTGAATTTTACGAAAGAATCATTAGTTTTAATCAATGTGACAATTTTAATATATTACATTTATAATAAACATAAATCTATTGTTGATGTGGAAAACTTATTAGTGTCCATAAATGTATTATGATTGGATGTATTGAGAAATGGGGACAAGATTTAAAAAGTTTGGCAATTAGTTGAATATGTGTAAGTATAAAAGGATGAAGTATATTGCGTTTAGCAAATAGAATTGAGTTAATTTATATTATAGTTCTTCGTTTAATTCCGTAGTCAAATATGCTGAAAGGTGTTCGAGTCTATTTTTTCGGAAGTTGTTTCCATATATATATATATGTTCACTAGCTAAAATTCGGTTAGTGTCCTGACTAAAAATTAGTTGGTTTGGTTATTAAGCCAAGGCTCGCGTAACTTTTAAGACGATCATCGTTCAAACGATTGTATTAAACGACGTCGTCAAAATGTTACTTCGTGTATTATTACAATCGCATCGTTCGGTCGTGTCGTTCATCGTTTAAACTGTAAACAGTTTAAGAACTACTAAACACGCTAAATGTCATTTCAAAAATGACACTTATGTTGTCTCTGGTCAAATTCCTTGTATACTTTTAAAATATTTTAAATCAAAATTCCAAAACATGTAAGTATTAAATATCTTTTAAGTAACTAATTAAATTATTAACTTACACACTAATTTCATGGACGAGCATCCTGATATGGCGAAAAATTATATTCCAAAACCACACAAAGCAGGCACATGTGGGCAGATTTGGCTGGAAAACTTATTGCCATTGGGCTACCCAATAACGCTGTAACTACTTGGAAGTAAGTGCAGAATATAACAAATAATTTGATAGTTACAAAATCAATTTATGTATTTGTTTTAGGTATGGATAGATTTAAAATATCGTGAAAAAAAATGCAGCCAAAATTTACTCTCAATAAAAAAACAGGGGGTAGGCCATCTGATCAAATGAAACCAAACACATCAAATCGACGAGCTAAGGAAAACGACCCAAAATTCAATTTGCTGGAAACAATTTCAAATTCAAACAAAAGTGGAGGCAGATAATAATTTCCAAAGCGGAGAATTGGAACTGTTTGAACAGCGCAATAATGAAGAAGCAAACTTTCACGTCCAAGTAATAAAGCTTCTTGAGATAAGAAACGAAATCGCAGCAAAGCAACTTGAATTGACCAAAGGAAAGCACAAAAACTACACTTAGGAAGCCTTCTTTCTTCTTCGCATATTTCGTCTTATTTATTACTTGGGCATGAAAGTTGGGCCCTTCTTTATTCTCTTTTTTTTTTATCTTACTGTTGCATAAGTCTTTGGCTTAGTGATATTTTATTTAATACCTATGTTATGTGAAGTTTTTTTTGTTTGTTCAAAAATTATTCGATCAGCGAGTCTTTCATTGAATTTCTTAATCTTTCTGCAAACTCCTTCATATAACTATAAGAAATGTCTCTATTTTCAGTTGCATTTTCCAACAAATGCTCATCGCTAGATTCGATATCTGCAATATTGTTGTCCATATTGTGGGAGATACATATGTTGTGAAATGCAGCGCAAACGTTAGCAAAAATAGCAACTTTGCGAGGGTGGTACCTGCTCTTTCTTTCCTCTACTAAGATTCTCCATCGACCTATAGTACGAACAGTCAAAAATACATTTAGGAAGACAAAAGCAATTGGGTATACCTTTATAAATTCCAATACGTCTTTCTATTAAGTTTCTTGCCTAAGAATGAGTTTCATTGAAGTGTAGCTTAGCTTGGTCATTGTATGCTCTGTGTGAGCAACCAAGGCTCAAGAGGATATCCACTGTCGCCTACAATGTTAAATGTGAGGATTACGTAAGGATATTTTTTTTTGTGTACTTGCCCAAAAGCCAATAATTATGGTTGCATTCGGTGAAGCATCTAACGAAAATTGCTCTTTCGTTGCAATGCTGCTAAAAAAACTTGTCATGTGCGGATCCAGCGTATCTGGCATTTATTGTAGTTATACGCATTTTATGATCGCAAACCTTAAAAAAATCAATTGTAAATATGAACGGATTTTACTAGTTTTAAAATAATACTCAAAACCATCGCATTTTCTTCCCTTTCTATTAAAGAAAATGTCCTCATATTCTCGCCGTCCTTGAAAGTATAGGTGGGTACCATCTACGCATCCGATAACTATGGAAACAAAATCGATAGTAAATACAATTCGAAGAACCGAGAGTATGGATATTTATACTTACTTCCTGGTATTGCATACTTCTGATAGAACCACAGCTTCGTCTCTTCCTTTCTTGTTGCCCATATCCCACGTAATCCAGATTGGGCATAGCTTTAGTTCCAACGCTTTTACGGTCTCGCTTATTATCTCCGGAAGGATACTTTGGCCAACAGAAATCCCAAAGTCGTTACCAGTCAACCATTGGTAGCCATCTCTAGGTAGGACCACCAAGGTAGCACCAAGTCTGAAAATCGGGGGAATATATGTTGACCGCGAGCCGCTCTTTGGGTTAAGTGTTTCCAAAACTAGCACAAACCTTTCTTTCGATTAGCGAACAAAATTTTAAACTAAATATTTGTGAAGATAGGTATGTAGAATTCATTTACGTATTTTCAGTAAAATCTAGGTTACCGAATCTCTTCTAAATGCGCTTGAGATTGATATACCTCGACTTTAGCACTAATCATCTCGCGTGAGTTACTGTCATCGAAGTAGTTTGGCACCTCAGCATAGTTCAGGTTACAATACTCGTCGTGAAAGCGCGATTGAAGCCCTCTGTTTGTTTGTTCTGTCCAAGGTTAGGTTAGGTTAGGTGAAGCGGCTGTCTAGAAAGACACACTTAGACCAGATTGGTTCTGTCCAATGTCTTTCTATATAATTTATGTAAGTTTCTTTATGCAATGATTTCCACTCAGGCTCTCTTAACCAGTTAAACTCAATGTTGATCTCATTCAAGAGTTTTGACCACTCATTTTCCCAGTAAGCCTGCCTTCTCACGATGACATCTGAAAGTTTTGTCGGCAATCTGTTTTCGGGAAGGTTGCTTACTCTTTGGATGTGTTTGAAATGTAGTTAAATTGTTGAAAGGAAGGCTTTTGGAAGTCCTGTTTCTAGGTACCTAAGGAAAACCATCTCTTTAAAAATAACCTTTTCAGTTTTTGACTTCATTATGTTCGGAATAACCCCAAACTTGCGCACAGTAGTTCATAACGTATTTTGAAGCTGCTTCATTTATTTTGTACTTACGAGTAGCTGAGTGCTGCATGTTTTTGTTTTTGATGAAGGTCAAACTTCATTTAGGATTTATTGTATTTTTAAACATTTCAAGTCTCTGTGTAAGATGATCTGTCCATGACATATTGAACGTCAGAGTTACCCCTAGTTTACTCCTTGTTAAAAGTTAATTTTGCTTCAGCTGCTCGGCATCCACAGTTTCGAAAAATCACTATTTCTGATTTTCCTAAGTTCACAAGCAGATTGCATTTTGAACAATAGTTTGCGAAGCTATTTATCATTGCTTGCAAGGAAGCAAGATTAATGGAAAGTAGCACAATATCGTCTGCATTAAGTAAGACTTTTACTGATATGCCATCAATTGTTACTCCACCCGGTAGATCAGAGTAGAAAGCTGCTTTTATATAAAAGAAGAACGCATAGAGTTTCTTTTTTTGATTGAGTTGTAGTTTTATAAGGCATAAATGTGGTCTACTATTGGGTAATTTTGCCTGTCAAAATCAGATTTTCTTCGACCCATCGATTAAGTCGATTCAAAAGAAATTTTAAATAATAAATAAATAAATTTTTCCGTTACCAATTAAAAATGAATAAATGGTTTTATTTCATTAAAAGACAAACCGCGATAGTTGGCTAGATCGTTGGGGTTCCCTTTTTCGAAACGAAGAAACATTATTGACATTTTGAAGGAGTCGGGAATGGTTTCTGTCCTAAAGATTTTGCAAAATAGTCAATGGAGTCCTTTGATTAAATTAGTCGAAGCATTTGTTATATTTAATTCGCTGATACGATAGTTGATTGAACTTCATCCATATTTATGTCCTCATCAAGCAATGGTATATGGATATCTGTATTTAAGGTTTACTAGTATACTCTGCAGACTATTTTGGATTGAGTAGATTTTGGAAATGTATTCTAAACTCCAATAACTTCCGATTATTAGTGCTACCGCGCATTATCTTAGCGAGTTTCCATCAATCGCTTGTTGTCTTGCTAACCCTAGTTCACTTGTGATATTTAAATAGTAATTGCGGTGTTGCAGCATGCAAACGGCTTTGTATTTTTTGTTCGACTCTCGGTATTATCTTCTGTAAACGTTGATATTGTGTTTTCTGTTTTAAGTTTTTTCAAAACATTTCTCCTAGCGTAAAAACAAGCTGTAACGAACCATGATTTCTTTGGTACGAAATTCAGATTAGGCCGATGAATTTCCCCATTAGCACTGTGTGCACATTCTTTAATTGCAAGACAAAGATCTTCACCTGCGTTGGTAAAAGCAATGTTTGTGGCATGTATTGTTCTAGAATCTTGCTCTCTGTCATCGCGCCACTTTAGCTTGGTAAAACTCTGTAATTTGTAATTTAAACTCGGAATTTTGTGACAAAATACATGTAAATAAATACAAGTTTTTATTGGATCTGTTAGCTGATATGATACTTTACTGTTCTGAGTAAAAATTTAAACATACGTGCATCAATATTCACATGAAAAACGTAGTTCAGTACTTCAAATTTTGGCTATTGGTGTTTTTTTTTTTTAACTTTAAAAATTCATTTTTTTTATTATTCTTTCTTTAAGCTTACTCACTAGACAAAAACGATTAAATCTAATTTAGAACTAACATTTATCTTATTCTAGCTTACTGGCTCCAAGCGAGCGCTCTAAACTTATCAATATCCTTAAAATTATTGCCTTTCGGCCTTAAATCTATCTATATCTATGATTTGTTTTGTTTTTTAATTTTCAAGAAACTTTAGAAAACTTGAAGTCTTTATTATTTGATTTACTTAAAACTACTTAAAACTACCTAAGCTACTTAACCTAAATTACCTATAATCAGGTTGGTGAGCAATCAAATCGATTGGTCACCATCCTGATCGCGTCCATGGGCGCCTGACAGCCGCCCACAAGGGTTCATCAGTGTCACCGAGACTCGAGCGAGGCTATAAGCGTCGTTCGAGTCTCGGCAGCACTATCATGTTGGCTAGCCCGGCACCTCCCAAAGACCCCCTACTCTAAGCCTAAACCTACAAACTTAATCTAGCTTAAAACTAGGGAGGATGCCACGTTAGTAGCGCACCGGCCCGGGAGAGCGTATCAACCCTCACCTCTTCCTTAAGCCACCAAAATTCGGTGAACTGCTTTACCGTATCGATCCTGTCCCGATCCGCAGTTGCGGTACTAAAACGGAGGAGCTCTTGAGCATTGGCGGCGTACCCGTCGTGGATGAGCCGCTTATCCCTCGCGCCGCGGTGGCTGTGGTACAATACCGGCACACCATCTTTTGTCTGGACTAACCCTTTCATATCTACATGAAGAAATGCCTCAGGCGGGATAAAGCCAGACCGAAGCGTACTCTCGTGGTACATTAAATTGGGGTAGTAAGCCCCTGAGATCAGGTTATTATCGCTGGCCATCGCCCTTGCGACGTGCCTCCGAATCACCTTAATAAGGAAATTGTCAATCCTATTCAGTCGAGCCCCATTGTATAGGGTCCTGTTGGGATAGTATTTTATGTACTGCGATTCAGGAGTTCTAAACAACCCTAGACAGGCCCTGAGACATTGTCTCTCAAACACCCGAATCTTTTCCATATAGGACGGCGCTATATTGAACCACATGGGACAGCCATAAGCGATGATAGGCCTTATAAGGGCCACGTAGCAAATGACCTTCACCCTGGAATCAAGTTGACTGCTGCGAAACAGTCTCCTTGTCAGAGCGTAGGCCCTCTTAGCCCCAGCAAGACAAGCATCTATATGTTTGTCAAAATACAGATACTGGTCGAGCCAGATGCCAAGATACCGGACCACGTTTTTCACCGCCAATGGTCGCCCCTGCTGTCCAATAATTGTTAATTTTCTCCAGTTTTTTCTGGTATCCCCAGAGGCCCCAGCCAATGTTGTTCTGAACAGTATTGTTTCCGATTTTTGGAAATTGATTTTCAACTTCCAATCATCGCAATACCTCTTAATTTGCTCGAATTCACGTTGCAGAAGGATGTTAATGACCTCAATTTTTGGTCCTGACCTGTACGCCACTAAATCGTCCGCGTACGCTATAGCATGTCTGAGGGAACCCACCAGATCACTTGTGTAAATATTAAACAGGACCGGAGAATTCACTGCTCCCTGTTGTAAGCCGTTTTTAATTTCGAAAACCCTGCTCGAAGTCACGTTGCCAGCTTTGACAACGAACTTCTTTCCCATAAGCATGTCGTAAATCATATATAGCAAAGGTTTTTGAATGCCCAATCTGGTCAGCTTATAGAAGAGCCCCTCCAACCATACGGTATCGAAGGCCTTCTCAAAGTCGACCAGGCAGGCACCCGTGCATTGTTTCTTACTCTTATTCCACTGAATGTCGGAAACCAGTTTCGACGCGGCATGAATAGTGTCATGCCCCGCTCTGAAGCCAAACTGGTTGTCCGGAATAATCTTATTTTCCTCAACCCATTTCAAAAGAGATCTATTGACGACTTTCTCGAATACCTTGCTAACATTCGGAAGCAAACTAATTGACCGGAGATTAGCAGGGTTCGTCCTATCTTTATCCTTTTTCGGGATAGGGTGTACCACCGCTATTTTCCACTGCTCCGGATAATATGCATTATTCAGCGCATTGTTAAATAGCGTGGCGAAGATATCTATCGCCTCTAGCGGCAGGTGTCTTAATACGACGTTTGGGACACCGTCCACTCCCGCCGACTTTTTGTTTTTAAGTGATTCAAAGATGCACCGAAGTTCATCTCTACTCACGAACAGATGAGTATTTTCATCGGCGACTGTGCCGTTTGCACGGTTGTCGTCATTGAACCCGGTGAAACCGTTGTTCTCGGATCGCCAATCTTGAATTTCGGTCCGCAAATAAAAGTGGTTAAGAAAGGCCCTCTCTTCGAGGTCGCGGTTACGGCAAACAGGGTTGTTCACCGTATACACAGTCTCAAAGAAAGCTCCCATCAAGTTCACCCTCTCCTGCGGGTCTTCGACCACGAAAAAACCGTCGTTCGAGTCAGCACTTTCCGGACTTATGCCAGCAGTCAGTAGTATCTGTCTGTTCTCGTTCGTCCGAGGTATTCGAACACATGAAATGTCGTTATGATCCTTCCGCCTGAACAGTTTATTTATTTGCGGGAACATTTTCGGACTACTGGCTTTTATAGCCCGAATTTTATTGCCCCAGTACAAACTTACAGATTTTCTGTAATTCTCGGTGATCAACTGTTTCAAGTTTTTGATCACCGACTTCAGTGTCCTAATTTCGGGGTCGTTCCTGTCAGTAAACTGTCTGTGTAGCCGTTTAAGCCTCGAGAGCAGTCTACTTTTATGTCTGTACAGAGCATCGATTGTTGCGTTTCGATACTTTTCAGTTTGTTCTTCGTCCGTGGAACGTCCTACCCGAGGGATAGTCCGCTCCGTTGTCTGTTTGATGACGCCATTCATTTGCCGTAAATAACTGTCGATCTCATCGTTTGTTAGGTTCCTGTTTGTCGGTGGGTCGATCTCGCATGAGCGTATGTCGCGTTTTAACACTCTGGAGAAGCGCGACCACTGCGCTTTTCGGTAATCGAAAGAACGCACTTGGTCGTACTGCTCCAGCTGCGTCTGCTCGTTCGGGATCCGTATTACGGCGGCAAGTCCGTAGTGATCACTATCGTACTCAACCGTTCGTAAACAGTTCCGCGTGCTTAGATCAGTGTTCGTCAGTTCCAGTCTTTCGTCAACTAGCGCTATGTCCAAGAAAGAACCGTCTCTAGGGAAAGACGGGATATCCGTCGCGTACAACTCGAGTTTGTACTCAATCATATTATGACGCCACCAGTCGTGAAACTGGTTGCCTCTAGGGTTCGGAATATCATTTCCCCATGCCGCATGTTTAGCATTGAGGTCTCCGCCCAAAAAGTAATAATTATCTTCCGATTGAAGCTCTAAGCAACGAAAAAGCGTCTCGATGTCATTTAAAAATTCAATGCGTCGAGGAGATTCCGGTGCGTAAAGCGACACCACATACACCCGCCTCTGGGTATTGAGGGGAATGCATACGATGCATGCTTCCAACACCTGGAACCGGCGCACTTCCCCGCTATATATAACCTTATGGCGCAAGCCTTTACGTACTAAGATAGCGACACCACCTCCCTGTGTGGAGTTGGGCCGGTCTCTTCTAACTACACAATAATTTCTATAGCCCAATTTGTGCTTCGGGGATAGCTTAGTTTCGCTAACCAGAAGCACATCTGGCTTTTCGGCTTTCAACAAATTGGAAAGATTGATCCTTCTCTCGATCCGGATTAGTGAATTTACATTCACCGCAAGGATCTTTAAGTTTACCTCGTCCAGCGTACCCATCATATTTATGGCGCGGCAGACTCGGCAAACAGCGTCGAATAGATCATGTCTATTCGAGCCGCATGCTCATTTAATTGTTTCTGGAAATTGTCGATCTTTCCGTGCAGTGACAGAAGGATCGATTTCAAATTTGGTGTTTTGGATATTACCTTCAAGTTGAGCTAATGATCTCAGATGTATCGTAATCCGTCTTATCCTGGTTTGGCCAAGTGTAAATCATTTAAAGCAACTTTTCCCAAACACGTCGGGGAATTCTTTTTAAAGCTACATTTCTCTGGGGATGATATGCAGGATTTGTGTCATGTGGAAACACTTTGAAAATTCCTTAGGCGCATCAGACATTAAGTCTGAGTCTTTGTCAGTAAGCACTTCATTTGGAATTAATTAATGGCTAATAAACTTAAGTACATTTTCTGCGACTTTTTCGGCTTTATGGCATTTGATTGCATATGACTGTGTAAATTTTGTAAATTGTTTGCATTGTAAGTACAGTTCCGCTCACTTGAATAGCGCCCCAACATTGTGCATAATGAAACTGAAAATAATTCGAATCTCTAAATATTCAACGGTTGAATGTGTTTTTATTTTGAATATCTGTTTAAACTCTCTCTCTCTCTCTCTGTGAGCAAGTTCATGCAAATATACTGTATGATAAATTTTTAAGATAGTTTCTTACTGTATGATAAATTTTTAAGATAGTTTCAGTTAAAATGGGCCATTGGCAGAGGATAACAAAGCTAAAATCAAGGCTTACAGCGAGTGTGGATGTATGAGGTTATTTGTAACCAAGGCGCAAGCATTCACAGGATTTTCTGTAGGTAATCTTTGATCGCTTTCTTTATTTTATGCCAGGTAACGATCTCAGATTCTATTATATGTTTTTTGGAAACCAGAATGTCCAGAGTACGGATCGTCGTGGTTTTCTTTAAGTATTTTTGTGAACAATAATTATTATTATTAAATAATTGTGACGTATTTTTCAAATTTAAATTGATTAATTTTATCTTCAAAAGGCGTTTTTCTTTTTTTAGTTGAGAGCTGACTACTGAAATGAGCTCGAGCATTATGAGCACGCTCTGAACCGAGTGTGCTCAGAGCATTCTGATGTTTTTTTTTTTTTTTTTCTGTGAAATGTGACTGGAAGTGTGCTTATATTTACATGTGTAATCAGATTTTTCCTCAGCTTGCTCAGTCAATTTATTCTCAGCTCATATAGCGCGCTCTGATCATGCTCTGAACGAAAAAAGAAACACAAATTTGAGCTCCGATGTCTCTGAGCTAAAAAAGTAACACGAACTTTTTGTATAACAGTTCAGGTTCTGCTCTGAACTAAAAAAGAAAAACGCCTAAAGGGGGTAGTAATATGCTTTCTCTATTACCATTTTCCAGTTTAATCTTTAAATTCTGATGCAATATTGACATTACAGGTAATATGCGAAAAGCGATGGTCGAATTTCATCACGTGCTACACCTCGAAACAGATCTGGCCCAAGCTGAATTAAAGCACGCCAACATTGGGAGACATGCTCTTATGCTGGGCCTTCCTTCAAATGAAGTCTGTCTGAGGACTAGAAGGAGGCTACCTATTTTTCATCTCCTCTCCACGTGCCCAGCCCTCTCATCTCGGAGAATATTTTATCGACAATCTTGGTGAACTCGGAAACATTAGCATCAATCAAATGAGTCCAACGCTTTATCCTTAGCTCAAGCTGATTCATCGGGTAGCTTTTGAAATCATTGATCCTGTGGTGTTACAATGGACCTACTCTGGCTTAAGCGAAACTGCTCTTGGTGCGGCCTACCACCCAAACTTAACACCTTACCTGTTATTTTATGACAAAGCAATTTCACGTATGTACTGTGTATAACAAAAAAGAGAGTGGCTTGTGCTTGACCAAGGTTAGGTTAGGTTAGGTTGTTGTAATAATTTTAAAACCATCTGGATGATTTGATGAAGAGGTATCTTCCAAGGAATTTGTTCCTCTGCAAAGTTCTTCCTCGGTCAGTCGAATTTTCTTCATGTGGTATCGTAGGGTGTTGTGTCCCGTTATGATACCTACAAGCGTAGAGAGACCTTTTTGGTTATTCCGCATGATTCTCTCTGTTCTGGATTTACAAAAAGATGGCCATAGCTTCCTTGTGTTCGCGCACGTGTCCATGGATATCCATCTTGCATTGTGCTTGACCAAACATCAGAAGTGAAACTTCTCTCGCTAAATGTGGGTATATATGGTTTGCTAAATTTAATTGTGTTGCAGTTGGATCATATTATGAAATCAAATTCTTTGTAATATTATAACTTAAGTTCAGCGCAGTGCATGAGTGTATTAATTAATTTAAAAAGTAAAGTGGATAGAAAAACGAGGATTGCCACTTCAGATACAAGAAAAATTATCTAGAATTTTTCAAACTACATAATACCTATATTATTGATTGATTACGGCGTTAACCAGTCTCATTTAATCAGTCTTAATGCACGACGTATGGCGAGGGCGACTGTTCGTGAAAACGAAAATCCAGACTATGCCTTATATCGGAATGTAATAGCTCACAATCAAGCGAGCATGCCCTACTTCTAGAAATATTATCACAAGAACAACGAGCGATCATCGAAACTGGAGACCGAGATACACAAAAACGCAATCGGATTCAGCAGAACAGCGCACATTCTGTTTTTAGTATCTACATTATTTGTTGAAAAACACATCGACTTTGACAAAAAAAAAAAAAAAAAAAACAGATAAAATTAAGTATATAGATAGATTTAAGGCCGAAAGGCAATAGTATAAAGGATATTGATAAGTTTAGAAAGCTGGCTGAGAGCCATTAGCTCGAATAAGATAAATGTTAGATTTGAATTAGATTTAATCGTTTTTATCTAGTATGTAAGTTAAAGAAAGAATCAATAAAAATGAATTTAAATTGAAATTGAACGTCGGCTCAGTTATAACTTTGTTGGGCAATCCCAATGCACCGGAATTTTGTAACGGAATGCGTTTGATTTTGAAGAATCTCAAATCAAATCTCATTCAAGCGACGATTTTGAGAGAAAAATTCAAAGGCGAAGATGTGTTCATTTTGCGGATTCCGCTTATTCGGCCCGCTTTGCCATTCCTATTTAAGCGTTTTAAATTTCGCTATGGCAATCAATAAATTGCAAGGACAATTGCTGTATGTTTGTGGCATCAATACTAAATTGCGAAGTTTCTCACAGAGGCCATTGTATTTGACGTGCTCACATGTCGGCAAACATCCCGCTTTGTACGTGTACCCGCCCGAGGTAAGAACGAAAAATGTGCCATAAAGCAATTCTATGAAAAAGCCGAATGTCGGCCTACACGTCAATCATTGCGGTTAAATTGAAACACAGCGACATTATTATACTTCAGTTTAACTTTCGAATAAAGAACTTAAATTGGCCGACGTTTTTGAGTTCAACGGCATGTTTTTATTTATTTTTGACTGGAATGGATCCGTGACGCTTGTTCTAAGTGTTTATGATTGGAAGTATATTATATATATAAACTAGGTGTACCCACCCGACTTTGTCCGAGCCTTTCGTATTAAGTCCCGTCAACATTTCACATCAACAATTTGTATCACTAATTTTTATTTTAAAACTTTATTTTCTGGGAGAATAGTGTTTGAATTTTCAACGCATTTTTTATTAAAATGAAGAATATTGCGTCACAAAACTATTTCTCTAACACATACACCAGTTCACTCCCCAGCTCCAGCGGCAGCATGCCTTTTATGTTTTCTTTTTTAAATAACTCTTTGCGGCGACAAATGAACTGTGTGGACAGTATTGTATTTTACACTTTTTTGTATACGTATTGGGAAAAAGATCGTTTTCGTACAAATTTTCGAATGATCTCGAGATGTTTATCCATTCTCATATCACGCAATTCTGTCCGTTTTTAGCTTAACAGTTGAAGAAGAGTACTTTTTGAAACAAAAAACTATATACATATATAAAAATAAGTTGTATTGTGTTTGAAATTGATTTTCTCTATAACGAGTGAATCGATTTTCTTTCTGTAAATTTTCAATGAAAGGTGACATTAATAACAATGTTTTTGTTTGTTTTGGTTCATGAGTTATGTTATAGGCAAAGTTAACAGACGTGTATTTGCGCATATGGGGTGTATTAAGATGTTGTCGATCTCCGAAACCACTCATCCGATTTCAATGAAATTTTGTGGATGAGTATGGTTGGTTGCAGCTTAAAGAAATAGGATAGCACTATAGGTGAGGTCGTTGTCGAGATATGAGCTTTTTTTTATATTCTTTCAACTTAATGGGCACGCTGGAGCTGGGGAGTGAACTGGTGAATGTGTTTTCGGAAATTGTGATATGACGAGGAGACGAAAGTTTAATTAATAAAATTGAAAAACTTTAATTCAAACAAGGAATTCAACCTGAAACTGAGACTGTCTTACACAGACAATAAGAAATCCGTATCAAATAACATCAACATTTATTTAAGTTTGAATTTTAACGCCTAGTTGGAATATAAATGTCAAACCAATTACGACCTCCCACTTTATTTGCGATCACATACTTTCATTTTCCTCAAATCAAATTCAATGAATAAAGTAAGCTCAATAAAGGCCCTGATTTTGCTTTTAACTTCTTTATCCGTATAATAATGAACTTTCACAATCACTAATAAATTTCAATTTCACTCAAAAATCTAGTAAGATGCAAAAGTTAAAAAATATGTATAGATTAATGATAACGATATCTATACATATTTTTTAACTTAGAACGTGTAAATATTCTATCCGAAACTTCCAAAAATTGGGTAAAAGCACCAATTATGATTAAACATATAGAAAAAGTTGTTTATTACATAATTATGCAATGTTCATTAGAAATAGAAAAAACAAAATTCGACTCTAAAGTCCTCTTTTGTTAGTGAACTCTATATCTCACTTAGCATTTCATAGAAATGAAACAAATTTGACAGAAGTCAACTTTTTATTGCTTTACCAGAAACGAGCTTTGAGTTGAAATTTGAAAAAAATAAAATCGTTTGTGATTTGTGTTACTTTTAGTTGTTAATACAACATGAACGCGCCACACTTTAGACATTAAGCAAAAATCATATAAAGAGGTGCAAGTCCTAAGTTCGCAAACTAATTATTATTACCTTACTTACTAATTTAGCTAACAGCAGGCAACTCACATGTCATCCCAGTGGGAACTTCAACTAATTGGAATCGACAGATGCTACTTTAGATTTGACTTAGTCAGCCAATCAATCTATGCCTTACTGAAAGTCAAATCTACTGCTTTATTTGTTTAAATTCAGACTAAGATATGGCTTTGTGGCTGGGTGCCATTGAGTGTATTTATGAATTTTTCAAATTTAAAAAAAAAAACTCTTTGAGGGTAAATTTTTCGGGTCGATTGTGTTTTGTATTTTCACAAAGTCCATTGTAACCTTAAAGTTAAGAATGTAACACGTTTTTCAACCCTGACCTGACGGCGACTACGAACAATATAAGAATAAAACACGAACACGCACGGCACAAATCCATGACAACGACAACAACTGCTGCATGAGCGGAGCTGGTTTGGCTGTGACCTTGGGGATGTGCTGAACGAAAATTTAGCAGATTTTATGACTTCTTTTGAGCATCGCTCGGCCTTACACCGCGTCTCCATGAGCAATATTTCATAGCTTGCTATTTATGAATTGTCATAGAAAGAAATAACCATAGTATGCAATAAAATGTAAGGTGGACATTTCATAGCTTACTATTTCATTCAATGTAGCTGAGCAGATCATCTCGTTGCATTCTCGCATTAAAGGCCTCAATACTTCGTCTACTCACCACTCAGCCAACGCGGAGAAAAAATACAAGTGTCAAACTTCACAAATATATATTTATAAAATATTGCTCATGGAGGCACCGGATTAGGATGAGCTATAAAAGAGAGTTTAGTTATAGCTCATTTGAGTCAGGGATCCTTAAGTGATAGATCAATTTTTAATACGTGTAAGCCTTCTCTGAAAGAATCAGATAATAACAGTGAAAATAGTATTTAAATCCGTTGGTTTTCATTGGTTCTCGAGATTTGCGGCAACCTATCTTTTTGGGGACTTTATACTATCACTATGTATGGAGGGATGGATGGACAGGCGCAGGCCGCGACCGTAAACCGCCGGGGCTATCTCACGCCCACTAAAGTCGCAACAGAGACCGAGCCGTTAGCCTACACAGAGGATAAAGGCCAGCTTAAGCCGTACCAGTTTTAATTAAGAAATTGTTAAAATTATGATTTGAATTAAAAAAATTGCTTAAAATACGCACGAATGAAATATGTTCTCGAAAATGTAGGGCGGAACATTAGTAATATGAGTGTACTAAAGGGTGATTTTTTAAGAGGTTTAGAACTTTTTTTTAAAAAAAAACACAAAAAATTCGAAAAAATGAATGAAATATTTATTTGAATCGATAGTTTGAACCTTGCAATTTAATGTTTAAGGATAATTTCATGCAAATGTTGACCGCGGCTGCGTCTCAGGTAGCCCATCCGCTGAGTCCAATTTTGGCATACTCTTTCACACATATCGGCCGGTATCTCACGAATGAATGCATGGATGTTGGCTTCCAGTGCGTCAATCGAAGCGGGCTTGTCCCTATACACATTAGCCTTGGCATACCCCCACAAAAAATAATCTAATGGTGTCAAATCGCACGATCTAGGCGGCCAATTGACCGGCCCGAAACGTGAAATTAACTGTTCACCAAACTCGCCTCGCAATTGCGCCATTGTTTCGCGTGCTGTGTGGCATGTGGCACCGTCTTGTTGAAACCACATATCATGCAAGTCAAGAACTTCCATTTCGGGCAAAAAAAAGTTTGTTATCATCGCTCGGTAGCGTTCACCATTGACAGTAACGCTGCGATTCGCATCATCTTTGAAGAAATATGGCCCAATAATGCCGCCGGCCCATAAACCGCACCAAGCAGTGGCTTTTTCGGTATGCATTGGTAGCTGTTGCAATGCTTCTGGCTGATCTTCACTCCAAATGCGGCAATTTTGCTTATTTACGTACCCATTCAACCAAAAATGAGCCTCATCACTGAACACAATTTTTCGATAAAAAAGCAGCGATGAACATTTCGAACCGAGCACGAATTTTGATAGTAAAATTCAATAATTTGCAAGCGTTGTTCATTTGTAAGACGATCCATGGTTAAATTGCAAACCAAACTGAAGCTGTTTGACAGTGACACAAGGTACTAAACACACGTCAGCTGTCAAAACCAGTGTTGACAAAACCAAACCAGCTAAAAAATCACCCTTTACTACAGTAAACAAATGTAAAACTGTGTATTATCAATAGAAAAGCTATCGAAATTGATTCTCAACATGATGGAGTAGATGTTCAATGCCCAGCGTATATACGTAGGAATGAACGAGAAAAGGCGAAAATGTCGTATTAGTAATTAAATAAATTTTAATGCATGTATTATGTTCAATATATTTACAAGGCTTGACAAATAACTTTTTTGAACTAAAAATATGTGATAAATGTATGAATATGTGTGAACTACGATACGATTATTGTGACGGACACCCATATGATTTCTAAAGTGTGTATATAAAAAGGAGCTGGACAATCAATGATCCCAGATCGTGGGTAATTACCCATTTCGTGGGCAATTTAACTTCAATATAAGCTTAATGGGCGAAGAAGGGCATTTTTATATCTTTTTTTTTTAAAAAAAAAGGGCATTTATCTTACTTCACTTCATCTTATCTCTAACTCGTTTTATTAAACTAGTTTTGTATCTGAATCCAACCATTAAATAATGAATTTCTTAATTTATTTCTACATTTTATTAACTGGCGCAAAATTATAGACATCGTGTTTGAGGAGAGATAAATAGATACTAACTAGCAGCACTTCAACTTCAAAGCCGGTGCCTAACTTTTTAGTAAATCAGGTACCCTTACCTAACCTGCCTACAACTAATACCAACCTTAGAGCGGGCGCGACGCCAATATTTGTCAAACAGACCTAAAAATGTACAGATAGAGAAACTAAACGCAGTTTGGGGAGTTCTATTCAAGCAAATTTTATGTCGTTTTCCATTGGGACAGAAAAATCACTTTTTCAATCGGATTTCATGTTCCATTGGCCGCAAAAACAAAAAAAAAACAATTTTACACCAACACCAAAATCTGAAAATACCAATGGGAAATGACATTAATGAAATGGCAACAAAAGAGAACAAAAAAAAAAAAAAAATGCAGGAATGGAATGAACAGTTTTTTTATTGAATTTGTAGCGAGTAAAACTCCTTCTCATTAAAATTTTCAAAATGATTTTCTGGGTTTTATTTTGTTTTTCTTAAGAGCCCAACATATTTAAACATTTCAAGATCTCTGAAAACATAACAACCCTAGGAACATTTCTTTAAAAATCTTAAAAAAAATTTTTTTCAATAGAAGTGACAGATGGGAGAGGATTGAGAGTCCATACTAAGGAATTGTTCGCCGATAATGGTTTGTTATTTATGAAAGAAACGAACTTGAGAGAATGTAAAAGAAATTTTAGTAAGGATCTAATTAAAATGAAAAAATAACAATAAATGTAGATAAGACTGAAGTTATGTCCCTAAAGGAAACGAATGTAGTAAATAATTTTAATGAATTTGAGTGTGCCGATGAAATCAAGTATCTAGGCATAGATGTAGAAAACAAGCTTAGCTTTAAAAAAAACTCTTTGACTATGTTTTAAATGAAGTTGCCTCAAAAGTCGGTTTCTTCCATTGATTAAGAAAGAAAATATGCATTGACATGGCAAATGACATGTAAATTACCATTAAAAAAACCCTATTTTGAATATTGCCTAAAAATAGTACTATTGTGCTATAAGATTGTTGTTAACAACATTAAAGTACTAAAATATCAAACAAAGAATAATATACTGTACATTCAATTTTATATAAAACATTAAAATACTCTGTTGCCGCAATATTTGAACAAAAAACTAGTCCTAAAATCAAATATACAGCCTAATAATTTGAGGTCACTTAAACTTGTACAGAAACAAGAAAACACAAAATGTATTATTTTATAAGGGATTGAAAATAATGAACTCCCAAATAGAGTTCAAATGTAAACTAGCTATAACTACTCCAAATTTTTTTTTTTAATTTTGAAGAAATAATTATTAATTAAGTATCTAACTTCATATTAAATATTAAATGCTTTTGCATCCGTAAGACCGCCAATAAATCGAGAACCGATCGTCCTATTTGAGCTATATTTTTAGGGAAATAGCAGTAAAACCGATCTCACAGGGCGTACCACAGGGATCAATATTGGGACCGATCTTCTTTTGCATTTTTATAAATAACCTTCCACATATTTGTAAACATACATCAGCTCACTTATATGCTGCTGATGTGCAACTTCATGCTGCAAAGTCGCTCCAAAATATTGATGAACTCACAGCACATGTCAATGAAGATTTACAGTGAATTCACAGATGGTCTGTATAGAATCGACCTCAGCTAAATCCGAAAAAGTCGCAAGTGGTCCCTATATGTTCTAAAAAGTTCAACCTTGATATCTTACCAGATGTTTTACTAAAAGATAATAAATTCAGAGTAGTTACAACTGTCAGTAGTCTAGGATTCGTTATAAAGGGTAGCCTAATTAGCTACAATCATATAAACATTGTCGTTGGACGATGGATGCCTTCGTAAATTGTGGCTGTCTGCTTATTTCACCCTACTGAAACTCGACGAAAGCTGGTAATTGCCTTAGTACTACCTCTCATTACATATGCTGAGGCTGTCTATAGCACACTTGACTCTTTATCACAACGTAAACTGTAAGTTGCTTTCAATGATGCGGTGAGATATGTGTATGGTGTTCATAGAAGCGACCATTCACGCTCGGGAGCTACTTGGATGTTCTCTACATGATTACATCAACGCCAGGAACTGTATATTTCTTCACAAAATCATATACAAGCATTTCAACTTATTTGCTCACAAGGCTCAACTTTTCTCGCTCCAATAGGACTATGAATATTATCCCTTTGCGTTACGTGCACCTCAATTCCTCACGTCAATTCTTCATCCACACTGTCAGACTATTGAACTCGTTACCTATGCGGATTAAAACGATTTCTTATATCACCAGTTTCAAAAGGGCAATTCTTCTTTATTTCTCATCGATTATTTGTTTTAATTAATACCTTATACCTATTCAAATTATCTTACATCTCGTTTTCCTTTCTACCTTCCTCTAATCTATCCCAAACCATTTTTTTTATAATTTAGTTTTAAGTCACTTAAATTTAAGTTCTACGTAGGTACTATAAGAGATATTATCTTAATGTAAATACATACCAATGAAATAAAATACAATGAAATGAAATGAAATGAAAAATTTTAAAATTGCTAATAGATTATTTTCCGTACGTACGATCGTGAGATCGTGTCTGTCAAAAAACGTCTGCCTGATTATGGTGATTTCGGAGATATTTTTACAGAACCTTTTTGTATTAGGTAATTTGAAATTTAATTTTTCACTAATTTGTGAAACATTGATTATTACTAGATATTCAAGTCCTTCGTGCTTCGCTCTTCAATGCAGCATCGTTGGAGCACAGTTTCAGTGATTGTGGTGAGTTTATCGGAAACAGCTGCGATCGTAGCGAATTCGTGCAGGACGAGAAGCACACGCAGCTGTTGAACGATTGAGACAGCAGCCAATCCAAAGTGTCATGGTTTAGCTGATAGCTTAATTGATCAGCGTAGTGTTATTAACTGCTATGGAATGTCAGATCATTGGAGATTTGTAAGAACTTCTATACGGACACAACGCTTTGGTTCGATATGCCTTTTGACGGCCACAATGTCACTATCAGAGCGGATAAACATCCCATTGAAAATCATAAATGTCAATTTAAGGACCCCAAAATTCATGAAATAGAAATGCCATGGATAGGATGGATACCTCTTTCAATTCAGAACGAACATACAATTTTTCAGGAACTAGATACATTTAAAAAAAACCTGAAATCGGATCATATTTAAGTAATATGTAGGCAAAATAGTAAGAGAAAGAATGCTGAAATCAGTTTTCATTCAATTTATCATTCCCAACTGATCACCCCTTAAATCGTTATTCCTCGCCCAATGCTCAATTTTTCGGTGTTGCAAACAAAGTATATTAAAGCAAAGGCAAATAACTACATTATTATAAGGAATTCATGTTGCTCTTTCCACGCTGCCATCCTCATTACTATAAAATAGAAAACACCTTCCTCGTCATGCTTAAATAACTCTAACCCATCGCCACATCCACCAGCGATAAGTGATTTCATGTCCTTGAAATTTCACGGGCGCAACAAGAAACGAAGCAGAGAATTGTAAAAAAAAATAAGTCAATGAGGCCCAGCTTTTAGCTCTTTTTATATTTAAATCATTGAATTAATTTTTCGTAAATAAATTATATATATTTTTTTAATTTCGATTGGGATAAACCCGAAAATGGAAAAAACGATAGGGGACGCCCAACAGGGACGACAAGACGAAGGGCTGGGTAGAAGAAAATGGAAAGCCAAGTGTCAACCACCGCAGTCTCGGACAGACTTAAGCAACCGACAACCAACAGGGATGTAGACGACAAAACTACACCCGCACCGTTTGCGGTAAGTTCAGAAAAGGATGAAACCATATCGCCGCTAACTAAAACAGCTAGCAAGAAAGCAGGGCTGGCTTTTTCTGTAAAGACCTATCTCTAGGCGGCGGTCATAGACTTCAATAAGTCTATCATTGAGATGCGCATTCTGGAAGATGTTAACGACTCCATCCTTAACAAAGAGGGAAAATCCCCCCATTTTGAGCATCTCTCGATCTTTAAAGTTTCGAAACTCCTATCACTGAAAATAAAATACCAGGTAATATTGACAAAATTCTACTGTAAAATTTAAACAAAAATAGTTTTGTTGTAATGTTAAATGAAATTTATCAATACAACTTAAGTTTTATCAATTTCAACGATAATTTGTCAAACGGATAAAACATTTATTACAAAACTACTTTGTCAGGATAACAACACACAATTTTCAGTTCAATAAATCGATATTGTGTGAACTAAATAATTTTGTTGTTGAATTAACAATGTTTTTGTTATACTTAAGAAAACAGAACCAAAAAACACTTTTGTAAAATGGACAAAACTTAGGCAAAATGTTTGTTAGCCGAACAAAAAACAAATTTTCAATATAACAAACATTTTGTTGAAATCAAAAAAATGTTTGTAGATATGACAGAAATTTTGTTTAGATTGATAACACACGTGTTGAATCAACAAAAATATATTTTAAGCATTGCAATCGTTTGAATGCAATGCTATTGATGGCGTCATTTATTTTTCACACGTGAAGTAGTACGAAGCAGAAAGTTTGTTAGTGCGCATAAAGTTAACCGGCGAAATTGAATTAGAAAACCTTCTTAAGACTTAATAAATGGATGAGGACCTAACTACTGAACTATATCTTTCATCAAAAAAAGAAAGCCCCATATGGAAAGATGAGATATGTGAAGATGAGCTTAAACTGGCTGAACTAATTCGTGGCGAACACACGGGACCTAGGCTCCATAAGAAGAATACGAAAGAGCAAGAAAGATCGTGTTACTCCAGGATCAATGTTCGGAAGTTTTACAAAAAGGGAAAAAGAACGTGTCATGGCAACAAAACCCGAGCAGAGATTTATAGAGACGGTCAAGGAAACCGTATAGTGAAGTCACAGTGGGTGCTAAGGGCATGGAAAAACCTTTTCTGCAGATTGTTAAACGGCGAAGACGAAACGAATTCCGCTGTCAGGTAAAATGAACCACTCAATCTGGCCGATGAAAGGTAATACTTTCGTCCACCTGACCAAATTGAAGTGAGGATAGCAATATCCAACCTCAAGCTCAATGACCGGACGGCTTTTCAGGGCAGCGGCGAATAGCTTGGTAGAGAGCATACACCAACTAGTCTCCAAGATTTGGTCATAGAAATGCCTGATGAATGAATCCTCAGCATTGTTTGCCCCATCCACAAGAATGGAGACCCTCTTTGTGACCCTCTACACTGCGCCTATTATAGAGTGAACGCCTGCAACTTTTTTCAACTGTATTTTTCCAAATAATGCAGGGCATGTTGCATGTATAAAGACGAAACTTTAGTTGTCCTTACTGCTAAAAATAGTAGTAGATGACTGAAGACTTCTCAACGTTGTTAGCACAGAAATTGCAGAACTACTTTATAATGGCATTATGAACAGAAGATTCAAAAGGCATAGTTAATGAAATTATCTGAGCAACATAAAAGCCAATTTTAGAAACAAACAACAAAAAATCATATATAAAGGGTGATTTTTTAAGAGGTTTAGAACTTTTTTTAAAAAAAAAACACAAAAAATTCGAAAAAATGAATGAAATATTTATTTGAATCGATAGTTTGAACCTTGCAATTTAATGTTTAAAGATAATTTCATGCAAATGTTGACCGCGGCTGCGTCTCAGGTAGCCCATCCGCTGAGTCCAATTTTGGCATACTCTTTCACACATATCGGCCGGTATCTCACGAATGAATGCATGGATGTTGGCTTCCAGTGCGTCAATCGAAGCGGGCTTGTCCCTATACACATTAGCCTTGGCATACCCCCACAAAAAATAATCTAATGGTGTCAAATCGCACGATCTAGGCGGCCAATTGACCGGCCCGAAACGTGAAATTAACTGTTCACCAAACTCGCCTCGCAATTGCGCCATTGTTTCGCGTGCTGTGTGGCATGTGGCACCGTCTTGTTGAAACCACATATCATGCAGGTCAAGAACTTCCATTTCGGGCAAAAAAAAGTTTGTTATCATCGCTCGGTAGCGTTCACCATTGACAGTAACGCTGCGATTCGCATCATCTTTGAAGAAATATGGCCCAATAATGCCGCCGGCCCATAAACCGCACCAAACAGTGGCTTTTTCGGGATGCATTGGTAGCTGTTGCAATGCTTCTGGCTGATCTTCACTCCAAATGCGGCAATTTTGCTTATTTACGTACCCATTCAACCAAAAACGAGCCTCATCGCTGAACACAATTTTTCGATAAAAAAGCGATCCTCGGCCAGCTTTCCAAGAGCCCATTCACCAAAAATTCGGCGTTGTGGTAGGTCGGCTGGCTTTAGTTCTTGCACCAGCTATATCTTAAAAGGCTTTACGCCCAAATCCTTCCGCAAAATTTTCCACGTAGTGCTGTAACAAAGGCCTAACTGCTGGGAACGGCGCCGAATCGACATTTCGCGGTCTTCTGTCACACTAGCTGATACGGCCGCAATATTTTCTTCACTACGCACAGTACGTAAACGTGTTGGTGGTTTAATGTCCAACAAAGTAAATTTGGTGCGAAATTTGGTCACAATCTTCCGAATAGACTGCTCAGAAGGTCGAGAATGCCGATCATAAAATGGAAGCAGCGCGCGATGAACATTTCGAACCGAGCACGAATTTTGATAGTAAAATTCAATAATTTGCAAGCGTTGTTCATTTGTAAGACGATCCATGGTTAAATTGCAAACCAAACTGAAGCTGTTTGACAGTGACACAAGGAACTAAACACACGTCAGCTGTCAAAACCAGTGTTGCCAAAACCAAACCAGCTAAAAAATCACCCTTTATGTGTGATGCCTGCATTGACAACCACACTATATATCTATTTGTCATCTACCGCCACGTCGCGATCCTTTGCATGTCGCTTCTAATCATCATATTTCTTTATTTTATTTTTTCAAATAATATCCAATATTATCACCAAGCTTCCGTGCTTTTTTCAATTGTTATTGGTGGATATTAAAAATTTCAAATGTCTTGAATTTGAATGTACTGAGTTGCTTCCACTAGATTAAAATCTTTAAAATATTACTGTATATAAAAAAAACACCCTCGACGTTTTTCATTTCTACGAATAATGAAGCCCTAAATAATCCTATGTTGGTGTGCCAGCCCTAAATAATTGTTGCTCAAAAATGAGGAACAACCTTACCATAAGTCCACCACTTTGAATATTTTGACTGCATCCATTTAAGAGCCTTTGTTAATATTACGTGGAATTTCAGGAAGCAGAACCTGCCACAGAGGTCAAAATGAACTAAGGCAGTGTCTATTGAAGTGTTCTTTTATGTATGCGACAGTAATTTATCTGAATAAGGTGAGAAATATTATATCTCACGTATTTTGAGTCCAGGAAAAATACCCCCTACATTATTTTACACTTTAATGGCTCCTTGTGATATTAAGCATTCCTTCAGCTTTTGCTGTCACATATAACATTCACGTCCACTACTCTGGGAATTCAATTGAATAGTCGATTACTTTTCTTTACCCACTTCAAGAATTCTAAACGACATTCCAAATTCCAGTCTGAATTTTTTATGCTCAAAGATTCTTGACGATTGGTCCTTATGTGCGTTTAGTAATATAATGCGATATGGAGAAACGAGATACTTTAAAGGTAGACTTTGTGTTTGCTTGGACCGCCAGTGACCTTATTTTATTTTAATATTTCAAATTAATGATTAACGATCAACGACGTCACAGAAATGCCCAACGCTTGAGAACGACGTGTGAGAGACACATTTGGGCTTTCTTCAACTGAAGCCTCAGCGGCAGAAATATTCTCGGGCACTTCTTTGTCTCACTGGCACGGGAACATTTTGTACTGTGCCTGTGGATTCAAATTTTTCCACTAGACGCTCAATTGTTGATCTGCTAGGACGATTATGACGACCATAAATTGGACGTAGCGCTCTTAACATTCCATCATGAAATGGCAAACCTTACTGAAGAGAAATGTCGAAAGAGCGGCAAGAAATTCGGCGTCGTTTGCTGTCCCTGTCGCTCTACTTTTGTAGCGTCCGTGCTGTCCCTGTGCTGTCCCTGTCGCTCTACTTTTGTAGCGTCCGTGTTGAAAAACCCTTTACATAAGGCACATAAAGGGTTTTCCAATAAGAGGTGTTATTTTGGTATTCAAAGAAAAAATAAATTTTTGGAGATAAATGATCGGATGTTTATTTCATAATAAAGAGGAAGGTATGCCGTTAATAATGAAAAACAACATCAGCCAAGTGGCCACCACGAACACGCATACAGGACTATATTATTTTTCTTGTGTAAACTGAACTTTATAAGCCTTAAGACCCAAGTCTTTATGCAAAATGCGGTGTAATGACGTTTATGGAATTCCCAATTCCAAAGAACGACGAGGAACTGACAAACCTGGGTTTTCTTCAACACTTTGGGCTACAGCAACAATATTCTCAGTTGTTCTTGAGCGACGCGCACGGGTTTTATTCTTCACATCACTAGCTTGTCCCAGCAGCTCGAATTTTTCCACCAATTTCTGTATTGTGGTCCGACAAGGTGCTTCAAGACGACCAAAAAATGCTTTAGTCTTGCGAACTGTGACTGCAAGATTTTCACCATTTTTGTAGTGAATTTTAATAATTTCAATGCGTTGTTGAAGCGTGTATCGTTCCATTTTTAGTAGTTTCTACTTGTCAAATGTCAAAGAATAAAAGTTTCAAAAGTGACAGCTACCGAAATAGCGGATCATTCATAATAACACCCCTCATTGGAAAACACTTTATAACGTCATCGAGTTTCATGTGAATTGAACTGAAAAAGAAATTTTTCGCTGTAGGCGCCACCTGTTGAGCATTTTCCGACTTTTCTTTTTTTCTAAACCTTCACATAGCATTTCGATGGGTATGCCGCAAGTTCTGGTTCGAGAGTTATCAGAGCCTATTGTACTATCTTATAAGCTCTTGCACTTTACAAGATATTTAAGTAGGTATCTACAATTACAAGCGTGGTATTAGTTTGTTTTCTGATCTGTTAAGGCATGTTTTTATCTTTGACTGGAATAGATTAGGGAAGTTAGTTTAAGGTTTCTATTTTTCCTTCCGATCTAGACGGAGTCATGCCTGACCCTAAAACTCAACTCGAAGTCCAATATCGAACATTGGGTGTGGAAGGCAAGCATAGCTTTCTACGCCTGTATAGTAAAACTTTCGGCAAAAAGTGGGGGCTTCAACCAAAGATTTTTCGTTGGATGAACACAGAGGATGAACACCTACGGATCACTGGTATGGTGGTCCGCCTTAAGCAAAGCCTATAACATCACCAAATTAAGTAGAGTCCAAAGAACAACTGGAATTGGAATTCTGCCAGTGGATCTCCATATAAAAAACATTGCTGCGTGTAGTGCAGTCAGATTGAAGGAAGCTAAATGTTGGTCCGAAAGGCCTTATGGCCATACCATACCTACTTCCCCTTCCTGAAGGCATAGGTCGTATATCTACAGACAACATAGTAGCCAAACTCGACTTCCATAAAAACTTCTCCGTTAGATTCCCCTCTAGATCAGAATGGGAGGAGAATGCGTGCGTAAATGAATTCGACACACCTATCTTCACAGATGGTTCCAAAATATACTATGGAGTAGGAGCGGGCATTTTCTCATCAGAGTTAGACATCTCAAAAACGCTTCGGCCTCCCAACGCAGCCAGAGTCTGCAGCCTGCACTTCACCTCAAGGGCTGAGACTAGATGGATGAACCTGACGAACTGTGTCATATCAAGGAAGGTCTGGCCAACCTACTGATCTAACCGGTATTTCGCCGTGCTTTCCTTAAACTGAAGGAGAAGAGTCAAAACCGGGAGAACAGTTTATTTAATCAAAAACTCAATTCGTTTAGTATTAATTTCTTTATTTGACTCTAGGGCTCGCTGTCTCGATGCTATGGCTGCAACCTTAGAGTTTTAATATTAAACCTGCTCTGCCTTGTCTCTAAAAATTCCTAGTCTTTTTATACTGGCCATTTATGGTTCACTCGCATTCCCCTCCAACATAAACATTCTTCCGCAACTTCTTGTGGTGCGTTGCTCAACTAAGCTGATTCGGTCATTTTTTGTTCTTCTATAAACCAGAATACCATCGATATCGCAATAAGTCATTGGCGCTTGCCTTAGCTATGCATAGTGCATTGTCAGCATAAAGGCGTCGTTGGTATCAACATATCACTCGTACTTTGCCTCGACCACACATTGTGTTGTGTCAGCATGTGCACAGAACTTATATGCGGAGTCCCCTTTGACTGTGTCGTCAATGGATAATCCATTACTCATACTGTTTATGGTTTTTTGTTGGCGATTTGTGAGAATGACATGTGATATGTTGACACTGACCTAGTGAAGCGACTTATTGGGAAAATCGTATATTAGGCATTTTATGTTATGAGGAAATAATTATGACGTGTGAGCAGATATGAAAAGTGCATATGGGAAGAAGTGGAATGCGAGTGGTATTTGAAATAGAATTTATGGGATAGATACCAGATGCGTTTATGTAGGTACTACATCCTTCCTCCCTTAGAAAAAGAAAATTGACATTGAAAAGGTTACAATCAGTAGCTTATTCTCTAGGGGATTATTCGAAAATATTATTTTTCTGTTACATACAAATTTTATTATTTGAATAGCTTATTTTCTAAAAATTTGTTTGGAAATCGTATACGATTCCCTTTTTTTTTTTTCTACATTTGAGAAATTATTATAACTATTTACTACATCCCGCTCCCCTTAAAGGGGGAAATTATACCTTGAAGAGGTTAATTTCTGATGAATTGAAAGGGAGAATTTTACAATTTTGGAATGTGTACAGTTTGGATCTCAATTTTAGGTTTTACAAAGTGAGTGTGTTTTGATACTATTTGCTAATCTTACAGAATGATTTCTCGTATGGTACCCTTCTCATAGGGTAGAGTTTGTTCTGTCTTGTCTGGTTCCGTATGAGGATTTTGTCACCGACGTTAAATCTCTTGGTTTTACTGTTCCTGTCGTATTGTAGCTTCGTCTTCTGTTTTTTGTCGTACAGATGCTCTATGGCAATTTTATAGACGTGCTGCAATCGAGCTTTGAGTTCGTTAGCGTAATTGTCATAGTTATATGAGATCTGTGGGTTTCTGTTCAGTGAGCTGGGTATCTTTGGTGGATAACCGTATAGTAGTTCATGTGGACTGTAGGTCGTGCTGGTGTGTGGAGTCGTATTGTAAACGAACATGGAATATGGAAGCCCAAGTCCCAAGTGAGAGGGTCTTGATTTACGTAGTGTCTCAGATATTCTGCTAACGTTTTGTGGTTAAACTCCAGGGCGCCGTTAGTCTGAGGATGATACGGGGTGGTTTGAAGCTTCTTTGTTTTCAAGATCTTGCATACTTCCTTGAAGAGTGTGCTGAGGAAGTTCGTACCTTGGTCCGTTAGTACCTTGTCCGGTATTCCGAAACGACAGACTATTCGCTCTATTAACATCCGGGCTATCGTGTAAGCTTCTTCATTGGGTATTGCAATAGCTTCGCTAAATTTCGCTAGGTCGTCGTGGAAAGTTAGAATGTATTTTTTTGCTGTCGTGGCTAACAGGTGGGGGACCTACGATGTCCAATGCTATTCGTTCGAATAGAGTCTTACTTGTAGTTGTTATTTTCAGAGGTATTTTCGGATTCTTGGATGGTTTATTCTTCTGGCAGGATTCACATTTGCGGATGAATTCCGTCGTGTCCTTGGTCATAGTTGGCCAGTAGTAACTCTGTTTTATTCGTTTTATAGTGCGTATTATTCTTTTGTCGATGTGAAGGTAAATGGTTATATATTTTTGTTTGAAAATGTCGTATATTGTCCTTCTTATATCGTTTTGGTCGTTGCCGCTAAGTGGCAAGGAAATTGCTATTGAATTTACCTTTTTGTCTGTGCAATCAGTAGAGATGTCTTGTAAACACTTGGTTACAGTTTGTTGATCAGAGGTACTTCGCAAAGGAATCGGTAATGTGACGATTTTATAGTCAATAGTCAAGGTTTGTCCTATGTTGGGTTTTACGAAGTTGTCAAATTGTTCTGTTAAGTGTTCTTCGTCAGGGGATTCAATGGGAGGAAGGAGTATTGTTTTAAATGAAACTTTGTTGTCTGAAAATATTGAGTTTTTTCTTTTTTTTCGATAAGTGTCAAGCTTGAAGTAGGTTGAGGATCTATCGGATTTGGTTCTACCCTATCTGCTCCGTTGGATGTGTTAAGCGCTTGTTGTCGACTTCTTATAGTTACGAGTATTTTCGTGTTCTCTTCGTTTATTAATCGTACGCGACTGAGGGCGTCAGCGATGACATTGCTTTTGCCGGACTTGTGCACAATTTTGAACTCATATTCTTCCATTAAGATACGCTACAGTAAAAGTCTTGAAGTGAAATTCTTTTGTCCAATTAATCATAATAGATTATTGTGGTCAGTGCAGATTGTAAATTTTCTTCCGAAAATGTACGGTTGAAACTGTTGCAGGGCATAAGTAATGGCAAGTAACTCCTTTTCAGAAGTTGTATACCTCGTCTCGGCGTCGTTAAGGGTTCGACTAGATAAAGAAATCGGTTTATCTTCTCCTATCGGACCTTGAGAGAGTACTGCTCCTAAAGCTATGTCGCTTGCATCAGTGGTGACAATAAATTCTTGGCTGAAATCAGGTTAGACGAGAATAGGGGGTTTTATGATATTTTCCTTTAATTGCCTGAATGACTCATCGCAAAAAAGCGTCCCACTTAAAAACAGCGTTTTTCTTTAACAGTTTGGTTAGGGGTTCGGCCAGATCTGCGAAAATAGGTATAAATTTTCTGTAGTATCCAACGAAACCGAGGAATGACTTGAAGTCTTTTGGCTTCTTTGGAACCGGGAATGTTTTTACTGCCTTAATTTTCTCAGGGTCTGGTTTTATTCCTTCTTCAGAAATAACGTGGCCAAGGTAGGTAAGCTCTTTTCGGACGAAATGACACTTGTCGGGTTGTAATTTAAGATTGTGTATTCTCGAAGACGGTTGAGAACCTTTATAAGCCGGGAGTTGTGATCGTGAAGGTCGTAACCATAAATGACTATGTCATCTACGTAGACAAAGCATTCGATGCCCTGTAGTCCCATTAATACGTTATTCATCAACCTCTGAAATGTTGCCGGTGCGTTTTTTAATCCGAATGGCATACGATTGTATTCGTAATGCCCGAACGGAGTACTGAAAGCCGTTTTGCTTTTGTCGTTTTTATCCATTAAGATTTGGTGGAAACCTTTGGCCAGGTCGAGCGTACTAAACTACTTTGACTTACCGAGCTGGTCGAGGATGTCGGTTATGTTTGGTAGTGGGTACGCATCTCCAAGCGTTAGCTCGTTCAGTTTTCTGAAGTCTACCACTACTCTCCACCGTTTTGTTCCATCCCTGGCGGACTTTTTAGGAACTAAAAGCAAAGGCGAGTTCCACGGGCTATAGCTTGGTTGTACTATGCCATCCTCCAACATTTATCTATTTTATCCCATTCTAAATTTATTCTGTTTACGTTAATCTTCTGATCTGTTTCCAATGTGTTCATCAGAAGTATTTTAATTTTTTCATTGTAAGGTTTGACTACCGTTTCGCCTAGGTAAATTCCTGGAACAACTTGCTTTTTTCTTGTTACTATATCTCTGAGGAGGTAACTTGATTAAAAGGAATTTCGACTATCTTTTGACTTCTTTGTTTTAATGTGATTAATGAATTTTTTGTTTTCCCTTGTTTATTATAATTTTCTTTAATCTCGGTCTTATGCTCTACTAAGGATTTTGTCATCTTAGTCGTTTCGTCTGCCGGAGTGTGTGTAACCTCAGTTTTAATTTCTGGGAGGTATTTGTTTACCTTGGTCTTACTATTAGCTGGGCCTTTAAATTCGATTTCCTCTGATGATACCAGAATTATCTCGTCTAAATTATCCGTCAAATGTCGAAGCTTACTGGAAATTGGATTGCTCTTGGCTTGCCTTGGGTGCTTTTGTGGAACTACTGAGCTGCCGTTTTGAGATGCGGAGTCAGACATCAGTTCCCACGTCGATTCTTTTCTTACCCCAGTGTCTTTATGGCGCATGGTTTTGGTAGAGCAAGAATCGATATGTTTGGACCCATCCATTGCAGGCTGGAGGTTACCGGAAGTTGAGTCAATGTTTGGTAGCCTTAGGTCGAACCTGTCTGCTCTGTTACCGTGTTTCTCAGCATTATTTATTTATTTATTTATTTATTTATTTATTTAATTAATTAATCTACAAGCCGCTTAAAGCTAACAGATATTTAAGGTATAAAAATGAATTAAAGAAAGAAAATATCCAAAAGCATTGCCTTAAATTTATCTCTAGATACACATAAGTCAATATTACTGCAAGCTTCATTGAAAGATATAATTGCTCTAGATAAAGGTTCGTTACTCCCATATTTAGTTCTGTGCGCGTTTTGAAAAAGAAAATCTCTAGATCTTAGTGATCTAGCAGGTACATAGATAGATACCATTGAAAGAAAGGGTGGACATTTGATATTATAACTTAATATATCTCTTACAAACATTACGTCATGAATAGTTCGCCTCGATTTTAATGATTTAATTCCAAGTAATTGGCATCTGGCTGAATATTCCGGGCGGAAATTCCAACGCATTTTGAAGAATATTAGTCTCGTAAAACGTCTTTGTATTCTTTTGATGCGATCGGAGTGAGTATTAAACGAGGGATTCCAAATGACATCGGCATACTCAAGAAGCGATCTTACCAAGGAGAAATATAAAGATAAGAGGGCATATGGATCTTTAAAATCTTTACAGTTTCTGTGAATAAAACCGATGGCAGAATTCGCTTTCAAGACAATATAGTCAATATGATTTTTGAAACAAAATTTTGAATCGAGAACAACGCCTAAATCTTTGATTTTATCAACCCTACAAAGTAGGTTAGAGTCAATGACGTAATCAAATTGCGAAATCGAGATCAATTTTGAGAAGGTTATCACATTACACTTCTTTATGTTAAGCTTTAAATCATTGAGGTTACACCATTCTGAAATAGAATTTAGATCTGACTGAACTAGGCGGCAGTCATCTATGCTTTTAATTTTTAGATACAGTTTTAGATCATCGGCGTATAATAGACATTGGCAGTGCTTGATAGCCAAAGTTATATCATTGATAAAAATTGTGAAGAGCAATGGACCTAAATGGCTGCCTTGGGGAACCCCGGATGTGCATTGAATCGATCTGGAGCAAACATTGCCTATGCGTACTTTTTGTGTTCTCCCAAAAAGATAAGACGATAACCATGATAAAATCTTCGAGTGAAAACCAAAAAGTTCAAGCTTTTTCAATAGTGCTGCATGATTTACTGAATCAAAGGCTTTACTGAAGTCGGTATAAACTGTATCGACTTGATATTTGTTCTCAATAGCGTTGACAACATACGATGAGAAGAGTGCCAAGTTAGTGGTAGTAGACCTACCGGAAACGAAACCGTGTTGAGCAACTGATAAGAACTCTTTAGTGAGGAACTCAAGTTTGTTTGTGATAATGCTTTCGAAAACCTTAGGAATTGCGGATAACTTGCAAATTCCCCTATAGTTTTCGACATTATTTTTAGGTCCAGACTTTAGGATAGGAACAAGGAATGAAGTCTTCCATTCTTGAAGGAAGATACCCTCAGAAAGTGAATGGTTAAAAATATTAAGCAAAGGGAAGCAGAGAGAGTCACAACAGTAACTAAGAATTATAGTTGGGATGCCATCAGCCCCAGCAATAGGATTGCGTTTAAGCAACCTAAGCGCCAAAAGGACTTCATCATTGCATAACTGGAATGAGCCAATATCAACCTTACATGCTATATTGTCTATCGAGTTATTATTTAAACCTGATTTGGAGTAAACCGATTCAAAGAAGTTAGAGAACAATTCAAGATTAGAACCCAAATTAGAGGACTTACTATCCTTGAGAAACATTGCATCTGGAATTCCCACCGACTTACCCGTAGGTAGCACCCCGGAGGTGTAGCTTCTTGAAGTTTTTCTAGGAGGATTAATTGGTTGGTATTTGAGGTTTTCGTTATTTGCCTTGAGATACTTTGAGGAGGATATTCGTTGAATACCTTTCCTAACCCGTAAATGTGTGGCCTACCTTATTGCAGGTTTGGCAGCCTCTTTGAGTTGGCTTGCGCTGTGGGCTTTCTCTAGTAATTTTAAGTTGGGATTCTTGATTCCATCTTCGAAAGTCTGTAGCGCAAGTTTGTGATTTTCTAATATAAGAAAGTCTCGTACAGCTTTTTCGTTGGTAGCTGAATAGAGCGCAAGAAGCAGATGGGATAGCCTGTCGCCGTATTCGTTGTTAGCTTCTCGGGTATTTTGTTTGGCTGCCAGGAGCTGGTTCTGCGCCGAAATACGGAACCTACGGTCTTTGAACTGGGATTCCAGCTCCGTCACTGAGAAATAATTGGTGCTGTGAGTCGTCGGTTATAAAGCAGAATAACGTGTTGCCACACGAAATAAATTTACATAGTTCGTCGTGTTTACCGTCGAACGTGGGGTTGATGCGATAGACATCGTTCAACGAGAGTTTGACGCTCATCGTCGGTGAGTTATGTGGTGTAGGGTCTGGTCGAGTTGAGGAGTCTGCGAAAGGTAGGGCTTTGAAAAGCTCTAAAGTTTGGGCTTTGCGTCGGGTAAAAATGATGTAGACTAGACGTTTGGGTATGAGTGTGTAAAAAAAATGTGTGCAATAATATATTAAAATAATATTTACTTTATAAAAAAAAATAGTTTCTGCTGCGGCTGCTCTGCTGCGGTTTGTCCTGCTGCTGTGCTTTTTTTCCAATTTTTCACTTCACTGTTGCGGTTTGTTCTGCTGCTGTGCTTTTTTCCAATTTTGTTTGTATTTACTGTTATCTGTTGTAAGCAGATACGCTCAATATCACCTTTTTTTTCTACTGGTGTGTAGCCCCAGTGACGCCTCGAGTGCTCGATAGACTCGTATATGGGTTTTGGTAGTTGGGACCGTTTTACGTGGATCCCACCGCTGCCACCAATGTTGTAACCGGTATTTCGCCGTGCTTTCCTTAAAATGAAGGAGAAGAGTCGAAACCGGGAGAACAGTTTATTTAATCAAAAACTCAATTCGTTTAGTATTAATTTCTTTATTTGACTCTAGGGCCCGCTGTCTCGATGCTATGGCTGCGACCTTAGAGTTTTAATATTAAACCTGTTTTGGTGCGGACCGCACCGCAACTTCTTGTGGTGCGTTGCTCAACTACGCTGATGCGGTCATTTGTTCTTCTATAACCCAGAATACCATCGATATCGCAATAGGTCATTGGCGCTTGCCCTATCTATGCGTAGTGCATAGTTGGTATCAACATCGTACTCGTACTTTGCCTCGACCACACATAGTGTTGTGTCAGCATGTGCACAGAACTTATATGCGGAATCCCCTTTGACTGTGTCGTCAATGGAATGTCCATTACTCATACTGTTTATGGTTTTTTGTCGGCGATTTGTGAGAATGACATGTGATATGTTGACACTGACCTAGTGAAGCGACTTATTGGGAATATCATACATTAGGCATTTTATGTTATGAGGAAATATGACGTGTGAGCAGATATGAAAAGTGCATATGGGAAGAAGTGGAATGCGAGTAATATTTGAAATAGAATTTATGGGATGGATACTAGATGCGTTTATGTAGTTACTACACTACAATGATGCCACAACAAACAACCTCTTAGCCAGATTAACGGCAATTAGTAAAACGCAATTTGTGTTTTTCCCTCGTCAGGTAACGGAGATGAGGAACACAGCCACTTAAACCAACAAACCAAACAACGGAAACACTCTCTGGTGGAACGGTTCAGAATTCCTTAGGCCGGAGCAGGGGCGCACTAAGAGGCAGTGGCATCCGGGCGGTAAAGCAAGCTAACGCCCCTTAAACAATTTAAGAAAAAAACACGAACAAAGATTTAATTAAAGATGTTTTCGAGCTTTTTTTGCACAGAATGTATCGATTAAATCATTTAAATCTATATTACGTGTGTGCTCCTTTTCGATTGAAAGTATAGCCAGATTAGTCAACCTATTTTGGCTCATTGTTGATCTTAGATAAGTCTTAATTTATTTTAGTTTTGAAAAGCTTCATTCACACGATGCCACTGAGACGCAAATTGTTAAATAAATTCTCATCGCCAATGATGGACTCGGTAACGAGTCTAAAAAGTCCCACTCAACAATGAAGCTTAAAAATTCAAAGGCTGTCCAAATTTCTGAATCTTTTAAATTTATGTTTGCAGCTACCATGTGACGCCGTATTCGCTTGGTTTCCAATATGATACTGTTGTCTGTTAGTTTTGTAAATGACGAGGTAAGCATTGGTTTACATTTTTCCATATTACCTATCTTAAGGGAATGGGTCAGAAACAAAATTTATGCGCACATGGGTATGTATAATTGGGGAAACAAATTTATTTCTTATGTGTTTTTATTGTGTGCAATGCGCGGAATAGTTATTTTGCCCCCCTATTAGTCTGCCACCCGGGCGGACTGATTCGTTCCATTATCGGAAAAGATATAAGGACCCTGCGAAATCCAGTCCTGTATTAGTGAATGGCAGTGAAATACTTGTACTTTCACGTGGCAAAGCTGCCATAACTTGGCTTCGGGCTTTCTTTCTATGAACGGTGCCTGTAAGAATCAGCTTTTTCACAAAGTTTTTGCTTCTCAATATTCACATCTAATTAAACGGATTAATAGCTGATCTTCCCGGTGGATAGAAATCTTATGAATAAATTTAAATCTTAGGGTTGTGAGGCGTGCATTAAACGGCAATGGTTTGGTTTGTCAACAATATGTGTGGATGAGTGCGTATTCATTGAAAATTCCAATAGGAATCGATTAAGAGATCACACCAATAACGAAAATGGTTAAAAGGAGCGTACTTTATACAGTTTTTTGTAAATATCTTTTAAAATATTAACTTTTCCACAAAACAGTCTTCGGCACATATATAGCTACGAGCATGATCTACAAAAAAGGTGTACATCTATATTCCGTAAATCAAGAAAAAAACAGCTTTCTGTGCGATTGAAAAAAATTGCTTCACCAAATCACTTATTACTCTAAAAGCAGTCGATGTATCGCTACCATTTGCCGTTTAATTAAAGGTTATACCGGATGTTATGTGCGAATTTCAGCCTTCTACGTCAATTAGTTTCTGAGATAGGCCAAGGTACAAAATTGGTCTATAGTGGTCGAACAGACGGACAAAAACCAAACTGTTAAGGTTCCGTTTTTTCCCTCTGGGTACGGAACCTTAAAAAGAGCGATGACACGTTAGGGGCTCAAGAGATGGGTCCCAGGAGGTCCCATACTTCCATACGTGTTGCATAATTATTTTAGTAGTGACAATTACCGGTGCTATCCATCCTGCCGGATCAAATACCCTATCACTGAAAGAACAGCGCGTTTGGTTACTTGAGCATCATTGAGTAAACTTCACAAAGAAATGCAATGAATCAACTCGCACTTTTGTTATTTAATACAGCGTAATGCGGAAGACAGTTCGAAGAAAACTTGTGGTTTCTAATAATTTCGGACACGTAATTATAATTATATACAAGATGTGTGCCACTAATAATAAACGGATATCTCGCATTTGGAAATACTTTTCCAAGTCCAGTGAAAAGCTTGTTAAGTGTTGAATTTGAAGAAATGAATACAAGTATTCTGAAAACACAACAATCTTAATTGATCACATGAAGAGGAAGCATGAGTTTATAGGGAACGAGTGGTCGGCCACTACAACTGAAGGATGTGACGAAGACGAAGACTATCCTGGAGAAAACGAATGTATTTAGTATGTCTGTGGATCCACCCTTGCGTATGGGAGAACATAGAGGATTTCACGATTTCGTCAAAGCTCTTGCCATCAGGTTCCAAATACCATATTTGATATGTATTACCGAAAAATTATATTGCTATAAAAGAAAAGCTTATGAGTGCCTTAATTGTCTCAAATCACGTAGCAGTTACTACGGATCTATGGACATCAACCTCAAATGATGCAATTATGACAGTTACATGTCATATTTTTTCACGAAGGACAACTCGTTGCTCCATTATTGGGAGCTGTCAAAGTAGAAGGAAGTCATGATGTCTAAAATACATCTGCTGTAAGTAGATACTTATATATGGCTAGTGTTTACATTTCGTAAATAATAGAATATATTATTCTCATTTCAGGTTTTGAGTGATGTTCTTTCGAAGTGGGGTGTCCGGTCAAAGTGTGCAGCAATAACAATTGACAACGAGAAATCAATGCTTAATGCAGTGGAAAAGCTGCAGATTCGCCATATTCCAGTTTCGCACATACGTTAAATTTGGTTGTTACTGATACATTTAATTTTATCTGCTTTGAAAATATTTTGAGAAAATGCAAGGCTATTGTTACGTAGTTTAGAAACTATGCAGCAGCAGCTAAACAAATCGGAATTGATCTTAATAAAAGCGGTGCCGAAAATATAGAATAGTACTTTCCACATGCTTCAAAGAATTTTGACAGTGAAAAGTGAATTGGCACTTGCTTTAAAGGAGTGTGAAAAATCATCATCTAGTCTTAATGCGGATGAGTACCTTGTTATCACAGAAATAACTCAAACGTTGGAACCATTTGATACATCAACAACAAATATATCAGGAGAAACTAATGTTACACTATCTTCCATAATCCTACTGATCCGGGATATAAAAATAAAAATGGCTTTGTTTCAAAGCAATATATACGCACTGAGGAAGCAAAGCAAATATTTTTTCAGCTTCACGAGTCCATTCAGTCAAGGCTAAATCCGTACGAAAATAGAACAGCAGCAGTACTGGCTACACTTCTTGATCCTAGAATCAAAAGAAAGGGCTTTTCTCGAATACTCAAAAAGAGCATCACAGTGGTTAGAAAATTCGTCCACAATCAGAGCAACCATCAACATCAACAAAAAAATCAGCACAAATATCCGATGACTTACTATCTTTTCTGGATGAACCCGATAGGCATCACAGTACATCTGTGAGTGTACGCTATCGTCGATATAAGGCAATATTTGGAAAAACCACCCATCGACAAATGTGAGTGTCCAATAAAATATTGGGAGGGATCAGGAACAAAGCTTAAGGAAATGGCATACCAGCAACGTCAGTTCCTTCGGAATGAATATTTTCGAAGGCTGGTCAGATTATGACTGAACGTTGCTACAGACTGAAGGCCAAAGCGTTAAATCAGCTCCTTTTTTAAAGCAAAATTATGCTATTTTTTTAAAAAATAAATAAACTTTTTTGAGCAATAAAAATTTTATAGTTCTTATTATCTACGTTGGTTTTATTTCTTAACTGTACCCGCTTTTCTGGGTCCTTTAATAAATGCGTACATATGAACATGACGTGCGTACATATGAATATAAAGGGTGGTTAAGTTTGAAGGGCCGATGTTGATTTTGAATAAAACACAAATAATAATTGAGATTCTATGCCGTTAATGTGCCGAATTATCATCCTTTAGCCCTTGAATTATTGCTGGCTTATCGACTTACACCTTTTCATTTAAATAACCCCAAAGAAAGAAGTCCAACGGTGTCAAATCGCATGATCATGGCGGCCAATTAACATCGCCACGACGTGAGATAATACGGCCATTGAATTTCTCCCGCAAAAAAGCCACCATAATCGTCCACATATCGTCCACATCCTTCTTCCAATTCGGGCCATATAAAGTTCGTTATCATCTCATGATAGCGAACACCATTATCAGTAACTGGCTGACCGGCCTCATTTTGGAAAAAAATACGGCCCGATGATGCCGCCAGCCCATAAACCGCACCAAACAGTCATTCTTTGTGGGTGCATTGGTTTTTCGACAATCACTCTTGGATTTTCATTCACCCAAATGCTGCAATTCTGCTGGGGTAGTCCTACTCGGATGGGTAGACAAATCTTTTGCGGTTTGAGTCGAACCCTTGTGTGTTTTCTTTTGCTTTATTCCTGTGTTCCCTCTGTTTGTTAGTCATGTTGCGATATTTTGCGTGATTATCGCGACGCGTAAAAGCTGACTGTACATGTACGCAATTCCAATGAATGTCTTTATCTTTTGGTGTCACATAATTTGTACTTGCTACTTCAGTTATGTTCCATTAAAACAGATAATTAAAAAATATATAATAACGTTCGGAACCTATAATACAGGGTCCGCCAAATAACTTTTTTTTTGAAAATGCTATAAAAAAAAACTACTGAATATTTTCTCAAATTCCTTTTTTTATTTGAAAGTACAATCCTTCCGGTTAATAAAGGAAAATAATTTCATTCAAATGGCTGCCTCGGCTGGCCATGCAGTCGCCTACACGATCGGTCCAATTTCTAAGCACATTTTCGATTGTGTGCGGCTGTATTTCACCAATGGCTTCACGAATATTGTCCTTTAAAGCGTCAATTGTCTCTGGCTTGTCGGCGTAACACTTATCTTTTACGGCACCCCACAAATAATAGTCCAACGATGTCAAATCGCAGCTCCGATCTGCGGCTGATAATGCGATCTTCAAAAACAGGGCGCAAAACATCGAGTGTAGCTTCGGCTGTGTGGCACGTAGCGCCGTCCTGTTGAAACCAAATGTTGCCAATATCCTCCTCTTCAATTTCTGTGAACGAAAATTCTTTCAACAATGCCCGATAACGATCGCCATTGACTGTAACGGCCACTCCTTGCTCATTTTCGAAGAAAAATGGCCCAATTATGCCTCTGGACCAAATTCCGCACCAAACAGTGTACTCACTGTTTTTGGCTTTTCACGCTTTGGTTTATCGATGAGGATGCCAGTTTCTTTCACTTTTTTCACAAGATAACGAACATACGGAGCTGACGGTGCTTCTCTTCTTCCAAATTCCGTACGCAATTTTCGCACAAATTCTGCAACAATATGTACCATGATTTTCAAAGTAATGTCGCAGTATTTCCCAGCGTTGTTCAAGCGTATACACAACCATATTCGTTCAGCGGAAGGAAGGAAAAACCATCCTATGTAATACCTCTACTCACGACAAATCGCTTGATATAAATGTATTGTTGAGGTATCGTTACGTACATACTCCATACTCGCGGACAAACAGGAAAATGTGTTATATTTTATAGATGTAGAGAAGAGATGAAAACGATCGATAAACTATCGATATCGGGTGTTTTTCGAAAACTATCGCAAGTGAAGACTATCGATGTTTAAGGAACACTACTGTATAATGAAAATGACTTATAGATGGTTGAGAATGAGTGAACTGCGGAACTGTTGGAATCCTTGCATCGCTGTGGAATACAAACTGGTGTCCTTGTTTGCAATGAAGTGTACGCTTCGATAATCGCTTTCTATATGAATTGCGGCTAAGCAATTCTTGCAATATTTTAAGGATGCTTACACTTTCTCTGGATTTTTGTAAATTTGGAACATAAACGAAGAGGATGTGATCCATTGCAGTGGTAGCAAGGAATATAGCTGGACTTATTACGAAACGACTTATGTTATTGGTGTTTGTGTGTCTGGGAAAGCTTAATAGATTTCGTTGGACAGTAGTTATATTGCTTGTTAGCATATTTGATATCCGACATTGTCTCTAAGACCCGATAGCGGTTCGTTATTGATAAACCCATGTCTTTCTATGAGGGAATATCAGATTGCTTTTCTATGGATTGCTCCCACATGGATAAAGTTTATTCCGGCAAACGATTTGAGCATAAATAAACTTAAATTGGGTCCCATGACTCAGTTGAAATTTTATATGCTTTCAGATTGGAAAAAAAAAACATAATTTATTTCACGCTGTGTCTCTTTTATGTGCTTCCTAGACGCAGATCCAACCGACCTACAATTTAATAACATTTTTAATTGATTATTGACCAATATGCGTCTCTTTTCATATTGGCCAGTAGAAGCATCCCAAGCAAATTGAAAATTATCAGCTGAAATTATCAGCTGGCTCCCGCGGCCACTATGTTTTTTGCCTCTCCTTTAGTTTTAGCTCTCAGGTTGGAAAGCTTTTTAACCGAACACAGTTTGGATGGTTGATATACATACATATACACAGCTGTAAACACGTCACGAAAAGATGGCGATGTGAAGTAGTTATACCATGAAATACTTCGGTATCACATGGCGGGACTTTAATGTATGGAGCAGACGATTTAGTGGGATCAACTAAAGCCGCGGGAGCCATGAGATGATTAAACGTAGTGCTAGTAGTAGAGCTGTCTTCTGCGATAATATTAAGTTTATTTATGTGGTTTGTGCAATTTGTTGTGTTTTTATATTTAAGTAGGTTTTTATTTTTATAATTCAGGTTAAGTTATTTTTATTACTATTTTTGAAGAATTGAGAAACCGGTAGCATCACGACAACTGGATGTGATCTGTCCCCAACTGTTGACGTCTTAGCTGCTGTGCGGCTGGTAATCGACTGTCCCTCTTCGTTGTCTGTTGCACAGCAAGTTGAATCGCCTGAGTTGATAACTGGATATTGGCCAGCTTTGTGTTGAGAAGTTTACTTCACAACTGAACTAGATTCCCACATTTATAATATCAAGCAATTCGGTTAGAAAATTAATATGTCTAGAAGAGAGTATTAGACATTTTTTTTTTAATTGCCTCAATGCATTTTCGGTAGAAATAACTGCACGCCCTATTAGTCTGCCACCCTGGGCGAATAATTAATTTGCTAGCTCTGACTAGATTCGTTCCATTATCGGAAAAGATAACCTTTGGCATGCCCCGGCGAGCAACAAATCGACCTAAAGTCCCTACAAATTATTGGCTTGTCAAATTATTAGTAGCTTCTAAGCGAATAGCCCTGGTCGTGAAGCAGACAAAAACGCAGTCATATCACTTCGATAAGCAACAGTTTCGCCCTAAAATATTGTATAAGTGAATGACAGTGAAATAGACAGACTTTGCGTATAAAAATCCACTTCTTCACAAAGTTTTTGATCTGGGTACCTACATAATATTCGCATCTAATAAAACGGATTTATAGCTGATAAACGACGTGGACAAAAGTCTTACAAATAAATTGAACAATTAGGTTTGTGATGCGAGCATTATACGCCATATCTTCGGTAGAAGTATCTGCAGACCTTGTAGCGAATGAATAGCATGTTTTCACCTAAGACCACAAAGCGTTTAACCCGATTTCAAATGCTGCTAATGAACTTAGAGTACGGTCACCTCCTAGGATTTCATAATGTAAAAGGTAAAAAAGAGTTGAGAAACTCACCCAACGGTAAATTTTGATAGCAGAGGTTCCTGCAAATAATCCTATTCAGGATCAAGTTTATGCAGAGGAAATTTTTTTGTCTTTGAATTTTAAAGCACTTGTATGAACAGGTTTAATTTGCAGAGTGAATTGCGATTCTCTGTATAGAAATAATTACGCACAGTAATGACGATAAATATGGTGGGTAATTACCTCTTATCATAATATTTATTAAAACATTTAGAATGTATTTTCAAAAAAAGAAAAGGAAAATATCCGTACCTACAGGAAAACTTATAACAAATATACAATTAATTAAAATTTTCAAACATTTGTACAAAAAAAAAAAACCTATATTACGTATGGCGAGAATATGCTGCCCCCCTACTGCAACCCCCCTGCTTGGGACCAATGTTTAGAGGTATGCAAAGAGTAGTCGAATACATACATGGGAAGAATGAATGTAACATTTTTGCACACACCCAAACTCCAAACAGTACCCCAAACAGGGGGTAGGGGAGTTGCAGGAGTTCAGCATGACCCTCCCATACATAACAGTACTATTAAGAAATCTATCAAATGGAAAGTAAATAAGAGGTTTATTGTGAATGACCCGCTATTTGGGTAGCTGTCACTTTTGAAGCTTTTATTCTTTGACATTTGACAAGTAGAAACTACGCCATTACTAAAAATGGAACGCTACACGCTTCAACGACGCATTGAAATTATTAAAATTCACTACAAAAATGGTGAAAATCTTGCAGTCACAGTTCGCAAAACTAAAGCATTTTTTGGTCTTCGTGAAGCACCTTGTCGGACCGCAATACAGAAATTGGTGGAAAAATTCGAGCTGTTGGGACAAGTTAGTGATGTGAAGAATAAAACCCGTGCACGTCGCTCAAGAACAACTGAGAATATTGCTGCTGTAGCCCAAAGTGTTGAATAAAACCCAGGTTTGTCCATTCCTCGTCGTTCTTTGTAATTGAGCATTCCACAAACGTCATTACACCGTATTTTGCATAAAGACTTGGGTCTTAAGGCTTATAAAGTTCAGTTAACACAAGAACTCAAGCCGGTCGATCATCAAGCAACGAAAGCATTGATCTTTTACGGGAAAAGTTTCCGGGCCATGTTATCTCTCGAAGAGGTGATCACAATTGGCCACCGAGATCTTGTGATTTAACACCTTGCGACTTCTTCCTTTGGGGCCACGTGAAAGACAAAGTCTACGCCAACAGCCCAGCGTCGATTCAAGACCTCAAAGATAAAATTCTTGAGGTTATCGAGGACATAGGGCAGCCACTTTGCGATTTGGTTATGGAAAATTTCATGAAAAGGATATGGTCCTATATGCGTGCTCGTGGTGGCCATTTGGCTGATGTTGTTTTTCATTATTAACGGCATACCTTTCTCTTCATTATGAAATCAACATCCGATCATTTATCTTAAAAAATGACATTTTTCTTTGACTACTAAAATAACACCTCTTATTGGAAAACCGTGTAGAATCATTATCTTGGTGGACCTTTATTCCGATTCCGAATTGCAAAACAACTGTTGGTGTCGATGCTTTTTTGTTGTGGTCCTTATTTTGAGTACCACTTCAAAGAAGAAATGTGGGCCATGGGTTTTTTTTTAAATAAATACAAATTAGTATTGATATGTTCATTGTACAATACATGCCAATTTGAAATCAGAATATAAGAAAGTAGCTAGGAATTTATTGAATTGATTTTCAAAATAATAAATACTTTGTTCGTACTTTTCAATGCCGTTGCTTAACATTTGCTAAATATTGGTGTGTAAATAATGTAAATCGAAGTTATCCTTCTTGTGCAGGGTTACAGCTACGAGCACTTGCAAACGAGCTTAAGTAGCATTGCTAATTTTTTAAGTAGTACATAACATATTCGTATATAGGATATTGGATACATGCCTATAGGAAATGTGTTCATCGTTTCGATTTCTTGTACTTTCAGGATATTTCCCTCTGGGCTCGGAACACTGTCTTACGTGGATTTGCTTAGACGTTCTTTTCTGCACAGCCAGCATAATGCATCTTTGTACAATATCCGTGGATCGCTACCTATCGCTAAGATACCCCATGCGATTTGGCAGAAATAAGACACGTCGTCGTGTTACTTTAAAAATCGTGTTTGTCTGGCTTTTATCCATTGCAATGAGCTTACCCCTCAGTTTGATGTACTCCAAGGTAAGTAAATTGCATAAAATTTAATTTAATCTTCCAATTGACTTTTATTTTGCGAAATTTAATCAAACCATAGGATCATGCATCTGTTCTGGTGAATGGAACGTGCCAGATTCCGGATCCGGTGTACAAATTGGTTGGGTCAATTGTTTGTTTCTACATACCCCTAGGAGTAATGCTGCTAACCTATTGTCTTACAGTGCGGTTGCTGGCAAGGCAAAGGCAAAATCTTGGTGGAACAAATAACCCACCCACACCCGGTTGGGCTAGTGGATGGCTAGGACAGACACCAGCCTTAGGTAAGGTTTGAAAGGGGATCCCATAATAAAGGCATTTTGCCAAAATAAAGACACAATCGCATGCTTTACAATAAAAAGTAGTACGCTTTTTGAGGCTTTATCATAACGTATTGACACAAAATTAAGTATAGATGGTGTATATTTGTATGCCATTGGTAGATTTAAACGCATGACACGATTGTTTGTTCGCCTTTTCAGTAACTATAGACTTCATTTTCTAACTAATGGTTTCCAATAAAAATCAGTTTAAATAAGTCCGAAAATGTTGTCTTCTTCAACCTTTGTTTCGGCTGGTAAATAGTTATGGTTGTTTTCTTAAGCAACGTTTGATTAAAATGTCAGTATGTGCAATTTTGTGACTGAAGTTCCTTATTGTGATTTGCAGAAAGAAGGTGTACATGGAGGCGCCTTTTAAAAACGGGTCAGCAAAATACAGTTGCGCATCCTCATTCTGCAAATTCCACAGATACAGAATTATCAACCTTAGATACTCATGAGTTGTGGTTGCCCGATTCAAGGTGAGTATCAGCATTAAGCTATTATATTCTGACAATAAAATATTTCGTAATACAGTTTACCAGAATCAACGCCTACTACAATGACAGCATTGCAACAATTTGGTGCCGAAATGTTAAAATTGTCAAGAGGACTTGAATCGGTAGCATCGTCGTCAACTGGTTCTCCAACAAAATCGGAAATGTCTAGTGTACCAAGTCAAAAAATGCAGAAGTGCGATATGAATATAGAGAACAGAATGATGGAGAGGTAAGACTAACTTTATCTGTACTAGTATCCGTAACTGATGAAGTTGGTTTAAGATGAAAAGTAAAAAGCTATAGCCTAGTATAATAAGAGTTGTTCTGAAAGTGTATAAATTAACTGGTTTAATCGTTAGGCTCACGCACTTGTGAATGTTTTGTATTTTGCATTTTTGATTTATAACTGCTTCAACATATTGAACTATCAAAATTTATATATCGACAATCTCTTTTCATATGGTTTGCTCTACCCTTGTTATTTTGCATATTGCGTTCTGCCTTACCGCTATGCTCCTGCTGACAAGGTTTGCCATAGGCCTCGTTTCGCCGTAAGCTGTTTGATATGCTGCTGTTTCCGCCGATGCTGATGTTGATGTTGACTCGTTCCTCGCCCTCACCTTTTGTCTTGTCTGATGAAGTTAACCGCTGCTGCCATTGAGTCCATTTCCATCAGCTCTAGACCTGTAGCTCTTCTAGAATGAGCTAGAATGAGCTCTTCTTCTTTCGCTGATCTGAATTTTTTTTTGACATCTTGGTTGCGGACACCACCAAAGAAACGGTATTCGTCACTGTTCGATTAAGTTATTTCCAAATTTGCAATGTTTTGCAAGCTTTCTTAAGTCTACGACGTACTCTGCAATGCTTTTCCTCTATACCCGTTGGTATCGTTTTAAAACTACAGGGTCCTCCAAATAACTTTTTTTTTTGAAAATGCTATAAAAAAAAACTACTGAATATTTTCTCAAATTTCTTTTTGTTTTTTAAAGTACAATCCTTCCGATTAACAATGGAAAATAATTTCATTCAAATGGCTGCCTCGGCTGGCCATGCAGTAGCCTACACGATCGGTCCAATTTTTAAACACATTATCGATTGTGTGCAGCTGTATTTCACCAATGGCTTCACGAATATTGTCCTTTAAAGCGTCAATTGTCTCCGGCTTGTCGGCGTAACACTTATCTTTTACGACACCCCACAAATAATAGTCCAACGGTGTCAAATCGCAGCTCCGAGGTGGCCAAACGACATCAGCTCTGCGGCTGATAATGTGATCTTCAAAAACAGGGCGCAAAACTTCGAGTGTAGCTTCGGCTGTGTGGCACGTAGCGCCGTCCTGTTGAAACGAAATGTTGCCAATATCCTCCTCTTCAATTTTTGTGAACAAACAACATGGCCCGATAACGATCGCCATTGACTGTAACGGCCACTCCTCGCTCATTTTCGAAGAAAAATGGCCCAATTATGCCTCTGGACTGGACTGGACCAAATTCCGCACCAAACAGTGACTCGTTTTGGGTATATCGGCTTTTCAATGTATGCGTGCGGGTTTTCTGTGCCCCAAATGCGACAATTTTGCTTGTTTACATACCCACCAAGATGAAAATGAGCTTCATCTGAAAAGATGATTTTTTTTTTGCCAAAATCGGCATCTTCTCTAAGTCGATCGCAGGCCGACTTAGCGAAGCGAAAACGCATTGGATGGTCATTTCATCAAGCGTATACACAACCATATTCGTTCAGCGGAAGGATAAAACTAATTATCTGTCAAATCAGACATGAGCTAAGTGTTGCCATTCGAATACCATTCGAAATAAGCACTAGTTGAAAAAAAAAAAGTTAGATGGCGGACCCTTTAAATTCGTTCTGACAGAAAGTATGGCGTTGGATCTAAATGTTCTCTTATCAGCTTTACAATCACTTCGTACGATTTTGACTTTGGTGTGGCTGGTGAACATAATGTTTTCAATAGGATGTATAGATTTTTGGACCAACGCATGCATCATCTTTTATGTTATTCGCCGTCAAAAACAATTCGAATCTTCCGATGTTGTTCTCCCATTCTCCTTCCTCACCATTAAACTGATTAAATGGACCAGTTATGTTCGTCATATTTGTTGTGTTTGTTGTATTTGTTGGCTCTTCTATGTTTTCTTCCAAATTCATTTATTTTTGTTCTTTTGTTGAAATTACTCAAATTTACTTCTCAATAACTATTTTTACCTTCAATCAACTGCATAAAAGCGATGAAACTTTTCAAGCGACGCATGAAATCAAAAACAAAAAAAAAATTGTCACAACGTTACGTAAACATAAAAGTCATCTATCATGAAGATGGCGTCGTAAAATCGGTCCATACAAAATGTATGCCAAAATGAATTTTCTTCATAATTTTTTTTTTTCGAGGATTTTTCTTGGGTATTCTTTTTGTTTGGCCGGAAATCATCGAAATCGGTCCAGAAGTTCTTGAGTTATAAGCATAGTAACTAACGTCACTCTCTTTTATATATATGAGATATAAGAATATTGCAGCTTAAAATATTAAGAATAATTTTTGACGTTTTTTACTAATTAACATAAATATGCTCACCTTATAATAAAGTATTTATTGATTGGTGAACACATTAAAATAACGAGAAATTTAAAAAAAAAAAAAAAAACACATATAACCCGTTCGAATCCTACTATGCTTTATAGCTCATTAGAAGCGTGGATTCAATAGCTATCAATCTCTAAACTCAAATAATTAGTTGCTCTTCGCTAAATATGACAAAAGTCAAAAAATTCATTTTGCCAAAAGAGGCAAAGATATTCCTAGTAGAAAAAAAAGATTCGGAAATTTCCTGTGCTACCATAAAAGCAAAAAGTAAATCTTTAGTTGTAATAAATTTCGTAACAAAAACTAAAATTATCAAAACAAGCAATTAAATACTAAACGATGTATTGCAGCGAAATTTAAATTTCAATGTGATTGAAGCAACGAAGCCGTTGTTTTTTTCCATAAAGTAAATAAATCTGCTATGAATCTTATGTCTTCAGGAAGTATTATTTTCTTAAAACTGTTTGTAAAAATGAATGGAATATGAGTTTCTATAGCAAGTGCCCAAGTGGTACGAAAGAGTGAAAAGGACACAAGAGAAAGTAACCACTTCTCATGAAAACTATCTTTAGAACCTTAAAAAAAAACATATGCCAAAATTATCAAATTTTTATTCTTTTTAGATCATTAAAATGACAGAACTTCTGTAGACGGTAAAAGCGACGAATAGTTGAGAGCAGATATTGCTTCAAACTTAGGAATTGATTAGACCAACTCAAATTTCAGTCAATTATAACACCAAGATACTTATAATGGTTTATATTTTTCATTTTAAAGCTATTGACATGACATGTAAGATACTTTGGAACATGGAAAAGTAAACGAACTATGAAACAGGTTGTACTTACCACATCTAGATGCATGGAATATGATTTCGATATCCGGATACTCCTGATTAATAAGACTGAAGAACATAAGTTAGGTCCATATGGACCCATTGGGATGCCCTTATTTATTGGTTAGCCGTTGATGTTGGCGATGAGATTTCTTCCCTCTCATGATTACTCGACCTTGTCCAGCCATTATAATGTGTTTATGAACCTGTAAAGATTGCATAAGGAGACATCAGAAAGTTCCTGTATGTCATGAAAGTAGTATCTTTCAAGTGTTCTATTGCTCAAGTGACGTAGACTTGGGCATTGACAGAGGAAGTCAGGTGTGTACTCGTATACCTCTTCATCTTCGTAGCCCCTGCATATAAGTTAAATTAATTTGACATTAATTAGAATAAAAAAATATTTCTTTATTTTATTTGAGGAGTAGGGTAGAAGGGGGAGCATTTGCCGGGATTTAGGAAATCTGACCTTACGCATTGCCTTTTGAGTGCTTTATTTGTTTTTGATATCTCATATGAAGCTTTCTTTATTACCTTGACTTTAAAGTACATTTTGCCTTGATCCCTCAATGATTTCTATTTTTAATTATTAATAAAAAAAAAAAATCAAAGTCCTGGCAAAGGCTCCCAGGTAGGGACGGTTTGCCATGGGGATGGGGAGGGTATGCCTTGTGCCTGAAAAACAATATTAATGCACATGAAATTACAAAGCGTAAAGTAATCATTAAAAACAAATATTTTTTATTCAACTTCAGACTTTCTTTTATAATAATAATAATAATAAAATAAAAATGATACTAATATTATATTATAATATGTAGTTAATATAACAAAAATTAGGTCACATAAAAATATCAAGCAAACAAAACATTTTTTTATATCCACTTTAAAAAAAAAAATATTTAAATGTTTCGAGTTCAGTCTTTCTTTTAAAATAATTCTAATAATAAATAATAATAGTAATAATAAAAACTAATCAGGTAATTTATTCAATTAATGTTGAAAATTTCCAAATTTGATGCGAAAACAAATGTGGCAGCAGCCCGAGATGTTCCTGGTGGATGAACGGGTTTTGGCAGTTTGAGCTCGATCTGACTGCGATCAACGTCCGCAATATCCTCGAGAGCTGGCTTAAAAAATGTGAATCCTGTCTGTTTTTTTCTTAGAAAACAATTCGATACAACCGTCCGGTGCTGGAAATAATTTGTCCAATATAAAACTTTTTATCGTACCTAACGAGGACGTAGGACATATTTTCTAATATATCATCCTCGCAGATACGAAACTGCTGAAACACATCATCTCCAGGATCGTCGGCACCGCTGTCAACTTCAATAGCAAACCCGGTTGATTTATCGCTGTCAGCTAAGCTGTAGTGGTCGTCACCTTCATCAGATGAAATCGAGACTGATCTTATTTTTGGTCTTTTTGTTTTCTTTTTCCAAGGATTAGATTTGAGTACAACGGGACTCTGTTGGAGTTGTTCAGATCCATCTTTTTGGGGTGTTGCTGTCAAAATTGTTGACTTGCCTTTCCTGAATCTACCGTTTTTAGACTCAATCGCTTTTACCAATTTAGGAAGCGGACGGATTTGTTCTGGTGTTTTAATATTTATGGATGAATTTATAGATATTTCATTAGAAAGAGATTCATCCGGACATTGTTGAAAAGCTAACTGGGAATCGGAATCGCCAGTGACATGAAGTTCCTGTAGTGGAGTAACAAATTCACTTTCCAAAAACACAAAACTATTTAGTGGACTTATTCCTGTTGTGCTAAATCCCTTTGTAATATTTTCAGGGGATACAAATCTTTTAAATGCAGCATAGACGGAAACATCCAAAGGCTGGAGCTTGTGTGACGTGTGAGGTGGAAATGTTAGCAAATGAATTCCATTCGCCCTGCAAAAATGAATTGCGTCCAAACTGCAATGCGAAACATGGTTGTCCAGCAACAACAGAATTGGACATTCAGAGGAGCATTTTGTATGATGTTTTATATGTCTGAGAACATCTAGAAAGCCCTCTGACGACATCCAGCCGCTTTTGATGCACAGTGCAATACTCCCCGTAGGTGCGCCGTCGAGAAAACGGTTCTCGAATTTAACTCTCGGTAAGACAAAAACTGGGGGTAAAGATGTTCCAGCTGCTTTAATGATTCCAACCATAGTCACAAGATTTCCTCGCTCAGCGGATGCTATCTGGGAAACGGTACGTTTTCCCTTGGTAGATATAACCTAAAAGTTTTTTGAGGTTGCAAGGGCATAAATAAAGAACTTTTAATTTAAATTATTATAGAGGCTGACCAAAGGTAGGTAGGTAGGAAGGTAGGTAAGGAAAAGCCAATTTCAAAATGGTTGGCCTTTATAGAGGGCATACCTTAGGTGAAGGAAGGACAGTAGTTATTCCTGTCTCGTCCAAGTTGTAAATATGATGAGGTGGAAATGAGAACCGCTCATACATTTTGGAAAGATTTGCAAAAAATTCGTCAACAGCTTTCTTGGTGAAGGCAGTGGCACGAGCTAGACTTGTGTTTTCCGGTTTCCTCAAGCTAAGGTCAGGATTCCTTTTCATGTACCCTTGAATCCAATCCACACCAGCAGCTTTGTTATCAGTCCAAGATAAGGGAACGGGAATATTGTTTGAGGAGGCAAATTCGAAAGCAAAGTGGCGGGCCATATTATATGTAAAGCCGTATTGTAGGTTGGAGCTTTCTTTAAAGTAAGATGCGAGTTGTTGTTCTTGCAATGTACTGAATACTTGGTTGCTGGAATACTTGGAGGTGTATTGCGCTGATCTGCAACTAGAATTATTTTCCGGATCTCCATGAAACAGATCCCTAGAAGCTCTCCACTTTTTACACCGTTCTCTTAAAGTTGTGCGCTTCAACCCGTGAAATTTAGCAGCTCCGCTAATGGACCTCGTTTTACTAACTTCCACTTCCTCTATAGCTGCCCTTATGGTTACCTCGTCGATTTCAGATCGATTGCCCTTTTTTACGTAGGTGCGTGGCATCTTGTTCGCCTAAAAACCGAAATACTGGAGTTAATGTTGGGTTTGAATAAAGACTCGAACCCGCATCTCGTAAGCGTTACTATAAATTTTGGCTTTGTCATTGGTAAAAGTAACCCACAGGGTGGGTTTGCCATTGGTAGAAGTAACCCACAGGGTGGGTTTGCCATTGGTAGAAGTAACCCACAGGGTGGGTTTGCCATTGGTAGAAGTAACCCACAGGGTGGGTTTGCCATTGGCAAATTCACCCCATGAAGTGGCTTTGCCAGGCAAAGCCCCACCACACAAATATGGCAAAGCCCCCCCCACATGCTGTTTTTTCGATAAAAATGTATACAAAAGATATTATGTCACCAAAAGTTATTTATCAAAAAAAAATATGAAAAAAAAGGACTATATATTACCTTAAATTATTGGTTCCAGAAGACGAACAACACAAATTCACGTCCAACTTGGTTGGTGTTTAGCGGAGAACTGTCAAACTTCGGGGAAGTTTGCGCTTAGTGATGGGCAATAAAAATCGATATTTCGATATTTCGCACTTTGTTGTTTCGGGGAAAGAAAATCGATTGGCAGAGGTACCCCGATGGCAAATGCTCCCCCTTCTACCCTACCTCTTCTTTATTCTGAACTCTAAAATCAACTGATTTAAAATTACTCTAAAAAATCATCTCCTACCTACTCTTACTGTATTTCTTTATCTGGTCCGAAATTCGGGAAATTTAATGACACTAGACGTTTCGTCAGCATAATGCGCGTGGAGCTGGCGCAGGTGTGGGGTTACAAGGTTTAGCGTTGGTATAACGTGGGAGCCGAGGTTGAATTTGTTGACGAAATTTGCTGTTAACTTATTTCATCATCCTTGAGTCTGGCTGCCAATAAATTTGGTAATATCATCATTTGGTAATGCCATTGCCATCATATGGGCAGCTTTGGCGATTGCCAGAACATCCGCTGAAAGACACTTCTGTAATCAAGCAATCTGATTGAGTGGTGTATATTTACTTCTTCGGAGAAAATTCCAGCACCGGTTCCATAGCCCATCTTAGATCCATCTGTGTAGATGGATATTGATTTCATGTTTATGGGTTCATTTGTGTTCCATCTTCCATTTCCCATTCCTACCTGATGGAGAAATAGCAAATAGGTGGAGAGGCAAGTAGTCAGAAATGACAGCGTTTCCCACGTATTTATTTAGAATCTGTGCTTGCCCCAGATTGCAAGTGAGGACACTTTGTCTGGCTGCAGATTCTTGTATAATCTGACGGTAGTAGGTTGATAATTGCTTCCATTCAAGCAGTATTTGCATTTGAGTCCTAAGTTTAAGATTCGAGTCCTAAGTTTGTGGCTTGCCACCAGACTAAGCTTCCATATGTGAGTATTGGACGCACAACAGCCGTACACCAGAATAAATTTAGGGTTTGGTCCCACCTTTTTCCGAAGATTCGGTTACATGCGTGAAAAGCACTCGCAGCTTTTGCTATTAGCTTATGGTCAGTAAACCGGATTCTAAGTAATTCAACATCATTATTTATATCAGGCACTAGATTTTAGGGATGGACAGAATTTTATGCAATGCCAATATCATCCGCAAATTCTCTGACTTTTCCTACGAATGCTTGGGTAAATAAGATAGGTCAAAGAACTCAACCTTGAGGAACACCAAGATTAATAAGCAAAAGTCTACTTAGTTTAGTTCCGATCTTCACGATTTGGATTCTGTCGCTCAGATAGCTTTGTCCTGAGCCACGAAAACCCACATTATACAGTTCGTTTTAAAGAATATTGTGATCGACCGTATCAAACGCTTTTGTTATATTTATAAACAAAAAGCCCAGCACAAGATCTCTTTTCATACAAACATTTCTGTATGACACAACAGAAATCTAATAGCGCCCATCAGCTTGTACGTGATTGTACTAAAAACATTTATTTTCTGAGATATAATCTAAGACTCGGTTTTAGTACATTTCTCAAAGACTGTGGAAATATGAATTTACAATATTGCACGAACTATTTTTTAGCATAGCATTCCAGATACAATATCTACATTTTTCAGGAGTATGTATTTTAAAGAATGAATCGGTTAAAAAGTAGGTTCCGAAATATTAATGTCATCATTCTTTAACACAGTAGCGGTATTTTGCATACTTGTATTTCGATAAATTATGGCGTTAGCCAATTTCAATTCTTGTTTGACATTTGGCTGTGCAGCCTCTACCCATCCGATTATGAGAGTGTGGAGGATTAGGCTATTTGTTGCAAACTTTAAATGATAATAAGCAAACTTTATCTTATAACCAATTAATTTCCAAAAAATATTTAAAATAAAAAGAGCAAATGAATGAATTTAATTTAGGATCGAGTAATAAGTCGTAATTTTGTCGTAAACTCCAGAGATTTTGCATTAAATTAACTAAAAATAATAATCAATTATAACGCTATTGTTCTGAAAATCAAAACTTTCATTCATATTAAAGGACATTACATAGAAGTGATATTAAATAGCCTCTAGGTCATCAAAATATCTTATTACAAAAACGTCACCATTTTCGACTTTTCTAATCAGAATATTACAATTCCTAAACATAAATATTTGAGTTTTTTTTAACTGCTTTTGGTTTTTTAGCTCCATAAAAAGTGCACAAGTGTAAGTGTGCGGAGTAAAACAATTATTTTTGGTCTTAAAATCTTCTTTTTAATATTATGCCCAAAACACATGTGCAGAATTCACTGCGCAGCAAGATATAATTCACAAGTTTATACGGATATACCTGCTTAGGCCCAGTTACAGCCATAATTTTTCTAAAATTTGCTTATGCCCTACTGGAAACTTGGAACAACCCCATCAGGGTTTTAAGAAGCTGCCTGAAAATTTATTTATTTTCTAACATTTTATTGTAATAAAATCATATACAAATTGTTTGTTATTGAAATAGTTCCACCCGGGGGCCTTAAAAATTCCAGTGCAAATCGAGTAAGTGCATGAAAGCTGACCGTCTAGTTTGTATAATCTTTGATTGCGACTGCGTGGGCCAATGCTTGCTCTTCTGATATCTCCCTATCACTAAAAGTACAGTTTCGAAGAATTCGACCATAGTTTAAGTAACGGGTGATTTTTTAAGAGGTTTAGAACTTTTTTAAAAAAAAAAACACAAAAAATTCGAAAAAATGAATGAAATATTTATTTGAATCGATAGTTTGAACCTTGCAATTTAATGTTTAAAGATAATTTCATGCAAATGTTGACCGCGGCTGCGTCTCAGGTAGCCCATCCGCTGAGTCCAATTTTGGCATACTCTTTCACACATATCGGCCGGTATCTCACGAATGAATGCATGGATGTTGGCTTCCAGTGCGTCAATCGAAGCGGGCTTGTCCCTATACACATTAGCCTTGGCATACCCCCACAAAAAATAATCTAATGGTCTCAAATCGCACGATCTAGGCGGCCAATTGACCGGCCCGAAACGTGAAATTAACTGTTCACCAAACTCGCCTCGCAATTGCGCCATTGTTTCGCGTGCTGTGTGGCATGTGGCACCGTCTTGTTGAAACCACATATCATGCAAGTCAAGAACTTCCATTTCGGGCAAAAAAAAGTTTGTTATCATCGCTCGGTAGCGTTCACCATTGACAGTAACGCTGCGATTCGCATCATCTTTGAAGAAATATGGCCCAATAATGCCGCCGGCCCATAAACCGCACCAAACAGTGGCTTTTTCGGGATGCATTGGTAGCTGTTGCAATGCTTCTGGCTGATCTTCACTCCAAATGCGGCAATTTTGCTTATTTACGTACCCATTCAACCAAAAATGAGCCTCATCGCTGAACACAATTTTTCGATAAAAAAGCGGATCCTCGGCCAGCTTTCCAAGAGCCCATTCACCAAAAATTCGGCGTTGTGGTAGGTCGGCTGGCTTTAGTTCTTGCACCAGCTGTATCTTAAAAGGCTTTACGCCCAAATCCTTCCGCAAAATTTTCCACGTAGTGCTGTAACAAAGGCCTAACTGCTGGGAACGGCGCCGAATCGACATTTCGCGGTCTTCTGTCACACTAGCTGATACGGCCGCAATATTTTCTTCACTACGCACAGTACGTTAACGTGTTGGTGGTTTAATGTCCAACAAAGTAAATTTGGTGCGAAATTTGGTCATAATCTTCCGAATAGACTGCTCAGAAGGTCGAGAATGCCGATCATAAAATGGAAGCAGCGCGCGATGAACATTTCGAACCGAGCACGAATTTTGATAGTAAAATTCAATAATTTGCAAGCGTTGTTCATTTGTAAGACGATCCATGGTTAAATTGCAAACCAAACTGAAGCTGTTTGACAGTGACACAAGGTACTAAACACACGTCAGCTGTCAAAACCAGTGTTGCCAAAACCAAACCAGCTAAAAAATCACCCTTTATTAAATAGATCGTCAGCTCCCTCGCACCTACCCGATTCTCTCCGCAAATTTAAATTTTGTATCCGTGAATATGGTGTGAAGCCGCAAAAAAAAGGGTTCTAAATGGAGGGGGTATAATGGAATACTACATCGGATATTTCTACCTTTTTGTAGAAATGATGATGACCGAAAAAGTCTTCCGTGCAAAACAGGAATAAAGCGTCAAAATTGTGGAAATATCAATTATCCCACAAAACACATTCGAACTACACTGCAACACACTAAATGTCAATAAAAAAGAGAGAGTTGCCTTATAATAAAAAGTTTCTAGAGCCAATAAAAAATCATTATAATTTTAATACTGAAGATTAATTTAATGCGAACTAGATCCCACGTGCCGTGGGAAAATTTAAGAGAGAGTGCTAGATTAGTCTGAGAGATTTGTCTCAGATTAGTGTATTTGGTGAGTTTCTATCAGCTGATGGATGCGATCTGAGAGTTTGAATTGGTTGTTTTTTTTTCACCACAAACATGTATCTATTCTACAAAATGGATAATCAGTAATGCAATCAACAAATAAATAAAGGAGAAAACTAAGAAATATTCATTCGTGGAAATAAAATAATTAATTTAGTTTAAAACAAAATTTGAAACAATTTAATATATTTACAAAAGAATTTCAAACTCACGTAATTAATGAAAATAATTGAGTCCGTCGAGAATAATGAATAATGTTCATTAAGAAAATAACTTTTTTGTCCTATCCATTGAATTCATCCTGTTCGTGAATAATGTGAGCTATTTGAATTTTTTCCAATGTCAATACAGAATGAGCTGTCAGTTATCTGTCAAGTTGCTATGTGCAAGTGTATGCGTGCGTCTAATTTACTTTAACATGACACATATTCTTTGGTACATAGCAACACGGAAAACAGCTGGTAGGCAAACTCTCTTAAGTGGGCGGAGCTGACGGTCTATTTAATACTTAGTTTATGTACGTGACTGAATTTGTTATAGTGCTTGTAAATCCGCAAAATTCAGTGACGTAGGGCTAGCTCTTCGAAGGCGGTTATTCGGTCCCAGTCTTGTGTCGATCGAAAGAGACATTTTCGGATGTTGGGGTTTGTTAATTGTTTGAAGTGCACACAATTCTTGGAGTTAAAACTTCTTTAGGCGTATTGGGCACTTTTGAGATGCAAAAAAATAAAAACATTTATACAAGGTGGCGCAAAAATAACCTTCCGATGTATTTTGGCTGTAATTTAAAAAAAAATGAAAAACTTTGATTCTTCTTGTGGATTATTTTTATTTGGTCTTTTAATTTTTTTTAAATTAAGTCGAGAATATGATGTCATGTAAATGGCCGCCGCCACAGTGTATTGTCATTTGAGCCCTTTTTATGGCATTTTCCATCACTTTGGCCAAAACTTCCGGCGATAGGTCCTCACATTCTTGACGGATATTGTCTTAAGAGCTGACATAAACCCGCGACTTCAAAAAGCCCCACAAAAAGAAGTCTGGAGCGGTCAAATCAGGCGATCTTGCTGGCCAGTGCAAATCGCCAAAACGGGAGATTAGGCACCCGGGAAATGCATCCTTCAGCATATCTGTTGTGGCACGTGCAGTGTGTGCCGTTGCACCGTCCTGTTGGAACCACATGTTTTCAAATTACAATTCATCAAATTGCGGCAAAAAGAACTCGTTGATCATTGCTCTGTAGCGCTCACCATTCACAGTAACCGTTTGGCCCGCGACGTCTTCGAAGAAAAAAGGTCCGATGACTCCTCCAGCGAAAACAGCACACCAAACAGTGACTTTGAGAGGGTGTAATGGCTCTTCGTGGGTTACACGCGGATTTTCAGTGCCCCAGAAGCGTAAATTTTGCTTATTTACGTACCCGCTAAGATGGAAATGGGCCTCATCACTCGTGATTATTTGATGAAAAACCGACCGATTATTGCTCAAATAAATAGTCACCAATATTCCGCGTTCTGGAGCAGTGTAGCGTAACATTGTTTATTAACGTGTATTTCGCATGTGTTTACTACACAAATGTCAAAACAAAACTGACATTAGGGGCCAATCGCAAAATTTATAGCATTTTCTGATAGGAAGATTACTTTTGCGCCACCTTGTATAAGTCGGTGGCAAAATGGAAAAACAACATAAGTCTACTTATGTCGAAATTAGTTTTTTACACCATCGTATGCGCAATTTTCGATTCTTTTTGCCACTTTTTTTTTTTTTTTTTTTTTTTTTTTATCCGTTACTGTTTTTGTTTTATAGAAGAAAGGAAAACAAGAAGGACTTTGCAAAATGAAAAACAGCATGAGTATAAAATTGCGATTTTTAATATATACTTATGCCCTTATGTTGTAACAGCATGTCAACTCAAAACACACATAAGTACCCCTATGCTCTTATTTCAGAATTAAAATATTTATTTGGAGGACTTGTGTCCTTTTTGCAATCCAAATTGCGTGTGATACAGAAATAAATAACTAGACTTGTGCTGTTTTTCCATATTCTTTTTTTGTGAGAGAACTAAGCACAAATAAACTTATGCTGGTATTCCAAAATACGTTACGAAAATCCTTGCAAATAAATATACTTGTGTCCAAAACAAATGGGAATCCAGTGTGTGACTTACCTATGTATGTCATTTTTTCGTATAAACAATCCGCGTTGGAATGTTTTTGTGTTGCAGTCCTGTTCCGATTGTTGTCTGTTTTTATTTGTGAGTTTTGAAGATAAAAGTAAAATTAAGGTAAGTTTAGTTACAAAATACATAATGGCATCGCGCGAGTTACGTATTCATCATCATCATAACGTACCATATTTAAGGATGAGTTACCACTTTCAAGTCAACCATTTGAGTCACAAAGTTAATAAGATATATTTATACACTAAACTTAAACCTAAGAACTTGCAAAAGAACAATAAGACTAAAACTAAATATGTACATATTGGACAACAAATTTGTATACACACGTGTCTCAACATAAACGAAAACAACACAAATGCATTATTGTATTAGCTATTCATTTTTCGTCAATAAAAATTGTGTATCTACATATTGAGTTCTTGGTTTCATTTTAAGTTTACATAGCTCGCACCAGCAGAATTTTTGCTATGGCTATAAGACCTTCCGTTGAAATTTAACCACAGAATCTTCAAGAATCAGATATTGATTTTGAAAATATTGAAGGTAAATCTCGCCACATTAAATACCTATTTAAGTGTATTTGTTTATTTGGTATCGTGTCTGTAATGTTAGATACCTACATAGTTTCCCCTATAGGAATACCAATAGGTATAGCAGTATTTTGTTTTTCAACCCCACAAATTTTGGTTTCAGGCACATCCATTAATCCTTAAACGAGTCAATTGAAAAACGTTGAACAATGCGAAGAACCTTCAGGATGTAAGTTGAAATGATCGGAACGTTAAGATCATTATTTTTAAATTTCGATTTCTTTAGCTGGTATTGTCAAAGGAGATCGTCTTTTTTATTTGAATAGTTCAGATCTTCCGATTTGGGAACTCTGATGACTCAACGAAAGATCCGGATTATGAAATCAGCCCAAGTGATGACGAAAGCTTAAACCACTGGGGTAAGGTTCTTGAAAGTTCAGTTGAGAACGTTTCTACGGATTTAAAGGTGATGAAACAAACCAGGGTATGTGAACACTTTGGAAAGTAATAGATATTACTCAACATACTCAAGTAAATAATTGCTGTACAAAATATTCCTTCAAAATCACCAAATGTTATTCAATAATTGCTGCGCTTTGGGAAGCTACAATGCTACCGTCAAGTTACTAGTGACCACTACATTGAACTTTCAGGTGAAAGGATTCTATAGCTTTCTTTGTTTTTTCGGCGAAACAAATGGTTTTATAAGAACCATGATAAACCCTAAAAATAGCTTCCACAAATTAAGTGGATATAAGAGGATTTTCGAAACCTCTAAAGGCGCTGTCCACAGTTAAACAAGATGAGATTAAAGCTCATATTAACAAGATCGCGGCTTATGAAAGCCATTATAAAAGACGGAATACATCAAAAAAATAATTCCAACAGGGTTTGACAATATCTAAGATGCCTAGTCTTTATTGTTTGGAAACTGAAGATCCAGTTAGTGTATCAAAATATTCACAAGTAAATATTTCATGAGCTTAATTTAAAGATAAAATCACCGCAGATTGAAACGTGCGGAACGTGCGATAAGATGCATCATAAGATTTCAGCTAGTGAAAATGCTGATGGCAAATTAAAGCTGACAGATGAGCCTAGAAGCCGCCAAGAAAAAGCTGATAGTGCTTACATATGCAAACGTAATGATAAAAATTTGGCAATAGTGAAAGCAATTAATGTTGCAGCATATGCCTTCGATCTTCAGCAATGCTTGCCTACAACCTTTTTGAAAACAAATATTGCGTTTTATAAGCGCCAATTGTGGACCTACAACTTAACTGTTCATGATTTAGCTACCAATCAACCATTTTGCTTAATGTGGCACGAAGGAGTGGCGAAAAGGGGTGGCAATTAGATGGCATGTTTCCTTTTTAAACATATAGACGAAAATGTTCCTGTTGTCAACAAAAGCATAATTTTTAATAGTTGTTCCTGTCCGGGTCAAAATAAAAATTCACATGTGAGTTGTATGTTCATAACCGCCTTAGCTAACAGTGAGCAACTTGAAGTTTTTGACCACAAATTCCTCGAGACGGGGCATACTCACATGGAATGTGATGTCGACCATTCCGTAATTGAAAGAAAGAAAAACAAAATTCTGCTATAGAATCCACCATCCTAGGGATTGTCAAAACTAGATTGCAAGTAAATATTAGGGACAAAAATACTTTCAAAGTAATAGAAATGGAGCAATCGAGTTTTCTACAGGGAATTTAGGTGGCTTCGATACAAAAAAAAATAATTCGGTTCATTGTTCTATAAAAACAACTTAGACGAGAATGAACCTTTAAAAACTATCAATTTGAAAAAAAACGTGGCGTAAATTGTATTAAGAAATACGACATTAAAGAAATTCAACATGTTCCGCCCATTTCAAAGGAAAACACCCAGGGCCTTCTTTTTCTACTGGATTTTATTGAACCCCAGTTTTACGGTTTTTACAGAAGTTTAGTCGTTCACACAATAACAAACTGCGAAGTATATGACAGCGATGAAGGCGATTCCGATTTAATTTTTACCCTCTACTTCAAAAGTGTACCTGTAAATTTTAAAAATAAAGATAAATTATCTGTTTTTATAGTATTTTTTGTTTCTCTTTACTTATGAATTTTATTTAAAAACTTCTATTGAACTGAAGTAAAAGTTTTTGTATTGTGCGTATTTAACTTAATGCCAAACATGCCATGAATATATTTTGGAAAAAGGACTTAAATCGACTCAATTCAGAATTATATAAAAATTGGAAAAACTTGGTCTTGTTTTCAGCAAAATCACCTGTAGGTAAATAATCAAAAATGTTTTTTCTTTTATTCAAAATATAAATTTAAAGTTATCTCTTATAAATTAGCATCATAAAAGTGACTTATGCTGTTTTTCCTTCTGGCCACAGAAGTAAAAAAAAAAGAGAAAGAAAATTATTATTATTATTTCTGTAGTGTATTTTTACCTCTTGTGGTTCACACGCTCAACCAATCTTAACAAATGAAGTGTAAAAAAAAATGCTGGGTGCTTATCTTTGCATTTTTACCTTTTTAAAATATTAACAATTGAAAAAGTTGAATTTACCTTAAATTTCAACTACGCAACTATGATCCAGCGAAATACTCTTTTTTTCATTCATAATGCCCGTACAAACGACGCCACGAAAGGGAGTCGATGAGGTACAGGCATAAGAGTATTATAGTGAAAACATTATAGTGACAACATAACACACTTAGGCCCGTTTTATTCACTGAACAAAACTTGGGGATTTTTATTTTCAACTTTAGAATTTACTTTTATTCACTTAAAGTTGAGTCGCTAAACTTTGGATGTTCCGAAGTTTAGAAAACCGAAAGTTAATCAACTTTGGGTTCTCTCAACTCCCCGAAATAGTAGAAGTTGTAGAGCAAACTTGGGATATTTGCGTCAAATGTCAGATCGTTTTTTTTTCTCATTTCTGTTTTTGACTGTGCGAACTTCAAATCAAGTGGCGAAAATAATCAAATATTAATTATTAAAACCTAAACGATACAAATTATTTCTGAGGGGGTTGGCCATCGTCTGATTCGGGCAGCGAAGAAGACGAGCGCAATTTTGTCAGACGGATCTCAACGATTCCGTTTGCATCGAAAATGATTCTTTGGTGGAACAATCACCCGCTCTACCTGCGTTCCAATCAAGCTCCTGTTTGTCGGCGGCATCACCATCACCAGAAACATCGAAATCGGGGAAAGTAAAAAGAAAGTGGAGTTCAAGCAAAAAGTTTGATAGTGCGATTGACGCAAATGTCCAATTTGCAAAAGGTGAAGAAGAGCTTAACATGTGTACCTCACTTGCAAAAAGTATTGCAACGCAGTTGCAGCAGTTAACACCGGTGGAAGCAGCTGAAACAATGGGAGAAATGCAGCAATTAACTACCAGGAGAGTAGTGCAGTCCATGCAGTCCAGAGCCATGCCATAAAGTTACTCGACGTTATCTTCATCAGCGAGAAATAGTGGGAGTGGCAAGCTGTACGCAGCCTTAGTTGATGCCGACACCCAGTTCGACGCTGATGATTTTTAACTTTTTAAACTTTTTGTATGATCCTTTTTTTATGTAAAAAAAATAAATAGTTGGCGCAGGTCCGTAAGGAACCTACGCGTATCTCCTCACAACAAAATTCTCAACGAATGCTTTTTTATAGGGAAAAACACTATCAAAGGCGCAAAAGCTCTCAGTCATTAAATTCTCGATTTAAGAATCGAATCCCTATATAAAATAAATGTTTTTCTAACGTCTTTAACTTGTATGAAGAAAGTTATGTGTTCCCGTTTTCACATGTGACGTGAGTGTTCTCGCACGGCTATGCTAGTCTACATCTCTACATAATATTGGCCCCGTTTACACGAGATTTGAGTTTAGGTTGAAATACATTTATCATTCATTTCAAAGAATACCAATTAATTAAATGTCCTATTTCATATATTTGTAAACTTACGTTTAAAGCAATAGATGAAAATTGACGATTAAAAAAATATTTCCTGGTGATTCAAAAAATACACACGTAATTGCTTAACCTTTAGAGTACCAAGTAAATTTTGAGACCCAAGAGACGGAGTGGGGTACCCCCAATTAAAGTCAGGTATAAACTTTATTCAAGTTTATTAAGAAATGCAATTTGCAAAGCTTATTTTCATCAAATTCATAAAAAGCACGAATTTTTCTAGTTTTGTGATGGAAGTTGTTTAAAACGTTTTTTAGCAATATAAAGATTTCTTCAAATGCAAGATTCCAATGATATGGACTACAGCTTAAAAAAAAATTGTAGGAAGTAATACCCATGCCAGAACTAATAAAAGCTCGGACAAATCGACTATTTTCCATTTTTAAATAATAAAAAAAAATATTTCTTAAATTACGAAGTGGAGCTTACTTAGGTCCCTTTCACTTTGTAAATAATCTTTTGTTATTAAAAAATTGCAAAAAATTTGTAATCACGTTGAATTTCTTTTAAGAGTGCCAAAAAACTTGATTTAAAAGCAATTATTATTCAACGGAATATAGACAAAAACGTGGTCGTGGGGGACCCAAAGTTCCTCAATCGGTACTCTAAAGGTTAAGTTTTTACTTCTGTCGGCACTCCCGGGATGCCACAGTTTTTTTTAGCTTGATTTGTTGTTGAAGGACTCTTTTTTGTGTCACAAAATATCTCATGTAAGGAGTGAACATTTCAATTAAGTTTGGACGGACCAGATATATGCAAGTTTGTTTTATGAAATTTCCTTTTGCAAAATTTAATTTCTTAAATCAACTGTTCCATAATCCCCTGTGCGGGAATTACTTACTCCAAAAGACAATGAAAAAAAATTCCCGAGGTACAAAATCTCCCATTTTTAGATTTTATATTATTAATGGGTTGGTATTGAATTAACTTAAATTAAAATCTCTTTTTTTAAAATGTCTTGTACCAAAATCCCTCGATTCAAAATCTTTTGCATCAAGTATCTTATATTGGAATATAAGAAGAAAAGTAATAAAAAATGAATAATAGTATAATAATATACACCTTGTATTAAAGTCACTTGTCTTGAATACCTCTGGCGCCAGAATAGTTAGATTTTTTTTTTCGAGGAATCTTGAAAGAAAGGATTTTTTTCAAAGGTATTTTAATACAAATGCATTCTATGCTAAAGATTCTTAAACGAGGGATAGGAAAAAAATAAAACGATGTATTCTTATACACCGGAGTTTCAAAATAAGGAATTTCGAGGGTATCCCGTTAGTAAATATCCTCTCAATATTAAGCCTAGCACAGCTATTTAAACATATTCATAAATACATACATTTTAAATGTGTATTTTGGAAAAGGGGATAACTAAGGGATTCCGTTGTATGCATACCGATTAAAAGATTAGTTTTAAATATCGGAATTCAAATGTACAGTGGTGAAAATAGCTATTATTTCAAACGAGGCATGTTGCATTTCAGGCAGCATTTTAACAAAGAATTTCAGAAAACTTTATAAAGTCGATTTGAATGGGGTTGATTCCTTACATACCATTTGTACATTATGCACGTTCATCTTTAAGCGTTCTGCTCTTAGGTTAGGTTAGGTAAGCGGGTTGGCGTGGAGTACTCCGTGCCACACTCAGGTCAATATTGACCCATTGTGATGCCCATTGGGGGCAAAGGTTGTTCCTTACCCGTAATAAGCCTATATATATACTTGTGGTTATAAGTACTCACTGTGCTATTGCATACAAACCATCCTGTGGAATTGACGAAGCTCATTATCTTGTCTATTGGTGTAATGGAAAGCTCGTCTAGCTCGTAGAAGAAGTGTTTCCCTAGGAATCTGTGCCTATTGTGTTGGAGACTAGGGCAGTGGCATAGGAAGTGGGTTGTGTTCTCAAGCGCTTTCTCATCACCGCAGCCTCTACAAAGTTCTTCTTCTGTCAAGCGTAGTTTCTTCATATGATACCGCATAGTGTTGTGTCCCGTTGACAGAGATTTCCTATCCTTTCGTATTAGACTCTCGGTTCTAGATTCATTAAAGGTTGGGCATAGTATTCTTGTTGTATGGCAGGTTTCTAGTGCGGTCCATCCAGCGTTCGCCTCTTCTGTGACCTTTCTTCCTGTTTCAACCTTGAGTGAGCAAGGCGGGATATTCACAGAGGAATCAGCTTGTGCTGATATAGCTGCTGAACCTAGTCTAGCTAATTCGTCAGCTTTCTCGTTGCCTGGAATGCCTTCATGTCCCGGAACCCAACAGAGCTATACCTTATGCTGAGTGCCAAGAACCCTGAGTTCTTCGCGACAGCTTTTCACAAGCTTTGATTATATTTCAATTTCAGTTAATGCTTTTATTGCTGCCTGGCTTTCGATAAAGTTGGTAATACCTTCAGCTGGTATTGCCCTTATCGCAGACTCACGGGCTGCTGCTGTCACTGCCAGGACCTCTGCTTGGAAGACGCTACTGTGGTCGGGGAGGCGTATAGATTTTGAGATACCAAACGCCTCGGATTGCGTGCTAGGCACTAGTCCGTCTCTCCATTCTTGCCTGCTGGGATAGGCGCTTGAGAATGGTCTTGTAAACTCTAAGTATGGCATAATGTAGTCTGTGTTTGGTACATAGCCAAAATATCTCCTAAGGATCGATGAATGACCCGTTTCATTCAGTTTTCAGTTTACTGATTGGCTTATTCTCATGGCACTAAAGGCGACTGAGAGTTGTATGAAGATGTCTAGCGGCAGCAGGTTGAGGATAGCCTCGAGACCTGCGGTTGGAGTTTTTCTCATCGCACTGGTGGTACCAATACACGCTAGTCTTTGCACTTTCGTAATAGCCTTTAGATAGGTGGTTTTGTTGGTTGCCGGCCACCATACGAGGCAGCCATGGGACAGTATAGGTCTTCCCATAGCCTTGTACATCCAAGCCGCTATCCTGACGCCACTGGTTCTAAGCTGCATAAGTTAAGAACTATATCCCACAGCAGTGGGGATATAACCCCACCCTGAGGAGTTCCTCTAGAGGCGTAAGCTTCTCGCCTAACACCCCCAAGTTCAGCTATAATACGTCTGTCTTCGAGTATGCTAACTATCCAGTTGATAATGTAATTCTGCTCTTACGTTCTTAAAGCCGCGAAACAATAAAATAACCTCTGGCAAACTTTAATGTGAAAGAAGTGCCAACTATAATTAAAAAGTTGCTAACATAGAATATGGGATCGAGAGTACGTTAAAGGTAAAGCCCCGTTGAAAATATATTAACTGCGTGCTGTACTCACCCATCGCCAGCAAACAAAAGAAAGTGAGAAAAGGAGAAAGACAAATGGAGTGATAGCTGTACCAAGAATATATGAATTTAGATTTACCAGAAATTGTAAATTGCCTTAAGTTGCACACAGTCGCCTTTTTTTTATATGAAAATGTTCTTAAGAGCCACCTGCTGCTAAGCAAAATTTCTAAAATTTCTTAAATTAACGTTCAGTTCTTTTTTACTTTATATTCAACAATATAATAATAGATAGATTGATAGGTGATAGATATACTTGTTTTGTAGGAATCTTAATAGATTCATCACCGCAGACATATTCTGTGACACTTTGCGTAATACAAGAAGAAATTTAATATAAAAACTTTCCATTTCAGATCCCTCTCCCCGCCGACACTGTCCAAGCGACTGCTCTCTTATACGAAACGAAGGCGGGCTTCAACGTCAACCCATGTCAATCCGTCACATAACCAACCTGATACTCCCCCACCTCAAAAACGAAATCGTTTCAACAGCCTGCCAAAAAATGCTCTACAATATCTATCAGGGCAATCGAAAACGGATCAGTCTAAATCATTCCCCGAAACAAATAATGGTCCCCATGATGAACAAGAAGAACAAAACAAGCGTCAATGCTATAGTGAAAGAAGACATCCGGTAGATGATAGCGATTATCTTAAATTGCCACCTCCGTGTACTTGTCCCTACTTTGGTGATCGTCCGCTACAAAATTGTATTAAGTCAGCGGAGGTGAAAATTATTTCCACAACATTTCGCACGGCAGTGTCTTCACCCAGTGAAATTGATTTATTGGTTCACACAACTCAACTAACCGGTATAACATCACAAGGCAAAAACAACGTGACGACACCAACGTCAAGTTATCTATCTCTACCCCCACCAACGCCAGTGCCCCGACGTAAATTAAGTATTTCTAAGACAACTTCAGTAGTCACTTGGGACTCTTCAAGAAACAAAAGACGCGGTTCAAGTTTCGGAGGAGCGCGCACATCTTTGTTACTGGCACCAACTGTTGCAACTGCTTCGCCACTACGCCGGTCTGCTACCCTCCGTAGTCACAACAATACCAACTACAACATTTCAACTGATGGTGGTTCCGGTGGAGGAAATGAGGGAAGCCTTAAGTCAAGAAAATCACTAACCTCTTCTCCATGTCTACTGCAACGTAACCAAACCGTGCGTTCACATCACTCTCGTAACTCCAGTGTCATATCACGTAACTCATCCCGTCATGGCCGTATCATTAGATTGGAGCAGAAGGCAACTAAAGTGCTGGGTGTTGTTTTCTTTACATTTGTAATTCTCTGGTCACCCTTCTTCGTGCTTAATCTCCTGCCGACAGTATGCGGCCAATGTGAGGATAATATCGCTCATTGGGTGTTCGATGTGGTGACATGGCTGGGTTATGCCAGTTCTATGGTTAATCCCATATTTTATACAATTTTTAATAAGGTATTTAGGCAAGCATTTAAGAAAGTCCTTCTCTGTAGATACAATACGGCTTCAAATTGGAGACCTAACAGATAGCACATCCAATTAGTAAAAGATAATCTATCTCCTTGTTTGTGAACGGACGATAGAAGCTGTATGCGAAAGGTTTCATGAATAAATTCATTGGTGTTTCGATGAAAACATATATCAACGGAAAACGACTCACTCTAACTATACCTAAACAGTCTACAGTTATAATTATGTATGTACCATATCTTTGAATGGTATGAGTAGCAAAATAGTGTACATAGTTTGTGTACAAATGGATACGCTGTGTAATAATAGAATATGTGATTATAGAATAATGCCGAATAGAAATATGTTATGTATAGGTATGTAATTTTAAGTTTTTGTAATAAAATATGGATAACAGCTAAAGTCCTTTAAAACACTAAAACAATCTAGCTATTATTTTTAAGTGACAACGGCTGGAATGGTGGCCTGTAAAAGATGAGTACAAGCTAAATATAAAAAATCAGGGATAATCCCCACAGGTCAGAATCATCAAATTAAACGACTTAATTTGATAGAGGTAGACATTTTACCACACAATGTTTACCGAAAATAAGTTTCCATCAACAATTTGGGCAAACCAAACATTGATGTATATGAAATATACACAAACATGTGACAATGGGCTATGCATTTAAAGCCATACACCAGCTACACGCATAATTACCTACGATCTTCCAAAGCATCGTAGGATTTTATATATATTATATTCTGGCTGGATATACTTTTTGTGTCAACCACCTCGATAAAATTATGACGACTGTAGGTAAAGTAGCTTAACTTAATGTATATCTGGAAACGAATTAGAAATAAATTTGTATTGTATAATGTAATGAAGTACTTTGTATTAAGGCACTAACCGGTAGCACTCAGCTCAAAATGCAGATACAGAAACAAATTAAATTTTTTTTCACATAGAGTTGAAATGGAATAAGATATCCTTGGCAGTTTTAAACAAAAATATTCGTAAGATTTACGGGTTTTGGAGAAGATGATTCTCACAAGTAGAAAACCAATAAACTTGTAGTCTACATTTGAAGGCAGTTAGCTAAGAAGTAAGCCAACTGAAAAGATTTGTTAGTTGGCGCATTGGTTCAACTGTTCACCCATGAAGGTACCTATTACCTAAGGAAAGTAATGCAATTTGTTTTTTAAGGGTAAGCCAGTCAAAAATATTCGTGCTATAGGCAATAGATTTGACAGCGAAGCGTTGAAGAAGAGATGGCTGGATCAGGTTCGAAATATGGGAATAGCCCTTAATGATTTAGCGTCGGTATCGGAATTAGAGGATTTACTTTAGCATCCTGTACCCTTTTGGTTTAGCTTGCTTACAAAGGTAAACAATTTTTTCATTTTTTAATTTAATTGGGACTCTATTTTAGTATGTTTGACAGCTGGCTGGCTTGATATGTTTCAGTTTTTTACTGGCCAAGAATGGTCAGGTGAAAAGTCGGATAGAGGGATAGTCGACATATCTTGTCAAGAATTTGTTCTCTGAGTACAAAGCTGACACTTTCTCAATCTGGCAAAATTATTTTAACAGTGGCAAAAGTTTAGTTTTGTGAATTCCATCAAAAACTGAGAAATTAGTAAATAGATTCATCGTTTGTTTACATGATTATAAGCTTAACATGTTAAATTATATTCATTTAAATTCATTCAAAAAATGTGTGTAAAAAGGAACAAAATAATGTTATTTCTTTATTTAATTATAAGAAATTTTATAAATTTTAATTAAAGTTGAAGTCGTTGTTATTATCTGTCCTAAATAAAATAGTTCACTATTAAGTTAACAATTTATTTCCTCATTTATATTAATTTCGGACAGATACCAGGGCTATTTTTACCATTTAATCTATTATTGAAAACTGTGCCTTAAATCTAGAAATGTTCAGTTGTATTCTTTTGCATTGGCTTTAGATTTTAATTTAAAATTATGTTCTGTATATAGCATCACTTATCTATTTCAGGCAAAAACAAGAAATTACCCTAACAGATGAGGAACTACTAATACGCGTGTCTTGTACTCAAAAATCTTGCAAGGTGTATGAGCCTATAAACAGTATATATTTGGTGCTTAGGACTTTTTAACCTGTGCGTTTTATCCGGCAATGTCGCTAGGGAACAATCCGAATTAAATTTGAATGTGAATGTGATCGTTCTGCGACCATTTGGCACTTTTTTCGACGAACCTGATGAAATTTGTTTATACAGGGTCCTCCAAATAACTTTTTTTTTTATAAAATGCTATAAAAAAAAACTACTGATTATTTTCTCAAATTTCTTTTTTTATTTGAAAGTACAATCCTTCCGGTTATTAATGGAAAATAATTTCATTCAAATGGCTGCCTCGGCTGGCCATGCAGTAGCCTACACGATCGGTCCAATTTTTAAGCACATTATCGATTGTGTGCAGCTGTATTTCACCAATGGCTTCACGAATATTGTCCTTTAAAGCGTCAATTGTCTCTGGCTTGTCGGCGTAACACTTATCTTTTACGGCACCCCACAAATAATAGTCCAACGGTGTCAAATCGCAGCTCCGAGGTGGCCAAACGACATCAGCTCTGCGGCTGATAATGCGATCTTCAAAAACAGGGCGCAAAACATCGAGTGTAGCGTCGGCTGTGTGGCACGTAGCGCCGTCCTGTTGAAACCAAATGTTGCCAATATCCTCCTCTTCAATTTTTGTGAACAAATATTCTTTCAACATGGCCCGATAACGATCGCCATTGACTGTAACGGCCACTCCTTGCTCATTTTCGAAGAAAAATGGCCCAATTATGCCTCTGGACCAAATTCCGCACCAAACAGTGTACGCACTGTTTTTGGCTTTTCACGCTTTGGTTTATCGATGAGGATGCCAGTTTCTTTCACTTTTTTCACAAGATAACGAACATACGGAGCTGACGGTGCTTCTCTTCTTCGAAATTCCGTACGCAATTTTCGAACACATTCTGCAACATTACCATGATTTTCAAAGTAATGTCCCAGCGTTGTTCAAGCGTATACACAACCATATTCGTTCAGCGGAAGGATTAAACTAACTATCTGTCAGATCAGACATGAGCTAAGTGTTACCATTCGCGAAATAAGCACTAGTTGAAAAAAAAAGTTAGATGGCGGACCCTTTAGTTATTTTAGTTGCAAAAGGCATTTCGGAAATTTTGCAAAAGCAGTTAATTCTAAATAAATACCTTTAAAATTTTTTCAAAACTATTATAGCTAGCCAATACTTGTAAAATATCGAGAGAATATTCTAAATATGCAAAGTAGCTTTATAAATGACACTTTTTTCTTTCACCCCTCTTTTTTCTGCTTCTTTTAAGAATTCTGAAGCAATCTCCCTGAGTGTTAGAGAAAGGTTATGAATTTTAGTTTTTTTTTAACGTTCGTAATACAATGTAGCTTGACAGTAAATAAAACGCATAAGGGAAAGCTCGCCTGGAATTTCCAGGTGCAAGGCTTCATTAGAACAGGAAATAATGGAAGTTGTCAGTTTTCGATATCACATTTATAGAATTTATGTGAACCCTTTCCGCAACCGACATTCACAGTTGCCACTTGAAAATAAAGTTTGTGTCCAAAATAGGAAATAAAAATGGCCAATGGAAGCTAAAAATTACCGAAATGAATTTTCAAGTCATCTGTCAATAAATTGTCAATAAAAGGAAGTAAATGCAGTACATTCAGTGATCGTGAATGTATAATCAGTGCGTTCAATTAAACACATTTGTTTAATACCAAGCAGTGAATCTATAAAAATAAGTTCGAGTTTATTTTTCCTTGCTTGCGATACTAAAGGGTGTTATTTTGGTATTCAAAGAAAATTGCCATTTTTTGAGATTAAAGATCGGATGTTTATTTCATAATAAAGAGGAAGGTATGCCGTTAATAATTAAAAACAATATCAGCCAAATGGCCACCACGAGCACGCATACAGGACCATATCCTTTTCATCAAATTTTCCATAACCAAATCGAGAAGTGGCTGCCCTATGTCCTCGATAGCCTCACGAATTTTATCTTTGAGGTCTTGAATCGACGCTGGGCTGTTGGCGTAGACCTTATGTTTCACGTGGCCCCAAAGGAAGGAGTCGCAAGGTGTTAAATCAAAAGATCTCGGTAGCCAATTGTGATCACCTCTTCGAGAGATAACACGGTCCGGAAACTTTTCCCGTAAAAGATCAATGCTTTCGTTGCTTGTGTGGCACGTAGCGCCGTCTTGTTGAGAGTAAACGCTCTCCAGATCAATACCATCCAACTCCGACCATACAAAATCATTAATCATCTCTCGATAGCGCAATCCATTCACCGTAACTGTTGATCCAACCTCATTTTCGAAAAAGTAAGGTCCAATGACCCCGTCGGACCATAAACCGCAACAAACAGCCACACGTTGAGGATGGAGAGGCTTCTCAACAATAACCCCAGATGCGGCAATTTTGCTTGTTGACGTAGCCACAGAGGTGGAAATGGGATGGAATTCCGGGTCTTTTTCATGCATTTTAAGGACCCAATCAGCAAAGACACGACGTTGTTGAAGCGTGTATCGTTCCATTTTTAGTAATGGCGTAGTTTCTACTTGTCAAATGTCAAAGAATAAAAGCTTCAATAGTGACAGCTACCGAAATAGCGGGTCATTCAAAATAACACCTCTCATTGGAAAACCCTTTACAATCCTAGAGGTAATCGATTCCAATATTGTCAGAGAGTATAAAATATTCAACCGTCGTATTTCTTATATAACTATACATGCAATATGCAATGCACAATAAACTATCCAAAGTACATACAACTTTTCTCTCTTTTTGTATCATTTCCGCTACACCAAAATACTGGTTTTTGTTTGCCACCGGCACCGCCTAATGTAATTTTTCTCCTTTCGTCACTTGCGCACCAACCACTGTCGGGTAAGCATTTTAAAGTAAAAGCAATAAAATAATTGAAATATAACGCTGATCTCGTTTTATTGATTTTAATTGGAGGTTCGATTAATTAGCTAAAATTTTAAATATCAAATTTTCGAAGAGAACGTCGAGTGACACACAAAATTTGTGCTCCATTTACATCAGACGAAAAGCAAAGCTCTTTGGGTGGCATACAAATTAAAGTCGAGTTTATTTTTTCATTTCGTAAAATAAATCACCAAATAGAATAAAAAATGACAATATGACAATGGGAGAAGAGAAAAAATAATGACCAAATCTGTTCACAAATGACCAATGTGGCAACCATACCGACATTGCGTAAAAAAACGCACAAAATCAAGGACTTGCGACAAATGCCATTTATTGGGAGCTTAGGCCTTACCTTTTTATTTGATATTTACGGCCATCATACGCATACCTAATAAAACAAAAAAGCAACCAAGCAAGTCGTTGATATGAACGATGATGTATCAAGCGACCTTTTAACCATCTAGAGGAGCTATAGGTAATTTACTTTCAAAGTTAAAGTACACTTTTCATCGCCAACTACTTCTAATTCCATTACTTTTCCGCTTGAAATTGTATCGACTGTAACTTTTCTTTAGTTAGCCCGAGGGTGGGCATTCAAAGTCAAAGTTTTATACATATATTTATTTTCTCTTCTAATGCTGAGTGAACATACATCATACACACATTTATAAGATAGTTGTATTGAAACAACCAATAACGAGCTAATGATGTTGTTGCAAACAACTTTAAAAGCTACAACCTAGCAAAAATAAATCAAAGACAGATAGATGAAAATTTTATTTAATAATTTCTGATAAATTATATCATAGATATTGAATCTTTGGAAGTGAACGGACCTTCAATTAATTTTTTAGTTCTCAGCAACCAGGATACTCAAGAAATTTTATAATCGTTTTACCTAGAGGCAAAGATTTTGTTGTTTTTTCAAAGGCTGTACTACACGAGTTAGTTTCGTTACTAAAGTTGGCACAAAGTAGGTTGGTTTCGTAATGGAGAAGAGATTGAAAGAATATTTTGAGAGTAAATTTACAGCTAAACTTCCATCAGGAAAGCTTTCATTGAATAAGAAAAAAACACATTGTTCTCAATTAATTTAGAAATTATAATGATGTAGCTAGTAATCGCTTCAAAAGATTAATAACTCTCTCATTTAAACTTTAAAAAGCACCAGTTGATATTGGATGCACATGTACACGTACAGTTCAGTTCTGTTATTTTGAAATATATTGTAATCATAAGTAGGACACATTGTGTAGAGTTACCTACTTGTATGAAAAACTGACTGTTTAACAAAATAATGTAGATAAATATTTACTATGCATATTATAAGGAATATTACACATAAGAGACATACTCATAAAAATTATAAAAGCTGGCTTTAGAATAATGTACCTAGGTATGTATTACAGTGTAAGTAAGTACCTACCTAATACAAAAATACACTAAGTAGCTAATTTTGGTAATAAACAGTGAAATATTTTTAGGAGAAATATGTGTAGTTTTATTTCCACGAAATTATAGAATTCTGTTCTCTTAAAAGAAGGAAGCCAGTTGTAAGTGTGTATTCAAAAGTTAACAGTAAGTAAATAAAATTAAGTCAGCCAATCACAAAATTCAGACGGGTCCTTGACCACAGACGGAACATAATATTGAGTAAAAAGTCCTGTCTATAGGACTTCTACTAAGGTGACCAAATGTCCATATAGATAATATGGCCGATAGTTAGTCTATTGTAACAACACGCATCTGCCCCGCAACCGACGTTTGTATGATTCCATCATTTTATGTTAATAAATCTGAACCAACCACATTCGAGGTCCGCTGAGCTAAGTAGATGGGATATAAGGAAAAAGAACTGAAAGTAACAGAAATTATTAGACAACGTTATGTCCATATTCTTTGAGTAGTGTTTCATCGTGTTCCATGTTTTGTATAAATTATAACGCCACCTGTTCGACTCGATATACTATTACACCTTTCCATATTATAATTGGGATCCAAATTACATTGTCCTTAATATCTTTGGAGCATGCGTTTCTGAAAGCACCACTATTTCGCATTTTTTTACCAATTATTATGACTTATTGTCATTCATCAAAATTTTTATTAGACCCTGGATGCTTAAATATATAATTGATAATTCTAATATTTGTTGGTTGCTTATATGGAATACGATTTCTTTTTTGACTTCTAGTACAACAAACCCTTCACATTTATGGCTTTGAGAGTTATGACACACATCAAGATTTAAACTTAAATTTTTGTTTCCTATCACACAATTAATGCACTTTAAAGTCGTTTTATTACAGCCACAGCTTCTGGTCTCAGGGTTCTTACCGCATTTAGCACACACATTCATGTCTGCAGTCTGTGGCTTTGTGGTTGTACCCAGGGTTCGGACTTTACAAATTGTGTTTCGAAGTACCTAGATGAAAGGAAACTTAAATTGTTTGATTTACATTTTTCGATATGTCAAAATCAATGAAATTTTGTTTATATTTTGGAAAAAAGAAAAAAAAATGTTTTCATCATTTTTTTATTTTATAGAGAATACTGAGATTTATCTTTTCGCTATTTGAATAAAGGTTAAGAATTATGTGTATAAAACAAATTTACCATCAACAAATTTTTATTGCTGTAAACATTTTATTAAATTAATTGGTGGAACATGAAATAGTTATTTTTACACACTTTACCTCTCCAACAATATTATCTTCATTTTTAATAGCAAGTGAGACCTGTAAACTTTCAAGTACCAGTACCAGTCAAGTACCCAGTACCTTGTACTTGTACTTGTACTTGCAAATAAAAAGGACAATGTACTTGGTACTTGAAAATCACCAAGTAAAAGTACTTTTTTCAAGTACTTACTTTTAAGTACATTTACTGGCCACTGTTATACTGGCCAGTACATTTTCAAGTACTTTCCCAGTACAATTAGTATAGTGCTCTATGTTGTTACATGGCAACACCAACACCAAGTTGCAAGGTAAGATTAGATGGTATGCCAAGTGGTCATAAAATGCCAATTTCTGACAGTTCTCCTGTCAAAATATGGTCATACAATGTAATGGGCTTAACTCACATGCTCTAATGACCTGAATGCCACACATGACCAGGCTGATTTTGACAGATAAAAATGCCCAAATAGCATATGGAGTAATGGGACAATAGGTACGAATGCCAGCATATAGCCTTATATGCCCATATGCTTTTAATTGAAATTTCGCTATGGCATTAATGGCATTTTTGATGGAACAGGAATTATTTTGTTGTCATCTTCATCTTTGTAACCGTCCGCTATCATTATCCTCAGCAGCAGAAGTCGTCAAGTAAATAGTGGCAAGTGCCAATATGGTTTCTGATTTAACAAATACCTATATTTCAAAATATAATTCACTATTTAATACATAACTTAGCATATAACTAAAAAGAAAAGTGCGGTTAAAACATTTGTTCGAACAAATTGGTTATTGATTTGAAAAAAAAAAAAAAAAAACATAAGAAACATTCAGTTTTCTATATCTATAACTAAATATGTGAATTTCGGGCTAGTACATGCGTACATAGTTTTTGATTGCGCCATTAATCTTTTTCTTTAAAGCTTGTCCCTCAACAAGTCACTCCATTAATGTTTCAACCTTCATTAAAAAAGAATATTCGTCTTACATTAGTGATTTTAATGTAATAACCGGAATGACAATGCTAGACAAGTATCCTATATTTAAGAAACTTTCCATGAAGCTCAAATCTCCTTTGACGTCATCAGGACCTGTGTAACGGCTGTTTTCTTTTGCGGGTCTCGTTAACACCCCAAAGCGTAGCGCTCTCTCCGACCTACATTTCGAGCAACTAGTTCTACTAAAGGCCAATTCATCTTTTATCAAATCTCTGGAACCTTAACAAAATAAAAATAAAAATATAAAAAAAAAAAATTTCTAGTATAAAATGCCTAATGGTTTATCATCTCATTAATAATTGTCAACTAAGTAAGACCTTTATTGATAAAATTGATTTGTAACTAAGAAGTACTTGAAAATGTACTTATTGATTTTTAAGTACCAATTCCATTGTACTTATTTTTTTGAAGTACAAGTACCAGTACAGGGTACTGGGGACTAACACAGTACTGCAGTACAAATGTACTTCAGTACTTTACAACTCTGAGCAAGTCGCAACTACAATGGCGCTGGATTTTTTTTTAATATTGAATTCTCATGTTTCCCACATGGTCAATTGAAGGTATGTGCGACGTGCGTAAGTTATGTGTATCTAAGAAATTGAGCTGTCAAATGGGTGTTTTCAGACGATTGTTTAGAAAAAACAAAAGATGGTGTTGTGTTCAGAAGCGAATGAGTTCGGGTACAAATATATTATATATATCACACCAGAAAAAGTTTTATTGTAGTTTTGTGTTGTCGAAAAATTCCGTAAGCCGAGAAATCCCAAAAGACTGCACATTTTACAAAAAGATACCGGATTTTTTTTTTTTTTCGATAAAAAGAGGACGTCTGGTTAGCCTAGTCAAGTGTGATGTAGTTGGAGAGTGGAGACGATTACATTACAGATCTGCGCTGTGTGTTGTGAGCAGAGATAAGGGGATTTGAAGATGTGTAGATGTATGTGTGTGAAGATTAAAGACTTGACAACTTCTTTTTTAAATAAAATGCAAATAACTTGAGGTACGTTGAACCCAATTTTCGATGACTCGGCCGGACATTACGACCGAGACGGCTGCTATTTATTGTTCAATAATGGCTCTGAGCTTTTTGGCATGGACCAATGATTTAATGTAGCCCCATGAAAAAAAGTCTAAGGCCAATAGACTGGTCCGTTTCTCAAGATAACAAGTTCACCGAACTGAGACTTCAATAACTCGATTGTTGCTCCCGCTGTGTGGCACCGTCTTATTGGAACCACATATCACTGATGTCCAATTTATGCAATTGCTCAAAGAAATATGGTTCCTTCTTGTCTTTATAGCGAATACCATTTACCGTAACGTGACGGTCATTTTCATCGACGAAAAAACGGTCCAATGACGCCACCGTCATGAAAACCGCACCAAACAGTGACTGTTTCATGTGCTCACCTGTCTAGTAACGCATATTTTGCTTATTGACGAAGCCGTTTAACCAAAAATGCGCTTCATCAATGAAAATTGAAAATTGGCGTTAACGCTCTTAAAGTTGCGACCACCGATTCGGAATTTCGGTAGTAAGTTTTAATTATTTGTAAACGTTCTTCCTTCGTCTTCGTGTAATGTTGATTTTACTGAGTATTTTAACATTGACAGTTCGGTAATCGGCTTAAGAGTGCGTTTACACTGAAGTCGCTAATGAAAGACCCTTTATAAGTTTCTCTTATCTCTGGTTGTGAGTATACACTTTGGCAACTCTAGACTGCCCTGACACATTTCTGCTTCTTTATATAAAGCATTATGTTAGCTAAGGATTGCAAGTAGGTGTAAATAACTAACAACCATTTTAAGTTATTCATATTACGTCTGCTAATGCCTTATTTATAGAAATCGATTAAAAGTTACATTAATCTTTTCTTTTGCAATTTCCAACTCCCTTTTTTTCAGGTGAACGTAATGACCTACGGGATAGTCTCTTTTTGTTTGAGTTACGGTCGAATGACGAAGGCATGCGTTTCTTTTGTACACAAAGGTATAGCATAGCATACATATGCGGTCATACCTACATAATTTTTGTATCAGTAAAGTTGCCGGTCATCATCATCAGTCATGAAAATGGAAACATGCACTCCCCTTGCTAAGCTCTGTTCAGACGATTGTCAGATCTGACAATATTGTCAGGTATACAAATGAAAAAATTGTCCCAAATGTCGGCCAACCGTGTGAACTGGCAATATTTGTTAGTATTCTTCGTTTGTAATAAATAACATAGATTTGTATAAGACCAACACATGTATACACGAATATTATATAAAGCAAAACTGCAATATCCATTGTGCAGTTCACGTAATAAAGCAGCTCTGTTTGCATTGACTCCTTAACCGTTCTGTTGGTTGTCGCATTTTTCCGTTTTTGCTTTGTCTGTTTTTTTTTTTTTTTTTGTTCGAAGTTCAATCAAAACGTCAAGAGACAATTATTTTACTCGCAATTAATATTTTTTAACCAAAATCGAAATGAGTTCCGCGTTATATCAAATCGAAAAACTAGACGATTCTAATTACGATTCGTGGAAAATTTTAATGAGATCGGTTTGGGTTCATTGTCTGTGGGGTTTTGTTTCGGGTGAAAACGGGTGAAAACAACCACGAGCGAAGCTGTAGCGGACATGTGTTATTGAGCGGCAATATTTAATCCGCTTCCAGTAATTATTTACTCTGCCAAGGCCTTGATACTTTTGAAACAGGGCGCAAATCTAACTCTAACTCAAAGAATCTTAAGATTTCGCATTAATTTACTACCGTTTACACAACAATCAGCTTAAATTAATATAATTCGATTCACTTTGTTCGCGCTTTGAACTTCTATATAAATATATACTTACATCCAACTCTTAACAAATACAACCACAAAAAACTGCCACCCATCACATTACATTACGTACTACTACGAACGAGAAAATGTCTGGAAAACGAAACAAACCTACGTACTATCATCTCCAGTACCGAAACGACGGAATAATCTCTTTCTGGAGGGGGATATGTTTAAAAAACTCGAAGCTCTTCTACAAAACCAAACATCTTTTCTTACGTCAAAAATTGAAGAGTCCGAATTGTGAATAACGAAAAAAATTGAATGGGACATAGAAGCATTGAAGAGCACTATGACGTAAATATCCGCTTGTCATCACTGGAATCTAAACAAACCGAAATCGACATCATTTCATTATAAAGGAAAATACAGAACTAAAGAGTAAAATACAACAGCATGATGATGCACTTAAACAAATTATCACACGTGTCGAAACTACTGAAGAAAAGATGCAGATTATGGAAACAATGAATGATGCCAAACCACCAACACTTAAAAATATATTCCGACTTCGATCTTCACCCACTTCATTCAATCCACCGATTATAATTAAATTTTATTCACCCACCGACAAGAGTTATACCTATTGTTTAGAAATAAGATAATTGTAACGACACGCACTACCAAATGTTCAATTCAAACCTGAACTCAAATTTATTGAATTGTTCAATTGAACATATTAAGGGAAATTACATTTACCAAAGATGATGATGCTGTCGCTGCTGGGATGTTCCTCGAAGTGAACGAGAATATGCCAGCAGTTAGCACACATGTCGCTTAGCGAAAATAGCATCAAAGGGGAATTGATAAAAACCCACCAAAATTAAGTACCGGTGCAAGTGCCCAAACATATAATGATCATCGGAGCATACGCATAGCACTTAAATACATAATTTGATTAAACATAGATCATAGCGAGTACAGTGAGTAACAGATATGAGTAAAGAGAAAAAATATAGAAATTAAACAAGCGAAAGGAAGGTTAAACAATAATTAATACAACTCATGAAACTAAATTAATTTGAACGATAAGTCCTGAACATCTTGGCCCCCCTGGAACAATGTTTCAGGAACTTGGAAGTACCGCCAGTTTAGTAATCAGTCGAATGAATGTGCCTCGCGAAGTTCTCATGGTTCTTGAAGGTTGGTAAGGTACTCAATGTGCCATCGACGCCAAAACCCCTGCGACAATCGGTTGACTGGTAACGATTCGAGTGTTGGCTCCGGTATAGCTGTTTTTTTTTTGTACTTTAATTGCATATCATTTTCATCTTAGATTTCAAATGAATGCCTACTATGTTCATTTAAATATATATCTAGGTACACTCATGTTGTGATATTAAGATTTATGTACCTTATACAACATTTCTCTTATCTAAATAAAATGGACTCAACTTTGCTTTAATAAAAAACGAGTTTAAATTAGATCTGTTTCCTTTATTTAATTATTGTAAACCCATTCTCTCATGTATTCTCTATATTGTAGAGCTGTTGCTCTCGCATTTCTGGGTCCTAACCGTAATGTTGCCGGAATCGAATTCAGCTGTGAGGTAGCTACAGCAGTTCTCCAAGTCCCATTGACCCAAATTCCGTCATTTTCACTCTGCCTATCAACAAAAGTACTCGGAGCATATTTCTGTCTGCTGCATATTATGCAAAACAAAACAACAGTCGCCTTTATAATGCTGTCTACTGTATTTGGCTCAGCTATAAATGTCCGATGGTAACGGGTGATTTTTTAAGAGGTTTAGAACTTTTTTTAAAAAAAAACACAAAAAATTCGAAAAAATGAATGAAATATTTATTTGAATCGATAGTTTGAACCTTGCAATTTAATGTTTTAAGATAATTTCATGCAAATGTTGACCGCGGCTGCGTCTCAGGTAGCCCATCCGCTGAGTCCAATTTTGGCATACTCTTTCACACATATCGGCCGGTATCTCACGAATGAATGCATGGATGTTGGCTTCCAGTGCGTCAATCGAAGCGGGCTTGTCCCTATACACATTAGCCTTGGCGTACCCCCACAAAAAATAATCTAATGGTGTCAAATCGCACGATCTAGGCGGCCAATTGACCGGCCCGAAACGTGAAATTAACTGTTCACCAAACTCGCCTCGCAATTGCGCCATTGTTTCGCGTGCTGTGTGGCATGTGGCACCGTCTTGTTGAAACCACATATCATGCAAGTCAAGAACTTCCATTTCGGGCAAAAAAAAGTTTGTTATCATCGCTCGGTAGCGTTCACCATTGACAGTAACGCTGCGATTCGCATCATCTTTGAAGAAATATGGCCCAATAATGCCGCCGGCCCATAAACCGCACCAAACAGTGGCTTTTTCGGGATGCATTGGTAGCTGTTGCAATGCTTCTGGCTGATCTTCACTCCAAATGCGGCAATTTTGCTTATTTACGTACCCATTCAACCAAAAATGAGCCTCATCGCTGAACACAATTTTTCGATAAAAAAGCGGATCCCCGGCCAGCTTTCCAAGAGCCCATTCACCAAAAATTCGGCGTTGTGGTAGGTCGGCTGGCTTTAGTTCTTGCACCAGCTGTATCTTAAAAGGCTTTACGCCCAAATCCTTCCGCAAAATTTTCCACGTAGTGCCTAACTGCTGGGAACGGCGCCGAATCGACATTTCGCGGTCTTCTGTCACACTAGCTGATACGGCCGCAATATTTTCTTCACTACGCACAGTACGTAAACGTGTTGGTGGTTTAATGTCCAACAAAGTAAATTTGGTGCGAAATTTGGTCACAATCTTCCGAATAGACTGCTCAGAAGGTCGAGAATGCCGATCATAAAATGGAAGCAGCGCGCGATGAACATTTCGAACCGAGCACGAATTTTGATAGTAAAATTCAATAATTTGCAAGCGTTGTTCATTTGTAAGACGATCCATGGTTAAATTGCAAACCAAACTGAAGCTGTTTGACAGTGACACAAGGTACTAAACACACGTCAGCTGTCAAAACCAGTGTTGCCAAAACCAAACCAGCTAAAAAATCACCCTTATATCCTCCATCTAGAGGCCAATAAGCCGAACGCATTTTCAACCACACTACGTGCGCTGGATAGACTTTTATTAAAATAAAATTTGCTGTCTTCTAAGTACCTGCCACGATTTAAGGGGAAATGCTTCGTCTCCTACCATAAAATCAGGCAAATCCAAAGTTTTTGTAAATACATATAATAAGTTATATGTGAATATTGGTTTAAGAATATGGCAGTATATATGTAAACAGTTATGGATACGTGTAGGTATACATCTATCTATGGCATAGTGTAAATTACCAGTTATGGGATGTGATATACTAATGACACAATAGATAAAAGTAATTAACAATTATGCATTAATGAAACTTTTAATTTTACATTATTTTACCTCCATGTAAGGAACCGGGTTCGGGAAATTCATTTGAGCAGTTTCCAAAAGCAATCCCAGTGTGCTATTGGTGAAAATTCCAGCATCACTCTGCGAACCAAAAGCTCCAATGTCTACGTACGTGAACTTGTAATTGGCATCTGCAACTCCCAGTAATACGATGCTATAATTTTTTCTGTAATTGAAACATAACGATCCACTTTTTCTTGGCGCTTGAATTGTTATATGTTTTCCGTCAATTGCCCCTAAACAATGCGGTAAATTCCAGGTTTCGTAAAAATCATTTGCATCCTGAAGCCAATGGCTAGGCGTTTTTGATGGCAAATATATCAGCTGTAAAACATTCCATAGAATGTTACAAACTTCCGGGATAATTCTCTGAATTGTTGACCTGCCTATGCGATACGCAAATGCCAATGAGCTATAGCTGTCTCCTGTTGCAAGATACCTAGACATAACGAATATTATAATGTAAGCATTAATTATACAATATGATTTTCAGAAATGGTTTGCAAAATTTACCTCAGCGTGACAAATAGCCGCAAAGCCTCTGGCAGTCCTTTCCTATTACTAAATTTCGTCAAATACGGTTTGACTAAATTAATTAAATAGGTGAATTGCGGAACTTCCATTCTTGTGTAATGGAAAAATTTGTCCTCGTCGTATTGTAATATCTCCTGAACCAAATTGACAAAGTCACCTTGATTGCTGCGATTTTGATTTATGGGATGTACCCACCACTTCGATTTGTACTTGTCGAACCATCAAAGGCGTCCAAAACCTGCCAAATACTTGCGATTCGGGTAGCCGCATCTTGCAAACTATTTGAATTTGCAATCTGGAAATTTTGTATTTTAACATAAATTTGGACAATATGTATTTCAAAAAGTTTTCCTACAATTTTCGCGTCACGGCTATTGGAAAACAATTTTATTCATCCGACCGACGTTAGCAAATGAAATTCTTTTAAATTTCACTTAAATTTTACAATTTTGGTTTTAAATTCACTAACTGTCACAATTTGTTTTTGAAATTCCCGGAAATTTTAAAATGTCAAACGAAAAGCTTCTGAGCTTTTTTAGTTCAGATTTTAATCATAGATGTCATATATGCGTGTGTTTTCGATGTTTTCACCTTTTTGTACTTTTTCCCACTTTTTCCCACTTTTGTTTCGATGTAGTTCAGGCTTTAAGCTGTTTGCCTGGTACCTACGATCGTCATTAAACAACCACATACATTTTCATTCTTCCTGCAAGAACAATCAAAACAAATACCATGCTGACACCTGCTTAAATTCTTGGAGCACATACCTAAATAATTTTAATATGGATTTCCCTTAAACCGCTTAACATGGCATTGGCATACCTTTTAAGAATTAAAAGTGTTAAAAATTCAGTTGCCGCCAGTGCAGCTACTTTGTGTTTACACTAAAACATTCGGATTTTCGATTTACTTATACAGGCGCAAATCCACCAGAAATTCGTCATTCTATTTTATTTTTGTGGATTCCTTTCCCTTTGTAGCTCTTCCTCTACGCAAACCACGTTTTTATTAAGGCGCCATAATGTCGATCCTCATTCATTTGGTATCAATCTGATTACACCAGGCAAACATGATACTTACAACCTTTAGTAACTTAATTTTCAAGGTACATTCTCACCCTCGCAGATTCGCACAATTTGTTTCCCTTTTCCTTCATGCATGGTTACCCACGCAGGTAGCCGTAACAAAATTTGACTGTGTTCATGGATTGATTCACGCATACTAAAAAGCCTAAACACCAATGCGCAATGGATATTTATTTATTTTGCAAGGATTATTTTACCCATACCTACTATAATTGCTGTGAGCCTGGTTATGTCGCCATTTCTATTTTTAAATGCCGTTTTTGTTATGGCGCCACAATTTCGACGTTCTGCATTGTGGTTTTGTTTTCTTGCTACTGAAATAATTTAGCAGAGCTGTTAAAGGACTTTTACTAACAGAGCGAAACTTAAAACTTGGATTAGAGGCTAAATTACAGACAGCACAAAAATTAATGACTAAGCAAATCAAAAGCACATAAATAAGAGATATGTATGTGTTTTTTTTTTATGATTTTGATACATTTTTTAGGATTTGCGTTAACATTTTTCTATGAACTTATTAGAATAGAGATTTGTAGCTAAATGGCTTGAGCTACGAAGCTGGAAGCTTAGCACAAAAAAACACATAAATCAGGCATCAATATGGAATATTTTTTTTTTTTTTATTTTCGGCCGATTTGACTATGTGCTCTGCTGGCTTGACGTCAACTTGGCAGAGCACTTTTCAAGGTCGATTTTCTCCAAAACCGTTGGAGCACAAAAATCAAAAACTTAGCACAAAATCAGCACATAATTCAGGGCTATTCAAAATTGATTTTTGACATAGGTGCCCTGCCAAGATGACGGAGGTGAGAGATTGGGACAAACACATTCCCATGTTTTTATTGGCTTATCGAAGTGCAGTGCACAACACCACAGGACATACTCCATCTGAAGTCCTATTTGGTCGAAAAGTCCGCCTACCTAGCGAGTTAATATTTGGATCTCCATACGACACTAAAACAACAACTACAGGATTCCAGGAAGGAGATCTGGTATGGCTATATAACCCTCATTGAAGAAAAGGTTTATCACCTAAGTTGCAACAAGACTGGCACTAAGTATTCATAGCTTACAACTGCTAGATAATAATAACTTAGAAACAGAATATTTGTATCTAAAAAGAATAAAATACGCATACATAAGAAGAAAATACAAATAAAATAGTATTGTCAATAAGCCCCAGATTCCCCCTTAACAATGTCTTCCCCAGATTTACCCCCGTTGACCAAGAAAACCCCCAAACTGCCAACCATGATCGTCTGTTTTTTTAATTTACAGCAAACATTTTGTACTTGTATTTATAAGCTAAACGGAAATCATTATTTAATTCAAAATTACGCTTGTTGGCTCTAGAAATTGTTTTGGTCTTTAATTTAATTTCGCCTGTTTACATTCATAAATCCTGTAAATGAAATAAATTACGAAATATCGCCTCCTTTGAGAACGGCATGACTCAAAGGGTTTAACGTTTAAGTTAATTACGAAAAGTTGGAGCAAGTGCCTAAATTCAATGAAAGATTGACAAGTGGATGAGGTGGGTACTGAGCGAATATCAACAAACTCAATAATTAACTTCGAGGATTACAAGTAACTCAACTGATTTTATGGGGTGGAATAACGTTCCTTTGTTTGTATCGGTAGGTAAATAAAATTGTATTAAGGGATAGCACCTATCTATAAATAATAAATAACGAAGGTATGTCGATATATTTTCTCCTCAATGTTGGTTCAGTTAAATACTCATACCTTCAACAACAACCAATCGCAAAGGTTTAATTTGTAACTGGCTTTGCCGTCTGATAGTCGTCATACGAGTCACCAATAATAGACTGGATGATGTAATGTAGTATTCGTTTGGGCTTCTTCAGATTTGCCCTCAGATTTCAGATTTCGTGTGCCTAATCGAACATAAAAACGCTCTTGCTCTTTTTTGTGTTGATATTCGTGCGACTTGAATATGTGTAGTCATCGACACTTTTCTATGCACTTTCCATTCACTGTTTAAATTTTGTATTAAAACATTCGAAATTTCCTTCCCGATTGATTTCTAAATATTTGTACATTAAAAGTTTACAAAAATAGATCCACCCGATGCAATGCCTTTCTTTGTTGTAGAAAAAATTCACGCAAATGTAAACAAACTCCACCAGTTGTTGTCAGACTCAGATGCACTTGTATTGGTAAATCTGAAGCAAATCTGAGAAAATATTTAGATTCGCAAAAGTGCTCTGAAATCTGAAAAAGATTGCTTTTTTTTGTACCAAACGAACATAAAAATTGCTCTGAGGCCAAAAAAAGTGTTCTGAGAGCGCCCAATCGAATACCACATAAGAGTAAAGCTAAGTATCCTGCTCGCACTAAATTTTGTCTCCCATACAAAAATGTCTACAAAGATAAAATTTAGGGAGACAATTTAGCAAAGCAGTATCCTGTTCGCTCGCTAAATTCTTAACTTCATATAGATGGGCCGGTGACAAATCGCCACTTATTTAGCTCGCGAAATAATTGTCCGGTACATTAAATCGAAGATAAATTCTGACAGAAGAAAAAGTTTGTGTTGTGTTGTTGCTGCCGGGTGAATTTATTATCTCAAACTATTTATTTATTTCTATTTCCCAAGCTGTGTGTAGTCAATATATAGATTTTTTGGAGGAAACTGCACAAAACATTAGCGGTATAAGTAAAAGAAGACGCAAAACCAAAATACCCTTTTCATGCGATGAAAAAAAAAAAAACCTGCGGGGCTTGTGGAGGAACGACCAACTAAATGGAACTTGCAGGACAAATCCCACTGCAATATTGATTTTGGTTGATTGATTGGATTTACGCGACGTGAAATTAAGTGTCGTCTTCTACTTGCTACTATAGTAATTATTTCAGCTGCTGCAGCAATTATAACATCTTCTTGTATCCATTGTTTTGCAGATATTTAAATATTCCTATGTCTTTGAAGTTTGAATTTCTTTTTACGTGAATAATTAAAATGACGTTCACCGACATCTGTTATGAACATATGGTTTTTGTCCCATCTATCATATTTCAAAATGTAGCGACCATTTATCTTTGCTTGTGGAGAAACGGAGTGGAGACTAGGGACGCTAAAATTTAGTGCGAGCAGGATACTTAGCTTAACGAATTAAGAACATGCCAAACTTCTTAATTCGAGACATGACGCATAATGTTGTATGATTCTCGGCTGTATTCAAGTGGTCTGGTACCACCCTGAAACGAGGCCGACAGCTGTTGTGTTGCAGTAAAGGTTACAGGAGATCACGTCGAAACAGACATAGGAACATACACGCGAAACACATTACCCTCCTTCTCTGTCCCTGTCCAGTCGGGTAAAAACGTTAATAAATAGATTTCCTGTAGTGAATATGAATGTATTGTTAGTTAGTGTTACCATTTTAACAAGTGGCAAAGTGGTACTAAGAACAAAGTTAAAGGATAAAATTCTGTCAGAATATACCGAGCTCGCGAAAAAAGGAATTCGAAGTCAAAATTAACAGATGTGGAATATTACGGTGACAACATTTGTGGAATGAAAATAAAGGCCAATAATAATTGTGCTTCCAAACTTTTTGTATTTATTAAACAAAAAAAAAAATAGTAAAATCATTAACATTACTATACGTAGTTCTAAAAAAAATAAAAACAGTTTTTCTTCATTTGATAAATTCACATAAAGAGTGTGAATAATTTGAATACTTTTTTAAAAGCTACATACTACAGTAGTTTAAATTACATACCATTATCAGTCCACCTTTTCGTATTTTTGAGAAGAGTGAAAAGATTTCAAAACGTCTTCATTTTATTAAGAAAATCTGTTAACTCTAAGCAGGTTTTTCGGAAATTGCATTTAGTTATAAGAATAGCTTTTATTTAAATTAATTTGTGATTTGTCACTGCTCCAAACGTTGTTGTTGAAAATACTCTTTCAGTTGGCATTAGAACCTGGTAGCCGGTGAGGCACAAACTGAAATTTGAGCATACACTGAAGCAATGAGGTCGTAAACACAATTTCAAGTAATTTACATTGGTATTATTTTTTTCTTTTCGTACGAGAGATCAAATCAGATATGTATGCGTATATTTATACATTCTATTTTTAACTGCCCTAAATGCAAACAATTTTTGTCATTGTTTTAAAACATTGTTTCAAAAATAAAGGACAAAATCCGTCATTTATTAAAAACAAAAAAAAAAAAGGGTTAAAAAGGATGTCGAAACATAAAATAATGCAATAAAGCCGGCAGGTGCGAGAAAAAAGTCCACAGGAATTAAAAAAATCATAAAACAAACACAGGAAAAGAGCTGCAGTAAGTCTTATGCTGACTCAGACAATCCGGTAGGCAGTGGAATCAAAACAGTATTCTCCTCAAAATTGTAGACAATAGCGTGAACACCTTAATTCCAAAAGTCTTAGTATTTTTGTTGTTTGTGTGGATGACATATCAAATTCTTGCTGTCAAAGATTGATCAATTGATCAATTAATGATGTCAAAACATAAAAGCAGGCCCATCAATAATTTTTTGGGAATGCAGTAGTTTGAAAGAGACGGCGAAAGAGCTTTTATCAAATTGAGACAATAACAAATTATTGCATACAAACCTGCAAGTACTCCTTTGGATCAGTCGATCTTCAGCATCAATGGTCGTCAAGCGACCTTGTTAGTGAGGCAGTGTTACCGAATATAAAGTGTAAATAATGTTTTTGGACAACAAAATCCAATTAGCCATTTGGCTCATTGGAGGCTCTAAGGGATAAAGATAGGACAAACCCTGCAAATATACGGTCGATTAGTTTGCTCCCGAATATTAGAAAGGTATTCGAGAAAGTCGTCAATAGAGCTCTTTTAAGATGGGTTGAAGAAGTTAAGAACATTCCGGATGCTGGTCATCCGGTTTTAGAGCGGCGCAAGACAATATTCATGCCGCGTCGAAACTGGTTTCCGATATTCAGTGCAATATAAGTAATAAGCAGGAGAGCGTGGATTTTTATGGGAGCTTTCTATCTATACGGTGAACAACCCTGTGCGCCATAACCGCTACCTCGGAGATATTGCTCACCTCCATGATTATAGGTAATTAAGGTTAAGTAACTTCGGTAGTTTTAAGTAGTTGTAAGCAAAACAAATAACAAAGAATTAAAGTTTTCTAAGGTTTCTTGAAAATTAAAAAAAAACAAAACAAATCATAGATATAGATAGATTTAAGGCCGGAAGGCAGTAACTTTAAGGATATTGATAGGTTTAGAGGGCTCGCTGACAGCCAGTAAGCTAGAATAAGATTAATGTTAGTTTTAAATAAGATTTAATCGATTTCGTCTAGTATTTAAAATAAAGAAGGAATTGAATAAAAATGAATTTAAAGTAACTTAAATGAAGCGTATTGGAATACTAAGCAGCAGGTAAGTAAAATTTAAACTATGCAAGTACGTAAATGCAAATATTTTTCTTTTTATATCTTTTTATATCTTAAGCTTCCATATAGTTTCTTTAAAGTTTTGGTAATAAGTGTAATAATAAGTGTAAAAGTGCGCCAAATGTGTTTCCATTAGGCCTTTGCAGTACCTAAGTACTGCGGGAGGGGAAATAGCCTCAATAGCACCCTAACGAAGTAGAATTGTTATTGGGTATAGTGATGTACGTACTAAAGTAAGAACTCAGTATATTAATAAACGGTAGGAATTAAATATTATAGTTCAGTTAACATTAATATAAGATAGAGTAAGATAGATATACAACATCATATAATGAAATAGTATATATGAGTAAATAATAAAGATAGTGACAGGATTGGCAACAACAAACTTCACCTCTAGCTGGGCTTTAAGAACCAGTGTAATGGTGGTCTTAGCTTCCTGGAGCATGATTGGCTAAATCCCGTCGAGTCCAGGGGATTTGAAAGGTGAGATGTTTCGATTGCTAAGATTTTTCTTCAGTTATGCTTATGAGTTCTGGAACTGTCGCTATTACGGCATTATCTCTTGACTGGTTAGTCTGGTTCGAGGTAAAACCCGGAAAATGAGTTTGTTGTAACAGATTGAGAGTCTCTTCGCTAGATTGTATCCACGTTCCATTAGTGTGTTTGAGATAACCGGGGACCGCAGATTCTTTGGATTTTACTGAGTCTGGCTGATTTTGTGGTGGTCTCTGGCCGACTTTATCCCAGTCAGACTGAGAATTTGCGTGCTTAGTATCCTTAGAGCTCTGATTTTAAGATGATCCTTCGTCCACCATTGTGGAGTCTTCCTATTATTTATTGTCCGTAAAGGACAGGCTTAATCGAATACCTTCTGGCGTCTCCTTTTTTTACAGATTCAATTTTCAGTCATAGTTCGGTACTTCTGATAAGAAAGTACCGAATCTCGGGTTCCTGCATTTACCTATTGGGGCAATTTCTCGACAATGTGGAATTCTTTAATTATACGGTCTGAGAAGGATGGTTCTGTCGAAACTATCCAATCCCACACAGCAAGAGTTTGTGAGTTTCTGAAGAACTAAATGCCTAAAACCTCACGTCTATTCCCTTTTATAAAGGGTGGTTCGTTGTCTACATTGGCTATAAGTTGTTTTTGATAATAAATTCTAAAAGGCAACCACCCCAGTCGGAACCACCTCAAAGTGTAGGATGGGCGTTGGGATCACAGCCTATAGATGATTCTCCAGCTAGGTAGGAGAAAAGTTTAATCTGTGTTCTGGTGACAATACACGTTCTAGACTTACCACTATCTTGTTCGCTACTGTAGATACCAATGTCTTTTGAGTTCAGCCCTCTTATATTCCCTCGGAAGGTTCAGGATTCAGGTATTAGGCCGACATCTACTTTCTTGTTCTTAATAAGGATGACTTCATCAAATCCTTAATGTGATGAAGATTTATTTGTACTATCTTCATCGCGAGCAGTCGCTTCTTCGCTTTCTTCCTTTAAGTTTGCTGCTATAAGCCTGAGTTAACAGCGCGTTATGTCGACTTGGACTTAAAACTATCTATTGTGGTTATGGGTTATAGTGACGTCCATGCAACTCTCCGTGTACTCACCCATTTCCAGGTGTTTCCACTCCCAGCTTTGAAGTTCCAGATTAAGGAATTGCAGGTAGCGCTCAAAACTTTACGCATGATAATTTACGGTCCTCGAATGTAAGTTCGGCCTTTTGGTCTTGTGATGTCAAGTATCTCCTTTCTGTTCATCACTAGCAAATCGGCATTTGCGCAAGGTACATCGGTGTAAAGGACCAAGTTCTTTAAGCAAGCCAGCGTTTCATTGTCGTCACATCCCATGACCTTGAACACCTCGAAGGTGCTTGCCTGTCCGAAAAGTGTAAGCTTGCCATCCGCCTTCGTTGTTCTAACAATTCCCATTGGCTACCAGTAAGTATTCGATTTGAACTATGTACAAGTTCGATGATTGCGACACGAAGACTTTTCTTCGCTTTTACGGAGAATTTCGGTTTCTTGGCTGCCTACCTACAACCGGAAATATTGTGTCGTCACGCCTACCTCTTTTAGAGACTCCAGGAGCGTTCTCAGATTTGGACGTATCCTTGCCTGGGACAACTCCAGGTGGCCCGAGATCGACCGCAGTCGAAGTGAAAGGCAAACCGTATTTCGACGTCGATGCGATAGGGGTTTCAAATTAACCAATGTATCCATGTTAGTTTCAGTTAGTGCAGTCATTTAAAAGAAATACGGTTTCAATTAACTTTTTTCTAATTGCAAATTGTTTACAAGTCTTAAGCGACCATGTATTGCAATAATTAATACAAATTACCCCAAAGAATCATAGAAATTAAGTCTTTATAGATAACACACTATTTTTTAGAAAAATTTCGGCGAGTACCAGTACATGCTTATTGATAGCCCCTACTGGCCATGTTGGTGTGGTGCCATCGGTCTATCTATTCTTCAGTCACTGATGCCAAATAACCATGGCAAGTTACACGATTTTGTTTATCAAAATGAGTGTTCTTGCAGACATTGATGTTGTATCCGATACACAATGGTATGCATGTTTCTTTCGAATAAAAAGAATATTTCGTAAATACCTTAATAACAGCTTGTTTTATTTCATTCTTACACTGACTCGTCCTTATTGAAAAATATTTTATTCTACATGCCACTCTTAATAGTATTGAGTTCAGAGAACTCCAAAATGGTTGAAATAGGTTGAGAATGGCGTATTATTAAAATATTGTGATTTTTTTATAATATTTAACAAGAGTTTAGGTGGGTACACGATTAACTTTCAGCTATGTCGGATGATGATTTTCTTAAGGAATTCATTCCGACGGGTAAACGAATATATCTAGAAATCCGCTAATACATTTTGAAAGTTTGCCTATATGATATTGTCAAGTATTGTTTTATAAAACAACGCCCATCAGATAACTTGTTCATGTCCAAACTAGACATAATTATACACTCAAACGTTCAAGCCAATTCAATATGGCCGTCATTCGACATGAAAGTAAAAATATAATCACTATATTGTCACTAACTTAAGCCGCTAGAAATAAATACTTTCCTAAAATTTCATTCAAACATACAAGTATAAAATATACAAACGCCGATGGTCTATAAATTCGACCTTCACAACAATCAACCAACTTACTGCATCAATATAGCGCCTCATAATCCATGGCATTTAAGTTCTGAAAAGAACAAAAATCAATACCTACCTGACCTGATACCCGAATGTAACGATGTTTACCCGAATAATTAATTACATGCCTACGCCCATCAGCTCAGGAGAGTCCCATGAACTACTTTGTTGCCAAAAATCTTCGATCTTATCCATAAATCACTTAGAGGGCGGCGTAAATATTTTTTTGCAAAATTCGTTTGGGTGAAAAACATGAGAGAAGCTATCCCCCCATACATTTAATTTTCTATTGTTGTCAAATCCTTTTTTTATAAAGGAAATGGTTGCAAATTTTCAGAAACAATATGATTTCGCATTGCATATTGGTATAATAGTTTAGATGTATTATATTTAAATCAATGAGACCAGTGAATTGAGTGAATAGAAAATTATATTATATGCGAAACAAACGTTTGAGCACAGCTCTGGCAAACTTCGTAGATCAATCTGCTAAATATTTTTTTTTACTTCGCAATTTGACTAATAAAGGGTTTTCCAATGATAGGTGCACTATCTTCCAAAAGTCCGGCCACCTATTCGCCTACGCCGACGACATCGACATAATCGGCAGAACGCAGCGTGATGTCACTGGCGCGTTCGTGAGCACTGATACGGAAGCGACAAAGATGGGTTTGGCGTTCAAAGAGTGCAAGACAAAGTTTATGCTGAAATCAAGAAAGGACACCCAACACCGACGTCTTGGACAGAATGTCACCATAGACAGATATAACTTTGAGGTGGTTAGGGACTTTGTCTACCTAGGTTCCGCTATGAACTCAGACAATGACACCAGCGCTGAGATTAAACGAAGAATAACTTTTGCCAGTCGTTGTTTCTTTGGGCTAAGAAAGCAATTGAGTAGCAAACCCCTCTCTCGAACAACTAAAGTGACCCTTTATAAGACCTTAACTATCCCAGTCCTACTTTATGCTGCAGAGGCATGGACTCTATCAAAAAGGGATGAGGTTACTCTTGTTTGCTCCGAGCTGAAAATTCTTCGAGTAGTTTTCGTTCCCGTCTGCATAGACGGTGAATGGAGGAGGAGATACAACAACGAACTGCACGGGCTGTACAGCGACATCGACCTAGCCAGAAGAGTGAAGGTCCAACGACTGAGGTGGCTGGGTCATGTAGAGCGAATGGAGGTGAATGCTCCGGTCCAGAAGATCTTCGAATCCACATCCGAGGGACGGCGCAGTAGAGGAAGACCGCGAATCAGGTGGCGTACGCAAGTGGAAGGGGACCTTAATCAACTTAGCGTGTGAACTAGAGACAGCCCAAGATCGTGCTTGCCGGGGACGCTTGTTGGTTGAGGCTCAGGTCCACCCCGGACTGTAGCGCCACCTTAAGTACGTAAGTATGTCTCTATTTTAACGTAGTAAATTATAGTCACTAAGCACACAGCTTTTTTGAAACCCTTTTTGCACACGTTTCCATAAGGCAATCTAATACAACATATTTCGTTTGCATTTGGTTTTCATGTGGTTACAAATTAGATTTAATTCAGTCAACTGATTCTAATGACTGTGTGGGACACGGCTTATAAATTTTACAGTCTAAGGTACAATAATTAAAATTCGAAATAATTCACTTTAGTTGTTGGCGAGGCACAATATTCGTAACACTTTCACCATTTCACACTTGCCGTAGCATTATTCACTTCAAAAATTAAGGTAAACAAATATATACCTCGCCGCAGCGCCACTTATCGGTTCCAAAACTATCATTTGAACTGCAACCAACCATACAAATTACAAACTCACAAAATTTTATTGAAATCCATAAAGGTTTTGTAGAGATCGGCAACACCATAATTAGCAGTGCTCCCAGACTTTGGGGACTGTTTTCCTCTTTTATTATCAGTAGAAGCTTAAGTTTTCCCCTAAATTCCAAAAACAATCCACTTTTTCTCCCCTAAGTGAAATTTGCACTTGTTTTTATAAGCAAAACTTAAAAAATTGTAACTGTTCTTACTAACAATCTTAAAAAGGCAAATCACATAAAAACACACATGTTAAACATTAATTTTTAATTTTTTCATTTTAAATTCATTTTTATTGTGATATTTAACTTAACTTACATACTAGGCAAAAACGGTTAAATCTTATTTAAAACTAACATTTATCTTATTCTAGCTTATTGGCTCTTAGCGGGCGCTCTAAACTTAACTTTATCCTTAAAATTATTGCCTTTCGGCCTTAAATTTATCTATATTTAAATGGTTTGTTTTTTGCTCTTCAAGAAACTTCCAAAATTTTATTTAAGCTAAACATTAATTTCCTTTTCAGTAGTAAAGGGTGGTAAAATTTTAAGGGCCGATGTTGAATGTGAACCACACCTAAACGTCAAGTTTTTTTCTGCATTTCCTTTGACATTTCTCAATTTCAGACAAACTCAATTTGAACCATGGAAAGATACACAATCGATCAACGCGTTAAAGTTATTCAGGCTTATTATGAAAATGGGCGTTCAAATCGAAATGCATATCGTGCACTTCGTAATTTTTTCGGTCAATTTAATCGGCACATTCTTACCTCGGTGGATTCGTCAATAAGCATAGTTGCCGCATTTGGGCGAATGAAAATCCAAGAGTGATTGTCGAAAAACCAATGCACCCACAAAGAGTGACTGTTTGGTGCGGTTTATGGGGTGGCGGCATCATCGGGGCGTATTTTTTCCAAAATGAGGCCGGTCAGGCAGTTACTGTGAATGGTGTTCGCTATGAGATGATAACTTTTTATGGCCCGAATTGGAAGATATGGATGTGGTCGATATGTGGTTTCAACAGGATGGTGCCACTTGCTAACGCAACAATAGCTCTTTTACTTCTATTGTTTCGTTAGCAAGTGGCAAGTGACTTCTTTCTTTGGGAATATTTGAAAGAAAAGGTGTACGTCGATAAGCCAGCAACAATTCAAGAGCTAAAGGATGAGATAATTCGGCACATTAACGGCGTAGAACCTCAATTATGCCTCAGCGTCATCGAAAATTTGGACAATCGGATGGAGGCCAATATTTTGTTCCATACATAATTGAATCATACCAATACCATCATAATAAAAAGAAATGACGATAATTTCCTAAATAATTTGTTTTATTCAACATCAACATCGGCCCTGCCGATGACGTTCGATGGGCTGTTTTCCTTCATGTTTAATATGAACAATTCATTCTTTGAAATTTGTTCGTGAAAATACCTAATTTTATTTTTAAACTTACTACGTTTTACAGAGATTTTCTGTTTTTCCCCTTTTTTAAAGCTTTTCCCGTTTTTCTAATTTTTCTTGCAAAAAGCCCCAAAATTGTCCCCACAATCTGGTACCACTGGGTTGAACAAACTTGGGAATAGCAATAGGAATTTTCCGTGATTCCCCCCCTTTTTAGACGCATGCCAGAAGATACAGATAAGTACCTACATTTGTAAAAATATAAATTCTGTATTAACATATGTATCAGGGTATGTAGCGCGTACAAAAATTAATTAATGAAACAATTTCTTTGATATTATGGAAGGTATTCGGGTTTTGGCCAGTCTAAATTCTGAAGGGAAAGTAATCTTTTATGGAACGCGATGGCGTTTTACCACCTTATACATAGGTAAGGTTGGAGTTATTGATATTTTTGGAGAATTGGCTGGAGTAAGAAGGATGCTGAGATTTGACTGAGGTTGAATGCAGGCTTCGCGAAAAGCAAATCTTTAGACATAAATGTAATGAGCGATCATGTAATTAATATTTGTAGCTTTTATCGAATTTTGCAAACAGATCTACAGATATACCACAACATAAGGGGATACGAGTTTGTTTGTGCGCAAGTGAAGTGGGAGTACTTAATCGCTTAGCTACTTTATTCAGGTTGTAATAAGGTATATATGTCTAACATTGATGAGCAAATTCATGAATCTGAGTATTATTTGCTAAGATGTTTCTAGTAGTTGCAATAGCACTTTTATTTGAACTGCGGTAAGAGCTTTACAAAAATATTTAGATTTTAATTTTTCGGGGGAGGTGGACGCAAGTTACAATATCACTGCGGCCACAAGTGGGCCTAAGGTGATTTTCTCCAGATAAAGCTCTGCTGGACTTGGTGATCTTTGAATGGGCTGCCAGATAAATTCTCTGCCTCAAGATAAGGCTTACCTAGGTGGTGTTTACGTTGAATCGATCAGGGAGTTACAGTGTGATTCTTTCTCCTCGTTGCATAGTCTGCAGAGAAAAATTTGACATTCTAATATGCTAGGTGCGTTTGTTTCATAAACGAGAATTTGTTATGTCAAATTACAACGCAGTCAGTGTGTTAGAGATATTACCCCTCTACTGAGAATGAGAATCTTATGAATTTTAGCTCAACAAATTTCTCGGTGAAAAGGTGTCGGTCACCTTACGATTCACAGACGATTTAAAATTTCTTGTCGATTTGTAAACGAGTGCATATGCGCATTGAAATGGTATCAACAGGCGCCAAAATAAAACTGAATGTTATCCTCAAGATTCTTTTCGAAAGTGGAGACGAAATTCTTATTCGCTCCAAGTAATTTTTAATGCAGTGTCGCTTTTTCCTCTTCTCGAATGCTTGTAGTTCAAACAGTACAAACTCTTCGACATACTCGGATTCATCAAAAAGAAGTTCGATTAATTGCGAATCACTTTCATCGCTAGGTAGATGAATCAACTCATTTTGTTGGTAAATTGACAAATTCTTCGAGTTTCTCAGATTTTTAACTATTATTTGTACCACTTTTTTTTTTGAATTTTTGATTTGTGTATCTTTAATTTTTTCGTAAGTGTCTCTCTCTATGAGAGGATTTATCCCCACCAATGCAATTTTGACAGTATTTTTCATTCTAACTACAAAAGTAAAGGAACAAACCTAATATTTGTAAGATATTCGCACTAGTTGTTTTTTTCTGATATCAACAGAATCCAGACAACGATGCATACTACGAGTATGAATCCAAGAAGACAGCCACAGTTTATATAAAATAGATTTAAGAAAACAAACATTGTATACCGTTGGGCCCCTATTGTTGAGCCAACGCATTTAAATATTTATTATTCACAACCATTTGTTACCTAGCCTTAAGTCAAATTGTATATATACCAAAAGTTTAATAAAAGCAAATGTAAAAAAAAATTTTATTTTCTGAATTAGAGTCGTACCCGAGACAAAAGCAGTCCCGGCGGTACAACCGAAATTATGAATTAAATCCGGGACGTTTGGAAACGGTAATGATATTTCGGCAGTCCCTTCGAAGATATTTCGGAATTGTGCCAGATAATTTGACATTTATTGTGTGAAATGATTTTACTTACGAATCTAATCACAGCTGATGTCGGTTTCAGAGCAGATATTAATAGATTTCAGTATTTTCTGTAGGTAATAGTTTATTGAAATTCTTACCTTCTGAGACACAAACCACGTTTAGTAAGGATACCGCCGAAAATTGTTTATAAATATGTGGAATTAAATAACAAACGTAGAGCCGTCGTAAGGGAATATAAAAAAAAACGGCTATTAGTTTTCATTTTCTTACCTTTTTATGTATGGGTTACAGAGGCTGAATACTGTTCAGTATTTGCTGAGATTACAGCGGACAACGTTTTTTAGTAGATATTTTTGCCTTTATATAGTAGTTGGGATTAGGATACCTAGCTAGGAATATGTCTGTTTATTCACGAGTCAAGACACAGTCCTCAAAGCCAATATTAATCCCACCGTACGAAACAACTTTTTATGTAGATACATAATGAATGTTTCTTATTTCCGTTTATTGATGCAGCTTTCCTCCCTCCCTCACCCATTTAGAGTAGGTAGAGGGAGGGAAACTGTTAGTCAATTTCCCTTATAGAGAACTTGACTAGTTTAAGTATTCATGTTTGTAGAGTTTATTTGAGGTTAAAGGTGTAAGCATCAGTATATAGTTCTAGTTACCGTTCAACGTTTATTTATTTATTGGGCCTTAACACAAGTCCAACTAATCTCTATCAACATAATATAGCATTTTGTTTGTATTCGGACGATTGGAATTATTGACGATTCACGTTAAAACTATTAACTTAAACAGTCTGGATATGGATACTACCAGAGCAAACTAAAAAAATATATTCACCTATATTTGCATGAAAATAATCCGCTTCGATTCACTTTCGTGAAGTCATGTGGCGCTGTTACATCTTCTGTGATGTAATTTGAGTACATAATTGCTTTCATAATTTATGAGTAAGTATTCATTAACATAATGTTACGCCTCCTTTGGCAGACTTTGCTGAAAGTTCGTTTTCGGCCTAAATAAATTTTACCCAGACCCAGAGACTGTCTACAAACTTTAACAACCATGAGTATTCATATTTGGGTTCACTGGAGTCCCATGAAGTTATAAATACATACCTAATTTTAAAATCGGGGACAAACACAAATCAGCTTTCAAAAATAATCTTTGGGCTTCTTTCTTCTTCAAATATTATGTATATAAGGAAGTAAAAAAGACTCGACACTAATATTGAATTCATCCAATCATCCTGCCAATCGTTTCCTTTTCGTTCTATATGAATGAAAGGCGAAGAGAATAATTATGTTCAGTAATGATGATGGTGTAGAAATTGGGCATTCAGAGAATAATGTAATGTAATGGGGAAGGTAAATCGTGTGTAGATACCGTGTAGTTGTAGGTATGACGTATGAGTGGTTGTGTAATTCCAGTATCTTTTGGCTTGTAATACTCGGTAACGCAATTATTAAGGCGATGAAGCAGGATGTAAGTACCTAATTTGTCTAAAGGTAGCAAAGGAAAAAGTTGTGAAAATAATTGTGTATTTAACCTTACATGTAAATTGGGTAAATTTCCTTCGAATTTCAAAAAGAAATAATGTGTATAAGTATACCTACGGTGACCATATTTGTGGAAAGAAAGTAAAGGAAAATAATAATTGTGCTTCAAAAAAAAAAACATATTAACATTATTAAATGTAGTTAAAAAAAAAATATTTATATAAACTTTCTTTCTTCCTTGGATAAATTCACATAAAGAGTGATATAAAGAGTGTGAAAGGAAGGTACGAGTAGTAATTAATTTGAATACCTTTTTAAAAGTTGCATTCCACAGTAGTTTAAATTACATAAGAAGAGTGAATAGATTTCAAAACATCTTCATTTTCATTAAGAAAATCTATTAATTCTGTGCAGGTTTTTTCCGAAATTGCATTTAGTTATATGAATAGCTTTAAAAGTATTTACATTCATTTGTGATTTGTTACTGCTCCAAACGTTATTCATGGTTGAAAATACTCTTGCAGTTGGTGCAATAGAACCCGGTAGGCACAAACTGAAATTTAAGCTGAGCATGCACTGAAACACTGAGGGTGTAAACACAATCTCAAGTAATTTAATGTATTTTTCTTCTTTTCATACGAGAGATGAGATGTGATTATGTATACACTGCGCGTCATCAGGTTAGCACACCTTCATCCGTCTTATATAATTGTTTCTGATTTTTTTTTTGTTAACTTGCAGCTTCTTTTTTATTCTATTTTTCTCATCTTTGTATGCACTGTCAGTGGTAAAGAGAACATGCGTAGCTATATACCGTTATATGGTTTTACTATTGTCTTTGAGAAAGCAAAAATCGAAGCAATTTCTTACGTAATTAGTCGGGATGTGGTCGAAATAATAAAGGCGGTAACAATAAAGTGATTTTCGATGCTGATAAGAGAGCAATTTTGAGAGAAGGATCAAACTCTCATGAATCGACCGCAAAGATCAGGGCAAATGTTGGTGTTGAAGCAAGCTTATCTACTGTGATTCGGAATGCTCACATTTGAAGAGACTGAAACTTAACAAAAAACAAAAACTTAACTATGCTCGAAAAGAAATGCGATTAAATTTCGCACGAGAGCACATGGCTTGGAAGTCTATTGTCTTTTCAGATGAAAAGAAATTTAATTTGGAAGGATCCGATGGATTCATAAGTTTAAAAATAAGTTTTGACCTGAAAAGTTAGAATAAAGAGATGTGTGCTAGCCTGATGACCCAATATAAATGTTATTTTCCGGTTGATTTGGAAAACAAATTATAAAAAAAAAAATTGGAAAATAGTGAAACATTAATATTTGTTTTATTTAGTTGAAAATTGATCTGTTAATAATCCCTAGAATTTTACCTCTTTTTGTTTTAACAGAAATCAGCGGAAACTATTAAAAAGCAGGTGTGTGCTAACCTGATGACGCGCAGTGTACGTATGTATATACAAATACATAATATTATAAAAGCAAAAAATTGTTTGTCAGCATTTAAAAAACAAAAATAAAGGACGAAAAGGATGGACCAATAATAATAATAATCAATATTTTAAACTGTTTTCCACAAATCTCACTAAGCACATTACTTTTTTAAGTGGAACAAAAATAAGAAGCACGATTGCTATTTACTTACCAGTAAAATTCGCATTTTTTTGAGCCCAACCGACACTACTTCAATTTCCAGGTAAATTCACAAAGGATCGGAACGCAGTTTATTTTCTCTTTACTTCGTTTTTCTCTTTTAATTCGAGTTTAAGTAAATTTCAAAGATTCACTGTGGGACGTGAACCACTGTGGGACAGTTTACCATTTGCCTCTTTGACACGATGGGAAATATGTCAGAAAATGCATTTGCAACTGGCTGATCGCAATAGGTGAAAAAAAGACCCGCTAACAGATCGCCAGTTTGGGTTTCAAAGAGCTCGATTTACAGAAGCCAAATAAAAGTGATTGTAGATACAGCTGCTGCCGCAGTCGAGGGCAAACGATGGCGATTCTGAACGAAGTATATTCTCCAGCTACGAACATGAACAGCAAGCTTAGATACGACAGCGACAAGGAAACCAAGTACTACCACATGTCAGCAGGCGTTGCACAAGGATATATGTTCGAAGGCTATGGAATATTATATACGAAAGTGTTCTGACGCTGCCAATGTCTCCTAGAGTGGGGATTAAAGGCTTTCCGGATAATATCGCCATAGTAACCGTGGTAAAATAAAGGGTTTTCCAATAAGAGGTGTTATTGTGAATGACCCGCTATATCGGTAGCTGTCACTTTTGAGGCTTTTATTCTTTAACATTTGACAAGTAGAAACTACGCTATTACTAAAAATGGAACGATACACGTTTCAACAACGCATTGAAATTATTAAATTCATGACAAAAATGGTGAAAATCTTGCAGTCACAGTTCGCAAAACTAAAGCATTTTTTGGTCGTCGTGAAGCACCTTGTCAGACCGCAATACAGAAATTGGTGGAAAAATTCGAGCTGTTTGGACAAGTTAGTGATGTGAAGAATAAAAGATTTGTCCATTCCTCAGTTCTTCTATACGCATCTCCAGTGTGAGCTGACGCAATGACTACCAACGAATGCAGGTGGAAGCTATCACGAGTTTATAGACTAAGTGTTTTAAGGACGTCATTCACTTTTATAACGGTTTCGGAAGAAGCGGCACTCGTCCGAGTCGAAGCAAACGGCGAAATCCAAAAAGAGGAATGGGCGGTTTTGTTGCAAAACCAATGTTGCGAACTGTCCAATGAGCAGAGAAAAACCATAACCGAGCACAATTCTTGGTTTAAAATTACTCAACCGAAATTAAAAACAAAAAAATAAAAACTAGAAAGCTAACGAAATCGACCAGAACAATTGTTTTGACTTTTGAACTACCGATCTGTCAACTGCTACTCAAACCAAACCAGAAAAAAACTGCATAGCCGATCATTGCTGCTCTACTTATCCAAGCCACTTACCTATGGTGGGGTTCAGAAGTTGGGTAAGGTGGAAATACAGGGATGACACAAAAGAAAAATTCTGGCTAAGAGAGAATTTGAAAGTAATTTGAAAGAGAGAGGGAAACGGTTTTAACAAGGGTCCACAGTTAATAAAACTGCAAGAGCTGAGAACAGCAGTACTCGAAAAGGGAAATTATTCGGCTTTGCCGTTGAAAATTTCCTTGACCGGCCATTCTCAATTTGAATTTTCAAGCAGCCGGAATTACTGCCGAGCAAATTCGTGATAAAAGAAATTGAAATAGTGAATTAACTTCTAGAGTACTTTGATATTAGTTTTAAATAAATGATTTAAATTAAAGTGACTGGAATTGGTGGAATTCGACCAGCAGTTGAACTGCTTATAGAAAGCAGGAGCTAAGAATTGGAAAAAAGGTAAAACAAGGCATAATGAGAAATAAATACCTATAGTGAAATAGTGACAATTTTTTTTGTGAAACAGGGAACTTCACATTCCAATCCCAAAATTTGGCGGACCAACAGGAAGTGTTGGCCGCCCAAAATTAAACCGGATTCCCGAAAATTATACGAAGAAGGTTTTCTCCAATTTTTAAAGGAACAAAGAAAAGATTTGTCCTGAGAAAACCGCAAACGGGACGCCAATTCGAAAAAGACCCGTTGGCGCAGCGGTTAAGAAAGCGGCTAACAGTCGCTCTTCAACATCCGTGGTGGACAGACGACTTGGTTAGTGAGGCAGCGTGTGCGAATAAAGTGTTTTAAGTAGTGATTCCGATTGGAAAAAAAGTGTAAGCCATTTGGCTCAAAGAGTGTGTCTTCGGCTCTTGTGTGAGAGGAGCCAAATTACATCCCAGTGGGGGATTGATTTTTATTTACAAACAACACAAAAACAATAGTGGAAGTGCCGCAAGGCGATCACGCGATGGACACTGGCCAGTCCAAGGTCCCGCAAGGCGATACCACGTTGCCCGAACGCGTGACCAAGCAGGTCAAAGAAAATAAAATGCAGCAAGTTGAAATTGCAACAACAACAGCTACAGCTGCACCAGCAGCAGCAGCATCAACAATAACAACAAGTGCGGCAGTAGTACCAGCAGCATCAGCAAGTACCGCAGCATTGGCTCAGGTACAGTCATCAGTAGGCACAAAAACTGAAAAACGCAGAAGAAAGCTGAAGCCGACACCGAATCTTCAGCATAAAAGGAAGTCGAAGACAGAAGAGAAAATGACGTCAAGAGCAACCTCGTCAGCACAGGAGACTGACGGCGATGACTCCGAGGGACTCAGCTACTCCTACGAGTCCGAAGGCGGCGAAGGAAGATATAGAGGAGAAGGTAATGCTTTCCAGTAACTGGACGCGGAGGTAGAGAAACAACAACAAAGCGACCACGACGACGAGGAAGCCCAGCTAGATCGGCTTATCGCAGAGCTCCTACAGAAAAGGGAGGAATTGCGCCAGCATAAGTTGAAACAGCAGAGACAAAAGCTGCAACAACTACAAGCTTAGCAGCAACAACACAAAGAACAACAAAATCAGCTTAAACAGCAGCAAAAACAACAACAACAACAAGCACTGCTGAAGCAGCAGCAACAACAGCAACAGAAGAAGCTGGCACAAAAACAGCCACTGCAGCAACAACAACCACAACAACAACAACAAAAACAGAAACAGCAACCGCTGCAACAGCAGCAGAGACAACAGCCGCAGCAACAGCAGCAGCAGAGACAACAGCCGCAGCAACAGCAGCAGCAGAGACAACAACAACAACAACAGCAGCAGAATCAGCAGCAGCAGCAGCAGCCGCAGCAACAACAACAACAACAACAACAGGTAATAAAGCAGAAAATACCACCCATAAATGTAAGTCATCTAGAAATAAGCGATAGTATTAAGTTATGTAGGTTAATTTGTAAGGATTTTTATATTAAAAGGCTTAACGCTAACAAGCACATTATTATGTGCAGTAACATGGAGGAGCACAAAAAGTTGCGCACCGCTCTGGAGAAAGCGGAAGCTGAGTACTTCACGTACACTCCAAAAGGAGAAAAGCGACAAACTGTGCTGCTTAAGGGTATCGATCCCAATATAAAAATAGAGGAGCTCGAAAACGAGCTCAAGAATTACGAGTGCGACGACCTCAAGTTCGTGGGGGTCAAGCCGTTTTCTTCGCCTGCGGACAGGGGTGGTAGCCGCAAATTACCATTCTTTTTGGTTCAATTAGCCCCCAACAGCAAAATTGATAGTCTGAAAAGGATCAGATTCCTGTACTATCATGCAGTACGTTGGGAAAAATTAAAGAGGTCAGATCGTGTACTTCAATGTATGCGCTGCCAGAGGTTCGGGCACGCCGCAGCTAACTGCCACATGCAGTTCAGGTGCGTTAAGTGCAACAAGGACCACAAACATGGGGAATGTGCTTTAGGTAGCGATAGGGTAGAAGATCGAAGCCAGCTCTCATGTGTACTCTGCAACAGCTCAGGACATCCTGCTAATTTCAGGGGATGTCCCAAGTATCAGCAGGTTAAACAGAACGTGCAGGCTCGAAAACAGAGGTCCGAAGAAGAGAAGGGTCGAAAGAGTCGCTCGTTCTCCCAATGTGTCCTTTGCCCAAATGGTATCTGGACCGGGTAGCACAATCACAAAAAGCGCGCCGAAGGTTCCTACACCGGAAGCGGATCTGGATTTGAAATCGATCCTTCTGTCACTGCACGGAAAGATCGACAATTTCCAGAAACAATTAAATGAGCATGCGGCTCGAATAGACATGATCTATTCGACGCTGTTTGCCGAGTCTGCCGCGCCATAAATATGATGGGTACGCTGGACGAGGTAAACCTAAAGATCCTTGCGGTGAATGTTAATTCACTAATCCGGATGGAGAGAAGGATCAATCTTTCCAATTTGTTGAAAGCCGAAAAGCCAGATGTACTTCTGGTTAGCGAAACTAAGCTATCCCCGAAGCACAAATTGGGCTATAAAAATTATCATGTAGTTAGAAGAGACCGGCCCAACTCCACACAGGGAGGTGGTGTCGCTATCTTAGTACGTAAAGGCTTGCGCCATAAGGTTATATATAGCGGGGAAGTGCGCCGGTTCCAGGTGTTGGAAGCATGCATCGTATGCATTCCCCTCAATACCCAGAGGCGGATGTATGTGGTGTCGCTTTACGCACCGGAATCTCCTCGACGCATTGAATTTTTAAATGAGATCGAGACGCTTTTTCGTTGCTTAGAGCTTCAATCGGAAGATAACTATTACTTTTTGGGCGGAGACCTCAATGCTAAACATGCGGCATGGGGAAATGATATTCCGAACCCTAGAGGCAACCAGTTTCACGACTGGTGGCGTCATAATATGATTGAGTACAAACTCGAGTTGTACGCGACGGATATCCCGTCTTTCCCTAGAGACGGTTCTTTCTTGGACATAGCGCTAGTTGACGAAAGACTGGAACTGACGAACACTGATCTAAGCACGCGGAACTGTTTACGAACGGTTGAGTACGATAGTGATCACTACGGACTTGCCGCCGTATTACGGATCCCGAACGAGCAGACGCAGCTGGAGCAGTACGACCAAGTGCGTTCTTTCGATTACCGAAAAGCGCAGTGGTCGCGCTTCTCCAGAGTGTTAAAACGCGACATACGCTCATGCGAGATCGACCCACCGACAAACAGGAACCTAACAAACGATGAAATCGACAATCATTTACGGCAAATGAATGTCGTCATCAAACAGACAATGGAGCAGACTATCCCTCGGGTAGGACGTTCCACGGACGAAGAACAAACTGAAAAGTATCGAAACGCAACAATCGATGCTCTGTACAGACATAAAAGTAGACTGCTCTCGAGGCTTAAACGGCTACACAGACAGTTTACTGACAGGAACGACCCCGAAATTAGGACACTGAAGTCGATGATCAAAAACTTGAAACAGTTGATCACCGAGAATTACAGAAAATCTGTAAGTTTGTATTGGGGCAATAAAATTCGGGCTATAAAATCCAGTAGTCCGAAAATGTTCCCGCAAATAAATAAACTGTTCAGGCGGAAGGATCACAACGACATTTCATGTGTTCGAATACCTCAGACGAACGAGAACAGACAGACACTACTGACTGCTGGCATAAGTCCGGAAAGTGCTGACTCGAACGACGGTTTTTTCGTGGTAGAAGACCCGCAGGAGAGGGTGAATTTGATGGGAGCTTTCTTTGAGACTGTGTATACGGTAAACAACCCTGTTCGCCGTAACCGCGATCTCGAAGAGAGGGCCTTTCTTAACCACTTTTATCTGCGGACCGAGATTCAAGATTGGCGATCCGAGAACAACGGTTTCACCGGGTTCAGTGACGACAACCGTGCAAACGGCATAGTCGCCGATGAAAATGCTCATCTGTTTGTGAGTAGAGATGAACTGCGGTGCATCTTTGAATCACTTAAAAACAAAAAGTCGGCGGGAGTGGACGGTATCCCAAACGTCGTATTAAGACACCTGCCGCTAGAGGCGATAGATATCTTCGCCACGCTATTTAACAATGCGCTGAATAATGCATATTATCCGGAGCAGTGGAAAATAGCGGTGGTACACCCTATCCCGAAAAAGGATAAAGATAGGACGAACCCTGCTAATCTCCGCTCAATTAGTTTGCTTCCAAATGTTAGCAAGGTATTCGAGAAAGTCGTCAATAGATCTCTTTTGAAATGGGTTGAGGAAAATAAGATCATTCCGGACATACAGTTTGGCTTCAGAGCGGGGCATGACACTATTCATGCCGCGTCGAAACTGGTTTCCGACATTCAGTGGAATAAGAGTAAGAAACAATGCACGGGTGCCTGCCTGGTCGACTTTGAGAAGGCCTTCGATACCGTATGGTTGGAGGGGCTCTTCTATAAGCTGACCAGATTGGGCATTCAAAAACCTTTGCTATATATGATTTACGACATGCTTATGGGAAAGAAGTTCGTGGTCAAAGCTGGCAACGTGACTTCGAGCAGGGTTTTCGAAATTAAAAACGGCTTACAACAGGGAGCAGTGAATTCTCCGGTCCTGTTTAATATTTACACAAGTGATCTGGTGGGTTCCCTCAGACATGCTATAGCGTACGCAGGCGATTTAGTGGCGTACAGGTCAGGACCAAAAATCGAGGTCATTAACATCCTTCTGCAGCGTGACTTCGAGCAAATTAAGAGATATTGCGATGATTGGAAGTTGAAAATCAATTTCCAAAAATCGGAAACAATACTGTTCAGAACAACATTGGCTGGGGCCTCTGGGGATACCAGAAAAAACTGGAGAAAATTAACAATTATTGGACAGCAGGGGCGACCATTGGCGGTGAAAAACGTGGTCCGGTATCTTGGCATCTGGCTCGACCAGTATCTGTATTTTGACAAACATATAGCTGCTTGTCTTGCTGGGGCTAAGAGGGCCTACGCTCTGACAAGGAGACTGTTTCGCAGCAGTCAACTTGACTCTAGGGTGAAGGTCATTTGCTACGTGGCCCTTATAAGGCCTATCATCGCTTATGGCTGTCCCATGTGGTTCAATATAGCGCCGTCCTATATGGAAAAGATTCGGGTGTTTGAGAGACAATGTCTCAGGGCCTGTCTAGGGTTGTTTAGAACTCCTGAATCTCAGTACATAAAATACTACCCCAACAGGACCCTATACAATGGGGCTCGACTGAATAGGATTGACAATTTCCTTATTAAGGTGATTCGGAGGCACGTCGCAAGGGCGATGGCCAGCGATAATAACCTGATCTCAGGGGCTTACTACCCCAATTTAATGTACCACGAGAGTACGCTTCGGTCTGGCTTTATCCCGCCTGAGGCATTTCTTCATGTAGATATGAAAGGGTTAGTCCAGACAAAAGATGGTGTGCCGGTATTGTACCACAGCCACCGCGGCGCGAGGGATAAGCGGCTCATCCACGACGGGTACGCCGCCAATGCTCAGGAGCTCCTCCGTTTTAGTACCGCAATTGCGGAACGGGACAGGGTCGATACGTTAAAGCAGTTCACCGAATTTTGGTGGCTTGAAGAAGAGGTGAGGGTTGATACGCTCTCCCGGGCCGGTGCGCTACTAGCGTAGCATCCTCCCTAGTTTTAAGGTAGTTATTAGTTTGTAGGTTTAGGCTTAGAGTAGGGGGTCTTTGGGAGGTGCCGGGCTAGCCAGCATGATAGTGCTGCCGAGACTCGAGCGGCGCTTATAGCCTCGCTCGAGTCTCGGAGGCACTGATGAACCCTTGTGGGCGGCTGTCAGGCGTCCATGGACGCGATCAGGATGGTGACCAACCGATTTGATTGCTCACCACCCTGATTATAGGTAATTTAGGTTAAGTAGCTTAGGTAGTTTTAAGTAGTTTTAAATAAAATTAAAATAATAAAGAATTCAAGTTTTTCAAAGTTTCTTGAAGAATAAAAAACAAACAAAATTAAAAATAGATAGATCTAAGGCCGAAAGGCAATAATTTTAAGTATATGGTTTAGTTTAGAGCGCTCGCTTGGAGCCAGTAAGCTAGATTAAGATAAATGTTAGTTTTAAATTAGATTTAATCGTTTTTGTCTAGTATATAAGTTTAATTAAGAATACAAATAAAAATGAATTTAAAATGAAATAAAATGAAAAAATGAGTCTTCGGCTCTCACGTGAGAGGAGCCCAGTTCGCTTCCCAGTGGGGGATTAATTTTTATATTAAAAAAAAAAAAGAAAGAAAAAAAAAGACAATAGTGAAAGTGCCGCAACGCGATCAGGCGATGGACGCTGAGCAGTCCAAGGTCCCGCAAGGCGATACCCCGTTGCCAAAACGCGTGACCAGGCAGGATAAAGTAAGACTGCAGCAAGAAGAAGCAGCAGCAACAACAACAACAACAACAACAACTACTACAGCAGCACCAATAGCAGCAGCATCAACATCAATAACAAGTGCGGCAGCGCTACCAGCACAAACAACAATGGACGCATCTACAAGTACCGCAGCAGCGACAAAAGTACAGTCAACACAAGGGACAAAAACTGAAAAAAGGCGGAGGAAACTGAAGCCAAAACCAAACCTCCAACACAAGAGGAAGCCGAAGGCAGAGGAGATGCCGTCACATGCTACCTCCTCAGCACAGGAGACAGATGAGGACTCCGATGGTCTCAGCTACTCCTACGAGTCCGAGGGGGGTGAGGGCAGATATAAAGGCGAAGGTAATGCTTTCCAGTTACTGGACGCCGAAGAAGAGAAACAACAACAGAGTGACCACGTCGACGAGGAAGCTCAGCTAGATCGGCTTATCGCAGAGCTCCTTCAGAAAAGGGAGAAATTGCGCCAGGAAAAGTTGAAACAGCAGCAACAAAAGCTCCAGCAACTACAAACTGAGCAGCAACAACACAAGCAACAACAAAAAGAGCTTAAGCAGCAGCAGCAATAACAAGCACTGCTTAAGCAGCAGCAACAACAGAAGAAGCAGCTGACACAAAAAAAGCCACTGCAGCAACAACTACAACAACTTAAACAGACACAGAGGCAGCAACCGCAGCAACAGCAGCAGAGACAACAGCCGCAGCAACAGCAGCAGCAGAGACAACAGCCGCAGCAACAGCAGCAGCAGCAGCAGCAACAACCACAACAACAACAACAACAACAGCAGCACCAACAGCAAGAACAACAGACGAAAAAACAAAAGGTACCACCAATAAATGTGAGTCATCTAGAGATAAGCGATAGCATTAAGTTATGTAGGTATAATTAGTAAGGACTTCTATATTAAAAGGCTAAACGCCAACAAACACATTATTATGTGCAGTAACATGGAGGAGCACAAAAAGTTGCGCACCGCTCTGGAGAAAGCGCAAGCTGAGTACTTCACGTACACTCCAAAAGGAGAAAAGCGACAAACTGTGCTGCTTAAGGGTATCGATCCCAATATAAAAATAGAGGAGCTCGAAAACGAGCTCAAGAGTTATGAGTGCGACGACCTTAAGTTCGTGGGGGTCAAGCCGTTTTCTTCGCCTGCGGACAGGGGTGGTAGCCGCAAATTACCATTCTTTTTGGTACAATTAACCCCCGACAGCAAAATAGATAGTCTGAAAAGGATCAGATTCCTGTACTATCATGCAGTACGTTGGGAAAAATTAAAGAGGTCAGATCGTGTACTTCAATGTATGCGCTGCCAGAGGTTCGGGCACGCCGCAGCTAACTGCCACATGCAGTTCAGGTGCGTTAAGTGCAACAAGGACCACAAACATGGGGAATGTGCTTTAGGTAGCGATAGGGTAGAAGATCGAAGCCAGCTCTCATGTGTACTCTGCAACAGCTCAGGACATCCTGCTAATTTCAGGGGATGTCCCAAGTATCAGCAGGTTAAACAGAACGTGCAGGCTCGAAAACAGAGGTCCGAAGAAGAGAAGGGTCGAAAGAGTCGCTCGTTCTCTAATTTTGTTGCACCCAATGTGTCCTTTGCCCAAATGGTATCTGGACCGGGTAGCACAATCACAAAAAGCGCGCCGAAGGTTCCTACACCGGAAGCGGATCTGGATTTGAAATCGATCCTTCTGTCACTGCACGGAAAGATCGACAATTTCCAGAAACAATTAAATGAGCATGCGGCTCGAATAGACATGATCTATTCGACGCTGTTTGCCGAGTCTGCCGCGCCATAAATATGATGGGTACGCTGGACGAGGTAAACCTAAAGATCCTTGCGGTGAATGTTAATTCACTAATCCGGATGGAGAGAAGGATCAATCTTTCCAATTTGTTGAAAGCCGAAAAGCCAGATGTACTTCTGGTTAGCGAAACTAAGCTATCCCCGAAGCACAAATTGGGCTATAAAAATTATCATGTAGTTAGAAGAAACCGGCCCAACTCCACACAGGGAGGTGGTGTCGCTATCTTAGTACGTAAAGGCTTGCGCCATAAGGTTATATATAGCGGGGAAGTGCGCCGGTTCCAGGTGTTGGAAGCATGCATCGTATGCATTCCCCTCAATACCCAGAGGCGGATGTATGTGGTGTCGCTTTACGCACCGGAATCTCCTCGACGCATTGAATTTTTAAATGAGATCGAGACGCTTTTTCGTTGCTTAGAGCTTCAATCGGAAGATAATTATTACTTTTTGGGCGGAGACCTCAATGCTAAACATGCGGCATGGGGAAATGATATTCCGAACCCTAGAGGCAACCAGTTTCACGACTGGTGGCGTCATAATATGATTGAGTACAAACTCGAGTTGTACGCGACGGATATCCCGTCTTTCCCTAGAGACGGTTCTTTCTTGGACATAGCGCTAGTTGACGAAAGACTGGAACTGACGAACACTGATCTAAGCACGCGGAACTGTTTACGAACGGTTGAGTACGATAGTGATCACTACGGACTTGCCGCCGTATTACGGATCCCGAACGAGCAGACGCAGCTGGAGCAGTACGACCAAGTGCGTTCTTTCGATTACCGAAAAGCGCTGTACAGACATAAAAGTAGACTGCTCTCGAGGCTTAAACGGCTACACAGACAGTTCACTGACAGGAACGATCCCGAGGTAAGAACACTGAACTCGATGATCAAAAACTTGAAACACTCCGAAAATTACAGAAAATCTGTAAGTTTGTATTGGGGCAATAAAATTCGGGCTATAAAATCCAGTAGTCCGTAAATGTTCCCGCAAATAAATAAAGACTGTGTATACGGTGAACAACCCTGTTCGTCGTAACCGCGACCTCGAGGAGAGGGCCTTTCTTAACCACTTTTATCTGCGGACCGAAATTCAAGATTGGCGATCCGAGAACAACGGTTTCACCGGGTTCAATGACGACAACCGTGCAAACGGTACAGTCGCCGATGAAAATACTCATCTGTTCGTGAGTAGAGATGAACTTCGGTGCATCTTTGAATAACTTAAAAACAAAAAGTCGGCGGGAGTGGACGGTGTCCCAAACGTCGTATTAAGACACCTGCCGCTAGAGGCGATAGATATCTTCGCCACACTATTTAACAATGCGCTGATTAATGCATATTATCCGGAGCAGTGGAAAATAGCGGTGGTTCACCCTATCCCGAAAAAGGATAAAGATAGGACGAACCCTGCTAATCTCCGGTCAATTAGTTTGCTTCCGAATGTTAGCAAGGTATTCGAGAAAGTCGTCAATAGATCTCTTTTGAAATGGGTTGAGGAAAATTAGATCATTCCGGACAACCAGTTTGGCTTCAGAGCGGGGCATGACACTATTCACGCCGCGTCGAAACTGGTTTCCGACATTCAGTGGAATAAAAGTAAGAAGCAATGCACGAGTGCCTGCCTGGTCGACTTTGAGAAGGCCTTCGATACCGTACGGTTGGAGGGGCTCTTCTATAAGCTCACCAAATTGGGCATTCAAAAACCTTTGCTGTATATGATTTATGACATGCTTATGGGAAAGAAGTTCGTTGACAAAGCTGGCAACGTGACTTCGAGCAGGGTTTTCGAAATTAAAAACGGCTTACAACAGGGAGCAGTGAATTCTCCGGTCCTGTTTAATATTTACACAAGTGATCTGGTGGGTTCCCTCAGACATGCTATAGCGTACGCGGACGATTTAGTGGCGTACAGGTCAGGACCAAAAATCGAGGTCATTAACATCCTTCTGCAGCGTGACTTCGAACATATAAAGAGGTATTGCGATGATTGGAAGTTGAAAATCAATTTCCAAAAATCGGAAACAATCCTGTTCAGAACTACATTGGCTGGGGCCTCTGGGGATACCAGAAAAAACTGGAGAAAATTAACAATTGTTGGGCAGCAGGGGCAGCCGTTGGTGGTGAAAATCGTGGTCCGGTATCTTGGCATCTGGCTCGACCAGTATCTGTTTTTTGACAAACATATAGCTGCTTGTCTGGATGGGGCTAAGAGGGCCTACGCTCTGACAAGGAGACTGTTTCGCAGCAGTCAACTTGACTCTAGGCCTATCATCGCTTATGGCTGTCCTATGTGGTTCAATATAGCGCCGTTCTATATGTAAAAGATTCGGGTGTTTGAGAGAAAATGTCTCAGGGCCTGTCTAGGGTTGTTTAGAACTCCTGAATCGCAGTACATAAAATATTATCCCAACAGTACCCTATACAATGGGGCTCGACTGAATAGGATTGACAATTTTCTTATTAAGGTGATTCGGAGGCACGTCGCAAGGGCGATGGCCAGCGATAATAACCTGATCTCAGGGGCTTACTACCCAAATTTAATGTACCACGAGAGTACGCTTCGGTCTGGCTTTATCCCGCCTGAGGCATTTCTTCATGTAGATATGAAAGGGTTAGTCCAGACAAAAGATGGTGTGCCGGTATTGTACCACAGCCACCGCGGCGCGAGGGATAAGCGGCTCATCCACGACGGGTCCGCCGCCAATGCTCAAGAGCTCCTCCGTTTTAGCTCCGCAATTGCGGAACGGGACAGGGTCGATACGGTCAAGCAGTACACCGAATTTTGGTGGCTTGAAGAACAGGTGAGGGTGGATACGCTCTCCCGGGCCGGTGCGCTACTTACGTGGCACCCTCCTTAGTTTTAAGCTAGATATTAAGTTTGTAGGTTTAGGCTTAGAGTAGGGGGTCTTTGGGAGGGGCCGGGCTAGCCAGCAGGATAGTGCTGCTGATACTCGAGCGACGCTTATAGCCTCGCTCGAGTCTTGGTGGCACTGATGAACCCTTGTGGGCGGCTGTCAGGCGCCCATGGACGCGATTAGGATGGTGACCAATCGATGAGATTGCTCACCACCCTGATTATAGGTACATTAGATTAAGTAGCTTAGGTAGTTTTTAAGTAGTTGTAAGTAAAAAAATAATAAAAGAATTCAAGCTTTAAAAGTTTCTTGGAAATAAAAAAACAAACAAAAATAAATATTGATAGATTTAAGGCCGAAAGGCAATAATTTTAAGGATATAGTTAAGTTTAGAGTGCTCGCTTAGAGCCAGTAAGCTAGAATTAATACAAATGTTAGCTTTAATTTAGATTTAATCGTTTTTGTCTAGGATGTAAGTTTAATGTTAGTAATAATAAAAATGAATTTAAAATGTAAAAAAAAAAAAAAGAAAGCGGCTAAGAACACCGCTGAAGCAAGAGAAGCCCGGTTCAAATCTCGCTCCACAAATTAATAATTTTTTTTTTACTTTTATTGCTTAAATTAAAATTTTGAAGTATATAGTTATCAAGAAATCAAGATAAATCACTTAATTAACGTTTGTTTGCTGAAAATTAAAGGAAAAGTAATTTCAATTTGTGAATTTTAAAGTAAATCGCGGGGTACCTAGAAGAAAAATTTAAATTTCGTCTAAGAGCATATATAATTCTAATTCTAATAATACCTAGAAGAAAAATTTAAATTTCGACTAAGAGCATATATAATTCTAATTCTAATAAGGGATACAGGTACACCTAACAACACAAAGGTACCAACGCAACCTGGATGCTGTGGCCACGTCATCGCCAGTTGTGGAAAAACATTGGTAAGTCTTTTTAGACCTTTTTATATTGTATACACTTTTAAACATAATTCGAAATTGGGGCAGGGGACCATTGGGCTAAAAAGGTACAGGGATTAATTGGGAGGGGGAGTTGTACATTCATTAAATTAGCACAAATTTAGAATACTTTCCTTTTCTGAATTAAAATAACGTAAAATTAAATTAACAAAAAATGAAGACAATTAATAAAATTGATACATAGTGAATACTTATACATAAAACATGAGAGTTTAATTAACTAAGGTTGAGAGGATGAGGAGGTTGTGAAGGAAAGGATGTTGCTGGGATAAAGAAGGAGAAGATGCCAGTTAAGGGCCTATTGAGGCGAGTACGATAGCCAAGGTAGGGTGGGTAACGAATAATATCTCGCACGCGTATGAACAGCTGACGCAAAGACTGGCATGATGATGGTTTTTGTGACGTGCCTGGGTCAAGCTCCCACGCCCTCCGGCGAGCTTAGAGAGCGGGTGCAAGCATGCCAGCAAGGACCCAAGACAAGGCAACAGCGCGTTACAAAATGGCGCCCTAACGTGAAACCGATGCCTCGGTTTTTAAATGGCATCCACAACGTGAGGCCCGCTTGAAAGAAAGCGTGGCTTGTGTTTTTTTTTTTAGCCTTTCAACTTTGTTGTATTTTTTTTTATTTTTTAATTTTTTTGGTAGGTTTGGAATCGTCTTTCCTTATAAGTCCCGATCATTGAGTGACGTAGACTCGGTATCGCGTTGCGATAAGGAAGATGATACCAAACCACAAAACAATAATGTGTCCTAAAGTGCCTGAGTCATGTGGGAATCTGTAAAGCAGGTTTACACGTGCCCGGGCATATACAAACACATTCAGTGCAAATTGTTTTTGTATAGAGAGACCAGTGGATATGAATAGATTGTCTTCTGTGTATCCTCTAAACAAGTTGTTGGTTGTTTTTGTTGCTTTTGGAGCCACTGCAGTCATGCAATTTGATTGTTAAGTGTCCTGAAACGATAAAAATGGTTAGTAAAGTAAATTCAGTAGAGTAACTTTAAAATTTTACCGTGTGAAAGTAGCTTATTTCAAATTTTTCCTTTTTTTTATTGGCTCACAGAACTACGGCGTCTTCTCTTCTTCCAGCAGTATCTTTTCTCAGCCGTAATCCTCATCCTCAACCCGTTTATGAATTTAATCGAACATATACAACTTTTTGCCAAACTTTGTTAGGTAAAAACATCATTTTTAAAATAGTCATCCTTTTATTTTTGTTACTTTTATTTCCATTTTTGAATTTTTATACATTAAGCTTTGTTTTATCTAGAATTCGAATTTAGGTTCCAAATTTTAAATCTTTTGTGAGTAGTTTGCTGCTTCATTTTAATTGCGAACCCTTTTATTGTGTTTAGTGAGCTAATTTCGTTTGGCTATTCAAATACGTTTTTGTCCTTGCCTCTGTCGTAGGCTAATATGAGCAACATTAACCGCTCAAACATTTCATTGATGTACGACGACATAGCCGAAAATAGGGCACATACGGAATCGGAGTTTGATAGGTTTCAAAGTCGTTACAATAGTAATATCAATCGGTTAACATTCGATAACTCAATCGAGCTTTCGGGTAATTCCTCACTTAACATGTCACAAGAACAAAATGTAAGCGAGCAACCTGGCGTAGGTTCTTCTAATGCTCGGAATTCTAGTTGCGATGATTTGGCTGACAAAATCGAACGCAATCTTAATATAAACCAGATGCGATTTTTTCAACAGATGGACATTTTTATGAATAGCGTATTAGACAGGATGGACAACATCTCCAATCCTGCAACTGCCCAATATAATCCATTTAATGGTGACATCCCTCAACAATGCCCACCACTACCAACAAACGTTATACCTCCTGTTCCAAACCCCAGACGTTCTCTTTCGCAATCTGCTTCAAATGCACAAGGCGGCTCTAATTTCAGCTCGTCCGAAATGTGCAGGTTAGATAGGTGGAATCTTAAATTTGATGGGTCGGAAAATATATCAGATTTTTTGTTTAAAGTCAACCGTCTGCAGGCTTCATCCTCGTACAGCGACGAACAAGTAACCGCAAACTTTCATACGCTTCTGTTTGGAAATGCTAACAAGTGGTTCTGGGCGTTTTTACGCAAAAACCCGACAGCGAACTTTGGAGGAGTTTGGACGTCCAGAGAGTGACGTAGACATCTTTATGAAGTTGCTGACTAGAAAGCAACAGTATAAGGAATCGTTCGATGATTTTTATGGATCGATAATAGATCTTAACGATCGCCTCAACGATCCCTTCGATACCAAAAAATTGATTGATGTCATAAGGAGTAACGCGAGGGATAAGTTAGGTGAAGTGCTTCTAGCGGCAGACATAAAAAGCTTAGAGCAGCTTCGAAACAAAGCTAGGGAAACTGAGCGGTTTCTTGCAAAGCGATCTTCTTCTCAAAGGGTGGTTCATGAGATCAGGGTAGAAGAAGAGACGGAAACATCCGATCCGAACTTAGATGAAGTCGCTGCCTTAACGTCTGGCAGTAGAAGAGTAAGCTTTTCGGCTCTAAGCTGTTGGAACTGTGATCAATCTGGTCACACTTTCTACCAATGTCCGTCTCACGTCCGAAATCTGTTTTGTTTTCTGTGTGGTAAAAAGGGTGTGGCAACTCCGGAATGTACGGAGCATTCGGGAAACTATCGCAGGAACGAAAGGAGGAGCGGGGAGAGTCGTTCCTGGGAGAACAACCCCGGCACATCCAGTTAAGTCCCGATATGCTGAACAAGAGTAGTGAGCCCTCTTCAAAAAATGCTCCAATACAAATATTAAAACGTAAAGTAGGTACTGATGCTAATTTAGATAGTCACCCGATTAGCACTTTCGCCCTGAAGTCTCTGCACGAACGAAAACTGAACTACTATAGGGTTCGTTCTCAGATAATGGGAACTGATAGTAGTTCAACAAGCGGCCATATTCAGAAATGCAGACATCGGTTCCGGAACCGCAAAAAAATTCGTAAAATGATTGTGGAGACTATAATTTCTTCAGACACAGATGGTCGGATGTATGCCAACGTTCAGCTGGCTGGTGAGCAAGTTTTCGGCTTACTCGACAGCGGAGCATCCATCTCTGTGCTAGGTAGTGGGTGTTGGGATTTAGTGGAACGAAATGGGATTGTAGTGAAGCCGTACAAGAACCATGTGCGAACCGCTGATGGCACAGCGCATGATATTGTGGGGTTTTGCGAACTTCAAACTACGCTGAACGGCGTTACAAAACCCATTTTGTTCTACTTAATCCCCAACTTAACTCAGAAGGTTTACCTGGGAATCAATTTCTGGAGAGAATTCCATTTAGGCCCACATATCAACGAAATCCAGACCGATGTCATGCTAAGTGAGGAAAGTGTTAGTTTTAAAGAAACAGCTGATTTGATAGTACTTACCCCCGAGCAAAACCTTCGCTTAAATGCCACGAAAAAGCTGTTTCCGAACTTTGTTGAGGTAGGTCTTGGTAGAACGAGTCTCGAAACTCATATTATTGATGTTGGCAACGCAATGCCCATCAAATCTCGGCACTATCCATCGTCTCCGGTTCGCCAGGAGGAAGTCTTCAAAGAATTAGACCGCATGTTAGAACTTGGTGTGATTGAGGAGAGTAATTCTCCTTGGTGTTCCCCTACGGTACTCGTCAGGAAACCTGGTAAAGTCCGGTTGTGTTTGGACTTTCGAAAAGTGAACGCTGTGTCCGTAAAAGACGCGTATCCGCTGCCACATATCGACGGTCTTCTAAGTAGACTACAGGACACATTTTTCATTTCGGGACTTGATCTCAAAGATGCATTTTGGCCAATTCCGCTTGATAAAGAGTCAAAAAGCAAAACCGCATTTGCAGTACCCGGTCGGCCACTCTACCAATTTACGGTTATGCCTTTCGGGCTATGCAACGCCGCACAGAGGATGTGTCGTCTGATGGACCGCGTCATCCCCTCACGTCTACGAGAACATGTGTTTGTATACTTAGATGACCTGTTGATGTGTACAGCGGACTTCGACATCCGCGTACTGAACGAGGTGGCTGGCTGCTTACGTAGGGCGAATCTCACCATTAATCTTGACAAAAGCAAGTTCTGCATGCGGGAAATTAAGTATCTCGGATACATTGTCGGTCAGGGTAACTTGAAGACCAATCCTGACAAAATCGAGGCAATGGTAGAGTTTCCCGTTCCTAAGACACAAAGGCAAGTTCGGAGATTTTTAGGCCTAACCGGGTGGTATAGGCGTTTTATCAAAAACTTTTCAGATCTAGCTGCTCCTTTATCTGACTGTCTGAAAAAGAAAAAAGGCTTCGAAATCACACCTGAAGCGTTAGAAGCATTTGAAAAATTAAAAACGGCACTTACCTCGGCTCCTGTTCTAACACAGCCAAACTTCAGTAAGCAATTTACTATACAGTGCGATGCGTCTTCAGAGGGCGTAGGTGGTGTTCTCTTTCAACTTGATGAAACTCCGATAGCTTTTATGTCCAAAAAGCTCAACAAGGCACAAAAGAACTACACCGTCACGGAGCTGGAATGTCTTGCCGCTGTCCTGAGTGTACGAAAGTTCAGAGCCTATGTTGAGGGATCGCCTTTCCGAATAATAACAGATCACTAAAGTGGCTGATGTCGCAAAAAGAGTTAAGCGGAAGACTTGCGAGGTGGAGTTTAGAGCTGCAACGATTCGATTTTGTTATCGAACATCGGAAGGGATATCTCAACATAGTACCTGATGCTTTATCACGAGGTGACATGGAAGAGATTTCAGCAACGTCGATAGGTGTAGATGTTGATTTGGCTTCGGAGGAGTTTGACTCGGAGCAATATGCCAAGTTGAGAGAGAACATCATTAAGAACCAATCTGCTCTTCCGGACTTAGTTGTATCGGGAAAATATATATATAAAAGGGTTAGGTTCAGGACTGGCGAGACTGGCGATGAGGATTCGTTATGGCATCTCTGGTTACCAAAGTCACTTACACAAACTGCAGTAGAAATGGCTCATAATACCAAACTATCTTGCCATAGCGGCTTCGCCAAAACTTATAGTCGCATTCGCGAAAAGTATTACTGGCCCAGGATGGTGAGGGACATAAAGCAGTTTGTCAGCCACTGTGAGATTCGTAAGTCCGTCAAGGCACCAAACACGATGCTTCGTCCACCTATCACCAAGCAGATTATGTCTGAACGACCGATGCAACGACTTTATGTTGACCTCTTAGGACCGTATCCACGAACTAAGCGAGGTAACGTGTCCATTTTTTTAGCTGTCGACCACTTTACGAAATTGACCCGCGTTTCGAAGACCAAACGGCATGCGAATGAATTCGAAAAGGCCGAAGGGTGTGGTTACGGCGGTCTTAAGAATATCTTCTGGTGCCATGGGGATATGGTGGTATGCGCGTACCAGGTCGACTTTGGAGAAAATTGTGCATCCGTGTAGGAGAGCGGTGAAGTCGTGGATGTGGGGTAGTGGATACCGATCCGGGGTTGTGATGGCGTTTAGCATTCGGTAGTCTTCGCATGGTCTCCAGTCATTGGCCTCTCTCTTCGAAGCCATTTGAAGAGGAGCTGCACATGGTGATGCGGATGGCCTACAGATTCCGATTTGTACCATGTATTCGAATTCGTCTTTTGCCACTTTCAGCTTGGCAGTATTTAATCGCCTGGGACGTGAGTGTGGAAGCGGTCCCTTTGTTATTATGTGGTGTTGTACCGAATGGTTAACGGGGAAATTGAAATCGGGTGGTTCCATCAGCTGAGGGAATTCCTTTAAAATTGCGTTGTATTTGTGTTCTACCGCAAAGAAACGTGGAGTTGCAACGTTTTGTAGGCATGGTGTACCCTTCACTGTTGTGTTGGTGACGTCGATTACTAAACCGGTGTGCCTTAGAAAATCGGCTCCGATTATGGGTTTAGTAACCGCCGCTATTAAAAACGTGTGGTTGAACACTCTGCGAAAACCAAGACTAGTTCGGATGTACTTCGTACCAAAGACATTGATTGCAGACCCATTGGCTGCAGAAACTGATTGGTCGGGTTTGGCGTTTGGTGGTTTGAAAAGTGAGGAAGGAATAGCTGATATGCCGGATCCGGAATCTATTAGGAATGTGATATTGGAAATCGGGTCTTTGATAAAAAGACGGCTTTGTACTTCTTGAACCCTACTGTTGTTTGCCGCGGTAGCAACAGTGGGTTTTAGTTTGGGTGTTGATTTCTGAACCCGCAAGGCTTGGAACATTTTCGTGCGTTTTCACCGTGTTTGGTGTGGAACCAACAATATTTAGTGTTGCTGCCACGATTACTGTTCCTTGAGTCCTTGCTTCTCGATCGAGAACGGTTGAATCTTTGTTGATTTGAAGAGTGAGGATTGCTTCGGAAGCGTGAATTTTCTCTGTCGAGGTTCAAGTTTGAAAGCATCGATTTAATCTCATGTATCTCCGCTTTCAACGTTTGAGAGATACCTACATCTTCTATTGATTTGTCTCGTCGGGATGAGATGGAAAATGAGGAACTGATTTGTTGTTGTTGGTAGACTTCGAAAACGTCGTCTGCTATTTCAAGAAGTTCTTCCGTTTTGGACTTTGAACTTGACTTGATTGAGACTTGAACGAGTGGAGGAAGACGACGCTTCCACAGTTCCAAAATGAGACTCTCGGTCACAATCATTGATTGTCCCGCTAACGTTTGGAGTCGTCGATAAAAATCGGAAGGTTTTCTGTCGCCCATTTCCTCTCCAGACAAAAGTGCCTCGATCCGCTTTCCCTCGCTCATTGTGTGACGTTCTATTAACGCTTTTTTTAGGTTAGTGTACGGGGTAGCTGATTCTTGGGTGAGTATGTCGTACACAGTTGCAGCCACGTCCTGAGGTAGCGATTGTACTACATAGTGGAATTTAGACTGTTCGACAGTAATATTGCGAATTGCAAATTGTTATTCGACTTGGATAAACCATATACCAGGCATTTTGGTCCAAAATTCGGGCAGTTTAATGGCGACTGCGTGGACTGCACTATTCGCGTGAGGTGCCAGAAGGGCTGCCTCTGCGTTTGAAATCGAATCGCTTGGCCTGGGTCGAGGGTCATTTGCATTACTTGTGGGTTCGTTCATCATTTGTTCTATTTTACTTTACTCGTAATTGCAATTGAAAAAAAAAGGAATTGATCACAAAAAAATGTTGTACTAATAGGAGTTTTGAGGATATGCACTATTGAATGCGTATAGAAATATATTTATAATTCATAGCCTATGAATATTTTAAAAAAACGTATATATATATCTTACGAGGAAAAACTTGGTGCAATTTGGAAAAAAAAATATTGAAATTTGGAAAAAATTTTAAAATACTTGCTAGGTACTTGGTAGATGAGTTATAGGTGATGATGATAAACTGCTGGTGTTGCTGCCATGCGTGATGGTGACGATGCAAGCGTAGTTGTGGGCTGATTGAAGAAGGCTGATGGATGGAACAGGCTGTTGTTGTTGCTGCTGCGACGAGGATGGGTGTTACCTCTCCCACGTGTTGGGGATGATTGATGAGGTGCCGTTTGCCTGGTGATGATGCTGTGGCAATTGGATGTGACGCTTGCTGGTGGTGCTTGAGCTCTTGGTGCTGCTGTTTCTGATGGCGTCTAACTGCGATCGCTTGTGTTGGCGCTGGTGTTTTTATGCGCTTAATGTGGGGCTCTGTGTGATCTTGCGGTGATTTGAAGATGCGCATCCACTTTGATTGAATTTATGCGTCGAATGTGTTGGCGTGTGTTGCTGCGATTTGACGGCGTGCTATTCGGCAGTGCATATATATATATATATGTATGTATGTAAAGCGCTGCCTGGTATTGTCGGCGTGTACGCGTGGTTCTGCTGCAATAGCGAGGTGTCGTCAAAAGTCCGTGTTGCGGAACTTGCAACGAGTGACGGGGATGGTGCTCCTGGGTTTGTACTGCTGAGGTAGCACGCGGTTTTTTTGGGCGGTGTGCGTCGTACTTTGGGCGTAATTTCGTGCGTCGGGGTCACCAATATTGTTGACGTGGTGCCCTAATTGTGCACCACAATAAAAGAAATGAAACGCCAAATTGAATTCAACAATTTTAATATTTAATTCACTTGTTTGAGTTAACATTAAGACAAGACTTGACACACACACGCGCCAGCACCAAAAAATCCTCTTTCCTTTTTGCAACCTCCCTTTTATATCGAACAAAATGACCATAGAAATTTAAGCATGGTTGCTTTTCATTTCCCTTTCTTTCAATTGCTTTCTACGCCCTCTACTTTAGGCAATCGCCCTCTGTGTTGCACTAGTTGCAACAGGCTCCATTAATGGGCTGAACGCTACATATGTTTCTAAAGGCACTACCCAAAGCGACTTCTGCACGGATAGTGCAATATTTGGAGAGCGACGTTTTTCATGCCTTTGGCACACCCGAAGTCATTCATTCCGACAACGGAAAACAATTCATTTCGAATGAGTTTCAGAAATTCTCGTCGGATTATGGTGTTAGGCATGTGCGGACCGCCCTCTATTCTCCGCAAGCCAACATCTCGGAAAGGGTCAACCGCAGTGTCTTGAACAAGTTGCGAGTACTTATAGCTGAACAACAAAACGACTGGAATTCCCATTTATCGAGCATAGCCTGTGCGCTGCGATCAGACACACATGAAGCCATAGGATGTCAGCCATACTATGCTCTTTTTGGGCAAAACATGATTACCCATGCTTCAGCTTATAATGTACTTCGCAATTTAAAGGCACTGTCAGATTCTGAGATGTTGGTCATTCCTAAAACAGAACCCGCGCGACAAAGAATTTATGATGGGTTGCTGAAGGCACATGAAAAATCAAAGAAATTATACAACTCACGATCTCGTCCAGTGTCGTTTAAAGTTGGCCAGGAAGTATTGCATCGGAACTTTTCGCAAAGTAAATTTGCTCAAGTCCAGAGGGCCAAACTGATGCCAAAGTTTCTAAAATCCAGGGTGCGAGAAGTTGTAGGTAACTGCATGTATCATCTTGAAACGCGTAATGGCAAGCCCGTTGGTATATTCCACGCCAAAGACATCCGGCAATAACCTAAAAGAAAATGTCACAAGAATCACGTCCAAAAACATTAAAAGAACAAATTGCACTTATCTGATTTCTAATTGCCCGGCTTTTATCGGGGTTCGCGACCCACGTTAGACACTGCATCCACAAAATTTAGGCAATCGATTTTCAGATTGGGAAAGGTTAAATGTACGTAAACAAAACACGCGTGGGTTCGTATTTTTGCAATTCTTCGGTAAAGTATACCACAGAAAAGCAAAAGCCCTGTGTTGCAAAACCAATGTTGCGAACTGTCCAATGAGCAGAGAAAAACCGTAACCGAGCACAATTCTTGGTTTAAAATTACTAAACCGAAATTAAAAACAAAAAAAATAAAAACTAGAAAGCTAACGAAATCGACCCGAACAATTGTTTTGACTTGAACTACCGATCAGTCAACTGCTACTCAAACCAAACCAGAAAAAAAAAAACAACTACATAGCCGATCATTGCTGCACTACTTATCCAAGCCACTTACCTATGGTGGGGTTCAGAAGTTGGGTAAGGTATACAGGGATGACACAAAAGAAAAATTCTGGCTAAGAGAGAATTTGAAAGTAATTTGAAAGAGAGAGGGAAACGGTTTTAACAAGGGTCCACAGTTAATAAAACTGCAAGAGCTGAGAACAGCAGTACTCGAAAAGGGAAATTATTCGGCTTTGCCGTTGAAAATTTCCTTGACCGGCCATTCTCAATTTGAATTTTCAAGCAGCCGGAATTACTGCTGAGCAAATTCGTGATAAAAGAAATTGAAATAGTGAATTAACTTCTAGAGTACTTTGATATTAGTTTTAAAAAAACGATTTAAATTAAAGTGAGTGGAATTGGTGGAATTCGACCAGCAGTTGAACTGCTTATAGAAAGCAGGAGCTAAGAATTGGAAAAAAGGTAAAACAAGGCATAATGAGAAATAAATACCTATAGTGAAATAGTGACAATTTTTTTGTGAAACAGGGAACTTCACATTCCAATCCCAAAATTTGGCGGACCAACAGGAAGTGTTGGCCGCCCAAAATTAAACCGGATTCCCGAAAATTATACGAAGAAGGTTTTCTCCAATTTTTAAAGGAACAAAGAAAAGATTTGTCCTGAGAAAACCGCAAAAGGGACGCCAATTCGAAAAAGACCCGTTGGCGCAGCGGTTAAGAAAGCGGCTAACAGTCGCTCTTCAGCATCCGTGGTGGACAGACGACTTGGTTAGTGAGGCAGCGTGTGCGAAAGTAAAGTGTTAAGTAGTGTTTCCAAGTGACAAAAAAGTGTAAGCCATTTGGCTTAAGAAGCAAGTCTTGGACTTGGCGCTAGTTGACGAAAGACTGGAACTAACAAATATTGATCTAAGCACGCGGAACTGTTTACGAACGGTTGAGTACGATAGTGATCACTACGGACTTGCCGCCGTAATACGGATCCCGAACGAGCAGACGCAGCTGGAGCAGTACGACCAAGTGCGTTCTTTCGATTACCGAAAAGCGCAGTGGTCGCGCTTCTCCAGAGTGTTAAAACGCGACATACGCTCATGCGAGATCGACCCACCGACAAACAGGAACTTAACAAACGATGAGATCGACAGTCATTTACGGCAAATGAATGACGTCATCAAACAGACAATGGAGCGGACTATACCTCGGGTAGGACGTTCCACGGACGAAGAACAAACTGAAAAGTATCGAAACCCGACAATCGATGCTCTGTACAGACATAAAAGTAGATTGCTCTCGAGGCTTAAACGGCTACACAGACAGTTCACTGACAGGAACGATCCCGAGGTAAGAACACTGAACTCCATGATCAAAAACTTGAAACAGTTGATCTCCGAAAATTACAGAAAATCTGTAAGTTTGTATTGGGGCAGTAAAATTCGGGCTATAAAATCCAGTAGTCCGAAAATGTTCCCGCAAATAAATAAAGACTGTGTATACGGTGAACAACCCTGTTCGTCATAACCGCGACCTCGAGGAGAGGGCCTTTCTTAACCACTTTTATCTGCGGACCGAAATTCAAGATTGGCGATCCGAGAACAACGGTTTCACCGGGTTCAATGACGACAACCTTGCAAACGGTACAGTCGCCGATGAAAATACTCATCTGTTCGTGAGTAGAGATGAACTTCGGTGCATCTTTGAATAACTTAAAAACAAGAAGTCGGCGGGAGTGGACGGTGTCCCAAACGTCGTATTAAGACACCTGCCGCTAGAGGCGATAGATATCTTCGCCACACTATTTAACAATGCGCTGAATAATGCATATTATCCGGAGCAGTGGAAAATAGCGGTGGTACACCCTATCCCGAAAAAGGATAAAGATAGGACGAACCCTGCTAATCTCCGGTCAATTAGTTTGCTTCCGAATGTTAGCAAGGTATTCGAGAAAGTCGTCAATAGATCTCTTTTGAAATGGGTTGAGGAAAATAAGATCATTCCGGACAACCAGTTTGGCTTCAGAGCGGGGCATGACACTATTCACGCCGCGTCGAAACTGGTTTCCGACATTCAGTGGAATAAAAGTAAGAAGCAATGCACGAGTGCCTGCCTGGTCGACTTTGAGAAGGCCTTCGATACCGTACGGTTGGAGGGGCTCTTCTATAAGCTCACCAGATTGGGCATTCAAAAACCTTTGCTGTATATGATTTATGACATGCTTATGGGAAAGAAGTTCGTTGACAAAGCTGGCAACGTGACTTCGAGCAGGGTTTTCGAAATTAAAAACGGCTTACAACAGGGAGCAGTGAATTCTCCGGTCCTGTTTAATATTTACACAAGTGATCTGGTGGGTTCCCTCAGACATGCTATAGCGTACGCGGACGATTTAGTGGCGTACAGGTCAGGACCAAAAATCGAGGTCATTAACATCCTTCTGCAGCGTGACTTCGAACATATAAAGCGGTATTGCGATGATTGGAAGTTGAAAATCAATTTCCAAAAATCGGAAACAATCCTGTTCAGAACTACATTGGCTGGGGCCTCTGGGGATACCAGAAAAAACTGGAGAAAATTAACAATTGTTGGGCAGCAGGGGCAGCCGTTGGCGGTGAAAATCGTGGTCCGGTATCTTGGCATCTGGCTCGACCAGTATCTGTATTTTGACAAACATATAGCTGCTTGTCTGGATGGGGCTAAGAGGGCCTACGCTCTGACAAGGAGACTGTTTCGCAGCAGTCAACTTGACTCTAGGGTGAAGGTCATTTGCTACGTGGCCCTTATAAGGCCTATCATCGCTTATGGCTGTCCTATGTGGTTCAATATAGCGCCGTTCTATATGGAAAAGATTCGGGTGTTTGAGAGACAATGTCTCAGGGCCTGTCTTGGGTTGTTTAGAACTCCTGAATCGCAGTACATAAAATACTATCCCAACAGGACCCTATACAATGGGGCTCGACTGAATAGGATTGACAATTTCCTTATTAAGGTGATTCGGAGACACGTCGCAAGGGCGATGGCCAGCGATAATAACCTGATCTCAGGGGCTTACTACCCCAATTTAATGTACCACGAGAGTACGCTTCGGTCTGGCTCTATCCCGCCTGAGGCATTTCTTCATGTAGATATGAAAGGGTTAGTCCAGACAAAAGATGGTGTGCCGGTATTGTACCACAGCCACCGCGGCGCGAGGGATAAGCGGCTCATCCACGACGGGTATGCCGCCAATGCTCAGGAGCTCCTCCGTTTTAGAACCGCAATTGCGGAACGGGACAGAGTCGATACGGTCAAGCAGTTCACCGAATTTTGGTGGCTTGAGGAACAGGTGAGGGTGGATACGCTCTCCCGGGCCGGTGCGCTACTTACGTAGCATCCTCCTTAGTTTTAAGCTAGATTAAGTTTGTAGGTTTAGGCTTAGTGTAGGGGGTCTCTGGGAGGTGCCGGGCTAGCCAACATGATAGTGCTGCCGAGTCTCGAGCGACGCTTATAGCCTCGCTCGAAGCTCGGTGACACTGATGAACCCTTGTGGGCGGCTGTCAGGCGCCCATGGACGCGATCAGCTTAGCTTAGTTAGTTTTAAGTAGTTGTAAGTAAAAAAAATAATAAAAGAATTCAAGTTTTATAAAGTTTCTTGGAAATAAAAAACAAACAAAAAAAAATATTGATAGATTTAAGGCCGAAAGGCAATAATTTTAAGGATATAGTTAAGTTTAGAGTGCTCGCTTAGAGCCAGTAAGCTAGAATTAATACAAATGTTAGCTTTAATTTAGATTTAATCGTTTTTGTCTAGGATGTAAGTTTAATGTTAGTAATAATAAAAATGAATTTAAAATGTAAAAAAAAAAAAAAAAGAAAGCGGCTAAGAACACCGCTGAAGCAAGAGAACCCCGGTTCAAATCTCGCTCCACAAATTAATAATTTTTTTTTACTTTTATTGCTTAAATTAAAATTTAAAGTACATAGTTATCAAGAAATCAAGATAAATCACTTAATAAACGTTTGTTTGCTGAAAATTAAAGGGAAAGTAATTTCAATTTGTGAATTTTAAAGTAAATCGCGGGGTACCTAGAAGAAAAAGTTAAATTTCGTTTAAGAGCATATAAAATTCTAATTCTAATAAGTGATACAGGTACACCTAACAACACAAAGGTACCAACACAACCTGGATGCTGTGGCCACGTCATCGCCAGTTGTGGAAAAACATTGGTAAGTCTTTTTATACCTTTTTATATTGTATACACTTTTAAACATAGTTCGAAATCGGGGCAGGGGACCATTGGGCTAAAAAGGTACAGGGATTAATTGGGAGGGGGAGTTGTACATTCATTAAATTAGCACAAATTTAGAATACTTTCCTTTTCTGAATTAAAATAACGTAAAATTAAATTAACAAAAAATGAAGACAATTAATAAAATTGATACATAGTGAATACTTATACATAAAACATGAGAGTTTAATTAACTAAGGTTGAGAGGATGAGGAGGTTGTGAAGGAAAGGATGTTGCTGGGATAAAGAAGGAGAAGATGCCAGTTAAGGGGCTGTTGAGGCGAGTACGACAGCCAAGGTAGGGTGGGTAACGAATAATATCTCGCACGCGTATGAACAGCTGACGCAAAGACTGGCATGATGATGGTTTTTGTGACGTGCCTGGGTCAAGCTCCCACGCCCTCCGGCGAGCTTAGAGAGCGGGTGCAAGCATGCCAGCAAGGACCCAAGACAAGACAACAGCGCGTTACAGTTTCTATGCTGAAGTGGCAGAACCCTTGGCGGAACGCTATCACGGGGATATGGGGCCATCGACTTATCCCTGATATGGAACCCTGGAACATAGTCTCCAACCAACAACTGTAGATTTAGAGCAACTTATATCTGAACGAAGAAGAAGACGCAGACGCAGGGTATGTTATTTTCCATTGACTAGGTTTTTTGAGAACGGATACAGATCTGACAGGTGCAAATCACATGCAATTTGGTGAGATGATCTTGTCAGAGGAAACATAAAGCAAAGTAAGCCAAGTTTGTGATCTGCAACAGCCTTAGAGACAAGCCGCGAATTAATACCTTATGGCAGTCCGGCTGGGGGAGTTCTGAAAGAAGGAACGGGTGTGGATTAGTACGTAGGCTTAGAGGGGTTAAGAGATCGTCAAAAAAGAAACAGTCCAAATGTGCAAAAAAAGGAGACGAGCTGTATAGGAAATGGAAAAAAAGCCCGAGGCGTAAAACTTATGAAAAGGAGTACAAAAATTAATAGTGATACATTTGGGCTGGGATTCGAAAAGATAAAACACTATTCTGTTAAACTTTTCAAGTAAAATCACTTTTATGGATTAGTCACTTATTAAGTACCAAAACAATATTACTTAAACAATTCTTCAACGATTCAAACCAATCACTTAATTCACTCTATTACTTTGTACTTATTTATCTTCACAACCGATTACTATCTCGAACTTTAACCAATCACTGTTAAGAATCAACTGTGTCCCCCTGTTCTAAAAGCTGCCCTTTAATATCTGCCCTGCCATCTCTTCGAGAACTTTATAGTTAATTCCAATTGGTTCTACAATTGGCTCACATTCTTTTCCCCTTTTCAGCAATTTATAAATTGCCAGTTAATTAAGCTTAGTGGGGAATTGGCAGATTCCAATCTCCAATTTAGTTTCCACGATTCATTCCACGCCACAAAACTTACAATTTCAGCCATCGTTCCCTAGTCCATACTTGTCGATCAGTATCTTGTCAACGACAAATACCGTCGTTTTTCTTGTCATTTTATTGCGTTGAACGCCTTACAGAATGGCAGTGAAATTTCTCACATGCCGTTCGTCGTACGTCAATAGGTTCCACATGACGTTCAGTGACAAATGGCGTTCAATGACTCAAAAACGCCTCTCGTAATTCCAAACTCAAATTGGCGTTTCTTAAATCGTCGGAAACGCCACTCGGATTAAGTGTGGTTAACTTTGATTTCATGAGTAAATTTTTCTTTTTCTTTTTGTCAGGAACTTTTTTCTGATGGAATCCTATCAGTGGTGGTTGTAATTAGCCCTTTTTTATTATCAGCCATGGTCCATATAGATCATCGAAATACATGCACTTCCAACAACAGCACATGATCCTGCTATTCATCGAGATCACGAATCATGATCTGAAAATTTATTGTACTAACGGGTGATTTTTTAAGAGGTTTAGAACTTTTTTTAAAAAAAAAACACAAAAAATTCGAAAAAATTAATGAAATATTTATTTGAATCGATAGTTTGAACCTTGCAATTTAATGTTTAAAGATAATTTCATGCAAATGTTGACCGCGGCTGCGTCTCAGGTAGCCCATCCGCTGAGTCCAATTTTGGCATACTCTTTCACACATATCGGCCGGTATCTCACGAATGAATGCATGGATGTTGGCTTCCAGTGCGTCAATCGAAGCGGGCTTGTCCCTATATACATTAGCCTTGGCATACCCCCACAAAAAATAATCTAATGGTGTCAAATCGCACGATCTAGGCGGCCAATTGACCGGCCCGAAACGTGAAATTAACTGTTCACCAAACTCGCCTCGCAATTGTGCCATTGTTTCGCGTGCTGTGTGGCATGTGGCACCGTCTTGTTGAAACCACATATCATGCAAGTCAAGAACTTCCATTTCGGGCAAAAAAAAGTTTGTTATCATCGCTCGGTAGCGTTCACCATTGACAGTAACGCTGCGATTCGCATCATCTTTGAAGAAATATGGCCCAATAATGCCGCCGGCCCATAAACCGCACCAAACAGTGGCTTTTTCGGGATGCATTGGTAGCTGTTGCAATGCTTCTGGCTGATCTTCACTCCAAATGCGGCAATTTTGCTTATTTACGTACCCATTCAACCAAAAATGAGCCTCATCGCTGAACACAATTTTTCGATAAAAAAGCGGATCCTCGGCCAGCTTTCCAAGAGCCCATTCACCAAAAATTCGGCGTTGTGGTAGGTCGGCTGGCTTTAGTTCTTGCACCAGCTGTATCTTAAAAGGCTTTACGCCCAAATCCTTCCGCAAAATTTTCCACGTAGTGCTGTAACAAAGGCCTAACTGCTGGGAACGGCGCCGAATCGACATTTCGCGGTCTTCTGTCACACTAGCTGATAGGCCGCAATATTTTCTTCACTACGCACAGTACGTAAACGTGTTGGTGGTTTAATGTCCAACAAAGTAAATTTGGTGCGAAATTTGGTCACAATCTTCCGAATAGACTGCTCAGAAGGTCGAGAATGCCGATCATAAAATGGAAGCAGCGCGCGATGAACATTTCGAACCGAGCACGAATTTTGATAGTAAAATTCAATAATTTGCAAGCGTTGTTCATTTGTAAGACGATCCATGGTTAAATTGCAAACCAAACTGAAGCTGTTTGACAGTGACACAAGGTACTAAACACACGTCAGCTGTCAAAACCAGGGTTGCCAAAACCAAACCAGCTAAAAATCACCCTTTAAAATACGGCTATTGTTGTATTGTTTTCGTAGGGAAAAATTTTTCGGACAGAATTTTTGCTATGACCGCCTAAACGTAAAAAAACTCATTTTCACACTGTTCCAGTCAGATATGAATGATCAAAAGAGATGGATATCTTTCGTACGTTTATTCCCCCAAAACCCATTTGCTTACATTGTTGTTTTTGTAATTTCAACCCCCGTCTGTGAATACGTGTGATCAACAAAAAAAGCATGTTGCAAATGGCCTACAGCGAATCATCTTGCTTTTATGAGCATCGCGGTGTTTAATTGTTCTGTGTTTTGTATTGAATTTGTTTGGTTATTGTGGAGGTTTTGATTAAAATATAAAAAAATGGTGAAATAACAGTAGAGAATACCGAATTCTTTCATTAAAGTCCATTTCATGAACTCATATTATTATACTAGAAGAGAAATAAGCAAGTGTGTGTGACTTCATGAATTTTTCTGGAAAACAGCTCGTTGGCAGCCGCTTTTCCACTGGAAACTCATGTATCTCTGTATTCCATTATCTGTGGCATTTTTGGGTAGGTAACAGTAATTTTATTTTGTATAAAATAATAACCAATCATGTTCAAGTGGGTACTGAATACAGCCATTTGGCTGTCACTGTCAAAGTGGCATTTCGTTACTTGTCGTGTCCCTGGGCCCACGGCATAAAGTAAATGCACAACCTAAATCTAAATAATTGTAGATACATCTGTTCTTAACCATTTTTTTTTAGTTTTATGAAATATTTCAATATCCTTAAAAGAATGACGGGCAATATGAACATCTCCTGTAAGTTATAATACAGCGAACATATTTTCTTCATTACGTCTATATTTGCAGCTCTGCGTATGAAATATATGGAGAAGAAAGAAGTATTTCTTGAGGAGAGTATCGCCACAAAGGAACCTATATCCTTATTCAACCAGTGGCTTAATATTGCAATAAACACAGAGGAAATTCTGGAACCCAATGCAGCATGCCTTGCAACAGTTAATAAGTAAGTTTTCTTTCATCTTAAAGCAATAAATTTCCAAATTTAAAAACTAAAACAGGACCAAAACTATGCACCTTATGTATGACCCGAATCACTTGAAACCATATTGCGTATAAAATAGTGAAAAAAAAGTCGAAGTATTACCTACTTGTGAAATATATACCTAGAATTGATTGTTACAACTTCAGCCTAGAATACGCTGCTGTTGTGAAACGAAATTTGTTGGTGGTCTCGAAATGAACAGCGATAAGTCTGAAAAGGCAGCGGAAAATAATTTGTGGAGAGTTCCATCAGGTGCTACACAATGTTCTTCTAAAGACTCGCAACAGCACAGTGATTTTTACGCAATCGGTGGTCCAGCTTCTAAATTGGCTCCCTAATAAGCAAAGCAAATTTTTTATTTTCTTATATGAAATCGGATTTTCTTTCTGTTTTTCGCCTTTGCCTTAATATTAAAATTCAAAACTGTCCACATCTTGGTATTCCATTTTTTGCAAAAGCAACCCCAAACAAAAATAAGTAATAAGTTAAGTCTCGGACAATAAATTATGTGCGAAAAGAGAGTGAACAATTGTAGGAAGCAATCTACTACACTTTTTGCCATCATTTCGCAGCAGCATCGGACTGCAAACGAAAAGGAGAGTTAAATTGTTTTTCATAACATTTATCGTTCGCACTTTGTAAATCCGTTTCCGGAAAACATAGTTCCAACAACAATCTCATTGTTTATATGAAGATCAAGTGAATTTAGTTCTTCATTATTGCAAGTGAACGAGTAAAGATTTTGCTACACATCTTGCATTGGAAAACAAGTTTTGAATTCAAACCTGAGTATAAACTCAACATTCGGTAAAAGTAAATTAGATGTTATGCTTAGTAGTAGATATGAAAAATTGCATACAAATTAGAGCCAACAAACAAATTACTACCTATGTATTATCATCGAGCGGTGTCTTCTATTAATTTGCAACATGAAGTACGTAAAAATGATCGTACCCTGTCGTATTTCTTGAATAGATCCTAAATCTTTCAAAGTGCAACCAAACATTTCTCCATGCGATTTAATTGCATTTAATTTGTTTAAGAAAAAAATTGATATCAACAATTCGTTTGACCGTAGAAACAAATTCATTGACTCTCAGAATTGTCAACCTGAACGCAAATTTCAAATTCTTCTTCTTCAGACTGTTCATGCATTGAAAAATCATTAGGAATAGAGTTATAGTTTATGTTGAAGGAATTTCACTTTTTGTTTAATATTTATTGCAGGTAAAAATAACATAAATGCATTTGAGGAAGGTACCTTAAATTTATAGAACAAATTGCATTACATAAATATTTCCACCGTTTGCTACAGGAATTTGCAATATTTTTTTTATACTTTATATACTTCTTTACACTTTATTAAAAAAATTCACAATAGCATAGATTATTGCTAGTTGCTTATTTATTATTGCTTGTTGCCTCAGTGAGAGAGCCGCCTAAATATGTGTTTCCAACTAGATAGATAATTTTATTTCATATAGTACAGGGTCCGCCAAATAACTTTTTTTTTTTTTGAAAGTGTTATAAAAAAAAACTACTGAATATTTTCTCAAATTTATTTTTTTATTTGAAAATACAATCCTTCCGGTTAATAATGGAAAATAATATCATTCAGATGCCTGCCTCGGCTGGCCATGCAGTAGCCTACACGTTCGGTCCAATTTTTAAGCACATTATCGATTGTGTGCAGCTGTATTTCACCAATGGCTTCACGAATATTGTCTTTTAAAGCGTCAATTGTCCCTGGCTTGTCGGCGTAACACTTATCTTTTACGGCACCCCACAAATAATAGTCCAACGGTGTCAAATCGCAGCTCCGAGGTGGCCAAACGACATCAGCTCTGCGGCTGATAATGCGATCTTCAAAAACAGGGCGCAAAACATCGAGTGTAGCTTCGGCTGTGTGGCACGTAGCGCCGTCCTGTTGAAACCAAATGTTGCCAATATCCTCCTCTTCAATTTTTGTGAACAAAAATTCGTTCAACATGGCCCGATAACGATCGCCATTGACTGTAACGGCCACTCCTTGCTCATTTTCGAAGAAAAATGGCCCAATTATGCCTCTGGACCAAATTCCCCCACCAAACAGTGACTCGTTTTGGGTATATCGGCTTTTCAATGTATGCGTGTGGGTTTTCTGTGCCCCAAATGCGACAATTTTGCTTGTTTACATACCCGCCAAGATGAAAATGAGCTTCATCTGAAAAGATGATTTTTTTTGGCAAAATCGGCATCTTCTCTAAGTCGATCGCAGGCCCACTTAGCGAAGCGAAAACGCATTGGATGGTCATTGTTCAAGCGTATACACAACCATATTCGTTCAGCGGAAGGATAAAACTAATTATCTGTCAAATCAGACATGAGCTAAGTGTTATCATTCGCGAAATAAGCATTAGTTGAAAAAAAAAAAAAGTTTGATTGCGGACCCTTTACTACGAAGTACGAAAGTACAATTTTTGAACATAACGCACAAAAGGAGATTATATGAAAAGTTGCGACATTTTATATTTTATTAACAACAGTAGGTAGTGAAATAGTTTTGAATGGCAGTTCAATCAGTAATTAAAATTTAAAGCTTATGATGGAGTGGCCTTAGACTAATCGAAAATAAATCAAACAAAGAAATAATGATAAGACAAAAAAACGAGCATACAAATTTCTAGATTCTTTTACAAGCATCATACAAACAAAAATAAAAAAGGAACTAAAAAGGGTCATACAGATTTCTAGCTCCTTTAACAAAAACCGTAAACAAGGAAAGGGTTATAAACTTTTCTAGATCCTTTTAGGTGGAAATAAATATTGAGCGAAGAAGTACAGAAATGGTAAGCTTTCATATAAAAAACGCTACCTGAAGATAAAGTCATAGGCTGCTGATTTTTTGCATACAAGTTATACTAATATCAAAGATAATATAATCACCTAGGTGACGAAGTCCAATCGGTACTGTTGTCATATGAAACCAAAATGCGAAACATAAAGAAGCTTTTCCAAAAAGCTTTCACAGAGAGAAAGCGTAGGTAACCAAAGTTGAACACATTACTTTACTACTACAACAGTAGAGAACATATTTAATGTTCATAGGTATATATAATATTGCACTGCATACACCAGCCAGATCACTTATTCTGTCTCCATTTCATCATTCGTCCATCGGCGAAGTCGGACCTGTCACATGCAAGCGTATCATTTAGATGTGTATCGTTATCGTCCATGACTGATTTTCTTTCTTTTGTTCCATCCTATCATCTCAATATAAATCGAATGTCGTCCTGCTCCTCCGAAAAAAAAATTTCGCCTTTGATGGAATAAAAATGAAGAGTTGTTCCCATTAATAAAGGGTGATTTTTTAGCTGGTTTGGTTTTGGCAGCTGACGTGTGTTTAGTACCTTGTGTCACTGTCAAACAGCTTCAGTTTGGTTTGCAATTTAACCATGGATCGTCTTACAAATGAACAACGCTTGCAAATTATTGAATTTTACTATCAAAATTCGTGCTCGGTTCGAAATGTTCATCTCGCGCTGCTTCCATTTTATGATCGGCATTCTCGACCTTCTGAGCAGTCTATTCGGAAGATTGTGACCAAATTTCGCACCAAATTTACTTTGTTGGACATTAAACCACCAACACGTTTACGTACTGTGCGTAGTGAAGAAAATATTGCGGCCGTATCAGCTAGTGTGACAGAAGACCGCGAAATGTCGATTCGGCGCCGTTCCCAGCAGTTAGGCCTTTGTTACAGCACTACGTGGAAAATTTTGCGGAAGGATTTGGGCGTAAAGCCTTTTAAGATACAGCTGGTGCAAGAACTAAAGCCAGCCGACCTACCACAACGCCGAATTTTTGGTGAATGGGCTCTTGGAAAGCTGGCCGAGGATCCGCTTTTTTATCGAAAAATTGTGTTCAGCGGTGAGGCTCATTTTTGGTTGAATGGGTACGTAAATAAGCAAAATTGCCGCATTTGGAGTGAAGATCAGCCAGAAGCATTGCAACAGCTACCAATGCATCCCGAAAAAGCCACTGTTTGGTGCGGTTTATGGGCCGGCGGCATTATTGGGCCATATTTCTTCAAAGATGATGCGAATCGCAGCGTTACTGTCAATGGTGAACGCTACCGAGCGATGATAACAAACTTTTTTTTGCCCGAAATGGAAGTTCTTGACTTGCATGATATGTGGTTTCAACAAGACGGTGCCACATGCCACACAGCACGCGAAACAATGGCGCAATTGCGAGGCGAGTTTGGTGAACAGTTAATTTCACGTTTCGGGCCGGTCAATTGGCCGCCTAGATCGTGCGATTTGACACCATTAGATTATTTTTTGTGGGGGTATGCCAAGGCTAATGTGTATAGGGACAAGCCCGCTTCGATTGACGCACTGGAAGCCAACATCCATGCATTCATTCGTGAGATACCGGCCGATATGTGTGAAAGAGTATGCCAAAATTGGACTCAGCGGATGGGCTACCTGAGACGCAGCCGCGGTCAACATTTGCATGAAATTATCTTTAAACATTTAATTGCAAGGTTCAAACAAATAAATATTTCATTCATTTTTTCGAATTTTTTGTGTTTTTTTTTTTAAAAAAGTTCTAAACCTCTTAAAAAATCACCCTTTATAATGTGTTATTCGATTGGGCGCTCTCAGAGCACTTTTTTTGCCCTCAGAGGAATTTTTATGTTCGTTTGGTACAAAAAAAAAGCAATCTTTTTCAGATTTCAGAGCACTTTTACGAATTTAGATATTTTCTCAGATTTGCTTCCGATTTACCAATCCAAGTGCATTTGAGTTTGACATTTGCTGGAGTTTGTTTACATTTGCGTGGATTTTTTCTACAGCAAAGAAAGGCATTGCATCGGGTGAATCTATTTTCGTAAATGGAAAGCGCTTAGAAAAGTGTCGAAGACTACACATATTCAAGTCGCATGAATATCAACACAAAAAAGAGCAAGAGCGTTTTTATGTTCGATTAGACACACGAAATCTGAAATCTGAGGACTGAGGGCAAATCTGAAGAAGCCCAAACGAATACCACATAAGTATCTGACTGTTGTGTCGCTCTCGTTCCATCTTTCTAATTTTTTTCTTTAAAGCAGGATTTTTTTAATTACTATTTTATTACTCACACTATTTGCTAGCCATGAACATGATAACTACATATTTTTCTTTGTTTCTTAGGGATGGTTTTCCGTCAAATCGTTTTGTATTACTTAAGGAGGTAACTTCAGATGGATTTATATTTTTCACAAATTACGGAAGTCGGAAAGCACAAGACATTCGAAACAATCCGAACGTCGCATTGACTATCTATTGGTGCCCATTGCGCAGATCAATTCGAATCGAGGGAGAAGCTGAAAAGATATCTCGTGATGATTCGTTAGCATATTTTCGTCAGAGACCACGCGCTAGTCAAATTGGTGCACTTGCCAGTGCCCAGAGCTCCACAGTTAAGAGTCGAAAGGAATTGGATGAAATTGAATCTAAAATTAAGGCTGAACTCGGAACAAAAGAAGTTCCATTACCTAATTGGGGTGGTTATCTTATAAGACCACGATTGGTTGAATTTTGGCAGGGGCAAACAGACCGACTACATGACAGAATACGATTTCGTAGAGGATCAAAGATAGAAGAAGTATGAACGAATTACACAAATCCTCTTACCCTCCACTCAATCTAATGGTAAAATTTGTCCTTCTCTCTTTACAGGATGTGGATGAAACTTTAGTTCATAGCGGAGAGAATGGCTGGGTATATGAGCGTTTAGCACCATAAACTGTTATTGTTGTCTTAGGTGTTGGGCTGGTGTGTTCCGTCTGTTATTTTTAGTTATAGAAATATGCATCCACCTACTGTTATAGGCATGCATTAAATATCTATTATTAGTGGGAAATTGATTTAAACAGTTACACATATTAAGAGTTTTTGTAGTAATATTGAAATTAAGAATAATTTGAAAATTATATAGATTTATGAATATTTGGGCTGTATTTTTAGTGTGAAATAATTTGTAATAAAAAATGCTTTATCACTACGTGGCGTGCGTTATTTATCATCGTCGTTACATTAATACGTTACATCCACTCTCACCTTTTTTAGTTTTGTTTATGAAATGAAAAATATCAAAATGAATTTAATATCATTTGAAAGGTACGGCACAGTAGATCTGCACAAATAAAATATCTTGGGTATATGTCGCCATTAGGGCTGATAAAATTAACTTAAGAATTCCCCATGCAAAAAGCATAAATCAGTTTATTGAAAACATTTTGATGACATTAATTCGTCGCCGTCCAATAAGCATTGTAAGACATTCAAATGTAAATCACCTTAGATTAGAACCTGTTTTTGATGGAGTGCCTTAGTTACACAGAAAGGAATCCAATCTATTCCTAATTTTAGTTCAGGGGCATCGCAAAGAGTCACTATCTGCGAGTTGTTAACAACCATTTTCGTTTCAATGATGTTACTATGGAAACGAACTTTTTTGGTGTTTATTATTAATAAATAGTTAACAGTTAATACTAATTTAATTAAAAAGTATCGCATTCATGTAAAAGTTGGGGTCGATTTTCGAGACTAGTTTTGATGAAACTAAGAGCGCCTATTTGTAGTTGTGGTCCAGCCTGCTGGCCCCCGCGGACTGCAGCAATACATACTCTTGTATCTAGTGATTGTAGTGAATGCATTGAGAGTTATTTACAATTTTGCCATAAACCTGTTCACATCAACGTTGTATAACTTACCCCATATTTTACAACAATTTCAACCTATCTGTTCTTGAGTAAAGCATTTCTAAAATAACTCTTGCAAATTATTTATTAGCTACCGAGACATTCGTAAAAAAATCCGTGGGTATGTAGGGAAGTGGGAAGATGATCACCTTGCCGAATACTGGACGGAATCCAAAGGACATAGGCGGGCAAAAAGATTCATAATCCCAGCTCGTAGTAAAACAAAAAAGTTACTTGAGCTAAGCAAAGAAGATCTAAGGATCCAAACTGTTTATCTTACTGGCCACTAAGATATATATATAGTTGGCGCAACAGGTCCGTAGGGACCCAAGGCCTAGCTTCTCGCAACCATTCGTTTTGTGTGAGTTTTATTTTTTTTTTTTGGAACGAATGGAAGGGATCTACAATTTTATGCCAATTCCAAACGGCTAATTGAGAAGCTCTAAAGACAGTTATACTCTCAATTTTATGCCGATTCCAAACGGCTAATTGAGAAGCTCTAAAGACAGTTATACTCTCGGATGTTTGTCAGACGTTCGCGAGAGGTGGCGCAGTGGAAAAAACCCCAAGTTGGAATTTGGATTTTTGCGGGATTCGAACCTGGGACCCCTCGCTTAGTAGTTCAACACACTAACCACTAAGCCACTGCGCCACCAAGATACCATCTCAAAATGGGACTTTACGACGGTGACTCCTGTCGACTCTGCAGAGAAGATGAGGAGACAACGGAACATGTAGTCTGCGAATGCCCTGCTGTGGCAAGGGGCAGAGATATCCACATGCAAGGGGCGTTTTTAAGTCCTGCAGATATAGGAAGGGTACTGAGGTTTATAAAGAGCCTTAACAGCTCCCTGGGTTAAACAATAGGGGCCAACACAATAGATCTCTTCTGGTCGCAGTGTACGGGGCCTAATACTTACAATACAATACAATAGTCCTAAATTTGCTGCTTGGCTTATTTTCGTATTTGAATAAACTGGGCACTGGAACTCGGCAAAGTTGTTCAGAAAACCGCATTGATGAGGATTATCCTTAAGGCTGGGTGGCTGAGTTTAGACGTTTCTCGGACCCGATGGGGCTTTCAGGGCTTAAGAGTGGGTATCTTTCAGCTATGAGCTCCTGCCAATCTGCTTACCAAACCTATCATAAGGAAAAACATCAGTGAAGTAGCACTTCAATCCATGGTAGGCAGTCTCGTCAACGACATTGTCTCTGTTGTCTTTGTCGACAAACACGCGATACGATGAAAGCCGCCCTTCGTGAAGCATAACACTACATTTCTTCGCAGCGCAGAAATACTGTTTTAGTGGTTTTTTTTATTTTTTTTATGTACAGTGTATGTTTTACGGTCAGAATATTTAGGCATAATTTGGTAGGATACTAAAACATCGTTGTTACGAATCCGCAAAGTAAATGCATTAATGTGAGTAGACCTCAGTTGGCTCAATAAACAAACCTGTCTTTTACCTTGTTAGGAGGAGAGAATCTTATTTCGTTTTCTATTTTTTGCTATGTATTCTTAAAAATAAACCCCACATTTTCAACTGAAAAGGGATTGAATTTTAACCCTTAAATGCCCAATTTTTATGAAAAAAATATATTATATGTAAACGAAAACAAAAACAACAACTGGGCATTAACCCCCCACAGCTATTCGGAAAGAAAATTATAAAGAATGCGGAGAAATTTTTTTTTTTTTATTAGCTAAACGGGTAATTGTACATAACACGGTATTATTGCACCGTTTTTATTAATTCAAATATTTTTATGTATGCATATACAGAAAATAATATTAAAAAAATGTTAAGGTTATTATTTAAAAAAATTATAAAATACAGAAAAACCTGCAACCAAGAATATCTTCAGTTAATACAATCATTTTGTAAATTTAAATATATCTGTGATTATAAAAAAAAAGATTAGTAAAAAGTATAAGTTATTAGGTAGGTACATGTGTATTTATTTAGTAAATGAAAAAATTAAAAATGATATTAATGGAACAAAAGGACAAAAGCAAGCAATACGATCTACGTTACACAGAAATCCAACAAGTTAGCTATCGGATAATTTATGAGTTATGGTAATTATAAAAAAACTGTTTTTTTCTGCCGTTAAACATTAGTTTACCTTACATTTAGAACAGTACATTTTTGTTTGTCCTGAACAATTAGGTAACTTGCACCGTCCCTTTTTGTCGATAATTGTTCAGGTGTCTGTCTTATTTAGCCGTATGTCTTTAGGAGCATTGAATGAATTTGGCTTGGAACGTTTGGTTTGAATGAGTGATTCCAAAGATGTCGGCCGTCCACGTTTGTTAGGTTCCACAGAGCCAAACAGAACATCTGCAACTTCCAACTTAAAATCGATTAGCCTCATTTGTTTGTACTCATGGCGGTCTTTGTTGATTCTTCTATGCAATATCCATGCATTTACTGCAGTCATATCTAGCATATGAAAAAATAACCGGTTTGTCCACTTTCGGTCCCATGAAACTGTCCATTAGATCCACTCCTCCCATGTGCTGATTATAGTCTTTAATAATTTGTGGACATGGTATCATTTTGACAGTTTTCTCCTTTCTATCGAACCTCTTTACACTTAGACCCGTTTGACACTAGGCGTTTTTCTTTTCTAGTTCACAGCAGAACCTGAACTGTTATACAAAAAGTTCGTGTTTCTTTTTTAGCTCAGACACATCAGAGCTCAAATGTGTGTTTCTTTTTTCGTTCAGAGCATGATCAGAGCGCGCTCTATGAGCTCAGAATTAATTGACTGAGCAGCCTGAGGAAAAGGCTGCTTACACATATACAAGCGCACTTCCAGTCACATTTGACATAAAAAAAAAGGGAAAAACAAAAAAAAACATCAGAATGCTCTGAGCACACTCGGTTCAGAGCGTGCTCATAACGCTCGAGCTCACTTCAGTGCTCAGCTCTGAACTAAAAAAGAAAAACGCCTATTATCTGATTTAGAAGAAGAAGGAGGTTTTGTTCCGACATATGTTGACACGAGATTGACAACCCGGTTGTCCTTCCAAGATATGGACGTAACATCCATGCCGTGAATAGAAGCAATAAATTCCTGACTTGTTCCACTTTCGCACTTCATCATCGTCTTTTCTTCCGGTAGCTTACAGTTTTTCATTCTGTTACGACGCATAGTACCAACTGTAAGTATGCCTTGAGTCCGAAGATTTGTCATCAAGGGCAGGGTTGTGTACCTATAGTAGTTGTCACAGTATATAATGTAATTTTTATACCGTGGCACTTCCCGGAGCAATCTAACAACAATATTTGCCGATGGTTGCAGAACTGGTTCGCCTTGAGAAGGTCCTTCAGAGGATCCGCTATAAAACTATCAAACCTATACGCGATTCCGCTTGTGTCGCATAAAACAAATAGCTTAAATCCCCACTTGTGAGGCTTGGTAAATATTGCTTCATAAAATGTCCAATTTTTGATGAACACATTTGCTCATCTATGCTTCCAAAAGCCCTGTTAAGATATTCGATTAGAGGTCTTATAAGGTAAAGGCGGTCGCGATCGGGGTCATCTCGTTTTCCGGCTCTAAATTTGTCGTTAAAATGGATATATTGCCCAATTTTTTCAAATTTGTTTCTAGTCATTTGATTTTGAGCTACCAGTACGCAACAGTGTTATTTTTCGGTCCAAAAGTCTCTGGTGCTCGGAAGGTTAAAATATGTCATGTAAAATAATATACCAATAAACTTTCGTAAGTCGGAAATATTAAACTGCAATGACTCGTTAACCCGCGCATGGATTCTGGTTTCGTCCACAATTCGTTGCTCTAAAGTCTCTGGAAACAAATATGACCAAACTTGATGGGGTGTTTCTAAATTCTGCACAACTTGTGGAATGGTAGTATCTCCTCCAAATCTCAATTGTTCCGCATTACAAACAAGGTTCGCTTTCTTCCAGATGACTTTTTCAAATTCCACGGACTTCGGGTTAATTTTTGTTTGGGAAAATTGTGAGGGAAATGGATTCCATAAACAGCTTACGGATGGAATCGATGATACTGGATCCGGGTATGAAATGGCTTGGATCTGCATTGTTATTGTTTATCATACTAAAGAAACTATCGTTTAATTACTTGCTTAGATCCAAATCATCGGCATCACCAACCTCCGACAAACCATGCTCTTCACTACCCTCATCATTATCGTCAGTTACCACTGAAATTTCGCTCACAACTGCTGCTGATGTTGGTTTGTAAAGCTCATCAACTTCATCATCCAAGTCATCAGTACTGTCAAAACTAAAATCATGCAGCAATGCACTGACCTCTTCGTCAGTCATTTTCGCATCGTCAATTTTAGTGAAAGCCATGCTCTAAGATCGATTAGGAAAAAAATGCGAACAAGAAAAAAAAAACTACCTTATATAAATAGAATTATTTTCCGTTTTAATCACAATCCAAAATTACAGTGTACTGTTATGTAATCTTATATAAATATATATACCTTCAAACTAGTCTTACTGCACTAATACACAACTAAAGCAACTAAATCACAAAATTAAGGAGCACAATCAACTAACTTGTACTTTGTAACGATACACAATTACTCTGAATACACAACAAATGAAGAAATAACCAAAATTCAACCGAAATCATGATATAGGCGACAATGCCCAGCGTATCCTTAAAGATACAACCAATTACCGCTATGTTATATTAGCTGGGTATATCGTATTTGGCTGAAATAACTGTATTTTACTTCACAATATATACGCTCACAAGGATATATTTTTTTTTGTCACAGCAGTGTTACCAACCTTAAGGTTATTAAATTTGATTAATATTAAAAAAACCTAAATATTTCGTTATGAGTAATTTAATTTAAAAACTATGGGTCTATTTTTTCTACTGTGGATACATTTGCAGTCAATAAAGCAAAAATGGTAAGCCATAAGTAAATAAAGTCAAGACTAAAGAAGAAATATTTTTTTGTATGGTTGTATCTTTAAAGATACACTGGGCATTTAAGGGTTAAGTTTGCTCTGAAAGGGCCAAATTGTAGGCATTTAAAGATGCGCAATGAATGCTACACAAAGTTGCAGGAACGGGCTATACCAAACAACAGAGACTTTTAACTTTCTCGTATAGATGCGTAGTAAGAGAATGATTTTGCATTCGTACAAAATGTCCAACTTTAGATTTTTATCTATTTTTTTATTTATTATGATAGGGGAACTAAAATGGGTCTCGCAATTCTGTCCGTATGTCCGTCTTTCCGTATGCTGCTATTATTAACGGTACTTCCCATATAACGGTTTTAAGGAAGTTTGATTATTTGAACATCTCCAACGATTTCAACCGAAATTAATATTTGAGCATATTTAGATGGGGTTGACTGCATAAACCCTTTTTTGCTAAATAGCAATAAAAACAGAATTTTTATGAAAAATACTCGTAAGTTTATGATGAACCCTACTTCGAACCGTAGGCACGAAAACCAGAATTACCCATACCTAATTCATGAAATAAGAAGCAACCAAGTTTCGCGCGACCCAGTCGTGCACTTTATTTAACTTCACCAAGCTTGTCTTTGTTCATTAATATTATCTTAATCGAGTTAAATGTAAAATCCTACATGGTATTACAATAATGTAATTGCAATTAAAATATTAATTAAAATATAAGTAAAAGCAACTGATCAAATTCAAATTTCAATAGCAGTAACTGGGTTTAATAAAAATTTCCAATTGTTAACGAAACTAGTTAATAAAATTTAATGGTTATGATTATGAGTTGACTTATGAATGAGCCACCATACAACACAACAGCAATAAAAATCGATTTTCAGTTTTTCGTGTAATGTTTGGGTGCTCATAAAATCACCAGAAGCGTCCAGACAAATTAAAATAGGTGCATATTTGGTGCATCCAATACCAAGACCAACTGGTGTATCGGTGTTCCGAGGAAGTAAAATGCGGTTTCACAGTGCTTCTTTTTTTTAATATACTGCCGGGGCTTGGAATGGTAAAGAGTGTGTTTTGTCGTATCAGTAGCGCTTTTTTATAATCAGCCATTATCCATATAGATCATCGATTTACATGCACTTATAACAACAGCATATGATCCTGCTATTCATCGAGATCACGAATCATGATCTGAAGATTTAGTGTACTTTTTCTCACTAGGTGGCTTATTTAATTCTTCAATGTTGGTGTGCCTCTAAACGATAGCAGAGATGAATGATTAAAAGAGATGGATATCTTTCGTACGTCTATCCGCCCAAAACGCATTTGTTTACATTGTTGTTTTTGTAATTTCAACCCCGTCTGTGAATACGTGTGAGGGAAAAAAAGCATGTCGCTAATGGCCGACCGCTATTCATTTTGCTTTAGCAGTATTTAATTGTTTTGTGTTTCGTATTGTTACATTTGTGCTGCTATTCGAAAAGATAAAACACTATTCTGTTAAATTTTTATCACACTTTTATGCATTATTACTTATTAAGTACCAGAACAATATTACTTAACAATTCTTCAACGATTCAAACCAATCACTTATTTCACTCTATAACTTTGCACTTATTTATCTTCACAACCGATTACTATCACTGATAAAAATCAAGATATAAAAGGGCAGGTTTTAGAACAGGGAGCTAAAACCTGCCCTTTTATATCTGCTCTGCCATCTCTTCGAGAACTTTCTAGCTAATTCGAATTGGTTCTACAATTGGCTCACATACTTTTCCCCTTTTCAGCAATTGATAAATTTACAGTTAATTTAGTTTAGTGGGGAATTGACATTGATTTGGGATAGCGAATGCTTCAGGCCACTTTCTGAAGTAGTCCATAACCGCCGCACATATTACGCATTTCCTGCACCAATTCTCAACATCCTCCCTTGAATGGACCCAGTAAAAGCATTCTCGCACTTTTCCGAGTATTTTATTTATTCCCAAGTGGCCTCCAGACACTCCATCATGCAATTCCCTCAGCACTTCGATAACTTTTGTCTTGGGAACAAAAAGCTGCATTACATACGACTTTCCATCCGGGCTTTCCCATTTTCTTTTTAGAATGCCGTCTTGGACATGAAGGGAATCCCACTGCGCCCAGTATGCCTTCAGCTCGGGACTCCTGTTGGATATCTCCTGCCAGTCTGGTTTTCCCTCATGCTCCTTCCAGGCGAGGATGGGTTCGATATCCGGATCTTCCTTTTGAGCCTCTCGGATTTCCCGTGCACTCCAGCCACCAATGGGCATAGCTCTCACCCTTTGAACGGACACGACATCTTTTTCCTCGTGTCGTAAGCAATGTTTACAATCTGCTTTGCACGGTCGCGGGAGAGAGCGTCTGCATTTGAGTGAAGACTTCCCTTTCGATGTTGTATTTCGTACTCGTACATTTGCAGCTGTTCGATCCACTTTGCGACTTGTCCTTCAGGATTCTTAAAGTGTAGTAGCCACTTTAAAGATGCATGGTCTGTGCGAAGGATGAATTTCTGCCCATAGAGGTACTTATGGAAATGTTGCGTTGCCAGTACCAAAGCAAGGAGTTCGCGCCTGGTAACACAGTAGTTTCTTTCTGGCTTTGAGAGAACTTTGCTGAAGAACGAAACTACCTTCTCTTGGCCCTCGTGCACCTGGGAAAGGACGGCTCCAATACCCACATTACTAGCGTCTGCATCCACAATAAATGTTTTTCCAGGGGTGGGGTACGCTAATATGGGGGCGTCGCACAACTGTTGTTTAAGTTCTTTGAAGCTGTTTTCGCACTCACCTGACCATTTGAATTGTTTGCCTTTTTCTGTCAGTTGATGCAAGCTCTTTGCGATCCTAGCAAAGTCCTTTACAAACCGTCTGTAATAGGTCGCAAGTCCCAGGAAGCTTCTCAGTTGATGTTTGTCTTTGGGAACCGGCCAGTTTTTCACTGCATCGATCTTCTCCGGATCAGTCTTGACTCCCTTGGAAGAGATGATGTGCCCGAGATACTTCACTTCTGGTCGGAATAGAGAACACTTCTTCGGGTTCAGTTTTAACTGTGCACTTCGTAGCCTTTGGAACACTTCCCTAAGGTTATTTCGATGTTCGTTGAACGTTTTACCAACTACGATGACATCGTTCAGGTAGACCAAACAGGTTTTCCACGTCAGTCCCAGCAAAACACGCTCCATTAGACGTTCAAAAGTTGCTGGAGCATTGCACAGTCCAAATGGCATTACTGTAAACTGCCAAAGCCCGTTTCCTGCTGTGAATGCTGTTTTCTCGCGGTCTTCTGGATGGATCTGTACTTGCCAGTAGCCACTCTTCAGATCAAGAGTCGAAAACCATTTGGCTCCGGATAGTGTGTCCAGAGTATCGTCAATTCTGGGCAGGGGGTAGCTATCCTTCTTGGTGACGTTATTTAGTTGGCGATAGTCCACGCAGAATCTCTTACTTCCGTCTTTCTTTTTGACCAGGACGACCGGTGATGCTCACGGACTTTTTGAGTTTTCAATCAGTCCCTCCTTTTCCATCGTCGACACCATTTCTGCAACCTCCGTCTGCTTGGCCAATGGTAGTCGTCTGGGAGGCTGACGAATTGGTGTTGCATCCCCGGTGTCAATTCGGTGTTGTACGAGATGTGTTCGGCCATACTCGCTACTCTGCGATGCAAATATATCAGCGAACTCGTCGATTAGACTCCCTGCCATGGTCCGCTGCTCCTGATCCAGCTCGCACTCTCCGAGTATATTCTTTTTGATTTCCGATATCTCCGTAGGTCTAACCGGCTTCGCAGGACTTTCATTTGACAACTTTGTGACCGCAGTAATCGGTACGCACTTTCCGATTACTTCCCCTTGTTTCAGCTTTACGTTTCTGTGTTCCACATTGAGGACACGAACGGGAACCAAGTTGTTTTTAGGTTCAACAAGCATCTTTCCGACGATAAAGCTCTGGTAATAGTTTTCTGGATCTGGCTCTATTAGGTAGAATCGGTGGCTCCCAGGATCACCGTCCAAATAAGTGTCTCTGACGAAGGTGGTAAAATTTCGTCCTCACTTACAACTCTTCTTAGAGCTGCGACGTTCTCGTTCCCGTAAACCATTGGAATCTCGACGTTTCTGTACTTTAGAACTTGCAAACCGATGTCGAGTACTACATCATGCGTCTTCATAAAGTCGATTCCAATGATGCATTCGTCACATATATCGGCTACTAAGAATGCATGGGAGAAGACTATTCCTGCTAGATTTATCGTCAAGAGTACCTCCCCGTACACCTTTGCCGTTGCTCCAGTTGCTGTTTTCAGACAATAGCTGCTGGTGTTTTGCAGCCATGATTGGCGAACGATGTCTCTTTTCATTATGCAAGCGGTGGCACCAGTATCAATTGTGGCCACATACTTTTTCTGCCCGATATGGGCTTCCACTGTCAAGCACCTATTACATCGTTTGGTCTGTGAAACCTGAATTGTGGTCCTGGGGGCGTCGATTTCAGAAACCAGCTTCTGCCCCGCGAAGTTGGTTCTTACTCGTTTCCCGACTGATGGCTTTGTGAGATTCCAGCCGCCGATTGTTCAGATGCCTCGTCGTTACGATTCCTAGTTCTGCAATGTGGACAACTACCCTGTCTACGTTCAGCTCTGCATTGTCCTTGAAGATGTCCAATTTTGTTGCAGTTCCAGCAACGGATCGGTCCCCTGCGAGCACTGTTCCGGTCTTCTACATCTGTTCTCTGGCATGAGCATTCGACGGATGTTATTTCTCTTACGCGGTGGAATCCTTGAGATGCCTGGTCAGAAGCTTTCATAGTTAATGCAAATGCCAGTGCCTCAGGAAGAGTTCTCTTTCCAGCCATTCGTAGAGCCATCTGCAACTGTCTGTCCTCTATGGCTTGTATAAATGCCTCAATAGCCATTTCGTTGATGACATCTTCGCGGGCATAGCCGTTCTATATCCGCTTGCAGCTGCTGGAGTGTTTCTCCCCTCTTCTGGAATCTACTGCGCAGTTGCACTCTATACACTTGCTGCATATGGTCGTCACCAAACCGCATCTCAATAGCCTTAACCAAAGCATCATAGTCGCGCTGTTTTTCTTCTGAGATAGTTTGAAGCAATTCTGCAGCTGTACCTCGTAATGCGAGCGTTAATGCAATCGACTTTTCCTCGTCGTCCCATCCATTGGTCATTGCAGCTGCTTCGAACTGTCTCTTATAGATCGGCCATGATGTTTGACCATCAAAAACGGGTGGTTGCATCTCCTTCCTTCTTGGGCAGTCAGTAGAATATTCCCGAGCTTTCTGTTTCTTGACTTTTTCGAGCTCTTTGGCTATGTTCTCGATGTTCGTGCCGAGCTCCTTAGCTATGCTCTCGTGTTTATGAAACGTCTCATTAATTTCCTCAAATTTTGTTTCATGCTCGTTTAATTGGTCATCAATTGCGTCGATTTTTACATCTAGAACATTCTTAAATTCTTCCACGGCATCTTTTTGTGCGGCGACAAGAGAAATCTTCTGTTCTGCGAACTTCGATTCCATAGAATTCTTCTGTTCTTCTAGAGAATTCTTCTGTTCTGCGAACTTAGATTCCATAGAATTCTTCTGTTCTTCCATCTTGGCAAAAAGTAATTCCATCACAGCGCTAATGTCAACGCCTGTAGTTACTTGTTCTTCTGCCACGTCGAAAAGAATGGTTTTTGGATTTTCTCCCTCATTTTGGACAGCCTCCTGCAGACCAAGTATGAGTATACTTTTCCCTCCTCTTTTCTAATTCACTTTTTAATTGGAGTATGCTTAGTTGTAGTAATTCACTTTAATTTTTTTATTTTTTTTTTTTAATGTTTCTTTACCACACACACGCTTTAGCACAGAATAAGTTTTATCCCACTTCTGACACCAATGTTACATTTGGGCTGGGATTCGAAAAGATAAAACACTGTTCTGTTAAATTTTTCTAGTAAAATTACTTTTATTACACTTTTATGGATTATTTACTTATTAAGTACCAGAACAATATTAAATAAACAATTCTTCAACGATTCAAACCAATCACTTATTGCACTCTATAACTTTGCACTTATTTATCTTCACAACCGATTACTATCTCGAACTTTAACCAATCACTGATAAAAATCAACTGTCTCCCTGTTCTAAAATCTTTCCTTTTATATCTGCTCTGCCATCTCTTCGATAACTTTCTAGCTAATTCCAATTGGTTCTACAATTGGCTCACATACTTTTCCCCTTGTCAGCAATTGATAAATTTCCAGTTAATTTAGTTTAGTGGGGAATTGACAGATTCCAATCTCCAATTGGAAGTGGAACTTGTTTGGTGACTAATGGGGGCTGTTTTTCATTTCACCATTTTAGGTTCCACGGTTCATTCCACGCCACAATATTTATCTCATACATATTATAATTTATAAATTGTGCTATAGCTCACTTAACGCATCCGTCACTAGTTTTTGTAAAATAATTTCACTAACAGAAAAAGAAAGAAATACGCCTCCCCAAAATAATTGAATATAGATGGTTGTAAACTCATTTCCCAAAAAGTGGCAGCTCTTACAATGGTGGTTTTATCTTTGATTATGATTGTGTTTATGAATCTTTGTCAAATAATGACACTCTATATCTGTATTAAGCCTTCATCATCAACTAACTATAGTGAGCAACTACTGTCAACATGGTACGTTGATTTAATAAACTGAGTCTGATTTTACCCTATATTAGTATCAAAACATCACATACGGTACGGACACGAGCACACACAATAGCAAAGCAATTGATTGGAGGCGCGGTGGAATATTATAAAGAGAGCTGTCCTATCATACTTCTTACTTCCGGAAAATGCATTCAAAAAAGAGAATCGACAAAAACATTTGGCTTCATGCTACATCCTTCCCGTTTCAATCTACATTCTTTTCTACATCCATAGATACTTTCTCACATTAAAGCTTTTGCTCCCATTTACCTACCACATTGAGCTTTTAAAAGGACTCGTACTCGTTCATAGAAAGTATCTACACGTGAGTAAATGCAGTTCTTGCATTCTCTCGTGGCTTTTTCGCATTTTCTTTCAATTCCTCTAATAGGACAACCACACCCGGCATCAGTTTTGCGGATTTTTCTTTTGTATCGTGTTTCAAGGATTTTTGTATATACTGGTGGAGCCGGAAAAGGAATGAACTGTCAGTGACCGAAAATTCAAGCACACAATGGGTTGATATAATAATTGTAATCATATTCCGTTCCCGATATAGGTACATTTTAGTTTCAGTGTGCGTCAACGTCAATATACATAGCCACTTAACTTGCTATTCCGAAAAAAGAATGTAAGGATTAAGGATAACTTGAGGAATATACCCATTCGAATTTAAAACAAAAAAACACGCTCTTCCCAAATGCAATGTTCTTTAAGCTGTTTACATTAAAGTGAACTTGTGTCGTTCCCCTGTCATCCCTGTGCACAAGGGGCACAAGGATATGATTCCATCATTTTATAGGAATCGTTTTGTTTGCTCCTATCATTCTTCCTTTCGTCTTTTTCGCGTAACTTCTCCGCGGTATTCACTTTTTTTTGGTAGTGTTTTATTAAAACATAAATTCAAGAACCCATATTACGGTTTGTTTTCTTTCTTGTGATAAAATCTCGTGTAATATAGGTATTTACCTACATGTAACAACAACATTCTCGCTATTAAAGTATTAAGTGTTAATAAATGCTCAGAAAATAACTGTGTTGTGATTTTGATACCTGTTTATATACTTAGTGTTGCTTTAAGCATTCGACAACGTTTTTTTAACAAGAAAACATACAAATTCGGAAGTAGTTGCGTTAAGTATCGGGATTATTAATCTATTGATTGTGTTATTCCTACAAACGAAAAGTAGAATCATATAAATGTACTTAGTACTTACCTACCTTTTTTATTATCTGATGTAAAGGAAATGCAACATACATCCTACATACAAATTTTTAATTCTGGTATTGTACTAAATGTACTCGCATTCAATGTGAACCAATGTTTAAATAAAAATTGTGCGTGAAAAAAAATTATTATTAAAGTCTTCAATTCATCACTGTGCCTAGCAGTTGGGATCTTAGAAACATTGTAGCAAATAAATCTGAAAGCATTTCTCTGCGAGGAAAGTCTAACGATATTATACCCATTTATGTACTTCTAATTATTAAACATAAGACTCCAAATTGATATGACCAACGAAGAACCTATTATCGTGATAGTCGAAGAATCATCTGAATCAGAAATTGAAACTGAACCGGCAAAAATATTCCACAGAAGACTCTCAACTAAAAGCAATCTGAAAAGCACGGTAAATAATCTGTTTGAAATAATATAATTTGTGCATTCATACACGATACCTATATACATACAGAACACCATTGCATAAAAACATTAGGTACCTATAGAAGGTACTATCATTGTATGTATAGACTATAGTACTATCTTCAGCACGAATATTTTTTTGGTCTCCATCAACACCGCCGCTAGGGCGGCGTTGACTGACGTTTCTTTTGGAACCAAAATAGAGAGCAAATATGAGAGACAGTATTTTATGATAGGAATAGGATGAGAGCAAAAAGCACATCGCACTCGGTGTTATTTCTATAGATATAGCATAGTGGAAACGTGGTACCGTGGACCGTGGTGGGTTTTTAATTGGGAAGGGAATGGCTATGGATAATCAACAAATAGAGGGACAAAAACATCATTTGGTCTCTTTTCTGTGTTACTCAAACAATAAGGTTTCATGTATGAATAATTTCTGTGAAAAAGAAACGATAAGAAATTTGTGATTTGGAATTGCCATCCTATGAAAAGCTAATCTATATAAATTTGAATATTTTATTCTTGTTCCTTTTTATGATGAGAAGACGGATTTTATTATTTATTTATTTATTTTAGATTTGAAAATTTCTTCTTGAATGCAAATAGAATTTATTTATTTACTTGAATTCATGATCAACAGTTTAATGATGTTATCGATTTGAAAAAAAAAAAAATGTCTTCAATTAACCCCAATTGTTAATTGCTTTTTTATCCTCAAATACCTATATAATATGCATTTTTATTTACCGATTTGTTTTGGAACTGCCATACCTAAATAATCTGATTGCGAGTGGTAGGTAATGGCATATTCAAAAAAGCAATACCTATGTGTTCGTAGAGAAGTAACTGACAACGTTTATAAGATGTAAGTTAACTACAGTCATCGTTACATCTGATTATGAAATCCTATACCTAACAAGCCTCCACAATTCACTTCACTAGCACAACATATTTTACCTTACATTGCACTTCGCACTTCCGTCACATCTGCCTACATAAGCACACTACCAGCACTTCCCGGCACATTCACCTACCTTTTTATGTTCATAAGAACTTTTATAATTGATATAATTACGTTTGTAAGATGATTGCGAAAATAAAGCAGAACACAATGAATTGACACGCCAAAATGAACGGTATTATTTTTTCATTGGCGCCCAGCTAAAGTTTCGCGAAGTATTGTGCGCTCCAAACATCTTCATAAGAAGATAACAGAGCAATTCTATAAGTCGTCGGTTGACAAGAAAAACGCACTAAGTGCGTTTAGAGCACAATGGAGATAATGGGGTTTTAATCAATTATTTTGTACCAAAACTCTATTTTATTAGTTATCGATTTAAAATCGTAGATTATAATAAAACTATATTTCTTTTTTATAGATGAGCTTTTATCTTCGTGTTAAATGCAAAAGTCTTCGTAAAAATGCGAAATGAAAGACTTAATGAATTTTACCTGCGGGGATCACAAACATAGAGGCACATAATGAAAAATAAATTCTACTTTTAGTAAGATATTTCATTTATTTATTAAAAGGACATTTTCGTCATCCTCTATATCGCTTTCATCAGTAGATGGCTCTGGTAAGCGCACCAGATGTACTGAATTAATGTTGGGCAAACTTTTGAACACGGATAATTTCTTCAGGAACTAGACCAGCATTGCAAAGTTTTACAATGTCAGTCTTTTTTGCTTGTGAAATAGGTAAAAGATTACAGTATGCTGATTTTAGTCCGACTATTGTCCTTCGGTGATCTCTTCCGGATACATTTACTTTTTTTGTATCTATAAAATAAAATTTCAGGGAACTTTTTCACCACACACTTCACTCGTTTTTGTTCCCGTCTTAAATGTTTTACAGCATACATTAACACGGCTGCAACTTGCTGGTTTCTGTTCTGACCACCACAAGTGTCATAGAACAATGAAACATCTGTCACGGCCAAGGGCAATGTTTTTAAGAATCAATGACGTGTTCCAGTGCTATTTTCTAAGAAATATTTTTTTGAAACATGACGTGCTTTATCCCTGTTAGTATCTACTTTTTTTCGTTTCGGTAGCTCTGCTTGGACAAATTTTAATATAAAATCTTTCCGTCTACGATAGTCAGAAAATCCCCAATAAAATTTACAAATTTTTTGTCTGTCCTCTTCTGTAATATTGCTTGTACACTTAAACTTACATTTGGAACAATCAGCAGGTTTTGGAGCTTTTGCAGGATGGCTTTTGTTTTTGGTAATATAAGGCATACATTGTTCTCGGTGAGATTTCACTACATTCCAGGTTTCTGGGTGATTTGTTCTGCGTCTTTTTAAAACTTTTTTGTGAATTTCATCCGAATCATTGGAATTGTCAGAATCCTCTCGTACAGGCTGGTAAGTTGGGTCTTCATTGGAATCTGCATTAAAATCTGTATCACCACTATTGCAATCATAGTTAACAAGTCGATATGTGTTGCTTTGCATCTGCCCATAGTCAAACATACATTAATTTCAATTGCTTTGGCCTCTTCATTCACATCGTTCTTAACACTATCAGCTACATATTGTATGTCTTGTAAAATTCCAGTATGGATCTTAATGTATAAAGGATGCAAAATCAGTTTTGAATATAGAATTAAGCCCGATGTTAATATCGTTTCAAAATAATAAAAGATAATGAAAAAGTATAACTTACATGGTTTTGGTTTACATCATTAAAACTTGTGACACCAGGTTGTGGTACCTCACATACACTAACAGATTTATTATCAAACAAATCTCTTTGAGCACCAAGCATGGATTTATGATTCTATAACAAAGGATTCCATAAATTAATATTGTGGCGTGGAATGAACCGTGGAACCTTAAACAGTGAAATGAAAACAACCCCCATTAGTCCCAAACAAGTTCCACTTCCAATTGGAGATTGGAATCTGTCAATTCCCAACTAAATTAATTGAAAATTTATCAATTGCTGAAAAGGGGAAAAGTATGTGAGCCAATTGTAGAACCAATTGGAATTAGCTAGAAAGTTCTCGAAGAGATGGCAGAGCAGATATAAAAGGACAGGTTTTAGAACAGGAAACATTTGATTTTTATCAGTGATTGGTTAAAGTTCGAGATAGTAATCGGTTTTGAAGATAAATAAGTACAAAGTAATAGAGTGAATTAAGTGATTGGTTTGAATCGTTGAAGAACTGTTTAAGTAATATTGTTCTGGTACTTAATAAGTAAATAATCCATAAAAGTGTAATAAAAGTGATTTTACTAGAAAAATTTAACAGAATAGTGTTTTATCGTTTCGAATCCCGGCCCAAATGTAACAATATTACTATCCTCAAGTTAAATCCTGCCGTAAAAATCTAAAAGACTGCAGTTAATGAATTTTGAAAATCTGAAACTGGTATTTGGAAACACTTTAGGGACTTACTGAGTTTTTCCTGGGATAGATAATTGAAAATTATAGTACTTAGTGTTAAAAAGTCATTTTAGCTAAAATGTGTACTTAGTGACTTTTACCTGTCAACCGACGAAGTATAAAAAACACGAAAACCGCGAAGAGCTAAACTACCAACTACCCAACCTGGAGAAAATGCAGATCCTATTAGTGTTGAAAGCATAATTTAAAGCATAGTCTAAAAAGATTAAAATTCTCTTTGGAAAAGATAATCGTGAATAGTAGTTGTTGCAACTCATGAAAACATTGCAACATGAATGCACACCAGCCAGCATTTTTAAACAAAAGCCGACGGCAAAATTGCATCCCAAATTATTACCCAAATTAGGAGTTTAGAAAATAGAGCAGCATCCACTTTCCAATACAGATTATGAGAGTCGCAGTCGAAGAAAAGTGCATAGAAGTGCTGAGTTTTAGAATTCTTTGGTGACGTCCACTGATCAGCACTTGCGATGTACCACTACATGCAAGTGGTGAGATGCTTGACTAAACATCGCGCACAGCGGTGAACTTTGCTATTGTTCATGACAAATGGCTGTCTGTCACACACACATTTCACTCAAAATTGTACAAGACCTTTCATGTGTCCGGAGTGCAACCAAAGGCATCATTCGTTACTGCATTCGAATATGCCAGCTAACGCAATGCAGGCCAATGAATCAATTTCAACAATGGCTCTCCAGCAAGCTTCTCAACCACCCTCCTCTTCTGTTCATTAGGTTTTTTTGACGTGGGCCCTAGTACGCACTAACGTGTTCGATATAGCACTGAACTCGCCCTGGTACTGAAAACCTGTGTTTGACATGACTTCTAGGGCGCCCTAGTTGTGCCCTGAACTGACCCCAGTTAATTTTTCGAGGCTAGCACTCAGTTTTGTGTAGCACTGTCATTTCGCTTGCTGTCATTCACTTGTTTATCGTGAAAAAGGTAAATACAAATAAATTTGGTATTCAAACGAATTGAGTTCATTCATTTTTAACAATAAACAAAAAATAAAGTGAAGATAATACTTCGTTCACCAAAAGATAAATATTTTTCAATTTCAAAAACTGGCAGACTTCAGGGCAAAATATTTCGCGTTCGATATAGTATCCGAGTTTTCAGGGTTTTGCAGGGTTTTTAACAGGTTTGAAAATCATCTGACGCTTCTCAGTATAGGCACGTCAAACAAACCTATTAGAGCTTGGATGGGTTCTCTCCGGTTGCACATCTTCCGACAATCCAGCAACGGTAACATCTCTGCATAAATGTGACGTGTAAGATATTTTGCAGAAATTCTGGGAACTTGATTGATTTAATCCAAACTAAATTGAATATGAACTGTAACTTTACTAACAAGATGTCTTATTATTTATTCTGATATTCTTTTTGACACATCAAATATTGATGTGAGGTAATTTCCCATATAATAATTGCTCGATTTAATCCAAAAAAAGAAACAGTTTGTATATTTGGGTCACTGCTCGCACGGCAGTTTAATTGGTGGGTTGAATAACCGTAGGCACAGGTGTTTAGTATGCGGTTTTGCATTTCTTATCGACTTGCGGAAGCGCTTCATTCCGTAGGGAACTGCGTGAAGATAGCCCGCACTGTTTCTAGAATGAAAAACGTGAAATACAGTTTGATAGAAATTCGTTAGTAGTGAAATTTGTTTTATTTATAGTTCAACCGTTAGAAAGTTAAAACCATTAGAAAAAAATTTCAGTCCGCACTTTTGGCTTTTTGAAATAAATACCAGCCAGTTGCATTCGAAGTCATTTGTAGTTGTTTGTAGTGAAATTATTTTTCTCAGAAATGTCTTATTTCGGAGATACAAGGGCATTTGTGTTTGCATCTATAACTCCGAATTTCCAACAGAGAGAAATTATTTGAAATCACTGGTGCATAAAGCATATCCTAGCTTAAATAACTGCATTATGTACTTCCCAACAACAACAAAACAACGGCAAACACAATTTCGCAAACCATTCATCCCTGTCCATCGATATGAAAAAAATTAAAAACTCACACAAAACGAATGGTTGTGAGAAGCTAGGCCTTGGGTCCCTACGGACCTGTTGCGCCAACATTATCTTTCACTAGATACATCTAATAGAAAACATTAGAAAAAAAATTGATGTAAATATTTTTAGTTGCTTAATAACCGAAATATTGGCATGAGTTTATATGCCGAAGTAGTGTTTGCTTAACTTGCATCTAAATCTTCTTCTTTGTGATAAAATCACAAAATTTTAATTGTATTAGATAGCCAGGAGGACAGGTTTTGGAATAATTATGTTTTTTTTGCAATAACTTGTTTAAAAGTGGTCAGTTTTTAATGTTATTCGAAGGAGTAGAAACAATTTTTGGGCAATTTTTTAAAATAAAATGGATAAAATTTATTAATTGGTTGTTGTTGCTAATTGACAAATAGTGACTCATATCGATAGACAGGGATGAATGGTTTGTGAAAATGTGTTTTATTGTTGTTGTGAAGTCCATATATGGATGGAACACTATGGGGATGAATCTTTTTTACTTTAATTGCGTTTTATTAAGTAACGCTGGAGTGAATTCAAACATTTTAAATGCAGTTATTTAAGTTAGGATATGCTTTATGCACCAGTGATTTCAAATAATTCAAATGCCCTTATATCTCCCAAATAAGACATTTCCGAGAAAAAAGAATTTCACTACAAACAACTACAAACGGCTTCGAATGCAACTGGCTAGTTTTTATTTCAAAAAGCCAAAAGTCCGGACTTACATTTTTTTCTAATGGTTCTATTTTTCTACATTCTATAAACGAATCAGTGGCGGACTAAGGGGGGGGCGGTGGGGGCGGTCCGCCCCGGGTGGCAGACTAATAGGGGGTGCCATCAGTAACAGAAAAATAACTTTGCACATCCCTTTGGTATTTTAAGTTAAAGCCTTACCAATAACCATTTACAAAAAATAAAAACACAAATACAACAATAAATTTGTTTCCCAAATACCTACCTATATATATGTGCGCATGAATTTCGTTACTGGCCTATTCTCTTAATATAAGTAATATGGAAATAAAATATTTATCGCCCAAGAGCAACAACCAAGCATTTACCAAGCGTCGCAAGGAAAAAGGCTCAAGATGCTGGTTTGACGTTGGAAGAGGAAACACGAAGAGCCATGTTAGAATGTCAGGATACATTTTATACTGAACTTGTGCATCGATCTAAGGCCATGGAAGATATTGCGTCAGTTTTCTCAGCTCTTCAACCGAAAATATTGCTGTATGGAACGGAAGAAGAACTGCGGGCTGTGGTTCCAATGCTTACCTCGACATTTACAGAACTTACAGACAACAGTATCATATTGGAAATCCAGCGAATTCGGCGTCACATGGTAGCTTCAAAGATAAATTTAAAAGATGCAGAAATTTGGACAGCCTTTGAATTTTTAAGCTTCATTGTTAAGTGGGATTTTTGAGACTCTTTACCGAGTCTGTCATTGGCGATGAGAATTTATTTAACAATTTGCGTCTCAGTGGCATCGTGTGAACGAAGCTTTTCCAAATTAAAATTAATAAAGACTTATCTAAGATCAACGATGAGCCAAAATAGGTTGACTTATTTGGCTATACTTTCAATCGAAACGGAGCACACAAAAAATATAGATTTTAATGATATAATCGAAACATTCAGTACAATAAAAGCTCGTAAGCACCTTTAAATAAAATATTTGTTTGTGTTTTTTTCTTAAATTTTTCAAGGGGTGTAAGCTTGCTTTACCGCCCCGGGTGTCACTGCCTCTTAGTCCGCCACTGAAACGAATGTCTATCGAACTGCATTTCACGTTTTTCATTCTAGAAAAACGGGCGTAGTCTCGTAGGTTACAGAAACAACAGAAATAATAATAATAATTTCCTTTCTCTTTTTCTTACTTATAATAAACAGAGGTGCCGGCAGTGATGGCTCATTTTATGAAGTCATTTTATTATTTTGTCTTGAAATTTAGAACTATGTTTATTCAACAGATTATCACTCTAAAATGGGTGAAACTGAACAAATAACCATCGAAGATGATAAAAGTCATGAATTTTGTTCCCATTTAGAATTTCTTCTGTTATTTATAATTTATGTTGTTTTTTTTGCAAATAAAATTCATTTTTGTTAATTTTCTTATATTTTTGTTTAATTTTTGATTTATTGTTCCAGTTTACCCTAAAAAAATATTTTAGGCATTATTTTATTGAAAAAGTCATCTTTCTTGTCAAGTTAGGTATTTTTTTTTAATTTTTTAATTTTTTTTTTTGTTTAATACATATTTTAATCTAAAAAAATTATTTAAAAATAAGTAGTGACATTTTTATTTTAAAGTAAAAATAGTTGTAATGTCACTTCATGAAAAATAACATAAGAAGTGGGGTGAACAGTTCAATTCAAAAATAAGACTAAAAGCGAGAAGAGAAAGAGAGAAATCTAAATGAAGAAAACAAATCAAATAACATAGCGCAACAAAACTTTTACTTCTCCATGGTCGAAACTAAGAAGCCAAATTTTAACATTATTTATAAATTCGGGTAAAGATCTTATTACACGAATATTCATAGGAAAACTATTAAATAGTTTACGGGATACAACGGAGTTTCTGAGCAAAGTGATGTGAAAAGTTGGCAAAACTACAAGTTTACTTGAATTACTACGCAAAGTGTACAACTTTAAAGTAATACAAATGTTTTAGCGGTAGAATTTTCAATGTTCTAAATAAAACCATAGAACGAGCCAAGCGATTTGCCCAACAAATATTTAAATTGTTTTACCTGTTCAAATTTAAAACACTTAGTCTCACAGGATACTTGGTCATTAGACAACGTCCTTAAAATTTAGTTTTCATTCTGACAACGAACTTGTGCACAGTAAACCGTATTCTCAGAATATGTACATCTTGATTTAATATATGGATCCTTAAACTTAAAGGGTTATCTGACTGATACGCAATGCCAAGATCGTCTGCAACGGCTGTTACTTTCCCTAAAAACGGTTGACTAAATAGGGAATTTATATAGATTCAGAACAGTATTGGACCAAGAACAGAGCCCTGAGCCACACCCATGTTTAAAGTTCTCGAGCTACTCACAAAATTTTAACTTTTTGAATTCTGTCCTTCTAATAAGTATGCATAAAGCCTCGAAATCCTACAAAATATAATTTGTGAAGGAGAACATTGTGGTTAACCATGTCAAATGCTTTTGTGATATCCACGAAGAGACAAGCCCAACATTTCTTGCTGTCTAGTGCGATTTATATATAAACGAACAAAACTCGAAAAGGGCATCTTCTGTAGAGAGACTTTCCCTAAACCCAAACTGAGTAGGGTGGAAATACCACCATTTCCACAAGAACTAGAGTTGCTTAATGAACTGATAATTTTGTAAAGCTCTAAACCTGTGATGTCTATAACAAATAAGCTGCTATTCCTTACGGTATTTTAGACTCATTGAAAACTAAAGCAATGATTACAGTAGGATGCTCTTTAGGAAGAGACCTCAGACCAACCGTGGAAAATAAATCATTAAAAATATTAGCTCTTGCTACGGGATCATCAATAGTAACACCATCGTTACACAGTACTATAAGATTAGAAATATTAGGAGGGTTGCCACCCATAACACAATTATCAGTTTCCCATTCCTTTCTTGGGTTACCAAGAGCATTTCTTACTTTAGAGTTAAAATATCTATCTGCCAGCTTTTTATCTTTATTAACTTGTTTACTTATAATATTGAACAGTGTTTTAATAACAATATTAATTGGATGCTTAAAGCATTTTTCCATAATTTATTTTTAAGTTTTATTTTCTTTATAATCGAATATATATATATTAAGCCTCACTTTAGATGTCTTACGAACAATAGTAAATGTAAAATTTTTTATATAACTTTGAAGAAATGATATAAACAGATCGTATGCTTTTCTATATTGATTTCATCCCAAGTTTCAGAACGTAGCTTAATATTAAGTAGGTCGAAATTTACCTTTGTTATCACAGATGAAGGAATAAAACATAATGCCAGTCATACAATGATCAGTAATGCAAAGATCAAGGTTAACGCCAGCACATTGATTCACAGATAGCAAGTACTTGAAATAGGCTTAGTAACTTCATCAAGGAAAAAATAAAGACCGTGCTCAGTCATTGTTGCAAGGTAAGATATGGTACTCGAAGTCAAAATATCTGTATTAAAATCACCTAAGAGTATAGGATTTGTGGCTGTTTCGTTATTTAAAAACACTGAAAATGCACTCAAGAACACTTGACATTTATAGCGTGTAACCTACAAACACAAATAAATTTAAAAGATTCATTTCCTATATTGCAGAATACATCAATAACATCCGAACTCAAAAAATTAATACAGTTAACTTTATAGTTACCAAAATTTAAGGAATCACGAACAAAAACTCCCACACCACCTGCCGCATATGTTTTATTAGTGTTTGTATGAAAATTATATCCCGCAATAAAATAGTCTATTTTTCCAAAAGACATTTAGTCTTTCAATGCAGCAAAATCATGAAACGCTCTTATAGCAACAACCCTACCTCTTTAAACCATTAATATTTATAGTTTTGTTCTATATTAATTTTTTTAACTTCCATAAATAAGGCTCTAGTGTAACTAGTAAAGCTATGGTTAGTAAAAATATTGTCCTTAGAGCCCGGGACAAAAAATGACGAAATTAATTTTTTCTTTGCAGTTTTTTTTGCACTTCATTACTTTTTCTTTAGTTTCTGAGCAAGTGAAACGCACACAAATAATATTGTTGCGATTTTTGTTGTTGTTTGTTCCGCACGCACTCTTAGCATAGCATTTTTGTATATATCTGAGGAAGCCACAGCCACCTCCAACTTCAAACGACAACATATCGAACTGCCAGCTGTCTCCAGTTTCGCACCCTTAGTTGGTTAAGGTTCCCTTTCACTTGCGTGTGCCACCTGAGTCGCGGCCTTCCTCTACTGCGCCGTTCCTCAGGTATGGATTCGAAGATTTTCCGGGCCGGAGCGTTGGTGTCCATTCGTTCAACATGGCCCAGCCACCTCAGCCGTTGGACCCTATAGTCTTCTGACTAGGTCGATGATGCTGTACAGCCCGTACAGTTCATCGTTGTATCTCCTCCTCCATTCACCGAAACAACCAAGAGTAACCTCATCCGCTTTTGAAAGGGCCCATGCCTCTCCGCTATAAAGCGCTGGGATGATTTGGGTCTTATAAAGAGTCACTTTAGTTGTTCGAGAGAGGGCTTTGCTACGTAATTGCCTTCTTAGCCCAAAGAAACAGCGATTGGCAAGAGACATCGAAGGTCTCGGTGAGTTCCTTACCGACCTTAATGGAGCAGTGTGCATTCTCCATCGTCATCCTGCACAAACGCAGGAGTTTGATACCTATAAACGTTGTCATAGGCGGCCTTAAAATGGATGAAAATGTGGTGGGTATCGATTTGATGTTCCTGGGTTTTCTCCAAGATCTGCCGCAGTGTGAATATTTGGTCTATGATGGACTTTCTTGGCCTGAAGCCGCACTGTAATCGACCAATCAGGTTGCTTACTAAATGCTTCAGGCATTGTAGGCAATGTTGAGAAGACAGATACCTCTGTAGTTCGCTCAGTTCAGAGAGTCTCCTTTCTTGAGGATTGGGCAAACAATGCTGCGGTTCCATTCATCGGCCATACTTTCCTCCGACCATATTTTACAGAAGAGTTGGTGCACGCAGCATGCTCCTAACCAAGTCATCGCCTGCCGCTTTGAACAGTTCGGCGGCTAGGTCATCTGCATTTTTGATCTTCATCGTCCAGGTTGAATGATTCATTCTGCCTGACAGCGCGATTTTGTTCGTCATCGCCCAAAACAGTCTGCAGAAGTAGTTTTTCCATATCCTCAGCATCGAATGCGATTATACTACCATGTTCCCTTGTTGGTCCTTGTAGGTTTCGGTTCGGGCTTTGTAGCGTTGGGAGGTACTTTTAAGCCTTTAGTATCTCTCTATTTGCTTAAATCGCGCGCTTTCTCACGCTCTTTCTTTTTCCTCGTCAGAAGCCGGTGTTCGTCTCATTTCTTCTGTGTGTAGAGCTCACGACCAGCTCCTGTCCTCCTTTTCAGCGGCGCTTTATAAGCTTTTAAGTATTAAATTCGGTACTTACTTAAAATATATTATTCGAAATACCTTCAAGATAAGATATAGTAATCGCACAAAGTAGGCAATATGTTTCCTCCTATGCAATAATTTATTTCTCGTATTATTTATTAAGAACTAGCTGTCCCGGCGAACTTTGTTCCGCCCAAATTCTTTAATGTAATTAAAATAATAATTCATGCACATGCTGCTTTATGTTATTCGGTTAATTCAAGTTATTTATTCAAAAGTTAAACACGGGAAATTTAAGGCGCTTATATACAAGTGTCAAATCGTACAGAACAAGCAAAATCCGTGAAATAAGAACAAGTCTGTTCGTTTACTTTTTTTATTATACGAATTTTTACTCAATGCCGTTCCTTAACTCGAAAAATTCTTTAAAGAAAGCGTCATAGAGAGACCACTCCAATGAGAATCTTACTCAACAAATTTCTGTGAAATTGTGTATGAATTAGAAAAACTGTAAGTCACCTGATTGTTGACACGTGATTTGCATATCCTTGATCATTTTCCATTCTTACTACAAAAGTAAATTAACAAACCTAACATCTTCGACTTCGAATTTTCCGTTACAAAGTTTCGGTGGATTGAGGTTGCGAAACAAAATTATAACTGAGCCGACTTTCAATTTCAAATTGTGTGGCAAATTACCCAAATCTAATTGTACCGAAACGAAATCAAATGCAGTTAGTTAACCTCACTCTTCACAATACAATTCCGATAGGGTGCCGTGAAATAACGCCGAGCGAAATAACGCCGAATTCCAGAATTCGGCGTTATTTCACTTTCATAAAGTGAAATAATGCCGAATTTTAGAATTCGGCATAATTTCACATTGACAAAGTGAAATAACGCCGAACATTGCTTGTGAAATAAAGCCGAAGCAAATGTTTCCACAATTCGGCATTATTTCACTTTCTTAAAGCGAAACAATGCCGAATTCAGAGAAAAGGCAAAAGAATCAGTAAAGCCAACTGTACTTGTTAGAAAAATAAGTGAACTTTACCGTAATCAATGTTTGTTGATTGTAACTCGATGTGCAGTCATCTCATTAGTTGATGAACTTTGAGTGATACACATCGTTTAAATGGCAAATTTGGGTGAATCAGTATTTGTATATGAAATCTGTGAAGGTTTTAGAAAGGGAAGCGAACTTTTGTACATACCCGAAACAAAGCAACTTTATAAAATTAAATCAAAGTCTAGATTGTGTAAGAGATATACGTGTTATAAGAGTGAGTGTAATGCAAGTGCAGTTGTTGAGTTTAACAATGAAAATTTAGTTAGAGTTCCAAAGGTAAGTGCACCGTACAACCATTCGACGCAAGAAGACCTTCGCGGTAAATTAAAATTATTAAGCGAAATAAAAAATGAATGTGCAAATGTTTCGCTCAAAAGAAGTGGTATTCGCGAAGTTTTTGACGAAGTTTGTGGAAGAGGTGAAACTAGTGCGTCTGTTCAGTTTGGCAAAGTTCGGCGACAACTTATAAACATCCGAAACAGTTCGTTTCCTAAAGCCCCCACATCTGCTTCAGAGATATGTGCAATTTTTAAGAATCGAAGTGTGATGCATGATTTCGGTATGTCTCGGTACAAACGTAGTGAGCCATTCTACAGGAGCACTGTTATTGAACCGGGATTTTCTTACACTATATTTATGTCTCCGACAATTTCTGAGGAAATTCGGAAGTTACCGGACGGGAGCCAGAAAAATTATCTTCTGGACGGCACTTTTAGCGTTGTCCCATCTTGCGGATATAAACAACTTTGTTTAATCCATTTTGCTCACGACGATCATGTAATATTAAATATTATATTAAGATTTATATGCATTTAATGAAATTTTACTTGTTAGGTTTACCCGTTCATTTATATTTTAATGAGCAATAAATCGGAAAAAATGTACCTGCACGCATTTCAGTACATTGAAGCCAATTTGTTCAAATTTTGCCCAAGCTCTTTTGTCACGGATTTTGAAAAAGGCTTACGAAATGCTTTGCAGAAAATATTTCCGTCTGCCAAATATACAACCTGCTGGTTTCATTTCTGCCAAGCTATTAGAAAAAAATCATCTAAGCTGCCAGGATTCTTTGCTAATATAAACAAAAAGAAGGAGGCAAAGCGCCTTTATCGCAAATTTTTAGTTCTTCCTCTGTTAAAACCGATGGATATGGAATCGGCGTTTGAACTTCTGAATAACGAAGCAAAAGGTGTGCAGTTTAAAGTAAAAGGAGAGTGTATATTTAAATTTTGTTTAATATACTTCAGAAAGCAGTGGATAGAAAGGGTAAGAAAAAGTCGATCTATTTAATTAAACACTTGCATAGAATTTGAGAAAATAATAGTACTCCGCCGAGAGTTTTTACTTATAATAGTTAAAATAACAGTTAAGTTCTCGACCATTCTATTTATTTCAGCATTTAGAATTTGAAAAAATAATAGTTCGAAATTCGCGCGAATTTTCTGGAAGTTGAAAATATAGTAAAAGTTCTCGGCCATCCTATTTACTATTTTTCAATTGGTAAAAATATACCTTTTATATTAAAAATATTGATGAGACTTTAACCGTAACATCAAATGAATTTCTTAATTGAATGCAAACTTATATATAAGTATATATGTGTATGTTTAGGAAACTCCTTCAGCTGTATCCGTGTTCAGGTCTCATATGAGAACAACAAGCGCTGTTGAAGGGTACAATAGTCGACTAAGCCGGAAGTTGGCGAAATTTGGAAATTTTTTCAAGTTCGTAGACTGTCTTTTAGATGAAGATGTTATAAAATCTAAGGAATTTATAATGTCAATTGATGGCACATTCCAAATCTTTGAACCACCAAAGAAAAAATTCAAAGACAGGGGACAGCAAATTGAAGCGGCTTTAATTAAACTGAAAAAAAAACGTATATCAATCCAAGACTTTCTTAACCAAATGACAAATGAAAGTAATAATTTGCTTTCTGAAGACTCGTTAATTGAAAGTGTAAGCAGCGAAGATGAAGACGATTTGAATCCAGATGATGTAGAACCGGATTATTTTAATGTTGATGATGTGTCTCTATTGTGCATTATATGTTGTAAAAATGCTCGAACTATCCTTCTACAACCTTGTAATCACTTCAAACTGTGTTTGAACTGTTATACAGGATTGTCAGACAAATATTTAAAGCTTAATAATCCAATTCTTTGTCCAATTTGCAGGCAAATTGTTCAAAGTACCACCAAAATATATTGTTAAACTCCGATATTCTTAGCTATTGTTTCCTAGATTTTCTTTTGTTTATTAGTATTGACACATTTAAGTTACTGGATAGGTATCTTAAAATCAAAATAAATAGTTTAAACTTCGTTAAATAAATAAAATGAAAACAGGATGTTGAATGGGTTTGAGTACGTGTGAATACATTCACACGGTTAATTTTCAGGGGTGGAAATCTGAAAAAAGGTAGGAATCTTTATCTGAATGTATTTATAAATGCAAAGCGAAATAAGGCCGACTCGGCTTTATTTCACTTTAGCAAAGTGAAATAAGACCGAACATTAAAATTCGGTTTTATTTCGCTTTCACAAAGTGAAGTAACGCCGAATTCTGGAATTCGGCTTTATTTCGCTCGGCGTTATTTCACGGCACCTTCCGATAGATACCTGAACACACAATAGCAAGTCCGTCCAATTCAATTAGCATGAGGAAACGAAAAGGACACCTGTCATATTGCGTAATGGCAAGTGGATTCACCATACGTCCTGCATTACTACTGCGACGTGAAAGGTATGACCTTTTCACTGGCGGCATGCGACTTGGAAGCACCGAAATCAATCAATAATATTATTTTAAAAAAATTTAAATAATTGTTATATTTGAAGTTACACTCCTCGTTTTTCTATTTATGTATTGTAAAGTTTTGTATTATTCTTGTGTTCTTAATTTTAAGAAATAGAGGGGAAACGCCACAAAACTAATTATAACTACCTTCGTTTTACAATCAAAATCTAAAGCTATGCAGAAATTCTTCAAAGTTTAGTGGACAATACTTTGATTTTAGATTGATGATCCTCTGTGCACCGATGCACTTAAACATAAAACATATTAGGTACATATTTTGCGGTTGACGGATGAGAAATTTTCACGCGCAGGTCTCTTTACATGAGATATGTTGCTCTCTTTGTGGTACAAAAAAGAGTCTTGCAATCAGCGATGCCATTGACTTTTCGAAAAATGTATCATTATTTTTTTTTGAAAAATGTATCAAAAGTACCTAAATTTGAACATCTTAAATGTATTAAATGTACAAAATACGGTTTTTTTTTTTCAAATAAATAAATTTATTAAAAACGACAGAATCAAAAAAATAACAAAATCCTTAAAACAAACATCACATTTCACATCACCTGATAATCAGTCAATTCATCTAGTACCTACGAAAAGTAAAAAAAAAAAATTAAAAATATATAAAAAAGGATTGCAGAGTAATTTGTATTCGCTTAAAATTCATTCGTGTTCCAAATAAATTTTTAGAACTTGTATACGTTTGAGGATCGATCCACTTGTTTGTTCTTGTTTCGTTCTTATGACAAATCTACAAATTACTTTTATTGAATAGGCTGTACATTTCAGAACTAATTTATCCTATTTATCTACTTATCCATTTTGTGACAAACCACCACCAGAAACAAAACAAACCACCAGAATCGAAACCGAACAAAAACACACAAATAATAAAACGCAGTAGCTGAAGATAATTATTAACGCGGAGATTATTGACATTTGGCAACTGTAGAGAGTAGAGACTGAGAGGAATTTGAACTGAATGGAGACGTTCACCATGTTTATGTAAAACGTCAACAAGATTTGTCGGGACTAGGAATCCGAACGCGTTGACTAGGCAACGTGAATTGTTTATTCTCGCGGTCAGCGTTACCTTTGTTTGATATTGCCCTTTTTTATTTGGAAAAGGCCTTTCATAAAATTTAAAAAAATAGTTATTTTGAAATAAGTATTTACAATTAAAATGTAACACGGTTGCCTATCACAATACTATTTATAATAGTGTTATGCGAACTAATGCATGTTAAATATCGTGCGAAAATTCAAATTTTGCTGAGTAACTTTAGAAATGGCACCTTTTTCTCTGACCGGCCCGTTTTTCGACTCTTCAGAATTTGTCTAATAAACGTCTACTGTAAAAACTAATAATGTTACCACTCTGGGCCAACAAAAACTGGAATACATCTAGTCGGACAGCTGTCAGACTTACTACACTAGGAATCCGAACGTCCCCAATAACTAACGCACTCATAATTTGGGAGAAACTAACGAATGCAAATGCGCTCGAGTAGTACCGTACATGTACAGTACAGTTTCAGTATGGGTGGGAACATCTGTTCAGAATAAGCAATAGTTAACATAGTTTTAAAAATAAGAAAACAAATAAATATTGCCAGATTTAAAAATGTATTTGAAAAAAAATTTAAATGTGTACAGGGTGGGCCAAAAGAAGTCATCCGATATTGTTTGGCTCTAATTTTTTTCTAAATGAAAAACTTCGATTCTGTTTATTTGAACCTTTAGAATTTTATTGGAACGGCGCACCATGCAATAACTTTGAGCGGGTCTAATGGCTCCTCGTGCATTACTCGTGGATTTTCGGTGCCCCAGATAGTCTTGCTTGTTCACGTACCCGCTGAGGTAGAAATGATCCTCATCGCTCATTATGATTTTGGTCGAAAAATCGTCCACTTCGATTATTCCGCGTTCTTGGGGAGTGTATCGCTCCATGGCTTGTTCGCTCGTATTCTACATCTGTCTAGTCCACAAATGTCATAACAGATTTGACATTTGCAAAAATAAGAGCATCTTCCAATAGGGTTATCTCTTGTATTTCAATCTATTTATAAATGGCAAAAAAATATAAAGTGGAGAAAAGCATTAACAAGTTCATGAATTGCAAGCAGCGTTGCCACAAAGATACAGTTGTATCAAATTAGCTACATTTTTGCTTTCGCGCAAAAAACTGATACTTAGATACTTTGATTTTGGTTCAATTAAATACATTTTTCAATTTTCAATTAAAATTCTGCACAATATCCCTTTTTCATATACAAGGTAGGCCAAAAGAGATCACCCTATTGGAAGATGCTCTTGTTTTTGCATATGGCCGCCAATGTCAAATCTGTTTTGACATTTGTGGAAGCCCTCAAGGACAACATTCGACACGAGTGCGAGAATCTATCGTCCGAAGTTCTCGCCGAAGTGATGAAAAATGCCATAAAACGAGCCCCTATGGCAATCAATTGTGACGACGCCCATTTGGCCGATATCATCTTCTCGACTTGACCAATAAAATTCTAAGGGTTCAAATAAACATAATTCAAAAACAGAATTAGAGCCAAACAGAATGGGATTGCCTATGCAAAATATTTGTGATAACCCTTTTCAATAGTAGGTTTTAATGCTACCTACTACGCAATGAACACAAAACTCAAATTTTCAGTTTGAGGACCCAAGTAGAAATTGTTGGTTATAGTGTACCTAAGCGCTATTCCTACAATTCAGATATGTTTCCTTAACAGTAACAGTGTGTATAATGTATCAAAGTGCGTACTGATTCCAGTGCAGGATGGAACGTTGAGTTTTAGCTCATAAAATTACTACTACGGGAAACACACACAATGGTATTTTGAGTATGACTTTAACCGAAATGTGACCGAATTTTAGTGAGCTGTCAAATTGGTTTTCATGTGTTTGTAAGTTGGTTCGTACAAAACAGAAAATGTGAAATAGAAATACTGATACCAATATAAAACGAAAACACATTACCTTCCCTCTATAATGGGGATGCTAAATTACCTAAACGAACAAAATGTCACTAAAATGGTAATGCAGGTTATATTATGCGAATTTAATAATTGCATATCTTCGTACTAGGATAGGCAAAATATTCAAACGAAAATCAGTTTTACAACAAATATCAATATGTTGTAGTGGAAAAAACTCACGCGCTCAAAAAATATTAAGTGTTTTTAATATTCTAATTTATTTCCAAGCTACTGATATTTCCACAGGGACTATTTTTTTAAATCTACCAAATGGGGTCATAAATTAAGTCATATCAGAGCTAACATCATCTCATTCCATGTGCCAAAACCCAATCGAGAGGTCAAGTACCGTGAACACTTTCTTGTTGGCTAATTTACCCAAAAAATCTTCGATCGTTGGTATTAAGAAATGCTCACGTAGTATTTGTGCATTAAGTGGCTTTGGGTCCAAGCAAATACGAAGTTTTCCATTGGGTTTTTTCAACTATTTGACGATTGTTTACAAATTCAGTTGGATAATCTACATGACCAATTATTTGTTAACCAAACTCAACGGTACACGCTTTCTATAATGTACGACAGGTTTTGCATCATCTTTTAATTTTATAGAAAATTTCCCTTGAAATTTACCTAATCCATTAATAACATCACTATTTATTTCCAAAAACCTTTCCTAAGCAGCAAATATATTGACTGAAAACACATCAGCCCGTTTTATAAGTTTAAAGCAATGCAAATTTTGAGCCCAGTAACGGTTCATATGTGTCTTCAACAACCAAAAACTTGTTCCCAATTATCTTCCAAATCTATACATTTAAGTTTAAATTTTCAAAAAATATTTATTTAATCACCGAGAAGTAATGATGTGCCTCTAAGAATTTAACATTAATTTTCTTAATTAGCTTCAATGGAATACAATTAACGTCGGATCCAGTATTCAATTTATATATATTTATATGATTACTTAATTTTTAATTAAATAATCCTTGGTCCAGCTTACTTGGTTCACTTTATACATCTCATTAGGCATGGAGTTTATTCTAAATCATTATCATTAATTGTGCTTTCCCCATCAAGTAAAGATACTAGATGTCGCAACCCTATGTTAGCTGATGTCCGCATTTCTTGCGATCGTCCAACAACGATTGTCCAACAAAAAGCTCTTCTCTTCGTCCAACAGCGATTATCCCACAAAATAAAAGCTTTTTCCTGTGTGCCATTTGGTTACATTGTAATCGTTTGCGTGAATGCATAAATGTATTGTTTGTGACGTAATTTTTTGCTTTCTTTTTAGTCTACGTTTCTCGTTCCCAATTCCCTTTTCCCATTCCCAACAAACAGAAATTTTAATTTTGCTTGTGATTATGAAGCAAATGTTCTGAGGCAAAAACAAAAATCGCAATTGAAAGAACAAAAATCGACCATTGTTGAATTATCTCACATTACACTCGCTAAGAAAGAAAAGGGCCAAATACTTTTCTGATACCTATGTTGTATAGGGCTTACAGTCAATTAAGTTTCAAATTGATTTGTTAAGAAGGTAGCATATCATTTAGTTTTAATAGTTTAAGACTTAGTACAAAAATAATAAGGATAAATATGGGAAGACTAAATATAGAGTAGAACAGAGGTATTTCTTGGAGTAAAGTGTATAGGTAATTACTTGTTGAAAAACAAAATATTAAAATTATTAAGATTTCCTGAACTAAATAAGTGATTAACAAAAAATGTTTATTTTATAATTTTTTTTTTAAAATGCATACTTCATATTTATATGTACCTACCTAAAAAATAAAAGAAAATCATGTTTTTCTATTTTCATTTTATGTTTATTTTATATTTTGTAGCTCCTTTAACAGGAAATTTAAATATTTCCATCTCTAGATACTTCGTGGCACTTGCGTTGCAGGAAGTTACTATGCACTTCACTCTCCAAGACATACCTATTATACTTTATTAAATTTTCTTAAAATGAATTTAAACCTATAAAACAAACCCATAGGTCGCTTAAAGTTTCCCAATAATATTTCTTCGTCAAGGAATTCTAAATTTGCTCTAATTTGTCCTAAAAAAAATGGAAAGGGGAAATGAGAGCAGGCACTACAGGCAGATAATACAAAATTAATGGGAATCACCCCCGATTTTTATTCCATCCACCACGGAATCTTTTTAATCGAAGAGCAGGAGGACATTCGATTCATATTGAGAAGAAGAAGCATAGGAAAGAAAATCAGTCATACACGAACGATACACATCTAAATGATACGCTTGCTTTCGTATGAGCAGAGTATATCCATCAATGAGTAGGGACACTCTCCACGTGTTTCTTATCAGTTTACAATTTGCAGTACACGTACACGAGAAATAGACGGCACTAAAAGTGCTCTAGTAAAAGAGGGATGGAAGAGTAGTCGAACTATTTTAAAATGTGGTGCAGGGTGTGACGTAAAAAAAAAAGCAAAATCAATTTGTAATATTTCTTTTTGCACATTTTATATCTTATATATATTCACATGTGTGCTACACTTAAATATTTTGTTTGTTAGTACATTTTTTGTTATTTTTATTGAACTGTTTTAGAATAAAGTAAACCCGTACTCGGAAGTAAAATTTGATAAGAAATTCCTTATTTTGATTTTTGCAACAATTGTAATGAAATTCATTTTTCAAAAAGTTAAACATATTCCCCTCAAAATTATTTAGGTAGTACATATTTGGAAAACAAGAGATAAATTTTTGTCCAAGATTTTCTAACGAGTCTAAAAATTCTTGATTGGGCCGTGTCAATTTCGCATCTTCATATTCTTTAAAATCTGTAAAAATTGAGGAAACTTTAAGTTGCGGACTCAATTTTAACTCACACTTGTGGTTTAGGCGGTATTTTTTAAAAATATAACCTGCGAAATAGTAGAATGCATTATCAATACCAAAGTCCACAGTTTTATAATCAGGTTCAGTTTTGACAGCGTAAACCAAATTGTACTTATTATGTTTTTGTGGTTCTATCTGCACTTCAATGTCTGGAAGTTCCATGTTAGCTTCGCTTTTGTAAAAAAAAAAATAAGAAATACAACACAGATTTATATTCATTCTTGCCCGATCTATAACTTATATTGCTTACCTCTCACTATTAACCGGTATTTTGAAATATTTAACTCCCACTCCAACTCCCACTGCTCTCGCCCACACGCCAAACATTTAACATAATGTTTTCCCATTATTTTATTTAGAGTTCTTAAACTATGCAAACTTGCACTTCAACTTTCAATTTTCACTATTTTTAATTGTTTGCCACACGCACTGACACTGAACACCCTTTACTTCGTCAATTGATGGTAATGAACGACTGATAACAATCCAACTCCAGGTCGCCTTTAAAAATACGTGCGAAAAAAATGTAAACAATCCCCTCTACAACCAACCTAAGTAATTAGTGTGACCATCTGCTGTGAAATATTCTACCTAAAAAGTGCTGGCAACAAAACTTAAAGTCGTAAAATATGGTAATTAACGAAGTCGTAGCAAAGCAAAAGGGATGAATTTCGTGATATAGAATAAAACATTTCTTTTTCATGTCCATAACAAAGACCATTTAATCAATAACCAATGGCAAAAACTAAAAAAATTGTTTTTTATACCAATTCTACGAAAGCAAAGCTGGTTACCCTGATCAACCTGCATGGTGGAGAGACAATACTAATATACTGACATTCACTCCAGGTCGCCTTTAAAAATGCTTTATGAAAAAACCATAGTATAAACCACAATCGTTTGTCATACGCAGCAAGCCGCATGTAGTGGTACAGACAAAATGTGTTGTGTACCCTTTTTTTCTAAAGCAGTCGTTGTATACAGGTAAAAAGTATTCTTTCGACCTGCTTCCACTTATTCTACGATTTTTTCTGCATTTTGCTATGTGGTGGTAGCAAATACATATGTAGAGAGAGTGTCCCTACCCATTGATGGATATACTCTGCGTATGAGTTTAATATGCATGTAACAGGTCCGACTTCGCGGAAGGATAAAAATGAAGAATAAAAGAGACAGAATAAGTGATCTGTGATTGTGTGATCTGATATGAATATATAATAATGTTCTTTACTGTGGCAGTAGTAACGTGTTTGACTTTGGATTTTGGTTTCATATGACAACAGTTCCTATTGGACTGCGTCACCTAGGTGATTATATTTATTATCTTTGCTATAATTATGCTGCTTTCCTCCGACTGCCGTTTGTTCAATTTTGCTGTCCGCTGAACTGCTGCTACCCGCTCTCTTGTTGATGTGGTCCGAAAAACTTCGTTTTTGCTGCTTGCGATATTTTTGGAAATGTCCTTTACGGCCGCAGTTGTTGCATGTTACCGCAGTGGCTTTACAGAAGCGAAGATGTGTCGGCGTAAAAACATTTCCATTGTAACATTTTTTAGTCACTGCGTCAACCATTGCGTTTTCAATTGTGATCCGTTCTTGATTAGTTTTTTTCCAATATCACTTTGTCTGTGTTTGCTTCTCAAACACTGCACTTTTCAATTATTTCCTCCCTGACATTTCTCTCCCTTCCAGTAACTTCAGTTGTAGCTTCTTGTCGTTGACAGCAATAATTATACGATCATGAAACATACGGTCATTGTAAATATGATACCCGACACTTGCATTTGAAGTCACAATGCTGAATTTATCAATTCTGCTCAATTTCGAATTCTGCAAATGGCTGGCGTTCTGATTGTATTATAAAGTTAAATTTGAATGCCTCCATAGCAATGTTCTTCTTAGGGATGCGGTATTTGTCGAAACGTTTTTTGACTTCCATCAGTGTACGCTGTTCTCGATTGCGGGAATAAAAAAGGCGCACGCTCAAACAGCTGAGTTGATGATAATCGTACAGGGCAGTTTATTTCTATAAAGGAATTCTACAATATACATAAATCTTTTTACGAGCACACTTACCGCGGTTTGCACCTCTTCCCTTGGCTTTCGAGAATAAAGTAAGGCGGAAATAAAATGGTCGACCATGGAAAGAAGTGTCAAACTGCGTTCGGAAAGAGTAGTGCCAACTCGTTGTTAGCTATCGGGTACTAGGTGGCGTGCTTATGTCAATGGGTTTTCCACATCCCCTCCCCCGTGAATCGTTCCGGTTCACCATCGGGTTCCACATCCAGAACTGCCAATCTTGAAACTGGACGAGATAAAATGCCTGTATTCGTCCGAACGTCGGCTCGCCTGACGGCTCCATCTGCACCTCGGTATATGCGTTGAACTCTGGCTCGCTTCCATTCTCGTCTGGAAATGTGGGGGTCGCAGATAAAGACCAGATTTCCGACCTCAATTGGCTTCGTCCTTCGGCACCACTTCACTCGGCGTGTTAGAGTTGGGAGGTACTCAAGTACCCATCGCTTCCAAAACCTGTCCCTCAATTGTCGGGCGATTCTCCACTGCTTCCTTAAACGGCACAACTTTTCGTCTGGTTCCAGTGTCCTAGGAGTATGAGCTGTGTTGGCTGAGCCCAGCAAAAAATGGTTCGGCGTTAGCGGCTCCTCTTGGTCGACTGTCACTGGTAGGTGGGTAAGTGGCCTCGAATTTACCACATTCTCAGCCTCAATCATCAAGCAATGTAAAGTATCCTCTCGTGGTGAAACCTCCTTGAGCGTGTGTCGCAGAACGCGCTTCACACACTGCACCATGCGCTCCCAGGCACCTCCTTCGGATGGGTTGTTCGGGCAGTTGAAGCGCCAGTCGATACCCTTGGTTGACAGCTCGTCCTGAATCCGATGACAGTCAAAAACTTGGGAAAAACGCTTTGCTTCTCTGTCGACACCGATGAAATTCTTCCCGTTGTCACTGCGTATTCTTAGCGGCACTCCACGGCGGTTGATAAAATTGCGTATGGCCATGACACACGCATCTGTTGACAGGTCGTGCGCTATTTCGAGGTGAATGGCTCTCACCGTCAAACAAGTGAAAAGTGCTATCCACCGCTTCTCGACTCGGCGACCAATAGACACGGTGAGTGGCCCGAAATAGTCCAGACCAGTATATGAGAATGGTCTCAAGTACGTCATGACACGATCCTCCGGTAAGGCTCCCATAAGCGGTGGAATCGGTGTGGCTTTGCGATGTCTGCAGACCCTGCAGTTTGCGACGACTTTGCGCATAACTTGGCGTAGACGGGGCACCCAGTACTTTTGACGCACCTCGCAGATTGCAGCTTCCGTATTCTGATGCATCATTTGGTCGTGATAATGAGCGACCATAAGCGTTGTAAATCGGTGATCAGAAGGCAGGATGATGGGTCTTCGGGCAGCATATGTCAACCATGAGGCAGCGTCAAGTCGTCCATAGACGCGGAGGATGTCTTCTTCATCAAGGTACGGCATAAGCTTAAAGAGCTCGTTTCCCTCTGGGACTGATAAGCCACGCTGAATAAGGCTAACTTCAGCGCTAAAGGCTTGACGTTGAGCTTGGCGGCAAAGCTGTTTTTCAGCGACATCCAGTTCGTCGACTGTTAAAACCAAATTTTCGTTGCGATTAAAAACACGCAGTACCCAGGCCATAGTTCTGATAATTCTTCTGAAAGACGAAAAACGGTTCCAATCTATTAAGCTGTTACTTACCACGACGAGGCTAAATTTTGGGCGAATCTCTTCCTCTGTGTCGTGGTGACTTTGGACGTTGTCATTCACTGGCCAGTCCTTTTCTGGCTTGCACAAAAAGGAGGGACCCTTCAACCATCTGGATGATGGACTAAAGTCAATCTGACTCTTAGCCCTCGTAGCATCGTCGGCTGCATTCTCGGTTGTCGGCACCCATTTCCAGTTGGTCTGCTTCGTGTTTTCCAAAATTTCGGCAATTCGGTGAGCAACAAACGGCTTGTACCTTCGATGCTCACTATAGATCCATTTTATTACCGTCGAGGAGTCGCTCCAAAGGACCTTTCGTGTGACAGCAGCGGAATGTCCTTCAAGCACTGTCTTCATAAGTCGTGAACCCAAAACTGCGGCTTGAAGCTCAATACGGGGCACGGTCATAGGCTTCAATGGAGAACACTTGGTTTTCGCACATATGAATGCGATCTCGACCACATCGTCCTGGTTTGTTGTCCTCCAATACGCAACGGCTGCCATGGCATCCTCACTTCCATCGACAAAAACGTGTAGCTGGAGATCCCGGGGTATACCGCCATGGAAGTAAAAACGTGGAACTGCAATATCGATAACGTTGGGCAACTGCAAACGCCATTTGTCCCAAAAGGTGCAGATATTTTCCGGCAGTTCCTCATCCCACAGTATGTCTCGCCGCCAAACCTCACGCATCACCAGCTTCGCAGCTACCACGAATGGGCTCAAGAATCCCAACGGATCAAACACTGACATAACGATCCTGAGCAGTTCTCGTTTTGTTGGACGTCGGCTTCCATCAATGACTTCCTTGCTTACTCGATGAAACTGCAACTTGTACTGGAATTTGTCGTTATGTGGCTGCCAGAACATGCCCAAAACCTTTTCAGCTTGCAAAGGCGTCTCTTCGTTAGCTGGTAAAGCACCCTCCAAAGCTCTGAGGACGGCATCCGAATTCGAACTGAAGTTGCGTAACTCAAACCCAGCCGCCTTATGTATCTCTCGGACTTGAATTGAAATTTCGATGGCTTGCTCGACAGATTCGAAGCTGTCGACGAAGTCGTCAACATAATGAAACTCTGTAATGGCTTTTACGGCACGACGATTTTAAATGCTGCTGTGTTCCAAGGCATTTTTGATCTTGACGTGTTGAGCAGCACAGGGCGAGCAGGCAGCTCCAAACGTCATCACTAACATTTCATAAACATCGGGCGGCTTGGTGTCATCTCCATCACGCCATAGAAATCGTTGAGCACATCTGTCCTCCTGGCGAACTCCAATCTGGTGGAACATCTCCTTGATGTCCCCACACACGGCGACGGCACCTTCTCGGAAGTTGAAGAGAACAGACGGCAGTGGCTGGTATCCCTGAGGGCCCTTCAGCAAGTACGAGTTGAGTGCAACTCCGTTGACCTCGGCGGCGGCGTCAAAAACTAGGCGAAGTTTCTGAGGTTTGTTGGGATTTACTACCCCGAAATGAGGCAAATACCATGTCCTCGGTCCTATGACGGCGGCTTCTGCTGGCAGGAGCTTTCGGGCATAGCATTTGTCCACATAACCTCTCATAATCGATCTGTAGGCGGCAGCAAAGTCTTCATTTCTTTTCATTTTTCGTTCAACTCCAACCAAACGCTTCTGCGCCATGGAAAAACTGGCTGGCAAGACGATATCGTCAGCTTTCCACAACAAGCCAACCTCGAATCGACCGTTGATTCTCTTTGTAGTTGAATCGAGAATGCTTCTGGCGCGGATGTCTTCCTTGGATTCCACCGGGGGTAAAGCTCTAACTCCAAGCCTTTCCGTTCGAAAATAATCGCCCACCAAGTCATGCAAAACAGCATCAGCAGATTTGGTGTACGTCAGGAGACATGCATGTGTGTTCGTATGAGTGCTTGTCACCGTCGGGCCAAAAATAGCCCAGCCCAGCTTCGTACGCGTTGCATACGGTCCATTTTCACCAAAACTCCGTAGTTCCAGCGCCAGGCCTAAGTGGCAATGATCGAGCCCTATCATGAGTTTAGGAACGGCATTGGAGTAAGACTGCATAGGAAGTTCCTTCAAACACTTTGAGATGCTACTTAAATCTGAATCCTTGAGACTTTGAGTTGGCAGACTGAGATCCGAAACACCATACACGTGACGAAGTTGATATTTTTTGTTCATACCCACTCCACTCACATGCAGGTCAACGACCAACGATGGCTCCTGTGCTTGTTTTCCAGCAACCCACTGCATAGTCAGCTGGCGTGAGACACCTTTAAGACCCATGTCCTTAATCAGGTTAACATCCACGATCGAAATCGAAGATCCTTCATCAAAGAGTGCAAAGGTGTTGATGGCTTTATTCGGGCCATACAGCGTCACTGGCAAAACTCGAAACAATAGCTTCTGCTCGGCGTTGGCAATCCCCTTTGTAGCCAACACACTACCAGCGGAGGAACATTGAGGAATTTGTTGACTTTCATCAGCCAATGGAGTAGGCTTGGGCAGATCTTCGTGGAGTAGCTTATGATGTCTTCTCTGGCATCCATTTGTGGCACAAATACTCCTCACGCGGCAGCTCCTAGTAGTGTGCCCTTTCCGTAGGCACGCAAAACAAAGACCATGTTGCTTGACAATCAACCATCGTTCCTGCACACTTGCTCGTATAAATTTTCTGCAATCGTTGACTTTGTGTGCCTCTTGACACAAATGACATCTTGAAGATCTCGATTCCTGGGACTCCGTAGTTGTATGTAACACAGGCAGGCGTTTCTTCATATCCTTGTCTTGGTTGTCTTGAACGGAACAAACTAACTTGGCTACGTCAGAGAGCCAATCGCTGAAGTTAACGATCGTTGGGTATGGCTGAATTATTGTTGCGTATCTCGCCCACTCCATCCGCTTTGTCATAGGCAACTTGCATACCAGCTCTTGCAGTAGTGATGGGTTCGCAATATGCTGCTGGCCATTGACAGATTGCAAAAACATAGCTAGGGTCCTTACCTTTGTCGCGAATGGAATGAGACGACCCAAGTTCAATTCGTTGATTGGCTGTATCTCACGAACTTGACTCAACTGGCTGTTGATAAGTTGTTCTGGACGACCAAAACGAAAACGTAATTCTTCTATGATATTTCCAACGTTGTCCGGGTGAATCAAAAGAGATTTTACGGTTTCTCTTGCTTCACCTTGAAGAGATTTCTGAAGCCTCTGGTTGTTCTCCAAGTTCGTATAGTTAAATGCTGCATTTGTCTGTAGAAAGGTGTTGTAAAACATCGGCCAGTCATCTGGATTTCCAGAAAACGCAGGAAGATCATGGACCTTACGTGGCATCAAGGTATACGTATTAGACCCTGACAACTGGCTTGCGGCATTGTTTGAGTTGGGCGGCTGTTGAGCTTGAGAACCTCGCGGCTGTACGTACGAATGTGGCGACGGTGCGTACGTATGTATCGGCTGTGTTTGCAGATATAGCGGCGATACGTATGTGCTGGAAGTCATCTGCACCGGCGAGGGTGTTGTATACGTAGACGAAGGAAGCGACGCATACACAGCTGGCTGCAATGTATACGAGGCTGGCGGCTGTTCATGCGGAGCTGGCTGCTGCGCATGTGACATTGACGACTGTACGTTGATGCCTGTCGACGGTACATTAGTGGCTGGCGCCTGACGGAATGCGATTGGCATCGGTGCATGCGTGGATGGCGGCTGACAGAATGCGATTGTCATCGGTGCATGCGTGGACGGCGGCTGACAGAATGCGTTTGGCGATTGTGCATGTGTTACAGGCATGTGCAACGGCTGCGACTGCATCGCCAATTTTAGTGTGTCACACTGCAAATCGCTGTTCTTTAAATGGACTTGTGTGGCCTTGAGTTGTCCTTCTAAAGCAGCAATCTTTTCCTGCAATGAACGAATGAACATTTGGTCCATCTGAGCAGCGGCAGCTCCTCGTGAACCATCTGGACCAACAGAGACTTCCGTCGCGGTGAATAAAGCGGCAGGCGTAGTGCCCACAGAAGTCCCACTCATGGCTGAAGAGATGGGTGCTGTGAAGGCACGATTTTGTATTTCTGCAGGCAATGTGCACACGGGAGTCTCAGTGGTGGCAGGATTCTCATCTGCGGCGGCTGGATGAATCGGTGCGAGAATTGCTGCGGTAGCAGCGGCTGATGTGCTGGCACTACTTACGACGGCGGAGGAAGTAGTTGGCACATTGGATTCTATTTCCATGCCGTGATTGCGGGGACTGCGACGAGGTGGTGTGCGACTCAGCATTTGCGGTGCGTGAACAATGAATTCACGCGAAATAAAGTTTGTTCTCGATTGCGGGAATAAAAAAGGCGCACGCTCAAACAGCTGAGTTGATGATAATCGTACAGGGCAGTTTATTTCTATAAAGGAATTCTACAATATACATAAATCTTTTTACGAGCACACTTACCGCGGTTTGCACCTCTTCCCTTGGCTTTCGAGAATAAAGTAAGGCGGAAATAAAATGGTCGACCATGGAAAGAAGTGTCAAACTGCGTTCGGAAAGAGTAGTGCCAACTCGTTGTTAGCTATCGGGTACTAGGTGGCGTGCTTATGTCAATGGGTTTTCCACATACGCTGTTCTCCGCCTCTTGTACTATATAGATCGATTGCATGTTTATCACCGATCATAAGAAATTGGGCAATTTTGACGGATTCAGGTTTATCCAACAATAGTTTTCCAGCCATATAAATTAGAAAATAGCGTTTCCACCTGGGTCATTCCGTTGCTAAGTTAGAAGAATCAACAATCAAGTAGTGGTGGCATTCGTTCGTCGTGTCCCGCCGCCATTTTGTTACATTAATTAGATGTAATTTGTTTTATTTCACACTTTTATACAATTTTAGATTTATGATGCTTTTTATCAGAATTTATTTGAGTATGGATATCGCACTACTGACACAATGTAATAATTGCTTCTTATTGATAAATCTTTTGTATATTTTATTGATTTTAATCTTCTTATAATAATCACTTGCTTTACATGTGCCTTGCCATGCTTTTATGATCATGGTCTCTACGCCTTCCACCTCCACTCTATCTTGTTGGGTGCGTTCAATACATTTACATTGATAGGTGCGTGAAGTGTACATTTCATTACAATACCAGCGACTCGTTTGTACAAGAATGTGCAGATCCATGAAAATCAAAAAAGCAAATCGATAGAAAATTCAACTACAGAAAAGATTGGGAAAAGCTTCCTGAATATAAAGGTTGGCTGCAAAATAAACCATCGTCTGTTGCAGGAACAAGCAAACATCAAGCGTACTGCAGGGTATGCAATAAAGCAATAATAAGCAAAAAATCAGAAATAAAAACATATAGTGAGGGAATAAAACACATTGAATTTCTGAAATCCGTAGAAGAAAAAACTCAACCGATGATCTCGAATGTTACAGAAACTTCCCAAGATCAACAGGTAAAAAAGCTGAAATATTGCAATAAAAACCTTGGACTCCGAGGTTGCGAAAAAAATAACATTGGGGCAAACTAAGGCTGCGGCTATAATAAAAAAATGTGTCGGGAAAATACAATTTCGAAAAAATTGCCGAAACACTAAGAAATGATTTTTTCTCTATATAATAGACGAATCTACTACTAGCATTGATTCGAAAAAGAGTTTGGAAATAGTACGTAAAGAAGTTTGTCCACGCAAGTGAGAATTTTGTGACTCTTATTGAGGTTCCGGACGTAAATATAATTACGAAGTTGGTTGAGTTTTTTAATAAATGTCATATTCCATACAAAGAAAACTTAATTGCATTTGCACCCATCTCAAACCAGGTGGCTGTCTTTACATGCTGTAATTCTGCAGTATCAAGCCCTCGTCCTACATTTCACTGGAAGCCTTTTGGAAGATAGTGTGTACAATGTACAAAAATATTTCGGATTCTGGAAAAGCCATCCACATTAATATACTTGGAATTTCTAGATTTTTTTTTAACCATTATTTACAAAATTAAACTTGAAGATGCAATCTAATGATGTCAAAATACACGTAATACTTATATGAACCAATAGAACTGAGCTTAAGAACAATATCCGACTGTTTCTTAAAAAAAGATTATTTAGAAAGCATTGCAAATATTTTTGATCCAAATAATAACCTGCCGTTAGAGGAAATATATATATATTTAGGACCCTCTCCTTCGCAAAAACTGAATCAAAATATTTCTGGAATGAGTTTCAAAGAAATAGAGGCATTTGACATTAACTACAGAAATTGTTTCATACAGTCTTCTAAATAAATTCTCAACAGATTCAATTTTGAGAATGAAGGAGAGGCTTTTAAACTATTTAGTTTTATCAATCCCACTGTCTTTAAAAATAAAACTATACCTTCCCTAATGCCATTATGCTCGTTATTCCCGTGAATTAAAAAAAAAAAAAAACATAAATTATTAATGACTTGGAAATGGAATATGGGTCTTTAAGAAATGTTAATCTGTCCAATATAGAATTCGACAGTGTAGAAATCTGCAGATAGTTTCAATGAAATATGCCGACTCCAAAAATATGTTTCCAAACATTAAAAAACTGGTGTCATATATATTTTGTCTTTCTCATAGGTGCCGAGGGAATTTGTTCATCAATCAATCTGAACAAGACCAAAACGAGATATAAGCTCGAAACTGCAACATTTTGCGGAATTTTACAGACAAAATGAATGTTGCAAAAATGCTCAAAAAGTTGCGTTGATCTTTGCATCGATAAAAAATGCCTGGCTTTGCACAACAAAAATATGTACCAGTCCAATGACGATTAGTGTATATATCCCCACAATACCGATATTTAATTACTTGAATTAATATAACTTAAAACTAAAGTACCTATTTACATATTTTTTTATTATTTATGTACAGGTTGAAAGTTAACTATAAATCAAAAACTTTCAACCTGCCTCGTAATGTAGGTAAATACAAACAATTATAATAGATAAGGCTCTGTTATTTATGAATTACCTATGGTGCCTTTTAAGTCTATTTGTATTTTATTTTTGTTTTACCTTCTTAAAAAAGGAAGGAAGGAAGGAAGGACATCCAAAATTCATCTTTACTTTCCTTCAATGAATCGAAATGGGTAAAAACTGATACGGAATGGGGACAATCTTAAAAAATGTTTCCCAAAATGGGGAATTTTGGGAAAAAAAAAATTGACATCACTGATCTCACACGTACCTAACCAACCGAAATCGGTTTCGGTCGGTTCGTTTCGTTCCATCGGTTTTCGCCAACTCGGTTTGATATAAATCAAGCTCCGTTACTCGGTTTAGTTGTAACTCGGTTTGAACCGGTTTACGAAACCGAGTCGTCCCATAACTACTTGTGTCGATCATAAACTAAGTTGCATTAAATAGACAGCTCCCGCGCCGCGCACCTACCCGATTCTCTCCGCAAATTTTAAAAATAAAATTCTCTTTTAAATTTCCTGTCTGCATATATATATATATATATGTGAATGAGGAAGAAAAAATTCTTAATACCGGGAGGTGTAATAAAAGAAAAAAACTGAAAGAACTGTCAGGTTGCTATGTGCAAGTGTAAGATTGTGGCTAATTTACTTTAACATAGAACATATGGTAGGTATGCATATGGGTGCTCTTGTGGCAATTTCGCCGCAGCTTCATTTACACCATCAGTTGGGTCCATTGTGTCCAGTTACGGGAACCATCCAGTGTGACCTGTTGAAAGACAAGAAATAAACCGCTTTTCACTTTGGAGCCACATAGATAGATATGAATCTCAAGGGCTCTTGAAGTTCCGTTGGAACATGATCCCCTAGTTCGTCCTACGGTTAGCTAATGATATGGAGTCTGTTTATCTACTAGAATCACCCAGATTTGAGTATGAATCTCAGGAGTACTTTGAGATCAGGTCCAGTGCTTCGCTGAAGATGCCCGCGCCTGTACCCATATCCATCTTTGAACCGTCGGTATATAGGGATAACTACTCCCAACTGCGTCTGCATCGGCAGAGGAAAGAAAGCAGCAAAATAAAAATTGGAAAGATAGAGGGTTCATTAACGCTCACTATAAAGAGAACGGACAACCAAACGATAAAATCTAATGCTGTATTTGTGGTGCCAACTGTGTTTCAGCAGCGAACTGTAAGCGGTTTCAACAATTTAGCCCTACCGCGAGATGGGATGAAGTGAGGAAGCATTAACTCTGCCGTAGATGCTTAAAAAGGAATCTGAGCTGCAGGTGCAAGTCAGAATCTCTTTGTGGAAAGAATGGCTGTGTTCTGAGACATCACCAGCTCCTCCACAATGATGAAACGGAATCGACCTTGTCCCAAACGAATGCTGGAACTGTTGGGGTGCACTCGAAAAACCGCTGCAATATGTATAGCAAGGAACGCAACGACCCCTGTGTCTCAAGTGGACTGGAAATATCTCGCGATACGAGAGTCGGTCCAAATTGATCGATCTGCAATTATCCGGCACAGACGAGAATGCAGAGAAGTTCCCACTTGTAGATGTTCACACGGTGGAAGACCTTTGCCTACCGGATCAAACACTAAATCCGTACGAGTTGCGATGGAAGTTCGAGCACTTCAAAGGCCTCTCAATCGATGCGTACAATAAAGCCATTCCACGGTTGCTTATAGGCGTTAGGAACGATCAACTAGGGCTTCCGCTACGGGCCAAAGAGGGGGATCGGCAAGAACCTGTTGCGACTAAGACCCGCCTAGGATGGGTGTTCATGGAAACTGCCTTGAAAGAGATAACCAGACCAGGAGCGATGATAAAGCTCATAGTTTTCATGCCTGTGAATGTAACGACCCGAACTTGCGACGTTTATTAAAGGAATTTATTTGCGATGATAATTTCGGTAAATAAAATTCCCAGCAAATCATAACATCCCATGAAGATACTAGGGCCTTAGACTTTTTAAAAACCCGAACGGTTTCTAAAAATGGAAGATTCGAGATGACGTTACTTTGGAAGTTCGATGACATTCAATTGCCTGACAGCTACTCGATGGCCAAAAAATGACTGGTATGTCTCCAGAAAGAAATGGAAGGGGACCCAGGATTAGCTGACAAGCTAAATGGCGAAATCGAAGAATACGTTAGGAAGCGTTACACTCGAAAGCTCACAGAGAAGGAGACAATTGAAAATAGGAGTAAGTCCTGGTATCTAACAATTTTTCCAGTCGCCAGCAAAAATCAGAATGGTTTGGGATGCGGCTGCTGCAATTCACGGAACTTCATTTAATTCGGTTCTTCTTAAAGGCCCTGACCAGCTCACTTCTCTGACGTCGGTTATATAAAAATTAAGACAACATAAGGCAACAATCTGTGGGAGGACAAACATTACCAGCGATTTCTGTGGGGCTGCAAAGAGGAAGGAAAACCCGACATATATATATATAATGACGGTTATGACATTCGAGGCTGCGTGTTCCCCGTGTAAAGCTCAGTTTGCTAAAAATATCAACGCTTGGCACTTGTCGATGACATTCCAAGAGCTGCCCGATCGATCAAGGAGAATCACTACGTAGACGACTTAATGGATAGCGTGACTACAGAAGAAGAAGCGATTAAACTAGCTCAGGAGATTCGCTACGTATATAAGCAAAGCGTCGAATAAGGTACAGAAAAGGTGCTGGGGATGTGGTGATGCACGTCCTTGGACTGCTGTCGTTCGTTCGTCGTACGGTGCCGTACTAAGCGAGAAGTTCTAAGGGTGTTGATGACGACATTTGATCCGTTGGGACTGATTTCTCATGCTCATTAAGATTCTCCTTCAGGAAATTTGGCGATCTGGAATTGAATCGGATGAAGAAATAAGACACGAGGAACACAAGAAATGGGTAAAATGGACGAAGCACCTAGCTTATTTGAAGGCAGTAAAGATTCCGCGATGTTAGGTGACTTCAGAATGGTGGTCCGAAATACAGCTGCATATATTTGTCGACGCTAGCGAAAGTGGCCTTGCAGCGGTAGTGTAAGTACAAAACTCATACGCTGAAAAAATGGATGTAAGTCCAATAGGAGCAAAAATCCGAGTGGCCCCCTCAAATCACTGTCAATCCCATGCTTAGAATTGCAGGCCGCCTTGGCGCGAGATTTGCAAAGTGTAACGCAGATTCGCAAGGGATCACGATAAGCCGACGATATCTTGGCCAGATTCCAAAACTATCCTAGGCTGGTTCAGATCTGACCACCGAAAGTATCGGCAGTATTTGGCCTTTCGAGTTAGCGAAATTCTGGAGGTCACCGACATCGCTGACTGGCTATGGATACCCACTAAGACGAATGTTGCTGATGAGGCTACTAAATGGTTGACTGGCCCCTTGTCTTGCGAAGAACTCCGTGCGGCTGAACTGGCCTGAGTAAAGGAGGCTCAAGGCAGCGTGTATGTAGAAGAAGTCGCAGACTTAGGAGCGAAGCATTGTGTAGAAAAAGGCAGCCACCTATTTAACTTATGCCCATTCCTGGTCGAAAATGGGATTATCAGAACCCATGGAAGGATCCGATCACATAACATCAACGACCGCCAATCATGGCACAGCTACCCCCAGCGCGGCTTGATTTCATTTTGTCGATCACTTTCATACGTCGTTGTCGATTATTGGGCATTTGGGCGGCAGTTGAGAGCGATTAGAACGATCAATAAGACCGTTCTGTACGCTACAGCACGAACACGAAATCCGAACGATGAACTACTGCGAAGTATGCTTACAGAAGTGGAAAATATTATGAATTCGCGACCTCTGACATAAATACCTATAGATGTGGACAACCGGAAGCTCTCACGCCCAACCACTTTTTGTTAGGCTCGGCGGATGGATCTAAGCCGTTGGTAGAGCTAAACGACAACTTCAAAGTACATACTTCGAAAAAATTGGCTTATCTCACAGCAGTTTGCAGACCGTTTCTGGAAGCGCTGGGTGGCAGAATTTTTGCCTACGCTTACTCGACGCGCAAAATGGTTCACACCGGTGAAACCTTTAGAAGTTGGCGACATCGTCCTGGTTGTGGACCCAAATAGCCCCAGGAACTACTGGCCTAAAGGGCGAGTAGTTCAAGTGAAGCTACCGAAGGACGGTCAAGTACGAAGTGCCTTCATATAAACTCGTAATTGGATTTACGAAAGACCTGTAGTTAAACTGGTGGTCCTCGACGTCACAGCCATAGAAATAACCAGAAGGTACACAGGAGAAACTACTGCATGGGAGACGTGTGCCCCAAAGTAGTTTCTCCTAGTGATCAAAAGATATCGCCGTAAGCGGTAAAGTGCCTTCTAAACGTCATTTAAACGTCACGAGGTTTTTTCTGAAGTAGGTCACTGATATGTTCTTTTTGCCACGAGGCGCTGATTGAGCGCGGTTTATTTAACTAAAACTGAAATTAGAAATAAAAATTAGTAGAAATAGAAAGAGACTATGTAAGTACCTAATGAGTTTGTATCTAATGAATTGAATGAACTAGATATATAATGTTCTAATAAAGGTTTGTAACTTGGCACTATAAACTAAACTGTTTCACTTGCCTCGTTCACAAAATGGTTTCTGCTGCAGCCCCATTTGCTACAACATTAACATAGAAGAATTTATGGAAGTTGAATTTGGGTACTGTGTAGTAGTAGATATAGCTATGCCATATCCTTTCCGGAAGGGATCGTAAGATGTTGCAGACCAACATTTGGATTCCTTCAAACTAACTGCACTACACACTAGAATGATTTTTTTTTTACATGCAGATCTACTGGCAGAAGATTACGAATCACGTTGAGCACCTCGATCGGACAACGACTTTGATACCTTCCCTGTCGAGATCACTCACTTGAGGTGTTTCTCTGCTTACTAGATTTGGTTAAAAGTTTGTTACCAAATTTTACTTGAATGATCCTTTTTTTAAGCGCGGAAGTAATCCATGAATTGACGAAATCCTCTACTCCTATTTGTAATAGAGATTTCTGGATAGATTCAGTATGGACCTTGTGTAAAGCGCCCTCTATATATCTTAAAAGGTAGCTAAGGTACAATAGTCGCCAAAAGTATTTTGAAAGTAATGCAGGTCGCTTTTCAAGGCTAATGGTCCCAAAATTCTTGAGCTTAATATGAAAAAATGTGCTGAAAACCCGAATATCTAAAGGATAATTCTAAGGCGCCATGCTGAACTCGATTTGGATACATATTCTGTGAGAGTGCCGCATATTTCAACGAAAACAAAATAAAATGGCTACAATTCGGCCAAGATTTACAAAATTAACCCATTAGGTGTGGAACCGGGTCTTATGAACTTGAGAGAGTCCATTTGAGCCTCATGGATCACCGTAGAGAATATTTTTTCGGATGCCGAAATTATCTCGTGAAAAATACGCACCAGTCGTTCAGGCCAGTAAGCTTGGCTGCGGGTTTTTTATAACTAGTTTCGCTTTTGGTCGAAAATCGACCCTACCTTTTATAAGGATGTACTAAAAAACGTATCAGAATTTTCGATAACTATGGTGTTTTTTTATAAGCGAAAAAGCGAGATCTAGATATAGAAAAATACGCTTCTTTAAAAATAGTTTACTGATGTCAAAAAATGTTCGTTTCCATAATAACATCATTAAAACCAATGGTCGTCAACAGGGGCAGATAATATGCACCTGAATTGAAATTAGGTACATATTTGCTTACTCTTAGGGCCAGGTAAATGCGTTCCTTAGCAAATAGGTTCTAATATTAGATGACATGCATTTGAATAGAATACTATGTCAATATGGGGGCGACGAATTAAATGACACCAAAAGTGGTTCAATTAACTGATAAGCATTATGTATGGGGAATCCTTAACTTCATTTTACCAGTCTTAATGGCGAAATATACCCACGATTTTTTGTTTGTGCACATCTATGGCCCTTTCGAATGGTACAAGTTTAATTCTACTCATTTCAAAAGAAACACTAAAAAAGTGAACGGAAACTTCAGATATTCACGTATTAGTATATTAAATGTTTTAGGGTTGTAACCGTCCAACGGTTGTACAGATTTGGTATCAATCGATGAAACGATGATCAAACACAAACTTTAAACAGTTACGGATTACCATCTGGCGAAATTGCTCAGTCCCTTATATTCCAACAAGACAACGCTCCTTGTCAAAAAAGCCCATGGGTAGTTTAACTTTAACGGGATATTGAACCAGAAACACACAACTGTTCATCCCAATTCGCAGATTTAATGTTTTTGAATATGTATGATGTTGCATTAAAGGAAATATTAACTGTTTTTCTGACACGAATCAGAGAGAAGATCGTTTTTGTAGTAACAAAGCCTTGGGATAACATTTACTCAGAAATGCTGCAAAAACTCGTCGAAACGGTTGCAAGACAATTACAGAATATTATTGAGGCTAAAGCAGACATAATTTTACATGCCAATTTTATTTTGTTCCCTTTTTAATGTCAAAATATATTTATTTTTTTTAGTAGGTAAAACTTATTTGTCAAAAAAAAAAGTTAATGTTATTCATTTTCAAAAAAATTAAACAAGACTGACACAGCGTTAGCGTGTGCTAAGAATACACTTTTTCCTACCCTTTACAAAGCGGGATGTAAACTCTTTTCAATGCAATTTGCGATAGATATATATATGACCGCAAGCAATAGCATTCAGTCCAATTCAATTGGAATAACGATTCGAAAAGGACATATGTTTGGACGACCGCACGTTGTTCTTGTGATAATCTTACTCGAAGTTGCTACATGTTCGCTCGATTGTGTACGATTATATTCCGATCTGAGCCTTCGTCTGGACAGTCATCATACGTCGAGGGGAAGTTGTTTCCCATGTGAAGTTATTGCCCGTGAAGTTATTTCCCTGCACCTATTTCATCCCCTTAAAGTTTTTTTTCACGACAGCCTATGTAGCTTTTGTCCTTCCTTGTGCCAATCAGAATCCATCACGTCCAAAATCGGGAAAATCTAAAGAGACGTTCTTGAGTTATGCCTGTACACAGTCTCTTTTTTTTTTATAAAAATACATATATAGATAATTAATTAAGCGATATGTTGAAAAGGATTTATTAAAAAAGTATTATCAATAAGAGATATTAATTATTTTAGTTTGTGTTTAGTTATATAAATTAAAATATTCGGTTTGTAATATTTGTTAACTTTTATTACTTCTGAATTATCTTGACATTTTTTATACAAAACAAAGTGTGTCTGCACTCTCCTATCTTCCGCTGATGACTGCCTCCCTCGTTATCGTCGATGTTGTTCGATGGTTCCCAAGATCGGTCGTTACTATACGAGATGTTGCTTCGTGTTGGTCTCGTAGGGGTTGGATGATGCAGATTGTTGTATCGGTTTACGATCGTTCGTCAGATAGTTTCTCATGATCGTCCGTTGTTCCCATTATAGTGTGGGAATTCGTTTCAACCCCCTGCATTCCTTGGTTTGGCGTCACTATGATTGGGATAGCTCAGCGGGGGAACTAGAGTGTTAACTCCCCCTTTCCTTTTAAAAGCGCGCCCCGCGGCTTCGTATTGCCGTACAAGAATTTGTATTCCTTCGACTCTCTGTTCGAGGAGTTGTTCTGGGGTTAGCCTAGGATTTAGTTGCTCATCAAGTGATTTCAGATATTGACCATTTTAATGTTTGTCAATTATGAAGGTCTTTAGCAGTTCTGGATCAGCCAAATAGGATTCTCGTACAATCTTCTATCGATCGAAGTATTATTTGCAACATTTACAAGGTCTTATTCTCCTTAATTTGATTACATACTGTTTTCTTAGTGTTTGATAATTCTGATAGACATGTTTGGTTTTAATTTGATTTGCAGAATGCGTACTTAATTTAATGTTTACAATTTTGGATAAATGAGTTTGTATTTACATTGAGAGATTTCTTTACTTAAAATTAATTTCCCATCCTCTTGGCTTATGGCCCTACTTTCATATATTTTACAATTTTTGTGAATGATGGGGTAGGTACTTAATGTAAATAATAATTATTCCATTTTTTTGTAAGATCTTAAATTTAGACATAGCGATTGGATCACTTATATTAGAAGTCTTAATAGACTATTTTTTTTACAATTTTGTTTATGTCATCCATATTTAAGATAGCTGGATTTAAAATGTTTAGCTTAGCTAGAGTGAGTGTGTTTATTGTCTGAAATTAAGATTTAAGATTATCTTTGTGGATAGTCTTACCATTTTTAAGTTTGACTTTGTTCCCTAAATCTTCGGATACCTTCCGACGTTTATACTTGGGTTGCAATTTACCCCAGTGTGCACCTGTAGTCTTTTGGTACAGTGTTTCATCGGGTATGACTTCTTTAGACTTTCGTTTTTTATTAAGGGCTTCAAGCATTTTATCTTGGGCTATTGCTAGTTTTAATGGAACATCAGAATGATTAATTCTGTTGAACAGAACTTCTACGGGTTTCTTCTCGGTGGAAGAATGAATAGTTTTATTATATTCTTTAGCTGCTCTAATGAATATTTCAGCTGGATCTAATAATTTGTACTCTTCTTTAACGCATCTGGCTATCTCCTGAATGGTACTATGAGCTCGTTCCACTTGACCATTGGTCGTACTGTGGTTAGCTGGTGTATAGTATACAGAGATATTCGATCTTCCCATTAGTGCTATGAAGGGAGCGGAGGTAAATGTGGGATCTTGGTCGCATACTAAGTTTTTGCAATCAGGAAATGTTTGCAGTAGTTCGAGAACTTTATTTTGCATTTCCTGACGATTGTCTAGAATTTTTATAATTAGAAATTTCGAGTATGCGTCGATGCATGTCAGAATCTTTATTTTTTCTGCAAACATTACATCAATATGTACGCACTCTCCCTCTTTTACAGGAATTGGTGCCTCACCAATTGGTTGTTTTATAGGGTGCCTGTCGTATTTATTTACGTTGCATATCTCACAGTTCCTCGCGAATTGCTGGAAATCGTCTGATATCCCAGGCCAATAATATTTATCAATAATTTGTTTAAGGTTTTCTCTGAAATTTCTGTGTGCACGAGTGTGCGTTTGTGCCACTATTGAAACCTGATCATCTTTATTAGAAATATCATGGGCAAAATATTTTGCTTGTATGAATTTATTCTTGAAGTGCTCTCTCAAAATGTTTTTAATTTCATAGATTGTTTCGGGTGTAGCAAACAAGGCTACTATACCTTCTTTTATAAATTCCCTGAATATAGGTATCAAGTCAGAAGGTTCATTATATGTGATTATGTGTCTATCTTTTTTAGGGAAAGGTTTAAGATGCTCGTGAATAGTCTCTATTCCTTTCTCTATTACTATCTGTTGGTTAAATTGGTTAAGAGGTCTATTAATCAATTCAATTTGATACTCATCGCTACTTTCGGCAGAGTGTTGAGTGACTTCAGAAGAGCTGTCCGAAATCTGGTTTAAATTTTGTCTGGATAGGGCGTCGGCCACTATGTTTGTAGTACCAGGCTTGTAGACCATTTTCGGTGCATGTTCTTCGATAAGAGCATGCCAGCGTTTCATTTTAGCATTAGGGTTTCTGGGTGAAACCGCAAATGTTAAGGGTTGGTGATCCGTATGGATCTCTAAATTTGTCACTCCATACAAATAATTTCGTAAATTCTTTAGAGCAAAAACTATGGCGAAGAGTTCTTTCTCGTTTGCCGCAAAATTTCTCTCAGTTTTGCCTAATGTTTTGGATATAAAAGTAATAGGTTTTCCATCTTGCGATAAGACCGCTCCGATTGCGTCGTCAGAAGCATCGGTAGTGAGGACAAATTTTTTCGAAAAGTCGGGCTGGGTAAGTTCAGTCTCAGTTATTAGGTGGTCTTTGAGTGTATTAAATGCTTGCACCGCTTCCGCATCTAATTTTAAATTTGTCTTTTTTGCCATATGGGTAGAAACTTGTCCACTCTCGCTTTGGAGATATTTAGTTAATGGCTTAGCTATACTTGCGTAATTCCTTATGAATTTGCGGTAGTAACCAATCATACCTAAGAAAGAGTCGTTGGTTCAGGGTATTCTTTGATTGTAGCTACCTTGTTCGGGTTCGTTTTGATAACGTTATGTCCCACGACATAGCCCAAGAAGTCTACCTTTTCTTGGTATAATATCGACTTCTCAATTGAAATTTTCATATTCGCGTTTTTAAGCACTTGGATTATGGTGTCCAAATGTTCAGTATGTTCTTGAATATTATGAGAATAAACAATTATGTCGTCTATATAGACATGACATATTTTGCCAATATATGGTCGGAGAATGTCGTCCATTGCTCTTTGAAAGATTGAAGGAGCATTCTTTAATCCAAAGGGCAATCGTACGAATTCGTACTTGCCATTATTGACAGAAAAGCTAGTTTTTTCTATGTCGGATTCCTTCATCTTTATCTGATGGAACCCTGATTCTAAATCTAACGTTGAAAAATATTTAGCTTTTCCAAGATTGGATAAAATTACATTGGTATCCGGTATTGGATACTTGTCTGAAATTGTATTTTCGTTCAATTTCTTGTAGTCGATGACTAACCTGTTTTTAGGCGAGCCATCTTTACTTGTACCTTTTTTCGGTACGACCCATACAGGACTATTGTATGGAGATTTGGAAGGTCTAATTATACCTTCTCTTAATAGTTTTTGAGCTTCGCTGTTCACAAAGTTATTTGCGGATAAAGGGTAAGGATATTGTTTACTCCAGATCGGTTTATCGTTATTGGTGCGAATTTCTGCCAAAACGTCCGTCCGAAACGGGAGAGTAGTGTCGATGTTTTGGTGGATACTTTGAATTTTTTCCAACATCGATTTTTCTAAATCAGAAGCGCTGTTTTCTTTTATGTGATTCAATTTATTTGAATCATCAAAATATATTGTTTCGATTTTATTGTTATGAGCAAGGGTTCTTGTCTCGAAATTGATTTCAGCCTTCACTCGATTTAGTAGGTTGGATCCTATTAATCCATCATATTCTAAGTTATTTATAATATAGAAACGAGTTACCGTTCCAAAAATAAGGACTTCATGACAAGAATCAATGATGATGTCACCATTAACTGTACGTGCGCGTTTCTTGATTGGGAGAATGATCTCATTGCTGAGAATGCCGGGTTGGCAGTAATTACTACTAGCTCCGGTGTCGATGAGAATTCTCATTTGTTTGCCATTTATTAGTCTTCGTATGTGGGGTAATCCCACATTTCCTCTAAAAAATGTTCCTTGTCTTCGTTGAGGTTGTTAATACGCTCGGTCTTTGCCGGAGGTGGCTGAATCGAATGCTGAGTACTTAGCCCTCGCTCTCTTTTGAATCCAGACGTAGTATTATTGTTATACGTGTTATAATTTGGCTTTGGCCAACGTGGATTATTATTATTCGACTGGTTGTTGTTATAAGTGCTATTATTCGGGTTATTCTTATGAATTTGCTTGAAACGTTGCAATTCATGTTGTGTGATTGGCCTATTGGCCGAACTACCAAGAACCATGGGTTCGAATCTTTGGGGCAGTTGGCGGTAATCGCCCTGCTGAGGTATTTGCTGGTGAAATTCATTATTGTTATGAGTGTTTTTAGGGAATCTAAGACTATTATTATTCTGATTTGCCCTAGTATCCTTTCTATGAGAGGAGAACTGGAGAGCAAAGCTAGAGCGGACATTATTACTCTCTAATTCTTGTGCCTTTGCCAGAGCATTTGGCAGGTCTTGTGGATTTAAAGAGAATAGAATGTTGGACAGTTGTCCATTCAACCCGGTGATGAACACTCTTAGAGCGTTTCTTCTGTTTATATTATTTAATTCGTTCGTAATAGGGGTGTTGGATCCATGGGTCATTATTGTTTTGTTAGTCAGAAGTGTGAGCTTCTGGTTAACTTGATTATAAAAATCAATTAACGAAGACGATCCCTGCTGCAATACGCTCAATTCCTGCTCTATTATATGTACAGGCCGCTTATCGGCGTACGCGAAATCTAATCTGGCGATAATTGCATCGAAATTAAGGACAGTGCCATGATTTGTGAGTGTGTCATTAGCATCCATTGTGATCTTGTTCCTGAATATAGTCAGAGCTGCAAAATATTTAGAGCTACCGATAGTGTATAGGACCATTGAATTCTGTGCAGCTTCACGCCAACTGACGTATGCTTTTTGTTCACCATTGAATTCAGGAAGGGATTTTATTACGTCTAATGTTTCCGAGCAAGTAATTGATGGATCTATTGTCTGTGTTTTATACTCCGTAATAGAGCTAGTAATTCCCATTGATGATATGAGATTCTGTAATTTATTAATTTCATTTTGGTGTTTATTCTCTTGTTCTTGGAACGACTTTTTAATTGACTCGTTATTGAGTGTTAAAGCTTTTGCTATAATTTCATCAACTGATTGTTGAGTTAGAGCAGTACCAAAAGCCATTTTAATTTCGTGTTCAGATTCTGAATCTGATTCTATTGAACAAGTTTTGTATGGCTTAAAATACCTATTTTTTGTTTTTCTAAACCTATCCATAAAACACTAACTTCTCACTTTTATAATTTTACAAATTCTTAAAAAATATTTCTTACAATTATTTTCTCCTTATTTGTGGATACTTCTTCTGGTTCAAAGCTGGATACTCCGTCCTGTGGATCTGATGAATCTTCTGCTTTTGTATGAGCTCTTTCCTCTGTCTTGCGGAGTACTTTGGCTATTAGTTTTTGGCGATGCACTGAGTTTAGGTTTACTTTATTTTTTCAACTTTTAATTAAACTTGAGCATCCCGGTTGAGCCCCCAATTAAAATATTCGGTTTGTAATATTTGTTAACTTTTATTACTACTCTTAATTATCTTGACATTTTTTATACAAACAAAGTGTGTCTGCACTCTCCTATCTTCCGCTGATGACTGACTCCCTCGTTCTCGTCGATGTTGTTCGATGGTTCCCAAGATCGGTCGTTACTATACGAGATGTTGCTTCGTGTTGGTCTCGTAGGGGTTGGATGATGCAGATTGTTGTATCGGTTTACGATCGTTCGTCAGATAGTTTCTCATGATCGTCCGTTGTTCCCATTATAGTGTGGGAATTCGTTTCAACCCCCTGCATTCCTTAGTTTGGCGTTATTTTGATTGGGATAGCTCAGCGGGGGAACTAGAGTGTTAACTTATATATGACCGCAAGCAATAGCATTCAGTCCAATTCAATTGGAATAACGATTCGAAAAGGACATATGTTTGGACGACCGCACGTTGTTCTTGTGATAATCTTACTCGAAGTTGCTACATGTTCGCTCGATTGTGTACGATTATATTCCGATCTGAGCCTTCGTCTGGACAGTCATCATACGTCGAGGGGAAGTTGTTTCCCATGTGAAGTTATTGCCCGTGAAGTTATTTCCCTGCACCTATTTCATCCCCTTAAAGTTTTTTTTTCACGACAGCCTATGTAGCTTTTGTCCTTCCTTGTGCCAATCAGAATCCATCACGTCCAAAATCGGGAAAATCTAAAGAGACGTTCTTGAGTTATGCCTGTACACAGTCTCTTTTTTTTTATAAAAATACATATATAGATAATTAATTAAGCGATATGTTGAAAAGGATTTATTAAAAAAGTATTATCAATAAGAGATATTAATTATTTTAGTTTGTGTTTAGTTATATAAATTAAAATATTCGGTTTGTAATATTTGTTAACTTTTATTACTTCTGAATTATCTTGACATTTTTTATACAAAACAAAGTGTGTCTGCACTCTCCTATCTTCCGCTGATGACTGCCTCCCTCGTTATCGTCGATGTTGTTCGATGGTTCCCAAGATCGGTCGTTACTATACGAGATGTTGCTTCGTGTTGGTCTCGTAGGGGTTGGATGATGCAGATTGTTGTATCGGTTTACGATCGTTCGTCAGATAGTTTCTCATGATCGTCCGTTGTTCCCATTATAGTGTGGGAATTCGTTTCAACCCCCTGCATTCCTTGGTTTGGCGTCACTATGATTGGGATAGCTCAGCGGGGGAACTAGAGTGTTAACTCCCCCTTTCCTTTTAAAAGCGCGCCCCGCGGCTTCGTATTGCCGTACAAGAATTTGTATTCCTTCGACTCTCTGTTCGAGGAGTTGTCCTGGGGTTAGCCTAGGATTTAGTTGCTCATCAAGTGATTTCAGATATTGACCATTTTAATGTTTGTCAATTATGAAGGTCTTTAGCAGTTCTGGATCAGCCAAATAGGATTCTCGTACAATCTTCTATCGATCGAAGTATTATTTGCAACATTTACAAGGTCTTATTCTCCTTAATTTGATTACATACTGTTTTCTTAGTGTTTGATAATTCTGATAGACATGTTTGGTTTTAATTTGATTTGCAGAATGCGTACTTAATTTAATGTTTACAATTTTGGATAAATGAGTTTGTATTTACATTGAGAGATTTCTTTACTTAAAATTAATTTCCCATCCTCTTGGCTTATGGCCCTACTTTCATATATTTTACAATTTTTGTGAATGATGGGGTAGGTACTTAATGTAAATAATAATTATTCCATTTTTTTGTAAGATCTTAAATTTAGACATAGCGATTGGATCACTTATATTAGAAGTCTTAATAGACTATTTTTTTTACAATTTTGTTTATGTCATCCATATTTAAGATAGCTGGATTTAAAATGTTTAGCTTAGCTAGAGTGAGTGTGTTTATTGTCTGAAATTAAGATTTAAGATTATCTTTGTGGATAGTCTTACCATTTTTAAGTTTGACTTTGTTCCCTAAATCTTCGGATACCTTCCGACGTTTATACTTGGGTTGCAATTTACCCCAGTGTGCACCTGTAGTCTTTTGGTACAGTGTTTCATCGGGTATGACTTCTTTAGACTTTCGTTTTTTATTAAGGGCTTCAAGCATTTTATCTTGGGCTATTGCTAGTTTTAATGGAACATCAGAATGATTAATTCTGTTGAACAGAACTTCTACGGGTTTCTTCTCGGTGGAAGAATGAATAGTTTTATTATATTCTTTAGCTGCTCTAATGAATATTTCAGCTGGATCTAATAATTTGTACTCTTCTTTAACGCATCTGGCTATCTCCTGAATGGTACTATGAGCTCGTTCCACTTGACCATTGGTCGTACTGTGGTTAGCTGGTGTATAGTATACAGAGATATTCGATCTTCCCATTAGTGCTATGAAGGGAGCGGAGGTAAATGTGGGATCTTGGTCGCATACTAAGTTTTTGCAATCAGGAAATGTTTGCAGTAGTTCGAGAACTTTATTTTGCATTTCCTGACGATTGTCTAGAATTTTTATAATTAGAAATTTCGAGTATGCGTCGATGCATGTCAGAATCTTTATTTTTTCTGCAAACATTACATCAATATGTACGCACTCTCCCTCTTTTACAGGAATTGGTGCCTCACCAATTGGTTGTTTTATAGGGTGCCTGTCGTATTTATTTACGTTGCATATCTCACAGTTCCTCGCGAATTGCTGGAAATCGTCTGATATCCCAGGCCAATAATATTTATCAATAATTTGTTTAAGGTTTTCTCTGAAATTTCTGTGTGCACGAGTGTGCGTTTGTGCCACTATTGAAACCTGATCATCTTTATTAGAAATATCATGGGCAAAATATTTTGCTTGTATGAATTTATTCTTGAAGTGCTCTCTCAAAATGTTTTTAATTTCATAGATTGTTTCGGGTGTAGCAAACAAGGCTACTATACCTTCTTTTATAAATTCCCTGAATATAGGTATCAAGTCAGAAGGTTCATTATATGTGATTATGTGTCTATCTTTTTTAGGGAAAGGTTTAAGATGCTCGTGAATAGTCTCTATTCCTTTCTCTATTACTATCTGTTGGTTAAATTGGTTAAGAGGTCTATTAATCAATTCAATTTGATACTCATCGCTACTTTCGGCAGAGTGTTGAGTGACTTCAGAAGAGCTGTCCGAAATCTGGTTTAAATTTTGTCTGGATAGGGCGTCGGCCACTATGTTTGTAGTACCAGGCTTGTAGACCATTTTCGGTGCATGTTCTTCGATAAGAGCATGCCAGCGTTTCATTTTAGCATTAGGGTTTCTGGGTGAAACCGCAAATGTTAAGGGTTGGTGATCCGTATGGATCTCTAAATTTGTCACTCCATACAAATAATTTCGTAAATTCTTTAGAGCAAAAACTATGGCGAAGAGTTCTTTCTCGTTTGCCGCAAAATTTCTCTCAGTTTTGCCTAATGTTTTGGATATAAAAGTAATAGGTTTTCCATCTTGCGATAAGACCGCTCCGATTGCGTCGTCAGAAGCATCGGTAGTGAGGACAAATTTTTTCGAAAAGTCGGGCTGGGTAAGTTCAGTCTCAGTTATTAGGTGGTCTTTGAGTGTATTAAATGCTTGCACCGCTTCCGCATCTAATTTTAAATTTGTCTTTTTTGCCATATGGGTAGAAACTTGTCCACTCTCGCTTTGGAGATATTTAGTTAATGGCTTAGCTATACTTGCGTAATTCCTTATGAATTTGCGGTAGTAACCAATCATACCTAAGAAACTTCTGAGTTGACGTAGAGTCGTTGGTTCAGGGTATTCTTTGATTGTAGCTACCTTGTTCGGGTTCGTTTTGATAACGTTATGTCCCACGACATAGCCCAAGAAGTCTACCTTTTCTTGGTATAATATCGACTTCTCAATTGAAATTTTCATATTCGCGTTTTTAAGCCCTTGGATTATGGTGTCCAAATGTTCAGTATGTTCTTGAATATTATGAGAATAAACAATTATGTCGTCTATATAGACATGACATATTTTGCCAATATATGGTCGGAGAATGTCGTCCATTGCTCTTTGAAAGATTGAAGGAGCATTCTTTAATCCAAAGGGCAATCGTACGAATTCGTACTTGCCATTATTGACAGAAAAGCTAGTTTTTTCTATGTCGGATTCCTTCATCTTTATCTGATGGAAACCTGATTCTAAATCTAACGTGGAGAAATATTTAGCTTTTCCAAGATTGGATAAAATTACATTGGTATCCGGTATTGGATACTTGTCTGAAATTGTATTTTCGTTCAATTTCTTGTAGTCGATGACTAACCTGTTTTTAGGCGAGCCATCTTTACTTGTACCTTTTTTCGGTACGACCCATACAGGACTATTGTATGGAGATTTGGAAGGTCTAATTATACCTTCTCTTAATAGTTTTTGAGCTTCGCTGTTCACAAAGTTATTTGCGGATAAAGGGTAAGGATATTGTTTGCTCCAGATCGGCTTATCGTTATTGGTGCGAATTTCTGCCAAAACGTCCGTCCGAAACGGGAGAGTAGTGTCGATGTTTTGGTGGATACTTTGAATTTTTTCCAACATCGATTTTTCTAAATCAGAAGCGCTGTTTTCTTTTATGTGATTCAATTTATTTGAATCATCAAAATATATTGTTTCGATTTTATTGTTATGAGCAAGGGTTCTTGTCTCGAAATTGATCTCAGCTTTCACTCGATTTAGTAGGTTGGATCCTATTAATCCATCATATTCTAAGTTATTTATTATATAGAAACGAGTTACCGTTCCAAAAATAAGGACTTCATGACAAGAATCAATGATGATGTCACCATTAACTGTACGTGCGCGTTTCTTGATTGGGAGAATGATCTTATTGCTGAGAATACCGGGTTGGCAGTAATTACTACTAGCTCCGGTGTCGATGAGAATTCTCATTTGTTTGCCATTTATAAGTCTTCGTATGTGGGGCAATCCCACATTTCCTCTAAAAAGATGTTCCTTGTCTTCGTTGAGATTATTAATACGCTCGATCTTTGCCGGAGGTGGCTGTATCGAATGATGAGTACTTAGCCCTCGCTCTCTTTTGGATCCAGACGTAGTATTATTGTTATATTAGTCAGAAGTGTGAGCTTCTGGTTAACTTGATTATAAAAATCAATTAACGAAGACGATCCCTGCTGCAATACGCTCAATTCCTGCTCTATTATATGTACAGGCCGCTTATCGGCGTACGCGAAATCTAATCTGGCGATAATTGCCTCTAAATTTAGGACAGTGCCATGATTTGTGAGTGTGTCATTAGCATCCATTGTGATCTTGTTCCTGAATATAGTCAGAGCCGCAAAATATTTAGAGCTACCGATGGTGTATAGGACCATTGAATTCTGTGCAGCTTCACGCCAACTGACGTATGCTTTTTGTTCACCATTGAATTCAGGAAGGGATTTTATTACGTCTAATGTTTCCGAGCAAGTAATTGATGGATCTATTGTCTGTGTTTTATACTCCGTAATAGAGCTAGTAATTCCCATTGATGATATGAGATTCTGTAATTTATTAATTTCATTTTTGTGTTTATTCTCTTGTTCTTGGAATGACTTTTTAATTGACTCGTTATTGAGTATTAAAGCTTTTGCTATAATTTCATCAACTGATTGTTGAGTTAGAGCAGTACCAAAAGCCATTTTTATTTTGTGTTCAGATTCTGAATCTGATTCTATTAAACAAGTTCTGTAAGACTTAAAATATCTATTTTTAGTTTTTCTAAACCATAAAACACTAACTTCTCACTTTTATAATTTTACAAATTCTTAAAAAATATTTCTTACAGTTATTTTCTCCTTATTTGTGGATACTTCTTCTGGTTCTGGTTTTCAAAGCTGGATACTCCGTCCTGTGGATCTGATGAATCTTCTGCTTTTATTTTGGATGAGCTCTTTCCCCTGTCTTGCGGAGTACTTTGGCTATTAGTTTTTGGCGATGCACTGAGTTAAAGTTTACTTTATTTATTCAACTTTTAATTAAACTTGAGCATCCCGGTTGAGCCCCCAATTAAAATATTCGGTTTGTAATATTTGTCAACTTTTATTACTTCTGAATTATCTTGACATTTTTTATACAAAACAAAGTGTGTCTGCACTCTCCTATCTTCCGCTGATGACTGCCTCCCTCGTTATCGTCGATGTTGTTCGATGGTTCCCAAGATCGGTCGTTACTATACGAGATGTTGCTTCGTGTTGGTCTCGTAGGGGTTGGATGATGCAGATTGTTGTATCGGTTTACGATCGTTCGTCAGATAGTTTCTCATGATCGTCCGTTGTTCCCATTATAGTGTGGGAATTCGTTTCAACCCCCTGCATTCCTTGGTTTGGCGTCACTATGATTGGGATAGCTCAGCGGGGGAACTAGAGTGTTAACTTATAGATTGTTATGTTGTACCACGACACTCGTCAATGTTTAAAATAAATAAAAATAAATAAACAATGAAATGGACTCAAATGGAATTTATGAAAGGGGTTTCTATTCGTATTTTAATTATCTATTTTCAGCCAACAATAAAGGAGGGATTTCTTATGAAACAGACCTGGTCTTTTCAAAGATGGAGACGCCGCTATTTTAGATTAATCCAAAGGAAGATGTATTACTCTAAGGATCAAAAGGTAATTTATAACTTAAATAAAGACTACTGAACGCAACCTATTTGGGGTTGCTATGATCATTTATGCAATAGACTCCTCGCTCTTCCTCGCCCTTTTATTCTTAGTTAAACTCAGAAGCAATACTTTCCATGATGAAATGCCCATCAAATTATCCTTCAGCCCAGTCCTGGATTTGTATAGGCCGTATAGGCTGCGGCCTTGGGCCGGCAGCGTCCTACGGGCGGCAGGGTTCAGAGGACGCTGACTCGATTTCAGAGGATAAAAGTCAAACAAGTTTACTGGTTTTCACAAGTTTTTTTATACTAACACGTTAACTCCATAAAGAAACTGATGGATGAGAGTTGGGATTAGCCAAACCGATTTAAACCGGTTTAGAATTGAAGCAAACCGAGGTTCAAATCGAGTAAGCCCACTCGATTTACAAGTTGGAACTCAGTAAGAAAACGATCGGAAGATATTGATATTGAGGTTGTTGCAACTCGATTTGGTTCGGGCTAACTCAGTTTGTACGGGTACGGTTCATTCAAACCAATTTACCTACAGACTCACTCAATTGACAAAAACAAAAACCACCCTCTTGACTTATTAGACAAAAAAGGAGCAAAAGCGTAATGCACAAGGTTTTTACGTAAACACAGTGTTATTTAAATACTTCAATGTTCTTCTCTAAAGCCATATATTATCTTCATAAAGTTCATTAAGGAAATAACTAGAAACAATACACATAGTCCAGATTCAGATTACCGCTCTTTCCCAACCCCTTACATAATCATTAATCACCGTAAAGGAATAAGTAAGGTGACTCTCTTTATCGATTAACTTCACCATCAACGAACGCTAATATACCTCACTATAGCAACGTGCTCACGTGTGTCTTCCACTTAATTTATAATAAGGGTATTCACTTAATCTGATAATTTTATGCAGCTCGTAAATTCATACATTTCTGCTGTGGTTTAAGTGAACACACCTCGGAAATGTCATTGCGTAAATAGAGATAAAGCAATAGAATAAATATTTTTTTAATTAAATTCTTACCGTCATTGATGCAACTCGAAAATATTGAAAAGAAATTCACACAACGTGGAAAACGCTCGTCACAATTTGACATTTGTAAATTTGTGTAACTTCCCGCACTCGATTTCTGAGCTAATTGATCGCGGAAAATTATTTGTATTTATTTATTTAATTTATTTATTTCATTAATAACTTAAAGTTATACGCGGAGCAGTAACATTGTAGAAGGTCGAAAAATGCGATTTATTGATTGTAGGTACATTGACGAGATTGCTAGTGTTGACACGCAAATTACGGTTTTCATAAATCCTAGTAGAGTTGTCCTTCCCCGCCTGTAATCTTCAGACAACTCCTTGAAGAGATGAGCCTGGGGATGGCTGTTGGACGATGTGTCTTCGGATAAGCGACGGGTGACCGAAACAGTGTGCCCATCGATTATATCCTTAAGACATCTCGCCGAAATAACGTAGGCCGCTAAACGTCGTTGTGCACCTAACTGGAGACTTAAAATGGTTGGTCAGGGGGATGACCGGTCGACAGTATGCTTTCGGATATGCGAGTGGTGCCCGTATCGGTTAGACCTTCGCGGGTATCCTCTAGCAGCTTATCGAATATGGCGAAAAGTGGCACACAGCATAGTAGTAGTGGTGAATGTAGCATTCGACCGATTTGCTATGCCTATTGCGGGTTGGTTCAAATTGGTCAAGAAGGTAAGTTTGACCGAGTGACGGTTTGCTTTGGATATATAAGAGGGATGACCGAAGCAGTCTACCCCCGATTGTTATCTATAAACAACCCGTCTATGAGATGCAGGTGGTACGGCCAGTAGTCGATAGGATCAGCTACTGACGTTGAGTAGAAATGTAAAAAAAAACTCATTGAAGCCATTTGGTCTTTCTAATGAATTTGCTGATACAGCGTTTGTCTATGTGAGACAAGTCATTGAGGTTATCGAAGAAGTAGTCTCCTAGGATGGTTTTGCGCAGATGTGCCAGAGCTGGGCAGGTGCAGAGAAGATGAAGAACGGTTTCTTCTTCCTTCTCATCCACGCAGCTTCTGCAGAAGTCGTTGTAGGGTGCTCCCATTCTGCGAGCGTGTCTACCTATCAAACAGTGTCCTGTTAATACTCCCACTACGGAGCTGATTCTGTTTCTACTTGTAGAGAGAAGTCTCTGAGCCCTTTTAGCATCTAGTTTTGGCCAGATCTGCTTGGATATGATGCAGGTATTTATGCTGCTCAACCTATTATTTGCGACCGTTTTTGCCTACGGTTCACTGTTGCTGTTTGAGTGAAGGCCGCTTCCTTTTCTGGCTAGTTCATCCGCTTTACAGTTGCCCGGAATGTCGCTGTGAACTGGAACCCAGCACAGGGTTACTGAACATCTGTCCGCAATCTCGTTGAGATATTCCCGGCATTGTTTTACCAACTTTGATCTGGTTGTTGGTGTATTCAGGGCTTTTATGGCTTTTATCGCTGCATTTTTTCTCTAGCGCGGGCCGCCAAACCAGGATTCCATAAAACAGAATAGGTCTGACCACCGCGGTATAGAGCCAGTTTGTTACCCTACGCTGAAGGCCCCATCTGGGACCTAGGGCTTTCCTACAGGTGTGGATAGCGGCCTTTCTTGTGCGGTCCTGAATATTTAGCTTCCAAATAAGCTTACTATCTAATATTATACCTAGATATTTGGCATGGTTACTGAATTTTAGCTCCTCATTTTTAAGTTTTGGAGGAGTTATACTGGGAATTTTGTATCTGTTTGTGAACAGGATTAACTTTGTCTTAGATGGATTGACATCAAGTCCAACTGTCTCCGTCCATTTGACTAGTTTGTACAAAGCAGATTCCATAAGGTTGGATTTGGAAATTTGCCTTATATGGCAATAGCGATCACTCTGCTACTAAGAATGTTTTCTATCCAGACGCGTAGACAGTTGTCAACCTTCAGCTTACTGAGTGCGTTGGAGATACCTTCTGTTTTGACATTATTGAAGGCGTCTTCAGTGTCTAGAAAGGATACCATTACATACTCTTTGATTGAGAGCGATTTTTCACTAGTGTGTGTAGAGCTGTCTCCACCGAAAAACCCTTACGATAGGCGTGTTGGGAATCGGACAGGGAGCTAGCTGTTAAGTGCTTTAGAATATAGGAGTCAATGAGTCTTTCCAGGGTCTTTAGGAAGAAAGAGGAAAGACTGATTGGCATGAGATCCTTAGGGGACACATGTGAGGTCTTGCCACATTCTTCGCCGAACGAGGAGGTCCAGAGTCTCCTCGTTCGACGAAGTCCATTCCCCATCTGGTTTTTGAATATAACTAGGCAAAGGTGGAGATTTACAGATAATTTTTCTTAGAGATAATTTTTCCAGTCTTCTTGTAAGCGAAAAGACTTGGCCGAATTGAAACATTTCCTGCTTTCTTTGCGCAGCTTTGCTAGGTTAGTATTCCACCACGGAAGCTGTTTCGAAGGCTTCGTTCATCGATTTGGTGACTTTGTCCACCATATAGTCAATATCCGAAGGGGAATTCGGTTGATTAACTATCTGTCCAAGCTTATGCTTTAGGAGAGAATTATATGCCTGCCAATTGGTTTTCCTGGGATTACGGAATTTTTCGAGTGGAGGTCTAATAAGGTCAATATTAAATTGAATATAGCAGTGGTCCGAGAATGAAACATCTCTTGAGACCATCCAGTTGCTAATTATTAGTTTTGGAGAGTTATGTAGTAGCTAAAGTTATATCTAATACTTCCTGTCTCATCCTATTGATAAAGGTAGGTTCTGAACCTTTGTTACATAATACGAGATTAGTTGTCATAATATAATCAAAAAGGCACTCACCCCTGTTGTTTGTGCCACTGCTTCCCCAGAGAGTGTGATGAGCGTTGGCATCCGCGCCCACCACAAGGGGAATGTTGTCTCTCTCAGCTGCCTCTATCGTTCCACGCACGTTAGCTGCTGGGATGGACCCTGTATCGTCATAGGGCATATAAGCGGACGATATTCGAATTTTACTACTGCTCATGTCTGTTTCCACGCAGACAAAATCCGGACCGCTGAAATTGGGTATAAGGCGGGCTTTTAAACTGTTTTTTGCCAAAATACAGGATCTAGATTTACCTTCGTTTTTAGTGTAAAATAACGTTTGGTTTTTTGCCCTTCCTCCAAGTATAGTATTTTTGCCATCCACCCATGGTTCTTGGATAAGGACGACGTCTTTTCCGCCCGTTGTCAGGCGAAGCAATAGATTAGCTGATGCTATTTTGGAGTGGTGGAGATTAATCTGTAGCAGTCTTAGCATCATTGCTGACTGGTACAGACGCCTCTATCACTGTCCTGTTACTTTCCTCCGAATCAGAAGAAAGCTCGTCACTGAGGTTAATTGTGGAAGGAGGTTCACCGTTTGCCTTGCCGCCATCCGTAACAGCTGGCTGCATGACCACGACTTGGTCTCCCCCCTCTACAGAGATAGGAGAGGGACCGTCCAGCCCGGCGTCTAAGCCTAGGTTGTTGAGTGTAGATACCACACCCGACAGAAGTCTCTCTTCCTTCTCCTGGACTCTTATGACAAGTTCGTCCATGCCATAGGAGAACTTGTAGCCCCTTCTGCTTATCAGGTCTAAGGATTCCTTGTTCATGAGGAATGAAACAAGTCTACCTCTTTCTTCCGGTTCACCGGCTTTAATTATTTTCCAGTTGCTAGTTGGAAGATCGGGATTTTGCAGACGAATAAGTCTGAGAATGAAAGCTTCCTTTGATGGTCCTGGGGGTAACCAGGCACGTCCTTTGGGGCGAACTGGTATATCCCTCCAGTGCATCACTTGGAGCTCTGCGTTTTTCCACAGCGGATTCATTTTCGGGACTTTAGGTTTTAGAAAGTCGACCGCACTGCTATTTTTGCATTTCACTAGTTTTACCCCGCTACTCTCAGGGGCTTACTACCCCAATTTAATGTACCACGAGTGTACGCTTCGGTCTGGCTTTATCCCGTCTGAGGCATTTCTTCATGTAGACATGAAAGGGTTAGTCCAGACAAAAGGTGGTGTGCCGGTATTGTACCACAGCCACCGAGACGCGAGCTATAAGAAGCTCCTCAAAAACAAAACAGATATCCTAAAGCAGTTCACCGAGTTTTGGTGTCTTTGGGAGGGGCCGAGCTAGCCAACATGAACGGTTCAACTGAATTCAATTTTTTTAAAGTTTCTTGGAAATTATAACACAAAACAAGGCCGAAAGGCAATAATTTTAAGGATATTGTTAAGTTTAGAGCGTTCACTAAGAGCCAGTAAGCTAGAATAAGATAAATGTTAGTTTTAAATTAGATTTGATCGTTTTGGTCTAGTATGTTTAAAGAAAGAATTGAATAAAAATGAATTTTAATATGAAAAAAAAAAAAAAAAAAATACCGAGAACGTTAAAGATATTCAAAATTATAAATCAGACATCTTGAAATTAAAAGAAAAAAATTATAATTTGGAAAAGACTATTTGACAAATAAGCAAATCAAATAATTGAAAACAAATAGCCCTAAGACGCAGACTGACAACATGAAATAAAGGAAGTTTTTCACACAAATCAAATAAGGCTGTCAAAAAACATTGCTCATTTCAAAAGTTCTAACGAAAATCAAAGAAAAGGTTGACAAACTGACATAGGTAAAAATGTTGTACTAATCTTCCACGAAATTTCTATCGAAGAAAATATAACATATAATAATTTTAAGGACAGAATTGACGGATTTTTTGACTACGGCGATGGGAGAAGAGAACCAATAAGAGGCAAAACTATTTGTGTTTTCAAGATAAGGGGACTCTGCAGCAACTTTAAATATATTTTAAACTACGTTGTGAGTTCCACAACATGTCCAGATTCAGAGTTAAGAAAACAGATAATGAAATGTTTGGATGTTTGTGCAAAACTTGGAATATTTGTGCGAGCAGTAACATGTGATACAGCCTTTATGGCATCGTGTACCGATAAATACAGCAAACAAATCTTACCGCCGTGGTGGAATGAGGACCTAACTATCCTAAGAAGGTTGATAGGGGAAATTTTCAATATCTGCTACAGGTATAAGTTTTGGCAACCTTATAAAAACTGCCTAAAGTTCTACAAAAAGTCTGTTAGATCAGCTAAGACACAAGCTGCCAATCTATCGATACTGTAAAGGAATCTGCTAGGTAGGGTAGGTAGGTAGGAGTGGCGGTTTTTATATTTTAAAAACCCAAGTAGCACTATGTACCGTTTTGTTACCACAACTCATTTGACCTGGTTGTTTACGATTGTCGAATAGGAGAGTTTAGATCCAGCCTGTGGAATTCAAAAAGGTTATCAATTCCCTAATACTGGTTTACCCAGAGATCGTTGTCTGACCCTAGCTAGTGCTGGGCAGGCGCAAAGGTAGTGAGTGAGTGTTTCTTTTTCGGCTGCGTCATTACAGCTGCGGCAGTGTTTATTATGTGGGATGCCTAATCTGATTGCGTGTTCCCCTATTGGCCAATGGCCTGTGGTTATCGCTGTTATTCTGGCAATATCTTTTCGTGATTTACTTAGAAGGTAGGCTGTTTTTTCTGTACTGTAGTTCGGCCACATCCTTCTGGATATGACACAGGAATCTGCTAGACTCAGTAAGATTCTATCCAAAGAACGCTTTAGTCCATCTTTCATTAAGACAACGGACGGAATCAATCGATGAATCCTTAGAGTTTCTACTCAACACTCACTTTGTAAAGTGGTTGTAAAGATCACTGCGTAATCGCGTCCAATTTGCACCGGGAAAAAATGGAGCGCATTATAACCAAGGAAAAGATCTCATGGGCCATTCACAGTTTTGCCCCGTATAAATCACCGGGGCAGGACGGTACTCTCCCCATAATGCTGCAAAAGCATGAAGGGATGGTACTGCCTTTACTCGTTAAAGTTTACAGAAGCAGTATCCTACTAAATCATGCCCCATGGAGACATGTTTTCATACCGAAAGTCGACAAAAGAGGTCACGAATCCGCGAAGGACTTCCGACCTATAAGCTTAACCTCCTTCATACTTAAACTTTGGAACGAATACTTGACCTTCACATAAGAACATCAGGCCTTGAAAGGTCTCACTTATATAGTTCACAACACGCAATGCTCAAGGGCAGATCGACGGACACCGCTCTTCATGAAGTAGTGCGTACAGTTGAAAGGTCACTCTCCCATCACCAATATACCTTAGCAACCTTCTTAGATATATAGGGCGCTTTTTAAAACGTCTACACTGAATCGATCCAGGAATTTCTCTTAGAACTTGTTCAAATCAAAGATCATTCAAGCAATACTCGGTAACACCCTTCTAACCAAATCGGTAAGCAAGGGAACACCTCAAGGCGGGGTGATCTCGCCTTTCTTATGGATTATGGTACTCAACAAAATCCTGTCAAGTCTCGACAGGGAAGGTATCAAAGTCGTTGCGTATGCGGATGACGTGGTTGTTCTAGTATCAGGAATGCTTCCGAACGTGATTATTGAAATCATGAAAAGAGCTCTGGGTAAGATTAGCAGTTGGGCTACAAGTTGTGGTCATAGCGTTAAACCAAGCAAACTGAAAATTCGGAGTTTTTTATTCATCACAAGGCATACCTAAATTCAGAATCTGACTTTGGAAAATTGTTTTTTTTTTTTTAATTTGCAAACTTTTAAACCCACCATCAAATCGCAAATAATATCTATGTGCATTTAAGAAACAGAGTTTGAAGACCCAATTTGTGGTGAGCACCATTTGAAAGCACCTTCTTTTATGGTCCTTGCGTTGTTGAGAAAATATTGTATTTGGACCAGCAAAAGCGCCAAAAAATCTATCCAAAAATAACAAGCGACTTGAAAATTGAATGAAGTTACAAGAACTGTCAGGATTTGCCACGAAATCCAATCTTTTCTATAAGGTCGGGAAGAAATCACAATCTTATTTTTTCATTGAATTGGTGTGTTTTTTTTTTTTTGTTTTATAATATTCAAAGAAAAAAATCATGAATTCTTTCTTTTATGCTTTGAATTTCGTTTTTATTTGTTTTTATTCTTATATTTTTTTTATTTTTGTAAATATTTTTACTTAGGTATTTTGTGCATTCGTTCAACATTATTTTAACAAACAAAATTCGTTACGAGTAAATCATACGAAATATTTTTTTTTGTCGTGACTGATAAATATTGCATTTCTATTGCACATTAGGCTAAATAATAAATATCCTTGACAACATTTTTGATATACCTACCATATTTGCGAAAAACGAAACTTGAACACCCTGAGGTCAAACCAGATAACGATGCATAAGACAGCTACAGTTTATATAAAATAGATTTAAGAAAACAGATATTATTGTATACTGTTGGGCCCCTATTGTTGAGCCAAAGCATTTAAATATTTATTATTCACCACCATTTGTTACCTAGCCTTAAGTCAAATTGTATATACCGAAAGCTTAATAAAAGCAAATGCCAAATGCCAAATTGTCTTAGTGTGATTCTAACCAATCTTGTGTAGCAGATAAGGCTCCAGCTTGGAAAGTGAATTTTGTCTCTGTTGGGTCCGTCCGTCCGTGTATGTAGAGCGTGGCCCTACTTCCTCCTATCAGCTCGGCCCGTAAGTCAGTCAAGGGGGCGGCCACCGTGGCGAAGTCCTGGATAAATCTTCTATACCAGGACATGATGCCAAGTACACGACGTAGTTGTCGTATATTTGTTGGGGGAACGAGGCTTTGCACTGAGGTGATTTTGTCCGGATCCGTGTGTATTCCTTGTCCACTAACGACATGCCCCAGGTATTTAAGCTTGCTACGACAGAACTCACACTTTGCTGGATTACGGAGGTAGTACCGCTGCTTAAAAGGTTGATCCGTGGTGAGTCGGATTCGATGTTGGTATTTCCTGGCTGTGTACTCCCTAATTCTCTCAGAAGGCGTATGAGTTGCTGTTTTTGCCCTTCTGTCAGATGCTCCCTCCACTTGAGGACACATGTTGTCGGTGCCTTGGCGGTCGCATATTCCACTCTTCTGATCGTACGAACTCATATTCCTGTGCCATGGCCATTAATTCCTCCGCGGTCTCGAAATCTCTTCGACGGATATAGAGCCGGTATTCAGGCCTGAGGTTGTCGTAGAATCGTTGCAGTTGGTCCCCGTTGCGTGTTCGGGGGTGTTGGCGGACGAGGTACTGAAACGAACGTATGAAGTCCTTTGCCTTCTCCCGGGGCCCTTGTCTCTTCCTATTTATCTCATCCTCTAGTTTGTTTATGTAACGAGATGGCAGAAACTGATGAAGAAGGTAGGTCCGGTATGATTCCCAAGATTGGAATTTCTCTCGATTTATCCAGAGGATTTATTTAAGCGCCTTTGCCCGAAATATTGCGGGTAACGTCCGTACCAGCTAACCGAGGGGCGTATCGTAAGGCAGTGCTGAGGCACTAGCCGTTCGATAAACTCTAGTGCGTTCCCGGCACCGTCAAATCTTAGGCCCAATCTACGGACCGTATTGTTTTCCTCGGCCTCATAGCTAAGGCCCGGACGGATCGTCTGGTGGGGTGGTTCCAGACTGTTCCAGACGAGCTTAGGAGGGGCTCTGGTGAGTGGTGACCGGTGCCGAATGACAAGCTGCCCTGGAGGGGCCGGGGTGATCGTCGGTGGCTCGAAGGTCGTTGATCGGCACTGGGAAACTGGTCTCCGTAAAAAGATCCGATTTTTCTTCCTCACTAGGGTTTTGTCCTTCCTGGTGAGAGGAACCCTGTCTTTCGGTGGTATTAGCGTACTCGCGTTCTTCCACCTTTTCTTCCCATTCCTGACACAGGTTTGAGGTTGACTTCCGGGTTCGAGCCTCCCTGATGTAGCCGCTCAATCGCTTCCGTAGCTGACTGACGCCTCCTTTGGTATCCAAGCTTCTCTCGCTCATGAGCTGGTCCTGTTTCTGCAGCAGGTATATCAAACCCAGATTGCGGGTGATCGCACCCTCAAAGAAGAATTTAGAAAACTAGAGAATGAAAACAGTGCGAAAACATGTCATAATACTGAGGGTATGAAAATACTGAGGGCATAACACTGAGGGCGGAAAAGAATCCAAGCTTGTATCGGCATGAGCAAAAATAACCTCCGTCTCCTAACGGGATTCCTATGGGGGTATTGTAGACTCAAGGAACAACTCAGGAAACTGGTTATATCTGAAGTGCAAATTCTGCGATGAGTCCAGTGAAATCCCAGAGTACGCATTGGGATCATGTAGGGCACTGACCCACAAAAGACTCAAATACTTGGACGGCAGAACTTGGCATCTTAATCCCGGAATGATACATTGGTTAAATACTATGATGGTGAGTCCCATTATCTCGTACGCGGCAATTGCCTGGTGGCGGAAAGTACTTGAACACACTATACGGCAAACACCTTCAGAAGCTTCAACGCATTGCCTCGGCATGCGAACTTGCCCAACAACAGCACTTGAGGCCATTATTGGGCTCTCGACCCTGCAATTCTTCATTAGAAAGACGTCTGCTAGAATCGCCATTAAACTGCAGCTAGAATAGAGGTGAACATGTAGGACACCTGAAAATACTAAACCTAAACTTGGACATGTTTTGCTCCGTCCCGGACACTATGGTTAGGCAATACAAAATCGGGAAATTATTCGATGTAGAATTACTTGATCGTGCTAGTTGAACCAATGGTGACCCGACACTGGACCCTAAAAGCAGGTCCGACGGATCATAAATGGATTCCGTAGTTGGAGCTGATGTCTTTGGACCCCACACAAAAGTCTCGATACCCATGAGAATGTGTCCCACGGTGCTTCAAGCGGAAATCCATACGATCGAAATATGCGCTGCTCTAATCTCCAAAAAATGTGCAACCATACAAATTTTCTCAGATAGTCAGGCAGCTTTACATGCCTTGGCATCCAATAAAATGGACTCCAAAACCGTCAAGTGCTGTGACGATGCTCTGCAAATCCTAGCCAAACATAACAAGGTAAAACTTGGCTGGGTACCTGGTCATCAGAGTATTGCAGGCAACGAACATGCAGACAAACTAGTTAGGGCTGGTTCCCAACTGCACTAAGGCTAATTAATGAATGGGAAAAACAACTACGTCTTGAACACTGGGAACATGTCCTGAGAAATCCTTAGGCTCAGTAAGGATAATATAAGAAAAGTAGTGGGCTTCCTCACAGGCCATTGAGGCCTTAGATATCATCTCAACAAAATTAACCTTTACCTGGAAACAGAATGCAGATTCTGTCTGGAGGATGTCGAATCCTCCGAACACAATCTCTGTGACTTGCCAGCTTTTCATTGGTTAAGAAAGCGTTTCTTCAACAGAGAGACTCGTACACCGGCAGATATAATGCACCCTGCTACTAACGACTTATTGACCTTCACGTGGAAGGTCGCACGCCTTTTAGATAAACCTTTTCCCGTTGATACAATAGATCTTTCAGGTCGCAGTGTTAGCCTACTGGGCATGGGATATTAAAACAAAAAAGAGCTCACAGTACAACAACCCCTTTCACATGAAAGTAATAATACGTCATAATAATACGATGTTCATACAGAAAACATCCTTGATTGGAAGAATTTTGTCTACCAATATCACTCGAAGAGAAAAACAGACTTATCGTAAGAGCCGGTGCTTATGCAAAAAATGTATTGGTTCCAATTCAGAAAAGAGTCCGCATATACGTACGAATGTAAGGAATCGTTCAAAAGTGTAATTTTTAAGGACCGTTGATTGCTCAAAAAGGGCTTCAAGAATCCTTTAGAAGTCTAAAACAAAACTATAATATTGTTACCCAGCAGGACATCCTATCACTGGCGCAGAGTTTAAAGACTTACAAGTAATGTCTCTCTTTTCAACAAACCCCTCATCCTCTGATTACTATGACTTTTACAAATGTTTGCCTCATCGTAAAGTTGAAAAAGAAGATAAACATGTTCTGAATTTTGTTTTTAGTTCGATTAGGTACATACTTATATTTAATATATATTTAAATATTGGTAGGCGCAGTGGCTTAGTGGTTAGTGTGTTGGACTACTAAGCGAGGTGTCCCAGGTTCGAATCCCGCAAAAACCCAAATTCCAACTTAGGGTTTTTTCCACTGCGCCACCTCTCGCGAACGTCTGACAAACATCCGAGAGTGGGCTTTAGAGCTTCTCAATTAGCCGTTTGGAATCGGCATAAAATTGTAGATCCCTTCCATTCGTTCCAAAAATGAAACTCACACAAAACGAATGGTTGTGAGAAGCTAGGCCTTGGGGTCCCTACGGACCTGTTGCGCCAACTATATATAGGTACATACTTAAGTAATATTTTTACTTAAAATTGATTTTCGGTTCATATTCTATTCTGAAATGTAAAACAGAAACTAGAGATAGTTAACTGAAAATTTTGATTTCAATCAGTTTAAAATAATTGGTGCAAAAAATGGATGACTGTCTTTTTTCTATTTTAAATATTTTTATCTCAGAAACATATTTATATACCAATAAATATTTTTCGCTGTTTTACTCTTTAAATTTCAAAGAGTGGCACAGTAAAAATATACTGTAGCTGTGTCAGAAATAGATTGTGAAAAGTTCGTTTAAATAAGAAGCAAAACATTAAGTGAAGTTACCCCCTTTTATGGGGACTGTGAACGTGTCAATAAAAACAAAATTTTACAGGAGGAACGAGAGTTCCTTTCAAAGAGTCAGTTTTGTACTAAAATATGTTATTTCATATCCTAACTTAGTAAAAAAATTTATTTATTTTTAGAGAAAAACTCGTTTTCTTAATATGACTACAACTAATTATATTTCTGCAGTTAAGAGTTGTTTTCGTTATACCCTTGGAGTTATGAGGTTTGCTTCTGAACAATCTACCTTGTAAATAAATATTATTGATAACTAAACTACTACCATTAGCTAGTAGATACAATCCGTAACAATTGGATAGCCTCAGATATCTGTGGCAACAAGGAAAACAACATAAGTCATTTTTAGCCACTTTTCAGGAGCGCACTATTAAGGATAAAGTTTGCCTGCAGATGTGGGAAGACGACGTTTTTTCCTGACCCATAACACAGCAACCGTAAGAGATATTTCAATGAAACAAATATGACATATAAAGCAGGATACAGTGCATCCGATAGTAACATTAACTCAATTTTGACATAAGTCGACTTATGCTGTTTTTCCTTGTTGCCACAGATATTATTATTTTTTGTAACTAACTCTTTTTTTGAGCTTTTTCATGTGTACGCAAGGAAATATACATTGGGTGACAAGCTAAAAGCGAGAGTTTCTGAGATTAAGAGAGCTTTTTAGCGGGACTTTTTGTGCAAGTTTTGTATGCATTAATTTTAATGTGAATTTTTTTTTTGTAACATTAGAATAGCCTCTTACTCATTGTAAGCGAGAGTTTAGCAGCGTGATCATCGGAAAGCTATCGGAAGTGATAAACGGTTTATATTTTGTGTTTATGATCTGTTTAATAGTTTAAATGGGTAGAAAAAATTCGTTAAATGCAATGGAAATTGCTTAAATAGAGGCTTATAACTAAAAAACTTGATCGAAGTCCAAAAAAAAACTAACAGTTATTTAAGAAATCCATTATTTTACGGAAAAAAAATACAAAGGCCGTATTTCTATTGTAGCCGAGAAAAACCGCAAATTATAAGGTTAACTTCCAATGCAACCCATTCTCTAAGTAAGATTAGACACGAAGCTGGGCTAGAAGTTAGTCGAATGACCATAAGTAGAGTAATTAAGAGTGCCAGACACCTGAAGCGTCTGAAACTAAAAAAAAAATACCACCTACAAAGCTTGAAAACAACAGCGGCATAGTTTTGCAAGATCGCACATTGGTTGGAAAACTGATGGCAGCAGTCACTCAAACGATTGGCGGAAAGTGATATTTTCTGACGAAAAGAAGTTCAACCTCGATGGGCCCTAAGGATACAACTATGACTACCATGATTTAAGAGAAGAAAAGAAGAATTTTATTAATTCTGATCGTAAAAATCGTGAAAATCCTTTGGCTATGACATTTTTGGTAGGTACCAAAATTGGAGCTGAATTTCCCTCGCATAAAATACCTGGCCAGCGATGGCATATTTAACGTTTTTAGCCTACATGACGATTTGCCAATTTTCGCCTGTCATTTTCGATTTTCAAGTCACAAGCAAATGCCCAACGACGATTTGATGATTTTTCACTAACTCATGTTACACTCACAATTTTCCACCTAATGGCAGCTCCCACCAAATGAAATGAAATCCCATTCCCATCTCCCATGACACATTTTAAGAACTCTTCCTAGTTCCTACAGTCAAATGAAAGCTTACTTTGTGTTCACTTCATATTGGATGTGGATATGGGTAGTGTCTAGTGTGACCGCTGCAGAATTCTTAAAAGTCTCAAGAAAAAGGGTATTTTTGAACCATATTTAACAAAGCGTCGGCTCGCTAAACACTGAAAACGTTTAAAGGTTTTTACGTAGATATAAGAGCATTTGGACAATTTTCGAAACGCCTTTTTCAACTAAAAAAGGACCAAAATAGCAACAAAAAAAAAAGTGTCAAAATTGACTATCGAAAAAAGTGCGAAATGCAACTTTAGTTGCACAACGAACACGCTGGCTGTCTATACGGTAAGTTACACAAAATGTATATCAGTCCTTTGGTTTTTCACGTTTTTCGTATAGCCTGCATTTAGGCAGGATTCAACTACCTATAATTAATTCACTTTAGGTTAGGTTAGGTTTATGGGTGGGTACGGCAAGAGCGAGTCCTGCCGCACCCAACTTAGGTCCATGTGGACCCATTGTGATGCCCTTGTTGGGGGGGTAAGCCGATGTTGTTGCCGATAGCGTTGTTCCTTCTCGGTTACTCGACCTTGTCCAGCCATCCTATTGTGTTTATGCACCTGTAAAGCTCAGATAAAGTGACATCTGAAAGTTCGTGTAGGTCATGGAAGTAATATCTTCCAAGTGTTCTATGCCTCAAGTGACAGAGACTTGGGCATTGACAGAGGAAGTGAGGTATGTATGTACCTCCTCGGCTCCGCAACCCCTGCATGTATCGTCATTCTTAAGTTTCATTTTCATTGTGTGGTTTCTTAGGAAGTTGTGACCCGTTAGGGCCCCTACCAGTTTATATATAGACGTTGTATCAAGCCGCATAAACTTGCTAGTCCGACTTGGATTATAAATATTCCAGCCATAGCTTCCGTGGTATTTCGCAGGTAGTTAATTCTTTCTACCTGTTGTTGGCTTTCATCCGGGTTTTATTTTCCACTCTCGCTCTAAGATTACAGAGTGGTGATTTGATTGAATCAATCGCCCGGTCTTGATCCATAGCAGAACCGTTTCTTGCCAGTTCATCAGCCATCTTATTGCCGGTTTCGTCCCTGTGTCTAGGGACCCAGCAGAGACGCGTGATGTGCTGCGAGCAGAGAACCTTGAGCTCTTCGCGGCAGCGGCGAACCAGCTTCGATTTTATTTCAATAGCAGATACTGCTTTTATAGCTGCCTAAAATAAAATAAATAAATTAGTTGGCGCAATAGGTCCGAGGGACCCAAAGCCTAGCTTCTCACAACCATTCGTTTTGTGCGAGTTTCATTTTTTTTTTTTGGAACGAATGGAAGGGATTTACAATTTTATGCCGATTCCAAACGGCTAATCGAGAAGCTCTTTCAAGACAGTTATGCTCTCGGATGTTTGTCAGACGTTCGCGAGATGTGGCGCAGTGGAAAAAACCCTAAGTTGGAATTTGAGTTTTTTGCGGGATTCGAACCTGGGACCCCTAACTTAGTAGTCCAACACACTAACAACTAGGCCACTGCGCCTGGCTGTCAATAAATATGGTAATACCATTATTTAGTATTGCTAACATTGACACCATATGGGCAGCTTCGGCGATTGCCAGAACCTCCGCCTGAAAGACACTACTTTGATCGGTTAGTCTGATTGAGTAGTGTATATTTAACTCTTCAGAGAAAATTCCAGCACCTGTTCCACAGTCCATCTTAGATCCATCTGTGTAGATGGATATCGATTTCCTTTTTGTGGGTTCATCTTTGCTGGGAAAATAGCAAGAGAATGGACTGAACAAGACCAGTTCAGTCTTCTGTAGATTGACTCCAAGACCGCATTGGTTTGCCCACATTTTAAGTGTTCGTAATGCGTTTTCTAGTAAAGGGTCCGCCATCTAACTTTTTTTTTCAACTAGTGCTTATTTCGCGAATGGTAACACTTAGCTCATGTCTGATTTGACAGATAATTAGTTTTATCCTTCCGCTGAACGAATATGGTTGTGTATACGCTTGAAAAACGCTGGGAAATATTGCGACATTACTTTGAAAATCATGGTAATGTTTCAGAATGTGTGCGAAAATTGCGTACGGTATTTGGAAGAAGAGAAGCACCGTCAGCTCCGTATGTTCGTTATCTTGTGAAAAAAGTGAAAGAAACTGGCATCCTCATCGATAAACCAAAGCGTGAAAAGACAAAAACAGTGCGTACACCCGAGAAAATTGCTGCTGTGGCGGAATTTGGTCCAGAGGCATAATTGGGCCATTTTTCTTCGAAAATGAGCAAGGAGTGGCCGTTACAGTCAATGGCGATCGTTATCGGGCCATGTTGAACGAATTTTTGTTCACAAAAATTGAAGAGGGGGATATTGGCAACATTTGGTTTCAACAGGACGGAGCTACGTGCCACACAGCCGAAGCTACGCTCGATGTTTTGCGCCCATGACTTTTGTATATAACTTTAGAAAATAAACAAAGCGTGAAAATTATAATGATTACAATTTATTGTTTTTATGGTAATGACGTTTTTTTAAGCAGAAAATGCAGATTTGGTAAAATTTTATCTGGCACAACTGTACCTGGCAACCAGTTAAATGAAAAAAAAAAAGAAGTTTAAAACGCATGTGGCATGGCGCAGTAAAAAATACATTTTTAAAGGGGCGTATTTTTTCGATATTATCCAGATGTCGCTCTTTCGTTTATAAAAAAAAATAAACATAAATGTAATAATAATTGTGTTATGTACGTTTTTAGTAGTACATGATTAAAAAAGAGATTTATATCACAGATGAATCCATGATGGACGGCGGATCGGAGGCCGGTATCTTTTCAGAAGAGCTGGAACCAGCCATCAATCACGTTAGGATCGGAAAATTCACTTCGAGTACATGTTGGATTCATGAATGATGAATCGATCCATTTCTTCATAGATGGATCGAAAACTGTGAACGGTGTTGAACGGTTTGCTAAAGATATCCGTATATTCTCCGATAAACAAACTGGGTTAGGGGCATCACAGGTAACTGCAATTCCGATGAGCTCGCCAAACACAGAACTAAACTACCTATGATTCAAGTGGCGCAGGGACATAAGTCTCGAATTTTTATCGTTGAAAATGGGACACAAGTTCTGAATGAAAACAACGGTTGGAAATTGTTTGTTTTTTTTTAACGTTCATAAATATATAGGTAAGACATAATTAACGAGAAAAAAAAACCGAAACAAAGTAAACAAACATTTTCAAAAATCTGTTAAAACTTGGTCGTCTTACAAATAAATAAAACAACTGTTTTTTATAATTTATCGACAGAAAGGACACAACAATTCATATTTATTTGCAAGCGCCTCTTCATTAAGCTTCGTGAAACAGCAAATACACATCTTACAGTGATTACAAGGCTGTAAAAGTATGTCTCGAGGATTTTTGAAATTGATTTAATGCCATTTCTCATTAAATTCAAATTTTAGTTGCTTGGCTTTTATTTCTTTGCCACGATGCAAACTCGACCAATAAAGAATACAAAATTACATAATTTGCATGAATGCTCGTACGTAGCTAACTGCATTTTTTTCAAGGTAGTACTCAAAAACAACATCGAGATAACGAAACCGGTTTGAATATTTGTTGTAGCATTTGGAGTGGTCTTCTTAGTTTCTCTCTAGGTCATAAGTCCCGAAAAATTAAAAATGAATTGGGGACTTATGTCCCTGCGCCGATTCCAGCTAAGGATTCTGTTGGATTATTATGCGACGTCTGTTAATTGGTTGATTTCTTTGCCTCAATAGCCGTTTTTCTTTTTTAGTTCAGAGCAGAACCTGAACTGTTATACAAAAAGTTCGTGTTTCTTTTTTAATTCAGATATATCAGAGCTCAAATGTGTTTTTCTTTTTTCGTTCAAAGCATGGACAGGGCGCGCTCTATGAGCTCAGAATAAATTGACTGAGCAGCCTGAGGAAAAAGATGATTACACATGTACAAGCACACTTCCAGTCACATTTGACAGAAGAAAAAAAAACAGGAAAAACAAAAAAAAAACATCAGAATGCTCTGAGCACAATCGGTTCAGAGCGCGCTCATAATGCTCGAGCTCAGTTCAGTGCTCAGCTCTGAACTAAAAAGGATCTTAATTGCTAGTTATATTATTCTATTAAAGTTCATCACCCTGTTATTTGTACTAGATTCAGTATACGTACTTGACTTTGGCAATGCATTTGTCTCATTGATTTGTAGTTACTCTTTTGTTAAAGTCAATGTCAAAAAATGTTAAAATAAAAAATGTGGAGATCGAGGTTAAATCGAAACGAAAGAGGTTTCTCTTTTTTGATCGATCGTTCTAGCTTATCCTAAACATAAATTTGGTCCTTCTTGAGCCGGATTATTCAACTAGTCACTAGTCCAAAGTTGAAAGTGCTAAAAGCTAAACGTTCCGTGTTAAAAGGCATCATAACACGACATGCAAATTTCGTGTTTTCTATCACAGAACATGTGAGCACCACCTAGTGCCAATTGAGATTGGAGAGACTGGAGACTGCTTGGCTACAATATCAGGATATTCAAGAGGCAATGCTGGAAAAATTGGAAGATCCCGAATGTTTCATAGTCGACAGCGACTTTGCAGATCTCGAAACCAAATACTTCGGGTTGAAGGCGAAATTAATGGCTAGGATTAAAACCCCATCGTTGGAGACAGATGATTTAAATAGGAGTCTCAAGCAATTGACGGGTCAACATACAGAACTCATGGGGAAGATGTCATTCAACTCATCACGTGTGGACCAGAAGCTGTCAAATATTGTCATTTCGACATTCACAGGTGACCTCACTGATTGGATAAATCGCGTGGTTCGCGTCTTCTTTATTGCCTTGTCCAAATTGAACTAACTGCACAAAGTCATTCTTAATTTCTAGATACATTTTCTGGTTAGGTTCAAATTGCTGATCTGCAGTTCCCATCGTATATGGGATACCTCCACTTCCCCGTATCCGGCGTAACGGTGGGAAGGTATTCGCTAAGGTGCAAATCGGATACGCTACGCGTGAGTCGGTTCAGGTATCCAGCGCAGCAGACTTGTATGGACTTGCAAACGGATGCGCGTGAGCTTCGCTTGCAATTTGTTTACTAGCAGGTGGATATCAGATTGTTATAACTTAGGTACATTTCATTTCCCAATATTTTGTACTTTATTTTGTGTAAGCAAATGAAATATTTTCACGTTTATTTCAAAATTCCAAAATTCCTCATATATACATATAGACATATTTTTTTTATATACAGGACAGTTCCCATTTCTAAATGCTTGCAGTAAATCGTTTTAAGTTTTCGGTTGAACGTTTGAACTGCAATACATAATCCACTAAGAACCCCAACTTGTCCTTATTATGTCAATTTGAATCCCTGTGAAGTACAAAAAAATATTTAAAAAATTGCTGTCAACTAGTCGCTAACCGTGGTGGAATGTGACAGAGTGCGAAAGAAAACACATTTTACTATTACTAGATATATAATTTTTTTCTTCTAGAAAATTTATGTAACTACGAGTATAATCTTTAAAATAATTCTATGTAAGGGAAACGAATAATTTCGGCACGACTATAACAACTTGTGCGCAGAACAATACTCATTCCATTAACATCCCTATTACTTAAGGTTTACTTACCATCAAAAAATGTGATTTCGCATTAAGGTCATATTTATGAGACTACATCAGAAAACTTAATTCAATTCGAACCAGTAAAGTGAGCATTTGCTTCGTAAATTTTACATTTAATATAAATCGACTGTGGAAGCACTAAAGAGAACAAATAATTAAATGAACTTTGACTCCATTTCTATAATATATATATATATATATATAGATATACATGCCTTTACATTGCTTTTTAGTAAAAGAGATTGACGTGAAGCAGAGTCGTAAGTGATATGAAGTGGAAAAACATTTGACATCCTTTTGTAAGGTTAACTTTAACCTTTTGTGGTGGCAAACTAGGCAGCATTTGCTGGAATCATTTTTACGAGAGTAAGTTTAAGGCCAAATGCTTATGAATAGAATAGGCAAATTTATTTATCGGTATATTTTACAATTTAATTGAGGTGAGATTGATGCTTTACATTAGTTGTAAACTTCCAACGTAAGAACATCCTTAATCGCTAATAAAATTTATAATCTTCTATTCTTTAGCTCCTTCTTTAAGCTTTTCTATAATCATTAACTGTAAATCATGACCTCTCTAGTTCACTTGCTCATTGAGTTTTCCATACCACACAGTCTTTTGTTCTCGAAAGCATACCGTGCAGCGTTTCGATGTTATAAAGCGTCGAAAGTGATGTTTACAACATTATGGCAATGTTTCCGTTTCAATGATAATCATGTGTTTGGTGTACACTTTGACAGATTGTGAGATCTCAAAACAATTTTTGAAAAGTTTTTCGACTTCTTCTGGATACATATTAAAGGATTCCACCACTGCGCGGCGTGGAAAACTTAGCACAAATTGCTATGAGTCGATTGTAAGAGGCGGTTATTTAAAAGCATTGTTAGAACTTTAAACGATGAAATAAGAAAATCTGCACCCTAATTCGTTGGATCTGGTATCCGATCTTATATATATTGGAAGTATTAAAGCTTCCTTTGAATTGCTGCGGCAGAGCGCCTGTATAAAATTTTCTATGAAATGTCGATGTAATTTAAAATGCAAGAAGAAAAGAGGTCCTCCATCCCTGTTGTGATGCTTTGATTCGATCTCAGTTTCGATTCCCGGATTCAAACATCTGACAAACGGTTGTCAATTCATCTCTTGCATTGAAAAAATCACACAAAAAAAAATGGTTGTGAGAAGCTAGGCCTAGGGCACCTAAGCATACATACGTAATTATGGCGACAACTATTTAGTTATTTCATAAAATCATTTTATGGTTCTGTTTAAAATTCTCAGCAATGTTTGTAAGAGTGAAAATGCGATCCAGTGTTGAATAGTGCAATGAGCAATTCTGTAGAACTGTTCTTGTAGAACTCGAAAGGAATCCGATCGTGTCCTGGTACTTTTCTCGGTTTAGATGAATGAAATGCACTTTTCACCTTAGATAGGGTAGATTGCATGTCTAAAAACTCGTCTGATAAGTATGGGACTGCATATTGGGGTAAAAAATTTCATATACCTTCTTTTCACAACAACTTGTTAGGTTTGCATACTTATTGCTATGAACGAATTTCCGTTTAGAGCGACTTACCGCTTTAAACGACTTAATTTACCGATAAATCGTTCGGTTACAGCGACTAGTTGTAGTTGTTTGAAAAAAAAAAAACGAAAAGTGTTATTATGCAGCGTTTGGAAGTTGGTGAAAGTAATGTCAACCTTGCAAAGAAATTTGCAACAATATCTACATTCAAGAAAAATAAGCATAAGATAGAACCTCTGTTCAATGCAAATGGTTTGAAACCGAAACGAGTGAGGGCCTCCACTCAAGAACTAGTTGAAGACGCATTATAACGGTGGTTTAAACTGCAGCGTAATCGGGGACTACCCATAAGTAGGGATGAAACGATACCTTCAAAGTATCGAAACCTACTCGGGTATGAAAAGTATCTATACCTACTTGCATCGAATTAAAATTCCAGATGAAAACAATAATTTTTCAAGTTTTTATTTTTAAAAAGAACAAAATACATTTTGTGGAATATTTCCTAAAAAACGTCAGTTTTTCTAGATGACGTTGAAGCCGGCGAATCTACATCTTGGGACATTTGATTTTCAGAATAATCTGGATCTGAAGATTCTTTCTGTAGTCGCCTTAATAAAATATGAATTTATAAATAAAGGGTGGTTAAATTTTAAGGGCCGATGTTGAATGTGAACCACACCTAAACGTCAAGTTTTTTTCTGAATTTCATTTGACATTTCTTTATTTCAGACTAACTGAATTTGAACCATGGAAAGATACACAATCGAGCAACGCGTTAAAGTTATTCAGGCTTATTATGAAAATGGGCGTTCAAATCAAAATGCATATCGTGCACTTCGTGATTTTTTTGGTCAATTTAATCGGCACATTTTCTCCTTAGTGGATTCGTCAATAAGCAGAATTGCCGCATTTGGGCGAATGATAAACCAAGAGTAATTGTCGAAAAACCAATGCACCCACAAAGAGTGACTGTTTGGGGCGGTTTATGGGCTGGCGGCATCATCGGGCCGTATTTTTTCCGAAATTAGGCCGGTCAGGCAGTTACTGTGAATGGTGTTCGGTATCGTGAGATGATAATGAACTTTTTGTGGCCCGAATTGGAAGACATGGATGTGGACCAATGGCTCTTTTGCGAGAGAAATTCAATGACCGTGTAATCTCACGTCGTGGCGATGTTAATTGGCCGCCACGATCGTGCGATTTTACGCTATTGTACTTCTTTCTTTGGCGTTATTTGAAAGAAAAGGTGTACGTCGATAAGCCATCAACAATTCAAGAGCTTAAGGATGAAATAATTCGGCACATTAACGGCAAAGAACCTCAATTATGCCTCAGCGTCATCGAAAATTTGGACCATCGGATGGAGGTAATTGAACCATACCAATATTATCATAATAAAAAGAAATGACAGTCATTTCCTAAATAATTTGTGTTTTATTCAAAAAAAAAACCTAATTGATTAATTAACTTTGATAATCCGTGTTGCTTTGTTAAAATTATATTTTAATTTGAGGAGCCATCAAATTAATGTTTGTGCAAATTGGAAGTATTTCCGCATCTTTACTTTTTTTCGTAATATATAACCATATTTCTGAAGCCGGCGGGCTCATTTTTAATAATTTATTTTGAAACAACAAACGATTGAACAAAAGCGACGTAACTCACCACTGATAATCGACAAAAGAGTAAAGACTTAAGAATTTACGACTTTACGTGGGAAGAGTAAGACTAAACGCATTCCTAGAGAGTTAATTTAATTTTGTAAAAGAATTCATAAAGACTGTAAGAGTGTGCGTACAGAGATATAAAATGCGTGGTGTATATGTTTAAGTAATGCAAGCATTTTTATGTTTGCCCGGAAAGTTTGTGATTTCTGTTTTGTGCAAAAAGGAATTCAAAATTGCATGAACATTGAGTATGTGTGTGAAACTAGGTTGGGTGTTAAGTCAAAGTGTGATACTTTCATTCGATGCAAGTACTTTTATACGATACATACTTGCTATCGCAACCAAAGGTACCGATTCCCAAAATACTTGATATCGAATCAAAAGTATCGAGAATTTACTTGTATTTACTTGAATTCATCCCTACCCGTAGGTGGGCCTATGCTTCAGGAAAATGCCAACTTTTTCGCTAAGGACTTGAGAATTCCTAATTTTCATTGCTCTGCAAGCTGGATTAATCGTTTTAAGGGAAGACACCATATATTCGCTGGTAAGATAGCTGGAGAGTCGATGTCCATCCAACAAAGTGATGTGAGTGAGTGGCAAGCAAAATTCGAAATTTTTAATGCGGACGAAACGGGTTTGTTGCACAAACAAACACCAGATAAATCATTAAAGTGTTCATAGTTCATAGTGAAAAATGCCTTGGAGGTAAACTGTCCAAAGAGAGAATAACTGTGACGGTTGCAGCCAACATAAGTGGTACGGTTAAAAAAGCCCGACGCCCAAGATGTTTTAAATTTGTACAGTCATTGCCAGTAGATTATGAGAGCAATCGGAGAGCCTGGATGAATCTGAGACTTTCATCAAGTGGGTACGTTATTGGGAGCGTGAATTAACTAGCAAGAAACAAAAAATCCTGCTTTTGCTTAGCAATTGTCCAGCACATCCGAAAATCAGTGAATTAAAAAGCGTAACTATGAGATTTCTGCTCCCAATACCACTTCGGTATTGCAGCCCATGGGTCAAGGTATTATCCGAGCTCTTAAATCACACTTCCGCAAAAATCTAGTTCTTAAAATTATCGACTATCTTGATACAAATAAAGACGCCAGCGGTTATCGATGCTATACTTATGATTTACGATACCTGGAATAAAATTACACAATGTACAATTTTTAACTACTACAGACATACATTTTGTCAAGTGTCCGAATTCCACGGTATCGGCTGATTTCGACGACGGAGATTACGTTCCGCTTTCAGTTTGGATGAAAGCTTTTAAGTATCAGATACCCACAGAAAACAAGGAGCTTGAAGAATATTCTGCTATTGATGATGCTGCAGCAACATGTGAAGAACCCTTCGAGGAGAATATTGTGCAAAATGTTATTATCAACAACCAAAATATCAACGAAAATGATGACGAACTGGAGGTAACGTGTTCTATCCCCAGTGCATCCGAGGCTTTGAAAGCTGCAGAAACGCTGCCTGTGTACTGAAAAGTATCATGTCTCTCCTACACAATGCTGTACGTAGTAATTACTTCCGATTAAAAACTAATCAAAAGCTAACTAAAATTACAGACTTCTTAAGCTAGATACATAATAAAACATATATATGTACATACGCAAAATTATTCAGACGCCCATAAATATGATCCAGACAACTCCCGGAAGAAGGCCTGGAACGCTCATTGGCTATAGTTGCTTCGCATGGTCTAGCGAAAAATAAATCTTTTAAAAGAAAGATAATACAACTTTAACAAAACCTTTCGTAAATTTTCATACTATTTAAAATTACGTATTTATTCTCCTATGTAAATTTTTTCTAATGAATACAGAAAGCAAACGAAATTCTTGAGCACATACAGACTGTTTTGTGTTATTTCAATAATTTAGTTTCGAATCCTTAAGCATTAGGGTTATGGTTGATTTTAAGGACTACCCCGATAGAAGGAAGTCGAGAAGGGTTAAATCAGGAGATGAGTCGATCCCAACACTTTTTGACTTTATTCCGCTGTTGAGAATGTTCCCGCAAAATTTTCATTCGAAAATATGGGCCAATGATGCGATCTGAAATTGCAGTTAAACACTAGGTGTACTTCCATGACAGATGTTCGGAGGGTCATACATATCAGAAAAGTGATTGAAGGTTATCACATTACCAAAACTAACATTGGAATCGCTCCCTAGAGACGTATAAGAGTTTATGTCCAGTTCTAAAATCGACAGCAACCTAACGGAAAAGTATCAAAAATAAAACTAAACGAGTCCGAACCGGACGGCGGATACCTCAATTGTTTGGTAAGTAAAATATTTCAGAAAACCCCTCACCTCAGAAAGAAACGTTTCTTGCGCACAATGCTTCATAAACATTTTATTATCTTAGCTTTGAACACATCTTTTTTTAAAGAGAAAAATCTCTTAAAAGCTTTTTATCCATTTGTTGCTGCGTTGCTGTATAATGTTGGGTATTTATGTATAAGTGTATCTTATATACCACGCAAGGACACACTGAAGTTTGTGTGGATGCGTCGATAGCAAAAACTTTCGCTCTGACAGTGGTACAGATGTAAGCTGACAGATGCTCATGTAAAGCTCCTCTTGCCATGGTGGTGAATACAAATCTAGGGCCGTAATGTCTGCGGTGAGTTAAGTGTATAAATGCTGAATATCCTTAAGGATTTCCTCAGTTCACCTAGAACCAACGGTGACGTCGCGTACATTGACAACGAAGCAATTCGACAATCGACTGAATTCAAATGCAGAATTTTGTGGACTTCCTTTTAAAAAATACAAAAGTATCTATACCATGTCTTACCTTAAATTAAGTTAATCGTAATAAACAAGTTTTAATGTGCGAATATAATACAAGAAAGCAATAAATAATTATACATACCTTAAAGTGAAAACAAGGTCAGGAATAATAGTCATTTGATCTGAAATAATAATAATAATAGAAAAAAAATATTTTGAATAGTTTTTTTTTTATTGCCAGAATACTAACATTGCAAAGTTTGTTTTGTGTACCCAAAGAAAGTGAATACCTAGCATTTACACTGAAAGTGATGTAGTTTTCTCGAAAATTTCTGGGAAATCCAGTTGTGTGCCCACAATAGTGCATTTATTATGTTTCATACGTATACGGATAGGAATACATATATATAAAAGCATGCGAGAGATGAGGAAACCACTCTTAACAGGTAAGAAAGGTCATAGGGTAGCTGCCTGCAAATGCTAAAGCAATGCAACTTTCGTATGTGAAGGTCAATTAATGATGGTAATGGTTTTACGTAAGCTTAAAGGGTTATACAAGTACGAGTACATTATATTGACTTTTCCTATTTAGGTTAATGGGTTAGTGCTCGAATAAATCCAATTTCTGATTCTTCATTTCATGCGTTTCTTCCGATACCAACTGATACGTGGAGGCATTCTTTTCTCGATTAATTATCCTTTGTGTTTTAATTATGAGTTCTTATTACATTTTTCGCTGAGTACAAAAAAGTGTTAGGTTTATATTTTTTTTTTTTTTGTGTCAACCAGAAAAAATCTTTTCAACTTTGATGGAAATTTATGTGTAGGCATGGCTATTACATTCAAATGATATTCTTTTGGCAGAGGGTATTGAAATTTGAATTTTCTCAGCTAATGTTAACGTTTTTGAAAACCTGATATTTTTGTTTACATAACAGTTTCCACCTTATTCGGCAGTGAACTTAAAATTTTGCGCCTTGTTTGAGTGCATGAGTTATACTGTTCGTATTTTTAATTTCTTGTGTTTAAAGAAGAATAAACCTTGAAAAACCAAAAATTAATTGGTGTCGGTTCTTATGCGGTGAACATGATTTGATTTGCATGGGATTTTTTGTTGGATTCGTATTGGCATACTCCACGGAGCCGAAAGTTGGAAATTTCAACAGAAAAATTTGAAAAACCCTGAACTGCACATTTTCAGGTGGACAGTGGCAATATCTAAAAATTGTGTTTCTATAGGAAGGGAAAAGATAGATTCTAAAGGTGTAAAAAACGCTCGCAGACTCACGTTTTGCAGCTGAGTAGTATATTCGATATTTCCACATTCGCAAATCATAATGGACATGTCCATTTACGAATAGCTAATATCGATGGTGTTGCGTAAAAAGGGCCAATCTGATATTTTCAATCGGCTAAGATTTGCTCATTTCCAATCGTGCAAATTTAGTGATTTAAAGCAACGAAAATAGTGGACCTGATAGATTAACATATCCTGTGCAACACAAAATAAAAAAGAATAGTTTAAAAAGCTGCTTGGCAAAATTAATAAATAAAAAGAACGATAAGGTGTAGTTTGGCCCTTTTTGCATAAGATCAGTTTCTGTGAGGAAAAAATTAAAAAGTCCAATCCGACAGTTTGGCCTTTTTTGCTACAATACTTTCTTACCTGAATCATCAGAACAGGGCCATTCTATACTACCCTTTAAATCAAAATTGACAGAACAACAAAAAGCGAATTAACTATTCAAGAAATATTATTATTTATAATAAGAAAAATTAAATAAATTATAATTTTGTATTTTTTTTGTATAATTATATTAAAATTCCTCCTCAGCACTCAACTCGTTTTCGTCAGGCTCAGCAAGTGTATCATTTACCGTAGATCTGTGAGGTAAATCAATGAGCTCATGATGGAGGTGAGATGGAATTGCTGCTTTTAAACTGAGACCAACAAGATCTCGGTACTTTGGCTCTGAGATTGGCTGATCCGAAAAGTAAAGTTGAAGCGGAGCTTCTATTGGGCCAGTGCACAATCTTCTTCTTATTTTCAAGCAACACTTGATTTCGGTAGCCTCGGCAGAGTTAAAAATACTAAAACATTCTGAAACACTCAAGCATTTTTTAAACACTGCTTTCTGAACTTTGCTTATTTTTATTATATTTTGTGTTGATGTAATAAATGGACTTTTCTTTTCTGCAAAACTCTTCCAGTCCTTATAATCATTTGAATGTATCATAACTACATTGTATGGAAAGGGGTCAATCCTGGCATTAGAAACAATCGTGCCCCATTCGCTAGGTACGTGTACGGTTTTTTTTTAAATGAACGTGGATCATCGAATGTCCAGCGAGCAGGAAACTTAACGTTTGTTCAATTCAGGCTGCTTGATTTTTTTGTTGCCCGGCACAATTATCGCAGTATAAAGCTACTTCTTTGATTTTTCTTGCATCCAATTTCAGCACGTATAACCAAAAAGCTATAGCACTGGGAAAATCACCAGACATCGTTCAAGCGAACATTAAAGGTGCCCGCATCTACATCCTCTCAGACAGCCAGGCAGCTCTTAAGGCCCTAAGATCGTATTCGATCAGATCAAAACTGGTTTGGTAATGTTTTAACCTCCTTGGAGATATGGCCAAGGACAACATAGTCACCGTTGCTTGGATACCAGGTCAGGAGGGATTTGAGGGTAATGAACGTGCGGATTGTCTAGCAAGAAGAGGCGCATCACGCCTGCTCACTGGTCCTGAGCCCTACTTCGGGTTGCCTTTGAGTTACGTACACTCAAAATTTAGGAAGTGGGAAGATGATCACCTTGCCGAATACTGGACGGAATCCAAAGGACAGAGGCAGGCAAAAAGATTCATAATCCCAGCTTGTAGTAACACAAAAAAGTTACTTGAGCTAAGCAAAGAAGATCTAAGGATTCTAACTGGTTATCTTACTGGTCATTGGCCACTAAGATACCATCTCAAAAAATGGGACTTTCCGACCATATCTCCTGTCGACTCTGCGGAGAAGATGAGATATCCACATTCAAGGGGCAGATATAGGAAACATGGAACCAAGAAGGGTACTGATGTTTATAAAGAGCCTTAACAACTCCCTGGGTTAAACAATAGGGGCCAACACAATAGATCTCTTCTGGTCGCAGTGTACGGGGCCTAATACTTACAATACAAAACTTCAACTTATTGCCACAGCTATAATATTATAAATAGATACATATTAATTATATCTATCACATACCTTCTCTTTTTTTTCGGCTTTCTGCTACTAATCCTAGGATAAGCCTACCCCTTGATAAATTTCTGGACCCTCCTCTTGTTTTCACCATAGCTAGTTAAAACTATTTACTTTTCACTAAAATTCAAAAATTTAACCGCAGACAAACAAATCACAATCACAATGATCCCAGTCGAAAAACCACGTGCTATAAAATGTTTCTGCAGAGTAAAGGTTACGCAGTTTGTACTGAGTGCTATCAATGTACAAATACTACAGTAAAATACCATTCGAAATTTAGTTTTTGATACTCAATACTAGTTTATATTGGTAAAAGTGGAAAGCTTTAATTGCAGATTGGCCTTTAAAATCCAAACCTAACTGTTTATCCTACGAAATTTGCAGATTAGCCCTTGCCGATTGGCCCTTTTGATTTCTTGTGTGAAGGTAAGCGAAAAAAGATTGGCCCTTGCCCTGAAATGCAGATTGGCCTTTTTTGCGCAACACCATCGATATGCGTAGAGCGTTCTCACAAGAAGAAAGAGCCAATCATATGGAATCGATCACCCGCCATGCAACTGCTGGTCAAAAGCAACGTAACCTAAATCAAAAGGAAGAAGGATGGGTGAGTAACCTTTCAATTTGAATAAAGCTGCATATCGCTTTCGGTTTTGGTATTTCGAATATGTGCGGTGTTAACTCATAAAATGATCTTCCGTGCGTTATTATTAGATAAGCCATTGAAAGTCGCCTGTCAGCATTGCAATGCATTGAAGTTCTCAATGAAAAAGTCTGGGTTATGCTGTGCAGGACGTAATGACAAATTACAAATAAAAACAAGAGAAATATAAAAACTTTTACAAAAAAGTTTTGCCGATTCACATTTTAAAGAAACTCACATTATCGGTAATTTACATTTGTAAAACTGCGTTGCTGGATGTACTCGGTCTCGGAGAAAATCTGGCCGGACGAAGTCGATTCAATCATTAACTCCAAAATACCCGATCAAGAAGCCGATCCGGAAGTCTACGAACGAAGTCGTAACTACGCATTGAATTCTATTTAATTTCAAAATAGATTCATTCTTTCAATAGAGAGACTTGAATGGCACATTAATAATTTAATCAATTTAGGGCGGAACGATGTTTGCCCGGCCATATAGATTGAAAAAAAAAACACTTCCAAATATCTTAGAAATTTAAAATAAAAAGTTTACTACCATTTAAAATTAAAGATAATTTCTTATACACGTACATACATAACATAGATGAAAGTAGATAAGATAATTTCTTATATACCTACATACATAACATAGTTGAAAGTATCGGTGCTTATACAGATTTTACATTTAGACGTTGGTTATGGAAAAACGAATGCTTCTTTAATACCTATGCCTTAAAAGTGATATGCTATTTGATGAGGCATATAATTCAGAATTATATCTGAAAAGATTTAAGTTATTTGGAGTTCTCACTGATTTAAACAAATGCAGGGCGTTTATCTAAGCCTTTTTTTTTTTCATTTACTGCTCTTTAAAGTAAGAATTCAAAATTCATCAAAAACTCGTATATATATAAATTTCGAGAGATATTTGAATCAGACCACCGTTGTTGGGTCTTTTTGCGTCTCTCTGTATACGCTCGATTTTCCTTATGCGATACTCGAAATTACAATGTCCTGAAGATAACGACAACACCCACATCAATAATTTTTTTGAATGGAGCAGGGCTCTCGTCGCGTAAAACTGGTGTAATACAGAAATAGATGAATTGTCTAGACGATGTCGTTTGAACTACTCAACTAAGGCTTCGAAATTAGTTATAGGCACTATAGAATGAATGCGACTATAGATAGTTAGTAACTGATAGATTTCAACTAGCGAATGATTTCATTCATTCAGTAGGTAGGTATATCAGTAATTCAGTTCGTTATTGAGACCTTTTTTTTTGTTCTTTGTCATAAGGTAGTCGATTGGTAATTCTTAAGAACCATATTAACAACTAAATAACAGAAATTTATCAAATATTTAATTTTTAAAAGAGTGTTTGTGTTTACATGTTTTTTTTTTCTATCTTAGTAATTAATTCCACCATATTGCGCAATATGGAGAAGCAACAATATGTAAATGTTAAATAAATAGTTATGTAAATAGGGTAAAAAACCCAAAGACCGACACCCTAAGACACCCTTTCTTTTTCGATTTGAATGATGTTTATTTTAAATTCAACTGCAAATAACTTTCTGTAAGAGACTTATAACAGAGAGGGAAGGAATTTCATAAAATAAGTAATAAGTAATACCTTACAACGTTTTTAGTTACAAACACCATATTTCAGTAATCGGCACCCTAAAATAAGAGGTATTATTTCGGTATTTAAAGAAAAATGCCATTTTTTGAGATAAATGATCGGATGTTTATTTCATAATAAAGAGGAAGGTATGCCATTAATAATGAAAAACAACATCAGCCAAATGGCCACCACGAGCATGCATACAGGACCATATCCTTTTCATGAAATTTTCCATAACCAAATCGCAAAGTGGCTGCCTATGTCCTCGATAGCCTCATTAATTTTATCTTTGAGGTCTTGAATCGACGCTGGGCTGTTGATGTGGACCTTATGTTTCACGTGGCCCCAAAGGAAGAAGTCGCAAGGTGTTAAATCACAAGATCTCGGTGGCCAATTGTGATCACCTCTTCGAGAGATAACAAGTCCGGAAACGTTTCCCGTAAAAGATCAATGCTTTCGTTGCTTGTGTGGCACGTAGCGCCGTCTTGTTGAAAGTTAAATACCATCCAACTCCGACCATAAAAAATCATTAATCATCTCTCGATAGCGCAATCCATTCACCGTAACTGTTGATCCAACCTCATTTTGGAAAAAGTAAAGTCCAATGACCCCGCCGGACCATAAACCGCACCAAACAGTCACACGTTGAGGATGGAGAGGCTTCTCAACAATAACTCTTGGGTTTTCCGAGCCCCAGATGCGACAATTTTGCTTGTTGATGTAGCCACCGAGGTGGAAATGGGCCTCATCAGTCAAGATGATTTTTCGATGCAGTTCCGAACTGTGACTGCAAGATTTTCCCCATTATTGTAGTGAATTTAAATAATTTCAATTTCTCTTTTTTACATATATTTTTAAAACAAAAGTTTTCATTTTTTTATTTCAAAACATACATTTATTATTTTATTTTATTGTATTTTCCGTAAAAGATCAATATTTCCGTTGATTTCAAAGGAATTGATTCCATTATTCTGTTTAAATGTGAGTCGAGCAGAGCCCATGCACAGTTTCTGTTTTACTAACCAGAGACACTACTGAGACCCCCAACTCCGGCCGATTTTCCGTTACTTGCCTACAAGCTATATTACCATGGGGTGGCAAACTTTAGGTGCGTTAGTATTGTTACATAGAAAATCGTATTGACATATGTCACGAAACTTAAAAAAATCCTGCTCACCAACAAACTCGCACCTAAAATATGCAACTTCCGCTGTGGGCAAAGTTGCTTCAGAGCCACTTCCGCTGTGGGCAAAGTTGCTATCAGCGTTCATAGAATTTTGTGTGGACAGTGATTAGTTTCAAAAAATAATTGTATATTTATGTGAAATAAAAGAAAGATGAGTAATTCTGTAGAATAATAAATAAATTAAAACATTTTTAGCGAACATTTGTAAGGCATTAAACATAAATCGAGTAGAATATGTCTATCACATACATCGCTTAATATACTTATGGCGTATTTTTAGTTTATATTTTATTAATACCAAGATTAATATCGTTGCTGTTATTAAGTATAAATTAAGAGTGTCTCCGTAAGTCTAAATATAATTTAAAATAAAGAATACGTATGTGTATTTGTTTTATTTTTACGTGTCTCGTATTTCAAAGCCTACATTTATATTACTTATAAGTCGTATGTTGTGGTATTATAATGGAACAATAATGGTGAATGAGTACTTTGGTTGAAAAGAAATACAGAATGTTATGAAAAAAACTAATATAAAAATGTACTGAGATAATATACTTATTCACCAAATTTGAGTTGAACTTCTTTTAAAAAAAGCTGTACTTCTGAATACTGTCACAGCTCACCACGGTTGAAAGCTTGCCCAACTTGAAACGTCTCAACTTGAACTATCATCCGTGGTCGAGTTTTGGCAAAAGCAAGAGATCATGAATATGTCGCGCAACCAGCTGAAAGCTCTACCTTCATCAATCTCCAAGCTGATGAACCTACGCCGTCTGTATTTGATTGACAGCAAACTGGATTTCGACGGAATCCTATCCCAGATACATGAGTTACACCCGACTTTTCCAATGCTCCAAAGAAAAGGGCTACTTCACCGTCGCCGAAAATTGCCAAGACGGTTTAGCCGACGACGATATCATGATACTGGACAACGGAAAACGAGTTTTCTTCTGGCTCGGCTCCATATGCAGTGAAGTTGAAATTAAATTGGCCTAGAATACCGCACAAGTAAGTCACACAGCCGACGACAGAAACTCTTTCAGTTTACGCATTTATTAACATTTATTCCAGGTATTCAACACAACATCTATCAAAAAACCAGAAAGTGCGCGCAAACTTTTCCTCACTCTGAAGAACAAGAAGTCGAATCGCTTCACAAAATGTACATGTAACTTATTTTATATTCAATACATATAATAAAATGTTTTGGAACAACAACAAACTACGATTACTGGTGTTGGCCTAATCGAGGACTTTGTTAATAGTTATGACGCCCAGTTGCTCCCTTGGCAGACCAGCAGCAGTGCCTTTAGACGAATCTGTTCTATGTTGTTGTCACGATTCTCCTTGTCAACCTTGGCTTTAGTTCTCGTCTCGTGCTCGAGAAGTTTTAAGACGGTTTTTCTTCTTCATTTCGATCTCGTGTTCGATGGTTTGCCGGCGCATTGCCTCTCGGAGTGCGACACTTTCCTCTTGCCTAGTAAGTGTTACCGTTTAAAGAATCAATTCAGACAACTTTCACTATATTCTTACTTTTTGAAATTGTCCTCCTGGATATGTTGCTGCTGCGACAATTGATCTTCATAGCGGCGCCTTACCAATTGGTCTTGATATTGGGCACGATGCTGTTGTTGCTTGTCTCTTCCTAAAAGTGGATACAAATGGTTAGCAATTCGTCGTCAGGTTCATGTTAATTCAAATCTACCTTACAATCAGGCGGGTCTTCCTACGCTTTTCGTGATCGATACGCTTGTGTTCAACTTTCGCCTGTTCAGTAAGTGTTTCGTCTTCCTTGACTTTGGCCATACACTCTTCTCCTGCATCGTGGACAAATCAAGGGCCTCTCTAGCATGGTCTTGAGTGGGAGATTGCGATTTAACAAAACTTGAAGAAATATCTAATAATTAAATATATATAGTGAGACAAATTCATTGACTAGTATGGCTTACTTATATCGATTCCGATTGATATTCATCGTTGTCTCCAGCGCGATCCATTATAACGGGTGATTTTTTAAGAGGTTTAGAACTTTTTTTAAAAAAAAACACAAAAAATTCGAAAAAATGAATGAAATATTTATTTGAATCGATAGTTTGAACCTTGCAATTTAATGTTTAAAGATAATTTCATGCAAATGTTGACCGCGGCTGCGTCTCAGGTAGCCCATCCGCTGAGTCCAATTTTGGCATACTCTTTCACACATATCGGCCGGTATCTCACGAATGAATGCATGGATGTTGGCTTCCAGTGCGTCAATCGAAGCGGGCTTGTCCCTATACACATTAGCCTTGGCATACCCCCACAAAAAATAATCTAATGGTGTCAAATCGCACGATCTAGGCGGCCAATTGACCGGCCCGAAACGTGAAATTAACTGTTCACCAAACTCGCCTCGCAATTGCGCCATTGTTTCGCGTGCTGTGTGGCATGTGGCACCGTCTTGTTGAAACCACATATCATGCAAGTCAAGAACTTCCATTTCGGGCAAAAAAAAAGTTTGTTATCATCGCTCGGTAGCGTTCACCATTGACAGTAACGCTGCGATTCGCATCATCTTTGAAGAAATATGGCCCAATAATGCCGCCGGCCCATAAACCGCACCAAACAGTGGCTTTTTCGGGATGCATTGGTAGCTGTTGCAATGCTTCTGGCTGATCTTCACTCCAAATGCGGCAATTTTGCTTATTTACGTACCCATTCAACCAAAAATGAGCCTCATCGCTGAACACAATTTTTCGATAAAATAGCGGATCCTCGGCCAGCTTTCCAAGAGCCCATTCACCAAAAATTCGGCGTTGTGGTAGGTCGGCTGGCTTTAGTTCTTGCACCAGCTGTATCTTAAAAGGCTTTACGCCCAAATCCTTCCGCAAAATTTTCCACGTAGTGCTGTAACAAAGGCCTAACTGCTGGGAACGGCGCCGAATCGACATTTCGCGGTCTTCTGTCACACTAGCTGATACGGCCGCAATATTTTCTTCACTACGCACAGTACGTAAACGTGTTGGTGGTTTAATGTCCAACAAAGTAAATTTGGTGCGAAATTTGGTCACAATCTTCCGAATAGACTGCTCAGAAGGTCGAGAATGCCGATCATAAAATGGAAGCAGCGCGCGATGAACATTTCGAACCGAGCACGAATTTTGATGGTAAAATTCAATAATTTGCAAGCGTTGTTCATTTGTAAGACGATCCATGGTTAAATTGCAAACCAAACTGAAGCTGTTTGACAGTGACACAAGGTACTAAACACACGTCAGCTGTCAAAACCAGTGTTGCCAAAACCAAACCAGCTAAAAAATCACCCTTTATATGGTAAGGTTAGCGAACACCTCAACGTCGGCTTCTTCCTTAGCTGTAAGATAAATTTTTTTTATTATTAATTTAAACTCTTAAAATACGCGAAAACTTACATTCTCTCAATTTTTTGGAGGAAAAATACAATTTGCTTTCCATATTTTGACAGTCTGTCACTCGAATTCTGTCAAAAGAAATTCACCACATTTTTTTTGTTTTGCTTTTTTTGTTGAAGCTCACACGGATTCTAAAATGACATAACACCGATAGGAAAACAAAATGGCGAATTTGAAAAGAAAAAAAACTGAGGGGGCCAGCGGCAGGAGGATTGCGAGTTGGGGGTCTCAGTATTGTCTCTGATACTAACGCTTCCACCTTTGCGCTGCATATATTTATTTTCTGCTGTAAATTTAAATAAAACAGAAATTCGTAGTCGTTTCAGTAGGTACTGAAACAGTTGAAAGAATCTTTACAAAGGATTTCTTGCGCTTTAATGAACCGAAATGCTATGACTCTTCCTATAAGCTATGAAAATATTAATGTCATTTATAAATTTGTTCCGAAATTGCAAAAAAAAAAAACAAAAATATTAATATTTTAATATTTTTACACAGTTTTTTCAGCGATATTAACGTAATTTATGTATTATGTATGTACGTATGTCGTATGTATATATCTGCCTACTCTAATTTTGCGAACAAATAAATATTAGTTGTACAAATTTCAAGCAACACTGTATAGACCTTGCGAACGACTGGCATTTCGGTATGAACCAACAGAAAATCATAACAGTTTTTGTTTAAAAAATTCACATTAACGACAACTTGAATCTAGTCTCTGGTGAAAAAACAAAATTGATTCACAATAGCTAGCAGAAGTTGACCTTTGTAAAATTTCTTTCATTTCTATGAAATGATTGGTGGAATTTAGGGGTCCACTTTAGAACTGATTTTTTTTTTTTTTCTATTTCTAAGGGTCGTATTTTGAATAAAGTAGTTCGTGCACTGTGCATGCTCCGAGTTATTACATTAACGAATTTGGGCGGAACGAAGTTCGCTGGGTCAGCTAGTTCCTCATATTTTGCTGAAAATGCATTCTTGTTAATTAAAATTCCATTAATTGATTCTTTATGCAATATCAGCACCATAGCCCAAAATACGTTTATGTTTAGATAAGCAATATGCATATTATATAAGCAAATCAATTAATAAAGACACTTCACTCCACTCACGACAATAAAGTCCATCAGTTTGTTTTAACTAAGGAACTTAGACTTCCTCCACCCACTGTTGTCAAGGTTGATGTAAATACGTTTTCTAATTAGAGGTGTTATTTTGGTATTCAAAGAAAAATGTCATTTTTTGAGATAAATGATGGGATATTTGTTTCATAATAAAGAGGAAGGTATGCCGTAAATAACAGCCAAATGGCCATCACGAGCACGCATACAGGGCCATATCCTTTTCATGAAATTTTTCGTAACCAAATCGCAAAGTGGCTGCCCTATGTCCTCGATAGCCTCACGAATTTGATCTTTGAGGTCTTGAATCGACGCTGGGCTGTTGGCGTTGTTGATGATCGGCCGGCTTGAGTTCTTGTGTTAACTGAACTTTATAAGCCTTAAGACCCAAGTCTTTATGCAAAATACGGTGTATTGACGTTTGTGGAATGCTCAATTCCAAAGAACGACGAGGAATGGACAAACCTGGGTTTTCTTCAACACTTTGGGCTACAGCAGCAATATTCTCAGTTGTTCTTGAGCGACGTGCACGGGTTTATTCTTCACATCACTAACTTGTCCCAACAGATAGAATTTTTCCACCAATTTCTGTATTGCGGTCCAACAAGGTGATTCACGAAGACCAAAAAATGCTTTGCGAACTGTGACTGCAAGATTTTCACCATTTTTGTAATGAATTTTAATAATTTCAATGAGTTGTTGAAGCGTGTATCGTTCCATTTTTAGTAATGGCGTAGTTTCTACTTGTCAAGTGTTAAAGAATAAAAGCTTCAAAAGTGACAGCTACCGAAATAGCGGGTCAATAACAATAACACCTCTTATTGGAAAACCCTTTACCTTGGTTGACAAAACGATAAAAGGATCGTTCAGTAAGCATTAATTCGTTGATTGCAAACTGTTGACAAGACAACCAATAAAAGAGCAAGCACCAGCGGCCAAACAAGATAAAGCTGAGGAAATAATAAGCCATTTCATTTAATCAGAAGTGCGTTGAAATAAATAAATATATGCACAACATGTATATATTTTTATGTGTTTAGACAAAAATGCTATATTTTTCAATGTCGCGCATATAGATTTGTACAAACTTTTGTTTGGCTAGCTTGCATTGTTGTATTCCAACGAATAAAAGCGTTTACAATTAACTAAAATTTATTTATAATTATAAACGCTCAAGCAGGGTATTTAAATTCGCTCCCATTACGAAACTCAATACCGTCGTTTTAGATGGTTGGGCAACGCTCCTCCTCAAAATGACATTAAGGGAGGATTTATTTAGCTCATTCCCGAGCTAAACATGGCTTTCTCAACATTAATATTTGACAGTTAGCGATATTCTGGCAACTATATTGGTTTTTTGGCAAAGGGATTTTGGAAAGTGTGGAGTCTTTTCGTAAGCTGACAAACTAAAGTTCATTATTGGTAAGGCCGAATGTAAAACCAAAATTCCCCTCTGTGAAGAAATTGTAGTTTTATAATTACATCCTTGATTTTGCAACGAACAGAACACTTTTTTTGGAATTTTAATTTGCCACTATTGTCCATGTTCTGTAACTCGAAAACTTTTTGCATCGAAAACTTAGGAACATTTTGTTTCAATTCATATCGTTTTAGTGATAAATCAATGCGATAATTACAGAACAGGTTTTGTTTTTTTGATGTCTTTTTGTATAAACTTTCTGCTTGTCATAATTACGCCAAAGAGAGTATGATATGATATTAAATGTTAATATTCAGCTTAGAGAACAGAACTTGGGTAACCTATTAATTGCTGCCATGCCTTTTCCTTTGTTTGCGTGGTAAGATACTACAACTCATTATAATATTTGACAGGATAAGGTAATAACTAATAAGTAACATATTTGGAAAATATGCTTGTAATATTGTAGTAACTAATGGTCCCTATATGAACACCCATGTCGTATTAATATTTTTAATTAACTGGGCTGGGCTTGGACGCGAATCGTATAGTTACCAATATCCTATACACATAACGGCATGCTTGGTTCATAAATTAAAGCAAGAATCTTTTTAAGATAATAAACACTTTTTGTACTGTACGTTCTATAAACCCAACAAAAACTGACTAGTGCTGAAGCAACCGATTAACGAAGGCCTTCGACAGCAATCTAACATTGTTGTAACTGTCTAGAAACATTTGCCATGCGTTTTTCTGTCAGATTGGTTTTGAGATACCACATTTTCTGGCACTTGGGCATTTGTTGGTTGTCGACCATCTGTGTGAAAAGGTCGAAGAATTGCCTACAATTTCGATAATCTCCATTAAATTTCAGCACCTCAATTTGGGTAAACTGAATTGAGCTTGACTGCTGACGCCTTCTGGACTTCTGGGTATTGCGGATTGTTGCGACCTATATATGTTGAAGGTTGAATGGCTGTGTTCCCAATAATGTTTTGATGCCATTAGTATGATCTCCACATTATTCAGGGTGCCGGCGTATTGCAGCATGTCCATCAAATATTGATGACGCCGGCTCAGCTGTGCTACCTTATTCTCATTGTTTGTTTGGTCGCCTTCGGTGGTTTTGATTTGGAGAGGTGCTGATGTATTTGGATCAGTCTCCAGATCACTGACATTGACCTGCGTTTGCAAGCGCTCAAGAACCTGAATAGAGCCTTCTGTTCTTCGTATACCGCTCTTATGGCATCCAAATACTCCTTTTCAAAGAAGAGGTGATCGAATTGATGGGGGAATGTGCTCCTTATCTCGCAATCTATTTCGTCGATGAATTCCCATTGCTCCTCCAGTATACGGAGGCGTTCCTGGAAATATTCCAAGGTCTTTCGGGAAGCTGAATCCTTCTTAAAATTTGCAATGATTCGCTCAATTTCCGATGCAATTTCTTGGTGGAGTGCTGCCTACAGATCCATGGTGCAGGACTCGTGAATCGAAACTTAGATCGATGAATATGTAGTAGAGCAAGAGAAAAGATGTTGAACCGTTATCACCAAACGGGGTCACCAAAATGTACGATCTTTTAATCACAGTGTCGATCATGGGCGGAACGAAGTTCGCCGGGTGAGCTAGTTTTCTTATAAATATAAATACTAAACAGGCTGCTTACCTAAACAAAAAAGCGGTTAACGTATCGGGCTATAGTGCTGATATTGAATAAGGAAAACAATAAGTGGATAAGGTGCCGCCTGGAAACTAAGCACAGTGTCTCTCGTTCAACATTTCAAAAATGCTTTATTTGGACAATGTGCATCAATGATTTTCATTTAACAACTTTAGTTCGGTGAAATAGTGTTTGATTTTTTTTCTTGGAACGAGTGGTGCAACGTCCCTCTTATGCAACCAACCAATTTCTAAGGTAATATGGTCATATCTAACTTAATAGCAAACTACGTTCTTCTCTATATTATGGTACAATATATTTTTGAAAAGAAGGCATTTTTCTATATATTGGTTTTCTTTCCTTTACCTGAACACGGCAGTAACGATTTTGACCAAAATCCATACTTAGAGTAAAATTGATGTTTTGAAAATTATTTTCTTAATTTTCAATTCGAATCACTGAAAACGATAATTTTTAGGAACTGCTCAGTCTCGAAAATCCCATTTCCCTAACAATATCGACGTAATACTCAGTTTTCAGATAAAGGTTAGGTTAGGTTGATGCGTGGATACGGCAGAGCGAGCCCTGCGGTACCCCACTTATGTAAGGACCTGTTGTAATGCCCTTGTTCCCTCTCGGTTACTCGACCTTGTCCAGCCATCCTGATGTGTTTACTAACCTCTAACGCTTGGACAATGAGACATGAGAAAGTTCCTGTATGTCATGCAAGTAGGGTTCTATTCCTCAAATGGCATAGACTTGGGCGTTGACAGAGCCTGCAGCCGCAGCCCCTGCATGTATCGTCATCCTTGAGTTTCAATTTCATTGTAGGTTTCTTAGGAAGTTGTGACCCGTTAGAGCCCCTACCAGTTTGCATAGCGACATTCTAAATATTACACCGCATTAGCTTATTAGTCTTGTGTTATATAGTGGTCAAAACTTCCAAGATATTTCGCAGGTAGTTAATTTTTTCCAACCGTAGTTGGCTTTCATGCACATCTTATTTTCCATTCTCTCTCTCTGAGATTACAATGTGATGGTGGATCAACTTAAGGGCCCGGTCTTGATCCATAACAGATCTTTTTCTTGCCAGTACCTATATCAGCCATTTCATTGCCGGTTTTGTCCCTGTGACCAGGAACTCAGCAGAGACGCGTATTATGCTGAGAGCAGAGAACCTTAAGCCCTTCGCGGCAGGGGCTGACTAGTCAAGGAATTGTATTTTTCAAACCAAGCATTGCAATTATTTGTTACTGTTTTGTCTGCATTTAGTTAAAGTTGTATAACTAAATTAGTTTCCGTTTTCCGTTTTTTCCTTCCTATGTTGGAAAAAATACAGATAAATGGGTGTGGCACAAATATTATAGTCAATGTATAGATGATGACATCCTCTCTCAAATCGTTGACAGCACCAATAGGATTTCTGTTGTGATAAAAGGTAGATCATTGTCTATAAAGGAATTGAACGTTTTTTTTTGGGTATAAATATGATTATGTTTGCACTTCAATATGTATTGGGCAGAAAAGTGGCGGGTTCCAATAATTGCTCAGCCGATGACTCGTAACAGATCTTACTCTATTTGAACATCATTAAAATGTGTTTATGATGAATTTGTTACAGCGGAGCAAAGAAAGAATTGACAAAATTTGGAAGATACGACCGCTGATAGAATTGCCTCCGGCAAAATTGCCCTGCTTCTGTAGGTATGCCAAGGATTTGGTTTGGCTGAAGCTGTTGTTTTACATTTAACAGAATCCTTGGTTCCCGGGCGTTTGATTTTCTTCGACCGATATTTCACAACTGTTAAGTTATGTGAAGAGCTGCTGTGACGGGGCTTCCATGATTCAAGTTTGATTCTAGAAGATTCAGGACATTTTTGTTGAGTATAATGAGGTTGTTCACGACATCCGAGAGCTTATTCTTTAGGGGAATTCTTATATCTGACTTAGTAACTAATTCATTCCTTTCACGGTGAATATATGCTTTTAGTTATTTTTTAGGGGAATTCTTATATCTGACTTAATAATTAATTCATTTATTTCTCGGTAAATAATGGATTTTAGTTCCATTAGGGTATCGTCGCCGATTATTCCATCAAATGACTCGATATGGGAGAACAAAAAAAGTTGTATCTAAATTGCAGCCTACGAAAGAGAAGAATTTGTAGCAAATTTTGTCTCTTGCAAGAATTTTTCCAGCAGGACTACTAAATACTGTTTGTTCGCACCAGTATCTATTAGAAAATCTAGGATTTTTCCGTCACGTGTAACATACTCTAGGTAAGGTACGCCGGAAATGCTATTCGTTCTGCAATTCTACTGAATTAGAGGTACTAGCCTTCTCTACGATATTTTCGGTGGTGCCCTCAACCATATGGTGGAGTCGCTATGGTTTTCGGGGAAAGTAATTATCCGAATTGGCTTCCCGTTGAAATCGATTATTGGGTCGAGACATGTAATTGATATATCGGGTTTGGATGGAACTGTCCACCCCCATCTTAATTGGAGGTTTCGGGCCCATTGGTCTTAGCAATGTAGGTTATATATTGTGGAAACCCGTACTCGAAAAGGAATATTGACGGATATATGCTCTCCGATATCGTTGTAAGGAAATCTATTTAGATTTCTTCCAGACAAGGCAGGATCACATTCACTTACTCTTAAAGTTATAATGCACAGGTGATGATATATTATTTTGTGTCTCTACGTGCACCGAATTACTCCTGCAGTTGAATAGGCCTCAGTTGAACAGGCCTCGGGAGCGTTTTGGGTTTCTGAATCATGAGAATTATGGAAAGATCCCCATTTAAACATCGCACAGACACGTCTTAGGCACGTCTTGTTTATAACAAGGGAAAATTTATGATTAACGGTGATATTCGAGGCTCCTAATGTTCCTTTTGTCTGAGAGGACCCTTTTAATTTCTGTCCACATCAACAAACACGTTGTATGACACAAGGGCGGAATCAGCTCTTACCCTGTTCTGTCTTACGTTCTGAAGGATAGTCCTATAAATAGGCTTAGGTTAGGTTAGCCTAAATAGGCTTGCTGCCAACAATTTCGTAGTCCTGGAGGACTGTTTCCACACTATGTGCCCAGGATATATAGTGGAATGGGTTGCCTTCGAAAATTTGAAGTTCCTTTAAATCAGAAATAAGGCAGTTTCGAAATTCCTCTTAGTTCGGCTTCGTCATTCGGACCTCGTAATTGTTCCCGGTTTTCGGGTCGCTGAGCCACTAGTCCCCCCAAACCTATACCTTCCACAGTCGCTACTCTGTTTTTGAAGGAGTTAAGTTGCCCTATTAAATTTTGGATATCTTGCCTGGAATTCGAGCAATTCCGGATTCGAGCCCCCTCAATTGTTCTAGAACGTAATTTACTCCTCCCGTTTATTGATTCACAGAATTTTGGATCGCGTCCGCACCTGCTAAGAGTGGTACCGATTTTTGTAATATATTTTGCCCTTTTTCTAATTGAGTCCCTCTTTTTTGATTGGAAAATATGTTATTTTCTTTGTGCTTTTCTTCTTATTAACTTTCTTTTTCCTTTTTAATTTTTTTATTACTTTTTTATACATTTTCTTATATTTTTTATATGTATATATGACGGAATAAAAATTATAGCCTTAATGAGGAAAAATTATCTACCTTTATGAAAATATTAAATTGGTATATAATTTTACATTGAATATTAATAAGATATCAATTCCAATTGCTTAGTTATAGTCTAACTGTGTAAGTAATATCCAGCTGTACATCTTGTAGAATTATGTATCGTGTTTCCTTTTCGGCTTGGACTCGTTATCGTTTAACCACTAGCTATATTCAATTTCGTCGTTTTTCGTTTGAAGTAGGGTGTAATTTATTTTTATGACTGAATTAAATTATTTCATGTACGTCGTATTTCATCTTAACACTAAACCTATTCCACTTTTTTGATATATTCTTATTCTTAGGTAATCACTTCTATCACTGAGTTCAAATCTTTTGTTGGACACTGACTTTTATTAATCCTTGCGTCAGAGTTCCAGCTCGAGGGCCGGTAAAGGAATTTTATCCTGTCGATTATAAAAAAAAAAATAATCCCGCACGTACTTGTAGTGCGCCACTGAATTGATTAAATGAAAAACCCGTTAACGTCATAAAATATTGCTAGGCTTCATTGACTTAAAACTGTATCAAATAAAATATGAAATTTAATAAAATCTGTTCTGAAACTTTCTTCAATCCTTGTCACATATTTATATTGTGACATGCCGATCCCATATAATTTCGTTTGCCTGAATCTGGTGTAGCGGTGAGAAGGTATTAGCTAAGGTGCAAATCGGATGCCCTTGTGCCGGATCAGGGTATATTTGTATTTTCCGTTTTTGGTTCTTGTAAAAGTATCTGGAAATGTTAGTGATCCTTCTTAGTTACTTGTTGTTTTGTCATTTGTATTCTTACTTTTAGGACCCTTGCAAAAGGATCTAGAGATATTTATGATCATTTCCCCAATGCAGTTTGGAAATTGCCAAAGTTCGTAAATTTGGTAGCAACAGTATCCCAGGCCTCTGGTGTTCTCGGCGACTAGAACTCAAATTGTGCTTTGTGTAGGAACATTGAATTAGTTAATGAAATAATTTTCCTGAAGATATTTCCATCGTCACTAACTCCTATGCTGAAATGTATGCTGACGATACTCAGCTACACATGAGCTGTTCACCTGACACAATCGATCACTGCGTCAGTTGCATAAATTCCGATTTGAATAAAGTTTTGAATTGGTTGCAACAGAATTCGCTTCTTACTAACCCTAAGAAGTCTAAATGCAGTGTCATTCCTTCCACCTATCTACCTTAACGATGGTCCGATCGTATATTTTGACACCGCAAAAAATGGGTATGTTATTTAATAAAACGTTAACGTGGAGTGATCCAATTAACTGAACAGTTGGCAAAGTTTATGGTAATCTTCGTTCTCCTTGGACTTCACTCCCATGAAAACGCGGATCATCTAAGCTATGACCTTAATTATACCAATCTTTAAATAAGGTTGCGAAGTCTTTGGAAAGTATGACTTGACTGTGACTTAATGTCGTCTATAACAACACAGCTCGATTTATCTTCGGTATTCGAAGATACGACCAAATTTCACTTTTTTCTTACCGGATGTGTATTGCGTTTAATAGACTCAGAGAAATAGGATTGAAAAAGAGATTTTCAACTAAACTAAGATCTTTCTTGTCTGCCAGTTAATTTTACTTGTTCATTGTAAATTTATAATTTTTGTAACTTTTTTTTTCCCCTTAATTTGTTGTAACTTGTTTTACATAATTCTTATGTAACAAATTCTTATTGTGTTTGTGAATTTTAATCGGCCGTTTATATTCTTATATATTTAAATTTCTAAGTACTATGCTCTTCGTTTTATGGTAGTCCTCATTGTTTCTTGTAAAAACCGCGACAATGCCTGCAAACGGATCTGCAAATATTTTGTAAACAAACATCTGCCAACCGTGTGAACTTACAATTTTCAACTTGACAACGTTGTCAGACAAATTAGTTTATAGGCAAACCATCTGCAAATGAAATTGTCAGAGTTTGGGACAAAACCTGCCACATTGTGAACTGGCAATTTGGTATTGTAAGGTAGTTCGCTATTGTCAGATCATTTGCAGCTCGTTGGCAGGTCATTTGAAGACCTGACAATATTGGTAGATCTGGCAATCGTCTGAACATAGCTTTATGGAAAATAAAGCATATTGCAAAATGTTTGTATAGAAGGGGCAATTCGATCGGTAATTTAACGAAATAATCGAGTTCTTTTATCATTTAAATTGAGTTTGTTTGTATTCCGTGTATTTGAATTATTTCCGCAAAATTATTTTAAGGCTGGTTACATATTGGCATTCAAAACATTATTTGAAAAAACTTTGTTTATTGAACTCATCTATTTTTGTCTATTTGAATTTAACTCTTTTAAAATTTTGTGGACTTAAGTTCTGGTTAAATGGCATTCCGTGTGAAATATATCTAAATGAGAATAGAGCAAACTTAACTTATAAGAACAAAATTACATACTCCGAAAAATGAAAAACAACAAATATTTTATACTTCTAGGAAGCCTTTTGTACGGAAAACATTTCTGATTTATTCTGATTTTCTGATTTATAAGATCGGTTAGTAACTAATAAGGTATTAAGTTGGAATAGACGAATCCTAGTAGCAGTACTACATTTTCTGCATCAAGGATGTGATGTTAGAACTATTGTTTATCCTGCAAAGGGCTGTAGACGCTGCATATTTTTAGCACAACATACGGAGAGAGTCTGATTTTTGATTTTAACGTTGTAAATTATCGATTTTGTCAGATGTAATAACAAGGAACTATTTAAACGACGTAAAACAAGTTTAATGCAAACTCAGACAGCAACAAGCCGATAAATGGTTTCTAAATATATGTCTAAGTTTAAGATTAAATGAAATTAATATCTTCAATATAAATCCACTTTTGACTTGCACCAGGCCATTAGAAACCACAAATAGTAAGCAATAACATAAGCGGCTCAATTAAGCGCCTCTCTCTTCACAGTTTTGCCAGCGCATAAAATATTTATAAATACATTTATTTCTAGCAAAAAAAGAAAAAATTAAATGTTTTGTACAAATATTTTTTTTATTTTATTTGTTTGCATTCTTTTTCGTTCAATAAAGAATAAGATCTTACTTAAACTGGAAAAGATGGGATTTTTTTATTGATTATTTTAAAAAAGGGTGTCAAAAAAATCCATGTTGCCCATAAAGGGAAACGCTGAGTTTTTCTCTCATCCCAGGCCTTAGATGTTTGTATTTTGGAAAACGTCCGAGAGAGGCAGGGGTAATTGAACATAAAATAAAATAAAAATTCAAACATAGTAGTGTGACGACCTTTCTCTCGGTAGAACAGCACACATTACCTATATGTACACAAAAAATAATCAAACTGTTCTTAACTTACCGAATGTACTATTATTATTATATTATGTATTATTATTATTACGTATGTATAAAAAAAAAATATATTATTTTATTTACAGAGTGACGTTTTCGATGAAATCGATCTCTCCGACTTGTGTTTTGCTGAATGCAGTATCAAAAACATAAACCATAGTTTCCAGGTAAGAAATTTGAAGGTGATACTAGCCATTATTTTCCATCCCAATTGGGCTTCGTGAAAGGCTACTTCGATTGTATTACTGTTATATTTAAGTAATCTGTAACGCAATCGGTTCTATATCAGTTCTATTCATGTTAACGATGGACTATTTGTAACTTTGTCATTCGAAATGTTGTAAATACGTTTCTTAAAGTTATAAATTTGTTCACAAAAAGGGGGAGCTGTTTGAAATTAGTTTTGCAAAAGTTCGTAAGTTAAAAAAAAAAGTTGTTAAAATATTACAGTTACGTTTAGTAAATTTTCGTTTGGGGTACTTCTAACTAAAGAGTCATTGAAACTTTTGCTAACAAAATCTTAACAACGAAGTAACTTAATTACGATCAAAAGTCGTAAAGTTTTTAATAATGTACCAATTACGTTTACAGAATTTTATACAAACAAAGAACCTGATTAAAAAGGAAAGTCATTGCTAAGTTTTTCATATGTTTTTACAATGAATCGTATATTAACTAGTCATCCGAGATATTGTTGCAATTTAGTTAAAAACATTTAAAGGAAACATTAAAATGTGAATGTTATAATTGAGATTCAACAATTATTTTTTAATTTTATGCAAGCTATGCTAACGTAATTTGTAATTATTTAATTTTTATTGTTTTTGCAAATAATAACCAGATATGGAGAATTTTAAAAAATGAAAATATTCTAACTTGTCGACATCAGACTGACCTACTCATAATAACGTGGCTGGGAAAAAAATCTTGTATTGCCGTCTTTCACAGACAAAATTGCGCTCGTCTTCTTCGCTGCCCGAATCAGACGACGGGCAATATTCTCAGAAATAATTTGAACGATACATCGTTCACGTTTTAAAAATTAATATTTAATTATTTTCGCCACTTTCAAAAACAGAAATGAGAAGAAAAAGATGTGACATTTGACACAAATATCGCAAGTTTGCTCTACAACTTCTACTATTTCGGGGAGTTGGGAGATCCCAAAGTTGATTAACTTTCGGTTTTCTAAACTTCGGAATATCCAAAGTTAAGCGACTCAACTTTGAGTGAATAAAAATAAATTCTAAAGTTGAAAATAAAAATCCCCAAGTTGTGTTCAACTTCGAGTGAATAAAACGGGCCTAAGAGTATTATGTTTTCACTATAATACTCTTATGCCTGTATAACTCATCGATTCTCTTTCGTGGCGTCCTTTGTACGGGCATTATGATTGAAAAAAAGAGTATTTCGCTGGATGATAGTTGCGAAATACAGTCAGTCGGGTTTTTTCTATTATACGCAGTTAGGTTTATAGTAAACGTCAATTATAAACTTTTAATTGAAATGTTCATGACTAGCGCCATCTGTGAGAATGACTGAATACTACTATTTGTGTTGAGAAATGTAAATGAGTATTTTTTTTACCACCCTGGTGCTGAATATTTTTTATTTTAAAATCTACTTACTAAGCTGTAAATATTTCTAATAAAGACTTATAAATTTCGGAGGTCACACTGACGTCATATTAGCGTTGGCCTTGGATGTATATAAATGGCAAAGCTATAATGAAGTTGGAAAGCGAAAGCAAATCTAATGACCACTTTGAATCTAACCTGTCATGAAGTTACTATTGGTCAGACCAATCTCAATTCTTAAAATTCGTAGTTACGTGCGGTGGCTAGATTGGCTAGTCGTTCAGCTGACAAAAATATGCGCAGCCTCCGACTGCCAATTAGTTATACTTGAAAGTTTCTTGTTTTAATGTTTTAAAATCTTTTTTACAGTCAGTTTTTTTACAGTTTTTTTTTAAATTAACTTTTTTATTTTAATCTTTTAAATCTATTTTACAGTCAGTCGGGTTTTTTCTATTATACGCAGTTAGGTTTATAGTAAACGTCAATTATAAACTTTTAATTGAAATGTTCATGACTAGCGCCATCTGTGAGAATGACTGAATACTGCTATTTGTGTTGAGAAATGTAAATGAGTATTTTTCTTACCACCCTAGTGCTGAATATTTTTTATTTTAAAATCTACTTACTAAGCTGTAAATATTTCTAATAAAGACTTATAAATTTCGGAGGTCACACTGACGTCATATTAGCGTTGGCCTTGGATGTATATAAATGGCAAAGCTATAATGAAGTTGGAAAGCGAAAGCAAACCTAATGACCACTTTGAATCTAACCTGTCATGAAGTTACTATTGGTCAGACCAATCTCAATTCTTAAAATTCGTAGTTACGTGCGGTGGCTAGATTGGCTAGTCGTTCAGCTGACAAAAATATGCGCAGCCTCCGACTGCCAGTTAGTTATACTTGAAAGTTTCTTGTTTTAATGTTTTTAAATCTTTTTTACAGTCAGTTTTTTTTTAAATTAACTTTTTTATTTTAATCTTTTAAATCTATTTTACAGTCAGTCGGGTTTTTTCTATTATACGCAGTTAGGTTTATAGTAAACGTCAATTATAAACTTTTAATTGAAATGTTCATGACTAGCGCCATCTGTGAGAATGACTGAATACTGCTATTTGTGTTGAGAAATGTAAATGAGTATTTTTTTTACCACCCTAGTGCTGAATATTTTTTATTTTAAAATCTACTTACTAAGCTGTAAATATTTCTAATAAAGACTTATATGTTTCGGAGGTCACACTGACGTCATATTAGCGTTGGCACTCCGGGGAAGAATACGAATCTTATGACACCTCACTCTTCAAAATCTTGCCTTAAAGTCTATTTAAAGTATTGTCTTGTATAAAGACACTTGTATGGATATGTGACCATATAATGGACCTTAGATACCAATAAACATTTTTAGTTTCAACTCTAAATTTTAGTATTTAGTTCACAGTGACTATATTTTCCATACAAATTCCGCAATTGTGAGCTTCCGTAAAATTTAAAGTCGATTCTAAAATATCTTAGTAGTAAGTACGCCGCAAACTTCAATTTTATCAAATTACTAAAAATATGTACAAAGTTAAGTTTCCATAAAACAATTCAAAATTGTATGGAATGTGTAAAATGTGAGTATCATGGTGTGCATTATATTCATTTGTCAGCGTTTTAAGAGTGTGCCTAGAGCACTTTACTAAAATCTGTAAAGCACTTCTATTTCATGTCGGTCGCAAATAGAGTGTTCGATATGCTTATGTAATAAAAATAATAATATTTCAATTAAACTAAATGAATTCATGATTAAGCAGACACTCCACAAGACCGCTATTGTGAATTCATCAGAAAGTAATTTATTTTACAGTTCAGTGTATTCTCACAGACATTTGTGTGAAAATTGTTTTTTTTTTTAATTAATCTTTTTATGTATATTTGTTTAGCCTATGACACTCCGGGGAAGAATACCAAGTTAATGACACCCCACTCTTCAAAATCGGTCAAGCCGTTTGGGCTACAGGGCGTACCGTAGGAACGGACATAGGATAACCGCGAAACACATAACCCTCACTGTGTACAGTCGGGTAAAAATAGATTCACCCGATGCAATGCCTTTGATTACAGATGAATATATTTCGTTAACAAACCCACTAGTTGTCAAACTCAAACTTGGATTGGTAAATCTTAAGCAAATCCGAGAAAAAATCTGAAAACAAAATCTGAAAACAATTGTTTCTTTTTCGTGGGTACCAATTGCACGAAAAAAAAGCCCATAGAGCCAAAATAGTGCTTTGAGAAGAATCGAATATCACATTAAACGGTTGTAAAGCTAAGGTTACAAGAGTAATTTTTCGTAGCAAATTTTGACATGCCGGTGTCATTATGAACACTTGTCCTAAATTTATCACTACGTGTGATCGTCTGTCAAGCGTCTGGTCACGCGGACTGCCACAAGTTACGCTGGATGTAGATAATGACATAGCTAAAATGTCACTTTCAAGTGACAAATATGTCATTTCACGAATTTAGGCATTGTCACGCGTCTCTCGATTGATACATTTATTCCCTGTTGTTTTTGTCTTCTGTGGAAATGAACGCTCTTTTGAATTTTCTAATGCAGTGGGCAAGACATGTGCTGTGTGAAATAGATTTGTAGTTAAAAAACATTTTTTTGTGTTTGTTGATTTGGAATTGCAATCTTTGCAATTGCAATTGCAATTTTTTTTTTATGTATGTAACAATAACAAAAAAGCTGAATACGAAAATAACAGCATACAGCGAAATCAAGTGTTAAAATTTGTTAAAAAGAACAAAATATATTATTGCGGATGCAGACAAAATCTGAAGCGCAGATTTCTGGTTTTTAAAAACATGCAGCAAGGTTGAAAATCTGCAAAATGCAGACAAATCTGCACTTATGGCAACGCTGATCACCACACGTCAATCGTCATCAGCCATCTGCGCATTTCCTCAGAAACACATTGTTGCTGTTGATTCAATATACATATATGTAAATTCTCGTCCCATAGGTACTTCTCTTTCGTTTCACTTAATTTGGAGAACACACCACGCAGTTTTTTTTTCATATGAACGTGCCTGTGCGATGTGCGCCACCAAACCACCCCAAAGCAGAACAACGATCAAGAACCGCGGCTGCTGATAATATTCGATTTGAGAAAATAAATTTATTTTTTTCAGGTTAGATTTTAGGTTGTAGCTCAGCTTCTAAAGGACATAGAAAGCTGATTGATGGCTTGAAATAACAATAAAAGTGTTGGCTCTCCTAAGTATTTTGTTTTGTTTGCATTGATTTTTTTGGTCAAAAACGCTCCAAAAAATAGGCATGGCAATGAAAGGAATAGCCTATATGTTGCACAGAATCTTAAGGAACATTTCAAAAAAAGTTTCATCGAAATCTGTGCAGTAGTTTTCACGCCATTAGGTAATAAAAAAATTGTCTACAGTTTTATTATAAGTATAGATAAAAGGAACAGTTTCAGTAGATAATTTATTTGGACTAGAGTTCGCCCAGTAGTTGAAACTCTACCATAACATATATTGGAAAATATATTACAGTCAGCATTGCGTCCTTAGACAATCTTATCAACAAAAAAGAAAATCAAGCGAATATGTTTTGTTGAAGGCAGTAAAAGTGGTTCTTAACTATTTTCACTAGCCTATTTATACATAACATTTGCTGATATGGACTCAAGTGTACTCTATAGGTATTGTTGGTGCACAGAAGTTGGTCGTAGGTACCCTAAAATAATTTCTTGCACATCCGGACTTCCGTCCCCAATAATGTGAATGCTATAATTTTATGATCACAGTTTGTTCATAATTGTGCATTTTTATTGCTGGTTTTTCCACGAAGAGCGTAATTAAGTTGCAAATAACAATAAGGACATTCGGCCTTACTAATAATCAAGTACTAATGTCGACAATTAGTTGGATGTCAGCTTTAGTAAAAATGTGCAGCATTTGTGAAACGGTATACCAACAAACAATAAGACCTCCAAAATTCCTAGCCCGAACACTTTCTTAGAAACTATAACATTTGTTGTCATTGCAGAATTCAAATTGTATAATTTGTTGTTCTCGTGAAAAACAAGGTCAATGGTTTCTTCCACAACGAGAATTTTATTCTAAAAAAAGGAATACATAAATTGCAATTAATTTTGTCCAACAGATATCTTTTAAAGGCGTCCTATCGTGCGATCGGACACAATTTTCGGTACTTATTATCAGAGACAATACTGAGACCCCCAACTCCGGCTAGTTTTCCGTTACTTGCCTACAAGCTGTATCACCATGGGGTGGCAAACTTTAGGTGCGTTAGTATTGTTACATAGAATATGTTTATCACATACATCGCTTAGTGTACCTTTCTGCAGTTTAGTTATAATTTATATTTACCAAGATTAATATCGCTGCTATTATAAAGTATAAATTTAGAGTTTCTCCGTTAGTGTCTCGTATTTCAAAGCCTACATTTATATTACTTATAAGTCGTATGTTTTGGTATTATAATGGAACAATAATGCTGAAAGAATACTTTGGTTGAATAGAAAAACAGAATGTTATGAAAAAACTAATATGAAAATGTACTGAGATAATACACTTATTCACCGAATTTGAGTTGAACTTCTTTTAAAAAAAGCTGTACTTCTGAACACTGTCACAGCTCACCACGGTTGAAAGCTGACACTGACACTGACAACTTGACTAACTTATCCGAACTGGATTTGTCGCGAAATTCGCTGCCAGGTACCGATTGTCGCGAACTATGATCCGGGGTCGAGTTTTGACAAAAGCTGGAGATCTTGAATCTGTCACGCAACCAGCTGACAGCTCTACCGTCATCAATCTTCAAGCTGATGAACCTACGCCGTCTGTATTTGATTGACAACAAACTGGATTTCGATTGAATCCCATCCCTATTACGTGAGTTTCACCCGACTTTTCCATTGCTCCAAAGAAAAGGGAAACTTCACCGTCGCCGAAAAGACAATTTAGCCGACGACGACATCATGATACTGGACAACGGCGAACAAGAGTATTCCTCTGGCTCGGCTCCATATGCAGTGTAAGTCACACAGACGACAGATAAATAAACTCTTTCAGTTTACACAAATATGCATTTTTTAACATCTATTCCAGGTATTCAACACAACATTTATCAAACAACCAGAAAGTGCGCGCAAAATTTTCCTCACTCTGAAGAAAAAGGACCCACAAAATGTTTCCATGCGGCTGGAGTGCACACAAGGCTCCACCAGAACAGAGTGCAGATTCGTTTCGTCTTACATATTTATAACACATACTGATAGTTTTACATGTAACTTATTTTATATTCAATACATATAATAAAATGTTTTGCAACAACAACGAACTACGATTACTGGTGTTGACCCAATCGAAGACTTTGTAAATAGTTGTGACGCCCTCCTTTGCCATTGGTGCTATATCACCTCCAGTCATGATGGCGTAATCCATTCCAGAGTGTTGCGCCAGTTTCTTGGCGAACATTAGGTGGGCCATGCATCAGGATGTTAGACCGCGATGTGGACGGGTGTTTTTCTTGCAATGGCAATATCTCGCAGGCGTTCTTCTAATTTGGGATTCACTTACTTGGAGAGCATCGGCGGGTTTGGATTTCATTCGTTTGAGGTATTGCAGGGGATTCTTTAACATGTCTGTCAGAGCGAAACGAAAGGTTTTACCAAAAAGAGTTGACTTTCCAATACGAGCCTCAATGTACCGAAAAACAACACCAGTTGCTTCCTTGGCAGACCAGCAGCAGTCAAAACGTTGTCCCAATCAGTGAGTATTGCTTCGAATCCAGTACCAATTACTGTGCCAGCAGTCTTGAAGCTGATGATGACAGTGAAGCGATTTTCTTGTGCCTTAGACGAATCTGTTCTATGTTGATGTCCCGATCCTCCCTGTCAACCTTGGCTTTAGTTCTCATCTCGTGCTCGAGTAGTTTAAGACGGTTTTTCTCCTTCCTTTCGATATCGTCTTCCATGGTTTGCTGGCGCATTGCATCTTGGAGTGCTACACTTTCCTCTTGCCTAGTAAGTGTTACCGTTTAAAGAATCAATTCACACAACTTTTACTATATTCTTAATTTTTGAAATTGTCCTCCTGGATACGTTGCTGCTGCGACAATTGATCTTCACAGCGGCGCCTTTCCAATTGGTCTTGATATTGGGCACCATGCTGTTGTTGCTTGGACTCTTCCTAGAAGTGGATACAAATGGTTAGCAGTTCGTCGTCCGGTTCATGTTAATTCAAATCCAACTTACAATCAGGGTCTTCCTACGCTCTTCGTGATCATACGCTTGTGTTCAACTTTCGCCTGTCCAATATGTGTTTCCTATTCCTTGACTTTGGCCATACACTCTTGATGGCGTGTGTTCTCCTGCTTCAAGGGCCTCTCTAGCATGGTCTTGAGTGGGAGCTTGCGGTTTAACAAACCTTGAAGAAATATCTAATAATTAAATATAAAGGGTCCGCCATCTAACTTTTTTTTTTCAACTAGTGCTTATTTCGCGAATGGTAACACTTAACTCATGTCTGATTTGACAGATAATTAGTTTTATCCTTCCGCTGAACGAATATGGTTGTGTATACGCTTGAACAACGCTGGGAAATATTGCGACATTTTATTGCACCGTCAGCTCCGTATGTTCTTTATCTTGTGAAAAAAGTGAAAGAAACTGGCATCCTCATCGATTAACCAAAGCGTGAAAAGCCAAAAACAGTGCGTACATCCGAGAAAATTGCTGCTGTGGCGGAATTTGGTCCAGAGGCATAATTGGGCCATTTTTCTTCGAAAATGAGCAAGGAGTGGCCGTTACAGTCAATGGCGATCGTTATCGGGCCATGTTGAACGAATTTTTGTTCACAAAAATTGAAGAGGAGGATATTGGCAACATTTGGTTTCAACAGGACGGCGCTAGGTGCCACACAGCCGAATCTACACTCGATGTTTTGCGCCCTATTTTTGAAGAAATCTGAAATTTGATAGTAGAATCTGAGAATCCCAATTGAAAAACCCAAAAATTAATTTGAAGAAATATTTTTGCTTCAACTGAGCATATTGTGTGTACAATTTTGCAGTTAACGTAAATAAACATGTATTAAGTCTAATTATACTGCCAGGCCAGTTTTCCTTCCCCGGTGAGTGTCAATCGCAATTGACACTCTCAAGAGAGACACACGAGTGAAAATAGAAAGGGGGAATTTTCGTGATGTCAACAGTCAGGATTTGCCACGAAAAATGACACGTGTAATCTTAGCTCAAAAATAGAAATCATACTTCGAAATAACGCAGAGCATTAGTTGAATCGCCAAACGACGACTTAAGCGATTCATCTAATTATCTGTTACAAAGCAATACAAGCAGCTTGCAAGAGAAGGGTAAGGAAGAAGTAAGGTTGGCATGGATCGTCCTGAAGCATGCGATTTCAACAAGAGGGGATTATGAAGTGAGTTTGAATATTGCAACTGATTCACATCCCTCTATGCTAAAAGCAATGCTTAACGATTTTTTGAAATGTACAACAATGTAATTATTGTCTTGTACAACAGATTTATATCTGACGCACGTTCATCGCAACATTGTATAGGCTCGTGTATAGTAGAATGAATTACAATATATTTTAAAACGCATCTACTTACCTTAACGGCTATTCTCTGCAAATGATAAGCCTAATATTCAAACTAAGAGGAGAATTTTTAAAGTTATAATAAAGTATTAAATTAGTAAGAATAAGTAAACTGTTAATGGAATTTTTTTAAACGGATCCACATTATTACTTATTCGATTTTCTTATGCAAATCATTTGAATTAGGAATAAAAAAATCTTTTTGCAACTGATGTACGAATTAAGTTGACTATTTGAGAATAGGAAGAAAATGCTAAATAACCAAAACTTCTTAACATTGCCAGCACATTTTTCTAAAAAAAAATGTTGACCCCCGCTCGTACAAACATGTTTAATTGTTTATTGCAAGGAATAGAATAGTTGAAAATGTTTTTTATTTAATAAGCTTTCATTATACAGAATTTTTTTTTCCCTGTTTTATATTTTAACAATTAAACATTTCATGAACATTTTAAAAACATTTGACATTTGAAAAACTAAACCAGTTGGACTAATTTTCAACACAATACCTACTATCTAGCAAAACAAAAAGAAAATGTAAATACCAGCAGAGGCAGATGGCGCTTAAAACGTTAAATTTCTTGGCTTACATTATTAACAGCGCACGCTTCACCTTACCAAGTTCATAAAATAAAACAGTTTATAAAAAACCAAAAAACCCGACTGTGTAGATGAATATTATTTATGTTCGTTCGGTATATGTGCTAAGAATCTGTACGGATGATCCAATAATCCTTTCACGCAACAACGTCGCGTCGTTGCTATGTAAACAGGTGATTCCTTCATATCATGTTGGAAAGCAAACGACGAGAATAATATATATTCCCATTACAAGCATAATATTAAGTAAAGCGGGTGTTGCAGTTTGAGTAGTTTTAATTTTTAGTTTAAGCACAATATTTGAAGGCAAAAGGAGTCACAGCTGGCTTTAGGATACCTAGTTCTTAACCTTGCAAATAATTACACCACTAATAAATTAAAAAAAAACAAAAACACAGGTTAAATAAAATTAGGTATTTCGGAGCATACCATGCATAAACATATTTGCAAATAAGGAAAGACGAAAAAATCATTGTGTAATGATCAATAAAGTCCATAATTTTTACTTTGATCCCCTTCACATTTATTGCACGCTTATAGATTCTATACAATAGGTGCACATTAGGGTCAAACATTTTTTTTTAATTATGGGTTTTAGTAACGAAAATATGTTGCCAATTGAGACTGAAAGAACATGTATGTATTGCAATCTTAGAGTTTCGAAATAAGGGAGTTTAAATTATATTTTGTTTTGCTAAATAAGTTATTTGTAATACGATCAGTTATTTTTGCTTAGCAATTTCATTTTTCAATAAAATTTTCCGCTGCATTCACAGTTGCAAATAAACCACCAATACAGAGTACATTCTCTTCAATTGCAGATAGGTTTTAAAAACTAATTTAAAATTTATTTTTTTGGGAAAGTCTTTATTTCGAATTGCAACAAGATTCCTTTAGTCGTTTAGTTGTGTTGTACTAAATTAGAACAAAGGTGTGTTCCTCGGATTTTTATAATGAATCGTACTTGTAAAGCTTTGAAATGTCCAATATTTGGTGATACAAGTGACTTGAAAGATAATGTAGGTACTTCACCTTAAGAAAACTTATGAAGTGCTACGAGTGAACGTAGCTTGAAATTAAAAGGAGTAAAAATACAAAAAAAAGAACCAAATTTTCAAGAAGTTCCTGACCATAAAAATAGAAAAGGTATGGAAAATTGACTGGGAACATGTCTCATGCCAGATGGCTTAGACGGGCTAACCGGATTATTCGTCTCTACATTACAAAATCAAACCCTTCTGATAAACTTCTTTGTTTTTCAATTTATGTTGTGAAACTCTACGCCCCAACATGGTTCGACATCAAAAGCCACGCAAGTTGCACAGATGCAGAAAACAATTTAAGTCCATGCACAATTATCGGCGTTAGGTCTTATCGCCCAAAACCATAACGCTCAAATTGATAAATGTCATATCGCTTAAAGTATTGCTATACAATTGTTATTGTAAAATTCACGTAAATTTGGGTGATGGGACATTGATTTTGGGCGTTATGGCATTATTTTTGCTTAAAATAGCCTTGGCTCTTATTACCCAAGGTTAAAAAATCCAAGTTAATAAATGTCATAACGCCCAAAATATTGAGAAAGAAAACGTCACAAAGCCCAAATCTATTGAAAAATTCGCTGAAAAAATTGACTTTAAGGAAAATGACGCAAAGCCCAAATTTTATTTATTTAAATTCAAAAAAAATTAAAAAAAAAAAAAATATTGAATTGTGTCCACAATAACTTCCCTGCAAGCTGCAACAAGAACAGATGTAGTTATGTTCCCCAGGCTTCGTCGTATTTTTGAGTACACCAAACTTCTTGAAGCATTCTGATTGCTATAAGGGAAAAAACAGAATAACATATGAGAAAAAAAAAGTCTTACCTGCAGCGAGGAGGCGCGGTGAGGCGCGGCGTCGCGGGATTGCCAATAATCAATAGATTGCCAGTAATCATTAGGGCAAATATTATCACGCAGCTACCACGCTTCACTGAACCAAATTTAGTAGTCATATTGATAAAAAAGCATGTAGATTTGAAGAAACGGTGATCAATATAAGGTCAACAACTCCTGTCCATTGTTTTAATGGAAATTTTGTTCGATATAAGAAATACTGTCATTTTGTTGAAATGCATAATATTGTTCGTTGAGGTGTTAAATCCACAAAAAATTGTCACATTGAGCAAAACTAATTATTATTTCGTAAAATTCAATGAATACCCATTCCTCAATTCACCTTAAAATGTTCCTCATTTTAAAGAAAAATATTTTTCAAATTGAAAAAATAAATCTTCATTTTTACATAAATATTTCTTCAAACTAAAGGAAAAAATCTTCAATTCGACGCATAGTACTCTACTTTAATGAGCGCTTTTTCAAATTGAAAATTTTTTTTTTTAATTTAACTCCTTACTGAATAATTTTCCACCAAATCTACGCATCTTTTTTTTCAATATTATGAAGTTTTCTTTAAATTTATGATTTTCTTCGTTTCACGCTTAATTTTTTTGTCAATCTGACAAATAGTTTTTGAAATTGATGATATGTTATTAAATTGCGTGTCTTATTTTCTTCAAATAAAACATTCAATGCTCATTAGAACAAATAAAACGCAAATAGATAATTTTAAGTTAAAAATATTTTTTTTATTTATATTATTTATAGTTAATAAATTTATAATAAAAGTAATTTAATTGGAATAATAACAAATAATTATGAAATTCTAAGTTCGCAATCGATTCATAATAATTATATTAATATAAAAGTAATTAAGACATTAATAAATAATTTGTAGTTTAAGGTTTTTAATCGGTTTGAGATGATAATTATTATAATTAATAATATAATTAAGTGATTAAATAATTAAGAATTTAATGTTTCTAAATAAACCGTTGGCACAAGGAGCCTGTGCATCAAGAAAAATATACCACAGCAGCGACTAACTGAAATAAAAGAAAATCATTATGTATTGCATTTATATATGGGTATTATATTTATTCCTATACTTTTAAGTGATCATAATGATTAATATTTACAAACTATGATAATACAACGCCGGCAAATTGAATGTCACCAAAATGTTTTCAATAAAAATTTAATATAATACTTACATTTTTATCACACGATCACGTTCCTACCAATCCGCACTGCAGCACTTCAGCTACAAGAATAAAAGTTATCACTTCTAGGACAACAATCACCATTTACATTTTAATGAAAGTTCTTCAAATTGATTATTTTATTTTCAGTTTGAAGAAAATGTTTTCCTCCATTTTAAGAAATTTATTCAAACTGAAGAAAATATAATGAACAATTTTAATAATTATAAAAAAAAATTTCGAAATGAAGAAAATTTCGTCAAATTGAAGAAAAACTTTCCATCCTATATGAAATTTCTTCAGTTTAAAGATATAACGTAGACAAATTAATTAGATTGCAATGGTTTAATGGGTATTTCTCAACGTGAGGACAAAAGTTGATAAAAACATATTAAAGAAACTTGTTTAAGTTGACGAATTAGTCAATGTGAAGAAATCTTAAGAGCATTTGAACAAATTTATTCAATTTGAAAAAATTTAAGATGTGGGAATAATACAAATGTGCTGACAATTTAGGGGAATGTGGGGCTAGATTCAACATAATTACGAGAATGTTGTAAAACTCAAATTCTGTGAAAACTCAGGAGACCCAAATTGATGGAGCAAGTTATGTGAAATTCGCCTCAGGAGAGGCTGACATCTTCCCGTGCGTTCTTAGTGTGTAGAGTAGATTTCTGTGGCCCAATCAGCACATATTTGAAAATTCGTGGAAAGGTGTCCTTTAAAACCTACGTGGCAGTATTTGTTTGCTTTTCTTCAAAAGCAGTTCACATGGAGGTCGTATCGGATCTTTCAGCTGAAGCGTTTGTAGTCGCCCTTAAACGATAGATCGGTCGCAGATGTCTTCGCAGTGACATCCATTGCTAACGCAACAAATTTATTAGAGTTGCGCAGTATGTTGATGAGAAAGTCTTCCAAAGAATTAGTTTCTAACTTTTGTACGAACACAAACATAAACTTTCATTTTATACCCCCTAGAGCACCCAACTTCGGCGGCATTTGGGAGGCTGCCGTCAAGGTGGCAAAAGGCCATTTGTATCGAAGCCTGAGCGGAGCAAAACTTACGTTCGATGTGATCAGACCCCAATGATTTTGAAGCCTTTACACCAGGCACCTTATAATTGAGTCATCTCTAAAAGTCATTCCAGAGCCAGCAGTCGAAACTGGCGATATCAGCTTTATTCAGCGGTGGTGGGGAATTAATGCCGTAAAGACGCATTTCTGGCAACGATGGTCAGCGGAGTATATCCACGAACAACAAGGAACATCCAAATGGTTAACACCCAGTCAAAATATCAGTTTAGTCATTATTTACGATGACAACCTTCTACGTTAAAGATGGGAAGAATCACAAACGTTATCCAAGGCCAAGATGGAAAGTTCCGATTCGTCGACGTGAAGACATCAAGAGAATGCCACAGACGTCCCATTCTATATTGCTTTGTTGAAAGCAGTCAAATTCAAAGGGGCGGAATGTTGGAGCAAACTCACCACCAATTCCAACCTCGCGCCTTACTTTATACTAGTTTTTCTTTGAAGTACCGATTTTCTTAATAAAGCTTTAAAAAGTACAACAATAAGTAATGTGTCGTCAATTTTAAGCTACATAAATGGTATAAGAACACCCAAAAAAATTAAAACCCCTGACAGTCGCTAAAAACCCACATTGAGGGTCAAAACTGGGGTTGAATTACCACATCCGTGATCGAGTAATACGTGACTGAATTTGTTATTGTTTTGCTTGTAAAATCCTCAAAATTCAGTGACGTATGGATCGCTCACGGATGCGGTGATTCAGCCCGTGATCTTTTCCTTTCGTTGTCGCTTTCGCTTGTAGGGAAGTTACGAAAAATCGACCGAAGTCGAAGGTGGACTCAGTATGGTTTGTCTATGGTAAAAACTCTAAGGTTTCCATTATTGTTTAACCAGTCATTGTGAAGCAGAGGAAATTAAATACCTTTGGCAATAAATTGTATAAATTGTTTGGCATTATTAAGGAAGATTGCAAAAGTTTTGCAACCAGAAATCCTTAGGACACAATTCGAAAGTGAAAGCGTGCATCTCTTTTTCAAGAGAACACCCTATTGTATAAATTGTTATCGTAACTCTTGAAGGTTGGGGACTATTTTAATTAAATTCGTTGTATACTGTTCATCCTTCTCAAATAACTATTTTGAATAAAACTCTATACATATATCTACAACTATAATTGTCACGAATACGATTCTACACAGAAGTGTTTTTTTTATACTGCTCGAGGAATTTTCGTTTGGTACAATAGGGATTCATGCATTTGAGTTTCTTTATCCAAGACTTATTTTTGCCATTGCTTTTAACGTGCTATATAAAGATGTGGAACTCGCTGTGCAAGTATGTTAATGCTCTTCATCTTTACTATCATAATATATTGTACCCACACAAATAAGCAGGATACGGTCTCAAAAGCGCACAAATTTAATTAAAACTAATTTGAGTAGTTCGTGTTGTTTAAAGCATTGAGATGGAATTCAAACAGGTTTGGTTTACCCTAATCTAAGTACAGAAAATTGTTCAGGTACTCACTTCAATAACTAATGTTTCTGTAGCTTAAGAATCAAAAAGCTACGTAAGATAATGGGAATATTTTTTAATTAATACTATAGTTGAAAGTTGAAAGTGGTAGAAATTCTACCATTATAGGGACCAGGCTTGTACAGAACGTATTGAAAAAGAAATTGCAAATAGCATTGAATCTGTGCACAATCTTCCCAACAAAAAACACATCATGCGAATATGTTGTTTTTAATTATTTGCCTTAGCTTATTAATATGTATAAGATAAATAAAGTGGAAAAATTACAGCGCAATACAAACTTTTTCAACGACTTCTGTTTAAAAAGTTTACTATGGACGTTATTTAATTGTTAAATAAATGTTTATATTACAGGTAATCACACCTACTCGTTCGTTAATTTTATGTGCGGAAACACGTCCTGAAATGGAAGACTGGTTATCGTCACTGAAATCCGCATCTAGTCGGGAATTTTTCGAGCCTGGGCTTGACCAACACGACATACTCTCTAATTACCATCACTGGTATTCGACGTCGCATGCCAGACCAACATATTGCAACGTGTGCCGTGATGCCTTATCTGGAGTAACATCGCACGGCCTTTCTTGCGAAGTGTGCAAGTGTAAAGTTCACAAACGATGTGCAGCCAAAGCAATAGCGAATTGCAAATGGACAACTCTCGCGACTGTTGGAAAGGACATCATCGAGGAGAAAGATGGAAGCATTGTTATGCCGCATCAGTGGATGGAGGGTAATTTACCAGTGTCGTCCACATGCTACGTATGCAAAAAGACATGTGGATCTGTACTACGATTGCAGGACTGGAGGTGTTTGTGGTGTCGAGCAACGGTTCATACTGCCTGCAGACCACAAATGTCAGAGTCCTGTCCAATTGGGGCAGCAAAGGTCTCAGTAGTTCCGCCTACAAGTGTGCATTCAATTGGTAGTGATGAAGCGTGGGATATAGTCAGCCCAAAAGGGAATTTCTCACCGCTATTGGTATTCGTCAATTCGAAGTCTGGTGATAATCAAGGCGTGAAGTTCCTGCGACGATTCAAACAACTTTTAAACCCCGCACAAGTATTCGATTTAATATCCACCGGCCCGAGCTTAGGACTGAGATTATTTCGTCATTTCGACATGTTTCGTATTTTAGTATGTTCCGGTGATGGCAGTGTTGGCTGGGTTCTAAGCGAGATCGATAGGTTTAATATGAATGTAAACTAAGTTAATATACTCACATTTTTATCCACTAAATAAATACTTTTTCAGAAACAATGCCAAGTAGCTGTTCTTCCGCTTGGAACAGGGAATGACTTAGCCCGAGTTTTAGGATGGGGCTCATCCTGTGATGATGATGCACATTTGCCGCAGATTTTAGAGCGTTACGAATCTGCCAGCACAAAAATGCTAGATCGATGGAGCATCATGGTTTTTGAGAAAGCAATATCAGTTAAAGCGCCAAAAATGTCGTTGTCTAGTGCACAAGAAGCTTTATTAACTGCAATGGTAACGTCAGCGAACGAACACCTTAGGTCCATTGTAGAAACTGATGATATTCAGATACTGGTCTCTTCGACGAAAATCCTGTGTGAAACTATTGACGAGCTCTTGAATAAGATCTGTGAAAACCGTAAGGACGATGAACAATTAACAATGAAATCCGATATGTTGCGACAAAAGTTAAATATGCTTTTGGATGCCTTGAAGGAAGAAGAAACTGGTGAACACATGAGTGATGATTTGCTGACAATGATCAGAAACATCATCTCTCGAAGCTCTTCCGAATACACGTGAGTAGAATTTGTTTCGTAAATAATTCATAAGCATAATGAAAATAAGCCACTTACCCACATGGGTGTTGTTTCTTTTTTTAATAAAAAAAAAACAGGAATTCCAGCATATCAATGGAGAAGACCGAAAAGGATCACCTGAATACCAAAGAACGAAGAAATAGCCGGTGCTTACGATCCACCGAAAAGGAAGCTCTCCAGTGCAGAGCGAATAGTGTAAAACGTGCAATATACAATGTCGTGGAACACTCAGAGCCAGGTCGGCCGAAACGCTATCAGAGAAAGTTCTCAATTACTCCTTTTGAAGCACTAAAATTGCCAACTACCTCAACAGATACGTCACCCTGTTCCTCACCGCTTCCTATTCCGCCCATAAATATTATTTCACCATCAGTGTCAACTACCCGGCTAACGTGCATATCTCCATTGCCAGATAACCGACGTGATTCTGTTGATGAGAATTTCTTTAATACTATTAGTTTACCTGTTCCAAGACAATTTGCAGACAGTCGTCGGAGTTCGGGTGTACCGGAAAGCATTCAGGAAATTGAAGAAAATGGTAATGGACAATCGATCGGGAAACCAGAAACTAAACTAACACCAAACATGAAGGATGAAGGCCCATGCACATCATACCTGAATGAACCTAATTTGCTATCAGCGGGAATTCGAAAATCTGATTTCTTGAGCGTTCCCATGATTGCCGGTGAACAAATTATTGATCCACTATCTGACTACCGACCCATCGAGGTGTTTGAGAGAAACTTGTATATGACTCGAGAGTTACTCGCTAATAAATTGACTAGCGGAGCCTTTGATGGATACAGGCCCAGTCATAATAATAATGAACGCGATCATAAGGATGACGGTGAAGATAAGGACGGCCACAGTGTCGATAGCTGTAAAAGCGGCACAACTCTTCAGGTACCACAAGTAGTTGCCCCTAGAAAAGATTCCAATGTATACATAGGTGAAAGCATGACAATCATAGATACTGATGTGCAAGTATGTTCTAAGCTAATTCAATATGTTCAAATGTGGGTCATTACATATTATGAAAAATATTTCTTTTCTTTGTAACATTAGGAGCAATCATCATCTGAAGACCTACCAGCAGAACCTAGTGACGTATTGTCTGCAATTAGTAATGAGGAGTGTAGTGTGGGCTCCGAAATTTTGGACAAACACACTGATTCAGATCAACCCTTTCAATTGGGCGATATCTTACAGGTATAACTCCGACAAAAAAGAAGTCGTTAACACCACCAACTTATGTTTTTTTAATGAGAAATGAAAGAATCGCCGTTAAACCTTTATATTATTCGAATCTTCCTCGAATAATGAATTTATAAAATGAAATTATAAAACAACATTTACCTTTCAAAATGAACGGAAAGAAAGTGAACCATACAGCGATGTATTAAAGCGAATTTTATCATTTGGTTATAATTATATTTACGGAGTAAAGACTTGACTATTCACTATAGATAGCAAATAAGTAACGTAACTAATGACACTTTTAAATTTCTTGTAAATTATTCATCAAATATTTTTAATACCAATTAATTATTTAACAATGGAATGATATTTTTACTTTCGTTAAATTTGTTTGACGTTATTCAGGAGTTTGAATATTTATTATACCACCCAAAATAATGACACATCTTCAAATCCGAGTCGGGAATAAGCGTTTTATGTGAACAAAGTTTTATAAATATTGGATTATTCGGCTCTAAAAGTTATGTAGTACCCAGTGGTCCAAGGGAAAAATAAAAAAAAATATCTGTTAAACGTCAAATGTTTAAAAAAAAATTAAAATGTATTTTCTTTACGAAAAAAATTCAAAGAAAGAAGTCTTCTTATGAAAACAAGTGCAAAATTTCACTTAAGGCGCCAAGTGACAAAGAACAGGAACAGAAACTGAAACAGAACAGAAAGTTGTTTCGTTCTGTAGTAAATTCTGGTTCTGTTTACGTTGCTCGCTCAGCTACACAAAACTGAAACAGAAACAGATTCGAAATAGTGGGTGTCGGACATTGTACAATATTTCATGATTTCTAACGAAATCTATTATTCTCTCCTCTTCCTCTTTCAATTTTCATGCGAAACAAACAGCCATATGACAGATGCAGAAAAGTCCGAAAAATCGTCATCCCGAATGGGATTGCACCTAGTCGTTCGACTAATCGGCAATTTATTTTTAAATTATTTGCAAAATTCAGAAGAAGAATCTGCCGTTTGTCGGATTTCGAAACTTTTTTGTTTGAAGATATTACCTAATCCCTTGGCCTTGGCTAACTCTTATAGATCAAGGAGTCTTACCCGCTTCAATCTTCTGATTACATAGTTAGTATTTAATAGTTCTGTAAGTTCAACGTTAACATGGCTGAGAAATCTACTTCTGTGCCTTTGGGCAACTTTTTCAACTTCATCTTTAACCATTTCAATATTTAGGTCTCTATGTAGATCAGCGTTACGTATGTACGAAGGTGCATTAACTACGTTCCTTAGTACTTTATTTTGAAGACTTGAATTTTTTGTAAATTTGTTTGGCATGTGCATTGTGCATGCCCACAATTGGAGCCCGTAGGTCCATATTGGTTTCAAGACTGTCTTTTGTAGCAGTAATTTATTGTAGTTGGACAGGGATGAGTATCTACCAATAAGCCAACAATTTTACTGTATCGCATGTTCAGCTCATCTCTTTTTTCTTACATGCGCTTTCCAACTCAGTTTAGCGTCTAGGGTCATGCCCGGATATTTAGCTGTATTTGAGTATTCCACTACATTGTTATTAATGTATACGGGAATGTGTGGTACGTTTTTAGTCCATTCTGAAATACCGTTTATTGCCATTTGGAGTTTTTTTGTTGCTATTTCGACGGTTGCTCCAACAGTAAGCACAGCAATTTCATCTGCAAAAGTTGCTATAGTAGTTTCTTCACTTCAGGTAGATCGCTAGTAAACAGAAGGTATAGCACTGGACCTAGCAAACTACTTTGTGGTACACCAGCTTTAATTGCTCTTAATGTAGAGTACTCTGTCTCTTGTTTAATTCTGAAGAATCGATCTGTTATGTATGCCTCCAGAATTGTCAAATACTGCTTCGGCAGTTGCCTTTGTAATTTATGGATCAATCCCTTATGCCAGACTTTATCGAAAGCTTGTGCTATATCAAGAAATAAAATTTGTCTTCGCCATATATCTCAACGGAAGAAATGAATTTGGTGCACGGATTTCCGATTTAAATAAATTTTATATTAAAAATAAATGAAAATAAGATTATAGTAGGAACCTTTCACATTCACACCTTGGATTAAAAGACATAAGAGGTGTAAGTATGGGCCGCTTAAGTTACCTTTTCATTATGTCTTGCACGTTTCAATGACATGTGCCACCATACAGAAGCTTTAGCTGTAACCTCTTGTCATGGACGCCAACAAGTGTTCTGTATCGTAGAATTCGGACCTGTGTACATGATTCCAGATTAAAATCCAAAAAAAGATGCCGCTCTGGTAAATCATAATAAATTAAAATTAAGTAAATCAAAGTTCGTGGAACTTTTCGAAAATTTTCTTTGTAACTATAACCGCATCAGAGTAAACACAGTTCTTAGTAGGAAATACAGTGTTCATTGTATATATAGATAGGTAGATGCATTGGTGCCATTCAGCCAGATAAACATTGCGACTTTTGTTGGTTCTGGATCATCGCTTTCCCATTTGAAATTCCGTCTTCGATGTGAACATTCAGTTGTCACTTGCCAGGCAGTTACAGCACAATTCTGCTTACCAACATCACATCATTTATCATATATTTCTTGGACACGTGCATTTTTAAATTGAAGTGAGGACAAAGCCTCAACCGCTCTACCAAATTTAGTTTTTCTATAGCAATCGGAAGTGCTCCATATACTTGACAGCAATTTTGAGAAAGCGGGTTAATGGATAACACGCCCCATATAGAGGAACCTCAAATTTTCGATTTATTCCTTAGCTTCACCACAAGACCTACCGTTGTGATGTGCTCCATAATTTTAATGATCTGTCAGTCAGTTACGGTTTTTGCGATTTTTGAAGCCCTATATCTCAGGAACCACTTAAGCTTGAAAGTTGAAATTTAGTGAAGCGCCTGTGCTTGACCTTCGGTACTGAAGATAGAGCGGTACTGAAGATATAGGGTATAGCGGCTGGGGACTACCGTTCCCTTTGATCGGTAAAACAGCCGAATTTGGGGGCCTCAATGTACTTTGCCTCTGATTACATACAATACGCAGCTATGAGTGCACTGAAATATAATTTATTGGTTTGTTTTACATTTTGCAACTAGTTTAGGCAGTATAGCTTAAACTGACCTAAAGGGTCTTTCATTAAGGACTTGACAACATATTTTTTTAAATAAAATGCAAACAACTTGAGATAGGTATCTCAAAAACAAAATTTATTGGTTTGAATTACTATCTGAAATTATACTGAATGATGGCCATAAGTATATACAAATCCCACAACTCACATGAATATTTTGTTCTGTTTCATACACCTCAGAATTTAGATGCAGATAATTTTACACATATCGATTCGCCTGAAACAAGTGATGACACCGAGGCAATGCCTGGTGAAAGTATAATGGATGACATAAGTTCAGTATTGGGAAACGATATCATGGGTGCACTTCAAGATAATACGATAACTGAAGATACAACGACGTTATGCTCAGAAGTACCAAAGTCATCACATCGGAGCAAGTTTTTTTCTCGACGAGCATCATCAACACCGAAGATCGAACGCATAGATAGTTTAGAGGACAACCCACAGCAATTTGGTTTCGAAAATATAGTTTTTGAAATTGATAACCGTTGTGATGATCAGAAAATACGCGAACCTCCCAGATATTGTAGCCTGGCGCAGTTTGTTGAAGGAAATGATATTGCTCGAAAGAGCTTTAAGGTTTGTCTTGCATGTACATATTGTGTTTGTTTCTAATGACATATTTATATTCACTGCGTATTTATTTTATAGCGTCGGAAGTCTCAACCGAATAGCCAAATGCGTACACCTAGTATAATGGGACCTCCTGACGATGAACTCTCGCCCAGTTCGATAAAAATTGAAATTCAAGGATCACATTCCGATCTGTCGGACACGGGAACGATTAAACAAACATCTCCAAAGAAACAATTGAAAACATCCGGTGGCATCAATCAAGATGTAAAACGAATAACATTTGATGAGTCGTGTAAAAAAGAATCGTTTGATGATGATAATCCCAACTATCCACAGATAAGTGTGGTAGTCCGACCACCAACCCCTTTGCGAGGAGACAGCGTTAAGTTATCAGCAAAACTGCCTTTTGATTTACGCCGACATTCAAGTCATTCACCGAGCTTAACGGTCCGAGAATTCGAAAAAGAAAAAGATCGTAGGCACTCTGGATATAATCCCAATCTTTTGAGCCTGGATCCAGAACACATGAAGTTTTTAAATAGCTCACCAGCAGCTAGTAGGCGCATAAGCTGTGGAAGTCTTTTTAAGGTTTGTATTTTAAAGCGAATTACGGACGATAGGTTACTCAACTTACTAGAACGACATATAGGTTTCTGCTGAAATGTTTTTGTGCGATAACAAAATCCAAAATTAGAGTAACGAATTATGAAAATAAAGAGGGAGAGAAGTTTTAATGGCATCTAAATAAACACAAACTTTGCAAGATTGGCACTGTGTTTGAGCAATGCCACAGCACAATTTTAGAGGCCATTGGTTCTTTAGATTTTGCGATATATCAGCATAGCAACACTGATCTAATATTTTACAGCCAGTACTAGTATCGCACCTACGTGAAGTTAGCCCGCACTTTTTCTGGAATGAAGAACGTGAAATGCAGTTCGATTGCCCGCACTTTTTGAGTAAAGCAGTAATATCGAACACTTTCAAAAATAGAAAATTTTATCACTTTACTTACTAGTTACTACGGCTATGGAGATAGCACGGTTTTAAGGGATTGCAAAATTTTTTTTCTTATGGTACTAACTTTCTAACGATTGAACTACAAACGAAAAAAAATGCACTAGAAACAACTACAAACGAATGTCGATCCCTCAATTTCTGAAACGACCTCTAAGATATCAAAAAATAATACACTCCACCGAAAATAAGTTTTACTTATGGATTTGTTTTTAAATAAGTAGCGAAGGAAACTGATATGTATGTACGTACTAATAGAATACATTCCATCGACAAAAAGTTCTAATATAATCATCTCAGATATTTAAATGCACTAGTGTTCGCCAGTGGTAGAAATTGGCTTAAACGCCAATTATTGAAAAACAAATTACACACAGCATTGCATCTCTGCACAATCCAGTGAAAGTGTTTTATAAATTTGCCCTCGCCTATTTATTTATACCTAATTTCAGTTTCCATTGGAACAAATATCAGTCTTTTTTTGTCTTAATCACTTTTCAATTTTGTTTTTTTTTGATTCGGATCACCTTCTGCAGATCTCGATATTTTTTTCAGATTTACACATACTGCCACGTCATTTTAAGAAGTAAGCTCTCAAAACAAATGCGCAAAGTTTCGTGAAAACCAAAATAACAAAATACATAAATAGCCATGAATATAATTTTCTTACGAATTATTATCATCATCGTCTTCCTTCCTCGTCATCTGGAGACTAGGAATAATTGCCAAAAATACTCCATTTGTATCTACAACAGTGGAAACATTTTTTAAGTCGATATCCATTTGTGTTTTTTCCAAAAACGAATGCAATTTGAACAGGTGATATTGCTGTCAAAAAACGCACTACTCACTAATCCATTTACAAAAGCAGATCAATATCGTTGCATGTTCCATATGCTGCGATCTGAAAATGATTTCTGGTGGTCCCAATGGAAAATGACATAAGATAACTTGTTATTGGTACTATTGTAGGCGCAGTGACTTAGTGGTTAGTGTGTTGGACTACTAAGCTAGGGGTCCCAGGTTCGAATCCCGCAAAAACCCAAATTCCAACTTGGGGTTTTTTCAACTGCGCCACCTCTCGCGAACGTCTGACAAACATCCGAGAGTATAACTGTCTTTAAAGCTTCTCAATTAGCTGTTTGGAATCGGCATAAAATTGTAGATCCCTTCCATTCGTTCCAAAAATAAAACTCACACAAAACGAATGGTTGCGAGAAGCTAGGCCTTGGGTCCCTACAGACCTATTGCGCCAACTATATATACATGTAATTTGACGGTGGGACATAGAACGTGAGAAAAATGATTTTATTTAACTGACTGGGGCCCTGTTTGTGCAATATTGGTTATCTTTAATTATTTCAGCTTGTAATCATCGAGTTGAATTTTGTATACCTTTAATAATGTTTTTCAATTCATTTCGTTGACAGTTCTCAAAAATTGAGATAAAGCACATAGGTAAATGAAGTGCAATTGAGAAAAGCGTCGAGAAAATGAGACCACTGTAAAGATAGGTTGAATAAATTGAAAGGAAGGCCCTTGATGATATTTTTGTGTTGAAAACATTTTGTGGATTAACATTAATATAATACTCAAATAAAATTCTAACAAGCAAACTGATCCTGAACCAAAAGATGTAACCATAGGTTCGGCTAATCACTGAACGATAAAGTTATGGTTTTTACGACGGATTTATTGTGCACATCTGTGACACTGCCTTACTGATGACCTGCTAGAAAAATTCTTCATTATTATAGCTATGTTAGTTCTCTTATTTATTCCCAAGAAAACTTAACTTACCCACAAAAAAAAAATGTATAGTTCAATTTTCCCAACAAAATTAAGGTAGAATTGAAATGTAGTGGACTTTTAGACCAAAACACAAATCTTTTATGAGTGATGTTCGCGATTTATTTAGGAATATTCCGCGATACTAATAATCAATTTTAGTGTCCAGGCTATATTCTTCGAACTAACAATTGCGAAATTTTCCATACAAAATTCCATATTGTGACCTACAAAATATTTAGTGTGAAGGTTAAAAATGATTATTAGTTAGGCGCATACAAATTATAAAGAAAACTAGCATTAAATGGTTGTTATTTACTTGAGCTTTAAAATAAAATAGCCGACTTATTTTATTAAAACGATGTTTCACTCCATAAGTCTAGTACGCAGCTGTTCCGGAACGAAAATTTTCTAGCTCTCCAAATGGATAGCGAAACGTCTGCGAAAGGCAGCGGAACAAAGTTTGTGGAGAGTTCCATCAGCTGCTACACAAGTATATAGCAGTGTTATCAGCACCGGCTATTTAACTCCGATTTTGATACTCGAACTTTTCACTGGCTCCTTGAAATTTTCATATGGAAATTATCCTAATTTATACTATTTACTTTAAAGTTTTGCGAGTTTTAGGCTGTTTAGGTAATTATAAAAAAATACATACTTAAATTGCGAACGTGTGTACTTTGTTCGTATAACTAAAGCTATATACAATTAATTGCAAATTAGCCAACTCCATTTTCATACAGTTTTTAAACAGACTCTATCATCTCAGCAGTAAAATATGCATGATTTTGAAAACACATTGTCCGAGTTTTTTTGATCTGGATATTTTAGTTTGGGTATTTTTGGCTCCAACATTTTTCGATTTGGCTCCATAATAAACACCTCTTATAAAAGCTGCCAACACCGCAGTACAAATGTAAATTGTTCGCAAGCAATTAATGTCCCGGACAATAAAAACGTGTACGAAAAGAGAGTGGAGAATTGTACCAAGCAATCTGCTACAATTACCCACTTTACCGCCATCATTTAGCAGCAGCTGCGTACTGCAAATCGAAAAGGAGAGCGAAATTTTTCGTTCATGATTTGGTTGTGTCCATTTTGTATGGGATTTTTCGTTCCGCAAACAGCTGCGTATACTAGGCTATACGTATGTATGGCCAACATAAATAATCTTTATATTATTATTGTCGTATTTAATTAATTCTTTACCCATCATTATATGTTACAAGAGCGAAATAAAGAAACGGATTATAAATTTTAATTATTACAAGTTATAAAAAATTAGTAATAGGTGAAAAAATTAAGTAGACTCCAATTGGAGGAAACTGTCATCGCTGAACCCGTCCCCTTGCTTTTGCATTTTCCCTTTGCCTTGTCTCTCTTACAACATTTTGTTTACTTGAACGTTGTTTAGTAAAATTTATCGTGTAGGGTAGAAAGTCACACATTTTAATTATACTTTTTGGCCATAATGTATTTTTTGCACAGCCAAATGAAGGCATATCAATGCCAACACTGAAAGGATCGAAGTCAAGCTTATTCATGGGCTCATCGTTGTTTAGCTTTGATCATGGTGAAGGCAAAGAGAAAGATGATCGGAATTGCAAGGAAAAGGAACAATTCGATGAGTCAAATAAAAAGCTCCCGATAATCAATCCTCTAGTTCGACTTCCTACTTGGCCAAGTAATATACACTAAATAAAATTTAAATCTTAATCACATTTAATTATTTCCATTTAAAGACATCACAAATGGTACCGGCTTCATATCAAAATGTCTTCTAGCCAATGCAGATACTCTGTGTGCTGCTGTCAGTCCTTTGATGGATCCTGACGAGACTCTTCTTGAAGGTTACCACGAAAAATGCGTCATGAACAATTACTTTGGCATAGGAATTGATGCGAAAATCTCGCTAGATTTTCACAACAAACGAGAAGAACATCCTGAAAAATGTAGATCAAGAGCCAAAAACTACATGTGGTATGGGGTCTTGGGCTCAAAACAGTTGTTGCAGAAAACCTACAAGAATCTTGAACAACGCGTTCAGTTGGAATGTGATGGCCAGCGAATTCCATTGCCATCACTTCAGGGGATTGTTATCCTTAATATTCCGAGGTAAGTACGATCAAATTTTACATTTACAATTTGTAAAATTGTAACAATCTTTTAGTTTTATGGGTGGCACAAACTTCTGGGGCGGTACTAAGAAAGATGACCTCTTTCTCGCTCCTAGTTTCGATGACCGTATCCTTGAAGTAGTCGCCGTTTTCGGCTCAGTTCAAATGGCAGCATCTAGGCTTATAAATTTGCAACATCATCGTATAGCTCAATGTCAGAGTGTACAAATAAACATTCTTGGGGACGAGGAAGTGCCGATACAAGTCGATGGTGAGGCTTGGCTACAGCCTCCTGGCATGATAAGAATTATTCACAAGAACAGGGTACAAATGCTTTGCAGAAACCGACACTTAGAGGTCTCCTTGAGACAATGGCAAGAGAAACAGCGCCAACAGAGCATATCTATACAAAGGGATCAGCCATTAACAGAGGACCCATCACTTGGATCTGATGACCTTCTTTCGGACCGCGAATGTTACGTGTTGTTGAATTTTATTGAAGCTGTCAGCTCGTTAGTCAAATGGGTAAAGTTTCTCATAATATCACACCCATCTTTGCAGCATAATTTGTATGCTGTCGCATGCAGAACTGCAGATGCTTTGGAGTCAATTCACCCAAATGGAAAACTCCTTGAGGGTCCAACTTTAAGAACAAGATTAGTTGAGGTTATAGACTCGTCACGGCAGTTGTACGACGATGCATGCAGTCTTCTTCGAGATCGCGGCCATAGTTTAATATTAAGAGAAGACTTGGAATCAAAACTAAGTGCAGCATTAGCTAATATGGAAATGGAACTGAAAAAGTGTTCGGTACAGAAATGTATCGATGGCAAAATACGAGCCTATTTTAATCCAGTGTCTACCAATGAGGATGTAAGAAACAACAAATATATTTTGTGCAGACTTAATGAAATCCTTTCATTTACATTTTTAGCCGGATGCTCGAAAGAAATCAAAGCCGTTCTGGGTAAGACTTAGAAGTGGTTCAACAGCAGGTACTCAAATATTCAAACCAACCACTAATACGAGAGATGCTGTAAATAATTGGAGTGTGAACGAGGTTGTGACATGGTTGGAAACTATGCAACTGTCGGAGTACGTGGACACATTCCTTAAAAACGATATTCGCGGTAAAGAACTTCTTACATTGGGGCGCCGTGATCTTAAGGATTTGGGTGTAGTAAAAGTTGGTCACGTTAAACGAATTCTACAAGCTATCAAAGATCTCTGCGAAAACTAAATAAAATGTTAGCTGTAACATTGTCCTGTGAAGGCGTCGAATTCTTTTTATTTTTTGCAGTATCAACGAACTGCAAAAGCGTTATATAACAGAGAACAATGAAGATATTACAAGGAAAACAAATTATAATAGATTTAATCGAAAACTGTAACAATCATATTTCAAGAATGAATGCATTAAATTTACGAGCTAGAAGCTCTACTTTTTCAAAAATAATAATTCCGCTAGTAATTAAATTAACAATTAAGAATCTAGATTAGTGAAAGATAGAAAGAAACGAATAAGGTTCGGTAAATCCTGAAATAAAAAGCAATTTAATTGGTATTAAGAAAAAATTAAATAACTGAAACAAGGGTTAGAATTAAATTGTAATTTTAAGGGGAAACTGTTTTAGTAAATCAAATTTAAAAAGAAAAGTTTTTGGAACATCCTATTGCCTCCCATAGGATGTTACCAGAACTTTATGAATCTGACAAAGGTTAAAAACGGGAATGAAAAAGGTATCGAAATTATTAATGTCAATACGTACATTAAGGTATGATTTACATTTCAGAAAGATATTAAGTTTTATGTAAAGTTAGAAGGTATTTTAAGTTTAATGGCCATTTCATCCAGCGATAGTGGTGTCTGGTATATCTGACTTCCAAAGCTGGCACCAAACTAAAATGTGAAATGCACAAAACCAAAATTAACCCTCTAATGCATGCATTATGATTTAGTGCAGAAAAAATTTTTATTTTTATTTTCAAAACTTTAAGGATACATATTTAAATCCATAAAATAATCGATATAATATTTCAGTGAATGCATGAGAACCCATGTAATGGTCAGACAAATTCTAACATTTTACTTACAAATATCTAATATTGCAAAAAAAAAATAATATTTCAGTATTATAGCCACCAACAACAGAAAATAAATGCTTTATTTATTTATTTATTTTTTGCCATTTCCTGACGATGCGAACGTTGAACTTGAAAGCGAAAATATGTTGGCTTGGGCAAAAGTGAAGAAACCAAATTCACTCTACACATCAACCAACATTAGCAAATTCACTGAATAACGGTGTCCTTCCCGTAAATATTGTGTAGTTCTTCAAATCGATTCTGGAAAATTGAAATCCATACATATAATACTTTATGCAGTAGAGGGTTAAAAATTCTTGAAGTTAAATCTTATATAATAGACCATTAGATAAGCAAAAAGCGGGCTATGAAAATTATTCAACAGTGGTGCAAACAAAAGTTAGGTAGTTGTTAAGTGTAAGAGCCAGTTTGGACTAGAGGCAGTTATATAGTGTTGTTTTATTTATATTCTTTATTTTTTATTTAAGTTGAAAAGAAATGTTAATTGGAATCAAAACTTTCAAGTAGGTATGCCCTTGTTGTATTCATATAAATATAAACCAATCCCGAGGTCTGCACAAATTGTTTACCATAGCAGTCAAGTAGGCTTGACATAATTATAATGATTGTTTAACAGAAAATGTCAATAATGGCGAATACACAGAGAAGGTAGATTAAATAAAGTGCACGATTGGGTCGTCTGAAACTTTCTCGTTCATATGAAAAGTTTGGTCGGTGTCTTTTTATTTTATAATGTATGTGTAGGTAAAAAACTCAGTAGCGATACTAGGTTAAATAGTGCAGTCTTAGCTTAAACATAATAATTTGAGATGGCAGTACATACCAAATACCAAGGTGAGGCTCAAACTCTATTAGGGCAAGTTCTTGTTTTTGGCTGGAATAGATTGGTGATTCTGGCTTTCCTGTGGTAGTTAAGTAGGGTTCATTATTAACGGAAATCTTTGCAGCGATATAGGTACGTAAGAGTAATGAACTTTTTTCTGCTTTTTTTTAATGTTCGTTCTCAGGCCGATATGAGAATACAAATGAACTATTTTGAACCATTTAAGATCTAGGATATCGATGGTTATTTTATGGCGTATGTTTAAAAAAAATGCATCATGCACACATATTGTTGACACGATTGCCAGTCGAAAATAACGTTTGTGTCCAAAATTGGAAATAAAAATGACCAACTGTAGGTATAAATGACCAAAGTAATCTAAGTCCGAAATATTTGTAAACACAGAACAATCAAACGAAAAGAAATACGTTTTAGGTAGCATAAAAATTGAAGTCGAATGTCTTTTTTCATTTCGTAAAGAATGATTTTTCGTAAAATGTGACCAAGAAAAAAAAAAAATTACCAAATTTGATCACAAATGACCAATGTGGCAACCGTGATTGTTGATTGTTGTGCACAAACATCTTCTCGGTCATTCCGAGTTCTCTACTTTTACGCTTACATTCATCTAGTTTACCTCATCTGCAAAAAAACTTCGCAATTCCCAACTCTAAAGAAGTTCGGAATCTTCGGTGCGTGAGTGACACTCGCACGTGGCCGTTTTGTTTTTTAATATCTTATTTCCAATTCTTTTGTTATCGCAAATATGTATTTCGATCGAAATCGTTAGAGGGGTTTTTGTAAAATTATGCTGACAAAATGCAATAACAACTGCATTGTTTACTTCGGAAAATACTATTGTTTAACTGAAAACTGAGTGAAAGGTATGTTCAGGATTCAAGTACACTTGGAATTAAGGTTTATCCAAAATATAAAATATGGTTTTCTTCAAGTGGAAAATGAAGAACGGTTGTTTTTGGTTTTGTTATGTGCGGTATTAAGAAGATATACTATAAAAACTACTTCCTCCAAAAAGCCCTTAAAAATTTATTTAGAGACAATCAGAGTTTACTAAGAAGTTACAAAAGGTTATATTACATAAGGAATGCATATTTGTTAAGACCCTATGGATCGTTTTCGAGATAAGTCCAATTTTCAAAAGTACCTACAGTTATTTGAAAAATATCAATTTTGGTTGAAATCGTTGGAGCAGTTTTCGAAAGAAATCAATCTTGCTTAAACGCGTTATGTGGGAAGTACCGTTAATAATAGAGCTAATGTGGGTAAAATTAAAAACCAAAAACCTGTTTATCTTATTACGAATACATGAAAGTTAAAAAAGCATAGAGGTCTGGTGGAATAGACTTATAACAGTTATACCCGATAGATATGCTCGAAGAAAGCTATGACTGAAGAGAGCTGATAAACTTAGATTGTGTGACACTGCCCGAACATTCAGATACAACTCAGATTGCTAAATAGAAGCTTCAAAGTCGGAAAAGTAGTTACTCACTACAACCAAGAGATAAGGATGTGAGGCAAGGGAAGGGAAATCTCATTTAATTTTACTTACTTATTTTTTTTTTATTTTATATCAGTAGGCATGCTTTTCCACTATACTATAGACATGGCAGTTTCTAAATTCATATCTCCGTTTTCGTGATAAATGATAAATAAATAAAACGAGAAGATCAATTTCGTATTAATTGTAATTGAACGCTACTAGACAGTTCCATTAGCTATCCACCTACAAAGTGTTGCGGCTCGACCTTAACATTTAATGAATATTGGAATTAGTAACAGCTTACATATCAAGAAGTACTCTTTCAATGGATGTTTTCAAAGAATTTCAACTGAAATATTTTGATTTGGTCCTTAAAACATTCATTTTTACCTATACTATAAAAAACAAAGCAGCATGCAAAGGCTTTTCTGTGAATTTCATTGAATAGAGCAAGTCTGAGTTTTCTACGATCTTCGATGAAAAGCGCCATGTGAGCAATATATTTGTAAATCTGAAAAAAAAAAAAAATCGAGGTCTGCAAAAATCTGATAAACACGAATTTATATTTTTCGCATTTTGGAAAGCTGTCATAACTCTTTCCTTTTGCCGTTCGCCCCTTTTTAAATAAAATGTATCATATTCCAAATACATGTCGAAGTCGAAAATCCCATCCTTCCTGCAGCCTTTGATGTCCAAGATTGGTGAGCCGCAATACACTGTTCTTAGCTTCGAAACGTTTGTCGATTGGTTAACTCAGTTAATAGTTTATGTGTAAGATATGGTAACACGACGAGCGCTTAAAAGTAATTATTCTACCCTAAATATACGTATAGGTACATAGAGATACATACATTTATATGTTATATTTCCTGTTTTTTTCCAAAAATTTAAATAAAAGTTTCCCCCATTCTTGTTCATTATTTCGAATAGACATATATCTTAGATAAGATTATTATAATTTTAAATTTTTATTATAAAGTTTAGTATGCAACAAAAATATCAGTGGCGATATTGAAGAACAATCATAAAATTTAGATATTATTAAACATTTGAACAATGCAATTTGAATTATTTTAAGAGTATTAAAAACTAGTTAGATATATTATATGTAAGCAAAATGTTTATGTGTAACAAAGTGAAATTTTTAAAATGTTTTGGGGAGTCATCGAATTTAATTTTATCTTCCAAATGAATAAGGAAAATTATATAAATCTCTGCACTAGCAATAATATCTACAATATAACAAATTCATTTTAAAAACGGTTTTGATAAACAAGTTAAAAATCGTATAAATAGTGACGTGTCGTACGAATTTTTGTGGTTTTCCGTACGACTTTAAGTCAATATCGACACAATTTTGTAATAATAGAAATAAGAAATTCTTGTTGTTTGTTCAATTTTTGTTTAGTCAATTTAAACCATTAGGTGTTTAAGTAATAGGCCTACTTCGCTTTCCTACTGTCAAAAAAAAAGAAAAAAAGAATCAGGTCACACAAAAACACTCAAATAACTTATCGGATTTCAGCACAAAGAAAAAAGCATAATACATGTCCTTCTTCCATCGGTTTATTTCTTTTGTTGCTCCTAAGACAGGTCTTAGTGGCAAAGTTTCTTAGTTTTCTTTTAAACATCGCCACAGTAGCTTATGCCAAAAAAAGTGTTTTTGAGATAATCGTTTTTTTTATCTAAAATGGTTACTAATGGCTATTGTAGAAAAATGTGGGTTTTAAAACTTAAGATCTTTTGCAATTATCAATTTGGAAATAATTAATGTCTTAAGTGACTTATTTTTTTCTGTCAAATCTGCAATACTTGATAAGAGTGCCCAAAGTTGAATTATGATTATATGACGAACTGATAAATTTAAAATTAGCCACAAAATGCATGGAAGTATGTTTTATAAAAGTGTGTGGATAGAACACAAAGAGTACAAAATTAATTTTATGTAAAATAAAAAAATTGCAGTATGCCTGCGTACAACAAATTATATAGAAAGCAATGAATATTTTATACTGGTTCGTCTGGGTCGCCTTCCGTCAAATCTGGATGAAACTCTTCAATTCTTCGAGAGTTCAGGTTTTGATAAAAGCTGTGATAAACGTTTTTAATAAGGGGCAGAGTCTCTAGCAGAGATTATTTTTTTCTTTTGGTTAATTCGAAGAGTTGCAGAGTAACATTCCTGTAAATCGCTTTATTTAAAGGAATTGAATTCTGGGCGCCGCAAGAGTTTTAATTTCGTAATCTTCGTTCAGAGAAGTTTTGACGTATATGGTATCAAACTCCTTCGTAAACCTCATCCATTTCACATTTTGCCAAAAAAATGTATCCCCGTTTTCATTTACTTTACATATATTTCTCCTTAGACAATGCAGAGAAATTGAAAATTTAATTTATTTCATTTACCACAAATTTTTTACATCCACAGCGTACTTTTGCCACCGCAATTCCCTATAGCCTCATGACGAATATAACATGGGGGTTGACCTGTTTTGCAGTCACGAACTGTAAGGTTAAATGCCCAAAGTGGCAGACGAACGTAAAAATGGTGTTGGCAGACACTGTTGTCAATCAAAGGTAAGACCTCAAATTCTGAGGATTTTGATTGATAAGCGCACTCAGCTTCTAGGTGGTGTTCAGCCTGATCCATTTTTAGGGCACAGAGTTCCTCATCTCTAATCAAATAAAAATAATATATCAGATTTGTGAAAAGTATCCAACTTCGGTTTCTTAATTTTAAATTAATAGTATTGAAAATTTTAGAAGATTTGGAAAGAGAAATGGTAGAACCATACTTTTCGCAAAAGAGTCAATTTAATATGGCAAGTATCTTTTCGATGTAAAGTGAGATTCGTATGATGGAAAACTCTCTACACAATTTATGATATCTCTATAGAACTCTTTCCAGCGGAGATTGTTTTGGGACCAGTGTGCTTTCCTCTCATATCACCATTCGTAAAAGGACCTGTTCTTTCCAATTGTTTTTATAAATTGCTCGGATTCACAAAGAGTAAGCGCAAAGCATTCTTGGCTTACTGGTATCCTTTCGCCATTTATCTACAGGGAGTAAGAATGCGCAAGCTTCCTAATTCTGGGATTCGTAAGACTCTTTGTTTTTCTTACAGTTTTGATATCTTCTATCTTAATCAGTCCAGAAGCAAATGGCTGCCGAAGTTCATAAGAACCAAAATTAAAAAAGGATTAGGATCCATAAGTAGTTATGATGAAATTAAATTTTTCAATTTCTATTTTTTAAATTTTGACAGAAGAACTTATGTTAACATAAGTGTGTGTTAAATCCAAACAACATTTAACACACCATCTTAAGTCAACATAAGTTTTTCTGACAAATCGAAAGAGAACTTATAAATTTTAGAATTCGCATGACTTACATAAGTTAAAAAATTTAATTTTAATTTTTAAGACTTAAGGCAATCAGTTGATAGCTGATTGACATACGTAAGCTTCTTTGTTGATAATGGGCATATTTTGTCAATATCTGGATGTCGCTTTTTCGCTATTGTTTCGCTTATAAATTGTGGTTGTGGTGCCACAAGCGAATCTAGTTTTAATTATTATTTGAAAGGGGTTGTTTTTTCTGAGACCTTTTGGTATATTGTACCTCCGGCTTACGCCTCAAAGAGAGGTATATTCCCTCATAAGCGTTTCCCTCACATTATAATTCCTTTCGGAATCATTTTACAGTTTCTTGTACCTACTCTTGTTTTTCCTTGGCGGAGGAAATCCGTCCTAGCACTCTGTCTAGTACAGTTTCCTTTAAGAATCTATTGATGAGAGTTGGCTCCAATGATAGTATTTCCTCATCGGAAAATTAGTACTTGACCAGGCATTTCAGTCTATTGTGGGTCAGTGCCCCATAAATGATCCCATCACGTGTTCTGGGATATCGCTAGACTTATCGTTGAATCTTCAGAGACCTTCTTCAGTTATACCCACTTTCCTGAGATGTTCGTTGAGTCTGCAATGGCCCGTTAGGATACGAAGGCTATTTTTGCAAATGCCGATTCAAGCTTTGAACCTGTACGATGGTAGGGTTCTCCGACCGACAACCTTGAGGCCTCGAGTAAACCTTCGAGTAAGGACTAGGTAAATCCTGGGGTCGAATCGCCACTTCCGTGAACGAGCTACACGTTTACGGAATTAAGTTGATTTTACATGTAAAACAAAAACAAATTCCGTCACGTAATGCTCGATCACAGACGACGCGATTCGACCCCTGGTTGTTGCGTTTGACCGATTGTCAAACGGATTTGAAATTTGCGAACTAGAAACTACAGCGAGTTTGTTGTTGCGACAACGAAATCGAGAGCGAAATCAAACAAGATGTTTTCCCCGAAGGTTTGCAATAACAATTCTAAGGCTTTTTTCATGGGGGGTTTATATAGAAGATGAAATACCAGGTTTTCTTTCGCTTGAGAGATACATTAAGTTAAATTTATATAAAAGTTTAAATTATGTGGCGAAGTGGAAAAATACAAAAAATATGGTGACTGGTATAATTTAAGGCGCCAGATTTAAATATGCATTTTCAAATATAAATTAAATATCATGATGATGAGAATGACGATGATGATGATTGCCCAACAGAATCTTTTCCGGTTGTATTGCCTTAGAAGTTTCTTGGCCTGCCTCATGCCGTGAGTGTTATGCAGGGTTCTTACCTTTGGATATAAAGGGTGATTTTTTTTTAAGAGGCTTAGAACTTTTTTTAAAAAAAAAACACAAAAAATTCGAAAAAATGAATGAAATATTTATTTGAATAGATAGTTTGAACCTTGCAATTTAATGTTTAAAGATAATTTCATGCAAATGTTGACCGCGGCTGCGTCTCAGGTAGCCCATCCGCTGAGTCCAATTTTGGCATACTCTTTCACACATATCGGCCGGTATCTCACGAATGAATGCATGGATGTTGGCTTCCAGTGCGTCAATCGAAGCGGGCTTGTCCCTATACACATTAGCCTTGGCATACCCCCACAAAAAATAATCTAATGGTGTCAAATCGCACGATCTAGGCGGCCAATTGACCGGCCCGAAACGTGAAATTAACTGTTCACCAAACTCGCCTCGCAATTGCGCCATTGTTTCGCGTGCTGTGTGGCATGTGGCACCGTTTTGTTGAAACCACATATCATGCAAGTCAAGAACTTCCATTTCGGGCAAAAAAAAGTTTGTTATCATCGCTCGGTAGCGTTCACCATTGACAGTAACGCTGCGATTCGCATCATCTTTGAAGAAATATGGCCCAATAATGCCGCCGGCTCATAAACCGCACCAAACAGTGGCTTTTTCGGGATGCATTGGTAGCTGTTGCAATGCTTCTAGCTGATCTTCACTCCAAATTCGGCAATTTTGCTTATTTACGTACTCATTCAACCAAAAATGAGCCTCATCGCTGAACACAATTTTTCGATAAAAAAGCGGATCCTCGGCCAGCTTTCCAAGAGCCCATTCACCAAAAATTCGGCGTTGTGGTAGGTCGGCTGGCTTTAGTTCTTGCACCAGCTGTATCTTAAAAGGCTTTACGCCCAAATCCTTCCGCAAAATTTTCCACGTAGTGCTGTAACAAAGGCCTAACTGCTGGGAACGGCGCCGAATCGACATTTCGCGGTCTTCTGTCACACTAGCTGATACGGCCGCAATATTTTCTTCACTACGCACAGTACGTAAACGTGTTGGTGGTTTAATGTCCAACAAAGTAAATTTGGTGCGAAATTTGGTCACAATCTTCCGAATAGACTGCTCAGTAGGTCGAGAATGCCGATCATAAAATGGAAGCAGCGCGCGATGAACATTTCGAACCGAGCACGAATTTTGATAGTAAAATTCAATAATTTGCAAGCGTTGTTCATTTGTAAGACGATCCATGGTTAAATTGCAAACCAAACTGAAGCTGTTTGACAGTGACACAAGGTACTAAACACACGTCAGCTGTCAAAACCAGTGTTGCCAAAATCAAACCAGCTAAAAAATCACCCTTTATAAGTCAACGGCATAGATTTCAGCCTGAAAGATGCTGGTACTTTTGTCTATTGGTTCAGAATATTCAGCTTTAGGTCCGAATACTCCCACCCCAGTTCCCTTATCGGTTCTTGACCCATCTCTGTACTACTTTGTTATGCGATTTCTCAGTCTGTGGGTTTTTTAAATCAAATATTTGATGATATCTCTAGGAAAGGCCAGTAATGATTGTTTTTCTGAGAAGTGCATCAAACTGTTACAACGTGATGCACCTTCCTCTTCCTCCTTTGGCAATTATTTGAATTGTCTTACTTCCACATTCCTCAACCAGAAGGTGCAAAGGAGTCAGTTTAAAAAGCACTTGCATTTAATACTCGTACATAGGCATGCCAATCTTTGCTCTTTATTGGGTGTCTTCCTTGTGGATGGACTTGTTCTTTTTTCCCATGCAATCGTTCCATAATTGATAATTGGTTCCACAATGGCAAAATACATCCATCTGAGGTTGGTCGGGGTATATCCCCAGGATTTTCCAGCTAGTCTCCAGCGAATTATTAGAGCCCGCGTTCCTTACTATTATTTTCATTCGCATAAAAAACTGTATAATTCTTGATTTCCAAAAAAAAAAAAAAATGGATACCTATATACCTTTTTTGTAGATCATGCTCGTAGCAAGACTGTGCTCACTATATAAAGTACGCTCCTCTTAACCATTTCGTAATTGGTATGATCTCTTAATTGATGTCAATTGGAACTTCCCATAAATACTGAACTATACCCATACTCATTCACACACCGACACCACACCCTTCTCAAATTTTCCATCCATCAAACCCTGTTCTCTTACTCGTTTTCAATTGGAACTTTTCGAATGGATACTCATTCTCATGCACACAGATATTGTTGTGCACAATCATATCCTCCCCATTAATCAATGCTGAACAATGATTCCGCAGGAAAATGGGACATCGTGGCGAGTAGTAGATAGTAAACCTCCAATATTCTTAAAGCAAAAAAGTCAATTAAATATCATTGGAAATATTAAATACATTCAAAGAAAGGGAAGTTTGGAATCAAGGAAACCAGAAATATACAAACTCAAGGTATTCTAAATATAACATTTTGGTAAGATCATCTTAAGATGTATAAGTTTCCCAAATAAAATTTGAATAAGTTTTCCCCTTATTTTACAATCATCTTGCATATACTTTCGTCAAGTTTTCTCAATTGCTTCTATTTTCTCTATTATTTTGATCAACTTTCTTCGTGGATAAAATCTTGGAGAAATTTTATAACTATTCTTCTATTTTATGTGGTGGTTTTCGCTTTGTGAAGATGGCGTGCGATTATTGTGCCGCCATTTCTGAAGCTATTCTGGAAATTTTGAATTTTTGGACTAACCTTAATAAGCATTGGCTCGCTTATTATTATTATAGTGCTGTGATTGACAGCCACGTTACATTTTAAACATATATATTTTTGAATCATAGTTTTTGGAAAATTTGCGAAGTGTCTTTTCGAACTACAAAAAGTCAAAAATTTGTGGCGGGCTGTCGAAAAAAGTGCCAAATTGCGACTTTAGTCTCACGACGATTACGCTGGTCTCAGCGGATCACTTACAAACTCAAATCCAATTCTGAGCGTTCCCTACCGCAATTGTGGGAAAACCCGCACAAAATCATGGCATTGGATTACATTTATTTATACATGCTTCGGTTTAAATGGGAGTAAGAGTACGAATAATATTGGCGGTGAAACGGGAGTAACTTTTTCTAATCATTAGCAAAGAGAGGTGTAATAAGGTAGATCTTCACCGTTGCTTTATTAAAAAAATTATATTAACGCAATTTAATTAAAAATTTTATTTATTTCAAATATACAAGTGCAATATCTTATCAATAATAATATTTAATGTTGATAACGTTTTAATATTTGCCTTAAGTGAAAATTTAATACTTTCTCTTAAAAGTGAAATATACTGTTCGTTAGTTAATGGCTGTGCCGAATGGTACTGGCTTGTGTTGAATTGATTGTTTTTTCTTTGAGGTTTTGCATTTTTTCTAGATATAGGTATAACTAAACGATATTAATAAATATAACTACCATATTCTTAAAAAAAAAAATATTTACCAGTCAAATGATTAACTTGTATTTCGAAAGACCAAATAATATATAATACGCTTAACCTTATCATCGGTAAAGAATTTACAAAATTTTCAATTATCTTATAAAAATATTGAACACAAAAAACATTTTGTCTAATTTGTATTCCAACTTAGTAAATATATTTGGAAAAAATACAAATATTTTCAGTTTTATTTGTACCCCTGTTTGATGAAGAAAAATCTTAAAGACTGCTAAATTGCAAAATCTGTGATATTTTTGCAGTCACTACTCAAATCTAAAAATTAAAAACCTAAATAAATCACACAGACATGTAACTTTAATCGGAGTAATTTAAATGATAATTTAGTATTTAAATACAATCAAATTGCAAATTGAAGAATCAAATTTTATTTATTTGGCTATTGTCTGAAAAATACAGATCGATACGTTTTGTTCCATCAGACATTTGAATTTTTTTATGATTATAATTATTCTTAGTCCTTTTCTGTCTATATTTAGCACCATCCGTTAGCCACAGCTAATCTAACAAAAATATATTTAGTTGCACTCTGATAATAATGATCAGAATTCCAATATTTTGTGTGAACATACATTTTAGAAATTTGTAAAATGTAGTTTAACTAAAGTGGCAATTTAATAGAGAAAATAAGCTAACATTTTTTTCATTAGTGTTTGAAATTTCAATGTAAAATTATTTGAAGAATAAACCGAAAATATTAAATATTTCCACTTTAAAACGTGTTGCTTGTTTTGGTCACGAAAAAAGAACGACCAGATTCGGATCTACACGTCGAATGTTCTACAATGCAGACATAACTGCAATTCAGCAAGTACGAGTGGATGGACTGCACAAAAAGCGAATATTGAAATTGAATTGAAATCTATGTTTTATCACGGTGATTGCTTCAGAGAGTAGGGATGGCGAAATCAGTTTGGTGTCAGTTAGGTTGTTTCTACAAGCTCCTCGAAGAAATATTTGAGTGGAAAAAAAAAACATAACTTGGAACTTGGGTTTATTTGCGGGATACGAACCCGGGATGTCTCGCTTAGTAGTCCAACAATAAACTTTAACTTTACCTTTAACTTTAAAAAGTTAAAGTAGTCCAACACACTAACAACTAAGCCACTGCGCACATATAGAATTTCCTATTTGTGCCTTGGATCTTATCCCGGAATTTATGAAATTTTTTGAGATAAATGATCGGATGTTTATTTCATATTAAAGAGGAAGGTATGCCGTTGATAATGACAAACAACATCAGCCAAATGGTCACCACGAGCACGCATACAGGACCATATCCTTTTCATGAAATTTTCCATAACCAAATCGCAAAGTGGCTGCTCTATGTCGTCGATAGCCTCAAGAATTTTATCTTTGAGGTCTTGAATCGATGCTGGGCTGTTGGCGTAGATCTTATCTTTCACGTGGCCCCAAAGGAAGAAGTCGCAAGGTGATAAATCCCAAAATCTCGGTGGCCAATTGTGATCACCTCCTCGAGAGATAACACGGTCCCGAAGCTTTTCCCGTAAAAGATCAATGCTTTCGTTGCTGGTGTGGCACGTAGCGCCGTCTTGTTGAAAGTTAACGTTGCCCAGATCAATACCATGCAACTCCGACCATAAAAAATCATTAATCATCTCTCGATAGCGCATGTGCCCGAGATACTTCACTTCTGGTCGGAATAGAGAACACTTCTTCGGGTTCAGTTTAAACCAAACTTTCAGCTATCCTTCTTGGTGACGTTGTTTAGTTGGCGATAGTCCACGCAGAATTTCGTACAATTCCGTCTTTCTTTTTGACCAGGATGACCGGTGATGCCCACGGACTTTTTGAGCTCTCAATCAGTCCCTCCTTTTCCATCGTCGACACCATTTCTGCAACCTCCGTCTGCTTGGCCAATGGTAGTCGTCTGGGAGGCTGACGAATTGGTCTTGCATCCCCGGTGTCTATTCGGTGTTGTACGAGATGTGTTCGGCCATACTCGCTACTCAGCGAAGCAAATATATCAGCGAACTCGTCGATTAGACTCCCTGCCATGGCCCGCTGCTCCTGATCCAGCTCGCACTCTCCGAGTATATTCTTTTTCATTTCCGATATTTCCGTAGGTCTAACCGGTTTCGCAGGACTTTCATTTGACAACTTTGTGACCGCAGTAATTGGTACGCACTTTCCGATCACTTCCCCTTGTTTCAGCTTTACGCTTCTGTGTTCCAGAATAAGTGTCTCTGATGAAGGTGGTAATATTTCGTCCTCACTTACAACTGTTCTTAGAGCTGCGACGTTCTCGTTCCCGTAAACCATTGGAATCTCGACGTTTCTGTACTTTAGAACTTGCAAACCGATGTCGAGTACTACATCATGCGTCTTCATAAAGTCGATTCCAATGATGCATTCGTCACATATATCGGCCAATAAGAATGTATGGGAGAAGACTATTTATCGTCAAGAGTACCTCACCATACACCTTTACCGTTGCTCCAATTGCTGTTTTCAGACAGTAGCTGCTGGTGTTGTGCAGCCATGATTGGCGAACGATGTCCCTTCTGATTATGGAAGCGGTGGCACCTGTATCGATTGTGGCCACAAACTTTTTCTGGCCGATATGGGCTTCCACTGTCAAGCTCCTATTACATCGTTTGGTCTGGGAGACCTGAATTGTGGTCCTGGGGGCGTCGATTCCAGAAACAAGCTTCCGCCCCGTGAAGTTGGTTCTTAACTGATGGCTTTGTGAGGTTCCGTCCGCCGATTGTTCAGATGCCTCCTCGATACGACTCCTAGTTCTGCAATGTGCACAACTACTCTGTCTACGTTCAGCTCTGCACTGTCCTTGAAGATGTCCAATTTTGTTGCAGTTCCAGCAACGAATCGGTACCCTGCGAGCACTGTTCCGATCTTCTACATCTATTCTCTGGCATGAGCATTCGACGGATGTTATTTCTCTCACGCAGTGGAAACCTTGAGATGCTTGGTCAGCAGCTTTCATAGTAAAGGCAAATGCCAGTGCCTCAGGAAGAGTTCTCTTTCCAGCCAATCGTAGAGCCATCTGCAGTTGTCTGTCATCTATGGCTTGTGTAAATGCCTCAATAGCCATTTCGTTGATGACATCTTCGCCGGCATTGGGATATGACAAGTGCGCTAGCCGTTCTATATCCGCTTGCAGCTGCTGGAGTGTTTCTCCCCTCTTCTGGATTCTACTGCGCAGTTGCACTTTATACACTTGCTGCATATGGTCGTCACCAAACCGCATCTCAATAACCTTAACCAAAGCATCTTAGTCGCGATGTTTTTCTTCTGAGATAGTTTGAAGCAATTCTGCAGCTGTACCTTGTAATGCGAGTGTTAATGCAATCGACTTTTCCTCGTCGTCCAATCCATTGGTCATTGCAGCTGCTTCGAACTGTCTCTTATAAATCTGCCATGATATTTACCATCAAAAACGGGTGGTTGCATCTTCTTCCTTCTTGGGCAGTCAGTAGAATATTCCCGAGCTTTCTGTTTCTTGACTTTTTCGAGCTCTTTAGCTATGTTCTCGTGTTTATGAAACGTCTCATTAATTTCCTCAAATTTTGTTTCATGCTCGTTTAATTTGTCATCAATTGCGTCGATTTTTACATCTAGAACATTCCTAAATTCTTCCACGGCATCTTTTTGTGCGGCGACAAGAGAATTCTTCTGTTCTGCGAACTTAGATTCCATAGAATTCTTCTGTTCTTCTAGAGAATTCTTCTGATCTGCGATCTTCGATTCCATAGAATTCTTCTGTTCTTCTAGAGAATTCTTTTGTTCAGCGAACTTAGATTCCATAGAATTCTTCTGTTCTTCCATCTTGGCAAGAAGTAATTCCATCATAGCGCTAATATCCACACCTGTACTTACTTGTTCTTCTGCCACGACGAAAAGCATGGTCTTTGGATTTTCTCCCTCATTTTGGACAGCCTCCTGCAGACGAAGTATGAGGTCACTTTTCCCTCCAGCTGTGGAGAGATTCCTCTTTTCTAATTCACTTTTTAATTGGGGTATGCTTAGTTGTAGCAATACACGACCCATTTTGTTTGTCTCTTGTAATTTAGAAATTCACAAATTCACTTTAATGATTTTTTTTTTTTAATGTTTCTTTACAAAACACGCTTTAGCACAGAATTAGTCTTATCCCACTTCCGACACCAATGTTACATTTGGGCTGGGATTCAAAAAGATAAAACACTATTCTGTTAAACTTTTCTAGTCAAAATCACTTTTATTACACTTTTATGGATTATTCACTTATTAAGTACCAGAACAATATTACTTTAACAATTCTTCAACGATTCAAACCAATCACTTATTTCACTCTATTACTTTTGCACTTATTTATCTTCACAACCGATTACTATCTCGAACTTTAACCAATCACTGATAAAAATCAACTGTCCCCCTGTTCTAAAACCTTTCCTTTTATATCTGCTCTGCCATCTCTTCGAGAACTTTCTAGCTAATTCCAATTGGTTCTACAATTGGCTCACATACTTTTCCCTTGTCAGCAATTGATAAATTTCCAGTTAATTTAGTTTAGTGGGGAATTGACAGATTCCAATCTCCAATTGGAGGTGGAACTTGTTTGGTGACTAATGGGGGTTGTTTTCATTTCACCATTTTGGTTTGTTTTCATTTCACCACGATTCATTCCACGCCACAACAGTGGAAATTACAATGGTGAAATGAAAACAACCCCCATTAGTCACCAAACAAGTTCCACTTCCAATTGGAGATTGGAATCTGTCAATTCCCCACTATATTTATCAATTGCTGAAAAGGGGAAAAGTATGTGAGCCAATTGTAGAACCAATTGGAATTAGCTAGAAAGTTCTCGAAGAGATGGCAGAGCAGAAAGGAAAGGTTTTAGAACAGGGAGACAGTTGATTTTTAAAAATGACTAGCGAACCCGGCGAACTCCGTTTCGCCACCACATGGCTTCGTTTTTTGTAACATTTCGTTTGAGGATTAAAAGATGAACAAAAATAATTTTTTTGATAAATTTTAAAAGGAAAAATTTAATTTCATTTCACAACAGTAATGAATTCATTTCGATTACAAAAATGAAGTGTAATTTAGTTGAACTTCTCTAAGTAAAAAATGACAGTGAATCCAAAGTGAATACTGAATCGAAGAGTTATGCGTGTCCGCAAATTATCCGTTTCATTGAAGTGCTCTTTGGTAAACCACATTTTTTGTTTTTTGGTCTGACGTTAACACAAACAAAGCGGATGGGTTCCCAACTCGTGAACACGCAACGTATAGCTGCGTATGTGGAGTTGTTATGTGTTGCAACTGATTGTGTTGGTGTGATTGATTGGTGTGAGTGATTGGTTGTGTGTTTTGTATCTTTAACCTTGCAAGTCCGCATGAAGCCGCCTTCTCGAATGATATTAACTCCAAAGGAAGTCATGCGAAAGCAGTTATTGTATTCAAGGATGCGTTGAACTTTAACACATTGCAATGTCGACATACAGTCGTCATTGGTACAATATCTAAATTGTCATCATCACTGTAGTTCGCAGTGGGATCATATTGGAATGCCAAGCGATTGTATGATGCCAATGATCTTCGTGTGCTCACGCGTTCTCTCAATCGGGCATTTTCTCTTATTATATTTTGTCTTTCTTCGCTTAAGTTCTGTGAATACACTCGTTGCTGGCTTGCATGTCTTGTGCGGCGGCCGATGTTCGCACGTCGTCCTCTAGGCATTTCGGACTATGGACAAACTGGTGAATTTAACCACAAATGCACGACCCACATTATTTTCACAGTTCAACTTACCACCTTAAGGACCAATGCCTGCTGTTGAAATTGAATAAAAATAAACTGTTAGGAAACGAATGACTTTAACCTCAATTTCACACAATACCGGTTTTAAGTTAGCGTTTGAAAGAACGTGCGCATAATAAATGTCACATGAAACTAGCTGAGCAGAGTACAATGATTAGCTGTCAAACACTGTATCACGCACCGGCGCCATCTACTTAAAATGAAACGTACTTATTTTCGGGATACTCACACACCACGTACTGGCGCCATCTCCTCCACCACAATGCAAAACCATATTGGTTTGTAGTACATGCTATGTATCAGAAATGGCGCTGTATGTGAAAAATGATTTTCCCTGTTTTCCTGCTTTTCTGTTGGAATTTTTCCTGAATTTTGTTAGCTATAAACCTAACGGAGCCCGAGACCTTTCCGACGAATGCAAAACCGTGGCAATCGGTGCGTGCGTTCTGGAGTTATAGCGTCAGGAAGGAAAACCCGACTTATTTTTATATAATAGATTGGTTGAAGTTCGAAATAGTAATCGGTTGTGAAGATAAATAAGTGAAAAGTAATAGAGTGAATAAAGGGATTGGTTTGAATCGTTGAAGAATTGTTTATTTAATGTTCTGGTACTTAATGAGTGAATAATCCATATAAGAGTAATAAAAGTGATTTTACTGAATAGTGTTTTATCTTTTCGAATCCCACCCCAATTGCAACAATATAATAGTTCCGTGGAAGAGTATTTTCACCATAATGTTTTAAGTATATCCGGGATAATGTTACAATTTTAAATAGTTTTGATCAATTAAATCAATAATAACAAATGATTGACTTAGCAATGTAAATTTTACTGAACATCCTCGCCACCTTGAATGGATGCAGATCCTTCAATATTGATTAGAAATCTTCTCAAGTACATTGTTGCACGTTGAGTAACCCCTGTCGAAGTTTTTATGATTGCTGCATGGACAATGCCATCCTTTCCTGGTTGAGTTTGCGTGATTCTTCCCATTTTTCCAGCTGAGAGGAGGAAGATTGTCGTCCACGATGAGCACAATATCACCAACTTGAAAGGTGGAACGAGAAGTCTTCCACTTGGTTCGTTGCTGGAAGCTTTGACCCTTGACCAGCGTTTCCAAAATGTTAAATGGTAACGGCTCAATGAGTTTAGAATTAATTCGATTTGGATAATGACAGAATGGAGAATGCGTTTCATGTGAAACTTGGCCGATTTAACGGCCGCTTCCCACAAGCCGCCGAAATGTGGGGATCGCGGTGGAATCGTTTTCCATTTAATATTGTTCGCCGCGCACGATCAAAATATTTCATTACGACTTTCAGTCTCTTGGAGCATTTTGTATATTGCAGAGAGTTCATTGCGGGCTCCGATAAAGTTAGTTGCGTTGTCACTGTATATCGTTGAGGGATATCCGCGACGACCGATGAAACGTTTTAATGCCGATAGAAATGCAATGGTCATGAGGTCTTGAACAACTTCGAGGTGCACCGCGCGCGAATTAAAACACTTGTTTCTTACTTTTAAAATTAAACAATATTTATTTGGAACTATGTCCTTTATTATTGAAATACTTTTTACTAATTCTAAAAGGAGCTTAAGGCTACTATGTAGTTACAATAAGACTGTTGATAAATTCATCATACAGTCGTATTTATATACTTTTCTTATCTATCTACAAGGAGACCCAAGCGTACAATCGTCTTGCTTGATAATGAAGAAGAGATAATATTCCAACATTGTATACAAACGATATTATCTCTTTTACATATGTTATCATTGTAGCGTTGTGTGCAAGACTGTACTAGAGACTAAAGATATCATTGAATACAAATAATGTTATCTTTTTTCTCAATATGTTTTGCTATGGATACTTAACTCCCCCCCTTGTTAAACGAAATCGTCCCGATTTTTCGACGCTATTTTTAACATTTCTCTTTCATAAGTTTTGTTATATGCGTCAATCTTTTTTTGTTTTTGACGATCTGTTATACATTGTATAGTTTTTATCATTACGTACGTAAATGCTAGAATAACAATCAGTGTTACAATTGTGTATATAGTTGATAATATCGGTTTTTCTTCAAAAGGAATAATTAGTTTTTTTAAAGTATCTATGTTATCGAATTTGTACATTGTATCTTCTTTAATTATTTGGTCGATGTAAGACTCTGAATTATGATTTCTTAATATAACTTCTTTAATTTGCTTATGCATGTTTTTGTATATTTTATCGTCTAGATTTATAGTATTTTCATAAGTAACTAAGTTTATACCATTAATTGTTTGATTATTTAACTTATGCTTACCGCTTAATAACATAACACCGGATTCAATTTCTAAGTCGTAATCGTATTCTTGTTTAATGTTGCATTTTGAAGTTATATTCTTTAAAAGTGGAATAAGACAATTTTCTTCTTCAAAGTTAATTTCACAAATGTTTTTACTTAGATGATTTTGACAATTTCTTGTTCTTAAATAAGTTTGGTTACATAAGGCAATTGTTTTATCTGTAATGATTTTTCCATGTTTTGAATTTAAAGGTGTTACTTTATACAATTTACATGATTTAATTAGAACTGGATATTTATATATTGTGATGAAGAATTCATCAGTTCTAGCTAATAATATTTTAGAGTACTCAAGTATATTTATTATGGGTACTTGAATTATTTCATGTTGAATAATATTTTTAATGTCATCTAAGTCTAGGCTTTCTGATAAATATTCATTATTTTTTGCTGCATTAATTGTTCTGGTCAATAATAATAATTGTTCGTACACTTGTTCTATTACTAAATGTTCTTTAAGGCTCTGACCTTCGAATTGTTGCAAAATTTGTTCAAATCTAGAATTTATAGTTTTTTGTTTATTATTGTTTTCTATGAGATTATTTATACTCGTTTCTATGTTAACTAAGTCATAATGGTCAGGATTACCAAACACATATTTGAAAGCTGTTCCTAAAAAGTTAATTGATCTAGTATGCCTAGTATGTTCTTGTAATTGGTCTGCTAAATTCTTAATTTTACTTAACCAAATTTTTTCTTCTTGTGTAGGTTGATATTTACTAGTTACGATATTTACGTAAGGTTGAAATATCGAAGTCAGGTTGGTGGCATGTAACAAATAAGTTTGTTCTTTGAATAAATACACGTCATCTGTTTGCGTAAGTATAAACTTCTTGTTTAGTAACTCAGTTATTTGAACGTTTCCTTGCCCTTCTTGACTCTGTACAATTCCTAGTAATGTTAGGAATATTAATATTTTCGTCATCTGAAAAATGATAATTCTTTATGTTATCCTTGTGAATTTTTATTCCTTCTTTAGAGATTACAGTGTCTCCTTTATCTTCTTCTACTATTCTTGTTATGTATCTGGCGTTAGATTTCTTTCTAAGACCTGTGATTCTTACCATTATCTTATCTCCTTTTTTATACTCTCTGTGTCGAGTTCCTTTATTTAGACGTACGATCACTTTTTTGGATGCTGAGTTTAGTTTATTTATTATAATTTCACTATTGCTATATTTATTTTGATTAAAGAAAATGTCTCTAGGTTTCAAACCGGTAACTGAGTGTATAGAATTATTTAATTCACGCACTGTTCTAAATATTTCTTCGATAAGTCTTGTTTTATTCTGAATTGTGAATATTCTAGACAGTTCAGTTATTGTACCGTTTACACGTTCTACCTGACCGTTCGCTGTCGATCTGTATACTGGAGTTTCTACTTTAGTTATGTTGTATTTCAAACACATTTGGTTCACCATTTCTGTTTTGAATCCCTTCTCGTTATCTGTCATGAGTCGTTCACATTTTGGGAAATAATTAGATAAGACCTCTTCCATAACGTCGTACAGTCTGTTTCGAGTTTCGATTTCCCGAAGGATTGTATATTTAGAATACTTATCTACTGTTACAAGGAAAGTATACTTGTCGTTGAAGTATATGTCCATATGAATGTGTGTTCCCACATGTGTTGGTATTTCTGAATTATTCAGAGGTTCTCTGATAGGTTTTCTTTCATATTTTCCAAATAGACATGCTATGCATTTTCTGTTGAAACTCTTTGCTTGTTTATTTAGATCGGGCCAGTAATATTTCTCTGAGATTTCTTGTATATTGTTACGTAACCCTCGGTGTGCTCTTTCGTGAGTTACCCTTACAAGTTTTAGTTGTTCCTCCAAATTTGTCACGTCTTGAAGTTTTCTTGGTGTGAATATAAATCTTACTAGTGGGAATTCTTTTTTTATGTTTTCACCATATTTGTATATGTTTTCAAATTTCGTATGCAAAGCTACAATCTTTTGGGGTTGTATAACTTCTTTCATCTGCCTTAGTAAAGAGTCTTTGTCCTTAAACTTTATTATGAGTCTTATTTTGTTACTAAAATAGATTTGTGTTTCGATATTATTTGTTATATCTTCAATAAGTTCGAACTGTGCAGTGTATGCATTAAAAGGCTGATTCACAGTTTTTATTATATCATTAGAAGAACTTTCAGCTGAATGTGCTGTTTCTATGGTAGAAGTATTTATGCGTTGACGTGATAATGCGTCAGCTACAAGATTTAGGTTTCCTGGTTTATAAACTAATTTTGCTCCAAAGTCTTCAATGATTCCCTTCCAACGTTTCAGCTTTGTGTTGGGATTTTTTTCTGATACAGAATATATAAGGCTCTGGTGATCGGTATATATGGTTAAGTCTGCTATACCATATATGTAGTTTCTGAGTTTTTGTAAGGACCATATGATCGCTAATAGCTCTTTCTCGTTTGTGCTATAGTTCTCTTCTGTCTTACTCAGTGTTCTTGACAAGAAGTGTATAGGTTGCTTATTCTGACTTAGTACGGCTCCAATAGCTATGTTGGATGCATCAGTAGTAAGCTCGAATGGTTTACTATAATCCGGTTGAAAAAGTTCGACTTGTTCTTTCAAATAATTTTTTAAAATTCTAATCGCTTCTAATGCTGAATCATTCAGATTTAACTTAATATTTTTACTTTGTTTTTTGTTTACTTTACCGTTATCTCCTCGTAAATATAATGTCAGGGGCTTGGCTATGCTTGCGTATCCTTTTATAAACTTACGATAGTAACCTGTAAGACCTAAAAATCCTCTCAAATCCTTTACCGTTTGTGGGACTGGAAAATTTTCTATAGCTGCTATTTTCTCAGGGTTCGTAGTGATTCTACCATGTCTGATTATGTGACCTAAGTATTCTACTTCTTCTTGAAAAAACTTACTTTTCTCATCAGATATTTTTAATGTGGCTTTATTGAGTACGTCGAATACTTGACTTATGTGCTGTATATGTTCTTCCTCAGATGAAGAATATATCAATACGTCATCAATGTAAACGTGTACGAATTTACCTACAAAGTCTCTCAAAATGTCGTCCACGCATCTCTGAAATATGCTTGGTGCATTTTTGAGCCCGAAAGGCATTCGTTTAAAATGATATTTTGCGCCATTTATAGCAAAAGCTGTTTTTTCTTTATCATCTGTTTTGATTTTAATTTGGTGGAAACCTGACTCCAAATCTAATGTTGTAAAGTACTTGGCTTTACCTAAATTTTGAATTGTCATGTTGACATCCGGAATGGGGTATCTGTCTGTTACAGTGTGAGCGTTAAGTTTTTGGAAATCAACAACCATGCGCCGTTTTGGTTTTCCTTTTTCGTCCAAACCTTTTTTAGGTACTGTCCATATGGGACTGTTATAAGGACTATGGCTTTTTTCTATTATATCGTCATGTAAGAGTTTCTGTATTTCTTTGTTTACGAATTCGTTATCTGCTATGGGATATGGATATTGTTTAACATAAACCGGATTATCATTGGTCGTCCTAATGCTTGCTTCTATAGTATCTGTAAAGGGTAACGGTCCTATGCTGTTATTAATCTTCATCAGTCTATCTATGTCTGCTTTATAAATATTATTTTCCCCAATTATGTAATTAATTTTCTGAATAGATTCGACACTGCTTATGGTAGTTAGAGTCATATTACTGAAATTTATTTCCGCGTTTAGAACTTTAAGTCCTTCATATCCTAATATCATATCAAAAGACTGAATATCCTCTAATTCAAAAAATGTTATATTTTTCTTTAATATCCTAACTACTTTCTTTGTATCTACCATAGAATAACCATGCATTGTTTTTATTTTTATAGGTTTAATTTTAATTTTTTTGCTAGAATCGCATTTTCTATTAATGTAATTATGGGTTGCACCAGTATCAATAAGAATTTTATAAATTTTCTTAGAAATAGTACTAGTTAAATTTAAGCAGGGCAACCCGTCTACTAGTTTAAATGATCTATTCTTATGTTATTATTTACCATACATTCCGTTTCATCTGCTTCTGCATATGTACTGCTGACATCGTCTCTGCGTTGTTGTCGGGAGTTATTTACTCTCTGCTGCTTGAAGTTCTGCTGATAAGATCGTTGCGGTCTGTTGTGTGTGTTGAAACTCCCGCTGTGTTCACGTTTCGCTGGTGGATTATATACATCGGGTTTGTATTGATTCCAATTTTGTCGCTGTGCATGTACAATTTGTCTCGAGTTTATCTCCATCGGCTGTGGTCCTTGATTGTGTTGCTGCATATTATCGTATTGCTTCTGGGGTTGATAATTCGTTGTTTGGCTCGAATAATTTGGTCTTCTTTCGTTTCTGCGTTCATGTGGCATATTTTTGTGGTGCTTATCCTGAGTGAGATGTAAATGCCTGTGCACATTATCATGTTCTATTCTGCGAGCAATTGCGAATGCGTGTTCTAGATCATTTATTGTAGCTGAATATAATGATCCTCTTGTAAAGTTGTCACTCATACCATCAATGAATATACGAACTGCGTCGTCGTTAGCATTTTTAATTAGTCTGTCGATTATATTCGGCGGATCACCTGACATAGTGATTTTTGATATTATTAAATTGAGATTTTTATTTATCTCGTCGTGGTATTCAGACAGTGTGCTTCTTTTTTGCGTGATGGCTTTCATCATGTCTTGTAGCACGTATAGAGGTTCTTGATTAGAGTACGTATAATCTAATCTGTTACGTATCGCCTCAAAATTAAAAATTGTGTTATAATTAGTTAACACATTCGCGGCTGCACCCTGTATTTTACTTTTCACTATAGTCAATGCTGCTGCGTACTTACTGTGTGTTTTGAAGTTTTTAATGCTGTCCATTAATCTGGATGCTTCTTCGCGCCACGACCGATAATTTGATTGATCGCCGTTGAAAATAGGTAGGCTTTTAAATGCGTCTAACTGTATTTCACTACCATCTGTATATGTGGTTCTTATTTCCTCTAGCACAGGTATGTTTGGTACTATGCCTAATCCAGATTTTACTTCATTTAGTTTTGTTTCTAAATTAGTGTTTATTTGATTTTGGTTAGTTATTATTGCTGCTAACCTTGCATTCTCTGTGCGTGTGTGCTCTAGGGTTTGTGTTACTGTGTTGCTCCTGGTTTCTAAAGCTTCTAATCTTGCCATTAATACTGCGAGTTGTTCCATTTTGAACTCGTGTCTGTTGTCGTCGAATTTGTGTGTTTTTTTTCTCCACATATACACTTTCACTGAATTGCTTTGCTGCTTCGTACGAAGAAGCTATATTTGTACCTGCTATGCTAGGTAATTCTTGTAACCGGTAACGCGAGTGTTCTGTTTATACTAGATTTCACTACTTGTTCCCGAGGTCCGCTCGATTGAAGTTAAAAAGTATATTTAACCTCCTGGCAGGATCGCCAATTAAAACACTTGTTTCTTACTTTTAAAATTAAACAATATTTATTTGGAACTATGTCCTTTATTATTGAAATACTTTTTACTAATTCTAAAAGGAGCTTAAGGCTACTATGTAGTTACAATAAGACTGTTGATAAATTCATCATACAGTCGTATTTATATACTTTTCTTATCTATCTACAAGGAGACCCAAGCGTACAATCGTCTTGCTTGATAATGAAGAAGAGATAATATTCCAACATTGTATACAAACGATATTATCTCTTTTACATATGTTATCATTGTAGCGTTGTGTGCAAGACTGTACTAGAGACTAAAGATATCATTGAATACAAATAATGTTATCTTTTTTCTCAATATGTTTTGCTATGGATACTTAACTCGCGTCGGAAAGCAAATGACGGAAGTGTATTTTGAATGGCCCACAAAAGTTAACTCCGACCATAAGAAAAGGACGGCACTGTTGGATTCTAGCGCTTGGAAGATCTCCCATGATAGTATTGCCTGTATGAGGCTGTGTTCGGAAGTATTTTATGCACTTACGGACGATCCTTTGGCATATTATCCTTCCATGTATTGGCCAGAATTGTTCTCGTATAAGGCTAAGTAAGGTTTGTGGTCCAACGTGTAAGTGTTTATTATGAAAATGCCTTGTCATTACTTGTGTGAAAACATGATCCTTCGGTAGTAGCATTGGGATTTTAGCATCGTAGCCTAAATCCGCATTACTTATAATACCACCAACACGCAGGATTTCATTAGAATTTAAAAATGAGCGGAGTGATGCTATCTGAGATCTTCATGGAATGGGTTTTTGTTCGTTATCATTTGAATCTCGAATGTAAAGTGTTGTTGTTGAATAGTGCGTAAAATGCATTGTAACGAATTATGTAGTTCGATAGGACTGAGTTCGCCGAAATGACCATCGCTATATAGATGCTTTGCTTTAAATCTAAGCATATAAGCTACCACTCTTATGGCTTTGAGATAGTTATTGTGATATTTGATCCTATCTGTAAAGTGTTCAGTCTTAATCATGGATAGAATAATTTTATGCTGTTTTCGCTCCAGGAGAGCCAGCTGGGCGCAGGTAGGATTAAGACTCGGCCAGTCAGATTCGTTTGACCTTAGATAGTCTGGGCCGGTGAACCATAGACTAGATTTAATTAGTTCTAAAGGGTGTGCTACTCGCGATACCAAATCGGCAGGATTATTTTTGGAACGAACATGAGACCACTGATTAAGATTTGAGAGTGTTTGAATGACAGCAACGCTATAAGCAACAAATGTATCGAAATTCGACGATTCTTTGTTTCATGACAAGAATTTTTTCAGTGATTCCCAGCGCAGTGAACCAGTTTGACAGCTATTGATTATGCTTATTTATATTTACACATTTTCATTGAATTGTTTAATTCGATCTATGGCAATCGACAATGTTTTTTCTGCTTTTTCAATGACGAATTGTTTTCTTAAGCTTTTAATGACTTTAAAAGGACCTTATTAGATTTTATTCAGTTTCTTAGCATAAATAAGAAAAATAGGATAAAGGTAAAATATAATTATAAAAAAAATAAATATTTTTTAATTTTTAGATACTTTAATTCACTTTCAAATGGCACGTGTTTTTTTAGACAAAAAATTAACTTAGTTAGTGTATTAATGTATTTTGTTATTATTAACAAAAAAAAAAAAAAAAATAAAAAATCTTCAGTTTCAAAACAAAAAAAATATCCAATTTAACTATAAATAAAAAAATAATTAAACTTTTTTTTGGCGCAAATTGGACAAAAGTCAATTGCATGTTCGCCACAAATAGGAACTTTGAAACTTTTGTAAAAATTCTTTGTCATTCGTCTTATCTTGTAGGAATACAAACCGTAGCTCTTCCTCTTCTTCGTTGAGTCAGTCTCATGTATTGGAGGACTTCCAGAACCAGATGGTCCATGAATCCCTTATTTTATCTTTTATTCCCGAGACATTGTTTGGTTTCGAGGCGATATTTTAGCCATGGTTCAACGAGTTGTTCTTGCAATTGCTTCATATAGCTTCCTCGTGGTTTACCTCCAGATATGATAATATTATGGCAATAGATTTTATAAGAGTTGATACTCGATATATTCAGCATATCGTAGAATATGGGAACATGGGCCACCTGTTGGTTTTTCGGTTGCACGACATATTTGAACACATCTGAATGTGTCTACTCCACCTTTTGTAGCATTATAAAACTCGATCATGGTTGGTTTTTTTGATGCTGGGTTCACATTTGCATCTTCGTCACATCATGAAAGTAAATAAACCATTTTGCTTGGCTTCGGCTTATATGATAAGAGAGTTAGTGGCCCATGAAAGCAAAACATGGAATTTCCTACCGCTCTACCGCGATGGTTTTTCATTTCTTAAGGTATTTCTCTTTTGTTGGCCCGAAAAGTTCCGACAATTGTCAATTTCTAAGATTGTTGAAGCAGTTTTTTAGCTAATGGGATTGAGGTAAACCAGTTATCGGTAGTAACGTTTCTGTTTGTACCATGAATACTGCGTGTTATTTCCTTGACGATATGTTCAGCAAGAGGCACTCCTCCCGTGTTTGTTTCCTTTCCAAGATATGGAATGGCGTCAATCATGTACCTGGTTCCACTATCACACATCATGTCGATCTTCAAACCGTTGGGGATGTACATTTTAAATTTGCACCTACCTCGGAATGCTAGTAATTGCTCATCTATTGTAATATAGCTTCCGGGAACGAAATTACCTCGACATTGAATTATAAGTAAGTCCCATATTTTTTCGGATCGGTGTAAATGGATCAGTCTGCAAGGTTTGTATTCTTATAGCCCTGTCATCAAATCTTAGGCATCTAACGAGAAAATCAAATCTTTCTCGGCTCATAGACGCAATGTAACGAGATCCGCAGAAAGATGTATTGAACAATTCATCACTTGTAAGGTGGTTATCCTTCATCGCAGCTGCCAACAATAAGACACCAAATAGAGCATAGAGTTCGTTTTCGGACATATCGTTTTGCGTGGAAGTCATGGTGTCATAGCTCTGTCTCTTAATGGCTATTTCCACATTGGTCCATTTCAAAATTTCTTCACAAATTTCATTAGTTAGGAGGTAAATAAATCCAGAGGTTTTGTCACATTTTTTATTGAACGAGCAGGTCCTCTAGCCATGCGAACGACATTTATCGTAGAAGTTCGGGAAGAAGAATATCCTTTATGAGTTGCCCATGCGTGACGATTTTAACCTCTAATGTTGGCTTGAGTCAAATTGCCAATGCAATTGGAGGCTGAAGAAGAACCTCTACGTAACTCACGTGGAAGAGCATTGGAAAGTGGAGTCCCTTCGTGATCTTCTTCAGTGTCTGAGGCTTCGTCATAAAAGTGACTTTCAACGTCTTCCATCAACAAACCATCTTCACTTTCACTATCAGATAAAGCATCAATTACGTTTGCACCGTCTTATTCATCTATTGCACGAACTACTCCGTCATTCGCAACAAACGACATAGCAGTCATACTTCAAAATCAACTTAAAACAAAAATCAACACAAAATACAGATTTAAAAGTTACGCATAAGCTTATCATTCTTCAAAATGCCGAGTACAATGTAGATATATCACAAACAAAATGACTAACCAGCCAAACACAACCACCGCGCGAGAGAATCAACCGGCTACAGAGTTGGCGCGAAAGCACGATTACGTAAGTCAAATAATATGGAAGGGAGAGGAAAAAATTGATTTTATGCTCGTCGTTTTGATGAGCGTTAGCTTTCTAGGGTTTGCCGGGATGTTCTTAAAAAAAGAATTTTTAACTGTTCCAAAAAGACGACATATCATGTGGTGCTTTGATATTTTCACCGTATAGGAGTTATGACGGTGAATGTTGTACATCTTTTTTGGTGATGGTGCGAATTCCGAGTAGGATTAAAGTACCTATGTGAAGTTAGCCCGCACTTTTTCTAGAATGAAAAACGTGAGATGCAGTTCGATAGACATTCGTTTGTAGTTGTTTGTAGTGCAATTTTTTTATGTTTGTATTTCAACCGTTAGAAAGTTAGAACCATTAGAGAAAAATTTCAGCCAGCACTTTTGGCTTTTTGAAATAAAAACTAGCCAGTTGCATTCGAAGTTGTTTGTAGTGAATTTTTTTTCTCAGAAATGTCTTATTTCGGAGATATAAGGACATTTGTGTTTGCACCTATAACTCTGAATTTCCAACAGAGACAAATTATTTGAAATCACTGGTGCATAAAGCATATCCTAACTCAAATTACTGCATTTAAAATTTTCGAATTCACTCAAGCGTTACTTAATAGAATGCATTTAAAATCCAAAAATGCATCCCACTAGAGATGCATCCATATATGGACTTCCCAACAACAAAACAACGACAAACACATTTTCGCAAACCATTCATCCCTGTCCATCGATATGAGCGACAATTTTTTCAATTAGCAACAACAACCAATCATTTTTCTACTCCTTCGAATAACATTAAAAACTGACCACTTATACGATTTATAACAACAACATAAATTTTGCAAAATCTGTCCTCTTGGCTATCTAGACACGTTTAAAATTTTGTGATTTTATCACAAAGAAGAAGATTTAGATGCAATTTAAGCAAACACTACTTCGGCATATAAACTCATGTCAATATTTCGGTTACTAAGCAACTCAAAATAGGTAAATCTATTTTTTGTAATGCTTTCTATTAGATTTATCTAGTGGAAGAAAAAAAGTGACCTCTTATCAATAGATAAGGATTTATTGAAAATTTAAGAAAATGGTTGAAAACGTATGGGCATACCGATTTAAGGGGACGGATATTTCAAATGCTGGACAACTACAAACGACAAAAACTAGTTGGTTGTTAGAAAGCATGTATGTCCTATGTAATAAGACTATGAATACCAAAATTGACCAAACCAAAAAGAATTTATATGCAATTTAAGCAGGCGATATAAAGCCCCGTTATCTCCGAAACTGTACAAGTCTAATAAAAATGAAATTGTGTCCATAAGCGTAACGGTTTTTGATTTATATGGAATCTAAGCGAAATTGCAGTTTACATTTTTTTGTGAAGTTAGTCCGCACTTTTTTTATAATGAAAAACTTGGTATGCAGTTCGATAGGCATTCGTTAGAGAGTTAGAACCATTAGAAAAAAAATTGCAATCCCTTAAAACCGTGTTATCTCCAGAACCGTAGTAAGTAAAGTGATACAATTTTCTATTTTCGAAAGTATTCGATATTACTTATCCAATAAAATACAAATTGTAAATACCTATCGGCCTAAAAGCAAAATTTTAGCTTCTAACTGACACAGCTAAGCTTTCCGCCCACCCGATCAAAATGAGGGCAGCAATATTTAAACTCAAACCTGGTGGAACCGACATACTACAACTAACCATACTAATTAAAGGAAGCAGCAGGCTACCAATTTGATAGCATACTTCAACTCATCCCGTTTTAACGCACCAACTTTAGGGGATATCAGCCTCCTAACATCATAATAAATACAAGATCCGGTCTACCAAACTGTGTGAAAGCACCTGAAATCATTAATTTGTCAACGAACTGATTGGCCCCCACTTATTCGGTTTTAGAACTAGTAAAACCGACAAATACTGAAAACAAAAAACATTCATATCGATACACAATGCACCGATAACTCTTGCCAGCCGCGGTTTTTTGCGGTAAAAAGGCAATTCAATAGCACAGTCCTGTCCTGAACAACTATAAGGAGATTCTTGGTCGCCAAAACCTGCATTTTCTCGCTTGGACACTATTTAAGCCGAATGAATTTATTCACGGTTGCTTCGAGAGAAATGTTCTGTCCCGACGATCTCTTCAGCGACATTACATTAGTCAAAGAACTGCGCATTGGGTACAGGACTCAAGCAATATAGAATTATTAGACAGTCAATTTGCTCACTTTGTAATTTTTTTTATTGTAATTTAAATTCGTCTCAATCCGTTATGCCAGTTCGAAAAAACAACAGTTTTATATTTTAAATTGTCAGTAGGTACTCCAACATTCAAAGTCATACGAATTCGTGATGATCACCAAAACACGACACACAAGCTATTTTTCATGTACGATTTTTCTTTAAATATCATATCAATTTATTTATTTGTTCACTTGGACCGTGTCAATGTGCCAAATAATTAAATTCGGCTAGTTTTTAAACCTCAAATAAAAGAAAATATCAAAAAGTTAGGCAACAAGAAAAAATTTGTAAAATTTGTATGTTTATTTAATGCACGGTCTAGGTTTGTCAAAATATTCAAATTAGTAGGTACCTTCCAGTTTGTTCCATGTCGCTTCTTCTTACATGCATTCACATGTCACAGTTGTTACTGTTCACTACACAAATAGTTAGAACAATTTTGTTTGCCCAAGTGTGTTTTCGTTTTGTTTTGCGGATAAAAAGTCAATATAATCTACATAATTAAAACTTCCAGTATTGTTTTATATGCGTTTATTTACTGTCTCTTTATAATATTGAAAACGTGGGCATTTTCTTGTTTTAATATGATTTTTTTGAATTTTTGATTGCGTGGCAATGCTTTTAAAATGTTCTTTCTTTCCCTTTAAATTAGTAGGTTAATTACCGGATATTAAATTTCAATTGTCAGTTTATTTCGTTTTAGTTTTTCTTTTTAATTAAGCTAGAACTTACATTCATAATAAATACATATTACTAAAATGTTTAGTTGTATTTCATTTAGTCAAAACGTTTTTATTTGCTGTTCGTTATTCTGTTTATGTTTGTCCAGTTACTTGTATAACTTATTATTCTGTTAAATAAACTGCCGTGTTTTATGTAAGTATTCGATTTTGTATATTAATTATTTCATGTTTATATAAACGTAATAATAATACTTTTATATGGCTTATGTGCTTGTGTTTTGAACTTGTTTTAATCTAACTAATTTACAGTGAAATTAAGTTAATGTATTAGAAGAGGCTTGTGCCCTTTTATTCGTTAAATAACTGCATTCGTTTTAATAGTAAGGAGCATAATCATAGCATGTTTATCAGTAATAATATTTTACGTTTTTTTTTTTATATCATTTTCAACAAATATATGAGCACATACAATAATAAAATATATATATTTTTATGTGTATTGTTTAATTTGAAATTTAATAAAGACACAATAATAACACTTAATACATAAGTAATGATTACAAGCACTTTCTGCTTTAAAGCAAAGGGATTTTATTTTCATTGACTGCTATGGATGGTGCAGAATCGTTTAGCATATCTTTAGATACCTCCATATTGTTAAAGAATAATAAAGTTATTTTAACTGTTAAAAAAACATTGTAATTAAATATTTTAAAATAAGTATACAATGTATGAAACCATAGCAAAACATAATGCTAGAGACTGCTTACAAAACATTATTTACCTTGCTGTGAAATTAAACAATATATGAAGACAATAACTTTAAATGGTTTGTCTAAATAAGAACGGATTGCCTTTGTACTGCACATCTATGTCAAGGTCTTGTTGTCAGGTCAATCAGAGTTCAGAGAGTAAGTTTTAAGCAAATAGATGAACATATGTATATATAAGAGTGCATTTGCATACATGCTCAATTGCATGTAAATGAGTTCACAAAACAAATTAATTTGCCACTACAGGAAATCATTTCGAAAATAAATTAAGTATAATTTAACTCAATTTAATTGACAACTACTTATTTGAATACATAAGATGTCATCTTATTTACGCACGGTTTTTTGTAATAAAGGCAAGTATGTCCATTGACATTTATTCATTGATAAAAAAATACAGTTTTTGCCAAGCAACCGATTTTAAAAATAAATCATTTCACAAGAACAATACAAAATTGTTAATAAAAATATTTAAGATGCCTATACAAATAATATAAATACCTTTATTTGGAAATATCTATAAATGTTTTTAGAAACTAAAACAGTTAGCCCAATTAACCGAATAAGATTCGAAATCGACAAGCCGTTTCTACTTAACTTGAATTCAACTAACATTTTTCAATTTCAATACTTTAATTTATTTTATCAATTGCATTGTTAGTCAAAACTCGAACATTGTGGGAAGTATAACTATCTTATACAAAGAATTTAACGATTTACTTCCATTACTCGACTTGGACGGGTTTTTATGTCTATTGTGATGATGAAAAATTACTAAAAAAAAAAATATTGTTCTCTTGTTACGGTTAAATAAAGTAAATGCTGCAATTCCTTTAAAAACGGAATATTAAGTATGAGTCGATATGATTGGCTGCTTATGCTTTAAATACCTTGAATTCTTGGTATCATTTTCATTTCTTCAATATTCAAGAATATAAGTATTGTATTTCGACAATCATTTCAGCGAATTATTACTTTAGTGTTTATTCGAATTTGTTTGTTCTTTAAAAATATACTACCCTGTAGTAGGAGTAATCAATGTACTCTTGGATAAAATTTACTAAAATCTGTAGTATAAAAAGTCAATTAGCTTAAACATTATCTTCCTTGTTACCACCCCAGAAGCGATCAAAACGATCACGAGCCTTCTCCAAAACTTCAGTTGCAGTGCTGCGTGCTGTCGCTGATGTAGTATCAGCGTCAAATGTTGGGTCGTCTAAACAACGAAGAGTTGAACCTGGTACTGGCTTATCGTAGCGAAGACTAGCACCAGTCGATCCACTTGTTATATTAGTTTTCGGTCCACTAGTTGTTGGACTGCCTGATGACTTTGTATCATTGAAGTCGGATCCTTTCCAAGCTAAAATTCAAAAAAAAAAAAAATAAATAAAAAAAAGAGCTACTAAAATATAATTATGTATCTATAATTCTAACCATCCATTTTTGCTTGTTCTGTTAACTCTGGCGGTGCGGATTGTGGTGCAGGCGGAGGTTTCTCAACAGGTGTCGAGGCTTTAATTTCGCTCTGAGGTCGACTATAGTTTTCTCCTACAAATTTAAAAAGAAAGATAACCTAATGATAATTTATAAAATCATCTAATATAGTAATTAGTAATAATAAATATGCGGTGCTCACAGTCCTATCTACGAGTTAGTTGCAATTAGGGAGGCGAACTTGTATGTTCCACGGTGAATTGCAAACATTTTATAGACCTTACAAACTTGTGGAGGATGGTCGGTCGTGCTTGGTCAAATTTTTGAAAAATCGAGAATACTATTTAATCGGTCAAAATCGGCAAATATAATACTGAAATGGTGAAGGAGTTCGCCTAACCAGGCTCTTTAGTGAACTTTAACAATGACATCAAGGCTGAGATCAAGCCAAGAATTATTCTTCTTTTACGGGCTTAGGTAAAAACATATAAATGTTCTGTATTTAAGTATTTGTTCTACATTTAATTTAAATTTTTAAATCTATTCAATAACGTCAACATTAAGAAAACCAAAATTCAATAAACAAAATAATGATCAATGCTAACATGCCCTATCTTGAACTTAAAATTAGTTTAATTTAAATTGTGTTAATTCGTTCATCAAATGAAATAAAAAATTTAATAATTGAGGATTTTGTTGAATTTTGTTTCTTTTTCTATTTTTCATAATTCGGCATTCTATAATATGGTCGCCTTACATATACCTAATGCCTGTCCGGTATATTGTACTCGTACATAGTGCAGAGTCATGGATACTGTCGAAATCGGATGACAACGAACGCAGGTGTTTTAACGAATCACAGTTTGTATCAAAGCAGTTTGGGGGAGAAGGTATGTTAAATGAATAACTTTACAGACTAGACAGACTTAATCTGTAATAATGTTTATGGACATTAATTCTTCGGCCTGGATATTCTTCAACACTCAAGGAACAGCAACTGGCATTATCTGTGTATGTGTAACTGGAAACAGCTTTAGGTACCTAATGCGTGCTCTGGAGAGCAAATTTAGTTGAGGTCCAGGTCCACTCCGTTTGAATTTGTTCCAATTTTCTTATTTCATAGGATTTCCAATTTTTTCTTCCTCTTTAATAGTAACAGTATAAATTGAATTCACATTTATTTTACAACAAATTTAAATTAAATTTGTTATGTATTTAAATTTAAAAAAAAAACTATCTTTACAAGACAGATTTGTGTCACCATGTAACAAACAAATTCGGAAAATCAATTTAAATTTATTGGGCATACTTAATTCTTACCTTCTTTGACGTTTTGAGTAACAGTAAATGTTTTCCCAGTATCTAGTGGTACAGTCCAATTAACAGGATCTGGAGATCGCATAATAATTTGTTCTGGTGACTTGACCCTAGTTGGTTCGGGTGGTGATTTAACAATAGGTTCATCAGGAATTTCTGGAGCTGGTTGGGGGCTGCAGCTGGAAATCGAAATTCCAGTATCCTTTTCGCCAATTTCGCCATCATCTAAATATAGAATTTTAGAACTGCATTGTGAGGTTTGTGCCGCTTCACAAATCAAATATTAAAATACAAATACATATATAAATAAATATGACATTATTTATATATATAAATATATGTTCTTATATTAGTTGGTGTACAAAAAAAAATATTTATTAAGCGAAACTAATGAAACAAAAACAAAAAACAATTTAAAATAGAAATATGAAAAACAGTATTAAACTTAAAAAGAATATATGTAATAAACATGCTTCGGCACAAGGTAAGGTGTACGGTTGGTGTATTTAATGATTTCGTTTTTAGATTCAAACTATAAGCAATAAGTTCATTCCATTTTTGTATGTAGTTGTTAACAGCACAGAGTTGTTTGGATGTGTTAAATATATATATAGTAGGTTAGAGCAAATACCTTTCTGTAGTATTTTTATGTAGAAAGGTTAGAAAAAGATAATATTATGCTATGGTCAATAGAGTTAACGCACAAAGAGATACTGAATACACATATTTACAAAGGGTATACGATAGGCCACAAGTTGAAACGTATAATTACTTAACTACATAGAAGGAAAGTAGGATTCAAATAAAAGGTTCCTATACGTAACACAAAAATGCTTACTTTACATCAAACAAAATTACATACACAAACCAGCAACGTTACATTACAAGTTAGTTACAAAATACACAAGTATACACATGTTTGAAGCATCGTGTTTTATTGTTAGTAAAGTCGAATATAGTTTAGAATTATTTTAGGTGAATTTCGTTTTCTTTCACACTCATATGGGTTACTCACGTTCTGCCAATGCCAATTTTTTGTCCTGAATTTTTGGTATTAAATAATCGATATCTGGTTTTATTTCACCACCGTCTTTATTTTCATTTGTATTTGGAGCAGAAGACCTGCTGTTGGTGGTGTTAAGCGATACTGTCGCAGCGGTTGTTGACTTTGGCCTGATTTGTTTCGAGGATTTACTACTAATATCTTTCCTACGCAATATCGGTTGTGGTGACTTATTGGTATCGGTATGTGGTATTTCAATGTGATGATTACCAGGAACTGAATGAGCTCTACCACTAGGAGGTAAGGAACTACTTTTCGTGCGGGATGGGGTTGATGTGGAAAGGGTTGCTAAAAATAATTATAATTGATTTTAATAAAACTATCTTAAAGTTCCACTTTAAAATATATCAAAAAAAAAAAGAATTTTATCTAAGATTTATTATAGTTGGAAACTTAACAAATAAGTTAGATATATAAACTTGTATAAAACTAGCTGACCCGGCGAACTTCGTTCCGCCCAAATTGGTTAATGTAATGAAAATAAAAATTCCGAGCATGCACAATACAAATAATGTTTTATGTAATTCGGTGAATTCAAATTCCTGATTCAAAACTTATAATCATACAAAAGAAATAAATGAAGTATAGCAATGTCGATCTGTTGTCTTGTCAGCCAAGCTTCCACATTTTCACTAAAGTGCTTTATGGTACAGCGAGACACTCGGAAAACTGAGGACGCTCAAATACGAATGGCAAAATCGTTCTGAATGAGCGGAATCCGCGGAATTATAATGTTTGCCTTTGAATTTTCCCGTCAAAATCGTCGCTTGCATGACATTTGATTTGAAATTCTTCACAATCAAATCAAACGCGTTCCGCTGCAAAGTTTCAGTGCATTGAGGTTGCGCAACAAAATTTTAACTGAGCCGACTTTCAATTTCACCCGGAACATTCAGAGAATGCAAAAATTAAAAATTTGTAATAGTTTTTGTTGTATTGGTGACACTAACCGTTTTTCTATCCAGTCTGTTTTTATTTTCAAAGAGCGGTTCTCCATACAGACTTCTATCCCCAATCTAATCCAATTGAAGTTTTGTTTTCACGACAAAAAGCACGATATATGTCCGTATTTAGGCCAATATGAATCCACCATGCCCAAAATCGTAAAAGTCGAGCAATCCGTTCCCGAGTTTTGAGTGCACATACGGAAGTAGTCTCTTATACATAAAGCCACCCGGTTTTGCCTGTGCCTTTCATATTAAGTCATGCCCACATTCCCCAAACTGCTTTATTTGGACAATTTGCATTAATAATTTTAAATATACATAACGTTTGATATTTTTTTTTTTTTTGAATGGGAGATACTATCCCGCTCGGACCTTTGGGGTCCAAATGTATCCTATCTCTTAAGACTGGTTAAACCTAAAATACAGCAAAACAAATAACACAAAAAAAGAATCATGAAAATCGGCCCATCGATTATCGAGTTTCAACCGAAGAAATTATATACATATATAATCGCCTTGCTTCGACAGAGTTCATCTTCTAAAACTTCAAATGACATAATAAGTGTTTAAATTTTAAAATCCGCGAAATTTTCTGATAGAAAAAGAACCATTAATATCGGTTTAGCTGCTATACGTCAGAAACGACGAGATTCCAAAGGTTTACGAGAACGAGAACTTCGCAGCTCTAAGGACAGTTGTAAGCAGCGATGCCAGATGTGGGGATTTTTCCCCACTTTGGGGAATTTTTGACTAGATGGGGAAAATGGGGAAAAGTGCTCTTGAAATGGGGAAAAAACGAAATGCACCCATGTTTATCAATTTGGCATATTTTAAAAATAAAACACATGTAGTTAACTTTCAAATAAATCCCGAACTTAAGAACATCACCGAAAATGTAAACAAACTGCACCAGTTGTCAAACTCAAATGCACTTGCATTGGTAAATCTGAAGCAAATCTGAGAAAAAGTGCTCTGAAATCTGAAAAAGATTGCTTTTTTGTACCAAACGAACATAAAAATTGCTCTGAGAGCAAAAAAATTGATCTGTGAACGCCCAATCGAATACCACTAACTACAACCTTCTTGCAAATTAATATCAGCTGTGAAGTTCAGCCATATATGGCGCTGTGTTTTATGAATTACCTACATTGTTTTTCTAACATATTTTGAATAAATGTACCAGTAATATTAGATATTAATAGCTAAGTCTGTATTTCTTAATTCATTTATTATTAATATCGCTTATTATTAAAGAGTAAAGACTTGTTTTTGTTTTACCTGCAAATCCACAATGAGTGAATACTTTAAAGCCAACGTATAGTGAATTGATTATTTAGGTTTTAAATTCACATGAATTTTGTATTACCTTCTTAAAAAAAAAATTCTCCTAATAAAAGAAAACAAATTTTTATTATACTAAAAATTCATCTTAAGGTACCATTTTTCAATGAATCGAAATGGGGAAAAAAGTGGGGAAAAAGCGGATGCGGAATGGGGAACATTTTCAAAAAAATTCCCCAAAATGGGGAATTTTGGAAAAAAAAATCTGGCATCACTGGTTGTAAGTGAGGAAGAAGTATTACCACCTTCGTCAGAGACACTTATTTGGACGAAACTGAAAGGTGATCCTCGGTCCCACCGTTTCTACCTTATAGATCCAGCTCCAGAAAATTATTATCAGAGCCATATCGTCGGAAAGATGCTTGTTGAACTTAAAGACAACTTAGTTTCAGTTCGTGTCCTCAATGTGGAACACAAAAGCGTGAAACTGAAGCAAGGGGAAGTGATCGGAAAGTGCGTACCGATTACAGCAGTTACAAAGCTATCCAATTAAAGTCCTGCGAAACCGGTTAGACCTACGAAGATATACAAAATAAAAAATAATATACTAGGAGAGTGTGAGCTGGAAAGGAGCAGCGGGTCATGGCCGGAAGTCAAATCAACGAGTTCGCTGATATATTTGCTCAATAAAGCAGCGAGTATGACCGAACACATCTCGTAACACCGAATCGACACCGGGGTTGCGGGACCAATTCGTCGCAGAAATGGTGTCGACGATGGAAAAGCAGAGAATGATTGAAAGTTCTGTTCCAGAAAAAAGATGGAAGTACGAGATTCTGCGTGGACTATCGCCAGCTAAACAACGTCACAAAGAAGGATAGCTATCCCCTGCCAAGAATTGACGATACCCTGGACATATTCTCCGGAGCCAAATGGTTTTCGACTCTCGATCTTAAGAATGGCTACTGGCAAGTTCAGATCCATCCAGAAGACCGTGAGAAAACAGCATTCACTGTGCATTGTGCAATCCTACAGCAGCTTTTGAATGTCTTAGCGCGTTTCGCTGGGACTAACGTGGAAAACCTGTTTGGTCTACATGGACGATGTCATCGCGGTGGAAAAAACATTTAAAAAACATTGAAATAACCTAAAGGAAGTGTTCCAAAAACTATGAAGTGCGCAATTAAAACTGAACCCGAAGAAGAGTTCCCTATTCAGACCAGAAGTGAGGTATCTCGGGCACATCATGTCTTTCAAAGGAGTCAAGACTTACCTGGAGAAGATCGCTGCAGTGAAAAACTGGCCGGTTCCCAAAGACAAACATCAACTGAGAAGCTTCCTGGGACTTGCGACCTATTACAGACGGTTTGTAAAGGACTTTGCCAGGATCGCAAAGAGCTTGCATCAACTGACAGAAAAAGGCAAACAATTCAAATGGTCAGGTGAGTGCGAAAACAGCTTCAAAGAACCTAAGCAACAGTTGTGCGACGCCACCATATTAGCGTACCCCACCCCTGTTAAAAAATTTACTGTGGATACAGATGCTAGTAATGTGAGAATTGGAGCCGTCCTTTCGCAGGTGCATGATAGCCAAGAGAAAGTAGTTTCATACTTCATCAAAGCGCTCTCAAAGCCAGAAAGGAACTACTGTGTAACCAGGCGTGAACTCATTGCTTTGGTACTGGCAACAAAATATTTCTATAAGTACCGTTATGGGCGGAAATTCATCCTTCGCACAGACCATGCATCTTTCCATAATCCATTCCGTCTCAATTGAGGAGAGCGTGCTGCTCATTTGGATATTTGAGTTGAGATTGGGACATTGAGAGAGTTCAGTTAAGACAACACAGCCAACACAACACTTCAAATGAATGACTGTGTGTGTTGTGAGTTAAGAGTAAAGAAATACCTCTTTTTCATTACCTTACCTCACTACTCATTTGTGTGTATTGTATGCTATGTAGGGCAACGCTACTGCGGGTAGGTATGTAAATATTATGAAAATGCAAAATATAATTATTGTTTTGTTTTCAGCTTTTTATGTGAATTATTTTTTTTTTTTTTTTTTTTTGGTAAATTATTCACAACTACAAAATACATAATAATAAAAAGAATCAACATTTTGTGAGGTATGTACAATGTACATGCATCCTTTTACTTTATTGGTATCTTGTATTGTTTTTTTAAGTTTAAGGATTACACACAATTTTTGTTTGATAGCATGGATGGCAAGAAAAAATCTAAAGCTTGGCTTGTCTTGCAATAAGGCAAAGTGCAATGTTTGTGGCAAAATATTGTCATATCAAGGAGGTGGTCCATACAATTTAATTCGGCATACAAAATCGCAGCAGTATTCAGTGTTTTGTGCAATTACAGAAGAAAACCTAATTTAACCCCTTTACCCACAAAAGCCAACAATAATTCCATTTCTGTGTCTAAAATCAAAAACTCAAAAATAACCCAGTAGCTACTTACATAAACCGACTTCGGCAAAAAAAAATAAGTAAACAATTAAATCGATACCTAACTGAACTTATGGCAAAACAATATCTACCATTTAACATCGTTGAGATTAAAGAATTCAAACAGTTTATTAAAGAATTAAATTCAAATTACCAAATACCTTCACGTAAAACCTTATCAAATGCCCTATTAACAAACTATCACACAATTACAAAGGAAAATGCTCAATGTTTGTTGGACCTCTGCTCCAAATGAGAGCTATACAGCCCTCACTGCTCATTTTCTTAATGAGAAGACAGATATGACATCACGCATGTTAGAATGCTCCCAATATTCCAAAAGACACGCTGCTGACTGGGACATAACTAACAGAATAGTTGCTGTTACGACGGATAACGCAAGCAATATAATAGCTGAAATAAAACTGAATAAGTGGAAACTGATACCTTGCTTTGCACACACAATTAATGTAATAGTCCAAACAGCATTGCAGGAAATATAAAGTACACAAATAAAAGATAAAACAGTTATTGAACTTTTCCAAAGAAGTCCGCTAGCATCTGAAAGACTTAAGGCCATGCAATCAGAAACCAGGAGAAAACCAGCTAAAAGTTAAGCAAGACGTTGTAACAAGCTGGGTATTCAACATGTGATATGTTTGAGAGAATCATACAAATAAAGAATAGCCTAATATCGTCAATTGCTATAAATTATATCGAAATGGACAATATAAATGCAGAGGACATTGATAGTCTTACAAGTGCCACCGAGCTGCTATCATATTTTAAAGATGTTACAGAGGACATGAGCTCGGAGTTGATTTTAATTTCAAATGCTCTCAAAAACCAGTGCAATGATTTTCTAAGAACGGAAGGAATACCTCAAACAATAAAAAAAAAAAATGGCGCAAAGTCTCATAGATGAATTAAAGCGGAGGTTTCTTGATATTGAATACAACAATATATTTTCAGAAAGTACACTTGTAGACCCTCGGTTTTAAAAAATACGGCTTTTCAGATGAGCGTTCCTTTCAACGGGCTTGTTCGAACTTAAAGGCCTTAGTAACAAGTGTACACGCAAAATCTCGGGAAAACGAAATGATACCAGAAGTTCCTAATGAACCATCAACTTCAAAAAAGGCGCGAAGAATTTGGGCTGAGTTTCGATAAACAAGTTGGCAAAATTGTTTAAACTTCTAATCCTACGGCTGTAGGCATAATAGAAGTGGATAAATATCTGCAAGAAGTTTTGTTACCACGAAATAAGCATCCATTAAAATAGTGGCATGAGAAAAAGGACATATATCCTAGACTATACGAAATAGTTAAAAAGAGATTGTGATAGTTGCCAGCTCTGTTCCTTCAGAACGCGATTTATCGAAGTCTGGGCAAATTTTAGTGGAGAGAAGAAATAGACTAAGTGGAACAAAAGTATCCAAAATTATGTTCCTTAACTGCAATATGTGAACTTTTGTTTAATTTAATTTAATTAATTATTTAATTAATCGATTTTTTGTAATTTTTTAAAGTCAAGTGTTCTTTAGCATTTTTTTACTTTTGAAAATATATTTATCGGTAAATGAGATACGATGGAGATTTTTTTATTAAATCCTATGCATTACGTAAAGAATGCATAACATAAACATATCCTTATGTGATTTTTAAGTTTAATCAGGCATAGTGATAAACATTTATCAATATCAGCAATGAGTATTGTAACATTTTCTACCCAACACTACACTTTAAGAATCCTAAAGGACAAGTCGCAAGGTGGATCGAACGACTGCAGATGTATGACTACGAAATACAACATCAAAAGGGAAGTATTCACGCTCTCTCCCGTCGACCGCGCAAAGCAGATTGCAAGCATTGCTTACGGTTACGAGACGAGGAAAAGATGTCGTGTCCGTTCAAAGAGTGAGTGCTATGCCCATCGGTGGCTGGAGTACGCGGGAAATCCGAGAGGCTCAAAAAGAAGATCCGGATATCCAAACGATTCTCAGGAGAAAGAGGGAAAACCAGACTGGCAGACGACATCTAACAGGAGCCCCGAGCTGAAGGCATTTTGGGCGCAGTGGGACTTTTTTCATGTACAAGACGGCATTCGTCATCCGCAATGCAGCTTCTTGTACCCAGGTCAAAAGTTATCGAAGTGCTGAGGGAGTGTTTGGAGGACACTTGGGAATAAATAAAACACTCGAAAAAATGCGGGAACGCTTTTACTGGGTCCATTCTTGTTCGGCCAGCAAAGGCCCGAGACTGAAAGACCGCGGCAAGATGCATCAATACAATGTTGGAGCCCCTTTCGAAAGGATAGCAGTTGATATTGCGGGACCCTGAAACGAACAATGGAAATCGTTACATCCTCGTTGTTATGGACTGCTTCAGTAAGTGTCCTGAAGCATTTGCTATCCCTAATCAAGAAGCTAAAACTGTGGTGGAGCAAATTGTCTATAGCTCGGTAAGCAGATTCGGTGTACCGATGCAACTGCATTTGTGCGCCAGTTACTCGGGATTAAGAGGACTAGAAAAACATCGCTTCATAAACAATCAGATATGGGATGGTGGAGCGCTTCAACAGAACCCTAAATGAACACCTCCCTAAAGTCGTTGGCGATGACCAGAGAGATTGGGATAAGCAGATTCTTATGTTTGGCCTATCGAAGTTCAGTGCATAACAGCAGAGGACATACTCCATCTGAAGTCCGCCTACCTAGCGAGTTGATGTTTGGATCTCCATGCGAAGAACCCAAAAATGTGGAGGACGAGGCAAGAGGCAAGCTGAAAGTCGTTCATGTGGATCGTCTTCATCGCTATAATGGTGAAAATAGGGGATTTGCAATAATAATAACCTCACCTACTTAACAAATCAAACTGGTATGAACATTTTATGTTTATGTTGGTGTTCCCGAGCAAAAAAAAACCCCTCGAATTGTAGGCCCACAAACTACAAATCAGAAGTTTAAACCAAATCAGGGAAGGACTTCAGGCTGTAGTCCTCAGGAGCATAGGTTAGGTTAGGTAAGGAGGCTGTTTAGAAAGACTCACCTAGACCAGATTTATTAAGGTCATTTGTGTTACCATTTGGAAACAGTCTCGCCTGTAATCCTCAGGCAACTCAATTGAAGAGAGAAGAATGAGTATAACTAATGGACGATATGTCTTTGTATACACGTGCCTACCTATCAACCAGTGTCCTGTTAATGTTCCCTCTACGGATCAGATTCTGTTTCTACTTAAAGAGAAAAGTCTCTGAGCCCTCCTAGCATCTAGTTTTGGCCAAATTTGCTTGAATGTGACGCTTTGCTATTTGGTTATGGAAAAATGCATGAAAAGGATATGGTCCTGTATGCGTGCTCGTGGTGGCCATTTGGCTGATGTTGTTTTTCATTATTAACGGCATACCTTCCTTTTTATTATGAAATAAACATCCGATCACTTATCTCAAAAAATGACATTTTTCTTTCAATACCAAATAACACCTCTTATTGGAAAACAAGCTAATCCGGCGGACTTCGTTCCGCCCAAATTCGGTCATGTAATACTAATTATAACTCTGCTTCTTTATGTAATTCGGTCAATTTAAATTCTTTATTCAAAAGTAATATTAAATACGGCCATTAAAAATACAAAATAAACAAAAAAAACTAAAATAAATTCCTCTTGCTTGTGCCCCCTAAATTCCACCAAGCATTTCATAGAAATGAGTCAAATTTAACAAAGGTCACCTTCTGCTAGCTATTGTGACTCAATTTTGTTGTTTCACAGAGGCCAGCTACAAGTTGCTGTTAATGGAAATTACATAAACAAAAATTGTTATGATTTGAGTTATAAAGCAACGGGAAATTCGATATTTGTCTAATTTGACAAATTTCACTTTGGTAATAATCGGTCTGTTCCTTAACGATAATGCATTCGAACACATTAGCCAAATTCAGTCAAACTTCGTTCGCTTACGCAAACGTTGGGTAGAAGAGAGCCAAATAGAGAGAACAAAAAATTTCTTCTCCATAAAAAACCTTCAAATATTAGCCCAAAAAATTTCTTTGGGCTATTTGGTTTGGTTATTGCTGACAAATGGTTGTCAAATCGTTTGTTTTTTTGTTTGATTTCTTTTATATTTTGCGCTTGCAAACGAATTGAACTTTTTAATTTCGTCAATAAAGCAATTCAATTTTTGCTCTTTAATATAAATTTGTACTTTGTTCTATTGATATTTGAATTTTTCATTTGTGGTCTAACGCGTTACTTTTTCTTTGTTATATTTCCTTTCGGTGAGCGCAATGAGAGAAATGTGACATGATGCCAATATTAAACCAGAAAGTAAGGGAACAAACCTAATAACTATTTCCTAATTTAAAGTAATTTTTTTTTTTTTTTTTGTAATTTAGACAAATGGTTAAATTTTTGAGAACATGCGAGTAACATGGGAATTCAAGATTGATGCAACAAATTTCCAGCGCTGGTCCTTGGGACTTAATAATTGACATAGCAAAAGCAAGACATACGGGAAATTGAAGACGATTAAATACGAATGACAAATCGTCGGCTGAATGCTATCTTGTCTTATAGGCCATTTTATACGAAGTTGAGCTAGGTATGCCTTCAGAATTTTGGGACGGTTTTTCCAATTCCTTCTATCTCTTTTGGTTTTCAAGTTACAAGAACTGTTTTGTTCAATATGAAACTTTTGCCATGTCATTTTGTTCTTTATAACATAATCAACTTTGTGTTTTTTTTTTTCTATGTTGTTCAAAATTTAGTTTTTCTGTTCAATATCCACCAAAATATTACGAACTTGTTGTGACTCTATACAACTTTGTTCAATACCCAAAATGACTTTCTCGTTGATTTTAATTTATAACTAATTCAAAATAAAATAAAAACAATTTCTGCGACTTGTTTTATAAACAAAATTGTCAAGGCTTTCAGAAAAAAATCAATACCAATCAAACATTTTTAAACTAAACTTTAAAAATCGATTTCCCAACATTTTTAAAAATGGACATTGAACAAGATTGCATTCAGCCTACGAAATCGTTCTGAATAAGCGGAATCCACGGAAAATGTTTGCCTTTGAACTTTTAATTACCTATCGTAAGCAACATTTCGTTAAAAAATTTTAATCACCATGTACGATAGGTTCGTTGTACTACCATAAACACTTCGATTCGGGTTGGCATCACTGATCTGGTCTATACGACGTCCCATTCCCATTCTCAATGTTCTTTGCGTTCTTCTACAGTTTGGATGCGTTCATATATTTGTTGTTGTTGTTGTTGCCTTATTCATCGGCCAATATTTGCGCGTCTTGGCATTTTCAAAAAACTATTTACTGAAATTTACTTTCCAATTACTATTTTGTCAAATCAACTGTATAAAAACGATGAAAGTAGAATCAGCACTATTGACAAACGTATAATACATTAATCTGAAATTCTCGATTTTCTCAATTAACTTTTTGAAACAAAATAATACCGCAGATACGTAGTTTGCTAATTAATTTTTGACATAGAAAAGTGAAAATAAATATTTAAAAGGAAGAATCATTGGATGCCAAATCAGGACTTCACGGCATTTTCCGGAACTTTCTTTCTGTCTAAACCTGATATATAGCAATACGAAAAAAGAAAACAAAAAATTATGAAAATCGTCCCAGGGGCTATCGAGTTATAACATCATCGAGTTTCATCCCCAAAGAATTATATATACAGAAGAAGACGATAATTCATCAATTTAAATTTATATAAATATTAAATCATTTGACTTTCAGTATTTTCTATACTTATATAATAAAAATAGCGTTGACTGTCATTATCTTACATTAAATTTAATGGATTTCAAAAAGTTAGAATGTGTGGGTGACCCTTAAAAAATAAAAAAAAATTATGTTACTAAACAAGATTAAGCAGTCTTAAAACAAAACGAATTTACTTTTAAAGCATCAAAATCAATTTAGATAACAAATTTATTTCTTAAGTGTTAAATGACTTAAGAACTAAATGAACTGAACATCAGATAGTCAGAAAGAACAAACTCTATGGCAGCGAAATTAAAATTGGAAAGCCATTTTTTTACAAGTTTGAGAAACATACCAGCTAAAGAGATAGACCTGAACGACTGAGGAAGTTTATTGAATAGACGTACAGAAGGTATATAATAAAAATTACAATAAGAAGTGGTATGGAATTGAAGAATGGATACTGAATATGAAAAGTGTCCACATAAACTATGGTTAGAAATTAAGTTGCGATTACCAGATTTTATAAAGAAGGTCTTCAAAACTTTAAAACAGTACAAATTTCGTACATGGAGGATTTTCAAGTCACGATATGAAGATCATCCGCTTTTAGGTAGCTTAGGATATACGCCAACAAGATAAAAGCCGAGACCAACAACACCAGGTTATCTTGAGACGGGATACCATAGAGGAGTTCACTCAGTTCAACTATCTGGGTAGTTATGTGTCACTCAATGATGATACAAGATGTAAGAAATGGCAGAATAAAGTTCGAAGTGCATTCGGAATTTTATATTCAGTGTGGAACTGTAGTGGAAATGCGCTGCCAACATTTCTAACAGGTAACAAGCTTTTGTCAACCGTTATCTGCGTAATATTGGAAAGATCCGGTGGCCAAAAACAATTTTCAGAAATGAAGAAACCAGATGACGACATAGCGAAGCAGTGCTTCCAATGAAACCTACAAGGTTTAAGACCAGTTGGAAGGCTAAGAATAGCTTGGAGGTCAACTGTTATGACGAACGCAATGCTGAACACAGAAGGATGGAAGGACCCCCTATTCTCCAGCAGGAGTTTCCAGTTTGTTATTATTACTTCCTACCGTAACTTTTTGTTCCTAGGAAATCTTGCAAAGAGGCGATTTACATGAGCTCTTGTTTATTGACATTCAGTGTCATCATAATCATTGTGAAATGTAGATATTTATATTTTGAATATTTTTTTTCAGCTTTTTTCCTTTTCCCACGAAACACTTTTGTGAAATCGGAATTTCCACAAAAAGAGAAATATATTGCTAAATACTAAATAGGGGTCGTCTGACTGAACAGAACAGCTTTACCTAACATGCAAAAATTAGTGACGTGGTTGGCCATCTTGTTTACGTGGTAGAAATTATGAGAAAGTTCAACAGGTCGACATTTTTATAGGAATGGCGTACGTAATTTCGCTTTCCTATAAAACAAAATGGCTTCCGAAAGTTATGAACGGACATTTATTTATTGAAATCTTATAGATTGATGAATTGTTGGCTTAATTTACTGACGCTAATTACCACTCTCATTCACATGTTTTGAATCAGAAATAGACACATTTTCAAGTGATTGCAGAAGTGTTACGTGTTTCGTTTCTAAAATTATGGGTGGAACATTCATGACACTTTAGGCATCTCTTTTGTGATCGCATTTTTATGCCCTTATTAGTATTAACTGCAATCAAACGGATCTCTGTCCCGTCTCGAGGAACAATTCGATTGCGTGATTTTGTTATATTTAAAAATAATATTTAACGTTGAAGTTTAATGATGATCTTAACATTGATATTTTAAATGATTGTTAGAGTCAATTAGTTGTAGTTCTCGTACGTTGATAAAAAGTTGTACGAAATAAAACAACAACAAAAGTCCAAGTGGCTTGCATCTCTTATTCCTATACCATTTTTGTATTATAATAATACTGTAAAGTTAAATCAAATATGGACAAAAAATGTGTTTGAAAAAGTCAGTTTGGGCATGCAAGGAATAGCATAATACATGAAGAATTACACACTGTCAACGATATGTTTTAGTTTGTGTTTTTAAATTCATTAAAAAAAAATGTCCCACTTTTAGAGCCTCTTTGTGGCTTTAAAACGCTTAAATAAATAAAAAGTAAATTCAAAGAAGTAGGTACAGTATACAAAATATTTCTGTCGGGACTACAATAATGTTTTCTTGCGGTTAAGTAATAAGTATAGGCCAAGCCATATGGGACTACCCCCGTGGCGGATTGTTATAGAATGTCCAACTGAGCATCATACACCCTTGACCATTATTATGGATAGGCGGGACATTCTAAATAGATTAGGTATGTATTGATTTATGCCACAAAAGGCAAATTCTAAAAGTCGTTGTTTATGTTATAAGATGGGTTCCATTTTTAGCGAATGATAATCCATTTTGTTATGCAGAAACCCTGTGTAGGCTTTTTTAAATGCAGCTTTTTTCAAAGGCAAGCTTTAAGGAAGTAGCTAAATATAAGCTTTTTTAAAAATACGTACCTATGTTATGACACAACCAAACTTTCTAAACGTCAATTCTTAACGGTGTTATCTACCATATTAGATAAGATTTTTGATACAGTACACACAAAATTGAATAACAGATTATAAGAAATTAATGTGCATGCTCATTTCTTAATATATCCGATCATATTATAATCAGTACATCACATAATATGAGTTTATCAACAGAACTTTAAATGAGTAGAAAACTGTTTAACATAGATACAAATCACTTTAACTAGGAATAAGGTTGGTTCGCTTAAGAAATATATTTTTTTTTATCTAGAGATGAATTTTTTTTGTTTTAAGAAGGAAAACTAAAGAAGTAGATAATTTATGTAAACAAAAAAAAAATATAGTATACAAATTCATGAAAACAGTACAAACAATTATACTTACATGGCCTAGGTTTTCTTTCAGTCGCTGTTGCCGAGGTCGGGGTCGAAACAGGGGTTTTCTTGCCTGTTGTTTTAGGGGCCGGTACTGTGCTAGAAGACCGAATTTGCCGTTTTGGCGATTCATTTTCAATAACACCTGGACCAACAGATTGAGAACGGGCTAAAACGTTGAAAATATTTTAGTTCTCTTTTTGCTCTTTTTGTTTTGTTTTTGTTTAAAATAGTGTACTATGTACAAACGCTACACAAGGATAACATTTTACTTCGTGCTGAAGAATACTCAAGAGAACCAGATAACTTCAACATCAAAACAATAATAAATATCGTTATTCGTATTGCAATGTTTTTTTTTTTGTAATAATTCGGCTTTGAAAGCAACATACATACACATGTATTGATTTGAATGTCGGAGAGCTTGAAGTCATACTTACAATAGAAAAATGCGTCCTTTGTTTTGGCAATAAAGTTCTATTTAATTTTATAACAACGACTTTCAAGCGCAATTGCTTATTAAATAAAAAAAAGCAGAAAAGCATGAGCAGTTTTAAAAATTCTTAACTGGTAAACGTGTTTGTCTTTTTGTTGTAAAATTGTTGGGAGTATAACTGAGCCAATAAAAAATAAAATAACAAATAAATAATTGCTTATAAAGGTTAAATTGTCTGGATCAAAGAACTTGCAAAATAGGTACCAAAAGTATGTGTTCGGTGTTAAGATTCTTTTATCAATCATGGCCATTCACAACACAATAATAGTGTCCTAAAAATTTATTTATAGGGAAATGTAAGTCAATTTAATACTTTTTTTTTAACAATGATATCAAGCGTTCAATTATTTTCTGAATCTGAAAGTTTGTAGGGAGGTATAACTTGAGGCTGATTAGCAGCCTTTTTTAAGGTAATTTACTTTTTTAATCAGTTAACAATAAACTGAGTAGTACGAAACAGCAAAATAACGTTTTAACGCTTAGCTTTTCCTTGTACCAGTGATTTATATTTGGCACTCCATACTAAACTCGTTAATTGCGTGTGGCCGTGGTGCTTTTTTCATTTTAAATAAAAAGCCCAGCGAAAGTCAAAATCGTATAATAACACCTTACGAAAAACCATTCAAGGCGACCCTATGATATGATAGACCTAAACAAGCTAGCATCGCAAGGCACATAACACCTTTTTTACTGACGAAAATTTTTTCTTAAATGGATAAAATGTCCAAAAGAGTTTTGGAAAAAATTACAAAATTCCCGGTGTCAAAATATTTGGGCGATATTTCGTAGGAAAAATGCCACAACTTCGTTTAGAGGTTTTTGGTATTTTTTTCCATCTTAATGTTTGGAGTAATTTCCCCAAATTTGGGGTGTTATTTCATAATATTAATAATACATTTGAGGTCTTACTTCATTTCTTCTTTTGGGGTCATTATGAAATGAAGCCCCAAAAGAGGAAATAACACCCCAAATTTTATTAAAAATTGTTGTTGTTGTTTCCTGTATAATTTTTTTTTTTTTTTTTTTTACCTTATTTCATTGGGGCCTTATTTCGCAGAGCCCAAATTAATGTGTGAAGAAATTTGAACCAAAATGTCAAGCTGAATGCTGATTTTTCCAAAACTGTGACCAAAGACACTAAATTTGTTTCTAGTATTTACTGCCCCTAGTAGGTAATTCTTAATCGAACACCAAAAACCAGATTGATTGATTGGTTTTAGTGGTTGGTGCGAGGTTGGGTTCATGTAATCTAAATTCGTTTATCCAATATCAACAATATTTAATTGAAATGTATTAAAAAAAGTAGTTTCCATTATTTTCAATTTTCTCAAAAACTAGAATACATACATCACTGGCTTTCAGTGTTCAATTAAGAACAACTAGGGGCAGTAAATACTAGAAACAAATTAAGTGTCTTTGCTCACGATATTTAAAAAATAACCATTCAACATTTTTTTTTAAATTTTTGTTTCCCTTAAATTTCAAGTTTGAAAATATTTTTTCCCAAAAAACTATTAACAGCAATAACAAGGTTTAGAAATAATTTGAAAGAACAGGTTACTGGATTTCAAAAGTGATAAAGATCTTTATTGTAATATTTATTTATATATATATATTTTTTTTGCATTTTTTTACATATTTATTTTCTTATTTTTTCTTAAATAACCCCTCCAGACCAAACGGTGCGAGATAGACCCCCACCCCCTTACATAGTTAAAAATGCCTGTATTTAACCCCTCTATAAAAAACCGTTATTAATTTCTTAAAATCTTCAAATAACTCTAGTGAAAAGTTTGAAATTATATATATTTATCCAACAATTATTGGATTTTGAAAACTATATCTACTATACTTTGAGAATGATACTACCTTAGATACTTACCCATTTTTTCGAGTACAAGACCAGTGCAAATTAAATCATATTGTATCATCTAACTCTAGAAACCTAATTACTGTTATATGAAAAGTCTAATCGAATAGTGTCGGAAGGTACATAAAAAGAGCAAGCTGGGTTTACTTCATGGAATAAATGTGAATCTTTTTCTTGTACCATGAAAACAGTAAAAATTAAATATGCGGAGCTTTTAATGATAAGCTAAATATCTATATAGAACATCTAGCGAACACACTTGTAATCTGTGATCTGGGAATGCGATTTTGATATATAAACAATTGGAACAAATAAGGGAATGTCATTTATTAGATGGAGCAGTGCGGCTGCAGTTCGACTTTCGGAAAAATTCCCTGATGACATATAGCGAGCCTTGCTGCATTGCGTTGCACAGCGTTATGTTACTTCTGAAAGCTAAACAGCACATTTTTTGCTGCGGAATATTTAAAGGGCAAATGAAAGCGTTTTATGCTCCATTTATTTCGTTCCGAAACCGATACTTCGAAACGGGATTTAATTGCTATTTATTTGATCTATTCTTAATTTCGATCCTCTTTTGGAAGTGGGGGATTTTGTGCCAGACGTAGCTTACCAGTAAAACTGGATCCGCTACATTGATTTTTCTCGGATTTATTTTTAATCGCTCTTTTTTGCAATGGGACAGTCCGCATTTGTTTTGTGTCGATCGAATCGGTTTCGTAAGCCAGTTCAAACCGAGTTAAACCCAGTTGCATTTATATCAAACCGAGTTGGCGAAAACCAATGGAACGAAATGAACCGAAAACCGAATAATAGAATGCCGCTGCATAGACCGAATTCAACACGAGACTCGGCTTCGGTTCGGTTGGTTAGGCAGATGGTAGGTGCAGTGTTGTCAGGCGCTTTAAGGGAAATTACCCTGTAGACCATAATTTTCCCCTTTGTCCCCATTCTTCGTTGTGGCATTGCCCATACATCAAAATACTGAGTAAACTGACTGCTTCTTACAAAATTGTTCACCCAAGTTCCAATACAAAATTTGAAATGCAGTTAGAATGAACCTGTGCATAATGAACATGGCTCATTTTCCAATAGGTAACTCATACACGATTTTAATGATGCCTGCTACTTGTGCACAAATGCGCAAAATGGTTAGGTACGTTCCGCTCAGCGTTGTTTTGAAGACATTTTAGAATTGCGCCATTTCCCGAGCCGTTCCACACAACAGGGAATTTGTTGTAATTGGGAGTGTTCACTAGGCCAATCAGTGAAATTTTAAAAAAGTTCAATCAATTCTGTGTCGCACATGCATTAAATCTTGCCGTTAAAGACTGTATTGAAAAAAAAAAAAAACGAATTCAGAGTATTATACCGTTGAACAGTTTTTAATGACGATGCCATATCTTTTAGTCAAATTGTATCACATTGCAAACGTGAGCAATACGTAAGAGGATTTGGCTCTTACGCATTGTTCGATATGCAAATAAAAATGAAAACAGACACTTGTAAAATAAAAAAAAAAAACGGCCAAGTGCGAGTGTCACTCCGAAGGTACCGTACTTCTTTAGAGTTGCAAGTTGCGAATTTTGTTTGCAGATGAGGTAAACTACAGTATGAATTCAAGCATAAGAGTAGAGAACCCGCTTTAAGAACGAAATGACCGAGAGGCTGTTTGTGCACAACAATCAACAATATGTGTGGATGAGAATGAGTATCCAATGTTTCCAATGGAAGGAAAACGACTTAGAGAAGACGGTTTAATGGAGAATTAGAGAATGGAGCTGACCGAGAGCACAAACAATAGTGTGGCTGAGGCTGATTCTGGAGGGAGTGTAGTGTCGGTGTGTGAATAAGAATGAGTAGAGTTGAGTATTCATTGGAAATTGCAATTGGAATCGATTGAGAGAACACACCAATAACGAATGAAAACTGGTTGAAAGGAGCGTACTTTATAGAGTGATTGATAGTTTTTTTGTAAATATCTTTTCAAATATTAACTTCTCCGCAAAACAATCTTCGGAACATATATAGCTACGAGCATGATCCACAAAAAAGGCATATGTCCATTATTTTGCAAATCAAGAAATAAACAGCTTGTTGTGCGAATGAAAATATTTTTTCCACCAAATTACTAATTACCCCAAAATCAGTCGACGTGTTGCTACCACTGGTATTTGTCGTTTAACTAGAGGTTATACCGGATATTGTGTGCAAATTTCAGCCTTCTACGTCATTATTTGTTTCTGAGATAAACCAGGTAAAAAATTTGTCTAATGTTCGGACAGACGGACAAAAGCGAAACTGATAAGGTTCCGTTTTTCCCTTTGGGTACGCAACCTTAAAAAGGTTGTTCGCACAAGATGGAACAGAACGTTTTACTTGTTTGAGCTTTTAATTAAATAAAAACTGTCTCTTTCTGCTACAATATCACTTTCGGAAGCGTTCCCATTTAATTTATATTTTAATGAATCGATATTGTTAGAAGATATTATAGTGACGATAAACTGCAGCTAAGTCTACATTTCTGGATCCGCGTTTAAAATGAAAAAGGGTTTCGCATTGCAACGTAATACCCATAATGCTCAAATGTGCATCATACAAGGACTTCAAGATTACCTGTCTTTAAATTCAAGTGTACCATCCGAATCTAGCAACTTAAATACAGGTACATATTTAAATTTCAGTTTGCCTTTAATTGAATTAAGATTTATCACTATCTTATTTCAAAATATAAGATGCTTATTATTACTCAACTGCCGAAACTAACAACGAAGTTGATGAAATCTTGGGTGTTATAGACAAAAAAGTATTGGAAACACAAACTAATATGACGCATTTTTCATCCGCAGCATTTTTGGTAAAAAAATATGTATACATTTTTGGCAAGAAAAAAAAAAGGTTTGTTTCCAACATTGTTTTAGCTGGCCCATAAATACCCGCTACATCGGTTCCATCGGAAAGGTTGTTTGCTGTGCAATGAAAGAAGGAATCAACTCCAAAAAAAGTTGACCAAATATTATTCCTGAACAGCTGTGATAAATTGCGATAATCGCTTTTTCATTTTCTCTAACATTATTACAATATATTTTTTTGAGATAATTGCATAAATGAATTAATTTAAAATACATAATATTAATTTAATTTTTTTATTTTTTGTTCAAAACAGGAACAAAAATAACTCCAATTATGTTCTTATTCCAACTCGGTTTGCTTTAATTCTAAACCGGTTTAACTCGGTTTGAGAAATAATCGGTTTGGCACATCCCTATAGTTCACATATTAGTACTCTTTTGTTTTTCAAGGAAAAGACAAACAAATATGAAATTTTTTTTACAAAAATTCGGATCTTGCGTCTATTCATAAGAAATCAAATTATAGAATAAAATAATTTGTCTCTCTTCTCTAAATGTGTCAAAAGCTTAACAAATTGGAAACTGTCATTTCTTCGCAAATCTAGTTCGCACACCAACTCTTTTGTTTTCTTATGGAAAAACTTCAAATAACGAGGTAACCATTTTAAGTTTTTTTTTTTTCATACTTGAGCTCTGCAATGGTAGTTCTTTTCCGGAAAAGCATTTGAACTCTTTGAGATATGAACTTTTTGCCTTTTAACACATTTAGAGAATAGCCACTAATTATTTTATTGAATATGTTGACAGGTAATAAATACACGCTTCTCTTGTGCTATATCCTTTATTCTATTTATTAAATCACAGAATTTCCACTCATATTTTGATTTTTTGCAAATATGGTGCTAAATTAACGAAGGTGAAAACACTCACCAAGCGTAATAAAAATGTATGCAAAATTTGGGAATATTTTCTAAAATTGACTTTTACCCTCTTGGCGACTTGGGTTTTGCTTGTTATTAACCTATTTTTGGAACACCCCCAAGGACGCTGCATGAACTCTGCCGTCACAAATATTATTCATATAAAGAAAATTAAAAAAACCTGAAATGTGAATTGATTAACATTTTTTTGGCGCTGAAAATGAATAGGGAGCAAGTAAAGCTAACTATAGAAAGCTATACTCAACATTTTTTCGTTTTAAATTTATTGGTATTAATTCATTTACAAATTGTTTTTATTGAAAAAGTGCCACGCCGGCGGCCGTTAATAACACGTATTCACAGACAAGAAAAAAAAAAGCATTCGAGAGTGGGCTGTCATCCAAATTTTGAGGGGAAAATCGGGTAGGTGCACGGAAGCTGTCTACTTTGGATAGTCGTTGGTTAAACGCTAATGAATACACGCTTTTTTGATCTATGGGCTTTGGAAATTCGAACGGAATCAATTTTTTTTAATTTAAAAAAAAAAATTGTTTTTGGTAGGTCTAGCTGATCTTTTTAGAGAATAATTGATTCAATGGAGTAGTTGCTTATAAATATACGCTTCTGAAAAGATATTTGCCATAGTAAAATTCGTTTATCCTTGAAAACCAAGAGTTGTTATGCGCAGAAAAAAATCCTTCAAAAATCAATGAGGCGGATCACGTAGGCAATGAAATAGCAGACATACGAACCAGATAAGGATCGGCATCGACCTTCATGATGCCAAGAATATGCTGTGGATTACCCATCAGCACTGCTAAGTTCTAAATTAAAACGTAGCTGAAAAACAGGTCCAATCATTACTGGACTAAAGTTGAAGGTAACAGGCAAGCCAAAATTTGCTTGCCAATTGTATCGCAGAAAAGAACAAAACAACTTTCAAACCTAACGTCAGATACGTATAGTTACAGGGTTCCTCGCCGGACATTATAAAGTCAAAAAACACCTATTAGTATGGGAATAACCCAAGATAGCACTTGCAGACTATGTCACAAGGAGAAAGAATCAGCACAACACATTCTGTGTCACTATAACAGCCTTATCAGATTAAGTTAAAACCATTTAGCAAAACTATACCTCAAAGATGTTCTAGGATTCATCACCAAGTCCGGTATCATGAGCGAGCTTTAAGTGGACGAAATCACAGTAGGCCCATTCGGGGCTGCAGTGATATGGAAACATGCTTTCACGCCCACAAATAATCTAATCTAATCTAATCTAGCTCCGCAACAAAATATCGCAGTTCCCGGCAATGAAATCCCGTGTACTTTGTTTGCCGAAATTCCAATGTGGCTAACTTAGCTTTACCACGATATAATACGGACACAATCTTAGTTTCGAACATTATTATTTGGCTTTCGTTTCGGAATTTTGCTCGAACGGATAGCCCGATAGGTTTGAATACCTTTCGCTGTGGGAGTTAGATTTCGTCAAGGGTGCTGACCTGCTGTTCCTCTTCTCTCCATTTCATAACTGGATATTTAAGTGCAATAGCGACACCTGTGAGAATATGTCGTTTTGTTTTATTTTCTAGACTGAAGTTCTCAACGCGCACTCAATAGATTTGAAGCAAATTCTTTTAAAGCTGTGATGAAGGTCAGCGGGAACACCAACCTGTTGATGTGTGCAATGCACTCTGTATGTTAGTGGAGTCTCATTCAGGTGGAGAAGATTTAATTATTTCGGGGTCTAATGCATAAGAGATGGAAGAAGCAATGCTGAATTTTCCTGTAAGATTAGTCAGGCTCAATCAATTGTGTGACAGCTAAATCATTTGATATGTGTTATCTGAATTAAGTTAAAGCTAAGTTAACGGTATCTATCTATCAAACATGGATATGAGTACTGCTCATTGTTCATCAAATGATGTATAGATCTGGAATCAATCTGTCTACAACTAACTAACTGTAACAGTATCGACAAAGTTTGAAGTTCTGATATTTATATATATATATAGTTGGCGCAACAGGTCTGTAGAGACCCAAGGCCTAGCTTCTCACAACCATTCGTTTTGTGTGAGTTTCATTTTTGGAACGAATGGAAGGGATCTACAATTTTATGCCGATTCCAAACGGCTAATTGAGAAGCTCTTAAGACAGTTATACTCTCGGATGTTTGTCAGACGTTCGCGAGAGGCGGCGTAGTGGAAAAAACCCTAAGTTGGAATTTGGGTTTTTGCGGGATTCGAACCTGAGACCCCTCGCTTAGTAGTCCAACACACTAACCACTAAGCCACTGCGCCCAGTTCTGATATTTATTTATCATAAATAACGGCATCAGACAAGAAGAATTGACACCGCATGCTTAGATTCTCGTATTTTAAATGAAAACAACATATTATCGAACACCCCCTTTTAGAGAAATTAGGTTGCGGAAAGAACATAAAGTGATCAAATCTTTTTCAAAATCTAGTAAAAAGTCATATTATATATCAGTTTTTCATTAAGGAGGTATATTTACGATATCAATTGCATTCGAAAAGAAAAGTCACTTAACAAAAATTGGAAACATCTTTTCTAAACCACTTACGCTACTATTATTAGTATTCCCCCCTATTCTAAACCACTAACGCTACTATTATTAGTCCTTGTGTACCACTTCGAATTATAAATGTTTGGCAAGCTCACCAAAGTCTCATGTAAATAATTGACTATACGTGTACAGGTACACGGCACGACAACTGACTCGTCTTTACAGAATGGTACATAATTAAAGTGTTTTAAATGAGCATGATTGAAAAGGAATTGTAATTTTTCTTAACACGATTTTTCACTCACATTTGAGGATTTTCTTTGGGCTTCCTTTTTGTGGGCTACCTTTCTGCGGACTACCATGTCTAGAGGCAGCGCTCTTTTTTGGGCTTCCGCGTTGCGATTCAGACTCCCTGGACTTTGGAATAGCTGGCATTAACTTCTCCCGGGTTGGAGAAGGTAACAAGGCGCCTTCTTCTATATCTTTGATGATAAATTGATTAAAGTATAAATATTTTCGAATGATTAGGACTGCATTCACTCACCTGGACCAGTTGTCCTTTCTAAATGATGGCGAATACTACTGTAACGAGCTGGCAGTGAAGATTCATCTTTGTTATCAATCAAATGTGTCTGTCCAGGAACTCTAGGTTTGTTAATTGATTTCAAAGGAATAAACTTTTTATTATTCTCCTGTTCCTTTTCCTCTTTGGTTATAGGTCTATTTAGAGAGGAAACAAGTTTTAATAAGATAAAAATAAAAAATAAAACATCTCCTAAATAATTCAAAAACATATAAGTAAAAACGCATACAGATAAACATTTTTTAATACGATATGTATATTATCGACTTTTAAATTATTGCAGCGCGATTTATTTATGATGGAGCGCGAAAAGAATTTTGATCTTTATATAGAACGGTATTACGGCTTGCTTAGCTACAACATTCCTGAAGACTTGTTAAAAAGTTTAGCACGCAAAATAAATTAGCAAGTTGCGCAATAAGCCCATATAACCTTGGACTTTCTTTTTATAGTAATAGACAAAATAAAGAATTGTGATAATGAAATGTAACCATTTTATAAATTAACAAACTAAATTCACATGAACGTACATGTATTCTAAGACTAGATGGTTATCATTTTTGTCTGCAAATGATCGCCTAAATCACAGCTCTCAGCAGTACCTTTCCCCAGGCTTATACTGCGATTATTGCTGTCTCCGAGAAGCTTTAATCCTGTCAAGTGCTACAATCAGTTCTTTTTTTTTTTTAATTATTCCTATTTTAGAAACTTGAATACCATGATTTCAATTGCACGTATACGTAACGAGTCGTAAAAGATATATTGGATGACCTATCTACTAAAGAATGAATACGATTTGACTTAATTATTAATTAATTATTTCGGTTAATCTTTGACAAAAATAGCCTTAGTAATACATTTTTTTTAAATACACCTGAAGGCTAAAACTTGTAAATTCGGTAAAAGCAATCAATAATTTTATGCGGCAATATTCATCTAAAAACAGACCTCATAAAAAATGAGTGTGTCTTGACTTCATTGATCATGCTTGCAATTTTACTGTACAAGTAAATATTTATAAATATGTAACTGAAAAGAATTGTGAACGTAATTCGTTTTTGTAAGTCTCCATCATTATTATTCAAAACCTGTCGTGAAAAAAAACTGTGGAGCTTTGAAATGAGTCCCAGAATATTAGCATAATGTCCAGAAATGTTTTCATTTCGAACTGGCATTTACTCGTATATAACACTTACCTATGAATGGAAGATGCTAACGATAAGGCTGACAAAGAACTCCGTTTGGAGACCTGATCCCAAAGTTCTTTCTGCTTTTTGTATAGATTTGGATCAATTTCTATTCCCCAACCACGGCACTGTAAATATTTAAAATAATAAGTGATTAATTGTAGTTTGTTTCTTTTTCAAACAAAATAATATTATGTTCAACCTTGTATTCTCCAGCTTTTTTCCTTAGCTCCACAACTTCCTTATACCATTCATCGACATTCGTTGATGGCACAGTCCCGTTCAGCAACGCATGCTTATTATCGGTTTCATCAATAGCAGTTTTTTCTTTTTTCTGTTCAAATCCAAAGTTTTCCTTCCTGGTTATAAAATGACTATTTCGCTCTTGATCGAAAGTTTGCGAAAACGGACGAATTGATTTCTTCTTTTCCATAATAGTAACATGCCTTTGAATTGAGGGTAATGTAAAAAACAATATTTAATCAAATTTAGTAAAATCATATTAAAATTAAATTGTAATCATGTTTCATTTTCGAACCCATACTTTTCAGTAGGCTTTCGTTCTTCGACATCGGTAACCAGCGGCTCCAATTCGTGTAATGTAGCTGAAAACATATAAATAAGTTTCTGTTGATTTGGTAAGCTTTACTTTTCTGTGTGTTTTTAAGCAACTTATACGAAAAATAGTTGTGAAAGGAATAAGCGTTTCAATTTTATTGGATTGATTGTGAATGCTAGGTTTATGCCAAACGAATTTATTAGAGGTTGCCATTTAGGTACTAATTACTTGTTTGTGTTTTAATATATGAACTTAAATAGAATTATTCTGTATTAACTTTTAAATACTGTGTTCCTGAAATATAATCAGTTTATCGTGCACTGTATCTATATAAACGCTGTACATAAATGGATAAAACAATATTTAAGCTTAGTAGAAAAACTACAATAAGGCTTTGCGAAGACGCTGATGTTAGACGTTATCCGTCATAACGGTAGAGTTTATATTTAGTTGGTCGAGATCCGATTGTGATGGATAGAGATGGGAAAAAAATCAATGCCGGAACGAAATAACTAACGTCTCTACGAATATAATTTCATAAACGAAGGCAGTTTTACTTATTGTACAACTTGAAATTTTGTTTCGCATCCCATAATGTCAAAGTTCGCTCATGCAATAATTTTCCGTATAAAACAATTTGTTTTAAGTGTTATTACATAAAATAAAGTTAACTTGAAAGTTAGATATACTATAATTAGGGCCCAACAAAATTAGGGAAGAGTTATTTTATATAGATACCTCAAATGAGGAGCTGAAACTGTACAACCCTGCAATGTACGTGAAATTATGATGTAGGTACATTGATATTTAAATTTAAGAAACAGTGAAAAAAACTGATCAATCAATAAAAGTCAATATCAACACATTGATTATTATATCCTTGTGCATGGTTGCTATGTCATCGCAATCAATTAGTCCAGTTTTCACCATATCGAACTAAAGACTTAAGCAAAATAGACGGTCACATTTATTTGAATTTGTGGTTGCGATGTAAATGATATTGGTTAGTAAGTATTTCATTGTTAATAGCGACTCGATATTCGTTTTACTTTTGGCAGATCCAAAAGAAATAATTTTTAAATATTTATCTTCTAAGTTGGTTCACATAGACTACAAAATTTAAGACGCCAATAAATCGCTTGACCAAAATATCACGAGAACTGAACATCTTGTATCTATTTTCATAATCGAGGTTGTAATTTATATTGTCTTACATTGGGACTACAAAAAATTGTTGTGCCAAAACTGAATATCTTAATACTAAGGTTGACCCTCTTAAATGTCCTCTATAAATTCGTTTTGCATAACTTTTAAACTTTTTTTTAATTGCTTGCATAAAAATAAGAAATAAAATTGTTAGTATTATTTATTGTCTACGCACTAATTTAACAAGTAGGTATCATAAAAAACTTAATTAATCAAGATTTTTTTTTCGATCGTCTGTTTTTTTCCTCACAACATTGCTTTGTATTTATATTTTGATAATTGGTAGTTAAGAGCTTGTATTTTGTTTCTTAAAAAAAAAATAATAATAATAATGGAAACTTCTACCAAGTAAATAAATTTCGAATCAAACTCTTTTTACTATGAACGCAAAGAATTGACAAGGAGTTAATGAAATATAGTAATTTTCTTAATTTGCATTAACAGATTTTTGTTAGTATTTTGATTAGTAAATTTTGTTTGTAAAAAATTCTTTATTAATTTCGAATTAAATTTTAATTTATGAATTTATAGCGACAATTTATTGTCGCACCTTCTTTTTGATTAGTTGTTCGTTTTTTATGAACCGTTGGCATTGCATTCGTTTGGGATGATTTGATTGCACCCATTGATTGGGACTTTTTTGGTACTTCCACAGGATCGTTTGGCTGCCCTTTAATAGCTTTTCGGGCATTTGGCCAAACGAATTGCAGACGATATTCTGTACTCAATTTTGAGATTGTCTTTTTGAACAGTCCACTAGACTCACCCGGCTGAAATGAGAAAAAAAAAGGTATTTGAAAATAAAAGCAATCTTATATTACAACCAGTACAATAAACCTTATTAAACAAAACTAGGATTAAGTGAACGTGAGCTGGTGTGTTTATTTAAAAGAAGGAAAAAACATCAACTGTATTGTCAAACTTTTTTCACTTTTCCTATAAAAAAAAACATGCTTAACTTTAAATCGTATTCTTAACCATTTGACGTTCCTTAATTGAGCCCTTTTCAAATAGTGCCATTATTTCCAGATTTGCATTAATTTAGATAAATCTTTACTATTGTTTTTGATAAACAAATAAGTTTTGGTGACGCCAGTAACTATTATCTCTTTACCAACAACTCTGATAGATACGATACTGTTAGTTTGTATAATTAAACTTAGATTTGTCAACCACACCTAACATATATTTACATTTACAGAAATAAAAACTAACTTAAACATCAAAGTAAGAATTAATGGAGAGTTTACAGGTAAATCATTATAACTAATTAAATTCTGAGTTGACCACATGGGATACCCTCGAAATCTCTTATTATGAAAGCCCATAGTATAAAAATTTGTGGTGGCATTGAATTCACTTGTATTTAAAATACAAATGATTTTAATACAAGGTATTATGATACGATTTTTTAAAGATTCCAAGACAAGATATTTCGATGCAAAAGACTTAAAAAAAGGGATTTCAATACCAACCCCTTACATTTAAAGTGACAATGAATATTAATATTTCTTCAGCTCAAAATAGTTGAGCTGAAACAATATAATATTAATTTGAAGAAAACGGCAGATTACGGCAATATGCTCGCAAGCTACTAGTTAATACATATATGAAGTATTAAGCATTGAAATGAGCTCAATTCATGTAAACTACATTTTATGCTAAAAATTCTAGTTTCTAGTAAATAAAAATTAATCTAAACAACAAAATCATTATACAAATTTCTTACATGTATCATTATTATTATAAGTATCATAATTAACTGCTACATATTCTATTAAGTTTTCTTAAATAGTCTGTCGTTTGAAATCGATGCAACTTTATAATGTAAGCAGACAAAAGTCGAAAATGCATATACCTGTACAGTAGAATCCCCAAAGCCCGTTCCATCGACCTCGGACGTAATTGGATAAGCCCTGCCATTCGGTACAGCTGGAGGACCTTCAGATTTACTCCTTCGTGAGGGAGTTCCTCTTTCTTCAGACTGAAATTAAAATGAATACATATTTTCTGCAAAATTATTTTTACATGTAAATTTTTTATATGAGATGATTTCGTTCATATTTTTTTTGTATCTTTTGAGAAATATCGATTATAGAGGAAAGCCACATTAAAAATATCTTGCTTCCGTTACGCAAGCGTACGTACACAATTTGGAAAAAAATTGTCTCTTGTAATTTTTTTTTTTTTTCGACTGACTAATTTTAATGTGCAGATGCATGCAAGACGTATTCATTTTAATTTGTATTTGTTGCGTTTGGTGTTTTTTATAAGCGGCGATTTGCTTACACCCCCTTACAACTAGAAGGCGTTTTTATATAAATCTTGGAGTCGATTTTTCAATTGTGAGATAGAAAAAAAAACATTGATTTATACGAATAATAATTTAGAATATGGCTTACTAGGAAACTCGTATTATTTATTTATCTAATACAAATTAAATATCGGAATGTTTATCAAACTAATGAAAAATCGCACCGTATAAAATGGATGGTTTATGTTTATAAGATCAGAATGTGTAATTGCTTTAGGATTGAGCCTTTGGGAACCTGTGCATTCGTTTTAGTTTGTTGTACATTTTCAGAATATGAGATAAACTTTTTTTGCATTTACATTTTATAAGTGTAGGCACCAACAAACAAAATAATATTGTGTATTAATATAATATGCAACTATAAGTAAATTCGTTTAATTAATAAATTATTTAAAAAAGAAGAACTGTAACATATTCTCTACCAACTACATCTTCGTTGATGTTTGTGGAAACATCAGCCAAGATTATGTCAATATTACTTTCCTTAGCATATCGCAATTGCAATGAAATTTATTGCGATTCATTAAGTTCTAAATCAAAGTAGTCTTATGTATATGTATATATTTAAATGCTTTTAAAAATAACTATTATTTGTAAGTAGGTGATAGGCCGTGGATCTGTGACTTAGTAATCTCTGATCGAGCGAGTAGTCCTAGGTTCAGGCATCGAACATTTGATGGTCCGCATTTTGAAAAAAAAAAAAAAAAAAAAAATTGGCCAACAAAATGTTTAACGTGTTATTGTCTCTCTAAAACAAGACAGATGAATTGACTGCTCGGCAACACTAATTACCACCAGACAAACACCCTTATTAATGTCGTTTTCCATTGGGACAAAAAAATTAATCTTTTTCTTTATCTAAAACCCTTTTCATATTCCATTTGGCAAAAAAATCAATTTTTTTCGATTCGGAGCACTTTTTGCAGATCTCGATATTTTTTCAGATCTACACATACTGCCACAATACCAATATGCTTTGCACTTTTTCTAGAATGAAAAACGTGAAATGCATTTCGATAGACATTCGTTTGTAGTTCAACTGTTAGAAAGTTAGAACCATTAGAAATAAAATTTCAGCCCGCACTTTTGGCTTTTTGAAATAAAAACTATCCAGTTTGTAGTTGTTTGTAGTGAAATTTTTTTTCTCAGAAATGTCTTATTTCGGAGATATAACTCCGAATTTCCAACTGAGAGAAATTATTTGAAATCACTGGTGCATAAAGCGTGTTAACTCAAATAACTGCATTTAAAATTGTAGAATTCACTCAAGCGTTACTTAATAATATGCAATTAAAGTCAAAAAATGCATCCCACTAGAGACATTTTCGCAAACCATTCATCCCTGTCCATCGATATGAGTCACCATTCTCAATTAGCAACAACAACCAATCAATAAACCCCGATTTTATCCAAAACATTTTTCTACTCCTTCGAATAACATTAAAAACTGACCACTTAAACGATTTACAAGAACAAAAACATAAATATTGCAAAATCTGCCCTCTTGGCTATCTAATACAATTCAAATTTTGTAATTTTATCACAAAGAAGAAGATTTAGATGCAATTTAAGCAAACACTACTTCGGCATACAAACTCATGTCAATATTTGGGTTATTAAGCAACTCAAGATAGTTAGTTCTATTTTTTTCTAATTCTTTCTATTAGATGTACCTAGTGGAAGAAAAAAAAGTTACCTCTTATCAATAGATAAGGATTTATTGAAAATTTAAGAAAATTGTTGAAAACGTCCGTGCAGACCGATTTAAGGGGACGGATATTTCAAATGCTGGACAACTAAAACGACAAAAACTAGTTGGTTGTTAGAAAGCATGTGTGTTCTATCTAATAAAACTATAAATACCAAAATTAACCAAACCAAAAAGAATTTATACGCAATTTAAGCAGGCAATATAAAACCCCGTTTTCTCCGAAACTGTACAATCTAATAAAAAACAAATTGTGTCCATAAGCGTAGCAGTTTTTGATTAATATGCAATTTAAGCGAAATTACAGCTTAAATTTTCTTGTGAAGTTAGCCCGCACTTTTTCTATAATGAAAAACTTGGTATGCAGAACCATAAGACAAAAAAATTCGCAATCCCTTAAAACCGTGTTATCTCCAGAACCGTAGTAAGTAAAGTGATACAACTTTGTATTTTCGACAGTATTCGACATTACTAATCTAATAAAATACAAATTGTACCTACCAATCGGCCTAACGGTTTATGACTTATATGAAATTTGGAATATGTTTTTTTCCAATGCAACAATCCACCCCCTTCTAACAAAGTCATAACAAATCGTTTTCCACGACACTGCAATGGATATATCGGATCGCTTAAAAATTAGCAAATTAAGACGATTTTAGGCTCCCCTTAAATTGCGAATAAAAAGTGTCCAGTATTCTATTTGACATCACAGGTGCAGGCAATAGATATGCAAAGTTACTACGGTTCTGGAGATAACACGGTTTTAAAATATAAGATAAGATATAGTTTATTTAGCAGATCTCTGCTATTTGAATTCAGTGATTAACAACTTTTTACAATTTTCAACTTAACCTAATGCACATTAGTAAATCATATTAAATTCTTATTTCAATCTGATTATAATGATAATTACTTTTTATAAAAATAATCACATGACGCTTAAATCTAATAAAATTTAATTCATTTTTTATATTACTCGGTAGTGAGTTAAATAGCCGACATCCTTTATAGGCTATGCTATTGTGCGTGGAATTGTTTATGTAATGCGGTAATCTAAAATCTTGTCTATTTCTTAATTGATAAGGTTGTGAATCTCCTACATATCTCAAATATTTTTTAATTTTTAATACAAAACACAATACCTACATTTACAAGAATTCTTGGTTTACATTTAACCACAGAAGCATATTTAACATTAATCTAACAGAAGTATTAGAATCGTACTTAATAATTATTCTCATAGCTCTATTTTGTAATCGCTGTAACTTTAGCAACGATGTATCACAACAAAGATATAATATAAACGAACAATATTAAAAATAGGGTTTAATCATAATATTGTATATTTCTTACTCTATGAAAAAAGCCGATTTTGTTGATACTTTTTTAACAATATATTCTAACTGCAAGTTGAAAGATAATTTATGTCACTTTTGAAGCTTTTATTCTTTGACATTTGACAAGAAGAAACTACGCCATTACTAAAAATGGAACGATACACGCTTCAACAACGCATTGAAAATATTAAAATTCACTACAAAAATGGTGAACATCTTGCAGTCATAGTTCGCAAAACTAAAGCATTTTTTGGCCGTCGTGAAGCACCTGAGAATATTGCTGCTGTAGCCCCAAGTGGTGAAGTAGACCCAGGTTTGTCCATTCCTCGTCGTTCTTTGGAATTGGGTATGATTAATGATTTTTTATGATCGGAGTTGGATGGTATTGATCTGCACAACGTTTACTTTCAACAAGACGGCGCTACGTGCCACACAAGCAACGAAAGCATTGATCTTTTACGGGAAAAGTTTCCGGACCGTGTTATCTCTCGATGAGGTGATCACAATTGGCCACCGAGATCTTGTGATTTAACACCTTGCGACTTCTTCCTTTGGGGCCACATGAAAGATAAGGTCTACGCCAACAGCCCAGCGTCGATTCAAGACCTCAAAGATAAAATTCGAGAGGCTATCGAGGACATAGGGCAGCCACTTTGCAATTTGGTTATGGAAAATTTCATGAAACGGATATGTTCCTGTATGAGTGCTCGTGGCGGCCATTTGGCTGATGTTGTTTTTCATTATTAATGGCATATCTTCCTCTTTATTATGAAATAAACATTCGTTCATTTATCTCAAATTTAACCAAAATAACACCTCTTATTAGAAAACCATTTATATGATGAAGCGCAATGGTCTGAGTATGGATCCCTGTGCAACTCCGAGGGTTGTTGCGACACTACTGGACATTACTCTATTCACACTTGTTTTTTTGGGATCGACCATTAAGGAAAGATCGAAACCAATTCAGTTCCTGTCCTCTAATACCATATCCTGACAGTTTCTCCAGCATAATGTCTCTGTCAATGGTCTCGAATGACCTTTTTAAGTCCAGGAATACTGCAATGTCATTGTTACCGATTTCCTCTTTCCAACTTATTAGTACGTTGTTTAGAGCGGACTCGCAGGAGTGTTTTTTGCGCAATCCTGATTGGTTTTCGAGGAACAATTCATTAGTTTCAAAGTATTCCTCTGTAATATTTTTTCAAAGACTTTTTCGTAGACTGGCAGAGAGTAGTCTTCACACTCCTTTGAAACTACCGCTGTTCATTGAAAGATTGATCAAACGTACCAGGATGGGCCCTATTATTTATATACCATCCGTTGACATTTTCGCACTCATAAAGTTAAAATCTCGTTTCTGGTTGATTAACTTTAGCACTTTTTTTATGTCCTCTATACTAATAGCTTTAAATTTGAATGTTGTACATACATTAGTGGGCAATAGCGACGTAGTAGGGATTATTGATTTGTTGATATCCGATACAATCTTAACAAAATACTTATTAAATTCTTCGGCTATTGTGGCTACCTCTTTAATGCATGTATTATTGAAACATATATATTCTCAATTGATGGCTTATTTTCATTGAAAACACTAGATTTTATTATAGACCACATAGTTTTTTGGTCGTGCGCTCTTGCTATACGCTGTTTAATGATGCTGTTCTTGGCTCTTATAATGGATGCCCTATATTGGTTTCGGGAGATGCGATATCATTCCCAGGAAATTTCACAGCCTGATAAAAGAAACTCAGAATATCTACTTATCATTTCACGCCTCAACTGATGTAGACTATCGGTATACCATTTATTGATATAATTTTTTCAAGTTTTAATAACTACCATTGAGTTTGTAATTCTCAGCAGATCATTTTAAATTACTCCGCCGATTAAATTGGGATCCTCGCTTCTAATAAAAACATTGCTGATACTTAACTGGTGTAGGAATGTTATATTTCAAAATCTTTGTTTTGGTTTCGTCCGATCTCTTCGTGATTTTATTTCCGAAGTTATAATCGATTACAATCGTTTCGTGGTCGCTTATTTTAAGCTCGATATTAGTTTTGGCAATAGCATGTCTGGAATTAGTTATTACATAGTCAATCAGTGTTTGGGATGTTCACGTTATTCTTGTAGGTTCAGTGATAATTTGTCTACATAAATTTTCGATTTTGATTGCACTTCTTATTTCTCTGGAATAACTGTTTGATACATCAAACCAATCAATATTTATATTACCAGCTATTATGAATTCCATGTTACATATAACTAATTCCTCTAACCATTCAACACGTCACAAAAGACTCGAGCAGAAGATATAGGCGATCGATACATTCCAGCAAGGTGAATAGACTTATTGTTGTTAGTAAATTTTTGTCACAAGCAGGTATCTATGCGTGAGTATAGTAATATTTTTATAACTTTTATTTCAAAATTTTTTCTGACATAAATGCACAGACCACCAGTGTGTCTTGCCTCGCTATTACACCTAATAGGCGCATGGAATCCCTCTAACATAATCTCGTCGTTATCAGGTGTTATATGAGTCTCTGACAATATTAAAAAATCGAAATTTTTACCGAGGAAGTTTGTTCTGCCTCTGTTAAGTTTCCGGTCAGCCTTGAATATTGCAATATTCAACTGTAAATTTTTTTAGTTGTTAAACCACAAACCAACTTTTTTCAGATTGAAGAAGCTTCTTGTTAACCGAGAAACTTACACCACGACTATCATGATTAGTTTCCAGATTAAGTGCGTACTTCTCGTTGTATCGAATATAATTAATGCATTTCAATTCTACCGAGCTACATCCTCTGGTGTCATGTTCATCACTTCATTTTGCACATTTGACTGTGTTTTTGCATACCTTTTGGTTATGCTAATAACCACAATAATTATAGCACCTGAACACGTCGAAATGCTCAAATACCCGACACCCCGCCATAAACTAGGTATTAAATAGACCGCCAGCTCCCGTGCACCTACCCGATTCCCCTCGAAAATTTTGAAAAGAAAATTCTCTCTTAAATTTCGTATGCGTGAATACGTGTGAAGCAGCAAAAAAAAAAAAAGAGTTCTAAATGGAGGGGGTATTATCAAAAAATGACACTGAGCAGTCATCAAACATCGTGGTATTTCTACCTTTTTGTAGAAATGTTGATGTCCGAAAAACCTTCCATGCAAAACAAAAATAAAGCATCGAAATTGTGGAAATATTAGGAATCTGACGAAATAACCTTCGAACTACATTGCAACATACTAAATGTCCATAAAAAAAGGGATTTAACTTTTAGTAAAAATTGCTAGTACCAAGAAATAATCATTATAATGTTAACAAACTGCAATTTTTATATATATATAGTTGGCGCAACAGGTCCGTAGGGACCCAAGGCCTAGCTTCTCTCAACCATTCGTTTTGTGTGAGTTTTTTTTTTTTTTTTTTGGAACGAATGGAAGGGATCTACAATTTGATGCCGATTACAAACGGCTAATTGAGAAAGCTCTTTCAAGACAGTTATACTCTCGGATGTTTGTCAGACGTTCGCGAGAGGTGGCGCAGTGGAAAAAACCCTAAGTTGGAATTTGGGGTTTTGCGGGATTCGGACCTGGGACCCCTCGCTTAGTATTCCAACACACTTTTTTTTTACATTTTAAATTCATTTTTATTGTTACTATCATTAAACTTACATCCTAGACAAAAACGATTAAATCTAAATTAAAGCTATCATTTGTGTTAATTCTAGCTTACTGGCTCTTAGCGAGCACTCTAAACTTAACTATATCCTTAAAATTATTGCCTTCGGCCTTAAATCTATCAATATTTATTTTTGTTTGTTTTTTATTTCCAAGAAACTTTATAAAACTTGAATTCTTTATTTGTATTTTTTTTTATTTAAAACTACTTAAAACTACCTAAGCTGCTTAACCTAAATTACCTATAATCAGGGTGGTGAGCAATCAAATCGATTGTCACCATCCTGATCGCGTCCATGGGCGCCTGGCAGCCGCCCACAAGGGTTCATCAGTGCCACCGAGACTCGAGCGAGGCTATAAGCGTCGTTGGCGGCGGACCCGTCGTGGATGAGCCGCTTGTCCCTCGCGCCGCGGTGGCTGTGGTACAATACCGGCACACCATCTTTTTTCTGGAATAACCCTTTCATATCTACATGGCGAAATGCCTCAGGCGGGATAAGGCCAGACCGAAGCGTACTCTCGTGGTACATTAGATTGGGGTAGTAAGCCCCTGAAATCAGTATTATCACTGGCCATCGCCCTTGCGACGTGCCTCCGAATCACCTTAATAAGGAAATTGTCAATCCTATTCAGTCGAGCCCCATTGTATAGGGTCCTGTTGGGATAGTATTTTATGTACTGAGATTCAGGAGTTCTAAACAACCCTAGACAGGCCCTGAGACATTGTCTCTCAAACACCCGAATCTTTTCCATATAGGACGGCGCTATATTGAACCACATGAGACAGCCATAAGCGATGATAGGCCTTATAAGGGCCACGTAGCAAATGACCTTCACCCTGGAATCAAGTTGACTGCTGCGAAACAGTCTCCTTGTCAGAGCGTAGGCCTTCTTAGCCCCAGCAAGACAAGCATCTATATGTTTGTCAAAATACAGATACTGGTCGAGCCAGATGCCGAGATACCGGACCACGTTTTTCACCGCCAATGGGTGCCCCTGCTGTCCAATAATTGTTAATTTTCTCCAGTTTTTTCTGGTATCCCCAGAGGCCCCAGCCAATGTTGTTCTGAACAGTATTGTTTCCGATTTTTGAAAATTGATTTTCAACTTCCAATCATCGCAATACCTCTTAATTTGCTCGAAGTCACTTTGCAGAAGGATGTTAATGACCTCGATTTTTGGTCCTGACCTGTACGCCACTAAATCGTCCGCGTACGCTATAGCATGTCTGAGGGAACCCACCAGATCACTTGTGTAAATATTAAACAGGACCGGAGAATTCACTGCTCCCTGTTGTAAGCCGTTTTTAATTTCAAAAACCCTGCTCGAAGTCACGTTGCCAGCTTTGACAACGAACTTCTTTCCCATAAGCATGTCATATATCATATACAGCAAAGGTTTTTGAATGCCCAATCTGGTCAGCCTCCAACCATACGGTATCGAAGGCCTTCTCAAAGTCGACCAGGCAGGCACCCGTGCATTGCTTTTTACTCTTATACCACTGAATGTCGGAAACCAGTTTCGACGCGGCATGAATAGTGTCATGCCCCGCTCTGAAGCCAAACTGTTTGTCCGGAATGATCTTATTTTCCTCAACCCATTTCAAAAGAGATCTATTGAAGACTTTCTCGAATCCCTTGCTAACATTCGGAAGCAAACTAATTGACCGGAGATTAGCAGGATTCGTCCTATCTTTAGTCCAACACACTAACTACTAAGCCACTGCGCCTACAATTTTTATACTGAAGGTTAATTAAATGTGAATTTCTTTTCGAATAATACTAATTTTACTTTTAGAAGAAACATTTTTTCATAAACCAATCGAGGGAATTTGAGTTCGGTGAAAAGGGAAAAATGCCCACGCTTCGTGGGAAAAATAAAGAGACAGTGCTAGCATAGTGACTGATAGTAGGGTAGTTGCTAAGTTTCTATCAGCTGATGGATGCGTTCCAACAATTTAAATTTGTTGTTTTATTTCACCACGAAAACATTTATTTTACAAAATGGTTAATAACTAATGTAATCAACTTTCAACTTTTTTTTTACTTTTTTTCTAAATTTTCATTGCACTTTAATAAAAAAAAATGTCTTATAGATACAATCACGAAAATTAATTTATTCTCTTTAAACCGTACGAGATAGAACTGGAACTAAAATATATAGCTATCAGTAAAATTCCAAATAATTATTTGTAGATACAGATTTTATTTTATTTTTGCAGATGATCCCTATCCATTGTTTACAACCACAATGTAAACATCCTGCACTGTATGCATTATCTAGGTAAAATAAAATAAGTCCTTGTAATATTCGTTTTAATGAAATATAAATTGTTACTAACTTCACCACACCATGCCCACCGTTTTCTAGACACGTCTCGAAAACGGCCAATTATCTGAATTATTTGAATTTTTTGCAATGTCACCACAGAATGAGTTGTCAGTCATCTGTCAGGTTGCTATGTGCAAATGTATGCGTGCGTCTAATGTAGTTTAACATGGCACACATACTTTCGCACATAGGAACACGGAAAACAGCTTGTAGGCAAACTCTTTTAAGTTGGAAGAGCTGACGGTCTATTTAATACTTAGTTTATGGTTTATGGTCATGATCGTCTAACTCAATGACGGCATAATACCTATTCCTCTCTATTTTTGTTTTTAAAATCTTTTACACATTTAACCGGTCCCATAATATTGTTTTGCTTCTCAACTCAACTTTTCATTTAAGTCTGCTATCATTACTTTTGGACGTTTCTTGCTAAAGATTTTTACATCATATTTCTCTCCCAATCTGTCCTTTACCTTCGTTCTTTTTTGTTATGTTCATTTCATTTACTCCTATTTGGATCTCATTCTTTATTGCTTTTATGCTATTTACGACCGTTTCATTGTCTATTGTCATCTCCTTCACGCTATCTATAATTATACCGCTTTGAGCTTTAAACGACTCGTTGAATTCACTCATTTTTTCCACTTCCTTTACATTTTTTCGCATGTGCTTTCAAAACAGTTTCCAGTCGCCTGTCGTACCTCTCTTCGATCGCTTCCAGCCGGGCTTTTATTTCTGATTCATCTTTTCTGAGTGATTCCTCGAATTCTTACTTGTACTCTTTTAAACATTCTGCATTCTATTTTACTAATGCTTGCATGGCTTTTAATACCAGATCAAAATTGTGTATATATGTATGTTACGCAATCATCACACAAATATTTCAGAAAACTGTGATGTGAATTCAGAATATTGCTGCTGTATGTGTCCAACGCGCTACACTTTGCTTTGTTGTGAAATGTCTTACAGTTTTGCATTTAACACAATCCTGCATTTTGATGAGATATTCTTCATGAACTCAATGCAGAATTGTTCTCGGTACCTCAAAGACTCGATTTACCGAAAATTTAATAAAATTTTAATAGTTATCTTGTTTTTAACTTAAGTTCAAACTTTATCTCTAAATTATACAACCGCTCTGTACGTATACAACCAATCTCTTATAAATATTCAACTAAGGGATTGCACATTTTTTTTTTCTAACGGTTCTAACTTTCTAACTACAAACGAAAAAAAATTCACTACAAACAACTACAAACGAATGCCTATCGAACTGCATACCAAGTCTTTCATTATACAGGTCCGCCAAATAACTTCTTTTTTTTTTTTGAAAATGCTATAAAAAAAAAAACTACTGAATATTTTCTCAAATTTCTTTTTTTATTTGAAAGTACAATCCTTCCGGTTAATAAGGGAAAATAATTTCATTCAAATGGCCGCCTCGGCTGGCCATTCAGTAGCCTACACGAACGGTCCAATTTTAAAGCACATTATCGATTGTGTGCAGCTGTATTTCACCAATGGCTTCACGAATATTGTCCTTTAAAGCGTCAATTGTCTCTGGCTTGTCGGCGTAACACTTATCTTTTACGGCACCCCACAAATAATAGTCCAACGGTGTCAAATCGCAGCTCCGAGGCCAAACGACATCAGCTCTGCGGCTGATAATGCGATCTTCACAAACAGGGCGCAAAACATTGAGTGTAGCTTCGGCTGTGTGGCACGTAGCGCCGTCCTGTTGAAACCAAATGTTGCCAATATCCTCCACTTAAATTTTTGTGGACAAAAATTCGTTCAACATGGCCCGATAACGATCGCCATTGATTGTAACGGCCACTCCTTGCTCATTTTCGAAGAAAAATGGCCCAATTATGCCTCTGGATCAAAATCCGCACCAAACAGTGACTCGTTTTGGGTATATCGGCTTTTCAATGTATGCGTGCGTGTTTTCTGTGCCCTAAATGTCACAATTTTGCTTGTTTACCTACCGGCCAAGATGAAAATGAGCTTCATCTGAAAAGATGATTTTCCGTACGCAATTTTCGCACACATTCTGCAACATTACCATGATTTTCAAAGTAATGTCGCAATATTTCCCAGAGTTGTTCAAGCGTATACACAACCATATTCGTTCAGCGGAAGGATAAAACTAATTATCTGTCAAATCAGACATGAGCTAAGTGTTACCATTCGCGAAATAAGCACTAGTTGAAAAAAAAAAAGTTAGATGGCGGACCCTTTAGAAAAAGTGCGCTGCAATTTCGCTGAATTTCCATATAAATCAAAAACCGTTACGCTTATGGACACAATTTTTTTTTTATTGGATTTGTGAGGTGAAAAACTATTGAAAATAGAAAATTTCATCACTTAGATGAGTACCGTTTCGGAGATAACTGGGTTTTATATCGCCTGATTAAATTGCATATAAATTCTTTTTGGTTTGGTTAATTTTGGTATTTATAGTTTTATTAGATAGAAAATACATGCTTTCTAACAAACAACTAGTTTTTGTCGTTTATATTTGTCCAGTATTTGAAATATGCGTCCCCTTAAATTAGTCTGCCCATACGTTTCCAACCATTTTCCTAAATTTTCCATAAATCCTTATCTATTGATATGTTGTCAATTTTTTTCCTCCACTAGATACCTACATCTAATAGAAAGCATTAGAAAAAAATAGATTCAACTATTTTGAGTTGCTAAATAACCGAAATATTGACATGAGTTTATATGCCGAAGTAGTGTTTGCTTAAATTGCATCAAAATCTTCTTTGCGATAAAATCACAAAATTTTAATTGTATTAGGTAGCCAGGAGAACAGATTTTGCAACAATTAAATTTTTTAAAAGTGGTCAGTTTTTAATGTTATTCGAAGGAGTAGAACATTTTGTTGGATAAAATCGGGGTTTATTGATTGGTCGTTGTTGCTAATTGACAAATAGTGAATCATATCGATGGACAGGGATGAATGGTTTGCGAAAATGTGTTTGCCGTTGTTGGGAAGTCCATATATGGATGCATTTCTAGTGGGATGTGGGATGAAAATGTTAAATGCAGTTAATTGAGTTAGGACATGCTTTATGCACCAGTGATTTCAAATAATTTCTCTCTGTTGGAAATTGGGAGTTATAGCTGCAAACACAAAAAATGTCCTTATAACTCCGAAATAAGTCATTTCTGAGAAAAAAACTGGCTAGTATTTATTTCAAAAAGCCAAAAGTGCGGGCTGGAATTTTATTTCTAAAGGTTCTAACTTTCTAACAGTTGAACTACAAACGAATGTCTGTGGAACTGCATTTCACGTTTTTCATTCTAGAAAAAGTGCGGGCTAACTTCACGTAGGTTTCAGTATTGTCTCTGATAAAAATAATAAAACAAGCAAAATTGTTATTTCCGGTAATTTAATCCCGTATTTTGAGTAAAATGAGATGGAGCGTTGGGCTTTATAATTAATGTATACTTTTTTCTATTTTATAGTCATGAAAAATATTCTTTCAATCGTGCAAGTAATTTGAAAGCATAGAGTTTTCGTGAAATAGAATTTTCGTAGACACCAGCATATCCATAATATCCTTAATTTAATCGCGACATTTTGCATTAAGGGTGTGAAAACCGGAGCCAATTTCGAGCAGTAGTTTTTTAATCTATTAGCTAAGTATCCTGCTCGCGCTAAATTTTATCTCCCATACAAAAATGTCTACAAAGATAAAATTTAGCGAGACAATTTAGCAAAGCAGTATCCTGTTCGCTCGCTAAATTCTAAACTTCATATAGATGGGCCGATCACAAGTTTCCACTCATTTAGCTCGCGAAATAAATGTCCGGTACATTAAATCGAAGTTAAATTCTGACAGAAGAAAAAGTTTGTGTTGTGTTGTTGCTGCCGGGTGAATTTATTATCTGAAACTATTTATTTATTTTTATTTCCCAAGCTGCGTGTAGTCAATATATAGATTTTTTGGAGCAAACCGCACAAAACATTAGTGGTATAAGTAAAACAAGACGCAAAACCAAAATGCCCTTTTCATGCGATGAAAGGATTTACGCGACACGAAGGTAAGTGTCGTCTTCTACTTGCTACTATAGCAATTATTTCAGCTGCTGCAGCAATTATAACATCTTCTTCAATTCTTCTTGTATCTATTGTTTTGCAGATATTTAAATATTGCGATGCGTTTAAAGTTTGAATTTCAAATTACGAGTATAATTAAAATCACGTTTTCCGACACCTGTCATGAACATATGGTTTTTGTCCCATCTATCATATTTCAAAATTTAGCGACCATTTATCTTTGCTTGTGGAGAAACGGAGTGGAGACTAGGGACGCTAAAATTTAGCGCGAGCAGGATACTTAGCTATTCCATTGAAACACATTGGAAAAATAACCAATGATCACATATATGGAGCGAATATATTTAAATTTACAGCTGAAACTATTCCTTCAACATTTGCAGCGGAATGTGGAAGCGATAAAATTCGTTGAAATTCATGTTCGGTTAGATTTGATGGAAGGTTAGTATAACAGAAAGTGTGCATGGGCTCTGCTCGACTCAAATTATACATAATAATGGAATTGATAGAAAAGGTTGTTTTGAATTGTTACATCTAGAAAATTCTTGATCTCAAAAATCTTGAACTTCGATGAATTTGAGGTAAAAAGTCTTGTTCGTATTTTGGAGCTCAAAAATCTTGAAAAAAAGAAGATATTTTTTGTAAACTGGTATCACTGCCGAGAACATGTTTGTGGACAACATGAGAATGAGAATGAGTATCCATTGGAAACGATAAGAGAACACGGTTTAATGAATGGAAAATTGGAGAATGGAGATGACCGAGATCACAAACACTAGTTGGAGTCTGGAATCTGGATGGAGTGTGGTGTCGGTGTGTGTGGAGTGGATGAGTATGAGTAGAGTTGAGTAGATATGAATTGAAAGCTCCAATGGGCAATGGGAATCGATTAAAAAAACACACACGCCATTAAAGAATGAAAAATGGTTAAAAAGAGCGTACTTTATATAGTGATTGACAGGTTCTTGTAAAATATTAACTTTTCGGCAAAACAGTCTACAGTACATACATAGCTAAGAGCATGATCTCAAAAAAAGATTTATATGAATTTTTTTTGTAAATCGAGAAATAAACAGTTTTTTGTGCGAATGAAATTTGTTTTTCACCAAATAACCCATTTCTCTTAAACCAGTCCACGAGGTTACTCGATGTTATGCTCAAATTTCAGCCTTTTACGTTAATTAGTTTCTGAGATATACCTAGGAACAAAATTGGTCTAGTGGGTTCGCACTGACAGGCGAACAGACATCGTAGCGAAACTAATAAGGTTCAGTTTTTCCCCTTTCGGTATGGAACGTTAACCATCGACAAGAACTATATAATCCACATTCCACAGATTGATCAATCACACAACAATCTGGTACACAGATGGATCAAGAACTGATGAGGGAACTAGAGCGGGAGTATTGGGGCCTATAGAACCAAATATTTTTAACCGATAGGTAGAACTATCAGCAGGCTAAAATCAATGGCAAAGATAAATGTTGCAATCCAATTTCGACAGAAACAAATCCAACTGTAATATTCATTTGGTAGAGTTAGAAAGGTAATCTTCATGTATTGATTTTCAAAGACCAGAAGCCTTACTAATAATCATTTAAGGCCTTCAAACTAATTATGATGAAGGTCATAATGGTGATTTTAAATGGAATTTCCATAGTGTAAGGCGCAGTGGCTTAGTGGTTAGTGTGTTGGACTACTAAGCGAGGGGCTCAGGTTCGAATCCCGCAAAAACCCAAATTCCAACTTAGGGTTTTTTCTACTGCGCCGCCTCTCGCGAACGTCTGACAAACATCCGAGAGTATAACTGTCTTAAGAGCTTCTCAATTAGCCGTTTGGAATCGGCATACAATTGTAGATCCCTCCCATTCGTTCCAAAAATGAAACTCACACAAAACGAATGGTTGTGAGAAGCTAGGCCTTGGGTCTCTACAGACCTGTTGCGCCAACTATACTATATATAAGTTCGTAAAATCTAGCCTCGATTCTAATTGTGATTATTAGTATCGCGCCAACGAATTAAGAAAAATTTACACATGAAATGAAAGTTAATGATACCCAAAAGCAGAAAATACACAACCATGTTTAGCCTGATATGTTTCTAGTATATAAAACATCTCCTTTAGATAGTTTCTTGAACAAAAAAAAAATAAATTATTCGCCTTTTAAAAATATATAATAACTAAACAAAAACACTGAGTAACGTAAAAATGTGGTATTCCCGTACTCTATCACATTCCCATACGGTTAGCAGCACTCGTCATCGCCGCCCATGATTTTGATTTCATTCTGATGAGGTAACAGAGAGTTGTTCGAATTTTTATAAAGTGACAGGTGAGGGGGACAGAGTAAAGGAGATACAATTTTATGACAACAAGCACTCCCTTAATATTTTGTTTATATTTTTGTCTTTGTAATTGATTTGTAAAAATGTTCTATTTAGTTCCTAGAGTATTTTATGTTGGTATAAAGCGCTGTTAACAAAAATCGACTTCTTTATAAACAGTACTAATGCCGGTCAAAATGTAAGTTTTGGGATTCCCGACAATATTTTAATGAGTTTCACGTTCACCTGTTCTACAGTTTCCGCTGTTTAGCTGCAAAGGAACCACAAAATTATTAAAGAAAACGACAGAACCATGCGGTAATGTCGCTCGAAGTTTGCCCGGGAAGTAATTTCTAGCCTTTTGGATTGCAGGTGAACGTGACTAATATGTCGGGTCGAATCTTAAAGAGCTTATGATCTTTATTCAATTGCAGCAATAGAGCTGAATACTGGAAGAAAAATGGGACAACTGATCCACATTAGACACATAGGAAAGTTCGTCTGACGACATTACCTTAAAGGTGGGACTGTAACCCCTTCTTTCATTACAATGGTTAAAAAATGGTGTTATTGATGCTGTTCGTTGCCAAAACTATTTGAGAATTTCAATGGATAAAGCTGGCGACACTATGGCTACATATTAACGCAACCAAAATCATTGGATGCGAGGGTGGAACTATTTGCCGCTCTCTTTCAACTGAAAGGTAGCGCACATTTCGTTCACTCTTAGCATCGATTGAGACTACGTTGATCTTGATCATCATTTGCACGACACGGGTGGCTATTACTACATGATGTGCTTCCATATATGATTCTATTTGTGAAAACGAAAACTCCAAATTCGATGTGACTATAACCTTACTTTTGGAAATCACAATGTTTTAGAAAAACTTTCATCGATTTAAAAGTAAAAAGAAAATAGTAACTTGCGCACACAAATGCTTCGTATGAATCGTCAATGTGAAAAGATTCAATATACTACATAATTGTCACAAACGTGAGTCTGAATGCGAAACGCCATCTGTTGGCGATCCCATTAGCCGATTTTCAAATCTATACTTCTTCCCATACAAAATGGAGTTTTAAGATATCGCTACTATCAACCCCTGAAAGTAATTTCGTGTTTTTAAGATTTTTTAACTCAGATGATGTTCAGCTGAGTTATGAGCGTACAACCGACAGCAATTCATCATCATCAATATGTTCATTCACCATCGTCAATCAATCAATAATTATCGATCTAACGTATAAAAATCTCGCGTCACGGTGTTTGTGGTCGCATACCTCCGAGCCGGTTATAATTTGGTTTCGCAACCTTAGTGCACCGAAAGTTTGTAACGGAAAGTGTTTGATTGTGAAGAATCTCAAATCAAATTTCATTCAAGCTACGATTTTAAGGTAAGGGGAAGGAGTCACTCTAAACTTCGCTAAGCCTTAGAGGCAAAATTCGCCTTAGCATCGCATACAGCAAACTGTCCGACGTACTGTATGACCGCCTGAAACCGATTGGGCCATATCAGTGCGGTTTTAGGTCGATAAGTCCACAACCGACCAAATATCCTGAAGAAAACCTAACAAATCCAAGTCGATACCCACCACCTGTTTATCGATTTTAAGGCCGCATATGATAGCAGGTCTAGTTTGGATTAAGCGGTGAATTAGGGCACACAATATATAAATATATGCTGTCATCAAGAAGGACACACAACATCGACGAATCGGACAGAATGTCAATATAGACAGCTATAACTTCGAAGGAGTTTAGTACTTTGTCTACCTGTGGTCCGCTATTAATTTTGAAAATGACATCACCTCAGATATCAAGAATTCATTAGTAAGGCCTTATCGAGAAACACTAAGGAGACTCTATATAAGACCCTCATCATCTCAGTCCGTATTTATGGTGTAAAAATTAATTAAGACGGATGAATATTCCTATCCAAAATTCTTCGAATGATTTTCGGTCCCGTTTGCGTTGACGGCGAATCCTACGACCAGTACAGCGACATCGACCTGGTAGGGAAAGTACGCATCCATCGTCTAAGACGGCTGGGACGTGTAGAGCAAATGGACATCAAACTCCGCCCCCAGCAGTCTTTTCGATTCTCACTCGGAGAGACCTCGCCGTCCTAGGTGGCGCGCCGTCTGATTTGCAATCTTGTGGTAGACGAATTGCTTCGAATCCTAGAAGAGGAAGGATGCTCTATGAGGCACAAAAAATTTAGGAGGTAAACCAATATCCTTTACCAAACACGGTTCTGTGCTGCACTACTGCGCGATTGTCTATGGGATGCGGTGAATTAAACAATCCGCTATCAATGTTATTATAGCCTTTTTTCTTTGGAATTAAGCGATGTTAGCAACAGGGCACCATATTTACCAGATTTCATCTTTCATCTTTCTTGATGGTATATGACTGGTGAAACTATGATATGGTTTGTATCCTTTCATGGTCGGTAGCAGAATGATTATATCGCCGCTTATGGACAAGTTAGTTAACTTCAATTCCAAAACTGGCTTTAATTCCAGCTTATACAAGGTGGGCCAAAAGAGATCACCCTATTGGAAGATGCTCTTATTTTTGCAAATGGCCGCCAATGTCAAATCTGTTTTGACATTTGTGGACTAGACAGATGTAGAATACAAGTGAACAAGCCATGGAGCGATACACTCCCCAAAAAAGCGGAATAAACGAAGTGGACGATTTTTCGACCAAAATCATAATGAGCGATGAGGCTCATTTCCACCTCAGCGGGTACGTGAACAAGCAAAACTATCGCTTCCGGGGCACCGAAAATCTACGATTAATGCACGAGGAGCCATTACTCCCAATCAAAGTTACTGCAAGTTACTGCTCACGCTGGAGGAGCCATTTTTGGAGAACGCGGCTGGTCAAACACACTGCGCGAGCCACAACCGATATTCTGAAGGGTTCGCCTCATCTCTCGTTTTGGCGATTTGCACTGGCCCGCAAGATCACCCGATTTAACCGTTTTTTTGTGGAGTTTTCTGAAGTCCCGTGTTTACGTGAACAAGCCCGAGACCCTAGAAGCCCTCAAGGACAACATTCGACACGACTGCGAGAATCTGTCGCCCGATGATAACGAGCCCGTATGGCAATCAATTGTGACGCCCATTTGGCCGACATTATCTTCTCGACTTGACCAATAAAATTCTAAAGGTTCAAATACGATTCAAATCTGTTCACCGATCTGTTTTGTAAGTTTTCTTTTGGTCAAAAGCATTTTGATGTACAAATCTCATAAAGGTTTAGATTTTGCACGGACTTCTGAACCCAACTTAGCACAAATCCTTTAAAACTAAAAAAAAAAAAAAAACATTAAATTCGCTTAGTTCGCCCAATTAAAATAGAAATGAAACCATCGGAAAATTGACTCGCTTGGTTTCGTTTAGTTTGCGCTAATAGATTTTCTCGACCCGAACCACAAAAGTAGAAATGTGTACTTTTGAATGAGTTTAACGTACTTTTCAAATTCGGAGTAAAATTCGCTTGCACCGGACCTTACAGCCTTAGCCAAACAAAATGAGATAAGCGCTAGAAACCAGTTTTTGCTGGGTCTGGGTCTCCCTGCTACCAATTTACGAAGAAGCTGCATGGACGATGAGGCGATAAACTAACTATTCTTCAACACGAAAAACCTGTATCTAGAAAAAAAAAATTGCTTCAACAATATCTTCGATCTCGGAAATATACCTAAATATAAGCCGCCTTCAGCTCCTTATTTTCAGCTTCTGGTGGTTCAGCGGGTAAGAAGATTAAGAACAGTAGATCCTGCGGTATCATATGACAAGTGAGACTCCACTTGCTGCAGACTGCCAATCGTACCTAACCTTTCCCAAACCACCAAAACGTTAAAGAACAATGATATATTTCGATAATTTTGTGAAAAGATAGATGAAATTATGTATTTTCTTGCAAACTACACTTTAATGTATATCATCACATTCAAATAAAATGCGAATTAATACGTCAACTGTGCTACAATTTAAGCAATTTTAAAACCTGGTCATATTTACACAATATTATACAAGTAATACAGGCTGTTGTCATTTAAAGTGGTATTTTGCAAAACGATTTCAGCACAATTAATCAATAGATACTAGAAATTTAGCAATTGTGCAAAATGTATTAGTACAAGTTCTAAAGCAAAGAGAATATAAGGTATAATCCACTTGTAAACTTACCCTTGCACGATTGGCAATAACATTGTTACGTGAGTCTGATGTTTGTTCAGATCCTATAATGAATTCGTGCGACTTATAAGCTAACTCAGGACACTTCTTTCTTCTGGGCAGTGGGGGCTCATTCGAAGGGCCTATGGGCAAACAAGAATCTTCTTTGATTGTTAATGTGCGTATATATATAATGACAATAATTGTGTTTTCCATTGTAGTAACGCAAATACGTACCAAATTGATTCGGAACTGGCGCCCTGCGCACGACCTCTGGTCTAGAGTTTCCGGTAAATTCATGCCAACGATAAGTGCTCCTATACTCCGAGTGGAGCTGCTGAAATAATAACGAAATGAAGATATTAATAAACCTTCAAATTGTAGTGGTATAACTTTATTTTTTAAATACAAATCTTGATAATACAATTATTGAATTCAGTTGCTGCTGGGTTTTCGTGAACTGTAAAAACTTAAATTCAGAAAATTCCTTTGTTCTTTCGTTATGCGCGCTTATTCAAGAAAATATTTTTTTCATAACCTTTTAGATAATAAACGCATTTTTTTCAACTAGCTGGAGTTCATTAATTTCTCCGACATAATAGGAAAACCAAATGCTATCTCAACATTTACCTACAAATTTTCTTTTGTATTGCATCAAATTTATTTTAACAGGATCTATAAAGTAACTGCAGAAATACCAATTTTACTTTTTATAGGCATCAGGATCGCCTTCTTACTTATAATATCATCAGAATCAATGGAGCCGTTTTCACAATAAAAATATTTTAAAACGTTTATTTTACTATATAAATCTATCATTTTCAATGTTACAGAGCTTATCCTTAATTTTTATATTAAAATTAATTTATTTTCTTTTTTTGTTTTTCTAAAATTACAGCAAATTCTCTTCCGATATTTTCTTGCACGTTCGGATTTTCTACATAAAGCGTTGAAAAAAACACGTCAATCGACGTCTTATCTGGTTAAAAAAAAAATTAAGACTCGAAGGGCATATGTTTAGTGGCGTCCTGTCCATGTCGGACGGTTACCAGTGTCATTTTCACTTCTATATGCTTGGCCATCGATTTGAAAGTATACTCGATTAGTAAGAAATATGTTTTCAAGCGTTGTTCATGCTGTTTGAAAGCGTTAGAGCATCGTTCTCACGAAGGCTTTTCGTGGACAAACTGCTTGGAACAGGAATATTGGTCCCGGAGGGTTTTGGTTAACTATTTGTTGTAAATGTAAATTTGTATGCTCGTTGAAAAAGCGAAAAAAATGTGTGCACTGATACAAAAGCCCTGTTAAATATTAGTTCTAGGAACCAACCCAACAGCCAATCCTAACAACAAACAACCAATTGATGTCAATCTGGAATTTTTAATGGTATATTTAGCATTTTCGAAAACTTAATAGACTTTTTTTTAAAGAAAAATGTCAAATGCTTTTTTAGCATTTTCTGGAATTGTGATCGTTGTGCATTAAGCGAGTATACAGTGCATCGAAGTTTAAGATGTTTCAAAACACTTTCATACGTATCGGATGGAATGTGAAATGTGAGCGGGAGAGTGTATTGTGTATGTGGAAATAAGAAGATCTATGGGCTTAGACAGATATTTGGTGAAGGAATTACATCTTATCTATGATGATCATACGTCAACAAAATTCAAGCACTGTAGTTAATTTCCTCGAACTGACAATTTAATTTATGTTTTCTAGTAGGCATCGTTAATTTTTCAAATACAGGTTTTTTTCTGAAGACTGATATTAAATGTTTTTTACCAAAACTAAATTCCTTGTTTCAAGGGAATTTTTTTAATCTGTTATTATTTTCTACAAAATACATTTAGATGAATGTGCATTATAAAAGACAAAATATTGTGTTTACTTTTTAAAAGCTGAGTAAAAGACATTTTATTTGTTTGTAAACATTTTTTTGGCTTAATATGTTCTAGCATTCTATTTTATTTTTTGGAGTCTAGTATTTTCCTTATTGCAATTCTGGAAACACTGAAAATAGCCGCATTACACTGATGGTTAACAGTTAAGCCATCAACATCAAACTCGAACAGAAAATTTGCTGATCATCATAAAAGACGGAAGCGTAAACATTGTCTTTAAAAGTGGAAGATGGATGGGCTTACCAGCAACAATTTTATGTACCTAAATAATCGCCGTATATGGCCTATGGCATAACAGTCGCCACCCGAAGATGTACAACATCTGATGACGTCTCCTTATTATTAGGTGCAACATTTAATTCAAATCGATTTTTACCAATTTATTTTGAAGTCATGAAGCCCCTTTTTTGGAAAGCCTACTAAACTTCCAAAAAGTAGATCAATCGACGACCTTCAAACATATTTCAGCTAACGAACTTAGCGACCCTAAATTCTACAATTACTATCTTATCAGCTTTGAAACCAGTTGTGACTTGTGAATTTTTACTTCAAATTCTTTGATCTTGTGCAGAATTCTCTTCAGTATAAAAAGTTGGTTGTAACCCGCGCTAGTTCATTTGCCAACTTGTGTGTATCATAAGTACTTGAGAATTTCATGCAAAACGTTGGATAGGATATTAGGTGGTACATTAAAAAATAATACATCTCGATAGCTCTTGCAAGCATAAGGTCTCCATTTCGGATAGATGGTGCATATTATTATCAGTTCCACATGCCAATTCGTAGATGTTTTCCTTCACCCAAACTTAATTGCTGATTTGGTAAATCTAACGGTAGGCACAGTGGTTCAATGGTCAGTCTGTTGGACTACTGAATGAGAGTTCTCAGCTTCAACTTTCGTAAAACACAAATTATATAGGCCTCAAGGTTTTTACACTGCACCACTTATCGCGAACATCTGACACACCGTTAACAACCATTAGTTTTGTTAATTTTTGACGTCAGACTTCTTAGGCACTCTCTATATGTTAACGTAAATGCAGATTGAAATTTCGAGGACATGAAAGGTTTTGAAGATTATAACGTCGAGACAAGGAAAAGGAGAGCAAGGCTTTTTGTTACCAATCTACTAATACCATTGTATAGAAACACTATAATAGTACCACTTTTTATATATTCCTTTGCGCCACCAAATGTCCCGCTTCCAAAACTATAGATATACAGAAGTCGAAAATGAAATAACACACAGTATTCTCTTCCTATTCGTATGTTAACAGCATGGACCAGAACCACCGATCCGGTACTTCAAAAATGACTAAAAAGGAAAAATTAGCAAAATAACCAGTAACGAGTAGTTCCTCTCTTGGCTCGAAACAGCTCAGAGAATTTCAACCGGCAAGTACTGATAAATATGTCAAAAGCACAAAATTGACAAGAAACAAATTCAAAACCCGTCTTAAGAACCAATTACACAGAAAACTGTGATCAGTTGGATCATTCAATAAAAGCCGAAATCAGGGCTCTAACTATTTTGGTTATATTTTGGTCAAATTTCAGTCTTTTTTTTTGTAATTGATTTCTAAATATTCGTTCTAGGTATAGTTTCTGACGTATTTTATGTTGGTTTAACAACAGTTAACCATCTATATCTATATAAGTAAAACAAAGTCGTGTTAGTTATACCATTTATAACTTATGAACGGTTGAACCAATTTTGATAATATCTGATTTGTTATAACTTTTCAAAATTGTGAAAGTTTGTATGGGAACCGCCCTTTGAAAAAAACAAACTTGAGAGAAAAACGGGGAGTGTCACATCAAATAAATTAAACAAAACTAAATATTTTAAACTAAACAAATCGGTTCTCACTCATGCAAGGTAGAAGATTTTTGGTTCAGTTAAATGATGGATGGTAAACTCTTTGGACGTGGAGTCCCAGAAACGGGGACTACCGCATTCACATATGCTTTTGTGTTAATTCGACAAACTGCGTCCTGACCAAATTGATGAAATCGTCTCTGCTGAGATTATCGATCCGGAGACTAACCCCCAACTTTATGAAAACATCAAGACTTATATGATTCGTGGTCCATGCGGTGACCACAACCCACTGTCACCATATAAAAAGTACTGTTAGGCAAGAAAAAATATTTTTTTTAGATAATTTCATTTTAAGTTATGTAAAAATTATAATAAATATTGTATTAATTTTTCGACATAGTCTCCTTTGACATCGACACACTTAGCCAAACGATATCACAACTTTTTGACACCCTCCAAAAAATTGGTTTTGTCGAACTCTGCAAAATATGCCTCAGTTTCGACAATGACACCCTCGTTTGCTGTGAATCTCTTTCAACTAGGCCATTTTTTTATAATTGGATACAAAAATAAGTCACATGGAGCCAAATCTGGAGAATACGGTGGATGCGGCAGTAATTCGTAGCCTAATTCCATAAATTTTGGCGCATCGACGTGGCAGGAGTGGAACCGGTGCGTTGTCGTAATGGATAAAACTTTTTTCTTTGCCAAGTGGGGCGGGCCGTTTTCTCTTCAATGCGTCGCTAAATGTTGGCAAGAAGTTGCACAGTAAAAAATTAAGTGCACGACTGGGTCTAACGAAACTTTGTCGTTCATCAAAAGTTTGGTTGAGTCAATTGGTAGGTAGGTAAAAAGTTCAGAAGTAACCGTACATAGTAAGAATAGGTTGTGTTAAATAAAATGCATTTTTAGGTTATTCTTTCAATATGGTAATATACACGTACATATCAAATAACAATATGAGTTTCTATAAGTCTTAACTCTTATTAGCAGGTAATTTTCGCAAAGTTCTGGTTAAAGAGTTATAAGCGCCTACTGTAATGTCATATAAGCTTTTACTCTTAGCCTAGTAGGAGTTTCTGTTTTGTTTTATCTTTTAGGGCATGAATTTATTTTGGACTGGAATAGATTAATGACGCTGGTTTAAGTGGTCAATGATTGCAAGTACTGGTCGTGATAGATCGATATCTTTACATAATTATGTATAAAACAAAACAGTAACAAATTTTGCAACATTTAGTTTTATAAATACCACTACGAAACTTTTTAGCTCAAAATTGAGTAAAAGATATTGTTCGGGACGTAAGCATTCCTAGCTTTTAAAATTTATCGAAATCGAAAGTGGGGTTTTCGAGATATGAGCAGTTCACAGGACAAAATAATTTTGGAAAATTCATATTTACTTACTACGAAATTTTAAGTTGAAAGTACCTTGATTCGATTTCTTAGCGAAAAACTGAGTATGCAGTCATGCTACATCACCTCACATACTTAAGCTCAAATATCAATCTTGGTTGATATCTTAAGAGCCGTTTGTGCACAAATATTGAGGTTACCTTGCAAAAAAACAAACGGCCCCGAACTGTAGGTCCACAAACTCCAAATCAGAATCATTTTAGACAGAATCCGGGCATCCGTTTAGGCTGTAGGCCTCGGGAGCATACGGACAGACAGACAGACGGACGGACAGAATTTCGAGACCCACTTTTTTGAGTTCCTATATCATCTAATGTCGGAAATGATTAACATCTGGAGTACGAAATTTTGTACGAATACAATATGTATCTTTCTCTTATTACGTTAAAAAATAAACCATAAGGATTATATACTCGCTTGTTAGTATTAACATAACACTGTGCTATAGTGATACTCAGCAGGCTGCTACTATTCTTTTATCTGTTTCGCATTGCTGCAGGGCAAATGGGAAAAGGTTGTGCATTTTGAAGAGGTCAGTGCAGTTATTTGGTATCCTTTAAAACTGGTTTATCGAAAATAAAGGCTGATGCGACCCAACTATATATACATATCTAGTGTATTGCCAGACCTACCCATAGAAAATGCACATTGCACATTATGTTTTCTTATCATCTGCAACTAGACGTCAAGTTGGCACTTTTAATTATTGGTTGTTTTTTGCATTCGTGTTTAATTTTGTCCACAAAGGAAGTACATAAATGCGCAAAACAAAACCAAAATTGAATATAAGCCTATTGGACCGTATATTCCCAGTATCCGAAATGAAATTAAAAACTAATCCTTTTAGGATTGCATGTATTATACTGTTTTGAGTTATTATCCTGCCAAAATTTTTGGCAGGTCCCAATCAATTTGTGCTAATATTGTATTTGTTTTAGTACCTGCTTACTGCACCAGTTACCATTACATATTTCTAAATTTATATAACTTCCATCTTCGCATCTGAACTTTTTATAAAGCTGGAAGCATTTCGTAAAAACTATTGACACATCCGGGAATATTTTTCGCTAAAAATAGTTACTCAATCCAACAAGGACCTTCTCCTTTTCTAATTCTAGGAGTTTTACGAACGTTGCATAGCCATAATGCGGGTTTAAAATTTCAATTATTTGGGTGGGTAAGTATTGATTTCTGACTTTTCAATTCGGTTCGTGAGATGGGTCCTTTGGAGTAAACGTACTACATAATTGTTGCCAAGTGAAAGGCCACCAATGACACAATTTCTTTTTTAATGCGTTCAGTGTAAAACTACTGCATATGTATGCAAAATCGTCCTTGCTGCAGCAGTGATAATTGTTTAATGGCATGTAAGTTTATTACATACTAAACACGTTTAAAACTATGACAAGTATGTATATACTTAGAACACGGTATTCTACTGCGTGGTGAATATTAGATTGATATGGCTATGTTACTATGTTACTATGTTGCAGGTATTGAGTCTAGACTGTTTAGATGTAATGAACAACTATCACGCATGACTTCGTTGGTTGATTGCCGGCATGTAATTATATGCGTGTATACCGTTTGTATTCAAGTTTAAGAAAACGAACAATGCTGTTGGCATTTTACAAGCAAACTGCTATATGGTGATACATTTAGGTTTATTACAAGACACAGAATATTAAGAATATATGGCGTAGTAAGAATGGACAAACATTCATCATTTTGTGTTAAGTACCACTGACACATGTCTTGTATCCCCAGACGAACAACAATCACAGTAGTAAAATCCTGAACTTGCATAACAAATCTTAAATAAAACCATCACTAAATATCTACCGGTCACGGAATATCTACGCTACGTGCCAAAATGACTTAATTCATACCAACTAGCATTCCTCTGACCAAATCGAAGAAACTTGTGATTTCTTTCCGTTTCTAAAGGCCAACATTGAGGATAATTTACAGGACAGTTAGGTACGCCGTCTCAGACTCTTGAAATCGTATCATGGTAACAATATTGTTTTCTAAGAAAAATTCAACCAATACTTAGGAAACCAACATATAAACTGGCATTAGAAGAATCTCGTACCAATGATTAGTATGTAATGTTACGTTTCTCATTTGATAAAAAATTATCCCGTAAATAAACAAAAATTTACAGAGAAGAAAATGTTTACTCAAAAACTAGGGGACGTATATCATACTGGTTTTCAGTGTTCAATTAAAAATCACTGGGGTTAGTAAATATCTACTAGAAACAAATTTAGTTCCCATGTTCGCAATAATGGAAAAATCTGCATACAACATTTTGTTTAAGTTTTTTCCTTGAAAGTATTTTGTTCACAAACTATTAACAAATTACTTGACTTTCATTGGCTTATTGCCATACACAAATACTGCATCCACAAAAAATTTTTTGTATACAGATTTGTGATTCAGACGGTTTGTATAATTTCTACACAAATGGAATTTGTGTATATGAATATCAAATTGATTTTTATTATTGTGTGTTGATTGTGACGTATATTCAATCTTTTTACAAAAGTGTATCCCATTTGTTGCTATCAAATCAGACGGTTTGTGTATATTATACATATATTTATCCACAAACTTTTCCGTATACATAAACCGTCTGATAGTAGTTTGGTTTAGTTTAGTTTAGTTTTTACTGTTCCAATTCATTCAAAACTACATACATACAAGTACCTTAAGTGTTGTCAATAATTTTTATTAATTTTTAATTTTTTTCTTTTTAATTTTTTTTTTTATTTTTTATTACTACCCCTCCCACTTGTACGGAGTGGTAAAATATTGTTCAATAGATCTGTTCCCTTACTTTCTGGTTAATTTTTGACAATATGTCACATTTCTCTCATTGCGAGAGAAATCGCTCACCGAAATGAATTATAACCTTACATCTTACATCTGTTTTAATGCCATACAAGCACAAAATGTAAATGAAATCAAATAAAAAATTTGAACGATTTGACAACCATCTGTCAGCATTCAGCAATAACGAACTAGCCCAAATAAATTTCTTGGTCTAATATTTGCAGGTTTTTTATAGAGGGGCTCTTTTATGGCTCTCTTCTGCCCAACTTTTGACTAAATTTGTCTAATGTGTTCGAATGCATAGGTATGTACTATTCTTTCCTGTACCACTACATTACAACCCTGAACTGCGAAGGTGCCACGCCTTTTTTCCTGGAAATCTGAGTGAGTTTTGGGAAACACTTCAAATTGAAAAAAAATACTAAATTTCCTTAGCAAAGAAATAGGTACATCATTTTCGATTGACAAAAAAAAATTCTTTTCTGCTCGGTGCCAATTTAAAAAAATCTTGTATATATTAAAGATCTTCACTTGCTTTCACTAATCCATACCTACCTATGTTCTTGACATACTGTTGGAGTTATCAATATATTTTTATTGATAGTATATAATTTTTTTAACTTAATTATTCTTTCTACGCTCAGGGAAAAGTTTTTTGAATAGAATTGTTTCGAAATGCGTTAGCATAAATGTACAAAAACACAAATTAGCCATATTTACACATTTACTCAATCCATAAAAAAAAACAAAGTTCGGTTTTTATGTTAGATCTGAAATCTAAAAACAAAATTTGGATACCAAATCGAAAACCACAAAATTAATATTCGTTTATAAATAAAAATATTGTTTCCTTTGATTAAGGAAAATAAAACATCCTTCCAAGTAACAACTTGCAGACCTTGGCTGATCTAGTCATAGTCCAATAAATCTTTTCAGTTAGCTTGGCCAATTGTCTGCAATTTCCCAATCAAAGTTGGTTGAGGTCACTTTCCGCTTTCCACAACGACTGATGCGCTTTTATATGACTAGATTGCTCCTTCAAAACCAATCAACGCATATAGGTGCAAGATCGACAAATTTTTACTGACAGGATAGAATACACTCTAGCTATGGAAGGTGAGGCACAAGAAACGCTGGATAAAGTAGGTGTACTTTTAACTTTTGGTCTATTAATTTTTTTGTTTAAATCATTTAAAAAATGTGGTACCTACAGGTTTGTCATTTTATCCCAGCAAAAAAAAAATAGTTGATTTTGAGTTTTGGAATGCCAAGGCTCTTGTACTCTTGCAGATCACTACTTTTCGCAATTAATTAAAATGTCTACATATCGGTAGGAAATAATTATCGAAATGCTTTGGTAATTCATAGAAACTTAAACTTACTAAAATAAAATACATATATAAACAACAACGAACATATTAATCTTTCCTTTATTTTAAACGATTTGGTTTAAAATCCCTTCACACTCGTATCCTATCCACTAGTCGATACTCAAGAAAAGAAAAGGTAAAAAAAATTTAATTTTTTTTTTTTGTTGACTAACTGGTGTGTTGTTTAGGCTTATTAATTATTTGTGAAAAGAAAACAATGCGCCGTACTAATAACAAAATTTAGTCTCGACTCTAAATTTATGTAAGCTCACAATTTGTATGGAAAATAAAGCTACCTGTTTTGAATTAATAAAATTGAAACTCAAAACAAAAATCGTTTACTGGTATTGTAAAGGTTCAATGCTCAATGTCTCAGATTTGTTAATAGTTCAAAATAACTAAAATTAATTATGTATTAAAAATTAAGTGATATTTGTGTTTAAAAAAAGTTCAAATTAACTAAAAAAAAAAACTTTTTGGGAGTAAATTAAATTCGTTGTATTCATGTTTTTGATAATATCTAAACATATTTACAAAAAGTTTTTGCTACCTGTCCTAGACTAATAATTTGTTTATATTCAATGCTGCACTTTTCCTTACCTACTGCAGTGAGAAAACTGCATTTTTCTCTAATATCGATTTTTAATTCATGTTATACGGTCGTTGTATCGATTTTCTGAAATATTGCAGCGTATAAAGTTAGCATGATAAATTATATAAATAATGTAAAAACTTTTCGTAAAGAGGATTTCTGTTCATTTTCCTTTTTTTTAATTTATTAATTCAAAGAGAGTTTTCATATAACATCAAAATAATTAGGATATTATTCTTATCTCCTTAAGAATTATATATATATGGAGACACAGATTTGAGTTTGTCCATGGATATGTATGTCCTTTTCATTAGAAACACTAACGACATTTTGTACATAACACCATCTTCACCGACCGTGCACAAACAACTACACGACACATATCTAAATATAATGCCGGGGTGCTATAAAAAGGGGGTGCACCCATATGGTATCGATTTTTATACACTTTCCTGAAAGAATATTGCGAAGTGAAAAGGACGACAAAAATGAAGTGGAGGAAAAGAGAGTGTGAAGTATGAGCAAAAAAGTACTGCCGCAGTATGAAATCATATTGACTTTTTGCCATTGAAGTTGACCCCATAGCCTGCAGCGAATATGCGACTGTAGTGATTTGATAATTCGATTGCCGAAAAATTAAACTTTTCGTTTAGGACATAAGAAACTTACCTTGTCTACAGGCATTGAAGGACACGCTCTACACAAATTCCAAAATGATCCAATCATAAGGAATTTATTTGATTTGTATATCGATTATCACTCAAAATTTCAATAAACCGATAGAAAATATTCCTTTTTCTTTACTTTGGTTGAGTTTTGTATTTTTTTTTTTTTTTTCGTATATGTATTCCGATTCAAATCGCTATTCGTAGATATATATACGTGTATATATATATATGGATTTCAAATAACAGACGAATTAAGGGTGTTAACTTTTTCCTGTGGCCTTATGAAACTTTTTTTTCGGGGTATATATTCGAGCGATAGGAAGAAAAGGATTAAACAATTTAATAGAGGAAATGAAATGTTTGCCTGAACGCAGAGAATTGAGTTCGTCTGAGTCTTTGAAAATGAAGCCACTCAAATGATTTAACGATTATTTCAGCTATTGAATTTAAATGTTTTTCCTCCCCGTAAGCAATATACTTTTAGGTATTCGTGTTCGAAACTGGATACATTTTAATTGGAGTTTTTGTGTGATTTTCGTAGCACTTCAATTATGAAAGATGGAAATTTTCACATGGAAAATTTCTAACTTGGTAAGAATTGTGGAGCACTGAGCTACTCGCACACCGAACTTTTTCACTATGACGAAGGCAAATGCGACGAGACTGACCACTGTCGAGAGGGGAAATCAATACGTTGCTTTTCCGAAGTGAAATACGAACGGTGGTTTCAATTGGAATTGGAAAGTACTTCCTTCAATGACTTGAGGTAGTGGTTGTGTTTCTTATTTTGAAATACTTCCTTATTCGATTGGAAAGTAAAAGGTAGGCATTGGAATGAATTTCGAGACTCGATATAAATAATTGTGCGATAGGGGAAATTCATTGACATCATCCTGTTGGGCGTTGGGCCGGCTTCGCCGCACATGGTATACTTGTTTGTATTCGTTCAAAGTTAGTGCAGTAGTTTGTTGGTAGCCAGCGTTACCGGTGGACCGCCATCTGGCCACTTTCTAAACCACAGACGACTTTCGGGACACTTTTTCCTTAAAACCAATCAAAACTGTTGAACAACTTTCATTGCCCATACAAAGTATTTAGGGAAATATTCTCTGTGTCCATAAGAATGGTTGTGCTTCATTTCAATGTGGAGTATTACGATCCTTCGTTATTGCATTGTCATTCTGTTCTGTTTTGCTTTGTATTTGTTGTTTATTTATATTAGGCCCCTTTTTAAGCTCTCGGACACTTTTTTTTGGCAATCGGTAACACTGGCTGGTACTTTTACGGCATCTGGAAATTTTCTGGTTGCAATGCGGTTGCTTGAAAATGTATGCATGGTTGAACTGAAAGGTAATATTGATAGGTAAAAGCTTAAAAATCAAATCGAAATATCATCTAACTTGTATAAAAAAATAGGTACGCACATAGTCGGGTACTCCTGACAGACCGATTTTGAATTCTTGTCGCCATCTATTAAGTACACAGATCAGATTGTATAGGTATCTACAGAACACGTAATGAAAAACAAATCTTTAATTTCAATAACGGGTGATGGAGACCATTTTGAAAAGCTTTTCTAGTCTAAGAGCTAGAACTCTGACGTGCGAGGAACAAGGCTATCATTTTGTGTATTGGTAGGTAGGTACACGTGTTGCGTGAAAATAGATTTGTAGCCAAACAATTTTTTTTTTATTTTCGTTTGTGGAAAGACAATTTCCTTATTATTATAATTACAATGAAATTAAGACTCGTGTCGTCGTAAAAAAAGTTTGCGTGTAATTTAATTAATTTACCTATTTGGATTTGAAGATATGATCTCGTGCAAGCACATGTATCCTGTAGTGCAGTTCTTGTTGTACCTTACAGGTAGTATTCAATTTAAAACAAGACACAACACGGTTATTTGTTAATATTTTATTTACCTAAATACCTATATGGCCAAAGTATTAATGTCCTCAAAGTTCAAGTCAATCTCGTCGCAGGTAGTTGGCGCTAGAGATGCATGTTGCCATACTCAAATGCTGTTATCGTTAACTGGCCAGTCATGGGGACTATTCAATAAAAACTATCGACTTAATCGATAGTAGTTGAAAATTCATTCATTCGATAGTAGCTGTAAATCATTCATACACCATACTGCTTACTTACTTACTTAAGGTGGCGCTACAGTCCGGGGTGGACCTGGGCCTCAACCAACACGCCTCTCCAGTTAGCACGATCTTTGGCTAACTGCCTCCAGTTGCGCACTCCAAGTTGGTTGAGGTCCCCTTCCACTTGCGCGCGCCACCTAAGGCGAGGTCTTCCTCTACTGCGTTGTCCCTCCGGGTTGGAATCGAAGACTCTTCGGGCCGGAGCGTTGGTGTCCATTCGCTCTATATGTCCTAGCCATCTTAGACGACTAATGCGTACTTTTCTGACCAGGTCGATGTCGCTGTACAGCTCGTAGAGTTCGCTGTTAAATCTTCTCCTCCAAAGCCCGTCAACGCAAACGGGACCAAAAATCACTCGAAGAATTTTGCGTTCGAAGCGACTAAGAAGATCCTCATCCGTCTTTGCTAGGGTCCATGCTTCTGCGCCATAGAGCAGGACAGGGATGATGAGGGTCTTGTATAGAATCTCCTTAGTGCTTCTTGACAAGGCCTTACTAATCAATTGCCGTCTTAGGCCAAAGAAACAGCGGTTGGCAAGTGTGATTCTTCGCTTGATTTCTGTTGTGATGTCATTGTCAGAGTTTATAGCGGAGCCGAGGTAGACAAAGTCCCTTACTACCTCAAAGTTATAGCTGTCTATCGTGACGTTCTGTCCGATTCGTCGGTGTTGTGTGTCCCTTCTTGTTGACAGCATATATTTTGTTTTACCCTCATTCACCACTAAACCCATTTTTGCCGCTTCTGTACTTATACTTGCAAACGCACCAGTGACAGCTCGCTGTGTTCTGCCAACAATGTCAATGTCATCAGCGTATGCAAGCAGTTGCACAGACTTTTGGAAAATTGTGCCTCTGGTGTTGGCTTGTGAGTTTCGCACAATTTTCTCAAGAATGATGTTGAAGAAGTCACATGACAGCGCGTCACCTTGTCTAAATCCTTTTTTAACATCAAAGGTCTCGGTGAGATTTTCCGACCTTTACGGAGCAGCGAGCGTTCTCCATCGTCATTCTGCACAATCTGACAAGTTTGGCAGGGATGCCAAAACTAGACATGGCTCTGTATAGCTCGTCTCTATAAATGCTGTCATATGCGGCCTTAAAATCGATAAAAAGATGGTGAGTATCGATCTGGACTTCTTGGGTTTTCTCCAGGATCTGCCGTAGTGTGAATATTTGGTCGGTCGTGGACTTGCCGGGCCTAAAACCGCACTGATAGGGACCTATCAGATCGTTAACGAATGGTTTCAGGCGTTCACACAGTACAGCAGACATGATCTTATACGCAGTGTTCAGGAGACTGATGCCTCTATAGTTGGCGCAGTTTAGAGAGTCTCCTTTCTTGTGGAAATGAAAATCATTCTAAATATTAATACGTGAACATCCGAACTTTCCGTACTTTTTTTAGTATTTACTAGCTAGACGTTTCCTTTAATTATTTGCTAAATTAGAAATCATTTATTTTTTTGCAACGGAAGGCGTTTGATTTGATTTGAGGGGAAAATTAAAAGGCAAACATTCTCAAATTCTCATTCCAAGGATTCCGCTTATTCAGAACGATTCGCCATTCGTATTTTTAAGCTTCTTCAATTTCCCGTGCGTCTCGCTTTCACTATGACAAATAATAAGTTGCAAGGACAATCGTTGGATATTTGTGGGATCAATCTTAAATTCCCATGTCGTGTACAATAAAGCATTTTAGTGAAAAAGCGGAAGGTTGGCCGACACGTCAATCATTGCGGTTGAACTGAAACACATTAGGCTCATAGAGCGCGCTCTGATCATGCTCTGAACGAAAAAAGAAACACAAATCTGAGCTCTGATGTATCTGAGCTAAAAAAGAAACACGAACTTTTTGTACAACAGTTCAGGTTCTGCTCTGAATTAAAAAAAGAAAAACGCCTATACTTCAGTTATTTCTGTTGTATGAGTATAAGTTTTCAATAAAGAATTTTAAATAAACGAATTACATAAAGCAGCATGCGCATTGTGCAAAAATATGCTAACACCAACTAAAAATTAAACAAATGAAATTTGAATTTTTCGCAAAATAAAATAAAAAATTGTGAGTCATACATACCTACAATGTTTATTAGCATAAAAACCAGAGACAATACAGAGACCCCCAACTCGCAATCCTCTTACCGCTGGCACCCTCAGTTTTTTTTTTTTTCAAATTCGCCATTTTGTTTTCCTATCGGTGTTATGTCAATTTAGAATCCATGTGAGCTTCAACAAAAAAAGCAAAACAAAAAAAAAGTGGTGAATTTCTTTTGACAGAAGTCGAGTGACAGACTGTCAAAATATGGAAAACAAATTGTATTTTTCCTCCAACAGATTGAAAGAATGTAAGTTTTCGCGTATTTTAAGTGTTTAAATTAATTATTAAATACATTTGTCTGCCAAGTGAGCAACTGGGCGTCACAGCTATTTACAAAGTCGTCGATTAGGCCAATCGTAGTTTATTGTTGTTCCGAAACATTTTATTATATGTATTGAATATAAAATAATTTACATGTAAAACTATCAGTACCTACGTGTTATAAATATGAACGATGAAACGAATCTGCACTCTGTTCTGGTTGAGTCTTGTGTGCACTCCAGCCATGGAAACTTTTTGTGGGACGCTTCGACTCCTTTTTCTTCAGAGTGAGGAAAAGTTTGCGCGCACTTTCTGGTTGTTTGATAGATGTTGTGCGGTTTTCTAGGCCAATTTAATTTCGACTTCACTGCATATGGAGCCGAGCCAGAAGAATACTTGTTCTCCGCTGTCCAGTATCATGATGTCGTCGTCTGCTAAATCGTCTTGGGAGAAGTCGGAGCAATTTTCGACGACGGTGAAGTAGCCCTTTTCTTTGAAGCATAGGAAAAGTCGGGTGAAACTCATGATTCAAGTTGGGCAAGTTGTGCCGGCAATCGGTACCTGGCAGCGAATTTCGCGAAAAAAAAAAACAGTTCGGATAATTTAGACTACTTGTCGGTGTCAGTGTCAGATTTCAACCATGGTGAGCTGTGACAGTGTTCAGAAATACAGCTTTTTCTAAGAGAAGTTCAACTCAAATTTGGTGAGTAAGTATATTATCTCAGTACATTTTCATCAATTTTCATATTAGTTTTTTCAAAACATTCTGCATTTCTATTCAACCAAAGTACTCATTCACCATTATTGTTCCATTATAATACCAAAATAAATAAAAAATATAAATGTAGGCTTTGAAACACGAGACACGTAAACATAAAACAAATGCACATACGTATACAATATTTTAAATTATATTTAGACTAACAGAGGAACTCTTAATTTATACTTAATAACAGCAACGATATTAATCTTGGTATTTATAAATTATAACTAAACTCCAGAAGTATACTAAGCGACGTATGTGATAAGTATATTCTACTCGATTTATGTTAAATGCCTTACGAATGTTCGCTAAAAATGTTTTAATTTGTTTATTGTTCTTCAGAATTGTTTATTTTTCTTATATTGTCAGCAATACGTACAATTATTCTTAAAATAAATCACTGTCCACACAAAATTTAGTTGAAACAATTATTTTCAAATTTAACGGATAATATTCTACGAACACTGCCAGCAACTTTGCCCACACCGGAAGCCAGTTTGGAAGCAGCGGAAGTTGTGCTCTTTTTTTGAACGTGTGTTGGTGACCCGGAATTTTTGAAGTTTCGTGACATTTGTCAATACGAATTTCTATGTATCAATACGAGCGCAAAAAAACGGCACAAGCCCATGGTAATATAGCTTGTAGGCAAGTAACGGAAAATCGGCCGGAGTTGGGGGTCTCTTCACAGAAATACTCCTCAAAATATAAGATTTTGTTTTTTTTTTGTATGGGCGTTGTTTTCCTTTAATTAATAGTCAGAATTTTCTGACAAATATTATCTATTTTCTAGATCTTCATATGTGCCATAGCAGCATTATGGATTACCATGTCCAGAAATATTTGCTGCCACATTCATTTGCACACTCAAAGTTCGTTGTTTTTCCTCGGCCTTACATCTTATGAACTTTTCTTATACACATAAAACTAAAATAAATATTCACCGCAACTCGTTAGGACTTAGGACTTATACGTGAACCTGAGGTCTTTTTAGGCGTATTGGTTCATGAGTTATAGGGGCGTGGAACCTCTCATACAAAAAATGCATTCAAAATATTTTATTTCGAAAACCACCCAATTTATTAAGTTCAAATTTACACACAATCTTAGGTATTGGCCCAGGAGTATGCCTTTGAAGATTAGTCAATATTGGACAAAGGGGCGTGGCACCGCCCATACAAAAATAACATTACAAATCTTATATTTCATGAACCAATACACCTACAAAGACCGTATATAATTACAAACCATGGTATTAACGTCACCTTTCATTGGAAATTTCCAGAATCAAAATCGGTTCACGCAGTGCAGAGAACATTGGCGACAAACACAATACAACTTGTTTTTATATATAACTAGCTGACCCAGCGAACTTCGTTCCAATTCATTAATGTACATAATAAAAATAATAATTCTGAGCATGCAGAATGCACGTGCTGCTTTATGAAATAAATGAAGTACATATTATAGCAATATCGATGGGTTTGCTCACACGTGAGCACGCCATATACAATTGACCATGTGAGAAACATGGGAATTGAATTGATGCCACAAATATCCAGCAATTGTCCTTGCGACATTTGTCATAGTGAAAGCGAGGCACACGGAAAATTTAAGACGCTCAAATACGAATGGCAAATCGTTCTGAATAAGGGGATTCCGCTGAATGAAAATGTTGGCATTTGAATTTTTCCCTCAAAATCGTTTGCTGCATGACATTCGATTTGAGATTCTTCACAATCAAATCAAATGCGTTCCGTTGCAAACTTTCGGAGCATTTAGGTTGCGCAACAAAATTATAACTGAGCCGACTTTCAATTTCATCCTATCTTTTAAATACAGCAATACGAATAAAACAAAGAAAGAATCATGAAAATTGGCCCAGTGGATATCGAGTTTTAATTATATTATATTTATGTAGATATGTGGAATAGATAATGTAAAGGGTTTTTCAATAAGAGCGCTACAAACGTTTTTTTAAATAAAAGAAAAACGGTTTTGGATATCAATGAAATTCTTTATTCCTGTGAAACTACGTTCGATGCCATTATGTATGGAACTCGATTTCTTTTGCATGGCCACCACGGGCACGCTTGCAGAAGTCCAGACGTTGAACCCAATTTTCGACGGTTTTCAAGCATAAATCGGGCGATACTGCTGCAATTTCACGTAGTTCATCAATCGTCGCTGGCTTGTTGGCATAGACCATATGACTTGACGTAGCCCCACAGAAAAAAGTCTAACGGCGTCAAATCGCACGACCGAGGCGGCCAAGCGACTGGACCATTTCGTGAGATAACACGTTTTCCAAACTTGGTTTCCAATAAATTGATTGTGACATTCGCTGTGTGGCTTGTGGAACCACATGTCTTCCAAGTCCATATCATCTAATTGGGTTATCATTGAACGGTAGCGATTCCCATTCACAGGAACGTGCCGGTCTTGATCATCACGGAAGAAGTCCGGCCCAATGACGCCGCCGGCCCATAAACCACAACAAACACTAATTTTATCGGGATGCAATGATGACTCATGGATGACGTGTGGATTTCTGCCTGACAATTACTGCATATTTTGTTTATTGACGAAGCCATTCAGCCAGAAATGATGACGACCATAAATTGGACGTAGCGCTCTTAACGTATCGCACGCAGTTTTCACAAATCACTAACTTACCTTTGAAATAGCCAAAATACAGAAAGCAAACGAACGAAAAGGGTGCAATTGAAATTTTGAATACAACTGGAAAAACAGAACAAAACACTTAACGATCTAACAAAACAATAATAATAATAGTAAATATAAAAATTTTATTTAAAATTAATTTGACTTTCTTTCAAATGTTGTTTTATTTTTCTTTCTTGATTAGTTAATTAGTTAATTCATTGCCCCCCCTCCTCCGTGACCACACAGCCCAAATTATCAAATCACAAAGAACATAATACTGTGCTATCAAATGGAATGACCGCCTACAGCGCCACCAGTTGAGAATTTTTCAATTTTTCTTTTTTCCTAAACCTTCGCGGAGTAATTACGAACAAATCCGCAGAAGGAAGTATCCAATTTGGTTCAGTCGTTTTCGAGTTTTAAGCATCCGAACAAACCAAGATCCATTTTTATATATATAGTGTGACATTGATAATTTACATGCATCACTTAAAAGTCACACTCTCTTATTGATGGCAAAACCATGAATACCCGAATGAGATTGTCATTCGGGGAGACTTGTCTTAGTGTGATTTGTACCAATCTCGTGTACCAGATAGGGCTCCCGCTTGGAAAGTGACTTTGGTCTCTGTTCCAATTTTTGGCGGCTGAATTCCCTTTTTGGGAAATCGGCCTTGTATCAGCAGTGTCAGCACTTGTTGCTGGCTTGCTTCCCTCTCCCCCTCCTTTCCCCTGGAACCACCTTGGATCCGGCGAGCGAAACCCGGCCTGAGGAAAAGCACATCACAAATGGCGCCCGAGCAGGGACTTCAATAGAGGTGCCCTAAGCAGTTAACCCGTCAGCGAAGAAGAATCCCGCTGAACCAACCCGTAGACCTCCTCAGAAAGAGGAACTAAACCAGACCGAAAGCAGATCATCAATGGAAAAGCGCGAAGCCATGACTGACCTCAACGATAAAGAACCGACGAAGTATGCCACCCTTGGCCTGTCGCCCGAAGAGGGCAACGAATATTTAGATATCCCCCGCAATCTGGGAATGATATACCTGCTGCAGAAACAGGAGCTTGTACAGCTCATGAGCGAGCGAAGCTTGGATACCAAAGGAGCCGTCACTCAGCTACGGAAGCGATTGAGCGGCTACATCAAGGAGGCTCGAACCCGAAAGTCAACCCAGAACCTGTGTCAGGAATGGGAAGAAAAGGTGGAAGAACGCGAATACGCGAATACCACCGAAGGACGGGGTTCCTCCTGCCAGGAAGGGCAAAACCCTAGTGAGGAAGCAAAATCGCCCCTTTTTACCGAGACCAGCTTCCCAGTACCGACAGCCGCCCTTCGAGCCACCGACGATCAGCCTGGCCCCTCCAGGGCTGCTAGTCACTCGACCAATCATATGGCAATCGGCACGACTCACCAGAGCGACCCTCCCGGAGCCCGCGACAGTCTGGAGCTACCACACCAGACGACCCGTACGGGCCATAGCTACGAAGCCGAAGTAATCAATACGGTTCGTAAATGGGGTCTAAGGTTTGACGGTGCCGGAAACGTACTGGAATTCATCGAACGACTGGAGGAACTGGCACTGTCTTACGACATCCCCCTCGACTATCTGGTCCGGACGTTGCCCGAGATATTCCGGGGGACGGCTCTTGAATGGCTACGGATAAATCGAGAAAAATTCCAATCTTGGGAATCATACCGGACCTACTTCCTGCAACATTTCCTGGCCCCTCGGTACGTAAACAAGCTGGAGGATGAGACATACAGGAAGAGGCAGGGCCCCCGGGAGAAAGCAAAGGATTTCATACGTTCGTTCCAGTACCTCGTCCGCCAACACCCCCGAATTCGAAACGAAGACCAGCTGGACAGATACTACGATAACCTCAGGCCTGAATACCGCCTCTATATCCGTCGAAGGGATTTCGAAACCGTGGAGGAACTTATGGCACTAGCAGAGGAATATGAGTTCCTACGAGCACAAGAAAGGTGTATGCGACCGCCAGCCAACCCCACTCTAACCCGGAGAGGTATCCTATCTCGCTGGACTGAAGGAAGATGCAGTTTTGGGAATTGATTTCTTGGATAAAGCCGGTTTCAGGATGACCATTGGCGACCAAGAACTAATGTCCAGTCGTCCTACTCAGACCACGTGGCCAGTAACATGCGCCCTCAAGTGTAGGGATCGTCCGAAAAAGGAACAACGGCAACGACTAACGCGTCTTCTGAGAGAAGAAGTAAATACCCAACAGGGGACTATTGGAACTATTACGGTCGCCCAGCGACTCACAACGGACCAACAAGCGTACTACCCCCGCAATCCGGCGGTGCAGAAGGCTATCAAGGATGGGCCGAACGACGTCCCAAGGTACGACTCCCCAGTAATAACAGTATTAACGAAGGCCGACACAAATAATAAATTAACTAGTGCCCATAAAAGGAACGACGCCGTAGAAGAAAGGATCGGTAGTATACGAAGAGTCGGAGTGGCAACAACGTTGGACAACACAATTACTACGGCTACCGCAAGGATCGACGGACCAACCAGGCACCGGAGAACGATGCCAAAAACACCCAGAACACCACCACGGCCCCAGAAGGCAATAGCTGTATCCGCCAAGACCATTGTGCCGGCCAGAGCGGAAGTAAGAACGGTACAGCGGAGGACCACCGAACGTTGGCGAAGTAGGCATTCTCTGACCCCCATTCCGAAGAAGAAGGAAACAAGGCAGGAACGGACGGTGGAGAGAGTAGTAAACAGGAAAGTCGTGACTAGACCCGAACCGAGACTACCGACCACCAGGGAAGGAAGCAACTGCCCCAGGAACGTGCCCCACCTTCAACCAAGCCACGCCCAATCCAATATAGGCCCACGCAAGACCGCGGAATGTCGCATTGCTCGGCAGGTGCGGAACACAAAAAGGAACCAGCGACGAGCTCGAGGAAGGATGTCCGCAACCCTACTAGAGGACCCCTTTGCGGACATTTAGCTACCGCCCCTCATCGCCACCGGACGAAAGACGGTGTACATACCGAGGCCCTGGGGAACCGTCCGGGCACAGCTGACGGAAGGAGGTGCCATCCTACATGTACGGGGACACACCAAGGAGTTACAGAAATAAATTCAAAATTCAATTAGTATTAGTTTCTGAACTAAGAATTGATAAGTTAATGTTAAGTTATAATTTTAAGGTATATAACAGAAAAAAAAAAATCCGAAATGAAGAATTGTTAAAAAAAAAAAAAAAAATATATATATATGTATAGACATATATATATTTATACAAATTTTAACTTTACTAATAATCTTGTATTTTTAATTACTACAGATACCATCTCCTGATACTTTTTATAAGGGCCTGGAGTTTCCGTTGTCGAGGTACTATAATATCTTGAAGTGCTGGGATATCAGAGATGGTGGAAACTGGAACTAACCGAGTGCTGACCGCTGACCTAGAATAAGCTATTGTACAGTTTCTAAAATAAGCAATTTTGTTAAAAATAAGTATTTTGAGAAATAGAAATAAAAGCATAAGCGAGCTGAGGGTATCGACGAGATGATTCTCGTCTGGCGAAAAGGGAGGGGAATGTAACGAAACGTCCCGTTCGTCACAATTTCACAGCCAGCAGTAGGCACTACCTTGTGTGACATTGATAATTTACATGCATCACTTAAAAGTCACATTCTCTTATTGATGGCAAAACCATGAATACCCGAATGAGATTGTCTTTCGGGGAGACTTGTCTTAGTGTGATTTGTACCAATCTCGTGTACCAGATAAGGCTCCCGCTTGGAAAGTGACTTTGGCCTCTGTTCCAATTTTTGGCGGCTGAATTCCCTTTTTGGGAAATCGGCCTTGTATCAGCAGTGTCAGCACTTGTTGCTGGCTTGCTTCCCTCTCCCCATCCTTTCCCCTGGAACCACGCTGTCGTTGGGCCGCTAAGGAACCACGCCGTCGTCGGGTCGCTAGGAACCACGCTGTCGTTGGGCCGCTAAGGAACCACGCCGTCGTTGGGCCGCTAGGAACCACGCTGTCGTTGGGCCGCTAAGGAACCACGCCGTCGTTGGGCCTCTCCCCCTCCTTTCCCCAGGAACCACGCTGTCGTTGGGCCGCTAAGGAACCACGCCGTCGTCGGGCCTCTCCCCCTCCTTTCCCCAGGAACCACGCTGTCGTTGGGCCGCTAAGGAACCACGCCGTCGTAGGGCCTCGTAGTTAGACGTAGCTTAGTCCATATTAAAACATTGTTAAGATTACGTAGCTTGTATAGCGATATAAAAGAAATATTGTAATAGTATTAAGTAAAGTACTGCGAATAAAGAGTACCTCTTAACCAAAGTTTGGTGTTTCTTTGGTAATCCTTGGATCCGGCGAGCGAAATCCCGGCCTGAGAAAAAGCACATCACAACATGACTTTAAATACAAAATGTATTACAATTTTCTTACGTTTATTATTGTTTTCCTTTTAGTTTTCTTACGCAAATTTATTTAACAAAATAAACAAAATAACAAACTTCAAAATAATAAAACATAACAAAAACAGTTCAAGTCTTATTAACAAAAACATCAAAAACGATCCGTGAAAAAACAGTATCTAATACAAGTTCATATTGTACGCAATTCCTGTAAGAAAACTTATTTCCGAATCCCGAAAATTTTTTTTTTCTGGATTTTGGATTTTCGGGAGATTTAATTTTCGGGTTTTTGGATTTTCTGGATTTTGGGTTTTCGGTTTTCGGGATCGAATCGGAAACCTTCTTTATCATTTTTGGTTTTAGTGATGTGTAGTTTTGTAGCCAATTAAAATAGTACCTAACACGGCAGGCGCAGTGGCTTAGTGGTTAGTGTGTTGGACTACAAACATATAGATGCTTGTCTTGCTGGGGCTAAGAGGGCCTACGCTCTGACAAGGAGACTGTTTCGCAGCAGTCAACTTGACTCTAGGGTGAAGGTCATTTGCTACGTGGCCCTTATAAGGCCTATCATCGCTTATGGCTGTCCTATGTGGTTCAATATAGCGCCGTTCTATATGGAAAAGATTCGGGTGTTTGAGAGACAATGTCTCAGGGCCTGTCTAGGGTTGTTTAGAACTCCTGAATCGCAGTACATAAAATACTATCCCAACAGGACCCTATACAATGGGGCTCGACTGAATAGGATTGACAATTTCCTTATTAAGGTGATTCGGAGGCACGTCGCAAGGGCGATGGCCAGTGATAATAACCTGATCTCAGGGGCTTACTACCCCAATATAATGTACCACGAGAGTACGCTTCGGTCTGGCTTTATCCCGCCTGAGGCATTTCTCCATGTGGATATGAAAGGGTTAGTCCAGAAAAAAGATGGTGTGCCGGTATTGTACCACAGCCACCGCGGCGCGAGGGATAAGCGGCTCATCCACGACGGGTACGCCGTCAATGCTCAGGAGCTCCTCCGTTTTAGCACCGCAATTGCGGATCGGGACAGGGTCGATACGTTAAAGCAGTTCACCGAATTTTGGTGGCTTAATGAAGAGGTGAGGGTTGATACGCTCTCCCGGGCCGGTGCGCTACTAATGTGGCATCCTCCCTAGTTTTAAGATAGATATTAAGTTTGTAGGTTTAGGCTTAGAGTAGGGGGTCTTTGGGAGGGGCCGGGCTAGCCAGCATGATAGTGCTGCTGATACTCGAGCGACGCTTATAGCCTCGCTCGAGTCTCGGTGGCACTGATGAACCCTTGTGGGCGGCTGTCAGGCGCCCATGGACGCGATCAGGATGGTGACCAATCGATGAGATTGCTCACCACCCTGATTATAGGTAGATTAGATTAAGTAGCTTAGGTAGTTTTTAAGTAGTTGTTAGTAAAAAAAAAAATAATAAAAGAATTCAAGTTTTAAAAGTTTCTTGGAAATAAAAAAACAAACAAAAATAAATATTGATAGATTTAAGGCCGAAAGGCAATAATTTTAAGGATATAGTTAAGTTTAGAGTGCTCGCTAGGAGCCAGTAAGCTAGAATTAAGATAAATGTTAGTTTTAAATTAGATTTAATCGTTTTTGTCTAATATATAAGATTAAATAATGATACAATAAAAATGAATTTAAAATGAAAAAAATAGTGTGTTGGACTACTAAGCGAGGGACTCAGGTTCGAATCCCGCAAAAACCCAAATTCCAACTTAGGGTTTTTTCCACTGCGCCGCCTCTCGCGAACGTCTGACAAACATCCGAGAGTATAACTGTCTTTAGAGCTTCTCAATTAGCCGTTTGGAATCGGCATAAAATTGTAGATCCCTTCCATTCGTTCCAAAAATGAAACTCACACAAAACGAATGGTTGTGAGAAGCTAGGCCTTGGGTCTCTACAGACCTGTTGCGCCAACTATATATATATAACTACGGGTAGTGTGGAATTATGTCTTCTGTTTATTCCTAAAATATTTATGTTGCGACTTATTTTCATTTTACTTTTTATTAATTTATTTTTTTAGAAAATGAGAATCTTTTTGTCTGATTTCAGTATTTCTAGAATTTTTTGCGTTGTTCTTGGGGTTGGTTTCGCGATTAACTTTTTGAACGGTGTAGTCCATTTTTATGTCAATCACTTATAGGCTTTACTTTGGTTTTTCTTACATAAAAAAAGACAGATAACACACAAACCAAACCAATAATCGTAGATTCATGAAACATTTAGCGTATATGTTCCATTAAACATGCAGACGCGCAGTAAAAAGACTTTTATATGACTCACGACCATGTCCCGTTAGAGAGGAAAACTATTGAAAGTATGTATAGTCCATCCAAAAGGAGTTGAAACTTCCATCGATTCGCAGTAGCAATTTATTTAACGGGATATTTAGCTACTATCAGACGGTTTGTGTATAGGGACGCCAAAGCTTGTGGATAAATTTATGTAGGTAAAATATACACAAACCGTCTAGACAAGAAATTTTATAGCAACAAATGGGATACACAAACGATCTGTGTACAGCTTATTATACATACCGAATTTGTGTATAAACACAAATCATCTGATCGGGTACACAAATTAATTTATGCTTATTTGTTTACATTTCTGTAAACATTTCTCAAATCATTTGTATTTTGCGAAATTGGAGCATACACAAATCATCATGCAAAAATGGTTTTGGGAGTTCAGTTGAAAACAATGAGGGTTTGGATAGAGAAAGTAATAATTAGACGATCTCCTGAAAGTGAGTGTTAACCTTCAGGAAATCGTCTAAAAGAACTTTATAGAGGGTTTTCCAATAAGAGGTGTTATTTTTGAGATAAATCATCGGATGTTTATTTCATAATAAAGAGGAAGGTATGCCGTTAATAATGAAGAACAACATCAGCCAAATGGCCACCACGAGCACGCATACAGGACCATATCCTTTTCATGAAATTTTCCATAACCAAATCGCAATGTGGCTGCCCTATGTCATCGATAGCCTCACGAATTTTATCTTTGAATCGACGCTGAGCTGTTGGCGTAGACCTTATCTTTCACGTGGCCCCAAAGGAAGAAGTCGCAAGGTGTTAAATCACAAGATCTCGGTGGCTAATTGTGATCACCTCTTCGAGAGATAACACGGCCCGGAAACTTTTCCCGTAAAAGATCAATGCTGATGATCGGCCGGCTTGAGTTCTTGTGTTAACTGAACTTTATAAGCCTTAATACCCAAGTCTTTATTCAAAATACGGTGTAATGACGTTTGTGGAATGCCCAATTCCAAAGAACGACGAGGACAAACCTGGGTTTTCTTCAACACTTTGGGCTACAGCAAGAATATTCTCAGTTGTTCTTGAGCGACGTGCAGGGGTTTTATTCTTCACATCACTAACTTGTCCCAACAGCTCGAATTTTTCCACCAATTTCTGTATTGCGGTCCGACAAGGTGCTTCACGAAGACCAAAAAATGCTTTACTTTTGCGAACTGTGACTGCAAGATTTTCACCATTTTTGTAGTGAATTTTAATAATTTCAATGCGTTGTTGAAGCGTGTATCGTTCCATTTTTAGTAATGGCTTCAAAAGTGACAGCTACCGAAATATCGGGTCATTCACAATAACACCTCTCATTGGAAAACCCTTTATATTGCAAACTATCGCCAGGGGCCAGAAAGCACAGCGTCAGTATCAGTCGCACAGATGCAGGAGTGCTGTGTTGTTAAGTGTACAACTTGATGCAAACCAATCTCTTAACAAAATAATTACTATTCTTCTTAGTATGCTGTATGCATGATATTTAACCCAACACTCAATGTTGCAACATTGTAACAATATAGGTATTGACTGTCCCAAACAAACATCCTCCTATCCTCCTCAGCTTGCCACTTTCAGCGTCAATGCCAAACACTTTTACTTTACTTTAAAATTCATGTTTATTCACTTTTTTCATTAAACTTACATACTAGACAAAAACGATTAAATCTAATTTAAAATTAACATTTATCTTTTTCTAGCTTACTGGCTCCAAGCGAGCGCTCTAAACATATCAATATCCTTAAAATTATTGGCTTTCGATCTTAAATCTATCTAAATATATCTATGATTTGTTTTGTTTTTTAATTTTCAAGAAACTTTAGAAAACTTGAATTCTTTAATTTATTGTTTTGCTTAAAACTACTTAAAACTACCTAAGCTACTTAACCTAAATTACCTATAATCAGGGTGGGGAGCAATCTCATCGGCCCGGGAGAGCGTATCAACCCCCACCTCTTCCTCTCTTCCTTAAGCCACCAAATTTCGGTGAACTGCTTTACTCTCTGTCCCGATCCGCAATTGCGGTGCTAAAACGGAGGAGCTCCTGAGCATTGGCGGCGTACCCGTCGTGGATGAGCCGCTTATCCCTCGCGCCGCGGTGGCTGTGGTACAATACCGGCACACCATCTTTTGTCTAAACTAACCCTTTCATGTCTACATGAAGAAATGCCCAACACTTCTGACCTAAATAAACATTGTTTATTTATGGTATTTTTCTTTTTCATTTTTTTTTCCTTGCATAATAAAGTGCCCAAGTCAATAATCTGATGTCAATGAGCTGATTTATTTAGTTATTTATTTATCTGTTTATCACCAAAGGCCACAATATTAAAAGAATTAAAGTTACAAAAATATTGTTGCATTTGGGCGGGGATTCGAAAAGATAAAACACTATTCTGTTAAACTTTTCTAGTAAAATCACTTTTGTTAGACTTTTATGGATTATTCACTTATTAAGTACCAGAACAATATTACTTAAGCAATTCTACAACGATTTCAAACCAATCACTTAATTCACTCTATTACTTTGCACTTATTTATCTTCACAACCGATTACTATTTCGGACTTTAACCAATCACTGTTAAAAATCAACTATGTCTTCTCCTGTTCTAAAACCTGCCCTTTTATATCTGTTCTGCCATCTCTTCGAGAACTTTCTAGCTAATTCCAATTGGTTCTACAATTGGCTCACATACTTTTCCCCTTTTCAGCAATTGATAAATTTCCAGTTAATTAAGGTTCTAGAATTAGCTTGGTGTGGAATTGACAGATTCCAATTGGAAGTGGAACTTGTTTGGTGACTAATGCGTTGAAGCGATGAAGACGATCCACATGAACGACTTTCAGCTTGCCTCTTCCTCGTTGGATGTGATAGACAACGTCGTTGATGCGCTTTACGATGTTATAGGGCCCTTCCCAGTCTTGTTGCAACTTAGGTGATAAACCTTTTCTTCGATGAGGGTTATATAGCCATACCAAATCTCCTTCCTGGAATCCTGTAGTTGTCATTTTAGTATCGTACCTCGTTTTCATGCGGTCACTGGCTATCTTAATAATAGCCCTACTCCGTCGATGCACGTCCCTGATGATATCCCTGATGTATGTAACATAGTCCTCCTCATTCTTGGATTCTTCGCATGGAGATCCAAACATTAACTCGCTAGGTAGGCGGACTTTTCGACCAAATAGGACTTCAGATGGAGTATAACCTGTGGTGTTGTGCACTGCACTTCGATAGGCCAATAAAAACATGGGAATGTGTTTGTCCCAATCTCTCTGGTCATCGCCAACGACCTTAGAGAGGTGTTCATTCAGCGTTCTATTGAAGCGCTCCACCATCCCATCTGATTGTGGATGAAGCGGTGTTGTTCTTGTCTTCTTAATCCCGAGTAACTGGCACACTCCTTGGAAAATTCTGGACTCGAAGTTTCGTCCTTGGTCCGAATGCAGTTCCATAGGCACACCGAATCTGCTTACCCAGTTGAAGACGATTTGCTCCACCACAGTCTTAGCTTCTTGATTTGGGATAGCGAATGCTTCAGGCCACTTACTGAAGTAGTCCATAAAAACAAGGATGTACCGATTTCCATTGTTCGTTTCAGGAAACGGTCCCGCAATATCAACGGCTATCCTTTCGAAAGGGGCTCCCACATTATATTGATGCATCTTGCCTCGGACTCGGACACTCTCGGGCCTTTGCGGGCCGCACATATTACGCATTTCCTGCACAAATTCTCAACATCCTCCCTTGAATGGACCCAGTAAAAGCGTTTTGTTTATTCCCAAGTGGCCTCCAGACACTCCATCATGCAATTCCCTCAGCACTTCGATAACTTTTGTCCTGGGAACAACAAGTTGCATTACGTACGACTTTCCATCCGGCCTTTCCCATTTTCTTTTTAGAATGTCGTCTTGTACATGAAGAGAGTCCCACTGCGCCCAGTTTGCCTTCAGCTCGGGACTCCTATTTGATATCTACTGCCAGTCTGGTTTTCCCTCATGTTTCTTCCAGGCGAGAAGTGGATTTCCCGCTCACTCCAGCCACCAATGGGCATAGCTCTCACCCTTTGAACGGACACGACATCTTTTTCCTCGTGTCGTCAGCAATATTTACAATCTGCTTTGCTCGGTCGACGGGAAAGAGCGTCTGCTTTTGAGAGAAGACTTCCCTTTCGATGTTGTATTTCGTAGTCGTCCATCTGCAGCTGTTCGATCCACCTTGCGACTTGTCCTTCAAGATTCTTAAAGTGTAGTAGCCACTTTAAAGATGCATGGTCTGTGCGAAGGATGAATTTCCGCCCATAGAGGTATTTATGGAAATGTTTGGTTGCCAGTACCAAAGCAAGTAGTTCGCGCCTGGTAACACAGTAGTTCCTCTCTGGCTTTGAGAGAACTTTGCTGAAGAACGAAACTACCTTCTCTTGGCCCTCGTGCACCTGGGAAAGGACGGCTCCAATTTCCACAATACTAGCGTCTGCATCCACAATAAATGTTTTTCCAGGGGTGGGTTACGCTAATATGGGGGCGTCGCACAACTGTTGCTCAGGTTCTTTGAAGCTGTTTTCGCACTCACCTGACCATATGAATTGTTTGCCTTTTTCTGTCAGTTGATGCAAGCTCTTTGCGATCCTGGCAAAGTCCTTTACAAACCGTCTGTAGTAGGTCGCAAGTCCCAGGAAGCTTCTCAGTTGATGTTTGTCTTTGGGAACCGGCCAGTTTTTCACTGCATCGATCTTCTCCGGATCAGTCTTGACTCCCTTGGAAGAGATGATGTGCCCGAGATACTTCCCTTCTGGTCGGAATAGGGAACACTTCTTCGGGTTCAGTTTTAACTGTGCACTTCGTAGCCTTTGGAACACTTCCTTAAGGTTATTTCGATGTTCATTGAACGTTTATCCAACCACGATGACATCGTCCAGGTACACCAAACAGGTTTTCCACGTCAGTCCCAGCAAAACGCGCTCCATTGGACGTTCAAAAGTTGCTGGAGCATTGCACAGTCCAAATGGCATTACTGTAAACTGCCAAAGCCCGTTTCCTGCTGTGAATGCTGTTTTCTCGCGGTCCTCTGGATGGATCTGTACTTGCCAGTAGCCACTCTTCAGATCAAGAGTCGAAAACTATTAAGCTCCGCATAGTGTGTCCAGAGTATCGTCAATTCTGGGCAGGGGGTAGCTATCCTTCTTGGTGACGTTGTTTAGTTGGCGATAGTCCACGCAGAATCTCGTACCTCCGTCTTTCTTTTTGACCAGGACGACCGGTGATGCCCACGGACTTTTTGAGCTTTCAATCGGTCCTTCCTTTTCCATCGTCGACACCATTTCTGCATATCAGCGAAATCGTTGATTAGACTCCCTGCCATGGCCCGCTGCTCCTGATCCAGCTCGTACTCTCCGAGTATATTCTTTTTGATTTCCGATATCTCCGTAGGTTCAACCGGTTTCGCAGGACTTTCATTTGACAACTTTGTGACCGCAGTAATCGGTACGCACTTTCCGATCACTTCCCCTTGTTTGAGCTTTACGCTTCTGTGTTCCACATTAAGGACACGAACGGGAACAAAGTTGTTTTTAGGTTCAACAAGCATCTTTCCGACGGTATAGCTCTGATAATAGTTTTCTGGATCTGGCTCTATTAGGTAGAATCGGTGGCTGCCAGGATCACCTTCAAGCTTTGTCCAAATAAGTGCCTCTGACGAAGGTGGTAATATTTCGTCCTCACTTACAACAGTTCTAAGAGCTGCGACGTCCTCGTTCCCGTAAACCATTGGAATCTCGACGTTTCTGTACTTTAGAACTTGCAAACCGATGTCGAGTTCTATATCATGCGTCTTCATAAAGTCGATTCCGATGATGCATTCGTCACATATATCGGCCACTAAGAATGCATGGGAGACTAACTATTCCTGATAGATTTATCGTCAAGAGTACATCACCATACACCTTTGCCGTTGCTCCAGTTGCTGTTTTCAGACAGTAGCTTCTGGTGTTGTGCAGCCATGATTGGCGAACGATGTCCCTTTTGATTATGGAAGCGGTGGCACCTGTATCGATTGTGGTCTAGCGTTGTGTTACTCATACATGAGGCAGTACAAATGTCCCATACATCTGATCAAAATGTCCCAACACCTCAAAACGAAAATTTGTACCACCTCTTAAATTTGTCACATGGAGCATGGAGGAACACAAAACAAAATTTTGTGACAGTAATACATTTCTCTTGGTTGAGAAAAAGAGAAGAGAGATCATAAAATGTAAACAAACACACTTGCATTCGCATGATCCATATTTCAATTATCCGTAAAGGCTCACTCTCAAACTCTTTCAACGTACGCTTTCTCTCTCAACTTCACCATTAATTTGAGGATTTTCAGTGAGTGAGGCATTTTTAACTTCAATTGAGTTAGTGAGGTAAAGATAAAGATTGAAGAATACCTCACTACCTCATAAATGACTATATCAAAATCAAGAAAAAAATATAACAGCTTTACCTATAAAACCCTTTCCGTCACTAAAGTAAAAAATTCAAAAATAACACAATATTTACAAAAGCCTTCTTCAGCTAAAAAGACTGAGCAATTGAATAAATACCTAGTCGAACTCGTAACGAAACAGTACCTACCGTTTAACCTCGTTGAAAGCAAAGAGTTCAAGAAATTTATTAACGAATTAAATCCGAATTATGCAATACCTTCCCGTAAAACTTTATCCAATGCACTTCTCACAAATTATTATACCATAACAAGGGAAAATGTTCAAAAATTACTAAAAGATGCTAGCTATTTGTCAATAACAACCGATTGTTGGACTTCTGCTCCAAATGACAGCTATATATCCCTCGCGGCTCATTTTCTAAAAGAGAATACAGAACTCACCACACGCATGTTAGAATGCTACCAGTATTGCAACAGACACACTGCCGAAGGCCTAAGCCAAGAGTTAAAAAAAAAGTGCGATAGCTGGGACATATCTAATAAAATAGTAGCTGTAACAACAGTAAATAACGCCAGCAATATAAAAGCTGCAATAAAATTAAGTAAGTGGAAACAAATTCCTTGTTTCGCACACACTATTAATTTAATTGTACAAATTGCAAGGAATTAAAAATACACAGACTAAAATTAAAACAGTTGTTGAACTTTTCCGTCGAAGACCACTAGCATCGGAGAGACTGTAATCCATGCAGTCCCAACTGGGAGAAAGCCAGCTTAAGGTTAAGCAAGATGTTGTCACACGCTGTAATTCAACATGTGACATGTTTGAACGAATATTACAAATTAAAAATAGCTTAATATCAACTCTTGCTATAAATTATGCCGAGATGGATAATATTAACACAGAAGACATTGATATATTAACAAGTGCAACAGAGTTGCTGTCATATTTTAAAAGTGTTACAGACGAAATGAGTTCGGAGAAAAGTGTGACAATATCGGAGGTAATTTTGATTTCGAATGCCCTCAAAAACAAATGTATTGATTTCATAAGAACTGAAGAACTGCACCAATCTGTCAAAAAAATGGCGCAATGTCTTCTAGATGAGTTAAAGCGAAGGTTTTTGGATGTTGAATATAACCATATATTTGCCGAAAGCACTCTTTTAGACCCTCGGTTTAAAAAGTATGGATTTTCAGATGAGCGCTCTTTTCAATGAGCTTGCTCGAGCTTAAAGGCTTTAGTCACAAGTGTGCACGTTAAATCTCTGCACAACGAAGTCGAACCAGAAGTCCTTAACGAACCATCGACCTCGAAAAAGGCGCGTACCATTTGGGCTGATTTCGACAAACATGTAAGCCAAATTATAAAAACATCTAATCCTACGGCAGTAGGTATTTATAATAGAAATAGATAAATATCTGCAGGAGGTACTGTTGCATCGTAACAAGGATCCATTAAAATGGTGGCATGAAAAAAAGGATGCCTATCCTAGACTATATGAAATAGTTAAAAGGAGATTCTGCATAGTTGCCACTTCTGTTCCATCAGAACGCGTATTTTCGAAGTCTGGGCAAACTTTAGTAGAGAGATGTAATAGGTTGAGTGGAACAAAAGTATCCCAAATTATGTTTCTAAACTGCAATATGTAAATTTTTGTATATATATTTATTTATTTATTTATTTATATTATTTAATTTATTGAAATGAATATTTTTTTTTATTTTGTGTCATTAAGTTTTACTTTAAAAGCCAATGTTTACATTCGCAATATTTTTTTTTTTTTTTCACTGAACTACATTTTCTTTGATTTCCTTATTAATATAATACACTTCCATAAATTACATACGGTGTCATTTTTCTTATTTAATTACGTAAAAGATGCACTATGGGTAACATTTTTGTGAATTCGTAATAGGTATGTAAGATATCAGTATTGTTGCATTTCAATAATGCATGCCTCATTCCCTTTCCTCATACCATTGTACAATATATTATTTCAGATGCAAACCTCAATTGAGGTGAAATACAGAAGAAAACTCATTTGAGCTTTGAGGAGAATTGAGATTTGGTGCAACACGAACACCTCATTTGAGGTGGTACATTGTACCACTTCAAATTTCGAAATGAGTACCTCATACAAACTCATTTTAAATTCGTGTCCTACCCAACACTATTGTGGTCACATACTTTTTCTGGCCGATATGGGCTTCCACTGTCTAGCTTCTATTACATCGTTTGGTCTGTGAAACCTGAATTGTGGTCCTGGGGTCTTCGATTCCAGAAACCAGCTTCCGCCCCGCGAAGTTGGTTCTTAACTGATGGCTTTGTGAGGTTCCATCTGCCGATTGTTCAGATGCCTCTTCGACACGACTCCTAGTTCTGCAATGTGGACAACTACCCTGTCTACGTTCAACTCTGCACTGTCGTTGATGATGTCCAATTTTGTTGCAGTTCCAGCAACGGATCGGTCCTCATGCGGTGGAATCCTTGAGATGCTTGGTCAATTCTATATCCGCTTGCAGCTGCTGAAGTGTTTCTCCCTTCTTCTGGATTCTACTGCGTAGTTGCACTCTATACACTTGCTGCATACGGTTGTCACAAAACCGCATCTCAATAGCCTTAACCAAAGCAGCTTTCTGTTTCTTGGCTTTTTCGAGCATTTTAGCTATGTTCTCGATGTTCGTGCCGAGCTCTTTAGCTATATTCTCGTGTTTATGAAACGTCTCATTAATTTCCTCAAATTTTGTTTCATGCTCGTTTAATTTGTCATCAATTGCGTCGATTTTTACTTGTAGAACATTCTTAAATTCTTCCACGGCATCTTTTTGTGCGGTGACAAGAGAAATCTTCTGTTCTGCGAACTTCAGTTCCATAAAATTCTTCTGTTCTGCGAACTTAGATTCCATAGAATTCTTCTGTTCTTGTAGCGAATTCTTCTGTAGTTCTAGAGAATTCTTCTGCTCTGCGAACTTCGATTCCATAAAATTCTTCTGTTCTTCTAGAGAATTCTTCTGTTCTTCTAAAGAATTCTTTTGTTCTGCGAACTTAGACTCCATAGGATTCTTCTGTTCTTCTATCTTGGCAAGAAGGAACTCCATCATAGCGCTAATATCCACACCTGTACTTACTTGTTCTTCTGCCACGTCGAAAAGCATGATCTTTGGATTTTCTCCCTCATTTTGGACAGCCTCCTGCAGACGAAGTATGAGATCACTTTTCCCTCCAGCTGTGGAGAGATTCCTCTTTTCTAATTCACTTTTTAATTGGGGTATGCTTAGTTTAAGCAATACACGACCCATTTTGTCTGTCTCTTGTAATTTAGAAATTTACAAATTCACTTTAATTTTTTTTTTTTTTTTTTTTTGTATGTTTCTTTACAACACACGCCTTGGCACAGAATAAGTTGTATCCCACTTCTGACACCAATGTTACATTTGGGCTGGGATTCGAAAAGATAAAACACTATTCTGTTAAATTTTTCTAGTAAAATTACTTTTATTACACTTTTATGGATTCTTCAACGATTCAAACCAATCACTTCATTCACTCTATTACTTTGCACTTATTGATCTTCACAACCGATTACTATCTGGAACTTTAACCAATCACTGATAAAAATCAACTGTCTCCTTGTTCTAAAACCTGCCCTTTTATTATCTGCTCTGCCATCTCTTCGAGAACTTTCTAGCTAATTCCAATTGGTTCTACAATTGGCTCACATACTTTTCCCCTTTTCAGCAATTGATAAATTTACAGTTAATTTAGTCGGGAATTGACAGATTCCAATCTCCAATTGGAAGTGGATCTTGTTTAGTGACTAATGGGGGTTGTTTTTCATTTCACCATCACTTTAGGTTCCACGGTTCATTCCACGCCACAATACTTATGTGGTATTCGTTTGGGCGCTCTCAGAGCACTTTTTTTGCCCTCAGAACAATTTTTATGTTCGTTTGGTACCAAAAAAAGCAATCTTTTTCAGATTTCAGAGCACTTTTGCGAATCTAGATATTTTCTCAGATTTGCTTCAGATTTACCAATACAAGTGCATTTGAGTTTGACATTTGGTGGAGTTTGTTTACATTTGCGTGAATTTTTTCTACAGCAAAGAAAGGCATTGCATCGGGTGAATCTATTTTCGTAAATTATTTGTGTGCAAACATTTAGAAATCAATCGGGACGGAAATTTCGAATGTTTTAATACAAAATTTAACCAGTAAATCGAAAGCGCATAGAAAAGTGTCGAAGACTACACATATTACAGTCGCACGAATATCAACACAAAAAAAGAGCAAGAGCGTTTTTATGTTCGATTAGGCACACGAAATCTGAAATCTGAGGGCAAATCTGAAGAAGCCCAAACGAATACCACATTAGTTTATGGATTTACCAATCCAAGTGCATTTGAGTTTGACAACTGGTGGAGTTTGTTTACATTTTCGTGAATTCTTTCTACAGCAAAGAAAGGCATTGTATCGGGTGAATCTAGTTTAGTAAACTAGGTACTGTGTTTTTATTATTTAGCCGGTGGTCAATGTTAGAAACATTAGTTTTCTTAATAACTTTAAAAAAAAAAAAATAACATCTTCGTAAATTTTTGAGAAATGGTAAAGAACGACTGTCCCCCTAGCCTGCAATTGTATTTACGCCGATAATACTTCACAAGGTTGCTTTATCTGCATTTAAAGTTCTCAGTACTGTCTATGGTGTATACAATGAAGTAGCGCGATACGTCACATTCAAATAATTGTTTTATATAATTTTCTTCAACAATTTTTCAGAAATAAGTATTTTGTTAAATTCTGCCACTCGTTATATAGTTTTGAAATAAAATGGATGACCGAGAGCATGTTGTCTTTCGCGCGATTATTGCTTTCTTCCCATCTCAAAAGAGCCCAACGCGCCTAAAGAAGTAATCACTTCAAAAATAAAGGCACAGCAATCGGTTTGGGGCTTTATGTGTAATACCTACCTAAGCATATGCAATCAAAATTCACCATATGAAACCACCTTACCGATTAAACTTGGTTTCTCAAAACTCTACATTATCACTATTAGCCTATCTTCTCAAACTTAAAGTTTGAGATATGCAGGTTCTTAGTTTATATAAACGTCAGTTTGCACGCATTCACCCAGAAACAAATAATCCAAATCCAAGGCCTTTTGGCAAGGGGAGGCTTGCTTTAAAGAATTGATCGGTTTGTCAAAATTGCGATGGATGGTGTAGTTCGTTCATGTATTTCAAATTATTTGGAGAGTTGTGTTTGTTGTGTGGAATATAAATAAGTGAAATATATAATTACTTTAAAGTAAATATCGGTAATAATATGAACTTAAGTATCGACAGTTATCAGTGCTTCCTGTACCTGTTCCATTAGTTGCATTATTTATTAGTCCTTTTTATTGGCAGTGAATGTTTTTTTTTTATTTTGTAAAGTTGCTCAAGAACAAAGCATCTGCTTGTGAAAGGACATTAACATCCAATTCTCACATAATTGTCGGTCAGAATAAAAAAAGTTCACCTGAAGAGGAAAGTTGTTATATATTTATACACAACTGTGATATGTGAATGCTATTTGCATTTACTATAACTATAAAAAGATTGTTTCTGTAAAAATTATGAAATAGAGGAACTATCTGGAGTGTTTTTGGTTCGGTAAGTCTCTTCCATCTTTTTTCGTATTCTCCAGTCCAGTGTCCCTTTTCTGAAATGATTTATTGGCACCCCCAGTGTATTAAACTCCTTTTTTCTTTTTTTTTCTTTTGTGTAATAACAATTGTAGGTATAATTAAGTAATTTGTTCTCATTAATGGATTAGTTTTTTTTTTGTTTTTATTACGTATGACATTAGTAATGATGTTCTATAGCAAAAGGCATTTCAGAACAAGTAACATTAATTGTGGACATGATTTTATTCAATTTAGATTACATTACATCGTGCACTACTAGGTCTTCTTATACAATCTGGTGAACTTCACTACCTTTAGCATTAAGCTGTTTGTCAGTGCAGCAGTATCACGAGTACTGATTTCTTTTTTTTTTAGTTCGTTTTCATTGTCGAGTAAGACTTGTAAAATCGATAAAATGCGACCTTTTGGGTTTATTGCATTGTTTTTAGATATTAAAGTAAACAAACCAAATAGACTGAAAACCGAGTAGGTACGAGTAATAGTGTTATTAGACTATTTGTTGTAATAGTAAGTGTTAAATATTTGTAGACATCTGAGTGTACAATAAAGAGATGCCAGAGAGTAATAAGGTATACATATAGACAAGTGCCGTTGTCATATTTCTAAATTTCTAAAACTTTCATTAGAACATAATATAGATGGGCATAAAAAAACATAAATCAATTTAAAACAATGTTTTAGGTACATTCCTCTAAATATTTACCACTTAATCGTATGAATATAGTGTATACACTACACACAATTGTTCATGTTTTGCCGCTTATTATTAATATGCCTATTTATAAAATATAGAGCGTAGGTACAAGGTACATACCATAACGTAGATACATACATAATTTTTGTTAGGTTTACCTACGTATTTATTTACAATAGTTGTGGTTATAATAAGAATTGATCTGTTCTTATAGGTAACACATTTAAAAAATCTAAGCAAATTTGGGCAAACTTCAATCTCGCAGAGTTCTAAAAGAGTACAATTACTTACTTATACATAGATTAGTGATTATTTTTATAGTGAAATAAAAGTCACCAACACCATTCTTTTAGTGTTCAAATGAATGGGTTCAGTTTGTTTCCATTCCATACAAGAGATCTTTTAGGGTCATTTATATTTCTGACACATTTTGCAATCATCCGCTTGTACCTACTTTTAAATTGTTTGTATTCTTTGAATGAGTAAGAAAATTACAAGCCATACTTAACCTAATGTTTGATTTCATAACTACTGCAATAAAGTAAGTTAAAATAAATAGTATTTGTTTAGTGGGTCACAATGGGTAATTTTATTTGGAAAATGTCGCCGTTGTGAGGCCGTAAAATCTAGCCTGGACCACTAAATATTATTATAAGTATCGCGAAATGACAACTTTCCGATAAAGCGGGCATCCTGAAGTCAATAATTCTATCATATTATGGACATGCTTTCATTTTAACTGCAATACTGCATCCAACTGCACTGTAATTGGGGATTACTTCTAAAAAATAATTGTTGTTTAATGCATTACTTTGAAACAATGCATTTTGTGTTTCTGCCATTTAATGTAATCTGCGTAGGTCTCTTCGCATTCTTCACATTTATCCAAGTTTATAAATAAAAGAGCACGTAGGATAATGGGTCCTGAAAAGCACTCCTAACTGTTGTTCTCTTAATTATTCTTTAAATTAATCCAATTCGTTGCCTCTAATACCTTATCTATCCTACATAGCTTATACTTCGCCGGTTCCCAATCCTGTGGCTGGTTCAATAAATAAAATATTGGCTATCGCTGTTTTATTTTTATAAGACTATGTATCTTGTGCCCGCGACTTCATCTTCGATTTTGTTCCCTTCTGGACAGCTTGACATTTATTAAAGATCGATCTATGCTGGCGTACAAGTTACTAGCTTTGACGAACATTTAAGAACTGTATAAACAAGCAAATGCTAGCCTGTCATGTCACCATTTTTTGTTTCTTTTATTTATTAATTTGTTTCAGCCCTAGAAAAATGTCTGCATAGAATTGTATTGTTTTTACGGATAAATTAGTAATACCTGCAACACTTCTAAGCGTTTTCCATTTTTAGAATACAATTGGTCTGATATGCAGCTGCTCGTACGGGTTCAATATACTGTCTTGTTTTTTACACACATTAATATACATTATATACATTATGTCCAATGATTTGTTCAGCAAGTATTTTTTTTTTTTTTTTAATAATCTCACAAGCGATAGTTTAGCTTTCTTCACTTGGTATTTATTTATACATTTCCTAATACAAAGACAAAGTAGATCATTGTCTTTGAGCATTTTAAACGGTTTGATGGGTACACTTAAAGTCGAAATGATTGTCGCACTAGCAATTGCAGACAGACGGTACCCAATGCTTTTTTTGTAAATGATTACCATATGAACTAGAATGGTTGAACAGAAAAAATTCGAGAATAGGGGATGGTGAACGAAGAAACAATTTAAAGAAATTCTGTCTCGTCAGGTCTTTTTATTAAAATTAATATATATCATCATAACCGTAATTTTCAATGCAGAGGGGTCTCGGGTGTAGTCTGCAGTGGGTACAACTGTCCATAACTCTCGATCTTTGGCCACCGACTCTACATTATCATCATAAGGATTCGGCATTCACCATACGGGTAGAGGAGTGGACCTTCTCATCTTGGACCTCCACAGAGGAAACTATAACACTGATTTCACGGCAGAGTTTTAATGACTATGCACAATATTATCTGTATTGGAAGAAACTGAAACACATGTAACGGTTTTGAACTAGTTACCTTTTTTTTGAAAACGGAACCAACGATTTGAAACGAAATTGATATTTGACCTTAAGTAGGTGGGGTTGACATCGCTGCGTACCCAGTTTTTCGCTTAAAAAAAAAAAAAATGGAATAACGGTACTTTTGAAAATGGCACTTATCTCAAAAACGGTCCATACGATTTAAACAATCACCCTTACTCCGAGTGGCGTTTTGCTTTCACGACGTTGTCGTTTTTGAAACTAATTCCCTAAGGGACCATTCACATGAGCGCGAACTGCGAATAGGCGAATTGCGAACAAATCAATTTAACTGTATTTATGAATTGAAAATTGCTTTTTGTTTTTCCATAAAAGCATTATATTTAATTAATATAAAAAAAATTGTTTCTCAATTGATTTAAATAGCTAAATATAAAATTACAGCAATGTATGTATGTATGTAGATTTATTGAGACTTCAAAATTTTACATTAAATATTTTTCTTTTTACATAAATCAGAGTTTATAAAGCCGACTTAGAATTGGTCTGGCTGTCACAGAGAGATTTCAAATTCGACATGTTTTGACGATAAAGAAAACTAATGTGGTATTCGTTTGGGCGCTCTCAGCACTTTTTTGCCCTCAGAGCAATTTTTATGTTCGTTTGGTAAAAAAAAAGCAATCTTTTTCAGATTTCAGAGCACTTTTGTGAATCTAGATATTTTCTCAGATTTGCCCTCAGATTTACCAATACAAGTGCATTTGAGTTTGACATTTGGTGGAGTTTGTTTACATTTGCGTGAATTTTTTCTACAGCAAAGAAAGGCATTGCATCGGGTGAATCTATTTTCGTAAATTATTTGTGTGCAAACATTTAGAAATCAATCGGGACGGAAATTTCGAATGTTTTAATACAAAATTTAACCAGTAAATCGAAAGCGCATAGAAAAGTGTCGAAGACTACACATATTACAGTCGCACGAATATCAACACAAAAAAAGAGCAAGAGCGTTTTTATGTTCGATTAGGCACACGAAATCTGAAATCTGAGGGCAAATCTGAAGAAGCCCAAACGAATACCACATAATAAAACTGCGCGATGTTAGATAGAGATAAACATGTTCGTCAAAGAGGATCTAAACTAGAGGTCCAACTGAGAGCAGAAACGGTACATTTGCCTACAAGCTGCTTTTCCTGCATAGGAATTCCTAAGTATTAGTGCCTGTACAAATCAAAGGAGCGCCATTGCTGCCGCACGCATACTTAGGAAATCCTAAGCAGGCAATTAATGTCAATCACGGGGCCATTTTGTAAGTCGGGGCGACTGTGTTCAACATTTTTGGTACCCTTTAGTTACACGGCGTTCACATCGCAGTTCAATTTAAAAGTTCTTATAGTTTATGAAATTGTTGGAAAAAGGAATTCCTGATATAATTTGTTCACAATGCCAAATGCCTTAATATAATTATAGTTTGTTTTTTTGGTATCTAGCAGAAATCTATATCGTGATATTAATCAGAGAAAAATCAACTTAAACGGTTCTTCCACTTTTCTTAAAAGAGATTTTGTAACTTCAAGCTTTTATTGCAGGTATACTTTAAAGAAAAAAAAATTGTTGTTCGTCGAGTTATTTGCACACATATAATTTACGAAAATAGATCCACCCGATACAATGCCTTTCTTTGCTGTAGAAAAAATTCACGCAAATGTAAACAAACTCCACCAGTTGTCAAACTCAAATGTACTTTTATTGGTAAACCTGAAGTAAATCTAAGAAAATATCTAGATTCGCAAAAGTGCTCTGAAATCTGAAAAAGATTGCTTTTTGTTTGTACCAAACGAACATAAAAATTGCTCTGAGGGCAAAAAAAGTGCTCTGAAATATCACTTCTTGCACTTGTTTTTGTTAATTAATAATTTAGAGAGGCTTATAAAAATATCAGCGAACATTTCAAAATTCAAAAGCACATTACCTTTAGAAATACGGGATCTGAAAATTAACAAAACAATTTAGATTCTTACGTTCGATTGAATACGCAAAATCTGAAATCGGATCAAATTAAACACCACATTATATTATCTTTTTGTTAGGAGTTCAATCATATGTACTCGTTTTTACGAATTTGCTTTTTTAAATATGAATAAAATTTCAATTTTTGCTGTTCCTTAGTGACATGAACACTGTTCACTCTTATTAAACACAGAATTCCTAATCATATTTTGATTTTGTACAAATACGGTGATAAAAAAACAAGTTGAAAACACCCATCAAGCGTAATAGAAATGTATGCAATGTTTGCGAATATTTTAAGAAATTCACTTTTGCCCTAGTGAAAACTTGGGCTTAAATTGCATGGAATTAACCTATTTTCGGAACAACTCCCCAAGGTAGTTTCATGAATTTTGCTGTCAATAATATTTTTCCCGTAAAAAAAATAAAAAAAAACCTGAAATGTGAATGGATGAACATTTTATGGCGCATAAGATGGATAGAGAACAAGTAAAGCTATCTAAAAAATCATACTCAACATTTATTCCTTTTACATTTATTGTTATAAATTAATTTACAAATTGTTTGTTATTGGAAAAGTTCCACTCGGCGGCCATTAATAACATGTATTCACAGACAGGAGAAAAATGAGCGCGCGAGAGAGGGCTGTCATTCAAAATTTGCGGGGAAAATCGGGTAGGTGCACGGGAGTTGGCCCTCTAGTTTAGATCCTCTTTGATGTTCGCTCAATAGAAACATGACAGATCGTATGGAACTTAAAACTAGGTAACAAAACAAGGAAGAGATATATTGTGCACCAGTCATGCCAAACTGCAAGAAAAGTGGAACAGGAAAACTTAAGTTTTAAAGAATTGATGAGTGATGCTTGATGAATATAATAATAAATTAATTACAGTGGTGTTTTTGCAAATGTTATAGTGAAGTAATTATTTATAGAGCTGATGAAAGTAAATATTGGAAATCCATTTGCAACGCAGTGGTATGGATATAAATAAAGATTTGATTACAAAATAATAAGGATGAGAGAAAGAGAAAGAGAAAGAGAAAGAGAAAAATAAAATAAAATAAAATAAAATTATGTACATTTCAGGACTATGAGAAACATAGATTTATAAGATGTAATATGTTATGAGAGCAGCTTACATAACTAAATGGATTAAGTGAACTTATTATATGTTACTCTTATTTGTTTTGTGTACATCCAGGTTAGTTCATTATAGAGGGTTGTTGGTTTACGTATTATTTAAGAGTGTTGTTAAATTGTTTGTTTTCCTTTCGAGAAATGAGGGTTTTAACCTCTGTAGGTAAGGTCGCTGCTTTTCTTATAAACGTTGGATAAGAAATGACAGTCATCATCCGTCTCGAAGAGGGGTGTGGACCGTTCATTGAGGATGCCAATCGGAGAAATGTAGTATCTTTCAAGTATCGAATAACAAATGCTATCATTATAAATGTCTTGGATAATGTTATTAGGATGATGCCTAAGGTTGGGAAGCCTCGATTTTGCTAGGTTTGTAAGGTAGGATAATAACGGCGTAACACCTGAAACATGATCTTGTTTCTAAACCATTTGCCTGAGGGTCTTCTAAATTTCATCATGCATTTCTAACTCATGAGCGACTGTCGGGGAAATTTGGAACCATAAATCGAAGCCATAGGCCAGAATTGGACGGATGAGTGTTTTATACATTAGAAGTTTAGTTTTAGATTCTACCTCAGAGGAATTCAGGAGAACTTTTAGTCTTGCGCTGGCTGCCTTACTCCTTTTCAGCACTTTCCTGGCATGGGGATTCATTTTCCATCTTTCATGTAAGAAAAGACCGAGGTATTTTATGAGAGGTTTTCTAATTAATGTGTTTCCCTCCAAGGTAAGAGTGAGTTGCTTACTTTCTCTAACAGCGAGGTGATGCCCTTTCGTAGAAGCATTTCTAAAATAAATAAGTTCACATTTGTTGGCGTTAATGTCATTAATTAGAACTCCTGTGCCTCTGCCTGCGTCGTTTCTCAGTAGATAATTTTCGAATGATCTCTGACGATTCCCTTTTAATAGGGTTTCCTGAACAAAAACTGCTGTTGGCGAGATGTCTCCCAACAACAGATTCAGATCAGAGCATTTATCGTGGGATATAAGGGAGTTGATGTTGGCTGAAAGAAGTTTTAAGATCATGGTGTTATTGAGGCGATAAAACCAAGATAGTCACCAGGTTTCTTGTATTCATTCAATTTCAGATATGTGGGCCAAAATTCGCGAACCCAAATAATTTAACGGATTCTTTTAAAAAGTCATTAAATGAAGATGTTGCGTTATTTTGTATTGCCGGATTAGCAGACGGTGCGACATTCGGTGCGTTTCGGAGAATATACGCATAAGAGCCTGGGGCTGTGATGTTCGAACGGTTCTGTAAGGTTGGCTTGATAGGTTGGGAAATCTTGCCAGAATTATTAAGAGACGGGCTTTCCCTTCTCTTTATATACTCTATGCGTTTTGGGCATTCTCTAAAGTTAGCTGGATGGCCTGCCGATCCACAGTTAATACAGGCAATTTTAGACCTGTCATTATCCAAATTTAAAGAGCAGGCACCTGCCTCATGACACTACTTGCACTTAACACATCTGTCGGGAAATGCGCAATAGGCACTAACATGACCAAATCTCTGGCATTTGAAACACTGAATAATCCTATGATTTAGAATATTCCTAATAACTTTCATTTTATTAAGGCTATCTCTATCATCTACTACACAGGTGTATATGCCCAGATCTACATTATTTTCCTTTGACCATTTCGTTGTGAATGGTTTGATTTGCACCCTCAATGAAGGGTTCACTCGAGCAAAATCATCTTCTATGATTTAAGACGAGAATCCATCGGAGAGACCTTTAAGTAGGATTGAAAATCTCTTTGGCTGCTTTGGCACAAACGAAAAAGCATTAACCCCCATTTCGCAAAGGCTCTTTAAAGGTACGAATGCAAACCAATATCCTTTACAAAAATCTTAAGCCTGCCTAATCCTCTATTTTCAAATTTTAAATTATCTATAGAACCGATATAATTATTTTTCAGAAATTCAAGCAGGTTCTTGGAGCTTCCCCCCTTTGCAAATATGGGTGAACACCATTCGTTGTGCTTATTTACAAATGTTCTTGACCTTGCGTTAGTTGCTTGCTCAGGAACGTTACCAGAAGCGTCCAGAGTTTCCTCATCCAAAACAGCGAATCTGTTCCCTTCAATTTTGCCTTCTGCACCAGTTGCTGCCTTCTTTGAGGTTGATGGGGGACTGGCAATCCTCCTTTTGCGACGATTTATTATTCGCTCAAATGCTGTTGAGTCGTTTTTCAATATTCTTTTGAGGTCTATGTCAGCAGATTGACTGAAGAGAGATGTTTCATTGCCCCAAATAGAATTTATTTGTGGCAAAGCTGGATTTTTTAATGGTTGCTGAGTCGTGTTTTTCGGCAGAAGATATTTTTGCTCCCAAGATATGCACTATTTGGCATCACCGGGTTGTCATTTTCACTTATATTATCGGTTATTACCGATTCACTATCGCATGTGTCCATGTGTGGCGCCAAAATGTCGGCGTCGGTTGAGGATGGCGAACCACCACAAATTGTTTTGATGGAGGAATTAAATGAGAAAAGTCAGGAGGCCGGGTACGCTGCATCCGCCCCTTTCCAAACTCATTTTCCACTTCCTTTTTAATTTTTTTTTTTTTTTTTTTTTTTCAAAATAATAATCTTCAATCCGAAGTTTGGAGTGAAACTATACACAGATCACTAGAAAATATTTTGTTCAAATTTTTGTTCACTTTATTGTTTTTGCACAAGTCAGAGAAATCTCAAGGATTTTTTCTAACAAGAAATAGATTTATTGGCGATTTATTATTAGACACCCGTCGGCCATCCGAACTCAATGCCAACTCCAAAATTACAGCAATTGTACCGCGAATTGAAAATGCTTGCCGCGAACTGTCATACTTTATTCACAATCCACAAACCCACGTAGGTATGAAAAAGGCAACCTTCAACAATGAAACCGACGACTAATAAAAAATTTCATGTGAATGAAATGTCAGCATCTACGAATATTCGCCAGTTCGTAGTTCGCAATTCGCTCTCATGTTAATAGTCCTTAACTTCCACGACAGGGTAAAACGTCGTCGGTAAGTAGTTCGCATTCTACATGCGATCCACACCAGCTGATATGCGCCAATGATAGATAAATGGCAGTATCAGTTTTATATTTTTGAAAGAAATTGTATGTTGTATCCTAAAAATGAATAGTGTATAGTGCACACCGAAACAGATAAGGACAAAATCCAATCCATTGGAGCAAAAACTCATTTAAAAAATCAATATAATCAAGTATTTTCAGATTTAATTCAGTTGGTTATTTTTACAATAGAAATTAATCAAATATAGTTTAGTCATTTGAATAAATTACCAATTTAAGAATACTTAAATTTTCCGCCGTCGTTCACTACTTGTTGATCAGTATCTTGTAGACGACAAATACTATCGTTTTTCTTGTCGCCTTGTGGCGTTCAACGCCTTACAGAATGGTAGTGAAGTTTCTCATGAGGTTCGTGGTACGCCAATAGGTTCCACATGGCATTCATGTGGTTATTCGATTGGGCGCTCTCAGAGCACATTTTATGTTCGTTTGGTACAAACAAAGCAATCTTTTTCAGATTTTAGAGCACGTTTGCAAATCTATATATTTTTTTCAGATTTTCTTCAGATTTACCAATACAAGTGCATTTGAGTTTGACAACTGGTGGAGTTTGTTTACATTTTCGTGAAATTTTTCTACAGCAAAGAAAGGCATTGCATCGGGTGAATCTGTTTTCGTTAATTATTTGTGTACAAATATTTAGAAATCAATCGGGACGGTAATTTCGAATGTTTTAATATAAAATTTAACCAGTGAATGGAAAGCGCATAGAAAAGTGTCGAAGACTACACATATTCAAGTCGCACGAATATCAACACAAAAAAGAGCATAAAAACATTGCTTAAGACAATTTTTTGGAAAAGTTTAATAGCTACATTAAGACATTGTATACAAAAAAAGCTGATTTTAAAACTTCTCAGAGAACTTTGTTTGTGCTCTAGGTCCCTTTAAAGTTTTATTGGTACAAAAAAAAGGTATTTTTTCCGATTTCAGAACAGTTGTGCGAATTTGGACTAAATTTTAAATCCATACTTATTTCCCGTTTGTTTTACAAGTCTTTTAGGTGTTTTGTGCACTTTTTTTCTCATTTGATACTGACGTTACCGCGAAATACCCTAATCCCCTAAATTTTCATCGCAATCATTAGAATTCGTGGGACTTAAAATAAAAAACACTAACAAATAAATGCTGTTAACTTGCTGTTATCGAATGTAATAGAATTCAGGAATACAACCTTTAAACATAGCTTGTCATTTATTTACATATGTATTTATTTATTATATTATATACGTTAGCGAATAGTGAAATTGTTAAACTGCGCTAGCCAAATATATCTGGATAGTTAAAATAATTAAATTCGTAGCAATCTTTTAGGTTCCTAATTCAAGTTTGGAGCAAAATATTAGATGAAATAAAAATATTTGAACGAATTTTTGCAAAATTAGAAAAAAGCTATGTTTTTTCTCGAATATATTTAAATGACTGCAGTTGAAATATTAGCCTTTTTTTATTATCAGCCATGATCCATAAAGATCATCGAAATACATGCACTTACAACAATAGCACATGATCCTGCTATTCATCGAGATCACGAATCATGATCTGAAAATTTATTGGTGGCTCGTTTCATTTTTCAGTGTTGGTGTGCCTGTAAACGATAGCCAAGCCACACAGTCACGTTGCCGGACTAAACTATTCAACACCCTTCATAACATAAAAAAACATTTTTTTCACATCGATGCTTTTTCATTCCATAAAGGTATGCCCAGACCAGCGAAATATTTAAGTAAATGTTTCATAAACATTTATTTAACAAACAAAAAAATGTTTATGAAATGTTTCGCAGTTCGTTAGTAATTTGTTTCACAGGTGTTTTTTTGTTCTTTTAACATAAAATACAAATGTCCAGAAAATCTTGGAATAATGAAAAATCGAAACTAGCTACCTGCATGAATTTAAATTGTTTTCGAGCCTAGTTATTGGGAAACACGTTTCTTTTTTATCACAGAAAAATCTTATTCTAACTTCATTTTGTTCTTCTGGAATTTCGTGGTTAGACCGCTGTCATTTACTTTGTCTAAGAATTCCATTCTGAGCGGACCAGAGGTGAAAACTGCATTAAGATTTCTATTACATTTTGAACTGATTGTAGGTAAACTCATTTCCTTTTAGTAACAAAACACACCATATTACGGAAGCCGTGTTGTTGTTTTCGAGCCTCTGGTCGTGAATTTCCGACAGTAAAAAGTATTTCATAAACGTATAATAAATACTTAATCGGCGTATACACCGGCAAAAACAAAAATGTTTGAAAAATGTTTATGAAATGTTTCTGAAGCAAATCGAGACCATTTCATAAATGTTTAAAAAAATCATTCGCTCGCATGAATACACCGAAATACCGAAATTCAGCAGCGAAATATTGTTTATTTGTTGCATATTTGAACATAGAATTTTAAAATACTTTTTTTAAAAACAATATCCAAAAATAAAAACTATTAATTTGATTCATATGGTAACACCCCCGACAAGCAAATGAAATCTCATGTCAATTGACATCATATTGTGACGTCACGTTATACAGAATGTTTGCAGTATGGCTGGTGGCAATATGAAGATTGTCATTCTCATACATTATCCGTCGTGTTTTGAAAGCAACTGTTGCCACAACTCCAAAATGAAATTTTTCTATGATCCGTATTGTTTTATTTTCGTGATCTGATTCGGATCAGATCACGCTGATAATAAAATACGGCTATTACAAATGAAATAGCTCAATACCTACAGAAAACGTTCGAAGAATTTGTTAATTTTGGAATGCTGGTGAATTAAATTTTTTGTTTGTAAACATTAATTTCTTTGTTCTATTAACCACTAACTTAAGTTAGTAAAGTTATCAATAGGAGCTGTTTTACATATTTAAATCATGTTACTATTTATGATTATTTATTTTCTACATCATTATCTAATTTTTCAACATAAATATTTTTAAATAAAAAATTGTAAGTTTACACAAAATGACTTTATATCTTCAAAAGTTTTTTACATTTCTTAAATAAATATAGTTTTATTTTCACATAAAATGTGTCAATTTCTACATAACAAAAAGCCAGCGGACATAAAGCTTTTAAGAGAAAAATGCAACAATTGAAAGCCTTTTATTTACAAAAACAGACAAATATGGTAATATTTGTATTTTTGTTTTGCTTCTCGCATGTGATTGCCCACTGTTTGTGTAAGCATATCCTTTCATGTGAAAACGGATCAGCACTATCCACTCCAAATGCACACAAAAGGAGAGAGGGTAGTTGCGATCGCGTTGGATGGGACAAGCACAGGCACCGCATAGCTCAGTAGTGAGTGGTATTTTGTGTGGTTTAGTCCCAGTGGAAGCAAGTGAAAGAGAAACAACAAGAACGTAAAGCCAGCAGGCACGGGAGTTGGAACAAGGGTGAGTGCTAGTCATTCACTGAATTGCCTTTGCAATTCTTTTGATATTTATTTAAGTTAGTTAATATACTATCAGTTAGGTAATTATATTGAAATATTTTTATATGTTAGTGGAACAGCTGAGTGTTTTCTTATTTTGTGGTTGAGTCGTGGCGCGTCAATTCGGCGCATAAGTATGCCCGATTATGGCTTTGTGCCTATATTGCGCTGGTATGGTATTCTCCGTGCATCCGCCCACGACGAAAATGTGCTTGTATATTGTTTCCCTGCGGCATACAAACTACATTTATTTCCTTAATGGTGGTGTGTGTAGTTGGTTTCCTTCAGAGTATATCCATCAATGAGTAGGGACACTCTCCACGTGTTTTTTATCAGTTTACAATTTGCAGTACTCATACACGAGAAATAGACGGCACTAAAAGTGCTCTAGTAAAAGAGGGATGGAAGAGTAGTCGAACTATTTCAAAATGTGGTAAAGGGTGTGACGTAAAAAAAAGAAGCAAAATCAATTTGTAATATTTCTTTTATATCTAATATATATATTCACATGTGTGCTACACTTAAATATTTTTGTTTGTTGGTACATTTTTTGTTATTTTTATTGAACTGTTTTAGAATAAAGTAAAACCGTACACGGACGTAAAATTTGATAAGAAAATACTTATTTTGATTTTTGCAACAATTGTAATGAAATTCATTTTTCAAAAAGTTAAAAATATTCCCATCAAAATTCTTTATTTGGAAAACAAGAAATAAATTTTTCTTCAAGATTCTCTAACGAGTTTAAAAATTCTTGATTGGGCCGTGTCAATTTCGCATCTTCATATTCTTTAAAATCTGTAAAAATTGAGGAAACGTTAAGTTGCGGACTTAATTTTAACTCACACTTGTGGTTTAGGCGGTATTTTTTTTAAATATAACCTGCGAAATAGTAGAATGCATTATCAATACCAAAGTCCACAGTTTTATAATCAGGTTCAGTAAACCAAATTGTCCTTATTTTGTTTTTGTGGTTCCATCTGCACTTCAATGTCTGGAAGGTCCATGTTAGCTTCGCTTTTCTAAAAAAAAAAAAAATAAGAAATACAACACAGATTTATATTCATTCTTGCCCGATCTACAACTTATATTGCTTACCTCTCACTATTAACCGGTATTTTGAAATATTTAACTCCAACATTTTCTTTCTGCTCTCGCCCACACGCCAAACATTTAACATAATGTTTTCCCATTATTTTATTTAGAGTTCTTAAACTATGCAAACTTGCACTTCAACTTTCAATTTTCACTATTTTTAATTGTTTGCCACACGCACTGACACCGAACACCCTTTACTTCGTCAATTGATGGTAATGAACGACTGATAACAATCCAACTCCAGGTCGCCTTTAAAAATACGTGCGAAAAAAATGTAAACAATCCCCTCTACAACCAACCTAAGTAATTAGTGTGACCATCTGCTGTGAAATATTCTACCTAAAAAGTGCTGGCAATAAAACTTAAAGTCGTAAAATACGGTAATTAACGAAGTCGTAGCAAAGCAAAAGGTTTGAATTTCGTGATATAGAATAAAACATTTCTTTTTCATGTCCATAACAAAGACCATTTAAAAATGCTTTATGAAAAAACCAGAGCATAAACCACAATCGTTTGTCGTACGCAGCAAGCCGCATGTAGTGGTACAGACAAAATGTGTTGTGTACCCTTTTTTTCTCAAGCAGTCGTTGTATACAGGTAAAAAGTATTCTTTCGACCTGCTTCCACTTATTCTACGATTTTTTCTGCATTTTGCTATGTGGATACATATGTAGAGAGAGTGTCCCTACTCATTGATGGATATACTCTGGTTTTCTTCTGCATACCTGCTTAAGTCGAGAATGTGTCTGGGATGGTTCTCTGGTACACATCTCTTATCTACTCTGTCATATTTGTTGCTGGGGAAGATTTGTTTGGGGTGATTTGTTCCCGCACATTCCCTTTGCTCATAACCTCTCTTTTGTGGTGCGTTAGTGTGGTGTCCTGCTACGCATCTTATACGGCACGTGCTTGCGCTGGTGTTCGGCTGCACGTTTCTTTTAAATTGGAGGTGAGTCATGGTGTACTCTCTCACTCCAATTATGGGTCGAATATAAAGACGGTGTTCTCTTATATTCTTTTAAGGAAGCCTCTTTGTTATAATGGTTTGCTCCTTCAGAGAGGCAAGGATTTATCTCAGTCTGGCGGTCAGCCAAGGGTGAAAATCCCGCTGAGGTTATGTCAGAGCAAGGTTCGTTGGAGGGTATTCTCTTCCGCATTTGCTTCTTCAAAGTATGTCCGTGAAGGTGTTCTCCAGATCATTTCTCTTTTCTTAGCGTCTCTGAGGTTAACATATAGCAATGCGTGTGGGATCTGGGATGGTGTTCTCCTCCGCATTTGTTTTTTCGGTTTGTGCCTGTGATGGTGCTCTCCAGCTGATTCCTTTATGATTGAAGTCGAGTCATGGTCAGTGATGCCAGATTTTTTTTGCCAAAATTCCCCATTTTGGGGAAATTTTTTGTGAATTTTCCCCATCCCGTATCCGTTTTTTCCCCACTTTTTTCCCCATTTCGATTCATTGAAAAAAGGTACCTTAAGATGAATTTTTAATATAATAAAAATTTGTTTTCTTTTATTAGGAGACATCTTTTTTTTAAGAAGGTAATACAAACACAAAGTTCATGTGAATTTGAAACATAAATAATCAATGCACTATACGTTGGCTTTAAAGTATTTACTCATTTTGGATTAGCAAGTAAAACAAAAACAAGTCTTTACTCTTTATAAACAAGCGATAATAATAATAAATGAATTAAGAAATACAGACTTAGTTATTAATATCTAATATTACTGGTACATTTATTCAAAATATACTAGAAAAACAATATAGGTAATCCATAAAACACAGCGTTATATACACCCTGAGGAAAAACAACGTAAAATCAAAGAAAACCACTTCGATTTAAAGAATTTTCGGAATGATTTAGCTTCGACTGCGAATTTTTTTAAATCAAAGTGGCGCGACCTTAATTCAAAGTGTTTCAGTAATTAAAAAAGATGGTCACAATGTTAAAGTGAATACGTTTCACTTTGAATCTAGGGTGATTTTATTTAAAAAAAAACATTGTATTAAAATCAAATATGTTTCAACGTGAAAATAAATATTCTTTATCAAAGTGTATTCAACGTAAAATCAAATAGATCATAAATTACATTTTAGTTTACATTTTTTCCCTGAGTGTATGGCTGAACTTCACAGCTGATATTGAATTTGCAAAAAGGTTGCAGTTAGTGGTATTCGATTGGGCGCTCTCAGATCAATTTTTTTCAATATTTTTCAGATTTCAGAGCACTTTTCCTCAGATTTACCAATACAAGTGCATTTGAGTTTGACAACTGGTGGAGTTTGTTTACATTTTCGGTGATGTTCTTACGTTCCGGATTTATTTGAAAGTTAACTACACGAGTTTTATTTTTAAAATATGAAAAATTGATAAACATGCTTGCATTTCGTTTTTTCCCCATTTCAAGAGCACTTTTCCCCATTTTCCCCATCAAGTGAAAAATTCCCCAAAATGGGGAAAAAATCCCCACATCTGGCATCGCTGGTCATGGTGTTCTTTCTCATTTCAATGCATAATCAACAACTCTCTCTGCTTGCGATGGTGTTCTCCTTCAGAGAGGGATTTATCTTGCTGAGATAATATTCAGAGATCGCTACATTTTATTTTGTTCAAGTACTGTGATCAGTATTGGAGGATAAGGCTCAGCTGGTTTAATGTAATAGTATTTATTAGGGTTAGCTAGTTTATTTATTACCGTCTCGTTGTGAAGGTAATTCATGTGTTTCTTTTGTTTATATTTTATTTACAGGTATCCAGACGATTCCTTCATTGCATGCATTTTTAATTTTGTTTTTATTTAATTTTTTCCGTCAATAACAATACGCTTCGTTTTTAATGGAAGTGTTTTTGGTTTTTATTTCAATTCCTTACACAATTAACAGGCTATCCAGTTAAGTCTATTCTTAGGACGTTAGTTTTCAAGAAATCAATTTGTACTGTGTGAGCAACCTTAAGTGAAGGCTTACTATACTCTGTTTAATCCGTTATAGAATCGAAGACTCGGGGAAGCATTCATTATTCTTCATTGACAACACATCATATTTTCCTCCTTAACGTGCCAATGTAAATGGGTTTATGGTCGCTCTCATGTGAATAGTCCTGCAATCAAGCGTATTTTGTTACAGGGCTACCAGTTGTGTACACTATCTGCAATACAATTATACTTCAAACCTCCTCCTTACAAACCCTTGACGTAGACATCTGTAAAATTCAATATTTAACCTTTTTGCCTTTGAATTCTTAAGGCAATTTAAATTGTCGCCCTCAACACCATGATTCTTTAATGCTTGCATAATTCTCCATCTAGTTAGTGTCATGCACACCAACCCAAACGCCTTCGCTTTTATGCCTGATTCACTGCGAATCGTATTTTTTGCATTTTAAATTCTAAGCACTCGGTCATTTTCAAACGTACTTATTTTATTTCTAAAATATATCAACTTCGAATAACTTTATACTTTCTACAAACAGTTCTCCCATCTGGAATTGATTAATTGAGTTTCGTTTCTTTTTGCACTGGTAGTCAAAAACACATCCTATCACTTCAAGTAAAACCTTTATGTTTATAATCATATTTGTTATAATCGTATTGATGGTTTACGATAAAAGTCCAATTATTAAAAGTACCGGTATTGGTTTTTTTTTTCGAAAAGCCATGATAATCTTACCTACATTAGCTCAAAAATATCAATTTTAGATGAAGTCGTTCGACCCATTTTAAAAAAAAAAAATGTCTCTTTAAAGGAAAGTGCGTTGTACGATGTTTTAGAGAAAAATTGAGTTTGCTATCAGGTTAGGCAAGTATTACCTTATGAATGAATTGTTTGTTAAAATCATATTGACTGTTTTTGAGATAGTTCCAATTTTCAAATGTACCGTTATCCGATGTTTAGCTCAAACATCTGTTTTGGTTGAAATCGTTTTCGCAAAAAATCAAACTTGTTTAAAGCCGTTATGTGGGAAGTACCGTTCAAAATACGGCAAGAAAAAGTGGCACCAGGTTACAGATAGCCCACAAACTACAAATCCTAAGTTTAAAAGAGGATTTTCAGGAGCAGACCAACAGACGAACAGAATTTTCGAGACCCACTTTTTTGTGTTCCTCGCACTCATTGTAATGTCAGAATTGATTAAAATCTCAAGTAATTTTTTACGATTTTTTTTCTAAGGAAACACTGTAGAGAACTGTCTGAAATTAAAGAATTCAACCTAACAATCATTTAAAGTAGTCTGACAGTGATGAGATGTTTATTTACAGACAAAATAAAAAACAACTATTCATTCAACAACAATCAAATCCCCACAAATTGTCAATGGCTGCTCCCAATCAAGCAAGAATCTCAGTATATATAATAATTCTTCATTTTGTTGTCCTCCATTTTGTAACTTTCTCGTAACGAATGGTGTTTTCACGTGATCCGTCCAATGATTTTAATTGTTGACCTTTGTTCATTGCTATCATTGCTAGCTGACATATTTGAGTGTAGTTGATCTGACTGTGGGTGACGATCTACGTAAAATATCCTATAAAACAAAACTGAACAATGTCTACTGTGGACTGTGGTAAAATTTACTGGAAATATTTCCTAGTTTAAATGAATTAAATTACATGTATAACCATTTAAAGTATCTAGATATAATATAAATCTCGTAATCGTATCACCGTAGCATGACTATACTAATTCTGCATTGTAGAAAAAACAATGAGTAATTATGTTATGTATTATATAAACAAATGAATTTCGGTGTTTCTCAAATAAGCTGCTGATAAGGGTACTTAGTCGTTCAAATATGAACTTATGTGCTTATTGCTAGCATGAGCTTAGAATGAGCAAACACAAAAATTCCTGCATTATAATATCGTTCTGCTCACTAGCGCGTGAGTATGAGGTTTTCTCTCTAAATTTTGTTCATTGCTTCTTCTTTGGATAAGAGTTGGTATTAAGGCTGCACCATATTTATATTATACTTCTTTTATTAGAAAGGTAAAAAAGAGGCTTTTAATTACGATTAGAGATGCAGTTTTTCAATTTGTTGTGTATGTAAGCCAGATCGATATAATGGTAGAATTTCAACCACTGGGCGAATTCTAATTATGTTAAAGATCATTGTTCGGTCGAAAATAGTACCTCTAGTCCTAGTGGATCAAAAATTTGGTTTGATTTAATTGGAAATAGAACACTCGAGGGGTTAACATAAATGAAAAATAAAGCAAACGAACCAGTTGCACGAAACTTTCTCGTTCATCAAAAGTGTGGTTGTTATTATCTTATTATTCATCTGATATGGAATTACATATCGGACAATGCGAAATTTTATGTGAAGTGAAATTAAATTAAACGACATTCCTAAAATGAATATACACCACTTTGCATTTACCCAACAATAGCCAACTCATAAGAGCAAGAACTTCAAATTAAATTTATTATATTTTCTCTAATTTCTTTGGCAATTTCTTATGTTGTTACCCTCTTTAATAGGTCTATCTTCTTCGCACCTTGGATTCCTTGGTTTTTATCTTCATAGGGCCTCATGCATTTTTTGTTTCTCTTTGATGCTTGAAGCGCCAGTTAACTTCTTTGGTTTTTAATGGCAGAATGTGAGCCATTGGCCTCTTAATTTTCTTTCATCATGGTTGTCTTTTCGGTACAGCTCTTTTATTGCTGTTCTGCCTCTCTAGCAATGATATTCCATCAAATATCGTTTTAGTGCATTTTTCCATAGAATCAGTTTGTGTTTCTGATTGTGTAAGCTCCAATTTGAAATTATTTTGCGGTGCAAAGTGTAATATGGTTGAAAAAGAAGATTTGGGTAATATTTGATAAAAATAGGTTTTTGGTAATTGTAATTGCATTTTTATTGCCAGTGCGATATTGGGTAGTCATTTTTGAAAATTATTTTTAACGCGGACTTGTTTTGAATTTTTGAGAAAAAATAAGTACAGGATCTTATTTAGTATTAGTATTATTTATAACTTGCTCCTTCAGAGCTATTGAAATTCCAACATCACACGTTTTCAGTATTCATTTAGTATTTAATTAATCTTAACGAAATCGATGCATTTTCTTTTGAAATTTAACAAGATTGTTTCGCTCGTTAAACAATTAAATTCCTTTAAAATCAACGAACTTTGTGAACATACATTCAACATAGTAGGCAGTATATAATAATTACTATTATAACTATTTTGTATTCTTTTTAAGAAACCTACTTTTTTAGATCCTTTTTTGCATATATAGTCAATATGGTTCGTAAAGCCTATAGAGTTTTCAATTCCTAAATAATATTAGTTCTTTTACTTTTTCGATAGCTTCACCTTCAATCTGCAGTCTTATGTCCTTTCCTGCTCTCTCGTTCACTATCATCCTTTGAGTCTTCTTAACATTGAGTTTAAGTCTATTTTGTTTTAGAATACTTAATCTTAAAAATGCATTTCGACTAAAATCTTAAGAGTGGTATTTTGTATAATTATACGGAAAAAATAGGTATGTATATTGATAACTATTGATTTTAAAACTGATTACAGGTTATTGTTCAGATGTATTATTGTTTTTTTTTTTTTTTAAGTTTCCGCAAAATAGAAAATAGGGTTTTCGAGACATTAGCAGTTCTTAAAAGTAACTTAAAAGTTTTCCTTGATTCGAATGGAAAATCAAGACGCAATCATTTTGAATAAGCATGCATTTAGGTCCAAATTGTTAGGGCCATTTTCATGTAAACTAAAGAAATCCAAAACTTAAAAGGATTTTTCCAGAAATCCATTTTACTATTTCTTTTTTAGAGAAAACCTCAGCTTGATATCGGGTTAGAAATGGCAATATTTAATTTTTGTACCGTTTTCGAGATATAGTATGTCCGATTTTCTAAAGTATCTTCTGTTATTTGATTATTTTTTTTTTTTTCAGCAAAAAACTGGGTATGCAGCAATGTTAATCTTACCTACTTAGGCTCAAATATCAATTTTGGTTTAAATCATGAGAGTCGTTTTTGAACAAATCAAACTGGCTAAAAAAAAAAAGTGGCCCTGAACTGCAGGTTCACAAAGTCTAAATCCAAAGTTTGAACCAAATCGGGCCAGTGTTTAGGCTGTAGGCCTCAGGAGCATACTGACACGCATACTGTCCATCTGCCCAGATTTGCTAGACCCACTTTTTTCAGTTCGCCTATCATCGTAATGTCAGAATTCATAAACATCTCGAGTTAAAAATTGTATTAATTGTACGGATACAATATCTTTCTCTTACTACGTACTCGAAAAAGTTAAATATCATCAATTGGCGAGGGTTTATTTTGTTCTTAAGATGGAAAATCATAATCTTAGAGCCCATTATTTCTATTTTCTGCCAAAATATAAGAAACTTAAAAGAACTAGATTAAACTTGAAAACAATCTTTGAGGTATTTTTTGGCGGGACGCATCGATTTTATGAGAGGTAGAATGAGTGGAACGAGCGTTTTCGATTACAAGCCGTAGGAACTATACTCACGGTGTCACATTGGTCATTTGTGACCAAATTTGATCATTATTTTTTCTCTTGGTCACATGGTCCTTTTTTATTCCATTTGGTAATTTTTTACGAAATGAAAAAAGACGTTCGACGTCAATTTTTATGCAACCTAAAGCGTATTTCTTTTCGTCTGATTGTTCTGTGGGTACAAATATTTCGGACTTAGATTACTTTGGTCATTTATAGCTACAGTTGGTCATTTTTATTTCCAATTTTGGACACAAACTTTATTTTCAAGTGGCAACCGTGACTATACTGTAAAGTAACACCTCCCCAAAATGGCGCACAACAATAACAGTAATAGTAATAGATTTTATTTAAATTGTCAGACATTAAGTATTAAAATCAAATTACAAAGAACAAATCGTTCGGTTGCTCGAAGTTGAAAGTATATGTCAAAGTCATTATTCATAACCCGAAATTAGTTAAATTTGAGTTAATTATTGGTAAGAGACAATAATTATAAAATCATACTCAACTATCCAGTAGAAAAATCACATCTCAATCGATTCAAACGGATTGACAAATACACTTACACTTATTATATTTCTTTAATAGATTTCAGTCCGTAAATACGTTGCTGCCCTTTGGGACTCTGATAAGAACTCCCCTGATAGCTATAAACATTTTAAATAATAATGTTCAGTTGCTTACTAGTTACTATATAGCTTTCCGTATATTTACTGTTGGCTCTTTTTAGAGCAGTGGTTCCCAACCGGTGGGGCACGGATCCCAGGGGGGCATGGGGATTGTAAAAGGAGGCGTGTACACTATTTGAATCGTACATTTTTAATGTAAAGAATACAATATTGTAGACTTCAATATCTATTCTTGTGTAAAGATATTTCCAGTCTCTATTGATATTTGCTTATTTTTTCTGGAAAAGTACCGCAAGCACTCATGCAAATAGGAAGTGTGTAACGTGTATGTTGGGTACACGATACGCATGTTAGTAGTAAAGGGTGATTTTTTAGCTGGTTTGGTTTTGGCAACACTGGTTTTGACAGCTGACGTGTGTTTAGTACCTTGTGTCACTGTCAAACAGCTTCAGTTTGGTTTGCAATTTAACCATGGATCGTCTTACAAATGAACAACGCTTGCAAATTATTGAATTTTACTATCAAAATTCGTGCTCGGTTCGAAATGTTCATCGCGCGAATTAAAACACTTGTTTCTTACTTTTAAAATTAAACAATATTTATTTGGAACTATGTCCTTTATTATTGAAATACTTTTTACTAATTCTAAAAGGAGCTTAAGGCTACTATGTAGTTACAATAAGACTGTTGATAAATTCATCATACAGTCGTATTTATATACTTTTCTTATCTATCTACAAGGAGACCCAAGCGTACAATCGTCTTGCTTGATAATGAAGAAGAGATAATATTCCAACATTGTATACAAACGATATTATCTCTTTTACATATGTTATCATTGTAGCGTTGTGTGCAAGACTGTACTAGAGACTAAAGATATCATTGAATACAAATAATGTTATCTTTTTTCTCAATATGTTTTGCTATGGATACTTAACTCCCCCCCTTGTTAAACGAAATCGTCCCGATTTTTCGACGCTATTTTTAACATTTCTCTTTCATAAGTTTTGTTATATGCGTCAATCTTTTTTTGTTTTTGACGATCTGTTATACATTGTATAGTTTTTATCATTACGTACGTAAATGCTAGAATAACAATCAGTGTTACAATTGTGTATATAGTTGATAATATCGGTTTTTCTTCAAAAGGAATAATTAGTTTTTTTAAAGTATCTATGTTATCGAATTTGTACATTGTATCTTCTTTAATTATTTGGTCGATGTAAGACTCTGAATTATGATTTCTTAATATAACTTCTTTAATTTGCTTATGCATGTTTTTGTATATTTTATCGTCTAGATTTATAGTATTTTCATAAGTAACTAAGTTTATACCATTAATTGTTTGATTATTTAACTTATGCTTACCGCTTAATAACATAACACCGGATTCAATTTCTAAGTCGTAATCGTATTCTTGTTTAATGTTGCATTTTGAAGTTATATTCTTTAAAAGTGGAATAAGACAATTTTCTTCTTCAAAGTTAATTTCACAAATGTTTTTACTTAGATGATTTTGACAATTTCTTGTTCTTAAATAAGTTTGGTTACATAAGGCAATTGTTTTATCTGTAATGATTTTTCCATGTTTTGAATTTAAAGGTGTTACTTTATACAATTTACATGATTTAATTAGAACTGGATATTTATATATTGTGATGAAGAATTCATCAGTTCTAGCTAATAATATTTTAGAGTACTCAAGTATATTTATTATGGGTACTTGAATTATTTCATGTTGAATAATATTTTTAATGTCATCTAAGTCTAGGCTTTCTGATAAATATTCATTATTTTTTGCTGCATTAATTGTTCTGGTCAATAATAATAATTGTTCGTACACTTGTTCTATTACTAAATGTTCTTTAAGGCTCTGACCTTCGAATTGTTGCAAAATTTGTTCAAATCTAGAATTTATAGTTTTTTGTTTATTATTGTTTTCTATGAGATTATTTATACTCGTTTCTATGTTAACTAAGTCATAATGGTCAGGATTACCAAACACATATTTGAAAGCTGTTCCTAAAAAGTTAATTGATCTAGTATGCCTAGTATGTTCTTGTAATTGGTCTGCTAAATTCTTAATTTTACTTAACCAAATTTTTTCTTCTTGTGTAGGTTGATATTTACTAGTTACGATATTTACGTAAGGTTGAAATATCGAAGTCAGGTTGGTGGCATGTAACAAATAAGTTTGTTCTTTGAATAAATACACGTCATCTGTTTGCGTAAGTATAAACTTCTTGTTTAGTAACTCAGTTATTTGAACGTTTCCTTGCCCTTCTTGACTCTGTACAATTCCTAGTAATGTTAGGAATATTAATATTTTCGTCATCTGAAAAATGATAATTCTTTATGTTATCCTTGTGAATTTTTATTCCTTCTTTAGAGATTACAGTGTCTCCTTTATCTTCTTCTACTATTCTTGTTATGTATCTGGCGTTAGATTTCTTTCTAAGACCTGTGATTCTTACCATTATCTTATCTCCTTTTTTATACTCTCTGTGTCGAGTTCCTTTATTTAGACGTTCGATCACTTTTTTGGATGCTGAGTTTAGTTTATTTATTATAATTTCACTATTGCTATATTTATTTTGATTAAAGAAAATGTCTCTAGGTTTCAAACCGGTAACTGAGTGTATAGAATTATTTAATTCACGCACTGTTCTAAATATTTCTTCGATAAGTCTTGTTTTATTCTGAATTGTGAATATTCTAGACAGTTCAGTTATTGTACCGTTTACACGTTCTACCTGACCGTTCGCTGTCGATCTGTATACTGGAGTTTCTACTTTAGTTATGTTGTATTTCAAACACATTTGGTTCACCATTTCTGTTTTGAATCCCTTCTCGTTATCTGTCATGAGTCGTTCACATTTTGGGAAATAATTAGATAAGACCTCTTCCATAACGTCGTACAGTCTGTTTCGAGTTTCGATTTCCCGAAGGATTGTATATTTAGAATACTTATCTACTGTTACAAGGAAAGTATACTTGTCGTTGAAGTATATGTCCATATGAATGTGTGTTCCCACATGTGTTGGTATTTCTGAATTATTCAGAGGTTCTCTGATAGGTTTTCTTTCATATTTTCCAAATAGACATGCTATGCATTTTCTGTTGAAACTCTTTGCTTGTTTATTTAGATCGGGCCAGTAATATTTCTCTGAGATTTCTTGTATATTGTTACGTAACCCTCGGTGTGCTCTTTCGTGAGTTACCCTTACAAGTTTTAGTTGTTCCTCCAAATTTGTCACGTCTTGAAGTTTTCTTGGTGTGAATATAAATCTTACTAGTGGGAATTCTTTTTTTATGTTTTCACCATATTTGTATATGTTTTCAAATTTCGTATGCAAAGCTACAATCTTTTGGGGTTGTATAACTTCTTTCATCTGCCTTAGTAAAGAGTCTTTGTCCTTAAACTTTATTATGAGTCTTATTTTGTTACTAAAATAGATTTGTGTTTCGATATTATTTGTTATATCTTCAATAAGTTCGAACTGTGCAGTGTATGCATTAAAAGGCTGATTCACAGTTTTTATTATATCATTAGAAGAACTTTCAGCTGAATGTGCTGTTTCTATGGTAGAAGTATTTATGCGTTGACGTGATAATGCGTCAGCTACAAGATTTAGGTTTCCTGGTTTATAAACTAATTTTGCTCCAAAGTCTTCAATGATTCCCTTCCAACGTTTCAGCTTTGTGTTGGGATTTTTTTCTGATACAGAATATATAAGGCTCTGGTGATCGGTATATATGGTTAAGTCTGCTATACCATATATGTAGTTTCTGAGTTTTTGTAAGGACCATATGATCGCTAATAGCTCTTTCTCGTTTGTGCTATAGTTCTCTTCTGTCTTACTCAGTGTTCTTGACAAGAAGTGTATAGGTTGCTTATTCTGACTTAGTACGGCTCCAATAGCTATGTTGGATGCATCAGTAGTAAGCTCGAATGGTTTACTATAATCCGGTTGAAAAAGTTCGACTTGTTCTTTCAAATAATTTTTTAAAATTCTAATCGCTTCTAATGCTGAATCATTCAGATTTAACTTAATATTTTTACTTTGTTTTTTGTTTACTTTACCGTTATCTCCTCGTAAATATAATGTCAGGGGCTTGGCTATGCTTGCGTATCCTTTTATAAACTTACGATAGTAACCTGTAAGACCTAAAAATCCTCTCAAATCCTTTACCGTTTGTGGGACTGGAAAATTTTCTATAGCTGCTATTTTCTCAGGGTTCGTAGTGATTCTACCATGTCTGATTATGTGACCTAAGTATTCTACTTCTTCTTGAAAAAACTTACTTTTCTCATCAGATATTTTTAATGTGGCTTTATTGAGTACGTCGAATACTTGACTTATGTGCTGTATATGTTCTTCCTCAGATGAAGAATATATCAATACGTCATCAATGTAAACGTGTACGAATTTACCTACAAAGTCTCTCAAAATGTCGTCCACGCATCTCTGAAATATGCTTGGTGCATTTTTGAGCCCGAAAGGCATTCGTTTAAAATGATATTTTGCGCCATTTATAGCAAAAGCTGTTTTTTCTTTATCATCTGTTTTGATTTTAATTTGGTGGAAACCTGACTCCAAATCTAATGTTGTAAAGTACTTGGCTTTACCTAAATTTTGAATTGTCATGTTGACATCCGGAATGGGGTATCTGTCTGTTACAGTGTGAGCGTTAAGTTTTTGGAAATCAACAACCATGCGCCGTTTTGGTTTTCCTTTTTCGTCCAAACCTTTTTTAGGTACTGTCCATATGGGACTGTTATAAGGACTATGGCTTTTTTCTATTATATCGTCATGTAAGAGTTTCTGTATTTCTTTGTTTACGAATTCGTTATCTGCTATGGGATATGGATATTGTTTAACATAAACCGGATTATCATTGGTCGTCCTAATGCTTGCTTCTATAGTATCTGTAAAGGGTAACGGTCCTATGCTGTTATTAATCTTCATCAGTCTATCTATGTCTGCTTTATAAATATTATTTTCCCCAATTATGTAATTAATTTTCTGAATAGATTCGACACTGCTTATGGTAGTTAGAGTCATATTACTGAAATTTATTTCCGCGTTTAGAACTTTAAGTCCTTCATATCCTAATATCATATCAAAAGACTGAATATCCTCTAATTCAAAAAATGTTATATTTTTCTTTAATATCCTAACTACTTTCTTTGTATCTACCATAGAATAACCATGCATTGTTTTTATTTTTATAGGTTTAATTTTAATTTTTTTGCTAGAGTCGCATTTTCTATTAATGTAATTATGGGTTGCACCAGTATCAATAAGAATTTTATAAATTTTCTTAGAAATAGTACTAGTTAAATTTAAGCAGGGCAACCCGTCTACTAGTTTAAATGATCTATTCTTATGTTATTATTTACCATACATTCCGTTTCATCTGCTTCTGCATATGTACTGCTGACATCGTCTCTGCGTTGTTGTCGGGAGTTATTTACTCTCTGCTGCTTGAAGTTCTGCTGATAAGATCGTTGCGGTCTGTTGTGTGTGTTGAAACTCCCGCTGTGTTCACGTTTCGCTGGTGGATTATATACATCGGGTTTGTATTGATTCCAATTTTGTCGCTGTGCATGTACAATTTGTCTCGAGTTTATCTCCATCGGCTGTGGTCCTTGATTGTGTTGCTGCATATTATCGTATTGCTTCTGGGGTTGATAATTCGTTGTTTGGCTCGAATAATTTGGTCTTCTTTCGTTTCTGCGTTCATGTGGCATATTTTTGTGGTGCTTATCCTGAGTGAGATGTAAATGCCTGTGCACATTATCATGTTCTATTCTGCGAGCAATTGCGAATGCGTGTTCTAGATCATTTATTGTAGCTGAATATAATGATCCTCTTGTAAAGTTGTCACTCATACCATCAATGAATATACGAACTGCGTCGTCGTTAGCATTTTTAATTAGTCTGTCGATTATATTCGGCGGATCACCTGACATAGTGATTTTTGATATTATTAAATTGAGATTTTTATTTATCTCGTCGTGGTATTCAGACAGTGTGCTTCTTTTTTGCGTGATGGCTTTCATCATGTCTTGTAGCACGTATAGAGGTTCTTGATTAGAGTACGTATAATCTAATCTGTTACGTATCGCCTCAAAATTAAAAATTGTGTTATAATTAGTTAACACATTCGCGGCTGCACCCTGTATTTTACTTTTCACTATAGTCAATGCTGCTGCGTACTTACTGTGTGTTTTGAAGTTTTTAATGCTGTCCATTAATCTGGATGCTTCTTCGCGCCACGACCGATAATTTGATTGATCGCCGTTGAAAATAGGTAGGCTTTTAAATGCGTCTAACTGTATTTCACTACCATCTGTATATGTGGTTCTTATTTCCTCTAGCACAGGTATGTTTGGTACTATGCCTAATCCAGATTTTACTTCATTTAGTTTTGTTTCTAAATTAGTGTTTATTTGATTTTGGTTAGTTATTATTGCTGCTAACCTTGCATTCTCTGTGCGTGTGTGCTCTAGGGTTTGTGTTACTGTGTTGCTCCTGGTTTCTAGAGCTTCTAATCTTGCCATTAATACTGCGAGTTGTTCCATTTTGAACTCGTGTCTGTTGTCGTCGAATTTGTGTGTTTTTTTTCTCCACATATACACTTTCACTGAATTGCTTTGCTGCTTCGTACGAAGAAGCTATATTTGTACCTGCTATGCTAGGTAATTCTTGTAACCGGTAACGCGAGTGTTCTGTTTATACTAGATTTCACTACTTGTTCCCGAGGTCCGCTCGATTGAAGTTAAAAAGTATATTTAACCTCCTGGCAGGATCGCCAATTAAAACACTTGTTTCTTACTTTTAAAATTAAACAATATTTATTTGGAACTATGTCCTTTATTATTGAAATACTTTTTACTAATTCTAAAAGGAGCTTAAGGCTACTATGTAGTTACAATAAGACTGTTGATAAATTCATCATACAGTCGTATTTATATACTTTTCTTATCTATCTACAAGGAGACCCAAGCGTACAATCGTCTTGCTTGATAATGAAGAAGAGATAATATTCCAACATTGTATACAAACGATATTATCTCTTTTACATATGTTATCATTGTAGCGTTGTGTGCAAGACTGTACTAGAGACTAAAGATATCATTGAATACAAATAATGTTATCTTTTTTCTCAATATGTTTTGCTATGGATACTTAACTCGCGCTGCTTCCATTTTATGATCGGCATTCTCGACCTTCTGAGCAGTCTATTCGGAAGATTGTGACCAAATTTCGCACCAAATTTACTTTGTTGGACATTAAACCACCAACACGTTTACGTACTGTGCGTAGTGAAGAAAATATTGCGGCCGTATCAGCTAGTGTGACAGAAGACCGCGAAATGTCGATTCGGCGCCGTTCCCAGCAGTTAGGCTTTTGTTACAGCACTACGTGGAAAATTTTGCGGAAGGATTTGGGCGTAAAGCCTTTTAAGATACAGCTGGTGCAAGAACTAAAGCCAGCCGACCTACCACAACGCCGAATTTTTGGTGAATGGGCTCTTGGAAAGCTGGCCGAGGATCCGCTTTTTTATCGAAAAATTGTGTTCAGCGATGAGGCTCATTTTTGGTTGAATGGGTACGTAAATAAGCAAAATTGCCGCATTTGGAGTGAAGATCAGCCAGAAGCATTGCAACAGCTACCAATGCATCCCGAAAAAGCCACTGTTTGGTGCGGTTTATGGGCCGGCGGCATTATTGGGCCATATTTCTTCAAAGATGATGCGAATCGCAGCGTTACTGTCAATGGTGAACGCTACCGAGCGATGATAACAAACTTTTTTTTGCCCGAAATGGAAGTTCTTGACTTGCATGATATGTGGTTTCAACAAGACGGTGCCACATGCCACACAGCACGCGAAACAATGGCGCAATTGCGAGGCGAGTTTGGTGAACAGTTAATTTCACGTTTCGGGCCGGTCAATTGGCCGCCTAGATCGTGCGATTTGACACCATTAGATTATTTTTTGTGGGGGTATGCCAAGGCTAATGTGTATAGGGACAAGCCCGCTTCGATTGACGCACTGGAAGCCAACATCCATGCATTCATTCGTGAGATACCGGCCGATATGTGTGAAAGAGTATGCCAAAATTGGACTCAGCGGATGAGCTACCTGAGACGCAGCCGCGGTCAACATTTGCATGAAATTATCTTTAAACATTAAATTGCAAGGTTCAAACTATCGATTCAAATAAATATTTCATTCATTTTTTCGAATTTTTTGTGTTTTTTTTTTAAAAAAAGTTCTAAACCTCTTAAAAAATCACCCGTTAGTATTAACAATGTGTCGTTTAACACGGGCATGTGATTGCCCAAATCGCCATGAGGGGGCATGCTGTTAAAAAGGTTGCGAACCACTGATTTAGAGGCTAGCTGCTAATGGGGGATAACTTAATTACGTGTATACAAAACATATTTGCATTTTAAAAACTGAGCCAATAGAATCGATACTGTAGGAACGTTATTAGCTTTATCCTCGGCTTTATTGTGATATTATTTAGTACCATAGCTCTATTCTACACTTTTAACTATTCGGAACTGTTTTTCATTCTATACTTGTTCGCGAAATAATAAATTTAATTAAAATAAGTTTATTTTGTAACTTTTAAATTCTTTGGTTATCGTTATTTGTTCTCGCATTTGTATTTGTATATTATTGAAAAGTTGTCTCAAATCAAACTTTAAAACCGTTTTGTCTATTTTGTAACTTTTAAATTCTTTGGTTATCGTTATTTGTCCTCGCATTTGTATTTGTATTTGTATATTATTGAAAAGTTGTCTCAAATCAAACTTTAAAATCGTTTTGTCTTGTGAACTGTCGCAAATTGTCGACGATCAATGACTATTTCCACTCTTTGCGAAGTTCTTAATATGCACTTCAAAAGCTGAGTAGAAGGTAGTTCTTCATCCTTAACTTAGTGATCCGATATTTATTCACATAAAAGAAACTTTGTCTAGGCTTTCCGTGTATATAGGGGATATAGCCGAGGACACAAGACTGACTGCAAACAAAATGGATGATGTACCAAAACTCATTCAGCCGCCACAGAGTTCTGTTTGGAATTTTTGTCACATCGCATCACACTCTAAAGTTGGTTTGTAAGACGTAATTTCCTAAACTACTGAACCGATTTCAAAAATTCTTTCACGAATAGGAAGCTATTGGATAGAGTATTGCGATAGGCTTTATTTGTTTGATTTTCCATTTCCCATTTTTTGCACGTGAATGAAACACTGCGAAGCAGCTTACGTGATAAAAGCTATACCTATCCATCCATCAATCCAGTCTATATTAGCCGTATTTTATTATCAGCGTGATCTGATCCGAATCATATCACCAAAATAAAACAATACGGAAAATTATTCTTGAGTTGTGGCAACAGTTGCTTTCAATGCACGACGGATAATGTTTGAGTATGACAAACTTCATATTGCCACCAGCCCTATTGCAAACATTCTGTACAACGTGACGTCACAATATGATGTCAATTGACATGACATTTCATTTGCTTATCGGGGGTGTTACCATATGAATCAAATTAATAATTCTTGTTTTCGATATTGTTTTTTAAAAAATAATTTAAAATTCGATGTTCAAATATGCAACAAATAAACAATATTTTGCTGCTAGTAACATTTGTCAAACATTTATGTTTTTACCGGTGTAGACGACGGTTAAGTATTTCCTAAATGTTTATGAAATGCTTTTTAATTTCGGAAATTCACGGCCATAGGCTCGAAAACAACAACGACACCGCTTCCGTAATATGGTGCGTTTTATTTCTAAAAGGAAATTAGTTTACTTACAATCAGTTCGAAATGAATATCTAACTGCAGTTTGCATTCTGTTCCGCTTAGGTTGGAATTCTTTGACAAAGTAAATGACAGCGGCTTACGCACGAAATTCCAGAAGAACAAACTGAAGTTAGAATTAGATTTTTCTGTGAACAATTACTAGTTTTGAAAACAATTTAAATTTATGCAGCCTGCTATAGTTTCCATTTTTCATGATTCCAAGATTTTCCGGACATTTGTATTTTATGTTAAAAGAAAAAAACTGTCACCTTTCTGCAGGGTAACTTGCGAAACAAATTATTTATTATTTCACCATTGCAAAATGGTTAGTATTTAATGTAATCAATATGAAAAATAAAGGAATAAACTGAGAAATATTTATTAGTGGAAATATTAAAATAAGATATTTTTAGTGCCACAATTATTGTGTCTGTTTATTTTTTTTTTTTTTTGCGTAAAATTATATCGCCGGCGAATGTCGACAGAAAAAAGGCAAGGAATTCAAAGAGCAAAATTGATAAGGAATATTAAAATTTAAAATATGTTTGTAATCAGAGGAGAGATATATTTTTGAGTTACAATCTTTTCATGAATTTTCCGTGTAGTAACGGAAAACAAAAAGGCCAATTAAATTTATTACAAATTTCAAACAATTTAATATACAAAAGAATTTCAAACTAGCATAATTAATGAAAACAATTGAGTAAGCCGAGAACAGCCATGAATAATGTTTATTTAGAAAATAACTTTTTTGTCCTATCCATTTAATTCGGCCTATTGGTTCTTATACTATTTTGGTGCAGATCATAACACTAAACAATTAATAGGACATGACAAACAAATTCTTAGAAATTCTGATGACCCATATAATATATAACGAAAAAAGTTCTATAGCTGACAAAAAAAAGTTTCTTTCTTTCTAAATTTTCATTAAACTTTAATAAGAAAAATGTCTTATGGATGCATACGATCAACAATCATTATTTGTAGATACTGATTTTATTTTTGCAGATGAACCTACCATGATACCATCGATAACTAATGTTAACAACCACAATCTTAACATCCTGTACTGTATAGATTACCTGGGTAAAATAAAATAAGTCACCACACCATACCCAAAGTTTTCTTACACGCACCGATAACGGCCAATTATTTGAATTTTTTCAATGTCACCACAGATTGAGCTGTCAGTCAGCTGTCAGATTGCTATTTGCAATTGGTTGCGTGCGTCTAATTAGCTTTAACATGACACACATACTTTCGCACATAGAAACACGGAAAACAGGAATTAGGCAAACTCTCTTAAGTCGGCAGAGCTGACGGTCTATTTAATACTTAGTTTATGGTACAAACTATGATTCCGGGAAATACTTTGCTTTCACTCTTCATGTCGACGACCGAAGAGAGTTACAGTTATAAGAGTAGTGAATACGTGACTCTTCACACGTATTCACAGATGGGAAATCTAAGAGGGAATTTTATTTTCAAAATTGGTGGGGAAGTGGGTAGGTGCGCGGGAGCTGACGGTCTATCCGATAGGTTGCACTATTGTCGAACTTCGAAACCACTCAACCGATTTCAATGAAATTTTGTGGGTGAGTATTGTTGGTTCCAGTTTAAAAGATAAGATAGTCTTAGACCCGATAGTTTCTCACGAAAGGCCCGGCAAAACCGGATGGGTACAGCTATATTTAAAAGAGACTGACGTCCGTGTGTGCACTCATAACTCGAGAATGGATCGTTAGATTTTTACGATTTTGGGTTTGGTGGATTCGTATTGGCCCAAGGAAGGTCATATGCTACTTTTTGTCGTAGAAATAAAAGTTAAATGGGATGAGATTGGGAATATAACTTTGTATGGGGAACCGCACTTTGACAAAATTAGACTGGATAGAAGAACGGGTAGGGTCACTTACAATACAACAAAACTTACTTCAATTGTTTAATTTTTAAATTCTTTATATGTTCCGGGCTTACCGCTACACAATTTGAAATCGAAAGTCGGCTCAGTTATAATTTTGGTTTAGCAGCCCCAATCCACCCAAACTTTTTAACGGATCTCGTTTGATTTGGTTGTGAAGAATGAGAAATCAAATGTCATAGAAGCCACGATTTTGCCTTAAAAATTCTAGGCAAACATTATAATTCCGCGGATTCCGCTTATTCAGAATGATTTGCCATTGGTTTTTAAGTGGCTTTAATTTCCGATGCGTCTCGCTTTCACTATGACAAAATAATAATAAGTCGCAAGGACAATCGCATAATATTTGTGGCATCAATTCTTAAATTCATATGTTTCTCTCATGGTCAATAGTGTAAGGCGTGCTTACGTGTGAGCAAAACCTTCCCTTTGTACGTCGTGTATCGTAAAGCACTTTAGTGAAAAAGCGGAAGGTTGGCCGAAACGTCAATCATTCCGGTTTGATTGAAATACATCGATATTGCAATACTTTAGTTATTTCTATTGTATTTAATATAACTTTGGAATACAAAATTTGCATTGACCCAATTACATTAAGAACCATGTGAATTGCGCATGCTCGGGATAATCATTTGCATTACAATAACGAATTTGGGCGAAAAGAAGTTCGCCGGGTCGGCTAGTAATTAAATATTTTCAAACCTTAAAACTTCATTCCATCTCAAGTTTTCAAATGTAAGTGTGTTATACAGGTGGGCCTTACTTAACACGTACTTCTTATAGCAAGGTCTCGTTTTAACACGGTTCACTTTTTGCGACATATTTTTGTTTAACACGGTTCAAAGCCTTGTTTTACACGGTTTCCGAAACAATTTTTTTTCTAGATAATTTGTTTTTATTATGCATATACGCATACGCGAATAACATACAAGTTTTGTTAATATGTACAAACCTACTTACATACATTATTCGAAATACAGATATGTAGTATAGATAAATATAAATAGGATATTCTCAAAATGCATTTAGTTTTCAAGATATATGGGAAAGACCCCTTTAAAAATCTGTGTCATAAAATTCTATCCAAATACTGTTATTGTACTTCAAAAATTCTATATTAGTGTGCAAATGTTTTTTATACTGCCGACAGTTTATTCCCAGTATTCGGCAGGCGAGCAGTTTTTCCTTTGTTTAAAATGTGGTGGCAGATGTCGATTTTTTGTATTAACTATGTCATTAATAAAAAAACCGTAGCCGTCCCAACAGTTTTATAACGCGCTTCAATTAAAAAGAAAAAGAAACTTTTATAGTGCTTAACAATGCTCTAAATACCACTCTTCTCTCCACAAATCAATATACTCGTATAAACATCACTACTTAAACGTCCGTAAGAAGTAAAATCTCAACATTTTACTTAAACTCGACTTCCAATACATAGAGTATTTTATCGATTGGTTATCTAATTTCTAGTATCTACATTACATAAGTATCATTCCTAACATTATGAAAAAACAACTCGACCTATCTTTTGCAGCCAATGTGAAAAATTGTGTCAATTCCAAATTCTATTCGCAGTCAAAAGCTTTTGTCTACCGGAAATCCACTATTTCGCCCAGTGGACGAAATTCTACCGCTATAGTAACCTGGCTTACAAGCAACATATTGGAATACAAATTGCACACAGCATTGAGTCACTGCACAATTTTGCAAAAAAAAACAAAAAACATCTTTAATATTTCCGTTCGCCTATTTATTTATAAGATTAAAATCTCAATAAATATCAATGCTAAATACTTATCACTAAAATGTGTCACTAATCACTCACTGTGGCACGAATTCCGCCGAATTTGAACATTCGATTGTGGCTTATACCCACGACTTCAGGATACCTCACAAGGAAAAGTCTAACGGGATCAAATCGCACGATCTTGGTGATATTTTCTATTTTCCTGCAACCATTCTGCATCGATCATTTTTCATAAATATATTAAGCAAATGTAGGTACCTCCACTTATAAGTAAACAAAATGGTATCCACACTTCGTTACGTTAAACGTATAAAATTCTATGAACGCTGCCAGCATTGTATTGTAAGATGTGCCAATACAAATTTCTATGTAAACAATGACGCACCAAATCGTGGCCACTCCGTAAAAATATAGCTTGTAGGCAAAGTAACGGGAAAGCTCTGGTTTCCAACGAACACTCATTTTGACAATAAAGATTTATTATTTGGGCGTGCTGCTCAATAATGTAACTGGCCTTGATTTATTGATTTGGTACCAGTGGCTGAAAAATAAATACCAGATTAAAACGCCAACAAAACAACATAGCCGGCCCAGGCTGCCAACATCGAACCGTCCCGATTGAAAAAAAACCTCTACACCATCCTTTTATTAATTTATTTTATTAATACAAGGTATGCTGTATTTCAATGGAAGAACAACTGTTTTCGTTGGACCAGTCACTCTGTAGCATTACAATTCATTAAAATCCGCTGTCTTGTAGAGTCTTATCTCCCGCGTTTTTTTTAGATAAACTTAAAATATACAAATAACCCAGATAAGCAAGCAACAATATACTATATTTAGTCGTTAACAAGTAAATCAGAAGATTTGTACGTACAGACGTTTGAACAAAAAGTACTCAATTTTTGTCCCGCTTTCTTCTATACAGATTTCGAAAACAGCCGTAATTAGCAGATGTTACTGACAACCATTGAACGTGTTATGGAAGGTATCCATAATGCACAACTTGGTCGCATAAAGCTGAACATGAGTGAACATTGCTAGTTCATCTGAATTAGTCATATCTTCATACATTCTTTTTTTCTTAGCTTAGAAACATGGAATTTTCGAAACACGAACAGTTTCCTTATTTACAATTCAAGCAAAGAACAGAGTGTTTACTTATCAGTTTCGTTAGTTGTACACATCAGGGGATCAATTCTGGTTCTGTGAAAAAAGTGAAACGAAAATGTTTTCACCCTTTCACCGCAATTTCGATTCTTGTTCTACCAAAAAGTGAAACCAAATTTTCATATGAATAATATTTTTTCATAGATTTATTCGATTCACTCTTTCACAGAACCAGAATTGACCCCCTGGCTTGTGAAAAAACCAAGCTTTTTGTTTAGCTGTGGGACCTGTACTTTTTGGTAATTTCGGATCGCGGTGAGACTATTCTCGCTCAGAAATAATAATTATATTCTGCCAATGTTTGCCAAACTGGACCTAGTTACATAAATCATATTGTTCTGTTATCTAGCGATTATTTATTTAAAAATATTTTAACTTTATGTCTTCCAGTTAACTCAACCACAAAACGTTCGGTAGCCCATGACGTCTGCTAAACCAAGCCCTGAACATATATTTGACAACTTTTTCAAAGTTATTATTTAGCATAAGGGACAAAAAAAAAGTCCAGACCGACAATAGAACACACTTGAGCCATCTTACCATGACATTTAAGATATTTCGGCGTGGATCAGCGAGATGTATTGGTCTGCTATCAGCTTTTGTGACCATTTTGTTGTGCCTGTACTATATATCGATAGGACAACCATCAGCGGTACAACAGAAAGATGTTCGCCCCGCTGGACAGCTCCAGCTAAATCAAAGCAATGGTAAACTACGTCACGAAAGAAAACAAACTCAACGAATTCTTGTTGCGAATTCATTTGACGAACGAGGGCTTTCTGTCAGATTAGACTCTAAAAATACACCTGTCTCCTGGGATGGTAAATGTTATACACTGAATGAACGGGAAACAAATATCACAACCCTTAAGGAATACTCTCAATTTGACTTTCAAGTGGGTTACATCGTAAATTAGTTTGTTGCAATACATTTCAACTCATATATAACCTTTTAGCCTGAATGGATACGAACGAAGGAGTATTGGGACAAATCATTTGAAGAACGATACGAACAGCAAAAGAAAGATTCCTTGCGCCCACCCTTAAAGGTAGGTTTTGAACCAATTTATATTGCATTTTTTGTATCTGAGCTATAAGCTTTTATTTCTGTAGATAATTATTGTACCTCACTCTCATAACGATCCTGGTTGGCTTAAAACGTTTGTTAATTATTTTCAAACTGATTCAAGACAGATTTTGAATTTAATTGTTACTAAAATGCAAGAATACAAAGACATGACGTTTATATGGTCGGAAATCAGTTTTCTACAACTTTGGTGGGACCAGGCGCATCCAACAAAACAACGAGTAATATAATTATAAATATTTGCCGTTTCTTGCTAAAAAAAAATTAATCTTTCAGGCTTTAAAACGATTAATTCAGTCTGGGCGTTTTGAAATAACAACTGGTGGATGGGTAATGACGGATGAAGCAAATGTTCACATATATCCAATGTTGGATCAATTAATTGAAGGTTAGTTTAAATTTCCTTAGTTTTTGTTACACAATCATCTTTTTTTATCATAAAAAAGTCCGCATTTTCGCCATAAAATTTTCTTTAAGTTTCACAATCCCATTTTTTTCGCTATTCGCCGGCGGTTTCTCTTTGGACTGTTTTTTTAATGATCGATTTTTTAAACAATTAACAGCAGCATTAAACAAAACTGAAAAACTGTACTGTCACTTAAAAGAGTGTAAGAAAAATTACAAAAAAAAAACAGTCATGTGCGGTCATCATTTTGCAACAAAACGTAGGATGCTTATTCTGTGGTGGTATCTTTATTTGACTTTTCACATGTACATAACTTTCTTTATTCTCATTCATAAAATGTCTACCAAATTTCTCAGTTGTTTTTTTGTAGTAAAAATAAAATAAAAAAACCTTATTAATAAAAAATGTCTGATTACAAATGATGTGAATTCGTACGAATTATACGAATTCGAACCACCACCAATCTGCAGCAAATGTTTAAGCAAAGCGTCATCTAAAAACAAAAATTGTCAACATACTAAGTAAACCGTCATTTGAAGACATAAAGATAGTCAACAAATTACTTGAAATGTACAATATTACTTTGTAATCCCTTTATCATCTCGTTTTACTATTTTAAAATTGAGCCGAAAGAGCCTCTGCAGCTAGCGCTCGTTAAATTCGATATTAGCAGTGTATTTTAAATCCATTGCTTATAAATAATAATAATAATAATAAAATAATTTGTTTTTTTTCCCCCCCCCCCCCCCCCCCCCGTTATTCATGAAAAGATTTTAAATCAAAAATCATATTCCAAATAATATTCGTGATCGATTCTTGTCTTTAAATTCTTTGCCACTTTTCTGCGGACACTCCCGACGAAATTATTTTTCGCCAAAAACAACAAACGAAAACAAACACAATAATTGTGGGAACAAAAATATCTTATTTTATTTCCACGAATGAATTTTTCACAGTTTATTCTTTAATTTATTTATGTTGATTACATTGATGGAAGATAGGAACTGACATGTAAAAAAAAAAATAAGCATTTTTGAGGTGTCATCGACAAACCTTTCTACACATGTGTGAAGTGATCTCTGATATGATCTAACCATTAGAAAACTTGACTGAAGTCGCATTAATCCCCATAGGCGAATTTCTGTTGCCTAGTGTTGTATAAGAGTCCCCATACCATGTCGAATAAAATAATTATTTGCCTAGCAATTATTTGAAATGTCCCTATTTGTTAACTTAACAACGGCTTATAAAGGGTGATTTTTTAGCTGGTTTGGTTTTGGCAACACTGGTTTTGACAGCTGACGTGTGTTTAGTACCTTGTGTCACTGTCAAACAGCTTCAGTTTGGTTTGCAATTTAACCATGGATCGTCTTACAAATGAACAACGCTTGCAAATTATTGAATTTTACTATCAAAATTCGTGCTCGGTTCGAAATGTTCATCGCGCGCTGCTTCCATTTTATGATCGGCATTCTCGACCTTCTGAGCAGTCTATTCGGAAGATTGTGACCAAATTTCGCACCAAATTTACTTTGTTGGACATTAAACCACCAACACGTTTACGTACTGTGCGTAGTGAAGAAAATATTGCGGCCGTATCAGCTAGTGTGACAGAAGACCGCGAAATGTCGATTCGGCGCCGTTCCCAGCAGTTAGGCCTTTGTTACAGCACTACGTGGAAAATTTTGCGGAAGGATTTGGGCGTAAAGCCTTTTAAGATACAGCTGGTGCAAGAACTAAAGCCAGCCGACCTACCACAACGCCGAATTTTTGGTGAATGAGCTCTTGGAAAGCTGGCCGAGGATCCGCTTTTTTATCGAAAATTTGTGTTCAGCGATGAGGCTCATTTTTGGTTGAATGGGTACGTAAATAAGCAAAATTGCCGCATTTGGAGTGAAGATCAGCCAGAAGCATTGCAACAGCTACCAATGCATCCCGAAAAAGCCACTGTTTGGTGCGTTTTATGGGCCGGCGGCATTATTGGGCCATATTTCTTCAAAGATGATGCGAATCGCAGCGTTACTGTCAATGGTGAACGCTACCGAGCGATGATAACAAACTTTTTTTTGCCCGAAATGGAAGTTCTTGACTTGCATGATATGTGGTTTCAACAAGATGGTGCCACATGCCACACAGCACGCGAAACAATGGCGCAATTGCGAGGCGAGTTTGGTGAACAGTTAATTTCACGTTTCGGGCCGGTCAATTGGCCGCCTAGATCGTGCGATTTGACACCATTAGATTATTTTTTGTGGGGGTATGCCAAGGCTAATGTGTATAGGGACAAGCCCGCTTCGATTGACGCACTGGAAGCCAACATCCATGCATTCATTCGTGAGATACCGGCCGATATGTGTGAAAGAGTATGCCAAAATTGGACTCAGCGGATGGGCTACCTGAGACGCAGCCGCGGTCAACATTTGCATGAAATTATCTTTAAACATTAAATTGCAAGGTTCAAACTATCGATTCAAATAAATATTTCATTAATTTTTTCGAATTTTTTGTGTTTTTTATTTAAAAAAATTCTAAACCTCTTAAAAAATCACCCTTTAGATTCCCATGCATCGACAACTGACAGATGACAGTTCACCAGTTCATTTCCCAGCTCCAGAGCGCCTATATTATGTAGAAATAACTAAACAATTTTTTTTTATGTCTCAACAACAGCTCCACCTATCGGGTCCAAAACTATCCTATTTTCAAAGCTGCAGCCAACCATACCCAACCCCAAAATTTAATTTAAATCGGTTTGAGGGGTTTCAGAGATTAGCATACGAATATAGCGACATATGATTTTTATATTACTAGAAATTCGACCATTAAAGTGATCTGGCTTAAACACAACATGTTGCACAATCTTCCCAATAAAAAAAATCGAATATGTTGTGTTTAAGCACTGAAAGTGGAATTTGCCTTCGCCTATTTATATAAAAGATGTACCTTTCGATTCGCATTCACCACTTCACTCCCTAGATCCAGGGTGTCTTTAGAAGTATGCACTTCAAAAAGAAAAAAGAGAACCAACGCTTTCCAAGTTACGAGTACACCAATTCAAATGTAGGATTTTAACATCGTTGGTTACATGGGCCCTCCTAATATATTAGAGATATCTGATAAACATTTTGGCATACAATGATGAAATTTGCTTAAACTATTTATTATTATCTATAGTGCTTTTTTTATTTGTGTGTCAAAACGACAGCGTTATGGTGGAATGCGGCCATGCTAAACTATGAAGTGATGCAGTTATGTGTGTGCCACCGTGTAGAGTAGCAGCGTCTGTAAAAACACTCATGTCGTTTTCCATTGGGACCATCAGAAATCTTTTTCAGATCTCAGATTTTACGCTGCCAATGGAACGCGCAACGAAAGTGATCTGCTTTTATAAATGTATTAGTGCGTTATTTGGCAGTAATATCAGCTGTTCAATCTGCATTTGCTTTTGCAAAAAACACAAATGGATATCGACTTCGAAAATGTTTCCCCTTTTGCAGATACAAATTTGGTATTTTTGGTGATTCGTTGTCTTCAGATGACGAGGAAGACTATGAAGATAATAATTCCTCCAAAATTATATCCAGGGCTATTTATGTTTTTCGTTATTTTGGTTTTCACGAAACTTTGCGCATTTGGCTTGAAAGCAAACTTCTTAAAATGACGTAAAACAGCTGTGCAAAGCATATTGGTATGTGTAGATCTGAAAAAATATCGAGATCTGCAAAAAGTGCTCCGAATCGAAAAAAAGATTGATTTTTTTGCCCAATGGAACATGAAAAGTGATTTAGATCAAAAAAAAGATTGATTTTTTGTCCCAATGGAAAACCACATCAGTTATATACTCCCTTATAATAACTTTATAATTATTGTTTATTTTTTGTATGTACATATATGATTTATCGCTGTAGAAAATAGATTGTTTTTTTTTTTAGTTAGTTTTTGTTTGGATATCTATAAATATCATAAATATGTTGTTTTTTTTTGTAAAACAGAGGTTTATTTTACGAGAATAAGCTAAGGTTAAAAGCAAATCTACTTAAATACATATCCATTCAAGAACCTACACGTTTGGACTTGCAGAGGATCAAATGTAAAATGATTACCCAGTACAAAGTTTATATTTAATATTATGCATATCTTCTTAAGTGGAATTCTAAAGTTCGTTGTATAAACTAAACTGCAGATTTTTGTATAAACAAATATCATTATTAATCACCCTTATTCCGAATGGCGTGGACGACGGTTTAATAAACGTCAATTTGAATTTCGAATTACGAGAGGCTTTTTTTGAGTCGTTGAACGCTATTGGCGTTTACTGTTTACTGATCGACATGTAGTGAACGACGGCTGAAAATGTAAGTATTCTTAAATTGGTAATTTATTCAAATGACTAGACTAAATCAGATTAATTTCTAGGGTTAAAATTTCTTCAAAAATATAAATACCATAAACTGATACAGCCATTTATCGGTCATTGGCTGATATGCAGCTGGTGTGGATCGTATGTGGAATGTGAACTGCTTACTGACGACTTTTTACCCTGTCGTGAAAGTTATGTAGTATTCGTTTGGGCTTTTTCAGATTTGCCCTCAGCTTTCAGATTTCGTGTGCCTAATCGAGCATAAAAACACTCTTGCTCTTTTTTGTGTTGATATTCGTGCGACTTGAATATGTGTAGTTTTCGACACTTATCTATGCGCTTTCCATTCACTGGTTAAATTTTATATTAAAACACTCGAAATGTCCCTCCCGATTGATTTCTAAATATTTGTAAATAAACAATTTACAAAAATAGATTCAAACGATGCAACGCCTATCTTTGCTATAGAAAAAAATCACACGAATGTCAACAAACTCCACCAGTTGTCAAACTCTAATGCACTTGGATTGGTAAATCTGAAGCAAATCTGAGAAAATATCTAGATTCGCAAAAGTGCTCTGAAATCTGAAAAAGATTGGTTTTTTTTTTTTGTACCAAACGAACATAAAAATTGCTCATATGTACCCGCGAATCAGTTGCATTGTTGAAGGTAAAGTTCGAACGAATTTTTCATTCGCGGGTTTGTGGATCGCAAATGTTATGTGGATTATGAATAAAGTGTGACAGTTCGCCGCAATCATTTTCAATACGCGGGCAAATTGATGTAATTGTAAATTTCGCAGTTCGCGCTCATATGAATGTTCATTTACATGAAGACTATCAATACTAAATACAAATTCATTTTCACTTACTTTGAATTGGGCAAATCAAATGGATTTGAATGATCTCTTATTTGTGATCCTGTTAAAATTAATTCTTTTGTTTTTTTTTTTTGCCCTTTCACTGCTTTCTTCTTCCTCACTATCTGAGCTGTAAAACATTTCAATGCTATTCCTCCTATAAATCTTTTGAAAACTAAAATCTTTCGAGAAGCAAAAACAATTCCACAAAAATGTATTATCGAAATAAAAAAAAACATATTTTTGACAGTTTCATATATTTACAATCGCTACCAATCCTTCGAAAAGATTTTACTACATTTTAGTCGTCTACAAATTTGCTACAAATTCGGCGGGTCGTCTGTGTTAGGTAATAAGGATTGAAAACCCCCACGACTCAAGAAACGACAAAAGTCGTTTTCGACAAACGACAACGATAATCGAGGTGAATAGTTCTAGAATAGGTTCCTTTACTGTCCATAATTTTTTTTTATTTATTAAGAAGTTTAGAACAAAATATTAACAACAAGCTAAATGTCTTGATTTTTTTTAGGTCATCAATGGCTTCTCACAAACCTCAATGTAACGCCTGAAGTCGGATGGTCAATTGATCCATTTGGGCATGGAAGCACCGTACCATACCTTCTTGCTGGAAGCGAATTCGAGGGAACAATAATACAAAGAATTCACTACGCTTGGAAACAATGGTTTGCTAAACATCAAAGTGGTGATTTTTTATGGGCCCCATTCTGGAATTTAAGAAAAGAATCCAATGCAGATAATAGTTTGTCGAAAAATAATTTACTGACGCATAATATGCCATTTGACATTTACTCCATTAAACATTCCTGTGGACCACATCCATTCATATGTCTGAATTTTGACTTTCGTAAAATACCTGGTGAATACACTGAGTACTCTATCAAAGCTCAATTTATCACCGACGAAAATGTTGAAGAAAAGGCACAGTTGCTATTAGAGCAATACTCACGTACCGCATCATTATTTCCTCACAATGTGGCGCTAATACCCGTTGGTGATGATTTCCGCTACAACAAAGAACGTGAAGTTGATCAGCAGTATACGAATTACAAAAAACTCATCGATCACATAAATGCGAATAAGAAAATTTATAATGTTGACATTGCTTTTGGAACACCACGCGATTATTTTCGTGAAATAAAAAAACGATTGGGACAATTCCCCATGCTCAAGGGTGACTTTTTTGTTTATTCGGATATATTTTCTGAAGGTCGACCTGCATATTGGTCTGGATACTTTACTACACGACCATTTTATAAGATTTTAAGTGCTGATTTGGAACACAATTTACGTTGTGGGGAAATTCTATTCACAATTGCCTACAACACAGCTCGTCAATTTAAACATGAAAATGCTATAAAAGTTTTTGAAAAGAACTATGAGAAAATGATTCTCGCTCGTCGAAATCTTGGTTTATTTCAACATCACGATGCGATAACGGGAACATCAAAGTCCGCCGTGATGCGAGATTATGGTCTACGGATGTTTGAGAGCATACAGGATGTTGTAAAAATGCAAGAATCTACAATTGAACTTCTATTACAAAATTCTACGTCAAATCACAATTTCCTTCTAAGCGAATTAGAACGAGACAACTACAATAAATTGGCGCGAAAAACTCCTATTTCTTTGGGCGAAAACAACGAAGCTTCATTTGTTGTTTTCAATGCATTAACTCAAAAGCGGGTGGAAGTGTTAAACGTACGTACTACAAATCCAAATGTAAAAATTCTTAATGACGAAAATGTCCCCGTGCTTATGCAAGTGAATCCTGTTTGGAATATCACGGATAATTATGAGAATCCAAACTCCATGCACTCTGAACGAATTCGAATATCGACGAAGCAGTTTGAAATTCAATTCTTGGTCACACTAGAACCACTTTCATTAACAACATTCAAAATAGTCCCTGACGAGAATTATAAGAAACAAATGGCTGCAATATATTGTGACGAATGCAACGACAGTACCGTGAACATCGAATTTGACGTAAAAGCTAAGCCTGCCGGTGATATACAGTTGGAGAATAATAAAATGCGTCTGCTCTTTGATGAAAAGTCGGGATTTATGAAGACAGTCACACGTAAAAACTCTGGACGAGCTATGCAATGTGCTATTAAGTTTGCTGCCTATAGAAGTGCTCAGTTTCACTCTGGAGCGTACCTTTTTAAGACCGATCCAGAGCAAAATGAAGCTGAAAAAGATGTTCTTGAGCAGTATGAAGACATTCGCATTATCATAACATCAGGACCAATAACCAGTGATGTGACTGTTATATATGGCCCATTTTTAGCTCATACGACGAGAATTTTTAACACGCACACACATATAGATAGTGCTATATATATAGAAAACGATATTGATTTTGAGCCACCACCAAAGAACAGAGAAACCGAATTATTTATGAGGTTTTTGACTGATATAGAGAATGGGGGTGAAACTCCAGAGTTTTATTCGGACCAAAATGGATTCCAATTCCATAAGAGGGTGAAGATACCTGCGATTGGCATCGAAGGTAATTACTTCCCCATAACATCGGCCGCTTTTATTCAAGACACAAAAGTTCGTTTAACTTTACTTACCACTCATGCCCAAGGAGCTGCAAGCTATGAACCAGGTCAACTAGAAGTAATGCTAGACCGACGTACTCTTTATGATGACTATCGTGGAATGGGCGAGGGAATAGTTGATAGCAGGCTTACCCGTCATAAGTTCTGGCTACTCATAGAAGAAATGCCATCTCAGATACAAAACACCTATCATGTGCTAAGTTTGTCATCTAATTATTTCGCAAACGGTTTGCGCTACCCACCGAATATTTATTTTATAGAGAATCTCGAAATACGAGCTCCAGCGAATTTACGAAATAAAGTATCTCTATTGCCACATCCATTACCATGCGATTTGCATTTACTAAACTTGCGTACTTTATCTGATGAACAATTGTCACTATTTCCATCAAGATCAACGCTCTTGATATTACATAGACAAGGATTTGATTGCAGCGTGGGTAATTTAGAAAACGCTGTTCCTTGTGATGCATCTGGAGCAACAGACGCTGTGTGGAAAATGGCATTGAATAATCTTAATATTGAATCAATAGAAAGTACCTCATTAACAGGTGTGCGAAGTAAACATAAGTTGCGGTCTTTTGCCGATATTAGTTTAGATCCTATGGATATCAAGACATTTATTTTAACTTTTAAGGGTTGAAAACAGTTTTCATTTACATATTTTTGATTGCAATGGAGTTAGACAAATATTATATTCAAATGCACATCACAAATTTCGAGAATTTGTTAGAGTAAATTTACAAATATATAACGAGCTGTACCCAGTAGCGATAAATATAAACGTTCAACCAGCTTTATCGGTTTTAAAGTAATTGAGTTAAAAAACTCTGCTTTTAATTTTCGATATTCGAAAGTCACTACCTATCACATTACATTGACCGATATACGTCTTACATATAAGCGAAACAACAATTAGATATCTTTTTACTTAAAAATATAATCTAACCTTTATTTCGAATTTTATCCATTAACTATTTATTTTTTGTGTAAACGATTTTTTTCGAGTTAGCTGGTAATTTTACGCTGGTTGGAGAAAATGTTCATTAGGAGAAATTTAACGATTTGTGCTAGAGCTGATCCGCTTCACCGGGTAAATAACTAATACAAGACAAACGAAATATTTAATTTATATTCCGCGATACTAATAATCATTTTTAGTGTCCAGGCTAAATTTTTCGAACTCACAATGGCGAAAGTTTCCATACGAAATTGCACACTGTGACCTTCAAAATATTTAGTGTGATTAGTAAGGCCCATTGTGTTTACATTTTCTTCAAGTGTTTTTTTATATACAATATTTTTCGTTTTGCCGTCGGTCAAAGTTATTAAGGCAGATGGTGCAGGCACGTGAACATTCTACATACAGCTGCCCATGCGTAAATACTGTAACCTCTAAGTTTATACCACATATTCCTAAAAATTGGCCTTGTGCCTTTTAAATCGTAATTGAAAAAGCAAGTCGTATCAGAAACTGAAGACGTTTGAAATTGAACGATAAATTCGGTGGAATTATTGGAATTCTCGGAATTAAAACAACGTCACCTTTGTATTTACCTTTTAAAATCTTTGCTTCGATTACATTGTTCAACAACCTTTTTACTGCAAGTCTTGTACCATTCCAATTCCGAGATTGGTTGATAATGCGTAGCACTATTTTCGGCACGACAACGTTCAGTGGTAGGATGTTGTGGCAAACCAGGCAAATCAATAGAATTCAAAAATTCATTGGGATAATTCACGACATAATCTTGATTCATAGCTGTGTCGATCGATTTGTATGGAAAAAATGACAAATGTAAATGACATCATTTACGTCTTTATTTGTTCCTGCCAAAATTGCTCGTTCACTCAACCAATCACTACTATTTAATTGTTGCGCAATATTTTTCATTTATTAATCGATTCTTGTTTCGATTGAGTCATTCGAAGACAATTAGTTGGTAGTGTAAATAAGCCAGTTGAACTATCAACTTGTAATTTGCCATTTCCAATATCCAATAACTGATTAGAAAAGTATCGTTTTTTAATTGAACGCGTACATTTGGGATAAGTGTGAGTTTTTTACATGCTTCCACAAATAGGATAATTTTAAACATGAATTCAATTCATCAGCAGCTTTAGATCGTGGAACAACAGGCAAAGTTTGGCGAAAATCACCGCTAACAATATCAAGGCACCATATTGAAATGTTCTATCTAACGCTTCCAAATACTTTTTGTGAGCCATCGTGCATTCATCCTTTTCATCCTTTTCCCATGCCTGAATCCTTAGAATTTTTACATGTAGGTGTTTCATGCGTGTTCAAATGCAATTAAAGTTCGGGCACCTTCCAATAAATTCCCTGCAATTCCAGACGAAGCGAGTGGCAAACCAAGTTTACTGATCGTATGGTCGCTAGAAGTAGTCAAATCAAAAATGTTTTTCCACATTCCAAACCTTTCATTACAAACAACATTCATGATTTTATTTTGGAACATCTGACCGCACAAATGCATCCAATTCGCCACAATCATAATTTAATTAACGCCGCATTTTAGCGTTGAATAAATCTTGGAACCATTAGGTGCTATCAATCCCAACATAATGCTTTATTTGCAATTGACATATGTATAAATTTCTTCAATCATAATTAGAGCTTCATTGCGAATGGCTGCATTAATTCGCAACTTTTGATTAAAAGTAAAGAAGCGTGTAAAATATCATATGACAATTCATCTCGATAATCGATCCATAATTCAAGCGAATTTGAAGGTGAACATGTTGAAATTATTATTGCAAATAATGTTCGCAATTATTGATGAGGATGTGCAGATATCGCAGCTTTTCATTCCAATGTATATCATTTTCCAATAAATTCAAGAGCTGGCATGCTTCTCTATATGTCGCATACACTTATCCATTAACTGTTTTCAAATCTTTAAAAGATATCGGACCGCGAACGTTGATCAACAGCAAACGCAAATAAAAACACTCATCTTGTTTTGGATGAACTGTGTAAACTCGTCCCAAAACATCTGTTGTTAAAATATCTGGATGACTATCAACTGCCTTCCCTTGTTTGCGCGTTTGAAAAGACTTTGATGAATTGTTCCAAGTGAAAAACTTTGGTACTTCTGAATATAGCAACGTTTTTGCAAAAGTATAAGTTGCAAACAACTCAAAATAGGCAGGTAATGTTGTATTTGGTGGTTCTTGTGCTATTTGCCTTTCGTTTTCGGGCGTAAAACAAACACGTTGCCTATTTTCTAGATGAACTACTAAATGAACAACAGCTGGTTGCCTATCATGTATTGCAAATGACGATATTCGCCATACTGCTTCATTGCTGCTCACATATCTGCCCAATTGATATTTGTTAATTTCATCGGTTTTATTTTCAACGCCAAATACAGCCCACTTCCTTTGTTTATATATTTGCAAATATATTTAATCGATTCGACAGAATTGGAATACTCGACACTTATTTGTGGTGAGTACGGCACAATCCGACAGCAGTCTACTTCTACATCTTCATTTCTAATTTTCAATGATTTGATGAACGGCGTGGATAATTTTTGGAACATTTTCCATCAATAATACATGGGGATGCTGTGCATGGACAATGAATCATATTTTTTGTGACAACATCAAATAATATTGGTTCAATAGTTTAATCGGGTATTATTACTATATCAATTTGGAAACTTGTTATATTCTGTAGTACCTAACCAAATTAAAATATGCGCATGTGGTAAACGCCGCTTTTGCCATTCAATAGATTACATCCAGTTTTTGACTTTACCAAGTCTTTACTTTCCTGTTTAAATACGCGAGCAGTGATATCGTGACGATCAATTGGATACTGACCGGGCAACCAATTTTCTTTGATTTCACTCCATTGTGGATTACACGTAAATGTGATAAAAAAAAATCAGGTCGTTCGTCACGTCGAACATATGCCTGCGAATGTTCGTGCATATGTCGCGGACTTCCAGTGTATGACAATGGTAAAATTACCATTTCACAAATATTATTGACGTTATCTTCGCTGTTGGTGGCATCGCGCAAACAAAAGTATTCCTAAAACGTAATTTTATCTGATTAAATCGAAGAAAATTTATGCGCTTGAATCGTCTGGCATGTTGTACTTTATCCGCACGAATAACAATTTATGGTAATCACTTGGCATACGATCGAGTGCAACTTTAAAAAGTCGCACTAATTCATTGTGCTCATGGTACACATAATCTGTAATTTTATCAGTACCAAAAGAAGTCATTAGAAAGCAGGAATTGTATGCTTGAATTTTATCTACAAAATGTTTCGAAATTGGTGAGATTTCATTAACTATATTACATCCATTTAACCGATTGAGACTGATCGATGTGCACTGTAATCCATAACATCGTATGCGAAAGCAACACCTTATAAATTGAAATACATATCTCTTCGTCTTTGCCGATTTTCTTCCTGGTCTTGCCATACGATCTGGATTCACAATATTTCGCTGTTCTCATTGTTCTTGACATTCAGATCTTCTACCACTTGCTACATTTTCCGCATAACGGTCTCGGCGACCTATATTAGAACGTCTAGGACGCCTCGGTTCGTAACATTTGTAAAAACATAATCAAAAATTAAATAACCAACAATATAATCATGTTTAATATTAGTATTATTCCAGGAAATGTAAAAATAATACAAAAATCGTAAATTGTTTTCCAATTAATTTGTATATCAATTATTTTTTATTTAAAAAGAACTGTGGAATGATCTTATTTCGTTGCTACAGTTTCTGTTCGATAATTGGTCGAAATTTCACCGTTAATCATCATATTCGCCAATAATTCCAAATCTATTGGTTCACCTTAAAGATTTTTGAATTGCCGAACATTTGAACAAAAATTGCATTACTTATCGAAATTGAACTTGTGTCTTTGATTTTGGTTGATGACGAAACAGAACCATTTATTTTTTCCTCAGTCTTTATATAATATTTTCCAGATGCAAATTCATCAGATAACAAACTTAAATCCAAATCATCTTCGTCATCTATAAGTTGAAAAATTCGCATCAACCTTCTTAAAATAATTTTTTTTTTTTTTTTTTTTTCAAACCGTTTAACATTTGATTCTGTTCCTTGTTTTGACTCTCGAACTTTTCTTTTTGATCCTTCATTTCATTTTGAAGCTGTACTTTTCGGTATTCCCATTGTTTGAAAAATCTATCTAATTCTTCTTTGATATTGCCTTCCATTATGCAATTTATCTTAAGAAGATGATAAACTTGCGTCTGAAAAATAAATTTTCTTTTAATTAAATATACCGCTCATAAAAGCTGCAACAAAATATCACGCACTTTTATGTATATTTTTATATCACCACTTATTCTCCTTTTTTTTTTAAAATTTTCAATAGGTACCAGTTATTCTCCCCTTTTTAAAAATGATTCAATTTCTACTGAAATATTTCTTTGAAATAAATTTCATTGAGAACAAAAGCTTACGGAAAAATACTTGTCAAAAGTTGAAAAGAAAGTTTTTTCCGAACTTCGGCTGGACGGAATTAAAATTTTCTTATTTCTAAACCATCTACAAATGGTCCCCTTTCATTAAAAAAAATATATGTAAATCCACCCAGCCGGACTCTAGATATAAAGTCACACACAAAAGTAAAACTCGTTTTTATATAGAGAGATTGAATGTAAATAGTAATCATTAGCAGTCAGTTGAGTTTAAATTAGTTCAACTAAATAAAATAAATGGAGGCTGCAGGTCCATTTGTTTAGTAACACAGCATAAATATGTTTGAAATGAATGAATCAAAAACAAAATGTTCCCTAGTCAGTGGAGGTGAATTAAGGATGTGAAGCGCTTCTAATTACTTCTTTGTATTTAAAAAAAAAAAAACCGGAGACAAAAAAACACATATTATTAAAAGCAATGTGTACAATTTTAGGGTTCGCATTTTACAATAAAATCACCCATCACATGAAGCTCAGAGGTTGGATTACTGCATTCGCTTACGAGCAATACGTCGCTGATTTTTGTGGATCCGATCCCGGATGTGGTAATTCAACCCCATTTAAAATTGTGAAACAGTGGCTTTATACGAAAGGTGTTAAATTTTGTTTGGCGTCATGATAAAAAAAAAAATAATATCATCGACAAATTCTTGCTGTAGCGTAAAAAAAAGCCAAAACATGTAGAAGCTCAAATCTTGTTTACCAACTATCGCCAACTAGATGATCACTTTAAAAAAAAACCGCCGATATAATGTAGTATTAATTATAACATTTCTCGAATTTATTAACTATGCTCTCTAATAGTTCCAAGACGACACTCTCCATTGCAATCTAAACCGAACTCTAGTAACAATAAGGTATTTAAACTCCAATAGATATTTATCCGACATTCCATTTTGAATGCCCTAAGGTTTCTCTTTATTTTCCGAACAAAATATAAGAGTACAGGGCTCTATTCGTATCCTCAAATTGTAATAATTGTACTCTTAAATTCCTCAGGCAGCAAATACATTTTCTTCTTATGATTAAAACAGACATTTAGGAAAAACATAGGTAATATTAATTAAGTAATATAGTTTATATTTTATTAAGATTGAATATAAATAGAAAATGTATTCATAAAATACTTTTTTATAAGGATATTAATGTTTGTTTAATGAATTTATTACTTTCGACTGATGTGACACATTTTCAATTACAATTGTTTGTTTTATTTATTAGCTTAGTTACAATTGATATTAGTAAACTCACTGTAAAATAGTATTAAATATTTAAGTTAAGATACATTGGAGGCAAATATTTATTATAAAATGTTTAGATTAAAGCTAATTTAGTAACAAATATATATTTTATCGAATATTAGATCTAAAATCATTATTGCCTACAGCAAAGAAAAATGTATTGAGAAAATTATTGGTGTGATATGTTTATTAAAAGATGCGTGCACGGTAGTTTTTTGTCTTTGTCTCATGAAAGAATATGAAATCATACATTTCCAACAAAATGTCAGTTTTTTTTTTTGTTGTTACTGAATAAAAATGTTAGTTTTAATATTACACTTTTATACAAGTATGATTCGCATTCGATTTATTTGAAACTAAACTTACTCTACGTATTTATTTTAATCAATAGTATGTAAATCAGTTAAACCCAAAGGTGGTGTACTTCGGCATAACTAAATACACTGTAAATATTGAAATTGGAATATTATAATTATATTAGCCTCATTTAGTACGAAAGCGAATAAAGTAACAAATATAGATAAATTTTATTTAAATATTCTGTTAAATTATTATCTAAAAGTTGTCTAAAAAATTAACAAATTATTATCGGCGCAAACAAATTTAAAAATACATCCGAAAGCTTTAAAAACTATCTTAAACAGATGAACCAGTTATCTTGCCTGTAGTCGGCAATATTGTTTAATGCAGTGCTGGCTGTGATTTTTTGCGAATCTTTCATATATAAAGGTTGGCAATCTGTATTTTATTATGTATGTATTTCATTAGAAATTAAAGCTTTTTTTTACAAAAAAAGTAATTGCACCTCATTTTATAAAAATATTTTACAAAAAGCAATCCATCAGGTAAGTTTGATATGCGCGTTCACCGTTCACATACACCAAGCCGCGTGGAGGGATACTTTGCGCTGCGTACCCATCCTGATGTCCTCAGAAACCCGCAAAGAAAATTATTGAGAATGACAGAGAATTCATTGTCTTTCATTGAGCAACAGCATTTTTTTATTTGATGTTAATGGAGCATATCATATTGTACGTTATCAACCATTGTGTATCTACCGAAAAACTATTTGTGACTTCATCGACGACTTGGATTTAACAGTATCGATGCAGTTTGCGCATAATAATATAGAAGATTTTTATTAAATAGGAATTTTTGGATTGAAATGGATCTCTATATAATTCTTCGTCAACGAAATGCTTACAAAAGGAGACAATTTAAATAAATGTGTCTAAGAAAGTATAATAATTGAATATAATTTCTAAATTTATATTTTGTTTAGCTGTCAACGCGAAAACGCTCTCTTGAAGCGCCGATGATACCTTCACCCGGTTAAGACCTAAGTGCAAGCTTCAGCTCCATTGAGTAGGACTGGGTTGATAAGGTGGTATACAGAATATTCCTCAGGATAGAACTCTTCTACTTAATTGGCTTCTCAACTCAAAGTAACAGATATTTATTCTATTTATACAAACCTTAATAATTTACAAAAACAGATTCATCGGATGCAATGCCTTTCTCTGCCGTTGGAAAAATTCACGAAAACCTAAACAAACTCAAATGCGCTTGTATTGGTAAATCTCAGAAAATATCTAGATTCGCAAAAGTGCTTTGAACTCTGAAAAAGATTGCTTTTTTTTTGTAGCAAACGAACATAAAAATTGCTCTTTCGGTTTCGGTGTTATTTAGTAAATTTTTTTCTTCTTGGGAACTATAACCTAAAAAGATTCAAAGCGTGTATCGGTCTTAGTAAAAACAACCTAAGAATCCAAACAGGTCTCCTAACGGGCCACACTAGACTAAGGGGACGCCTGAGGAAAATAGGCTTATCAGAAGAAGGTCTCTGCAGATTCTGTAATGAAAGCGCTGAAACCCCAGATCACATTCTGGAATCCTGTGGAACACTGACCCATAAGAGTATTAAACATCTGGGCAGTACCAGTTACTAGATAAAGATAAAGATTTACAAACCATGAACCCACTACTCATTCTCAGATTCATAAAAGAAACTGGACTGGATGAAGTGCTCTAAAGTAGATATTCTTGCGAAGGCTGAGACGGAGCAAAGACCCTCAACCCACTGTGAAGCGATCAGGCTCTGGAAAAAGGTTGAACCTTTCCAATGTATAAGCAGGGGGCACAATAGACCACAAGGTCGCAGAGCACTAGAACCTCTCTATTATTCACCCCTATCGAGGTATCCGTTCGAAAAAAAATTCCGATACGAAAGTCAAATCTGGGGCCCTACTCTGTATCTGGTTTCGAAAGTAATATTTTTCGAAAATTAACTTTTTTTACTTTCCATTTCGAAAGCTGAATGAAATGTACTACTACCCCGATTTAGAATTCCGAAAGTATTACAGAGTACCAAGTAGTCGGAGAGCTTCGGAAAAAAATTGCCGTGTAGCTGTCAAAAGTAAGTGCTATAACGCTGTTCCACGCATTGCGACAAGGTACGTATAGCTATCAGAGACAATACTGAGACCCCCAACTCCGGCTGATTTTCCGTTACTTGCCTACAAGCTATATTTTTATGGAGTTGTGAGTTTTTTTGCGCTAGTATTGAAACATAGTAATTCGTATTGACATTTCGCGAAACTTAAAAAATTCCGGGTCACCAGCACACGTTCAAAAAAAGAGCACAACTTCCGCTGTCGGCAAAGCTGGCGGCAGTGTTCATAGAATTTTATACGTTAAATTTGAAATTATTTGTTACGTGTGGATAGTATTTTATATTTAGGAATAAGTGTAGTTTTGCTTAAAATATTTATGAAAAATCAACAATGAAGATGGGTTGAGGGAAGATAGAAACATTTTGAGCAATTTTTCTTCAGTTATTCAAGAAAAATTCACGCATGGAATCGAAGTTAATAATATTCAATGGGTCACCAGCACACGTTCAAAAAAAGAGCACAACTTCCGCTGTCGGCAAAGCTGGCGGTAGTGTTCATAGAATTTTATACGTTAAATTTGAAATTATTTGTTACGTGTAGATAGTATTTTAAATTTAGGAATAAGTGTAGTTTTGCTTAAAATATTTATGAAAAATCAACAATGAAGATGGGTTGAGGGAAGATAGAAACATTTTGAGCAATTTTTCTTCTGTTATTCAAGAAAAATTCACGCATGGAATCGAAGTTAATAATATTCAAAAGCGGAAAATACACAACCATGTTTATCCTAATATGTTTCTAGTATATAATACATCTCATTTAGGTAGCTTTATTTAACCAAACACATTATATTATTCGCCTTTTAAAAATATTTAATAACAAACCAAAAGCATCCAGTAATGCAAAAATTTGGTATTCCCAAACTCTATCACATTCCCCCACGTTTGGCAGAGGTTGGCAGCATTTATTTTATATTTTTTGTATGTTTTTGCATGTCACACGGATTCTGAATTGACATAACAACGATAGTAAAACAAAATGGAGAATTTGAAAAAAAAATCGAGGGGGCCAGCGGCTAGAGGATTGCGAGTTGGGGGTCTCTGTGTTGTCTCTGATAGCTATGTTTACACGATGGCCAGATCTGCCAATATTGTCAGGTCTACAAATGAGCTGCAAATGATCTGACAATAGCGAACTACCTTACAAAACCAAATTGCCAGTTCACACGGTTGTCAGGTTTTATTCAAAACTCTGACAATTTCATTTGCAGATGTTTTGCCTACAAATAATGTTTCTGGCAACGTTGTCAGGTAGAAAATTGCCAGTTCACACGGTTGGCAGATGTTTGTTTACAAAAAATATGCGCAGATCCGTTTGCAGGCATTGTCAGACAAACTAAAAATAGTTTCTTTTTACGTTCGGTGGTGAAGTCTTGATTGAGGAGCACGTAATACCTTAATAGAAAAAAAAATGTAATTGAACAAAAAGATGCAATTGCGGTTGTGTAATATTTGGGAGCAGCGACGAGAATCAATTGCGACATAAACGTCGGCGTGTTTGCACGAAGGTTAGGGTGGGCCGACCAACAGCAGGGGGGACTTTACGCAAAATTGCTCATGGAATTGAGATCTGAGGAGCCACAATTGCATGTCAATGGTTTAGTGACTCCGCATATCCAAAAGCAAGAAAAAAATAAGCGTTTCAGCGGCTTACTGGCTTATGTTGACTCTAAGATACCTAGCGACCGGGGAACATTTTCATTACCTAATTCAATGTACAGCAGAGGCCTGGGATTCTGTTGCTACCAAATTTACGAACTTTGGCAATTTCCAAAATGCATTGGAGAAAGGACACAAATATTTCTAGTTCCTTTTGCAAGGGTCATAAAAGGAAGAATACAAATGACAAAACAAAAAGTAATTAAGAAGGATTATAAACATCTGCAGATATTTTTACAAGCATCATAAAACGGGAAACACAAAATATACGTAGAACAAAAAGTGAACAGAAAAGATCATAATTTTTTCTAGATCCGTTTAGAAGTATCATTAAAAAAGGAAAGGGTTATAAACTTTCATAAATCCTTTTCGATGTTATTATTGACTTTTTCGTCCACGTACATTTTTCAAATTTTTAATTCACACGATTTGCACCAATTTACAGAAAAATGCAAAAAAAAAAACCGAAAATTATTTTTGTTCCTTCAAATTATGAAAAATATTTGTCTACAAATGAAAAATTTGCAGATGTCGCAATCAGAGCGCATCTGCCAACAGCAAATGAGTCTGCAAATGTCCCAAACGTCTGGCAATGGTCTGACAATGATAAAATTGGGTGTTCAGACAGATTGGCAGATACCTGACAATTTCACTGTCAGATGGTTGTCTGGCAATTATCTGACAATGACTTTTTTAATTTGTAGACCTGACAATATTGTCAGATCTGGCAATCGTCTGAAAAAAGCTTAAGTTATTTTCAGGATCTGCCGTAGTGGGAATATTTCGTCGTAAGTGGACGGGTGTATCCACAGCAAATAATTATAGACGTATTACTTTATTGTGTTATAACTTCATATAAATTTGGTCCTTTTTTAAGTAAGTATCCCTGTGTATTAACCAATTCTATGAGATTTGTGACACCACATTTAATACCGGCATGTGAGGCCATGTCCTTGAGCTCTTCGAATTCAAATATTTTTCTTCCCAACGCATTAGATCGAACATGAAGCATTTGAATAAACTTTTTAAATTGACTTCGTTGACTCGTTCCAGCGACACTGCTATTCAGCGTTGTATTTAATTTATTAAAGGCAGATGTATCTGTACTATGACGCATAATTTCTATAGCATCGCTAGCATGTTTTAATGTTGCCTCTGTGCATAAATCAATTCTAGCTCTAGCCTGTGTCAGTGTAATCAGTGTTTCCAATTGCCTGCAAACGAAAAAACTATATTACTTATTTCTGATTTGAAATGTTAAATATTTACCAAGAAGTTATTGAATGGCGTTCGTTGTCACATTGTTCACTCCGTAATCCCAAATAAAATTCTTTAATTTCTTCGACAGCTACTTCTGTTAATAGCGGCTTGATGTTTTGGCGAGCGTATGCTGAAATATATAGATGTATTTGAAAATAATCGATCACATTTGAAGTTAGCATACCAATAAATCTTTTCAGCAAAACTGTTGGTAGCAAATCTAATTTTTCATCACAACCTACTCTTAGTCCCTCGTGTAACTCAATGTTGTTTTTTAACACTCCATTATTTGGTTCCTGATCCAGGCTATACTTTGGTGGTATGGATAAAACCTTTTTCATACCCGAATGTAATACATATTTCACCATAGTATTATCTCGATCTTTATCAGCCTTATCAAAAAGAACAAAAACCAGGTGGAAAAGGGATAATAACGATGGGCTTAATCGGATATTTTCACGCAGGTGCTTTGATGAATCATAATGCCCACCAGCCGGATTAATTGCGGAAAGCACAGATGTTCTTGCAGCAACATTGAACGCAGTATTTGTACTTCTGACAATAACTGACTTTGTCTGCAATATGTGTATGAGATTTTCTTGATTTGATGAAACCTTATCCATGTCATCAATGCAACAGTGTCCAGTTTGTGATATGAGTATGCATCCAGTATCAATGAAGCTATTATTATTTGAGCCTGCAGACTGCTGTACTGTTGCTATGAAATGTGTGGGTGTTTTCCCTGATGCTAATTTTCCTGTATAAAATATAATTCCATAATTATTTTAAAGACCAATTTTTCAGTAGTTAGGAAGCACAAAGCATGCGAATTTCCTAGAAATTACTTCCGAAATAGCTACCGCAATGTTTTTCATTAAAATATCGAACGTCCCAAATACTAAGGTATTGTTACCTTTCTCGTAAATAAATCAAATTTGATGTATTATTATTTTATACACAAACAGTTTGGAGCTTCAATCGGGCGTTAAATTAAGATTATGAATTGTTATTGTGCCCAGTCATTTTAATTAAACTATGTAGTTTCAGATAAACGATATAATAGCTTCCAAAAAAAATAGTACGTATTCTTAAGCAGTACTTTTTTCGGACCTAGTTTGGTCTTTTGTATAGCTGCTCTCATTTTATTTAATTTTATTATTATTCTTATATCTTGGTCCATTCATTTTTCACTCCATTGCGGAAAACAAAAACAAACCGTATGCGAAAAAATACTTATGTACACTTTTAAACGGCGGAGACGACCAACAACCCCGCTGAGGATAGCGATATCCAGACTTATGTCACATAAAAATAGGCTGCCGGCTTTTTAAAGCAGTGCGTTATGACTTGTTAAGGAGCGCGCACCAACTCATGTATAAAATGTGGTCAGCGAATGGAACTTCAGCATCGTGTAACCTATCCAGAAGAAAGTAGAAACATACTCTGAACTGCGCCGACTACAGAGAAATTAATTTCCTGAATGTCACATACAAGATTTTGCCGGCTGCAACTTGATCTGCCTATATTAGAGCGATTTTAGTCCAGAAAAGTCAACCCTCGACCAAAATGGCAATCAGTGCAGAAATCAGGCAAAGAATCGCTTTTACCAATCGCAGTTTCTTCAAGCTTAGAAGTAAAACTATCTTTCTCTCATAGAACAAAAGTCATATTAGATATAAATATAAGACGCTAATCATCAGATATTAAAAAAACATACTGAAAAGAGTAAGTTTTGAATTATTACTGAATAAATTTTAATAACAATTGAAAACATTTTTAAGGAAAAAAGACAACGGAGTAAAAGAAGAAATCTATTGCTCTTACATAGAACAAAATCCAATAATCTGCCGAGTACAAGTATGGAAAACGATCTGATTTTTGTTGATCTCAAAAGAAAATGGATTTGAAAAGCTGGGGAAAGGCCTATGTCTTCCTGGAGAAGCGGTGTGGTGCAAGCTAGTAAGAACGTACCCGTTGCAGGTTACTCGTAATTCGAACCAAGTACAACTTTCAGAGTGTGATGGATTAATAAATACCGTAAAACACAAATTATTTGTTCGTTCTTTGATTGCCTTTCAAAATTGGCTGTATCAAGAATACAAATTTAGAATTTAATGGTTTCGTGAAACAAATGTATATTGTTGATGTTTGATATTAACCGAAGCGTAATAATGTAGTGTCGCGTCAAACTTGAAATAACTATCCAACTTTACCTAATAATTACATCTGTAGAAACACAAACGAAATAAATAAAATACAATTATAGTTAGATGAAATTAAATTTGAAATTCTTCGAAGTCGTCTATTTGAATTCTAGAATCTGGAAATTAAGAGCTGAATAAAACTCACATTAGGAAGATAAAATTGATTTCTTTTAACCTACTTATTTGTTCATAGTACATTCATTTGAACTTTTATAATAAACATTTTTTGAAGACGATTATCTTTAAATTTGCTTTAATTTTTAACGACTGGTTTAAGAAATCATAAAAGATTTCTCAATGCCTAATACCAATTACCAATTATGGAGATAGCTTTGTTTCACTTTAGTATAGAAATTCATAAAATACGATAAACGAATAAACGGATAAAAGTTGTTGAAGAATAGGCCTTACTGTCGCTGTTGATTACTTGTGGATATTTTTTTTATCAGATAAATTAATTTTACCGTGTAAGATTTTGGTTTTTGGCTTAACTTCTAGATAAAGAAAGTTTTAGTTCCCTAAGTATTAAGTATTTAATTTAAAATAAAAAATATATATTTATGGACTGTCAAGTTTACATAATATATCCTCAATTATAATATACATTTTCTCAGTTCCAAAATAATAATTTTAAATTAGTGGAAAAAAGAAAAAAAAAATATGGGAAAAAAAAAAGCAAATAAAACAAAAAAAATCTTTTTCATAGTTATGAAACACTTGACTGAAGCACAGAGTCGAGAGTGCACTTCAGTGCTTCTTTAATTCGACGTTTGCCATTAGTTCCTCAGACTGTGTATAAACAACTCGTTCTTCTAATTTATTATATAAATGCTACCTCTGTAAAATAAAATAACAAAAGAAGAGTGTTTAATTGGATACCAGTAAGTTTCTAAAGATATAGTTCGAAACGACAATTATTGCATTTCACTATAGCCAGCAACCCATAGGTATGGACTAAATAAATTTACATTTGAGAATGAAAGAGTGGCTATATTTTCGGAGTATAACCAAATGTTATTTATAAAACTGTGATAAATGCGTGGTTATTTTTTATTTGTTTCTGATAATAAAATAATAATAGTAGGAAATATTAAATGTCTTCTTTTTACCTGTTTCGGCAATACCAGCAACATTTTGAAGCAATTTTGATTTCCCCACACCTGGATCACCTACCAGCAACACATTAAGTTCACCTTCATCATGCAATTGCGAGCTAGATCCACCAAACAGAGACAACAAAACTGCAGCTTTTGCCATTTCATGTCCGCACATCTCTGGTGCAAGCGATTGGACAAGTAATCGTAAGCAGTTTGGTTCTCTATTAATCATTTGCACAGTTTCGAAATCTTTCTGCGTTATTTGAAAATGAGGTATATCTTTGTCATTTTCATGTGCAATTATATTCACAGCTTGCATGTAAGCGTCCTGTTTAAGGCCTTTTGAAAACTCTGGGTTAATGGATTTTTCTAATGATTTTATTCTTAATAATCCCGTCACTGTTATCAGATTACCGGGACAAATGAAATTCACTAAATCTTTTTGAAGTTCTATATCAATACGAAGAGGCGAACCAAATTCACTATAAAGTTCTGACTCAAGCAGCTGAATCATCTGTCTACTATCAATTTGCGTATAAGGAGAAGATCGCAGCTCAGTAAAATTTATTTTTGAGTTGCATTGAATGTTGCATCGCAAAGGTTTTGTAGGATAGAAATCCACTTGCCGAATGGCTTGCTCATGTCCACAGCGCTTACATTTATATGCAACCCATGTGCACTTAGTTTCAACCGCACTAATGCAGCTAACCCGTCCCCGTACAGCGAATAGTTTGTCGTAGCTCTCTGGAGTAATGTCAGCAATACTAGAAACAGTACAAAAATCTACAGGTCTAGCAACGATTTTACGGACGCAAATTTTTCTTGAATAGTACTGATCTAATCGAGGGTTATTCTCCTGGCTGACTACACTTTCAATAGTCATCACAGTAACCAGGTGATGCATGGCCACTCCTAGACATGATAACACCAAGTTCGGAGATTGCTGAATTTGTTGTCTGAAATGAATCCACGAAGATACAAATTCACAGTCTTCCAAAAGGAATTCCGCACGTATATGAAACCACCTCCGTTCACGTATTTTTTGTAAGTCGTAAATATTGGGATTTTTTTTAATATGCTTTTCAAAGGATTTAATTTGCCCATTTATTACGGAAGACTCCTTAAAAACTTCGGTAGGAAAGTATAATCGCCAACCTGGATACTGTACAGGATTCGCAATAGGTATAATTTGCAACTGTTCATCGCTAATGGATACAGGTGCAGTAAAGAATTCAGGTCTTCGAAAGGAAGTTGTAGCTGATGCAGAAATAGAGTTACCTGACGTCGCACTTTCTAAGAATATGTTTGTAGTGTTATTTCTTGAACGCTTTCTCGGGTATCGCGTAAAGTTAAAATAGGGTCGTTTGGTATTCGCACTTCCCCTTCCTCGTTCAGGATTGAATCGACTAGTCGTTTTAGTCCTCGATTTATGTCTAGATGTTCCTCTCGTACTCATTTGCTTAGTTGTGGCAAAACAAAAGCAGAAAAAAACCTTCACTCGATTTAACGAATATTTTAAAAACCCGTCTCCGAAAATAAACCTGCTCATCTGTCAAAGAGGATATCCAAAGATGGCCAACTCCGAACTCCCATCCGATTTCCGCAAATTTTGATTGACAACCCTCTCATGCGCGCTTATTTTTCTCCTGTCTGTGAATACATGTTATTAATGGCCACCGAATGGAACTTTTCCAATAACAAACAATTTGTAAATGAATTTATAACAATAAATGTAAAAGGATTAAATGTTGGGTATGGTTTTTTAGATAGCTTTACTTGTTCTCTATCCATCTTATGCGCCAAAAAATGTTCATCCATTCACATTTCAGGTTTTTTTTTAATTTTTCTACATGAAAAATATTTTTGACAGCAAAATTCATGAAGCTACCTTGGGGAGTTGTTCCAAAAATAGGTTAATTCCATTCAATTTAAACCCAAGTTTTTACTAGGGCAAAAGTGAATACCTTAAAATATTCGCAAACATTACATAAATTTCTATTAGGCATGTTGGGTGTTTCAACTTTTTTTTTTAGCACTGTATTTGTACAAAATCATATATGATTAGGAATTCTGTAGTTCAATAAGAGTGAACAGTGTTGATGTTACTAAGGAACAGCAAAAATGGAAATTTTATTCATATTTAAAAAAAAAAAATATTATTCTCGGAAAGTAAATTCGTAAAAACGAGTACATATGATTAAACTCCTAACAAAAAGATAATATAATGTGGTGTTTAATTTGATCCGATTTCAGATTTTGCGTATTTAATCGAATGCAAGAATATAAATTTTGTTAATTTTCAGTTCTCGTATTTCTACAGATAATGTGCTTTTGCAAATTTTATAAGATTGTATTTTGAAATGTTCACTGATATTTTTATAAGCCTCTCTAAATTATTAATTAACAAAAACAAGTGCAAAAAGTAATATTTCACATAAATAAAGGGCAATCTGTAGCAATTTAGAAAGAGAAAGAGATGTGTCAAAGGGGAAGTCGATGGGAAAGGGTAATATTGCAGCATTCTGGTCAAAGGGGATCTAAACTAGAGGACCAACTGAGAGCAGAAACGGTACATTTGCCTACAAGCTGCTTTTCCTGCATAGGAATTCCTAAGTATTAGTGCCTGTACAAATCAAAGGAGCGCTATTGCTGCCGCACGCATACTTAGGAAATCCTATGCAGGCATTTAATGTCAATCACGAGGCCATTTTGTAAGTGGGGGCGACTGTGTTCAACATTTTTGGTACCCTTTAGTTACACGGCGCTCACATCGCAGTTCAGTTTAAAAGTTTAGTTTAGTTTAGTTTATGAAATTGTTGGAAAATGGAATTCCTGTAATAATTTCGTCACGATGCCAAATACCCTATATATAATCATAGTTTTTTTTTTCAGTATCTAGCAGAAATCAATCGCATGATATTAATCAGAGAAAAATCAACTTAAACGGTTGTTGCACTTTTCTTAAAAGAGCTTTTGTAACTTCAAGCTTTTATTGTAGGTACCTATACTTTAAAGAAAGAATATATTTTTTCCTCGATTTTAATGCTTTTCATTTCGAAGTAATATTGAAACAAAATAGATATGTTAACAGAGTTTGGCGAAATTGTTTTTTTAATGTGGGGAAACGATATTTTAGTTTTAGCATAATTTTTAATCTGTAATTGGTACGTAAAATGCATTTGTTAAATTTTTTCCGTTTTCTGGTAAATCCCGTAAAAAAATTCTGTAGAATTTTTAGAAAATATCGATAACACAACACACACTTCAATTCAATTCCTTAGGGACTTTCGTACCACGTCTGCTTCCATCCAGATCGCACACCAGAATGATCGAAATATTACCTTTTCCCATCGACTTCCCCCTTGACACATCTCTTTCTCTTTCTAAATTGCTACAGATTGCCCTTTATTTATGTGAAATATCACTTTTTGCACTTGTTTTTGTTAATTAATAATTTATTTATTTGTAAAAATATCAGTGAACATTTCAAAATCCAATGTTATAAAATTTGCAAAAGCACATTATCTATAGAAATACGGGAACTGAAAATTAACAAAACAATTTAGATTCTTTCGTTCGATTGAAAACGCAAAATCTTAAATCGGATCAAATTAAAAACCACATTATATTTTCTTTTTGTTAGGAGTTTATTCATATGTACTCGTTTTTACGAATTTACTTTCCGAGATTAAATTTTTTTTTTAGATATGAATAAAATTTCCATTTTTGATGTTCCTTAGTAACATCAACTGTGTTCACTCTTATTAAACCACAGAATTCCTAATCATATTTTGATTTTGTACAAATACGGTGCTAAAAAACCAAGTTGAAAAGACCCACCATGCCTAATAGAAATGTGTGCAATGTTTGCGAATATTTTAAGGAATTCACTTTTGCCCTAGTGAAAACATGGGCTTAAATTGCATGGAATCAACCTATTTTTGGAACAACTCCCCAAGGTAGCTTCATGAATTTTGCCGTCAAAAATATTTTTCATGTAAAAAAAATTAAAATAACCTGAAATGTGAATGGATGAATATTTTTTGCCGCATAAGATAGATAGAGAACAAGTAAAGCTATCTAAAAAACCATACCCAACATTTATTCCTTTTACATTTATTGTTATAAATTCATTTACAAATTGTTTGTTATTGGAAAAGTTCCACTCGGCGGCCATTAATAACATGTATTCACAGACAGGAAAAAAAAGAGCGCGCGAGAGAGGGCTGTCAGTCAAAATTTGCGGGGAAAATCGGGTAGGTGCACGGGAGTTGGCCCTCTAGTTTAGATCCTCTTTGATTCTGGTGTGCGATCTGGAAGGAAGCAGACGTGGTAAGGAAGTCCCTAAGGAATTGAATTCAAGATGTGTGTTGTATTATCAATACTTTCTAAAAATCTATACAGAATTTTTTTCCTATGGGATTTACCAGAAAACGGAAAAAATTATCGAATTTAACAAATGCATACTTAAATACATTATTGTGCAAGTATGCATTTTACGTACCATTTACAGATTAAAAATTCTGCTAAAACTAAAATATCGCTTTCCCCACAATAAAAAAACGTTTTAGCCAAATTCTGACTTCGAAATGAAAAGCATTAAAATCGACGAAAAACAATATTTTTTTTATTTAAAGTACACCTACAATAAAAGCTTTACAAGCGTTACAAAATCTATTTTAAGTGAAGTGCAAGAACTCTCTGATTAATATCATGAGATAGATTTCTGCTAGATACTGATGTGGCATTCGTTTGGGCTTCTTCAGATTTGCCCTCAGCTTTCAGATTTCGTGTGCCTAATCGAACATAAAAACCAGAGACAATATTGAGACACCAAACCAGAGATGAATGATTAAAAGAGATGGATATCTTTCGTACGTCTATCCCCACAAAACCCATTTGTTTACATTGTTGTTTTTGTAATTTCAACCCCCGTCTGTGAATACGTGTGATCAACAAAAAAGCATGTTGCTAATGGCCGACCGGGAGTCATCTTGCTTTTATGAGCATCGCGGTGTTTAATTATTCTGTGTTTTCTATTGAATTTGTTTGGTTTTTGTGGAGGTTTTGATTAAAATGTAAAAAATTGTGAAATTCACAGTAGAGAATACAGAATTCTTGCATTAAAGTCCAATTCATGAACTCACACATACTAGGATAGAAATAAGCAAGTGTGAGTGACTTCATGAATTTTTCTGGAAAACAGCTTGTAGGCAGCCGCCTTTCCACTGGAAAGTTATATAACTCTGTATTCCATTATCTTTGCCCCCAACTCCGGCCGATTTTCCGTTACTTGCCTACAAGCTATATTACCATGGGCTTGGCCGTTTTTTTGCGCTAGTATTGATACATAGAAATTCGTATTGACAAATGTCACGAAACTTCAAAAATTCCGGGTCACCAACACACGCTCAAAAAAAGAGCACAACTTCCGCTGCTTCCAAACTGGCGTCCGGTGTGGGCAAAGTTGCTGGCAGCGTTCGTAGAATATTATCCGTTAAATTTGAAAATAATTGTTTCGACTAAATTTTGTGTGGACAGTGATTTATTTTAAGAATAATTGTATATTTTGTGGACAATATAAACAATTCTGAAGAATAATAAACAAATTAAAACATTTTTAGCGAACATTCGTAAGGCATTTAACATAAATCGAATATGCTTATCACATACGTCGCTTAGTATACTTCTAGACAGAGACAATACTGAGACCCCCAACTCCGGCCGATTTTCCGTTACTTGCCTACAAGCTATATTACCATGGGCTTGTGCCGTTTTTTTGCGCTAGTATTGATACATAGAAATTCGTATTGACAAATGTCACGAAACTTCAAAAATTCCGGGTCACCAACACACGCTCAAAAAAAGATCACAACTTCCGCTGCTTCCAAACTGGCTTCCGGTGTGGGCAAAGTTGCTGGCAGTGTTCGTAGAATATTATCCGTTAAATTTGAAAATAATTGTTACAACTAAATTTTGTGAATATTTTAAGAATAATTGTATATTTTGCTGACAATATAAGAAAAATAAACAATTCTGAAGAACAATAACCAAATTAAAACATTTTTAGCGAACATTCGTAAGGCATTTAACATAAATCGAGTAGAATATACTTATCACATACGTCGCTTAGTATACTTCTGGAGTTTAGTTATAATTTATAAATACCAAGATTAATATCGTTGCTGTTATTAAGTATAAATTAAGAGATCCTCCGTTAGTCTAAATATAATTTAAAATATAGTATACGTATGTGCATTTGTTATATTCTTACGTGTCTCTTGTTTCAAAGCCTACATTTATATTTTTTATTTATTTTGGTATTATAATGGAATAATAATGGTGAATGAGTACTTTGGTTGAATAGAAATACAAAATGTTATGAAAAAACTAATATGAAAATGTACTGAGATAATATACTTATTCACCAAATTTGAGTTGAACTTCTCTTAAAAAAAGCTGTACTTCTGAACACTGTCACAGCTCACCACGGTTGAAATCTGACACTGACACTGACAACTTGTCTAACTTATCGGAACTGTTTTTTTTTTCGCGAAATTGAGCGATAACTAAATAAGCGAACTATGATCCGGGGTCGAGTTTTGGCAAAAGCTAAAGATTTTCAATATGTCGCGCCACCAGCTGACAGCTCTACCTTCATCAATCTTCAAGCTGAGGAACATACGCCGTCTGTATTTGATTGACAACAAACTGGATTTCTAGGGAATCCCATCCCTGATACGTGAGTTTCACCCGACTTTTCCTATGCTCCAAAGAAAAGGCCACTTCACCGTCCTCGAAAATTGCTCCAGCTTCTGCGAAGACGATTTAGCAGACGACGACATCATGATTTTTCTGTCTCGGCTCCATATGCAGTGAAGTCGAAATTAAATTGGCATAGAAAACCGCACAAGTAAGTCACACAGCCGACGACAGAAACTCTTTCAGTTTACACAAATATGCATTTATTAACATTTATTCCAGCTATTCAACACAACATCTATCAAACAACCAGAAAGTGCGCGCAAACTTTTCCTCACTCCGGAAATCAAGTAGTCGAAACGCTTCCCAAAATGTTTCCATGGCTGGAGTGCACACATGGCTCCACCAGAATAGAGTGCAGATTCGTTTCATCTTTCATATTTATAACACGTACTGATAGTTTTACATGTAAATTATTTTATATTCAATACATATATTAAAATGTTTTGGAACAACAACAAACTAAGATTACTGGTGTTGGCCTAATCGAAGACTTTGTAAATAGTTGTGATGCCCAGTTGCTCCCTTGGCAGACCAGCAGCAGTGCCTTTATATGCTTACTTTTTGAAATTGTCCTCCTGGATACGTTGCTGCTGCGACAGTTGATCTTCAAAGCGGCGCCTTGCCAATTGGCCTTGATATCGGGCACGATGCTGGTGTCCATGGTCTTTTCCTAGAAGTGCATACAAATGGTTCGCAATTCGTCGTCAAGTTCATGTTAGTTCAAATCCAACTTACAATCAGGGTCTTCCTACGCTCTTCGTGATCGATGCGCTTGTGTTGAACTTTCGCCTGTTCAATATGTGTTTCGTATTCCTTGACTTTGGCCATACACTCTTGATGGCGTGTGTTCTGCATCGTGGACAAATCAAGGGCTTCTCTAGCATGATCTTGAGTGGGAGCTTGCGATTTAACAAACCTTGAAGTAATATCTAATACTTAAATATATATAGTGAGACAAATGGATTGAATAGTAGGGCTTACTTATATCGATTCCGATTGATATTCATGGTTGTCTCCAGTGCGATCCATTATATAGGTAAGGTTAGCGAACACCTCATCGTCGGCGTCTTCCTTAGCTGTAAGATAAATATATTTAATTATTAATTTAAACACTTAAAATATGCGAAAACTTACATTCTTTCAATTTGTTGGAGGAAAAATACAATTTGTTTTCCATATTTTGACAGTCTGTCACTCGAGTTCTGTCAAAAGAAATTCACCACATTTTTTTTGTTTTGTTTTTTTTGTTGAAGCTCACACGGATTCTAGACTGACATAACACCGATAGGAAAACAAAATGGCGAATTTGAAAAAAAACTGAGGGGGCCAGCGGCAAGAGGATTGCGAGTTGGGGGTCTCAGTATTATCTCTGATAAAAACGCTCTTACTCTTTTTTGTGTTTATATTCGTGCGACTTGAATATGTGTAGTCTTCGACACTTTTCTATGCGCTTTCCATTCACTGGTTAAGTTTTATATTAAAACATTCGAAATTTCCGTCCCGATTGATTTCTAAATATTTGCACATAAATAATTTACGAAAATAGATTCACCCGATGCAATGCCTTTCTTTGCTGTAGAAAAAATTCACGCAAATGTAAACAAACTCCACCAATTGTCAAACTCAAGAGAATACAGAATTCTTGCATTAAAGTCCAATTCATGAACTAACAAATACTAGAATAGAAATAAGCAAGTGTGAGTGACTTCATGAATTTTTCTGGAAAACAGCTTGTAGGCAGCCGCCTTTCCACTGGAAAGTTATATATCTCTGTATTCCATTATCTTTAGTTGGACCTCTAGTTTAGATCAAAGATAATCAAAACCTCCACAAAAACTAAACAAATTCAATGCGAAACCCAGAACAATTAAACAGCGCGATGCTCATAAAAGCAAGATGATTCGCGGGCGGCCTTTAGCAACATGCTTTTTTGTTGATCACACGTATTCACAGACGGGGGTTGAAATTACAAAAACAACAATGTAATCCAATCGGAAAGATATCCATCTCTTTTATGTGGTACATATTCGTTTGGGCGCTCTCAGAGCACTTTTTTTGCCCTCAGAGCAATTTTTATGTTCGTTTGGTACCAAAAAAAGCAATCTTTTTCAGATTTCAGAGCACTTTTGCGAATCTAGATATTTTCTCAGATTTGCTTCAGATTTACCAATACAAGTGCATTTGAGTTTGACATTTGATGGAGTTTGTTTACATTTGCGTGAATTTTTTCTGCAGCAAAGAAAGGCATTGCTTCGGGTGAATCTATTTTCGTAAATTATTTGTGTGCAAACATTTAGAAATCAATCGGGACGGAAATTTCGAATGTTTTAATACAAAATTTAACCAGTGAATCGAAAGCGCATAGAAAAGTGTCGAAGACTACACATATTCAAGTCGCACGAATATCAACACAAAAAAAGAGCAAGAGCGTTTTTATGTTCGATTAGGCACACGAAATCTGAAATCTGAGGGCAAATCTGAAGAAGCCCAAACGAATACCACATTAATCATTCATCTCTGCCATAAATTAAGTATTAAATAGACCATAAACTATAGTATTAAATAGACCGTCAGCTCCCGCGCACCTACGCGATTCCCCCTGCAAATTTTGAAAAGAAAATTCTCTTAACCCGAATCATCTTGAACGTTATTTTTTAGAATTTCTGGAAAAAAATTTTGATGCATTTTCTTAAGAGCAGAAATAGATAAACTGTATCAAAAAATTTTTGATGGAGGTCCTAGTTCTCCCAAAATATCCTGTTGCCATATGGCAACGCCAGGCGCGATAGGGTACAGGTCTGTACTAACATAGAAAATTAGGGTTTTCATACTAAAAACTATAACCTTATTGAATAAAACGTATTTTTCTTTTTATATTTACTATTTATTAATTAAATTTTAAATAGATCTTACAAGTTTGGTAGGAGTCAGCATACAGACAACGGAATTATCAATCTACTTTGTAAGACGAATTCCAGCCTCATTCATTTTTATGGACTTGTAGTATCCGCGTTTCTTTAGGTAAGATTAGACAGTATGCCAAGTGGTCATAAAATGCCAATATCTGACAGTTCCCCTGTCAAAATATGGTCGTACAATGTAATGGGCATATCTCATATGCTCTAATGACCTGAATGCCACATATGACCAGGCTGATTTTGACAGATAAAAATGCCCAAATAGCATATGGTGTAATGGGACAATAGGTACGAATACCAGCATATAGCCTTATATGCCCATATGCTTTTAATTGAAATTTCGTTATGGCATTAATGGCATTTTTGATGGAACAGGAATTATTTTGTTATCATCGGTATTTTATTTCGTAGAATTGTGATTCATTTTAATTTTCGTTCTCTTTTTGGTAATAAATACCAAATGCCTCAAATGACAATCATGTCAAATATGACCATATTGGTAATTTTGGTCATATAGTCTAATATACAGTTTTGATAATCCTGGCATTTTGTTCATTTGACAGCTAATCTGGTCATTTGCCTTTTGGCATTCATATGCTTAATTGGCATACAGTCTAATCTTAGCTTTTGTTATCAACATTTTTTTATGTGGAATTGGACAACTTTTCGGTATTCGATTCTCACGGATTGTGCCGGTTCCATTGTAGCCAAGATTTTTCAAATAAGCCAATAAAGGGAAAATCGTAAACAAATTATCAAAGTAAAATGAAAACTGCAATTGCTGAATATTCTCGGAAAAATCATCGATCATATTTACTAAAGGAGCGGCGCATTTGCCAAATCGTCCCTCATACAATGAGTTTGAAAGCGGATTCTTACTTTGATACACTTCGAAACTGATCATGTATCATTTGGGAGTGCACAAAGACCAAACCTTATAACCAAAGCGTATGGGCTTCCCCTTTGTAAACTGCTTACATCCGTGCTTCCCGAAATAAGCGATCATACTTTCGTCGAACGATAAATGTTGCTCAGGGTTGATAAGTTCCAACATTTTAGATTTTATGTGATCAATTATAGGTCGTAACTTCCATAATTTATCATTTACATTTTGCGGAGCATGCATTTTTGGTTCAAAATGTAGACACTGCAATATATCCTCAAAGCTGTTTCGTCGCATGCTGCTATAAACCATTTTATTGCTCAAATCGTTGTCATTACTCCACATGGATCTGTAACAGCTTTGCCCAGTGTAGCCACTGACAAGCAAAATTCCAATAAAAATACGAAGTTCTGGAATGAAAAAATAAGTTCTTAGAAAAAACATTTCCACCAACCGTTGACGGTAATCTTCTCAATTTTCCTACTCGGAAAGTAGAGTATAATTCCGAGCAATCGCAAATATGCTGAAGCAAGTCATCGTCCATAAATTTCTCAAACTGCTCGTGTGGTTTCAAATTGTGGCAGTCCTCATAATTGGGTTGTGGAAAAATCGGTAACATTGCGTAAGACTCATCTTTTGACCAAGTAAATGTTGTATTCTTATTGGATTTTGGCATCGTGATCGATGCGCTTGTGTTGAACTTTCGCCTGTTCAATATGTGTTTCGTATTCCTTGACTTTGGCCATACACTCTTGATGGCGTGTGTTCTGCATCGTGGACAAATCAAGGGCTTCTCTAGCATGATCTTGAGTGGGAGCTTGCGATTTAACAAACCTTGAAGTAATATCTAATACTTAAATATATATAGTGAGACAAATGGATTGAATAGTAGGGCTTACTTATATCGATTCCGATTGATATTCATGGTTGTCTCCAGTGCGATCCATTATATAGGTAAGGTTAGCGAACACCTCATCGTCGGCGTCTTCCTTAGCTGTAAGATAAATATATTTAATTATTAATTTAAACACTTAAAATATGCGAAAACTTACATTCTTTCAATTTGTTGGAGGAAAAATACAATTTGTTTTCCATATTTTGACAGTCTGTCACTCGAGTTCTGTCAAAAGAAATTCACCACATTTTTTTTGTTTTGTTTTTTTTGTTGAAGCTCACACGGATTCTAGACTGACATAACACCGATAGGAAAACAAAATGGCGAATTTGAAAAAAAACTGAGGGGGCCAGCGGCAAGAGGATTGCGAGTTGGGGGTCTCAGTATTATCTCTGATAAAAACGCTCTTACTCTTTTTTGTGTTTATATTCGTGCGACTTGAATATGTGTAGTCTTCGACACTTTTCTATGCGCTTTCCATTCACTGGTTAAGTTTTATATTAAAACATTCGAAATTTCCGTCCCGATTGATTTCTAAATATTTGCACATAAATAATTTACGAAAATAGATTCACCCGATGCAATGCCTTTCTTTGCTGTAGAAAAAATTCACGCAAATGTAAACAAACTCCACCAATTGTCAAACTCAAGAGAATACAGAATTCTTGCATTAAAGTCCAATTCATGAACTAACAAATACTAGAATAGAAATAAGCAAGTGTGAGTGACTTCATGAATTTTTCTGGAAAACAGCTTGTAGGCAGCCGCCTTTCCACTGGAAAGTTATATATCTCTGTATTCCATTATCTTTAGTTGGACCTCTAGTTTAGATCAAAGATAATCAAAACCTCCACAAAAACTAAACAAATTCAATGCGAAACCCAGAACAATTAAACAGCGCGATGCTCATAAAAGCAAGATGATTCGCGGGCGGCCTTTAGCAACATGCTTTTTTGTTGATCACACGTATTCACAGACGGGGGTTGAAATTACAAAAACAACAATGTAATCCAATCGGTTTTGGGGAAAGATATCCATCTCTTTTATGTGGTACATATTCGTTTGGGCGCTCTCAGAGCACTTTTTTTGCCCTCAGAGCAATTTTTATGTTCGTTTGGTACCAAAAAAAGCAATCTTTTTCAGATTTCAGAGCACTTTTGCGAATCTAGATATTTTCTCAGATTTGCTTCAGATTTACCAATACAAGTGCATTTGAGTTTGACATTTGGTGGAGTTTGTTTACATTTGCGTGAATTTTTTCTGCAGCAAAGAAAGGCATTGCTTCGGGTGAATCTATTTTCGTAAATTATTTGTGTGCAAACATTTAGAAATCAATCGGGACGGAAATTTCGAATGTTTTAATACAAAATTTAACCAGTGAATCGAAAGCGCATAGAAAAGTGTCGAAGACTACACATATTCAAGTCGCACGAATATCAACACAAAAAAAGAGCAAGAGCGTTTTTATGTTCGATTAGGCACACGAAATCTAAAATCTGAGGGCAAATCTGAAGAAGCCCAAACGAATACCACATTAATCATTCATCTCTGCCATAAATTAAGTATTAAATAGACCATAAACTATAGTATTAAATAGACCGTCAGCTCCCGCGCACCTACGCGATTCCCCCTGCAAATTTTGAAAAGAAAATTCTCTTAACCCGAATCATCTTGAACGTTATTTTTTAGAATTTCTGGAAAAAAATTTTGATGCATTTTCTTAAGAGCAGAAATAGATAAACTGTATCAAAAAATTTTTGATGGAGGTCCTAGTTCTCCCAAAATATCCTGTTGCCATATGGCAACGCCAGGCGCGATAGGGTACATGTCTGTATTAACATAGAAAATTAGGGTTTTCATACTAAAAACTATAACCTTATTGAATAAAACGTATTTTTCTTTTTATATTTACTATTTATTAATTAAATTTTAAATAGATCTTACAAGTTTGGTAGGAGTCAGCATACAGACAACGGAATTATCAATCTACTTTGTAAGACGAATTCCAGCCTCATTCATTTTTATGGACTTGTAGTATCCGCGTTTCTTTAGGTAAGATTAGACAGTATGCCAAGTGGTCATAAAATGCCAATATCTGACAGTTCCCCTGTCAAAATATGGTCGTACAATGTAATGGGCATATCTCATATGCTCTAATGACCTGAATGCCACATATGACCAGGCTGATTTTGACAGATAAAAATGCCCAAATAGCATATGGTGTAATGGGACAATAGGTACGAATACCAGCATATAGCCTTATATGCCCATATGCTTTTAATTGAAATTTCGTTATGGCATTAATGGCATTTTTGATGGAACAGGAATTATTTTGTTATCATCGGTATTTTATTTCGTAGAATTGTGATTCATTTTAATTTTCGTTCTCTTTTTGGTAATAAATACCAAATGCCTCAAATGACAATCATGTCAAATATGACCATATTGGTAATTTTGGTCATATAGTCTAATATACAGTTTTGATAATCCTGGCATTTTGTTCATTTGACAGCTAATCTGGTCATTTGCCTTTTGGCATTCATATGCTTAATTGGCATACAGTCTAATCTTAGCTTTTGTTATCAACATTTTTTTATGTGGAATTGGACAACTTTTCGGTATTCGATTCTCACGGATTGTGCCGGTTCCATTGTAGCCAAGATTTTTCAAATAAGCCAATAAAGGGAAAATCGTAAACAAATTATCAAAGTAAAATGAAAACTGCAATTGCTGAATATTCTCGGAAAAATCATCGATCATATTTACTAAAGGAGCGGCGCATTTGCCAAATCGTCCCTCATACAATGAGTTTGAAAGCGGATTCTTACTTTGATACACTTCGAAACTGATCATGTATCATTTGGGAGTGCACAAAGACCAAACCTTATAACCAAAGCGTATGGGCTTCCCCTTTGTAAACTGCTTACATCCGTGCTTCCCGAAATAAGCGATCATACTTTCGTCGAACGATAAATGTTGCTCAGGGTTGATAAGTTCCAACATTTTAGATTTTATGTGATCAATTATAGGTCGTAACTTCCATAATTTATCATTTACATTTTGCGGAGCATGCATTTTTGGTTCAAAATGTAGACACTGCAATATATCCTCAAAGCTGTTTCGTCGCATGCTGCTATAAACATTTTATTGCTCAAATCGTTGTCATTACTCCACATGGATCTGTAACAGCTTTGCCCAGTGTAGCCACTGACAAGCAAAATTCCAATAAAAATACGAAGTTCTGGAATGAAAAAATAAGTTCTTAGAAAAAACATTTCCACCAACCGTTGACGGTAATCTTCTCAATTTTCCTACTCGGAAAGTAGAGTATAATTCCGAGCAATCGCAAATATGCTGAAGCAAGTCATCGTCCATAAATTTCTCAAACTGCTCGTGTGGTTTCAAATTGTGGCAGTCCTCATAATTGGGTTGTGGAAAAATCGGTAACATTGCGTAAGACTCATCTTTTGACCAAGTAAATGTTGTATTCTTATTGGATTTTGGCAAAGGACAGCTGGAGGTAGATTAGTGAACACAACGCAACCGGACTGATGGTAAACTAATGGGTAGATTCGGAGATGAATTATCCAGAATACTCGCTTAAATACTATCGTTGAGAACTTCATCCAAATTCTCTCCGGGATCATCAAAGTTTTCAATACGTCGGCCATTTTCAAATACGATCTCACAACCCGATCGAAGGTGCGCTGGACAAACATTGTCAGGTATACCACCATCTAGTTCATCAGCATCGTCTTCTCCGCTCAAATCACCTTCATTCTATGGTGGCTGAATATACAAGGCGTGAAGATTGTTTGAAAGACCACTTTCACCATCCGAACAAAGCTCAAAGTAGTCAAGAACTTCTTGCAGTGCTAGTTTTCTGGAAATCCATAAAAAAAAAAATTATAAAACTCTTCTTGTACACCTGTACACTTTCGCTCCTGGCGTTGCCATTAAATTTAAATTTCGTATGCGTGAATACGTGTGAAGCAGCAAAAAACAAAAGAATTCTAAATGGAGAGGGTATAATCAAATAATGACACTGAGCAGTCATCCTACATCGTGGTATTTCTACCTTTGTGTAGAAATGTTGATGTCCGAAAAACCTTCCATGCAAAACAAAAATAAAGCAATTGTGGAAATATTAGGAATCTGACAAAAAGCTGTTTTCCGTGTTCCTATATGCGAAAGTATGTGTGCCATGTTAAAGTACATTAGCCGCACGCATACATTTGCACATAGCAACCTGACAGATGACTGACAACTCATTCTGGGGTGACATTGGAAAAAATTAAAATAATTCAAATAATTCCATTTCATTAAAACGAATATTACAAGGACTTATTTTATTTTACCTAGATAATCCATACAGTACAGGATGTTTACATTGTGGTTGTAAACAATGGAAACCGATGAACTGTAGGGATCATCAGCAAAAATAAAATAAAATCAGTACCTATCTACAAATTATTATTTGGAGTTTTACTGATATCTATATATTTAAGTTTCAGTTCTTTCCCGTACAGTATAAAGAAAATAAATGCATTTTCGTTGATTGCATTTATAAGACATTTTTTGTTAGTAAAGTGCAATGACAATTTAGACAAAATAATTTTAAAAAGCTGAAAGATTTTTTTTTGTCAGGCAAGGCTCTTTTTTCGTCATGAAAATTTGTTTATCATGTCCTATGAAGGTTGTATATCGTTTTTGGAAGGTAACATTTCGAAAAGAAATCTGCACCAAAATAGTATAAAAACGAACAGGCCGAATTCAATGGATATGACAAAAAAATTTGTTTTCTAAATAAACATTATTCATGGCTGTTCTCGGCTGACTCAATTGTTTTCATTAATTACGCTTGTTTGAAATTCGTTTGTTTATTACATTGTTGAAATTTTGTAATATTTTTTTTTTGCCTTTCTGTTTTCTGGAAAATTCATGAAAAGATTTTAACTCAGAAATGTTCACATCTATGCCCTGAACCCCAACGAACTTTAAATTTTAATATTCCTTATCAATTCTTCCATTTGAAGTCGTTGCCTTTTTTCTGTCGACATTCGCCGGCGAAATAATTTTTCGCCAACAGGCGTTTTTCTTTTTTAGTTCAGAGCCGAGCACTGAACTGAGCTCGAGCATTATGAGCGTGCTCTGAACTGAGCGTGCTCAGAGCATTCCGATGTTTTTTTTTGTTTTTCCTGTTTTTATTTCTGTCAAATTTGACTGGAAGTGTGCTTGTACATGTGTAATCAGCATTTTCCTCAGGCTGGTCAGTCAATTTATTCTGAGCTCATAGAGCGCGCTCTGATCATGCTCTGAACGAAAACAGAAACAAAAATTTGAGCTCTGATGTATCTGAGCTAAAAAAGAAACACGAACATTTTGTATAACAGTTCAGGTTCTGCTCTGAACTAAAAAAGAAAAACGGCTAATGCAGTTCGAAGGTTTTTTCGTCAGATTCCTAATACTTCCACAATTTTGATGCTTTTTGATGCTTTGTTTTCGTATTGCACGGAAGGTTTTTTGGACATCAACATTTCTGCAAAAAGGTAGAAATACCACGGTGTAGGATGACTGCTCAGTGTCATTATTTGATTATACCCCCTCTATTTAGAATTCTTTTTTTCTTGGTGCTGCACACGTATTCACGCATACGAAATTTAAGAGATCATTTTCTTTTCAAAATTTTCGAGGGGAATCGGGTAGGTGCACGGGAGCTGGCGGTCTATTTAATACTTAGTTTATGGTTCTACCATAAAACTGACGTTTGGCGATGCTCTCTTAAACTAAAGGCGTGTTCAAATTTATTGCACTATATTCCCCATTTAGATAATCTACCCTTAGGCAAAATCTTCACACATGCTTTCAACTGTTTTGAGTGTCACCCAAGGACCTTCTCAGATTACTAAAAATTGCAAGGCAACACATAGATAGCAAGGTTGAGTTTTGATAAACACCTGTTCTTCCATTTAGGTCACCAAGTATCAAAGAGGATCTAAACTAGAGATCCAACTGAGAGCAGAAACGGTACATTTGCCTACAAGCTGCTTTTCCTGCATAGGAATTCCTAAGTATTAGTGCCTGTGCAAATCAAAGGAGCGCCATTGCTGCCGCACGCATACTTAGGAAATCCTATGCAGGCAATTAATGTCAATCACGAGGCCATTTTGTAAGTGGGGGCGACTGTGTTCAACATTTTTGGTACCATTTAGTTACACGTCGCTCACATCGCAGTTCAGTTTAAAAGTTTAGTTTAGTTTAGTTTATGAAATTGTTGGAAAATGGAATTCCTGTAATAATTTCGTCACAATGCCAAATATAAAGTTTTTTTTTTCAGTATTTAGCAGAAATCTATCTTATGATATTAATCAGAGAAAAATCATCTTAAACGGTTCTTGCACTTTTCTTAAAAGAGATTTTATAACTTCAAGCTTTTATTGTAGGTAGTTAGCTTAAAGAAAAAAACTTGTTGTGGGTCGATTTTAATGCTTTCCATTTCGAAGTCATATTGAAACAAAATAGATATTTTAACAGAGTTTGGGGAAGGCGTTTTTTTATTGTGGGGAAAAAGATATTTTAGTTTTAGCATAATTTTTAATTTGTAAATGGTACGTAAAATGTATAGTTGCACAATAACGTATGCAAATTTGCATTTGTCAATTTCGATATTTTTTTTTCGTTCTATTGATAATACAACACACACTTCAATTCAATTCCTTAGGGACTTTCATACTATGCCTGCTTCCTCCTTCCAGATCGCACACCAGAATGATCGAAATATTAACCTTTCCCATCGACTTCCCCTTTGACACATCTCTTTCTCTTTCTAAATTGCTATAGATTGCCCTTTATTTATGTGAAATATCACTTTTTGCACTTGTTTTTGTTAATTAATAATTTAGAGAGGCTTATAAAAGTATCAGTGAACATTTCAAAATACAATCTTATAAAATTTGCAAAAGCACATTATCTATAGAAATACGAGAACTGAAAATTAACAAAACAATTTATATTCTTGCATTCGATTAAATACGCAAAATCTGAAATCGGATCAAATTAAACACCACATTATATTATCTTTTTGTTAGGAGTTTAATCATATGTACTCGTTTTTACGAATTTACTTTCCGAGAATAATATTTTTTTTTTTTAAATATGAATAAAATTTCCATTTTTGCTGTTCCTTAGTAACATCAACACTGTTCACTCTTATTGAACTACAGAATTCCTAATCATATATGATTTTGTACAAATACGGTGCTAAAAAAAAAAGTTGAAAACACCCACCATGCCTAATAGAAATTTATGTAATGTTTGCGAATATTTTAAGGTATTCACTTTTGCCCTAGTAAAAACTTGGGTTTAAATTGAATGGAATTAACCTATTTTTGGAACAACTCCCCAAGGTAGCTTCATGAATTTTGCTGTCAAAAATATTTTTCATGTAGAAAAATTAAAAAAAACCTGAAATGTGAATGGATGAACATTTTTTGGCGCATAAGATGGATAGAGAACAAGTAAAGGTATCTAAAACACCATACTCAACATTTATTCCTTTTATATTTATTGTTATAAATTCATTTACAAATTGTTTGTTATTGGAAAAGTTTCACTCGGCGGCCATAAATAACACGTATCAGGGTTGAAAAATGACTTACAATTGTACTTTTTTCGATACAATCAATTTCAGAAAATACGCAAGTACATTTCTCCCAAATTAAGTACACTCAGGCCAACATTATTTTACTTGGGAAAATACATAATTACAATTCTTCCGAATTTAGTACATTCATTGATGGCCTACTCTATTTCCAATTTCACATCATTTACGAAATACGAACGCATCCAAATCCAAATTCCATTCTACATTAACCTTTAAGATGACATTTATTCTATTACTCTCTGCTTGCAACAAACAAGAAAAAACCACTATTTTATGAATTCAGTATCAGTATCAGTTCAATGTATACACTTATACAGCCACAGCGTCTGTATGTGTTTCTGTTTGTGGTGTATTAAAGAAGTGTTAGACGAGACTGTGAAATGTCAAATCAAACGAAAACACGCGCGTTACTGGACTGGCTGGTTTGAATTTTTGCTGGGCTGCATTTCATCTTAATTTTGTTTTTCCAACAATAAACAAAAAATGGACAAGTAGGTACCTATATAATTTAATTTTATTTTGCTTCATTTTATTTTTATTGCAATGCATGAATCTTATATTCAAAGGTGGCTATTGAAATCGGTGGCAGGGGAAGGAACATCGTGGTCCGAAGATTTTGATTCCCTGGATGCATCAGAAGAACAATGCGAGGAAGAAATGATTGAAAATATTGAGTAAGCGCGTTGATCTTTATCATATTTTAAACGTATCTATATTATGATTTCAACAATATGCTATTTTTCTCTTAGGCTACCAAGTTCTTCGAGTTCGAGTTTGAAAATTTTTATATCGGTTTTTGTGAAGACCTCCTGAAAAGGATAGACTTTCAAGACGAATGTTTAAATTACATTACAAAATTGTCCCCAAACGCTGTTATATCGGGTGAAACGAATTCCATTACGAACCTAATACTACATTTTTTTCCTGAGGACGAAAAATTGCAAATTGATGTTGTTAATAATGAGTTTCGGGCATTAGCCGACTTCGAGCAAATCAAACAATTTAAAAATAAATCAATATCCGCTTTTTGGACTGAGATTAGTTTTCTCAAAAACGAAAACAATGAGTATATATTTAGAAACATATATCGAATAGCTTAAGGTTTGCTTTCAATTCCCCACTCATCGGCATGCGTAGAAAGGATATTTTCGTTTCAAAATATTATTAAAACGAAGTGCCGCAATCGCTTACAAATTGAAACTTGTTCCTCTTTAATACAGACTAAAAACTTACGAACGTATCTTGTCATAACTTTACAATGAGCAAGGACCTTATTGAACAACATTTACAAAATGAAGATCTTCTTGAAGATGAACTTTTGGACTAAAAAAACAAACTTTATTTATTGCAATATTTATGTTCCTATTAAGTATGTAGAAATATAATTAAGTATTTATGAATTAGTACCAATGTGATTATTTTGTGATTTTTTTTCTAATTTGGTTTTATGAAAAATTAAAAAAATAAAGTCTTTTATAAATCAAAAATAAAATCCTTGCACTTATGTATGTACCTAGCTTTAATAACTAGCCAAAAGAAAAAAGTACAATTGAACCCATTTTAGTACAATTTGCGTTTAGTTTTCAGTACAATTCGAAAAGCTTATTTTTCATCACTGACACGTATTCACAGACAGGAGAAAAAAGAGCGCGCGAGAGAGGGCTGTCATTCAAAATTTGCGGGGAAAATCGGGTAGGTGCACGGGAGTTGGCCCTCTAGTTTAGATCCTCTTTGCCCAGTATCATAATGTTACGAAAATTTACAAAAATGTACAGTTTCAGAAAGTAATATATTAATATAGTAATTCTCATGGCCATAAATTATTTCAATAACTAGTGTATTAGTTAATGCTTTTTAAATCTATCATATTCCTTAAACTATTTCCGGTCGCACAAAAAATTCCACCGATGTGCTCCGCCAAAGGCACTATTTCTAATTGCGGGGATTCATTTAACAAAAAAGTTACCGAAATAGTCAGAGAACTGATCTACTTTACCTTCTTCTAAAAAGATTTCAATTATCAGATCAAAATTTGTAATATAATTGAAGAAAAATCAGGAGTAATTAATTCGTTTTTAAGACCTGATCAATTAATTATACCATAAGACATTGGAATTTAATACATTACTTAGACAAACGGCAGCGCTATCCTGGTTCTGATATCTTCCTTACGTTGACTACTGCTTGCAGCTTGACGTGAAGAAAAATAAAATATCAGGCCTTCTTCTCCAAATGTGTTTTTGATAATTGCTGATGGTGTTGTTTTGAAGTCGAACATTATGCCGTCGATTTCGAGTTTAACACTTTTCAAATATACAAGGTGGGCCAAAAGAGATCACCCTATGGAAGATGCTCTTATTTTTGCAAATGGCCGCCAATGTCAAATCTGTTTTGACATTTGTAGACTAGACAGATTTAGAATACAAGTGAACAAGCTATGGAGCGATACACTCCCCAAGAACGCGGAATAAACGAGGTGGATGATTTTTCGACCAAAATCATAATGAGCGATGAGGCTCATTTCCACCTCAGCGGGTACGTGAACAAGCAAAACTATCGCTTCTGGGGTACCGAAAATCCACGAGTAATGCACGAGGAGCCCGATTTAATCGTTCCAGACTTTTTTTTCTGGGGTTTTTTGAAGGACCGTGCTTACGTGAACAAGCCCGAGACACTAGAAGCCCTCAAGGACAACATTCGACACGAGTGCGAGAATCTGTCGCCCGAAGTGATGAAAACGAGCCCGTATGGCAATCAATTATGAATGCGCCCATTTGGCCTATATCATCTTCTCGACTTGACCAATAAAATTCTAAAGGTTCAAATAAACATAATCAAAACAATTAGAGCCAAACAACATCGGATGACTTCTTTTGGCCCACCCTGTATTTTAGTGGACGGTGAGAGTGCAAGAAGACGGGTTTGTTCACGACTCCAGTTCCAATTTTGTTTTGTGAATTCGACTTTATTGGTTTTATCGGCTGCTTCAAGTTGACTCTCAAAAACTTGACAGTAATTCTCCATCTCGTTCAAACGGTTGTTCATTATTTATCTATACAGTTTCATAATTTCACTTTTGCTTTAACGATTTGATACTTCTAATATTTTATTAAATGTCAATTTCATAGCAGCAAAAAAAACTTAATGATTTTGACAGCTGTCAATCTATGTGAAGCCATCTCCCACCTTCTATGTGAGTGTCAAGCAACCGCTAAGAGTAGAACGAAGCACCTTGGCAGGTAGTTCTTTAATAACGTGAGGAGGCTGGTTCCTCCTCAAACAATATTGAGACTATAATTAGATTCTGTAGGCAAATTGGTAGTTTGGGTGACTTGGTTTGGGCTTTTAACCATAATAGTTCCCTGGGTATGACGATCTCACAACACAACTCAACCGAACCTTACCTAAGCTAGATCAAGCCATCGCACAGCAGCTATAAAAGCTATTATAGCAACCTCTTCAAAAAAAAGGTACCTTTATTGAAAAGAAACTAGGAAAATAGAAATTGGTATTATAAATTTTTATATTCAAAGATATACAACGTTCAAGGATAATACATACAAGTTTTATAAAAATAAATTACTGCTACCTACATATAAATATATGTAGGTAGAAATGTTTGTTAGAGGAAACGGAAAATTAAAAATTATACTGTGTTTGTTATATCACTAAGATTTCGAACGTATTATGAAATAAAAAGATACGGGCACACATGTTTTTTATTTAGGTATATAATAAAACATCGATTTTTTATGTTTCACGAATATTTACATTCGTTCAAATAAAAAAAAAAAAAAAAACGAAAAACAGTCATTGGAATGAATTACTTACATTTATTTTGCATATTTGTCTTCAAGTTTTTAGTTATGCTGTTTTTTTTTTTTTTGTTTTCTATGTTACAACCACTATTACAAATAAACATAGATATTTCATCTGACTAAGTTATTACACAACTACCAAAAGTAAATCAAAAATTGGAAATAATTGAAATTATAATTATCTACACCAAGCAGTTAATTAAACTTTTCAGTAGGTATTGTAAAAATATTAATACATATTACTTAACAAAAATTCAGAACAAAATGAAATATAAAGCATTTTCAAAATTAATTTGAAAAAATATTGCTTACGTAATTAAGTAGATAAATGCAAATTACTTTGCAGCTACAACTTGTAATTCTAAATGTTTTATACAGCCCTTCCATTTTAATGGTTTTACTAATAGGGACTTCAACGGAAGACAAACATTTTTATTCGTGTGAATTATTGTAAAAACAAAATCGAGATTAACGGAAGGGGAAACTTACAAATATACATATTAATATTTACAAATTCCTAAATCATACTAGGTAAAAAGATAATCCTTTTTAGAACCGCTACAGGTCTGAAAAAAAAATTTAATAATAGATAATTAGTATACGGTTACAGGTGCCTATATATAAGACATACTCATAGTTTCCTGCTGGATTTCCACTTTGTATGACGGATTGTCATATGCTGCATCACTCTTTCGTGGAGGTGTAATAGATGCGGTCTGATGCACCCTCCTTCGTGTAAGTATTAGCAGCAGGGCTAGTGTTGACATAATAGCTAGAGCCGCCACTACAGAAACAACTACAAGGGGCCCGTAATAGTCACCGACTGGCTGCTCACCGATACCAGCAGTAAGAAGTTTTCCTAGGATAGAAATATAACAAGGTAGTTTCATATTTATTTGAGTTTTTTAAGGTTGTAACTATGTATGTTTGACTCATAGTCACTGACATAAAGGGTTTTTCAAAAGGGACGCTACAAAAGTAGAGCGACAGGGACAGCAAACGACGCCGCATTTCTTGCCGCTCTTTTGACATTTCTCTTCAGTAAGGTTTGCTTCGTCAATAAACAAAATATGCAGTATTGCTCAGGCAGAAATCCACACGTACTCCATGAGTCATCATTGCATCCCGAAAAAATTACCGTTTGGTTTGGTTTATAGGCCGGCGGCGTCATTGGGCCGTACTTCTTCCGTGATGATCAAGACCGGCACGTTACTGTGAATGGGAATCGCTACCGTTCAATGATAACCGAATATTTTTGGCCCCAATTGGATGATGTGGACTTGGAGGACATGTGGTTCCAACAGGACGGCGCCACAAGCCACACAGCGAATATCACAATCAATTTATTGGAAACCAAGTTTGGAGAACGTGTTATCTCACGAAATGGTCCAGTCGCTTGGCCGCCTCGTTCGTGCGATTTGACGCCGTTAGACTATTTTCTGTGGGGCTACGTCAAGTCTATGGTCTATGCCAACAAGCCAGCGACGATTGATGAACTTCGTACGAATATCGAACATGAAATTGCAGCAGTATCGGCCGATTTATGCTTGAAAACCGTCGAAAATTGGGTTCAGCGTCTGGACTTCTGCAAGCGTGCCCGTGGTGGCCATGCAAAAGAAATCGAGTTCGATACATAATGGCATCGAATTTACTTTCACAGGAATAAAGAATTTCATTGATATCCAAAACCGTTTTTGTTTTATTTAAAAACTTTTGTAGCGCTCTTATTGAAAAACCCTTTATATGTAAATAGTAAAAAAATCATAATTCTGTAATATTCTGAAAAATTACCTGTTTTTGCTGGAGTAGCAGGACCTCCTGGTTTCGTTACAAAATTCACAACATTACTCTTTTTAATATTTCCGTTAGTTAAATACATTTCCAACCATAGGCGATATTTAGTGCCAGGCTTAAGGTCCATAATCAATGTCCCAGTATTAGAATCACGTTTTGCAATCTTAAATACACTAGAGTCCTCCTTACCAGAGTCACTCTGATATATCGCTCTATAAATATTAACATATTTATCTTCTGGGTAAGGTACACCATTCCAAGAAACCTCCACAAGAGTTGGCTTCACTTTAGTCACATTGACATTGACATTAAAAGCAAAGACATCAATCTTTGGTGCCGTGCGAACTTTAATCATATTACCAGCTCTAAGCTCAGCTCCATGCCCTGGGAATGGAATATAGTATAAACCTACCTCATAGCCAGTATCTGGCTGTAGATTTTCAATTGTGTAAGATGTTAGTGTTCTATGTATTAGTGGAGAAGCAGCATAAATCATTCCAGTGAGTTCTTTATATCTTAATTGAATGCCATCGACATACTCCAACTCATCATCTAAAAGTTTCTTCCAGCTTACTTGCAACCATGTCGAATTGGTATTACTGACATTTAACTCAGGGTCTTCAACATTTTTTAAAACATCTTGGAAGTCTGGTCTGTAATCCGAAACCGATGGAGGTGGTGTAATCGTACGTTCAGCTGGAGTCTTAACAGTATATACTTGGCTAGACGGTTGAGAGTTCAGATCTCTTAGTATGAGTGTTATTTTTACTTTGTATAAGGAATTTGGTTCTAGATTTGGTAGTTCGAATTCGAGTTGTGAAGTAGCAATCAGATCTTCTGGTGGTGCAAATATTTGCGTTTCCCAGGTCGAAGTGTCATTGTTAGGACCATTCGTATAGCGAAGCTCCACTCTTCCATGTAGGTTAACATAAGCTTGTGGGACAGTGAAAATGATGCGAACTGATCGGGCATCAATGGCTTCCAGCGTAATTACTTGTAAGTCGGATTGCAGGTTATTCATGGCTAATCCTAAGAAAAAAAAAAAATAAACACACATAATGGATTTAAAAAAAAAAAATATTTTAAAGCAATATTATTCTTAGTAATTGTTGCAATGCGTCTACGCCAAATAAAAGACATTGTTAGTGCTTAAAATTTTGTCAAACATATTAATGCCTTGTCATAAGGGTAAGGGTTTGGTTAAATAAGAGGTTAGTCCGTTGGGCTGAGCAATAAGTTAAGGTAAGAATCCTAGTGGACAACACAAACTTTTTTCCTTTTCTTTAACTCATGCCAAATTAAGCCAACATCTTCTTCTGCGACATCCTTTTTTGTCGACTTACACAATACACACTAAGAGGTGTTATTGTGAATGACCTGCTATTTCGGTAGCTGTCACTTTCGAAGCTTTTATTCTTCGACATTTGAGAAGTCACAGTTCGCAAAAATGGAGCATTTTTTTGTCGTCGTGAAGCACCTTGTCGGACCGCAATATAGAAACTGGTGGAAAAATTCGAGCTGTTGGGACAAGTTAATGATGTGAAGAATAAAAACCGTGCACGTCGCTCAAAAACAACTGAGAATATTCCTGCTGTAGCCCAAAGTGTTGAAGATAACCCAGGTTTGTCCATTCCTCGTCGTTCTTTGGAATTGGGCATTCCACAAACGTCATTACACCGTATTTTGCATAAAGACTTGGGTCTTAAGGCTTATAAAGTTCAGTTAACACAAGAACTCAAGCCGGCCGATCATCAGCATTGATCTTTTACGGGAAAAGTTTCCGGGCCGTGTTATCTCTCGAAGAGGTGATCACAATTGGCCACCGAGATCTTGTGATTTAACACCTTGCGACTTCTTCCTTTGGGGCCACGTGAAAGATAAGGTCTACGCCAACAGCCCAGCGTCGATTCAAGACCTCAAAGATAAAATTCGTGAGGCTATCGAGCACATAGGGCAGCCACTTTGCGATTTGGTTATGGAAAATTTCATGAAAAGGATATGGTCCAGTATGCGTGCTCGTGGTGGCCATTTGGCTGATGTTGTTTTTCATTATTAACGGCATACCTTCTTCTTTATTATGAAATAAACATCCGATCATTTATCTCAAAAAATGTAATTTTTCTTTGAATACCAAAATAACACCCTTTATTTAATTAATCTAGTTAATTTTTATTTTATTTTGCAGATTGATTTTTAGATTTAACAAAAATGGATAAATGCTGGGCGTACGTTTGGCGGCAATCCTCCGAGCAGATGGACCATAATGAGACTTGTTAACAATTTTGCAGAGCATGGGAGAGTCGAAAGAAGACCTTACCATCGAAACACTTCAGTTCAGACGGAGGAAACAATCGCTGCTGTAGCTGCTGCCATACAAAACAATCCAAGAGTTTCGACAAGAAGCTTATCTGCTCTAATTGATATAAGTTATAAGCAGACAGTCATTGCAGTCAATTATGCACAATGATTTGGACTTATTCCCATATAAAATTCAAATGGCCAACAAACTGAATGCAGCAGAGTTGCCGATTCGCTTGGAATTTTGCCAGAAGATGCTTCAAATGGTGGAAGAGGACGGAAACATTTGAACTGTATTTTTTTGTCTGACGAGGTCCATTTCGATTTAAACGGCAACATAAACAAACAAAATTGTCGAGTTGACCAACGCCATCTTCTATTTCGTTAATGGTTTGGTGAAGATAGTATGCCCTTCTCTTGTTTTCAAAAGGGAATGAACAACAGTGTATCAAGAAGATGGCGAAGTAAATCATCAATGTTAGAATATTATATTCCTGCTTCTATTATATTCCACGATTAGTTTTCGGGAAGGCCAAACTCCAAAACTTTGAATATTTCTTTGTGACACGGCGTGGAATCGGCTAAGGTGATAGGTAGTTGATAGTTGATAATAAAAATGCATGCTTTGACTCCATGTAAGGTGATTATCATATTGACTATCGCATAAAATTAAATATTTGTAAAAATATTTCATTATTTCTATATATAAACTTTTTTTCCTTATAGGAAAAACAAAACTTGGGACACAAACAATTGTAAGCAATTTTCTCAAACGAAACCAACCAACAGCTGACCGAAATGACGTTTCTTTTTTTTTAATTTGTAAGTGCTGCCAAGAACCCAAGCATTTTTATGGATCGCCTTACGCAGCCAAAAGAATAATTGATAATCAAAAACGACAGTCAAAACAGCGAAAGTCACACCCCTATTGCGAGTGTCAATTATCAATCAATGGACGATTGACAAATTTGTCAGTCAAAACAATTTTTGGTATTGTGTAACTCATTTCATAAAAATCATGCTTATTGTGAATAAATTGGCTGTTGTGAATGCGGCATGATATTTGATAGTTGTCAAGAGCAAACAATTGTATTTGTTAAATTCTACCGAAAATGAGTTCCGCAGAATTGTTTTTTGACGATGAAGAACAATCCTCTGCTTTTTTGGAAATATTCAGGAGAAGAAGGCAGCTAAGGGATGCTTTAATTCTCTTAGAGAACAGTATGTGAGTACATAACTTTGTAATTAATATTCATTCTTATGAGTAATTCTTTCAGTTTTGTAAGAAATTTCTGGTTTATCAAAGCCAGCGTTTTCCTATTTATTGGGTGAAATAGACGATAAGTTAAAACCAGCAATCAGAAGGACATCGATACCAAACATCATAAAGCTTCCATAGGCCTTGCACAGTCAACTGTTTCTATCATCAGTTGACCCAATCGCTCCAATTGTTTGTTGCTTACAACTTTTGCCCCAAAACCAAAAATGTTAAATAAAGGTAGGGTAAGGTCGGGAGGTTTTGACACATTAACGAACATTTGAAAATATATTAAAATCAAAATACAATTTAAAATTTTTAAAATTTACATAGTTTACAATATCATTTTGTAAATTTTAAAGCATTAATGATTAATCGATGTAAATACTTTTAACAGAGTTGTAAGCTTTTTTCCAAAACCTTACAAAGTGTCAATTCCCCCTACCATGAAGGAGGATTTGCCATCTGCCTAAGGATGTATAAGTATATATTGTACTGAATTGAGCGTTAATTTGTTGACCTTCCTGTTTTTTTTTGGAGTCTGAATATTAAAGTGGTACGTTTAATACCAAATTTTCGGGCAGCACTGCTTATCGACTCTGTTTTGTTTTGAATGTCTTTAATGGCATTCTCAAAACTTGTTTCATCGATGTTGCGGTGGGGATTTTTGTTCTTGTAAATATTTGCCATTTTTACATGCTAAAAAAGAGTAAGAAGTTGTCTTACCACACAATTTTTATTTTGCCTCATAAATTTGGATTTGACACTTTGTCAATTCCTCCTTCAGCAAAATTGTCAAATCCTCCTTTTTGATTACTTTTGGGACTAGTACAAAAAAAAAAATTTGTAATGGTGCTCAGGATAAACTATTGTTTATCAGTAATTTTAAAACGAATGAATGTGCACTACATTGCACTTTCAATGTCAAAAGCTACAAAGTTGGATGAAATGGGCATACAAATAAAAAAGACGTCGACTTCGCTTATTTCCTAGAGAATCACTGTTGTTTATTTATCACTAAAACCAATCGTTACTAACTTTGTTTTCTCATCATTTAAAGTGCTGCCAAGGTCTTAGTTTTTCAGAAAAGTGCTGATGTCAATTCCTCCTGAATGTAAAATCATCCCGACCTTACCCTACATGCTACAATTCTACAGAAAACTTGCATTTTCCTTTTGCAGCCTTCTAATTTTGTCGCACACAACAATCCAACTCACTAGACAATTGACATTTATCAAAAAAAATGTATCTCATTTGATAGTCGCAATACCACTTTGGGTCAATTCAAAATGGAAATTTAGTACGGGTTAATGACAGTCAATCATTCATTGATAATTGACAATCACAATACCAACGACAAATTTTTGGCTGGTTGTTTAACTAGTTTTCTCGAATTTTAACCAAACGTTGGGGAGTCGACTTTGAAGGGACTATCCTAAAATGGTCGCAACGCGCGCAATATGTTCACAGGCGAACACTTATTTTGATAGTAAAGTTTCATCATTTGGACGTGCTAACTTGGTGATTTGTGGTGATTTGGCATCATTGAATGTATAATAGAGGCCTGATTAAACAGACACTACCAAGACAATATGGCCGATACGGTCTGCCAACTTCGAAGAAAATAAATTTTTGTAATTTTTGTTCTATATACTCCCCAAAAAAGTTATATTATACTCCCCAACGAAATTATGAAACGGCATAAAATCTGGAATGCTTTGAAAGCATCATATACCCCTGAAAACAGTGCGAGTTGTTTTTTTTTTTCCACTGCGCCACATCTCGCGAACCTCTGACAAACGTCCGAGAGCATAACTGTCATAAAAGAGCTTCTCAATTTGCCGTTTGAACTCGACTTGAAATTATAGATCTCTTCCATTCGTCCCAAAAATGAAAAACTCACACAAAACGAATGATTGTGAGAAGCTAGGCATTTACAATTTTTTTTTTAAGGCCTGAGTAAAGGAATATGTGACTTCTTTAAAATGATAAGTGTAATTTAAATGTAAAATCTAAAACAAGGAATGGACTGGTATAGGAAGATACGTTGGTTGATGATCACGAGAATCTGAAGATATTAGTAACAGCGTTAGTTGCATTCGAAAATATTGAATCCAAATAATATTTTCTTATTTAAGTTAATATTAACTATAAAATGTTTATGAAGTGATTGCACTACCTAAAGTTTGACATACAGTACATCTTTACATAGCTGTAAATTCATGCATGCATTCTTTTTGTATATAGATAAGGATAGATTTATGTTTCATAAAACTCAATTACTAAACCAACACCATCGAAAACATGCATTTTACAACAGAGCAAAAAAAAAGATTTTATATAAAGATATGAATTCTTAATGTCTCAACCTGTTTGAGTTCTATGTCCTTGTTGAGTAGCAGCAGCTGGTGAGGATATAACACCGGGGTAGCCCGAATAACCAATATTTTCTCCTGCAAAAACTGTAACTGGAGGTCCTCCACCTAATATTTGTTCGTTACCACCTATTGGAGATGTCGCACCTGGATATTGGCCGTAATTTATATGATTGGGATCATTTGGTTGAAAATGTTGCAGGATGTGCTCGATGCGAACTTGAGATGGTACTATATTTTTCTGACTGTCCTTTGTGCCGATTGTATTGTAAATATCTGTTTCACCGGGTTGTTTACGTTGCGGTATATCATTTGGATCATGTTCATATTGTTCGTAGGGATTAAAGTATCCTAAGCCTGCGTGTTGTGGGCCTAGATTTTGGTTATACGCAATGTCATAAGGGCTCAAAATCGGTATGAAGGTCTCGCCGTTTTCATTCACATATTTAATATCAATATCTTGTGGTAGTACCTTGTTTGGTTTCTTAACTGTTTTTTCACGATGTTCTTTTGTTTTTTCCATGTTTACTCCATTTGGCAATTTTCCATCAATGGTTGGGTAAAATGCATTCGATGAACTTATATTTTTCGCATTTTGACTATCATCCTTTGTACTATTTGTCACATTGTTTAATGGTTCTGAATTATGATGTTCTAACGCGTTTTTTTTTTTTTTTGTAATGACATTAAATGTGGTAAAATAGATAAAAAGAGGAAATGTGAAGACAATTAAGAGAAAAAAATAATGAGTTTTATATGGCAATGTATACTAAGTTAAATGGTGTGGTTTTACTGTACAAAATGTTTGATGGTGTATGCATTTTTTATGCCGTACAGTTCAGTTTGAATTGGTTATCAATACCCCAACAGGTGAGATGCTTCTACGGTTTTTTTTTTAATATGATATCATTTATTTGTTTTAAAAGCCGAACGCATATAAATATAAAAACGTTAATTGCAAAAGTAAATGAGCCACAACTGTGTTAACGAATTAATCCAATATTTTATTATCAAATAATATAGATCTCAAAAGCAATTATCTAGAATACAATTTTTACTTGTGCTGCGGTCTTTGAGGCACTTTTTTTTCAGATAGATAAAATTGATGGTGAGAGTAACAAGTATTCCAAAGCCCCATAGATAATTTATTAATGCATTCAAATTCATAATTTTCAAAATTTATAAAGTAATGGCATTTATGGTTATAATTATGTATTTGTATTTACAGCAGCCTCACGCCCAATTGGATTGTTTAGTTCGACTTATTTCGATTATAAATAATAGTCAATTGTTCTTGTTCTCTTAATAACAATATTGAAGCAAATCCGTCAAACGGTTTGGAAACAGACGGACAAACAGGCGGTTTTTTTTAAGTTTCTTGTTATCAGAAAATATTGACATCTGGAGCTAAACATTTTGGATGAAAACAATGTCTTTTCGATTCGATTTAATGTTTTTTAGATTTTCTGATGCAGATAATGCGCGATACTAATAATCATATTTAGTGTCCAGGTAAGATTTTACGCACTCACAATCGCAAAATTTTCCATATAAAATTACCCATCGTGAACTACAAAACATTCAGTGTGAAAGTTAGAAATTATTATAATTAGTACCTTAAGCCCACTGTTTTGTTACCAACGAATGTATGGCTAAGTTTGACAAAAAAAAAATATTAACTAAACTCTACCATACATCTTTATTTTGTGAAAACTATTCTCTGCTTAGTTTTATTTCAAAGGCGGCCCTATTTCACCAACTTTTTACTTAACGCTTTTCAAATTATAAATGTTTCACCAATGGAAAGCAGAACTTTTGCATAATAAACGTGTTTTGCAAGTTTACAAAGTCAAATTATTTTATACTCTTCTCTGCGATTGATCGGCTTACTAACGCAACAGCAACTGCCCGAATTTTTTTCTTTTTATCTAGGGTGTATAATTTGCTGTTGATGTTCGAAATTTAAAAATCTAATTTGGGAGTACATAAACTGGGCACGAAAGGATTTGATAATGACAGCATAGAAGAATATAACCCTAACGAAATGTACTAAATTTAAACGAGAAGGTATTAAGGTTAATATCTTTTGTTATTGCTTTTTATTTTTTTCATTGTCATCTATTATGATCTCTGTAAGAAAAAAAAAAAACAGAATGAACAAAAAATCCTCAGAACGATCTGAGCACTCATAATGCTCATAATGCTCGAACTCAATTCAGGTTCCGCTCTGAACTAAAAAAGAAAAACGCCTTATGCCGTTTCCTTCATAATTATTTTCCATTACAAGTATTTCTCTTTTCACTGGCAAAATGTGGGACGCTAAAATAATTTTACGTACAATATTGGATAGCAGACGGTAATGATATAGCCTCTCCTTAAAAAAAAATAATTTCTTAAGCTACGATTACACGTGTCATTTTTCGGGCGAATTTTGACATGCTGACGTCACAAAAATTAGCTCTTTCTATTGCCTTTCGAGAGTGTGCCACTTGCGCTTGACACCCGAACACACTTTGGTCACTTTTACAGTCACGAGCGCGAAATTTTACCCAAAAAAATATAGAATTTTCACACCGTGACAGTGCTTAATGACAAAAGCAAGTGACAGACGATCACACGGTGTAACACGCGTGACAAAATTGATACTCATGACTATTTTAATGCAGAGCCTTTTCAATTCAAACAAAAAAAACCTAATTCACCGGTGAACACAAACTCGCTTGGCAGTATACATAATTGGATTTAATAAATGGTAATATATTAACGTTTACTGAAAAAAAAAAAACACAATTTTTTCAGTTGAAACAAAAATATTTCATTAAATTAATTTTTGTGATTTCAGATTTCGTATGTCCAATCGAATAAAAAAAACAGAATTTCTCTATTTATTGTTGTTTGTCTGTTTGGACAGACGTAACGTGTAAACGTGTTTTCCGTAAATCTGAAAAGAAATCGATATTTTGAAAGTGCTATCAATTCCAAGAAAGATTGGTGTTTTTTTGTTGTACCAATCCAAAATAAAATTCGATCTAGGGTAAGAAAAAGTGCTCAAACACTATATTTCATAACATAGGGCGAAACTGCATGCGGTTTTGTTTTTTGAGGGTTGGTGGAAATCTTGAAAGGCAATTTCCTTATTATTGTAAGCACAAAAGTGCAATGCCAAATCCACAAAAATTCCCACAATAGTTTCCACTTTATAGTATGATTTAAAATAAAAGGAACAGTCTCAATAGTTCATTTATTTGGATTTGCTGATAATCTGCAAATTTGACATTCGCTTTTATTGAATTTGTTTGCGTAGCTAAACAATTTGACTTAAGGATTAAAACTCGAAACTGTTTTCTTAAATCTAAATCATAAATTATAGTTGTCTTCTCGGATTCGTACTCGTAGTATGCATCTTTGTCAGGGTTGACCTTAGGGTTTTCAAGTCCGGGTGTTGATGAATAATCTTCAAATTCAATTTCAGTTGTACTTTATAGGTAGTTTGTAGCAAGGTAAGTTGGTCGAAGTTACCCATAAGCCCTTTTGACATCTGGACTTCTGCTGACAGCAATGAGAATGCTATTATTTTATAGCATATTTAGGGACACCGTCTGCCCATAATTATTGAGCAGAGAATTTTTTTTTTAAATAATAATAAGGAAATTGCCTTTCCACCAAGCCTCGAAAATAAAAAAAAACTCTTTTTTAACTACTACTGCAACAAAAACAACATGGAAAAAATGTATCAATTGAGAGACGCGTAACAATGCAGAAATTCGTGAAATGTCACTGAAAATCCGTGATATTTTATTGATCTCTCAGTCGTAACAGCGAGTGACAGTCAATCACACAGTAATTAAAATTTGTCACTTGTGTCAAGCGCTGTGAAAGCACGCGTGACCAGACATTGCGTTTTTGTTTCAAGATCAGAGAGAATTGCTCTTTTCAATGAAATTCGTTGGAGCAATTTTGCAATAGCGGGAGACCCCATAAATGTGAGATTTCGTTTTCTGTTCCTATTTTTTTGTTATATTCTAAATGAATATTTTATTAACTTATTTCAATTAATTAAAATTAAAATGTACACTCTTAATTGCATATTGTCGGATCACACAGCTCAAAATTAGTTTCCCACAAAAAAACATACATTTCAATCTAACATTTGACTAGTGTGCGTTGGTGAGCTCAACGCAATTCTTTAAAAATATCCCGGACACTTCTGTCGGGTAAAGAATTGAATGGAAGTGTAATTTGCAAATAAAGGGTGATTTTTTAAGAGGTTTAGAACTTTTTTAAAAAAAAAAACACAAAAAATTCGAAAAAATTAATGAAATATTTATTTGAATCGATAGTTTGAACCTTGCAATTTAATGTTTAAAGATAATTTCATGCAAATGTTGACCGCGGCTGCGTCTCAGGTAGCCCATCCGCTGAGTCCAATTTTGGCATACTCTTTCACACATATCGGCCGGTATCTCACGAATGAATGCATGGATGTTGGCTTTCAGTGCGTCAATCGAAGCGGGCTTGTCCCTATACACATTAGCCTTGGCATACCCCCACAAAAAATAATCTAATGGTGTCAAATCGCACGATCTAGGCGGCCAATTGACCGGCCCGAAACGTGAAATTAACTGTTCACCAAACTCGCCTCGCAATTGCGCCATTGTTTCGCGTGCTGTGTGGCATGTGGCACCGTCTTGTTGAAACCACATATCATGCAAGTCAAGAACTTCCATTTCGGGCAAAAAAAAGTTTGTTATCATCGCTCGGTAGCGTTCATCATTGACAGTAACGCTGCGATTCGCATCATCTTTGGCTTTTTCGGGATGCATTGGTAGCTGTTGCAATGCTTCGGGCTGATCTTCACTCCAAATGCGGCAATTTTGCTTATTTACGTACCCATTCAACCAAAAATGATCCTCATCGCTGAACACAATTTTTCGATAAAAAAGCAGCGATGAACATTTCGAACCGAGCACGAATTTTGATAGTAAAATTCAATAATTTGCAAGCGTTGTTCATTTGTAAGACGATCCATGGTTAAATTGCAAACCAAACTGAAGCTTTTTGACAGTGACACAAGGTACTAAACACACGTCAGCTGTCAAAACCAGTGTTGCCAAAACCAAACCAGCTAAAAAATCACCCTTTACATACTATATAGATATGGATTGCTAGTGAAATGTTATTTTCATTATACTTCTACGAGAAAATATGTTCCGAAACTGCACAGGCGCTACTGTTTTACAGCAGATTAGCAAAGAAGCATAGCCGCCGTCAAATTTAAAGTTCCATAGTAACGTAAACAAAAAACCATAGAAACATGTAATCAAAAGAGCGACATCTTGTGCGAAGAGATTCATTTTCATAGCAACGTATAAACAAAAGAGTGTCTTCTATTTGAAAGATGCAAAGCTACAAAGAGTGGAGGAATGGAGAGGAATGCTTATTATTTTGAAAAAGATAACGAAAATAACAATTTCTTAACTTATTAACCCATAAACTAAAAACAAAAAAGCCTACAGGTATCTTCCATGTATCATTCAATCAAAGTAATACTTATATCGCGGCGGTGGAAATTAAATTATTATTTATTCTAGTTCAAACGCCTGAATTGCTCTCGCAGCTCTTCTAGGACAGTTATGTGGTATTCGATTGGGCTTCTTCAGATTCGCTCTCTGATTTCCGATTTCGTGTGCCTAATCGAACACACAAACGTCGCTTTCTCTTTTTTGTGTTGATATCCGTGCGATTTGAATATGTGCAGTCTTCGACACTTTTCTAAGCGATTTCCATTCACTGGTTATATTTTATATTGAAACATTCGAAATTTCCGTCCCGATTGGTTTCTAAATAATTGTACACAAATAATTTACAAAAATAGATGCACGCGATGTAATGCCTTTCTTTGCTGTAGAAAAAATTCACGTAAACCTTAACAAACTCCAACAGTTGTCAAACTTAAATGCACTTGTATTGGTAAATCTGAGGCAAATCTGAGAAAATATCTAGATTCGGAAAAGTGCTCTGAAATCGGAAAAAGTTTGCTTTTTTTGTACCAAAATAAAATAAAAATTTATCTGAGAGCGCCCAATCGAATACCATATTATACTCTCGGACAGAGATAACTGAAATAAAAAACACATCTTTGGTACATCAATCCCCCCAAAACACATATGTCTACATTGTTGTTTTTGTAATTTCACTCCCTGTCTGTAAATGCCTGTGATCTATGAAAAAGCATGTTGCTAATGGCCGGCCACCAATCCTCTTACTTTTATGGGCATATTACTGTTCACTTGTTTTGTCTATCGTATTGAATTTGTTTGGTTTGTGTTAAGGGTTTGATTAAATAGAAAACAAAAATGTGTAGTAAAATATAGATTACGGAACTAAGTTGAAGACACAAATATCTATAAGTAAATAAATAAATCAAAAACACTAACAAATCCTTCATTAGTTCTTATGTTTTTTCACAAAATCATTATAACTCAAAGCCCGTCTTACTTATATAACAGACTCAATTTAACTCGCTCCTCAAGAACCATCAACCTAATTCCCTATCGTCACAATAACCTTAACTCATCAAGCTCATTTTTTGTCCATACTAAAAGGCTTTGGAACTCTTTGCCCTCTCAATTGAACGAACCCTACCAATTTTAAACCAATACTTATCCATTTAAATTCTTTCCCTCGTTATCCACTCCCTTTCTCTTTTCTCTTTCTTTCTTTCAGCCCGTTTTTATCCTACCTCTAACTTAGATTTATATATATATTGTTATTAGATTCAGATTTAAGTAATTTGGAATTATTTTAACTGATGTGTACTAAGTACTATAAAAGATCATATCTCAATGTACAAACCATTTAATAAATGAATTGAAGTGATTCATTCCGAAGGCAGGGAAATCCAGCCACGCTACTGCCAAGGACTTCTGACATAATTCATTCTTAAAACCTTTGAAAAATTATTAAACGTCTTTATACGTGACCGGCTAGATGACAATGTGATATCCACGGCTCAACATGCTTGTAAAAAAGGCAAAGGGGTGGAAACTGCATTGCATGAGATCGTAAGCACTATAGAGAAGGCATTAAATGACAAAGAATATACACTAGCTGCGTTTCTGGACGTTGAAGGCGCCTTCAATAACGTTAAGATTTGCGCAGTGAAGAGAGCACTTCAGAACTCGAATGTTTATCAATCTCTCACAAATGTAATCGTGAGTTACTCGGTGAAAGGAATATCAACTCGAAATTAGGTGACGCTGACCTCAGAGTAACTGCCTCGAGAGGCACTCCACAAGGCAGAGTCATCTCCCCTTCACTCTGAGTCCTGGTCATTAATAAAATACTTATGAAATTCAACAACATGGGATTCAAGATAACTGCGTACGCAGATGAAGTTGTAGTTAAACTTACTAAAGGACCATAAGCGACCTGTTAGAAAATTCCTTTGGGTCAATCCGCAGAAGACCGAGCTAGTCTTGATCAAGAATGAATGAATAATACCGCAATTAGAGCCACCAACTCTGGAGGGAATATCCCTAAGGGTATAGCAGATAGTGCGAGATATTTGTGAATTATTCTTGATAGGAAACTTAATTGTAAGCCGAATGTCAATGAAAGAGTCAAGAAAGCAGCGAATGCTTTCTACGCATGCAACCGCATCTTTGGTAGAAGTTGGGTACCAAACTCTGGATGTATACAGCGATCGTGCGACCAATACTGACATATGGCAGGGTAGTCTGGCTAGCCGCCAGCAAAGCAACCAATCTTAAGTCGATGACTAAAATACTAAATAGCATGTATATGGACAACCAGCACAATGAGAACCACACCTACAGCTGGACTAAAGGCAGTTCTTAATCTGACACCTCTAGACCTATATACATGGAAGAATCTGCTGCCAAAATTGCCTTAAGGATCAGTCAAACAAACACTTGGGCATGCACAGATATTAGGTGGTACGTAGGAAACGTTGTCACTTCTGACTATATCGTTGGTTTACAATTCAAAGGCACTAAGTCATAATTTTAAGAATTTTGGCTTTATATGCAAAACGGTTCAGAACGGTGATAATTATGTACTGCAATAACGCACTAAGTCATGTTAGATACCCCTAATGAATTATTTAAGGTCTCACTTCGCACGAAGTCAGGAAAAACATATTTAATACTGGAAAAAAGCACTAAGTTGACTTAGTGCGATTTACCAGTAACGCAAGATATATTAAATGACTATCTGTTTACAGGAAGAAAGTATTAACACGACTTACTACCTTTTGCCTGTTACGCAGTAGGCCGTGGTTTAGATATATGAAAAAAGCGGTCGATTTCCAAAAGGTTTTCACAAATTGTATGTTTCATTAAGTGAGTAAGACGCCCTAAATTTGCTATAAATCATAATTAAATCTTTTCAAAATGAATTGGGGAATTCTCCAATTAGCAAAAAAGAAAGCCACGAAATGATACTTGATGATGCTCTGGTGCAAGACATCAACTTTGGTTGGTTAATTCAATTATTTAAGGCTTAATCAAGCATACAAATATCTCCCTGTTTGGACTTTGACAGACCATTCACCTGATCCTTTCCGAATAGGGAAGAATGGAACACAAATGAACCCACAAACTGACATATGGCAGGGTAGTCTGGCTAGCCGCCAGCAAAGCAACCAATCTTAAGTCGATGACTAAAATACTAAATAGCATGTATATGGACAACCAGCACAATGAGAACCACACCTACAGCTGGACTAAAGGCAGTTCTTAATCTGACACCTCTAGACCTATATACATGGAAGAATCTGCTGCCAAAATTGCCTTAAGGATCAGTCAAACAAACACTTGGGCATGCACAGATATTAGGTGGTACGTAGGAAACGTTGTCACTTCTGACTATATCGTTGGTTTACAATTCAAAGGCACTAAGTCATAATTTTAAGAATTTTGGCTTTATATGCAAAACGGTTCAGAACGGTGATAATTATGTACTGCAATAACGCACTAAGTCATGTTAGATACCCCTAATGAATTATTTAAGGTCTCACTTCGCACGAAGTCAGGAAAAACATATTTAATACTGGAAAAAAGCACTAAGTTGACTTAGTGCGATTTACCAGTAACGCAAGATATATTAAATGACTATCTGTTTACAGGAAGAAAGTATTAACACGACTTACTACCTTTTGCCTGTTACGCAGTAGGCCGTGGTTTAGATATATGAAAAAAGCGGTCGATTTCCAAAAGGTTTTCACAAATTGTATGTTTCATTAAGTGAGTAAGACGCCCTAAATTTGCTATAAATCATAATTAAATCTTTTCAAAATGAATTGGGGAATTCTCCAATTAGCAAAAAAGAAAGCCACGAAATGATACTTGATGATGCTCTGGTGCAAGACATCAACTTTGGTTGGTTAATTCAATTATTTAAGGCTTAATCAAGCATACAAATATCTCCCTGTTTGGACTTTGACAGACCATTCACCTGATCCTTTCCGAATAGGGAAGAATGGAACACAAATGAACCCACAAAAAGAAACTCAATATCCATCTACACAGATGGTTCAAAGATTGACTGTGGAACCGGTGCCGATATATTCTCTGAGCAATTAAATATACATTGCTCCATCAGACTTCCTGATAGCAGTAGTGTCTTCCAAGCGGAGGTTCTGGCTATCCCTTAAGCGACCCGTAAGGTGTCAATATTGGCAATACCTCGTAGCGATATTACCATCTTCATTGACAGTCAGGCAGCAGCTTCTGCTAATGAAATAAAATCCAAACTACTTCACCGCTGCCGCGAAGAGCTCAAGGTTCTTTGCTCGCAGCACACAACGAATCTCTGCTGGGTCCCTGGACACAGTGACAAAACCGACAATGAGAGGGCCGATACTGGCGAAAAAGGGGTCCGTAATGGATCTTGATAGAGCACTTCAATCGATCAAGCCACCATTTTGCACTCTCAGAGAGTGAGTGGAGAACAAAATTCGAATGAAGACCAACAACAGGTGGAAGGAACTCACGACCTGTGAAATATCACAGAAGCTTTGGCCAGAATATAACAGAGGTCAGACCAACAAACTTCTACAGTTTGATAGATCACCGCTATCTAAATTAGTGGGAGCTCGGACTGGTCACAACTTCCTAAGAAACCTCTTAATGAAACTATATCCCAAAGATGACGACATATGTAGAGGCTGCGAAGACGAGGAGGTCCATGAGGACACAACTCACTTCCTTTATCAATGCCCTAGTCTCTGTCACTTGAGGAACAGAATAGTTGGAAGTTATTACTTCCATGACGTACATGAACTTTCTTATGTCTTTCTGTCTGATCTTTACATGTTTCGACATCGGGATGGCTAGACAGCGTCAGGTAACCACGAAAGGAGGAGGATGGATACATAATGTAACACCAACGGTTAACCTCAAAGAAGGGCATCACAATGGGTCCACGAGGAGCTAAGTGAGGTATTGCAGGGCTCACCCTAACCTAACCTAACCCGCCGGTGTTGGCTATTTACGATCCGGAGGTTTCACCCAGTTTTCTATTATTCAAAATGCATCACAGTTTCAAACTAGAAACACTTGCATGTACTCAGATGGTCCCTAGAACGTATAACCTTTTAACTGATCACTGAATGGAACTGTCCAACGTTGACCTTCAACAAAATAAATCTTAACCCACGAATAGCGACGGGCCCTCGAACTTAAACTACTCCATTCAGCAACGCGGAGGATCTAGTATGTGTTATGGCGATGCACTTATCCAATATACACATCAGCGAAGTTGCATGTGCTTTTAACAAGGAGGACATTAAATTTAGTTTTTAGAATAAGCGAGTCATTGAAAATGGTTTGGTGCAAGGCTGTAGGTTTTAGCATTCTAAGAAATTGTTTTTTTTTAGTAATATTTATCTATTAAATTTTGTGTCATCTCCGTCTGCAACTCACTTTTGCGCGTAAAATTATTTAAGCCTGCTGCATTTTGCATAATCTGTCAGTTAATTGAGAATAATTAGCATGGGAAAATAATAATAGCGCTGATGAAGAAAACTAGATACAGACATTAAAAGATGACAATCAACTACCTCATGAAAATGGCTTTGAAATTTGAAATAACTTAGGACGCTTTTTGCTGATTGGGAAAAATTCTAAATAAATTCTAATACCTAAAATCTGACAGTGGGATTTCAGCTAACGTTTGAGGGTAAGGCCAAGCTTTGTAAATTTTGCCCTGCAACAGCAAATAATGCACGAATCATATAGTAGGCTGTTGTGGGAACAAAATATGCTGGCCCTCAATAAAAATAACACTTAAAATTCAGACGTTAATAATCCGATCAATGTGGGGAAAACTTGAGTTTTTAATGAAACTCGCGCCTTTAATTTGCAAGAAAGATTTATTTTGCAATATTGCAAAGTCAAAAGTAAAAGTGAAATGTGGTTCATTAAAAATGATAAGTTTTCCCAACTTGGAATTTTGCAATTTTTCAGACGTATTTTTTCAGAAATTGTATGCTGTTCCCTGTTAATATTATTTTCATATGTATATTTTATTCTAGGAAAAAGTAAAGTGAAAGTTGTTGGTGAAATAGGACCCAGCTATGTTTGCGTATTTCTTCGAACGAATCTAGGGAGTGAAAACTGTGAAACTGTATAAGGTTTACGACTTTCGTTAAAAAAGAAAAATGGGAAAAGCTGATTCTAGAGACAGACAAAAACAGTCAACCTCTTTTTCGACTCTTGATCGATTGACGGCGATACGAAGTGAGGGGTTTCTTCCTGACAAGGAAAAAATCAAATATTTTTCAAGTGGAATATATATGAAAAATCCAGTTTTGTTAATTTTAAGACTATTGCTTTTGAAATCATGCTACTTAATTATATTTAATTCAAACTAATTTACCTTTTGAAGCAGATATGGGAATTATAGCTGGAATCATTGCTGGAGCACATGCCCAGTGCTTACAACATTCGTCTTCAGGTATTGGGAGTAATCTGGCCAATGACTGATGACACGGTAAATCACTTGGTGGCAGTGCCAGAACTGGTGGGCATGCTGGACGACACTCTACCTTGCCATTCTCACAATAGCAGTGCTGCTCACACCCTAAAACATAAATGAATTAAAACTACCATCATAACCGATTCTCAAAAAATCACATACCCGTAAGATTCGATGGAATCGGTGACCAATTATCAAACTCCTGGCCCTTATACTCGCAGGTACCATTATCAACACAACGCATTTGTTCTGGGCAACATTTTGGAGCAATAGCACGGAATGTAGCTGGTTCCGGCTCCCAACGCAAGCAATGGGGATCTAGTACATCTAAGCCGAAAGTTGACGGACATTCAAGTTTGGCACAGTGTACACCTTCCTTTGTACATACACAGAGAGCATCACAACCATCGTGAAATTGCTGCCCTATCTTGTAAGTGTCGCCTTTATGTGCGCAAATAGAATCTGGTAGGTTCGCATCATCTGCCGTTGTCACAGAGTTATCAATGGAAATCTGAGATGTTGGTGGTGATGGCGTCTGCTCATGGTCATCTAAAGTCACATCACATAGCTCTAATTGACAACAAATATCTTTCGGGTCTTTGACAAGTACACATTTCTCCAATCGTGTATGATTTCGTTCTGCACATCTTGGGCGACAGTTCATTTTACCACCTTCGTCACAGTGGCATATTTGATCGCACCCAATTTCCAGCCGTTCACGGAATTTATATATGGCTCCATTAAAGTGGCATTCAACTGGCGTTGACATTATCATAGGTTTCATCGAGTCTGATAAAAAAAAAAAAAAAAAACAATATTTATTGTTAATTTCTATTTAATTAAAATATTTTATGGCGATTGTGATATCTATATAAACCATATTAAATACATAGGATTTCAAATAGTTACTTACCATTTAACGATGTTGGTAAAGCTGTAATTATTTCTGTACACTCCATTGTTGCACAACACTCATCATCCTCAGATGGGATTTCATGGCAACTGGTGTCTTCAAAAGTTCGTCCACGTTTGAACGACATTCCAGTGCATCGTCGCTCACAAATCCATTCCCCGCGATTGCACGTACATCTCTCATTACATTCACGATCCATTGTTTCTCCATTCTTTAGAAAAGAAGAAATTAGTGAATATGTTTTTGCTGTTACTCAAAGGTTTGCCAACTAGTTTTGTTGTTATACGTTATGACTTTATGAAGTGTTTCTGTTCTGCACATTATTGTGGCAACAAATTGTCGAATGTGATTGTACACGTAAGGAAAGCTGAGTCCGCCATGGGATTTAATTGCTATATTCTTACCCATCACCAATTAGATCGCTCAGTTCGCCCAAGATTTCAAATTTAAGTTTTTTTTTCAACTGCTAGTTCGCACTAGAACTTTTTTGTTTTTCAATGAAAATAAAAAGTATAATTTGTTGCCCTTCTGTTATTGTGTCAAAACGTAAGAAGTTAATTTCACGACCAAATTTTGAAAAACTTTAAAGTCAAATATTCAGTTCGAATCCTACTATGTTACATAGCTCAAGAGAAGTGTGTATTCATTAGCTATCAACCCATTCGATAAAATAATTTGTCAATCTTCTCTAAATACGTCAAAAAGGAAAAAGTTAAATTTGATTCATATAAAAAAAAAATTCCAAAATTTGGAAAAGTCATATATTTCGTTTGAATATGACCAATTCAATAAAATAACTTGTCGTTCTTCTCTAAATGTGTCAAAAGGTAAAAAGTTAATACTGTGGACGTCCAGTATAACGAAGGGTATAATGTTTGATGTCATTCGCGTTCGTTATTTTTATAATATTTTAAAGAAATTAAGTCATTAACAAATATGTTTATTTTAACGGTTGTATTTGATGTTAAATTTTTTAGATGATTGTCCCGCAATTTAAGTACTTTCAGGGCCCTAAAACCAATTTATATTATGTTCCTTATATTGGATAGCAAATCGTGGGCACCATTCGCTACACGCAGATGCTAATGTATATCTAAAAAGGGTTCGTTAAATCGCAAATTCGCTATATCGCCAAAAAAAGGTACCTCTTAAAAAAAAAAGATTTTTTTTAAGTTTTTAAGTTGGTGCGAACTAGATTTCCGACGCAACAATTATTGTAATTCCTTTTAGTTTTTTTGTCTAAAACATTTTATTTTACGCACGATGAATGTAGTTCTTTGAGAACACAATCCGTAAAACTAACTATTAACAGAACAGAATAACGGAACTATACACATCAACTAGTCCAGTTCAGCCTATAAGCACAATAATAATCATCGCATCGCTCCCACAATAAATAAAAGTCAAATGGTCGTATCATATTAGTTTGTAGTATGAAATTTCGATTTGTGTACAAAGTGTGCAAACAAAACAAAAGAAAAGTTTAGAAAATACTCTTGCCTAGCATTGATTCACACAAAGATTTTTTGAAGCAATGGTGTTTCTGTTTGTTTTTCTTTACCGTTGTCACACACTTTATAATACTAAATCCAAACTACTACTACATGAATGTTATGTAATTTATAAACATTAAAATTTTAGGTACTGAATCCTTACAGTTCTCCTATCCAAATATCGAATTTATAATTATTCAAAAGTACTGACAGCAAATACGATATAATACGTCATTGGCATGAATTTCCTTATTTATCATTTAAATTTCACTTTTGCCCGTTAAAAGTAAAAACCAGTCTGCAAAAGAAAAATTAATTGTCGATGCTCGCTGTTGCACCAAGCCAGAAGCACACGTTAAGTTGTGTATTATAAGCTGAAGCTGATTCAATCGTTTTCCGGTATTGGTGAGAGGCACAAAAGTACCGGTTACAATCCCTAAGACTTGTTATGGAAAACCCAAGGTGATTGTTTTATGCAATTTGCACAAAATACTTTCGAGATTACTAATACGTTTGGTAAAATATACAATGCATTGTATCTATTGGGTGGTGTATATCAATTTATATAAAGTTGTTTGGTAAATGTGTGCTGGGTTGGTTCATTAGAGTGGAGACACTAATGATTTGTGACCGATAAGACCATTTCTTTGAAATACGATTATGTATAAGTTATAAGACATGCCTATATGGTATATTATATGAACATTTTCGTCTTCAGCAGCTTAAATAAACAATGGGCGATTTGATTACATTAAGTATTATGATACAACGAATTAACAATACCAACATATTAGTAAAATGCGGCTCTAAATATACACTTAGTTCGATCTTTTTATTTGATATTACCGGAGAAGGTTATACCTGTAGCTGAATAATAGATTTCCGTTAATGGTAAAGCAAATATGAGCAAATATCCGTGCATTGCGTAATATTGCTGGTTATAAGGAGCGCTTTTTGATTTGCAGATTGTCCACGATTAACTGCTGTTATCAATTACGTTTTTTTTGCTTTCAACATGACAACCATGTTGAAACTATTTCCGTATGACGGTCCAGGTTCTTTTGACGTTGAATTAAGGCTTTAATAAATTTATCGGTGTAGATAGGAAAAAAGTTCCTTCGAAAAGTCTATTGGATTCGTCACAGAATCAACAACAAAAAAAAACATTGGAAAAGTATATCCATTAAGCATTGGCAAGTGAGCTTGTATAGTCCGTCCAAATTTAATTGAAATTTTCACGCACATGTCTCTTTACATGAGATAATTTGTTCTCTTTGCGACACAAAAAAGATATTATTTGAAACAACAAACCTGGTTAAAATAATGTGTGTGCACTTCAAACAATTAATATACCACTGCTTTCCGTCGCTGGCGTGTGCAAAGAATACACATTTTTCCACCCCTGAGAAAAATGAGAGCTTTCATCTACCAAAAATGTTGAAAATAATCTCACTTTAACCTTTGCGTCCATTATTTTGTTGCGGCTGTTACTGTTACTCTCACTTTCAAAAGACTGGCCTGTACCGTATTCTATACATACCTTAGTTGAAAACGTCTACGAAACCGACGGGGCAGATTTTATTGGTTCAGTTTACTCCATCTTGCGTACAATACATTTATTGTTTATTGTATTATTCGTATTTTTTTTCCCACAATATTGTAAACAAAGTTGTTGTGTATGTATATCAGATACGTCAAAATTATATTCGCGAAAAAAACCTTGAACAAACGGAATTCCAGAAAATGATGGATTAAATCTCATTAACCGCACAAAATCGGCTGGCTATCGTTTTCTCGAGTTAACTAACTAAACTAGTGATTCTCTGGTTAATTTGTTGCTGAGAAAACACATTCGATGGTTACCAGCTGCAATAAGCGTCGATTAAATATAACCAAGATTGAACAAACCGGGCGTTAAGCTCTAAGTAAGAAATATTTTTCGCAAGTACAGACTAAAAAGTATTAAGGCCTCAGTGTGAATATGATTTTTTTTTAACGTTTAGGCGGTCATAACAAAAATTCCGTCAGAACATTTTTCACTTTGAAAACAATTATGTACTAGAAATCGACCACCACTGATTGGATACCATTCGAAAAAATATTTCTGACATATATGGAACAGAAAGAAATGAAATGGACTGGACAGTTGAATGGAATGAATAAATTATTATTCAAGAAAATTTAAATATTTATATTGGTTTATTTTTTTTTTCTTATAAACTGACCTTATAATACATAAGCAACATTTTAAGACCAAGATTTAGATTTAGCAAAAGAAAATTTTTACGGTTTCGTTTTACGTATGGCTATAACTAGGACCCAAGCACCAAATCTTATGTTCATAGACTCTTACACCTTACACGATTTTTGACTCCAAGGAAAGAATGTATCAAGAGTTTCTGATCTGATTTTTGATTTTGATTGGAATAGATAAAGGTTCATGATATAGTGAAGTCTTTACACCGATATATTCCTAAAAATTCTCAGTTATCTATAAACAGGCGTGTTAATTTTTTGGTGTTTGTCTAGAAAAAGAGCAGAAGTGGATGAAAGTTCCTAGAATGAAGTTTTATGTAGTTGTCTTTATTGGAAGTGACGCATTGAGATAAACCAAAATATACCGTGTATGAACACAGATCGGAACCTGAGTAATCATTTTCAAGAAATTTGTATAATACGGCTTTATTTGCATTAAAAAAAAAAACAAGTACGGGATCTTATTTATAATTATATTATGTTCTTAAATAATATGTATTCCGAAAAAAATCGTTGGAGCGGTTATTGTAAAATAATACAGACAACATAGTAACAAATATTGCATTAAATTTTTAGCTGAAATCTGAATATACAAGGTATTGTTCAGGATGTGGGCATTACTTGGTTTTTAAAGTTGCTTCAAAATATAAAATGGGGTTTCCGATACATGAACAGTTTTTAAAAGTAGCGTTTTTGGTGATTCCAATGGAAATGAAGAACGCACTGATTTTGAAGATATCAATTTTACTAATATTGGGCGAAATCGTTGTGCGCGTTTTCAAGTAAACTATAAAATGTTTGTTTTTAAACCCAATGTACGATAATTTAGAGAAGAACTGATTTTGCTTTAAGCTAAAAAAATTTTAATTATTGCAGAAAAATATAAAGCGGTGGCACACTTTTTTCTGGCTCTATGTAATTGCTCCCAACGTATAAACTCCTAATGAAAAAAAGTCCTCACATATGTGCAATAATTTATAATTCTTAAAATTAAATAAGTCCTCACTCAGGATGTAAAATCTTCTAACATCTAGGCAGAAGTTAAAGAAATAACAATAAACAAATTTCCTAACACTTAAAATTAAAAAAAAGGGCGCGCAGCATGGTAATTGAAAATTGTTTTGGATTGGGCTTATTGTAAGTGAAAGATGATTGGGGTAGGTGATCTTAAGAAAGGTGAGTCTCGCAATGCTGTTTGTTTGTCCGTGTACTGTCACTCTTAGTCGTTGCAGATGCCTAAACACTTTCGAACACTGTTTCAATCGGTACATTTTTCAGCATTAGTATTAACATTATATTTACTGTCATCATCCTTTGAATTCCTTAGACTGAAGATTGGATGCTTTTATGCTACAGACTCAGGATAGATACTTATACTTAGGTCGTCAAATCTAAATTAAATGTTTAGGCTGTTTCTTGACTGAGATTTTTCATTACAATTTTAAACAAATTAACTTACAACCTACTTTTAGATTCTAGAATAGGTAGTATGAATTATTGAAATGATCTACCCATAATCAGAGGACAGAATATTTAATAAATATTTAAAGCTTATTAAGCATGCTTCGTAGCAAAATAAATAATGATTCCTAGAGGTAAGTAGATAATATTTCAATTGTTGTTGTCATTACGCATTGATTGATAGCTGGTTAGCACGTTATACCAATATAAAATACTTCAGGAACTAGATACAATATTTACAACTGAATCACAAAACAAGAAAAAAAAAACTAAAATCGGAACATATTTGACTAAAATATAGCCAAAATAGTCAGAAAAAGAATGCCGATCTCAGTTTTTATTCCATTTATCCTTCCCAACGGATCACCACTTGGTGTGATTTATCATAACATTATATTTCCTTTACTCTGTCCCCCTCATCTTATGAACATGAGTGGCGATAGCAATAGTCGAGGAAGAAAGGTATAAATCAAAGTTTGTATTGATTACTTTTATTTTCTTTCTCTATATTCTTTTGGCTGCTGCAAACAAAGTATACTAAGGCAAAGGCAAATACATAAATGTAAAGAAATCATATTCTTTTTTGCCGGGAAAGTACGATAACTAACTAACGCCAACAAATTATAGAGGGTTTTTTTTTATAGGGGGTTAAATACAAGCATCTTTTACTATGGCAGGGGTGGGTCCATGTAATTAAAAAAAAAAAATATTTACCTACTTAAAAAGAAAAAAAAATATAAAAATATGGCAAGACTTACAATAAACTAACATGATTTTAATAAAGAACAGGTTCCGGGGTTTCAAAAATGGTATAGTAGCTTATTGTAAGTGTTGCTATTACTAAACTACCCCTCCCGCCGAAACAGACCAGAGAGATCCCCCCCTGCCATAGTAAAAAATGCTTTACCCCCACTATAAACAGCGGTTATTATCAATTCCATTCTGGTATCCTTATATAAAATAGAAAATACCTTCCTGAAAAGATTACTTTATTCCCACACCACCACCACATTATACAATGGTATAACTCTAATCGATACATAATGTAAAGCTCTCCTTCTCTCGACGTTACAATCTTTCTTCTCCCTCTTAGAACTAAATTCTTCAAAACGTTTCATGTCCTTAAAATTTCACCGCCGCCTAAGAAGTTTAACTTCAAAATATCCTAAAGTGCAAAACATTTGCAAAGCCAAGAGATATAGGGCCGAATTCAAAACCACTACACAAACACCAATGCATAAACAGTGGAATATGAATGGGGGGAATTTAAACTACACACCGGACACCGGAGACCAGTTTAAGTACTTTAGCTTGGATCAAAACTCAATTTCATAATCTTGACGATTCTTCGTTTGCAGGAGGCAGGAAATAAGTAAAAGTGAAATAGAATGTAAAAAGTTGATAGCAAGAAGCTCAAAAAATGGATTCCATTTATGAAGTGTATGAAATGTTGATGTCTTCCTCGTCAGAAGGCAAATAGAACAGCCGATGGTGAATCTTTAATTGCTTGCGTCAGTGATTACGATGTCTTGGATTTATGGAAATATTTCCGGCTAAAATAAGAGCCATTTGGGAGTATAAATTCATAATTAATTGAAAAAAAATGAAACTGTGCGCACAGCAAATCAAATCAATTTCAATTGACCAAATTAATATAATTTTACGTGAAATTCTGTATTGAGTAGGTTTAAAACGGGCTACAATCGTTTTAACTGTTTTAAATCCGCATTTAATTGCATCTTTATCGAAGGATTTAAAGCATGCTTTTGAGCGAATGCTATAAATGTAAATTTAAATTAAATGAACTAAAACCTAATCTACACTCGGAATCAATAAGATGACCGTTAGATTTATAAAATATGATAATTTTTTTTTTTTGCTTGAAGGCAATATTTATGTAATGGCATTTAAAAAAATTATGTACGTTTCAGTGTCTTAAATGACTTAAAAATCATTAACATTTTAGTATTCCAACGAATAAAATCAGAAAACGTTTACAATTTACTAAGATAAATTTATGATTATTGATTATAAATGCTCAGGCTGAACAGCAGGCTATCTAAATTCACTTCTATTACGAAATTCAATAACGTCTTTTTTGGTGGTTGGTAACACATTTTGGAAAGTGTGGAGTGTTTGCGTTAGCTGCCAGACTATAGTTATTTATTGGTAAGGCCGAATGGCTATATTTTCCATATGAATTTCGCAATTGTGAACTTCTGCAAATTTAAAATCGCGACTGCAATTTGTTATTAGTGTACGGCGCAAGGAATTTTATTCGCATCGTTAACCTAAACCTCTTATAGTTGATCGGCAATATGTTAAAATTCTCTACAAAATGAAAAATATTGAAAAAGAAAAGGAACGCGTTGAACCATAATTTTGAAAAAAAAAAAAAAATAAAAAATCACCTGCCAGAAACTTCTTGGAGCAGACCCAAAATAATTCAATTGCACTCCAGTAACAAAAAAAAAACAGAAATGTCATGCAAGTCACATTTCTGCAAGTCCATCCTAAAGAAAAACCATTTCATAACTGGATTTGAAGTCAACGTATTATGTTTGTTTCGTGTATCTCTTTTGAACAAAAATAAAATGTCTATTTGGACATGTGTAAAAACTTGCATGCAAGATCTATTTTTTTTCTGTCTATCAATAAAGCTATTCAGTTGAAACGGCACGTGTATCATATCCATTTACGAGAATAAAAGTGAAAGTTATTTGATCATGTGATCCATTTGTGTATGTTAACGATATTTGTCTGCAGTAGATAGTAGATGCTGCGGTGAATGGGCAAGGCTTGCTATAAGGCCTACCTACTACATAGGAAAATGAGAGCAAGGCTAAAATTTATTAATTGAAATAATTTCTTTGTGCATTGCAACTGTAAATCAAGCCGTATTTAGTAAAAAAAATGCTTTCAAACAAGCCCATCTTTGTACCGTACAAATATAGATACACATAGTAATTGATCGATGTGAATTATATCCAGGGAAATCTATTGTGGTCTTTACTCAAAAAAATGCGTTTAACACCGATATGGTGGATGGGCTCATTAACAGAAGACCTCAACATTTATTTTAGACACACGACTTGTTCGTTGTTTCCCAAAACTTATGGTTTTTCCGTCACAAGGTGACTGTGAGTCGTAAACCTTGTTGACTAAATTTCGTTCAAGAAATTACCTTGAACGAAATTTAGTCCATTCTGTTTCCTTTTTTTTTTATTTTTTTTTATTGGATCTTGGCAGAGACCGTTTTTGAGTCTTCAAAAACTTTGAAAAACTGACCTTATTATGCTCTTAAAGTTTCATTCAAAACTCAAAAAGGTGATGAAAATTAAAAAAATTATGTATTTGCTAAAACTCTAGAGTTTTTTTTGTATCGGGATCAGCATACATTGATGATTATGCATCAAATTATCAATTCTTTCCATGAAAATTTGAAATTTAGAAGCTTAACATAATACGAGAGCTGAAAGCGTTCCGCTATCCTCATTTGGAGCGTAATTATGTCGTCCTTCCGCAATGTTTTTTTGTTTTACAATAAAGTGCAGCACACTTGTTTAGGGTTGGAAAATGCGAAGTTTAAAAATTTTGAATACTCACTTTGTACTTTTTCGAACCTTCTGAGCATTCTCTATTCGCAGATATAGCTGTTGAATCAACTTCCGAAACATTCGCACTGGGGATTTGGTAATTTTCTTGTCTTTTATCATCCTCAATTTTTTCAGTAGTTGTGTTAGTCTCCTCGACCTTATTTTGCTCACTATAATTATAATGCTGCTCATGTACGAAATGATCAGAGTCTTCTTCTGCATTTTCATTATGGCCTCTGTGGCCGTTGAAGTTATCCTCATCATCAGTGTCCATGCTAACATCGCTTAGATCCATAAATCCATTTGAGTTCATGTTCTCGTAGTTTCTGCCTTCTTCATATCGTTCAGTAGTTACAAAGTTAAAATGCATATTCCTATTATTTTCGAATGCATCGAAGCCGTTATCACTGTTTGATCTACCCTCCCATTGGGACTCATTATGAGTTTTGTTCACATCGTCTGCAATACTTTCAATATTAGCTCCATTTGAACGTTCTTGCATTGCATAGAGAGTTTCATTCCATGCCTCCGACGATTGCGACTCATTATGAGTTTTGTTCACATCGTCTGCAATACTTTCAATATTAGCTCCATTTGAACGTTCTTGCATTGCATAGAGAGTTTCATTCCGTGCCTCCGACGATAGATTCATCGATCTTCCCTTTAAAACATCAGCAGCAGGATATATTGTTGAGTGCTCTTCACTTGATTTATCAATTGAATTATTGTATTTAATTTCGTTGTACAACAGTTGCGGCGTCGATACAGCTGAACTGTTATCTACGTTTTTGGCTGTTGTCACTTCTGCTTGAACATCTATAGAATTTGATGTTGGTGCTCCAGAATTTGTATTAATATCCTCTGAAATTGTGGTTAGTTCTTCTTTATTTGTGGATGAATCAACAGATTCGGTACTCATGAGCATCTGGTAGTCTAGATTATCATTTGATTTCCGCTGCGTATGCAACATATTTATTTGATTTATATGATCAAGATATTCTAGCGATGTAGTTTGTTCTTCTTCTTGCTTTGAATCAGTAGTTGTTGTTAGATCACCATTGTCATCTTGTAACAGATTGATTTCAGTGGGCTTATTCTGTTCTTCATTGATATATTCAGTAGTTTCTATACCTTTCGTTGTAGTCCTGTTCTTAGTTGTTTCTTGGTTGTATTCCTTAGTGGCTGTAATTGCTGTGTCTGTAGATTCTGTGTTGTCTTCGTCCAAAGTTTTGTCAACCGTCGTCACTTCGGTATTATTATCCTGATGATCAAAAATAACTGTCAGCATGTTTTCAGTGACTGTTCTTTCATTCTGTTTAACAGACTCCGTAGAAGAGCCCATCTTTGCATTGACTTCGTTTTCAGAAGCAATTTTTTTCGACGCATCTAGTGGAATGACGGATAGTGAAGGTAAAATTGCAGTTGACTCAGGTACTGACGGTGTACTTTGTGATATCAGCACAGCTTCTGTCGTTGTTGAATTGTTTAGTACTGCAGCCAAGGAAGGACCTTCTGTTACAGTTGTAGAGGAACCCGCATTAAGAGTTGTTACACCTGTAAGTGAAAAGTAAACAATTAATTAAATAGTAAACAATGGTCATTTGCTTGACATCAATTAAAAACAAAAATAGTTGGCACAACAGGACGGTAGGGAACACAATAGCCCTAGCTTCTTACAACCTTAACAAGGATTATTATTTGGAGAACACTTATTTTTTCATTCGGTGCTATGAACTATGAACTCTGAGAAGCAACGCAAGCACGAGTCAGCTAGTAACTTTAATAAAAAGAATAAAAATAATGTCATCATAAATAATAACTAATATTATTGAAATTTAATCTTAAGATTAATGTTATTTAAATGAAAACTGTAATAGCAATAATGCGAACACGTAAGTTACACACATATTATTGAAAATACAAATTTTGGCAAAAGGTTCAGCGGCTAAAATAAATTCTGTCATCTGACCCTCCAGGGGCTCAAATATATTTTATTATTCGATTTAGTAGCGAAAGTTTGAACTGAAAATTATAAAATCTTATTTAAAATAAGTGAATGTCAATTTTCTAAAATATTTAAAAGAAAAGAAAATTTAATTTATAAAGAATGAGAGTTTCTAGGTCTTAAAATAGTTTTAAAATATCGACTCGGGTGATTATTTTTACTTTTAAGGTATATTTGAGGTATTTTTATAAGCATAAAAATGTTTCGAAAAAAATTAACAAGAAATGATATGGTATCTAATTGTTATTAAAATTTAGAAATGTTGACGGTAATTCAGAAAACTGGCACCCGACAAAAATGTTTTGAAAGTGGCGAAATGCCTTTCTGTTGAAATCGACATCGTCAATGCCATTGGCTCATCATTGTTGAAATAAAGTCGCTAACAAATCCCTCATTTACTTCCTAAGTCTACATCTACATCATTAGATGTCAATAAATGGGTAGACTAGTATGTCACTATTGTCATTTAGCAAATTTCGGCATTGTCTAGGACCCATACTTCGTAAAAACTGCCATGGTTAGGAACCATCTACGCAAATTGCGACAGTGAATTCGTGCAATTCTTCTTTACTATGTAGATGCAGAATGTTTCAGCGAAATCAAGATAGGGAGAGTTGTGGAGATATCTCAGTAATTCAGCATAAGAGTATATTTCTACTTATATTTACTACTTGTATTTACTTGCAAGAATTGCTCAAAAACATATCCACGTCATATCACATATACATACCTATCCAGATTAGTTCATCTGATTCCTTTTCGCTAACAAACTGTGTCCATTTTAAAAATTAATTTTAATGAGTAAAAGTTTATATAGAGCTTATTGGGCATTAATTGATTTTCGCATCATCTTCTATATCTAGGGTTCGTAAACGGGGTCGTGAACGATTTAAAATGTTGTAGTCACAACGACGAAGTTAAAAAGTAGAGATAAATATTAAATCTGATTGGAGCGTAACTGCTTGCGAAAGGTCAATATACTATTTTTTGTGTTTTTTTTTTAAAAAAGTTTTTTAATTGTTTTTTATTTGGCATAAAGGCAGAAACATTCTTATGAGGCAATAGAAACATCCTAGTCTCCATATTTTGACACAATGGCAGTATGACGGTATGAAAATAAATAATAAACATAGAATGGACACTCAAATTAAAAGACGGGGGCTGATGTTTCACGAAATTGTCGACTAATAGTTAAAATTGTTCTAACTATAAAAAGTATGGAAATGGGTGGCACACAATGCTGATGTAAACCGTACCATTCGGAAAATGTTTAGTTAAAATATTATATAGTTTGATCACCAAGTACACATAATATAATATGCCTGCTTTGCTAGGCGTTACAACTCAAACTTAAATTGATATTACTTGATACGGATTGCTTATTCAAAAACATAAACCATTTTCATATTTGTGATCGCTTGACGAATCGAGACTACCTATCGCTGTGGAGGAAAAATCATTTCATGTCAAAGAAATTTCACGTATGGACGGTGTATTACAAAAAAGAGAGTATGCTTGTGTGTAGTCACACCAGAAGTGAAATATTATTTGGCAATATTAAACTAGTAATAACATATGATAAAGAAAAAATTATAACAATTAAATTAAGTTACTAATAAAGGGTTTTCCAATGAGAGGTGTTATTGTGAATGACCCACTATTTCGGTAGCTGTCACTTTTGAAGCTTTTATTCTTTGACATTTGACAAGTAGAAACTACGCCAGTTCTAAACGAACGATACACGCTTCAACAACGCATTGAAATTATTAGAATTCACTACAAAAATGGTGAAAATCTTGCAGTCACAGTTCGCAAAACTAAAGCATTTTTTGGTCGTCGTGAAGCACCTTGTCGGACCGCAATACAGAAATTGGTGGAAAAATTCGAGCTGTTGGGACAAGTTAGTGATATGAAGAATAAAACCCGTGCACGTCGCTCAAGAACAACTGAGAATATTCCTGCTGTAGCCCAAAGTGTTGAAGAAAACCCAGGTTTGTCCATTCCTCGTCGTTCTTTGGAATTGGGCATTCCGCATAAAGACTTGGGTCTTAAGGCTTATAAAGTTCAGTTAACACAAGAACTTAAGCCGGCCGATCATCAACAACGCCAACAGCCCAGCGTCGATTCAAGCCCTCAAAGATAAAATTCGTGAGGCTATCGAGGACATAGGGCAGCCACTTTGCGATTTAGTTATGGAAAATTTCATGAAAAGGGTATGGTCCTGTATGCGTGCTCGTGGTGACCATTTGACAGATGTTGTTTTTCATTATTAACAGCATACCCTCCTCTTTATTATGAAATAAACATCCGATCATTTATCTCAAAAAATGGCATTTTTCTTTGAATACCAAAATAACACGCTTTATTTCCTAGCGCAGAACCGCAAAAGTCAGAAACGACGAATTTGCGCGATTAAAAAAATGAAAACAAATAGAAATACATACTGGTCTTACCTACAGCGCAAAATCGTCATTCTACTTATAGGGTTAAATATAATTATGTTGGAGTTGGATCATATTAAGAAAATTATTTGAAAAACCAAATCTTTATAATATTATAACCTTAATACAGCGCAGTTAATAAGTGTATGTCATTCATTTAAAAAGTTTTTTGTTTTCATTTTGTTTTCATGTGGTTACAACTTAGATTTAATTTTATCAACTGATTCAGTAGTGTCTGTGTAGGCCTAGCTTATGAATTTTGCAGTCAATTCCTTGTTTATATTAAAGTTTTTTTTTTTAATTTTATGAATTCACCTCCGTTGCATCGAAATATCACAATTTCCGTTACACATTCACCAGTTCACCCCCAATTCTCTAGCGTGCAAGAATGTAAAAACAATTCATATCTCGACAAACGCGCCACCAATCGGGTCGAAAACTATCTTATCCTTAAAGGTGTAACCAACCATACACATTTAGAAAATTTTATTTACATCGGTTGAGTGGTTGCAGAAAGTTCTGCTACTAAATAAATTTAATGGTACTTCTTAAAATTTAACTCAGCCACAATGATTAGTATGATTTACAGGCAGCTGACTCAAGCGGAGGAAAATAAATTATATTTTACTTTTGCGAAAATATTTTTGAAAAGGTATTTATTGTGAAAAAAATTTTAAAGACAACATTTCGATGAAGCTTCTTAAGGACAAGAATTCACCAAGCCAGTACCGACAGTAAAAACAAAAATGAACATAGAACTTAATTTTGAGTTGATTTCATTTTGTTTTTTTTTTTTGTATTTTCATCATCAAAACAGAAGGACCACTAAGAAGACATGTAAGAACTAAATATGTAAAACATTTTTTTATAAATTTGCTACCGGATATTCAAATTCGCTGCGCAAATAAAACGAAAGGTCCTTGATCTGGTAATAGGTTCTCGACATTTACCAATGTACACTGGCGATCACTAGGATGAGGCCCTACATTTTGCAATCGATTTTAAATATTTATACCTGTTGGAAATGTTGTACCTGGAAACTTTTACTATCTGTGAAATGCATGGCTGGAATTTCCCTAGATCAAACTATGAACTACTGGAAAAGCGTAAGAAAAGCCACTAGGATGAGGCCACACGCAAAATCTTAGAAAGAAAGGAAAAAATTAACAAAATGTCTACATTTTATGATTTTAGAACATTATTTTTCGATATGACCTCTATAAGACGGTGTGGAATTGATTCAAAAAATTTTTTTTTTAACTTTAAAGATAAATTTGGGCCCAGGCATCACGAATAGCTTCAATTAAAGTGTCCTTGTCTTCAAATTGTCTGCTGCCTTCATACACTTAACGAGATAACCATGCCCAAACATTTACGATTATGTTTAAGTCCCGGTGAATAGGCTGGCCGTGGCAAAAGTTCCACGTCTTCTGATTGAATCCAACTTCTAAGAACCCTGGAAGTGTGGATAGGGGCAAAGTCTAGTTGGAATTTCCAAGACAGGGGTCCGAAAATGTTTTTCACTTTCGGAAATGACCGTTCCAGCAAACATTTGTAGTTGTTTCCGTTCATTGTTGTGGACGAAAACACAAACTCGATTGTACCATAGTAGGTTATAACTCCCCAGACCATTAAACCTGATGTACGGGTGTGATGTCTTGATAAAATAAACACCTCCTTTCTTAGATCATGGAAATAAAAGTTGTAACCATCGATCGGGGCCGTCAAGGTTAAACTTTTCTTCATCCGAAAAGACAACACGTTTCCATTCACTTCTCCAAGCGACACGTTCTCTTGCTAAATTCATTCTATGCTCCTTGTGTACTTGCCTCAAAACAGGTTTCTTTTTAAGTTTTCTTCTCTGTATAGTACCACTTTTTCGTATTATCCTTCGGACCGTTGCTATACTGGCTGATACTCCGTTGTTGGCCCTCATTTAAGTCGCTGGTAGAGTAGAATTTGAGGCAAGCCGTGGAATTAACCGCTTTTCTCGCAATGTTGTTGCTTCTTCCGTGCGTCCGTTTTGATTTTCCCCCTAGTGTTGTGGATCCGCAAGATAACTGTTTACAACAGTCTTACTTCTGTTTAACCTCCTTGTAATCTCGGCCTGAAAGCCCTAATTCCTTGACGGAATATTCACAATGGCCTCTTCCTAGTGGCGCATCTTTTTATACGGTTTTCAAGTAGTTCATTGTTTACGATTTTCTTCCGCAATGTCGCTAGGAAGGGCACTTGAAGGGCATTCGCAAATTTGACAAAAACTGTGATTTCCGAATAAATTTCTTTAAAATGTAACGCGGCTATCTATCAGAATACGATTATAGAGTTATTTAAAGTTGTTAAATATTGTTCGAAAATTCTTAAATTGCAGAGTAGCTTTAGAAATGACACGTTTTTCTTTCACTGCTCTTTTTTTTTGCTACTTTTCAGAATTTCGCGACAATCTCCCCGAGTGTTAGAAAACGGTTATACATTTTAGTTTTAGTTGTACAATACAATATAGACTGTAAACAGATCATTATCACACAAAACACATTCGCATTAGATGCCTTTACGATTGTTCTTCGGGTGAGCTAGATACTACTACGAAACAACAGATGCAATTCGTTTTCAAATGACAAATTTTAAAATGAAAACGGTTTAGCCTTGATTTTCATTTCATTTATAAATTATAAACATTAATTACACATTATTTGTAAATGATATTAACTAATTTTTAAATCTACTTTTTAAGATCTCGCTCAATTAAGTCTTTTTAAAAGAAAAAACCGGCCAAGTTAAACGAGCGTAGTTTATATAGTGATAGACAGTTTTTTGTTAATATCTTTTCAAATATAAACTTTTCCACAAAACAGTCTTCACATATTTAGCTACAGAATTTTGTACGAATGAAAATATTATTTTCACCAAATCACTTACTACTCTAAAACCAGTCCATGTATCACTACTAGTTTTTCGTTTAACTAGAGTTTTTACCGGATGTTGTGTGCAAGTTTCTACGTCAATTAGTTTCTGAGATAGACCCAGGTACAAAATTGGTCTTGTGGTCGGACAGACGGAAAAAGCGAAACTAATAATGTTCCGTTTTTTCACTCTGGGTACGAAAGGAGCGATGAAAGAAAAAAGTGTCTTTTTCTGACCCTACTTGGAAAATATGCAATTAAATATTGATAATTGTTAGAAAAAGTTAAAAAGAAACAGTGGTCAATGTTAGGATCCAGTCGGCCAATGTTAAGAAATGTGAAAAATATTCTTATAGCTTTCTCAAAATTGTCTCATAATTGTCTTGTATTTTTATAAACAAACAAAATATTTTGCTGGACAGTGCAAGTCTGCATATCTTCGTTTCAAAGTATTTTGAGAGCTTTGGAACCTAATAATGTTCCGTTTTTTCCCTCTGGGTACGAAACCTTTAAAAGGAGCGATGAAAGAAAAAAGTGTCTTTTTCTGAACCTACTCTGCAAATTTAGAATTTTCTCTCAATATTTAACAAGTATTGTGATGGGAAACCGCGTTATATTTTAAACGTATTTATTTTGAAATCAGAGTTTTTGAAAATTTGTAAAAGGACTATTCACATGAGCGTGAATTGCGAATAGGCAATATAGTTAAGTTTAGAGTGCTCGCTAAGAGCCAGTAAGCTAGAATTAAGACAAATGTTAGCTTTAATTTAGATTTAATCGTTTTTGTCTAGGATGTAAGTTTAATGAAAGTAAAAATAAAAATGAATTTAAAATGTAAAATGTAAATGCGAATAGGCAAATTGCGACCAAATCAATTTAATTGTATTATAACTGCCTCTCAATTGATTTAAATAACTAAATTCACAACTACAGACATTTTCCCGCGAACTGTCACACTTCACATAAATCAGTCGCGATCCACAAACCCACGAATGAAAATTTGCAATTAGTTCTCATGTGAATAGTACTTTTCCATCTAATAAAAAGGAACAAAGGAACAATAAATTGTATCAGGGTCCACTAAAAAAAGTACGAAATTGTCGCACAACGGTCACGCTGTTGTCAATTGTTCTCCTCCAACATTCTTCTTCACCTAAATAGGTTGCGCATGGAAACTCGCCTGGTATTTCCAGGAACAATGCTACATTAGAACAGGAAATATTGGAAGTTGTCAGTTCTCGATATTACCATTGAGTTTATATAAATACATAGAGGAATCATGTTGGTTTTCTAACTCTGGTAATAGATGTCGCTACCACTACCATATTGGTAGAGAGAGTGAGTGCCAACAGAAATAACTCCACTCATTCAAATTGAACTCAATCGGGATTCGAGACGCAGGAAAGGGGATTAATTTTAATTAATTTTCTTACAAAAGGGATGATTTAACAAAATGGAATAGCTGGATTGCTGTATTATGTCATTACAAACATAAATACGTGTGTTCTTTTCAAGGACATTGTTCTGAAATTAATATTTTTTTTTTATATTTCGCCAAAAGCAATGCCTCTATAATAAAATAACTATACTCATATTCCTATTATAACAAATAATAATTTGCACTGCATCATTTTTACATCATCGCATTGTGCAACAAAAGAAAATTAGTAAATTAATAAATAAACCTAAAAAGCTTGAAAAGCGCCCCGAGATGATTGAAGACAAAGTTCACCTGTCCTGTAGCTAAAAGACTTTTTAAATAGTGATGTTCTCGCAGTAGTTAAGTTTTGAAAGAGAAGCGCTTTTTGTTTTTACAGATCTATAACGCTTTTCACTATTCCTGGAGAAAATCGTATATTCATGTGCCACCTTTGAATAGTTGACACGGAAGGCAACGCGAATTCCAGCTAAAGTAGAAATTTATATGCTACTGGAGACTTATAATAAAATTTAAAAAACAAATCCCTGTCTTCATGACTCCATTTAAAATTCGGTTTATGGTTTAATTGGGCTAGAATGACCGTTCGGACAGAATCACTCTTATTAGCAAACATGGTATTAATTCTGTTAGTGACTAAATTCTCAATAGTATTCGGCTTGCGTTCTTTAGGAGATTTGAAAATAAACTGAGGGACACGGGACTTTTTTGTAGCTATTTTCGATTTATTTAAATTTCATTAACTTCAACAACATCGGTAAAACTTGAGAAGGAAGTATTCCGAAGTTGGTTCGAATATACCCTTAAAGTGGGGCCCGGGGGTGAACGATTTCCTTCTAGTGAAAGCTGGTCATCGCATCGTCTAGAAACAGAGAAATATTGGGGGTTGAGCTTTGAACATTGATTTGTTGTGTAACAATTTTACGTTTCTTAGAGCTGGGGTATGACTTTTTGGGGATATTAAGCATAGCATTTTAAAGTTGTTTGCAAGTTCTATCCATATTAGTCTCATCGCAATTGCACGCACCATCAATTGGAATGGGATATGAATTAGGTTTCAGTATTTTTGATGTACCCCTTACTCTGATATTGGAAGTGTAAAAATGTTTTTCGCCGAATTTAATCTGCGTTCTTACATTTACTAATTTTTCCAATAAGATATTGCCTGAATGTTTTATCCAGATCAACCTTTAAGCATCACTTGGTAAATTGAAAAAATATAAAGAACATCCAAAAACATTTTTTATAAGAGCATATGCACGAACTCTTATTTTCTTTTAGTATTTGTCTATACAGGCTTCAACACGTCCACTCTGTACGAGCAAATAATTGCATATGAACATTACCCACTCGAAAAAAAAACCTTATTTACCTGTTTATCATCAGGAAACATAAACACTCATCATTCATCAACCATCCATCATGCCAACCTAATTTATGCACTCATTATTACCATTGAGTGTATAAACTCAATGTCTCATTACCAATAGAGCACCGAGGAGCACCGATTTCGCAATGATGGTTCCTCTATGTATATAAACTCAATGATATTACTCACACATTTATGGAATCCGCCTATCGTGAACCCTTTCCGCAACCGCTAATGCAGAAAAAACCGCACTGTTCACAGGTAGTAAAAGTTACCGGGTACAAAATTTCCAACAGGTATAAATAGTGAGTGTATTAAGATCCTGAATTGGAATTTGATTCCAATGTGTAATTATTGGTAGAATAAAAATTGTTCGGGGCCACTATGATAACCCTTCATAACTACATGAATTCTGATACAGTAAAAGAGTGTCACCTTGTAAAAAAATGGTTAACTACACTTCGCTTTTTCCAATGTCAGTGCATATGATATAATAAATTGTAGTTGATTATAAAACAAACGAATTTAACTAAGCATTATTTATAGATTCAGGTTTTCCTTTTATTATTTGTAAAATCAAACTTACTTACATTTCTTCACACAAATCTAAAAAAAAACGGAACCTGAGGCTTAACACAATTATAGCTGGAGGAGAAATATTTAGAGCTCCTACAAAATTTTTTTTAAATGCCTACACAGATGAAATTTCTTGATAATGAATTAATTTTGTCTGCTCCTAAGAGTTCGAAAAAATGTGGACAAATTGCTTCAATCCCAGAAGAAGTTATTTTTGAAACACCACCTCATAATTTATTAACACAATGCTCGTATATCCATAATGTGTAATAAACTTAGCACCACACTAAATGGCGACACATTTCGTAAAATGCCAAGCATGTCGCTGGAATTGCCTGAAACATGTAGTTCGATATTTAGCGTCAATTATTATTTCGTATATCTGTATACCGTCAGACATTTTTTGTAACACACATCCACTAAACAAAATTGAGCATCTTAAACGCGATAATCATGTAAAAAGGTGCACATTTAGCAATCATCATACGAGAGCTGTTCATAGGTTCCAAAGCTCTCAAAATACTTTGAAACGAAGATATGCAAAGTTGCACTGTCCAGCAAAATATTTTGTTTGTTTATAAAAATAGAAGACAATTATAAATAGTAAGGTTTTGCAGAAAGCTATTAGAATGTTTTTCACATTTCTTAACATTGACCGACTGGATCCTAACATTGACCACTGTTTCTTTTTAAATTTTTCTAACAATTATCAATATTTAATTGCATATTTTGCCCTAAATAATAAATAAAAGTAATTTTTCGTAATTTTATTAAATTTTTATGTAATTTTGTAAATAAAAGGCAAAAAATTAGGTTTCATTTAATTTAATTTATTTTTAGTATTAAAATACGTCACACTTTCGTTTACAGCACCGAACTTCTGTGGTACCTACGCAATACGCATAGCATTTATACTGCTCCTAAATATGTAAGTTGATTTATGGTTGTTTCATCCTGTTGTAATAAACTTAAATGAATGGATCGAACTCGATCCAAGAGCACTACATCTTTAGGAGTAAAAAGTATTTGATTGTGTTTGCGCAGACTTTTTGGTAGAAATATTTTGTTTCAACCCTGGATAACTAAACTTAATTTGAAGGCCCGTTGCAATTAATCATTCGCCTTCCAGACTACGTATTGAAACACTCAAAATTTTTACCAAGCCCATCGTTAATTGTTAAATAAGTAGATAGAAGGAAGAATTGTTATTTTATTTATTAAGTAAAAGTAAAAATGTTGGTAAAAATTAATTTGAACATTTATTACAAATGTGTATTGTGTGTTCTCCACAAATGGCCTTGTTGCAGTACCGGCATTGGTTCATTGTCATCCTGCGTATCCTCGACGGGCAAAAAGAGCAAATTTTTTCACGCATAAATAATAAAACAAATAATCGAAAAATTGAATAACAAACGTTAAAAAAGTAGCTTAAGTGCTAAACACTCCACTATTTGAATAATGCAAGATTTCTTAATTTCTATTTGCTATAAATGTTGGATAAAGAATATTACGTAAGTGTTTAATGTGCCAAAGCTTGTTGAATGCCATGTTTTTTCTTTGATAATTATCATCAGAGGCCATGATATTCGTACATAATTTCTGTGAAAGAAACTATAACATCTTATATGAAAGCGAGCATTTCAAGTAGGTAGCTGCTAAAATCTAAAAATAAATATACCTATCAGTTTATCTACGGCTATAAATTGGGAGAACAATTTGAATGCAAGATACATTTTTTTTTTCTTCTTTTATAATTGACGATAAACGTTTTCATATTTATATGTAATTAATTGAAATTCAATGTCAGCCAACTTTTGAAGTGCGTACACATTCAAAAGTGACTTCATATTGATATTGTTAGAAAAATAAAACTGTTAGGGTTTGGAGACCAGAAACCAGTTTCTAGTTCCAATAAACGAATGACTAATGAGAGTGCCAGCCAAATAACCTTGTTGCAAAATGAAGCCTACAAAAGAGGTTGCCAACAAATTCCTGTTCAAATGTGAAATCTGTGTTAGTGAGTCTTGGCAATTATAAGAAAAAAAAGAAGTGAACGGTGTTTTAATATTATGTGAAAAAGAAATGAGAGAAATAAATAGACGCCAATGGATAATATTGTGTGTTTTTTGTGACTCTGAAGAAGTTCAAAGAATTTATGTAGGAAACCTTGTACGTACTAAACAGCACACGATTTGAAATAGATTTCTTAAAAGTGCTTTGCTTTCTACATGCAGTTAGCTTTCTGAATTAAGGTAAATCTGATTAAATTAAAAGCTATTCGATTTTATTCAACTGACATTTTTCCTATCGGCTTTGTTAGAAATTCGTTGTTCATTTCTCCCAACTATATTAGTTTCAATTGCTTTGAGTTAAATGCCCAATTCTATTCGAGAAACAAATTATCGTCGAAAGCTATATTTAAAAATGTAGGTGAAAGAAATGTTGCTTCCTTTTATCACAAAATTTATATATAACACAAATAATTAACAAGGAATTAAAATAAATTTGCAGAGTAGCTTCCCCCTCAAAATTCGGTGCAGGTCCAAGAAAGAAGAAGTAGAACAGTTTCAGATAGCATTTTCATGGAATGATGAATGCTGAAACTAGGTTAAATAGATGTCAATGAACTGTTCTATTTTAAGTAAAAGCAATCAGAAAAGGCATAGCTAATAGCGAAAAAGGGGTGTGTCCTCACAACAAAAAGTTAATTTACTATACTAAAAATACCCTAACTGGTCAATAATTGTAATAAACTGACAATCGGAGGCTACCTATATAACCTAAAATATGTGTAACCTCCGGCTGCAAATTAGTTATGCTCTGTCATTTTATTACAAATATTGACGAGTTATATCTTGTTTGCATCTTTTAAACTATTTTTTTCAGTACCTTCGTTAGTAGCGCTGAGACTTCGTAAGCATCCACATTATATGAGTTTTGTTTTGACGTCATATAAGCCACTCCGGGGAAGAATATGAATCTCACGACACCTCACTTTTCAAAATCGGTCAAACCGTTTAGGCAGCAGGATTTCACAATGGAACAGTGGAATAGATACATACTCGTACTCGTAAGTCATACATTCGAACAAATGAAAATGATTGAGGACCTTGTAGGCTCGAACAAGCGTCTTATTATAGCCGGAAATATAAATGTTAACTGGGTAGATTTATCACCCCTTTAAAGATATAACTAAAGAAATTTAATTGAAATTGATAACAAGTGTCAACAAATAGTAAGCGAACATAGACAAATTACAAGAAATACAAAAACATTAATCGACTATGCAAAAACAGCATCGGTAGGTTATGCAACAGCGGAAATAAATATAGACCTAAAAATGAGCGATCATGAAACAGTTCTCATACAACTATCTTCCAGTATCTTCCATCTTAAGTTTATAAAGGATATGTGTGGTGAGCATAATATAGGTAAAATATATTATGAAAATAAATCCAGAGGAATAACAAATCTTTTTGTGATAAAACAAACAGAATAAACTATCAGAAATTTAGATTCTCAAACAGTGAAGTCTGTTGGAACAGTTATCGCCAAATAAGATATCCTTTTAAAGTATAAACGCAAAATATTAAGTGCGCATGATCCAAAATCTATGAGGAAAACAATGAAATCATGTATCCTAAATATACAAAAGGAACCAATAAAGAATATAAAATTTACCGGTGAAACAAATAGATCTATTACAATAACCCTTTTTTATTATCAGCCATGATCCATATAGATCATCGAAATACATGCACTTACAACAACAGCACGTGAACCTGCTGTTCATCGAGATCACGAATCATGATCTGAAAATTTATTGTACTATTGCCCTAGGTGGCTTGTTTCGTTTTTCAATGTTGGTTGCCTGTAAACGATAGCCAAGCCACACAGTAACATTGCCAGACAAAAATATTCAACACCCTTCATAACACAAGACATCAAACAGCATTTTTTTCACATCAAATGAATTTCCCATCCTTCGAGATCTTGCTTTTTCATTCTTATAAAGGTGCCCAGACCAGCGAAATATTTCACAAATATTTTAGTAAACGTTTCATAAACATTTATTTAACAGAAAAATGAGAGTTGTTTTTTTTTGTTCTTGGAATAATGAAAAATGGAAACTAGCAGGCTGCATAAATTTTAATTATTTTCAAAACTACTAATTACACACATTTCTTTGTTATCACAAAATATCACAGAAAAATCGAATTACTAACTAACTTCAATTTGTTCTTCTGGATTTTCGTGCTTAAACCACTGTCATTTACTTTGCCTAAGAATTCCAATCCGAGCTGACAAGAGGTGCAAACTGCAGTAAGATTTTCATTACATTTCGAATTGATTGTAGGTAAACTCATTTCCTTATAGAAATAAAACACAACATATTACGGAAGCGGTGTTGTTGTTTTCGAGCCTCTAGCCGTGAAATTCCGACAGTTAACATTTATGAATCGGCGTCTAAATAGGTAAAAACAGAAATGTTTGACAAATGCTTATAAAATGTTTCTGAAGCAAATCGAGAACATTTCATAAATATTTAAAAAATCATTCGCTTGCTGGATACACCTTAATATGCCAAGAAGACCGAAATACGAGTAGCAAAACATTGTTTATTTGTTGCATAATAAGTTCTTAAAAAACAAATCAAAAATAAAAATTCTCGATTTAATGCATATGGTAACACCCCCGGCAAGCAAATGAAATCTCTTGTCAATTGACATCATATTGTGACGTCACATTGTACAGAATGTTTGCAATATGGCTGGTGGCAATATGAAGTTTGTCATTTTCATACTTTATCCGTCGTGTTTTGAAAGCAACTGTTGCCACAACTCCAAAAGAAATTTTTTCTATGATCTGTATTGTTTTATTTTCGTGATCTGATTCGGATCAGATCACGCTGATAATAAAATACGGCTAATTATTCAATGTACCCCACCATCTGGATTAGCACAACATTCAAATTTAAGTGTACCTATCTATGTTACCCAAATAAGAATATTCTAAAATCTATGAACCAAAAACATAACTTTAATCAAATAAGCGCTAACATGATCCGGATGCAAAATAGGTTAGGTTAGGTATGAGGGCTTGGCATGGAGGTCAACATTGACGCATTGTAATGCCCATGGGGGGAAAAGGTTGTCCTTAACCCTGTCTATAAATACCTGTGATTAAGTACTCACTGTGCTGTTGCATACTAACCATCCTGTGGATTTGATATAGCTCAATATCTTGTCTATATAGGTGTGCTGGAACGCTAGTCTAGGTTATGGAAGAAGTGTCTCCCTAGAGACCTGTACATATTGTGTTGGAGAACTGGGCAGTGACATAGAGAGCTTACTCATCACCGCAGCCTCTAAAAAGTCTCTTCCGTCAAGCGCATTTTCTTCATGTGATTCCTACGAAGGTAGAAAGAGATTTTCTATCCTTCCGTATGAGACTCTCGGTTCTGGCTTCATTGAGGGTTTGCCATAGCATTCTTGTGGTATGACAAGTTTCAAGTGCAGCCCATCTAGCGTTCGCCTCTCTTATGGCCTTTCTCCCTGCTACAAGCTTGAGTGAGCAAGGCGGGATATTCACAGCTTTTTCTGATACTGCTGCCGAATACTCCAGCTAATTCGTCCGCTTTCTCATTGCTTTTATGTCCCGGAACCCAGCAGAGCAATGTCTTGTACTGTGAAATAAGAACCTTGAGCTCTTCGCGACAGCTTTTCACAATTCTTCAATTTTATTTCTGTTGCAGTTGAGGCTTTTATTGCTGACTGGCTGTCGATGAAGAAGGTAATACCTTCAGGTGGCATTGCCCTTACCGCAGACCCACGGGCTGCTGTTTTCACTGCCAGGATCTCTGCTTGGAAGACACTGCTACGGTCGGGGAGGTGCATCGCTTTCAATAAACCCAATGATTCAGAAAAGACGCCTGACCCTGCCTCGGTAAAAAGCGGTTATGGATTGCGTGTTGGGTACGAGTCCGTCTTATAAACTCAAAGTATAGAGTAATGTAGCCCGTGATCTGTACATTGGCAAAGTTATCGACGAATGACCCATTTCGTTCAGTTTCCAGTTTACTGATTGGCTTATTCTCATGGCAATAATGGCGGCTGATGATTGTATAAAGATGTCTAGCGGAAGCCGATTAAGGATAGCATCAAGACCTGCGGTTGTAGTTGTCCTCATCGGACTGGTGGTGCCGCTACACGGTACTCTTTCTACTTTCTAAATGGTTTTTAGATAGGTGGCTTTGTTGGTTGCTGGCCACCAAACGAGACTGCCATTGATCAGTATAGGTCTTACTATAGCCGCGTACATTCCCAAAAAATCTGCTTCAGGATAAAAAGGCTACTGTGGCTTTAATATTCTTTCATAGGTGCTCATTTTCCAATTTCGTTTTGATCTAGTATAAGTTCCAAGTATTTTGCGCTGTCAAAGATTCGGAGGGGTGTACCGCAAATAGAAGGATGTGTCAAACTGTGGTATTTTCCTTTTATTTGTGAAAATAACCAGTTCGGTTTTGTATATTTACCGCTAGGCCGCAATTCCTGGTCCAGATGTCGATGGTTTTGAGAGCACCACCAATTTGTTCGGAGGGTGTTGGAAGGAATTTACCAGTTACCAAGAGAACTATGGCTTCAGCATAGGCCGTTGCCATTGTTTCTAAGCTGCATAAGCAACTCGTGTAGAACTGTGATCCACAGCTGGCGGCATATAACCCCACCCTACGGAGTTAATCTACAGGCGTAAGATTATTTCTTCGAGTATGCTGTCAATTCAATTGATAATTAAACTACCAATGTTGAGAATACTTTGCGTTCTGCGTAAGCATCAGTATTGACATTTTTAAACGCTCCTTCAATATCCAAGAAAGCCGCTAGAGTGAACTCCTCATCTTTCAGTGTTTTCCCAATTGTACCAACAACACAGCGGTCTCTTTTACCTTTAGTGTAGACATGTTGAGCCGGGGGTAAGTCTTTCGGTCATAGCCTCCTACGAATGTGTATGTCTGTCAGTCTTTTTAATGATTTCAGCATGAAGGAACTGAGGCATCCAACTAGAGGCAATATAATTGGAGATATAATTGATCGTGTTATAAATCTACTCTTAATGGTGTCATAAATAGTTGGATAGATGAAAAAACCACGTCGTTCTCAAGCGTTGGGCTGAGCAACAACTTGAAAATGATTCGGATTTTCATCGAAAAATCATCTTCAGCGATGAGGCTCATTTCTGGCTGAATGGCTTCGTCAATAAACAAAATATGCAGTATTGGTCAGGCAGAAATCCACACGTACTGCATGAGTCATCATTGCATCCCGAAAAAATTACGGTTTGGTGTGGTTTATGGGCCGGCGGCGTCATTGGGCCGTACTTCTTCCGTGATGATCAAGACCGGCACGTTACTGTGAATGGAAATCGCTACCGTTCAATGATAACCGAATATTTTTGGCCCCAATTGGATGATATGGACTTGGAGGACATGTGATTCCAGCAGGACGGCGCCACAAGCCACACAGCGAATGTTACAATAAATTTATTGGAGACCAAGTTTGGAGAACGTGTTATTTCACGAAATGGTCCAGTCGCTTGGCCGCCTCGGTCATGCGATTTGACGCCGTTAGACTATTTCCTGTGGGGCTACGTCAAGTCTATGGCCTATACCAACAAGCCAGCGACGATTGATGAACTTCGTACGAATATTGAACGTGAAATTGCAGCAGCAGCAAACCGTCGAAAATTGGGTTCAGCGTCTGGACTTCTGCAAGCGTGCCCGTGGTGGTCATGCAAAAGAAATCGAGTTCCATACATAATGGCATCGAACGTTCTTTCACAGGAATAAAGAATTTCATTGATATCCGATACTGTTTTTGTTTTATTTAAAAAAACTTTTGTAGCGTTCTTATTGATAAACCCTTTACTTGGAAACTGTGGGCTGGGCCACGCTAATGTCGAAGTATTTACCTATCCTAAGTTGTTAATTTTATGATCAAGGGTGTTGAGAATGCGGTGCTGGTATGAAATTTTAGCATAAGTATATTCTTAAAGTCTTATTGGCCGCGAACTTTCAAAAAATCTTCAAGCTGAAAAAGAAACTGACCTCATAGTATTTTTCAATTCAATTTAATCGGTTCTTTATCCAATAATTTAGTAATTTTGTACCCATAAGTGTTCCAAAATAAACGCCAGATTTGAATTTCCCGGAAACATTTTGACAGCTGACAGCTTGGGGATAGTAAGAATGGAGCACTATGCAAAATGCCAAAGTGTTTTGATTGTTTCACCGTTGAAAAGTGGTGAAGGTCATTTTCATCTTGATTGCTTCCTTAGTCGACCAAATTGGCACATTTGAGGTTTAGAGAACCTAAACATTTGTGATTTTCGAAAAAAAAAAAAAAAAAAAAAAGCATCCACAACGTCTCACTGTCTTGACTGTCACTGGTGCATCATATCGCGACATAATCACCGAGTACTTTCTTCCTAAATTGAATAATATAGATGTGAACGACAAGTCCAAATCCACCCGTGCATTCAGTCTCATTTACACAAAATGCTCATGGAAAATTTTGAAGAAAAGAGTGCGTAGGCATATTTTCAGCAAAGCCATTTGCCGAATGTGTTCTTCTATAAAACAAAATAGTTTTCTAAATAGAAAAAGTCCAAGTCTCACGTAAATTTAGGGACACTTCTTATATAAAGGGTCCGCCATCTAACTTTTTTTTTCAACTAGTGCTTATTTCACCAATGGTAACACTTAGCTCATGTCTGATTTGACAGATAATTAGTTTTATCCTTCCGCTGAACGAATATGGTTGTGTATATGCTTGAACAACGCTGGGAAATATTGCGACATTACTTTGAAAATCATGGTAATGTTGCAGAATGTGCGCGAAATTTGCGTACGGAATTTGGAAGAAGAGAAGCACCGTCAGCTCCGTATGTTCGTTATCTTGTGAAAAAAGTGAAAGAAACTTGCATCCTCATTGATAAACCAAAGCGTGAAAAGCCAAAAACAGTGCGTACACTGTTTGGTGCGGAATTTGGTCCAGAGGCATAATTGGGCCATTTTTCTTCGAAAATGAGCAAGGAATGGCCGTTACAGTCAATGGCGATCGTTATCGGGCCAAATTGAAGAGGAGGATATTGGCAACATTTGGTTTCAACAGTATGGCGCTACGTGCCACACAGCCGAAGGTACACTCGATGTTTTGCGCCCTGTTTTTGAAGATCGCATTATCAGCCGCAGAGCTGATGTCGTTTGGCCACCTCGGAGCTGCGATTTGACACCGTTGGACTATTATTTGTGGGGTGCCGTAAAAGATAAGTGTTACGCCGACAAGCCAGAGACAATTGACGCTTTAAAGGACAATATTCGTGAAGCCATTGGGGAAATACAGCTGCACACAATCGATAATGTGCTTAAAAATTGAACCGAATTGGACCGACCGTGTAGGCTACTGCATGGCCAATCGAGGCAGCCATTTGAATGAAATTATTTTCCATTATTAACCGGAAGGATTGTACTTTCAAATAAAAAAAGAAATTTGAGAAAAAAATTTGCCGGACCCTGTATAAGCGTACAAACAGTTTTATTTACGAAATAGCTTATATCAGTTTTACGTATTTTTTCCGACATGAAATTCCCATATACCAACTTCCATGTAACCGAGTATGTTACATATTCAACATGTTTCTCTTGTCATTGCCAAAAATTAAAGATTCAGATTACTGTGATATAGATTGACAGAATATATATCTTTAGCTCTCACTGTCGCAAACATTGATGCCAACGACATTATGCAGACAGTTCAATCAAGGCAACGGCTAACCCACTGTGCAAATATCTATTTAATTTTCTCTCAAAGATTCGATTTACTCTTTAAATTTACAGCGACGCTTAAATTGTGATTCATTATGACAGAAGACAGACACATTAATTGAGAACGAAAGTTGTCATGTCTTTTACGTGTGGTGTGCATAGTAAATTTTCAGCATCGTCTTCGATGTTTAAACAAATCAATGAGTGAATTCATTACGATGTGTACCAACGGTTATTCAATGTTAAAATTGTAAGTTCTAATATACAATATAAAGAAAGTAAACTATAAAGAATAGAGTTTAAGAATGAACTATGATTAAGTATCATAACTGTCCTTTGGATATTGCAGACTTTTTCAATATTATTTTTAAGATTATGTAATTAAAATGAAGATGTGTTTCACATGTTGTAGGAAAATTTTACAATTCAAAAATTTAAGTTATTACCTACTTAAATAATAATACTTATATATATAATAGAGTATTAATGGTTGTTCATTTCAAAAGACAATATATCAACGACCTTCGTGCTGCTGATAAATTAGGATGTACTCGTACTTCTTAAACACACTAGATTTTTGAACTCCTATTCCGTAAGCAGTATACACAATGCACGTGACTATCCCGAGTGTACGTAAATACTACACACATAAAAAGCCGCAATGACACATTCGATACCTATAGATAAACATAAAAATTCACGTTAAGGCGCTATATATTTTGTGGTATTTCAAGTTAATGACTTTCTTTGGTTTATGTACTCCTAAAAACATCGTTGCTCGCACTCTTCATCTACTCGCTAAATAAACTGCGCATCTAGCACGCAAGAAAATTTAATTGCTGTACCATTTGCGAGTATGGATGAACATAGAGACAACATTGCGTGACCCACTTTCCGAATTTCTTCATAATGTAAGTATACGTCAAAATGGAATCAAAATTTTGAGGCAAAATATTTTGCGGTACCTGTATCTGTATACATACTTTCCGAACAATTAAGAAAGATCATATTGAATTCATTATATTTATTTAAACAGTATTACCGGTACTCACATAGCATAAAGGGACTGAGGCCTACATGAAAATTAATGCAATGGAGTTGGCATCTTTGTTTTTTTTATGACTCTGCCTACGATTTTGCAAATTCGGCAAACGTGATAAATGTCCGTGTACGAAAGCAATAAACCGGCTTTTTGCAGAGAAAGCGGAAATCAAATGGAAAGGAAAACAGTGACAAATTAACCGATTACGGCTGCTTGGCGCATTGTGACCATAATCTTTATAATATATTAGTTCTCTTGAATATAAAATTGTCATGAAACTATGTGCGAATTATAATCCTTTGGGACAACAGGTGTATAAAGGTAGGACATTCTAGGCCCAGATTCTTCACAACTATTGATTTTTTTAAGATTTGTGGCGGATTGTATTGCACATTTTGAGGTAATTTTGTTCGAACTATGTCATAATATGTGTTGACCGAGTTTACGCTTTCGTTTTCGAAAAATCCGTTACACATTTTTTAAAGAAGGTTAACACAATCAGATAACGTTTAATAGCCGATTATTGCGCTGGCGACACCATTAAACAATTCAAATACAGTACGAAATCGATCAACTACTAGACAAAATCTGCGAAATGTGTGAAAGGTTTGCTCAATTCACCTCAATTAGATATTTTCTATGCACAGTTTTATTAAGTATCAATTTTATCCTTTTACTCAAATGCCAATTTTACTTAGAATATGTAAAAGAGGAAGAGAGAATATTAGCGTATAAGCCCCTTCTCTTCGATTATGTAAGTCAATAAAGAATCATACAAAGTCTGTGAAAATCGTTTAATAAACTTAACAGAAAACGATGCCGATAGAAAATAGGGAGCGCCAATATCAAGGAAGCTAAAATCGTGTTGTCACGTCTGGTAGGTATTTGCTTTCCTTGTTCTATGAGGAATATAGGCTATCACAAACAGATAAGATCGAGGCCTATTAATCAATGCTGCAGATTACAGTAGGCAGTTCAAATGAATAAGAGATACACCGCTCTGTGGGTAGAAAAAAGGGAAGTACGGCACGAGAAGTTACCGGTTAAAATTTATCTGTTGACGAGTGCTGCTGCAGAGGCAGAATTTAAACATTTAAGGAGCGTCTAAGGCGATCTTCCGAAGAATACAAGCTCCGAAAAGAAGCTGAGAGAAATGAGAATGGGAATATGGTAGTATTTTAAGAATACATACTGTTTTACAATAAATTCTCAAAATGAAATTGTCGTTCTGATGTCTGAACTGTATACAGACTTTGTCTGAAGTATAAAGAAAAATATGAGGAATCCTTACATCTAAACCACTGGGCTGAGCATTATTATGTAATTAACAAACATGCCTTTACAGAATTCATAACGAGGATATTTGCAAGGATTTAACTGCAAAGAGCTAAATAAATTATAAAAGAGACACTCTCTTTGTGCTATTTGGTACACAGTGAAATGCACTAGTGGACATTCGCTTGTCAGTGCTTGAGCACAAAAGTTAACATTATAAAATACCTGCAACGAGGTACATATACCAAAAGAAACAAATTACAAGTAAATAGTGATTCATGAAACACGGCACTGTAGCCTGAAGTGGAAAATAACAGTAGCTAGGAAAAAGGGGTACCTACTTAAAAAAAGAATGGAATGGAAGAACAAAAAGCACTCATTCGTTTTCGCGTGTGCGCTGTTGTTTTTGGGTGTTGGTAACACAAGTATTGGTCCCGACTATATTACGTTGTGTCCAGCGTTACCAAGTCAGTGCTTTCAGCGTTAAATTTAGTGCCCAAAATTGCATTTTAGTGCCGACGAAATAGATTTAGCGCTTGGGCGTTTTTTAGTGCTTAAATAAATATTTCAGTGCTTTTTTAACGCTGCCGCTGCACACCGCCTTTTTCCCTACTTTGCAGGCATATACCACGGGGGCTTTTTAAAAAATAAATTAAATGCATGTATATTTTAAGTTTTATTAAAGTTTTTATTTCTATTTTTTTGTATTCACTGTGCAGTCGCCATATGACTGAATATGAATAAACTTTTGTTGTTGTTGTTTTTTCACTTTTAACTTTTTTGTATACTTTGGAGCCGGTTTTAAAAATAATTAAAATTTTGGTGCGCAAGAGGTCAAAATTAACGCTGACAGTTCTTAAAACAGTGCTCGAACGCCAGAATGACTTGGCAACGCTGGTTGTGTCACCCACAGTAATTATTCGTCGGTATACCACGTGCACATTATTATGTAATTGGATCAGACTTCATATGCATGAAAATTTGTACCTACTATGAGAGATAAACGTTGAAAATTCAATGGTTTCAAAAGTTCTAAATATTAATGATGCATACATCTGCTCGTATCACCGCAAATTGTACATTTTATCGCCAAACACGTATTTATTCAAACAGCAGGTATGCATCATAATGAAGTAGATACAATGCAAACAAATATGTAGGTACCTACTGTGATGATAAAAAATATTCGTTAAACAATCAATGGCTATAACTTCGATCAAAAAAAGATCGACCCGTATCTCTTATCCCAAGTACCAGAACGAGCGTAAAATCAGGTCATAGAACTGAAAATGTAATGCAGTATAATCCGTTGACCAATGTAGTTGTAATGGGGGTGTACCCATAGAGATATTCACACATGAAATGCAAAATAACCTGCGCCTAGTGTTGGACGTATTGAAAAGAGGAATCGGTGCGGCAGCATACATGGCTCAGGTGTTGTATATATTCTATGAGCCACAACGAAGGTACAGAAAAAGCGAAAGAGAGGTTACACGATACATGCACATGTAAACAGCAACGCCAAATGAAAAAAATTAAGCAAAAAAAAAAAAATTGTTTCTTAAAATTAAAGAAATGTATTCATTATTTTTAATAGATTATACATACCATTTTCGAAATCAGTTGTAACGCTGTTTTCCAATATATCAGTTGTGGTTAAGATCGTCGGAGTCGTTGAGTCACTCTCCACTACTTCACCATCGGCAGTCGCATATCCAAGTAAAAGTAATCCACAAATTATGGCAATGAAATCGGATTTTCTCCTTTTGTTGACGTACATATCTGTTTTTTTTTTTTTTCTACTTCAGCTGATTAAAACCGTATCCTAATGTATGCTACTTTTCAGTATGATTTTAGATAAATTTTAGATATTCACTTTGTATTCTGGCACATAACTTAATATTCCTCTTACGACCGGATATGACACTGCACAGTGGCCACTAGTTTCGATTTTTCTTATTTTCTTTTACACCTATGTATTCACAAATATTATATTAAACAATAACTAATTACAATAAACCTGGAATAAATTAGGTTCTTTATTTAATTTAAAACGTTACAGCATTATTATAAAATGGTAACTTTGAACCGGTTTGACCTAAGATAACCTGTAGAAAGTCACTACATATGAATTAAACACAAACAACATTAATTTATGGAAATTAGCTCTAAAGGTAAAAGGTAGGTATAACTGATCGTTATTAACACTTTTTTTTATTTATTTCTTGATATAAGTTATTATTTAAACACGATAAACAATAGAAGAAGTACGTAAATAGTTTTACTTCAAGGAGCAAATGTTGATATAATATGTTAGACCGCAACGTTAGTAAACACACCGTACTGTTGCTCCTCGATCGTCTTTATTGAACAGGGTACGAATTCCAACTGAAGTCAATTGGTATGGGATGGAGTTCGTTGGCGGATAGGTTAGGTAGATTATTGCAAGACATTTCCTTTAGATTACTTTTTATTTTGTGATTCAAAAACCGGCCACGTAGAAATAGAAGAAGCAAAATGTTAAAGCAAAGAAAAATTGAAAATCCAACTTGTCTGAATTCTGAGTTTCTCTTAAAAACCAAACATCAATGGAGTGTTAAGAGAAACTATGGTAGTGCGATCATTACGTGAATCAAGTCTTAGATACATATGTATTCCGTTTAAAACGCATGCGATATCTTCTATAGGGTGTTAGATTTGTATAAAATTTTTCTTTCGAAAGGCATGCGGGCTATTCGGAGGCAAATTTGGATCATTGTCATATAAAATGTAGGTACTGAAAACCATAAATGAACAATAGGAAAACTTAACAGAGGCCTAGTTATGATTTTATTTGCGTTTAGGCTATAATCGAAAATAAATTATAAAATCAACGGGTACCTATAAATCCAAATGGTAGATTTATGCAGAAGAAGGTCAGGTAGCGAAGCCATGCACAATGGACAAACAGTTTATCTGGTGGTAAGACAGATAAGCCAGGGAACACACATATGATAGTAGATAAGATACGAAATGCACTTAATTCAAGAAAAACATGCAAGAAAAATTTCTTGTATGATCCCTTTCTTTAAATTGATATCCACGCTCACAAAATCCTTCTTTTTTTAGTGTTCATGCTAAATTTTTCAAACTCACAATGGCGAGATTTTCCATACAAAATCGCATATTGTGACCTACAAAATATATAAGCTGAAGGATAAAAATGATTATTGGTAAGGCCCAATGTAAGTTTTAGTTTAGTTTAGTAGACTATTTATTTATTTCAAAAAACGTATAAGCGCAAAAAATTTAATTTCTTAGTCTTTAGCGGTTTGGCCGAAGGCCGTCTACCAGACCGACATTTTAAATATTTATTACAATATTTACACCTACTTTTGTAATTAACAAAATAATTTCAATTCAGATTTAAAAATTTTCAGCAATTATACAGTTTCGATAACGTAGGGTAATCGCTGTATATTTATATAATGCGGCCCAACCTTTGTCACCGTTGATTATGCTTATCGCTTCAACCAACTCAAGCGTACGTACTCCAAAAATGTTTAAACGAAATTCGGGTAAAAAGGGGCTAGGAAGTGGTGCACATCCTCACGGTCTTTCCGGTAACAAATGGAGCTCAGTATAGGAAGTTCTGGGCTTTTTCTTCAGTAGAGTGTTAAACATATTCTTAAGCGATACTAACTGCTCATTGTTCGCAACAGATAGATTGTACTCGCATGCAGAGGCCAACCTTACCACTCTTGCACGCAAATTCCCTTGGTCGACAGCATGTGCGATAAAACTCTTTTTGGTAATCTGTGATCACTCATTGCCATAACTCTTAACACATAATCCAAGTGGAGTTTGAGTGTGTCCAAGAACAGGGGGGCTATACCTGTCTCCAAATGGAGAATGTAGATAGGTGAACTGCTAGGCAGTCGAAGTGTCCTTCTAATGAAATAACGAAGAAACTTTTCTACCTCTTCGAATGGTCGGTGTCCCCATACTTGCGCTCCATAAGGAACAATGGAAGATGCAGTTGCGCGGAATATTTTCTGCTTCACGCTGAGGTAAGGCCCAATGTCTTTTACATACAAACAATTCATATACTATAAGTTGCTTTGTAATGTGGATATCATTTCAAATGCTTTGAGAAAATTTCCCTAAGAAGATTTCAAGAGAAAATAGTAAAAATATATATACGCTCTATATTCTCTGCTGATTTACAATGGATAAATATTATATTGAAAACCTTATCGTTGGAACTTTGTATACTGTGCCTATATAGAAAGAAAGTTGATATATAGTATTTACTTTGCTGACAAAGGCAAAGGATTAATTCAAGATCACTTTCTTCGAAATGGCGATCCTATGCCGCTTAAACAGTGCCTGAAATGCTTCCTGATACGCGTTACTTTTGTAGCTGTATTCCCCTGGAAATATCAATGATTTTCTCTAGGAAATTAATTTTAAACTTGCTTGTCCTGTAGACAAAGGTGTCGCGTTTATAACAATAATTTTGCTAAATTCATTTACCACAGTTGTACCTTTACATATACAGAAACAGTAGTAATATTCGGGGAGTTGTTTGGATAGAAAAACCAAAGAGAAGCAAAAAGCTTTAAATAGGTAGATAACTTTACGTTGAGGATGCTCATATTGGTATTGCCCACTGCATTTCGTAAATCACGTGTACAACTATTTTCAGTTTTTGATCAGCTTTGAAAAGTGCATAGGTATCGTTCAACGGTTTGGCTGTGCAATGATCAATTGGGCGTTTGAAATCGGCCTAAAATTGTAGATCCCTTTCATTCGTTCCAAAAATGAAAAACTCACGCAAAATGAACGGTTGTGAGAAGCTAGGCCTAGGGTTCCTACGGACCTGTTGCGCCAACTATTTATTTTTTTTTTGACCTATCTAAATAACATCAAAGCGAATTTACGTCCATTTACTATTCACAATCACCCTGTATTTAACACATAGGAGTACGCTGGCAGGCACTGCATAAAAAACAAAAGCAAAACGGACAGAAACCTCCCGCAAACATTGTCTCTCAACAAATCAAGTCAATTTCTCTCAAAACAAGTTTGCTGTTCAACTCTTTCATTTATATCGATTCGCCTTCTTCTGTCTCGTAACTCGTAAGCACTAAGCACACACAACGTCGCCATTGCCACCGCCGCGCCACTTTCAATTTATTTGGTTGTTGGAAAACACATATATTGTGTTGGTGGGTAGGTAGACAACATTTAATACATCTATAATGTATATCTAATATACACTCCCGCCACTTGTTCGCAGAGTGAATGACGGTTATGAAAGAAAAAACTGAACAGACTTCGTTTGAAAAGAGAAAAACATGTTGATTTCAACGAACCCAACAGAAATTGCAGCGTTTTTTCGCATATTTTAACTATCTACCTACCTACCATTCCTTTCCAAAATATTTGACTCTTTTTCTTTGCTTTGCTTTCATTCTTCATTGTGCATTGGTATTTCTTATGAGTCGACGATGTGTCGTAATCAAGTATAAATGAGAGTGATATACCTGAATCAAGCGCGAGCAATGGTCCAAAAGTTTAGTAAAAATTGATTCAGACATGATCTGTCGAATACAAATAGACATAATGAATTTGTTCATGTATTTGGTTTTTGGAAACGGTATGTGATTCTGCCGAATTTTTGTAGTCATCTTCTCCTGACTTTAGACTTATGAAGAATTAGTGCAGGAACTACAATAAGCCTAAAGTACGTATATACGTGGGACAGTATGGTCAGCATTTAAATGATGATGATAGAAATCGTATCAGCCAAACAAATTATGTTACAAAATAGGTATTCCTCTCTAGCTATATTATTTCATAAATTGGAATAGAATAAATGTTATCTACAAAAAATGAGGTATGTATTTGCAAATTTATGATTTTGTGAACTTTCTGAAGCACTACAAAACAAAGAAAATTAGTTATAGGTACCTATATAAATATACATACAGTGAACATTGGAAAACGTGAACTAATTAAAACTGAGGGTGTTCATGTTTTCGAGATTGTTCATGTTTTGGAATGTAACATTTTATGATTCTGCTCTTAAAATAAAACACATTTTCCTCCATTTTATCTTCTCTTTGCTTGTATTAGTATAGATTCATGAATATTTTTTACATATTTACACATACTGGTACGGCTCATTAACAAAATTTATTGGATTTTTTTTACATTTGAACGTTTTAAAAATACATAAAAGGTTTATTTCTTATTTTACTCATTTTTTAAAGCTTTCAAAACTGTCTGCTTTTTCGTTTAATGTTAAAACTTTAACTTTCTTTGAACACATTTTTAAACAGAAAATAAGACGTTGATGCAAGCAAAAAACAGCAACCGAATGAGGGATGATAGCTATGCAATACGCACACGCACGTGTGGCACCAAATACATACATACTACGCATTGTCAATATTAAGGGATTCCCCGAATTAAATAATTCAGTGCAGTTTTATGTAGAAATGTTGAAAAAATGTCTGTTCACGTTTTAGAGCTTTTAGATTTGTTCACGTTTTAGAGCAGTCAATGTAAAAAATACAGTGTTCACGTTTTGGGGTAGTTCACGTTTTGGGGGGTTTACGTTTTCCAATGTTCACTGTACATACGTGGTCATTAATAGTCAGATATCGTTCAACGGTTATTCATCATCACCTTCATCGGAATTCTGCAAAGGGGTAAACATCTACGTATTAGTCAACGCCGAGCCGATGTCGATTTAGTATGTCAGAAAGGTAGGTATATAGATATTTTTCGTTTTCGTAATTACATAACAGCTTTCATATGACTACGTATATGTATTCCATCAGCAACTATTCAACCTTCAATTGATTCTGTGCGATTAAACATGAAAATGCAGGAACTGTGGCCTGTATGTAGGAGTAGGTAGGTATTGAAATTATATTTTAAATGTAGGCGACAATAGGCGACAGAAGCCACTACATATATTTTCTGTAGATGTTAAAATAGCATTAAACTTTGAGCATGGTGGGGTGGTATTTGAAATGATAGGTAGGTACCTAAAGATTTTAAAATCCTACTCAGTTTAATAGAAAAATGTATGTATTCATAAAAGTGCATACCATTGATATAGTTATTTTGCTGTTTTTTTTTTAAAGGTTTTTATGAAGCATTAGCTTAAAAATATTCCTAGTTGACAAACGAGTCATATGAGTAAAAAACCATGATATTAGTTAGATTTGCTTATATGGCAGTTGGAAAATGAATTGCAGACTAAAGGTCATGTAGAACTGCATAGAAAAAACTTGTGAAACGAGTTTTGCACGACATAAATATGGGTAGGTACCTACCTACACACAAAATTTTCTGAAACTAAGTGAAAGAGATAAATACCTATACAAAATTGCTTATTAATTGTGTTAATTGTAATTAAATTGATATTTTATGGTTGCTTACGCATTAATTTCATACGCAGCGTGGAGCCCCATGAAAAGCATCAATATTGTTAAAAGCCCATTAAAAATAGATTATTTACATAAGTCATTGATTTGTTATGTTATTACTAATAGGATAACTAAAATTATCATCACTTTGGGAAACGGTGCTGAAGGTTGTTTAGAGAATATTTTTATTACAGGGTGCTGATTATTTCACCGGAAAAACAGGAAATTATATTCCCCTTGAATGTGAGACCAACATAAATAGAGAAGTCTGGGGCTCCTCAATTCAATTTATTTTTAATTCAAATATTACAAACTATGAAAAATTTAATTTACAAAATGTGCAAACAATTTTACCTAAAATTGCGTTTAAAAAAAGCAGATATGCCACATATATAGAAATATTTAACTTTGTATGGGGTGTACCAAGGTAGATAAAAAGAAAAAAAAACACAATTTAATATTAAAAAGAGAAAAAAAGTTCACCAATTTTAGAAAGAAAAAGCTAGGGTAAAAGTTCACATCATCTGAACAAGGCTCGTCTATTGGAACATTCTGAAGGCATCTTACCGAAAATCACTTTTATTACCTTGGGCGGTGTGTTGTAATAACTCATTCTGAGTTGCAGAAAAAATTAATATGTTTTAATAACATATATTTTCTTAATGGGGTTATTGTATAATGAAGTAGGTATATTAAGTGACAGTGGCAATTTTCTAACGTCTGTGTTTCAATGTAGGGATAAAAGCTTACATCCATAATGGCGAATGTTTGTCTATTGGAACCTTCTGAGGGCATTTTAGTCAGTAAAAGTTAAATTAAAATTCTGGCGGTGTGATGTTATGGAAAATTCGATGTTTTTGAATTTTATATGGCGATCTTCTAAAGCGTAGTGTTGTAAATTGACGGGTTTTGATTTGTTAATTGAAAATAAATAGATAAATTTGTAATAAATTCTAGTTTAAGATTGAACCAAATATCTCAACTGCATCGAAAGTTATACACCAGCACACGATATCTCGGGAAGTGTAATCAAACTAGGAATAACTGTAATAAATTCTAATACGTATTATGTAAAATATTTCATTGTGGTGGGCTGATTTGGCTGGTGGAGATTCAAGCCACTTATAATTTATCTAGCTGAACTACATGATACATGATGAGCTGAACTAGCCTTGATAAAAGTTTATCATCTAAAGCCTTACATAAAATTGAACAGACGTCCAGTAGAGCATCCTCAGTACAATGGCCAGTCAGAAAGCGAAACAGTATGGGAATAAAAATTCAAAATGATTAAGATAGGCTCAGTAGTAATTAGTGTGTTGGACTACTAACCGAGGGCTACCAGGTTCAATCCCCGAAAAAATCCAAAATCCAATTAAGGATTATTACCATTGCGCTTCTTCTTGCGAAGGTCTGACAAACATCCGAGAGTTAACTGCCATAAAAGAGCTTCTCAATTAGCCGTTAGGATCCGGCATAAAATTGTAGATCCCTTCCGTTCGTTCCAAAAATTAAAAACCCACACGCCTAGGCTCCCTACGGATCTGTTGCGCCAAATATATTTTTTTTTTAATTTATTGCCTTTCTTAGGTAATGAAATTACTATGACACATTTCAGATCAGTGGGAAATGTTCCAGAGATAATGTTGAAATTAAAAAGTTAAGGCGAAATATCTACTAAATTGAGACCAATATTCTTTAGAATAAGATTACAAATTTCATCACTACTACACGAATTATAGTTAAACAGAGAATTGACCCGGAACAACATTTGTAACGTTTGGTGTGTTGTGAAGTTATGTGTGTTGTTTTGTTAAGCATTTTCAGTTTTTAATTTTAAATAGCACTTACGAAATTTAATACCTCACAATTCGAAAGCTTTCCTTTATTATTCGTTGGTGGTAAGCAGTTCAGCTTCCTTCGAAGATGTTATGATGAAGGAAGTATTTATATATAGCAGAGACAATACTGGGACCCCCAACTTCGGCCGATTTCCCGTTGCTTTGTCTACAAGCTATACTTTTACGGAAGTGCCTTGATTAGGTGCGCTAGTATTGATACATAGAAACTTCCATAACTATGAAATAACCTTAGGTTAAAACTGATTTGCCCATATTTGCACTTTTATAAACAGTGTCCCTACCACATTTTTGAGTACCATTATTGAAGGAAAATCTCTCTTCAACTATCTATTTTTTAGAGAGATCTCACAGCAGCGTCAGGCGGTAACAGTAACGTGAGCAAAGCCACTGAACTGCTAATATAGGATAACCGAAGAAGATAATTAATTTTTTTTATTGGGGCAAATGTTTGTGTTTTATGTCAATATTCAGCGGTTTTGAAAGGACAGAAAGCTAGTGTGAAAATATTTTAGGCACGTTCACGTTCCTAACCTATTGAAATTAGAGCTCATGTAATACGAATAAGTACCCAATATAATTGCTATCACAGCAACAACTTATCTAATCTGCTAAACGCAATAACAATAATAATAGGTGGGTAACTACACATTAATGCGATCAAATTACTTGTCTAACGGAGATACTACCGCCTAGTTCAATTAACGCGTTAGGTTTAATGACATATTCGAAGGCGCAAACTGTAACTGAGACATCCAAGAAAGGGAAAGTAAAATCTAGCTCATTATACGTATCATACAACGATGCATGAGTATTCTGTTTCCGTTTTCCCTTCTAAATAGCTAAGGGATAATATGTTTTGATTTTACTGATTAAACACATATATTGTGCATTTTTGGGAAAACCATTAAACATAACTTGATTGTGCATTTTACCTTGTATGCGGCAAATAACAATAGCAAAGCCCTTAAAACTGGGACTATAATAAATATATAAGCGACCCAGGGCCGCAGCTATGACTAGGGGGCAAACACTTCACCACTCTGCATCTAATATTTACTTATTGGATACTGATGGGGTTCTGCGTGAGCAAATGATGTTTATATATTTATTACCTCTAGCTATCATAAGATAAGTAGTTTAAGCAAATATTATTATTAGTATTCCTACTGAACAAGTTATGGAACTACTTTTGTCGATCATTTCTTGGTGATTGAAGAAGACTTGCCTGACGCTATTGATGTGATTTCATGGACAATACTATAGACGTTTATTACTGAAATATAACTAGAACATGAATATATCATTGGCATCATTTATCACGATCGACGGTGAACTTTCAATAGAATAATACTTAATAAGTATAATTAATATGTTTTTATATTGACGCTCAAAGCTTTAAGTTTATGCAATTAATGCATGTGGCACACATATAAATGGTGTCGATACCATGGTATTGAGTTGAACCACATGTCTATCAGAGTATACGACGGTAACACCAGGCAAGCTATGTGGTTTGAGCGTGGTGTAGATACTAGAGTTTTTATAGAAAATGCTATATTGTTCATAACATGGTGTCTATACTAGGTGTGTGTCACGGGTTTTATGGTCTGCCCAGCATGGCATCTGTCAAACTATACTACCTTGTACAGTGTGTCACCTAGCATAGTATCGACGATACCATAGTATTGATACCATGGTATCGAAGCAATATGTGTGTCACAGCAAGCGAGTCTACACAGCAAGTGGAATACACCCTAAAGTTCCATGGCTCTAGATTTTACGTTGTCTTTCAGTTCGGTACTGTTTTATATTTATTGAGATTATAAAGTTTGTTTGCATGCCTGTTTGTCCTTTATGCATTACTATTCTATACCATTAATCCGGTGGGTTATTATGTTATTGCCACTCTTGTACAAAGACGGGCGTGAGTGTTTAGAGTTGCTGAAATTGGGATGATGGAAGTATAGTAACTACAAAGGAGGAAAACGTTCTGGCCTCATGCTTAGGAAACAGAAAGAAGCGTGAAGAACTGGAAACCATTCGAATATTCACTGCTTTGGCTAGACGAGCACTGCACGGTGATAAGATCACTTTCAGAAAATATCACTCATGTGAAAGTGTAATAAATCTAATTTTTACTGAATGGAAAAAATGGCACAAAAAAGGTGTAAACAACCCCTATTATCCAAATTTAATTTCAATTATAGTCACCACACGGTATATTTGACTCGGTTTTGTGTCGATAAACTCCATTCCAATAAGATAGTAACTATTTGACATTTTTGTTACCTGTAGGTACGCGTCTCAAAGACACAAAGTCGTTTACTGTAACATTTCAAAGCACACAAAAACTGTGAGGTTGCTATTTAATGTTACCACTTAACAACTCCGCGAACTGACTGCGCACAGTCTGAATCAGAGACAATGCTGAGACCACCAACTTCGGCGGATATCCCGTTGCTTTTATTTTTACCGAGCAAATTGATTTGGTGCGTTAGTATACATAGAAATTCGTATAGACAAATGTCACGAAACTTCAAAAATTCCGGCTCACCAAAGTATTCTCTTAATTTGAAATTATTCGTGTTAGTTGTGGATAGTATTTTTTAGGAATAAATGTACTTTTGTTTAAAATATTTATGAAAAATTAACAATGTACATTAGTTGAAGGAAAATAAAAACATTTTAAGCAATTTTTCTTCAGTTATTTAAGAAAAATGTATTCATGAAATCGAAGTTAATAATATTCAAAACCGGCAAATACACAACCATGTTCGTCCTAATATGTTTCCTGTATATAAAACATCTCATTTAGATAGTTTTAATAACCGACCAAATTATATTATTCGCCTTTTAAAAATATACCAATAGCATTCAGTAATGCAAAAATATTGTATTCCCGAACTCTATCACATTCCCCCACGATTAGTAGAATTTATTTTACATTGTTTGTATGTTTTTGCATGTCACAGGGATTCTTAATTGACGTAACACCGATAGGAAAACAAAATGGCGAATTTGAATATAATATTTTGCCACTTTTTTTGCAAGCAATCTTGACACATACTACACACTAATGTCTGCTGTAGGTGTACACAGACGAAATAGGTACAGCATTTATACTCGCCCTCGCAACATCCTCCTTTTAATGTATTTGCACAAAGAATTATATGAAATTGTGCACCAAGCGTAAAAGGGTTTAATGACTAAGAATATATTCATCTAAGAAGAATCGAAATATTTAGAAATTTTAGAATACGCAGCAGATTAAATTGCATAAAAGTTGAACTATAAAAAAAAAAACAATATTCCAACTTCTGTCATTCACATAATATCAATTTTATCAATATATTTTAATAAATAGCATGTTACATGAATATGTAATTGAAATGATGCTAGAAATATCATAAGCCTTCTACAAAGATTTATTACACCACTTTTCTTTGGCAGGAAAATATTCCCATATGGACTACAAGTTATATCTCCGTAACATACCTACATGTAAATATGTTCAATTTATTATGTAGCTTTTAGCAAACCAGAATAGCAGCACCAAAAGTAAGAGGCGGAAAGATCTTAAAATTTGAAAAATTCATTTCTTATTATTTTCACCGAACTTTGTTTTGCATGTTCCTATACTTTAAAAGTTAAAATTTAATGGCTAAAATGAATCATGTGAATATTACGATTTAATAAAAAAATGAAATGAACGTAGATACATGCACCATGTGCTCCAACCTAAAGAAGTTCATATGGCAGGCAAATGACCGTTTTCTGATTCTTATCAGGATTATCAAAAAAAAAAAAAAAAAAGTAGCTTGGAAATAAAATTGATTATTATAAATATTTCTTGAGCGCGTGAGTTCTTGCCACTACAACATTTATATTTGGGGTGGAACAAATTTTCATTTGAATATTTTGCATTTTGGTACGAAGAAAAGCAATTACTACTTTCATGACATTTTGTTTGTTTAGGTACTTTAGCATCCCCATTAAGGAAGGAGGGTTATGTTCGTACTTTTTATATTGGTACCACTATTTCTATTTCACAATTTCTTTTTCATGCGAACCAACTTAAAAACACATGAAAACCAATTTGATAGCTCACTAAAATTGGGTCACATTTCGGTTACAAGTAAAAGCCAAAATACCATTATGTGTGTTTCCCGAAATAGTAATTTTATGAGCTAATAATTATTCGCCACTTTAGTCAACGTTCCATGGTGTACTGGAAACACTACGCAGTTTGATACATTATACACACTGTTATCCGGAAACATGTCTGAGATTGAGGAACATTTGGCTTACATTTGGCGTTTTTCACGCTCGGTTCAGAGCGCGCTCATAATGCTCGAGCTCAGTTCAGTGCTCAGCTCTGAACTAAAAAAGAAAAACGCCTATTATAACAAACAATTTCTACTTGAATGTGTATTCCTTGACGTAAAAAGAACATTTAAGACTATAGATGGAAAATTGCTACTAAATAAACTTAAAAAAATATGGTGTTAAAAACGGAGAATTGTCGTGGTTTAGATCAATCACAGATAGTTAATGTGAATGGTGTCTGTTGCATCCGCAGAATAATAAATAGTTGGCATCACCGGTTTCTCAAGTCCGACGTCAAACCACCACTGAACTATGATAACTTAGATGTCATCGGTCTGTCATTCGCTTTTTTTAACCTAATCGGTGCACGCTGCATCTTTCTTATTTGCTTTGTAATTAACTTAATTTAGTATCTAGAGTTACTTTTATAATAAATCTTGCAACCAAAATAAGCGGGTTTTAATTGTTCGCTCTCCACGCATAAGGGTTGCAACAGTAGCGAAGAGGATTACGGAAATAAATAAAGATTACTTTCCATCGTGAGCAATGGCCAATCCACAACCTCAAATACCTCAGCATGTTCCGCAGGATTTTATTTCATTTTTCCAAGCGTTGATGGCAAATCAATCAACACTGATAGACCGCTTATCTGCAAACGTATTGGACACGAAGAAAGAAAAATCATCTTTGGAATACACTATGCAAAAACATACAGGAATTTCACTTCGATGAAGAAAGCGGCATAACATTCGCTCACTGGTTCGAACGTTACTCCAGCCTATTCGACCTCCAGCCTTTTCGACAAAGATGCAGACTCGTTGGACGACAATGCAAAAGTTCGTCTACTCTTGAGGAAACTTGGAATCACAGAGTAAACGCGCTACGCAAACTTCATTTTGCCGTCTACTCCTGCCAGTTTCGATTTCAAAACCACAATCGATAACCTAAGCAGTATTTTTGGTAAGTCTGAATCAATGTTTAGTTTACGCTTCAGCTGCTTACAGACAACAAAGAGCAGCGTGGAAGACTTCACGACTTACGCCAGCAATGTCAATAAAATCTGTGAGCAATTTCAACTCAGCAAGCTCACAGGCGAGCAGTTTAAGTGTTTGATCTTCGTTAAAGGTCTTCAATCATCCAGCGACGCAGATGTTCGATCCAGATTGCTCTCTCTGCTCGAAACGGGAGATGAATCAAAAATCACACTGGAAAACTTGTTGTTTGAGTGTCAGCGCGTGTCTAGGCTTAAGCACGATACTAAATTGTTAGAATCAGCACCATCCAGGGCGCATGCTATTTCAGTCAGCAACAGACAGAATAATAAGGATCAGCTTTATAACTCAAAAAGTAACACCGATTCTACAAGCCACAGCACTTCAGCGAACCAACACCGAGGACTCCATGTTGGGGTTGCGGTGAAATGCACTTTTCCGCCAATTGCCCGTACAAAGACCACACAAATGCTCATCATGCCATCTACGAGGTCACAAAGAGGGCTACTGTGATTGCTTTTCGAACAGGGACAACAATAAAAAGAAAAGTGCAACGGCTACAACTCAGTCACCGCTGCAGACGTGACGATAATTTCCAGTAAAGTATGGAAGCAGCTTGGCAAACCAACTCTAACAGCCGACATACAAAACCAACCAGTGAAGGATGCTTAAGGTAATTTCATCAAAATGCTTGGATCTTTTTATGCAGATGTTGAACTTTTGGGCACAAGAGCAAACCTGCCATGTCTTGTAGCAGATCTTCCATACCTATGCCTTTTCGGTATTAATTGGATGGACGAATTCGGACTTTGGGATCAACCATTGAACAGCATTTGCCAATCAGTTCAAAAAGCAGAGGGCACATCAAGGGAACAAGGGATCAAGAACATTCGTAAGGAATTCGCAGACCTTTTTACTGCCACCCTTGGCCACTGCGCAAAGTTTAAACCCAAGATGTATCTCAAGGAAAATGTGACACCAATCTTTCGAGGTAAACGTCCAGTACCATATGCGTCTTTGACAGTAATCGATGAGGAACTTCAACGCCTAGAACTATACGGAATAATAACACCAATTGACTTTTCTGATTGGGCTGCTCCCATAGTAAACGTCCGTAAAGCAAACGGATCAATCAGAATTTGACCCGATTATTCAACTGGATTGAACGATGCCATCCAACCACATCAGTACCCGCTCCCAAGGCCAGAGGATATTTCCGTAAAACACGGGGGAGGCAAAGTATTCAGTCACATCGATCTGTCTGATGCGTACCTTCAAGTGGAAGTTGATGATGAATGCAAAAACTGGCTTACTATCAACACACACCGGGGACTTTTTCGGTTCAATCGCCTGCCGCCCGGAGTGAAGTCAGTACCTGGTGCCTTCCAGCAGCTTATGGACACAATGCTTACTGGTCTCGATGGCGTCTCTGCTTACTAGGACGATGTTCTGGTTTCCGGAGAATCGGCAGCGCAACACACACACAGACTTTATGCCGTTCTTTCGCAATTGAAAGAGTATGGATTTCATATCAAATTGGACAATTGTGCTTTCTTCACATCTTCACTGCACTATTTAGGTCATGTGATCAGCTCAAGTGGATTAATGCCTGATCCGGATAAAACCAAAGCCGTTGCGTCAATGCCAGTACCGCAAAACATATCTCAACTTAGGTCCTTCCTGGGGGCTATCAATTACTATGGCCGTTTCATACCTAACATCGGCAACTTAAGCGGGCCACTTCCCGCATTACTTTGCAAAGATGCCAAGATGCCTTTAACCAATTCAAGCGTATACTGTCTTCGGACCTGGGTCTTACTCATTACAACCCCGAATTACCGATAATAGTAGCAGCGGACGCATCCAATACTGGTATCGGCGCCTGCATTTCTCATCGGTTCGAAGATGGAAGTGTCAAACCTATCCAGCATGCTTCGAGAACACTCAACCCAAGCGAGAAGAATTACAGCCAGGTGGAGAAAGAGGGATTAGCACTTATTTTCGCTATCAAAATGTTTCATCGAATGCTACTAGGACGCCACTTCATACTTCAAACTGACCATAAACCACTCCTATCTATCTTTGGTTGTAAAAAAGGGATCCCAGTCCACACTGCCAATGCAACGTTGGGCATTAATGCTACTCAGGTATGATTTTTCAATTGAATACGTATCAACCACAGATTTTGGTAACGCAGATGTCTTATCACGGTTAATTGATCAACACTCACAAACCACCACGGAAGAGTACGTCATCGCGAGCACCACAGTAGAAGACGATGCTTCCGCCGATTTTACAGATACCATTCAACAACTGCCACATATGGTGCGCAGTGAAACAATGACATCACCGGTCCTACTACCAGTGAGCGGATACATCAAAACGACGGCCCAACAAAAATGAAATATCTCCAACTGTGCTCCAATACTTCAACAGACGCGAAGCTTTGTCGTTAGTTAATGACTGCATTATGTTCGGAGATAGACTAGTCATTCCAGAACGCTTCCGGAACAAGATTCTTCACCAAGTACATCGTGGACATCCTGGCGTCGAGAAAATGAAGGCTATCGCTAGAGGGTATATTTACTGGCCGCAAATCGACAAGGACATTGAGCAGTATGTGAAGCGATGCTCAGATTGCCAATTGGTAGCCAAGTCACCAGTCAAAACTATACTTCAGTCGTGGCCTTTAGGATCACAACCTTGGGAACGAGTGCACATAGATTATGCCGGACCTATACAGAACACCTATTACCTGCTGATCATAGATGCCAAGTGGCCGGAAATTGTTACCACTACCTCAACAACTATTTACAACTTCAACTATCAACACATTGAGGGAAATTTTCTCAAGACACGGTTATCCACAAACACTCATGTCGGACAACGGAATGCAATTTAGTAGTCATCAGTTCAAAATTTTCTGTGATTCTGCTGGCATTGATCACATTAAAATTGCGCCGTTCCACCCCCAATCCAACGGACAAGCAGAGAGATTCGTCGACACGCTCAAACGGTCTCTTCAAAAGATGAAAAGGGAGGGAACCACACAAGAGATTCTTCAACAATTTTTGTTCATGTATAGAACAACTCCCAACCGAAGTACACCAAACGGAGCATCTCCAGCCGAACTAATATACGGACGCAAGATAAGAACGTCGATAGACTTACTTCACCAAAGGCCTTACCAATGATAATCAAAATCAACAGTTTAACCATCATCACGGAGCGAAGGAAAGAATCTTCAGCCCAGGGGAAAAGATCTTCGTAAAGATCTACAAGTTAAACAAAAGCAGTTGGGTTCCAGGCGAGATAATCGAAAGAATCGGAGCTGTTAACTATAACGTCATGGTCAACACAAGAGACAAACTGGTTCGGGCGCACGCAAATCAACTCAGACGTAGAAGTTCAACTGGGACAAGCATTCAGCCGCACGATGATCGACTGCCTATCGAGATACTTATGGAAGACTTTGAGATGTCACCAATTCTGAGAAAATCATCAACATCCGCTAATCCAACATCAGCTACCACAGATCGAAGTCTAAGTAACTACGAGGTTTCAACCAACGACAGATTGCTGACGCCGCAAATACAGACCCGAACGTCGGGTAGAAAACGCCGGGCACCTGTGAGGTATAGTCCACCTTCGTCTCCATCTAAAAGGGAAGGTATTGCATCCGCAGAATAATAAATAGTTGGTATCACCGGTTTCTTAAGTCCGACGTCAAACCACCACTGAACTATGATCTGAACTTGTGTCTATCCGAAACAAAGGAGGTACCGATTGGGTGTTCCAAAAGGATCCATTTTAGGAACTTTTTTTTTTCATTACATATGTATATAAATGATATGAAAAGTGCAATAAAGAAGAGCAAACGTACCCCATTTGCCGATGATGCACTGATTTACGCGACTTGAATGAACTTTTCTGAGTGCCACTATAAAACACAAGAAGATTTAAAAACTGTCGAACAGAACAGAGTTCGAGCGTGCTCTGAACCGAGCGTGCTCAGAACGTTCTGATGTTTTTTTTGTTTTTCCCGTTTTTTTTCTGTTGAATGTGACTGAAAGTGTGCTTGTATATGTGTAATCAGCCTTTTCCGCAGGCTGCTCAGTCAATTTATTCTGAGCTCATAGAGCGCGCTCTGGTCATACTCTGAACGAAATAAGAAACACAAATTGTCTGAGCTAAAAAAGAAAAACACGAACTTATTGTATAACAGTTCAGGTTCTGCTCTGAACTAAAAAAGAAAAACGCCTAATATAGGCTTCACAAATCATATTGATTATATATAAAGAGTTTTTCATTAGCGATTTGACAACTTTAAACTTTCAGTGTGAACGCACCTTTAAACCCATAACCGAACTGTCAATGTCCGAATACTCAGTTAACTCAACATTTTCATGTTGGTGAAATTCCGAGCCGGTGGTCGCAACTGTAAGAGCGTTAACGCGAATGTTGCATTTTTGGTTAAACGGCTTCGTCAATAATAATCATCAACAAAGTCACTGTATGGTACGGTTATCATGCCGGTGGCTTCATTGGGCCCTTTTTTTTTCGTCGATGAAAATGACCGTCACGAACATTATTTCTTTGGACAATTGCTTGAATTTGACATCAGTGATATGTGGTTCCAACAAGACGGTGCCACAAGCCATACAGCGGCTGCAACAATCGAGTTATTGAAGTTTCAGTTCGATGAACGTGTTATCTCGAGAAATGGACCCGTCTGTTGGCCGCCGAGATCGTGTGATTTAACGCCTCTAGACTTTTATATTATGTGGCTACATTGTATCATCGGTCTATGATGCCAGCAAGCCAGCGACGTTAGAGGAGCTCTGAGAACATATTGTACTAGAAATAGTGGCCGTATCGGTCGAAATGTGCGGACGAGTCATCAAAAATTGGGTTCAACGTATCGACCGCTGCATACGTTCCCGTGGTGGACATATGAACGAAGTCGAGTTCCATTTATAAATGTTTTGATAGTAATTCAAGCCAATGCAATTTTTTTGAGATATATCTAGTAGTTTGCATTTTATTTAAAAAAAATGTTGTCAAGTCCTTAATGAAGACCCTTTATATCTTAAAAAGCGTCTAAAAAGTAGGTTTCTTAAATAAGAATAAAAAGTCATATTTGAACTTTAAGTGCAATAAATATATACATATAGGTGAAGTAATTGTAAAAGCATAATTATATTGAGTACTGCTCAACCGTTTTGTAGTTCTATGTAGTGATGCGTTGTATCTTAAAATGTAATAGATACCTATGTGATTGTCGATAAAATAAAGAGTGTTGATAGAATAATTAAAAACCAAATACCTTGGGAAATATGTTCAATATACAGTCCGTAACATATGAATAGCCTCACACATAATTTATTTTTATATTAACTGTTTTTTTGTAACTTTTTGATCTGTACATATGTAATTGTGTATCGTGTTGAAAGGTAGGACTGAGTTCCTTAGAAATAGAAAAGTTTCAAAGAGTTTCGAAAAGCTAACGGAATTTTCTGAGGTAATTTCGTTTTGATTCACTAAAATCCATTTTTTTGTAACATTAGAATAGAAACACCTTGTTTTTTTTTTTAGTTAAAATGAAAACGATATATTTTTTTAAGAAAAGTATTTTTATTTCTTTACTATAGCTTACACAATTATTTTATTACTTTGTACAACTTCCCTTATTTTGACTTACTTCAAAAAATGCGGTTTTTTTTAAAATCATAGCATGATTTTAAAGGATCAAGGGAAATACTGGCCCAGGCCACTTTGATACCTTCAATAAGGTCCTCTTTGTTGGTATACTGCTTCCCACCTTCATACACCTTTCGTACCACCCAACCCAACACATTTTCGATGATGTTCAAATCTGGGGAAGGCAAGGAAAGTTGTACTATATTTTGGTCTTGTAACCAAGTCTTAATTATTCCAGCAGTGTGAATTGGCGCATTGTCTTGCTGGAAACTGATCTGCAGTGGTCCGAAAATATCCTGGAACTGAGGTAGAGCCGTTTCCAGTACAGTTTTGTAGTAAGGTGCTACAGTGTTGTTATATCGTAGAATATATCCCTTTTTGTGGGATTTCCGATGTCTAAAAAGCCTTCCGTGGGATAAAAACAGCACGAAATCGTGCGATTCTAAGGAATCATCAAAATTTATACATTTTACCATGAAAAAGTGTCCATAAAAAATTGCTCATGTAAATTGTCTTTTATGAAATTTTCCTAGTGCCACCAAAAATAGTCATAGTAATTTTAACAATCTGCGATTTTAATACTGTGGCGTGGAATGAATCGTGGTGAAATGAAAACAAACTAAAATGGTGAAATGAAAACAACCCCCATTTGTCACCAAACAAGTTCCACAGATTGGAATCTGTCAATTCCCCACTAAACTAAATTAACTGGGAATTTATCAATTGCTGAAAAGGGGAAAAAGTATGTCAGCCAATTGTAGAACCAATTGGAGTTAGCTAGAAAGTTCTCGAAGAGATGGCAGAGCAGATATAAAAGGAAAGGTTTTAGAACAGGGGGACAGTTGATTTTTATCAGTGATTGGTTAAAGTTCGAGATTATAATCGGTTGTGAAGATAAAATAAGTGCAGAGTAATAGAGTGAAGTGATTGGTTTGAATCGTTGAAGAATTGTTTAAGTAATATTGTTCTAGTACTTAATAAGTGAATAATTTATAAAAGTGTAATAAAAGTGATTTTACTAGAAAATTTTAACAGAATAGTGTTTTATCTTTTCGAATCCCAGCTCAAATGTAACAATACTAAAGGTTAATTTAATATTATTTTTTTTCTGGGCACCACAAATTTTACTCTAGAAATTCGAATTTTGAGCAAAAAAGTATGTTGGGATTTTTAAGGGAATTTAAGGCTTGTAAAATGGGGAAAAAAAAGGGAAATATGACTACGCTTCGTGGGATAAATGAAGAGAGTCCTAACAACACTGAGGTGCTGTTATTCTGCAGTTCAAAAAAAACCAAATCGGTCGTTCCATAAAATGATATGGCGCCCCATACCATAACTCCTCCCTCGCGGCTGTGGTGACAGTCCAATAGTTATATTATATCCGTCGGGCCCATCGAGGTTGAACTTCCTTTCATCAGAAAATATCACTTTCCGCCAATCGTTTGAGTGACTGTTGCCATCAGTGTTCCAACCCATGTACGATCTTGCAAAACTATTTTCGGATGCTTCAGGTATCCGGCACTCTTAATAACTCTATTTATGGTCATTCGACTAACTAGCCCAGCTTCTTACTTAGAGAATGGGTTGAATTGGAAGTTAACCTTATAAATTACCGTTTTTCTCGGCTTGAAAGTACAGTAGAAGTACGGCCTTTGTAATTCCGTAAAGTAATGGATTTCTTAAATTACTGAAACTTTTTGAACTTCGATCAAGTTTTTTAGCTGTGGCGCGATTAGAGAGAATTTGCTCATGGTAAGACACTATTTTAGCCATTTCCGTTGCATTTAAAGAATTTTGTCTGCTCATTTAAACTATTAAACAGATCATAAACACAAGAAATAAACCGTTTATCACTCCCGATAGCTTTGCGATGATCACGCTGCTAAACTCTCGTTTACAATGAGTAAGAAAGTTAGTTGAGTCTATTCTAATGTTACAAAAAAAAATTCACTTAAAAATGAATGCATACAAAACTAGCTCAAAAAGTCTCGCTAGCTTAAAAAAAAAATTTAAAGCTCTCTTAATCTCAGAACCCTCGCTCCTAGCTCGTCACCTTGTCGATATTTCCTTGCGTACACATAAAAGAGCTCTCAAAACAGTTAGTTACAAACAAAACAATATGTGAGGCTATCCAATTGTTAAGGACTGTATAAAAGATGAAATAGTAATAGTAAAAGGTTTCGAATTATTAAACGAGCTTCCGAGTGCCATAAGGAACGAAACAAGCTAGTTAACTTTCTTAACTAAAGTAAAAAATGAACATTGAGGACGGTAATGTTTGAATTTCAATAGCTCAGAAAGGGCTAGTAATAAAAGCATACTACAACTCAACCGACTCCGCTGAAAATCATGCAGTTTGTTTCTAAAAATGCCGACAGTGAATTCTGAAATTGAAAATCCGGTATCCGGTATGGTGTTTGAAAGCAAATTTCAATAATTGTATGCATTAATTCTTGATTTATAGTTATAGAAGCACTAATAAAGCAAAACCGGAGGATCATTAATCCTAATTACTTTCTTTGGCGCTACATGTTTAATCAAAAAAATCAGAAAACATGCATATTAAGTCTCAGCAGATCAAATATTGGAACTTTTTGAGGAGTACTTATAGTCCAATAGATTCACCCGATGCAATGCCTTTCTTTGCAGTATAAAAACTTAAAGAAAACGTAAACAAACCCCACCAGTTGTCAAACTCAAACGCACTTGTATTGGTAAATCTGAACCAAATCTGAGAACAAATCCAGATTAACAAGTTTTCCTATATCTGAAAAAAGATTAATTTTTGTTTGTAAATACTAAACGAACATAAAAAGTGCTCTGAGAGCGCCCAATCGAATACCACATAAGTATTCTTATTGACTATGTGTGTACTCCCAATAATTATAGTGGAATTTTTCTGCATTACGAAACTCAATTGCAGCTCCTTATCTTAAGCATAGACAAATCATACTGAGACCCCCAACTCGCACTGCTCTTGTCGCTTCTAATTCCGCCATTTCGCTTACCTATCGGTGTAATGTCAATTAGAATCCGTGTGACATGCAAAAACATACAAAAAATATAAAATAAATTCTGCCAACCGCGGCCAACCGTGGGGAATTGTGATAGAGTTCGGGAAAACCATATTCTTACATTACTGAATGCCATTGGTAAGCTATTCAGCCTTATTGTGAGTTTCGCTCGGAAAACATTTCACCTGGCGAAATGCTGTCCGCCCGAACTTTTAAAAGTTATTGTGAGTTTCGCCCGAACGAATGCAATCTTCGAATCGACAGTGACATTTCGAACTCAGACGAACACACCTAATATGTGTTTTGACAGATTGGAAAATAAAATAAATAAAAGTTTAAAATTTATTGTTATTTTAAAAGAAGTAGTGAGATTCTTAAAGTAGGATTATATAAATGCATAGCATAGCACTGCGGCTGTAGGAAGAGGAAGAAAATACTCTGGAATGAGTTACTCGAAGGCACTTGCGAGATAAATCCAATCCCTTGGAGTTGCGCGAACCATTCTAAGACTCAATCGTTTCTTGCATTTTTGTAATTAAATATTGTGCTAATTTTTTAGATTTCATCAGTATTATAGAATTAATAAGCCAGCATTAAAATATTTGCTGGATGTGCTTACCAACGCCTTGCCCCTGTCCAAAAAAAAATTTGCGATTCCACACATTGTGAAACTAGCAGGTTGTTTGCGTTTCTTTGTAGAGGGTGGATATCAAGAAGGTGTTGGTAAGGACCACGAAGTTGGTTTTGCGCAATCATCGTTTAGCCTGGTACTATCAGAAGTTCTCAATATTTTTGAGCATGCACTTTGCCCTCAGTGGCTTGCTTGGCCAACACCTAACGAACAACGCAAGATTGCTCAACACTTTTATACAAAATATAGGCTGCCAAGTCCTGTAGGGTGCATTGATGGAACGCATGTCAACATTATTTCGCCGTCAGCAAATAAACATTTATTCTACAATAGGAAAGGAAAATGCAGTTAGAATGTTTTGCTGGTAAGTCAAAATACTTATATCACTTGATGATCAAACAATTACCTATACTTATATAGGTATGTGATAATGAATTGAGAATTTACACTTTTTTACCCTACATTCAAAATAACTTACATGTTGCTTCTTCAAGTTCTTCTCTTGTTTGCCTCAAAAAATAAAACGGAAAATATATGTGAAAAATGGAAGTTTATTCCGCCCGAAACAGTGCTCCCAATAAGGGGAATTTTTTTTCGAACATCAACAATTTTTCGCCCGGAACTCATGATAAGCGAAAAGTGAAACGTCAATTTTTTCGGGTAGAATATTGTTCGGGCGAAACTCACAATAAGTCTGATTATATATTGTTAAAAGGCGAATAATTTAATCTGCTTGGTTAAAAAAAACTATCTACGGGAGATTTTCTACATACAAGAAACATATATTAACGCCTTTTCGATATCATTAACATCGATTTCATTTGTTAACTGATGAAAGTTTGGTCAAAATGTTTTTATATTCATACAACTATTCTGCATTGACAATTTTTCATAAATATTTAAAGCAAATATACACACATAGCGAATAATTTTAAATTTTTCGGATCAAATTTTATGAACGCTGCCTGCAACTTTGCCGACAGCGGAAGTGGCTCAAATTTTTTGAGAGTGTGTTGGTGAGCCGGAATTTTGGGAGTTACGTGCCATTAGTCATTACGAATTTCTATGTAACAATACTAGTGCACCAAATCAAGGCACTTCCGTTTGAATATAAAGCTTGTAGGCAAGTAACGGAAAATCGGCCGAAGTTGGTACTCTCAGTATGGTTTGTCTATGATTTTAAGTAACAACAAAATTTGAAGATAGGATATTTTCAATGAAATAGCATGACTAACGCACGGTAGTCATTTTTTGGAGTTTCCATTCAACGTAATTCATGACCTCTAGTTGCAGTGACTACATAACTATGCTTCATTATTTACCTATATGAGTTGATTTCATAACTCATTGTCATTGCAGCTAAGCATTTGGCTTGTATTTTGGTTTACTATTTGATCGATCAAGTACGTGTAACCTTCCAACCAACAAAATAATTTGCATTCTTTACTTACTCCACAAGTTGGGTGAACCTTATGTGAAACACTTTTTGAATAATAAATATCTTTGAGTGTCGTGAGTAATTAAAAGTCTAACCTCATCATTGCAATTTATTTATGTACTTTGCATTCAATAACCGCCAAAGGAGCCAACTGCACAAGCCCGTGTGGCAGTATCCACCTATTTTGCTACACGGCTACACAAAAGGTTTTTAATACAAGTCTAGATAACCTATCACCATCAAGTGAAATCTTAGCATGACAGGGCCGCGCATTCAAGTATTGCAGTAATATAAATATCTAAATAGAAAGAAGAGTTATCCACATACCTATTCGGCAAAAATCTTGACATAAATTTCACGGATGGCGAAGAAATCTACATAAATCCGAGGCCTTACTTAGATTCTTGCTGATTCAAATGAAAGAAATGCCCATAGTCAAGCATCAACGGTTTAGTAAAGTACGAGCAGGTGGGGTGATAATTAACAGACTAAATAAATTATTGAAATTTCCAAACTGACGCTTATCTGTCTTATTTTGGAATACTGATGTAAATCAATGTAACCTTCCTATTTTTGTACAAAAAAATCGTAACATGGCATAAGAGTCATTACAATTAAGAGACTGGATGTCTAAAAAAATGGAAATTGATGTGACTTATATGTATTAACTAAATTCCAAAAAGTGTAAAAGCAAATAGAAACTCATTTAACACATTTAAGAATGCAGCTATCTGCCTTCATTATTTATATTCGACTTTTCTAAGTTCCAATCAAATCCTGAAGTTTTGTGTAAATTCCTTGGTTGCCACTTTACTTTGTAATTTGAATAAGGTGCTTTGTCGTGACATTTTATTTATTATTGAATTGTTTGCAGGCAATTTGCTTTGTGCTAAATATTTTTATTGTTATGTAATAATTCGTTTCATATTTTTTAGTTTACTTGTTGTATATATTGTTTGGTAAACTGATACACACACCACACCATCTATGAGAGGTATTTAGTATATTGTGCGTTAGCCGGTTTTCGGTTTATTAGGAAGTTGTGACCCGTTAGGGCCCCTCCCACTTTATACATCGACTTTCTATCAAACCGCATAAGCTTGCTAGTCCGACTTTGATTATATTGCGGCCATAGCTTCCATGGTATTTCGCAGGTAGTTAATTCTTTCCACCTCTTGTTGGCTTTCATGCGGATCTTATTTTCCACTCTCTCTGTGAAATTACAGATTGGTAGTTTGATTGATATAATCGCCCGATGTTGAACCATAGCAGAACCGTTTCTTGCCAGTTCATCAGCCATCAAAATTCCAGTATTGTCCCTGTTTCCAGGAACTCAGCAGACACGCTTGGTGTTGCTGCGTGCAGAGAACCTTAACCCTTCGGGATAGCTATGACTTCATTTCAATACCGGAAACTGTTTTATAGCCACCTGGTTGTCAATGAATATATCTATATATGAATATTTAAAAACTGGCAATAAGTTAAAGTAGCTTATGTCGGCGAAGAATCGCTTAATTTGCTGCTCGACACCCACTTCCCAGGCAGCTCAAAGAGTATTGCCTACAAAGATCCAAACAGATCAAATTCGCAATCTATCAACCTACAAGGTCTGATTACTAGAGACAAAGTGCTTTGGGCGCTACATAGCTTCAAACCATTCAAATCCTCGGGACCAGACGGCATAATACCAGCCGAGCTACAAAACGCTTCGGATATCATTTTGCCAGTCCTAATGATAATCCTAAGAAGCTGTTTGGATCTGGTATATATCCCATTGCTATGGAGAGAAGTTAAAGTGGTTTTCATACCCAAAGCAGGTAAATGCTCTCATGTAAGTCCGAAAGATCTCAGACCGATAAGTCTTTCATCATTTCTCCTAAAAACTTTAGAACGACTGATTGAAATCCATTTACGCCAAAGCATTGACAAAAAATACCTGTCAACGGCACAACATGCCTACTCTAAGGGAAAATCTGTAGAAACGGCTCTACACACGCTAACGCGCTCTATTGAGGATTCCCTCCGTCATAAGGAGTATACAATGGTTGCATTCTTAGACATAGAAGGCGCTTTCAACAACGTCGACTCATCTGCGATTGCTGGTGCACTGGCAGCTCTGAACGTGGATGCATCACTTGGCGAGCTGATTAATTTGATGCTCAATAACCGAATTATCAACTCAAGCCTGGGTGAGATATCTACCAGAAGATCTGTCAGTAGAGGAACCCCACAAGGTGGCGTCCTATCTCCCCTTCTCTGGAATTTGGTGGTGAATGAACTGCTGATATGCCTGGAAGCGGGAGGTCATAATGTGATTGCCTATGCGGACGACGTTGCTATTGCTGTGTCAGGAAAGTACCTTAATACTTTAAAAGAACTCCTACAACACGCTCTCAATGGGCTAATAACATGGGCGAACAAATGTGGGTTGGGGGTTAACCCTCACAAAACTGAACTTGTCCTCTTTTCGAGGAAATACAAGATTCCTCACATTGACCCTCCACATATTAATGGCACTAGATTGACATTCTCAAATGAAGCTAAATACTTGGGACTCATTTTTGATAGAAAGTTAACCTGGAAGCCTAACATCCAAGAAAGAGTTAAAAAAGCCACTGTGGCACTTTTCTCTTGCAAAAAAGCCATAGGGAACAAATGGGGCTTACAGCCTCGTATCACTCACTGGCTATACATCTCTGTCATAAGACCGATACTCACGTATGGCGTGGTTGTTTGGTGGACTGCTTTGGACAAAGCGATCAATCGTGATAAGCTAAGCAAAGTCCAAAGAACAGCTTGCTTGTGCATCGGCGGGGCTCTTCGCACTACCCCCTCTGCTGCACTTGACATCCTGTTTCATCTGGCAGCCATTGACATCTTCAGTAGGCAAACGGCAGCTTCCGCAGCCGTACGCCTTAAAGCCACTTCACAATGGACCAGCAAAACAACTGGCCATGCTGCTATCCTGAACGATCTTCAGAACCTTCCAGGAAACATCGAATACACCACACCAGAACTTAAGTTCGATAGAAACTTCCAGGTCTCCATTCCCACCAGATTATTCTGGGAGGAGGACGCATTCCTGGGTGATGAATCGATCCACTTCTTCACGGATGGTTCGAAAACTGAGGATGGTGTTGGTGGTGGTGTCTTCTCCGACCGACTAAATCTTAGTCTCTCCTTCCGTCTTCCTGATCAATGTAGCGTTTTTCAGGCGGAAATTATGGCGATAAAAGAAGTCTTATCTTGGCTGAAAGAAAACGTGATATCTGCTAAGGATATCCGCATATTCTCGGATAGTCAAGCTGCTATCAAGTGCCTGGAATCAGTCTCTATAAATTCTATAACAGCCCAAGACTGTCGTTCTTCTCTCATAGAGATGGCGGAGCAGTTCAATATTCACCTCTGTTGGGTGGCGGGGCATAGGGACATCCCAGGCAACTGCAAGGCTGATGAACTCGCCAAACACGGTACCACACTACCTATACTTCCAGTTAAGGATTCGTTAGGTATTCCAATCGCTACTTTTAAACTCATAATAAAGCAGGATGCTATCAATAGAGCAAATCTTAGATGGACAACCGGCTCGACATGTCTAGTGACAAAACAATCCAGCCAAAGCTGGATCTAAAACGGTCTAGACATTTGATATCCCTGGATAGGAAACATATAAGTGCTATAATAGGTGTCATCACAGGACACTGTCTTATAGGCAGGCATGCAACAAGGCTTGGCGTATTTGCAAACGATTTTTGCAGAAGCTGTCTTGACGAGGAGGAAGAAGAAACTATTCTCCATCTCCTCTGTACTTGTCCGGCCCTCTCACAAAGACGTAAGCTCCATCTGGGAGATTTCTACTATAATGATCTGAACGATCTAAAAAGCACAGACATTCGGAATATCCTACGTTTCATCAGAAGCTCCAATTGGTTCAACGAGTAGGAAGAATTGTATTTTAGATTCATGTGGTATCACAAGGGACCTTACAATAGTCTAAGTGTGGCGGCTAGCCGACAGCCACTTCAACCTAACCTAACCTTATGTCGGCATAAGCCAAAATCGAGTTTCTTATATTAGCTTTCTTTTGATCCACGTCCTCTTACTCTACAGTCTACACCCATTAAAAACCGTTAAATTTGTAGAAACAGAATAGCTTGAGTTTTGGTCTTTAGATTTAAGAACCATAAGCTAAAATTGTTTTGCTCATACCTAACAAATTTCCATGGTATTATTTATAATTCAAACACAATTTCAAGGATATCCTTGAAAAAATAAGCCTATTTTTAAAAATATACTAAATTAAATATATTATTTTAAGTAATTTGTTTTATATTTATAATACAGAAATATAAGTCATTTTAGTCAATGTATTTATTTTTACTTTTTTTTGTTTTGTTTGGAATAACGGATTTTCGTTTTTTTTTTTTATAAATAAACTATGTGGCCCGGTGAATTAATATCCCTTTCGAAAGTCAAACCTATATATGGAAAGAATGAAGCTGTAGTGGTATTATATTGAGTTCAATGCACAGTTACTACTTCATACATTTCAGGGTCGGATTCCTGTTCGGATATTTCAATGCATAATCCTTCTTCTGATAATCAATCGAGTACATCCAGCAACGGGCTTGTACAATGTACAATATATAACCGAGATTGATGATTTAAATTTTCAATTACAAGCCTCGGAGAATCTGTAGGATACCTTGATACTGTTACATTTGGGCTGGGATTCGAAAAGATAAAACACTATCCTGTTAAACTTTTCTAGTCAAAATCACTTTTATTACACTTTTATGGATTATTCACTAATCAAGTACTAGAACAATATTACTTAAACAATTCTTCAACGATTCAAACCAATCACTTATTTCACTCTATTACTCTGCACTTATTTTATCTTCACAACCGATTACTATCTCGAACTTTAACCAATCACTGATAAAAATCAACTGTCGCCCTGTTCTACAATCTCTCCTTTTATATCTGCTCTGCCATCTCTTCGAGAACTTTCTAGCTAACTCCAATTGGTTCTACAATTGGCTGACATACTTTTTCCCCTTTTCAGCAATTGATAAATTCCCATTTAGTTTAGTGGGGACGGATTCCAATCTCCAATTGGAAGTGGAACTTGTTTGGTGATTCCACGCCACAATACCTTGACATCAATAATTAAAATTAAAACTTATTGCCCTTTATTACAACAAAAAGCTTTAACCAAAAACCAATGAAATTCCTAATACATACGTCTGGTAACAAGTCCTTCCTAAGTTCAGATGATACATTAGCAAACAAAATATATACCATAGATCTTATTGAAATAAAAGCAAATTTTTAACAAACATTTTATCAACCGATTAGTAATTTTAGACGGACTGCCAAATTTAAACAGGAATAGCAAACTTTATTTTCTAATCTTCAAATTTCACTGCTATTTTGTTGGTCTTATAAGCACAGATATCCTAAAAAAATAGGGAATGAAAATAAACCTCAAAAATTCCACATTAGAAAATACGAACACTAAAACTTCCTTAAGCTTTATACCCTATTCACATCTAACCGAAAACCGGGTTTTCCACGAAAATAACTTCCAGTTGTTGGTTTGTTGAAACAGACACACCTTTTGCAATATTCAGCAAATTCAGCAGACGGAACAAATATAACAACTTTCCACACTTAATTGATGTGCTAATACTATTTTTAAATGGTCTGAATTTTATTTCTTAATTAATGCGATGGAAATTTCTAATCAAAATAGTTCACACACAAGTTTACCTTCTAGTATTGCACGACTTATTGAAACGTCAAACAAAAACAAGTTGGTGTTCGGTGTGAATGCATTGACGGGTTTTCGACGAAAATTAGGTTTTCGGTGCTGTGTGAATGGGGTGTTAAGCCTAATTTGATGTCGCAATCATACACCATTCCTGAACTAGATAAAGCTGTAGTCCGTCTACCAGTTGATGTTGAAAATGAAAGTATTTACATAAATAAAAGAACAAAACAAGAATTATCTGTATCTGAAGGAATTTATAAGGCATCCAATTGGTACTCTTTCGTGGAAGTAGTAAACTCTTCCAACTTTTCGTAAACATTTATTGTCAAGCGACCTATAAACCTTGAAATACATAATATTTCCATTTAAAACTTCGAAGATTTAGTACATTGGATCTTGCATCCGGATTCCACCAAACAAAAACGAAACGAAAATAAAAATAAATAACAATTCCACGAACTCAAACACCGATGACAACAAAATAATTCCTATTCCATCAAATACGGCACCAATGCCATAACGAAATTTCAATAAAGTGCATATATGCTTATTGTCCGATTATACTTTGGGCGTTTTCATCTGTCAAAATCAGCCTGGTCATATGTGGCATTCAGGTCATTAGAGCATATGAGATATGCCCATTACATTGTATGAACATATTTTGACAGGATAACTGTCAGAAATTAGCATTTGATGACCACTTGGCACACAGTCTAATCTTGCCTTAACTATCTATAATGCATTTATGAAGCCGACTGTATGTATCACTTATGCACTGAAATCATTTTTAATGCTTCCTTTGACTGGGAGCTGGGTTTGTATATATCATTTAAACACTGAAAAATTAATCTGCATACGAAGCACTTTAGAGGAAGAATTGTATGCTTAGATCATGTAAGCACTGAATTTGAGATTTCAAATGAAGCATAATTTTAGTTCATTTAAAATAAATATTCAAGAAATTTCAGAAAAGTTCATACGAAAATGTGACCTTCACATACAAAGGCTTATGTGACAGACCAATACTGACCATTAATACCCAAAAGTGCGTTTATATCATTTTTTGTAACACTGATATCTTTGGCAGTAATTGAGATAGGATAGATTTAATTAGTACACCAAAAGAAAGAAGGAAAGAACAATACAATAATAAAATTATAACGAAGCCTAATAACTTCAGAACCCACGTTATGTTTCGAATATAATTTATTTATATATATATAGTTGGCGCAACAGGTCTGTAGAGACCCAAGGCCTAGCTTCTCACAACCATTCGTTTTTTGTGTGAGTTTCATTTTTGGAACGAATGGAAGGGATCTACAATTTTATGCCGATTCCAAACGGCTAATTGAGAAGCTCTTAAGACAGTTATACTCTCGGATGTTTGTCAGACGTTCGCGAGAGGCGGCGCAGTGGAAAAAACCCTAAGTTGGAATTTGGGTTTTTGCGGGATTCGAACCTGAGACCCCTCGCTTAGTAGTCCAACACACTAACCATTTTTTACATTTACATTTTAAATTCATTTTTATTACTTACTATCATTAAACTTACATCCTAGACAAAAACGATTAAATCTAAATAAAAACTAACATTTGTATTAATTCTAGCTTACTGGCTCTTAGCGAGCACTCTAAACTTAACTATATCCTTAAAATTATTGCCTTTCGGCCTTAAATCTATCAATATTTATTTTTGTTTGTTTTTTATTTCCAAGAAACTTTATAAAACTTGAATTCTTTTATTATTTTTTTACTAACAACTACTTAAAACTACCTAAGCTACTTAAGCTAAATTACCTATAATCAGGGTGGTGAGCAATCTCATCGATTGGTCACCATCCTGATCGCGTCCATGGTCGCCTGACAGCCGCCCACAAGGGTTGATCATTACCACCGAGACTCGAGCGAGGCTATACGCTTCGTTCGAGTCTCGGTGGCACTATCATGCTGGCTAGCCCGGCACCTCTCAAGGACCCCCTACTCTAAGCCTTAACCTACAAACTTAATCTAGCTTAAAACTAGGGAGGATGCTACGATAGTAGCGCACCGGCCCGGGAGAGCGTATCAACCCTCACCTCTTCTTTAAGCCACCAAAATTCGGTGAACTGCTTTACCGTATCGACCCTGTCCCGATCCGCAATTGCGGTGCTAAAACGGAGGAGCTCCTGAGCATTGGCGGCATACCCGTCGTGGATGAGCCGCTTATCCCTCGCGCCGCGGTGGCTGTGGTACAATACCGGCACACCATCTTTTGTCTGGACTAACCCTTTCATGTCAACATGAAGAAATGCCTCAGGCGGGATAAAGCCAGACCGAAGCGTACTCTCGTGGTACATTAAATTGGGGTAGTAAGCCCCTGAGATCAGTTATTATCGCTGGCCATCGCCCTAGCGACGTGCCTCCGAATCACCTTAATAAGGAAATTGTCAATCCTATTCAGTCGAGCCCCATTGTATAGGGTCCTGTTGGGATAGTATTTTATGTACTGCGATTCAGGAGTTCTAAACAACCCTAGACAGGCCCTGAGACATTGTCTCTCAAACACCCGAATCTTTTCCATATAGAACGGCGCTATATTGAACCACATAGGACAGCCATAAGCGATGATAGGCCTTATAAGGGCCACGTAGCAGATGACCTTCACCCTAGAGTCAAGTTGACTGCTGCGAAACAATCTCCTTGTCAGAGCGTAGGCCCTCTTAGCCCCAGCAAGACAAGCAGCTATATGTTTGTCAAAATACAGATACTGGTCGAGCCAGATGCCAAGATACCGGACCACGTTTTTCACCGCCAACGGCCGCCCCTGCTGTCCAATAATTGTTAATTTTCTCCAGTTTTTTCTGGTATCCCCAGAGGCCCCAGCCAATGTTGTTCTGAACAGTATTGTTTCCGATTTTTGGAAATTGATTTTCAACTTCCAATCATCGCAATACCTCTTAATTTGGTCGAAGTCACGCTGCAGAAGGATGTTAATGACCTCGATTTTTGGTCCTGACCTGTACGCCACTAAATCGTCCGCGTACGCTATAGCATGTCTGAGGGAACCCACCAGATCACTTGTGTAAATATTAAACAGGACCGGAGAATTCACTGCTCCCTGTTGTAAGCCGTTTTTAATTTCGAAAACCCTGCTCGAAGTCACGTTGCCAGCTTTGACAACGAACTTCTTTCCCATAAGCATGTCGTAAATCATATATAGCAAAGGTTTTTGAATGCCCAATCTGGTCAGCTTATAGAAGAGCCCCTCCAACCATACGGTATCGAAGGCCTTCTCAAAGTCGACCAGGCAGGCACCAGTGCATTGTTTCTTACTCTTATTCCACTGAATGTCGGAAACCAGTTTCGACGCGGCATGAATAGTGTCATGCCCCGCTCTGAAACCAAACTGGTTGTCCGGAATGATCTTATTTTCCTCAACCCATTTCAAAAGAGATCTATTGACGACTTTCTCGAATACCTTGCTAACATTCGGAAGCAAACTAATTGACCGGAGATTAGCAGGGTTCGTCCTATCTTTATCCTTTTTCGGGATAGGGTGTACCACCGCTATTTTCCACTGCTCCGGATAATATGCATTATTCAGCGCATTGTTAAATAGTGTGGCGAAGATATCTATCGCCTCTAACGGCAGGTGTCTTAATACGACGTTTGGGATACCGTCCACTCCCGCCGACTTTTTGTTTTTAAGTGATTCAAAGATGCACCGAAGTTCATCCCTACTCACGAACAGATGAGTATTTTCATCGGCGACTGTGCCGTTTGCACGGTTGTCGTCATTGAACCCGGTGAAACCGTTGTTCTCGGATCGCCAATCTTGAATTTCGGTCCGCAGATAAAAGTGGTTAAGAAAGGCCCTCTCCTCGAGGTCGCGGTTACGGCAAACAGGGTTGTTCACCGTATACACAGTCTCAAAGAAAGCTCCCATCAAATTCACCCTCTCCTACGGGTCTTCGACCACGAAAAAACCGTCGTTCGAGTCAGCACTTTCCGGGCTTATGCCAGCAGTCAGTAGTGTCTGTCTGTTCTCGTTCGTCCGAGGTATTCGAACACATGAAATGTCGTTATGATCCTTCCGCCTGAACAGTTTATTTATTTGCGGGAACATTTTCGGACTACTGGATTTTATAGCCCGAATTTTATTGCCCCAATACAAACTTACAGATTTTCTGTAATTTTCGGAGATCAACTGTTTCAAGTTTTTGATCATCGAATTCAGTGTTCTTAACTCGGGATCGTTCCTGTCAGTGAACTGTCTGTGTAGCCGTTTAAGCCTCGAGAGCAGTCTACTCTTATGTCTGTACAGAGCATCGATTGTTGCGTTTCGATACTTTTCAGTTTGTTCTTCGTCCGTGGAACGTCCTACCCGAGGGATAGTCCGCTCCATTGTCTGTTTGATGACGACATTCATTTGCCGTAAATGATTGTCGATTTCATCGTTTGTTAGGTTCCTGTTTGTCGGTGGGTCGATCTCGCATGAGCGTATGTCGCGTTTTAACACTCTGGAGAAGCGCGACCACTGCGCTTTTCGGTAATCGAACGAACGCACTTGGTCGTACTGCTCCAGCTGCGTCTGCTCGTTCGGGATCCGTATTACGGCGGCAAGTCCGTAGTGATCACTATCGTACTCAACCGTTCGTAAACAGTTCCGCGTGCTTAGATCAATGTTTGTTAGTTCCAGTCTTTCGTCAACTAGCGCCAAGTCCAAGAAAGAACCCTCTCTAGGGAAAGACGGGATATCCGTCGCGTACAACTCGAGTTTGTACTCAATCATATTATGACGCCACCAGTCGTGAAACTGGTTGCCTCTAGGGTTCGGAATATCATTTCCCCATGCCGCATGTTTAGCATTGAGGTCTCCGCCCAAAAAGTAATAATTATCTTCCGATTGAAGCTCTAAGCAACGAAAAAGCGTCTCGATCTCATTTAAAAATTCAATGCGTCGAGGAGATTCCGGTGCGTAAAGCGACACCACATACACCCGCCTCTGGGTATTGAGGGGAATGCATACGATGCATGCTTCCAACACCTGGAACCGGCGCACTTCCCCGCTATATATAACCTTATGGCGCAAGCCTTTACGTACTAAGATAGCGACACCACCTCCCTGTGTGGAGTTGGGCCGGTCTCTTCTAACTACACAATAATTTCTATAGCCCAATTTGTGCTTCGGGGATAGCTTAGTTTCGCTAACCAGAAGCACATCTGGCTTCTCGGCTTTCAACAAATTGGAAAGATTGATCCTTCTCTCGATCCGGATTAGTGAATTAACATTCACCGCAAGGATCTTTAAGTTTACCTCGTCCAGCGTACCCATCATATTTATGGCGCGGCAGACTCGGCAAACAGCGTCGAATAGATCATGTCTATTCGAGCCGCATGCTCATTTAATTGTTTCTGGAAATTGTCGATCTTTCCGTGCAGTGACAGAAGGATCGATTTCAAATCCAGATCCGCTTCCGGTGTAGGAACCTTCGGCGCGCTTTTTGTGATTGAGCTACCCGGTCCAGATACCATTTGGGCAAATGACACATTGGGCGCAACAAAATTAGAGAACGAGCGACTCTTTCGACCCTTCTCTTCTTCGGACCTCTGTTTTCGAGCCTGCACATTCTGTTTTACCTGCTGATACTTGGGACATCCCCTGAAATTAGCAGGATGTCCTGAGCTGTTGCAGAGTACACACGAGAGCTGGCCTCGATCTTCTACCCTATCGCTACCTAAAGCACATTCCCCATGTTTGTGGTCCTTGTTGCACTTAACGCACCTGAACTGCATGTGGCAGTTAGCTGCGGCGTGCCCGAACCTCTGGCAGCGCATACATTGAAGTACACGATCTGTCCTCTTTAATTTTTCCCAACGTACTGCATGATAGTACAGGAATCTGATCCTTTTCAGACTATCAATTTTGCTGTCGGGGGTTAATTGAACCAAAAAGAATGGTAATTTGCGGCTACCACCCCTGTCCGCAGGCGAAGAAAACGGCTTGACCCCCACGAACTTAAGGTCTTCGCACTCGTAATTCTTGAGCTCGTTTTCGAGCTCCTCTATCTTTATATTGGGGTCGATACCCTTAAGCAGCACAGTTTGTCGCTTTTCTCCTTTTGGAGTGTACGTGAAGTACTCGGTTTTCGCTTTTTCCAGAGCGGTGCGCAACTTTTTGTGCTCCTCCATACTACTGCACATAATAATGTGTTTATTGGCGTTTAGCCTTTTAATATAAAATTCCTTAGTGACTAGCCTACATAACTTAATACTATCACTTATCTCTAGATGACTTACGTTGATTGGTGGAACTTTTTGTTTTTTCGTCTGTTGTTCTTGCTGTTGCTGCTGCTGTTGATGTTGTTGTTGTGGTTGTTGTTGCTGCGGCTGCTGCTGCTGCTGCTGCTGATGCTGCTGCTGTTGTTGTTGTCTCTGCTGGTGCTGTTGCTGCGGATGTTGTCTCTGCTGCTGTTGCAGCGGTTGCTGCTTCTGTGTCTGTTTTGGTTGTTGCTGTTGTTGTTGCTGCAGTGGCTGTTTTTTTGCCAGCTGCTGCTTCTGTTGCTGTTGTTGTTGCTGCTTAAGCAGAGCTTGTTGTTGTTGCTGCTGCTTAATTTGCTTTTGTTGTAGCTGCTCAGCTTGGAGTTGCTTTTGCTGGCGCAACTTTTCTCTTTTTTCGAGGAGCTCATTGATCAGACGATCGAGCTGAGCTTCCTCGTCTTCTACTTCGTGTTGTTGTTGTTGTTGTTCTTGTTGCTGCTGCTCCGAGTCGTCTACGGCGTCCAGTAACTCTTGGAATGAGTTACCTTCGCCCACGTATCGACCTTCGCTTCCTTAAGATTCGTACGAGTAGCTGCGTACGTCATCCTCACCTGACTCGGCCTCTGTCAAGTTTGCCTTTGACGTCATCGCCGCTTCGTCTTGCTTTGGCTTCCTTTTTGCTGATAAGTTTGGTGTGGGCTTCAGCTTTCGTCGCCTCTTTTCGACTTTTGTCGGTTCCTGCGACTGTACCAATTTATACTTTGGTACTGCTTGCGTTGTTGTTGTTGGTGCTGCTACTACTGCAGCACTTGTTGATGCTGATACTGCTGTTGTTGTTGTTGTTGTTCCCGCTTGCTGTTGCTGGACTTGCCTTGTCGTGCGACACGGCAACGGGGCATCACTTTGCGGGACATTTGGCTGGCCCGTGTCCATCGCTCGTTTGCCTTGCGGCACTTCCACTTTAATTGTTTTTTTTATTTTTTTTTTTTTTTTTTTTATTTTAAAAGAAAAACTTTTCCCCCACTGGGACTCGAACTCGTCTCCTCTGCGTCAGAGCCGAAGACACTTTTAACTTTTTTTTTTTTTTTTTAACTTTAAAAATTCATTTTTTATTTTTTCTTTCTTTAAGCTTACACACTAGACAAAAACGATTAAATCTAATTTAAAACTAACATTTATCTTATTCTAGCTTACTGGCTCCAAGCGAGCGCTCTAAACTTATCAATATCCTTAAAATTATTGCCTTTCGGCCTTAAATTTATCTATTTCTATGATTTGTTTTGTTTTTTAATTTTCAAGAAACTTTAGAAAACTTGAACTCTTTATTATTTGATTTACTTAAAACTACTTAAGACTACCTAAGCTACTTAACCTAAACTACCTATAATCAGGGTGGTGAGCAATCAAATCGATTGGTCACCATCCTGATCGCGTCCATGGGCGCCTGATAGCCGCCCACAAGGGTTCATCAGTGTCACCGAGACTCGAGCGAGGCTATAAGCGTCGTTCGAGTCTCGGCAGCACTATCATGTTGGCTTGCCCGGCACCTCCCAAAGACCCCCTACTCTAACCTAAACCTACAAACTTAGTATCTAGCTTAAAACTAAGGAGGATGCTACGTAAGTAGCGCACCGGCCCGGGAGAGCGTATCCACCCTCACCTGTTCTTCAAGCCACCAAAATTCGGTGTACTGCTTGACCGTATCGACCCTGTCCCGTTCCGCAATTGCGGTGCTAAAACGGAGGAGCTCTTGAGCATTGGCGGCGGACCCGTCGTGGATGAGCCGCTTATCCCTCGCGCCGCGGTGGCTGTGGTACAATACCGGCACACCATCTTTTGTCTGGACTAACCCTTTCATGTCTACATGAAGAAATGCCTCAGGCGGGATAAAGCCAGACCGAAGCGTACTCTCGTGGTACATTAAGTTGGGGTAGTAAGCCCCTGAGATCAGGTTATTATCGCTGGCCATCGCCCTTGCGACGTGCCTCCGAATCACCTTGATAAGGAAATTATCAATCCTATTCAGACGAGCCCCATTGTATAGGGTCCTGTTGGGATAGTATTTTATGTACTGAGATTCAGGAGTTCTAAACAACCCTAGACAGGCCCTGAGACATTGTCTCTCAAACACCCGAATCTTTTCCATATAGGACGGCGCTATATTGAACCACATAGGACAGCCATAAGCGATGATAGGCCTTATAAGGGCCACGTAGCAGATGACCTTCACCCAAGAGTCAAGTTGACTGCTGCGAAACAGTCTCCTTGTCAGAGCGTAGGCCCTCTTAGCCCCAGCAAGACAAGCAGCTATATGTTTGTCAAAATACAGATACTGGTCGAGCCAGATGCCAAGATACCGGACCACGCTTTTCACCGCCAATGGTCGCCCCTGCTGTCCAATAATTGTTAATTTTCTCCAGTTTTTTCTGGTATCCCCAGAGGCCCCAGCCAATGTAGTTCTGAACAGGATTGTTTCCGATTTTTGGAAATTGATTTTCAACTTCCAATCATCGCAATACCTCTTAATTTGGTCGAAGTCACGCTGCAGAAGGATGTTAATGACCTCGATTTTTGGTCCTGACCTGTACGCCACTAAATCGTCCGCGTACGCTATAGCATGTCTGAGGGAACCCACCAGATCACTTGTGTAAATATTAAACAGGACCGGAGAATTCACTGCTCCCTGTTGTAAGCCGTTTTTAATTTCGAAAACCCTGCTCGAAGTCACGTTGCCAGCTTTGACAACGAACTTCTTTCCCATAAGCATGTCGTAAATCATATATAGCAAAGGTTTTTGAATGCCCAATCTGGTCAGCTTATAGAAGAGCCCCTCCAACCAAACGGTATCGAAGGCCTTCTCAAAGTCGACCAGGCAGGCACCCGTGCATTGTTTCTTACTCTTATTCCACTGAATGTCGGAAACCAGTTTCGACGCGGCATGAATAGTGTCATGCCCCGCTCTGAAGCCAAACTGGTTGTCCGGAATAATCTTATTTTCCTCAACCCATTTCAAAAGAGATCTATTGACGACTTTCTCGAATACCTTGCTAACATTCGGAAGCAAACTAATTGACCGGAGATTAGCAGGGTTCGTCCTATCTTTATCCTTTTTCGGGATAGGGTGTACCACCGCTATTTTCCACTGCTCCGGATAATATGCATTATTCATCGCATTGTTAAATAGTGTGGCGAAGATATCTATCGCCTCTAACGGCAGGTGTCTTAATACGACGTTTGGGATACCGTCCACTCCCGCCGACTTTTTGTTTTTAAGTGATTCAAAGATGCACCGAAGTTCATCTCTACTCACGAACAGATGAGTATTTTCATCGGCGACTGGGCCGTTTGCACGGTTGTCGTCATTGAACCCGGTAAAACCGTTGTTCTCGAATCGCCAATCTTGAATTTCGGTCCGCAGATAAAAGTGGTTAAGAAAGGCCCTCTCCTCGAGGTCGCGATTACAGCGAACAGGGTTGTTCACCGTATACACAGTCTCAAAGAAAGCTCCCATCAAATTCACCCTCTCCTGCGGGTCTTCGACCACGAAAAAACCGTCGTTCGAGTCGGCACTTTCAGGACTTATGCCAGCAGTCAGTAGTGTCTGTCTGTTCTCGTTTGTCCGAGGTATTCGAACACATGAAATGTCATTATGATCCTTCCGCCTGAACAGTTTATTTATTTGCGGGAACATTTTCGGACTACTGGATTTTATAGCCCGAATTTTATTGCCCCAATACAAACTTACAGATTTTCTGTAATTTTCGGAGATCAACTGTTTCAAGTTTTTGATCATCGAATTCAGTGTTCTTAACTCGGGATCGTTCCTGTCAGTGAACTGTCTGTGTAGCCGTTTAAGCCTCGAGAGCAGTCTACTCTTATGTCTGTACAGAGCATCGATTGTCGGGTTTCGATACTTTTCAGTTTGTTCTTCGTCCGTGGAACGTCCTACCCGAGGGATAGTCCGCTCCATTGTCCGTTTGATGACGACTTTCATTTGCCGTAAATGATTGTCGATCTCATCGTTTGTTAGGTTCCTGTTTGTCGGTGGGTCGATCTCGCATGAGCGTATGTCGCGTTTTAACACTCTGGAGAAGCGCGACCACTGCGCTTTTCGGTAATCGAAAGAACGCACTTGGTCGTACTGCTCCAGCTGCGTCTGCTCGTTCGGGATCCGTATTACGGCGGCAAGTCCGTAGTGATCACTATCGTACTCAACCGTTCGTAAACAGTTCCGCGTGCTTAGATCAATGTTTGTTAGTTCCAGTCTTTCGTCAACTAGCGCCAAGTCCAAGAAAGAACCATCTCTAGGGAAAGACGGGATATCCGTCGCGTACAATTCGAGTTTGTACTCAATCATATTATGACGCCACCAGTCGTGAAACTGGTTGCCTCTAGGGTTCGGAATATCATTTCCCCATGCTGCATGTTTAGCATTGAGGTCTCCGCCCAAAAAGTAATAATTATCTTCCGATTGAAGCTCTAAGCAACGAAAAAGCGTCTCGATCTCATTTAAAAATTCAATGCGTCGAGGAGATTCCGGTGCGTAAAGCGACACCACATACATCCGCCTCTGGGTATTGAGGGGAATACATACGATGCATGCCTCCAACACCTGGAACCGGCGCACTTCCCCGCTATATATAACCTTATGGCGCAAGCCTTTACGTACTAAGATAGCGACACCACCTCCCTGTGTGGAGTTGGGCCGGTCTCTTCTAACTACATGATAATTTTTATAGCCCAATTTGTGCTTCGGGGATAGCTTAGTTTCGCTAACCAGAAGCACATCTGGCTTTTCGGCTTTCAACAAATTGGAAAGATTGTTCCTTCTCTCGATCCGGATTAGTGAATTTACATTCACCGCAAGGATCTTTAAGTTTACCTCGTCCAGCGTACCCATCATATTTATGGCGCGGCAGACTCGGCAAACAGCGTCGAGTAGATCATGTCTATTCGAGCCGCATGCTCATTTAATTGTTTCTGGAAATTGTCGATCTTTCCGTGCAGTGACAGAAGGATCGATTTCAAATCCAGATCCGCTTCCGGTGTAGGAACCTTCGGCGCGCTTTTTGTGATTGTGCTACCCGGTCCAGATACCATTTGGGCAAAGGACACATTGGGCGCAACAAAATTAGAGAACGAGCGACTCTTTCGACCCTTCTCTTCTTCGGACCTCTGTTTTCGAGCCTGCACATTCTGTTTTACCTGCTGATACTTGGGACATCCCCTGAAATTAGCAGGATGTCCTGAGCTGTTGCAGAGTACACACGAGAGCCGAAGACACGCTCTTTGAGTCAAATGGCTTATAATATTTTTCACTCCGAATCACTATTTAAGCACTTTATTCGCACACGCTGCCTCACTCTCTAAGTCGTCTGTCCACCACGGATGCTGAAGAGCGACTGGCAACACACTAACCACTAAGCCACTGCGCCTGCATAATTTATTTACCTACTTAAAAAAAAAAAAAAATTAAAAAATGTATATATACAAAGCAACCAAGTATCATGCTCACCCCTTGCTTAAGGCTGGTTCACAGTTCACGTGAAATATAATTTTTCATACAAATTTTTCACTGCGAAATGTCAAAATGAACTTTCCACATGAAAATTTCTCTCAAGTAAACATAATCATGGCAAAATACAATCTACCCATCTCCGATCCGCATCGTGCTTGAAGAGATCTCAATTTCCCCTGATGGATAGCGCAATAAATTCTATAATAAAACCTCTCGCGGCCAAAATAATCTACTAAACCGGAGTTAATGTTATTCACAGACAATTTAAGCCCGTGTTTAAACGAAAAACTCGAGTCTAACATTAAACACGACATTCCGTATATTTAAGTTGTTTTTAACTAAATTATACGTCAAAACCAGGTAAACGAAAAGAAAATTTAAGAATTTCGCAAATAATCTCATATTTGGTTTACAATAAATAAAATAACGTAGCGCGTAATTATTCACCAAAAAAGGAAAGGAAAAATGTCGGTCGATTACAACATTGAGGAAGATTTTGATATTGTGAAAGATATTGCTATGGTACCACCAACTAGAAGACTGAAGCGCGACAGAAACCGAATCGATCCGTTTCAATCATTGACTAATGAATAATTTTATGAAAGATATCGATTCGACAAAGATACGGCAACTTATACAATTGATTTGTGTAACATTCAAGACACACCATCCAAGAGAGGCTTGCCTTTATGTGGAAGCCTTCAAGTCTTAACGGCTTTGAGATTTTTTGGTCGAAATGTTCATCAAAGTGATAAAGGTAAAGTGAAGTTTATTTAACCAATGTGATGTGATAACTATTTATTATATTCGTCATTAATATAGGCGACCTTCATGGAATTTCCCAACCAACCGTTAGCCGAGCTATTGCACAGACATCACGAAAATTGGCTCTACAGCTTCCAAACTTTGTTTCATTCCCATCTACAAATTGAGAAATACAACAAGTCAAATTTTTGCAGTTTTTTTCGATATCATTTTGACATTGTTTCTATTTTCCATTCTTCTTCTCTTGCTCTTTTAATATTTTCTTTGCCGCTCATCTGCAGTTTTATAATTTTTGTTTATATCGCAAAACATATTTATGTTTGCACTAAAATGCAGACCTTATTTTTGTTTTTCAAAAACGCTAAGACCAAGCAGAGCCACAACAAAACGCAAATTAGAAGTTTTAAATCCTTTTGACTTTTTGCTATCAGAAAGTATTTATGTAATAGATTTGTAGTAGAATACACGTTCGACTCGGATCTAATTAAACAGAGCCACCAAATTCTTTATGAATAGCACTTGTGTTTTACCTGTGGGTAAACTTTAGATTCGAATTTAGTTAGACCCAGGTTTATAGTAAATATAACTATGAATATGCCCCATTGTACCAATACGGATAGGTACTCTCGTTAACTTTCTACTTTACGAAATGAATATAAGATCCACTCTAGCTATTCTTTTAACAAATCTTCATAATTATTAACCCAGAAAAGAAATCAAAGAAACAATACCACCTAAACAAATTTCGACTACATAATCATAAAGAAAAAAAAACAAGCCACCATTTAAAAGAAACCTATTTGTCAGTGGTGGTATTTTCGTTAGCTCCTATCGTCTAGGAAAACATCAAAATGAACATTAATCCTACCCCTCCTTGGAAAATAGCGCTTCCAAAACTGAGTTGTAGGTGGCGGTACTAATTTCACTTGGTTTTTATTGTTCGTCGCATTAATTTTTTGACACGTTAGCGTGAAAAATGATTTGAAAGCGATCTAGAAATTTATTTCAGATGTTTCCTTTAGAGAATACTAAGTTTATCGCACTTATAAAATAGTTTTATCATTGAATATAGTGCGATAATGACCTTTTCCAAGAGCAGGGTGCCTCAAGAATATTTTTAAAGCCAACATATGAATTCACCGATCTTTGAAAATAAGTATTATGCACTATTTATTGTTTGATTTTGATGCCGCAAATGGGGTGGATCTTGCCTCCGCACTCAACTGAACCTGCTACAAAACATTGATCATGCCAAAAAAAAAAATTGTAACAGACATCGAACGGACAGTTACCACTTTGAGAAGCGGTCATTGATGTTGAGAGCACGGCCAATACCCACCCTACCTGGAAATCCATGGCCTAAGACTTCCCCATTGAAGTGTATCGTGTATGTCCATCCAGATAAAGCCATCCGCCGAGAGAAAATGTGGCTTACCTTACTCAACCCCTTGTAAATTCAGGACCTCAAAAAGACATTATGTACTCATATGTCCCAGAAAAACATCAAAACTTTCATTTTGTTTGGGCGTGAGTGCATTATTTATGTGGTATTCGTTTGGGCGCTCTCAGAGCACTTTTTTGCCCTCAGAGCAATTTTTATGTGCGTCTAGTACAAAAAAAGCAATCTTTTTCAGATTTCAGAGCACTTTTGCGAATCTAGATATTTTCTCAGATTTGCTTCAGATTTACCAATACAAATGATTTGAGTTTGACAACTGGCGGACTTTGTTTACATTTGCGTGAATTTTTTCTACAGCAAAGAAAGGCAGTGCTGTGAAAGACAGGGTGAATCTATTTTCGTAAATTATTTATGTGCAAATATTTAGAAATCAATCGGGACGGAAATTTCGAATGTTTTAATATAAAATTTAACCAGTGAATGGAAAGCGCATAGAAAAGTGTCGAGGACTATACATATTCAAGTCGCACGAATTTCAACACAAAAAAAAAGAGCAAGAGCGTTTTTATGTTCGATTAGGCACACGAAATCTGAAATCTGAGGGCAAATCTGAAGAACGAATACCACATTAATATAATTTTTATGTTGTGTGTGCTTAATTCATCGCGAAAAAAAACACCAACTAAACCAAGAAAATATCAACAAAGCAAAAACAATCAAAAAAAAAAAGAAAACGCTAACAAAATTATTTCCGCACACTTTGGGACCATGGTCTTTACACTCTTCTGAAGCTGATACCTTTCTTATAAATATATTTTTTTTTATGCGTTTCCTAACTTTATTTTGTTCCCACCCGCTGTTTTCTACACCCCCCAAAAAAGCTGCCGAATTTTTACATAGAACGAGTTCGGTATAGGTTTCGATATGGGGTTACTGAATAAAAAAACTGTGGGAAAAACAGTTGTTATTTAACCACAAAAAAAAAAATACTACCAGACGTATTTACGGATAGAAAAAACAAAAATATAACTCAAGCTTCCTTGAATCTAGTACAAAAAAAAGGAACTCGTACACTGCTGCCGTACTTCCCTACTGCCAAAGGTACATTTGAACCAATTGAACTATGGTGGTTTATGTATCCGTACAGTAATATAAACTAATGTTGGCGGCCACGACCACCTATTTGCATGAGGTGGATGGTCAATGACCACCAAATGACCTTTCTTTGAGGCGCTTTATACCTATGCAAAAAAAATTCAAATTTGTTTATTTTTAACTACCTTTTTATACGCTTAAATCTAGACTCACAGATTAAATTCCTGGTCTTCAAAATTAAGACTGCACTTCAGCCTTTTTTATTTTTTTAGGTATAATTTTTTTTGTAGCTTTTTGTTTGCTACATACTCTTAATTTTGTCACTGTTTCAATGTGTATTAAGTTTTGTAGCGATGTCCACTTTCATCGTTTTAATTTACGTAAACTTTTGTTTTGAACTTTTGTCTTCACTGTTTTTGTTTCGAACTCCGTCTTTGTTTTAAACTATTGTAAGTCTAATTATTATAGGTACTTTTATTTATTTTTTCTTAGCCAGACGCTCAACAAAACTATTTTAATTTTCTCTAGACCCTAGGATTTGGTCTTAACGACGACTTTACGCACAATGCCGAGTGCTTCCTCCATCATAAGCAACGGACCCTCGTCCGATGTACAGGCAACAACAATCTCGGACACCCGCTACCAGAGAGATTCACCTTACATCTTCCGATCGTGGGATTGCCAATCAGAGCCCGCCAACTATTCAAAAATCCCGCTCCACTCATCATTCGGATTTCAGGTTCTAATATTTGTAACGCGAAACATTTGGTGTCTACCTCAGGTCGGCCTATCACTGTGAACAAGCCCTTGTTCCGAACTGTCAAAGTCGGGACCTGAACGTGTGCCTCTTGTAAGTTGTGTTTTCTTTTTATTTATTCCCTTAATAATGATTCGCTTTAAATCCCTAGCTACCTAATTTTACGATATCTCGGCATGTCGATCCCTAATGGGTACCTACGGTAGGGTAAGTGTTGCAAACATTATGTATTACATGTCGCTCGATTATTTGCCAAATTCAAAACTATTGAAATTGTCATGAACAAAATACTGGAAGGGAAAATCACCGAAAGGCATTCCAGAGGTTGTAGGTACGCGAGAGATGCCGACGCATAGGGAGGAATTAAAGCACCTCCCAAGGGCACTGAATTTGTTATTCCAAGTGGGATGGAACTAGCCGTTCGACTAATCGGCAATTTATTTATGAATTAATAGACAAATCTTCAACGAAAAATAGAATGCGAATTTGGTGTTCGAAACGACCAAGTGGATCTTCATCCGCCTTTGATAATGTCCATGCTTCTGCACCATAAATCAGAACTGGATCATGACAGTCTTATATAGAGTCTCCTTCGTGTTTCTCGTCGATGCCTACTAATCAATTGCCTTCTTAGGCCGAAGTAACAGCGGTTTGCAAATTAAAATTCTTCGTTTGATTTCTGAGGTGGTATCATTTTCAGATTTAAAAGCGAACCCGAAAATGGTTTCAGGCCTTCACACAGTACGACAAGATCTTATATGCGATGTTATGGAAACTGATGCCTGAAGCTTAGGACATAAAGAAGGCCCAAGTCTCTGCAAAAAGGAAGTCCGAAAGGCACAACGTAGCTCTTGGCCTGAGGGGATTATCGATTGTCACCCCTATCAAAAGAGCCAGTCCACCGAAGCTGCACTTCACTCAATTGCTGTTCGATTGAAAGGTCCATTTCATATAAGGAATATGCAATAGCTTTCTTCCTGGACATAGAGGGAGCCATAGAACATAGATACTCGATCAATTATTCAAGCCTTAAAGAAATTGAACATTGGCGATTAGCCAACTTCTGCAGCAGGGCTGTCGAAAAACTTTTGCACCGAGGCACCCACAAGGGAGTGCTATATGCACTACTGTAAAATATAGTTCTTAATGACCTGTTGATTTCAATGGAGTTTTCCGGCTGCAAAGTAGTGGCCTACGTCGCCTTATTCACTTCTGGAAAGTATCGTCAGTTCCTTTCTGATATCCTGCAACTCTCTTTAAGTAAACTAGTCTCCTGGACCAATAGCGTCTATCCGACAAAAACGGAGCTAGTTTTACTCATGGGAATCACTCCGCCGCTCTACAAACAATGCTTGACATTCTTCCTCTAGACATCGTCAGCAAGGAATACGTGGAAATCAGAAGGCAACAACTGGAGAGAACAATCAACGGGACATGCCAGGCCAGTTTGCGTTGACCATCCCCGTATGTCCGGCTCTCTCCGCATGCATACGGGACGTGCGGACTAAAACTCCTCCCAGACGTGTGGTTTCTGACACGCCCCCCTAGGACCACTCTTCGCATTACTACAAGGGGGATGTAATCATCTCTGACTCTCGTGCTTTGCTGGTATTGGTCTTCTTCTCTTTTCTTTCTTCTTATACCATGTTCCCACCAACCGAAATCGCGAGATTTCGTAAAATGTTTCCAAATCTTCGAGGTTTCGCCATACATTATTGACGTGCCGAAATCTCGGGATTTCAGCGAAATCTAGTCGAAATCCCTCTGAGTTCATCCGCCCGTGAGAGGTTATCAAACCGAACAAGCCTACAGCATGAACTTTGGTTTATTTTGTGTTCATTTGTTCATTGTGTACGTCAAAATAAAAAGCGCCAAAACAATCAAAAAAATAAAAAATCTATCTATCTAACAGCTGTTTGCCAGCCACTTCAAAATTGACAGCTTATGACTTTTGAAATCACTTCAACTCGGTGGGAACGACTTACGAGGTTTCAGTAAAAATTCATCGAAATCTCGCGATTTCAGTTTGGTGGAAACATGGTATTAGAATATCTTCCACAAACTGGCAAATTTTTCCCCAATTCAAGTCGCTCGTCAGCATGTGTGCTGTGCATCGTCTGTTGGAGAGTCGCCGTACTGGAAGGCTGGGCTATCCGTTTTGCCAATCTTATGGAGAAAGGCTTTGAAATTTCCGTGTCCGGTGAGGAACTGGGTAACGAAGTAGTTGACCTCACCGTGTTTCCAGTCGGTCCATTCAGGCACGTTTCTTATCAGCCTCGCTGTATACCTTCCTCTGCTTTCCGAGCTCCAGCGCTCTTGCTACTTCCGTATCGTTTGCTGCCTTGCTTGATCGATTGCAACTTCCAATTCAATTCCCGCCTTCTTGTCGTGGACGTACTTCAGTTGTTCCGCTATGAGATCTCTGGGAGTCACTCCTGCGACTACAAGGACGGCTGATTCCGACACCGTTCGGTAAGAGCTAGCCACGCGTAGAGCTCCACGTCTTTGTATTGACGCCTTCTGTTTCCGGCACTTTTGTTGTCGAAGCGCGTCTGCCCAAATTTCACTTCCGTATAGGAGAATTGCATGCGTTGTCGGCATTAATAACCTGCGCTTGCTTGACGTTGGACCACCTATGTTCGCCATTAATCTGCTGAGTGATGTTGTAACCGCTGCGAACTTTATCTGTTGCCAGAAAGTTAGTTCTGTGGCGAGCCTCGATTTGCGTAGGGATTCTCTTCTTCGTCAGAAGGACTATCTCAGTTTTCTCTGCTGCCAAACTGAGACCGTGCTCATCCATCCAGAGGATTGTTCGTCGCATAATTTGCGTACCTAACGTAGAAGGTGTCTTCGGGCATCTCCATCCGCAGTATTTCGTCATAGGAGATATTCCAGAGGTCTGGTCCCAGAACTGATCCCCGAGATAGTTCTTCACTTAGATAAGCTGGGATGTTAAATCTATTTTCTTACTTATTTAGTATATCGCTCCACCTAGCTGAATTGAATGCATTTCTTACGTCCAGGGTTGCCATCAAAACGATCTTCTTAGAGCGGTGGCTTCCCTGTTGGGCGATTTGGACAGCCTTCACCACTTTTTCAATAGCTCCGACCATAGAGCGTCTTTTTGTACTGCATCTGTGATTCATGATTTCCCCGTAAACGATCTTCTCTTCTCAACAGTTGAAACAGAGCCCTTGTCCTTTTCTGCCCAAGCCCTTACAGGTTGTCTGATGGTGCCCTTATCCTAAACACTTGAAGAATCTAGAAAATTCTTCTCTGCGGCACATTCTACACTGAACCCATCCTATTTTGATTCGAGGAATCCTCAGCATCTCGTGAGCTACTCGAGCGTTTTTAGCGAGCTTCTGTTTATCCCAGTCACTGCCACCTGTATTTCCAGATTTTTGGTTGATGTTTTTTTCTTGAGGGCTTCCTCAACCTCTTCTACTTTGGTCAGTTCATCGAAGTCCCTGATTTCGAGTGCAACTTTATCTTCAAGGCTGCGAACCGTAGCTCTTTCTCCTAAGATGTCTCTGAGGGATTTCCCGAAAACCTCTTTGTCCTTTGACCCCGGTCCCCGGTCCGTGTTCTTAAAGGACTTCCCCTTGTTTTGTTTTTCGATCTGAATTGATGACAGTTTCCGTTTCGTAGGAGGTTGGCTTCTTTCCGAATTTCACGCAGAATATCACTGTACTTTTCCGTGCCTTTTGGTTTGATAGGGATTGCCTCGTGTCTAGATTTCCAATGTCTACTTTCCTTCTGTTTCGCTTTATTTATAGGACTTTCGCCTGCGCGTTCCTTAGTAGTAGGTTTGGGTGAAACTGGTGTTTTCCCTGTTTTCATCTTGAGCACTTTGGCAAAGCTGTCCTGTTCTATGTTATAATTTTTTATTTTTTGAGTCGTCTTTTCTCCTGGTTTTTCGTTCCCATTTGATGACGGTATCTTCAGGGTTGGCTTCAGAGTGGTTCGGACTTTCGCGTCCAACTTCATTTTGTCCAGCGATTTCGTTTGTGGTGTCCATGCTGGCATTTTTTTTATTTCGCGCAGGCATTCATCATCATATTTCAAAAGTTGCTGCATTTTTGTACTTTCTTGGACATTGTGTCTTCGGGTTATTGTGTCTTGGGTAGATCTTACCTAGGAAACTATTTCCTCAATGATCTGAGTGATCTAGGCTATACCAGCCAGTAAATGGTTTACATAACTAACCAGCAAAAGAACCAAAAGCAAAAAAAACCCAAACATTCCAGAGATGGATATCTTTCATTCGTCTAGCTTCCTTAGAACCATTTTTACATTGTTGTAATTTCAATCCCTGTCTGTGAATACGTGTGAGCTACAAAAAAAAAAAACATGTTGCTAATGCTGCATATACAACATCACGATTGAAAGTATCCCCAAAACTAAATAACCGCGTAACTGAAAGGGACAGCATTACCTAACACGCAAAAATACATGAAATGATTGATGAATTGTTGGTTTAATTTACTGACACTAGTTACCGCTCTCATTTCCCATGTCTTAAAACAGAAATATAAATGTTTTCAAGTGAACTTGTGTTTATTTCCGTTTTATGTATCTATAATTATGGATAGAACATCCAAGACACTTTAGGCGTCTGATTTAGGATCTCATTTTTACGCCTTTATTTGCATTACCTGCGGACAAACGGATCTTTCTGTCCCGTCTTGTGGAAAAATGCGTGTGCGTGATATTGTAAATGCAGTATAAATTGTTTTGTGTTTCGTATTCTTGCATTAAAATCCAATTCAGGAAATGAAATGAGCATGGATGCGTGACTTCATTAATTTTTCGGGAAAAAAGCTTGTAGGCCAAAGATAATAGAATAACAGAGGTTTATAACTTTCCAGTGGAAAGACGGGGTCTATTTTTCCGAATGCAAATTTCTTTTCTATCATTTATGTAAGTTCGCGATTGAAGTAAATATAATACAAGAACCTAACCTAATGCATATTAAATACCAGAATAGAATCCGTGTGACATGCAGATCCATATAAAAAATATAAAATAAATGCTGCCCCCATGAAAGCAAGATTAGTAGTGGCCTGCCATTAGCAACATGGTTTTTTGTAGATAACACGTAACAATTTAAGCAAATGGGTTTTGGGGGATCGATAGACGTACGAAAGTATCCATCGAAGGCAGTCGCTTTTCCACTGGAAAGATATATATGGAGACGTGCAAGTATCTAGTTTAGTAATTCAGACAGCTGTCTGACTAGATCTATCTCTGTTGTGATTGGCTGAAATCGGTCATATGAGCAGCTGTTTCAGTTGACGTTTATGGAGGGGTAGCAGAGGAATGTAGTCAAGAAATTCGTGACTGAGTACTAAGTTGACAATTCGGATATGTGGATGACGTAGGAAAAGTGAAGTTCCCGACCAATCTAGTCGACTTAAGATAACTAGATTCTTGAATGCGGCCTATCTCTGTAACTCCAATTTCTTTGTCGGGATTTATACGCTGCAAAATTTGTCGTAAGTGTCGGGAACTTGTTTGTGAAGAAGATGAAAAGTGCGAGGGGTAGTCAAGATGGGATGGTCTGCGATTTCCCAACCGTGTCTTATGTTTTTTGTTGGCCTCTTTCGTATTTTTCTGTGTTTGCTTTTTTCTTCATTCGTACTCGGAAGCGTTATGTTCGCGCTAGCCATTAAAAATAAATAATTTTTGTATTCTCAATTGGCTTCTTTCTTCATTCACAGCTTGGACCGACAAATATCGGAACGTATAAATGCCCAAAAGGGAATTGAGAAGCATGGAGAAGTGTCGTACGACAAAGACGGAACGTATAAATCCTGACTTTGGCATCTAGCAAGAACTTTAGCGGCCATTATTATTCACTCTCTTTAATCCGGTTAAAACTTACACCCGGATTAAAGTGAGCTTAACCCAATAATTAAACCGTAATATTCACTCGTTAAACCCGACCATAACCTACTATTTTAAACTTGTCGGCGTTTAATCAACTTCGGAGACCAGTTTAATACCATGTTCCCACCAAGCGAAATCGCGAGATTTCGTAAAATCTTTCCAAATCTCCGAGATTTCGCCATACATTATTGACGTGCCGAAATCTCGGGATTTCAGCGAAATCTAGTCGAAATCCCTTTGAGTTCATCCGCCCGTGAGAGGTGATCAAACCGAACAAGCCTACAGCATGAACTTTGGTTTATTTTGTGTTCATTTGTTCATTGTGTACGTCAAAATAATAAGCGCCAAAACAATCAAAAAAATAAAAAATCAAACAGCTGTTTGCCAGCCACTTCAAAATTGACAGCTTATGACTTTTGAAATCACTTCAACTCGGTGGGAACGACTTACGAGATTTCAGTAAAAATTCATCGAAATCTCGCGATTTCAGTTTGGTGGGAACATGGTATAATACTTTAACTCGGGTTAAAACTTAATTACATAATATTCACTATTGTTTAGGTCACATTTTTGACATTTCTTCGCTCGCATGAGGCGGAAAGTAAAAAAGCGAAATTAAAAAATAAATCAAGACGCTCAAAAAAAATGGATTTCATTCGTGATATTGACAAAATGTTGATGTCGTCGTCGTCAGATGAGGATGAATTTGCTGATTTGGAAATATTTCCCAAAAACATGATCGGGAACAAGAACTTCAAGAACAGCACCAACAATAGCAAAAGTATCGATACTAAAAAATATGTTGCTTGTTTTTGTCATTGCTTTTAATTTAATAACTTTTTGAATTCATTATATTATTATTATTTATTTATTAAAGAAGGAGAAATAAAAATCTCATTCATTTTAAGATCTTTCTCAATTTATTTTACTAAAAATGAAAAAATCAAAGCAATTTCCAATAAAATGTGACAAACGACGTAAAATAAATGTCATTATTTGTCAAATTTGACATTAAAACGGATTAAAAACGGCTTTAAGTGTTTTAAATCCGCATTTAAATCCATCTTTAATCCAGCGGGCTTAATGCATGTTTTTCAGTGAATAATATGGAAATAGGTTTAAATTATCGAGTTTAAAAAATGCGGATGAATAGTCGGGCATAAATTAACTTAAACCTGAGTTAAGCTAAGATTAGACTGTATGCCAATAGCACATGGATGCCAAAAGGCAAATGACCAGATAAGCTGTCTAATGAACAAAATGTCAAGATTATCACAACAGTATATTAGACTATATGACCAAATTACCAATATGGTCATATTTGCCTTAATGGTCATTTGAGGCATTCGTTATTTACTACCAAAAAGAGAACGAAATTGAAAATAAATCATAATTCCCCACGAACTCAAACACCGATGACAACAAAAAATTCCTGTTCCATCAAAAATGCCAACAATGCCATAACGAAATTCCAAAAAAGTGCATATAAGGCTATATGCTGGCATTCGTGCTTATCGTCCCATTACACTATATGCTAGTTGGACATTTTTATCTGTCAAAATCAGCCTGGTCATATGAAATAGACCAATGCCAATTTCTGACAGTTCAGAAATATCTCATATGCTCTAATGACCTGAATGCCACATATGACCAGGCTGATTTTGACAGATAAAAATGCCCAAATAGCATATGGTGTAATGGGACAATAAGTACGAATGCCAGCATATAGCCTTATATGCCCATATGCTTTTAATTGAAATTTCGTTATGGCATTAATGGCATTTTTGATGGAACAGGAATTATTTTGTTGTCATCGGTGTTTGAGTTTGTAGAATTGTGATTCATACCAAATTCCTCAAATGACCATCAAGTCAAATATGACCATATTGGTAATTTTGATCATGTAGTCTAATATACAGTTTTGATAATCCTGGCATTTTGTTCATTTGACAGCCAATCTGGTCATTTGCCTTTTGGCATTCATATCCTTAGTTGGCATACAGTCTAATCTTGGCTTTACACCCGGAGTGAATAATATGGCCGAAGATTATTCTCTGAGCGAGCAGATTCGCTGTGACCTGGCATCACTTTCACTATACCCGTATGAAAAGGTCAGTGATAGTGCTCATGCTGAAACCTGGAAGAGTAAACAGTAAACGCGAAAGTTTGTTCTTTGTTGGGATTTGACCGATTTGACAATCAACTACGCGGAAGTTATTGATTTTATATCATTCTTAAATTATTATTTATTATTTGCAATTTAAATTGCATCTCAAATAATTCGTTCTTAGTAAAATGTCGCTATTTCGAAAACCGAAAAAAACGATTCAACGGCGTGTGTTTTCAACATATGACGACGAGGATGGTGATCATGTAGGCAGCGGCAATTGCAGCAATGGAAAAATTGAGAAAATGGATGTTGACGATACATCACACACGTTTGGTTATAAAAAACATGAAAAAAAGGATAAATTTCATGATAAAAAAGTCAAAAACGAGTTAGACTCGAAACAACCAAAAACAAAATCATTGCTAAGTTTTGCTGATGGTAAGCGTGGATGCTGCACTTTGTTAATTCCCCAAGCATTGCGAATATGCAATAATCTGTGACACAATACACAATATTTTTTTTTTGGCTGGGCATGGTTGCTATACCTTTTAAAAATCACGGCAGTATAATGTTAATTCCATTTATTACCGTAGGCTGTGGCAAACGACCGACGAACAGTAAAAACACAAACCTTAAGATTAATCAGCCTTAGTTCGGTATAAGGATATTTATGTTGAAATGTACTTCGTTTTTTTTTTTACGATATCTATCTTATATACATCTATATAAATGTAAAATATTATCTATATATGTACATAAAAAGACACTGAAGTCCGTGTGTGCACGAATAACTCGAGAACGGAGTTCACTTGATGGATCCGTATTGGTCCAAGGAAGGACATAGACGCGAAAACGAAAATTTTAAGGGGATGAATGGGAACCGCACTTTGAACAAACCTGCATAGAAAAATGGGAATGTCACTTTAATTCAACATAATTTTTTTTTTAAATTATGCTATTGAACGAATTTGGGTAGAACGAAGTTTGTCGGGTCAGCTAGTGTTTTTATAATCACAAGAAATATCAACATTTTATATCTTTCGTGTATACATTTACTGTATAAACTTCATCGCTCAATCTTACCCAAGAGATTACTTCAACTTTTGTTGCCAAAATTAAAATTTGTTTGATATGTATTTCCAGCGCTTTGTTTTTTGTTAAGTTCATAGAATCTATTACAAATTGACTCAGACAATACCCAGTACCTAGCTAGCTAAATAGATCTAAGAGCAGGTGTCTTTTAGTAGTTTGGATTTGGATGTAAATTTCAAATTTGTTTTGTGAAATTTCCATGCTAGCCCTTAAAAGATGGGTTTATATCCCGAAAATGTGTTTAAAATATTTAAAGATTAAATTTTTCAATTAAATTATTATTCTTTAGATATGTGTATTCTTTATTTATTCAACATATTTACATAATATAATATAGATATGTAATATGTTACCAGTTGAAAAAGCGTTAAGGTAAAGTTAAATTTTACATAAGCAATTAAAATATTTTTAAATATTTTCAATTTTTTAATGCATTAGAAAGACTTGAACAATTTCAAAGCTTTAATGTTAATACATTCTGTTATCTATTTTTGGATAAATATCGAAGTGGGAAATCATTTCTTCAATCAGGGGAGAGTACGATAACTTTGGCGCCAATATTTGATAACGTTTTTTTTAATTGGGTGGTTAAATGCAAGCGTTTTTTTACTGTGGGGGGGTCTATCTCGGTCCGCTTGGGCTGGAGGGTTAATTTAAAAAAATAAAGTACTTAAAATGAAAGAAAATATATTATATAAACAACGACAACACTTACAATAGAGTGCATTACCATTTTTGAAAGCCAGGAACCTGTTCTTTCAAATTATATTCAAATCAAATTATTGCTGTTAATAGTTTTTGGAAAAAAAAATCTTTTAAACTTGAAATTTAAGGAAAAATCCAATCTTGAATGCTGATTTTTAATTCTTAATCGAACACTTACAACCAGATTGATTTATGTTTTCTAGCTGTTGAAAAAATGGAAAACTACTTTTATGTGTATACACATTAGTATACATCTCATTCCTCTGATTTTAAGTCTCTGAAGCCTTATTTGAAATTGGGTGCTACCGAGAATAATAGTTGTTGAGCAGTCCTCGAAATTTGGTTTAACCATAATAATTATAGATTTTAATAGCAGTACATTTAGAAGATTTACTTAAAAAAAAAAAAAACAGTTTTTTGAGGTATCTTTGACATACATTTTCTTATTGAATTTTACTAACCTATCAATTACAACGCTCGAGTACTTAATTTCGTTTTTTTTTTTCATTGATTGTATAGTTAACTAAAATGTTCCATTGATTATCATACATTTTGTTTTATTAGTAGTAAATTACAACATATTTATTTTCAAATACTCGGCCACGCTTTCTAAATCATTGTTTAGTTCATCTATGCATTTTGTATGCCATTAATGTATATGACGACTAGTATTGTTCCAGAACTCCTTGGAGTACCCCTAGTTTTACCGTCAAACTGTCACTTAGGTTATGTCTAACGTGACCAGACAACCCGCTTTCGGCGGGCTTTCGGCGGGACAGTCCCGCTTTTAGAGTATGCGTGTTAGATGCCGATTTTCGTTCATTTCTGTCCATGCAAAATATTGGATACAGTTTTCTTTATTTACCTACAAGAAATATGCATACCATTAAACATTCTTTGGTTGTTCTTTTGACTCAATTTATAATTGTTTGGAATATCGATTGGCGAGTTCCGCATGAACAATAAGTTGGTTAGGTAAACTTCAATGCGTTCTAGTTTTACTGAACTGAAATGTTTTGTTTGTTCCTATTAATAAAAAAAATCTTATCTTTACATAGACCTTTAGTTCGCACAATGAAACTCTTTCAAATAAGAGAGCAAAGGTCTCTTAAGATTTCTCTCACTGCAAATATATAATTTCTCCATAAATATTTCTTAAATAATTTTTTTTTCCAGATGAAGAGGATGAGATATTTCAAGTTCGCAAATCATCTCACAGTAAAAAGGTTATGCGTATGATGGATAAAGAACGACGTAAAAAAAGGGCAAAAGAGGGCAAAGACTACGATCATTATACAATAAATCATCTACCCTATCTTGAAAATGGTTTGAGTAGCACAGTTCTATCCGAAACTGCACCGAGAAGCAGTAGCACTACGTCTAATAACAGAAGTGAACAAAAGCATTCTGTGACCATGTCGTCTTCAGAACAGAGTAAAAGTAAAAAATCAGATAAGATTCAAACAGAAATACGCACAGACGACTTTGTGGTAAGGTTATTATTATCAGTTTTTACCTTAAAAGAAAACTATTGTTCTTCTTTGATGGACCATTTCGTAAATAAAATAAATGTACGTAGTTCAAAATGTTTATTTACGGTATAGTTCCATCATACACTAAGAACTAACAACAATACTATATTTAAATGGTCGCTATAAAGGAGCTTTTATTTGTCACAATTTCTCGGGTTATGTTTTTTATATATTTGTTTTGTATTTTATTCTGAAGTATTATTTAAAGGGTTTAACATCTATCACTGTAAAATTGTCCACAGCTTGTTGTTAAAATGTCGGAACCCGAGCTTATTCTTAATGGAAGGGCCGCTTTGTGTGCCGGCAAAGATGATATGTCAGACGAAGATAATCCAAGAAAGAGTGATGATGAAAGCGAAAGCAAGCATATGTTTTCAAAGCCGGAACATTTAAAACAAATGCTTGAAAATGGCTCTATACCAGATGCTGCTATGATTCACGCAGCTAGAAAACGCAGACAAAAAGCGCGTGAGCAAGGTATAAACCGACTTCGTTGTTTACAAATGTTTTTTTTTTTATTTTATATGTATATGTGTTTCTTCTTTTTCTTCTATTTAGGCGATATTATACCAGTGGAAGAACCAAAAGACCCTCCAACAAAAGGAAAACGACTTAATCGTGAAGATGTTGAAGTTCAAAACTCGGATGAAGAGGAACGCGTCGATATGAATGCTATTACTGGAAAAAAAGAGCTAGAAGAACGACGTGAACAATTTTATTCTGTTGAGAATGATTGTATGTATCGATGTATGGGATAATGGACGTTGTCACATGCCAATCGGGCCTCGTTTATATTCTTGAACTCTTATTTTATATAAGAAAAAAATATAAAAAAAAAATAAAAAAAGAGATATTCGCTATACGAACTTTTTCCGTAGATTCCGATGACGATTCGGATCGTGAGACGAACGAATGGGAAAACCAGCAAATTAGAAAAGGTGTAACAGGAGCACAGGTACGTGATTATTTTTGTATTATTATTCATTGTCTTATGCTATACATTTTTGGTTACAGCTCGTTACTGCACAGCAGGAATCTGTTCTATCACGATTCATGATAAAATCAGCAACCAATCAAACAGAGTATGCAGCACCGCAATCGACTTCAACACTTTTAAACGAAGCCTACGCAAAAAATTCATTTGAAAAACCGCGTCAGTTGGTAAGTTTAAAGACTAAGAAAGAGAGTAAGGTGTCAGCCTTAAGAACGCCTCAAGAAATATCAGAATCCATTAAGACCAGGTAAATGCAAATAAAGTTAAATTAAATACAAAAACTAACCCAAAATATGAATTCTATTAGATTGGTAAAATTAAAAGAACTTAATGAAAAACATAAAGCAGATATAGAACGAATAACAGGAGAAGTAAAAGTTTTAAAACTTGAAGAGATGGATTGCGTCCAGAAAGCACCAACAGCAGCTGCAAAATATCGATTCTATCAGGAGATAAATGGATACGTTAGCAACCTTGTAGAGTGTCTAAATGAAAAGGTTTGTATAGCGTTTCAAAGTACTTGTAGTAATTCTACCCTAATTTTGACCTGGCTTATATACAATACATTGTAAAACAAATAACAAACAGCAATGCATCTCCGCACAATCATTCCAACAAAAAAAAAAATTATTCCTATCTATTTGCCTTCGCCTATTTATATTTCAATGTATTACGCATCAGGTAAAAATGTACGTTAATTAATTGATCACATGGAATGTTCACCTGCTGTTTGCAACGAACTGCCAGCGGTTTTTTTGTTTATATTTGACACTACCAAAATTGCACATTACCATTTTATGATTAATACCCTGTTCACAACCGACCGAAAATCGTGTTTTCGTCGAAAACTCGTCGATGTATTCACACCGAACACCAACTATTTTTGGTTGGAGTTTGAATCAGCTGTGATCGTTAAACTTCGGTGCAAACGATTTTGGTTACAAATTTCGATTGTCGAAAATTATTTTAAGTTGTAAGTTGTGACATTTGTTCGGTCAGCTATACTGCTGAATTTGCTGAATATTGCAAAAGGCGTGTTTGTTTCAACAACTCATCGACTGGCAGTCGTTTTCGTGGTATTACGTGGAAAACGACTTTAAACGACTCTTTTTGAAAACTGAAATATGTATGAGAAAATATGGTATAACACATAAGTCGTTCACTTACCGTGTTGCTCGATCTAAAAAAAACTATTTAGCTTGCAAGACCTTAAAAATCTTACTAATATTATTATAACAGGCACCAAAAATAGCTGAATTAGAGAAACGTGCTTTGTCGGCTTTATCACGACACCCTGTCTATTTAATTGAACGACGGCGACAGGACGTACGAGATCAAGTTAAAGAAATGACTGAGTCTACTAGTAAGTACTGTAATTGTTATTAAGAGATACTTTTATATATGCTGATGGATTTATTTAAAAATGTTCGTAGAATGTCTTGGATCAGCACAACGCAGAGGACCAGAGTATGAAGATATAATAAAAAGAACAGCTGAGCGAGAATGCAGAAGAACCCGAAGACGTTGCGAGAGGGAAAAAAATGACACAAGCAGCACGCATTTAGATGGAATGTCGAGTGATGATGAAGTTTCAGATCGCTTCATGGAACAGAAAAAAACGAGCATAGGTAAGGTAACTAGGCAATTGATTCGGGGTATTCTTTGTGCTAATCGCAAATATTTTAATTTCTAGACCAGCTAGAAGTTGAAGTAGATGACTTGTTTGTAGATGCCTGCAATGAGTTCTGCAAACCAGAACTCATACTGTCAAAATTTAATATTTGGCGAAAGACAGATATGGAGTCCTATAAAGATGCATTTGTCAGCCTGTGCCTGCCTAGGGTTTGTAATTTCAAAAATCAGCACTTATTTTTGATAATAATATAATTTACTTAGATAATGGGTCCGTTAATAAGAACAGAAACCCTTGTGTGGAATCCATTAAACGACGAAAGTGGTGATATAGAAAATATGAATTGGTATTCGGCTTGCATGCTGTACGGATGGTCAGAAAACGAAACAGAAGATAGCCTGACAGTCGATCCAGATCTCAAATTAGTGCCAACAATTATTGAGAAAATATTTCTTCCAAAAATTACAGGTTTGTACTGACGTCTAAAATTGGCCTATTTACTAAGCATTTTTTTTTAAAGAAATTATTAATAACTGCTGGGATCCGATGTCAACTAGACAAAACCTTCGATTAATTGGACTGATAAACCGCCTTGGTCGAGATTATCCAATTCGGGAGTACTCATCTCCATTGCGGCAACTTTTTAACGCCATTCTTGATAAAATGAAGTCATCACTTGATAACGATGTCTTTATTCCCATCTTTCCAAAGCAGTAATAATCGTTATGGACATACTTTAAAGAACTACATTAACTTTTGCGTATTTTTCTCATTTAGGGTTCAGGAAGCTAGAACATCTTTTTTCCAGAGACAGTTTTGCAGTGCCCTGAAACTGTTTCGCAATTTTCTTAGTTGGCAGGGAATATTAGCGGATAAACCTCTTCGAGATCTAGCTATTTCTTCCCTTCTGAACCGGTACTTATTATTAGCTTTGCGGGTGAGTAAATGTTCAGTAGTCTAATGTATTAGTAATTAAAGTTCGACATAGGGAGTTTCTAATGACAGTAACAATCCCAAGTGTGGTCAGGCGTTCGCAAGCGGTGGGGCAGTAGAAAAAGAAAGTTGTCTAATAATAATCACAAGAATCAATAAATCTTAAATTATTTCGTTAACCATGTAGAAAGTGTGTTCAGGTTAGACTGTTTGAAACCAATTATAAACAAGCGGGATCTTAAGTGTTCGTTGTTGTCAATTATTTAGTTTCTTCATAAAAAAAAAACTGCCAAGCTCTCGTCATAGTCGTTTTGTACGAAATTATTTCGTTAGGTTGGTTTTAGTTATTCCGGTAATTTCAAGGCAATACTTAGACCAATATACCAAAACTCGTATGTTGATAAAAAATGGTGATTTTTTTTGGGCGGGAGAGCCTTTATTTGTTTCGTATTTCTTGAATTTACGTTGCATTTACTAACACAATTTTCCAGATAGAATATATAAGAGTTCTGTGATCTGCAAAGTTATTTAATATTATTCGTTAAATCAAGCAAATTATTGGCAGCTGAAAGACTTTGTGGAAAATAAATATTCTTTGAGCTCTCCTGTTTTTAGAGCATAGGATACTAATTAAACACTATCTACAGTGGGTTACAAATTTCAATTGGTCTCCAGTAGAATAACGGCTGCGAAATCCTGTCGCTTGCATTTCTGTGGCGTATGGCCGATATTTACCGTTACCTACGACAGTATGGAAACTAGCGCTATTGGTAGTTTTGGAATAAGCACTTCTTCTCTTTTTAGGGAATCCGTTAAATGGAGCCATCTATTGGGGGAGTAAGACATTTTACATAGTATAGGCATAAGAAAAATAAATAGTTGGCGCAACAAGTTCGTATGGACCCAAGGCCTAGCTTCTCGCAACCATTCGTTTTGTGTGAGTTTTTCAATTTTGGAACGAATGGAAGTGGTCTACAATTTTATGCCTATTCCAAATGGCTAATTTATGTGGTATTCGTTTGGGCTTCTTCAGATTTGCCCTCAGATTTCAGATTTCATGTGCCTAATCGAACATAAAAACGCTCTTGCTCTTTTTTGTGTTGATATTCGTGCGACTTGAATATGTGTAGTCTTCGGCACTTTTCTATGCGCTTTCCTTTCACTGGTTAAATTTTATAATAAAACATTCGAAATTTCCGTCCCGATTGATTTCTAAATATTTGCACATAAATAATTTACGAAAATAGATGCACCCGATGCAATGCCTTCCTTTGCTGTAGAAAAAATTCACGCAAATGTAAACAAAGTCCACCAGTTGTCAAACTCAAATGCATTTGTATTGGTAAATCTGAAGCAAATCTGAGAAAATATCTACATTCGCAAAAGTGCTCTGAAATCTGAAAAAGATTGCTTTTTTTGTAAAAAACGAACATAAAAATTGCTCTCAGCGCAAAAAAAGAGAGCGCCCAATCGAATACCACATTAGAAGCTCTTTCAAGACAGTTATACTCTCGGATGTTTTTGTTCTACCATATTATCTACATTAAAAAATAATTTAATTGGTTGAAAACTACGTGCGGCAGATGGAAACGAACGTGTTTTCCTACATAATTTTATACAAATGCTAGCTGACCCGGCAAACATTGTTTTGCCGTATGAATTATTTCTAGAGTGTGAAAATATATCTTATTTATTGTAATTGTGTGCGTGTGTGGTATATGAGTGGAAGAGGCATGGAGCGCTGTGAACGTCGACGGAATGTGAGAATAACAACACACCAAATACTAATTTGTTTTTATTTATTGTAACTTTTTTTTTAATTGTATATTCAATGAATTCTGAAAATATTAGTCAACAATATTAATCTCTTAGTGCAATGGATTGAGCAATATTTTTTGTCATTCCATCTTTAGCTAACACAAACAAACTGGATGGTTTGCCAAATCGAGAGCATGCCACGTATAATTGTCCATGTGAAAAACATGGTGTTAGGTTAGGTTAGGTTAATGGGTGGGTACGGCAAAAGCGAGTCCTGTCGCACCCCACTAAGGTCCATGTGGACCCATTGTGATGCCCTTAATTGGGGTTAGCCGATGTTGTTGGCGTTAGCGTTGTTCCCTCTCGGTTACTCGACCTTGTCCAGCCATCCTGATGTATTTATGAACCTGTAAAGATTGGATAAAGATACATCTGAGAGTTTCTGTATGTCATGGAAGTAATATCTTCCAAGTGTTCTATTCCTCAAGTGACAGAGACTAGGGCATTGACAGAGGAAGTGAGGTGTGTCCTCATGTACCTCCTCGTCTCCGCAACCCCTACATATATCGTCATTCTTGAGTTTCATTTTCATTGTGTGGTATCTTAGGAAGTTGTGACCCGTTAGGGCCCCTACCAGTTTATACATAGACGTTCTATCAAACCGCATAAGCTTGATAGTCCGACTTGGATTATATTCCGGCCATAGCTTCCGTGATATTTCGCAGGTAGTTAATTCTTTCCACCTGTTGTTGGCTTTCATCCGGGTTTTGTTTTCCACTCTCGCTCTAAGATTGCAGAGTGGTGGTTTGATTGAATCAATCGCCCGGTTTTGATCCATAGCAGAACCATTTCTTGCTAGTTCGTCAGCCATCTCATTGCCGGTTTTGTCCCTGTGTCCAGGGACCCAGCAGAGACGCGTGATGTGCTGCGAGCAGAGAACCTTGAGCTCTTCGCGGCAGCGGCGAACCAGCTTCGATTTTATTTCAATAGCAGCTACTGCTTTTATAGCTGCCTGGCTGTCAATAAATATGGTAATATCATTGTTTGGTATTGCTAAAATTGACACCATATGGGCAGCTTCGGCGATTGCCAGAACCTCCGCCTGAAAGACACTACTGTGATCGGGTAGTCTTATTGAGTGGTGTATGTTTAACCCTCTACTGCACGCACTATGATCCAATAAAAAAAAAAGAAAAAAATGTATTTCTGTTTTTCATTTTGTACAATTAAGAGACTAAAACAAAAAAAAAATGTTTAAACAAATTTTATTAAAAGTTATTAACGTTTGCCATATATGGCTGGTTGTGCAGTTACACATTTTTCAAGCAAAATTACCTTTGCCATATATGGCCGGTTGTGCAGTTACACATTTTTCAAAATAACAAAAAATAAATAAATAGAGAACTCAGTTCAAGGGTATAACAAAACAAAAACATTTTCTTCAATATTCAGTACAAAATAAATTAAGATTTTAAAAAAAACAACACTTTTTTTAATATTATTCACTACTAAAGAAATTAAATATGGAATGATGCGAAGCAATTTCGATCCTTGTTCAGGCACAGATTTACTTTGCATTTTTTGCACATAATAAATGACCTGTACTTACAGTCATTTTGGCATTGCTGCCTTGTTTTTTGCCATTCCGGAATGTGACCTATGCAGTCCAAGCGAACGGAATTTAGTGGAATATCATGACGCCTTCCTATTTTTTTTCGAAGTATGAGGTGAAGAAACGGGGGTTGCAGGATTTGAAGCAATGGTAGTCTTTTGCCGTTTTGGAGTGTTTGAATTTGAAGCAGCGCGCCCCCTTTTTAGACACTTTTTACTCTTGCATAGGTGTTCTGTTACAGCCAGATTAAAATCGAAAAGAGGCATATATATGTCACTCTTCTGCCGCCACAAAATCCATGCATTGACAATACACAAGTCCAGAAAGTATAATTTGTTCCATTTCACTTCGAGTAATGCTGACTGGCTTATTTATGTTATCTTGCAATGCTATTCTATTGGATTCCTCAACAATCATGTCAAACAGTTCTCCCGTGAAAAGAAAAGAAAAGAAGTCAGCGAGGGTCTCTAGAGAGGACATTTCCTCTCTCTCTTGGCTCCCTAAGAAGGGATAATGGCTGTCCATGAATGATGCACGAGACTTGTTCCTCCATGTTACCTTTTGCTTCTTCTTATCTTTCGATCTCAAATTGGACAATGGTTTTTCATCATCAGAATCGTACTCGCTTTCATCGGTTTCAGGCACCTCCAGATGTTCTGTATAGTCCATCTCCATGTTCTACTCATCCTCCGATTCGAGGATTTCATCCTCACTCTCATATCCATCACCAGGAATAATAGAAAATCTTTTTCCGTAGAAAGAATTTGACGAGATCATTGTTTTCTCACTGCAAAATGCGAAAAGTTCATATTTTTGTGAATGGATAAGGAGCCATATATGGACGTTGCCAAAAACTCGCCGTGTCTTGAATTCCACAGTCATAATTGAACATTTAACACTAAAAATTTACTTACCAATATTGAATCTCACTTAAAAAGAATATAACAGCCTTTAAATTATTCTCTAGCCAATAATAAATAAACTTTTATTTCTATATTTTTGCACTGCACTCTCACCGAACGCACTGTTAAGTTTGACTACGGTTTTTCGCGATTGTGCAAAGAAAAAAAAAACTAAAAACATAAAATCACATACACAAAGAACTTTTCTAGACAATCCAAACGGTAATTTTCCAGTGGCAGTTGCGCAATCGTAGTAGTCGGCGTTTAAAAATCAAAAGCCATATATGGCTTCTTGTGCAGGGTTCATCTGTGCTCCATTCCTCCCTGCTGGGAAAATAGCAAGAGAATGGTATGTCGAAGTCAAGGTGGGGAGACAGGTAGTCAGATGTGACAGCATCTCCCACGTATTTATTCAGAATCTGTGCATGTCCCGGTTTGTAGGGTCTCCAGCTCTTTGTTTGACTGATCCTGAGGGCGCTTTTGGCTGCAGATTCTTGCATGTATAGGTCTAGAGGTAGCAGGTCGAGGATTGCCTCCATGCCAGCAGTAGGTGTTGTCCTTATTGCGCTGGTTGTACCTATACAAGCTAGTCTTTGTATTTTGGTCAGTAGTCTTAGATTCGACGCTTTGTTCGTGGCTTGCCACCAGACTAAGCATCCGTATGTGAGTATTGGACGCACAATAGCCTTATACATCCATAGAATTATTTTGGGGTTTGGTCCCCACCTTTTTCCGAAGATGCGGTTGCATGCATAAAAAGCATTTGCAGCTTTTTTAACTCGTTCATTGACGTTTAATTTCCAATTGAGCTTCCTATCTAAGATTATTCCCAGATATTTGGCGCTCTCGGCTACCCTAAGGGGTATACCCTCAATAGTAGGAGGATCGAAGTTTGGAATCACTCTTCTGTTACTGAACAATACCAGTTCAGTTTTCTGTGGATTGACTCCAAGACCGCATTGGTCTGCCCACACCTTAAGTGTTCGTAATGCGTTTTGTAGTAGTTCGCTAATGGTAGGTAGGAATTTACCTGTAGCAAGTATTACTACGTCGTCTGCATAAGCAGTTACTTTGACCCCTTTATTTTCGAGTTTTGTTAGTACTTCGTTTATAACAAGAACCCAGAGTAAGGGGGATATTACTCCTCCTTGTGGTGTACCTCTCGAGGCTGTCACTTTGAGATCAGTGTCACCTAGTCCTGCGTTAATGATCCTTTCAATGAGCAGGCTTTCAATCACGTTTGTTAGCGATTGGTCAACGTTGGAGTTGAGTAGTGCTCTCTTCACTGCGCACGTCTTAACATTGTTGAATGCGCCTTCAATGTCTAGGAACGCGGCTAGAGTATATTCCTTGTCCTTTAGGGACTTCTCAATGGTTCCGGTGACTTCATGCAGCGCGGTCTCAACCCCTTTGCCTTTAATATAGGCATGCTGCGCCATCGACATGTGCTCAAATCGAAGACACAAACAGACATTGTTTGGACTGGGAGACTTATTCATAGTCATTGCTTATGCCAATCTAATTCGGAACTGAATGCGTTTAAATTGAATTGGCACATATGTGGGTATAATAGGGATTCGTGGAAGTAATATACTTTCACCCCGGAATTTGCCATTTAAGATAATGGTTTCGATAACGTTGTTCATTCACTTTTTATCGACTAATCGCGTGCCGTTGCACAGCCGTGGTGAGCTCAAATTACAAAGCATAATAACCGGACATCCAACTTTGAGTACTAAATTATGCGTTGGTATGCCTGGTAAATCGAATGAGTTCAAAAACTCTGTTGGAAAATTTGCAACTTCAATGGCATCGCAAAATGCATCAACGGATTTCTATGTAACCAAGTTACCAAGCTATATCTGTTGTATCTTGAGATTTCGTTGATGTCCACATTTTTTGCTGCTAAAATCGCCCGTTCTGCCAGCCACTCAAGATAAATGTATTGTGGGTGTACATCGGGAAATATTAGGTTAATGAGTCTCATCCTTAGCAACTTTTCCATCACCGATATCTAATACATACCTGTTTTTTTTCTCTTCTGAGTTCATTAACACAATTACGAGAAGAGCTTCTTCTTCTTCCGAGTACAAAGACATGGCTCATACCTTTGTGGATGCTTTGAAAGAATATTCGCTCCCTCTTTGCGTCGCGTCTGGATGCATCGTAGTTCTCGATCCCCCGCATCTATACCGCACAAAACTCCCGCTTTTGCATTTTGTTGGTTGAGCACGCATTTATGTGTAACGGAAATTGGTTTTGTGTCATATGTAAAATCATCTTAACTCCTAGAACATACCTGTATTATTTTTGCTACAACAGCCGTATTTTACTATCAGCGTGATCTGATCCGAATCAGATCACGAAAATAAAACAATGCGGATCATAGAAAAATTTCATTTTGGAGTTGTGGCAACAGTTGCTTTCAAAACAGGACAGATAATGTATGAAAATGACAAACTTCATATTGCCACCAGCCATATTGCAAACATTCTGTACAACGTGACGTCACAATATGATATCAATTGACGTGAGTTTTCATTTGCTTGTCGGGGGTGTTATCATATGAATCAAATTAATAATTTTTATTTTTGGATATTGTTCATAAAAAAAGTAATCTAAAATTCTATGTTCAAAAATGCAACAAATAAACAATATTTTTCTGCTGTATTTCGTTCTCGCGAACGTCTGACAAACATCCGAGAGTATAACTGTCTTAAAAGAGCTTCTCAATTAGCCGTTTGGAATCGGCATAAAATTGTAGATCCCTTCCATTCGTTCCAAAAATGAAACTCACACAAAACGAATAGTTGTGAGAAGCTAGGCCTTGGGTCCCTACGGACCTGTTGCGCCAAATATATATATATATATTTCGGTGTATTCATGCGAGCGAATGATTTTTTTAAACATTTATGAAATGTTCTCGATTTGCTTCAGAAACATTTCATAAACATTTGTCAAACATTTCTGTTTTTGCCGGTGTATACGCCGAATAAGTATTTATAAAACGTTTATGAAATACTTTTTAATGTCGGAAATTCACGACCAGAGGCTCGAAAATGAGTTTACCTACAATCAGTTCAAAATGTAATAGAAATCTAATTGCAGTTTTCACCTCTGGTCCGCTCAGATTGGAATTCTTAGACAAAGTAAATGACAGCGGTTTAGGCACGAAATTTCAGAAGAAAAAAATGAAGTTAGAATTAGATTTTTCTGTGATAAAAAAGAAACGTGTTTCCCAATAACTAGGTTCGAAAACAATTTAAATTTATGCAAGTAGCTAGTTTCGATTTTTTATTATTCCAAGATTTTCTGGACATTTGTATTTTATGTTAAAGAACTGCGAAACATTTCATAAACATTTTTTTTTGTTAAATAAATGTTTATGAAACATTTACTTAAATATTTCGCTGGTCTGGGCATACCTTTATGGAATGAAAAGGCAAAATCATCTCGAAGGCGGGAAATGTATTCGATGTGAAAAAAATGCTTTTTGATTTTTTGTGTTATTATAGTCTGGCAACGTGACTGTGTCGCTTGGCTAATGGCTATCGTTTACAGGCACACCAACATTGAAAAATGAAACAAGCCACATAGTACAATAAATTTTCTGATCATGATTCGTGATCTCGATGAATAGCAGGATCATGTGCTGTTGTTGTAAGTGCATGTATTTCGATGATCTATATGGATCATGGCTGATAATAAAAAAGGGCACCTTATAATATAATCCTACTCTATGGCAACTGTATCCAGCTAATCCCAATAACGGATAGCTGATGTTAGTATCAACATCGTTTATATTTATTTAAAAAAAAAACTTTAAAACAAAAAATAAATACGTTTTCGTAATTTTGAGTATATGGAGCTAGATACAGCTTTGTTTTGATTGCAAGAAATTACAGAAAGTTTCACTGTTTGATATCAAATTGGTGCCTTCAATGCAAGCATATAAAGACATATGTGTAGATCGGCGGAAATATACACATACATAAGTAAACACGAGTATAGATGAGACCTTTCACTTAAATTTAACATATTTATTAAAAGAGCACAGTCAATCGAAATGTTGCTTGTAGTTCATTTATTAATACTCGTCAATTGGAATTTTTTTAATAGGTTTGCTCTACAAGTGATGCGCTAAGCAAAGTCTATATTGTGGTGAATACACTCCCGACCGCTTGGCTGCAACCAGAATCTGAAACTCTCGAAAGTCTAAAGCCCCTAATAGCATTCATTAAAACTGTGTTCGAGACTTTTGATTCCAAAAACCCGCTGCATATGTAAGTTTAAATAACATGAGTAAATACTACAAACTAACTTTTCTTTTTTACAGGCAATCGTGTGATAAAGCAAAACAGATTCTTCAACGGTTGCATAGTTGGTAAAACAGATTGCATGCTCATTAACGCAGGTCACATGTTAATATGAACGTGCCCTTAACATTCTTAGATTTAAAAAAAAAATGTTTTTTTTTTTTCTTATAACTTAGTTTATGTTTTTTATTGTAAACATTTAAACTGTAATTCAAAAATTGCAACCTCAAATAAAAAAAATTTGAAATGATCTAATCAGCTTTTGAGACTCCATGTTTCTCGTAAGATACCGCCAACTCCTTTATTGCTGGCTGCAGTGAATTCAACTGCTCGACTACATTATTGTATTCATCGGAATCAGCGTCAATTTGAAGCAACTTCAGTACAAGATCTTATAAAAAATTTATAAACGCAAAAATATTTAGTAAGGCTAAACATGGATTCAATATGGATGGATGCACTTTTTCTTACCATGGAATTGCATAAGTAAGTCATTTTGGTCTGTGCTCATGTTTGGACGAATAAAAGCAAGTATCTGCGAAACAAAACGTCCTGATGCATGTAATATGCATCCGGTCACTGTAATAAATAGAATTAACGCAGTTAAATGAAAAACTAAAGCATGGTCATTAGTCTCAGACAACTGCTGGGAGAGTTTTTCCTTGTGCTGGATAATCAAAGACCGGTCTTTTTTCTTGTCAATTTTTTTTACTATCATACCGCATGCTTTCAAAGCACCTTCAGTGGCAACTACGAACTCGTCAATACTCTTGTTAAGCGCTTTGTTGAGGTCAATTAACGCTGTTTTATATTCCGGATCTGCATATGAAAAAGAAAAAATAGATGTATAACATATTCAACATCAAAAATTAAAGAAAACTTGACAATCCTTACCACATTCTTGAGCTATTTTGTTCCTTTGATCAACATTAAGGCTGTGTGGCGATTTTATGTTAAGGTTACATTCGTTTGCCAAATAAATTGTCAATTCATTGCAAATGTCATTTCCCATTGATTTGATAACATATTTTATCAATTGTGATTGTACGTCAAGAGGAAAAAGCTAAAAAAAAATCGAATGCCTATAGGTATTTGAAAAAGAATGCACTGCTCTACCTTTAAGCCCTTCTCATACAAACGAATGTCCGCAATCAGTGTATTAAGTTTCTCCTGTAAGGAAGCATGAGTTTGTCTTCGATTGGTTTGTGGAGTTGCTTCGAAAAGTTCTTGAGCTGCTTGGATAGCTGTCTGATTTATTTCTCTAAATAAAGTGTACATTCTATAATGGTTTGCTCTTTTTCCGAAACTATATTTTTACTTATGATAGATTCCGGCGATTAAATTGCTCAAATGTTCGATACCTTCTTCTTCGAGCATTTTACTAATAATTTGTTCAATGTCTTCAATTTTTACCAATTGTAAAGTCTGAAAAAAAAAAAAAATAGAGTTCAAATTAAAAGGAGACCAGGAATGCACATTCGGCCTTAAAAATAATCAAGCACTAATGACGAAAAATTAGTATTTGCGAGCATTTGTGAAACGGTACCAATAAACAGTTAAACCTCAACATTTCCTAGTGCGACAACTCTCTTATTTCGTTTTCCATTGCGACTGAAAAAACACTTATTCAGATTCACCCCAGTTATTCTGTTCTCGAAATCAGAGCTGGCTGTCAGATTTCATGTTCCATTGGCCGGGAAAAAATTTCCGAATCTAGTTTTCTGAGCGAGATTTACACCTATTTACATCAAAACATTTGTCATTTGTCAAACTTTCAAGTGTGTTATTAATTACGTTCTTAGATAAGTCTGTGCAAAGTAGAGAAAAATTGGCCGCTGCAATGGATATGCCAACATTTTTTTTTCTTTCTTTAATTGAAAGTAGCTTCCGCTGTTTTTTTGTAAAAGGCCAAATAAAGGAGTATTTGGAATAGTCGAAGCCAAAATGTTAGAAATTTCATTCGTAATGAATTCCGTTATGGAAGTAATATGAAAGGAGGTGTTCAATACGCGACACAACACCAGATATAAGACTTATCACCAGAACTGCTTCAAATTCTCAACGTTCTGCTGCCAAAATCAGTTTGTATCATCAAAAATGAGCGCAAATGCATACAAATGTTTAACAAAAGGCTTTTCCACATTTCTCAAACGTTACATGGACACACCAGCACGACAACGCTCCCATTCATACAGTTAGGGTAGTGAAGCAATGGATAAAAGACCAAAATGTGAAATTGCTTGAGTGGCCGCCGTATGCCCCGGAGAACGTTTGGGGGATGTTGTCCTGAAACTTTATGAAGCTGAAGACAATTTGACGACTATGCGACCCCGATCGAAGCCATAAAAAAAAAGCCTGGGGGCAGATTCTGTAAGGCGAAACGAAAAAATGTTTTCGTGCGCACGAATGATTTGTCCTATGTTACACATGCAAATTTCTTCGTGCAAACGAAAACGTTTTAACGTCTACGATTTCGCTTAGGGAAATAGGAAAATTTTAAATATAAGTCTGCCAAACAAAACAACATAGATGTGAATTTTTTTTGTAATTTTAAATTTCTGAACATTTATTCAGTCGAGTCAAAATAAATCGGTATTTTTTTGTTATGTTATTGAAAAAAGAAAATAATAAATATATATACATACGTGTACGACACATATTGGTGTTTCATTAATAATTTTTAGAAATGTTGAAACTATTCAGTTGAGCAGAAAAATAGCAGAAATTATAGAAAATTACCTTATTTGATTTTTTATTGATGCGAATATTCTCCTCGTCGTCACTTTCAACATTGCCACGATTGCTACGCTGATGTTTTTTTGTTGACTTAGTTTTTGTTTCTCTTCCTTGCGTGCCCCCACCGCCTTTACCTGAGGATGCCTTTTTACGACGTTCATCACGTTTATCAAGCTAAAAAATATTAAAAGGTAATAGTTTCACAATGTTACATATTTTTCAAACAATAAACCTTTGATTCATCATGACCATCTTGTCCGTCATTTTTAATTGATATCAATTGCTTCTCGGCCAAAAATTGTTGGTACAACCCACTTGCAATTGCTGTTTTTGCATTCGCATTAGCTAAATCGTTGCAAGGTTGCAAAATATTAGCCAAAAAATGGTTGGAAAACACTTAAAAGAAAGACAATTTTTTTTTATCGAAAACGTTGCATTGATCAGAAGAGTACCAACCTACGGTTTCTAAATAAACAAAATTATTGGGAATACTACGAGAAGTGAGTATAGATTGAAACAATTCCTCAATGTCTTCGTTTGACATATTTGATGGTAAAATAGTTGCTAGGTCAACATAGCTCTTAGTTGCATTGCATTCATTTAAAGCTGACAAAAGCGTAAGATCGATAATTTTTGAGCCAACGGCACATCGCTTTAAGAACAGCATATCCTCATTTGGAAAATTTTTCTTAATGAATTGTTTAGCATCTGAAATGCCAAGTTTGGAAATTGCATCGTACTCCAAAAATCCATTTTGTTTGTAGAAAGAAACAACCCAGTTGACCTGCATTTTAGCGTATATGTGTGGCACATAGTGAGCATTCAAAAGTTTTGTAGTGACATTACCAGGAGGTGCGATCTCATCAAAAAGGGAATGGAACATTTTTTCTTGTACTCCTATTTGTTGTAGTATGGAAGCAATAGTCGTTGGTCTTGTGATGGCAGATAAGGCGCCTTTTATTTTAGCCTTACAACGCTGAATGTACGCCTGCGTAAAAAATATCCTGGGGTTTGATGAATCCTGCCTTCCGCGAATAATTCTCCCAAGATACTTTTCCATAACATTTTGTTGTAAAAAGTCGGATGGTAGATCAAATTGAACTGTTAAATCAGAAACTGATATTTCGCCCTTCTGCGCTAATTTTTCATTGATCTCTTGTGCTATACGCATAACGTAATCCTCCTCAATAAGTTGCCCCAACATGAATTGAATTTGTTTGTTTTCGTCTGCGATTTTCGATGCAATAGTTTCGACCTACTGATACTTTTAGAAGCAGCATTATTATGAAAGGATAACCCTTACCTTCGAAAAATCAACATTTAATGATTTTGATATCTCTGTCAAGTTGACACGACCTCCATTAATATACAGCTCATCCAGCACTTCCTTCTCCAAATGTTCAGGAGTAATATATTCCTTACCATCATTAGTAAACACTACATCAACAAATTCTTTTTGTAGCAGCAAGGAAACTATTTCCACACAATTTCTTTCAGAGAGCCTATATATTTCATGGATAAATAAATACATGGAAAGTGTTAAATAATCTTATACATTTATATCAATTTAGTATTGGAATTACTTTTGCAAAGTCGATGTCAGTTGAGCCTTCTGAAAATCTGCAGCCAAACGTTTTATCTCATCCCAATCCGAACCCATTTTACAATATGCAATGTTGTGTTTCAATAATATTATACTATTATAATTAGGTATCTTTTTGTTTAACAAATCAACTTGGTATACCACAGAAAAAAACTTTGATGTGAGCTGGTAATATTTGGCAATTGAAAAAAGTGAAACGTCAACAAATTCTGGAGCAAAGATAGTGGAATACAGAGATATATAGCCTTGCAGCGGAAGGGCGGCTGCCAACCAGAGACAATACTGAGACCCCCAACTCCGGCCGATTTTCCGTTACTTGCCTACAAGCTATATTACCATGGGCTTGTGACGTTTTTTTGCGCTAGTATTGATACATAGAAATTCGTATTGACAAATGTCACGAAACTTCAAAAATTCCGGGTCACCAACACACGCTCAAAAAAAGAGCACAACTTCCGCTGCTTCCAAACTGGCTTCCGGTGTGGGCAAAGTTGCTGGATGCGTTCGTAAAATATTATCCGTTAAATTTGAAAATAATTTTTACAACTAAATTTTGTGTGGACAGTGATTTATTTTAAGAATAATTGTATACTTTGTTGACAATATAAGAAAAATAAACAATTCTGAAGAATAATAAACATATTAAAACATTTTTCGCGAACATTCTTAAGGCATTTAACATAAATCGAGTAGAATATGTTTATCACATACATCGCTTAATATACTTCTGGAGTTTAGTTATAATTTATAAATACCAAGTCTACATTTATATTACTTATAAGGCATATATTTTGGTATTATAATGGAACAATAATGGTGAATGAGTACTCTGGTTGAATAGAAATACAGAATGTTATGAAAAAATTAATATGAAAATGTACTGAGATAATATACTTATTCACCAAATTTGAGTTGAACTTCTCCTAAAAAAAGCTGTACTTCTGAACGCAGTCACAGCTCACCACGGTTGAAATCTGACACTGACACTGACAACTAGTCTGACTTATCCGAACTGTTTTTTTTTTTCGTGAAATTCGCTGCCAGGTACCGATTGCCTATACAACTTGTCCAACTTGAAACGTCTCAACCTGGTCTCAACTTGAGCGATAATGAAATAAGCGAACTATCATCCGTGGTCGAGTTTTGGCAAAAGCTGGAGATCTTGAATGTGTCGCGCAACCAGCTGAAAGCTCTACCTTCATTAATTTTCAAGCTGATGAACCTACGCCTTCCGTATTTGATTGACAACAAACTGGATTTCGAAGGAATCCCATCCCTGATACATGAGTTTCACCCGACTTTACCAATGCTCCAAAGAAAAGGGCTACTTCACCGTCGCCGAAAATTGCTGACTTCTGCCAAGACGATTTAGCCGACGACGACATCATGATACTGGACAACGGCGAACAAGTATTCCTCTGGCTCGGCTCCATATGCAGTGAAGTCGAAATCAAATAAGCCTAGAAAACTGCACAAGTAAGTCACACAGCCGACGACAGAAACTCTTTCAGTTTACACAAATATGCATTTAATAACATTTATTCCAGGTATTCAACACAACATCTATCAAACAACCAGAAAGTGCGCGCAAACTTTTCCTCACTCTGAAGAACAAGGAGTCGAAGCGCTTCACAAAATGTTTCCATGGCTGGAGTGCACACATGGGTCCACCAGAATAGAGTGCAGATTCATTTCATCTTTCATATTTATAACACGTACTGATAGTTTTACATGTAACTTATTTTATATTCAATACATATATTAAAATGTTTTGGACAACAACAAACTAAGATTACTGGTGTTGGCCTAATCGAAAACTTTGTAAATAGTTGTGACGCCCAGTTGCTCCCTTGGCAGACCAGCAGCAGTGCATTTAGACGAATCTGTTCAATGTTGTTGTCACGATTCTCCCTGTCAACCTTGGCTTTAGTTCTCATCCGTGCTCGAGTAGTTTAAGACGGGTTTTCTCCTGCATTTCGATCTCGTGTTCGATGGTTTGCCGGCGCATTGCCTCTTGGAGTGCGACACTTTCCTTTTACCTAGTAAGTGTAACCGTTTAAAGAATCAATTCAGACAACTTTTACAATATTCTTACTTTTTGAAATTGTCCTCCTGGATACGTTGCTGCTGCGACAGTTGATCTTCATAGCGGCGCCTTGCCAATTAGTATTGATATTGGGCACGCTGCTGTTGTTACTTGGTCTCTTCCTAGAAGTGGATACAAATGGTTAGCAATTCGTTGTCAGGTTCATGTTAATTGAAATCCAACTTACAATCGGGGTCTTCCTACGCTCTTCGTGATCGATACGCTTGTGTTCAACTTTCGCCAATATGTGTTGCGTATTCCTTGACTTTGGCCATACACTCTTGATGGCGTGTGTTCTCCCGCATCGTGAAAAAATCAAGGGCTTCTCTAGCATGTTCTTGAGAAATATCTAATAATCAAATATATAGTGAGACAAATTCATTGAATAGTATGGCTCACTTATATCGATTCCGATTGATGTTCATCGTTGTCTCCAGTGCGATCCATTATATATATGGTAAGGTAAGCGAACACCTCAACGTCGGCTTCTTCATTAGCTGTAAGACAAATGTATTTCATTATTAATTTAAACACTTAAAATAAGCGAAAACTTACATTCTTTCAATTTGTCGGAGGAAAAATACAATTTGTTTTCAATATTTTGACAGTTGTCACTCGACTTCTGTCAAAAGAAATTCACCACATTTTTTTTGTTTTGCTTTTTTTGTTGAAGCTCACACGGATTCTAAATTGACATAACACCGATAGGAAAACAAAATGGCGAATTCAAAAAAAAACTGAGGGGGCCAGCGGCAAGAGGATTGCGAGTTGGGGGTCTCAGTATTGTCTCTGCTGCCAACCAAAGATATTGGAACATAAACTAAGTATTAAATAGACCGTCAGCTCTTCCAACTTAAGAGAGTTTGTCTACAAGCTGTTTTCCGTGTTCCTATGTGCGAAAGTATGTGTGCCATGTTAAAGTCCATAAGACGCACGCATACATTTGCACATAGCAACCTGACAGATGACTGACAACCCATTCTGTGGTGACATTGGAAAAAATTCGAATAATTCAAATAATTGGCCGTTATCGGGATGTGTCTAGAAAACGGTGTGTATGGTGTGGTGAATTGAGTAACAATTTCTATTTCATTAAAACGAATATTACAAGGACTTATTTTATTTTACCTAGATAATCCATACAGTACAGGATGTTAACATTGTGGTTGTAAACAATGGAAATCGATGAACTATAGGGATCATCTGCAAAAATAAAATAAAATCAGTACCTATCTACAAATTATTATTTGGAATTTTACTGATAGCTATATATTTAAGTTTCCGTTCTTTCCCGTACAGTATAAAGAAAATAAATTCATTTTCGTTGATTGCATTTATAAGACATTTTTTGCAATGAAAATTTAGATAAAATAATTTTAAAAAGTTGAACGAAATTTTTTTTCGTCAGCCAAAGTCACTTTTTCGTCATGAGAAATTCTAAAAATTCGTTTGTCATGTCCTATGAAAGTTGTATATCGTTTTGAAGGTAACATTTCGAAAAGAAATCTGCACCAAAATAATACCAAAACCAACAGCCCAAAGAATAGGACAAAAAAGTTATTTTCTAAATAAACATTATTCATGGCTGTTCTCAGCTGACTCAAGTGTTTTCATTAATTATTTCGCTAGTTTGAAATAATTTTGTTTATTAAATTGTTGAAATTTTGTAATAATTTTTTTGCCTTTTTGTTTTCTGGAAAATTCATGAAAAAATTTTAACTCAAAACTCAAAAATGGTACCCACTCAGAAATGTTCATATCTCTGCCCTGAACCCCAACGAACTTTGAATATTCCTAATCAATTCTTCCATTTGAATTCGTTGCCTTTTTTCTGTCGACATTCGCCGGCGAAATAATTTTTCGCCAAAAACAACAAACGAAAACAAAAGAATTACTGTGGATACAAAAATGTATTATTTTATTCCTGCGAATGAATATTTCTCAGTTTATTCCTTTATTAATACGTTGATTACATTAGTTATTAACCATTTTGCAAAATAAATGTTTTCGTGGTGAAATAAAACAACCAATTTAAACTGCTGGAACGCATCCATCAGCTGATAGAAACTCACCAACTACCCTACTGTCAGTCACTGTGCTTAACACTGTCTCTTTATTTTTCCCACGAAGCGTGGGCATTTTTCCCATTGCACCGAACTGAAATTCCCTCGATTTGCTTATGAAAAAATGTTTCTCGTAAAAGTAAAATTAGTATTATTCGGATAGAAATTCATAATAAATTAACCTTCAGTATAAAAATCGCAGTTTGTTAACATTATTATGATTATTTCTTGGTACTAGAAATGTTTACTAAAAGTTAAATCCCTTTTTTATGGACATTTAGTGTGTTCAAATGTAGTTCCAAGGTTTTTTCGTCAGATTCCTAATATTTCCACAATTTTGATGCTTTATTTTAGTTTTGCACGGAAGGTTTTTCGGACGTCAACATTTCTACAAAAAGGTAGAAATACCACGATGTTGGATGACTGCTCAGTGTCATTATTTGTTTATACCCCCTCCATTCAGAATTCTTTCTTTTTTTTGCTGCTTCACACGTATTCACGCATACGAAATTTAAGAGAGAATTTTCTTTTCAAAATTTGCGAGGGGAATCGGGTAGGTGCACGGGAGCTGGCGGTCTATTTAATACTTAGTTTATGTATTGGAATACAGAGATGTATAGCTTTCCAGTGGTAGGGCAGCTAGATAGGGCAGCTAGATACAAGCCAGAGATGAATGATTAAAAGAGATGGACATCTTTCGTACGTCTATCCCCTCAAAACCCATTACCGACCGCGAATCATCTTGCTTTTATGAGTATCACGGTGTTTAATTGTTCTGTGTTTAGTATTGCATTTTTTTTTTTTTAGAGAATACCGAATTCTTGTATAAAAGTCCAATTCATGAAATAAGCAAGTCTCTCTGATCCAAATACTGCTTTTGCAGTACGTTCGATAGCACTGGTAAACAACCAAAACAGTGGTGAATTCAATTCACATCTTGCATGGGTATCCACATAAACTAAGTACTATATAGACCGCCAGCTCCCGTGCACCTACCCGATTCCCCTCGAAAATTTTGAAAAGAAAATTCTCTCTTAAATTTCGTATGCGTGAATACGTGTGAAGCAGCAAAAAAAAAAGAATTCTGAATGGAGGGGGTATAAACAAATAATGACACTGAGCAGTCATCCTACATCGTGGTATTTCTACCTTTTTGTAGAAATGTTGATGTCCGAAAAACCTTCCGTGCAAAACGAAAATAAAGCATCAAAATTGTAGAAATATTAGGAACCTGACGAAAAGCCTTCGAACTACATTGCAACACACTAAATGTCCATAAAAAAGGGATTTAACTTTTAGTAAAAATTTTTATGACCAAGAAATAATCACTATAAAGTTAACAAACTGCGATTTTTATACTGAAGGTTAATTTAATGTGAATTTCTTTTCGAAAAATACTAATACAAATCGAGGGAATTCGAGTTCGGTGAAAAGGGAAAAATGCCCACGCTTCGTGGGAAAAATAAAGAGACAGTGCTAAGCACAGTGACTGACAGTAGGGTAGTTGGTAAGTTTCTATCAGCTGATGGATGCGTTCCAACAGTTTACATTTGTTGTTTTATTTCACCACGAAAACATTTATTTTACAAAATGGTTAATAACTAATGTAATCAACGTATCAATAAAGAAATAAACTGAGAAATATTCATTCGCAGGAATAAAATAATAAATTTTTGTACCTACAGTAATTCTTTTGTCTTCGTTTGTTGTTTTTGGCGAAAAATTATTTCGTCGGCGAATGTCGAAAGAAAAAAGGCAACGAATTCAAATGGAAGAATTGATTAGGAATATTCAAATTTAAAGTTCTTTGGGGTTCAGGGCAGAGATATGAACATTTCTGAGTGGGTAACAGTTTTGAGTTAAAATTTGTTCATGAATTTTCCAGAAAACAAAAAGGCAAAAAAATTATTACAAAATTTCAACAATTTAATAAACAAAAGAATTTCAAACTAGCGTAATAATTAATGAAAACACTTGAGTCAGCCGAGAACAGCCATGAATAATGTTTATTTAGAAAATAACTTTTTTGTCCTATCCATTTTGGTGCAGATTTCTTTTCGAAATGTTACCTTCAAAACGATATAAAACTTTCATAGGACATGACAAACAAATTTTTAGAATTTCTCATGACGAAAAAATGACTTTGGCTGACGAAAGAAAAATTCGTTCAACTTTTTAAAATTATTTTATCTAAATTTTCATTGCACTTTAATAACAAAAAATGTCTTATAAATGCAATCAACGAAAATGAATTTATTTTCTTTATACTGTACGGGAAAGAACTGAAACTTAAATATATAGCTATCAGTAAAATTCCAAATAATAATTTGTAGATAGGTACTGATTTTATTTTATTTTTGCAGATGATCCTTATAGTTCATCGATTTCCATTGTTTACAACCACAATGTGAACATCCTGTACTGTATGGATTATCTAGGTAAAATAAAATAAGTCCTTGTAATATTCGTTTTAATGAAATAGAAATTGTTACTAAATTCACCACACCATACACTCCGTTTTCTAGACACATCCCGATAACGGCCAATTATTTGAATTATTTGAATTTTTTTCCAATGTCACCACCGAATGAGTTGTCAGTAATCTGTCAGGTTGCTATGTGCAAATGTATGCGTGCGTCTTATGGACTTTAACATGGCACACATACTTTCGCACATAGGAACACGGAAAACAGCTTGTAGGCAAACTCTCTTAAGTTGGAAGAGCTGACGGTCTATTTAATACTTAGTTTATGGGTATCCATCATGCGGATATCGATGGAACAGTGAATATTGTACGCATTATGTATGTAATTCTGTGCTAACATTAATTGCTATTGTTATTTGGTTTAATGTGACCATAACACAGTTCTCTTCTGGTTTTCATTTAAAATTTTCAAATGAAAAATAAACAAATTTTGCATGATCAAGCGGAGAGTCATTAATTATCCTTAGAGGATACAATCTATCTAAGGCTTAATTTCTTGATTTCAGTTCAGTGGCAGTTACCTAGCGCTTAGTTTTATTAAACGGTTGGTGCGAGTTTTGTACACAAACAGAAAGATAAAGAATATCTGGAATATTTATTCTGTTTTCATTCTCATACAGCAAAAATATTTGGTTAATTAAATTGATTAAAGATAAATTAAATAAAAGTAAAATAATTATGTCGTTAAACAAAATTTGTAGTAAAGTATTTGGAGAACAAATTTGTATTGAAAATTTAAATTCTGAGGTTGATAAAAACGCTTCACAAAAGGGACTTGATGCTTCACTTCCTGAGTGAGTATAAATGACCGATAACAATAAATGTAACCAAAAATCAACTTATTATAACGTACATTATACAGGCAAATACAAAAATTGAAAGTATGGCTAAAATACAAATTAAATACATTAGAACAAAATTGTTCGGAGGAGGTTTCGCATCAGAAGTCCTTAACTGAATCGAGGCTTGGACCTGACAAAGTAATGTTCGACATTGACATGAATTCTACAATTAGAATATCCTGCGATAGACTTACCATTCGTTCACAGGGAAGTTTTAATACGATCAAGGCGAACGTTTGTGTATTTGGAGGCAAATGGATGTATGAGGTGAGTCAAAAAAAAAAAATTATTGAATTGAGAAAATTTGCCTTTAAGTCTACGTTTCCAACACTTTTGAATGCACATACATATAAAAAAGCTTGCAATTGCGGATATCTATAAGAATTCTTCTTTTCGATTGTATATAATACAACGATCGGATACATCATAATGTAGTGGTTATAATATGTCCCGGATGTTATATTTACTCTGCAAGGCTTACATTAATTTATTACGTTCTAAAGGTCCTATCACACATTTTTGGATTCAATATTCCAAGTTAAAAGTGAATATGATCGTCGTGAAGGCGAATATTAGCCTTTTACGTTGGAGCTATATTTCTATATTCCTTTAATTTTAAAATCAGTGGGCCTTACCAATAATGATTTTTAACCTTCGATTTAAATAATATTTTCTGTAGGTCACAATGGGTAATTTTATACAAAATTTCTTCATTGTGAGCTCGTAAAATTTAGCCTGGAATGATTATTAGTATCGCGGAATTATGTAGGAAATGTAAATATATTCAAATTCACTGTTTTTTTCAATAGGTTCAACTACACAGTAAAGGAGTTATGCAAATAGGTTGGTGTTCCAATGAATGCACCTTTAACGAAAATAGTGGAGTTGGTGACACAGTATATAGCTACGGATTTGACGGAAGCAAACAACAGAAATGGCATATGTTTACAAGCAAGTGAGTAGTGACTTGTATTATAACAATAATATCTATTAATATATAAAAATACAGATATTAATATTTTATGATCTAGACCGTGCACATCCAACGTGTTCAAAGGTTCAGTTGGATAGTTTGTTGCTCCGTCATCATTTATCAATCGATTTTTTTTGTCCATATTCTTTGCTCCTCAAATCTTTTATTGTCCTATCAAGCGCATACAATGCTCGATTGTGAAATTATTTGTTTTTTTTTACCCACATAATCTATATAGACCATTGATTGTTGTTGGCAACCAATTGTGATTGTGAATAATGAAACTGAAAATATTTCGAATGTCTGAATATGCAACGGTTGAATATGTTTTTATATTGAGTATCATCTTTTTAAACTCTCTCTCTGTGTGGAAGTTCATGCATTGGAAATATTCCGTTACTTAGTTTTGTTATGTTGGTTCAAATTACTGGGAAAATTTTTATTATTTTATTATCAGTTTTCGTGTGGAAGGCAACAATTTTTTTTTTTTGTTTCCTATAAGGAGGGCGAAAAATGCATCATGCACCGTCAAGAAATTCAAACTTTCCTGGTGTGTCAGACTCTTACTGACTTAACTCCCCCTCTCCCTTTGGCTTTCTTCAACAGCTCCCTGGAACCACTATTCCTATTACTTCGGGGGGCCGTTGTATTCCTTCTAACTCATAAACGTCCTGTTCTTCTATGAGGGTGTGCTCTGGCTTTCTTCTCTCTTCTTGGTTTTGAGCACGTTTTCGATGAACGCTGATACCCGTTTCCAGCTACGTTCGCTTGCGATCATATTCCCAATGATGTTTTCGGAGGAAATATAACCTATCTCCGATTCCAAAGCCTGCTTTCCACGGCCCACCTGCTGCACGTGAAGAAGGTATGAAAAGCGTCGTCTACCAGTGAGTCGCCGTACTGGCATGTCGGATGTTCAACTTTCCGCATCCTGTGCAGGTATGCATTAAAATTTCCATGTCCAGTTAGAAACTACTTGGTATAATATTTTATTTCTCCGTGTTTTCGCGTTGTCCATTCAGCGACGTCTCTGATCAGCCTGGCGGTCCATCTACCTCTTGTTTCAGAGTTCCACCTTAGCTGCCATAAAAGCTTGGTGGTCTGTTTTGCTTCAGTCGTTGCCTTTTCTGCTCCTACTTCTGCTCTCTTCTCATATACAAGCCTTCTCTCTGCGGCTAAGAGGTCAATGGGTGTCACCCCTGCAACGACTAGAGCGGCTGGTTCTGATACAGTGCGGAAGCCAACAATACTGTATAATAACTTTCAGTCATTTTAAGGGTAGTGTTAAATCATTGACAGAGGATGAGAAAGCTAAAATCAAGGCTTACAGCGAGTGTGGCCTGTCTATTTACCAAATAGCTGAATAAAACTTATCGAAGTCGCGGCTCGCGTCAAATTCACATGACTCTGCGTCCAAAATAAGAGAAAAAAAGTGGTGTTGAAGCAAGCGTGTAAACGGTAAAGCGGATTATTTCGAAGTCAAAGAACTTGATGCGGTTAAAATTTAAAAATAAAGGAATGGTACAGTGTTGTTTTCTCCGATAAAAAAAAAATTAAGAGTTTCCTGACTGTTTTGATTATTAATTTCATGATTTGCGCAAGGAGGAACATCACCAAGATCGTTTACACAGCCGAGTGGGCGGTGTTATGGTTTGGGGATCCATAACGTACTATGTCAGAGTTGCAGTTCCTAACACCTCGTATGCAGTGCCGGCTCCAGCCAAACAAGCGCCCTGTGCAAGATTTACAGAAAGCGCCCTTTTCTCACATTTGCACAAATGCATAAGTCTTTGCCACATCACCCAGGAAGTAGACTTTCAGTGCGCTTGTTTTTATTGAGGTATCCCCGGTAGGCCTTATCCTCAGTAACAAAAAATGATTGTAAATAAATGTATTTACACAAATAAAAAATAAATAAATCAAAATCAAAATTAAATGAAAATGTATTTACAAAATAAATAAAATAAAAGAATTCATTTAAGGAACTTAGTTAATTTCATTAGGAAAAAAAAGGAAAAACATAAACTAAAAAGCAGCGAAGAATTGTGCAGATGGGAAACGTTTAAACTTGCAAACTTTTTTTCCTGGCCTTAGCCTTGGCAAATTCAGCAATAATATCATCATAATCTAAAGATTTTAATAATTCCTTTTCTATAGAAATTATAGATAAGCCTACCAATCTCTCTTGAGTCATAGTTGTCCTGAGATAATTTTTAATAATTTTAAGTTTAGAAAAACTACGTTCTCCTGAAGCTACTGTAACGGGATTGTATTTAGAATTTGAAGAGCAATAACTAAATTAGGAGCAAGATCTTCAAGGCTTGAACTGAATATAAAATTTAGCACATATAAACACGAGCTTTGTGGTGTTACAAGTGGGAAATGACTGTTAACTCTTGATACAATTCTGCTCCATCTAAATCTTTAAAACTACCAAATGTTAAAACATTCTGCAAATTGAGGCATGAAGTACGCAAGTACACGGACAGTGACACTTTCAAAGGCACTGCAGTGGAAGAGAATACTATATTTTCATATTCAATCATACCTGTGCGCTGTGCCTGTGCTGAATTATTTCTTGCACATTAACTCAAGGAAGAATCTAACTCAAAATATCGGCAAATAAAAAATCCCATTAGACCCATGCAAGCTCATTTCTTACCTACTCAATCTCAAAATATTCCTCCCGGTTCGTGACTTCGTGTAGCTATATTTCTTGCACTTCCCCTTACATTTTACAAAAGAGAATATAGTACAAAATACTCAAACCAAAAAAAGTTCCACCTTGTATCGTATGTGCAGGTTTTATTTCTTGCACCGTCACTCACAAAATCTGCATGGAAAAATTTCCAATAAAAAATTTATTCCTACGGAATCGTATGTGCGTAGGGTGCGAGTTTTAATTCTGCACGTAATGTATGGGAAATGGCAAATGGGATTTCTCATCTACCCAAAAGAGAAACAAATTTCTCTTACAAGAACAAAGCTACTTGTTCTATTTGTATGTAACTAAAGCTAAGCCAAATGCCAAATCAGACACTCACTCACTTTGTAATTGTAAGAGAAATTTGTTACTCTTTTGGGTAGATGAGAAGTCCCATTTGCCATTTCCCATACATTACGTGCAGAATTAAAACTCGCACCCTACGCACATACGATTCCGTAGGACAAATTTTTTTATTGGAAATTTTTCCATGCAGATTTTGTGAGTGAAGGTGCATGAAATAAAACCTGCACATACGAGGCGGAACTTTTTTGTTTTGAGTATTTTAAACTGTAGATATTATTCTCTTTTGTAAAATGTAAGGGGATGTACAAGAAATATGCCTAAACGAACAGGGAAGAACATTTTGAGAGTAGGTAGGTAAGAAATGAACTTGCATCGGTCTAATGGGATTTTTTATTTTTCGATATTTTGAGTTAGATTCTTGAGTTATTGTGCAAGAAATAATTCAGCGCAGGTGTGATGGATGTTGGTATTTTGGGTTTATTTGAACAAGTTTTTTGTTAAAATGCAAATGGAAGTATTTCTTCGCTCAAGATAAAATTAATTTTTCCTTCCTAGCAATGCGCCCCCAGAATTTTGCGCCCTGTGCATTTGCACATCTTGCACATATGGTTGGTCCGGCCCTGCTCGTATGAATACACAGCCCTACATTGGCGTACTCGAGAAGGCTATACCTTCTATTACTTGACTGTTTGGTTCTTTGCCGTGGAAATTCCAGCAGGATAACGAACCCATTCACAACGCCAGAGTTGTAAAACAATTTTTTTCAGCTTTATAACATCTCATTGTTGAATTGGGCACCATTTTCGCCGAACCTTAACAGTATCGAAAATGCTTGGGGATGGCTTACTCTGAAAGTGTGAATGAGGGAAGCAGAGGAGGAACTGATAACATGAATTTAATGTAGCTGGGCATTCTATTCAAGTGAGCGGCACTGTATGTAGATCATCCTAGATGATAATTTAGGAAGTTATCAACACCTTTGGCGTAAATATGGAAGTATGGTACCGGATTAAACCCATTTTTTAAATATTTTATGTAAACACAGACATTTTTTTTTCTGAGTCTAGAGAAGACTGCTGGACATGAAATGTAGATAGATAGGCTATGAAGCGGGAGAGCCTTCAAGGGGCTCTGTCACTGCGGCATCTCCAAGGAGCCTAATTTGCCTACCCTGGTAGGATCATAGAGCCATCTTTTCACTCCAGAGGCAGTCAGGAAGACAATGATCTTCTCTGGGTGTATTTCAGCAAGCATTGCTGAACTACGATTTCTTCACCAGGGATGTTTTTTTCTGAGACGACATAGATGGGTATGTGATGAGAGTATTCGTCACTCTCAAGACAGAGTCTGCAAGTAGGTTCCGGTGAGACGTCAATGCGGTGGACATGTTTTTCACGAGACCGTGGCCGCTGATTATTCCTGTAAGGATTGTCATTTTATTTTCGTCCAGATTTGTCAAGAAGAATGATTTTGTTGGGGAGAATTTGGGGAAAAGTGCAGTTGTTTTGAGCCAGATCTCGTTGGATTCGATGCGAGATAGATTCTTAATACATAGTTCCTGAAATGGTTTTTGCTGACTACACAGAAGGGTTAATTTCCGATAAGTTGAGTGGTTGCTTTGACTTTAGCTAGAGAGTCAGCTGGTTCGTTGCCCTCAAATCCCATGTGGGCTGGAATCCAGTGGAGGATGACTAAGTTTTTCTTAGAAAGTTCATATATGTGAAAGTTTGGATTTTATGACAGATAAGCCAAGAGCTTTGAGAGCTGCTTGACTATCTGAGAACAAAAATATGGTTTTTCCACGTGTGTTAGAACTTAGATTTATTCTAGTGCAATGGTTGATTGCAAGGGCTGAAATATGTATCTAAAAGAATAAAGGGATCGGAAATACATCAGAATTCTGAAGAACACAGAAACGATAAAATATCTTGAAGTATTGGAGGAACAACTGAATGTAGAGGACCATTAACATGAGCGCGAACTGCGAATAGGCGAATTGCGAACAGATCAATTTAAATGTGTTTGTGAATTGAAAATTGCTCTTTGCTTTACTACAAAAGCACTATATTTAATTAATCTAACGTCTAATCTACAAAAAAACTGCGTCTCAATTGATTTACACATACAACAATTTTCCCGCGAATTGAAAAAAATCTTGCTGCGAACTGTCACTTTATTCACAATCCGCATAAAACAGTCGCGATCCACAAACCCGCGAATGAAAAATTCGTTCGAACTTAACCTTCAACAATGAAACTGATTCCCGGGTACCTGCGACTAAAAAAAGTTTTCATGTGAAAAAAAGTCAGAACTACTCGCTTGTTCGCAGTTCGCAATTCGCTTTCATGTGAATAGACCTTAGGTTAGGATAGGTTCGGTGGCGGGGAGTGTTCCGCGCCACACTCGGGTTAAAATTGACCCATTCTGATACCCTTCGGTGGAAAGGGATCATCCCTTACCCGTAGTAACCTATTCAGTGCGTCTCATTGTTGATTAATTAAGAATTAATTGCTTACTGTGTCATTGCATTCGAACCATTTTGAGGATTTGATGAAATTCATGATTTTGTCGGTTGGCGTGCTAGATAGCTCGTTCAGATTGTGGAAGAAGAATTTTCCAAGGAATTTGTGCCTGGAGTGCTGGAGACCTGGACAGTGACATAGGAAGTGACTCTATGACTCCCTCGTCACCACAGCCTCTGCAAAGCTCCTTTTGGGTCAGTCGCATTTTCCTCATGTGGTATCGCAGGGTGTTGTGTCCCGTCAGGATACCCACAAGCATAGAGAGACATTTCCGGTTGCTCCGCATGATTCTCTCTGTTCTGGTTTTGCAGACAGATGGCCATAGTTTCCTTGTGCTAGCGCATGTATCCATCGATATCCATCTGGCGTTCGCCGCATCTGTGGCCTTTTTCCCTGCTTCAAGCTTAAGTGTACAGAGTGGGATATACACAGAGGGGTATACTTGTTCTGGTGCTTTAGCCGAACCTTGTCGTGCTAGTTCATCCGCTTTCTCATTGCCTTAGATGCCTTCATGTCCAGGGACCCAGTACATTAGTACCTTGTGCTGTGTTCCAAGAACGTTGAGCTCTTCGCGACAGCCCTTCATAAGCTTCGATTTTATAACTGGGGCAATTAAGGCTTTTATGGCTGCCTGGCTGTCGATAAAGAAGGTGATACCTTCCAGAGGTATTGCCTTTATCGCAGACTCACGGGCAGCTCTTGTCACTGTCATGACTTCCGCTTGGAATACACTGCAATGGCCTGGGAGGCGTAATGATGTTGAGATACCCAGTGGTTCAGAGTAGATGCCTGACCCCACCCCGTTGTCCATTTTTGATCCGTCTGTATACACGGAAACGGATTGCGGGTTAGGTATAAGTCCAGCTCTCCATACTTCCCTACTGGGGTAGGCGCTCGAGAAGAGTCGGGTGAAATCTAAATATGGCGTGATGTAATCCGTGGTACATACATGGCCAAAGTACTTCTGTAGAAGCGTTGAGTGACCCTCGTTGTATTTCCAGTCTATTGACTGGCTAATTCACATGGCACTTGTTGCTGCCATAGATTGCACAAAGTTATCTAGCGGCAGTAGATTGAGGATAGCCTCGAGTCTGGCGGTTGGAGTTGACCTCATCCCGCTAGTGACTCCGATGCAAGATAGTCTTTGCACTTTTGTCATAGCCTTTAGGTATGTAGCCTTTTTAGTTGGTGGCCACCATACAAGACTGCAATATGTCAATATCGGTCTTACAATAGCTGTGTACAACCAGAGCTTAATCTTGGGGGAAGGCCCCCATGTTTTCCCAAAGATTTTGCTACAGGTGTAGAATGCTATTATGGCTTTCCTGATTCTTTCATCTGTGTTAATTTTCCAATTTAGTTTCTTGTCTAGTATTAGTCCCAGGTATTTAGCGTTGTCAGAGATTCTGAGGGGTGTACCGCCAACAGAAGGCATGACAAACTGCCGAATTTTCCTTTTGTTAGTGAACAATACTAATTCAGTCTTCTGGGGAATGACTGATGGACCGCATTTCCCGGTCCAGGAGTCAATGATGGAGAGGGCTCCATTTAATTGCTCGGCCAGTGTTGGCAGAAATTTCCTAGTTGCCATCAGCACAACGTCGTCAGCGTAAGCGGTCACTCTTATGCCAGTATGTCTAAGTTGAATAAGTGCCTTATTTATGACAACAACCCAAACTAGTGGGGAGATAACCCCTCCTTGAGGTGTTCCTCTTCATGTCTGGAGCCCCCAAGTTCAACTACTAGGTGTCAAGCCTTAAGTACGTTGACAGTCAGTTGACGACAGTAGCCCTTTTATATTATCAGCCATGATCCATATAGATCATCGACATACATGCACTTACAACAACAGCACATGATCCTGCTATTCATCGAGATCACGAATCATGATCTGAAAATTTATTGTACTATTTCCCACTAGGTGGCTTGTTTCATTTTTCAATGTTGGTGTGCCTGTAAACGATAGCCAAGCCACACAGTCACGTTGCCAGACTAATATATTCAACACCCTTCATAACACAAAAAATCAAAAAGCATTTTTTTCCCATCGAATACATTTCCCGCCTTCGAGATGATTTTGCCTTTTCATTCCATAAAGGTATGCCCAGACCAGCGAAATATTTAAGTAAATGTTTCATAAACATTTATTTAACAAAAAAAATGTTTATGAAATGTTTCGCAGTTCGTTAATAATTTGTTTCACAGGTGTTTTTTTGTTCTTTTAAATTAATTACAAATGTCCAGAAAATCTTGGAATAATGAAAAATCGAAACTAGCTACCTGCATAAATTGTTTTCGAACCTAGTTATTGGGAAACACGTTTCTTTTTTATCACAGAAAAATCTAATTCTAACTTCATTTTGTTCTTTTGGAATTTCGTGCCTAAACCGCTCTCATTTACTTTGTCTAAGAATTCCAATCTCAGCGGACCAGAGGTGCAAGCTGCATTAAGATTTCTATTACATTTTGAAATGATTGTAGGTAAACTCATTTGCTTTTAGAAACAAAACACACCATAATATTACGGGGTTTACACCGCCAAAAACAGAAATGTTTGACAAATGTTTATGAAATTTTTCGAGAACACTCATAATTTTTTAAAAAAATCATTCGCTCGCATGAATACACTGAAATACCGAAATACAGCAGCAAAATATTGTTTATTTGTTGCAATTTTAAAATACTTTTTTTAAAAACAATATCCAAAAATAAAAACTATTAATTTGATTCATATTGTGACGTCACGTTGTACAGAATGTTTGCAATATGAAGTTTGTCATTTCCATACATTATCCGTCGAGTTTTGAAAGCAACTGTTGCCACAACTCCAAAATGAAATTTTTCTATGATCCGTATTGTTTTATTTTCGTGATCTGATTCGGATCAGATCACGCTGATAATAAAATACGGCTATTGTTGTAATATTGAGTTTACTTAGTGTTCTGCTTATGGCGTCCGTTTTGACATTGTTGAAGACTTACCTTTTTTGTAAGCGTGTTGGGCCTGAGATAGATCATCCGGGCGTAAATTGTTGCGAATGTGTATATCTATCAATCTTTCTAAGGTCTTAAGTAGGAAGGAGGTGAGGCTTATTGGCCTGAAGTCTTTGGCGTTAACATGGCTGGCTTTGGCCGCCTTAGGCATAAAGATTACTTTCACCCTCCCTCCCTTGAGTCAGACTGCCAATGTACAATTCCTTTAGTACCGGAGTGATAGTATTGACAGTTTTCTGCAGCATGAGAGGACAAAATTCCATCGGGTCCTGGGGACTTGAAAGGAGAGAAAGAACGGATAGCCCATTCTATTCTGCTTCGGGTGTATGCACTGTCATATGGCTGACTGGTACAGCCGGGAAAGTGTGTGTTCAACAGTAAATTTAGGGATTCTGAACAAGATTCAGTCCAGTTACCTTCGGAGTCCTTGAGAGATCCCAGAGTTTTTGGTTCTCTGGTTAGGATTTTCCTAAGTCTCGCGGTTTCCATTGTGCCTTGTAACTCATCGCAGAACTTTTGCCACGATTGGCGTTTTGACTTCTGGATTTCGTTCTTAAAACTTCTTTGACTGGCCTTGTATCTTTCCCAGTCATCGACAGATTTAGTTGGATTTGCTGTATTTAAGAGCCTCCTAGTGTCCTTTCTGATAACAGCAAGTTTCTTGTTCCACCATGGGGGTGATAAACGGGTTCTTCGTTTTGCCACCGGACAGACTTTCTCAATAACATCGTTGAAAACACTAACGATTCTTTCGGCTTTCGTGTCAATGTTCTCCAGGCAGTTAATGCTACCTTCTTGCAAAAGGGGTTTTCCTTTTCTCTACTTCATTGCTGAAGAGATTCCAGTCGTCCTTTTTGGGGTTCCTATATGGCTGGGACGGTTCCACTTCTTTACCTACAAAAAATTCTATCAGCTTATGATCCGAGTAGGAATTTTCTGTCAGTACGCGCCATTTTGTCACATTTAGATTGTCGGAGTTGTTGCAGAGTGTTATGTCTAAAACCTCCTGTCTGTTCATAACTACAAATGTTGGTTCTATACTCCTATTGACTACCAAAAGGTTGTTTTTTACAATGAATTCAAAGAGTGACTCACCTGGAGTATTGATGTCTCCACTGCCCCATTGTACATGATGCGCATTGGCATCGCATCCCAACAGCAGGTCCCATCCTTCGTGTTCCGCTTTATGGACCAATGTGTGGTTTAGGGGAGCAGGTGATCCTTCTGCTTCATACGGCATGTAGACGGACGATTAGATCAGTGGGGGAAGTCCCCTCCGTTCAAGCCGTACCACGGTCTGGTCTAAGTTACTGTAGGGAGATAGGAGCAATAAGTAAATATTTTTCCTAGTTACAATACAAGTTCTGTTCTTACTGTCCGCGTTTTGTGGTTCAATGTGGTAGGTTGCTAAATCCCAATGACTTGGCCCACATATTTTGCCACGGGATACCCATGGCTCTGGAACCAAGGCGATGTCTTATCATGTGGTTTAGCAAGACCAAAATCTCAGTGCCAGCTTCGGAATGGTCTCCTACCTCAAGCACTTCCCAGTTCTCACTACAGAGTTCCGGGTTAAGGTGTTGGAGATTTCTCTCTATCCTCTCTCTGGGAATATGAGGGCCGGGCATTGAAATGATCCCATTTTGTCTGGTGAACTCAAGCAGGTCCTTCTTAACGACAAGTCGCAACTCGTTTAGCGTGCACTCATCATCGCATGACAGGAGTTTGAAACCTTTGAAAGTCGTGAGCTGCTCAAAATAGGGGGATTTTTCCTCTTTGTTAACGATAGAGTCGTTAACACCATCCAGAATGCGCATCTCAATGAGCCTCCATTGGTCCTTGTCTAGTTTCCGATCTGGCTTATTGAGGTCTATGACCGCCGCTGTTCTCGTGTGCGGCGATATTGTTTCAATAGAACTTAACGGCACTCGGAGTACCGAAAAACACTTGGCATGTAGAACTACAGTTGAAGCATCTGCAAACAGCTGTTGAAGATGCGTACCGAGTGGCTTGCACACCTACTCCAACATGTGCATTGGAATTGATTCTGGGGATCTTACCGCTAAACTTAGTTATTAAGAAAACAGCGGCCCAAACGGCACTTCGCTTGCATCGAGATGCGAAATGGCACAATCGTGGTACCTTCTATGGACATAGGAAGATTCTGGAACTTGTCAAAAACGAGATAAAGGAGCTGAACATGTCTATGGTTGGAATAACAAGGGCGCGTAACTCGTATTGAGAACGGATTACTTCCAGAAAAAAGGATTGGTGATATAGTGATTTTCACAGATGGATCCAAGATGGATGGCGGAGCGGGTGCAGAAGATCTGGGACTAGCCAATCACATTAGCCTCGGGAAACACACCTCTGTATACCAGGCTGATATGATTGCATTGCTGTATGCGTTGGACTACTTGCTTGAGGGTCAGGTGGAGGGAAGAAATATCCTTATAGCATTGAACAATCAGTCGGTGATAAGACGCATGGAACAAACAAACATCACAGCATCATTGGCACTGGAATGTATACTAAATCTCAATACGTGGCCATCTAAAAATTAAGTAATATCGACTTGGGGTACGAGGACACAAAGGGATCGAAGACAAAGAAAAGGTGGACTCCCTTGCAAAACAGGGGTCAACTGATTCACAAATAGATCGGCGCTGAACACCTGAGATGGTGGTCAACCGCGGAACAATGTAGACAGGCTAAAATGGCAATTAAGTGGCCGAACTGCTCCTTTCAAAGAAGTGTTCTAAGCATGATTCGAGGAACATTGAAATGGGTTGTAGCTTTGTCTACAGGACATGGTACTTTCGAGCATTACTTAAGGAAGATGACCCTTAGAGATGATGATACCTGCAAACTATGCCTGGAGGAATCTGAGACAGCGGCACATATACTGTGTCAATGTCTGGCGTTGGCTGGGCCGATGGTGAGGTGTTTGGTGGGGAATGCCTCTGGAATGCCGATTTTGTGGCTCGAGGACAAGGATTTGTTGCGTTGCAATAGGCCGCTAAGCTCGATAATGATATTATTATTATTATAACTTTATTAACAGGTAAATAAATTACAATTACGTGCTAGCTGCCAGAGTTTTCGACTAGTGTCATAAAATAAGGATGTTATTCGCATAGATGACATGGTGAAGGTGTTTCCCTGTTGTATAGGTATTTGTGCGTAATATATAATTGGCCAATCTTGAATATAATCTTGTATATATTTTCAGTTTTTTTCTGGGGATATTGTTGGGATTAAAGTTTTTGTATATGTGGTTGGAATTTAAATTTCCATTTTTCTAGGAGATGTCTTTTGATGTCTTTTGTTGTATTTAGAAGGTTATTTTGGGTTCTGTTATTGCTGCCTTGGCAGCTGTGGGGCCATGAACCCAGACGATTTTCAGTGTTTATGTGTTTTTTATTAGGAGGTATTGCGTTGGAGTTTGTAAAGTTTTTCACTGCGGATATTGTTGATAAACTATCTGAAGATATGACAGGCTTTTTTTAGCATGTTATTGTCTTTAATATAGTGTATATGATTCTGCTCTGTGAATGTTGACGTGAAATTTGTAAGAATTCCCTTAGAGAGCACAGAACAATTTTCATCGACAACTGCAAATGATGTATTGCTGTCGTGGTTTTGGAGGCCTAAAGGAGTTTCCAACTGAGCGATTTGTGTTCTTGGGCTATGTTTACGTATTGTCTTGTTAATTTCGTTGTTGGTGGTAGATTTGGCTTAGGTCTTGTGATGTGCTTTTTATCTCCGGACGGGGTATACTCGTCGGGTCCAGGGTTGCCCCCAAAGAAACACGAATTTTGGAGCGTTTTACACGTTTACCTCTTAGTACTATTCTCTAACAATGCCGATCTTAAATCTACTTAATCGACCTTTCATACAGTTCATACGTAAATCGTAGACTACGGAGGATAGCTGGACTTCACAGAGGGATAAAGGATGGCTGTGGCAGATTGGGATGCTCACAATGCACATCCATAGTGCGAAACGACAGGAAATTGGAATACTCACAATTCACATCCACGGGGGAAAGAAAAGAAGAAAGAAGAAAAGCCGACAGAAAAGAAACGGATTGGATTGCCGGATTCCTATATATGGCCAATTCTGATATCAGAATTTGGCCGCCCCGGATAATTTTGCTTTAATTAAACTTTTTGTAAATGATTTTTTAAGAGGTTTAGAACTTTTTTTAAAAAAAAAAACACAAAAAATTCGAAAAAATGAATGAAATATTTATTTGAATCGATAGTTTGAACCTTGCAATTAAATGTTTAAAGATAATTTCATGCAAATGTTGACCGCGGCTGCGTCTCAGGTAGCCCATCCGCTGAGTCCAATTTTGGCATACTCTTTCACACATATCGGCCGGTATCTCACGAATGAATGCATGGATGTTGGCTTCCAGTGCGTCAATCGAAGCGGGCTTGTCCCTATACACATTAGCCTTGGCATACCCCCACAAAAAATAATCTAATGGTGTCAAATCGCACGATCTAGGCGGCCAATTGACCGGCCCGAAACGTGAAATTAACTGTTCACCAAACTCGCCTCGCAATTGCGCCATTGTTTCGCGTGCTGTGTGGCATGTGGCACCGTCTTGTTGAAACCACATATCATGCAAGTCAAGAACTTCCATTTCGGGCAAAAAAAAGTTTGTTATCATCGCTCGGTAGCGTTCACCATTGACAGTAACGCTGCGATTCGCATCATCTTTGAAGAAATATGGCCCAATAATGCCGCCGGCCCATAAACCGCACCAAACAGTGGCTTTTTCGGGATGCATTGGTAGCTGTTGCAATGCTTCTGGCTGATCTTCACTCCAAATGCGGCAATTTTGCTTATTTACGTACCCATTCAACCAAAAATGAGCCTCATCGCTGAACACAATTTTTCGATAAAAAAGCGGATCCTCGGCCAGCTTTCCAAGAGCCCATTCACCAAAAATTCGGCGTTGTGGTAGGTCGGCTGGCTTTAGTTCTTGCACCAGCTGTATCTTAAAAGGCTTTACGCCCAAATCCTTCCGCAAAATTTTCCACGTAGTGCTGTAACAAAGGCCTAACTGCTGGGAACGGCGCCGAATCGACATTTCGCGGTCTTCTGTCACACTAGCTGATACGGCCGCAATATTTTCTTCACTACGCAGAGTACGTAAACGTGTTGGTGGTTTAATGTCCAACAAAGTAAATTTGGTGCGAAATTTGGTCACAATCTTCCGAATAGACTGCTCAGAAGGTCGAGAATGCCGATCATAAAATGGAAGCAGCGCGCGATGAACATTTCGAACCGAGCACGAATTTTGATAGTAAAATTCAATAATTTGCAAGCGTTGTTCATTTGTAAGACTATCCATGGTTAAATTGCAAACCAAACTGAAGCTGTTTGACAGTGACACAAGGTACTAAACACACGTCAGCTGTCAAAACCAGTGTTGCCAAAACCAAACCAGCTAAAAAATCACCCTTTATATACAATTTGACTTAAGGCTGGGTAACAAATGGTGGTGAATAGTAAATATTTAAATGCGTTGGCTCAACAAAAGGGGCCCAACGGTATACAATGTTTGTTTTCTTAAATCTATTTTATATAAACTGTGGTTGTCTTCTCGGATTCATACTCGTAGTATGCATCGGTGTCTGGGTTGACCTCAGGGTGTTCAAGTCCGGGTGTTGAAATTTTGCACCGAGTAGTGAGTGTGACGTATAAGTCCTGTACAGAATCGTCACTTGTGTTGTTGTTTTCGGCTGTGTTGGTGTTGGTTTTTCCTTTGTTGTGGGCGGTGGTGCTGGGTACCGGTACTGGCATAACAGTGTTGACTAACGGTGGTAGTCAGTGGTGGCGATCAGTGGTGGGTGAGGATATGATGCTGGTTGTAGCGGGTTTCGTAAAGGGCCGTTACAGTCTGAGTGGGTCATGTGGTCGGGGAGGGTCCAAGACGGTTGATGATTTTAATTGCGTTTTAGAGTAGAGCTGGGAATGTCTAAGTCCTTAGCAAACGGGATTGCTTGACAAATAGAGTTGATTGGAATCTCAGGAACGTTTTCCGTTTCATAGCTTATTCACTCCGCTGTGAATGAGTGTTTGATATGGTGACTTTATTTTTTGTCATCTAATTGGGGTCGTCATGCTTCGGTGAGTATGTTGTTGATTGGAGTTGAGCGGAGGGTTTTAAAAAAAATGTTCTGACGGCTGCGTGGCAGGGTGTTTTTATGAGGTGTAGCTGGAATTTGGTGCATTCCCCATAGATTGGTAGACCGTAATCAATCTTGAATAATAAAATTGTATTGACTAGGTTGATAAGTGTGTTGACATTAGCGTGACTATTTTTTTGAGGTTATTATTTGATAGTATTCACCCTTGCAGTGAGATTTTTTCTAATATATGTACAATGATTTTTAAGGGTAAACTTACAATCAAATAAAAGTCCTAGAATTTTAATAGAGTTGACATTATTTATGTGAGTGTTGTTTAAATTGACTGTAATGTTATGTGAGTGCTGTTTAAATTGACTGTAATGTTTTTGTTACAACTAAACTTTTTTAAACATTTCAAGTAATTCAGATTTTGAACTAGAAATAACAGAGCCCGTAGCTTCAACTGAGCAGAGCTTCAATTAGGTGGGAGAAAATATGACTGATGATCTTCTAAACAATTGGCACATGAGACACGTGTGAAGGCCTGTGGTTGGTAGAGGAAAAGGTTGTAGGTTTCGTAGGCAGCGCTATGCTCTTTATGGCATAGAAGTTGGCAATTTCGGCAGCGCAAGGGGCTGGGGAAATTTTCTTTAACTTTTATGGTGTACCAACCAATAATGACGGTGTTTGGGGGGAGCGTAAACTTTTTGGGATTTGGCGAATGCTGCCGTTGTTCTGTAATATTTTCATACGCAGTACTTATTCCGTCGATAGCTCTTTTGAGTAGGAGAATGCTTATGTAGGAGAGGGTGGTGTTTTCATCACTGGAGGATATCAATATGAATTCCGGCCTGGTAATGACAAATTTATTTGGAAAGGTTTGTTTAGATCAATATATAGGCTGTTTTTGTTTCTTTTTTTACTGTTGGGGGGTCAGATAGCAGCTCGAGATCGAGCGTGCCAAACTTATTGCCCGCGAGGGTTGGTGACCTAGGTCCCATGTTTTAACCGTTCGCGCAACTTAAGTAAATTAGTTTGCTTGCGGTACCGAAAAGAGCGATACATAGGAGAGGAGAAAAAAATATAAAAATAGAAAAGAGGAAGTGAGAGAGTATCGGAAAAATTGGTTAACGCAAGGAATTCAAAGTCGAAAAAATTAACTTTCGTCCTCGCAAGATCACAATTTTACCATTTCACTCCCACGATTCAGATGAAGTACACCAAAACCTCGTTTTGCGTATACATGTATATATAGATAAAACAAAGTCGGGTTAGTTACACCATTTATAACTCAAGAACGGTTGGACCGATTTTAATGATCTCTGATTTGTTGGATTCGTCTTAACCCCGAATAGCAGAATAACTATTAAAATATCGGAAAGATTCCAGCAAAGAAAAAAAACAAAAAATTATGAGAGTTTGTATGGGGAGCCGCACTTTGAAAAAAATAAACTGGAGAGAAAAACGGGGAGTGTCACTTCAAATAAATAAAGCAAAACTAAATGAGGGCGTTCAAGTATCTAGTTTAGTAAGTCTGACAGCTGTCTGACTAGATCTATCTCTGTTGTGATTGGCCCAGAGTGGTCACGTGGTTAGTTTTGGCAGTTGACGTTTATGGAGGGGTAGCCGACGAATCTAGTCAAGAAATTCATGACTGAGTACTAAGTTAACATTTGGTTGTCATCGTGAGCAAAGAGGCAGCCCTCTCTCGCGCGCTCTTTTTTTCCTCTCTATGAATACGAACCGGGTGGGATTTTTTCAATAAAAAATAATTTTTAAATGAATTTATAACAATAAATGTAAATGCGATAAATTTTGAGTATGGTTTTCTAGATAGCTCTACTTCTCTATCCATCTAAAGCGCCAAAAAACGTTCATCCATTCACATTTCAGGTTTTTTTAGTTATCTTTACATGAAAAGTATTTTTGACAGCAAAATTAAATTAAAATGCTTTTGGGAGTTGTTCAAAAAATAGGTAAATACCATGCAAGTTAAGCCCAAGTTTTCACTAAGGAAAAATGGAATTCCTTAAAATATTCCCAAACATTATATTAAGGTATTTGGCATTGTGAAGAAATTATATCAAGAATTATTTACATTTTCCAACAATTTCATAAACTATAAAAACTTTCAAACTGAACTGCGATGTGAACGCCTTGTAACTAATGGGCACCAAAAATGCCGAACACAGTCGCCCCCATTTATCTCAAGTCAAAAAGTGACGTTCCCGACCAATCTAGTTAGTTTTTGCGTTCAGGTTACATCTGATCCAGACCAATCTAGTCGACTTAAGATGACTAGATTCTTGAATGCGGCCAATATTTAAAATTTCGACCGGATAATGGAAAAAAATCGTGATGAAGGTGAAAGGACGAAATAGTTGGATTGTGTCGTACTGCCCATTTTGTCGAAAGTCTTGCAGACTCATATCAATGTTGAGGTATTTTGGTCAATCAAATCAATCAAATATGTGTGCAAATACGTGACTCAAGGTAGTGATATGGCGGTGTTTGAGATTCATGCTCAGGATGAGTATGATCAGGTGACTCGCTATCAATTGGGCCGGTACTTGATCTCCAACTAGGCTGTGGTGGTTGGTGGTTCATTTGAAAATACGGCAACGTATCTATTTAACGGATGTCAGTGTAACCCAGGAAGCCGATCGAGCACTTGTGAAAACTCTCAATTCAAATGTCATTAAATTATTAAGAACGACTTGCCATTCATATCTAAGCGTCTTCAATTTTCCGTTTCTCGCTTTCGCTACTACAATGAATAAGTCGCAAGGACAATCGCTGGATGCTTTTTCTATCTTGAATTCCCGTGTTTCTGACATGATCAATTGTATGAAGCGTGCCACGTGTCGGCAAACCTCCCGCTTTGTACTTGTACGCGCTATATAGGAGAACGAAAAATGTTGTGTATCACAAGGTACTTCAGTGAAGATCATCAACTCAAGTGTAAACCAATGATTCAAAATGAGCAAATGCCTTGCTGATTTTTGTACTTTTATTACATTTTTATTTTCTAAATTAAAGTAATAAATTAAGTAAAAAGTATCATTGAATTCATTGATTAGGCGGTACTAAGTTCCTCGGTCAGCTAGCATAAACTAAGTATTAAATAGACCGCCAGCTCCCGTGCACCTACCCGATTCCCCTCGAAAACATAAACTAAGTACTAAATAGACCGCCAGTTCCCGTGCACCTACCCGATTCCCCTCGAAAATTTTGAAAAGAAAATTCTCTCTTAAATTTCGTATGCGTGAATACGTGTGAAGCACCAAAAAAAAATAATTCTAAATGGAGAGGGTATAATCAAATAATGACACTTAGCAGTCATCCTACATCGTGGTATTTCTACCTTTTTGTAGAAATGTTGATGTCCAAAAAATCTTCCGTGCAAAACGAAAATAAAGCATCAAAATTGTGGAAATATTAGGAATCTGACGAAAAAAACTTCGAACTACATTGCAACACACTAAATGTTCATAAAAAAGGGATTTAACTTTTAGTAAGAATTTCTAGTGCCATGAAATGATCATAATAATGTTAACAAACTGCGATTTTATACTGAAGGTTAATTTAATGTATATTTCTATCAGAATAATACTAATTTTACTTTAAAAAGAAACATTTCTTCATAAAGAAATTGGGGGAATTTGAGTTCGATGACAAGGGAAAAATGTCCACGCTTCGTGGGAAAAATAAAGAGACAGTGCTAAGCACAGTGACTGACAGTAGGGTAGTTGGTAAGTTTCTATCAGCTCATGGATGCGTTCCAACAGTTTACACTTGTTGTTTTATTTCACCACGAAAACATTTATTTTACAAAATGGTTAATAACTAATGAAATCAACGTATCAATAAAGAAATAAACTGAGAAATAATCATTCGCAGGGATAAAATAATACATTTTTGTACCTACAGTAATTCTTTTGTTTTCGTTTGTTGTGTTTGCCGAAAAATTATTTCGCCGGCGAATGTCGACAGAAAAAAGGCAACGAATTCAAATGGAAGAATTGATTAGGAATATTCAAATTTAGAGTTCGTTGGGGTTCAGGGCAGAGATATGAACATTTCTGAGCGGGTAACAGTTTTGAGTTTTGAGTTAAAATTTTTTCATGAATTTTTCAGAAAACAAAAAGGCAAAAAAATTATTACAAAATTTCAACAATTTCAAGCATTTCAAACTAGCGTAATAATTAATGAAAACACTTGAGTCAGCCGAGAACAGCCGTGAATAATGTTTATTTAGAAAATAACTTTTTTGTCCTATCAATTGGGCTGTTGGTCTTCATACTATTTTCGTGCAGATTTCTTTTCGAAATGTTACCTTCAAAACGATATAAAACTTTCATAGGACATGACAAACAAATTTTTAGAAATTCTCATGACGAAAAAATGACTCTGGCTGACGAAAAAAAATTCTTTCAACTATTTAAAATTATTTTTTTTTTTCTAAATTTTCATTGAACTTTAATAACAAAAATGTCTTATAAATACAATCAACGAAAACGAATTTATTTTCTTTATACTGTACGGGAATAAAATGTATAGGTATACTATCGGTAAAATTCCAAATAATTATTTGTAGATACTGATTTTTTTTTTTTTTGCCGATGATCCCTATAGTTCATCGGTTTCCATTGATTACAACCAGAATGTAAACATCTCATCATGGATTATCTAGATAAAATAAAATAAGTCCTTGTAATATTCGTTTTAATGAAATAGAAATTGTTACTAAATTCACCACCCATACACACCGTTTTCTAGACACATCCCGATAACGGCCAATTATTTGAATTATTTGAATTTTTCCCAATGTCACCACAGAATGAGTTGTCAGTCATCTGTCAGGTTGCTATGTGCAAATGTATGCGTGCGTCTTATGGACTTTAACATGGCACACATACTTTCGCACATAGGAACACGGAAAACAGCTTGTAGGTAAACTCTCTTAAGTTGGAAGAACTGACGGTCTATTTAATACTTAGTTTATGCTCGAAAATTTTGAAAAGAAAATTCTCTCTTAAATTTCGTATGCGTGAATACGTGTGAAGCACAAAAAAAAAAAGCAATTCTAAATGGAAAGGGTATAATCAAATAATTACACTGAGCAGTCATCCTACATCGTGGTATTTCTACCTTTTTGTAGAAATGTTGATGTCCGAAAAACCTTCCGTGCAAAACGAAAATAAAGCAAATTGTGGAAATATTAGGAATCTGACGAAAAAACCTTCGAACTATATTGCAACACACTAAATGTCCATAAAAAAGGGATTAAACTTTTAGTAAAAATTTCTAGTACCAAGAAATAATCATAATAATGTTGACAAACTGCGATTTTTAGGCTGAAGGTTAATTTAATGTGAATTTCTATCCGAATAATACTAATTTTACTTTAAGAAGAAACATTTTTTCATAAACAAATCGAGGGAATTTCAGTTCGGTGAAAAGGGAAAAATGCCCACGCTTCGTGGGAAAAATAAATAGACAGTGCTAAGTACAGTGACTGACAGTAAGGTAGTTGGTAAGTTTCTATCAGCTGATGGATTCGTTCAAACAGTTTACATTTGTTGTTTTATTTCACCACGAAAACATTTATTTTACACAATGGTTAATAACTAATGTAATCAACGTATCAATAAAGAAATAAATTGAGAAATATTCATTCGTAGGAATAAAATAATACATTTATGTACCTACAGTAATTCTTTTGTTTTCGTTCGTTGTTTTTGGCGAAAAATTATTTTGCCGGCGAATGTCGACAGAAAAAAGGCAACGAATTCAAATGGAAGAATTGATAAGGAATATAAAAATTTAAGGTTCGTTGGGGTTCAGGGCGGAGATATGAACATTTCTGAGTGGGTAACAGTTTTGAGTTAAAATCTTTTCATGAATTTTCCAAAAAAGAAAAGGAAAAAAAAATATTACAAAATTTAAACAATTTAATAAACAAACGAATTTCAAACTAGCGTAATTAATGAAAACAATTGAGTCAGCCGAGAACAGCCATGAATAATGTTTATTTAGAAAATAAAATTTTTGTCATATCCATCGAATTCAGCTTGTTGGTTTTTATACTATTCTGGTGCAGATTTCATTTCGAAATGTTACCTTTCAAAACTATTGACAACCTTCATAGCACTTAACAATTAATGGGTCATGACGAAAAAAGTAATAAGGCTGTCAAAAAAAAAAAAAATTCTTTCAACTTTTTAAAATTACTTTTTTTCTAAGTTTTCATTGCACTTTAATAACAAAAATGTCTTATAGGTACAATCAACGAAAATTAATTTACTTTCTTTACAAGAAAGAACTGAAACTAAAATATATATCTATCAGTAAAATTCCAAATAATTATTTGTAGATACTGATTTTATTTTATTCTTGCAGATGATCCCTATAGTTCATCGATTTCCATTGTTTACAACGACAATGTAAACATCCTGTACTGTATGCATTATCTAGGTAAAATAAAATAAGTCCTTGTAATATTCGTTTTAATGAAATAAAATTGTTTCTAAATTCACCACACCATACCCACCGTTTTCTAGACACATCCCGATAACGGCCAATTATTTGAATTTTTTCCAATGTCACCACAGAATGAGTTGTCAATCATCTGTCAGGTTGCTATGTGCATATGTATGCGTGCGTCTAATGTACTTTAACATGGCACACATACTTTCGCACATAGGAACACGGAAAACAGCTTGTAGGCAAACTTTCTTAAGTTGGAAGAGCTGACGGTCTATTTAATACTTAGTTTATGTCAGCTAGTATATAAAGGGTTTTCAACAGGGACGCTACAAAAGTAGAGCGACAGGGACAGCAAACGAAAAACAACATTAGCCAAATGGTCACCCCGAGAACGCAAATCACGCAAAGTGGCTGCCCTATGTCCTCGGTAGCCTCACGAATTTTATCTTTGAGGTCTTGAATCGACGCTGGGCTGTTGGCGTAGACCTTATCTTTCACGTGGCCCCAAAGGAAGAAGTTGCAAGTTGTTATATCACAAGATCTCGGTGGCCAATTGTGATCACCTCTTCGAGAGATAACACGGTCCGGAAACTTTTCCCGTAAAAGATCAATGCTCTCGTTGCTTGTGTGGCACGTAGCGCCGTCTTGTTGAAAGCAAACGTTGTCCAGATCAATACCATCCATACCGACCATACTTTGGGCTACAGCAGCAATATTCTCAGTTGTTCTTGAGCGACGTGCACGAGTTTTATTCTTCACATCACTAACTTGTCCCAACAGCTCGAATTTTTCCACCAATTTCTGTATTGCGGTCCGACAAGGTGCTTCACGACGACCAAAAATGCTTTAGTTTTGCGAACTGTAACTGCAAATGGTCACCCTGAGAACGCATACAGGACCATATCATTTTCATAAAATTTTCCATAACCAAATCGCGCAAAGTGGCTGCCCTATGTCCTCGATAGCCTCAAGAATTTTATCTTTGAGGTCTTGTATCGACGCTGGGCTGTTGGCGTAGACCTTATCTTTCAAGTGGCCCCAAAGGAAGAAGTCGCAAGTTGTTATATCACAAGATCTCGGTGGCCAATTGTGATCACCTCTTCGAGAGATAACACGGTCCGGAAACTTTTCCCGTAAAAGATCAATGCTCTCGTTGCTTGTGTGGCACGTAGCGCCGTCTTGTTGAAAGCAAACGTTGTCCAGATCAATACCATCCATACCGACCATACTTTGGGCTACAGCAGCAATATTCTCAGTTGTTCTTGAGCGACGTGCACGGGTTTTATTCTTCACATCACTAACTTGTCCCAACAGCTCGAATTTTTCCACCAATTTCTGTATTGCGGTCCGACAAGGTGCTTCACGACGACCAAAAATGCTTTAGTTTTGCGAACTGTTTGTTTAGTTTAGAGCGCTCGCTAAGAGCCAGTAAGCTAGGTTAAGATAAATGTTAGTTTTAAATTAGATTTAATCGTTTTTGTCTAGTATGTAAGTTTAATTAAGAATACAAATAAAAATGAATTTTAAAATGAAAAAAAATGCAAGATTTTCACCATTTTTGTAGTGAATTTTAATAATTCCAATGCGTTGTTGAAGCGTGTATCGTTCCATTTTCAGTAATGGCGTAGTTTCTACTTGTCAAATGTCAAAGAACAAAAGCTCCAAAAGTGACAGCTACCGAAATAGCGGGTCATTCACAATAACACCTCTTATTGGAAAACCCTTTACAAGGCTTCTGGTCATAGAATAGCTGATCGACAAATGTAGCACCACAGAAAACCTGAAAAGGTTGTCACCCGTTCCTGGAAGCTATTCCTGGAGGAAGCTGAGACGTGTACATATACGGTGACAGTATACAGCACTAGCTTACAGAAGAAAGCAGATTTTAGAAAACCACTGAGTTGAGACATGGAGGATGAAATAGATCTCCTATAAACAAATGCTAGGCTAGAAATTGAGAATAAGGAATAACTCTCGAGAAATCCAGAGAGTCGCTCTGGGTGACGGATAGTAGTAGAGAAATGAAAAGGGGAAGGTGGTCTGATTCGAATATCTCTCAAATCTCTATATTATATTGTTATTACACACAAATATATGTTAATTATTTCTCAATTTTATCGAATAGATAACATAAGAAAATAGTTTTACAAGATTTTTAACATTTTTATAGCACTGCACTGTGAAATTTGGATATTATAATATTTTTTCTTTTCAGATACGGTGAAAATTGGCAGACGGGAGATATAATAGGCGTTTGTTTAAATATTGATAGTAGTTTTATCGAATATTATCGTAATGGGATATCACTAGGCATTGCATTTAAAAACGTAGACAAAGGTCCTGGGATAGCATTTTTTCCAGCTGTTTCGCTCGGCTACAATGAAGGTTTAAAAGCTAACTTCGGCAATACACCATTACGCTTTCCTGTAGATGGTTACAGCTCTTTACAATCGAAACCAATTCAAAACTTGGAAAAAACAGATGTTTTACTACGCTATATTGTTAATTTGGCTGTCATACTTTCTCGCCCAAAATACCGACAGAAAGATGGCCGATTTTCTACCAAAAAAACCATATACGTTCTCCTCAGTGCAATTTTAATTGAAAAACTAGCGGAATTTTTTCTGGACCCGTATGTGATTGAAGAGATATTCGTTCCCTACATAATGAAGCTATGTGTGGTCCGGTAAATTGCTTCTATTTATCCCAATTATAAAAAATTCATTGATACACAATTATGCTTTAGGACCGAGACGGAACAAAACTTAGTAATTTTACCTGGAAGTTTAGAAAGTACTTTAGGGACTTTGTTATCAATGCTATGGAACTATCTTGAACCGGAAGAAATTAAATTTGTTATGAAGAAACTTTTGAATACCTTCTTGGGAAAATATAGTCAGACGGAAAAAGGATTGGAGACCGATTTAAAACGCAAAGTGATTGGTGTTCTGGACTGTATTTGCACCCACCCTATAACGAGAAAATTCTATTTGGAAAACAAGCTATTTAAAAAACACTGGTAAAGTAAAGTAATCAGGTTAACAATACCGTGTCTGTATTTTAAATTTCTTTCAGTTTATCTCTTTTAATGTACCTGAGACCACCGGAATATGCAGATATGATAAAAATGTTTCCAGATGACATAGTTTGGACTGAAGGTACGCCAATATAGTGTTAATGTCTGTATCGAATTAAGGTAACATTCTATTTAAAGGCGTTGGGGGATCGAGAAAAGAATACTTATTAACGTCTGAAAACTTGGCAAAATCTGTTAATACTCTGTACGCGTTACAAACAAACTTACTTCGAACTTTGCTGACAAACACAGATGGTGATTCGTGTTTTCCTTCAAGTAGAAAAATATTTACAAATAAATTAAGAAAATATGTTATGGACGCTAGCATGGAGCAAAGGGTAATAGCAAAATACTTTTTATTCTGTTTTGTTAAATCTTATATGCTTTATATAAATTTGATTGAAAAATGGTAAGGTATTAAGTTATAAGAAACAAAGTATCACATTCTGATTACATACCTTTGCTTATATTTGAGCTAGCTTTGTATTTTGTACAGTCAGGCTCTTCGCAATATTCAGATGAACTGAAGACCCAAATAAACAACTCGTACTATCTTCCGGCTCCATCGCCTTGATTGAATTTATTATAATATTTATTATTATTGTTATAAGCTTTTATTTACTATAAGGATTACAAATTTTTCCTAGAGTTACCCTTACTTACTCTGTTTGAATGAAGTTAAATTTCCGCAAAAGTGCTGTGAAATCGAAAGTGAAATACATTTTTGGAGATTTTCGTAGAGAAATTTATGCAGGTTGACTGAGCTCAAAAGTTTTTTTTTTGTTGGAAATTTAAGAAGATTAGGTACATATAAGTTAAAATGACACGTCAATATTCAACTTTCGCACTCTAATTTTACTTAAAAATAAAACAGCTGGTGGAAACAATTGTGAACTTCATGTTTTGTGAATCATGTGATACAGTAAAACCTATTGGCTTATTGGAAGATATTCATTCCTGTCCAACTACAATTAGTTATTGCTATTCAAATAAAATTCTAAAACCAGGGGGCAGATTTCGTATAACAATAATCGTATGAACGATATGATTTTTGAAACTTTGATGAACATAAAAAGTTATATTCTGGCTTTTATTTTTTGAATATCGTGAGCTTTCATTACATTAGCGTAAAATTAACTGGATAAAGCTCTCAACTCGTAGTTTTTCCACTTACATAGTTGTTAGTTTTGGAGGACGTTAATCGTCCAAAAAGTTACGGAATGAGTGCCCACTATGGAGCTACGGGCCTCAGTTGTAGTTAAAGATGAAGTCAAGAAAGTTGGCCAAATGAACAAAAGTAGGCCTTTCAACTACGTTAACTTGAAATAACCGAACTATCAAATACTGACAATGTAAACAGGAGGCTTAGGCGGGTAAAACATCTTGTTCTTCTTAGATATAAATAGGCGAGGCAAATACATTTAGTTAGGAACCCCTTTCACTGCCTTAAACACAACATATTCTCTTCATTGTTGGGAAGACTAAGCAGAGATGCAATGTTGTGTGTAAATTGTTTTCCAATGTATTGTGTACTATAATGGTAGAATGTCTAACTCTGGGCGAACTCAACTCTATTCTTTAAAAATTAGCTAAAGGCAAAGACATTAGGTAATATTTTTTAACAAAACATTCAAAAATCCAAACGAAGGATTTTTCTTTTAAGTTTTTCAAGTAATTCAAAAATAAATTGTCTGGTTCCAAGCATATCGAGGAATCTCTTCGCGAATGGCAGCTGTACGATTTGCGATGAACGTAGTCCAGCGACTATCGGGCAACGATAGCCAATGAAAAAAGATTTGCGAATCGAACCAAATAAAATCTTAGCTCTGCGAAGATCTTATGAGTGACGATGGTGATCGTCGCATATAATAACCCGTAAAGCTCAATTTCAACAAAACACATTTCGCTTAATCAATAGAATTCACAGTCTTCTTTGGGTAGTCGAACAAGCGGAGGCCAACAATTTAAGTTCCACTTTCGTAATTCGAGTTTGCCATGCAACACAAGTGCTGCCAATTTAGACTGGGACTTGCAAATCGCTTAAGTGGACACTTGATGCATTTTTAACTTGTTTCAAGAGCCGAATCGATAAAAAAGGAGCCGATGCATACGAACCATGTGTCCAAGACGAATATATTCGTCCATGAAGATAGGATACATGTCACGAAGGTTTATATTTATTTGAAACCGATGCTCCATTGCGTTTAACTGACCAACCGCGAATTGAGCGAAGTACCGAAGACATTAGACGAAGTATTTAGGGGTAACTATATATCTACCATCAGAAGAGCGCGAATGAATGTCTTACGGCAGTACTGTTCTGCGTCGTTGTCACTGAATGTGAGTTCGTCTAGTTCCTAGAATCGTTGCAGCAAGTGGAAGAAAAAAGCGATTGGCTGGAATCCAGTAATTCCCCAGTTGCTACCCAGCCACATTAATTTCTTTGCGCAACTCGGAACCCCTTCAGAACCCCGAATATGATCACCTTCTAGGCTGCACCACCGTTTATCTGCTCTGAGTAGTATGTCAACTGGACCAGGAACATTGAAGTTTGGCCCAGCTATCTCCAGATTTAGTATATGTGACCAGTCAGAAGCATGGAAAGGTCGGAATGGAAGATTGGAAGTTAGTTTGTTAAAGATGAAGGTATTAACATATAAATGGGTTTGATTATGACGAGAACAGAGCTTCAGCGTAATGCAGCCTTTAGTGTGATCAGCTTTTGTCGATGATACCCCAATAACAGGTATTCTCGCATGTTTGCGAGTTAGCCACAATCTCTGGTTCAACGATTCAACCGCAAAGGAAACTTTGGCCCCGAGTCGAGAAATATCTTGCAGCTTATCTCATTGTCTTGATTATCCAGAATCTTGGCCAATATGGTTGTTATTAATCATTTGCTAATGCCAATTATCTCCCTCACAAGAACAAAACAACTCCTAAACCTAACTTGGAGTCAGATTCGTATGGTCACAGGTTCCTCACTGGACATTGTCAAGTCAAAAAAACATCATGACTATGGGAATAATAGAAGATAACACTTGCAGACTATGCAACGAGGATTTGGATTTCACAAATTTCAGATGGGATTCGATATTAACTGCAATGAACTCTTCACACTGATAAAAAATATGGGTATTTTCACACTTAGGACACTGTGAAGTTGGTTGCTGTGGTTGTACGAAATGCGCTCGAGATTGACCCGAAGATTTATTACGCAATGCAATGGGACGAGAAAAGGATTGGCAAGCTTCAAGCGCATTGCACCTTGATTGCATAAATGTCAATAGTTCGTTAAAGGTGCAATCACTCCACGAGCCAACATCCTCCGCCAAACTCTGTCGACTATCAATAGCAAGTTTATTGAGTAACAAATAAACATTAGATTCGAATGACTTTATCACCAACGTCTGTTACCTTACACAAGGTATTTGAACATAAGATTGAAAAATTAGGTGATTTCGATCATACCTGTGTTCTAAGCGATCCCAGGCCTCAATATAATTCTCTTCTGAGATGGGTACATGCTTAATTAAATTTTCAGCATCATCGCTTAGTAGTTAAACTTTTGTGTCGCTGAGAGTTTCTTCTGACTATCAGTCCTACCCTTAAATGAGTTCGTTTTCGAGTTCAACTGCTTCGCCATCATTAACCGCGGATTGTAAAACGAATCAACGAATCACGCAGCACGTGTTGAACTACCTTTAGCATTTCCGCTAATACGTTTTGCAGAACTCACAGTTTTGATTTTTTAGATAGACGAACCACCCCAGCGGAAGAGTTCCCGGCGGTGCAGCAATCATAATCAGACAAGAAATTTATTGCTATGAAATTGAAGGATAAAAAAAAGATTATCTACAAGCGACGAATATTCAAATCCATGACACGCAAGGACTGCTTACCATTTCTTCATTATACAGCCCATCCAAACATACTATTGGCACCCTGGAGTACAGAGAGTTCTTAAAACATTAAGGACCACACTTCTTCGCAGGAAGAGACTTCAACGCAAAGAATACGGATTGGGGCTCAAGATTGAGCTCACCTATATTAATTGGATAACACCAAAAAGCACAACAATACAGACTGGAATGCGTATCGCGAATTAATTGACAAACAAATTGATATTAAAATTCGACTAAAATCTACCGAGGACCTAGAGAGCGCAATCATAATCTTCAATGACATGCTCTACCTTGCCGCACTGAAATCGACACCTACACTGAAGCAACCAACCAAGACCTACGCATCCACGTCCAACTTTATTAGACAAAAAATCTAAGATAAACGCAAACTAAGAAAAATTTGGCAAACAACCAGATCACCGCTCGACAAAGCTAAACTCAATAAATCGACGAAAGAACTAAAAGTAATCCTGAAGGAAAACAAAAATCGCAACTTAACTAAATTTTTAATGAAAGTTTCAGCAACACAAAAAACTAACTACTCGCCATGGAACTTGACTAATAGACTTAAAAACGAAAGCATTCACCAGCCACCATTGATGAATGCTGATGGAAACTGGTCAACAACCCCTACAAACCTTACACATTGCCATCTACTATCGAGAAGTGACCCCCCAATCTGCCATCTTTGTCATAGGAACACCGTTCTCACCACCAAACATTTATTTGAATTTCAGAGGATCAGATAAGTAGTTAAAAACTTCTCCTCCACACCACTTGTGGACCTTACAAAAACAATCAACGAAACTAATGTAAAAATAGTAGGTTTAAAAAAAATTAGAAACTCTAAAAATTGACAAATATATATAATAATTAATAAATATTAAAAAAATCTAGCCGAAAGCCCTGGTTATTATTATTATTAATTACTTAATTACTTAATAATAATAATAATGTATCGAAAATTTCTGAAAAGATGTTATTTGGCCGTATTACAGTATTGTAAGACAAACAAATCTAATACCGGACCACCAATTTGGATTTCTGCAATAGCACGCACTCGATAGTTCAACAGGTTCACCGAGCTACCAACAAAATTTAAACGATCTGGACAAAATTAGGCTTCGTGTGGCAGTTTACTTTGATGTTGCGAAGGCTTTCAACAGTGTTTGACACAAAGGACTCTAATTTAAAATTAAAAAAAAAATCTTACCAGACTACATAGCATTAATAAAAAGTAACTAACAATGACGAATGCTCCGAACTATGCAAAATAGATGCAGGTGTCCCTCAAGGAAGTGTTTTAGGACCAAAACTATTTCTTCTCTACACATCTGACATACCAAGGCCAACTAACTCTTTGCTACGATCGGTTTCTGTTCAACCTGAATTTGTAAGGCCTTGGCCACAAATATCACTGTATCCCCATCTGCACCTCTTACAACAATTCCAGGCAGATGCAATTAATATTTGGGAATATAAAAAAACAAGGTCTTATTAATCTTTGAGTTCAAATACTCTCGATGCCGATATGAATCCCAAGACGAGTTAGTACCAGTAACACGCGCCACTAATCTATTTCCCGAAAATTGTCTAATCAAATCAATGAATTCAATCACTCAATTCAAAAGAAAAAAGCTCAAACAAATCTGACGAAGAAGGACCACTTTTATGTTGTAGAATCGACTATCAAACAAATCTGACGAAGAAGGAACACTCTTATGATGTAGAATCGACTACGAAATCTAAGAATTGACGCTGTAAGCGAAAGAATTATTGTCAGCATGAATCGACAATTTCAGTCAATTCAATCAATTTCAATTTTTACTACTAATTAGCTGAACCGACGAACTTCATTCCGCCCAAATAATGTAATGCACATGCAACTTTATGTAAATCCATGGAATTTTTGCCTTTGAATTTCCCCCCCAAAACTGTCGCTTGCATGAAATTTGATTTGAGATTCTTCACAATGAAATCAAACGCGTTCCGTTACAAACTTTCGGTGCATTGAGGTTGCGCAATAAAATTACCACTTGGCCGACTTTCAATTTAAAATTGTGTAGCGGTAAGCAGCGTCCCCTCCCTTGTCATTAGGCAAAGTTCTCCTTACGGTAGAAAATGGTACTAAAATGGGTCTGAAGGTAGTACGCAATAATGTACCTAAAACGGCTTTATGGTAATTTTCAATTAGAATCGAAAAATTGTCTATACATTTGTTTATTTGAACACACATTTATATTATTTATATATAAATATATATAATAAACGAAAAAGTTCGACGATTATATTCCACAATTATTTCATTATTTAATAAAAAATCTAATAAAATATATTTTTTATAAATGTTCAGTCTGAGACTTCACTTCACCAGGCTACATTTTTCGAATTCACAATGGCGAAATTTTCCATACAAAATTAATTATTGTAACATACAAAATATTTAGTGTGAAGATTAAAAATTATTTCACAGATGAATATAAGACTAATAAAGAAGTTGGAGCTTGAGTATACGCCCCTCTCACTAAAACATCTCTGTAGGCCAGCATTGATAAACAGCTAAATTTTTGCGGTTTAAATTTACACAAAAGATATTAAAAAAATATTTATATTCTCCCGGATGCCTTTTGGTGTCATTATTGCCTTACCTATAATCATTTTCAATCTTCACATTAAATGTTTTGTAGGTCACAATGAGTAATTTTATATGGAAAATGTTAGTTTTTAAAATCTAGCCTGGAAACTGAATATGATTATTAGTATCGCGCTTTGAAATTACACCTAAAGTTTTTGGCTGACTTCAGCTCCTCCAAATACTAGACAATATCTCATTTAGGTATCATCAATCACACCATTCCTCATCAGTTTCAAAAAAAAAAAAAAAAAAAAAAAACAACACGAAGAATATGCAAAACGGTTGCTATTTTTTTTTTAGCCAAAAAACGTTACTTACACTGCGTATCCCAAAGAGTTAACAGGTTTTTAACAAACTCTCATCATGACGCCCTCTAAATAGAGGCCGTCACGCGCCATAATATGACCACCTGCAGCCGCAGTGCTTTGGGATAGATTCATTATACCACCTCCAATCCATTGAAAAATAATTGTAAAGTAACACGCTAACACTGGAATCTGCTATGATTTTTTCAATCATCAACTTAGTTACTATTTTTTTGCTTATACATTTTTATAGTACTACATGTTTCTAATTTTTTTAGTGGTAGTATTAATAGTAAAAGTAAAATATAATATCTTTATAATATTACATTTATGTTGCAGTCATTATACCTAATGCAGAGCAGTATACATCATCCAATCGAATCACCAGTTGCTTTGTCATTTCTTTGTGCACTCATTGATGTAGTCAAACAGAGCTTGGAGCGAGAAGTTCCAGGCGAACAAGTTGCCATTAATCCCAAACTGTTCTTCGATGGAACTTTTCAGTATCAACATTTCGATCGTGTAGGAGGAGTATTATCCCATTTATATAAAGTCCACCGAAGTGATATAGCTCAAGAATTGGGAAGCGATAGAATTACAGTCCTTAACATTCAAGGACAGAACTCTCTTCGTAATGGAGAAATGGGTAGGAATTATTTCTAATTCTGTAAAAGTTTTGCAATAATCACGGTGTTTGTTTTAGATGCTTCAATTCTATTTTCACCTAATTTGAACAATATTTCAATACTTGGAAGAACTCAGGGGTAAACTAAAAAGCCTTGTTATTTTTTCTGATGGAAACGTTTTTTGTTTTTTATAATCAATGAAATAGCAGTACAACGTCTTCGGTGTCCCATGTACAGTTTTACCGGCAGCAAATTGAGGATCCAGCACCTGGAAATGCCAGCACCATGCTGTCCTTATATGAATTACTAGATATTGCAGCGCTTTACTACTACTCTGTTGGACATAAGTATATTGTCAAGGTTAGTATGTAGGTTGTAGGTATTGTATTATTAGGCTTATGGTTCACATTTACTTTTTGATAGTGACTCCAAAAGTCTAGGTAATCATCTAGTAAACAGTACGTAAAGACATCAGATGTATTTACTAGTTCGTCTACCGATGGTTAAAAGTTATTTGAACCCGGTTTCTTACTTAGTTTTTTTTTTTTTTTTTTTATAATAATTATTGTATATAATAAGAACTGGAACGATCACGGCAGTTTTGACAGGTTAAGAAATATGTATACTTCCAAACGATGAACAAATAACATTGAGTTTTGGTTGTCGATATGCAAGCAAATAATAAAGAACAATGGAAACAACAAACCTAAATATCAGAACAATATCTATAATATAAGTAGTGAACAATCAGCCCTCCTGAAAGACTGTTCGTTTAGAAAAAGGGAGAGGAGCTAATTTGGTAAATATTCGGAATGCCACCGCTTTCAAATGCCTTGTTTGAGGTTCTGTAAGAGAGACCAATTATAATAATAATAATAATAGTTGGCGCAACAGGTCCGTAGGGGCCCAAGGCCTAGCTTCTCCCAACCATTCGTTTTGTGTTTCATTTTTAGCGGTGCTAAAACGGAGGAGCTCCTGAGCATTGGCGGCGTACCCGTCGTGGATGAGTCGCTTATCCCTCGCGCCGCGGTGGCTGTGGTACAATACCGGCACCCCATCTTTTGTCTGGACTAACCCTTTCATGTCTGCATGAAGAAATGCCTCAGGCGGGATAAAGCCAGACCGAAGCGTACTCTCGTGGTACATTAAATTGGGGTAGTAAGCCCCTGAGATCAGGTTATTATCACTGGCCATCGCCCTTGCGACGTGCCTCCGAATCACCTTAATAAGGAAATTGTGAATCCTATTCAGTCGAGCCCCATTGTATAGGGTCCTGTTGGGATAGTATTTTATGTACTGAGATTCAGGAGTTCTAAACAACCCTAGACCGGCCCTGAGACATTGTCTCTCAAACAGCCGAATCTTTTCCATATAGGACGGCGCTATATTGAACCACATGGGACAGCCATAAGTGATAATAGGCCTTATAAGGGCCACGTAGCAAATGACCTTCACCCTGAAATTAAGTTGACTGTTGCGAAACAGTCTCCTTGACAGAGCGTAGGCCCTTTTAGCCCTAGCAAGACAAGCATCTATGTGTTTGTCAAAATACAGATACTGGTGGAGCCAGATGCCGAGATACCTAACCACGTTTTTCACCGCCAATGGTCGTCCCTGCTGTCCAATAATTGTTAATTTTCTCCAGTTTTTTTCTGGTATCCCCAGAAGCCCCAGCCAATTTGGTTCTGAACAGGATTGTTTCCGATTTTTGGAAATTGATTTTCAACTTCCAATCATCGCAATATCTCTTAATTTGGTCGAAGTCATGCTGCAGAAGGATGTTAATGACCTCGATTTTTGGTCCTGACCTGTACGCCACTAAATCGTCCGCGTACGCTATAGCATGTCTGAGGGAACCCACCAGATCACTTGTGTAAATATTAAACAGGACCGGAGAATTCACTGCTCCCTGTTGTAAGCCGTTTTTAATTTCAAAAACCCTGCTCGAAGTCATGTTGCCAGCTTTGACAACGAACTTCTTTCCCATAAGCATGTCATAAATCATATATAGCAAAGGTTTTTGAATGCCCAATCTGGTCAGCTTATAGAAGAGCCCCTCCAACCAAACGGTATTGAAGGCCTTCTCAAAGTCGACCAGGCACGCACCTGTGCATTGCTTCTTACTATTATTCCACTGAATGTCGGAAACCAGTTTTGACGCGGCATGAATAGTGTCATGCCCCGCTCTGAAGCCTGGTTGTCCGGAATAATCTTATTTTCCTCAACCCATTTTAAAAGAGATCTGTTGACGACTTTCTCGAATACCTTGCTAACATTCGGAAGCAAACGAATTGACCGGAGATTAGCAGGGTTCGTCCTATCTTTATCCTTTTTCGGGATAGTGTGTAGCACCGCTATTTTCCATTGCTCCGGATAATATGCATTATTTAGCGCATTGTTAAATAGTGTGACGAAGATATCTATCGCCTCCGGCGGCAGGTGTCTTAGTACGATGTTTGGGACAACGTCAACTCCCGCCGACTTTTGGTTTTTAAGTGATTCAAAGATGCACCGAAGTTCATCTCTACTCACGAACAGATGAGCATTTTCATCGGCGACTGTGCCGTTTGCACGGTTGTCGTAATTGAACCCGGTAAAACCGTTGTTCTCGGATCGCCAATCTTGAATTTCGGTCCGCAGATAAAAGTGGTTATGAAAGGCCCTCTCCTCGAGGTCGCGGTTGCGGCAAACAGGGTTGTTCATCGTATATACAGTCTCAAAGAAAGCTCCCATCAAATTCACCCTCTCCTGCGGGTCCTCGACCACGAAAAAACCATCGTTCGAGTCAGCACTTTCCGGACTTATGCCAGCAGTCAGTAGTGTCTGTCTGTTCTCGTTCGTCCGAGGTATTCGAACACATGAAATGTCGTTATGATCCTTCCGCCTGAACAGTTTATTTATTTGTGGGAACATTTTCGGACTACTGGATTTTATAGCCCGAATTTTGTTGCTCCAGTACAAACTTACAGATTTTCTGTAATTTTCGGATATCAACTGTTTCACCATCGAATTCAGTGTTCTTAACTCGGGATCGTTCCTGTCAGTGAACTGTCTGTGTAAGTCCAACACACTAACCACTAAGCCACTGAGAGACCAATTACAGTATATATTTTGAGAACACATATCAGGACGAGGAAGTGAGCCGGACTTAGTGTGACTGGATCCATGTCAGAAGTAGGCCACATGGTCGAGAGTTGAGCGATGCTTCTACTTGCGTTAACAAGGTGTACATCTCTTCATATGTAATCCTATGATCGCTGATTACTCGCTTGAGGTGAAACTTGACCGACCTCACTCCTGCCTCCCATGAAATTTTGTATTTAGTAAGTGATCTGCGACGATGTTGTTGGCTGCTGATTCATCTAAGTGTCCCTTGCTACCATGAAAGTTTGTACCGTTGTCCCTGCATTTCCTCTACGCGACACGAAACGATCAAGAGCGGCAAGAAATGCAAACGAAGAGAGATCTCGCGTATTTGTTTCGCATAGGACAGCGGTGCGTACATGTTGTGCAGACTAACACTATCAACGCCGGAGGGGCCTATCTTGCAAGTTCTTCAGCTGCAAAGTTCCCTGGGATGTCACAGTGTCCCGGAACCCAGCAAAGGGTGAGGTTGTACTGTCCAGCTATCTCGCTAAGAGAAACGTGGCAATATTCCACCGCTTTAGATCTTATTTCGCTGGATACTAAGGATCTGATGGCAGCCTGGCTGTCGATGTATATTAGAATATCCCTATGTGATATTGCATTAATCGACAGCCACGCTTGGGCTTTGTTGGGTTATCATCATCCTCCTCGTCATCATCCTCCTCGTCATCATCATCGTCATAATAATCAACTAATATTTTATTATGCATATTTGAATCTGGCGCCTTAAATTATACCAGTTACCATATTTTTTGTATTTTGCCATTTCGCCACATAATTTAAACATTCAAATATAACGTAATGTCTCTCTCAAGCGAAACAAAACCTGTTATTTCATCCTCTATATAAACACTCCATGAAATAAAGCTTTATCATTGTTATTTTGAAAACCCTTCGGGGAAAACCATCGTCTTTGATTTCGCTTTCGATCTCGCTGTCGCACACACAAACTCGCTGTAGTTCTGCTGCTTATTGCAAATTCGAAAGTTTCGCATCCGTTTGACAATCGGTCAAACGCAACAACCAGGATCTACCTAGTCCTTACTCGAAGGTAAACTAGAGGTCCCGAGGTTGACGGTCGGAGAACCCCACGATCGTACATTTTGGCGCCCAACTCGTGTTAAACAAAAGTACATTTTGGTATATATATAGAAATATAAAACAAACCTAAATGTTATAAAAAAGTGTTAAGAACAGAATTAACAAAAAAGACAATAAAGACATTAATAAGTGAATTTCGTCGCGAACTCGGTTTCGGTTTCGGTATCGGGATAATAGTGCCAGAAGAAAAGTGCAACACAAAGGGAGCAACCTATCATCAGGGAATACATATCCGCAAAGCACCGCCACAATACACCAACAAAGGAGAAGTCCAAGAAAGGCAATCTAACATCAAAAGGGAAGATAAGTATCATCTCCCTCCCAGGTACGTCACAAATCGCCTTTCAATCGAAGCTGCGCAAAAATAATCGCATACACAAAATTAAAGATCAAACTCTTTGAAACTAAAACTCTTTACCAAATAAGAATTAATCGAATCAAAGCGCATCTTCGACGGAATTGTGCTATGCATGCAAATATACATTAAATTCAGCCATAAAAACCTATAAAAATTATATGATATTATTCACAAATTGCTGCATTCAACAATTGGATTTGGGTACGGAAAAATTATCATTTCTCCGTAGAAGTATTGATCATAGAAAATTCAAAATTAGAATCCACAAAAGCTGTAACAATACTCAATCGCATTTTACAATCCACAAGAATTTTCTCTTGTCGCCCGCCATACAGCGTGATCTCTTTGCCGTTTACGCAATTGCATTTGCATAGACAATTCATATAATAAGCTCAATCGCTTACGCATTACTGCTATTCTCTCTGGCACTTTATACTCGTTCGTCATCTCGCTTGCCATTGTTCGCCACTAGAATATAAATTTGTTGTTGCTGTTGCTGGAAATATTCTACAAATCTACTACGTCATCATTATCATTGCACAGACCTACATTTCGCTCACACATATACTTCATTATTTGGAGCTTTTTCGCCGCCGTGGTGGCCGGAGTGGGTGCTGCATTGATCATATGCAATGAAAATCATCTTTTGCTTGGGAAGTGATTTCTCTTTTTGGCAGTTGTGAATCTATGTTTGAATTCTTTCTTTCACTGCACTTTGAAGGTGAATACACTATTAAGAACAATTCTCCTTTAAACTACAAATTACCCATACATCATTTTCGTCGTTGGATTTATTTCATCTCTCAACTTATTTCGTCGATTCATCATTGGATTTTAATCGCCAATTCGCTTTCTGTCAATACTTTCCGGAATAGTGTTGCCATATAACTAATTCTTCATTGCTTACAATTTAAAGTTTATTCATTGTTGACAAAATACTTCTATCAATCAGAAATTATGTCAACTGAATTGACTTTAGAGGATTTAAGACAATTGCGCTCTACAACCAGGGGCAATATAACGCGGATAAAAAATATCGTTGATACCAGACAAGGTAGCCTTTCTGCTACAGAATTGGAATGCCGTTTAGGAATATTGGAGTCCTACTTCAAGCAATTGTTAGCGTGTCAAACTCAAATCGAGCGGTTAGTGCCAGCTGATGTTGTTAGAGGTGAACTGGAAGACCTTTATATTTCAACGAAAACAAAAATTCAATCGCTATTAGGGCCCACCCGATGCAATAGCTCCTTAGAAACGACATTTGCAGTTCCTCAGGTTGCACACAATCATCTACCGAATCTCAAATTACCGCGCTTTAATGGAAGATACTCGGAGTATAAAAATTTTATAAATTCTTTTACAACTCTTGTGGATAATGAGCAGAACCTAACAAGAATAGAAAAATTTAATCACCTTTTGACCTGCTTGAGTGACCAAGCTCTAAGTACGGTTAAGGCCTTCCAAGTTACGGAAGATAATTACCCCAAAGCACTAGAGCGGCTTAAGGATCGTTATGATAACGACTGCCTTATATTTTTACAATATATTTCTGAACTATTCGAACAACCTAAGGTTCCAAAGTCTTCTGCAGCGGAGTTAAGAGGCCTCGTGGACAACATATCAGCCATTTTTAATTCGCTTCAGTCTATAGGTTCGTTCGAAAATATTTGCAATGCCATAATTATACACATCGCCATGTCTAAGGTTGATGTGGAAACCCAATCGAAATGGGATGAAAATCTCGATTATAAGAAGCTGCCTAACTGGAGTGATTGTTCTGTGGTTCTTAGCCGGAGGTGTCAGTACCTAGAAGCTCGTGAAAGCAAGCAGCTTAAATCACAAAACGATCAACGGACACATATCAAGCAAAAGCCATCGTATTCTGGTTACCGTACTCAGTCGTCGCTTGCAGTTTCACAAAAGGGTTGTTTGTTCTGTCGGGATTATGGTCACTCTATTACTGGTTGCTTAGCTTTTAATAAGTTGACCGTTATGGAACGGTTTGCGAACATTAAAAAACTAGGATTGTGTTTGAACTGTTTGGGCAAAGGCCATAGCGTTTCAAAGTGTCCTTCATCGTATAGGTGCAAGCATTGCAAGCAGACTCACCACAGCCTTTTGCATCGAACTCATCAAACAGAAGGCAATCCCCGAGATTCGGAACAGATCACACAATCGACAAAAGTAGCAACAAGTCACACTGCTTTGGAAAGAGAGCAGCCTTCTTCTGCTCAGGTTATTTTAGCAACGGCGTTGGTTCTCGTTAAGGACTCAAATGGAAGTTTCCAAATTGGTCGAATGTTACTCGACTCAGGTTCCCAAGTCAACTTCATCCATGAAAAGTTTGCCAATTCTCTGCATCTTAAAAAGCAAAGAAAAAATGTGGATATAGTTGGAATAGGGATAGCTGAAACTAAAATAAACTTTCAGACACAAACGACGATTAGATCTCGGTACAATAATTTTGAGACATCACTTGAGTTTTTGGTAGCTCCAGCCATCACCGGCTATCAACCAGAGGCAGCGCTCAACGTCTCAAGTTGGAATTTGCCTCGTAATGTGGAACTCGCAGATGAGTATTTTAATAAGCCATCACAAATTGACTTGTTGTTAGGGGCCGAGTCGTTCTTTGACCTTCTTGAAATAGGCCAAATAAAGCTAGGTGAAGGATTACCCTCTCTACAAAAAACCTCTTTGGGATGGATCGTATCGGGAAGGTACAAAAAACCGATTAACGTTAAGAAAACGTTCTGCTTCGTGAACTCCAGCGGTGATTCGCTCGAGCAATATGTGGAGAAGTTCTGGGAACTAGAACAAATTCAAGACGTAGGATCAAAGTGGACTGAAGAGCAAAAGGAATGCGAAACGCATTTTAAGGAAACAGTTCAGGTTTTACCTAGTGGCCGACTTATGGTTTGCCTACCATTCAAACGTGATCCCAGCTGTTTAGGGTCATCTTATAATATCGCCTTCAGACGCTTCTTAGCATTGGAACGAAAGCTCGCGAATAATGCATCCTTGAAGGCTCAATATGCCGAGTTCTTAGAGGAGTACCAGGTACTAGGACATATGTCACTGATCAAGGATCCACAACTAGAGGAACCTCATTATTACCTACCTCATCACTGTGTTGTTAGACCCGAAAGTACGTCCACAAAACTTAGAGTTGTTTTCAATGCTTCCTGTTGTACTTCGTCTCATCTTTCGTTGAACGATACGCTAATGGTCCAACAATTCAAACCGAATTGTTCATTATTCTTCTTCGTTTTCGACTACATAGGTTTGTCCTCACAGCCGACGTCGTAAAAATGTTTCGTCAATTTTTAGTTCACCCCTCTCACCGTAAGTTCCAATACATTCTTTGGAGAAAGGACGAAAGTACTCCGGTACAGACGTACCAATTAAATACCATAACGTATGGCACATCCTCCGCTCCTTTCGCTGCTGTTCGCTGCCTTAAGTACTTGGCAGAAACTAACAGAAACAAATTCGAACTGGGTCCTCGTGTAATTGAAGAGGATTTTTATGTTGATGATCTTATTACCGGAGATGATGACCTAGATGCGTTACTAAGAAAACAAAAAGAAGTTGTTGCCATATTAAATTCGGCAGGGCTAGAGTTATCGAAATGGATGAGTAACCACCCTACCATTATGGAAGCTGCAGGCTCTTTTCAGAAGGAGATCAAACTAAGTGAACCTGGTCTGACTAGCACACTCGGGATAACATGGAATCCGCTTGACGATGAATTCAGTTTTTCGTATAACCCAAGTAGAAACTACTCCAAATGCACAAAAAGGTCGATTCTTTCTCTGTCGTCATCGCTTTTTGATCCCATGGGATTACTTAGCCCTATTATTATCAAAGCAAAGGTAATTCTTCAGAAGCTTTGGATTGAAAAAATAGACTGGGATTCATCTATTCCGCCAGACGCTTACATTGAATGGCGTCAGTTCATAACAGATCTGCATTCGTTGCAAAATCTATCAGTCCCTAGATTTGCCTTGATAGCTAATAAACAGAGTTACCAAATACATGGGTTCGCGGACGCTTCTATGCACGCATATGGTTGCTGCATCTATTTGAGAGCCATAGATATCTCAGGTTCGGTACAAGTTAGGCTGCTAGTTGCCAAATCCAGAGTAGCGCCGGCAAGTAGGAAGCAACTTCCACGGCTAGAACTTTGTGCCGCACACTTATTAGCGAAGTTGTGGGAAAAAATTAAACCAATATTTAAAGAAAACCACTCAGAGGTCTACTTTTGGACAGACGCTGCAATTGTATTGCACTGGATAGCTACGCACTCGTCGAAACTGACAACCTTCGTGGGAAATCGAGTAGCCGAGATCCAGGATAAGACAAAGGGTGTCGTGTGGAAGCACGTACCCACTGCCGAAAATCCAGCAGACATAGTTTCGAGAGGCTGCACTGTGGAAGAACTATCGACCTCCATATGGTTCAAGGGTCCTCAATTTTTGCTATGCCCAATGGAAGTTTGGCCCATTAATTTTGAAGTTTCGCTTTCGCAAGAAGAACTTTTGCTGGAAAAACGAAAAACAGTATTGATCTGTACAAACTCATCAGGACTAACATTACTAAAATTTGTACTCCGCATAGTCGAGCGCTTCAGTTCCTATACAAAAATACTACGTATATTTGCTTATGTCATCCGAATTTGTCGAAGAAAGATAAATAAACAAATTCCTTTAGCGGTTTCGGAGTTGGAGGAATCTCTTTTAAGGATTGTAAACCTGATTCAAATTAATTCGTTTTCGGAAGAAATTGACGCCTTAAAATCCCAACGACCTCTTAAGGGATCAACTAAATGCTTGAATCCTTTTCTGCAGGAAACAAATGGTATCGAACTACTTCGTGTCGGAGGACGGCTGAAACATGCGAACATTCCAGAGGAGAGCAAACATCCCTTATTACTTCCCAAAAACGATAGTTTTACCGAAACCCTAGTTCGACATCTGCATTTGGCTAACTACCACGCTGGTCCAAAGGCCCTAGTGTCACTGGTTAGGAATACTTTCTGGATTGTTAATGCTAGGGACATCGCAAGGCAAACTGTGAGGAAATGTGTTCACTGTATGAGATACCGTCCAAAGCTATTAGAGCAGGTTATGGGAGATTTACCTCAAGAAAGAATCACTTCCTCGCGTCCATTTTTATGCTGTGGGGTAGACTTTTGTGGACCGATTCTTACCTACTATAAGATCAGAGGAAAGGTACCCTACAAAACTTATATTGCTGTCTTCGTGTGCTTCTCGTCTAAGGCGGTTCATTTAGAAGCCGTATCCGATCTTTCTACTGACGCCTTTCTTGCTGCCCTAAAGCGAATGGTAGGGCGCAGAGGTCTTCCCAGAAACATATATTGCGACAACGCAACTAATTTCGTCGGAGCTAAATCCAAAATAATTGAACTGCACAATTTTTTGTTTAAAAAAACGTCGCAGGATATAATTCAAAACTATTGTACTAATGAAAGCATAAATTTTAATTTTATACCCCCCAGGGCACCCCACTTCGGAGGACTATGGGAAGCGGCTGTCAAAGTCGCAAAAGGACATATGTACCGTAGCCTGAGAGGTGCCAAACTTAGTTTTGAAGAGCTGTCAACAGCGCTGGTGGAAATAGAGTCGGTGATGAACTCCAGGCCAATCACCCAAATGTCATCGGACCCAAACGACCTCGAAGCACTGACTCCTGCCCATTTTCTGATCGGCTCATCTCTCAAGGCGATTCCCGAACCGGCAGACGATGTAGCGGAAATCAGCTTCATTCAGAGGTGGCGACGAATCAACGCAGTCAAAACCCACTTTTGGAAAAGATGGTCTGCAGAATACATCCAGGAGCTGCAAAATAGAGGGAAGTGGGCATCCGCTAGCCCAAACATCAAAATTGGAGATTTAGTTATCGTCCACGAAGACCATGTTCCTCCCCAAAGATGGCTTATGGGACGAATTACAACCATCATTCCAGGCTCTGACGGACGAGTCAGAGTAGCAATTGTAAAAACGTCCAAGGGAGAAATAAAACGTCCGATTCGCAAGTTGGCAATCATACCCTCTTAAAAGCCCATGCTTTCAAAGGCGGCGGAATGTTGGGTTATCATCATCCTCCTCGTCATCATCCTCCTCGTCATCATCATCGTCATAATAATCAACTAATATTTTATTATGCATATTTGAATCTGGCGCCTTAAATTATACCAGTTACCATATTTTTTGTATTTTGCCATTTCGCCACATAATTTAAACATTCAAATATAACGTAATGTCTCTCTCAAGCGAAACAAAACCTGTTATTTCATCCTCTATATAAACACTCCATGAAATAAAGCTTTATCATTGTTATTTTGAAAACCCTTCGGGGAAAACCATCGTCTTTGATTTCGCTTTCGATCTCGCTGTCGCACACACAAACTCGCTGTAGTTCTGCTGCTTATTGCAAATTCGAAAGTTTCGCATCCGTTTGACAATCGGTCAAACGCAACAACCAGGATCTACCTAGTCCTTACTCGAAGGTAAACTAGAGGTCCCGAGGTTGACGGTCGGAGAACCCCACGATCGTACAGGCTTGACGAATAGCTGTGATTGGAAGACACTACAGTGTTTCGGGAGGGAGAAGGAGAGGCTCAAGCTCAGTTCTTCTGAGAATACTCCAGCTCCGACTCCCTCCAATGTTATGGAACCATCGGTAAATATTGACAGTGCTCCTTCCTGTAAAAGGTTGCGATAACCGACGATGCAATATTCTTGTAGAAGAATAGCAAACATTTGGGAAACACCGACGTGTAGGGAGCGTTTGTGGATGTCTTCGACAATAAGCTTGGTAAACCGAGTGTTTTTGTGTATAATTATTGGGTGTGTTAGGGGAGAAGTTGAATCTGATTCCTGAATACTGCCAATTTGCTTCCACTTTTGAGTACGTCACCTTTCGCGATAATGTTTATTTCGGGCGGGAAACACAATGATTGGAGGACTTAACGAGATGTTATTTTGCCGTTGAGAGCTCACTCGATGAAAACGATTTTCGATTTCTAGAAGCAAAGTCCACACGCGAGTAAGTAATAAACCGAAGGATATAGGCGAGCACACGAATTGTCTTGAGGTAGCGCGAGGGTTCTATTTGTGATACTAGTAATTGCACAGGGGGATTTTTTCGTTCTTCTTCTTCAAGGTGTTCCATTGGAATGTCCTTGGGCTAAAACGCGATGTAGGGCCATTGATCTCATCCATGCCTTACCCACGAAGGTCCGAGCCACCACAAGCTATTTGATATTAAATGAGCTGGATTATCATGTGATCGCACACGATACCAAGATTCTCTTTGTATTTCAGATAGAATTTCTGGTGTGCGATTAGCTATAAAAACTGACCACCTTTTGGGCAACGCAGAGAGCCAATGAAGGACTATTGCAGAATCAGTCCAGGCAAAAACTTTAATTTCTTTGTATTGCAAAGAAGTTTTTAGCTTTTTAACTAACCGCTTTTAAAGAACCGCTCCACAGAGTTCCAGTCGGGGAAGAGCAATTACTTTTAGAGGTGCTACTGTGCTCTTAGCACCGACGATTGTACTAGTATTATTACCCGTTGAGTCTATACTCCTGCAGTATACAACTACCGCTTAAGCGTCGAGCAGAATGCATGTTGGACACATAATTCCTGGAATACTTAAAGCTTCTAACGAAGGAGGTTGATTCCGAATTGAGCACCACTGACCCTGAGCTCCTGAAAGAGAATTTTAATGAAGATGAGGACTGGTGTTAAAAATCCTATGGGGTCAAATATCTTAGACGGTTCAGACAAAATGCGCGGGTTAGTAACCGATGAGCTATCACTTATGTAGACGAAAAGATATCGCGGGCAGGTATGCTCTTCAAAGTCCTTTGGTGACAACTCTCACTGATCTTCCGGTAAGCTAACCAATAAGGGCCAACAATTAGTAGTTCATTTGCGGAGATTAAATCCACCAGATTTAAGTGACTGTGTAAGTTCTAAACGAAGGGGAGTGACTATCAATATAATCTGCTCCGGTCATTACGTCATCGAGTTAAAAGTCATTAAGCAATACTGCTGCCGCGCGTGGATACGTGTTCATAGAGTCGAGTGCGAGTTAGTAAAGAGTACGAACAGCCAGGAATAGTGCACACGCTTTGCCATAGGTGACAGTCGAAAGACGACAATGTTTCAGTGGTTAATCACTTGACTCTCTCCATAGAATTCTTTGGAAGCCCGAGTGATTGCTGGTAACGCCTATCTGAGGATACATTTTCTCTATATCACCTGTACCTTTGTAGTACTGCTGGCTTTCTTCATCACAGCATGATGTGGTAGGTAGTAGCATTTTGCTGAAGATATGGTTATTTCATTGAAAGATACCTTCTCCATATGACCCAGACTTAGATATTCCCGCATAAAGCCTATATATTTATGTCTTAAATACTGATTGGAAGATATTTTGCGTTCGGTGCATTTGAACCGATTTAAAGCGACGTTACTGCTATTTCCAAAATCAGTCTCATTATCAGATTTAAAGGGTAGCTGCACTAGGTACCCGCCGTCAGGTGAGATTTATCCAACATATCTTCAGCGCGTTGGTCTTCGATGGTAAGAGTAGTTTCATCAGCTACTTCTTCAAGACTCCAAAAGCGCTCAAGGTCAAACTCAAGTGTTGTGTTTAATTGAGTGCAGTATGAATCAGTGCAATGAGTATGTAACGAGTTAAGGGTTGTCATGTTACCACAAACCAACCAGCCCAAAATAGTTGGAATGAGGTCAGGCTGGCCTTGGAGACCACGAACAGCTGCTCCATTGAAAATACTAAACACTTTATCACCGCCGATAAGTACATCAATGTGACCCGGCAAATTGAAGTGAGGATCTGTAAGAGGATATGATGAAAATACGTTTTTATCAACGATTGTGGATACAGTTGCAGGTACTAGCGAAGTAAGTTTTGAGATGACGTAACACTGAATTTCAACAGATTGCTTGCTTACGCACGAAAATAGGTGAAGTGTAACAACTCCATTTGTTACACCTGATGACGTTGAACCAACACCAAGAACAGGAATACGAGCAGATTTCCTAGTGAGCGCTGAGCGTTGCATTGTTTGTTCCGTAACATACGAATCTAATAGCAATCGAATGTTTTGTAGAACTCCTTGCTTATCGTTAACCCGAGCGATGGCAGGAGGCAGTAAAGTTTGAGTAGAACGAATGGGTCTTAACGACTAGTCTTCTGCATTTATATGTGAATAAAAAACGGTTGATGCATATCTTGCTGGTACTGAATTCGAAGACGAGGGTTGATCCGATTATGGTGGAGAGCCAAAAACGTTGTGGATGTGGAATGTACGAGGTATGGTGACGTGACCTACATGTTTTGCAACGATTGTTTGACCGACATTAATTTGAGGAATGTCTTTGGCGAAGACAATTTTGACCCATGTTCACAGTTATACTCCTGGGCCAATACCCAAGATTGTGTATAAATTTGAAGTCAATCGATTCGGTGGCTTTCGAAATATAAGATTTTTAATGTTTTTTTGTTTGGGCGATGCCACGCCCCTTTGTCCAATATTGACCAATCTTCACAGTTATACTCCAGGGCCAATACCTATTATTGTGTGCAAATTTGAACTCAATCGATTCGGTGGCTTTCGAAACATAAGATTTTTAATGTTTTTTTTTGTATGGACGGTGCCACGCCCCTTTGCGCAATTCACAAGCTACTTTATGTGTTTCGGTCAATTCAAATTCTGTACTCAAAAGTTATATTAAATACAATAGAAATAACTAAAGTATAGCAAAGACGATGTATTTCAATTCAATTAACCATGTGAGAAACATGGGAATTCAAGAATTGATGCCACAAATATTATGCGATAGTCCTTGCGACTTTTTATTTGTCATAGTGAAAGCGAGACGCATGAGAAAAAATCATTCTGAATAAGCGGAATCCGCGGAATTATAATGTTTGCATTGAATTGTATAGTCAAAATCGTCGCTTCCATGACATTGCAGATTCTTCACAATCAAATCAAAAGCAATCCGTTAAAAAGGTTCGGTGGATGGGGTTTGCTCAAAAAATTAAAGCTGAGCCGAATTTCGATTTCAAATTGCGTAGCGGTAAGCCCGGAACAACCAAAGAATTTAAAAATTAAACAATTGATATAAGTTTTGTTGTATTTTAAATGACACTACCCGTTTTTCTATATAGTCTAACTATTTCAAAGTGCTGTTCCCCATACAAAATTCTATCCCCAATCTCATCCGATTAAACTTTTATTTTCACGACAAAAAGTAGCATATGACCTTCCTTGGGCCAATAGGAATCCACCAAGCCCAAAATCTTTAGCAGTACCCACCTGGTTTTGTCCGTGCCTTTAAAACTGGAATCAACAATATCCATCCACAAACTTTTATTGAAATCGGTTGAGTGATTTCGGAGATCGACAATACCTATGGGATAGAAAATTTGAAAGTAAAATTCTCTCTTAGATTTCCTATCTGGGAATACGTGTGAAGAGTCATGTAGGTATTCACTACTCTTATGACTGTAACACTCTTCGCCCGTCGACTCTCTTTAGTGGCGTCGTTTGTACAGGCATGAAGAATGAAAGCAAAGTATTTCCCGGAATCATAGTTTGAACACAACTGATAGTTAGCTTTAAGCTAAGTATCCTGCTCGCGCTAAATTTTATCTCCCATACAAAAATGTCTACAAAGATAAAATTTAGCGAGACAATTTAGCAAAGCAGTATCCTGTTCGCTCGCTAAATTCTTAACTTCATATAAATGGGCCGATGACAAGTCTCCACTCATTTAGCTCGCGAAATAAGTGTCCGGTACATTAAATAGAAGATAAATTCTGACAGAAGAAAAAGTTTGTGCTGTGTTGTTGTTGCCGGGTGAATTTATTATCTCAAACTATTTATTTATTTCTATTTCCCAAGCTGTGTGTAGTCAATATATAGATTTTTTGGAGGAAACCGCACAAAACATTTGCGGTATAAGTAAAAGAAGACGCAAAACCAAAATACCCTTTTCATGCGATGAAAAAAAAAAACTTGCGGGGCATGTGGAGGAACGTCCAACTATATGGAACTTGCAGGACAAATCCCACTGCAATATTGATTTTGGTTGATTGATTGGATTTACGCGACACGAAGTTAAGTGTCGTCTTCTACTTGCTACTATAAGGCATTTTTCTTTTTTAGTTCAGAGCTGAGCACTGAACTGAGCTCGAGCATTATGAGCGCGCTCTGAACCGAGCGTGCTCAGAGCGTTCTAATGTTTTTTTGAATTTCCTGTTTTTTTTTTCTGTCAAATGTTACTGGAAGTGTGCCTGAACATGTGTAATCAGATTTTTCCTCAGGATGCTCAGTCAATTTATTCTGAGCTCATAGAGCGCGCTCTGATCATGCTCTGAACGAAAAAAGAAACACAAACTTTTTGTATAACAGTTCAGGTTCTTCTCTGAACTAAAAAAGAAAAACGTCTATAGCAATTATATCAGCTGCTGCAGCAATTATAACATCTTCTTCAATTCTTCTTGTATTCATTGTTTTGCAGATATGTATATAAATATTGCTATGTCTTTGAAGTTTGAATTTCTTTTTACGTGTATAATTAAAATGACGTTTACCGACATCTGTCATGAACATATGGTTTTTGTCCCATCTATCATATTTCAAAATTTGCCTGTGGAGAAATAGAGTGGAGACTAGGGACGCTAAATACTTAGCTTAATGTAGTAAAATTGAAATGCAAAACATTCACCCAGAAAATATCTTTTTATTGAGACCTTCTTCATATGTAAGACTAATTGAGTGTGTGAACAGCAAGAGGTAAATATAGACTACAGAAACAATAGAAATAATAAAGAGTGGATGGATGGATGGATAGATATAGATTTTATCACGTAAGCTGCTTCGCAGTGTTTATTTCAAGAATCAGAAAAATGGAAAATGGAAAATCCAAAAAATATAGTAGCCAATTGCAATTTTTGAAACCGGTTCAGTAGTTCCGGAAATTACCTCTTACAGTCAAACATTACCACTTTATAAAGGGTGATTTTTTAAGAGGTTTAGAACTTTTTTTAAAAAAAAAACACAAAAAATTCGAAAAAATGAATGAAATATTTATTTGAATCGATAGTTTGAACCTTGCAATTTAATGTTTAAAGATAATTTCATGCAAATGTTGACCGCGGCTGCGTCTCAGGTAGCCCATCCGCTGAGTCCAATTTTGGCATACTCTTTCACACATATCGGCCGGTATCTCACGAATGAATGCATGGATGTTGGCTTCCAGTGCGTCAATCGAAGCGGGCTTGTCCCTATACACATTAGCCTTGGCATACCCCCACAAAAAATAATCTAATGGTGTCAAATCGCACGATCTAGGCGGCCAATTGACCGGCCCGAAACGTGAAATTAACTGTTCACCAAACTCGCCTCGCAATTGCGCCATTGTTTCGCGTGCTGTGTGGCATGTGGCACCGTCTTGTTGAAACCACATATCATGCAAGTCAAGAACTTCCATTTCGGGCAAAAAAAAGTTTGTTATCATCGCTCGGTAGCGTTCACCATTGACAGTAACGCTGCGATTCGCATCATCTTTGAAGAAATATGGCCCAATAATGCCGCGCGCCGGCCCATAAACCGCACCAAACAGTGGCTTTTTCGGGATGCATTGGTAGCTGTTGCAATGCTTCTGGCTGAACTTCACTCCAAATGCGGCAATTTTGCTTATTTACGTACCCATTCAACCAAAAATGAGCCTCATCGCTGAACACAATTTTTCGATAAAAAAGCGGATCCTCGGCCAGCTTTCCAAGAGCCCATTCACCAAAAATTCGGCGTTGTGGTAGGTCGGCTGGCTTTAGTTCTTGCACCAGCTGTATCTTAAAAGGCTTTACGCCCAAATCCTTCCGCAAAATTTTCCCCGTAGTGCTGTAACAAAGGCCTAACTGCTGGGAACGGCGCCGAATCGACATTTCGCGGTCTTCTGTCACACTAGCTGATACGGCCGCAATATTTTCTTCACTACGCACAGTACGTAAACGTGTTGGTGGTTTAATGTCCAACAAAGTAAATTTGGTGCGAAATTTGGTCACAATCTGCTCAGAAGGTCGAGAATGCCGATCATAAAATGGAAGCAGCGCGCGATGAACATTTCGAACCGAGCATGAATTTTGATAGTAAAATTCAATAATTTGCAAGCGTTGTTCATTTGTAAGACGATCCATGGTTAAATTGAAATCCAAACTGAAGCTGTTTGACAGTGACACAAGGTACTAAACACACGTCAGCTGTCAAAACCAGTGTTGCCAAAACCAAACCAGCTAAAAAATCACCCTTTATATAGGTAAGGTTAAGTTAGCGGGTTGGCGAGGCAGGGGGGAACCTGCACCGCCGCACTTAGATCAATGTAGATCCGTTGTGATGCCTATGGGGTTCTTATGGCCACCATACTGTGGAAACCTATGAAGCCGGGTAGTCAAGTCATCCCGAAGATAATACAAATCTATGTAAGTCTTTTATGGACTTCTCAGAGAGGTCCTCTAAGTCCTCGAAAAAATGTCTTACAAGAACATTGTATCTGATGTGGCAGAGTGCCGGGCAGTGACAAAGGAAGTGTGGAGTGTCCTCATGCACATCTTCATCTCCGCATCCTCTGTACAGGTCATCAGTAGTGATTCTCATTTTCTTGGTGTGATACTTCAACATGTTGTGTCCTGATCTATAACAATAATAGTGTGATGTGATAATAATGAGGTATTCGATTGGGCTTTTTCAGATTTGCTCTCAGATTTCAGATTTCGTTTGCCCAAGCGAACATAAAAACGTCACTTGCTCTTTTTTGGGTTGATATTCGCGCGACTTGAATATGTGTAGTCTTCGACACATTTATAAGCGCTTTCCATTAAAGCTTATGTGGTATTCGATTGGGCGCTCTCAGAGCACTTTTTTTTGCCATCAGAGCAATTTTTATGTTCGTTTGGTACAAAAAAAAGCAATCTTTTCCAGAGTTCAGAGCACTTTTGCGAATCTAGATATTTTTTCAGATTTGCTTCAGATTTACCAATACTAGTGTATTTGAGTTTGACAACTGGTGGAGTTTGTTTACATTTGCGTGAATTTTTTGTACAGCAAAGAAAGGCATTGCATCGGGTGAATCTATTTTCGTGAATTATTTGTGTACAAATATTTAGAAATCAGTCGGGACGTAAATTACGAATGTTTTAATATAAAATTCAACCAGTGAATGGAAAGCGCATAGAAAAGTGTCGAAGACTACACATACTCAAGTCGCACGAATATCAACACAAAAAAAGAGCAAGAGCGTTTTTATGTTCGATTAGGACCACGAAATCTGAAATCTGAGGGCAAATCTGAAGAAGCCCAAACGAATACCACATTAGTATGCAGATGATCCGAAACGAAATTTTCTGATGGTCTCCAAATGGACAGCGAAACGTCTGCGAAAAGGCAGCGGAAAATAATTGGCGGAGACTTCCATCAGCTGCTGCACAAGTAGCAGTGCTGGCATCACCGGCTATATATCTCCGTTTTGGATACTCGAACTTTCCGCTGGCTCCTTAAAATTGTCATTTGGGAATTATCCTATTATTACTCGTAGACTATTTAAAGTGATTCTTAGGCTCTTTAAGTATTTGTAAAAAAAAGCATAGGTACTTCAATTGCGAACGTATTCTTTTCGTATAAGTCCCCAGTTGCATATAGCCATATATGTAAAACCAAACCGTAAACATTTTCTTTTGCTTTTTTTGACCACTTAAACTTGATAGTTGAACTCAATCTTGGTCTTCAAATGTTGCTTATAAATTATAAAGTTAGTTTAACAAAATAAATAAGCAAATTTTCTTTAAATTTTCAAAATTTTTCCATACGAAAAATTTTTCCGATCAACTTCTCAGTTAATTCCACAAGAAATAAAATAAATCTTTCCACTGAAATATTTAATTTCTTTGCTGTTCCATCTGTCAGGAATTTTTTTCTGATGTAATCCTATCAGTGGTCTTGTTTTAATTATTATCGCAGGGAAAATTTTTTCTGACAGAATTTTTGCTATGACCGCCTCTTTTAAATTTTACACTGTCGTCTGTCAAAACAATTTAAGTAGAATAAGTGTTCCAATGAATTACAAACAAAATTTTTATTTTTTGATATTCGGGTTTGAGTTTGGGTATTTTTGGCGCCAAAATTTTCCGATTTTTTCCGTACCTACTATTAAAGCTGGCAACCCTGCAGTATAAATGTCACATTTTCGCAAGCAAATAATGTCCCGGACAATCGTGTGCGAAAAGAGAGTGGAGAATGGTACCAAGCAATCTGCTACAATTACCCACCTTTCCGCCATCATTTCGCAGCAGCTGCAAACCGAAAAGGAGAGCGAAATTTTTCGTTCATGATTTCGAATACCTCATAAGAATTCGAACGATCACGGCAGCTTATACAGGCTGAGCAATATGTATTCTTCCCAACGATGAACAAATAAAAAGTGAATTCCGTATTCAATTTGCTGGTTGGATATCGAAAGAGGAAGAAATTATGTCAAACTTTAGCACAAGTGGTAACGAACAACAGCACCAGGAAGAATAACGAAATTTAAGACAGAAGGCGTTTTTCTTTTTTAGTTCAGAGCTGAGCACTGAACTGAGCCCGAGCATTATGAGCGCGCTCTGAACCGAGTGTGCTCAGACCATTCTGATGTTTTTTTGTTATTCCTGTTTTTTTTTTAAAAGTCAAATGTGACTGGAAGTGTGCTTGTACATGTGTAATCAGCTTTTACCTCAGGCTGCTCAGTCCATTTATTCTGAGTTCATAGAACGCGCTCTGATCATGCTCTGAACTAAAAAAGAAACATTCATTTTTTCATTTTAAATTCATTTTTATTTGTATTCTTAATTAAGCTTATATACTAGACAAAAACGATTAAATCTAATTTAAAACTAACATTTATCTTAATCTAGCTTACTGGCTCTTAGCGAGCGCTCTAAACTAAACCATATATGTACTTAAAATTATTGCCTTTCGGCCTTAGATCTATCTATATTTAATTTTGTTTGTTTTTTATTCTTCAAGAAACTTTGAAAAACTTGAATTCTTTATTATTTTAATTTTATTTAAAACTACTTAAAACTACCTAAGCTACTTAACCTAAATTACCTATAATCAGGGTGGTGAGCAATCAAATCGATTGGTCACCATCCTGATCGCGTCCATGGGCGCCTGATAGCCGCCCACAAGGGTTCATCAGTGTCACCGAGACTCGAGCGAGGCTATAAGCGTCGTTCGAGTCTCGGCAGCACTATCATGTTGGCTAGCCCGGCACCTCCCAAAGACCCCCTACTCTAAGCCTAAACCTACAAACTTAATCTAGCTTAAAACTAGGGAGGATGCTACGTTAGTAGCGCACCGGCCCGGGAGAGCGTATCAACCCTCACCTCTTCCTTAAGCCACCAAAATTCGGTGAACTGCTTTACCGTATCGACCCTGTCCCGATCCGCAATTGCGGTGCTAAAACGGAGGAGCTCCTGAGCATTGGCGGCGTACCCGTCGTGGATGAGCCGCTTATCCCTCGCGCCGCGGTGGCTGTGGTACAATACCGGCACACCATCTTTTTGCTGGACTAACCCTTTCATATCTACATGAAGAAATGCCTCAGGCGGGATAAAGCCAGACCGAAGCGTACTCTCGTGGTACATTAAATTGGGGTAGTAAGCCCCTGAGATCAGGTTATTATCGCTGGCCATCGCCCTTGCGACGTGCCTCCGAATCACCTTAATAAGGAAATTGTCAATCCTATTCAGTCGAGCCGCATTGTATAGGGTCCCATTGGGATAGTATTTTATGTACTGAGATTCAGGAGTTCTAAACAACCCTAGACAGGCCCTGAGACATTGTCTCTCAAACACCCGAATCTTTTCCATATAGGACGGCGCTATATTAAACCACATAGGACAGCCATAAGCGATGATAGGCCTTATAAGGGCCACGTAGCAGATGACCTTCACCCTAGAGTCAAGTTGACTGCTGCGAAACAGTCTCCTTGTCAGAGCGTAGGCCCTCTTAGCCCCAGCAAGACAAGCAGCTATATGTTTGTCAAAATACAGATACTGGTCGAGCCAGATGCCAAGATACCGGACCACGTTTTTCACCGCCAACGGCCGCCCCTGCTGTCCAATAATTGTTAATTTTCTCCAGTTTTTTCTGGTATCCCCAGAGGCCCCAGCCAATGTAGTTCTGAACAGGATTGTTTCCGATTTTTGGAAATTGATTTTCAACTTCCAGTCATCGCAATACCTCTTAATTTGCTCGAAGTCACGCTGCAGAAGGATGTTAATGACCTCGATTTTTGGTCCTGACCTGTACGCCACTAAATCGTCCGCGTACGCTATAGCATGTCTGAGGGAACCCACCAGATCACTTGTGTAAATATTAAACAGGACCGGAGAATTCACTGCTCCCTGTTGTAAGCAGTTTTTAATTTCGAAAACCCTGCTCGAAGTCACGTTGCCAGCCTTGAAAACGAACTTCTTTCCCATAAGCATGTCGTGAATCATATTTATATAGCAAAGGTTTTTGAATGCCCAATCTGGTCAGCTTATAGAAGAGCCCTTCCAACCATACGGTATCGAAGGCCTTCTCGAAGTCGACCAGACAGGCACCCGTGCATTGCTTCTTACTCTTATTCCACTGAATGTCGGAAACCAGTTTCGACGCGGCATGAATAGTGTCATGCCCCGCTCTGAAGCCAAACTGGTTGTCCGGAATGATCTTATTTTCCTCAACCCATTTCAAAAGAGATCTATTGACGACTTTCTCGAATACCTTGCTAACATTCGGAAGCAAACTAATTGACCGGAGATTAGCAGGGTTCGTCCTATCTTTATCCTTTTTCGGGATAGGGTGTACCACCGCTATTTTCCACTGCTCCGGATAATATGCATTATTCAGCGCATTGTTAAATAGTGTGGTGAAGATATCTATCGCCTCTAGCGGCAGGTGTCTTAATACGACGTTTGGGACACCGTCCACTCCCGCCGACTTTTTGTTTTTAAGTGATTCAAAGATGCACCGAAGTTCATCTCTACTCACAAACAGATGAGCATTTTCATCGGCGACTATGCCGTTTGCACGGTTGTCGTCATTGAACCCGGTGAAACCGTTGTTCTCGGATCGCCAATCTTGAATTTCGGTCCGCAGATAAAAGTGGTTAAGAGAGACCCTCTCCTCGAGGTCGCGGTTACGGCGAACAGGATTGTTCACCATATACACAGTCTCAAAGAAAGCTCCCATCAAATTCACCCCCTCCTGCGGGTCTTCGACCACGAAAAAACCGTCGTCCGAGTCGGCACTTTCCGGACTTATGCCAGCAGTCAGTAATGTCTGTCTGTTCTCGTTCGTCCGAGGTATTCGAACACATGAAATGTCGTTATGATCCTTCCGCCTGAACAGTTTATTTATTTGCGGGAACATTTTCGGACTACTGGCTTTTATAGCCCGAATTTTATTGCCCCAATACAAACTTACAGATTTTCTGTAATTTTCTGAGATCAACTGTTTCAGGTTTTTGATCATCGAATTCAGTGTTCTTAACTCGGGATCGTTCCTGTCAGTGAACTGTCTGTGTAGCCGTTTAAGCCTCGAGAGCAGTCTACTTTTATGTCTGTACAGAGCATCGATTGTTGCGTTTCGATACTTTTCAGTTTGTTCTTCGTCCGTGGAACGTCCTACCCGAGGGATAGTCCGCTCCATTGTCTGTTTGATGACGTCATTCATTTGCCGTAAATGACTGTCGATCTCATCGTTCGTTAAGTTCCTGTTTGTCGGTGGGTCGATCTCGCATGAGCGTATGTCGCGTTTTAACAATCTGGAGAAGCGCGACCACTGCGCTTTTCGGTAATCGAAAGAACGCACTTGGTCGTACTGCTCCAGCTGCGTCTGCTCGTTCGGGATCCGTATTACGGCGGCAAGTCCGTAGTGATCACTATCGTACTCCACCGTTCGTAAACAGTTCCGCGTGCTTAGATCAATGTTTGTTAGTTCCAGTCTTTCGTCAACTAGCGCCAAGTCCAAGAAAGAACCATCTCTAGGGAAAGACGGGATATCCGTCGCGTACAATTCGAGTTTGTACTCAATCATATTATGACGCCACCAGTCGTGAAACTGGTTGCCTCTAGGGTTCGGAATATCATTTCCCCAAGCTGCATGTTTAGCGTTGAGGTCTCCGCCCAAAAAGTAATAATTATCTTCCGATTGAAGCTCTAAGCAACGAAAAAGCGTCTCGATCTCATTTAAAAATTCAATACGTCGAGGAGATTCCGGTGCGTAAAGCGACACCACATACATCCGCCTCTGGGTATTGAGGGGAATGCATACGATGCATGCTTCCAACACTTGGAACCTGCGCACGTCTCCGCTATATATGACCCTATGGCGCAAGCCTTTACGTATTAAGATAGCGACACCACCTCCCTGTGTGGAGTTGGGCCGGTCTCTTCTAACTACATGATAATTTGTATAGCCTAATTTGTGCTTCGGCGTTAGCTTAGTTTCGCTAACCAAAAGCACATCTGGCTTTTCGGCTTTCAACAGATTGGCAAGATTGATCCTTCTCTCGATCCTAATTAGTGAATTAACATTCACCGCAAGGATCTTTAAGTTTACCTCGTCCAGCGTACCCATCATATTTATGGCGCGGCAGACTCGGCAAACAGCGTCGAATAGATCATGTCTATTCGAGCCGCATGCTCATTTAATTGTTTCTGGAAATTGTCGATCTTTCCGTGCAGTGAGCTCTGATGTATCTGAGCTAAAAAAGAAACTCGAACTTTTTGTATAACAGTTCAGGTTATGCTCTGAACTAAAAAAGAAAAACGCCTATGATGGCTACGTTTAAAAACAATGGCTAATGGACAAGGGGTAAGATATCCTGTATAAATCCCCTTTACCATGTTTCCGTCCAGGCCATGTTTCAAGTAGTTCCCTCTGCACATCCACGTCATCTCTGTTTTGTACAAAATTACAATTAGTGGCATAGGGTTTTACAATTAGTGAAGATGAATATCCACTATTAGAATTAAAATGTTCAAGCAATTACTTTTTCGATGATAAATTAATTTATGGTCATGGGTATATTAAATTATAAATTTGCATATTTGTTTTGTTTCTATTTATATAGATAGCTTCAGTACGTGATGAATTAGCTGCACTTAGTGACGTTCTGATCGAAACGAAAAAAAATCGCGAAGATGTTGAAATGCATTTACGCGAAATGGCCAACACTTCCGAAAAAAACGTTACTGCAATTAGCAATGAGATGTTGACCGAACTAGACGAACAATTTGGCCAGCGGCAAAACGTGTTTGCAGTAAGTAGCATTGAACCCAGAGATGAATTTAAAATATAATCTGCAATTTAAAGAAACGTTCTATCGAACTTGCTCGTAAGCAAGCCTGGTATAGATCAGTTGCTCTTGGCGTGAAACGGAGAGAACTTTTGATATGGCTTTTGAATGCTATATTAAATACATTAAGAGTAAGGCATTTGAAATAAATGTTACGTTGTGCGCTTATCAAAATCTGCGTTTTCATTTCTCCATTTAGAAATCTTCAGAGATGGGTGCATTATTCGCATTTGTGCCGGAGATTTATATAAATATATTGCCAATACTTTTGGATACAATTTTGGATTTTAGTTTTCATGATCTATGTTTGCAGTTTGATATGGGCGGTAATAAAACAATTTTAAAACATTTAAATGTTTTTATAGTAACATATTTATTCATCATCAATTTCAGATGCTTCACAGGAGATATCAGTTGCGGCGGCATTTCTTGGTGAGCATTCAGCAGATCCTAGAATAATCTTGGCTTCCTGCAAAGATTCCTTATTGCAAGCGTTGGGTACTCTGATTTGCCATGAAGCAGGAATTTGTGCATTAGAGTCTTCGCCAAAAAAAAGGTAATACGATTATATTCCATTCCAATAATTTACTCACTAAAGGTCTTGTTGAGATAAGTTTAGAATTTTAACCCTAGAAAGCTAATATTTCTTTGATGTATCGATTTGTATTTACATTTTCATTATGTTAAATAATGAAACAAAATAAAAAAAAATATGAATGTATTTATTTTAAAATACACATTATTTACTAAGGTTACTACCTTCTTAATGTTTCAGAAGCATCTATTAATAGGAAGGAAAATTTAAATTTAGTACAGTTCGTCGATTAGACTAATAATTAGGGGTAGTCAACAACTTTAAGCTTTCTAGGGTTAAAGTCGTTGGCAAAAGTCGACGCAAGCGAAAAAGGCCAAAAGTATGATTTGGAATTCAATTTAAAACAAATATAATTTATTTTTAATTTATAGCAAGGATGCGCTGATTCAAGCTCTACTTCGACCCTATGAAAACAGAGCATGGGGTCAGAGCAATTGGCTTTTACTTAGATGTTGGTTGGGAGAAGGATTTGCATACAAAGACTCGCGTCAGCCCAGTATTTGGCAAGGTGGAAATGATCCCTTGACTTTGGGTCTTTGCAGAAGTCGAGCTAAAAGTGAAACACACACTGGTCTGCTTCACCATGTTGCTCCTGCGTATCCCTCCAAATATTTCCAACAATTAATCGGGATGCATTTAATCGAGGTTGAACCATATGCAACCGCATTCTTAAATTCTGTATTGACTCAGTTAAATTGGGCTTTTTCCGAATTTATATTATTATTACAAGAGGTAAGTAAATAATGGGATGTAAAATGGATATAACTGTTATAAATTTTATCTCTTATTATACAATACCTGTGCACGCAGCTTGGTCCGGAGAGAGACGTAATTTCCCTTCCAGTTGACCCTTGTTTTGCAAGGGAGTCCGCCTTTTCCTTGCAGTTAATCCTTATGTTTCCCCGAACGCAAGTAGGTGTTACTTAATATTTAGATGAACACTTATTGAGCTTGAGTACACATTCCAGTGCCAATGATTTTGTGATGTTTGCTTGTTCTATGCGTCTGATCACCGCCTGATAGTCCAGTGCTATAAGGATAATTCTTCCCTCCACCTGATTCTCAAGCAAATAGTCCAATGCATGCAGCAATGCAATCATCTCAGCCGGGTATACGGAAGTGTGCTTCCCGGGGCTTACGTGACGGGCTAGTTCCAGTTATTTTCAATAGTTACCGGCCCCGCTCCGCAATCCCTCATGGATCCATCCGTGAAAATCGAGATTTGTGATTCCTTTTTTTTTTTTTTTTTTTTTTTAAGTGCCGTTAGGGCCGCTGTTTTCTTATTAAATACGTCTAGCGGTAAGATCTCCATGATCAGTTTCAATGCGCATGTTAGTGTTGTATGCAGAGCTGCAATACGTACTTCCTATAAGTTTTCTATCTTAAGGGTTTTCCAATAAGAGGTGTTATTTTGGTATTCAAAGAAAAATTTCATTTTTTGAGATAAATGATCGGATGTTTATTTCATAATAAAGAGGAAGGTATGCCGTTAATAATGAAAAACAACATCAGCCAAATGGCCACCACGAGAACGCAAACAGGACCATATCATTTTCATGAAATTTTCCATAACCAAATTGCAAAGTGGCTGCCCTATGTCCTCGATAGCCTCACGAATTTTATCTTTGAGGTCTTGAATCGACGCTGGGCTGTTGGCGTAGACCTTATCTTTCACGTGGCCCCAAAGGAAGAACACCTCTTCGAGAGATAACAAATCCGGAAACTTTTCCCGTAAAAGATCAATGCTTTCGTTGCTTGTGTGGCACGTAGCGCCGTCTTGTTGAAAGTAAACGTTGTCCAGATCAATACCATACAACTCCGACCATAAAAAATCATTAAAAATCTCTCGATAGCGCAATCCAATCACCGTAACTGTTGATCCAACCTCATTTTCGAAAAAGTAAGGTCCAATGACCCCGCCGGACCATACAGTCACACGTTGAGGATGTAGAGACAAAAACTCTTGGGTTTTCCGAGCCCCAGATGCGACAATTTTGCTTGTTGACGTAGCCACCGAGGTGGAAATGGGCCTCATCAGTCAAGATGATTTTTCGATGAAATTCCGGATCATTTTCATGCATTTCAAGGACCCAATCAGCAAAGACACGTCGTTGTTGATGACGGGCGGCTTGAGTACTTGTGTTAACTGAACCTTATAAGCCTTAAGACCGAAGTTTTTATGCAAAACACGGTGTAATGACGTTTGTGGAATGCCCAATTCCAAAGAACGACGAGGTTGCACTGGTTTTATTCTTCACATCACTAACTTGTCCCAACAGCTCGAATTTTTCCACCAATTGCTGTATTGCGGTCCGACAAGGTGCTTCACGACGACCAAAAAATGCTTTAGTTTTGCGAACTGTGACTGCAAGATTTTCACAATTTTTGTAGTGAATTTTAATAATTTCAATGCGTTGTTGAAGCGTGTATCGTTCCATTTTTAGTAATGGCGTAGTTTCTACTTGTCAAAAGTCAAAGAATAAAAGCTTCAAAAGTGGCAACTACCGAAATATCGGGTCATTCACAATAACACCTCTCATTGGAAAACCCTTTAGTTATCATCTGACTTTCAAAACATATCTTATCGAAGGCACCTCAATGTCCATTATAAGCAGCTTTTCTTTTTTAGTTCAGAGCTGAGCACTGAACAGAGCATTATGAGCGCGATCTAAACCAAGCGTGCACAGAGCGTTCTGACCTTTTTTTGGTTTTTCTCTTTTTTTTATTTTCTGTCAAATGTGACTGGAAGTGTGCTTGTACATGTGTAATCAGCATTTTCCTCAGGCTGCCCAGTCAATTTATTCTGAGCTCATAGAGCGCGCTCTGATAATGCTCTGAACGAAAAAAGAAACACAAATTTGAGCTCTGATGCCTCTGAGCTAAAAAAGAAACACGAACTTTTTGTATAACAGTTCATGTTCTGCTCTGAAATAAAAAAAGAAAAAACGCCTTTAGTGGTCATCGCAATCTCCCTGGTATATATCCTTTCAATTTTTTTTTTATAGAAAGGATTTAGACCTGGAAATCTACCGTCTGGGCCCGCAATTTTGTGCGCTCCTTGTTTCCTTGGAGCCCAGGGTTGATCTAACTTACAGCTTTCTGGATAGTGTACCTCCATTAGGACCTCATTTGTGTGATCCAGTGTTTCCACTATCTCCCCCGGTGTATTGGCGTAAGAGGCATGGAGCGCTGTGATCGTTGACGGAATGTGAAAATAACAACACACCAAATACTATTTTTTTTTATTTATTGTAACATTTTTTTTTAAATTATATATACAACGAATTCTGAAAATATTAGTCAACAATATTAATCTCTTAGTGCAATAGATTGTACAATATTTTTTGTCATTCCATCTTTAGCTTACACAAACAAACTGGATGGTTTGCCAACTCTAGAGCATGCCACGTATAATTGTCCTGGGAGACTTATTAATAGTCATTGCTAATGCCAATCTAATTCGAAACTGAATGCGTTTAAATTGAATTGGCATAGGTAATAGGTTTTCATGGAAGTAATATACTTTCACCCCGGAATTTGCCATTTAAGATAATGGTTTCGATAACGTTGTTCATTAACTTTTTATCGACTAATCGCGTGCCGTTGCACATCCGTGGTGGGTTCGAATTACGAAGCAAAATAACCGGAGATCCAACTTTGAGTACTTAATTATTCGGTGGTATGTCTGGTAAATCCTATGAGTTTAACAACTCTGTTGGAAAATTTGCAGCTTCGCAATGGCATCGCAAACTGCATCAACGGATTTATATTTCACCAACTTACCTGGCAATATCTGTGGTATCTTGAGATTCAATTCGTTGACGTCCACTTTTTTTGCTGCTAAAATCGCCCTTTCTGCCAGGCACTCATGATGAATGTATTGTGTGTACATTGGGAAATATTAGGTTAATGAGAGAATCTTGCGAATCAATGATTGTGAAGAAATCGTCCGGTAATTTTATGCATCCAGTCTCATCTTTAGTAACTTTTCCATCGCCGATATCTAACAGTTGTTTTGTGAATGTTTCAGCAGATGGATCTTGAAGCATTTGGACGCGCATATTTACTTTAAGTTGAACTTTTTCAACATTACGCCACAGTGCGATGATTTCAAGCAAGTTCAGAACTACAGGGAAATGATAAAATGATAATTGTAAACGTCACTACTGCGATCGATGTACAACCAAAAATAATGGCCGACATTTTCCCGAAAACTGTGTAAGAAGTGACATACAGCTTATTGCAAGAGAGACAGGAGAACGCTCCCATCCCTACCCCGTGCTGTTTACGGGGTGAGAAGTGACCGCTGGCGGGGATAGTTGATCAAGTGTTAATTGATCAGCTATCGACCGGGGTTAAAAAATATAAAATGTTATTAAAAAGTAGGGGTTAGTGGTAGGAGGGTGAAAATTAAGGACTGAATATATTTAATGTCACACCATTAAAAATTATAAATTAAAATTCTTCTGCCGTTGCTTCGCCAGATAACAATTTTCGTGAACTTGTCACTCCCCAGCTCCAGCGTGCCCATAGAAGTACTCGCTTCAAAAATTAAATCGAAGAATTAAAAAAATGTTTCCATTTAACCACTTTATTTCATTTGTAAGTGTAAAGATGACCAAATAGTTATGAATTCAGTATTTTTTGAATAATTTAAAAAGGGTTAAATACAATGCTTAAACTAATAAAACGTATGGAACAAAGAGTGCCACAATATAACCTCATTCTCCTTCCAACGGTTCTTCTTGTATTGCTTGTATTATCCGAATATGGCTGAAGTCCTTCAGATCAAAATTAAAAACGAGATCCACGGGACGGAACTTTGTCATCGAATTACGATGTGTGTTTATACTCCATTGTAAATTTATCAGGGTTATGTCCCAATCCTAATCGTTTGGAGTGGAACAATTGAGTGAACTCAGTAGCGTTTTGTTCACCCACACAGTTTGCCCGTTTGCTCTCGGGGTCCTTACTGCTGTTTTCACATGCTGGATTCCATAAGAAGATGTTCCCAAATTCCTTCGAAGTGAAGGCAGTACCTCGGTCGGAGCCCTCAGAATAGTGTATTTGCTAAAAGAACAAACCAGAACAATTATATAAACATTACCCCGTTTGCTCCGCGGAAAAGGTCCTAAATGATCCAAATTGATGCATCTGAACGGGACTGGTAGCACCTCCATCACATGCAGCCGGCTCTCGGATTTACCGCCTTTAACTTTATTGAAGCAGCACTCTGGACATGCCGCTACATACGACTTTACGTAACGCCTCATTCGAGGAAACCAAAAATCCTTACTTATGCGGTCGATTGTCTTTTCCACGCCAAAATGCCCAGCATCGTCATGGCACGCCTTCGCGATACGCCAACGAACGAATTGCAGCACCACCAACTTTCTTTGATCTCCAACTTTTCTGTGCAAACGGCTGTCTGCATAGCATAATCCGTATTCGTCTGCTTCACCACTATCTCGTTCTCATCGCTCTCCCCTTTCAGAATCCTCACGATTTCTTTTAGTTTATCGTCCTGCATCGCGAAAATCCAAACATCGTCAATCGAAGATACTTTAAGGATGTTCTCAGCTACTGATGACATCATCTTTGACGGCAGCGTAGGAATTCGACTCATTCCATCTACGCGCTGCATCCTTGCTCCTGGACGATGATCGTAGTCAAAATCAAACTCTTGAAGACGGAGCCACCATCTTGCTATACGTGGAGGCAATGGCGTAGTCGCCTTTGTCGTTGCAACCGCGTTGCAATCAGTGATAACCCGGAATCGTGTACCCAATAAATTAACCCGGAATCTCCAACGTATCTACAATGGCCAGTACTTCTAGCTCATGGCTGGCATATCTGCTTTCTGCTTCGCTGCATCGTCTACTGTAATACGACACTGGCCTCATACCGTCGCCTTCCCGTTGAAGTAAAATTCCAGACAAACTTACTGAGCTTGCATCAGTGTGTACCTCATGATGCTTGCTCGTATCAAACAATACTAACACCGGTTCGCTTGTGATGGCAGATTTCAGCTTTTCAAATGCCTCCTCTTGTTCGCTCTGCCAATTGGATGTTACGTCCTTTTTCAATAAATTCGTCAATGACCATGCAATGTCACTATAATCCTTAACAAATTTTCTAAAGAACCCGGTCACACCCAAAAACTGTCGTACTTCAGTGGCATTTGTTGGTCTCGGAAACTCCTCGATGCATTTCATCTTATTCTCGCCTGACCGTATGCCGTCTGAACTTACTACATGCCCAAGGAAGTTAACCGTTGTCCCCATGAAAACACATTTTGACGCTCTGAGTGTTAATCCGGCCTGCTTCATAGCTTCCAAAAATTCTTGTAGTACCAACATTCCTTCTTCAACCGTAGCAGTAGCAATGACAACTTCGTCTACGTAATTCACTATCCGCTTTCGGTGTTTCAGCCGTCGTATTATTTGCTTCATCATCTCCTGGAAGTGCATTGAGGCATTCACCAATCCGAAAGGCATAACGTTGTGCTCATACAATCCATCTGGCGTAAGAAAAGCAGTGAACTGTTTACTTGTTTCCTTCAGTGGAATCTGATAATATCCGGCCGTCATATCCAGAGTGGTAAAGTACTTGTTTCGTGCCAATTGTGACAACTGCTCTTCGATTACCGGCGCGGGGAACTGCTTCTTTACAGTGACTGCATTCAATGCACGGTAGTCTACACACATTCGCATTTCTCCATTAGCTTTTAACACAAATACAACTGAAGCTCCGTGAGGCGATGTGCTAGGACGAACAATGTTGTATTTAAGAAGATTGTCCACAATCTCGGACAGCTTCACTCTTTGTGCATAGGGTACCTGATAACGTTTTCCAACTATGGGTTTATTAATCGTCACTTCTATCTCCATGTATGTATCCTTACAGCGATCAATACGTGATATATCTTCAGCAAAGCAATCGGTGTAGTCGATGAGAAGATCTGATATCGCTGTCTGATGGACATCGCTGAGCATCTTATTGATGTTGAGATCGTCTGGTGGTCCTGATTTTACCTGAAGGACGCCTGATTCCAAGATCACTCTCTGATTTCTTCGGCATAAAATGTCACGATAATAATCGCTGCAGTTGCTCAACCTTGCTGATGAACTGTTGTGATGAAAGCGTTCGTTTCAAGGCATCGAAATCCGGGAGAGATCCGATAATATCTTGGGATCCTCTTGGATGTCGTACCTGTGCCGCAAAGGGTGTTGTATAGCGCGTGTCACGTGATGCATGAGGAGCATGAGAAGGATTGTCTGCCTCAGTTGAGTTCGTTCGCATAGCCGCTGTGCTTAGACTATTTCGTGGGATGGCGCCAGAAGCTACACCACTTGCGGTGCTGTCGTTGGATGAGCTAATCGGTGTATGCTCACGCACACTTTTCGCCAAGTTCTTCACAATCTCCCTCAAGTCTCCCATGTCCCCATGCCAGGGTTCTAAGCCTTCTGCGCCTTCGGCAACCAATTCTTCGGAGTCTATCTCGTCAGAACCATTTACTTCCATCAATTTTGCAATTTTATGCGCCTTATTACCGACTATTGATAATCCACGATTGCGCAGTAGTCTATTTAATTGTTCTACTTTTGGAATTTCCAATTTAATGTGGTATTCGTTTGGGCTTCTTCAGATTTGCCCTCAGATTTCAGATTTCGTGTGGCTAATCGAACATAAAAACGCTCTTGCTCTTTTTGATATTCGTGCGACTTGAATATGTGTAGTCTTCGATACTTTTCTATGCGCTTTCCATTCACTGGTTAAATTTTATATTAAAACATTCGAAATTTCATTCCCGATTGATTTCTAAATATTTGTACACAAATAATTTACGAAAATAGATTCACCCGATGCAATGCCTTTCTTTGCTGTAGAAATATTTCACTAAAATGTAAACAAACTCCACCACTTGTCAAACTCAAATGCACTTGTATTGGTAAATCTGAGGGCAAATCTGAGAAAATATCTAGATTCGCAAAAGTGCTCTGAAATCTGAAAAAGATTGCTTTTTTTTGTCCCAAACGAACATAAAAATTGCTCTGAGGGCAAAAAAAGTGCTCTGAGAGCGCCCAAACGAATACCACATAAGACTTTTTGACTTTTTTTTTCTGTCTGCTCGTTCACCATCTTGGGTGCGTTTTTTTCTTCGAGACTCTTTGAACCTATTCGTTGTCTCTGTCGTGGTTCGTTGATGCGTTGAAATTGTATTTAGCAACGTTGATTGATTTTGTTTTCGTTAGTTCTAATCGGATACTTGCGGTTTTTGGGAATATCCCACTTCTGATGTTGTAAAGACCAAATAGTTATGAATTCAGTATTTATTGAAAAATTTAAAAAGGGTTAAATACAATGCTTAAACTGATAAAACGTATGGAACAAAGAGTGCCACAATATAACCTCCTTCTTAATCAACGAACGACTCTCTCTTCCTCGTCGTCGATCAGAACTCTTCTTCGTCACGACGTTGCAGTGTTGCCGTTGACATAAGTTAAGTAAATTCGCGCGAATTTTAAACTATTATTTTCTCAAATTTCCCCTCTAGTTATGTCAGCATTAAGAATTTAGTTATAGTTAAAATAAGAAAGCGACATGGCGGTATTTTCCTTTGAGCGTACAGACAAGAATTGCAGATCCGTTGGCAGACATTGTCAGACAAATTAAAAGTTTTATGTCAGGTATAACATAATTTGCCTGGAAAATGACCTTATGTAATGTAATTTTGTTATTCGTAGAAAGCTGAGATTTTCTATTGATAAATGACAACATCTGTATAGCTATTCTGATTTTCTTTACAGTTTTATCGATATGGTCCTTAAATGTTTTTTAACAAAAAAATGTTTATGAAATGTTTCGCAGTTCATTAATAATCTGTTTCACAAGTCTCCCTGCCGTGACAGTTTTTTTTTTTTGTTCTTCTAACATAAAATACAAATGTCCAGAAAATCTTGGAATAATGAACAATCGAAACTAGAAGGTTGCATGAATTTAAATTGTTTTCAAAACTAGTAATTGTTCACAGAAAAATCTAATTCTAACTTCAGTTTGTTCTTCTGGAATTTCGTGCTTAAACCGGTGTCATTTACTTTGCCAAAGAATTCCAACCTAAGCGGAACAGAGTGCAAACTGCAGTTAGATTTTCATTACATTTCGAACTGATTGTAAGTAAACTAATTTCCTTTTAGAAATAAAACGCACCATATTACGGAAGCGGTGTCGTTGTTGTTGACGAGCCTCTGGCCGTGAATTTCCGAAAGTAAAAAGCATTTCATAAACATCTAGAAAATACTTAAAAACATTTGACAAATGATTATAAAATGTTTCTGAAGCATATCGAAACATTTCATTAATGTTTAAAAAAAAAAAAAATCATTCGCTCGCACTAATACACCGAAATACCCAAATACTAGCAGCAAAATATTGTTTATTTGTTGCATATTTGAACATAGAATATGAAATTAGTTTTTTTCAAAAATAAAAATTATTAATTTGACACCCCCGACAAGCAAATGAAATCTCAAGAGGCGATCTAAACCCGGTAGCATATTTAAGCCGAGTGTGCAATGATGCTGAACGAAACTACCACAGTTAAAAGCCTGAAGTTTTGGCAGTGGTAGAGGTTTGCAAAAGATTTCCATTATATCTACTTGGAAACAATTTTTAATTATCACAGACTGTGCCGCAATTTCCAGCCTAAAGTCAACCAAACCACTCATTCCACGCATAGCCCGCTGGTTTCTGAAACTACTTGAGTATGACTACTATATCATTCATCGCCCTGGGCATGCAATGAAGCACGTCGACGCCCTGAGCCGCGCTCCAGCTGAAGCATCTAGAGATCCAGAATATGTGGGGGCCTGCATTATGAACATATGAATTTCCATCGACGACTGGTTGGCAATAATTCAGAAACAAGATCCGAAACTACAAGAAATAATGGATGTCATAAATGGAAAGTCAGTCTCGACTCAACGAAAAAACTGGATTTTATCATAAAAAAAAAATCGACTCTTCAAAAAGCACTCAGCGAATGTCGGAAATTCAGGAACTGATGGGACTCTCAAACGAATCTCACAACATTGTTTGTTTCCGAGAAGTCGCAGCTTTCTGCTACGATAATGACAGACAACATACGAAAGTGGCAGTCAGAACACCAAGATCCAATGGGATCGCCGAAAGAGTGAACCTGAGCATATTAGCATATCTGAAAGCAACACTATCTAATACAAAGGACTGGGACGTCGAACTTTGTCGATTACAATGGTCAATTAATACCAGGGCCAATACGACAACGAAATACTCGCCCATGGATTTGATCTACGATTTTCCGTTACGGAACATGAGTGGTAACAAGGTGTTGGCCGCACTTCATGATGACGATCTAGAGCCAGTTAAACCAACACTGACCATGAGACGTGAAGATGCCATTCATAGCATCGAGATAGCCTGCGAAATCTGGAAAAATAGATTTAATTCGAAGCATAAAAATCCACGTCGATATAAGGAGGGCGATCTTGTATTAATTTAAGGTGCTATACCAAAACCAGGCGAATCCCGAATGCTGGAGAAAAAGTACAGAGGTCCCTACGCTATAACGAAGGTCATACTATTCGACCGGTATGTTGTCGAGCACATCGATGGCGCACAACGAAAGTGACGCAGATTCAGCACAATAGCCAGCAGCGATAAACTAAATCCGTGGTGCGAATTATATCCTGAGGTTGATGAGGACTATGAAGCCGACGATGACAAAGAAGAAGACCAAGAATAACTCGGGATGAGTTTCGTCAGGAAGGGCCGAGCTGTCAACAACAGGCAGCACTGACATGTCACTTACATCATTATTTTGCTGTCCCGGTCGCCAATTCCATTTTTCCCCTTTTCCTTTTTTCCTTGACAAAACGCGTTCAGTCGTACGTACGGTAGTCACGTAGCTATAAAGAATAAAGACAATTTTGAGCGTATTTTTTTCATGAAGAAAACATTCGGTCTCGTGACACAATTTTGGTTCCTCAGTTCTAAATTCCACGAGCAATTTTGCGTTGAGTCGGCGGACCACCCAATCCTTCATCCAAACGCGTCCACGTGACGTTTGTGTGGCAATTCATCCAATTCGCTGCTCTCAAATACGTACGCGGCCAAAACAATGCAAATGCATCTTTTTGTTCTATTTTATTTCTTCGTGTATTACATTCAAGACTTTACCACAGAATGAAAAAAAAAAATTAATATGTCTGATAATGCCTACCATCGGATTTGCAAATATTTTGTAAACAACCATCTGCCAACCGTGTGAACTAATTTGCAGCAAACCGTCTGAAATGAAATTGTTAAGCTACGATTACACAATACACATGCCACTTTTCATGTCAAATTTTGACATGCCTATGTCATTATGACGTAAACATTTCTCCTAACTTTGTCACTTGTGATCGCCTGGTCACGCGGGCTGTCGCAGTGCTATCTTACGGAAGACACTCGAGTGACCACCGAATGGCCGAATATTTGTGATGTCAGCATGTCAAAGTTTACCACGAAAAATGGCACGTATAATAGTAGCTTAGTAGTTGCGACAAAGCTAGGTTTCCATTTATTTATTTTTATCATTAGATATTGTTTTGTAAGTCACACAAAGGAAAGATTGTGAGAATTTGGTTTTACATGAATTAGTTGCACCACATATTTGTTTTTATTTAAGATGGAAAATTTACATTTAATTTATTGCTGTTTTAGATACAAAATACAGCCAATCGACAAGATAGTGCAATATTTGACCCGAAGCAATTAAAGATTTGTTCCATGTGCTTTGAACTAACAGTTTCGCTGATGCGATGCCTCGAAATGGTGATTTCTATTGCTCCGGACATAGTACAGGACTCGTCACGACCTAATAGTGACCTAATACTAAACAGAGTATGCCAATTAATAAGCCAAGTGTTGTCGCGAGTAACAGTCCCACCTGGATGTTTTCAATACATCGTCGATATGTGCTCAACAGATCTTAACTCTGTGACACACTTCTCTATAATAACAGCAGCTATTGGAATCTTATTGGCTTTGATGAAAAATGAAATGGACTCCGATAAAAAACCAGCAAAGGTTGTTTCATATTTTAATTGTTAAAACATTTTGCAGTATTTCCATTTCAACAGATTACTCGAATAACACGTTCACTTCTCACTGACCCGAGTTTTCAAATCGCAAATCTGGAATTTGCCCTGGGAGAAATAAATACGCCGATATTAGAACAAACGGAAACGCCCCGGGGAAATTTTAATCCCCAAACTAGAGCACATATCGATCCTCTTACTAATGATGTCCGAGTACCTCTACCATCAACATCGGCTAAACGCATTAGATCAGATCCACCGATAATACGATTTTCTTTGTACGATTGTAAGTGCATTTATAATTGGTTTTAATTAAAAATAAATATTAACTATTACTATCTGTAGATCCTACACACGTCTCCGAAGAAGAAATTAATTTGGTAAAGAAATTGATAGGAGTGCTTCGAATGAAGCAATCTCTGCTTTCAGATATAACTCTGCCATCGGAAGACTCGTTATGTCCGATTTGCTGTGCCAAGCCAATTGCTGCTACGTTCAATCCATGTAAACACCAATCTTGCAGGTACGTACAAATATTATAGTTTGCTGGTGCTACTATGCCCCAGTTTCTGCCCTTGGACTATACTGATAAAAGGAATGTATGTCCTTCAATTCAATTCAATTCAATTCAATTTATTTGGCAAAGTACAAATAAGAACAATTATTGTCTTTTATAGTACATTATAGCTCAACAGATATACTTTAAAATTACATTTATACACATAATGAGCAAAGAAAAATAAAACATATAATTAACAATAAGTGAAAATTACATTTAAAAAATACAAAAAAAATAAAAATAAAAAAATAAAAAGAGATTAGATTATAGAAAAAGGAACAGAGGGGAGAAAATAAGGAAAGAAGAAGAGTAAAAGAGTAAACATAGAATACATTAATGTGCAAAATGTGCAAAGAGTGCACTTTTATTCGCTCCTACTATTTGCTTGATGGTAACAGGGAGAGAGTTCCAAAGTCTGGCAGCGTGGACAAGGAAGAGGCGTGAAGTATTCAAAAAATTAGAAGAAGGCGTTATGAGGTCCTTGTAGATTAATGTAAAGACTGACTAGTAAAAGTTACAATCCGACAAAGCTCCTTCAACACAGTGATTGGCCAGTGATTGGCAAATATAACTCTAACGGCATTATTTTTTTTTTGCTTGTGGCGTAAGAGTAAGAGGTGAAAGAACCACTGTCAAATGACTAGTAATTGGCTTGCGTAGGTTATTAAAAGATTTGAGCTCATCGCATCGGTGCGAAACGCATTGTGGTGTGAGAGCCATTAAATTTGTTAATATTTGATGACAAATCATTAGATTCATTCATAAAAAGATATCTTTTAGTAGTAAATTGGAAGGCGTGAAGATAAGTAGAGATAATACGGTGGTGGTTTTGCCGAAGTCGGAGTCGGAGGTAGGGATCGCACGCACGAAAATTAACAAAAAAAAAAAAATATAAAATTTTTAATTTTTTTCCGATTTCAGAGCATTTTTGCGAATCTGGATTATTTCTCAGAATAGCTACAGATTTAAAAATACAACTAAGTTTGTTTACGTTTTAGTGAAATTTTTCAACTGCAAAGACGCATTGCTTCGGCTGGTGTGAACTATTTATGTACAAATGTTTGAAAATCAATACAAATGAGTAGGATCATGGAACTGGATGTCTGGAGACAATCGTTTGTAGTCTACTAACCTCAGATTTACTCCTCATACTCCAGCAAAAGCCCCTCCATGACTATCTTTTACTTCGCAGAGTAACATTCAGCTCTTTGCTTTTCACCTTATAGTCATCCCATGCTTCAGGTTCTCCCCTTCTCATGAAGTGGTTGAAGGCAGTCCTCACAGCCTTCTTTAGCTTTTCAGGTTCCCGACACCACCAAAGCGTAGGATATTGTTTTTCCACTAAAGTAAGTTTGCGCCGCTCGATAACCATCAACAACTGATTGCAGATGCTTCAGCTATGATTCTACATGCCAAGTGTTTTTTGGTATAAATTTTGCCTCCAAAACTTCATGGTATTTTGACTTATCAGTGTTTGTCGAAACTCTGATGCATTTCTGATCGTTCTTTATCAGATCAATATCGAACATCAATGAGATGGCTGTGTGATCCGAAGAATAAAATGGATGTATATCAGATAGTTACACCAATAATACTAGTAAGGAATGCGACTGCCAAAAAACGGGTATGGTACTCTGTTCATTGTTAGAGATTAATTCACGAATTTTATCAAAGCGTTTTATGAAAGTTGTAACTACATATGTTGTTTTTATTATATTATAACTAAACTAAGGCCCGATCTATGAAGGATATTCAGCTAGTATTATGTATAATAATATGAGTAATCTCACCTATATTTATAAGAAATTTAAAGTGATCTAAGACGTATTTTTTTTTTTTTTGTTCCATAGTAATTGCATTCTCCAACATCTTATGAACAGTAAACTGTGCTTTTACTGTAAGACGCTAATCAATGACATTGAAAGTTCTGATGGAAAAATTATATATGGCGCGCATCCCCCCATGCCTTCCGAATAATGCCTCAATGTAGTACGCGCAAAGCCAATGACTTAAGTTACCCTATTCTAAATTGTGATATACAGCATTTATGATTTATATATGAAAAATTTTTATTCTTAGCATTTGTGGTTCTATATTTTAATATTATTGCAAATTTTTTAATTAGTTATAATTTTGAACTGCTACCTTAAAACATTGTTAATTTTTGACCAGATATATTGTATAGTACAAAAAAATTTGTAATTTATTTATTATTGGTAAAATATTAAAATAAATAAATTAAATGCAATATGAACATTTATTCAATAATTATTTGTGTTCTGCTCAAGACTAGATAATAATTTAATACGATTTCTATATAGCTAGAGAAGCAGGCCCGAGACTGGTTGCCTTGCAACAATGTAGAAATGCCCATTGAACTCCACCTAGAGTGCGTCCAATCCAAATCGGGCCGTAGTCATTCCTGGTAAGGATACATTTCTTACCTGTTTCTAAATTTAATAACTGAAAGGCTCCCGGAGTGCTGTTCCTGATCACGGAAAGAAAAAAAGTTTTCATTAGCCAAGGAGATGAAATACCTCAACATTGGTGATAGTTAAAATGGAATAGATGTTCCCATAAATCCTCTGTTCGCAAAGTTAAAAATTAAAGTTATACCAGATTTAACTCGCTATAAACATAAGCCACCAAATCACAGCATTCGTCGTAATCTAGTGATATATACAACAATGTTCACATATTTACAAACCAACAAACAATTTTTTTTTTGTTTTGTTTGGGGGTTTGCTGGAAGGAAAAATCATCGAAAGACTTTTCCAACGGAGTTTAGCGTCTAGGGTCATGTCCAGATATTTAGTTGTATTTGAGTATTCCACTACATTTATATGTAAAATGAATATGGACTGACTAGGTTAACAAACAATATAGATATTGAATCCGCCGTATATATCCATTATATTATTTCCTGTCGTCATCCCGAATGGGATTGCACCTAGTCGTTCGAATAATCGGCAATTTATTTTGAAATTATTTGAAAAATTCAGAAGAAGAATCCGCCGGTTGTCGGATTTCGAAATTTTTGAAGATATTACCTAATCTCTTGGCCTTGGCTTACTCTTACAGATCAAGGGGTCTTACCCGCCTCAATCTTCTGATTACATTGTTAGTATTTAATAGTTCTGTAAGTTCTACGTTAACATGGTTGAGAAGCCTACTTCTGTGCATTTGGGCAACTTTTTAAACTTCATCTTCAACTATTTCAATATTTAGATCTCTATGTAGATCAGCGTTGCGTCTGTACCAAGGTGCATTAACTACGTTCCTTAGTACTTTATTCTGGAAGACTTGAGTTTTTTGTTAATTTGTTTGGCATGTGCATGCCCACAATTGGAGCCCGTAGGTCCATACTGCTTGTATAGCAGTAATTTATTGTAGTTGGACAGGGATGAGTATCGAGAGATACATTTTACTGTATCGCATGTTCAACTCATCTCTTTTTTTCTTTACATGCGCTTTCCAACGGAGTTTAGCGTCTAGGGTCATGTCCAGATATTTAGTTGTATTTGAGTATTCCACTACATTTATATGTGAAATGAATATGGACTGACTTTAGGTTAACAAACAATATAAAGGGTCCGCCATCTAACTTTTTTTTTTTCAACTAGTGCTTATTTCGCGAATGGTAACACTTAGCTCATGTCTGATTTGACAGATAATTAGTTTTATCCTTCCGCTGAACGAATATGGTTGTATATACGCTTGAACAACGCTGGGAAATATTCCGACATTACTTTGAAAATCATGGTAATGTTGCAGAATGTGTGCGAAAATTGCGTACGGAAAATCATCTTTTCAGATGAAGGTCATTTTCATCTTGGCCGGTATGTAAACAAGCAAAATTGTCACATTTGGGACACAGAAAACCCGCACGCATACATTGAAAAGCCGATATACCCAAAACGAGTCACTGTTTGGTGCGGAATTTGATCCAGAGGCATAATTGGGCCATTTTTCTTCGAAAATGAGCAAGGAGTGGCCGTTACAGTCAATGGCGATCGTTATCGGGCCATGTTGAACGAATTTTTGTCCACAAAAATTTAAGAGGAGGATATTGGCAACATTTGGTTTCAACAGGACGGCGCTACGTGCCACACAGCCGAAGCTACACTCGATGTTTTGCGCCCTGTTTTTGAAAATCGCATTATCAGCCGCAGAGCTGATGTCGTTTGGCCACCTCGGAGCTGCGATTTGACACCGTTGGACTATTATTTGTGGGGTGCCGTAAAAGATAAGTGTTACGCCGACAAGCCAGAGACAATTGACGCTTTAAAGGACAATATTCGTGAAGCCATTGGTGAAATACAGCTGCACACAATCGATAATGTGCTTTAAAATTGGACCGATTGTGAAGGCTACTGAATGGCCAGCCGAGGCAGCCATTTGAATGAAATTATTTTCCATTATTAACCGGAAGGGTTGTACTTTCAAATAAAAAAAGAAATTTGAGAAAATATTCAGCAGTTTTTTTTTTAGCATTTAAAAAAAAAAAAGTTATTTGGCGGACCCTGTAGATGTGAAATCAGTCGTATATCCATTATATTATTTCCTGTCCTTCAGTGTTTCCACCAATGAATGTCCTTAACTTAACTCGTGATGCTGCTGCTAGAATTTTCGACTGACAAAAAAGTGGAAAGTAAAATCCAAGCGACTGGACCATTTCGTGAGATAACACGTTCTCCAAACTTGGTTTCCAATAAATTGATTGCGACATTCGCTGTTTGGTTTGTGGCGCCGTCCTATTGGAACCACATGTCCTCCAAGTCCATAGCGATTCCCATTCACACTAACGTGCGGTCTTGATCATCACGGAAGACGTACGGCCCAATGACGCCGCCGGCCCATAAACCACACCAAATTTTTTTCGGGATGCAATGATGACTCATGGAGTAAGTGTGGATTGCTGCCTGACCAATACTGCATATTTTGTTTATTGACGAAGCCATTCAGCCAGAAATGAGCCTCATCGCTGAAGATGATTTTTCGATGAACATCCGAATCATTTTCAAGTTGTTGCTCAGCCCAATTCACGAACATACGACGCTTCTGGTGGTCAAGCGGCTTCAGTTCTAGCGTCAATTTAATCTTGTAAGGATTTAGGCCAAGATCTTTTCGCAAAATTCGCCACAACGGCGTCACAGAGATGCCCAACGCTTGAGAACGACGTGTGAGAGACACATTTGGGATTTCTTCAACTGAAGCCTCAGCGGCAGCAATATTCTCGACACTACGGGCACTTCTTTGTCTCACTGGCACGGGAACATTTTGTACTGTGCCTGTGGATTCACATTTTTCCACTAGACGCTCAATTATTGATCTTCTAGGACGATTATGACGACCATAAAATGGACGTAGCACTCTTAACGTTGAGGCCACTGACTCCGAATTTCGGTAGTAAATTTTAATAATTGCGACTCGTTGTTGGCTCGTATATCTTTCCATCTGTCGCTGTCGCTCTACTTTTGTAGCGTCCCTGTTGAAAAAACCTTTACCTGCAGCAATATCAGCCTTTGGTACCGTACATTGTACAAAACCAAAGAGAAACCTTATGATAATTGAAAACTCATGCCATCAACGCTATTTTTCAGTAATCAGTAAATTACATAATTAATTCATATGCCTATACTGTTTATAATAATTTACCTACATCATTTAAAATGTTTATCAGTTTTTTTTTTGTCTCATATATGAAATTTTTAATTAATTCCTATTCCCCTTTTTAACTAGGCATTACATAATAATTGTTTCTTCTTCTTTAAGCTCGCTAAATCAAATGAAGGTTGAATCCTCATTGATAATACTCTCAATCATTAAAAATTCTGGTGCATCGAGTGTGTTCAGCCAGGTACTTCATGCATCTTGTGGCTAGAAATGGTGCAGAACTGGTCCCAAATGTGCCGGTTAGCAACTAAAATATTTCCAAATCCTGAGACGGATCGTCTCGCCAAAGAATCCATTGGTGGAAGGAGTCTCTTTCGTCAATCCATATCTGACGATACATCTTTGAAAGTCCGCCGTAAGGACATATTTATAGCATCTAAATATTAATATGATTGAAAAGAGCTCATCTTGAACGAGCGGACCTTTCAATAAAACATCATTTAGCGACATATTTGTAGACGTGCGTGAACTGCAGTCAAATACCAATCGTAATTTGGTGGATGTTGAGCCGGGATTCATAACACACTGATGAGGGGCTACATATTTTACTAGTGGATGGTGGACCTTTGGAACCCTTATCATGTGACCCATATCAATATACTCCTTAATGAAATTGGCATACTGATCCCTCAACTCCGTATTCCTCCCCAATCTTCTCTCCAAACTATAAAATCTGCGTTCTGCGCACCTGAAAGATTCCAGTAGGCCTTTGTAATTGTCCTTGAATGGGAGCCTAACAACAAAACGACCCCCGCAGTCCTAGTTACTGTATGGGTGAAATGTTTTTCACACAACTCTTCCTCCTCCGATAGGATTGGAACCGATGGAATGGATTCGATTCTCCAAAACCTTTCAACGAGTTCATTAAGGATTGCATCTTCATGCACTTCTGCAACGATGTTACAATTAGAAAGATGCATGTGATTGGTCTGTACTCTTCCAGACACAACCCAACCAAATAAGGTTTTTTGCAGAATCGGTCGCTGCTCTCCAAGTTTTATTTGCTCCTATCAATGAAGGTACGTGGAAATTAGGGTAAGCGAGTTCCACATTTTTTGGAATGCTCCAATGCGCAAAACGAGTGCCTCTGTCGTCGTACTGAAAGTTTGTTAAGCGCGAGCTGATTGCAATGTTTGTGCTATATATTTGACATCTAGCTGACTCTTCCCTACTCCATCAGCAATTTTCGTATCAACGCGAGTCCTACGAAGCCGCAGTTTCTGAACTAGCGATTCGGTCACGAAATTAAGCTGTGAGGCAGAATCCAACAACGCCCTGACTTCAAAGAATTGCCAAAATCCATCTTTCAGTTTGATGACCGCTGTTGCCAATACCACTTGCGCTGGATCCCTTTCTTGCTCGGCTTCGGCTACTGACGACGAGTGTAATGAGGAGCTTACCGGTTTTACTACTTCCGGCTCTGCCAGTGCCTCCTCATATGCTGCAGCCTTATTCTCGAACCGATGCAATAACATATGATGCGGTCTTCCGCAAACTTGACATTTAGTAGAAGAACACCTTCTCACAGAATGTCCGATGGCTAAACAATTAATGCAAAGCATCTTCTTCTTCACAAGAGTGAAGCGATCAGCAACATTTTAAAATCTAAACAGCAGTCTATAGTATGGCCTGATTTATTGTAGTAATTACAGGACACATTCGACGCGACGAGAGTAGTGTGGTGGTTTCCGCTGTATTTGGGTCTATTTCTACACGGTGTATTATGTGCTTGCGACAATGTTGCACATGTTGTGAACAACGACGATAGTTTAGATTCCCTAACTTCAAGATTTTGACACTTACGAGACAGAACTCCCTCGCACAACTCCCATGAACTCATTTTTGAGTAGTCCATAGCTTCGTCCCATTTCACCATCGATTTTACTGTCAAGCTTTTCACAAACCAAGTGACGCAGTTATGCATTGCCGATATTTTCGAACGTTCCAATCGAAAGCATTGCACTGAAATGGGTATTAACCGAATCAAGTAACCAACGTAATTGTGAAGATGGCCCTCGAGAGATTTTCGGCAAATTAAATAGCGCCTTTACATGTTCTTGTAGCATTAAATTCTTATTATCGAACCTCTCTTGTAAACGGCTCATTGCCTTTGAATAATTGATTTCGTTTACCTCAAACTCTTTGATCGCTGCGAGCGCTGGCCCGAGTTAAACTTTCCATCAAATAATTAAATTACTCATAACTATCCAGTACCAGGTTGTTGTGCACTAGTTTCTTAAAAATGCCAATGAAATTCGGATACTCAGTATATTTTCCAGAAAACTTGGGAATTCGATCGAGACACTGGCGCTTGTATAGCAAATGACGCATTCAAATTTTCCGGTTGGACAGCTGCCTTCAAACTGCTTTTCTGCATTAAAATTAACGATTTTGTCTCAATATAAATATCCTCAATCTCATTTCTACTTTTCATATTACTATCTGCATCAGCCTGTGAACTCAACCTCTCAATCTGTATCTGTGTATTCAAGATCTGCTTGAAATACGACTCTAAAATGCCTAATCTGCATTCTCATTCAAGCAAAGATAATGACTGCCCTTTGCTAGAAACGAATTGCCGAATGCGAGTTAAACTCCCCTTCGTTGTTGCACGGAGAGCTTTTAATTCGCTTAGCGACTGCGGAACACCTTCCTGCACACCTTCCAGCGCGCTTGAACTGTTCTCACCGCCTTGTGACAACATTTCTTCCAGCTAGGAAATGTTTCAAACTTGTGTCACCATAAGCAAGGGCACATACCTGATTGATCCAATTATCAATCCTTTACTCAGCCGGTTCAGCTTTCATTACTATCGGCTCTCGTGTCTCAGATCGTGGGATGTGCACTTGTATGCCAACTACTCAACTCCACTCGGTTCGCTGGCTGTCGTTGACCTCGCCAATGCGGTTAGATGAAAGCCCTTATGCTCAGATGTATGTCCCACTTCGTCCAGAGTTCTCCAATGTGCAGTTCTTCTGTGAGTTTTAACCGCACTTTCTCTCACACCCACACTAGTCCAAATTTCTTGTTCAACCAGAAATAACCGTGAGCGCGTGTTCCCAATTAACCGATTCGGCCTGAGTTTACTCGAAGTTCTTATTGTTACGAAAATAGTTCCCAAAATGATTCGTAATAGTTTTCACGAACTTTGTTCAACGAAGCTAAACTCTGAAATCCACCAACGAAATATGGTTTCAGCAACTAACACAGCGAATTTAAATAAAAAGGGCGATCGTCTAATTCAACTTTAAACTGAACTCTTGAATATATTTTCATCTCATTTATATAGAGCACTCTTTGAGTGCTTTCACATTTGTTTAAATTATTTCAGTATGATGTGTGAAATGAAATATGCGTGATTATTGTCGCAGAGTGACCAAACAACTATACATAAATATATTTATATAAACTTTCAAGGAAAACTTTCGTATGGATCCAGAAACTTTCAAAAATCTGATCCAACTTATTGAACCGTATCTGCTGCCTCTAAGGCACACCAGGCCCCAGAGTAGCATTACCCTACTAGAACAATGTTATGTTGTAATAGAGTACGTAGAAATATTCTTCTGTTTAAGTGATGACAATTCACGAGAAATTCATTTCAGGTTTCTATCATTGGAACAATTTTAGAAGATGTTTGTTCTGCAATTTGCAAAGGTATCCGGATAAATTCCTCCGCTTGACGAAGTTGAAATGGTGAAGATTTACAATGAGATTAAAGCACAACGGAATCTTTCGAATCGCGTAGGGGCAATTGATGGGAAGCATCTTGCCATAAAATGCCCACAAAATGCGGGAAGCATGTTCTATAATAATTATTATCGATATAGGAGCGTATTTGAGTGAAGGTGACGCTTATGTTTTTGGAGCAACTCGGAAAGGACATAATTCAAGACAAGTTGCAATTTCCACCGGACATACCAGTTGGATTCGAGAAACTGCCTCTTTTAATCTTAAAAAGCGGATAGTTAAATTAATATACAGATGTCTCATCCCAATGTAAAAGAATGCTTCTACTCCTTGCGATCGTCCAACAAAGATTGTCCAACAAATGGAAGGTGAAAACCAAAACTCACTGCACCTCATTTGAGAAGGGTTGATTTTCTGTATATAATAAAATAATAAAATAATAAAATAATGACACTTAGCAGTCATCCTACATCGTGGTATTTCTACCTTTTTGTAGAAATGTTTATGTCCGAAAAACCTTCCGTGCAAAACGAAAATAAAGCATCAAAATTTTGGAAATATTAGGAATCTGGCGAAAAAACCTTCGAACTACATTGCAACACACTAAATGTCCATAAAAAAGGGATTTAACTTTTAGTAAAAATTTCTAGTACCAAGAAATAATCATAATAAACAAACAAACTGCGATTTTTATACTGAAGGTTAATTGAATGTGAATTTCTATCCGAATAATACAAATTTTACTTTAAGAAGAAACATTTTTTTCAAAAACAAATCGAGGGAATTTGAGTTCGGTGAAAAGGGAAAAATGCCCACGCTTCGTGGGAAAAATAAAGAGACAGATTATGGCACAGTGACTGACAGTAGGGTAGTTGGTAAGTTTCTATCAGCTGATGGATGCGTTCCAAAAGTTTATATTTGTTGTTTTATTTCACCACGAAAACGTTTATTTTACAAAATGGTTAATAACTAATGTAATCAACGTATCAATAAAGAAATAAATTGAGAAATATTCATTCGTAGGAATAAAATAATACATTGATGTACCTACAGTAATTCTTTTGTTTTCGTTCGTTGTTTTTGGCGAAAAATTATTTTGCCGGCGAATGTCGACAGAAAAAAGGCAACGAATTCAAATGGAAGAATTGATAAGGAATATAAAAATTTAAGGTTCGTTGGGGTTCAGGGCGGAGATATGAACATTTCTGAGTGGGTAACAGTTTTGAGTTAAAATCTTTTCATGAATTTTCCAAAAAAAGAAAAGGAAAAAAAAATATTACAAAATTTAAACAATTTAATAAACAAACGAATTTCAAACTAGCGTAATTAATGAAAACAATTGAGTCAGCCGAGAACAGCCATGAATAATGTTTATTTAGAAAATAAAATTTTTGTCATATCCATCGAATTCAGGTTTTTGGTTTTTATACTATTCTGGTGCAGATTTCATTTCGAAATGTTACCTTTCAAAACACCTTCAAAGCACTTAACAATTAATGGGTCATGACGAAAAAAGTAATAAGGCTGTCAAAAAAAAAAAAAAATTCTTTCAACTTTTTAAAATTACTTTTTTTCTAAGTTTTCATTGCACTTTAATAACAAAAATGTCTTATAGGTACAATCAACGAAAATTAATTTACTTTCTTTACGAGAAAGAACTGAAACTAAAATATATATCTATCAGTAAAATTCCAAATAATTATTTGTAGATACTGATTTTATTTTATTCTTGCAGATGATCTCTATAGTTCATCGATTTCCATTGTTTACAACCACAATGTAAACATCCTGTACTGTATGCATTATCTAGGTAAAATAAAATAAGTCCTTGTAATATTCGTTTTAATGAAATAAAATTGTTTCTAAATTCACCACACCATACCCACCGTTTTCTAGACACATCCCGATAACGGCCAATTATTTGAATTATTTGAATTTTTTCCAATGTCAACACAGAATGAGTTGTCAGTCATCTGTCAGGTTGCTATGTGCAAATGTATGCGTGCGTCTTATGGACTTTAACATGGCACACATACTTTCGCACATAGGAACACGGAAAACAGCTTGTAGGCAAACTCTCTTAAGTTGGAAGAGCTGACGGTCTATTTAATACTTAGTTTATGGTTTTCTAGACACATCCCGATAACGGCCAATTATTTGAATTATTTGAATTTTTTCCAATGTCCCCACAGAATGAGTTGTCAATCATCTGTCAGGTTGCTATGTGCAAATGTATGCGTGCGTCTTATGGACTTTAACATGGCACACATACTTTCGCACATAGGAACACGGAAAACAGCTTGTAGGCAAACTCTCTTAAGTTGGAAGAGCTGACGGCCTCTTTAATACTCAGTTTATGGTATTCATGCATCATGCATACGAAATTTAAGAGAGAATTTTCATTTCATAATTTGCGGGAGCTGGCAGTCTATTTAATATTAGTTTATGCTCACAATTAAGTGATGATTTGAAATTTGTTATCCCATTTGGCATAAATGCGTCGATTTGTTTTGAGTTTTTACATATTATAATGTATTAGAGTTATGCAGTACGAGGAAAAGTCAACTGGAGTAAAACGAGATTGGCGAAAAAGTATGTTTTAATATTTCTATAAAAAGAAAGAGAAAATACATGTTCATTTCACTAGTGATAAATATGACGTTGATAAAGAGATGGCGCGCAATGCAGATGGTGAGTTCCTTTAGGTTGTGTTACATCTCAGGGTAGTAAATTGTTAATGTCTAACATCCCCTCTCAATTTAGTGCCCGGCAACGATTTGAACTCCAAGTCCAAGTAAACAAGTTTTATGGTTCGGCTTGGCCATTGGTTTGGTAAGAATGTCCGCTACCATTTCTTCCGTTGGTATATATTGCAGTGACACAGGCAAATTTCTCAGCACATCACGGATGTAGTGGTATACTTTATGTCGATGTGTTTAGATCGAGCGTGATACACAGGATTTTCAGCCAGCTTTCCAGCACTTTGATTATCGTTATACATCCTTACCTTGCAGAGATTTTTGAATCCCAATTCTTTCAGGAACTTTAATAGAAAAACGGCTTCTCTGCTTGCATCGCTTACAGCCATATACTCTGCCTCGGTCGAAGATAAGGCTACTGTACCTACGCTGCTTCCGGGATTCTCAGGATATCATTGTTTTCCCAAGAATGAACACCGAGCCGGTGTAAGAACGACGATCTATTGAGCAATTTCCCCAATCTGCGTCTACGTAGCATGACAGAACTTCGTCTTCGTCTCTATTGAATTCCAGTAAATGATGACTTGTGCCTCTGAGATAGCGAAGAACGCGTTTGGCGGCAATCCAGTGAGAGTTGCTGTAGCAATTATTAAATTGACTGAGGGCACTTGCTGAATATGCTATGTCAGGCCGAGTGGCCACGGCAAGGTACATCAAATTGATCTTGGCTTTCCTTTACAAGCTTAGAATCATTTGCCATTGGAGTATCTACCGGCTTGCAATTTTCCATCCCGAATATCTTCTATATATCCGCTCTGTGACAGTTGGATTTGGTCCCCAGATCGTCTGATCTGAATCCCTAGACAGTAGTTTGCTTCACCAAGATCGCGCACAGTGAAAGACTCGGACAGCGTGCGCTTGATGTGGTTTTCCATGTCCAGCTCGCTAGAAAATGTTAAAATATCGTCAACATAAAGCAATATAAAAGTTTTCTTGACCTTGTCAGCGTATATGCATGTATCGGAATCCGTCGGGTATAGTCCAATTCGTCTCAATGTTTTGTCAATTTCAAGGTTCCATTGATGTCCAAATTGTCGTAACCCGTATAAAGCCTTGTTGAGTTTGCAGACCTTTTCGTTTCCTCCTTGCAAGTGTTTGACATTCTTTCTAACATTGCTTCCAGTAGAATAGGTTTGTCCATGTAGATGTCCTCATCTATCTTCCCGTTTAGATACGCTGATGTGATGTCTAATTGAGAAATTTTCATACTCTCCCTCGCAGCGAGAGCGGTTAACAATCTCAACGAGGTTAACCTGGCGACTGGCGTGAATGTGTCATGAAAATCTACCCCCGGTCTCTGAGTGAATCCCTTTGCTACTAGCCTTGCCTTTCGCCTTTCAAGCAATCCATCAACAGTCCACTTGTTCCGTAGTACCATCCTGCAGCCAATCGGCGTCGTACTTTCCGGTTTGTTCACGATCGTCCAGGTGTCGTTTGCTATCAGAGTTTTAATTTCGGTATAGATATCATTTTCCCAATCTATTTTATGATCTCCTGACATTGCTTGTGAGAAGGGAACTTCGGAAGCGGTCATGGCAAGATTAGTTGCTTCCTCCGTCTGATCGTCCTGCAATTGAGCGTTGATGTTGTTCTCAGTGTCTTGAAGCTGTTTGAATGATTTCTTTGGACGTCCTCGTTTCCCCGTTTTTAATTTGATTGGACACGTTTGTTGTTAGGTGTAATGAATGACGTACTCGTGGTAATGTCCGTCATTTCATTATCCAGCTTGACGTCCTCATATTTACCATCGGGAGTAGTCTGATTGGTAATTATAGTGACGTGATTGTCCAAACTGTAACGCCCGTTCATGGTTTCCTCAAAGATAAAGTCTCCGAAATTACCTCGATTATGATTATCGAGAAATTTAACACCTCTTGACACGTGAATTTTCTTTTGAGATAGAACCCAGGTCCTGTAGCCCTTCTCTGTGTCAGGATAACCGACGAAAATTCCTTCAATAGCCCTGTCGTCAAATTTTCCTTTGCCAGGAGTCTTGTCTAGTATATAAACTTTGCTTCCGAATGGGTGGAAATAGTTTAATTTGGGTTGTTTGCCTGTCCAGATTCCTTCATCATACATCGGGCTGATTCTACCAAGGTTCGGTTTTTTCTTTCGGCAACGCCGTTCTGTTCGGGAGTGTATACAGTAGTTAGGCGCCGCTTTGTGCCGAAACGCTTCAGGAGACTGTCCATTTCTGTGTTGCAGTACTAAGTTCCATTGTCAGACTGCAGTGCTTTAATTTTTCGTCCAGTTTGTGCTTCTGCAAAATTTTTAAAATCGTTAAATTTGGAAATGACTTTGTTCTTACCGCGTATAAAGTATATCATGCAGAATCGACTTTTATCGTCAACAAAGGTTACGAAATAACGAGATCCGCCCTGAGACTCCGTTCTCATTGGTCCGCAAACGTCGCTGTGTATGATGTCGAGTAGTTCTTTGGATCGTTCAATCCGACTTTGAAATGGTGTGCGTGTAAGCTTGGCAGCTATACATGTTACACATGTTTTTGGATGTGCTCTGAGTGTAGGTATCAGTCCCTTTTAGGCCATGAGTGACAAGTCGTGAGCGTTCAAATGACCGAGGTTTCGGTGCCACTGATCGACGTCTCCAGATGGATTATTCGATATAATGTTACTTTTATTTTGTTCCTCACTCAGGTAAACAAAGCGTGCAATGAGGTCAGCCCCAACGGATACCCTTACTGTGCTCTTGTATCTCTTACCCCTCGATCTACACACCAAAGACACTGCACTATGCAGCGCTATAAGACTCAGGGAGTCTGGGTGCTGGAGTGCAAGGCCGTATGGCCACAGCAACATCCTGGACTCATTACCAAACGGCATGGTCACGTTTCCAACCGACTACATCACACCACAACTTAATTTTAAAAAAGGCTTCCAAGTAAGTTTCCCTTCCAGAGCTCAGTGGAAGAGGAACGAAGTAGTGCAGGGTTTCGACACGGTCATATACACTGACGGATCTAAGATGAACTGTGGTGTGGGGGCCGGGGTCTACTCAGAATCACCGAATATATCAGAATCATATCGTTTGCCGGACTTTGCCAGCGTTTTCCAGGCTGAATTACTGGCTATCCGAGAAGCTTGGGCGCATTTAGGGCGTGACACAACGCATAAACAAAACATTGCTATCCTGGTAGATAGCCAAGCCGCCATCAAAGCCATCAATTCGGCTACCATATCCTCTAAGCTGGTGCAGGAGTGCCGGAACGAGCTCTCCCGCCTGGGCGAACGTTTCAGTGTCACACTACTCTGGGTACCAGGGCATAGTAACATAATAGGTAACGAGCGTGCAGATGAGCTGGCCAGGCGGGGTTCAGCTCTAAACAGCTCACGCGCGGCAAGGGTCCACGTTCCACTAGGAGTTGTCAAGGGACAAATTCATTCGCTTTTTCGGCAGAAAGCCAATCTCCAATGGAAGGGGCTGACAAACTGCGTCATATCAAGGAAGATGTGGCCAACATACGATCAAAATAGAACAAGAAACCTTCTAAACAGAACCCGCCCAGATATCGCCAGAGTCTCGGCAATAATTACGGGGCATTGGCCAATTGGAGACCACGCGGTCAAACTTGGGATCCCATATAACCCTCACTGCCGCAGTTGCGGAAATACAAATGAGAAAGAAACTCTCTTCCATTTCCTCTGCAAATGTCCGGCACTAGCAAGAGCCAGATTGCGCACACTGAACCAACCTTTTTTCGACGACCTCAGTGACATTTCGAGTAAAGGGAACTCCACAGGTTGGATATCAGTACAGAACGCACCACACCCTTAACAATCATCAAAAACCAGGTAACACGAGTCGTGGTAACAAAAAGGCACATCATAGTGCTACTTGGGTTCAAAGCTGAACCGCCACTCCTACCTACCTACCAGGTAATTAAATCTCCGTCACGATCAGCGACGATTTTAGTTTTCCCGTATTTGTTCTGAAAGAGGGCCTTGTTTATGGTAAAAAGTACTTGATCCCCCTTGTTGACTATCTTGGCAATTGAAATCAAGTTGGTGCGCAAATCTGGTACATGGCTGAATGCTTTCCAAAAATATTTCATTTTTGCAGACGTGCGAAGTACAACCGCTGTCCAGACACCACCTTTCGCCAGTAATACAATCATTGGAACTGTTCATGAAGTATGAGGTGTTTGTTTGCTCCATATTTGTTTTTGTGTCCTTCTTCTTGAAACAATCAGCTGCCTTGTGACCTCTCTTTCCGCAGAAATTGCAGTTTATTTGAAGGGAACATTCGCTGTGTTGTTTTCGCTCCTACTTTTGATTTGCTTTTCGTGGTGATTCTCCCTAGAGATTCGTGTGTTTCTGACGTTATGCTTGGCGAACAGTGCTCCAGATGGTCTGTCCTGTGATTTGCGAACTCTTGCTTCGTATTCTTCTATGATTTTTATTTTTAGGGTTTCGAAGTCAGGAAGATTGTCACGGGATTCAATTGCGCATCTGAAATTTTCGAAAGATTCATGAAAACTATATAGTAACATGATTGCTGATAAATCTTCATTAATGTTGACTTCTATATTTTGCAATTTGTCAACTGAATCGAAAAATTTAGAAAGATACTCCCTTACATCCGCGTATTTGACTGAGTTCTGATGGGCTGATGGCTAGAATTAAATCCGATTTGGCCTTTCGATTTTCAATTATCCATGCGTCTTGAGCTTGTTGCGATTTCGCTCGTTCACCTTCGTTTTGTCCGACAACTTCAGGTTTTGGTTTCTGTCCGCTGACATAGATCCACGTTTCATTCTTTACTAAAATGGCTTCAATTTGAATTTTCCACGTTTCATAATTCTGTTGCAACAAGGAAAAACCGCTAAAGTCGAATTTGATAATTTTTCAGGAGAGCATATTAACATTTTGCTAAAAAGCTTAAAATGACAAATGGTTCTAAACTATCTATTAAAAGTCGTCGGCATTAAAATTCCAATTTTGAAGATAAAAAGCTGGAAAAAACGAATCTTGAAGATTTGGGCATGCTGAATCTAATTGTATCAAAATCTCATTTCGTCTTAACTCGACTTTAGCTGTTTATGCTCGTGGCAACAGAATTGTGCTTGGATAAAGTTTCGATGCGAATCGAATTGACATGCGCCATGTTTGTTTTGTTACAGATTAAATAATCGTCTCAATTTTACTTTCTTCCACGGTGAGATGGATTTAATTGTTTTTCAATTAATGAGTTGAATTTTTATTTGGCACTGGGACCATAACCTATTAGAGTTATGCAGTACGAAGAAAAGTCAACTGAAGTAAAACGAGAATGGCGAAAAAGTAATTTTTAGTATTTCTATAAAAAGAAAGAGAAAATACATGTTCATTTCATTAGTGATAAATATGACGTTGATAAAGAGTGATGTGAATGGTGAGTTCCTTTAGGGTGTTATACATCTCAGGGAGTAAATTGTTAATGTCTAACATAATGGTATCAACATTCGGCAAAATAAATTGAGTGTAAGAATTTTAAATGCAGTGCCGCTTTTTCCTCTTCTCGGATGTTTGTAGTTCAATCAGTACAAACTCTTGGACATTTTTCCATTCATCAAAAAGAAGTTCAATTAATTCCAGTTCGCTTTCATCACTAGGTAGATGAGTCAACTCATTTATTTAGTACATAAACTAGCAAAATCTTCTAGTTTACCAGATATTTTAACGAATTTTCGTATCGATTTTTTTAATTTTTTAATTATTTACCTATCTGTCATTTTTCATAGATTACCAACAAAAGCGTGGTAGGAGTAGTGATTAGAACAGCTGAAATCACTGCTACACAAGCATCTGTGGATTGGGTTAAGTTAATCATCGGAAGGTGGATGTGACCGGGTGACGATTTGCTTTGGATATACTAAGGGCGACCGAAGAAGTCTACCCCCCGATCGTAATCTTTAAATAATCCGTCTATAAGAAGAGAGTGGTACCTGGTACGGACAGTAGCCGGTGGGACTAACTGTTTACACCGAGCTTATATTACAGCTCATCAAAGCCATTTAGATGTAATGTATTTGCCAGTACATCATATGTCTGTGCGAGCCACAAAGAACTTCGAAGAATTAATGTCTTAAGTTGGCCTTGCGTAATTTGGCAAAAGCTGGACAGGTGCAAAGAAGATGAACAATGGTTTCTTCGTCCTCTTCATCCATACAACTCCTGCAAACATCATTGCTGGGTGTTCCCATTCTACGGGCGTGCCTTCCTACCAAACAGTGTCCTGTTAATGCTCCCACAGCGGAGCTGAATTTGTCTCTACTTACAGAGAGAAGTCTCCTTATAGCATTAAATTTTGTCCAAATCTGCCTGGATGTAATGCAGGTATTTATACTGTTAAACCTATTATTGGCGACCCTTATTGCCTATTTAGGATTTAGGAAGAATTAAATAGATTGCATTGGAGCATGCGATTTACTGTTGTTGGTTATGTGAAGGACACTGACACTGCAGTTGTCAGGCAATGTTAAGTTCAAGTGATCGAGAAAAGACTCCCGCTCCCGTGCCGTCCGTCATTTTGAATCCATCTGTGTAGAATTCAACTGAATTAATATTGTCTTTTGTGTCATTCTCCCATTCGCAACGATCTAGTATTATTGCTTTATATTTTGTGTTAAAGTCCTCGAAAGAAATAATGTAATCTGTGTTATTTGAAAAGACGCTACTAATTTCCCAAAGATATCGACAAGAAGAAGGTATAGTATTGGGCTCTTTGCAATTGCTCCTAACGTATTAGCTCCTAATGAGAAAGTCCTAGCAATTAATGCAATAATTCCCAATTCTGAAAATTAAATAAATCCTTATTAAGGATGAAATATCTTCTATCCCAAAAATGAAATATATCCCAACCAAATCCTAAGCCAAAGGAATGAACAAAAAGTCCTAAAGTACAAAACATTTATGTTTATTTAATTTATTGTCATAGTACAATATTAATTATAGATTTGGATGTTGTTAAATGTGAACCACTACGGATTTGCATACAGGGCATCTCATAAACTTGTCCTCATCCGAATGTAGCTTACCGAAGCATTCGGTACACTTTCGGTACGTGTAACACAGCAGATGATGCACAAGTATTCATCACCATCTTCGTTTTGTTTCAAATTTGACGTGCTTGGCTTGTCCTTCTCATCACTGTTGTGCTCTTCACCATCTTCCAAATGAACATCCAAAATAACTTCGTCCGGCTGCATTTCGATGCAGCCATTTTAAGGAAAAACCATTCTGTTGATAAACACAACTGACAGTGCCACCTATTGGGTCCAATAGTATCCTATCTTTCAACCTGGACCCAGCCATACTCTTCCACAAAATTTCATTGAAATCGGTTGAGTCGCTTCGGAGACCGACAACAGCTCCACGCATCGGGTCCAAAACTATCCCTAATATCTTTTAAGTCCTGAAATACATCAATACAAACAAAACAAAAAAGAATCATGAAAATTGGCAAGTAGAAACTAGAAACTACGCCATTACTAGGGCCAAGTACTCTCTATGCAAGTCATACAAATGGGCGCATTGATGCTTTCTTGTGCGTGTGACATTTTGCCTGCGTGTGCAATTCTTCTACGTCTCGTAGAGAAATTTGAAAAAGTGAAAACGATTGTGATTTGTTTAATTTGACAAATGCCACTTTGATTGACTCCAAAATAACTACTTCCTAACTTCAGGTAAATTTTATTCTAATAAAGACAAATTTTTGAGAAAAGTTGTGTCTAATATGTTTTATTGCTAAGGGCCAATCGAAATAACCGAAGTATAGCAATGTTGATGTGTTTAAATCAAACTGCAATGATTGACGTCTCGGCCAGAGACAATACTGAGATCAAAAACTTCGGCCGATTTTCCGTTGCTTTGCCAACAAGCTATAATTTTACGGAAGTGCCTTGATTTGGTGCGCTAGTATTGATACATAAACTCGTATTGACAAATGTCACTAAACTTCAAAAATTCCAGCTCACCAACTCAATATGAGCAACTTCCGCTATAGGCAAAGTTTCTGTCAGCGTTCATAGAATTTTATCCGTTAAATTTGAAATTTATTCGTTACGCGTGTATATTTTTTTAGGAATACCTAAGTGTACTTCGGTTTAAAAAATTTATGAAAATTGAACAATGTAGATTGGTTGAGGGAAAATAAAAACATTTTGCGTAATTTTTGTTCAGTTATTTAAGAAAAATGTACTCATGAAATCGAAGTAAATAACTATTTTGTCGGCGTTTAAGCTTTTTACATTTAATTTTTACCTTAAATGAACTGTATAAAAGCTATGAAACTGTTGAAGCGATGCACAGAATCAAAAACAAAGCAAGACTGTTGACAAACATATTATGTTTTAATAGGCTTTTCATATCGAACTCAAAACTGAGTTTTCGTCGAAAACTCGTCGATGCATTACACCGACCACCAACTAGTTTTCGTTTGACGTTTCAATCGAAAACTATTTCGATCACATTAATTAAAAAATAAAAAGAATTTGGTGCTTTTAAAAATAATATTAGCCCATCAATTAACTGTGGAAAATGATTTTAAGTTGTGAGTTGTGACATTGGTTCGATCAGCCATCCTGCTAAATTTGTTGAATGTTGCAAAAGGTATGTTTGTTTCAACAACCCAACGATTGGAAGTCGTTTTCGTGGAAAACGACTTTAAACGACTTTTTTTGAAAACCGAAATATGTATGAAAAACTTCTGTTTTCGATGAAGTTTTGGTGTATTTTCGCGAAAACCCGGTTTTCGGCTTGGTGTGAAAAGGCTATAATCTTAAATTCTCCATTTTCTCAATTTACTTTTTGAAAACAAAATAATGCCGCACAAACATATTTTATTAACTAACTTTTCACATAGAAAAGTCATAATAAATATTTAATAGGAAGAATCATTGGATGCCAAATCCGGACCTCAGCGCGATTTTCCTGAACTTTCTCTCTGCCTAAAACTGAAATACAGCAATACGAATAAAACCAAAAAAGGGTCTTCAAAATCGTCCCAGGGGTTATCGAGTCATAGCACCATCGAATTTCACCCCGAAAGCATTATATAACTATATAGAAGATAAAAGATGTACAGCTTTTTAGTAAGTTTGGTCCAAAGCTAAATTTTGCGTTTTCACGAATATTTGCTTTGAGCTCGTTAATGATCTAAAGCTTGCTGGCGTACACTTTGCTTTTCAAATAACCTCACAAAAAAATTTAAGTGCTTGAAGGCCAATTAATAAATGTTAAAGTTATTCAACGTTTACATACCGAAATAAGAGATGGCGCACCCTGTAGTTATATTAATTCCATTTTAGCACAAGCTAAAGCTCAATAGCAAAAAAACAAATTCATTTAATGTAATGTATTTTCTTAGAATTCGCAAGAACACTGCAATAATTAATAGAATAGGGCTTCTATAGAATCTACGGAAACATACCATCTACCATTTTGTATTTTTGTATAGCACCTACATAACATATTGCTTTGCGAATACTAGCTATCTATATATCTACATATGTCTGGATGGTTAATCTTTAAGTTATTTATTAACAATAATTACGCCTATCTAAGCACATTAAAATTATATCTCTTGTACGTCTAAAACATAAATTCAGAATTTATAGATTACAAATTATTAATTCACATTATCGAATAGCACTTCTATATTAGCAAAATAGTACGTATTGTCATTTAAGGAGGTATAATTCACTGGCGACAATATGTCACTGAGTATCCTTGATCCTCTTATGCTCGTAATCCATTCAATTGTTTTCGGTTATTTGATTTATCAAATATTGAAGATTAAAGAATTTCACAAGCATTTGAATGAACTCGGTTATGCCGACTGCTTCCGTGTTGTCCGAATCCTGTACAGCATTGATGTTCACGAGAATGGGTAAAACTTTGACTAGAAGACATTTTTTTTTCATGGTGGCATTGATGCATTGAGTGCCCATGCGTGTGCCTTCTAAAAATATAGGAATGTTTTCTTTAAATAAATACATTTAAGCCAAGTTCTATGCTAGCTACTTACCCATGACTGCAAACACCTGATTCGGAAAGAGAGTTTGGCAAAGGCGGCAGGCTGAATGGACAAAATTGTGGCAAATCTGTCTCCATAACTTCCTCCACCATCTTGTCCAGTTTTTCTATGGCTTTAGATTGCTTAGCGGCTAGCATGGCTTTGCGATTTGCTTTCGAATTTGATACACTTGGGCAGGATGGTTGTTGTTCTTTACTTTTGCTACCTTTATTATTGAATATGTCTTTCGGTTCCTTGTTCCTAAAATTAAGTACGTATTCATATACATAATACACAATATAAGTTTAACTATGAAGTTCTATGAACATAAAAAATTAGGTGTGCTTTTATGAACATCCATCTTAGCGAAGTAAATTTATTTTAAAAGACGATTGCGCAAAAAAAGGGTTCCGGTTACATTTGTTCGTGAGTGCTATAAGCTGGTATAAAATATTGTGTGTCTCGACTTTCAGTTTGAAGTTTACTAGTGATTTTTACACACATCACCAAAAAGTTTCTAACTTCCAAAATAAGTAACTGCTCTCAATTCACTTCCACTTGGTATACATACGTAGTGCGAAACTCAAAACTGTCAAATAGGATTTTATTTTTGTAATTGTGTGCTGAAGACTACTTTACTTTGCTTTGCTGAGATAGATGCTCCAAAAAATACGCCCATTGCTAGAAAATAGTGCATTGCATGGGCATTACAATCATATATGAATTTGGTTAACCATTTATACAAAATTGATATATGCATGAATTTGCAACAAATAGAATTCTACCTAAGTTAAGGCAATTGATATAAATGTAAAAATAAACCATCGTCAAAATAGACTTAAATAAAGAATTATAACCTAAAAATTAGAAATACCGTAAGATGGGGCCACTTTGCCCCAACAGGGGTTACATTGCGCCACTGACGAAAAGAGTTGGTTTGTTGATTTACACTCAGGCATGTAAAATTCTATAAACCGAACCCACCGTAATGTACACACACACAAATATACATCTGCCACAGATTGCAACGGGCCGTCTACCCGTAGTTGGTAAGCAGCAATTGAAACGTGTAGATCACGTAGTAAATGTGTTAAATTTTTTAAGTGGAAAATTTCGTATGTACAAACATTATTTAAGAAATAATAATTATTATTTTTTATGTGACCATGCTTTTTTTTTTGATTTTGGGGTTACTTTGCTCCTGGGGAAAAAACATAGTAATTTGCTATATTGCTATGTTTTTATTGTTTTTAAAAGTGGATTATTTTTTCTTTTCTTAAAAATTGTAATTTATGTTTATTTTAAATTTATTCAAGTAGAATTTCTGAAGTTTTTTTGTTTTTTATCTTTAATTAATGCATTTAGTTTGATTATTAAAGGCTGTTTTGTTTTTTTTTTCTTTTTTTTATAGATATGATTTTCAATAAGTGGTATTGAAATACAATACTAACTTTTTTCTTTAGATAAAGCAAATATAGTTAAAAGTTTCAGATGGAGCAAAGTTACCCCGTCCCTTGGACAACTTTGCCACATTTTTCAACCACAAAAAAAATAAAAAGGATTTTAATTATTATTTATTTAAGTTTTTAAAGCATCTTTTTAATGAAACGGGATGGAAAAAAAATAAATCAAAATAATTTGTCTACCATTTTTAAGAGGTTCCTAAAAATGGTGCAAAAAACGGAGCAAAGTAACCGTATGTAACGGTAATAAAGGGTTTTCCAATAAGAGGTGCTATTGTGAATGACCCGCTATTTCGGTAGTTGTCACTTTTGAAGCTTTTATTCTTTGACATTTGACAAGTAGAAACTACGCCATTACTAAAAATGGAACGATACACGCTTCAACAACGCATTGAAACTATTAAAATTCACTACAAAAATGGTGAAAATCTTGCAGTCACAGTTCGCAAAACTAAAGCATTTTTTTTGTCGTCGTGAAGCACCTTGTCGGACCGCAATACAGAAATTGGTGGTGGACAAGTTAATGATGTGAAGAATAAAACCCGTGCACATACCTCAAGAACAACTGAGAATATTGCTGCTGTAGCCCAAAGTGTTGAAGAAAACCCAGGTTTGTCCATTCCTCGTCGTTCTTTGGAATTGGGCATTCCACAAACGTCATTACACCGTATTTTGCATGAAGACTTAGGTCTTAAGGCTTATAAAGTTCAGTTAACACAAGCAACGAAAGCATTGATCTTTTACGGGAAAAGTTTCCGGACCGTGTTATCTCTCGAAGAGTTGATCACAATTGGCCACCGAAATTTTGTTATTTAACACCTTACCTTGCGACTTCTTCCTTTGGGGCCACGTGAAAGATAAGGTCTACGCCAACAGCCCAGCGTCATAGAGCAGCCACTTTGCGATTTGGTTATGGAAAAGGATATGGTCCTGTATGCGTGCTCGTGGTGGCCATTTGGCTGATATTGTTTTTCATTATTAACGGCATATCTGACTCTTTAGCCCTTTTTGATTATCAGCCATGATCCATATAGATCATCGAAATACATGCCTTACAACAACAGCACATGATCCTGCTATTCATCGAGATCACGAATCATGATCTGAAAATTTATTGTACTAGGTGGCTTGTTTCATTTTTCAATGTTGGTGTGCCTGTAAACGATAGCCAAGCCACAGTCACGTTGTTAGACTAAAATATTCCACACCCTTTATAATACAAAAAATCAAAAATCATTTTTTTCACATCGAATAAATTTCCCGCCTTCGAGATGATTTGTGCTTATTCATTCCATAAAGGTATGCCCAGACCAGCGAAATATTTAAGTAAATGTTTCATAAATATTTATTTAACAAAAAAAAATGTTTATGAAATGTTTCGCAGCTCGTTAATAATTTGTTTTTTTTTGTTCTTTTAACATAAAATTCAAATGCCCAGAAAATCTTGGAATAATGAAAAATCGAAACTAGCTGCCTGCATAAATTTAAATTGTTTTCGAACCTTTATTTATCACAGAATTTAATTCTAACTTCATTTTGTTCTTCTGGAATTTCGTGCCTAAACCGCTGTCATTTACTTTGTCTAAGCATTTCAATCTGAGAGGACCATAGGTGCAAACTGCATTAAGATTTCCATTACATTTTGAAGTGATTGAACTGATTGTAGGTAAACTCATTTCCTTTTAGAAACAAAACACACCATATTACGGAAGCCGTGTTGTTGTTTTCGATCCTCTGGTCCTGAATTTCCGACAGTAAAAAGTATTTCATAAACGTTTAATAAATACTTAATCGGCGTATACACCGGCAAAAACAGAAATGTTTGACAAATGTTTATGAAATGTTTCTGAAGCAAATCGAAAACATTTCATGAATGTTTAAAAAAAATCATCGCTCGCAATAATACACCGAAATACAGCAGCAAAATATTGTTTATTTGTTGCATTTTTGAACATAGACAAGCAAATGAAATCTCATGTCAATTGACATCAAATTGTGACGTCACGTTGTACAGAATGTTTGCAATACGAACTATGTCATTTTCATACTTTATCCGTCGTGTTTTGAAAGCAACTGTTAATTATAATTTTTCTATGATCCAGGATCAGTCAAACAAAGAGCTGGAGACCCTACAAACCGGGACATGCACAGATTCTGAATAAATACGTGGGAGATGCTGTCACATCTGACTACTTGTCTCCCCACCTTGACTTCGATATACCATTCTCTTGCTATTTTCCCAGCAGGGAGGAATGGAGCACAGATGAACCCACAAAAGGGACATCGATATCCATCTACACAGACGGATCTAAGATGGACTGTGGAACAGGTGCTGGAATTTTCTCTGAAGAGTTAAATATACACCACTCAATAAGACTACCCGATCATAGTAGTGTCTTTCAGGCGGAGGTTCTGGCAATCGCCGAAGCTGCCCATATGGTGTCAATTTTAGCAATACCAAACAATGATATTACCATATTTATTGACAGCCAGGCAGCTATAAAAGCAGTATCTGCTATTGAAATAAAACCGAAGCTGGTTCGCCGCTGCCGCGAAGAGCTCAAGGTTCTCTGCTCGCAGCACATCACGCGTCTCTGCTGGGTTCCTGGACACAGGGACAAAAGCGGCAATGAGATGGCTGACGAACTGGCAAGAAATGGTTCTGCTATGGATCAAAACCGGGCGATTGATTCAATCAAACCACCACTCTGCAATCTTAGAGCGAGAGTGGAAAACAAAACCCGGATGAAAGACAACAACAGGTGGAAAGAATTAACTACCTGCGAAATATCACGGAAGCTATGGCCGGAATATAATCCAAGTCGGACTATCAAGCTTATGCGGTTTGATAGAACGTCTATGTATAAACTGGTAGGGGCCCTAACGGGTCACAACTTCCTAAGATACCACACAATGAAAATGAAACTCACGAATGACGATATATGTAGGGGTTGCGGAGACGAGGAGGTACATGAGGACACACCTCACTTCCTCTGTCAATGCCCTAGTCTCTGTCACTTGAGGAATAGAACACTTGGAAGATATTACTTCCATGACATACAAGAACTCTCAGATGTATCTTTATCCAATCTTTACAGGTTCATAAATACATCAGGATGGCTGGACAAGGTCGAGTAACCGAGAGGGAACAACGCTAACGCCAACAACATCGGCTAACCCCAATTAAGGGTATCACAATGGGTCCACATGGACCTAAGTGGGGTGCGACAGGAGTCGCTTTTGCCGTACCCACCCATTAACCTAACCTAACCTAATGATCCATATTGTTTTATTTTCGTGACCTGATTGGGATCAGATCACGCTGATAGTAAAATACGGCTTTTATTATGAAATAAACATCCGATCATTTATCTAAAACAACGGTATTTTTCTTTGAATACCAAAATAACACCTCTTATTGCTCCTTTATATAGACTTAGGAGCAATTATTGTAAATATTAAGCAAACCCACTTGAACTTCCAGAGAAAACTATAAAGCTGGAATACAAATGAAACGTTAAAGGTCTAATTTGCTGGAAAAGACTACTCATTTTTTGTTTAGGTCGACGTTAGTGCCTGAAGAGCTTCATAGAGATATCTGAATATCTGCACAAATGAAACTGATTGTATGACAAATATTTCCTTCAGTTCGCCATCCGCAACTATTGAGTCAGATCGTAGAATTTTTTTTACTTTGTGCCCTCATGTATCACCTTTTTTTTTTGTTCAATGGAGAATTAATGGCTTACCTCATCCTGCTTTTATCAATCACCGACGTCATTGTGGTTGAATTAGAATTATTCGCTTCTTTAATGGATGGAGCAGTTGTAGGTGGAGTTGGCTGTTCCATAGCGGCCAATTCTTCTTCCGTAAACTGATCGGGATTATTGGGCCGTGGCTTGCACGGGGCTGTACCAATTCTAAACGGCGGAATCGGACTGAAACATGCTGAAGAACCCGGCGAAGATGAATTGTAAACGTTGTTTGCTAGAGAATTACGATGTGTAGACGATTTGCAAATATCTTCTAGGAATTCTTCTGTATCACTTATTAAAGAACCAAAAACATCACTTGGTGACCGCATAAAAACATGTCCAGTCGAGTTCGATCGAGATTCTCTTCCACGTTCCGAATTTATTAGACTTCGGACTGGGGAGTTCGCAATACTACGCCTCGCGACATCCTTGAAAGTAACTGGTGAATATATTCGACTTCTTTCATCTCCAGCTATTCCTATATTTATTGGACTTGATGCCTCAGCTGAACAATTTTTTGGAACAACACTAACTCGTCGGTCAGCAGAAGTTGTGGCTGCATTCAACTGATTGGCAGCAAAATTTGTCATTGGATTTAGAACAGCTGGTCCCAACTGAAGTGTCTTTCGGTTTTCCCTCTCATCTAGCCAATAAGTTTTCATGGTTCCCTTTCCTTTTACTTCGATCTCGCCGCGTTCGCTTACTCTGTAGCATCCGCTTAACAAGTCTTTAGTTGATTCCGATATGTGAATTTTCATCGCGCTACTTGTGGACTCCATTCTAGAAGCGGTATTGACCGAATCACCAAAAAGACAATATCTTGGCATTTTTAAGCCAACTATACCAGCTACAACGGCTCCTGAATGAACTCCGACACGTATTCTTAAGTGCTGTCCAGTTGATGGATCCTTGAGATCAGTAATGGCTTCAACCATATCCAATGCCATATCACATACTTTTTCCGCATGATTTGCGTCTTTGACTGGAGCTCCCGCAACAACCATATATGCGTCACCAATTGTCTCAACTTTGTAGACGTTATTTCGTTCGGTGAGCGTATCGAATATAGAGTACATTGCATTCAGCATTGATACAACTTCCATGGGAGTTATTCTGCTGCAAATTTCAGTAAATGTAACAACGTCCGAAAAGAGTACCGAAACGCTATCAAACATCTAATTAATGAAAGAAAAATGTATAAAAAGAAACTTTAAAGTTAGCAAATGATTGCGTAGTACTTCGCAGGTATCTATTGGATTTTCGCCCCTTCTAAGCCGGTCGGCAACCTGTTTGGGTATCATTTGATAAAGGAGTTCATCAGTCCTTCGCATTTCTTCATCCAATTTTCTCATAGATTCCTCAAGTTTTTTGGATTTTTGTTGTTCTTGATCTAAGGCTAATTTCAGTTCTACTGATTGTTGTGTTCCGGCTAACATAAGATCTCTAAAATTAAAACAGAATGATACATTAAATTATTGCTTAACTTGCAGAATAACATGTAAAGAATTTGTACGTACCTACTGAAATCGTGCATTGACAAGTCATTAATATACAATCCGGTCGTTATTAATGAAGTTAAGTCAGGCATAACTGGGGTCCCCAAAAACATAATCATCCTCCAATTGTCCATGTACACCATTTGACCTATTAGTAAAATAACAACCCACTATTATATATTTATGTTTTTATATTGTGCATAGATTAAATAAAAATAATCACAATAACCAGAGACAATACTGAGACCCCCAACTTAGGCCGATTTCCCGTTAATTAGCCTACAAGCTATATTTAAACGGAAGTGCCTTGATTTGGTGCGCTAGTATTGATACATACAAATTCGTATTGACAAATGTCACGAAACTTCAAAAATTCCGTCTCACCAACATACTCTCAAAAAATATGAACCACTTCCGCTGTGGGCAAATTTGGTGGCAGCGTTCATAGAATTTTATACGTTAAATTTGATATTATTCGTTTTAACAAACATGTTTGTCCTAATATGTTTCTGATATGTAGAACATTTACCAATGGCACTCAGCAATGTAAAAATGTGGTATTCCCGAACTCTATCACATTTCCCCACGGTTGGTCGGGGTTGGCAGCATTTATTTTTTATTTTTTGTGCGTTTGTACGCATGTCACACAGATTCTAAATTGACATAACACAGAAAGGAAAACAAAATGGCATATTTGCAAAAAAAAATTGGGGGGACCAGCGGCAAGAGGATTGCGAGTTTTGGGTCTCAGTATTGTTTCTGATAATAACAATGCCCTCCTCTAACTCGAAATTTTCCAGAATCCATTTAACTCGAACTAAATTTGATCCAGTAAAAATTCGACGAGAGGGAGTCAACTGTATTTGTATGTAAATAGTATAATGTGTTGCGTTAGTAAAACTACCTTAATGAGATTTAGGTATAGGTTTTGAATATTATTAACTTCGATTTCATGAGTGAATTTGTTTCGAATAACTGAAGAAAAATTGCTCAAAATGTTTTTATTTTCCCTCGACCCATCTTCATTGTTGATTTTTCATAAATGTTTTAAGCAAAAGTACACTTATTCGTAAAAAAAATACTATCCACACGCAACGAATAATTTCAAATTTAACGTATAAAATTCTATGAACGCTGCCAGCAAATTTGCCTACAGCGGAAGTGGTTAATTTTTTTTTCAGAGTGTTTGGTGAGCCGGAATTTTTGAAGTTTCCTGACATTTGTCAATATGAATTTCTATGTATCAATACTAGCGCACCAAATCGTGATCACTCCATAAAAATATAGCTTGTAGGCCGAAGTTGTTTACCTATATTCTTTTCACTTACGCAATCTAAACCGATGTCATAACTGTCGTGTTAAGTATATTTCTTATGGCATAACGTCGGGTTGATTAATTTTAACTAACATATTGGGGTATATTCATAGATCTTTGATAAGCTATTACTATGTTATAACTAAACTAAACCGGAGTTTATGTTATTCATAGACAATTTAAACCCATGTCTAAACGAAAAACTCGAGTCTAACATTAAACACGACAGAACATATGTTTAAGTTGTTTTTAACTACGTCAAAACCAAGTGAACAAAAATAAAATTTAAGAATTTCACAAATAATCTCATATTTGGTTTACAATAAATAAAATAACGTAGCGCGTAATTATTTACTAAAAAAAAGTAAATAAAAAATGTCGGTGGATTACAACATTGAGGAAGATTTTGATATTTTGAAAGACATTGCTATGGTACCACCAACTAGAAGACTGCAGCGCTACAGAACCCGAATCGATCCGTTTCAATCATTGACTAATGAAGAATTTTATGAAAGATATCGATTCGACAAAGATACGGCAACTATAATAATTGATTTGTGTAACATTCAAGACACACCATCCAAGAGAGGCTTGCCTTTATCTGGAAGCCTTCAAGTCTTAACGCAAGAAATACAAAAAGTCCAATTTTTGCATTTCTTTTTTTTCGATATCATTTTGACATCGTTTCTTTTATCATTCACAAAATTTAAATGCCTTTTGACCAACTCACGCAGCATTTCTTTTTCTGCTTCCGACCAATTTTGTTCTCTTGATCTTCTGATATTTTCTTTGCCGCTCATTTGTAATTTTATAATTTTTGTTGATATCACAAAACATAATTATGTTTGCACTAAAATGCATGCCTTATTTTTGTTTAAAAAAACGCCAAAACCAAGCCAGAACCACAAAAAAACACAAATTAAAAGTTGTAAATCCCTTTGACTTTTTGCTGTCAGAAAGTATTTATGTAATAGATTTGTAGTAGAATACACGTTAGACTCGGATCTAACTAAACAGAGGTGCCAAATTCTTTATGAATAGCACCTGTGTTTAACCTGGGGGTTAACTTTAGATTCGAGTTTAGTTAGACCCAGGTTTATAGTATGACTATGAATATGCCCCATTGTATTTACACCACGCAGTTAGAGAATCAGCATGTTACGAAGGAAAACCTTAACAAATATAACGTTTGTAGTACACATGGCAACATTTTCTTGCCAAAGGAAAATTGGTCTACCAAATCCGTGTAGAAAGTTTGTTTATTTGTTTATTAAAAAAAATATTGATAGCATTTGCTGTAATGTCAATGAATAATCGAAGTTAGAATTTAGCTTTTCTTAAATATCCACTTTTTTACACCAACATTTAATTTTTCACAAATTGTTTCCAATTTAATCTAATACAGTTTATTTAGTAAAATCAGAACGAATTTTCATTTTTCTTCTACCATAATAGGCGTTTTTGATTTTGCTCACATGATCTTTACAGATCATTGATTTCAATGGTTTACAACAATATTGGGATCTCGTACCTACTATTGTTGTTAACCGCGGAAATCTATATAGACCATCAAGACGGAAAGCGCGTCGCAAGTAGTAAAAGTAAACCAAAAAGTTTTTTTAATGGCATGCAATATTCAATACAATGTTTAAAATATAAATGAATACTTTCGGGGGAACATTAATTGAAAGATAAACATATAATAATATAAAGAAATTTCTAAATTACATATAGACTCTCTTAAGATATTCATAATTAAACCATTCAAGAATTTTTTCTATGCCACCATGTGTAGAAACTTCGCGCTTGATGAGGATTGTTATATAATTATCTGTTCTTACCTAGCTACATCAAAATGTGCATGTTGCGTGTGGGAGGATAAATGCTGTACGTACTTCGTCTGGGTACATCTACAACAGATATTAGTTTGTGTGAAGATTGTTTGCAAAAAAAAAATGCCAACATATTATAATCGCATTCGGTGGTAACAGTTCAGACTGCGCACAGTCAGTTCGCATGTAGGTAAATTGGTTACATTAAATAGCAACTTCATAGTTTTTGTGTGTTTTGATATGTTACAGTAAAGGACGTTTTTGTATCTTTGAGACGCGTAATGGTAACAAAAACGTAAAATTGTAGCTACCATCTTATTGGAATGCTTTTATCGACACAAAATTGAATCATATAATATGTATAATGTTTGGTGACTATAAAGCAAATTTGGATAAGTCACAAATTTCTACTTGGGCGTTCACTGGTGCTGGGACCTTCGAAGGTTTCAGCATCAGTGTTAAACAGCCTTTGGATGCGGGCAACGCTACTAGCAGCAGTTCTTTTTGTCAGAAGCGAGCGCAACAGCTTACACACTCCAGGAGCTCGCCTGCCAGCGAATTTGTCCACGTTAGACAAAATGTTCACCAGTGCCAGAAAATTTGGAGGTAGCCGCACCGGTTTCACCCAGATTTTATGCGCAGACATTTCCGGCCGCAGGAGCGGCCCAACAGAAGAACGCAAGCCAGCTGCACATATACGCTTTGCAGTGGAGCGCGATTTGATTTGAAGGATCTCAAATTCCGGCGCAATGCTCGGAATTATTATTTTTATTACATTAACGAATTTGCGCGGAACAAACTTCGCCGGGTCATCTAGTTTATTAATAATAACAAATAATATCGAATAAATGTATTATGGCTAGGTGGCACCAAAACAAATGGCGTTTTTAATTGCTTTCATGAATGACATTTGGACTTGGTTTAAAGAGTTATAAGCATAACATCTATAAAATAATTATAGTTAAAGCAATGTATTTATTTCTTCCCTTATTTTAAAAGCTAACTGTCTCATTCGGTTATTTCCACTTAAAGCTAGCGAGTTGTTTAAAATTACACTTGCAAAATGTTCGTATTTTTCGATTGCTGTCCTATATTTACCAACATTGTAGTGGATATAAATGTTATTTGCAAAAACCGCATTTTTTTTGGGGGTCGCAACTACTTTCCTTTTTTTCAAGTAATTCTACATCGACTTTTATGACATGTGTAATTTAATATTACAGGAAGTAAATTTATATATTTGGTAGCATTTGAAATAAAATTCAATAAAAAAATCTTTAGCTGTTTGCAAAACATACAAATCAATGCCAAATGATACTTCCAGTTCTATCTCCCGAACAAGTCGGAGAGCGAACTGTAAGACTCTTCATAAACAGGCACGTCCGGATCTGTAACATCGCCTAAAGAGACGAAGATATGTATATCCTGCCCGACCACAGTCGAAAAGACCGCGGGTGGATATTCACTTTCGTGATTACCACCTGGAGTAACATAATCCTTAGATTTTTCCGACATACTTTTTGTTGACAGGTTTAAAGTCCAAGTCAAGACGTGCATTTTAGTCGCGTCTTACGAAAGATATACTCATGTATATTCTAAACCCTACCCGCAGGGGGAGTTCATGTTTACTCCGAGATAGATGAACTCCTTAACTACCTCGAAATTGCGGGCATCAATAGTGACGTTTTGTCCTTGGCGGTGGACATAATTATGTTTTTTTTTCTTAAAGTTTTTTATAGCTAAGACAACTTTTTCTATACTGGATTGAGGAACTGGTTAACTGGACGTGCCAATGGTTCGCAACAATTTACGCGCAAATATTCCTTCCGACTATAAAGTTATTGACGTCAAATATTATTTAAAAAGAAAATGTTCTTACCTTTTAATCGGAGTGTTTTTTCTACATCATTTCCATCGTCGTTAAATAATAGTTCCTTTTTCTTCTGTGCATCAATTCGTTCTGGCACTGGCTCCACAGTTACTAACTCGAAAATATTATTTGTCCTATTCAAAATCTGTTCATAAAAACACATAATTTTACCAGTGCTTGGAGTGGTGACCTGAGTTTACTTACAGTTTGAAATTTGAAGGCAATTAACGGTCGAACTAAGTCAAACCAATTTGTAATCTTGTTTCCTATTAACTCTGGTAAAATAACCATTAACGAATTTCCTATACTTCTGACAACCATATCTGATCTGCAAGTGGGTAAAAGGAGCAATTTACAATTTAGCAAACTATGCAAATGTATGTAGTAATTATTATTTTTTATTATTAATGACGTAACTTACCCAAATACAATACAAAACGGAAAAATTTCAAATAATACGTGAGCACTAATTGGAAGATGCTTTTCCTCCCTTGTCATTGCCAACGATGCAAGAGTAAAGGCTCTATTGTCAAAGGTGAGTTGAAAAGTCACATGTACGGTGTCGAATAAAATCTCTTCTCGCACTAGTTCGATATGCATTTCCTTGTGATAAAAGTGTCGAGCCACCTGCACATTAAAATGAAATAATTAAAACTTTTCTAGAATAAATTCACAAGCATACCTCTCTAATTTGACCCATTGTGTAGTACACAAACCCCCGTCTTTTTGATCGGTAATGAAGTGTTAGTCCTTGTTTGGTCTCGTTCTCACAAATAAATGATGGTGCTCGCATTCTAGGATATGAGAATTTCAAATATTCGTGAAGATTATCTAATCCATTTAGGAAATCTCTCATATGCCGACCAAGTACAGATAATACTCGATCATAGCCGTACTGTCCAACGAAACCAACGAAATATACGCCCATTTGATCCATAAATTCACGTTCAGTCACTCCCAAGACCTGTTGCGCTTTTTTCGCCAATTTATTTAGGAGATTCTCTGGGTAAACTTGGTGTACACTAAAAGATGGTGAATCAATTCCAGCTTGCCTGCGAATATCTTCCCATTTTTCTTCTCCATAAACGGACTTGATGTACTCCGATAGATTTTCTAACAGTAGTCCATACATTGTGACGATTTTCTATGGCTAAGATGACAACCTAATATAAAAAGGGATCAATTTATTTAGAAATTTGTATGCAAGGAGAGTTTTATGTATTTATTTATGGGATCAATTATAGCTCATGTGATTCCAACAATACGTTGCCGGGTTATAAGCAATTCGTTATATGGTGGAATTTTTTCGAGACATTTCTCTCGGCCAAATAATGCTGATATCAACTAGCCCTTATTAGAATTGCTCTGTCAACGGTCAAACTGTCCACGTTGTACAGTGTGTCAAATGTAGGGTCTACCTAAGAACGTTTCGCTACTTTTTTGTATCGGCTTATACTAATGGCAATTGTCATAACAATAAAAGAAATAATATTGTCAATCTTGTCAGTATTGGATCTCTTGAACTAAGCTATGAAGAGGTTTTGTTAGGTCTTAAGTCTCTCCGACCAAACACCAATTGTGGCGTTGATGGCATAGGCATACCAGCTACTCCACTTTTAAGTATTTTAAACCGTTCTCTTCAAGAGGGAACATTTCTTAATGATTGGAAGACTTTCTTGTCCCTATTCATAAGGCTGGTGACGAAAATAACGTCGAGAACTACCGCGGTATTTGTAAGCTCTCAGCAATCCCTTAGCTTTTTGAAAGCATTGTTAAAAATAAACTGGAGTTTTTAACGAAAATATGTTTATCTGAAGCACAGTATGGTTTCGTATCTGTTGGTCGGTCTACTGTCACCAACTTGGCTCCCTTTTCTTCTTATGGTCTAATTGAGATGGAAAAACAAAAAAAAAAAACAACTAGATGCGATGTATATCGAATTCAGTAAAGCCTTCGACTCATTCAATCACTTCCCTGATTGAATATGTTGGCGTGATTTGGGAATTCATTATTTTCAACTTATTCTGATCGCCTGGAAAAATTCAAACGCGTTTTACTAAATAGGTTTTTTTTATAAAATGCATTGGGAATTTTCTCCTAATTATAAGGCCAGCTGCTTACATCTTTAAAATCTCTTCGTCAAATACACGATATAATATTTATTTCCATATAACATGTTCGAGTTCAATCTTTGTCAAAAAAAAAAATAAGCAAATGATCTTTAAACTTTCTAGAAAAATATTTTATTAATTTTTCCGTACGAAAAACTTTTTCTGATCAACTTCTCAGTCAATTCCCAAATCATTCCACTGATATATTTTATTTCTTTACTGTTCTGTCAGGAATTTTTTTTTCTGATGGATTCCCATCAGTGGTGGTTGGTTTGTTGTGCTTGTTTTCTGACAGAATTTTTGCTATGACCGACTACATGTAAAAAAACTCATTTTCACACTGTTCCAACTTTTTCGGTTGCATTTTACGTATGGCTATAACGTGGGCCTTAGTCGGGTTAAAACTCGAGAACAGCTTGACCGATTTGAATGTTTTTTATTTTGTTTTGTTCGTCTTCAATCAGTGAATGTTTTTTATTTTGTTTTGTTCGTCTTCAATCAGCGATTGTTTTGGAAAAAATATAAGATTCAAAATTCTCAACAGGTGGCGCTGTAGGACACATTTCGCTTTCCAGTTTAATTGAATTATCTTTTATAATATAATAATACAATAATGCCCAAAACACATGTGCAGAAATGCTGGACGCAGCGCAGAGTACAGTGCTGCAAGCAAAACAGATATGCAGAAAATTGTTTGACATGCATTGCATTCGTCGACTAAGCAGCTGACAACCAATACAAAAACAAACATGGTCAGCACTTCAGCAGTGTCAAAACGCGATGATGCCAAATACTTGATATTGCAATTTATTTTCTTTTGTGTTGTGGTACCCTTGAACTTACAGCTAATTTAGAAATAGAGACAGGTTGCAGTGAGTGCAGGATTTACGTGTGGCAATAGACATATAGGCGCAATGGCTTAGTGGTAAGTGTGTTGGACCAATAAGTGAGGGGTCCCAGGTTCGAATCCCGCAAAAACCCAAATTCCAACTTAGGGTTTTTTCCACTGCGCCACCTCTTCCACTGCGCCACCGAACGCGAAAGAGCTTCTCAGTTAGCCGTTTGGAATCGGCATAAAATTGTTAGATCCCTTTCATTCGTTACAAAAACTAACACAAATCGAATGGTTGTGAGAAGCTAGGCCTTGGGTCCCTAAGTACCTGTTCCGCCAACTTTTTATTTTTTTTTACGTATTGTACATATAAACGTGTGTATCCTCATCTTGCTGAAAATCTTGCAGTCACAGTTCCGGAATTCCATCGAAAAATCATCTTGACTGATGAGGCCCATTTCCACCTCGGTGGCTACGTCAACAAGCAAAATTGTCGCATCTGGGGCCCAGAAAACCCAAGAGTTATTGTTGAGAAGCCTCTCCATCCTAAACGTGTGACTGTTTGGTGCGGTTTATGGTCCGGCGGGGTGGATCAGCAGTTACGGTGAATGGATTGCGCTATCGAGAGATGGTTAATGATTTTTTATGGTCAGAGTTGGATGGTATTGATCTGTACAACGTTTACTTTCAACAAGACGGCGCTACGTGACACACAAGCAACGAAAGCATTGATCTTTTACGGGAAAAGTTTCCGGACCGTGTTATCTCTCGAAGAGGTGATCACAATTGGCCACCGAGATCTTGCGATTTAACACCTTGCGACTTCTTCCTTTGGAGCCACGTGAAAGATAAGATCTACGCCAACAGCCCAGCGTCGATTCAAGACCTCAAAGATAAAATTCGTGAGGCTATCGAGGACATAGGGCAGCCACTTTGCGATTTGGTTATGGAAAATTTCATGAAAAGGATATGGTCCTGTATGCGTGCTCGTGGTGGCCATTTAGCTGATGTTGTTTTTCATTATTAATGGCATACCTTCCTCTTTATTATGAAATAAACATTCGATCATTTATCTCAAAAAATTGCATTTTTCTTTGAATACACCTCTTATTGGTTTTTAAATTCACATCGTCTGGTAAATGTTATCTGCCTATACAAGACCTTTTATTGTTATGAAGCAGAGTTTCACCGATCACAATATCTACTTATGATACATTTTTTTATTTGATGTTGACATCGGTAGTAGTTGTACTTTACACTTTAGTTTTTATTCCATGATTACACGAAAGAAAACATTTTGTTGCCTGAATGTTTGAACAAGATAGGGTCATGAACCGACCTCGCTGGTTTCTTGAACAGCAGTATGTTTACATAGAGGACACCGTATTTTATGACCTCCATTATAACTAATAACTAATGGGTACTGTTATGTAATGAACATGAATGGCCTTAGAATATTAAAATCTTTACTAGTGCAAACTGAAGTCGATTAAAAAAGGGAACTAAAAAATGGGGCCTCCACATAAGCACCAAAAACATTTATTTATTTTTTCATTATTTATGAAAAAACTGTTTCATATTGTTGCATTTTTTTTTCTCTCAATAAAGAATAAAATCTTATTTAGATTGAAGAAAGGACCCATCTTGATATTTTAAGAAGCGGGGACCACTGCTTTCGAGGCTCAAAAAGGTGTCATTTGGCCCCTAAACGCAACGCTGCATGCTTCTATGACATTATATTGAATTAATTCAAGCGCAGTGTAGGTAATATTGATTCGTGGTTTAGGTTCGTTGAAAACAATTATGAAACACAGTAATAAGAATAAACATGAGACGACTTACCCACTACAATATGAACACTTCTGTGCACTGATGAGAAATTCTGGAGTGTAGGAGTCAATTACTTAGTTAATTACTTTACGTTCATAATAATTGTGCTCCACAATACTGTATTCGAACACTTTTGAGATTCCTAGATAAAGACTGAGCATTAAAGTTGAACTTATTAATTCAATAGTTATTTTTACTTCGTTTCGTTTACTCCTTACAAAATACAAATTACGCCACTATACTTGAAAAAATAATATGACGAAATAATTATGTGATTAAAGGTTATCGAAACCATATACACCACATCTGCGATTTTCATTGTGATTCCGAATATTTCCACAAAAATACTAAACTCAATTTCAAAAATTCGTATAAGTTCCCTGCTGCACTGTAATGGAAATTGCAAAGCATATGGAAATAGCTAAATTGTGTTCCAATCCCATAGCTTAAGTGACCAATTAATTCATCACCACTTTCGTTATTTAAAATAAAGAACTAAATAAACAAATGCATGCCAGATTTTGGATTTTCAATCAAAAGTTTGTTATCGTTGAATTTTTCACAAAAAAAATATGCTTCAAAATAATATTCAATAGGTAATTCGCATAATATGTGAAGTGAATATGGATGACCGTTTACGCTAAATATGATCCCCTCATGATAAAACATAATATGTATTAGGTAGGATGTGTTATCATACTACTCATACTTACAAATTTATTGTGTTTAATCTTAACAACCAAAAATAAGTGCCTATTGAGAGAGAGTTATTCATTAATGTATATGACGTATCCTGTATTCTACAGGATACCCCTGTAAACCGGCAAAAGTAAAATTGATGTTTTTTGTAAAAATTGCAAAGGATGTTTTTCGATAACATCCGACGGTAACGCAGATATTGATCGACACTTGAAAACATCCAAACACATCAACGCCTTGTCTGTAGATTCTTCCAGTAAAAACATTGTGAACTTTTTTACTCCAACTCTTGATAGCGCCACATCTGCAATTGAAGCTACATGGACTTTTCACGCAGGTAGGATAAATGTTTTAAAGTGAAAAATATAACCTGCTCTAAAACGCAATCGTTGTGAACGTTTTCGCAGCAGTAGCAAGCAGGATCATCAAAAAAGATTTGTCTTTGCGTAGATATGTGCCTATTTATGCAGATGCTTCCAAACAGAGACAATACTGAGACCCCAACTCGCAATCCTCTTGCCTGTGGCCCCCTCAATTTTTTTTGTTAAATTCGCCATTTTGTTTTCCTATCGGTTTTATGTCAATTTAGAGTCCGTGTGACATGCAAAAACATATAAAAAACATAAAATAAATGCTGCCAACAGCTGCAAACCGTTGGGGAATGTGATAGAATTCGGGAATACCACATTTAAACCTTACTGAATGCTATTGGTTAGTTATTATACTTTTAAAAAGGCGAGTAATTTGATTTGTTTGGTTATTAGAACTATTTAAAGGAGATGTTCTATATACTAGAAGCATATTAGGGCAAACATGGTTGTGTATTTCCCGCCTTTGAATAAGTATGATTAACTTCGATTTCATGAGTATTTTTTTCTTGAATAACTGAAGAAAAATTACCCAAAATGTTTTTATTTTCCCTCAACCAATCTACATTGATGATTGTTCATAGATATTTTAAGCAAAAGTACACTTATTCCTGAAAAAAAAAAAAAAAAAAATACTATTCACCTACTATTTAATTTAAGTCCGAAATATTTGATATTCCAATCATCTGTCAATAAATTGTCAAATAAAGGAAATGAATGCATTCATTGTTTGTACATTCACTGATCGTGCATGTGTAATCAGTGCGTTCATTTTTACACACTAATGCACCATTTAGATCAGACGAAAAGAAAAACGAATTAGGTTCCATACAAATGAAAGTCGAGTTTCTTTTTTCATTTCGTAAAAAAACTACCAACTGGAATATAAGTTGTCGCTGTCATTTTTGCTGTTTGGAACTCGAGTTCAGTTCTAGGTAGATAGCCGCTCCCCACACCAAAACACAACAATCTCGTCTATGATTTCTCAAAAAACTTAAAACAAATTTTAGACGGGTCAATATTCTCGGAACAATGAACCATGAAGACAATGACTATGTACCTATTCAGTTGACGGAAAAAGAACTGAATTTTCCCATATGAAATGCATTGCAAGAGAGCCAGAGAAAAAATAACGATGCTTTTTGAATTATTCTTTTTCATTTCTTTTGGCAACATCATAGACAAACATTTGGCATGAAATGATAGATTCATATACATTATGTGGAATAAATATACCATATAAATTAAAAATAGCTTGTACCTATTCAGTTGTTTAGTTATACAATATTATAATTATTTATTACATAATATGGGCAGTCAGCAATACATCAACTTACCTAAAAAAATCAAATTTCCGCATCTAATTTTCAACAAAATGTCAAATCGATAAAATTCAATACCAATAAGGATATTTTCAGATCAAAGTAGATTGAACTGTCGTTGCCGTGTGTACATTGTTTATTTTTATGGGTTTATGTGTTTTTTTTAATTTACGGTCCGACTTTACACGTGAATTTATTGGCGCAGTTGGCAGTGATCCTGCCTGCGGGGTCTAAGTTCGATTCTGGATAGGCTGAACATGATCCAGAAAAGTTTGTTTGTAACTGTTTTGCTTTATTTAAAACCATAAACTTGATAACCTAAAGCAATCCAAGGGTCCCCTGATAGAATTTCATTGAAGTATTTCAGTTCATCTCCATGGAGAAAGAATAGAGATAGGTATACTTCGCATGGCACATGATGTACCTATATTAGTTAAGTCAGTACGCAGCAACAAACCCCAATTTAAATCAAGAATACCTCCAACGCTTATTGAAATGCATACATTGGTTTGTACACAAATAATATCACATTCATTCAGGAGGAAGATAAACGCGAGATGTCGGCATTCATTATAGAATCAAAAGATCTGTTGAATTTGGTATGTTCGTATACGTGAGCACCATATGTTATTAATTAAGATTGTAGTTAGAATCGTAATTCAAGATCTATTTATACATAGTTCAGGAGTAAATATAGAAAGAGAAACGTGGTCTCCTGCAATTGTTTTTCGAAGATACAGGTATTTCTGCTTTACACCGCGCATCGATGAATGGGGGTTAGTTATTAATGAATGTCTTCTGATTTAGTTTCGATATATTGCGACATTCGGATCCCAGTGCAGTAGTGAAATCAGCTAACATAATGATGGCAAATCTCATAGCCATATTAATAAGTTATGTGTAGGTCATAATCATAATGCATAGTGATTCACTTATTTGTGATGAATTTATAATAGTAACACCAACTCAAGGCTGACTTTCAAACGATTGTCAAATATGACTGCGTGATTTTTTTGTGTATAGTAGTATTATGAATAATAATTATAATAGTTCTATATTTAAATTGGTTGGGGTTTTGTACCACATCAACATTTTTGGATCCTTCCATTTCATATACCAAAAGCTAGGTAGAAGATACTGACTGTGGTAAGTGTCTCGCCTTCTTTGTGAGAATCCGGCCCTAGCCAAAACCAGACGCAGTGCACTAGGTCATCCATTTAATAAAGACACACAGAAAAATCGCTTATTTAAAATCAACCAACTTTCGGTTAAAAACTACCAAGTGATACTGTTAATAGAGCTCCTACAGAGTTAGTGGATTAAAAATAACCAAGTCAACTTGTTTAACGAAACTCTGTTAAAAATAACATTTTATCAATTTTTTTTTGGCTGTAAATAACAAACTTACTGTGTTGAATTTAACCAATTGGTTTATATTTATCTAGAAACTCTGTTCTCAACAACTGATGAAGTGTGTTAATTTTAACAGTATGCATTTTACCTATTTATATCGGTAGTATTTAACAATGAATACTCGGTGTTTTTCAACAGAGACTTGGTTAATTTTAACCCTTTTTTTTTAACCGAGCAAAAATCGCACTCTGTTAGAGCTAATTTTTGCGCGTGGACCTTTCGGCCATCCAAAGTATCCATTTCAAAAATCTCATCAAATTTCTCAACTCCACAGGCCAAATTAAAATTATCAAATCGCAGAGAAACAGTTGATGATTAAAGTAATTTACTGTTGATGCAACTCCAGATTCGATGAACATGCCTATAAACTATAGGACAAATTTTCTCTCTATTAATTTATAGATTAAGAACTGAAGTTGTGATTTGAACATTTTTTTTTTGTGGAATTGAAAACTGGTAGGTTAGGTTAAGTTAGGAAAGGAGGCCCTAAGACCCATAGTGATTCCCTTCATAGTTATAGGTAATTAAACAAACCCCAAAACAATGAAAATGAAAGTTGAAGTCATGTTTTTTGATCATGAAAAAAGTAATAGTAAAATAATTAGCCGTTCCAATATTCGTGATTGACAAAATTAGCCCATTGTCATAAATTAAAATTTTCTCCACCCCAAACTAAATTTAATTTTTAGCGGTGATACTTTGCGACTTATTCTCATACCTACGAAATATACACAAACAATTTCATAAAAATCGGTAGATCCGTTTCGGAGGAGTGCGACCACAAACACCGTGACAAGAGATTTTAATATATTAGATATGTTACCAATCTATTTGCTCTTAAATCGATTCATCTCAAAGAAAATAAACATTAGAAAATTAATTACGCCTGAAAATATATGAATCATTGCATATATGTATATCTATTTCCAATATTTACATTATCACAATTTGATTATCAGTATATTATATCTTACTCCTACTTGAATATATTTTACCGGGCTAGTAGTGGTGAGCTTATATTTATTTAATGTACATATATTTTATTCATATGTTTTATTAAACCTGATACATTTTGTGAAATGATCGAACACTACCACATGATTCTTTTGAATATATAAGAATTGTTTATCGTTTCGGTATATCGCAAACCAATGAGATGACGCTTGTGTTGCAGTGACGTCGCTCCATCCTGTAGTCTATTTCGGGACTTTCATTCATTAAATAAAAAGTAAACAAAAATACTTGATACCATAAAATTATTGTGTGTTTAACTTTTTAAGGTCAGCAACATCCATTTTCGACTATTTACCTTGCCGTGGTGTGGATGCTTAGTAGGTACCTTATGATACCGGAGGGCGATTGCAGCAGGGACTCCCATACTGTAAGGTCTCCGGAGGAGGGTTTTCCGAAGCTAAAATATAGTCAACCCAATTCCAGTGGTGGTGTGAGCGTTTTATTCAAACCGTGCCCAGGGATGAAAGGCTGAGGGTTTCAATCAGCCGTATACGAGCTCCTTCAGGTGCCTTGGCTGGGCCTGTCGTATCCAAGTGCCTTACCCCAGCAGAACCGGCTATGTTGGGGCGGACCTTTCTTCACCGGCTTACTCGTGGGAACTACTTATGAACACTTCAAACAAAAAATCAAACAAAAACAAAAACAAAAACGACCTTCTGGCAATAAACAAGGACAACGAACCGACAACAACAACCACAACAACAAAAACACATATTACAGATTACAGGAAACTGACTCCGGACAACGACGATGACTCAACAATTCCGTCTGACTCGGATTCAAGATCCGCTGACGCGTCTGCTTCGGATGCGGAACTCAGGCAACAAAAAGTTGCACCGACTTTTGGCTGGCGCGGGAAGAACACCTCCCCGAGTGCAGTCAAATACAAACAGATACGTGCTGCGAAACACAAACTTGCCGCAGTCCTGGCGAAACCAGATAGTTCCTGGGATCAAAAGGACAGGGACACGATTCGTTGGGCTGGCGAGGTGCTGAAAGGGGAAGCAATTCAACCTGTTTCGGGTAGACAGCATCCCTCTACTAGCAGCGCCACCCAACCGTCCTTACCTCCAAACGGCCCAAATAAGTCCAACCCTAACAAGAGACCCCCTCTTCGCAGGGAAGGACTTACAAATACTTCCACTCCTGCTTCAGGAGCAACCAGCACTGTCTGCGGCAACCCGAAAAATCTTCCTGCTTCGGGAAGACCCTCGGTAGCTCCTGCCAAAAAGGTCTCAACGACCAAACGACCTAGATCGCTCGAAGAAACTTCCGGGACCTCAAAGAAGGCGAAGAATGCTGATACGGCACACAGACCCTTCAATGAAGTCGTGAAAGACAACATGCTCTACGGCATTTACGACAACGGCAATGACGAGGGCAAAATGAGCGGGGAGAACTGGCTAGCGCTTAAAGCCATTCTAGCCGGAGAAGTTCTCAGATTTTTGGACGAAAATCCTTCGGCAGAACCGCCGTCCTTCGTGGATGGTGGCTGGTTCAGTAGCGGGGTAAAACTCGTGAAATGCAAGAATAGCAGTGCGGTCGACTTTTTAAAGTCCAAAGTCCCGAAAATGAATCCGCTGTGGAAAAACGCAGAGCTCCAAGTGATGCACTGGAGCGATATACCAGTTCGCCCTAAAGGACGTGTCTGGTTACCCCCAGGACCATCAACGGAGGCTGACATTCTCAGGCTTATTCGTCTGCAAAATCCTGATCTTCCAACCAGCAATTGGAAAATAATCAAAGCCGGTGAACCGGAAGAAAGAGGTAGACTTGTTTCGTTCCTCATGAACAAGGAATCCTTAGACCTGCTGAGCAGGAGGGGCTACAAGTTCTCCTATGGCATGGACGAACTTGTCATAAGAGTCCAGGAGAAGGAAGAGAGACTTCTGTCGGGTGTGGTATCCACACTCAACAACCTAGGCTTAGACGCCGGGCTAGATGGTCCCTCTCCCATCTCTATAGAGGGGGGAGACCAAGTCGTGGTCATGCAGCCAGCTGTTACGGATGGCGTCAAGGCCAACGATGAACCTCCTTCCACAATCAACCTCAGCGACGAGCTTTCTTCTGATTCGGAGGAAAGTAACAGGACAGTGATAGAGGCGTCTGTATCAGTCAGCAATGATGCTAAGACTGCTACAGATTAACCTCCACCACTCCAAAATAGCATCAGCTAATCTATTGCTTCGCCTGACAACGGGCGAAGAAGACGTCGTCCTTATCCAAGAACCATGGGTGGATGGCAAAAACACCATACTTGGACTAAGGGCAAAAAACTACACGTTATTCTACACTAAAAACGAAGGTAAACCTAGATCCTGTATTTTGGCAAAGAACAGTTTAAAAGCTCGCCTTATACCCAATTTCAGCGGTCCAGATTTTGTCTGCGTGGAAACAGACATGAGCAGCAACAAAATCCGAATATCGTCCGCTTACATGCCCTATGACGATATAGGGTCCATCCCAGCAGCTAACGTGCGAGCAACGATAGAGGCGGCTGAGAGGGACAACATTCCCCTTGTGGTGGGCGCGGATGCCAACGCTCATCACACTCTCTGGGGAAGCAGTGGCACAAACAACAGGGGTGAGTGTCTTTTTGATTATATTATGACAACTAATCTCGTATTGTGTAACAAAGGTTCAGAACCTACCTTTATCAATAGGATTAGACAGGAAGTACTAGATATAACTTTAGCTACTAACTCTCCAAAACTAATAATCAGCAACTGGATGGTCTCAAGAGATGTTTCATTCTCGGACCACTGCTATATACAATTTAACATTGACCTTATTAGACCTCCACTCGAAAAATTCCGCAATCCCAGGAAAACCAATTGGCAGGTATATAATTCTTTCTTAAAGGATAAGCTTGGACAGTTAGTTAATCAACCGGATTCCCCTTCGGATATTGACTATATGGTGGACAAAGTCACCAAATCGATGAACGAAGCCTTCGAAAGAGCTTGTCCGATCAGCAGATATAGAAAAGGGAGTAAACCACCGTGGTGGAATGCTAACCTAGCAAAGCTGCGCAAAGATAGCAGGAAATGTTTTAATTCAGCCAAGTCTTCTCGCTTACAAGAAGATTGGGACTCATACAAAAACAGTCTAAGACATTATAAGGCAGAGATTATAAAAGCCCAAAGGCAGTCATGGAGACTCTTCTGTGGTAGCATAGAAAGCAGTACCGACTCGAGCAGGCTAAGAAAAATTATCTCTAAATCTCCACCTATGCCTAGTTATATTCAAAAACCAGATGGGGAATGGACTTCGTCGAACGAGGAGACTCTGGACCTCCTCGTTAACACCCATTTTCCTGGTAGCACTACAGTTGACATATCACCAACTGTACCTAACTATTCGGCTCAGGAAATACCGGTCGAGATTGTCAACGGTCGCAACATTCACTGGGCCGTTAACAGCTTTCTTCCGTACAAATCTCCTGGACCAGATAAAATAACACCAATAGAGATGCAGAAAGCTCTAGACATACTGACCCCCTGGCTCGAAGTGATCTTCCGTACCGCTTTAAAATTCGGATACACTCCTGCATCATGGAAAAGGGTCAAGGTAGTCTTCATACCAAAGTGTGGCAAGACCTCACATGTGTCCCCTAAGGATCTCAGGCCAATCAGTCTTTCCTCCTTCTTCCTAAAGACCCTAGAAAGACTCATTGACTTCTATATACGAAAGCACTTAACAGCTAGCTCCCTGTCCGATTCCCAACACGCCTATCGTAAGGGTTTTTCGGTGGAGACAGCTCTACACTCACTAGTAGGTACTATTGAAAAATCACTCTCAGTCAAAGAGTATGTGATGGTATCTTTTCTAGACATTGAAGGCGCCTTCAATAATGTCAAAACAGAAGGTATCTCCAGAGCACTCCGTAAGCTGAAGGTTGACAACTGTCTACGAGTCTGGATAGAAAACATGCTTAGTAGCAGAGTGATCTTATCCGAACTAGGGAGTAGTCAAATCAGACGGTCAGTGCACAGGGGTACACCACAGGGGGGAGTGCTGTCGCCGCTACTTTGGATCTTAGTAGTTAACGAAGCACTCATCATCCTGAGAAGCATGGGGTGTAAAGTTATAGCCTATGCAGATGACATCGCTATTGCCATATCAGGCAAATTTCCAAACACAATAAGAGACCTTATGGAATCTGCTTTGCACAAACTAGTCAAATGGACGGACACAGTTGGACTCGATGTCAATCCATCCAAGACTGAGTTAATCCTGTTCACAAACAGATATAAAATTCCTAGTATAACTCCTCCAAAACTCAAAAATAAGGAGCTAAAATTCAGCAACCATGCCAAATATCTAGGTATAATATTAGATAGCAAGCTTAATTGGAAGCTTAATATTCAGGACCGCACAAGAAAGGCCGCGGTAGCTATCCACACCTGTAGGAAAGCCCTAGGTCCCAGATGGGGCCTTCAGCCTATGGTAACAAACTGGCTCTATACCGCGGTGGTCAGACCTATCCTGTTTTATGGAATCCTGGTTTGGTGGCCCGCGTTAGAGAAAAAATGCAATTCTAAATCTATTGAACGTATACAAAGATCAGCAAGCATTTGCATCACAGGGGCGCTCAGGTCCACTCCTTCGGCTGCTTTAGACGCAATACTATACCTTCTTCCTGTCGATATCTACGGGAAATTAGTTGCGTCTATGGCAGCCCTAAGGCTTAGGGAATCTCAGAAATGGACCAACTATCAGAAAGGTCATACGAATATCCTCCCTAGCTCAATCCCGAATAAAACGGATTATATTATATCCTTCGAGGACTTTAACATAAAATATAAGGCAATAATTCCAGAACGTTCCGAATGGGAGAATGGCACAGTAGTAAATACATACGCACTTGAAATCTATACAGATGGGTCCAAGATGACGGAAGGCACGGGAGCGGGAATTTATTCTAATTCACCCGAAATCAACATTGCCTTGCGCCTCCCGGACCACTGTAGCGTTTTTCAGGCAGAATTGATGGCTATTCGAGAGGCAGCCTACAAACTGGCCTTGTTTGCGATAGACGGGAAAGCTATCGTCATCTACATAGACAGTCAGGCAGCCATAAAAGCCCTGAATACACCAACAACCAGATCAAAGTTGGTAAAACAATGCCGGGAATCTCTTAACGAGATTGCGGACAGATGTTCAGTAACCCTGTGCTGGGTTCCAGGTCACAGCGATATTCCGGGCAACTGTAAAGCGGATGAACTAGCCAGGAAAGGTAGCGGCCTTCACTCAAACGGCAACAGTGAACCGTACGCTCCTATGCAATCGATCAAATTCTCCCTATTTAAAGAGGCAAAAACGGTCGCAAATAATAGGTGGAACAGCATAAATACCTGCGTCATATCCAAGCAGATCTGGCCAAAACTAGATGCAAAAAGGACTCAGAAACTTCTCTCTACAAGTAGAAATAGAATCAGCTCCTTAGTGGGAGTATTAACAGGACACTGTTTGATAGGTAGACATGCTCGCAGAATGGGAGCACCCTACAACGACTTTTGCAGAAGCTGCATGGATGAGGAGGAAGAAGAAACTGTTCTTCATCTTCTCTGCACCTGTCCAGCTCTGGCACATCTGCGCAAAACCATCCTAGGAGACTACTTCTTCGATAACCTCAATGACTTGTCCCACATAGACATACGCTGTATCAGCAAATTCATTAGAACGACCAAATGGCTTCAATGAGTATTCACATTTCTACTCAACGTCAATAGCCGACATTATCGACTAGTGGCCGTACCACCTGCATCGCATAGACGGGTTGCTTACAGATAACACGCGGGGGGAAGACTGCTTCGGTCATCCCTCCTACATATCCAAAGCAAACCGTCACTCGGTCAAACCTACCTCCTTGACCAATTTGAACCAACCCGCAATAGGCATAGCAAACCGGTCGAATGCTACATTCACCTCTACTACTATGCTGAGTGCAACTTTTCAACATATTCGATAAGCTGCTAGAGGATACACGCGAAGGTCTTACCGATACGGGCACCACTCGCATATCCGAAAGCACACTGTCGACCGGTCATCCCCCTGACCAACCATTTTAAGTCTCCAGTTAGGTCCATAAGGACGTTAAGCGGCCTACGTAATTTCGGCGAGATGTCGTAAGGATATAATCGATGGACACACTGTTTCGGTCACCCATCGCTTATCCGAAGACACATCGTCCAACAGCCATCCCCAGGCTCATCTCTTCAAGGAGTTGTCTGAAGATTACAGGCGGGGTAGGACTGTTTCGGCCACCCTTCCTGTATCCGAGGATAAACTGCCCCCGACTCTCTCTACGAGACGTAGAAGAATTGCACACGCAGACAAAATGTCACAAGAAAGCATCAATGCGCCCATCGGTATGACCGGCTTAGAGAGTACATGGCCCTCTTCCTCCCCCCCCCCCCCCCCCCTCCCTCAACTCATGTGGTATCACAATGGACCTAAACCAAACTGGTCTAAGTGTGTCTTTCTAGACAGCCACCTAACCTAACCTAACCTAACCTAAGGTCAGCAAAATTATTGAAAGCGAAATATTTTGGCAAAATGCTAAGATTCGTAATAAATAGATGACCAAATCAGTGATAGTGGCTTGTTGTATTAAAGATATGAGGTGGTCTTAGCCTTAAACCAGGTAAGGACTATTATGATAGCGTTGAGAGAGCAATACCAGCTTGTCCTAGAACCTTTTAGACTTCCTCACAAATTTGGTCCTCGGTGATTATGTCATTTATATATATTTATACACAGCGAGCTATGGACAATTCGTATGTGTTCTTTTCGCTTCTATAATTATATTCATCTGGAAAAAATTTGTTCTAACGAATACCGAGTTGTTCCATGGTTGTATGGTTAAGTTTTAAGGGCCGATGTTGATTTTGAGTAAAACAAATTATTTAGGAAATTATTGTCATTTCTTTTTATAATGATAATATTGGGATGGTTCAATTATGTATGGAACAAAATATCGGCCACCTCCCTCCCATGGTCCAAATTTTCGACGACGCTGAGGCATAATTGAGGTTCTTTGCCGTCAATGTGCCGAATTATCTCATCCTTTAGCTCTTCAATTGTTTCTGGCTTATCGGCGTACACCTCTTCTTTCAAATAACCCCAAAGAAAGATGTCCAACGGTGTCAAATCGCATGATCGTCGCGGCCAATTAAGATCGCCACGACGTGAGATAACACGGCCATTGAATTTCTCCATTGTTTCGTTAGCTGTGTGGCAAGTGGCACCGTCTTGTTGAAACCACATATCGTCCACATCTATATCTTCCAATTCGGGCCATAAAAAGTTCGTTATCATCTCACGATAGCGAACACCATTCACCTGACCGGCCTAATTTTGGAAAAAATACGGCCCGATGATGCCACCAGCCCATAAACCGTACCAGTCACTCTTTGTGGGTGCATTGGTTTTTCGACAATCCCTCTTGGATTATCATTCGCCCAAATGCGGCAATTCTGCTTATCGACGAATCCACTGAATTGAAAATGTGCCGATTAAATTGACCGAAAAAATCACGAAGTGCACGATATGCATTTTGATTTGAACTCCCATTTTCATAATAAGCCTGAATAACTTTAACGCGTTGCTCGATTGTGTATCTTTCCATGGTTCAAATTGAGTTAGTCTGAAATTGAGAAATGTCAAATGAAATGAAGAAAAAAACTAGGTGTGGTTCACATTCAACATCGGCCTTTAAAATGTAACCACCCGTTATTATGCAGAGTCGTAGAACGTTTAAGGTCAGAAACCGAAAAGACAAGTTTTGTAGTTTCGTAATAGTCTAGATGTGTCTATTTTAGACTGTCTCTTTAGAGTGCTTTCTAAGAGTAGGTTTTAAAATGTGCTTAAACACAGGCATTAACATTGTCGCCAGTATTGTAAGATTCTATACTGTTCGGATACGTTGTTGAAAGATGTACCACAGCGGCTACAGCCTAGAAGACGATTAGGCACATGTTTTTGTTTTTAAGCTCTGATTGTATGTATAGGCTTTTAATTCTGTCATGGTACTTCTCCAAAGTAGCAAAAGTGAAGTCGTGTTAATAGTAAATAAAACTCATTAGCAAACAGAAATTACTTTTTGCAGCCTTACTCGCAAACACATTCAATGGAAGGTAATATTCCGCAATTAACCACAAAATAATTGAAAGAACAGAATCGTACACAGGGGAATTTAGTATACTTCAGCGAGTTTCCAAGAGAAAATACCTACACACGCAAACTCTTCCGATATTACGTAGATGCTGTGTCGCAATTGTCCTCAATTTTATAGAGGACTATCAATTCCCTCTCAATTACTTATATATTTCTTATTTTATTGGCAGTAATTAAATGTTATTTCTCTCACAAAGATACGTTCTAAAAGTAATTGTGAAAAGAAATCTTGTGCAAGTGATGTATAAAAAATTGCGAAACCAATTACTGGTTTGCTTAAGAACAAACATGCCCCTCTGAATATATCCCGCGCTGTACACTCAAGCTAGAAGCAGGGAAGAAGGCCACAGATGAGGGAAACGCTAATATACAAGGAAGCTATGGCCATCTTTCTGTAAATCCAGAACAGAGAGGATCATGCGGAATAACCGGAAATGTCTCTCTACGCTTGTAGGTATCCTAACGGGACACAAGACCCTGCGATATCACCTAAGAAGAACATTGCAGAGGCTAGCACACCAACAGAAAAAATTATGAACTTCATCAAATCACCAAAATGGTTTGTATGCAACGACACACAGTAAGTAATTAAGTTATTGCAAGGCTTACAGAATAGGCTAAGGTAAGGGATAAAACTTTTCTCTCTACGGGTATCACAATGGCGGACTCGAGTGTGGCGCGGAATTTTCCTCGCCAGTCCAAAAACCTAACCTAACCTAACCTAATTACTGGCTCGGAATTGCAATCAAGTATTATCATTCAAAATGTTTTTGTGAACATTCTTATTACAAATCGCATTTTTATACGTTCAAATCCAAATTTGTTTTTCGACACGCAGGAAAACGGTAATTTAAATTGTAATATTATGATATCCTATCAATCATTGGTGCAGTGAAATAACTTCACCGGCAATATCTTCACATGGGAAACCACTTCACCTCGAGTGGGAAATAATTTCACTTTTTTTATGTGAAGTTTGTTTCCACTGCAAGTGAGCAATAACTTCACTTTTGTGTGGGAAATAATTTCTCTTAACACGCGACGGTATAATATTACCATACAATTCATAAACAGTCGAAAATGTATACAAACCCCCTGCTTGGGGTGGGAGTAGGTGCGAGGTTGGGTGTATGCAAAGTCGTTATTCATAATGTTAGTTAAATTCTAATAAAATCCTTTTGTTTTTGTTGCCGAAATTTTGTTGAAAAATTCTCAAAACGTAGGTAAGAAATAATTTCACAAAATTTGTGGTGAAGTATTTGGCCACTTGCATTGGGAGAAAAGTGAAATTATTTTCCACTCGAGTTGATGTTATTTCCCATGGAAAGTTATGGCCCGTGAAATTCCTTTCCTGCACCGCCTTACTGTCTACTTTAAACCTTCCACTGCAGATCTCACTAGATAATTCTTTTCTTACTTCTTACGCTTTCGTCACGATCACGAGTGGACCTGTGCCTTAACCAATACCCCTCACCAGATAAAGCGGTCTTTGGCTTACTGCCCGCTTTTCTATTGTGCATGTCGCCTAAGGCTAAGGCGACGTCCATTCATCGTTCAGCGACTAAGGTAAGTAGCCGCAATCGCCATGATACGATTTCACATTTCTGAATTTCTGGACTACATCGCTCGTTGTCACGTAGCTGGCTCACTGCATGTTATTAGGCTTTGTCGCTCAATCACTTAGGCGCTCTTCGTTCACTAGTTTGCACTCGCTAACGTAAGGGGTGTCTTAACCTACAGGGTTGTCAATCTGTGTTTGTGTCAAAAACTCTACAGACCGGAGTGTGCATTCACTGTAGATGTCCAAGACATTTTAGACGACTGACGCACACTTTTTCGTCCAGTAGATTTACATCTCATAGAGTTCGCTGTTTAAACCATAGAGAATTCTGAGACCACCAACGGCGGCCGATTTTCCGTAACTTTCCTTCAGGCTATATTTTTATGGTGTGGCGATTGCTATGTTGGCTAATATTGTTACATAGAATTTCGTATTGAAAAATGTCACGTATTCGTGTTATAACTTCAAAATTTCGGCTCACCAACACACTCGCACCTAGAATATGCCACTTTCGCTGTGGGTTGCTGCCAGCTTTTTGCAATCTTTTGCTTAAAATATTTCTAAAAAGTGAACGAAACAGATTGGTTGAGGAAAAATACAACCATTTGGAGAAAACTTTTATTTAATAGCGGAAAATACACAACCAGGTTTGTTCTAATATTTTTCTAGTATACCTACATAAATATAAAAATGATCCTTTAGATAGTTTTATTAACCAAACAAATCAAATTTTTCGCCTCTTGAAAATATTATAATATAATAACTAACCAATCAGCATTCAGTGATGTTGAGCTGTGGAATATTCCCGAACTCTATCACATTCCCCTAAGATTGGCAGAAATTTGTTTGTATGTTTTTTCATGTTGCACCAAGTCTAATTGACATTGTACCGAGAAGTTTAAAAATTGTACTGGGTCTGCCGAGCAAGGGGTCCCAGGTTTGGTTCTCGGAATATCGCAAATTACAATACGGTCGAGCGCCACCTCTCGCGTCTGACAAACATCTGAGATAAAACTGTATATCTACTGAAAAGCTTTTCACTGCAGCCGTTCGCAGTCGGCATAAAATTGAAGGTCCCTTCCACATGTCTCAAAATTAAAAACTCGCACCAACAAATGGTCGTGAGAAGGTAGGCATGGGGTTATTTATATTTTTGTAACCAAAAATAGAGAATTTATATAAAAACATGAATCATTGACGGTTGAACGGTTTTTATGTCTACCTAATAACTTGTTTTTATAATTAGGTATGTACTCTTACTTACTATCCGAGTTTTAGGATAAGTGAAGTAATTACAACTTATTTGCGGGACAACCCACTCAAACCGGCCGTGACCTAATGAGTCCCAAGCCCAATTAATCTCGATATCCCTGCTGAGTGTAATCTACATATCCCACTACATATAGGTAACTCGAGAGTACCAGCGACCTTCGATATTTACGACCTTGTATAAAAGTGTACAATTGCCTTTAAGAAAGCACCTAATATTTTAGACTCATCACAAATGGTTTTCTAAAAATAAATTCTATTAAAAAGTTGTATGTATGTGTTGTGTTTTGCTTTAATTTTGTATACGATTCAGATTCTTTGATTCGGAAAATTTCAAAGCCCTTTGCATTAGCTTTTATTTAATTTGAAATTATTTACATAGAAATACTAACATTTTAGATTCTTATTCATATGTGTACGTCTCATGAGATCGATCAACTTAGGGATAAACTTGTGTGCTAAAGAATTTGAAAAATGTAAGAGCATTTTGCTCTTGCTGTACCAGAAACAGAAACTCTCGCTTGTGTACAATTGCTTGACAAAAAATTGCAAGGTTTTGTAGGGTTACGTTAAGTTGTTTTTTTACCAAAAACACAATAGTATTATTGAAATGCTTTATTTTGGCTTTGGCTGTGTGTGTGAATGTGAATTTCTTGGGAACAGCCATGAACCGAAAAATTTCTTTGGCAAAAGACAATCCCCTTTTCAGGAACAGCATAATACAATGTACACCTTCAGAAGAGTTGAAATTGCCGTTTGAGTTTTGTTTTTAGTTTGACATTGAGAATACAGCCAGCCAGAAAATACGTTTCACTTTTATTTTACACGGTAATCAAAAGTTCGAGAAAATGTAATTGTTTAAAGAAAGTGAAATTCCTAACTTTTTCTTTTTGCATCGTCCAATGACAACTAATTTGAAATAATTGAAGTGACTATTAGAAAAATTTATGATGATCAACAAGTGGAGCTATAAATAACGATGTAATACAACATCAGCTGTTTCCACTACAGGTGCGCTAATTCTGCGGTATAATTTCAACATTGTGTTTCTGTCCTTAGACCTTGATCATAAACTTTCCATAAGCCTAGTTCATGTGAAATACAATTTTTAATAGGTACATTAAAATTAAATTTGAACGTGAAATTTTCACTAGTAGTACGCAGTTCTTGTGAAAATAGCAACATAATTTTTTTATTGAATATAAAACGATAAAGTTAGGTGTACAAGAAGTTGGTGGCATTGGTGACCTTTTTGACATGCAGGATGCCTCAAGTAAACAAATGGGGGACTTTTAATATTGCAGCTTACAAGTTAAATAATTTCATACACTGGCAGTATAGGAATATTTATTTTACATTCGTTTTTAATGTAACATCCCGATTCTTGCAAACCTCACTGATACTGATAGGTATACCTACCTCACAAGGTGCGTTGAAATTGATATTGTGAGGTTTTCATATTCTGGCACTTACAACTTGTGAGGCTCACAAAAAAACAATCGAAATTGTGTTCTCCTATGAGACAGGTCACTAAATTCAAAACTATAGTCATAAGGGCTCAAGTCACAAGAAGTGACAATATTTGTATTCATTGACGCTTGTCTCCTATTTCCACACATGACATTTTATCCTATATTTATAACTGTTGCGAAAAATAGATATTTGTTAGGTGGGCAATTTGGTTTGTTACAACCGTCGAAATAATTTATTTCCTTCAGTTCTAAAACATTTCACCATTAATATGTATATATTTCCCAAACAAATATTATTTTAAATATTGTTATTAACTTGGTGTGTTATTGGTGTGTCATTTTGAAACCAGCCATACTGAGGTGAATATTTTGCGAGTTTTGTTGTGAGGATTACAGTAGAATTCGGTCATAGAAAATATGCCATATAGGCTTTGTGAATACTAAAAATGATAATCTGGTGTTGAAACACAAAAATTTGATTGTCCTTTGATTCCTGCAATAATTGGAATCTTCAGAATCTGCAGTTTTTTGAGATCAAATCAACAGAATACACGGATCTTCAAAAAGATGTATACCTACTTTGGATGCACTGTTGATTGTCCAACCAAATTGAATATGAACTTTTAAAATTGCCATATTTTTCCAATAGTGAGGGATTTTGAACCAATCTAAAAAACCTTCTGGAAGACTGATTTCATCCCGAATAGGATTTTAACCTAGTCCAAAATGAAAGAATTTGCTTGTTTAGCTGTAACTTACTGTAGTTGGACACTGGCAGGGATGATTATCTCCCAATAAGTCAATATATTTTACTGTATTGTATCGCATGATTCACAAAAAGTGAAGTTCTCAATTTGTGTCCTCCAACTGTTTTCTTTTTAAGTAAAATAAAAGTGCGAAAGTTGAATATTCTTTTTTATTTTATATGTAACCTAAAATCTTATTGAACTCACACAAAAAAAAAATGTTTAAGCTCAGTCAACCTGTATAAATTTTTCCATAAAAAATAAAATATTTATTCGTTTCTCAGACCAGTAAAGCTGCGTACCCTTTTTATCAGTGGAATTGCGAATAAATGTACTCTTGTTAAATTATTTTTCTCTCTTTTCTCTTGTTATTTCGGCTGTGGAAAGCAAAAAGCAATGTACACTTTAGCTATTAGGCTTAACACGGCTTTAAAGCAAACAATTTTTAGGTAGAGTTTTGCTGTTATTCTCTTTTTTTTCTGAATTATAAACACAAACTTCCTTACCAATAATAAATTCTAGTCTGACAGCTTACTCCACACTCTCCAATATCCCTGTAACAATAAACAAATATAGTTGTCAGAATGTCGCTTATTGTAGTGTCAAAATGTTAATGTTAAGAAAGCCATGTTTATCTCTTTTAATGTCATTCTGAAGAGGAATATTGACCAACCATCTAAAATGACTGTAATGAATTTCGAAATAGGAGCGAATTTAAGTACCTACTCTGTACTGTACGGCACCACTGCTGCCGTACGCATACTTAGAAAATCCTGTGCTAGGACTTGATGTCAATCGGGAGGGCATTTTCGGTTGGGACTGTGTTCAGCATATTACGTGCCTTGTTTGTGTTAGTTAATCATTTAGAGAGGTTTACGAAAAACCAGTGAACATTTCAAAAGACATCGTTATAAAATTTGTAAAAGAATATACTATATATACTATAGTAATAAAAAAAGCAAAAATGTGAATGTATGAACGTTTTTAGGCGCCCAAGATGGATATAGGAAAGTTATGCTATCTTCAAACTCAACATTATTTTTTTACATTTATTGTTATAAATTCAGTAACATATTGTGTATTTACAGACAGCTCGAGAGCAGAAAGAGGGTAGGTGAACGGAACGACGGAAGTTGACCATCTAATTTGGATAGTCTTTGGACTCAGGTGGATATTTGGCTGAAACTAAACCCCTATCAAATAAAATGAATTCAAATGCGAATAGAGGAGAAAACATACCACCTTTTATATAACAAAATGTGCGCCACGGCTTTATATTTTACTGGACAGAGAGCTCCGTTTGTCCGCAGTCAATGCTAATAAATTCGTAGAGTGAGATCACAAATCAGACGCCTAAAGTGTCATGGATGTTCTACCCATAATTATAGATACGAAAAGTTGAAATAAATAAAAGTTTCGGCGAACCAATATCCCTGCAGTCACTTGAAAATACTTCTATTTCTGATTTAAAACATGTGACATAATTGTGGTAATTAGTTTCATTAAATTAAACAAATAATTCATCAATCACTTACACGAAATAAATAAATATTTGTCCGTTCATCACTTCCGGAAGCCATTTTGTTTCACAGGAACGCGGAATTTCATTAGAAAAATATCAACATGCGGAGCTTTCCTATAATTCCTGCCACGTAAACTAAATGCCCAACCAAAATTCGTGTCACGTATTTTTGCGTGTAAGGTAATGCTGTCCTTTTCAGTCAGACGGCTATTTAGTATTGGGCATATCTTTCATCTTTCGTGTTAGGAGAGTTCAATGATGTAAATGCAGCATTAGGAAACAAAGGAAATTTGTTTCTGATCGATAGATAGGGTATTTCTGATTGGTATGTTATAATTTATAATAAATAAATACTAGCTAAATTTTGAACAAAAAATACAGCCCATCTGTGAAAGAATGGTCTTTGCGAAACACTCTATTGTATTTTACTTATCGAGTCGTGTTTCGGTTTACCCATCGTATTTATGTTTGTAAATATAATATCGGATAAGCTTTGCGAAAAACAAAACAAATCCGTTCTCTAAAATCGGCTAAAAATTATAAATTTCGATCTTTAGTTCATGTTTTCTTAACATAAGTTGTCTTTATTTAATGAGGAAGCATTTTACTTTCATTGTTTTTGGGGACAATGTAGCTTCTTTTTCTTTTTAAGATAAAGGGGCCAAAAAAAAAACTAATAAACTCAACTTAATTTCGTCTAAACTCGACTTTTGTAGAACTTACTCATACGAGTATGTAATTATGAGCGTAGCTCCTTACAATTTGTTTTCGAAAACTATTGCTGGTCTAATAAAGGGTCCGCCATCTAATTTTTTTTTTCAACTAGTGCTTATTTCGCGAATGGTAACACTTAGCTCATGTCTGATTTGACAGATAATTAGTTTTATCCTTGCGCTGAACGAATATGGTTGTGTATACGCTTGAACAACGCTGGGAAATATTGCGACATTACTTTGAAAATCATGGTAATGTTGCAGAATGTGTGCGAAAAGTGCGTACGGAATTTGGAAGAAGAGAAGCACCGTCAGCTCCGTATGTTCGTTATCTTGTGAAAAAAGTGAAAGAAACTGGCATCCTCATCGATAAACCAAAGCGTGAAAAGCCAAAAACAGTGCGTACACCCGAGAAAATTGCTGCTGTGGCAGAAAGTGTGCGTGAAGCGCCATCAACATCAATTCACCGTCGTTCTCAACAATTGAACATTTCGGACACATCATTGAGACGAATTTGGCATAAAGAACTTGTTATGACGCCATACAAAGTCCAATTGGTTCAGGAGTTGAAGCCAAATGACCATCCAATGCTTCGCTAAGTGGGCTACACTCGATGTTTTGCGCCCTGTTTTTGAAGATCGCATTATCAGCCGCAGAGCTGATGTCGTTTGGCCACCTCGGGGCTGCGATTTGACACCGTTGGACTATTATTTGTGGGGTGCCGTAAAAGATAAGTGCTACGCCGACAAGCCAGAGACAATTGACGCTTTAAAGGACAATATTCGTGAAGCCATTGGTGAAATACAGCTGCACACAATCGATAATGTGCTTAAAAATTCGACCGATCGTGTAGGCTACTGCATGGCCAGCCGAGGCAGCCATTTGAATGAAATTATTTTCCATTATTAACCGGAAGGATTGTACTTTCAAATAAAAAAAGAAATTTGAGAAAATATTCAGTAGTTTTTTTATATAGCATTTTCAAAAAAAAAAAAAAAGTTATTTGGCGGACCCTGTATATTTCTAAATCACTTGCTTATGTTCTTCTATATATTTACATAATTCTTTGGGGGTAAATTCGATGATGTTATAACTCGATAAACCCCTGGGACGGTTTTCATATTTTTTTTTTTGATTTTGTTCGTATTGCTGTATGTCAGGATTAGGCAGAAAGAAAGTTCCGGAAAATTGCCCTGAGGTCCTGATTTGGCATCCAATGTTTCTTCCTATTAAATATTTATTTTGACTTTTCTGTGTCAAAAATTAATTAGCAAACTACGTATGTGCGGTATTATTTTGTTTTCAAAAAGTATATTATTGAGAAAATCGAGAATTTCAGACTAATGTATTATACGTTTGTCAACAGTACTGGTATGTTTTTGATTTTATGAATCGCTTCAACAGTTTCATCGTTTTTATACGGTTGATTTGACAAAATATTTATTGGAAAGACAATTTCAGTAAATAGTTTTTTGAAAATGCCAAGACGCGCAAATATTGTCCGATGAACAAGGCAAGCAAGTCAACAACAAATATATGAACGAAGCCAAACTGAAGGAGAACGCAAAGCACATGAGAAGTCGACAGAAGAACAGATCAGTGATGCCAACCCGAATCGAAGTGCGAAGTTAAAAGGCAAACATTTTCCGCGGATTCCGCTTATTCAGAACGATTTGCTATTCGTATTTAAGTGTCTTGAATTTCCCGTATGTCTCGCTTTCGCTTTGACAATTAATAATTCCCAAAGACAAGCGCTTGGAATTTGTTGCATCAATCATGAATTTCCATGTTACTCGCATGGTCTTGGTCAATAGTAGGTATGTGGCGTGCTCACGTGTGTACAACTTTCGGCTTTGTACGTTGTGTTCCATAAAGCACTCTTGTGAAAAAGCGAAACATAAATTATTGCAGTTTGGATGAAACACATCGACATTGCAATATTTCAGTTATTTCTATTGGCCCTAAGCAGTAAAACATATTAGTTACGACTTCTCTCAAAAATGTAACTCTTTATCTAAATTACAAAAAAAAAATTTACTTTAAGTTAGGAAATAGTTATTAGGTTTGTTCCCTTACTTTCTGGTTCAATATTGGCAATATGTCACATTTCTCTCATTGCGAGAGGATTCGCTCACCGAAATGAAATATAACCACAAATTTGAAAATGGGATTTTTTTCTGTTCGGGAATATTCAAATATCAGTAGAACAAAGTACAAATTTATATTTAGGAGCAAGAACTGAATTGCTTTATTGACGAAATTAAAGAGCTCAATTCGTTTGCTTCTAAAATCTATTTTAATGATATACATGCGCAAAATATAAATGAAATCAAAAAATAGTCAGTTACAAATTACCTTTTGAATGATTTGACAACCATTTTTTCAGCAATAACGAAACCAACTAGCCCAAAGAAATTTCTTGGGCTAAGATTTTTTATGGAGAGGAAATGTTTCTACCTAACGATTGCGTAAGGGAACGAAGTTTGACTAAATTTGGCTAATCTGTTCGAATGCATTATCGTTAAGGAACAGACGTATTATTATCAAAGTGGCATTTGTCAAATTAGACAAATCACAAGCATGTTTACTATTTCGAATTTCCCCTTGCTTTATAACTAAAGTCATAACAATTTTTGTTTAAGTAATTCCCATTAACGACAACTTGAAGCTGGCCTCTGTGAAACAACAAAATTGAGTCACAATAGCTAGCAGAAGTTGACCTTTGTTAAATTTGTTTCATTTCTATGAAATGCTTGGTGGAATTTAGGGCTCACAAGCAAGAGCGGACCTTAGAATGGAATTTATTTAGTTTTTTTTCTATTTCTAATGGCCGTATAGTCATAACTTTTGAACAAAGAATTTAAATTGACCGAATTACATAAAGTAGCAGAGTTATTATTAGCATTACATTAGCGAATTTGGGCGGAACGAAGTACCTACGCCGGGTTAGCTAGTTAACTTTAAAACAACAATGGAAACAAATTGTAAATAAACCATTTTGTACTTATTTTGAAATCAAATTCCATTGAGTGATCACCAATTATGGTAAATTGCATTTTTTTTAAACTCATGGACTTAAGTTTATTACGCATTCTTGAAGTCCTCGGACTTTTATTTAATAGTAATAAATTATTTTCAAATAATTCGTTCAACAAACGGTCCCCTTTCTTTTATAACGAATAAAACATTAAAAGTATCTTAGTGCAAACATGCGAAAGTCACGACGTGAATGTGTACAAAATTCTATAGGTATACATCTTTGCATTTTGTTTTTGCTTTAATGTATTTCAGGAAAACACCTAGGCGAGAATATTTCCACCGACACAGTCAACGAAATGTCTGTGGTATGCTTCGCAACCTATCTTGTATCTTAAACTATTGTGAAGGAAAAACAAAAGCAGATATTACGTTTTTATTAAGTAGAGAAAAATATTACGGCGACAAAAATAGATTTTCCTTCGTAAGTCCCACAAACAGGTTGGAAGAGTTTCGAACTAGACTGCAAGAATTTTAAAAACGAATTCAGTCATCCATTGTATTGAAATATTGAGTGTATGTGTTTAATGCAAAGAAGAAAAAGAAAATGTTTGATTTCACTGTTATCTATGACTGTACTGTATAGTAGTGTAACTATAATGCAATGCATGTGTTAGTGCTACGTGATCTTGAAGTGGAGCTTTTTCTTTATCCACCCAATGTATTTCAAAGTAAAAATTTAAGTAAAATATTAAAATATGTCTGTATTTTGGTATAGGTACAAAAATATTCGTTGCCAAAAAATACAAAGAAAATAGAGCGGGGGGAAGCGAAAATTCGAACAAAAAAAAAAAAATATGTATATATATTTTAATTTCTTATGTAGTTTTGCTGAATAATTTGATGAAGCCAAATTTGATCAGTTGGCAGTTTGAAAAAATTCTTCGTTGAGGATAGATCGCTATTTTTTTAGGAATAAAATGTAAGAAAAAACAAAATTATATGCATTATAGAAGTAAATAAAAATATTCAAGACTATCTCAAATAATAAAAAGAAAATTTAACCCTAAATTACGTGCAAGCCAAATTGAAAAGAACATATTCTGTCGAATGTTAAAATTATCGATTCGTGGCAAAATACAGTGAAGTGTAGCTTAATGTAGAAACATACATATTGTTTCAAGAAATTTATATTAAAAAAAAACATTTTATATAAAATAAAGTGCCTTGAGATTCTAAGCTTATTATTATTCATAAAAGTGTTTATTTTCGTGTAAATTTGCAATGAAGTTAAAAAAAAGAATCATAACCAAAGGATAACTACTTCTAACGTTAAAAATTCTTTCCGATTTTTCTACATTTGCAGCGAACGAGACTAGCAATCGAAATTATAACATCTATCTATATTTAAATTTTTGTAAAATTCTACAAAAAAAATCGTAAAAATGTTCAAGAACCATTTGGAAATGATTGGGAGGAATGAAAGTCCCAGCAAGAAAGCTAAATTCTGGCAGTCATATATCAGATCTCTAAAGGGTATGTAAAACCAAAAATGATTTATTAAAACATAGATTTATATATGGCCTAGTTCTACAAAAAATAACTTACATCATGAATAAATAAAATTGGGATGCATAAAAATGGCTTTCTTCAAAGTCGCAATCTTTAAATAAAATGAATATTCATTTATACAACTTTGTTTTTATATATTGAGTGAGCCACTTCTATTTTGGAATACTGAATAGGATGAATAGTATCAATTCACTGGCCATCATTTATTAACTCAGGCGTTATTTTGCTAAATATCCTATTTACAGTAAATTTGGATCATTTCCAAGAATTTGTTTATTTTTTGTTGAGTTTTACTTAAATTATAATTTCACTCAAATTTAATTTGAATTCAAAAAAAAAACCGAAAGTTTCTTATTGATTTCTGTTATTATTATATAAGTTTTCTTTTCGTATTGTATTATTACAACTACAGTAAGATATTTTTGACTTAAAGGATCCGAAGATATTCGTGCTCACGATACACCAAAAGCTCGTTCATGGAGGCCATACAGTGCATATGTTGACTCTCCTTCAACTTACAGGAGCATTTTCGATGAACCTGCAACTACATCTGAACGAGTTCAATCCCATGGATATAGATATTTGCCAGTCTCAAGGGATACCTATGGTTATTCCCCCCGTGCTATATATGATCATCATTATAGCAGAACAAGTAAGTTCTTCAATTATATCCACGTATACAATGATATTTCTGCAGCAAACAATTCTAACAAAAAGTTTTCGCTAAACTTTCAACTTTCATCAGCAACGCAAATTTTTTTCAAGCGCCTGTATTAAAGAAAATAAGAACAAAAGCAACCAAAAATGCTTAACCCAAAATAGAATTGAATTACGTCATACAATACAAAAAAAAAATGTTTTTCTTGCTAAATATATTCCAATGAAAAATCTTCTGTATTGCATGTACATTATAAAATAGGCAAATACGCATGCTATCACCTGTTTTACATTTTTATTCTTCTAGTATCACATTCAATTGTTTGATGACCCTTTAATTTAACTGCTGATATAATTTCTTTGCTTTTTTGATACAAACGCATAAGTCCTTTTATTTTAATCTTATTATTTATTGCTCATCTGCGAAAGCGATCGCACACACATAACCCGCTGAATCTAAATTTAAATTGTTGGGTTCATATAGAAAATATATTTTGTATACATACCCCTCGCACATATGAAGGATAAGGTTACAAATTTTGGTTAAAAGAATTTATAGATTTATAGGTCTTCGACTGTTGTCTTTTAAATTGTTGTTATAGTTATAAAATTTGCACAACTCAGTCCATTTCAGAGTTAATTATGTGCAAGGGTGCATTGATATAATGGTTTTGTGAAAAATTATATATAAATAAATTTATAAAAGATATTTTTATATAAAGCGTGTGTGTATGTAGGTGTATACATTCCGGTTTCAAAAGACGAATATAATCATCCATTGAGGTAGGGAATTATAAACAATTGTGCTTATATTTTGCACCTTTTCCTTGCTGCCTATAAATAGCGCATTCTTTTTCGGTATTTCAATGTCAATGCTTTAAGAAAGATACTATACAGAAGCTTAAAATCCAAGAAACATAAATAAATTTGGGAGTAGTTTAGCATATTATATCAAAATATAATTATTAAAGAATGTGTACATAGTAATTAGGTTAGCGACGTTAAATATTCATAGCTTAATTTTGAATTTTATAACGAATTTTTTGTACATTATAACGTGAACACGTATTACCAACACGAGAATATCGTCATAAGATGAACGATTGATTAAACTGAAATTTGTGATGTACTGAAAAATGTTAACGCTGTCTTCGAGTTTCTTTTTTGAAAAATGCAAATAAACTCAACATTTTGACGCGGAACGCCATTTTTGGTTGCTTGTTAGACGTTCGCAAGACGACATTCGCACAAAGTGTTCTATTTTTTTGGGGAACCATACCTTTTACCGGACAGTTTCACATAGACCGTAGATTCAATTACAAAATTTTAAGTAGACTGGAAAACAAAAAGGCTGGTAATCAACATGATATTCTTGTTTTTTTTTTAATAATTAATTATAAAATTATATTTAAAATATTTATTTTTCACAAGTCAAATGTACACTGAAGTTCTAAGCCTCTGCCCTTAGCGAAGCGAGTCTCTCAACAGAAACTAATACAATTACTGTTGATTGTTTACCGGGTTTTTACTTCTCGGTATTTTGTGTAAGCCCGGTTCAAATCGTATTATCCGTGAACCAGCAATATGTGACCGAATTACTTATTTATGGGTATAGGTCCCATTCAAACAAGATTTTTACGTAAACGGTTGCAAAATCCTATTCAAGCTATAATACACAACATAAATATTGTAGCTCGTTCATTCATTATGCGCAACTATATTTGATCCAGTTTAACATTTATATATTCAATGAAAAAATGCAATCGACACCGAATATATTTCTACTTTAAAACTTTCTTGTAAGAAATTAATATTGAGAACCCAAAGATTTATTTATTGTGAGACGGTTTGTCTCAATCTTTGCCATTTTTATGAGATTCATCCTTAGTGTTTATGTTATATTATAATATTGTGAAACATCTTTGTTAAATATCTGTCCCCCGAACCTAAATATTTCTACATTCCTTGCTCATTTTAAAATTAAGTCGACTTGTTTTATATTAATTACTTTTAATTTTCAAAATTTATTTCAGCTTAAACGCGCGATAAAAAATATCCAAAACACAAAAATATTCATTGCTTCGCACAACTAACAACCGCAACATTGTATCTATTTGTTTAAAAGAAATACAATTCAGAATATATACAAAACAAATAAAAAAAAACTGATGAGAAATTGCAGATTCTTTCTAATTTATATTATATTCTGTTCCCAGACTTAATTACCTGTAGTGTAGAGTTTGCATACAGAGTTCTTTGCTGTTATAATATTGGGTATATGTAATATTGTAAAATAAATTGTATTTTTTTTATTGGAAAATAACAAATGCATTTTTATGGTTGCAAAAATGTTTATGTCTGAAATAGTATAGGTACGTATTCAAAAAAATAAATGCAAGCTTTTAAGATTCAAGATTTGATAAGATATCTCATTAAAGGTACTTACAAAGTTAACTAAATCTAAATCTATGTATGAAATATATTTTTGCATTGAAAAAGTTAAAGATCTATTATTATTTAATTTTTTTCTTAAATTGACTGAAATGCAAGATTTTTGATATTAATTCAAACGTTTTTATTACGAATGCTTTAAATATTAGGAATACTACATTAATCGTAACTCTGTATTCACGCCTATGCAATAACAATCATTTATATAATACATCATTTGCAGTACATATATCAAAAATTTAACTTGAATATTAACTCGTGTCTTCTGTCCTATGATTTCGAATGCTATTTTGCCATGAGTGATTGCCTTATTAATTGCTTGTCCTTATTTTAGGTAATTTAATTAAATTCGTATACTGATTATGTTTTCATATGTAGTTCCAGCAAGCTATGACGCTGAGAAGGCATGGAATGACCATTTGAAGCGCATGCAGGAAATCGAACGCAGGTGAGAAAATTGTATATAAGGTTATATTAATGTTACCGCTTACATGTAAAACTTGCATATAAAATAACAGAGCATATGATTATATTTCATTGAGGTTTTTTTTTTTGAATGGAACTAAGAATACAGCTCATTTAAATTCTTTTGCAAAATAATTATAATTTATATTATTGAAAATCCATAGGTACCCATCTCGTTATGGTCTTTACCTGAAGGACAAACCAAATGCACCAAATGCCCTAGTTCCTTTGGAATATGAACCAGAGGATAAGCTCCTTCAAGAACTTAATAAGGGTAAGGACTATTAAATTTAGCATACAAAAATACGAATATCAACTACTCCAATAATAAACACAAATAACAACGGCTTCCACCTAAGGAAAACCTTACAAGAAAATTTGCTAAATATTAAGATATAAGTAAATGAGTGCATACATAAATGAAATCTAAGAATAGCTCTTCCTCCTATGTAAGAGAATTTTTTTTCAAATTCATTGCCACCAATTTAAAAAGAACAAAAAAATAATATCATAATTTAAATTGAATTTGATTAATTGAGTTTGATGGAATTTTTGAATTTTTTTTTTCGAATAATATCTGAAGGGGCTTTTTAAAAAAATTTACAAATTCAGTCGAATCAACCTAACCAAGTTCAATTATAACAACATCACAAGATTCTTTTGTTAACTTTATTGTTATTTATGAATATATGTTGATACAAATAAAGAATTTTAAATTTCCGTAATTATAAATAAAACAACTGAAAACTGTTTATATTCTAATTTTTCGTTAAATGTTTCATTGTTAATCAAACAATAAAATTTGTCTTTAACTTCATTCTGACAACTCTCAATCATGTAACTTTAATTGTAACAGAGTTCAGCTTGCATTTTTTTTTTCTTATTTTATATTAATCGAGGCATTAAGTCTGTTTTAGTGGTGTCCGTTAGATCAACAACAACTTTGAAGTAAATATATTTTTTTGTGAATGTTGTTACTAATCACTGTATATATATGCACAGAAATTCATTTTACTTTCAATGAAAATAATGCGGTTTTATAAATAAATAAAATAAAGCCACAAAAATCTTTAATAAACTTCATACAGCTTAAATATTTCGGATACAAAAATGCAAGCTATGCTTTCCTATTGTACAAATTTTGTCAAAATTCACTTCTAACATGTTTTAGCAAAATTCTCATTTTTGAAACATTAATTTATACCTACCGTGGTAATAACACATCGAAAGGGAAAATTTCAATTTATTTTATACTGATTAAGATATCGAAAATGTAATGCTCCATGTGAGTACATTCATAAATAATTAACAAACATTTTTTAGGCTAAACTGAGTAAAGTTTGTATTAAATATAATCATTTAGAATACATCAACTGAAAAAAACGATGTATTACATTTTTCTAAAACAAATAACTACAAATACGAATCAAATAAAATTTCATACACAAACTTATGTTCAAAATGTTACTGATACCATTTAATATATATAAAAAAGGAAACGAAAATATATATATTCAATTTTTGAACAAAAACTAAGTGTGGTTGTTTAATTTTTTTAATTTTTGATTTTTGAGCCACCTTTATTTTGTGGTTTCTCTTGTTCCCCACTCTAACTAAAAAACTTTCCTTTTTTAATGTTGACCAATCATTTTCATTTAACTCACATCTTAAGTTGTTATTTCGTCGCTGTATATATTGCGAACCATGAAATATTTAACGAAATTTTATTTTAGATGTGTACTTGATATGTGTTTTTGTCCTTCAAATTGTTTTCCTTTTTTAAAGCAACTTGTAAATAATCGGTATAATTTTTGTAATTATCCTAGCCCCTTTTAATATGTCTCATTGATATCAAAAAGAATAGCGATAGGGCTGAAATTTTGAATAACATTTTATTGAAAGAAAATGAATTGTTCATTAAATGATATTTACAGTGTAATTACATGTAACAACAAACCAGAAAGAAGTCTCAATATAAAGTCTATTATATCTCTACCTGATGCTAATTTATGTAGCCATTTTGGAAGAAAAATCTGAAACATGATAAATAGTATTTAAAAATGCTTAAAAAAACACATTCCAGCTGAGAAATATTAAAAAAAGAAAAGAAATTAGTCTGCATCAAAATTTAAGAAAATTGCCAAGACGTATTGGAATATGATTGCCTAAATTCGATGTCATATAATCAACGTATATAACTTGCAAAAGTTATACCTACTTCTGCTTCAAATGCACTACTTGGCATACTTTTCAAAAGTCTCTACCGTAATTCAAAAGGTTTGTGAAATTAGTCATGTGAAAATGTATAGCCTAATGCTGGTTAGTCCGTAATTTTGTTCGCTTTGTTAGTTTATCTAATATTACAAAATTATTCCGATAATAGAATCATAAATACTTAGTTGTCATAAACATATAATATGTATGTATGACAATGAAGGACCCCATTCTTTGATCTCCCCACAATCGTTTGATTGATAACGATGACCTATTCATTCGGGCCTATGGTAAGTAAATAAATTATGCAATGTTATGTACTTTTCAACTTTTGAGAACACATAATAATCCATCTGTTTGAGTTAGAGAAATTACTGATGAACATAAAATTTCGTCGAGTTTGTCTGAAACCGAATCAGCATAGGTAGAAAAATTAAAAGTAAAACATAATAATTGAACTTGAGCGTTGATTTTGATTTGGATTTACATCACAAAGTTGTATTGAAATACTAGAAACAAAAAATATGTAGGTATACGTCTTTAATGTTTCCAGGCTTTATGTTAAATATAACTATGGTTGTCATATAACATTAAGAAATCAACCAACTTTTTGTGAAACACAAGCTCTTTTGGTTCGCTTTGGAAAAAAATAGAAAATGTTATTAACCGATTCTTATAATTGAAATTAAGATCTTATACCGGTGTTTTAAAAATTTTAAATTTTCTGCTATGCTAAGTCGTGACGTTTACTTGTTAGTTTAAGTTTCGGTATTTGATTTAAGAGTATTGACTGAGCTTATTGGGTCCATGTACATAATGTATAGGAAACTTTAACATTTTCGCTGTAGGTGAACCAAGAGAGCGAGTGCTTAATATGGTTAGATTTTTTCGCATACCTTTGTGTGCCGATGACAAAGCGTCCACTGTATTTTTAATATTTTATTGGCTCTGTTAAGATGATAACAGGTAAATAAATGTCGACATTCAGACCAAAAAGTTATCATTATAAGTAGGGTTGGAAAATGTGTGATTTCAATTGTTGCATTTGTTTGCAGAATAGGAATGATTAAAAAAATCACGGTAGGGCAGACATCGCATAATATATAAGTGATATGATTATTATCAGTAGTAGTAGTAGATTGTTTTGTTTTTTTTTTTCCATAAAAAATACAAAACATTAAAACTTGACATATAATGTCATCTGTTGGAAAGAGTGGCTAATTATCTTAATATATCTACAATATAATTGAAAAATGCATCCACAATGTATTTATGCAGTGCCTTCCAGCTATCTCCAATTTCTCTTTTGGGTATATTGGTGATCTTGTCCTCCTCCAAAAATGGTTTTCCGAAAACTCTTCGTCGAAAGGGTCTAAGAATCATGAATTTTCCAACGAAAGAACAGTTTCTTCCTCATGTTAATTACATAAAGGAATGCACTTTCTGCGTTATCCTTCCCGAAATTTGTTTGCAATGGGACCTAAAATAACCTAGATATATGATTATTATGAATGAAGGCATGAAACTTACATTGCAGAAATTCTACTTTTGGGAACTTCTTGGTGTACACTCTCAAACAAAAGTGCTGTATACAGAGATTTAAAAATAGTTATCATAGCGCAAACCCAGTTTCATTAAAACAGGATATGAATTGTATCAAAAGGAGAGTTTTTGTACACGGTAGATGGTTAAATTACAGATTTGTAAACATCACCCCATTCTTTGAGTAGATCAGTTATTATTAATAAAGTTATTTTATTAATAAAATGAAGTGCTTTTAAGTATTTTAATTTATTGAATGATAGAAACAAGTCCGTCCAGAAAGGAGACTAAAAGCTAAAATCTATAGTACCTACCACCTGGACGGATTTGCCGTCATCTATTTTTATGGAGTGGCAAAGATTAGGTGCGCTAGTATTGTTACATAGAAATTCGTATTCGTCACGTGACTTCAAAAATTCCGGCTCACCAACACACTAGCACCTAATATTTGCCACTTCCGCTTTGGCAAAGTTGCTAGCAGAATCCCTTAAATTGTATGCGTTAAATTTTAAATTATTCGTTCATCTGGACAGTAATTTATTTTAGGAATAAGTGTACATTTGCTTATTAGATTTTTTTGAAAAATTATCTATGCTGAATGGTTGTAAGAGAATAAAAACATTTTGAGCAAACTATCATCAGTTATTTATTAAACATGTACACAATCGATGTTATTGATATCGAAAAGTGGTAAATAATATTACCATATTCGCCTTTTAACAATATATAACTAACCAATAGCATTCAGAAATGTTAAAATATGGTATCCACGAACTCTATCACATTCCTCCACAATTGACAGTTTTTTGTATGTTTCTGCATGTCACACAAGCCAGCGGCAAGAGGATTACGAGTTGGGGTTCTCAGTATGGGGTGTCTATGGTCAAACTATTCTGTTCGGGTATCGTGTAGTTAAAATTTATAAATATTAGTAGATAAGTAAAAATTGTTTAACAACAAGAAGATTGAACATTTTCCATAGATAGGTATTATTTTCTAAGCTATAGTCAGGATCAATTGAGACAGCTAATGCAAGCTGTGATCAGAAAAAAATAATTTGGTACCAAAACTAAGTTATCAGTTTTTAATACAATGTTTGTTCACACTCTTAACTATAGTCATGAGGTAATACTTCGCAAAAATCATATAAGGGACACCAGAATACGGAACACGTAAGGCACTTAATACTTTTGTTACTTTTTCAATCAAAACAGTCCACACTTTGATTCAGAAAACATGGCATTAGGCATTCGTTATTAAGAAGAACTCAGGAATATTTCACCTTTATAATGGGATGAATAAAGTATACTAGTCGTGCTTGTGGTCGAAAATAGAACCTACATCGTATGAGTATGTAATACTTAAGGAACGAACCACAATGTTCGATATTTATGTTGTTCTTTTTATAAACGAAAAAGGGAGATACATAGGTATCGAAAATATACGCCATTCAACATCACTATCAAACTTTAGATCAAAAATTGGATTTTCTTTTAAGAGAAAGGCCTCGGGTTTAAGCTTTTTATGTTTATTATATTCAGCGCTTCGTTGAATTACTAGGTAATGGTTTTGCGAGATTTGTCCCCACTTCCAAAAATCGTACTTTATCAAAGTCTTCTTGGTATAATAAGAGACTGAGTCATTTAAAAAATTTAAAAAAACAAAGCTTTTAAAATATTTAAAAAATCGGGTAATATTAATGATTGCGAGCATTTTAGAAAATTGCGCAAAGAATTTATTTCTCTTAGCAAGTTTCTTCACAAAAATCATATTATGTCTATCGAAAGTAAAATTAAGCAGGATAGCAAATCATTTTGGCATTTTGTAAATTTGAAACGTAAATCAGTTGGGATACCAACCACAATGCATTACATGGACGTAGAATCGTCTAATGTGGAGTATACACTAGAACTTTTTGCTAATTTCTTTCGTTCGGTGACAACTGCCCTATCAACTCAAGTACACATATTGGCAACCATGTGAATATTGGTTCTCTGCAATTAAATTATGAAGAGGTTTTGTTAGCACTAAAGTCCCTGCAGCCAAATTCTAATTGTGGAGCTGATGGCATACCAGCCATTATCCTCAAGAATTGTGCCACAGGTCTTTGCCTTTGTTAATTATTTTTAACCGTTCGCTTCTCGAGGGAAAGTTTCTCACTGGGTGGAAAGCATCGTTTCTCGTTCCTATTCATAAGTCTGGTTCTAAAAATAATGTTGAGAACTATCGATGTATTTGTAAGCTCTCAGCAATTCCTAAGCTTTTTGAGAGCATAGTTAAAAACAACCTTAAGTTTTTAACGAAAGAGTGTTTATCGGAAGCGCAGCATGGTTTTGTATCTGGTCGGTCCACTATCACCAACTTGGCTTCTTTCTCATCTTTTACTCTAAATGAGTTAGAAAACAAACGTCAGGTGGACGCAATGTATACTGACTTTAGCAAAGCCTTCGACTCTGTGAATCATTCTATTCTCCTTGAGAAGCTTGAAGCCTTTGGAATTCACTCTGAAATGCTTCGCTGGATTTCATCCTTCCTAATTGGTCGCGTTGAACGAGTAAAAATCGGAACATCGCTTTCAAAACGTATTAACTGTACATCTGGTGTTCCGCAAGGGAGCCATTTAGGTCCACTGCTTTTTATTATTTTTATAAATGATATTGTGTCAACGGTCAAATATAGGCAATGCCTAATATATGCGGATGATTTAAAACTATGTATTTTCATCTATTAAAAGTATAGAGAGCTGTACTTTGATTCAATCTGACCTGGATAAAATAATTGACTGGTGCAATATCAATCGCTTAAAATTAAATATAAAGAAATGCAATGCAATCTCTTTTAATAGATGTGCATCTACTTTCGAACATAATTATACAATTAATTCAATTAACTTATACAGGGTAAATAAAATTAAAGATTTAGGAGTCACGCTCGATACGTCTTTGTAATCAAAAATTGTAGATGAGTAAATAAATAAATAAATATCGGATTCTACAACTAGGTTTTATAGACTTGGAATTGAAGCACAATTTTCTCGTATTACAGGATAGCTATAACAAAAGCTTGTGTTATTTTCTCATTAAGTTTGAGAAAATATGCAAAAATACAAATTCAGTCATAGTTATCCGAGCTGTTTAGCTGTAGCAACAACAACCATGTGTTTTTCGGATCCAAAAAAAAAAAATTCCAAACCAAACTATCAAGAATTAGACACAATTTCTTGAGATCAGTATATACTTTACAAATTTCGATGTATAATTTGTTGTCTCAGTTAGTTTATTGGCATTTAATTTGGACATTGGAATCCTGATTTAAATTTGGTTGGGTTGAAAAAATGAAGCGTGCTAATCGTCGTACGTATGTCGATTTGGACAAATTTCATGTTTAAAATTTGTATTGCTTTTGTTTTATTGCAAGTCATTTTCAGTCGATCACGGCACATGCTATTTTTTCCTATTTAATTGTTTCTCCTTTTATGTACAAGGCTTAGGGATATTACAAAATCAATGAAAAAAGTTAATAAGAGCGAATATTGTTTTTGTTCCAAATAACATGATTTTTTTATGTTATGTAAGATTAGGTAAAAAAGGGTTCGAAACAGGATAATATCACATTCCTAAATGGCAAAATTCGATTAATGTCACACTTATGCTGTATTTGTATTTTGTCAACTCACAACACGGTTGAAATCGTATTATTTTGGTGCCCGTTTGATGTGACATTATGCGGGCTTGACTGTATGTTGGAGTAGGCTTTCATATCGTACTAGTCATTAAAATCAATTTGAGTAGAAACAAGAACAGAAAGCTTAAACACTTTATCCTGAAAAAACACCTAATTTTATGAATCTGGTCCTTTCTATAAGCCTTAAAGTTCATAAAATTCCGTTTTCTCCCGAAACAAAAGTATTAATATCCTCACTTAACATAAATACAATGGTTTTATGTAAGTTCATCCATTAGTTGATAATTTTAAAATCAATATTTTGTATCTGATTAATTCATAGGATTGCGTCTGCCGGATTTTATTATGCTGTGTAAGTTGAAAATAATTTTGTGTTGAAATAATGACAATAATTGTTCCTACTTATGTAGTACTCACTACTTCACTTTTTTGTATTAAACTTCCCTATACGAATACAACAACAACCCTCACACTAAAGGTATACTGTTTGAAACTTCTTGGGACGAAGATTTATTTAATCTATAACTATACCTATTTAAGCTAGCAATATTTTAAATAATGGTGAGTGTATTATCAATGGGGCTTTTAAAAAATAACAAATTGGGTTCTTGAATGAAGACATAATAGGTCTGTTCCCTAACGATAATTCATTCGGACACATTAGCCAAATTTAGTCAAACTTCGTTCCCTTACGCAAAAGTTGGGCAGAAGAGAGCCAAAAAGAGAGAACAAAACATTTCCCCTCCTCGCATGATATTTGGTGCAATAATACAAAAGCACGATTTTCTTCACAAGTCAAGCGATTTTCGCCCACTTTAGGAAAACGTAGAAATAAAAATGTTAATCATTTACCTTAACGCCTTGTCCAATGGGTGGACTCGGCTAAGGTGATAGTTGATAGTTGACAGTCAAAATCAAAGCTTTACGTCCATTTAAGGTTATTATCTTGACAATCGCTTTTTAGTCGATCAATTTCATGTGACAGCTATTTGTGTGTCGCTTTCATTCATTTGTGTCATTTGTATGCACTTCGGCTTCAACTCCAAATAAATTAAATACTTTTGTGAAATAAGAATAGGTATATTAAATAAATTAAACTAAAAAAAATAAGTGAAATTTGAAAATTTGTGAAGTGCAATGACTTCATTGCCATTTTTCTACAGAAATGAAGAACATAATTCAGTACAAAAATGTCCAACTATTGAGAAGAAACGTGAGAAATAAAGCAAATATCTTTGAACTTCCAAGCCCGAAGAATGCATATTTAGCAATATTCATTGTTGATTGGTAGCATTTATTTCTGTGCATTTTAGATTTTTGAAAAAATTCCCTTATTTGAAGAAGCGGAAATGTGGAAAGGAGTCCTTAAAAAAGAAAAAAAATGTATTTCAATTTGTGAAAATATTACTATTCTCCTATTCACTTACATTTTTCACAGTAAAAACACTTCGAAATTATGTATCAATTGCTCGGAATGACAGCGTCGGTAAGGAAGTGACGTTTAAAGCTCTAAGTGCTTCCAATAATCAATCATTTTTTAATTAGCGCTTTACTCATAGCAAAGAAGAGTTGATAATCAGAAAATACAACAATCACCTTAGCCTATTCCAGCCCTATAAAATATAGCGCCCAACAAAAATAGTTTATCCGGCAATTAAATATTTACAAATTAAGACTTTATTTCTAATATACCTCTCTAGCGGAAAGCTGACACAAGTTTGCATGTCAGTAAAATTAAATCCAAATAATAATAAACAAACTATAGTTATATAGGTATTTTAGAAAATGAACCAAAATATAACGAAATTACCATCCTTATTGTATAAATGCATACTTTATCATTTAACATCGTTAAACAAATTATTATTTCTTAATTGAAATTATTATAACTATTCCTTTTCGTTACAGCTCGTCGCTCTGCATCGCCCGACAGATTGCCTCTGTACCGTGCCGGTAGTGTTCCACGTGCTGGAAGTGTACCGCGAGCATTGAGTGTTCCACCACTTTCTCCATTTGAAAGAGCCTCAAGCCTTAACCCGTACTTATCCAGGCCATTTCGCGCCAGTTCCGTGGATCCCTTCCTAGATGACGTTTTCGCTAGTAAGTTTGAAAGACCAGAACCGTTCGAACGTTCCGGTTCACCTACGCCTGTAAAGCCCGGTCGCTGGGGACCAAGACCAAGTGAAATTGCATATGATTCTAATGGTAAACGATATAAATTTTACTCCGTTATTGGATATTTTCAACCGAGTGTTTGCGCAATTAAAGATATTTTAAAATCACAATTGCATTCCCTAGTATTGCGGGCTATACAAATGCGAATAATAGTTTGCATAAATTATAAATATATATATATATATTTTTTTTTTTTTTGCAATTTCAGGACTTCCAGTCTTTCACCCAAGGAACCGCTTTAGGGATCTTTTTGAACCAAATCCACATGCACCAATTTCTGCATTTACTCGTGACCCCTTCTGGTGGGATATTGATGATTTGGCTCCTTATCGCGGCTACCCAAGGTCATATAGCCCACCTTTGGTTAGGGATTCATTTTTGTCGCCCGTGAAAAACCGTTATCTGTGGACCAGACACCCAGCCAGGCCTTTGCTCGGTAAGATATGCATATTAATTTTGGTTGCACGCATTATTCATTTTTTTAAGTTCACATTTTTCAAAACGCAGACTACGAAATATCTGCTAATTTTAAGGATATTTGCAATACTTCTGAATGTCCGACATAAATCAAAATCATCAGTTTAATTTTGTGGTTTATATTCTAATTTTTCTTCTCTTCGTTAATATGAAATTTTGATTTTTGTCTTTTTTTCATATTTCATAACAAATATTCATCTGCAGGACAAGAATAACTTATCTGAAAACTTTTAACGAAACGCAAAACATTTATTAATTGACATTATATTTAAAAGTACGTATCTATAATAATTCCAAGATTAAGAAACAAATGATGTGATTACTAAACGAAGTGGTAAGATTTTGCAAAATATTTTTTCTAAACATTTTCGGACAAGACTATTGAAATAGTTTATATTAATTTGTTTACTTAATTTTCTATACTTAACATTCTTTTTATTAGAACTGGTTTTTAAATTTCAGCCCACTACCGTTAAAATCGAACCGGAACTTTAATTCCTCAGCGAAATAGCAGAAACAGCATTCAACATCTTCTGTTTTTAAATAACGAAAAAGCTCTATCCTCATCGACGAATCAAATACGAAACATATTTTTAAGCTCTCCCTAAATATTTAAAACTTATAAACGAAAATCGAATGGTTCAGATGTTATGATTCAAGCATAAATTGCTCTTATCGAAAATTATTTATTCTTGTTTCTTAACTTTCCAAAAAGTAAAGTGTTGAAAATAATTTAGTTCCTTTTTTGTATATTCAAGTCAAGTTAAAAACAATGTTTATCTGTTAATGTTACATTTATATTTATTTTCTATATGCCAACACAAAAGTAAAATGTATTAATTTTGTCTGCCGGTTTTAAATTTTCAATAATCAATGCACATAATAGATGTTTTATGTTAGAGTAATGTTGTTTTATAAAAAAAAACGTACGTTCAAAATAAATGCAATTACGTATCATCTGTTCAATTAATACGTTTAATGGTAATAAATTTGGAATATTCTTTTATGGGTGCCTATTACGAGTACCTTTCGGTGCTAGGATTTAGGAATAGGGTTGCTCAATGCTCAAGCCATACAGAAATTAATTGAAATATCATAGGAATTTCAACAGAACGTAAAATGTACAATTTATACAATTCCAATATGTTTTATCAAATGGACAAATGGTTCGATAAGTTAAACTGGATATGAATTGTGGCAAAGATCGGAAAAAATGAGTATTCATAGAATTAAAAAATAAACTGCTTCTTCGTTTCGTTTCGAACTCATTATGCCTAGTTAAATGTGTTTAAGATGGATACTAGGCAAATGTACAAGACTGGGTCGCACGTAGCTTGCTCCTTTATATTTACAACATAGATAGCTGTATGGTTTACTGGAAGTTTAAAAGTGTGTTATTTGTATTGCCTTACTTTAGTATTTATTATAATATATGTAATAATGTTTTTAATGTTTTTAAAGAGAGTAGATTTCGTATGAAAATCAACACGTAGAAGGATTTTTTTCTAAGATAAAATTAACCTCTTTGTTAGTTGATTCATTAGTGTTTACATTGGATAAGGAATGATAGCCCTAAAGAAGCAACCATGTTGTTACGGAGTTCCCTTCGAGAGAGAAAGAATGCATATGACGATATGGATGACTACCTGGTTTCGCTGAGTCTTTGAATACGCACTCAAAGCTATAAATCATCATGCTCTTAAATAATTTAACAGCGAAAGGAACAAGACAATGCTAGTAGAATTTCATCACTCACAGATTATATTTGTTCTTTACTTTGTTGATTTATTTTAAATCTCAATGCTATTCTTTTTCTATTGAAAGGGTGGGTGCCCAGTTGTTGCAGCTTTTTATACACAAAAATTGTGCTTATTTTTTATTCCGGGCATGACTTTCTAAACTTCTAAGAGCGAATACTGCACAAGAAGGTAGTTACAGAGGTATTAAATGACTACATGAGTCTCTCAGAAAGAGGATATGCAGCGGATGAGTCACAAGATTGATTCAACGGTGTTGTCAATAGTCGTAAGATGGCAGATACACTCTTGCGTGATCTATTCTCATATATTTGGAGCAAAGGTCAGTACGGAGAAAAGGAATACTTAAAACACGCTTATTGCCTCTGTTACTATGCGAAATATTGTTGTTGGAGCGTGTGTTATGAGATGGAAAAATTATCTTTATTTATGAAACCTCTTCGACAACCGCCAAAAAAGAAGTGATCTGTGGCAACGGTTACATGTAGCCTCGCGTATGCAAAAACAACAGATCACGCACAATGCATCTACATATATACTTTGATTGTTATCTCAATTCTTATAAGGTAATTATTCTTGGAAGGCAACTATCTTAATGCTTGGCGAAATGCATAGTTTGAGTTGTTATATTCATATTAATATTTAAGAATGTAATGTCACACGCATCTACTAGGGTAAGGTATGCTTTAATTATCATTAGGTCTGTTCCTTTACTTTCTGATTGAATATTGGCAATATGTCACGTTTCTATCATTGCAAGAGAATTCGAACCGAAAGGAAATACATATATATATATGTATATGTATATATATATAATCAAACAGAAAAGGAACGCGGTGAACCACAAATTTGAAAAATGTGTTTTTTTTTCTAGACGAGAATATTCAAATATCAGTAGATCAACGTCCAAATTTATATTTAAGACCAATATTTGAAATATATGAAATCAAATGAAAAGTCAATTTTTAGTTTTTGAACGATTTAACAACAATCTGTCAGCAATAACCAACTATCCCAACTAGTTTTTGCAGGTTTCTTATGGAGGGACAACGTTTTGCTCTCGCTAACGAATTTTGACTAAATTTGGCTAATTTGTTTGAATGTATTATCTTTAGGGAACAGGCCTATTAGTTAATTAAAAGCGATTTGGTGCCATTCAATTTGTCGCCGCCATATTACCATAGTTTACCGTATTCAAATACATATAAATTATCTTAGATTAGAACCTATTTCCGAAGGAATACAATTTACCTACCTATTTATGAGAGCAAAACAACATAAAATATCGAAAATTGTGGTACGTTTTGTAGTAAGTAGTACATACTTTTAAAAGGTAGCGTCGATTTTCGACCACAACCGAAACTAGTTTGAATTGAACTCTGATCCAAAATTCTCTAAACACTTGTATTACATTCAAACTGTTTCGAGTAGACAAGAGTAGGCTGATGCAGATGTAGAAAATCGATATAATTATGTAAGACTGCCAGTTCTGCTGATTATGGATTGCGTAAACGTCTATGTGAAGAGTATCTAAATGATTCCTTGGGATTTCTGTTAGTTCGTATTGAATTTTGTTGGCATCCACCTTATTTCTTCTACTACTAAGCAGTTGGAATTGCGTGCTAAAAATCCTACTTTACTTTGCTTTGCTGAGATCGCAGCAAAAAAATACAAGCCTAATTTAAGTATTTGATCACAGGATGCTAGACTGATTAACTCCACAATTTAGCAAAAATGATTCATTCGTTATAGCCGTTGTAGTTTGCACTTCAATACAATACTGCAAAATATCATAAAACAAATGAATAGTGTCATGCATTTAAGGTTGTCATAAAATAAAATGACACAATCAAGAATTGGGCACCAAAACGACGCGTTTAAGAATCGTTCATACACTTATGAACTGTTTCATTGAAATTCGGATTCATAATTTTCCAACAAAAATGTAAAAGCGGAATCATTGATGAATTCAGTTTCATGGAGGCAATGTTGTGGTCATAAAACCAATTTTTCATCAAAATCGAACTGGATTTATAGCCCGACCAATGAATCTAGTATAAGAACACACGCAGCACGACAGCTCAACAAACAAATTTCAACAGTAATTATGCTATCAGAGAAATTCATAACTTCCACACAAATCCTACCGAATATATTACCATAATCAGACAACTTCCATGAATCATTCAGATTACATTCCATTCAACCGTACTATGCACTATTCAGAGCAAGATCGTTATCTGCAAATCAAAATATTCCAGCGGAAACCTTCAACTTCTGTGACGAGGGTAACTTTGAAATCGATGACACAAATTTTCAATTAACCTCGGACAAGAAGTAGGATTCCTTGACATAAACAAGCACAGTTCAGGTGCAGTGTCATATATTAATATAGTATCTAGTACTGGACAAACATTTAAGTTCCTGATTGATACAGGGGCCTCAGCAAACTTTATCAACGCTGAGCTAAATAACACTGATATAAATGAAATTATTGATCCAATTGTAATAACAACTGTACTTCATTAATACCAACAATAAAAGCAACTTACTCATCCCGCATTTAAAGAATTTAATACTGTCAATGAGTTTAAATTCTTAATAAGTTATTAATTAATCTGGAACAAAAACTCTTTTTGGAACAACCACAGGGTAGAATCATACAAAGAAATTATAATGAAATGCACAATATGAATATAAGTTACAATTCAGATCAAATTCGTCAAATGACACAAAATGAAATAACGAATTTACTTAAGCTACTATCAGACGGTTTTTGTATACGCAAAATTTTGTGAATAAATTTATGTACAATGTACAGCAACTGTCTGAACCACAAATTTGATAGCACCAACTGGGATCACAAACGATTTGTGTATCATTTGTGAATAACATATAAATACAAATTGAATCTGTGTGTAAACACAAATCGTCTAATCGGGTACACAAATTAATTAATTAAGTGCAGCCGTTAAAAATGCCACCATTGGAAAATCGACCGTTGCGGCCAACGTCGACGTGAAGCAGTTTATATCCGGCGTCTGACATACCGATAAGTACGAAACTGTCGCCAGAGGCCAGAAAGCGCCGCGTTAATGTCAGTCGCACAGATGCAGGAATGCTGGTGCGCATAACTGTATCCGCCTTTTGAATGTACGGCGTTACCAATTCAAGCAAATGATCGAACTGAGCGGCAGTCATTCGGACAAAATTCTTATACAATTTCGACTCTTCGGCACGCAATTCTTAGAGTAATTTTGATCAAAAGACGTCTGTCTCGCGGTGGCCTCGCCAAGTTTTTCTCCAACAAGAACGAAATTTACAAACCGTCTGAACCACAAATCTGTATACAAAAAATAATTTGTGGATGCCGTATTTGTGTATGGCAATAAGCAAATGAAATTTGTATATTTTTCTCACAACACACTGAACCACAAATGGCATAAGTGAATGAATTTGTATAAAATACCCAAATGATATCTGTGTATATCGACAAACCGTCTGATAGTATCTTAAGTCATAAAGATATCCAGATGTCAACAAAGCAGAGATCAAGTCTCAAAAAAGCAAGGAATCATTAGACCAAGACTGATAAGAACTATGAGGTTCCAAGTAGTTTGGAAAGCAGCCAGCGTCGTATCAGACGAATTCGCAATTCCGAAATAATTGTTATAACCAAAAATAATATATATTCATCAAATACTGGCCACAGACCCCTGATCAGTGATATATAGGTCAAAGACGTTTTGAACGCGGCAATCGCCATTTTTGTTAAAAAAATCAAAAAAGCCTTTTTCCGAAATAATTGCTAAACTAACTTTGAGGTCACAAATATATAAATTTACAAATACATTTACTATGTCTAGGACCATATTATATTACTGCTATATAACTTATGCATCCAAAAACCGAATTGGCTCATACAAAAAGTTTAGAAAATAAACGTCAACATAATAGGCTATAGCTAACCGATTCCGGATCAGCAAAATTAAAACCATTTGTATGCGTCTCTCCGACCAACAGACCATTTGAGAAGTTTTCATCCCAAAAAGAGAAGAGTCGTTGTTATTAGTTTTAAAAGAATAGGTACGCTTTATGTATTTGTTTTTAAGTTATATTAATTACTGATTCATCTTTGTCATAAGTCCAAACAAAGTTTGAGATATAAGAAGGCCAACTGCTTCTAACAACGTTGTAATGATTTATGTTTCATTATCGCCAAAAGTACAAGAATCGCGGGAAATATCGCTTGTATCTCAGCTGCCATTATCCGTTAAGAGTTGGATTCAGCGTTGGGTGTATTCAAGGTCTTATGGTGTTTTCTTGTGACGTAATAGTCATAAACATTCTCCCCTCTCGGTGACGAAGTTCATGAACAATCAGCACTGCTGGTCTATTTTGTGGGCCACTACTGTAACTTGAGCATCATCAACTTGCCTTTTTTCATCGCCATGTTTGGTTGTTTGTACATGAAAATAAAGAAAGCTTAATATTTTGTAGGTTCACAAAATCAACGCATTATGGACTCAAACGGAAAACAACAGCAAAAAACTAACGAAGATCAAGCAAAAGCTTATGAAATGTGAATTGCCCACAAGAGCACGATCGATGCCGATTCTCCAAATCATCAGCTATCAGCAATCAGCATAAGCTTAGTTACTTACGCAGGACTACGTTCTCGTGTGCTCCGACATAACCGCGACGTGGCTTTTTCCTTGTGCCAAGTTTTTTATTATTTTATTCGAGTGCGTGGGTGAATGTGATTGATTTTAATTAGTAAATTAGGTATACTGCACTCATTATGGATAATTTTTGTTATTCACGTGAGCTTAATCACTCGATTTGATAAATCATTTTTGATTTAACATTTTTATTATTATTCTTCAAATTTGGTAGCTAATGATGAATATTTTGTTATTTAGGATAAAGTTTTCCCTTTCTATGGTAAAATAATTCGTTTTATGTTTTCTTTCTTTTTTTGTCGAGCGCGGATAACGGGTGGGCAGCTGCTAGCGTAAGCCAATAAATTTAATTTTTTTCAAGTGAGTGTGAAAGTGATAATGATCTCAAAAATGATAGTTTTATGTGAGATTAATTGAAGTGATCTGTTGTTCGAATTCGATTGTGCGTGCATACATTTAGTTTGGTAATGTTGTGTTTGATAACAGTAGGTAGTGGGTAAAGTTTTCGAGTATTTCGTTACCCACTGGCTGTCAAATGAGCCATTTATTCGTGTTGTGAATATTTTTTTTTTAATTCAGGTAATATTTCGGGCTTATCTTATAGGTTCCATTTTGTGTGTTGAGTTGAATTTAAAGAAAATAAATTTGATTGTAATGAAGAAAATTATTTTGTTTTATTTTCGATTAGTGGTGTGTTGTTTATTGGAACCTGGTTGTTAAGTTATTGGCCTCCGGAACTCTCCTTACTCGGTTTTCATTTTCACGACTCGGGTGATATTGTCAGCGCCTGGATACGTTTCGATGATTCGACCTCAATTTCATCGTGCTGGTAGAAGTCTTTCATCTTTTAGTAAGACCATATCTCCAACCTTCAAGCCATTTCGGTCTTTGTTGTAGACGTGCCAGATACTCGACTCGCCGTTGATCTCAGAAAGTGCGCTTGGAGCAGCTTCCAACGGTAAACATAATAGACATTACCTCTGCCATGATCTGATTCTGGTGCTACGAAAATAAGTTCTCCTATCAGGAAATGTGATGGTGTCAATTCTTGGAAGTCTTGTTTTCATTTGCAACACATGTTTTCATTTTGCAACACAGTGATTTTAGATATGCAATCTGGATTTACATTTGTTAGTTCTTGTATTTCATTGTTAACAATTTCAAATGTTATGTTTTCATTTCTTTATTTTTCATTTTCTTTTTGAGTGTTCACTTGACTCTTATGAGAAACCGGGAGAAGGCTATTATCGGCACAAATAGAGTTTCTTCGCAATAGGCGTTTTTCTTTTTTAGCTCAGTGCAGAACCTGAACTGTTATACAAAAAGTTTGTGTTTCTTTTTTAGCTCAGACACATCAGAGCTCAGATTTGTGTTTCCTTTTTCGTTCAGAGCATGATCAGAGCTTGCTCTATGAGCTCAGAATAAATTGACGGAGCAGCCTGAGGAAAAAGCTGATTACACATGTACAAGCTCACTTTCAGTCATATGTGACAGAAAAAAAAACAGGAAAAACAAAAAAACATCAGAACTCTCTGAAAACGCGCTCATAATTCTCTAGCTCATTAAAGTGCTCAGCTCTGTACCAAAAAAGAAAAACTAAAATAGTGCTAACTAACCTAATGTAGTGCATTGAGAGCACCTCCAGAGTTTTCTTTTTTTTTTTTCATATATGTACTTGAGATCAGCATTACTCATTTCGAATGAAACAGTTTGTTGCAAACGCTACATTCGATTTTTATGTTATTGCGTTCGAGTTTGTTAGAACAAAGACATAACATTTTGCATTAAATTATGCACTTTAAAGTGAAAAACTAAGTTTAAGATAATCCATTTTATACTTTGTTAAGGAATGATTCCGAAAAAGTTAGTTACGGTGCGACTATCTTAAGCTATTCTCGATCAATGTGTTAATTTAAATATAAATTACGGAAAAAGGAAGAGAATTAGGGATTGAGCTTTGAGTAAAATTTCGCAATTTCTCGAATACTTCTTGGTAGTCTGATGGTAAAGCTGTCCAAAGATTCTCCTTGGCCTATGAATTGACATTCTCCACTACTGGGTGTGCCCTGGTCCTTGGTTTTTATGTGAATTCACGATACACCAACATTCTTTTGATGCGAGGTTCACTCACAATAAAGTCAGAGTTAAGCACTGAGTCTTTAATGCAATCTTCACTTGCACTGTAACCATTATACTCTGGATGTAGTCTTTAATTACAGAGATTAATTAATGTTGTAATTGAATTGAATCACTTATCAACTTTTTTTATCTTTGATTTATTATACGCGACCTCCGAATTCATAAAATTTCCTACAGCGCCTGTTATGAGATGGAAAAAAACTCAAACATTCTTTAATAAATGTAAGTATAATCTTTATATATGAAACCTCTTCGACATCATAAAAAAAACCGATATGTGGCAGCGATTATATAAATCCTTGCGAAAATACAAGATTATGTATCTATCCTAATGTTTGGTTTAATAGACAATTTGAGTTGTTATATTCTTATTAATATTTTAAAATATAATGTTATTCTGCATACGTAACACGTGACACTTATAAACAAATGCAAATCCTCTATATTCGCATTTATAACAGCCTTAGCGTTGAAATTTTGTAAATGTTTGGGTTACTAGACAAACAATGGGCATGTTATAAGAAAGCATACAAAGTCTCTGAACTTAAAAGTTTATCTACATCGGAGTAAACATTAACTCATAATTTATAAAAACAAGCAAAAAACAAAACTATGAAAAATTGTCTATTTTGGGCTTAGAAATCGGTTCAAAACTCAAACATAAGCAAGAACGTAGAAGAAGTAAATATTTTTGATGGAATTTTTGTCCTGTGTGGAAGTAGATCAAATGGTCTGTATCAAGTTATGGACGTGAGATGGTGCAGTAGTTGAGTCATTGCTTGTGTCCCGGGCGGCGCAGGTTTGAACCCCCAGGGGACCGCAATTCTCGGCCATCTAAACATAAATGGGTAATATCAGAGTTTCACCCCGACTACAATAAAAAAAAAAAGTTTCTGCATCGAGTGAAATGCTCCGGAATTTGTCTGAGTGCTCTAAGATTTGAAATCACCTTTTAATTAAAAAAAAGAGTGTGGATTAGGTTAAAAAAATAAAGACAATAATGGTCTGACAAAGAGGATTTTCAAATCTCAAGCAAAGAATCCATTGCAAGTTACCGGATTGAACAGTACTTTAAAATAGCTTAACTTGTTCATCAAAACGAGTGTTCGTCAGTGCAAATGTTGCTCGCTTTGCGACCAAATACGAGACAACAAATTCGGTAAACAAACAGCAAACACACGTACGTCAAAGGAACGCCAGATCGGCCAAGAACATTGCCATGGTCGGCGAAAGTGTACAAGAGAACCCGTAGCAATCAATTCCTCACCGTGCAGAAGAAGTCAGCCTTTCGTATAGACTTCAACTTGTAGAGCTAACATAGGAGATCGGCCAAGAACATTGCCATATGTGGGACGACACAAATGCATGCAACGATGGACATTCTGCATGAACAATTTGAGGGTTTGGTTATTGGTTATCTCTCCCAAAGGTGACGTGAATTGGCCACCATGATCGTGCGATTTGCTCCACTAGATTTTTCTTGTAAGGTTCCGTGTAGTCGCAAGTTTATGTCAATGAGCCACAATCGGCCGATGCCCTTAAAGCCAACATAACCAATGGTATAGTTAAAATCTACGCCGATCTATGCGGCAGTCATTAAAATATGTACCACTCAAATCCATGCCACAGTCAAAACATCCCGAATGCCTCCAAGTCTTCGGATGGAAGGCTGCAGTGTCCTGTAGATTCACGGTTGACAATAAAATAACACTTACGTTATTGCTTTATAATCTGCTTCAGTTGGTTTCAAATATTTTATCCTAGTGTAAAAATATTCCCACTTTATCCTTAAGGACAACAGACGTAAGCACTACAGTTATAAAGAGGGCACATATTTCACTTAGTAATATTTTAAACTGAATTTAATATTGCACTTATTCCGTAGAACATATTTACACACGCCTTCAATTATTTGATACCATACAAATAAAACACGTATTTGAAATATAATACTATCACTTCTGCAATAATAATGAATCCTGTTAGGTACAGCAATTAACTATAGACGAGGATCAACCCAATCCTAACCCCGCCACGAACGTACTGCGGTCCACGCATTCTAAAACAAAACGCAAAATTATCTAAAAACAATGCACTTAAGCCTTATGACGAAAGCCACCACATTTCCTTAAACAAAATAATAATAATTTAATCAAAGTAAAATTTTATTACCAAGACGCTGTGTGAATCTCAATTAACTACCTTTAATGTAAAACTAATGAATGGACAATTTGCTTTTATTGTCTTAACTCTCTGAAATTGTGGCAAAAGTACTAGCAGAACTTATCGAAACAACCTAAGTAGCCCATTTAAAATATTTTAGCGATGTCATAATGGGTTAGAATGCAGCGTTCTAAGCGAATTGAATAAATTTGACAATAAACTTTCAGATATTGAAATATTAATTATTACATTTCGCTCCAAGAGCACCAAATTAAGAATTTGAAAATGTTTCTACCATCTGGTGTGCTAAATGTTCGTTAGCCATAAAGTAATTAATCACTATAGGAAGCACGACACTTACTATTTAGGAGACTCTAACTATTCACACGTAAACAAAAATGTTTTCAGAGAGTTTTGGTAATGGTCGGTTGAATTTATTTATAAGTGTGTTGTCAATGCGAGTGAAGTTAATCAAGCCAATTATGTAAAAGATGTAATGTAGATAACGTTAGTTAAGTCAAATTGTTTTATTGATAAAAAATTGAGAAGTAGGCACTTTGCTTATAATGTAATAAAATAGTAATTAAGTAGGAATTAGTTGGCATCCATGAAATTAAAGAAAAAAATCGTTAAAGTATAAAAAAGCAAACTTTGTTCTTCGGACTAAAAAAAAGGAAGTTTAAATATTACTTTGAACATACGTATTTACTTACGACATCTAGGTATGATGTAGATACACTAACATTAAGTTAAAAACGAGCAGTTATAATATAAATTAACTGAGAGTTTTTAACTGTGTACAGTAAAATTAAATATTATTTGTAACCATTTTACATTTCTTGGCTTTACTGAGGTGCGTTGTGTCTTTGAGTCACGTTGCAAAACAACGTGGCGTGGCACCTCCCATAAAAAATATGCATCGAAGCTCACGTCGGCACTATTAGTGAGAACTGTGGCTATGATACAGGCCATACCACGTGCAATTAAAATAATAAGGCTTTCGCGTATTGTCTGTTTTGGAAGTGGATACACCTCTGTTTTTTAATGGGTCTAGACTTACAGTACAAAAGTATCATTTAAGCTGCAACTTTAACAGCTAACAGGAACGACTAAATAGTATTCGTTTGTATCCAAACTATTCCGATAATTCCTCTCACTTTTAGCGATTGCAGTTTCCGATCTGTACTTAGTTTAAGCCATTGGAGATGCAAGCGCAAGTGCTCAAACTATGCTTAAAAGAACGTGATGCTTTACCAAAAATATTAACTTTAGTGATAATAAAAAAAATTATAAGTTATGGCTCTTCTACAGGAAAGTATGTATAGCTGAAACAAGTAAAATATTTTCTGTTAGATTTTAGTATTTAAATGAAAGAAGTCTGCCAGTACACGAGTGGTATCAGTTTGCACAAGCCACACATTTGAAAAAAAAATAAAAATATATGTGTCAATAAAGTACCGGTTATTACGTTTTAGATTGTCTCGGCTTTAATTACTCAAAAAACCCTTTCGATAAACAAACGTAGCAGAACAAACGATTAATTAATGTTAGTTTGACCAAGGAAACTTTAACTTTACATGGAGGTTTTTATAATCTCATGTAAAATAAAGGTTGCAATTTGTTCACTATTCCAGATATTAAATCTCCTACACATAATTAGAAGTGCAAACTTGTTTGCAAATCTTGGTCTTCCTTCTAACAGGAGATCCACAATGGGCCTTTTTGAAGGTGAAAATTTCATAATCATTGCTTCATAACTTGCTTTTAAATTTTCTCGTATACGTAGTAAACGACAAATATTGTATTCGTACAAAATTTCGAACTCGAAATTTCAATCAATTCTGACATTCATCAAAAATGTCGCAATTCTGTCTGCCTGTCCGTCATCGGCTCCTGAGGTTTACAGCCCAAACGGCTGGACGGATCTGTTTCAAACTTCGGATTTTGAGTGTGTGTTCCTACAGTTCGGGTGCCACTTCTTTTTTGCACTCTAGCACCATTATTACCGGTACTACCATTGTAACGGTTTTAAAAAGTTCGATTTATTCGAAAACGGCTGCAACTATTTCAACCGTTACTGATATTGGGTCTTAACTAGGGGTTAACATCCCTGCTTCAGTTAAACTTAAAAAAAAAATGGAAAAATGGAATGAAAAGCCCTAGTCTCAGTGATTCAGACCAAACGACTGTCAAATGGGACAAGGCAGGAAAAGGCGCGCTGGTACTGGTACTCAGAACTATCCTGTTGACTAGCCAGAACAATAGAAAGGGAAAGATGGGACCTGATTGCTGGCTGTTCTGGGGTAGTACGGACATCAATGTACAAGGTGAGTCCCTCTTAGAATTCATGATCAAAAATAATCTCCTGATGGCAAATATTGGGAATGAGCCAACTTTCGTTACTAGGAGTAGACGTGAGGTATTAAACATAACTCTTGACAGTAATTCACAAACTCTTACTGTAATAAAATGGAGAGTCTCTTCTGAGCCATCCTTCTCAGATCACACGATTATACAATTCTTAGTAGATGAGCAGGCAGTTGTTATAATTAAATTCAGAAACCCAAGACTCACGGACTGGGACAAATTTTCCTCAGAGGCTGTGAGAAATGGCCAAAATCTGAAAGATCAAGAAATAGGGACACCCAACGAAATCGATGCATTCGCACAGAGAATTTAAACAAAATTCTGAGTAAGGCATATGATAAAGCCTGTCCTCTACAGACAATCAAGACAAGGAATTCTCCATCGTGGTAGTCTAAGGACCTCCTTAGACTTAGAAGTCGCAAGGTGTTAAATCACAAGATCTCGGTGGCCAATTGTGATCACCTCTTCCAGAGATAACACGGTCCGGAAACTTTTCCCGTAAAAGATCGATGCTTTCGTTGCTTGTTTGGCACGTAGCGCCGTCTTGTTGGAAGTAAACGTTGTCCAGATCAATACCATCCAACTCCGACCAAAAAAAATCATTAAAAATCTCTCGATAGCGCAATCCACTCACCGTAACTGTTGATCCAACCTCATTTTCGAAAAAGAGAGGTCCAATGACCCCGCCGGACCATAAACCGCACCAAACAGTCACACGTTGAGGATGGAGTGGCTGCTCAACAATAACTCTTGAGTTTTCCGAGCACCATATGCGACAATTTTGCTTGTTGACGTAGCCACCGAGGTGGAAATGGGCCTCATCAGTCAAGATGATTTTTCGATGGAATTCCGGATCATTTTCATGCATTTCAAGAACCCAATCAGCAAAGACACGACGTTGTTGTAGCGCATATCGTTCCATTTTTAGTACTGGCGTAGTTTCTACTTGTCAAATGTCAACGAATAAAAGCTTCAAAAGTGACAGCTACCGAAATAGCGGGTCATTCACAGTAACACCTTTACAAGCGCCAAAATAATATGGTAGCTTTCTGTGGTCACAATTTAGGCTGTGCGCAGTCGCGAATCGACTCATAGTTTTTGTGTGCTGTGAAATGTAACAGTAAAAGAAACTTTGTCTTTGAGACACGTACTGGTAACAGAAATTTCAAATAGTTACCATCTAATTGGAAGGGAGTCTATCGACACAAAATTGAGTCAATTATACCGTGTGGTGTCTATAATTCAAAGAAAATTTTATTAATAGTCACAAATTTCTACTTTTGACCTCCTCTGTCAACTCTGTCAATGCCCAAGTCTCTGTCACTTGAGGAATAGAACACTTGGAAAATATTCTTTGTCTAATCTTTACAGGTTCATAAACACATCATGATGGCTGGACAAGGTCGAGTAACCGAGAGGAATAACATTATCGCCAACAACATTGGCTAGCCCCCAAAAAGAGCATCACAATGGATCCACATAGACCTAAGTGGGGTGCAGCAGGACTCGCTTTGCCGTACCCACCCATAAACTTAACCTAACCTAATCTAACTAAGACTTATCATAGAAACTAGAATTGGCCCAAAGGGAAAAATTCTACCATTATATTGACTTGGCTTATCACAACTAATTAGAAAACAAATTACAGCCAGCATTGCATCTTTGCACTATCTTAAACAAAAAAATTAAAATTAAGCGAATATATTGTGGTTAAGGCAGCATAAGCGGTTCTCAACTATTTTCCTTTGCTTATTTATATATAACATATTTTAAACACAAAATCCAGCAGTATATGTGTGATGCTGGAAAGAACACAACAAAATATCGAATGAACTACAAGAACTTGCTGTCGAAAAAATTAAAAATGTTAAGGATGATATGCAGTTTATTCCTACTGAGCATCATTGGTTCTAAAAAAAAAACCCTTTAGCGAATGTGAAAATAGAAAATAATAAAAAAAAACCAAATTTTTGAAGGAAAATAATTTTGGAAAATAATAAACTCCCTTTTTTTAGTTAACAAAAAATGTACTTACAAAATAATTTTAGTTAAAAAAACGTTACTTCTAGAAAAGCATGTATATCTTTTCTTTATTTTCTCAGGAACTATCCTGAGTTGTTAATAAAATCAAGGTTATAATTTTAAAACTTTAAGCTGAAGTATCTGGAAGCTATGCAACTGTTACTTAACCACTTCTTCATCTAAGCACTTCAATTATAATAACAGTTTCCATGATCGGGAAGACACTCGGTAGTTCCTGACAAAAAGGTCTCAACGACCAAATAACCCAGATCATTTGAGGAAACTTCCGCGTCCTCAAAGAAGGCGAAGAATGCTGATACGGCGCACAGGCCCTTTAATGAAGTCGTGAAAGATAACATGCTCCACGATATTTACGACAACGGCAATGACGAGTGAATTATGAGCGCGGAGCACTGGCTAGCGCTCAAAGCCATCCTACCCGGGGAAGTCCTAAGATTCTTGAACGAAAATCCTTCGGCAGAACCACCGCCCTTCGTGGGTGGTGGCTGGTTCTCTAGCGGAGTAAAACTCGTGAAATGTAAAAACAGTAGTGTGGTAGACTTTTTGAAATCAACGGTCCCGAAAATAAATCCGTTGTGGAACAACGCAGGATGCAGTGGAGTTATATACCAGTCCGCCTAAAAGGACGTGTCTGGCTACACCCAGGACCATCAACGGAAGTCGATATTCTCAGACTAATCCGTCTGCAAAACCACGATCTACCAACGAGCAGTCATTAAAGCCGGCGAACCCGAAGAGAGAGGCAGGCTGGTTTCATTCCTCATGAACAAGGAATCAAGGAGGGGCTGCAGATTCTCCTATGGCATGGACGAGCTCATCAGGAGAAGAAATAGAGGCTCTTGTCGGGTGTGGTATCCACGCTGAACAGCCTCGGCCCGGATGCCGAGCTTGACGATCCCCCTCCTGGCCTTGAAGAGGATGGAAATCGGGTGGTGACAACGCAGCCATCTGCTACGGATGGCAGCAAAACAAGTGACGAACCATCAACCATAAACCTCAGTGACCAGCTTTCTTCTGATTCGGAGAAAAGCAATAGAACAGTGATAGAGGCATCTGTATCGGTCAGCAATGATGCTAAGACTGCAACAGATTAACCTACATCAATCCAATAGGACGCAGAAGACGTTGTCCTTATCCAAGAACGATACTTTGACTAATGTAAACCTAGGTCCAGTATTCTGTCAAAGAACAGTTTAAAAACCTTATACCCTTATACCCAATTTCAGCGTTCAAGACTTTGTCTGTGTGGAAATGGACATGTGCAACTGCAAGCCGAAGACTACTTCGGTCACACTTCCCCCTTCCGAGGATAAAACGCTCCGATATTCTCGACGAGACGCAGGACAAAGTTAAGACAGCAATAATGCGCCCACTAGCATGTCCGGCCTAGATAACACTTGCCTTCTCCCCCACTTCCCTTAACTCTAGCCTCTCTGTCGATTTGAAGACCACTGGAACGATTAATTTCAAATCAGCTGCATACTGGGTTCAAAAGAGAATACGAACTGAATTAGAGGGAAAGTGTTATGCACGTCATAAATTTGTAAAACATAAGGCTTTTGATTTTAAAAAATATGCTTACTAAAAATGGTAAACTATAAATATAATTTGAGGTGAAATAAAACGTGTGCTGTATAAAACGTCATTTGAGATTTCATTAGATTTATTACCTCAATTTACAGATCTTAGCGCTTTTGTTGTTTACACTTTTATTCTCTGTTTGCGAACATTTGAAAAAAACAGCGTAGTGTAAGATCGACGAAGGCTTCGTAAACTCAAAATGATTTTTCAAATTCAATATCCCAATAACAGTAATTAAGTACCTACAATTAGTTTAGACTTTTTCACATATTGTAAGAGGAGTCTTTCTTTTTCCATTCAGCTTACTTTTAATAAACAGAGCTGGAGTATGTGTCAACGAATTTGTAAAGTGTCGTGGTAATCTCGTAATTTTGTAACATATAAACCCGTAAATAGTCCTTCAGTATGAGAGCATATTATCATCTCATGTATGTCGCAAAAATCCTATGTATGAAAACTCTGCAAACGTGAATTGATAAGAAAAATATCCAACAGGTGTAGAAAAGAAGAATTACTCCGTCGGTCATGTACCTAAATACATAACATTAGATTAGGTATGCTGTATTATATGCTGTACCCACTCACTTTGCACTGAATAGATGAGCGACTATTATATTTATTCCCTAATTATAAATAACACTTAATATGGCAGGAATTCGGCAATCTGCACATCACACTGACAGTAAACGTTGAATAAAGGACAAATATAATATCGTCGAAGATTCCTTGAATCTTTGTTTTGTTAACTTTTGCTATTCTGCACTTAAACGTAACCGTATTTATTTATTTTCACAATTATTTTAATTTACAGATACACAATTTCTGTAAACATTTGCATATGTAATACAGAACTTATTAACAGTTTTAACAATTTATGTAGGTATCACATCATGGGAAACAGAAAATTTAATATTTTTCGCGATGTAATATAATTTTATTTTGCCGATATCAACCGATGCAACGTAATAACTTTGAAAAGGACGTATACGAACTGATGTAGATGAAAATGCTTTGGGGATGTTCAGAGTATCATCCACTACACTGCTCATTTAAGGGCGAAACTTGCGCAGTTCATTCGAAAGAAATCGTTATCAAAAGAGCACGCGGCTGATAGCTTTGAAGTAAAAATGGTTAGTTTCATTTCGTATTCTTGAAGTGTTTTTGATGAATTCAGTGGGTTTTATCTAAGATTTATAGTAAGTGGTTATTTAGAATGTTGCAAGGATGAGAACAATATGTTCCACTTGCGTGCCAATCATCAAAACGAAGGATGAAAATGTTAGAGAAAATTTAATTGGGTCATTTGAAAGAGATGTATGCGTGACCATACAGCATTAATTTTATGAGAATGATATCTTCATAGTTTTACCAATACTAGGCATTCAATTTTATTTTTCATATGTACATATTATTCCTGTTGATTCCTTTTTAAAGGATAGCACGATGATTCGTTATTGGATGGGGTGGCTCAAAAGTCCCAACGTAAGTAAATGTTTTACTGTTAAAAGAAAAAAAGGAAAAAAAAACTCATACTATCACTTTAAGAATCAGAAGTAATTTTGATTTTTGAAAAAATGTGCCAGTTTACTCCAAATTTCAATAATTTTTATACATGTTTATATCTAAAAGAACGGTTTTTTCACAAACAAAACGCGATGGAGAATGGGCTGTACACTTTGGAACACTCAATAATAACCTAGAAAATAGAAGAGCCAAAAGAAAATCATGGAAATAGTTCTACCAGGATCTCTCCGATACTCGAAGGTTAAACGTTAAGGCAGTACTCGTAAGAAATTTAAGAGAATATTTTATTTTCAAAATCGTGCGCGGGAACTGACAGTCTATTTTTCAATACTTAGTTTATGGCATACACAAATCATACCTACTGAGACCCCCAACACAGTGTAGGAAAGCACCAATGATAATTACAGAGGAGAAGCGCTATTCGAATTTGTATCATGCTTATCTTGTTATCTTAAACAGGGGAACAGAGCCAACCATCGTGGATGCGAGGCGAAGGGAAGCGATAATTGAAAGACTATCAAATTGGAGGGTAATGGATCAGGCTACACTGTCCGATCACAGAGTCATTTTATTTGATGTTCGTTATGGATCTAAAAGAAAATCAGATCGGAAATACATCAGAGTTCTAAAGAACACGTATAGGACAAAATACTATGAAGTGTTCGAGGGAAAACTGAATGTAATGACATTTGGAATAAAGAAAAATACTTGACACGTTGAAGCGTAGTTAAAGGATCTACAATCAGCTGTTAAAGATGGTACCGAGTAGCTACCTACTTTAGTGAAAAAACAAGGAACTTGAAAAGCTGCATAAGACTGTGAAGAAGGCCTTCAACTATGCTATGAGAAGGGGAGAACCAGAAGCTAGGTCTTATACAAGGCTCAGGAATATATACGTTGCATGCCTAGCAATAGATTATATCCCGATTACATGGAGGGAAGCAAATGTGGTCTTCCTTTCAAAATCGGTAAAAAAGGATAACACCGAAGCAAAATCATTCAGACCAGCCAGCCTAACATCGTTTTCGTTAAAAACAATGGAAAGGGTGATGGTGGACTGTACGGAAAGATATGTATGCTATGAATAGTAGACAGCATGCCTACAGGCAGGCAGAAACAGCATTACATTAAGTACTACGCGTTGCGGAAACACCGGGGCCATTGCGTTACCACTATAATGAACATTGAAGTTGCCTTGGATATAATATGCTTCGAAAGTCTGAAATAAGGCTTGCAAACACGTACCCACCTACTGGTGGTAAGATGGGTAAATATTCAGACCGGGACCTCTTAGGAAGGTGAGGAAGCACCTGTTCCAACGCTTAGCATGTATAGGAGCTACAGTTGCAATACGTACAATACTAACATGCGCATTGGAAGTGATCATGGGGATCTTACCACTTGACTTATTAATTAAGAAAACAGCGGCCCAACGGCACTTTGTTTGCATCGAGATTCAAAATGGCACAATCGTGGTGCCATCTATAAACATAAGAATATCCTGGAACTTCTCAAAAACGAGATTAGGGAGCTGAATATGCCTATAGATGGAATAACAATTGATCAGACGCAGGGAGCAAACAAACATCACAATATCTAGGTCAACAGGAAAGTTGCTGGGAGAAGAACCATTCTCTTCAATTGGTATTGGTAAATGGTAGAGCAGCTGATTCACAAATCACGGCAAAACACCTGAGAAGGTTGTGGAATGATGTAAGCAAGCTAAAATGGCAATAAAGTTGCCAACCTGATCCACTCAAAGAACGGATTCTAAGCATGTGTCGAGGAATATTAAAAGGGGTGGTGGCGTCGACTTCTGGATTTCGGGTATCATTTACGAAAGATGGGCCTTAGAGAGGATGATAATTGAAAGCTATGTTTGGAGGAATCTAAGACAGCGGTACATATACTGTGTCAATGTTCGGCGTTGGCTGGCATGAGGATCTCGGGACGCCGAGGTTCAGCGGATGGAAAAGGACTCCCAACAGTCGCTTGAGCTAACACAATGAATTTAACACGGAAGAACTCTGGAGAAATTCAGAAAGTCTCTTTGGCTAAGATTTATAGTGGTAGAGAGACAAAAAGGGAAGGGACAATGGTGGTCTATTTCGAATATCACTCGAAATCTGTATTATATTGGTATTTTGCCTGAAGGCTGGAGAAAACCACTATGCCTGTTCTGTTGTATTTACCGTTACCCAGGTACGGCGGCTGTGTCTGGTCCGACCTTTGCTTTTCCAGACTATCTTGTGGGAACTTTTATATACAAATTAATTGATGTCGGTTTGTACACACATACCTAGGCTGAACATCATCAGATTAGCATGGAGATTTTTGTTGTTCATATTAAGCCAGTGCCTGGATTTTGTGCGGTTTCCAGCAATTGTGGTAGGGTACTTTCCGATTTGGGTTTGAATGCGTGAGTGAGCGGCGCGGCTAAAGTCACATTTTGGCACTTTTGTCGAGAGCACTGTCACAATATTTTGCTATTTTTGTCTTTTTAAATTTGGCGAAAGTTTCTCAAAAACTGTTATATCCAAAAAAAAAAAAACGTCCTTAAACTATAATTGCTGTTGCCTATGAGAACACTTTAATAGTGTTAAGCCAGCCAATGCTTTTAAATATAGTGCAAGGTTTCTAAATTTCCGGAGTAGCTACAAATTACGCTTTCGCTCACCGCCCTTTTCTTGTGGCTTTCATGTAGGAAATGTAAATACATATTAAATTTTGAATTTTTGTTATAATATAGACCGTTCTTGAGATAAGTCCAATTTTCAAAAGCTTATGATTTTGAGTATGTGGCCATGTTAACCTCTCGTTTATAACTGCAAATATCAGTTTTGGCTGAAATAGTTAAAGCCGTTTTTTTGTAGAACCATTAATCGTTACACGTGTGCATAAGCCCAAATATCAATTTACTCTGATCAAATCTAAGTATTTTGTTTGAAATACATATTTGGGATAGTAAAATAATTCTAATTAAGATCCCATTCTTAGTTTTTCTGAAAAAATTCGATTAAATCCGTTGTACCTATAATTATTTCTCAAAAATTACTGCCTAAATCCCGATCTGTGAAAACATTGTTTTTAATAAATTTAATTTTTGTTTTTTTGTTTGTTAAAAGCTCGATGAATGAATGAATATAAATTATTAATATTTTATATATAAATGTGTTGATTTTAATAATATAAATATACTACGTGATACATTGTAAGTAAGATCAAATAAAAATATGCAATGATATTAAGCGAATTTGATTCAAAATTATATCTAAAGCTTGATCCTTAAATTCGATTGCCAAATTGGGCAAAACGGCTAAAGCGATAACTATGATATTCCTATTCTTTAACGAGCATCTCATACCAGTTATAGTAAATAGGATCCTGAATATTTGCTTCCAAACGCCAAACCACCTTTCCACATTATTGCGAGTAGATATATATATATTGGCATTCGGCACTGGTGTGGATCTCCAAGAATCCGGGTATTAAACTCACCATTGTCAAATCTTTCTTTGAATCGACTTTCTCTAAAAATTCTTGAATCATGTGTGCTTCCCCTCGAATGGCAAACAATGTCACTAATCTTTAATGACGAGTCACATACAACTTGCGTGTTAACCCTTCTCCGTTTTTATAATACTGGCCCGATGTTCCACCAACCTCAGGAATTTTAATAAACTGCACCAATTACTTGCGGGAAGCCGCAAGTGACGGTGACGCCGTAATTTAGGTGGACGTTCTTGAAGAATCAGAAGAAGATGCCGGCCTTGAAGGAAATGTATCTGCCTTCCTAAATATCCGACCCGGTGACAATACAGTATCGATGCAGATTGATTCAACATGACCCACTATATCAAAAATATTGTCATCGTAGATCGTCTTTTCGAGAACCGCCCCGTTTCTTTGATGTAAGTTATCACTGCCTTTTTTTGTCAGCTTAGTCACACATTTATAGTGACTCTAAACTAGATTGAATAGGACATATAGAAGGACATTAAATTTGTCTCGCATCACTTGCTATATTAGCCCACATTACCATTGCATCAATACCAGAGGGTATAATAACTGAGGAAAGAATTAACTGGTCGATTGAGACTTTTTCTCCATTCAAGTCACCTGGGTTTGACGGGATTTTTCCAATCATGCTCCAGAAGGCCAGGCCAATTATTATACCAGCCCTGATGAGACTCTTCACACGTCTTCCTAGGTCATGGCGAGAAGTAAAGGTCGTCTTCATTCCGAAGGCAGGCAAATCCAGCCATACGACTGCTAAGGACTTCAGGCCTATAAGCTGAAATCTTTCGAAAAACTACTGAACCTTTTCATCCGCAGTCGACTTGATGATAGTGTGATCTCAATGGCGCAGCATGCCTATATTAAAGGTAAAGGGGTTGAGACCGCGCTGCATGAAGTCACCGGCACCATTGAGAAGTCCCTAAAGGACAAGGAATACACACTAGCCGCGTTCCTAGACATTGAAGGTGCATTTAACAATGTTAAGACGTGCGCAGTGAGGAGAGCACTACTCAACTCCAACGTTGACCAATCGCTAACCAACGTGATTGAAAGCTTGCGCATTGAAAGGATCATTAACGCAGGACTAGGTGACACTGATCTCAGAGTGACAGCCTCGAGAGGTACACCACAAGGAGGAGTAATATCCCCCTTACTCTGGGTTCTTGTTATAAACGAAGTGCTAGTAAAACTCGAAAATAAAGGTAACTGCTTATGCAGACGACGTAGTAATACTTGCTACAGGCAAATTCCTACCTACCATAAGCGAACTACTACAAAACGCATTGCGAACACTTAAGGTGTGGGCAAACCAATGCGGTCTTGGAGTCAATCCACAGAAAACTGAACTGGTATTGTTCAGTAACAGAAGAGTGATTCCAAACTTCGATCCTCCTACTATTGAGGGTATACCCCTTAGAGTAGCCGAGAGCGCCAAATATCTGGGAATAATCTTAGATAGGAAGCTCAATTAAACGTCAATGAACGAGTTAAAAAAGCTGCAAATGCTTTTTACGCATGCAACCGCATCTTCGGAAAAAGGTGGGGACCAAACCCCAAATAATTCTATAGATGTATAAGGCTACTGTGCGTCCAATACTCACGTACGGAAGCTAAGTCTGGTGGCAAGCCAGGAACATAGCGTCGAATCTAAAACTACTGACCAAAATACAAAGACTAGCTTGTATAGGTACAACCAGCGCAATAAGGACAACACCTACTGCTGGCATGGAGGCAATCCTCGACCTGTTACCTTTAGACCTATACATGCAAGAATCTGCAGCCAAAAGCGCCCTCAGGATCAGTCAAACAAAGAGCTGGAGACCATACAAACCGGGACACGCACAGATTCTGAATAAATACGTGGGAGATGCTGTCACATCTGACTACTTGTCTCCCCACCTTGACTTCGACATACCATTCTCTTGCTATTTTCCCAGCAGGGAGGAATGGAGCAAAGATGAACCCACAAAAGGGAAATCGATATCCATCTATACAGATGGATCTAAGATGGACTGTGGAACAGGTGCTGGAGTTTTCTCTGAAGAGCTAAATATACACCACTCAATCAGACTACCCGATCACAGTAGTGTCTTTCAGGCGGAGGTTCTGGCAATCGCCGAAGCTGCCCATATGGTGTCAATTTTAGCAATACCAAATAATGATATTACCATATTTATTGACAGCCAGGCAGCTATAAAAGCAGTATCTGCTATTGAAATAAAACCGAAGCTGGTTCGCCGCTGCCGCGAAGAGCTCAAGGTTCTCTGCTCGCAGCACATCACGCGTCTCTGCTGGGTTCCTGGACACAGGGACAAAAGCGGCAATGAGATGGCTGACGAACTGGCAAGAAATGGTTCTGCTATGGATCAAAACCGGGCGATTGATTCAATCAAACCACCACTCTGCAATCTTAGAGCGAGAGTGGAAAACAAAACCCGGATGAAAGACAACAACAGGTGGAAAGAATTAACTACCTGCGAAATATCACGGAAGCTATGGCCGGAATATAATCCAAGTCGGACTATCAAGCTTATGCAGTTTGATAGAACGTCTATGTATAAACTGGTAGGGGCCCTGACGGGTCACACCTTCCTAAGATACCACACAATGAAAATGAAACTCAAGAATGGCGATATATGCAGGAGTTGCGGAGACGAGGAGGTACACGAGGACACACCTCACTTCCTCTGTCAATGCCCTAGTCTCTATCACTTAAGGAATAGAACACTTGGAAGATATTAATTCCATGACATACATGAACTTTCAGATGTCTCTTTATCTAATCTTTACAGGTTCATAAACACATCAGGATGGCTGGACAAGGTCGAGTAACCGAGAGGGTACAACGCTAACGCCAACAACATCGGCTAACCCCAATAAGGGCATCACAATGGGTCCACATGGACCTAAGTGGGGTGCGGCAGGACTCGCTTTTGCGGAAATTTTCAAGTTTGCCAACAGAGCTTAGCAAGCGTGCATTTGACTACAGTAGAAACTTAGCTTCCTTTTCACCCAATTTAAGAGACTTTTTACTAGTGCCAAGTGCAACCTAAAAGTAATATAATCAACTATTTACTTTGTTTCACTATTCTGCTACTTACTTGAATAAGGTTGGTCAATATCTTTTTCATCCTGCATTTCCACTTCTGAATCTAGATGCGATGCTTCTACAACAACATGGCATTTTGAGGGCTCTAATTAATATAGATAATTAAAAGAATTTGAAGAGGCTTTTCAGATTTCTTATTTTAACTACCTGGTACTGCTGCAACAGGCAGCATCAGCTCTTCCAAACCGTAAAACGAACATCATAATGCTTTTCTTCTAGCACCTGTCCACCTAAATTTTTATTTGTTACCTTTTTATTCTTTTATGAAACAAAATAATATTCACGTGATTTATTTTGAATTAAAATGTTACTGTTTCCCATTGTTTTGTACTACTTTATTAATAGTGAACATCCAAGGTTTCCGTACCCTTTTTTATTATTTATTAATAAATGAGGAAAAAGAAACTTATATCATTTCAAATGTACTGAGCGATGGATGTGCATAAACAAAAGACTGGTAAACTTAAGTTCAGAATTTCCCATAAAAAACGCTTATCAGTTACCTAATTGAAATTGATTTTCATGACATTCGCACGCCGCCATTTTACCATAGTAACGTATTTAAATATAAATCATTTTAGATTAAAACCTGTAAACATGGAGCTCCCCATTTACCCATAAGGCAATCTACCTACCCTAAAAATGTCAAATGTTTTGGTGTAAGTCTAAGTAAGTTTAAGTCTCGCTCAGAAATCGAGATCCTCAAAATTGCTCTAACTCTCCAAAAAGTCTTTTTTATTTTTTTGGCGGTCAATGGAGCATGCATTTTTACAACCAGCTGATTTCTAGGACAGAAAACATGGAAAACGACAGTAATTTCACCAAGCGAAACATAAATTGCTCAACGTTAGTAATTCAAGAAGAAAATCACCACCGCCTGACCAAATAAACGAAAATATATCGGCAGTTTCTACAACGAATTCATATTTGTTTGTACATACCTACGTAAGTGAAGGATTCCATAAATCAAATAACAACAATTTTCTTCAATCCTCATTTTCATCTTCTTCGTCGTTGCCTTCGTTTACCTTGCTATCAGAAAGGAGACTCGATATTGGGCAAGAATGGAGATTAAAATTTAAAGGACATGAAAACGTAAACAGAAGTAGAGCTATACATACATTTTACATCCATCCCATTGTATAGAAACACTACAGTCTACAGTACTATCACTTGTGACTTCGTAGATATTACCTTGCGCCACCAAACTTTCCGCTAGCAAAACTACTCAGCCATTGATACCTACACAGAAATCGAAAATGCAATTAATCCCATTCTTCGCTTCTTATTCCTATTCGTAACAGCATTCATAGCATGGTTTGTCGGTTGTGCAAAGTACATATTTTTGTTGTCTTCCATTCTCCATCGATTGAAGCGAGATGGAATCACCGATCGGTTTCTTTTCTCCTAAGATGATGTCGGTGTGGGGGTAGAGCTTCTTTAGCATGGCGAGGAAGGCATTCTATACGAATAACAAAGTGAAAAAAAACGAATATGAATATCTAACAATCACTTATTTTTTATTTGCTTTGATCAACTTTGAGTGCAAAGTGAAAACTGAGCATTGGCTGAGAAAGAAAACAAACGAACTTAAGACTGGGTTAATTCGTACCTTTCTTCCTTGACTATTGCTATCGCAACACATGATTTCATTCTGACGAAGCAACAGGGCAGTGTTGTAACTGTTTTGAAAATATTATATCTACATAGTTCCTGTGGTAATGGATAAACGTATTTTATGTTGGTATAATGTTAACCATTTGATATCAGCAACTCAATGAAATATTATCTACCTACCTATAGGTATTTATATAGAAGAATTATTCTTTTTCTTTCGACGAAACATGTTTATAATTTATTAAATATTCATTTAATATTCTGGTCAGTGAAACATTCCTAAAGGGGTTTGCGAAGTAAGTTTGAAAACATTTGCAATAATTTCTAGGAATGTATAACTACCTAAGTTTCAAAATAAAATGATCAAATAACTGTATTATTATTGTTGCAAGCTAAGTTGTTAAAAAACATTTTATTTAGATTTGATGATCTAGTAAATATCTATCCTATGTCTATAGTATCTTCAGTCTAAAGTTTTTCATAGGGTAGGTACAGGGTGGCTGATGAAAGCCGCTACAAAAAACTTATAACTTTATAACTTTTTTCTATTTAGATTTAATAAAAATGGATAACTGGGACACTGAAACAAGAATTTGGATTGTCCGCTGCTATCACGCACTGGAGTCCGTAGTTTCAGTTCAAAGAGAATACAGGCGCACGTTTGGCGGCAATCCTCCGAGCAGATAGACCATAACGACATTTGTTAACAATTTTTTACCCGAGCATGGGACGTTCGAAAGATGACCTTACCATCGAAACCCATCAGTTCGAACGGAGGAAACAATCGCTGCTGTAGCTGCTGCCATACAAAACAATCCAAGAGTTTCCACAAGAAGCTTATCTGCTCAAATGGGTACAAGTCAGTGGTCAATTATATGAAAATCCTAATTTACTTTGCATTGCTGAGATGGAAGCTCAACCTAACCCCTTATGTGAATGTGAAAAAACAAGATCTATGTCGATAGTCGATGGCAGTCTAGAGAAGAATTAGAATGTCTTGTGTTTTGTAAATAATTAATGCTGAAAAAAGGGTCCACAGGCGTTCAAAAGTGTACTGAACTTCCGAAAAGGGGTCCGATTTGTACTATTTTAGAAAAGGTGGGTGCCACAGGAAACCTGCGTTGTAAGTTCAACTGGAGCAAACACTTTTTGTATCCTCAGCAACTTCTAAAGGTCATCCTATAAGAACTCAGGACTTCGTGCAACAAATGTCATCATAGCCTCACAGTCAGTCGTATTATCTCCGGAGATCACTCGTCCACTGCTGAGGGTTTTAAAGAGATAGAAATATAAAATACCAAGGCAGTATTCGCTAGAAAAGACAAACATAGAAGGACTTTGGAACAAGAAAAATAATTTAGTAGTTACAGTTTTGGGAAAAAACAAAGAAATCAAATCGAAGGAAAAGAGTGACTTCTAATTCATCTTCAAATAAAAATCAGGCCTTCAGTCTGGCTGGATGACAATTTCATAAAAATGATTTTTTACTACGTTGGGCTTGGGCTTGCAAATAAAGTTAGTGCCTTCCACGTGTGTCGTTAATTTCTGCCACGGCAAAAAAACACGAAATGAATTTTTGAAATCTTTATTGACGTCAAAACTTTGTTTCTGAATTCAGCGGTAACTTCTAGGGCACACAGCAAATGAATTTTTCTTATAAATTGGTCTAACTTAGACGTTCGCTAATTGCATTTTTTATGTATTTTAATGTTTAAGCTTTTATTAATCAAAGTTCTGCTATTTAATATGAAGCCTGGAACACTAATTTTTTTTTTTTGAATTTCTCTCAGAATATTCCACCTCAGTTGGGGATCAGACGTGGTGTGGATAGCGAACGTTGGTACAATTTCAGTGTTCAATTTCAAGGTTCTAGAGTTCGGTGTCGCTTGAGAGGCGTGGATTAGTATTTAAGGTAGGTATACGTTTTTTTTTCTAGTCTTTGATTTTACTTTTTTGTAATATTTCTGTTATTTGCATAGAATTTAATAAAGAAAAAAAGGGAATAAGCCAACGATGAGAATGAATACCATTATAAAGGGCTTTTCACTAAGAGCGCTACAAAAGTTTTTTTTTAAATAAAACAAAAACGGTTTTGGATATCAATGAAATTCTTTATTCCTGTGAAAGTACGTTCGATGCGATTATGTATGGAACTCGATTTCTTTTGCATGGCCACCACGGGCACGCTTGCAGAAGTCCAGACGCAGTCTAACGGTTATCAATGAACGGTAGCGATTCCCATTCACAGTAACGTGCCGGTCTTGATCATCACGGAAGAAGTACGGCCCAATGACGCCGCCGTCCAATAAACCACACCAAACCGTAATTTTTTCGGGATGCAATGATGACTCATGGAGTACGTGTGGATTTCTGCCTGACCAATAGCGCATATTTTGTTTATTGACAAAGCCATTCAGCCAGAAATAGGCCAAGATCTTTTCACAAAATTCGCCACAACGACGTCACAGAGATGCCCAACGCTTGAGAACGACGTGTGAGAGATACATTTGGGCTTTCTTCGGGGAGGGTTTCCAATATGCGCACTAAGCAAACATTTTTTTTTATTTTTTTCCATCTTAAAATGTCCTAAAAAACATATTTTTTTTCTGAGGAAATGATTTTTATTTTTTTATTTTTTTTTTTATTAAATTTTAATAATTTTTAATTTTTTTATGAAACCATATTTATGTTATTTATACACAGAGATCTTAAGCCTTTTTTCCGAAATCTCCATACGAATGCACAACTGCTTGAAGCTTCTAGTTTATTTAAATACTATAAACAACACCATTTGTATACCAATCGAATTTTTAATTAACGCAATATTATATCACTTTTATATTTCATGAGCAAAATTAACAAGTTATTGCTTCGCGAATAATTTAAAACACCAGACTATAATACTAAAATTGTATTTCAATTTGACCTTGATACAAAACAAAACTCTCTCTGTACATAATTTTATTGAACTCTAATATATTTACAATACCTATGCATATTTATACGTTTATTTTGTATATTTTCAATTTACATTACATCTGGGTCACCAACTGTAAGTGAATGGTAAAGGCACCTATCCCGTGCACGTTCCTCTGCTGTTTTGGCAGGTGCGTGATCAAAATGTGTGTCCTTCAGGTTGTATCAATTTTTTCATAATTTCGAAATTACAGTACAATAGTTAAATCTACACCGACTCAATGCTGACATCTTAAGGGACAGACACGCACTTACAATATATAATTGCATTTTCAGGAGCCTTATCTACTTTATAAGCAAACAATTTCGTGACTAATGAATGATTTTAGCATGTCTTTCAATAAACTATGGGTATGTATGTTCATTTATACATTCAGTTATCGACGACCTTAGCGAAAACGACTTCATTAATTAAATGGGGTCAAGTAACCAACTAAACATCATTAAGTCATTCATTATTCTTTACTGATATTATACTTTTATAATTTGAAGAAAAACTAGCTAATATAATTTAGTATTCTTGGCCGGGTTTTGTTTTTTAAAAGAATTTCATCTAAATAGTGTGGGTATTGCGAGCATTTGAAATTTCGATTAATTCACTCTATATTTTATTATTTCTTTAGTATAGACCTTTTTTCAGTTCTCATGCTCAAGCAAAAGCAATCTTATGTGGATTCGATTGGGCACACAAAAAAAAAAACGATTTATTTCTGACTTTTGAACTCTTTCACGAATCTTGATTTTTTTCTCCGAGTTGCTTCTGATTTACCAACACAAATGCGTTTGAGTTTGACAACTAGTGGAGTTTGTTTACGTTTTCGAGACATTTTTCATATGCAAAAAATCGGCTGGATCAATTTTCGTGAACTATTTATGTAGAAATATTAAGAAATCAATCGGGGATATTTTAATATAAATTGTAACCACAAAATGAAAAACTCTTAGAAAAGTGTCGAAGACTACACATATTTTAATCGCACGAATTTCAGCAAAAAAAAGGGAGTGACGTTTTTATGCTCGATAAGACACACGAAATCTGAGAACGAATCTGAAGAAACTCAATCGAATAGCACATTAACAAAGGGTGCGTCAAAATTTTGATTTTACTGTAAGAGTTTTTAAGCGGGAGAGCTATTTTCGGCATTTGTATTCTCATTCCTGTAAGGGAAAAACAATAATGTATTTTCAAGAGGATCTTCGTTCTTATAAGTTTCGTTTCTGCTGATAACTTTAAGCAATTGGAGAATTATGCAATCACTTTATTTTGAGGGACATTGATATTTTAACCTTTTTGTTCATCATTTATTTTAGTTAACACCGAATGTTTTTGTTGGTTTATTTACAGCAGAACTACCCTGTCGATCCTTGCGTCTGTTTTAGTTATATTTTTACTTGACGTCATTTGATTTTTGTTTAGATTTTTGATGGACTACCCTCGGTGCGGTTTTTATGGACAGACTTATTTTTGTATTGTGTTGTTCTCTTGTAAAAGCAATACATGGATTTTCGCAGAAAAAAGTATGACAAACCTCCGAGGAGGTTGAACTTTTGAGCTTCTTTTGTTTGTCTTTATATTGAGTACAATTGTTAATAATTCATTTTTATTTTAATCACAGATCCTATTCAGCCACCCATAATATACCTACATAACACGCTTCTGAATTGTAACCTGTGCCTTCATCTTTCAGTTTTCAGTTACGACCTTATTTCAAAGGCTGCACCTACAAGAAGTGCATGGTCCCAATATTAGCGCTTATAATATCAGAAAGATTATTTCCTCGAATCCCAGCCCGAAAGCGCGAATTTTAAGCTGAAAATTAAAATTTACCATAGAATAAAAAAAGAACTAAAGTCGCACATTACAAAAATACAAATTCATTGCACCGCTTTTTTCACGTATTCTTATGTAAATACTTGCCGCACTACTCCCCCAAATAAAGCAAACTCCTTCCTATTTTACCACCTACATTCATTCTCCTCAGTACTCATTCTCTATAAACAAATAGATGAAAATGATAAATATCTTCAGAAATTCCAAAGGATGTGCAAATAAAAATTCCATTTGTTTCAATATTAAAATAAAAAACGAGTACCTACGTTGCATGTTGGTTGGTTAGGTTGAGTTTTGTTATAGAAAAATAATGGATTTTTTCTTATACATTTAAAAGGTTTTGAAAGACTTTCAAACCAATTCATACGAGCGTGAACATATCTGTATAATATGTAGTTTGGCTTGTGTATTGTGCTGAGTAGATAGTTGTGCCCTTTTATTGGATTGGGTCTGGGTGTGACTAGTTCTCCATTGCACATACGATTCAGCGTTGCCGTTTGGCTCCCTTTTTGAGCCTCAATAAAATTGGACCCCACTTTCTTAAAAATTATAAAAATTTCCCTTTTTTAGTTTAAATAAGATTATATTCTTTTTTGAACGAAAGAGAAGGCAAAAATATGAAAAGAGGTGTTTCGTAATGTATAAATAAATGTGTGTCTTGATGATTTGTTGAAGTTCATAATTATTTTGGCTGTTGGTGTGCTAGATAGCTCTTTCAGGTTATAGAAGAATCTTCCAACGAATTTGTTCCTGGAGTTTTGTAGACCTGGACAGTGGCATAGAAAGTGGGTTGTGTCCTCTATAACTCCCTCGTCACCGCAGCTCGTAAGCATAATATGATTTTAATGAAGTGATACAATCATAAATTTCATCAGTTAAATACTCAGAAATCATATTTATTTTGCATTTAAAAAAAACTTTAAGTATTTTAAAATTAATTTTTTCTTGTGGTAAATATTTCAACGTTTATTCACTTCGATAGCAAATGAGTTTTTTTTTTGTCCTACTATTCGAGTTTTCCGATTTAAGCTGGGTTCTTTAGATGTCCACAATAGGCAGAGCCCGACCGAGGTGGAAAGGCAACACATAGATTAATGGATGCTTAAGAGCAACTAGGAAGCAATGTTGCGAGCCAGTCAGTCATGATGCTTAAGTTATGTGAGGTTAGGCTGCGTAAAGGATTTTGAGATCGTCAACCGGGTCCATCGCGATCCCTAGGGAACCCTTTCGGTTAGAACCTAAACCAATTTGTCCAAACACTCAAATTTCCCACAGAATTTAAATATGGTCTCCTTCAAATTGTCAAAGAGGTACCTTTCAATGTACTTGCTTCTATTGGTTGATATCCAAAGCTTCCTCAGAAGGCAATGCCCAGAGAATGTTTCTGTTTAGGCAATGTAGTCGTATTTGTAACTTTAATGGTGAAAGATGCATACACGGCACAAGTTCCGTAGCCGTAATACGTAGAGCTCCAGCCAGTAAAGGCAATGCAGGCTGTTCTTTGTACCGTAGTCAACATTAACGTTTACATTTCTGGTTGGTATGTCCCTACTGGTCTTATTGCAATAATGTATAGATAAAACTAATCAACGCTCTCAAGTTCCACTTTCTGCCTGTTCTTCTCTTAAGCTATATTCAGGCGATTGGCATATCTGAGAGTATTGTCATTTCTACAAATGATCTGACAATGGGCTGCTAATGATTTGACAATAGCGAACTACCTTACAATACCAAATTGACGGTTCAAACGGTTATCAGGTTTTGTCCCAAAACTCTGAAAATTTCATTTGCTGATGGTGTGACTGCAAATAATTTCTCTGACAACGTTGTCGAATAGAAAATTGCAGATGTTTGTTTACGAAATATTTGCAAACGCATTGGCAGGCATTGTCAGAGAAATTAAAAGTATTTTATTCATTCGGTGGTAAAGGGTTGATTACGTATCACGAAATAATAAAAAAAAAAAAAAATGGAACAAAAAATGCAATTGCGATTGTTTCGGCCGCGTACGTATTTGAGAGAAAAATTGCCACACAAACGTCGGCGTGTTTGGAGGAATGATTGGGTGGTTCGCCGACAGGTACTTTATGCAAAATTGCTCGTGGAATTGAGAACTGAGGAGCCAGAATTGTATCACAATGTTTTGTGTATGGATTCAAAACAATTCGATGATATTCTAGCCTTGGTGACTCCCCATATCCAAAAGCAAGAATCAGATATGCGCGCGATCATTTCAGCGGCTTGTGTTGACTCTACAATACACAGCTACAGAGGAACATTTTCGGTGCTTGCATTTTCTATTCCGTATTCCTGTGTCAACAATCTTTTCCATTCCAGATGTTCTGGATGAAATCCACAAAGTGCTCGTGGAAAATATCCGCGAAATATATATAATATGCATTTGTTCGTTCAAACATAAAAAAGAAGTAAACTCCTCAAAAACTCTTTACCAACTGTCCCCTGGTTCATAACAAATCCTTCTATTAACCTTTCAGATCCAACATGAACGGTACTTGGTCTAATGCTGACCTGTGCGTTGTTGATAGGAAAGAAATCCTGCATATGACTGGACCAAAGGGTCTTATCCGCTTGAGGGGTCCTTATCTACCCGTGGAAAGGATAGAATGGAATCTGCAATTCCTTAACCCGGAATTACAAAGCAAGGAATGGAAACGGGTGAATATACCCAGAATGGTATGGACGTGACAGTACTGCTAAGTCACAAATCGTTGCCACTACTCCGGAAACAAGAGTTCAAGGTCCGCGTAGGCATAACGCGATGCAAACTCCGGCTGATAGCGGCGAAAGGCAAGGGAGAGCAACCGACCACTCATGATGAAGATAATACAAATAAATCTTCATCACAGTAAGGCGGCCACCGCCAATCTCGTTCTCCTTATGGAAACGAAACATGTAGATGTCGCCCTGATTCAAGAACCCTGGATTCACCGGGGTAAGATAAGTGGCCTGAATTCAAAAGATTAGACTACTTACCACAATACAATAACAGATGGATCTAAGATGGACTGTGGAACAGGTGCTGGAGTTTTCTCTGAAGAGCTAAATATACACCACTCAATCAGACTACCCGATCACAGTAGTGTCTTTCAGGCGGAGGTTCTGGCAATCGCCGAAGCTGCCCATATGGTGTCAATTTTAGCAATACCAAATTATGATATTACCATATTTATTGACAGCCAGGCAGCTATAAAAGCAGTATCTGCTATTGAAATAAAACCGAAGCTGGTTCGCCGCTGCCGCGAAGAGCTCAAGGTTCTCTGCTCGCAGCACATCACGCGTCTCTGCTGGGTTCCTGGACACAGGGACAAAAGCGGCAATGAGATGGCTGACGAACTGGCAAGAAATGGTTCTGCTATGGATCAAAACCGGGCGATTGATTCAATCAAACCACCACTCTGCAATCTTAGAGCGAGAGTGGAAAACAAAACCCGGATAAAAGACAACAACAGGTGGAAAGAATTAACTACCCCCGCAAGGGTACTTCTCTAGAGAGAGAGAGGTAACGGGCGTAACGACCCCGCGGACCCTAGTCACAAAACTCCAGAAGCGTCTGACCCATATTGGGCGGCTCCCTGGTCAGCGTCTGTTCTCCATGTCAGGAGCGGCTGTGCACAAAATAAAAAGTTTACACTTTTCACAAAAGTGATAGCAAATATGTATGCAATGAACAAAACGAATGATATAATTACCCCAGGTGGTATGCCAGTTGCTCTGGTAAATCCACCCTCTTCGGAGGTCGGTTCCATGGATTCTGGGGGGGACCATTTATTGCAAAGCAACAACCCATTTGGGAGAAGCAAAAGAGTAGAAAGAACACCCCCATCTAAAAAAGAAGAAACACGAGAAGCATTGAAGGCTAAATATTTAAAAGCCTGTGACGAAAGAGATGGGTTTAAGCAACTGAATGAGACACTGCTTAAGGAAATAAATAATCTTAAGCAGGAGTTGCAATTGTTGAAAGAAGAGGTCAACAACCAAAAAAAGGCGAATGTCCAACCTGTCGAGTTCTCGACTGACGAAGAGGAACTTAGAAAAGAGACAGAAGGACATCGTCACAAGGGGAATAAAAACAAAAAACGCAAAATGAGTGCATCCCCAAAAGTCTCACCAACAAAAGAAAGCTGCACAGTCACTGTGTATGCTTCAGACAAAGAAAATAAAACACAAAATCTTACCAAGCCCCCACCAATTATAGCGCTGCAAGTAAATAAGTATGAAAGCTTGGCCAAAGTATTGGAGGAAAATCAAATTAAAGCTAGTACAGCGCTTATAAACAAAAATGACATAAAAATCAATGTAGTTGAAGAAGAGGGATACAGAAGCCTCACTAAAATACTAAACCAAAAAAAGGTGCAGTGGTATTCTTATGAAAATAAGCAGACCAGACCAATGAAGGTTGTAGTGAAAAGACTGCATTATTCATGCTCACCGGAAAGCATAAAAAAAGAGTTAAAAGACCGAGGCTTTAAAATCTTGGAAGTTGTAAATATGCTTAAATTTAGAAGCAAAGTACCACTACCAATGTTTACACTCAGCTTTGAGCATGACGAAGATAAGAAAAAAGTATATGAAATTAAAAATATACTTGGGATGCAAGTTGAGATTCATACTCTACGTAAATCGAAACAAGTGCCTCAATGCAAAAACTGTCAAAGATATGGGCATACACATAGATACTGCAGCTCAAATCCAAGATGTGTGAAATGTGCAGGAAGTCACCACACCAAGGAATGTAGGAAGAAAGAAAATGAACACCCTAAATGTGTAAACTGCAATGAAAACCATCCTGCTAGCTACAGAGGTTGTTTAGTTGCAAAAGAAATCCAACTTGCAAGAGACAAAAAGCAAAAAAAGCAAACAAAAAGCTCAAATAAGGAAGACCAAAAAGTCAAAAAGGACTTACAAAAGAGCCCACAGAAAGAAAAGCCTAAAGACGAAAAGATAATCAAAAAGGTCCCAAAACAAAATACAGCGGGTCCAAAAATGACATATGCTGAGGCAGCATCAATAAATAATCAAACAGATAAAACGATAAAACGAAAAGTAGAGCCAAACACTGGAATGGAAAACCTCATGAAACAAATCCTAAACAGGATTGGTTCCATGGAAAAATCGAATAAAACGATATTAGATAGAATATCGTTGTTAGAGAGACAGAACAGCAACAAAAAAGCTGTGCCAAAAAGACAAACATGATGAATAGAATAAAAATTCTTGAATGGAATGCTAATGGTATCGAGAGTCGCAAGGACGAGATGAAAGTGGCTCTTGACATACACCAGATAGATATATGTCTCATTTCAGAGACACACTTTAAATCTATAACTAATTTTAAACTGCAAGGATATGAATTATATCACTCCCCACATCCTCATAACTGTGCAAAAGGTGGGGCTGCAGTGTTAATAAAGAATACAATAAAACACCATATAGAAGCAAAATTCCAATCATGTGCCATCCAAGGAATTTCCATAAGTGTAGAAACGGGTAGTGGGCAAATATCTGTTGCAGCAGTATACTGCTCTCCTAGCTATAGACTAAAGAAAAACGATTTTAAAAGTCTTTTCCGCATATTTCACAATCGATTAATCGCGGGAGGGGATTTTAATGCCAAGAATAAATATTGGGGATCTAGATTAACAAATACTAGAGGCAGAGAATTATATGAAACTATTAAAGAAGTCGGCGGCAAATATCACTCAACGGGGAAACCTACCTACTGGCCTACAGATAGGAATAAAACCCCAGATCTTGTAGACTTCTTTATATCCAAAAATATATCCTCAAATAAAATAAATATAGAAGAAGGCCCTGATCTTCAATCAGATCATTCCTCAATACTTCTTACACTTGGTCATAGAATAATAATAAAAGAACATAGCCCTAAACTAGTTAATAGACTGACTGATTGGAACGACTTCAGGCAGAAGTTGGAAGAATGTATCCAATTATCATCAGCTATTCAAACAGAAGATCAACTAGAAGAAGCAGTGCAAATACTTACACTGGATATACAAAAAGCTGCATGGGCTGCAACTCCCCAAAGAACAAACAAGATTAAACAAAACTCTTATCCGCGTGAAATATGTCAAATTATTACAGAAAAGAGGAAAGCTAGAAAACGCTGGCAACAGACAAGGGCGCCAAGCGACAAAACCACACTGAACAACTTAAATAATAAGCTCAGAAAATCTATAAGAGAATTTAATAACGAGTCTTTAAAAACGTATCTTACGAGTTTAACAAATGATGCTAGTACCGACTACTCGCTCTGGAAGGCAGCAAAGAAAATGAACAGGCCAATAGCTCACATTCCGCCAGTAAAAACCAGAGAAGGTAACTGGGCAAAAAGCAGTCAAGAAAAAGCAAATTCTTTTGCAGAGTACCTTGAGAAGGTCTTCAAACCTTATGAAGATAAAGATTATCAAGGAAACGAAGAAACGTGCGAAGAAGACAGACCTATTCGGCCGGTAACAGCTAAAGAACTTGCCAAAGAAATCAAAGAAGGCATAAACATAAAAAAAGCCCCAGGGTTCGATTTAATCACAGGGGAAATTTTAAAACAATTTCCTCGAAAAGGTTTAAAAAAACTAGCGCAGATTATAAATGCTGCATTTAAATTAAGATATGTGCCAAGCATGTGGAAGGTCGCGGAGGTAATAATGATACCAAAACCAGGTAAACCACCTAGCGAAGTAGCCTCATATCGCCCAATATCGATACTACCAATGTTGTCTAAGCTATTCGAAAAAATGCTGGCAAAACGTCTGCAAAAAATTATTGATGAAAAATCGCTACTTCCAAATCATCAATTTGGGTTTAGAAACAAGCACTCTACAATTGATCAGGTGCATAGAATCACAGATAAAATCGAAAAAGCATTTGAAGAGAAAAATGTGTGCTCTACAGTATTTCTTGATATAGCACAAGCTTTCGATAAAGTCTGGCACAAAGGACTGATACACAAACTACAAAAGCAACTGCCGAAGCAGTATTCGACTATTCTGGAGTCTTATATATCAGATCGATTCTTCAGAATTAAGCAAGATACAGAGTGTTCAACATTAAGAGAGATTAAAGCTGGTGTACCGCAAGGCAGTGTGCTAGGTCCAGTTTTATACCTACTCTTCACTAGCGATTTGCCTGAAAGTGTAGAAACCACCATAGCTACTTTTGCAGATGACACAGCCGTCCTTGCTGTGGGAGCAACTGTCGAAATAGCAACAAAAAAGCTTCAGACGGCAATAAACAATATTTCAGAATGGACAAAGAAATGGCAGATTAGATTAAATGACCTTAAGTCAGTCCATATTAATTTTACGTATAAAAACGTACCCCACATTCCAGTCTACATTAACAACAATGTAGTAGAATTTTCTAACACAGCTAAATATCTAGGCATGACTCTAGACGCTAAACTGCGTTGGAAAGCGCACGTTAAGAAAAAACAAGATGAATTGAACATGCGATACAGTAAATTGTATTGGCTTATTGGGAGATACTCATCCCTGTCCAACTACAATAAGTTATTGCTATACAAGCAAGTTCTAAAACCAGTATGGACCTACGGGCTCCAATTGTGGGCATGCACATGCCAAACAAACTTACAAAAAATTCAGGTTTTCCAAAATAAAGTACTAAGGAACATAGTTAATGCACCTTGGTACATACGAAACGCCGATCTGCATAGAGATCTAAATGTTGAAATGGTTGAAGATGAGGTTAAGAAGGTTGCTCAGAGGCATAGAAATCGGCTCCTCAGCCACGTAAACGCAGAAATAACAGAACTTTTAAATGACAATGTAATCAGGAGATTGAGACGCATAAAACCTCTTGATCTGTAAGATTAGGCTAGGGCTAAGAAATTAGATACTGATTTCAAACAAAACAAATTTAAAAATCCGACAAACGGCGGATTTATCTCTTTAAATTCATTGAATAATTCAAAAATTAATTGCTGATTAGTCGTATGACTAGGTGCAATCTAATTCGGGATGGCGAATGTCAGTCCCCCGGGAGTTTTTTTAGATGAGTTAAAGTCCATCACTATTGCAGGAGCATCCCTCGCGTACTAGCTCTGCAATGTCTTTCGACGATTTTTTACTTCCAGCGAATTCCCAACACAAAAAAAAAAAAAAAAAAAAAAACTACCTGCGAAATATCACGGAAGCTATGGCCGGAATATAATCCAAGTCGGACTGTCAAGCTTATGCGGTTTGATAGAACGTCTATGTATAAACTGGTAGGGGCCCTAACGGGTCACAACTTCCTAAGATACCACACAATGAAAATTAAACTGAAGAATGACGATATATGAAGGGGTTGCGGAGACGAGGAGGTACACGAGGACAAACCTCACTTCCTCTGTCAATGCCCTAGTCTCTGTCACTTGAGGAATAGAAAACTTGGAAGATATTACTTCCATGACATACAAGAACTCTCAGATGTCTCTTTATCCAATCTTTACAGGTTCATAAACACATCAGGATGGCTGGACAAGGTCGAAAGGGAACAACGCTGACGCCAACAACATCGGCTAACCCCAATAAGGGCAACACAATGGGTCCACATGGACCCAAGTGGGGTGCGGCAGGACTCGCTTTTGCCGTACCCACCCATAAACCTAACCTTACGTAACCTTTCAGATTCGAAATGTGAGTGAAAAACAAAATAAACAATACTTCAGCCAATTGCATTGCCTCCACTCGAACTTCTTGACGAAAAATTAAACAAGGAAATAAAGATAAGACAAAAATCAACTAAAGGATCATAAACATTTCCAGATCCCTCTACAAGCATCATAAAAGAACGAATTCAAATGGCGAAACAAAAAGTAATTAAAAGGATCATAAACATTTCTAGATCCTTTTACATGTCATGTCATCAAAAAGGGACAGGGCTATAAACTTTCCTAGATCCTTTTTGGTGATGGATCATTTTCTTCGTCAATTGTCTCTGGCTTGTCGGCGTATCTTTTACGGCACCCCACAAATAATAGTCCAATGGTGTCAAATCGCAGCTCCGAGGTGGCCAAACGACATCAGCTCTGCGGCTGATAATGCGATCTTCAAAAACAGGGCGCAAAACATCGAGTGTAGCTTCGGCTGTGTGGCACGTAGCGCTGTTCTGTTGAAACCAAATGTTGCCAATATCCTCCTCTTAAATTTTTGTGGACAAAAATTCGTTCAACATGGCCCGATAACGATCGCCATTGACTGTAACGGCCACTCCTTGCTCATTTTCGAAGAAAAATGGCCCAATTATGCCTCTGGACCAAATTCCCAATTTTCTCGGGTGTACGCACTGTTTTTGGCTTTTCAAGCTTTAATTTATCGATGAGGATGCCAGTTTCTTTCACTTTTTTCACAAGATAACGAACATACGGAGCTCACGGTGCTTCTCTTCTTCCAAATTCCGTACGCAATTTTCGCACACATTCTGCAACATTACCATGATTTTCAAAGTAATGTCGCAATATTTCCCATTATTGTTCAAGCGTATACACAAACATTTTCGTTCAGCGGAAGGATAAAACTAATTATCTGTCGAATCAGACATAAGCTAAGTGTTACCATTCGCGAAATAAGCACTAGTTGACAAAAAAAAATTAGATATCCCTGTGTTCATTGGATACAATTATTTTATAAAAAAAAAAAAAAAATAGACGTAGCGTCTGTTCCCATAGTTTAGTGGATGTCTCACGGTGTGCAATTACATTAGACATTTTTATTGTTTATTATTTATTACAAAATGCAGGTGTGGACATAACTCGCGCTTTATCTATACTTCTATCATTTGTAATATACCAAATATTGTTTTTAAATATAATTCATTATACCATCACCTTAGCCCATATCTTGTATTACATACCCAAATACAAATAATGTATTAAAATTAAAAACATAAGTTCATATTGCAATATACTCAGACTGAGTGTTATATTTTAAGTCATCTATAATTTAACTGTTATAAACTTTTATATTCATGGGGTTAGAGTCTAGAATTAAAAAACTACGTTTTAATATTTCAAAAAGTTCGGAAAATTTAATAAATTAAAAATATCAAAGAGTTATATTTCTTATACTGTCCTGAAGCCTCCACTATTTATTTTACCAGCAAGGGAAACATCCGACGAGCTTATGGAAATCGCTGCGCTAAACAATTTGAGAATTCAACCTTTTAGGAAAATTAACCCAACTTTGTGGTTTGAGGCACAATTTTACAACAACAGGATTACGTCCGATAGCAGTCGTTTCAACGGTATTATCGCTTCACTGGACCCAGAATTTTTAAACGAGGTGTCAGACCTTGTCCAAAAACCGTCCGTCACAGAGCAATATTCAACATTCATGACACAGTTAGTTGCAAGGTTCACAGAAACGACAGCTCAACAGGCTCATGAAGTCACTAGAGCTCGGTGATAAACGCCCATTAAGTCTGCTGAGGGTTGTTTAGAACTCCTGAATCTCAGTACATAAAATACTATCCCAACAGGACCCTATACAATGGGGCTCGACTGAATAGGATTGACAATTTCCTTATTAAGGTGATTCGGAGGCACGTCGCAAGGGCGATGGCCAGAGATAATACCTGATCTCAGGGGCTTACCACCCCAATTTAATGTACCACGAGAGTACGCCTTGGGTCTGGCTTTATCCCGCATGAGGCATTTCTTCATGTAGACATGAAAGGGTTAGTCCAGGCAAAAGATGATGATGTGGTATTGTACCACAGCCACCGCGGCGCGAGGGATAAGCGGCTCAACCACGACGGGTACGCCGCCAATACTCAGGAGCTCCTCCAAGCATCCTCCTTAGTTTTAGCTAGATATTAAGTTTGTAGGTTTAGGTTTAGATTAGGGGGTTTTTGGGAGAGGCCGGGCTAGCCAACTTGTAAAAGTGCTTCCAAGACCCGACCGACGCTCATGGCCTCGCTCGAGTCTTGGCGGCACGGGTGAACCCTTGTTGGCGGTTGCAGGCGCCCAGGGACGCAATCAGGATGGTGACCAATCGATGAGATTGCTCACCACCCTGATTATAGGTAATTTAGGTTAAGTAGCTTAGGTAGTTCTAAGTAGTTTTTATAAAAAAAATACAAAAAAAGAATTCAAGTTTTATAAAGTTTTTTGGAAATTCAAAAAACAAACAAATTTAAATATAGATAGATTTAAGGCCGAAAGGCGATAATTTTAAGGATACTGATAAGTTCAGAGCACTCGCTGAGAGCCAGTAAGCTAGAATAAGATAAATGTTAGTTTTAAATTAGATTTAATTGTTTTTGTCTAGGATGTAAGTTTAATGAAAGTTACAAATAAAAATAATTTTAAAATGTAAAAACAGCTATTTAGGGGTCGTTTTCATACATTTTGTGTTGTTTTCGTGAGCAATGTAGGCTGGCTCAGCTGCAACTCCACCAACAATTTTAAGTTTTGTTATAAGCGTATCAAAGTTATAAAAACAAAAATAATTAATAAACTTTAGCGCAATGTTTACTTCAATAGAAGTATTCTATTCCACAGTGAGATATAATTACAAAGAATCCAGGAAATTACAGGAAAAACAAAGCATGGGACAATTGCAAGCAATTTTCATAAATAAAACCAACCAACAGCTGACCGAAATAACGTAAGAATTGTTAGTGCTGCCAAAAACCCAGACATTTTAAGTGATCGGATTACACAGACAAAAGATTAGTCGATAATCAAAAACGACAGTCAAAATAGCGGCAGTCAGCTATCACCTTAGACCAGATTCCAACCCAGGAGAGAACGTTCCAGACGACAAGCTGTCCACAATTTGAATGGAAAGAATGCCCAGTCACTTACGTGGAATCCTCTCTGCTACTCACGGCATCGATCTAACGGCGCGGCGCTAGCAGGTGTTGCAGATAAAATCTTGGACAATATGCCATTCAATGGGGTTTTTGAAACCGAAGTATGCGACGAAAATCAAACCAACTACTACATCGACCGACGCCTTACAGTTATTGACTTACCAATCCGACAGCACTTGTCCAAAAACTATCAGCAAGTCAAACTTCAAAGTAGATCCGGTTCTCATCAGTCAGCAGACAGGTCTTGTTCAAGGAAGGACAAATCTCAAGAACGACGTCCATCAAAATGCTATTTCCACAGTAACTGTCAAAAACCTTACAGATTTGCAGAAAATTAAGAAAAAATGTGTTGAAGAGAGAGGGAGGCAAAGTATAGTGTAAACCAAAGAGGATCTAAACTAGAGGGCCAACTCCCGTGCACCTACCCGATTTTCCCCGCAAATTTTGAATGACAGCCCTCTCTCGCGCGCTCTTTTTTTTCCTGTCTGTGAATACATGTTATTAATGGCTGCCGAGTGGAACTTTTCCAATAACAAACAATTTGTAAATGAATTTATAACAATAAATGTAAAAGGAATAAATGTTGGGTATGGTTTTTTAGATAGCTTTACTTGTTCTCTATCCATCTTATGCGCCAAAAAATATTCATCCATTCACATTTCAGGTTATTTTAATTTTTTTTACATGAAAAATATTTTTGACGGCAAATTTCATGAATCTACCTTGGGGAGTTGTTCCAAAAATAGGTTGATTCCATGCAATTTAAGCCCATGTTTTCACTAGGGCAAAAGTGAATTCCTTAAAATATTCGCAAACATTGCATAAATTTCTATTACGCTTGGTGGGTGTTTTCAACTTGGTTTTTTAGCACCGTATTTGTACAAAATGTAAATATTATTAGGAATTCTGTGGTTTAATAAGAGTGAACAGTGTTGATGTTACTAAGGAACAGCAAAAATGGAAATTTTATTCATATTTAAAAAAAAAATATATATTATTCTCGGAAAGTAAATTCGTAAAAACGAGTACATATGATTAAATTCCTAACAAATAGATAATATAATGTGGTGTTTAATTTGATCCGATTTCAGATTTTGCGTATTCAATCGAACGTAAAATCTAAATTGTTTTGTTAATTTTCAGATCCCGTATTTCTATAGGTAATGTGCTTTTGCATTTTGAAATGTTCGCTGATATTTTTATGAGCCTCTCTAAATTATTAATTAACAAAAACAAGTGCAAGAAGTGATATTTCAGAGCACTTTTTTGCCCTCAGCGCAATTTTTTTGTACGTTTGGTACAAAAAAAAAACAGATTTCAGATTTCAGAGCACTTTTGCGAATCTATATATTTTCTTATTAGATTTGTTTCAGATTTACCAATACAAGTGCATTTGAGTTTGACATTTGGTGGAGGTTGTTTACATTTGCGTGCATTTTTTCTGCAGCTAAGAAAGGCATTGCATCGGGTGGATCTATTTTCGTAAATTTATATGTGTGCAAATATTAAGAAATTAACTGGGACGGAAATTTCGAATGTTTTAATATAAAATTTAACCAGTGAATGGTAAGCGCATAGAAAAGTGTCGAAGACTACGAATATCAACACAAAAAAGAGCAAGAGCGTTTTTATGTTTGATTAGGCACACGAAATGTGCCTGAGGGCAAATCTGAAGAAGCCCAAACGAATACCACATAAGAAAGTCCCTAAAGAATTGAATTGAAGTGTGTGTTGTATTATCAATACTTTCTAAAAATCTATACCGATTTTTTTTTGACATGGGATTTACCAGAAAACGGAAAAAAAATGTCCAATTTAACAAATATACTTGAATACGTTATTGTGCAAATATGCATTTTACGTACCATTTACAGATTAAAAATTATGCTAAAACTAAAATATCTTTTTTTCCCACAGTAAAAAAACGCTTTCCCCAAACTCTGATAAAATATCTACTTTGTTTCAATATGGCTTCGAAATGAAAATCGACGAAAAACATTTTTTTTCTTTAAAGTATACCTGCAATAAAAGCTTGAAGTTACAAAATCTCTTTTAAGAAAAGTGGAAGAACCGTATAAGTTGATTTTTCTCTAATTAATATCATGAGATAGATTTCTGCTAGATACTGAAAAAAAAAAAACTATAATTATATTAAGGTATTTGGCATTGTGAACATATTATATCAGGAATTCCTTTTTCCAACAATTTCATAAACTATAAGAACTTTTAAACTGAGCTACGATGTGAACGCCGTGTAACTAAAGGGTACCAAAAATGTTGAACACAGTCGCCCCCACTTACAAAATGGCCTCGTGATTGACATTAATTGCCTGCATAGGATTTCCTAAGTATGCGTGCGGCAGCAATGGCGCTCCTTTGATTTGTACAGGCACTAATACTTAGGAATTCCTATGCAGGAAAAGCAGCTTGTAGGCAAATGTACCGTTTCTGCTCTCAGTTGGCCCTCTAGTTTAGATCCTCTTTGGTGTAAACGTTGTTCCTACATTTCAGACATGTTTCCGTAACAGTAACAGTGTGTACGGTGTATCAAAGTGCGTACCAGAGATTATAGAGCTATATAACTATAATCAATAACATTCAGTAATGCCAAAATATGGTACTCCCGACCACTATCACATTCCCCCAAGGTTGGCAGCATTTTTTTTTGTATTTGTTGTATATGTTTTTGAATGTCATACGGATTCTTATTGGCATAACACCGATAGGAAAACAAAATGGTGGAATTTGAAAAAAAAAAAAAAATTTAATGGCCGGTGGCAAGAGCATTGCGAGTTGGGGGTTCAAGTATGATTTGTCTATGCTTGTGACCAGAGATCAACAACAGCGCCACCTCTTAGGCCAAAACTATGCTATACATTAAGCTGTAAGGCATCCACATCCAAAAAGATTCATTGAAATCTGTGTTGTTTCTGACTTCAAAATGAGTTCCGCATTACTGCGAACATCAATTTCTAAAACAATATGTACAACTTATTTTTTTGTAAGAAGATATAATTACTGGTTGAAATTTTAATATTTTTTTTATTGTGGTTTGCTTGGTTGACCTAAGGATGTTACAAAAACCGAGTGTTGATGTTCTTAGGGTGATTGGGGGTATACATTTAAGTTATGACACCATTTCCCATTCCTTATCAAACAATTTCCATATAATCTTACGCTCCACAGAGAATTGCTTAGTATTTGTTTTAATTAAATGTTAATTCTTAGAATTATCGGAACAAAGCAATTACACTAGCATTTACGTTTGCTTTTGTAACCCCAACAACATTTTAACGATTGTTGAATTTGTTATTTATTTATAGCCTTTTGTATTTCCAAGAAAAACAATTTTTGCCGTTTTTTCCAACTTTTACTGTTTTCAATTTCTTGCAATGTTATTAAGAATATAAGAAATATAAGAGGACATTTAATAAAGAGTTGACTAGTTACACTCCAGTCTAACTGAATGTTTTATTTGTTTACTCAAACGTGTGCGAACCGGATAACTGTCGCCCGAGTAGTTAAAAAGTACGATTAACAACTGGAAAAATAATGCCTGCTAACTCTAGGCTGGTGAACGTTTTTCAAATGACATTTTAGAAAAGTTAATTTAAATTTTTTTAAAATAACGTTACATTGTCGCTGATCTACATAGAGATCTAAATATTGAAATGGTTGAAGATTAAGTTAAACAAGTTACCCAAAGGCACAGAAGTAGGGTTCTCAACCATGTTAACGTAGAACTTACAGAACTTTTAAATACTGACAATGTAATCAGAAGATTGAGGCGGTTAAACCCCTTGATCTATAAGAGTTAGCCAAGGCCAAGAGATTAGGTAACATCTTCAAACAAAAAAGTTTCGAAATCCGACAAACGGCGGATTCTTCTTCTGAATTTTTCAAATAATTTAAAAATAAATTGCCGATTAGTCGAAGGATTATAGAGCTGACGGTCCATATACTAAGTACTAAATAGACCGCCAGCTCCCGTGCACCTACCCGATTCCCCTCGAAAATTTTGAAAAGAAAATTCTCTCTTAAATCTCGTATCGTATCGTAAAAAAGAATTCTAAATGGAGGGGATATAATCAAATAATGACACTGAGCAGTCATCCCACATCGTGGTATTTCTACCTTTTTGTAGAAATGTTGATGTCCGAAAAACCTTCCGTGCAAAACGAAAATAAAGCATCAAAATTGTAGAAATATTAGGAATCTGACGACAAAAACCATCGAACTACATTGGAACACACTAAATGTTCATAAAAAAGGGATTTAACTTTTAGTAAAAATTTCTAGTACCAAGAAATAATCATTACTGCGATTCTTATACTGAAGGTTAATTCAATGTGAATTTCTATCCGAATAATACTAATTTTACTTTAAGAAGAAACATTTTTTTCAAAAACAAATCGAGGGAATTTGAGTTCGGTGAAAAGGGAAAAATGCCCACGCTTCGTGGGAAAAATAAAGAGACAGATTATGGCACAGTGACTGACAGTAGGGTAGTTGGTAAGTTTCTATCAGCTGATGGATGCGTTCCAAAAGTTTATATTTGTTGTTTTATTTCACCACGAAAACATTTATTTTACAAAATGGTTAATAACTAATGTAATCAACGTATCAATAAAGAAATAAACTGAGAAATATTTATTCGCAGGCATAAAATAATACATTTTTGTACCTATAGTAATTCTTTTGTTTTCGTTTGTTGTGTTTGCCGAAAAATTATGTCGCCGGCGAATGTCGACAGAAAAAATACAACGAATTTAAATGGAAGAATTGATTGATATTCAAATTTAAAGTTCGTTGGGGTACAGGGCAGAGATATGAACATTTCTGAGTGGGTAACAGTTTTGAGTTAAAATTTGTTCATGAATTTTTCAGAAAACAAAAAGGCAACAAAAATTATAACAAAATTTCAACAATTTAATAAACAAAAGAATTCCAAACTAGCGTAATAATTAATGAAAACACTTTAGTCAGCCGAGAACAGCCATGAATAATGTTTATTTTGAAAATAACTTTTTTGTCCTATCCATTTTTCATACTATTTTGGTGCAGATTTCTTTTCGAAATGTTACCTTCAAAACGATATACAACTTTCATAGGACATGACAAAAAAATTTTTAGAAATTCTCATGACGAAAAAATGACTTTGGCTGACGAAAAAAAATTCTAAATTTTCATTGAACTTTAATAACAAAAATGTCTTATAAATACAATCAACGAAAACGAATTTAAATTTTTATACTGTACGGGAATAAAATGTATAGGTATACCTACTATCGGTAAAATTCCAAATAATTATTTGTAGATACTGATTTTATTTTATTTTTGCCGATGATCCCTATAGTTCATCGGTTTCCATTGTTTACAACCACAATGTAAACATCCTGTACTGTATGGATTATCTAGATAAAATAAAATAAGTCCTTGTAATATTCGTTTTAATGAAATAGAAATTGTTACTAAATTCACCACACCATACACACCGTCTTCTAGACACATCCCGATAACGGCCAATTATTTGAATTATTTGAATTTTTTCCAATGTCACCACAGAATGAGTTGTCAGTCATCTGTCAGGTTGCTATGTGCAAATGTATGCGTGCGTCTTATGGACTTTAACATGGCACACATACTTTCGCACATAGGAACACGGAAAACAGCTTGTAGGCAAACTCTCTTAAGTTGGAAGAGCTGACGGTCTATTTAATACTTAGTTTATGATTTAAACTGCACCCACTGTGTATGCGAATCATCAGAGACGAATGATTAAAAGAGATGGATATCTTTCGTACGTCTATCCCCCCAAAACCCATTTGTTTACATTGTTGTTTTTGTAATTTCAACCCTCGTCTGTGGATACGTGTGATCAACAAAAAAGCATGTTGCTAATGGCCGACCGCGAGTCATCTTGTTTTTATGAGCATCGCGGTGTTTAATTATTCTGTGTTTTGTATTGAATTTGTTAGGTTTTTGTGGAGGTTTTGATTAAAATGTAAAAAATTGTGAAATTCACAGTACCTAGAGAATATCGAGTTCTTGCATTAAAGTCCAATTCATGAACTCACATATACTAGGATAGAAATAAGCAAGTGTGTGTGACTTCATGAATTTTTCTGGAAAGCTTCATGAATTTTTGTGGAAAACAGATTGTAGGCAGCCGCCCTTCCACTGGAAAGTTATATATCTGTATTTTTATTATCTTTGGCGAATCATTTACTGCTCTACCATACATAATATAATATTAATTAGAGTTTCCCCTTTTTCCAGGTTAAAGTAGCTTTTTAAGGTTCGTGTCTGCGGTCGTGATTAGGTATTTCAAACTTTTTTTGGGACACGATACAGCCGATAGCCGACCTGTTAATCAACAGCAGCTGTCAAGAATTTGCAAATGCAAAAAGGAGGGCTGTCGGTCATATTACAATGCTATTTTTTTACTTCTGTTTAGGTAATTCTAAATTCCCCACAATACTTTTACGCATGTCCCAGATCTGTTTGTATCTTTATTTCTTGCAACTAGGTATCAAAAATACTAACAGGTGACCGCATCAACAAAACAATTGAACAGCGCGATCACCATAAAACCAAGATGATTGGTAGCCGGCCTTTTGCAACATGCTTTTTTGTAGCTCTCTCGTATTCACTGCAAAGGGATTGAAATAACAAAAACAACAATGTTAATTAATGGGTTTTAGGGAACGTACGAAAGATGCATCTTTCGCTTTCCATTCGCTCGTTAAACAAACAAACAAACATACATAAATAATTAACACAAATAGATTCACCTGTAATGCCTTTCCTTGTTGTAGAAAAAATTCACGAAAATGTAAAAAAAAACTCCACCAGTTGTCAAACTCAAATGCACTTGTATGTACCTATTGGTAAATCTGAAGCAAATCTGAGAAAATATCTAGATTCGATTTTTGCACCAAATGAACATAAAAATTGCTCTGAGAGCGCCCAATCGAAAACCACTACCTTACCATATTATTGAGAACCCTATTATGTAGTAGATGGTGCTGCTCTCGTTAAAAGGCAATAGCATTCCTAATTTGACATATGACAGCTTTTACGTGAGTCGAGTTTTTCAGCTGTGTGTCTGACAAGAAACTACAAAGACGATTTCTTTATCAAAACTGAAAAGCAAAATATTTAAGAAGGAATTTAGACAAATTTTCTTAAACTTGTTTGTTCCAGTACCAACTTACCTGTTTCCCAGATTCAGCTAAACATTTAAATCATGTCGAAGACGGATACTATTGTAAGTTGCATTTTATGAGAATTGCTTGTTCATACGAAAAAACCGGCTGTCCGTTTCGTGTTAACGCGAATAACAACAGACTTCGTTGGCACAATCTTATATTTTATATGAATCAGTAACTCCCTACTATAATTTCTTAAATAATTGTAAATTTATATTACTACTATGCCAATGCTAACAAAATGTGGGAAATGGGAATTTATACTAGCTTTTAGGTAACTTTTGAGTCGACAATTCTGCCTACACAAATTGTGCTGAGCTATTTTCTGTATTGATTTTAATTATAAAGTTAATATTGAAATATATTTAATTATAGATTATATGTATTTATTAATTATTCAATTGACTAATGCATCTCAACTTCGGCACATAGCATAAACATTTAAATTTTTTTTTTTTAAGTTTTCCGATGCAAAGTAAAGACACATTATTAGAATTGAAAAACTGGCAAATTTATTTATTTAAAAATTGTTTAGGTATGTACAATGTGCACGTCATGTTATGTAAGAGAATTGAAATATCAGCTTTGGCAACTAGTTTCCTTTGTAACGCTTTGACAACAGCAGTTTGATGTGGACGTACCTACCAAATCTGCAATACTCTTATTGAAAATCCTAAACCCAAACCCATTATTATTTCATTCTTCTATTCATATGTTTGTTAAGTTTGTTCTTCAATATAACATAAGCTATTAAAGTAATTTCAATAATAATCATAACAGTGTAATATAATCATTGATTTGATTTTAGATTTCGCGTGTTTAATTGAACATAAAAATGCACCTTTCTCTTTTTTTTTGTTGATATGAACGTTTTCCATTCACTGTTTTAATGTTATATTAAATATTGTACACAAATAATTAACAAAAATAGATTCACCCGATGAAATGCGTTTACTTGCAGTTGAACAATTTCACAAAAACATAAATAATGCACTTGAATTGGTAAATCTCAGGCAACCTCGAGAAATAATCCAGATTCGCAAAAGTGCTCTGAGAAGCCCAATTCACATTATTGCCCAGACTAGATTTTACGAACTCGAAGTGGAGAATTTTGTCATTTAAATTAGCCATTATTACCTACAAATGATTAGTTTGAAGATTAAGAGTAAGGTCCATTTTATCTTAAAGTAATAAAATGACTGGATGCCAGCCAAAGAATATCCCAACCCAGCCAGCTCAAAATACTTATTGAGTCAGGTATTTATTGATATAGATTTCCATTTAAAAACCGAAACATCCTCAAATACTCTTATAATTCACTAAATGCCTGTAGCAACTCACTTTTTGTTTTCACGGTAAATATGTGTATATCATTCCCTTTGGCAATCGTACTTTTTTTCTGAACCATTGATAGGTCGATGGGTGTTACAGTGGGATTCGGTGCATCTAACTTAGACAAGCAATTAAAGTTTGTAACAGTTCGCTTTTTCTTTTTGGAACGACACAAGGGCATAATGAATTGCGAAAGTTTATTAAACTTTACGTTTTCCAGATTCTCTAATTAGGTACCCCTTTTCAGAGATGCATTTCCCTGTGTTTTTACGTCTCGGAAATTTAGATTTTTCTCTAGACCTTTTTTTTTAAAACGCCAAAGTGAAGCGGTTACTAAATTACTTATTTCATCCCACCGAACACGCCGATACATACCCATATGCGAAATAAGATGACACACCAGACTACAGCATTGTTCTTTTGACTATAAACTCAGGTCGACAACGGGTCCACACTAGCGATAAACAAACAAAAGTTTATTTCTTGAAAAAAAAAAACCTTCTAAAATAAGACTACCTCTATGGCTTTATACTTGGAAATGGTTGTGGGTGATTTTTGATGTATCATTCCCTTAAAGTTCTGTACTTTTGTGGATACTGTTCTTTTTTTGTCTATATTTATTTATTACTATTTACATCTTTATTTCTGAAACTATTTAGCTACTAGCTGGGCCGCTTATTACATTGTACAACTACATTTATATACATAATAGTATATCAATTGCTCTCACTGTTTTCGAGTACGAAAAGACATCTTCTCTATTTGTTTTGCTTGTGACGGTTGTCACAGACTGAAGTTCATAATATTGGCAAGCAGTGAACGAATGGCGGAAATCGCTCATGAGATGCGCTTTTGCTATTTTTAAGCTTTTTACGTTTTGCATTTACATACACCAAGGGTAAATGTTTCAAATTGTATCTCGTTATGGGTTTTTCTAAAAAATGCTATTCTACGATGTAGTCTTTTAACAACTGTAAATCGGTAAACTTTGTTTAAATGGCGGCGGTTATAGATTTAGAAGGTTTTCTGTATAAGAAGCGCAATTTCGTATACGCGTTCTTTCGTCATCGATTGTATATGGTGTTTAAAAATTCAGTAAGAAGTATATAATTTTTACATAAGAAAAACTACGAATCTAAAAGAGCAAAAACAAAAAATCCTTTTTATAACTATCCTACGAAAAATAGTAGGACTACCAACATCATTGATCCGAATAGCAAGGTGCAACTGCTTATCGTCATTAATATGTCGTCATAGTTAAGCTTAAGTGAACTGAAGATAACTCGTCTTCGTCCTCATGTGCTACCCATTCATTACAAAGTTAGTTGACGTAGGATGTTTGAGTGGTTCTTTGTAACTGTGAATGACATTATTAGGCCTAATAACAAGTATTTAACCCTCTTCTAAATGAGACTACTCGAATGAAAAAAAAAAAAAAATAATTTCCATTGTATTAGCTTTGTTCTGCTGAAGAACAGCTCCGTAGGGCTAGGAACCCTAGGCTAGCTTCTCCCAACCATTCGTTTTCTGTTTTTTTTTTTTTATTTTCGGGACTCGAACCTGGGATCGCTCGCTTAGTAGTCCCAAATGGATTAGAATCATAATTATTATAGAGATGAACGAATCTTTTACTGGTTTCCCACCTATTGCACGTCATCGTTTCGAAAAAATTCCTCTGGCCAACAGCTTTAACCGAGTAATGCCTTGATGAAAGTGTTTGGACACATAACAGTAAATTTTAATGCCGATAAATTACTCCATTTTGGTTTTGTAATATTTACCGGCTTTTGAAGTGCTTTAATATTTGATTGCTCTTCAATAAATGTAATCAGATCATCAGTTAAATAGAACGGAAAAAACAGCTAGTGTCTTCAACGCTTTTACTGTTTTTGGCAATTCGATGGCGTCCTTTTTTCCAAAAAAAATTTAGTTTTCTTCAGACCTGTTTTCCTTCGTATTTTTTTTGTCTTTGAGGTTGGGGCAACGAGGGCTTCATTTTCGAGCTCAGACTCTGTTTCACATCACTATCACTATCACCATTTTCAGGATTTAGCTGGGGTTCAAACTCCATATCAGAATCTGGTGCTAGATCGTCATCACTCACTGATCCATCCCCAGGAATGCAATATTCATACAACGATTTACCATACAATTGAAGAGGAACCATTGCTTAACAAATTTGAACACGGCACCAAAAAGATAGAAATCAGTTACAATAGAAAGAAACAGCCACCAATGCATACAAAGCCATTTATATTTATATGGCGTTAGTAATAAAAAAGCTCACAAAGCTATACTTTTAGTTACCTACCAAATAATCACAGTGACTAGCACTTAAAATTACCATTTTTCTGCACTCTCTTGCATACACCCGATCGATAGACTTAATTACAAAGATGAATATTCCTTTCGTCGTTGGTTGGCAGATACATAGAATATTTATCTTTATCGTTGTTTATGATAGATAGGTCACGCTTACGAATCGCATTGCAACTTGATGAATTCGAATTACAGGGGAAGAAAAAATACGTCACGAAGATGAAAAACCATAAATGGCTTCTTCTTCGACTTAAGGTTTCTCTCCGCTCAGGAGGTTGGAAATCATCATTTTTATAGTTTGTTTGTTTGTTACTCCTCTCATTATTTCCAAGGTCGAGAGGTTGAGCCATTCCCGCATGTTTGACAGCCAAGTCATCCTTTGTCTCCCGACCGCTCGCCTTCCTTCTACCTTTCCTTGAAGTATTAGTTGCAGAAGTTTATATTTCTCATTTCTCAGAATGTGACCGAGGTATTCGAGCTTTCGTTTTTTAATTACGTAGATTGGTTTTCTTCTCGTCTCTATTCGTCTTAGTACTTCTTCGTTTGTTATCCTGTCGATTATTGGATCTCGCTATTATTCTAAGCAAACCAATATGATTAAGCTGTGTCTTAATTTGAACTTCTTTCGCTCAACTCTTTGACTCCAACCAACTCAGTAAAGTTCGTTTTCATAATTTCGTCCTAAATTCCTAAATTTTGTATATAAATATTACACATTGTTTTTGCGCATTAAATACATAAAAACTTCGTCAAGAAGCTAATATAAATCTTTCAGTTTTAGTTTCTTGATAAAATACTAAAATACTTTGTGTTTTCAAAAGCTGTTAGTTATAAGATCTTAGGAGTTATGAGTTGCCTGTCGTTTTTTTAAATACCTATTGACCGCCGTTTACTCATTTCTGCGAAAATCAGTTTTACGAAAACGATATTTTTGGTATTCACTTAAATGAATAAAAGCCTCATAATACACTAAGTGACCAAAACTAAAAAGTAAAAAGCTGCCAGATTTTGTATAGAGAATAGTTTATGAAGACAAACTCACCAATGTCAATCTTTGAATTTTTTTCAATCATTCAAGGAGACATCAATCTAGCGGTTTTTCGCCTTCTTTGTTTCTTTCCATATAAGGTGCTCATTTACTGCCAAATTCCTTAAGTAATTTCGTTTTGAAACTTGAGTTTGGCAAAAGGCTTTCGACGTGACAGTTGATTTACTCGACTTACACAATTACATTTTTGAGGGAAGGATACTAATAAGGGAATTCAAAATATGAATATTTAAAAAAAGAGTTCAATAAAAACATGCGATTTTAACAATTATGGAAAGCATTAACAGCATCACCGCGTGCAGAGCATTTGACTAAAGAGAGGTACAGAGAGAAGTTGCTCCCGAATCAAGTAAGCTAGCGAGGAAAATTTCATCAAGTATTTATGCAGCTTCATTTATGTGGTATTCGATTGGGCACTCTCAGAGTTTTTTTTATGTAGATCACTTTTTATTATAAACTAAGTATTAAATAGACCGTCAACTCAGACAACTTAAGAGAATCATTCGGTTCTTTTCTTTTAGTACACCTCCCGCCATTAAGAATTTATTTTTGCTGCTTCACATATATTCACAGACAGGAAGTATAAGAGTGAATTTTATTTTCAAATATGGCGTGGGAATCGGGTGGGTGCGCGGGAGTCGTAACTGGTTTAACTGGCTATATTCCCGGTTACCTGACAAGCGAAAACATAATTAGCGCAAATTCGTTTTCCAAGTGCTACCCGTAGCTGGAGCCCGTAGGTCCATACTGGCTTTAAAATTTGTTTTTTGTTCCAACTCTAAAGAAGTACGGAGCCTTCGGTGCGCGAGTGACACTCGCACTTGGCCGATTCTTATACTAATATGAGTTATCCAAATTTATTTATGAATTTGCTTATTTTTATCTTTTGTCTTTTAGATGATTCGAGTGCAGTCTCCGGAAGGGATCAAAAGAATTGAAATTTCACCAAAAGCTAATATCAAAGATCTATATGAATCCATTCGAAATTCGATGAGGGTTGATGAAGGGTTTGCTCTTTTTAAAGAACGTAACCTTACAAAAGAGGTAAATAGAAAATGTATGCCATGCCTGTTGTAACTACTTAATTGTTTGATTTCAGTTGATGCCTAGCCGTTCACAAACAATAAATTCAAGTTTAAAACATGGTGATATGGTTTACCTTAAACAAATTGCTGGAACTTCAAGGGTAAGTTAATGGAAGCAATAAATAATAATGCTATAAATAAAACAACAATAAAATAAACAACAGAGAGCCAGCACTAGTGTAGCAGAGTTTGCGTCAAACAGCGAAGTTGTTCCCAATATCAACAATCAAAAATTGAACTCAAAGAAGAACATAGGCGTTGAAGAGGACGTTGTTGATGTGATACTTTCAAAAACCGATGGTCTAATACAGCGTGGACGTGACAGCAAATTGTATAATATGAAGCAATTTTAAATACATTCAGATTTTGTTCAATTCATTGTATTTTAGGTGCCGGCACAATATAAATGGATGTTGCGTCCATTGTTCTCCCATAGAACCATATGACGATGCATACCTGAAAGAACAAAAAATTAAACATTTGTCTTTCCATTCTTTTATAAGAAAGCAAACGTCAGGAATAGATCGAGGCAAATATGTTGCCATTGATGACATCAATTGTCGTATAAAACCCGGTTGTAGGGAACATCCGCCATGGCCTAAAGGTATCTGTTCAAAATGCCAGCCTTCGGCTATCACTTTGAATCGTCAAATTTATCGTCATGTTGATAATGTTATGTTTGAGAACACAACTATTGTTGAGCGATTTCTCAATTATTGGCGTTCCACTGGTCATCAAAGAATGGGGTTCTTATATGGCACCTATGAAGTACACAGCGATGTGCCTCTTGGTATAAGGGCAAAAGTAGCAGCCATCTACGAACCGCCCCAAGAATCAACCAGAGATTCTATCAAATTACTAGAAAACGATAGCATGGCTGAAATTGACGATGTGGCCAAATTTTTGGGATTAAAAAAGGTCAGGGCAAATATCACAGACTTGAATACTTATTTACTAATATTAAACTAACACGATTTTCTTTATATTTTTCATAGGTTGGGTGGATTTTCACTGATCTCATTACTGAAGATCCTGCTGCTGGTACAGTAAAACAAATTCGTGGTATAGAAACGCACTTCCTTACAGCACAAGAATGCATAATGGCAGGCCAACTTCAAAATAGTCATCCTAATCCATGCAAATATTCGTCTAATGGAGTTTTCGGGTCGAAATTTATAACCATATGCGTGACTGGTAATATTCTTGAAGCAATATAAATTTAATTTCATTCTGATTTGATCAATTACTAGGCGATAAGACAAAACAGGTTCATATGGAGGGTTATGCTGTTTCGGCGCAATGCATGGCCTTGGTCAGAGATAATTGTTTAATACCAACAAAAGATGCACCGGAACTAGGCTACATAAGGGAATCGACTGATAAACAGTACGTGCCTGATGTATACTATAAGGTACGTTTAGATAACTTTTGTTTTTTCTATAAATATTCAATTCCTTTTTAAAAATATTAAGACACTACATTTAAGCATTGACATGGATTTTTAGTTCATCAAATTGGATGTCAGTGGTACTAGTTAAAAATATTGCCATTCTTAAGCCGTTACCACGTTGATAAGAGCACATGCAACTAAATGACAGTAAACATTTCGGTCTTTATTTGTATTTAGAAAATCAAGCACAATAGAACAAAAGGATCTCTTTAGAAACGCCAACGTATTGCGTTTGAAAGACATTCCTTAGGCGGGGCAAAATACATAACTATACGGAATACATTAATTTTCAAAGCAATGTAAAAAAATCGTATCTTTCTTATAATTCGAATTGTCTAATACATTATTCGAAAACCGAGCTTTCGCGAAAACTTCATAGAAAACAGAAGTTTTCCCCGGATATTTGAGTTTTGAAAACGAGTCGTTTAAAGTCGTTTTCCACGAATTTGACGGGCTAATATTAATTTTAAACTTTCAGACTTAATTTCATTTGTAAATAATTTAATAATTTAAAATTTATAACCGAAATAGTTTACACAGAAGTTTTGCGACTAATGTCTCACAGATGATAGAAACGTCAAACGAAAACGAGTTGGTGTTCGGTGAGAATGTATCGACTAGTTTTTGACGAGAACACAGTTTTCGTTGCAGTGTGAATAGCGTATTAGAAGACAAATACGCAGCGCTTGAATTGTATCCTAATCCAAGCCAGTGATTTCATACTGCAGCACCGTCACATAGGGATGTTGGCTGATGCGAATCATCATGACCGATCCACGCAAACTCCTATGTGACAAAGAGTAGCACATACGCCATTTAGCAATTAAATTCCTAACTAAAAAGGATTTTATTACATATTTTGATTGCCTAATCCAAGACTTAGGTACTTCCGAAACATTGCAAACAATATATAAAATAGCCTTTCCTTATGGGATTATAAATACCTTTGTTATGAGCGTTTTGTTGGTTAGGATTCAAACCATTAATAAATGTAAGGACAGGAAAAACTGTTGCGTTGGCTGTTTTTTATATTCGAGAATGGCTAGGCTCTTTGATAAGCATGTAGGTTGTATGTATATTTTAAATGGCAATGGTTTTAAATGGAGCAGATGTGTGAAATACTTGATAGAAGGCATTACGTTAAGTTGTTTTTAAGTTAAGTTGTTAAAGTTTAAGTCAAGAAAAAAATGCATAATTTCTAAGTTCGTTAGAATACAACAGCTTTATCAGAAATCATGATTAGACACCAAATGACAAAGGCGTTTACGTTCCTCACAGACTTCGCCGTACTCTGAATAAGTGAAATTTTAGAATCCATCTTAGTGGGAATACTTACTACGAAATTAAATTTTTTTAGAAATTAGGGTGCGTACCATTAAAAAGTCACCCTCTACAATAGAGTAGAGAATTGTGAATTTGCTCATGGAAACTGCCTAGGTATAATAAAATTTCGCATAAACATATTTAAGAGCAAAAAGTATAATTCTAGCTTTTGTTTTTCTTAAACGTTTTAATTCTTCGGAATTAGTTTTTATCTTTGATTTACATGTTACAGGAGACTATAATTTAGTATAAACCAATAATTAGGTCTATTCGCGTACTTTCCCCAGCCAAACACTAACAATTTGTCAAACATGGAAAATTGAGCGAAACTCTCTCAGAGAGCTGAAAATATACCCCAAAGTACGTGGATATACCTCGAGCTACTTTGAGCCACTTTTATCTTTGGCATCTAATCCATATCACAAATAAATATGTAACATACCTTTTTGCAACATATGAAATGTTGTAGGAGAACATTCGACCACCACCGATTTTTTTTATTTTCACAGATTTTCTTTTACTTTGCGATTGAGTTTTAAGACAGATTTTGCATTTGTTTCTTGTCAACTTTTTACATTTGACATATTTATCAGTACTTGCCCGTTGAAAATCTCTGAGCTGTTTTGGGCCAAGAGAGGAACTACTCGTTACTCGTTATTTTGCTAATTTTCTCTTTTTCTGTCATTTTTGATGAGACCGTGTATACATATACATTTTATTTGTTCTTCCGAGTGGTGTATGCAATATAATAAAACAACAGAAATAATGCGTTAAGGACTATTCATATGAGAGCTAATTGCGAACTGCGAAAGAGCGAATGTTCGTTGTTTTTGACATTTCATTCACTTGAAAACTTTTTTTGGTTGCAGGTACCTGCGAATCAGGTTCATTGTTAATGGTTAAGTTCGAACGAATTTTTCATTCGTGGGTTGGATCGCCACTATTTTCTGTGAAAGTGTGACAGTTCGCGGCAAGAATTCAATTCAATTGGAAAATTGCTGTAATTACAAATTTAGCTACTCAAATCAATTAAGACGCAGATTTGTTTTTTTTTAGATTAGATGTTAGATTAGTCAAATATAATACCTTATTGGTAGAACAAATAACAGTTTTCAATTCATAAATACAATTTAATTGATTCGTTAGCAATTCGCTCCCATATGAATAGCCCCTTACTGTTATTAATTAAGTATTTCCATTCGATGAATGTGGTGCGATTAAAGAAAAACTTTTGTTTTCCAGAAAGAAGTCATTTCACGTAGCAGTGATACATTAGGGTGTTAATAATTCGATACCGTGATGTAGGTATTCGTCTATTGTAAAATGTAGACCAACAGTAAATGGTGTACATATCTATGAGAGAACAAAATGGCTTCATGCCAACTTACCTTCGTAGGTTACCTACGCATAAATATTATTTATCTTAATGCCAACAATAGCTATAATAAAACGACTTACACCGATAAAGGTTTTTATTATAATAATAATTTTTTGCTTTTTAACATTTACGTACACGTACATATATTTTTTCTGCTAGTAGACTTTCCTTATCTATACACGATTTATGTTTTTAATTTAATTTAGAATTTTTTTTTTTTTGTTTGGTTATAGATTTTTGGTTATACAATTAAGTAAATTCGTTTTGTAAGGAGTGTTTTTTGGATTGATTGTTGATGGATATACAGAAATATGCAGATGCTGGACTTAAAAACAGATTTTCAGTTCTATATAATATTACAATAGCTATATATTTGTTCTCAATGCACAGATAATCCTTGCGCTCTGAAATTGTGAATTATAAACGAGCATTTTTTTTATTATGCAAGTTAATTCGGAAAAATATGTATACGGATTTTTTTTTGTATAGATGGGTATTCAGTTAATATTTATAATTATTATTGGGCTTAAGTTATAGGTACCATTCAAATCAATTACTCTCCTTCACTATTTTGTTTTAACTTGACATAATTATTCACAGACTACATAAAATCAATATATCTAGTATAAAGTTTTATGTCTTTAATGTATTTGTAATACACATAGTATGTACCTATAACTATGTAATCTAAAAAAAGCTCTTCTTGCACTCTTTACTTAGAACAACCGACATCACAAGCCTTTTTGCTTTTGCGTTTGTTTTTCATTAGATATATAACACTTGAATAATAATATTTCCATTTATACATTTACAAAAAGAATTGGTTATTTGCTTCTTATAAAACCTCCCCAACTATTTGGTGTTATTTTGAAAGATATTTTCCAGATTTTTGTTGGTTCGTTAAAAAAAAATGTATTTAACATGTATTGATGTTCTTGATTAAAACAAAAAATATAAGTATAGTAATGTCTCGCTAATCCGAACACCCTTTAATCCGAATATCGCGCCGATTCGAACCTATGTTTCTTCTCATTATGTACTCTATTATCAGAATCTACCTCATTTTCTGTGCGCTGTAATCCGAACTGTGACAAAAAAGAAATTGCAAGCGCATTCATTTTCACAGTTATTCCAGTTTTTACGGCTATTTTGGCGAGACTTCTGGCGACTATAATTATAAATAGATACGTACGCACATTCTCATTATTCATTCTTGCTTTCAGGCTTTTACATGCAGTTGCCGGTAAAAAAACCGGCTGTGATGAATAGTTTTTAGCAATTTTGTTTGGAAATGGCCAATAAGAGGAAGCATAAAACACTTACATTGAAACAAAAATATGAAATCGAGACTACGCATCCACAATATCAGATATTAAACGCAATAAGAAAAAGTATGTATTTATATTGCAACTTTTGGTTATAATCAGCAATTAATATGGGTTTTACGTTAAATAACCAATCCGAATGCCCCCTTGCAATAATTGATTCGGATTAGCGAGACTAACTGTATATCACAAACAGTTTAAAAGTTTATTGATTATTATTGATCTTCAATTCCGCTGAAAAATTATTACGAGTATGTTTTAAATCTAAAAAATACGCAGGAAATCAGAAAGTTTCCTTGCATTCAATTAGATAACATGTTTAATTGTTAAGTATTCTACACCGACTGTACATTCATTTACAAAATTTAAACATCTTATTTATTTCAAGCCCATTTTGCTCTTTAATTATCACTCATTCCTTATCAAATTCCATACTAGGGGCGCTTATTTTATTTAATTTGATTTCTTTTCGTTTATGTGAGTTAGGTCTTTAATTATTTCAAGGTAAGAAACATAAGAACCATATTAGAAACTTGCCAAATCCAATCTCAAAAACGTTGAGTTTTCTTCAATATTTTGTCAGTAGTAGTGGTGCAAGACATTTATATAAAACTCTAGGCTATATTTTTGTTTGTGTGTGCGTGTCTATTGTTTAAAAAGGGAAGTAAATCAGTTTGCACATTTTTGTCAACCAATTTGTGGAAAAAGTAACACTGAAGCACGAATTACTCATAAGATGGAAACGTACTTAAAAATGTATGTCGAAGGGATTGGTAAGGAACATCAAAGTAGCTGGGAATGAATTGAAGCCATGAACGATTATTGCTACGCTGCACCATAAAATTCTATATCATAAAGATTGTATAAGTAAGCCTCAATAGCGAGCACTATTTGCTTAAGTGGGCAGTTACACCTACTTTAATGAGCGGAATGGTTCAGGATATGAACTATTTAAATTTAAGAAAAGAGAGAACATTTAATACTTTTTTGCTGTCCCATTTTTTTGTCAAAGGCTTGGCAAAATATTACTTTAATTGGGATTGTGACAGTTAATTTAGATGATAGAAATTTCGATGTGATTGCATACGATTTAATTAGCATTTCAGATAAAGGGGATGCAAAGTGAGGGAGGTAAATAAAGTCGTATGGTGAATCAACCGGTGAATCCTATATGATTTTCTGTCTTCTCTTTTGCCTTATTAGCCTTTTTCAGAGTTTTTTGTGTTTGCTTTATCTGTGTGATTTCCATGGTTATTCGTGTCTCTATAGCTAGTGTATTTCCTTATGAGTTAAATAGCGCTCTATATGTGGAGAGGACAACGAAAGAACAAGATGATTATGCATAACAGAAAATAATAATAATAGTATTTGGAATGTTGCAAGCAGCTTGTAAAGCTATAATACGATAATTCAGCAATAGTTATTAAAAAAAATGTTTCTGGAGATAAAGCTTGGGTTTATTACTTTAAACCGAAGCCAAAATTTGATCTCATGTAGTGGTGTAGAAGACATGAGTTGGCCTGACGAAGTTTAAGGACGGTTAGAAGGACTATGCCAATAGTGTTTTGTGCCCACAAGGAATCCTTCAATTCAGAAGGTATCATCGTGGTTGAGAATAGCCACGCTATTGTTCTAAAAACAAATCTGTTAAAGTAAAGAGCAGGTGTTTATAACACGCATTGACTCAGTAGGCTCGAATTTGCATTCCCGATACGACTTCATGTGGTCTGCCAGAATGAGTAGGTCGGTCTTCCAATGCTAACCTGCACCTATCAATTATAATTTGTAACATATTCGTAAATTGGAAGATAAAATTACATCGATAGTATTTTATTAATATTGACTTCATACATTGTTCAATATATCTAAGAATTTTAATTCATGTTTATAGAAACTATATTGAAAAATCCAACTGTAAAGTATGCGTCTCTTTCTATGTCATTTCGCTAACATTTTTATTACAAATTTTATTTGCCCCTAACAGTCTTTGAAATATAAAGGGAACTTTTAAAAACACCCTGTGCATATATTATTTTACTATGTAGTTAATACGATAATATAAATAAGACGGCCATCTATCTAAAGTCTATCTGTATCAAAATATCAACAGTTTGATATCGAAGTATGTTACACAAAATATACACGAAGTATTTGATAGGGAAGTATACTTTAACTTTAATACATCTGACACTTTTATTTTGTGGTACATAACGTATGTGTGTAGGTATGTATGTTTATTTTCCCTTATTTAAGAAAGCATTAGGTATGTAATGTCTTAATTATTTGTTGCTACTGTTTCGTATATTACAATATTTTAAAGATATACTCCTGTTTTCTTATTACTTTTCATTACTCGATTCATTGATTGATTTTTGTTTTTAATACTCTTTTCTAAATTTTATGCTGTTCTATTTGTATGGAAATATAGAGCAAATTAAAATCATTTTTTTTTTGTATCGTACTAAACATCAATTTGTCTTAATATATTCATCCTTATTTCTGGATAATCACATCAAATTATGTGGAACGGATTTTTTTCTGTATTTACATACTATTTATGTTATGATCGGAAGTTTAATTAATTTCCAATACTTATGGTACTATATTATGTCCTTAGTTTTTGGTAGACACAGTCAAATATTATGGAAGTATTCTTCTTATAGTAAAGAAGTTTGTATTTGTGAAGTATTATTTTGCATTTTCATAATTGACTTTTCTTATGATTCCATTAAATAAATTTGGCCAGTGCCAAATATTCATTTGTGTAATATTTAGTTTACATATTTGTACAAACATATTTCTTTAACCTATTTAAAAAAAAAGGTTTTTTGTAAAAAGAAACTATATTGTGAAGCAAGTAGATGGACATAATTTTCATATTTGTTTGTAAATAATCTCCGATTTCCTAAAATATTTGGTATTTGTTATTTGCATATACATTTTTTTTTTTAAGTATTTTCCTTGTTCTAAAAATAATAAAACTAAAGGAATACATAAAATGCGGGATTAATTATGAAGCAGAGCTTCATAGGAATAAGTTAGATTTTGTGCGTATAAATGCCCGAAAATAGGGGAAATGCCGATATTATTTCGGCAACATTGTTTCTGTCGACAAAACACAATTTATCGTATAAAATTGAAACATTTAGCTACGATTCGAACACAAAAACAAATTTGGAACCGGGAGTGTGTTGTTGTTTAATTAAAATGCATTTTCTCATTTTTGATAATGAAGGTTAGGGGCTAAGCGAGATAAATTAAATTATAATTTTGTTTATATTTCTTCGATGAATGCTTCAGTTTCGCAATCAAATTCATTGATAATGATAGCACTTTCAACGAATTTCGTAATATTTCTGTAATGACTAATTTGCGAGTGCTTTCGGATTTCGTAACGCGGTTTATTTTACCACTGAATCTCAAAGAGTTACTTTAAAGCGACTGCGAACGATAAGACGAGTATACACTTGTTCAGTTCAAACAGCCATTAAAGTAATACAATTACTTGTATGTAAAATATTTCTAAAAGTGCACCTGTATCTATTTTTTTCTCTTTTGATTGCGCAATAGTTGGTTGGGGCGTATGTTCAGTTCATGTTACACTGTCGCATTATAAATTCATAACCAATGATTAAGCCCCTATAAAAATCGGATTTAAACCAATAACGTAATTTTGAATAATACTTGTTACACCCATATTGGAATTTATTTAATTTAAAATTGTTCGAATAAATTGAGCCCTATTATTTTTTCAACGGAATATTAGGTATGTCCATCACAATGGATTCATCGTTTTCATTTGTGTTTTTCTTTCTGTTTTCGCATAATAACGTATTTTAGATATGTGTTTAAATGCAAAATGTTATTGAATCAATTTGAGAAAAATACGTTTGCTACATTTTATATTATCTACAACATTTTATATTGGTTAATTATACGAGTATGATCAAGCGAATTATTCGCGGTCATTAACAATTAATAGATTTTACCGCGTTATATTATTATTATTTAGGTACCTATCCCAATGAAAATAGAATTCCATGCAAAGCTACGCCAAATAATATGCACAATTCCAGTATCAATTAAACTTAAATGAATTGATACCAGTTAAAGTTAACTAGTTATGTTATATTTTAAATTGAGATGTGGATTGATAAAAGTATTACCATATAATACATATTAGAGATATATGCAAACTATTATGTGAAGTATTCTAAATTCTTGAAGAACTGTCCACCGACAAGTTAAAATTCACAAATTTTAACGTTTAACCGGAGTCGTTTTTATAAGATACTGAACAAAAATGCGCCAATCACGAAGTTAATTATCTTACCTGTCTTCAATAAATGCAACGTTGGTGGTAACCAAAAAAATAAAAAAAAATAATCAGCTCCATGTAATTGATCGGATAACATTGTAATAGATTAATATTATTTGGCTAACATTACACGATATTCAATTATTAACAGGTACACAGTAGACTTTTTAATTTGTATATGCTTTACTTACAATATTTCGGTTTATTATATGTGAATAGCATATATATACATATTTGTATAAAATATACACCTCAAAATCAACAAGGACATTATTTAAATAAACATCACAATTATTTTCTTCAATTTTCTATTGTGTTAACACATTTATTATTATAAAGCAACACTGTACAACTAGTAACATCCATTTTATTATATTTTATGTACTTTTCATAGTATTATTTTATAATCTTTACACTTTTACAGTGTTAGTTGGAGATATTCGCTTCCATTTATAAGTATGTCGTGATAAAATGTCTTTCTTTTTTATGTTGACAAATCTATACACCAAATTATCAATATTTGTATGCAAGGAAATTACATTCGTTTTCAATCATATGTTCGTTAAATAAATACAATCGATACAAAGTTTTTACTCACTTATTATACTTTAAGTTGGTAAAGTGTTGTAAAACTAAGTTTATTTTTTTAGGTTTTCTTTTTCACTTATATTGTGCCATAAATCGGTTATTTTAAAATAGTTAAATCATTTTTGTTATTCGTGGCTGAATCGTGTGGAGTTCTCTCAATATGTATGTACCATGTCTTTATACTCTTTTTATTAGTATATTGATTTTATTTGTTAAAAAATTCGAATCGATAAATCCATCTTTTTTTTTGGTTGGATGTATATGTGTATATATACACATGAAATCTCTCTTCATACCTACATATATTCATGCATATATAAAACACGTATTACATTATTATGGTGGTTTTATATAAAGTCCAGCAGAAAAATCTTCAAAAAATTACGAAATAATTCGATTTTCTGAGGTATCTAAAAACCGTCCCCCTTTATGTGTATATTCTGAGTAAACAAGAGAAATCTGGTTTCCACTGACAACCATATACATATCTATATATTAAGTTTGAAAGCGTCTCATTTTTATTTTATTTTTAGTTTTGTTTTTCATAAAACGGAATCGTTTTACAAAAAAAGTTGATCCCTTTATTTTCTGTCGATTGAAAATAAATGAAAATTTTAAAGCAAAACTTCAAAACTTTTGGTGTGACAATTTAACGACAAATCAAATGCTCTATTCTATATTATTCATTATTTAAAATCGGGTATATACAAAATTACACACAAAAATAAATTGTCATAAACCTCTATGTAGTATTTTTTATAAGTCTCTGTAGTTGCTGTCTCCTCTCTTTTTCTCGCAGAAATATGAAACCATTCTTACTTTTTGTTCGTTTGTAAGGACTTAGAAGTTTGATTATAAATAAACCAAATAGAAATCATTTACATTTCCTTTGAAAGATGAAAATAGTCTGATACTATTGGGTTAAACACAAATCTCTGATTGTCATACTCTTCTTTAAAACTTAAGTAATTAGTCAAACGCAGGCTGATTTATTATTATTGCGGACAGTATAGTATTGTCAGATTTTTTTTTTATAATACTCTATTATGATTAGGTATGCAGTTTTTACAAACTTGAAGTTTTAATTTTATCAAATAAACGTAACCATACCTGTTGCTTGACCCTACTTCTCACTAAATAAAATAACTTTATTCCACTGTCGCTCTATTATTCTTTGTCGCAGTCTTAATTAAATCTCGTCGACTCACCTACCTTTTATATGCCTTATAGTTTTAGTATCAATTAACTCTCATTTAACTGTTTTAGTAAAATGTGGATATTTTTATTAAAAATACCAATTATTGCCTTGAACATGGACATGTCCCAAGATGGGTTTGGAGAAGTATTCGAAAAATACCTGCTGTATTTAAGACCTGTTGAAAATCAACCCTGCTAAGTGGAAGGTGGCTATTAGCACCGCGCTATTTTTGTAATTAAAAGTGACATAATAATAAAGATAGTAATCTCGGCCCTTTTTTATATGCAAATGGATATCAGTATATCTTCATTCACTCCAAATGAAAACTATTTCTAAAATCGATAGGCATATTTATTTAGAATACAATTTGAATTTCGGGACTATGCCCACAAAAAATATATTGCTCTTACTAACTCGCGCAAGAAGTGTAAACATTACACTTATTCGGAAAAGACCATTAATATACATATACAATGGTATAGTAATATATTGGGCATTGTTCGGGAAATTGCCGCCTACAACTTATAGTAGAGCACATGCTAGCGTAAACAATGCATACCTATTTGAAACTATAAATAAGATCTGCCGTCAGAATTTATCCTCTTACAATTACGGAAATCGACATGTTTTTGAATTTTTAAACGAACATTTAATTCAGGCTAAGGGATCTGCCGTTCCCTCATTCCCCTAATTTACTAAGCTTGATGAGGTTCTCCATTTGTCTTTTTATCTGTTAAGCTACTTCCTGTTTTAAGAGAACTAGAATGCTATTGTACCTTTACTTATTGCAAGGTTCAGGCTTTTCGATAAGTAGGTACATACATTTTCTGTTATATTAAATTAATAACAGTAACAACAGGTGGTTTAAGGTAGTGACTCTTTTTATATTTTAAAATTATGTATCTATAACCATTTTACATAAATATATAGTTTTTAAGTTAAAAAAATATGAATCTCCAAACTACCCTCTTAAAACCTTAGCTAATCCTACTATTGTTGGCCTTTCCTAAACGAATTAAACTATATAGAGTCAATCATCTGCATATGTACGTAAATGTTGAAGTTAGTTTTGTATTTTGTCTATGAACAGGTACCATTTTGAAGTAATTTGTCACACTAATGTGCGCGAATATGTATTGTAAAATGCTTTGTCACTTCATGTTTATAATTGTTTAATATTTTTGGATTCTGGATAATGAGACTTTCATGTAATTCAAATATTTTAATTGTCTTTAAGAAAAATATTCATTAAATTGTCACATGCAAACTTAAACAAAAACTAACGTAAGCATATTATTACAAAAAAGCAAAACTTTTTTTATAACTATTTTTCGAGCATCATCTATCCTACTGATATTTACCACAATTTAGAATCACAACATTGCTCTGCGGCTTGCCTGCAGAATCTCCAACTTGGCTGATTTTTTCTACTAGGTCCAGGCCATCAACGACAAATGCAAAAATACCCGTAAATCCGCGCATTTCTCGAAGTATAACTCGAAATTGAGAACCAACCAAACCCATATTATCGTGCCGCTTCTGACTGCGGCGCATACCAACTGAACCACGGATTGCTAAAATTTTTGTATCATCTGGCATAAAGTAGTTCTCTTCGAAAACGGATCGTCCGCCGCGACCATTGTTCAACTCAAAGTCACCAGTAATAATACTTTCATTCTCCCAACATTGGAATATTTGGCAGCCCTTGTATCCAAATCCGAGCTCGTGTGTAACTAGGGCCCCGAAATTTTTCGCCATTTTCGGTGCAACATCGTTACGTACTTCGATAAGTATTCGACCAATATTTTGGCCATTCATGTCGATATTAAAATAATAAATCGGATAGACATGGACACTAGGATTGCATAGTAGATTAGCAGCAGCATTAGCTTGTTGCTGTTGTCCATTTGATTTTTGTACCTGGTTGGAATGTTGCTTTTTCTGCATGTGTTGTATCATATTTAACGCTGGAACGTTTAAGCTGTTAAAATCGTTGGATTTAAATGTGCCTGGTGGCGGTGGTGGTATACGTACCCCTGAGGGTGGGGCTACTGGCCCCATTCCACTGCCACCGCTACCCGGAGTTTCCGTAAGACGATTTCCGAATCCATTGTTGGATGTTGGATTATTACTTGGATGGTGATGTTGTTGATTCGATTTCGGTGACATAGTTGTTATGTCTGCGTAGGTCTTCACTTGTATGACTCCATCGTGCGGTGAAGATTGGCTACTAAGACTAGGTTGCGATGGGACTATGGCTTGTTGTTGATTGTGAGAAAGCTGCAGAAGATGTTGTTGTAATTGATAATACCCACTGTTATTGCTACTGAAAATCGATTGATATTGCTGCTTCACAGCCACAACATGGCGGGTATACAATTGCGATATGCAATAGTTGGCTAACAGTAAGATGGGGCTATGGTGTGTAGCTGTACCATTAAGACCAGCAAATGCATCCAAATTACCACCGTTATAGACGCAATTATGAATTTGGTTAAGTGCTTGTTTAATTATATCAAAGTCGAAAACCATACCATAATTTCTTATCAAATCATCTAGTTTACATTGTAAGTATATTTCTTCGTATCTACTATTCAAGCGTTGTTTTTCCATGTGTAGGGTAGTATACAATTTTAGGAGTTCGGTGGGCGATTGTCTTTCAAACATATCTAAGCAAATTCTTGTTCTGCATAAGCTTTCTCGCATGTCAGAAATTTCTTTGTTGTTTAGCTGATTTAGCAGTTCCGTTTCAATCTGGGTTTTCATTGTTGTGCACGATTCTAATATTTTTAGCAAAAATTCGCGTTGCTTTACAACTAAATACTGGACATCGTTTAGGGTTTTCTGCATTGAATGTAGTTCATTGGCAATGTCCGCTTGAATGGTTTCGTTTACTTCTACATGGCTTTTAACTACATGATTTCTATGATCCTCCGAAGCTGCACATGCTCGACATACCAACATTATACAATTAGCGCACCATGACGTATTTGGCATTGCATGTGTCATACAATTTTCACCTTTTTGTATTATATTGGTTTGTACAATAGTTGTCTCTGAAATGGAATTTGAACTGCCACTGGCAGTTGAATTACCGCTAGCACCACCACTGTTTCCACCGTTGTTGGAGTTATTTGATGAAGTTGATGAGGAACGCTGTTTACCAGATGATGATTTCCTGTTTGCGCATAACACATTTAAATTTTGCGTGAGATATAATATTGCACCATATGTTGGTAGATTGTCCGGTGTCATATCGGGGCCGGATAATTCGGTACGTTTCCAACAGTGCACACAGTAAAGTTCGCTTCCTTTTTGCAGTGTGGTATTAGCGCATTTTAAACAAAAGTAGTGACGACACGTAAATAGTTTTGGTAGAGAATCTGTGTCGTTAAATGGCAGATGACAGCAACTGCACAAAATGAGCTCCTCTAGCTCGGGTGGCACGGCTAAGTCCATCTGTTTCAAGACACATAAATACGATAAAAACATTAATAAACCAAACTGTACAATTTAATAGTGAATTGATGTTACAAAAGGTTTAATATATGCATTAGTATTTTATTTATATTGTCCAAATTATATATTAGGTACATATTTAGAGAACTTAAATGGCGTCAACTCCCAAACTGCGTTTCGCCATGATATGGTAGTTCATATTTGAATGCGATTGATTTTGATCGTATTATTTATACATAGCTATTTCAAATTTTAAGTTGAAACGATATGTTTTGGATGAATGAAAGGTACACAAATTTCCATCTCTATATAAAGTGTAAGTGTAAATAATGTTATACAGTAATAAATTAAATGGCTCTTTCAAAATGACTCGAATATACAAATACCTATTTAATATTGATTTTCATATGACTCCCATATGTTTGTTTGTCATGCCGATGTTAGCGGCTGCCTTAACAATTTGTTCGACGTCGTCGCAAATTTTATTCAGGTTGCTAGCCCACTCCGCACTGTAAGTATTCAATATAGAACTAAATATCTTAGTGGAGTGTGTACAACAAACTCAGCTTCCTCAGCAGTTTATAATTGCTAATACGGAACGTTAAATATCTTTTAAAATTACAATGTTATAATGAACTCCAGACTTTTAACATTATTATTCTGATTATAAAAGTACCTATCGATCCATTCTGTTTTCCTTTTAGATTGAAGGTTTGTACAAATCAACTTCTAAAAGTTACTCGTCGTTTAAACATCTGCATAGGTGTCATTGTCTCAAAATTAAAAACTCGATGAACCGCAGGTTAGGTTAGGTTAAATATCTCCTTATAAAGTGTTGTAGCATTCTTATGAACGAGAGCCAGGCAGATTAGAGAGATCAAAATCGTAGAACGTTTCAAATACAGCTTTGGAAAAATGTGTATTGTCGCTACATCTGTTATGTCAGGTTTCATCATCTATATAAGTGCAGAAGGCAAATGCGAAATAGTTTTGCAATGTTTGGATGAAAACTTTAAAAACTGTTGGAACAATCTATTGCGATAACATGGTCAATAAAAATGTCCATTGATAAATGAGAGTCAACCTGCTATCAAATTAATGTCAAGTGTATTCAAAGAATAAACGTGTCTCTCAAATTTAAAATTTTCAAGTTCCAGTGTGAGCATATGAGCATGGTATAGAAAACCAAAGAAAACAAGCACATTAAACTGACTTGCCATCAGTATAATCTATGAAGGTATATTATTTCTGAAACTGTTTTAGATTTTTCGTCTGTTGGACTATTTCTGTTCGACCCCCGGAAAACAATGTATTTTCCATTGAGTAAAATTGTCTTCAGAAAGCATAAACCAAAAAAAAAGTCTTAAAATCAAAATTAAAAATATATAAAAAAGTATTGCAAAGTAATTTATACTGTACTGGAAACCCACAAATAATAAATCGAAGTAGCTGAAGATAATTAATGCAGAGATTATTGACATTTGACAACTGTAGAGAGTAGGGCTTAGAGGAATTTGAACTCTCATACATTTGGGAGAAATTTACGAACACTAATACGCTCGAGTAGTACCGTACATGTACGGTACAGTATCAGTATGGGTGGGAACATCAGTTCAGAATGAGCAAGTCAGTTTTAAAAATAAGAAAAAAAATTAATATTGCCAGATATAAAAATATATTTAAATAAAAAATTTAAATATATGAAAAAGGGAGAATTTTAATTGAAAATTGAAAAATTTAGTTAATTGAGCCAGAATGCAAAAAAAAAAATGTTAGTATCTAAGTATCAATTTTTTGCACGGAAGCAAATTTGATACAATTATATGTTTGTGGCAACGCTGCCCACATTCCACTCTTTATTCCCCCTTGGGTGGGAGCATTGTTAACTTCTTCTGAGTGAAAAAATAAATATCGATACACGCCGTGAACAATTATACCCAATCGGTTTTCGATTAATCAGGTACTTTTGTGCTTTTCCACTTCAGAACAGAAATTATAAAAATCATATTTTTTTTGAAACGAGACAAATTCTTCCTATCACCATGGAACAGATTCCCTGCTTTTATTACAAATGCCCTTTTTTTTTAAACGTGCGATTGTAAGTTGCCTTATGGGTACATCGCTCAAGTGGAGGAAAATAACTTCAAGGGCAATAACTTAAAATGGGAAACAACTTCATCTCGATTGAGAAATAATTTCACGTATTCGAATAAAAATCATCTTAGACTAGAACCTGTTTTCGAAGGAATGAAATTTACCTACCCCTAAAAGTAGGCAACTGTGTAATTTTCTTTCAATGATGTTACTTTGGAAGATATTTTTCGAAGTAAATATTTTGCTCGTAATTTTCATAGTGATGTATTTAAATGTTAATCATGACCATGAGTAAAACGTATTTTCAAAGTTCCGTATTTTTTTGATTAAAAAACGTTGAACTTACCAAAATTCGAAAGTCTATGAAAAATTCAACGCACTAATGTGTAATGTGCCCAATCTACCACAAGTAAAATTGTATATTTAAACTCATACTCGCATAAAACTAATTTTATCGTATTTATTACGCTCATATCACCATAAAGTAAACTCATTCCATGCATATTCATTATACACGTATGTCCAGTGTCCACGTAGCTAAGGCCCTAGTTATAGCCATACGTAAAACGAAACCGTAAAAATTGTCTTTTGCTTATTTTGACCACTTACACCTAATGGTTGAATTCAATCTTGGTCTTAAAATGTTGCTTATGATTTATGAATTATAAAATTACTTCATCAAAAAAAATAAGCAAATCATTTTTACATTTTCTACAAAATTTTATTTAGTTCTCGAATACATATCAGTAGCGAGTTCTCGGTGGCTTTAACACAATAGATCATTATTTCATTGATAGTCAAACTTCCTCTATAGATTTTTGCTTTATTTTCGTGTGTTTGTGTGTGCTTCTGAAATTTCTTATAACTATACTAATTTCTGATTAATATCGAAAATGTTAATAAGTTAGCCCCTATTTTTTTCTTCTGTTTAGCTGACGTCATTTTTTAGCGCCATTAAATATGGACTAATTATTTTTTATTTGTTTCTCTGAAAATAAACAGCAACAAATACCCACATGTTGTCTTTGGACATTCACATTTAGAAATTAATTAATTTTTTTCTCTGAAGTGTGCAAATTCTTTATATGGCACATATCAAAGATTGGCGAGAGTAAGACTTGGAGCTTGGTAAATATAATAAACGCAGCCAAGAGAAAAGTCAAATTACTGGGAAGAGAGAGAGTCAAAAGCATGACATTGAAAAGGAGAGTACAAGCTTTGAAGCGAACGCGAGCGATGGGGTTGTTCGTTGTTTATAATTTAATTTCTATATAAATGTATGAAGCACTGCCCCACAGTCCATAGATAGGTTGAACTTGCACTACTCTTAGCTAAGTTGTTGTTGTTTTGTGGGCGATAAGTGAACACCTAATGTACATACATTTGACCTTGAAAATTTGTTCTGTGTGTGCTGAATGTATGTATAAACAAAATTATATCATTTCCAAGCAATTGTGTTAACTTTCGTTGATTTTCGATTTAGGACTTCTATAGCACTACGCAATAATTATTCAGTGACAACACTCTGTATGTATTATGATTCTGTGTGTACTAATGTATTGTGACTAAAATATACATTATAATATTATTTCCCATAGTATAGTGGGAATCACAACAATTCATCATACCGTTACTTGTTTTACGTAATATCACAGTAGTACACCATTAATTAGTTTCTGTTGTCTCTGCTGCTGTATGGCTGTTTTTTATGGATGTCAATTCGCGTATGTTGTTTTTTGTAGGATCATTTTTGATTACTTTTACTATTATTAATATCGTTTACGTTTTTTTGATTAGTATTTCTATGCTGCCTAATAGTTTTACCCATTGTTTAGAGAAATACTAGTAAGAAAAAATAATAAACAAATTTGCACTTTTAGATACATTAGGCCATGTGTCACAGTTCCTTTATTTGTTTTAAAAATGCACTTCTCTTCGAAAGCAGTATGAACCGAATTGAAAAATAAAATAAAATCAACAGTTTGTTCAATCAATGGTTTAGGAACTTTGACCTTTCACATTATTTGAAATTTTGTTTGTTTTTTTTTCGTTGAACTAATGTAAAACTGTGTTAAAACCAGAAGTTATCAAAGTCAAATATATTTCGCATAGAGAAATTAAACATATGTTTCACTAACACAAAATATGGAAATCATAAAGGAAGTTACATAACATTAAATGATGAGGTAGAACAATCGAAGTAACAAAATTCACTTTCGTTTAGCTATATAAAATAATAAACAAAGAGCAATAAAAAAAGAAAACGCAAAAGAAATAACATTGGAATAAGAAAACGGAAAAAATAAACTAAAAAAGACAATAATATCCGAATATCAGTGGGAAAAGTTATCCTTGTTTATTTGTTTTAATATAATTTTCCTCGCGACGAAACAAATAGAAATCTATATTATCCTTGAATTACTTTTTTTTTTTTTGAAACTTTTTGTTACTTTTGTAAGGGGATTTACGTCCTGAACCCATGGTATTCAACTACATGACTACTGACTCGCTATAATATGAAAACGAACGAAGTTCATCGAGATGTTGTGCTTAATTTTCACGACTATATATGTGTTTTTCCATGATTCTGCAGTGTTGCTAGTCGTGATGATGATGATGTTTGAGGGATGAATTAAAGTGTGTATACCGTATTTTCTGTATTTGAAGTATCCCTACGAAAAGCTTGTTGATGGAGAGCTAGGAAAAGCTCCGGCTCATATTATTGAATGTTGAAAATGCCTTTTTGTGACGCACGGTTTTCGCTTTTATTATTGTTTGTGTAGAAATTTCTACAGCCACGAGCCACAACAACAGTGGGTTTTTTTAAGAAGAGAATGAGATGGGAGCTTTTAGATATATATTGTGCATTATCGTATATGTATGTTGTATGTATATATGGATGTGTATAAATCTAGAATGCTAAACATATCTACTGTAAGCAGTCTGCATGCAACAGCAGCAGTCAACAGATTGTTTTTGTCGGGAGAGAGAACTCGATAAGAGTGTTTGTCCTCGGATTGATATTGCCTGAGAAAGTCAATCCTATCGAGCTTTCATGTCATTTCATGTTTTTGTGGCGATAACGATGATTAGGCATAAAGAGAAATCTTCAGTTGAATAAAAGAGATTTCGCCGAAACACCTCAACAATAAAAGTGATACATGAACACGCGTATTATAGGTGTACATAGGAGTATGTGCGAATATAGCAATCATCTCTGCTTCTTGGAAATCCAGGCATACGTCCTTGCAATATATTAGAATGGATTTGAAGTTTTTAGGATATGTATGTATTTGGTTTTATGATGAGTTTTGTTTATATTATTATTAACTGATGTGACTGTAGGTATACAAGCACAATTCCATGAGTTAATTTAAAAAAAAGAAGAAAAAAGTTCGTTAAGATGACAGGAAATAATCAGCCTTTAACGATAGAGTCACATTATCGCTCGGTCACATTTTAAAGCAGTTATGCAAATATAGTGTTGTTCAAGAAGACTATTAGCAGTAGGTGCGTGCATTGTCGTAACTTCCGCTGAAATAGCTGCAACTATTTTCGGCCTGGTAAAATAAATCGTAGCATAACTTTGTGATTTGAACCTCCATGATTTTATTTGAGTTTGAGTTTTTAGCAACTTTCTCCTTTCAGGTGTAATAAACTATTTGGGAAACATTTGTCAAAGTTATGGGTACATATTCGCAAACAAACTTTCATAATGACTTTTAAATTAAAAAAATTAAAAAACTATCTCTTTAACATTTTGTATTCTCCTTGTCTGTTAAGATAAGAGGATTATTATGGATCAGTATCCCAAAGGATTCCAGAATGTGATTTTCAATTTCGGCACTCTCTTTGCTGAATCTGTGGATGCCTTTATCTGATATACATATTGTTTTCATATATTATTCAGTAGGTATGCATGTCGCTTCATATAATTCTGTTGGGACTTGGGTTTGTTAGACTAATTGATTCTTCAAATATTTTTTATTATCTTATATCTAGTTTCCTTTAAGCTTGGCTTAGTCCTTAAGGGTTTCAAAAAGTTGTCATCCTTTATTCCTTCTTCATTCTTCTGAACTTGTCTTTAAGGTATGTTACTCTATTCCGCAAAACGGTTCAAGTCATATGAAGATTGTTACTCTATTGCTTTTGGCGACACACTTACACTTTAGATGCTTTTAATAAAGTTAAGAAGGCAATTTTAGCTTGTGGGTGCTGATTCGATAATATTGTCCAGGAAAATGTATCTGAAATGGAGCACTTTTCATAAAACAATACGGTTACAGAGGTAGTCTCATCTTCCTTGCAGCTCTTACAAAAGTAAGAAAGATTTAATCTACTCACCATTTGCTTATTAGACAGTCGGAATTACCAATAATCAACTTTAGCCTGGCACCTTAAGCAGAGACTCCACACTTTCCAATATCCATGTATGTACCAATAAAAAAATACAGTTGCTAGAATACCGTTAACTGTAGTGTGAAATGTTAATGTTGAGAAAGCCTTATTGATCTCGGGCAATAGCAAAATAATTCCTCCCTTAACGTTTTTTTGAAAATGATGTTGCACAACTATTTAAAATGAGGGTATCGAATTTTGTAATAGTAGCGTGTTTATATACCTTCGTGTTCAGCCTAAACGTTTAAAATTTTTAATTTATTTTAGTAAATTGTAAACTTTTCCTGATTATATTTGTGTTCCTTGCGTAAGCCCACACAGATATAGACCGTCCAAAAAGATTTAGAACTACCGAACATGCGCAGTAGAATTTTTCTAAGGAGGATGTATCCACTTCCTTCTCTTGATAGTTGTCGACAATATATCTGAATACTTTCCCCAACAATTGTCAGTAGGTACTTTAGGCGAAAATTTGGGGATAGATAACCAACCAAACCTCAGCAAGGATATTAAATTCGATTTCAAATATTCACTTGCTAACGATTCAATTCTTAAGACAACAAAAAAATTTGGATTTCCATCATCTGCCTACGAATAAAGCAAGGCATTCTAATAAACTGTGTTCCGTTTATTGAATAATTGAAAATAAATTTTATTACGGCACAAATCATGCTAATAAATTAGTGAAGTATTTGATATAAATAGTACCTAAAATTGTTTCTGATCCAACGATAGGGCATTACTGATTTTCATACGAAATTTGACAATGAGCTGATATTTTGTGCATTTCACGAATACAAATTATAAAATTTGCATTCTGCGATGTCAACGAATGTAATAGATTCTAAAAAAGTTGTCGCACTAGGAATGATTCATTATTCATTCATGATTCAATTTTGTCCAGATTTGTTTGGAGATACAGCATGTACATATATAAGGCGGTCTTCCCATCTAGGGTTCCTTTTGGAGATCACAATATAAATTAGTTATAGCAGGGTAGGCATAAGTTATTTTATTAATATAAAGAGTTGTTATTTTGGTATTCAAAGAAAAATGTAATTTTTTGAGATAAATGATCGGATGTTTATTTCATACTTAAGAGGAAGGTATACCGTTAATAATGAAAAACAACATCAGCCAACTGGCCACCACGAGCACGCATACAGGACCATATCCTTTTCATGAAATTTTCCATAACCAAATCGCAAAGTGGCTGCCCTATGTCCTCAATAGCCTCACGAATTTTATCTTTGAGGTCTTGAATCGACGCGGGGCTGTTGGCGTAGACCTTATCTTTCACGTGGCCCCAAAGGAAGAAGTCGCAAGGTGTTAAATTACAAGATCTCGGTGGCCAATTGTGATCACCTCTTCAAGAGATAACACGGTCCGGAAACTTTTCCCGTAAAAGAATGCTTTCGTTGCTTGTGTGGCACGTAGCGCCGTCTTGTTGAAAGTTAACGTTGTCCAGATCAATACCATCCAACTCCAACGATAAAAAATCATTAATCATGCGCAATTCCAAAGAACGACGAGGAATGGACAAACCTGGGTTTTCTTCAACACTTTGGGCTACAGCAGCATTCTCAGTTGTTCTTGAGCGACGTGCACGGGTTTTATTCTTCACATCACTTACTTTTCCCAACAGCTCGAATTTTTCCACCAATTTCTGTATTGCGGTCCGACAAGGTGCTTCACGACGACCAAAAAATGCTTTAGTTTTGCGAACTGTGACTGCAAGATTTTTGACATTTTTGTAGTGAATTTTAATAATTAAATAATAATAATTGACGCGTGTATCGTTCCATTTTTAGTAAAGGCGTAGTTTCTACTTGTCAAATGTCAAAGAATAAAAGCTTCAAAAGTGACAGCTATCGAAATAGCGGGTCATTTACAATAATGGATTAGTTAAGTGTATATAGGCTTAAGTGGATGTCCTCTTGACTTTTAGGTCCTCACAGTACCTACATATGTAAGCCTAGTCTCCAGAGAGTATTCCTACCGTTAATATTAACTGTTCTACTGAGATTGATAAATTCTTCAGACTTTTTTCCGGTTTAAAGTGGGCCACAGTGCCTCTGAGACCCTGTGCCCCTTGTAGCTGCTTTATTGGAGGTTTTTTCCAAGACAACCCTTTTAGCCACGGCTATATGTGGTCGTATACTCTCAAATATTGTAATTAGTGGGAGCTCTGACCCTTCCTTGGCCAAAACGTCAGCCCTTTCGATACCAGAATGCCCTGGTAACCAACACAGTCTGACACGGTTCTGCGAACATAACGCCTGAAGCATTGTGCGGCAATTCCTGACTAGTTCAGATTTAGTGGAATGTGACTCTAGCGCTTTATGCGCAGCCTGGCTATCAATGTAGATGGCGATTTTCTTATTGGATATCCTCATCTCAAGTACCTCCGCTGCCTTGAGTACAGCCAGCATCTCTGCCTGGAACACACTGCATGTGTCCGGAAGTCTGGGAGCCATTTGCAGGTCCAACTCGTTGGAGTATATAGCTGACCCCGTACCCTCACTGGTTTTGGAACCATCAGTATATACTGAGGTCTAATTTCCCTCGGAACTAAGTTTCTATGCCAATCCTCTCTGTCAGGGTACAACAAATCTTTCGAAGTTTACCAAGACTTTCATCCGCTTTTTCCGGGACTTCGGAGAGCGCACTATTACCTGCATTTAAGTGTTTTAGTAAGTCCAGTGGTACAAGTTGTAAAAACACTTCCACTGCAGTCGTTGGTGTCGTACGTAGAGCACCCTTACGGTAATGCAGGCTCTCATTATTAGTAAGATCACAAGGATCCCCCACCGCAATGGTTAGGTTAGGTTAGGTTAATGGGTGGGTACGGCAAAAGCGAGTCCTGTCGCACCCCACTTAGGTCCATGTGGACCCATTGTGATGCCCTTAATTGGGGTTAGCCGATGTTGTTGGCGTTAGCGTTGTTCCCTCTCGGTTACTCGACCTTGTCCAGCCATCCTGATGTATTTATGAACCTGTAAAGATTGGATAAAGATACATCTGAGAGTTCCTGTATGTCATGGAAGTAATATCTTCCAAGTGTTCTATTCCTCAAGTGACAGAGACTAGGGCATTGACAGAGGAAGTGAGGTGTGTCCTCATGTACCTCCTCGTCTCCGCAACCCCTACATATATCGTCATTCTTGAGTTTCATTTTCATTGTGTGGTATCTTAGGAAGTTGTGACCCGTTAGGGCCCCTACCAGTTTATACATAGACGTTCTATCAAACCGCATAAGCTTGATAGTCCGACTTGGATTATATTCCGGCCATAGCTTCCGTGATATTTCGCAGGTAGTTAATTCTTTCCACCTGTTGTTGGCTTTCATCCGGGTTTTGTTTTCCACTCTCGCTCTAAGATTGCAGAGTGGTGGTTTGATTGAATCAATCGCCCGGTTTTGATCCATAGCAGAACCATTTCTTGCCAGTTCGTCAGCCATCTCATTGCCGGTTTTGTCCCTGTGTCCAGGGACCCAGCAGAGACGCGTGATGTGCTGCGAGCAGAGAACCTTGAGCTCTTCGCGGCAGCGGCGAACCAGCTTCGATTTTATTTCAATAGCAGCTACTGCTTTTATAGCTGCCTGGCTGTCAATAAATATGGTAATATCATTGTTTGGTATTGCTAAAATTGACACCATATGGGCAGCTTCGGCGATTGCCAGAACCTCCGCCTGAAAGACACTACTGTGATCGGGTAGTCTTATTGAGTGGTGTATGTTTAACTCTTCAGAGAAAATTCCAGCACCTGTTCCACAGTCCATCTTAGATCCGTCTGTGTAGATGGATATCGATGTCACTTTTGTGGGTTCATCTGTGCTCCATTCCTCCCTGCTGGGAAAATAGCAAGAGAATGGTATGTCGAAGTCAAGGTGGGGAGACAGGTAGTCAGATGTGACAGCATCTCCCACGTATTTATTCAGAATCTGTGCATGTCCCGGTTTGTAGGGTCTCCAGCTCTTTGTTTGACTGATCCTGAGGGCGCTTTTGACTGCAGATTCTTGCATGTATAGGTCTAGAGGTAGCAGGTCGAGGATTGCCTCCATGCCAGCAGTAGGTGTTGTCCTTATTGCGCTGGTTGTACCTATACAAGCTAGTCTTTGTATTTTGGTCAGTAGTCTTAGATTCGACGCTTTGTTCGTGGCTTGCCACCAGACTAAGCATCCGTATGTGAGTATTGGACGCACAATAGCCTTATACATCCATAGAATTATTTTGGGGTTTGGTCCCCACCTTTTTCCGAAGATGCGGTTGCATGCATAAAAAGCATTTGCAGCTTTTTTAACTCGTTCATTGACGTTTAATTTCCAATTGAGCTTCCTATCTAAGATTATTCCCAGATATTTGGCGCTCTCAGCTACCCTAAGGGGTATACCCTCAATAGTAGGAGGATCGAAGTTTGGAATCACTCTTCTGTTACTGAATAATACCAGTTCAGTTTTCTGTGGATTGACTCCAAGACCGCATTGGTCTGCCCACACCTTAAGTGTTCGTAATGCGTTTTGTAGTAGTTCGCTAATGGTAGGTAGGAATTTACCTGTAGCAAGTATTACTACGTCGTCTGCATAAGCAGTTACTTTGACCCCTTTATTTTCGAGTTTTGTTATTACTTCGTTTATAACAAGAACCCAGAGTAAGGGGGATATTACTCCTCCTTGTGGTGTACCTCTCGAGGCTGTCACTCTGAGATCAGTGTCACCTAGTCCTGCGTTAATGATCCTTTCAATGAGCAGGCTTTCAATCACGTTGGTTAGCGATTGGTCAACGTTGGAGTTGAGTAGTGCTCTCTTCACTGCGCACGTCTTAACATTGTTGAATGCGCCTTCAATGTCTAGGAACGCGGCTAGAGTATATTCCTTGTCCTTTAGGGACTTCTCAATGGTTCCGGTGACTTCATGCAGCGCGGTCTCAACCCCTTTGCCTTTAATATAGGCATGCTGCGCCATCGAGATCACACTATCATCAAGTCGACTGCGGATGAAAACGTTCAGTAGTTTTTCGAAAGATTTCAGGACAAAAGATGTTAGGCTTATAGGCCTGAAGTCCTTAGCAGTCGTATGGCTGGATTTGCCTGCCTTCGGAATGAAGACGACCTTTACTTCTCGCCATGACCTAGGAATGTGGCCGCATTATAGGCAGCGTGTGAAGAGTCTCATCAGGACTGGTATAATAATTGGCCTGGCCTTCTGGAGCATGATTGGAAAAATCCCGTCAAGCCCAGGTGACTTGAATGGAGAGAAAGTCTCAATCGACCAGTTGATTCTTTCCTCAGTTATTATACCCTCTGGTATTGATGCAATAGTAGTTGCGGTGTTCGGTGTAGACTGGACCCTTATATTGGGAATACAACCCGGGAAGTGTGTAGATAGAAGCAGACTAAGAGTCTCTTCAGAGGACTTCGTCCAGTTACCAGTATTGTCTTTCAGATAGCCCGGAACCGTAGGTTCTTTCGAAAGGATTTTCCTAAGTCTGGCTGATTCCCTAGTGTCTTCTATTTCGTTGCAAAAAGTATGCCAGGCCGTACGTTTAGCACTAGTGACAGCGGTTTTGAACTTCCGTTGTCCGGCTTTGTATAGATCCCAGTCTGACTGGGAGTTGGTACGCTTGGCCAGATTGAACAGAGATCTGGCTCTCCTTCTGATTTCTAGGAGGTCCTTAGACCACCAAGATGGAGAATTCCTTTTCTTATTTGTCCGTAGAGGACAGGCTTTATCATATGCCTTACCTAGAATTTTGTTTAAATTCTCTGTAAATGCATCGATTTCTTCTGGTGTCCCTATTTCCTGATCTATCAGATTTTGGCCATTCCTCACGATCTCTGAGGCAAAGGTGTCCCAGTTGGTGAGTCTTGGGTTTCTGAATTTATTTCTAACTGCTGCCTGTTCATCTATTAAGAATTCTATAATCCTGTGATCTGAGAAGGATGGCTCAGAGGAGACCTTCCATTCCCTCACATTTAGAGTTTGTGAGTTACTGTACAGAGTTATATCTAATACCTCACGTCTATTCCTAGTAACGAAGGTTGGCTCATTGCCAATATTTGCTACCAGGAGATTATTCTTGATTATAAATTCTAAGAGGGACTCACCTCGTACATTGATGTCCGTACTGCCCCAGAGCGTATGATGGGAGTTGGCATCACAGCCAGCAATCAGGTCCCATCTTTCCTTTTCTACTGTTCTGGCTAGTGAACAGGATAGCTCTGAGGGTGGGTTGTCCGACTCGTATGGCATGTAAATTGTCGCCAGTACCAGCGCGCCTTTTCCTGCCCTGTCCCATTTGACAGCCGTTTGGTCCGAATCACTGAGACTAGGTAAAAGAAAAAGTTTAAGCTGTTTCCTAGCGACAATACATGTTCGAGACTTACCATTTACTGGTGTATTGTGGTAAGTAGTCAGATCTTTGGAATTCAGGCCACTTATCTTACCCCGGTGAATCCAGGGTTCTTGAATCAGGGCGACGTCTACATGTTTCGTTTCCATAAGGAGAACGAGATTGGCGCTGGCCGCCTTACTGTGATGAAGATTTATTTGTATTATCTTCATCACGAGTGGTCGGTTGCTCTCCCTTGCCTTTCGCCGCTAACAGCCGGAGTTTGCATCGCGTTATGCCTACGCGGACCTTAAACTCTTGTTTCCGGAGTAGCGGCAGCGATTTGTGACTTAGCAGCACTGTCACGTCCATACCGTTCTGGGTATATTCACCCGTTTCCAGGACTTTCCATTCCCTGCTTTGTAATTCCGGGTTAAGGAATTGCAGGTTCCGTTCTATCCTTTCAACGGGTAGATAAGGACCTCTTAAGCGGATAAGACCCTTTGGTCTGGTCATATTCAGGATTTCCTTCCTATCAACAACGCGCAGGTCAGCATTAGACCAAGTTGCGTTCATGTTGGTGATGAAACCCTTTAACCAATCCAAAGTCTCTTGGTTGTCGCATTCCATGGTCTTGAATCCTTTGAAGGTGGATAGCTGGCCAAATAGCGGAGGCTTGCCTTCTGCCCTCACGATAGCGTCGTTGACACCATCAAGGATTCGTTGTTCAATCAACTCCCATTGGTTGGATGAGAGTTTCCGTTCTGGGTTGCCGTAGTCGACAATTGCGACGCGCAGACTTTCCTTCACCTTTTCGGCGAATTTCAGCCTTTTTGCCTGCCTGCCTACTACCGGGGAGATCGTGTCATCGTTGCGACTTCTTTTGGAGATTGCGGGAGCGTTCCCAGGTTTGGACGTATCCTTGCCCGAGACAGCCCCTTGACACCTTGGATTAGTCGCAGTCGAGGTGAAAGGCAATCGGCATTTCGCCCCCGCTACGGCCAATCTCATGTCGGCTCCTCCAGAAGTCCTACCTACTTTCCTAACCGGCAGAACCTTTTTTGAGCAACCAGGTGTCTGCTCGGCCTTGGACGAGTCTTTAGCCGGGCCGGCACCTGATTTTCCGGGTTTTGACCTTTCCAAGGCGGAAGGCAATAGGCATTCCTCCCTTGGTCCAGACAGCATCCCTTTTTCAATCGGGTTCTGCCTCCTCTCTTTAAGGCTGCTGCGCCATGCATCCTCGGTCGACTTGATAGTCTCCCGGGCCCTAGCTACCTGCGCTGCTTCCCTTTCCGTGAAGGAACCAGGGTCGCGGCTTTTAAGCCTATTTAGCGTCCGGCGCGCGTTTTTCCTCCTTTTGAGCGGATCCGCCTGTTGTACTGTACTGAACAGCTTGTTGTCTTGCGTCATGTTCGCCGCAGGGACTGATGAGGCTTCGGTTATTACCAAACTTTCATTGTCCTTTGGCTTTGACTTGTCAACAACAGTCACTGCGCTGTTCAGAGTCGAGTCCGCCTCTCCCGGTGAAACTACGTCCTCTTTGTCGACTTCTTTAGAGAGATCGGATGCAACCGCCGCATGCCCCGATAGGCTTAGGCATATCACAGGCATAGGCGGCTGCATAAGAGCTCCCTCGCTCGAGATTTTCGTAGGGTCAGCCTCAGGTGGATTGCAAGCACCACGCTCGCCAATATCCCTGGACTGCCTTTCTAGAAAATCAAGGGCGTTTTGAAGTCGTTGTTTGTCCTTGTCCTCTAGTTGGTGCTTCTTCTTCAGTTTCTTAATTGTCATCTTACAGTTCAGCACCTTTTTCCTGATTGAAGCTGTAGATGATATAGAGAATTTGGATGAGCTGGCGATTGAGCGGTTGTCATCATCTTCGAGAAAAAGATTCTCAAGTCCGAAGTCAACCGTTCTAACGCTTCCCTCAACCGAAGCTGCCCTACTAGTTGACGGTTCTTGGAGTAAGATATTCTCTTCCTCCTCCGTCATGTTCGTCTGAGAATCGGTGTTGCCGAAGTTCTTGGTGCCCGATTCATTTACACCAGTCCCTTTGTTTTGTTTGTTTGTTTGTTTTGATTTGTCAATTTTGGACCCACGAGTAAGGGGGAAGGAGATGTCGTTCTGTACTCACCCCCTGTATACAGAAAAGGGGAATTGGATTGAAACTAGAGGTCCCCAGGTATCTAGAGTTCGCCGCTAAAAGACACATAACGTTGTGCCATACATCCCATGGGCGCGGTAGTTAACCCGGGATTACGGGTTTTATAGAGTTATTCCCCTCTAGATCCGTTATATTTAGTCGAAAGCAGTGGCACCTCGTGCAGGATGTGGTTCTTCACCACGTATAACGGTCTTGAGCAGCCCTTTTCGGGACAGCCCCTGGTTTCCTTGCGGAGAAAACCTCCCCACCGCAATACATACTTTGTTCGTGTAGAATCTAAAAATTCAGTCTTTGTCTATTTCTTACTGAATTTTAATTATTCTGCCAGCTCCTTGTTTTTTTTCGAGGCAGGTGGAAATCTTCTGAAGGACACTATGAGGGCAATGGGACTCACTGAATGTCCTACATGAGGGAGTAGGAGCCGGTGTCTTCTAAGAGAAATTGAATCTGGGCCGCTCCTTCTCCCTTCTGAAACACTGTAGTGTCTTCTAAGCCTAAATCACTGCTATTCGTCAAGCTGTACCGTGGCTGCCGATTATAATATCACATAGGGATATCGTAATAGTAATATACAATGACAGTCAGGCTGCCATCAGACCCCTAGTACCCAGCGAAAAAAGATCTAAAGCGGTGGAAGATTGCCGCGTATCTCTTAACGAGAGTACAACCTCACTCTTTGCTGGGTCCCGGGACAGTGACATACCAGGGAACTGTGCCGTTTGCTTGCACCGCTGTCCTACGCTCAACAAAAACATTCACGTGGAGGTGGACGCAACAGGTAAAGCAAGTCATAGATGGAACATCTAGGATAGGATATTGCGACGTTGCGACTTGACAATATATCTAGTATCTCGTTAGTCGGTAATGTCAATACCGGGCATTGTTTTCTGAGGAAGCAAGGCAAAACTTGGTCTGCCATACAATGGCTTTAGAGTTGAGGGGAAGGATGAGTCCGTCACCCAGCTTCTCTGCAGCTGCCCTGTCCTATCCCACTTAAGGATGTCTTACCTAGGAAACTACTTCCTCAATGATCTGAGTTATCGAGGCTATAACAGCTCTGTTAACTATTTAGCTTCATCAATGGAAGTACAAGCAAAGGAGCCTCTAAACACCAGTCGTATACTCAGTGGGCCGACTAACCGCCTCTTCTCGTTCCAAAGCATAGCCACTCTAACATTACGTGTAAATTCAGAAACGTTAAACATTTGCGCAGTAATGTGGCATCACTGCTTAATTGCGTTGCAGATGCGATGCGCAGTATAACCAAAATTTATAAATTTTTCTGCCAAAAGCATATACTAGCTTTTCTTTCTCTTCCGACATTTTTCTTACTGCCTGCGAATCAACAACGCATCAGGTAATTCTGTGATGTTTTTTTTTTCTTTTTGTTGCATCAGTTTGATTAACTTTGCAATAGTGAACACTTTCAACGTCAAGTGATGCCAATAGTTGCATTAATGAACATTTTGCAAAGCATCATGAGCATCATGAGCATCATGGTATGGTTCCAGCTGGTTCCGCAATTTTAACACGGTTCATAATAATAATTATCTTGCTAAGTCGGAACCCGAAAGGTTTAGTTCGTTGTGGACGCCGTTTTGTTGCAGAATTTTTGAGAATTTCAAGGACCAACACGCAGAAAAATCGCTTATTTAAAAACAACCGACTTTCGGTTAAAAACTACCAAGTGATACTGTTAATATAGCTCCTACAGAGTTAGTTGATTAAAATAAACCGAGTCAACTTGTTTAACGAAACTCTGTTAAAAATAACCGATTTATCAATTTCCCCTCCAAATTTGCTCGGTCGTAAATAACAAACTAACTTGGTATAATTTAACCAAATTACTCTGTTGTTATTAGCCAACCCAATGGTTGAATTAAACCATGTTACTCTGTTGTTATTAGCTAATACACATGGTTGAATTTAACCAAGTTACTCTGTTGTTATAAGCGAACCCACTTGGTTGAATTTAACCACGTAACTGTGTTGTTATTATCCAACTCACTTGATTGAAATTAGCCAACCTACTTGGTTGTATTTAACCAACTAACTTGTTAGAATTTGACCTACTTAGTCTGTTGCTATTAGCCGACTCACTTGGTAGAATTCAACATATTCAATCTGTTGTTATTAGCCAACCCACTTGGCTGAATTCAACCAAGTTACTCTGTTGTTATTAGCCAATACACATGGTTGAATTCAACCATGTTACTCTGTTGTTACTAACCAACCGACTTGGTTGGATTTAACCATGTTACTCTGTTGTTACTAACCAACCGACTTGGTTGGATTTAACCATGTTACTCTGTTGTTACTAACCAACCGACTTGGTTGGATTTAACCATGTTACTCTGTTGTTACTAACCAACCGACTTGGTTGAATTTAACCATGTTACTCTGTTGTTAGTAACCAACCTACTTGGTTGGATTTAACCATGTTACTCTGTTGTTACTAACCAACCGACTTGGTTGGATTTAACCATGTTACTCTGTTGTTACTAACCAACCGACTTGGTTGGATTTAACCATGCTACTCTGTTGTTACTAACCAACCGACTTGGTTGGATTTAACCATGTTACTCTGTTGTTACTAACCAACCTACTTGGTTGGATTTAACCATGTTACTCTGTTGTTACTAACCAACCGACTTGGTTGGATTTAACCATGTTACTCTGTTGTTACTAACCAACCTACTTGGTTGGATTTAACCATGCTACTCTGTTGTTACTAACCAACCTACTTGGTTGGATTTAACCATGTTACTCTGTTGTTACCAACCAACCTACTTGGTTGGATTTAACCATGTTACTCTGTTGATACCAACCAACCTACTTGGTTGCATTTAACAATTCCAATTGGTTAAAATTAGCCAACTTTCTTGGTAGCATTTAACCAACTAAAAGTTAAATTTACGTAACTTACTCGGTTGGAATTAGCACATCTACTTGGTTGAATTTAACCAAACTACTTACTTCTTATTAGCCAGTCCATGTGGTACCAATTTACCAGTTTACTTGGTTGAACTTGAGTGCACCTGAAAATTGAACCATCTAAAAGGGATAATTTTATCGTAAAATAAAAAAAAAATCTTTTTCATATTAAGTACATAGATTTTTTATTATAATATCGTTTGTAATGTATTTTTGAATACAAAATATATGTTTTCTGTTTATTACATGTTTTTATTAATTTTAATGCAAAACTTAATTTTACTTAAAATATATGGGTCATAAATTTCATCATTTAAAAAGAAATGTGCAAAATTGTGTATTTTTATAAATTAATTTACATAATATTATTTTAATTAGCATATTTATGAAATCTGCAGTGTTAAAGCGAAATCATTTACATTTATAATTTAATCTATTTTTTATTTATAGTGGACTTCTTAAAATAACGTACTGCTTGGAGTTAGATAAAATATTTAAAGTGTTAGGAATTGGCGATAGAAAAAATTCAAGTGGAATAACAATTTGTTGAGGTATTAATGGAACTTCTACCTCATATGCATAGTAGTGTTCATCGAAACATTTAGTTTTAAGTACTATACCAACAAAAATCAATTGACTTGAGTCATACAAATATATTTTTTCCAATACAAAAAAGTCGTACAAATAACAATCTGAACTAAGACTTTTTACTAAGACGGATCCCTTTTTATAATGTACAGAAGACATGGTCGCCCAACTGACCATAGTCAACGTTTTATTAGGGTCCAGTGATAGCTGTGATCGTATATTATCAAGTTCAAATAACATGCCATATTTTTTGGGTCCAACGTCAAGTAGATTAGAAAGTTTTCCCCTTAAAAACATTTCATTAAGTTGAAGTTGATGTTTCATTGCTAAGGTTAAAGTGATATTCATTCGGTTACATGATGATCTAGCCGACATTTTGGATTGCCTATGCTTAGCTTCGAACCTCATTGACCACAAAGATGTTAATGGGCCGTATTTTTTAAAAGCGGTATGGTAGTGAATGAGATTGTGGAACTTTGGCTTAAGACAGTCCTCGGTAAGTGTAGTATATTGTTCATTAAGTTCAGCTATTAATACTTGCAAGAAATCTTCTGTTCCAACAGAAACATTTATACTAAGAAGTATGTCAACAATTTGTCTTAATTTTATATACATTTCCCAAATAATATTACCCCTCGGCACAAAGTCACCTATAAGTAAACCCAAAAACCGCAAAAGAGTAAGCGTTTCTCCTGAAGATAAACGCACATTTCCCCGCCTAAGATGTTCTCTTTCGATAGGGCAAGGTTTGTTTTTAGTATCAGGGCCATATGAGAAAGCTAATAGCTTATCATTGAAAATTGTTAAAGAAAAAAATTTGTTTTTTTCGGTATACTCTGAAAGTATAAAACTCAAAATGTATTTGGCAACACCCTCTAGCATATCATGCATAATATCGACGCCCACCTGTTGAAACAAGTCGAAGTTGTTTATGCCCAGAAAAACGCACTTTTCCTTAATGCCGGTTAAAGATAAATTATTTAAAGCCAGATCTGCTTCATAGCTTGCCATTGTTCGAAGAAGTGTTGTATCTTCGTAAAGTTGCTTTTTCAATACATCTTTTGTAACTTTGCACACTCTACAAGAAAAATTTGCTGAAAAGCTCTCTACGAACCCAATCAGAGAGTGTATTCCTAAATTGTCACCAAGAATCAGAGCTAGTTCAAAAAATAAAGATCCCTTGAAAGATGGAATATCTATTTCTATGCCCACTTCGCTTAAAAAATTAAACTCATCAATAATTGGTTGAAATATAACATTATTACCAAAAGATACTCTGTCGGATGAATGAAATAATAAAATAAGGAATATGTTGGACAGAACTGAGGAGCGCCAAGGTGGAAGACATGGAACTGAGACGTACACAGCTCCTAGTTTGTGAACACCAGCATGACTTCCTAGAACGTTTCCGATTTCATAATCATCGAAGTACATAAATAGAGGTAACACAATGCGATTTGAATGGTGCTTAAGTCTTTCTTTCCAATGTGAACCTTGAATAAAATTTTCCATTCCATCTTTATTTCGAAGACTGTCCATATATTCAAAAGTTTCCGAAAGTACGTTCTCGAGGGAGAAAAATCTTTGCAATATATCTCTTAAAGATATAAAATGTTCTTGGCACGGAATAGGTTCCATACGTGTTATTCCACCTTTTTTGACATAATCGAACCTTTGGCCGATTATTATTCCCTTAGGCTCAATGTATGATTTTTGTTTTGTGAAATAAGAAATTCTTTTTTGTTCTGTTCGGAAACATTCTAAGGGGGAGGTGATTGAAGGAACAAGTGCTTGCATTAATTGATTTGAAACATCATTAGATAGAGAATGCTCAATACATATATTGTCTACACAGTTCTGCAAATTTGAACTTAATGAACCGAAATATTCTGCTAAGCCATCAATCACTTTTTGCACTACGTTTCTAGGCAAGATCACATTTGCATAAAGGGATGCTATAAAAAGTGATAGTGATTTATCAAGTGACAGGGTTTCTGTATTTTCAGTTTTATTGGTTTGTTCTAATTGTTTTTCTGCAACAACACTTTCATTAAGTATATCCGCATTCTTCTCAGAATTTGTTGGATTATTTGAACATTGAAAATCGTGTTTTTTTTTAAAGTGTCTTCTAAAGGAATTGAAAATTGGAAACGATCGCTTACAATCTCCTTCGCGACATTTATAAGTTGTGAAGTTATGGTCACTGTGATTGAAATCAAAGTGGTGCCTTAGAACTTTGAGATCCTTTAAGTAGGATCTGCATAAGAAACAAACAACCATTGTAAGAAAATGAATTGGAAGGGGAAAACTCTAACTTTCCTTGACACCTAACTCTCCCAACAAGGTATTGGCCGCGGTAGATTCCTTATCGAACTCTGTCTTAATTTTAAAAAATGCTTTTTGAATAAACAGCCAAGAACATCTACTCTCTGGCGGATATTCAGCATTAATAATAAAAATTAGTTTGAAACAAACATCTACTGCCTCTAAAATGGTAGGTAGTAAATATTTAGTTTCATCTACAACTACAAAATAGGACCCAATAGCATCGATTGAGTTACCTACTACTATAATGAAGGGCTGTAATGTAAGGCCAATACCTTGTAGTTTTTCTCGCCTGCTGGTAATTGCTGCATCTATCTCTGCATCCGTTGCAACTCTCGTTATGAATCCATCCCTTGCTTCCGCCTTAGAGGGTCGCCAAATTTTCTGCTTCGATCCTTTGACCTTAACGTTTGATGTGGTCAACAATGAAGGGATTAGCAGGAATGCCGCGAGGTTGCTGATCTCTTCAGAAACTGAGAAAATATAAAATAATAAAACAATTATAAGTCATATGCGTCCAATTAATTTTTCTACACAAAATGTGTGCAAATCTGATTCGAAGAATTATACCTATATAGAGAATGCGCTAAAAAATATAGAGAAAATATGATGCAGATTTGTTTTTTTCTTCTAAAGAAAACATAATGGTCAAAACAAAAACAAATTTTTCGGAACAATCTAGTAAAGCTAAAATATCCACGCTTTTTCTGAAATTCGATCGAATCGGAAATTCTTCGATTTATTTCGATTAGCAGGTTATGTATTTATTAACAAATGACGTTTTCTTACGATTTTCCCGAGTCAGCAGGTGAGCGAAGTATTTATCCTTTCCTCTTACTCCTTTTCCCTTGCTTCTAGCAAGTTGGAAAATGTCCTTTTTTAATTTTGGAAAATTTTCAACCAGTCCGTTGCAGTTGTCGCTGTATATTTTATCGAAATCCCTTACCAGCTGTAGAGAAAAGAAGAATTACATAATATTATATGTAAAGAAAAGCCTGAACTATATCCAAATAAAAAGAAAAGATCGAAACTCATAGATAACGCAAGCATTTATGTGACAACTATGAGTAAAATCTGAACTAATAAATATAAGAGCTTTTACTTGTGAAACTGTAGTTCACGTTAAAGACTAAATATATGTATAATGTATTTCTGATATAATTATACTTCTATGAAATATTACCAGTTTAAATCCCAATGGTTTTTTTAAGGCCGGATATTCCTCAAAATACTCGGATATGCTCATATCCTTTAAATGGTGAAGTCGGGCATGGGTCGTTTTCTCCCATTTGTCCTCGGTTGTTTCCCATGGATGGCTAGAATTTTTTAGCCATTGGAGATCTTCTTGGAATTGTCCTTCGAAGTCTTCGAAATTGGCAGCTGTTGCTAGGCGCTTTATAGGATGTGATACTGATGCGGGAGAGGATACTCGACTGGAGGAAGGTGACGACGTCGCAGAAGCGGAAAACGAACGCTTCCTTTTAGTGATAACACCACTTTCCCGGTATTTTCGTTTTAGATTGTGGATGTGATCTGGCAATTTTCCAGCCAATCTGTTTACAACCCCACGACTCGAATTTATCAGCTTGTTGTGAAAATATACCGATCTATTCTCGGTAGGGAACAAATGAACAATCTGATTTGTCCAGTGCCCATAAATTTGAGCTGTGATATTTTTTTCCGGGTTTTTCTTTAAAATGTTGGTGCAGACAATACGCACCAATCGCAGTCGAGCAACGTTATCCAGCGGTCGAGTTTTATCCAGCGACAGTAGACCGGTTCCTTCCAGTGAGCTTTCGAGCAGCTTGTTAAGTTCCTAGTAACAAAATATTTTAATGTGCATATAAATATAAAAAATTAGTGAAATATATTAATAATTAATAAAATAAGTGAAAAAAAAACCCTTTGTACTATCGGCTAAAGCTATTAGTGGCAATCACCTATTATAATCACCTTCTCTTAGTTGATTATAAATGCAGTGTTTTTTACTCAAACTGATAGATAAGTCAATTTATTCTGATTGATCTCTGAATGCATAAAGAAACGCAAATTGAAAGCAGAGACCATCAATCAACACTAATCACCTTTCCGATTTAAACCCTGTACTTACATCTAAACTTTCGCTGAATTGATCATCAGCAACAACGCTTGAAGGGGAATCTAGTGCATCCCCTCTGTCGCTAACAGCGAAATTTGGCAGAATCTCACTAAAAGAGAAATTAAGGCAGTCGTTTTGTTCTTGTGTGTTTGTAGCAAGAGATAATTCTGAAGTTTCAAAAGTCTGAAAAATAAAAAGACTTTATTTCTACCATTTCAAATGGTTAAATAATATGAACCAACCAAAGTCGTGGACGCATTAGGGTGCATAGCTTTCCGCCATTCTTCGAAATTCCGTGTAAACAGAACCCGATGCCCTATAACTGGGATCATTTCCTTTATCTCTCTGGCACCAAGCAGCGCCAAAGACATTGAAGTTATAGCATTTTCTGTTATAAATGAAAATTAACCAATGTCACGTAGTTAATCACTTGCAAAGTATAGGTTTTTATCAGATATACAAAATGGCGCAAATTTAATCACCCTTTCGGAAGATTTTATAATTTTTGCAAATAGCTTCGTACGTCAATCAAATTAATTTAGCAAAAAAGTAATTCAAAAACAAAATTGGAGGATTAATTTTGCACCACCTTGCATAAGAAAGTCGCGTATAAGAAAGAATCGTCTGTGAAAAACACAAGCTTCTAAAAAGCTTTTCAAGCGCAAAAGAATTTTCGTGCCGTAAGGAATCGAAATCAAAAATGCAAAACACATGTGTAGCAAAAATACTTTAAGCAAATTACAACTTTCTTATATGCGAATAATATTGTATAAATTTACGTTTTGGTATATAAACGAACCTTTAAAAATGTCTACGTAGGCTTCCAGGCCCCACTCCTTTAGTAAGGTTGACACTTCTTCATCCATTTTAGATAACTGTGAAGCACGTGTTAATATGAGCATGTGCATATCAAAATACGATCATTTAATTACTAAATTACTACTGACAGAAACATTGAGAACTAAGGCTATGCCTGGTTTTAAGACGATGTTCGCCATTTATTGGTGACAAACGATTCGAAATGATGAAAACATAGACAGAAATCATTTTAAATAGTTCGTCCCAGAAAAGTTGCGAACATCGCCATAAAAGAAAAAAAAAGCCCAAGAAAAACAAAACTAATGCACTCGCTAATGAAGAACCTGAATCCCAGAAGAAAAAAACATGTCAAAACACGATACCAGACTGAAAGGGTTGATATTAACCGAGTGTTTCTCAACTCGGCAATTATTAACCGAGTACTAGGTTGAAATTCTTTGCTTTGGTTCTATTTTTTTTTCACTTGAATATCACCAAAATTGACAATAAATTGTTTAAAACTCGAGAAAAACAACATAGTTAATGCACTCGCTAATAAAGAACCTGAATCCCAGAAGAAAAAAACATGTCAAAACACGATACCAGACTGAAAGGGTTGATATTAACCGAGTGTTTCTCAACTCGGCAATTATTAACCGAGTACTAGGTTGAAATTCTTTGCTTTGGTTCTATTTTTTTTTCACTTGAATATCACCAAAATTGACAATAAATTGTTTAAAACTCGAGAAAAACAACATAGTTAATGCACTCGCTAATAAAGAACCTGAATCCCAGAAGAAAAAAACATGTCAAAACACGATACCAGACTGAAAGGGTTGATATTAACCGAGTGTTTCTCAACTCGGCAATTATTAACCGAGTACTAGGTTGAAATTCTTTGCTTTGGTTCTATTTTTTTTTCACTTGAATATCACCAAAATTGACAATAAATTGTTTAAAACTCGAGAAAAACAACATAGTTAATGCACTCGCTAATAAAGAACCTGAATCCCAGAAGAAAAAAACATGTCAAAACACGATACCAGACTGAAAGGGTTGATATTAACCGAGTGTTTCTCAACTCGGCAATTATTAACCGAGTACTAGGTTGAAATTCTTTGCTTTGGTTCTATTTTTTTTTCACTTGAATATCACCAAAATTGACAATAAATTGTTTAAAACTCGAGAAAAACAACATAGTTAATGCACTCGCTAATAAAGAACCTGAATCCCAGAAGAAAAAAACATGTCAAAACACGATACCAGACTGAAAGGGTTGATATTAACCGAGTGTTTCTCAACTCGGCAATTATTAACCGAGTACTACGTTGAAATTCGTTGCTTTAGTTCTATTTCTTTTTTCACATAAAAACCACCAAAATTGACAATAATTTGTTTTAAACAAGAGGAAAACAAGATAATAATATTATGTACTCACCAATAAATATGAATTTTTTATTTTTCCTTGTCTTTTTTGTTTTTTTTATTTTCACTTATCACAGATTTCACACCACCAGCCACTACAAAGGTTCAACACTTAATGACTCAATTACTAGTCGCGAGCAGCGTGCGTCGTTCATAATTCGCGATAGTATGCGTATGCGTATAACACGATGTATGTGTTAAAATCAACCGAGACACACTGTTTTACAGATGAACGAGAAGCCTTGTGTTTGTAGATATTAACCGAGTTGACTGTATCTGCAGCCACACACATATTTCTACCTACCAGGAATGTAAAACGAGTTTTTGGTATTGTACCCAAATGTTTTCCATTGTTCGTGAATGATCTGTATCAACAGCCACACACATATTTTCTACCAGGGATGACAAAACTGATTTTTTAGGTGCTGTACCGAAATGGGTTCAATTGTGCGTGAATAATTTGTGATCGCAAAGGCCTAGCAAAGGCAGCACAGCAATGAAAAAGACGATTTATTCAAGGCTGCTCCTGGAAGTCGAGATTGGTTACCAATACTTCCTTGGTTTCTTCAAATTCTCCTAACTGTGCTTTACAAGATGGTATATATAATTTTCTGTTTGTATCTTTATTTTAAAATGTGTATGTACCAATTGCATTATGAGTTTAGTTATTATCAACTCTCACAAAACGCATAGTTCAAAACAAGTCTGGTACTAACAAATTTTGAAATAAAGTGATAAATGCAGGACTATATATACCATATTGTAGAGCACAATTAGATGAAATCTCAGAATCTATCTTTTTGATTCCGGACTCTGCCGGACGCTTCTTTTTGCCGCGTGGAAAACGATATAAGTTTTATTATTATCATCTCTCACCAACGCATAGGTCGAAACGAGTTTGGTACTTACAAATTTTGAAGTAAAGGGCTAAACTAAAGACTATACCATTTTGTTCAGCATGTGCAAAAGTGTAGCTTTTTTCATTAGCTTGGTTCTCAAAATGATTGAATCGCAGAGTGAAAAATTACTTAATTTTACTTCATTATATCTACAGAAACAGATTAGATTAATATTGCGTTAAGGCCATTATGTCAATTGGACTCAATAAAAAGCTAATATTTATTTTGCATTAAATTTGTACCTTTGGCAAATTTTCTTACAATTAGATACCTATCTTAAATTAGTTTTCAAGTGCCTAGCTACAATTAAGAGTAAAAGCCATATTTTATCAGACAAAAATGTAAAAAAAAAATTGTTGCTTTGGCCATTTTTGTCTGTGTTCTTTTTTTCCTATTGCAAGCCAAAAAAGTAGTAGAGAAAACTTTGTTTTTAAGGCTGTATTAGCCTGTTTAGAATTTAGTTTGTTCGTGAAATGTGAATGTACTAAATTCGGAAGGAATGTCGGAACGTATTTTCAGAAGTAGAATATATTCATCAAAGTTCTGAATTTGGGCAAATCGTACTTGTATATATCTTTAAATCAACTGTGTCGATAAAAGTACAATTGCGATTATTTTTTCATCCCTGGTTTCTGCGTTTTGAAAAAGCAGCGTCGTAATTCGTGGTGTGCGTATAACTTGTTAAGAAACAACAGTATGTGTTTGTTGAAATTTACCAAGTTGAATGATAAAATTAACAGATACACAATTTCTACGTATAACAAATATCAGATAGGTACATATTTCGATGAAAATGTTTTATAGAATTGTTTTATGGAAAAATGGAATGTAAAATAAATCGAGGAGAATTCTCTTTTTTTGAACAGAATGTTACTTTATTTTTGGGAAATTCTCACGAGTAAAAGGGTTAAAAACAAACAAGTCATTGGTTGTATTTAAGCAACGTTTATTGGTTGTTTTCAACAGAGAGCTTGTTAGATTTTAACACACATTCGCTTGGTTAAATTCTCACGAGTAAAAGGGTTAAAAACAAACAAGTCATTGGTTGTATTTAAGCAACGTTTATTGGTTGTTTTCAACAGAGAGCTTGTTAGATTTTAACACACATTCGCTTGGTTAAATTCTCACGAGTAAAAGGGTTAAAAACAAACAAGTCATTGGTTGTATTTAAGCAACGTTTATTGGTTGTTTTCAACAGAGAGCTTGTTAGATTTTAACACACATTCGCTTGGTTAAATTCTCACGAGTAAAAGGGTTAAAAACAAACAAGTCATTGGTTGTATTTAAGCAACGTTTATTGGTTGTTTTCAACAGAGAGCTTGTTAGATTTTAACACACATTCGCTTGGTTAAATTCTCACGAGTAAAAGGGTTAAAAACAAACAAGTCATTGGTTGTATTTAAGCAACGTTTATTGGTTGTTTTCAACAGAGAGCTTGTTAGATTTTAACACACATTCGCTTGGTTAAATTCTCACGAGTAAAAGGGTTAAAAACAAACAAGTCATTGGTTGTATTTAAGCAACGTTTATTGGTTGTTTTCAACAGAGAGCTTGTTAGATTTTAACACACATTCGCTTGGTTAAATTCTCACGAGTAAAAGGGTTAAAAACAAACAAGTCATTGGTTGTATTTAAGCAACGTTTATTGGTTGTTTTCAACAGAGAGCTTGTTAGATTTTAACACACATTCGCTTGGTTAAATTCTCACGAGTAAAAGGGTTAAAAACAAACAAGTCATTGGTTGTATTTAAGCAACGTTTATTGGTTGTTTTTAACAGAGAGCTTGTTAGATTTTAACACACATTCGTTTGGTTAATTTTACATGAGTAGCACGGTTATTAATAACCAATCAATGTGTTAAAACCCCAAATTTAGTAGGTTTTTCTTAACCAAGATACTTGTTTGAATTTAACCAAACAGGAAAACGAGACTGGTTGGTTAATATTAACGAAGCAACTTAATTGATAACAAACATTTAGTGTGTTATTTTTAACAACATGTATTTAACCTTTTTAACACGGTAGTTTTTAACAATAATAACTCATTTGTTTTCTACAGAGACTTAGTTGATTTCAACACATTTTTTTTTAACCGAGCGAAAATTCCACTCGGTTAAGGTCAATTTTTCTGCGTGAAGTTATAAACGTGTCGTAATAGTAGATTTCTATGGTTTCGTTCGTAATTTCTCGAATTATCTTTAACTGTAGGAATTCCAAGGTCTCTATGAAGATCATCATTTCTAATGAACCACGGTGCACTGACGAATGATCATAACACTTTATTTTAAAAATTTTGTAAAATATTTTGGTTTGTGTTACTGGTACAATCCTATATAATTATTGTAAACCATACGTCAACAGGATCTAGCACTCGCTTACATAAAAAAAGCTTATTCTCTATTGGAATATTTTCCGAGTTGTTAATAAATAAGTTAGTCAATTTAAGTTAATTGTACTATTTATTTAATAAAATGTATAAACTCCTTTTGCCTAAGGCCGTCGGCCAGACTGACATTTTAAACAATTATGGCAACATTTAAAACTCCTTCGATGGCGCAGGGCAATCGGCTTACATATATTTATGTATGTCTATCGCTTCATCCAACTCAAGCGTACGTACTTAGAAGAAATTCAAACAAAATTCTGTTAAAATGGGGCATACTGCTAATAAGTGGTGCAAATGGGAGGTCCCGTAGATATTGGCTCAGTTCGTTATAGTATGACCTGTGTTGAGATGCCCGTGCTTCACTTACGAATTGATCATTAAATCTTTGACCTGTTTTTTACAATAGGGTGCTCAACATATTTTTAATAGATAACGGGTGATTTTTTAAGAGGTTTAGAACTTTTTTTAAAAAAAAAACACAAAAAATGAATGAAATATTTATTTGAATCGATAGTTTGAACCTTGCAATTTAATGTTTAAAGATAATTTCATGCAAATGTTGACCGCGGCTGCGTCTCAGGTAGCCCATCCGCTGAGTCCAATTTTGGCATACTCTTTCACACATATCGGCCGGTATCTCACGAATGAATGCATGGATGTTGGCTTCCAGTGCGTCAATCGAAGCGGGCTTGTCCCTATACACATTAGCCTTGGCATACCCCCACAAAAAATAATCTAATGGTGTCAAATCGCACGATCTAGGCGGCCAATTGACCGGCCCGAAACGTGAAATTAACTGTTCACCAAACTCGCCTCGCAATTGCGCCATTGTTTCGCGTGCTGTGTGGCATGTGGCACCGTCTTGTTGAAACCACATATCATGCAAGTCAAGAACTTCCATTTCGGGCAAAAAAAAGTTTGTTATCATCGCTCGGTAGCGTTCACCATTGACAGTAACGCTGCGATTCGCATCATCTTTGAAGAAATATGGCCCAATAATGCCGCCGGCCCATAAACCGCACCAAACAGTGGCTTTTTCGGGATGCATTGGTAGCTGTTGTAATGCTTCTGGCTGATCTTCACTCCAAATGCGGCAATTTTGCTTATTTACGTACCCATTCAACCAAAAATGAGCCTCATCGCTGAACACAATTTTTCGATAAAAAAGCGGATCCTCGGCCAGCTTTCCAAGAGCCCATTCACCAAAAATTCGGCGTTGTGGTAGGTCGGCTGGCTTTAGTTCTTGCACCAGCTGTATCTTAAAAGGCTTTACGCCCAAATCCTTCCGCAAAATTTTCCACGTAGTGCTGTAACAAAGGCCTAACTGCTGGGAACGGTTCCGAATCGACATTTCGCGGTCTTCTGTCACACTAGCTGATACGGCCGCAATATTTTCTTCACTACGCACAGTACGTAAACGTGTTGGTGGTTTAATGTCCAACAAAGTAAATTTGGTGCGAAATTTGGTCACAATCTTCCGAATAGACTGCTCAGAAGGTCGAGAATGCCGATCATAAAATGGAAGCAGCGCGCGATGAACATTTCGAACCGAGCACGAATTTTGATGGTAAAATTCAATAATTTGCAAGCGTTGTTCATTTGTAAGACGATCCATGGTTAAATTGCAAACCAAACTGAAGCTGTTTGACAGTGACACAAGGTACTAAACACACGTCAGCTGTCAAAACCAGTGTTGCCAAAACCAAACCAGCTAAAAAATCACCCTTTACTAAGTGCTCATTGGGAGTAACAGATAGATTGTTAAATTTACATTTTAAATTCTTTTACTTACTGACTGTAAGCGAGCGCTCTAAACTTATCAAAACCCTTAAAATTATTGCCTTTCGGCCTTAAATCTATCTATATCTATGATTTGTTTTGTTTTTTAATTTTCAAGAAACTAGAAAACTTGAATTCCTTATTTTTGTTTTGTTTACAATTACTTAAAACTACCTAAGCTACCTAAATTACCTATAATCAGGTTGGTGATCGCGTCCATGGGCGCCTGACAGCCGCCAACAAGGGTTCATCCGTGCCGCCGAGCCTCGATCGAGGCCATAAGCGTCGGTCAAGTCTCGGAAGCACTGTTCATGTTGGCTAGCCCGGCCCCTCCCAAAGACCACCTACTCTAAACTTAAACTCACTAACTTAATGTCTAGCTTAAAACTAAGGAGGATGCTACGTAAGTAGCGTACCGACCCGGGAGAGCGTATCCCCCTTACCTCTTCCTCAAGCCGCCAAAATTCGGTGAACTGCTTTAAGATATCTGTTTTGTCCCGTTCCGCAATTGCGGTACTAAAACGGAGGAGCTCCTGAGCATTGGCGGCGTACCCGTCGTGGATGAGCCGCTTATCCCACGCGCCTCGGTGGTTGTGGTACGATACCGGCACACCATCTTTTGTCTGGACTGTCCCTTTCATGTCTACATGAAGAAATGCCTCAGGCGTGATAGAGCCAGACCGAAGCGTACTCTCGTGGTACATTAAATTGGGTTAGAATGCCCCTGAGATCAAGTTATTATCACTGGCTATCGCCCTTGCACGTGCCTCCGCATCACCTTAATAAGAAAATTGTCAATCCTATTCAGTCGAGCCCCATTGTATAGGGTCCTGTTGCGACATTATTTTATGTACTGAGATTCAGGAGTTCTAAACAACCCTAGAAAGGACCTGAGACATTGTCTCTCAAACACCCGAATCTTTTCCATATAGGACGGCGCTATATTGAACCACATGGGACAGCTATAAGCGTTGATAGGCCTTATAAGGGCCACGTAGTAAATGACCTTCACCCTGGAATCAAGTTGACTGCTGCGAAACAATCTCCTTGTCAGAGCGTAGGCCCTCCTAGCCCCAGCAGGACAGGCATCTATATGTTTGTCAAAGTGCAGATACTGGTCGAGCCAGATGCCAAGATACCTCACCACGTTTTTCATCGCCCCTGCTGTCCAATAATTGCTAATTTTCTCCAGTTTTTTTCTGGTATCCCCATAGGCCCCAGCCAATGTAGTTATGAACAGGATTGTTTCCGATTTTTGGAAATTGATTTTCAACTTCCAACCATCGCAATACCTCTTAATTTGCTCGAAGTCAGGCTGCAGAAGGATGTTAATGATCTCGATTTTTTGTCCTGGCCTGTCTGTAAGCCACTAGATCGTCCTGATCAACTGCACGCTTCCGCTAATTTCGATGTAAAGTGTTTCATGTTCAGGTTTGATGCAATCAAAACACCTAGTAATTTATATGAACAACTTCAATTGGCCCACCCTGATACGTCCATTTGTCCCGTCGGCAGTACCCACCTTCCTCCACCTTCATCACCTTCGCCTTTGCTTAGCTTAGAGACAAGTTCCAGGTTTTGCAGTAGCCTTCCAATTTGTTTATCATCCAGCAGAGCACCTTCTATAGTATCTGCAAAAAGAGCCATTTCATCAGCAAATAACAGCAAAGGAATTTGTGTTCTACGCTTATTGAATTGAATTGAATCTCATTCATGCTTTCTACTACGAGTATGTCATTCATATATAAAATGAACATCAACAAGCTAAGGACACATCTTTGTTTTACGCCCATAGTTGTTCGGATCTCCTCAAATAAATGGATTCCATTCCAGATAGATAGACGATAATGACTTTAGTTAAAAATGCAATTTTGTAGAGTTTGTAAAAAAGAGCTTCGCGTGGTATTTTATCAAATGCTGCTCGGAAATCTCAGAAATTGTTTGGGTCTCTTTTTATAGATCTCTGCTTTATTCACAAGTGAAAATATTTGGTCAATTGTTGAATAAAAAATAAATAGTTGGCGCAACAGGTCCGTAGGACCCTAGGCATAGCTTCTCACAACCATTCGTTTTGTGTGAGTTTTTCATTTTTGGAACGAATGGAAGGGATCTAAAATTTTATGCCGAATCCAAACGGCTAATTGAGAAGCCTATTCAAGACAGTTATACTCTCGGATGCTTGTCAGGCTTTCACGAGAGGTTGTTGAACACTAAGTTCTTAAACCAGATTGAACCTCAGAATTTGAAAGTTTTTTTGTTTTCAACCCACGTGGTCAGCCTATTGATAAGTACAGCTGAGAATAGCTTAATTCACGCATTAGGAATGATATTTCCCTACAATTAGCCTTGTAGTCTCCCTTTTTGTGTTTCGCTTTGCAAAAGCTTATTCCGATTGAATTCAAATGTAAGCGCTGTTAAAAATTCGGGGTACAGTTCTTATAGAATTCAAAGGGCAGATGATCTTCTCGTTGCTGCGTATTGAAACGGTGCTGAGACATGGGGTATGTTGAGGAGCTGAGTGAAATGGTCTCTGAGCACGGCCTGTCGCGATAACAGTTGTGTTTCCGTTTTCGACCTTCACGGCCTCTCAGAATAAATAAATATGCCTGGCTCTAATGCATTCCCTATCAAACACTTCTGTTGTCTATCTCTACTATTTTCTCCTAGTATAGTCCTTTTTATGATCTCCGTTAGTAGGTCAGTGGTGGTAGGAGTACTAGTCGCTTCATCCACCTCCGCTATACAATATTCCTCTTACCTTTTACTATCAAAATGTAAGAGGTCTGCGCTCGAAAACCAGTGCTGTTCTACGCCAATCGCATACTCTCCCATTCGATATATATATTCCCTTACTGAAACCAACCTAATCCCCGACATAAAGAGTCAAGAGTTATTTCCTCCTTCATTTAATGTGTTTCGAGACGACGAAAATACCCTCCCTACAAACGATTCTCCTTGTAGAGGCGTTCTACTGGCCGTCCACGATAGCCTTGACTCATCCCCTCTTGCTACTTCCTCATCTTCAAAACTTGACTTTGTCTCAATAAAAATAACACTCCCCAAGATGTCCCTGTACGTTATGTGCTTCTATATTCTACCAGCCCAACCTATAGAATCGTACCAACTTGCCATTGACGCGATTGACATGCTCTTTCCATGTTTTACAGAGATCTATTTACCTCTATTTCTCTCTATGTTCCCTTTTCTCGACATAGAACTTCATTAAATTCCCCCCCGTGGTATAATCAAAGACTTCGTTCCTTACGTAACAAAAGAAATAAGCTATGGACAGTACATCTCCGCACTGGTTCTTCTTCCGACTATTCCAATTATCTCGGTATTTATCTTAATTTTTCCCAGCTTTATAACTCTCTCTACCAACGCTATCTAAATGATGCACATACCAATCTAATAAACGACCCTAAGTCCTTTTTCCAATTCGTAAACTATAAAAAAAAATCGGGCGGCTACCCTCCTTCTCTCTCTTACGAAAATGTATCTTCCACCGACCCACATACCATTGCCAACTTTTTTGCCACATTTTTTAAATTATCTTTTGCCGATGACTCCTTCTCACCGGATACCTCTTACTTCCACTACCTGCCTAACTTCTCTATCGGTCCCTTTCTCTCTCATACTGTTGACCCTTCCCTTATTGAAAATAAGTTACAATTGCTTAATGACGAGTTCTTACCCGGCCCAGATGGTCTTCCAGCCATTTTCCTTAAGAAGTGTTCTTCTAATCTCTCGCTCCCACTTTCTTATCTCTTTCATCTTTCTCTCTCAAACGGAGAATTTCCCCAGATTTGGAAAACCTCGTTCATTACACCGATCCATAAAAAAGGATCAAAAAGTGAAGTTACTAACTACCACCCAATAGCTAAACTCTCGCATATACCCAAAATTTTTGAAAGTATTGTATATGATGTCTTAAGCTTTCGGACCAAGTCCCTTTTTTCACCCTACCAACACGGTTTCCTGAAAGGTAGATCGACTACTACAAATCTCGTCGAATTTGTTTCCTTTGCCCTCTCATCCCTAGAGAATGGCAATGAAGTCGACGTCATCGCAACTGACTTCAGCAAGGCGTTCGATAAGATATCACATCAATTAATCCTCTTCAAATTGTCTGCCCTAGGCTTTGAACCTATATTGATAAAATGGATATCTACCTACCTTGAAAACCGCTATTATAGCGTTCGCTTTAGGTCCGTACTGTCGTCCTCCTTTTTAGCAACATCTGGTGTCCCACAAGGCAGCCATTTAGGTCCCCTTCTCTTCATCCTAACGGTAAATGATCTTGAGAAGATCATCGAACACTCATCTCTCTCTCTCTACGCGGATGATACCAAGTTCTTCAAAATCATCTCTTCACCCCAAGACTCCTGCCTCCTTCAACAAGACCTTGACCATTTTTCGACCTGGTGCCTTAAAAATTGTTTAGCACTCAACATCACCAAATGCCAATCCATTACCCTTCACGCAAGTGCAACAAGTCCCCTCGCCGACATTACGTTCTTCACAGTCAACCAATCTCTCTCGTTCATTCTCTTCGCGACCTTGGTATATTGTATGACACGGAGCTAAATTTCCGTTCGCATATTGACGAAATAATTTGTAAGGCCAACTCCACACTTGGATTTGTTAAACGATGGTCTAAAGAATTTTCCGACCCTTATGTGACTAGATCTCTCTATATCTTCTTAGTTCGCCCCCTCCTCGAATACGCTAGTCAAGTGTGGTCTCCCTTTCATCGAGTTCATGCACACAGAATTGAGAGCGTCCAACGTCGCTTTCTTAGATTTGCGCTTCGAGGACTGCCTTGGGACTATCCTTTTATCTTGCCACCCTACATAGACCGGCTCAATCTCATTAACCTGAATTCCCTTGAGGAACGCAGAGACGCTGCAGACATCCTTTTTATTTATCGTCTTCTCTCCGGCACCGTCGATTGCGCGTCCCTTTACAATTCTATTTTCTTTAACACAAACCCCCGTAGTCTACGTTGCCCTCGTCTCTTTTACCCCCTCCAAACCATCGTACCTCATATGGCTCCAATGAACCAATCTCCCGTATGCTTCGAAAGGTCAATTCCAACCTTTCTGTTTTCGATTTCAATCGCAGCACTGCCCACCTCAAACTCGATCTCCTTCACCATTCCCCTTATCTCTAAGTCTTAGTTTTAAGGCTTTTCATGTCTTAGTTTTAAGTTGTTACTTTAAGAATAATAAATTTTAGTTTTAGCTTGTATTAAGCGAAATATATGGGGGTATTGCCCCCACCAAAATTAGATTCGCTCTATATACACTGAGATCCGCATTTAGATTGTCCATATAAACTTTGGTAATAGTGCTAATTGCACAGGATTTATCGAGTAAGAGGGAGACGTAATCTTAAAAGTTGTTTCAAAAGTCATGCTATCTGAGAATGCTTTCATTGCCACTAAACTCGCTGAGTGTGGAACTCCAAAATCCCGACTGATAGCAATAGTCGTCGTTTGGCACACTATTTAGTGATTTGCCTATATATAGCCTATTTCTTCTAAATTGGTTATCCACATTATATTTTACAATAAAAGATCTATCTTTAACGTTTTTAACAATGTAACCATACAACCAATCTTTTTCTGCTTTCCAAAACATTATATTATCGTTCTCTTTCATACTGGATAGTTCTATTATAATAGTTTTCAATCTAACTATTATAATAGAACATCCGTTTTTCTTTGAGTCTTTTTTTAAATTTTCTGCGCGTTAAGTTCATGTGGCTTTAAATTGCTCGTTGACGTAGGATTTTTATTTTTGACTTCACGCCCCATAAAGAGCTAGCAGGTGACAGAAACATATTTGCCTATATCCGAATTCTTCTTTCTGACACTCGTCATAACATTTCTTTAATATTTGCTTTCCTATTGCCACACCCTTTTCGGCCAAACCATTACTCCGCGGATAGCGCGGGCTAGAAAATGCAAGTTTAACATTAGATTGGTCTGCAAACTCGTTAAATTTACGGCGGTTAAATGGATTGTCATCGGAACGAATCTCAAAAGGAAAGCCAAGTTTCGTAAAGAGCCTATCCAATCAAACATTAATTATGTGGCCTATCGATTTGTCTCTTAGCCGTTCGACACCAAGCCAATTTGAATATGCGTCAATTACTGCCAAATTATGGAACCCCACCGTGCTCAAAAATACATATCGCAATTTTTTTTCCCATGCGAACTCAGGTGACTCATGAAGTTTTAATGGTTCTTTTGGGTTGTTATACCTGTACTTTTCGCATATACGACACTGTTGAACTTTTTAGTCTATTTCCTTTGAGATAAGATACCTGACCAGTAAAATAACCTCCTTGCACGTAACCGAGTTTTTTCAACGCCTAAGTGAGGAGCATACAACATTTCAATGACCTGAGTTCTAAGCTTTGTAAGTACAATTAGTTTTTTTTTTGTAAAATTTCTTATTATTTATATATTTTATTTTAAGATCCGGATATTTTAGCAAGAACATTCGTTAGAGCATGACAGTTACTTTGTCTAGTTCCTTTTTCGCCAACGTCTCAAGAGGCTTGTGGTCAGAGTGAACTTCTACTTCACGACCATAAATGTAAAAATTAAATTTTTCACGCGCGACAGTGACAAGTAACTCTTTCTCAATTTGGGATCATTTTTGCTCAATTGCCGATAAGCTTCTTGACGCAAAAGCTACTGGTTGCCCTGCTTGCAGAAGGACACAGCCTACTCCGTCCTTAGAAGCATCAGCTTGTATGACTAATGCCTGCTTAGGGTCAAACATTCTCAGCACCGGTGCTTGGCTTCTTATGTTTTTTATGTTTTCAAATTCTTTTTGGTGTTCCGCTTGCCACTCCCACTTCTTTCCTATTCTTGTAAGTTCTCTTAGTCTGGTAGTTATTATGGCTAAATTAGGTATATATTTCGCTGAATATTAACATAAACCTAAGAATCTCATTACACTTGTCCTGTCTTGGGGTGGGAGCAATTCAACTATAGCCCTGGTTTTATGCTCCCTGCAGAAATTGTTTGGCCCATAAATTTGACCTGTGTCTGTCTGTATTGAAGCTTGCCTTTATTAAATTTGATATTGTTTGCCATTGCCCTTGTAGTTTGTGCCCGAGACAAACAAATCGTCAAAATATATCTCAACTCCTGGTATATCTCCAAACAATTGGCCCATCTTTCTCATGATCCAATTCAATCGGCAAGACCCAAAATGGGCTGAAACTAACTGTCAACTATTTCAAAGTCAATTGGAACAATTCCCACCTTCAAATTAACAATACACGGCAATGCTATCTTTTCTCAAAAACTGATTTTATCATTATTATACGGAAACAAATAATTTTTCGATTTTTTAATTAAACCCTCATAGTTAATTTCTTGAATATAGGTTAGGTTAGGTAAGGTGGCTGGGGTGTCTAAAAAGACACACTTAGACAAAATTAGTTTAGGCCCTTTGTGATACCACATGAGTTAAGGGAAGGGGGGAGAAGGCCAGAGTGCTATTTAGGCCGGACAGCTAGTGGGCATTATTGCTGTCTTGTGGTGTGACTTTTGTCTTCGTCTGTTTATCCTCGGATAAGGGAAAGGTGACCGAAACAGTCTTTCACCCGCCTCAGACAACTCCTTGAAGAGATGAGACTGGGGATGACTATTGGACGGTGTGTCTTCGAATGTACGACGGGTGACCGAAACAGTGTGCCCCTCGCTTATATTCCTCCGACATCTCGTCGAAATGACGTAAACCGGTATGCGTCATCGGTGATTATAATAGATCGGCCCTTACGTTAAGTACCTTACTTGAGGCTTAATATGGGTGACAAGGGTGACCGAAGCAGTCCAATCCTCGATTGTAATCTACAAACGGCCCGTCTAAGAGAGAGCGGGTGATGTGGCCAGCGGTCGACAAAAAACCAACTGCTGACGCTGAATATTTATTGAAGATCATTGAAGCCGTTTGAACTTTTTTATGTACTTGCTGATACAGCGTATGTCCTCGAAGATCCTTATTGCCTCTTTGAATAAGGAAAATTTAATCGATTGCATAGGAGCGTATGGTTCACTGTTGTTGGTTCAGTGAAGGCCGCTTCATCGTCTGGCTAGTTCGCCTGCCCGGAGTGTCGCTGTAACCCAGAACGGGGTAATGAACATATGTCCGCAATCTCGTTAAGACTTTCCCGGCATTGTTTTACCAACTTTGATCTGGTTGTTGGTGTATTCAGGACTTTTATGGCTGCCTGACTGTCTATGTAGAGGACGGTAGCTTTACCGTCTATCGCAAACGGGGCAAGTCTGCAGGCTGCCTCTCGTATGGCCATCATTTCAGACTGAAAGACGATACAGTGGTCTGGGAGACGTAAGGCAATATTGATTTCGGGTGATTGAGAATATGCTCCCGCTCCCGTACCTTCCGTGGTTTTGGATCAATTTGTATAGACTGAAGTCTGTATCTGAAGTGCATATCTGTGTCATTCTCCCATTCGGAGCGTTCTGGGATTATTGCTTGGTATGTTAAAGTCTTCGAAGGGAATTGTATAATCCGCTTTATCCGCGATTTAGCCAGGGAGGATACTCATATTACTTGATTATACTTCCACGGAAAACAACAAACTGTGTATGACTGCTCAGCCATTTTCTTTGCCAACACTTTGAATGCCTCCACTTTTGGCTCGTGCTCCTCTGCAGACAACAGCTTCATGTTTTGTTCGCACAATTCAGCGATTTTACATTTTGCGAGGATTTCATCTGACTTGCCTCTAGGAATTTTGAGCGTAATTTCTTGTTATCAAGCCCAAGAATTATTTTGTCTCTAATCATTCGGCTGACGTACGATTGCCCACAACGATCTGCTGTACACAGAAAATCACAGTTTTTCGCTTGGTTCCGTATTTCGGTCTCAATAAATGGTTGATATTTTTTCTGTATTATGCAACCAAATTTGTAGGTTCCATTAACACGTTGCGACGCTGTATGCAACATTCTACCGTGTCATAACTGAAGTCAATGTTCTCTGTGCTTTTGGAAGTGCGAGCGCAGTATAAATCTCAATGCCCCTTTCTCCAATATGGTGTAAATACAATGCCACCTTTACTGACTCCGCAGCGCCAATCTCGTCTGCTGCAACCAAAAATATTTCGAAATTTTGCTTCCACATTGGCCAATTCTTTGCGGGCTCATCAAAGTTCATTTCACTCGGGCCTCTAATACTTTGTTTGGCTATTTTCACTGAATTACTTTTACAATAGATGCTTGTTTTATCAAAGTCGCGCGGCCAGCGCCTACAATTTAAATATATTAGGACTCTCTTATAGCTTTTGGCGTCCATTTTAAGTACCAGCTTACTTCTTCCACTTGTTTGAAAATTATATTTACCGATTTTAGCTGCTTTCTCTATCCAAAAAATTCACCAATTGTCCTTCCATATAAATTGGTTTTTACTGCAGGTATACTTTTTACTTCATATTGCGAAAAAATAATCTTAAAGTTAGATTTTTTATAATCTACTGCATGCGTTTCAAAAAGTACAACAATATCAAATTCATCGAATAATTATAAAAAATCTCCAAATAATAATTTACTCCTGTTACATTATAACTTAGAACATGTTGTTCTTGTTTTTCGGTGTTCTGGTAGACGGGTAATCAATTCGCTGTCAAATTTGAACGTGCCCTTGGGTTTCCACCCAACTTGTGTAAGGCGGTTGATATTTTGACAGGTCCTTTTGGCTTTAGCTGGCTGACAGTTCTTGTAAAAAAATTGTTAAAAATGGTGGTTATTCCCCGAATGCTTGTTTTATCAAATCCACGCCACATCTAAGTCCATCGGATATATTCCAGTAAAACATTTGCTCGTCCACGTAAAGCTTGTCATCTTTAAGAGTAAGTTTTATTTACTTTCGGAACTCGCAAAGTACTTTCATGACCGCAACCAATTTGGGCCTCTTGTGATTTTGCGGCAAATCCTTGCGGATGCTAACTTTTGTCTTTTAGCTTATTAGCGTTGCGGAGCATGCTATAGCACAGTGGGGAGATTTTATTTTCACGAATACAGTACCGCTATTCGAAGCGTGGCCACGCATTTTGTTCGCTTCTTCGACGTCAGTGTTGACCTCTCACTTCTCTATAAGTTTTGCTATGACTGTGGAGATCTGTAACTCCGAATGATGACCAGTCAGCTGCAGGCACACACACTGATCATGCACACACTTGAAGCACACACACGTCTAACGCAGACACTTGTCGCATGCACTTGACATGCACACACTTGCTAGGGCTCAGTCGATAAGTGACCGAGAAGGAGGAAACACGTTTCGGGTTATTGTGTCAGCAAATGTAAATATAATATATATAGTTGGCGCAACAGGTCTATAGAGACCCAAGGCCTAGCTTCTCACAACCATTCGTTTTGTGTGAGTTTCATTTTTGGAACGAATGGAGGGGATCTACAATTTTATGCCGATTCCAAACGGCTAATTGAGAAGCTCTTAAGACAGTTATACTCTCGGATGTTTGTCAGACGTTCGCCTGAGGCGGCGCAGTGGAAAAAACCCTAAGTTGGAATTTTGGGTTTTTGCGGGAAATGTAAATATCTGAACAAAATAAATAATTGTCTCTGCATATCTTGAGTGTAGTGTTTAATTTAGTTCGGATAGACCACGGGTCACTACACGGACTTTGCACCGGATCTTTATAGTTCTTTTGGCAAATCCAAAATTGATTTTTTTCATTGCCTGTTTATTTGAGCCTTCGTAATCTCCGTACCAAGCAACTGAAAATACTGTTTTTGTAGCGACCCATAGCAAGATCTGCATTATTTGCATCCCGAATTTCTTTCAGTTTCTCGATACTGATGCCTGTTATACATTCCTTTTCTATGTTACACAAAGTTTCCCTTGGGCGGCGTTTTTCACTATTAAAATGGTCAGGTGAAGTCTCCTTGATATCTCTTTTGTTCAAGAGCGACGGTGAACTTAAACTAGTTCTATATACTAAGGCTTACTCATTGCAAACGGAACTTGAACCGTATTTATAAATACAGACAGAGTTATTTTCTATGCAAAATACACGTGGAACGATTCCGTTTCGTTTAGAGAGATGTTTTACCTATATACTAGAAACATATTAGGACAAACATGGTTCTGTATTTTCTGCTTCGTATTTTCATTAACTTCGATTTCATGAGTAAATTTTTCATAAATAACTGAAGAAAAATTGCTCAAAATTTTTTTTATTTTCCCTCAACCAATCTGAATTGTTGATTTTTCATAAATATTTAAGCAAAAGTGCACTTATTCATAAAAAATACTATCCACACGTAATGAAAATTTTCAAATTGAACGTATAAAATTCTATGAACGCTGCCAGCAACTTTGCCGACTACGGAAGTGGCATATGCAAGGTGCGAGTGTGTTGTGGTGAGCCGTTTCTATAAATGCTGTCATATGCGGCCTTAGAATCGATAAACTAGTGATGGGTATCGACTTGGACTTCTTGGATTTTCTCCCGGTCCTAAAACCGCACTGATAGGGTCTAATCAGTTGATCGACATATGGTTTCAGGTGATCACACAGTACGGCAGATAGGATCTTATATGCGATGTTAAGGAGACTGATGCCTCGCAGTATAGTCTCCTCTTTTGTGGATCGGGCAAATAATGCTGATTCGAGTCATTAGGCATACTTTTCTCTGAACAAATCTTGGAGGCGATTTGGTGCATACTCTCTACCAAGCCATCTCCGGTTGCCTTCCGAAAATTGTTCCTGGAATAACAGTTTGTAGCCGTTCTCCTCACAGCATTTCCTCGATGTTGTGGTGTCTGGGATATCCGCATTCGTACCTGGTCTACAACAAGGTAGTGGTTTTTACTGTCTGTATGACCGATTTTTCGAATTTTGCAAAACAGGGGGCAAGACTTGTGTTGTGTGAAAATAGATTTGTAGTTAAAAAACACTTTTTTTTTTTATTTTCGAGGGTTGGTGGAAAAACAATTTCGTTATTATTACTTACATTGAAACTCGTTTGGGAAAAACCAGCAATAAAAATATCTGCGCATAATTATGAGCAGACGGGCGTAAAAAAAGGGTCATAAAATTATAGCATTCACATTATTCCGTCCCGGGAAAAAATGATTTGAGGCTACCTGTGACAAACTTCTGTGCACCAGCAGTACCTAAAAAGTACAACTGAAATTGCATTTGAAGATTATTGTATTGAAGTGCTAGCTGGAGTCCTTATCAGCTTATCTTAATAAATAAACTACCTACTGTTCCTTTTATTTCGAATATTACTATAAAATGAAAACATAAAGTGGAAAAATATTGTGGGTATTTGTGGATTTGGAATTACAATCTTTTGTGCAAACAATAATAAGGAGATTGCCTTTCAAAATTTCACAAAATGGAGTGAGCACTTTTTATTTCTTGTTTTTTACTTTGGATTGGTACAAAAAGAAATCAATCTTTCTTGGAATTGATAACACTTTCCGAATATCGATTTCTTTTCTGATTTACATAAAACACGTAAACAAGTTTCACATACGTGAAGTTAGTTAGAATGAAAAACGTGAATTGCAGTTCGATAGAATAGTGAATTTGTTTTCGTTTGTAGTTCAACCGTTAGAATGGTAGAACCATTTGAAAAAAAAATGTTCGCGATTGCTTTAAACCGTTTAACCCTCAAACCGTGCCAAGCAAAGTGATAAAATTTTAAATTTTTGAAAGTGTTCGACTTTAGTAATCTAAAAAAATTGTACCAATCGGCCAATTTAAGCAAAACGTTAGCTTCTAACTTCCGGTCGTCATTAATTTATTGTTGTTGGGATGTCCATATATGGATGCAACTCTAGGGGATGCATTTTTTGACTTTAATTGCGTTTTATTACCTAACGCTTGAGTTTATTTGGAAATTTTAAATGCAGTTACACAAGTTAGGAAATTTATACAGGGTCCGCCAAATACAGCTGCACACAATCGATAATGTGCTTAAAAATTGGACCGATCGTGTAGGCTACTGCATGGCCAACCGAGGCAGCCATGTGAATGAAATTATCTTCCATTATTAACCGGAAGGATTGTACTTTCAAATAAAAAAAAATAAATTTGAGAAAATATTCAGTAGTTTTTTTTTATAAGCATTTTCAAAAAAAAAAGTTATTTGGCGGACCCTGTTAGTTAGTAGTATTTAACATCGTATACGAACACTACACGTTACTTAGCTCCTAAGATATTTTAATAATAAAAGTATATTATTTTTCAAATAAAGATTTTTAGCAAATTATTTCGCGTGACCGTTAAAGTGACACCGTGTGATCGGGTGTCAATTTTTTTTTTTTTTTTCAAAATATATGTGTACTTGAAATAAAACTATTATTTACTTTTTCGCAAAATTAGAGTATATATATACACACATAAAACATAAATTACATTAATATCGCTAAAAAAAACTGTGTTGAAATTATTATTGCTTTTTTGAAATTTTGGAACATATTTATATACGACATGTAATTCCATAACTTATTATGAAGGTCATAACAATTCGGTTCATTAAAGAGCAAGAAATCCTTTGTAAAGATTAATCTTTAAACTGTTTCAGCACACAAACGATTACGAATTTCTGCTTTATTTAAATTAATAGCAGAAAATATTCCTTCAACATTTGCACCGGAATGTGGAAGCGATACAATTCGTTGAAATTCATGTTTCGTTTGAGTTGATGGAATGTCGGGCTCTGCCCGACTCACATTATATTTACATAATAATGGAATCAATACAAAATTGTTAAACTCAAAAATCTTGAAATTTGATGAATTTGAGGTAAAAAGTCTTGTACATATTTTGGAGCTCAAAAATCTTGAAAAAAAAGACATATCTGTAATCTGGTACCACTGGATATGGTACTAAAACAAATGACGCCACGGAAGAGAGTCGATGGCCGAAGAGAGTTACAGTCATAATCATAACTAATAGTGAAAACATAATACTCGTATGAGTTATGAGACTCTTCAGTCTACACAGAGCCAGTTCACGCGTATGCACAAATCTAAGAGATAATTTTCTTTTCAAAATGTGTGGTATGGAATTGGGTAGGTGTACAGTGTAGGTGAGCCGGAGCTGACGGTAGCGTTGCCAACCAATTTTGACGAAAAAAAGCCTAAAATAAAAGATGCCTTCCTGAATAATATAATGCCTAAAATAATTTTTTTTTTGTAAATTTTTTTAAGATTCGAAAAATACACACGTAATTGTTCAAGTATTCACTTCTGTCAACACTCCCGGAGTGCTTCATGTTTTTTTTCGTTCTGCAGGGTCGTCAACATTAAATCCGTCCTTAATCGATGTTCCTAATTGATTCCTAACAATTTTGTTTTTCTGTGGTTGGGTAGTTAACCCCACGTACAACCCCCATCCTGGAGGACAGCGGGTCGGAAACTCCGTTGTTCACTTCGGGGACTAGTTCCTGGTGGCTACCAGCCAAGGAAAAATAAGCGCAATTGATGTGTATGAACCAGTTGCACCTACTGGGCATCGCCAAGTTGATGCCGTTCAGTACCTACTCTATTCATACAACGCTTTGTACGCTTTTTTTGTCGACTTTAAGGCGGCTTTCGACACCGTGAACAGAAATTCACTTATTTATAAGTTGAGTTCCATAGGTGTATCAACAAAGTTCCTACAAGTTTATAAGAAACTTATATATAATACTTCAGCGTCGGTTTGGAATGGAAATGAAAGGTCTAGCTTTTTTGAGACCCATACTGGTGTTCCTCAAGGCTGCGTTCTCAGTCCCATTCTATTCGCGCTTTTTATTGACGACGTACATGAATACCTGCCTGGTGGTGTTTCAATTGGAGACACCGTCATCAAAGTCTTGCTATATGCTGATGACCTCGTTATCCTTACAGATAACCCTCATACGCTGCAACTGCAGATTAATAAACTGAAGCAGTACTGCGATAGCTGGGAACTGAAAATTAACACTGAAAAATCAAAAATAATGATTTTCCAACATTCAAAACGCATCAGAAGAATACAGAACGAGAGTTGGCAACTGGCTGGTGAACCTATTGAGGTCGTTGATAAATTTAAATATCTAGGTCTCCTACTAACCCACAATCTCGATTTGCGTCCACATGTGGAGGATAAAATAGCTAAGGCAAAAACAGCAATAAACCTAATGTGGTCAAGATTTTATTGCAACAAAAATGTTGACACAGCTTCCAAATTTAAAACATTCAATGCCACCATTAAAGCTTGCCTTTGTTATGCAAATCAAATCCTCGGTTTCAAAAAAATCGAACAGTTTGAAAGCCTACAACGCTTCTTTTTTAAACGTGTCTTTAAACTTCCCACAACAGTCCCTAACTATGCCATTTACGTAGAATCAGGAATTCCCGAAATTTACTATAAAAATCTGAAAGCAAACGCGGACTACGTGGTGAAGGTAATAAAACGGCGCAACACCAATCTTCAGAACCAGCTGCTAAGATATGCTTTTCGCTGCAAATTAACGCCTTTTAGTGACTGGTTCGATCTGGCAGCAGAATATGGTGTGGAACTAAACCTAACCCTGGAAAATGTCAATGACTGGCAATATAACTTTTACGATTGTATAGCGCAGATAGACGAACGTTTTTATGAGAACTGCCTGAACAGGGCGCAAACCTCCGACTCTAGAAGCATATATAGAACTCTAAGCCATTCATTGGACACAAATAACTATTTTTGCAATGAGTTAACAACTTACGAAATTAGCATAATCTTCAGAATCAGAACTGAGACTTTAGGCCTAAATTTTGTACCGCACAGACAGGATCTTCAAAGAACATGCAGCCTCTGCAATTTAAATGTGCCGGAAGACGTTTTCCATTTCCTCGCAGAATGTCCAATACTTCTCGAAATTAGGAGACTGTATTTCTCCAAGAGTTTTCTCACACTTCAGGAAGCAAAAGAATTGTTGAACGGTCTTTTTGGTTGGAAGTTGCTATCGCAATATAGTATACATGCCTACAAGTATCGCAATAGTTTTTTGAATATGTGATCTTGCAAAATTGTACAATATAAAAAAACAGAGGTACAGTCAGAATTATTTTTGTATTTATTTTAGCTTTTTTTATTCTCTTTTCTTTTTTCTTTTTCACTATAGTAAAAATTAATCAATGTTTTTATTACATTAATTTTTAAATTATAAAATGTATCAGGAAATAATGTCAATCAATCGGCAGACGGCAATATAAAGCTATGCTTTTCCCTTTATGTTATATATAAAAAATATGTACTATCATTGAATTTATTTAAATAAAGAATAATAATAAATAATAATAATAATAATACAACAATCTTATCGAAGGTTAGTATAAAAAGCGGGAAAGAATGGTTTGCCATTCCTCTCTTTTTACTGCTTTTCACGCTTCACGATGTTGAAGATACTTTCATTTACATCATTTTCCGAGCAAAGCGGGTATAACCCTCTAGCTACAACGCGTAGAGAACTTTCCGACTCATTCTCAAAATTATACCATTCGATTTTATATGTATTTAACTTAGAGACTGTAACTTTTGTGGTCTTAAACGTTGACTCTCCACTCATTGTTCCTAATTGACGGTACTTTGTAGTCTATTGGCAACAATGTCTTTAACATGGTATGTAACTTGATAAAGTCCGCAATACCGATCACGTTAATTGGCGGTGGGATTCATTATCATTATCTCAGGTGAGAAAACAACAATCGGTTTCGTGACGTTCTTCTTTGTCAGTATGGTATGCAGCTTTTACGGGGTTACTTGGACTAGAATTGGATTCATCACGTATAGTTCGTCCAAACTTCATTGAAATTTTCACGCGCAGGTCTCTTACATGAGATATTTTGCTCTCTTTGCGACACAAAAAAGTGTCTTGCAACAATAAATCAAGCTAAAAAAAAATGTGTGTGCACTTCAAACAATGTCTCTATCGATCGACACAACACGAGACTGGGGCCGAATTACCGCATCCGTGAGCGAACCATACGATACTTAATTTTGTGGATTTTACAATCAAAAGAATAACAAATTCAGTCACGTATTACTCGATCACGGATGTGGTAATTCAAAACCCTGATTTCAACACAGAATCGTCGCTAGCGTGTGCAAAGAATACACATTTTCCTCAAAATTTGGAAATTTGGAATAATTTGCTCTTCTCTAACGTCTATGATGAAAATTTGAGTTTTGTGTTCATTCAGTAGTAAGTAGGTATTTCATTAAGGCTTTTATTTTCCACCGGGTCTAGTTTTTAGACCAGGCACTTTAGTTGCCTTCGATCTATTAGGCACACACGCATTAGTTTTAAATTCCGATGGTGGCGATCTCGTTACAGTTGAACTTTTTCTGAAAGCGGTACATAAAAGCAATAAACGCCTCTTCCCAGAACTCGTAGAGTTCTCGACATCCGACGAGCGAGAATTTTGCTGTGAATTCAGGATTCTGGAGTACCACTTAATATATTATTTCCTCTAGTTTTGCTTATTGAATTGTTGAAATCATAATTACACTAGTCGGCATAAGTATTTTAATTAGTAATCATGTGAAGAAAACAAAGTTTAAAACTAACAAAAGTAAGAAATAAAGAAGAATTTAGTGAAATGCTTTCGCTTCAATAACTTTTTGAAGGCGTCTCTGTACTGAATCCAATAATTTTTGAAGAATCTCTGGAGATATATATTTCCAAAGGAAATACATACAAACTTATATCTGGTCTATTTAAGATAGCACTATTAGTGACAACTCGAACTTAATATATGAAATATGAAGTGCGATAAATGCTTACATGGTGGCTTTATGCATTCTTTCGTTCTATAAATTTTGCATGTATTTGTTGTTTTTTAGTTTATACAATTCATCACAGCCAATACCAGTTCTTCTTGTACCAAGGAATAGGGATCTTGAGACGCCTCCCACTTGCCCTAGGTAAAGACAGCTTTTTTTTGCTTAACATTTTAAAATTTTTAAAGCTGCTTGTAGGTCCATCCTAATTACTTTAAAAGATTTTCTTCAGCTTTATTGCCCATTTGACCTACATATGTTTAGTGTGAAGGTTAAAAATTATTATTAGCAATGCTCTCTGATTTGCGTTCAAACATACCACTCCGTTAAACAACTATTGAATTTGACTAGACTTTTTGGTGTCATTTATTTCCTATGGAAAATTGTACATTGCGCCTCGTGTTTTTTTTCCGACTGCTGCATCAGTTTTGCAGGGAACTGGAACAACGGCTAGAAGTTAGAATACAGAACCGTAAATATGTGTAATAATAAGCAAGAGCTCTGGCAAAATATAACATCGTCTATGTAGGGCTGATAGTCTAATTAAGATTGTTTTCTTTCTCCAATATTTGAGGTGATTTGGTGCTTGACATTATAAATCATCAAAGCCGCTTTTTTATAAAACATTGTATATCTAAGCTAACTTATTCTATACTTGGGAATTGAAGTGAGTGGGACCGGGCTCTATTTTTGGAAATATTGCCATCACCATCTTTATGTGATTCCCAAATAATGGTGCAGTGAAGCTGCGGCAACCGCCACAAGGGCACTCAAGGGCTATGGATTTCTAAATACCACTGCAACACATTTACTGCGAATACGCCTTTAAATGAATAGACCAATCCTTAATTAAACTGTTGCGCACTTTAACATTTTAAACTGAGAGGTGTGTCCATCAGTTCGGTTTACTTTTTTGTGTTTATCTGTAAGTCCAAATTAAAACGACGTGAGTTTTGCTTTTCAATTTTATTCGGTAACTTACTATCTAAATTTTTGTTACTTAGCTTTATTCGGTAATATGTATATTACTATCTAAAACTTTGTTACTTATTTTATTCTTGTATTTGTAGGATTTTTGTTTAAGTAGATTTGGAAAAAAAATAAATTAGCCATAAGTATAAATGATTTAGAAGATCGCTACCCAAAACAATTGAATGTTCAAGACTGATGTCGTCATTCCATAGGTTCAATATAATAAAAATCCTTCGAATCATTCAAAACAAGGTTCGACGAACGAACAAAAAAGAATGAGGCTAAAAAGAGTACCTTATACCTATATATACAAAATGTATTCGGAAGGGAACTCCCGGGCAAGTCAAGTAGATCATGTTAATTTGACGCGCATACGATCGATACCTAAAGTCATCGTTCGTATGGTAAGCAAAGTGTGACTTCAGCATGATGAGTTAATTTGCCTGTGCACTTAGTTGCGTAAGGGGAAAATAATGAATGGCCATAAATGCATTGTTCATTTAGGTCGTGAATGTTCGGCATTTAGCTGGAAGTGGCAAGCTGAAAAATCAATTTGGGAGGATGTTTATTTGGGACAATCAATCTATTGTTACAAAGTTGCAATATTGATCGTTGGGGTAAACATCTGCATACAAAATAAGAAGTTGTAAAGTGTTTAGTATGCGTCAGTGGTCCACTTATAGCAAAACCATAATTCAAAAGAGTGCAAGCTTTTGACTAGGGTGACAAGTAAGACAATTTTATTTAAGCGATATTATCTTTTACTTATTTTATATAAAACCTAAAAATGGATGGAAAACATGATGGATATGAGCGAATGAACACCAACATTTAGAAATGAAGAATACTACATCGTTATTCTTTTTATGACTATATATATATAGTTGGCGCAACAGGTCCGTAGGGACCCAAGGCCTAGCTTCTCGCAACCATTCGTTTTGTGTGAGTTTTATTTTTGGAACGAATGGAAGGGATCTACAATTTTATGCCGATTCCAAACGGCTAATTGAGAAGCTCTAAAGACAGTTATACTCTCGGATGTTTGTCAGACGTTCGCGAGAGGTGGCGCAGTGGAAAAAACCCAAGTTGGAATTTGGGGTTTTGCGGGATTCGAACCTGTAGTCTTAGTAGTCCAACACACTAACTACTAAGCCACTGCGCCTACTCTTTTTATGACTATGTATAATATATAAAGATAAACTAGCTGACCCGGCGATCTTCCGCATGCTGCTTTATGTAATTCGATGAATTCAAATTCTTTATCAAAACTTAAACTCATACAATAGAAAGAACTGAAGTACATAATATAGATGTGTTTCAATCAAACCGCAATGATTGACGTGTCAGCCAACCTTCCGCTTTTTCACTAAAGTTTTTTATGGTACACGACGCACAGAGCGGAAGGTTTGCACACACGTAAGCACGCCACATACAAATTACCATGCGAGTAACATAGGAATTCAAGATTGATGCAAGAAATGTCCAGTTATTTTTCTTGCGACTTATTGATTTTCGTAGCGAAAGCGAGACGCACGGGCAATTGAAGACGCTTAAATACGAATGGCAATTCGTTCTGAATAAGCGGAATCCGCGGAATGAAAATGTTTACCTTTGAATTTTCCCCTCAAAATCATTGCTTGCATTACTTTTGATTTGAAATTCTTCTCAATCAAATCAAACGCGTTCCGTTGCAAACTTTCGGAGCATTGAGGTTGCGCAAAAGAATTAAGAAATTAAACATTTTAAATAATTTTGTTTGTATTGGTGACACCACCCGTTTAACTATCCAGTCTATTCGTTTCAAAGTGCGGTTCCCCATACAGAGTTCTATCCCCAATCTAATCCCCTTAAAGTTTTGTTTTCACGACAAAAAAAATAGCATAGTCCTTACGAAACCACCAAGCCCAAAAGTCGTAAAAATCTAACAATCCGTACCAGAGTTTTTGAGTACACATACGTAGTCTCTTTTATATGTAGCTGTACCCACCCGGTTTTGCCCGTGCCTTTCGTATTAAGTCCCGACCTCATTCCGCGAACTGCTTTAATTTGACAATGTCCCATAATAATTTAAATATACAACTAGAAATGGTGTTTGAATTATTTTTTTTTTTTAAATGACAGGTGCCACAACCTGTTTTCCTATCCTTCTAATCTTTTGTAAAGTGTCACCTCTAAGGTCCAAAACTATCCGTTCTTTCAAACTGGAACCAACCATACCCATCCACAAAATTTCATTGAAATCGGTTGAGTTGTTTCGGAAATCGACATCAGCCCCACCTATCGGGTCCAAAAGTAAACTTTCTTTTAAGTCTTGCTAAACAGAAAATACAGAAATACGAATAAAACATTTTTTTTTTCTTTGTAGGAAAAAGATCAGTATGGCAATGAAGTTCAACGTTTAGCACGCCCGTTGCCAGTTGAGTACCTACTGGTTGATGTTCCAGCTTCAACACCATTACAACCTCAATATACTTTTACTCAATGTGACAAGAAACAGCCGTTTCCTGTGGAAAATCGTTATTTAGATGGACATTTGCAGGATTTTAGTGCACTCAGTACATACTTGTCGCATTGGAGTGAGGATGAATTCCTTGAAGCAATATCTGATTTCCATCTACTTATCTACTTATATAAAATGGACATGTTACCAATGAAAGCGCACATGCCAGAACTTCTGGAAGCAGTAAGATTGAAAGACGCAATTATGGCTAATAACTTCAAAAAGAATGATGCTTGGAAAGTCCTCGAATCATTGATTGCGGCTAGTTCCGATGGATCGGGGTATGAAAACAACTTGTGTAATATATACGCAATGCTGATCTCTATAATAAATTACATTCTTTTACAGCGGAACTGCCAGTTATCCATCACAATCATCTGAAGAACAAGGTGCTGAAGCAACTGCATGGACATGTAATCATTGCACATTTATAAATCGTGGAGACCTAAGCTCATGTGAAATTTGTGGCCTACCAAGATAAAAAGATTGAAGAGAATAGCTGAATATATATAAATACATAGGTTTCCTTCTTTTTAAACTTATGTTTATGTCTTTTATATTCGTTGCTCTTCGATTTTATTAAAAGTATAGGTCTCAGTAAAAAAATTCGTGTTTGATTATTAACTTTACAGACGTTTATATAAGGTCATTCGAAACTGTTCTATATCAAGCTTAGCGTAATCTACAAGCATGAATATTAACTTAAATGTACTGCTCCGTTAGGTGCTGCTCCACGGGAGCCTAAGGGTGTGAAAAATACTTTTTCAGGTCATTTTAGCAAAACTGAGTTTTTGTATGTGTGTAATAGACTGTGAAATATCATAATAGCCCTTTTTTATTATCAGCCATGATCCATATAGATCATGGAAATACATGCACTTACAACAACAGCACATGATCCTGCTATTCATCGAGATCACGAATCATGATCTGAAAATTTATTGTACTAGGTGGCTTGTTTCGTTTTTCAATGTTGGTGTGCCTGTAAACGATAGCCATTAGCCAAGCCACACAGTCACGTTGCCAGACTAAAATATTCAACACCCTTCATAACACAAAAAATCAAAAAGCATTTTTTCACATCGAATACATTTCCCGCCTTCGAGATGATTTTGCTTTTTCATTCCATAAAGGTATGCCCAGACCAGCGAAATATTTTAGTAAATGTTTCATAAACATTTATTTAACAAAAAAAAATTGTTTATGAAATGTTTCGCAGTTCTTTAATAATTTGTTTCAGAGGTGTATTTTTGTTCTTTTAACATAAAATACAAATGTCCAGAAAATCTTGGAATAATAAAAAATCGAAACTAGGTATCTGCATAAATTTAAATTGTTTTCGAACCTAGTTATTGGGAAACACGTTTCTTTTTTATCACAGAAAAATCTAATCCTAACTTCATTTTGTTCTTCTGGAATTTCGTGCCTAAGCCGCTGTCATTTACTTTGTCTAAGAATTCCAATCTGAGTGGACCAGAGGTGCAAACTGCATTAAGATTTCTATTACATTTTGAACTGATTGTAGGTAAACTCATTTCCTTTTAGAAACAAAACACACCATATAACGGAAGCCGTGTTGTTGTTTTCGAGCCTCTGGTCGCGAATTTCCGACGGTAAAAAGTATTTCATAAACGTTTAATAAATACTTATTCGGCGTATACACCGGCAAAAACAGAAATGTTTGACAAATGTTTATGAAATGTTTCTGAAGCAAATCGAGAACATTTCATAAATGTTTAAAAAAATCATTCGCTCGCATGAATACACCGAAATACCGAAATACAGCAGAAAAATATTGTTTATTTGTTACATTTTTGAACATAGAATTTTAGATTACATTTTTTAAGAACAATATCCAAAAATAAAAATTATTAATTTGATTCATATGGTAACACCCCCGACAAGCATATGAAAACTCACGTCAATTGATATCATATTGTGACGTCACGTTGTACAGAATGTTTGCAATATGGCTGGTGGCAATATGAAGTCCTCTTAGGCCAAAACTATGCTATACATTAAGCTGTAAAGCATCCACATCCAAAAAGATTCATTGAAATCTTGGTTGTTTCGGAGATCAAAATAACTTCCGCTGTGATAAAAAAGAAACGTGTTTGGTAGCAGGTAGCTAGTTTCGATTTTTCATTATTCCAAGATTTTCTGGACATTTGTAAATGGTCCGCCAAATAACTTTTTTCTTTTTGAAAATGCTATAAAAAAAAACTACTGAATATTTTCTCAAATTTCTTTTTTTATTTGAAAGTACAGGGTCCGCCAAATAACTTTTTTTTTTTTGAAAATGCTATAAAAAAAAAACTACTGAATATTTTCTCAAATTTCTTTTTTTATTTGAAAGTACAATCCTTCCGGTTAATAATGAAAATAATTTCGTTCAAATGGCTGCCTCGGCTGGCCATGCAGTAGCCTACACGATCGGTCCAATTTTTAAGCACATTATGCCTCTGGACCAAATTCCGCACCAAACAGTGTCTCGTTTTTTGGGTATATCGGCTTTATGCGACAATTTTGCTTGTTTACATACCCGTCAAGATGAAAATGAGCTTTATCTGAAAAGATGATTTTTTTGGCAAAATCGGCATCTCTCTAAGTCGAACGCAGGCCCACTTAGCGAAACGAAAACTTTGTATGGCGTCATACCAAGGTCTTTATGCAAAATTCGTCTCAATGATGTCTCCGAAATGTTCAATTGTTGAGAACGACGGTGAATTGATGTTGATGGCGCTTCACGCACACTTTCTGCCACAGCAGCAATTTTCTCGGATGTACGCACTGTTTTTGGCTTTTCACGCTGTGGTTTATCGATGAGGATGCCAGTTCCTTTCAGTTTTTTCACAAGATAAATAACATACGGAGCTGACGGTGCTTCTCTTCTTCCAAATTCCGTACGCAAATTTTCGCACACATTCAAGCGTATACACAACCATATTCGTTCAGCGGAAGGATAAAAATAATTATCTGTCAAATCAGACATGAGCTAAGTGTTACCATTCGCGAAATATCGGGAGGGAACCAACCTTCACTAACGTAGTCAGAAGAGAAGTTCTAGACCTTACTCTAGCTACTTCCTCAGTTGATCACCTAATATCCAACCGGTATGTGTCTTCTGAACCGTCATGTTCAGACCACCGACACATCAGATTTGAAATAAACGAACCCAATACCACAATTTCGTCACCACCATCGAAACCATCTGGTGGAGTAAAGATCTCGAAAAACACAGATCAAGAGTAAGGAAACTTTTCAACAAAGCCAAACGCAATGGTAATTGGCAAACCTACTCTAGTGCTCTCACCAACTACAACAAAGAAATTAAGAAGGCCAAAAAAGAATCATTTAGACGGTTTTGTGAAGATATTTCTGATATTCCTTCCAGCTGCCGACTTCATAAAGTTCTTGCCTCTGACAGAACTATCACATTAGGCACACTTGCCGATGAGAACGGTTGTCAAACACAAAATAAGAAAGAGACACTTCATCTCTTACTTAGAACACACTTTCCCGGATCAACTATAATTGATCTTCTCTCACCAAACCTATCCCCCCGACTCGAGCGGATCTGCCTGCCGACGAGAGGGTACTGGAAAATTGCGAAACAAATCTGCAATCAGAATTCCATTAAATGGGCCATAACTTCCCTGAAGCCTTATAAAGCAGCAGGAGAAGACGGCATATTTCCGGCACTTCTGATGAGGGGAGTTGAAATACTTTCACCCATCTTCACCAAACTATTTAGCTGTAGTCTGGCCTACGGCTATATACCGGAAGCCTGGCGTAAAGTAACAGTTAAATATTTACCTAAAGCAGGGAGGAATTTGGATCCAAGTCCGAAATCCTTTCGCCCCATTAGTCTCATGTCTTTCATTCTTAAAAGCATGGAAAAACTTGTTGATAGACACATTAGAGATGTAGCCCTAAAATCTTTTCCGCTAAGCAAGTCTCAACATGCCTATCAACCAGGTAAATCCACCGAGTCAGCACTTGATGACTTAGTAAATCGAATCCTCCATCAATAGTAAGGAAATCTGTCTCGTTGCGTTCCTGGACATTGAAGGAGCTTTCAACTACATGCCTTTTGAGTCCATTAGCAGGGCTCCTAGCAACATGAACCAATCTCCTATCATAGGACGTTGGATAATGTCTATGCTGAATAGTAGAATAATTCAGACCCGCATCGACGATGTGGAAATCTCAGCTCTCACAACTAGAGGGTGTCCTTAGGGGGGTGTCCTCTCGCCCCTCCTATGGTCCCTTGTCATTGACGACTTACTTCAGTCCTTGACAAATCAAGGGATCTATGTTATAGGATATGCCGACGTCGTCGCAATCGTTGTCAGTGGCAAATTCGAAACCACGGTCTCAGAAATACTGCAATTCGCCTTATCTGTTGTTCAGAGATGGTGTAATAAAGAAGGTCTTTCTGTAAATCCAAAGAAGACAACGGAAGTCCCCTTTACAAAACGGAGGAATTTAGATCTCCTTATTCGCCCTACCACGTTCGGCGAAAGTATTGAATTCTCTCGGGAAGCAAAATACCTGGGAGTTATACTTGACAGTAAACTTTCATGGAATCAGCAGATTGAACGTACCGTCAACAGAGCCACCAAATCCTTATGGATCTGTCGCCGTGTCTGCGGTAAAAACTGGGGTCTTGGACCTAGAATGATACACTGGCTTTATTCGCTCGTCGTAAGACCTGCGGTCACCTATGCTGCTGTGGTTTGGTGGCCGAAGACTAACGAAGTCACTACAGTCAAAAAGCTGCATGACGGGCTGTCTTCGCTCCAATCCAACTACGGCACTCAATGTCATCCTTGGTCTAACACCTCTTCAAACGCACATTCAAATGGAGGCTAGACTAAGTATTCACCGCCTGTACCATTCGAACAGCCTTGACCCATATAGCTATCAGGGAGGTCATCTGTCTTTACTCGGCACCATGGAGCCTTCAAGCCCATTCAGCATGCCTCTTGATGACATGCTTCCAAAATATGGCTTCCACAAAAACTTCTCCATAATTATCCCTCCTAGGGATGAATGGGAAAAATACAAACCCAATCCATCTAGTCTTGATATCAGCTGGTACACAGACGGTTCTAAGATGGAGTCAGGGACTGGCTCTGGAATCTACGGTGAGTCGCCCCAGGTGAACTTGTCAGTCAGCCTTGGTAAGAACTTATCCATATTCCAGGCTGAAGTCGTTGCAATTTACCATTGCGCTAGAATAAATCTAAGTTCTAACACACGGGGTGAAACCATATTTATCTTTTCAGACAGCCAAGCAGCTCTCAAAGCTCTTGACTCATCTGTAATAAAATCTAAACTTATCTTAGAAACATTCTTGGCCATCCACGAACTCTCTAAGAAAAACCTAGTCATCCTCCATTGGATACCAGCCCACAGAGGATTTGAGGGAAACGAATCAGCAGACTCGCTGGCCAAAATCGGAGCTACCACTCCACTTATCGGACCTGAACCCTTCTGCGGAGTCAGCAAGAACCTTTTCAGGACCTATATCAAGAATCTATCTCGCATCGAGTCGAACGAGATTCGGAAAAATACAGTTGGGCAGACCTGCACCAAAAAATTTTTACCTAAGTTCTCCTCCAGAAAATCGCTCTTCCTAATTAATCTGGACAGAAATAATCTGAGGATCCTTACAGGAATAATCAGTGGCCATGGTCACGTGAAAAAACACCTCCACCGCATTGGCGTCTCACCGGATCCTATCTGCAGGCTCTGTCTTGAGAGTGATGAATCCTCTCTTCACATACTCACAGCTTGTCCGGCTCTATGTCGCCTTAGAATAAACATCCTAGGGAGTGAGATTGTCGATCCAGCAACTCTTGCTGACCTACACCCAGAGAAGATTCTTGTCTTCCTGAATGCCTCTGGAGTGAAAAGATGGCTCTAGGAACCTACCTGGGAAGGCACAATAGGCTACTCTTGTAGCCACAGTGCCAGAGCCCTCTGAAGGCTCTCCCGACTCCTAATCTAATCCAATCTACCATTCGCGAAATAAGCACTAGTTAAAAAAAAAAAAGTTAGATGGCGGACCCTTTATTTTATGTTATATATAGTTGGCGCAACAGGTCTGTAGAGACCCAAGGCCTAGCTTCTCACAACCATTCGTTTTGTGTGAGTTTCATTTTTGGAACGAATGGAAGGGATCTACAATTTTATGCCGATTCCAAACGGCTAATTGAGAAGCTCTTAAGACAGTTATACTCTCGGATGTTTGTCAGACGTTCGCGAGAGGCGGCGCAGTGGAAAAAACCCTAAGTTGGAATTTGGGTTTTTGCGGGATTCGAACCTGAGACCCCTCGCTTAGTAGTCCAACACACTAACCACTAAGCCACTGTTAAAAGAGCACCTGTGAAACAAATTATTAACGAACTGCGAAGCATTTTTTTTGTTAAATAAATGTTTATAAAACATTTACTTAAATATTTCGCTGGTCTGGGCATACTTTTATGGAATGAAAAAGCAAAATTATCTCGAAGGCGGGAAATTTATTCGATGTGAAAAAAATGTTTTTTGACTTTTTGTGTTATGAAGGGTGTTGAATATTTTTGTCTGGCAACGTGACTGTGACTTGGCTATCGTTTACAGGCACACCAACATTGAAAAATGAAACAAGCCACCTAGTACAATAAATTTTCAGATCATGATTCGTGATCTCGATGAATAACAGGATCATGTGCTGTTGTTGTAAGTGCATGTACATATTTCGATGATCTATATGGATCATGGCTGATAATAAAAAAGGGCTAATATAATTTGTTTTTTCATCGAATAAAACTATCTAAATGAACCTCCGCGATGGTAGGCACCTTGACGTGTGCGCCTTTTTCAAAGTGCGCTGGTGCGGAGGCCTAACGTTGCAAAGACTCAGCGGGCTATGCTGTCGGAGGCGGTAGTCGTCTGAAGGGTCACCCATGACAGAAAGGCTGCTAGAGGAGCAACTAACTAAGTACTACCCATGAGGAGTAAACCTCATTCATCAAATCTCTAATCCAAGGCGGAACAGCATACGCCGAGGGATGCATGCCTATAAGAGAGATTGGTCGTTAGTATACGAACTCCGAATACCTGGTGACCTTCGGTTTCATCATTAGCCTTCCCGTGGTGTACCGGGCTCCGGCATGGGCGATGTTTCTTTCCCGGTTTCTCGTGGGACCAAAAATTTCTCAATCAAATTTTATAAATTTACAGACAGATGCCTCTGAAACCGCATCAATCTCTGTAGTTGCTGCTGGGCAACCAGAGAATCTAACAAATCGGGTAACCCCGACGGTGAATATCACATGCGCTGTAGAGCCAAGTGTGAACCCAGCCTCTCGGTCTGCTGTTGGGCAACCGAACCCCCTGCAAATAGATGACGACGTCATGAGGGCTCCATCTACTAGTCAGGGCTGTGCCATATCCGAGCACAGGGAATCGTCGACATCTGATTCCGACACATCCACCATCGTTGACTCCTGTAGTGTAGTATCCGTGAAATCGGGATGCTCCTCTATTGGGAAGAGTCTGGCTGGACTACAGGTTCAACAAAGTGGATATGTGGTTTCGAAAAAAGACGCTTCAAAAGTGCCTTGCGGCGAGGCATGGACAGAGAAAATGCTCTCATCTTCGCCAAAGCCGCTCTCAAAAACAGACCGATCTCTAAACGAGTTAGGTCGGAGGACAATACCCCACCGGCATCGGCCGCCAAGAAGGTTAAGAAAGGTCCTTTACCTGAGGTTCCCACCTTTAGTCAGGTGGCGAATCTAGTTAGGTTAGGTATCGTTCCGACCGACCTGATAAACAAACCCCTCTCTTCTGAGCAAATGGCTCTGGTACAGGAGGCGGTCATTGACACCTCGATTGAGCTGAACAACAGTGGCGTGTGGCCAAAATTCTCTGGATCAGTTCCAAAGTCGGGGTGGGTAATGTTCATTTGCACAGATGGTTCTACCGCGGGATGGATGCGCTCTAATTTTGAGAGTATCAGAGCCAAATGTGGTCTGGATCTGATGTTGGTGGAAGAGAACTCTTTTTCAAAGCCCCACATCGTTCGAGGGTTCTTCCCACATAGCCTGGAACTCTCAAATGAAAAAGTACTTGCCACCCTGACGGCTCAAAATGCCGCATTAAATGCTAACACCTGGAGGGTCGTCAAGAGGGTTAAGGATGGTGCATTCCCTCACCTTGTGCTTGCAATTGACGACGCTTCCATGGCCAAACTCCTTGAACTGAAAGGGAAAGTCTCTTACCGCTTTGGTCAGATTAAGTTGATTCTTAAGAGCACCGATAAGAATCCTGTGTCTGACAGCGGTACCCCTAAAGCAGGAGTGGAAGCCAGCTCGGCACCTTTCTCTGGGATCGTGCCCTCCCAACAGGTACCTGCAGTGCAGTGCAGTGCCGACTTACCGTCCAACCCCAGAGACACCAATAGCGGAAAGGAGATGGCGCTGAATGTTGTCGGGGACCGCATCCCAGAATCAGGCAGTGGTATTGCTACTGGGCAAGCCACTCCTAGTGGTTCAGGGTGCAGTTCTAGGGCAGCGATCGGCGCTTTGACTAACCGCCAAAAACAACAACAAAAGGGCATTATGGCCCGTAAAACTGGCGGTGTGGCCGAATTTTTAAAAAGTAACGCAGCCTCAGGGCGCGTTACCTACAAAAATGTGCACGACGAGTCTGACAGGCCCAAGAAAATAGGTCTACCTGAACAGACTGCTTGCCGCAGAGGAAAGGGCCCCAAAAAGGCCCAAACTGAGGCAGGCCGGTTCCTCCAAAGAGAACCAATGAGCACCATCAAGGTGTTACAGGCGAACCTCCACCATGCTAAGGGCGCGTCTGCTACCCTTGCCAAAAGGTTCGCCGAGGAAAAAATAGCCCTTGGCCTCATCCAAGAACCATGGGTTATCAGCGGACACATAAAAGGTCTTGGAAATAAAGCAGGTGAGCTTATTAATAAACGAGACGAGTCAGTGCCACGAGCGGCCTGCTTAATCGACAAAAGTATCAACTTTCTTCCAATTCCAGAATTCATCACAAAAGACTTGGCGACCCTTCTAATAGAAGTACCAACCGAACGGGGTACACATAACATCATCTGTGCCTCAGCGTACTTCCCAGGCGACGACACCAACATTCCGCCCATCGAGGTCCAGAACCTTTTAAACCACTGCAAGAGGAACAACCTTCATTACATCATCGGTTGTGACGCAAATGCACACAACATGGCATGGGGCAGCAGTGACAATAATAAAAGAGGTGAGTGTCTCTTAGAATTTCTAATTGGTAGTAACGTTGATATCTTAAACAAAGGCTCTAAACCAACCTTTATAAATGCGATACGCGAGGAGGTACTTGATCTCACTCTTGTCAGTCCATTTGTCTAATTTCGAAATAAATTGGCATGTGTCTGACGAAGCCCCGTTATCAGACCACCAGCATATAAGGTTTGATATACCTGGACAATCTACACCTGCACAAAATAGATACAATCCCAAGTCGACGGACTGGAATATGTATCGAGAACTTGTTCTCTCGAAAACAAATATGTTTGTCTCTCAAATTGAATCCATATGGGACATTGATGAGGCTGCTCACCAGCTCAGTAACGTGTTGATAACCTCCTACCACGGTAGTTGTGTCAGCAAAACCAGTTCGAATAAACGTAAGGTTCCCTGGTGGAATGACCAACTAGCCAAACTCAGACGGAAGGTTAGAAAACTCTTTAATCGAGCCAAAATAACCAAAATGTGGGACGAGTACAGATCCGCTCTCACAGAATACAACTTAGACGATCTAAAAGGGCCTCCTGGAGGAAATGCTGTGAAGACATATTAGATATGCCAGTAGCATCCCGTATCCACAAGGCTCTGAGAAAAGATCATTCCAACTGTGTAGGTCTACTAGCAGATGGAACCTATACGACGGACCGTTCGGAAACAATTAAAACTTTACTTCAGGTTCATTTTCCGGGTTCGACCATCCGTGAATCACACGAAAGCTCACACGACATTGATCCCAGGATCTCTGTTTCTGGACGAGTAAATAGTCTATCTGGAAAATTTTTTAGTCCAGATAAGATTAGATGGGCAGTTGGCTCTTTCAAACCTTTTAAAGCACCTGGTGGTGACGGTATATTCCCAGCCCTCTTTCAAAGGGTTATTGACGTCATACTACCAGTAATTACAACCCTATTTAGAGCTAGTTATAATTGGGGATACATTCCTTCCACCTGGAGACAGGTGAACGTAATTTTCATTCCCAAAAGTAGCAACAGGCCAAGCGAACTACCTAAATCAAATAGACCTATCAGTCTAACATCCTTTGTTCTTAAAACTATGGAAAGACTAATTGATGTTCATATCAGAGGTCAGATATTAATATCTAACCCTCTCCACTCAAGTCAGTTTGCGTACAGAAAAGCCAAGTCCACTGAGGGTGCTCTTCACCACCTCGTCAAAAAGGTAGAAGACGCCCTTAACCACAAGGAAATTGCCCTAGGCGCATTCTTAGATGTTGAGGGTGCTTTCGACAATACTGGATACGACTCGATTACTAGGGCAATCAGTTGTAAAGGTATCGAAGACTCGACAAACCGTTGGATCCGTGCCATGCTGGAAAGTCGAGTAATAAAGTCCTCGTCGGGGGGAGTGGCTGTGTCGGTGACAGCAGTGAAAGGCTGCCCCCAAGGAGGTGTGATCTCCTCCTTGCTGTGGTCACTCGTCATAGACAGCCTACTAGTCAGTCTACATAATCTAGGTTATGACGCCATCGGTTATGCCGACGATTTGGCAATTATCATTAGTGGAAAGCACTGCGCTACCATTAATAGTAGAATGAGGAGCGCTCTTCTACATGTTTTAGAATGGTGTACTACGGAAGGCTTATCTATAAATTCCAGTAAAACTATTCTAGTTCCTTTCACCAGGAGGAGATTGGTCAACTTAGGGCCCCTTATCCTTAAGCTTCAAAGGATTGCCTGTCTCGGTATCACAGGTGCAATGCGCACCTGCCCAACTACAGCACTTGAGGCCATTATTGGGCTCTCACCCCTGCAGTACTTTATCATGAAGACGGCAGCTAGATGCGCCATTAAACTGCAGCTAGATTATAGGTTTAAACCAGCTGACCTTGTGGGACATCTGAAAATACTCAACCTAATCCCAAACTTGGATATGTTCTGCTCCGTCCCAGACACTATGGTTAGGGAGTACAGTTTCGGAAAACTTTATGAGGTCGAAATACTCGAACGTGCAAGTTGGACCAATGGTATTCCGTCACTCGTCTTTGGACCCAACACCAAAGTATCGATACCCATGGGATTGTGTGGACTCCAAAGAGTTAAGTGCTGTCACGATGCCTTGCAAGCCCTAGCCAAACACAACAAGGTAAGGCTCGGCTGGGTGCCGGGTCATCAGGGTATTGCAGGCAACGAATATGCAGACAAACTAGCTAGGACTGGCTCCGAATCCATTCTCTGTGGACCAGAACCCTATTGCTCGGTCTATTGAACTACTGCACTAAGGCAAATTAACGATTGGGAAAAACAAGTCCGTCTTGAACACTGGGAACATGTCCCGGGTCTAAGACAATCCAAACGATTAATTAAACCTTACTCCTATAAGGAAATACTTAAACTCAGTAAGGATAACATAAGTAAGCTAGCGGGCTTCCTCACAGGTCATTGTGGCCTTAAATATCGCCTCAACAAAATGAATCTTTGTCCGGAAACAGAATGTAGTTTCTGTCTGGAGGATATCGAATCCTCTGAACACATTTTCTGTGACTGTCCGGCTCTTCATTGGTTAAGAAAACGGGTCTTCAATAGGGAGAATCGTACACCAACAGAGATAGCGTACTCTGCTACTAAAGACTTACTGACCTTCATTAGGGAGGTCGAACGTCTCTTAGTTTAACCTCTCCCCATTGACACAATAGATCTTTCAGGTCGCAGTGTCACCCATTTGGGCATGGGATGATTTAAAAATCTAAATGAAATTTGTTATACACAATAAACATATTTAGACAAAGATGTCTGCGCATTTTCCGCTTTTGAATATCATTAACTTCGATATCATGTGTAAATTTTTTGTTAAATAACTGATGAAAATTTTTTCAATTTTTATTTATTTTCCCTCAACCAATCTGTTTTTTTTTTATTATATGTTTATTTTTTTATAAATATTTTAACCAAAACGAGACTTATTCCTTTAAAATAAATACTATCCACAGCCACACGTAACGAATAATTTAAATTTTAACGGATGAAATTCTATGACCGCTGCCAGGAACTTTGCCGACAATGGAAGTGGCTCATCTTTTTTGTCAGTGTGTTGGTGAGCCGGAATTTTTGAAATTACGTGACATTTATTAAAACGAATTGCCATGTAACAATACAAGCGAACCAAATCGTGACCACTACGTAAAAATATAGCTTGTAGGAAAGTAACGGAAATCGGCCGAAGTTGGTAGTCTCAGTATGGTTTGTCTATGGTCACAAGCCCACTCTCTTTATTTCTAATACATGCGTAAAATTGTTTTGTCATAAAATCACATATGGGATTTTGTTTTACGTACCTACCTATGACACATATTTCTATAAATACGAACGTAACATTTTTTACCCTTCAAAAGCAATAATTAGAATATTCACTTAATTGATCATCATCCATTGACATTCAAAAACTTTCTGGAATATAGTTAGACACAACTGATTTTTTTTAATGCAAATTTATCAAGTGATCAGAAAATTGAAAATGGCTTATGTCGTTGAATAATAAATCCGTTTCATATACCATACAAATTTTTCAAAGCTCCTCGGCTCACCCAACCAAAATGTATGTTCGTTAATTCAAATTTTAACGCCTAGCAAAGCAGGTTTGGGTTAGCATTATTTTATACGCATTGCTCCTTTTAAATGTCATGAACAAAAATTGAGAAATGAATTCCATTCAACCTAGCTATGGACTGACTTATTTTTTATCACACGTTGTTTTCCATATATGCAATCCCAAAGTTTGCAGAGCTTACATACTATAAATAGATCACGCACGCCTTGTTTGTATCATATTTAGATAGATATTCATAAATCTATGATTTCCAGAACAGTGCACGCTTTTCATAGGTAGATGCCGCTAACATCATAATTATGTGACGTGTCAAACAGTAAATAAACAAACGAACCTATTCTAACCGTTTACATTTTAGAAACGGAATGTATTTTCTGTAACTATAAATTTACATTTTGTCGAAGAAGTAAATCATCAGGAAAGGTCATCTGAAGGACCTTAAAAGAGAATATACTAAATTTGTAGGTTCCAGTTTCCTTACACCGAATCCTTTAACGCATTAAACAGTTACGTGACTATTCGCACGAAAAATAAAAGCGCACATAGAACTAACTGTATGTTTTTCTTAGTTGTTGTTGTTATTATTGTATATACAAATAACATTAGCCGGACTCGTAGGCGCCCAGTGTATGGATAATAAAATCAGCTGATACTGGTAATAGAAAAAAATACTAACAAAACACAGAGTCGGTAGTAATCGTATATACAAAATCATAAATTCGAGATAGCAGCTGTTAACTCGCATAGTGGTATTCGTGTTTTGTTCAACCAAACCTTTTTTATTTTCGAATGCTGAATCATTAGTCGCTTGCCGTTAGTGACTTAGAAAAGAATCTTTCCTATTATCGTCCTGTTCATAATCTAACAAACACTTTTACATATCAGATATCAAGTGAATAATAATTTTATTGAACTAGAAAAAGCTAAAAGTAAGTTGCATACACCTACTATTTGAAATTAAAAAGTTATTGTGATTGTTTTAATTTTACTAAATGATGGTTTCTTTTAATACGTAACGTCAATATTGTGTGAATTGGTGTGTCGGTTATTTGGTACATAGCGATATGCATATACCTATATCGATTGAAGTTTATTGGACTTAATAGTTGCGTGTACTTCGACAGTAGAAAATCATATCGAACAATTGTGTAGGTACATAATCATCCATATGTAAGTAACGACGTAATTTAACCACCCGCTTTTATAGTCCATGACACAAATTCCTGAACTGGACGAATTCTATTACTTTGTTATCTTTTTTTTTTTTTTTTCAAAGTTTAACTACTTCGAACTTGCAACCGACAATAAACATATAAATGTACGTGTACCTACGTATTTATACATACATTACTACTCACAACACAATGAAATCTTTATTATTACTGATAATTCAAGTATCGAAAGGTAGGTGATAGCTTTTTTCCAGAATGTTTTGCTGTATAAAAAATGTATTTGCGACGTAAGCAGTATTCAAGTTCGAAAATTTCTTATTTTTGTGTTTAATGCTGCACGTATCTCTAGTATGTCAGGAAGCGATTCATAGCCAAACAAGATCAAAGGTAATTCTTAATACCAATGTAGAATCATAACAGGATGCAGGGATTAGTGTTCTAAGAAATGAGTATTTTGGTACACCAAAATAATGTCGGACTTGATATTTATGAATTTTATCTAGCCAACTTCGTTCGAAGTTATCAGATAATCAATAAGTGCGTACGATATAACACACAAACCCAAAAAACCAAGCCTTAGTATTTCGTAACTCGAAGTTGAGGTTTTTTTTTTGTTTGTCATGTTTGATAATAGAACTTTTACTTATACATTTTCAACAAATTGTAAATGCGAGCTGATGCGTAATAGAATAAACTATGTTCTCGTAGGGGTAGACCCCTGACAAGTTCTTCTGATAAATTATTGTTAAATGTTAAAAAATATGAAATAAGTAGCACCTTAAGTAGTTCTTCATTTCTTTTTGTTTTGTGTTTGCTCCAACCAATGTGAAATCTTGTTAACTTAGAAATGCGTTCACATAATGTATACTTAACATTCGAACATTAACCTTCCTCTTTCGCTAAGACGCCATTTACTTAGGTATGTACCTTCTATTTTTTGTTCATTTCTTCATGTCGCTTCTAAGCCCATTACTTCGTGTTCGTTGCATTCTACTGCCGATCCAACGAATTCCAGAGATGTTTTGAGCTGAGTACTTATGTTTTAATCTATTTCTTATTCCACTTCATAGTTGAAATCAAATTAACTCTATTCCAGTACTAAATTCAAATATTTTTGACTGTTGCCAGTACCCATTACCATAAATTATACTGTCATTATTACTTAGCACTAATGTAGAATATGCATACAATTCTTCTATTCAGCTTAAATGTACACAAATTAATATTTGACATAATAATGTAAATACCAATATTTTCATGAACGGCTGGCGTTCGGTTTGTTTATAAGATTAAGGGCCTTACCAATGTAGGTTACGAATTTAAATTTAAATTTAAGGCTATATTTTGTATACGAATTTCGCAATTGTGGGCTTCCGCAAATTAAAAGAAGGCGCTAAGTGTTTTGTCATGGTATATGGAATATTTTATTATGTAGATATATACAGTTTCGAAATGTCTATATTGATCTTTATTATTTGCGTTACACAGAGAAACAGACAAATGTTTTCGTTATAATAAACAGCAAGTAAAGTTTCTTAAAATAACAATAATTTTTACTAAATTTATTATTCCTTGCATGACCTTAACTCTGTACAGTATTTTGTTAGACAAAAATAAAAAAAAAATACCTTTAACCACAACAAAAAAGTCACAGAATATTATTTCGATAAGTCTGCACAGAGTACCTACTTAAGTTTAATTTTCATTGACTTCATTACAGATCAGTATGCCTAAATTAAACATATAAAATAAAGTTACTTACCACAAAAACGTTTTAGTTATTGCATACTATCAGTCATAAAGATGTTGCTTTGATATGTGAAGATATTGAAAGAAATTCCAGAAACACCTGTTTCATTATGTACCTAACATCTCTAACCAATGTGGTCGCATATGAAGTGGTTATGAATGGTTTCATATTATACAGTCTACCACGTGGGGCAGGATAAGAACTACTCATATAAGAACAAGTCGCTTATAAGAAACGCATGTGCAAATACCATGGCTTTACCCTATATGTCCATAGAAAAACGATATGATATAAAATACACTCTTCGGATATAAGAAAAGAACTTTCATTCACAAAATCTACTACCTATTCAAACAAAATCAAAATTAAAGTCGGTGACTAGGTTTCCATCGCTGTTTCGAAGAGCCTGTGGCCTATTTCACCAAACTACAAATTACAACCACAAATTTGTACTTGTAAATCGCAACTACAAACTTGTAATCAAGTTTTATGTTTCACAAACTACAAATATATAATCCGAAAATTTGTGAGTAGAATGCAAAAAAAATTGTGGAAAGCAAATTGTTGATTACAAGTGCTCAAAATAACCGTTGCACCGGGTTTGTGATTGACTTGCAATGTACAAATGTTTATTCACAAGTTTGTTGTGCGTGGGTTGGCAATGAATAAACAAAATAAGATCTTCCTCCGGTTGCCTCGGTGTTAATGCAAAGTTCTTTTCAGTCTTGTGGGCTATCTGTGGACCAATAATTTTTTTTTCTTGCAATTAACACATAATCGTCACTTTCGCTACTATCGCTACTACAGGGTCCGCCAAATAACTTTTTTTTTTTTGAAAATGCTATAAAAAAAAACTAATGAATATTTTCTCAATTTTTTTTTTTTATTTGAAAGTAAAATCCTTCCGGCTAGTAATGGAAAATAATTTTATTCAAATGGCTGCCTCGGCTGGCACATTATCGATTGTGTGCAGCTGTATTTCACCAATGGCTTCACGTATATTGTCCTTTAAAGCGTCAATTGCCTCTGGCTTGTCGGCTTAACACTTATCTTTTACGGCACCCCACAAATAATAGTCCAACGGTGTCAAATCGCAGCTCCGAGGTGGCCAAACGACATCAGCTCTGCGGCTGATAATGAGATCTTCAAAAACAGGGCGCAAAACATCGAGTGTAGCTTCGGCTGTGTGGCACGTAGCGCCGTCCTGTTGAAACCAAATGTTGCCAATATCCTCCTCTTCAATTTTTGTGAACAAAAATTCGTTCAACATGGCCCGATAGCGATCGCCATTGACTGTAACGACCACTCCTTGCTCATTTTCGAAGAAAAATGGTCCAATTATGCCTCTGGACCAAATTCCGCACCAAACAGGGACTCGTTTTGGGTATATCGGCTTTTCAATGTATGCGTGCGAGTTGTCTGTGCCCCAAATGCGACAATTTTGCTTGTTTACATACCCAGATAACGAACATACGGAGCTGACGGTGTTTCTCTTCTTCCAAATTCCGTACGCAATTTTCGCACACATTCTGCAACATAACCATGATTTTCAAAGTAATGTCGCAATAATTCCCAGCGTTGTTCAAGCGTTTACACAACCATATTCGTTCAGCGGAAGGATAAAACTAATTATCTGTCAAATCAGACATGAGCTAAGTGTTACCATTCGCGAAATAAGCACTAGTTGAAAAAAAAAAGTTAGATGGCGGACCCTTTAGTATATCTTCGTCGTAAAGACATTTTGTTTTTCTCGATTACTTTCAGTAAGTAACATAACTTGTAGGAGGAATTACACGTCAACTTTTACTTGTGTAATATTCTCACATACTAAACAAAATTTGTGAATTCAATTTCTTTGGTGAAACGTAAAGACACAAATAAGTCAAATTTTCACAAATTTGTAACTTGTAAATTACAACTATAAAATACTTTTGGTGAAACGAAAAGTGAATTGTTCCCACAAATTTCCCTTTGTGGAATACAACTACAAATTTGTCATACTCAGAATTTGGTGAAACGACATAAATCAAAAAAAAATAAAATTTTGTTGAAAAGCGCTTGTAAATACAAATATGTAAGTTGGTGAAATAGGCCACGTATCTCGTTGATGATGTCGCGGTACTGGCACCACAGGTTGTTGTCGTCTGTGGTTGGTTAATGCATAGTGGAGAGTTTCTCACTCTGGCTACTCCATTGGCCAAATTCCGCAAGAGTGCGAGGTATTTGTGAACATACAAAAAATAATATGTTCCGATTCCGTAATCCTTTTAGTGAGTTTTTATGACAAATTTCTTGTGCGCAATTAAAGAAATCTATTCACTATTGTTTTTGGCTGGGAGTTGAGGTAGCAAAATTGAACCAAGACGAATAAAAAAAAAACCCACTATGCATGTCCAGGCAAATATAGAGTTTAATTAAGCTAGGTTATTTTTATTTATCCAATATTATGTTTTCTTATTTCATTTTCCATTGGGCAAGATAAAAGACTGCAGAGGAGTTTTTCTGCTCTCGTAATCAACTGTTGTCAATTTTCATGTACCTACTTTCACTAACTGGCATTTTGTCAAGCTTTGAAGTTTGCTATACATGTATACGTTTGGAGACGAGACTGTCGTCAAACAAAATTAAGTTCCCTCGGCTGAGAAGAAATGATTCACTCAGCACATTCACACTCACAGGAACTGGCGTCAACTGCAATTGGTGTTCATGAACAGTGAGCATGAAAGCGTGTACACTGTACAAGGGTGAAAAACTCTCATTGGACTGTTCAGTGTTCAGCTCTGAATTTAGCCGCAACAAGAAAATGATCAAAGTCGACGTTTGTTCCTCGGAATGTGTGCCTTGCATCGATTGGCACATGGTCAATTTGGTTCGACCGTCTGGAGAGCGCCAGGTTGCTGTGTGTATCCTTACAATTGCCACTTGCCACCATTTTAGAGCTGCTGCAAAATCGATTAGTCGATATCCGTTATCGTTTCGTGGATTCTGTAGGCATTTTTCTTATTTAGTTCAGGGTTTTACAAAAAGTTGGTGTTTCTTTTTTAGCTCAGACACATCAGAGCTCCAATTTGTTCCTTTTTCATGAGCATGATCAGAGCGCGCTCTATATGAGCTCAGAATAAATTGACTGAGAAGCCTGAGGAAAAAGCTGATTAGATACTGATGTACAAGCACACTTCTAGTCACATTTGACAAAAAAAAAAAAAAAAAAAAAAACATCAGAACGCTCTGAGCACGCTCGGTTCAGAGCGCGCTCATAATGCTCGAGCTCATTACAGTGCTCAGCTCCGACCTAAAAAAGAAAAACGCCTTGTAGGTACTTACCAGCTAGCCCGCCAAAAAACTATCCAATAGACCGCATTGAATAAACTTCATGGCAAACGAAAAACAAAAGAGTGTATCCGAATACAGTACGTATAGTGAAAACTTACTGCCATATTATATATCTACACATATTTTCAAATGAATTATTAACAAAAACCTCTTATTCCGTCAACTAACTTGTTGGAATTTGACTCCACCTTACTAAAAGCTGCCAGTGACTAGTACCAAAAATGAGTTATTCTTAATTAAATACTTCTATAACCCAAGTAGAAATTTGCGACTTTTAACTAAATTTACTTTAAATTAAAGTCACAACACGGTGTATTTTACTCAATTAAGTGTCGATAAAAGCATTCCAACATGGCATTTTTACATTTTTGTTACCATTACGAGCCTCAAAGATATACAAATGTCCTTTCCTGTAACATATCAAAACACACACAAAACTGTGAAGCTCTATTTAATGTGACCACTTAATCTGAATTGTGACCTCCGATATTTTTTTGCAAACAATCAATTGTTGTTGTAAATCAATGATCTATATAGATCATGTGGGCTTATAATAGTAGGAGAAAAATTAAAATGCTTTCTGATTTTACTAAATAAACTGTAGTAGATAAAATTTGAAACATTTAATGAAGTGCCAAAAATAAAATGTTGGTGTAAAAATTGTGGAAATTGAAGAATGCAAACGCCTCATATGGAATACAAACGTTATATTCATTAAGTTGTACCTTCGTAACATACATAGGTACATTTAAATATTTTCACTTTATTATCACGATTTTAACAAAACTAGACGTATATTTCAAAATCCGTTTCTTAGTATTTTAACACTAACTTTTGTTTCATGTTCTCATACTTTAAAAGTATAAAATTCAATAGAATGAATCATTTAATAAATACTAACGGCACATGGCCGTTTTCTGATTCTAATTGGGAATCATTATAAAAAAAAAAAACATTTTTGAATTATTGATATTCGAAACTTCTTTCTTCTTCAAATACATGTGTGAACTAAATAAATAGAAGAGGTTATGCTTTTAATTCCGTTTTACAGCCATGAAATGATTTCCGGTGTCGCTGAAAAAATAAAAGTGGCTTGGATATATAAAATTGAATATTATAAATTCTCAATATTTCTTGAGGGCGTTATCTTTTTTCAGAAGAACTTACAAATAGTTAAATGTTACTGCAAACTGTGGCCTATTTCACCAAACTACAAATTACAACCACAAATTTGTACTTGTAAATCGCAACTACAAACTTGTAATCAAGTTTTATGTTTCACAAACTACAAATATATAATCCGAAAATTTGTGAGTAGAATGCAAAAAAAATTGTGGAAAGCAAATTGTTGATTACAAGTGCTCAAAATAACCGTTGCACCGGGTTTGTGATTGACTTGCAATGTACAAATGTTTATTCACAAGTTTGTTGTGCGTGGGTTGGCAATGAATAAACAAAATAAGATCTTCCTCCGGTTGCCTCGGTGTTAATGCAAAGTTCTTTTCAGTCTTGTGGGCTATCTGTGGACCAATAATTTTTTTTTCTTGCAATTAACACATAATCGTCACTTTCGCTACTATCGCTACTACAGGGTCCGCCAAATAACTTTTTTTTTTTTGAAAATGCTATAAAAAAAAACTAATGAATATTTTCTCAATTTTTTTTTTTTATTTGAAAGTAAAATCCTTCCGGCTAGTAATGGAAAATAATTTTATTCAAATGGCTGCCTCGGCTGGCACATTATCGATTGTGTGCAGCTGTATTTCACCAATGGCTTCACGTATATTGTCCTTTAAAGCGTCAATTGCCTCTGGCTTGTCGGCTTAACACTTATCTTTTACGGCACCCCACAAATAATAGTCCAACGGTGTCAAATCGCAGCTCCGAGGTGGCCAAACGACATCAGCTCTGCGGCTGATAATGAGATCTTCAAAAACAGGGCGCAAAACATCGAGTGTAGCTTCGGCTGTGTGGCACGTAGCGCCGTCCTGTTGAAACCAAATGTTGCCAATATCCTCCTCTTCAATTTTTGTGAACAAAAATTCGTTCAACATGGCCCGATAGCGATCGCCATTGACTGTAACGACCACTCCTTGCTCATTTTCGAAGAAAAATGGTCCAATTATGCCTCTGGACCAAATTCCGCACCAAACAGGGACTCGTTTTGGGTATATCGGCTTTTCAATGTATGCGTGCGAGTTGTCTGTGCCCCAAATGCGACAATTTTGCTTGTTTACATACCCAGATAACGAACATACGGAGCTGACGGTGTTTCTCTTCTTCCAAATTCCGTACGCAATTTTCGCACACATTCTGCAACATAACCATGATTTTCAAAGTAATGTCGCAATAATTCCCAGCGTTGTTCAAGCGTTTACACAACCATATTCGTTCAGCGGAAGGATAAAACTAATTATCTGTCAAATCAGACATGAGCTAAGTGTTACCATTCGCGAAATAAGCACTAGTTGAAAAAAAAAAGTTAGATGGCGGACCCTTTAGTATATCTTCGTCGTAAAGACATTTTGTTTTTCTCGATTACTTTCAGTAAGTAACATAACTTGTAGGAGGAATTACACGTCAACTTTTACTTGTGTAATATTCTCACATACTAAACAAAATTTGTGAATTCAATTTCTTTGGTGAAACGTAAAGACACAAATAAGTCAAATTTTCACAAATTTGTAACTTGTAAATTACAACTATAAAATACTTTTGGTGAAACGAAAAGTGAATTGTTCCCACAAATTTCCCTTTGTGGAATACAACTACAAATTTGTCATACTCAGAATTTGGTGAAACGACATAAATCAAAAAAAAATAAAATTTTGTTGAAAAGCGCTTGTAAATACAAATATGTAAGTTGGTGAAATAGGCCACTGGTGGCTACATCATACTATGTCAAGAATTCGTGCAGGCAGACATTTCGCGACTCCCACATACGTATGTAGCCACTCGACAATATGCAGCTTTTTGTCGCAAATCGCATTGCTAGGGCATTACACGAAAAGCAAAAGCCACATTATGCGAATGTGTCACGAGTGGCAAATATTGTACACTTGCATATGTGTACAATATGTGAGTGTCACAAAGAGAGTTAGTACTAGTGATACCAGATTTTTTTTGCCAAAATTCCCCATTTTGGGGAAATTTTTTGTGAGTTTTCCCCATTTCGTATCCGCTTTTTCCCCACTTTTTTCATGTGAATTTAAAACATAAATAATCAATTCACTATACGTTGGCTTTAAAGTATTTGCTCATTTTGGATTAGCAAGTAAAACAAAAACAAGTCATTACTCTTTATAAACAAGCGATAGTAATAATAAATGAATTAAGAAATACAGACTTAGTTATTAATATCTAATATTACTGGTACATTTATTCAAAATATATTAGAAAAACAATATAGGTAATCCATAAAACACAGCGTCATATATGGCTGAACTTCACAGCTGATATTGAATTTGAAAAAAGGTTGCAGTTAGTGGTATTCGATTGGGCGCTCTCAGATAAATTTTTTTCAATCTTTTTCAGATTTCAGAGCACTTTTTTCTCAGATTTGCTTCAGATTTACCAATACAAGTGCAATTTGAGTTTCATAACTGGTGGAGTTTGTTTACATTTTCGGTGATGTTCGTACGTTCGGGATTTATTTGAAAGTTAACTACACGCGTTTTATTTTTAAAATATGAAAAATTGATAAACATGCTTGCATTTCGTTTTTTTCCCCATTTCAAGAGAACTTTTCCCCATTTTCCCCATCAAGGGAAAAATTCCCCTCATCGCTGGTTAGTACACGGCATTTGAGCCATTGTCTCAGACCACATGCTGACTTTAGAATGACGTCCAGAGCCATAATACACTCACCGGCAAAAGTATTTCACTCAGTGATTGCGTGTGTGAGATTGATATGGTGTGACCTATGATTGCGTACATTTGCTGGACAGCTCAGAACTATTTGTGGTTAAGGTAGGTATGATTGTTTTGAGTGGCAAAAGTATTTTGACAAATCTATTTTTCGATTGTAAATATTGTAATTATTTGAATTTAAATTAAATATGATAGACTTATTGTGTACAGGCCAATTTTGATCAAAATATGGGGAAAACAACAGAGTTATGGAGTATCGAGTAGCATTTGTCGCAAATTACGACTGGGGTCTTTCTGTTGAAAATAGGAGAAGAATTTAGTTTGCCGAGCAAACTGTAAATACACGAATCAATCGGAAAAGTTATACCGAAGAAGGAACATATATTTTGGGGAAGTTTGTTAAAAATCCTAGTTTAACTCCAAAGACTATCGCGTTAAAATGAAAAACGAAAACCCGATTATCTTAGGGATAATTTATATGCGCCTTGCTGAACTCGATTTGGATACAGTCCGAGGCGTTTTTTTAAGTAAAACTTATCTGTTGAAATAATTATGCCGAAGTAAAAAGTTAATTTTAATTATTTTAATGAATTTTAATTAACGTATTTAAAAATAAAAATTGCATATGTTAACCTGTTAATTAAGTAAGTAAGCAGCATAGTAATTTTTTTTTTTTCACTTTTGTTGTGTTGTCAAAATACTTTTGCCGATGAGCGTTGCCTTGTTCGGTCTCTAAGTTAAAGACGCATTTACTCACTCTCTCGGAATTTGGTCAGCTATCTACAAATAAATTTGTTTCTAATACTCAAGGCATTTAAAGTGGATGAAAGCAAATATATACATACATAAAATGCACCTAATCTTATTTTCGATAATAGCGTATCTGATAAGTGGTAACCTCATGTTCTATTAAAGATTAAAGATAAGACTAGCCTTGTTTAAGCAAGCACATACCCAATAATGTAAACAACGTTCACTAATTATGACCGAAAAACGGTTCACTTACTAAATATGTACATAATATATATCGATTATTGATATTAGCTCCGTGTAGGTGTGTAAAGCAGTTTGAAAATGTACAATGTACATTAAAGTCTTAATTACCATCGGCGACAAAAAATAGGTGAACTATATTTGGTTTGTTCAAAAAATATAGGTATCATTATTATTATTATTATTTTTTTTGTACTTTTCCCAACTCGTATCATAACTCGAAATACTATACACGAAGAATAAATAAATAAATAGAACAGCATTATTTTATCTATACCTATTTATTGTAATTTGTGTGAGGATCGAAATTTACAAAGTGATCCATTCCCGAGTGTATAAGAAAACAATTCGACGAGGAGATTTAATAAGCTTAACTGTATCACGCCTATTTCCGTATACTTGTGTTAAAGAAAATAATAAATTAATCGTCTTCATACAAACTTTTGTAAATCTTACGAGAAGGTGTACGTTCTTCGGAAACTGTTTTACTGCAATTTCGAAATCAAAAATTTATACAAGCCGTAAACGTTATTTTCATAAGTTTGATTTTTAAAATTGTAAAGAATTATCTAATAAGATTTTCAGAAATAAGATTTTCAATTAGTTTTTAACTTTCTCGATTACGTAGTAAGAGAAATTTATTGCATTCTTACAAAATGTTGAACTTGAGATTTTGATCAATTCTGAAATTATGATGATAAACGAAATCAAAAAAGTGGATCTCGCAATTCTATCCGTCTGTTCGTCGGCTCCTGATGCCGATTTGGAGTCTGTGGGCTTAAAGTTCGGGCCCAATTTTTTTGTAAGGTGGCCCAATTATTAAGGGTACCTACTTCCCATATAACGGTTTTAAAAAAGTTAGATTTTTGTTTTCAAAAAAATTCTCCAAATATTTCTACCAGAATTGATATTTGAACTTAAGTAGGTGCGGTTAACGTGGCTGTATACCCAGTATTTCGCTAAAAGATCGAATAACGGTAATTTGGAAAATCTGACTTATCTCAAAAACGGTCCATACGATAGTAACAAAAATGCATTCCAAAGGTAAGATGGTCATTTCTAACTTGATAGCAAAACTCAGTTTTTCATTAAATTATCGTATCAATTTTTAAAAAAAGGCATTTTACATTTTTTTTTTTTCACCACTCTGGCATTGTGAATGGGTGAGCTATCCTATTGCAATTTCCACGGCAAGTCACCAAACAATCCAGTAATGGAAGGAAAAACCTTCTCGAGTACGCCAATGTAGGACTGTGCATTCATACGAGGAGTAAGGAACTGCAACTCTGCCATAGTAAGTTATAACTCCCCAAATCATAACACCGCCTAATCGGCTGTGTAACCGATCCAATTGATGTTCCTCCTTCCACAAATCATGAAAGTAATAGTTAAAACAATCAGGACCCTCGAAATTAATTTTTTTTTTCATTGAAGAAAACAACACGGTACCATTTCTTACTCCATGTGATGTTAGCACGGCAGAAACTAAGGCGTTGCTCTTTGCGGTATGGAATAAACGGTGGTTCTTTCTTCAATTTAAGTCGCTTCAAGTGATTAGCCTTCGAAATAATCCGCTTTACTGTCGAGACGTTTGCTTTGGCCCAACTTTTTTCTCTTATTTTGACGGTAGAGTCGTGGGAACTTGACGTGAGCCGCAGAATTGCCATTTTTCCAGAAGGGTAACGGCACTTACTGTTCGCCCTATCATATTTTCGCCATAGTTGGACTCGTTCCGTAAAAATGTGGATATAACTTTGCCGCTTTGTTGTGTTTTTTTTAGCTATAGACAGGCCACAATCGCTGTAAGCCTTGATTTTATCTTTCTCGTCCTCTGATGTGAATGATTTACCACGCCCCTTTTTAACTGAAATTATCTTAAAATGACTTATAGATATTAGAGAATATGTTTGCATTTCAACCTATCGGTTCGATGAACAGTTGCTTGCTTTCAGATCTCCAAATAATATAAATAAAAGCTTCTCAGTCCTGGGATCTCAACAGCATTGGTTTGCGTGGTTTTTATTTTTGGGACAAACAATTTCATGTCGTGTCTGAAAATCTGTCTCGCATAATTATATTTATGTACATGTAACAATATTTGATATTTGTAAGTCGTTCGTGAAGGGGCTTGTATAGGTTTAGTGGACAACAATTTTTTTTTTTAACTGGGCTTAAACATGGAACAACCGTTCTGCAGTACACTAAAAAAAATTTAAATATTTAAATGCACAAACAACTGCGACACATTAAAATCGCACAAAACTTATAGATTTTTTGTCTTAACTTCTTTCAGAATATACTCGTATAGGAAATAAAAATGGCACAAAGGCTTGCGGGTAACAACCTATGGTTGAGAAGAATAAGCAGCCAAATTATTTCCGGAAATAGAGCTAAGGTAATGAATCAACTCAGGTACCTATGCAAAATTTTGCTAAAATAAAAAAATTGTTTTCAATTCACAGGCTGCAACTCAAGTAAATGAATCGGGTAAGGAAATAGTACTTATGTTTATACAGTCCACAACGGATATAAGAAACACTCATAAAAGAACAAATCGCTTATAAGAAACGCATGTGCAAACACCGGTGTCTTTGCTCTGTCCATACACTCCCGCTCAACTGAATAGGTTAAAAAAATGTAATGTGTGTCTCTCTCAGTTTCTATTACATATTTTATAGGCATTTACTTTTATTGCATGCTTTTTACTTAAATTTTTTTTACACATAACATAGAAGAAAAACATAACGGGATTTGTGAAACAGTAAATCATAATATTGTTTTTATCATAATGTTCCGTAAAAGCACTGCATTTTTTTGGCTGATCAGATTAGGTTCATGGCAATTACTTCAGTTTGTGAATTTTAGCGATATGGTATCGCCGTAAACTTTTTTATTTTTTTAATTGAAAGAAACTGCTGTTTTTTTTAAATGGGTCGCGGGAAGCAATTGATCGACTTTGAAAAAAGCCAATATGCTAAACAAAAATTGGTCGAAGCCAAAATGTTGTTAGCAATTTTATTCGTAATGAATCCCGTTATGGAAGTAATGTGAAAGGAGATGTTCAATACGCGACAACAACAGCAGATAGAAAACTTATCATCAGAACTGCTTCAAATTCTCAACGTTCTGCTGCCAAAATCAGGGCAAAATACGGAGTTAATGCAAGTCTGGCAATTGTAAAGTGAATTATTCGGAGGGTCAAACATTTGAAGAGGCTAAAAGTACAAAAAAAAACTCCTCTCAATGATGTGCGTAAGGCTGCACAACTTCAGTTTGTCCGAGAGCATATGACGTGGAAAAGAGAGTTTCAGACTGTCGTGTTTTCCGACGAAAAACAGTTCAACCTGGCTGGACCCGATGGTTACAACTACTTTTTTCACGATCTGTTAAAGTAGGCTGAGAGCTACTGATCGTTTTGCTAACCTCATCTTTCAATGGGAAATGGATAAATATCATTGTAAATTGGAGTTTTGGGTTCGCAGAAATCACCGTCTGGCTGCCTGGAGCAGCCGTATAGCAAATGTTTCTTAATATTTATGTTGCTGCTTTTAAGAATATAAATTAAAATAAGTTATTATGTATACAAAACTAAATAACTACAAAACAATTTGTTAGATTTTGTTTTAATTTCCGGCGAACTCTGAAATTATTAGAGAGAACACAGGGACGAATGTATTAGATTGGTGTGATTAAAATGATAGGGAAGAGACTTTAAAAAATGATTTATAGAAAAAAAGACAAAGTGATAATAATTATAATAGATTTTCTTAACATCATCATCAAAAAATACAGAAATGTTCATTCTTATAAATCACATTAATGACAATCTATGTTGTGCTCTAATTCGAGAAAGATTTCTACCTTTGTATATATTTTTATGGATATCAGGACAGACCAACATCTAATTATTTGATGAAAAGGTGGCCATTTATATCCAACCAAATTTTAAATTAAAATATTGCTTGTACTGGGGGTGATTTATTCGTAATCAGGATAATTTAGTAATAGAGATATGTATATGGAGTTTGTGAATATTAACACGAAGATACATACATTCATTTATATTATTTTAGCAAATGTCGGCGTGGGACGAGAACTTTACAGCCCTAAACTTCTGAAGAAGCACTATGAGGTACGATTTTTATTAGTGCAAATTTATACTACAAATTGTATTTTAATAGATTGCTCCCCTTATTGTAATTGTCTTCGGAGGAATTATCGTTCTATCAGGTTTTATTGTTCGTAATATATTGACTAGAGATGATATTCGGTAAGTTTTCAATTGGGAATTTGAAACCGATAACTTATTTTCCTTTGACTTAGCTTCCGTCCAAAGGGGAAGTTTGGCTATGAGGAAGAAGAAAATTTTGATCGGCAGAGGAAAGTATGTTTACCAGCACAAATACTAGCGAATATACAACGTTTTTATTTATTTAGTTTATAAAAATCAACCAAAAATTCAAAGCCCCTGAAGGACTCAAGGAATTGTATAAAGAGCTAAAAGAAGAATAAAAACTTGTAACATTCATCTGATTTTGGGGAAAAGTATTAAAATACTATCTAACTATTTTTAAATAGAATAATTATGAAGTTCAGTAGCATAACATTGTAATGTAAAATGTACTTAAATAAAGCTATGTATATTTTTTGTTCATGAGTATCCTCTTACTACCTATATTGTAATCCATAGAATACGTTATTAAAATGATTTGTCAAACCCTGTCTTGTGGATATCAGCAGGAAAGAAAGTTTTACAGACGATTTTCTTCTAAATAAACATCTATCACTGAAAAAAAAATCGACCCATTGTTTCTAGTGGGTAAAGTACCAAGATCCTTTGGCTCGATAATACGACATTAATATGATTGACTTAATAAATGAAAATTCAATTCCAAGAAGAAGGAAAAAAAAATATTTTTTCAAATATTTTTCAAATACAAAATAAATAACAGTCATATGTCAGTTTCATTTACAAAAAGTAATAGATTTCAGTGTTTTCTGTAATAGTATATCGAAATTCTTGCCTTCGTTTGGTAAAGTAACCGCGGCAAAATCTCTACGCGATGTTTAACTAAACAACATCGTAGAGGAGTCGTACGGGAATCTAATAAATATGGTTGTAAGAGTTTAATATATGCAACAGTACAGTGATCAGGGCTCTTATCGCGTAAGCACAAAACAATCGAACGACATCGTCCCGACGATGCTTCTACATCGTGTAGCAATCAAGAAACGACAGAGGTCGAAACGATTGGACGATCATCGTTTTTTGTTTCTTCACGTTACTAAATCAAACGTCAAAAACCCTCATCAAAACGATTCGATTGAACGATGGCTATTTTGCAATCGTTTCAACGTTTTTGGTCCTTTTGTTCAGTTTAAATTAGGTCAGAGAAGTATAAAAACATATTTCTCTTTTGAGACGACTCGCTGTAATCCGAGTTGTAAAAAAATGCATTCTTTGTAAAAAAGAAATGGTTATTGCACTTGAGTTTTTTTTTTTTTCTTGCAACTCTAAATTCTAATCTGTTCCAAGAAATCGAAGATCTTTATTGGCATTTTAAATATTTGAAGAAATACATACATATATACCTATTATGTCGATACCCACTAAATCTTCTGCTCTACCACACCTGCGCACACTTTAGCATAATTTTCCAATTCTTCCGACTCGTTCGTAGACATTTCGTCATCCAATGGTTTGGAGTTTCACATATCACTCCAAAATCCATTGGATAATGGTTGGTTGCTCTCATTGTTAGGTACTGTAGCAGGAATAAGAGAAGAGAAAAAGAATGTGTAGGGGTATCACCACCGGTGCTATAGGTATGTAAAAGAGAAAAGGCATTCATTCGAAGCATAAACTAAGTATTAAATAGACCGTCAGCTCTTCCAACTTAAGAGAGTTTGCCTACAAGCTGTTTTCCGTGTTCCTATGTGCGAAAGTATGTGTGCCATGTTAAAGTCCATAAGACGCACGCATACATTTGCACATAGCAACCTGACAGATGACTGACAACTCATTCGGTGGTGACATTGGAAAAAATTCAAATAATTCAAATAATTGGCCGTTATCGGGATGTGTCTAGAAAACGGAGTGTATGGTGTGGTGAATTTAGTAACAATTTCTATTTCATTAAAACGAATATTACAAGGACTTATTTTATTTTACCTAGATAATCCATACAGTACAGGATGTTCACATTGTAGTTGTAAACAATGGAAATCGATGAACTATAAGGATCATCTGCAAAAATAAAATAAAATCAGTACCTATCTACAAATTATTATTTGGAATTTTACTGATAGCTATATATTTAAGTTTCAGTTCTTTCCGTACAGTAAATATAAAGAAAGTAAATTCATTTTCGTTGATTGCATTTATAAGACATTTTTTGTTATTAAAGTGCAATGAAAATTTAGATAAAATAATTTTAAAAAGTTGAACGAATTTTTCTTTCGTCAGCCAAAGTAATTTGTTCGTCATGAGAAATTCTAAAAATTTGTTTGTCATGTTCTATGAAAGTTTTATATCGTTTTGAAGGTAACATTTCGAAAAGAAATCTGCACCAAAATGGATAGGACAAAAAAGTTATTTTCTAAATAAACATTATTCACGGCTGTTCTCGGCTGACTCAAGTGTTTTCATTAATTATTACGCTAGTTTGAAATTCTTTTGTTTATTAAATTGTTGAAATTTTGTAATAATTTTTTTGCCTTTTTGTTTTCTGAAAAATTCATGAACAAATTTTAACTCAAAATTGTTACCCACTCAGAAATGTTCATATCTCTGCCCTGAACCCCAAAGAACTTTAAATTTGAATATTACTAATCAATTATTCCATTTGAATTCGTTGCCTTTTTTCTTTCGACATTCGCCGACGAAATAATTTTTCGCCAAAAACAACAAACGAAGACAAAGGAATTACTGTAGGTACAAAAATGTATTATTTTATTCCTTCGAATGAATATTTCTCAGTTTATTTCTTTATTGATACGGTGTTACATTAGTTATTAACCATTTTGTAAAATAAATGTTTTCGTGGTGAAATAAAACAACAAATGTAAACTGTTGGAACGCATCCGTCAGCTGATAGAAACTTACCAACTACCCTACTGTCAGTCACTGTGCTTAGCACTGTCTCTTTATTTTTCCCGCGAAGCGTGGGCATTTTTCCCTTTTCACCGAACTGAAATTCCCTCGATTTGTTTATGAAAAAATGTTTCTTCGAAGAGTAAAATTAGTATTATTCGGATAGAAATTCATATTAAATTAACCTTCAGTATAAAAATCGCAGTTTGTTAACATTATAATAATTATTTATTGGTACTAGAAATTTGTACTAAAAGTTAAATCCCTTTTTTATGGACATTTAGTGTGTTGCAATGTAGTTCGACGGTTTTTCGTCAGGTTCCTAATATTTCTACAATTTTGATGCTTTATTTTCGTTTTGCACGGAAGGTTTTTCGGACATCAACATTTCTACAAAAAGGTAGAAATACCACGATGTAGGATGACTGCTCAGTGTCATTATTTGTTTATACCCCCTCCATTCAAAATTCTTTTTTTTTTGCTGCTTCACACGTATTCACGCATACGAAATTTAAGAGAGAATTTTCTTTTCAAAATTTTCGAGGGGAATCGGGTAGGTGCACGGGAGCTGGCGGTCTATATAGTACTTAGTTTATGATTCGAAGCCAAGAAGCGGACGAGTGCGGTCGATACATTTTGTACAAAATAAATTAAGCAACAATTATTGAGTGTTTAATTTTATTCGGTGCAATCTACAAGAAAAAGAAAAGTGGCAAGTGTAATAAGTATTTTCGTTTAAAGTACATTATATGTTCACTTATCGTTTCACTGCATCTGGATACTTACTAATAGATTCCTTATTCCTTATAACCTATCCATTTTTGCATTAAATTAATGATTCTTATCATTAAATAAACAAATTCAAAAAAAAAAAAAAAAATTTCCATACATTTTTTGATTTTTTAGGTGTCAGAGTTTGTTTACAGTTATATCTAAACTGTTCAAAATGAAAACGATGAACGATTCGATTGAACGATACGACGATGATGTTATATGAAGCAAACTTAAAACGATATCGATTTGTTCAATCGTTTCGACGAAAATCGTTTCATAAATTACGCGATGAGAGCCAAGAAAAAGAGATATTTATAGAGAGACTGCCTAGTACCTTAGTACCTAACTTAGTAACTAGCGTTATGTCTAACACTTCCTGTCTGTACTTAGTAACATGTGGAGTCATTAAGGATGGATAACAACCGTTGCTGAATAAAGGTCGAAATCAATCTAAGTTAGGGCACAATTTTTTCTAAGTCTGTACAAGTGCTTTCATTTATGACAATCTGATAAGCATTCGGTCCTGTATGCGAACCCCTTTGTTTTTTAATGTGCACAAAAGGGCCAGATGAAAGAATGTCGGTCCCCATTCAGATGTTATCAAACTCTTTCATTTCATTTCATTACCTACCTTATTAAGCAAAACAAAATAGTTATTTACTCTTAAAAATACAAAATTTGCCTAAGAGATTTGCTAAAAACATAGAGTGTGAACGAAAAAACAGTTATCTTAAGAGTAAGGTCTACAACCTAGAATAGCAACTTCTAGGAAATAGTATTGACACTTTCAACTTTCCAAACACCAAAGCTTCAATGTCCAACACTGATCTCGCGCTCAAAGTGCTTCGCGATGGCCTCAAGGTAAATTTCATCGAAGGAGATATATTATATCAGTGCTATGTGAAAAAAAAAAAAAAATATCCAAAGCATAGACAATACTGAGATCTCCAACTTGCAATCCAGTGGCCGCTGGCCCCTCAATTTTTTTTTCAAATTCGCCATTTTGTTTTCCTATCGGTTTTATGTCAATTAAGAGTCCGTGTCACATGCAAAAACATACAAAAAATATGAAATAAATGCTGCAAACCGCTGCTGAGGGGGAATGTGATAGAGTTAGGGAATACCACATTTTAATTCTGATTTCCTGAAATTATGAATAATAATCTTATAAACTACCATATAAACAATCCAAAGCGCCCTAATATTATAAATGATTGTAATAATAAAAGAATTCCTTCAGAAGAGTATTTTTGCGTTCATCAAAACATTCGTAGCAAAATTAGATATTTTGATAATTTATTAGTTCAAATTGTATCTTTAAAAAAAATGTACCTTGTGATAGTTGTGAGTGAGATTTTGATTAATAGTGAAAGGAGATATCAATACCGATATATTAAACCAGCTTCTTATGACAGAGGGATCTAGAGGGGAATTAACCTATTATTTTTCATTTTCATTTCATTTCATTTTATTTCTTAAAAAGGTTTGTACATTAACATATAATCTTTTTTAGTACTTAGTGTGGTTTAAATTAAAAAAAAAAAAAAATCATTTCATTAAATAACTTAAGACTAGTATACAAGCAAATTTCTTAAAACTAAGCTGGGAAGATATAGATAGGAGATACAATTGGGATTTAATGTTGATGAGAGGAAAAATATAGGAGAATTGTCCTTTTAAAGTTGGAGTGGTTGGATAGAGCTCTAATATATGGGGGTAAGGAGTTCCATAGTCTCACTGTGTGAATGAAAAATAAGCGCGAGGAGTTGAGAAAATGGCAGCAGTATGGTATTAGGCTTGTAGTTCGGGACGACCGAGTAAATATAGGCCTGTTATACAAATAAGATGGACTTTGACTTATTATTATTTTATGTAAAAAGATACAGTTTCTGGCGTTGAAATACTGATGCAAGTAACAACCTAGCAAATTCCTAGTGTGTGCTGATATATGATCGTATCTACAAATGCCGTGGACGTAACGCACCGCATCATTGAAGGCTACTTGCAATTTATGCAGGGATAACGAGTCAAGACTACAATAAACAACTTCAGCATACATTATGAGGGGCAGGATTAGAGTTGTTACCAGTTTTCGTCGTGTTTCTAGTGGAGTGAAATAAGCACTAAGCCATAACTTGCGAAGGCAACCGTAGATACGACCAATGACCACGTTGGTGTGATTGTAACCAGACAGATTACGATTAATTGAATATCCCAGAATAGTGGATGATTCTACAGCTTTGATTTTATTACTATTTAGATATAGATCAGGTAGAAGATTAAGATTAAATTTTTTATGGTATATAGGAATTACTTGAGATTTAGCAGGATTTAAATTGAAACCATTCGCGACGGACCAGGTGTAGTTGCGCTTCAGATCATCATTGATGAGAGAAGCGAGTTCGTTAAGGTTGGGGTATGGTTTTGCTAGATGTAATTGAACATCGTCTGCGTACAAATGTACTGTAGCATGATTGCATGCAGACGGAAGGTCATTAATAAACGTGCAGAAAAGAATCGGTCCCAATATTGAGCCCTGGGGTACACCTTGCTTAATTTTCATTAGGGACGAACAACTTTCGCCAGAAATGACCCTTTGCGACCTATCCGAAAGAAAACTGTTTAACAATTTCACAGCCCCATCACTGAAGCCGAAATTGTTCTTAAGCTTCCAACATAGAATTTTGTGATTTACTTTATCAAAGGCCTTCGAGAAATCAAGCAAACATAGAAATGAAACGTAGCCCCTATCGAAATCTTGTCTTATTTCTTCAAGTAGATTGACCATGGCTGTGGAACAGCTGTGGTTAGCTCTAAAGCCTGACTGGTGAGAACTCAATAACTTGTGGATGAACAGGTGCGTTGTGATTTGTTTTGCGATTATTTTCTCGAAAACCTTAGATAAGCAAGGTAGAATGCTGACCGGCCTATAGTCGGAAGGAGATGTTGGATTAGCTTTCTTCGCAATAGGCAGAACTCTTGCACTTTTCCACACCTGAGGGAAAGTTGATGTTATTATGCACCAGTTTATCACATGAGTGAGGTGGGAGAAAATTTGCGGTAAGATGAGTTTTATGAAGCGTATTGGTAGACCGTCTTCACCAATTGAATCCGACTTGATAGATGCAACGTGTTGGACAATTTCATTTTCAGTGGTTACTACAAAGCCTTCCAGTCTTGGCAACGAGTGCACAGGGTTCTCATTCTGATTGAAATCGAAGTCGTTAGAACTGGAATAATCCCCTAGGAAGGTACGATTTAGTTCATCGGGATCAATGAGGCATTTGAAGCTGGTGCCACTGGAAACACCAATTTAACGCAGATTACTCCAGAGTTTCTTTGCAGGGAGGGATATATTTAGTTTAGAAGCAAAATATTTTTTCTTGGATGTTCGAATAACGAGAGTTGCGTGGTTACGTGCAGCTTTAAATAAGGACCAGTTATCATTAGATGGCCTGCGCTTCCATTTACTAAACAATTTGTTCCTTCTTTTAATAGAATTGACTACTTCAGGCGTAACCCAGGGGCATGCTCTGTTTTGGATTTTTACTATTTTCGTTGGTACACAATGATCAAACAGTTGTGTTAAAATGGTTTGAAACAGCATAACTTTTTCATTTGGATCAGTCTTCAGACGACATTGCTCCCAAGATGCCAAATGAATAGCAATTTGTAGGGTATTTAAGTCTATGGAATTGAGATCTTTGAACGTGAACGTATCAGCGAGAACGGTTTTCGACAAATTCACATCATAAGTGCAGAAAAGCAGATCATGGTCAGAAACTTCAAAAGATAACTGGTCACATAGTAAAACAAGAGACGGATTAGAAACAATGATTAAATCGAGAAGACTGGGTACGCGATTCTCAGCAAAACGAGTGGGGTAGGTTGTATTCATTATTTCCATTCCTACTGAAGAAACTAAATCATTCATTTGAGAGGCCAGCGAGTCATTTATCAGTAAGTTAGTATTGAAATTACCACAGATAATTATGTGCTGATAGATCGCACAGTATTCATAGATAACCGAAAAAAATGGCACTGGGGAGCAGCTTCTATTGTTACTGTATGCACACGCAATCAAACATTTGGTGTTACAATCCCGAATTTCGATGATAATGTATTCTATTCCATTGCCAATAGACTTGGTAATAATTTCGCACTTTAAATTCGATTTACAAAATATTGCTACACCTCCACCCCTTGTATCAGTAATTCTATCGTTCCTGAAAATTTCGTAATTATGAATTTTATAGGATAAATCAGGTACCAACGGGATAAACCAGGTTTCACTTACACAAATAACATCAACGCAGGAACAAGAAAACAAGTAATTTAGATAATTTAATTTGTTGTCATTTAGACTACGCGCATTTAAATAACATACTTTGAGCCCCTCATATCTCTTGGAGATAACATTTACCATAGCATACGTTGAATTAGCATTCACACTGTGTTAAGCTAAGATTAGACTGTATGCCAATTAAGCATATGAATGCCAAATGGCAAATGACCAGATTAGCTGTCAAATGAACAAAATGCCAGGATTATCAAAACCAATATGGTCATATTTGACATGATTGTCATTTGAGGCATTTGGTATTTACTACCAAAAAGAGAACGAAAATTAAAATGAATCACAATTCTATGAAATCAAACACCGATGACAACAAAATAATTCCTGTTCCATCAAAAATGCCATTAATGCCATAACGAAATTTCAATTAAAAGCATATGGGCATATAAGGCTATATGCTGGCATTCGTACCTATTGTCCCATTACACCATATGCTATTTGGGCATTTTTATCTGTCAAAATCAGCCTGGTCATATGTGGCATTCAGGTCATTAGAGCATATGAGATATGCCCATTACATTGTATGACCATATTTTGACAGGAGAACTGTCAGATATTGGCATTTTATGACCACTTGGCATACCGTCTAATCTTACCTTTAGTTATTAAACCTTGTGACATCCATTGAAAAAGAAAAATGTACAAAAGTGCAATTCAACTATAGAAGAAGGGAACAAGGAAGAATTGAGTTTGAGTAGAGTTTGAGGAAAGGGAGTTACAAATAAAGAAAAAGAATAAAGACAATTAAATAAAAATAAACAATCATTGATGTATCGCAGCTGCAGTGGCCAGATCATCGGAGCTTTCAATTAGAAAGCTTTTTTCATTCGCCGACTTCTTAACATACACAGATCCATATTTAGTGTGCACAGCAAACAGATGTTTCTTTCGCCTGAGCGCCAGAGCGCTGTTCAAGAGAAATCGAGTATGTCTCGTTAGACTTTCATCGAGATAACAGCTGTTATCCGATTCAATGCCTAGATCATGGAGACGTAATTCGGTCTTGTGTTGTTTGCGGTAATTCGCTGAAGACATCAGAACGGCGTTTCTCTCTTGCGGGTTGCTGAACTTTAACACAATAGGAGATGTTGTAGCGTTATTGTTGTTGCGCAATTTTGTGCGAAAGGCATTTAGCAAGAGAGGCGGCTTACAGTCGATGGTGTGGCAGAGTCGGTTAAATAAGGTTTTGATGTTCTCATTTGGGAGTGCTAGTACTCCAAAGAGCACTGCATCACATGCTACTTCCTTCCTTTCCAGAGCATCACATCGCCGCTTAAGAGCTACAATTTCTGCATTATGCAATTGTATGGTAGTGTTGGTGGTATTTTCAAGTTGATCAATGCGCTCAACTATGCTGGTGATTATGCTGTGCATTTCATTTAAACGCTGACTCCAAGATGTTTTAATTTCTTCGATCTTAAGCAGAAACTCATTTTGCATTTTGGAGATTTCTTCGACGAATCCAAGTTGCAATATTGCTGCCTGCTCTTTAAGATGTTCTTCTAAGACTTTAGCGGTAAGGGGGGCAGTGTCGCTATTCGGTTGTTTTGCTGCTGGCGAGGATGATTGTGTGGGTTGTGTAGGCGTTGATGGTAAGCCTTTTGAAGAGATGACTCTTGAGCGAAGGTTCGGAGCAGACAAAGTGATGCCGAGAGAACTGCTGTTGCGTGGTGGTAGTGCAAAAACAAACTTAAAATGTCGACAGTAGCAATAAACGAATTATGGACCGAGAAACAAATTAGCCTTTTTAAGCGGATAAATAATGTTATTCGTTACACAGTAACCGGCCAAAAGTTTATAACCACTGTGACTTAGATCTTATGACAAATATTTAGATTATTTTTCGATTGGCACACCGTATTAGCTCACTTTAGCTGGACGATTGAAAAACGCGTCTCTTCGTGCTTACTCTTCATGACTTCCTGGTTAACTACTGCGCCCATGGGATGTATGGCACAATGTTATGTGTCTTCTAGTGGCGAACTCTAGATACCTGGGGACCTCTAGTTTCAATCCAAATCCGCGTTTTCTGTATACTGAGTACAGAATGATTTCTCCTTCTTCACCTTACTCGTGCGTCCAAAATAATCAATTTAAACAAAAAAATACAAAACAAAGGGGCTGGTGTAAATGAATGGTGCACCAAAAGATTCGGCAACACCGATTCTCATTCGAAAATGATGGGGTTGCTTCGGTTGACGGAAGCGTTAAAACGTGTTGAAGTACATGGCAACCCTATTATATTTTTAATTCATTTTCCCTAAAAATATTTTGAAGTGCATGCTTGTCGTTTTTTGTCTGTAGATTAGATTTATTTAGCAAAATTTCAAAAAAAGTTATCGGTTAAAATCGAAAAATCAGGTCAATCAGTAGTTCAATTGTCTGAAACTATATGGGTAGTGCGGAAACAGAAAACCAGCTGCGCTTTTTTTCAATAACCTTTTCAGCACGAGTAATTTTTATTTCCGCTATTTCTATCCATTTCGAGTAACTGTCAACTAATAATAAAAAGGTAAACACTATCCGGAATCCAATTCATTTCTTTTGGCACTTTGGTACACTTCTATGTTTGGCAGCAAATTCGACAGGACTTTGCAAACTCCTCTATATCAGCATCTAAATGTAGCCACCAAACATAACCAGAACTGCTCCAACGTCATAAGGACAAGCATCACAAGTAAGTGTTATGGTTTTTTTTTTTTTTTGGATCGAAATGTTCTAAAATGTTGCTACTAACTATAAGTTGCTTTGTTTCTTCAAATACTATTTGGTGTTCGCTTTTCCATTCAAAATTATTGTTCATACAGTATCCTCAATTTGGAGGCAAAATTTTGAATAAAGCTATTATAAAAATTTAGTAGGACAAAACAATTTTTGAAGTGTGTGATATTTCTCGGACTGGGCGCTTCTAAAATAGCTATAATTTTTTCCTTGTTTGGATTTATGCCATTCCCCGTAATAACATTCCCTAGATATTCCACTTCTGTCTTAAGCCATTTGCATTTATCAAAATTGACTCTTATATTTATTTTTCGTTTTTAAAATAATAGCATTTTTAAAATATAGTAGCATTTATATTTGAAATTCATAAATAATCATAAATGTGAAAATGATATAAAAACAATGAAGTTCCTGTCCGTTGTTTTTACTACTAAAACATTTTTCCGAAAACATATTACCTACATCAGTTTTTTTATCAAATTATTTCCTTACTTCAGAGCTGATGGAAAATTTAGCTAGGTTTTGTGCGAAGGTGGTGGCATTCAATTTGCCGCCACCTTTAACCATAGTAACGCATTCAAATATGTACATATAAATCATCATAGATGGGAACCTATTTTCGATGCGCCTTACTAACCCATAATGGAATGAAATTAACCACCTCTAAGGGTAAAGCAAATGTTTAATTTTAATTCAGGGGCATTATGTCTGCGGGGCTCTGTATATCCAGTTTCGTTTCAATGATGTTACGAAGGAAACGAACATTTTTCCACATAAATTTTGTATTAATCATGTTTAACGCTTATCGTTTGTTAGAAAAAAAAACATAGGTTCAGAAAATTGTGGTACGTTTTTGGTATTAAAGGGTGATTTTTTAGCTGGTTTGGTTTTGGCAACACTGGTTTTGGCAGCTGTCGTGTGTTTAGTACCTTGTGTCACTGTCAAACAGCTTCAGTTTGGTTTGCAATTTAACCATGGATCGTCTTACAAATGAACAACGCTTGCAAATTATTGAATTTTACTATCAAAATTCGTGCTCGGTTCGAAATGTTCATCGCTGCTTTTTTATCGAAAAATTGTGTTCAGCGATGAGGCTCATTTTTGGTTGAATGGGTACGTAAATAAGCAAAATTGCCGCATTTGGAGTGAAGATCAGCCAGAAGCATTGCAACAGCTTCCAATGCATCCCGAAAAAGCCACTGTTTGGTGCGGTTTATGGGCCGGCGGCATTATTGGGCCATATTTCTTCAAAGATGATGCGAATCGCAGCGTTACTGTCAATGGTGAACGCTACCGAGCGATGATAACAAACTTTTTTTTGCCCGAAATGGAAGTTCTTGACTTGCATGATATGTGGTTTCAACAAGACGGTGCCACATGCCACACAGCACGCGAAACAATGGCGCAATTGCGAGGCGAGTTTGGTGAACAGTTAATTTTACGTTTCGGGCCGGTCAATTGGCCGCCTAGATCGTGCGATTTGACACCATTAGATTATTTTTTGTGGGGGTATGCCAAGGCTAATGTGTATAGGGACAAGCCCGCTTCGATTGACGCACTGGAAGCCAACATCCATGCATTCATTCGTGAGATACCGGCCGATATGTGTGAAAGAGTATGCCAAAATTGGACTCAGCGGATGGGCTACCTGAGACGCAGCCGCGGTCAACATTTGCATGAAATTATCTTTAAACATTGAATTGCAAGGTTCAAACTATCGATTCAAATCAATATTTCATTAATTTTTTCGAATTTTTTGTGTTTTTTTTTAAAAAAAAGTTCTAAACCTCTTAAAAAATCACCCTTTAGATACTTGTAAGAGATAGGGTCAATTTTCTACCAGAAGCGAGACTAGTGTATATAAATTTCGCAAGTAGATATGCATTTTACGCACCCACCAATGTCAGTTAAATAACTATGCCAATTCTTTCAAAAGTTTTCGTAAACGGTGTTTATATATTTTGTTTCAATATACCTAACTTCGCATTTAAAATCAGTAATGTCAGCGAAAGCAAGGTGTACCTATATATTTTCTTAAAAAGATACAAAAGGAAGCTAGACTTGAAGTTATGAATTCTGTAACTTCGTTTCCTTCGTAACATCATTGCAATGAAGGGCTGAGTGCCACAGCTGAGTGCGATAAAGGGCTGAGTGCCAAGGCTGAGCGCGATAGAGGGCTGAGTATAATAAAGGGCTGAGTTCGATAAAATGCTGAGTGCCACGGCTGAGTGCGATAAAGGGCTGAGTGCCAAGGCTGAGTGCGATAAATGGCTGAGTCTTTAATCGGTCGAGCGCGTAAACTCAGTATCCTCAGTCCTCAGTGCAATACAGGTTTGCCGAGTTGTTACCTTGTAAAGTAGGTACAGCTTCATTGAACAGGGAAATCTCTCCTGCTCAAAGGTATCCAAGTATTAGTATAGGACTGCACAATGCAGCTCGTAAGTTGAGTCAGACCTATTGAGTTAAGATAGCAGTTTGTATCTGATGTTCAAGGGCGCTTGGCGAGTTCGCGCAGTGCAACATAATTGTTGTTTATACTACAATGTCACGATCAAGGATCAAGTGACAAATTTTAATTACCGTGTGATCGGCTGTCACTCGCTGCTGGAAATGAGTGACCAATAAAATTTGGGCAGAAGAGAGCCAAAAAGAGAGAACAAAACATTTCCCCTCCATGAAAAACCTGCAAATAAAGGGTTTTCCAATGAGAGGTGTTCTTGTGAATGACCCGCTATTTCGGTAGCTTTCACTTTTGAAGCTTTTATTCTTTGACATTTGACAAGTAGAAACTACTCCTGAACGAATGAAACTGAAACGATGCGCGCTTCAACAACGCATGGATATTATTAAATTTCATTTAATTGGTCGTCGTGAAGCACCTTGTCGGACCGCAATACAGAAATTGGTGGAAAAATTCGAGCTGTTGGGACAAGTTAGTGATGTGAAGAATAAAACCCGTGCACGTCGCTCAAGAACAACTGAGAATATTGCTGCTGTAGCCCAAAGTGTTGAAGAAAACCCAGGTTTTTCCATTCCTTGTTGTTCTTTGGAATTGGGCATTCCAAAAACGTCATTACACCGTATTTTGCATAAAGACTTGGGTCTTAAGGCTTATAAAGTTCAGTTAACACAAGAACTCAAGCTGATTGGGTCCTTGAAATGCATGAAAATGATCCGGAATCATCTTGACTGATGAGGCCCATTTCCACCTCGGTGGCTACGTCACCAAGCAAAATTGTCGCATCTGGGGCTCGGAAAACCCAAGAGTTATTGTCGAGAAGCCTCCATCATCAACGTGTGACTGTTTGGTGCGGTTTATGGTCCGGCGGGGTCATTGGACCTTACTTTTTCGAAAATGAGGTTAGATCAACAGTTACGGTGAATGGATTGCCCTATCGAGAGATGATTAATGATTTTTTATGGTCGGAGTTGGATGGTATTGATCTGGACAACGTTTACTTTCAACAAGACGGCGCTGCGTGCCATACAAGCAACGAAAGCATTGATCTTTTACGGGAAAAGTTTCCGGACCGTGTTATCTCTCGAAGAGGTGATCACAATTGGCCACCGAGATCTTGTGATTTAACACCTTGCGACTTCTTCCTTTGGGGCCACGTGGAAGATAAGGTCTACGCCAACAGCCCAGCGTCGATTCAAGACCTCAAAGATAAATTTCGTCAGGCTATCGAGGACATAGGGCAGCCACTTTGCGATTTGGTTATGGAAAATTTCATGAAAAGGATATGGTCCTGTATGCATGCTCGTGGTGGCCATTTGGCTGTTTTCCATTTTTCATTTATCTCCAAAACTTTTCTTTGAATACCAAAATAACACCTCTTATTGGAAAATCCTTTATTAGCCCAAGAAATTTATTTGGGATAATTGGTTATTGCTGACAGATGGTTGTCAAATAGTGCAAATCCTAATTTGTAACTGATTTTATTTGTTTTCATTTATATTTTGTGCTTGTGGGTATAGCATTTAAATTGATGTAAGAAGCAAAAGAATTGAATTTTTTGATAGAATTAGAATCTGAGAATCCCGATTGAAAACACACAAAATAGATTTGAAGAAATATTTTTGTTTCAACTGAACAAATTGTGATTGTTATTTTGCCTTCACCGAAAAATTTTATTGAAATTGAAAAGGTTCTGCATCAAATATTTCAAAAGCAAATCCAATTCTACCTGAGGATGTTTCTGAATATCTTTTAAGTATTATATTTAGATACAGCATTTAAGATACAGTGATATCAGTTTGTAATGTTTATAGAAAAATGTTTATTTAAATTTAAATAAAGTAAGGAAGTAAAGTCGACTTGTTCACGACAGTTTGCAGGCTCCTCTTTCTGAAATCATTCTCAAATACAAACTTTAAAAGCACTGAATTACAATGCCCAACCCATGTCGATATATATTGGGTATTGGTATAGAAAAACAACGACTGAACCTGATTTGAAAAATATCAAAACAAAAATAAATCTTTTATTTTTATTTGTGAGCAAACAGTCTCTTAATAATAGGTATTTACAATTTAAAATACAATAACTAATTTACATTCTTTTTCCGCTTAAGTTATTTTAGCATCAACTTCCTCATATTCATCAAGTTGTTGAAATTTTTTGCTTGGTTCTGGTTGCGAACTATACGTTAGGGTCATCTTGTTTGCTATCAAGTAGTCCTCGTAGTTGCAAAACTATTCTATAGTATTACAATTTATTGTGTGTAGGTACAAATATTAAAAATTATATTATACTTTGTTTCGTCGAGCACAATTTGTGATTTTAAATCCAAAAGAAATATGTGACATTATCTGTAAAGAGAAAAAAATTGGAAATGCTGGTAAGCACCAAGAGCTCGAGAGCGCTAAGTGATAAAAGAAATCTATTGTAATCGTTTGAAGAAGAAGTTTCTTGCTTTCGTTTTATCCTGTGCTTCTCGTTCCCAATTCCCTTTCCCAATCCCAACAAACGAAAACTTTTCTGCAAAGAAAAAAAAAAATCGCCGTTTTTTAGAACAAAAAGCGACGATTGTTGTATTATCTCACTTTGCAATCGGAAAGAAAGAAAAACGGACAAACAAAGTTTTCTGTTAATAATCAAATATGGGGTTCACTTTATTTGATTAAGTTTTAAATTGATTTAAGAAGCATTATAGTTTTCTTTTGATAGTAAAAGTTAACCCCCCCAACTCGCAATCCTCTTACCGTTGTCGTCATATTTTTTTTTTTTTTTTTTTCAAGTTCGACATTTTGTTTCCTTATCGGTGTTATGTCAATTTAGAATCCGTGTGACATGCAAAAACATACAAAAATATAAAATAAATGCTGCCGACCTCTGCAACAGTGGGGGAATGTTATAGATTTCGGGAATACCAGATTTTAACATTATTAAATGCTATTGGTTAGTTATTATATATTTTTAAAAGGCGAATAATATAATTTGGTTAATAAAACTATCTAAATGAGATGTTTTATACACTAGAAACGTGTTTGGACAAACGTGGTTGCGTATTTCAATTTCAATTTCAATTTCAATTTACATATTTGCAAAAATCTTAACACAGAAAGATATAGTATCTTCTAAAATTGTGCAAGCTTCAATAATGTATACATTATATGTTACTGTTTGGAAAAAAGAAGAGAGAAGATAGAATTTCAAAAAAGAAAAGTACAATGAAAACAATTATAACAAAGAATCAAAGTAAAAAAAAATAATCTCCATCATCACTAGCTCAAAGCACCTCCAGATGCCGCCTAAGTCTGCTCCTGAACTCAGATGTGCAACTAACTTATTACTCGAATGGATCGTGGTAGGGAATTCCACAGCCTAATTGCGTTTGCTCGAAATTAAATAAGAAAAACGTACTGGCACAAGACCAGATGTTCTAGATCGCTGAGTAGGTATCATTATTGTAAAGATATAGTGGTTCACAGGTATGTAATACATTGTGCAGTAGATTTATTGTCCTAAATTTGAACAGATTTTCCAGCGATAGACCATAATAGATTTCGAAAAACTAGAAACATGATCATACCTCCTTAGTCCGTAAATGTATCGTGCGATACTGTTATATGCAACATTAATCCTTCTTTTATGTTCAAAGTCACAATTTCCATATATTTCACAACCAAACAATAAGATTGGGATGACTAATATCTTGGCTAGTATTATCCGTGTTTTAATGGATGTAATTTTTTGAGTTGTCCATAACATTCGAAGGCTCCCATATACTTTTCCTAGCGTAAACCTAATGTGGTTATTCCATGTAAGAGTTGTGTTGAAGGTTATACCCATGTTCTTAGCCGTGTCAACAAAATCAATAGGTGTATCACTTAGATATGCTTTAGGCAAAGTGGAGCTATCAACAGATGTTCTTGAAATAATCAGACATTTTGATTTGGCTGGATTCAAGCATAAGCCATTGGTTCTTGACCAAAGTAGTATACCTTTTAAATCTTCATTTACCTCATTCATACCATTCTCGACAAGACCCAACGGACACTTGTTATACAACTGAACATCATCAGCTTACATGTGTATGGATGAGTTAGATACATAAGAAGAAAGTTCATTAATGTAAAGTGAGAATAATAACGGACCCAGAATTGAGCCTTGAGGAACTCCTTTGCTCACTGGAAGAAATCCCGAGACGGTGTCATTAGCAACAACCGCCTGAGATCTGTCTTTTAAATATGAACAGATTAAGTTTGTGGCAGATGTCGAGAAATTAAACTGATTTTTAAGCTTTTTGCGGAGCATGTTGTGACTGATGGTATCAAAAGCTTTAGAGAAATCTAAAAGTGTTAGAATTTTTATATTACCAACGTCTACTGCTTTTCTGATATCCTCTACAATCTTTATTAATGCAGTCGTACAGCTATGCTGAGGACGAAAGCCAGACTGATTAGGACATACCATATTATTGTTGGTAAGAAACCTCCGTATCTGGCTATTCATAATCTTTTCTAAGACCTTGGATAAGTAAGGTAAAATAGCTATAGGTCTATACTCATCGGAACTTCCACTTTTTGGTATAGGTATAATTTTGGATTTTTTCCAAGCAGTTAGGAAATACAGTAGATATAACACTAAATTTAATCAAAGTATAACTTATACTACTTGTTGATCAGCTTCGGCTATAGTTGTTGATGTTGTTGTTGTTTTCATCGGGGATGTTGCGGCAATTTTATTCAGGCTTTCAGCATTGGTAATCAAAACAGCATTGCTTTCAAGTTGATTCTTAACGTAAACAAGACCACGAGTTGTAAATACAGAGAGCAGTTTTTTGTTACGTTTCAGTGCATGTTGCAGGAGTCCGATTTTTCACAGTTAAGCATTCATGATACGGGAGAGTCACCGGTGCCGTCAGTAAAGCCAATATAGCCGTATAGACAGTTGTTGTTTCTTAATTTTTCGGTAGTTTACGATCGCGCGCATAATATAACTCTTGTCGGTGGGTGAATTAAATTTAATTATAATCGGTGGATTGAATGAAGTGGGTGAAGATCGAAGTCGGAATATATTTTTTCCGCTTTTGAATATCATTAACTTCGATTTCATGAGTATTTTTTTCTTAAATAACTGAAGAAAAATTACTCAAAATGTTTTTATTTTCATTCAATAAGATGTGTTATTTTTTGAGATAAATGATCGGATGTTTATTTCATAATAAAGAGGAAGGTATGCCGTTGATAATGAAAAACAACATCAGCCAAATGGCCACCACGAGCACGCATACAGGACTATATCCTTTTCATGAAATTTTCTATAACCAAATGTTGATTTGGCATCATTCCTCAATGGTCAAATCTTATACTTAATACATAATGGCAACACTAATTTATGTCAAATATGACAAATAAACCTTCTTCCTTTTTTATACTTTAATCCGAACAAACGTGTTTTATTAAAAGCTTTTCTTTTTCCAGAATTATCTGCGGCATCCAACAGGTTATGGGCCCAGGCACAACGATAATTTAAAGATTAATAAAGGAAGTGTACGATTAAATACAATTTTTTCTAATTTTCGGTTTGATTCATTGTTTAATAATGACGAGTAATTTGCCGGCAATCGAACGTCTAAAAGGGCGTGAAAACTATGATAGTTGGAAGTTTGCGGTGGAGAATTACCTAATATTGGATGACTTGTGGAAGTCAGTCCAAGGCACCGAAGTGAAACCTGAAAAAATTGCGTTAGCGAAAGCAAAATTAGTTTTGTTAATTGACCCGTCGCTGTACGTACACATCAAGGAAGCCACTACTGCAAATGAAATCTGGGATAAACTGGCGACTGCATTTGACGACTCAGGGCTCACCAGAAGGGTTGGACTTTTGCGAGAGCTGACCACTACTCGGTTAGATGACTGTTCTTCAATCTCAGAGTACGTGAACAAAATCATCGGTACTGCTCACAAACTAAATGCAATTAAAATGAAGGTAGATGACGAATGGATTGGTAGTTTGTTGTTGAGCGGTTTACCTGATAAATTCCAGCCAATGATTATGGTAATCGAAAGCAGTGGAATAAAAATAACAGCTGATGCCATCAAATCAAAATTGCTGCAAGATTTCGAGTGCTATAACAAATCATCTGAGAGTAATGCTGACGGTCAGGCCATGGCAGCGTTTAACAGAAAACCTAAAAATAAATTGTAATTTGTCAAATGTTTTGGTTGTGGTGGTATCGGGCACATTAAAAAACATTGTCCCAAAAGATCGGAGAACCAAAGTAAGTTTGCTGTATTTACATCATATTCTGTGCAAGGAACTTCTAATTCATGGTTTGTGGACTCGGGTGTGTCATCGCACATGACAAAGAGTGCAGAGATGTTCGACAGGTACGTTCAGAGTTCTACGAAGGATTTTGTCACTTTGGCAGACGGATCGAAGTTGGAAGTTGCTGGAAAAGGTGATATAACGATGTTGATGTGCGGTGAAGGTGCTGTTAACGAGGTGCTTGTGCGTGATGTCCTTCATGTCCCAGATATAAGCGTTAATTTGATCTCGATAAGTCAAATAATCAAAAATGGAAACACAATCAAATTCAGTCTGGATGGTTGTAAAATTTTCGATAACAATCAAAAATTGTTCGCTTCGGCTACTGAGACTGACAAAGTATACAAACTGAATACTCCTACGATAAACACAGCTCGGGTTGCTACTGAGTGTGTGAACAGTCTATGGCATAGGCGGATGGGGCATCCAAATCCAGAAGTGTTGCGAAAATTGGAACTAGATTCTGACAGGGATATAGATAAAAGTTGCATTACTTGCTGTGAAGGAAAACAGTGTAGGCGAAGTTTCAAATCATCAGCAACTATTACAACAGATTTTCTACAACTAATTCATTCAGATGTTGCTGGTCCTATGGAGAAAGCATCGCTTGGAGGAGCGAGGTACTATGTTTTATTTCTGGACGATTTTTCAAAAAAAGTGTTCGTGTATGCAATGAAAAATAAGAGCGAAGTCGCAAAACATTTTTTATCGTTCAAAAATATGGTGGAAAATCAAATGAAGAGAAAAATAAAAATGTTTCGCTCAGATAATGGTACTGAGTTCTTGAATACAGAGATGAAGAAATGTTTTGAGTCGTCTGGAATAATTCATCAAACATCAACTCCGTATTGCCCAGAACAGAATGGTAAAGCGGAAAGAATGAATCGGTCACTGGTGGAAAAGGCCCGCTGTCTTCTTTTTGACGCTGGCTTGGACAAGCGTTATTGGGGTGAGGCAGTATACACGGCAGCTTATTTAATAAATAGATCTCCAGTTAAAAGTTTGGAAAATCGTTGTCCTGAGGAGATTTGGTCTGGTGCGAAAATTGATTTATCTCATTTGCGAGTATTTGGTTCGGTTGGAATGGTGTTGGTTCCCAAGCAAAAAAGAACCAAATTTGATGTAAAGTCAATTAAATGCATCATGGTCGGATATGCTCAATCTTCTAAAGGCTACAGGATGTACAACCCGTTAGACAAAAAGATACACATAACTAGAGAAGTGACGTTTTTCGAAAATCGGCGCTTTTATGAGGTAACTGGTTTGAAAAGCAGTATTAATTCTTTTAATTTATCTACAGATCAGAATTTAGTGGGGAAATTAAAGAGAAATCCCGATCTAGATGTTGCTGAAACTGCTGTTGCTAACGATGTTGTTGCTGAACATGTTGTTGCTGAACCTGCTGTTGCTGAAATTGGTTTAGCTGACCACATTATTCGTGATGATTCTCAGTCTGCTGAAGAAGAATCAAGTAATGATGTCGAGGACGTTTACGTTGATGCTGAAATTCCCGAAAGCGAATTAGATTTTGACACCAGCTCAGACTTTATTCCGTCGAATTCACTATTAAGTAGCCATGCTATTGTTGGACCTGTGCGACGTTCGAATCGAGAGCCTAAGCCCAAGAACTTCGACGATTATGTGAATTTTGTAAGCCAGATAACAGAAACTGAAGATCCTACTACTTACGTTGAAGCAGTTTCTAGATCCGACGCATCGAACTGGATGAAGGCGATTAGCGAAGAGAAAGATTCGTTGATTAAAAATCATACATGGGAAACAGTTGATCTTCCGGTTGGAAAGAAAGCCCTGCATTCGAAGTGGGTTTTTAAAACAAAACAAGGCGCTTATGATGAAGCTCCTCGATACAAGGCAAGACTTGTTGCTAAAGGTTGCGCTCAGCGGAAGGGCATCGACTTTGATGAAGTGTATTCTCCAGTCATCAGATACAATTCATTACGTTATCTCTTGTCACTCGCAGCGAAAATGGATCTTTACATCGAGCAACTTGATGCAGTAACAGCGGTTCTTCAGGGTGAGTTGTCAGAAGAAGTATATATTATGCCACCTAAAGGTTTGAATATTCCTAAAAATAAAGTACTTAAGTTGAAGAAATCTATTTATGGATTAAAACAATCCTCCAGAACATGGAACCTCAAGTTAAGTAAAGCTCTTAAAGAATTTAATTTGAAGCAATCGCGGTATGATCCGTGTATATATTTTACTAACGAGAAAAATAGTCTATTTTTAATATTGGCTGTCTATGTAGACGATATTTTAATATTTTCAAAGAACAAAGGAGTATCTGAAAAGTTAAAAGATTATTTAAAATCTAAATTTCAAATGAAGGAGCTTTCCAATATAAATTCATTTTTGGGTATAACTTTAGAACATGACAGAAAGTCTGGAAAACTCTATATAAATCAAGAACAATACATTTTAAAGATGCTAACTCGATTTGGTATGAACACTTGTAATTCGGTCTCAAGTCCAATGGATGTCAACGTTAAGTTGAGCAAGGATAACTGTCCACAGACAGAAAAAGAAAAACTTGAAATGGCTAAAATACCTTATCAGGAGTTAATTGGCAGTTTACTTTTTGCAGCTCAAATTAGTCGTCCAGACATTTGCTACGCCGTTAATTTTTAAAGCCGCTTTAACAATAATCCAGGTAAAGAACATTCGTTAGCAGCTAAGAGAGTCCTTAGGTTTCTCAAGGGATCTTCAAGTAATAAACTGTGCTATAACCGTGAAGGAAAGAATGAAATATTTGGTTATTGCGACGCTGATTATGCCAACGACTTGGACGAAAGGAAATCTATAAGCGGATATATATTTTTGTCACAAGGTGGCGCAATATCATGGGGTTCACGGAAACAGGCCACTGTTGCTTTATCCACGGCCGAGGCGGAATACATTTCGATGGGAACAGCGATACAAGAGGCAATGTGGCTAAAAGGAATCCAATACGAGCTTACAGGAAATGATTCATCTATAAAGCTCTTCTGTGACAATCAATGCGCTATTCATCTCGCGACCAATGAAAGTTACCGTCCACGCACAAAACATTGATATCCGTCATCATTTCATCAGAGATATAATAGCAGATAACAAAATTAATTTGGAACACATTCCATCCAAAGAAATGGCGGCCGACATAATGACAAAATCTCTACCATATCCATCGATTAAGAACTTGATAAAATTAATAGGCTTGCATTAATATAAGCTTTAGTGGGGATGTTGATTTGGCATCATTCCTCAATGGTCAAATCTTATACTTAATACATAATGGCAACACTAATTTATGTCAAATATGACAAATAAACCTTCTTCCTTTTTTATACTTTAATCCGAACAAACGTGTTTTATTAAAAGCTTTTCTTTTTCCAGAATTATCTGCGGCATCCAACACCAAATCGCAAAGTGGCTGCCCTATGTTCTCGATAGCCTGACGAAATTTATCTTTGAGGTCTTGAATCGACGCTGGGCTGTTGGCGTAGACCTTATCTTCCACGTGGCCCCAAAGGAAGAAGTCGCAAGGTGTTAAATCACAAGATCTCGGTGGCCAATTGTGATCACCTCTTCGAGAGATAACACGGTCCGGAAACTTTTCCCGTAAAAGATCAATGCTTTCGTTGCCTGTATGGCACGCAGCGCCGTCTTGTTGAAAGTAAACGTTGTCCAGATCAATACCATCCAACTCCGACCATAAAAAAATCATTAATCATCTCTCGATCGGGCAATCCATTCACCGTAACTGTTGATCCAACCTCATTTTCGAAAAAGTAAGGTCCAATGACACCGCCGGACCATATACCGCACCAAATAGTCACAAGTTGAGGATGGAGAGGCTTCTCGACAATAACTCTTGGGTTTTCCGAGCCCCAGATGCGACAATTTTGCTTGTTGACGTAGCCACCGAGGTGGAAATGGGCCTCATCAGTCAAGATGATTTTTCGAATCATTTTCATGCATTTCAAGGACCCAATCAGCAAAGACACGACGTTGTTGATGAATGGCCGGCTTGAATTCTTGTGTTTACTGAACTTTATAAGCCTTAAGACCCAAGTCTTTATGCAAAATGGTGTAATGACGTTTGTGGAATGCCCAATTCCAAAGAACGACGAGGAATGGAAAAACCTGGGTTTTCTTCAACACTTAGGGCCACAGCAGCAATATTCTGGACCTTACCAACAACCATTTTTAGTTTCGACTCTAAGTTTAAGTAGTTCACAGTGGCTATCTTTTCCATACAAATTTCGCTACTGTGAGCTCTCGTAAACTTAAAGTCGAAACTAAAAATGGTTGTTGGTAAGGCGCTCTCAGTTGTTCTTAGCGACGTGCACGGGTTTTATTCTTCACATCACTTGTCCCAACAGCTCGAGTGTATCGTTCCATTTTTAGTAATGGCGTAGTTTCTACTTGTCAAATGTCAAAGAATAAAAGCTTCAGAAGTGACAGCTACCGAAATAGCGGCTCATTCACAATAACACCTCTTTAGATTGTAATTTTTTCATAAAAATTTTAAGCAAAATTAGACTTATTCCTAAAAAAAATACCAGTTATACGTAACGAATAATTTCAAATTTAATGTATAAAATTCTATGCCTACAGCGGAAGTGGTTGATATTTTTGAGAGATTTGAGACATGCACTTCCGTAAAAATATAGCTTGTAGGCAAAGCAACGGGAAATCAGCCGAAGTTGAGGGTCTCAGTATTGTCTCTGGGTTCTGGTTCCGATTATCGTGAAACGATATAATTTGGTAGGACCTGCATTAAAGGAGAACGAAAACAAATTAACATTTATCAATTATTTGGAGCCCATTCGATTGTCGTAGTTTTAAAATTTAGAGACCAGTTGGACTTGTAGTGTACAGCAAGGAAAAAATCAATCACGTAACTAAAAATAGACGAAAATATGTGATTTCAAAAACATAAATGTAAAAAATAGCAAACAAAATAAATAATATTAAAAAATATCTTTTTATCTATTTTATTTTTTTGGTGTTATAAGTTGTCTGGTTCTGGACTTCTGATCTCTTGCCTGGTCACTGCAACATGTACTATTGTAGTAGTGAGTTAAACTTGGTCTTTGGTTCTGTCAACTCTAAAAGCTTTTTGGAAAAGCTTGCAATGCGTCATCTAGGTGTATTTATCATTGCTAAAAGCTTAATCGACTAGCTATATTTAATAACACTACCAAACGTACGATAAATTTAGTAGGCACTAATCTACGAATAAACGGATGTCCAAGCCACGCTTTGTCTTTTGATTCTTTAAACATAATTTGGATATGGAAATAAATGCGTTATGACTTCAATATAAAATTGAAAATACTTCTCCATCCATATCTAGAAAAAATTTAATGCAAACAACTAAAAAATTAATTTCAATTGTTTTATTTATAATCATATACAGTTAAATTTTGAACATTTTCTTTACAAATATGGGTATCACTACTATGTTGTATTTTTGTATCTATTCTACTTTATTTAAAATGAAAATTAACATTAGAAGACAATATTGAATACTACCAATAAAGTGAAATTAGTATATTCTATTACTATTCGTGTAAAGTGTAAATACTTTTCCATAATAAATTTTTTCTGAAAAGAAAACAAATAGTAAGTTTTTGCATAAACATATTCTATATACCAAGAGTACGTGCTACAAAATACTGAGTTCTACTACAGCTATTAAATTATTAAAATGTAAATGAAAAACAATACTTCCAATTCAAAACACGTACAAATTATATAAACAAAGAAATAAGAAAATAATCTGTGATTTTTTTTCTCAAAATATTATTATGTGTAAGAAAATTTCCACTTACAAATATATTAACTCAAACATGAAGTACGCAATTAAGTTTTTTAGTACAGTATGTATTAAGTTATGAGTTAGGAATAGCTTTCGGGAAAGTAATTAGATATTATGATTTAATATAATAACACATTTATTATTTGCCTACTTTACTTACATTAATATGCATGTATCAAATTTATTGCTTTTGGGTTTCCGTAAGTAGTAATAATTTAATACATTTTTTGATACAAATTTACTATTGCATTTTTTGAAGAGTTTATTCATGTATGTACAAATAGCAACACCAATGAAATTATTAGCCTTACCAGTAGTTTAGTAAGCTTTATATTTATTTAAAATTCCGTTATTCAGTCATAAACCTATATCCACCTTTTTAATATTTTGTCAAATTAAATTAGAATGATGTTATTAAAGTTGTTCTTTACAACCAGTTAAGAAACAAGTATGGGCAATCAAAGGTGATTTGGTTTAGACTACAAATTTGCAGTAATGCTATAACATTTGCGCCCAGGGAGATATGAACAGAAAATTTAAAAAAAACATGAGTCGTAGGTATCATTTTTATTATTAGCGTCAAATTTATTGTGCCCTCTTGTTGTTGACATGATATATATTTTTGGTAAAATGTGTTTATTTAAAATTGGAATCTATTCATTAAATCAATGAGATGCTTAATGCTACGGCCCACCCGCACTGTAATGGATGTGCAGAAGCCTAAGATCCCGCTGGAATTTTCTGATGTGAAAGGTAATCAAAAAAAGAAAAAAAAAAAGGTCTTATACGCGTATTCTAAGAACCAAACCAAATTAATCACCTACTCATATAGCTTAAAAAATAATATATGTAGTTGGCGCAACAGGTTCGTGTATGACCATTTGTCTATCATCAAACAGCTATTTATTTGTGTGAGTTTCTAATTCATTTATTTTTGTTAAAATATCCTCAAGAGGTCTCCGCCCAAGGAAACTACATCCGACGAACAAATTGGGAAATTTTAAAGTGAAATTTGGGAATTTTCTGTTTTTATAGTTTCGATCGTAATATAGAGTGAGGTTGTATTTGTCAAAAGTTCTGCCTGATTATGATGATTTGTGAGGTTTTTTCGGTAATTTGTGAAAGGTTGATTATTTATTTTTGATATATTTTGTATTTTCCAGTATGCAAACATTATTAGCAAAGAAAACACATTGGGCCCTACTTTAAATTTAAGTATACTTTACAATGGCTTTAATTTCCATATACTGTAAATTGAAAGTTGCGACTTAAATTTATTATTAGTACGGCGCATTGTTTCAACGTAACCTCGAGTTTACGAAAATTGAAAAGCTATTTCTCGACACTCATGGCAGCTGAGATTCTGCACTTTCCAAACATAGCACTTTGCGAAATCTGAGTGCGACTTTAAACAAGAACATATTTAAGCACCAAAGGTCCTTAGCACTGGCAAATCCGGGCACGTACAGCTAGTTAAATATAAAAACTCTTTTCTATAAGCGTACAATTAATAATTCAGCTAAAAAAGACATTCTTTAAACGATAAACAGTTCGTAACCGCCAGCTGTGTGTCATAAAAATTGGTATTACAGATAATGTAATGTGTAAATCTGGAAAAAATTGAGATGTTTCAAAATTTCCTGCTATTCTAATATCTGCTTATGAACGTCAAAATCTATGTAACATCGTTTTCAATTGGGTGCAAGAAAAAAACATATTTGAAAGGGTTCGTACATGTAACATGAGAACATTAAGAAATCTAGTTGTCTTAGATTAGTCTGGACTAGATTTAACCTGAACACAAAAAGTGGATTGCTCGGGAACGTCACTTTTACTACGTCAACCACATATTAATATTGTCACCGTACGTACTATGGCCAGCACGAGCCCGCAACAAGAATGCTTTTCAAAGCAATCATACTTGACCTATATTCCACCAAAACGATTTTTATAAATGCGCTTCTCAAATTACCTTGAATATCCCAATTCCTTCTAAAAAAAGAATATTGATGTTCAAAAATCATCTGCACTTATATGTTATACAAACTAAAGCTGAAATTCCAATTCAAATTCAAATTAAAATTAAAATAAACGTCCTTAAAAAAATTTGAGGGGGCCAGCGGCAAGAGGCTTCCGACTTCCGAGTTTGTGGTCTCACTGTGAACGGAGCGTTAATTCGCTGGTTAACTGTTTGATGTATTGGCTTGTGGTTTGTGAAAATATTCCCCAAAAGCCATTCGTTTTAAGTTACTATGAAAAATAAAATGCATTCCAAGCAAAACTTCAACAACATAAAAGCTAACACAACTTCACTGGATAAATAAAGTAAAATACAAGTAAGAAGGTTCTGAAATCATTGTTGGAATTGGCAGAAAACTACGAAACAGATTCTACAGTAAACTACAAATATAGTATATAGTATTTACTACTTTTATTCTACTCGTTATACTGTTCAATAAAGAGGGTACAGTAACGCCTCGGTTAAGCGAAGTACACTATATGAATCTTCCAATGTTCCATGGTAACGGCAGGTTTAATATTATAATATAATAAACCATACGTTTTAACGGAAATTATTAGGCGATAACACTTTATTTTAATTATTGTCCCATTATTATTATTACAGATTATCACTGTGTTGATTAGTACGAAACGGTTTAGTTACCCTAATGTATTTTCTTTTAAATTTGACATTAAATTATTTTCGGACCTTTGTATATCGATGATGGCGAATTATGTAATATGTAATGAAACTAAACATTGCAATTCTGAATTAGTTCTGTCGGGTTACAATAATTCATTACTTTCAATTTCCGTTATTTGCTTTTTTCTTAGTTTGCATTATTTTGTTGTTTTTGGTTGCGAGATGCAAGTCTTAAGGTTCTATTTGGACCTGTTACGCCAACTAATCATATATATTATGTAGTTTTACATTCGCAGAAATACATTATAAGCTCCGACTTAATGTCCTTTTTAATGGCAATTGTATTGATTTGACGAAGTTCCAAAAGAGTGATTGAATATTAAAATGGATACCCTAATAGTAATACCCAATCTTAAAAGATGCGCTAAAGTGATTCAAATGAAATCGTAGGTTAGACAATTCAGGAGGCAATAACTACGATAACATACTGTTTACGTATCTATAAGTATTTACAGTGTTTTTTAATTTGAATACTGTTATTGAGGTACTCGTGTTATCTATCAGTCTGCGCTGGTCAGGACAAAATCTATTTGCTACCTATTGTAAGCGATTTACCGTTCCGTAAGTCTACCGAAAAACATCATCGTTAAGGGCACAACATTACTATTTTACTTTTCGGGGTTTCTAATAGGTAGTTTTTCAAATAATTGGGGTCTTTGATCCGAATAGTGGAGGCTTACTGCATGTATTTTGTAAATAATAATATCAATTGGTTTTTCTTTTAATTTAATTTTTATTTTCATATATTCATTTGCAAAAACGAAAATAATGTTTACTTTTTCTAAGAAATGAGTGTATATATATAATAAATCACCACTATTACTGAACTGCTTCGTTGAGTATATATCATTTATATGAATGTATATATACATATATATATATATAAAGTTGGTGTTTAACTATTCAGATTGAAACTATTTTTAACTTAAATATATCATTTGACTTGTATAGTTAGTAAATATTTATTCAAAATACTGTAAATACAATAAGTAACGCACTTTTTTTTTAATTTGTAGTAGGTAGATGCCGAATAAAAAATTAAATGCTATAAAAAAAAATGTTATTGAGAAACTCATATTAATGATTGGATATGATATATAAATAATGTATTACATACCTATGTACACGCGTTTTCACAAACATATCTAATATATATAATGTACACTCTCAATTTTCAGACTCTCCATATGGGATCAAAAACTGCTAAAGTTTTTTTTGTGTCTCCAAGAGATAAATGAGAAATATACCTTCTAATCGAAGAGGGGTTTATGTAGCGTAATTAAATTTTTTTAATTGTTATGTAAACCAATTTCAAACATCGATTGTAGGTTATTCGAATAATAAACATTTATTTATGGAATGTACATTGTATATGAGAAATATGGTAGTGTGTTATGTATTAGGTACCCCATACGCAGGATATATTAATGTTATGAAAAACTATTTCTTATTCGTACAAACAATATAAATACAATCAATAATACTTGTAACTGTACACTAGTACATAATTTTACAAATGAATAAGAAGACATCAATAATTGCTTAAATATTTGTTTTCTCTTTCTTTGTTTTTTTTTTTTTTGTAACTTACGCATCTATAAAAAATATATAACTATGTATGTGTATATGTACATTTTGTTTTCTATATTCTACAAAATCAATGTTTTTGTTTACAAATTCTGTAGCATTGTATTTTTTTCGTTTTTATTTACTTATCGAAATATACTTTCTAAAAACAAATACCAAGAAATAGGTTAACACATTAACACAAACTATTTTAAAACAACTGTTAGCAGGGTAAAAATATTTTTTTGCAAATTTATTATATCTATATTAATTTTAACTATTGTATTTTGTTCTTTGTTATATATATTTTCGCTTGTGATATAAAACACACTAAATTTGTAGACATACATTCATTAAAATTACATTATAATTTTTGTGTTATTCAAAGAATATCTATTTTATTTAGGAAATAAATTCATTCAAATACTGAGAATATACAATATACATGTTTATATAAAATACTAAGGTATACATAATTTTATAAAGAAATAAAGCACAGAATTCAATCAAACAAAATCGACGATTCTGTTTCACAAATTAACAATAAATGAAATTGACCAAAACTTGAACGTTATAGTGTTAGTAAAATTGCAAACTAGTAACATTTGGGATACGAGAATGTAACTATAGCGCTAATTTATTTTAATACATCCTATAGGTTATAATGTAGGTTTGGATATTAAAACATGTCTTATTTAATTTTCTGCTAATCGGTGTTAATTTACAGTACCTAGTCTATGATTTCTAAGCGGAAAGAAAATACAGGTTAGTGGTTAAGAAAACATTGTTGCCCTTACTTTATTCATTTTTAAGCTTTGTATGTCGCAACGGTCAATTTTATATGGAACATTTCGCCATTGTGAGTTCGCAAAATTTACACTATGCCCATGTTCTGTAACCCATACGATAACTTTTCCCATCAAAAACTTTAGAACATTTTGTTTCAATTCATACCGTTTTAGTGGTAGATAGATATGATAATAGGTATACATCTATGCGATAAGTAGGTACAGAACATGGGCAGTGAGCAACTATTATGATTATTAGCATCGCGCTACATCTATTAATACGAATCTAATGCAATGATAGAATTTTTAAAACTTCCCTGACCATTTTTTTTTTAACTTTTGCATAATGCTGTATTTAAAACATCACGTATTTCTAACACGGAAGATTAAAGGGATTTCCAATACCAAAGAGCCGTCTGACTAAAGGGGCAACATTACCTAACACGCAAAAATATGTGACACGTATTTTGGTGGGCCATCTTGTTTACGTGGTAGGAATTATGGGAGAGTTCCCCTTCACCATGTTGTTATTTTTTTAGCAATGGCTTACGAAATTTCTCTTTTCTATAAAACAATATGGCTCCCAGAAGTGATTTCGTATAAACGATAGATGAATTGTTGGTTTTATTTACTGAAACTAATTTCCACTCCCATTTCAGATGTTTTAAATCAGAAATAGAAATGTTTTAAAGTGATTGCAGAAATGTTGGTCGCCGTTGTGTTTGTTTCCGTTTTAAGTAGGTATCTATAACTATGGGTAGAACATCCATGACACTTTAGGCGCCTGAATTAGCATTGATTGCGGGTAAAAGGGATCTCTCTGTCCCATCCCTTGCAAAAATGCGTATGCGTGATGTTGTAAATGCAGTATAACACAAGAAAAATGTGCGTACCTAGAAATGTTTTTCGATATAGTGCAAACGTTCTCTAAATTTGAAAACAAATTTAGTAGGTTGTACTTTAAGAAGACAATTGTGGAGAATAATTTCATTGTAGAACTCTGCAACTCGTAGGTAAGTACATTTTAATATGCACTTATTTAATAATACAAATATTTATTGCAATAAATGTACTTTCAGAAACATTCACAACAAATGATAAACGTTAAACCAACTTCTATAAAAATAAATCCGGAAAAAAACATCATGCATGTTAATACCGACAATATAATGTACATATGATTGTAATGTACCTACAACATGACAGCACTATCTACAACGCCATATGATTTGTACGCATCGCAGAAGCGCTGCTTTCCATGTGAATTAGTTAAGTGCGTTTGTTAAATGTATTTAATAAGACTAGTAAATAGGGGATTTACATAATTACTATCGACACCAGATCCTGCTTTAATATCCTGGATTCCATGATGTTTAAATTTGACATTTGACTATTTATCTACTTTGGACCTGAAATGCAAAGATGACCAATCAATACAATTTCAAGTATTGTAAGCGAACACCAGTAGTTGTGTGAAATTAAAGCAAAGTCAGCAATCATCTAAGTAGAATTTCTTTATTTTTGACAGGAAACCTCTTCTGGTTGTCACATTTAAAGACGAACTTCTTCCCGCATAGTAATTTAATTCAAATTAAGGTACAATTAATAGGTACATCAAAATTGAACAATTCTACCGGCAAACAGCAGGCTTAAGTTGTTTGGAGTTCTATCATAGATTGTAATCGCGCAAAATCGTTGCTCAGTCTCAAAAATGCAACACAATAATTGATTTTTTAAAGAAAAATACTTCCAATCAATCAAAAGACAGGAGTAAAGGACAATCAATTAACTAAAAAATGCATACAATTATTAAGACTTCATAAAGACTAAGGAATGCAAACTGCTATCTCTTGACTTCAATTGTTTTGACTGCCTCAGGTGATGACTTCACTTAAGAATTAAAAATTTACCGGGATTTCAATTTCGAAGCAAAAAGAACTGATGTGAAGTATTTTGACTGAAATTTCAATATTAAGTCAACTGATTGCGACTTGACTTCAGCGAAAGAGTTTTACAGCTTTAACGAATATCCGTTTTTTTACTTCGAATTTACGGTAACCTACTTGAAACTTAATAATATGAGGCACTCTACAAAACTAATCAGTTACCACGATATCATTTCCAAACATATATATTTTATAATATATGGGATGAAAAACAGCTGATTATTTTTCCAAATATGTCGACAGCATCTGTCGGATAACAAAAACTTAAAAAGGCATGTGCGGGGCCATCAGTAGCTGCTAAAAACAATACATAAAAAATGTTTTCTACAACTACAAATTACAACCCTCTGAAATTGGATACCGTTTCTAAAAACGCAGCTTGACAATGAAGGTTTAAAGTTTAATGATCACTTTGTTATGGGTCACGGCACACCCGCGACACCCGTGTTACGGTCCGGAAAATTCTGTGAATCAAATCTAAAGAACCGCCACTTATAGGTCTATACGTACCCCTACTGCATTTCTTGAGATAATTATTAGTATCTACTATCTACTATTTAAAACTAATTCAAAACTATTTTCCCTGAACCAAAATGAAAAAAATAGTGTAATCGTATGAATATTTGGTATTACCATATGAAAAATTCAAAATTCATTTTCGGTTTTACCTTTTGCTAAAAATACATACCTACATAGGTTGAGTGAATAATTACCTCGAAAAAATTTAAATTCCTTAAATGAAGGTACAGTTACTCACCGATATGCAGAGAACTTATATAAGACATTTTAGTTGAATAGCATTTTCTTGATTCCAAATGGCACCTGCATTAAAATAGATAAAAGTTAGTTATATTTGTTTAAGTTACATTGCATAAGAATCGATTAATTATTTCTGTCAGTCAATATTGCTTTGTATTTAATTAAGGTTTTTTTTTTATGAGGATATGTTGTTGATTGCAAAAACATTGTAATAATACTTTATTTTTCTCTGAATTGTGTAACTATTCACTTGGTTAGCAATCCAGACATTAAGTCTTCTTATCTGTAATAGAAATGTTATTAATGATTTTATTCAACTTTATAGTTTTCTTAATCTATTGTTCGTTTTTGAGGAATGCACCTACTTTTTTGTTAAGAAAAAAAATTATTTAAAATTGATTAAGGATTTTGTTTTTAAAAGGCAGTTTTTCTGTTATTTTTTTCAAATATAATGAATACTAAATTTAACAAAGTTAGTTAGTAATGCATCTTTCAACAACAAGTACAATTCATAAACAAAAGTATGGTTCCCTTGACACAAAATCAATTCATGAAGTCCTACTATATTTCAAAAAGCTGGCTATATTATGGAAATACCAGGAATGCTTCTTAATATCTCCATCAGGTAATAGTAACTTTACTATATATTTAGTGTATAAAGCAAGTCGCAAACCTTTGGTTTTTTGTTTCTGTTTTAGCAGTTTAAAATGTTCCTTTGTAAATAATTAAATTATAATTATTATTATATGCTTTTTAAGTTTTTAACTAAAATATCGCTCGGAATTGATGGCAAGTGAAGGATGTTGAAGATATCTACCAGCTAATCAGGAAAATCGAATGATATATTTGAATATTGCTACTTTTAACAACATATGACTAGAGAAATGTTCAAATTTAAAATGTTTCTTGTATTAATTTAATGATGTACCTATAGAAGTTGAAATAAATAATTTTCATATTGGTACATATGTCAAAAAAAAAAGAAAACAATACGAATAAAAAGGAGTGCCAAAAGCTCATATACTTTCTACACTAAAATGGAATGATTTTATAGACATTTTGTATTTACAAACATAAATTTAAAAAAATATACATAAGTAAATAGATTTAATAAAAATGTTTTGTTTTTTAATTGTTTGGTCCTCATCTTATTTTTTAATTACTCATAATTTCGTTGAAAATATACTTTTTTATATTATACTTTTTGCATTAAAACTACATAATGTATATCAGAACTAATTTATCGGAATTACATTGTACGAAAACAAAACTTTGGTTTATACGACTTTTACTATTTCCAGGAAGACTTTTGATTCAAAATATAAAGAATGCTTTGTAGATATGTGTCCTTTTCCGACAAATATAAACGTTGTGATTGAAATAATGGTATTTACAACTATGTTTGTGTTCGGTTCAGTCACTCATAAATTGTTTTGAGTATACTATACACCACATAATGTTTTAGTGCCACTTAAGTTAAACAAAACATATTGCTTAATTTCAGAGATATAAGTTTGTACTCGTACTTTTTCACCAAGAAAATAATAGTTCCATGAATTTAGTCACATTTAATTGATTTAATATTTGAATATGTAGTACATTACGATTTTATTAACAACTCACTTGAAATTGGGACTGTAGTCAATGTGTATAGGTTTATATTTGGGGTGATCTAATTATAAAAATCTACGTTTCGTTACTTTTCCTATAAAATCTAATCATTTAGAACTGGTCCAAAATACTTTAAAACTGTTGCTCTTGTGTAAAATTGTGAACAATTTATTTGTTTTAAATATTGAAGTTTGTTTTTGATGTATTTCAATTAAAATTGTTTGTTTTACGTGTATATAATATAATTGAAACTTGTTATCTAGATCACAATTCAACGATATTTCTTCAAAAGCTTTAAACGATTCATAGATCTTTATTATCCATATATATAGGTACAAACTATATATTCATGTTCATATATAAATATACTGATAACTATTTAAATATATATTTGAATAGATAGTTCATGTAGACAAACATATATTTGCAAAGTTATACACAACTTTAATGCATACAAGTATTATTCTATTGAATATAAGGTATAATAGGTATATAGATATTTAGGAATTTAAAAAATATTGCTTTCAAATTGTTATTATTTTTTAATTGATTCAATTTATTGACGTACAGAATATTATTGTCACTCGAATTAAAGATATAAGTAAGTATATAGAATACTATTTGCAAGAACATAATTATAAATAAAGTCTCAATTATATATACAGTCCTTAAAAGTACATAGTTAACTAACCTCTAAGGTGAATTTTGTTGGTGTACTTATATTATTAATAAATGATAAATGATATGATTATAAGAAATTTTCGCAGTGCATTTGCGTTGTTTATGTATTTCTATTAAGAGTATATTATTTATTTTTGCATAGTTACTGTTTTCTTTTATCGATTGGTCATTAATAGTCGTTTATATGAATAGAAAATGTTTACTGAAATAAATAGAAACATAAGACAACCGCTAAAGATAAGTGAACAGCATACATTCTATGAAACTATCCCAAGGGACGTGAACGAACAAAAACGCAGCTTTTATACATGTGCAAATTTTAAGGACATATTTTTACAAGTACATTGCCAATAAATTAAAATTTAAAATAATATTGAAATTAATAAAAATTGTGGAATTATTATGGAACATTTACGTGGTTGCGCAAAATCATCCCGTGATAAAGGAATCGTAAATCCACCCTTAAATGTTAAGTGTTGTCCATGACACCCATTATTATAGATAGTTAAAATAAAAGCAAACACAAGTTCCAAACATGTTTGCAATCAACTGAAAATGAATGGACAGGGGATCAAGTAATTATTACTTTTAGTAAAATTTACAACCCCGTATTAAATAATTCGTAAACACGTTCGCCGACTAAATAGCTTGTCCTAGGTAAATTTTTGGAAACTGGTATAGTACATCCCACTCATATTTGTAAATCTACATTATAATAATTCCCAAGTTACCTAAAACAAATGCATTATATAATGCTGTTTTGATTCAAAAGAATACGAAACGATTTTCTGTTATGTTTATAATGCACTGAAGGCTTAATCGGTTTAGGATTATTGTACTTATCAGTTTCCTAATTGAAAACAAAATTTTCCTGAAATTCAATGTGTCGCCGCCATATTCAAATACAATAAATCACCTAAGATTTGAACCTCTTTTCGATGGGGCACCTCAGTTACCCATAAATGATTGCAATTTACATACCTACCAGTAAAAATAAGCAATTGTGTAATTCTAATTCAGGGGCATATAGAGTCACTATTGTGACTTGATGGTCATTTGAGGCATTTGGTATTTATTACCAAAAAGAGAACGAAAATGAAAATGAATCATTATTCTACGAACTCAAACACCGATGACAACAAAATAATTCCTGTTCCATCAAAAATGCCATTAATGCATAACGAAATTTCAATTAAAAGCATATGGGCATATTAGGCTATATGCTGGCATTCGTACCTATTGTCCCATCAAAACTAAGAGTTAGCAGAGGTTGCCCACAAGGGTTCGTTCATCCACCTACACTGTGGAATATCACTGTGGACTCTCTTCTCGACAGACTCGACAAGCCACTGGCATTCACACAGTTGGATATGCCGACGAGATTTATGGCAATGTAAATTCATAGACGTCACCGCAGTTATCATGAGGAATGCACTCAGACTGGTTGAACGGTGGTGGCTGGAAGAAGGGCTAGATCTAATAAACTTCACTACAAAGAGGAAAAATCTTTAATTTCAGCCCTTAACACTTTTTATATCGGAACTAACAACGACCAAGAAGGTTAATATCTGGGAATCTATACTGGACTTACTTGGGAATAGCATGTTGAGGAGGAGGTCCGGAAGGCAAAAAGGGCAACATGAGTATAAACTTGTATGTGGACAGAGTTGGGGAATCGCGCCTAGGTCAGCATACTGGACGATGATAACTAGACCCATTATCACCTTCGCCTCGGTTTTATGGTGGGCAAAATCATCCCAGTAAACTGTGAGGAAGCACCTGGGAATACAATTCAAAAATTCAAAAACTCGAAGAATTTGCTAATTTACTAAAAAAATTAGTAGTTGATTCATCTACCAAGCGATGAAAGTGATTCGGAATTTATCGAACTTGTTTTTGATGAATCCGAGTATGTGAAAGAGTTTGTACTCTTTTTACAGCAAGGAAGAATTTCATCGCCGCTATCGTAAATAATCTTGAATTTTATTTTGCCGAATGTTGATACGGTAATAATAACGTTAAAAATCAAAACAAATGCACGCATAATTATGCCAAATGGGACAACAAATCAGCTGTTAATTGTAAGGTGATTGACAAGGTTTTCCATTCTTACCCCAAGAAATTGACTAAAAATCCGTAAGATTTTTAGTGGAGAATAGCGTTAAGGAACGGCATTGAGTAAAATTGAGTAAAGGAACAGACATACAGTGTTCTTGCGACATATTTATTGTCATAGTGAAAGCGAAACGCTATGAAGATACTTAAATATGAACGGCAAATCGGTAGGAATTAGCGGAATCCGAGGAATGAGAAAATCTTCCCTTTGAATTTTATTTTTAGGAATCATAGCTTGAATGAGATTTGATTTTAGATTCTACACAATCAAATGCGTTCCATTATAAGGTTTTTGTGAATTAGTGTTCCGCAACAAAATTATTATTCAATTTTAAATTTTTTGTCAAGTTACCCAAATCCAATTGGGTCGATCTCAAAAGCAGTTGGTTAACTTCGCTTTTCAAAATGAAATTTTCCAAGAGATATCTGTCCGCACGTAATAGCAAGTTCAATTCCTATGGATTAACGAAACAAAAAGGGCACCTGAGTTTTGAGTGAATCAACAACGCCACCTGGCGTCATATAATGAACAAATTAATGTCAAAATCGATGTGCAGCGCCTTTTGATTTCGAACAAATGAACTTCGAGGTGAAAGGTTTGACATTCTCACTTGCGGCGTGATCAAATGAGGCTGGGAACCGCCGAAATCGATCAATAACATAATTTAAATATTTTTAAATAATTGTATTGGAACACTCACTGTTTTTCATTTCATTCCATTTTTCCAAAGTGCGATTCCCCATTCCCATACAAGCTTTCATCCCACAACGTTTGGCTTTGGCGACAAAAAGTAGTCCATGTCCTTCCCAATACGGCCAATACGAATCCATTAAGTCCAAAATCGTGAAAATCAAACTATCTGTTCTCGAGTTATGAGTGCACAAACGGGCTTCATTATCTTTTATACAGATACTACTTTGCACTAACATCAAGTCTTCATGCGTACAGAAGACGTGTCGCTGATTTATTTCTAGGCGGTCATAGCAAAAATTTTGTCAGAACATTTTTTCCCTGGAAAACAATTACAACAAATCAACCACCAATGATTGGATTCCATCAGAGAACAAATTCCTGAAAGATGGAACAGAAAACTAAATCGGGAAAAGTTTTTCGTACGGAAAAATGAATATCTAAATTTTTTTTCTAGAAAATTTAAAGATTATTTGTTTTTTTTTTTATAAACTTAGATAGTTTGTTATTCATGAGCAACATTTTCAGACCAGGATTGAGTTCAACCATAAGGTTAACTGGTCAAAAAAATCAAAAGACAATTTTGACGGTTTTGTTTTACGTATGTCTATAACTAGGGCATTGGGCATTCTACATACAATGCAACACGTATCAGCGCAATTGACAGCCCCAAGGAAATCACTTTTACAAAACTGCTCTGACGAAGGACAAGCTAACTTTGTAATTCTCTTCCAAAAGACTTGTTTTATTGGAGTAAAACTTACAAAAAGTGTAGAAGTAACACCTACTTGCAAGCATACCGAGACGCTGTTAAAGCGTTATATTATGTAGGTACGAATTTTCCCAGTCACTTAAAAAAAAAAAAAAAAAGATAAGCATTTTTTTTGTCCTTAAATTTATTTTATAACACATATTTAAGGCTAACGTTTTTTTTTCGATACATATGTACTATTAAAAAAGCTCAGCATACATATCTGTAACAAAAAGCTATTCGAGAAGATAAACATCAATTCTATAACATAGTCAAAATACGTTTTCAAAAATATTTGTACAAACTCATATCTCTAATAAATAAAAATATACAGTTCTAGATATTTAAATCAAGTTTATCTTACAAACATACTAATCGTGTATTTACGATTGCATTCTGTACAAAATCTAATAAAGTAAAACAACAAAAAATTTGATAATAGCAGCGCTTCGATGTTTATTGCGTTTATTATACATACATATTTATCTAAAAGAGCATAGACTGGATTTCTATGTAAAACAAAAGAGCAGCCAAAACTTAGGGTAGACAATAGGATTTACTTAAGGTTATAAAATGTTTGCGATTCAACTAAGAAAATGAAATTTTAGTACAACTAAACGAAGAAAACAATTTAAAAAAGAAAAGTTTGATTCGCATTTATCGTCTACTTATTGAGATTCTTCTTTCAAAGATTTAAGGCACCTTTAACATTATTAGGCTTTAAGTTGAATAAAATTTTACTGTTTGGTGTTATGTATCTTCAAAAAAAAAAAAGGGTTTAAGAACGCGTTTGACTACAAATATAGACAAACAAAGGCTAGAGCTTTTGGCAACCAGTATTACAATTGTATGACTTTAGAAATTTTTGCAATTACGCACTTCCCGAACAATAATAAATAAATAAACAAAAATAATAACTAACATAAAAATGAGATCAAAGTTTTCTATAAATGTCACTGTTCTTCTTTAATGATATTAATAAATTAGTAACAATATTATGTAGAATAACCACTTATAACAGAACTCAATACTAATGTCCATATTATGTAATATTATAGCGAGAAAATTCTTACCTTTCAAACCAAATAATTCCACGAAAAAATACAGCCAAAGTACAATGAAAAATACAAAACAAAAAAAAAGAGAAGGAAATAAAAACAAATAAACAATTTTTGTTGCACCAAAAAATAAATTTGGAACTTTATTTACAACAAAACTGGAGTATCTAAATAAAGCAAGACATGCATTTTTTAATTCGATTTCTGTATAAAGAAACACAAAACTACTTCGAAATAATAAACAAAATTAGTCAAAAAAATATACGTTATAATGAAAAAAAAAAATGTAAAAAAAGAATTAAATAATTACAAGAGATTTGAATAAAAATGTTAAAAAAATAAACTAGGTGTATTACCTTATTCGAAATTGAAATGATTAAATGTTTAAACTTATAAAAATTATAGCAAATAAAAATTACTATCTAATAATACTTTTGAAAAAATAATAGACTTATCTCACATACACAAATGCTGTTACTTTTTCTTTACTTGTACAAAAGTTATGCCCAAATGTGTGTGATTTATATGTACTAGAAAAATAAATGATGATTGGTTGGAAATGTTTAATGCTTTTCAAATATTGTTACATTTTTACTTATAATTACCCATGTCAAATTTACTAATACGGAAATAATAATACTTGTTTACTATACATATACGTATGATTTGTATCATCGAAGGTACGACTGATAGTTCTTGCGATCAGCAAAATTTATATAAAAACTTATTGTAAGAGAGTGACCTGTGATTCGTTTTATTGGACCATAACGTTAAATTGTGTATTCAGTTTCAGCCAGACTTATATGCTTTGGAATTATAGTAGACAGTATATGAAAAGCAAGAAATGTAAATGCAACGAGCAACACCTACGACAACGCACCGTATGTGTCTTTTTTTTTTTTTGTACAAACGGGAGGCAGAGAAATAGATTTTTATACGGCAGACTAGCTATCTGAAGAGAGTGCGTATTTTTTCACATCGATCGCCGAAAGCTTGAACAAAGCGGGTACCTAAATGTTGCTCTATTTAATATCTGTGTTACTCAGCATCTCGTAGGTATTCATAAGTAAAAGTATATAACAAATACAACAGAACTTAGATTTAATTTTGGTTGATTTCGGGAGCCCGTTTTTTTGTTGTACTAAAACAATAGATCGTCGCCTGAGAATTGTTTTGACCCATACGCCATTGACATCGTTTCGAGAAAAACGAAGTTAAGTGTTTGTGCACTTATTATTCCAAATTTGTATGAAAGGTTCTTTTTATTCACGTCTATCACAGAATCCGTCGTATTCTATGATAGTTCTTTCGGGGTTCGTAGCAAAATTCCGAATACGACGGATTCTGTGATAGACGTGATTTTTTTTATTTTAATGAAAAGAGTTATTTTGTTATTTTGAAAAGAGCAAAATTAAATTTGAAGCCAACGATAGACTTTGAGTATATCTGAATCGTAACACTGCTTGTGTATTAATAGGTGGCACAAACCAATCTTCTTCTTATAAATAAAATTGGCGTAGTTCTGTTCGACTAAGATTGCATTTGACTGCATGTCTTTAAATGCCAAAATCTTAGAAACTGCTGAATATATTCTGGTGCATTTTCATAGGGATATAGAGGATACCTTGGCCTACAATCTCCACTTTGTTTCAACTCTATATCAATATAAATTCAGGAAAAAAAAAGACAAGAGTAATTTATTTTTTCGCTTTATTCTTTGCAATGCTTTGCGTTCGAAAATACTGGAAGCATTTAAATATAGCAAACACCACTTTATAGAGGACATCTGCAGGTACAACTTAGGATATCCATTAACTCGATAACTTAAAAGGTTTTTGAATAAATAGGCAAAATTAACATTTCTACGATTTTCAACTGTGTGAGTTGGATATATGCACTTCATTCTGAAATCAAACAATATAATGACATCTCTTTTAGCCTTATTTTACTCCAGTGGCGGAGAGGGAGACAGACAGAGACAAAAACCCAGTATGTGGTATTTCAAAAAATAGCCACAGGGCTAAGTCTTTGTAGTCTGGGGCGAATGCACTATGGCTTTAATCAATTTGTAACTAAAAAAAAAACAAGAGAATGAACAATTCTCAGTCGACGATATACCAAACAGAAAATTTAAATTTAAGAACATTTTTTTGTAAATTAAACAAGAAAATATTTTCGTAATTTTCTGATCACTGTAACCGTTGCATAATTCCAATTGTAATTAAAGGAATTCATTTCTACTACATAGAAACATTTTGAAATTTACTCCGGATTGTGTGATTAGTGTAAACCCCAAAAGTAAAACTTTGAATATTATTGTACAACATTTTATTTTTTCAAGGGGAGGGTTATTATTAAAAGACAAACAAAGAGCGTCAATTAGACGAGGTCATAAACATGTTTAAAAACACCTGCCGAACTTTAACTACAATTTAACGAGTGTCACTATTAGTTAAACGATCCAATTGATTATTTTGTGTTATGAAAATGTTAGTTCACTAGTTTTAGGTATCAATGTTTGTGTTCTGTGCAAGCCCCTGGACAGACGGAATTTTGTTAAAATAATTATAATTGTCAAAGTTAAAAATATCTCTGGTAAAGTCTGGTGTTAATTTTAACCATGAATCGGCAGAAGTTAATGGGGTAATTCTGATATGCGGTTGACTCGAAATTTGTTCCGGTCATAATCGAATCAATGATTGAAACGCAGAGGTGCGTGCAGTGCCTCAACTGTAACTTCTCTAGGAGAAAATAACTGCACTGAGAATTGTTCTCAATTCAAATGAAACTTTACACTGAACCTGATTTGATATAAACAAATATACTATCGGAGAATTTTTCCGAAAGTTGTATCGAAACGAATATATCGAATAGAATTTTCCAAAAATTCCGTTCCGATCGGATACCTCGGTTTATGTAGTGACAAAGAGTTAAGCGGTTTACTGCCACGTATCTTTACTCGACAGTATGTCGTATACATAAATATACATATGTGCATACAAATAAATAAAGCAATATCCCCAAAATACGTTAAACATTATAATTACAATCTCTAAACAATTCAACTAACTAGTATATGATTAAATGTATGTATGGAATGATGCAACAAAACTAAAATACAAACTAATAACTAATAAATTAATATGTAACGAAAATTCGTGTAGAAACTTATTTTAATTGTCATGTTTCATGTTATATAGCAATATTGAAATACTATTAAAGTTGCATATAAGAAAATCTTTAAATAATACACAAATTTGTTAAACCAAAATCGAATACAACTCACTAGACAATTTATTTAAATTACATTTATTTGTAGCAAATATTTACACAAAATAATAACTAAAAGTCTTTATAACTACAGCTGTTTTTTTTTTTTTTTGTAATTCAACGAACAATCTAAAGTTAATCAAATTAATAGTAAACGAATACATTAAATTCAGTAAGATATTTTCAGCGGATAGTGTAGAAAAAAAGTAGAACATTACTACTACTAAATAATTCGAAATTACCCTTTTAAAGTTGATGAAATAGTAAGAAATTACATGTGATAAATATTGTAGAAATGTAATTATGTTATGTGTTGTATTATTTTTCATTTTATGTATGATGATGAATACAAATTATGATAAACGTACCAATTTTGAAAAGAAGCCGAATTGGTTAATATTTGTGAAGTATTGAATTAAATGAACATGTAATGTTTTTTTTTAAGTAGCTTACTATTTATCAATTCTAAACAATTTTTTCTTTGCAAAATGTAATAACAACTAAACAAAAGAAATTAAAAGTCTTACTCTAGTATCCATTGTGTTATACTGTATGGTGTATTCTGAAATCAATTGTTAATCAGTCAGTCTGAAAGATATAGCGCGTTTCCTACAATTAATGTTTCTAGTTTTTACGACTTCTAATTAAGTACCTTCAATTATAAGATGATAAGTGTTGTAGGAAAAAGTTATATACAACTTTAGTATGCACTCTTTCCTTTGTATTCTCAATTCGTGGTTTATCTTTTCTTTTCTTTTTTTTTAATTTCATAATGAAATTATTCGCAATCACAATCGGTGGTTTTGAGATGTTTTTTTAATTATTATTTTTTTTATATGATTTTCAATATTCATGTTTTAACTTAATTTGTTATTCTTAATTAAAAATGTGTGTGTGTAAGATTATTTGTATTAAATGAATATTCCTGTAACAGGTCATCTGAGTCCGCCGACTCACACTCTGTTTAAATGAGCCATTTTTGTTTATTAAAAGTACTCTTCTAATTTTTTTTTTTACAAAACCCATGTGTATATAGGTCGACTTTCCTTTTTTTGCAAGAAAATGCAATTTAGGCAAATGAAATAATAATAAAGAAAGTAAAACGTTTTCAAATACTACAGTCAGCTATTAAACATCCAATTACGAAGTAACAGCTAAGTGCTCCTAAACATACATTCCCATACCGTACATTGATCCCCAATCAACGCCTTGGAAGCCCGACATATCAACATTTGCCAATGTATAGCTTTGATATGGATTACCAGCAGCAGCAGCTGCTGCTGCTGCAGCATGTGCATTCATTGGATTTGAAGCAGCAAGAGCCGCTTGCTGTGCAGCTGCAACATGCGCTGCTGAATTTGCGGCATGGGCTGCCGTATTGGCTGCAACTGCAGCATGATTCGATGCTTGACTCGCAGCTGAATGCTGGTTTGCTGCATTATGCTGCTGCTGCTGGTGGTGGTGATGCTGCTGTTGTTGCTGTTGGGCTGCTGCAACTGCTGCAGCAGCGCTTGCTGGAATTGGATATGGTGCGTATCTGCATAAAAAACAAGAAAGGTAGCAACAATTTATTAGTTAAATATTTTCTTAAATTAATCAGTATCAGTACTCTCGGATGTTTGTAATACGATCGCGAGAGGTACAATATACACATTATAATACTACATGCATTATGTAATCACATGTACCTGAAATTCTATTCACAGAGATTTTCGCTAGATTAATTAACGAAAACTTGTTTCAACAACAATATTTCTGCTTACAGTTTAAGATAAGTTAAACAGAATTAATGTATTATTTAAGCAGAAAAATGTGTCGCTTATACATTAAGCCATATATTATAACTTCTTTACAAGTAAATAAATTACAAAGTCAATAAGTTTTTCTTCTAGTCCTAGCTGCCAGGGCTTTTGACTTGTGCCATAAAATAAGGGAACCGATGTTATATGGACGAAGATACTGAGATAAGGCCGGTGTATGGTTTAAAATCCAATACCACATACCTTAAATTTAGTTGCAATAATAAAAAAATACGAAAGTTAATAAATTCGTATAATATGACAGGAAATAGGTACCTTCCATATATATGCACAACTAGCTAATACTTTTCACGACCTACAAATTTATTACGATGAAAGACGTCTGCCTGTTCAATGTATTGTTTGGCAAATTATTATATGTAGGTACGCGAATAAAATATTTCCTTATAAAATATTTAATTTGAATTGAACTTACCTAACACTATGAAGTGCTGCTTGAGGATAAGTTGTTAACAATTTTCCATAGCCCGGTGTTGCTGCTGCAGCAGCTGCTGCTGCCGCTGCATTTTGTACTGAGAAAGGTGTATGCAGAATTGCTTGAGCGGCATGTGCTTGAGCCGCTTGTTGTGACTGTAACATAGCCAATGGGTTGACTGCAGTAACTGCCGAAGCAGATCCTGGTCCTCCTACTAATTGGCCTGGAGCTGATGGTAACCGTACCCCCAATGTACCGAACATTAAGCGTTTCTGTAACAATTGTGCGGCCGGAGTAACTGCCTCTTTCGGTTGAGCCTTCTTACATTCTACCTTCTTGTTCTTAATGGTGTGAAAATGAATTTCACACACACGGTCCACAACATCTTCATTTTCGAATGTGACAAAGCCAAAACCGCGATGACGTTTAGTTTGTTGGTCCATTAACATGACTGTTTCTTCAACTGTGCCAAATTGACCAAAGTATGCCTTAACCTCTTCCGCTGATGTTTCTTGTGATACGCCACCGACAAAGATTTTCTTAGTCTTATTTGCTTGGCGTGGTCGATTTTTGGGTGTTGCGTGTTTTGGATCAATCTTCTTCCCATCAAGAGTATGAATTGGCACTTTTAATACTTTCTCGACACTGTTTGGTTCTTGGAATGTTATAAAACCGAATCCGCGGCTCCTCTAAAAGTTTAAAATTATTATTGTAGAAAGTTAGATTAATTGTTTACAGAAACTACACTATTTATTTATTATTTTTTTTTTTATTTCAATGAAAATAATTGAAATTATTTTAAAATTGTAATACAGAAACAGCTAATGTATCTAAAAATATTATAGTACAGTGAACACTTTGCGCCTTACTTATAACCAATTTTAGTTTCGACTTTAAATTTACGGAAGCTCACAATTGCAAAATTTGTATGGAAAATATAGCCACTGTGAACTACTAAAATTTAAAGTAGAAGCTTAAAATATTTATTTGTAAGGCGCTTTGTAACTACGGATAAAACAATTTGTGTTGATTGTGTTGCATAGCCTTAAATCAATTCTTCCTAATTTCAATTAAAAGTGTTATATGCCATTGAAAGGAAGTCGAATTATAAAAGCTGTATAAATTGGAAGAAAGTGTATGTAGTACGAGCACACGTAGTAGATATCTAATAACTAATTGTTTTTGCTTTTGAACATTTTCTTTTTTTTTTTGATGATAGCTTATATTATTGACTGTCTTCCTATAGTATTCAATAACCCTTCATACCAAATCTTACAAAAATAATAACCTTCATATACGAAAAGTAAGAAAACGCTTTAGTTTTCACTATAATTTTTTTAACTGCAATGCAAGAATACAATGAAGTTTGAGGACAAACTACAAAATCACGATTTATTCCTTCAATCTATTTGCAATTTAGAGTTTGAAAGCCCAAGGCTGCACTAAAAGCGTTTATGCATCTTGCACCACTGGACTCACAAATAAAATTAAATGGAGGTAAAAGTGCGCTACGGCTCACTAATGCAGGCCTTTTTAATAATAGTAGTATAGGACATAGTACTATTTTGAAGGAATTATTCTCCGAAATCCCGGAAAAAGCAGATGAAAGTCTTGGTACACTTGACTTCGACACACCGGACGATGTGTTCCATCCTGACAGAGTAGTCTTCATAGAAACTTAGTTTCGAGGGAAAATGAGACCTCAGTATATACTTTCCTCAGACTTCCGGACACATGCAGTGTATAACGAAATGGCTGACGTTCTGGCCAATGAAGGGGCGAAGCTCCCACTTAATACAATAATTGGGGGTATAAGATTACCTATAGCCGTGGCTAAAAGGGTTGTCTTGAAAAAATCCTCCAGTAAAGCAGCCACAAGGTGGTCACAGCTAGAGGGGCCCAGGGTCTCAAAGGCACTGTGGCCCACTTTAAACCGGAAAAAGTCTGAAGAATAAATCAATCTCAGTAGAACAAAGTTAAGATGAAAGCCCTAGTTAAAATGAAACCGTAAAAATGTTCTTTTGCTTTTTTTGACCACTTAAACCACCATTTTTCCGTCAATTCCACAACAAAAAACCAAATCATTCCACTGAAATAAATATATCATTTCTTTACTGTTATGGTTGGTTTGTTGTGGTTGTTTTCGTACGGAAACATTTTTCTGACAGAATTTTTGTTATGACCGCCTAAACGTAAAAGAACTCCTTTTCACACTGTTCCAATTTTTTCGGTTTCATTTTACGTATGGCTATAACTGAGGCCTAAGGGTAGGAATAACCTCTGGGCACTGACTTCTAAGGAAGCATGCTATGAGACTAGGCTTAGCTAATACGGATATATGAATGTACTGTAAGGACCTAAAAGTCACGGAAGACATCTCCCACCTTCTATTTATGTGAATGTCAAGCAATTGTTCGGAGTAGAAGGAAGCATCTAAGCAGCTATTCCTTTAAAAACTTAGAGGAGGTTGGTTCCTCAAACAATATTGAGACCATAATTAAAATCTGTAGGGAAATTGAAAGTTTTGGCGAATTAGTTAAGGTTTTTAATCGTAATGGTTGCCTGGGGATGGCGATGGGTCCCGCTATGGTGTCTGGTCTATTTTTACGATCTCACAACCCCACTTAATCAAACCTAACCTAACCCCAAGTAAATATAGGTACCTACAATTTGTAGAAGATTTTTACATAAATGTACCTATATACATTTATTCGTTGTGTGGCACAAAGAAAAAACCTCACACAAAGAAATGTTCCTTCTTAGAGCTCACTAAAATTCAATAAGAATTCTTTTTTTTTAATTATCTTTTAAGTTAAACGAAAAATCCTTACACCGTTGGAGCATTTTCTTGAAAAACTCTTATTTAAAATTAAATTGTTTGAAATATATATTCACTGTATTGTTTTCTCCGGTCTTCTAAAATGCTAAAACCTTTGGTAATTAATTAGTCTAGGACGCCACTTATTTAAGACGATATTAAACACACATAAACTGTATGCTTGTGTACTTCTATTTTCTACAAATCGATCTACAATATTAATTTTTTTAATATAAGCTGATTGTTTTAGGTCATTCCCATATTCTACTAAAATCACCATATAAATACACTAATTGTCATATGCCTCAATAAAAATAAAAAGTTTATCAACCTTCGAGAATAGGTCTTACGAAAGTTTCTAGGAAATTAAAATAAAAATAATAACAAACAAACCAAACGAAAAAACAGGTAAAGGAAACTATGGATTCAATATGTTTGAATATTAACGTATAAGAAATCCCTTTTGTATTTCGCATCTTTCAAACTACGGAGCAAACAACATTAAATATATATATATATATATATGCTCAACCAATACGTTCACAAAATAAGAATAATATATTGCTTACGCTAAAAAAAAATGCGAAATAAACGTTGGAAATATGTACATACAATGTATATGTAGAGAGAAGGTTTATATGAAATGTTCAGATTGATCTTTTTGTTTATACCTCTCTCGTAACGTGCAATGTGAAATCAGTCCAGGTACTTTGGAATGAAAACTGAACTTAAAAATCCATATTTCAGTTCCTGTGAAAAACGAAAACCGTATTTATTTGGCATAACAAGAGGACGGAGGGATTTCCACTATCCCAGTATTAGCAACAAATATCCCATAGGAGACTCAAATGCGTAGAGAGATATATGTGTATGGATGTATGTATGTACATAAGGATACATGTATTTCTGCAAGTAACGTTTTAAATATGCAATGAGAAAAAAATGTAAGATACAGGTTTAAAAATACTTTGTTGGAGACTTTTGAGGATGTAGCAATAAATACACATTCAGATATGTATGTTTGTATGTATGCATATGCATAAGGCTGTATGAATACTCATTCACGGTTTTGTTACTTTTCTTAAAATGCTAGGATGCGATTGAATTCCTTTACAGTTTGGTGATGTAGGTACCTACTAGAGCAACTTATTTGACCCACATTATCAAACATTTGAAAAGGGGTTAGTTAATGTCATACGTACCTAAATACCTACGTAATTTTTTTTCCTTTTGAAAGGATCCCTTCTATATCATAAAATGTTGTATACACATCTTACATTATGCAGCTGGTACATGCCAGTTGTCGCCTACCTTTTATTGAAGGGTAGGATAGGTACTCCGTCCTATTTTGAAGATATTGAATTGAAAACAATACAATTGACATCGGTTAATATTGCCGGTTTAGTACCGACTGTTGACATCATATCTTAAATCACTTTTCAATTACCAAGGAACGCTTTTTGTTTAATTTACGTTTTACGAAGCAGTATTATGTATAAAACGAAAAGCACAAATTGATATAAACAAAAAGATATACGTAGTTATACTGCAAAATGATAGCTCAGGAAATTTTTTCCCCCTTTTTTTTAAGAATTACACATTTATATTAATCTTTACATATTAAAAATCTTAATCATTAAACACTATATACCTACAACTGGCACATGCTATTGTTTTTTTAAATAAAAGACATATGTGACCTGTGCTGCAAATGCCGTTTTGGTTAAACTTCAGTCACCCTACTGAGAAATTGATATTATAAATACATAATCAAAACCCCAATGCGAAAACTTGTGGCCAGATTTTTACCTGCATTGATCAGTAACAAACATTTGAAAAAAAAAAAAATATGGCACGCTTGAAAATGTTGACAATCCATGAGCTTGCTGTAAAATGCATCAACCGACAGATGGTTAAAAATTTCCGTTTTTTTTTCCTGTTGATAAATTATCTCATAGTTTAGAGCGTGCATAATGATAATGTAGGTATTATAATATAAATATAACGCGAAACCTTAGGAATTACACATAATCAGATGATTACTTTCCCTTTGAAGATCAAATTTATTTATGAAATGACTTGTTATTCACTCTCTTTCAACGAAGTCTTATTATTAAATGAATAATTAATTTTACCATAGAATTTACAACTTCTTCGTGTAAAAATACACGTGACATACATCGAAGAAATGTACAGAACAAAGACTTTGAGAACTGAATTTATTAGACAGTTATACATTTACGGTTTCGTTTCAAAGGATTTAAATATGTAAAAATAAATAAAGCCATGAATATTGAGCCCATATTATTTAGGTAAGTAAGGTTGCTTCAATAAATAAATACCTATCCCATTAAGTTATACTTTCAAAATTCGGATCTTAAGTAGGTACCAACTGATTTATAAAAGTATATAATTGATGTTTCAAGTGTCAAATTTTAGCCTGAAATCAGAATATGTCAATCACTGTCGATCATTATCATTATTTTATAGGTATGCGTTTTACACGCAAAACGAATAAGCTCTTGCACACAAAACAAAAATATCATTGTTTTCCTTGATGTCGATGGATGTGTAAAAAAAGCAATTCCTTTAAAATTCAATTCTTACCAGTCCATACAATATAAAAAGAATACCTGAAGGTACAAAACAAAGGAAACATTATTCTTACCTGTGTAACAGGGTCCTTCATTATCAGAACATCTGTAACTGTTCCAAACATATTAAAGTATTCCTTCAACTTTTCCGAAGATGTTTGCCAGCTGAGACCACCAACAAAAAGTTTTCCAGGTGCCGGATCTGTGCCGATGTTATTTGGTGTCGATCTACCTGATGAAGTAGATTTCGCGGAGCTGTTTATATTAATAGCTCCATTCATAGTAGTCTGTTGCTGCTGTTGTTGTTGCTGAACTTGTGCTAAAACGCTGACATTTTTTGCCTGCAACGGGGAACTTGTAACAGCTGCGGATGGCAGCGTACCATTTACTGCTACATTATTATTTATTGTCGCCACTAATGCACTGTGCAATTCCCGGCTATGTTGATCAATTAGTCCAGGATTGTCGATCGGGTTGCTGTGGGGGAAAAAAAGCGTGTCGTCCTTTATATGATGCTGCAACATTTTGTTTGAAAAACAATCGTTTTCCGATTTTATCTGATTCTTGACAAATTTCTTGTGAACTTTTTTAATATTAAAAACACAGCTACCACAAATCGTCTAAGCCAAAGGACAAATTATTATTTCTCAAATTTTGTTTGTTCGTTTCTATCAAAATTGCTTTGTTTCTATGAGAACGAAGTTTTCTTGTAATTTGAAATCGATTTGGAATGCGAGAAAATTAGAAATAAATAACAGCGTTGCTTAGTAAAGTTTATTGATAACGCGAATTGCAATCGCCTCTCTTTCTCTGCTTTGTAAAAAATATACTATGAGAAACTCGAGTTGAATACCAAATCTAAATTAAAATAAATAACTGTTTTAACTAAAGTACAACAAAAAATGTGCGTCACTATCAATCCTCGCAAGAAACATGTGCACAAAGTACGACTTAAGTAATGAAACTGAAGTGAGTTTCTGCAAAACAAACAAGAACAACAGAACACAGAAGACAGACCACAAACGCAGACAGAAGCAGCGTTGCCGTTGAGTTTTCGAAAAATGTATATTTTTTGTTTTTTGTGAAGAATGTATCAAAAGTATTTAAATTTTGGCCTCTAAATTTACCAATTGCACCACAAGAAATTTATTGTTTTTTTTTTTTTTAATAAATAAACTTATTAAAAACGACAGAACCAAAGTATAAATAGAAAATAACAAACTCCTTAAATCAAACATCACATTTCTCATTCACATTTGAAATAAGATAATGCGGCTTACTTATAACTAATTTTAGTGTCGACTTTAAATTTACGAAAGCTCACAATAGCGAAATTTGAATGGAAAATATAGGCACTATGAGCTAATAAAATTTAGAGTCGAAACAAAGAATGGTTATTGGTAAGGCCCAATATTATTTACACTTCGCCAATATCCTGATAAATAAAAAATAAAAAAATTAAATATATGAAGAAAAGGAGATTGTGCGGAATTTGAATTGAAAATTGAAAATGTATCCAATTGAACCAAAATCAAAAAAAAAGTTACTAAGTACCATTTTTTGCGCGGAAGAAAAAATGTACCTAATTTGATACAATTGTATCTTTGTGGCAACGCTGGACAGAAGCAGAAGGTCTGTTCTCTGTTCTCTTCCTTGCGCTGATTCTGTTTCTGTTCTTTTTCCGCTTCGTCTGCGTTTCTTATCATGTTCATGCTTCATCTTCATCTTTATGTCGCGTTTCGTTTTTCGTATAATATCGTACCTACGCTACAACTATTTAGGTAGGTACATTCGTTTTCGTTTGTATACCTCGGCCGGCGGGTTTCGTGTACCTAACCTACCCTACCTAAGAACTGCAGTGTTACCCTTGTATTAAATTATTTTTTTATTAACAACTCTTCAAATTCTTAGCCTGGATATACACGATGCGTGTTTTGTCGTTCAGATCAGATTGTAGTTGGTCCATGGTTGATTGAAAAATAAAGCAAAATGCAGAAATATACAAAAGAAAATAATTTTGTTCAATGGTAGCATGAACATTAAGCCGGAACCAAACGCAACGTGTGGTTTGTGGAGAGGTGTCTCGCATCACTCCAATGGATTTCAATGCGTAGCAACATTTATCTCGTTGCAGTGTGAAGTGAGAAGCTCCATGGCGCATTGAAACGAGACAAATATATTATGTGAAATTGCCTATGTGAAGAAACAACACTTGACTTCATTCATTCACACCATACCTACGTAACAAGTCTGGTGCCGGTTTAGTCAGGATTTATACGCTACGTACTTTGTGGTAAGTGAACTTGTGGGTAAAGGACACGGCCCAATCAAGAATTTTTAGACTCGTTAGAGAATCTTGAACAAAAATTTATTTCTTGTTTTCCAAATATGTACTACCTAAATAATTTTGAGGAGAATATTTTTAACTTTTTGAAAAATGAATTTCATTACAATTGCTGCAAAAATCAAAATAAGGAATTTCTTATCAAATTTTACGTCCGAGTACGGGTTTACTTTATTCTAAAACAGTTCAATAAAAATAACAAAAAATGTACCAACAAACAAAAATATTTAAGTGTAGCACACATGTGAATATATATAAGATATAAAATGTGCAATAAGAAATGTTACAAATTGATTTTGCTTTTCTTTTACGTCACACCCTGTACCACATTTTGAAACAGTTCGACTACTCTTCCATCCCTCTTTTACTAGAGCACTTTTAGTGCCGTCTATTTCTCGTGTCTGTGTACTGCAAATTGTAAACTGATAAGAAACACGTGGAGAGTGTCCCTACTCATTGATGGATATACTCTGGTGCGGGGTAACCAAACACGGATGGTTCGCGAATTCCCAACCGATTCTTGTTGCGAACAATTTGCAGCAAATAGTCGATCACTTATCGCACAAGAGGAACATAGCGAGATTAAGAACGCGTTTTGGACATTAAAATTGTTGGGGCGTTTTTCTTTCCATTTGACAATATTATTGGAAATGCAAAATTATGTTTATTTTTTTTGATAGTCCACACAATTTTGACAACGTCTAAATAATTTCTTCGCATACAACGACTTACCTACAGTAAAATCGGCAATGGACTAAAAAAACAAAGATCTAAACGCCAGCTCTTAAATAGATCACAGCTAGGTATAGCTGCACTTGACATCCTGTTTCATCTGGCACCCATTTACATCTTCAGTAGGCAAACGGCAGCTTCCGCAGCCGTACGGCTTAAAGCCACTTCACAATGGACCAGCAAAACAACTGGCCATGCTGCTATCCTGAAGGATCTTCAGTACCTCCCAGGAAACATCGACTACACCACACCAGAACTAAAGTTCGATAAAAACTTCCAGGTCTCCATTCCCACCAGATTATTCTGGGAGGAGGACGCATTCCTGGGTGATGAATCGATCCACTTCTTCACGGATGGTTCGAAAACTGAGGATGGTGTTGGTGGTGGTGTCTTCTCCGACCGACTAAATCTAAGTCTCTCCTTCCGTCTTCCTGATCACTGTAGCGTTTTTCAGGCGGAAATTATGGCGATAAAAGAAGTCTTATCTTGGCTGAAAGAAAACGTGATATCTGCTAAGGATATCCGTATATTCTCGGATAGTCAAGCTGCTATCAAGTGCCTGGAATCAGTCTCTACAAATTCTATAACAGCCCAAGATTGTCGTTCGTCTCTCATAGAGATGGCGGAGCAGTTCAATATTCACCTCTGTTGGGTGCCGGGGCATAGGGACATCCCAGGTAACTGCAAGGCTGATGAACTAACCAAACACGGTACCACACTACCTATACTTCCAGTTAAGGATTCGTTAGGTATTCCAATCGCTACTTGTAAACTCATAATAAAGCAAGATGCTATCAATAGAGCAAATCTTAGATGGACAACCGGCTCGACATGTCTAGCGACAAAACGGATTTGGCCAAAGCTGGATCTAAAACGGTCTAGACACTTGATATCCTTGGATAGGAAGGATATAAGTGCTACAATAGGTGTCATCACAGGACACTGTCTTATAGGCAGGCATGCAACAAGGCTTGGCGTATTTGCAAACGATTTTTGCAGAAGCTGTCTTGACGAGGAGGAAGAAGAAACTATTCTCCATCTCCTCTGTACTTGTCCGGCCCTCTCACAAAGACGTAAACTCCATCTGGGAGCGTTCTACTATAATGATCTGAACGATCTAAAAAGCACAGACATTCGGAATATCCTACGCTTCGTCAGAAGCTCCAATTGGTTCAACGAGTAGGAAGAATTGCATTTTAGATTCATGTGGTATCACAAGGGACCTTACAATGGTCTAAGTGTGTCGGCTAGCCGATAGCCACTTCAACCTAACCTAACCTAGGTATAGCAATACCTAAAACAAAACCATAAAATGCTGTTTTGTTTCTTGGTTCACTTATTCTTAAAAGTTTTCCCCAAAATTTGTCGCTTAATCTAATTTATATATTATAATATACCTAACCAATTTACAGAAACAAACACAAAATGCTAATAAAAAATTACTATGCACGTGTATGTAGCTTTAACTAGGCACTTACATGCAATGGGACGTATGTATAAAAACTGGCATTTGCTTTGAGTAAAAGGTTATAGTAAAGAACAAGCACTAAGCAATTGCTATTTGATTATTGTAGCAATTGCTACGTTTTATTCACACCGATCTGAGTAAAAGGTTAGTGGCTCCGCTTTTCGAACATATCAAAAGTTGGTGGTAAAGCTCTGTTCAGAAGATTGCCACATCTGACAATATTGGCAGGTCTACAAATTAACTGTCCCATATTTCTGGCAACCGTGTGAACTGGCGATTTTGTCTACCAATATTTGCAGTAAAGCCATTGTCAGATAGTTGCCACACCGCCATCTGACCATTGCCAGACGTTAAGGACATTTGCAGACATCTTCTGCAAACTTTTCATCTGTAGACCAATATTTTTCACAATTTGAACGAACAAAAAGAAGATTCGATGTAATTTTCTTTGCATTTTTCTGTAGATTGGTGCAAATGTGTGAATTGAACATAACAATATAACAACGAAAAGGATCTAGGAAAGCTTATAACAAAGGATCTATGCTCGCACGCATATTAGTTTATTGCCTTTGGATATGCGGCAAGACGATCGCTGCCCTCAAATAAGTACACTGCCAAAACAATCGCAATTGCATCTTTTTGTTCCATTTAAATTTTGTTTTTATTTTTATGTGCTTCTCAATCAATCAAGACTTCAAAACAATTTTCAATTTGTCGGACAATGCCTGCAAAACGATCGGCATATATTTTGTTAACAAACATCTGCCAACCGTGTGAACTGGCAATTTTCTACTTGACAACGTTGTCAGACAAAATATTTGCAGACAAACCATCTGCAAATGAAATTGTCAGAGTTTGGGACAAAACCTGGCAACCGAATTTGGTATTGTAAAATAGTTTGCTATTGTCAGATCATTTGCAGATCATTGCTAGATCATTTGCAGATCATTGCCAGATCATTTGTAGACCCGACAATATTGTCAGATCAGACAATCGTCTGAACATAGTTTAACTCAAATCAGTTTTTATTAATACTGAACCTAACAATCGTTTGACATTCTATTGAGTATAAGGCAATTGCTACGTTTTATTCATACCGCGCAACGTATGATAATGGCCGATAGTGATGACAAGTTCTATTTTAATTAAAAAGTATCAAATGTCTGATAAGCATAGTAGGTTTTGTGCGCAAATAAAGGACAAATATCGTGTGCTTGAATTTAAATTTAGGAAAATTTGCACTTCTCAATGTTTATGCATGAACATTTGAGTTTTGTGTTAATTGAGTATTAGGTAGGTATCGTACAAGATTAAAATCCACTATTAAACTTTCTTCTGAAGTCAATAAGAGGTAGATTTGAAGCGTGTTTATAATTTTTTTTTTCTCATTTAAAAAAGACTTAAATAATGAATTCAGGGCATTGGTGAGTGCAAAAGCACATGAAGCTTTGAATCAATACTGTGATGAAGACATCGTAAAGGGTGATTTTTTAGCTGGTTTGGTTTTGGCAACACTGGTTTTGACAGCTGACGTGTGTTTAGTACCTTGTGTCACTGTCAAACAGCTTCAGTTTGGTTTGCAATTTAACCATGGATCGTCTTACAAATGAACAACGCTTGCAAATTATTGAATTTTACTATCAAAATTCGTGCTCGGTTCGAAATGTTCATCGCTGCTTTTTTATCGAAAAATTGTGTTCAGCGATGAGGCTCATTTTTGGTTGAATGGGTACGTAAATAAGCAAAATTGCCGCATTTGGAGTGAAGATCAGCCAGAAGCATTGCAACAGCTACCAATGCATCCCGAAAAAGCCACTGTTTGGTGCGGTTTATGGGCCGGCGGCATTATTGGGCCATATTTCTTCAAAGATGATGCGAATCGCAGCGTTACTGTCAATGGTGAACGCTACCGAGCGATGATAACAAACTTTTTTTTGCCCGAAATGGAAGTTCTTGACTTGCATGATATGTGGTTTCAACAAGACGGTGCCACATGCCACACAGCACGCGAAACAATGGCGCAATTGCGAGGCGAGTTTGGTGAACAGTTAATTTCACGTTTCGGGCCGGTCAATTGGCCGCCTAGATCGTGCGATTTGACACCATTAGATTATTTTTTGTGGGGGTATGCCAAGGCTAATGTGTATAGGGACAAGCCCGCTTCGATTGACGCACTGGAAGCCAACATCCATGCATTCATTCGTGAGATACCGGCCGATATGTGTGAAAGAGTATGCCAAAATTGGACTCAGCGGATGGGCTACCTGAGACGCAGCCGCGGTCAACATTTGCATGAAATTATCTTTAAACATTAAATTGCAAGGTTCAAACTATCGATTCAAATAAATATTTCATTCATTTTTTCGAATTTTTTGTGTTTTTTTTTAAAAAAAGTTCTAAACCTCTTAAAAAATCACCCTTTACAATTTCGGGTAAATTTAAAAAGCGCCAACAATTTTGAACAAAAGCCTGCATATGAAAAGATATGTAACTATATGTTAACATTGAGCATTCTGCTTCATAACACTTCCACTGCAGAGCGATATTTTTCCAGTCTAAATTTAATTAAAAATGATACCAGAAATAGTTTAAATATGGGTACGGTCGATGCAATACTGCTGTCCAAGGAACTAGTTAGGGATCAGCCACACATGAGGTTTTGAATTAATATGTACTGTGATGAGATAAGATATTATCTGCATTAGCTCTACGATGGAACTTCTGTTAGGAAGATGCTCCTAGTGTCTTTTAGACTTCTCAGGCCCGTTTGCTGATACTTCTCATTGCGATTTAAGTCCCACAGTTTATGACATGGAAAAAGTAGCTCATAATGTATTTAAATCGCAATGAGTAGTAGGTATCAGCAAACGGACCTTAAGGAGGTTATCAGGTCTGATTGTTATTTTAATAGACCTTGTGATCGGATCTTAAGTAAAGATTGGGTCTAATCACTACTGTACACAGCCAATGCACAAAAGAAAACGTGAAGTCTTCTTTATTTTGTATCTTAGATTGATGTTACAATTTGGTTTTAGTTTAGTAAAAAAAATAATAATTGCTAAGAGAAACTTTGTCGCACAAGTCAAATTTCCTTTGCTAAAATGATGTTGCTGACACTACAGGGGAGGGGAAGTGCTAACAGTGACACAACTAATTTTTCTCTTTTCTTAAAGCATGCCACATGCCAGTATAAGCTATTAAAGTTTATTTCCCTCTCCACGTGCTTTGATGCTTTGGGCTCGAATTTCTGTTGCGCGTTAACCTCCACCTTCACCGGGAAAACATTATAGAAAAGAGTTCGAAGTATTATTCGGACTGTTTTTAAATTTTACATAGCCACGTGAAATAATCCGGTACACAGGATTTTCTTACACACAGTTTTTATATGTGTTCTTTGATAATACAACAAAAAAATTTTGAAGTCCTTGTCATTTTTGTAATATTATTTTATTTCTATGAAAATGAAATGGCAGTGATAAATAGCACTGTGCCCGAGGTTGAGGATATTACTTCAGTAGCACACGAAGATATTCAACTGGCGATGCCAATGTCTTCATGTGGTCACACCAGTCGCCAAAAGGCATCGGTTGTGTATTGTTGACTTCTAAGGCTATGGAAGCAGCAGTTTTTTTTTTTTTACTTTGTTTAGTATTTTGTTAATTTTTGTTGAAGAAATGTTTTAAAGACACTTAATTTAATAATTAACATGCTAATTACTAAACACTTAAAGTTTTTTTTTTTTTCTTGTCCGTCTCACTGTTCGCACAGCGCGAAAACAGTAAGACAGTTTGACTTTTTTACTAAAATTCCTTTATGAACATTAGGGTTTTAAAAAGTCTTAAAATATACTCAGGGTTTTGATAAGATCTCTTAAAAACAACATTCCGAGAAAGACCAATTTAAAGAAAAGTGTCTCACTGTTCGCACCTTTTCCCTATAAATTTGTCGTAAAGCTCTAGTTTGAAAAACTCAAGATACCTAGCAGAAGTCTGGAAAAGACATAAGAGCAAAATGTATAGAATAAAGTGCAGGAGACTGGAAAAATATGGGGTTAAATTGAAATCCCCGCTAAGGACCTGGATCTGAACTTCGCTAGGAGTTGACAAATAAAAAAATTATTGAATTGTGTTCCTAAATCGACAAAGCACATTTAGTTAATATTATGGTTTCAAACACCGCACATAGTGCAAAGAGCGATATCCAGAAATGAACAACAACATTTTTAAACGAGTAAGGAATTACCAGACAATTGACCTTATTATTTACAAAGGTATGATCATGTGAACGAAATAATATGTACATTATTTACCCGAATAAATAGTGAAATATACAGACTTCATCAGAATAGTAGAAAATAAAAATAGAAATTGCAAAAGTTCAGTTAAAGCTTTTAAGTATAAAAAGCTTGGAACGTGGTGGGAAGTGTTTTCTATTCCTATGTAACTGTATTGGACATCCTAAGATTTGAGGCTTGCATAATAATGTAGGAATGTGCAAATACATTTTCTTCGTTAAGTGCATTTGCGCAGGTTAAGTTAAAATACTTACATGCTGGTTACAGAAGTAAGCACGAAAATAATACAACGAAACAATTTCTCAATCGATTTTTCGTTTTGAAATACATTTTTTTTTCCTGAAAGCACAAGTTCTATACCTTCAAATTAAAGTCACTTGTAATATAACTTGGGTGGGAAAAAAATTTGATAAATAACCGTTGTGAATGATAATATTACTATCTCATAATTTTTAGAAAAAAAAAACATTAGAAAGTGTATATCTAATACAAATGACACACATACAAAATATATATGTAACAACTATTCGATTTTATTCATGTGGTGGATAAAATGTGTAAGTGTGTCACAGCTTTAAGCATTGATAAAATATATTATGTACTATCGTTCAAACCAGCACCCATTCTCTATTAAATTTTAATAGATGAGTAAAAGGAGAAACGACCGCTTTAACCCACAAAACATTATGCCTAAGTTTATTATGTCAACACTGGAACTCATTCATTCACTCTCCTTCCCTTCCATTTTTTTAAGGAGATTTATTTGAAAAAAGCACTTAGTTCAAAATTTAATGTGAAAAAATTCTTTAGTTAAAACATTTGACTTTGTTCAATACTAAATAAATTTGGTATGGAATGTAAATAGCTAAGTGTCGCAATGGCTGACGCTTTCGCTTGTAAACCAATTGCTAAAAGGGCAATCATCAGAAGGGAAGTTCGTTGCTACTTAAAGAATGCTTCTCAGAAAAATTATGCATGCTGTGTAACATTTGTATGAACAAGTACGAGTATATACTTAGAAAGGCGCATACAGAACGTGCATATGGCTTCAGTTTTTGAAACTGCAATTAGGTAGTAAAGGGTTTTCCAATAAGAAGAGGAGGTATTCAAAGAAAAATGTCATTTTTTGAGATAAATGATCGGATGTTTATTTCATAATAAAGAGTAAGGTATGCCGTTAATAATGAAACAACATCAGCCAAATTGCCACCACGAGCACGCATACAGGACCAAATCCTTTTCATGAAATTTTCCATAACCAAATCGCAAAGTGGCTGCCCTATGTCCTCGATAGCCTCACGAATTTTATCTTTGAGGTCTTGAATCGACGCTGGGCTGTTGGCGTAGACCTTATCTTTCACGTGGCCCCAAAGGAAGAAGTCGCAAGGTGTTAAATCACAAGATATCTGTGGCCAATTGTGACCACCTCCTCGAGAGATAACACGGTCCGGAAACTTTTCCCGTAAAAGATCAATGCTTTCGTTGCTTGTGTGGCACGTAGCGCCGTCTTGTTGTATTAAATTAACTTTATAAGCCTTAAGACCCAAGTCTTTATGCAAAATACGAATGCCCGATTCCAAAGAACGACGAGGAATGGACAAACCTGGGTTTTCTTCAACACTTTGGGCTACTCAGTTGTTCTTGAGCGACGTGCACGGGTTTTATTCTTCATATCAGTAACTTGTCCCAACAGCTCGAATTTTTCCACCAATTTCTGTATTGCGGTCCGACAAGGTGCTTCACGACGACCAAAAAATGCTTTAGTTTTGCGAACTGTGACTGCAAGATTTTCACTATTTTTGTAGTGAATTTTAATAATTTCAATGCGTTTTTGACGCGTGTAGAGTTCCATTTTTAGTAATGGCGTAGTTTCTACTTGTCAAATGTCAAAGAATAAAAGCTTCAAAAGTGACAGCTAACGAAATAGCAGGTCATTGGCCGCGTTCCACTAGCCGCTAGATGACCAGCGGCACGAAAAACTCCATATAAAAAAAATTTACATTTCACCATTTGCGCTAGATGTCTAGCACTTTTTGTGAAATATCCCTTTCAGGGAAATTTCTCAATCTAGCGCAAAACTACCCGCTGCATTAAGAAAAAAACAAACAAAAAAACTGTTTTCAAAAGAAATCGTGCAAACGTTTACAAAATAAAAAAAATACGAAACCGAGCAAGTGTAATTGTGACAAAATTGGTAATAACGTAAATAAAATAGGAATTCGACATTGTTTTCAGTATATTGTATCATTTCTTTGATTGTAGTGTGGAAATAAATATGCGAAAAAGTGTGTCAAATTTCATTTTGCCGCTGGCGCTATCGTTCTAGCGCGAGCGTTCCTTCGTCTGGGATATTTTGTGCTAGACGTCTAGCGGGCAGTGGAACCCGGCCATTCACAAAAACGCCTCTCATTGGAAAACCCTTTACCAAAAATTAAATTATTTTGGAAGTCATGCTTTACGTTATGAGTAGGTACAATTGTCAATTTTGATGCGGTATACAACTTGGACATTAGGATGCAATTTGGTTGCGACTAAGAACTATGTTTTTTATTGTAATGTGGCTTAACCCTACGGGTTTAATTTCAATGAAGACTGGTATAAGAAACATTTAGCAGTAGGTTTTGTTATTCTCTAAAAGTTGTGTCCGTACTTATTAGTCATATACACTCAGACACTTCTTCATTTCGATATTTGCAACGCGTTTCGCATAAAGGGGTCATTTGACCTGCATGCGACGATTGCTTCATACAAAACGAAAGAAAGAAGAATCATCCCTTGAACAAATATGGGTAAAGTACAGTAAAGTAAAGTAGGTGTATTGATATTAAAGTCGATCTTTCGTCGCAATGACAGTTTTCGATACTTTCCTGTTTCCATTTCTATGAAATATCTAGAAGTTTGATTATGAGAAGAGCTTCAGACTAAAATACATTTTTCCATAAGACTTTTCAAAGTATTGTTTTAAAAATACTTCTCATTTGATGCGTTTGGAATTGCAGATAATCGCTAGATATATTTGGGGACAACAGCACAATCTTTTGACTGATGAAGGATAAGCAACTGCCCATGCATAAAGCAGTTTATGGGAATTAAAAAAAAACAAACCAACAGATTTTTTTAAAATAAAACTAAAAATTATAAATGTAATAAAATGTATATGAAAACAAGGAAATCTTTTAGCATCACTTCTCATGTTAGGTTTAATTTAATATTCTCCTGGAAAGCTGCTTGGAATCAGTGAAATATATTCCCAGCATACATTCCATATACACTTAGAATCTAATAAAATGTATCCATACCTTTCTAGAGATCTAATAGAAAGAGGGGTATCTCCCACATCAACGAATTCAACCCTCGCTTTTATTATCTTATTGTACAACCAAAACCGCTCCCTGTTCTTTATACATCTCGACTTATGTGGATGTATGCATATTATTATTGCATTCCAAACACACATTCTCATAAATTTCTACCCTGTTTCTCTACAACATCACATCTCACAACACGTCCAACGATAACCACCCTTACTACCTCTGTATATGTATGCATTTTTGCTCTGCGCAGTATCTCAAATATCTATTTCCAAAGCTTGAAGAAGACAAGGAGTACAGAACTATAATAGTACTGTTGGTTGAGCAAAGTTTCTACCCCTACGAAACACATACACTTCGATCCAGGAGCAAACACCCTCAATTTCCATGGTGTTGGCACATATAGACCAATATTCCTCCAGCGCAAATATGTATGGGTAGAATTTTAACGAAGGAATGAAAATCCTGGTTTGCTTTTCAAAAGAACAAATTTCTACCCTCACATCGCTGCAGATGGGGTCTTTCAGTCAGCTTTTGATATTCGTATGTAAGAGGTTTCACTGTTTCCGAGCTATTCCTCTTTGATATATACCTAAACTATAATTTCGGGTACGGATTAAACTCTTTCTTTTCTAAACGCCAAAAAAGGATTTACTCAAGAAAATAAGTAAATTTCAAACCTTTGCTTCAATTAATTAACCAGTGAAATATATTTTGCTTATTTATTATTTATTCGCCAACTTAGAGAGCCAGTGATATTGTCCTGTCACAGCAGTACTGATTGATAAGTTTACTGCTGTACCGGGACATTAACATTGTTTTTCTATGAATCTTCAATTTCAAAAATGGATGAAGTGAATTCAAAAACGGATATTCAGTTTGAAATAAAAATAATCTTTTTTTTTGCTTCAAATATTAAAAAGGAGAACAGTTTCTCAAACAAAGGAGACACAACGTGGTATTAGAATAGGGAACGAAACATCTTTTTCGTCGATTTTCAGAAAAACTGGTGTTACTATATACATATATTTTTCCTCATAGTTTAGAAAAAGCGAGAGTTCTATAAAAAAAAGTGAAAATTTAAAGTATTATTTGACTTTAGTCACAAGAGGTTATATATATTTCTCTTCTTGGAAAAAAAATTGATTATCAATTGATTGTACATTTATTAAAGGGATCCGCGCGAAACAAAATCAATAAAAAGAAAGAACTCAAAGTTTCAACAAGTTTTCTTTTTGTTTCATCTCTATGGGATTGAATTGGAAAGCTTTCTATTAGCTTTCATTAGTTCCGGTTTGTTCCCTGTGCTAGACTATGTACTAAGACTGTGATACTTTTATTTTATAATAAATTCTAGATAATAATTTATCTATGAAACTCTAAAATTGGATACAAACAACGCAACAAAATAGAAAGAAATAAATAATTCATAATAATCAAAACTACAAAGGGGTTTTGGAAATGCCACTCCCTTCGAACGACTGTACAAACAATTTGTGTAGTCATCACCACTGCAATACAGCTTTTTCTTCGTGAAGGCCTGGAAAAATTATTTCCAAAAGGGTGTACAGTGGAATAAAAAGAATAACGAGCATTTATAGAAGGAAATCAACGGTCCAAGGGATGAAAATCATGTGATACTCAGGGATACGTACATAGCTATTAAATGGAACAGGGGATGATTTACATTATTTCCTTGTCCTGACTAATAAAAGATTCTTTCTTGATAAATCAGAAATATCGCAATCTGAACAATTTACATTTAGATGCAGGAAAATAGGTAATAACGCCAAATGTTGGGAATTATTGGAATTAAATTGAAATGACGTATTTCAATTCTCAAACACAGTGCCTACGTCGTCTGATTAACGTAATGTACATTGTATAAATATCTACATAGTATTATGTATGCGTATCTCATTATCTTTTAATGTAACTGAGCACACAATTTTCAATAATACATTATTTGTTAATTGGTTTTAAACGGAACTACCGATTGGTTTAATTAATTAACTATTCAACTCTTAGAGATTAGATTGGTGATTATATGAAAGGGTTCGTCGATTTTATGTGTTTACTGCCTGATATGTTGGAAGTTATTCTCAGAGTAGAGTTCCCTTAGGATTTCATCAGATAAAACATTTATTAGTATCTACGTGAAACTGTTCAATTTCATAACTGTGCAAAACAGAGAAAAAACAAACAAGAAGTGTTTACATAGAGAAATATTTCCCTTGTTTAATTTTGTCGGCACAGTGACTTAGTGCCAATAGTTATTACAAAAGACTACTGGCAGCAAACAATAAAGGTATCTATATATAACTATGTACTTTGTTTCTGTCTGCCCAACTTCTTCAAAATTTATAACCGCAATGAGGAAGATCGCACACATCAATAGGTACACCAATAGGTACAGAGATGCTAGTCCTATTTCTTAGCTATTGTATATAAATTGTAGGATTAAAGATCTTAACCATTATTATAGTGAATTGTTTAATTAATAACGGAATGAGGAAACATGTAGGTATCTACCATAAATGTTTGAGAGAAAATTACTTAAACTGATGATGCAGACATTATTTCACTACCACCGGCCTAGCAAATTATTCGATTTAACGAACAGAAATAGGCGAACCTTTATAGGTCAACCATTACAGAAGTTTCTTCAAGTTTAACTGAAGACATCAAATGATCATACGACAGATTGAACAACCGAGTTTTATTTAATAAAAGCGAGTATGAGTGAACGATTGTGCACTTTAGCGAAGGGCATATTGCTCCCAAATTGTCATCCATAAAACATTTCCTACTTTTTCATCTTATCATTTCCATACTTCTGTGATTTAAGGTATTATTAAAACCAAGCCAAGTATTATCTGCTAAAGTGAACAGTTTGCAAAAAGTAAATCAGTAAATCAAATAATAATAATACGGCTAACATTATGATTGTCTAACGGCATAGTTTCTGGAAAAGGAGTTACCAGGGGAAAAACGGACTGCAGCTACTATTGCTCCAACATAAATATCTGCAATATTCTACCCATATGTTTTATACTACCCAGGCAATGAAAGGAATATAAAATGAATAATGAATTTTGGTTTCTTAATACCCTTTTTGAAATTAGAAGTTGTTGCAACGGGTGATTTGTTTATTAGACCGACAAGTCATGTCTAGAATCCAACTCCAATTTATTCGACGTAGCAATTTATTGCTTCACACTTGGAAATACTTAAAGTTGCAAGCGGAGCTTTTTATTATCTAAAATTATGTTTAGTTTAGTGAGGTTAATTGACTTAATACCCATTTTCATGTTCAAATAGTTGAAATTTAAAACAAAATTAAGTCAAATAAACCATACCACCTTTTGGAGTGGAAATATGTTAAAGTATATTGTATTCTTCATACAATGACAACAGCGATACTTAATTCAGGGAATAGAAAATAATTGGGCAGGCGTTTCAAGACTCCAGCTCAACAAAGGAAAAAATTATGTTTCTTATATGTGTAATGATTTCAATATAATAACAAAGTGTGTGAATAAAAATACGTTTCTTATATCCGAGTGTTTCTTTTAAGCGAGTTTCTTATATGAAAACATTTTTATATGTGCATATAGCAAAAAATCTGTGTTTTCACATGCGTGAAAGCGTAAAAGCGAGTTGTTCTTATATGATTGTTTCTTATATCCGTGTTCGACTAGGCACAAACTGCAATTTATGGCAGGGAGGTTGCAAACACAATTTGAACTAATATACATTGGTATTTTATTTACTTTCGTACGAGATATGAGATCGAGATGTGATAGGTATACGTTTACTTATATTTATATAATATTTTAAATTACCGTCAATGCAAACAATTTTTTGTCATTGTTTTAAAATACAGTTTCGAAAAAAAGGACAAAATCCGCCCTTTATTATTATAAAAGACGGATGGTCAGCGTAGTGCATAGATATAAACATAATTCAGGTGGATAAATATCTTCTTCTTTTTTTCGGATATACCTCTTTTTGATCGTGTAACATTTTGACGATTGAAATCAAATTAATACAATACATTTTTTATGTATCGAGATCAATTCTATGGTTCACTCGCAATGTCAGGATCTAATATCGTATGTGGCGGGGCAATAAAATTATTAGAAAATTATATAATTTTGAACCAAAATGACTCTTATTCGCAATTATATGTTGGTTAGGTGTTAAAAAAGACTGTACAATGTGAACCCAATATTATGTGGGGATTTGGTTGAGCTATTTATATATTTTTGTTGAAACATCTACGGCGTTTATAAATAAAATAAAGAATTGCTATGCGACTTCAATTCGTGGCGGATAATATGCAACCAAAATGAGAAGCAATGTAATGATTAGACTACAGTGGATGTGTATTCTGCGAACAACTGTGAACGACTGCTTTGACGTACACGTCGGAACACAACTGCTCTGACGTACACGTCAGAAAAAACAAACCTAATCCAGTTACATTGCATGCATTTTGTTCGTCAAAAGCCGATATGAATTAATTAAAAGAGGTGGATATCTTTTGTACGTCTAAAAAACCCATTTGTTTTTACATTGTTGTTTTCGTAATTTCAATCCCTGTCTGTGAATACTTCTGAGCTACAAAAACGCACGCTACTAATGGCCGGCCACCAATACCTACTCTTTCTTTTATGGGTATATCACTGTTCACTTGTTTTGTGTTTCGTCTTGAATTTGTATGGATTTTGTTGAGACTTTGATTGAGTTAAAAAATAGTAAAATACACACTACAGAATACTGAATTCATTAAAGTCCAATTCATGAACCTACACCGACAATCCCTAAAAAAGAAATGAGCATGAAATTTTTTGGGAAAACAGATTGTATTCCACTGGAATGTTACATATCTCTGTAACAGTTTTGATATCGTGGGATTTATCCCTTTTTGTGGGATTTTCGATGTCTAAAAGCCTTCCGTGGGATAAAGGAAAACAGCACGAAATAGTATGATTTTGTGGAATCAAACAAAAAGCATTAAAACTATTAATTTTTGCTGGAATTTCATCAAAACATCTACATTCTACCATGAAAAAGTGCCCATAAAAAATTGTTCATGTAAATGGTCTTTAATGAAAATTTTCTAGTTCAGTCGCCCACGGATATAAGAAACACTCATATAAAAACAACTCGCTTTTAAGAAACGCATGCGAAAACACGGAGAGCTGGATTTCAGTTTAAATGCAAAAACAGCTATGGATGTAAACGATTTACGGTATGATGCGAACACACCTTTCAAAGACGATGACAGCTGTGCTACTGTCAGTAGAAAAAAATCGCCAAATCGTCCCACACACTCTCTGCGTGTTGACTTTCCTATATGGGTGGTTTTTATATAAGAAAGTTTGTTTCTTATATCAGTAGTTTCCGTATAAACGCCGTTTTCTTATAAGAACAACTCGGATAGAAGAAACAAATCTCGTTGTTTTTTATATAGTTTTTATATCCATGTTGGAGTGTAGCACAAAAAATAGTCATAGTAATGTAAACAATCTGCGATTTTAATACTAAAGGTTTATTTAATATTATTTTTGTTCCGTGTAATTTTACTTTAAAAATCAAATTTTTCGCAGAAAGTTTCGAGGGAATTTAAGTACTGTGAAATGGGAAAAAATGAAAAATGAATAAAAAGTAGCCTGCTACTGTATAGTTTCACGATGAATACCTATGAAAAGTTAAATCGAATCGAGTACCGTACGTACTCCTACCTAGCTAGCTACCGTGCGTGAAGTGAATCTCAAATACGCCGTATTCCAAGATGGTGATTAGAAAAAAGTGTGCTTACAACAGTTTTTGTTCGATTATTTTTACAAATAACTTTAATTTTGCATTCAATGGTCATCGGACAAATAACCGTGTTTTATTATGAAGGGTTTTTCAAAAGGGACGCTACAAAAGTAGAGCGACAGGGACAGCAAACGCCGAATTTCTTGCCGCTCTTTTCTCTTCAGTAAGGTTTGCCATTTCATGATGGAAAGATATACGAGCCAACAACGAGTCGAAATTATTAAAATTTACTACCGAAATTTTGAGCCAGTTAAGAGCGCTACGTCCAATTTATGGTCATCATCATTTCTGTCTGAATAGCTTCCTCAATAAACAAAATATGCGGTATTCGTGGAGTAGAAATCCACACCTACTCCATGAGTCATCATTGCATCCCGAAAAAATTACGGTTTGGTGTGGTTTATGGGCCGGCGGCGTTATTGGGCCGTACTTCTTCCGTGATGATCAAGACCGGCACGTTACTGTGAATGGGAATCGCTACCGTTCAATGATAACCGAATATTTTTGGCCCCAATTGGATGATATGGACTTGGAGGACATGTGGTTCCAACAGGACGGCGCCACAAGCCACACAGCGAATGTCACAATCAATTTATTGGAAACCAAGTTTGGAGAACGTGTTATCTCACGAAATTGTCCAGTCGCTTGGCCGCCTCGGTCGTGCGATTTGACGCCGTTAGACTATTTCCTGAAATTGCAGCAGTATCGCCGGATTTATGCTTGAAAACCGTCGAAAATTGGGTTCAGCGTCTGGACTTCTGCAAGCGTGCCCGTGGTGGCCATGCAAAAGAAATCGAGTTCGAGTTCACAGGAATAAAGAATTTCATTGATATCCAAACCCGTTTTTGTTTTATTTAGCGCTCTTTTGAAATTGAAAAACCCATTAATAGTGTGCAAGGATTGTCGGAGAGAGCTAGCAACGTTGCGGTAATAACGAAAATGGAATATGAGACGTAATATCGTAACCATATTAAACATGGTTAAGAAACCGAACGTACTGCTTAATATTCGTAGTGGTTTTATTATTACGTGTTTATCAGCTGGAATTGGTATATTTTATATTTGCGATAATTGTAGTGCTGAAGACGGAAATTAATATTTCTACTCATTAATTTTTCCATACCTACATAAATATGAATGCTTTCAGTATTACGTTTCCGCAGCCGCTTGGGTTATATTTATATTGCAAAATAGGTGTTATAAAGCTTTTGAACTTTGAACTGGGGATTTCAGCCCCAAATATAATCATACATACTGTAATAGGAACATCATTTTGTCTGTAAACCGGTGTCTCCATGAGGAATACTTTATATCATGCATTTATCATACTATGCAAATTTCCCATAGAGGCCACGAATAGATTGCTATAAAAAATTAAATTCTATGTATTGCTCTGCTCATAGGATGCTTTCGACAGACCTTATGCTATGGGCAGTCGTTTCTGTTAAGTTTGAGACTTGCATTTTTTTCTGCGATTGACGAAGTATTAAAGCATCTAATGCGAGAATGCAACGACATGCTCTGTTCAGCGGCATTTGACGAACGAAATAGTAAGCTATTAAATGCCTACCCCACATTTTAAAGCATACTATCGCGGTGTAAAAGGATATAACTGTGTTTTTTGTTTCACTTTTACGAAATCAGAATCGGAAAAAAAGCTTTATAAAAGTTTTTAGGAGGCTGCTTCCGGTTCTCGCCTAATATATGTAGCTATATAATATGTGTACAAGCTAAATTTGTTCAGCTTCGTAAAAAATATAGCAGATGTCAGTTCGGTAGTTGGAAGGAAAGTTTATCTGTGCTTTTAAGCTCCCGCATAATTCCCAAAAGGAAATTGCTAATGGTCTGTGGTAGCCGTTCTCGTTCATAGCGAAAACCAAATATAATGGAATTTCAGAGTTATACAAATTTCCAGTGGAAAGGCGGTTGCTTTTGCAAGCTGTTGTCCGACAAATTCATGAAGTCACATACACTTGCTCATTTCTTTTCTAGTATTTATGTGACTTCGTGAATTGAATTCCATTTAATCAAAACCTCCACACAAACCTAACAAATTCAATACAACACACAAAACAATTAAACATTTCGGTGTTCGATGCCCATAAAAGCACAGGCGGGGTTTCAAATTACAAAAACAAAAATGTAAACAAATGGGTTTGGTTTTGGGGGAACAGACGTACGAAAGATACCCATCTCTTTTAATTAATTCATCTCTGGCAAAAACTGAACATGTTCAAAGACTATAAACTTTCAGATGATATTAAACAAAATTTTAAATAAATCTCTTATAAATATAAGAATGACAAACAAAACCGGATTAAAGGATAGGGTATTCGTATTAACATGCTATTAGGAAATGCTAAGCGCAAAATTACTTAGTTATATTGAAAGTATGAAGAATTGTCTTACGGTTTATTTATTAATTTTGTGTAGGTTCTTTCGATGTACGTTCTAGCAGAACTGATATTTAAAGAAGTTCCAATCAAAGCCCTATATGGAACAAGAGTTCAAAAAGTCGTATGTTTACTAACAACTATGCAAGTTTAGACTACAAACATAAAATTGGAACAAAGTCGCATGTAATCTACATACGTAAATAAATAGTTAGACCTTCAACAAATAAATTTTAAGTTATTTACTTTAAAATAAGTTAATCTATGATATCGTAGGTAAGTAAGCAGGTACTTAATTTTAATTTTTAAAGCGACATAATATCGATTTCGTTATGGAACGAAATCATTATGGTTCGAAGTGCCAACGATATTGCCTGTGTATTGACTATAATTTTAAAGGCCGTTATTATTGATAGCTCGGATATGAAAGAACTTGTTTGTACTCCTGGTCCAGGGCACTCCTCCATCCATATTGACAAGGTTCATAGTGTTTTGGAGAATTCTATTCTCCCATTTCTTTGATGCGCATTTTACTGAACGCAAACGTTAAAGGGAAACAAATGAACATTTTTCAAATACAAGCTCAAGACTTTTTTGATTTCCAAACTTGTTCCTTACAGTTAAATTTTTAGCAGACATCGTATTTCAAGGTAGGTAACAAATTTACAATTTTCTCAAAACCTTACTTCAGTGGAATATAAAACATCATATATGGAATCCGACAACATGAAAGTTGATTTAAAGAAGAATAAAATGTCTACAAGAGCAAACTCACTCGATTTTGGATTACCAAAGGCCAAGAAACAAGAAAAATAAAATCTGTGAATATAAGAATAATCGGTGGTGATCGAATGTTCTCCTAGAACGTTTCATTTGTTTGTTGCAAAAAGGTAAGTTATATATTTATTTGTGACATAGATTAAATGTCCAAGATGAAAGTGGCTCAAAGTATCTCGAAGTCTATCCACGTACTTTGGGGTATTTTTTCAGCTCTCTCAGAGAAACAAAATACTGCTTTTCTAACTTTATTGCTAACGGTTTACAACGTTAAGTTTAATAAACTCTGTTATCGGTCGGCCTATTGGGGAACGTAGGCGCGGTTCAGGCGGGAAGCGGGCGACGCCGACAAATTCATCCTGAATAAGGACTTATTGCATTTACAGAATTAGGAATTATTGCTTTAATTGTTAGGAATTTCTTCATTAGAAACTATTTCATATGAGTTATTAGGGTACCAATTTTCTTTTTTTCAGCCATTTTTGATGAGAACGTGTACAGACTTTGGCGGGTGCGATTGATTTATATCGATTGCGTTCGATTTAAGCCGCGTACGCGAATGAACATTGTATTCGTATCTCGTATTATTCTCTCTGTATGTTGTCAAGTAAGTTAAGCGAATGTTTTGGGGTCGAACAATCATGGTTAATATTGTTACAATTGACGTCTCGTATTCCATTCCCCTTGTGACTGCACCATACTCTCTTCCGACTTGACTTTATTATTGAGAAGAATTATTTAAAGGCAGTATATCTTCAATAATATTAAATTATAATTCATAACCTTCATTAGCGACGATAGTACAAGAGAAAAAAAAAAGGAATTTTAACAGATTAATTTAGAAACGTGGAACAATACAATTTTCCAGTGAAGACGTCAAAGTGACAACTGCTTGTCAACATTTATGGCGTGTGGGTTGCCAACTGTCATCGATCTTCAACACCTCTCAAGCCCTCTCAAGCCTCACGTCATGAGTAACATCTTCAGGCGTCCTAAGACCCATGCCTTCTATACATCCTTCGTGTGTTCTCCGGCAAAACTTCGTCAGCACATCAGCAATCAAACGTTCCGTCGGCACATGTTCCAGTACAAACATTGAGCGCCTCGAATGTCAATAAAAATAATAATATCAGCCCAATCACGTAACTTGAGCTCACATAGTATACTTCGAAAGTAGATAGCCTCCTTCGCCGCCTCCGCTAAACTTACATATTCCGCTTCAGTTGAAAACAGTGTAACAGTTCGCTGCTCCGTTGATTTCCACTTTTCACTGAGTTTTGTGTACTATTGTCGTCCGGATTGACGTAGTGTTGCAACCATTACGTATATTTCCTGCCTGATGTCCAAACTTCGAATGTTCACCTTGCTTAGTAATGCTCCTATCCAGCATCTCATTCAACATCTCAGGAATTCTTATAAATATTTCTTCATCCAATATCCGTTTAAATACGCTGTCACAACATGAAACTGCTACACCTTCAATCCAAACTGAACTGCCAGAGCCAAAAACAACCGCAGCATCTCAAGCCTCGCCACTGGTGCGAAAGTGTAGTGGTAATTGACACGGCACAGTTTCTCGGTCGCACTCTGCTACCCGTCCGCAACAACTTAGGTCTTCCAGGAGTTCGGGTGAGTTACTCTTCGGGTTTCCAATTTCTCTTTTGTTGATCTTCGGGAACAACATTAACCCTCGATGGATGGGTGAAAACTCAACAGTCCTCCGCTCGCTCGATCTCCTCATCCTGATCCAACACCTGTGTAGGGTGCCGCTGTATATTCTCAAAAAAACTTCACATGAATGATTTGGTGTTTACTTGGCATTCGATATCCCTTCCTATCTCGAGGATATCCAACAGATCTCTGTGCAAACTTGACTTTGTAAGGATTCTTTTCCAAAACAAGCACCTTGGAACCAAATTTTTTGAGGTAGTTCACTTTTAATAACTTTCAAGTCTATTTCTCATACGAAATCTTACCGGCTCGACTGCTCGTGGGGCACCGATTGCGAATATGACAAGCGGTAGCAAAATCTTCAGACCAAAACGACGCACTCAAGCCAGATTGCAGCAACAAACACCTTGCCATGTCCAAAAGAGTTCGGTTTATGCGCTACGCAACTCCGTTTTGTTGTGGAGTGCGAGGAATCGCTAGCCTCCTCTCTATTCATTGATCGGTTAGATATTTGTCAAACTCTAAATTACAATACTCGCGTCCGTTGTCCGACTTAAAATATTTAATTTCCATCCCAGTCTGCCTTTCTACAAGTATCTGGTAAAGCATAAACGCATCGAATACTCCGCTCTTTTGTCTCAGGAAATACTCTTGATACGTCCCGATGATTCCGTCTTAAATGGACCTACAACGTCGGAATGCACAATTTTTAATACCTCTAAACAAGGAACCCTACATTTGGAGAAAGGTAAAACAGACCTTTTTCCTTTCAAGCAAATCTCGCAACGCGATAATTGATCAGCGTTATTCATATCCACCGCGGATACAACACCGTTTTGAATGAGCTTTAACAAATCTTTGCTGTTCAAATGACCCAATCTTTCGTGCCACTTCAACAGTTCGGAGCACTCAGTTCGGACAACCGTCTCAGCACAATCAGCAGTGTTTTCACGAATATAATAAAGTTCCCCTCTGCGATCTGCAACTACGGACACATTACCATGATCATCACGAATGTAAGCGTCATTCTTACGAAACGTCACTTCATGTCCTCTATTCCTAGTTTTTGCCACTGAGATGATGTTTGTTTGTAAGTCAGGTACATACAAAGTATCCTTGAACTCGATTTTCGTTTATCACAATCACTCGCAATTGAAACGTCAACAACGCCTTTTCCTTTCACTTCAGCTGACGCATTACATGCCAAGTTCAGTTTCGTCTTCGGAGAGCTTACCATCGATTTGAAGAGACATTCATCGCCACAATCAATGTCAAGAATCCATGCCCTATTAGTCAAACGCTTCTTCTTTGCACAGTATACGCTTTATTTGCATCAGCGGTAATCAAGTGAGAAACAGCGCAATACGACTCATCGCCACTGTTTGCTGAGTGCCTTCGTTTCGTCTGACATCAGACTTCCTTGGCGGGCATACGTTTGCTTTATGACAGAAAATACCACACTTTAAACATTTGATTTCTGCAGTTCTTGGTGGCGTTTTCGTTTTGTCTCGTATAGACCGAGCAGATGTACTGCTCCTAGCAGCCGTGGCTATAACTGCACTTTCTGTTGCTTGCTGTCGCGCTTCACTCTCTTCCATAATTTTTATTTTCAGTACTTCGGCGTTTAGTAGTTCATTTCGCGACTAGCAAATCGACAGTTTACGTATGAATAGGGAAGGCTGAACAATAACATAATTGCGAGCAAATCTCCATTTATATGAACTTTCATGCTCTCAAGCTTATCGAAGAACTTCGTCATGTGATCTTTAACGTCACCGTCATCGTCCAACTTCTGGAGCATTCGTTTTTTCAGCAATGTCGCCTTCCTTGCCGGTCCCTTTGAAGCGTAAATAGATTCCATCTTCAGCCACACTTCTCGTCATGTATCACATCCGTGGATTTGTTTTAATTCAGAGGGATGAATTGACCAAACCAAATCCGCGTTGGCTTTTCTGTCTTGTTACAACCAGGCAAATTTCAGAGCATCATCCGTCGCAGGAGTCAAACACGAACCATTCACATAATCCCACAAGTCATTTTTGGTGAGCAGTGCCTGAACTTGTATGCTCCATGTGTCGTAGTTCTATTTGGACAGCAACCCCATGCGTTAGGAACTTGACGAACTGCAAGCCATGGCAAACCAATTCTTTAGATCGCCACAAGGATTTTGCTCACAATTCACCATACGAATTATTTAAACAACTTCGATGTGCGCAGTGGATCTCCCTGGGCCCATTACCCCCAGGCCTGAAAATCTTTTCATCCTAAGAATCTCTAAATTACTAAACGATTACAATAAGCATTTTTGTCACGAATAAATCTGCCGTCCGTATTTCGAGCAAGTTGTTTTTTTTTGGTCTATAAAAATGGTGCAGACCATCGGATTATTCCAAAAACATTTAAATAAATGTTTCATGAACATATTTACTAAACAATCAAATATTTGTGAAGTGCTTATGAAATATTTAGCTGGTCTGGCCGACAATGAAACATTATTTTTGAAATGTTTAATTTTAGTTTTACAAGTTTCACAGCAGAAAGCTAGGCGGCTAGGTGTTGTTTTTTTTTTATTTTTTCAAAGGAAAGTTATTCATTTTATGTAAGTATTTAAATTAAATCGCATGTTCTGGGATCACTGAGACATAAAAAAAAAAACAAAAAAATGAACTTTTACTTTTAAAAATATGTTCATATTATTATGTCTTTCCCACTGTTTTTTTTTTTTTTTCGTTTTCTCTATTTTTTTTTTTATGATAATAAGTAACGCCGCTTTCTGCTAATAATCGTTCCACTTTTAAGTTGATCATCTTCTAATGCCAAAATGGATAAAAGACATTTCATAAATATTCAATAAATGTTTCATTTCACATCGGCAGAAACATTTCAGAATTATTTATGAAATGTTTCTGAATCAAAATTAAAACATTTTATAAACATTTATTAGACATTAATATTTCGGTGGTCAGGACGCACATTAATATGCCAAGAAAAACGGAAATACTAGCATAAATGTTTCATTTCACATCGGCAGAAACATTTCAGAATTATTTATGAAATGTTTCTGAATCAAAATTAAAACATTTTATAAACATTTATTAGACATTAATGTTTCGCTGGTCTGGACGCACCTTAATATGCCAAGAAAAACGGAAATAATAGCAGCAAAATATTGTTCCCGTATTGCATATTTGAACATACAATTTTCGAACATATTAAAAGGAAAAAATTATGCCAATTTGCATTATAAATGTCATGTGCTTAGTAATATGAAGTTTGTCATACTCTACATTAACTGTCGTGTTTGGAATGCAACTGTTGCCACAACTCTAAAATTTAATTTCCTATGCTGATAATCACACAAATGTAAAAAACCTTACATCTGTGCACCTTGAAACAAAATCATAAACTAAGTATTAAATAGACCGCCAGCTCCCGCGCACCTACCCGATTCCCCCGTAAATTTTGAAAAGAAAATTCTCTTTTCAATTTCGTATGCGTGAATACGTGTGAAGCAGCAAAAAAAAAGAATTCTGAATGGAGGGGGTATAAACAAATAATGACACCGAGCAGTCATCCAACATCGTGGTATTTCTACCTTTTTGTAATGTTGACGTCCGAAAAACCTTCCGTGCAAAACTAAAATATAGCATCAAAATTGTGGAAATATTAGGAATCTGATGAAGAAACCTTCGAACTACATTGCAACACACTAAATGTCCATAAAAAAGGGATTTAACTTTTAGTAAAAATTTCTAGTACCAATAAATAATTATTATAATGTTAACAAACTGCGATTCTTATACTGAAGGTTAATTTAATATGAATTTCTATCCGAATAATACTAATTTTACTCTTCGAAGAAACATTTTTTCATAAACAAATCGAGGGAATTTGAGTTCGGTGAAAAGGGAAAAATGCCCACGCTTCGTGGGAAAAATAAAGAGACAGTGCTAAGCACAGTGACTGACAGTAGGGTAGTTGGTAAGTTTCTATCAGCTGATGGATGCGTTCCAACAGTTTACATTTCTTGTTTTATTTCACCACGAAAGCATTTATTTTACAAAATGATTAGTAACTAATGTAATCAACGTATCAATAAAGAAATAAACTGCGAAAAATTCATTCGCAGGAATAAAATAATACATTTTGGTACTTACAGTAATTCTTTGTTTTCGTTTGTTGTTTTTGGCGAAAAATTATTTCGCCGGGGAATGTCGACAGGAAAAAGGCAACGAATTCAAATGGAAGAATTGATTAGGAATATTCAAATTTAGAGTTCGTTGAGGTTCAGGGCAGAGATATGAACATTTCTGAGTGGGTAACAGTTTTGAGTTTTGAGTTAAAATTTTTTCATGAATTTTCCAGAAAACAAAAAGGAAAAAAAATTATTACAAAATTTCAACAATTTAATAAACAATAGAATTTCAAACTAGCGTAATAATTAATGAAAACACTTGAGTCAGCCGAGAACAGACGTGAATAATGTTTATTTAGAAAATAACTTTTTTGTACCTACAAACAATTATTTGGAGTTTTACTAATAGCTATACATTTTAGTTTCGGTTCTTTCCCGTACAGTTTAAGGAAAATATATTAATTTCGTCTGACTCAATTTTTTTTATTAATTACGATGGTTTGAAATTCTTTTGAATACCTACTAAACTGTAATAAATTTAATTTGTTTTTTTTTTTCTATTATTTTAAATTTTAGTATTCCTTATAAAATCATCCCTTTGAATTGGCTGCCTTTTTTCTGTTGACATTCAGCGGCGAAATAATTTAAAAAAAAAAAAAAAAAAAAAAAACGAAAACAGACACAATAATTGTAGGAAGTTATAAGTTATAAATTATAAGTTGGCCGAATATTGTACCTACAAGGATTGTATTTTCTGTGCTTTGCGTTGGGCGTTGCTATTATTATTGACCTTTTGTATAGTATAGTACTATACGTAGAATCGCCACCTCACCGAAACGAAAGTGTTTGGCGTGACGGATAAATGGTGTGTCGTGTGTGTTAAGCGAAGGATGGAGAGAACATAATATGCTGGGGTGATTGGATTCGCCTGATGAGTAAAAGTACATTTTGCTTTCGCTCAGTCGAAGTCCTGTATCTGTATCCTGCATGAACCAAAAATTAAAAAAAAAGAACCATACACCGAGTACGTTGCTATTCCGTATGTGTTGTAAGCTAATCTATTATTGTCATTCGATCGGTAAAGTCACACTATATTTTTGGTTAAACTGTGCTCTGATCCTGGTTTTGACCAATTAAGGTACATAAAATTATTATGGCTAAAGAGTGCTCTGTTCCTGGTTTTGGAGAATTATTATTCTTTGGTAAGTAGTTCTGCTTTCTTTTTTGATTATTAGAAAAGATGGGGGTGTTCCAGATATCTCAACTATTTTAAGATGAGGAAATCGAGTTTCTGGTATCACCATTTAAGAAAAAAATTCAAAATATTACCAATTTAATAAGAAATACAGAAGCATGAAAAAAATGCAATACAATTTGTTTCCTTTTTGTTTTTTGTTTTTTTTTTGTTATTTCAACGTTATAAAAGTTAAGTACAATAGGAATTAGTTAGTACTATCTATTCCAAAACTGACCCGAATACGATCAGTAATTTTTAAGATTTCTTTATTTAAAAACAGACAGTCAAATTCGCTTCAAATCAAATAGAGCTAAACACAAATTTTATTCATATGATGAAAACTGTGGTCGATTTTCAGCCGAACGGAAAAATAATGTCTTCTTCAAATTTTAAATGTGAATTCATTAATAACGTCAATAAACACTTTTGAACAATAATTTGCTTTAAATTTTCCAATAAATTGAATTTGTTTTTTTTTTTTATTGTTTATCTAAAAAATAAATAAATAGATGGCGCAACAGGTCCGTAGGGACCTAGGCCTATCTTCTCACAACCATTCGTTTCATTGTTGGAACGAATGGAAAGGATCTACAATTTTATGCCGAGTCCAACGGCTAATGAGAAGCTCTTTCAAGACAGTTATATTCTCGGATGTTTGTTAGACGTTAAGTTGGAATTTGGGTTTAGCGGGACTCGAACAGGGGCCCCTCGCTTAGTAATCAAACACACTAACCACTAAGCCACTGCTCCTCCACACCAAACAAACAATCCTTATTTTATGTACACTACTTTTTTTATATTTCTGCGCTTTTACGGCAAAGTGGACAAAAGTCCAAAGTGTATGATTTTCAGGAGAGACGTTTAAAGTTTTGCGTCATACTAAAAAATTGTTTTCTTCATAATTAAAAACAATATTCAAAGTTCGTAAACATACAATTAAAGTATTGTTGTCCCTCTTTCAGATACCTAGTATATAAATTTGAATAAAAAAGGCAATGTGTAAAAAAAAATTTCGGACTTACGACGTTTCGCGAAAAATGGGAAATTTGTTCAAATTATAATTTTCTTATTACGTTGCAAAAGTGTGGTTTTGGTCTGAAATCCAATTATGTATAGTGCAATAAAAAATAATTTCGAAATGGCATAAAATGGCTATAAAAATAGCATTGACGTACAAGAAATTCCAGTTTTGTTAGTGGAAAATCGAAACAACACTTTTTACTAAGTGGAAAGTAGAATAATTATTTAGAAAAAAACCGGTTAAGCAGAAAAAATAAATATTTTTTTTGTTGTCATTTCTGTAACAAGAAATTTGTACTGAAAAATAAACCATCTTTGAACGGCCATGCCAATGTTGTTTATGTCGTCAGCGTAAGCAAGTAGTTGAACAGACTTTTGGAAATCAGTTCGTTGGCAAATGGTTTCAGGCACTCACAGAGTATGGCAGACAGGATCTTGTATGCGATGTTAAGGAGACTGAAGCCTCTATAGTTGGTGAAGTTTAGAGGGTGTCCTTTCTTATGGAACGGGCAAACAATGCTGAGGCTGCAATCATCACGCATACTTCCCTCCTACCACACCTTGGAGCTCTCAAGCAAGCCTTGAAAAGCTCGGCAGGTAAGTAAGTTGGATGTCAGCTTGGATATTGCTACACTCACTTCATTTTGTTCACCTTTACGAACACTCAAGGTGAATGATTCATTTCGCCTGAGCGTGGAATTTGAGTCGCCTTCGTCTTGTAACAGTACAAATGGTTTTTCTATGTCCTTAGCTGACTGCGACTCCACTCCACTTCAAGGTTTCCCTGCTCAGCTCTTCAAGTCTCTGTTCGGGTCCTTGTCCTTTTATATAATAGAAAACGGCTATTAGTAGTTTGGGGCACATAAATTTCGATAAAACGATAAATTTCGGACACAGGTTTTGATATTAATCGATTCGTATGTAACTGGAGTACTTTGTGTCGTGCCGTAGCATTGTTTAGTGGTATAAGTTTTGACATTCGTATTCTTTACGAATCGATCGAACTTTAGAGATAATTCCTGGACCCTGGCCAGCAAATTTTTCAAAGTGTTACTGCTTGTTAGCATTATTAAAAAATAAAAATAAAATTAACATCACGCTCTACAAACACAAACCAAACTCAGTTTCTGATTTTGAGGTTTCATGGAAAATAATGTCTCAAGAACACTTCAACTTCCCCCCAAAAAAAAGGTACTGCGCTTGTATTTTATGTTAATTTCTCCCTTCCCTGTGTTTTATTGTATTTTTAACACTGCTTGCAAGTTCTAAAGGTTCTATTTAACATTTTTTAACACTTGCTGTGCTTGCAACTTTGAAGTGTACCACGATTTTATTAACATTTTATACAAGGGTGACTTCTTGCATCGATATGCGATGTTCGATGGTTTACTCTCGTTTTGTATGCTGCCTATCATTTTCAATCATCTGCTGGTAAGCTTGGTATTATGATTGATGGAAAAATGCTGACATGAGATTTTAGTGTAATCTCATGTCGGGAAGGGATTCTATGGTAAAGAATTGACATCGAAATCGCCTCGATATGAATGAAAGAATTTGAAGAGTATTTGCTCATAAATATTTCAAGTCCCACAAAAAAGTTGTAAATTTAATCAATTTCTGAAGCATTTGCTACTTGTACATAGCTATATCCTTCTTCAAATGATGCATTTGCCAGTTCAGTCATCAAAACAAACTGAATCTACGTTATATCCTTTTTTTTGTTTTATGAAATATGCATAGCACATTATAAGGTATTAAGTAAGTGCTGTTTTTTTTTTATAACAACACCCTCGGCTTAGCCTCTCACAAAAAATCGTGCGAGTGAGTTATTTTTTTTTTGGGACGAATGAAAGGGACGTCCTAACTAAAGATCTTAGATCTTCTCTAAGTCGATCGCAGGCCCACTTTCATCAAGCGTATACACAACCATATTCGTTCGGAAGGATAAAACTAATTATCTGTCAAATCAGACATGTGCTAAGTGTTACCATTCGCGTAATAAGCACTAGTTGACAAAAAAAAGTTAGATGGCGGACCCTTTATTTTGTTTCAATATGACTTCCAAATTAGCATTAGAACCAACCAAAAAAAGTGTATATGTACGTATGTATTTTCTTTAAAATATACGACAAAAGTGTAAATAACTGAGATGGATTTTTGATAGATATTGACAAATGATTATTATTTTAAGGTATTTGGCATTGTGATGAAATTATGTCAGTAATTCCATTTTCCAACAATTTCATAAACTTTAACAAATTTTGAACTGAATTACGATGTGAGGGACGTGTAACAAATGGGCACCAAAAAGGTCGAACACGGTCGCCCCCACTTAAAATTCCACAGCAAATGGCCTCCCGATTAATATCAAGTCCCTGCATATGATTTTCTAAGTATGCGTGCAGCAGCAATGGCGCTTCTTTGATTTATACAGGCACGTATACTTAAGAAATCCTATGCAGGACCAGGCAGCTTGTAGGCAATTGTACCGTTTCTACTCTCAGTTAACCATCTAGTTTGTATCATATCATCTTTGAACGCAATGATCATTATACACGTAGTTATAGTACTAGTGTTCATTTAAAATGATATCTATTAAATGTGTTCCAAAAAAAGTAAACAATATATCCAGGAGTTACCTATGCAAGTCCTACTCATCACCTGATTTTTCTTCTCGTTTCTTCAATTGCCTGCAAAAATAATACGTAGTAACAATACCATTGCTACCTCAAGATCACTCTGTTAAGATATTTATCAAAGAAGTTGACAATCACTTTAAAAATGTTATCCAAAGAAAAAAATATTTTAACTTTAAAGTTCACAAGAATTCGGAAATATTACGTATATTAATATTCTTACCAAGCCAATGTATACGCCAATGCGTCCATGTTTTTTTCGTTACTTATTGATACGTACCTGAAACAAAAAAAAAAATAGAATACATTACATCAGGTACGTTTAAATCTATTAAAAAAATATACGCCAATATGAAATCGTGTAGACAAGTTAATAACCACAAGAACTCAAAGTAGGTACATACAACATAAAAACTAAAGGAAAGCTGCTACATATTATAAAATCTAGTCGCCTTTAGTTAAGTACACTTCATAATGTAACTTATACAGTCCGTCCAAAAGGAGTTGAAACTTCCCCCGAAGCGCAGTAGCAATCAATTTAAGGGGATATTTTCTCTTAGAATCATTTTTGATCAAATGAAATTGTTAATGATTTTCTCCATTATATCATCTTTTACCATTATTTTTTTTAAATAAATTATAAAAACCTGTGAAATCTACCTGTTGTTGACTTGAGAAGATGGATTATCCATATATATTTGAGAAGTGCCAAATTTCCCTTTTCTCAGAGGTGAAAACTTTATTTAAAATAACTAAGAGATCATTTTTGGCTCAGTTTTGCCTATTGTGTTCTCAAACTGTATGACTCTTATGTTCATAATGTATTCAAATGAAAAACCTAACAACATGTGTATTCTTTGGCCAGCGACGATGCTGTGTTGAAATCAGTCTTGTGTCGATCATAAATTAATTATTAAATAGACCTTCAGCTCCCGCGTGCCTACCCGATTCCCCCGCAAATTTTGAAAAGAAAATTGTCTCTAAAATTTCGTACGCTTGTGAAGCAGGATATAATTAAATAATGGCACTCAGCAGTCATCCTACATCGTGGTATTTATACCATTTTGTAAAAATTTGTATGTCCGAAAAACCTTTCGTGCAAAACAGAAGAAACCTTCGAACTAAAATGCAACACACTAAATGTCCATAATAAAGAGAGAGTGCCAAGAACACTGACTGACAATGAGTATTTGGTAAGTTTCTATCAGCTAATGGATGCGCTCCGACAGTTTAAATTTATTGTTTTATTTCACCACGAAAACATGTAGGTATTTTGCAAAATGGTTAATAACTGATGTAATCAACATATAAATAAAGGAAAATATTGTTTCTGTTTTCGTTTGTTGTTTTAACGAAAAATTATTTCGCCGGCGAATGCCTACATAAAAAAGGCAACGAATTCAAAGGGAAGTTCAGTGGAGAGATATGAACATTTCTGAGTGGGTACAATTTTTGAGTTATAATCTTTTCACGAATTTTCCTTGTAATAACAGAAAACAAAAAACAAGTAAGATTTATTACAAAATTCCAACAATTTAACAAACAAAAGAATTTTAAAATAACGTTATTAATGAAAACAATTCAGTCAGCCGAGAACAGTCATGACAAATGTTTATTTAGAAAATAACTTTTTTGTCCTACCCATTGAATCCGGCCTTTTGCTTTTTATACTTTTTATACAAACTTCAAAGCATTTAACAATTAATGGGACACGATAAACAAATTTTTAGAAATTCGGATGAACAATCTATACCGAAAAAAGTACTATTGCCGCCAAAAAGACACTGATTTTATTTTTGCAGATGATCCCTATAGTTCATCGATTTCCGTTGTTTACAACCACAATGTAAACATCCTGTACTATATGCATTATCTAGGTAAAATAAATAAGTCCTGGTAGGTACCTAAAATTCGTTTTTATGAAATATAAATTGTTACTAAATCTAGCACTCCCTACCCACCGTTATCTTAACACGACCCGATGACGGCTAGTTATTTGAATTTTTTGCAATGTCACCACAGAATTAGTTGTCATTCATCTGTCAGGTTCCTATGTGCAAATGTATTCGTTCTAATTTACTTTAACATGGCACACTTGCTTTCGCCCATAGAAAAACGGAAAACAGCTTGTAGGCAAACTCTCTTAAGTTGGGAGAGCTGCCGGTCTATTTAATACTTACTTTATGGTATCAATCGTCGATCGATAGAGACATTTACGGAAGCAGGGGTATATTAATTGTTTGAAGTGCACACAAATTTTGTTTAGCCTGATTTGTTTGTTGCAGCAACATATAAATATAATGTTAAGACCCCTGCGCGTGGAAATTTCAATTAAATTTGGACGGACTATACCTAAGATGTTAATAGGGTGATTGGCTTAGAATTATGACATATATCAGTCACCTTTATTTAAAGTATTAATACTTTCTCCTATATTTTGCGCGATACTAATAATCATTTTTAGTGTCCAGCCTAGATTTTACGAAATCACAATAGTGAAATCTTCCATATAAAACGCCCATTGACCTCCAAATTTTGAGTCTTACAAAAAAAAAATTATTATTATAAAGGCAATTAACTCAATTTAGGTAGTTCTTCTTCTTCTTACTTAAAAGCCAAAGATGCACTGAAGAAATAAATTCAGTCATTGTTCAACATTTAATTTGAACCAATTCCAACTGTTTTATATTGCCTTATAGCCCCAAGGGTATAACGTTTTTAATTAGAAGTCCCAGATGTACTCGTATCTCAGCGAAATTCGCTATTGTTAGTTTTGTTTTGCGTTTCTCTATTTATTAGATACCTACTCATACTTTGACGTCGTGTATAATTAGTGTGGTTCAATTTTTTTGTGGAACATATCCTCCATTAAGGACATAATAAAATTATTGTGAAGATGTACTACCTATATAAAATTCTTTTGAGCTGGCACTGATTAATCACTCTAATAAAAAGGCGCATGTAATTTTTTTTTTTTTTTTTTTGATATTTTCCGAAAGATACATTTTTCATAATAGCGAAAAGCGCACATACAAACATAATTGTGAACAAATCATAAAGTATTTTAACTGAAGTTATCGATATTATTACACTCTCAAAACACATTCAGTTAATGAGATTTGAGAAAATGTTAAAGCTATTGTTGATTGGTCCTTAGCAAATCGTTAGACTACGGATTACAGGCCACTTAAATGTTCAATGTTCTTAAATAATTTTTGTCAAGACAATTTGTTTTTGAAAATGCAAAAAAATTATTTTGTGGTACAAAAAAACATCGCAACAATTTTCGACGGAGAAATATAAACATAAAGCCTTCTTATATAGGAAAGAAACGAATTATCAAGAAAATGCTATGCGTCTAATAACAACCTTGTATTATATAACATTTTAGTTAAATAAAAAGTGTTTGGGCTTGGTTTACTATTTCGCCTGCTTACCGAATATTTTTTAAATTGAAAAGTCTTAGGTAATACTGTACACCAATGTCTTTAAAAGTGCTTGTCGTATTCGGTAACTGCCATTAACTCACTCACTGAAAAACTGTTTCAAAGACCTTAATAGGAAACGAGCAGTGGACAATATTCAACATTGTATTTGATGCCAAATTTTATTAGTCAAATCGTTGCAATTATAGTTTTTATTTCCAATTGGCTGAAATATATCAAATAAGGAGAACAGAAAAGGATGTACAAAAATGAAATATATATAAATATAAAATTTACTATCGAATACCTATTCTGTGTCAAAGTGTTTAAATGGACCAAATTTAGCAAACTTTTTTTTTAACTTTTACTAAAATACTGTGTGACCAGGTCAGAAAAGTACGCAACAGTCGCTTAAGATATTTGGGACACGCTCCGGGCCGAAGAGCCTTCGATTCCAACTAGGAGGGACAACGCAGTAGATGAAAATTCGCCTTGCCAACTTAGATTCCGTAACCGGAGACAGTTAACCAAAGATCGCGCTTGCTGGAGAAGCGTATTGGTTGAAGCTTAGGCCCACTCCTGACTGAGGCGCCACCTATGTAAGTAAGTATGTGCTTTAGTTTAAAGAAATGGTGTTTTTCGTTTCACTGATGATTTCATACTTTGTAAAAAAATATATGCTCAGCTTAGTTATGATTTTATCCAGTAAATCAATATTTCTTGCATGCCGTATTCAAAGGACTGAAATGGGAAGATTACTTAAAACATTTATTCTCGTGGATGGTTTGTCACCTATTTTAATTAAAATTTGGCCCCGAGTTGAACGTGGGACCTCACATAACAGTGCTACTTCTGATTTCCAAAAAAAGGCAATTAAATTATGTAACACATAACAAAAAATAAAGGTGCAAAACAAAAACAAAAAGTATAAAGCGTAGCACAGTAAAAAGCTGAATAACATTATTTGCTACAAACAGATTATACAATTTTTTTTCTCAAGACAATTTTGAGGGAGCTTTTCTTTGACTGAAGTTTTCTATAAAATTTTTTGAAACTTAATATTTAAATTTTACACTTAATTTATGCCAAATTTTAAAGTAAAGACATTTCGTATGATTCTGGTAATCTGTGTAAATATTTTTTATGTTAATCAAATCTGAATCACTTACGTATATATATATTTCACGTATAGGTATACTTATACAAGATAAATACCCAAAATTCACTATTTGTTGTTATTCGAAGAAAAAATATTAATAATGTGGCAAATTTATTTGAGATTATAATTACAAAATGTCCAATTTGTTATTTCTGCTCCACGGGTCAGATAAAGTCTGTACGATATCATTTAAAAGATTTTATTCCACAATCTGTTTTTACACTCTTAACTAAAACTTGTCTTCGAGAAAGTGCACTGTAATACTTAAGCTGAATATTTAGTTTATTAAATTAAAACAGCGTTCAATACAAAGAATTCAACTAGGTTTATTTTATCAATTGGCATATGCGCTATGCGAACCACAGTGAGCCATCCCTCTTCTCAAAGTATCAGTAATACTACTGCCTCAAGTCGATTTCGAAAAGTGTTGCGAAAGGAAGACAATAAATTAAGCCCAAAGAGGAGGATGTTATGTATACTCGATAGTTCTTTTGCAGCATTGTTGGTGTCCGCAAGTGTTGTCTAATTGGGTGCACAATACATGCATTCAAAACAGAACGAACACCCACTCTCGATTTATAAAAAGGAAATAAACACAACAACACCGCAAGCTAGCTGCACAACCCCTTTTTAGTACTTTCAAACTTGTGTGTTCTGCTTTGTATCATAATGATTCGATCAGATAACGTTATAACTTATAAATAATTAAATTAACGATAGTTATAGAAGAACATGGAAAACGCGAAAGAGTTCTAATTCTATGTTCAGATGAGGCGCAAAATTAGAAATAATTTTTTATTTTTTTTTGCTTACTGTTGACTTGAACGTTGAACGTATAAAAACAATGAATAAATAACAAAATTAGTCGCAGACGTATACCTACTTGAAGTTTTCAACTATGAATACTTAATTTGAAAAAGAGTTAAAACAGTTAACCGGTATTCTTTTAGCTAAAAAATTCCCTTTAATAACTCTATTAACCGGAATTTACTCTATCATATAACTTTATATAAACAAAAACTTTTCTAACTTTGAATTCCAATAGCCTTATTTATTAGAAATAGAGTTCGCCCAGTGGTTGAAATTCTACCTCTATTTCAACCTGGCTTATAAACAACATGCTAAAAAAGAAACTACACACATTGGATTGCAAAAAAATTCAGGCAAATTATGTTGTGCTTAAGCCAGTGAAAGCCAATTGAAGAGTTCTTTACCAATTGCCTTCGCCTATTTATATAATATATAAATATAATAAGATTTGCAGAAAGGCCTCTTAACACTATGAACAAGTTTATTCACATTGAACATACAACAATTATCGAGTGTAAAATCTTAATAATTAAATATAAAAACGTCGGTACTATTCAATCCTTACAGACGTACAGGTACTGAACAACCTCCAAAAGCGCTTAGATAATACAAGCTCAATAAAACGTTGTACATATTTCATAAATAGGATTTTTGCGTTTAGAGACATTAAGAGTGGATGATTTTATGCATTTTACATTTATAAATTTCTGGAGTAGCTGAATATACAATTTAGAAGTCTGTCTTACTCATCTTACGAATTATTATAAAAATTAGGTAAAAAAAAGCAGAAAGCACAATTCTAATTTAATCTGTCAACTTATATTTTCCTGTTTCCGGCACTTTTTTGTATAAAATATAATAAAGACACTAAATAGGCTATGAGGTCGGCAACATATATTTCCTTTTTTTGTTTTCTATAAAAAGTAAAATGAATAGATTAATGGCGAACGACCTGAGCAACAAGCACCACAAACGACGACCTGGTGGAGTAGCGTACCATAATTCAAATACGAAAAAGACGACTGGAAGTCTTACAAACGAAGGCTAGAGCAATTCTGGGGACCAAACCCCAAAATAATTCTATGGATGTATAAGGCTATTGTGCGTCCAATACTCACATACGGATGCTTAGTCTGGTGGCAAGCCACGAACAAAGCGTCGAATCTAAGACTACTGACCAAAATACAAAGACTAGCTTGTATAGGTACAACCAGCGCAATAAAGACAACACCTACTGCTGGCATGGAGGCAATCCTCGACCTGCTACCTTTAGACCTATATACATGCAAGAATCTGCAGCCAAAAGCGCCCTCAGGATCAGTCAAACAAAGAGCTGGAGACCCTACAAACCGGGACATGCACAGATTCTGAATAAATACGTGGGAGATGCTGTCACATCTGACTACCTGTCTCCCCACCTTGACTTCGATATACCATTCTCTTGCTATTTTCCCAGCAGGGAGGAATGGAGCACAGATGAACCCACAAAAGGGACATCGATATCCATCTACACAGACGGATCTAAGATGGACTGTGGAACAGGTGCTGGAATTTTCTCTGAAGAGTTAAATATACACCACTCAATAAGACTACCCGATCACAGTAGTGTCTTTCAGGCGGAGGTTCTGGCAATCGCCGAAGCTGCCCATATGGTGTCAATTTTAGCAATACCAAACAATGATATTACCATATTTATTGACAGCCAGGCAGCTATAAAAGCAGTATCTGCTATTGAAATAAAATCGAAGCTGGTTCGCCGCTGCCCCGAAGAGCTCAAGGTTCTCTGCTAGCAGCACATCACGCGTCTCTGCTGGGTCCCTGGACACAGGGACAAAACCGGCAATGAGATGGCTGACGAACTGGCAAGAAATTGTTCTGCTATGGATCAAAACCGGGCGATTGATTCAATCAAACCACCACTCTGCAATCTTAGAGCGAGAGTGGAAAACAAAACCCGGATAAAAGCCAACAACAGGTGGAAAGAATTAACTACCTGCGAAATATCACGGAAGCTATGGCCGGAATATAATCCAAGTCGGACTATCAAGCTTATGCGGTTTGATAGAACGTCTATGTATAAACTGGTAGGGGCCCTAACGGGTCATAACTTCCTAAGATACCACACAATGAAAATGAAACTCAAGAATGGCGATATATGTAGGGGTTGCGGAGACGAGGAGGTACACGAGGACACACCTCACTTCCTCTGTCAAGGCCCTAGTCTCTGTCACTTGAGGAATAGAACACTTGGAAGATATTACTTCCATGACATACAAGAACTCTCAGATGTCTCTTTATCCAATCTTTACAGGTTCATAAATACATCAGGATGGCTGGACAAGGTCGAGTAACCGAGAGGGAACAACGCTAACGCCAACAACATCGGCTAACCCCAATTAAGGGCATCACAATGGGTCCACATGGACCTAAGCGGGGTGCGACAGGACTCGCTTTTGCCGTACCCACCCATTAACCTAACCTAACCTAATTCTTTGGTGCACGTGTATAACAGGTAGGAGCAAAAAACGAGCAGCGCTGCAAAATTTTTGTGAGTCAAAAGCATTCTACGAAGCAAAGAAGAGGAGCGAAGAAAGTTCACAGGAATTCGTAGTACGCCTACGGAAGCTGTCTATGTCGCGAGAGTTGGAGTCCCGCTTAGACGATGTGCTAGTCGATAAGTTCATCACAAAATGACAGGACGTCCAAGCTTACATTAAACAAGGCTGTCGAAATCGAAAAAAAAAGACGAAATCAAGACCGATGGATGCGGATGGAGTACAAAAAATGACAGCAGCATCAACGAACATAATAAATGCGGCTAAAAAAAAATCAACGCTCGGCAGCAAACGGTGAACACAAATGCTAGCATGGCATATTCAAGAACCACAAAGATAACGATTGTCGCTACAAGTAAATGACGTGCTATAACTGTAAGCAGGTTGGTCACATGGAATCAGTACGCAGATCGAGAAGAAGCGGTACAAGAGCACAAATTAGCACTATCAACGTTGGAGACGACAATAGCAGCGTGAGTGTGAACAACGTTTATTCAGTAAGGTCAATATAAAGTAAGGCAAGTAAGCCAATAGTAAAAAGGATAATAGTTTTTGGTTGCAAGATACATTTACAAGTAGATACGGGGGGCACTGACTGCTAACCTATTTAAAAAAAATATACAGTGGACGTCCATTATACCTAACCCATATAGCGAATTTGCGATAAAACAAACGCTTTTGAGATATACATTAGTATCTACATTTGTTATCTCTGTATAGCGAATGGTGCCCACGGTTTGCTATCCGGTATAATGAACGTATAAAAGTTGGTTTAAAAACCTTGAAAGTATTTAAATGGCAGGACCATCTATTCAATTTTAAATCAAAGCAAACCTTTTAAGCAAACTGTTTTTTTTTTTTTTAATTATAAACAGTCAATCGATATAACTAAAGCGCCGATACACTGAATGACATCAAACGTTATATCATTCGTTATACTGGACGTCCACTGTATATTGATTTCAACGAAGCAAAAGACGGCCTAAGTGCATTGTATTCCCGATTTGCCTTTGATTCTGACTTGTGATGCTTTGTGATGTAAACTACCCATTTAATAAACACATACACCCATCCACCCAAAGCTCTTGATCTAATCTGTCAACGTATAATTTCCTGATTCCTGCAGAATTTTTTTTGAAAAATGTTTTATTAATTAGAATTTTTAGGAGAGTGAATAAAGAATGTATAAATATTTATACATTGCATAACTGTACACGTGTTTAAGAGTATTTTAGCAAATTCTAATAAATACGGCTGACAGGGTTTCACGTATCCTAAGGATAGCTATTTATTTGAGTTGAGAACGCAGCTTTGCTGTAAATCTATCTCCAAAACAAGAAATTTTTTTTGTAGAACCTTAATCATCATCATCACAGTCTTGATTTATGAATACGAATCTTCTATACCATTACAGAATCGGATGAAGATATCTATACCCGTTTCAAGAAAAACACTTTACGAATCATAATAATTGATTCCATTTGCGTTGACAGATGCTTAAACGGCGAACTATGCGTGCTGGACAGCAACAACGAAATTATCAAAAAAAATTATTTTGAGCGGTTGAGATGGCTATTAATGTACATGAAGTGCGAATGGATATCAACAGTCCGGTAGATACCCTAATTCTAAGCTTTTTAGACCAGGTACACCTCGAACATAGGTGCTGTAGTTTAGTGTTTTGCAGTAATTATGGAGGGATCCCATGTTCGATCCCCGAAAAACCCCAAATTCTGTTTTAAGGTTTTTTTTCCACTTCGCTATTTCTCGCCAAGGTCTGAACAACATCCTGGAGTATTACTGTCATGAAAAATCTTTTCAATTAGCCGTTTGGATTCGGCATAAAATTGTAAATAGCTTCCATTCATCAAAAAAAAATAAAAACTCACACAAAACAAATGGTTGTGAGAAGCTAGGTCTAGGTCCTTACGGAATTGTTGCGCCAACTATTTAATTTTTTTTTTATCTCGAATTCCAGAACGGCCTAATTAAGTAATACCGTTTACACTCATTATAAAAATAATATTTATATTAATTACAACGGAAACGATTTGCATTTTATAAAAAATAGTATACAGATCCAAATAAAATAATATTAGATATTTGTAGTCCAAGGAAAAGATAAGTTTGTTGTTTAATATTCTCTTAGATTGCTTGGAAGCATACAGAGACAAGCGGTCGGTAAATAGGATATTCTACACTAATACCGAAACTTCAGCCGTCTTAGGGCATAGCGTCCTCAATGGAAGATGTTCTTGTACAGCCTTATCAGTTATCATCTAACAGTACACTTGACAAGTGACAGGACTTCACTTTTGTGTAAAAAAAAAAGAATCTTTTGCTTCGAAGAATTCGTTGCTAGGCTTCTATCAAGATTTAAACTATTCAATTAATGTTTTGTATATGTTTGTATACCAAAAATTAGGGATACTAACGACTAGGTAATATGTACTGCCATACGTTACGTTATAAATACACATAAAAAAATATGTTTAACACACTTCAACATACTGATTCAAACGCTTAGCTACCTCAAGTTTTTTAGTCGATATTGTGTGCTCTCTTTTAGATAAAGAGTTAATTTGATGTCATTATGGGTAGCAAAAATGCTACGTGAGCTAAGTACCTATGTATAAGAGGGTAGCTCGGCAGCAGCCGTACATGTGATTTTCAAACTAACCAAACAAACGACCTTACGAAATGCTTTCTTTACCAGTTCATAGTGTATAAATTCACACATTCGAGTAAATATACCAGCACTATAGGGCAGAGGGAAAACTGTATTTAGTCGACTGTAGTACCATCATACATTCAGTAAAGGAGGGAATCCGTAGGAAAGTTTGCCATTAAATTGGATTATTCGATTAGGTTCTCCGATATTCGTATACACAACTCAAACAACTGAATATAGCTCTCATCCATTCCTCGTACTAGAAGCAATGTCGGAGCCGATATGCATGTACGAGTATATATGGGTGCATGATACCACGAACTATGCTTACGCAAGTGTTCCAAGAACTTACAACCCCCATAGAAGTGAGAGTAAGGAAAAGATCACCAATGACGCTACAGTAAAACAATAGTCAACTAAAACAAAGAAAAAAAAAAAATAATCTCTTCTACATAATGAACATTTTTGTAAACCGAGAAAGCTATTATGAATTTTGTGCCTGGCTTTCGTTGGAGAAAATGAAACTGTTTTTAATTTTACATATAGGTACCTACCTACCCAGCCTAAGATAAAAAAAAAGACATCAAAAAAACTTTCTGAGACTTATTTTACTTATGTACATGTAAACAGCTCAGGTTGAAGTGCATATGATATAGCATATAGGAGGTCTTGTAACACTTCAATAATAAGGATATTCGATTACAACCATGGTCACGACACGCCGGATACGATTTTGAATGATGAACTTACTGACAAACTTCAAGAAGGATGTAGAGTATTGAATGACGGTATAAGGGGGTTTTATTTTTAAGGGTTCTTTTATGTTGTCTTCTTTGTCCTTAAGTGGAAATAGGCAACCTATTCATATATGAGTATATAGAAAATATATATAATGTACATTTGGGGCAACCCGCATACGTTAAATATAAGCAGACGTAGATACATGTAGTTATTCACCCTTATCGAGGTATCCGTTCGAAAAAATTCCGATACGAAAGTAAAATCTGATCGGAACTCAAATTGCGATCGAATTATCCGTTTCGGAACAAAATAAATGAAGCATATAAACGCGTTCATTTCACATTAAGATATTCCGCAGCAATAAGTTGTCGGAGATCTTCGGAAAAATAACAAGGTTCCACGCTATGCAAAAAAGGTGCGCTATATACATCGGAGAAAATTTCTAAAAGTTGTATCGGAGAACGTATATCTCGAATGGAAAATTCCGTTGCGGAAACCTCGATAGGGGTGAATGAATATAAAAAACAAATCGTGGATCGCAGTGCAGTGCTCATTAGTTAGTGTGCTGGACTACTGAGCGTTGGGATTCAGGACAGTAATGAACTTCGTCAGTGTTCAATGACTGATAAGTCAGATATTTATAATTTCCTCAATCCCAATGAAGGTATTTACATTTTAACTTTAAAGTGCAAATGACATTTTATAGTGTTAACGATCACAAGATCAAATGGACACCAACACTCCAAGTCCATAGCAGAGGAACCGGAAAATAAACTTCCTGCAATATATAGAACTACACTCAAAACAAATCTTAAAACAAAAAACCCAACAATCAAAAATATAAATGCCTATGTTATTTCAGACACAAAAAATAACGATAAACATAAATACCACCCAAAAGGTACGTAACGAAGCAAAAGTATTGTTAGAAATCATTTCCACGCGATGTTACAAAATATAGCATCGCCATATCTACCGTAAAATAGGAACCAAATCGATTTTCAGTTATCCATTCATTTTAAGTATCACTCCTGCCGTCACCTACTCTCTATTTTTTAATTCAAATTTCCATTTAATATTCCTTTGGTAATTCCTTTTCCCAAACACTTTATCTGCATAAATTTCGTAAGTCAGACCAACAAGGGTGGCATTTCTCACCGAGATATATATTATATATATTTACTTACCGACAAAGCAAGAAATTGACTCCATTTAGAATTCAGAAATGAGATTTTTCCTCTAATTTACAGCTTTCCGCTTGCAAAGGCATACAATACAATATTAAATTATTAATTTTTCCAAAAATTTGTAGGTACATCTTTACGAAAAACTAATTTCGTGAGAAAGCAAGATCGTGTTATTAGCTATTTGTTTACAAGATGGTTGTTGAATAAATAGGACAAACACTGATTGGTATCAACTGTCTATACCCAGTGTTTGAACTATGCATTAATTATACTGAATGTTTTACTTCCTTATGGAAGCCACTAGTCCTGTCCTCCGCCGGGGCTCGACATACTTCACTAAGAAGAGCAATAGTTTAACTGAAGGAAAACCCAGCAACTTCGCAACAATCCCAAGCGATACAATAAGTCACATATGGACATACCTCCATAATTTATTTGGTAAAGATGCTACGTAGATACATATAAGCCTAAGACTAAGTATAAGTTATCATAGAGCTAAAGCTACGATTACACATGAAATTCGTTCCAAATTTGGACATGCTCAAGCATAAAAATTCGGACATTCGATGGTCACTCGTTTGTCTTTCGTGAAAGTGCGCTATGAAAGCCCGCGTGATAAGGCGCTTGACAGCCGATAACACGTAGTGACAAATCTAGGACATTAATGTTTACGTCATAATGACGTCGGAAAGTCAAAATTAGACATGAAATTAGCCTGTGTAATCGTAGCTTAAGTCCAAACTGCGTGTTCTATATACCATACATTTTGTTTCACAAACTATTAATGACCATAAAATGCACATTTTAGTTTAAGGAAAAAAAAAATAATGTAGCTTTTTTATATTATTTCATAAACATTCAAAAACTGAATCGCAGTTTTATTATAACGAAGTTATTTTTTTGAGAACTAGATATAAATATTAAAATCTGAATGACGAATGATTGGAGCCGATATAATATGAAATAGGTGACGTAATATTAATAGTGAATAATTCGTAAGCCTTTTTGAATGGAACATAGTTTCAAATATATTTTTTCTACCTATATCCCTGCGCCTTCAGCAATACTAAACGTATCTAATGACTTGAAAGGATTTATTTCTGAAAATCCAGATTTTTGAAGATAGATCTAGGTCTCGATCTAGAAATGCAGTCAGTAAAAAAGTTCATATATTTAACGCTGTGTATAACCGGGTGAGGCCAGTTTAAAAACTCTTATGTGCTTTGCTTCATTTCTTTCTTTTAAATTTCAACAAGCATCGATAATATGGGCGTTGTTGCTTGGTCTGCTACTGCTAGACGAGGTTTTGGTTTCGATCTTTCGAAAAGCACAAATTACATTATAAGGTTTTCCCACCTTTTGCAAACGTCTAACAAGCATCCGAGGGCATAATTGTTATGAGAAGGCTTATTTATTTAGTATTTTACATACCTAAGCAGAATTTCTGGAGATCTTAAAAAGGAAAAATTTTCTTAAAAAAAACGTATTTTTAAAAAAATAGGAATATATTAATTTTATAAGCAGATGTGCGTACACTTAAAGCACAAGATAAAATGTACATTTGCGAAAATATTTTTGTCAATAATCACATCAGTTTTCACGGGAAATACGTGTCGGGTTTTGGGAGGTAATATGTTTTGAGTTTTCAAATTTATCAAATAGCGGAATATTTTGTGATGTGGCGAAGCGAACCATAAAAGAATAAAAGTACAAAAAAAAGAAGAATTTGAATTGAGTCAAAATGCTTTCAAGTGTTGTAAAGGACATACAACATTGCACACGATTTAACAAGGGGAATAGGACTTAACGGCACACAGTTTGAATTGGATTGGTTTTGCCAATATATGTAGGTAAACATAAGTGGTGAAAATTACAGTTCATTAGTTTTGTGCAAAAGCATAACTTCCATTTCAGGAAATACTTCGCACTTTTCAATGATTTCATGTTAAAGCACCAAAACGAAAATATGATCCCATCTAAAACAAGGAAACATTACACAACACCTGTTTGAATCAGTTTTACGGAGGAGCTGTTCAGAGGTTTCGATAATATTGCAAATTATACATTAAAATTTTTCTAAGGTCGTTGGGTGAGGAATTTTTAGGTAGGAGCTTGTTGACGTCAACGTACAGTGCTCACCTAAATGTGGTAAACACTTCCACTTTTCGATATCATTAACATTCATTTCATGCGCACAATTTTCTTAAGTAACTGATGAATGTTGCTCAAGATTTATTTATATTGCTACAGGTTTTTTGCATTTTTTAATTTTTCATAAATATTTTAAGCAAATGATTACTTAATTCTAAAAAAAAATTATCTTTAACCTTTAATTTTACACTTTAACCGCAGTGAAGTGCCAACGATTAGGTGCGAGTGGACTGATGCGTTACATTTTTCAAAACGTCACGAGTTACGATAACTTAGTGGTAGTTTGTAGTCTTTTTGCCACTTTCAGTGCGCTTTTCGGCAAGAAAAAAGTCCACAATTAAAAAATATTTTGTACAGATGCGACATCTGTTATCGATGAATCCGAAAAACGTCAGAATATATAGCCCAAAATGTTAGCTAGGTAGGAAGAGAGTACACGGTATATCCGAACTTTCAAATCAAATCTAGTAAAAGGAAATTTCACTTGCTATCCCTTATGGGGGCGACTAAAGATTATTCAAACTAGATGGTCAACTGAGAGAAGAATCGGATCATATACCTACCAGCGCTACCCCCATAAAGAGTTTGAAAATGTAGTACGATGACTCTTAAAATGAGCAGAATTCAATAAAAATAAAAAGAAACACGAATAATTACTTAATAATGGATTTTTTTTTAAAATAAATAAATAAATGAGTTCATAACTGAAAAATCAACGAAAAACCTGCTATTCGCGCGAGTTAAGTATCCATAGCAAAACATATTGAGAAAAAAGATAACATTATTTGTATTCAATGATATCTTTAGTCTCTAGTACAGTCTTGCACACAACGCTACAATGATAACATATGTAAAAGAGATAATATCGTTTGTATACAATGTTGGAATATTATCTCTTCTTCATTATCAAGCAAGACGATTGTACGCTTGGGTCTCCTTGTAGATAGATAAGAAAAATATATAAATACGACTGTATGATGAATTTATCAACAGTCTTATTGTAACTACATAGTAGCCTTAAGCTCCTTTTAGAATTAGTAAAAAGTATTTCAATAATAAAGGACATAGTTCCAAATAAATATTGTTTAATTTTAAAAGTAAGAAACAAGTGTTTTAATTGGCGATCCTGCCAGGAGGTTAAATATACTTTTTAACTTCAATCGAGCGGACCTCGGGAACAAGTAGTGAAATCTAGTATAAACAGAACACTCGCGTTACCGGTTACAAGAATTACCTAGCATAGCAGGTACAAATATAGCTTCTTCGTACGAAGCAGCAAAGCAATTCAGTGAAAGTGTATATGTGGAGAAAAAAAACACACAAATTCGACGACAACAGACACGAGTTCAAAATGGAACAACTCGCAGTATTAATGGCAAGATTAGAAGCTTTAGAAACCAGGAGCAACACAGTAACACAAACCCTAGAGCACACACGCACAGAGAATGCAAGGTTAGCAGCAATAATAACTAACCAAAATCAAATAAACACTAATTTAGAAACAAAACTAAATGAAGTAAAATCTGGATTAGGCATAGTACCAAACATACCTGTGCTAGAGGAAATAAGAACCACATATACAGATGGTAGTGAAATACAGTTAGACGCATTTAAAAGCCTACCTATTTTCAACGGCGATCAATCAAATTATCGGTCGTGGCGCGAAGAAGCATCCAGATTAATGGACAGCATTAAAAACTTCAAAACACACAGTAAGTACGCAGCAGCATTGACTATAGTGAAAAGTAAAATACAGGGTGCAGCCGCGAATGTGTTAACTAATTATAACACAATTTTTAATTTTGAGGCGATACGTAACAGATTAGATTATACGTACTCTAATCAAGAACCTCTATACGTGCTACAAGACATGATGAAAGCCATCACGCAAAAAAGAAGCACACTGTCTGAATACCACGACGAGATAAATAAAAATCTCAATTTAATAATATCAAAAATCACTATGTCAGGTGATCCGCCGAATATAATCGACAGACTAATTAAAAATGCTAACGACGACGCAGTTCGTATATTCATTGATGGTATGAGTGACAACTTTACAAGAGGATCATTATATTCAGCTACAATAAATGATCTAGAACACGCATTCGCAATTGCTCGCAGAATAGAACATGATAATGTGCACAGGCATTTACATCTCACTCAGGATAAGCACCACAAAAATATGCCACATGAACGCAGAAACGAAAGAAGACCAAATTATTCGAGCCAAACAACGAATTATCAACCCCAGAAGCAATACGATAATATGCAGCAACACAATCAAGGACCACAGCCGATGGAGATAAACTCGAGACAAATTGTACATGCACAGCGACAAAATTGGAATCAATACAAACCCGATGTATATAATCCACCAGCGAAACGTGAACACAGCGGGAGTTTCAACACACACAACAGACCGCAACGATCTTATCAGCAGAACTTCAAGCAGCAGAGAGTAAATAACTCCCGACAACAACGCAGAGACGATGTCAGCAGTACATATGCAGAAGCAGATGAAACGGAATGTATGGTAAATAATAACATAAGAATAGATCATTTAAACTAGTAGACGGGTTGCCCTGCTTAAATTTAACTAGTACTATTTCTAAGAAAATTTATAAAATTCTTATTGATACTGGTGCAACCCATAATTACATTAATAGAAAATGCGATTCTAGCAAAAAAATTAAAATTAAACCTATAAAAATAAAAACAATGCATGGTTATTCTATGGTAGATACAAAGAAAGTAGTTAGGATATTAAAGAAAAATATAACATTTTTTGAATTAGAGGATATTCAGTCTTTTGATATGATATTAGGATATGAAGGACTTAAAGTTCTAAACGCGGAAATAAATTTCAGTAATATGACTCTAACTACCATAAGCAGTGTCGAATCTATTCAGAAAATTAATTACATAATTGGGGAAAATAATATTTATAAAGCAGACATAGATAGACTGATGAAGATTAATAACAGCATAGGACCGTTACCCTTTACAGATACTATAGAAGCAAGCATTAGGACGACCAATGATAATCCGGTTTATGTTAAACAATATCCATATCCCATAGCAGATAACGAATTCGTAAACAAAGAAATACAGAAACTCTTACATGACGATATAATAGAAAAAAGCCATAGTCCTTATAACAGTCCCATATGGACAGTACCTAAAAAAGGTTTGGACGAAAAAGGAAAACCAAAACGGCGCATGGTTGTTGATTTCCAAAAACTTAACGCTCACACTGTAACAGACAGATACCCCATTCCGGATGTCAACATGACAATTCAAAATTTAGGTAAAGCCAAGTACTTTACAACATTAGATTTGGAGTCAGGTTTCCACCAAATTAAAATCAAAACAGATGATAAAGAAAAAACAGCTTTTGCTATAAATGGCGCAAAATATCATTTTAAACGAATGCCTTTCGGGCTCAAAAATGCACCAAGCATATTTCAGAGATGCGTGGACGACATTTTGAGAGACTTTGTAGGTAAATTCGTACACGTTTACATTGATGACGTATTGATATATTCTTCATCTGAGGAAGAACATATACAGCACATAAGTCAAGTATTCGACGTACTCAATAAAGCCACATTAAAAATATCTGATGAGAAAAGTAAGTTTTTTCAAGAAGAAGTAGAATACTTAGGTCACATAATCAGACATGGTAGAATCACTACGAACCCTGAGAAAATAGCAGCTATAGAAAATTTTCCAGTCCCACAAACGGTAAAGGATTTGAGAGGATTTTTAGGTCTTACAGGTTACTATCGTAAGTTTATAAAAGGATACGCAAGCATAGCCAAGCCCCTGACATTATATTTACGAGGAGATAACGGTAAAGTAAACAAAAAACAAAGTAAAAATATTAAGTTAAATCTGAATGATTCAGCATTAGAAGCGATTAGAATTTTAAAAAATTATTTGAAAGAACAAGTCGAACTTTTTCAACCGGATTATAGTAAACCATTCGAGCTTACTACTGATGCATCCAACATAGCTATTGGAGCCGTACTAAGTCAGAATAAGCAACCTATACACTTCTTGTCAAGAACACTGAGTAAGACAGAAGAGAACTATAGCACAAACGAGAAAGAGCTATTAGCGATCATATGGTCCTTACAAAAACTCAGAAACTACATATATGGTATAGCAGACTTAACCATATATACCGATCACCAGAGCCTTATATATTCTGTATCAGAAAAAATCCCAACACAAAGCTGAAACGTTGGAAGGGAATCATTGAAGACTTTGGAGCAAAATTAGTTTATAAACCAGGAAACCTAAATCTTGTAGCTGACGCATTATCACGTCAACGCATAAATACTTCTACCATAGAAACAGCACATTCAGCTGAAAGTTCTTCTAATGATATAATAAAAACTGTGAATCAGCCTTTTAATGCATACACTGCACAGTTCGAACTTATTGAAGATATAACAAATAATATCGAAACACAAATCTATTTTAGTAACAAAATAAGACTCATAATAAAGTTTAAGGACAAAGACTCTTTACTAAGGCAGATGAAAGAAGTTATACAACCCCAAAAGATTGTAGCTTTGCATACGAAATTTGAAAACATATACAAATATGGTGAAAACATAAAAAAAGAATTCCCACTAGTAAGATTTATATTCACACCAAGAAAACTTCAAGACGTGACAAATTTGGAGGAACAACTAAAACTTGTAAGGGTAACTCACGAAAGAGCACACCGAGGGTTACGTAACAATATACAAGAAATCTCAGAGAAATATTACTGGCCCGATCTAAATAAACAAGCAAAGAGTTTCAACAGAAAATGCATAGCATGTCTATTTGGAAAATATGAAAGAAAACCTATCAGAGAACCTCTGAATAATTCAGAAATACCAACACATGTGGGAACACACATTCATATGGACATATACTTCAACGACAAGTATACTTTCCTTGTAACAGTAGATAAGTATTCTAAATATACAATCCTTCGGGAAATCGAAACTCGAAACAGACTGTACGACGTTATGGAAGAGGTCTTATCTAATTATTTCCCAAAATGTGAACGACTCATGACAGATAACGAGAAGGGATTCAAAACAGAAATGGTGAACCAAATGTGTTTGAAATACAACATAACTAAAGTAGAAACTCCAGTATACAGATCGACAGCGAACGGTCAGGTAGAACGTGTAAACGGTACAATAACTGAACTGTCTAGAATATTCACAATTCAGAATAAAACAAGACTTATCGAAGAAATATTTAGAACAGTGCGTGAATTAAATAATTCTATACACTCAGTTACCGGTTTGAAACCTAGAGACATTTTCTTTAATCAAAATAAATATAGCAATAGTGAAATTATAATAAATAAACTAAACTCAGCATCCAAAAAAGTGATCGAACGTCTAAATAAAGGAACTCGACACAGAGAGTATAAAAAAGGAGATAAGATAATGGTAAGAATCACAGGTCTTAGAAAGAAATCTAACGCCAGATACATAACAAGAATAGTAGAAGAAGATAAAGGAGACACTGTAATCTCTAAAGAAGGAATAAAAATTCACAAGGATAACATAAAGAATTATCATTTTTCAGATGACGAAAATATTAATATTCCTAACATTACTAGGAATTGTACAGAGTCAAGAAGGGCAAGGAAACGTTCAAATAACTGAGTTACTAAACAAGAAGTTTATACTTACGCAAACAGATGACGTGTATTTATTCAAAGAACAAACTTATTTGTTACATGCCACCAACCTGACTTCGATATTTCAACCTTACGTAAATATCGTAACTAGTAAATATCAACCTACACAAGAAGAAAAAATTTGGTTGAGTAAAATTAAGAATTTAGCAGACCAATTACAAGAACATACTAGGCATACTAGATCAATTAACTTTTTAGGAACAGCTTTCAAATATGTGTTTGGTAATCCTGACCATTATGACTTAGTTAACATAGAAACGAGTATAAATAATCTCATAGAAAACAATAATAAACAAAAAACTATAAATTCTAGATTTGAACAAATTTTGCAACAATTCGAAGGTCAGAGCCTTAAAGAACATTTAGTAATAGAACAAGTGTACGAACAATTATTATTATTGACCAGAACAATTAATGCAGCAAAAAATAATGAATATTTATCAGAAAGCCTAGACTTAGATGACATTAAAAATATTATTCAACATGAAATAATTCAAGTACCCATAATAAATATACTTGAGTACTCTAAAATATTATTAGCTAGAACTGATGAATTCTTCATCACAATATATAAATATCCAGTTCTAATTAAATCATGTAAATTGTATAAAGTAACACCTTTAAATTCAAAACATGGAAAAATCATTACAGATAAAACAATTGCCTTATGTAACCAAACTTATTTAAGAACAAGAAATTGTCAAAATCATCTAAGTAAAAACATTTGTGAAATTAACTTTGAAGAAGAAAATTGTCTTATTCCACTTTTAAAGAATATAACTTCAAAATGCAACATTAAACAAGAATACGATTACGACTTAGAAATTGAATCCGGTGTTATGTTATTAAGCGGTAAGCATAAGTTAAATAATCAAACAATTAATGGTATAAACTTAGTTACTTATGAAAATACTATAAATCTAGACGATAAAATATACAAAAACATGCATAAGCAAATTAAAGAAGTTATATTAAGAAATCATAATTCAGAGTCTTACATCGACCAAATAATTAAAGAAGATACAATGTACAAATTCGATAACATAGATACTTTAAAAAAACTAATTATTCCTTTTGAAGAAAAACCGATATTATCAACTATATACACAATTGTAACACTGATTGTTATTCTAGCATTTACGTACGTAATGATAAAAACTATACAATGTATAACAGATCGTCAAAAACAAAAAAAGATTGACGCATATAACAAAACTTATGAAAGAGAAATGTTAAAAATAGCGTCGAAAAATCGGGACGATTTCGTTTAACAAGGGGGGGAGTTAAGTATCCATAGCAAAACATATTGAGAAAAAAGATAACATTATTTGTATTCAATGATATCTTTAGTCTCTAGTACAGTCTTGCACACAACGCTACAATGATAACATATGTAAAAGAGATAATATCGTTTGTATACAATGTTGGAATATTATCTCTTCTTCATTATCAAGCAAGACGATTGTACGCTTGGGTCTCCTTGTAGATAGATAAGAAAAATATATAAATACGACTGTATGATGAATTTATCAACAGTCTTATTGTAACTACATAGTAGCCTTAAGCTCCTTTTAGAATTAGTAAAAAGTATTTCAATAATAAAGGACATAGTTCCAAATAAATATTGTTTAATTTTAAAAGTAAGAAACAAGTGTTTTAATTCGCGCCGAAGATTCCGTACTTCTTTAGAGTTGGAAATTGAGAAGATTTTTTGCAGCTGAGGTAAAACTACAGGGTCCGCCAAATAACTTTTTTTTTTTTTAAAATGCTATAAAAAAAAACTACTAAATATTTTCTCAAATTTATTTTTTTATTGGAAAGTACAATCCTTCCGGTTAATAATGGAAAATAATTTCATTCAAATGGCTGCCTCGGCCGGCCATGCAGTAGCCTACACGATCGGTCCAATTTTTAAGCACATTATCGATTGTGTGCAGCTGTATTTCACCAATGGCTTCACGAATATTGTCCTTTAAAGCGTCAATTGTCTCTGGCTTGTCGGCGTAACACTTATCTTTTACGGCACCCCACAAATAATAGTCCAACGGTGTCAAATCACAGCTCCGAGGTGGCCAAACGACATCAGCTCTGCGGCTGATAATGCGATCTTCAAAAACAGGGCGCAAAACATCGAGTGTAGCTTTTGATGTGTGGCACGTAGCGCCGTCCTGATGTTGAAACCAAATGTTGCCAATATCCTCTTCTTCAATTTTTGTGAACAAAAATTCGTTCAACATGGCCCGATAACGATCGCCATAGACTGTTACGGCCACTCCTTGCTCATTTTCGAAGAAAAATGGCCCAATTATGCCTCTGGACCAAATTCCGCACCAAACAGTGTACGCACTGTTTTTGGCTTTTCACGCTTTGGTTTATCGATGAGGATGCCAGTTTCTTTCACTTTTTTCACAAGATAACGAACATACGGAGCTGACGGTGCTTCTCTTCTTCCAAATTCCGTACGCAATTTTCGCACACATTCTGCAACATTACCATGATTTTCAAAGTACATAATGTCGCAATATTTCCCAGTGTTGTTCAAGCGCATACACAACCATATTCGTTCAGCGGAAGGATAAAACTAATTATCTGTCAAACCAGACATGAGCTAAGTGTTACCATTCGCGAAATAAGCACTAGTTGAAAAAAAAAAAGTTAGATGGCGGACCCTTTACATGAATGTAAGCGTAAGAGTGGAGAACACGCTTTAAGAACGACCGAGAGGATGTTTGTACACAACAATAACAATACGTGCGGATGAGAACGAGTGTTCCAATGGAAGGAAAGCGATTAAGAGAACACGGTTTAATGAACGTAGAATTAGAGAATGGAGATGACCGAGAGCACCGAGACGTGTTGAGTAATCATTGCAAATTTAACGAATGAAAAATGGTTAAAAGGCGCATACTTTATATAGTGATCGACAGTTTTTTGTAAATATCTCTTAAAATATTAACTTTTCCGCAAAACAGTCTTCGGCACATTTATATCTACGGACATGATCTACAAAAAAATGTGAATATCCATTTTTTTTATAAATCAAGAAATAAACAGCTTTTTGTGCGAATGAAAATATTTTTCTTACCCAATTACTAATTACTGTAAAACGAGTCGATGTATCACACACCGGATGTTTTGTGAAAATTTCAGCCATATACGTCAATTAGTTTCTGAGATAGACCTAGGTACAAAAATGGTCTTGTGGGTTCAGACAGACGGACAAAAGCGAAACTAATAAAGTTCCGTTTTTTCCCTTTAGATATGGAACCTTATCCAGGATATCGAAATGGTTAAAGATGTTGGGCTTTTTAAAAATCCTTTTGAAGATTTTGATGACGAAAGGTTTTACTCTCGTTACAGATTCAATGAAAAAACCGTTAAGTTCTTGATCGAAAATTTCAATATTCAAGAGCCTATAAAAAATCGCGGGTTTCCCATTACTGCATTATTAATTTTTAATTTTTTTTCCTGTTGTCATTTCATTAAATTTTTTTTAAAGAGAATTCCCCGAACGGTGTTCGGTTTCTCAAACGGCCAATTCTTGGGTCTGTTTGACAAAAATTTGCGTCGCGCCCGCTCTTAGGCTGGTACTGTGGTAATGGAGTTAAATTGAGGCACCGGATTGTGCTGTTAGTTAGCCGAGTACAAATGGCTAATTGAGAAGCTCTTTTATGGGGACGAAATTAGCATTGAATTTCTCCTCCAGAAAAGAAAAAAAGAGCGGACCGACCGCAGAAAATGTCCCAATTGAGAAAGAGATCTTTTTTGGCGGAAATAACAATTTAATCCCCTTCTGAAGTCGTAGACATGATTATCCTTATCAAAATCAAAACTTGTTAAGCAAACACGAGAAAAAATATGAAGATATTTTATTTTCAGCAGCCAAAAGAAACATAAATAACCCGTTGTCATTACCTGTAAAAAATCCGCACATAAGTGTTAATAATTTATCACGTCCATATAAATTTAACTCTATGTAGGTAAACGTGAATTAAAAATGCTTCCCTTCAATGCTAAAGTAATTGTATTTCACTTTGTAGGATGCTCGGAAGACCAACGCTCTACGGTCTCTACACACTAACAGGAAACATAGTTCAAAGAATGTAAATGAAATTTAAGTACTTAAAACGCTATTTTGCCGATTAGAATGAGTAATTGCAACGATCTATTACGTGCAATACAAGTAGGCTTTTGTAGAATGGAAGCGAGGACGACAAGTAATTAATGATCCCTTAAGTTTTCCCGTACCTATACAGGGCAAACATTTTTGTACTTTTCCTTTTATTTTTCATTTTCATAAGATGAAATATATAAATATTACAGTGACAGAAACAAAAACTGCGGTTGAATACTCTTGCATCATCATCCAATCCGTGGGTCAATTGAATGGCTCTCTTAATCAAAGTTTAAAATCGAAATTACAAATCTGATGTACAAGTACATTGAACATATCTGGGAGTTGTGACTGGAACCTTAAGGCCCAACGAGGAGAAATTTGGACAGTATATTGTTCAAAATTTGATTACACGTTGTAAAACTTCGAAATAAAACATAAACTAAATTTGTATTTCGAATTGTTAATGTTTTATTAAAAATAATATTCATTCAATAATCATTCATAATGAAATGCCCTTTATAGACCCGGCATCAAATTTAAACCAACATTTACAATCCCAACAAATATCTGTTTCCTGTCAGTGTTCAAGCGTTCTAAATAGGTTAATAAAATAAATAAAAAGGCGTACCTGACACTTGTACCACAACAATTTTATCGGTGCTATATAATTATAAAATCACCACAGATTGTATCTAACTGTCACTTGCCAAGTTGAAGTTATAACAAAAAAGAAATTGTAAATGTTTTACATCAATCTAATGGTATTTTAAATGCGTGTAAACAACATCATAATCACTTAACTAATCGTTTTGCATGCAAGCAATAAGTACATTGCTGTGACTATGGATGTAAAGTGTTAACATGCACTTCGGCTTCAGGTATACGTATTTTCGGTCTGACCAAAGGATACTACGATTTTGATTGAAGTTTGAGGAATATGAGAATGAATATGAATGGCGTGGCGAGGAAACATTAGTTTAGTTTAACTCGTGATATCTGTCCCCTACGCTATCGGAACTTTCCAACACCTCGTCCTAGGGGTCTAATTAAGGACAACACAGAACACATACTCGCACCTGGAATATACCACCTCCGCTATAGGCAAAGTTGCTGGCAGCGTACATTGAATTTTATCCGTAAAAATTTGAAATTGTTCGTTACGTGTGGATAGTATTTTTGTTTAGGAATAAGTGTACATTTGCTTAAATTTCTTATGAAATATTTACAATGTAGATTTGTTGAGGGAAAATAAAAACATTTTGAAAATACACAGCCATGTTTGTCTTAATTTTTGTTTCCAGTATAGATAGTTTTATTAACCAAACAAATTAAGTTATTCGCCTTTTAAAGATATGTAATAACTAACAAACAGCATTCAGTAATGTTAAAATGTGGTATTGCCGAACTCTATCACATTCCCCAACGGTTGGCAGCATTTTATTTGTATTTTGTTGCATGTCACACGGATTCCAGTTAACATTACACCGATAGGAAAAAAAATGGCGGAAATTGAAAAAAATTTGAGAGGGCCAGGCGCAAGGCGATTGCGAGTTTGGGGTCTCAGTATAATTCGTCTATGATAGGAACTGCTGTCATATAAAGCTTTTGCAGCTGAGAGAAAGTGTAACCAAAGCCGAAGTTGATTTGAAAACATAACTATAAGGGGCCGTTTCTAGTCCCATTTTTGGCTAAATTAAATAAATTGTTTTTTAATTTTCTGAAACTACAAAATGTTATGACTGCCTGAAACTAGTAGGTGAATCTTGCGACAACATAGAAAAACACACATCCTCTTTTCCAGTCAGAATGCCTTAGCAAAAGGTCATCTTTTTCAAAATTCGGAGCGCTTAGCATCAGAAAGCGGTTTTAATCTTGGATTAATAACTGCGGATCAGGTTACATTCGTAAGATATAAATTTGGCGCGTTATTGTCATCAATCGGACGTGTTAGATACGAGAGATACGTACACGATGCTCGAAGTTCCCAATATAGGACATACTAATCGCAACATATTTCCTAAACAGCAACTGAACCAACAAATGAAGCCTACTATTGAAACTTAGAGGTGAACTGATCCCACTGAATTTTATTCCGCATCATCCAGAGTTGCCAATCTTTTGCAATTTGTGTAACACCAGAGCGAGAGAGGATATTTTACACTTTATAGCGGAATGCCCTATTTTGAAAGAATACCAACTGAGATACTTTGCGGCAACTGCGTTGGAACGCGTTGTATAACTACCCTACAAAGGCGCTTTTGTATAGAAAATGTATCACGAAGGAAAGCTTTTAAGACTATGGAAATGTCAATAATCTCGTAATTGGTTTTTGTTAAAAACTGTTAAATTCTCTATGTGAAAGTTAAAACTTTTATGATGTACTTGGTATATGTAATTTACCAAATATTTCATGTAGGCAGCCTTAATGTCAATCAGGTAGACGGTCAATAATGACCTAAAATAGACTGGAAAACTGTATCATATTGTATCAACCTATCATTTTCTATGAAATCAAAGTCCTAACTAACTAAACGAAACATAGAAAAACATAAACGAAAACTTATTTGTAGCAAGCATTTTGATGCAAAATACTTTGGGGAAAAAAACTAACTAAAAAAATAACTCACTTTTTAACCTAACTTTACTTCTATGGGGAACTTTATTTTGATCGGAATAACGCGCTAAAATCATACTCCAATTCAATCGATTATATTCTATAAATGCCATTGAATGTATGAATCAAAAAAAAAAAAAAAAAAAATAATATATTATACAATCTTTTATTGTAATGTTTTCTATTAACATTACTTGCTATGTTTCCTTTGCTTCCTATGTTATTTTGTTCATTTCACTGGTTTTTTTATATGAATGACTAGCTGACCCGGCGAACTTTGTTCCGCCTAAATTCGTTAATGTTATTAAATCAATAATTCCGAGCATACCCATGCTGCTTCATGTAGTTCGATCATTTCAAATTCTTTATTCAAGAGTAATATTAAACATAATAGTAATAACTTAAGTAGGTACAACATTGTCGATGTGTTTTTGTCAAACTGCAATGATTCATGTGTCGGCCAACTTTTTCACTGAAGTGATTTGTGGTAGGTACGCAAAATTGTTCGTTCTATTATCTGGCGCGTACAGGTATTTACAAAGCGGGAAGTTTGCCGACACGTGGCACGCAACACATACAATTAAACACGTGAGAAACATGAGCAATCAAGATTGAAGAAAAAATCCATCGATTGTCCTTGCGACTCAATAATTGTCATAGCGAAAGCGAGAGACGATAAATTGAGTCCGCGAAACAAGAACATCTTCGTCTTTGAATTTTCCTCTCAAAATCGTCGCTGGAATGATATTTGATTTGAGATTCTTGACAAGCAAACGCGTTCCGTTAAAAAGTTTGAGTGCATTGAGGTTGCGCAACAAAATTATAACTAAGTCGACTTTATATTTCAAATTGCGAAGCGGCACGCCCCGAGCATCTAAAAAATAAATCCAAAAATTCGTACATGATTAACGAGGGAACTGGATATACCGCATTGGAATGAAGCAAATCATGCTGATGGACACATAGATGTGTTCACTTTATAAAGGGTGATTTTTTAAGAGGTTTAGAATTTTTTTTAAAAAAAAACACAAAAAATTCGAAAAAATGAATGAAATATTTATTTGAATCGATAGTTTGAACCTTGCAATTTAATGTTTAAAGATAATTTCGTGCAAATGTTGACCGCGGCTGCGTCTCAGGTAGCCCATCCGCTGAGTCCAATTTTGGCATACTCTTTCACACATGCATGGATGTTGGCTTCCAGTGCGTCAATCGAAGCGGGCTTGTCCCTATACACATTAGCCTTGGCATACCCCCACAAAAAATAATCTAATGGTGTCAAACCGCACGATCTAGGCGGCCAATTGACCGGCCCGAAACGTGGAATTAACTGTTCACCAAACTCGCCTCGCAATTGCGCCATTGTTTCGCGTGCTGTGTGGCATGTGGCACCGTCTTGTTGAAACCACATATCATGCAAGTCAAGAACTTCCATTTCGGGCAAAAAAAAGTTTGTTATCATCGCTCGGTAGCGTTCACCATTGACAGTAACGCTGCGATTCGCATCATCTTTGAAGAAATATGGCAAAATAATGCCGCCGGCCCATAAACCGCACCAAACAGTGGCTTTTTCGGGATGCATTGGTAGCTGTTGCAATGCTTCTGGCTGATCTTCACTCCAAATGCGGCAATTTTGCTTATTTACGTACCCATTCAACCAAAAATGAGCCTCATCGCTGAACACAATTTTTCGATAAAAAAGCAGCGATGAACATTTCGAACCGAGCACGAATTTTGATAGTAAAATTCAATAATTTGCAAGCGTTGTTCATTTGTAAGACGATCCATGGTTAAATTGCAAACCAAACTGAAGCTGTTTGACAGTGACACAAGGTACTAAACACACGTCAGCTGTCAAAACCAATGTTGCCAAAACCAAACCAGCTAAAAAATCACCCTTTACAGGCAATGGGGGGTTTTTCAACAGTTTTGAGTACTTTTTATGGAGATAGTAGGCCGAAAGTCAAAAATGTTGTAAAACAGTGCGAAAACAGAATTTTTGAAAAGTCGTCACCAGGGTGTTAAAAGTAGCCAAATGGCGACACATGTCACCCATCGGTAACGATGCGTCCTGTTACGATATCATGGCTGGATTCTTTTTCACGAACAGTTGCCATACGTTGTTCATTACAATTGATTGCGACGTGAAAGGTTTGAACTACTCACTGGTGGCATGATCAAACAAGACTTGGAAGGGGAACCGCCGAAATCATTCAATAATATAATTTAAAATATTTAGTTTTGTTTTATTTATTTGAAGGGGCGCTTTCCGTTTTTCTCCCCAGTATATTTTTTTCAAAGTGCCATATAAACTTTCATCCCCTATTTCCTTGCCTTCATTGTGCGGCAATGAGGCCAAGCGATATAAGTAAAAATCTGAGATTATAGCCGTATGACCTTATGTCGCCTTCCAAAAGCGTCATTATACCCAATTGTTTTGAGACATAAGACCAAATATGAATTTTCATATTTTTTAAATAGGATATGTAATTGTTTTTAAGCCAAAGCGTTTTATTTCTTAGAATTTTAGAAGGTAGTAAAAAGCAAACGTTTTCGTCTTAGAAAATCCTTGTGAAAATTCGTGCGATTAGTAGGTATCAGTATGTTTGGTGGTTGGAGTGAATGCGAGGTTGACCCGTTGTTAATATTGATGTTTCGTATTTGAAAGGAATTTCGCATATGCCCATTCTTCAAACAGCGAGCAGGGGGGTTGCAGGGGAGCGGCATGTCCCCCATACATATTCACCATGTCGCGTAAATTTACTTATTTTTAATATTCCTATATTACAAAAATGAAATTTTTCACACTCGATGTGAAGTTATTTCCCTGCAATGTGACATAAGGCCACATTCAATTTTCTAGATCTGGCCTTATATCGCTTGATCTTATGTAACGACACCATTACAAATCCACTAAGCCAAAAATGAAATTAAGCCAAATTATGAAAATGGAGCGATCCGTCCACAGGCACACGCGGACGTCTCTTTTATATGAATAGAAGATAAATAAATTAAATAAGTAGGTAGGTAGATATTCATGTCTATCAAACGAATTTATATTTCGTAAAAAACTTGAATTAAGTTAAATAGAGGTTCAATTGCAGTTATGAATTTTATACATACCTAATGTCTAAGCTAAAACTATATCATTAAAGATGCATATATGCCAATGCCACAAACCACAATAGGTACCGCCGGAAAAAACAAAATTAAAATTACTTAAGATGACATGAAAGCCAAAACTGAAAAAAGGAATACAATTCCAAATGTAAAAACTTCATTGTGTGTAATAAATAAGTGTTTACATAGAAGCCAGGCAGATTGAAATACCTAGCTTTGTTTATTTGTGTCAAAGACAGCTGTATACAACTATACGTATATATGCATGTGCTATTCATGCCTTGAAAGAAGATACAGAAATTCTATAGAAATTTATGTTGGTTATTCGAATTATTCATGGCGATTATATTTTAGATAAAATAATGAGCTTTCAATGAAATCAACAAACATTTTAAGATTAACACAATGTAAGACGTTTTTACTTATATAGCTATTTAAAGCAGATTATCTAAGTATTTGAAAGCGGATAGTAACACCCTTCCTAAACCTTCCATTCAAAGTTGTATTTTGTTAGCGTCAAATATCATTTTTGTATATTTATATGTTTTACCCCGTTGGATATAACTTTCACAAACCGAGAAAAATTATAAAAAGCTATGCTGATGCCAGGGAGTGTGATTCTTTTATCGGATAGCAAAATGAAAATTTAATCCACAAATGTGTTGAACAGGACTTACTTCACCTAATATGTGCTTTATATTCTCACGCAATCAGCTGCAGGAATTACTTCGCGGGCATGATTAAAATACTATATTGCAAATTGTTGAAAATTTGATGTAATTTGTATTTTTCCGGGAATCGAACCTGACCCCCATCGTTTATTAGACCAGAAAAACTACACCGTTAAAATGCAAAATGCAACCATAAGCGGTTAGCAAAGCTCTAACGTATTATACATACACATTTTATATGTTCTACTTCTCTATGTGAAAAGTTTGAAGTTGAAAGAATTTTCATTGCTTAGGATCGAGTTGCAAAAAAAAATTATAAAACAAATAAATAAAATTCAAATGCAATAACCACTTCCGTTTTGCAAAGAATGCATTCAAGATTGCACTAAGGATACATTTACTTACACCAGTTGTCGAAATTCAAATTCCAATATTTTGTTTTAATAGAGACGGAGCTACCGAAAGAATTACACACTGAATCTCAAGAGCTTGAAATACGATACGCCTTCATGTAGTGGGTGCTGGGTGGCACATATTAATGAATAACTCGCTACATCGGGGCTTTCAATTGACTCCGCCAAACAAAACTCATTTATTCATGATTCTAGTTTTAGTAAAAACTGAGAATTACACAAACTATTTTTTTATTTATTTTTTAAATTAAATTGTCTAATTGAACACTGAATTGATTTTAAGGATTCATAAACCACATGTAAACTATAAATAAACGAACTATATATACACTAATTTAAAGAAAATGTGCATGGACTCAACCTCGCGCCCACCCTTAATCAAAAAGTGACCACAAACTGGGTTGTTACTGGGGTGCAGCAGGTCTGAATGCTAGCAATTAACGCTATCAATAACTACTCACAATGTACTCGTCCTCTCAAAAAACACACATCCAAATTTAAATAGTAATGTAGGTTTATTTAAGCGTGAATCATAAGTACGCTTCATTGGCCTTTTTGGTTTAGCATATATACAGTCCGTAACATATGAATAGCCTCATACATAATTTATTTTTAAATTAACCGTTTTTGGTACCTTTTTGATCTGTACATATTATGTGATTGTAAATACATTGGGTTGAAAGGTAGGACTGATTTCTAAGACTAAGAAAAGTTTCAAATAGTTTCGAAGAGCTTACAGAATTTACTGAGGTTATTTCGTTTTGATTCACTAAAATGATTTTTTTTTTTGTAACATTAGAATAGAATCACCTTGTTTTTTATTTAGTTAAAATGAAAACTATTACGATAGCTTACACAACTATTTTAGTACTTTGTACAACCTCCATTATTTTGGGTATCTTCAAAATTCGGTCTTTTAAAGAATCATACAATGATTTTAAAAGATCAAGTGAAATACTGGCCCAGGCCACTTTGGTACCTTCATTAAGGTCCTCTTATTCCTTCCCACCTTCATACACCTTTCGTGTCAACTAACCCCACACATTTTCGATGTTGTTCAGATCTGGGGTGCCAGGAAAGTTGTTCCATATTTTGGTCTTATAACCAGGTCTTAATTATTCCAGCTCTGTGAACTGGCGCATTGTCCTGCTGGAAAATGATCGGCAGTGGTCCGAAAATATCCTGGAACTAAGGTAGAGCCGTTACCAGTACAGTTTTGTAGTTAGGTGCTGTCATTCTGCAGTAATAGTTGTATCCGTCGGGCCCATCGAGGTTGAACTTCTTTTCATCAGAAAATATCACTTTGGCCCAATCGTTTTGGTGACTGCTGTCATCAGAGTTCCAACCCATGTACGATCTTGCAAAACTAAGCCACTGTTGTTTTCGAGCTTTGTTAAGTGGTGGTTTTTTTTTTTAGTTTGACGTTTTTCTTGGCTTCAAAGTTTAGAAGTACGGCCTTTGAATTTTTTTCCGTAAAACAATGGATTTCTTAAATAACTGTTAATTACTTTTAAACTTCCATAAAGTTGTTTAGCTATAGCGCGATGAGAGAGATTTTGCTCATGGTAAGCCTCTATTTTAGCAATTTCCGTTGCATTTAAAGAATTTTGTCTGCCCATTTAAACTATTAAACAGATCATAAACACAAAAAGTAAACCGTTTAACACTCCCGATAGCTTTCCGATGATCACGCTGCTAAATTCTCGCTTACGATGAGGAAGAAAGTTAGTTGAGGCTATTCTATTGTTACAAAAAAAAAATAACATTAAAATGAACGCATACAAAACTAGCTCAAAATGTCCCGCTTACTTAAAAAAAAATGTGAAAAGCTCTCTTAATCTCAGAAACTCTCGCTCTTAGCTTGTCACCCAATGCTTTTTTCCTTGCGTACACATGAAAGAGCTCTCAAAACAGTTAGTTACAAAAAAAAAAAAAATAAATTGTTACGGACTGTATGTCGATTTTTCGATTATAAATAAAATGGATAAAAATAAAACAATTAAGGAACAGTTTTTACTATTTATTTTAATAGGTGATACTCGTTTAAATACAATCTTGATTTTGGTCCGAATGTAATGAAAACATGTCTGAAATGCAGGAATGAACATATTCTAAGGAGCAATACATAAAACTTAGTTATTTTCCGTTTCCTTAAAACTGGAAGACATAAATAAATCAGGTTTCCAGTGTTGTATTAATGGATTAGTAATTGATTTGGGCAGTAAAAACTGCAAGCATATAAAAAATATCTAGTTTCATCATAATAAAAAAAAATCAAAATACAACTTCTGTTTAAAAAAAAACGTGTTAGAGAAATAAATTGATTTAAAAAGTGTTGCCATTTTTTTAATACTTCTTTTATTTTAATTATTGTTTTTTGTAATTACCCATCCCGTATTTTACCCCTCTACATACAACCGTTACAATTTTTTGGCACCTACGTTATCGTACTCATGCCTTTGTCAGACGTTCGCAATAGGTGGCGCACGCGCAGTGGATAAAAACTTAAGATGTAAATTGTGTTTTTCTGGGGATCGAACCTGAGATCCATTTCTATAATATTTTGCATCCTTATATTTTGTTTAAGTTGCTTAGCAGTTTGTATGGCTTCGTTCTTATTTTGAATGGGAGATTCATCAGAAGCAGCATCCGACATTTAACCTCTGAGAATCGATTCAAAGTAGTTAAGATAAGCGCATTATTCATCAACTCCACCAGTGTATCATGATATACGATATCCAAAGCCAACTCAAACCACAGTTTACTTATTTATAATTAACTTATAGTTTTGATCATATTTTCTTTGCAATATGAGTGAAAGTGTAAATGTATTTTTAAAAGGTAGGTATATTAAATGTCACGATGACCGAAAATATGCGGTAATGTTCTGGGTGTACATCTTTATTTAACTGCAATAAAAAAGTTTGCATACAAGGAAGTTACATAAGAATTCATTGACCCGCATAAAGTTGGCAGCCAATTAAACAATGGAAGGCTAATTGCAACGTAAGAAAAGTCGAAGTTGTTTATATAGCTACAGAGAAAAGTCACTTTCAAATTCGTTGTTTCTTAAATGTGTCTATAATGTTCATATAAAGTTTTGTATGTTCTTGTTTTTTCCAATGCTTTTCACGTAAAAGCATTATTGGGTATTGTCCACTTAACTTTTTTTTATTTCGTTGTGACAGACAAAAAATAAATATACATTGTGCATGTTACATGTACAAGTGCATGTACATTGTACATTGTACATGCCTTCATTGACAATGAATTACAGCGCTTTAAAAAAAGCCCTAACAACCCTTACTCTCACTGCATATTTTGGGGTAGGGATTGCATAGCAAGCTAACCAAACAATAAAATTATTTTGTTTAGGTACCTACTAATTTTTATGTTTCCGTATTTCACATATTTTTTCACTTTGATTTTGTATCTTCGTGTGTGCAACTGGTGTCAGTAAGCCAAAGACCGCGCTAACTGGGGAGGCGAATTGGTTGAGGCCCAGTTCCACCCGGACCTAAGTACACGGTACGTAAGTATAACTCAAATGTTATATTATTTTAAGCTAAATCAGCGGCTCTAGCACGATAAAGACTTATCGAATTTAGGATAAAAAAAAATTATACTCTACTCGTTTCATCCCTTATTCGGATCAGATCAAGCTGATAATAAAATACGGATTGTGGAAACACTTTTGTTTATTAAATTGTTTCAAATCTATCTGTACAAAACTATGTATTTCCTTATACTGCCCAAAATTTTTAACCAATTTACTTTTTTAAATGTAGATAATTATGGAACAAAGACAATAGCAAAAAAAAATAAAATATTAAAGAAAAAAAAAAAAAACACCAAACCTATTGAGTTCAAATTCGGTATTGACCCGGAAGTATTCCTGTACAGTTTGGTCAAAATTAGACATCCAAAACGCTATTTCTTGACACTTATGGGAGCATGTTGTAAAATTCACTACTTAGAAAAAATATGCGTGATAGAAAAACTTTTCATACAAAAAACTTATTTAAAATTTTTAGTCTTGAAATTCAAATGTCGCACCTCCCAAACAAAAAAAAGCGACGCGAAAGTTAAGGCACCTTTGAAACCGGGCGAGTTCATACCTACAGCTATTTTTCTAAAAAAATATAATAATTTTTTGGTTTTCAGTTATTACACGGAATTATGAAAAGGTTATGACTCAAAAATCACACCCAGAAATGTCAATTTCTCACCCGAAGCTCAACATATTTTAAATCTAAATAATAGTTGGCGCAACAGGTCCGTAGGGGACCCAAAGCCTACATTCTCACAACCATTCGTTTTGTGTGAGTTTAATTTTGGGAACGAATGGAAGAGATCTATTTTTATGCCGATTCCAAATGGCTAATTGAGAAGCTCTAAAGACAGTTATACTCTCGGATGTTTGTCAGACGTTCGCAAGAGGTGGTGCAGTGGAAAAAACCCTAAGTTGGAATTTGGGTTTTTGCGGGATTCGAACCTGGGACCTCTTGCTTAGTAGTCCAACACACTAACCACTAAGCCACTGCGCCTTTAAATTCGTTGGCGTTCTTCTTCCATATTTTTTTTTTTTTTTATTATTTGTATGTCAACAAAGTACTAGGCCTTTTTTAGACATGAGGAATTTGAATTTGAAATTGGTACCGTCATAGAAATGAAAAGGGAGATAAAGATTAAAGAGAAATTAGGTTAATAAAGATAATACAAAAAAAAGTAAGTACAAAACTAGTTGAAATTAGAGCAATACAATTACAACTGGAAATAATTAAACAAGATGGATTTTATTAATGGTATTGTCATATTTATGTCAATTAAGGACGCACAATCACCAAACAATAACATAAACCATTTGAAGAGTAATTTCTACGAGAATGAGGAATATAAGAGAATCTATTACTACTCAAATTAAGTGATGGAACATTAAGACCTAACAGACTTAAAATATCGGGACAGTGAATCTCCCCAATATGTATTCGGAGAAAAACAACTGTTGATAGCTTTCTCCTAATCTCAAGAGACTCGAGTGCCCAATAAGTTGTTATCGGCCTGAATAAGGGGGTAAGTTATTAAAATCCGACCAAGGAAGAAGTCGGAGAAACATCTGTTTTTTATAAAACCATGTCATCAAACAGTTTAGGGATGGACAATTGTTTAAAGACCCCTGGGTAGTTTTCAATATTATTTTTCCTACCGGATTTAAATATTGCTTCTATAAAAAAATTTTTCCATAGGGGAGGAAAGATACCAGTCTTCAACGATACATTGAAAATGTGCACGAAACTGGGCAGAGAGATCCGTTTGTCCGCAGTACACCACGTACAAAGCGGAATGTTTGCTCACACGTGAACACGCCACATACATTTGACTAGGTATATATATGATTTTATTCTTCACAATCAAATCAAACGCGATCCGTAACAAAATTTCGATGTATCGAGGTTGCGCAACAAACTGATTATTATTACTGCGACGACTTTCAATTTCAAATTGTGTAGCGGTAAGCTCGGAACATCCAAAAAATAATAGTTTTCGCCATATAAATTTCTATCAACAATCTCATCCCCTTAAAAAAATTGTTCACGACAAAAAATAGCATATTTCCTTCCTTGGGCCAATACGAATCCACCAAGCACAAATCGTAAAAATCGAACAATCCGTTTCCGAGTTATGTGTGCACATGCTCCGTCTTAAAAATCAATTGCAATTAAAAATAAAATCTGTCAAAGTAAAAAAAATTCGATGGTGACTGAAGTTCTCCCAGAACGTTCCATTATGTTGCATGAATGCAATGTTTTGAGTCAAACTGGTCTCGGGCGCTCTTTGACGTCCTAATAAAGTAAATACTAAAGCAGAACTTGACTACAGACCTATTTATTAGTTAAGAACATATTCTTCAATTATCATCAATTGGGAAGGCAGACACATAATATGATTCCTTAAATAGAGGATATTGGAAGAAAAAAACATTTTATAATTACATAGATGAAGGCAATCTTTTGTGTTACTGAAATAATGTTTTAAAGGCACAACTCTTTTAAACATTAGCACACTTTACGTGCACATGTTGTCATAACATTGCCAAAATCCCGTACCCAATCAGGTGCCCATTTTATTTCCGTTTTCATTTGATTCTTATGACTTCCCTATACATTACCTCAATAAGTAAGTACATTATAGTCTATTTACATACATCTAAATAATAAGACTGTGACATACAAGGGAATAGAATTTGATACTACAAATTGGAAAGGAAATAGGATAATATATATTTCAACAGAAAATGAGAGAAACTAATGTGCACGACTGTGTCGTACGTTCTTAAACTTTGTCAGGATTTATAATGCATTTACACCATCACGCATACGCATTTTAGCACGAAACGGGGCAGAGACATCCGTTTGTCCGCAGTCGATGCTAATAAAGGAGTGAGAATGAGATCACAAATCAGACGCATAGATTGTCATGGATGTTCTACCCATAATTATAAATAGATACTTAAAACGGAAATAAACACAAGTACCGGCGACCAACACTTCTGTAATCACTTGATCACAGTCACACGGCATTGGGCAAGGGCATCCCTTTTATCTTTCGTTTTAGGAATGTGTGATGGTGTAGATGCAGTATTACGCGCTTCGTCCTTTGTCGTACAACACTTGTAATTGCTAATTCCCTTTTGGTCACGCATCGCACATTTTTATACTTTGAGGGTCTTGTCGGTCCGGGCCTCGATTCGAAAATAAAGCGATGCAGAAAAATACAGAAAGCCAAACGAGAATGCAAGAATTGAATAATGACAAAGAACGCATCGTGTTAATCCTGACTTTGGCATGGTTGTTGTCTTAATATATAAATATCAGAACTGATAAATGTATTATATGTATGTTCTCACATTAGTTTGTAAAACAATTTATTTCCTCGAAACACAATAAATAAGGGACCTACGAGGCAGCCAACCGCATAAGCTATCTTATATGTATATACTCTTGACAACCGTTATAATTTTGCAAATCTTCTTTGAAAACTATTTAAACAGGACTACAACTTATAACAATTTAACTGCGAAATCACCAACCTAGTTAAACATACCGATATATGTATATATGTATAAGTAAATTATTTGATTTAAAAATAAAAAAACTCATTTCATATTAGGTACTTAAACTGCCATACATACGAAGAAATTTAATTTGCATTTCTATTTAAAGTAATGGCCCTTTTGTTATGAAACAAATTGGTGTTTGGTTGCCCAAAAAAATCAATTTAATAGCTTTTCTATCATAGCAACCAAGCTCAAATAAAATTCCCAGTTATTCTATGTTCACGGAACCAATACTTGTCCTTAAAGGAGCATGTGAAAGGATATGGGCAAATTGTAGACAAAACGGAGAAAAAAAAAACACCTTTTGGGGATAATTTCGAATACATACTCGTGCATATAGTAAGACGTTGAAGGGTATACAGAAATAAAAGAAAGTAACTTCGCAAGGATGTTTATGGCATGGAAATAATCCTTTCTCCCAATGCAGCAGAAGAAATCCGTGTTGTAAATGGATGTTTCAGGATAAAAAGAAAAGTACCTAAATGTTCATAGTCCCCCCATTCATACAATGTATAAAAGGATAATTATGTGCAGCTTAAACTTAACGGAGACAAGTAAAATATAAAATTATCTATGAAGATATTGTGTAGTCCTTTTTCATACTACATAGTATTATGAAACACTTACCTTCGACTTACGGATAAAATCAAAAGCTTTATATACCTACTATTTAAAATGTAGATTAACGATATATGGGTTAGTAGTTTTTTTTCATATAGACCAAATCATACAGAGACCCCTAACTCACAATCCTCTTGCCGCTGGCCCCCTTACAATTTTTACAAATTCCGCCATTTTGTTTTCTTACCAGAATCCCTGTTACATGCAAAACCACAAAAAAAAACATGAATAATGTTTATTGAGAAAATAACATTTTTGTCATATCCATTGAATTCAGCTTGGTTTTTATACTATTCTAGTGCAGATTTTTTTTCGAATAATTGTTACCTTCGAAAAATACATACAACCTTGATAGTTGCCATGACAAACAAATTTTTAGAAATTCCGATGACCAATCTAAATTACTACGGTTGACAAAAAAAATTCTTTCAACTTTTTTTTACTTTTTTTCTAAATTTTCATTGCACTTTAATAACAAAAATGTCTTTAGATACCATCAACGAAAATTAATTTACTCTCTTAAAACTGTACGAGATAGAACTGAAACTAAAATATACAGCTATCAGTAAAATTCCAAATAATTACATATTTGTAGATACTGATTTTATTTTATTTTTGCAGATGATCCCTATAGTTCATCGATTTCCATTGTTTACAACCACAATGTAGATAAGCATCCTGTGCTGTATGGATTATCTAGGTAAAATAAAATGAGTCCTTGTAAAATTCACCACACCATACCCACCGTTTTCTAGACACGTCCCGATAACGGCCACTTATTTGAATTTTTTTCGTTTGGTCCAAAAGAAGCAATATTTTTCAGATTTCAGAGCACTTTGGCGAATCTAGATATTTTCTCAGATTTGCTTCATTTTGCATTTGCATTTGACAACTGGTGGAGTTTGTTTACATTTTCGTCAATTTTTTCTACAGCAAAGAAGAGCATTGCATCGGGTGAATCTATTTTTGTAAATTATTTATGTACAAATATTTAAATATTTAAAAATCAATCGGGACGGAAATTTCGAATGTTTTAATATAAAATTCAACCAATGTATGGAAAGCGTGTAGAAAAGTGTCGAAGACTACACATATTCAAGACGCACGAATATCAACACAAAAAAAAAACAAGTGAAGTATTTATGTTCGATTAGGTACACGAAATCTGCAATCTGAGAGCAAATCTGAAGAAGCCCAATCGAATACACATAACTGCAACGTTTTTGCAAATTCAAATATCAGCTCTGAAGTTCAGCCATATAAGACGCTGTGTTTTATGGATTACGTATATTGTTTTTCTCATGCATTTTGAATAAATGTACCAGTAATATTAGATTTTAATAACTTGGTCTGTATTTCTATATTTATTTATTATTATTATCGCTTGTTATTTAAGATTAAAGACTTGTTTTTGTTTAACCTGCAAATCCAAAATGAGTAAATACTATAATACTATAATAGTCAATTAATAATTATTTATGTTTTAAGTTCACATGAATTTTGTATTACCTTCTTAAAAAATAGATGTCTTCTAATAAAATTATTACTGTATTAAAAATTCATCTTAAGATACATTTTCAATTCATTTCATTTTGAGGAAAAAACCGATACGGAATGGAAAAATGTTCCCCTAAATGGGGAATTTTTACAAAAAAAATCAAGAATCACTGCCATACCCCCAATTCGAAAGTGTGTCATTTATTTATGCTTTTTCTTTTTCTTTTTCTTACTTATATTAAGGGAAGAGCGGGTCGGTAATGGTCGCGTGATTATTGGTTTCTTCCCATCTCAAAAGTGCCCAACGCGCACAAAGAAGTAATCACTTAAAAAAAAAAAAAAAAAAAACACATTTTACCATTACTGAATATTGGTTAGTTATTATTTATTTTTAAATTTTGTTTGGTTAGTAAAATTATCTAAAGGAGATGCTCTATATACTAGAAACACATTAGGGCATGTATTTACCCCTTTTCAATATCATTAACATCGATTTCATGTATAAAGTTTTATTAAATAACTGATGAACGTTTGCTCAAAATGTTTTTAATTTCCCTTCACCAATCTACAATCTACATCTTTCATAAATATTTTAAGCAAATGTACCTACAATTATTCCTAAAAAACAAAATTTAACGGATAAAATTCTATAAACGATGCCAGCAACTTTGCCCTCAGCGGAGGTGGCGTGCGAGTGTGGTGAAATGTTGATGTTACTTGACATTTGTCAATACGAATTTCTATATAACAGCGCATGTCGCATTTGCCACCTCGTAAAAATAAAGCTTGTAGGCAAGTAACGGAAAATCGGCCGAGGTTGGTGGTCTCAACATGGTCTGTATTGTGATCCATACAACCATACCCTATTCTATGGTTAATATGCCGAGTCGTTCCGAGTTCGACCGGATTATACGGAACATCGATATGAAGATAAGAATTTAGCGCGTGGATAGAATACTGCTTTGCTTAACTGCCTTGCTAAATTTTATCTTGATACTCGGGCAAGGAACGTTTTCTTAGCAAAGCCGTGGTTAATGGATCAATTTGGCATCTCTTTGCTGAAATATTTTGCGCAGTTGTACATTTAAGACGATCTTCTTCCTAAGTGCACCTGCACAGTGTGTTTTCCAGCATCACGAGAAATACCAGAATCAGTTTTTTTGGGATTCCGTTCCGATATAGAATTTCTGGTGCCGAATGGTGTCATATAAGGATTGACATGGTCGAAATTTATATAGAAGATTTTACCTCTAATTAAGATAGCTGAAATGCCATTATATCCTTGGCCATACGATACATCATTAATGCTTCATCGCTTAATTAAAGTAACCAACGTGTTGCGGAATTTTATATAACCAGTACCTCATGCGTTCGGAGATATGAAATATATAGATAGGTATAAAGCAAAAACCCACGAATTTCGTGATTTAAAGAACAATAAATGTAAAATTCATATCTATATATGTTTGCTTGTACATTAAACATATTATGTTAGTTAATAGTTAACAACAGAAAATCCTTTAAAATACTTCTTCAGAAGCTATCTAATCCTCTTAAAATCGGTGCATTTCAAAAAAGGAAAAGGAACTATTTAAGTGTGTATAAAGTTAATCATGTACCTACAAAAGATTATTTACATAGTCTAATTCAAAGACTACAATGAAGCTTACCTTGTTGCTGTAAGGCAGGCAAACGCTTTAATTGGAGTCTGAAACCTGCAATAATAAATCAGAAAAAAGAGATTTGTGTCCACTGAGAATTCCAACAAATGTATGGAAATAAGAAACTTTGTTTTTTTTTTTAAATTGCTTACTATTGGAAATTGTGCTACCGTTGAATATCTTAAAATGAAAATAAAAAGAGCAAACTAAACTAACCAACGTAAATTATTGCAACTGTTCTAGCTTGTTAGAAAAAATGTAACACAAAGTACTACTCCTATAATGAGAAACTAAGTTAGATTTATAACATTTAATTAAAAAATAATAATACATAATAGTTATACAATTACAATCCGTAATTTTTGCTGGTAACATGCTTCTGAAATGAGTGAAACGTTTCGGTAAACTCTTAAAGTATGTCCCATGATAAAGAAGCTAGAAAACATCATTAGTCTATGATAACTTTGGCAACATTTAATTATAAAATTGCATTATGTGCTCGGGACGAGGTCCCTGCCATGGCGTGTTTGGTTTAGTTAAAACAACCCTTCATAGATTAGTTAAGAATGATTTTATGGTGATTTATGGTATAATTAAATAAGGGTAAATGTCCAGTGAAAATTAACTGAAATATGAAGTGCCAAAGTTCAATGCAGAATGTTCCAAAAATAAAACTGACAGTAACAAAGGGAGAAGTCATACATCATATGAACGATACGTTAGGTTGAGTAGGGATGTGAGAACGTCAAAGAAGACTATAGGCACCATAGCGTGCCCTCCATCTACACGGAACCATTACGTTTAAAACCATTTCGCAGTGCCTTTGGCACCAGCCAAATCAGCCCACCCCAACGAAACATTTTACATAACCTTTAATACATTTTTAAAAATTTATTACAATTAGTCCTAATTTTATTACACTTCACGATCTCCAAATATCGTGTGCTGTTGTCGGTTATTTAAACCTACAGCACCACTATAACTTTCGATGCAGTTGAGATATTTGGTTCAATCTTAAACCAGAATATATTTATAACAAAATTATTACAGCTGCACCAATTCAATTAACAGTCCAAAAATCGGCAATTTACAAAACTACAAGCCTTAGAAAATACCCATAAAATATTACACCACACCGCCTGATGTAATATAACTTTTTTTTACAAAAATACCTTCAGAATATTTGAATTTTTAGTGCAGTTTTCAAGCAGCTTGTAGTTCAACGCGATGGTAAAAATGCAGTTTCCTACAGTGAAGGAATGCCTTGAGTTTTACATGAGTATTGTCTAGGCCGGTAGTTTTGGAAATTGCCGATTTTTGGACTGCAAATTGAATAAGTGCAGCTGTAATAAATTTCTAATAAATTCTGGTTTAAGATTAAACTAAATAGAGTGGTGTAGGTTCAATTAAAAACCTCAACAGCACGCGATATCTCGAGATCGGAAAGTGAATTAATATTAGGACTAACTGTAATAAATTATAACAAATATGTAAAAAAATATATTAAATGTTTCGTTGCGGTGGAATGTTTTGTCTGGTGCAGGTTCAAGGCACTCCATTTGCCTAAATACTGAACTTTCCTATAGAATTTAAGTATGGTCTCAATCTTTCACAGAGAAGGTGGGAGTTGTCCTCAGCAGCTTGTAGTTTGTAGGTACTCACAGTACCTGCATGTATCCGTATTAGCTAAGCCCAGTCTCCAGACAAGCTTAATCAGAAGACAATGGCCAGAGAGTATCCATGTATTTAATCATAACTTTGTTCTACTGAGATTATTTAATTCTTCAGACTTTTTCCGATTGAGAACTGGCCTGCTTTCAATCGGCAGTGAAGTGAAGTGCCTTTGAAACCCAAAGCCCTTTTAGTTGTGACCACATTGTAAATACTTTATTGAAGTTTTTTTTTCGAAAACAAAGTACATTTTATTACTATAGTATTTGTAATACTAAATACGCCATCAGAAATGCAAGAATGTCATATGATCGAATAACTTTATTTGTATGATCTGGTTTTTGTGCAGAACGTCGGACTTTTACCTTCAATATCACAGTGCTCAAGTACCCAACACACATTCTGACACGATTCGATTGAGTTTACACCTGACGCCGTAGGTAAACTCACTGGGTTTTAATCCATCCGTGTATAATAAGATATAATTTTAACTCGACACTGAACTCCAACACCAATACTCTCTGTCAGGGTACAGCACATCGTAGGGTGTCAAGTGTACCATGATTTCATCTGCTTTTTCACGGATTTTGGGGATGATTCCTTCAAAGTGGTGTTGTTCCCTATGTAACCATCATTAAAGAACCCTGCATTAAGTGAGCCGTAGCGCACAATTACCTGCATGTAAATGCATTTGAAGTCCAGTGGTAAAAATCCATAAACGTTTCACCATAAGTAATTATGGGTCTTACTGTCATATATTGACGACATCCACCCCGTTTTTCTCTGCTGCCCTTTAACAAATGAAGAGAGCATTGTGAGTGCCAATTTAGCTAAAACTATGTATTTATTTGATTTATTTTATGTACCAAAAAAACTTGAGCTGCGGCTAAGTTCTTCTTCAGAAAAATAAGAAAGAGCATGAAACGAATGCAATCCGATATATTTCTGATGCTAAGAAGGTTTTCCTTTTAGAAACGTATAGTACAAGGTGGGCCAAAAGAGATCACCCTATTGGAAGATGCTCTTATTTTTGCAAATGGCCGCCAGGGTCAAATCTGTTTTGACATTTGTAGAATACAAGTGAACAAGCCATGGTGCGATACACTCCCCAAGAACGCGGAATAATCGTGTCTATTTTTTTGCGTAGCAATTCGTTTGTAGTGTTGGCGCAGCGCGAATTCCGTCGCCGATTCCACGGCCGTCCGACACCGACTGCGCAAACACTGCGCCGTTTGGCCACCAACACGAGACATTGCCAAGAGTGGCCAGCCCCGGAGCGCCCGTTGTGCCGAGAATATCGCCGCTGTTGATCGCCTAAGGCGAATTTTGGTCAAAGACTTGCAAATGTTCCCGTACAAAGTCCACTCCGTGCATCAGCTGCTGCCTGTCGATCGCCAAACGCGTGTAACCTACGTCCAAGCCATCCTCAGTCTCAAGGACGAAGTGGACGATTTTTCGACCAAAATCATAATGAGCGATGAGGCTCACTTCCACCTCAGCGGGTACGTGAACAAGCAAATCTATCGCTTCTGAGGCACCGAAAATCCACGAGTAATGCACGAGGAGCCATTACACCCGCTCAAAGTTACTGCATGGTGCGCTGGTCACGCTGTAGGAGTCATCGGGCCATTTTTTTCAGTGCGCGCTATAGGGCCATGTTAACCGAATTTTTTCTGCCGCAATTGGGCGAATTAGGACTGGAGTACATGTGGTGCCAACAGGACGGAGCTGCAATTTAACCGTTCCATACTTTTTTTGTGGGGTTTTTTGAAGTTCCGTGCTTACGTGAACAAGCCCAAGACCCTAGAAGCCCTCAAGGACAGCATTCGACACGAGTGCGAGAATCTGTCGCCCGAAGTTGTCGCCGAAGTGATGAAAAATGCCATAAAACGAGCCCGTATGACAATCAATTGTGACGGCTCCCATTTGGCCGTTATCATCTTCTCGACTTGACCAATAAAATTCTGAAGGTTCAAATAAACATAATCAAACAGTCGAATCGAAGTTTTTCATTTATAAAATTAGAGCCAAACAACATCGGATGACTTCTTTTGGCCCACTTGTAGTAGTGATAAGTCTATACAATGCTATACAATGTGTACTTATTACTTTATACTGTTACAAAGTAATACGCTTTTCACACCAAGCGGAAAACCCGGTTTTCGGCTCGGTGCGGAAAGGCTGTAAGAATGACAATATCCAAGCTTAGGTAGTCCAACAAGAGCACTGGACCTCCTGGTTTACTTGCTGATCTGTTAAATGGATCTGAAAACTGATTTGTAAGATAAAATATTATAATGAATACAATTTTCGTATCATTTATTTAAAATTAGTAAAAGGATGACGAATTGGGCGTTCACGTCACAAAAGTCTTCTAGAACTATGAAGTTGGAAATGACTCAATTTACTTTGTCTTTGGTATCACGCCTGAAAATAAAATACCAGAAATCAAACGGAGAATAATTCCAGTCATTCAACAACATCGAAATTGAAAGTGGTGTGCGGAGTTTTGATGTACACCCTTGGACAGGTGCTGGTATAGAAGTTTTCCTCGTGGAGAAGCTGCATAATAAAACAAAAAGTTGTGGTGAGGGGAAAACGATTGAAATAATTCCGAGGAGCTACTTCCAATCTGCACGTTGCAGCGCGTTTTTTCCAGAGTACCGCGACGCAGTGTGATCAGATTTGCCATAATCCAAAATTCGGCCATCGCCATATAGAGCCCCTGACGATGAGTGCTACCTAATGCGGCTTTGAAGTAGATGAATAGAAGTTGAGTCTCGGTTTGAAATTCGTTGGTCTTTTCCACAACTTTCCCCAGTGTTAAAATGTGGCCTATATAGTCGATCTGCCGGGACGAAAGCCACACAATCTTGTATGCGATAATAAGCAGGCATATGCCTCGATAGTTCCTGCAAGATATAGCATCGCCTTTTTTGTATATGAGACATATGGAGCTGCTAGTACAGTCATCGGGCACGATTTCTTCAGCTTACACTTGGTTGATGATTTGGTGCTTGTGCCCTAACATAACATTGGCACGGTGTTTGAAGAGCTCCGGTGGTAATATATGCCTGCAGGGTGCTTATCGTAAGCTTTTTTATAGCTAAGCCAACTTCTTCTATACTGAGCGGTAGAACTGGTTCCTCATTGACTGAAAGTGGTTTCCATTGTTGCCCTATCACTCTCTACATGATGCCTCTTTAGTGCTTAAATACATCTACTAGTCCCTGCGCTTCGGTGACTAGGTCATCATCTTCCATTTAATTTATTGAAAACATATCAGATATCGCTCTTTGCTCATGCTCCTACCATGCGAAATACAAATAACTACATCTGTCATAAATTATATCAAAATACGATTTGCCTTCAACAAATATGAATTTGTATTAAAATCCAATTCTTCACAATGAACCCAGAGTAATGTTTGTTATTAAAAAAAATGCTTTATCTACTAATAATGAGGATTACTAATAATAAGGATTACGAAAGCATGAATTGTAATGAAAATCCCATGAGTAAATTACTATGGCAGAGTGCTTTAAACAAAACTCGAACCAAATGTACATGTATATGACATACCCGATTTGAATAGTTCAGAAAACAATTCAAGTAAACATTAAGACTTTAACGGACAATACCTGAAAAGAAAAGAAAAAAAAAAAAAACAAATTACTCAAACTTCTTGTCTAAATGTAAAGAGCTATTTTTTTAATCCACGATTTCGAATCATAAATTTTGGACACGAATGTTTTATTAAAACTTTTTTTCAGACAATTTAAGGGTATATATAGGTACTAAATATATACAAATAACATTTCATCGAATTTACTGATCTTTTCTGTTATTTTTCTAGGAGGGCGCTTTACACCAGGTATTTATAAACGAAATGTCACGTATTAGCTATTACGACCTGGATATTCAACGTTATCATGGTTGATATAGTTTTTCATGGTATTGAAATATTAAATAACAGTAAGAAGCTACTATAGACGTTTAAAAGCCGACAGCGGCCATATTTGACACCTTTTTCAACTTTCAAGCTCATCATTCGCCGAATTATAAAGAAAATCGAGGAAAGCGGTTCAGTGGCTGATTAAACGGTCCCAGAACACCACTTCGGGGTTTCGTTAGATTTCTGGTTTAAGATAGTTATTCAAAATTAGAGTTTTTGGAGGACTGCCAAATCAGTGGAACCCTTTTGAAATTTTTTTTTTTTTATTATTAAAACATTGATATTGACTGTTCTTTAATTTAAAATAGAAATAAAAAACTGCTACACAATGTCTTATTTTAATCAAATTTAAGAATTTATTACTGTAATGAATTATTTATAATCTGAATACAGAGAACACTAAATTAAAACGTATGAGTCTTCCCAGACATTAGGCGAACAATGTAGTTACTTTCTTGATCTTTCGTTATTTAATATATTTTTTTCCGATTTTTCATTTGAGTAAAAAAGAATTTGGACATTCAAAATGGAGAGATTTAGATAAAAAAAAAACTGAAGAGAACAGTAAAATTGTATTTTAAAGATCAATAACAGCAATGCCACAAATCCTTGGCATTGAAGAAAATGTTCAATGAGTGAGTAGAGTGCACGAAAAAACAGCGTCGATAAGAAGGCGTTGGACTCAACGTGGAGACCCTTTTGACGAAAATTTTGAGGCCAGCTGCCAATTCCAGCCTATTAATGTTTTTTTCAACGATATGGACCAACAGCGCACACAGCTATATAAATACGGATCTATGTGCCCCAGACCTTGAAGCAGTACGAGTAGGATCAGGTGCGGGAAGTTTTTACCCTTCAAAACCGCGGGACCGGGTGGTATATTTCCTAGTGCAATAGGGAGCAGAGGCAATTGCCCCAAGGCTCTACTCCCAAGGGTGGTGGACTATATGAAGATTAATGTGGTCAAGATGTATCCTTTGAGAAGTAGACAGCATGGAGCACTGCGAATGCATGTTGCATTCGATGAGATTTGCTTTGAAATTCTGAAACAAGCCTTGAAAAACGATGGTGTTAAGATGGGTGATCAATATACTGAATTGTATTGCAATAAATATTCAGTCGGGAACTTAAAAACTTAAAGGGATGATCACCGAAGATATCATGACGAATGCACTCGAAGTGGTTTAGCAGTGGTGTCTGGAACAAGGGTTTTCCATTAATGCGGATAAAACACATCCAATAATTTTCTAGAAGGCAAAACGTGTATGTTCACAGACGTGGGACTCTTTCCTAGGCCAGCATACTGGATGCATACGATGACAATGAAAACTAGACCCATTATTATCGAGTAAGAGTGAGCAATTTGATAGGGTCCAACGTTTAGCATGTATAGGAGTTACAGGTGCAATAAGTACAGCACCAATATGCGCATTGGAAGTGATGATGGCCGACTTACCGCTAGACTTGTTTATTAAAAAAATATTGGCCTAACGGAACTTCGTTTGCTTCGAGATTTGAAATAAAACAATCGTCGTATCCTCTATGGACATAGGAAGGTCTTGGGACTTGTCAAAGATAAGATTAGGAAGCTGAACATTCCTATGGACGGCATAACATTGGTGCGTATTTTGGAAAGGAATCACATCACAAAATTCGTATTTTATTTAGATTACTTCCAGAAAAAAGAAATGGTTAAATAGTGATTTTTACAGATGAATCCATGATGAATGGGGGAGCGGGAGCAGGTATTTATTCAGAAGAGCTGGAACTAGCTCCTCACGTTAGCCTCGGGAAATACTCTTCCGTATAACAGGCCGAGGTATTTGCTTTGCACTTGCACTTTGCGTTGGATTACTTGCTTGAGAGTCAGGTGGAGGGAAGAAATATCCTTATAGCACTGACACAGACAAACACCAGAATATCCATGACATTGGAATGTGTACTCAAGCTCAATAAGCATTTATCAAAAAATTAAGTGACACTGACTTGAGTACGAGTAGGCCTCAAGAACATTTGTTTCTGCCTTCGTCCAGTTCCTGGGCGTTTATATAAACAAAACACTTAAATTATTCAAAAAAACAAAACTTTTTTGTGTACGGAATTGTTATCTCAGTTTGACATTCCACTTGCAGTATCGGAGGCGTTACCATAAGATCAAATCATAAGATTTATTATTTTTATTTATTTTAGTAAGTTCACATCAATGACAACTTGAAGCTCGCCTCTGGTGAAACAACAAAATTGAGTCACATACGGGGTGGCTGATGAAAGCCGCAACCACAAAAAAATTTAATAACTTTTTTTCTATTTAATGAATCTGCAGATTGATTTTTAGATTTAACAAAAAATGGATAACTGGGACACTGAAACAAGGATTTCGGTACGAGCATAATGAGACTTGTCAACAATTTTGCCGAGCATGGGATAGTCGAAAGAAGACCTTTCCATCGAAACCCTTCAGTTCGGGCGGAGGAAACAATCGCTGCTTTAGCTGCTGCCATACAAAACAATCCAAGAGTTTCGACAAGAAGCTTATCTGCTCAAATGGGTATAAGCAGACAGTCATTGCAGTCAATTATGCACAATGATTTGGACTTATTCCCATATAAAATTGAAATGGCCAATAAACTGAACGCAGCAGACTTACTGATTCGCTTGGAATGTTGCCAGACGATGCTTCAAATGGTGGAAGAGCACGGAAACATGTTGAACTGTCTTTTTATGTCTGACGAGGCCCATTTCGATTTAAACGGCAACATAAACAAACAAAATTGTCGAATATGGAGTGCTTCCAACCCACAGATACTCCATGAGACGGAATTGCATCCACTTTGTGTCACAGTGTGGTGTGCAGTTTCATGACGCTGCATTGTCGGGCCCAACTTCTTCGAAGAAAATTCACCGTTACAGTTTCTTGAGCATGTTGAGAGACTGCACCTGACTTTTTCTTGTGGGATTATTCCAAACAGGAAGTCTACAAAGCAAAATCAACAAATTTGAATGAACTGAAGCAAACCATTCGAGAAATAATTGCGGCTATTCCTGTCTCAACTCTCCAAGCAGTAATGAACCACTTTTTGGTAAGATTCCACACATGCATCAACTAGCAGGGGGGACATTTAAATTCCATTATTTTTAAAACTAATTAAGCTATATTTAATAAAATTGAATGAGCTTTAACATGAATAAAAGAAAAATTAATTCCATACACTGAAAAAAAGTTATTTGAGTTTCTTCGAAATATTCATCAGCCACCCTGTAGATAGCATAAGTTGACTTTTGTTAAATTTGTTTCATTTCTATGAAGTGCTTGGTGGACGTCACTAGCAAAAGTGTTCTTAAGAACCGAACTTTGTTTTTTTTTTTTTAATTGCCATTGTATAATATAACTTTTGAATAAAGAATTAAACGAATTACATAAAGGACCATGTGCAATTGTGCATTGTGCAATGTACATGCTCGGAATTTTTATTTGTATTACAGAAACCAATTTGGGCAGAACGTTATTCGCCGGGCCAGCTAGTATTTTATGAAAAAAAAGCCATGTGTCTGTTGAAATAATTCAAAATGATGCAACCGGATAGTTTTTGGTTTTAAACTTACTTTTTGTTCTATGCATAAATGTTAATAATAATAAAACTATTCAGAAAGAGCACTAATAAATATTTTTTATGTTATGAATGGTTTAACACAATTTAGTTTGACAACGTGATTGTGAGGCTATCGTTTAAAGGCACACCGACATTTAAAAATGAAACACAAAACCCAGCGGGAAATAGAAGAACATATTTTCAGATCACGCTGAAATGCAGAATCACATGTTGTTTTTGTAAGGGCGTGTAAATCGGATCATAACTGATAATAAGGACCGTTTAAAGCAGTGTTGTTTCCCTTAAAAATTCGAATTTTTAAAGTAAAAGTTGTATTAAGCGGAAAATGAGAAATAATATTAGTTAACCTTTAGTTATTAAAACACTGGCCTATAGGAATTGAACCAGTCAAAACATTCTAAAAAAAAAACTCATTCAAATCGGATCATGTTCGCGCGTACGAATCAACACCAATAATATTTGAATGGACTTTTTTTTAAAAAAAGCTTATGAAAAAATTATATTTATTCAAAGAAAAAAGTAAAATTTTACTTCTTATACATGTCCGCACGCATCACCTCACTTAGAAAATCCGACATGGTCAATAAATAGCCACTTCACGGTAAGCTGCTTTAGTTCTACTACTACATCCAAACACGTGAAACTGCCCGAATCATTCTAGATCATTCAAACGATGGCAAATTCATTGCTGTTGCAATACCATTACAACATGACTTTAAATAGTCTTTTTGAGTCTACTTTCTTAGAACTACGAAACTTAAAGCTTAAAATATTGTGTACCTACTTCCCACTGCAAAAAAGTATTAATGTTTTGGCCTTGTCATTCGTTTCAATTGAATTGATATGTCAACAAACTCGATTCATTTGGAGATCCGCATCTGTATGTGTGGATGTTAATTCGCTTGTTAAAAAAAAACCTTTCAATTAGCTCAGTTAAAGGGATAGAATTTGGTATAACAACTGTGCGAAAATCGTGTTTTAAGGTTAGAAACACACAAAAGGTATAAAACATTTTTGCAGACTGATAGAAATGTTACAGATATAAGATGAAAAATGTATAATTATATTAAGTATGTTTTAAAATTTAACTAAGCATTAGAATTGAATGAATATCATAGTAGCTGTATACAAAAAAAGTGTATTGGTAAGGTTCAATGAATATAATAATAATAACAAATAAAATAAATGCACGAAATGTTTGTAAAGGGTTTTTCAATAAGAGCGCTACAAGAGTTTTTTTTTTAAATAAAACGGTTTTGGATATCAATGAAATTCTTTATTCCTGTGAAAGTACGATTGATGCCATTATGTATGGAACTCGATTTCTTTTGCATGGCCACCACGGGAACGCTTGCAGAAGTCCAGACGCTGAACCCAATTTTCTTGCGTAAATTTAATCTTGTAGGCCAAGATCATTTCGCAAAATTCGCCACAACGACGTCACAGAGATGCTCAACGCTTGAGAACGACGCGTGAGAGACACATTTGGGCTGTCTTCAACTGAAGCCTCAACGGCAGCAATATTTTCGATACTACGGGCACTTCTTTGTCTCACTGGCACGGGAACATTTTGTACTGTGCCTGTGAATTCAAATTTTTCCACTAGACGCTCAATTTTTGATCTGCTAGGACGATTATGACGACCGTAAATTGGACGTAGCGCTCTTAACGCTGAGGCCACTGACTCCGAATTTCGGTAGTAAATTTTAATAATTTCGACTCGTTGTTGGCTCGTATATCTTTCCATCATGAAATGGCAAACCTTACTGAAGAGAAATGTCAAAAGAGCGGCAATATATTCGGCGTCGTTTGCTGTCCCTGTCGCTCCACTTTTGTAGCGTTCCTGTTGAAAAACCCTTTATATACCTACTCATATAAAGTCTTTCTTCATGAATTAAGGTTTTATAAGCCTCGTTATACTGAGGACTCATAGGATATTTAACATTTAAGTTTGACATCATGGTTTTATCTCTTGACTATACTAGCGAGTGTATCTATTGTTAACAAAACTAACTTGGACCGTTCCCTTGGATATTCTCAAGCTTCTGTATTTACTGATTGATTGTTTCTTGTTATTACAAATATCGTACGGGAGAAGGGTGTTGTAAAATTTTAAGGAGTAGGTTCCAACAATTTATTGTTCAATTATAACTTCAATTACAACCCTAGAGCAACCACTAGGTTTTATAGACTAATAGGATTCAAGGTCTCGATTTCGAGATATTGGTCTACAAACAAAAAACTTAAAAACAAATTTTAATCGGTTTTTTTCTGCGAAAGTTCATAAAATAAACTACGTACAAAATAAATTTTTGAAAAAAATATGTAATTTAAACTCAGTATTTTGTGACAAAATACACGTAAATAGATACATATTTTTATTGGAACTGTTAGCTGATATGACTTTGTTGTTCTGAGTATGTGCATCAATATTGACATGAAAAACGTAGTTCAATATTTCAAAAAATTGTTTGTTTTTAAACACCTGTGTTTTCTAAACCAATGTTAAATTTCAACATCTGTCTGGACGTTATTGTTGTTTTGGATACAACCTTCCAGCTGAGTTAGTGATCTCAGATGTATCGTACTCTGTCTTATCATGGATTGGCCAATAGTAAAACGATTTTATGCAAATTTTTCCAAACACCTTTGGGAATTCTTTAAATAAAATATAATTTAAAAAAAAACTATTCGGATGTTTTTGAAGAGGAAATTCTGTTCTTTCAAATGCATTAAAATATTAAACTAACTTTCAGTATTAAAATCGCATATTGTTAACATTACTATGATTATTTTTGGTGGTATTTTCATTTTAAAATATTTATTCATAGATTCAATGTTCCTAAGAATCCCATAGGATTTCGTGCTGTTTCCCGTTATCCCACGGAAGGCTTTTTAGATATCTATAATCCCACAAAAAGCGATAAATCCCACGATATAACAGAACTGCTTATGTCTGGCATTTTGAATATTTTGAGTAAGTATTCCACATGTAACTTACGCGTTTTGATAACGAGCGGTGATAATCCTGTTTCGATTTTAATCATGTAGTTCGGTGCACGCAGAAAAATTGACCTTAACCGAGTGGAATTTTCGCTCGGTTAAAAAAAAATGTGTTGAAATCAACTAAGTCTCTGTAGAAAACAAATGAGTTATTATTGTTAAAAACTACCGTGTTAAAAAGGTTAAATACATGTTGTTAAAAATAACACACTAAATGTTTGTTATCAATTAAGTTGCTTCGTTAATATTAACCAACCAGTCTCGTTTTCCTGTTTGGTTAAATTCAAACAAGTATCTTGGTTAAGAAAAACCTACTAAATTTGGGGTTTTAACACATTGATTGGTTATTAATAACCGTGCTACTCATGTAAAATTAACCAAACGAATGTGTGTTAAAATCTAACAAGCTCTCTGTTAAAAACAACCAATAAACGTTGCTTAAATACAACCAATGACTTGTTTGTTTTTAACCCTTTTACTCGTGAGAATTTAACCAAGCGAATGTGTGTTAAAATCTAACAAGCTCTCTGTTGAAAACAACCAATAAACGTTGCTTAAATACAACCAATGACTTGTTTGTTTTTAACCCTTTTACTCGTGAGAATTTAACCAAGCGAATGTGTGTTAAAATCTAACAAGCTCTCTGTTGAAAACAACCAATAAACGTTGCTTAAATACAACCAATGACTTGTTTGTTTTTAACCCTTTTACTCGTGAGAATTTAACCAAGCGAATGTGTGTTAAAATCTAACAAGCTCTCTGTTGAAAACAACCAATAAACGTTGCTTAAATACAACCAATGACTTGTTTGTTTTTAACCCTTTTACTCGTGAGAATTTAACCAAGCGAATGTGTGTTAAAATCTAACAAGCTCTCTGTTGAAAACAACCAATAAACGTTGCTTAAATACAACCAATGACTTGTTTGTTTTTAACCCTTTTACTCGTGAGAATTTAACCAAGCGAATGTGTGTTAAAATCTAACAAGCTCTCTGTTGAAAACAACCAATAAACGTTGCTTAAATACAACCAATGACTTGTTTGTTTTTAACCCTTTTACTCGTGAGAATTTAACCAAGCGAATGTGTGTTAAAATCTAACAAGCTCTCTGTTGAAAACAACCAATAAACGTTGCTTAAATACAACCAATGACTTGTTTGTTTTTAACCCTTTTACTCGTGAGAATTTAACCAAGCGAATGTGTGTTAAAATCTAACAAGCTCTCTGTTGAAAACAACCAATAAACGTTGCTTAAATACAACCAATGACTTGTTTGTTTTTAACCCTTTTACTCGTGAGAATTTAACCAAGCGAATGTGTGTTAAAATCTAACAAGCTCTCTGTTGAAAACAACCAATAAACGTTGCTTAAATACAACCAATGACTTGTTTGTTTTTAACCCTTTTACTCGTGAGAATTTAACCAAGCGAATGTGTGTTAAAATCTAACAAGCTCTCTGTTGAAAACAACCAATAAACGTTGCTTAAATACAACCAATGACTTGTTTGTTTTTAACCCTTTTACTCGTGAGAATTTAACCAAGCGAATGTGTGTTAAAATCTAACAAGCTCTCTGTTGAAAACAACCAATAAACGTTGCTTAAATACAACCAATGACTTGTTTGTTTTTAACCCTTTTACTCGTGAGAATTTAACCAAGCGAATGTGTGTTAAAATCTAACAAGCTCTCTGTTGAAAACAACCAATAAACGTTGCTTAAATACAACCAATGACTTGTTTGTTTTTAACCCTTTTACTCGTGAGAATTTAACCAAGCGAATGTGTGTTAAAATCTAACAAGCTCTCTGTTGAAAACAACCAATAAACGTTGCTTAAATACAACCAATGACTTGTTTGTTTTTAACCCTTTTACTCGTGAGAATTTAACCAAGCGAATGTGTGTTAAAATCTAACAAGCTCTCTGTTGAAAACAACCAATAAACGTTGCTTAAATACAACCAATGACTTGTTTGTTTTTAACCCTTTTACTCGTGAGAATTTAACCAAGCGAATGTGTGTTAAAATCTAACAAGCTCTCTGTTGAAAACAACCAATAAACGTTGCTTAAATACAACCAATGACTTGTTTGTTTTTAACCCTTTTACTCGTGAGAATTTAACCAAGCGAATGTGTGTTAAAATCTAACAAGCTCTCTGTTGAAAACAACCAATAAACGTTGCTTAAATACAACCAATGACTTGTTTGTTTTTAACCCTTTTACTCGTGAGAATTTAACCAAGCGAATGTGTGTTAAAATCTAACAAGCTCTCTGTTGAAAACAACCAATAAACGTTGCTTAAATACAACCAATGACTTGTTTGTTTTTAACCCTTTTACTCGTGAGAATTTAACCAAGCGAATGTGTGTTAAAATCTAACAAGCTCTCTGTTGAAAACAACCAATAAACGTTGCTTAAATACAACCAATGACTTGTTTGTTTTTAACCCTTTTACTCGTGAGAATTTAACCAAGCGAATGTGTGTTAAAATCTAACAAGCTCTCTGTTGAAAACAACCAATAAACGTTGCTTAAATACAACCAATGACTTGTTTGTTTTTAACCCTTTTACTCGTGAGAATTTAACCAAGCGAATGTGTGTTAAAATCTAACAAGCTTCTCTGTTGAAAACAACCAATAAACGTTGCTTAAATACAACCAATGACTTGTTTGTTTTTAACCCTTTTACTCGTGAGAATTTAACCAAGCGAATGTGTGTTAAAATCTAACAAGCTCTCTGTTGAAAACAACCAATAAACGTTGCTTAAATACAACCAATGACTTGTTTGTTTTTAACCCTTTTACTCGTGAGAATTTAACCAAGCGAATGTGTGTTAAAATCTAACAAGCTCTCTGTTGAAAACAACCAATAAACGTTGCTTAAATACAACCAATGACTTGTTTGTTTTTAACCCTTTTACTCGTGAGAATTTAACCAAGCGAATGTGTGTTAAAATCTAACAAGCTCTCTGTTGAAAACAACCAATAAACGTTGCTTAAATACAACCAATGACTTGTTTGTTTTTAACCCTTTTACTCGTGAGAATTTAACCAAGCGAATGTGTGTTAAAATCTAACAAGCTCTCTGTTGAAAACAACCAATAAACGTTGCTTAAATACAACCAATGACTTGTTTGTTTTTAACCCTTTTACTCGTGAGAATTTAACCAAGCGAATGTGTGTTAAAATCTAACAAGCTCTCTGTTGAAAACAACCAATAAACGTTGCTTAAATACAACCAATGACTTGTTTGTTTTTAACCCTTTTACTCGTGAGAATTTAACCAAGCGAATGTGTGTTAAAATCTAACAAGCTCTCTGTTGAAAACAACCAATAAACGTTGCTTAAATACAACCAATGACTTGTTTGTTTTTAACCCTTTTACTCGTGAGAATTTAACCAAGCGAATGTGTGTTAAAATCTAACAAGCTCTCTGTTGAAAACAACCAATAAACGTTGCTTAAATACAACCAATGACTTGTTTGTTTTTAACCCTTTTACTCGTGAGAATTTAACCAAGCGAATGTGTGTTAAAATCTAACAAGCTCTCTGTTGAAAACAACCAATAAACGTTGCTTAAATACAACCAATGACTTGTTTGTTTTTAACCCTTTTACTCGTGAGAATTTCCCAAAAATAAAGTAACATTCTGTTCAAAAAAAGAGAATTCTCCTCGATTTATTTTACATTCCATTTTTCCATAAAACAATTCTATAAAACATTTTCATCGAAATATGTACCTATCTGATATTTGTTATACGTAGAAATTGTGTATCTGTTAATTTTATCATTCAACTTGGTAAATTTCAACAAACACATACTGTTGTTTCTTAACAAGTTATACGCACACCACGAATTACGACGCTGCTTTTTCAAAACGCAGAAACCAGGGATGAAAAAATAATCGCAATTGTACTTTTATCGACACAGTTGATTTAAAGATATATACAAGTACGATTTGCCCAAATTCAGAACTTTGATGAATATATTCTACTTCTGAAAATACGTTCCGACATTCCTTCCGAATTTAGTACATTCACATTTCACGAACAAACTAAATTCTAAACAGGCTAATACAGCCTTAAAAACAAAGTTTTCTCTACTACTTTTTTGGCTTGCAATAGGAAAAAAAGAACACAGACAAAAATGGCCAAAGCAACAATTTTTTTTTTACATTTTTGTCTGATAAAATATGGCTTTTACTCTTAATTGTAGCTAGGCACTTGAAAACTAATTTAAGATAGGTATCTAATTGTAAGAAAATTTGCCAAAGGTACAAATTTAATGCAAAATAAATATTAGCTTTTTATTGAGTCCAATTGACATAATGGCCTTAACGCAATATTAATCTAATCTGTTTCTGTAGATATAATGAAGTAAAATTAAGTAATTTTTCACTCTGCGATTCAATCATTTTGAGAACCAAGCTAATGAAAAAAGCTACACTTTTGCACATGCTGAACAAAATGGTATAGTCTTTAGTTTAGCCCTTTACTTCAAAATTTGTAAGTACCAAACTCGTTTCGACCTATGCGTTGGTGAGAGATGATAATAATAAAACTTATATCGTTTTCCACGCGGCAAAAAGAAGCGTCCGGCAGAGTCCGGAATCAAAAAGATAGATTCTGAGATTTCATCTAATTGTGCTCTACAATATGGTATATATAGTCCTGCATTTATCACTTTATTTCAAAATTTGTTAGTACCAGACTTGTTTTGAACTATGCGTTTTGTGAGAGTTGATAATAACTAAACTCATAATGCAAGTGGTACATACACATTTTAAAATAAAGATACAAACAGAAAATTATATATACCATCTTGTAAAGCACAGTTAGGAGAATTTGAAGAAACCAAGGAAGTATTGGTAACCAATCTCGACTTCCAGGAGCAGCCTTGAATAAATCGTCTTTTTCATTGCTGTGCTGCCTTTGCTAGGCCTTTGCGATCACAAATTATTCACGCACAATTGAACCCATTTCGGTACAGCACCTAAAAAATCAGTTTTGTCATCCCTGGTAGAAAATATGTGTGTGGCTGTTGATACAGATCATTCACGAACAATGGAAAACATTTGGGTACAATACCAAAAACTCGTTTTACATTCCTGGTAGGTAGAAATATGTGTGTGGCTGCAGATACAGTCAACTCGGTTAATATCTACAAACACAAGGCTTCTCGTTCATCTGTAAAACAGTGTGTCTCGGTTGATTTTAACACATACATCGTGTTATACGCATACGCATACTATCGCGAATTATGAACGACGCACGCTGCTCGCGACTAGTAATTGAGTCATTAAGTGTTGAACCTTTGTAGTGGCTGGTGGTGTGAAATCTGTGATAAGTGAAAATAAAAAAAACAAAAAAGACAAGGAAAAATAAAAAATTCATATTTATTGGTGAGTACATAATATTATTATCTTGTTTTCCTCTTGTTTAAAACAAATTATTGTCAATTTTGGTGGTTTTTATGTGAAAAAAGAAATAGAACTAAAGCAACGAATTTCAACGTAGTACTCGGTTAATAATTGCCGAGTTGAGAAACACTCGGTTAATATCAACCCTTTCAGTCTGGTATCGTGTTTTGACATGTTTTTTTCTTCTGGGATTCAGGTTCTTTATTAGCGAGTGCATTAACTATGTTGTTTTTCTCGAGTTTTAAACAATTTATTGTCAATTTTGGTGATATTCAAGTGAAAAAAAAATAGAACCAAAGCAAAGAATTTCAACCTAGTACTCGGTTAATAATTGCCGAGTTGAGAAACACTCGGTTAATATCAACCCTTTCAGTCTGGTATCGTGTTTTGACATGTTTTTTTCTTCTGGGATTCAGGTTCTTTATTAGCGAGTGCATTAACTATGTTGTTTTTCTCGAGTTTTAAACAATTTATTGTCAATTTTGGTGATATTCAAGTGAAAAAAAAATAGAACCAAAGCAAAGAATTTCAACCTAGTACTCGGTTAATAATTGCCGAGTTGAGAAACACTCGGTTAATATCAACCCTTTCAGTCTGGTATCGTGTTTTGACATGTTTTTTTCTTCTGGGATTCAGGTTCTTTATTAGCGAGTGCATTAACTATGTTGTTTTTCTCGAGTTTTAAACAATTTATTGTCAATTTTGGTGATATTCAAGTGAAAAAAAAATAGAACCAAAGCAAAGAATTTCAACCTAGTACTCGGTTAATAATTGCCGAGTTGAGAAACACTCGGTTAATATCAACCCTTTCAGTCTGGTATCGTGTTTTGACATGTTTTTTTCTTCTGGGATTCAGGTTCTTCATTAGCGAGTGCATTAGTTTTGTTTTTCTTGGGCTTTTTTTTTCTTTTATGGCGATGTTCGCAACTTTTCTGGGACGAACTATTTAAAATGATTTCTGTCTATGTTTTCATCATTTCGAATCGTTTGTCACCAATAAATGGCGAACATCGTCTTAAAACCAGGCATAGCCTTAGTTCTCAATGTTTCTGTCAGTAGTAATTTAGTAATTAAATGATCGTATTTTGATATGCACATGCTCATATTAACACGTGCTTCACAGTTATCTAAAATGGATGAAGAAGTGTCAACCTTACTAAAGGAGTGGGGCCTGGAAGCCTACGTAGACATTTTTAAAGGTTCGTTTATATACCAAAACGTAAATTTATACAATATTATTCGCATATAAGAAAGTTGTAATTTGCTTAAAGTATTTTTGCTACACATGTGTTTTGCATTTTTGATTTCGATTCCTTACGGCACGAAAATTCTTTTGCGCTTGAAAAGCTTTTTAGAAGCTTGTGTTTTTCACAGACGATTCTTTCTTATACGCGACTTTCTTATGCAAGGTGGTGCAAAATTAATCCTCCAATTTTGTTTTTGAATTACTTTTTTGCTAAATTAATTTGATTGACGTACGAAGCTATTTGCAAAAATTATAAAATCTTCCGAAAGGGTGATTAAATTTGCGCCATTTTGTATATCTGATAAAAACCTATACTTTGCAAGTGATTAACTACGTGACATTGGTTAATTTTCATTTATAACAGAAAATGCTATAACTTCAATGTCTTTGGCGCTGCTTGGTGCCAGAGAGATAAAGGAAATGATCCCAGTTATAGGGCATCGGGTTCTGTTTACACGGAATTTCGAAGAATGGCGGAAAGCTATGCACCCTAATGCGTCCACGACTTTGGTTGGTTCATATTATTTAACCATTTGAAATGGTAGAAATAAAGTCTTTTTATTTTTCAGACTTTTGAAACTTCAGAATTATCTCTTGCTACAAACACACAAGAACAAAACGACTGCCTTAATTTCTCTTTTAGTGAGATTCTGCCAAATTTCGCTGTTAGCGACAGAGGGGATGCACTAGATTCCCCTTCAAGCGTTGTTGCTGATGATCAATTCAGCGAAAGTTTAGATGTAAGTACAGGGTTTAAATCGGAAAGGTGATTAGTGTTGATTGATGGTCTCTGCTTTCAATTTGCGTTTCTTTATGCATTCAGAGATCAATCAGAATAAATTGACTTATCTATCAGTTTGAGTAAAAAACACTGCATTTATAATCAACTAAGAGAAGGTGATTATAATAGGTGATTGCCACTAATAGCTTTAGCCGATAGTACAAAGGGTTTTTTTTTCACTTATTTTATTAATTATTAATATATTTCACTAATTTTTTATATTTATATGCACATTAAAATATTTTGTTACTAGGAACTTAACAAGCTGCTCGAAAGCTCACTGGAAGGAACCGGTCTACTGTCGCTGGATAAAACTCGACCGCTGGATAACGTTGCTCGACTGCGATTGGTGCGTATTGTCTGCACCAACATTTTAAAGAAAAACCCGGAAAAAAATATCACAGCTCAAATTTATGGGCACTGGACAAATCAGATTGTTCATTTGTTCCCTACCGAGAATAGATCGGTATATTTTCACAACAAGCTGATAAATTCGAGTCGTGGGGTTGTAAACAGATTGGCTGGAAAATTGCCAGATCACATCCACAATCTAAAACGAAAATACCGGGAAAGTGGTGTTATCACTAAAAGGAAGCGTTCGTTTTCCGCTTCTGCGACGTCGTCACCTTCCTCCAGTCGAGTATCCTCTCCCGCATCAGTATCACATCCTATAAAGCGCCTAGCAACAGCTGCCAATTTCGAAGACTTCGAAGGACAATTCCAAGAAGATCTCCAATGGCTAAAAAATTCTAGCCATCCATGGGAAACAACCGAGGACAAATGGGAGAAAACGACCCATGCCCGACTTCACCATTTAAAGGATATGAGCATATCCGAGTATTTTGAGGAATATCCGGCCTTAAAAAAACCATTGGGATTTAAACTGGTAATATTTCATAGAAGTATAATTATATCAGAAATACATTATACATATATTTAGTCTTTAACGTGAACTACAGTTTCACAAGTAAAAGCTCTTATATTTATTAGTTCAGATTTTACTCATAGTTGTCACATAAATGCTTGCGTTATCTATGAGTTTCGATCTTTTCTTTTTATTTGGATATAGTTCAGGCTTTTCTTTACATATAATATTATGTAATTCTTCTTTTCTCTACAGCTGGTAAGGGATTTCGATAAAATATACAGCGACAACTGCAACGGACTGGTTGAAAATTTTCCAAAATTAAAAAAGGACATTTTCCAACTTGCTAGAAGCAAGGGAAAAGGAGTAAGAGGAAAGGATAAATACTTCGCTCACCTGCTGACTCGGGAAAATCGTAAGAAAACGTCATTTGTTAATAAATACATAACCTGCTAATCGAAATAAATCGAAGAATTTCCGATTCGATCGAATTTCAGAAAAAGCGTGGATATTTTAGCTTTACTAGATTGTTCCGAAAAATTTGTTTTTGTTTTGACCATTATGTTTTCTTTAGAAGAAAAAAACAAATCTGCATCATATTTTCTCTATATTTTTTAGCGCATTCTCTATATAGGTATAATTCTTCGAATCAGATTTGCACACATTTTGTGTAGAAAAATTAATTGGACGCATATGACTTATAATTGTTTTATTATTTTATATTTTCTCAGTTTCTGAAGAGATCAGCAACCTCGCGGCATTCCTGCTAATCCCTTCATTGTTGACCACATCAAACGTTAAGGTCAAAGGATCGAAGCAGAAAATTTGGCGACCCTCTAAGGCGGAAGCAAGGGATGGATTCATAACGAGAGTTGCAACGGATGCAGAGATAGATGCAGCAATTACCAGCAGGCGAGAAAAACTACAAGGTATTGGCCTTACATTACAGCCCTTCATTATAGTAGTAGGTAACTCAATCGATGCTATTGGGTCCTATTTTGTAGTTGTAGATGAAACTAAATATTTACTACCTACCATTTTAGAGGCAGTAGATGTTTGTTTCAAACTAATTTTTATTATTAATGCTGAATATCCGCCAGAGAGTAGATGTTCTTGGCTGTTTATTCAAAAAGCATTTTTTAAAATTAAGACAGAGTTCGATAAGGAATCTACCGCGGCCAATACCTTGTTGGGAGAGTTAGGTGTCAAGGAAAGTTAGAGTTTTCCCCTTCCAATTCATTTTCTTACAATGGTTGTTTGTTTCTTATGCAGATCCTACTTAAAGGATCTCAAAGTTCTAAGGCACCACTTTGATTTCAATCACAGTGACCATAACTTCACAACTTATAAATGTCGCGAAGGAGATTGTAAGCGATCGTTTCCAATTTTCAATTCCTTTAGAAGACACTTTAAAAAAAAACACGATTTTCAATGTTCAAATAATCCAACAAATTCTGAGAAGAATGCGGATATACTTAATGAAAGTGTTGTTGCAGAAAAACAATTAGAACAAACCAATAAAACTGAAAATACAGAAACCCTGTCACTTGATAAATCACTATCACTTTTTATAGCATCCCTTTATGCAAATGTGATCTTGCCTAGAAACGTAGTGCAAAAAGTGATTGATGGCTTAGCAGAATATTTCGGTTCATTAAGTTCAAATTTGCAGAACTGTGTAGACAATATATGTATTGAGCATTCTCTATCTAATGATGTTTCAAATCAATTAATGCAAGCACTTGTTCCTTCAATCACCTCCCCCTTAGAATGTTTCCGAACAGAACAAAAAAGAATTTCTTATTTCACAAAACAAAAATCATACATTGAGCCTAAGGGAATAATAATCGGCCAAAGGTTCGATTATGTCAAAAAAGGTGGAATAACACGTATGGAACCTATTCCGTGCCAAGAACATTTTATATCTTTAAGAGATATATTGCAAAGATTTTTCTCCCTCGAGAACGTACTTTCGGAAACTTTTGAATATATGGACAGTCTTCGAAATAAAGATGGAATGGAAAATTTTATTCAAGGTTCACATTGGAAAGAAAGACTTAAGCACCATTCAAATCGCATTGTGTTACCTCTATTTATGTACTTCGATGATTATGAAATCGGAAACGTTCTAGGAAGTCATGCTGGTGTTCACAAACTAGGAGCTGTGTACGTCTCAGTTCCATGTCTTCCACCTTGGCGCTCCTCAGTTCTGTCCAACATATTCCTTATTTTATTATTTCATTCATCCGACAGAGTATCTTTTGGTAATAATGTTATATTTCAACCAATTATTGATGAGTTTAATTTTTTAAGCGAAGTGGGCATAGAAATAGATATTCCATCTTTCAAGGGATCTTTATTTTTTGAACTAGCTCTGATTCTTGGTGACAATTTAGGAATACACTCTCTGATTGGGTTCGTAGAGAGCTTTTCAGCAAATTTTTCTTGTAGAGTGTGCAAAGTTACAAAAGATGTATTGAAAAAGCAACTTTACGAAGATACAACACTTCTTCGAACAATGGCAAGCTATGAAGCAGATCTGGCTTTAAATAATTTATCTTTAACCGGCATTAAGGAAAAGTGCGTTTTTCTGGGCATAAACAACTTCGACTTGTTTCAACAGGTGGGCGTCGATATTATGCATGATATGCTAGAGGGTGTTGCCAAATACATTTTGAGTTTTATACTTTCAGAGTATACCGAAAAAAACAAATTTTTTTCTTTAACAATTTTCAATGATAAGCTATTAGCTTTCTCATATGGCCCTGATACTAAAAACAAACCTTGCCCTATCGAAAGAGAACATCTTAGGCGGGGAAATGTGCGTTTATCTTCAGGAGAAACGCTTACTCTTTTGCGGTTTTTGGGTTTACTTATAGGTGACTTTGTGCCGAGGGGTAATATTATTTGGGAAATGTATATAAAATTAAGACAAATTGTTGACATACTTCTTAGTATAAATGTTTCTGTTGGAACAGAAGATTTCTTGCAAGTATTAATAGCTGAACTTAATGAACAATATACTACACTTACCGAGGACTGTCTTAAGCCAAAGTTCCACAATCTCATTCACTACCATACCGCTTTTAAAAAATACGGCCCATTAACATCTTTGTGGTCAATGAGGTTCGAAGCTAAGTATAGGCAATCCAAAATGTCGGCTAGATCATCATGTAACCGAATGAATATCACTTTAACCTTAGCAATGAAACATCAACTTCAACTTAATGAAATGTTTTTAAGGGGAAAACTTTCTATCTACTTGACGTTGGACCCAAAAAATATGGCATGTTATTTGAACTTGATAATATACGATCACAGCTATCACTGGACCCTAATAAAACGTTGACTATGGTCAGTTGGGCGACCATGTCTTCTGTACATTATAAAAAGGGATCCGTCTTAGTAAAAAGTCTTAGTTCAGATTGTTATTTGTACGACTTTTTTGTATTGGAAAAAATATATTTGTATGACTCAAGTCAATTGATTTTTGTTGGTATAGTACTTAAAACTAAATGTTTCGATGAACACTACTATGCATATGAGGTAGAAGTTCCATTAATACCTCAACAAATTGTTATTCCACTTGAATTTTTTCTATCGCCAATTCCTAACACTTTAAATATTTTATCTAACTCCAAGCAGTACGTTATTTTAAGAAGTCCACTATAAATAAAAAATAGATTAAATTATAAATGTAAATGATTTCGCTTTAACACTGCAGATTTCATAAATATGCTAATTAAAATAATATTATGTAAATTAATTTATAAAAATACACAATTTTGCACATTTCTTTTTAAATGATGAAATTTATGACCCATATATTTTAAGTAAAATTAAGTTTTGCATTAAAATTAATAAAAACATGTAATAAACAGAAAACATATATTTTGTATTCAAAAATACATTACAAACGATATTATAATAAAAAATCTATGTACTTAATATGAAAAAGATTTTTTTTTTATTTTACGATAAAATTATCCCTTTTAGATGGTTCAATTTTCAGGTGCACTCAAGTTCAACCAAGTAAACTGGTAAATTGGTACCACATGGACTGGCTAATAAGAAGTAAGTAGTTTGGTTAAATTCAACCAAGTAGATGTGCTAATTCCAACCGAGTAAGTTACGTAAATTTAACTTTTAGTTGGTTAAATGCTACCAAGAAAGTTGGCTAATTTTAACCAATTGGAATTGTTAAATGCAACCAAGTCGGTTGGTTAGTAACAACAGAGTAACATGGTTAAATCCAACCAAGTCGGTTGGTTGGTAACAACAGAGTAGCATGGTTAAATCCAACCAAGTCGGTTGGTTAGTAACAACAGAGTAACATGGTTAAATCCAACCAAGTCGGTTGGTTGGTAACAACAGAGTAACATGGTTAAATCCAACCAAGTAGGTTGGTTAGTAACAACAGAGTAGCATGGTTAAATCCAACCAAGTAGGTTGGTTAGTAACAACAGAGTAACATGGTTAAATCCAACCAAGTCGGTTGGTTAGTAACAACAGAGTAACATGGTTAAATCCAACCAAGTAGGTTGGTTAGTAACAACAGAGTAACATGGTTAAATCCAACCAAGTCGGTTGGTTAGTAACAACAGAGTAGCATGGTTAAATCCAACCAAGTCGGTTGGTTAGTAACAACAGAGTAACATGGTTAAATCCAACCAAGTCGGTTGGTTAGTAACAACAGAGTAACATGGTTAAATCCAACCAAGTAGGTTGGTTACTAACAACAGAGTAACATGGTTAAATTCAACCAAGTCGGTTGGTTAGTAACAACAGAGTAACATGGTTAAATCCAACCAAGTCGGTTGGTTAGTAACAACAGAGTAACATGGTTAAATCCAACCAAGTCGGTTGGTTAGTAACAACAGAGTAACATGGTTAAATCCAACCAAGTCGGTTGGTTAGTAACAACAGAGTAACATGGTTGAATTCAACCATGTGTATTGGCTAATAACAACAGAGTAACTTGGTTGAATTCAGCCAAGTGGGTTGGCTAATAACAACAGATTGAATATGTTGAATTCTACCAAGTGAGTCGGCTAATAGCAACAGACTAAGTAGGTCAAATTCTAACAAGTTAGTTGGTTAAATACAACCAAGTAGGTTGGCTAATTTCAATCAAGTGAGTTGGATAATAACAACACAGTTACGTGGTTAAATTCAACCAAGTGGGTTCGCTTATAACAACAGAGTAACTTGGTTAAATTCAACCATGTGTATTAGCTAATAACAACAGAGTAACATGGTTTAATTCAACCATTGGGTTGGCTAATAACAACAGAGTAATTTGGTTAAATTATACCAAGTTAGTTTGTTATTTACGACCGAGCAAATTTGGAGGGGAAATTGATAAATCGGTTATTTTTAACAGAGTTTCGTTAAACAAGTTGACTCGGTTTATTTTAATCAACTAACTCTGTAGGAGCTATATTAACAGTATCACTTGGTAGTTTTTAACCGAAAGTCGGTTGTTTTTAAATAAGCGATTTTTCTGCGTGTGTCGTTTTAAGTAGGTGAAAACATCTTTTTACATAATATCTTAACAGTTTTTCTACGGTTGTATACTTTTCATATTCCCAGGGTTGAACAGCATACATCATCACAGATTCAGCCACGGCTTCAAAAACTTTGTATTTTATACTGTATATTAGAAAAACACTTTCTCGAAGTTGCACATATCCACTTTTGGCCTTAATAAGTTTTTCATTAAGGTGGCTTTCTGTATCCATGGTTACTGGTTATCGTAACACCCAGATACTTATATGCTCTCACTTATATCTCAATCGGTTTCCTATTGAAGTGCCAATTATCCCTACAAGACATTCTGCCAGATCCCTTCTTGACGATCATTACTTTCGACTTACTCAAAGATATTTCAGGATAATTGTTTGGATCTGATATGTTTCCTTTTTTGTGGATTGGGTTTATAACGTTTTTGTTTTAATTGTTGCGGTATATCACATGTTTCCATGAATTTGTTAAATGCCTCTGTAAGTACACCGACAAGATCATCTGTTCCATATGAAAAAAATTCCACTGCAACTCTATCCACCCCTGGTGTTTTTCCTCCCTTCAATCTGTTGATCATCCAGCGTACTTCCTCCTGCGTAAAAGGAATATCTAATACATCACTAAAGAACGATGGTACTGCGTACTGGATAGATAGCGCATTTGATAACTGAACATCCCTACTGTCCAAAGAATGTAATTCCTTGCATTTATCAGAATCAAACACGCCGTTCATTATTCGAGAACCATATCTGCCACTTAGATCCAAAAACGTACTTCCTCTCGGATTTATGATACCATTCTTTGATTTTCTTACTTATCCAGCGAAAGAATTTTCTTTTGCCCAATCCTTGCATTTAAGTCACCAATTATAATAATACTATCAGTATCATCAGTATCAGAGACCGAAGTCTCTCTCTCGCTGGAACCAATATATATTTAAAATATTTAAAGTTGTTGTTAAATAATTTATTATCATCTTCAATAACAAATGTTTCATATAAAAAAAAAAAAAAAAAAATAATAAGGACTTATTAATTAGGCCTGCTACATTATAATTTAATATTTTAATATTGGCGAAATTTTTATTATTTTTATTTTTATTTTAGCAGACGACGCCTATACCCTATGCTAACCTAGAGCTCGACCATGACTCTCTGGTAGTTGTTCTTGTTAAGCCGCTTCTACTTTGACCACTAGGTATCGCTTGTGACGGTTTGTTTACATCTCTGACTTGACAGGTCTCGGATCCGGGCTCAAGCAGGTTGAACCACGGTTGTTTACTTAAATCTGTCTGGTACAGATGATTTAATTCCTAGATTCCATCTGCATCCTTATTGAACAGAAGTCCTAACGTTTGACTCCGTCGAAATACTTTCTCATTGATGATAATTTTATCATCTCTTACCACTACTGATATCGTTGGATTAACCTCTATCAGCCGCCTTCTTATATTCAACTATCGATTTCGCTTCTGCCTGATTGTAGCGGGAAGATCTTTAAAAATTGTGACTCCAGTGTTCTTTAAGGCTTTCGATGATTTTAGTGCTATGATGAGTTTTTGTTTTGACTCAAGCTTGATTACAAAGTTCTTCACTTTTGAGTTCCGCGAGCGTATCTCATGAATTTGCAAACAATCCATTGACAGCGGTGGTTGAACAATGCTTGCGCAGACGCTTTTCATCAATTCATCTTTATCCTGTTGGATTGTAACTCTCATCATTGATGAGATTGTTTTCGTTGTTTTTTCTTTTTAGCTCTTCCACGCGATTTTCAAATTTTGTTTCCTAGTGCGGCTACATTGGTTGATAGTTGGACATTTTGCTCAAAGATTTTTTGATTTAACATCGCAGTGTCTCGTAGCCTTAAGTCGATTTATTTGCCTAGCATTTCTGTTAAATCGACTTTAGACATGGATCCAACTAAATCTTCAGCAATATTTTCAGAGATTTGCGACTTTTTCTGTTCGTTGAACGTTTTAGGGGATGTTTCCTTTGACTTACGCTTGTGCATATAGTATATTCTTTCAATGAGGCTATGAGCGCTCAATCTTGCAGGAAATGTACTATAAGAGTCTTAATCTTCTAGAACTCACTTAAATTTCATCTGATGGTGCTGGTGTTTGGTGTTGTGAATAATTTGAAACTTATAACTTATAACATATTTATATGAGAAAATTGTATCTTTTCACTTTTATGCGAGCAGTTGCAAAATAGACTTCTCATTTTTGACAGCTTACGTGAATTATAATGTTATAATATAACTTAACCTCCGAACAAAGTTGTGAAACTAAATCCAATGTGTCTTCATTGCGACAGGGGAGTACTCTGCTTGTGCACTCATAGGCTTTGTTTCTGTTATTTGTTACCCAATGAATTTAAATCATTTGACGTGCCACCCTGTACATTATATATAATTCTATATGTATATATTATTGAACAAGGAAATGTGTTGTATCCATATGCGTGTGCTATATTCAAAAACATATCATCACAGCCTTGACTATCTTTTCGCGTTCCAATTACTCCCCCAACACAAATTGGAATGCAAAATTTCATAGTGGAAGGGAGGAATTAAAAAAAAAACTTATTGCATAAGCGAATAAAAAGAATAAGCAAAAAGAATCATCAAGCAAAATATAATTTTTTCTTTCGCAAATGATGGTTGGGAAAAGGTGTGGATGGATTTTGTGTTTATCGAAAAAAAAAGTACCGTTAATGAGGACGAATTGTGCTGGTTAAAGGAAATAACATTTATTTGCAGGTTTAGATCATTAGATGGGTTGCTCCGGGTTAGACTCTATTTTCAGGTAGCTTCTCAACACGAATTTAAATTGCTGAAATAAAAAACTAGCGGGTATACCTACTAGTAGCTGTAGTTTATAGCTGCAACTTTGGTTTCATATTGTTTGATAGTATTATATACTACTTACTTTCTTTCATTAAGGACCCCCAATGAAAACTTCTTGAGATATCTCAAAAAAATTTTATTGTGTTGAATTACTATCAAAATATTTATGAATGGAATTCGACTTCGTTCATGTGTCGACCATGGGAACGTATTCAGCGGTTGATACGTTAAACCCAATTTTCGATGACTCGGCCGCACTTTTCGACCGATACGGCCGCTAATTCGCGTTCAATATTTGCTGTGAGCTCCTATAACGCCGCCCTCTTGTTGGCATAGACCAATGATTTAATGTAGTACCATCAACGTTTAGAGGCTTTAAATCACACGATCTCGGCGGAAAATCCACGGGTTGGTTTCTCGAGATAACACGTTCACCGAACTGAGACTTCAATAACTCGACTGTTGCACCCGCTGTGTGGCTTGTGGTACCGTCTTGTTGGAACCACGTATCACTGATGTCCAATTCATTATTTTATTGGGGAAGCCGTTTAACCAAAAATGCGCTTCATCACAGCGTTAATGCTCTTTAAGTTGCGACCACCGACTCGGAATTTCGGTGGTAAATTTTAATTGTTTGTAAAAGTTGTTCCTTCGTGTACTTCACCATGATGAAAATGTTGATTTTACTGAATATTTTGACATTGACAGTTCGCTAATTGGTTATAAGGTGCGATCATACTGAAAGTTAGAAGTTGCCAAGTCGCTAATGAAAGGCCCCTTACAACAATTTAAAATTGAATTTCCTTAGACTTGTTTATACGGATATAATTTATTCAATGAGAAGATTTTACTACATATTCAAAATTAACTGACCTAAAGAGGCTATCGGACATAAACTAAAATACCCGTATAAAGTACATTTACCCCAAATTTGAGGTGTCGTGTTTAACAACCTTTTCCGTTGTCAACATATTCGAATCTGAATATTAAAATTGCTGAACAATAATTATGCGGGGTGAAGCATAATATGATAAGCTATGAATGTCTACACTTAATTTAAGCAGTTTTTTTTTTTAATTCACATTAGTTGTATAGCTTCCTCTGAACGAGTATAACCAGTAATGATGGATCATCAACATCCATCACCACATCTTTAACGGACCCCCTGTTTTCTGAAAGATAAAAACAGTTTTCTGTCAAAAAATATGAGGCGTTGTACTCCCTTTGATCAAAAATGATTACCTCCAACAGTTTTACATTTCTCATTGTTAATCGAAACTTAAGAAATAACGAAAATAGATCTGTTAAATGGACACAAAATTTATAGGATTGGTACATACTAATTAATTATGATTATAACACATGATTTATTTACAATTGATTCTGTCTTATATTACCAAAATCTTTTGCAATGTGTTTTTATTGATTTAATTGGTTTAATGCAATAATATATTAACATTTAAAAAAATTGTAAAGTTCAAAACTTGATCTCGTTATTGAGACGTTAAATTTATGTCGGACTTAGGGATCAATTAGCAGATAGTTAAATATGAAGTAAAATACTATCTTTATATAAATCATGTAGGTAAACATATTCAGATTAAAATGAAAGTACAATTGCTTGGTAGAATGTCGATGTTAATGGGTTTTTATCAAAAAAAAAAAAAAAATAATAATAAGTGTAGTCTGCCTATCATAAATGTAGCATGTATGTGAGAGATAGGAAAAATGTTTGAAAATGCTCTAGAAAGATAATATCCAAAGAATTTACCAGTGACAATATAGAACAACATATCCGCTATATTGGAAAAGAGTTAATTGACAAGAAAGCAATTATTATTGAAAGTTTGTTAGCACTATAGGTGTGTACTTATTTGAACTTTTAATATAGGTAGAAGAAAAACGGAAGATGTAGTAACGGCAAATAAAATTAATTACAAATAAGACTGCTGCGCAAGAAAAAGGAAAGAAAACAAACAGAGAATTATTTAGTTATTTATTAATTGTTCATCAACATCATTTACAGAAGACTAATATAATCTTTAAGATTTAAATGAAGATGCCATTCGGAAAATTGTAGGGAAAATAATACATGAGTAATGAGTACACATATTTGGGAAATACAATAAGAAACAGTTATTTTATCTCGTAAAATATCTCTAGTTTAGTATAGTTAAGTATTTGCCGTTGCCATAGCTATGCCTTAAGAGTGTTTTGGAAGGAACTCTTATAACAGAATCTTCTAATGCTAAGAGGAAGGGCATACCAAATACGAATGGCATGAACTAAAAGTTGATGCTCTGTACATGTATAATTATACCGGGGGAGAACTAACATTAAAGACCGACTAGATTGTGTAAAAATGCGCTTGTTATAAAAATATGGAGGCTGTTTAGAGGTTATAATTATAATTTAATGGTGCACAATTTTTATATTTGATGTAAGCAGAAAAATGGTCATACCGTTTAAGGCCATAGACATAAAGAGTTATATTGTTGAACGCAACTCTTCTGAGTCTTCGCTTTGACGGATCATTTAGTGAGTAAGCCTTATCATGCAGGATCATGCATTTATTTCATACACATCAATTGTGTTGAGCGAAAAAAATACCAACACTATAATGCTCTTTCGGAATGACTGACTGAACGAGTCTCAGAAGTCTTACGTGAGTTCATCACATAGAGGACGGTGACGGCAGTAGTCAATTGTCAGATTCTAGGAGCTGAGGCCAGTGAACATTTTTCAGGACTAATCAGGGTGCTAAAACAAAGATGGGGGCGGATGAACCCTTTATGGGCCAACAGCAGGTCTCACATCCGACCCCTTCTGTCCAAGGGGTCCAAACCTGTACCTCCTGGTTGGGGGTTTTATGCCGGGGTAACTGCCCGACTACAGAAAAAGCGTATATTTACGAAGCAACAATAAGCCTTGGATACGGACGGTTTTACTGTTGACGAACCTGGCAAACCTAACAAGAATAACGAATTTCCGATCTGTACGTGGAATGATAGGTCCCTTAACGGACCGCATGCAGCCGAACAGTTAGCGGAGTCCCTGAACTGTTATAAACCAGACCGACTGGCTTCCAAAGAGTGCGATCGGATGGGGATGGCAAAAAAGGATGGAAAATTGCGATATTTATTACGGCGATTTTTATCGGCAGCAAAAACAGCGCTTATTCGGATGTCGAATTGTCGTTGGCGGCAGACTTAGGCAAGAAGTCTTATGTTTCAACCATGTGAACGAGCGCATCACGACAATCCGCATCAAGGCTAAATTCGAAAACATAAGCCTAATATGCGCACATAACCCTGCAGAGGAGAAAGAGGACGACACCAAAGAAAGCTCTTGGACAAAACTTAAGAGCAGTGCCCTAGATTTGACATTGAAATTGTCTTTAAAGCAAAGTTAGTGAAAAGGTTGAATAGTAATTTAGTCGACACCTTACCTCTGGTGAGGGGAACTCAACATAAAAAGATACCTATTCAATAAGTTTCTTTTTCAACCCACAGTCTTTATTTTTTGAACTATCTTATATTCCACAAAAAATTCTTAATCTACAATTTTATGGTTTGCCATTCGCTTTGATTTTACATGAGTACTCGGAATGTGATACTCATGCTCAGAATGCGAATGGCGTGCGCGTGTGGCGCAGGAAGTTATTTGATATGATAAAATTTAATGAAATAATGAAAATGTTGTGTACTATCGGAAAGTACAGCCTACACGACACCGCTTCGGTTAACGGATTTAAGCTGATCGATTTCGCGGCGGTACGAAATGTTGTCGTAGTATGCGTTTTCCGCAAATCGGTATTCACAAAGGTACATGGAAATCTAATGACTAATCACCGTCAACCAGATTGACCTCATTGCGATCGACGCAAGGCACTCCTTCAGTATCATGGATGTCCGAACGTTCCGAGGGGCCACATTGACTCTGACCATTAACTTGTTGGAGCCAAGGTACGACTCCGGATATCACGAACACAGCCAGGACAAGTGTATAGAGCTACTTGCAGAAGAGAAGAGACTAACACCGGCTTCTCAGGAGGAAAAATCAACAATACCGTCAACCCGAACTAGACGAAGTGAAGATAGCTATACGTAAGCTCAGGTCCAACAAAGCCGCTGGAGCAGATTGCCTAGCCGCCGAACTGTTCAAAGTGACAGGCGATGACTTGCTTAGGAACATGCATGAACTCATATGTAAGATATGGTCGGAGGAAAGTATGCCCGATGAATGCAACCTCAGTATTATTGAAGTATTGTGTGAGCGCCTGATGTGTACGCATGAACTCATTCGTAAACAACCTGATTGCTCCATATCAATGTGGCTTTCTGCAAGGAAAGTCCGCAAATCGGCCAAATAGTCACACTGCGGCATATCTTGGAAAAAAAATAATACCCACCACCTTTTCATCGTTTTCAAGGCCGCATACGACAGCATTTATAGCTGCATGTATAGTTTTGATACCCTGGCGATAGAGAATGCATGCTACTCCATCAAGGTCGGTAAAGAACTAACAGAGACCTTCGATATCAAAAAAGGATTTAGGCAAGGCAATAAGGCGATTCGCTGTCATCTGACTTAACATCGTTCTTGAATAGTGCTAACACCAAGGGCACGATTTTCGAAAAGTTTGTCCAATTACTCGTGAACGCCCATGATATTGACTTAATTGACAGAATACAGCGTAATGTCAATGGGGCGTTTGTGAGTATTGAGACTGAGGCGAGAAATATGGGCTTGGAAGTCAATGAGGGCAAGACAAAGTATATGCTGTGAACTAAAAATGACACTCAGCCCCGACGTCTCGTACAGAACGTCACCATAGACAGATAGATATGACTTTGAGGTGGTTAGGGACTTCGTCAACCTAGGGTTTGCCATAAACTCAGATAAAGACACCCGCGTTGGGCGCAACCGCTGTTTCCTTGGGCTAAAAAAGCAACTGAATAGCAAAAGCCCTCTCTCGAACAACTTTTTCTATGGCGCGCAGAGGCATGGACCCTTTCAAAAGCGGATGAGGTTACTTTTGATGGTTGTTTCGAGTGGAAAATTCTTCGAGTAATATTTGGTCCTGTCTGCATAGACGATGAATGGAGGAGGCGAACTGTACGGGCTGTATAGCGACATCGACCTAGCCAAAAGAGTGAATATCCAACGACTAAGGTGGCTGGGTCATGTAAAATGTGTGGATATGAATGGTTGAGGATCAGGTCCACCCCAGACCCTAACGCCACCGTAAGTAATTAAATAAGAAAGACATAGTCTGGGATCTATAGAAGGTATAGGCATAGTGTGGTCAAAATTGTACAAAGGGACGAGTCACCTCCTTTATAAAAAATAACAAAAACCACTAAATCGACTGAGCGCAAACTTTCAGGAAATCTTTGATATTGGCCCAAAATTATTTTAAGAAAGAATTTGAACACAACATATTGCCTTTGTAATAGATTGGTGGACTTGCAATACAAAAATACCTTCCAGGAATGGTTTACTATCTCCTATATACCTATTTTACTTTGTATAAAGTATCAAAATGCTGTTGCGGCTCATCATGTACTATCCATTTACCTACTTGCTGGTTGATTGAACTTTGTGGTTCAGTGTTTGCAGGTCGTGGAGATCTGCTTAACTGTTAAATGAAATCATTTTGCCGACATTCAATTTGTCACCGCCATATTGCCATAGTAACGTATTTTCGAAAAAGTTCTATTTAACTTCCCCTAAAAGCAAGCTACTGTATAATTTTATTTCAGGAGCATATCTGTGATGTGTTGACAACCACTTTTGTTTCAATAATTCAATTCAATACCTAGTTTAGTAAGTCTGACAGCTGACTGATAAGATGTATTTAATTTTTTATTGGCCCATATTGGTCACGTGAATATTTTTTCCAGTTAACGTTTATGGAGGGGAAGCGGACAAATCTACTCAAGAAAATCCGGCCTGCAGACTCAGGGCCGAGGAGAAAAAAAAAGTGCCATTTCTGAAGCTACTCTGCGAATACAGCTCGCATAACACTATAATAGTGCGTATTTATAGGCGTGTGTCATTGAAAACGTATTTATTTGGAAATATGTAACAACTTTTAAAGAATTTGGGAAGAGCCTTTTCCAAATAAAAAAGGGAAAGTAGCAAAAAATTGCGTAAGGCTCTCAGGAAAAGTGCTAATTTCGAAAACAATTCAAGTTGCCTAGTCAATGCATTCGTATACATAGTCCAGACAAATCTAGATGACTTTTGACGTGAACTGGATATCCGAAAGTCCCCAATGTTATACAAGAAAAATATTTTCCGACATACCTAAATGTGTTGCTCAAAATTTGCATAGTGACGTATTAAAATCCATATCATGAGCAAAACTTATTTTCAAAGGGGCGTATTTTTGTCGATATCTAGATGTCGCTATTTCGTTTATAAAAAAGAATATACAAATTACATTAATCCACTTACAAATGGTCGATCTTCGACCACAAGCGAAACTAGTTAATATTGATCTTCGATACAAATTTTATTTCTAATTGAATTAGGGTCTTAATTCTTGTGCTCTTTTTAATTGTAACCAAATTCAAAATCTACAAAACCGCTGGTCGTATCTACCTACAAAACAAGAAAGGTACCTACATGCTAAGTTTTAAGAACTATACAATTATGTTCTCTATAGAGTAGATGTTGGCAGGAAAATCCATTTCCTCCGCAAAAGCATAAAAACAAAAGCTTCAGAAATAATCGCTTTTTATTTTCATTTATTTGTTCTCTACCGTTTGCTTTCTCTGTGAAAAAAAAAATGTTTTCTAGTGGTTTCCGTCCTTAATGCTGATGGATACCGGTCCTTCAACTAGAAGAACCATGTTCCAATTTTGTGTAATGCATTCTAACTTAACGTTGTGCAATAAGTAGATCATGATGGAAACTGGAAAGCAAGAAAATAGATACCGATGTGAAATATTATTCAAATATATTTTTACACTGTTTCCATCAACTTCCTCGATAGTTTATACTTTCGGGTATATGTACCTATACCACATACATTGGTTTCTACTTGTGTGCACAGAATGCAACGAACAATTTTTTTGTTCCTTTCCTTTTTTCCTTTTTTTTTGTACAATACTGGCTTAAGCTTATGTTTTGTATCTCGTATATTAGATGCAAGCAAATGGAGAATAATAGTCATATAAGCAGCAATTAAAAGCACATTGTTGTAGGTACCTTACAGACATTTTACATCGCCGTTTTTTTTTCTCCCATTTGTAGGTGCATTCAAAGAACCTGTATATTTATCGTAGGTCTATACATTTTCAATTTGTTCGGTATATAAAGGAGTTCTTTCTGTAAAAATATTTCGTATTAATGTTATGGTGAATAATGGTAGTCGGTATATGTACTACAGTTTGGTGGTCAATTAATTGCTGCAACAACTTCTGACCTAATGTGTTCAACTTTTCCAGGTGGATAGATATCGATTTCAGCTAACAAATATGAAAACAATAATTGGCAAAAAAACAGTAGTCGTTTGAAAGTAAATTAAACCTTTTGGTAAATAAATATATCTTTCAGCGATGAAAATAGTCCGCATTATAGTAGAATTCAGACTTCAACTTCAATTAATTTTAACTCTCCCTATAAATGCTTCACTGCAAAAATTTCCGGAAATATCTTTTACCAGAAGAAGATTGTGTATAAGCCGTAGAAATATAAAATTCCATTCGTCACAGGAATACATATTTCGTAGCTATTCATAACTAGTTTCACATACACAAAAAACCAAAAAAAAAAAAAATTACACAATATCCTTATCCAATGGACCCATTGAAGGCGTAAAAAGCTTATCCTCACCAACCAAGCTATCATGAAGATTTCAAATTATTTGTAACAGATCCCAGACAAAAGGCAAAAGTGCTTACCGAAGGGCTTCTATATAGGGTTCTGTATAATTGATCTTGCAAATATCAGAATTATGTGCATCATTCTTAATGTATAGGAAATCCGGGATTTTAGACAAACGTTTCAAGAACCTATCGATAGTTCTTCTTTAGCTAATTGGTATGTGTGTCAAGAATAGTTCAAAAAGTTGATATCACATACAATTGTTTTAAGGTAAAATAATTTGTATTTACTTTCTTCCCCACAGAATTTCCAACGTAAATAATAACAGAATGTGAAACTAATACAAACCTTAATAACTGAGACTTTAGGCTAGGGACAATAGTAAAAAAGTTAGAGTTTAAAAAATGAAACACTGCGGTTAAAATTAAGAATGAAAATGTTAAAGTTTACCTAACATGAAGATTGCAATTTACCCTGGAAACTAAATATGATTATTAGTACTGCGCATTAAGTTTGAGGCAGTCTTGTTTCTAGAGGAAATTAAAGATATAAGCGCAGAATTGTATTCATCGTGTATTAGAAGAGAAGTAACAGCACTCTTACTTCAAAACCTGTGCCTAACTCTTTAGTTAATAAACGCTTTAGACGCAAACTTTAGTCAAACAGACCCCCAAATTGACAATTTGAGAAACCAAACACAGTTTATTCTCTTCCAACATATTTTAAAGAAATTACAGCAAAAAAAAAACCAGCGTTACCCTTAAAAAAAGCGAATTAGATTTGACCCAAAAAGTGAATAGATTTCAAAATCATAATTTTAATGATATATTTAATTCCATATATGTACAAAAAGTAATTTATAGTTTTGCCTACCAATCTTTATTCCCATTCTTGATTACTTCAAAATATATTTTGACCGCTTTTGCAATAATTCTTAGATAAACAGGAACCAAAACCAAACCAAACGTATCACTTCTTTGACAGAAAAATAAAAGGAAAACAATAATAAAGGTCAGAAAATTGTAAAAAATTGTGTTTAAGCTTGGTACGCTGCTCGAGCTAAATTTTCGCTCCCATACAAAATTCTCTCCAAAATTTAGCTGAGCTAAATTTAAGCGAACCCATTTAGCTGAGTGGTACGCAGCTCGAGCTAAATATTCAAACTTTTGTTTCAGAATGTACTTCATGTATCTGTCAAGATTTAGCGCGCCCATTTAATGGGTCGGGACATTTTCTCAAGCTAAATTTTGACAGATCGTTGTGTTCTCTTGTTTTTGTTTGCGTTTTTGTATTGCGAAGAATGGGAGAAGTAAGCAAGGATGAGTTTTTTGAATAAATAACTCGACGGCTAGTACATAGAATTGGAAATGGATGAAATCAGAGAGAGTTGAATTTTTGAAGTAAGTTATTTTCAAAGAACAGCAGCTTTTTTTTGTCACATTTATCCACAGCGCTCTCTATGTCAAAATTTAGCTGGACTTTAGCTGAAGTTTGGAGAGAAAAGTTGGAGACCAGTTAAAATTTCGTTTAGCTCGAGCAGCGTTCTAAGCTTTAAAGTGAAGTTTGATGCAATTTATTCTTTTGAAATGCGAATCTGGACATGAAAGAGTGTAAAATATTTTTTTTCTTTTTCGAAGTAGATTTAAGGATTTTTTATTAAGATTGACGCGGATTAAATAATGAATTTCTTTAATGAAGTAGATATAAAGAATTTTCAAATAGTGCGAAGTAGGGAGTAGATTTTTTTTTTTTCCAAAATTGAAGTAAATCTGAAAAGTACTCTTTCAACACATTTCAATGAAATGACAGCAAGAAAAAAAATAATAATATAATAGCGAAGAGTAGCTGATCGTAAATGAATATGTAGTTGGCACAACAGGTCCGTAGGGACCCTAGGCCTAGCTCCTCACAACCACTCATTTTGTGTGAGCTCATTTTTGGGATGAATGGAAGGGATCTACAAGTTTATGCCGAAGCTCTTTCATGAAAGTTATGCTCTCGGATGGTTGGCAGACCTTCGCGAGAGCCGTCGCAGTGGAAAGAAACCTTAAGGTAAAATTCGGGGGTTTTCGGGAATCGAACCTAATGAATTCGCTTAGTAGTCCAACACACTTACCACTAAGCCCATGAGCCTAACTCACTGTGAAAACCATCAGCTCTGAAAAAATCCCGTTTGTCAGCTTTTCAGTTACGCGTTTTTTCCAGATATGTGTTGTCTATATCTATGTACTTGTAATAAGACTGTAGGGGTTTTCATGTGTTCGCGGTTGGCGTGAAAGCTACTGCACAGATTTCGATGGAACTTTTGTTGAAATGTTCCTTAAGATTCTGAGAAGGACATAGGCTATTCCTTTCCTTGCCATGCCTATTTTTGGGAGCGTTTTTGACCAAAATGTGTTTTCTTTCTGACATTACTGCCTTTTAATCGCCATTGCTCAAACAATTCTTAATCAATGCAAACAAAAAAAAAAATATAATTAAGAAAGTCAACGGTTCTTTAATTATTTTGAGGCTTTCTGTGTCATCTAGAAGATGAGCTACAACCCAAAATCTAACATGAAAAAACTAAATTTATTTTCTCAAATCCAAAATTATCAGCAACCGTTACGCGTGATCGTTGTTCTGCTTTGGCGCAGGCGCACATCGCACACGCACATTCATTTGAACAAAAACGACTATGTGAGGTGAATGAGGATGTAATCTATATAAAAATAAAAGAGGGAAAGAATGACGTCCGTATGCGCGCATAACTAGAGAACGGGTGGTTCGATTTTAACGATTTTGGGCTTGACGTTTTCGTTTTGGACCAAGGAAGGGCATAGGGGATGAAAGAGGTTATAAAAATCTGTATGGGGAAATGATCTTTGGAAAAAATAAACTTAATAGAAATCGAGGAGTGACACTACAAATACAAAAAAAAAAAAATATTTTCAATCTTATTATATTATCGTTGCTATAATAAAACTGTAACTTTTTAAGTACTGCACGAAATTTTCACAATTGCATTGAAAATTGTCGTGATTAGGCGACAGGATATGTTTTGCCATTATCCGCTGTCCGGAAGCGGAGATCTAAGCTGATATCTAAGAAAAGTGGTAATTCTCAAATGCATTCTAACTCCTAGCTTTGGATTTTTTTAATATAAAGTTCAATTATGTACAAAGACCTTAACATGTAAATCATCTTTGTACGTTATCCTGAAATTGAACAATAATCATTAAGCTATAAATTTTATACAACTCAAAAAAGGAAAATGTTCGATTGAAACTAGATCATTGGATTTTCCCAGCGTTCAGTGGAGGACATTTTGTGTGTGTGTGCGGCAAAATCAGTTTCTCTCTCCGTACCTTTTGTGGTGTGTGGTGTGTACTTTTTCTTTCTTCTTCTATGCACCTTTTGTGCTTTGTGTTGTGTTTTTTGTTCTTCTCTTTTTTAAATGGAACTGGAGTATACATAAAATAGAGCGTATGTATGTATGAAATGTAATTGAGATTGATAGGGAGTCACACTTACTCAATTGTGATTTAAAACGCTCTTTAGCTATATAGTATTAATGTGCATACCACAAATCATTTTTTTGTTCAGTATTGTTTTTTTTTTGCTCTCTTTCGAAATTTTCATATAAAAATACTACATACTTACATAATTAATAAATCCCATCTATTATAAAACTAAGTCATTGTTTCCTTTGTTTCTGGCTACACTTCACTTATAGCAACTAAACCGATATTAATGGTTCCTTTCCTATTAGAAAATTTCGAGGAGTGGTTTTGTATAACGCTAATTTCGTCATTTTAAATTTGAGAAGTGGAACTGTGGCGAAGCAAGGCGGAGCACGGGTCAGCTAGTTTATCAAATAAAAATGGTATTGGGCCCAAAAATAAAGTTTGGGTATTATTTCATTGGAGCCTTATTTCATTATGAAATTAGGCCCAATTGAAAGCCGCAAAAAGTGAAATTGTAAAATGCAGATAATTTTTTTTTTGTTGTTTTGCATGCGCATTTTTAAAATGAGACATAATTTCTTTATAAAATGTATCCCAAATTTAGGTCATTCTTTCATTTGTACTTTTTGGACCTCATTTCCTGTAGTCTTATTTATCGGAGCCTTTTTAAATCTATTATATTTGTTGAAATGGCAGAATTAAAATTTTGTAATTTGTTTTCGTCGATTCTAAGAATAATAGTTATTTTCGTAAGAACATTTTATTTTAAAAATAAGAAATACATAAATTGCAATTAAATTCTATCTTCCAAAGGCTTCTTGATGCAAAAGAAAACAAATTTTATTAGTTGTCTAAAGATCACAATTGAATAATTTTATTACTCAAACTGAAATTAATACGGGAAACTAAAATTCTTGCAGAAAAATATTTTTGACGGTTAAGATTACCGGAACCTTATAACGTGAAAACCGAAGGACACGTGCACCACCTTTCAATTTAAATCGAGCTGCGTTTCGCTATAGGCTTCCGCACGCGCATACAATTTTCTTCGGTGCGTTAATAGGTATGTTCCCTTACTTTCTGGTTCAATTTTCGGCAATATGTCACATTGCGAAAGAATTTGTTCACCGAAATAAAATATAGGTAACCAAAAAGAAAAGGAGCGCGTTGAGCCACAAATATGAAAAATGTTAATTTTTTCTGGACGGGAATATTCAGATATCAGTAGAACAAAGCGAATTTTTATTTAATACCAAGATTTGAATTGCTTTTATTGCAGAAATTAAAAAGTTCAATTCTTTAGCTTTAGATGTACTAGTTTAATGCTATATAAGCACACAAAATAAATGAAAAAAAAAAAAAAAATAATAATAATATTACAAAACAGCATTTAACTATTCGACAACCATCTGTCAGATGTTTTTACACAGGTGAAATGTTTTGTTGATTAGGAACAGACCTAATATTGGGCCATTGAATGTCACCTGTCAGTATTGAAGTTCTCCGCAATATGACAGGTGTCCTTTTCGTTTCGTCATTCCAATTGAATTGAACGGAATTGCGGTCAGACATCTATCGAACTTGCATTTTATTTCGTTTCGTTACATAGCTATTGGGTTTGGGCAATTTGCCTCACAATTTGAAATTGAAAGTCGGCTCAGTTATAATTTTGTTGCGAAATGCACTGATACTTTGTAACGGAAAGCGTTTGATTGTGAAGAATCTCAAATCAAATCTCATTCAAGCGACGATCTGAATAGGAAAATTCAAGGCGATGCGTTAGGTTTATTTCTATACTTTTGTTATATGAAAGGAAAAGACTGTCAAAATGGCTGTATTGTGGATAAATTATCTTTCAGAGAGGGACACTTACGAAAAAATTCGGGAACGCTTTGATTGTAATCTATGAAAAATGACAGACACATAATTCAAGAAAAAGGAACACTGCATTAAAAATGATGGCACTTTGGAAAAGAATCTTGCTTCAATTTAATTTGGCCACCTTTTGATATCATTTTATTACACAGGAAATGAAAACATATGCAAGAATATGCCAAATAACAATAAAAATTCGTAAGATTCTCAGTGGTGGGAAAATATCTTGCTCTCTTTTAAGAATTTTTCGAGTTAAGGAACGGCATTGAGTAAATATTCATGAGAATTCGTATACAATTCCGCGGATTCTGTATATTCCGTACGATTTGACATTTGTTTTTAAACGCCTTAAATTTCCCGTGAGTGGCATCAATCTTGAATTTCCATGGTCAATTGTATGTGGCTTGCTCACGTGTCGGAAAACATCCCGCTTTGTACGTTTACGCTCCCGAGAATAGAGCGAAAAATCTACCATAAAACATTTCAATGAATTAGCGTAATGTTGACCGATGTTGCGGTTTGTTATACTTCAGTTTATCTAATGAATGAAGAACTAGAATTGACCGAATTACATGAAGCAGTATATGCATGCTCGGCATTTTTATTTTCATTACATTAACGTGTTTCGCCGGGTCAGCTAGTAACATATGTTTGCTATTTTCACTTAATACGTTTAGGTACTTCTTCTTTGTTTCTTCATCATTAAATAATGAACGAAGAGAATAGTCGACAAAAGAAAACGCAAAGAGTGATGCTATTATTCAACAAACATGGAATGTTTATTTAGAATGCAATCTTTCTTTTCTATAAATTTCAAGGAACACGCATAAGTGAAAGTACACTCCGTGTAGATCTTGATGTACGTATGTACAACTACATACTTAGTAACTTCTTAGTGTGCTTTTTATTATTATTATGTATAATGCTGTATTTATTACTTTGTCTCACTCACGTATGTTCTTTCAGCATCGATTTGTTTTAATTAGCTAACATTAGCTTTGATTTAGCGAATGGATTCAAGTAAGGTAACCCTCTGTCGATTGGCAATCCAATACCACTACCCACGATACAGATTAGGTATATATGTGAGAAAACGCGCCGTTTACAGATACATCAGTAGTCTTAAACCAGTCTACTTATTGTTGAACATAATTCAATAGCTGTGCAGCATTCAAGCTGATTTTACTTTCGCTGTTTGCTTCTATTACAAAAAGTATCAAGTATATGATAGCATCAAGTTTCATCTAGGTTAGTCGGTTTATTACGCTTCCCGGAGTTGAGAGAAACAGCTTTGTTTTGCACCATTCGCTTTCACCTTCGCTAAGAATATGTTTGTTGCACTAGTATTATTAATAATACATACTTTCGTTCCTGGTTCTTACATTTGATTATTTATATATATTGTATACCTAGGTGCCATGGGTAAATCGTATAATGGATTGTGGGATGTGGTAAACTAGAATATTACTTTTACTATAATATTATATTCGAGTATTATAATACAGTTATTGTTTATCAGTGCACGACGCATATAAAAACAGTGGTAATAACTTTAAGTAGCTTATGGCAATTTTGGTAATTTTTCAGTGTGAGCAAAACAAATTTATCTTACGGTTATTAAATTTATTGTATTATATGGTCCACATAAATTTATGCTATTCCGTTTTCTTCAAATTAAACGGTTTTAAATGGTTGTAGAGTAATAGGATCTGGACAAAAAAAAGCTAAGGAGAAGAGAACTTTGTAATGTAAAAAAATAGAATTTGGCTTATGTCGACATAAGCTATTTCAACTTATTGCCACAGAGATATACTCATCAAATCGCTTTTAAGAAATGAATGTGGAGAGTGGAAACACCGTGGATATAAGAATTTTTTTTTTTTAAATTTTGGATCTTAGAGGTTTCTTATAGCAGCCGTGGTCTGTAGTTAAATAAATATTTAAATAACGGCTACCATACTTTTCTTTTATTAGTAACTTGATTGCAATTAACTGTCTGAAGATTATATTTTGTCTGATTCAACTGTTCCGACTTTTCCCCAACCGTAAATGGAAAATAAATACTTTTTTGTTTCCTTTTTAACCCGTTGGCAGCTATTTTTTGTTGTAAGATTGAAATTATATTTTAAGCTGTAACCGGCGCTTCTACTTAAAACATTGGAACATTATATTTGTTAAGTTTTTGTTCTAAAGTGGTTTTTGGGAACGTTGCATCACATCGAGAGGCAACAAAGTAAATGACAAAATCAATATTTTTTTTCAGTTATAAAGTTTTATTTATTACAAAATTGAAGAAAAAGTATCCTTATATTTGTTTATTACATATAATATAAGAGAAAAAAAAGTAGCTTTAAAATATAAAAAAAACTTATTTTCATAAATGTTTTAAAGTTTAAAAATACAAAAAAAAAAAATATTAATTTTTGCGTTTACACTCTGTTTGCTTCGTTTACTTCAAACTTGAAGTCACACAAGTTACAAGTAGGTACATGTGTTCTTATTCATGTTTGTGTATAGGTATAGATCTAACTACATACCTATATATAATTTATAATAATAATGCAGATACATATACAGCAAAAAAAAATCAGATATATCTGATTATGAGTCAGATACATATATTTTTTAAATCTGCACAGTTTACCTACTTATGCAAAAACGGTATTCGCAAACAAAAAATAAATAATAATTTTCGTCAGAGGGAGTTGAAAAAATGAATTTCGTTGGTTAGTGTTTACTACACTATAATAAATAAGGTTTAAGGTTTTGATTTATTTGTGTTTCTAAAATATGTAGGTTCGCTTGCGCCCGTCTAGAGGCGGGTAAAGGAAGTAAGCCAACATTTTTTTTTTTGTTTACATGTTCGCTTCTTTACTGATTCAATTGTTTTTGGTCAGATATTTACATGATGTCGTGTCGAAGGACTGTTAACAACTTGTCGAAGATGATAAGCATTTCTGAGCCTACAGCTGCAGATTCACGACTTAGAAAGCGCTACTCGAATAAGCCTTGTCCTTGATTTTTAAAATATTTTGTTCAGAATTTTCTATAGATAATCTAATATTTTTGTATACCACCCTATCCGAATTTTATTGCTCTGACGACCCAACCCCACTCAATGCGGCCTGCATAATTTTACATGTACAGGGTGTAAGCTTCACAATATTAAAAATTGGACTTCGAATTCGTTCTTCTCGTATGGATATAAGTATATACTGATTTACGGGCTCAAATCAAAAAATAAGGCTTTAGAAGGTTAAGTACCCACATGCGTCATTTAAATTGTAATTAACTCTTCTTTGTTCACACTTTCACAGCCAACAAATATCTTCAATTAAACTGAATCAATTTATTTTTTCTGATTTATCGTATTTCGGATTGTTTTTTTTACCACACTTTAGTTAGTCAGTTGCGTTTTGCGTACAACACTGCATGGACGTTCGTTCGAACTTCTCAATTGTATAGATACTTCATTCAAAGAAATTCATTGTTTTCCTAACTTCATGTGTATCTACATATAATTTTGCCGAAAGACATAGTAGATGGAAAGATTTAATTTTCGACACCCAAACAATATACAAGCACAAAGAATGAAACTATTGTCAAAGCAATGTATTCTAGTTCACAAAATACGATTTATTATACTTTCTTCATTCAGCGTGCATGCAACTGACGATGGCGAGCGTGTTTTTTTTCTGGACATCGTGAAAACATGTAGAGACAGCTGTATGCTATGAATAATGTGTTTGCTTTATTTGCGTAGAACTCAATAATAAATACGGACAACATATCTGCCCTCGATTTAGGTAGAATGTTATGACGTATAAATAATGAACAACAGAGCCAATGTGCGGGTTGTTCAAACCAAAAGGGCCACCTGTTTACATCACTCCCTACTAATCTACGCTGACTGAAATACATTTTCATTGATGCTGAAATAACTTTAAATGAATCTGTAATTACACCAATGCCGATATAATTGTTTTATAACGCCACTAATTCGATTTTTGTTTTATTTTGTTCAAATCGCATTCGTTCAATTGGCGTTATATTTTCTCCTTTATGTAAGATTATATAAGATGTATAATTTAAACGTTCAAAAAAAGGTTCACTAAATGCTTATTCAACATTTCATGCTATGCCGGGTTAAAGGTAAATAAGACAACATCTTTTCATTATAATTGTCTCTTGATGAATTTAAGTTGGGGCTCCACCATTAACAATATAGAAAAATTTGGATACAATATCTGGTGATATATATTGGTATATGTAAGAGAGATATATAGGGAATCTATCAGATGGCTATTTTTTTTTTTTGAGTTTTTATCAATTAATGAGTTTTAAATAATTTCCTACGCCAGTGGATTGTGTTTTTTTAAGCTGAAATTTGGCATCTTTATGGGTTAATTAAAAAATTGTACACGGTGTAATGGCTATATTACATTTAAAAATATGTAATCAACTGTTCGCTCATATTTGTTATAGTAAATTTGTCTTTAAGTTTACTCACACAAATAACACTTCCCTTATTGTTGACAAATTAAAGATTACTATTTTAGTTGATCACTTACACATCGCTTACTTTTTGTTAAATCCATCGTTGAATGACACAAGCATTTTTAGATACACATATGTATACAAATTGCGATTGAGCTAGAGGAGAGTACGATAACTTAGTCGCCAAAAAATGATAAATGATTTGTAGAGGGGTTAAATACTATCATTTTTTACTATGGGAGGGGGGATTCGCTCTGTTTAGATGGGACGGGCAAAATGTTCATCAAGATTACCATCTAACTTCAGTTTTGTAAGAATTGAGAAGGCTCTTTTAGTAAACAAATTAAAGAGGACATGGTACCAAAAAGAAAACTGTCTTCTCAAAAAGAGGACAAACACCGTACGCCATACGACTATTACGGGTAAGGTAGAGAGAAGACGTGATCGTAATTTTAGAACTGACAAAAAGCATTTCAGATCAAAAGTAAACTGCTACACGTATCGCAAATTCATTTAAAATTTTGTTTCCAAAAAGGCAAAACCAAATGATTCCATTACTTTGTCTTAGCCGAAAACATAGAAAAATAAGTTTAATTTTCTTAGTTATAATTATGCCCAATTCACAATGTCACGTTGACGCGCTTGTGCGTGGACGGATTGTGTAGAAACAAAAACAACGCGTTCATATGCTGCCACACAAAATACGACTTCAGTCCTTGGATCGAATTTAGATCGTAAATGTCGTAAGGTTCAACGCGACGCTTGAGAAGACCTACTTTCTAATATCACATGCGATGTATCTCGGTTTTGATTGGCTGAAATCGGTCAAATGAGCCGACGAATCTAGTCAAGAAATTCGTGTTTGAGTACTAAGTTCAGAGTTCGCATATGTGGCTGAAGTACCCGACCAATCTAGTTTTTGCGTACAGGTTACGTCTTATCCAGACCAATCTAGTCGACTTAAGATAACTAGATTCTTGAATGTGCCCAACTTTAGAATTTCGAATTGTTAGATTTGAAGTCATAGAGTGTGCCGTTCATAATCGGAGTGGCACAGATCCACTAATATTTATCAAACACAATTTTTAATGGGCTATACGATGATTTTTCAATGAAAATTAATTAATTCATTGTGTGGAAAGGACGAACACTATAATTTTTTATTTAGCAACATTGATTTCTTTAGATTTTTTTTGGGGAAAAAATATTAATTAATGGTCTTGTACCCGCCTTAAGTTTTTTTTTTGCTTTGATATAATATTGTTAAAGATGATTTTCTTCTATTTTGGAGAATTCTTTTTCATTCGTGCATAAAAATTACAGATACAAAAATAGAAAGGAATATAGACTTGAAATTTGAAGTCTGCTCTGAATTTGCGTTTATTTGTCAAACCAAACTAAACTTTTAATCCGTCATACTCTACTCTCTCAAAGCACATTCGATTCAAAGCAGCGATTCGCTTTAAAAAATTCATTAAAACTATGAGCAAAATAAAAAAAAAATGTTTACCTTACGCCCTGTCGTATAGATGACCGTAAGCGGCTCAAAACAGAGGCAAGGTATACTGATGTTTCCCCAAATAGAATTTCATCCGTTGAATTTGAAATTATTCGATAATAGCGTTTTCGAATTCCGAATAAATCATTTTAACTGTATTTATGGATTTAAAATTGTCATTTGTTTTACCACAAAAGCACTATATTTAATTAATCTAATTTAAAAAGCTACGTCTCATTTGATTTAAAAATCTAAATTTACAATTGCAGCAAATTGAAAATTCTTGCCGCGAACTGTCACACTCTATTCAGAATCCACATAAGACAGACACGATCCACAAACCCAGGAATGAAAAATTCGTTCGAACTTAAGCTTCAACAATGAAACTGAATCGTGGGTACCTGCGGCTAAAAACAGTTTTCATGTGAATGAAATGTGAGAATTTATGAATATTTGCTTGTTCGCAGTTCGTAATTTGCTCTCATGTGAATAGTCTTTAAGTGTAGCTTCGATTTTAAAAAAGAAAATTTGAAAATGGCTGTAGGAAAGCCAAAACATTTTGCCCAAACCATTGTCGGCTATTTAAGAAAAATGTATAGAGGTACATACATACAATCGAAAGTAAAAAATACGTAGTGCTTGTTCATATTATGTAGAACATCCCACGTGGATAGTTTAATTAACTGCAGTAATGTATTGTATATACATTAACGACACATTTTCTAGACATGTTGAGCCTTATCATAGTATGTTTTGTCTAAAATAGTGTGGACAAATTCACAAAGTGGAACTGTGCACTATAGCTATAGGCTAAAGGTATAAAAAAATACTTCCCGCTGTTATCAACTTTTACTCAAAATGGATAGATTAAAAAAAACTGACAGTTATTTTCTGTCAAGAACTGAAAGTTTGATTTAAGGAGCTTCAAAACAAAAAAAAAAAAAACAGATTGACTGAGTATCGTAGGTCCCATATGAGAGTACCTATGGATTCAAAATAAAGCCAACATTTTTTCTAAGAACCACACCCACATTCATTTTAATTGTTTTCAACGTGTCATTCGCCACACGTACACGGAATTAAACTCCGATTGAATGTAGATTAAAAAGCGGCGACAACTTCTCCTTATAATTATTCTAACTACAAGTATAATTTAAACATTAATTCAAGAATTTCTATAATCTTTTCAACGGTGGAAGTTGTATCAACGATTTTTCAATTGTATCAAAGATTTTAAATTCAGAATTAATGCGTACACAAAAATAAATTTCAACACATAATGGCGACAACTTCGCTTTATACAAAATATAAATCGAAAATAAGAGAATTTCTTGAATTACACCACCTAGTATGTAACTTATTTCGTTAGACTACATTTAAAGCATCTGCCTACGTAAAAGGAGTGTATTCTTTGCTTTCTGCTGAGCCTTAGTTTCTAGTAATTACATTTTCTCTTTATTCAACCAGATTTGGAAATTAGGAATAATACAAAATAAATTACCTTAAGTGGCAATCAAACATATTTAGCTTTTAAAATTTAAACGTTCAATTCGAACTACTAAAGGTAAAGGGACAACAGTATCACGCAATTACAATATCAATTGCCCCCATTATGTAAATAATAATTAATTAACATGAGGAACCGGTTCGCTTGACATGCGAAACAACTTGAAATAAATATTGCCTACAGCTTGCTTACCTATGAATTATTTCTTTATTATAATTATTATGTATACCTACAGTTGCAAAATATAGAAGTCGAACTGCGATAGAACCACAAAACTAAACAATGCGTTGTACACGTAGAGGCACAATCAAACACCTTTTCTGTACTTCATCTGGTTTGGAAGCTACATGTTTGTAGGCATTTCCATGAAAGACTAGCATTTTTTCTCCCTTGCTTATGGGAAAAATTCATTTCTATGGTTTCTCTGCAGAATCTTAGGTTGAATATCACTTCCAAAGCTGCAAAACGAGGCGTGTAATAAAAATGGATCACAACAGAAAGTTTGCATTTGAGTTACCTTCTTTCCGACTTGTTGAGTTATACATACATTATATATATATATGCATACATACATACACGATTATTATTATTTTTTTTAATCCACACCACACTATGCTGCTTTGTCTGAACACGACGCAACTATTGCGGGAGTAGGTTAAAGATTTTATTTTTATAATGTGAGTGAGAACACGTATTCGTATATAAGAAACAACGTTTTTTATAAAGGGTCTTTCATTAAGGACTTTTTTTTTTAAATAAAATTGAGATATCTCAAAAAAAAAATTTTTTGGGACATTTGCTTTTATAAAACTTTTGGTATATACAATTTGACTTTAGGCTAGGTAACAAATGATGGTGACAAATAAATATTTAAATCCGTTGGCTCAACAACAGAGCCCAACGGTATTAAATGTTTGTATTCTTAAATCTATTTTACATAAATAGTGGCTGCCTTCTCGGATTCAAACTCGTAGTATGCATTGTTGTCTGGGTTGACCTCAGGGTGTTCAAGTCCGGATGTTGATAAAAAAAAGTTTATGGGCTTGAGTTACTAAAACATTTATGAATGGAATTCAACTTCGTTCATTTGTTCACCCCGGGAACGTATGCAGCGGTCGACATGTTGAACCCAATTTTCGATGACTCGGCCGCACATTTCGGCCGATACGGCCGCTATTTCTCGCTGTGTGGCTTGTGGTACCGTCTTGTTGGAACCACATATCACTCACTGATGTCCAATTCATTCAATTGCTCAAATAAATGACGTTCCAACAGTTTTTGTTCTATTACAATACATTGGGCAAAATAATTTTAAACCTTCACTTTATATCTATGTTTCGTGGGTCATAATATGAAATTAATGAAATTAATTAATAAAATGTTTTCATTGTGAGCTCGAAAAATGTAAACCACTGAACGGCATTCCATAATGGGTAAAGAAATAAATAATTTGTATGGTAAGAATTTATGCGGACTTTGTTTTCTTGTCAATGTTGCTCACACATCGAACGAAGAAATAGTATTGTCTTGACAAAATTTCTCATTTTACCAAAACAAATATGTAGTTTAATTTCTTACATACAACTTTACCACCATGTTTAAATATGTATTTCGATCAAAATTGTTAGAGCGGTTTTTGTAAATTATGCAGACAAAATATTAAAAAATATTGAAGTGTTTAGTTTTGAAAATATTATTGCTCAACTATTTAGCTAAAAACTGAGTACATGCAATGTACTGTTCGGAAGCAATTAATGATTTTTAAAGTTCTATCCAAATCGAAATACGAAATAATATTCAAAATTCGAGCAGTTTTTAAAAGATCGTTATCATCAATTTTATTCCAAGTACGCAATAATATAAAAAAAGAGAAAACAATTTTAAATGCGTTTTCCCGAAAATCCATTGCACGAAAAAAACTGAGTTTGCTATCAGGCTAGGATTATTTCTATTCAAATCGTATTGACTACTTTTCAGATAAGTAAAATTTCAAAAGTACGGTCATAAAATATCAATTTTTGTTGAAATCGTTAGAGCCGTTTTCGAAAAAATCAAACTTGTTTAAATCCGTTGTCCATATAGGAGTATGTTTTTTTACTTTTTCACTTTTGTTTTTTTATATTTTCTTAATTTCAAAAAGTGATTAATGAAATCAATTTATTTTATATTCTATCTACATGTAATTGACAACAGTGTACCAACAACTTGTTTTGAAGCATAAAATACTTGGCACTTGTTTAAAAAAAAGATACGTATATACAATTTGATCTTAATCTAACAGCTGCAAGTAAATTCACCTTCTGTCGATAAATCAGAGAATTCATATTACCTATGTTTTTATATATTTAAGACAATTTTTTTTTTTTTTTTTTTTCGAATTTCCAACAAATAGGAAAATTATTATTTTAGAACTATTTTTTGGTTGCTATAGATGTTATTTTTCATGTTGTTGAATTTATCTTGGAAATTAAAAATGTTTGTACACCAGGCATGTAGGTATACACATATATATTTTATATATTTGTTATTTTTTTTCGGAAAATGTAAATCGGAACCACGACTATGAAACTGGACGTCCGGATTCAATGTGCATATGAAAGTGAACATCCGTGTAGTGAAAGCAGTGCACATTTTTCTTTTCTGTTTTCCTTCAATGCAAACGTTTGATACGAATAAATCAAATAATTTTGCATAAAAAAGTAAGTTGTGTGCAAAACTATTTTAGTTGCGAGAAAATTAAGTCCATCGATTTTGTTGCAGGCTCAATTTGTACATACGGATGACACGAAATCCGAAGATGCTCGATATCCCAAATCTATTTTTGCTCAAACTTTATAATTTTCTTTCAACTGTATGCATGTTTGTGATCGGATAACATTCGCAGCAATAGGTAACGGGGTGAAAAATGCAAGAAAAACAGACATTCTTGAAAGCTATTCTAATGCAAAATAGCTGAATTTGACTATTTCAATTTTCATATAAAACGTGTATCACATTCAAAGCATTTTGCAGTCCTGTTCTACATTAAAGTAAGATGCACCTTATATTAATTGTTAGGTACGTATAGATATACCTACGTTTTTGAAGAAAAAGCTTCAAAATTAGGTGTCATTTAAATAAGTGACAAGAAAAACCATTTGGACATTTGAAGGAAACATTTTGTTTATTACGATGATTTGCGCGTCTTTCAAAAAAGCTTATGATCGTTTTTAATGAAACTTCATTTAAACATTAAATTATCCAATCGAGCTAAATTTATTATTTTTTATATTCTGCTAAATATTTTAAGCTCATTTCATAAAAGAGCTTATCTAAAATGCAATAAGCACTAAGCACCCTGCTTGCTGTAGGTGGTTAAGTTTGTTCGAAAACTTGGTCTTACGAACTTTTGAACAAACCCGTTTTTGTAATTTTTGTTAAATTCCTTGAAGGTTTATTGATTTAATACACTATTAGAAATGCCATTGAGTAGGTGATGAAAATATAGAAATGAAGATAAGTATAAACAAAAATATTTAAATATGTAAATAGTAACTTAACATACTAAATCATGAATATCTAGGTATAATTCAAATCAAAGAGACAAATTTTTACTAAAGGGTTTTCCAATAGGAGGTGTTATTTGGTATTCAAAGAAAAATGTAAATTTTTGAGATTAATGATCGGATGTTTATTTCATAATAAAGAGGAAGGTATGCCGTTAGTAATGAGAAACAACATCAGCCAAATGGCCACCACGAGCACGCATACAGGACCATATCCTTTTCATGAAATTTTCCATAACCAAATCGCAAAGTGGCTACCCTATGTCCTCGATAGCCTCACGAATTTTATCTTTAAGGTCTTGAATCGACGGTGGGCTGTTGGCGTAGACCTTATCTTTCACGTGGCCCCAAAGGAAGAAGTCGCAAGGTGTTAAGTCACAAGATCTCGTTGGCCAATTGTGATCACCTCTTCGAGAGATAACACGGTCCGGAAACTTTACCCGTAAAAGATCAATGCTTTCGTTGCTTGTGTAGCACGTAGCGCCGTCTTGTTGAACGTAAACGTTGTCCAGATCAATACCATCCAACTCCGACCATAAAAAATCATTAATCATCTCTCGATAGCGCAATCCATTCACTGTAACTGTAAACAGTCACACATTGAGAATGGAGAGTCTTCTCAACAATAACTCTTGGGTTTTCCGAGCCCCAGATGCGACAATTTTGCTTGTTGACGTAGCCACCGAGGTGGAAATGGGCCTCATTAGTCAAAATAATTTTTCGATTGAACTCCGAACTGTGACTGCAAGATTTTCACCATTTTTGTAGTGAATTTTAACCGTTCCAATGCGTTGTTGAAGCGTATATCGTTCCATTTTTAGTAATGGCGTAGTTTCTACTTGTCAAACGTCAAAGAATAAAAGCTTCAAAAGTGACAGCTACCGAAATAGCGTGTCACAATAGCACCTCTTATTGGAAAACCCTGTAGTTTGAGGACAGTTGATTTAGTTCTTATAGTTCTTAATTCTTTTAGTGTGCTGGCTATAAAATAGTTAAGGAGGAATCTATCTTCTATCTTATATAATAAATAAAAATGAGTTGTAATGTGTTTGAAATTGATGTTTTCTGCGTGAACCGATTTGGTTTCTGAACATTTCTCATGAAAGGTGACGTCAATACCAAGGTAGTTATGTACATACGGTTTTTGTATGTGAAGTAAATCGATTTAAGAAAAACGGTAGTTTGCACAGTAGGTATACACTTTATTCTACATATTCAATGACAGTTGACAAAGATAACAAATTAACCACCGAGCAATTCATTTGCATCGTCTTCGTTTTCCATTTCTATATCTTCTGTGATTTTTGTTTTGTATTTGTCCTTTTTAGGCGCAGTGGCTTAGTGGTTAGTGTGTTGGACTACTAAGCGAGAGGTCCCAGGTTCGAATCCCCCAAAAACCCAAATTCCAACTTAGGGTTTTTTCCACTGCGCCACCTGTCGCGAACGTCTGACAAAGAGCTTCTCAAATAGCCGTTTGGAATCGGCATAAAATTGTAGATCCCTTCCATTCGTTCCGAAAATGAAACTCACACAAGACGAATGGTTGTGAAAAGCTAGGCCTTGGGTCCCTCGGACCTGTTACGCCAACTAATTATTATTATTATTATTTGTCCTTTGATGCGATTCCGGCATTGTTTTGAGGTATATATATATAGGAATATCATAAGTAACATTACCTACGCAGTATTTTGAAGAAAAAAGCGGTAAGCAATTTTGGATTCTAAGAAACAGCATTATACAGCAAAAAGTAGTTTGATCGATCTCGGCAAAACCCTCAACCGATTTCGATAACATTTTGTTGATGTGTGCAGCTTGAAAGATAGAATAGTTTTGGACCCGACATTTTTCATAAGTTTTTAACTTAATTTTTGAAGTGAATATCTATATCTATGGTCCGATGGAGCTAGGGAGTGAACTGGTAAACGTGTTACAAAAATTGTGATCTGGCGAGTATCGGAAGTGAATTCTCTCGAATTAATTTAAGCCATATAATTAAAAAACATCGGCTTCAACCAGGAATAAAATATGAGACTATGAAATCCATAATCAAGGTCTTACAAACAAAAAAACTTGGATTGCATTGCATTATGAAAACTTTTAAAATGAATCAATGTACTCATGTACTGTGCTGCGTTACAATTATTAAATATAATATTATAAAGATTTGGCTTTTAAATTAAATTTCCTAATATAATCCAAATGTAACACAATTAAATTTAACGTACATTATATACCTCATCTACATTTAGCAAGAAAAGTTTCACTTCTTGTGTGTGGTCGCAAGCACACTCTCTTTTTTGTTACACTCCGTACGAAGATCACAACTTTATACTATAGTTTTTTTTTCCTCCAAAAGCGATGGATGTTGATCAATACATAATCAATATTCACTTCATTGACCAACATCCATCGACATTCAACAACTCTCTGGGATATGGTTAGATACATGAGACACACAACATAAATCGATCGAAAGATAGTCTAAAATATTCACTTCATTGATCAAGAAACGTTGACAGTTTTCTGGAATATGTAAGATACAACATACATATAGGTTCGTGATTTTATAAATACAAATTTCTATCTAAATTTATTTCTAAATAATTAAAATTTTAACTCCTATAGCAAAGCAAGCGGGGCTACGCTAGTTAACGTATAAAAGTAAATAAAAATTATATTGATTTTGATGTGGACGACTTTTATGCAACTATAAATTTTTGTTAAGAACTACAACTTCATCAAACTAAGCCATATTTAGGTGGAGCTACAGTCCGGAGTGGACCTGAGCCTCAACCAATACGCATCTTCAGTTGCCGCGTTCTTTGGCTAACTGCCTCCAGTTACGCACTCTAAGTTTGTTGATGTCACCCTTGCGCGCCACATAAGGCGAGGTCTTCCTATACTGCGTTGTCCCTCCGGGTTGGAATTGAAGGGCCTTCGTGCCGGAGCGTTGGTGTCCATGCACTATCTTCGACGACTGATACGTACTTTTCTGATCAGATTAATGTCGCTGTACAGCTCGTTGAGTTCGCTATTAAATCTCCTTCTACAGAACCCGTCAACGCAAACGGGATCGAAAATCACTCGAAAAATTTTGCGTTCGAAGAAAACCAAGGAGCCCATGCTTCTGAATCAAAAAGCAGGACTGGAATAATGTGAGTCTTATATAGAATTATCTTGGTGTTTCTCGACAAGGCTTTACAGCAGAGCCGACGTAGACAAAGTCCCGAACCACCTCAAAGTAATAACTATGTATCGTCATGTTCCGTCCGATTCTTTGATTTTGTGTCTTCCTTCTTGTTGACAGCATAAACTATGTTTTGCCCTAATCCACCACCAAAACGATTTTTTCCTCTTCTGTACTGACACTTGTAAACGCACCAGTGACCGCTCGCTGTCGTGAGCGCATGTAGTTGCACAGACTTTTGGAAAATTGTGCCCTTGGTGTTATCTTGCGAGTTTCGCACTATCTTCTCAAGAATGAAGTTGAAAAAGTCACATGAGATCGCGTGACCTACGAGATTTTTTCCGACATTTATAGAGCAGCGAGAGTTCTCCATCGTCATTCTGCACAATTTGACAAGTTTCGCAGGGATGTCTGTATAGCTTCTCTGGAAATGCTGTCATATACGGTCTTAAAATCGATAAAGAAGTGGTGATATCGATTTGGACTTCTTGGGTTTTTTCCATGATCTGTCGTAGTGTGAATATTTGGTCGGTTGTGGGCTTACCGGGCCTAAAACCGCGCTGATAGTGTCCATGTCCATCCAGTTCATTGACAAATGATTTCAGGCGTTCACACAGGAGGGGAGACAGGATCTTGCATGTTTGGTGAAACCTTGGCTACCTTGGAAACTTCGCACATCTATATCGTAGAGTAGAGCTTTGCGTCGATCGCAACATGGCCAATTTGATTGACGGTTTGATGATCTGGTAACCACCATGTTCCTTTGTGAGTATCTGTAGTAACATTACGTCCCGCAGCAAAGTCAATTATATTAGTCTAAGTCCGTTTCCAGCTGTCGTGTCGTGTACTTTCGAATTGTGCTACGAATGTTATCCTCCTTCCCTATTTTGGTGTTAAAATCACCTAAAACAATTTTAGCGTCGTACTTGGGTAGTGTACATATGCTTTGTCGAGGAGTACGTAGAAACTCCTTCTGTCGCGGCGAGAGTGCAAATTAGCCTGATGTTGGTGAATTAAGACTTGATGTAAGGTGTTCATTAACGTGTCTAAAGCTCAATACTTCCTACCTAGTTCTGGCGCTTACAACGAATCTGCATGCAAAAAGACGCGGCTTCTGTTACCTGTAGCAATCACTGAAAAAATTATGAACTGAAATTCTATTTTAGATTGTTACCAACGATCATATTTAAACGAAAATCGCAAGCACACCTCATTATATATCGCTTTTACAACTATGAAAATAAACGAAACATACAAAATTGTGGAAAAGTGTTCATTCATAAAAAAATATGCACACGTTTTTAGCTAGTAGCATATAAGAATTTGACGTAACTGCTAAGTAACCAGTTGATAACCTTAACTGAGCTTTAGCATACCAGCTATCAAACCGAGTGGAGCTGCATTTCTAAAATATACCCACTGAAACAATACCGGAGCGTGACTATATCAAATTAACTTAGGTATTGCCAGATTATTTTTTAGACATGCTGCTCGCCGAGTTGTTTGAGTGTTAATGAAAGTAAGTGGAGGTGGAAGTCCAACTCGCAATGGTTAATTAGTTGATAAGTTAGTTTTAGATGGTTGTAATAGCTGAACTGAAATTGAAGTTTTTCTTTTGTTTATTAGCTTTATTGTGAAAAAAAATAACTTTTTCTCATACCCATAGGCGCCACAAAAACGATTAAATCTAATTTAAAGCTAACATTTATTTTATTCTAGCTTACTGGCTCTCAGCGAGCGCTCTAAACTTATCAATATCCTTGAAATTATTGCATTTCGGCCTTAAATCTATCTATATTTAGATTTGTTTGTTTTTTAATTTCCAAGAAACTTTATAAAACTTGAATTCTTTGTTTGTATTTTTTTTATTTAAAGCTACTTAAAACTACCTAAGCTACTTAACCTAAATTACCTATAATCAGGGTGGTGAGCAATCTCATCGATTGGTCACCATCCTGATCGCGTCCATGGGCGCCTGACAGCCGCCCATAAGGATTCATCAGTGCCACCAAGACTCGAGCTAGGCTATAAGCTTCGTTCGAGTCTCGGCAGCACTCTTCATGTTGGCTGGCCGGCCCCTCCCAAAGACCCCCTACCCTAAGCTTAAACCTACAAACTTAATATCTAGCTTAAAACTAAGGAGGATGCTACGTAAGTAGCGCACTGGTCCGGGAGAGCGTATCCACCCTCACCTGTTCATCAAGCCACCAAAATTCGGTGAACTGCTTGACCGTATCGACCCTGTCCCGTTCCGCAATTGCGGTACTAAAACGGAGGAGCTCCTGAATATGCAATTACCCATTATGACCTACTATACATGATTTTACACTTTAAGCTAAATTACAATAAATAATTTCTATATTATTCTATGTTATTCTTTGCTAGTTGGTATTGCTGTTTGCTTAATAATGTGACCATAAACAAAAAATAAGGTACAAGATTTAGAGCCCAAGCAAACTGTTGCAGTTCATAAATAGAAAACCATAAAGTATTTGTATTACATAGTACATAATATGGCGATGGCATAGTGAATCGAAGTTATGAAACCACCGGAACAGATTGCGTTTTTTAACCAATTTTTCGCGTATCTGTACCCAGGCAATATGAACAAGACCTGATAAGACTGCTAATGGGAATTTTAGATTCAACCCTTGGAAATAAAAGTACCTACTATTAATATTTTTTCACTGCGAACGTCTGACAGACATTTGAGAGTGTATCTAATTCTCCATTGGCGAATAGTAAATGCCAAAATAGGATAATCAAACACAAATGAATGTAGTTTTATTCGAAGCGAGGTCCAGGGTCCTATGTGCACTTGCTAGACAATCACTAACCTAGACTAGGTATACCGACCCTTAATTTATTGAAAGTCAACATTTTAACGCAAGAAAAGCCGTAGATGATACAACGATTCTGGACAGCATTACAATAACTTTAACTTTAATCTGCGATGCAAGAGTGGCAGATATTCGTTTTTTATTTTTAAGTAGTGGTTAACAAAGGTTGTGAAGGTGAAGAAAATATATGCACAAGCACATAATAAAATAGAAAAACAAAAGTGATACATACATCCCAACAGTTTTGATTAGGTACGTATATTTGTTTGGACTGGTTATTGATAGCTATTTATTAAACATAAACAAAACAGATATGTTATTAAAATAGTCTGCTCTGTAGTGTAAGCGATTTGGTTTATTAAGACGTTGGTCAAGCATTTATGTATACACAATTTCATCAGTATTTCAAAATAACTGATCGCAGTTCAATTTTACTAATGTTGGCTTTATATGTAATAGATTCACAAAGCCCCCTGTTTGTAATTAATTATTCAATCCTACATTCTGGTTAGTTAATCAAATGCACAATTTTTTTTAAACAAATAACGTTTTGACGTTCCTTAAATTCCTCGGCTCGACAGACTACATAAAATACTCGTATAGACTGCATAATATTGTATTTCAGATTTAATTTTTGAGCTTCTGATCCAAGCTCTGACTGTTTCGTAGGTGGTCAGCATAAAATAAACATGTAGCTGTGTAACTCAAAAACTATCGATTTCAGTTGAGGCATTTTTCGGAAAGATCTGACAATCGGCAAGTGTACCACATAAGTAGTACTATAATAAATTATAGGTGTTAGATTCTCAGCACACGAACTTTAAACTAATCCAGATCATAAATGTACCGAAGTAGATTATGTAAATAATTCTGATGTGAAACTACCAATATTACGTATGTACGTGCGTGGGTAGCACTTTAATTGAATAAAAAAGACATTTGTTACATGCAGCAGTACCAAACATATAGATAGATATACACTTATTTATGGAGTGCAATAAATACACGTCAAGGTAAACTTACCTTAAATTGGGAACGGCTGCTGCAGCGGCCTGAATCGGTGGCGGCACATTATACGGAAACGGAAGCTTCGCAGCTACAGCTGGGTTTTCAAATAGCATTTTGGCAGAGGTTTAGTTTTTATTTATTTGGATTGTATCCTATTTCTTTTTTTATTTTACGATTTGCTTTTGCGTAAGCTCTTTTGTACTTTTATTCTAGTTCTGCAATTTTTGATTGATTTTGCATTTAACTCACTACCACATATTCGCAAAAAAAATTACAAAAAGTAATTTTGCCAGAAGTATACTAATATCTACACTTTGCTTATCATAAGTTCACAATCACTGTTTGATATTACACTTTTTTCCAATCTTCATGTAAATATCTGGTATTTGCTATTTGAGAAAAAAAATTATTTTAGGAATAGGTACATAAAACATAACTATAACAAAATCTTTAAAATTGTATTGCGACAGAGCACGTTTTTTTGTTTCTTATGAATTTAATGATAAACGAAACTCCCCCAATTAGAAAAATACATCTACTCGTATATATAATTATATATCTATCTAAAATCGTTAGCTTCTTTCTGTATGCTCTTTTATTCATTCGTGTTTTTCTTCGGCACTTGCCCACTGACTTAAAAATGCATGCACTAATAATTTCCAATCAGAATTGCAAGCCAAGAAGAAAATGAAAACTCTTACTATCATACAAGTAATATTAACTTTGAAAAGAATTGTATTTGAAACACAAATGGTACTGTAATAAACCAAAAATATTTTTATATGATAAATTCTTTGTGCGTTTGCGGATATAACTCGAGGATACAGCAGAGTGATTTTATTTTCTCCTTATTTATTGAATTCGCCGATATGAACTGGTGTTGTGCTGCTCCTTTTACTCCTTGTCGGTTGAAGTAAAGCAGTCGAACAGCAAGCTGTTGGTCGGAAAGAGACGCAACTATTATATGAAAGCCGAAAAACCACTTTGCATTAGTGGAGTGCAATGTTTTTTTTTTATTCCAAATTTTGTAGATGTGGTGTAAGTGGACAAGAATACGAATAGAAATAGCATGCAAGTAAAACTTTGTTCACAAAATTGCCCTCGATATTTTTCGAGACATATTATTTTTGATTTGAAAACTTAGTTTGAATCTCTTCCTTAATATATAAAAACAAATTAGTAATATAAATTATCCACTCAAACACCCACCGAACAAAAATACGTTACAGCGATAGAAATCAGACTGAGTCTGAGTGAGAGTGTATACCGGATTGGCATCAGATTTTCTGTTCGTTTTGTTGTGCAGCTTTTGTTTCTATATTTTTTTTATTTTCATCCGTAAGCGAATCGAGTGGAATTGGAATGAAAGGCAAACAAAACAAAGAACAACATAACAACTGTGTAGTGTTTAGTGTACCTATACTGAAATGGAATAGCATGCTTGCAATTTGTGGATAAGAAAGCAACAGAAACACCATGGAAAGATAGGCAGGCATACAGCCAGAATGGAATTATAATGTCGCCAGTGCTCTCTTCTTGTGTTTTTTTCCCCCGTTGTTGGTATTTAAAATTTCAAACATATAATTTATACAGGAAATAACGTGTTTTGATCTTTTTTTCATGTTTAGATAGATTATAATCTACCAACATGAATATATTATTACATGTACTTATTTGTTACTTAGTACACTGGTCCCGTTATAATAAAGCTCAGAGGTTCCTTATTTGGAAACACAGCCCACACTTAACGTCTATTTATATTATTGGATGCATTTAATAGAAAATACCCACTAAATTTTGACGCTTCCAAACAAAAATAATATATTTGTCAATTGCATACATTTTCATGTCCTATCTATCCACGCTATATCCTGTACTTAATTTATCTGCTGTGCAAAGATTTAGGGGTAAATGGATACTTGCCATCAAAAATCACCATGTATGAGCACTGGTAAAATACTACGACACGATTCATTTCTTGTTTTCCGTATAAGGTACGTAGGTTGTCGTTGCAGCTGTAGTAGGTACATATGGATTTAAATTTTGAACGAGAAAAAGGAAGAAAAAGAGAAGAAAAAAAACCTTCGCTCAAACAAAGGGAAACTTTTATTTGTTTTGTTCGGTGTTCTCTTTCTATCTGATGTTCCATTCTTATTTCACTCATTCTAATGCTGGAACGAGCGAAATTGCAACATTCCGATGATATTGGTATGCAGGGCTGTTATTAAGTGGATGTGAAGCAAAGGTTCAAATTAAACATATCGGTAGTTTAGATGCATAAATAAAAATAAAGAAAACTGCAAATTTGTGAGCTCAAAACTAATTTCAGGAGAAGTGTACGGTGGGTGCACCATCCGGGAACCGAAATGACATGTGATTTTAAGTTTCAATAACTGCATCTTATTATATAAATAGGCTAGGGCAAATAGTTACGAACCACTTTCATTGTCTTAAATACAACATATTCGCTTGATTTTTGTGTAGAGATGCAATCCTGTGTGTAATTTGTAATTTTTGCGTTTAAGCCAGGTTACTAAATGGTAGAACTTCTACCACTGGGCGAACACTAGTTCATTATAAATAGCTATATAAACTCTAATAATATTTTGCTATGGATTGATATTGAAATAGGTACCTACCTATAATGAAAGGAAATGATATTAAATTAAATAAATTTAGAGGTTTTGTATACAAATAACAGGCACGAGGACTATAGCTTAGGCGGCGAAAAATGATAACGGATTATTGGGGATTATTTTACTGTTCCCGCTGCTTTCTTGCCCCTTTAAGCTTGACAACCAGGTTTCTACTCTCTCCTCGTAAGATCATAATTGTATTTTATTTATTAAATTAAAACATAAAATTCTAAAAGCTGCTTAAACAATACTCGGGTATATAAATATTTCAGAAAAGAGAAATATTCAATAAAATAGTATTTCCTGTTCTATTATCGCATTGTTCCTAGGAATTCAAGGCGAGTTTTCCCTTACGCAACCTATGTCGTTTGCGAGAAGAATGTCGGGTGATATCAACTGACAACACCGTGGCCGTTGTGTCGCAATTTGGCCCTTATTTCGAAACTTCTGCTACAAATTTTTGCTATTTTCTCATTTTTTGCCCTTCGCAAATTTAAAAAAAAAAAAAAAAACTTTTCCAAATAAATATTTTTAACATATAACACTTGTATAACGTGCGAATGTTCTAAATTTGCAGTAGGCAGTTCTTTCTATCATCACTAACATCTACATAATGACATTTGGTTGTTTTTGGTTTATTTATAAGAGAAAATTTGTGTGAGTATGATCAATATGTTAAGATTGTAAACTCAAATTGTGTTTGTACCATAAACTGAATTAATATTTCCAGATGTAAAGTCATCTCTTTTTTTATGTAGAACATATTACATCTGCTACTCTTACTTTCTTGAGATTTATTTATATCATATTTCATCTTCCGTTCAAGAAAAGTTCAAAGAAAAGTTGGAAAAAGATTCTGAATTCTCTGCAAATTTAGATTTGTCACGAAATTTAACAACCGCTTTAAATTTTAAAAGTATTTAGGTATGTATTTAGAAATAACAGTTTTGAAAAATTTTAGAAGTGAATTTTCAAACTAAAAAAGGGAAAGTAGCGAAAAATTGTATTTCTAAAAAGTTAAGACGAGAACCAAAAAGAAATAATTTTCGTATGAAAACCGAGCTTTTTCAAAAAAGTTATATAATTGGTTGAATCTAAGACTTTACTAAAGTCGGTATAAACTGTGTCGATTTCATATTTGTTCTCCATGCAGTTGATAACATACAATGAACGTGGCAAAATATTGGCAGAACCTACCGGAAATTATTTAGTTAAAACTCAAATCCGTGTTTGATCATGCTTTCAAAATGCTTGTAAATGGCAATATCTTCCATTCTTTAAGAATTGCTCACTGTGAAAAGTACCTACTAGTTAAAAATACAGAGCAAAGAAAACAGAGAGAGATAAATGAGTTATAAAGAATTATAGTTGGGATGCCATTACCCATAGATATAGGATTGCGCTTAAACAACTTAAGGGTCAAAAAACTTAATCGCTCAATCGCTCCAATAATAATTTATCAGTCAGAGGAACAAAATGTAATTTTTTTCACTTTTGCTCAATTTGTGGGTAGAGGCAATGAGCTGCAAATGATTTGAAAATAGCAAACTTTACAATACCGAATTGCCCGTTCACACGGTTGCCAGGTTTTATCCCAAACTCTGTGAATTTCATTTGCAGATGGTATGCCTACAAATAATTTGTCTGGCAACGTTCTTAGGTGGAAAATTGCCAGTTCACACGGTTGGCAGATGTTTGATTACAAAATATTTCCAGATCCCTTTGCAAGCATTTTCAGACAAACCAAGCATTTTTTTTTTTCATTCGTTGGTGAAGTCTTGATTGAGAAGCACGTAAGAAAAAAATAAATAAATGGAACAAAAAGATGCAATTGCGTTTGTTTTGGCCCCGTACGTATTTGAGAGCAGCGAGGAGGATGAATTCCCACACAAACGTCGGCATGTTTGGACGAAGGATTGGGTGGCACGACGACAGCAGGACGGACTTTACGCAAAATTGCTCGTGGAATTGAGAGCTGAGGAGCCAGAATTTATCGCAATTTTTTGCGTATGGATTCAAAACAATTCGATGATCTTCTAGCTGTGGTGACTCCGCACATCCAGCGGCTGAGCGGTTTTGTCGACTCTACGACACCTAGCTACCAAAAAATACAAAATGTGCATACCTACAAAAAAAAAAAAATATTTCTAGATCTTTTTACAAGGAAGAACACAAATGATCATAAACATTTTCAGACACTTTTAGACACTTTTACAAGCATCATTAAACGGAAAATACAAAATATACCCAAAACAAAAAATTGTTAGAAAGGTTCATAAATATTGTAACATTTCCTAGATCCTTTCCGTTCCTATATCGACTTCTTCGTCCACGTACATATTTTAAATTATTAATTCACACATTTTGCACCTATCTAAATAAAAATGCAAACAAAATAACACCGAAACTTCGTTTTGTAACCACAGCACATCTGCGAATGGCAAATGAGTCTGACAATGTCCTAAAAGTCTGCCGATGGTCTGACAATGATAAAATTGGGTGTTAAGAGGATTGGCAGACACTTGACAATTTCATTGTCAGATGGCGGTCTGGCCTGCCAATTATCTGACAATGACTTTTCTGCAAATATTGGTAGACAGAATTACCAGTTCAAACGGCTAGCAGGCATTTGGGACAATTTTTTCATTTGCAGACACAACAATATTGGCAGATCTGGCAATCGTGTGAACAAAGCTTTAAAACTAATGACGAAGAGCTGAATTCAGTCTCCAGGCAACGATGTTGCAGCTTTTATTTGAGTATTCTCACGAAGATCCAAACAAAACCGCAACTCAAAACATTTCGATGCCCTACTTAAATTTGTTTACCAAATGTGAGTGACGAGAAATTTGCTGATGTTGGCAATGAGACAGATTCAATGCTGGTTTGAATTGAAAGTGGGGAATAGTTTATGCTTATGTAACTTATCCGCCCTTCAGATTTTTGCAGTCCCTGCAAAAGTATCAGAATTGTCAATTGAATGGTTATCTTTAAACTATATTACAGTTCGTAGCTCTTTTGTTTCAAAAAACTTTTTTTTTGAAACACAAAAATAAGATTATTATTATAAATAATAAATAATAAACTTGTGGATTTAAAACTGTTGTTTAGTACGGTAGTAGTAGTAGTTGTTTTCTGTTTGTGATCCAGGTACCTACACTTAAGTTTTTCTCAATTATCAATGTTATTTGTAGGTATGCAAGCTTTTCATAGTTAGATTGATCATCATATTAGTAAAATTTTAACTTAAGGTTTGGGATAATAAATTTATTGGGATAGGTTTTCATGCTATTTCCAAATACATTAGGTATCTCTTGTTTCTATCATACAGTTACTAGTTTTATTTAAATTATTTCCGTTTTTAAAAATGTTGTTGCCCACGCATTTGCCGTTGATCTTTCCTGTAAATATTTGGTACTAAAATGTTTAGCTCCTTTTTCACGTGCGTTCATGTTTCGCTTTATGGTGGTCAGTGCTTCTGCATACTCACGTAGTTTTACAATTCCATTCGTCCATTCGAAAAAGAACGTACTCATTTTCGTTGTGTATTTCTGAAACTTCTATAGATTGTCCTAAAATGTATACACATTATAGTAGCAGAATTAATAAAAATCTGTAAAGAGATTTTTTTTTTTTTGGTTTTGGTAAATTTCCTCTTTTGCTGCGTTGTGGTATATTTTATATTTACAGAAAAACCACCCCAGATAAATCCCGTTGTCTCCGTTCTAAAGGGTCCGCCAAATAATTTTTTTTTTTTTGAAAATGCTATAAAAAAAAACTACTGAATATTTTCTCAAATTTCTTTTTTTATTTGAAAGTACAATCCTTCCGGTTGATAATGGAAAATAATTTCATTCAAATGGCTGCCTCGGCTGGCCATGCAGTAGACTACACGATCGGTTAAATTTTTAAGCACATTATCGATTGTGTGCAGCTGTATTTCACCAATGGCTTCACGAATATTGTTCTTTAAAGTGTCAATTGTCCCCACAAATAATAGTCCAACGGTGTCAAATCGCAGCTCCGAATGGCCAAACGACATCAGCTCTGCGGCTGATAATGCGATCTTCAAAAACAGGGCGCAAAACATCGAGTGTAGCTTCGGCTGTGTGGCACGTAGCGCCGTCCTGTTGAAACCAAATGTTGCCAATATACTCCTCTTCAATTTTTGTGAAGAAAAATTCGTTCAACATGGCCCGATAACGATCGCCATTGACTGTAACGGCCACTCCTTGCTCAATTTCGAAGAAAAATGGCCAAATTATGCCTCTGGACCGAATTCCACACCAAACAGTGACTCGTTTTGGGTATATCGGCTTTTCAATGTATGCGTGCGGGTGTTCTGTGCCCCAAATTGACGCTTTAAAGGACAATATCCGTGAAGCCATTGGTGAAATACAGCTGCACACAATCGATAATGTGCTTAAAAATTGAACCGATCGTGTAGGCTACTGCATGGCCAGACGAGGCAGCCATTTGAATGAAATTATTTTCCATTATTAACCGGAAGGATTGTACTTTCAAATAAAAAAAGAAATTTGAGAAAATATTCAGTAATTTTTTTTTTATAGCATTTAAAAAAAAAAGAAGTTATTTGGCGGACCCTGTATATAGTGACGTATGATTCTCATGGATATCGGGAGGAAAAAAAATCATAAAATACAACTATAAATTCTGATTTGTAAATCGCAAGATATAAGTTGTAAATTGTGAATACGGTTTTCTAATCTAAATACTCAAGAATCGCAAATTGCAAAATATGAATTGCCAATTGATAAAAATAAGTTGCAATTTACGATTAAGAAATTATAAATTGCAACTACTGTTAGTTCGCAAATCAACAATATTGAGTTGCTATTCAAGACTAAATGGTTGTAATTTGCTAAGGGATGAAATCGTAGTTTACAACAGAAAAGTCGTATTTCGCGAATCGTTTTTGCAATTCACAACCATAGTACCTAATATCAAATTGATAAATATTGTGTCAAATTGCGACCGGTTATGGCAATATGTATCTTTCGTCTGACCGCGTTCTTGATAATGAAAAGTGTTGGATCGCGACGTTTGAGGGTCAATATCTTCACTTCGTGCAATTTCTAGAATTGCTATTGAAAAGGAGTGAATTTGTAAATCCTGAGCTAAGCTATAAAACTAGACAAACTTTTCGGGATTCTGCGCTCATTTTCCTTGATTTGATCTTAATTTTTTTTTTTTAAAGATCATCCTCATTGCTATTTTCCTTGATTTGATCTTAATTTTTTTTTTTAAAAAGATCATCCTCATTGCTATTGTCCCTTGTGGTAGTATGGGATTCTGTTTTATTCTCCCTAGGGAATAATTCTATTGCATTGTCAAGAATGTATCTTTTATTGAAGCGTTCTAAAATTTCTAATTTCCCTAGGAACTGTTTTCTTTCTGTTAGTGCCCTTGGAAAGGAAATCCATGTTCTATCAATTAATTTCTGGATTGTGGCGTATTTACTTAATTTGTCTATAGTTGTTTAGAACATAATGTTTCTGTACGGAAACTATGTCTATGTGCCCAATGTCGATAAACTTATTTTCTGTCTCTGTAATTCTTAAAATATTATTTTGGCCAGTATGCATGTTTCGGAATTGCTCATGAATTTGTGTAATAGCACTTTTGTATAAATTAATTATGAAATATTTCCTGAATACCTCGAAGTTAGTTTCTTAGATGCTCATTTTTAATCGGGGTTAACATTAGCTCTTTATCTGCCTTACCTGTTAGTTCAATATTATACTTGAAAAGTCTTAAATTTGTATTATTTGCGAAAAACTTTATACAACGGTCTTGAAATGTTATATATAACTGATTATTTTTGCAATAGATATACACATTATCTTATCTAGCAATAATCCCTTCAACAAATTACTGTTGCGGTATGCGGTCTATGGTAAATAGTATGTTTCTGAATTTTTTTATTTCTTATTTTCTTAAATGCTCAATCTTTGTTACCTATTTCTAATTAAATTTGATTTTTGTAGAGGTTAATGGCTTTCTCAGTGGCGAGTATTTTATGTGTACAGTCTACTGTGTTTCATCTTCTATTCTACGTCGACGGTAGAGCTAACGTCGTCAATCTGTTCACTAGAACTGCTTATTAGATTATTGGAAATGTTAGCACTGTTTCATTTTCTATTTGATCTTCATGATTAACGTAGTTACGTACCTACTCAATCCATCTGTATTTTATTGTGAAGTCGTACTCGTGTAGCTGTATTTTTCAATGCTGTAATTTTATATTTATTTCTTTGATGCTGCTAGGCCAGGTTTATGATACCCGATTCCCACCGCAAATGTTGAAAAGAAAATTATCTCTTAAATTTCCTATCTGTGAATACGTGTCATAAACTAAGTACTAAATAGACCGCCAGCTCCCGTGCACCTACCTGATTCCCCTCGAAAATTTTGAAAAGAAAATTCTCTCTTAAATTTCGTATGCGTGAATACGTGTGAAGCAGCAAAAAAAAAAAGAATTCCGAATGGAGGGGGTATAAACAAATAATGACACCGAGCAGTCATCCAACATCGTGGTATTTCTACCTTTTTGTAGAAATGTTGACGTCCGAAAAACCTTCCGTGCAAAACTAAAATATAGCATCAAAATTGTGGAAATATTAGGAATCTGATGAAGAAACCTTCAAACTACATTGCAACACACTAAATGTCCATAAAAAAGGGATTTAACTTTTAGTAAAAATTTCTAGTACCAATGAATAATTATTATAATGTTAACAAACTGCGATTTTTATACTGAAGGTTAGTTTAATATGAATTTCTATCCGAATAATACTAATTTTATTCTTCGAAGAAACATTTTTTCATAAACAAATCGAGGGATTTTGAGTTCGGTAAAAAGGAAAAAATGCCCACGCTACGTGGGAAAAATAAAGATACAGTGCTAAGCACAGTGACTGACAGTAGGGTAGTTGGTAAGTTTCTATCAGCTGATGGATGCGTTCCAACAGTTTACATTTGTTGTTTTATTTCACCACGAAAACATTTATTTTACAAAATGGTTAGTAACTAATGTTATCAACGTATCAATAAAGAAATAAACTGAGAAATATTCATTCGCAGGAATAAAATAATACATTTTGGTACTTACAGTAATTGTTTTGTTTTCGTTTGTTGTTTTTGGCGAAAAATTATTTCGCCGGGAATGTCGACAGGAAAAGGGCAACGAATTCAAATGGAAGAATTGATTAGGAATATTCAAATTTAGAGTTCGTTGAGGTTCAGGACAGAGATATGAACATTTCTGAGTGGGTAACAGTTTTGAGTTTTGAGTTAAAATTTTTTCATGAATTTTTCAGAAAACAAAAAGGCAAAAAAATTATTACAAAATTTCAACAATTTCAAGCATTTCAAACTAGCGTAATAATAATTAATGAAAACACTTGAGTCAGCCGAGAACAGCCATGAATAATGTTTATTTAGAAAATAACTTTTTTGTCCTATCAATTGGGCTGTTGGTCTTCATACTATTTTGGTGCAGATTTCTTTTCGAAATGTTACCTTCAAAACGATATACAACTTTCATAGGACATGACAAACTAATTTTTAGAAATTCTCATGACGAAAAAATGACTCTGGCTGACGAAAAAAAATTGTTTCAACTTTTTAAAATAATTTTTTTTTTCTAAATTTTCATTGAACTTTAATAACAAAAATGTCTTATAAATACAATCAACGAAAACGAATTTAATTTCTTTATACGGGAATAAAATGTATAGGTAAAATTCCAAATAATTATTTGTAGATACTGATTTTATTTTATTTTTGCCGATGATCCCTATAGTTCATCGGTTTCCATTGTTTACAACCACAATGTAAACATCCTGTACTGGATTATCTAGATAAAATAAAATAAGTCCTTGTAATATTCGTTTTAATGAAATAGATATTGTTACTAAATTCACCACACCATACACATCGTTTTCTAGACACATCCCGATAACGGCCAATTATTTGAATTATTTGAATTTTTTCCAATGTCCCCACAGAATGAGTTGAAAGTCATCTGTCAGGTTGCAAATGTATGCGTGCGTCTAATGTACTTTAACATGGCACACATACTTTCGCACATAGGAACACGGAAAACAGCTTGTAGGCTAACTCTCTTAAGTTGGAAGAGCTGACGGTCTATTTAATACTTAGTTTATGATACGTGTGAAGCACGAGAGTTTGCCTACAAGCTAAGCACAGTGACTGACAGTAGGGTAGTTGGTGAGTTTCTGTCAGCTGATGGATGCGTTCCCACAGTTTAAATTTGTTGTTTTATTTCACGACGAAAACATGTATATAAAATGTTTATCAACTAATGTAATCAACATATAAATAAAGAAGAGAAATAATTCATTCTTTAAAACATAATAAGACATTTTTGTCCCTACAGTTATTATTGCGTCTGTTTTCGTTTCTTGTTTCTGGCGAATATCGACGTAAAAACCAGAGCGAGATGTCTATGTGCTCACTAAAACTTTTGGAGCAGATAATAAAATCGGCAATGAAAATCAAGATCCACGTGTCTTTCGCAGGGACTCTAGCCTGAAATTTTGTCATTAATCTAATGAACGTAGCTGGAGCATTTGTCAGCCCTACGCTTAAAGCAGTAGACTCCATATGGTGTAATAAAGGCTGTTTTCTCGACGTCTTCATCCGCGACCTTGATCTGGTAGTAACCGCTTTGTAGGTCGAGCGTGGTTTTGAACTTCGTGCTTTTCGTATTCCGGATTGTGTCATCGATTCGGGGCATGGGATGGATAGTTAGCGGAAACTGTTTCTTGTTGAGGCCACTTTTGTACTAACACAACAGGTGCAGTCCATGTTGATTCGCACTCTTCAATAATACCACTTTCCATTTTTTTTTAATTTCTACCTTGAGTTAATTTTTCCATACGGTCGAAAGCCTGTAGGGTGTTGAAGCAATTGGGGGGTTGCTACCAGTTGCTTGCCATCAGCAGAGTAACGCTTGCGCTGAGCTTGGTGAATTTGGTTCCATTTCGCAGCAAATGCTCGAAAAGATGGCGGGCAGCAATACTAGTCCTTGTTGCCGTGTCGATGTATGCGATGCCATATTCCCCGTGAGAAGTGATTGGAATCGTTGGTAGATCATTGCCGAGAGTGTTTTTTTATGAGGTGGAAAGCAACTATTTTGGTCCCCTTGGGAGCTTTTTGCAAGAAGGGCAATTTGGACCTCAAAAGTCCAGGAGCTTTACATTTATGGCAGAAGATGCCTTGATTAAAGGGTGATCTCAACTGAACAGTTGCTTTTACCTCAGCTTTCTTTTTAACTTTCTCCATTAGGTACGAACATAGTAAGAGAAAGATATTGTTTTCGTACAAAATTTTGAAATCGAGATGCTAATCAATTCTGACATTATGATGATAGAGGAACTCAAAAAAGTGGGTCGCGAAATTCTTTCCGTCTGTTTGTTTGTCCGTCCTTCCACAGGCCTAAAACCTAAAGCCTAAACGGTTACCCGGCTTTCGATCAAACTTCGGATTTGGAGTTTGTGGGCTTCGAGATCTTCGGATTTCGGTAAAACTTTAAAAATGATGTAAGGCTTACATTGTTGCACTTTAATTAAATGGGAAAAGGGAAAACGATTCTAGAGTGTACAAAAAGTCGAAATAATAATTTTCTGCCGATCTGTCAAGTCGGAAGCGAATGGGGGATTAAAAGAGAAGTGCAACAAGAGAGTGCAACAAACGGCAAGTTGATGCCGCAATTTGGCTAGTCAGCTGGGTATGGGTTCGATAACGGTCCAATTTTTATTAATGATTTAATAAAAGGTAAATATCGGCATAATGTGAAATAAGGGCGGCACGCAGTCTTTGAAAAAGGTAGATTGCGAAACCTTTGGTACGAAGATTTTTGATGGTCAAATAATGACCGAACAATGAAATGCAAAATATTGATTACTTTCTCGCAATGGGGAATTTCACAAGTTTCTTGTTTCTAATGAGATTAACATAATTGGGAAATGGCCACTAATTGTTTTAGAAAGGAAAAAAATCACAGTGCTGGAAGCTCCCAGTATCGCTTCACACAACTGTTTTTTGTTGCGCGACTTTGAATCTCCTCCGTTCGAAACAAAAACGAGAAGTTTGAACGCAAAAGTGTTTGGGGAAACAAAAATGTATGGAGCATGCAATTTCCAAATGAGCAAATGCACTAGACTTTATGAAAAAACTATTTCACTTTGCGGTTTTAGGCCAACGGATAACTTCCGATTACCATACGGTTCGATGAATAACGTTCACGAAAGACGGTCACACAACGGCGCAACGGGTCGCGGAAGTATTAGGTGGCCGTTTATGGCTACGGTTAAAGAAAACAAAACCGAACGAAACCTCAGTCGACTAATATTTCTTGAATTTATCAAAAAATTCTATTATATTTTTATTATATTTATTATATTTAACACAACCCTAGCTAATGTCGAGTGAGCTCCCGCGCAGAAAGGGTAAACTAACAGAACCCACGTGGTTGGAAGTTATCGTTTACAATATTATTTAGTTTACAATTATATTTAGGTGGCCTTTGGGCGATTGATCGTCAGCATCTCTTATTTTTAGTTGTGAACTGGGGACCGTCTCTGCACCCGTTGAGAGCTTCCCCACCGTCCGTCTGGGCTCTAGGGCCACCTGTTTTTGTCATCTTCTCGGGGCGAAGGGGAAGCCCCCGGAGGAACCACCAGAATAAAAGGGTATGAAAGGCCAAACAAAATAAAATGGGTCAGGAATAGAAGCGATTGAAAGGATCAACGTCTTGGGCGTTAATTTTAACGCAACAACATCCCGAACAATAGCTTATTATCGGTACAATAGTTCCATTCACAAAAAGGCGGAATCTTAAAAAAAATGCTCTGCTTGGTGAAACAATAGAGTTTTCAAAATATGTCAAAACCTGGGCTTAACTCTTGATCTGGATGAACATCGATTCAACGTCAACACTACCCAGGTAAACTTTATCTTGAGGCAGGTAACTTGCGTTCACCTCCTCCGAACAATCTTAATGTAAATATAATGGTATATTTTTGTAAAGCTCAATACCGCATTTCGAACACAAATTCTATAACAACTACTAGAGACATCTTAGCAAATAATACTCACATTCATGTAATTTTTCATTAATGTTAGGCATATATACCGTTTTAAAACCTGCATCAACTGTCATCAACTATGTATCTAAACGATTAATCCCCCATGTATCCCCTTATGTTGAAGTATATATTTTGGTTTAAGGCCTTTTTGAAATTTATACAAATAATTACGAGATCAGTTTGCAAAATTCGATAAAAGCTACAAATATTAATTACATGATCGCTCCTTATATTTATGTCTAAGGATGGATTTGCTTGTTGCGAAGCCTGCTTTCCACAGTCAAATCTCAGCATCCCTCTTATTCCAGCCATCTCTCCTAAAATAGCAGTAACTCCTTCTTTCCCAACTAGTGTTTAAAAATGTTTTTATGTGTAGGAGTTTTACACATAACCAAAGTTAGTGCTTAACAGTTATAACACCCTCTGCATATTGTAAGGTCCATCACTTTATTATGTGAAAAAACCCCATCATGTTCCATAATATTAAAGAAATTGGTTCATTAATTAATTTTTGTATGTACTACCTACTTTGATACATGTGTTAATAGAGAATTTATATTCTTACAGCTGTTCTTATCTGTATCTTCTGGCATGCGTCTAAAAAGGGCAGGAATCATGAAAGATTCCTATTGCTGTTCTCAAGTTCGTTCTACCTACTCAACTTAAGTTCTTGTGCTCTACTTCTTAATACTCAATGCCTTGGATACACGGTATCCAATAATATTTGCCTATCTTCGGGATTTTGTTGTCAATTACCGAATTTTGTTTCCATCCACGCATAGGTAAATTTTTTTTAACCAAAAATACCTTATCCAAAAAAAATGCCAAGATTCATAGTAGCGCTTTAGTAGGAAGTAGATACATTTCCTTGTAAATAACAAGATTATCTCGATATTCTACATATTCTACATATAGTTGTACTTTTTATCCTTTAACATTATTTTTACTAAATAAATACTTCAGTTTTTATTATTAAACAGTCTTTGAAGTAAGCACAGCATTTGTAATATAAACCTTAAACAAACTTAAAAAAAAACAGTGTCTTCTTTTGTAATATATTGAATAATAAATAATTTCATATCATAAGCCAAAAATTATTAAAATCAAATTAAGTACTGGTTTTCACTGAGCGCATCTGTGACTGAGTTAATTAGTGAACACACATTCAATCATCCATACACCATACGCCAAACCGCTCGGCTTTGAAACCCTATCAAAAAAAAAATATTTCAAATATTCAAAATTCTTTATTCAAAAATATTTCAAATGTAAATATTGAACATTCTTCATTTACATAAACAATGCTTGCCCTTATACTATTTTCAACTTTAATCTTAATTATACATATTAGTAACCGGTCACTCACAAACAGCACTCCGGGAGGGCCGACAGAAATGAAAACTTGAACAATTACCTGCGTGTTTTTTACTTCATTGTTATAAACTACTACTATAAAAATTAAATTTTCATTTTCATTAAAGCTGTGCAGTACATGAAAAATAATGTATATTATTTTACATAAAAAAATTGCTATCTATTGCTTTTAAGCTTTTACAAATGCAAGAAATATAAAATTTAATTAATTGGTATTCTTTGAAATGAATACCAATGAAACTTATGAATTTTCATACACAATTTCAACAACTCTTCCATCATCATCATTATTATTAAAGGTTTATGTTGCAGAATAAAACGCAAACCGTGTTTAATTTTAGAACTTTATTCAAGTAAGTATGGGAAGCGAATGAACAGAACAAGATTTGGGCAAACGCACAAAATGCGTTAATAGTGTACATACGTTCAGTTAAGTTTCAAGAGAGAGAGAGAGTATTGTGTTCGTGTTGTTACTGTTATACAGTGGTGTAAAAAACTATTTGAACGCTCCCCCACAATGCAATACTATCTAAATTATTAATCAAGCAAAATTATTAAGTTGACAAGCCCATTAAAGATACAAATTTCATATGTTTTGGTTTTGCCAAATTTTTGGTAAATACATCGGCCATCATGTCTCCCGTGCATTGATAGTTTAACTTGATGACGCCTTCTTGGAACAGCTCTCGCACAAAGTGATACCGTATGTCTATGTGTTTTGTTCTGCGGTGATGCACCGGATTCTTCGCAAGTTGTTGGATCCCTATATTGTCATTAAAGAGAACAATATGATTATTTTTAAATTTGATACCCGATTCTAAAATTAAATTTCGTAAATACCTATATACTACCTCTTTACTGGCTTGAGACAAAGCCATGTACTCAGCTTCTGTACAACTGAGAGCAACTGATGATTGTTTTTTCGACTCCCAAGAAATAGCGGCGCCTGACAATATAAAAACAAAACCTGTATATGATTTTCTATCGTCAAGTTTCCCCGCCCAGTCTGCGTCAACATAGCCCTTAAGATCTTCAGATGTTTTTGTGTAAGTAAGCTTCGCACCACAAGTAGTACTGAGATATCGCAACAAATGCTTCAGAGCAACTGCATGCTCTGCATATGGGTCAGTATTAAATTGGGATAGCTTGCTTATTGTATAAACTATATCCGGGCGCGTAGATACAGCGAAATAAAGAAGGGTTCCAAGAGCTCGGTACATCTCTCTTACACGTGGAATCATCCGCAACTTGATACCTGGATCCAGCGCCGTTACATCTTGAAAAACCGAAAGCTTGCAAAACACCGTCCAATCTTTTGTTCCACTCCCGGCCTGCTTGTTTGAGGCCATATAATGATTTTAGCAGCTTACATACCTTGTGAGCGTTTATAAAACCCTCCGGTTGTGACATGAAAAATGTGTCCCTCAAATCATCATTTAGGTATGCGGACGTTACGTCTAAGAAAGTTCCCGTTCCACAGCTAAAGCGATTATCAACCGAATCGTTGAAAAACGAACAACAGATGAGAAAGTCTCGTTGTAATTTACCAAGTACTTCAGAGCGCAACCTTTCGCAACGAGCCTACATTTGAATCTATCGACTGAACCATCTGCATACCGTTTAATGTTGAAAACCCATTTGGAGCCAATCACTTGACCGTTTTCGAGACGGTCAACCAATTCCCAAGTGTTGTTTTTCAAAAGTGAATTCATTTCAGCATTCATAGCATCCTTCCATTTGCTCGTGTCTGCACTTGACATTGCCTCTTCAACCGTCATTGGGGCGGCTGAAACTTCCACAGAATGCACAGCTTCGATGACATTAAACTGTTTTGCTGGACGACCGGGTTTGCCTGTGCGAATTATCCTTGGACGTCCTGGTCCTCTAACGTAGTCCGGATCTTGGGGCTTCTCTCCCTCTTCCTCTGACGTCTCTACTTTTTTCCACCTTCCTTGTAACGGGTGATTTTTTAGCTGGTTTGGTTTTGGCAACACTGGTTTTGACAGCTGACGTGTGTTTAGTACCTTGTGTCACTGTCAAACAGCTTCAGTTTGGTTTGCAATTTAACCATGGATCGTCTTACAAATGAACAACGCTTGCAAATTATTGAATTTTACTATCAAAATTCGTGCTCGGTTCGAAATGTTCATCGCGCGCTGCTTCCATTTTATAATCGGCATTCTCGACCTTCTGAGCAGTCTATTCGGAAGATTGTGACCAAATTTCGCACCAAATTTAATTTGTTGGACATTAAACTACCAACACGTTTAGTCGTTTACGTACTGTGCGTAGTGAAGAAAATATTGCGGCCGTATCAGCTAGTGTGACAGAAGACCGCGAAATGTCGATTCGGCGCCGTTCCCAGCAGTTAGGCCTTTGTTACAGCACTACGTGGAAAATTTTGCGGAAGGATTTGGGCGTAAGGCCTTTTAAGATACAGCTGGTGCAAGAACTAAAGCCAGCCGACCTACCACAACGCCGAATTTTTGGTGAATGGGCTCTTGGAAAGCTGGCCGAGGATCCGCTTTTTTATCGAAAAATTGTGTTCAGCGATGAGGTTCATTTTTGGTTGAATGGGTACGTAAATAAGCAAAATTGCCGCATTTGGAGTGAAGATCAGCCAGAAGCATTGCAACAGCTACCAATGCATCCCGAAAAAGCCACTGTTTGGTGCGGTTTATGGGCCGGCGGCATTATTGGGCCATATTTCTTCAAAGATGATGCGAATCGCAGCGTTACTGTCAATGGTGAACGCTACCGAGCGATGATAACAAACTTTTTTTTGCCCGAAATGGAAGTTCTTGACTTGCATGATATGTGGTTTCAACAAGACGGTGCCACATGCCACACCGCACGCGAAAAAATGGCGCAATTGCGAGGCGAGTTTGGTGAACAGTTAATTTCACGTTTCGGGCCGGTCAATTGGCCGCCTAGATCGTGCGATTTGACACCATTAGATTATTTTTTGTGGGGGTATGCCAAGGCTAATGTGTATAGGGACAAGCCCGCTTCGATTGACGCACTGGAAGCCAACATCCATGCTTCGCGTGCATTAGTTCCGACGACTTTACGCTGAGTAAAATCGTTGCGAGCGCCTTTCCATCACCAGTATACCATGATACTTGTTCGACTTTCGGATCCTCAGTAGGAAGAGTATTGTCCCATCCACATACGATCACAAATCCGCATGCGCCAGGACACTCTTCATTTGGATTATCCATGTTGAATAATTGTCTTCAATGAGCTTTTTGATCTGATATAAGGAACTCATATTTTTAAAATTATAATATCGATAGCTTTACTCAATTAAATCAATTAGCTGACTAACTATTTTACCGTACACGATTTATTTTTTCGACAAACGAATTTAGGAACTTTAGAAAATTTTCCTTTAAGCAAAAAAAAATCTTTGTTCACTTGCAACCTGGGCCCATAACCTGTTGCAGAATAAAACGCAAACCGTGTTTAATTTTAGACCTTTATTCAAGTAGGTATGGGAAGCGAATGAACAGAACAAGATTTGGGCAAATGCAAAAAATGCGTTAATAGTGTACATAAGTTCAGTTAAGTTTCAAGAGAGAGAGAGAGTATTGTGTTGTTACTGTTTGAATGATTATACAGTGGTGTAAAAAACTATTTGAACAGTTTATGGTAACTAAAATAGGAAACAAACAATCTTGATTAGAATCTATTTAAATATCTTGTAAAGACTGCATTAATTGTAGTTTTATATCTCGTTGTGCTAAGATTGCGATTATTGGTCATCGTTAAATCAAATTCGCTAATTAAAAATTCAATAAATGGTAGATTTTATTCAAATTCAATTTCTTTTAATTCATAAAAAGATTATAACTCAGAAATGCTACCCACTCAGAAATGTTCATATCTCTCCCCTGAACCCCAACATACTCTAAATTTGAATGGGCCTTATCAATTTTTCCATTCGAATTCGTTGACTTCTTTCTGTCGACATTCGCCGGCGAAATCATTTTTCTCCAAAAACAACAAACGAAAACAGACACAATAATTGTAGGAACAAAAATGTCTTAATTAATATCTAAGAATGAATGTTTCTCAGTTTATTCCTCTATTTATTATGTTTATTACATTAGTTATTAACTACTTTGTAACATACATGTTTTCGTGGTGAAATAAAACAACAAATTTAAACTGTTGGAACGCATTCATCAGCTGACAGAAACACGCCAAATACCATAAGCAAAGCATTAAATTAAATAAATTAAATTATAAAAATGTATACTTATTTTATGTCAAAGTGCTTTTAGCACTGTATCTTTACATTTCATTAGAGTATTATGTTTTCACTATAATACTCTTATGACTGTAAATCTCTTCGGCCATCGGCTCTCTTTTCCTCCTCTATAGTCTATACTGAATTCTTATGCGATTGTCGCATTGTGTCATTTATAATCAATGCTATCGAAATGGATACTCTCGCAAGGCTTTCTTTCTTTTTCTTCCTCTTTTTCTTACTTATATAAAGAGAACAGTGGTGTTGGTAACAGTGTCGCGAGTTTATTGATTTCTTCCCATCTCAAAAGTGCCCAGTGCGCCTAAAAAAGTGATCACTTCAAATTTTTCATATACTCAATACTCATTGTACAACTACGTATGTAAGGATAGGTCCGCATGCATTCGTAACTCAAGGCACACGCTACAGATTATTGCATTTCTGTTTTGCATTTTGGTTGTTTTTATGAGAACACTAAATTGTGGTTACATCCAAAACATGAATTCGATTCTCTTACGCAGAAAATTTATAAGGAGCCCAACATACAGGATATCCCTAGTTTCAACTGACCAGACTGACTCATCAAGTGTAAATCATTAAAGATAACTGACCATAAGTACCTTGCAAATCTGCCAGTACACACAGTTACCTACTTGAAGCCAAGCGGGTGGTCGACAGCTACCGACCCCAATATATTAAAATACTCGTTGGATTGTTGTGAACATGCTTTTTGGTCCTCGGCATATGTCGTTGAGTTTGATTTTATGAATGCATACGCTATATGCAGTTTGCATACTTTTACGCAGTGCCGAACGCGATTTTATGGTGACAGCGGTAACAAACAGATCTCCTTCCCCCCTAAAACCGTCATATACATAGTGGGTGTTTCTGGTTAGAGTAATCGCTTGAATGGTTACGGTATATGGCACCCCCCGTTGCAAGCGAAACTGATTCTCGGTTCTTGGTTCTCTTAGTCATTAAGCCTAAATGTAATGTAAAACACATTGGTTTAGTTTGACGGACAAGGAGAGAGCATACGATAGACTAGACATTTCTATACGTTGTTGCGAACCTACATACATATGGCCGTCACCTCAGCAGGTGTACATGATTTATTATATTTTCGCAATGAAGTTGCGGCATTGGACAGTGGTCACAAGGTTGAAAAAAGCTGGCATCGATTTCACGGACAATTATGAAGATTTATATCAAAAATATTAACTCAATTTTCTGTCTAATTGATAGATAAGTCATGAAAAGGAATACATTAATTTTTGTTTAATATGTATCTACTCATAGCAATTTTTCAGAATTCGCCGTTTTCTGAATAAAAAAACACGTTTTGCTCTTAGTTGACCCTATTCCGCACAGAAATCTACTAGTCGTTTTACTTCCGTTGATTACAGATTATTTGATTAACTTCCTTAAATTACTTTACTAACTATTATTTGTAACCTTCACACAAAATATTTTTTAGATCACAATATGCAATAATGTATGGAAAATTTCGCAATTGTGAGACCGAAATTTTTAACCTGGAGACTAAAAATGATTATTATTATGGCGGAATTACGTTATCACTGCAACATAGTTATCAGATAAAGATTTCTTGCTTCATGCCTTGACGCAAAAAAGTGAAGCGTTACAGTCCACAACGGATATAATAGACCTCTAAAATCAAAAAAAAAATCTATATTTAAGTTGTGAACACGTAGGAACGCAGGTATATAAGAAGTCTTTTGTGTTTTCATTTATGCGTTTCTTGTTAGCGATATGAGCGTGGACTACCTACATTTATACGTCTAAATCTAAAAGAATAAAAATAGTCCTTTGATATCATACCTATTATGTAAGATTCAAATAATTTTAGACAAGAAATTTGTAATTTTACCTATAAATGTTAAATTTTTTAATAAATACGTTTTAAAGAGTTTTCAAATTAAAATTAACCCCCTTAAAAAAAGAAGCACAAAAGTCGTTCATATTACCTAATAAATATAATTTCCGAATACGCATTAATTACTCTATGCTGCTTAGGTTAGGCTAGGTTAGGTTGAGTGAGGTGGTGAAATCGTCACAAAAGACCAGGCACCATAGCGGGCCCATCGCCATCCCCAGGGAACCATTACGGTTAACAACTTAAATCTCACATATATCCTCACAGTACCTGCATACATCCGTATTAGGTAAGCCCAGTCTCATGGCCTGCTTCCTTAGAAGGAAATGTCCAGAGAGAATTCCCACCGTTAATCTTAGCTTTGTTCTACTGAGATTGATTAATTCTTCAGACTTTCTCTGATTTAAAACGGGCCACAGTGGCTATGAGACCCTGTACCTTCTCGTGGCTGCAAATTTATTTCAAAATTCACATCGGCTACGGTTAATTGATTTTGGTGTGAGTTATTAATAAAAATATGAAACTGTTTTTGAAATAGTTAGATACACTCTGTCGAGTAACCGAGAGGGAACATCTACCATCGCCAACAACATCTGCTAACCCCCAACAAGAGCATCACCATGGGTCCAAATGGACGGCATGACTCGCTCTGCCGTATCCACCCATTAACCTTACCTAACCTACACTTTTTTGCAAGACAACGATGAAGCTTTCATAATGAACGGTAACCACCCGTATTCTAATTTCTAAGTTGTTAAAATGGTATTATAGCTTTTAATCTCTCTTCCCCACGTTATTTTCCTTACTTCTTTATTTAACTAAAGAGTCGTTCAAAAATACTTAATAAACCAACTAAATACTAATTAATACCAAATTAAATTTTGTACTAGTAATATTGAAATATCATGCATGAAGCTGTAACAGTTCTTTTCTTATACCTACATGCCTACCCTAAGCGAGTTCTAACATATTATGATGGGGCTACACAAAATTATCATATTGCGCTATCCAAGACACTAAGGTTCATTTACTAAGTTTAAAGTAATGATTCCAGGTGTAAATAATTGATTACACCCTATTATTCGATATAAGTATTTTATAACGGACTTTATAACAGAGAATTTAGACCAATGGAATTACCTTGACATAATCGGAAAATTCGGCATTCAGCTTAAGGCTTAGAAAACCGGCCTGTGCGCGGAATAGGCATCATCCGCCAACTACATGTCTGTCCCCTTACTTTTTGGTTAAATTTTGGCAATATGTCAGATTTCTCTCAAACAAAAGGAACGCTTTAAACCACAAATTTAATGTGAATTTTTTCTAGGCGGGAATATTCAAATATCAGTAGAACAAAACACAAATTTTTATTTAAGACCAACATTTGAATTGCTTTTATTGCAGAAATTAAAAAGTTCAATTCTTTTGCTTCTTACATCTATTTTAACGCTAAACAAGCACAAAATATAAATATAAACAAATAATAAGTCAGTTACAAATTAGCAAATTATCTTTAGCAATAACCAACTATCCCAAAGAAATTTCTTGGGCTTAGTTTTTTCATGGGGGGGAAATGTTTTGTACCCTCTTTTTGACTCTCTCTGCCCAACTGTTATGTGAGGGAACGAAGTTTGACTAAGGTTGCTTAATGTGTTCGAATGCATTATCGTTAGGAAACAGACCTATTGTTTTGTGTTTAAGTTGCATCGGTGCGACTTTGACATGGGGCCATACATCTTAAAATCAAAAATTTCCCCACTATATTAAGGATTTCCCCGTAACTTTACAAAATGAAAAAATCTCGAAAAAATAAAGCTCGATTTATTGAATTTGAATAGGTATAAGGTTTCCGGAAGAAATTTAAAAACAATTATAAAACAAAAAGCAATTTAAAAGGATCGTAAATATTTCTAGATCCCTTAAGAAGTTTGTATTATTAAAAAAGGAAAAGGTTATTAACTTTCCTAGATCCTTTTCGTTCCTATATCGACTTCTTCGTCCACGTACATATTTGAAATTATTTATATAATTCACACATTTCGCAAAATGCAAAGAAAATAACACTGAAACTTTTGTTCATTCAAATATGAATAATATTTGTCTACAAATGAAAAATTTAGAGTTGTCGTAACCACAGCACATCTGCCAATAGCAAATGAGTCTTCACATGTCCTACAAGTCTGGCAATGATCTGACAATGATAAAATTGGGTGTTCGGACGATTGGCAGATAACTGACAGTTTCATTGTCAGATGTCGGCCTGGCAATTATCTGACAATGACTTTATTGGTAGACAAAGTTGCCATTCACACGGGTTGCAATTTTATATTATCTTCGTTTTATCGCTAATGACCAATTTATGTAAAGAAGGCTAATGTCATAATTTACGAGTGTAAATTAAAATGCCTACTTCGGTATTTAAGAAATTTTTATTTTTATATTTATGTTTAATTCTTAATGTCTGTATTACAATATTTTTGTTCTCTATGAAAACTTGTAAAAAACTTTCATTCTTTCTGCGATCCACGTCGATTGGAGTATTTCCCACGACTAAAGCTAAGATTAGACTGTATGCCAATTAAGCATATGAATGCCAAAAGGTAAATGATAAGATTACCTGTCAAATGAACAAAATGTCAGGATTATCAAAATATTAGACTATATGACCAAAATTACCAATATCGTCATATTTGACTTGATGGTCATTTGAGGCAGTTGGTATTTATTACCAAAAAGAGAACGAAAATGAAAATGAATCACAATTCTACGAACTCAAACACTGATGTCAACAAAATAATTCCTGTTCCATCAAAAATGCCATTAATACCATAACGAAATTTCTATTAAAAGCATATGGGCATATAAGGCTATATGCTGGCATTCGTACCTATTGTCCCATTACACCATATGATGTGGCAACAGTTGCTTTCAAAACACGACGGATAATGCATGAAAATGACAAACTTCATATTGCCACCAGCCATATTGCAAACGTTCTGTACAATGTGACGTCACAATATGATGTCAATTGACATAAGATTTCATTTCCTTGTCGGGGGTGTTACCATATGAATCAAATTAATAATTTTTATTTTTGGATATTGTTTCTAAAAAAAACTAATTTAAAATTCTATGTTCAAATATGCAACAAATAAACAATATTTTGCTGCTGTATTTCGGTATTTCGATTTGCTTCAGAAACATTTCATAAACATTTGACAAACATTTCTGTTTTTACCGGTGTATACGCCGATTAAGTATTTATTAAATGTTTATGAAATGCTTTTTACTGTCGGAAATTCAGGACCAGAGGCTCGAAAACAACAACACGGCTTCCGTAACATGGTGTGTTTTGTTTCTAAAAGGAAATGAGTTTACCTACAATCAGTTCAAAATGTAATGGAAATCTTAATGCAGTTTGCGCCTCTGGTCCGCTCAGATTGGAATTCTTAGACAAAGTAAATGACCGCGGTTTAAGCATGAAATTCCAGAAGACCAAACTGAAGTTAGAATTAGATTTTTCTGTGATATTTTGTGATAAAAAAGAATCGTGTTTCCCAATAACTAGTTTTGAAAACAATTTAAATTTATGCAGGCTGCTAGTTTCGATTTTTCATTATTCCAAGATTTTCTGGACATTTGTATTTTATGTTAGAAGAACAAAAAAAAATCCCTCACCTTACGGCAGGGAGACTTGTGAAACAAATTATTAAGGAACTGCGAAACATTTCACAAACAATTTTTTGTTAAATAAATGTTTATGGAACATTTACTTAAATATTTACGAAATATTTCGCTGGTCTGGGCATACCTTTATGGAATGAAAAAGCAAAGTCATCTCGAAGGACGGGAAATTTATTCGATGTGAAAAAAATGCTTTTTGATTTTTTGTGTTAGGGTGTTGAATATTTTAGTGTGGCAACGTGACTATGTGGCTTGGCTATCGTTTGCAGGCACACCAACATTGAAAATTGAAACAACCCACCTATTTTGAAATAGTACAATAAATTTTCAGATCATGATTCGTGATAATAAAAAAGGGCTTATGTTGAAAACAATTTTGTTCGCATAAGATAACATAAGATAAAACATTTTTTGTACGAACCAAGCGGTGTTCTAGGTACTAAACGAGTTCAATACAATTTGTTTGTGTTTGCTGCGCAGTGGTTTGTGTTGATGCGCTTGATGTTAACCTATATTTGCGATTATATCCAGGCTAGAGTTACAAGGAACAATCTATGTCGTCAGAAAATACTTACTCAATACTGTCAAGATTTATTTGTATTTTAATGTGTTTATAGTTCTTTATTTGTCAAGAACATTATAGAATGTCTCCATCCGAAACTCTGGCAGTCATCAGCATATACGGACTCCATCCGAAACTCTGGCAGTCATCAGCATATACGGACTACTTCCGCTTGTGCTTCACCCGCTAGTGAAACCATCAACCATCGATGTCCCCAGCCATAGAAGCGCGAAGAGTAGAAGGCCACGTTAGGAAGCTATTCCAGTATTACTTAAGATGGCGCCTACGAATCAAAACGGGCAAATCTGAACTGATCTGTTTAAGAAGACCCGTCAGAGGAACCAGAGTTAGGTCGACAACCAACTGCCGCAACATAAATATAAACCTGTCAGACGGATCATTACTCTCAACCACAGAGTTGACCCGCTGATGAAGAAGCAAAAGGGACTAAGCAGAAGAACGAAACTGCTGCTATAGAAACAACTCATAAGACCCGTAGTTATCTACGGATTCCCCATCTGATTTACCGTCTGCACTATGATCCAATCCGGATGAAAAACGTCAGAAGTTCAAGACTCTACGAAGAAGCCAAAATCTTGCCGCTGGAAAAGTATATGGTCACAATTTACCAGAAAATACTCAGGAATACCTTCAGCTATCCGAACCCACTCGTCCGAAGGATTGCGGACCTGCCACACATCCCAGAGCATCAGTACCTTCATGTACTGGCTCGGCTTAGCGAGGAGTTGTTCCCAAGCGACACAGACAGACAGAACTACCCTTCTACGAATCGACCGAGACAGCCCACCATCGAGAATAAAAACAAGATGACCAACCACCCCAGAACTACAAGAACATCAACACCCGGCCTTGAACACCCTGAGGTCAACCCAGACAACGGTGCATACTACGAGTATGAATCTGAGAAGACAGCCACAATTTATGTAAAATAGAATTAAGAAAACAAACATTGTATACCCCCTATTGCTGAGCCAATGCATTTAAATATTTATTATTCACCACCATTTGTTACCTAGCCTTAAGTCAAATTATATTTATATACAAACGTTTAATAAAAGCAAATGTAATTTCATGATAAATTTAACAAAAATTAGAAACCGAATAGGGAAGTTAGGAATAACCTCGTAGATAATCCTCTTGGGAACATATTTTAGGAAAAAGCGGGGCAACCTCAAGGATCCCTAAAAAGAATGTTGTATTATTACATATCTGATAATTTTTTTTTTTCTGATTTTGTGCCAGATATTTTTTAATACTCATCCACTGTGCAGAGTATTTTCCAAGTAAAAGAGGTTGGGTAGTTCTCCTTTCAGTAAGCCCTTAATGACTTTTTTTTATCATGTTGAGGCGTCCGCCTATGAGCAGGAACACATGTGCTTCCATTGTCAAAAAAAGCTGCTGCGCCAACAAATGATAGTGGGTTCGAGAATTGGGTTGATGACAATCCCATTGATAAAAACCTAATTAATATGCGAAGCAATGTTTCTAAAAATGGACAGTTTCATTAATTTTTCTTTGCTCTAGACTTTTACAAGGGCCAACACTTTCCTAGAAAAAATACTGTGAGCAGTTATTACAAAATGTCACAAATACGAGTATCTACTAAAGAAAGCTTTCCATTTTAAGCAGTATACGAAGAATAGTAAATTGAAACATAATGCTTGTTTTAAACAGTGTTCACTTAGTCCTTTCGGATTGTAAATCTTAAAATATTGATTTCTCATATCCCAGGAGGCAGATCGCGTATTACGCTGATCGTCTGGACGATATCGTTTTTGAAATTTTGATGACCAAATATTTTCCAGCCGAATTTTGTTTACCGTCATTACAAATGTTGAGAACGAATCGAAATCGCACTTTTTCACTTTGTAGTTTTTGATGTCTATCATTTCGACGACAGTCGTCTGAAATGTTACGTTAGGTAGAGCAGAGCGGGCCCTGCTGTATATCTCACTTACGTCCATGTGGACCAATTGTGATGGCCTTGTGGGTGTTATACATGGCCATGAAATTGGGTTATAATGCTTCCCTTCTTGTGGTTACTCGACCTTATCCAACCAACCTGATGTATTCAAACTTGAAGCCTTTGTATGGACAAAGAAAGTGAGGTGTGTCCTCGCGTACCTCCTTAAACGACGTTGTTCTTTCAAACCGATTTTATGGTCCGACTTATATTATATTCTTTATATAGCGATATTTCGTAGGTATTCTTTTATTCTTTTCTCCTGTTGTTGGCTTTCAAGCGAATCCTATTTTCCACTCTCTCCCTGAAATTACAGAGTAGTAGCTTGATTAACTTAAACACTCGGTCTTGATCCATTACAGATCCATTCTGGCCAATTCAACCTAGTTGGTCAGCGTTTGGTCAGCATTGGAAGTTAGTAATTAGTAGTGCCATGTTCATTACACACGTCCTAACATTGTTGAATGCTTCTTCAATGTCAAGGAAAGTGGCTAGTGTATATATATGGCCTGCATAAGAAATGTTTTAAAGTTTCTCCAAGGTTTTCAGGATAAAGGTTTTTAGGCTTACAGGCCTAAGGTCCTTAGAAAGAAGACAACCTACACCTGTCGCCATATCTTAGCAATATCACTATAGTTTATAGACATAGACAGTGTGTAAAGAGTCTCATCAGGACACGTATTATAAGTTTCCTGGCTTTCTGAAGCGCATGATTAGGAAAGTCCCGTCAACCCGAGGTGTATTATCTTATATTTCCTTTCAGAAGGTATTCGAGACCGTGGGCCTTACTAATAATCATTTCTAACCATCACCTTAATAATTTGTCGGTCACAATATGTAAACTCTATAGCCTGGACACTAAATACGGTTAGTATCGCGCTGTGTGTAGCACTAGTGACAGCTGACTGGCTTTTTACAGATCCCAGCTTACACTGGGATAGGCGCTGGCAGCTATCCTCGTGAAGGTATTTATATGAAAGAAAAAGAATAACTGAGATTTCGAGATAGATTTTTGGTTAGTAGAAAAAAATGGAAATGAATAGGTTGACGTTTAGGACGACAGCCAACAAGTAGGGACCTCTTAAATTAAATGTGAATGCTACGTTCAAGTTATCGGATTGGTAACTAGAAAGAATTATGTGCTTTTCACATGATCACATGCCTTCCTATCCAACAAAACTCGTGTCCAGCGATAGACAAGATTTTGAGTGAGTAGAAACGAGAAGGGTAAGACTGCAAAATTAATTCCCACATGGGCATGAAGGTTTCACTCCGCATCGGCGTCATTTTAATTTCAATGGGGTCTTCCTTGATATCTAGAAAGATATAATACAGAGCACAATAATATAGGAAACAAATATTGAAAAATATAGAATGAACAAATTTCGAAAAATAAATCTATACCATTGTCTCAAAAATTAATATTTATTCAAGATTTTTTAATATGGGAAACTATTTGAGTTAGATTAGGTTAGGTTGAAGTGGCTTTGTTCCTTTGTGATACCACATGAATCTAAATTCTTCCTACTCGTTGAACCAATTGGAGTTTCTGATGAAGCGTAGGAGATAACGAATGTCTGTGTTTTTTAGATCGTTCAGATCACTATAGTAGAACCCTCCCAAATGGAGTTTTCATCTTTGTGAGAGAGTCGGACAAGTACAGAGAAGATGCCGAATAGTCTCTTCCTCTTCCTTGTCTAAACAGATGCTGCAAAAAAAAATGTTGGGAAATACGCCAAGCATTGTTGCATTCCTGCCTATGAGACAGTGTCCTGTCCCTATTGTAGCACTGGTATGCTTCCTATCAAAGGAGATCAAGTATCTAGAACGTTTTAGATCCAGCTTTGGCCAAATCCGTTTTGTCGCTAGACATGTTGAGCCGGTTGTCCATCTAAGATTTGTTCTATTGATAGCATCCTGCTTTATTATGAGTTGACAAGTAGCGATTGGAATAACTAACGAATCCTTAACTGGAAGAATAGGTAGTGTTGTTCCGTGTTTGGCGAGTTCATCAGCCTTGCAATTACCTGGGATGTCCCTATGTCCCGGCACCCAAAAGAGGGGAATATTGAACTGCTCCGCCATCACTATGAGAGACAAACGACAGTCTTGGGCATTTATAGAATTTGTAGAGACTGATTCCAGGCACTTGATAGCAGCTTGTCTATCCGAGAAGATACGGATATCTTTAGCAGATATCACGTTTTATTTCAGTATGAAAACCACTTGAACTTCTCTCCATAGCAATGGGATGTACACCAGATCTAAATAGCTTCTAAGGATTACCATTGTATGGTTTGAAGCTATGAAGCGCTCAAAGCACTTTGTCTCTAGGAATCAGACCTTGTAGGTTGGTAGATTGTAAAATTGATCTGTTTGGATCTTTGTAGGCTATACTCTTTGAGTTGCCTGGGAGGTGGGTGTCGAGCAGCAAATTAAGCGATTGTCAAAACACCGCGTGGCTTAACTTCGACGCTATTATATGATTTCCGCGTACGGTTTATGGGATATCTTAGAGGAATCACTTAGAACTTGAGCTTACATACTACAGTAATCAAATTTATTTTGTATTTATGTGCTATCTATCATAGATATGTACTTATGAAGATATATTTTGTATTAAAAATGAGTTTGTTTATTTCTGGACATACAAAATTTACTTTGTGTTAAATCTTTATATTAAATTTCTAAATATGTTATGTATTTTGTTATGACATTTAGGTAGGACCTTGGCTCAAGAATAAGAACACTAAAGTTCATACAAATTTATTTTCAGGGATAGCAACAACTGGTATTCTGTAATGTTTTAATAAAGACTAAATATCTGCATCGTACTTGTGTAGTTAACTTTAAGCTTCAAATCCTTCAACAAGTCTCTTACACATATTATAAATTATGTACCAACAATATCTAGAGGTAAGTAGATATCTACATTTCTTATCGGTTCTAAAGCATCCTAAATGGTATTTTCGTCTGCTATAGTAGACCAAAGGGAATGCAAGGAATTCACACCGTGTATAATAAATCTCTTTTTAATTATTGCATTGCAGCAATTACATTTTCGGTCGAAGGAAATAAATTAGCCTAGCTGGTTAAATGTCACTTTACATAATGCAAACTATTCAAATGAATCACACACCTTCGAGTAGTCGCCAACCATATAGATTTTATGTTTCCTCAGAGAAGTACATAGATACCTACACTTTCTCATTACATAGGTATACATTTATAGCATGTGCGTCTCTTTGACTCGTTACAAATTATAAATCACCACATCCCTATTGTGTAGTAATGGGTCGCTATTGCCCGGACCTATCCTTTGATAGCTATGGAATTTTGTGAATGCCGCCAAAGCGAGAAGAACTTTTCATTGGAGTTGCATATGCTAAAAGAATTCTTTTTCATGAAAATCCGAATTTAAGGCTCAGAATAAAATTAGAAAGATTCCTTTGTTTAACTTTTCGTGTATTTGTAATTTTTTCCTTTTTAATAGTCAACAGTAAAGTGGAGTCCCTCTGTATTAATATTTGCAAATGTTATTGACATTTTTTTTTAGAAGGTGTAGCGAAATAGCGACGGCACACTGGGGTAGGCAAGAACGTTTAATATACTTAATGTACTTATTAAACAGCTCAGATATCACTATTATGAAGGGCACATAATTTTATCTTGCAGGTACAGTTCATACCTTTGAAGTGGGACTCATCATTACTTTCCTCTTATTTAATTTGTAAACCAAGTTTGGAGAACGTGTTATCTCACGAAATGGTCCAGTCGCTTGGCCGCCTCGGTCGGGCGATTTGACGCCGTTAGACTATTTTCTGTGGGGCTACGTCAAGTCTATATGGTCCATGCCAACAAGCCAGCGACGATTGATGAACTTCGTACGAATATCGAACGTGAAATTGCAGCAGTATCGGCCGATTTATGCTTGAAAACCGTCGAAAATTGGGTTCAGCGTCTGGACTTCTGCAAGCGTGCCCGTGGTAGCCATGCAAAACATAATGGCATCGAACGTACTTTCACAGGAATAAAGAATTTCATTGATATCCAAAACCGTTTTTGTTTTATTTAAAAAAACTTTTGTAGCGCTCTAATTGAAAAACCTTTTACATATTCATAATAGATTTTCAAGAAATAAGTTAAGTATCTATCTATCTATCTAAATGTACACATTAAGTGATTTCTTATTCCATTCTTCCGATTGGCCGAACTTTCAAAGGAAGCCCAAGAAGATAGAAAGAAAGACATTATCGGGAACTATTTACAAGGAAAACCTCAAGGTTGAACACGGTCACAGATCTTCTTTATAGGCATTTGATATCTTCAGACCCCTTCTTAGCAAGTTTCAGATGCATTCCGAAAAGGAACAAAAGTTCAAACGGCTAATTGAGAAGCTCTTCCAAGACAGTTATATTCTCAGATGTTTGTCAGACGTTCGCGAGAGGTGGGCAGGCAGTGGAAAAAACCCTAACCCTAAACCCTAATTTGGGTTTTTGCGGGATACGAACATGGGACCACTAGCTTAGTAGTCCAAAACACTAACCGCTTAGCCACTCCCCTTTAACTTGCTACCCAAGTTCAAAAAACATGTACTTCAGAACTTTCAGAAAAATTTGACCAAGTATACAAATAATTGTTATTAAATTTCATACCATAAATATTTATAGAAATCCTACAAAGAAAAAAAATACCAAAAAGATTAACTTGGAAGCGGTAATAATTAAATTCTGCTAGATGAGCGAATTATCACGCTGTGGTGCCGCACTTATTTCTAGTTTGTATTAATACTATGTTCACAATTAATTTTTACTCTCTTCTATCACTTTTGCAGACGATATTATTTTATTTGTTTATCAGTTTCAATGCATCTGATCGAGGAAGGCTTAGAAATTTTAAGGTGTTGGGTTGCTGTTCTTAACCGAGTTATCAGCGAAAAATCTAAATTGAATTCATTTAAAGTACCTGGTAATAGCCTACAAGACTGTAACTTCACTTTCCATTCCCATGACTGTAAACACTTTTGCTTGCCTGTATCTACATACATTTGATATAAGTAGTTATATAATTATGTAAATAATGCTTCATACTCAACTAATTGCTTTTAAATTGAGGGAGTGTAACATTTTAAGTGTCATACGTAATTGATTATAACCAGAATTGGAAATATCATATTCATTCTGGTTAATCATTAAATAATATTGGTTGCTCCAAAAAGGTCCTTACCTTAATTTATTAAGGTCTTGCATAGTCAAAGTGGCAATAACAAGCTGGAGTGGATTGCACGCCAACACTTTTGGACCTCTGCTGGCCTTTGTACAAGAAATTAGGAATTTTGGGAATGAAAAACTTTTATAGGTACGTTTTTAAAGTATTACGAGCTTTTTATAAGCAAGGCGATAATATACAAAGTTGGAATGCGCAAATAAAAAGCCTACGTATAAATGACATGAATCTTGTCAAAAACATACCATTTGCACTCAGAACACATTTGTCACATTTTTATACTGTTATGTCTCCAAAAATAATTTAATTAATTAAATATTTTGTTATAAGAAATACGTTTAATCTTCCCTCTTTTGTTAAAAAAAAAATCTACTTTTATTGCATAGAATCTTTGTTAAGAACAATATCTTAGACAGCAGCATATTAACTTATTTTCTTCCATTTTTTGGAATTGTTCTTTTAAATCTTGTTATGTAACATTAATAATTTTGCTTTACTGTTTTTTTAAGTGATTACTTCTTTAGGCGCATTGGACACTTTTGAGATGGGAAGAAACCAATAAACTTCAGACACTGTTACCGACAGTGTTGCTATTCTGACCGGATTCCGGTCTTGTTGACAAAAATCATTTCACTCTGACCAGGGAAAATTTGGAAATCCGGTCTTACCGATTTTTAGCCGAAACCAAAAAATAATCTTTTTTAAACGGAAAAATTATATTGTTCTATGACTAGACTCAAAGTTAAAGTTCTATAATTCGAATGAAACCTCGCCATACTGAACAAACATGCACACAATTTCATACAGAAAACAATAATATATTCTGAATAATGCTAGAATTCAGGGGCTTATTTGAATGCTCCCACCAAAACTGTGACTGGGGATGTGTATTCAAACAAGACTGAAGTGAATGATAACGAATTTTTCAATAATTTATAAATGTACATTTTTTCCAATAATATGTAAACATTTCGTCGGCTGGATGCTATCTTGTTCAATGTCCCTTTTTCAAAATTTTGGAAAATCGATCGTTAAAGTTCAGATTGAAAATTGTTGTTTAGATCAGGTAAATATTGGTATTAATTTTTTTCTGAAAGCCTTGACAATTTTGTTTATAAAACAAGTCACAGAAATTGTTTTTTTTTTTTTTTTTTTTTTTTAATTAGTTATAAATTGAAATCCACGAGGAAGTCATTTTGGATATTAAATAAAGTTTTATGGAGTGACAACAAGTTCCTAAAATGTTTGGATATAGAACAGAAAAACTCAACAGTGAACAACATAGAAAAAAACACAAAAAAAGAGATAGAACAAAATGGCGTCCGAAATAGCGTCCCAAATTATGAAGATTGCATAGGTTTTTCTGCAAAACGTTGTGATGCAAAGCATCTGAATGAATTCTTTGTTTTTTTTTCTCTTAGGTTAAAGATAAGTTTGGCGAAATAAACAAACTACTATTATATAATATTTGTTAGTTTTTGTTTTATATTTTCAGTAAAAATATATTACTATATTCTATTTTTGACCGGAGTTCTGGTCAAAAACTCATATTTTACTCATTTTTACAGAGTTACAGTCATAAGGGTATTTTACCTATTGAAAACATAATACTCTTATGAAATATAAAGAGACAGTGCTAAAAGCACTGAGACTGAGACTGACTGAAAGTAGGGTATTTGGTTTTCACCACGAAAACATGTATTTGGCAAAACGTTTAATAACTAATGTAATCAACTAATAAATAGAGGAATAAACGGAGAAATAGTGCCGCAGTGGCTTAGTGGTTAGTGTGTTGGACTACTAAGCGAGGGGTCCCAGGTTCGAATCCCGCAAAAACCCAAATTCCAACATAGGGTTTTTTCCACTGCGTTATACATCCGAGAGTATAACTGTCTTAAGAGCTTCTCAATTAGCCGTTTGGAATCGGCATAAAATTGTAGATCCCTTCCATTCGTTCCAAAAATGAAACTCACACAAAACGAATGGTTGTGAGAAGGGCCTTGGGTCTCAACAGACCTGTTGCGCAAACTATGGAGAAATAATCATTCTTAGAAATAAATTAAGACATTTTTGTTCCTACAATTATTGGGTGAAAAAATTCAACGAATTCAAAGGGAAGAATTGATAAGGGACATTAAAATCAAGAGTATATGAACATTTCTGAGTGGGTAACATTTTTCAGTTAAGTATAATCTTTTCATGTGTCATAAACAAAAGAAAATAAATTTAAATAAAAATCTACCATTAATTGAATTTTTAAATAGCGAATTTGATTTAATGATGACCAATGATCGCAATATTAGCACAACAAGATATAAAACTAAAGGGTCCGCCATCTAACTTTTTTTTTTTTCAACTAGTGCTTATTTCGCGAATGTCTGATTAGACAGATAATTAGTTTTATCCTTCCGCTGAACGAATATGGTTGTGTATACGCTTGAACAACGCTGGGAGATATTGCGACATTACTTTGAAAATGGACTTAGAGAAGACGCCGATTTTGCCAAAAAAAAATCATCTTTTCAGATGAAGCTCATTTTCATCTAGGCGGGTATGTAAACAAGCAAAATCGTCGCATTTGGGGCACAGAAAACCAGCACGCATACATTGAAAAGCCGATATACCCAAAACGAGTAACTGTTTGGTGCGAAATTTGGTCCAGAGGCATAATTGGGCCATTTTTCTTCGAAAATGAGCAAGGAGTGGCCGTTACAGTCAATGGCGATCGTTATCAGGCCATGTTGAACGAATTTTTGTTCACAAAAATTGAAGAGGAGGATATTGGCAACATTTGGTTTCAACAGGACGGCGCTACGTGCCACACAGCCGAAGCTACACTCGATGTTTTGCGCCCTGTTTTTGAAGATCGCATTAACAGCCGCAGAGCTGATGTCGTTTGGCCACCTCGGAGCTGCGATTTGACACCGTTGGACTATTATTTGTGGGGTGCCGTAAAAGATAAGTGTTACGCCGACAAGCCAGAGACAATTGACGCTTTAAAGGACAATATTCGTGAAGCCATTGGTGAAATACAGCTGCACACAATCGATAATGTGCTTAAAAATTGGACCGATCGTGTAGGCTACTGCATGGCCAGCCGAGACAGCCATTTGAATGAAATTATTTTCCATTATTAACCGGAAGGATTGTACTTTCAAATACAAAAAGAAATTTGAGAAAATATTCAGTACTTTTTTTTTATAGCATTTTCAAAACAAAAAGTTATTTGGCGGACCCTGTACAATTGATGAAGTCCTTACAAGATATTTAGATAGATTCGAATCAAAATTGTTTGTTTCCTATTTAAGTTACCATAAGCATAAAGTATCAGTTTTGGAATACAATGATAAAAATTATGATGATAATGATGATGATGGAGGAGTTGTTCAAATTGTGGATGAAAATTCATAAGTTTCATTGGTATTCTTTTCAAAGAATACCAATTAATTAAATTTAATATTGCAATTTTTGTATCTTAAATATTTTTCATATACAGCATTTAATGAAAATTACAATATGATTTTTGTAGTAGTTGTTTATAATAATGAAGAAAAATACACCTCATTTAAACGTATTTCCTGCATAATAAAATATTTATTTCCTGACGATTCGAAAAATACGCACGTAATTGATTAAGTTTTCAGTTCTATCGGCACTCCCGGAGTGCCACTGTTTTTTATATGTTATTAGATGAACTTATTATCACCCCACATCAAATCTTACTTTAAATGAAGAATTAATGTGTCATTCAACACAAGCTTCCTAAGTTAAAGAATGTACACTATTTATTTATATCATTCCACTTTATGAAAATTTTTTGTTAATCAGTTTTTAAGCTGGAAATGAATAAATTCTTAATATTTATAATGTAATGTAATCTAATGTGGATCTATCCAAACTCTTCAAAATAATTGGAAGGGTAAATATCCATCTACGAGTAGGTATGTAGGTAAGTACAACTTTTCACTAGGCTGCAATCATCATAAAGCAACATATGCTCCTTTTTACTTTTTACTTTATGGGTGTTTAATTTAGACAGGCAAAACTAGTGAAATTTACACCTCTTTGCACCTGCCTGTGTAAAATGAAAACAACCAGTATACAGAAAGTTTAAAGGATGAAACAAATGAAAATTGAATACAAAAGGGTTGCGGAAGCGTTAAGTGCACATCCACATTTTTCGCTGAAATTAAAAGCAACTAAAAGAGATGAAAAAGTGTAAAAAGTGTAAAAAAAATAATACATTTGAATATTTGCCTTTAAGTACCAAATGATAGTGTTGGGAAGAAACGTTAAGTGTTCAGTGTTTAAAGAAACAAAATGATGTTTGACACAAATTGGCCGCGTTCATTAGTTAAATAGACTTCTTATGAGCATGCTGCATCTATGACATTAAGAGTAACTATGTATTTATCCTTGTATCTGCTTTGTATGTAGATGTAGATGTTACACTGCTAATAAGCTATAAAGGGTGGAATATGTTGTTTTCCAATGCAACACGCAACACCCATCAAAAATATTTTTCCACTCCACTACAATGGAAATATCGGATCGCTTAAAAATAGCCAAATTTAGCCTATTTGAGGCAGGTATAAAATGGTTTGAGTTATAATCATATAAATCATAAACCGTAAGTCTGATGGACACAATTTGTGTTTTATTGGATTGGTGAGGTGGAAAACTATTGAAAATAGGATATTCCATCACTAAGATTTGTACCGTTTCGAAGATAACGCGGTTTTATGTTAGCATATAACTTCTTTTGGGTTTGGTACATTTTTTTATTAGATAGAACACATATGCTTTCTAGCAACCAACTAGTTTTTGTCGTTTGTAGTTGTCCAGTATTTGAAATATCTGTCCCCTTAAATCGGTGTGCGCGGACGATTTCAACCATTTTCTTAAATCGTATTGATAAGAGGTAATTTTTTTTCATTCCATTAGATACATCTATTAGAAAGCATTAGAAAAAAATTGATTTCACTATCCGAAATATTGATATAAGTCTAGATGACGAAGTACTGTTAAGTTCAGCTTAAGTTGCATCTAAATCTTCTTCTTTGTGATAAAATCGCAAAATTTGAATTAGATAAGATAGCGAGGAGAACATATTTTGCAATAATTATATTTTTGTTGCTATAAATTGTTTAAAAGTGGTCAGTTTTTAATGTTATTCAAAGGAGTAGAAAAATTTGTTGGATAAAATTGGGGTTTATTGATTGGTTGTTGTTGCTAATTGACAAATAGTGGCTCATATCGACGGACACGGATAACTGCTTTGCGAGAATGTGTTTACCGTTGTTTTGTTCTTGTTGGGAAGTCCATATATGGAACGCTAGAGTGAATACGCAATTTTAAATGCAGTTATGTAAGTTAGAATATGCTTTATGTACCAGTGATGTCAAATAATTTCTCTCTATTGGAAATTCGGAGTTATAGGTGCAAACACAAATGTCCTTGTATCTGCAAAATAAGACATTTCTAGAAAAACTACAAACGATTTCGAATGCAACTGGCTAGTTTTTATTTCAAAAACGCAAAGTGCGGGCTGAATTTTGTTCTAATGTTTTTAACTTTCTACAAACGAATGTCTATCGAACTGCATTTCACGTTTCTCATTCTAGAAAAAGTGCGGTCTTACTTCTCGTAGGTATTTCTCTCTTCTGTTTCCTTCTTTTACCATTAGTTGGATTGTTTTTTCTCGCCATGAGGTGTAGTGGAGTTAGCTCTAATAATATAACCATGACTACAGTTCGGTATGTTCGCATTGTTCCGGTAATAATCATAATCACGCCAATCTTTGCACTTTGCTGAGAATGTCTCTTGTTGTATCTAGATTGGCTCGTTTTGCGCATGCTACAGCTCCGTATGTGATTATAGGTCTCACAATTGCAATGTACATTTTCTTGCTAAGCTCTTCCATAAATCATAAGAACGTGAGTTGCCTTCTTTTAAATCCCTTCCGTGTGTTTCCGCCAGATGAGTTTACTATATAGGTGTAATCCAGAATATTTTACTTCGTTAACTGGTATCAGTACCTTATACTCGGATTGCTTTCAGGCTCTGAAGTATTGTACTCCGGTACTCCCCGCCGACCAATGATACTTTAACTTTTAATAATTTCGGATTAATCTATTTTTACTTTGCCTTCACATTTCTCTATCTATAGTAAATTGCGAATCAAGTTTCAATTTCTGGGTGCTTCATTCAAATTATTTCCTTGTCCGATTTTGTTACATTCACGTCGAACAAACTCTTGCGGATCCTGGCAATCGTTTTCATTAAAAAAACACTTATTTTGTTACTAAAGTCAGTTCCTGAATAATAAACACCAGGGCCCGAATTACCGCATTCGTGAGCGAGCCATACGTCACTGCATTTTATGGATTTTACAAGCAAAACAATAACAAATTCAATCACGTATTACTCGATCACGGATGCGGTAATTCAACCCCAGATCAAAGATAATAAAGGGTGATTTTTTAAGAGGCTTGGAACTTTTTTTAAAAAAAAAACACAAAAAATTCGAAAAAATGAATGAAATCGATAGTTTGAACCTTGCAATTTAATGTTTAAAGATAATTTCATGCAAATGTTGACCGCGGCTGCGTCTCAGGTAGCCCATCCGCTGAGTCCAATTTTGGCATACTCTTTCACACATATCGGCCGGTATCTCACGAATGAATGCATGGATGTTGGCTTCCAGTGCGTCAATCGAAGCGGGCTTGTCCCTATACACATTAGCCTTGGCATACCCCCACAAAAAATAATCTAATGGTGTCAAATCGCACGATCTAGGCGGCCAATTGACCGGCCCGAAACGTGAAATTAACTGTTCACCAAACTCGCCTCGCAATTGCGCCATTTTTTCGCGTGCGGTGTGGCATGTGGCACCGTCTTGTTGAAACCACATATCATGCAAGTCAAGAACTTCCATTTCGGGCAAAAAAAAGTTTGTTATCATCGCTCGGTAGCGTTCACCATTGACAGTAACGCTGCGATTCGCATCATCTTTGAAGAAATATGGCCCAATAATGCCGCCGGCCCATAAACCGCACCAAACAGTGGCTTTTTCGGGATGCATTGGTAGCTGTTGCAATGCTTCTGGCTGATCTTCACTCCAAATGCGGCAATTTTGCTTATTTACGTACCCATTCAACCAAAAATGAACCTCATCGCTGAACACAATTTTTCGATAAAAAAGCGGATCCTCGGCCAGCTTTCCAAGAGCCCATTCACCAAAAATTCGGCGTTGTGGTAGGTCGGCTGGCTTTAGTTCTTGCACCAGCTGTATCTTAAAAGGCTTTACGCCCAAATCCTTCCGCAAAATTTTCCACGTAGTGCTGTAACAAAGGCCTAACTGCTGGGAACGGCGCCGAATCGACATTTCGCGGTCTTCTGTCACACTAGCTGATACGGCCGCAATATTTTCTTCACTACGCACAGTACGTAAACGTGTTGGTGGTTTAATGTCCAACAAAGTAAATTTGGTGCGAAATTTGGTCACAATCTTCCGAATAGACTGCTCAGAAGGTCGAGAATGCCGATCATAAAATGGAAGCAGCGCGCGATGAACATTTCGAACCGAGCACGAATTTTGATAGTAAAATTCAATAATTTGCAAGCGTTGTTCATTTGTAAGACGATCCATGGTTAAATTGCAAACCAAACTGAAGCTGTTTGACAGTGACACAAGGTACTAAACACACGTCAGCTGTCAAAACCAGTGTTGCCAAAACCAAACCAGCTAAAAAATCACCCGTGTATCGTTCGTGCATGACTGATTTTCTTTCTTTTGTTCTTTCCTATGCTTCTTCTTCTCAATATGAATCGAATGTCCTCCTGCTCTTCGAAAAAAAATTCCGTGTTTGATGGAATAAAAATCGAGGATGATTCCCATTAATTTTGTATTATCTGCCTGTAGTGCCTGCTCTCATTTCACCTTTTCATTTTTTTAGGACAAATTAAAGAAAATTCCTTGACGAAAAAATATTATTGGGAAATTTTTGGACACCTATGGTTTTGTTTTATAGGTTTGAATAAATTTTAAGAAAATTTGATAAAGTATAATAGTTAGATAGGTATGTCTTGGAGAGTTAAGTGCATAATAACTTCCTGCAACGCAAGTGCCACGAAGTATCCAGAGATAAAATTATTTAAATTTCCTAATAAAGCAACTACAAAATATAAAATAAACATAAAATTAAAAAAGAAAAACATGATTTTCTTTTATTTTTTAGGTAGGTACATATAAATATGAAGTAGGTATGTATATTACGCCAAAACAAAAAACAAAAATATGTAAAATACAAATTTTTTGTTAATCACTTCAGGAAATCTAAATAATTTAAATATATTTTTTCCAACAAGTAATTACCTATGCACTTTACTCCAAGAAATACCTCTATTCTACTCTATATTTAGTCTTCCCATATTTATCCTTATTATTTTTGTACTAAGTCTTAAACTATTAAAACTAAACGATATGGTACCGTCTTAATAAATCAATTTGAAACTTAATTGAGTGTAAACCCTATATAACGTATCAGAAAAGTATTTGGCCCTTTTTCTTTCTTAGCGAGTGAAAGTGAGATAAATCAACAATGGTCGATTTTTGTTCTTTCAATTGCGATTTGTTTTTTGCCTCAGGACATTTGCTTCATAATCACAAGCAAAATAAAAATGTCTGTTTGTTGGGAATGGGAAAAGGGAATTGGGAACGAGAAGCATTGCATAAAAAGAAAGCAAAAAAATTCGTCACACACAATATATTATTTATGCACACACGCAAACGATTACAATATACTTAATTGGCACTCAGGAAAAAGCTTTTATTTTGTGGGATAATCGTTGTTGGACGAAGAGAAGAGCTTTTTGTTGGACAATCGTTGTTGGACGATCGCAAGAAATGTGGACATCAGCTAACATAGGACTGCGACATCTGTATATTATATTTATTATCTGTGCTTACAGTTTTTGTGTGCTTTGAAATGTTACTGTAAAGGACATTTGTAGCTTTCAGACACGTAATGGAACCAAAAATGTCAAATAGTTACCATCTTATTGAAATAGAGCTTATCGACACAAAACTGAGTCAAATATACCATGTGGTGACTATAATTTAAAGTAAATTGGGATTATAGTCACAAATTTCTAGTTGGGTAGGCGGACATTTTTGTCCTTATCTTTAATCGGAAAAGAAAATGGAAAAAACAGAGAGCCAAGAATGAGTAGGCTGTTTTCGCTCGATGGCGCCTTTCCATTGTAACTGTGACAGAGAGGTCTTCTATACGTCTATGAAAAATGTCTTCCAAGAATTCTGTGCCGGGCAGTGACGGAGAAAGTGTCATCAGTATTGATTCCCATTTTCTTGGTTTGATACTTCAGCTCTTATGTCCTGTAATAATACCTACAAGGCATAGGATAACGATTGTTTTCTCATTTGTAGAATTCTTTCTGTCTTCTGTTTGTTATAGATTGGCCACATTTTCCTGGTTAGGACACAGTAGATATTCGAGTTTACTCCATCTATCATTCGTCGCTGCTAGTATTGTGTTCCCAATTTCCTGTTCGAGATTGCAAGGAAGGATTAATACTGTGGTAACGGCATGGTTAAGTTCCAGTGAAGTACCCTTTCTTGCGAGTTCATCAGTTTACCGGGCACTCCTTTGTGTCCGGGAACCCAGCAGATTCTTTCATTGTGCTGAGCGCCAAGAGCCCGTAGCTCTTCGTGACAGCGACTTACAAGCTTCGATTTTTTTCAACAGCAGAGATAACTTTTATTGCCGCTTGGCTTTCAATGAAGAAAGTGATATCTGCACGAGGTATCGCCATTATTGCAACTTGTTTTGCAGCTATTGTCACTGCCAGAACCTCAGCCTGGAATACGCTGCTGTAGTCAGGAAGTCAGATGTAATTGGATGGATAGACTAAGTATTTCAGAGTAAAATCCCGCTGCAGACCAACATCCATCTTGGAACCATCTGTATTGTTGTTTCGTTTATAAGCGGTTGTAAATTTTGCCATTCCTCTCTACAGGGAAGGTAAGCGACAAATGGTCGTTCGACGTATAGGCGGGTAGTTGCATAGTCTGTGCATACATAATTTTCCGCAAACTTGTTGGGAATCTGTGCATGACCCGTTTGGCTGTGTTTCCAGCTCTTAGTCTGGCTTCGTCGAAGCAGATTACTGTACGAAAATGTTCAACAGTTCATGTGAGAAAGAGACAATAATTAGACTGAAAGAAGAGTAGGTAATACTTTAACATATTAAGCTAAGTATCCTGCTCACGCTAAATTTTATCTCCCATACAAAAATGTCTACAAAGATAAAATTTAGCGAGACAATTCAGCAAAGCAGTATCCTGTTCGCTCGCTAAATTCTTAACTTCATATAGATGGGCCGATGACAAGTCTCCACTCATTTAGCTCGCGAAATAAAATGTCCGGTACATTAAATCGAAGATAAATTCTGACAGAAGAAAAAGTTTGTGTTGTGTTGTTGCTGCCGGGTGAATTTATTATCTCAAACTAATTATTTATTTCTATTTCCCAAGCTGTGTGTAGTCAATATATAACATTAGCGGTATAAGTAAAAGAAGACGCAAAACCTAAATACCCTTTTCTTTTCATGCGATGAAAAAAAAAAAAAAAAAAACTTGCGGGGCTTGTGGAGGAACGACCAACTATATGGAACTTGCAGGACAAATCCCACTGCAATATTGATTTTGGTTGATTGAGTGGATTTACGCGACACGAAGTTAAGTGTCGTCTTCTACTTGATACTATAGCAATTATTTCAGCTGCTGCAGCAATTATAACATCTTCTTCAATTCTTCTTGTATCAATTGTTTTGCAGATATTTAAATATTGCTATGTCTTTGAAGTTTGAATTTCTTTGTACGTGTATAATTGAAATAACGTTTACCGACATCTGCCATGAACATATGGTTTTTGTCCCATCTATCATGTTTCAAAATTTAGCGACCATTTATCTTTGCTTGTGGAGAAACGGAGTGGAGACTAGGGACGCTAAAATTTAGCGTGAGCAGGATTCTTAGCTTTAGGGTAAATAGCAACAGTTCACTATTGGATATTTAAATTAATTCTTAACATCCTCGGCCCGGGATATGGTAGTGAGTTCCAGTGGGCAAAGCAGTTGTACAGGTCTTCGAGTTCTCGAACCATCGGCGTAACGAATCTCATAAGCTCGAATTTTGCCATCACGTCCAGTAAAAGAATTTTCAATAATTGCTAACCTCCAAGCAGTACGTGGTTTCGCAGAATCAAATACAAGGACGACATCATTTGGCTTTGGTTGGGCTGAAGAATATCCTTGGCTGTGGTGAAAGGATCGTAGTTGTTGCAAGTATTCCGTGCGTCAGCGAATCCAAAGCATCTTAATTTGCTTCAGTCGCTGCGTCCAAAGCTGCTGTATGTCACTTGACGAAGTCGGAGATTTTTGTGGATCAACATTACCACATTGACCATGCATGAAATGTGAAGGTGTTAGCGGTGAAGCATCCAAAGGATCACTGCTTACGTAAGTAAGGGGTCGAACATTCACCATGGACTCCGCTTCTGCAATCACGGTCCGTAATTGCGCAAACGTAAGTTTCGTCCTTCCGATTTCACTTTTAAAACATTTTTAATCGTTCTTATTAGCCGCTCCCAGAAACCTCCCCACCATGGGGCACGCTCGACAATAAACTTCCAACGGATACGTTTGTTGGATAGGAATCGTTGTACAGCCTCATCGTCCGGCGCTTGATTTCTGTCATCGAGCTCTAGAGCAGCTCTTCGAAAACTTTTAGCGTTGTCGGAGTAAATTGTTGATGGAGCACCTCGTCGTGCTATAGAACGCCTGAGTCCCATTATGCAGCTTTCGGTGTTCAAACTCGTAACAGTTTCCAGATGCACGGATCGAATGGCAGCACAAGTAAAAACCATCAGGTAGCTTTTGTTCATCTGGTTTGTGGAATTCTCGAGATAATAAAGAGGTCCAGCGAAGTCTATGGCGACACAATCGAAGGGCTTTGACAAAGAAATCCGTTCGATGGGCAGAGGACCAAATGGTTGCGAAACGGGCTTACAAAACAGTTTCTGACAAACTACGCATCTCTTAATTCTGCCATTGATCAATGGACGTCCTTTGGAAATCCAAAACCGCTCACGTTGGTACCCCCATGTAGGGTTTTCTGATGATAGTCATCGATAATCAGTTTGACAAGATATAAATCTGATGGAAGTATCATAGGATGTTTTGAATCCATAGATCCCGTTAACGATTGCAGTCGCCCTCCTAATCGCATAAATCCATCCTTGTCTAAGAAAGGACATAATTGAGATATCTTAGATGTTTTGGGTACAGATTTTTCTTTCTGTAAAAGAAAAATTTCGTTAGCAAATGCACTTGTTTGTATGTACCTGAGCCAATAGGCTTCTGCTGCGTTAAGCTCAGTAGTGGAGAGTTGGGCAAAATCGATTTTCATTTCCTTTCTGCACAGTTTTACAAAACGCAAAATGAAAGCTGTGCACCGCAGCAAACGGTTCCAAGTACTGAATTCTGTGTAGGTTAATACAGGTTCTCGTGGTGCTTGATCAGGAACGCCGATCGGTGCTTTCTCTAACAGCATCGTTTTCACCATCGTCAAAAGTTGTATTGCCTTTGAGCCATGTAGGCCCATGAGCCCATATCGAAGAATTTCGTAGTTCAAAGGCGGTGACTCCTCTGGTTAGGAGGTCTTCTGGATTATCTTTTCTTCTGCAATGTCTCCAGTCTCCTATTGATGTAAGTCGATGAATTTCCGGTACTCGATTTTGAAAGTACGGTTTCCAACGATGAGCGTCCCCCTGAAATCCATCCAAGCGCGATCTAAGAATCTGTCCACAGAAAATATTTGTGAACACAGGCCTTTAGTGATTGCTTTAAGTACGAGCATAGCCGCGCTGCCAACAATGATGACGTCAGTTCTAGCTTCGGGAGTGAACACTCTTTCATACCGTCTGTCTTTAGCGGGGCCACTCTGCTTTTTGGACATAGAAAGGCAATATTATGATCGCCATCACTATTGAAATATTTGATGAAAGCCATGTTTGAACAAACCATGCTTAATAGGAGACTCACCTGGACAAAGAGCCTTACGAACAAGGTCACTATTGGAATTCCATTTTCTGAGGTTTTATACTTGCTGTTCTCATTACCAGCACAGTTTCCTCACCGATTTGTTTACCAGCATCTTCCGTGTCCACACTTGTTGTAAAATCGTCCATGTAGAAGCTATCCAATAAAATTTTGCACGTGGACTGGAACTGCTCCTTCTCGTTCTTCAAGTGCAAACGCAAAGTTGCTGTCAAAAGAAAGGGACTGCAATTTACGCCGAAAGTGACTCTAGTCGTTCGATAATCAACGACTTTTTGTATGGTGTTACGCGATGTTTCTTGTGGCGCATACCAAAGGAATCTGTCACTGTCTCGATCATTTTTATTAAGTTGAATTTGAAGGAAGGCCTTCTCCACATCAGCCACGATACCAAAGCGTCTAAGACGGAAATTCAACAGTATTTTTAAGACATCGGGTCTCTTTGCTTCGCTGTCAAGAAAGTCGTTCGCATTTTTAACGATTTTTGTAACCTGTCCCCTATAGGATGATCGTGCTGATAATTCCAATGCCATCTCGTTAGATTGATACGCTCTGTACCTTAACTTCTATTGAAATACCAATATTTATAGCTTCCTAATCTCTGTTCACCTTTCTCCCGGGTTTCGGCACCATGTAGAAAAATGCGGTCACTTGAAAAAAAAGGAGAAAGGCCAAGACTTTATGAAACTATGGCTTTAATGTTAATTCCTTGAGAGTACAAAAGCGAATGAATAAAATGAATAGAAAAAGTAGATTAAAGTTAGTTACAGTTCATGTGAGAAAGAGATAATAATTAGACTGAAAGAAGAGTAGGTAATACTTTAACATGTTAGGGTAAATAGCAACAGTTCACTATTGGATATTTAAATTAATTTTTAACAGGCATAAAATGCTACCATAACCTTCATTGCCCGTTCCTTTGTGTTAAGATTCCAATTTACGGTCTGGGATTACACCAAGATTCTTGGCGTGCTCAGAAATAGTTAGCGGAATCCCTTCAATTGTAGGCACGTTTAATTCATGAATTGTCCTTTTGTTAGTAAAGATAACTAATTCTGTCTTTTGCGGGTTACCTGCCAGTCCGCAGTTCTATGTCAATCAGTTTACTGTGGATAGAGCTCATGTTAGTTGGTCACTGATAGTGGAGAGAAATTTTCCAGTCTGCGTAAGCGACTGCTTTGGATCCCGTTTACTACAAGAAGCGGGAAAGAACACCGCCTTGAGGAGCGCCTCTAGATGCCGAGGCCTGAATTTTGGCATCTCCTAGTTCCGAACTTATTAGTCTGCTTTCCAGCATGCACATTATACAATTGTTCATAGTGTTGTTCACTTTAAGGTTTGCTAGTACTCTTTAGATTGCGTCTGATCTGACATAGTTAAAAGCTCCTTCAATGTCCAGAAACGTTGCGAGAGTGTATTCCTTTACTTTTAGCGATTTCTTCACTATGCTGACCACATTATGGAGTGCTGTTTCTACGCTTTTGCCTTTTGTATAAGCATGTTCAGCCTGAGATATATCATCCGGTCTTAAATGATTTCGGATGTGGATAGCAATAAGTCTTTGAAATATTTTAAGAACAAATGAGGTAAGGTTAAGGGTCTTAAGTTTTTGGCGGTTGTATAAATGGGTTTGCCCGCCTTGGGTATGAACACTACCTTCAGTTCACGCCATAATTTTGGAACATACCCTAGCTTTAAGCTACTAATGAATATGTTTACCAGATGTGAAGCTATTAGCTTTTCGCATTTTTGTAGCATCTTTGGGAAGATGCCATCAACGCCAGGGGATTTATACGGTGAGAAAGAGTTATTTGCTCAGATTATTCTCTCAACTGTTATCATTTCCGCTTGAATAGAATGGCCAGTGAAGTTATCTGCCTATAAATCGCTGTTCCCATTCCCATCCCGGAAAGTGCATATAAAGTAGAAGTTCGAGCGTCGCGTTACACGATTCTGTCCAATGACCACTCCAGTCTTTAGTGGACCCCATTGCGATGGGGTCTGTAGCAAGAATTTTTTATGACCTAGCGGATTTTGTGGTGGTTTCCATTTCATTAAAGAAGATTCTCCAAGCACATCGTTTAGCCCATTGTGTCTCCGCCTTGAATGCTCTTTGACTGGATTTATACCCTTCCCAGTCGCTGTATAATCTTGAGTGCTTAGCGACATTGAAAAGTTTTCTTGTTTCTTTTCTTAAGCTGCTTTGTCCACCATGGAGGAAGTTTTTTTGCACCGTCTCCTTAATTTTAACGGACATGCCTTTTCAAAACATTTGACGTAGATCGTAACCAGATCCTCAGTTGCTTTGTCCAAACTGTCAGTTCCTTGTATTACACCTGTCTGTAATGTTTTTAATCTGCCTTCTACTTCCAGATCATATAAATCCCAGTTAGTTTTCCTGTGATTACTGAAAGGTTTGGGATCTTTTATAGCTTCTGGTATTAGGAATTCAATGATTTTATGATTGGAGTATGATTCGTCTTTTAATACCTTCCATTGATCTATTACTATCGTACTAGAGTTACTTACCAGGGTAACATCAATAACTTCTTCTCTATTTTTAATAACAAAAGGAAAGTGAATATCGACTCAACTCTTGAGTTGATATTTGTGCTACCCCATTGTATTTATATGATGGGAGTTAGCATCACACCCAATTAGTAGGTTCCCATTGTCCTTTCCAGCCCATTGGACGAGTTGCTCTGTTAGTGCTAATGGTGATGCTTCAGTTGCATCGTATGATATGAAGCACGATGTTATTATCAGCTATGGCAGCGTCTTTCGCTCATACTTGATTGTAGAATGGTCTAAATCACTGAAAGTAGAGAAGGAAGGGTTTTATTTGTTTCCTAGCTACAATTTTTTCTTACTGTTTGTATCTACATGTGCTGTCTGGTACAGAACACGTCCGTAAGAGCTTAATCCTCTAATTTTGCCACATGCTATCCGGGGTTCTTGAATAAGAGCTGTGTGTCCATTCGCCTATCCTCCATTAGGTAGACCAGGTTGGCGCTATCCGCTCTACTGTGATGAAGGTTTATTTGTAGTATCTTCATTGCGGTTTTTAGCAACCGCCCCTTCCTTGGTTAATTTTGGTGCCGAGTTGGCAATTAATCTGAGTTTGCATCGGTTAGAACGTTAGCTTTAAAGTTTGTCTTCCTCAATAGCGGAATTGATTTATGGGTGACCAGGACAACTACTTCCGTACCGGATGCATTGTAATCTCCCATTTCAATTACTTCCCAGGTATCGCTAAGTTGCTCTCTATTTAGTGTTTTGAGTTAACTTTCGATGCGATCTCTAGGAATGTAGGGTCCACATAAAGAGTCCGGCCTTATGTCTCGTTAGACGGACGATTTCTTTTCTGTCGATCAAACGAAAATCGGCATTCACCCAGGGGGCTTTAGTCCTTCCAACAAAATCGCTGAGCCATGTGAGAGTGTAGCCATCTTCACATGTCATGGGTTTGAGCTCTTGCATCCTTCTTTTTTTGTGATGGCCTCATTTACTTGATAATCGCCATTGGTCTCCCGTCAGCTTCCGTTCAGGATTGCCGTAGTCTAGCTTATGTTTGCCTGCTACAGTGACCATGGAGAGTCTTCGTTTTTTGGGGGCGTTTGTTTGTTGTTAAAGGGAGAAGGTGTCGTTAAGTCTGACTCTCTTTGACGTACTCGCAATTGGTTCGGAATTAGGTTGTGAGCCCTCACCCGAGCCAGTTGCGGTTCTCCTGATTCTATCCGCGATTTGGGATTTGGGAGCAGAAGTGCTCAAGAAGAAGACAGGAAAAACACCACTTTCACTCAAACCTACTACTAAGAAACACGTAAGAGAAAATCCTAGAAATAAAGCGAAGCAGAATGAAGGTAAACATCGGAAATCCAGAAATGAGGCAATCCTTATCAAACCAAAAGGCACAGAAAAGTACAGTGATATTCTGCGGGAAATTCGGGAAAAAGCCAACCCTGACGAAACCGAAACTGTCATCAAATCGGTGCGAAAAACAAAACAAGGGGAAGTTCTTTTAGAACTGGGACCGGAGACAAAGGACAAAGAGGCTTTTGGGAAATCGCTCAGAGACATTCTAAGAGAAAGAGCTACGGTCCGTAGACTTGAAGATAAGGTTGCACTCGAAATCAGGGACTTGGATGAACTTACCACAGTAGAAGAGGTCGAGGAAGCCATCAAGAAGAAAACACCAAACAAAAATCTGGAAATACAAGTGACAGTGACTGGGATAAACAGAAGCTCGCTGAAAATGGCTATAGTCCACATAAACGCTCGAGCAGCTCACGAGATGCTGAAGATTCCCCGAATCAAAATAGGATGGGTTCAGTGTAGAATTCGCCGCAGAATAGAAGTTCCTAGATGTTTCAAGTGCTTCGGATACGGACATCTCCAGGCAACCTGCAAGGACACGGACAGAAAAGGACAAGGGCTCTGTTTCAACTGTGGAGAAGAGGGCCACAAAAAGAGCGACTGCAGAAAACCTCCAAAGTGCTGTCTATGTGCAGATCTGCAAACATCAAAATGTGCCCTAGATCATATGCCGGGGTCCGGTAAGTGCCAAGTTTTCCGAGAAGCACTTGAAAACGCGAAGAAAAAGGCCTTACAATGACCAGAATATTACAGGGAAATATCCACAGGAGTCGAACGGCAAACAACTTACTGACCAAATTACTGAGGGAACTACAGATTGATGTCGTCATAATCAGCGAACAGTACGGAGACAAAGAAACAAACTGGATAGTGGACACGTTAGGAACCGCCGCAATTTGGATACCAGACACAAGGATATTCTCCCTAAATAGCTACGGTACACAAAGAGGTTTCGCGTGGGTCAAGACCGATGGACTCACGATTATAAGCATCTTCCTCAGCCCGAACGACAGGATAGATGATTTCCGCCAAAAACTGGACGACCTGGAGGACTTCCTAAATGAAATGACAGGCGAGATTCTGGTTGCTGGCGACTTTAACGCCAGAGCACAAGAGTGGGGAATGCCAACTACAGACTCTCGAGGAAGGCAAATACTTGAAATGGCTGCGAGACAAGGCCTAAACGTAGCAAATGTAGGAAACACCCCGACCTTCAGGAGGCCAGGGCAAAGAGGCACCATACCGGATGTAACCTTCGCTACTGAATCCACATCCGCAAGAATAAAAAATTGGCGGGTAATCGAGGACTATACGGGCAGCGATCATCAATACATTGTTTTTGATTTAGAAGCAAACCAGCGAACTCCTCATTGGAACCGTACACTAGCAACGAGGTGGAACATCAACAGGTTAAACGAAGAGCTCTTTAAATCGGTCATTGAAGAAGGAGAAAGTGCTGTGCTCCAAGTACAAGGACCTGCGGAAGAAAAAGCTGAAGCCACAATGCAACTGATACGGCTCGCATGTGATGCCTCAATGCCCAGGAAAAGCAACAACAGAACCAGAAACCCAGTGTACTGGTGGTCAGATGAGATAGCTGAGCTCCGAAGGAGATGTCTACAGCTTAGGCGCATAGTCACCAGGGGAAGGAGAAGACACGCTGAAAACACAGAGGAAGCTCTAGCGGAGTTCAGAACCAAAAGATCCGAGCTCAAGAGGGCCATCAATTTGAGCAAAAAACTTAAGTGGGAGGATCTCCGCCGCGACATAAACAGCGATCCCTGGGGGCTAGGCTACAAGGTAGTAATGCGGAAACTGGGAGCTCAATCGGCACCACCCACTATAAACGAAGAAAAGATGGAGAGGATTGTAAATACTCTTTTTCCAACTCATCCGGTCAGGCCTCCCGACAACACAACAGCCCGACGACAGGAAACCCCAGGCTTCAGCGAAGAAGAGTTGAGATTAGCTGCGCAGACACTGCAAAACAGAAGAGCACCCGGCCCAGACGGAATTCCAGTGGAAGCACTAAAATTGACTGCTCAAACATGCCCTAACCTGCTGCTCAATATGTACAACAGTTGCCTTGAAGAAGGAGCCTTCCCTAAGAACTGGAAAAAACAAAGACTGGTACTCATCAGCAAAGGAAAAGGAGAACCAGATTCCCCAACGGCGTACAGGCCCTTATGTATGCTGGACACTGCGGGGAAACTCATGGAAAAGTTGCTGAAAACACGAATCACAGATGCAGTACAAAGAGCAGGAGACTTAGCAGAAAGGCAGTATGGTTTCAGGAAAGGTCGCTCTACGGTCGGAGCGGTTGAAGAGGTGGTGAAGGCTGCCCAAACCGCCCAAGAGGGAAGCCAGCGCTCTAAGAAGATCGTCTTGCTGGCAACCCTGGATGTAAGAAATGCATTCAATTCAGCTAGGTGGACTGATATACTGAATGCTCTGGAAAATAGATTCAACATCCCAGCCTATTTACTAAATATGGTGAAGGACTATCTCAGGGATCGGGAGCTGATCTACGAGACCACAGAAGGCCCACGAAGGAAGGAAGTAACATCTGGAGCAGCACAGGGATCAATTCTGGGACCAGATCTCTGGAATATTTCATATGACGACATATTACGGATGGAGATGCCCGAAGACACCTTCCTCGTCGGATACGCAGACGACATCGCAGCAGTGATAACGGCAAGAGACCCTGAAAACGCGCAAAGAAAGTTGAACCAAGTCATGCGACGAACAACCTCCTGGATGGACGAACACGGTCTCAGTTTAGCAACAGAGAAAACTGAGATAGTCCTTCTGACGAAGAAGAGAATCCCCACGCAAATCGATTTTCAAATCGGCTCTGAAGTCATTAAGAGCAAAAATGCGGTGAGGTATCTAGGATTGAGGCTCGACACAAAACTAACTTTCTGGCAACAGATAAAGTTGGCAGCGGAACGAGCCTCTAGAGTTACAACAGCACTCAGTAGATTAATGGCGAACATAGGTGGTCCAATGCCAAGCAAGCGCAGGTTATTAATGTCGACAACGCATGCAATTCTCCTATATGGAAGCGAGATTTGGGCAGACGTGCTCCGACAACAAAAGTACCGGAAGCAGATGGCGGCAGTGCAAAGACGTGGAGCCTTACGCGTGGCTAGCTCTTACCGAACGGTGTCGGAACCAGCCGTCCTTGTAGTCGCAGGAGTGACTCCCATCGATCTCCTAGCGGAACAAAGGAAGTACGTCCACGACAAAAAGGCGGAAATCGGATTAGAAACGGCAACCGATCAAGCAGCGCAACAGACGATAAGGAAATGGCAAGAGCGCTGGAGCTCGGAAACCAGAGGAAGGTGGACAGCGAGACTCATAAGAAACGTGGCTGAGTGGAACGACCGGAAACACGGTGAGGTCAACTACTTCGTCACCCAGTTCCTCACCGGACACGGAAATTTCAATGCCTTTCTCCATAAGATTGGTAAAAAGGATAGCCCAACCTGCCAGTACGGTGACTCTGCAACAGACGACGTACAGCACACGTTTTTTGCCTGCAGAAGATGGGAAACGCAACGCACAGTCCTGGAAAGCAGCATTGGTACCTTCAATCCAGAAAACATAGTTGACAAAATGATGACGAGCGACTCGAATTGGAGAAAAATTTGCCAGTATGTGGAAGATATTCTCAGAAGAAAAAAAAGAGAAGAAGAACAATACCGGGAAAGCACGTGAGCCCGAAAGGGCGTATGATTACAGCCCCCTTGAAGTAATGCGAATAGCGGTCCCAGGGGGGTGTGTCAGAAACCACAGGGTTGGGAGGAGTTTTAGTCCGTATGCCCCGTAGGCATGCGGAGAGAGCCGGACACACGGGGATGGTCAACACAAACAGGCCTCCTTATGGTGCGTAAAGCATTTCTCCTCCCCCCAACAGGAAAAAAAAAAAAAAAAAAAAAAAAAAAAAAAAAATCCGCGATTTGGGATGAAGGGAAATTTTTTTTGTTTTGTTTGGGGGTTCGCTGGAAGGAAAAATCATCGAAAGACATTGCAGAGCAAGTACGCGAGGGATGCTTCTAGTGAGGGACTCGAACAACCTCTAAAAAACCTCCCGGGAGGGACTGACTGTCGTCATCCCGAATGGGATTGCACCTATTCGTTCGACTAATCGGCAATTTATTTTTAAATTATTTTAAAAATTCAGAAATTCAGAAAAATTCCGCCGGTTGTCGGATTTCGAAACTTATTTGTTTGAAGATATTACCTAATCTCTTGACCTTGGCTAACTCTTATAGATCAAGGGGTCTTACCCGCCTCAATCTTCTGATTACATTGTCAATATTTAATAGTTCTGTAAGTTATACGATAACATGGTTGAGAAGCCTACTTCTGTGCCTTTGGGCAACTTTTTTAACTTCATCTTCAACCATTTCAATATTTAGATCTCTATGTAGATCAGCGTTGCGTATGTACCAAGGTGCATTAACTACGTTCCTTAGTACTTTATTTTGGAAGACTTGAATTTTTTGTAAATTTGTTTGACATGTGCATGTCCACAATTGGAGCCCGTACGTCCATGTTGGTTTCAAGACTTGCTTGTATAGCAGTAATTTATTGTAGTTGGACAGGGATGAGTATCTCCCAATAAGCCAATACATTTTACTGTATCGCATGTTCAACTCATCCCTTTTTTTCTTTACATGTGCTTTCTAACGCAGTTTAGCGTCTAGGGTCATGCCCAGATATTTAGCTGTATTTGAGTATTCCACTACATTGTTATTAATGTATACTGGAATGTGTGGTACGTTTTTATATGTAAAAGTAATATGGACTGACTTTAGGTCATTCAATCTAATCTGCCACTTTTTAGTCCATTCTGAAATACCGTTTATTGCCATTTGGAGTTTTTTTTGTTGTTATTTCGACGGTTGCTCCAACAGCAAGCACAGCAGTGTCATCTGCAAAAGTTGCTATAGTAGTTTCTTCACTTTCAGGTAAATAACTAGTAAACAAAAGGTATAGCACTGGACCTAGGACACTACCTTGTGGTACACCAGCTTTAATTGCTCTTAGTGTTGAGTACTCTGTCTCTTGTTTAATTCTGAAGAATCGATCTGTTATATATGACTCCAGAATTGCCGAATACTGCTTCGGCAGTTGCCTTTGTAATTTATGGATCAGTCCCTTATACCAGACTTTATCGAAAGCTTGTGCTATATTGAGAAATATTGTAGAGCACACATTTTTCTCTTTGAATACACCTGATCATTTGTAGAGTGTTTTATTTCTAAACCCAAATTTATTGATGAATTGGAACTAGTGATTTTTCATCAATTATTTTTTCCAGACGTTTTGCCAGCATTTTTTCGAATAGCTTGGACAACATTGGTAGTATCGATATTGGGCGATATGAGGTTACTTCGATAGGGGGTTTACCTGGTTTTGGTATCATTATTACCTCGGCGACCTTCCACATACTTGGCACATATCTCAACTTAAATGCAGCATTTATAATCTGCGCTAGTTTATTTAAACCTTTTCGAGGAAATTGTTTTAAAATTTCCCATGTGATTAAATCGAACCCTGGGGCTTTTTTTATATTTATGCCTTCTTTGATTTCTTTGGCAAGTTCTTTAGCTGTCACCGGCCGAATAGGTCTGTCTTCTTCGCACCTTTCTTCGTTTCCTTGATTATCTTTATCTTCATAAGGTTTGAAGACGTTCTCAAGGTACTCTGCAAAAGCATTTGCTTTTTCTTGACTGCTTTTTGCCCAGTTACCTTCTCTGGTTTTTACCGTCGGAATGTGAGCTCTTGGCCTTTTCATTTTCTTTGTTGCCTTCCAGAGCGAATAGTCGGTACTAGCATCATTTGTAAGACTGGTAAGATATGTTTTTAAAGACTCGTTATTAAATTCTCTTATAGATTTTCTGAGCTTATTATTTAAGTTGTTCAGTGTGGTTTTGTCGCTTGGCGCCCTTGTCTGTTGCCAACGTTTTCTAGCTTTCCTCTTTTGTGTAATAATTTCACATATTTCACGAGAATAAGAGTTTTGTTTAATCTTGTTTATTTTTTTGGGAGTTGCAGCCCATGCAGCTTTTTGTATATCCAGTGTAAATTATTGCACTGCTTCTTCTAGTTGATCTTCGGTTTGAATAGCTGATGATAGTTGAATACATTCTTCCAACTTCTGCCTGAGGTGGTTCCAATCAGTCAGTCTATTAACTAGTGTAGGGCTATGTTCTTTTATTATTATTCTATCGCCAAGTGTAAGAAGTATTGAGGAATGATTTGATTGAAGATCAGGGCCTTCTTCTATATTTATTTTATTTGAAGATATATTTTTGGATATAAAGAAGTCGTCGACAAGATCTGGGGTTTTATTCCTATCTGTAGGCCAGTAGGTTGGTTTCCCCGTTGAGTGATATTTGGCGCCGACTTCTTTAATAGTTTCACATAATTCTCCTCCTTTCGATTTTCGATACCATTATCCTGTTTAGGATTTGTTTCATGAGGATTTGCATTGCAGTGTTTGGCTCTGCTTTCTGTTTTACAGCTTTCTCTACTGGTATTTCAATTGGTTTTGATGCTGCCTGAGCATACGTCGTTTTGTGATCTTTTGGCTTTTGTCTCGGACCCTTTTTGATGATCACTTGGTCTTTGTTTTTTCTTTTTGCGGGCTCCTTCGTAAGTCCTTTTTGACTTTTTGAGCTTCATTGTCTGACGTTTTTAGATATATCTTTTGTTTTTTCTCTTTTGCAATTTGTATTTCTTTTGCAACTGAACATCCTCTATAGTTAGCAGGATGGTTTTCATTGCAGTTTGCACATTTAGGGTGCTCAACTTTTTCTTTCATGCATTCTTTAGTATGGTGACTTCCTGCACACTTTACACATCTTGGGTTTGAGCTGCAATATTTGTGCGTATATGCCCATACCGTTGACAATTTTTGCATTGGGCACTAATTTCGACTTCCTTAAGGTATGAATTTGAACTTTCATCCCAAGTATGTTCTTGATGCCATATATCTTTTCTTTATCTTGGTCATGTTCAAAACTGAGTACAAAACTTGGAAGCGGAACTTTACTTTTATACTTAAGCATATTTTTGACATCCAATATTCTAAAATCTCTGTCTTTTAACTCTTTTTTAATGCTTTCTGGTGAGCATGAGTAATGCAGTTTTTTTCATTACAACCTTTATCGGTCTGGTTTGCTTATTCTCATAAGAATACCATTGCATTTTTCTCATGTTCAGTATTTTAGTGAGGTTTCTGTATCCCTCTTCTTCAACCATATTAGTTTTAATGTCGTTTTTGTTAATTAGAGCTGTACTAGCTTTAATTTTATTTTCCTCCAGTATTTTGGCCAGGCTTTCATACTTATTAACCTGCAGTGCAATAATTGGCGGAGGCTTGGTTGAGTTAAGTATTTTTTTTCTTTATTTGAAGCATACACTGTGATTGTGCTGCTTTCTTTAGTGGAGATTTTTGGGGATGTACTCATCTTGGGTTTTTTTTTTATTCCCCGTGTGACGCTGTCCTTCTGTCTCTTTTTTAAGTTCTTCTTCATCTGTTGAGAACTCAGCAGGTTGGACATTCACTTTTTTTTGGTTGTTAAATTCATCTTTCAACAATTGCAACTCTTGTTTAAGGTTATTTATTACCTTAAGCAGTGTCTCATTGAGTTGCTTATACCCATCTCTTTCTTCACAGGCTTCTAAATATTTAGCCTTCAGTATTTTACTACTTTCTTCCTTTTTAGATGGGGGTGTTCTCTCTACCCTTTTACTTCTCACAAACGGGTCGTTGGTAAGCAATAAATATATATAAAACTGAAATTCACTTATTAAAAGTGAAAAAAATTGACCAAAAACGATGAAATGATTGCAAAATAGCCATCGTTCAATCGGATCGTTTCGACGAGGGTATTTAACATCTGAATTAATAACGTGAAGCAACAAAAACCGATGATCATCCAATCGTTTTGGCGTTTATCGATTTTTGGAAAGCTAGGAGCTGGAAGGCATTCGAGAATTATAACTTTTCTTATATATTAGCTTAGATATCCGCTCCCAGACAGCCGATAGTGGTAAATAATATCCTATAAGATAATCTCGACAATTTTCAATGTAACTGTGAAAACCGAAATCAATTTCGAGCAGTAATTTTTTTATCTATTCCGAACAAACACCTTACAGCCGGAAAAAAGATAAGGATACTATAACTGGTGGTCAATTCTGATTCTGTGAGAGAATAAATCGTTTTTGCATTCGCTGTCAAACATAGTAGCTTTAATTTCTTCGATTCACTAGCAACTAAAAAGCGATTCTCGATCAATAAGTTAGGTTTTCATGGTGAATTCAAAATCGCACACTGTGTTGTGCGAAATTAGGTTCTCCTTTTTCCAACTCTCACTAAAAACATTTTCAAAAAATATTCATATGCAAATTTTTTAGGTTTGGTTTCACATTTTCATAGAACAAGAATCAAAATTGCGGTGAAAGGGTGAAAACATTTTCGTTTCACTTTTTCACAGAACGAGAATTGACCCCCTGGATAAATAGCATTCTCCTCAATCTGGCAGCAATGAAAAATTAATTCAAACGATATATCTTAGAGCTAAAGTTGTTAAATTCGAATTATTATTGTATATTGTTTAAATATAGTACTTTACGAAATGTGGGTGAGACTTAATACGAAATTCACAGGCAAAGCCAGGTGGGTACAGCAAGTTAAATATAAACTTAATAATACAAAAATTACGAAACAGAGCTATCACAGGATATAGCCAGGAGTATACAACACAGTATTTAATCTTGGAGGTGTGATACAGTTAAGTGAGAAATGGCGAAAAGTCATTATCGAAAATTCACCTGGCATATAACAACTCTTTCAGTAAGTTTCCTGGTAATACCCTATTTAGAGGAAAACATCCCTCTGGATTCCGAAAATTACCCTAATCCAAGTATAGGTATTTTAATAGCCTCAACGCTGAAATAGGCATTTACACCCTGGCAGAAAGAAGCTCATATGGTCTTTATCTAGAAGCAACCGTTATTACCGCCTTTGTTTGTAACTATTTCATTGTTCGGATATTGCAGAATACAAAAGTGATCCCACTTTCCTTTCAGATAAAACAGTGTCGAAAATACTTAAATCTTTGCCAAGTACGTGTAATAAATGACAACATTAACAATTTAACCCCACAACTCGGACCATAAATAATGATACTGTGTTTGACATTATATCAGGAAAAAAAAATACAATTGAAACCTTCAACAGCAGACTGATTTAATTAACCACACGATATCATCCCTTAACGGGTTTGGTAGCGGCGTGTACATTATACGGCTGTTTATAAAAGTAAGGAATGGAATGAGATCGAATATTTTTTCCTGATATATATTTGAAATGAGCATTTTGTGAATTTGTTCGCTAAATCCTTTAAGCTCAAGAATCAGGGTGGAAAGTGCTGTCTCTGTTTTCCTATGGATAGCAAAATTGGACGAATCCCTAAGACCCCAATTGCAACTTGCAAATATGTTTGTGTCAATTCAATATCCATAAATATCTTCATCCATTCAAGAATGAGGAGATTTTTCAGTGAGTTTTCTCTGGCCTTTTATCTACTTGATAGTTATTGCTAATTGTCGCAATTGATTTTGAGTTTAGTATTCTGTTACCAAATCGACAAGTTGAGTAGTTCTAGGATTCGTAGAAACGTACATAGATAGATTTGTATTCAATATAGCGACTTATATAATATTTCTTCTAAGGCATTGCCTCATCAAAATGACAAATGTCACCTTTCCTATTATTTCGATTTCGCGTCATTTATCTGTTTTGCGGCGTCAGACGGTAATGACCAATGAGAAAAATATAGTTTCGGCCATTTAGTGTTTTTCTCTCAACAAAGACGCATAGTGCAAATTTTTTAATTAAATTAAATAGTAGCGAAAAGAAAAAAAAATATTATAATAAATAAAAAATGTCAGAAAGAACTTTTGCGATGATGGTGGGAATTGCGGAGACGGCACATTTGGCAGTGGGTATGTATGCTGGAAAGCAGTGAAGACAATCTTGATTACGAGTCAACGCGACGAAAGCGGAGTGTTTGGCAAAGGAAGCGGATGGATTACTGCTCGAATTTTCGCAAAGAAGAACCTGAACTATATCACAATGCCTTCGTATGTCAGCCAATCAATTCGATTCTTTGTTGAGGTTGGTGAAGCCACACATCGAAAAACAGAACACAAATATGGAAGCACGCTGCGTTACCTGGCCACTGGTGAGCGTTTTCGATCGCTGCGATTCCTTTTCCGCGTATCGTACCCAACGATAACGTGCATCATTCCGGAAGTACTCGACGTTATTTACAAAGTTCTTGTCGGTGAGTTTATTAAGGTGTGTGCTATATGCATGCTAGTGAAGATTGAGATATGACCAATTGTTTATGTTTTATTTTGACGATGGATTCCGAAAAACGAAGCCGAATGGGAAGCTGTAGCGAAGCGTTTTAATTACGTATGGCAATTCCCGAATTGCATCCAAATGAAAGCACAGATATAGTGACAAATGCTGCGCCATTTGCCATTTGCGTAGAATAATGGCATGGCTTCCATTTAAATGACGCAACATCCAAAAAGTTTAGTCATTTGTCCTAGGTGTCATTAAAAGCGTTCACACGTTCATTTTTTCCGTCAAAACACATGCCATTGGGACTTTCCTAGTCATTTAAATGGCATGGCTTCCATTTAAATGACGCAACATCCAAAAAGTTTAGTCATTTGTCCTAGGTGTCATTAAAAAGCGATCACACGGTAATTTTTTCCGTCAAAACTCATGCCATTGGGACTTTCCTAGTCATTTAAATGACGCCGAAAATATTATCCCAAAAATGGCGATCACACAGAACGACATTAAAATGACGGCTTTGTGACGCGATTTTTACGTAAGAGCGCCATTTAAATGACGCGAAAAAATTACCGTGTAACCGTAGCTTTAGCATTTATCTCGATCGCCTTATTGGATATTGCGGTTGGGAAACATTTTCATCGTCCATACTTTTAAGCAAAGCAAAAATTTCCCGTCGTTAAATTTTATAAGTTCCACAAACATTCGAATACAATCATCTATATTTTTGGATTCTGTTGATGCTGCAGCATTGTTCAATGGCATCGATACTTTACTGTTGCATTTTAGTATAAATTGTATGCATTATACGTTCACTTTAATCTTTTCTGTACATTCTCGCTGGATTTCTTCGTTGTCAGTTAATTTAATCAGAGTAACATTTCAACGTGGTAGAACCAGTAGCTGCAATAACCCTTGATGAGTTGAAACAAATGCGATCATCTACTTAGGGAAGCATTACAAGGATAGAAAACGCATTGGAAAGAGAAGGTCTTTCACCAACAGAATTCGAATGTCGATTAGGAATCCTGGAATCATATTTTAAACAAATTCTATCTTATCAAACCTTAATTGAGCGTTTAGCACCCACAGATAATAGTCGAAGTGAGCTCGAAGAGCTCTACATTGCTACGGAGTCTAAAATTTTATCTCTTATGGGTGCTCGAAGGTGTAGTACCGTGGAAACAACTTTTCGGTTCCACAGTCTGGCAAACACTCGGATTTCAAAAATTTCGTCAATTTATTTGAAAAACTTGTGGACAAGCATTCAATCATTTACTCACTTGTTTAAGCGACCAAACACTTGGTACAATCAAAGCTTTTCAAGTGACAGACGAAAACTACTCCAAAGCGCTCGCGCGTCTTAAGGATCGTTACGACAACGATTGTCTGATCTTCTTAGAAAACATATCTCAGCTATTCGAATCACAAAAAGTCACTAAACCTTCGGCTCCTCTTCTGCGTAATTTAGTTGATAACGTATCCGCCTTATAAAGTTCTCTGAAGTCGATAGGAACACACATAGATACATATATGAAATGGCGCCATAATTTATATTATGATGTCTAAATTCGACTACTCGGATACTGAATCCAAATAGGATCATAGCTGTGATTTAAAAAAAAACTGTCACATTGGGATAAATCCGCTGAAAAAACGCTGGCAATATCTGGAAACGACTCAAAGAAGTAGAAAAGATTTTGAAGATCTAAACCTAAGTCGTCATTTAGTGATCAACGCCTGGAAACCTCACTCAGTTTAATGCAAAAATCGTCGGCTTTTTGCAAAGAGACCAATCATTCTATTTATAAGCAACTGCCTGTACTTCAGTAAACTCTTAGTTCTTGATCGTCTAAGCAACGTTAATTGTTTGGGAAGCGGCGATGGTGTATCCAAATGCCAATTGTCGTTTCGGTGTTAAAAAAAAATGCGAGCAATAGCCAAAAACGAGTTCAGCGGCTGCTTATTCTGCGTTACAGCAAAGGTGATCTTAGCTACTGCTTGAGTGTTGGTGAAATATCGTTTTGAATGTTATGAAATGGGAAAAGTTTTAGGGGTATCAGGTAAATTTCATTAATGACCGCTTTGCTAACGCCCTAAGCCTGAAAAAAACAGAAAAAGAATGTGGATATTGTGGGAATTGGCTCAAGTGAAACCAAAATACGATGTTTTACGCAAACCACTATTCCTTGTCGCCCCTATTCCATTACTGGGTATCAACCGGATTCGAAACTCAATGTTGAAAGCTGGAATCTTCCTGCAGATATTGAACTCGCTGATGAGCATCATCCATCCCAAATAGATTTGTTGCTGGGAGCTGAAGCCTTTTTGATTTGCCTCTTGTAGGCCAAAGTAAACTGGGATTGGATCTGGCCTCTTTGCAGAACACGCATTTAGGGTGGATTGTGTCCCGAAAATAACGAAGTCAGTTGGAAGTCAACAAACAAATGTCCAGTAGATGCTCTTGATGCATTTGTGGAAGTTTTGGGAGCTGGAATCAGTTGAAAGACGGAAATCGAAGTGGACCGATGAGCAGGCTGATTGTGAAGAACATTTTCATCAAACTGTGGAAGAATTGCGTAGTGGAAGGCTGATATTTCAACTACCGTTTAAAAAGAATCCTACGATATAGCTTTTCGGTGATTTCTATCACTTGAGCGCAGACTTTCGAAAAATCCTTTGTTGATATCTGATTACATTCAATTCTTGCGCGAGTATAGGGATCTTGGTCACATGTCGTTGGTGAATTGTTCTACCTTGGAGGATCCTCACTATTATCTCCCTCATTAGATAAGCAGTTATATTAAACCCTATAGCGTCTCAAAAAAATGTAAGAATAGTAATCTATGCATCTTGTGCTACCGCTTCGCAAGTATCTCTGAACGCTATCAACATGCCGGGACCTACTATTCACGATAACTTATTTTTAATCATTCTTCGATTTCCGCTGCTCAAATATGCCTTAACAGCAAACATAACAAAAATGTATAGGCAGATATTGGCTAGACTGGAGCTGTGTGCAGCTCACCTTCTCTCAAAACCATGGTCAAGAATCAAACCAATTTTCAACAAATCGATCTCAAAGATCGTTTTCTGGACAGACTCCAGCGTCGTGTTTTTTTTTTCAATTCAATTCAATTTCAATTCATTGGATATGGAGCATTCATCTAAGCTTACAACCTTTGTAGGAAATCGTATAGCCGAAATCCATGTCTGGAGACATGTTCCTCCAAATGAAAATCCTGCGGATATAGTGTCCCGAGGTTGCTCAACCCAGGATCTAAGCGATTCTATATGGTTTTCTGGACCGTAATTTTTATTGAAGGCCAGGAAAATCGGCCTTCAAGTTCCAATATTCATCTTTCGCCTGAATTTCTGACATTAGAAAAACCAAAAACTGTGCTGTTTATTAATCATTGACCGGATAAGATACCGTATCTATTCGACATTATAAGCAAATATATAGTTCATACTGGAAAACAATACCTACGTATCTTTGCGTACCTGCTAAGACTTGTAAATACATAGATTGCGAAATATATCATTTGGAACTACAGAATTTTTGTCTTTAGAAGAATTCAATTTAGTTCTCACCAAAATCATAGCGACCATCCAAACAGAATCTTTTGCAGGGGAAATCGAAATGATACGAAAAGGAAGTCAAATGAATGGATCTATCAAATGGTTAAAACCATATCTGGAAGAAAGAAAAGGGATTCAACCTTTAAAAGTAGGTGGAAGATTAAAAAACGCTAATGTCCCTGAGAAACAGAAGCACCCAATACTTTTACCATAGGACTCGCACTTTATTCATTGCCTGGTTAGATATATCCATCCGCCAACTTTCATGCGGGACCCAAAACGTTGGTAGGAGCAAACTCTTAACTGTTAAACAACAAATATCTAGAGAAGTTCCTGATAGCTTTTTTTACTAACGAACATATAAATTTCAGTTTATCCCACCTAGGGCTCATTTTGGTGGAATCTGGGTGGCGGCGGTAAAGGTCGCAAAATGTTAGTTGTACCGAAGTCTCCACAACGCTTAGCTGACTAACCCCACTTACGAGCGATCCTAATGATCTTGCAGTATTGACTCCTATTCATTTTCTCATTGGCGCACCATTGAAGGCCATTCCGGAACAGCGTTTTGGAGTTGAGCCGAGAAGGGGGAGTTTGTTGTGATTTCAAGAAAATAAATGAAAAATTCATGTGTGCGTTCACTTCTTGAATCGTTTTAGTTTAAATATTTATTGTTTGTGTCTGCGTTCAGTCGAGTAAATTCTGATTTCTTGGTTACGTTTATTTATTTCTTGACATTTTATTATATGTAAGAAAATTATGTTTCAGTTTTGTGCCAAATATAAGTCATTTCTCTTTGGCTCGGAGTACTAAGCCAAAGCTGTTCCGGAACCACCAACTGAAGCACCAGACATAAGTTACCTCCAACGATGCCGTCGATTCAACGCTATAAAAACGCACTTCTGGAAGCGCTGGTCAGACGAGTACATTAGTAAGCTACAACAACGATCAAAGTGGCCATCACCCAAACCAAATCTACGCGTCGATACACTTGTCATTGTGCACGAAGACAACCTTCCTCCTCAGAAGTGCTGGCTGGACAGAGTCGTGCAAGCTATTCCTGGACACGATGGAAAGGTCATGGTGGCCGATCCAAACTCCAAGAGGAACAATCAGGCGTCCTGTCCACAAGCTCGCAGTACTTCCTGACGCTTGAAAGGGACCTTTCAAAGAGGGCGGAATGTTGGCGCATAGTAATACAAAAATTATAGTATTTTCACTTTAGTATTTTGAATTGTATAAAAACTTACTTTTCAATTGTCTACACCGCACTGGCCACATATTTAGTTAAATTATACCAATAATTTAAATACCAACTAAAAATGTATATAAAGAACAATAAAGCACAATTGCGCTTCTTGCTGCTCAGAGTGTTCTTTTATGGTTTTTTTTCTTTAAAGTCTTTTACAAATATCCATCCGGAAAAACGCCTCATCCATACCCCTTTCGTTGTTTGAGAATTTTCATACAATCCGTATCGAGGAACGTAAATTTTCCAATCCAAACAGCTCAGACTTTCGTTGACTGTACAATTAGTATGATATAAATAGGTTAGGGGAAACCAGTTTCACTGCCTTAAACACAACATAATCGAGAGATGCTTCGCTGCTTGTAATTTGTTTTCCAATGTGTTGTGTATAAGCCAGGCCAATATAATGGTAGAATTTCTACCATTGGGCGAACTCTTGTTAATATAATAACAACCAACAGTTCTCTGTTTGAATGGATTGGACAGCTCCGTCATTATCGGATTTGTTTTAAGATTCCTGACATCTTCGGCGGTCTTGTCGAATATCTATAAGTACAATAGATAGAAAACGTTAATTCTTGCTTTTTACGAACGGAGACGGTTTGTATATTATCAGCCTTATTTATAACGTATTATAGAGTTCCAAGTTCACTTGAAAAACAACCTGCACATAATTTTTGTTTGGCAAAAAAAAACTCAATCCCTCTATCTTGTGAGTGCTAAGCGATATATTGATTCGGCAGGGGGTCGATCATACGACAGGGCACGGGATGCTAGCAAGCTATGCTAATCTGCTTTACTCGCTAGAGATGCGCTAAAACAATAAGCTAGTACATAACCATAATCCGTTCATGTGCAGAACTAGCTAGGCAAGGGCTCAACATGCGAAAGGGTCAGATGCGCGGACCTGGTTTCGGAAACAGAACTCAATGCAGCAGACGAAGGCGTTGTGCGAGTCAGTTGATTTTTGGTAGTGAGAATTTCTGTGGCCAGTGGTTTCGTCTATTCGCGCTCAGAGATCGTCGCTGCGTGGGTTTAATTTTCGGCCAAAGTACTAATTACATACAAGTAGAAACTATAACAAGCAAAAGAAAGAACAAATGATTAGAGTACATAGTAGGTGGATTAACCTCCGCCATATTCCGCCAACCCCCACCGCGAGGAAACCCAAGACTGACGAAAAAAACCCGGTCTTGGGCCACTACCCTTCTCCCTAACCTACACCGCAACAGAAGTACCACGAGACGTCACAATCAACGTCAACTTGATGCGTTTTGTGTTTTATGTGTCCGTCCCAAATTGATCATGCATGTGCTCTTTTCATGAAAGAACTTCTATTATATAAGAAAAATTAAAGAAATTTGTGAAGAATAACTAATTAAATGAGAAACAAAATAAATCCTAATTCAAATAATATACCTGCCTAACTAAAATTTACTTATTTCAACCGAATTAAAATTATTCCGCATTGTAAAATTAAAGTGAAAGTACCTCGTTTGATCAGTTAAGTATATGGAAATAGCGAATAAAAGCGATTCTCTCATATAATTCAAATAATTGTGTGTAAAAATCTAATTCTTCATCCCGCTTTGGGACGTACATACGAGTACATGTATTTAGTATATAATTAGGAATCTCAAAGAATAAATGAAGTGATGTTTTCTTAAGCTCTGTTCAACATTGTCAGATCTACAAATGATCTGGCAATGAGCTGCAAATGATCGGACAATAGCGAACTACCTAACAATACCAAATTTCCAGTTCACACGATTGCCAGGTTTTGGTTTGTCTACGAATAATTTGTCTGACAACGTTATCAAGTATAAAATTACTAAAGGGTCCGCCAAATAACTTTCTTTTTTTTTTGAAATGCTATAAAAAAACTACTGAATATTTTCTCAAATTTCTTTTTTTATTTGAAAGTACAATCCTTCCGGTTAATAATGGAAAATAATTTCATTCAAATGGCTGCCTCGGCTGGCCATGCAGTAGCCTACACGATCGGTCCAATTTTTAAGCACATTATCGATTGTGTGCAGCTGTATTTCACCAATGGCGATTGTTTTGGCCGTGTACGTATTTGAGAGCAGCGAGTAGGATGAATTGCCACACAAGCTTCGGCGTGTTTTCACGAAGGATTGGTTGACTCGACCAACAGCAGGAGGGACTTTACGCAAAATTTCTCGTGGAATTGAGAACTAAGGAGCCACAATTGTATCGCAATTGTTTGAGTATGGATACCAAGTAATTCGATGGTCGTCTTGCTTATGTGACTCCGCATATCCAAAAGCAAGAAACAAATATTCGTGCGAGCATTTCAGCGGCAGAGCGGCTTATGTTGACTCTACGATACCTAGCTACCGGCGAACATTTTCGGTCCCTGCAATATCTGTTCCGCATTCCTGCGTCAACGATCCAGTCTATCATTCCAGATCTGATGCTCGTAGATAAATATCTTCAGAAAAATTATTTCATTACCTAATTCAATGTACACAAAGCAAAATTTGAATTTTAGACGCCGAGAACACCAGCGGCCTGAGTTTCTGTTGCTACCAAACTTACGAACTTTGGCAATTTCCAAACTGCATTGGAGAAAGGATCATAAATATTTCCAGATCCTTTTGCAAGGGATCTTTCTTAATTACAAAAAGTAATTAAGAAGGATCATAAACATTTCCAAATACTTTTACAAGGATGAATGGAAAATATAAAATATACCTAAAACAAAAAGTGAATAGAACGGTTCATAAACCGTACCAATAAACAATTAGAACTCCAAATTTACTAGTGCGACAACTTTCATAGAATCTATTACATTTGTTGTCATTGCAGAATTAAAATTTCTTAATTAGTTTTCGTGAAAAACAAGGTCAATGGTTTCTTTCACAACGAGGATTTTCTTCTGAAAAAAGGAAGACATAAATTGTAATTAAATTTAATTAATTAATAATTAGTTGGCGCAACAGGTCCGAGGGACCCAAGGCCTAGCTTCTCACAACCATTCGTTTTGTGTGAGTTTCATTTTTGGAACGAATGGAAGGGATCTACAATTTTATGCCGTTTCCAAACGGCTAATTGAGAAGCTCTTTCAAGACAGTTATACTCTCGGATGTTTGTCAGACGTTCGCGAGAGGTGGCGCAGTGGAAAAACCCTAAGTTGGAATTTGGGTTTTTGCGGGATTCGAACTGGGACCCCTCGCTTAGTAGTCCAACACACTAACCACTAAGCCACTGCGCCTAACAGATATCTTTCAAAGTCTTTTTGAAGCGTATATGTACGCTCTCAATTGTTTTCTAATACTACTTCACAATTGTTTTTTGAGTGCAATTGTGTCGTAATAAAATTCCTTTTACATTATTCAATAAACGGAACACAGTTTATTTGAATGAATGCTAACATTTCGTATGCATACATTTCTTCTGATTTTGCTATATTTATTTTAAATCCCCGTTATTATTAATAACGGCTAGGTGTTCTTTCAAATGTCTTCGTGCAACAAGCGGAAACTCTGCACTAGCGTATGTGAATGTATAATCGGCATAGAGTAGGGCTTTGGAAGTAATATTGCCTTCCACGAAGTTCGTATGGGGAAAGTCTGACATGAAAATGTTATAGAGCCGAGGTCCTAGTATGGAACCTTGAGGCACTCCGCTCTCAGATAGGCAGTTGGGAGATTGGGTGTCCTGTATCTTAACATGGAAGTATCTGTCTGATCGGAAACTGTTTAGTATATTAACATTGAAGAGTGGGTAGTCCATGCGGACCATCTTAAACAGAAGACCATCCCTCCAGACACTATCGAACGCTTTTTCAATATCTAACGAACAGGCGACAGTGCATTTTTTTTCTCTTAAATTGAGAGTGACATCGTTGTGCAGTTTTACTCTAGAGTGCTCCTTATGAAAGCCAAATTGGTAAGTAAGATAGCTAGATATTTAAAAGCTGTTTCGGAAAGTTTTTTTTTTAAATAAAGTTTGAAATATTGTCGGGTCCCACGGATTTTTTTGGTCGTATTGGTATAAATACTTGTGTGGGTTGGGTCACAGCAGAATAATTTTAGTTGAAACTAAAGATATCTAATGGTTGGTTTAAACTATCCTGGACTTCAGTGCAAGTTCTGTTGTGGTAGGTAGAACTTTTTGCCCTATATACTTTAAAATAATCTGACAGAGCAACTACCCTCTCAGACTCACAAGTGATCACAGTATCATCGATAACGATTTTCTCCTCAGCAGCTTTTTTTTACCCAAGAACTTGAACAATTTTGGATAATTGTTCAGAAAATTGTTTGTTCAACCAAATGTTTATTTTTTCTTGTATGATTTTATTGAGTAGACCAATACGGTTCGAGAGATGAGAGACAGTCTATTGGTGTCGGTGTGTGAAAGACAATGAGTCGAGTTGAGTATTTATTGAAAACTCCAATTGGAATCGATTAAGAGAACACACCAATGGGTAAAAGGAGCGTCCTTTATATAGTGATTGGCAGTTTTTTGTAAATATGTTTTTAAATATTAACTTTTCCGCAAAACAGTCTTCGGCATATATTTATATAGCTCGAGCATGATCTACAAAAAAGGTACACTTCCATTTTTTTGTAAATCAAGAAATACACAGCTTTTTGTGCGAATGAAAATATTTGTTTCACCAAATAACAACTAATTACTCTAAAACCAGTCGATGTCGTTTAACTAGAGGTTATACCGGATGTTGCGTTTTTTCCCTTTGGGAACGGAACCTTAAAAACAAATGCGTTAGTTTAAACAAAAAGTAGGTGTACTGGCGGCAACTGAATTAGTGACACTTAATTCTTAACAGGTATGACAATTCCATGTTAAGTTTTATAAGCGAAAAATTACAATAAATTGTATGCTCCATGGTATTTGTGTTGTTTATTGTTTTTGCAGGAATAATGAAAATGGATGTTTATTGTGGTTTCAATAGGCGTTTCTCTTTTTTAGTACAGAGCAGAACCTGAACTGTTATACAAAAAGTTCGAGTTTCTTTTTTAGCTCAGACACATCAGATCTCAAATTTGTGTTTCTTTTTTCGTTCAGAGCATGATCAGAGCGCGCTCTATGAGCTCAGAATAAATTGACTGAGCATCCTGAGGAAAAAGCTGATTACACATGTACAGGCACACTTGCAGTCATATTTGACAGAAAAAAAAAGAAAACATCAGAACGCCTAATGTTGCGTTTTGTGGCTGACCTACCACGATCGTAGGTACCAGGTAAACAGCTTAAGGACACCTATATACAATTAGCTGTGGACATTTTTTAATCGTTTGAAAGTAGGGAGAATGAGAGAGGGCATTTAGCGGAGCATTAAGAAATACGATTCCTGTAGTTGTAAGAAAAGATAGGCCAGTGGGTACAAAATGGTGTCTGTTTAAATTTTGTGGAGTGCGGAAATAAACGGCATGAAACGAAACTAGGACGCTATAGGTAAGTGTTAAGAAATTATCAGAACAAACCATTGCCTGTGTTTAATACTTTGCTTCAAAAAATATTTACAAACCAATTTGTTTTCGTCATAACACGACAACCGTCGGTGGTGAGTTCCTCTATCCAATCGGAAAATATTGTCCATCCTAAACGACACTTGGGTACCATAGGCCGAACTTCGGAAGCTCCATTAATGCGAAGTGAGATGGCTATCCTCCAATTTTCTGGATCAATTAATATACCAGGGCTGACCTTGATACATGATAATTATGGTTCCACTGGTATATTACGGAGGTAAATTATTCATTTTACGAGTAAGGAAATGGGTTTTATAAAGGGTTTTCCAATAAGATGTCTTATTTTGGTATTCAAAGAAAAATGTCATTTTTTGAGGTAAATGATCGGATGTTTATTTCATAATACAGAGGAAGGTATGCCGTTAATAATGAAAAACAACATTAGCCAAATGTCCACCACGAGCACGCATACAGTACCATATCCTTTTCATTAAATTTTCCATAACCAAATCGCAAAGTGGCTGCCCTATGTCCTCGATAGCCTCACGAATTTTATATTTGAGGTCTTGAATCGACGCTGGGCTGTTGGCGTAGACCTTATCTTTCGCCAGGCCCCAAGGGAAGAAGTCGCAAGGTGTTAAATCACAAGATCTCGGTGGCCAATTGTGAACACCTCTTAGAGATAACACGGTCCGGAAACTTTTCCCGTTAAAGATCAATGCTTTCGTTGCTTGTGTGGCACGAAGCACCGTCTTGTGGAAAGTAAATGTTGTCCAGGTCAATACCTTCCAACTCCGACCATATAAAATCATTAATCATCTCTCGATAGCGCAATCCATTCACCGTAACTGTTGATCCAACCTCATTTTCGAAAAAGTAAGGTCCAATGACCCCGCCGGACCATAAACCGCACCAAACAGTCACACGTTGAGGATGGAGAGGATTCTCAACAATAACTCTTGGGTTTTCCGAGCCTCAGATGGGAAATGGGCCTCATCAGTCAAGATGATTTTTCGATGGAATTCCGGATCATTTTCATGCATTTCAAGATCCAAATCAGCAAAGACACGACGTTGTTGATGAGTTCTTGTGTTAACTGAACTTAATAAGCCTTAAGACCCAAGTCTTTATGCAAAATACGGTGTAATGACGTTTGTGGAATGCCCAATTCCAAAGAACGACGTGGAATGGACAAACCTGTGTTTTCTTCAACACTTTGGGCTACAGCAGCAATATTCTCAGATATTCTCGAGCGACGTGCACGGGTTGTATTCTACACATCACTAACTTGTCCCAACAGCTCGAATTTTTCCACCAATTTCTGTATTGCGGTCCGACAAGGTGCTTCACGACGACCAAAAAATGTTTTAGTTTTGCAAACTGTGACTGCAAGATCTTCACCATTTTTGTAGTGAATTTTAATAATTTCAGTGCGTTGTTGAAGCGTGTATCGTTCCATTTTTAGTAATGGCGTAGTTTCTACTTGTCAAATGTCAAAGAATATAAGCTTCGAAAGTGACAGCTACCGAAATAGCGGGTCATTCACAATAACACCTCTCATTGGAAAACCCTTTATTTGAAATTATTTCGACATGCGTTTCCAGTGCATGTTGTTTTCCGGCCAACTCAATACACACAAGAACCAATAAAATTCGGATTGAATTTTCGATTTTGCAGCAGAAATCTGAAATCTCTGATCAAAATCTGAAAACCAAACCGAAAAGGCCATTCATTTTCAACGAACATCCCCATCCTTGCAGATTCACACCCACAAAGTATTTAGCATCCTTGAAGCGGTCTGGAAGGGAAAGCAACGAGAATCTGAATGGAACTCTTTAGGATTCATTCGAAGTTATTGCTTTTTCAAATGTCAACCTGCTGAACAAATGTAAAAGCCAACTGAAGCTAGAATTTACTATCGTGGACAAAAAAAAAAATGCTGCAATTTTCTTAGACATGCAAATACAACAGAACGAACAACGGGACATCAGCATTAGGTACGCAGAAGCAGGCGATAGTATCTCTAAGATAGTTACTGATTAGAAAATTTCAAATTATGGAGTACACCACTAGAACCTGTTAAAGCTGTTAACAAAATACTCAAAGAAAAATATGAGAAAAGCAGTTTCTGAAATAAATAGCGAAATGTTCGTTTGGTACCTAGCCATAATCTTATCAGTTGATTAATTTATAATCGCGGGTACAAATGCAATTAGTTATACGTCAATTTGCATGCGCAGATATTTTATTTAACTCTGTAAAGTTAATTACCATTTTAACTAATTGAAAATTCCGCAACAGACTCAGATATACAGAGAGCATACTCATATATTCTGCATTCTCGTCAACATTGCTGGAGCTCATATAATTAAAAGTACTAAATTGTCCTCTTTTGGTTACAGAACATCCCTCGTTATTTTAGTTACAAGAGATTTGTTGAATTCATTTTAAACAAGAAAACAAATTTGTTGCTTTTGCCAGTTATATGTATTAAAACGAAAAAAAGAAGAATGTACCTTAACATGCGTACATACCTTTACTTTTATTTTAAAGTGTTCAATTCTATGCGGATAAGTACTAGCACTATGTTGGTTTTTGAAAGAAATTGAGGAAAAGTTATGTTGCTTCGAAATGATGGTAACTCCTAAGGGGCGATGAACGGTGATAAAGTCTTCTAATATACCTACACTTTATTGTAATTTGTGTTCATTATCATAATACCCGTAATGCATGGTGGGTAAGTACAATTGAAGACAATTTTTCTGTTAGCGAACTTTAAGACCAGGTGGTTTCGAATTTCATGTTATTACATTATTCAAAACTTGAGTGGAGTTTGAATTGAATCTCCTTATTAAGGAAATTGTCAGTTTTCATTGTTATTGTGTTTCTCTCTGGATTAACTTAATGCGCGGATTTCCATTTGTTGAATACATAAATGTACATATTAGTACGGATTTGTAAGAGAACCACTTTCTGGTATGCATGTCATTTGGACTTATGCTTTATAATAGGTTATTCATCCTGTATAAACAATTTGCTATCTTATATGATACGGTCAAAGAAGCATAATTATGATCTACATTTAAATAGACATTAGTATGAAAATTTAGGGCACGAGAACGAAAACTTCAGTGAGCGCAAATTGTTACCATTGTAAGGTGAGATGCGTATGGGACGGGAATGCTGACTGCATTTAGGGTGGGTGCGTGGGTGAGTAATCATGTACTTATTTTCTTTAAATTGGCTTAAAAAATAAACCCTAAAAACCGATTTAGTATTTCATTATACAATTTAATTTATTGAAGAATTAATTTTAAAATTGTAAATATAAATACTTAGGTGTGTACAAATGTACAAAATGTTTATATCATATTTTTCTAAAAAAAAAAAAAAATGGCGACTAATATCGTTTTCGATTTGGCAAACAGATAAATTATTTGGAGAAAAAATCTTTTTTTTTGTTTTCATCGAGATTGCTTTTCACGTTCGATTCTCCAAAAAAAATCAATAGTTTATACCAATGTGTATGACACACAGCTGGTTGTTACGAATTGTTTATCGTTGGAAGGATTGCTTTTTAACTGTATTATGCATTTTACGAGTGTGGAAATGATTTTTTTTATTAATATATTTCGAAAGGCGTTATTATATGTGTGAAAATCAATTGAAATGGATTTCCAGTGCAAGTGAAAAAATGTTTTTTTTTCAGCCAACTCAATAAACACAAGAACCAATAAAATTCGGATTTCATGTTCGATTTGCCAGCAGAGATCTGAAGTCTCAGAACAAAATCTGAAAAGCCAAAATCGAAAACAACACAAGTTATCGTTTCCAGTAAATCATCATCCATCATCATAATCATCTCTAAACTATGATCGTTTATAAAAGCCAAATATCGATCCGCGGAGAATAAAGAAATTATATTTTTAAGTTTATTTCAACTTCTGACAAAAGTATGTTTACAATTTTTATTTCGTACCTTATATTGCGATTATAAAATTCTATTCTCACACGAATGTTATGCTAGGGGTTATATACCTCCTCTCCTAAGCATCTATTGTATTAAGGCATGACACTGTATGACGAAGAATTTTCTTATTCTCCCTCATTTCGAACGCGACTGCCATTAACATGTACCTAGTACCTAAATCTCAGAATTCAGAGGTCAATAATTACTAACGGCATTCGACATACCATCCACCAATCGTTAATCATTTCCGAACCGAACATGGAGTTGACATTTCTCGACTTTTCATCCTGTCTAAAGAGCCCTCCTCCATCTACATATCCATAAAAAAAAAGTTTCCGCTTGGCGAAGTCCAAATCATCCCCAGGACATTATCCACAGAAGTCGTGTTGAAAATACGTGGTGCTTTCTTACTTTGCTTGTTTTTGATGTGTTGGAAGGTTGGAGGTAAACGGTAAATGGCTGGTTACAGAAAATAAAATTTAGCGTCATAAAATGAACAAATGATAAGCGAATAAAACCATTAAGGGATTCCACTTAAATGAACACATGAGGTAACGATAAAACCAGTTGGGTAAAAGGGGATGACAAATTCAATTCGGAACATTGTTTACGAAAGATAACCAAAGGATAATTGAACACAATGCGTAAAGTGGTGCGGGTGTTGGTTTTTATCTCTGGACTTCATGCTTAATAACGCAATTTGCTCTCTTCAGCACGGTTGTGATGATGAAGTCTATGTTCTATGGATTTAACGCTCTTAATCATGTACCTACTAGCGTTTTTCAAATATTCATAAATAGTTGGTGTGTATGGAAATCGTTAACTTTTCGGTATAAATTATCTTAACCAACTATTGACAGGCTGGAACGGAATATTAGATGATGTATATCCGAAGCGATTGATGCATATGTAATTTTTTTAAGGTTTATCAAAATGTTCCAGTAACGGGCTCACTAAAATGCACAACACAACTAGAAAGACTACTGAACCTTCAATGCAGATCCAGCACGGTTCTTTGATAGCCAACAAAAATCTGTTTGCACTTCTTTTACTTTGTATTTTAATAGTGCTTCGAATATTCCTACCGGAGAAACCTTATTAAATGTTTTTTTTGCATTCAATTTGCGGAAAAAACGAATATTACTTCTGAAGGTGTTTTCCACAGCGCCACCTCTGGCGTACGTCTGACAAACATCCGGGAGTAAAACTGCCATGAAAGAGCTTCCTAATAATTACATCTCCCTTCGAATCGTCCCAAAAAGAAAAACCTCAAAAGAAACGAGTAGTTGTGCCTAGGGTACCTATACGATTCTGTTGCACCAACTACTTATTTATTTTTATTTACCAGATATTCACTCAGTAGGATTACTTTGCTGACTTTTAACAAACCTCCCGAAGAAGGCACATTCATATGCATTCTAGTGCAATATTTTTTAAAGGGTTTTGGTATAGTCGCATGTAAAAGCCATTAGCTAACTATTTATTATGAAGCGTTGTCATTCGCCATTTCGCCATAAGAGCTTCCATTCCCGTTACCCTATCTCAATTATTAAGCTTGTACCAGAGAAGCGCGTTTGCTCCATAGGCCATATTTGCGAGATTGTTTTGGTACATATTTGCTTATGGAAAAAAATTCGAATTTAAAGTTATTCTAAGTAAACCAGAGTTGGCGAGAGTACGATATCCATCTTTCTTGTTTAGGCGGGAGGAATTATTAAAAAAAAATGCTTAAAATTCAAAAAATTAAAAACAATGGCAACATTTACAATAAGGAAAATTTTAAAATTTTGTACATAGGATTAAATCAAATCTTAGGGTCTATTATTTTAAGTTAATTTAAAGAAAATGTTCATGAACTCAACCTCGGACCCACCCTAAATCCAAATCTGACCCCAATCAAGGAGGTTGCAGGGAACAGCATCCCCCATATGTTTGGCATTTCACCTTACAATGGTAACAATTTGCGAGCACGGAAGTTATCGTACTCGTAACCTCCTAATACACACGGGCTCACGTCGCAGCCAAAGTTAAATTTCCATAGTTATGTCTATTAAGTCTATTTAAATGTGAGTCTTAATTGGGCTTCATTGACCGTATTTTTGTTTTTTTTTTTTTTATATCTTATATCTAGATGTTGCTTTTTCGTTTCAAAAAAAAAAAATGTAAAAGGAGGGGTTTATTTTCGACCACGAGTGATAGTACAATAATAATTTCTTGATTTTGGTCCGAAAGTAATGAAAACAAGTCGTTTTTCTTGTTATTAAAAAAACATTGCACATACCCAACCTCGCACCTACCCTATTATCAAACAGTAAACCAATCAGGGGGTTGCAGGGCGGCAGCCAGGGCTGACTTTATGCGACTAAAGTTGCATTTTTCCCATTTTTTTCTCTGTATACCCAATGAGACCACTTTTCCAAAATTGTCCAGATTTGCCCCCTTTTCTGTCCCCATTTCACAATATTTACTTAAATTCCCCTAAAAATCCCTCGATAATTTTTGGGAAAAATTCGAATTTTAAAGTAAAACTTGTATTACACTGAAAAAAATAGTGTTGAATTAACCCTTAGTATAAAAATCGTAGATTGTTAAATTACAATGACTATTTTTTGTGGTATTGGAAAATTTTCATATAAGACAATTTACGTGAGCAATTTTTTAAGGACACTTTTTCATGGTCAAATGTTAATATCCTGATGATATTGCAGCAAAAATTTATAGTTTGATTGTTTTTTTGTCAGATTCCTAAGAATCCTACAATTTGATTCTATTTCCCTCTATCTCACGGAAAGCTTGGTATTTTTAGACATCAAAAATCCCCCAAAAACAGATAAATCCATTGCTTCACGAAACTAGTTCACAATTATTAGGGCTCTGAATGAGGACTTTTTTTATCAGCTATTTTCATAAGTTAAGCCATTAGCTATGTAGCCATAACTTCCATTTTCAATGAATCATTTTTTTTAGTATTAGTATTGCCCCTTTTTGAATGTAAATCCCCGAAGCCAGCCCTGGGCAGCATGCATGTCAGTGTCGTTATAGGTAACTTGTGTTCGTCGGTGGGTTAAACATTGAGCAATAACCAATAACCAGTGAGTCACTGTGCCCATACCACCTATGCATAATATACTGCACTGAGACATGTATTCGTTTATATGAAAACATAGAATAGTGATACATTGTTCCGTGAGGTATGTCTGAAATATCCTGACATTTTTCTTAGAAATGTAAAACAAATGCAAATACAATATAAGTACCTCACTTCAATCGATGAGCAGCAAGTCAACACGAAAAGGGCGGTTCATTCTATAAGGATAGTTCCTTGCCACTGCATTACTCGAAATGTGCATTGCTCAGCCCAGTCATTATACACGCATGGTAATAATCACTACAATCTCCCCACACCATTGTATTCTGTTTTCTGTAAAAGCCAATCGAATTCAATCCCTGGTTGTAATATTTTAGCTGCCTTATCCCTTATGTAACTGCAGAATGTCAAGTATCATCACCACTCTGAACCATTAGCAACGCCTCCCTGGTGCAATGGTCATATATTGTGTTAAATTAATGGAATACATCGCTGTAGTATCCCTTGCTGATTTGTTAATATAATGTTGATATTGAAATGGGGGGACAATTATTTACTGAAAAACGTTTAATTCCTAATAATCTTTTATAACCTATAAGCTATGAATCCAAACTTGTGTTATTTAATTTTTCTCCCCAAAGTTCAGATAGGTATTATTTAATATTATTTTGTTTTTTTTTGTTGTTTTTAACTTCACGAACGATACATAAAAATTTCGATGTGTACCTTCCCGTTGATGTAACAATAACAGTTGTTAAAACGAATTTTGCAATACTATAATACAACAGCGAAATCTATCTTAAATATGGGACCTCCGCGGGATCAATTACACATTTTTATCCGCTCTTACGGTAGCGCTACAGTCCGGGGTGGACCTGGGCCTCAACCAACAAGCGTTTCCAGCCAACACGATCCCTATCCAGCTGTCTCGGACGCTAATTTGGTTAAGGTCCTCTTCCACGTACGTGTGCCATCTGTGTCGCAGTTTTCCTCTACTTCGCTGGTTCTCGAGTGTGGTTTTAGAGATCTTCCGGGAAGGAGCATTCGTGTCAATTCGATCTACATGACTCAGCTAGCTCTGTCCTTGGACTTCACTCTTTTGGCCAGGTCGATGTTAGTCGTTGTATCAATGTAGACGGGACCAAAAATTGATCAAAGAATTTTCCTCTCAGAACAAGTAAGAGTAACCTCATCCGTGTTGAACTTTTCTTTGAAGAGCGATGTTGAATAAGTCACACCACAGGGCATTGTGTTGTCTTAATCCTTTTTTGAGTTGTCTACCGACCTCGATGAAACAGCGTACATTCTCCATCGTCATCCTGCACAAACGGACGAGTTTGGAAGGGATGCCAAAACTAGGCATTGCTCGTCCCAATAAATGCTATCATACGTGCGTGTCGATTTGAAGTTCCTGGGTTTTTTCTAAGATCTGCTGCAGTGTGAATATTTGGTCAATGGTGGAAGCTGGTCTAAAGTTACACTTCTATGAACCAATCAGGTTATTTACGAGAGACTGAGGTTCCATTCATCGGGCAATTCATCTAGTCATGTGTAACAGATAAGATGGTGGTTCCTAACCAAATCATTGCGGATAGGCCATCTGTATCAGTAGCTTTGTTGGACTTAAGCTTGGATATAGCTATCAACACTTCGTCTTGGTCGGTGGACGGAATTGTTGAACTTCCTCATCTAGGTTGAATGGTTCGTCGTCTTAAGTTGTCTGCAGAAGTAGTTCTTCCAAATCCTCAACATCGACTGCGATTCTACTACGATTTTGTAGTCCATGAAGGCTTTGGTTTGGGCTCTATAACCTTGTGAGGTTCTTTTTAACCTTTGGTAAAACTTCCGACGTCGAACATCTCTCTATTTCCACGATCGCGCGTTTCTCATGCTCTTTCTTTTCCCTCATGAGAAATCGTCCACTTCAGACTTCTTCACAGCATTTACTTGTCTTGGCGGTATTCGGGATATTCCGAACCGTATAGTGGTAGTGGTAGTCAGTGTTGGCCGCTCGTAACGTTCGGATATCCATGATACTGGGGGAATGCCTTTCGATCGCAGTGTGGTCACTCAGGTTGTGATGTGCTTTTTGTCTGGGCTGAGGTTAGCTCGCCAAGGTTCTTCCCAAAGAAACACGAACTTTGGTTACAGAGGAGTTTCCTTTATTACCTTATTGTCTAGGTTCTACTTACAATTCTTAATCAACTATATTTCAATTCTTGTTTTTACAATAAAAAGTTCATCTTTAATGTTACAATTACAACTTTAACAATTCAAGGGGTTATTATAATTTACAGTCCTGGCTCCTACAGGTCCGTCTTACGACAGTCCTGGCACCTACAGGTCCGCCTTGCGGCAGTCCTGGCACCCTCAGGTCCGTCTTGGGACAGCTCTGGAAACCTACAGGTCCGCCTTGCGGCAGTCCTGACACCTACAGGTCCGTCTTGCGAAAGTCCTGGCTCCTACAGGTCCGCCTTGCGGCAGTCTTCCTTTCGGAGAATTCGGCAATTTGGCCAACCACCCGCAGCCTTGTTAGCGTTAAAAGTTTCAAGTAGTTCAACAACTACTTGCGGAACAAATCAGCGGTACACCAGATTGGTACGATTCTACTGTGTGATCTTGCTCGATTGTTTGGGAGTTTTTCTGGTGGTCTCATAGAGTTACCATCAGCAAGTGGGTGTGAATTCTATTGTGCACAGCAATTATTGGTTGGCCAAAACCAAATATTATTCCTAACACTGGTAATTGTTGTTGGGGCGAAAGTGTGTCGAATGCACACGCTGTGTACCAGCGATGCTGTGAAAGCACATTTACAACCGCGCGGCCACTGCGGGGGTGTCCCGTGTATACGGTAGTATTGTTGGCGTCCGTCGAAGAATTAAACTATTTAATGCATGCATACCAAATGCATCGTTACAAGGTTAACGGTTTATTGGTCAGGAGAGCTCCATTTACCTTTGTGAATATCGAGATGCGTACTAGCTACGGCAACACTTCGCATGTTATTACAATGTTGGAGAGTTTAATCTTGATGCGGATTGTCGTAAGGTGCTTGTTCACATAGTTGAAATTTAAGATTTCTTGCATAATGCCGCCAACGACGAATCCACATCTGAATAAGTGCTGTTTTTGTTGCCGTTAGCAGTTGCATCCTCATCTTGGCCGGCCCATCCCATCGCACTTCTTGGATGGCGGATATATCTTAATAGCTGTTCCGGGCCTAAATATCATAATAATCCTTTTTTACTATCAGCCATGAATCCATATAGATCATCGAAATACATGCACTTACAACAACAGCACATGATCCTGCTATTCATCGAGATCATGAATCATGATCTGAAAATTTATTGTACTAGGTGCCTTGTTTAATTTTTCAATGGTGGTGTGCCTGTAAACGATAGCCAAGCCACACAGTCACGTTGCCAGACTAAAATATTCAACACACTTCATAACACAAAAATTCAAAAAGCATTTTTTTCACATCGAATAAATTTCCCGCCTTCGAGATGATTTTGCTTTTTCATTCCATAAAGGTATGCCCAGACCAGCGAAATATTTAAGTAAATGTTTCATAAACATTTATTTAACAAAAAAAATGTTTATGAAATGTTTCGCAGTTCGTTAATAATTTGTTTCACAGGTGTTTTTTTTGTTTTTTTAACATAAAATACAAATATCCAGAAAATCTTGGAATAATGAAAAATCTATACTAGCTGCCTGCATAAATTTAAGTTGTTTTCGAACCTAGTTATTGGGAAACACGTTTTTTTTATCACAGAAAAATCTAATTCTAACTCCACTTTGTTCTTCTGGAATTTCGTGCCTATACCGCTGTCATTTACTTTGTCTAAGAATTCCAATCTGAGCGGACCAGAGGTGCAAACTGCATTAAGATTTCCATTACATTTCGAACTGATTGTAGGTAAACTCATTTCCTTTTAGAAACAAAACACACCATATTACGGAAGCCGTGTTGTTGTTTTCGAGCCTCTGGTCCTGAATTTCCGACAGTAAAAAGTATTTCATAAACGTTTAATAAATACTTAATCGGCGTAAACACCGGCAAAAACAGAAATGTTTGACAAATGCTTATGAAATGTTTCTGAAGCAAATCGAGAACATTTCATAAATGTTTAAAAAAAACTCAGTCGCTCGCATGAATACACCGAAATGCCGAAATACAGCAGCAAAATATTGTTTATATGTTGCACTTTTGAACATAGAATTTTAAATTACTTTTTTTAAAAACAATATCCAAAAAAAAAATTATTAATTTGATTCATTTGGCAACACCCCCGACAAGCAAATGAAATCTCATGTCAATTGACATCATATTGTGACGTCACGTTGTACAGAATGTTTGCAATATGGCTGGTGGCAATATGAAGTTTGTCATTTTCATACATTATCCGTCGTGTTTTGAAAGCAACTGTTGCCACAACTCCAAATGAAATTTTTCTATGATCCGTCTTGTTTTATTTTCGTGATCTGATTCGGATCAGATCACGCTGATAATAAAATACGGCTAATGTATCACTGCTAGACGTTTTGGTAGGGTCCGAAAGGGTGACGTCACCCTCAGTAATAACTTTCAACTGCCTGACAAAAATCTTGGGTCTAACATCCTGCAAGACGCAATCAAAGACTGTATGGCGTTACTAAAATCATGTACGCTAAATGTAGATACGTCATAGCAATTTTCTACATCAGAAAACAGCTAACTCCCGCAAAATCAACAATAGTACCATTAACGAGAAACTAGATCAATATTTATTGCCATTGGGAGACCATTGACGTACGTACTACGTACCGCACGTATGGAGCGATTGCATGGCAGAAAGAACCAGTGAATAAAGTGCAAAGATTGGCCTGTCTATGTACGAGTATTACAGGGAGAACTTGACCAACTGCAGATATGGAAGTGATATTGCAACTGACTACTTTGCACATTGTAGTTGAGAAATTTGCAAGTTAGTAAAAGAATTATAAAAATGTCCAAAAGAGGAAATTACTCACATTGAAACAGTTTGATGAAAGCTGAATCCATATTTTGGTGCTATTCCTTTGACCTGCCGTTTGAAGATCCATGGCTCCTGAATTAAGACTAGTTCCAGGCCTCTGGTGGAAAACATTCTGACTATAACAGCAGAGGCTCCTATAGCATGATGAATCCAGACTTGTGGTATTTTAATTTTTCATGAGTGACATTGCCAAACCGGTGGCTCAAGGATCCTTTTCGTGTCTGGATGACGTTCAGATATTCCTGATCAACATTCAGTCATTGGTTTTGTGCTTCCAGGATGTTTTAGGCTCCTGATTAGCGCTACGTTGGCGGAAAATGGTTACAGAATGGTTGAGTGGTATGTCTTTTTCAGATTTTACGATTTTTTTACTATGCGGTATACAATTTGCGAATAGTTGTAATATTTTGTTTCATTATTAATAATTTTAACAAGACCAAATACTAGTAGAAAAGATTAGCAGAAAAATTATAAACAATTTGGTATTAATGAGTACAACCATTATTATATTGATTTATTATATTATATTAAAATATAAATTTATATATTATATTAGATTTATGTTATATAGGTAACTACATTATTCTAATAAATACTAGGGATGTCTTTAGTGATACGAATATATTTTAAAATATTAATTTGCATTTTTTATTCGTATTTTAGGGTAAAAACTTTAGAAAAACCGCGTGGTCAACTACCTTTAGTCTTACATTTAGTGCACATTTTAATTATAAATAAATCAGATTTTTTTTTAGAATTTCGGCCAAAGTTACCCCCGCGGTCAATGTTAGCCAACTCCACGGTACTGTGTAAAAATACGGGAAATAAGAGTGGTCATTGTTTAAAATGACATGTGTCTAACTTCGATCATCCAGTCAATGTTTCACAACCGCCGGTCAAAGTTAGCCATTGATGCGCACTGGGATTAATTCAAATGTAAAACACATATGTTGTAACAATTTTAAACCTACCCCAGAAATGCTTCAAGCCTTCAATTCTAATATGTTCGAAAAAAAAACTCGATTCAAGATAAAGAAGATGTCAACGCGTATATTGACAGCTTTTGTAGTACTTAAAATCGTTCATGTAACTCAGTTTTCTTCCTGCTGATGCTAATTTTCTTCTTTTATGTTATTATTTTGAAATACATGGGTACTTGTGATAGGACGAGCATCATCATATTAACTTTTTATTTTAACTATTTTTGTGATTAAATATTTTGTGGTTCTTGCGATATTTTTTTTTTTTTTTTCTACATGAACATGGCAAGTTTAGTACCGTGGAAAAAGTCGTTTGTCACATCAGAGCCCCGTTAACGTAGTAAGGCCAAACCTACTCTCTGAGGTGGTCCGGTGTCAGAGAGGCTCCGTTATAATACAGCCAGTTACTCCTGGCTCCCATGCGGGAAAACGCTGGTGGGGGTCAAAACCAATGGTTTTTCGTGGTTTCATAGTTCATTCTCGAAATTGCATTTTGTGCATTAAATGCCATGGCTTATTTTTATATTATATATATAGTTGGCGCAACAGGTCTGTAGGGACCCAAGGCCTAGCTTCTCGCTACCATTCGTTTTGTGTTGCGCTTGAACAACGCTGGGAAATATTGCGACATTACTTTGAAAATCATGGTAATGTTGCAGAATGTGTGCGAAAATTGCGTACGGAATTTGGAAGAAGAGAAGCACCGTCAGCTCCGTATGTTCGTTATCTTTTGAAAAAAGTGAAGGAAACTGGCATCCTCATCGATAAACCAAAGCGTGAAAAGCCAAAAACAGTGCGTACACCCGAGAAAATTGCTGCTGTGGTGGAATTTGGTCCAGAGGCATAATTGGGCAATTTTTCTTCGAAAATGAGCAAGAAGTGGCCGTTACAGTCAATGGCGATCCTTATCGGGCCATGTTGAACGAATTTTTGTTCACAAAAATTGAAGAGGAGGATATTGGCAACATTTGGTTTCAACAAAACGGCGCTACGTGCCACACAGCCGAAGCTACACTCGATGTTTTGCGCCCTGTTTTTGAAGATCGCATTATCAGCCGCAGAGCTGATGTCGTTTAGCCACCTCGGAGCTGCGATTTGACACCGTTGGACTATTATTTGTGGGGTGCCGTAAAAGATAAGTGTTACGCCAACAAGCCAGAGACAATTGACGCTTTAAAGGACAATATTCGCGAAGCCATTGGTGAAATACAGCTGCACACAATCGATAATGTGCTTAAAAATTGGACCGATCGTGTATGCTACTGCATGGCCAGCCGAGGCAGCCATGAAATGAAATGAATGAAATTATTTTCCATTATTAACCGGAAGGATTGTACTTTCAAATAAAAAAAGAAAATTGAGAAAATATTCAGTCGTTTTTTTTTATAGCATTTTCAAAAAAAAAAAAGTTATTTGGCGGACCCTGTATGTTATAACTAAACTAAACTGGAGTTTATGTTATTCATAGACAATTTAAACCCATGTCTAAACGAAAAACTCGAGTCTAACATTAAACCCGACAGAACGTATGTTTAAGTTGTTTTTAAGTAAATTATACGTCAAAACCAAGTGAACGAAAAGAAAATTTAAGAATTTCGCAAATAATCTCATATTTGGTTTACAATAAATAAAATAACGTAGCGCGTAATTATTCACCAAAAAAAGTAAGGAAAAATTTCGGTCAATTACAACATTGAGGAAGATTTTGATATTTTGAAAGATATTGCTATATGGTACCACCAACTAAATATTTATGGACTAAGAAGATAAGACCACATTTCCTGTTTTTCTAGATCGATACACTCTTGACGACCTTTTTAAGATGAGAACGTTGAACCACCTTAATTTTTAGCAAGATCCATTTTATGTGTTCAAGTAAAACGTTTGACCTCATACCAATGCGCTACAAATTCTTGGTCTCTGAACGACAATTCATACATACGACATACAAGGTTGATAAGCTGTATAAAGTTGATCAAAGTGGAACTCAAACAATACCTGCAAACACTTCGATGATGATGATTGGTTGTTTAAGTCCTTTCCTTTTTTTCCTTTTTTCTTATCTATTTCTAGGAAGTTATAAATATAACTAACGATTCTTTGAAATTAGTTTTGAATTTTAATCTTTATTGCTCATTAATGAACTGAATTCTCCACTCATAATACATATCTACTTGACATTATACTTTTAATTTTGAACTAGAATAGAAAACATGCACAACTAAATAAAATAATGTATCTTACTGTGTAATAATAATTTGTTGGCGCAACAGGTCCGAGGGACCCAATGCCTAGCTTCTCACAACCATTCGTTTTGTGTGAGTTTCATTTTTGGAACGAATGGATGGGATCTACAATTTAATGCCGATTCCAAACGGCTAATTGAGAAACTCTTTCAAGACAGTTATGCTCTCGGATGTTCGTCAGACGATCGCGGGAGGTGGCGCAGTGGAATTTGGGTTTTTGCGGGATTCGAACCTGGGACCCCTCGCTTTGTAGTCCAACACACTACTTTTTACTTTTAAATTCATTTTTATTATATTCATTCTTTAAACTTAAATACTAGACAAAAACGATTTAATCTTATTTAAAGCTAACATTTGTCTTAATTCTAGCTTACTGGCTCTTAGCGACCGCTCTAAACTTAGCTATATCCTTAAAATTATTGCCTTTCGGCCTCAAATCTATCTATATTTAAATGGTTTGTTTTTTACTTTTCAAGAAACTTCCAAAACTTGAATACTTTATTTTTATTTTTTTTATATAAAACTACTTAAAACTACCTAAGCTTCTTAATCTAAATTACCTATAATCAGGGTGGTGAGCAATCTCATCGGAGGAGCTGCTGAGCATTGGCGGCGTACCCGTCGTGGATGAGCCGCTTATCCCTCGCGCCGCGGTGGCTGTGGTACAATACCGGCACACCATCTTTTGTCTGGACTAACCCTTTCATGTCTACATGAAGAAATGCCTCAGGCGGAATAAAGCCAGACCGAAGCGTACTCTCGTGGTACATTAAATTGGGGTAGTAGGCCCCTGAGATCAGTTTATTTTCACTGCCCATCGACCTTTCAACGTGCCTCCGAATCACCTTAATAAGGAAATGTCAATCCTATTCAGTCGACCCTGATTGTATAGGGTCCTGTTGGGATAATATTTTATGTACTCTGATTCAGGAGTTGTAAACAACCCTGGACAGGCCCTGAGACATTGTCTCTCAAACACCCGAATCTTTTCCATATAGAACGGCGCTATATTGAACCAAAAAGGACAGCCATAAGCGATGATAGGCCTTATAAGGGCCACGTAGCAAATGACCTTCACCCTAGAGCCAAGTTGACTGCTGCGAAACGGTCTTCTTGTCAGAGCGTAGGCCCTCTTAGCCCCAGCAAGACAATCATCTATATGTTTGTCAAAATACAGATACTGGTCGAGCCAGATGCCAAGATACCGGACCACGTTTTTCACCGCCAAAGTCCGCCCCTGCTGTCCAATAATTGTTAATACCTCTCAATTTGCTCGAAGTCACGCTGCAGAAGGATCTTGATGACCTCGATTTTTGGTCCTGACCTGTACGCCACTAAATCTTCCGCGTACGCTATAGCATGTCTGAGGGCACCCACCAGATCACTTGTGTAAATATTAAACTGGACCGGAGAATTAACTGCTCCCCGTTGTAAGCCGTTTTTAATTTCAAAAACCCTGCTCGAAGTCACGTTGCCAGCTTTGACAACGAACTTTTTTCCCATAAGCATGTCATAAATCATATACAGCAAAGGTTTTTGAATGCCCATTCTGGTCAGCTTATAAAAGAGCCCCTCCAACCATACGGTATCAAAGGCCTTCTCATAGTTGACCAGGCAGGCATTTGCATTTTCATTTCGACGCGGCGTGAATAGTGTCATGCCCCGCTCTGAAGCCAAACTGGTTGTCCGGAATAATCTTATTTTCCTCAACCCATTTTAAAAGAGATCTATTGACGACTTTTTCGAATACCTTGCTAACATTCGGGAGCAAACTAATTGACCGGAGATTAGGAGTTTGTCCTGTCTTTATCCTTTTTCGGGATAGGGTGTACCACCGCTATTTTCCACTGCGCCGGGTAATATGCATTATTCAGCGCATTGTTAAATAGCGTGGCGAAGATATTTATCGCCTCTAGCGGCAGGTGTCTTAATACGACGTTTGGGACACCGTCAACTCCCGCCGACTTTTTGTTTTTTAGTGATTCAAAGATGCACCGAAGTTCATCTCTACTCACGAACAGATGTTAAGAAAGTGGTTAAGAAAGGCCCTCTCCTCGAGGTCGCGGTTGCGGCAAACAGGGTTGTTCACCGTATACACAGTCTCAAAGAAAGCTCCCATCAAATTCACCCTCTCCTAAGGGTCTTCGACCACGAAAAATCCGTCGTTCGAGTCAGCACTTTCCGGACTTATGCCAGCAGTCAGTAGTGTCTGTCTGTTCTCGTTTGTCCGAGGTATTCGAACACATGAAATGTCGTTATGATCCTTCCGCCTGAACAGTTTATTTATTTGCGGGAACATTTTCGGACTACTGGATTTTATAGCCCGAATTTTATTGCCCCAATACAAACTTACAGATTTTCTGTAATTCTCGGTGATAAACTGTTTCAAGTTTTTTATCATCGACTTCAGTGTTCTAATTTCGGGGTCGTTCCTGTCAGTGAACTGTCGGTGTAGCCGTTTAAGACTCGAGAGCAGTCTACTTTTATGTCTGTACAAAGTATCGATTGTCGGGTTTCGATACTTTTCAGTTTGTTCTTCGTCCATGGAACGTCCTACCCGAGGGATAGTCCGCTCCATTGTCTGTTTGATGACGACATTCATTTGCCGTAAATGATTGTCGATCTCATCGTTTGTCAGATTCCTGTTTGTCTGTGGGTCGATCTCGCATGAGCGTATGTCGCGTTTTAACACTCGTGAGAAGCGCGACCACTGCGCTTTTCGGTAATCGAAAGAACGCACTTGGTCGTACTGGTCCAGCTGCGTCTGCTCGTTCGGGATCCGTATTACGGCGGCAAGTCCGTAGTGATCACTATCGTACTCAACCGTTCGTAAACAGTTCCGCGTGCTAAGATCAATGTTTGTTAGTTCCAGTCTTTCGTCAAATAGCGCCAAGTCCAAGAAAGAACCATCTCTAGGGAACGACGGGATATCCGTCGCGTACAATTCGAGCTTGTACTCAATCATATTATGACGCCACCAGTCGTGAAACTGGTTGCCTCTAGGGTTCGGAACATCATTTCCCCATGCAGCGTGTTTAGCATTGAGGTCTCCGCCCAAAAAGTAATAGTTATCTTCCGATTGAAGCTCCAAGCAACGAAAAAGCGTCTCGATCTCATTCAAAAATTCAATGCGTTGAGGAGATTCAGGTGCGTAAGGCGACACCACGTACACCCGCCTCTGGGTATTGAGGGGAATGCATACGATGCATGCTTCCAACACCTGGAACCGGCGCACTTCCCGCTATATATAACCTTATGGCGCAAGCCTTTACGTACTAAGATAGCGATACCACCTCCCTGTGTGGAGTTGGGCCGGTCTCTTCTAACTGCATGATAATTTTTATAGCCTAATTTGCGCTTCGGTGATAGCTTAGTTTCGCTAACCAGAAGCGCATCTGGCTTTTCGGCTTTCAACAAATTGGAAAGATTGATCCTTCTCTCGATCCGGATTAGTGAATTAACATTCACCGCAAGGATCTTTAAGGTTACTTCGTCCAGCGTACCCATCAGATTTATGGCACGGCAGACTCGGCAAACAGCGTCGAATAGATCATGTCTATTCGAGCCGCATGCTCATTTAATTGTTTCTGGAAATTGTCGATCTTTCCGTGCAGTGACAGAAGGATCGATTTCGAATCCAGATCCGCTTCCGGTGTAGGAACCTTCGGCGCGCTTTTTGTGATTGTGCTACCCGGCCCAGTTACCATTTGGGCAAAGGACACATTGGGCACAACAAAATTAGAGAATGAGCGACTCTTTCAACCCTTCTCTTCCTCGGACCTCTGTTTTCGAGCCTGCACATTCTGTTTTACCTGCTGATACTTTGGACATCCCCTGAAATTAGCAGGATGTCCTGAGCTGTTGCAGAGTACACATGAGAGCTGGCTTCGATCTTCTACCCTATCGCTTCCTAAAGCACATTCCCCATGTTTGTGGTCCTTGTTGCACTTAACGCGCCTGAACTGCATGTGGCAGTTAGCTGCGGCGTGCCCGAACCTCTGGCAGCGCATACATTGAAGTACACGATCTGACCTCTTTAATTTTTCCCAACGTACTGCATGATAGTACAGGAATATGATCCTTTTCAGACTATCAATTTTACTGTCGGGGGTTAATTGAACCAAAAAGAATTGTAATTTGCGGCTACCACCCCTGTCCGCAGGAGAGGCAAACAGCTTGACCCCCACGAACTTAAGGTCGGCGCACTCATAATTCTTGAGCTCGTTTTCGAGCTCCTCTATCTTTATATTGGGATCGATACCCTTAAGCAGCACAGTTTGTCGCTTTTCTCCTTTTGGAGTGTACGTGAAGTATTCAGCTTGCGCTTTCTCCAGAGCGGTGCGCAACTTTTTGTGCTCCTCCATATTACTGCACATAATAATGTGCTTGTTGGCGTTTAGCCTTTCAATATAAAAATCCTTACTAATTAACCTACATAACTTAATACTATCGCTAATATCTAGATGACTCACATTTATTGGTGGTACCTTTTGTTTTTTCGTCTGATGTTCTTGCTGTTGCTGCTGTTGTTGTTGTTGTTGCTGCGGCTGCTGCTGCTGTTGTTGTTGTTGTCTCTGCTGCTGCTGTTGCTGCGGCTATTATGCTGCTGTTGCTTCGGTTGCTGCCTCTGTGTCTGTTTTAGTTGTTGTAGTTGTTGCTGCAGTGGCTGTTTTTGTGCCAGCTGCTTCTTCTGTTGTTGCTGCTGCTTAAGCAGTGCTTGTTGTTGTTGCTGCTGCTTAAGCACTTTTTGTTGTTGCTTGTGCTGTTGCTGCTCAGTTTGTAGTTGCTGCAGCTTTTGTTGCTGCTGTTTCAACTTTTCCTGGCGCAATTTCTCCCTTTTCTGAAGAAGCTCTGCGATAAGCCGATCTAGCTGGGCTTCCTCGTCGTCGTGGTCACTCTGTTGTTTTTTTCTAGTCCAACACACTAACCACCAAGCCACTGCGCCTACTTACTGTGTAAGGGATATTAAATAAAGATTTGATAAAAAATTTAATTAGAGCTTCCTCATAACTGCAGTCTCTAGTTCTTCTTTCGTCAAGCGTAATTTCGTCATGTGATACCGCAGAGTGTTATGCCCCGTTAAGATTCCTACTAGGGTGGAAAGAGACTTTCTTATTCTCATGGCACTAATGGTGGCTGAGGATTGTACAAATATTTTTAGCGGCAGCAGATTGAGATTAACCTCGGGACATGTGGTTGGAGTTGTCCTGATTGCACTGGTGGTACCGATACATGATAGCCTTTCTACTTTCATGATTGCCCTTATGTAGGTGGCATTGATGGTTGCCGGGCACCATACGAGGTTGCCATAGGACAGTATATTTTTACTATAGCCGTGTACATCCACAGTTTAATTTTGGGGGATGGTCCCCAGTTTTTTTTTTTTTTTTTTTTTTTTCAAAAATTCGACGTAGAAGACTGCTGTGGCTTTTTGATTATCTCGTAGGTGTTCAATTTCCAATTTAGTTTTTTGTCCCATCCCAAGTATTTTGCGCTGTCAGATATTCTGAGGGGTATATCGCCAACAGAAGGTGTGACTAAATGTGGTATTTTTTGTAAAAATAACCAGTTCGGTTTTCTGCGGATTTTAAGTGAGCACCACCAATTTGTCCGGAGAATGTTGGAATTTACCTGTTGGTAACAACACTATGTCATCAGCATAAGCTGTTGTTCTGACGCCACTATTTCTAAGCTGCATCAGCACCTCGTTTAGAACTATGACCCTGAAAATAGAGGGGGATGAAGGATATTAAAGGAGCTCAAAACCAGTGTCTCCCTGCATTCCACAACAAGCTGGGACGTTGACTTCGTTGAACGAACCGCTTTAATCACGGCCTGACTGTCCACGAAGATGCCTATTTTTTTCTGGTTGTCACAATGTTGAGGAGCAGTCTAGACGCCTCCTTAATTGCAAGTACTTCTGCTTGAAAGACGCTGGCTGCGTTGGGAAAAAATGCCCGCTCCTTCTCCACAGTTCATTTTGAAACCATCTGTGAAGATAGGTATGTCGAGTTCATTTACGACCGCATTCTCCTCCCATTCTGATCTACAGGAGAAGTTTTTATGGAAGTCGAGTTTGAGTACTATGTAGTCTGTAGATATAGGACCTATGCCGCCAGGAAGGGAAATTAGGATGCTGGTATGGCCATAAGGCCTTTCGGACCAACATTTAGCTTCCTTCAATCTGACTGCACTACACGCAGCAATGTTTTTTATATGGAGATCAACTGGCAGAAAATTGAGAATCACATTGAGCGCCTCCGTCGGACATGATCGGAGGGCTCCAGTGATTCCAATTCTAGTTGTTCTTTGCACTCTACTTAATTGGATGATGTTATAGGCTTTGCTTAAGAGGGGCCACCATACCAGTGATCCATAGGTGAGAATGGGACGTGCCACCGCTGTGTACATCCAACGAACCATCTTTGGTTGGATACCCCACTTCTTGCCGAAAGTTTTACTTTTTGGTGGTGAAAAGCATCAGTTCAGTTTTGCTTGGGTTAACGCTAAGACCACAACTTGTTGCCCAACCGGTAATATTATCCAGAGCCCTTTCCATGATTTCACTAATTACGTTCGGAAACATTCCTGATACTAGAACTACCACTTCATCCGCATACGCAACGACTTTGATACCTTCCCTGTCGAGACTTGACAGGATTTTGTTAAGTACCGTAATCCATAAGAGAGGCGAGATCACCCCACCTTGAGGTGTACCTCTGCTTACTAATTTGGTTAGAAGGGTGCTACCAAGTTTTGCTTGAATGATCCTTGGTTTGAGCATGGAAATGATCCATGAAGTGACGAAATCCTCTACACCTAGTTCTAAGAGAGATTCCTGGATCGATTCAGTGTAGACGTTATTAAAAGCGCCCTCTATATCTAAGAAGGTAGCTAAGGTATATTGGTGATGGGAAAGTGACCTTTCAACTGTGCGCACTACTCCATGAAGAGCAGTTTCCGTCGACCTGCCCTTGAGGTATGCGTGTTGCGAAGTAAATACTTAAGGGAGACCTTTCAAGGCCTGTTCTTATGTGGAGGTCAAATATACGTTCTAAAGTTTTGAGTATGAAGGAGGTTAAGCTAATAGGTCGGAAGTCCTTCGCGGATTCGTGACCTCTTTTACCGACTTTCGGTAAAAAAACTATTCGGACACACTTCCAAGACTGGAATATGGGATTTAGTAGGATAACTTTACTTAGCGCTCTGTGCACGGCATCCGTTTCAACATTGTTAAACGCTCCTTCAATGTCCAAGAAAGCCTCTAGAGTGTACTCTTTATCATTTAGATTTTTTTTCAATTGTACCGACAACACAGTGCAGCGCGGTTTCCACACTTTTACGTTTAATGTAGACATCCTGGGCCGGGGATAAGTCTTCCGGGCATAACCTGCTACGAATGTGTATATCTATCAGTCGTTCTAATGTTTTCAGTATGAAGGAAGTGAAGCTTATTGTTCTGAAGTATTTTGCGTTGGTGTGACTTGCCTTGCCAGCCTCAAGTACAAAATTAGCTTCCACTTTTCTCCATGTTCTTGGTATATACCCCTGTGTGAAACTGCCAATGTAAAGATCCTTTTATACCGCAATGAAAGTGTTGGCAGTTCTTTGCAACATGATAGGAATAATTACATCGAGCCCTGGAGATTTAAAGGGAGAGAAGGATTGAATGGCCCATTCTATTCTGTCCTCTGTAATCAAATCTCCAGGAATAATCGTATCCCCCGTGTTATAGGTGCATATATCGATGCATGGCTGAGCGGTACAGCCTGGAAAGTGCGTTTTCAGTAACAGCTTTAAGGAATCTGAATAACATTTAGTCCAGTTGCCTTCGGGGTCCGTGAGAGATCCCAGAGTTAATGGTTCTCTGGTAAGGTTTTTCCTCAATCTCGCGGTTTCTGTAGTACCCGTTATTTCATCACAAAAATTTTTCCATGATTGTCGCTTGGATTTCTGAATTTCTTTATTGAAGTTTGTCTGACTTGCCTTGTAAAGGGTGATTTTTTAGCTGGTTTGGTTTTGGCAACACTGGTTTTGACAGCTGACATGTGTTTAGTACCTTGTGTCACTGTCAAACAGCTTCAGTTTGGTTTGCAATTTAACCATGGATCGTCTTACAAATGAACAACGCTTGCAAATTATTGAATTTTACTATCAAAATTCGTGCTCGGTTCGAAATGTTCATCGCGCGCTGCTTCCATTTTATGATCGGCATTCTCGACCTTCTGAGCAGTCTATTCGGAAGATTGTGACCAAATTTCGCACCAAATTTACTTTGTTGGACATTATATCAACCAACACGTTTACGTACTGTGCGTAGTGAAGAAAATATTGCGGCCGTATCAGCTAGTGTGACAGAAGACCGCGAAATGTCGATTCGGCGCCGTTCCCAGCAGTAAGGCCTTTGTTACAGCACTACGTGGAAAATTTTGCGGAAGGATTTGGGCGTAAAGCCTTTTAAGATATAGCTGGTGCAAGAACTAAAGCCAGCCGACCTACCACAACGCCGAATTTTTGGTGAATGGGCTCTTGGAAAGCTGGCCGAGGATCCGCTTTTTTATCGAAAAATTGTGTTCAGCGATGAGGCTCATTTTTGGTTGAATGGGTACGTAAATAAGCAAATTGCCGCATTTGGAGTGAAGATCAGCCAGAAGCATTGCAACAGCTACCAATGCATCCCGAAAAAGCCACTGTTTGGTGCGGTTTATGGGCCGGCGGCATTATTGGGCCATATTTCTTCAAAGATGATGCGAATCGCAGCGTTACTGTCAATGGTGAACGCTACCGAGCGATGATAACAAACTTTTTTTTGCCCGAAATGGAAGTTCTTGACTTGCATGATATGTGGTTTCAACAAGACGGTGCCACATGCCACACAGCACGCGAAACAATGGCGCAATTGCGAGGCGAGTTTGGTGAACAGTTAATTTCACGTTTCGGGCCGGTCAATTGGCCGCCTAGATCGTGCGATTTGACACCATTAGATTATTTTTTGTGGGGGTATGCCAAGGCTAATGTGTATAGGGACAAGCCCGCTTCGATTGACGCACTGGAAGCCAACATCCATGCATTCATTCGTGAGATACCGGCCGATATGTGTGAAAGAGTATGCCAAAATTGGACTCAGCGGATGGGCTACCTGAGACGCAGCCGCGGTCAACATTTGCATGAAATTATCTTTAAACATTAAATTGCAAGGTTCAAACTATCGATTCAAATAAATATTTCATTCATTTTTTCGAATTTTTTGTGTTTTTTTTTTTAAAAAAGTTCTAAACCTCTTAAAAAATCACCCTTTACAACTTAACACCGTTTCACCACTTGAACGCGCAACGAAATGCTGACCAGGCGTCTGGGCCAATGAAACGAATTTCCAGTGACATTCGCATAATAAATATAAATTCAAGCTATGGGAAATTGATGTCGCAAGAAATCAGTAGGTAAGGAAATGCAAGCTCTGGTAATCAGAAAAAAATTGTTATATTTTTAGTTTTAACTGACTCTTCGAAGAATTAAGGGCGAAGCAATCTGCTCCGAATAATTTTTTATGAAATTGTTGGGTAAATCTTTTTAACTGGCGCCCAAAGTGGGGCTGCATTCTGTGACGCTGTACAAATTTGCGGTTAACATAAAATCTCGAGTGAATTCAGGGAATAACCAAGCCTAAAACCAGTGAAAGTGTTTGCGAATAAAGAGCGGACAACCAAGCCACCAACATAACAGTGAAATAAATAAAGAGAGGACAGCCAAGCCACCAACATAACAGTGAAATAAATAACGAGAGGACGACCAGTGAAGTAGCCAAAAGATTGGATAGCCAAACCACCACGATAACAGTGAAGTGACAGGGAAAACGAAGGCCCCCGAGTAGTTCTACCACCAAAAAGAGCAAAAAGGAGTCAGTAAACACTGACAGCCGCCCTAACCAACAGAAAGCAGCCCAAAACCCACGATACAAAGATCGTTAAGAAGAGATGCTACAAGAATTAATTATAATATGAATGTAAGTTAATAGTAAATAAATAAAAATACAAAAATTTACATATTTTACACCTGTATGAAACCAAATCATATTTAATCCATTTAAAAAAAAAAATTAAATAACTACATTATCCTAACAATCGTGAAACACTACATAGAGAACTCATTATAAATTTAACTATTCCATTTTGAATTACGGTTCCAAAAGAATGTACGTTGATTAAGATATCCTTTGTTATTACTGGAACGAGTGATATAGTTGATTCTATCATTTGGTAAAAACATGTCTCGAAAGATGTCAAACCCTTACAATCTAATAGAACCAGCTCATCTAGAAGTCCCTGTAGATAATGTTGCAGCACCTCAACCTCCTGTTCCCATTCCTCCCCCTGCTCATAATACCATTAACGATGACATGATTCAGATAATCTCAGGCCTAGTAACTCAAACCCTTCAAATACAGGGACGACAACTTTTCAATTCTATCATGAACCCTACGTCCGACATAAATAACAATATAGACCAGCCAATAAATCTGGCTTACGATAGGAATTTGTCCGAAATGGAAAAAATCCCCGACGTAGTGAAAAACTTAAGAAAATTCTCTGGCAAAGCACACGAATTAAACTCATGGAAAAAGAGTTTCGATAGGATACTCAAAATCTATGAGCGCCTGAAAGGTACCCTCAAGTACTATAGGACCCTATCGGTCATCGGAAACAAAATTACGGGCTACGCAGACGTCGCCCTAGAATCATACAATACCCCGCTAAACTGTGATAAGATATCAAAATGTCTTACTCTCCACTACGCAGATAAGAGGGACTTAGGAACCCTCGAATACCAAATGACAACCTTGGTACAATTCTATCCGGCCGTCTACCACAACTTTTCGCTTATATTAAATAAGTTAGGATCAATGAAATGATCCGATCAGAGGGTTGAGAGGCGACCTCCCTAGGTTACTCAGTAACCGTGAGCCTGTCGACCTACCCCAGGCTTTGCACCCGTGCTTAAAATTGCAAAATGTTGATTTTCGAGCCCAACATGCAAACAATTCACAGGCTAGCACCCGCAAAACCTTCCAACAAACACAGCTCCCCCTAGAAGAAACAATTTTGCACACTCAGGACCAACACCAATTGCCGCACCCAGACGCGAATATCATCCCCAGCTACTCCATAACCGACGCAATGCTTGACCATTATGTCAGATCCCAAAATGTGAACTACCAAAACATACCTCGCAACCAACAGCTAGTTCCACAGAAACGCCAACATTCCCTACAGGCCTATCATCCGCATAAAATGCAGAGAGTTTACCACACTGAAGGCCCCAATCCAGACGAGGGGACATCGGAAGAATACGAAAACGAGATAGAACAGGAAGACCAAAACTATGACCAGGCATTACATTACATTGACTCACAAGATCACCCTGAATCTGACCAACCTAGAGAACTCGATGAAATTTATTTTTTAGATAAGCATACACTTCATTTCCCTACTTAGAACATACTTCCAGAAGTGGAGAGACCTTAAAATTTCTCACTGACACCGGGTCAAATAGGAACTACGTCCAGCCACGTCATATTAAGAAAAATCTATCGAAAAATAAACCCTTCTACGCTTATTCCGTTCGAGGAAACATCCAAATAACACACCATGCACTTATCCAACTTTTCGGTCCTTAAACGGACAAAATACAATTTATCCTCCCCATTATCATTTCATTTGATTGGATCGTAGGACACGACACCCTTGAACAATATTCCATACGAGTAAAAATTATATGTCTATCCACCCCGGTTTCACTCATCCAAGAATTTTTTATTCCACTTAAACAACACCAATCACAATTTGCCAACAGGATAAATATTAGAACTGATCACATGACTAAAGAACAACATTCTAAACTTCATTCATTCATGGTCTATTGAAAAACTCTTGGAACGAGCCGTGAACGAATATAGCTTCACTCAACGACAGGTAAGAAACCAATAGAACCTAGACTAAATCCGGAACAATTTTAAAAGACACGGTTGACTAATATTGAAAAACTTAGATTTAAATACCATAACAAAAAAAGGAAACCGATTAAGGATTATCGAATAGGACAAAGAAAATAAGAGCTCTACTGTCATAACCGAATCCAGGAAAGTAGTACATAGAAGTAACATCAGAAATTAAACTTTTTGTGTTACTCTCTGATCTTTTTTCGCTTGTGAGCAAACCGGTTTTATTACGTCGAGCTTTTGTCTTTTTCAATTCGCCAGTTAAACAAAACAAGTGCACATATGATCCGTTGATTACATTTTCTTTACTATGGCCGAAGGGCTACGTGTGCTCTCGGGCAATCGCTTTAGCAATGTGACACCAGACCCTCCCCCCGATTACAAAAATAAGAAGCGCAAAGAACACCTTTTGTTCCTATAAACTTATTCCCTACCCACTCTTCTCTGGACAACCCTAAATTCATAGTGATTTCCTCAACAAATACCGAAAAGCCTCTGACTTCATTTAGTGTTTCCTTACTTAAGAAAGCAATAGATGGCATAAGTACAGCCTATGAACAAATAACACAACGGCAGCCTACTTATTCTGGTTAAAACCAAAACAATTGCTGACCTCTTCCTATCCAGAAAAGTGCTCTCCAACCTATGCCCGATCTCAGTAACCTTACATTCTCAATTAAATGCATCAAAAGGCATTGTATATGCACCATACCTCGCCAATGTCCCCGAATCCGAGATCATCGAAGAAATGAAATCGCAAGGTGTTACGGATGTTTTTAAATTTAAGAAAATGGAGGATGGGAATCATCGCACCACAGGACTGGTTCTCTTCACTTTTGATCTCTTTCGACCACCAAGCTCAGTCAATATCGGATGGTACAATGTCAAAGTTACTGAATATTTCCCCAACCCTATGTGCTGCCAAAATTGCCAACTTCTGGGCCATACTGCAAAACGCTGCAAAGGAAATCCCACATGCGTCAACTGTAACCTACCGCCTCACGCCCCCGAAAAATTTACCCGCATTTCGTGCGCCAACTGCAAGGATGACCACCCCCCCTCAGCTAAATCGACTCTTAAAATAAAAACTGTAAGAAAATGTAGCATGGCTGAAGCAAAACCCCTCCCACCCCCTCCCATCCACCTACTCCGAAAATTGCAAGCAACCACAAAGCACATAAACCAACTGTTGCAGAAATTGACACAACTCAAACAAGCAACGGTACTTCAATCCCAGACGCACCAATTTTGCCTATCAGTCTAGTAAATGGTACCTCAACGCCAACTCCACTACCCCTTTTTCCATTGTCCACCATTAACCAAGAAAAAACACTCACATCGAAACATATTCTCTGCGAACACAGTAAATAAATAGCCTCTTCACCACACCACATGTTGCAAAACATTCTTTCTTTAACCACCATGGAATTTCCTTTTGTTATTATTATTGTTCTTAGTCTGTCAAGTATACTCTCCATGACCGACTCCTAGTGCACTACCTTGCCCATAGACTAAGTATTAAATAGACCGCCAGCTCCCGTATACCTACCCGATTCCCCTCGAAAATTTTGAAAAGAAAATTCTCTCTTAAACTTCGTATGCGTGAATACGTGTGAAGCACCAAAAAAAAAAGAATTCTAAATGGAGGGGGTATAATCAAATAATGACACTGAGCAGTCATCCTACATCGTGGTATTTCTACCTTTTTGTAGAAATGTTGATGTCCGAAAAACCTTCCGTGCAAAACGAAAATAAAGCATCAAAATCAGAGACAATACTGAGACCCCCAACTCGCAATCCTCTTGCCGCTGGCCCCCTCAGTTTTCTTTCAAATTCGCCATTTTGTTTTCCTATCGGTGTTATGTCAATTTAGAATCCGTGTGAGCTTCAAAAAAAAGCAAAACAAAAAAAATGTGGTGAATTTCTTTTGACAGAAGTCGAGTGACATACTGTCAAAATATGGAAACCAAATTGTATTTTTCCTCCACCAAATTGAAAAAATTTAAGTTTTCGCATATTTTAAGTGTTTAAATTAATATTTAAATATATTTGTCTTGCAGTTGAGGAAGAAGCCGACGTCTATGTGTTCGCTAACCTTACCAGATATAATGGAAGCTGCTAAGTCATTGGAAAAGTCCAGTAAGTTCTAGATCATTGATTACGCAATTGCTTAAATAACGATTGAACCCATGACCCTTCATTTGTTTTTTTATCGCGCAGGTCATGCTAGAGAAGCCCTTGATTTGTCCAAGCTGCAGGAGAACACACGCCAACAACAGTGTATGACCAAAGTACCTATATACGTAGCACATATTGAACAGGTGAAAGTAGAACAAAAGCGTATCGATAACGAAGAGCGTAGGAAGACCCTGATTGTATGTTGATTTTAATCAAAATGAACCTGACGATGAATTGCTAACCATTTGTATCCACTTCTAGGAAGAGATCATGGACAGCAGCATCGTGCCCGATATCAAGACCAATTAGCAAGGCACCGCTATGAAGATCAATCGTCGCAGCAGCAACGTATCCAGGAGGACAATTTCAAAAAGTAAGCATATAGTAAAAGTTGTGTGAATTGATTCTTTAAACAATAACACTTACTAGGCAAGAGGAAAGTGTCGCACGCCAGGAGGCAATGCGACGGCAAACTATCGAACACCTGTGGAAATGAAGGAGAAAAACCGTATTAAACTACTCGAGCACGAGATGAGTACCAAAGCCAAGATTGACAGGGAGAATCGTGACATAATCATAGTACAGATTCGTCTAAAGGCACAAGAAAATTGCATCACTCATCATCGGCATTAAGACTGCTGGCACAGTCATTGGTACTGGATTCGAAGCAATACTCACTGGTTGGGACAAAGTTTTGACTGCTGCTGGTCTGCCAAGGGAGCAACTGGTGTTGTCGGTACATTGAGGCTCGTATTGGAAATCCAACTCTTGTTGGTGAAACCTTTCGTTTCGCTCTGACTGGATTGGATTGGAATGGATTACGCCATGGCAAAGGAAGGCGTCACAACTATTTACAAAGTCTTCGATTGGGCCAACACCAGTAATCGTAGTTTGTTGTTGTTGTTAAACATTTTATTATATGTATTGAATATAAAATAAGTTACATGCAAAACTATCATTACGTGTTATAAATATGTAGGAAACGAATCTACACTCTATTCAGGTGGAGCCTTGTGTGCACTCCAGCCACATTTTGTGAAGCCTTCGACTCCTTGTTCTTCAGAGTGGGGAAAAGTTTGCGCGCACTTTCTGGTTGTTTGATTGATGTTGTGTTGAATACCTAGAATAAATGTTAATAAATGCATTTTTGTGTAAGCTGAAAGAGTTTCTGTCGTCGGCTGTGTGACTTACTTGTGCGGATTTGTAGGCCGATTTGATTTCGACTTCACTGCATCTGGAACCGAGCCAGAGGAATACTTGTTCGCCGTTGTCCAGTATCATGATGTCGTCGTCGGCTAAATCTTCTTTTCGGCGACGTTGAAGTAGCCCTTTTCTTTGGAGCATAGGAAAAGTCGGGTAAAACTCACGTATCAGGGATGGGATTCTCTCGAATTCCAGTTTGTTGTCTATCAAATACAGACGGCGTAGGTTCATCAGCTTGAAGATAGATGAAGGTAGAGCTGTCAGCTGGTTGCGCGACAAATTTGAGATCTCCAGCTTTTGCCAAAACTCGACCCCGGATGATAGTTCGCTTATTTCGTTATCGCTCAAGGTGTGCAGGCAATCGGTACCTGGCAACGAATTTCGCGACAATCCAGTTCGGATAAGTTAGACAAGTTGTCAGTGCCAGTGTCAGATTTCAACCGTGGTGAGCTGTGACAGTGTTCAGAAGTACAGCTTTTTTTATGAGAAGTTCAACTCAGATTTGGTGAATAAGTATATTATCTCAGTACATTTTCATCAATTTTATATTAGTTTTTTCATAACATTCTGTATTTCTATTCAACCAAAGTACTCATTCACCATTATTGTTCCATTTTAATACCAAAATAAATAAATAATATAAATGTAGGCTTTGAAACACGAGACACGTACAAATAAAACAAAAGCACATACGTATACTATATTTTAAATTATATTTAGATTAACAGAGGAACTCTCAATTTATACTTAATAACAGCAATTATATTAATCTTGGTATTTATAAATTATAACTAAACTCTAGAAGTATACTAAGCGACGTATGTGATAAGCATATTCTACTCGATTTATGTTAAATGCCTTACGAATGTTCGCTAAAAATGTTTTAATTTGTTTATTATTCTTCAGAATTGTTTATATTGTCAACAAAATATAGAATTATTCTTAAAATAAATCACTGTCCACACAAAATTTAGTCGAAACAATTATTTTCAAATTTAACGGATAATATTCTACGAACTGCCAGCAACTTTGCCCACACCGGAAGCCAGTTTGGAAGCAGCGGAAGTTGTGCTCTTTTTTTGAGCGTGTGTTGGTGACCCGGAATTTTTGAAGTTTCGTGACATTTGTCAATACGAATTTCTATGTATCAATACTAGCGCAAAAAAACGTCACAAGCCCATGGTAATATAGCTTGTAGGCAAGTAACGGAAAATCGGCCGAAGTTGGTGGTCTCAGTATTGTCTCTGATTTCCACTTCGTATTTTTTTTTACATTTTAAATTCATTTTTATTTGTTACTTTCATTAAACTTACATCCTAGAAAAAAACGATTAAATCTAATTTAAAGCTAACATTTGACTTAATTCTAGCTAACTGGCTCTCAGCGACCGCTCTAAACTTATCAATATCCTTGAAATGATTGCCTTTCGGCCTTAAATTTATCTATATTTAAATTTGTTTGTTTTTTAATTTCCAAGAAACTTTATAAAACTTGAAATCTTTATTTGTATTCTCTTTTTATTTAAAACTACCTAAACCTACATAAGCTACCTAACCTAAATTACCTATAAACAGGATGGTGAGCAATCAAATCGATTGGTCACCATCCTGATCGCGTCCATGGGCGCATGACAGCCGCCCACAAGGGTTCATCAGTGCCACCGCGACTCGAGCGAGGCTATAAGCTTCGTTCGAGTCTCGGCAGCACTTTTCATGTTGGCTAGCCCGGCCCTCCCAAAGACCCCCTACTCTAAGCCTAAACCTAAAAACTTAATATCTAGCTTAAAACTAAGGAGGATGCTACGTAAGTAGCGCACCGGCCCGGGAGAGCGTATCCACCCTCACCTCTTCCTCAAGCTACCAAAATTCGGTGAACCGCTTGACCGTATCGACCCTGTCGCTTTCCGCAATTGCGGTACTAAAACGGAGGAGCTCCTGAGCATTGGCGGCGTACCCGTCGTGGATGAGCCGCTTATCCCTCGCGCCGCGGTGGCTGTGGTACAATACCGGCACACCATCTTTTTTCTGGACTAACCCTTTCATATCTACATGAAGAAATGCCTCAGGCGGGATAAAGCCAGACCTAAGCGTACTCTCGTGGTACATTAAATTGGGGTAGTAAACCCCTGAGATCAGGTTATTATCACTGGCCATCGCCCTTGCGACGTGCCTCCGCATCACCTTAATAAGGAAATTGTCAATCCTATTCAGTCGAGCCCCATTGTATAGGGTCATGTTGGGATAGTATTTTATGTACTGAGATTCAGGAGTTCTAAATAACCCTAGAGGCCTAGACATGCCCTGAGACATTTTCTCTCAAACACCCGAATCTTTTCCATATAGGACGGCGCTATATTGAACCACATGGGACAGCCATAAGCGATGATAGGCCTTATAAGGGCCACGTAGCAAATGACCTTCACCCTGGAATCAAGTTGACTGCTGCGAAACAGTCTCCTTGTCAGAGCGTAGGCCCTTTTAGCCCCAGCAAGACAAGCATCTATATGTTCTTTTCCACTTCGTATTCATCACTATCAATACAAATGTTATGGAAGGCAGCACAAACATTTGCAAAAATCACAATTTTTCGGAGGAACACCAATACACCTTTCCACAATATTTCTTGCTTTTATGAGGTTCATACAAAATAAGTCTAAAATGTAGATAAGTCGTTATTTATGTTAATATTTGGTAAAATTTAAAAAATATCTTAAGTCAATTATTCTTCTTGAAATTCAATAAAAAATCTTTTGCTGTTTGCCGAACATACAAATCAATGCAAAACGATACCTCATTAGGTATCGCTCAAATTGTATCAAATTGTATGTACAATTATTGAAGTTACGTGAAGCAAAACTATCGTCCGGCGATAATCGACATACGGAATGAGTGCCATGTTTAAAATTGTAATGGAAGTATATACAGAGCTATAGGAAAATGAAAAAGAATTTATTTAGCAAATGTCGTCGTGTGCCTGTTCCTCGTTGCGTTTGGATACTTAAAAGACTATTTCGGATAGTTTCATACAAGCATGTTGTGTGCTGCCTTAAATACGCAAGAACATTACAATTATGATAATTCAAGCTCGTATTTACTTAATAAACTCAAAAGATAAGAAAAACAGCCGATAACAACAATGCACGTATTGCATGATGGTAACAATATTAGGGACATATGGACTAGACCAATACCACAATTCCACGGCAAACTTTAAAGAATTCTTTGAACGTTGTGTAGAACCGAACATTGTCATCGACAAAATTAGGTTACGGTTTTATAAGTTTTTATTAAATCCAAAATATATATAATGCTTATACAATTTATCTTATATCACATTTAGATTGAGATCAAATTGTTGATCTAACCCTATATAACAGTCAGACATTAGGTAAAGTGTAAGAATAAGTCGACCCTTGTTGGGAGGGACCTGAAAACACAACCGCTGTGTTGATATATTGCCTCGGATCGAGATTCGCTTCAAGGCAAGGAGTTCGTTGTTCGACTGTGACCCAAGTGTAAGAAACCATCCTTCATTTTTACTTTTAGGGTATTGCGGACAGTATACATAGTTGCTATCCATAGAAGCCTTTCGATGTAAAGTTATGCATATTACACAGTTCTAAAAACAAGAGAATACAAATTAAAATGTTCAAATATAGTAGTAAATATTGGCATACATCATTGGCATGAATTTGAATCCATTCAGAATTTTCCACATTAATTTTTCGGTAAGTATCTTGATGTTCATCAGAACATTGTTGTAGCTGTAACTCTGCAGTTATTTCAGGTAAGTCCTTAATTACCTAGTCAATTATTGGGTTGTTATTCTCGTTTAAATTGATTATTTCAAATAAAAATATCAACTCACTTTAAATATGTTTTCGATTTCTGATTCCTCAAAGCTTTCCCGAAGTGGAGCTAGTCTTTCGAAATTATTACAGCAAATTTCTTTTAATACGGGTAAAGTTAGATGTTCGTAGTTACATGGTATGTTATAAAAACACCTCACATTAAGATCAGTCACATTCGGTAGAGTCAAAAACACAGGTTCATCGAACCATCTCGCTTGTATTATGCTCTGCGACAGAGTTTGCAGCCTTAAAGTTGCAGGCAACCATCCTCTTTCGGCAGTATAGTCCATCATAGCCTGTTAGAAAATAGAAACAAAAAAAAAACAATAGTCAATACCTACTGTGTTTTCCCCAAAACTCCTGAATAACATCCGCTTTTATCTTTATCTAATTACTTTTTTTAGTACGAGAAAACGCAAAAAAAAAGTGAACACTTGCAAACATCGCCCAAATAAAGGGTCCGCCAAATAACTTCTTTTTTTTTTTGAAAATGCTATAAAAAAAACTACTGAATATTTTCTCAAATTTCTTTTTTTATTTGAAAGTACAATCCTTCCGGTTAATAATGGGAAATAATTTCATTCAAATGGCTGCCTCGGCTGGCCATGCAGTAGCCTTCACAATCGGTCCAATTTTTAAGCACATTATCGATTGTGTGCAGCTGTATTTCACCAATGGCTTTACGAACATTGTCCTTTAAAGCGTCAATTGTCTCTGGCTTCTCGGCGTAACACTTATCTTTTACGGCACCCCACAAATAATAGTCCAACGGTGTCAAATCGCAGCTCCGAGGTGGCCAAACGACATCAGCTCTGCGGCTGATAATGCGATCTTCAAAAGCAGGGTGCAAAACATCGAGTGTAGCTTCGGCTGTGTGGCACGTAGCGCCGTCCTGTTGAAACCAAATGTTGCCAATATCCTCCTCTTAAATTTTTGTGAACAAAAATTCGTTCAACATGGCCCGATAACGATCGCCATTGACTGTAACGGCCACTCCTTGCTCATTTTCGAAGAAAAATGACCCAATTATGCCTCTGAACCAAATTCCGCACCAAACAGTGACTCGTTTTGGGTACATCGGCTTTTCAATGTATGCGTGCGGGTTTTCTGTGCCCCAAATTGACGCTTTAAAGGACAATATTCGTGCACACAATCGATAATGTGCTTACAAATTGGACCGATCGTGTAGGCTACTGCATGGCCAGCCGCGGCAGCCATTTGAATGAAATTATTTTCAAAGCATTTTCAAAAAAAAAAAAGTTATTTGGCGGACCCTGTACATACTAATAAGACGCATAGCATGCCATTTTTCACTGTCCACTCTTTATGAGATTGGATAAACAAACAGATATATTTTAAATGCAAATTTAAAATCTGTTTTTACGTTGCGCTTACAGTGCAATTTTGAATATTCGATCGAATCGGTAAAGCCTGAACCTAAAAATGCTTCTGGAGAGTATGGTGTCAGCTGACTATATCTCGGAACAGCGGAATAAGTGGTCACCCGACCTGGAAAATCGTTAACACGTGTTTGTATATACTTTTCAAGGCGCAGTGGCTTAGTGGTTAATGTGTTGGACTACTACTAGGGGTCCCAGGCTCGAATCCAGCAAAAAAAGAAAACAAAATTCCTTGTTAGGGTTTTTTTACACTGTGCACCATCTCGCGAACACCTGAAAAAATCCGAGAGTATAACTGCCTTGAAAGAGATTCTCATTAGCCTTTTGCAATCGGCATAAAATAGTAGATCCCTTCCTTCGTTCCAACAATGAACAAATCACACAAAACGAATGATTGTGAGAAGCTAGGCCTAGGGTCCCTACGGACCTGTTGCGCCTACTATTTATTTATTTATTTGTATATGATTTAATTTAAAAATGGTAAAAAGATAATGTAGAGGAAGGCATCAACGATTTCTTTTGTCAAAAATGCACCTGAGTGAAAATATGCCCTTTAGGAAATACTGCGCATCTAGGGAAGCATAGACAAATCATATTGCGACTTCCAACTTCGGCCGATTTACTGTTACTTGCGGTTTGCGGTAACCAAGAAACCAAGGGTTGGCTATGTGAGACTATAGGGAAGATGACCGACCTATGGGAGGGAATCAACCTTAAAATAGACAGGCTTCACATACTTAAAGATGTGGAAAGGTTGATAATATTTGTTCCCGTGCAGCCCGTGAGCAAAGATGTCATCCTCGCCAGACTATGTCGTCAAAATACCTGTGTGAAGGACACTTATAAATGGAGGTTTATTCATGTGGGAAGATATGATGACAACAAAATTGGTGGAACCAAGCTGACGATCTGGTGCCCGAGGGAGGAAGCGATGCTGGTAAGACAAGCAGGAGATAGGCTCTTCTGCGGGTTGGACATAGCATTCGTGAAGTTCCAGGATCACCGGAAAAGACGCAACTTGGAAAGCTAGCCGGTAGGGCGACGAAGTGATAGACACCGTGGATATGGGATCAACACAAGTCGGGCGGAAGCTGCGCCCGAACCGGGAAAAGCTCAGGGTGATTCAATTGAACCTTCATCACAGCAAAGCAGCATCAGCAATTATGACTTAATGTTTTGATGAGGATTAGTTTGATATAGCCCTGATACAGGAGCCTTGGATCTTTAGAGGAGAGATTAGGACTCCCAAATAGCATAGCTGAGTTGCATTATGCGCAAACCAGCGCAGACAGAATTAGGTCCTGTATCCTGGTGAGGCACAAGCATATAAACTGCCGGATCTGTGTGCCCCAGACCTTGCAGCAGTACGTGTAGGATGAGGTGCGGGAACTTTTTTTTATAGCATCTGCATACTTGCCGTATGATTCTCCAGAACCTCCTCCGCCAAGAGAGTTAGAGTCTTTGGTGAATGCATGCAGGAACAGGAATGAGGATTTAATTATTGGTTGTGATGCCAATGAACATAATGCAGTGTGGGGCTGCTGTAACGGTGATTACAGAGGAGGAGCATTATTCGAATTTGTATCATGCAAGGATCTAGCTATCTTGAACAGGTCCTGTATCCTGGTGTGGCAATTTAAACATGAACAAAGTTTGACTAATGTATTAGAATGTATTCGAATGCATTATCGTAAGGGAACAGACCTTATGCGACATATTTAAAAATAAAAAATAAATATTATGGACTTTTAGCAAACTTTCGTATTTCATATTTCAAATATATATAATGCAAACGTTAATTTCCGAATAAATAAAAACAAAGGTAAAACAACAGACAAAACACATTTGCCACATTATATACGAAAATTTTACAATTTGTGGGGCAATGCATTACAATACGATGTTTTATTAACATTTTTATGGCTCCATTATTCAAAATTTGAACTACCACATTTTTGATGGAGAGAGAGAAATAGACCCTTAGCGGCAAACAAATGATGAGAGAGAAATCATATTAAGTTGCGTAACCAAACCAATAAAATTGATTAAAATAAAAAAATTGAATTTTATGTATAACCGAACAAATTAAAAAATGGTTTATTAATGACATGGCTCTTTATTGCTGCTTTTTTTACGAAAAAAAAAACCTTCTGACTAGGCCAGATAGCTATCAGGATATATCACCGGCAATTTACCTTAGTGATACAAAAATGATTTTATAAATAGGAACATAGTTGCAGGACGAAACTAATTTTTATCGGTGCAGGGTTCGACGAATTCAAATTCAATCAAATTGATCACAGGACACAAAACCCTGGCAAACTTCGCATCCTTAGAAAAATAAATTACAATTTAGTGAGGATAGATAGATAGATTTTCTTTACAATAAAATCGTATAAGATGAATACACTAAACTTTTTACATGAGTAACCAATGTCAATATAATGAATTCGATCATATTTGTATGCAGGGTTTTCTCTGAGTCTAGGGAGATTTCACAGTTTCGGTGCTTTTTTGTTCCAAAGAAGCATTAGAGTTGAACCCTTCCGAAGAGTAAGCCAATGGTATAGAATACCCGATGCTTTAGAGAAATTTGGAAATTCTACTGGATAGTTAGTGGCTTCATTTCCATTACAGACACTTCTTCCCAGCAAAGGACTTCAGTATCATGTCAACAATAAACGGAATCTCTAAACAACACTGTGTAATGTGCGATGTATACCTACAATGGTATCGATGTTTACATAACCCAGCACCCCAGAGCAGGCCAGCTCTGTTCAAAAAAAAAAAACCGTTGATGTTTCTGATCTTATTTGATCTGTTTTCATTTAATTACACCTCAGGCTCTGTAAGGAGCAGAAACTTTAAGTATCTATGCCACAAATGGGAAGTATTGCCTTAAAGCAATTAAAGCTTTCTTTAATTAACCTATACTAATGAATAAAACAAGCGAGTCGAAAGTGTTGGCATCAAAATAAAAAAGTTTTACACCCTCTTTTTCAACATTCTATTTTCGTCACACTCCAATTGACTTTAAGATTAAGATATTTCCAATAACAATGCAATGAAAGAAATCCAAAAACATACATACCTGTAAAACTCTTAACGCTTGATCCATAATAGACTTAGTGTCTGTCAGATAGTCCGAATTCGGCAATGGCAGCCGCATAATATAAGCTTGTAATAATAGAAACGTTTTCGTATACGGCGAATCATAACTTGGTGAATCTGGCTTATATCGACAAAGTTTGGCCAATTCCCTGTAATGAACAATAGAAATGTTACAATTTAAAACAGAAATAATTGTGTTTTTGGACGTACTCATTACTTGAATCTTCATTGTGTCTTACAGGGTGTTGATCAAACTCAAATGAGTCTGATATAGCCAAGAGGAGGTCCCGGGTACCCATATCGGGCGCGACATCAATCAAAAAATGCTTCATGGTGTGATATGAAAGGTAATAGAATGATGATATTCGCCCCAAAAATGTGGGTTCCAGCAAATTATTGGATATTGAAATACATGCAGCTCCCTCCAGTTCACCTAGAGCGTTTTCAATCAGCGACGATAAGAAAATGTTTATATTTTGTGGTTCAATAGTTTCTAAGTTATAGTATGTTGGATTTCGCAGAAGTCTTCTAAAGAAGTATGTCCAAGTTAAATAGTCCACAGCGGCTTCCTTGGTCTGAATCGTACCGGACACTATTTCAGCATTAATATGATCTGGCAAAACATTTAATAAGCTTGATTCTACTGGGAACGGATCGTAAAGGAACTTTTTATAAAAATTCTTCTTAACATCGTGGACAAAAACGACCGCAACTCCTTCATTATCAAACTGTGGACGTCCTGCACGACCCATCATTTGCAGAACATCAGTTATAGGCATGTCAACGTACTTTTTAACTTTGGCGTCAAAATACTCGGTGCCTTTAACCACAACCAGATGTGCTGGTAAATTAACACCCCACGCAAGTGTAGCAGTAGCAACAAGTATTTGTATTTTTCTATGTAAAAATAAGTCTTCTACAACTTTTCTGTCATTTTCTGAAAGCCCAGCATGATGCAGTCCAATTCCAAATGCAAGACAAAACTTCAAGTTGCTGTCTTTTATATTAAACAAAATTGCATGCATTTCGGAATCTGAGACATGAAGAAATTGCTTTGGATTATCGTCGCCAGCAACATAGGTTATCAGATCTAAGGCAGTAAGACGCGTCTGCCTACGTGATGAAACAAAAATTATAGCTGGCGTTGTTGGTGAATACGTCCGTATAGCTTGGTATGTAGGCCTGTTCATTGTAGCCATACGCGGGCAATAGTGTTTGCCAGAGAATCCATTTATATGCACCGATAGTGGAACTGGTCGCACAGATGGTTTAAAATTGTACAGGCCTGTTCTCTGAATACCAAGCCAATTAGCAAGGTCCTGAGCATTAGCCAAGGCCGTTGACAAACCAACAATACGTATTGATTTTTTTGTATGTGAAGTTATAAAATTTGTACGAGAGACAATCACTTCAATAACCGGACCACGATCTTCACCGAGTAAATGAATTTCATCAATAACAATTAAGACTACATCCCTTACGTAATCTCTAGTCTGCCAAGATCTGCTTATGCTATCCCACTTCTCCGGAGTTGTTACAATTACTTGACTCCTTTGAATTGCCTGAATATCAGGTGATGTATCGCCAGTTAGTTCGACCACTTTTTTTTTCAGATTCCGCTCGAATCGAATCTTCCAGTCATTAATCCTCTCTTTGACTAGTGCCTTAAGCGGTGCAATATATACAACCTTTGCTTGTTTATGCATATTGAAAGCTCGAAATATTGCAATTTCAGCCACGATAGTTTTGCCAGAACCAGTCGGAGCTCCCAAAAGAATGTTGTTGTTAGTATGATAAAGGCTGTGAAAAATTTGTGTTTGGATGGGATTGAAGTGGGAAAAAGAATATAGCATCTCATACTGCCTATTTTTTAATGCACTTACTGCCAAGGGCTGCAAAGGCATCAACTCTGTCAGTGGTGGATTGTGTTCGGGAAGAATTAAATGTTTAAAACTGAGTGGGTATAAGGTTTTACTTCCCAACCACGTATCGCTTGTAACGCGAATGTAATATTGCGATGGTAGGGGCTCCCTCAGTGGTATTGTCAACACAATATTTTGCTTAAGTCCATTTTTAACAGATTTCTTCAAAACTTGCACATATTCCGAATGATAAATAAAATTAGTTTCCGGATCCTCTATCCAAAGCCAAAAGTGTTCACATGTTTTGCCATGCACCCGATCATTCCAAGTGAAATTCGCCCATAGGTCGATTCGTATGCGAAGTACTGTTCGAGTAATTGGTTGTAATGTAACGTCGAGTTCAACAAGAGGCAATTCATTGGCGCATTGTAACAGCATTGACGCGTATCTTTGGTTACGGATGATATCCTTGGCTTCCGAAAAATTCATTTCTTTTAGGGCATATACACTAATGCCACGGTTTTCTATTTTTTCAATTGTTTCGTGAGTTAAACAGGTAAATTGACGGAGTGGCGATTCAGTGTTCCAAATTTGTTTTTCAAACATTTGACTGATTTGGAGCATTCTGCCAGCTAGTATAGCATTATTATTACGCAGAACAATAGTAAAAATAGCTCGAGCTATTCGCACAACGTTTTGCACGATATATGACATATCAGAAACAAGAGAGAATGATTTAATAAAACCTCGAGATAGATACGTTTGCAAAAGAATATTCACCTTTTCAGGAACATTTTCAGCACACCCATGGCATGGAACTTTGCAGCTGTAAAGTCGCAGTTCATCCAGCTCTTCTAATTCATCGTCCCTCACTTTTAGTTGCTGAAACTCTTGAGCATGAGCAATCATTCCAAATATTTCTGCCTCAGACATAAAGGGTTTCAAAAGTTCGTTGAATATTTCCACTGTGTCATACTTTATATAGAAATGTGAAGCCGTGCGCCCTAGTTCCGTAATGCTGAAGTCATTTGTCCTATGATTAAAGCGAATCATTTTTGCCTTATCCAAACTCATTGCTGCGGCCTTTATAAGCTCGCGACGTTTACTCTCAAGCTGACAATCCTTTTGGATTTCACTATATTCAATACCATAACAATGCGGATTTATGCGCATACGAACAAATAAATACGTGTAGCTAAGCCATTCAATGGCTTCGTCTACATTGGTAACTGTCCCTGATGCAATCTCAGCATTCAAATTATCAGCTAAACACTGGATAAAGTTTGACTCGATTGGAAACTGATTTGTAAGTAAGGACAAATAATGATTTAACTTGTCGTGCGTCGTTATGATAGTACCAATTCCGCTGGTATCATACTGCGGACGGCCAGCTCTGCCAAAGATTTGAAGAACGTCAAGAATTCCAAGATCTATAAATGCACCATGTTTAGAGTCGTATATATCTGTGCCCTTTATTATAACAGCGTGCGCAGGTAAATTAACACCCCAAGCAAGAGTGGCTGTGCAGATAAGGACTTTAATATAGCCTTCCGCAAAATATTTCTCTACTAAGCGGCGATCTGTTCTTAGCATACCAGCATGGTGAATACAAACACCGAATTGAAATAACTCAACTAACTGCTTGTTTCGGCTTTTTGATATGCTACGTAGTGCTAGCTTGTATCCCGCAGAATCCTTTGGCAAAAAAAGAGCGCTCTGATTCTTTTGTTGCGCTAGTTCACGCAGCATAGTAGCGGTTCGAACTGTTGCATTACGAGCATGCACAAACACCATCACTTGATGATCTTTCTGTACCATTTCAATGCACTTGGTGTAGCAAACGTTATCCATATCGGTTAACTGTTGCAATGGTTTCACCGATTTGATTCCAATAAAATTAGTGTCGAGTGGTACTGGGCGAAATCTGCTATCAAAGTAAAACAACCCTTTCATGGGATTCACACGAAGAAAATGTGCCACGTCTATATAATTGGGCAAAGTGGCAGACAATCCTACTATCCGTATCATACTTTGTGAAGACTCTACTAACCTCAGCGTTCTGGCAACAAGAGCTTCTACAACGGGGCCACGTTCTCCATGCAATAAGTGCACTTCATCTATGATCAATAACCTAACAAGATTTATTGTGGCAACATCTCCAACACCTTTGCGAGTCACGACATCCCACTTCTCTGGAGTCGTTACAAGAATTTGAGTCTCCTGCATTTCAGATTTAGTAAGCTGCATATCACCTGTTAACTCACGCACATTAATCTGAAGGGGTTTAAGACGTTCTTGAAAATTATCGACCATTTCCGATGCTAACGCCTTCATAGGAGCAATATATACAATTTTAAAAGCATCACGGTTGATAACTCCGTTTTCTATATGAGCTCGTATCGTGGCCACTATAGTAAGCATAGCTACATTTGTCTTACCAGCACCTGTTGGAGCGCAAATTAGTAAGTTATTATTGCTATAATATGCCGTTGGGAATACTACAGACTGAATACGATTTAGCTGTTCGGTATTGCGAAATGCTAGTTTCCCAATATCATCCAAATCATGAATTTTTATTCGATTGTTTCCAACTGTTAACATAGGTGGTGGAGGAGCAAGAATTTTGACTTCTTCATATTGTTTCGTATCGATACGTTCCGCAGATTCAGGTAAACTAATCTTGCTCCCTCCAATAAAAGCTGCATGTTGCTTTAAAAGAAGCTGACTATCAAACACGTATGGATAGTTGGGTATTTCTTCGCTCACTCTTTTCAGAACTTTAGTACTGTGCAGTAGCGGCTGCTGCTTGATATTCTCAACGAGTTTTTTCTGGTGCTGCAATCGCAGTTGCATCGGATTAATTGTTGTGCTTAATGATACTGTGGAAGTATTATCCCCCTTCAGCAAGCGATTGAGTTTCTTTTCATCTCTACGATTTTGTTTGGATAAGTCTTTCTCCAATTTTGATTGAACAACGACCGATGTGGCAACTGTCGGTCTGTTTCCAAAACTGCGAATCTGCAGATCCTTTCTTTTTGACCGTTTTTCATTCTTTTCAACCTCCTCAAGTTTTTCTAATACCGTTTCTCGGTTAGCTAAAAGGTCAACTATAAAATCGAAATTATCGAATCCAATAAGTTCGCAGAGCTCGTTTTGAATTTCGCTGCTGTTGCTTTTAGATTTTAACAAAAGCAATATTTGCTTGATAAGAGTAGAATCCCCAAGTTCAAGTAGTTTATAAACGTATTGTTCTTTGGGCTGAGATTCAGTTTCAGCCCTGTAAGTCATAGATAATTTGGCACTTTTTGGTTTACCTAATTGGTCCAGTGAAATATCTTGGAGACGTAGTATATAATTATACTGAAACGTGGGCAAGACTATTGAAATGTCAGACCCCCAATATTTTTTTGTATCTGTAGCAATGGTACCTTCCACTAGTTGATCAATGACTTTACGATCTTCATCATTGGCATAGTTAGTTATATCTCTTACCAATTCGAATATGTGGTTATTACAGCTGTCGAAAACAGCACCAAAGGTTGATTTTATCTTATTCAAATGGAACCGGGTTATTACTCGCTGGTCTAGGTAAAGATGTAAAAAAAATATGACGGCACCGTCAATTATTTCTGGTATTTCTTCTAATCCTATTGAATTTGTGACTATTGCACGGAGATCTTTTAACAGCATTTTCAATTTGGGAGAATTTCGCCCTACGAGCAAATCAGGCTTTTGCGTTGTTCTGGAAAGTTACAAAAGAAATATTAGTTTACACATTAGATATGATGATACTATGTGCATACGATATCAGTGCCTTGCGATATGCTATAATGCTTCTATTTTCAATGGACTGCAAGACAATATCAGCTTCGAGATCAGTATTGGATCTTAACGTTGAACAGAATCGTGGAAAATCCCTCATTGTGAAACATAAAATTGATGAGTGTTAAAAATTGGAATACTTTCGTTTATCACAAATAAAACACCGACACGAAACTCAGCAAATCGCATTTATTATGCCCAATGAATATTGACGTTCAAACTTCAATCCAAGGATAGTAGAATTACAGAGATATATAGCTTTCCAATGGAAAGGCGGCTGCCTACAAGCTGTTTTCCCGAAAAAATCGAAGTCACGCACACTTGCTCATTTCTTTTCTAGAATATGTGAGTTAATGGATTGGACTTAAATGCAAAAATTCGGTATTCATTTTTTTTTTTTTTTTTTTTTTTTTTTCAATTCAATCAAAACTTTCACAAAAACTAAACAAATTCAACACGAAGCACAGAACAATTATACACCAGGGCCCATAAAAGCAAGATGATTGACCAATCGGTCAATTCAAATTCTGTATTCAAAAGTTGTATCTATTAAATAATTAAATACAATAGAAATAACTAAAGTAAAGGGTGATTTTTTAGCTGGTTTGGTTTTGCCAACACTGGTTTTGACAGCTGACGTGTGTTTAGTACCTTGTGTCACTGTCAAACAGCTTCAGTTTGGTTTGCAATTTAACCATGGATCGTCTTACAAATGAACAACGCTTGCATATCATTGAATTTTACTATCAAAATTCGTGCTCGGTTCGAAATGTTCATCGCGCGCTGCTTCCATTTTATGATCGGCATTCTCGACCTTCTGAGCAGTCTATTCGGAAGATTGTGACCAAATTTCGCACCAAATTTACTTTGTTGGACATTAAACCACCAACACGTTTACGTGCGTAGTGAAGAAAATATTGCGGCCGTATCAGCTAGTGTGACAGAAGACCGCGAAATGTCGATTCGGCGCCGTTCCCAGCAGTTAGGCCTTTGTTACAGCACTACGTGGAAAATTTGGCGGAAGGATTTGGGCGTAAAGCCTTTTAAGATACAGCTGGTGCAAGAACTAAAGCCAGCCGACCTACCACAACGCCGAATTTTTGGTGAATGGGCTCTTGGAAAGCTGGCCGAGGATCCGCTTTTTTATCGAAAAATTGTGTTCAGCGATGAGGCTCATTTTTGGTTGAATGGGTACGTAAATAAGCAAAATTGCCGCATTTGCATGACATGTGGTTTCAACAAGACGGTGCCACATGCCACACAGCACGCAAAACAATGGCGCAATTGCGAGGCGAGTTTGGTGAACAGTTAATTTCACGTTTCGGGCCGGTCAATTGGCCGCCTAGATCGTGCGATTTGACACCATTAGATTATTTTTTGTGGGGGTATGCCAAGGCTAATGTGTATAGGGACAAGCCCGCTTCGATTGACGCACTGGAAGCCAACATCCATGCATTCATTCGTGAGATACCGGCCGATATGTGTGAAAGAGTATGCCAAAATTGGACTCAGCGGATGGGCTACCTGAGACGCAGCCGCGGTCAACATTTGCATGAAATTATCTTTAAATATTAAATTGCAAGGTTCAAACTATCGATTCAAATAAATATTTCATTCATTTTTCGAATTTTTTGTGTTTTTTTTTTTAAAAAAAGTTCTAAGCCTCTTAAAAAATCACCCGTTATAACAATGTCGATGCGTTTCAATCAAACCGGAATGATTGACGTGTTGGCCAACCTTCCGCTTTTTCATTAAAGTGCTTTAGTCCTTTTGTGGAAGGTTTTGCTCCAGCGATTGTCCTTGCGACTTATTATTTGTCGTAGTAAAGGCAAGATGCACGGGAAATTGAAGACGCTTAAAAACCAATGGCAAATCACTGAATAAGCGGAATCATAATGTTTGCCATGAATATTCCAGTCAAAATCGTCGCTTCAATAATATTTGATTTCAGATACCTCATAATCAAACAACAAAATTATAACTAAGCCGACTTTCGATTTCAAATTGTGTAGCGGTAAGCCCGGAACTTCCAAAGATCTTAAAAATTAAACAATTGAAAGAAGTTTTGTTGTATTGGAAGTGACACTACCCGTTTTTCTATCCAGTAAAATTTTTTCAAAGTGGGGTTACCTCTGTAGATCCATCCCCAATCTCTTCCCCTTAAAGTTATGTTTTCACAACAAAAAGTAGCATGAGTCCTTCCTTGGGCCAATACGAATCTACCAAGCCCGAAATCGTAAAAATCGAACAATCCATTCTCGAATTATGAGTGCCCACACGGACGTCAGTCACTTTTATGCATCGTCACCTCAGTATTGGAGTGACACATTTGCATTTTTGCCATTTTTGAGTTAGGAATGTTTTCTAAGAGACGAAAAGGAGTCTTTCTTACAATTGAAGTAAAACTATGCTTCATTTGAAAACACTCAAAAGTGCTTCATATGCATAGTAATTTTTTACTGTTTGAAAGTTAAATACATACAAACCCAGCTCCCAGTCAAAGTTAGCATTAAAAATGATTTCAGGGCATAAGTGATACAAACATAGACAGTTACTGTTCAAATTATGTTTGGTTTTCCTGCAATATAATTATTTAAAAATACCTATATGTATTTCTTAAAAGTATGATATGAATTAAAAGCTGGGTAAAATACATATTTTGTATTATTTTATTCCTTTCTTAACCTCTGAAGAATTATTGTTTTTTGAAACGATAACTAACCTTATTTTTTACTTATGTGGTATTCGTTTGGGCTTCTTCAGATTTGCCCTCAGATTTCAGATCTCGTGTGCCTAATCGAACATAAAAACGCTCTTGCTCTTGAATGCGACTTGAATATCTGAGAAAATATCTAGATTCTAGACGCACATAAAAATTGCTCTGAGGGCAAAAAAAGTGCTCTGAGAGCGCCCAAACGAATACCACATTAGCAAAATAATGTTACATTTGGGCTGGGATTCGAAAAGATAAAACACTATTCTGTTCAACTTTTCTAGAATAATCACTTTTATTACACTTTTATAGATTATTCACTTATTAAGTACCAGAACAATATTACTTAAACAATTCTTCAACGATTCAAACCAATCACTTATTTCAACCGATTACTATCTCGAACTTTAACCAATCACTGATAAAAATCAACTGTTGTTGATTGTATTTCACCATTTTAGTTTGTTTTCATTTATCCAAGATTCATTCCCCGCCAAAATATCCCCCTCTTAAACTAGTTCGTCCCGCACAAACTCCTTAACATTTGCACCATTATAGCGATGAAGACGATCCACATGAACGACTTTCAGCTTGCCTCTTTCTCGTTGATGCGCTTTACGATTTTGTAGGGCCCTTCCCAGTCTTGTTGCAACTTAGGCGATAAACCTTTTCTTCGATGAGGGCTATATAGCTATACCAGATCTCCTTCTTGGAAGCCTGTAGTTGTTGTTTTAGTATCGTACCTCGTTTTCATGCGGTCACTGGCTATATTAATATTAGCCCTAGTCCCTCGATGCACGTCCCTGATGATATCCCTGAGGTCTGTAACACAGTCCTCCTCATTTGGGATTCCATGCTCATGCTCCTTCCAGGCGAGGATGGGTTCGATATCCGGATCTTCCTTTTGAGCCTCTCGGATTTCCCGTGCACTCCAGCCACCAATGGGCATAGCTCTCACCCTTTGAACGGACACGACATCTTTTTCCTCGTGTCGTAAGCAATGTTTACAATCTGCTTTGCACGGTCGACGGGAGAGAGCGTCTGCATTTGAGTGAAGACTTCCCTTTCGATGTTGTATTTCGTACTCGTACATTTGCAGCTGTTCGATCCACCTTGCGACCTGTCCTTCAGGATTCTTAAAGTGTAGTAGCCACTTTAAAGATGCATGGTCTGTGCGAAGGATGAATTTCTGCCCATAGAGGTACTTATGGAAATGTTTCGTTGCCAGTACCAAAGCAAGCAGTTCGCGCCTGGTAACACAGTAGTTCCTTTCTGGCTTTGAGAGAACTTTGCTGAAGAACGAAACTACCTTCTCTTGGCCCTCGTGTACCTGGGAAAGCACGGCTCCAATTCCCACATTACTAGCGTCTGCATCCACAATAAATGTTTTTCCAGGGGTGGGGTACGCTAATATGGGGGCGTCGCACAACTGTTGCTTAAGTTCTTTGAAGCTGTTTTCGCATTTGAATTGTTTGCCTTTTTCTGTCAGTTGATGCAAGCTCTTTGCGATCCTGGCAAAGTCCTTTACAAACCGTCTGTAATAGGTGGCAAGTCCCAGGAAGCTTCGCAGTTGATGTTTGTCTTTGGGAACCGGCCAGTTTTTTACTGCATCGATCTTCTCTGGATCAGTCTTGACTCCCTTGGAGTCCAGGTACACCAAACAGGTTTTCCACGTCAGTCCCAGCAAAACACGCTCCATTAGACGTTCAAAAGTTGCTGGAGCATTGCACAGTCCAAATGGCATTACTGTAAATTGCCAAAGCCCGTTTCCTGCTGTGAATACTGTTTTCTCGTGGTCTTCTGGATGGATCTGTACTTGCCAGTAGCCACTCTTCAGATTAAGAGTCGAAAACCATTTGGCCCCGGATATTGTGTCTAGAGTATCGTCAATTCTGGGCAGGGGGTAGCTACCCTTCTTGGTGACGTTGTTTAGTTGGCGATAGTCCACGCAGAATCTCGTACTTCCGTCTTTCTTTTTGACCAGGACGACCGGTGATGCCCACGAACTTTTTTAGCTTTCAATCAGTCCCTCCTTTTCCATCGTCGACACCATTTCTGCAACCTCCGTCTGCTTGGCCAATGGTAGTCGTCTGGGAGGCTGACGAATTGGTCTTGCATCCCCGGTGTCAATTCGGTGTTGTACGAGATGTGTTCGGCCATACTCGCTACTCTGCGAAGCAAATATATCAGCGAACTCGTCGATTAGACTCCCTGCCATGGCCCGCTGCTCCTGATCCAGCTCGCACTCTCCGAGTATATTCTTTTTCATTTCCGATATCTCCGTAGGTCTAACCGGTTTGGCAGGACTTTCATTTGACAACTTTGTGACCGCAGTAATTGGTACACACTTTCCGATCACTTCCCCTTGCTTCAGCTTCACGCTTCTGTGTTCCACATTGAGGACACGAACGGGAAACAAGTTGTTTTTAGGTTCAACAAGCATCTTTCCGACAATATAGCTCTGGTAATGGTTTTCTGTATCTGGCTCTATTAGGAAGAATCGGTGGCTCCCAGGATCACCTTCCAGCTTTGTCCAAATAAGTGTCTCTGACGAAGGTGGTAAAATTACAACTGTTATGAGAGCTGCGACGTTCTCGTTCCCGTATACCATTGGAATCTCGACGTTTCTGTACTTTAGAACTTGCAAACCGATGTCGAGTACTACATCATGCGTCAAGAAGCATTTTGAAGATGCTAAAAAACCACAGCGTCCTGATGCGATAGTCATTAAAAAGACCGGCGAACTATCGTACGCGGACCTACTCAGGAAATTGAAGGCAGATCCTACACTTAAGGAAGTAGGAACGAATGTGAGTCGAATCCGTAAAACTGCAAGCGGAGACCTCTTACTGTCGCTAAATAAAGCTGCAAACCCTACAACCGCGGTCTATAAGGCAAAAATTAAGGAAGCCCTGGGCGAAAACGGGGACGTTTGGTCACTCACTCAAGAGGCCTTGCTAGAATGCAAGGATATAGACGAAGTGACGTCAAAGGAGGAGATATGTTCGGCTTTAACTGATCAAATGAATTTCGATTTCAAAGCCGCAATGATAAAGAACGTGAGGAAAGCATATGGTGGAACGCAAACAGCCACCATAAGCGTACCAGCGGAAATTGCGAACAGGATGCTGAGAATAGGGAAAGTGCGAATCGGTTGGGTCTACTGCCGAATACGAGAAAAAAAACAATACTTAAGCGTTGCTTTAGATGCCTTGAGTTCGGACACTTCGCGAGAGCGTGCAAAAGTTCTAACGACCGAACGGATCTGTGTATCAGGTGCGGAGGAAATGGTCACAAGCTGAAGGACTGCAAAGCCAGACCGAAATGTTTGCTTTGTGAAGTTAAAAATGTCGAGTCTGGTCATATAACTGGTAGTAGGAGATGTCCAGAATACAAAAAAGCGATAGAAACTTTTTCGAAAAAACATGAATATATTACAGCTCAATCTTAATCATTGTGAAGCGGCCCAGGACCTCCTACAGCAAACTGTTCGTGAACGGAAAATTGATGTATCGATTCTCTGTGAGCAATATAGAAACCTATCTGGAAATACCTGGGTTACCGACACGACGAAAACGTCTGCAATTTGGGTTTGCGGAGACGCCTCCATTCAGGAATACGCGGAGGTGCCCGAGGACTTCTTTATATGGGCTAAGATTAACGGTATTTACATATACAGCTGCTATATTCCACCTAGCGCTACTATCGACATTTTCGAGAGAGTTTTAGATAAAGTAGTTGCTGATGCTACGGGTAAGAGTCCCGTCATAATCGCAGGGGATTTTAACGCATGGGCATCGGAATGGGGCAGTTCGTTTACGAATCGTAGAGGGACTGTTCTATTGGAAGCTTTCTCTTGCTTGGACATCATTTTAGCTAACAGTGGAGGTATTAACACTTTTAGCACAGCTAGATCGGGATCTATCATCGATCTTACCTTCGCAAGTAGCAGCCTGCTACGAAATGCTAACTGGCGTGTGAGCGACCATTACACGCATAGCGACCACAATGCCATTTTATTCAGAGCGTACACTGGACAAGTAAACCGTCATAACCGGATGACGTTGAAGCGATCTAAATGGAATGTCAACACGCTAGATGAAGATGTTCTAAGCTTCGTCGTCAGTGAGGCAATAATTGAAGCAAGAAATGCAGGGGAATTCGTAACGCAGGTATCACGGCTGGTAGTCAACGCGTGTAATACATCAATGTCCAGGTTGGGAACAGGAAAGCACCGACCTCCAGTATATTGGTGGACCCCTGAGATCGCGGAGCTCAGATCGTTATGTCACCGAACGCGAAGAATTTACCAGCGTTCCCGGATACGACATGTTCATGACCATCAAATCCAACTTGCACGAAACGAGCACCGAGAAGCAAGAAGCCGTTTTAAAAAAGCTATTAAATCTAGCAAGCGCATCTGTTTTAGGAATCTCTGCGAAGAACTCAACAACGACGTCTGGGGTAAAGCTTATCAAATCGTATCGATGAGGCTGAAAGGTCCCCGTATGCAATCACCGACGTGCCCAGTTTTGTTACGACAAATCGTTGAGACTCTATTTCCTCACCAAGAAAGTACAGAGCTCGGTAGTCAAAGTAGTCACGAAATCGCGCCTATACCCATCGTAACACGCGAAGAATTATCCGAAGCTTGTAAGAAGGTACGCGATAGAAAGGCTCCGGGACTGGACGGTATCCCAAATAGAGCCCTAAAAATCGCAATTAAAACACGACCTGACTTATTTGCCGAAATGTTCAACGCGTGTCTTCAGGAGGGCATTTTTCCTGAACCTTGGAAGCGCCAAAGACTTGTCCTACTGCCGAAAGGAAAGGGTAATCCAAACGAACCATCCTCCTATCGTCCTATTTGTTTACTAGACACGATGGGTAAAATTCTCGAGCGAATTATTTACAACAGGCTCCAGCCAGCAATTGAAACGGCGGGAGGCCTCTCGGAACACCAATATGGTTTTCGTAGATCAAGATCTACGGTAGATGCAATCAATGCGGTAATAACGAGAGCCCGAGCCGCTATAGAAGGAAGGCGTTGGAAAGGAGGAACCAAAAAATACTGCGCCGTTATAACGCTTGATGTAAAAAACGCGTTTAATTCGGCGAATTGGGAACGTATCATTAGCTGTCTCTACAGTATTGGAATACCGGACTATCTTCGTAAGATTATATCGAGCTACTTTTCGAATAGAGTTCTCCTCTACGACTCTGATGAGGGAATAAAAGAGTATGAAGTAACGGGCGGTGTGCCACAAGGTTCAGTTCTAGGCCCCTTGCTGTGGAACGTTATGTATGACGAAATTCTACGTCTACCGATTCCAAGAGAAGCGTCGATTATCGGCTTTGCAGACGACATAGCCGTTGTAGTTGTGGCAAAAACAATAGAAGAAGTCGAACTACACTGTAATGAGACAGTTGCAAATGTACGTACATGGCTATCTAGCGCAGGTTTGAAACTCGCCGACCACAAAACGGAAGCAGTGCTTATTACGAGTAGGAAAGTGCGGGAAACGATAACGCTTAGAGTAGGAGAGCATGAAGTGGTTTCCCAAACGTTTATTAAGTACCTCGGAGTAACTATAGACACCCGCCTGAGCTTTAAACATCATCTTGAATATGTATGCAAAAAGTCATCAAAAACTGTTAGCGCGCTTTCAAGGCTGATGAGTAACATCGGGGGCCCGAAAGAATCAAAAAGACTTCTTCTTGCAGGAACTGCCAGTTCTATTCTCATGTATGCGATAGAAATATGGTCAAGTGCAATGAAAGTTAAGTCTTACGTGAGGGGAGTCAAATCCGTCCACCGTCTTAGCGCACTAAGAGTCGCCTGTGCGTTTCGAACAGTTTCGAACGATGCTATACTTGTCGTATCTTCAATGTTACCTATCGATATACTTGCTGAAGAAATGGTAAAATTAAAAAGTGAGCGAGTCCGAAATGGTCGTGTAGATAACGACAAAAGAAAATATGAAAGGAGTCTGAGTATAGCAACCTGGCAACAACAATGGAACGAATCGTTAAAGGGAAGATGGACGCACAGGCTTATACCAGTGATCGATGTTTGGATTAAAAGGGAACATGGTGAAACAAACTTCTATCTGACTCAGTTCTTGACTGGTCATGGCTGTTACAGAGAATATCTCTTCAAACGCGGACATGAAACCAGCCCAAACTGCCCGCATTGCGAAAATGTTTCTGAAAACGCGGAACACGTGTTCTTTCATTGCCAACGGTATGAAACTGAGAGGATCTCCCTACGGGACCAATTCGGAGAGTGGCCCACTCCCGATAATGTCGTAAACTATATGCTTCAGAATGACGAAAACTGGACCATTGTAAGTAACGTGGCGGTGCGTATACTCAGCGATCTTAGACGCTTAGAACGCGAACGGAAAGCTAATAGTTCCAACAATAGAGCAGCAAGCTAAGTCTTCATACCGACCCCCGCGAAGTAATGCCTTACGGCGGTTCCGTGGGGGAAACGAATCGGCCTGTTCGGGAAGGGAGGTGGTTTTAGCCGGTAGGAATCCGGCACTATCAATGGACGTCGGACCATTGGTGCCTCATGCAAGGTTTCCACCTTCCATCGCAAAATAAAAAAAAAAAAAAAAAAAAAAAAAACATCATGCGTCTACATAAAGTCGATTCCAATGATGCATTCGTCACATATATCGGCTACTAAGAATGCATGTCAAGAGTACCTCACCGATATGGGCTTCCACTGTCAAGCTCCTATTACATCGTTTGGTCTGTGAAACCTGAATTGTGGTCCTGGGGGCGTCGATTCCAGAAACCAGTTTCCGCCCCGCGAAGTTGGTTCTTAACTGATGGCTTTGTGAGGTTCCGTCCGCCGATTGTTCAGATGCCCCGTCGGTACGACTCCTAGTTCTGCAATGTGGACAACTGCCCTGTCTACGTTCAGCTCTGCACTGTCGTTGAAGATGTCCAATTTTGTTGCAGTTCCAGCAACGGATCGGTCCCCTACGAGCACTGTTCCGGTCTTCTACATCTGTTCTCTGGCATGAGCATTCGACGGATGTTATTTCTCTCACGCGGTGGAAACTTTGAGATACTTGGTCAGCAGATATCATAGTTAAGGCAAATGCCAGTGCCTCAGGAAGAGTTCTCTTTCCAGCCATTCGTAGAGCCATCTGCAGTTGTCTGTCCTCTATGGGTTGTGTAAATGCCTCAATAGCCATTTCGTTGATGACATCTTCGCCGGCATTGGGATATGACAAGTGCGCTTGCCGTTCTATATCCGCTTGCAGCTGCTGGAGTGTTTCTCCCCTCTCCTGGAATCTACTGCGCAGTTGCACTCTATACACTTGCTGCATATGGTCGTCACCAAACCGCATCTCAATAGCCTTAACCAAAGCATCATAGTGGCGCTGTTTTTCTTCTGAGATAGTTTGAAGCAGTTCTGCAGCTGTACCTCGTAATGCCATCCATTGGTCATTGCAGCTGCTTCGAACTATCTCTTATAGATCGGCCATGATGTTTGACCATCAAAAACGGGTGGTTGCATCTCCTTCCTTCTTGGGCAGTCAGTAGAATATTCCCGAGCTTTCTGTTTCTTGACTTTTTCGAGCTCTTTAGCTATGTTTTCGATGTTTGATTCGAGCTCTTTAGCTATGTACTTGATGTTTGTTCCGAGCTCTTTAGCTATGTTCTTGTATTTATGAAATGTCTCATTAATTTCCTCAAACTTTGTTTCATATTTGTTTAATTTGTCGTCAATTGCGTCGATTTTTACTTCTAGAACATTCTTAAATTCTTCCACGGCATCTTTTTGTGCGGTGACAAGAGAATTCTTCTGTTCTGCGAACTTCGATTCCATAGAATTCTCCTGTTCTTCTAGAGAATTCTTCTGTTCTGCGAACTTAGATTCTATAGAATTCTTCTGTTCTTCCATCTTGGCAAGAAGTTATTCCATCATATCACTAATATCAACGCCTGTACTTACTTGTTCTTCTGCCACGTCGAAAAGCATGGTCTTTGGATTTTCTCCCTCATTTTGGACAGCCTCCTGCAGACGAAGTATGAGGTCACTTTTCCCTCCAGCTGTGGAGAGATTCCTCTTTTCTAATTCACTTTTTAATTGGGGTATGCTTAGTTGTAGCAATACACGACCCATTTTGTTTGTCACTTGTAATTTCGAAATTCACAAATTCACTTTAATTAATTTTTTTTAATGTTTCTTTATAACACACGCTTTAGCACAGAATAAGTTTTATTCCACTTCTGACACCAATGCTATATTTGGGCTGGGATTCGAAAAGATAAAACACTATTCTGTTAAACTTTTCTAGTCAAAATCACTTTTATTACACTTTTACGGATTATTCACTAATTAAGTACTAGAACAATATTACTTAAACAATTCTTCAACGATTCAAACCAATCACTTATTTCACTTTATTACTCTGCACTTATTTGTCTTTACAACCGATTACTATCTCGAACTTTAACCAATCACTGATAAAAATCAACTGTCCCCCTGTTCTAAAACCTTTCCTTTTATATCTGCTCTGCCATCTCTTCGAGAACTTTCTAGCTAACTCCAATTGGTTCTACAATTGGCTCACATACTTTTTCCCCTTTTCAGCAATTCATAAATTCCCAGTTAATTTAGTTTAGTGGGGAATTGACAGATTCCAATCTCCAATTGGAAGTGGAACTTGTTTGGTGACTAATGGGGGTTGTTTGCATTTCACCATTTTAGTTTGTTTTCATTTCACCACGATTCATTCCACGCCACAATAAGTTAAAAGACGACAAGTAAGTTGCAGTTGTTAAAAAAAATGTTTTTATTTGACTTTTGTATGGAAATATGCCACATACGCATTCAAAAATCACAATCTCGTGCCATATTTAAATGCCACATAGGTTGGTCAAAAAGTGCCTCATAGCTTAAAAATACACATTATTTGAAAAAAAAAAAAATATCAATGCACATTACAATTTACATTACAGATTACAAAGAAACCAATTACTTACTACGCTACAGTCCGGGGTGGACCTGTGCCTCAACCAATACGCCTCTCCAGTTAGCGCGATCTTTGGCTAACTGCCTCCAGTTGCGCACTCCAAGTTGGTTGAGGTCCCCTTCCACTTGCGCGCGCCACCTAAGGCGAGGTCTTCCTCTACTGCGTTGTCCCTCCGGGTTGGAATCGAAGACTCTTCGGGCCGGAGCGTTGGTGTCCATTCGCTCTACATGTCCTAACCATCTTAGACGACTAATGCGTACTTTTCTGACCAGGTCGATGTCGCTGTACAGCTCGTAGAGTTCGCTGTTAAATCTTCTCCTCCAGAGTCCGTCAACGCAAACGGGACCAAAAATCACTCGAAGAATTTTGCGTTCGAAGCGACTAAGAAGATCCTCATCCGTCTTTGCTAGGGTCCAGGCTTCTGCGCCATAGAGCAGGACAGGGATGATGAGGGTCTTATATGGAATCTCCTTAGTGCTTCTTGACAAGGCCTTACTGATCAATTGCCGCCTTAGGGCAAAGAAACAGCGGTTGGCAAGTGTGATTCTTCGCTTGGTTTCTGATGTGATGTCCCTAACTACCTCAAAGTTATAGCTGTCTATCGTGACGTTCTGTCCGATTCGTCGGTGTTGTGTGTCCTTTCTTGTTGACAGCATATATTTTGTTTTACCCTCATTCACCACTAAACCCATTTTTGCCGCTTCTGTACTAATACTTGCAAACGCACCGGTGACAGCTCGCTGCGTTCTGCCAACAATGTCAATGTCATCAGCGTATGCAAGCAGTTACACAGACTTTTGGAAAATTGTGCCTCTGGTGTTGGCTTGTGAGTTTCGCACAATTTTCTAAATCCTTTTTTGACATCAAAGGTCTCGGTGAGACTGTTTCCGACCTTTACGGAGCAGCGAGCGTTCTCCATCGTCATTCTTCACAATCTGACAAGTTTGGCAGGGATGCCAAAACTAGACATGGCTCTGTATAGCTCGTCTCTATAAATGCTGTCATCTGCGGCCTTAAAATCGATAAAAAGATGGTGAGTATCGATCTGGACATCTTGGGTTTTCTCCAGGATCTGCCGTAGTATGAATATTTGGTCGGTCGGACTTGCCGGGCCTAAAACCGCACTGATAGGGACCTATCAGATCGTTGACGAATGGTTTCAGGCGTTCACACAGTACAGCAGACATGATCTTATACGCAGTGTTCAGGAGACTGATGCCTCTATAGTTGGCGCAGTTTAGAGAGTCTCCTTTCTTGTGGAAACCAATTGCCCAATTCAAAAAAAAAAAACTAAAACGTAAGTATACTCATTAGCCACTAAATTAATAAATTTGTATAATGGTTGTTTAACTGAAGGTTTTGGTTTTATTCGTACTCAAACATGAAACGTCGTTTTCTCGAAACTATGTTTTTGTCGTTTAGATCACTCTTATACTGAGGGGACGATAGCTGTACCCACCCAGTTTTGCCCGTAAGCTGCTTCGCAGTGTTAACGTAGTGCAAGAAATCAAAAAAATTAATAATGGAAAACCAAAAAATGCCTATCGCAATACTCTATCCCGTAGCTTTCTAGTAGTGAAGAATTTCATAAATCGGTTCAGTTGTTCCGGAGTTTACCTCTTTCAAACAAACATTTCCTTTTTATATAACAGTGTGATGTGGTGTGATAAAGCGTTTATTTTGACTTAAGTTAGGAAATAGTTTGATTGGAATCACCGCTAAAGTGGCATCATCTGTCAAATCCAATTGCAGTCAGTATCGGTTATAACGAAATATCGATTATTGCGAACAGGTTTAAATGCAACATTTAAAAACCTATCGCTTAAACGAACAGTAAGTACAAACAAAATAAGAAGGCGTTGCAAGTTTCGTGCATTTTGCTGTTTATTATTTTAATCGAAACTCGCATTCTGTTTTTGAGAGGAAATGGTTAAGTCACTTCTTATATCAAGGAATGTTAAAAGTGTTTCTTTGTTTTTTGAAATGAGTTTAAAACGGATAGTTCTTACAATTATTGAAAAAAATATATAATATTTTCAAGGCTCGAAGATGGTTCTTCCAATAAAAGTTTGGCTGCAGAGTTTTCTGTATCGGCTTCAACAGTCTCTACCATTTTTAAGGACTGAGATAAAATTAAGAAGAATTTTGAATAATCCAACATAAGAACAAAAAAAAGTTTCTCCACTTCTTAATAAAGAACACAAAATGGAAAATCGGTTATATCGAACAAATTCTCCAGTCCCGTCGAGTTCGTTACAACCGATTTTGACAGTATAGTTGAAGTTCCCACTGGGGTGACTTGTGAGTTCAAAGCTGCTAATTGTTAACTAAACTAGTGTTGTAAGATATTGTACGGGGACGACCTGGGCATCTCGTGCGACCAAACCTAAATCTCTGAACGCGTTCGTCGCGATTGTCATCGAAAAAACGTCAAAATCATACGCGCCATTACATTTGTCATTATTTTTAAAATCGACCAAAGATAATGGAATGCAGAGATATATAACTTTCCAGTGGAATGGCGGCTGCCTACAAGGTGTTTTCCAGAAAAATTCATGAAGTCACACACACTTGCTTATTACTATTCTAGTATATGTGACTTCATGAATTGGACTTTAATGCAAGAATTCGGTATTTTCTGCTGTGTATTTCATAATTTTTTTCATTTTAATACCTTCACAAAAACCAAACAAAATCAATACAAAACACAGAACAATTAAACACCGCGATAAAGAAAGATGGTTCGCGGTCGGCCATTAAGCAGGCAGCACACTTGTGTGTACACCGGTGTAGGGGTGCGGTAATGTGTGCTGTGTGTGGGCAGGTGTGCACACCGATTTTTGGTGTCAGACACGGTGGGAGTAAAAATCAAAAGTTTTTGATTTTTGGTGTCGGTGTCTCGATCGGTGTGATGTGTGTGGGGATGCACGCGTACTTTCAGTTCTCAGTTGCATCCGAATCGTTGAGACCACTTACATAACTAAAGTGTGTAGGATTTGGTGTGGCGTGTGTGGCGGAATGCCACAATTTCCTTTCCCATTGGTTTCGAAATATTAGTACACAAATAATTTACGAAAATAGATCCACCCGATGCGATGCCTTTCTTTGCTGTTCAAAAAATTCACGCAAATGTTAACAATCTCCACCAGTTGTCAAACTCAAATGCACTTGTATTGGAAAATCTCGAAATTTTTTCAGATTTATACATACTGCCACAATTCTAATATGCTTTGCACAGCTGTTTTACGTCATTTTAAGAAGTTTGCTTTCAAGCCAATTGCGCAAAATTTCGTGAAAACCAAAATAATGAAATACATACAACCATGGATATAATTTTGGAGGAATTATTTATTACCTTCATAGCCTTCCTCGTCATCTGAAGACTATGAATCACCAAAAATACTAAACTTGTATCTACAACAGGGAAAACATTTTTGAAGTCGATATCCATTTGTGTTTTTTGCAAAAAAAAATGCAGATTGAACAGATTGAATTGCTGCCAAATAACGCACTAATACATTTATAAAAGCAGATCAATTTCGTTGTGCGTTCCATTGGCAGCGTTAAATCGGAGATCTGAAAAAGATTTCTGGTGGTCCCAATGGAAAACGACATGAAGCAAATCTGAGAAAATATCTAGATTCGCAAAAGTGCTCTGAAATCTGAAAAAGATTGCTTTTTTTGTACACAACGAACATAAAAATTGCTCTGACGGGAAAACAAGTGCTCTGAGAGCGCCCAATCTAATACCACATTAGTTTTGCAGTACGCAACTGCTGCGAAATGATGGCGGAAAATTGGATAATTGTAGTAGATTGCTTGGTAAAATTCTTCACTATCTTTGTCCGGGACATTATTTCCTTTCAAAAATGTGACATTTGTACTGCAGTGTCACCAGCTTTTATAGGAGGTATGGAGCCAAATTGAAAAAAAAAAATATTCCCTACGAAAATAATTAAAACTCCACTCCACTGATAGGATTCCATAAGAAAAAACTTCTTGACAGATGGTACAGTAAAGAAATTAAATTATTAACTGAATAGTTGATCGGAAAAAGGACAGCGAAACGTCTGCGAAAAGGCAGCGGAAAATAATTTGCGGAGCAGCTGCTGCACAAGCAATCAAGAATAATCCCAATTAAGACTATTTAGGTTAGGTTAGGTTAGGTTTCTGCGTGGGTACGGCAAAAGCGAGTCCTGCCGCACCCCACTTAGGTCCATGTGGAACCATTGTGATTCCCTTATTGGGGGGTTAGCCGATGTTGTTGGCGTTAGCGTTGTTCCCTCTGGGTTACTCGACCTTGTCCAGCCATCCTGATGCGTTTATGAACCTCTAAAGATTAGATAAAGAGACATCGGAAAGTTCATGTATGTCATGTAAGTAATATCTTCCAAGTGTTCTATTCCTCAAGAGACTAGGGCATTGACTGAGGAAGTGAGGTGTGTCCTCGTGTACCTCCTCGTCTCCGCAACCTCTGCATATATCGTCATTCTTGAGTTAAATTTTCACCGTGTGGTTTCTTAGGAAGTTGTGACCCGTTAGGACCCCTACCAGTTTATACATAGACGTTCTATAAAACCGCATAAGCTTGATAGTCTGACTTGGATTATATTCCGGCCATAGCTTCCGTGATATTTCGCAGGTAGTTAATTCTTTCCACCTGTTGTTGGGTTTGGTATTGCTAAAATTGACACTATATGGGCAGCTTCGGCGATTGCCAGAACCTCCGCCTGAAAGACACTACTGTGATCGGGTAGTCTGATTGAGTGGTGTATATTTAACTATTCAGAGAAAATTCCAGCACCTGTTCCACAGGTAAAATAAAAGTGTGCGAAAAGAGAGTGGAGAATTTTATCAAGCAATCTACTACAATTACCCACTTTTCCACCATCATTTCGCAGCAGCTGCGTACTGCAAAACGAAAAGGAGAACGAAATTTTTCGTTCATGATTTCGTTGTGACTTTTGTATGGGGTTTTACGTTTCGGATCATCTGCATACTACGCAACACGAAGGAAAGATATCCATCTCTTTTAATTATTTCATCTATGGTTCAAACTTAAGCTAAGATTAGACTGTATGCCAATCAAGCATATGAATGCCAAAAGGCAAATGACCAGATTAGCTGTCAAATGAACAAAATGCCAGGATTATCAAGACTGTATATTAGACTATATGACCAAAATTACCAATATAGTCATATTTGACATGATTGTCATTTGAGGCATTTGGTATTTATTACCAAAAAGAGAACGAAAATTAAAATGAATCACAATTCTACGAAATCAAACACCGATGACAACAAAATAATTCCTGTTCCATCAAAAATGCCATTAATGCCATAACGAAATTTCAATTAAAAGCATATGGGCATATAAGGCTACATGCTGGCATTTGTACCTATTGTCCCATTACACCATATGCTATTTGGGCATTTTTATCTGTCAAAATCAGCCTGGTCATATGTGGCATTCAGGTCATTAGAGCATATGAGATATGCCCATTACATTGTATGACCATATTTTGACAGGAGAACTGTCAGATATTGGCATTTTATGACCACTTGGCATACCGTCTAATCTTACCTTTACTTACAATTGTCGAACAGATGAATGAATTTAAAGAGATGCATATATTTCGTATGTCTCTTCCACCGAAAGCCAAGACCAAAGGCAAAGATAATGGAGTACATTCAGATGGGATTTGAAAATACAAAAACAAGAATGTATAAAAATGGGTCTTAGGAGGATAGACGTACGCAAGATGTCCGAGTTGTAGGGGCTGAGTGAGGTCAATGATTCTCGAGATTTTCTCCAGATGAATCCCGAAACCAAAGGACACTATATTCCGCCCCTGGTTACATAAGTGTAACTTGCCGGTCCCACGCCCGGGCAAAAGAGCAGGGAGAGGAGTTAACCTTTATAATAAATCCCTAATCCAAGGCTGAACAGCATACGCCGAGGGATGCATGACTAAGAGGGTGCTTAGTTGCAAGTTTGCGAACATCGGATACCAGGCTACCTCCGATTTCAAGATAGCCTTCCTGTGGTTAGACGGGTAGACTACGGGCGACCGATTATATCCCGCATACTCGTGGGTCCAAACAGATTCAATAAAAAATATAAATACCATCGAGAATGATGCCTCTATTAATGTATCATCGAATAGAGATGTTAACATTGAACACCGTGCCGGAAATAACGAGATATCTGCCACTCGCTGCCTAGACGAAAACTCGTCTCATCTAAGCGACTCGATCTCTGAGACAAGCACTTCGTGCAACGTCAGTAACGTGAACTTCCTGATGCATAGGCGAGCTCAAGACTGATGACAAAACAGGTAAAAACAAGCTGGGATACGTCAGATTTACACCTTCTGAACAACGCCGCTTAAGACAAAAGGATAGAAAAAAGGGAAGTACAAAGGAGCAAGCAAGAGCGTTTTCCAAATCAACGGAAGGCTATAAAGGTCCCGAGGTGAAGTGTATGCGATCCGAAGATAATAGCCCTCCTCAATCCGAAGCAAAGCGAGCTCCGGCCGGCAATACAACCGCCAGCAAAGTATCGTGTAGCAATATAACGAGCTGTGGTAGACTGGGAGTAGTGCCGGCTGATCCCGATTGTAATACCCTTAGTAATGAACAAATGGTTCGAATACAAGAGAAGATTATGGACATCATGATAGAGTTACGGGACGCGGATACAAAACCATCCTTCCGCGGTACGACATTTAAAGCCGGATGGCTAATGCTCATGTGCGCAGATGCTTCTACCGCTGAGTGGACAGAGTACCGGCGTAGCTTACGAAAGAATCCTTGCAATACTGGATGGCCAGAACAGGAACTAAACACTAGGACGTGGAGGTTCTTCAAAGATCGGACGAGAGAGATATCGCCCATATGGTATTTGCTATTAACGATAGCATAATGAAATGGTTGGCTGCGCGGAAGGTAATGGTCTCCTATCGTTTTGGCAAATCAAACTCATCCTGAAAAATGGGGATAGACCGACAGTACAGAGTGTTGTCCAAAGCGAGCGAAACGGTACAGAGTGACTCGAAAGCAATTGAACTCGCACAAAATCTGCCTTAAAGCTCCTGCTAACACGAGCACGAGCAGGAAGCGCTTCAATCAAAAGCTGGTTCACGAAGATCGAAGTGGCAGCAGAAAGAAGATGCAGGGCATAAGTCCGAGAAACAGGCAAGACGGCCTCTCCCCTCAACAGGGTCTCGTAATACGCAGAGGTGATAATAAGCCGAACAGGATATGAAACCCTGAGTACACTCGGAAAAGATGACATCTCTACAGGCTAACCTGCACCACGCTATGGGTGCCTCGGACACTTATATCCAACGATGTGCCGAAAGGAACATCACTCTCGGTTTAATGATAGACTAATTAATAACAAAGACACACATAAAAAGAGAAAGTCACCACCTTGAGATTGCCTCCACGGAGATTGCCTCCATCTCATGCATGTTGTGTCCTTAGCTTGTGTTTCGGAAGTAGTATCACACGAAAGTTGTTGCAATCGAACACATGACTGATGACTGGTGGTTGTTTTTTTTACTTTGGAAGTGCGTATGTAGGTATTTCTTACGTTTCGTATATTTTTCGTGAAAGTACCTATGCCTAGGTATTCTGCTTTTAATCAAGGGAAGGAGATCTTTTTTCGTATTATTGTACTAATGTATGTAGCTGATGGATGTTGCTGTGGTATAATACCCTCTTTTTTTCAAAATTATAGACGAAGGTTATATAGGTATAATTATATATAATTATTTTTTTACGATTTTTGTTTTTTTTTATTCAAGGAATTTAACTTTTTCGTATTTTTTTAATATTCTGTGGTGACTTTTTCTTTGTATGAAGCGGGGTGTCTTATTATTAATTAGTCTATGGTTTAATCCAGGAGCCATGGGCAACAGACGGTAAGATTTTTGGTTTAAATTGCAGAACCATCAGAGAGCTTATTTTCGCCCGAGGAAATTTAAGACCAAGGGCAGCTCTACTTTTTGCGAAAGATATAAAATGTTCTCTCATTCCGGATTTCAATACAAGGGATCTGGTTGCGATCTTGATAGAACGCCACTACGGCCGGTAGCTACAAAAAATTGTATGCGCATCGGCGTAGATGAAGATGAGGTGCCACCTACCCCATTACAGGAACTCGTCCAGTACTGTCAAAACCAGCAAGTGCAAATCATCATCGGCTGCGACGCAAATGCTCACCATAAAATTTGGGGCAGTCGAGATACGAACAAAAGGGGTGAGTCTTTATTAGAATATCTTTATTACAACAATTAAATCATTTTTGCTTAACTCGTAGCATATCTCTACACCCCTATCAGTACTTATAACAGAAAGGCAAATCAACCGAAGGCGCACAATTAAGTTTGACTAAACAGATAAAGGGTGCTTTAAGTAGTTGTAAAGAGATCGCGCTGTGCGCGTTTCTTGACATAGAGGGTGCTTATGACAATACAGGATATGACATCATATCAAAGGCTTTTGCTTCAAAGAAATATAGATGATTCGACCATCAAATGGGTCAAAGCGATGCTTGTAAGCCGGAAAATAACGGCTTCGTCAGGACCAACCACAGCATCTGTTTCTGCCAGCAGAGAAGCGTACTTTCACCTCTACAGTGGTCTTTGATTATAGATAACCTATTACGTAAGCTGGGTTCCTATGGTTTCAATATAATGGGTAATGGTAAAGAAGCAAATGAAGTTACATCACTCATGCAAAGAGCTCTTAAGACAATCCTAGATTGGTGCCGCAGAGAAAACCTTTCTATCAATCGCAATAAGGCTATCATAGTTCCCTTCACCAGGAGAAGAAATTTAAACCTAAACCAAATTTCAATCAATGACACACTCATTGAGTATTCCGATGAAGTCCAATACCTTGGAGTTGCACAAAACAATCGAACGACATCGTCTCGACGATGCTTCTACATCGTGTAGCAATCAAGAAACGACAATCGTCGAAACGATTGGACGATCATCGCTTTTTGTTTCTTCACGATATAATCAAACGCAAATAACCTCGTCAAAACGATTTGATTGACCAATGGCTATTTTGCAATCGTTTCAACATTATTGGTCCATTTGTTCAGTTTAAATTAGGTCAGAGAAGTATAAAAACATATTTAAAGGAAGACACACACTCATGTTCTTTTTGGAGACGACTCGTTTTAATACGAGTTGTAAAAAAATGCATTCTTTGTAAAATAGAAATGGTTATTGCACTTGAGTTTCATTGATTTGTCTTATATTTTTTTTTGCTTGCAACTCGATCCTAAGCAATATTAAATTCTCATCTGTTCCAAGAAATAGAAGATCTTTATTGGCATTTTAAATATTTTACGAAATACATATATATCTATAATGTCGATAACCACTGCATCTGGACACTTACTAATAGATTCCTTATTACCTATCCATTTTTGGATTAAATGAATGACAACAAAGAAAAATAAACAAATTAAAAAAAGACAATTTCCACACATTTTTTGATTTTTTAGGAGCTATAAGCAGCTCAGCCAGCCTGGCACAAGGGGAAGAGATAAACTTTAGTGACCATCCGGAGCTAATGACCCTGTAACGTGCTGCTTGCCTTATCTTGGGTCCTTGCTGGCATGCCAGACTTAGCGTCCGATCTTATCACGCTTGCGAGATTATTGTCTACACCCACCCTTCCATGGCTGTCGTACTCGCCTTGATAGCCCCTTTATATGACATCTTCTCCTTTCTTAACCCCGTTTCATCCTTCCCCTTTATACCCTTCACCTCATCCTCTTATACCCCTCTTACACAAACGCCATTGTTGATTGCTTTTGCATTTTTACAATCGTAATTCAAAAAGTAAATCCTTATATTCGCGTAAACTATGTATTCGCGTTGCTATTGGGCTTCTTTACCGTCTTTTCACTATTGTCTTCTTTTAATTATTTAATTTCATTGGTCCCCTCCCCTTTGAGATTTCTTTCTATATGTTAATGAAAATGTCCAAAAATACTCACCCTTTACTTCTGCAATTGTCGACGTTGTGGCCCCAGCATCCAGGTTGCGTTGTACTTCACGTTGTTGTATCTGTATCACTTTTGGGCTAATTCACTTTTTAAATCATATAGTTAAAGAAATTTCTCATTTATATGTATATGTCCCTATGTCCTTACTTTACTGGTAATACGTATTTTACGAGGATGTAAGGATTTTAATTGTTTAACATTACTTTTCAGCAGAAAGATAAAAAAATCAAGCAACTCTTCGTTGGCATCAAATGCAATATAAATTGAATAAAATTTAAAAAAATATTCGGTCGTGGCCGGGTATGGAACCCGCACAAGAAGCTTGTACTGAGATTTACCGTCACCACTTTTTACTTTTACTTTCACATTCATTTTTATTATCTTCATTCTTTAAACTTAAACACTAGACAAAAACGATTAAATCTAACATTTGTCTTAATTCTAGCTTACTGGCTCTTAGCGAGCGCTATAAACTTAAGTATATCCTTCGAATTATTGCCTTTCTGCCTTAAATATATCTATATTTAAATGGTTTGTTTTTTACATTTCAAGAAACTTCCAAAACTTGAATACTCTATTTATATTTTTTTTTATATAAAACTACTTAAAACTACCTAAGCTCCTTAATCTAAAATTACCTATAATCAGGGTGGTGAGCAATCTCATCGATTGGTCACCATCCTGATTTCGTCCATGGGCGCCTAACAGCCGCCCACAAGGGTTCATCAGTGTCACCGAGTGAGGCAATAAGCGTCGTTCGAGTCTCGGCAGCACTATCATGTTGGCTAGCCCGGCATCTCCCAAAGACCCCCTACTCTAAGCCTAAACCTACAAACTTAATCTAGCTTAACACTAGAGGATGCTACGTTAATAGCGCACCGGCCCGGGGGAGCGTATCAACCCTCACCTCTTCCTTATGCCACCAAAATTCGGTGAACTGCTTTACCGTATCGACCCTGTCCCGATCCGCAATTGAGGTGCTAAAACGGAGGAGCTCCTGAGCATTGCGGGCGTAGATGAGCTGCTTATCCCTGGCGCCGCGGTGGCTGTGGTACATTACCGGCACACCATCTTTTTTTTGGACTAACCCTTTCATATCCACATGGAGAAATGCCTCAGGCGGGATAAAGCCAGACCGAAGCGTACTCTCGTGGTACATTAAACTGGGGTAGTAAGCCCCTGAGATCAGGTTATTATCACTGGCCATCGACCTTGCAACGTACCTCCGAATCACCTTAATAAGGAAATTGTGAATCCTATTCAGTCGAGCCCCATTTTATAGGGTCCTGTTGGGATAATATTCTATATACTCTCATTCAGGAGTTCTAAACAACCCTAGACAGGCCCTGAGACATTGTCTCTCAAACACCCGAATCTTTTCCATATAGGACGTCGCTATATTGAACCACATAAGCGATGATAGGCCTTATAAGGGCCACGTAGCAAATGACCTTCACCCTAGAGTCAAGTTGACTGCTGCGAAATAGTCTCTTTGTCAGAGCGTAGGCCCTCTTAGCCCCAGCAAGACAAGCATCTATATTTTTGTCAAAATACAGATACTGGTCGAGCCAGATGCCAAAATTTCAACTTCCAACCATCGCAATACCTCTTAATTTGCTCGAAGTCACGCTGCAGAAGGATCTTGATGACCTCGATTTTTGGTCCTGACCTGTACGCCACTAAATCGTCCGTGTACGCTATAGCATGTCTGAGGGAACCAGATCACCAGATCACTTGTGTAAAGACTAAACAGGACCGGAGAATTCACTGCTGCCTGTTGTAAGCCGTTTTTAATTTCGAAAACCCTGCTCGAAGTCACGTTGCCAGCTTTGACAACGAACTTCTTTCCTATAAGCATGTCATAAATCATATACAGCAAAGGTTTTTGAATACCCATTCTGGTCAGCTTATACAAAAGCCCCTTCAACCATACGGTATCAAAGGCCTTCTCAAAGTCGACCAGGCAGGCACCCGTGCATTGATTCTTACTTTTATTACACTGAATGTCGGAAACAAGTTTCGCCGCGGCATAAATAGTGTCATGCCCCGCTCTGAAGCCAAACTGGTTGTCCGGAATAATCTTATTTTCCTCAACCCATTTTAAAAGAGATCTATTGACGACTTACCTTGCTAACATTCGGGAGCAAACTAATTGACCGGAGATTAGCAGGTCTTTATCCTTTTTCGGGATAGGGTGTACCACCGCTATTTTCCACTGCGCCGGATAATATGCATTATTCAGCGCATTGTTAAATAGCGTGGCGAAGATATCTATCGCCTCTAGCGGCAGGTGTCTTAATACGACGTTTGGACACCGTCAACTCCCGCCGACTTTTTGTTTTTTAGTGATTCAAAGATGCACCGAAGTTCATCTCTTTTTTTTAACTTTAAAAAATTCATTTTTTTTATTTTTCTTTCTTTAAGCTTACACACTAGACAAAAACGATTAAATCTAATTTAAAACTAATATTTATCTTATTCTAGCTTACTGGCTCCAAGCGAGCGCTCTAAACTTATCAATATCCTTAAAATTATTGCCTTTCGGCCTTAAATTTAACTATTTCTATGATTTGTTTTGTTTTTTAATTTTCAAGAAACTTTAGAAAACTTGAACTCTTTATTATTTGTTTTACTTAAAACTACTTAAGACTACCTAAGCTACTTAACCTAAATTACCTATAATCAGGGTGGTGAGCAATCAAATCGATTGGTCACCATCCTGATCGCGTCCATGGGCGCCTGATAGCCGCCCACAAGGGTTCATCAGTATCACCGAGACTCGAGCGAGGCTATAAGCGTCGTTCGAGTCTCGGCAGCACTATCATGTTGGCTAGCCCGGCACCTCCCAAGGACCCCCTACTATAAACCTAAACCTACAAACTTAATATCTAGCTTAAAATTAAGGAGGATGCTACGTAAGTAGCGCACCGGCCCGGGAGAGCGTATCCACCCTCACCTGTTCATTAAGCCACCAAAATTCGGTGAACTGCTTGACCGTATCGACCCTGTCCCGATCCGCAATTGCGGTACTAAAACGGAGGAGCTCCTGAGCATTGGCGGCGTACCCGTCGTGGATGAGCCGCTTATCCCTCGCGCCGCGGTGGCTGTGGTACAATACCGGCACACCATCTTTTGTCTGGACTAACCCTTTCATGTCTACATGAAGAAATGCCTCAGGCGGGATATAGCCAGACCGAAGCGTACTCTCGTGGTACATTAAATTGGGGTAGTAAGCCCCTGAGATCAGGTTATTATCGCTGGTCATCGCCCTTGCGACGTGCCTCCGAATCACCTTAATAAGGAAATTGTCAATCCTATTCAGTCGAGCCCCATTGTATAGGGTCCTGTTGGGATAGTATTTTATGTACTGAGATTCAGGAGTTCTAAACAACCCTAGACAGGCCCTGAGACATTGTCTCTCAAACACCCGAATCTTTTCCATATAGGACGGTGCTATATTGAACCACATGTGACAGCCATAAGCGATGATAGGCCTTATAAGGGCCACGTAGCAGATGACCTTCACCCTAGAGTCAAGTTGACTGCTGCGAAACAGTCTCCTTGTCAGAGCGTAGGCCCTCTTAGCCCCAGCCAGACAAGCAGCTATATGTTTGTCAAAATACAGATACTGGTCGAGCCAGATGCCAAGATACCGGACCACGTTTTTCACCGCCAACGGCCGCCCCTGCTGTCCAATAATTGTTAATTTTCTCCAGTTTTTTCTGGTATCCCCAGAGGCCCTAGCCAATGGAGTTCTGAACAGGATTGTTTCCGATTTTTGGAAATTGATTTTCAACTTCCAATCATCGCAATACCTCTTAATTTGCTCGAAGTCACGCTGCAGAAGAATGTTAATGACCTCGATTTTTGGTCCTGACCTGTACGCCACTAAATCGTCCGCGTACGCTATAGCATGTCTGAGGGAACCCACCAGATCACTTGTGTAAATATTAAACAGGACCGGAGAATTCACTGCTCCCTGTTGTAAGCCGTTTTTAATTTCAAAAACCCTGCTCGAAGTCCGGTTGCCAGCTTTGACAACGAACTTCTTTCCCATAAGCATGTCATAAATCATATACAGCAAAGGTTTTTGAATGCCCAATCTAGTCAGCTTATAGAAGAGCCCCTCCAACCATACGGTATCGAAGGCCTTCTCAAAGTCGACAGACAGACAGGCACCTGTGCATTGCTTCTTACTTTTATTCCACTGAATGTCGGAAACCAGTTTCGACGCGGCATGAATAGTGTCATGCCCCGCTCTGAAGCCAAACTGGTTGTCCGGAATAATCTTATTTTCCTCAACCCATTTCAAAAGAGATCTATTGACGACTTTCTCGAATACCTTGCTAACATTCGGAAGCAAACTAATTGACCGGAGATTAGCAGGGTTCGTCCTATCTTTATCCATTTTCGGGATAGGGTGTACCACCGCTATTTTCCACTGCTCCGGATAATATGCATTATTCAGCGCATTGTTAAATAGTGTGGTGAAGATATCTATCGCCTCTAGCGGCAGGTGTCTTAATACGACGTTTGGGACACCGTCAACTCCCGCCGACTTTTTGTTTTTAAGTGATTCAAAGATGCACCGAAGTTCATCTCTACTCACGAACAGATGAGTATTTGCATCGGCGATTGTGCCATTTGCACGGTTGTCGTCATTGAACCCGGTGAAACCGTTGTTCTCGGATCGCCAATCTTGAATTTCGGTCCGCAGATAAAAGTGGTTAAGAAAGGCCCTCTCCTCGAGGTTGCGATTACAGCGAACAGGGTTGTTCACCGTATACACAGTCTCAAAGAAAGCTCCCATCAAATTCACCCTCTCCCGCGGGTCTTCGACCACGAAAAAACCGTCGTTCGAGTCAGCACTTTCCGGGCTTATGCCAGCAGTCAGTAGTGTCTGTCTATTCTCGTTCGTCCGAGGTATTCGAACACATGAAATGTCGTTATCATCCTTCCGCCTGAACAGTTTATTTATTTGCGGGAACATTTTCGGACTACTGGGTTTTATAGCCCGAATTTTATTGCCCCAATACAAACTTACAGATTTTCTGTAATTCTCGGTGATCAACTGTTTCAAGTTTTTGATCATCGAATTCAGTGTTCTTAACTCGGGATCGTTCCTGTCAGTGAACTGTCTGTGTAGCCGTTTAAGCCTCGAGAGCAGTCTACTTTTATGTCTGTACAGAGCATCGATTGTCGGGTTTCGATACTTTTCAGTTTGTTCTTCGTCCGTGGAACGTCCTACCCGGGGGATAGTCCGATCCATTGTCTGTTTGATGACGACATTCATTTGCCGTAAATGATTGTCGATCTCATCGTTTGTTAGGTTCCTGTTTGTCGGTGGGTCGATCTCGCAAGAGCGTATGTCGCGTTTTAACACTCTGGAGAAGCGCGACCACTGCGCTTTTCGGTAATCGAAAGAACGCACTTGGTCGTACTGCTCCAGCTGCGTCTGCTCGTTGGGGATCCGTAATACGGCGGCAAGTCTGTAGTGATCACTATCGTACTCCACCGTTCGTAAACAGTTCCGCGTGCTTAGATCAGTGTTTGTTAGTTCCAGTCTTTCGTCAACTAGCGCCAAGTCCAAGAAAGAACCATCTCTAGGGAAAGACGGGATATCCGTCGCGTACAATTCGATTTTGTACTCAATCATGTTATGACGCCACCAGTCGTGAAACTGGTTGCCTCTAGGGTTCGGAATATCATTTCCCCATGCTGCATGTTTAGCATTGAGGTCTCCGCCCAAAAAGTAATAATTATCTTCCGATTGAAGCTCTAAGCAACGAAAAAGCGTCTCGATCTCATTTAAAAATTCAATGCGTCGAGGAGATTCCGGTGCGTAAAACGACACCACATACACTCGCCTCTGGGTATTGAGGGGAATGCATACGATGCATGCTTCCAACACCTGGAACCGGCGCACTTCCCCGCTATATATAACCTTATGGCGCAAGCCTTTACGTACTAAGATAGCGACACCACCTCCCTGTGTGGAGTTGGGCCGGTCTCTTCTAACTACACAATAATTTCTATAGCCCAGTTTGTGCTTCGGGGATAGCTTAGTTTCGCTAACCAGAAGCACATCTGGCTTTTCGGCTTTCAACAAATTGGAAAGATTGATCCTTCTCTCGATCCGGATTAGTGAATTAACATTCACCGCAAGGATCTTTAAGTTTACCTCGTCCAGCGTACCCATCATATTTATGGCGCGGCAGACTCGGCAAACAGCGTCGAATAGATCATGTCTATTCGAGCCGCGTGCTCATTTAATTGTTTCTGGAAATTGTCGATCTTTCCGTGCAGTGACAGAAGGATCGATTTCAAATCCAGATCCGCTTCCGGTGTAGGAACCTTCGGCGCGCTTTTTGTGATTGTGCTACCCGGTCCAGATACCATTTGGGCAAAGGACACATTGGGTGCAACAAAATTAGAGAACGGGCGACTCTTTCGACCCTTCTCTTCTTCGGACCTCTGTTTTCGAGCCTGCACATTCTGTTTTACCTGCTGATACTTGGGACATCCCCTGAAATTAGCAGGATGTCCTGAGCTGTTGCAGAGTACACATGAGAGCTGGCCTCGGTCTTCTACCCTATCGCTACCTAAAGCACATTCCATATGTTTGTGGTCCTTGTTGCACTTAACGCACCTGAACTGCATGTGGCAGTTAGCTGCGGCGTGCCCGAACCTTTGGCAGCGCATACATTGAAGTACACGATCTGACCTCTTTAATTTTTCCCAACGTACTGCATGATAGTACAGGAATCTGATCCTTTTCAGACTATCTATTTTGCTGTCGGGGGTTAATTGTACCAAAAAGAATGGTAATTTGCGGCTACCACCCCTGTCCGCAGGCGAAGAAAACGGCTTGACCCCCACGAACTTAAGGTCTTCGCACTCATAATTCTTGAGCTCGTTTTCGAGCTCCTCTATTTCTATATTAGGATCGATCCCCTTAAGCAGCACAGTTTGTCGCTTTTCTCCTTTTGGAGTGTACGTGAAGTACTCAGCTTCCGCTTTCTCCAGAGCGGTGCGCAACTTTTTGTGCTCCTCCATATTACTGCACATAATAATGTGCTTACTGGCGTTTAGCCTTTTGATATAAAAATTTTTACTAATCAACCTACATAACTTAATGCTATCGCTTATCTCTAGATGACTCACATTTATTGGTGGTACCTTTTGTTTTTTTGACTGTTGTTCTTGCTGTTGCTGCTGCTGTTGTTGTTGTTGTTGCTGCGGCTGCTGCTGCTGTTGTTGTCTCTGCTGCGGCTGTTGTCTCTGCTGCTGCTGTTGTGGTTGTTGTCTCTGCTGCTGCTGTTGCTGCGGCTGTTGTCTCTGCTGCTGTTGCAGCGGTTGCTGTTTTTGTTGTTGTTGCAGTGGCTGTTTTTGTGCCATCTGCTTCTGTTGCTGTTGTTTCTGCTGCTTAAGCAGTGCTTGTTGTTGTTGCTGCTGCTTAAGCTCTTTTTGTTGTTTCTTGTGTTGTTGCTGCTCAGTTTGTAGTTGCTGTAGCTTTTGTTGCTGCTGTTTCAACTTTTCCTGGCGCAATTTCTCCCTTTTCTGGAGGAGCTCTGCAATAAGCCGATCTAGCTGGGCTTCCTCGTCTTCGTGGTCACTTTGCTTTTCTGCTTCGGCGTCCAGTAATTGGTAGGAATTACGTTCGCCTAAGTATCTTCCCTCGCCCCCTTCGGACTCGTAAGAGTAGCTGAGACCATCAGAGTCATCGTCTGTCTCTTTTGCTGACGAGGTTGTTCGTGACGTCATCATCACGTCGTCTGCCTTCGGTTTCCTTTTGTGTTGGAGATTTGGTGTCGGCTTTAATTTTCTCCGCCTTTTTTCTGTCGACTGTACCTGTGCCAATGCTGCGGTACTCGTTGATGGTACGTCTTTTGTTGTTGTTAGTGCTGGTACTGCACCGGCACTTCTTGTTGTTGATGTTGATGCTGCTGCTATTGGTGTTTCTGTAGTTGTTGTTGTTGTTGTTTTGACCTGCTTGGTCACGCGTTTTGGCAACGGGGTATCGCCTTGCGGGACCATCGCCTTGTTTCACTTTCACTTTGTCTTTGTTTGCATTAATTTAAATATTAAAAATTAATCCCCCACTGGGAAACGAACCTGGGTCCTTTCACGTGCGAGCCGAAGACTCGCATTTTTTTTTTTTTTTTTCATTTTAAATTCATTTTTATTTGTATTCTTAATTAAACTTATATACTAGACAAAAACGATTAAATCTAATTTAAAACTAACATTTATCTTAATCTAGCTTACTGGCTCCAAGCGAGCGCTCTAAACTAAACCATATACTTAAAGTTATTGCCTTTCGGCCTTAGATCTATCTATATTTAATTTTGTTTGTTTTTTATTCTTCAAGAAACTTTGAAAAACTTGAATTCTTTATTATTTTAATTTTATTTAAAACTACTTAAAACTACCTAAGCTACTTAACCGAAATTACCTATAATCAGGGTGGTGAGCAATCAAATCGATTGGTCACCATCCTGATCGCGTCCATGGGCGCCTGACAGCCGCCCACAAGGGTTCATCAGTGCCTCCGAGACTCGAGAGAGGCTATAAGCGCCGCTCGAGTCTCGGCAGCACTATCATGCTGGCTAGCCCGGCACCTCCCAAAGACCCCCTACTCTAAGCCTAAACCTACAAACTAATAACTACCTTAAAACTAGGGAGGATGCTACGTTAGTAGCGCACCGGCCCGGGAGAGCGTATCAACCCTCACCTCTTCTTCAAGCCACCAAAATTCGGTGAACTGCTTTAACGTATCGACCCTGTCCCGATCCGCAATTGCGGTGCTAAAACGGAGGAGCTCCTGAGCATTGGCGGCGTATCCGTCGTGGATGAGCCGCTTATCCCTCGCGCCGCGGTGGCTGTGGTACAATACCGGCACACCATCTTTTTTCTGGACTAACCCTTTCATATCCACATGGAGAAATGCCTCAGGCGGGATAAAGCCAGACCGAAGCGTACTCTCGTGGTACATTAAATTGGGGTAGTAAGTCCCTGAGATCAGGTTATTATCGCTGGCCATCGCCCTTGCGACGTGCCTCCGAATCACCTTAGTAAGGAAATTATCAATCCTATTCAGACGAGCCCCATTGTATAGGGTCCTGTTGGGATAGTATTTTATGTACTGAGATTCAGGAGTTCTAAACAACCCTAGACAGGCCCTGAGACATTGTCTCTCAAATACCCGAATCTTTTCCATATAGGACGGCGCTATATTGAACCACATAGGACAGCCATAAGCGATGATAGGCCTTATAAGGGCCACGTAGCAGATGACCTTCACCCCAGAGTCAAGTTGACTGCTGCGAAATAGTCTCTTTGTCAGAGCGTAGGCCCTCTTAGCCCCAGCAAGACAAGCATCTATATTTTTGTCAAAATACAGATACTGGTCGAGCCAGATGCCAAAATTTCAACTTCCAACCATCGCAATACCTCTTAATTTGGTCGAAGTCACGCTGCAGAAGGATGTTAATGACCTCGATTTTTGGTCCTGACCTGTACGCCACTAAATCGTCCGCGTACGCTATAGCATGTCTGAGGGAACCCACCAGATCACTTGTGTAAATATTAAACAGGACCGGAGAATTCACTGCTCCCTGTTGTAAGCCGTTTTTAATTTCGAAAACCCTGCTCGAAGTCACGTTGCCAGCTTTGACAACGAACTTCTTTCCCATAAGCATGTCGTAAATCATATATTGCAAAGGTTTTTGAATGCCCAATCTGGTCAGCTTATAGAAGAGCCCCTCCAACCATACGGTATCGAAGGCCTTCTCAAAGTCGACCAGGCAGGCACCCGTGCATTGTTTCTTACTCTTATTCCACTGAATGTCGGAAACCAGTTTCGACGCGGCATGAATAGTGTCATGCCCCGCTCTGAAGCCAAACTGGTTGTCCGGAATAATCTTATTTTCCTCAACCCATTTCAAAAGAGATCTATTGACGACTTTCTCGAATACCTTGCTAACATTCCGAAGCAAACTAATTGACCGGAGATTAGCAGGGTTCGTCCTATCTTTATCCTTTTTCGGGATAGGGTGTACCACCGCTATTTTCCACTGCTCCGGATAATATGCATTATTCAGCGCATTGTTAAATAGTGTGGCGAAGATATCTATCGCCTCTAACGGCAGGTGTCTTAATAAGACGTTTGGGACACCGTCCACTCCCGCCGACTTTTTGTTTTTAAGTGATTCAAAGATGCACCGAAGTTCATCTCTACTCACGAACAGATGAGGATTTTCATCGGCGATTGTGCCATTTGCACGGTTGTCGTCATTGAACCCGGTGAAACCGTTGTTCTCGGATCGCCAATCTTGAATCTCGGTCCGCAGATAAAAGTGGTTAAGAAAGGCCCTCTCCTCGAGGTCGCGGTTACGGCGAACAGGGTTGTTCACCGTATACACAGTCTCAAAGAAAGCTCCCATCAAGTTCACTCTCTCCTGCGGGTCCTCGACCACGTAAAAACCGTCGTTCGAGTCGGCACTTTCCGGACTTATGCCAGCAGTCAGTAGTGTCTGTCTGTTCTCGTTCGTCCGAGGTATTCGAACACATGAAATGTCGTTATGATCCTTCCGCCTGAACAGTTTATTTATTTGCGGGAACATTTTCGGACTACTGGATTTTATAGCCCGAATTTTATTGCCCCAATACAAACTTACAGATTTTCTGTAATTTTCGGCGATCAACTGTTTCAAGTTTTTGATCATCGAGTTCAGTGTTCTTACCTCGGGATCGTTCCTGTCAGTGAACTGTCTGTGTAGCCGTTTAAGCCTCGAGAGCAGTCTACTTTTATGTCTGTACAGAGCATCGATTGTCGGGTTTCGATACTTTTCAGTTTGTTCTTCGTCCGTGGAACGTCCTACCCGAGGTATAGTCCGTTCCATTGTCTGTTTGATGACGTCATTCATTTGCCGTAAATGACTGTCGATCTCATCGTTCGTTAAGTTCCTGTTTGTCGGTGGGTCGATCTCGCATGAGCGTATGTCGCGTTTTAACACTCTGGAGAAGCGCGACCACTGCGCTTTTCGGTAATCGAAAGAACGCACTTGGTCGTACTGCTCCAACTGCGTCTGCTCGTTCGGGATCCGTAATACGGCGGCAAGTCCGTAGTGATCACTATCGTACTCCACCGTTCGTAAACAGTTCCGCGTGCTTAGATCAGTGTTTGTTAGTTCCAGTCTTTCGTCAACTAGCGCCAAGTCCAAGAAAGAACCATCTCTAGGGAAAGACGGGATATCCGTCGCGTACAATTCGATTTTGTACTCAATCATGTTATGACGCCACCAGTCGTGAAACTGGTTGCCTCTAGGGTTCGGAATATCATTTCCCCATGCTGCATGTTTAGCATTGAGGTCTCCGCCCAAAAAGTAATAATTATCTTCCGATTGAAGCTCTAAACAACGAAAAAGCGTCTCGATCTCATTTAAAAATTCAATGCGTCGAGGAGATTCCGGTGCGTAAAGCGACACCACATACACTCGCCTCTGGGTATTGAGGGGAATGCATACGATGCATGCTTCCAACACCTGGAACCGGCGCACTTCCCCGCTATATATAACCTTATGGCGCAAGCCTTTACGTACTAAGATAGCGACACCACCTCCCTGTGTGGAGTTGGGCCGGTCTCTTCTAACTACACAATAATTTCTATAGCCCAGTTTGTGCTTCGGGGATAGCTTAGTTTCGCTAACCAGAAGCACATCTGGCTTTTCGGCTTTCAACAAATTGGAAAGATTGATCCTTCTCTCGATCCGGATTAGTGAATTAACATTCACCGCAAGGATCTTTAAGTTTACCTCGTCCAGCGTACCCATCATATTTATGGCGCGGCAGACTCGGCAAACAGCGTCGAATAGATCATGTCTATTCGAGCCGCGTGCTCATTTAATTGTTTCTGGAAATTGTCGATCTTTCCGTGCAGTGACAGAAGGATCGATTTCAAATCCAGATCCGCTTCCGGTGTAGGAACCTTCGGCGCGCTTTTTGTGATTGTGCTACCCGGTCCAGATACCATTTGGGCAAAGGACACATTGGGTGCAACAAAATTAGAGAACGGGCGACTCTTTCGACCCTTCTCTTCTTCGGACCTCTGTTTTCGAGCCTGCACATTCTGTTTTACCTGCTGATACTTGGGACATCCCCTGAAATTAGCAGGATGTCCTGAGCTGTTGCAGAGTACACATGAGAGCTGGCCTCGGTCTTCTACCCTATCGCTACCTAAAGCACATTCCATATGTTTGTGGTCCTTGTTGCACTTAACGCACCTGAACTGCATGTGGCAGTTAGCTGCGGCGTGCCCGAACCTTTGGCAGCGCATACATTGAAGTACACGATCTGACCTCTTTAATTTTTCCCAACGTACTGCATGATAGTACAGGAATCTGATCCTTTTCAGACTATCTATTTTGCTGTCGGGGGTTAATTGTACCAAAAAGAATGGTAATTTGCGGCTACCACCCCTGTCCGCAGGCGAAGAAAACGGCTTGACCCCCACGAACTTAAGGTCTTCGCACTCATAATTCTTGAGCTCGTTTTCGAGCTCCTCTATTTCTATATTAGGATCGATCCCCTTAAGCAGCACAGTTTGTCGCTTTTCTCCTTTTGGAGTGTACGTGAAGTACTCAGCTTCCGCTTTCTCCAGAGCGGTGCGCAACTTTTTGTGCTCCTCCATATTACTGCACATAATAATGTGCTTACTGGCGTTTAGCCTTTTGATATAAAAATTTTTACTAATCAACCTACATAACTTAATGCTATCGCTTATCTCTAGATGACTCACATTTATTGGTGGTACCTTTTGTTTTTTTGACTGTTGTTCTTGCTGTTGCTGCTGCTGTTGTTGTTGTTGTTGCTGCGGCTGCTGCTGCTGTTGTTGTTGTCTCTGCTGCGGCTGTTGTCTCTGCTGCTGCTGTTGTGGTTGTTGTCTCTGCTGCTGCTGTTGCTGCGGCTGTTGTCTCTGCTGCTGTTGCAGCGGTTGCTGTTTTTGTTGTTGTTGCAGTGGCTGTTTTTGTGCCATCTGCTTCTGTTGCTGTTGTTTCTGCTGCTTAAGCAGTGCTTGTTGTTGTTGCTGCTGCTTAAGCTCTTTTTGTTGTTTCTTGTGTTGTTGCTGCTCAGTTTGTAGTTGCTGTAGCTTTTGTTGCTGCTGTTTCAACTTTTCCTGGCGCAATTTCTCCCTTTTCTGGAGGAGCTCTGCAATAAGCCGATCTAGCTGGGCTTCCTCGTCTTCGTGGTCACTTTGCTTTTCTGCTTCGGCGTCCAGTAATTGGTAGGAATTACGTTCGCCTAAGTATCTTCCCTCGCCCCCTTCGGACTCGTAAGAGTAGCTGAGACCATCAGAGTCATCGTCTGTCTCTTTTGCTGACGAGGTTGTTCGTGACGTCATCATCACGTCGTCTGCCTTCGGTTTCCTTTTGTGTTGGAGATTTGGTGTCGGCTTTAATTTTCTCCGCCTTTTTTCTGTCGACTGTACCTGTGCCAATGCTGCGGTACTCGTTGATGGTACGTCTTTTGTTGTTGTTAGTGCTGGTACTGCACCGGCACTTCTTGTTGTTGATGTTGATGCTGCTGCTATTGGTGTTTCTGTAGTTGTTGTTGTTGTTGTTTTGACCTGCTTGGTCACGCGTTTTGGCAACGGGGTATCGCCTTGCGGGACCATGGACTGGTCAGCGTCCATCGTCTGATCGCCTTGTTTCACTTTCACTTTGTCTTTGTTTGCATTAATTTAAATATTAAAAATTAATCCCCCACTGGGAAACGAACCTGGGTCCTTTCACGTGCGAGCCGAAGACTCGCATTTTTTTTTTTTTTTTCATTTTAAATTCATTTTTATTTGTATTCTTAATTAAACTTATATACTAGACAAAAACGATTAAATCTAATTTAAAACTAACATTTATCTTAATCTAGCTTACTGGCTCCAAGCGAGCGCTCTAAACTAAACCATATACTTAAAATTATTGCCTTTCGGCCTTAGATCTATCTATATTTAATTTTGTTTGTTTTTTATTCTTCAAGAAACTTTGAAAAACTTGAATTCTTTATTATTTTAATTTTATTTAAAACTACTTAAAACTACCTAAGCTACTTAACCTAAATTACCTATAATCAGGGTGGTGAGCAATCAAATCGATTGGTCACCATCCTGATCGCGTCCATGGGCGCCTGACAGCCGCCCACAAGGGTTCATCAGTGCCTCCGAGACTCGAGCGAGGCTATAAGCGCCGCTCGAGTCTCGGCAGCACTATCATGCTGGCTAGCCCGGCACCTCCCAAAGACCCCCTACTCTAAGCCTAAACCTACAAACTAATAACTACCTTAAAACTAGGGAGGATGCTACGTTAGTAGCGCACCGGCCCGGGAGAGCGTATCAACCCTCACCTCTTCTTCAAGCCACCAAAATTCGGTGAACTGCTTTAACGTATCGACCCTGTCCCGATCCGCAATTGCGGTGCTAAAACGGAGGAGCTCCTGAGCATTGGCGGCGTACCCGTCGTGGATGAGCCGCTTATCCCTCGCGCCGCGGTGGCTGTGGTACAATACCGGCACACCATCTTTTTTCTGGACTAACCCTTTCATATCCACATGGAGAAATGCCTCAGGCGGGATAAAGCCAGACCGAAGCGTACTCTCGTGGTACATTAAATTGGGGTAGTAAGCCCCTGAGCTCAGGTTATTATCACTGGCAATCGACCTTGCAACGTGCCTCCGAATCACCTTAATAAGGAAATCGTCAATCCTATTCAGTCGAGCCCCATTGTATAGGGTCCTGTTGGGATAATATTTTATGTACTCTGATTCAGGAGTTCTAAACAACCCTAGACAGGCCCTGAGACATTGTCTCTCAAACACCCGAATCTTTTCCATATAGGACGGCGCTATATTGAACAACATGGGACAGCCATAAGCGATGGTAGGCCTTATAAAGGCCACGTAGGAAATGACTTTCACCCTTGACTGCAGTGAAACAGTCTCCTTTTCAGAGGGTAGGCCCTCCTAGCCCCAGTAAGACAAGCATCTATATGTTTGTCAAAATACAGATACTGGTCGAGCCAGATGCCAAGATACCTCACCACGTTTTTCACCGGCAATGGTCGGCCCTGCTGCCCAATATTTGTTAATTTTCTGCAGTTTTTTTCTGGTATCCCCAGAGGCCCTAACCAATGGAGTTCTGATCAGGATTGTTTCCGATTTTTGGAAATTGATTTTCAACCTACAATCCTCGCAATACCTCTTACTTTGCTCGAAGTCACGCTGCAGAAGGATCTTGATGACTTACGAAGGAGCCCGCAAAAAGAAAAAAACAAAGATGAAGTGATCATTAAAAAGGGCCCAAGACAAAAGCCACCAGATCCTAAAATGACGTATGCTCAGGCAGCATCAAAACCAATTGAAATACCAGCAGAGAAAGCTGTAAAACGGAAAGCAGAGCCAAACACTGCAATGGAAATCCTCATGAGACAAATCCTAAACAGGACTGGTTCCATGGAAAACTGCAATAAAACGTTATTAGATAGAATATCATTGCTAGAGTGACAGAACAGCAACAAAGAAGCTGTACCAAAAAGACAAACATAATGAATAGAATACAAATTCTTGAATGGAATGCTAATGGTATCGAGAATCGAAAGGACGAGATACAAGTGACTCTCGATATAAAGCAGATAGATATATGTCTCATTTCTGAAACACACCTTAAATTTACTACTGACTTTAAACTGCAGGGATATGAATTATATCACTCCCCACATCCTCATAATTATGCAAAAGGTGGGGCTGCGGTGTTAATAAAGGTTACGATTGAACACCATATGGAAGCAAAATTCCAATCATGCGCCATCCAAGGAATTTCCATTAGTATAAAAACGAGTAGTGGACAAATATCTCTGGCAGCAGTATACTGCTCTCCTAGCTATAGACTAAAGAAAAATGATTTTAAAAGACTTTTCCGGATATTTCACAATAGATTAATCGCGAGAGGGGATTTTAATGCCAAGAATAAATATTGGGGATCTAGATTTACAAATACTAGAGGCAGAGAATTATATGAAACTATTAAAGAAGTCGGCACCAAATATCACTCAACGGGGAAACCAACCTACTGGCCTACAGATAGGAATAAAACCCCAGATCTTGTCGATTTCTTTATATCCAAAAATATATATTCAAATAAAATAAATATAGAAGAAGGCCCCGATCTTCAAAAGATTAAACAAAACTCTTATCCTCGTGAAAAATGTGAAATTATTACACAGAAGAGGAAAGCTAGAAAACGTTGGCAACCGACAAGGGCGCCCAGCGACAAAACCACACTGAACAACTTAAATAATATGCTCAGAACATCTATAAGAGAATTTAATAACGAGTCTTTAAAAACATATCTTACCAGTCTTACAAATGATGCTAGTACCGACTATTCGCTCTGGAAGGCAACAAAGAAAATGAAAAGGCCAATAGCTCACATTCCGACGGTAAAAACCAGAGAAGGTAACTGGGCAAAAAGCAGTCAAGAAAAAGCAAATGCTTTTGCAGAGTACCTTGAGAACGTCTTCAAACCTTATGAAGATAAAGATTATCAAGGAAACGAAGAAAGGTGCGAAGAAGACAGACCTATTCGGCCGGTGACAGCTAAAGAACTTGCCAAAGAAATCAAAGAAGGCATTAACATAAAAAAAGCCCCAGGGTTCGATTTAATCACATGGGAAATTTAAAAAAAAATTCCTCGAAAAGGTTTAAATAAACTAGCGCAGATTATAAATGCTGCATTTAAGTTGAGATATGTGCCAAGTATGTGGAAGGTCGCCGAGGTAATAATGATACCAAAACCAGGTAAACCCCCTATCGAAGTAACCTCATATCGCCCAATATCGATACTACCAATGTTGTCCAAGCTATTCGAAAAAATGCTGGCAAAACGTCTGGAAAAAATAATTGATGAAAAATCGCTAGTTCCAATTCATCAATTTGGGTTTAGAAACAAGCACTCTACAATTAATCAGGTTCATAGAATCACAGATAAAATCGAAAAAGAGAAAAATATGTGCTTCACAATATTTCTTGATATAGCACAAGCTTTCGATAAAGTCTGGTATAAGGACTGATCCATAAATTACAAAGGCAACTGCCGAAGCAGTATTCGACAATTCTGGAGTCATATATAACAGTTCGATACTACAGAATTAAACAAGAGCAGAGTACTCAACACTAAGAGCAATTAAAGCTGGTGTACCACCAGGTAGTGTGCTAGGTCCAGTTCTATACCTTCTTTTTACTAGCGATTTACCTGAAAGTGAAGAAACTATTATAGCAACTTTTGCAGATGACACTGCTGTGCTTGCTGTTGGAGCAACCGTCGAAATACACCACCTTTTCCTCGATTTCAAGGCCGCCGTGACAGCATTTATAGGGACGATGTCTATTTTTGGCATCCCTGCTAAGCTCGTCCGTTTGTGCAGGATGATGATGGAGAATAAGCGCTGCTCCATCAAGGTTAGTAAAGAACTCGCCGAGACCTTTGATGTCAAAAAAGGTTAAGACGAGGCGATGCGCTGTCATGTGACTTCTTCAATAACGTTCTTGAAAGAATAGTTCAAAACTCGAATGCCAGCATCAGAGGCATGATCTTTTAAAAGTCCCTCCAATTATCACCGTACGCCGATGACCTTGACATAAGTGTTAGAACTCAGCGTGATGTATATGGAGCCTGAGGCGGCGAAGATGGGTTTGGCGATAAATGTGGTCAAGACAAAGTGTATGCTGTTAATTAAAAAGGACACCCAAGACCGACGTCTTGGACAGGACAGGACGTTAGGGATTTTGTCTACCTGGGCTCTGGTATGAGCTCTTGCCAACCGCTGTTTCTTTGGGCTAATAAGGTTTCGATAGGAAAATTCTTCGAATGATGTTTGGTCCCGTCTGCATAGACGGTGAATGGAGGAGGAGATACAACGACGAACTGTACGGGTTGTACAGCTACATTGACCTAGTCAGAAGAGTAAAGGTCCAACGACTGAGGTGGATTCAAATTCACACCCGAGGGACGGCGAGAAACTGGAGACAGCTGGTTAAAGATCGTGCTAGCTGGAGACGCCGAGGTCCACCCGACTGTAGTGCCACTTTAAGTAAGTAATTTCTGTTTAGAAGCGACACAGCCAGAAAATTAAAATTAAATCGAAATAGATTTAAACATGCTTAAAACTTAATTATGTTCGAACTCGAGGTAAGCGGTTATGGTTTGTAGCCACTGATATAATGCAAACCTTTTCTTCTCCTTCTCTTTACGTTATAATCTTTCTTCTCCCTCGTAGAACGAAATTCTTTAAAACGTTTAATGTTCTTGAAATTACACTGCCGCCTAAGAAGTCTAACTTCAAAAAGTCGTTAAGGTCAACGAACTATGCAACTGAACTTTGTATACAGTTCTACTTTTATAATTATTTGCAGAGAATAAGGTAAGATTAATTTTGTTGCATTTTATTTAACAAGGTATAACCGCCTACAAATCAGAATAGAAATACTTAAGTGTTTTTTTCTGTCATATTTCGAGCATAATCTCGTACGGTAATCTATGAATGCTTAAAATGCCATCAGTTTTGTGAAATAATTATATTAAGGGAAGCATTTGCTCATTTGTAGCACGTAGTTAATCTTCACACTAACGGCTCTCGTGAAAAGTATAACACGTATACACGTATGAATTTATTTTGTAATGATTTTTTTCTCATTCATTCTGTTAACCTGGTAATATGGATTGTGCTTGCCTTAGAAAATGTTTTGGCTACTTATATTTTAAATTGCATTGCTATTTTTCTTGTTATGAAACTTTCAGTTTTTGGCAGAGCTGTGAAGAAATCTTCGTATTTAACCGCCCTTTTTAAGTTAGACGCTGGTCGGTATCACACGCAGGCAATGCACATAAGACTTGTTTTGATTTTGACCTTCAATCTCATTACCCTTTCGACTCAAAAACCCACAACACACCTGAAAGCTGACCAATATTTGTTCAGGCTTAAATCAGTCATACAGAAAAAGCATTACAAATTCAATAAATATGTTTTCGATCTTATCTAATTAAAGTTAATACACATATAGGTAGGTATACATGAATTAGATTGACTAAATGCTTTTAAAGTCAAGTAACTGTAAAAAGTAAGGGGAACATAACCATTACATGAATATACACAAAATATATGTATTCCAGTCAACGTAGTATCCTTGTCCTTGCCACCACAAGATGTAGAAAACGCAAAAACCAATTACAATTTTACAACTAAATACTCTTTATTATATCAGCAGGGAGTCTTGCGAAGAAACCGTCGATGATAGAAAATACATTTTTATCATGCGATTGAACTGCTGCTGAACATTTGCAAATTGGTATTTGCGAAGTGTGCAACAGATTTCCGATAATATAATAATCTATATTCCTTAAAGTTAACTTAGTGAACCGAATTGTTTCTACATTAATTTGTGTAAGACAGGAAATATACCTCATCGGCATTTTCGTTAATAAAGTGTTGTTCTTAACTCTAAAGTTTAAATTTTTTTTCTCAGCATTTAATATTTCATTTCAATTCAAATTCAAATAGATCTGATAAATATCTAGCTACGTGTTCAAAGACCTAAATTTATACATATTTTTTTTTAAAGAACTCTGGTTCATACTGACTTAACGAAACATATTTACGGGTGGAGGTGGTACAGTGAATCCCACCTACGGCAAGAAGTAGGTCTTGTGTGATACTCTCCAATTAGGGTTCCCCTTACCGCGGTTTGTTAATAATTTGTTGTTTTTTTCGTCCTTGTTGCCGTTTCTCATACCAATAGCCATCGACTGTTTTCTGACCTGCAGTGTTCAGTGATGAAGTTTGTGATTTTTGCATTTGTCTAAGAGCAGTAACACAATAAAAACATAAGGATTCTAATGTAATGAATAATTGGCTCGTGTGTATTTTCGTTAACCTAAAGTTTGTTCTACTGTCTTTCAATCACAGCTTTAGAAGCTGCATTATGCGTTTTCATCCTTAAAACATATCGAAGGCCGCTAAAGTTAAAATTCCATCAAACGCTTGAAATGATAAATATTTTTAATATGAATTGGCCAAAATTGGTTATTCGAAGTTCTGTTTTTCAAAATTTTGTTTTCCCAAAATTCTGTAAGAGTAAAATTCTATAAATAATGAACAGAAATCGTTCTTAAATTCACTTTTTTACATTAAAAATTGGGACAATCTGTACGAGTGTGTATGTAAGATTATGTTGAACGCCTATTTACCTAAATTTAACGATAAATAAGAAAGAAAATGAGACTATTTCACATTGCTTATCTCAGAAGATTTTGATCCAAAAGTATGAAAACAAGTCTAAAACAAGGTCAAGTTTTGTAACTTTTTATCCACATACCCACCTCGCACCCACCCTACAGTGATTATTATATTTTATTTTTTCAATTTCAATATTAATTCAACAATTGTTATATAGATACATACTGAATCTAAAAAAGTTATAGTTAAGAATAATTAGAAACTTTTTTATTTGAAAGTAAAAATAATAGTAATGTCACTTCATGAAAAATAGCATTTAGATGTGGAGTAAAAAATTGGAAAATAAAACAAAAATTAAAGCAAAAAAACTTTAATTTCCTCTTGATCGAAACTGAGAAGCCAAATTTTAACTTTATTTATAAATTCGAAGATCTAATTACACGAATATTCAGGAAAATTATTAAACAGTTTACGGGATACATACAACGGAGTAGAAGTTTTTGAGCAAAGCGGTGCGAAAAATAGGCAAAACTACAAATTACTTGAATAACTACACGAAAAAAAAAAAAAAAAATACAAATGTTAGCAATTGGACTTTTCATGTAGCCACCTCTCATAAAATGAAACTTTAAAGTAATACAAATGTAGAATTTTCAATGTTCGGAATAAAACCATAGAACGAGCGAAGCGATGTTACACAAAACAACAAATAGCAACTAATACCATACTGCAATTTTGATTTGAATATTACGAAATAAACTTCTTCTACAGTATTTTCTAAGAAGATAAAGGCTACGGACAGTAGATCGAAAATATTGTTTTAAATTTTAAATATATTCAGACCAACTCATATTTTGCCCAAAAGTAACACCAACATATTTAAACTGTTTTACCTGTTCAATTTTAAAACACTTTGTCCCACAGGATATTTGGTAATTAGACAACGTTCTTACAGGTACCACATCACATGACGGATCTATTACAATTTAGTTCGCAAAAAAAGATTTCGTATTTAAGTTACTCTTGCATAAAAGAGCTGAGCTTCATTAATTTAGCACGAGGACGATCGCGGTCGCCAGTTCACATCACCTAAACGTGAGATGACCAGCCCTCGAATTGCTCGTGAAGAATTTCCAATGTTTTATGAGCTTTGTGGCACGTAGCGCCGTTCTGGTAAAAAAAATTTTTGCGACTGTATCCAACAGTCCTGAAGTGTGTGTAAACACCGTGCGTGCGGTATGTGTGTGGCTTGATACACGTCATTGAGAAAAGAGGGAATTGTAATAACCGTATTCTTGATATATCATGAAATAACAATAATTTATTCGTTCTGTGCTAGTTTCGGTAGAATAGATACAATCGGATTGTGTACATTGCGAGACGAGTTCTCCATTCACGCGAGCGTTCAGTATTCGTTTTTCCAACCTTTTTTCCGACTTACTTTACTTGCACGTAAACGCGCCCTGTAATCTTTTGCACGTTCTGCATCTTTCTTTCCCATATCTGAAAATATTTTAATGCATCTTCAATGACGGCAAAACATTGCATTATTGTCAGAAAAATGGAATTGTACCAATTACGTATTTTCCTGTATTTTTCTGCGTTTTACAATTTAAACGCATGTAGGTACCTACAGATGCGAGTTGGATGACAGTTGAGGTTAAGGAGTCACAACTGAATGAATTATAAGCCGTGTATTAAACAGTGAAATCGAACAGTGAAACAACGCGCACTTAGATGTTTACACTTCAACAAACACTCCTAACATATGCAGTGGAAAATACCCGTTTGCATTTCCATCCCCGCAAGTTAAATGACATAACTGTTATACAGTGAATGAAAGTGTCATTGGAATTTCATTCGGCTTGCATTGCATATTGTAGAGGTGCTGGTCTACGACATTTTTGTTAGTTGTTGTCCAGCTGTGATTTCTGCGTGCCTGGTAATTCACGAAAGATTTGGCACCGAATTTCCTCGAGATGTCCGTCACAGGGAAGAAATGTGAGACCATCATATATGAAAAACATGCTTTATTTCACATCAACAAAAAGCTGATATTAATATGCCCCAGCTCATAAATGTATGCAGTGATAAAAACGTATGCAATGATAAAATGTATGCAATGATAAAACACCGTGACGCATTTCCGTTCCCGCAAATTAAATGTGTGGAATTACTCCACGAGATTCCAACAACGCGCGCTTAGATGTTTACACATCAACAACATGTTGTTGGTGGCCATATCATCCAATTCAGGCCAAAAGAAGTTGTTCGTTCTCTAAAGAATAACCAGTGATTTTTTCGGAATGCATTGGACGCTCTTGGATCTCATGTGAACTGGTATAGTCTCGAATTCAACAATTTTGTTTGTTAACGTACTCATTGATCCAGAAATGGGTCTCATCGCTGAGTATGATTTTTCGGTGAAAATTAGAATCAATTTCCAATCCAACTGCTCCAGAGCCCATTCAGCGAACATAATTATGTCGTTGTCTATGGTCGTTAAGCTTCAGCTCCTGGGTCAATTGAAATTTGTACGGGTCCAGGCCCGAGTCACGACGTAAAATTCGCCAAACTGCGGTCTGCGAAAGGCCGAGTTATTTTGAGCGACTCGAAATCGACTGCCTCGGATTCTTCTGCATACTCTCGACAGCAGATCTAGCGTTTTGTCGACGTACTGAGTGTTGTTATATCCGTTACTGAACCAGTAACTCAAAATTTATCCACCACACTGCGAATAGTCCCCTCGGTAGGACGACTACGGCGACCGTAAAATGGGCGATGCGTGCGGAACTTTGCCCGAACACGAATTGTCCACGACGTACAATGCGGAAGGTTTGCACACACATGAGATTGATGCAACAAATTTCCAGCGATTGTCCTTGCGAGTTATTATCTGTCATAGTGAAAGCGAGACACTCAGGATATTGAAGACGCTAAATTCTCCAACAGGGGTTCAGTCGCGCCGCCGAGACTCGAGAGAGGCCATTAGCCTCGGCCAAATCTCGGAAGTACTCATTCATGTTGGCTAGACCGGCCCCTCCCAAAGACTCCCTACGCTAAACATATCTAACTTAAATCTAGCTTTAAACTAAAGAGCATGCTTCGTAAGTAGCGCACCGGACCGTGAGAGTGGATGCGGATTCATACTCGTAGTAGCTAGTAGGTATGTGTCGTTTTCTGGGTTGACTTCAGACTGTTCACGTCCGTGTGTTGATGCTCTTTTGGTGTTTGCGATGTTTGGTCATCTTGGTATTATCCTCGATCGTGAGTTATCTCGGTCGATTCGTAAAGGGTAGGGTTGCCCTGACTAGGTCTCTTGGGAATATCTCCACGTTCAGCAAAGGCAGCACTTAAAGGTACTGCTGCTCTGGGATGTGTTGCTGGTCCGCAATCCTTCGGACTAGTGGATTTGAGTGGCTGGAGGTGAGGGTATACTTTTCCAGCTGTATGACTTTGGCATCTTCATAGAGTATTGAACTTAGGATATATTTCTTCCGAAGTGGATCTAAGTGGAGTCCTGTGCATATTCTCAAGACTTTTCTTTCAAAAACTCCCAGCTTCTTCATATATGTATTGGAGACGGTATACCAAGTGGGGAAGCCGAAGGTTACTACCGACCTTAGGAGTTGCTAGTACAGCAGCAGTTGTATTGATTTACTAAGATTAAGAAACGCGAGTGATGCCTTCCTGAGAACAGCCTTCACGTGTGGGTTGACAATATACTTGATGTTGCTTGTATTTGCAAGTGATGATCCGTCAGGTAAGTTTATCTTTTTGATGTGTCTTCTTACACAAATTAGTTCAGGTTTCCCCTGTAGATGGATTATTGGAGAAGGGTGTAGGGTTTTTTTTTATAGAACCTTGTTTGCCATTAGCGTTGTTTGTGCGGTAATTCTAGTTTTCCAGCTTCAAACATAAATTCAGCGCATGCTATAAGTGGCTCTCTTATGCAAAGTTATCGTGTTATATCGACTCTAAGACCTCGGATAAAAGTATCCAGAGCCTTGTCCCTATAGGATTTGCGTTAGAAGACGCATGGCCTCGGGACTTATGTCTACACATGATTATATGTTTAAAATCAGCTAGAAATGGGAGTAAAGCAACAGGTAAAATTCCTGGATAGTTCGGTTTCCCTGTACAAGAGAAGCCATTTGATATTCTAAGGTATAGGTACTAAGATCTCGTTTGAATTACCAAGGCAATGGACTACGTCCTGAATTTTGTCCATATCTTCGAGTCCATTTCGATGCTCAGGCCTCAGGGGCAATACCCTGGTCTACCACAAAAGTTGTCGCTATTGGGATTTAATATTATTCTTAACCATTGAGTTGCATCTGGCTTCGAGAACCTCACGATTGCTATTATTACAGCTTCTAACGAAAGAGTGGAACGTTTGTTACGTAGTTATCAAATAAATTGAATTAAAATAAGACTAATAATAATAACACGAATAAACTAAAGGGAGTTTTGTGGATATTAATATAGAGTAGCTTTTTAAGCTGTACATTATTTCGTATTATCTATTGTAAGTTGGTCACGTTTACTTATTTAAATTAATTGAAGCCCTGCACACTGCGACCAGAAGAGATCTTTTTTGTTTTCCTCTATTATTTAACGCAGGGAGATGTTGAGGCTGATTATAAACCTATGTACCCTTCTTGGTTCCATATTTCCTTTATCTGCAGGACTTAATAACGCCCCTTGCATATGGATCGCTCTGCCCCTTGCCACAGCAGGGCCTTCACAGAGTATGTGTTTCATTGTCTCCTCCTCTTCTCCGCACAGTCGACAGGAGTCATCGTCGGAAAGTCACACTTTTTTGAGATGGTATCTTAGTGGCCAATGACTAGTAAGATAACCGGTTAGGATCCCTAGATCTTCTTTGCTTAGCTCAAGTAACTTTTTTGTTTTACTGCCTCTGTCCTTTGGATACCGTCCAGTATTCGGCAACGTGATCATCTTCCCATTACCTGAATTTTGAGTGTACGTAACTCAAAGGTAACCAGAAGTAGGGCTCAGGACAGACAATCCGCTCGTTCATTGCCCTCAAATCTCTCATGACCTGGTATCCAAGCAACGGTGACTATGTTGTCCTTGGCCAGATCTTCGAGGAGATTGAAACATTCCCAAACCAGCTTTGATCTAATCGAATACGATCTTAGGGCCTTAAGAGCTGCCTGGCTGTCTGAGAGGATGTAGATGCGGGCACCTTTAGTGCTCCTTCGTAAGCATCTCTATGGTGTGTACCTGCCAGAAAATTCGGGACGTCTGGCAACGATAGGTAGGACCCAGATCAAATTTATGCCATTCAATGGTTTAGCTACTTGAGGTCGTTTCGTAATTCATGTCGCTACGTGAATTGCGATCTGCTTTACGTCGACACATATATTCAAGTTTAATAACACTGTGCCGTTTCCCTGCTCAGGCGCCAATTGAATTAAATAAAGCTAATTTGATGAAAAAAATATTTTTTCGTTTTAGAACTGACTAACAAAACTAACTTAACTGAACTTATTCACGTCTATCACAGAATCCATCGTATTCCGAATTTTGCTACGAACCCCGAAAGAACTATCATAGAATCCGTCGTAGGGGAAAATGTTTGCTACGAATTTCTAAACGACCTCGTGATTACTTACGTTAAGAATAAATTCCCACGTTGGAGTGCGGTGTCGGATGGGTATGCAATTGGTGTTGTGTCGGATGAGTTCCAAATGACTCGTCAGCAACATGTCACTGGAGCAGGTTCTGGTGATCTTGTTGCTCGTGTTGGAGTGTGCTCGTGGTGGAATAAGCTAACTTGTTTAAAATGTTTAGCTGTGGGGCGTAATCTGTGTTTACTTGTACACTGTGCAGAGTCGTCGTCTGGTGGCCAGCACGTGACAAGATAGACTCCTTGAACTGATCAGTGTACTGCGGACGATTCCAACTGTTGTGCATATTCTCCCTGCGGTAAGGAGAGGGCAGGAAAATCGGCACTGCGACTGAGAGAACCATTACAATGCAAAAGTTGATACGTTGACAAATTTTCTTTTCATTCACTGAATGCGACAAAAGAAACGAAGCTATATTGAAATAAAAATAATGGAACACTTGAAATTTATTAGACATATGTATTTTTAAATCTTCATTTGGAGTTATTGATGAAAGCAATATTATAACTTTATGAGGCGGTAATAAAAATCGAATTGAAGTGAAATAAATGCTAAACATCAATTCCCACCTCTATATTGCACTTATAAATTTTAAAGTAACCTTTTGTTTTGTTTTTTTTTTAGAGACAAGGACAATGCATATTTGGAAAATTTTGTTTGTCATAAATATTTTTTATTTTGGACAAATTATAACATCAAGCAACATGTCAAAGCACAAGTTAAGTGGAATTGTCCAGTGGAATTTCGAAAAACGGCCCTTCTGCAATGCTTTTACTGGTAAGATGAATTTTAAAAATCCAGATTTAATAATAATATGACTGAACAAAATTATTGGATTATTTCTGTTCCCATCTCCATTAGCAATAGCATAAGATCACACTATTTCCGTACATATTTTAATAATTATTATCTGAAAGTATAGGCGTTTCGCAGACGAAGCAATGGCTACTGAAGTCAAAGTCATGTTCAGTAACTGGCGCTTCCTACGAAACGATACTCAGCGGCGTGGGTCAAATTCAGGGCCGGACTAACCATATGTCAGAGATCAATGATTAAAAGAGATGGATATTTTTCGTACGCCCCCAAAACCCATTTGTTTACATTGTTGTTTTTGTAATTTCAACCCCCGTCTGTGAATACGTGTGATCAACAAAAAAGCATGTTGCTAGGGGCCGACCGCGAATCATACTTGCTTTTATGAGCATTGCGGTCTTTAATTGTTCTGTGTTTTGTTTTAAATTTGTATGGTTTTTGTGGAAGTTGTAATTAAAATTAAAAAAATTGTGAAATACACAGTAGAGAATACTGAATTCTTGCATAAAGTCCAATTCATGAACTCACATATCTGTTGCAACAAGGAAAAACCGCTAAAGTCGAATTTGATAATTTTTCAGGAGAGCATATTAACGTTTTGCTAAAAAGCTTAAAATGACAAATGGTTCTAGACTATCTATTAAAAGTCGACGGCATTAAAATTCCAATTTTGAAGATAAAAGCTGGAAAAAACGAATCTTGAAGATTTGGGCATGCTGAATCTAATTGTATCAAAAACTCATTTCGTCTTAACTCGACTTTAGCTGTTTTTGCTCGTGGCAACAGATATGCTCCTATAGAAATAAGCAAGTGTGTGTGACTTCATGAATTTTTCTGGAAAACAGCTTGTAGGCAGCCGCCTTTCCACTGGAAAGTTATATATCTCTGTATTCCATTATCTTTGCCATATGTGCAAGATGTGCAAATGCACAGGGTGCGAAGTTCTGGGGGCGCTGTAGGAAAGAAAAATTAATTTTATCTTGCGTGAAAAAACTACTGCCATTTGCGTTTTAAACAAAAAGCATGTTCAAAAAAGCCCAAGATAATTACATCCATCACAACTGTTCTGAATTATTTCTTGCACTTGTAATGTTGCAACTTCAAGGAGAATCTAACTCAAGATATATCGCAAAATGAAAAATCCCACTAGACCTATGCTGCATAGGCTATGCAAGTTCATTTCTTAAGGTAAGATTAGACGGTATGCCAAGTGGTCATAAACTGCCAATTTCCAAATATTTCCAAATATGGTCAAAGAATTTAATGGGCATATCTCATATGCTCTAATGATGAATGCCACATATGGCCAGGCTGATTTTGACAGATAAAAATGCCCAAATAGCATATTATGGTGTAATGGGATAATAGGTACGAATGCCAGCATATAGCCTTATATGCCCATATTTTAATTGAATTTTCGATATGGCATTAATGGCATTTTTGATGGAACAGGAATTATTTTGTTGTCATCGGTGTTTTAGTTCGTAGAAATGTGATTCATTTTCATTTTCGTTCTCTTTTTGGTAATAAATACTAAATGCCTCAAATGACCATCGAGTCAAATATGACCATATTGGTAATTTTGGTCATATAGTCTAATATACAGTTTTGATAATCCTGGCATTTTGTTCATTTGACAGCTAATATGGTCATTTGCCTTTTGGCATTCATATGCCTAATTGGCATACAGTCTAATCTTAGCTTTACCTACCTAATCTACCTATTTAAAATATTCCACCCTGTTCGTGAAGGATGTGACTCTTACATTTTTTAAAAGAATCTGGTTTTAATATCTCAAAACAAAAAATGTTTCAGGTTTTATTTCTTGCACATTCACTCGCAAAATTTTCATATGAAAAAATTCAAAGAAAAAAAATCATTCTTACGGAACTGTTTGTGCTTGAACGTGCAGGTTTTTGATATGGTATAGATGGGATTTCTCATCTACGAAAGAGAGTAACAAATTTCACTTATATTTAGTTACAAAGAGAACAAGTAGCTTTGGATTGTATTTTGTGTATAAGCTTAGTACGCTGCTCGAGCTAAACTAAATTTTATCTGGTCTCCAACTTTTCTCTCCAAGCATCAGCTAAAGTCGTAGCTAAATTTTGACATAGAGAGAGCTGTGGATAAATGTGACAAAAAACAGCTGTTCTTGGAAAATAATTTGCTTCAAAAATTCAACTCTTTCTGGTTTCATCCATTTCCAGTTCTATGTACTCTTCGTCGAGGTATTTATTAAAAAAACTCATCTATGCTTACTTCTCCCATTCTTCGCAATACAAAAACGCAGAAAAAAACAAGAGAACACAACGATCTGTCACAATTTAGCTTGGGAAAATGTCCCGACCCATTAAATGGGCGCGCTAAATCTTGACAGATACATGAAGTACATTCTGAAACAAAAGTTTGATTATTTAGCTCGAGCAGCGTACTAAGCTTTAGCTTGGAAAAATGTCCCGACCCATTAAATGGGCGCGCTAAATCTTGACAGATACATGAAGTACATTCTGAAACAAAAGTTTGATTATTTAGCTCGAGCAGCGTACCACTCAGCTAAATGGGTTCGCTAAAATTAAGCTGAGCTAAATTTTGGAGAGAATTTTGTATGGCAGCGAAAATTTAGCTCGAGCAGCGTACTAAGCTTCAGTATAAAAATCGCAGTTTGTTAACACTATAATGATTATTTATTGGTACTAGAAATTGTTACTAAAAGTTAAATCCCTTTTTAATGGACATTTAGAGTGTTGCAATGTAGTTCGAAGGTTTTTTCGTCAGATTCATAATATTTCCACAATTCTGATGCTTTATTTTTGTTTTGCACGGAAGGTTTTTCGGGCATGAAATTTAAGAGAGAATTTTCTTTTCAAAATTTGCGATGGGAATCGGGTAGGTGCACGGGAGCTGGCGGTCTATTCAATACTTAGTTTATGGTTTATGGTTGTTGCGCAGGCGGTATTAGGAATTCCTTTGGCCTTGAATAATGGATTTTTTGGAAATTAATAACTCACCACTACAATTGTAAATGAATTTCCCTACCTACACCCTTTACTCACTGTCACTATATACTCTGTTGCAGATTTTAGTGCAAGTGTGTATTTATTTTCAAAATTGTGTTTTTCTTTCCTTTTCCCAGTAAGGAAAAAAAAAAGGCTTCGGGGCAGAATTTAAAAATTTCCTAATTTTTTGTTTAAAACGCAGCGAGGAACAAGGCCAGAGTGCTATCAATATAGGCCGGCTATGGCTGTCTTGTGCGTGTGACTTTTGTCTTCGTCTATCCTCCTACGTCTCGAGAGAGAGTAATCGGGGGCAGTTTATCCTCGGATAAGGGAAGGTGACCGAAACAGTCTTCCCCCGCCTGTTATCCTCAGACAACTCCTCGAGACTGAGGATGACTTTTGGACGGTTTGTCTTCGGATGTACGACGGGTGACCGAAAAAGTGTGCCCCTCGCTTATAATCCTCCGACATCTCATCTCGAAACATGCCAATCAACATAATGTTCAAAAGTTGATCTTTTAAAATACTGCCGAGTGCGGATAAAACCAATACTTTAGGTGACACAAATGATTGAATCACAGTAATTTTATGCAGAATTCGAATCGAAACTGCTGAATTCAGAAGCTCTCTTCTGACAGTTTTTAGCGTGTGTGTGCGTGAAATGTACGGTTTAACCGACATCGCATGGTCGAACGCTGTATATTGTTGTACCGATACAAGTTCTTTTCTGATAAATCCAAAGTAAGCAATATGGTGTATAAAGAATAAAACATTTTGGTTTGAGTTTATTGAAAAAATATTGCTCATTTCTCTGGTTGTAGAATTTTTACGTTCGAGAATATATATAAATAAATGATACAAATAAAAGCTATGTCCGCAAAAGAAGTGCGAAATTATAGGACAGCATTTGGACGAGAATTAAAAAAAAAATAAAAAGAAACATCTAGAGAAGGCAATTCATCCTTTGTAAATTCTGCAGATGCGTAATATGAGGAACAAAATGAAGAAAGCGTCAATGAAGGTATTTTTGTATTTAATATTGTAGTCAGGGGAGAGGGGGCACCTTAGACCACTTATTAGAAAAATTGCTCTAGATCCCTCAAATAGCGAGTATCCCTTCGAATCTTAGTGTTGCTTATTAATTAATTTCTTCAATATATAGTCAAGATATCCAAATGAATATGTATAATTTGTTTATATATATTTTTTTTAATTATAATAAAGTCTATAAAATGTACCAATCTGCCTCTTTGCCCTGAAACAGTTTTGGACATGTCTAAATAAAAACATATTCAAGTATTTTTTATGTATTTATTTAACAAAAAAAAAAAATTATTTCAAAACATAACATATGCAAATGCGTATTATTATTATTATATTAGGAGCTTGGAAACCGTCATCACACTAGATTCGCCTAATTTATATATTCGGTCTGGGGTGAAAGAAGATGTTTTAAGAGCGATTTCAAAAATTTTTTTTAAATGCCTCAACGTTATATTTATTAAAGCTAGTTGCACTAGAGTATAGACAAACTGGTGTTTTCGGGTTTTCTTAGTGACAGATTTCGATGTCTTTTCATACAACACTTTAGCCGCATTTTATTATCAGTGTGATCTGATCCGAATCTGATCACGAAAATAAAACAATACGGATTATAGAAAAATTTCATTTTGGATTTGTGGCAACAGTTGCTTTCAAAACACGACGGATAATGTATGAAAATGACAAACTTCATATTGCCACCAGCTATATTGCAAACGTGACGTCACAATATGATGTCAATTGACAATTGCTTGTCGGGGGTGTTACCATATGAATCAAATTAATAATATTTTTTTTGGATATTGTTTTTAAAAAAAGAAATTTAAAGTTCTATGTTCAAAAATGCAACAAATAAACAATATTTTGCTGCTGATTTCGGTGTATTCATGCGAGCGAATGATTTTTTTTAAACATTTATGAAATGTTCTCGATTTGCTTCAGAAACACTTGTCAAAAATTTCTATTTTTGCCGGTGTATACGCCGATTAAGTATTTATTAAACGTTTATGAAATACTTTTTACTGTCGGAAATTCAGGAAATTCAGTTTACCTACAATCAGTTCAAAATGTAATGGAAATCTTAATGCAGTTTGCACCTATGGTCCGCTCAGATTGGAATTCTTGGACAAAGTAAATGACAGCGGTTTAGGCACGAAATTCCAGAAGAACAAAAAGAAGTTAGAATTCGATTTTTCTGTGATAAAAAAGAAACGTGTTTCCCAATAACTAGGTTCGAAAACAATTTAAATTTATGCAGGCAGCTAGTTTCGATTTTTCATTATTCCAAGATTTTCTGGACATTTGTATTTTATGCTAAAAGAACAAAAAAACACCTGTGAAACAAATTATTAACGAACTGCGAAACATTTCATAAGCATTTTTTTTGTTAAATAAGTGTTTATCAAACATTTACTTAAATATTTCGCTGGTCTGGGCATACCTTTATGCAAAATCATCTCGAAGGCGGGAAATTTATTGGATGTGATAAGAATGCTTTTTGATTTTTTGTGTTATGAAGGGTGTTGAATATTTTAGTCTGGCAACGTGACTGTGTGGCTTGGCTAATGGCTATCGTCTACGGGTACACCAACATTGAAAAATGAAACAAGCCACCTAGTACAATAAATTTTCAGATCATGATTCGTGATCTCGATGAATATAAGGATCATGTGCTGTTGTTGTGAGTGCATGCATCATGTTCGATGATCTATATGGATCATGGCTGATAATAAAAAAGGGCTACTATTCCAATCATACATCGATGACCCACCCTAATATACATAAGTTGTAACTAAAAGAGATGCGATGATCCAAACGTACCCTTAATTTAGTAGTGATTAAAACTTTATAAAGAAATGATACTAACAAGTAAATATTAGTCGCCACAGTATCCCAAAAACATTTTCAACGACTTGACGAGCACGACTCAGTCGATTGTTGAAAATTCATTCTTGCTTTTCCCAATTTGAGGAAAAGGTTTCACTGTGTTCGCACATACCGTTACATACTTAGTTTTTCTGGTTTAGGTATATTATGCTCATGGTTTTCTAGTTTCTCGAAGATATCAGTTCATCTTAACACTCCTCCGTCGGAATTTCTGTCACTGATACCTTCATGAACATACATATACGAGTAGGTATATAAATTAATTCTGTGCATAGACAATAGCAAACAAAACTATACCATTTGTTCCTTAACAATCAAAAACGTATGATCCTATTTTTAGAGATTAGTGATGAGAATGTGCATCCATAGCTCCGAGACATTTTTCAAAATTCCATTGCATTCTAAATCCGTCGGCAATAGCCTTCTAATCATTTTCAATAGATGGGAACAGATACTAGAAAAAAATGTCGAACTAAATATTTAATACCCATTATATTGCCCAGCAAGTTTATGGAGCTTCCCGTAGCTTTCTTGTAATCCTTGTGATTTGATACTTTATTAAGTTTCAGCTGTTTTTATTTCAATAATTTGCTTAAACTTAAAGGCATTAAATAAACGAAAACCTGGAACAATAATATTCTGAGATATTTTTGTTGATAGTAATGGTAACCTAAAGTGTCGGCAATTTCTTAAATTATATGTCTGTACATTTGGTACATAGCAGTGGCGTTGCGTGAATATTTTAAAATGGGAAGGCGAAGAAAAATTTATCACATATAAATATAAAAAAAAACCTTACACCTGTGTATCTTGAAACAAAATCATTCATTGTACATTTGCAAATTGGGTTCACAATACTAAATTCACTTAAGTCATGTACTGCAATCTGCCAACTGAATTTGTAAACCAAAACACTTACACAACCTACGTCAACATACTACATGCAATTATCCACACAATCAGAAAAGAATAGGTAGAAGGAAATCGAATAACTAGAAGAAAAGCGTGTTATTTTGTTCATATTCATATCATAACCACTGGTACATAGACGATTTGATTATATTGTGAATCGTGGAACCTAAAATGGTGAAATAAAAACAACCCATTAGTCACCAAACAAGTTCCACCTCCAATTGGAGACTGGAATCTGTCAATTCCCCACTAAGCTAATTCTAGAACCAGCCAGAATTAACTGGAGATTTATCAATTGATGAAAAGGGGAAAAGTATGTGAGCCAATTGTAGAACCAATTGGAATTAGCTAGATGGCAGAGCAGATATGAAAGGGCAGGCTTTAGAACAGGGGGATACAGTTGATTTTTAACAGTGATTGGTTACAGTTCGAAATAGTAATCGGTTGTGAAGATAAATAAGTGCAAAGTAATAGAGTGAATCGTTGAAAAATTGTTTATTTAATATTGTTCTGGTACTTAATAAGTGAATAATCCATATAAGTGTAATAAAAGTGATTTTACTAGAAAATTTTAGCAGAATAGTATTTTATCTTTTCGAATCCCAGCCCAAATGTAACAATATTAATAACTGACGCGGCGAGCTTTGTTCCGACCAAATTCGTGGAAAATAGCTGCAAGTGAAAGGGATTTTGAATAATTAACGTTTAAAATAACATTAATTTTGTGCCCACTAGAAAATAAAAATGTATAGGCATATTAAATTTCAATCGTATTCATTTTCTAAATACTATTGTGGATATAAACGGAAACGAAGATGTTAACATGTATTTTTGAAGATACAGTGAGTATTTAAGGGCTCAATTTATTCAAGCGACTTAAGCATAAATAAAATTATATATAAAATAATAAAAAAAATTGTTTTTTATTCTCTGGAGTTTTATTCTAACTCAGTCCGTTTTTATTAACTGTCTGTTTGTAATCGATTTGAAACTTACTTTCAGATAAGCTAGAGCAATGACATTTTTAACATACCTAACTTAAGACCATGAAAGATCTTTAACCCAAAAATAACAATGGGACATGATACCTACAATCGTCGGCATAAGTATTTTGACGGAAATGAAAGTCGCTCTTGCGATAAACATTTAGAAGAAATAATTTTTGTTAAAACCACTTTTTTTTTGGCGAAAAATATACATATCTTTTGAATCCCAAGCTATTATTGTGCATACATTTTTGCCGTTCAAACCAGAAAGCATGGTGGCGGGTTTCATAGCGCCGTACTAATAACAAATTTTAGTCTCGACTTTAAATTTAGCTAAATTTGTATGGAAAATATAGCCATTGTGAACTACTAAAATTTAAAGTCGAAACTAAAAATGGTTATTCTGCCCACAACATCCGGTATAACGTATAGTAAAACGACAAATAGCAATGGTTGTGACATATCAACTGGTTTTAGAGTAATTAGTAATAAGGTGGAAAAATATTTTCATTCGCGAAAAAATCTGTTTACTTCTTGATTTACACCAAAATGAAAGTGCACCTTTTTTGTAGATCATGCTCGTAGCTATATATGTGCCGAAGACTGTTTTGCGGAAAAGTTAATATATTAAAAGATATTTAAAAAAAACTGTCAATCACTATATAAAGTACGCTCCTTTTAACCATTTTTCATTCGTTTTTGATCGATTCCAATTGGAGTTTTCAATGAATACTCAACTCTTCTCATTCTCATTCACACACCGACACCACACTCTATCGAGAGTCAACACTCCCACAGTCGAGTCCACATCCTCAGCCAAACTAGTGTTTGTGCTCTCGGTAATCTTCATTCCCTAATTCTCCATTACTTAAACCGTGTTCTATTAATCGTTTTCCTTCCATTGCAACTTTTCCAATGGATACTCATTCTCATTAACACGTATTGTTTTCTTGATTGTTGTGCACAGACATCGATCTTAAAAGTGACTATAATTCTTAAAGCGTGTTCTTTACTCTTACGCTTACATTCATGTAGTTCACCTCATTTGCAAAAAATCTACTATCTTCTCTACTATAAAGAAGTACGGAACCTTCGGTGCACGAGTGACACTCGCATTTGGCCGGTTTTTTAATACTGTGTATCTATTCAATACAAATTTTGCAATCGATCTTAAATTAACTTGCCAAAGAGCTCAAATATATACCTATTTTATTTTTATTATTCAATAACATTGAGTATTGCTAATCAACTCAGCCAAATACATTATATTTAAAATATATTCTTTAATTCTAGGTTGCGGAAGGAAACGAACTTTAAGATCACAAGCAAGGTTTGAATCAAATAACGAAGCGGCCGAAGCGCTATCTGATCTTATAGATATTAATGCTGAACCAGCAGTTGAAAACGTACAGAAACAAATAATGTCGCAGGCGAAAATATATGAAGCAATAAAAGAAGCAAGCAAGGAAATTTTTATCCAAAAAAATAATAAACTTAACAGGCGGCCTAACTAAAGCTCCCATATTCTAAATATTAAAATAGACCCTGTTTATGGGCTAACTTAATCACATAAATAAATAAAGAAATACAGAACACTTGCAATCACATGTACTAATTTGTCCAATTTTAATGCTATTAAGTTAGGTTAGGTTATGCAGTTACCACTTTTCGATGTCATCAACATGGACTTAATGTACACCTTTTTTAAAAATAACTAATGAAAGTTTGGTCAAAACATTTTTATTTTTCTGCAACCACTTTGCTTTGCTTATTTTTCACAACTGTTTTAAGCAAATGTAGATTAACTCCTAAAAAAACTGTTACCCACGTACAATTAACATGTAATGAATTATTTCAAATTCAACGCTTTCTAAGCCTATATATTGCATCCAGAAGTTCAACTGATTTCGTAAAACATGTGTCACGTATAGAAGTCAACGCATATTATACATTATCGCAGGTTGGAACACAGTTTTCTGTGTAGTGTTCACATAAAAATATGACAGGCAATATTTCCAGACTTGACATGAATGAAATGAATTATAAGAATTCAAAGATCCCAATAATATTTGTAACATCTGTTGATTTTGAAGTACGGCCGCTTGCTGAATGTCCGTGACTTTTTTTCGGTGAGATTCCCTTGCCACTGATATGAAATCCTAAGAAATGCATTTCTCGTCTCACAAAAAGACACTTTGACTTATTTACCGTCGATTTCGCTCGCGATAGTTTCTCTAGAACTGTTTTTGAATTACGTGTATGATCCGGTTCATCTTTCCCAGGAATTATGATATTGTCGACATATTCTTTACCGCCATTTACACCGGCTAGTAAGATATTCATAATTTGAAAAAAAAAAAAAAAAAAAAAAAAAAAAACAAGTGCGACGGTAGTGCCAAAAGGCAATTCCGGATCCTATACAATCCTTTGTGGGTGTTAAGTGGTAATAACTCCGCAGATTAATCGTCCAGCACTAGCTGTTGATACACTTGCTGTAGGTCTAACTTTGTGAATATCTGACTACTCGCAATCGCGGCCATTACCTCCGAAAGAAGAAGAAGCGAATAGGAATTGGTCTTAATAAGAGCGCTAACTGCACTTCGGTAATCGCCGTGGAATCTAACAGACCCATCGAACTTGGATAATTGTATCGCAGTTGCCACTTTAAGCTGCGTCAACTTTAAAGAAGTCATAATCGATACCCAGAACTTGTTTATCGATTTTAAAGCCGCATTTATGGAACACATATGGAGAATGCTCGCTGCTCCACAAAGATCAGAAACCATAGCCGTATTTTATTATCAGCGTGATCTGATCCGAATCAGATCACGAAAATAAAACAATACGGATCATAGAAAAATTTCATTTTGGAGTTGTGGCAACAGTTGCTTTCAAAACACGACGGATAATGTATGAACATGACAAACTTCATATTGCCACCAGCCATATTGGAAACATTCTGTACAACGTGACGTCACAATATGATGTCAATTGACATAAGATTTCATTTCCTTGTCGGGGGTGCTACCATATGAATCAAATTAATAATTTTTATTTTTGGATATTGTTTTTAAAAAGAAGAATTTAAAATTCTATGTTCAAATAGGCAACAAATAAACAATATTTTGCTGCTGTTTTTCGGTATTTCGGTGTATTCATGCGAGCGAATGATTTTTTTTAAACATTTACGAAATGTTCTCGATTTGCTTCAGAAACATTTCATAAACATTTGACAAACATTTCTGTTTTTACCGGTGTACACGCCGATTAAGTATTTATTAAATGTTTATGAAACGCTTTTTACTGTCGGAAATTCACGACCAGAGGCTCGAAAACAACAACACGGCTTCCGTAACATGGTGTGTTTTGTTTCTAAAAGGAAATGAGTTTACCTACAATCAGTTTAAAATGTAATAGAAATCTTAATGCAGTTTGCGCCTCTGGTCCGCTCAGATTGGAATTCTTAGACAAAGTAAATGACCGCGGTTTAAGCAAGAAATTCCAGGAGACCAAACTGAAGTTAGAATTAGATTTTTCTGTGATATTTTGTGATAAAAAAGAAACGTGTTTCCCAATAGCTAGTTTTGAAAACAATTTAAATTTATGCAGGCTGCTGGTATCGATTTTTCATTATTCCAAGATTTTCTGGACATTTGTATTTTATGTTAAAAGAACAAAAAAAATCTCTCACCTTACGGCAGGGAGACTTGTGAAAAAAATTATTAACTAACTGCGAAACATTTCATAAACATTTTTTTTTGTTAAATGAATGTTTATGTTTATGGGCACACCTTTATGGAATTACAAAGCAAAATCATATCGAAGGACGGGATATTTATTCGATGTGAAAAAAATTCTTTTTGATTTTTTGTGTTATGAAGGGTGTTTAATATTTTAGTCTGGCAACGTGACTGTGTGGCTTGGCTATCGTTTACAGGAACATTGTTGTGAGCCAGGGTCGAGCCACAGGGGCAACTTCGATATGGGCAAGGAGGGCGCGGCATGCTTGTGGTTGCTCGGCTAAAGCTCGTCGGACGGGGGGTGTTCTTGCCCCCTTACCACATACCACCTGCTCAGCAAACTTTTATCCATGCCAAGAGAGAAAAGTGAAAAAAGAAATGAGAAGAAAGAGGGAGAAAGCTACTCTAAACTTAGACTTCGGACGGACTTCAAACGATAGGACAGCAAAGAAAGGAAAAGAAAAGAAGCAGAAATGCTCCAAGGACTTATGCCAATACCCCTGAGGGAGGACGGGAAAGAACCGCGAAACTAATCCTAACTATCCTAAACTATACCTAAGCTAACCTAATACTTAAGCTCGGCCCTAGACTATATCTACACTAACTTAAAACTAGGTCAAACTAACCCTAAACGCAACTTTCCTTCCCATGGTCCCTCCAGGGTAAAGGTTCATCATGAACCCAAGACTTGCCAGATGTTGATGGCACGGAATGGCCAGCCCACCCTTATGTTCAGCGACATAATCCAATCGCTATCACTCCGGCCGATGTTGCGAGTGATAGCCCCTCAATGTTTCCGCCAGTCACAACCTGATCAAAAAAAAAATAAACGAGTGAAGTCAGTCGTCACATCATGTCGTCACAGTTAGTGATAGTCGCGTTACGTCATCGTGAAACCATAGAAGGACGGCCTTCCCACTAATCCACACACCAAATGCTATAGAGGCTTAACCACACATTATACCCAATAGTTTCTCTTGCGTAAAGAAAATGTTGACAACTACAGAGATGATAGTGCCAATTTATTACCAATTCAAGAGTTAATCTTATTTAAACTAATATATAAAAAAAATGAAAGCAAGGAAATCAAAAAAAAACTAATAAAAGGTAAAAAAAAAAGAAAAAAAGCTAAAGAAAATTCAAAAAAAACTTAAATCTACAAAAAAATATTGTTCTGCACTTAACACTAAAATACACTACTAAATTTCAATAAAATATATATAAAAAAATTACTCACGTACTTTCAAAACTCGTCCCCCGTTGTTCTGCCGGCAGCACAAGAAGAAACGTCGACTTCGAATTTCCAAATATGGCTCAACACTACCCGCGACCAAAAAATGTTAAAAGCAGAATTGCTCTATTACTAAAATTAACTACGCCTAACCTTACTCTAATTAAAATTCAAAAAAAAAAAAATTTACAAATCTATGCAAAGCTTAGAACGAAAAGAATTGGCACTTCACAAAATAAAATGGTCGTTTCTCGTGCGATTGTGTCCATAGGATAATAGGTGCTTTTTCTGGTGGCGGAGCACCTTGCTTTCGCCACTACTGTTCCGTTGGGGAATCGTGTCCGGTGCTTCTTTGTTCGTTTTGTCGAGGTTAATGGGGGGAATGCTCTCCCGAGCCAATTTTGGCCGACGCCGTGGGATTCTGGTAGTCTTATCGGAGAGACTGGTAGGAGACCGCTGGCCCTTTGTATCGCTCGTTGGGGTCCGTCTGGCTTGGGACTAAAACTGTCCAAGCCGAGCAACGGGAGCTAGGACGCCAGCCACAACTCTGGAGACATTAAAATTCTCGTCTGTTCCCTAAGGAAATACTCTTAGTTTATGGTTGCACACAAAAAAAAAATGGAAATGTCCACCTACCTCTCAAGCAAAGTCTTTTTCCTTATTTTACCTCAGAATTCCCACCTTCAGACGTTTGTTCCTACACAAAATTCTATACTTAGTTATCGCCTTTCAAAAATTACAAAATTGTCCCTTACCTCTTTTAAATAATTTTTAAAATCTTCCTCACGCCGGGTTATTAATTTTTCTCGCAACTGTGCGATCGCAAAAAAAAATCTATGGCCGCTATAGGGCATTGACCGCACTCTATGCTCAGATGGCTGATTGTGGGCTCGTCGAACAAAAGAAAAATGAAAACTCTGTTGCACAAATTTCCCCTCCCTTTGTCTTTAAGCCCTTCCTAGTTCTATCTTTGTTTTGTCAATACATCCTAATTGCTTATTTTCTCTATTTTCATCTTTTTCGTTCTTTTAATATTATTGCTATTGTATTTGTGACCCAATTTGTTCCCCGCATTTTCTAGTGAGAGTCAAAATCGAGCTTAAGAGAATGTTATCTGTCTTTCTCTTTTTGTCATATTCGTCAAGTCAGAGGTAAACCCTGTCCTACATAAATTATATAACAACAACCTACACTCAATCATACGTAAAATAAATAAATAAATAAATACATAAATAAATGAAAATAAGCTAAAATGTAACGATCACACATTCATTACATTGATAAAGTGCAACAGACAGAACTGCGCGAAACGGCACACACGGAATTGGAACGAAACAGCCACCAAAAGGGAAAACTAAAACTTGACAATCTTTGCAAAAGCAAAACGTCAAAACAAAAAAGCATGGGGACATCGGATGGACTTGTTTCTGGTAAGAAATTTTATTTCGTTAATTGCCCAATATTAATTGGTTTATCTATTTTCAAGAGGTTGGGGTAAACAATTAAGCAGGTACGTAGAGTGTTTTGATATTGGAGTTTGCCTGACAGGATGTGTCTTTCATGGAAATTTCCGTCGCCAAACTCCAATTGGAATTTTTGTTTACATCTGTGGTACTAATTTTTTTTTTGTTCTTTTCAGGTACATCTATTGTATGGCCCCGTAACAACATCAACATTGAAAAATGAAACAAGCCACTTAGTGGGAAATAGTAAAATCAATTTTCAGATCATGATACGTGATATCGATGAATAGCAGGATCATGTGCTGTTGTTGTAAGTGCATGTATTTCGATGATCTAGTATATGGATCATGGCTGATAATAAAAAAGGGCTCATATCACCGAGACCTTTGAAGTCAAAAAAGGATTTAGACAACTTTAACATAATTTATGAAAAAAATCGTGCCACACACGTACCTACGCCAACACAATTCTCCCCGGACGACTCATCCCCAGCATCTAGCGACATCTACATCTCAACTCTACAACTGGACACTTACCTTCTCACTACTCACCCGTATAGTTCGAGTTGTAGTCTATGGTATTTAATGTGGGAAATAATGTGGTATTCGATTGGGCTTCTTCAGATTTGCTCACTTTTGTGGTGATATTCGAGCGATTAGAATATGGGTAGCCTTCGACACTTTTCAAAGCGTTTTCCATTCACTGGTTACATTTTACATTCAAACATTCGAAATTTACGTCGCGATTGATTTCCAAATATTTATGCATAAATAATTTATAAAAGTAGGTTCACCCGATGCAATGCTCTCTCTGCCGTAGAAAAATTTCACGAAAACCTAAACAAACTCCAACAGTTGTCAAACTCAAATAAAAGTGCTCTGAGAGCAAAAACTTGCTATGCTTAATCCAATACCACATAAGTGTTACCATATTAAAGGACCATTTGTGTTGGAAGTCGGAAATGGAGTAGGTGGTACTAAGGTAAGTTAGCTATATTCAATTATGAATACGGACACACATGGATGGATGAATATTCTTTCGAATTTTTGTCAAATTCTCTTAATTTGGAGAAATTTGAGAAAATAAAAGTAAAAAATTCGCGCGAAAGTCCCATCATCCACTAAAAGTGAGTGATGCGAATATTGGTTGTCAGTTGCAGAGTTGAGATGTAGACGGCGCTAGGTGGGAAATTTGGATGAGGATGAGTTGGACCCGACCCACATCGACATCATTGGCTGTCAATCAGAGACAATACTGAGACCCCCAACTCCGGCCGATTTTCCGTTACTTGCCTACAAGCTATATTACCATGGGCTTGTGACGTTTTTTTGCGCTAGTATTGATACATAGAAATTCGTATTGACAAATGTCACGAAACTTCAAAAATTCCGGGTCACCAACACACGCTCAAAAAAAGAGCACAACTTCCGCTGCTTCCAAACTGGCTTCCGGTGTGGGCAAAGTTTCCGGCAGCGTTCGTAGAATATTATCCGTTAAATTTGAAAATAATTGTTTCGACTAAAGGGATTTTGAATAATTGAATAATTAACGTTTAAAATAACATTAATTTTGTGCCCATTAGAAAATAAAAATGTATAGGCATATTAAATTTCAATCGTATTCATTTTCTAAATACTATTGTGGATATAAACGGAAACGAAGATGTTAACATGTATTTTTGAAGATACAGTGAGTATTTAAGGGCTCAATTTATTCAAGCGACTTAAGCATAAATAAAATTATATATAAAATAATAAAAAAAATTGTTTTTTATTCTCTGGAGTTTTATTCTAACTCACTCCGTTTTTATTAACTGTCTGTTTGTAATCGATTTGAAACTTACTTTCAGATAAGCTAGAGCAATGACATTTTTAACATACCTAACTTAAGACCATGAAAGATCTTTAACCCAAAAATAACAATGGGACATGACACCTACAATCGTCGGCATAACTATTTTGACGGAAATGCAAGTCGCTCTTGCGATTTGGACTTGTTTAAACATTTAGAAGAAATAATTTTTGTTAAAACCACTTTTTTTTTTGGCGAAAAATATACATATCTTTTGAATCCCAAGTTATTATTGTGCATACATTTTTGGCGTTCAAACCAGTAAGCATGGTGGCGGGTTTCATAGCGCCGTACTAGTAACAAATTTTAATCTCGACTTTAAATTTAGCTAAATTTGTATGGAAAATATAGCCACTGTGAACTACTAAAATTTAAAGTCGAAACTAAAAATGGTTATTCTGCCCACAACAACCGGTATAACGTATAGTAAAACGACAAATAGCAATGGTTGTGACACATCAACTGGTTTTAGAGTAATTAGTAATAAGGTGGAAAAATATTTTCATTCGCGAAAAAATCTGTTTACTTCTTGATTTACACCAAAATGAAAGTGCACCTTTTTTGTAGATCATGCTCGTAGCTATATATGTGCCGAAGACTGTTTTGCGGAAAAGTTAATATATTAAAAGATAATTAAAAAAAACTGTCAATCACTATATAAAGTACGCTCCTTTTAACCATTTTTCATTCGTTATTGATCGATTCCAATTGGAGTTTTCAATGAATACTCAACTCTTCTCATTCTCTTTCACACACCGACACCACACTCTATCGAGAGTCAACACTCCCACAGTCGAGTCCACATCCTCAGCCAAACTAGTGTTTGTGCTCTCGGTAATCTTCATTCCCTAATTCTCCATTACTTAAACCGTGTTCTATTAATCGTTTTCCTTCCATTGCAACTTTTCCAATGGATACTCATTCTCATTAACACGTATTGTTTTCTTGATTGTTGTGCACAGACATCGATCTTAAAAGTGACTATAATTCTTAAAGCGTGTTCTTTACTCTTACGCTTACATTCATGTAGTTCACCTCATTTGCAAAAAATCTACTATCTTCTCTACTATAAAGAAGTACGGAACCTTCGGTGCACGAGTGACACTCGCATTTGGCCGGTTTTTTAATACTGTGTATCTATTCAATACAAATTTTGCAATCGATCTTAAATTAACTTGCCAAAGAGCTCAAATATATACCTATTTTATTTTTATTATTCAATAACATTGAGTATTGCTAATCAACTCAGCCAAATACATTATATTTAAAATATATTCTTTAATTCTAGGTTGCGGAAGGAAACGAACTTTAAGATCACAAGCAAGGTTTGAATCAAATAACGAAGCGGCCGAAGCGCTATCTGATCTTATAGATATTAATGCTGAACCAGCAGTTGAAAACGTACAGAAAAAAATAATGTCGCAGGCGAAAATATATGAAGCAATAAAAGAAGCAAGCAAGGAAATTTTTATCCAAAAAAATAATAAACTTAACAGGCGGCCTAACTAAAGCTCCCATATTCTAAATATTAAAATAGACCCTGTTTATGGGCTAACTTAATCACATAAATAAATAAAGAAATACAGAACACTTGCAATCACATGTACTAATTTGTCCAATTTTAATGCTATTAAGTTAGGTTAGGTTATGCAGTTACCACTTTTCGATGTCATCAACATGGACTTAATGTACACCTTTTTTAAAAATAACTAATGAAAGTTTGGTCAAAACATTTTTATTTTTCTGCAACCACTTTGCTTTGCTTATTTTTCACAACTGTTTTAAGCAAATGTAGATTAACTCCTAAAAAAACTGTTACCCACGTACAATTAACATGTAATGAATTATTTCAAATTCAACGCTTTCTAAGCCTATATATTGCATCCAGAAGTTCAACTGATTTCGTAAAACATGTGTCACGTATAGAAGTCAACGCATATTATACATTATCGCAGGTTGGAACACAGTTTTCTGTGTAGTGTTCACATAAAAATATGACAGGCAATATTTCCAGACTTGACATGAATGAAATGAATTATAAGAATTCAAAGATCCCAATAATATTTGTAACATCTGTTGATTTTGAAGTACGGCCGCTTGCTGAATGTCCGTGACTTTTTTTCGGTGAGATTCCCTTGCCACTGATATGAAATCCTAAGAAATGCATTTCTCGTCTCACAAAAAGACACTTTGACTTATTTACCGTCGATTTCGCTCGCGATAGTTTCTCTAGAACTGTTTTTGAATTACGTGTATGATCCGGTTCATCTTTCCCAGGAATTATGATATTGTCGACATATTCTTTACCGCCATTTACACCGGCTAGTAAGATATTCATAATTTGAAAAAAAAAAAAAAAAAAAAAAAAAAAAACAAGTGCGACGGTAGTGCCAAAAGGCAATTCCGGATCCTATACAATCCTTTGTGGGTGTTAAGTGGTAATAACTCCGCAGATTAATCGTCCAGCACTAGCTGTTGATACACTTGCTGTAGGTCTAACTTTGTGAATATCTGACTACTCGCAATCGCGGCCATTACCTCCGAAAGAAGAAGAAGCGAATAGGAATTGGTCTTAATAAGAGCGCTAACTGCACTTCGGTAATCGCCGTGGAATCTAACAGACCCATCGAACTTGGATAATTGTATCGCAGTTGCCACTTTAAGCTGCGTCAACTTTAAAGAAGTCATAATCGATACCCAGAACTTGTTTATCGATTTTAAAGCCGCATTTATGGAACACATATGGAGAATGCTCGCTGCTCCACAAAGATCAGAAACCATAGCCGTATTTTATTATCAGCGTGATCTGATCCGAATCAGATCACGAAAATAAAACAATACGGATCATAGAAAAATTTCATTTTGGAGTTGTGGCAACAGTTGCTTTCAAAACACGACGGATAATGTATGAACATGACAAACTTCATATTGCCACCAGCCATATTGGAAACATTCTGTACAACGTGACGTCACAATATGATGTCAATTGACATAAGATTTCATTTCCTTGTCGGGGGTGCTACCATATGAATCAAATTAATAATTTTTATTTTTGGATATTGTTTTTAAAAAGAAGAATTTAAAATTCTATGTTCAAATAGGCAACAAATAAACAATATTTTGCTGCTGTTTTTCGGTATTTCGGTGTATTCATGCGAGCGAATGATTTTTTTTAAACATTTACGAAATGTTCTCGATTTGCTTCAGAAACATTTCATAAACATTTGACAAACATTTCTGTTTTTACCGGTGTACACGCCGATTAAGTATTTATTAAATGTTTATGAAACGCTTTTTACTGTCGGAAATTCACGACCAGAGGCTCGAAAACAACAACACGGCTTCCGTAACATGGTGTGTTTTGTTTCTAAAAGGAAATGAGTTTACCTACAATCAGTTTAAAATGTAATAGAAATCTTAATGCAGTTTGCGCCTCTGGTCCGCTCAGATTGGAATTCTTAGACAAAGTAAATGACCGCGGTTTAAGCAAGAAATTCCAGGAGACCAAACTGAAGTTAGAATTAGATTTTTCTGTGATATTTTGTGATAAAAAAGAAACGTGTTTCCCAATAGCTAGTTTTGAAAACAATTTAAATTTATGCAGGCTGCTGGTATCGATTTTTCATTATTCCAAGATTTTCTGGACATTTGTATTTTATGTTAAAAGAACAAAAAAAATCTCTCACCTTACGGCAGGGAGACTTGTGAAAAAAATTATTAACTAACTGCGAAACATTTCATCAACATTTTTTTTTGTTAAATGAATGTTTATGAAACATTTACTTAAATATTTACGAAATATTTCGCTTTTCTGGGCACACCTTTATGGAATTACAAAGCAAAATCATATCGAAGGACGGGATATTTATTCGATGTGAAAAAAATTCTTTTTGATTTTTTGTGTTATGAAGGGTGTTTAATATTTTAGTCTGGCAACGTGACTGTGTGGCTTGGCTATCGTTTACAGGAACATCAACATTGACAAATGAAACAAGCCACTTAGTGGGAAATAGTAAAATCAATTTTCAGATCATGATACGTGATATCGATGAATAGCAGGATCATGTGCTGTTGTTGTAAGGGCTCATATCACCGAGACCTTTGAAGTCAAAAAAGGATTTAGACAACTTTAACATAATTTATGAAAAAAATCGTGCCACACACGTACCTACGCCAACACAATTCTCCCCGGACGACTCATCCCCAGCATCTAGCGACATCTACATCTCAACTCTACAACTGGACACTTACCTTCTCACTACTCACCCGTATAGTTCGAGTTGTAGTCTATGGTATTTAATGTGGGAAATAATGTGGTATTCGATTGGGCTTCTTCAGATTTGCTCACTTTTGTGGTGATATTCGAGCGATTAGAATATGGGTAGCCTTCGACACTTTTCAAAGCGTTTTCCATTCACTGGTTACATTTTACATTCAAACATTCGAAATTTACGTCGCGATTGATTTCCAAATATTTATGCATAAATAATTTATAAAAGTAGGTTCACCCGATGCAATGCTCTCTCTGCCGTAGAAAAATTTCACGAAAACCTAAACAAACTCCAACAGTTGTCAAACTCAAATAAAAGTGCTCTGAGAGCAAAAACTTGCTATGCTTAATCCAATACCACATAAGTGTTACCATATTAAAGGACCATTTGTGTTGGAAGTCGGAAATGGAGTAGGTGGTACTAAGGTAAGTTAGCTATATTCAATTATGAATACGGACACACATGGATGGATGAATATTCTTTCGAATTTTTGTCAAATTCTCTTAATTTGGAGAAATTTGAGAAAATAAAAGTAAAAAATTCGCGCGAAAGTCCCATCATCCACTAAAAGTGAGTGATGCGAATATTGGTTGTCAGTTGCAGAGTTGAGATGTAGACGGCGCTAGGTGGGAAATTTGGATGAGGATGAGTTGGACCCGACCCACATCGACATCATTGGCTGTCAATCAGAGACAATACTGAGACCCCCAACTCCGGCCGATTTTCCATTACTTGCCTACAAGCTATATTACCATGGGCTTGTGACGTTTTTTTGCGCTAGTATTGATACATAGAAATTCGTATTGACAAATGTCACGAAACTTCAAAAATTCCGGGTCACCAACACACGCTCAAAAAAAGAGCACAACTTCCGCTGCTTCCAAACTGGCTTCCGGTGTGGGCAAAGTTTCCGGCAGCGTTCGTAGAATATTATCCGTTAAATTTGAAAATAATTGTTTCGACTTAATTTTTCGTGGACAGTGATTTATTTTAACAATAATTGTATATTTTGTTGACAATATAAACAATTCTGAAGAATAATAAACAAATTAAAACATTTTAGCGAACATTCGTAAGGCATTTAACATAAATCGAGTAGAATATGCTTATCACATACGTCGCTTAGTATACTTCTAGAGTTTAGTTATAATTTATAAATACCAAGATTAATATCGTTGCTGTTATTAAGTATAAATTGAGAGTTCCTCTGTTAGTCTAAATATAATTTAAAATATAGTATACGTATGTGCATTTGTTTTATTTGTACGTGTCTCGTGTTTCAAAGCCTACATTTATATTATTTATTTATTTTGGTATTAAAATGGAACAATAATGGTGAATGAGTACTTTGCAATGTTATGAAAAAACTAATATAAAATTGATGAAAATGTACTGAGATAATATACTTATTTACCAAATTTGAGTTGAACTTCTCTTAAAAAAAGCTGTACTTCTGAACACTGTCACAGCTCACCACGGTTGAAATCTGACACTGGCACTGACAACTTGTCTAACTTATCCGAACTGGATTGTCGCGAAATTCGCTGCCAGGTACCGATTGCCTGTACAACTTGAGCGATAACGAAATAAGCGAACTATCATCCGGGGTCGAGTTTTGGCAAAAGCTGGAGATCTCAAATCTGTCGCGCAACCAGCTGACAGCTCTACCTTCATCTATCTTCAAGCTGATGAACCTACGCTGTCTGTATTTGATAGACAACAAACTGGATTTCCAGAGAATCCCATCCCTGATACGTGAGTTTCACCCGACTTTTCCTATGCTCCAAAGAAAAGGGCTACTTCACCTTCGCCGAAAAGACGATTTAGCCGACGACGACATCATGATACTGGACAACGGCGAACAAGTTTGCCTCTGGCTCGGCCCCAGATGCAGTGAAGTCGAAATCAAATCGGCCTACAAATCCGCACAAGTAAGTCACACAGCCGACGACAGAAACTCTTTCAGCTTACACAAAAATGCATTTATTAACATTTATTCCAGGTATTCAACACAACATCAATCAAACAACCAGAAAGTGCGCGCAAACTTTTCCCCACTCTGAACAAGGCGTCGAAGCACTTCACAAAATGTTTCCATGGCTGGAGTGCACACAAGGCTCCACCTGAATAGAGTGTAGATTCGTTTCTTACACATTTATAACACGTACTGAAAGTTTTGCATGTAACTTATTTTACATTCAATACATATAATAAAATGTTTTACAACAACAACAAACTACGATTACTGGTGTTGGCCCAATCGAAGACTTTGTAAATAGTTGTGATGCCCTCCTTTGCCATTGGTGCTACATCACCTCCAGTCATGATGGCGTAATCCATTCCAATCCAATCCAGTCAGAGCGAAACGAAAGGTTTCACCAACAAGAGTTGGATTTCCAATACGAGCCTCAATGTACCGACAACACCAGTTGCTCCCTTGGCAGACCAGCAGCAGTCAAAACTTTGTCCCAACCAGTGAGTATTGCTTCGAATCCAGTACCAATGACTGTACCAGCAGTCTTGATGCTGATGATGACAGTGATGCCAATTTTCTTGTGCGTTTAGACGAATCTGTGCTATGTTGATGTCACGATTCTCCCTGTCAATCTTGGCTTTGGTTCTCATCTCGTGCTCGAGTAGTTTAAGACGGTTTTCCTCCTTCATTTCCACAGGTGTTCGATAGTTTGCCGTCGCATTGCCTCCTGGCGTGCGACACTTTCCTCTTGCCTAGTAAGTGTTATTGTTTAAAGAATCAATTCACACAACTTTTACTATACGCTTACTTTTTGAAATTGCCCTCCTGGATACGTTGCTGCTGCGACAATTGGTCTTCATAGCGGTGCCTTGCTAATTGCTCTTGATATCGGGCACAATGCTGCTGTCCATGGTCTCTTCCTAGAAGTGGATACAAATGGTTAGCAATTCATCGTCAGGCTCATTTTAATTAAAATCAACTAACAATCAAGGTCTTCCTACGCCCTTCGTTATCGATACGCTTTTGTTCCACTTTCACCTGTTCAATATGTGCTACGTATACTTTGGTCATACACTGTTGTTGGCGTGTGTTCTCCTGCAGCTTGGACAAATCAAGGGCTTCTCTAGCATGACCTGCGCGATAAAAAAACAAATGAAGGGTCATGGGTTCAATCGTTATTTAAGCGATTGCATAATCAATGATCTAGAACTTACTGGACTTTTCCAATGACTTAGCAGCTTCCATTATATCTGGTAAGGTTAGCGAACACATAGACGTCGGCTTCTTCATCAGCTGATGACAAAACAAAGGGACAATTATAACTTGAAGTTAGTTCGGGACTTCTCTACCTCGACTCAGCTATAAACTCTGAAAATGACATCACCTCTTGTCGAGAAACACCAAGGAGACTCTATATAAGACCCTCATCACCCGTTCCCCGCAATTTTCAGATGTTTCTTCTTCAATTTAAAACCCAAGCCAAGCCTGCCCAGCGTGTAAGGTAAGCGAGAACGACAGCCGCACATCATTTCCACGAAGGACCGAAAGTTGTATAGCAGGGGCGATTCCTCTCAGTTAGCTTGTTTAGCGGCGCTAAACCAAGAAAAATTCTTTGAAATACAAACGTTAAGGTTAAAGTTATTATGAAGATTATTAATTGCAATAATCAATCACATACTAAATAACAAAACTACCTATTTACAAGTCATATTTTCCTACACACACACATAACACAATCCTACCATACAAATAGTTACCTTTTCTTAAGCGTTAAAATTTGCGATACCAAATTCCCTGCCTGTACACCACACACACGATCCAAAACTCTCATAAGAAAAGTCTCCCGCTTGTAGTGTGAAGTGTAATAGCGACTGAAACCATATTTGGATGGGTTGTTACTGGTTGTATGCCAGATCAATTCATTGTTTCGCTGCATGTAGGAGTTGATCTTGACGTGATTTTGAAGTCGTTTTAGGAGATTGTAGAAGTTCTCCGTAAATCTTCCATTTTATGTGTTGGTAATCACACACATCATCATTCAACAACTTGAACTTGTGTTTTTCGTTAAGTCTGTTACTAGCGAGAGCATTGCCGTTACAGATCTTGTAGATTTTGTTCTAAGTACAATTTCATATGCGACGTAATGTTCTGAAGAATCACTTTTGTTCTTAAAGCCACCCAGTCAACACCTCGTCATTGTAAACCAGCGAACTATCTGATATTTTGCTTGTAGAGTAATCATAAGCACAATAAACAATTTTCACGTTATCGGAACTCGGCTTTTAATTGCAAACGGCGCGTTTATTACCTGCCAATCTGAGAGAACGAGCTTAAATATGCTAGCCTCAGGTACATTAAATTTGTTCTAAAATGTTATAAGCGTTAATAATAATGAAGATAACGTGCCAATTCCTTACAACGTAATCAGTGGATATGGTGGGCTCTCGGCCTTTCGAGCTTATAAATGAAGATCGCGTCTAGACCATGTTCTCGGTTCCGTTTTTTTTTTTTGTTGGGGTGTCTAACCTAAGGTATCGTCCTACCCCCACCGTTCATCAGTACGTTTGATTGTTGGTTCTCGGAGAACGTCCTCCCCCACTCATCGTTGCGAGGTCCCCGACCGTCCGTCTGGGCTCGTCCTGCTTTTGTCACTTTCTCCGGACGCATGACCAGCGAGGAACACCCCCTTGTCCCCTTGTCCCTCGAGCGACGGGAATGACCGAACGGGGAAAAGAATTATCATTCGGAATTTTGCTACGAACCCCGAAAAAACGATCATAATATCCTCCGTAGGGGAAAATGTTTACTACGAATTTCTTCTTCGACGCATTGATTATGGTAGTTCTTTCGGGTTCGTTCCGAATACGAGGGATTCTGTGATAGACGTGATAATGGAAGTGAACTTGGGTCTTGTAAAGTTTTATAACGCAACAGTATATGTTGAGAATGCACTGTATAGGAAAGATATAATTATATTATTTATTTTTATTTTGAATGAATAAAATAAAAAATAGTTTATTTTTTAAAGCCAAATGAATAGGTAGGTATGTTTTTCTTTTAAACAATTTTGGCATCTTGCTATTTTTTGTATTTATGTTTTTCAATTATCTGAACTCTGTAACTAGTAAGCATCTTATTTCAGAATATCTAATTAAAAACACAAATATTGTACTTTTACCTTTTCCAAGGAAATATAAAACAATAATAAAGGGTCCGCCATCTAACTTTTTTTTTCAACTAGTGCTTATTTCGCGAATGGTAACACTTAGCTCATGTCTGATTTGACAGATAATTAGTTTTATCCTTCCGCTGAACGAATATGGTTGTGTATACGCTTGAACAACGCTGGGAAATATTGCGACAGACAAAGTGTGAAAAGCCAAAAACAGTGCGTACACTGTTTGGTGCGGAATTTGGTCCAGAGGCATAATTGGGCCATTTTTCTTCGAAAATGAGCAAGGAGTGGCCGTTACAGTCAATGGCGATCGTTATCGGTCCATGTTCAACGAATTTTTGTTCACAAAAATTGAAGAGGAGGATATTGGCAACATTTGGTTTCAACAGGACGGCGCTACGTGCCTCACAGCCGAAGCTACACTCGATGTTTTCCGCCCTGTTTTTGAAGATCGCATTATCAGCCGCAGAGCTGATGTCGTTTGGCCACCTCGGAGCTGCGATTTGACACCGTTGGACTATTATTTGTGGGGTGCCGTAAAAGATAAGTGTTACGCCGACAAGCCAGAGACAATTGACGCTCTAAAGGGCAATATTCGTGAAGCCATTGGTGAAATACAGCTGCACACAATCGATAATGTGCTTAAAAATTGGACCGATCGTGTAGGCTACTGCATGGCCAGCCGAGGCAGCCATTTGAATGAAACTATTTTCCATTATTAACCGGAAGGATTGTACTTTCAAATAAAAAAAGAAATTTGAGAAAATATTCAGTATTTTTTTTTATAGCATTTTCAAAAAAAAAAAAAGTTATTTGGCGGACCCTGTATATGAAACTGCGTATATATTTCTAAACAAAGCCAAAAAAAAATCATTACCCATTTCCCACCCACTCTCATTTCAATGTTTCTCGGATATACAACGTTTATTTCATTCTTACTCCCTTGACTTTATCAAGCAGCAATAACATTAGTATGTCTAACAGAAACCCGAACAAAACGAAATAAAAAATTTGTTGGCATTCCCTGTTCAAAAAGCTCCAGCGTGCGAAAATCTGCAAACTAAAAATTTTCCCTAGAGAGCAAGTTGTAAGTTTCCAGCAAAAACCAATAATGCCGTGTCCGATATTTTGTGAACTACATCGCATAATGTTCGCTTTAGCTCTGAAACCTAATTAGGAATGCAGTAAAATAGTAAACTTTTAAAAATTCGAATTTAAGTATTTTATGAACTAAATACCTAATTTTTATTCATTGTGCAGATATACAAATAGGCAAAGCCTAATCTCTTTTTTACAGAGAAAAAAATAATTCCTTGTTTCTCCATTAGGATTGTTTACTTCATATTTCATATTTTCCTGCAGTTTTAAGATGGTAAACAAAAAAATCTTAATTTTGCTTCAATAACTACCTAGATGTCATTGGCAAATTAGATCATAAAAAAATAAAAATGTTTGATCTAGGTATGGACCCACCGGGGCGCAGGAAAAAAGCACCCAAAACATGGTATTTTTGGACTTTATGCAATATCGCAGTCGAAAAATAATATTGTTCTTGAATAATTACCTGCGCCTATTCAATGGCTGTTGAAAACCGTTTACTCCGATCGCTTATCTCTTAAGCGAGCCCCATATGGTCGAAGGAACGTCTACCAACGTCTGGCAACGTGATTGTGAGACTACCGTTTACAGGAACACCAACTTTAAAGAACGAAACTAGCCATGGTCCTGAGAAAGCTCAAGACAGTCCTTCAGATGCGGCTAACAAATTGGCAAACATCAAAGTACGAGTAGCTTAGGTTAGATTATGTTACATCAGCTGCCAGCTACGAAAGCCAGCACACTTAGACCAATAGAAGGTCCATTGTGATACCGTTGGATCAAGAATCCTAACTCCTTACTCAAAAAACGAATTTGAGCTTCTAAGCGGAGTAGACTTCTAACGTCAGTGTTAACAATATTGCTAGTGTCGTTGAAGTAGAATACCCTCAGGCAAAGTTTCCTTATCTTAGAGAGCGAGGCAGGTAAAGAGTAGGTGTAGGATAGCCTCCTCCTCCTCCTCCTCGTCTATACAGCTTCTGCAGAAGTTGTTTGAGTATACACCTAGTCTGTTTGCGTTACTTGTTCCACGTTTGGCGAGTTTATCGGCCATACAATTCCGTGGAATATCTCTATACTCCGTCACCCAATGGAGGTGAATGTTAAACTGATCCACTATCTCTAAGATAGCCTAGTCAATTTTTTTTTTTTTTTTCATTTTAAATTTTTTTTTTATTGGAATATTTTATTACTTACATACTAAACAAAAACGATTTAGTCTCATTTAAAACTAAACAACAGCTTACTGGTCACCATCCTGATTGCATCCCTGGGCGCCTGCAGCCGCCAACAAGAGTACAAAACTCGAGCGAGGCCATGAGCGTCGGTCGACTCTCGGAAGCACTTTTTTGAATTTGGCTAGCCCGACCCCTCCCAAAGACCCCCTACTCTAAACCTAAACCTACACACTTAATATCTAGCTTGAAACTAAGGAGGATGCTACGTAAGCAGCGCACCGGCCCGGGAGAGCATATCCACCCTCACCTGTTCATCAAGCCACCAAAGTTTGGTGAACTGCTTGACTTTATCGACCCTGTCCCGTTCCGCAATTGCGGTACTACAACGGAGCAGGTCCTGAAAATGGGCGGCGTACCCGTCGTGGGTGAGCCGCTTATCCCTCGCGCTGCGGTGGCTGTGGTACACACCATCTTTTGATTGGACTACCTCTTTCATATCTACATAAAGAAATGCCTCAGGCAGAATAAAGCCAGACAAAAGCGTAGCGTAGAACGGCGCTATATTAAACCACCTGGGACAGCCCTAAGCGATGATAGGCCTTTGCCCTGGAATCAAGTTGACTGCTTTGAAACAGGTTCCATGTCAGAGCGTAGGCCCTCCTAGCCGCAGCGAGACAAGCATCTATATGTTTGTCAAAATCCAGATACTGGTCGAGAAAGATGCCAAGATACAACCACACGTTTTTCACCGCCAATGGTCGCCTGCCCAATAATTGTTAATTTTCTCCAGTTTTTTCTGGTATCCACAGGGCCGTAGTGAATGGAGTTCTGAATACCTCTCATACGGTATCGAAGTCCTTCTCAAAGTCGACCAGGCAAGCACCCGTACATTGCTTCTAACTTTTATTCCACTGAATGTCGTAAACCAGTTTTCGACGCGGCATGAATAGTGTCATGCCCCACTCTGAAGCCAAACTGGTTGTCCCGAATAATCTTATTTTCCTCAACCCATTTCAAAAGAGATCTATTGACGACTTTCTCGAATACCTTGCTAGCATTCGAAAGCAAACTAATTGACCGGAGATTAGCATGGTTCGTCCTATCTTTATCCTTTTTCAGGATAGGATGTACCACCACTATTTTCCACTGCTCCGTTTAATATGCATTATTCAGGGTACTGTTAAATAGCATGGCCGCCTCTAGCGGCAGGCGTTTGAGACACCATCAACTCTCGCTGACTTTTTGTTTTTAAGTCACTCAAAGACGCACCGGAGCTCATCTCTGCTCACGAACAGATGAGTATTTGCATCGGCGATTGTGCCATTTGCACGGTTGTCGTCATTGAAGACGGTGAAACCGTTGTTCTCGGTTCACCAATCTTGGATTCCGGTCCGCAGATAAAAGTGGTTTAGAAAGGCCCTCTCCTCGAGGTTGCGGTAACGGCGAACAGGGTTGTTCACCGTATACACAGTCTCAAAGAAAGCTCCCATCAAATCAACCCTCTCCTGTGGGTCTTCGACCACGAAAAAACTAAACTAGTCTAGAGCTTCATTCGAACTGTTTGAAACGGTTTCCATGGATCTGATCATGTTTTTCTTGGACCAGGATAGGACCTCTTTTATTGCCAGTAGTTCCGCCTGGAACTCGCTACAGTGATTTGGAAGACAGAAGGAGAGACTGATGTTGGGTCTGTTAGAAAAAACCACCAGCACCCAGCCCTTCGTCAGTTTTTGATCCGTCAGTGTAAAATTGAACCGTCTTGTCCTGCGGAAAAACTTCATCCTCCCAGAATAAGTTCGATGGGATAGTAACCTGGAAGTTCTTATCAAAGCTTAATTTGGGAGTAGTGTAGTCCCTATTTTCCGAAGCGAATTCGTAGTTATTCAAAATGGAGGCATGGTCAATTTCTTTACTAGACCACTGTGATATTGATTTAAGACGAACAACTTTACTAGCAGCTGTTTTTATAGCAAAGATGTCCAGTGCAATTTATGCACAGACAAGCAGATCGTTGGACTTTGCTTAGATATTTTAAGTTATAACCTTTATCTAATGTAGTCCACCAGACCACCACCCCATACGTAAGTATCGGTCTTATAACCGAAATGTAGAGCCAGTGCGTTATTCGAAGTTGTAAGCCCCATTTATTAGCAATGGCTTTTTTGCAGGAGAAAAGGGCGACCGTAGCCTTCCTTACTCTTTCTTGAGTGTTGGATTTCTAACTTAATTTCCTTTTCAAAATAACCCCTAGATATTTTGCTCTTCCAAAGAAGAGGGGATTGGACGCCATTTTGTGCCCCTACTAACAGATCTTCTAGCAGATGAATCACCCAGCCTTGAGTATGTATTAAGCATTAGATTTATCAAATCGCAAAGTGATCCATCCACTTTGAGGTCGGATAGTGCATTCGTAATCGCTGATGTGTTGATATTGCTAAAAGCGCCCTCTATATCAAAGAAAGCCATTTTCCATTTTGCGTGCAAGGGTATGTATGTTGGGTATGAAAACCACCTTAACTTCTCTCCATAATTGCGGAATGTAGCCAAGATCAACGCAACTCTTGAAGATATTTATCAGGATTGTTATGATAATATCCGAAGTTTCCTGTAGTTCGGCATGTATAATCCTGCGGATTTGAATGATTTAAAGCTTTGCAGCGCCCAGAGAAGTTTGTCCCTCGTGATCAGACTAGAAGAGTTACCTAATTAAACTGGTCGAGTAGCAGGTTAAGCGATTATTCGCTAGACGTGGTCCAAGAGCCGACTGTTTTTTAATTCTTTTTTATATATTTTAAGAGATTCCCTGTATGAATTCCAACTATACCCATCTCTTGTTTTGTTGAAAAGTTTCCTACAATTGTGTCTTACAGGACCAAGCTTAGCACGCCACAACTGAGGATTCTTCTTCTTCTCCTAAGTTGAATTAAAGGGCAGGAGGTTGTTAGGGCCTTATTCAGGGCTGATGTAAGATCTACAACTCTACAATCTAGCCCTTGAATGTTGCGGGGGCCCAAAAATGCCGGGAGTAACTAGATTTTCGAACGTTTCCCTATATTTGAGCCAGTCGGTTTTTCGATAATTGCGAAAGGAATTTGGCTAGGGGGAACATCATCAAGTGTAAATTGGAGGTTTCGTTGGTCTGAAAAGGAGTGCTCACTAGATACCTTCCAGTCTTAAATTAGCTGATTGATGTTATCAGGAACAAGTGCAATGTCTAAAACTTCTTGTCGGGTTTTAGTAATAAAGGTGGGGTCATTACCTAAGTTGCACACAATAAGGTTGGAATTTGGAATATAATCGTAAGGCATCACCTCGTTTGTTGATATCAGAACTGCCCCACACAGTATGATGGGCGTTTGCATCACAGCCGATTATGAGACCATATTTCTATTTTCATATTTCTATTTTTAAATGCTGTTTTTGTTATGGTCCCATAATGTCGACGTTCTCCATTGTGATTTTGCTTTCTTGCAGCTGACACTTTTAACAGAGCTGTAAAAATCCCTTTACTAACAGAGCCAAACCTAAAAGTTGGATTAGAAGCCAGGATTAGGACAGCGCAAAAATGAATGACTTAGCAAATCAAAAGCACACAAATCAGACAAATATAATGTGCTATTTATTTTTTTGATATTCTTCCGTTTTAAGGATCTTCGTTAACAGTTTTCTATGAACTTATTACAATAGAAGTTTTTAATGCGATTTCTAGCTAAAGGGCTTGAAATTTTTTCAATTTTCGACCGATTTGACTATGTGCTCTGCTGGCCTGACGTTAGCTTATGTGCACATAGTTCAGGGCTATTCAAGTTAATGGAAGTCGTTAAATCACCTTCTAAGGAATAATTGAATTAATATTAGAAAACAAATGGCCACTTTTGTAAAAAAAATTGATTAAATTTGTTATACTACGCTTAAATTATGCATTATATTACATTTTTGTACGACACAGAACAAATTTGATTCTTAAAATTATACAAATTCATTTATACCCTATTGTAATAGCGTATAAAACGAGAATTGTGGAGAATGCAGAAAATGAACGTATTTCTCATCCAAACATAGATGGTCTAAAAATAAACTTGCTGTTTCCTAAGAGTATTTTAATATTTTGTGAGATTTGTGACCCTCTTGCCTATGCGATAGACCAATTTTTCTGAGTGTTAGCTATTTATTGACAACCAATCACTTTTTACGCCGCGTTTAAATTATCCGGTTATTTGAAACTAATTTGTGAGTTGATTTAACAAGAAAAGCATAGTGAATTAATATAGATATTATTTGTGGAATAAACGAGGTATTACAACATAAATTAACCAACATAATTTAAAAATAGACTTCATCGAGTATAAATTGATTACGTATATATACCTATATCATATTATCCTTAAAATCTATTTATTCTTAAAGATATGACTCTTAAATTTATACTTTTATAGAAAAATGTCTGAAAATCAAAACATTGTGCGTGCTAATTCGGAAGTGTCTGAAACCTCTACAGGCAGCAATATCGAAGAAGCTAATGGAAGTCCGGCGAAGGAAAAAACTGGGGAGCCTGCAATTGTATACAAGAATGTTGACGTGAGTACCTACCAATATTTTTAATGTTTTAGAGGATATAACAATTTGTATAAAAGTTTGTACTAGTTTTATGTTACATTATCTAATTGAAATATACTTTCGATTCTAATATACATCACATAATTAGTTCTCCTTTAAACTATGCATATACAATCATTAAATACATCATGTACAATTTCTCTGTATGTTACAAGTTTTCTAGTTCATATCTATAGAACCTTTTTTTTTTTTTTGTTAAATTATAACTAATTGAAAAGTTAGCTAGTGTATATCAAATACGTTGCTCCTCTGTTGTGACACATGATAGCCGGCTATGCACACCGGCTACCATAATCAGAAACTATTTATAATATTATGAATTGCATTTTTACAAGAATAGAAGCGTGTTTGTCTTTTGATTTTTTAGTATAACTTTGTCCATGCTAAAGTGAAAATATTGTCTACCAAATTATTTAAGCAAATCTCAATAAAGTAAAAAATTCAAACAAAAGCATTTGACCCATTTTAGATTTATGTTCGTTTTCGATTTTAGTCATGAGTGGCCTCATCCACGAAAAACAAAAAAAAAAAACAGACTTTTTGCGAACGTTTGACAAATATCCGACGTAAGGAAGGTGCTTAATGTAGCGGTTAGGACTCGGAATAAAATTTTATCTTCAAAAAGAAGAAAACTGACAATCGAATGGTTGTGAGGTTAAGCAAACTAAGGGTGATTTTTTAAGAGGTTTAGAACTTTTTTTAAAAAAAAAAACACAAAAAATTCGAAAAAATGAATGAAATATTTATTTGAATCGATAGTTTGAAACTTGCAATTTAATGTTTAAAGATAATTTCATGCAAATGTTGACCGCGGCTGCGTCTCAGGTAGCCCATCCGCTGAGTCCAATTTTGGCATACTCTTTCACACATATCGGCCGGTATCTCACGAATGAATGCATGGATGTTGGCTTCCAGTGCGTCAATCGAAGCGGGCTTGTCCCTATACACATTAGCCTTGGCATACCCCCACAAAAAATAATCTAATGGTGTCAAATCGCACGATCTAGGCGGCCAATTGACCGGCCCGAAACGTGAAATTAACTGTTCACCAAACTCGCCTCGCAATTGCGCCATTGTTTCGCGTGCTGTGTGGCATGTGGCACCATCTTGTTGAAACCACATATCATGCAAGTCAAGAACTTCCATTTCGGGCAAAAAAAAGTTTGTTATCATCGCTCGGTAGCGTTCACCATTGACAGTAACGCTGCGATTCGCATCATCTTTGAAGAAATATGGCCCAATAATGCCGCCGGCCCATAAACCGCACCAAACAGTGGCTTTTTCGGGATGCATTGGTAGCTGTTGCAATGCTTCTGGCTGATCTTCACTCCAAATGCGGCAATTTTGCTTATTTACGTACCCATTCAACCAAAAATGAGCCTCATCGCTGAACACAATTTTTCGATAAAAAAGCGGATCCTCGGCCAGCTTTCCAAGAGCTCATTCACCAAAAATTCGGCGTTGTGGTAGGTCGGCTGGCTTTAGTTCTTGCACCAGCTGTATCTTAAAAGGCTTTACGCCCAAATCCTTCCGCAAAATTTTCCACGTAGTGCTGTAACAAAGGCCTAACTGCTGGGAACGGCGCCGAATCGACATTTCGCGGTCTTCTGTCACACTAGCTGATACGGCCGCAATATTTTCTTCACTACGCACAGTACGTAAACGTGTTGGTGGTTTAATGTCCAACAAAGTAAATTTGGTGCGAAATTTGGTCACAATCTTCCGAATAGACTGCTCAGAAGGTCGAGAATGCCGATTATAAAATGGAAGCAGCGCGCGATGAACATTTCGAACCGAGCACGAATTTTGATAGTAAAATTCAATAATTTGCAAGCGTTGTTCATTTGTAAGACGATCCATGGTTAAATTGTAAACCAAACTGAAGCTGTTTGACAGTGACACAAGGTACTAAACACACGTCAGCTGTCAAAACCAGTGTTGCCAAAACCAAACCAGCTAAAAAATCACCCTTTATTTATGAATTCGTTTAGGAAAAAAAATATTAAAAAACAAAGATCCGTTACCTACAAATAATCAATGCAGTGGCGCCTGATGATTGAAGTGGATAGTATTATGTTCTTTTTGTATAATCTTAATTTTTTTTTCACTAATCCCTACCTTTGTTATAGACAGTACTTATTATTGAGTGATATCTGAAAGATATTCATCAATTTTCAAATTGTACCATATATCGATTATGAGAGACGCAGGTGCAGGTTGCTGAACTAATCCATCCATAAGTCCAAATCTACGAAATCTTTCTCAAACCTTTCTAATTACCATTGTGAGAGTAAATTATAATTGATCGGCTGAAGTACTTCCTCTCGGATGAAATCAGTATCTACTCCTTACCTTCGTAAAAAAAAAAATACACAAATATTCCAAATACGTTTGGCCGTTTGTGAGTGAGCAACAAACTGTTCGAACACATTTAATAAAAGTCGCTATAACTATTGTGCAGTTTAGCTCTTTAACATGGGCTCACTACAATTTTATTGTAACCAGTTGATTGGAGATATGTTGTTCGACGGAACTAGTGTTTGCTTTCATTCCAAAAACACGAATGCCCATGCAACCAATTTCATGTTTCGCCATTTAAATTTAATAAAAGTCATGACTTTAAAAGATCAAAAAATAATCTTTTTCTTTCTTCTAATGCTCAGAACTCGACATTAAATTTACGGAAGCTCATAGTAACAAAATTGGTATGGTAATCATGGCCACTGTGAACTACTTAAATTTAAAGACGAAACTAAAAATGTTTATTGGTAAGGCCCCATATTTCTAAGTCTTTATATAGGGGGTTGTCCATATACCTCAAAAGAAAAAAGAGGATCCAATTTGCAATCAACACCCAATTTTTTTTTTAAATAAAAAGATAATTTTAAAATTTCTAATATCAGGTCTATTCGCGTTCTTTATCGAGCCAAGCATTAAAAATCTGTTAAATTAAAAAAAAGTTGTGCTAAACTATCTCAGAGAGATGAAAATATACCTACCCAATCTCCAAAGTACGTGGATAGACCTCGAGCTACTTTGAGCCATTTAGATCTTTGACATCTAATCCGTATCACAAGCAAATGTATGACTTACCTTTTTGCAACATATGAAACATTCTTAGAGAACATTTGACCACCGCCGATTTTTTTTTTTTTTTTTCATTTTCACACACTTTATTTTTGTGCGCAATTGATTTTTAATTAATCGGTTTCTTCCTTCTGTCCAATGTAAGCCAACAAGTGTATTGTAAAAGTTCGTATGGACGTCCTTAAAAATTTGAAAATGAGGGAATTGTTGTTATATTATTGAATTTGAATGGATTTTAAAAAGAGAACAGAATGAATAAAGAGAACAAAAAACGATCCAAGCGAAAAAAAAGTATTTATAAATTTATAAACTAAGAAGTATTAAATAGATCGTCAGCTCAGACAACTAAAGAGAAGTTGTGTTCAAGCTGTTTTTAATGCTACTATGTGGGAAATTATGGGTGCCATGTTAAAGTAAACATACACTTTTAGATAGTACATAACCTGACAGTTCATTCTGTTTTTTTTATTTTATTACACCTCCCGCCATTAAGACTCTTTTTTTGCAGCTTCACATGTATTCACAGATAGGAAATTTAAGAGAGAATTCAATTTTTCAAAATTTTGCGGGAGGAATCTTGTAGAGCTCCTACAAAATAGATCGCGGATATAAAAGAGGGCATGTTTCACTTAAAATAGATGTTCTGAAAACCGTAAGAAGTTTAAGGCATCAAAATGAGAACATCTTACATTTCAATAAAAATGCCACTAAATCCTTAAACAAATAATTTAACATCGGTGTGGATAAGGACAAGAACTGTTTTTAATAAAGGAAAGAACCAAAATCGTAAACGTTTATTGTTTTATTTGTATTTAGCTGCCTAATGAACAAGTAGCTATTTGACACAAAAACATAATATTTAATCGGCCTGGTAAAAAACTGTATGATTCTGGTTTCAATTTTTCAGGTTAAATCTGAATTAGAATGCCTTGTTAAGCTTTTGGATGGAAAGCTTTATAAAGAAGAAGAAATTGCCATGGAGGAGTTACATCAATATTTGATTGAAGACGACGGCTGCTGGGCTCTTAGTGACAACTTTTTAACGTTTGTGGGTATGTTAAAATCTACTCATTTTTATTTTCATAGCATACGATTTTTTTAAACTTATGTTTACAGCTCGGGTGTTAAGAGAACCGTCATTTTCTCCAGACACAAGAATACATATGATCAGAGCCTTAGCATATGCAGCGCTTAAGGATGACGTCATTATTTTGCTGCATCAAGATAGAAAGGATCACACATTGATGAATTTTGCACATGATTTTGACAAACATTCCCCTGATGAGCAACAAGCCTGGGCTATTTTCGTATGGTTTTTAAATTTGCTATTAAAATGTACAGTATGCTTATTTAAGGACCCACGTTTTTAATTTTCAGATTTGTAATTTGTTTGAAAACGTAAATTCATCTGAGTGGCTTTTGTATATATCAGAATGGGAGTATAACAACCAGACAATTTCCAATATAAGAGTTACAACAAAAGTGACGGCACATTGTGTGCTCTCTAACTGTCCAACACTTAAAAATATTGGCACATGGATCCTATTCAATTTATCAATTAAAGAAGTAAAAACAGTGGTACGTAGACATAGTTTTAAAATTTAAGAAAATGTTTATTTTAAACACTTTGGACTCTCACATACCGAACAAGCTAAGAGAAACGATACCGCAAAATCATAGCCGAATAACAAATTAACTTAAGAAGGGCTTTTCGGGATGAAATATGGCACTGTTCATGTAGCTAAAAACAATAATCTGGAAAAGCCCTTCTTAAGTTAATTTTTTGTTCGGCAAAATTTGAAAACAGCGTATCATTTCACTGGCGCATAATCTAGGATAGTCACCACGATCTTAGAAGGGTAATTTACGATACAATTTTAACCCATTGTAATTTATTATACATTAATTACTTGCGAGGCTGCAATACCAAAAGAGCGGTTTTGGTCATCATAAGTGCTTTTATTAACTTGCTGTAAATTCGTTTCCTATCTGGCAACACCTAATCGTATGTAAACACTGTAGGACCATCACCAAAATGGATCTTCCTATACCAATTGTAGTACCACAAAAGAAGTATTTTCATAATTAATCGAACATCTAATCTACAAAAAAAGAGTCTTAACTGATTAAAATAGCAAAATCTACAATTTCAGACATTTTCCCGCGAATTGAAAATTCTTGCAGGGAACTGTCACACTTTATTCACAATCCACTTAAACAGTCGCGATCCACAAACCAGCGAATGAAACATTCGTTCGAACTTAGCAGTTCGCAGTTCGCTCCCATATGAATGGTCCTTAACTGCCTCCATTGGAGGAATGAAGTAATCCTTGGCCATTGGAAATTTAGAAATCATTGTATAGATAATATAACTGGTCCATAGAATCCCGCCAATCAAAAATTGAATTTCGGGGCCAGGTAGTTTCGGGGGACACAGTTATGAATGAACGCGAAGAATAAACTGAGGTTTTGATTTCCCACGAATCTTCAGTTGAAAGTCGGTACGTTATTACACTTCGCAACATGAAACAGTTACGACTTTGCAATGACTAGCGGCGAAGATTGTGACGAACAACGTGATCATTGCAAAAACGTTTTACGAATTCCTATAATCTCAAATGAATTTCCGCAGTAACAATTAACAATTTGATTTAATTTTAAATATCTGTGTTTTAATTAATTTCAGGCAGGATAACGTCTAGTAGGAATTTAACAATACATTTTTTTAGAAACCTTATTTATTTAAAAACGACTTTGTCAGTTGTTTTGTAGAACTTTTAATAATTCAGAAAAAAGCAGTTACATTACAAGCGTAATATTCTTTCGACAAAAATATCAATACATCGATTAATTTATATTATAAATAAATAAATAGTTGGCGCAACAGGCCCGTAGGGGCGTAGGGACCCTACGCCTATCTTCTCACAACCATTCGTCTTAATCGAAATATTGAAATGAGTTTATATGACGAAATAGTGTTTACTTAATTTGCATCCAAATCTTCTTCCTTGTGATAAAATAACAAAAATTTCATTTGATTAGATAGCCAAGAATACAGGCCTTACAGAAATTGTGTTTTTGTTGTTATTAATTGTTTAAAAGTGGTCAGTTTCTAATGTTATTCGAAGGAATAGAAAAATTCGTTGGATAAAATCGGGGTTCACTGATTGGTTGACAAGTAGTGACTCATATCGATGGGCACGGATGAATGCTTTGCGAGAATGTGTTTACAGTTCTTTTGTTGTTGTTGGGAAACCCATATAATTATGGATGCAACTCTAAAGAGATTCATTTGTGTGACTTTAATTGCGTTTTATCAAGTAATGAGTGAACTCTGAAATGTTAAATGCAATTATTTAAGTTATTTAATGCAGTTAAATAAGACATTTCTCTGAAAAAATAATTTCACTACAAACGATTTTGAATGCAACTGGCTTCGTTTTTGTATTCCAAAAAAGCCAAAAAAGCGGGCTGACATTTTTTTCTAATGGTTCTAACTTTCTAACGGTTCAACTAAATACAAAAGATAAAAAAATAAACATGAGGCACTCCGGGAGTGCCGACAGAAGTGAATACTTGGACAATTATGTGGGTATTTTTCGAATAGTCAGGAAATTTACCAACAAAATTATTTCATGTATTATTTTATTCAAAAATGCATCTTTTTATTCATCAAAAATGGTTGGCAACGCTGCCGTCAGCTCCCGCGTACCTACACGGCTACACCTACCCAATTCCACCACAAATTTGGAAAAGAAAATTTTCTTTTAGATTTGTGAAACATAACTCAACCGAGCATTATGTTTTCACTATAATACTCTTATCTCTTATGAGTTATGATGGTAACTCTCTTCGTCCATCGACTCTCTTTCGTGGCGTCATTTGGTTTTGTGCCATACGCAGTCCCAGTGGCATAAACTAAGTATTAAATAGACCGTCAGCTCTTCCAACTTAAGAGAGTTTGCCTACAAGCTGTTTTCCGTGTTCCTATGTGCGAAAGTATGTGTGCCATGTTAAAGTCCATAAGACGCACGCATACATTTGCACATAGCAACCTGACAGATGACTGACAACCCATTCTGTGGTGACATTGGAAAAAATTCAAATAATTCAAATAATTGGCCGTTATCGGGATGTGTCCAGAAAACGGTGTGTATGGTGTGGTGAATTGAGTAAAAATTTCTATTTCATTAAAACGAATATTACAAGGACTTATTTTATTTTACCTAGATAATCCATACAGTACAGGATGTTAACATTGTGGTTGTAAACAATGGAAATCGATGAACTATAGGGATCAGCTGCAAAAATAAAATAAAATCAGTACCTATCTACAAATTATTATTTGGAATTTTACTGATAGCTATATATTTAAGTTTACGTTCTTTCCCGTACAGTATAAAGAAAATTAAATATATTTTCGTTGATTGCATTTATAAGACATTTTTTGCAATGAAAATTTAGATAAAATAATTTTAAAAAGTCAGCCAAAGTCACTTTTTCGTCATGAGAAATTCTAAAAATTCGTTTGTCATGTCTTATGAAAGTTGTATATCGTTTTGAAGGTAACATTTCGAAAAGAAATCTGCACCAAAATAGTACGAAAACCAACAGCCCAAAGAATAGGACAAAAAAGTTATTTTCTAAATAAACATTATTCATGGCTCTTCTCAGCTGACTCAAGTGTTTTCATTAATTATTTCGCTAGTTTGAAATACTTTTGTTTATTAAATTGTTGAAATTTTGTAATAATTTTTTTGCCTTTTTGTTTTCTGGAAAATTCATGAAAAAATTTTAACTCAAAACTCAAAAATGGTACCCACTCAGAAATGTTCATATCTCTGCCCTGAACCCCAACGAACTTTGAATATTCCTAATCAATTCTTCCATTTGAATTCGTTGCCTTTTTTCTGTCGACATTCGCCGGCGAAATAATTTTTCGCCAAAAACAACAAACGAAAACAAAAGAATTACTGTGGGTACAAAAATGTATTATTTTATTCCTGCGAATGAATATTTCTCAGTTTGTTCCTTTATTAATACGTTGATTACATTAGTTATTAACCATTTTGTAAAATAAATGTTTTCGTGGTGAAATAAAACAACCAATTTAAACTGCTGGAACGCATCCATCAGCTGATAGAAACTCACCAATTACCCTACTGTCAGTCACTGTGCTTAACACTGTCTCTTTATTTTTCCCACGAAGTGTGGGCATTTTTCCCATCGCACCGAACTGAAATTCCCTCGATTTGCTTATGAAAAAATGTTTCTCGTAAAAGTAAAATTAGTATTATTCGGATAGAAATTCATAATAAATTAACCTTCAGTATAAAAATCGCAGTTTGTTAACATTATTATGATTATTTCTTGGTACTAGAAATGTTTACTAAAAGTTAAATCCCTTTTTTATGGACATTTAGTGTGTTCAAATGTAGTTCGAAGGTTTTTTCGTCAGATTCCTAATATTTCCACAATTTTGATGCTTTATTTTAGTTTTGCACGGAAGGTTTTTCGGACGTCAACATTTCTACAAAAAGGTAGAAATACCACGATGTTGGATGACTGCTCAGTGTCATTATTTGTTTATACCCCCTCCATTCAGAATTCTTTTTTTTTTGCTGCTTCACACGTATTCACGCATACGAAATTTAAGAGAGAATTTTCTTTTCAAAATTTGCGAGGGGAATCGGGTAGGTGCACGGGAGCTGGCGGTCTATTTAGTACTTAGTTTATGCTCTCGAGCTCGAAAGGGTAATGATGTGGAAATGAATCTTCATAACTTTAAACCTACCTGTTTCACTGAACGTTATTTACCAATATCTTACGTTTAACTTGTATCACTATTAGCTGCAGAGTCAGTTCGATCGCTCCTAGTTAGGTAACCGAACAATTAGCGCCAGATTTGGCTAATTTTCTTCTTTCAGGCAACTTTGGTTCAGCACTTCTTTTTTGCTTTCAGCTGGCGGGATATTATATTTATTCTGTGTTGGGAGCTAGGAACTTGCTAGATATGAAATTCTAACTAGTATTCCTATATATTCCTTTGCTCTTTTAACATCCTTCTCCCCCCCTTAATTTCAAGTTCCGTTAGTTGTGGTCTCAAAACGGCGCTCAATGATTTATTTGTGTTTTTCCCTCTTCAGGAAACGGGGATTACAGCCACTTAAACCAACCAACCAATCATTCCTATAAAACATTTATTTGATATGTAAAAACTGTAATTTTAAATTTACATGTGCATTAAATATACTACATAGTGTTGCTTGTGATGTAAATGATGCTCCACCTATCGTGCCTTTTGTCAATAGCATTCAAAATAATACTACATGTCATTTACGTAACCACGCACAGTGATTTCCGCCTTAGCCATTAACATGCTTTTAGAAGAAGTATTTATAAACTGAAATGTTCATTCTCAATTTTTGTAGGTATTTGATGACGTTGCTGTGGAACTAGCAATGGCAATTCTGCAATTCTTTAATAGCAGTCCAAATGAAGAACAAGTGTACCGTGCTCTCAGGGCACTAGTTCGCTTTCTAGAGGTAAGTCTGTCAATCTTTGTATAATCCTATTAAAATCATAATTATGAAACAATTTAATAATCCTACATAAATATTTCACACTTTCTACAACAAATTACACAAATTAACGCAATATGTATACTTAAGCTTCACTTAACTTACTGTGTTCTTTTTTCTCAATATGTCACGAATAAGCAATAGTATTCCAATTACGTCGTGGATTCTTTCAACCAACTGTAATTCTCATTTTGGCACCACGTGAAATTTAGCTATCTATCAGATAGCCAGCCGGAGTAAAGAATTCCCTAATCTTGCTATTTGAATTTGCTTCATCAATTATGAATCCGAAAGCATTTCAACATGTACGTAAGATTAAAAATGATTTCGAAGTTGCAATCCCGAAATTATAAAGACTTAAAACTTAAAATTAAAGTACATATATAGTCATTTAGGCATCCGATTGGTGATGCGTCCTGCAATAACCAAATAATTTTTTTTTTTTTTTTTTCAAGTTTTTGTACAAGAACCTAAATCATTCAGCATACAGATGCATGTAATACATTACTGTTTCTAATCTTACGAATCAGTTTGAATACATGTCATTCTGACTTATTTGGCAAAAATTATAGTCCGCTTCCATTTATATTTTCCTCTCGCGAAAAACTTTCCTTGAACCCCTCTACCGATTCTGGGTCGGTTTTAACATTAACCCACTTGAGAGCAATGAGCCCGTAAAAGCACTATGGAACTAGTGGTGTGGAACTCGCCACCCACAGAAAACACATTCCTTTTTATGTAGAGCGCGACTTCGAAAAAAAACACCTAAAACACAAAAAATTTGGGCAGTTGCGTTGATTGAAGTTTTTCCAGCAAGGTTTGAAGAAAAATGATTTTAAGGTTGCAGTGAATTAAGGCAAAGCGAAAGAAGACCAAATTTTAGGATTTCGGTAGTGAAATGAAGTCATATTTCAACATTTGGCTTTATTTCACTTTGATAATTTTTCATTTGCAGCTTTATAACTTCCTAACGATGTTTCCACGGCGATGTTTTAGTGGGCAAATTGTCGAATTTACCTACCTACCTAATAGTTTCTGCCAAATAATGCTTCGTTTATTTTTTGTTCAACCAAAATTCCGATTTATAGCGAATATTATTTTAATTCAATTATTTCCTTTTTCCCAGGTTTCTTCAGATGTGGGTTCGTTTATTCAAATGATTGGACCCCACCCAAAAATGTTTGCAGGAATGAGTGAGCGGGTAAATGAACTTGTAGATTGCGTAACAGCGAAAGTGCCTGCATAAATTGCAAGCACATTTGGAGAGAAAATTATTTCCAACTAATTGTAAACATGTTTTCTTTTGATATTTTTTAATTTTAAGTATGTAACCCCGGTTTAAAATAAAAAAATACTAATAATAACTTTATAGTTTGCAGTCACATTTTACATTGAAATAAAAAATAAATTATTGAACACAAAATAAAGTGTGGCAGTCATTTACAATCATTCATGCGGTTTACATTTTTGATGGATTTTTACGATATGAGGTGATCTTGTTTGGAAAAACGAACACATTCAGGTTTAAAACACACCGGATCAAACAAAACGTTGTCGATTCGAAAGTAAAATAAAACTTTTATTTAACACACACCAAGCGAAGCATAATGTAACAAAATGAAACTTTTTGTTTTCTTGTTTCGTTTGGTGTGCGCTGAAATAAAAATAAAATTAATTCCACTGGCATGATTAAGCAGAAGAATTTTAGTACGGGAATAAAAATCTATAAGTGTAATATCAGTGAGACTTGTGAGGCACGCAAAGTCATCACGTTGATTAAGTTGATTTACACCCGTATATTTATGGGGCCAAAAGTCAGAAGTCATACAGAAGCTGCAAAGAAGAAGTTCGTGCGATAATCAAAGGTGTTCAGATCAGATCGTGAAGTTAAGTAAACACAGTGCTGCTGAAAGGCCAAATAGACTAATTGTGGAATTGAAATTAAAACATTCAAATTGTGTGAGACCCGGGTCGGCATTGAGAACCCAGGTTGCTGGGAAATAGAAAATTGTTTGAAGGCCCGTTGATTTCCAAAGATTCAACATTGTAAACTTTGATAAGAGCGCCATCTGTGCTTTGCAATCTAAAACATGAGAATATGTGTGGGACGTACCCATCGATATTACCAACTGCACGGAACTTCGCTTTTAAGTAAAATTCAAGTTTGTTCTTGTTTTCGGTTTTTCTTTTTTCTTGTTCTGGTATCTGACATGTGCGGGTGTGTTTATTTTGTAAAGAAGAATATTATAATCTGCGTTAATCCTAAGAATTGTTGAAATATATTAAGATTAAAACTCAGATGTGGGGTCGGAACATCACTGGCCTGAAGAAAAAAAATTATTTAAAAGTAATAACTTGTACGTATAAAGAAAAATGAAGCGTGTGTTGACGAGACAGCAGTTGATGGAAGCGCTTAAAGAAGCTGGCGTGGATTTCCCCGAGACTGCTACCACAGCGCAGTTGAAAAGATTGTACCACACAGAAGTCAACAGGAGCAGCAATGTTTCTGTAACAAGCGAGGACGGAAAGGCTGAAGTTGATGATGCCGATGATGTTGGCGATGTCGATGATGCTGACGATGCCGAGAAACCCGAAGGTGGTGCCCTGGATAAGGAATTGAGTTAACTACGTAAGCGCCTCGAAGTGCTAGAGCTCCGTAAGCCCCTCCTGCCGAACGACGATCGGAATTTGGCGAAATCGAGCAAGTCATTCCGAAGTTTAATGATGACGATGTAGGTCATTCTGTGCAGCACTTCTTCCGCGACTTCAAGAAATTATGCAGACGGTAAATGCCGATTGTAGATTCAAACTGTTAAGTTTGCGCAGTTCACTTACTGGAACTGCTAAAGTGTTCCTGCTCTCGACTGTTGCTCTCAATTATAGCGACTTGAAGCTGGCACTCCTTAAGGAGTTCGACATAGCCGTGTCTCGCCAGGACGTTTATAGAATGCTGAGCCTGAGGAAATGGAAAAAACAGGAAGAGTCGTTACATTGCTACATTCTAAGCATGCAGGCGATTTCCAAACGTTCGGATTTTGGAGGAACAGAGGTCATTGACTTTATTATTGACGGGATGAGTGGTGGCATATCCAATACTAATTTATTATTGGGTGCTCGTACCATTGACGAATTAAAACAACTGGTAAACCGTTTTCAACAGAAATATTTGATAGAAAGTGCTACTGGTATCTCAGGACGAATGCCGACAGAAGTGCCGTACTATGTTGTAATTGCTCGCAGACGGGGCATATTAAACCATACTGCCCATACCCTTTGCGTAAAAATGGGTCATGTTTCGAAATGGGACATGACCACAAGACGTGCCCGAATCCGAAGAAGATGTTGTCTACTGCTGCCGTTCCGAAACCTGTTAAACAAGTTGCTGCTGTTTCCGGAAAAGTTCTGTCTGATGATGATGATAGTTTAAGTGAAGTAATTGGCGCTGTAAATTGGGTGAGTGTTACTTTTGAGGTTGATTTGGCAAAAGACGCGGAGTTCATGAAGTTTCTTTCTCTTTTTGATACGGGCAGTCCAGCTAGTTTTATAAAGTCCTCGTTCGTTCCGATCGAGTTGTTGCGCTCATTGAAAGTGCCGAAGTCTTCATTTTACGGAATGGGTGGAAAGAAATTAAATATCATAGGAGAAATAAAATGTAAAGTCAGATTTGAAAATAAAATAAAAACAATAAAAATGAATGTCCATACGAAAGTATGGTTTTGCCGATTATTTTTGGACGTAATTTTTTGTATGCTTTCAGTATTCATCTGAGTAAAATGAAGCTTTGATATAGTAAGGAAATGTTGGTTTCTATAAGTAAAGATGATAAGCGCGTTTTGCCAAATGAACTTCTTACGATTCTTAGTAGGTGTAGCCTTATCAGAAAAAATTATTTGCCAGTTAGTAATAAACCAGAAATGGATGAGTTTGTATCGAAGGTTGAGTCAACTGAAGATAACTGCGAGAATTATAATATACCGGATATATTTAAGATTGAGATTGCTTCCGACGAAATAGATTTGAATATTGATCATAAATTGGGAAAATTGAGCGCTCGTTTAGAGCCAGTAAGCTAGAATAAGAAAAATGTTAGTTTTAAATTAGATTTAATCGTTTTTGTCTAGTATGTAAGTTTAATGAAATAGCTCAATAAAAGTGAATTTAAAATGTAATGGGAAAATTGTGGAAAGCCGAATTGAAAGATTTAGTTATAGATTCTTATGTTTTGCCGAAAGATATTAAAGTAGATCCATTAGACTACGAGATGAAAATCCATTTAAATGATGACGTGCCGTTCCAATGTGCCCCCCGACGGCTTTCTTGATTTGAAAGGACGCAAGTGCAGTCAATAATGAATCAGTTGGAAAAAGACGGTATTGCTAGACCAAGTGGTTCACCTTATGCGTCTGCTATTGTTTTGGTTAAGAAGAAAAATGGAGAACTTCGATTGTGTGTGGATTATCGAGGTCTCAACAAAAAGACCGTCCGAGATAATCAACCGCTGCCGCTTATAGAAGATTGTATAGAGTATCTTGCTTTCCTTTACGCTTCTGGATTTGAAAAATGGATTCCATCAGGTTCGGGTTTCTGAGGAATCTATTCCTCTTACTGCGTTTGTTACTCCAAGTGGTATATGGGAGTATTTAAAAATGCCGTTTGGGCTGAAAAATGACCCTGCCGTTTTTCAGCGATTTAGTAATGTTATTTTCCGAGACTTAATATGGACGACAAATTGATTGCTACTGCAGACTTTGAGGAACACAAAGTATTGTTAAGAGCTGTTTTGAGACGTATCACTCAACGGAACCTTAAATTAAACCTTGCGAAATGCCGGTTTGCTCATACAGAAATAGAGTATTTAGGATATGCCGTTTCTTCACGAGGAATTGCGCCGAGCGATTCTCATATTGCCGCTATTAAGGAATATCATGTACATACTAATCAGAAACAGTTACATTCCTGTATTGGGCTATTCTCTTATTTCAGAAGATTTGTGCCGTCGTTTTCCCGAGTTGCAAAGCCGTTGCAAAATTTGTTAAAGAGGAATGCCGATTTTGATTTTGATGAACCCTGTTTGGATGCTTTTAACGAACTAAAGTTAATTGAAGCACCAATTTTGGCTATTTATAGTCCTGTAAAGGAAACAGAACTGCATTGTGGTGCCAGTTCGATTGGTTTTGGTGCCGTTTTGCTTCAAAGACAAGATGATAGAAGATTTCCGCTGCCGAGTCTAGATATCATAGTTTTGAATTAGAGACGCTTGCTATAATTTATGGTCTGAGACGGTTCCGTGTATATTTAGAAGGAATACCCTTTAAGATTATTACGGATTGTAGCTCCTTGACTATGACGTTGTAGAAGAAACAAGTTAATCCACGGATTGCCCGTTGGGCCTTAGAACTTGAAAATTATAATTATCAAATTCAGCATCGTAGTGGTGTAGGTATCTATGGGACACGTTGATGCCCTAAGTAGGTGCCAGGTCGCTGCGATTTGGGATGTTGATGATGTAGATTTTCAAATCCAAGTCGCACAAGGTCGAGATGAAATAATTATGCAATTGCGAGATCAGTTGGAAGTCGAAAGGGTAAGGGACTTCGAACTATTAGAATTAGAAGTGACGAAAAGTGGAAGACAATGTTATAAGGTTAATCCATGAGAAACTTGGACACCAAGCTGGATAAATGTTATGATAAAATTATTATGCACTACTGGTTTCCGAGTATGCGTCAAAAGATTGAGAGATTTATTCGGAATCGTATTAAATGTTTTATGTATGCCGTATCTGTTCGTTCTAGTGAAAGGAATGTATCCACTGCCGTTTGATACGGTTCATGTGGATCATTTTGGTCCTTTGCCGTCTGTTAATTCGAAAAGAAAGCACATTTTAGTTGTGATTGATGCATTCACTAAATTCGTGAAGCTGTACCCTACGAAATCGACTAGTACGATAGCAGTAACTTCCGCTTTAGATAAATACTTCCAGTATTATAGCAGACCGAGACGAATTGTATCGGATAGAGGTACATGCTTCACTTCTTTTGAGTTTGAGGATTTCCTATTGAAACAGAATATAGGACACGTAAAGGTTGATTTGGCTTCACCCCAGGCAAATGGGCAAGTCGAAAGGGTTAATCGAGTTATTAAAGCATTGCTAGGAAAATTGAGTGAGACTATAAATCGTGCCGATAGGTCGAGTATGTTACTTAAGGTGGAGTACGCCATCAATAATTCTATTCATAGACAACCAAGAACTCCCCTGGCGTTGAACAAAGGGGAGAAGTAATAGATGAAATCACAGAGCATCTGGAAGAAAAGATGGCTTCGGAGAGTTGCCGTAATTTGAGTCAAATTCGGGCAGAGGCGTTAGGGGAAATTGATAAGTCTCAGAAATATAATTTAGATTATTTTCTTAGGTATAGTAAAAAAGTTAAAGAGTATGAGGTTGGTGATTTTGTTGTTATGCGTAATATTGATACTGCCGTCGGGACGAACAAAAAGTTTTTGCCTTAATTCCGTGGGCCTTATGTCGTATGTAAAGTGCTCGGACACGATAGATATGTGCTGCGAGATATTGAAAATTGCCAGTTGACTCAGCTGCCGTATGATGGTGTTGTTGAAGCAAATAGAATGCGAAAATGGTTGCTAAAGAAAAATGATGAGGCTGTTCCTATTGAGACGTCAAGTGACCCTCTTAGTCTAGATATAAGTATGGAGTAATATGTAGAGATTATTGTTAAGTATTTGTTTTGTTTTGTTTGTTCGAGGTCGATCAATTGTCAGATTGGCCGAGTTATAAACTTTGATAAGAGCGCCATCTGTGCTTTGCAATCTAAAACATGAGAATATGTATGGGACGTACCCATCGATATTACCAACTGCACCGAACTTCGCTTTGAAGTAAAATTCAAGTTTGTTCTTTTTTTCGGTTTTCCTTTTTTCTTGTTCTGGTATCTGACATGTGCGGGTGTGTTTATTTTGTAAAGTATAATATTATAATCTGCGTTAATCCTAAGAATTGTTGAAATGTATTAAGATTAAAAAATCAATGATCAAATTCCATATTAGAAATTATTAACTAATTATTTTTAAGTAACAGCTTTCTTCGATTTATCTCCACTTTGTTGTAGATTTTCAAATTGCTTGCAACAGAGAACGTCTTGTCAGCCTACTTGTTCACACACTGTAAAAAACAAAAGGTTGTTGCTATTGACCATGAATTATTAATTGACACTTTGTGGTACGAGTACCAGTTTCACTTGGAATGCAATTTAAGTACCCCTAAAAGTAACCAATTGTATAATTTTAATTCTGGGACATTTATAAAGTCACTGTCTGAGAGGTGTTATAAACTGCATTTACACTATCGTGCGCGCGCATCTTTCACGAGAGGGACAGATCCCTTTGTCCGCAGCTAATGTTGATAAAGGCGTAAGAATGAGATTGCAAATCAGACGCCTAAAGTGTCAAGGATGTTCTACCCACAAAGACAAGTTTCGGCAACTAAAATTTCTACAATCACTTGAAAACATTTCTATTTCAGATTTAAAAGATGTGAAAAGAGAGTGGTAATTAGTTTCAGTAAATTAAACCAACAATTCATCAATCAGTTATACGAAATATGTAAATAATTATAATTAATAATTATAAATGTTCTATAGGAACGCTAGCCTACGCTATAAAAATATCAACATGCGGACCTTTTTTTTTTTTCTTTCTTTCTTTTTGGTTAAAGCACTAGTGTGGTCAAGGGGTTTATGTCCCTTACAATGCTAATGCACAACACCAAAGGAAGGATGAACAGGAAGGAGGATATAGAAGAGGTACTAATGCACATTGGCTTTTGGTAATTGTGGCTATTTCATCAGAGCATTGTCGGTAAAAATAGCGATAAGACAATTTATAGATTATATATAGATTTTGAGAGATATTCGAATCAGACCACCATTGACGGGTCTCCTTTCGTCTCTCTACCACTATAAATCTTACCCAGATAGGCTCTCTGGATTTCTCCAGATTTCTTCCCTGGGCTCGGCTCCCAGTGTTAACGCTAGCATCTGTTTATGTGAGATCTGTTTCATCGACTGAGTTCAATAATGTCACAAGATCCTCATTCTTCTGCCAGCCAACACCGGACATTGACATAGTAAATATATGTGCCGCTGGCTCAGATTACGCCAGGAGATTTTTAGATGAACATGAACACTTATTGAATTGATGTTGGACTACTAAGCGAGGGGTCCCAGGTTCGAATCCCGCAAAAACCCAAATTCCAACATAGGGTTTTTTCCACTGCGCCACCTCTCGCGAACGTCAGACAAACATCCGAGGGTATTACTGTCTTGAAAGAGCTTCTCAATTAGCCGTTTGGAATCGGCATAAAATTGTAGATCCCTTCCATGCGTCCCAAAAATGAAACCCACACAAAACGAATGGTTGTGAGAAGCTAGGCCTTAGGTTCCTACGGACCTGTTGCGCCAACTATATATATAGAACCTTATTGAGCTTGAGTACACATTCCAGTGCTTGTTCCATGCGTCTGATCACGGCCAGTGCTATAAGGATATTTCCTCCCTCCACCTGACTCTCAAGCAGGTAGTCCAACGCATGCAGCAATGCAATCATCTCAGCCTGGTATACGGAAGTGTGTTTCCCGAGGCTAGTGTGACACGCAATTTCCAGCTCTTCTGAATAGATAACGGCACCCGCTCCATAATCCGTTCTCAATACGAGTTTTGTGATATCTTTCCATAATACGCACTCTTGTCATCCCATCCATAGGGATGTTCAGCTCGTTTCGTTTTTGACAAGTTCCAGGATCTTCCTATGTCCATAGATGGTACCAAGATTGTGCCAATCCGCATCTCAAAGCAAACGAAGTGTCCTAAGGGCCGCTGTTTTCTTAATAAATAAGTCTAGCGGTAAGATCCCCAAGGTCACTTCGAATGCGCATGATGGTGGTGGCCGTATTGCACCTGTAATTCCTATACATGCCAAGCGTTGGACCCTATCCAGGTGCTTCCTCACAGTTTTTTGGGAGGCTTTCGCCCACCATACAACCGAGGCATAGGTGATAATGGGTCTAGTTATCATCGTATGCATCCAGTATGCTGACCTAGGTGAGAGTCCCCACATCTGTCCACATACACGTTTGCACTGATGTAGTACCCTTTTTGCCTTCCTGACCTTCTCCTCAGAATGTTAGTTACAAGTAAGTCTAGTATCTAGATAGGCTCCCAGATATTTAACCTTCTCGGTCGTTGTTAGTTCCGATCCGATAAAATAAGGAAAGGCAAGAAATGTTTCTGCGGTGTTCAAGTGGGTCTATTGACTCCGCTATATTTCTATTGCCTATAAGTATTAACGTGCGATTTTGGATACACCTGACAAAACATTAGCGTTGTACTCAAGCTAATGAGTACTTCTTGCATCGATTTAGGAAACCTATACATTTCGATGCGTTTTCGGCGACTTCATATATGTGGTCGTTTCATCGGAGTTTGTTGTTGCCACTCATGCCGAGTATGGAGATTCTTTTGGTTTCGTCCATGCAAGTGAAAATCATGCATAATGCCTAGGGGCTTAGGTTACGCTTCAATGTGTTTTGAAAGCATTAAATTCCACTCAATTGGTTGTATCCCCTTAAAGTTTGCCGTCAAGATCGGAATTTAACGTGTTTAACGTGCGTTGCCGTTCCAGTTCCACGGCCGAAGAGCAGGGACGTGAATCAGGAAACGAATATGAAAAACTTAGAGTGCTATCATCAGCTAAAGAGTGTATTGGATAAGAAGTGATGGGCAAGAAATCATTAGTAAACATAAGAAAAAGTGTTGGAGACAAAAAAAAAAATTTCTAATCCATTGCATATGAGACTCGTCGAGCCCATAGGCACTTCGGCAAAAGAGCTAAATGCCAAACTTTATCCAATGCTTTCGAAATATCTAGTGCAACAATTTTCGCTTCACAAGAGTGGTGAGATAAGTCCTTAAATCACCAGTAGACTTGCTGCACGAAAACCATTTTGCCGGTCATTGAGAAATTTTCGTGATTCCATATATTCTATAAGCGGACGGTTGATCAGCGTTTCCGTGACCTTGGAAAGAATAGACGTAAGTGCTATGAGTCGGTAGTTGGTGGGATAAGAAGAATTGACGGGATGGACAAATGCTGTTTTCCACTTACTCGGAAAGAGTCCAGAAGACAGATGAAAAAGCTAACGCAGTGGCTTTGCCAGCGTAGTAGAACACTTCTTCTTATTATACCATCTGGACCAGCGGATTTGTAAATGTTAAGATCTTTTAATACTCTAGCCCCTGTGCGAGTGCGAATATGTCCCATTGAGTCTTCTACGCTCTCGAGCACACGTGGAGACATCACGCAATCCGGAATGTTAGAGCTCGCATGTTTTTTCGCATGTTTACTTCCACTGAGACCAACCTACGTGAAGTTAGCCCGCACTTTTTCGTGCATGGATTTCAGTTCGATAGATAATCGTTTGTAGTTGTTTGTAGTGATCCTTTTTTCGTTTTTAGTTAAGCCGTGAGAAAGTTAGAACCATTAGCAAAAAATGTCAGCCCGCAGTTTTGGGTTTTTGTAATAAAAAGTAGCCGGTTGCATTCTAAATCGTTTGTAGTTGTTTGTAGTGAAATTATTTTTTCTCAGAAATATGTCAATTTTGGAGATGGAAGGATATTTTTTTTGCACCTATAACTCCTAATTTCCAATAGAGAAAAATTATTTGAAATTTAAAATTTCCAAATTCACTCAAGCGTTACTTAATAAAACACAATTAATGTAAAAAACTTCATCCACCTTGAATAACATCCGTATATGGATTTCCCAACAACAACAAAAATACGGTTTTCACTTTTTCGCTAAGCATTCATCCGTATCCATCGATGAGTCGCTGTTTGTCAATTAGCAACATTAACCAATCAATAAAACCCGTTTTTATCCAACAAAAATATTTCTATTCCTCCGTATAACATAGACCACTTTTAAGAAATTTATAACAAAAAAACATAATTCTTGAAAAATCTGTCCTCCTGGCTATCTAATTTAAATTTTGTGATTTTATTAAAAAGAAGAATATTTAGATGCAACTTAAGCAAACCGTACTTCGTCAAAATCTTACTGTCTTTGAAATTTCCAGATCCACTCCACCCATCCTTGGGGGATTGAAGGCGGCGATCACCCTTCTTCTCGTAAACATGTACAATTTCGATGGGTTCACTCCAAGTCCAATGGTTTACGGGCCACCCAGTTATTCACTAGCAGGAGTGCGTAACTAAGTATTTCGCTGAGGACTGGGGTGAATTTACCCGGAACCAGAATAACGACATCGTCTGCGCATGCACTCACAGTGAAACCTTCCTTTTCCAGTGTTTTAGCAGTTCATCAACTACGAGGAGCCATATGAGCCTAGAGAGGACTCCACCTTGAGGTGTTTCACTCCCCTACTGACCTTCCGTTTAGTGCTCACGTCCCCTAGCTGTGACTTGATCCTACGTGTACCTAGCATGAGTCCGATCCAGTCACATAGGCTACCAGGGCTTCACGTAAACTGCGTAGGGGGAAAGCGGGAGACTTGAACATATGGGAGACTTACAGTGACAGTGACGCATTAATTGCACACAAAAAGAATTCTAAATCAACCGTTGTCTCTGGTTGGTGGAAGAGAAAAGGTATTTTCCAGTGCAAAAAGTGCAACATTTTTTTTTTTTTCTTTTTTCTCTATAAAATTTATCTGAAACGCGGTAAGTAAATAAATTTGATGTAACCTAATAATATTGATATTCTTCATTGTAAATATTAGCATAAGACCATTCTGGCTTGCATTTAACAAATATGATACATATAAATTTGTTAAAAAATGTGAGCGGGAGACTTGGGACAGTTTCAGTGCTACATAAATGATATATAGTACGTAGCTTGATGCCCAAGTCACATGGTTATTTAAATTAAGTTAGTTATTTATTTTTTTTATGTTTCTGAAGTAAAGTTTTCGTTTAACTATTTTACATTCTTTGTGTTAAGAAATTGAAGTATGTATCTTCTTTTTTTGTTTATTTATGTACTGTAAATTATAATTTTTTGTTTGTTTTCACACTACTAAACAATACAAATAAATTCTACTCACATTGGAAGTGGATAAATTTTTGTTTTACTCGCAGAATTTGAGTATGTTTAAGTCTCCCCGAAGGGGTGTTCATGTCTCCCGGTGGGGCGGGACGACAGACTGATTGGTCTATAGTCCTTGGCTGTGGTGTGACTAGCTTTCCCTGCTTTTGGGATGAAAATCACTCTAACCTTACGCCATGCCCAGGACTTCAGTAGCATTATGGCTCGAATTTTATCTATTCCAGGTGCTTTGAAAGGGGCAAATGTGTTAATTGCCCATGCTATTTTTTCTCGTCTATTATTTTGGCGATTGTTTCTTGCTCCATTCCCTCCCTCATGCCTGGTGCTACTACATCGTAACAATCAGACACATCAGTGCATCCTGGGAAGTTTCGGTTAGTATTTCCAGCGTCTCTTTGTGTGATTCAGTCCAGCTATCGGCACCGGTGCCTATGAAAGGACTTTCCTCAGCCTGGATGCTTCGGTGTATATTCAATTGATTCGCAAAAAGTTCTCCAAGACGTTTTTTTTGCGAATCTGATCTCTTTTTTCAGGATTCCAACGCTCTTCCTGTAGGTTGACCACTCGCTAATTCCCTCTTTTACGAGATTCCACCTAGACCTTGAGCTTCGTATTAGTTCCGCGATCTTGGCACTCCACCAGGGAGGGTGTTTCTTCCCACTTATTCCACTTTTTGGACAGGATTTTTCAAAGGATCTGGGATGCACATCTGGTAAAGATTCCACGTCAACGTCTACTTCTTCAGCAGATGTGAGATCTTTTGCCGGGCAGAGTTTCCTGTAACTCTGCAATTCTTCGTTGAATTTTTCCCAGTTCGCTTTTTTAGGATTCCTGAACTGTTTCCTACCCTGAGAGACCTATTGCAAGTTATAGAGTATCCAGCAATGATCCGATAGCGATTACCTTCTACAAGCCGTAATGAAAGTGGGTTCCTTCTCCCGATTACAGATAAACAGATTGGAGCTAAGGAGATAATCACACAAAGCCTCACCTCTAGCACTTATGTCTCAGCTACCCCAAATCACAGCCTAAGACTAAATTTTACTTACCTTGTTCTAACGCTTTCACTTGCGCCTATACCGGATCGGGGGGGACTGATATGTCGTCATCGTTCGGCATGTATACTGACGCCACTCTGCAGCTCTCACCCTTGCCTCCGATCTCCACCACCGTAACATCACCTGTGCTAAAATGAAGCAATATTTTAACAAAAAAATCTTACCGCCGTGGTCGAATAAGGACCTAAACCATCCTAAGAAGGTTGACTAGGGACATCTTCAATATCTGCTACAGGCATAAGTTCCGGCAACCTTATAAAGACTGACTAAAGTTCTACAAATAGACTATTGGATCAGCTAAGACAAAAGCATGGCTCGAATACTGCCAATCTATCGATACTCCATAAGGAATGCTAGACTCAGTAAGATTCTATCCAAAGAACGCTCTAGTCAATCTTTCATTAGAGCTTCCACTCAACACTCACTTTCCTGGTTATAAGGACAACTGCGTAATCCCGTCGAATTCGCGGGGGAATATTCTGTAGAGCGCATTATAACCAAGGACAAGATCTCATGGACCATTCGCAGTTTTGCTCCGTAAATACCACCGGGGTAGGACGGTATTCTCTCCATCATGCTGCAAAAGCATGAAGAGGTTGTGCTGCCCTTACTCGTTAAGGCTTACAGAAGCAGTATCCTACTTAATCATGTACCTCAGTTATGGAGACATGTCCGCGTAGTTTTCATACCGAAAGTTGGTAAAAGAAGTAACGAATCCCTGAAGGACTTCCGACCTATTAGCTTAACCTCCTTCATCCTCAAAACTTTAGGACGTGTACTTGACCTTCACATAAGAACAGGCCTTGAAAGGTCTCCCTTATATCATTCACAACACGCATACCTCAAAGGTAAGTCGACGGAGACCGCTCTTCATGAAGTAGTGCGTACAGTTGAAGGGTCACTCTCCCATCACCTGTATACCTTAGCTACCTTCTTATAGAGGGCGGTTTTAACAACGTCCACACTGGAATTTCTTTTAGAACTAGGGGTAGAGGATTTCGTCACTTCATGGATCATTTCCTACTTCAAAACAAGGACCATTCAAGCAAAACTTGGTAACACCCTTTTAACAACACAGTAAGCAGAGGACTACCTCAAGGTGGGGTGATCTCGCCTGTCTTATGGATTATGGTACTTAATAAAATCCTGTCAAGACTCGACAGGGAAGGTATCAAAGTCATTGCGTATGCGGGTGACGTGGTTGTTCTAGTATCAGGAATGTTTCCAAACGTGATAAGTGAAATCATAGAAATAACACTGGGTAAAAGCGGTCTTGGCGTTAACCCAAGCAAAACTGAACTGATACTTTTCACCACCAAAACCAAATTACCAACCTTCTCACTTCCCCGTTTAAATAACCAAAATCTTCCTGTATCCACCAGCGCAAAGTAGCTTGGAGTTAAGCTTGACCCTAAAATCAACTGGAAGTCCAATATCAAACACAATGTGCGGAAGGCAAGCTTAGCTTTGGTCTTCAACCAAAGTTGGTTCGTTGGATGTACACAGCGGTGGTACGGCCAATCCTCACCTACGGATCACTGGCATGGTGACCCGCCTTAAGCAAAGCCTATAACATCATTAAATTAAGTAGAGTCCAAGGAAAAGCTGGAATTGGAATCACAGGAGCCCTTCGATCAAATCTGACCGAGGCGCTTAATGTGATTCTCAATTTTCTGCCAGTGCATCTGAATATAAAAAACATTGCAGCATGAAGTGCACTTAGATTGAAGGAACATAAATGTTGGTCCGAAAGGCCTTATAGCAATTCCAGCATCCTACTTTCCCTTCCTGATCGCATAAGTCGTATATCTACGGACTACATTGTACGCAAACTTAACTTCCATAAAAACTTATCTGTTAGATTCCCCTCTAGATCAAAATGGAAGGAGAATGCGGTCGTAAGTGAGTTCGACATACTTATCTTCACAGATGGTTCCAGGTCTTGTTTGAAATCACTCTCATCTGGGTTACCGACCATAGGAACATTGAGGGGAATGAGAAAGCCGATGATCTTGCCAGACGTGTCTCTGCTCCGTTCGTGTCTCATGAGGAGGAAGACTTCCCTCCGGTGGGATATGTAAAGAGAGAAATCCTCCTGCACTTCACCTCAAGAGCTGTGTTCGGGCGTTGAACAAAGGAAAAAAGATTTGCATAAAGGAAAAACTGTAAGAACGCTTTAAAAGAATTCCGCAAAGTTAAACAACCGCTTTTCACAAACGTTATAATTCAATTTATTATTACTGTCGATTATAGTTCTTTTATATAATAAAAATGTTGTTTACATTAATAGTTTTGACGTTGGTTTGACATAATTTCCCTTTGGGAAATTTCCGATTGAGTGGGTGCGTTTGGTGGACCCGTGCTGTTGACGTGAAATTTGTTGTCGTCAACATTCTCCCCCAACGATGAACAAAGTTCTTAGGTTGCCGCTGCGCGCCCCTTCTTCCTTCCTTGTCATGATCTCGTGCCGCTTCCCAATATACATCTCCACCTGATACCCTCTGTTAATCTTTCTCATAATGTGTATGCATGAAAAGAAAAACAGATTATTGTATATGATATATACAGAGAGAATGACAACAAAAAACATTAACGGACAAATTTACAAGAGAACCTATAACCATCAACTACTCCAGTAGTCGATCTCACACATGATCCCGTTCATGTGAACTCGTATGTGGCTTTGACAAAGTTTCTCTTGATTGTGACTCCGCGTCCGAGCATTAATTAAGAGCATACTGCACTTGTGCATTGTTGTTGTTGTTGATAAACACGAAGACGAACTTCAGTGCAGCTGTTGTTGGCGTAGAACGAAAGCTCTTTGTTGCATTTGTTGGTAGGTTTGATTTCGAAACCTGAAGCATGTGGTACAATTTTTGACAAGTTTCTTTACAGCTCTTTTGATCTGAAAAACCCAATATTTTTGGCGTATGAGGGTTATCATGAGCTGGATTCCACCATGCAGTGACCTCAAATGAGAGTCGCGAATAATCAACTCTGTGAGATGATGTCTGGGTTCCAAGATGATTGGGTGCAGTTGGTCATAGGGAATGTTTGCGTGCCTGAGCCTTCCACCGACGCGAAGAATTCCATCTCCATCAACGAATGGATTTAATGGTCCCATTCCTTTGGAATTCATACCCTTGACGAACATTTCCTACTGAGCAGATCGTGCAACTATATTAGCAGCGTTGCCTAGCTCTTTGGGTGAAAGTGATCCGAAGTGACGGCTGGTGAGGTTTGCTTTTGCGTTGTTAACAAAGCGCAAGCACCAGGCTGCCACTCGGATAAGTCGTGTTAGAGTTGATGTCCTGTGAATTAATTGGGTAAGTACATTTTCTACCAGTCCTGTACAGTGAACCTGAATCTTTCTTTTGCCTTCCTGTGTAGCGAGATTTGTTGGCTGCGTCGGCAACTTGAAGATCCAAGACGATAGCAGAAAATCCGGGCCGTTCCACCAAAGTGTGTCGCGTACTAGTGCCGATGGTAGCATCCCTCTGGACGCTAAATCTGCGGGATTGAGATGTGTTGGCACGTGCTTCCATATGTGAGTGTCCGTCAGTCGCTGAATTTCTCCTATTCGATTCCTGATGAATGTCTCCCATCGTGATGCCGGCGAGAGAATCCATGCCAGTGTTATGGTAGAGTCCGTCCAGGCGTGAATTGTGATGTCGTTGAGCTCGAGTGTGGTTACTACGTAATGTAGCAGTTTAGCCAGGATAACAGCACCGCAGAGCTCCAGACGTGGAAGACTAACCGGATGTACTGGTGCGACCTTAGACTTCGATATCAAGAGGTGCATATGTACATTCCCTTCGCTGTCTTCTGCCCGAAGATAAACTGCTGCTCCATACGCCTTCTCCGACGCATCACTGAAGCCATGGAGTTCGATACGGTTCTTCTTGCCGACTGTTTGAACCCACCTTGGAATTCTTATTTCATTAATCGACGGTAAATCGTGATACAATTTGTTCCATTCTTCAAGCACCTTCTTGTCGATGGGATCATCCCAAGCGAATTTCTGGATCCAGAGAAGCTGCATGACGAGTTTTGCCTTAAGAATGCATGGTGATATCCATCCCATGGGGTCAAACAGCCGAGCAATTGTCGACAGTATGAATCGTTTTGTTGGCTGTGGGTTATCTGGAGTAGTAAACCGAAAGCAGAAGTGATCAACGTTGGGAAGCCAGTGGATGCCCAGTGTTTTGATTCGGTCTGATCCTTCCGATGGAACTGCCAAAGATGATTCCCGATCCTGGATTGGAATTTCCTGAAGAAGCTCTTCCGCGTTCGACATCCACTTCCGTAAATTGAAACCTGACTTTTCTAAGATGGAATTTACCTCTTTCTTCTTGATTTCAGCTTCTTCAATGGTATCTGCACCAGAGAATAGATCGTCGACACACATTTCGGAACGAATCATCTTTGCAGCTCTTGGATGCTGGGTTTCTGCCGCCTTAGCCACTTCCATCAATGTCCGAATGGCTAGATAAGGAGCTGAAACCGTACCAAACGTTACCGTTTTGAGGCGAAACACCTTTAATTGGTCTGCTGGATGATTGCGCCAAAAAATCAGTTGGTAGTTTGAGTCCAACTCGGTTACCCATATCTGCCGGTACATTTTTTCTATGTCCGCTGAAAAAGAGAAACGATACAGTCTCCAACGTAGAGTCACATCAGTGACGTTGTGTTGCAGCGACGGGCCAGTCTTCAGGTGATCGTTTAAGGAAGATCCGTCAGATGTCCTGTATGATGCATCGAAGACAACTCTCAGTCGCGTAGTGGAGCTTGTTTCCTTAAGGACGGCATGATGTGGGAGAAAATAGTGACCTCTGTTGGATATGTCGTCTTCGTCAACTTCACTCATGTGGCCCAGCTTCAAATACTCCTCAATGCAAGAAGCGTATTGGTCATGCAATTGTTGATCTGCTGCTAGACGTCTCTCCAGGGACCTGAAACGTTGAAGAGCTCCTTCGCGTGACCTACCTAGTACGGGATGAACATTTTCTTTGAATGGTAGTGCTACTTGATAGCGTCCATCTACCATACGCTTAATGTGTTGCATAAAATGTTCTTCACAAGCAGTGTCTTCAGTGGTTTCGTGGCGTGCGAATGGAGTATCTCAAGTTCCCAGAATCTTCGAAGTTGCGTGTCGACATCGGATGTTTGGAAGAAAGCCCTGATGGATCGAGGAGCAACTGGTGATCTGCCGAACAAAATCCATCCCAGTCTGGTGTTTTGAGCAACAGGAACGGTTTTATCTGGGTGACGTGACATCTCCGGCAACATAATGTCAGCTAATACGTCGCTGCCCAACAAAAGATCGATTTTAGCTGGTTTATAAAACGATGGATCCGCTAATTGTAAACCGGTGAGGTGCTTCCAATCCCCAACGGATAGGATTTGGGTTGGAAGATGCCCAGACAGTGACTGGAAGATTAACGCCTGCGTGGTTGTTTCGAAGGCTGTATGGTACGAAGCAAACGTTATGTCCACAACCTTTTTACAAGTGCCACTGCTGACCAAACCCAACCCGGACACCTCGACATCAGTAGATTTTGTTTTTAAACGGAGAAGTTGCACGGCGGACTCCGTGATAAAAGATGCTTCAGATCCAGAATCAAGCAATGCCCGGAGTGGTATGCTATTTCCGGATGACGTCTTTACCTTCACAATTGCTGTAGCGAGTAAAACCTGTGTGTTGGCATCATGCGTTGAGTGATGGTTTCTCACGACGGAACTGGTTGAAGGCTGCTCTTCGATGGATGGATTGAAAGCTGGAGCTTCGCTATTAAAAATTGAGGTACTATATGTTTGTGTTGGATGTGGTGGTTGAACATTTTGAGTGTTGGGTGGAAATGAATGTGAAAATTGATTTGTGTTGTTTGTATTGTAAGAATTAGAACTGTATGGGTTATTGCGAGTAGTGGAGAGGTTGTTAGAAGGGTTTAATTGCGGGAATGAGTTTTGTAAATGAGAAGCATTATTTGTATTATTGAGTAAGAGTGAATGATGTGGCTGATGACAATAATAGCATCTACGTGTACTTGGACATTGTTGAGACGAATGACTGTACGCTAAACAATTAATAAAGGGTGATTTTTTAGCTGGTTTGGTTTTGGCAACACTGGTTTTGACAGCTGACGTGTGTTTAGTACCTTGTGTCACTGTCAAACAGCTTCAGTTTGGTTTGCAATTTAACCAAGGATCGTCTTACAAATGAACAACGCTTGCAAATTATTGAATTTTACTATCAAAATTCGTGCTCGGTTCGAAATGTTCATCGCGCGCTGCTTCCATTTTATGATCGGCATTCTCGACCTTCTGAGCAGTCTATTCGGAAGATTGTGACCAAATTTCGCACCAAATTTACTTTGTTGGACATTAAACCACCAACACGTTTACGTACTGTGCGTAGTGAAGAAAATATTGCGGCCGTATCAGCTAGTGTGACAGAAGACCGCGAAATGTCGATTCGGCGCCGTTCCCAGCAGTTAGGCCTTTGTTACAGCACTACGTGGAAAATTTTGCGGAAGGATTTGGGCGTAAAGCCTTTTAAGATACAGCTGGTGCAAGAACTAAAGCCAGCCGACCTACCACAACGCCGAATTTTTGGTGAATGGGCTCTTGGAAAGCTGGCCGAGGATCCGCTTTTTTATCGAAAAATTGTGTTCAGCGATGAGGCTCATTTTTGGTTGAATGGGTACGTAAATAAGCAAAATTGTCGCATTTGGAGTGAAGATCAGCCAGAAGCATTGCAACAGCTACCAATGCATCCCGAAAAAGCCACTGTTTGGTGCGGTTTATGGGCCGGCGGCATTATTGGGCCATATTTCTTCAAAGATGATGCGAATCGCAGCGTTACTGTCAATGGTGAACGCTACCGAGCGATGATAACAAACTTTTTTTTGCCCGAAATGGAAGTTCTTGACTTGCATGATATGTGGTTTCAACAAGACGGTGCCACATGCCACACAGCACGCGAAACAATGGCGCAATTGCGAGGCGAGTTTGGTGAACAGTTAATTTCACGTTTCGGGCCGGTCAATTGGCCGCCTAGATCGTGCGATTTGACACCATTAGATTATTTTTTGTGGGGGTATGCCAAGGCTAATGTGTATAGGGACAAGCCCGCTTCGATTGACGCACTGGAAGCCAACATCCATGCATTCATTCGTGAGATACCGGCCGATATGTGTGAAAGAGTATGCCAAAATTGGACTCAGCGGATGGGCTACCTGAGACGCAGCCGCGGTCAACATTTGCATGAAATTATCTTTAAACATTAAATTGCAAGGTTCAAACTATCGATTCAAATAAATATTTCATTCATTTTTTCGAATTTTTTGTGTTTTTTTTTAAAAAAAAGTTCTAAACCTCTTAAAAAATCACCCTTTACATAGACCTAATTTATTCACATTTTGATATTTATCAGAAATGCTCATTTTTAGAAATTTATTGCATTTCCTGATAGCATGCTGACCTTTGTTGCAAAGCTTGCAAGTGAACTTCGAGGTGGTTTGTTGAGCATGGAACGAATTTCGCTGTGATGCCTTTTTGGATGGATCTACCGATGAACGAGCCTGTTGATAGCTCACCGCTTCCAGAGTACGGAATCTAGTCTCGAGGAATTGGGTAAATTCCGCGAAAGTGGGTAGCTCCTTACTGTCCTTTTTGGATCCCAGCTTTTCCTCCCAAAGCTGCTGCGTTTTCGACGGAAGTTTTTGCAACAGAATGTAAACTAGCACCACGTCCCAGTGTTGAACGGGCACATTCAAGTTTTCCAAACTGTGCACTACTTCTGTTGCCGTGTCTAACAGCTCTTTGAGGGATTCAGCTCGCTCCTGGGTTAACGTTGCCAAATTAAACAAACACTTGAGTTGGGTGTTCACCAAAAACCGCTTATGGTCATACCTATCTTGAAGAATAGCCCATGCCTTAGTGTAGTTGCCGTTAGCAATGCACAAATGAGCTAAAAGTTTCTCGGCTTCTCCGGATACACTTGTTTTAAGATAGTGCATCTTTTGGATTTCCGACAGCGATGAATTATTGTGAACAAGAGACACAAATAAATCGTGGAAACTTCGCCAAGACTCATAGCTCCCTGAGAAAACTGGAACCGGAATGTTTTTCAGCCTTAGATCATTATTGGAAACTGGTTTTGTGTTGCTGAATCCATTTCGGTGGCATCCTTCTTGACGTCGTCCTTCTCTTTCAACTTATCGATTGCGTCGAGTATATCACCTCTGTAATCAAGGTACGTTTCCCGAATTTCTTCAAAAATGTTCTCGATTTCAGTGTCCTCTTCATCTTCCTCCAGCGCACTAACTAACTTTTCATAAATTTCAGACGCCGACTCCATTGATTGCTCTAAAAGAGTCAAGCTGAGACTAGATGGATGAACCTGACGAACTGTTTCATTTTACGGAAAGCCTGGCCAACCTACGATGATGCCAGAACAAACAACCTCTTAGCCAAAACGCTTGTAGATATTGGCAGACTAACGGCAATTAGTACGGGTCATTGGCCTTTAGTAACTCACGCAGCCTGTCTTGGCTTAACAACTACTGCCGTAGCTGCGCAGTGTTCCATCTTCTTTGTGAGTGTCCGGCCCTAGCCAAAACCAGACTCAGTGCACTAGGTCATCATAGAATAGAAATAAGCAATTGTGTGTGACTTCATGCATTTTTCTGGAAAACAGCTTTGGCGACAAAAGCAAAGATAATGGAATACAGAGATATTTAACTTTCCAGTGGAAAGACGGCTGCCTACAAACTGTTTTCCAGAAAAATTATGTGAGTCCATGAATTGGACTTTAATGCAAGAATTCGGTATTCTCTACTGTGTATATCACAATTTTTTACATTTTAATCAAAACCTCCACAAAAACCAAACAAATTCAATACAAAACACAGAATAATTATACACCGCGATGCTCATAACAGCAAGTTGATTTACGGTCGGCCATTAGCAACATGCTTTTTTGTTGATCACACGAATTCACAGACGGGGGTTGAAATTACAAAAATAACAATGGGTTTTGGGGGGATAGACGTACGAAAGATATCCATCTCTTTTAATCATTCATCTCTGGACAAAAGTTAAAAATGTTTTAATTTGTTTATTATTCTTCAGAATTGTTTATATTGTCCACAAAATATACAATTATTCTTAAAATAAATCACTGTCCACACAAAATTTAGTCGAAACAATTATTTTCAAATTTAACGGATAATATTCTACGAACGCTGCCAGCAACTTTGCCCACACCGGAAGCCAGTTTGGAAGCAGCCGAAGTTGTGCTCTTTTTTTGAACGTGTGTTGGTGACCCGGAATTTTTGAAGTTTAGTGACATTTGTCAATACGATTTTCTATGTATCACTACTAGCGCAAAAAAACGGCACAAGCCCATGGTAATATAGCTTGTAGATAAGTAACGGAAAATCGGCCGGAGTTGGGGGTCTCAAATTGTCTCTGATAAAAACGCTCTTGCTCTTTTTTGTGTTGATATTCGTGCGACTTGAATATGTGTAGTCTTCGACAGTTTTCTATGCGCTTTCCATTCACTGGTTGAATTTTATATTAAAACATTCGAAATTTCCGTCCCGATTGATTTCTAATGTGGTATTCGTTTGGGCTTCTTCAGATTTGCCCTCAGATTTCAGATTTCGTGTGGCTAATTGAACATAAAAACGCTCTTGCTCTTTTTTGTGTTGATATTCGTGCAACTTGAATATGTGTAGTCTTCGACACTTTTGTATGCGCTTTCCATTCACTGGTTAAATTTTATATTAAAACATTCGAAATTTCATTCCCGATTGATTTCTAAATATTTGTACACAAATAATTTACGAAAATAGATCCACCCGATGCAATGCCTTTCTTTGCTGTAGAAATATTTCACTAAAATGTAAACAAACTCCACCACTTGTCAAACTCAAATGCACTTGTGTTGGTAAATCTGAAGCAAATCTGAGAAAATATCTAGATTCGCAAAAGTGCTCTGAAATCTGAAAAAGATTGCTTTTTTTGTACCAAACGAACATAAAAATTGCTCTGAGGGCAAAAAAAGTGCTCTGAGAGCGCCCAATCGAATACCACATTATTAGCGCTTTGAAGCTCAGTCTTATGCTTCTGAATGGAGTCAACCGAATACCCTGGAAATATTCTGTCAAGAAACTGGAAATTTTACTATTTTTATTTGTCAGTTTCTTATGTATCCGAATAAGTATTGTTCCAATTTCAAACGGTAGTTATTTATATTTAGAAAATAGTTATCTAGTTATTTTTTTTAAATTTTTGTGAATACAAATATAATTATGGAGACAATGAAACTAATGGTATAAAGTGCAAAAAGGATTCAATTGTTCAGATCGAATGATTAGCAGCCATAATAAGTAGCTTGGTTCTTGGTACACAATTTATAACAAATATGGATGTTGCTTGTATAATCGACACTCAACTAGGGGATAACTTAGATGACCGAAACTGTGCCTTACAAGAAATTAAGCAAGTCTGCAGTACACTCAACGTGACCTTCAATAGGGTTCAAGTAAGAATACTTTTTGACTTGTGGGCTGGGTTATACATTTATGTCTTAAATTTTTTTTAATAGTTTGACAAGTTGGATTTTGGTGAAACTAATGTATTGGAGACATTCTATAATGCAGATGTTGTAATTGTGGATCTTAGCATTCAAGCTCAGCAAATCTCACTGTTTTACCACTTGGGAGTCAGAGAAAGTTTTGGAATGAAAGGCAACATTCTTACATATAACGACGTTCAATCAAAGCAAACTCTCTGTTTAAAAGTGAGTACATATCGGTCATGACAGTACAAAAATAATGCTTATTATACTGAAACAAATATAAGTTCGGATAAGCATTTCTTCAGAACAAAACTGATTGAAGACTGCACAGTATTTATCCTGACTTTCCAGGTATAGTCCGTCCAAACTTAATTGAAATTTTCACGCTAAGGTCTCTTTACATAAGATATGTTGGTCTCTTTGCGACACAAAAAAAAGAGTCTTGCAACAACAAATCAGGCTAAAAAAATATGTGCACTTCAATTAATATACCCCTGGGCTTCCGAAAATGTCTATCGATCGACGAGGGAACAGGGAAATTTTAGCAAAATTTGCACTTTTCAAATGTTTATGGATGTACATTTGAGTTTTGTGTTCATTGAGTAGTATACACTTCTAACGGATAATCGTTCTTCTCAAGTTAACAACATGAGATTTCACGGGTTTTTATAATTAATTAAAAAAAGTAATAGTGGAGAAAATCATTAACACTTTCATTTTATCAAAAATTATTCTAAGAGAAAATAACCTCCTTAAATAAATTGCTATTGCGCATCGAGGGAAGTTTCAACACTTTTTGGACGGACTATACCAACATTTCCACAGATTTTTTTAAGTTAGTTCTTCCAAGCGAGACCTGCATTTGCATTACATTTTAAATGTCTAAAACTGTTTTTTTTATTATTATATTTATGAAGTGATGAAAAATAATTTATGAGCAATATTTCGATAAGGTATGGTTTCTACTTCTTGCATTAAAAGAATATAAATATAAAAAGATTTTTGTTCATCCAAAGTACCTAAAGGAGTATTTTTTTCGCAAATCACTTTTTTTTAGATTGATATAAAAATTCTTCATATTTTATTCGACCAACAACCACTGCTGTGAAGCCAAATTGTCATCTGCAACTAGAAACAGCGTTCCGACTTCGATGTTCACAACTGAATTTTGGCATTTTTTTTTTCGCCCTTGAAGCTCCACCTACGTACTCCTACGACCAGCGTAGCCAAAAATGTTGCTTGATTTGTGTTAGTTTTACTATCTATCAACTATCAAGTAGTGGAGCATCTTTCTAAACGGCTGGTCCCCCAACAATTCCAACTAGGTACCTTTCATTCTCCTCATGTTTTGCATATTCGTAAAACCGAAAGTTTCGTTAGGTTTTCCCATTTTTTTTTCTACGTCGTTTTTTATCAAACTCAATGCTGCTCGATTTGGCAGCATAAATCTGAAATCAGAGAAGCCAAATCGCGTGTCAGTTTATCTTATTTTATTCTTGCGTGAACAAAAGTGTTAAATACATAGATACCTACATCCAATAAAATAAAATACAAATTGCCTTAGCCAGTTTACCATGAATAATTTAGTTTATTGAATACTTCGTTAAATTAAGATTAAATTGATTATTTAGAAAGATGTAGTGCGTCCTTACTAAGTCTAGCTTTATATCAGCGAAATGAAATAATAGCCTGTGTAAATGACAATGGTGGACTACTAAGCAATTGTCCCCGATTCGATTCCTGGCCGCATATCTCCTAAACGTATTGTCGCTGCCCCACTCGTTGCGAACGTCTAACAAACATCCAAGAGTACAAACTGTCATGAGAAGCTTCTCAAAAATTGCCGTTCGCAATAAGAGCAAAACTGTAGGTCCTTCCATTCGTGTTAAAAATATAAGATTAAAATTGACATGGACAACAAACTAAAATATTATGTACTGTCGATATTTTTTTTAAAGAACCGTGAAATAACCAAAATTTGCATCATTAGCCATATTTTATTATCAGCGTGATTTGGTCCGAAACAGATCACGAAAATAAAACAATACGAATCATAGAAAAATTGTATTTTGGAGTTGTGGCAACAGTTGCTTTCAAAACACGACGGTTAATATATGACGAACTTCATATTGCCACCAGCCATATTGCAAACCAAAGAGGATCTAAACTAGAGGGCCAACTCCCGTGCACCTACCCGATTTTCCCCGCAAATTTTGAATGACAGCCCTCTCTCGCGCGGTCATTTTTCTCCTGTCTGTGAATACATGTTATTAATGGCCGCCGAGTGGAACTTTTCCAATAACAAACAATTTGTAAATGAATTTATAACAATAAATGTCAAAGGAATTAATGTTGAGTATTTTTTCTTAGATAGCTTTAGTTGTTCTCTATCCACCTTATGCGCCAAAAAATGTTCATTCATTCACATTTCAGTTTTTTCTTTTATTTTTTTACATGAACAATTTTTTTGATGGCAAAATTCATGAAGCTACCTTGGGAGTTGTTCCAAAAATAGGTTAATTCCATGCAATTTAAACCCAAGTTTTCACTAAGGCAAAAGTGAATTCCTTAAAATACATATTCGCAAACATTGCATACCTTTCTATTACGCTTGGTGGGTGTTTTCAACTTGGTTTTTTAGCACCGTATTTGTACAAAATCAAAATATGATTGGGAATTCTGTGTTTAATAAGAGTGAACGGTGTTCATGTTACTAAGGAACAGCAAAAATTGAAATTTTATTCATATTTCAAAAAAAATAAAAAATATTCTCGGAAAGTAAATTCGTAAAAACGAGTACATATGATTGAACTCCTAACAAAAAGATAATATATGGAGGTGTTTAATTTGATCCGATTTCAAATTTTGCGTATTCAATCGAACGCAAGAATCTAAATTGTATTGTTAATTTTCAGATCCCGTATTTCTATAAGTAATGTGCTTTTGCATTTTGAAATGTTCGCTGATATTTTTATAAGCCTCTCTAAATTATTAATTAACAAAAACAAGTGCAAGAAGTGATATTTAAGAGCACTTTTTTGCCCTCAGAGCAATATTTATGTTCGTTTGGTACAAACAAAAAAAGCAATCTTTTTCAGATTTCAGAGCTTTTTTGCGAATCTAGATATTTTCTTAGATTTGCTTCAGATTTACCAATAAAAGTGCTGAGTTTGACAACTGGTGGAGTTTGTTTACATTTGCGTGAATTTTTTCTACAGCAAAGAAAGGCATTGTATCGGGTGGATCTATTTTCGTAAATTATATGTGTGCAAATATTAAGAAATCAATCGGGACGGAAATTTCGAATGTTTTCATATAAAATATAACCAGTGAATGGAAAGCGCATAGAAAAGTGTCGAAGACTACACATATTCAAGTCGCACGAATATCAACACAAAAAAGAGCAAGAGCGTTTTTATGTTCGATTAGGCACACGAAATCTGAAATCTGAGGGCAAATCTGAAGAAGCCCAAACGAATACCACATAAGAAAGTCCCTAAGGAATTGAACTGAAGTGTGTGTTGTATTATCAATACTTTCTAAAAATCTATACAGAATTTTTGTATCATGGGATTTACCAGAAAACGGAAAAAAATATCGAATTTAACAAATATACTTGAATACGTTATTGTGCAAGTATGCATTTTACGTACCATTTACAGATTAAAAATTATGCTTAAACTAAAATATCTTTTTTCCCACAATAAAAAAAACGCTTTCCCCAAACTCTGATAAAATATCTATTTTGTTTTAATATGACTTCGAAATGAAAAGCATTAAAATCGACGAACAACAATTTTTTTCTTTAAAGTATACCTGCAATAAAAGCTTGAAGTTACAAAATCTCTTTTAAGAAAAGTGGAAGAACCGTTTAAGTTGATTTTTCTCTGATTAATATCATGAGATAGATTTCTGCTAGATACTGAAAAACTATGATTATATTAAGGTATTTGGCATTGTGAACAAGTTATATCAGTAATTCCTTTTTCAACAATTTCATAAACTATAAGAACTTTTAAACTGAGCTGCGATGTGAACACCGTGTAACTAAAGGGTACCAAAAATGTTGAACACAGTCGCCCCCACTTACAAAATGGCCTCGTGATTGACATTAATTGCCTGCATAGGATTTCCTAAGAATGCGTGCGGCAGCAATGGCGATCCTTTGATTTGTACAGGCACTAATACTTAGGAATTCCTATGCAGGAAAAGCAGCTTGTAGGCAAATGTACCGTTTCTGCTCTCAGTTGGACCTCTGGTTTTGATCCTCTTTGTTGCAAACATTATTTACAACGTGACGTCATAATATGATGTCAATCGACATGACATTTCATTTGCTTGTCGGGGGTGTTACCATATGAATCAAATTATTAATTTTATTTTTGATATTGTTTTTTTTTTTAACTAATTAAAAATTCTATGTTCAAATATGCAACAAACAAACAATATTTTGCTGCTAGTGTTTCGGTTTTTCTTGACATAAAGGTGTATTCATGCGAGCGAATGATTTTTTTAAACATTTATGAAATACTTTCGATTTGCTTCAGAAACATTTCATAAACATTCGGCAAATATTTCTGTTTTTACGGGTGTAGACGCCGATTAAGTATTTATTAAATGTTTATGAAATGCTTTTTGCTGTCGGAAATTCACGGCTCGAAAACAACAACACCGCTCTGATTGGAATTCTTAGACAAAGTAAATGACATCAGTTTAAGCACGAAATTCCAGAAGAACAAACTGAAGTTAGTCATTAGATTTTTCTGTGATATTTTGTGATAACAAATAAATGTGTTTCCAAATAATTAGATTTAGTTTAAATTTATGCAGGCTACTAGTTTCCATTTTTAATTATTCCAAGATTTTCTGGACATTTTTATTTTATGTTAAAAAAAAAAACTCACCTTTCTGCAGGGAAATTTCAGAAACTAATTATGTATTTACGAACTGCAAAACATTTCATAAACATTTTTTTGGTAAATAAATTTTTATGAAACATTTACTTGAATGAAAAAGCAAAATCTCGAAGTACGGGAAATTTATTCGATGTGAAAAAAATGCTTTTTGTTTTTTTGTGTTATGAAGGGTGTTGAATATTTTAGACTGGCAACGTGACTGTCGCTTGGCTACCGTTTATAGGCACACCAACATTGAAGAATAAAACAAGCCACCTAGTGGGAAATAGAACAATAAATTTTCAGATCATGATTCGTGATCTCGATGCATAGCAGGATCATATGTTGTTGTTGTAAATTCATGTCTGCTTCATATTGAATAAATATTGGTTATACCAACTTACTAATGTTACCGTTTGCTCCACTTGTGCTTTTCTATATAATTATTTTCTCTAAAGTACTTGTTAAACGATCGCTTAAAATATTTGCTCTACCATTTCATTCATTGGCACTTACATTTTATTCTTTATTGATGAGAAAGACAAAGTCCTCTTTAAATACTAATGATTCAATACTTATTTTCTTAAAAATTTTCTTATAAGAATGCGTTTTAAAGATTATTTCTTAAGATTCGTGGTCACTGGTATTCAATTTTATTTTTTTTTTTTCAATGTTGCCTTTATACTTTTAATGTTTTTTTTAATGTATGTGGGATAGGGCCTATCAGACAGACATTACCCTACGAACGAGACAAAGTACATAACACACTTAACCAAACAAACGAGACAGTAAGCAGCGCAACAAATACATAGAGAACGAACTGCAACCAACGGCACCAACGAACAGACGACACTTCAATCGTCACCAAAACGTGAAGCAGAGCACGTCGCTCAAAAAGTTTGTTAAGTTTAAAATAAATAGTGAATTAATCCAACGGTTGTTTTTCTTTTTGTTACCGTCGGCAGTGGGAATCCCACATGTATTTATATTAAGTAGACGAGTTTTGGTTAGTTATAGTTGGTTCCTAACTATTTGATTCATTGACTTATTATATTTGGACTGCTAGTAGCCAACTTCACGCATGTTCCAAAAATAATGACGCGCTACTGTTTTGCAGCGGAAAACAAAGTAAACTTCAAACGACCAAATTTACTTTCATTACAACTGTCTTGGTAGAGCTGCGAGAGCAATTCAGGAGTTTGGACTAAAATAAATAATATGCAAAAAATAAATAAAGTCCATTCGTCACAAAAATAAAAACACACAAAACGAATGGTTGTAAGAAGCCAGGCTTAGGGTTCCTACACGAATCTATTGCGATAAATATTTATTTATTTTCTTTGTATAGCTAGTTGTTGACATTTTTTTATTCAAATAAAATATACGCTAAGAAAACAGTTTTTTAGAAAGAAAACTACATTATTAGAAAGAAATAATAAGGAACAAGTCTCATATCTCATGATGAATAAAATGGCTACCTAGAAGGAAACACATTCAGTGGGGTGAAGTTAAAAAGAAATACGTCGGTACGATTGACTACAGCACTAATTTAATTTCCACTCACGCGATATAAGTATTAGTTTGATTGAACGATACATGGAAGATACCTGTAGGCTTTTTTTGTTTTTAGTTTATGGGTTGATAAGTAAAGAAATTTATATTTTCGTTTTCTTATTCAAAATAATAAACATTCCAAAATAATTGAAAATCACTCTATCTTTCGAATAGATGACGAGCTTTTGTTTATACGTTACTATGGAAATGAATCTCTTCGGACAAGAAGTCGCGCCTTTTCTTACATGTTTCTGTGGAAACAAACTTTTTCTTTTTTAAAAAAGGCGCTTTTTTACTTACGTAAAGTACTATGGAAATTTAAATTTGACGGCGCTATAAAACAGTAGCGCCTGTGCTGTTTTGGAACATATTTTCTCGCAGTAGTATATGAAAATGACATTTCACTTGGAGTCCATATATAATAGTATGTCTATGATTTGATTAAATTAAATCTCTGAAATACTTTCATAAACTCGTTTTTTGTCTGTTCCATTTTCAAACAAGTCTATAATAAAAATCACCCATTATTTATATACTCATTATACAGCGTCCGCCAAATAACTTTTTTTGAAAATGTTATAAAAAAAAAACTACTGAATAATTTCTCAAATTACTTTTTTTATTTGAAAGTGCAATCCTTCGGGTTAATAATGGAAAATAATTTCATTCAAATGGCTGCCTCGGCACTTAGCGAAGCGAAAACGCATTGGATGGTCATTTGGCTTCAACTCCTGAACCAATTGGACTTTGTATGGCGTCATACCAAGGTCTTTATCCAAAATTCGTCTCAATGATGTCTCCGAAATGTTCAATTGTTGAGAACGACGGTGAATTGATGTTGATGGCGCTTCACGCACACTTTCTGCCACAGCAGCAATTTTCTCGGGTGTACGCACTTTTTTTTTTGGCTTTTCACGCTTTAGTTTATCCAATAGGATGCCAGTTTCTTTCACTTTTTTCATAAGATAACGAACATACGGAGCTGACGGTGCTTCTCTTCTTCTCCTTCGTTCAGCGGAAGGATGAAACTAACTATCTGTCAAATCAGACAAGAGCTAAGTGTTACCATTCGCGAAATAAGCACTAGTTGAAAAAAAAAACTTAGATGGCGGACCCTTTATCTTCTAATATATGCTCTGGCGAGTTCGGTTTTCTGCGGATACATTTATAGGTCTAAGTCACTGAAATCATTTTTTAAATTGATCGTAAAAACGTTTATCAGTAAGCACCAAATCATCTTACCAATTGTAATTTTAAAGATTCCGTCGATCACCCATTCTGTGTCTTGATTTTGTGTGGTTTTTCCCGCAATGACGGTTGCGAGAAATGTTCACGGATAGGCAAATTCTATAAATGTGTGAATGATATCGAGAACTGACGTCTTTGCATATTTTCTGTTCTAATATAAATAGCATTGTCCCTGGATATTTCAGACCAATTTTCCGTTAGACCTGAGTTATAGCCGTAAAATGCAACCGAAAATGTTGGAACAGTATGAAAATGAATTTTTTTTTTTACGTTTTTTTGGACATAGGCATAAGTTATAGCCATTGAAATGCATCATTGAAACAAATCAGTGGATTAATGGTTTCATTTTTTTGACAAGTCAGTTATAGCAATCATTGAAAAGTTGCTGTCAGTGGAAGGACCTGTCAGTGAAATTAAACGGAGAAAACTCAAAAAATCGGAAAGCAAGTAAAACTGTTTAATAATCGGAATTATGGGATTGCATAAAAGAAATAAAATGTTATTATAACTAAAAACATACTTTTGTTTTGTAAAACTTTGAACAGCAAAGCAGATGACTACTTACCCCTTCTCCCCAAAACAAGAGCAATGTCCACCCATGCATTTTCCCGGCTCCTACGGATGCTATATTCCGGGGTATTTTTTGCGTAAAAGCAGCAATGATTTTTTACTTTTAGAATTAATTTTGTTTCTCTTTTATCACTTTTTTGTTGATTTTTAAATTCTTTTGAATTTGGTTGTTGCATGTTTATTTAATTTAAAACTGAAAGGTAAGCAAAGACAACCAAAACAAGCACAAAAGAAGAACAACTGGGAGTAAACAATTCCAGGTTTCGAGGTTGGAGTTGATCATTGAAAGCAAAACTGACAGCTCAGAACAGAAAGAGTATCGAACACATCTGTGAAACGATTGGGTTCCAAATTAGAGAAACGAAAATTAGCTCTTCATTGAAATCGATTTCAATCAGTGAATTAATAGAAGTGGATTTAAAGAACAGTTTTAATCAGAATTAAGTAATTTTTTCGTAAAAAAATTCCACAATTCATTAGCTTTATTTTGATACCAACTAATGCCAATATTGTTTGATTAATCGTCTTAAAATCGTAAATCGAAATTTTCAATGAAAGCTATAACTGGGGCCATAGCAAAAAATCTGTAACTTTTGTGTCAGTAAAATTAAATTTCATTGTTCTTGTGTTTCTTGCAAATTTTACAATTGTCTAGAACAGGAAAGACAACGCAGATAGTCGATCTAAAAATCGGCGAAAATGTTTTTTTATTTTTTATTATGATATCAACAACAACCTGAAATGTGAAGGCAAGGATGACGCTTCTGGAATGATAGTTCATCGACAATTTCTTGGTGACAGCTAGTTTGACACTTTGATAGAAAATTATGAAAACAAGTTTGTAGACTATCGCCCTTACCAATAATCAACTTTAGTCTGGCAGTTTACGCAAAGACTCCACACATTCCAAAATCCCTTTACCAATAACAAATAAAGTTGCCAGAATATCGCTAACTGTAGGGTAAAATTTTAATTAATGTTGAGAAAGCCATGTTTATCTCGGGCATTAGCTAAATAAATCCTCCCTTAATGTTATTTTGATGACAAGTGCTGCCCAACCCTCCAAAATCGCGGTATTTCGCAATAGGAGCGATCTAATACGCTGTTGTTCAGCCTTAGCGTTTACAATAATAAATTAATTTTAGTAAATTATAAATGTTTCCTAACTTTATTCGTTGCAATACAACAATGCAAATGGTTTTTTAGTCTAACAAACAAAAATTGCAACATACTTTTTTGACAGTCGTCGCAAACAGAATAAAATATCTTCTTACTTTTTCCTTGTACCTTTTTTCAACAATCCTCAGTACCTTAGGCGATTTAGGTAGATATTTGGCTGCAACCAAACACTTTGCAAAAGGAGTTTGTTGTGATGTTTATACCACCAATAAGTTTTGATTTGCATCGTCAGCCTACGAATAAACAAAAGCATTCAAATAAACTGTGTTCCGTTTGTTGGATAATTGGAAAGGTATTTTATTACGACACAATTGCACTCATAAAACATTCGTGAAGTAGTATTAGAAAACAATTGAAAGCGTACAATAAAAAGTACCGAAAATTGGTCCGATCGAACGATAGGGCATTACTGATTTGAATATGATATTTGACAGCTCAGCGGATATTTTGTGCATTTCCTATTCTGCATTTTGTTTTTCGCCTTTGAAAGATATCTGTTGGGCAAATTTAATTGCAATTTATGTATTCCTTTTTTTAGAATAAAATCCTCGTTGTGAAAGAAACCATTGACCTTGTTTTTCACAAAAACAAATTATGAAATTTGAATTCTGCAATGACAAAAAATGTAATAAATTCTAAGAAAATTATAGAAAATTGTAAATGTGGAGGTCTAATTGTTTATTGGTACCGTTTCACAAATGCTGTACATTTTTACTAAAGCTGACATCGAACCAATTGTCGACATTAGTAAGGCCGTATGACTCGACGGATACCGGCGGAAAGATCACATGAAAGGGGAAGATGCAAAGATGCTATTTTGTGCAGCAGCACGGAGCTACCGGGCGTTGAATGCAAGTTTATAACCTTCGAAGATATGGTTTATGTACGCTTAGAACTCGGCAAAAACAGATCACGAAAATTCAACAATACGGATCATAAAGGGTGGTTAAGTTTTAAGGGCCGATGTTGATTTTGAATAAAACACAAATTATTTAGGAAATTATTGTCATTTCTTTTTATTATGATAATATTGGTATGGTTCAGTTATGTAAGGAACAAAATTACATGGAACAAAATCCGATGGTCCAAATTTTCGATGACGCTGAGGCATAATTGAGGTTCTATGCCGTTAATGTGCCGAAGTATGTCATCCTTTAGCTCATGAATTGTTGCTGACTTATCGACGTACACCTTTTCTTTCAAATAACCTCAAAGAAAGAAGTCCAACGGTGTCAAACCGCATGATCGTGGCGGCCAATTAACATCGCCACGACGTGAGATAACACGGCCATTGCATTTCGCCCGCAAAAGAGCCATTGTTTCGTTAAATGTGTGGCAAGTGGCACCTTCCTGTTGAAACCACATATCGACCACATCCATATCTTCCAATTCGGGCCATAAAAAGTTCGTTATCATCTCACGATAGCGAACATCATTCACAGTAACTGTCTGATCGGCCTCATTTTGGAAAAAATACAGCCCGATGATGCCGCCAGCCCATAACTTTTTGTGGGTGCATTGGTTTTTCGACAATCACTCTTGCATTATGATTCGCCCAAATGCTGCAATTCTGCTTATTGACGAATCCACTGAGGTGAAAATGTGCCGATTAAATTGACCGAAAAAATCACCAAGTGCACGATATGCATTTTGATTCGAACGCCCATTTTCATAATAAGCCTGAAAAACTTTAACGCGTTGCTCGATTGTGTATCTTTCCATGGTTCAAATTGAGTTAGTCTGAAATTGAGAAATGTCAAATAAAATGCAGAAAAAAAAATGACGTTCACATTCAACATCGGCCCTTAAAGTTTAACCACCATTTAGAAAAATTGTGTTTTGGTGTTGTGGCAACACTTGCTTTCAAAACACGACGGATAGCCGATAGGAGATTTCATTTGCTTGTCAGGGGTGTTACCGTATGAAAAACTTAAAAATTCTATGTTCAAATATGCAACAAATAAACAAATATTTTGCTGCTGTATTTCGGTATTTCGGTGTATTCATGCGAGCGAATGATTTTTTTAAACATTTATGAAATGTTCTCGATTTGCTTCAGAAACATTTGTCAAACATTTCTGTTTATACCGGTGTGGACGCCGATTAAGTATTTATTAAATGTTTATGAAATGCTTTTTACTGTCGGAAATGCACGGTCAGTGGGTCGAAAACAACAACACCGCTTCCTACAGTTCGAAATGTAATGGAAATCTTACTGCGGTATGTGCACCCCTGGTCCGGTCAGATTGGAATTCGTAAACAAATTATTAACGAACTGCAAAACATTTCATAAACATTTTTTTGTTAAATAAATGTTTATTTACATTTACTTAAATATTTACGAAATATTTCGCTGGTCTGGGCATGCCTTTATGGAATGAAAAAGCAAAATCTCGAAGTAAGGGAAATGATAGTTGGAGATCTGAAAGCAAGAGTGGACAAAGAATAAGGATCAGGTAACAGTGCGGCTAATTTCAATCGTAAATCGAAAGATCTGGTTTCTAATTCGCGAGGCACGAAGTTCTTAGAAATATGCGATTATTTGGTCTGCGATTTTGTGAACGGAACCAGTAGGAGTGATGAGCTCGGTGAATTCACTTTTGTGGGAAGTCATTGATCTTTTGATATAGATTACTGCCTGATGGGTGGAGAAAGCGTGTTATTGCCTCTGTTCATAAAATCTTTGGAGCTGCAAGTGGACTAGGTGCTTAAGGTATTGAATATGCCGGGTAGCAGATTGCCAAAGAAAGTAGTCCTGGAGACAATATGAAGCAAAACCGAGTGGTTTAAAATGTGGCTCTAGCTCTCACCCGCGAATGTGGTATGAAATGGAATTATGGAGCTGATGGTGTCATTGGAAGCCCTCTCTATAAGTTCATGGAGAAAGTGGATGAGCGGGCTAGAGTAGGGTTGTTACAGGAAGCGTCGAATTAACTGCACAGAGTTCTACAGCAGGCTTAACCATAATCTGAAAATAAACAACTACTTCGATTTTCTTTACTATCAAGTTTTATAATCACTTCGGAATCAAAATTAAATCTTAGTTTGGTTGTATTATCTTATTAATATATTTTCGTTTTATTGGTTTACTCTTTTTCTGTCAACCATGTTTACATTTATATTGTTAAAACTTTATAGTTATTATGAATTCATTAATTAACATCTGAATATGAATCTGACAACGCATATCGTCGTGTTTATGAATTATAAAGTCAGTTATTTTGTCCCTACGGAAAAATTAATAAATAGGTAATTTTCATAAGCAACATTTTAACTGGTCAGGAAAAAACCAAAAAAAAATTTAACGGTTTCGTACGTATGGCTGTAACTAGGGCCTTACCTGGTCTATAAAATTACTATAAAAAATTTCATTATATATTGGTCGGTTCCCGAACGATAATGCATTCGAACACATTAATCAAATTTAGTCAAGCTTTGTCCCTTACGCAAAAGTTGGACAGATGAGAGCGAAAAAGAGAGAACAAACCATTTCCCCTCCATAAAATACCTGCAAATGTTAGCCCAAGAAATTTGTTGGGACTAGTTGGTTAACGCTGACAAGTGGTTGTTCAAATGCTATTTTGTAACTGACTTTTTATTTGATTTCATTAATATTTTGTGCTTGTATAGCATTAAAATAGATGTAAGAAGCAAAAGAATTGAACTTTTTAATTTCTGCAATAAAAGCAATTCTTGCTCTTAAATATAAATTTGTGTTTTGTTCTTCTGATATTTGAATAATCCCGCCTGGAAAAAATTCTTTTCTTTTTGGTTATACTTTATTTCGGTGACCGAATTCTCTCGCAATGAAGAAATGTTACATATTGCCAAAATTGAACCAGAAAGTAAGGGAGCACACCTTGTATTGCTCAGCTCATAGCATGCTATCGATAGTATGTCATGAGCTGTCATTACTGTGAAGTTTGACACTTGTATTTACTTGTATTCTCCGCGATGGCTGAGTGGCGAATTTAGGTTTTCTTTTTTCTTAATTCTGACTTCTTCTGGACTATTTATTATTTCCCTAAAGATGAACTTCCTTCTAATTCCACAAAAGGGCTGTGCATTCACATATGATTTGCTCAGTTGTTTCGTCTTCTTCAAGATATAGACGGCACTCCGAAGAGTCAAATACATGTATTTTATTAAGGTGATATCGCAAACCATGGTGCATTGTAGCCAACTCGATTTTGGATGTCGTGCCTGCGAAGTTTTAAAATCTGTTAGGCATTGTTTTTGAAGGGCTTAGTAACTCTTTTGGCCACTTAGATCTGGGATGCTCCCCCACAGTGAAATACAGTTATTATATTTCTAGCTTTTTACAGCAAGTTTTGCCGCTGATTAAGAGATTGCACAGTAGGGTCCAGGTCCTGTGAAGGGTGTTTTCGAACCTCTTCCAGCCAGTTCATCGGCTTTTTCGTTATCTTCAATTCTCTCGTGGCCAGGAACCCTACATATTTTGTAGTAAATGGTGGGTGAGCTAAGGGCATATAGCTGCTTTAACGTCAGTGAATACATGGATGTTTGCGCCTTTCATACCTGATTTGTAGATGAGGCTTGCGCATTCTTTAATGGCCTAAAGTACGCTTGGGATTTTTCCCATTGGTATCGAAACTGTTTGGTTTGGCTCCGGCCCCTGAGTCCAATTTGGAACATATACCACGTGCTAACCCACGTTTCTCTATAAGTGATCTCTGTGCAGAATCATCTTCTTTCGCAACAGGGTGTTTTAGGGAGGCGCAGATCATGTCAAGTTCTGTAATCTCTGATAGAAGGGTCATCAGGTCCGTGTGATAACCGATGTTTAGTTCTTTCATTTGTAACAGATTTGCTGCGTATTGACACTTTTTCAGGATCCGTACCCAAAAGGAAAAAACGGAACCTTATTAGTTTCGCTTTTATCCGTCTTTCCGAACCCAGGATCAATTTTGTACCTAGGTCTATCTCAGAAACTAATTGACGTAAAAGGCTGAAATTGGCACACAACATCTGGTATAACCTCTAGTTAAACGACAAATAGCAGTGGTAGTGATACATCGACTGGTTTTAGAGTAATTAGTAATTTGGTAAAAATAAATATTTTTATTCGCACAAAAAGTTCTTTATTTCTTGGATATGTACCTTTTTTGTAGAACATGCTCGTAGCTATATATGTGCCGAAGACTGTTTTGCGGAAAATCTAATATTTTAAAAGATATTTACAAAAAACTGTCATTCACTATGTAAAGTAGGCTCCTTTCAACCATTTTTCTTTCATTATTGGTGTGTTATATTAATCGATTCCAATTGAAATTTTCAATGAATACTCAACTCTACTCATTTTCATTGGAACTTTTCCAATGGATACTCATTCTCATCCACACATATTGTTGTTTATTGTTTGTTCGCAATTTCCAACTTTAAAGAAGTGCGGAACCTTCGGTGCGCGAGTGACACTCGCACTTGGCCGGTTTTTTAATATGGCCAGACATGCTAGACGATGTATCTTATTGAGCTTTACGATAGCGATTTTCTGTGTGACTTTGTTCCAATATACTATGGAAGCGCAAGAAATGATGGCTCTAACAATGATTCTATACATCCTAAAGTGATCTTTGGAGAGATTCCTCATGTTTTACCATTCATGCAACGACAAGTGCAAAAAACACTGGTTTCCTTTTTTGATTTTGTTGTTTGGGAGTTCCAACTTAGTCTCTTATCTAAATTAGTCCGAGATATTCTACCTCGTCGGAGTACTCACTGCGTCGTACTAATAATAAATGTTAGTGTCGAGTGTATATTAACGGAAGCTCACAATTGCGAAATTTGTATGGAAAATTTAATAACTGTGAACTACTTTAGAGTCGAAGCTAAAAACGTTTATTGGTAAGGCCCAATGATGAAGATTTGATCCAAGTTTAAATTTCTTCTCTTAGTAAAGGGAACTATGATAGTCTGAATGGGATTTATGGAGAGACGTTCCTTTGAACAAAAATCTAAGACTATATTTGGCATTCGTGTTGTTACTTCGGTTGCCACTTTCCCCCTAATGATGATGACCAAGTCATCGGCGTATCCAGTTGAGTTGAAGTCCGAATTGCTTAAAATTTGAAGGAAGTTATCGATTACTAAAAACCACAGTAGGGCGAAAGTACCCGTCCCTGATAGCAGTTCTTTATGGCTTTAACTTATGCCATTCTGTCATTCCTGATGATGCAGTTGTTTTCCGACTTTCAAGCCTCGCATTGATATATTGATAGGTGGGTGATCTACATTTCTTTGATCTAGAGCATTTGATATTCATATCTGGTGTTGCTTTTGATAACACCGAATATGAATCCATATCAAATGCTCTACTTCAAGGAGGGCGCGTAGTGCAACCTCTTTATTTGGGTATGCAGTTTTTATTTTTTTATTTGTGTGCAGGCGCAGTGGCTTAGTGGTTTGTGTGTTGGACTACTAAGCGAGGGGTCTCAGGTTCGAATCCCGCAAAAACCCAAATTCCAACTTAGGGTTTTTTCCACTGCGCCGCCTCTCGCGAACGTCTGACAAACATCCGAGAGTATAACTGTCTTAAGAGCTTCTCAATTAGCCGTTTGGAATCGGCATAAAATTGAAGATCCCTTCCATTCGTTCCAAAAAAAAAATGAAACTCACACAAAACGAATGGTTGTGAGAAGCTAGGCCTTGGGTCTCTACAGACCTGTTGCGCCAACTATATATATATAGTTTTTATTTGTGTTGTTAAATTTATTTTTTATGGAATATTGATAGGGGCCTAGACATTCTTTCCATGAACTGCTAGTGAAATGTCATTTTCATATACTTCTGCGAGAAAATATATTCCAAAACAGCTCAGGCGCTAGGTACTGCTTTACAGCGGATTAGCAAATAAGCACATGCCGCCGTCAAGTTTAAATTTCCCTAGTAACGTAAATGAAAAAGCGATATTTTTTCATAAAAAAAAATTTCCATAGAAACATATAAACAATTAATTCTGGAATGTTTATTATTTTAAAAAAGAAAACGAAAATAATAATTTCTTTACTTAACTAAACTAAAAAAAAAACCTGCATGTATCGTTTAATCACACTTAATGTGCTTCCTTATAGCCATTTTATCGACCATGAGATATGCGACTAGTTCCTTATTTTTTCTTTCTCATGATTAAGTTTTAAGATCTAATACATCCAATGACTTTTTAGTGAGTCCAGCCGTAACTTTAGTTGTGGAGTACCATGAAGAATAAATAAATATTTATTCGATTGTGTGTTTTTATTTTTGTGAAGATTAGAAGGGACCTATAATTATTTAATGTCGAGTCCGAACGGTTGAAATGCGGCAGGACAGTAATTAGGTTCGTTAGGGTACTTTGTTGCAAACGTAAAATTATTAAAAATTTGCTACTGAGAAAATGAAAAAAAAAGAGAGAAATCCATTTCCCCTCTTTTGATTTTTTCGTAATTAGGCCCTAGTTATAGCCATTCGTAAAGTGCAACCGAAAAAGTTGGAACAGTGTGAAAATGAGTTTTTTTTTACGTTCAGGCGATCATAGCAAAAATACTGTCAGAAAGAAATTTCGCTGCGAAAACAACCACAACAAACCAACTGATGGAATCCATCAGAAAACAAAATTCCTCACAGATGAAACAGTAAAGAAATGAAATATTTTAGTGGAATGATCGTTTTTTTTTTTTTTTGACTTACTGAAAAATTAAAACTGACAACTAAGTGACAGCTCAAAAGTTTGACAAGTAAAACTTAATTTATTTTCGTCTACAACGATGTCGGAGGAAGAAGTTATAATTGAATGTTCTCCTAGAACATATAATCGCATTAAAAATGCTAAGTTTAATAGGTATATTTAGCCAATAAAAAAATCAATTCCAACTTATTTTGTAGATGGTGCATCTAAAGAGAACCTTGTCAAATGTCAAAATGAAATTTGTTAAACTTTTAAGAAGAAAAAACAAAACTCGATTTTTGAGATTTGAAATTTTGAATTTGCGAGAATTTCAATTTTCCTTGGCCAACACACTAAGCAATTGCGCCAGCGCTATACATAGATACAAATATCTGTGGGTAAATAAATAAATCAAAAACTCTTACAAATCCTATATTGTATATTAGTTCTCACTCTCTCAACGCATATACCATATGAACATTTTAAATGAAAGTAAACTCGTACTTTTAAGTTTACTTTATTTTCCGCTGTAAAACAGTATCGCGTCTGTATTTTTGGAACATGCTTGAAGTTGGCTACATATATTATAAGTCAATGGCATGTATATTGTAAGTCAATGGATAGGGGTGTATAGGAGTGCCGGTAGTTAGGCATTCTCTGATATGTACGTCAGTTATTCAATTCATCGTTTTCAAGAAAAATGTGGTCAAAATACCACGTTTACCGACCTCCTAGCTCGTGGTATGTAGCCCCAGTTAAAACTGAACCTAAATAAGGCAATCATGGTAGGTAAGATGTAGAAAAACACCGTCTATACTGTAGTCTTTGTTCTCTCGATTAAAATAAAATGACTTGTTTAATCCATACTTATAAAAGAGAATGAAGTCCGTGTGTGCACGCACGACTCGAGAACGGATTGTTTTATTTTAACGATTTTGGGCTTGACGGTTTCGTTTTGGCAACTTATTGTCGCGAAAACAAAACTTTGAGGGGATGAAAGAGGTTATGAAAGTTTATATGCGGAAAAGCACTTTGAAGAAAAATAAACTGGATAGAAATCGAGTAGTGACACTTCAAATAAAAACAAAAATACAAATTTAAATCTTATTACATCTTCTAAGGGGTTTTCCTACTAGAGGTGTTGTTGTGAATGACCCGCTATTTCGGTAGCTGTCACATTTGAAGCTTTTATTCTTTGACATTTGATAAGTAAGAACTACGCCATTACTAAAAATGGAACGATACACGCTTCAACAACGCATTGAAGTTATTAAAATTCACTACAAAAAATGGTGAAAATCTTGCAGTCACAGTTCGCAAAACTAAAGCATTTTTTGGTCGTCGTGAAGCACCTTGTCGGACCGCAATACAGAAATTGGTGGAAAAATTCGAGCTGTTGGGACAAATTAGTGATGTGAAGAATAAAACCCGTGCACGTCGCTCAAGAACAACTGAGAATATTGCTGCTGTAGCCCAAAGTGTTGAACAAAACCCAGGTTTGTCCATTCCTCGTCTTTCTTTGGAATTGGGCATTCCACAAACGTCATTACACCGTATTTTGCAGCAAAATTGTCGCATCTGGGGCTCGGAAAACCCAAGATTTATTGTTGAGAAGCCTCTCCATCCTCAACGTGTGACTGTTTGGTGCAGTTTATGGTCCGGCGGGGTCATTGGACCTTACTTTTTCGAAAATGAGGTTGGATCAACAGTTACGGTGAATGGATTGCGCTATCGAGAGATATTAATGATTTTTTATGGTCGGAGTTGGATGGTATTGATCTAATAATAATAATAGTTGGCGCAACAGGTCCGTAGGGACCCAAGGCCTTGCTTCTCACAACCATTCGTTTTGTGTGAGTTTCATTTTTAGAACGAATGGAAGGGATCTACAATTGTATGCCGATTCCAAACGGCTAATTGAGAAGCTCTAAAGACAGTTATACTCTCGGATGTTTGTCAGACGTTCGCGAGAGGTGGCGCAGTGGATAAAACCCTAAGTTGGAATTTGGGTTTTTTGCGGGATTCGAACCTGGGACCCCTCGCTTAGTAGTCCAACACACTAACCACTAAGCCACTGCGCTGCACTGATGGTATTGATCTGGACAACGTTTACTTTCAACAAGACGGCGCTACGTGCCATACAAGCAACGAAAGCATTGATCTTTTTCGGGAAAAGTTTCCGGACCGTGTTATCTCTCGAAGAGGTGATCACAATTGGCCACCGAGATCTTGTGATTTTACACCTTGCGACTTCTTCCTTTGGGGACACGTGAAAGATAAGGTCTATGCCAACAGCCCAGCGTCGATTCAAGACCTCAAAGATAAAATTCGTGAGGCTATCGAGGACATAGGGCAGCCACTTTCATTTCATTTCAATTTCATGAAAAGGATATGGTCTTCGTGGTGGCCATTTGGCTGATGTTGTTTTTAATTAAAGGGTGATTTTTTAAGAGGTTTAGAACTTTTTTAAAAAAAAAAACACAAAAAATTCGAAAAAATGAATGAAATATTTATTTGAATCGATAGTTTGAACCTTGCAATTTAATGTTTAAAGATAATTTCATGCAAATGTTGACCGCGGCTGCGTCTCAGGTAGCCCATCCGCTGAGTCCAATTTTGGCATACTCTTTCACACATATCGGCCGGTATCTCACGAATGAATGCATGGATGTTGGCTTCCAGTGCGTCAATCGAAGCGGGCTTGTCCCTATACACATTAGCCTTGGCATACCCCCACAAAAAATAATCTAATGGTGTCAAATCGCACGATCTAGGCGGCCAATTGACCGGCCCGAAACGTGAAATTAACTGTTCACCAAACTCGCCTCGCAATTGCGCCATTGTTTCGCGTGCTGTGTGGCATGTGGCACCGTCTTGTTGAAACCACATATCATGCAAGTCAAGAACTTCCATTTCGGGCAAAAAAAAGTTTGTTATCATCGCTCGGTAGCGTTCACCATTGACAGTAACGCTGCGATTCGCATCATCTTTGAAGAAATATGGCCCAATAATGCCGCCGGCCCATAAACCGCACCAAACAGTGGCTTTTTCGGGATGCATTGGTAGCTGTTGCAATGCTTCTGGGTGATCTTCACTCCAAATGCGGCAATTTTGCTTATTTACGTACCCATTCAACCAAAAATGAGCCTCATCGCTGAACACAATTTTTCGATAAAAAAGCAGCGATGAACATTTCGAACCGAGCACGAATTTTGATAGTAAAATTCAATAATTTGCAAGCGTTGTTCATTTGTAAGACGATCCATGGTTAAATTGCAAACCAAACTGAAGCTGTTTGACAGTGACACAAGGTACTAAACACACGTCAGCTGTCAAAATCAGTGTTGCCAAAACCAAACCAGCTAAAAAATCACCCTTTATTAACGGCATATCTTTCTCTTTATTATGAAATAAACATTCGATCATTTATCTCAAAAATGTTTGAAAACTATTTTGGTATTCCTCTTATTGGAAAACCCTTTATATATCTATATAACGGGTGATTTTTTAAGAGGTTTAGAACTTTTTAAAAAAAAAAACACAAAAAATTCGAAAAAATGAATGAAATATTTATTTGAATCGATAGTTTGAACCTTGCAATTTAATGTTTAAAGATAATTTCATGCAAATGTTGACCGCGGCTGCGTCTCAGGTAGCCCATCCGCTGAGTCCAATTTTGGCATACTCTTTCACACATATCGGCCGGTATCTCACGAATGAATGCATGGATGTTGGCTTCCAGTGCGTCAATCGAAGCGGGCTTGTCCCTATACACATTAGCCTTGGTATACCCCCACAAAAAATAATCTAATGGTGTCAAATCGCACGATCTAGGCGGCCAATTGACCGGCCCGAAACGTGAAATTAACTGTTCACCAAACTCGCCTCGCAATTGCGCCATTGTTTCGCGTGCTGTGTGGCATGTGGCACCGTCTTGTTGAAACCACATATCATGCAAGTCAAGAACTTCCATTTCGGGCAAAAAAAAGATTGTTATAATCGCTCGGTAGCGTTCACCATTGACAGTAACGCTGCGATTCGCATCATCTTTGAAGAAATATGGCCCAATAATGCCGCCGGCCCATAAACCGCACCAAACAGTGGCTTTTTCGGGCTGCATTGGTAGCTGTTGCAATGCTTCTGGCTGATCTTCACTCCAAATGCGGCAATTTTGCTTATTTACGTACCCATTAAACCAAAAATGAGCCTCATCGCTGAACACAATTTTTCGATAAAAAAGCGGATCCTCGGCCAGCTTTCCAAGAGCCCATTCACTAAAAATTCGGCGTTGTGGTAGGTCGGCTGGCTTTAGTTCATGCACCAGCTGTATCTTAAAAGGCTTTACGCCCAAATCCTTCCGCAAAATTTTCCACGTAGTGCTGTAACAAAGGCCTAACTGCTGGGAACGGCGCCGAATCGACATTTTTATCTATATACATATACTAGCGGTACCCCGTCCGCCTCGCTAGACGTTTCCTTTATTTATTTGCTAAAATAAAAAACATTTTTTTTTTTTGTTTTAAGGCGCTGTGATAAAAAATATTTTTGGTTTTTCTTCATGTGGAAACACAAAAAAATCAGCAGGTTTCCCTACACTTGAACAGTCTACATACAATTGTACATGGGAGAAGCATTTATTTTCCTAATTCAAACCACACGCTTGAAAAGATTGTCAGTGCGCTTTATTGATGGTCATTGCAAAAGCCAGTCGCACTGGAAACTGCAAACGTTTGAATTCGAATGGCATGCCTGTTGGTATCATCGGGATACTTGGAATTATAAGGTCTTCACCTTGGAATTTGCCAATTCAAGTCCTGTGCCATTGCACAATTTTGTTTATTTTATATTACGAAGCATGATGTAATGTAGTGTCACTTCCAATACAACAAAAAATATTTAAAATATTTAACTTTTGAATTCTTTGGCTAAGCTAGGTTTATTGCGCAACCTCAATCCACCGAAACTTTGCAACGGAAGGGGTTTAATTTGATTTGAACAATCTGAAATCAAATGTCATGAAGCGACGATTTTCGTATTCAAGCGTCTTACAAAACTTTCGAAATGTAAGATTTTGAATGTACGCTCCAAAGTACATCGCACATACGGACGTGGAGCTGGATTTCGCACAGCCCTACCACGAGCCATGACATTTCGAGTAGCAAAATTATTATATGCACGCAGTTCGTTACTTTGGGGAGCTCTAGAATAAAATCGAAAATTGAGAATCATACATACCTAACAATGTTAGCATATTATATGCGATGCCTATAAAATAAATTTCCAATGAACAACTCAATGTAAAAAAACACGAATCTGAAATGAAATTGAATTTAATTTGATTGTTATCTGTCCGTGGACTGTATACTTACGTGGTAATTAGGTAATACCTAATAATAATAAGAAAAAGAACAAATCCTCTTTTTCATTTTCTTTATAGTTTTCTTTTTTTCTCTGTGACGATTTGAGAATATTGTTGTTTCTTTTAAAGTACTTTTTATTTATTTTTAATTTATTTTTTAGTACCTTTTTTTTATGTTTAAACTTGAAACATCTGAAATTGTTTTCCTTTTTTTTCCGCAATTAAAAGTCAGAATATTCTGACAAATATTATCTATTTTCTAGATCTTCATATGTCCTATAGCAGCATATGGACAACGTTAATACCATGGTTTGTAAGTATATACGGTCTTTGTAGGTTTATTTGTTCATTAGTTATAGGGGCGTGGAACCTCTCATACAAAAAATGCATTCAAAATATTATATTTCGAAAACCACCCAATCGATTGAGTTCAAATTTTCACACAATCAAAGGTTTTGGCCCAGGAGTATACATGTGAAGATTAGTCAAAATTAGAAAAAGGGGCGTGGCACCGCCCATACAAAAAAAAAAACATTAAAAATCTTATATTTCATGAACCAATACACCTACAAAGACCGTATATAAAGGATCCGCCATCTAACTTTTTTTTTCAACTAGTGCTTATTTCGCGAATGGTAACACTTAGCTCATGTCTGATCTGAGAGATAATTAGTTTTATCCTTCCGCTGAACGAATATGGTTGTGTATACGCTTGAACCACGCTGGGAAATATTGCGACGCAGTGGCTTAGTGGTTAGTGTGTTGGACTACTAAGCGAGGGGCTCAGGTTCGAATCCCGCAAAAAACCCAAATTCCAACTTAGGGTTTTTTCCACTGCGCCGCCTCTCGCGAACGTCTGACAAACATCCGAGAGTATAACTGTCTTAAGAGCTTCTCAATTAGCCGTTTGGAATCGGCATAAAATTGTAGATCCCTTCCATTCGTTCCAAAAATGAAACTCACACAAAACGAATGGTTGTGAGAAGCTAGGCCTTGGGTCTCTACAGACCTGTTGCGCCAACTATATATACTTTGAAAATCATGGTAATGTTGCAGAATGTGTACGAAAATTGCTTACGGAATTTGGAAGAAGAGAAGCACCGTCAGCTCCGTATGTTTGTTATCTTGTGAAAAAAGTGAAAGAAACTGGCATCCTCATCGATAAACCAAAGTGTGAAAAGCCAAAAACAGTGCGTACACTGTTTGGTGCGGAATTTGGTCCAGAGGCATAATTGGGCCATTTTTCTTCGAAAATGAGCAAGGAGTGGCCGTTACAGTCAATGGCTATCGTTACGGGCCATGTTGAACGAATTTTTGTTCACAAAAATTGAAGAGGAGGATATTGGCAACATTTGGTTTCAACAGGACGGCGGTACGTGCCACACAGCCGAAGCTACACTCGATGTTTTGCGCCCTGTTTTTGAAGATCGCATTATTAGCCGCAGAGCTGATGTCGTTTGGCCACCTCGGAGCTGCGATTTGACACCGTTGGACTATTATTTGTGGGGTGCCGTAAAAGATAAGTGTTACGCCGACAAGCCAGAGACAATTGACGCTTTAAAGGACAATATTCATGAAGCCATTGGTGAAATGCAGCTGCACACAATCGATAATGTGCTTAAAAATTGGACCGATCGTGTAGGCTACTGCATGGCCAGCCGAGGCAGCCATTTGAATGAAATTATTTTGCATTATTAACCGGAAGGATTGTACTTTCAAATAAAAAAAGAAATTTAAAAAAATATTCAGTAGTTTTTTTTATAGCATTTTCAAAAAATTACCCTGTACTTACAAACCATTGTATTTACGTCACCTTTCATTTGAAATTTCCAGAATCAAAACCGGTTCACGCATTACAGAGAACATTGGCGACATATACAATACAACTTATTTGTATAGATATTGATGATATAACTCTATAACTACTGGGCCAATTTTCATAATTCCTTCTTTATTTTATTCGTATATAGTATATAGGTAGATTGGATACTTTTGGACCCGATAGGTTGGGCTGTTGTCGATTTCCAAAACCACTCTACCGATTTCAATGGATTCAAATGGTTGGTTCCAGTTTGAAAGATAGGATAGTTTTGGACCCTAAAGGTGACACTTTACAAAAGATTAGAGGGATAGGAAAACAGGTTCTGGCACCTTTCATTCAAAAAAATAAATAAAATTTAAACGCTATTTCTAAAGTTATATATTTACAATTATTAGTTGACATTGTCAAAATAAAGCAGTTTGCGGAAGAGGTTGGGACTTAATACGAAAGGCACGGGCAAACCGGGTAGGTACAGATCTATATAAAGACACTACGTCCGCATGTGCACTCAAAACTAAGGAACAGATTGTTCGATTTTTACGATTTTGGGCTTGGTGGATTCATATTGGCCCAAATAAGGACATAAGCTTTTTGTCATGAAAACAAAACTTCAACGGGATTAAATTGGGGATAGAAGTCTGTATGGAGATCCGCACTTAAAAAAAAATTTACTGGATAGAAAAACTGGTAGTGTCACCAATGCAATAAAAATTATTTAAAATTTTTAATTTTTGAATTCTTTGGATGTTGCGGGTCAAATTGAAAGGCGGCTCAGTTATAATTTTGTTGCCAACCTCAATGCTCCGTAAGTTTTCAACGGAACGCGTTGCCATTCGGCACATCAGTGGCTATAGGTGTCCCCATAACCCATAACGCGGTGCAGATTTTCCTACAGCACACTTAGGAGAGTGTTCATCGTCTTTTAGAGCGTTCAGGGTGCCGTATTCTGTTTGGCTTCTTGTCGACTCTGCGTCTTACGAGACACTGTTGAGAGTGGCCGTCTTGCCTACTTCTCGGATTTTTTACCGGCATCTTACCTCTATTGCTTCACGTTTTTGTGTTTGCGTAGTTGAAATTTAATGTAGTAAAATTCAATTTTTCAAAAAAATGCAAAAATAAGCACCCAGAAAATCTCTTTTTATTGACACTTCATTTGGTAAGATTGGTTGAGCGTGTAAACCGCATGAGGTAAATAATAAATATGCACTTATCACGCAAGCTGCTTCGCAGTGTTTTATTCACGTGGTGCAAAAAATCAAAAAAAAAAAAAAAAAAGGAAAATGGAAAATCAAAATTACTCTGTCCCGTAGCTTTGTATTAGAATTTTTGAAATCGGTTTAGTAGTTCCGGAGATTACCCCTACAAACAAACATTACCTCTTAATATAATAGTGTGATATAGAAAGGGACATTATCAAAGGGAAATTTAGAACACATTCAAAATTCTCACATCGAAATAAATTTTTAGCTAATTTACAATAGCAATAATATTTTAGATTTAAATGTTTATGTAGTTTAAAGTTTGCGATAAAGATAGAAGTTTAAATTATAAATTTTTTTTTACAGATATCCTCCGGAAATTATACCTTCTTGCCATACAAACTCTGTGAGCAGGGATTTTGTTTCGTGACAACATTTAACAAAGAGGCTGGGGATTTAAAGCAATCTTCACTTTCTATGCGGCTGCGTCGTATTCTCCAAGATGTTGAAATTCAGTCCAAGTATGTATAAGTAAACTATGAGGGATATGTTTACAAAAAGTTATAAATAAAAATTAATTTTCTAAAAGTGTGGACGGAGGTTACCTCTGTCTTCAAAGGATAGGTTTTGTAAATATGTAAATGTCCTTATAAAAGTTATCGTTGGTTGGTATTGGTTGAATAAGCTATAATGACGACTGTGTACTTTATTATCTTAAATATGTATTTTGATCAAAGTCGTTAGAGCGGTTTTTGTAAAATAATGCAGAGTAACACATTTTGCAAGATTTTGTTGGAATAATAATATTGCTTAACTAGATTTAAGCATTACTTGGTTTTTAAAACAAATCAAAAATGGGCTGTTTTCGAACAAATCAAACTGGTATGAACATTTTATAAAGAAAGTGAGTTTGAAAAGAGCTGGGGGACAGCTATGTAATTCGATTCTACTTCCGATTCTATTCGAAAGTTGTTTCCGATTCTACTTTCAAAAAGAACTATGTATTAAATTAGAATCGAATGTAAGTAATGCCAACTTTTTCCCAAAAAATTTCCTAGTTTCGAACGAGTCTCGCATTGTGTTTGACAGAAAACAGAAAAACAAATAATTTATTGTGATTTGTGAACATGGACAGCGTCGCAATTTGGTTTGCTAATATCATAGAAAATCAGGATCGCTATGATCAAATTGAACGGAGACGATTCGAGATAAATCCAATATAATGGAGCTATCCGAAAAAATCATTTCATTTCAGGTTTGTAAAAATTGTTCGGCTTTCAAAACATGCCTTTATATATTTGCTGAATTGTGTGTCAAGTGATCGAAACATTCGCCGAAGGCAAACTTCCATACCAAATTTGATAAAATGATCAGCAGCCATAAAGTTTTTGGAAACAGGAGGTTACCAACATCAAATGCGAAGATCTTCGTCTAGCCTCCGGTGTTTTTAAATATCCTTTGAATAAGTCGGGGTGCCTTGTATTTGTATTTGCACATTTAGTAGATTCCCTACACATAAAATATATATTAACACTTTCACGCAATATTTAATAAAATATGAATAAAGTTGTTATTTACATTTTTGAAACCATCCACACAGCCTACTCGCAAGTACATTTGCATTCGAATGATTATTTACGGATTCGAATCAATTTGCCATTTACTTTAGAATTAGGTAGTGGCAATACTCGACAAAAAAAAAACAATTCGAGGTCGGGTGGATTTTCGAATGTGAGCGCGGCTATATAGAGTTACAGAGTACGGATCTTGCGAATTCGAATATTTTGCTTGCAAATCGAATTACATAGTTGGCCCCCTGTAGTCCCATAAACTCCAAATCCGAAGTTTGAACCAAATCCGGGCAGCTGTTAAGGCTGTAGGCCTCAGAAGCATACGCAGGCAGACAGATAGATTTTTTTTATGTGGTATTCATTGGGCTTCTTCAGATTTGCCCTCAGATTTCAGATTTCGTGTGCCTAATCGAACATAAAAACGCTCTTGCTCTTTTTTTGTGTTGATATTCGTGCGACTTGAATATGTGTAGTCTTCGACACTTTTCTATGCGCTTTCGATTCACTGGTTAAATTTTGTATTAAAACATTCGAAATTTCCGTCCCGATTGATTTCTAAATGTTTGCACACAAATAATTTACGAAAATAGATTCGCCCGATGCAATGCCTTTCTTTGCTGTAGAAAAAATTCACGCAAATGTAAACAAACTCCACCAAATGTCAAACTCAAATGCAATTGTATTGGTAAATCTGAAGCAAATCTGAGAAAATATCTAGATTCGCTCTGAAATCTGAAAAAGATTGCTTTTTTTGTACCAAACGAACATAAAAATTGATCTGAGGGCAAAAAAAGTGCTCTGAGAGCGCCCAAACGACTACCACATGAGAAAATATCTACATTCGCAAAAGTGCTCTGAAATCTGAAAAAGACTGCTTTTTTTTGTGCCAAACGAACATAAAAATTGCTCTGAGGGCAAAAAAAGTGCTCTGAGAGCGCCCAAACGAATACCACATTAGTTTGTCTATTATCGTTATGTCAGAAAAAAAATTGATTAAAATCTCGAGTTCAAAATTTGAATATTGCATGTCCGCATCCGAATGTCGTTACCCTTTTTCCGTTTTGCAGGGATGCCAACTGTAAATGACTATTTGTCCGCTTCTTTATCAATGTTACGTGGTTATATAGTTAATTTTATGTTTAAATTCCTACAGCTAGACCCTTGCATTCACCCTAAGAACTGAGAGCTGCCGTTCGAACATGCGTCACCATTTCTTTTTCAGCACGTTCTTTCGTTTACATAATGAAAATATAAATATATTCTTATTCTGCTATTATCTTATGCATTTTTGTTCAATCTTTTTTTTAGGACACATATGAGAGAAAAATTCTTGGCTGATCTAAGGAGTGTTCGAGAGGAGTATGCTTCTAATACACCCAAATTAACAGAGATACTCCATCAAATGAGAAAGCGCCTAGATGACCCCCATGTTTTATCCGGGGAAGTGGTTCATAGCTTTATGTGTTCTCTTCGTGATATTCAGGACTATGATTCCATGGTGCGCTTAGTTAATGACCTAAAAACTATTCCTAACACACGCAAATATATAGAAACTGGTAACATGTGTTTTAACTACGCTTTTGCTCTCAACAGAAGAAACAAAAAGGGTGATCGTGAAAAAGCATTAGAATCTTCCTTAAAAGCCCTGGAAAAAAAAGAAAATGAATTTCCAGATATGCTTTGTCTTTGTGGAAGAATTTACAAAGATATTTTTGTTGAATCTGATTACACAGACACCAGTAGTTTAAAGAATGCAATTAAATGGTATAGACAAAGCTTTGAAGTTCAACCTAACGAATACGCTGGAATAAATTTGGCAACACTTTTGGTTATCGATGGAAAAGAGTTTAGCAATACAGAAGAACTACAACACATAGCCATGACACTCAATAATTTAATAGGAAAAAAGGGAAGCCTCTCATCATTAACGGAGTATTGGGATGTAGCAACATTTTTTGAAATATCCGTGTTAGCTGAAGACTATACCAAAGCTATCCAAGCAGCAGAATGCATGTTTAAATTAAAACCACCCAATTGGTATTTGAAGTCGACAATAGGAAACATTGCTTTAATTCATCGTTTCCGAAGGAGATCAGAAGATCACGCATGCCCTATAAAAGAACAAGTTTTCCAATTCTGGATTGACTTCTTTTTAGAGGCGACGAGTTCAGAAGCACCAAATAATGTTCGATTTCCCATCTTAGTGAGTATAATCAGATAATTTTTATATATGAGCTAGCCGATAATATTATTATATAGTTTTTAACAGTAGATTCGGATAACAGAATAATAAAATGGCATCATGGCATGGATGGCCCGTTGACCTCAGTACTCTGGGTACTACAAATAAGATCTCCCAATTGATTTCGCCAACATCCATATTTTTCCGATAAAATGGAAACAAAAATCCGAACACGTTAGCGATGTTGGTCGAACTGGTTCGCTATTTACTAATCCACCCCAAGTCGGCTTGGCATTATTGAGGCGCGAGCGAGATCGATGTTAGGATTACATTATCTGTTGGTCATTTGACTGATGAAACATGATGAGAAACATGTCTACTTTACCGCTATTGGTGTTGAAACTCAATCGCATGCATTGTCCAGGTCTTAATGCGTTAAACGGAACTTATAAAAATAGTTAAGTCCGTAAAGGACCCTGTGGGCGCAGTGGCTTCGTGGTTAATGTGTTAGACTACTAAGCGAGGGGTCCCAACATCGATTCCCGAAAACCCAAATTCCATCTTAGTTTTTTTCGACTGCGCCACCTCTCGCAAACGTCTGACAAGCATCCGGTGTAACTGTCATGAAAGAGCTTCTCAATAAGTCGTTTTGCCTCGATATAAAATTGTATACCTCTTCCATTAGTTCCAAAAAATGAAACACACACAAAACGAATGGGTGTGAGAAATATGGAAGTGGATGGATAAATTTTTTTTTTTTTAATTAAGACAAGACAAGTTATAAAGATGAGTAGCATGCCAATAATTCTATTTTGTTTTATTTCAACGCACACCAAAAAACGAAGCAACATTTGTTACATTTTGTTTACTCAGCCTTAGAGACGACGAAAATGTTTAGACTTATGTACATATAGTCATAGATCATTTGTAAAAAAAGTATTGTTAATACTTAATGGATGTTTCAAATATGTGAAGTAAACTGAATTTGTTTTTCTCCAGATTGTAGAGCCACAAAAAATAATTATGCCAAGCTATATAACTATAAATATGGACGCAGATGAAAAGTCAATACAGATCGTTAACTTATGTTTGGCACATGAAAATAAAGCATGCAAAAAAATTCACGACTTTGTTTTTACTGCCAGCCAAATAAAATCAGTGAGCTTATATAAACGTGACGATAGATGTGCTTATTTGTATGTTCATCATAATTCGGATGATTTTCAAATTTTTTTTCCCACAACTGCATGCCGCCAAAAATTTTATGAGCTCGTATTAGAAATGGCTTCGGATCAAGAAGTGTTTGTTAATTTGTCAATAAATGAAACACAAATAGAGGTAAGATTTTAAATGAAGAATGAACATACATTATGTAATTTAATTAATTTCCTAGTATGAATATGATCTCGATGATCAAAACAGGAGAATTGTTTTAGGAAAGGGTACCTACGGAGTTGTTTATGCGGCAAGAGACCTTCAGACTCAAGTCCGAATCGCTATAAAAGAAGTGCCTGAAAAAAATTCTCAAGATGTTCAGCCCTTGCATGAGGAAATTAAGCTTCATTCACAATTAAGGCATAGAAACATAGTTCAAGTAAGTATACAATTCTTGGACAACACATCACTCGTTAAATGAATGGTTAATTTCCTAAAGTACTTGGGTTCCTTATCAGAAGATGGATACTTTAAAATATTTATGGAACAAGTTCCGGGTGGATCTCTCTCGGATTTACTAAGAGAGAAATGGGGACCATTAAAGGACAGTGAATCAACAATGGCATTTTATTCTAAACAAATCCTCGAAGGTCTTCGATATTTACACGAACAAAAAATAGTTCACAGGGACATTAAAGGAGATAATGTTCTGGTAAACACATACAGTGGAGTAGTTAAAATATCAGACTTTGGAACTTCGAAGCGGCTAGCTGGAATTAATCCAATTATGGAAACTTTTACTGGTACACTACAATACATGGCACCGGAAGTTATCGATCAAGGTTTCAGAGGATATGGACCCGCTGCAGACATTTGGTCTTTTGGATGTACCAATGTGGAAATGGCAACTGGAAAACCACCTTTCATTGAACTTGGATCAGCGGAGGCGGCCCTATTTAAGGTTGGATTTTATAAAAAACACCCAACTATACCCACAGAACTCTCACCAATGGCAAGTAACTTTATTGTTCGTTGTTTTGCAATTAACGTACAAGATCGTCCGACAGCAGCTAATTTGTTAGAGGATCCATTTTTATCTGAGTATATGAATAGGTTAATTTGTTCGAACTTATAAATCTAAACAATTCTTTTTTTAAGCAAACACCCGAAACTTCGCGTAGGAAGTGATTTTAGTAGAAGTATATCGGTACCTGCTGATCGTTTAACAAATAAAACCAGTTCAATTGTTAAACATCATTCAAATAGCAACTGTAATACACCCACTACGCCAGAGCTTGAGTAAGTATAATTTAGAATACATAGCTTCTTGTTTACAAGTTATTTACTTAGGTGGCAGACTTACTTCCCTAAAGCTATCTATAAAAGTTTTATACATTTAATTAAACTAAATAAATTATGTTCTACAAAAATTTGGAGCATGATTCCAAGCATATCACTATTTTTTGTGCAGATTTGCATGCATTTTCGAAGTTTTTTAACAAGATTTATACGGACATGGAACAGCCACCGAACTATAGACCAACAATTTAGCTTTTTCACGGTTCTCCTGATAGCAGCATAGCTGTTGCAAAAATGTCCATGCCTGATCTAAAATTCAAAGGACATTTCCGCAACTATGCGATATATAGATGTACCTATACACATAACTGAAAACGCGGACAGTTTATTTTACTTGACTTAAGATTGGGCTTGCCTGTCGTATTGTGCCAAATAAACGCCTTTAAAATAAGATACAGAGGAAATAAAACATCGACATAGCTAAACTTAAACTTTTAACATTTTTGAAGACTTTGACTGTGGTAATTGTGGCTTAATTTATGGGAGGTACATTTACAACGTCACACAAACCTATAAAAAAAAATTAAATGCACAATACTTAATTAAATAGACGTCTGACCAAAGAACAGCAATCTACCTAACACGCAAAAATACGTAACACGTATATAATTCGGGTTGATAAGAACTACACAAAAGTTTTCCATGTTGACATTCTTCTATCAATGGCTTACGGAATTTCGCTTTACATCAAAACAAAATAGCTCCGGAAGTAGTGAACGGATAATAAGGTGTTTCTTTCATATAATTTATTAATGTCTTATGTAGTCGGTTAAATTTACTGAAACTTATAACCACTGTCATATGGCACGTTTTAAATCATTAAGTGCAACCTTGTGAAGTGATTGGAGAAATGTTGTTTACCGGAACTTGTGATTGCTTCCGTTTTAAATATCTATTATTAGGTCTGTTCCCTAACGATAATGCATTCGAACACATTAGCCAAATTTTGTCAAAATTCGTTCCCTTGCACGAAAATTGGGCACAAGAGAGTCAAGAAGTGAGTACAAAACATTTCCCTTCCATAGAAAGCCTGCAATTATTAGCCTAATGTGGTATTCGTTTGGGCGTTCTCAGAGCACTTTTTTTGCCCTCAGAGCAATTTTCTATGTTCGTTTGGTACAAAAAAAAACAATCTTTTTCAGATTTCAGAGCACTTTTGCGAATCTAGATATTTTCTCAGATTTGTTTCAGATTTACCAATACAATTACATTTGAGTTTGACATTTGGTGGAGTTTGTTTACATTTGCGTGAATTTTTTCTACAGCAAAGAAAGGCATTGCATCGGGTGAATCTATTTTCGTAAATTATTTGTGTGCAAACATTTAGAAATCAATCGGACGGAAATTTCGAATGTTTTAATACAAAATTTAACCAGTGAATCGAAAGTGCATAGAAAAGTGTCGAAGACTACACATATTCAAGTCGCACGAATATCAACACAAAAAAAGAGCAAGAGCGTTTTTATGTTCGATTAGGCACACGAAATCTGAAATCTGAGAGCAAATCTGAAGAAGCCCAAACGAATACCAGATAAGAAATTTCTTTGGGCTAGTGGGTTATTTCTGACAGATGGTTGTCAAACCGTTCAAATTCTAATTTGTAACTGACTTTTTATTTGATTCTATTTATATTTTATGCTTGTATGAAATTAAAACAGATGTAAGAAGCAAAAGAATTGAACTTTTCAATTTCCTTTTCGTTTTGGTTATATTTAATTTCGGTAAGCGAATTCTCTCGCAAAGAGAGAAATGTGACATATTTCCAATATTGAACCTGTAAGTAAGGGAACAGACCTATTTTGACACTTTAAGCGACTGATTTGCAAACTTTTCTTACGCCTTTATTAGAATTGACTGCGGTCGAACGGATATCTATCTCTTTTTTTGTTTGTTTATTGTTGGTAATTAAACCACATATGGTGTGGTTGTCTGCTGGTTACACTGCTTTGTGTAAAACGATAAATCAAAACATACTAACCAAATTCCAGCAAAGAGTTTCGTTGTACACCTGTGAAACACTTATCCTATTTCATTTTAAAGCAAAATTGATCATGTTCTCAAGTAAGTCATTATTAATCTCGAATTCTAAATTATAAATAGTGCTTCTGTAGAATAAACTCGAATCATTTAACATTAGGGCTAAGTTATCCTGCGACTTTTCAACCACATTTAATACTAAATGTACACTGTATGTGATATGAAAAGGTTTTTAATTACAAAATAGAGTCAATTCACTTAATAAAATATTTTCCGAACTTTATTTTATATATTTCTTTTATTTTATTAAAGTTGTCTCACTACTAGTATCATAAATGAAGAGCAGCCATTAGGCCTTGATAGGAGAAATTCATCAGGTGTTCTGTTGTCTCCCGAGATTGAAATTTCTTCAAGTTCATCAAAAACGAATTTATCGGAGTCAAACGAAGCTGATGGTTTCTATATGTTAAAAAAGGATTCACAGAGGAGAACAACGCTTTCGAAAGTTCTTTCGAATGACGAAATTAAAATATGTGATATATGGATGGACAAACTAGAAATGGACAATAAAAATAAACTGGCCATACGTAGGAATGACCTCTGTGCAATGATCAGGGGACTTAGACAATATATAATAGACCAAAATAGAGAAAATCTTGAAAAATCAATTAATGAACTGAAGTCAACTTTGGATTTTGACACAACGGCTATTGATCATTTGCATTTAGCACTGTACTCATTTCAAGAAGCTGTGATTAGCGTTCTAAGATTGCACTGTATTAAACCGCATTGGATGTTTGCATTGGATAATCTGGTGAAAAAGGCTGTACAGGCAGGAATTATGATTTTGTCACCAGGTACACTGGTTCATAAAAATAGAATAGAAATAAATTATTATTTATTTATTTAATTATTTGTAGAACTTGGAGCAAATTTGGCTGGGCAAGAAAATATGCTCGGCAATGATGATGATTTCATGACAACCGAACATCATACGAGAACTGTACCGCTATCTCTGGATGTTAAACGGCCAATTTGTGAAAGCACTCATTTGGGTGAAATAAAACAAGTATTTGAAAGATTGATTGAGTCACAACAGTGCATTCAAACGATTCTAAAAATAAATCTTGAGCAGCAGAAAGAGGAGATTGAAATACTCAAAAAGGTTAACATTGGGCTATCACGTTTATATAAACACTGTGGAGATTCAAGGTAAGGATATAAGTGCTTATAAAATTTAACATAATATGTTTCAAAAATAATTAGTTCTACTGATTCTGAACTACTCAAACTTAGCTTAAATAAAACTTCAAGTTATGTATTACTCCATCCAAAAATGAATGTGATATTAAAACACAAACACAGAGCTATCAAATATCGATCTTTACAAAAAACTTCAAAGGTGGAATGTAGGCCAATTGCCTTGAAGATTCCTTAAGCTCATTTCAAGCGAAAATTTTCGCAAATGCTATAGCGAATGTGAAGACAGGCCAACAATTGCCAATACACAAAAAGGGAATGAATGTTATGTGGTATTCGTTTGGGCTTCTTTAGATTTGCCCTCAGATTTCAGATTTCGTGTGCCTAATCGAACATAAAAACGCTCTTGCTCTTTTTTGTGTTGATATTCGTGCGACTTGAATATGTGTAGTCTTCGACACTTTTCTATCGCTTTCCATTCACTGGTTAAATTTTATATTAAAACATTCGAAATTTCCGTCCCGATTGATTTCTAAATATTTGCACATAAATAATTTACGAAAATAGATTCACCCGATGCACTGCCTTTCTTTGCTGTAGAAAAAATTCACGCAAATGTAAACAAAGTCCACCAGTAGGGTTGATACGGAGCTTCGACTCCGAATCCGATATGTCGGAACCTCCGGTTTAAATTACACCTCCGAATCCGGCTTCGGTTCCGATATAATCACATCGGAGGTTTTTCGTTCGGAATCGGTGACCCATTTTGAAGTTTGACTATTAGTCTGTAATTTTATTAAGTGACAATACAATTTTGTTTTGTATTTTTTTTTTTTGTTAATTTTCTAATAAAAATTGATTTTTCAAATTTTATATTTTAATAATTAATTTGTGTCTGCGTGCGACCTCCGCCTCCGACTCCGATTCAACTCCGACTCCGCGGAGGTCGGTATTAGGCTTCCGACTCCGACTCCGACTCCGGTAAAACCACCTCCGTAACATCCCTGTCCACCAGTTGTCAAACTCAAATGCATTTGTGTTGGTAAATCTGAAGCAAATCTGAGAAAATATGTACATTCGCAAAAGTGCTCTGAAATCTGAAAAAGATTGCTTTTTTTGTACCAAACGAACATAAAAATTGCTCTGAGGGCAAAAAAAGTGCTCTGAGAGCGCCCAATCGAATACCACATTAGTTTAGTTTAACAACTACATTAAGTCACATTGTCAAATTACTATTATATTATTTTTTTATGTTTATAAAAAATAGGTTTACATTATCTAACATATGCAATACACGATAACCTTTTTTTTAGCGTTTCCTTTGCAACGAGAACTACTAGATGTCCAAGAACGCACAGAAGAAACAAAAGAAAACGGATGTTTAACAGTAAATTACTTAGCAAAGAGGAATGCGTAGATCAGCAATTGAATGATTGGCTAGAACAGAACCTAATCGATAATACGGCAATATCGACTATTTTAGGAGAAAGATTTTCGTTCAATGATTTTATATTCAATACAGAAAAATCGGATTTATTAAGACTTGGCTTAAGGTAAGGTATAGAATATTGTGTTGTACACATAAAGGTAAAGTGGACCATTTGCTGAAGACTGTGGTTCCCCAGATCGAAAAATTTGATCTGTTTTCGATCTCTTTTGGTTGTCTTATTAAACGGGAATTTGGTTGGATGCATTAGCATACTATGTATGGACGGAAAAGTGGCATATTTTTATGCCTTAAACCAACGAAATAACGAAACTCCTCATATGTTGGCTGTTGTTTGTATACTTTATCGTACTTTTATCCAAATAACCTTAGAAGTGCAAATAACTTGCATGCTCTTAAAGAAATATTTTGTAAGCCGCCCTCCCACAAATTAAATTTCACACCGCAATGTCAAAAATTTAATGCCTACGGGCAATAAAAGCCAAGTGAATTACCTATGCAGAGATTTTAGTATCGATTTCTACAAATCAGTTTTTGAAGTAGCTACTTTTCACTCGAACTGCTTACTTCCTAGTGAAATTTTCACATGGTTACTTGGACTTCATAATTAATATACATAGACCTACTCAATATGGACTGCTATTGAAATCTCATTATCATACACTTCGCGAGAAAATATGTTCCAAAACAGAACAAGCGCTACTGCCACAGCAGATAAGCAAAGAAATACATGCTGCCATCAAGTTTAAAATTTCATAGTAACGTAAACCAAATAGCGACATTTTTTTTTTAAATTCCATAGGCAGATGAATATAAATTGTAAACAAAAGAGCGAAATCTTGTAAACAAAAGAGCGTCTTCTATTCAAAAGATGCAAAGCTACAATGATTTCCAAATTAATTCTGTAATGTTTATTATTTTGAAAAAGAAAACGAAAATTAAATAAAAAAAACCTACAGGTATCTTCCATACACATATTGTCAATCTAACTAATACTTATATCGCGGGAGGTAAAGCTTCGGTGGAATTGAAATTAGTAGTCAATCGTACTGATGTATTTCCTTTAAAACATCATCCCCACTGAATGTGCTTCTTTATAGCCAATATAAATCCATCATGAGATATGCGAGTATGTACTGTTCTTATTTTTTCATTCTAATGATGTAGTTTTAAGATCTAATACATTCAATGACTTTTTATTGAATCCAGCCGTCACTTCAGTTTTGGAGTACCATGATGTAAGTTTTTTTTTTTTTATTTAAATAAAAAAAAAGTGTGCAAATATAATAATTAAACAAATACATATTTAGCGCAACAGATTCATACAGGTACCCTAGGCCTAGCTTCTTATAAACATTCGTTTCGTGTGTTTTTACTTTTGTGACGAATGGAAAGGAACTATAAGTATTTTATGTGGAGTCCAAACGGCTGAATTACGAAGCTCTTAGAACAGTTCGCGAAAGGCTTTACAGTGGGAAATGCTATAGAAAGATACAAGTATCTATAAATAAATCAAAAAAAATAACAAAACCTGTATTAACTTAGTCGTTTGAAGTTATCTTTGTTTTCGCTGTAAAACGGTAGCTCTTCTGTATTTTTGGAACATGCGTGAAGTTGGCAGTCTATATACATACAATAAGTCAATGATATATGTCAATGGTTGTGTATAAACGAATTGCCTGGTTCGATTTTATGTTGCTTATAGCATAAGTAATAATATCCACACAGGTAAAGGAAAGAACGAAGTAGCTGTGCAGGCATTGCCGTTGTTCTGTGTGACTTTTTTCTGTAAGCATTTTCAAATTCTAGCGGAGATCGTTTTTTTTTTTGTACGAGGACTCCATGTTTGCGCGATCAGCTCGACCCGTTTTTATCTCTGATACAGTGTATTTCGAGTTAAGCTAATCGTGAATCAAAACACATTACAAACAAACTTAAATGAGTATAATAAATGTTTATGAGTTTGAGAAACTACTAGAACTAAAAGTATATACTTAGAATTTCTTGGACGAAATAGAAAGTAAATTCGCTTGGTCATAAATTAAAATAGTGTTAAAATGATAAGTTTCAAACACTCCTACTCATTTAATCTCTGAACGCACGAGGTTTGTTTCTTTACTTTCGTAGTAAGAATGCAAAATATCTGTCAAAATGGCAGAGAGACACTTGCGAAAAAGTTAGGGAACGCTTTTGTAGTAATCTAATGGCAGTAACAAAATTCAAAATTCAAAAAAGTGGAACGAAAAGTCTTTAAAATTATATTGCTGCCAAATAACGCACTAATACATTTATAAAAGCAGATCAATTTCGTTGCGCGTTGCATTAGTAGGGTAAAATCTGAGATCTGAAAAAGATTTCTGATGGTCCCGATGGAAAACGACATGAGTTAATTCTTCTAGCGATGAAAGTGATTCGGAATTAATCGAACTATTTTTTGAGTATGTGAAAGAGTAAGCACTGATTAAACTACAAGAATTTGATAAGCGGAAAAAGCGACACGGCATTAAAAATTACGTGGAGGAGATTGTCCCTTACAGCGAGGAAGAATATCGCCACTTTCGAAAAGAATCTTGAGGAGAACATTGAATTTTATTTTACCGCCTGTTGATATCACTTTACTACACAAAAATAAAACAAATTCACGCATACGACAAAAGGGAAAACAAATTTCAAATCAGCTGTTAATTATAAGGTGACTGACAGCTTCTTCCACTTCTTACACCAAGACATTTCTTGAGTGAAAATTCGTTAGATTCTCAGTGGAGGGGTAATATCTTGCTCTCTCGATGATGTTCTCTTTTACGAATTTTTCGAGTTAAGGAACGGCATTGAGTAAAAATTCGTAAGAATTAGTAAAAACTCGTAAATTTAAAAGTAAAGGAACAGACGGTTGTGCGGAGACTCTGTTTGTTTGCGATCGTTTTTTTCGAACTCGATGTTTTATCAGTTCGACTCGTTTTAATCTCTGGTCCTAATCGAACAGGATGATATCCGAAAATAATAAATATTGAAGTATAAATCCTTTTCCGCGAGCGAGGCTATTGATTTTTAAAGTACAAATATATTCAGAAATTAATTTGGGCGCAAATTTTGAATAATTAAATGGCAGTTTGTACCTAACTGAAATTTATTTGTTTTAACTTATTTTTGCATTTGTTTTGCAATATATACTTTTTAATTTCTTTAATGGAGCGTACATTCCTCTACATTTTGCTTGTTTTGTATATCGTAAAGGAAGGTTTGACATTCAGCCAATATTGGCCAAGAAAGTATGGGAACCTACCTTATATTGCTGCCAAGGATATAATAACCGACCGTATATATATGTATACATGCAGACATTCCTTCCAACTAGAAATGAAGCCGACACACTTGATGAATTGTTTTTTCATCTCTATTCGACTACTTGCTTTTTTTTATTTAATATTTTTGTAAAACTAAATAATTAGAATTACTAATCCTTTGAAAAGTTAATAATAAACAGAGATCGAGAGTTTATTTGTCGGCGACTATATACTAAATCCAATATATATTTTTCCATATTAATATTATTTGGTTTGTATTTTTTTTTTTAGTATTGGACTCGAAGTGCGCATTTGGAAGCTTATAGTATCGGAAAGAAACAGAATGAAATCAAACCCCGGCCACACTGTTGCCGATGAAATAGACAGTGTATATGAATCATGTAACGAATGAGTGCCTTACATATTAATAATGACCAAATAAAATGCTAATTTTAAATTAATGTAAATATATATCTTGTAAAAAAAATGTTAGATAAGAAAATAATAAACAAGGCTATTTATTCAATGGGGACACATAAATATAATCGATCAGTACGAACGTTACTCGTTTGGTTACCATAATATATTTTGAGCATTGCCGTCAAGCTTGAGCTTGTAATAATAACGCAGGCCCCAACTTTTTTTTTTAAATTAACAAAATGTCCCCTTTCCAGTTTAGGTAACATTTAATTCTTTTTTGAACGAAAAAAGCTGGGCAAGTACAAAGAAGATGAAGAATGGTTTCTTCTTCTTCCTCATGCATGCAGCTCCTGCAAAACTACGGAGCTGATTCTGTTTCTACTTATATAGAGAAGTCTCGAGTCCATTAAGCATCTAGTTTTCTCCAGATTTGCTTGCATATCTTGAACATACAATTTACAAAAAAAAAAACAACAGATTGAGCTAGCAACTTCCATTGGCATTTAATTTACATTTAAAAAAAAATCCGCCGCTAACCGAGTTTGAACCGACGCTTTCAGTTTTCAGAACGATGGGTTTTCCTCACCGCTAACCCTTACGTAGTTGCTCTTATTTGCGGTTTCCAATTATAGCTTTTCTACAGCCAGGCCGATTGTGCAGAAAGCAATGACATGGTTCGCCTATGGATTTTAGTTAGGGATGACCATCACACCCCTATCGAGGTATCCGTACGGAACGGAATTTTCTTTGATTTGTACGAAATCTGAGAAATTCCATTCGAGATATCCGTTCCGTTACAACTTTCGGAACAATTCTCCGATGACATAGCGCACCTGGTCACATTGCGTTGTACCTATTACTTTCCGACAACCAATTGCTGCAGAAAATTTTAATTTGAAATGAACGCCTTTATATGCTTCATTTAGTTTGTTCCGAAACTGATACTTCGATCACAATTTGAGTTCCAATCAGATTTGGCTTTCGTATCGGAATTTTTTCCGAACAGATACCTCGGGAGGGGTGCATACGCTCATCTGTCCAAATCTCCGATGCGATGTGAAATGCGGAATTATGGGTTTGATGTACTTCAAAAAACTGTTTGTTTTTTTATTTGTGTGTGAGAAAGTAAGAGTAAAAGTAAATCAAACAATTTAATTGAAGGCACTTATTGAATGACATCACTTCCCATTGACATAAATATATTCTGAAATAGTGCCATTCGTTCAACGCAGTCTTGGGACTCTCGGATAATTCGGTACATTTCGATTTCGCGTAACTGATTCCCACGAAATTTAAGGCGAATTTACTTGTATACGAATTATCCTATGTGGAATTGCAGAATTGGGGTTTTAGCAGTCAGCACCAATTAAATTCACTTAATTTCATAAGAACAGTCAGTCATAGTCAGCCCCCATTTCTGTAAATGGTCTTTTTGCCAAATCGAAGTCGACAATAGTTTATGTACCCCTCATTTTCTGCGCTTACGCAAATAATTTTTACGCGCGAAGGGAGCAATATTTTTCCAAAGTTTAAAGGATTTACAATTGCAATGCACTTTGTGTTTCAAATGCTGACTAGGACTACTGGCGGTGCTGCATCTACATGCCATCACTACGTAAAGCAGACCGGGTAGTCACCTTTATACTGCGTCTCCACGAGCAACATTTCATTGCTTATCAGTAAGCATTCATAGAATGCCTCGGTAAAATTACTTTGCTTGTTAACATACACATTATATTGCAAGTACATTATCCCAGAAAGTTGATTTCATGTAGGTATGTATTCGATTTTTGATCACATCCGACTAAATAATAAAACAATAATTAAGATGATAGACCCATTATGTACTCATCCTCTTATGCCTCATTCCTGATGGCTTTACTTTACCTTTTATCACTTGAGTCCCACTATTTACTTTAGAAACTATTTTGCAGTCATTGTAATGTCCTGTTTAAAAGATGTCATCCAAAGCTACACACGACAGTCGGCATACTGCAAAACAGCACAGAACACCTTTTCAGCGGCACTCAAAGGAAATTAACCTAAAGGCGAGTAAATAAATCTGACCAAGTGAATCCAGTAACTTAGCACATCCAAACCAAGTGAGCAAAAAACAAAAAGCAGTACTGATTAAATAAAATACAATAGTTTAAAAACAGCGTTTTAAGGCTATGAACAATTTTTATTGTTGCAGTAGTACATGTGTTTTTTACTTCCTGTTCTGATTATTTTGACGCTGCATATCCTTTGGGAAAGTCCTTACTGGAGGTGTTCGAATACGCCTAGCTTCCTTTGATCGATTACGGACAACTTTCGAATGGATAGCACAAGACACACAGTAATGCAATTTAGCATACAACTTCGGTAGAACGTATGTCTCCCAGATTGAAGCTTCAGATATATCCCTCACTGCAGCGGCTTCCACAATATTCCTTATAACAAACTTCTTAATTGCTTTGTCTTTTGGTACACACCGAGCACAATTAGTGCAGCGAACTGGTTCCACATGTCCACGATTATGTTTGCAGCGACCTCCATTACGGCGTTTCTTCGTCATTTTTCACAACCTCTCCAATCCACGACCAACCGGAAAAAGAAAGAAATGCTTTGGCCAACCAGGAAGAATCACATAACTTAATCCACATAGAAAAGTACGAAGCATTACATGGGTTTGTTCAAAAACCTAAAGGTAATACTACAATCCAAGCACAGTCAAGCTACACAGTCATCTTTTCTCTTTGACGGTGCTGACGGCGTTCTATTCTAATGTGGTATTCGTTTGGGCTTCTTCAGATTTGCCCTCAGATTTAAGATTTCGTGTGCCTAATCGAACATAAAAACGCTCTTGCTCTTTTTTTTGTGTTGATATTCGTGCGACTTGAAAATGTGTAGTCTTCGACACTTTTCTATGCGCTTTCGATTCACTGGTTAAATTTTGTATTAAAACATTCGAAATTTCCGTCCCGATTGATTTCTAAATGTTTGCACACAAACAATTTACGAAAATAGATTCACCCGATGCAATGCCTTTCTTTGCTGTAGAAAAAATTCACGCAAATGTAAACAAACTCCACCAAATGTCAAACTCAAATCCACTTGTATTGGTAAATCTGAAGCAAATCTGAGAAAATATCTAGATTCGCAAAAGTGCTCTGAAATCTGAAAAAGATTGCTTTTTTTGGTACCAAACGAACATAAAAATTGCTCTGAGGGCAAAAAAAGTGCTCTGAGAGCGCCCAAACGAATACCACATTAATAACGTCCTTGCTCTTTTTTGTGGTGATATTCGTACGATTTGAATATGTGTAATATGTGAAATTATATTATATTTATATTATGTTTTTCTGAACTTCGATCTCAGCAAAGCAAAGTAAGTTAGGATGTTCAGCACGCAATAACAACGCGTGCAGATAAAGAGAAACAAAATTAATTAATGTCGTTTTCCATTGGGATTGTTGCGATTCCGAAAATTTAAACGCATCAATGTAAGCGCATCATTAGTTTCCTCGATCACGAATTCTGCATAGATTACCTGTCATCTGTCAAATGTCAAACGTTGCCCACTCTATAATTTCACTGTCCGTTTAAACTTAGTAGGAGCAACAAGTGAAGTAAAAATTCAATTGTATTAATTATTTCCTTTATTACTTTGTAAATTTATGTATTCTAGAATAAACCTTCCACATTAAACCAAAACAAGGTTGTATTTTTGAGTCTCCTTCGATAGGGCAACATACTTTCAGATTTTGTTCTCAGATTTTTCGTGCATATGTGGTGGAGCGTGTCAGAGTCAGGGCCAGGGCACAAATCCTCATTCTATAGTCCTTCACGTGGGCGCCCGCCTGAAAATGGCTAATCAGGTTTACTGATTATTGTCAGCTAAGGATCCACGCTAACGCCTTAATCGTTTGTCGTGATCCATTTAGTTTGAGGTTGGAGTAAACCATTAAATCTGGGGCCGGGTTAGAGGCGTTAACTGCACCGTACCAGGACCGCCCAGGCTGAGGGCCCCAATAAACTAGCTCAGTCGCTAACGGTGTACTCCGGGTACTAGGTGCCCTCCGGTTTCATCTAGCCTTATCTACGCATGCGGGGCTCTGTGTGGATGGACGGCATTTCCCTAGCTACTCGTGGGATCAAAATTGAACAACCATATAATAAAACCTTAACTGATGGAGATAACGAAGAAATTATCTCTGTCTGTCAGCCTATAGCTGAACCCAGTCGGGATGGACGGATAGACCGTCCTGAACGATCAACTGTCGACAGTGACTTAAAATCCGTGGACACGGTGAGCTCTGTGCTCACGGAGGAGGCCTACAGGAGCTGTTCTGACGCTCCTGAAACCAACTCCATTAAAAACCTGGGGATAGAGAAGCTATCCCTACAAAGGAAATGCTTGACCACCTCCAACAAGAAGCGACTAAGACGCCTTCTTGCAGACGGTCTGGCATACAATGAGGCCCTGGAGAAAGTCCTCAATGAACCGGCGAACAAAGAAGCCTCATCAGCCAACAAGCGCCCTCGGTCTAGTACCAACTCTCCAGCTGGGCCTTGTAAGAAGGCGAGGCCCAATGCTCCACTGTTCGCGGAAGTAGCAGGAACTATTAAAGTCGGGCTCCTACTGGATAACTTTCCGGATGGTCACCTTGAGCCAGTACACCAAAAAGCGGTGGAAGATGCCATCATCAGGGAGGTGAATAAGCTCCCCGACGACGGCCCACAGATTCGTTTTCTGGGCTGCTCGTACAAGCCAGGGTGGCTGATGGTTAACTGTGCAGACACTGGCACCAGAGATTGGCTAGCCAGCATCACTGACAAAATCTTGCCGTGGGAGAACGCTAAGCTACGCTTAGTTGAAGGGGACGATCTCCCTAAGCCATGTTTGGCAAAGGCCTTCTTCCCGGGAACCTCCCGCTCCGTGGATGACATTTTGCGGTCACTTAGGCTGCAAAACAGAGTTCTTCCCACCAAGGACTGGAAAGTTCTTAGGAAAGTGGCGAATGCTCAGGGTCTGGCCTTGACTATCTCGATGGATGAGTGTTCGGTAAGACTCCTTGAGGACCTGAACTGTCAGCCGTTCTTTAACATGAACCGGGTGCAGTTCAGGATCAAGAAGAATCCGTTCTCTCGAGCAGCATCGAACCCTAAAGAGGCAAATAGTAGCGAGCAGGCGTCCAAGGAGGCTGTTCAGTCGCTTCCCACCAGCTCAGCCGCTGCCACTCCTGAACCAACCAAGCTGGCATCTACCCAAACGTCTATTCAGCCGGTTGTAGAAACGGTCAAGCCTGTTTCTCCACCCGCGCTGAAAAAGGATAAAGGAGACAGGCCATCCTCCTCATCAAATTTTTCTGCCAGACCACGCAACAACGACCCGACTCGCAAGCCGGCTCAATCATGTTTCAGACAGACATTGTCTGGCTCTTCCCGAAGACTCCCTGATAAGAGTCGGCCCCCACATGGCCGGGATGACAGAATAAGAGGGGGCTCATATAAAAAGGCCCCCCCTACTCAAAGGAAGACATGAAGGTTGTTCAAATCAACCTTCACCACGCTAAGGCTGCCTCGGCAGTCTTAACCAAGATCATTTACTCCAACGGTCTAAACGTTGCCCTCGTGCAGGAACCATGGACTAGCACAGACGGCAAAAATCTAGGACTCACAACACTACAGGTAGGATTCTTTATTCCACCTCATCCAGTAGACCTAGAACATGCATTATTTTTGACAATAATACGAAATTCTTCCCATTGACAGAGTTCATTTCCAGTGACCTCAAGGAGGGAGATGCTTCAGACCATGTTCGAGAGCGAATAGTCGTATTCTAAGTCTTCTCCGGCAAAAGTAATATAAACTCGTCAATTATTAATACGAACTTATTTAAAACGCGTGGATTATAGATACGGTGTGCGAATATTATAATTCAAAGAAAAAACATTTGTAAAACACTAAAAATCTAGTAAGGAAACACATTTCTTATTTTATTTGCGTGCTGTGTCTGCCGTGCATATATATATATTTATTCAAACCGCGCATGATGTCGTCAATTGCTACTAGATCGAACAGTGCCCAAAACCAACCCCCAACTTCGACTCAAATGAGCTCGCACGCCACAAACGCAACCAACGATGGCACAAAGGTTGACAAGAAGCAGGTTAAGCTAAAACATACGCTCGCTTCAACACAGCTGAATTCCCCTAAAGGCCTTCCACCTTCGCCTGCCGTTAAAGGACTCACCGAACAGTCTCTTCATGCTGAACTTAAAAGGCATGCTACCGATATCATCGCATCCTTTAAGAGCGAGTTGACAGATACTCGCAACGAATTGCTGCTAAAAATCCTAAATCTAGAGCAACGATTGTCCGAATACGTCAACAATATTAATTCCGCTATCTCCGACCTAACACAGCGAGTTAATAACATCGAACATGTTGTCAACAGCAGATTAGCTGGGGAAATTTCAGAGCTACGGAAGCGTTGTGATATGCTGGAACGCAAAGAGTTCATCGCAGATGCTGTTGTTTTTGGTATTCCACAAATGCCTAAGGAAAACTTAACCAACATATTTAGCACACTGTGCGAGAAAATTAAGATACCACCACCTACCTTAAGAAATTCTTTTCGCACGAAGCCGCGTAGCAGAAGTGATGAGCCAGCTATCATTCTACAATTCGCCAGTGCTGGAGAGAGAAACAAAATGCTTAAAGCGCTCTCCGACTTCAGGAAAAAAACGAAACGCCAACTTCTGTTAAGCGATTTTGGTTTTGATGCTCTCGCTGTATCCAGGAAGATGGTGTTTGTGAATGAGAGCTTAACTACAAGAAATCGGTCGCTTCTTCAGCTTGCGACACGTATGAAAAAGGAAGGCAAACTATCAACTGTTTATACAAAGTCCGGTTCTGTGTTCATCAAATTTAGCAACGATGGAGAGAGCGTGATAATTGAAGATATTGACAGTTTTAATGCTGCTGCCGAGAGACACCAACTGAGAGGAACTGCTACAATCAACATATAACGAAACGAGTAAACCGTTTGCAAACATTGAACACATTTTACTGTCATCATCTTTGTTCTTGCTTTTTATATGTATTGTATTCTCTTAATTTATTGTTTTCTTTAGTCAAATTTGTTTTGTTTACTCTCGTAAGTTTTCAATTACTGTTCTCTTAACTTATCAGCATATACAATGTTTTCATTTTCATTAGTCAAGTATGTTTTGTTTCTTCTTGTAAGTTTTTTTGTTATTGTTTGCGTTTGTGTCTCTCTGTTTATTATTATTATATTTTACTACTTACTCAATGCTACCAGGTGTATCTTATAGTAATGGGTTCTCTGGCTGTGAAATGGGTAGTCATTTGTATCAATTGATTAGAATTCTTAGTATGCAGAAAAAAGGCTTAAATATTTGCCATATAAATGCTCAAAGTCTTGCACCTAAATTGGATGAATTTCGTCTGTTGTTCATAAATTCCAAGGTTGATGTCATTTGTGTCTCCGAAACCTGGTTCGTCCCCGAAATCAAGGACAGTGCCTATAATGTTGAGGGATATAGACTTTTTGGTGGTGATAGAATTGGTCGTGAAAGAGGTGGCGTATGTGTTTATCTGCGCAGTGATATATACTGTGAAATTAAATCTAAATCAAATATGTATAGTACGTCTGAGTATCTGTTTTTAAAACTTCACATTGGTGTGGAACGTTTACTCCTTGGAGTTATCTATAGGCCAAACAAAAACATTGACGTTACACCGGTATTAAGCATTTTAGAGGAGATATCATTTTCTGTCTCCGATGTTATAATATGTGGAGACCTAAACTGCGATTTGCTTAATATGGCTACTTCAGCTAAGTTAGTTGATAGTTTCAGGAGTCTTAGTCTCAGACCCGTTAATGTGTTGACACCAACACACTTTACAAAGGAAGCTGCAACTCTTCTAGATGTTTTCTTTACAGGAGATGTTAGGAAAACAATTTTTTACCATCAGTTATCAGCCTCCGGTTTTTCAAAGCATGATTTGATATATTTAACATATGAATTACAAGTGGGTGAAGAACATAACTTAATTACTTTTAGAGATTTCAAAAACATTAATTACGAAAGTTTAGCAACTGATATTGCACATGTCGATTGGGAGCAAATCTATTTTATGCCTTCGGTTGAACAACAAGTAGTTTTTTTGCAACACAATATTAAAAGGCTCTTCGATCAATACGTTCCGATAAAATCCAAATCTATAAAACCGAATTCTCCTCCTTGGTTTAACAATCAAATCCTTGATTTAATTCAACAACGGGAGTACGCTTATATTCGTTGGAAACGTTATAAGCTACAGGAGCTTTATGAAATGTACCGATCGTTACGTAATTTGGTTGTTATTCGTATCCAAAATGCGAAGCGGACTTACTACGAACATTTTCTTTGTCCAAGCAGTCAGTCCGGGAAAGATATTTGGAAAAAGTTGCGGAAACTAGGAAATGGGAAACAACAAACAGAACTAGCTGACGATGTAGACTGCAACATGCTTAACATGCAGTTTGTCTCTGTTGGAGTACCGTTAACCGATTTTTCCAATATCGAAACTCTACTACCTTGGGAAATAGGAGAAGATGATCATAGTGAGCATAAGTTTAGATTCAACAATTTAGCGGATGAAGACATAGTTGAAGCAATTCTCTCTGTTAAGTCAAATGCTACAGGGCTGGATGACATCAACCCTAAATTTGTGAAGTTACTTCTTCCGCGAATTTTGAAGTACCTTACTTATATATTTAACAACATACTTACCACCTGCGAATACCCTCTTTTATGGAAAAAAGCCAAAATACTTCCAATACCTAAGTCGCACAACGGGATAAATGCAGAATATCGACCTATATCCATATTGCCGTTCTTGTCGAAAGTTTTCGAAAAAGCCTTACTTAAGCAGCTACAAAGTTACCTTTTTGCAAACAATCTGTTAAGCTCTGCTCAGTCCGGTTTTCGTACAAAAAGAAGCTGCAAAACTGCGTTGCTGCTTATTGTCGATGAGATTCGTAAGGCAATGGATAACAGCTGTTGTACGTTTTTAACACTGCTCGACTTCTCAAAAGCATTTGACACTGTAAACCATCTTGAACTCTGCAGAAAGTTGTTCAACAAATTTGGTATTTCCTCGCTTGCAGTAAAACTTTTGTACTCATACTTGACTGGCCGCGAGCAATGTGTGGCAGTGGGCGACAAATTGTCTACATTCCTTAGGATAACCGCAGGTGTGCCGCAGGGGTCTGTCCTTGGTCCTTTGCTGTTCTCCTTATACGTAAATGAACTTCCGGGACTGGTCAGACATTGCTCAGTCCACATGTTCGCTGATGATGTCCAGCTATACCGGAGCTGTCCTTTAAATAACATTGATATTACAGTTGATAAAATCAATGAGGATCTACTTATTATTCAGCAGTGGGCACTTAAGCATAGCTTGTCCTTAAATCCGGGGAAGTCCAAAACTTTATGTATATACAAGCAGCGTTTAGACACCTCTAATTTTCCTCCGATAATACTCGGAATATCAGTAATTGAGTACGTCCATACAGCAAAAAATTTGGGTCTTGTTTTTAATGAGAAACTTACCTGGACTGATCACATAGCTGCAACAGTTGGGAAAATTTATAATGGTCTTCGGCTACTTTGGCGTACTCAAAGAACTATTCCAACTGGTACCAAAATGCTACTTGTAAAGTCTTTACTCCTGCCTGTCCTCACGTACTGCTGTGAAGTGTTTTGTAGCGTTGATTACAACACCAAACGAAAATTAAACTTAATCTATAATAATTTGGCTCGATATGTGTTCAACAAAAGATATTTCGACCATATTTCTGTTTATTCCAGACAAATAACAGGCTTGAGATTTGATGACTTTATCACATTTAGATCACTTTTACTGCTTCATGGCATCATACAATCGCACCAACCTGACTATTTGTACAACAGACTAAATTTTCCTAACTCTCAAAGAACAACTGTTTTAATACAACCAAGATTTAACTGCATACAATCCGAGCGCACATTTTTTGTCCATGCCATCCGCCAGTGGAACTTACTACCCCAGCACCTTAGGAGAATCACAAATGCAAACACATTCAAAAATGATCTTTTTAAATATTTTACTAGAAATACGTAAAACTCGATGATGAACATGCTGTATTATTGAACATTTAATATTGAAAACTTATTAAATCTTTATACGTACTTTAATTTAAATTAATTTTCTTTTTTTCTCACATAAAAGTGACTATTCACTCTTGTATAATTCTTATATTGTATTACATACTTTAAGCCAATCACAGAATATAAGATTAATCTTAATGTGAAACTATGCTTTATTCAATAAATAGTGAGTATTTTTTTCTTTTTTAAATAGTGAGGTTATTTTAGCATCCGCGTACTTCCCCGGTGACTCCACTGTATGCCCTCCAGCAGAAGTAGATAACCTACTCCGCTATTCGCAACGCACCAGGACAGACATTTTTATCGGCTGCGATGCGAATGCACATCACTCAACCTGGGGGAGCTCGAACATCAACAATCGAGGTGAGTCCTTAATTGATTTTATAACATGCAATAACCTTACTATATGCAATATCGGGAGGGAACCAACCTTCATTAACGTAGTCAGAAGAGAAGTTTTAGACCTTACTCTAGCTACTTCCTCAGTTGATCACCTAATATCCAACTGGTGTGTCTTCTGAACCATCATGTTCAGACCACCGACACATCAGATTTGAAATAAACGAACCCAACACCACAATTTCGTCATTCCGACCAAAGAGAAATACAGACTGGGCTTCCTATAAAGAGCCCCTAAGTCAGTCACTCAATGGAAAAATACCTCGAATTGATACTCAAGAAAAACTAGAGCACTCTGCTGCACTGGTAAGATCTTCTATCATATCTGCCTTCGAGGAAAACTGCCCCCTGAAGACAAAAAAGCTTAAGAGGGAGCAAAGATCTCGAAAAACACAGATCAAGAGTAAGGAAACTTTTCAACAAAGCTAAACGCAATGGTGACTGGCAAACCTACTCTAGTGCTCTCACCAACTACAACAAAGAAATTAAGAAGGCCAAATAAGAATCATTTAGACGGTTTAGTGAAGATATCTCTGATATTCCTTCCAGCTGCCGACTTCATAAAGTTCTTGCCTCTGACAGAATTATCTCAGTAGGCACACTTGCCGATGAGAACGGATGAGAACGGCTGTCAAACACAAAATAAGAAAGAGACAATTCATCTCTTACTTAGAACACACTTTCCCGGATCAACTATAGCCGTTTTTCTTTTTTAGTTCAGAGCAGAACCTGAACTGTTATACAAAAATTTCGTGTTTCTTTTTTAGCTCAGATACATCAGAGCTCAAATTTGTGTTTCTTTTTTCGTTCAGAGCATGATCAGAGCGCGCTCTATGAGCTCAGAATAAATTGACTGAGCAGCCTGAGGAAAAAGATGATTTCACATGTACAAGCACACTTCCAGTCAAATTTGACAGAAAAAAAAACAGGAAAAACAAAAAAATATCAGAATGCTCTGAGCGCACTCGGTTCAGAGCACGCTCATAATGTTCGAGCTCAGTTCAGTGCTCAGCTCTGAACTAAAAAAGAAAAACGCCTTATAATTGATCTTCTCTCACCAAACCTATCGCCCCGACTCGAGCGGATCTGCCTGCCGACGAGAGGGGACTGGAAAATTGCGAAACAAATCTGCAATCAGAATGCCATTAAATGGGCCATAACTTCCCTGAAGCCTTATAAAGCAGCAGGAGAAGACGGCATATTTCCGGCACTTCTGATGAGGGGAGTTGAAATACTTTCACCCATCTTCACCAAACTATTTAGCTGTAGTCTGGCCTACGGTCATATACCGGAAGCCTGGCGTAAGGTAACAGTTAAATATTTACCTAAAGCAGGGAGGAATTTGGATTCAAGTCCGAAATCCTTTCGCCCCATTAGTCTCATGTCTTTCAATCTTAAAACATGGAAAAACTTATTGATAGACACATTAGAGATGTAGCCCTAAAATCTTTTCCGCTAAGCAAATCTCAACATGCCTATCAACCAGGTAAATCCACCGAGTCAGCACTTAATGACTTAGTAACCAAAATCGAATCCTCCATCAATAGTAAGGAAATCTATCTCGTTGCGTTCCTGGACATTGAAGGAGCTTTCAACTACACGCCTTTTGAGTCCATTAGCAGGGCTCTCAGCAACATGAACCAATCTCCTATCATAGGACGTTGGATAATGTCTATGCTGAATAGTAGAATAATTCAGACCCGCATCGACGATGTGGAAATCTCAGCTCTCACAACTAGAGGGTGTCCTCAGGAGGGTGTCCTCTCGCCCCTCTTATGGTCCCTTGTCATTGACGACTTACTTCAGTCCTTGACAAATCTAGGGATCTATGCCATAGGATATGCCAACGACGTTGCAATCGTTGTCAGTGGCAAATTCGAAAGCACGGTCTCAGAAATACTGCAATTCGCCTTATCTGTTGTTCAGAGATGGTGTAATAAAGAAGGTCTTTCTGTAAATCCAAAGAAGACAACGGTAGTCCCCTTTACAAAACGGAGGAATTTGGATCTCTTTATTCGCCCTACCATGTTCGGCGAGACCATTGAATTCTCTCGGGAAGCAAAATACCTGGGAGTTATACTTGATAGTAAACTTTCATGGAATCAGCAGATTGAACGTACCGTAAACAGAGCCACCAAATCCTTATGGATCTGTCGCCGTGTCTGCGGTAAAAACTGGGGTCTTAGACCTAGGATGATACACTGGCTATATTTGCTCGTCGTAAGACCTGCGGTCACCTATGCTGCTGTGGTTTGGTGGCCGAAGACTAACGAAGTCACTACAGTCAAAAATCTAGAACGCATTCAGCGTATAGCTGGAATCTGCATGACGGGCTGTCTTCGCTCCACTCCAACAATGGCACTCAATGTCATCCTTGGTCTAACACCTCTTCAAACGCACATTCAAATGGAGGCTAGACTATGTATTCACCGCCTGTACCATTCGATCTGCCTTGACCCCATATAGCTATCAGGGAGGGCATCTGTCTCTACTCGGCACCATGGAGCCTTCAAGCCCATTCAGGATGCCTCTTGATGACATGCTTCCATAATATGGCTTCCACAAAAACTTCTCCACAATTATCCCTCCTAGGGATGAATGGGAAAAATATAAACCCACTCCATCTCATCTTGATATCATCTGGTACACAGACGGTTCTAAGATGGAGTCAGGGACTGGCTCTGGAATCTACGGTGAGTCGCCCCAGGTGAACTTGTCAGTCAGCCTTGGTAAAAACTTATCCATATTCCAGGCTGAAGTCCTTGCAATTTACCATTGCGCTAGAATAAATCTAAGTTCTAACACACGGGGTAAAACCATATTTATCTTCTCAGACAGTCAAGCAGCTCTCAAAGCTCTCGACTCATCTGTAATAAAATCGAAACTTATCTTAGAAACATTCTTAGCCATCCACGAACTCTCTAAACCTAGTCATCCTCCATTGGATACCAGCCCACAGAGGATTTGAGGGTAACGAATCAGCAGACTCGCTGGCCAAAATCCGAGCTTCCACTCCACTTATCAGTCCTGAACCCTTCTGCGGTGTCAGCAAAAACCTCTTCAGGTCCCATATCAAGGATCTATCTCGCATCGAGTCGAACGAGATTTGGAAAAATACAGTTGGGCAGACCTGCACCAACAAATTTCTACCAAAATTCTCCCCCAGAAAATCGCTCTTCCTAATTAATCTGGACAGAAATAATCTGAGGATCCTTACAGGAATAATCAGTGGCCATGGTCACGTGAAAAAACACCTTCACCGCATTGGCGTCTCACCGTAACCTACCTGCAGGCTCTGTCTTGAGAGTGATGAATCCTCTCTTCACATACTCGCAGCCTGTCCGGCCCTATGTCGCCTTACGAAAAACATCCTAGGGAGTGAGATTGTCGATCCAGCAACTCTTGCTGACCTACATCCAGGGAAGATTCTTGTCTTCCTGAATGCCTCTGGAGTGAAAAGTTGGCTCTAGGAACCTACCTGGGAAGGCACAATAGGCTACTCTTGTAGCCGCAGTGCCAGAGCCCTTTGAAGGCTCTCCCGACTCTTAATCTATCTATCTATCTAGGAGTCAGCTGTTCTTAAATTTTAATTTATGCTAATAAAAATCCACTCAATTTATGTTGATATCCATTGCAGCGGCCAAATCTATTTTTCACAAACGTAATTAGTAACACACTTTAAGGTTTGACAAATGACAAATGTTTTGGTGTTACGCTAAGATTAGACTGTATGCCAATTATGCATATGAATGCCAAAAGGCAAATGACCAGATTAGCTGTCAAATGAACGAAATGTCAGGATTTTCAAAACTGTATATTAGACAATATGACACAAATATCCAATGTGGTCATATTAACATTGATGGTCATTTAAGGTATTTGTTATTCATTACAAAAAAGGGGACGAAAATGAAAATAAATCACAATTCCACGAACAAACACCGATGACAACAAAATAATTCCTGTTCCATCAAATCTGCCATCAATGCCATAACGAAAGTTCAATAAATTGAATATGGGCATATAAGGCTATATGCTGGCATTCGTACTTATTGTCCGATTCCACTATATGCTATTTGGGCATTTCTATCTATCAAAATCAGCCTGGTTAGTGTGAGTAGATGTGAATCTCGCTTAAAGCCTGAACTACGTCGAAACAAAAGTGGCAAAAAGTACAAAAAAGTGAAAAAAAAAATCGGATGTACTGCTTCATCGCATAGTGATCTCTGTGTATTTCTTCTCAATTTAAAATTTTCACTTTGTGGAAAGCTGGAACATGTTCCAGCTTTCACTTTTCGCAAAGCTCTAGAAACGAATACACTCAAAGAATACCTTCCAGATTTTCGGCTAGATCACGCTTCCATCACATAATTCCTGTCAGTTTCGCAAGATTTTCGCTAAATTTTTTTATTATTGCTTCTGGAAATTTTAAATGTAAACTAAAAAAGCTCTGAGCTTTCATGGGTCAGACTTTTCTCACAGATGTCACATAAATAAATTCGTGACTTCATGATTTTTTTGGTAACAGCTTGTAGACAGCTGACTTTCCACTGTAAAGTTATATATCTCTGTATATTATCTTAGGTAAGTAGGCAGCTGAGATGAATGATTAAAAAGAGATGGATATCTTTCGTACGTCTATCCCCCCAAAACCCATTTGTTTACATTGTTGTTTTTGTAATTTCAACCCCCGTCTGTGAATACATGTGATCAACAAAAAAGCATGTTGCCAATGGCCGACCGCGAATCATCTTGCTTTTATGAGCATCGCGGTGTTTAATTGTTCTGTGTTTTGTATTGAATTTGTTTGGTTTTTGTGGAGGTTTTGATTAAAATGAAACAAAATTGTGAAACACACAATAGAGAATACGGAATTCTTGTATTAAAGTCCAATTCATGAACTCACATATACTAGAATAGAAATAAGCAAGAATGTGTGACTTCGGGGAAGCAGCTTGTAGGCAAAGATAATGGAATACAGAGACATATAACTTTCCAGTGGAAGGGCGGCTGCCTACAAGCTGTTTTCCACAAAAATTCATGAAGCTTTCCAGAAAAATTCATGAAGTCACACACACTTGCTTATTTCTATCCTAGTATATGTGAGTAGACAACAATGTAAACAAATGGGTTTTGGGGGGATAGACGTACGAAAGATATCCATCTCTTTTAATCATTCATCTCTGCTTGTAGGCAGCCGCCTTTCCACTGGAAAATTATATAACTCTGTAATTCCAATATCTCTGGAAAACAGCTTGTGGCATCCGCATTTCCAATGATAAGTTATATATCTCTGTATTCCATTATCTTTACAATTTATTTTCAGTTTCCCTTTCCAAACGCTAATGACCGTTGTCCGTTTTCCCGTTGTGTATTATTTTCCGTGTAAATTGACAGCTGTTTTAAATTTAAAGAAACAAACAAATTTTTAGTAAGGGCAATAAGTACTAACTGAAGGTTAGAATTTTTCTTCGACACAAATTATTTACGATAACAACATTAATGAATGGTTCAATATTTTTGCTAAGTGCTCTATTGAAGAAAGCTACGTTTTGGTAATATGATGGGAAAAGAAGGCAGTATACAATACTCGAAAAGAAATTGGGAAGAGAGTTATCGCTGCCCCTCTTGCGATGTATCATTAAAATCGGACGAAATAAAATCGCATTGTGAAATGGAAGTAAATCTTTTGATAAAACCACGAAAGTTTGAATTGCAAAATGCAATAATCTCAAGTGATGATAGCCACGCAACAAAAACTGAGCAGCCCTGCCCATGGGGAATATTCCAAAAAGTTCAGAGAAATCGGCAGTCCAGGTTTGAGGTATGTTTAACTTTATTATGTGGTAAGTAAGGTAAGTAAATAAATAGCACTTTATGAATATTTTAATTTGACCCTTGAAATGCTAAACCTAGATTGTATTCAGTAGCATACAAACTCTTAATTGTTTAGAATGTTTGTCCATGGCTGCATTTGCCTGGAAAACTAGGCAACTAAAATTTACAATAGCCATCCACCTACTTTATTATTCTTCAAATTATCCCAATTGAACATGTAGGTATCAATGTAGGTATCAATAAGATATAATTATATCATCATATTTTATACACGTGGTCTGCTAGTAAGTGAGAAGTAACTAAATCTGTTTTTTTGCTACATTACATCTGGCAAACAAAAACTTATACGTCTGCTGCTTTACACTATAATTTAAGCCAAGACTATACATATACTAATGATTTAATTAGTCGACATCTCAAACTTCGTTGGGTTACGATCGGTGGCCGTACTTGGGACTGATACATATATAAAATACATTGTTCAACTACATCAGCACTAAGAAGACTATAAGATCAAACCTCTCATCATCCCTGTCCTGCTCTATGTCACAGAAGCATGGTCGTTAGTCAGTTGCTGAAGCTCTGTTGACAGTCATTTTACAAATTTCTTGGCAAACATTTTATGAAATTCCTCGCTTCTTAAAATGTTTGAATTACGGTACATTGCGGTAGCTGGTAGATTATTGTTCTCCCCGCCAGGGCTCGAACCCAGGGTCACACAATCGCTCTAACAACTACACTATTCCAAATTGTTTGTAAATCGGGATAGAATTACCGCATCCGTAAGCTTGCAATACGTCACTGAATTTTGTGGCTCTTACATTGAAAGCAACAAATCCAGTCACTACAGATGGGGTAATTCAACCCTGGTTAGTGTGCTGGACCACTAAGCGATTTGATTCTACTACTTAGTTTCCGAACATACTATAGTATTACAATTGATTAGTTTTACCCTGCGGATTCGTCATAAAATTTATGGGCTTCTTTTTGGTTTGTCATGTCATGGCATTCAAAAAGCTGCAATGAAATGGAATAATAACTGCACAACTTTAATCGTTCAAAGGTTGCTCAAGGGGATCTTTCATAGATCTAGACTTCGTGGTTGCATGTTGGACAGGCTGCGTTTCCATCTAATTTTTTATTTGTTGGGTGTCCCAATAGTTGGCAATTTCGGCCTTCTAATTGGGAAAGATATGTTCAGACGATTGCCAGATTTGCCAATATTGTCAGGTCTACAGTTGATATAGCAATGAGCTACAATTGAATTGACAAAATCAAACTACCTTACAATACCAAACTGCCAGTTCACACGGTTGCCAGGTTTTATCCCAAATTCTAACAGTTTCATTTGCAGATGGTTTGCCTGCAAATAATTTGTCTGACAACGTTATCAGGTAGTAAATTGCCAGTTCACAAGGTTGGCAGATGCTTGTTAACAAAATGTTTGCAGATCCGTTTGTTTATTTTTTTTTCATTCGGTTAAGAAGTCTTGATTGACAAGTGCGTATTAATAGAACAAAAACTTTAAATGGAACAAAAAGATGCAATTGCGATTGTTTTGGCCGTGTACGTATTTGAGCGAGGAGAATCAATTGCATACGACATAAACGTCGGCGTGTTTGCACGAAGGATAGGGTGGCCCGACCAACAGCAGGAGGGACTTTACGTAAAATTGCTCGTGGAATTGAGAACTGAGAAGCCACAATTGTTTTAGTATGTAATCCAAACAATTCGATGATCGTCTTGCTTTATTGAATCCGCATATCGAAAAGAAAGAAACAAAAATATGCGTGCGAGCATTTCAGCGGCTGCATTATTGGTCCCTGCAATATCAGTTCCGCATTCCTGCGTTGACGATCTAGTCCATCATTCCAGATGGTCTGGATGCAATCTACAAAGCGCTCGTTGATAAATATCTTCAGGAAAATTATTTCATTACTTAATTCAATGTACGCAAAGGAAGAATACAAATAACAAAACAAAAAGTAATTACGAAGGATCATAAACATTTCCAGAAACTTTTACAAGGATCATAAAACGGAAAAAATAAAATTTACCTAAAACTTAAAGTGAATAGATAGGATCATAAATATTTCTATGTCCTTTTAGAAGTATCATTAAAAAAGGAAAATGCTATAAACTTTACTATATCCATTTCATTGTTATATGAACTTTTTCGTCCACGTACAAACTTGAAATTATTTAATTCACACATTTTGCAGCAATCTACAGAAAAATGCAAAAAAAATAACACCGAAACTTCGTTATTATTAATTCCGAGCATGCACAATGCAAATGCTGCTTCATGTTATTCGGTGAACTCAAATTCTTTATAATATAATAATACTTATAGTCATAGAATAGAAATAACTGAAGTACATAATATATCAATCTCGATGTGTTTCAATCAAACCGCAATAATTGACGTTTCGGCCAACCTTTCGATTTTTCACTGAAGTGCTTTGTGGTTCACGACGAAATTGTCGGACGCTTAAATACGAATGGCAAATCGTTCTAAATAAGCGGAATACGCGGTATTTGATCAAATCAAACGAGTTTCGTTGCAAACTTTAAGCTTTAAGCTCTTTCAAACGATTGCCTGATCTGACAATATTGTCAGGTCTACAAATGAAAAAATTGTCCCAAATATCTGCAACCGTGTTAACTGGCAGTTTTGTCTACCAATATTTGCAGAAAAGTAATTGTCAGATAATTTCCAGACCGCTATCTGACAATGAAATTGTCAGGTATCTGCCAATCGTCTGAACACCCAATTTTATCATTGTCAGACCATTGCCAGACCCTTAGGACATTTGCAGACCCATTTGCTATTTGGTTTTGTCATTTGTATTCTTTCTTTTATGACCCTTGCAAAATTATCCTTTCTCCAATGCAGCTTGGAAATTGCCAAAGTTCTTAAATTTGGTAGCAACAGAATCCCAGGCCTCTGATATTCTTGGTCTATAACTCAAATTGTGCTTTGTGTATATTGAATTAGGGAATGAAATAATTTTCCTGAAGATATTTTTCCACGAGCAAACAGATTGCTTCCAAAACATCTGGAATGATGGACGAGATCGTTGACGCAGGAATGCGGAACAGATATTGCAGGGACTGAAAATGTTCCCTGGTAGCTAGGTATCGTAGAGTCAACATAAGCCGCTCAGCCGCTGAAATGCTCGCACGCATATATATTTCTTGCTTTTGGATATGCGGAGTCACTAAAGCAAGACTATCATCGAATTGTTTGGAATACATACTCAAACAATTGTGGCTTCTCAGTTCTCAATTCCACGAGCAATTTTACGTTAAGTCCCTCCTGCTGTTGGTCGGGCCACCCTATCCTTCGTGCAAACACGCCGACGTTTATGTCGTATGCAATTCATTCTCCTCACTCAAATACGTACAGGGCCAAAACAATCGCAATTGCATCTTTTTGTTCCATTTAACTTCTCAATCAAGACTTCACCACCGAATGAAAAAAAAAACAAAACTATTTTTAATTTGTCTGACAATTCCTGCAAACGGATCTGCAAATATTTTGTGAGCAAACATCTGCCAACCGTATGAACCTGCCATTTTCTACCTGACAATGTTGCCAGAGAAATTATTTGTAGGCATACCATGTGCAAATGAAATTTTTAGAATTTGGGATAAAACCTGGCAACCGTGTGAACTGGCAATTTGGTATTGTAAGGTAGTTTACTTTTTTCGGGTCATTTGTAGGTCATTGCTATATCAATTTTAGACCTGACAATATTGGCAAATCTGGCAATCGTGTGAACATAGCTTTAGGAATGTATTCCAAAGCTTTCGTCTTATAGCCCAGCTTGTTTCTGGCGGATGGAAAAGGTTAAAAGTTAATTTGAGCATTGGTGCTGAAAAAAGCGAAAAAACAAGGAAAGGCAAGAAACGTTTCTGCGATGTTCAAGCGAGTCAATTGATTCCGCTATGTTTCAATCGCCTATAGGTTTTATCGCACGCTTTTGGATACTATCCAGTAGGTTTAATGTAGTTTTTGGAGCACCTGACCAAATATGAGCGTTGTACTCAAGCTTAGGCCGAATAAAGGCCTTGTAAATTGAAGCTGAATCAGAGGGTGTAAAGTAGTTTTTTCGGTTTCGTGGATGCAAGTGCCATTCATGGATAATTGCTAGGGGCTCAGGTTACGCTTCAATAAAGACAGCATTGTGTTTTGGAAGCATTTAATTCCACTCTAATGGTTGTACCCCATTTAAGTATGCCGTAAAGATCGGAATTTAATGTGTTTAACATACGTTGCCGTTTCAGTTCCACGGCCAAAGAGCAGGGACGTGAATCAGGGAACGAATATGAAAAACAGAGGGTGCTATCATCAGCCAAAGAGTGTTTTGGTTTGAAAGTGACAGAAAAGAGATCATTAATAAATATAAGAAAAAGTGTCGGAGACAAAACAGAGCCTTGGGGAACTCCAGCATTTATACAGTGAGTTGCATACTTGAAACCATCCAACACAACTTGAATTGAACGGCCAGAAAGTTATTGAAGAAGAGACTCTTCGATCCCATGGGCACGCATTTTCGACAAAAGAGCTTCATGCCAAACTCTGTCAAATATGGTTAGTTTTGGCAGTTGACGTTTATGGAGGGTTAGCCGACGAATCTAGTCAAGAAATTCGTGACTGAGTACTAATGTGGTATTTGTTTGGGCGCTTTTTTTGCCCTCAGAACAATTTTTATGTGCGTCTAGTACAAAAAAAGCAATCTTTTTTCAGATTTCAGAGCACTTTTGCGAATCTAGATATTTTCTCAGATTTGCTTCAGATTTACCAACACAAATGCATTTGAGTTTGACAACTGGTGGACTTTGTTTACATTTGCCTGATTTCTTTCTACAGCAAAGAAAGGCAGTGCATCGGGTGAATCTATTTTCGTAAATTATTTATGTGCAAATATTTAGAAATCAATCGGGACGGAAATTTCGAATGTTTTAATATAAAATTTAACCAGTGAATGGAAAGCGCATAGAAAAGTGTCGAAGACTACACATATTCAAGGCGCACGAATATCAACACAAAAAAGAGCAAGAGCGTTTTTATGTTCGATTAGGCACACGAAATCTGAAATCTGAGGGCAAATCTGAAGAAGCCCAAACGAATACCACATAAGTTGGCATTTATTTGGTTGTCATCGTGAGCAAAGAGGCAGCCCTCTCTGGCGCGCTCATTATTTCCTCTCTGTGAATACGTGTCGGGGGTAATTTTTTCAATAAACAACAATTTGTAAATGAATTTATTACAATAAATGTAAATGGATTAAATTTTGAGTATGGTTTTCTAGATAGCTCTACTTGTTCTCTATCCATCTAAAGCGCCAAAAAATGTTCATCCATTCACATTTCAGGTTTTTTAGTTATCTTTACATGAAAAATATTTTTGACAGCAAAATTAAATTCATCTACTTTTGGGAGTTGTTCAATAAATAGGTAAATGCCTTGCAAGTTAAGCCCAAGTTTTCAATAGGGAAAAAGTGAATTCCTTAAAATATTCCCAAAGATTGCATATATTTCTATTACGCTTGGTGGGTGTAATCAACTTCGTTTTTTAGCACTGTATTTGTACAAAATAAAAATATGATCGGGAATTCTGTGGTTTAATAATAATTAATAATTAGGAACAGCAAAAATGGAAATTTATGCATATTTTAAAAGAAATATTACCCTCGGAAAATAAACCCGTAAAAAGACTACATATATGATTAAACTCTTACAAAAAGACAGTATAATGTGGTATTTCATTGGATTCTGCGATTTGATCTGATTTCAGATTTTGGGTATTCTATCGCTCGTAAGAGTCCAAATTGTTTTGTTAATTTTTAATGTTCGCATGTTCTATTTCGTTTTCTATAGATATATTCTCTTACAAATTTATTTTGTTTCAATATGACTTCGAATTAAAAGCTTGAAGTTACAAAATCTCTTTTAAGAAAAGTGCAAAAACCATTTAAGTTCATTTTATCATGAGATGGATTTCTGCTAAATATTGACAAAAAACGACGATTATATTAAGGTATTTGGCAGTGTGAAGAAATTATATCAAGAATTACATTTTCCAACAATTTCATAAACTATACAAATTTTCAAACTGAACTGCGATGTGAACGCCGTGTAACTTATGGGCACCAAAAATGCCGAACACAGTCGCCCCCATTTATCCCAAGTCAAAAAGTGACGTTCCCGACAAATCTAGTTATATGTGGTATTCGTTTGGGCTTCTTCAGATTTGCCCTCAGAATGTGCCTAATCGAACATAAAAACGCTCTTGCTCTATTTTGTGTTGATATTCGTGCGACTTGAATATGTGTAGTCTTCGACACTTTTCTATGCGCTTTCCATTCACTGGTTAAATTTTATATTAAAACATTCGAAATTTCCGTCCCGATTGATTTCTAAATATTTGTACACAAATAATTTACGAAAATAGATTCACCCGATGCAATGCCTTTCTTTTCTGTATAAAAAATTCACGCAATGTAAACAAACTCCACCAGTTGTCAAACTCAAATGCACTTGTATTGGTAAATCTGAAGCAGAATCTGAGAAAATATCTAGATTCGCAGAAGTGCTCTGAAATCTGAAAAAGATTGTTTTTTTTTTGTACCAAACGAACATAAAAATTGCTCTGAGGGCAAAAAAGTGCTCTGAGGGCGCCCAATCGAATACCACATTAGTTTCTACGTTCAGGTTACATCTTGTCCAGACCAATCTAGTCGACTTAAGATGACTAGATTCTTGAATGCGGCCAATGCCGTTATGTGCCTTCAAACACGGGTACTTATCAATCACCCATCGTAACTGTAACTGAGCACTGGTTTGCCAGGTTTTTTGTAGCAAGCAATTATGTCTTATGAACATCATGTACAAGAGCTAGCTAAGATTAAATATTATTTTTAACCATTATACGCATTTACATACTTTGTTTTTTATTCAATTCTAGATCAAGTCGCGTAAAAGATTACCAACGGATACAAAATGTCCTATTTGCTGTATACAAGTTACTCGCGATATTAACGGACATATTGAGAAGTGTTTGAAATCAAATACAGACCGAATCGATGCCATCGATGAAGATAATACTTATAACAATGCGGACGAATTCGAAGAGTATGAATGGGCAGGGCAAAAGAGGATTAGAGTCTCAAGCCTTTTACAGGGAGGTTACGCTTCTATTGGAGTAGGGACAAAAATAAGTAACAAAGAGAATGAAGACGACGAGGATTTAAATGTGGATGAAGATGATACGAAAATGTATGGCCCGCCGCAGTACAACGAGTGTGATGTAATTGCACCTGATAGCTTTAACAAAGGGCATTCTAAAGAATGTTATAATTACATACGCCTGCTTATAACGGAAAACTTTGATTCTAAATCTAGTTCTGAATTACAAGAAGAATCTAAAAACATAAAAATGTATGAGCAAGAAAAGACAGACAATCTTAACCCGTTCTATTCAAAAAGCGCGCAGCAAATTATTGATTCACTGAAATCAAAATTACGTCAATTGGAAAACCATACCCAAAATAAATTTAAATGTTTAATATGCTTGGACGAATATCACAATCCAGCTATATCTGTCTCTTGTTGGCATGTTCATTGTGAAGAATGTTGGCTAAGATCACTTGGAACAAGGAAACTTTGTCCACAATGTAACCTTATAACATCACCCTCAGATTTAAGACGCATTTACATGTAATTGATATTCTTCTATGTTAAATAACCTACTTCCGACTAAATATATAAAAGTGAATACAAATAAAATAAGAAAACAACAAACAAATATGATAATGCTTTGTAAAATAAAATTATACAAAAATTACAAATTAAAGCGCAAATTACGCGAAAAAATTAAAGATTTTGCTTCCTTTTGTTGAAAAATGTTCCAGGTTTTGTTTGGGTACCATATTTTACGTTTTCATTTCTATCGGACATACTGGGGTAAAAGACTCACGGAATTAAGGAAATCAGCATCCACATATGGCACGACTTAGACATCGAGTTGGAAACGTGTTCAGAGGGACCAAACCCCGTAAGCCCGGTCAGTGGCTGTTTGAATACGTAAATCCTCGGCATTGAGAAACTAGCGATCAGATCAGATCCTATATGTGCGAGCATTAGTATTGATGTTATTAGTATCATAATTCTGTTAATCAGTAAATAAATAACATGGGCGCAAAATTATAGTCATCGTGTGAGGGATTAGGTGCCTTAACTTTTAGTCCATTATAAACGATTTGTAACCTACCTACGCGATTTGCCATGTCCTGTAGACAAAGCCACCACCCATTTCAATGACTCATGCTTAGAACCCTAAGCCACTTAATTGCCATTTTAGCCTATCTACATTGTTCCACGGTTGACCACCTTCTCAGGTGAATTTGTGAATCAGCTGTTCAACCATTCCTCTGCCAATTGAAGAGAATGGTTCTGGTCCCAGGAAATTTTCACTTGACCCCTGTTTTGCAAGGGAGTCCGCCTTTTCGTTGCCTTCGATCCGAATGTGTCCTCGAACCAAGTCAGTGTTACTTCATTTTTAGTTTAACACTTATTGAGCTTGAGTACACATTCCAGTGCCAATGATGTTGTAATGTTTGCTTGTTCCATGCGTCTGATCACGGCCGGATTGTCCAGTTTTCTTCCTTCCACCTGACTCAAGCAAATAGTCCAACGCATGCAGCAATGCAAATTGTCTCAGCCTGGTATACGGAAGTGTGTTTTCCGAGGCTAACGTGACGGGCTAGTTCCAGCTCTTCTGAATAGATGCCAGCACCAGCTCCGCCATCCACAAATAAATGAGTCTAGCGGTAAGATCCCCAGGATCACTTCCAATGCGCATGTTGGTATTGTCCGTATTGCACCTGTGACCTTTATACATGCCAAGCGTTGAACCCTATCCTGGTGCTTCCTCGCAGTTTTCTTGGAGGCTTTCGTTCATCATATAACCGAGGCATAGGTGATAATGGGTCTAGTTATCATCGTATACATCCTGTATACTGGCCTAGGCGAAAGTCCCCATCTCTGTCCACATTCACGTTTGCACAGATGTAGTACCCTTTTTTCCTTCCTGACCTTGTCCTCAACATGTTAGTTCCAAGGAAGTCTAGGATCTAGATAGACTCCCAGGTACATAACTTTCTTGGTCGCTGATAGTTCCGATCCGAAAAGTGTTAAGGGCAGAAATTCCAGATTTTGCCTCTTCATAGTGAAGACTATTAGACCTGTTTTCCCCGCATTAATGGAGAGCCCTTTTTCCAGACCCCAACGTTCAACCACTCTTAGTGCATTCCTCATGATATCTGCGGTGTAGGCGAGAGAACACCTTGTGGGCAAACTCTGCAAACCCTTCCTCTGAGTTTTAAGGTTCCCGTCTGAATATTTATCGCCCTTGTATTCAACATATTTACCACCGATCTTACCAACAGTGGATTAACCCTACGCTTTTCCAAGGCTTGTTTTAGACTTTCAAAGCATAACTTATGGAACGCACCTTCAATGTCCTTCTGGTGGTCATCGCAATGCCCCCGGTATTTAGCTCTTGCTCCGCAACGCGTACTACTTGATGTAACACTGTTTATGTAGACAGCCTTGTAGGTATGCTGTTTACTATTTAAAGGATACATCTTAAGCGCAGTACTCTCTATATAGTCCACCACCACCCTTTCCATTGTTTTTAACAGAAAGGATGTTAGGCTAACTGGTTTGAAGGATTTTGCCTCAGTGTAATCCTTTTTTCCCGGCTTTGGAAGAAAGACCATATTTGTCTCCCTCCATGTAATCGGGATGTAGCCTATTGCTAGGCATGCAACGCATATATTCTTGAGCCTTGGTGCAATTACGTCTGCTCCCATTGCATTAGATCTGAAAATATACCACCCGGCCCCGCGGTTTTCAAGGGTGAAATTGTTGCTATCGCACCTTGACCCCCTCTGGTCTTACGATCCGTTCTGCTTCCGTCTTATCCATCCAGTTCGCTCCTTGTTTCTTTGGAGCCCAGGGCTGATCTGATCCTTGAACTCCGTGCCTCACCAGGATACAGGGCCTAATTCTTTCGCTGGTTTGCCCATAATTTAACTCAGCCATGCTATTTGGGAGTCCTCTAATCTTTCCTCTATCCAAGGCTCCTGTATCAGGGCTATATCAAACGAATCCTTGTCAAAACATTAAGTCATCATTGCTGATGCTGCTTGCGAAGGTTCAATTGAATCACCTAGAGCTTTTCCCGGTACGGGCCCACCTACCGCCCGACTTATGTTGATCCCATATCCATGGTGTCTATCACTTCGCCGCCCTACCGGGTGGCTTTCCAAGTTGAGTCTTTTCCGATGATCCTTGCAACTTCACGAGTGCTATGTCCAACCCGCAGAAGGGTCTATCTCCTGCTTGACTAACCAGCATCGCTTCCTCCCTCGGGCACACCGGATCGTCAGCTTGGTTCCACTAATTTAGTTGTCATCATATCTTCCCACATGAATAACCATCCATTTAGAAGTGTCCTTCGCACAGGAATTTTGACGACATAGTCCGGCGAGCATGACATCTTTGCTCACGGGTTGCCCGGGAACAAACATTATCAACCATTCCACATCCTTTAGTATGTGAAGCCTGTCCATTTTAAGGTTGATTGCCACCCATAGGTCGGTCAGCTTCCCAACAGTCTCACATAGCCAACCCTTGGTTTCTTGGTTACCGCATTTTATTGCTATAATCGCTTTCTCAAAGGTTATCTCGTTTACACCGATATAACCTTTCATTTGTCGGAAGTAAGTCTAGAGCCTCCAGCAAAGCATTTTTAAAAATACTCAACTCTCGACTCTTGTCGGCAACACCCATTTGGAGATCGTTCGCCGCTGTTTCTTCTTAGCCTTCCACCTCGTTTTCCGAAGGCACGTTATTTTTATTTTTATTTATTTTTTATTTTTATTTATTTTTTGGTCCGGTGGTTGGGTGTTGTGTGAATAGGGATGGGCATCTGATTGGCATCAACCTGGCGATGTCCAGTGTCGCAACTATCTCACACTCACCAATTGTGCTTATTTTACCTCCCCGTAGTCACCACGGGGTACTGGTCTATGTCCACCCGGACTTGACTTGCTAAACTTATAAGCGCGAGTGTTGAACACGAAGAAAATAGCAACACTATAATGCTCTGTCGGATTGACTGTCTGCTCGAGTCTCAGAAGTCTAACATGAGCCCCTCAGAAAGAGGACGTACGGCGGATGAATTCACATAGTTGAATCAACGGTGGCGTCAACAGTCAACATGGCAGATACCTCATTGGACTACTCTGACGTATTTGGAGCTGAGGTCATTGAGGATTTTCAACACTAGTCAGGGTGTTGAAAAAGAGATGGTGGCGGAAGAGCCCTTAATGGGTCAACGGCAGCTCTCACATCCCCGCAGCGGGTTACTGACTCCGGAATATTCCGGCTCCTTTTGTCCAAGGGGTTGCAAAAAGGGCCTGGTCCTCCAGGTTGGGGGTTGTACTTCGGGGTAACTGTCCGACTACGTAAAAATGTCATAGTTGCGAAGCACCAACAAGCCTCGGATACGGATGATCTTACTGTTGACGAACCTGGCAAACGATTAAAGGACAACGAATTCGGATCTGTACGTGGAATGTTAGGTCCCTTAACAGACCGCGTGCAGCCGAACAATTAGCGGAAGCCCTGAACCACTATAAAGCAGATTTAACCGCCATCCAAGAAGTGCGATGGGATGGCCCGGGCAAAAAGAGGATGAAAAACTGCGATATTTATTACGGCGACTGCTATCGGCAACAAAAACAGCGCTTATTCGGATGTGGATTCGTCGTTAGCGCCAGACTTAGGCAAGAAGTCTTAAGTTTCAACTATGTAAACGAGCGCATCACGACAATCCGCATCAAGGCTAAATTCGGCAACATTAGCTTAATATGCGCGCACGCCCCCACGGAGGAGAAAGACGACGACACCAAAGAAAGGTTCTACGAGCTCTTGGACCACACTTACGAGCAATGCCCTGGCTATGACATTAAAATTGTCTTAGGCGATTTTAACGCCAAGCTAGGAAGAGAGGGCATCTTTGGTAGTACTGTCGGAAAGTACAGCCTACACGAGACCACCTCCGACAACGGATTTAGGCTGATCGATTTCGCAGCGGGGCGAAACGTTGTCGTAGCTAGCACACGGTTCCCGCATCTCGATATTCACAAAGGCACATGGAGATCTCCTGATCAATCAACCGTCAACCAGATTGACCACGTTGCGATCGACGCAAGGCACTCCTCCAGTATTATGGATGTCCGAACGTTCCGAGCGGCCAACATTGACTCGGACCACTACCTTGTTGTAGCCAAGGTACGACTCCGGATATCCCGAACGCCGCCAAGGCAAGTAAATACTGGGAGGAAGTTTGACGTCGGACGGCTACAATCGCAAGAGATCACCAGATCCTTTTCCGATCGAGTCTCTCTCAATCTCTCAAGAGGTCCTATGCAGCCAGCATCAAGTATTGAAGACCAGTGGCGACACTGCCAAAAAGCCATCAGAGACGCCGCCTCTGATGTGCTGGGTTTCACCCGACCACCACAACGAAACCCCTGGTTCGACGACGAGTGCCGGCAAGCACATGCAGCGAAGCAAGAGGCATACAATGAGGTTCGGAAGTTCTACCAGAGGGTAAAAAGAACTTCACAAGGCTACAAAACCCGAACCGAAGCCTGCAAGGGTGAACAAGGGAACATCGTAGTAGAATCGCAGTCGATGCTGAGGATATGGAAGAACTACTTCTGCAGACTGTTTAACGGCGATGACGACTTAAATTCCGCTGTCAGGCAGAATGAACCGTTCAACCTGGACGATGAGGATCAACAATACCGTCCACCCGACCTGGACGAGGTTAAGATAGCTATATCTAAACTGAAGTCCAACAAAGCCGCTGGAGCAGATGGCCTAGCCGCCGAGCTGTTCAAAGCGGCAGGCGATGACTTGGCTAGGAGCATGCACCAACTCATCTGTAAAATATGGTCGGAGGAAAGCATGCCCGATGAATGGAACCTCAGCATTGTTTGCCCGATCCTCAAGAAAGGAGACCCTCTGAACTGCGCCAATTACAGAGGTATCAGTCTTCTAAACATTGCCTACAAGATCTTATCTGCCGTTTTTTGTGAACGCCTGAAGCCTTTCGTAAACAACCTGATTGGTCCATATCAGTGTGGCTTCAGGCCAGGAAAGTCCACCATAGACCAAATATTCACACTGCGGCAGATCTTGGAGAAAACCCAGGAACTTCAAATCGATACCCACCACCTTTTCATCGACTTTAAGGCCGCCTATGACAGCATTTATAGGGACGAACTATATAGGGCAATGTCTAGTTTTGGCATGGACGATGGAGAATGCACGCTGCTCCATCAAGGTCGGTAAAGAACTTACCGAGACCTTCGATGTCAAAAAAGGATTAAGACAAGGCGATGCGCTGTCATGTGACTTTTTCAACATCGTTCTTGAAAGAATAGTGCAAAACTCAAACGCCAACACCAGAGGCACTATCTTTCAAAAGTCCGTCCAATTACTCGCATACGCCGATGACATTGACATAATTGGCAGAACGCAGCGTGATGTCAATGGCGCGTTTGTGAGTATTGAGACTGAGGCGGCGAAGATGGGTTTGGCGGTTAATGAGGGCAAGACGAAGTATATGCTGTCAGCTAAAAAGGACACCCAACACCGACGGCTCGGAGAGAACGTCACAATAGACAGATATAACTTTGAGGTGGTTAAGGACTTTGTCTACTTAGGCTCCGCTATGAACTCAGACAATGACACCAGCGCTGAGGTTAAACGTAGAATTACTCTTGCCAACCGCTGTTTCTTTGGGCTAAGAAGGCAATTGAGTAGCAAAGCCCTCTCTCGAACAACTAAAGTGACCCTTTATAAGACCCTTATCATCCCAGTTCTGCTATATGGCGCAGAGGCATGGACTCTATCAAAAGCGGATGAGGTTACTCTTGGTTGCTTCGAGAGAAAAATTCTCCGTGTTATTTTTGGTCCCGTCTGCATTGACGGTGAATGGAGAAGGAGATTTAACGACGAACTGTACGGGCTGTACAGCGACATCGACCTAGTCAGAAGAGTGAAGGTCCAACGACTGAGGTGGCTGGGTCATGTAGAGCGAATGAACACGAATGCTCCGGCCCGGAAGATCTTCGAATCCATACCCGAGGGAAGGCGCAGTAGAGGAAGACCGCGACTCAGGTGGCGCACGCAAGTGGAAGGGGACCTTAACCAACTTAGCGTGCGAAACTGGAGACAGCTAGCTAAAGATCGCGCTGGCTGGAGACGCTTGTTGGTTGAGGCCCAGGTCCACCCCGGACTGTAGCGCCACCTTAAGTAAGTAAGTATTTTTTGGTCCATATGTGGGTGAGTAGGGGAGAATTAAACAGACCTAATAGGCAGAGTTCCTACTCAACTACATTACGACAGAGGATTGAGCTGCCCCTGAGGAGTCGCCATTAGCGATTCAATTTCCTCTGAACCCTGTGAACCAGTAGTTTTATCTACCTAATCACAGCTCCCTCGACAATGCAGACCAGTCATCTTGGAGTTAAGGGTTGATCGATTGATCGGATTGGATCTTGGTTTTTCAATTCACATTCAGATCTACAAGAGGAGTTGGGCCACTACCCTGATCTAGCATTCTGTTCCTCTACTTAAGCCGCCCCACCACAACAAGGTGCCCAATCTTCGGATAAAGGTAGATGAATTTGCCAGCGGATCTTCCCCCTTACTCGTGGGAACAAAATAAACAGTAAAACCACCGATCGGTAAAAAGGAGAAAACATGGAGGAGTCACTCCTTCCCATGTCCTACGGGGAAGGCGTTGGAGGAATAGATGCTAATCTAGAAAACCTTCTTCTAAAATCGAGCGAAACTTGTTTCATCACCAGTTCATCCCTCTGCCACTACTCAACCAGCTCAAAACATTCGAAAAACTCCAAAAGTGCAAACTCACTGTTCAGTAGCCAGTTTTGGTTTGTGGACTGTATATTACCTGTTTTAATTTTCTTCTGATATCTGGGGAAAATTTCTTGAAAAACAAATATATTCTTTAAGCTAAACCAAAATTGTAATTGAAAAATAAAAAAAAAAAAAATAAGTCTAACAAGAAAAATCAAAAAAACGAAAGCTTAAAAATAAAAATTAAGTAACGAAGTCAAATTCAGCACAGTAGATTTGAAGGAAGCTCCGCTTTTAAGCTTAACTTAAGACTATCGCGTGTCGCCGTTTACACTCACCATTAAGAAGTGGGATTAGCTGGCTTGCACCACGGTGGGTTCAGCCCCCGTGGATAACTCGCATGTGTGGGTTCTCTGATGGGACCACCTAAATCTATGGCAAGCCTTTACCAGTCCGGATCCAAGATGATCGGATCAGTAAGCCCATTATCAGAAATCCGCTCTCTGGAGACGTTGAAGCCGGCCAAGGATTCACCCTCCTCAACGAATTCCGAGGCTGTCCCGCAGTATGGTGAGGATGAACCTCAGGAAAGCAGCTGTAACCGGATGGAAACAAGCCTATGCTACTGTCTTGAGGGAAAGCCGCAGGAATCTACAGCGTAAGGTGAAAGCTGTCTAGTAGATTCCAGAAACTTTACGGTATGCAGTTACGCGACAGTAGCTAGTACTGTTAGAGGAGCTCTGGGATTAACCCCTCTATAGCCTTTATACACCACTACGTAACAGAAGACGTAATGTCACTCGCCTAGTTCGGCAACTGAAGAAGCTTGACCCTGAGTCCTTCACGGAAAAGGAAGGAGAGAACACGCTAAAACTCGCTGGGTCCACTAGGAAAGACGACAGCAAACGTGGACCAAGGGAAAGAAAGCCTCTTACGACTAGGGCGGAAAGCCCTAATGAGAGACTTCGGCCAGCAGCCGACTCGAATTCACCCGAATCCGAGCCGTTTGCAAGCTGCTCCAAAACGGTGCCAGACCTGCGTGACCGTTGAACAAATACGGAGAGGGGATGCCATATAAGGTGGACTAAGCGAACGGCTGGTAGACTGTTCGAGGCAAGGAGGGAAAGCCTTCTGTTACCAACCTCAATCTCGGAAAGACTTAAGCGACCCAGACGTAGTTGACAAAACTGCATCCGCATCGCTGACGGTAACTTCGAAAAGAGGTATACGACGATACAATATCGCCGTCACAATCGAAAAGGCTAGCAAGAAAGCCATTGTCGTGCGACAATGAGTTTACTCTTAACTGGCTAAAAGAATTTGTGACGAATACGCAATCCGTGGATAAATCCCTACTTACAACTCGTCGTTAAGAAGGACCTGCTAGATGGTTCGACCCTATACAGAACGAACAATCTTCAATATGTGCCACAAACACAGATTCTGGCAGCCGTATAGGGACTGTCTTAGTCTTTATAAAAAAGCCATTAAGGCATCCAAAAAGGAGGCCTGGATGGATTACTGCCATTTAGTAGAAACCCTAAAGGACTCCGTCAGGCTTAGCAAAATTCTGTCCAAGGAACACTCCAACCCTTCCTTTCTACGAAAGCCAGATGGATGTTGGACTGAATCCTGCGCGGAGACCCTGGGACTCCTAATTAATACACATTTTCGCGGATGCAGCGATAATTGTACGGAACCCGGGTGGTCCCGGCCAGTACAACCTGCACTCAATAATCTCTAAGGAAAAGATTTCCTGGGCTATTAACAGCTTCTCTACGTTCAAGTCTCCGGGCCCTGACGGCATATTACTTGGCTGGGGTCAATGTTTAGAAGCTGTATAATACTAAACTACGTTCCTTATTCCTGGAGACGCGCTAGAGTAGTGTTTATACCGAAGGTAGGTAAACACGGGCATAAAGCCGCAAAGGGCTTCAGACCAATTAGTCTAACCTCCTAGAACGTGTCATAGACATTCACATGCGAAGCTTTCTAGTAGAATCATCGCTATCCAAATCACAGCACGCCTATCTCAAGGGGAGATCTACGGAAACGGCTCTTCACGAAGTCGTGCGGACAATTGAAAAATCCTTACACTATAAAGAATACACTCTAGCCTCCTTTCTAGAAATAGAAGGAGTTTTTAATAATGTACTCACAGAAGCAATTCTTGAATCTCTGATCGAGCTGGGCTTAGAGGAATTTATTAGTCAATGGATAGTCTCTATGCTCAGAACAAGGACCATTCAGGCAACATCCACTTAACCAAATTTGCCCATAGAGGAACGCCACAGGGCGGCGTCATTTCTCCCCTACTCTGGCTAATGATTATGTACAAAATTCTTGTTGTCGCGTATGCGGATGACGTGGCGATACTAGTGTCAGGGAAGTTTCCATCCGTGATTAGCGAAGTTATGGAGGCCGCTCTAGAAAAGGTAAACACCTGGGCTGCAAGCTGCGGCCTCAGCGTCAACCCGAGCCAAACTGAACTTTTGCTGTTCACTACCAAAACCAAAATACCCGATTTTACCCTCCCCTGTCTAAACGGTCAACCACTCACACTAACCTCCAGCGCTAAGTATTTGGGCATTATACTTGACACAAAACTTAACTGGAAACAAAACATTGAACACAGGGTAAGGAAGGCGCGCATTGACTTCTACTCCTGCAGCAAAACCTTTGAAAAGAAGTGGGGACTTCAACCAAAGATGAGCTTGTGGATGTACACGGCCGTAGTGCGTCCAATTCTCACCTATGGTTCACTCGTATGGTGGCCTTCGTTGGGTAAAGGCTACAACCTGATAAAATTAAAACGACTGCAGAGAACAGCCAGTATAGGCACCACGGGTGCAATGAGGTCAGCCCTAACGGATGCCCTTACTGTGCTCTTGTATCTCTCACCTCTCGATCTACACACTAAAGATACTGCACTATGCAGCGCTATAAGACTCAGGGAGTCTGGATGCTGGAGTGCTAGGCCGTATGGCCACAGCAACATTCTGGACTCATTACCAAACGGCATGGTCACGTTTCCAACTGATTATAGCCGTATTTTATTATCAGCGTGATCTGATCCGAATCAGATCATGAAAATAAAACAATACGGATCATAGAAAAATTTTATTTTCGGGTTGTGGCAACAGTTGCTTTCAAAACACAAGGGGTAATGTATGAGCATTACAAACTTCATATTGCCACCAGCCATATTGCAAACTTTCTGTGCAACGTGACGTCACAATATGATGACAATTGACATGACATTTCATTTGCTTGTGGGGGGTGTTACCATATGAATCAAATTAATAATTTGTATTTTTGGATATTGTTTTTAAGAAAAGTAATTTAAAATTCTGTGTTAAAAAATGCAACAAATAAACAATATTTTGCTGCTGTATTTCGGTGTATTCATGCGAGCGAATGATTTTTTTAAACATTTATGAAATGTTCTCGATTTGCTTCAGAAACATTTCATAAACATTTGTCAAACATTTCTGTTTTTTCCGATGTATACGCCGATTAAGTATTTATTAAGCGTTTATGAAATACTTTTTACTGTCGGAAATTCACGACCAGAGGCTCGAAAACAACAACACGGCTTCCGTTGTATGGTGTGTTTTGTTTCTAAAAGGAAATGAGTTTACCTACAATCAGTTCAAATTGTAATAGAAATCTTAATTCAGTTTGCACCTCTGGTCCGCTCAGATTGGAATTCTTAGACAAAGTAAATGACAGCGGCTTAGGCACGAAATTCCAGAAGAACAAAATGAAGTTAGAATTAGATTTTTCTGTGATAAAAAAGAAACGTGTTTCCCAATAACTAGGTTCTAAAACAATTTAAATTTATGCAGGTAGCTAGTTTCGATTTTTTATTATTCCAAGATTTTCTGGACATTTGGATTTTATGTTAAAAGAACAAAAACACACCTCTCAAACAAATTATTAACGAACTGCGAAACATTTCATGAGCATTTTTTTGTTAAATAAATGTTTATGAAACATTTACTTAAATATTTCGCTGGTCTGGGCATACCTCTATGGAATGAAAAAGCAAAATCAGCTCGAAGGCGGGAAATGTATTCGATGTGAAAAAAATGCTTTTTGATTTTTTGTGTTGTGAAGGGTGTTGAATATTTTAGTCTGGCAACGTGACTGTGTGGCTTGGCTAATGGCTATCGTTTACAGGCACACCAACATTGAAAAATGAAACAAGCCACTTAGTACAATACATTTTCAGATCATGATTCGTGATCTCGATGAATAGCAGGATCATGTGCTGTTGTTGTAAGTGCATATATTTCGATGATATATATGGATCATGGCTGATAATAAAAAAGGGCTTATATCACACCACAACTTAATTTCAAAAAAGGCTTCCAGGTAAGCTTCCCTTCTAGAGCTCAGTGGAAGAGGAACGAAGTAGTGCAGAGTTTCGACACGGTCATATACACTGACGGATCTAAGATGAACTGTGGTGTGGGGGCCGGGTCTACTCAGAATCACCGAATATATCAGAATCATATCGTTTGCCGGATTTTGAAAGCGTTTTCCAGGCTGAATTACTGGCTATCTGAGAAGCTTGCACGCATTTAGGGCGTGACACAACGCACAAACATAACATTGCCATCCTGATAGATAGCCAAGCCGCCATCAAAGCCATCAATTCGGCTACCATATCCTCTAAGCTGGTGCAGGAGTGCCGGAACGAGCTTTCCCGTCTGGGCGAAAGTTTCAGTGTCACACTTCTCTGAGTACCAGGGCATAGTAACATAATAGGTAACGAGCGTGCAGATGAGCTGGCCAGGCGGGGTTCAGCTTTACACAGCTCACTCGCGGCAAGGGTCCACGTTCCACTAGGAGTGGTCAAGGGACAAATTCATTCACATTTCCTGCAATGGAGGGGGCGAACAAACTGCGTCAAATCAAGGAAGATATGGCGAACATACGATCAAAATAGAACAAGAAACCTGCTAAACAGAACCCGCATTGGCATTGGCCAATTGGAGACCACGCGGTCAAACTTGGGATCCCACACAACCCTCACTGCCGCAGTTGCGAAAATAAAAATGAGAAAGAAACTTTCTCCCATTTCCTCTGCAAATGTCCGGTACTAGCAAGAGCCAGATTGCGCACACTGAACCAACCTTTTTTCGACAACCTTAGCGACATTTCGGGTAAAGGGATATTAGATATAATCCGTTTCCTCAACTCCGCAGGTTGGATATAAATAAGTACAGAATGCATCACACCCTTAACAATCATCACAAACCAGGTAACACGAGTCGTGGTAACAAAAAGGAACATCATAGTGCTACTTGGGTTCAAAGCTGAACCGTCACTTCTACCTACCTACCTACCTACACCATATCATAGCAGCTAGCTCTAACCTTGTTTATCTCTTAGGCGATAGAAACATAGGTATCGTCTTGGTGCAAGAGCCGTGGGTGTACCGTGGCAAAATATGTGTCACAAGTCACAAGGACCTAGCAACTTGCCATATTTAACCGTAAAACGCGGATAGCAAGAACAGAACGTGTGTTGTAGCTAGGAAAAATATTAACTTGTTCTTATTTCTTCTGCAGCAGCTTAGACCAGACCGTTTTTTTTGGTTATAAGTTGGTTCTAAGTTATGTATGCTTACTGACTAAAACCCTACCTCTTCCTGCCCTGGTTCCTCGCGGGACTTCCGTCAAGCATTAAATTGCGAGGGGGTCATGTTTGCATGCTCCCGCATTGCATTACGTTGTCGCTCATGTTGGCGTTGCTTCATCATGATGGTTGCACCAGTAGGTATAGCTGATTGCCTCCCATTCTCCTTCCATTTGCCGCATCAGGCCGGTTATGTTTTCAGGTATCAGTTCCACATCACTTTTCTCAGCATTTGCCGTACTTCTTCGTAACGCAGGCAGTGGAACATTACATGCTCAGCGTCTTCAGCTCTTGTACAGCCTGGGCAAAAACGATTGTCATCGTGGCCAAACTTGTGTAGGTAAGCCCTAAAGCATCAATTACCTGTTAGCATCTGTGTCAAATAGAAATGTAGCACTCCATGCTTGTTGTTGATCCAATCGTCGATTTTGGGTATGATTCTATATCTTCCCTTGAAAGAGTGATCCAATCTTCTAAGCTTACCGCACTTTGTGGTAAATTGTTATCTCTTGATGTCATTGATGTTCCTGCCGTTGCTCTGCTGACTAGGTTTTTTTAATGTACTTATCTTGCAGAGAGGTCAATTGGTACCATGCCAGCTGCTACGCACACTGCATCGTAGGAAGTCCTTCTGAAGGCGCTAGTTACTCTAAGATCCCTGATACGGTAGGTCGCCTCCGATTACTTACGGTATGACCCATAGAGAATTATCGACGCTGAAACTCGCGTTCGAAGCTATTCATCTTCTGTACTTTGGCCCTCCAATATTGGGCATCATCCAGTCCTATTGTTCATTTCGTTCATGAACGCCTAAGTTTTTGTGAATAAATATTAACAATTCAAAAAATGTTTTCACTTGTCCTCTCAGTCCTAACTACAGTCTAGTATTATTGTATTTCCCAACTCGTGCGTCGTGCCACCCTCTCGAGAACTTGAACAAAATCGGAATTCATACAAAACGAAAAACTACCCTGCTACCTGCTACATTGCGACCAGCACTTTTTCTAGAATGAAAATCGTGAATTGCAGTTTGATAGACATTCGTTTGTAGTGATTTTTTTTTTTCGTTTGTAGTTCAACCGTTAGAAAGTTAGAACCACTAGAAAAAAAATTCAGCACGCACTTTTGGCTTTTTGAAGTAAAAACTAGCCAGTTGCATGTTGCCAGTTGAAATGTCTTATTTCAGTCAACATACCAATATTGCATAGGCGATGTTTTTGCAATTGGTTCCTTCCACCGAGGTGCACTCTCTCTCAGCACTGACATGCAGTGCGTTTGTGTGCGCATGCGTGAAATGTTATACCTCGCTTGAGTCTCGGCGGAACGGGTGAACCCTTGTGGCGTCTGTTTGAACTGTTTGCCCCTATGGCTGGTTCAATAGAATCGTTAAATACTTATATTGCGCGGGAAAATCTGGACGACAAAAATCTTATAGGTTGGACTGTTTGACTACCGAACTTACGCACAAAAAGGAGAATAAAAAGAAAAAATAGAGTGAACCTTTTGGTTTAAATGACACTTTATTGTCTTGATGTTGTTTGCTCAATTGCACAATTGGGAATGCCAAATTAAATTCTTTTCATTACACATGTTCATCCATCTGTTTCCGTTGGCACATTTCTGGATGTCAATGCCCTTTGCGGATTTCCCGCCTAGCGAACTTAGCATCCAATTGGCCTCTCCCACGTATACGCACACAAACGCTTTTCCATTGGATAAAGAACGATGTTTTGCCGACGGATAATGTGTTGAGCAAAGTTTTTGGCGAATTTGCTCTCTCAATCCTAGCATATGGCTTTGCATCTTCTGCTTGCTTTGTTCTCCTTCCCAAAGCTTAGTTCTGTTTCGCTTTACCTTTCTTGGTCCAGGTTGCTCGGCCTTCCTCGATTCATGTTTTCGGGGATGACTGATAATCCATTGCCCATGCTGTCCATACACATGACCACTGTAGTGTGATAACTGTTGACTCACCTCATGATGAACACTCTGCCGCCATTCCTTCCACCTTCTCTCCCCTTCTTCTCAGTTTCGGGTTAATTGCTCTATTCTTGATTTTGAAGGATTTTTTTTGCGCACATCTATCACCGATTGTCTTGGCATCGGACCAGCCGTGCTCTAACAATTTCAAATATAATTATTTTATTTTAACTGTCAGTTCGCACAAGGACTCTTTTTTTTTTAAGCAAAAAAAGAAATAAGAAAAATGTAATACAAAATTAACCCGTTGGTATTTTACTACACCAAATATATTTAAATAAGAGTATATTTAAAGATTACTACTTCATTTATCCATTAAAGGTAAGTTAGACCTACCAAAAACAAAAAAAAAATTAAAAATTAAAAATAATACAGGGTCCGCCAAATAACTTCTTTTTTTTGAAAATGCTATAAAAAAAACTAATATTTTCTCAAATTTCTTTTTTTATTTGAAAGTACAATCCTTCCGGTTAATAATGGAAAATAATTTCATTCAAATGGCTGCCTCGGCTGGCCATGCAGTAGCCTACACGATCGGTCCAATTTTTAAGCACATTATCGATTGGGTGCAGCTGTATTTCACCAATGGCTTCACGAATATTGTCCTTTAAAGCGTCAATTGTCTCTGGCTTGTCGGCGTAACACTTATCTTTTACGGCACCCCACAAATAATAGTCCAACGGTGTCAAATCGCATCTCCGAGGTGGCCAAACGACATCAGCTCTGTGGCTGATAATGCGATCTTCAAAAACAGGGCGCAAAACATCGAGTGTAGCTTCGGCTGTGTGGCACGTAGCGCCGTCCTGTTGAAACCAAATGTTGCCAATATAATCCTCTTCAATTTTTGTGAACAAAAATTCGTTCAACATGGCCCGATAACGATCGCCATCGACTGTAACGGCCACTCCTTGCTCATTTTCGAAGAAAAATGGCCCAATTATGCCTCTGGACCAAATTCCCAATTTTCTCGGGTGTACGCACTGTTTTTGGCTTTTCACGCCTTGGTTTACCAGTTTCTTTCACTTTTTTCACAAGATAACAAACATACGTAGCTGACGGTGCATCTCTTCTTCCAAATTCCGTAAGCAATTTTCGCACACATTCTGCAATATTACGATGATTTTCAAAGTAATGTCGCAATATTTCCCAGCGTGGTTCAAGCGTATACACAACCATATTCGTTCAGCGGAAGGATAAAACTAATTATCTGTCGGATCCGTCATGAGCTAAGTGTTACCATTCGCGAAATAAGCACTAGTTGAAAAAAAAAGTTAGATGACGGACCCTTTACATCTTATAGTAAGAGGTGTTATTTTGGGATTCAAAGAAAAATTCCATTTTTGGAGATAAATGATCGGATGTTTATTTCGTAATAAAGAGGAAGGTATGCCATTAATACTGAAAAACAACATCAGCCAAATGGCTACCACGAGCACGCATACAGGACCATATCCTTTTCATGAAATTTTCCATAACCAAATCGCAAAGTGGCTGCCCTATGTCCTCGACGCTGGGCTATTGGCGTAGACCTTATCTTTCACGTGGCCCCAAAGGAAGAAGTCGCAAGGTGTTAAATCACAAGATCTCGGTGGTCAGTTGTGATCACCTCTTCGAGAGATAACACTGTCCGGATTTCAAGGACCCAACCGGCAAAGCTACGACGTTGTCGATGATCGGCCGGCTTGAGTTCATGTGTTAACTGAACTTTATAAGCCTTAAGACCCAAGTCTTTATGCAAATGACGTTAGTGGAATGCCCAATTCAAAAGAACGCCAGGAATGGACAAACCTGGGTTTTCTTCAACACTTTGGGCTACATTAGCAATATTCGGGCTTTGTTCTTCACATCACTAACTTGTCCCAACACCTCAAATTTGTCCACCAATTACTGTATTGCGGTCCGACAAGGTGCTTCACGACGACCAAAAAATGCTTTAGTTTTGTGAACTGTGACCAGCGTTGCCAAGTCATTCTGTGGTTCGAGCACTGTTTTTAGAATTGTCGGCGTTAATTTTGAGCTCTTGGGCACCAAAACTTAATTTTTTTTAAAAAATCAGCTCCAAAGTAGACAAAAAAGTTAAAAGTGAAAAAAAAACAACAACAAAAGTTCATTCATATTCAGTCATATGGCGGTTGCACAGTAAAATACAAAAATAATAAAAATAAAAACTTTAGTAAAACTTAAAAAATAGTAGGAACCTACTATCAGCGGCAGCGTTACAAAAGCACTGAAATATTTTTTTAAGCACTAAAAAAACGCCCAAGCGCTAAATCTACTATGTCGGCACTAAAATGCAATTTTGGGCACTAAAATAAACGCTGAAAGCACTGACTTGGTAACGCTGACTGTGACTGCAAGATTTTCACCATTTTTGTAGTGAATTTTAATAATTTCAATGCGTTGGTGAAGCGTGTATCGTTCCATTTTTAGTAATGGCATTGTTTCTACTTGTCAAATGTCGAAGAATAAAAGCTTCAAAAGTGACAGCTACCGAAATAGCGGGTCATTCACATTAACACCTCTATATTTCTTTGTTGAGTTATGCTGGATATTCATATGGGATTATTCGCACGCACTTGGGCCTTAAGGAAACTCCACAAGACAACGGGGTCAAATTGCACGATCTCGTAAATTGGTTCCAGAGGTAGATTTGTACCGATGCCGCCGGCCAGTGTTGCCGAAAGTACTCCCATTGGAGCATTGTACTACTTTGAATAACTCCGTTCTCTTACTTTGACATTCGTACTCCTATTTGTTTTAAAGACCTAAAATATATTACACTTGCAACAAAGTATAATTTCAACCTTAATAAACTTAATTCGCTTCAAATTTAATCCAAATTTGACAGCACTTTTATCTTCCAAACTGTCGTAAAAATGTGAGTTTCCCTCTTTCTGGTTTGTATTTGTTTTTCGTTGGCTTCATGCAGCGCTGCCAAAAGTAGGTTAAAAATAGGAGTAGGTTTTGTATTTACTACCCACCGACTGATACTCTAATTTATAATTATTTCGGATTGATATATTTTTACTTTGCCTTCACATTTCTCTCCCTAGTAAATTGCAAAACAAGTTTTACTTTCTAGATGTTTCATTGAAATTATTTTCTTGTTTGATTTTGTTACATTCGCGACGAACAAACTGTTGCGGATCCTGGAAATCGTTTTCACTGTCAAACACTTATTTTGATACTACAGTAAGTGCCTGTACAATAAACACCAGGGCCGAATTACCGCATTCGTGAGATACGTCACTGAATTTTGTGGATTTTACAAGCAAAACAATAACAAATTCAGTCACGTATTACTCGATTATCGATGCGGTAATTCAAACAACATGGCACACAGACTTCTAACATCGAAAGCGTCCCATTTGAAAAACGCTCGGATAGAACTAAATTTCTAAATTTTCGTTCTGTACTCCCCGGTAGTCCCCAAAAAGTTCTATTATACTCCCCAACGAAATTATGAAACGGCTCCCCTGCAGACGGCCCGAAATCCACTCAAAAACAGTGACTATCTGCGGATGAATTACCACATGGTGGACCTCTTGTACATTGTCATCTAATTGGGCAATTCCGTTTGTTAACTTACCCGTTTATCAAAAACTGGCCCTCGCATTGGATGCATTTTTTATTTTTTGTAGCATCTTCAGCATACTACAGCTCCTGTTTTTCTGGGTCAATATATTTATATGTTTTTTCCTTGCATAAAAATCAGTTAAGTTTCTTTACAATTGTTTTTATTTAATCGAAATTAAAAATAATATAACAAAATCTATAAAAAGAATTGCATAACATTTCTCTAAGCAATATGATCGATACCTTATCCCGTTTATAAGTTATGGCCGTGTCATCCCGGTTAAATATTAAATTAAATTATTAAATATTTAGAGAATGATTCATAACAATGCAAGCAAAAAGTCTTTTTTGAGGGGAGTTCCTTTTCTTACACTTACCGAGTTATAATGGTTTTTGTACTTTTTTGTTTAATTTGTATTGTGTAATAAAAATTAACTAATCTCGCAAACAAACGTTCTCAGAAAATTGCTAGTTTTACCATAATGACGGCTTAGTTCTACATAAAATACTATAGCTCAAAAATATAAATCAAAAGGATTAGAGCATAAAGAAATCATTTAATATTGGACTCTTTTGAATATTTTATAAAGAGCTTTTCCGAGCTCCGCATGCCGGAAGAACTAAAATGATGAAACCCATAAAAAGCGGTTACTCTGCAACTTTTTTAACTAGCTCAAAACATGCAAACCAGTTCGTTTATGGGCCGAGCGGGTTGTGAAGAATGCATACTCGTAGCACGTATCTTAGTGAGCTATGTTTTGCGACAGGAGTAGATGCAAAGATTAACATTGTTGATATTTTTGCACACTTTTGTTTTCCCGTAAATGAAATTCGCTACTTGAAGGATTAAACCTCAATACTTTTTATTTCGTCGAAGTTAATAGTGTATGGGTGGTAAAATGTACCAATACTAATATGTACTACGCTTATATGATATGTTTTAAATCAATAACGGTACATTAACATTGTCACTCTAACCTATCACAAAAACTTGAGGGGGATGACATGTACCTAGCCGTCTTACGGTAAGGGACGGCAAAAAATATTTAGTTATAATTGAATCAAAATAAAGGCTTTATCAAATTAACAAATTTTCTTTTTTATTCAATATTTTAAACTTCATGAGACATAGGTGTTTTACCAAAGAATCCACGCAATCGACTGCCTGTACTTTACACCGGAACGGCTGACGGTGGCTATCGGTTAGCGGTTCTTCCTCTGCTTTGTCTTTAGATGAAGACAAAGCTAGAGAAAGAACTCAATCTGACCGCGCGGCTGCACCTTGTTCACCAGTTGGCTTGATTGTCAAGTGACTAGTAAACAATGTACTGTTGGCTAGCCGATAGTGACCTACATGCATGTCTATTATGTAACAATATGACGTATTTTAGTCGGCGATCTTGTTTTCGTATTACTGATTTTAGTAAATAGCATGGTGATATTTTGGTAGCGAGATTTTGTTTTCCTATAAAACAAAGTGGTTTCCGGAAGTTGTGAAAGGACCAACATTTTGCATTTATGGTTGGTTTAATATACTGAAACTAGTTACTTCGCTCATAATTATGATACGTTGTGTTTGCTTCGTTATGGGTAACTCGTACACGAACGTTTATTATAGCATCGATTGCAGAAATAAGTTGGTACCAATGTCTCTAATCTCGTACATATGTGACCAACAAAATGTATCATTTATAGTCTCGTAGTCGAATCCTGGATAAACTAGAAACGAAAATGGGAAAACAATATTTATTTCTTAACTTCAAATACAAAAGGTACGTATTTTGATGGCATTTTTAAACCGTGGTCTTAGTAATTCAGATTAAGGGGACAATATTATTAGTGCATATTTCCTTCATAACGATTTATAAATACTTTGTTATACTGGTTTGAATATTTTGATTAAATCCAAAAATCAAAAAACCTTCAACAAACATTTTTTTATTATTATTTTGCTTAACTGACTTACAAGTAAGTCGTAAAATAAATGCGTATTATAACTGTTGTGTTATTAACTTAATGCTTTATTGGTTTATTTTCTATAATAATGATTTGTTGAAATTTGTTAGATTGATATGTTAAAAAAATACCACAATTTGCTGCCAACAATACTCAAAAAAATTAATTAAAAGTTACTCAAAGTTGGGACAACATTCATTTTCGAACACGTTTTTCAATATCGAGATATCGAGAGCAGGGTCTCAAAAGGGAAGGGCCAATGTGGATGAAACCGGTTATATTTAACTAAGTTACATAATCAATTTTAATGTTTTCTATAATAATTTATATTTAAGACGTTTCATAAAAAATTTGTATGTCTTAATTTGTATGGACTTACTCTTTTTTTTTATTTCGGTCTTTTTAGTTTGTTACGATATTTGTTAAAAAACAAAACGAAACTTCAGTTTGAAATCACTTGGATGTGAGAGTAAAAAAAAACTTCTTTAAATGGATTTCCATCTTTTTGCTATCCTTGATAATAAGATAGCAAATTAAATCAAAGTAACATGAATAATAAATTCTCATTCTTAGAAATGCTAACGCTTAGTTTTAAGTTACAGCTGTCCAACAAAAAAATTGGTGAAATTTCGAAATTGTCTTTGCAAAATCCGTTATAACTCGGTTACTGTCGAAATTCGAATTCGCGTGTAGGTATGTGTACGTGTGAGGATGCATTTATTTATTTGTATGAATAGATAAATACGGGTATAGGCATATACATGTAAAAATTAAATATATATATAAAGAATTTATTTATAAGTATTTTACGCTTTCCTATTTTGAGTTATTTTTTAGTATATGCATGTGTATATACATATATATTAAGATATATATATATAATATGATATAATATTTGCATTTCTTATTTTGTATCACTTTAGTATAGAATATATATTACATTATAAACATCGATATTAAATCTCAATATATTTAATGTGTTTATTATTAAATAACTATAATACAGATTATTTTGTGAAATGTCCAGGGTTATTTGCCAAATCCAAATTTTCCAAAGAAAGAATCTTTTGCTTTCGATAATACATCTGTACCAGGAGCAGCAATTTCAGTCAATTTTGACATAAACCCAGGTCCTTGGCCTTGCTGCTGCTGTTGTTGTTGTTGTTGATTTTGAGGTTGCTGTTGTTGTTGTTGTTGTTGCTGTTGTTGCTGCTGCTGTTGTTGATTCCCTCCACCAAATATCCCCCCAAATCCTGGTGGTTGTTGCTGCATTGGCTGGCCAGCATTTGGTGGTACATTTTGATCTGTCTTAGGTTTTGAACCAAAAAGACCACCAGTGGCAGCCTGTGTAGCACCAGAAAGTAAACTTGTGGCCCCGGAAAATAGACCACTACCAGATTGTTGTGATACCGGTGGAGGTTGTTGTTGCTGTTGCTGTTGCTGATACTGTTGACCATCATATTCATGTTGCTGCTGTTGTAATGTCGGATACTGGTACTGTCCTGCATTATTACCACCGACGCTCATCCCTCCTGTCCCCGTTATCACCTGCGAATTGTTATGTTTTTTTTAACGTGTATATTTATAATTAAATGATTTAAAGTTTTAGTGAATGAAATGAGTTTTGAATATTGAATTTCATAGTTTCTAGCATAACGAATAGTGAATTACAATAATGCAGGTTGGTTCAATCTTGATCTAAAAAACGGTTGCATAGTTATGTAAGCGAAGCTGCGGAGATTTTTACATGTAATTTAAAATCATTTTTCGGGTATGGGTCCTATTAATTTGAAAAAATTTTAGGGTTTGAATCAACATATACATTATGAACTGGAAAAAGATCTGAATAATTCAAACAAAACTATCATATATATACATTTTCTGAACGCATTTGCAAACGTATATTTTCAGCGTTGCAAAATATTCAGAGCTCTAAATGGATGTGCGTATGGAAATGTATGTACGATGCCGTAAATAACGCACACCTTATAAACAAATGTTTGTAAACTCAATTGAAAACTTATTTATGTAAGTGTCAGCATTAGTTGGATGAACAGAAGTGTTGTAAAAGTAACATAATATAGGAAAATGGAAATAAAAATATAAAAACCACACATTTTAATTGAAAAGCGTATTCTTACACATATAAATATCACAAACAAAATGTCACCCTTTTATACTATGTGACTAAATATTTAATTTAATGAAAATGAGGTAAAAAGCGAAAAATGTAAAATATATGAATCTATATATAACCATCTGATTTATAAGAAACATTTATTTAATTAAAATGGTTATGATATTACGTACTTAAAAAATGCAATTAAGGATTTCTTCCATTTTTTTTAACCAAAAGGGAAGTTATTATTTGACTCTTAATTCTGTTATATTTATATCAAATGTATTATGATTACCAATTCAAAAAAAAAAAAAAAAAAATTATAAATTGTTATAAAATTAAAATAATGCTATTTTTTAATAACCAATATATTATAAATGTGTCTTCAAAAAAAAAAAAAAACAAAACCTTTGAGAAACAGAGCATATAACAGTTTCAAATGATTTTATATGCTTTAAAAGAAATAATGGGTAAGTTAGAAAGAGTATTTACCTGCGTTGGGTGATCGGGGGCAGGGTGGCCCGTGTTGTCTAACAGTGTAGGGGAAGCAGGGCGAGCATCTATAGCAACAAATAACATAAAGACTTCACATTTACCACAGCAGACCATTTAAAAAAAATGAAGAATTTTTTCTCGAATATACAAAAAATTTTCTAAAAGAAAATATGCTCTGTAACACTGGCGTTCAGTGCAGCATCTATACAGTGCAAAACAAAATTTTGAAAAATGCATTAAGCGAGATCATACAGTTTTTTTTTCATAAACGGATATTTTTGTAAACTCTTCATTGACTTCAAGGAGTTTTTTAGACTATTTCAATGCCTTCCTGTGTTTAAGTTGAGGTTACGTACTAACAGAAATGTGTACAAATGATAGCCAGGTTAAGTGGGTGATAGACTGCTGGTATTTCCACCATGTATCACTTTGGTATGTATATTGAATACAACGACCCATGGCAGACGCTTGCTTTTGCGTTAAGAACTTTTCTTTGAATTTATGTACATTAGTTTTTCACTAATGTGCTTGTAAATTTTGTAAATTGTCGAAAAAGCGAAGAATATTCAGTAGTAGTGGCGCAATCAGGAAGAACTTAGTATACCACAAACAATTTCTAAATCTTAATAAGCTATCTATGTTCGTATTACTGGAGTGACAGATATGCGGTATGAAAAATGGTAGTCGGTCTTCACTCTCACATAACACTGCGGAATTTTCCAGAAAAAAGGCAAAACATAAAAAGTAGAATGAATATTACTGAAAATCGTTTATATAATTAGAAGATTTATTTTAGTAGAGTGCAAATCTGGAAAAACCCCCTTTTGTCAGTATCATTATCATTATCTACAAATAATTATGTACATTATGTTTTACTAATTGCAAAACAATTGCAGAATTGAAGCGAAGCGAAATCACTGGAAGAGGGAAATAACATATAAAAGTAAAACCCAGGTACCTATTCAATGTTTAGTGGTGTTCTCTGGATGCAAAGATATATCAAATGACAATTTGTTCCTTCATTCGATTTCAGAGAAAAAATTACCTAGAAACCAAACTTTTTTTGTACCACATCAAATGTGTATGTTAATTTTTTGTAAATAAAGTCATAATTTTGCAATTTTTATAAAATTAGTGGAATACTTCCATTTTTTAAATTTTACAGTGATAAATATCCATTAGTTCTACATAACTAAATTGTATGTTTACTGAATTCCTACTGTTGACCAAAGTTTATAGTTAAATAAATTGAACACAATTTGGTTTGCTCAGCGAAAATAAATAAATAATTTAAGCCTGGGGCTGAATCGAGGCATCTGTTAAGTTGAGCGAACTTTGCCAAAGATTATGGTGAGAAACAATGGAGATAGTGTGTTCTTAGCTTGAAACCTAGTACCCTTTTACGCTGTAAGTACATGTGAGTTTATGATGTTCGAACTAAAATACTTTTCCATTAGAAATTATTCTATAAAAATGTGCCGCGTAACTATTGCTAATTGAGTTAAAATGCCGAAAGTACTTGTTAAAAATTTGTGTTTAGTTTTATGATAAGGTGCATTTTGTAAGGGAGCCAGCATATCTGGGTAATAAACCATCCATAAAGCGGATATGAAGTACAGTTTACGTATTTGAATTTTTTTTTAACTATCCTAGAATTCCTGAGTGTGAGTGTTTTAAATCTTTATTTGCTACATAAAAACCTATACAAATTCAATTAAACAGACCTCCGTATGCAGCGAATGAATTTAAGTTATTTATGCTTTGCCCCATTTTCCTATTAGAAATGAGAACTGATGGCGTGGAAATAAAAAAACATATTAATTTGTTTCAGAATAGAATAACCAAATAATATATTAAATTAAGCATTTGAATTAAAAAGAAGTTAAAAGCGTATAAATCTGGGAAGTTTCGGTAAGCCATAAGACAGTCAATAAGTCTAAGTTACATTTTGTCACGTTTTTTAATTGTCTGAAAATTAGTCGATAGGCTGTGCTTGCCAACGCATGTGTACCCATTATTGTCGGTTACAATTTCGTTCCGTATCTTAGACACCCTGTTGAATTTCTTTTTCGGCGCACAGCGTCACCGTTTCCAGGAAATTGTTAAGATGAGACCGTTACACCATAATATAAATTAATCAGTAGCAAGCTGTTATCAAAGTTAATGGAATATCTTCTGTGTCATGGACTCCTTTGGTAATCGGCCTTATATGTCATTATTTCACTTAGTAAAGACTTGTGTTTAGGAAATGATAAAGTTTTGCTTGAATAATGTTCATGACTTTGAAAACATTTCCCACTTTGTTTTCAAATAAACGGAAGATGCTTATATTTAAAATAAAGTGAACGAAACTTTCTCGTTCATTAAAAGTTTTGTTGAGTCAATTCGAAGGTAGGTAAAAAGTTCAGAAGCAACCGTATACATAAAAAGTGTACATAGGTACTGTTACATAAAATTCACTTTTAAATTATTTGATATGACAGTAAAGGTTAAAGGTTTTTTTAATAACAAGCAATTTTCGCAAGCCCTTGTTAGGGGTTTCGGTTTTCTGATCTGCTGGTTTAAGGTAGGGCTAGCAATAGACAGATATCTTTACATAGATATTATTATGCAGGAATTCAGAGATTTTATTTTGAATTTGCATAAGCAGCCATAAACTGAATATGCCGATGGAAGTGTGTGGGGTGCAAATGAAGTGGGAAGTTCTGTTTGTGGAAGCTCCAAGTGGTTGAAATTATTCTAAGATTCATGGCTAAGGAGAAGTTTTTCGTAATTGTAATTGCATTTTTATGGGCGGAACAGAATTGAGTTTAACAAAAGAATACGAAGATAGATCGGAATTCTGGTAGCAATTTTTGAGAAATAATAAAAGAACGGATTTATTCTTCTTTTTTTTTGAGGAAAAACTAAGTATGGAATCTTTATTCGAATAATGTTACCATCTTAAATATGTATTATGAATTTTAATCAAAGTCGTTAGAGCGGTTTTTCAAAAATGTATGCAGACGGTAACAAATTTTGCAATATCTAGTTTGAGAAATACTATTGCTCAACTATTTGTCTAAAAGTGATGTATCTATAAAATACATAGATAAGTAAGCATTACTGAGTTTTTAAAGTTTTATACAAATCGAAAATGAAGTTTCCGATATGTGAGCAGTTTTTTTTTTTAAATAGCAAATTCGGTGATTCGAATTGAAAATTAAGGACGCAATAATTTTTAAAATATAAATTTTACTCTAAGTATGCATTTTGGTCAAAATTTTTAGTGCCAATTTAAGGTCAACTATGAAAACCAAATTTTTTAAGAAATGTTTATTTTTTTTTCAAAAATCCATTGCACGATGACCTAGAGAAAAACTGAGTTTGCTTTTCAGTAAACAATGACCATATTACCTTAAAACTACATTGGACCGCTTTCGAGACAAGTCTGTAGTTCAAAAGTACCGTTATTCGACTTTTTCGTATGCAGTCATTTTAGCCTCACCCACTTAAGCTCAAATATCAATTTCGGTTGAAATTGTTAAATCTATTTTCGAAAGAAATCAAACTAGTATGAATATTTTATGTGGGAAGTACCATTAATATTGATTCTACCGTGCAAAAAAAAACGTCTCGTAACTGGAAGCCGACAAACTCAAAATCCGATCTTTGAACTAGATGCGGGCAACCATTTAGGCCGTAGACTTCAGGAGAATACGAAAAGACTGACAGAATTTTCCGAACCACTTTTTTGAGTTCCTCTACTAACATAATGTCAGAATTGATTAACATCTCGATTTCGAAATTTTGTATGAATACAATATCAACTAGCAACTATCTAATCGGCGGAACTCGTCCCATCTAGTGCAGATATCTGTAAGTCATAGCTAGTCATGATGCTTAAACTAATATATTGTATTTATCTTTGTAAATCCAAGCTAGATTAGATTAGATTATGAAGCGGGAGAACCTTCAAGGTAGGTTCCTAGAGCCAATTTCCACTCCAGAGGCAGTCCGGAATGGATGGATCGTCTCTGACGACATAGAGCCGTACATTCCGTGAGTAGGTATGTGAAGAGAGGATTCGTCAATACAGAGTCTGCATCTGGATCCGGTAAAACACCAATGCGGTGGAGATGTTTTTTTCACGAGACCGTGGCCGCTTTTTCAGGTTTTTCAGGTTATTTATATCCGGATTAATCAGGAAGAGTGATTTTCTGGAGGAGAATTTGGGGAAAAACTGTTTGGTGCAGTTCTGACCAGCTGTTTTGAACCAGATCTCGCTGGATTCGGTGCGAGATAGGTTCTTGATATAGTTCCTGAAATAGTTTTTGCAGAAGGGTTCAGGTCTGATCAGTTTATCCAGTGAGTCAGCTGATTCGTTACCCTTAAATCCTCTGTGGGTTGGGATCCAGTGGAGGATGACTTGGTTTTTCTTAGAAAGTTCATAGATGGTAGTGAATTTTTCTAAGATAACATCCGCTAGCTTGTTAGTAGTATAATCTTTCTAAACAAAAATGGGCTTCCACATCGCCTTCATCTAAGAACCTATGCGTAGTCGATAACCATGTTATACGATTACTGCTTGAACATGGCAGCGCAGGCAAGATGAGAGGCTATTTCGTTGCACCCAAGGATGAGTGAGCTAGCATTAAGCAGTTTTGTAAGATTTAACTGGCAAATAGAACTAGGTAATGTCGACCTACCCACATGCTAATCCAGGAAGCACCGAACTGTGGGATTGCCATCAATCAATAACACGAGTCTATATTCGATTATATTCGTAATTACAACGTGGTAATGAAAAAATTAAATATTATTGCTAAAACCCAACCATAGGTAAAAGAGCTTTCATTAGTTTTTTAACTGTTCACCAGTTTAACTCCTCTAAAATATAGGTAAGCTATTTATAAGCTATTTGCTATTGGCCAATATTTTTTGTATGCAAACGCTTTCTCTTTGTCTGGTAAATAACGGCAGACTCCTTCACTGGTCTCAGTATTAACACAACAAAGTAGGACAGCTTCTGACCAGCCATACTATAAGATGTATTTCAAATAGGTTTCGCTTCTGATCGCATGATTGTATAAACATCAATTCTTTAAAGTTTTCCACTCAGAGATATAGCTACAGAATTCTGAAAAGTGGAGTAAAATATCCAAAAAAAGGGTCATTTCTAAAGCTACTCTGCAACATCCTTACATTTTAAACGTATTTTTTTGTTTTTTAAAAAATTTCGGAAGTGCCTTTTCGAACTAAAAAAAAAGTCAAAGAAGCAACAAATTATATTAGGGTCCTCGCAAAAAGTGCCAAATTATCGCATAACGGTCACGCTGGTCAAAATTAAGAACGTTATCCACCGATGTTAAGTCATAATAAGGTTTATAATAATCAATTACCTACTTATTCTTTGAATCATTTTGCTAATTCTAAACAATTATAATAACCCTGTTAATATGAATCTTTTAGCCATGAAGTGTCAAATTAGTTTTTCCTATATAACACCTTCCGGGTGTAAAAAACTCTCTCTCGGATTTTAAAAAGACCAGGCTGCAACGCTGCTGTATAAAAATCGAATTATATCTTTTCATCTAAAAAGGCAAATCTTTTATTTTCGAAAATTAAAAATGGAGAAACAAAAACGCTTGTCTTTCGCCCAACAACCGTCATTGTAGGAAAACGGCACAAAATCAAGGTTAATTTCACGAGCAATTTAGCGATTTCCGAAGTGAAAAATGTGCAGTAAAATGTAGTAAGTGATAAATCCTGATACTTTGTGTATAAACTAGTACCTAGTGCCAAAAATATATAGAAATCGAGAATGGGTGTTGCATTTGAATATTAAAAAAAAACCTCACCCATTCTACCTTTCTTGTTCATATCTTTGAATACGTGTATAGCAAGTTTTATCGATTTCGCACAAGAAAAAGTGTAGAATGTCACCCATTCTCCATTGATTGCCGACGAAGATGAAGTCACCGATCCGATTATTTTTGGTTTGCGGGTAGGCGTTGAGGTTCTTTCAGCAAGAGGAGTGCGATGAAGAGTTTGGTTTTTGTTGAGAATAACAACAATTTTCGATAATGATGTTGTTTTTTTACAAGCAAAAAAGCGACTCTAGACATCGGAAAAATACGACCCTTTGAAAATAAGTGTTACGCATGATTAACATTTTAATACGTCACTATGAAAATTTAGAGCAACAAATTTATGTCGAAAAATGTTCTTTTGCAGTGGGTAAACATCATTGAAACCGACGGTCAATACCTCGCAGCTATATTCGTATGTCCCTGAATTAAAATTAGGTAGGTACATATACAGTTGCTTACTTTTGAGGCTAGGTAAATTGCATTCCTACGGAAATAGGTTCTACTCTAGATGATACATTCGTATACGTTACTATGGTAATATGGAGGCGCCAAATTGAATGTCACCAAAATGCTTTCAATTAACTAATAAGCATTTTGTACGGGGAATTCTTAACTTAATTTAACCGTCACCATATACGAGAACCTACGATTCCTACGATTTTTTTGTGTGTGCACATCTATCGCACAGTAACTGTCGAAAGATATAAGTTTCATTCTACTAATTTTTTTTAGGTCCAAATTTTAAATTTGTGACATTAATAACTGCCAGTTAACGACTGGATATTATTTTGTTTAGTTGTATGCACTGTTGTTTGTTTTTGCACTGCTTGAATGTTTTATGCCTTTCATTTTATCACCAACAGAAACGTAATTGAAATTGCAGAATACACAGACATATATTTAAATCTACATGTAAACCACTTTCGGTTGCAGTCCTAGTACTATTCTAAGGGTAGATATATATGTCTTTAAATCTGAAAGAAAAGTTTATCCTATTTTTTAACTGAATAACCAGACATTTTTATTGTTTTTAAAAACTGTAATGGCTGACCATTAAATCTGACCATTAAAACTTGAAACTTCTTTCTAGATTCGAAGAAAAATAGGAACTATTTAAAATGAGAAGAATAAGGAATGTATAACTAGATATGCTAAGAAACGCGGTGAGAGGTATTTCACAGAGTTTGGCATCATTCTTCAACTGCATCACCTCCTACAATTTACAGACTTTTAAAACCAATCTACAACGGTATCTCCTGTCTTAGAGTATCTATAGTCATAACCTATATAGCGCGTGCTCATTAGAAATCAAAAAAACATAGTTAGCTAACCGATTTTGTCAGGTGAACATGTACGAAACTTAAAAAATTTCGAATTACATGTTTTCACTGTAATAACTAGGATTTTTTAGCCTGGGTACTGGGCGAAAGTGTACTTATTATTTATTGTTATTAAAAAACAAAATCGTTTTGTTCTTATCTCTAAAATAAATAAATAGTTGGCGCAACAGGTCCGTAGGAACCCAAGGCCTAGCTTCTGACAACCATTCGTTTTGTGTGAGTTTTTCATTTTTGGAACGAATGAAAGGGATCTACAATTTCATGCGGATTCCAAACGATTCCAAACAGTTAATTGAGAAGCTCTTTCAAGGCAGTTATACTCTCGGATGTTTGTCACAATGGAAAAACCCTAAGATGGAATTTTGCTGAACATAGATTCATGTTCGTTTCCATTATATTTGTATTAAATAAATAATCATGCGCAAAAAATATTTGCCATAAAAGGCAACCTAGCTACATATAAATGGTAAACAGCACATTTACAAGCATAATATGCTTTTTTATTACTACGTTATCTAGATATTTTGAAATCAGTTACAAAAAGAATCATTAAGATTGTTGCATATCTGGCGAGAAAGAATGCCGAAATAAGATTCTATTCAATTCGTCTTTCAGATCTGTTACGGAACTTGTGATAAGATGGTTATCATATACAAAAAAAATTGCCCAATTTTTTTTTTTTTTTCAATTTTATCATAAAACAAGAATCGCATTCGCCGTGAAGTTTGAAGTAGTAAAGTAATTAATCACTCACAGTATCACAGAACGAGAATCAACCCCCAGGATAACCATTTCGTAATTTTGATGATGATAGCCGTTCAAGGATTTTAGTACACATTAAATTGCTATACGTAACTCTACCACCATCCAATCGTTTATTATTCATTTGACACATAATTTGAGAATTTTCGGTAAGCCCTCAGAAGATCTCAAATTCTAGTTTTGTATACTTTGAAATTCATGAACTACTTAAACCTTAATTATCAGGAAAATATACAAATCAATGGGGTTGATGCATTATGAAGGCATCTAATCTCGTTCAATACTCCGCTCAGAGCTGGCCCATCTAGCAGGTCAACGTCAGAAAGCATTTAACAAACTGTCCAAAGTATAAGTCATTCATTCAGCATAGCGTTGGTAGCCATTAATGAACACTTAATATGATCTGTTGATCTGGCGGTGTTTTCGTGCAAAACGACTCGTTTTAAAAACTAAAAAAAATATATATGGGAAAACTCGTCGATGAAGTTTTCGAATGTTTTCGCGGAAACCTGGTTTTCAGCTCGGTCTGAAAAGGGTGTTTACCGATTTCACTAAGATGATGCTGATTTTAGGGGTTCATATATGTCTGGTGGGTTTACGCTACTCATTGATTGATGCAATCGATTATAAAATTTATTTCTGAAATTTGGCCCCAATTACTTTGAATTTGAAATTATTTAAAAATCTGATTAGTTTTAATGACTTTAATTCATTTATTAGATCCATCTCCGGAAATTTATAAATTTGAGTAAAGGGGTCCTCAGTAGCAACTTCGAGTGGGCTATAAACAAATTTCTAGGACATATAATTTTCGTTGAAAACAAACAACGAATTCAAAAATCACCATTTCATTACGACGCCTTTTGCTAACACTTACTCGTGTTATTGTTTCCGGCATTCTAAAGTGAAGAAACAACTTAAATCAAAACAGAAAGCGAACAAACCGACCAATTAATCATGTCGGGCCTCTAGGCAATGCACTTCTCGGGCACCCTTACCACTTTATAACTTGCTAAAGTACATATTTTCTATATTTCGGTAGTTCGTGTTTTTAAAACGAAAATAAATTCACTGTCGCAAAACTCACAAATCCTAAGTACAGAACGAGTGTTCCGAAACCTTGATTATCCCACCATGCCGTCGTCTAATTAGTCGGCGTTAAAGTTTCGTGGAAAAATCAATTCGTTATAACTTGAAATATAAAAATGAAAAAAAGCAAGAGAATGTATTTTCATTGAGGATAAAAATCTTCAAATTAAAATTTCACTCGATGAAATATTTACGAATTGTCTTCTTCTCGGTGCGCGGGGCCCCTTGCAGTTGCCTACTCTGCCATATGGCGCACAAATAACACATACATGCAAGGATTTATCATTTAGTACATTTTAGTACATATTTGACAGCAGTTTCTCATGATGAGTTCGATAATCGTATAATACGTGCTTGGGAACTGATAAAATGAAAAGCTGCTGTGAAAACTGAAATGATAAATAATTATTTATCACTTCGGGAATTTTTCACAGATCGGAAATTGACCCACAGAATAACTTCTTACTTTTTATTTACAATTCCAAAACAAAGACCTCTATAAAAAATCTTGCCTTCGGGAATGTTTTTCGAAGATGTTGTTTTAACACTGCAATAATGAACATAATTGTTATAATTATTTAAAACCGCATGCGCATGTAAACCGCCAAGCTTGCTCTTATTATTCACTTATTTTTCGTAACGACACATACTAGTACCGATTGGTGCATTTGTGTTTCAATTTATTGCTAAAGATCAATTTTCCATCTCCTCATTATTATACAACGGTAATTGAAAATTCGTACCTACCTTAATACAATTTTAAGGCATATGTTATTATGTTTTTATTTCGTTGTAAAATATGTAACTTATCATATCCATGTTTGTTTTATTCTGTTAGCTTACATTATGTACATTTATTGAAACAAAAAGAAAAACGTAAGGTGTAGGTGCACACCTACTCGTAAGAGTACCTACAAAGTTGTGTTTTACAAAGTGTAGACAATCGCACCTTGCAAGTCATGCGATTCGCTTCGGCTTTCAACATTAAACACATAATAGACCAATTAATAATAAATGTAATAGTGTCGTAATAGTAGTTATTATCCTACACGAGGTTTAGTGACAACATAAAACTCCCTCTATGGAAGAAGCGTTGAGTTAAAAAATAAAAATAAAAATAAACACATATATCAAAACAGTATTTGATTAGAAGCACAAGAGTGTGAACAAATTTTTTTACATACGCATACTCGTATACAAAACACAAATTTAAAACACCAAATACAAAAATATATCAAACCTTTTCTTGGAGGACCACGCTGATTCGGGACACCAGGCATAACGTTTTCTCGAGGAGGAGGCGGGGGTCCTCTTGCTCCTGGTCCTTGACCTTTTCCTCTATTATTTAAGTTTCTTTGTGCCATATTTGGTCCACCCGAAATCATCTGGTTATTGTATTGCTCAGGCGCTTCTGCCAAAAAGTTCGACGGCACGAGTCCCCGCACTCCATCCAATTCACCCATGAAGAAACCATCCTCGTCCATGTCTCCATAGACAAGTATTATTTCACCAGTTTTGAAGCTCAATTCCACTTGCTGTTGGTGTTAGGAAATTAAGTCAGTTAGAGAAAAATTGAATAAATAATGCTGCCATTAATAATTTAAGAAATGCTTCGAAATGCTGATCCTAGATGAAAAGTACCGAAATATTGTCGCAAATTTATCAAAGCAATATTATCGTTTACTTAACCAACACATGTAACGCATTGGATGAAGCTTGTTTTACTCCTAAATTGATTTGAATTTAGTTATATGATACGATTGAATGGAAAATTCGTATATTATTATTTAAAACTCTAATAAACAACGCCTCCATTCCAAGTTTCGAAAAAGCGATCCATTATTAAACGAATACTTTGAACAACGAATAAGACGTTGCAAGAACTGATATTGTGAAAGAATAATAATATTAGTCCTAACCAAACGCTTTGACTGTAGTAATAGCAGTATCGAATAATATCACTTATTCGTCATAATATTAATAGCAAGAATTTGCCACCAGCGATGAAATACCTTACGATCAACAAACAATTTAATCCCCAATCCAAATGCACAAAATGCAGACGGAGTGAAAGAAAGAAGGAAATAGGTCGTATTTGTAAATCGTAGCAATTGCTTTTACTCAAAAGAATTGTTTAAATCAAAGAATTTGCTAAGTTTCGTATGTATTAAAACTAATTTAACTTTACTCCAACTCTTAATGTGTTTTAAAAGCGGCACCACTGACCTTTAAGCCAGATCGCTATGAATAAAACGTTTTAGACAAAGCTGCCAAAACTTTCAAGTCGGCTATTTTGCTGACTCAAAGCATTTGCTAAAATAAAAATAAAACAATTTTCGCTATTTTGTTTATAAATATTCAAAATCAATTTTGTTTGTCCAGGAAAATTGGCACATATACCTATTTTACATTTTGATCTTAACGTCCGGGTAGTATAAGTTGGTAGCGATAATAAATTTTGAGAACCGGAGTGTGGTGCTCTTTGAAATTCATAGTTTTCTGTAACTAATTGGCATTGTTGTAAAAAAAATACTTAAACAATGCGATGAAGGGATACAGATTCCGACAACTACAGATGAAATAAAACATCACCAACCGATTAAGCAAACATAGTTCGTGTTTCCAACTTCAAGGTGCAACTTGAGTTATAAATTGAGCTCATATTGCAGTATTTTCTTTAAAATTTTCTTCTCTTTTGATTGCTTTTCCACAAAAATCGTTAAGACTCTTAGCAAAGTACGATTGAGATTTAAAGCATTGCTAAAAGCTTTTACTCATATACGACCCACCATCTCCACAAACGTAATGACATGAATATGATATTTCATGTACATATTTCTGTTTCGGAAAAAAAATATGTTTTTGATTAGTGATAAATGCCGGTAAGAAATACGTGCTTCATTACTAAAAATTTCCAATGCTCACAAATCTCACATTTTTCCCAAGCAAATATTATTTTTCATTAATCCAATAACATCTAAAATTAAAGAAACAAGTCGTATATAGATATGTTCAAACCAATTTAATATATCAGTAAGGCATAAGAAAGTTTCGAATGAAGATTGGGTAATCAACCCCTTTGCAAGGTCTTTATTGTCAGCGAACGAGAGAGGGTGGAGAAGTGGCTCCTAACTAAGGCACTTCCTTTCATTTCAGGCCGCAGCGGACGAATTCTCTTTATGGAATCAACGATGACGTCTACACCCTACAGTTCCAGTCAGGCCGAACTATTAAGTGTAGTCCCTATATGAGCGGATTGGACATATTCGGATACCAATTCTACATATATGCATCTACAATACAGAGCAAAGGTGCTGGATAAGACGGGAGCGCTCATATCGCCAAGTGAGCTACTGGCACCGGAATATCCGGCCTGCTGTCGAAACAATGGCCTGGACATAAAATGTCATCAGCCTGGGATGATGGAACTAGTACCGTGATCCAGAGGATATAAAGGATATGACCATGTATTATGAAAAGATAAAAAGGCGATATTTAATACAGCTGCTATAAAAGATTGCATGTACTTATTAGGATGCGGTTTCGTCGGTTAGGACAAAAATTGTTGATTTTAGCCAATAACCGATCGCCTGGCAGTGTTCCAGATCAAAGCTACTTTCCATGATATAAGCCTTATATGTGCATACGCCCCGACCGACGAGGCGGAAGAACATACCGAGAAGGAGTTCTATGTGCTTCTGGATGGAGCCTGTCTGGAGTATGATGTCAAAGACGTAGTCGGTGTCTTCAATGCTAAAGTCGAAAGGGGAACCATATTTTTTGCGGGTTAGTTAGTATGCGCATATGCACGAAACGACAACGGCTACTGATTAATCGATTTTGCAGCAGATCCTATTACGGTGATCAGTAGCATTAGATTTCCAGACTTAGGATCCACACAGAAACCTGGCGCTCTCCAGACGGTCGATGCGGAGCACGTTTCCAACATGCTCGATGTGAGCACATTCCGAGGGGCAAATGTTGACTTGTTGTGGAGGAACTCAAACCTCAACTGTCTGACGAGGAGAAGCTGCCTACCGCCAAGAAGAAGGATATTTGCGCTGACGCTTTGGCACACCTGGAATAGGCAGAGCCTACTGATAGCACCTTACTGCGAGAAACTCTTCACGATGCACTCACCTAACACAGACGACAACAACCAGTGATGCCAGAATCGTGACATCATCAAGGAGGTAGCCGAAACCACAGTAGGTAACAACATATGACTTAGTGACAGAAGATGCACATGAGAAAACGCTCAAACGGAAAGCATAGGCAGCAAAGGGGTATAACATTACTATGTGAAGCACACCCTTACCCTAAATATTAGGTAGGTAGGGAGCGCTGCCTGCAAATATTTCGACTCTCCGAATGACGTTGCTTATCACAAATTTTTCTTCTATATTAGATGAACAGCAGAGAGTATCAGGGTAGAGTTCGAGCTACGCAACTTCCGTTCAGAAAAGGTCGTAAACAAGATTGGAGTAGCGACATGTGAAATGAAATTTCGTCTTTCAACGAGATAGCGCGAGAAAAGAAAAAATGCGGCTCTTAAGCTCCATGAGCAAAAGAGAAAGGAAGAACATCGGGTTCTATATAGAACGCTACTCCAGGAGCGACGTTCGGAAGTTTTACCGAAAGATAAACAAGTAACTTCAATTCAACAAGAACCAACCGGCCCCTAGAGATTAGTAAATAAAATTTGAAGTAAATTCCAAATTAGAATTAAATGGAAAAAACACTTTTGCCGGTTATTAATTGGCGAAGACGACCTGATACCTTTTGTTAACAAACAAATTGACCAAATAGCACATTATGCCAAATCCCGGAAACTCAAGAACATCCAATTTGGTTACAGATTTTAAGGTTTTATGTTTGTTGGGATGATCAGTGTCCCTCGCTGGTTGCTCGATTGGTTGCCAAGAAAAGACAAGAATTTTCGTATTCTGTTTGAGTAGATACTCGGTTTTTATTAGCTACAGTGGCTCTTACCTCGACGAGGTCTCGATTAAGAAGGAAGAAAAATGGGAGAAAAAACTGTGGCTGAGCGGTTTCCGACTTCAAGCAGACCTCAAAGCGACCTCTTAATTTTCATACGAAAACTAACTGCTTGAAATTTATGCTAGGTACGTTCAACTAGATATGGCGTGAACATTGCCGGCCGCCTTGCAGCATTGGCTGCAAATACACCTCGGAAAGGCTTAGGTGCTGTCTGAACACCGAAAATCGCTCAGGCCACTAAAGGATACATTATTTCAACAAATTAAGTAAGAAATTAACAATACAAAAAGTTCTTAAGTATTTAGATATCTACAATAGCGAGCAATATTTCATAAATCAGTGCAATATCTTAAGTATTTCTCATTCAAATTATGGGTTAAAAAAAAATGTATAAGGTGTACTTCAAGGGTTATTATGCATTGTAAATGGATGATTTCATTGGGAAAGTATTGGATTTTAATTAGATGAAGAGTGAGTTAGTATGCACAATTTAGTTACTGGGCGCGTTATGACTCCATTCTGAGTCCGGATATCGACTACGCGAACTCGATTGTCGGAACCCGGGTAAACCTTTATAATACGACCGAGCCGCCATTCATTTGGGGGGAGGTTTTCGTCCTTGATTACGACTAAATCATCAATAGAAACATCTCTCTGAGGGAACTTCCACTTGTATCTTTTGTTAAGCTCTTTAAGATACTCATCCTTCCATCTGCGACAAAATTGGTGATGCAGTATCTTAACCTTCTCCCACCTTTTGACACAATTAATAGATTGATTTTCCAGAGCAGGCTCAAGAGGGCTTAACAAAGGGCCACCTCGCAAAAAGTGACCGGGTGTCAATGGGAGAATGTCGGTAGAATTTTCGGAAATCGGTGATATTGGACGCGAGTTTAAGCAAGCCTCAATCTTTGCCAGCAGAGTGGCAAACTCCTCAAATGTAAATTTATTGGCTCCCACTACCTTTCGAAAATGCAGTTTAAAGCTTTTAACTGCAGCTTCCCAGAGTCCACCCATATGAGGTGCACCAGGTGGAATGAATTTCCACTCCAAATTCTGATCCACATATCTTTTAGATACTTCATCGGAGATACTTTTCATAAATTGCTTAAAATCGTTTGCAATAATTTTACTGGCCCCGACAAAGTTGGTCCCATTATCCGAGAATATTTTTTTCGGTATACCACGCCGAGCCATGAACCGACTCAAAGCTGCTAAAAAGGACTGCGTAGATAAGTCGCTTGTCGCCTCAAGATGGATAGCCCGCGTGGCAAAACACACAAATATACAGGCATAGGACTTCGTTAATCGAAAGTTTCGTGTCAATGAGCTTCGTATAAGAAAGGGACCAGCAAAATCGACGCCTGTATTCGTAAACGGCGAGGAGATTTGCGTCCTTTCTAAGGGTAAAGCTCCCATGATCTGGGTTTGCACTTTCTTTTTTTGAATGATGCATTTTTTACATGACCGCATGTGCTTTTTTACCAGGTTTTTTAATTTTGGTATCCAAAATTCACTCCGAACTAAGCGAATTACCAATTGGTTACCGCCATGAAGGGAGATTTCATGGACAAATTTTATCAACAGAGCAGAGATGTTCGCTTCATAAGGAAGAATGATTGGATATCTTTCGTTAAAGGATAGAGTGGAGCAGGTGAGTCTTCCATTTGACCGAAGAACTTGATTTTGGTCCAAAATGGGATTTAAAGTGACCAATGGGCTTTTCTTAGAAATGGGTTCATTTTTCAAAAGGGCGGAGTATTCATTATAAAAATAGAACGTCTGCGTCAGCCGAATAATCAAGTTCTTAGCGTTAGATATTTCGTTTTGAGTAACTATCCTATCTGTAAAGTAAAACCACCGCTTATGGCGTGGATGGGTTCTATGAAAAAAGCGCATAATATAACATATCACATGTAGCACTCTAGACCAGGAAGAAAAACGTTCAACAATTGTGTCAACATTAGGCGACGTTGTTATTAGATTAGCCTTAATGGGTTTCCTTTCGAGATCCGCATCATCGGGCCGTTTTAAAATAGATTCAGGCCATAAAGATTGTGGGTAGCAAAGCCAAGCAGGACCGTGCCACCATAAGTTGGTTGCCTGAAGGTCTGTAGGGGAAATACCTCTAGTCGCTAAATCTGCCGGATTTTCCGCTGATCTGACATGATTCCATTTGGTATTTGGCACATATGACTGTATCTGTGAGACCCTATTAGCTACAAACGTTTTCCACGAGCTAGATGGCTTATTCAACCAGGCTAAGACTATTGAGCTATCGCTCCACAGAAAAAGTTCGTAATTCGCGCAGTTAAGCTCGGCTAAAATGTTGCGAAAAAGTGTCGCCAGCAAAACAGCGCCGCAGAGTTCCAATCTGGGCAAGGGAACCTGCTTGACTGGAGCTACTTTGCTTTTGGCGCACAACAGGTTAGAAGACCATCTGCTCCCGCTGTGTTGAATTCGCAAATAAAATGCGGCAGCATATGCTTGCTCGGAAGCATCACAAAATCCATGGATTTGGATAAAATCATTGGGACTGTAATGAATCCATCGAGGAATATGAACCCTCTGTATATCTGGAAGCGCAGCCAAGAAAGTTTTCCAGCGGTGACACGTATGCGGCACGAGAGGTGTGTCCCATGACGTCCCATCACGCCAGATTTGTTGCATTATGATCTTGGCAGTAATTAGCACAGGGGCCAACCATCCGGCTGGATCAAAGAGTCTTGCGATCACTGAAAGAACGGCTCTTTTAGTTAAGAGCTGATCTTCTTTTACAATGGAAAAAAAGAAGTGGAAACTATCAGATTTAGCATTCCACTGAATCCCAAGAGTTTTTGAGATGCTTTTATCTTCTAGTTTGAGAAAATCTTGATGGTAGATATCTGAAGGTGAAAATTGTTCAAGTAAATCAATGGTATTGGAGGTCCATTTTCTTAAAGAGAACCCACCTGAGCTCAGGGCACTTATGAGTTCCCTTTGGGCCTTGAGTGCTGTCTCCATATCATGGGCACCAGAAAGCACATCGTCGACATAAAGGTCGTTTTTCAGGATTGATGAAGCAAGAGGAAAAGTAGATTTGACATCATCTGCGAGACGTAGCAACGTACGTATGGCTAGATAGGGAGCACAATTAACGCCAAACGTCACCGTCTTTAGCTCATAGTCCTGAAAAGGACTATCGCTGCGATCGGATGTCCAAAATAAGATACGTTGATAGGTCGAATCTTCAGGATGAACAATAATCTGCCGATACATCTTCTCGATGTCAGCATTAAAGACATACCGAAAGAATCGCCATTTTAAAATAAGCGTCGTTAAGTCGGTTTGTAAAACCGGACCTGTATACAAAATATCATTTAAACTCGTGCCGTTGCTAGAGGGACAAGAGGCATTAAAAACTACTCGAACCTTTGTTGTTGTACTCTCTGGTTTGATAACCGCATGATGCGGCATATAATAAGTGCATAATGGTTGGGTTTCCATTGTGGCTTCAGAGGAAACAGCCGCCATATGTCCCAGTTTGATATACTCTCGAAGCACATTCTTGTATTCTAAATGAAGGTTAGGATTTTTTGCCAAAGATTTCTCCATACGATTCAGCTGGTTGATCGCTCGGTTTCTTGATTGTCCCAATGAAGTACGAGGGTTTCTGAATGGAAGACGAACTACGTAACGACCATTGGCGTTGCGAGTAGTGGTCTTGGAGTAAAGTTGTTCGCAGTACAGATCTTCTGAAGATGGCGAACTCCGATCCAGTATTTCCTCAACTTCCCAAAATTTAGCAATTTGTTGGTCAACCGAAGTCTCACAAAAGTAGGACAAAAGTGTCGAAAAGGAGTTAACTCGGTTCTGTGAAAGAGGTCCTGAGAGCACCCATCCAAATATAGTATTTTGGGCTATAAGGGATCCCAAAACATTGTGCTTGAGTCCTTCCAGGACAATGGAAGGATATAAGTCGGAACCAATCACCATATCTATCTTCGAACTTTCGTAGAAATGGGGATCTGCAAGTTCGAATTCCATCGGTGATGAAACTTCCTCTCTGTCTATCAGACAAGATGGTAAATCACCAGTTAGGCGTTTAAGAACGATTGCATTGGCGAAGATTGTGAAAGTTGGAACACGCTTGGAGCCTATACACAAGGAGCACAATTTTGAAGCAGTAGCAGTTACCATAGCGCTCATCCCAGATATCTGAGCTTGGATTGGCTTCACGGGTAAATTTAATCTTCTCTGTGCATCTTCGGATATAAAGGTAACTTCTGAGCCTGTATCTATAAGTGCACGCAATGTAAACTTACTTCCTAAATGGTGTATATCAATCAACGCGGTTGCTAAAAGGATCCGCTTGTTATTACGGGAGAAGTAAGATTGGACTTGATATAGATTTGGATTTTCAGTGGACTGTACAGTTTCAGATTGGGAGATTTTCTTCAATTGATTTCCTGTTCCCGAAGTGGAAGGCATATCTTGTGATGCATGTGCAGGGGTCAGGTGCAAAAGCGTATGGTGCCTTTGTTTACAATGCATACACGTGTGAACACTTCGACAATCCTTATGCGAATGAGTGGAGGATAGGCAATTTTTGCAATAGCCTAAAGAATCAACTTTGGCAATGCGATCCGTAGCATTCATTTGCAGAAATGTTTGGCATTGCCGAAGAGAATGGGAACCATTACAAAGTTGGCAAATGTATTTATTTGCTTTCAAATGAAAGGCCTTATGTTTTTCCTTATTTGGATGGGGTAGATGATTTTTAAATTGAACTTTTGATTTAAAGGGAAATTTAATATCGGATACTGTTTCAAGAACACGGTAACGGCTAGTTAAGAATGAATCCATTTCACTCCATGACGGGATTTCGCGCGGTTTCTGAATGGATTGTTCCCATAACGCTAGAGTATTTTCCGGTAGACGGTTAGAGCACAAAAAAATAAGTATGGGATCCCAAGAGGTCGTAGACACCTTATGGGCTTCGAGAATCGATAAGCAATCATTGATTTCCCTCTGCAAATCCTTAATACTTTTGCCCGATTCGATTGCAACCGCAGTCAAATTAAAAAGCTTTTTTAATTGTTTATTCACTAAAATTCGCTTATTATCGTACTGATCGGAAAGCGCTTTCCATGCTAAATCGAAGCTATCTGCAGTTAGGGCAAATCTCGTGACTATATCATTTGCCTCGTTCTTTGTCTTCGAACGAAGATGAAATAACTTTTGAACTGAACAGAGTTTCGGGTGATTTATGTAAACCGCGGTAAACATATCTCTAAATGATGGCCAGGAGAGATAATCACCGTGGAATGTGTCAGTGTCACATGGTGGAACGTTTATGCACTGCTCTTGGCTTAAATTGGGCCTAGAAATATTTGAGTTAAGACTTGAAACTTTTGCACGAGAGTCTTCTTTAATAATTGTCAGCTTATTCGAAAGTTCAATAATTTCACTCAAGCAATTAATGTAGGTAGTGGACGAAAACCGATATTTAGCTTTGACTGCGTCTAGATCTTCACCCGTCTCCGAACGCAAGTAAAGATGATAACACTTTTTAATATCGCACCACAGCTCTTGCAGCTCAATTTTACGTGCTTCTAGAGAGCTAAGTGAATGATCTACCGTAGGTATATCTTGAAAATTTGATTGAAATTCTATCAGCTCATCTGCCGCAGCAATAAACATCTCAAGCTCACTCATAGTGATGACAGAAATTAGGGAAAACCTCGCCTCAAAGAAATTGATTACACGTAAAAAATGTTCGTTGTTACACGTAAAAAATGTTCGTTGTTACACAAGAAACCAAATACGCAACGGTAAATCACTCTTCACTACAGATTTCACTAAGAGAATTATATCTAATGTGTTCACATTCACGTACAATGCAGTTAATCAGATGAAGTATTGTTATTTAAACTAAATGATTTAGTCTATATATATTCAATATTGCACTAATCATAAAATATTTGCACGCACCTGTTTACAAATGTATTTATTTTGTTGCTTCTGTTCTTCCTTCTGTAGTGTTGAGTTTTTGGCGATGATTTTCAGCTTAACTTCCTTCACGTTGCACTTAGTAGATTTTCCCTGCTGATATGTGATTAGAACGTTAGCACTGCGATAATGTTAACAGCGCGAGGAGTTGATTGATGACTAACTTTCTTCTGAGGCAATGTATGGTGGGAGCGCACGAGATCTTCTAGTGGCTTGTGTGCGATTGGTTCGATGGATGATGAACTGGCGCCTGGCGGTGAGTATTCGGGAGAGCAAAAGGTATGCACATTGGCTAAGCTTCGACGGTCGGTGTGATACGACTGGTCGTGACGGCTTGTGGTGCTATGGACTGTCTCTCCTGGTGTGGACTTTTAAACCTCAGTTTGGAGATATGCCGACTTTGCCCGATGATCGTTAATCGTGTGGGGCAAAGTGGGAAATTTCCAGCTCGGAGAGCTCTTCTGGCTAGTGCTATGGACCGTCTCTCCTGTGTGGACTTTTGAACCTCAGTTTGGAGATATGCCGACTTTGCCTGCTGATCGTTGATCGTGTTTGGCAAATGGTGGATTTCCAGCTCGGAGGTCTCTTCTGTTGGGTGATGGTGAGACGGTGTTTGGAAAATGCGGGGATTTTGGGTGTTCACCGCATAATTTGTGGATCTTCGACAATTATTTTTGAGAGATGATTGCTCGAAGTGAATATAATGTGCACATTTGATGACCGATGTATGTACGTAACGTGTTTGTGAAGATATATGAATCTCTTATACGGTGCAATAAATGTGTGACTTCACGTTTTTCATGCAAATTTGATGCTTTGCGAATGAAAGGTTGGTGAGTATTTTAAGAAATACTATCCGGCTTGATGGACCAAATGTTGGGATGATCAGTGTCCCTCGCTGGTTGCTCGATTGGTTGCCAAGAAAAGACAAGAATTTTCGTATTCTGTTTGAGTAGATACTCGGTTTTTATTAGCTACAGTGGCTCTTACCTCGACGAGGTCTCGATTAAGAAGGAAGAAAAATGGGAGAAAAAACTGTGGCTGAGCGGTTTCCGACTTCAAGCAGACCTCAAAGCGACCTCTTAATTTTCATACGAAAACTAACTGCTTGAAATTTATGCTAGGTACGTTCAACTAGATATGGCGTGAACAATGTTAAAGAATTTATAGAAACAAGTTATATCCAGCCATTTTTAGCATCCATGCCAACCTCGTGAGGTTGTAAAATATGACACTGGAGAACTTTTTAAAATAACAAAAAAAGCAGATATACTGCTACTAGGGTTTGTGCATACAGTTTATCAGTAGAGTCTATCATTTACTTCGTAATCTTTGCAAGTTTAACTTTTGATAATAATTGAAGAACGAAAACAAATTAAGTGCGGTCTATCAATGTGCATAGCTTCAATTGGTGATGAATTTAAGCATTTTGTTGTATTGGGGGAAGCAATTAGAAAGAAGGCGAACAAAATTAGTTACCACAAAATCATCAAGTTTTTCCTTTCTTCCATTTTAAGTCGAAATTCCCAGAAGTATTAATTTTCCCCATGATTCTCCATCCCCGGTAATGTAACCAAGCATGCCCACAACCTACGTAAGAATGTGATGTGCGTGAATTGTGTATCTATAATGCCTTCGATAACCATTCATTTTGACTTATATTGAAACTGGATTTATCAGAAAGTTATAATTCTTTGCACTTATCTGTTTATTAAATGTTTTCCTTAATAGATTTGTTGGCTGATTAAACGATAAGATAATCATTATGGAAAAATCTTACCGGGGTTAATGAATTTAATGAAGAAAACTGTAAAAAAAAACTCATTCTCTGAAGAAAAAAAAAGTTCCTTACTTCGGCATCAACGTTGGGGCTTAACTCTTGTGGATCATAGTCATATAAAGCTATCATGCGTTTGACTGGTGTGTTAGCGTAAATATCGCCCCATCGATCTCGACTTATATTTCGCATACTTTGCGTAGTAGTTGTTGTGGATGTAGGTGCATTAGAAGTAGGGGCTGGTCCTGAGCCTGGTCCTACAATATTAGTTTGGGTTTCATCTACTTCTGTAACCATGTTATGTGGAACGTAGCCCCGTCTTCCTCGAAGCTCACCCCAGTAAAATCCATCACCGTCTTTATCTCCATATACCTGAAAGTACAAAAATTGAAATTTATTTGAATATTTTAAGACCGACAGCAAATATATTTTTATTATGTTCAGTGCAATAAAGATTTTTTGGAATACTGATGAACGAAATGTATGATAAACCTTCGGGCCTTTAACTTTCATGAGAACGCTTTTTGAATTCTGTTGAGCATAGGTAGAACACTAAGTAAACTCAACACTGACACTAGCCCTTTTTTATTATCCGCCATAATCCATATAGATCATCGAAATACATGCACTTACAACAACAGCCCATGATCCTGCTATTCATCGAGATCACGAATCATGATCTGAACATTTATTGTACTAGGTGGATTGTTTCTTTTTTCAATGTTGGTGTGCCTGTAAACGATAGCCATTAGCCAAGCCACACAGTCACGGTGCCAGACACGGTGCCAGACACAAAAAAATCTGGGCATAATAAAAAATCGAAACTAGCTACCTGCATGAATTTAAATTGTTATTGGGAAACACGTTTCTTTTTTATCATTCTATCTCATTCTAACTTCATTTTGAGCGGACCAGAGGTGCAAACTGCATTATGATTTCTATTACATTTTGAACTGATTGTAGGTAAACTCATTTCCTTTTAGAAACAAAACACACCATATAACGGAAGCCGTGTTGTTGTTTTCGAGCCTCTGGTCGTGAATTTCCGACAGTAAAAAGCATTTCATAAACATTTAGTAAACATTTAATAAATACTAAATCGGGGTCTACACCGGTAAAAACAGAAATGTTTGACAAACATTTCATAAATGTTTAAAAAAATCATTCGCTCGCATGAATACACCAAAATACCGAAATACAGCACCAAAATATTTGTTTATTTGTTGCATTTTTGAACGTAGAATTTTAAATTAGTTTTTTTTTAAAAACAATATCAAAAAATAAAAATTATTAATTTGATTCATATATACACCCGAGTTAAGCAAATGAAATCTCATGTCAATTGACAACATATTGTGACGTCACGTTGTACGGAATGTTTGCAATATGGCTGGTGGCAATATGAACTTTGTCATTTTCATACATTGTCCGTCGTGTTTTGAAAGCAACTGTTGCCACAACTCCAAAATGAAATTTTTCTATGATCCGTATTGTTTTATTTTCGTGATATGATTCGGATCAGATCACGCTGATAACAAAATACGGCTACTACTGTCATCAACTGGATTGTCAACGTACTTAAGGCCAGACAACTAGAGCTGGCGGCTCCAAACTTGAACCTCAGGGAGGGGTTATCTCCCCACTACTCTGGGTTATTGTCTTAAATGAGGCACTTATGCAACTAAGGGATAACGGGATGAGAATAACTGCCTACGCTGACGAAGTTGTGCTAATGGGAACCGAGCAATTAAATGGAGAACCCTCCATCCTTGACTCCTGGACCAGAAAATGCGGTCTACCAGTCAATCCCAAGAAGAATGAATTAGTATTGTTCACAAACAAAAGGAAAATTCCGCAGTTTGTCATGCCTTCTGTTGGCGGTACACCCCTCAGAATCTCTGACATCGCTAAATATCTGGGACTAATACTAGATAGGAAACTAAATTAGACAATGAATATAGACGAAAGAATCAATAAAACCACAATGGCATTCAACACATGTGGTAAAATCTTTGGAAAAACATGGGCCATCTCCCAAGATCAAGCAATACCTACGGAAGGTATCAGTGGCGTGGCGTGAATGTTTTAAAATGGGAAGTCGAAGCAAAATTAATCACATATAAAATAATATAAGAAACCTTACATCTGTGTACTTTGAAAGAAAATCATTCATTGTACATTTGCAAATTGGGTTCAAATTACTAAATTCACTTTAGTCATGCACTGCAATCTGCCAACTGAATTTGTAAACCAAAACACTTACACTACCTACCTCAACATACTACCTGCAATTATTATCCTCACAATCAGACAAGCAGAAGTAGAATAAATCGAACAACTCGAAGAAAAGCATGTTATTTTGTTCATTTCATAACCAAACAAACACGACATACCCAAAACACAACCCAGTGGCCATGGCCTGGCCAGTACCAGTACTCAGCTCTGGGAAGAAAAAAAAAGATACAAACAAATGTTCACTCCGTATTCGGCAGTCAAAATGAACTTTGTGAGAACCGCGAATAACTCGAAGAAAAGTGGGTTATTTTCTACAATGGGTGTTGAACAAAGAGGTGTCAGACTCACACAAAGTACTCAGGGAAGAAAAAAAGAGATAACAAGCAAATTTTCTCTCAAAATTAAATTAAATTGAATTAAACAGAGAAATCTACAAACTAACTAAAAATCGTTGTCCTCTCTCGTGGGTGTCATCACCGGACATAATTATGCTGAAATACCATACCAAAAGAATAAAAATCAAGACAGACGAGCTATGCAGAGAATGCGGTGATGAGGACGTGCATGGGCACGAAGCACACTTCCTATGCCACTGTCCAGCACCCTAGCACATCCGAAACAAAACTTTGCAAATACTATTTCGAGGACCTAGAAGAACTTACCTAAAAATCTAAAATGAGCTGCTTAAATTTGTAAGTGGCTCGGGTTGGCTCAGCAATCCGGAGGTTTCTCATAAGTTCCCAAAGTGTGGGGGGTCGTAAACCTCAAGGGTATCACAAAGGATCTAAATTGATTTAAGTGTGGTGTGTACTCACTTAACCTAACATAACCTAATCTTACTTTGAAGATTCTTTGGGCCGAAGAATTGAAGTTCATGCGCTCTAATTCGTATCTTCCTGACTAGGTCTATATCACAGTACAACCCGTACCGTTCTTCATTATACCTTCTCCCCCACACTTCTACGACACACACTGAACCAAAGATCGCAGAGGTAAATTTTTGCTAACAGCTATTGAGTATGTCTTCACCTGCCCTTGACAGGGTCCATGCCTATGTTCCATATATTTAGCAGAAAGGGGATGATAAAATACAAAATTTGCTTAGTTGCTCGTGAGAGGGCTTTGCTACTCAATTAGTTTTCAACCCCCTACCCATTGGCAAGAATAATTCTTCGCTTGATCTTAGCTCTGCAAGAATTTTTGGATTTCAAAGCCTATCCTTAATAATTATAAAATGAGCCAGTTAGCCAGTTGCAAGCTGCTCCAAAACGGTCATAGACTTACGTGACTGATGAACAAAGGGAACTAAAGCGACGTGAGACTGATTGTATCGAGGAAGGAAAACCTACTGTCATTCACCTCAGGCGCGATTAGACCCAGGACGTTTCCTGGGGGAAACGAACAAAACCAAACCCCAGTCCAGCTGAGAGGAACCCTAAAATTGATAGGGGCGCCTTATAGGGACGACTAGGGAAAGCGTATTGCTACCCACCTCACTCTCGGACAAGCTGACCGCCAGCTAACACGGATGACAAAACTGCACCCGCACCCGTACAGCTAAAGGTAAGTTCGAAGAGAGTTATACATGATAACACAATATCGCCGCCATCTATAAATAGAGGCTAATTGTACATCTTGGATGGCGTTAACGACTCCATCGTTAACAAAGAGGATGGAAGAGGAGGAACAAATTGTATATTTTCAGAATTTTGTGTATCTGTTAAAAATAAATTTAAAAATTAATATGTCTAGGACTTCGGAAATAACGGGTGATTTTTTAAGAGGTGTAGAACTTTTTTAAAAAAAAAAAACACAAAAAATTCGAAAAAATGAATGAAATATTTATTTGAATCGATAGTTTGAACCTTGCAATTTAATGTTTAAAGATAATTTCATGCAAATGATGACCGCGGCTGCGTCTCAGGTAGCCCATCCGCTGAGTCCAATTTTGGCATACTCTTTCACACATATCGGCCGGTATCTCACGAATGAATGCACGGATGTTGGCTTCCAGTGCGTCAATCGAAGCGGGCTTGTCCCTATACACATTAGCCTTGGCATACCCCCACAAAAAATAATCTAATCGTGTCAAATCGCACGATCTAGGCGGCCAATTGACCGGCCCGAAACGCCCGAAACGTGAAATTAACTGTTCACCAAACTCGCCTCGCAATTGCGCCATTGTTTCGCGTGCTGTGTGGCATGTGGCACCGTCTTGTTGAAACCACATATCATGCAAGTCAAGAACTTCCATTTCGGGCAAAAAAAAAGTTTGTTATCATCGCTCGGTAGCGTTCACCATTGACAGTAACGCTGCGATTCGCATCATCTTTAAAGAAATATGGCCCAATAATGCCGCCGGCCCATAAACCACACCAAACAGTGGCTTTTTCGGGATACATTGGTAGCTGTTGCAATGCTTTGGCTGATCTTCACTCCAAATGCGGCAATTTTGCTTATTTACGTACCCATTCAACCAAAAATGAGCCTCATCGTTGAACACAATTTTTCGATAAAAAAGCGGATCCTCGGCCAGCTTTCCAAGAGCCCATTCACCAAAAATTCGGCGTTGTGGTAGGTCGGCTGGCTTTAGGTCTTGCACCAGCTGTATCTTAAAAGGCTTTACGCCCAAATCCTTCCGCAAAATTTTCCACGTAGTGCTGTAACAAAGGCCTAACTGCTGGGAACGGCGCCGAATCGACATTTCGCGGTCTTCTGTCACACTAGCTGATACGGCCGCAATATTTTCTTCACTACGTACAGTACGTAAACGTGTTGGTGGTTTAATGTCCAACAAAGTAAATTTGGTGCGAAATTTGCTCACAATCTTCCGAATAGACTGCTCAGAAGGTCGAGAATGCCGATCATAAAATGGAAGCAGCGCGCGATGAACATTTCGAACCGAGCACGAATTTTGATAGTAAAATTCAATAATTTGCAAGCGTTGTTCATTTGTAAGACGATCCATGGTTAAATTGCAAACCAAACTGAAGCTGTTTGACAGTGACACAAGGTACTAAACACACGTCAGCTGTCAAAACCAGTGTTGCCAAAACCAAACCAGCTAAAAAAACACCCTTTAGATATTCTACTGAAAAAAAAGGATAGCTTTAAAACTACTTGAACAAGTCGATAGTAACTGTCTATCAGATATAGCTCTTTGACGGCAATGCCTTTCTTTGCTGTAAAAAAATTTCACGAAAATGTAAACAAACTCCACCAGTTGTCAAACTCAAATGCACTTGTATTGGTAAATCTGAAGAAAATCTGATAAAATATCTAGATTCTCAAAAGTGCTCTGAAATCTGAAAAGATGCCTTTTTTTGTACCAAACGAACATAAAAATTGCTCTGAGGGCAAAAAAGTACTCTGAGAGCGCCCAGTCGAATACCACATTATTATTAGCAAAACACAAAATAGGAAATGCCGATCTGTCAATTATCATTTATGCAAATCGTTTTTGTAGTACGATTTCAATTGTTTTCTAATGCTACTTCACGATTGTTTAATGAGTGCATTTATGTCGTTATAAAATCCCTTTCAAATTATTCAATAAAAGGAACACAGTTTAATTGAATGCTTTGATTTATTCGTAGGCTTACGATGCAAATCAAAACTTATTGGTGGTCTGAACATGAACATAACAATTGCATCGTTATAAAGTGATTATTTTTAAAAATAGAAATAATAGCCGGTTCATTCATTTCAGAATAAATTAAAATCTCACGTAGGAAGCGTGTTAAGAACCTATAAATACAAGTTGATCTATTAAAAATTGTATGGATTATATATTACTTAAATCGCGAAACTTAGAACCCGACAAAAGTTTAAATTCTCATTGAAAAATATAAAGTGCACATTTTTATTCACGAAAGCAAGGAAAAAGGAAAACCAATCAAAAAGCTAGAACTACCGTAAACAAGATGAAACGGAGAAAAACAAAGAAATATATGCTTCAAGTGTTTAGAAATAAAACGAAAATGCAATACTTTTAAATTTTTTGCATACATTTTTGCAAATTTGTGTTTGCTAGACTTAAAAACCATTTGCATTGTTGTATTGCAATGAAAAAAATAGAAAACATTTACATTTAACTTAAAATAATTTATAATTATAAACGCTCCGGCTGAACAAAAGCGGATTAGATTCGCTCCTATTACGAAATGTAATACCGTGATTTCGGACACTTGTCTTCAAAATGGCATTAAGGGAGGATTTATTTAGCTAATGCTTGAGATGGCTTTCTCAACATTAAAATTTAACTCTACAGTAAGCGATATTCTGGCAACTATATTTGTTTATTGGTAAAGGGATTTTGGAAAGTGCGTAGTGTAAAGTTGATTAGAAGGAGAGAAACACTTGCAATCAAATGGAGCACCCATGCCCACACAAAACTTAACAAACAGGCAAAACAAAATAAAATGCTGGAAACATGTGAGCGACGACAATCGGTATTTCTATTTATCTTTCATTTAATAATTTTCTGTGAAGTGCAGCATCAACATGGTGTGACGTTCAATTGGTATGCTACACACTAGAAGAAGACTAAAAATTAGGCATATCAAAAAAAAAATCGTCTTTCTTTTGCCTTTTCTGGTGTGAGTTAGCAACAGTCGTTTTTGCTTTGTTTGTTTCTGATTTATATGGTTTGGGCTTAGCCTAACATCTGCATTATTCTAGATTCAACTGAAGCGACAGCAGACTAAATATTTCAAGACTTCGAAGATGTCTCTCTATTCCACTATGAACACAGTAAACCTCCTGAATAAGAAAATGGTTTTGAAAAAATTGCCAAGCTTTTTACATTAGCTAATTTATTTCACTTCAAAGCGTTAAAATCGAAAAGGTTTTATTTGTATGTGCGATGCACGTGTTTCAAAATAGTGCGGAAAATAGTTTTACTTTTTTTGATGTTTGATGGGGTTCCGTGAACATACGTTAAAACAATAGGTACCAAACAAAAAAACATTTTTATTTTATATGGGAAATCGGACGTATATCCACAAACATGGCACTTACGTCAAACCAATATTCAATCAAAATGGCTTATTTTTGTGGATATACGTCAAAAGGATAGTAGACATCTCAGGATTGGTTAGAGATATACCCAAATACGATGATATATTCGGAAAGAGCGGACGCGAAAACATAAGTCTACGTAAATGTCAAACCAAATCTTGGGTGACGAAATGGTTTCTGCTCGGAGTGCAATAGTTAAATGAAATTATTTTAAGTGCTCCAGGATTTGTAATGTTTTTCGAAAAAAAATAAGATTTTTATCTATAAATGCGAGTGGGGTTTATACATCAGCAAAAATATACATCCGTTTTAATTTTAAGGAATTATAAGACATAAAGCAGTTACCCTTATAGTATCTCCTTCTCGAAATGGAAGTTCCTCATCACATCCGTCGGGATTCGGACTCATTGTGCTAGGATCATAATCAAACATTGCAATAAAATACCGGGCTTTCTTTTGTAGCTGTTGCTGCTGTTGTTGTTGTTGTTGGTGCTGCTGCTGTTGTTGTTGTTGTTGCTGTTGCTGTTGTTGTTGTTGTTGTTGTTGTTGTTGTTGTTGCTGTTGTGTTTGTTGCTGTTGAGGATTAAGTGGCCCCCTTGAGCCAGGTACTGGTATAAATCGGTTTTGATTAGCCCCTTGTTGCATATTATATGGCTGTTGTTGTTGCTGTTGCATGTTCAGTGGGGCATTGGAACGTATTTGGGCAGTGTTTCGCGGTGTTGGGGCAGGGTTGAATCCCTTTGAGGAAAAAAAACAAAAATAATGAAGATTAATAAACGATATATTTTATCAAATACTCTTGGTTGAAAATTTGTCATTTAATTTATTCAACAAAGAGTTATATTTGTAATTTATGTATTTTGGTGACCAATTGGCATGCCTTTCTACTTTGTTTTTGTAAATAGTTTCTTCAATAGACTTAGCATTAGCCACTATTGGCCATATAAGGGATTTATATGAAATGTAACTTGCAACAAATATTAATAGCATAAATTATACAAATACATACCTATGCCATGAAACGTAAAATATTAAGGAAATTATAACTTGCACAATCGTTCAAAAAGTGCATTTATGTAGGTATGTACTTATATTCACTTTAAATCAGAAGCGCAGAAATCGGTTTACCTGCGACTTCATACGATTATTTTTTTTAGATACTTCTTAAATATGATCATAACGGAAAGTACTACTTAGGAATCGAAACTTAACTAATACTAATGGGTAGGATGCTTTGGAGAGGAAAACCCTATCCCACATTTTGCGTTGTAAATTATTTTAATTTTCTTGGTCCAGTTTTATTCGAAAATCACATAATAGCTCCAGCACGTGTTGAATCGGGTCGTCCGTCAACGAGCATTACGTGACGGAATTTTTTGTCTCACATCAAGTAAAGTCAACTAAAGAGCCCAACCCATAGAATCCGTCGCGCCTGTTGCGGCAAAGTTTTCGACTGACAGGTTGATAGAATACGTGGTAGCTTATGGAAGGAGACCCATAAGTAGCGCACGTGCCGTATGGGACGGATTAAGTAGGCTTACTTCCTACTTTTCTGTCCGTCGCAACAGTTGACAGTTGGCAAATCGTGAGAATGACCCTCTTAAGGGCAGAAATATTCTTACAGGATTGGACAATCACACGCATTGATCAGACGAACATCCAAAATTCCCAAACTATTTCACCTCAATGAAACATTTTTCATAATTTTTTTTTACACATTTATACAATTTATTACGGTTAGTCATAATTTTATATCACTTACCGATAGGGATAAATGCTATTATTAAAAACAAAACTGCTATTTAACGTTCAAGTAACGAGCTAAACTACTTCCAGAGCGTGAAAAACTAATGAAAACTAAATCTCAACTCGCGATGACACACGATTTTTTTCACTGCAGCGCCTAGTTGGTGGTACAAATAAGTTTTTTATTATTAGGAATAGAGTTGTTGTTGTTGTTATTTCGTGTTGAAAATTTGTACTTTAATTTGCTTTACTGATATAGATGTTCAATAAAACACACCTAATGGGACAACTTTCTTATGTCGTTTCTGAAGCCATATTGCTATGCCATCGCTATAAAAATATCAACATGAGGAGCTTTCCTATAATTCCTACCACGTAAACAAGATGGCCGACCTAAATACGTGTCACGTTTTTTTGCTGTCCCTCCCAGTCGCACGGCTATTTAATATTTAGCATCCCTTTAATCTTCCGTGTTAAGAATGCGTGAGCGTGTAAATACAGCATTACTTTTACAGACTTGTTCTTATGTGAAATTATTATCTCTTTGGTTTCTATTAAGCTTTATCAGTAGTAATAGTTTGTCCCTGGTATTAGAAAGTTTCTTTTCTCTTTCAAAATGTAAAACCAGGTGCTGAGCTTTACGAATACATATAATATGATCTTGCATTATAAAATATGAAAGATATTATTAGTCTCTTAATAGGCAAGTTAGTCTGAGCAGGGGATGCGGGTGAGTAGCACACACTCGAAACTCTTAATACTGAGTAGAAGATTCCGGAGAACGCAACCAATTCACGCTACGTGTTATAAAAAAAAATTAAAAGGCAGATATTACCGGCGTAGAAATAAATTGTTTGAGGATTTTTTGTTGCGTTTCTCGAGCACTAGCCAGAATTCTAATCAGAACTCTTCGGAACTCCGAAAAAAAGATTTGTATTATTTCTATTTGTTCTAACTTTTTTGTGTTTGGGTTTGGAAATAAATTGTTTTAGAGCACTAATCAGAACTCATGCAAACAAAACATATCTTTTTGAAATTTTATCAATTTTCAAAATTCTATAACTTTTTTGTTTATGTTGCGAAATTTTTCCTTGTTTAGAGAACTCCAGAACTCTTGGCGTAGTGCATTAAGTTGATAAAAAAAAAAAAATCTTTGAAAATGGAGTGCTGTCATAGAATCGAAAAATATTTTTTTTGTGTAATTTGGCATTTTTTTTTGGAAAAAAAAACAATGAAGAACTCTAGAACTATGTTGTCACTATGCGAAGAGAAAAGAAAAATCTAATATTTCACAAATGGGGTGCTCCGTGAATTTAGCAACCCACAATTAAAAAAATAATAATAAACGAACAGAACTTTTCTTAGCCACCCGGAACTCTAAACAAAAACAAAATAATTTAACAATGGCGTTCCAAGTTCACACACCCTACGAGTCGAATATGTGCCAGCAAAGCCGTAGAGGTAACTTTCGGGATGTGTTATTCCATACATCCTATATACTTTCAGCCTTATTTATTAGAATTAGCTAAAACACACCTAAGCACCTGTTTAGTTATGCAGTGTATAACTATTTACACAGCTTTTTTTTACACCATTCCAAAACATCTCATTTATAAAATATTTTTCCATTTTTTTTTTAAATACGATTTCAAATACAAATAGGAATTAAAACGATGGTATTAAAATGGGAAACGCTAAAATAAAACGATCGGAGATTTGGTACACCTATGTCAATGAGGTCGAATCCGCTAATCTGATCTAGGTACGGTTGACTGAAAAAATCGGTTAACTGAAACACAAAATTTTTTCACGTATTTTTCTTCAACTATCCGAAGTTCGCTTATGGGAAAATGCCGTGAAAAAATAAATGTGAGAGATAATGGTGTTTCATTCAAGCGGAGTCGACTGAACGTGCGTTCAGTGTGATATGCTATGTACATTAAAACAAAATCAGTGCTACCATATTCTTGGAAGTGAGTTATCATACAATTTAGTACTTTTATCATACGAGACATGAAATTATCAAACAGAATTTGTAAAAGTGAGGTGGTCCTTACTAGAAAATAAGAATACCTCCATTCATTTTACATGGTTTGTTAAGCGGGACAGAACCTTACAAATTAAATAATAAATTATCTTGGGCTGTATGCGGATTACAATCTGGGGTAAACAGAACACTTGACCAGATTTTTGAGCACCGTGTGTCTTTGGTTTGTATTCGAAGTCTCTCAAAAATGTCTCGTATGTAAAAGAGACATTTAGCCAAAGATCGAGCTAACTGAAGAGTTTATTGGTTCAGGAGTAAGCTGTCAAAAACCCGTATTTTTTATAGCGAACGTAATAATACTATTTTTTTTCTTCGCACTTTTATGCTTAACATTTCAAAGCAATTTAATTTAAGAACTTTTTAATGCGCTCTAAAACAATAATTTAGTTAACAAAACACACCGTACTCATGAAAATGAATTCACAAACGTCAGCAGTACGTCAAACACATATATGTACGTATTGACGGAGCAGAGTAAAGAATCATAAGAAAAAAATATTGTTCCAATCAAAAACGACATAATTGTTCTTTGTTTGCTAAGGCTAATTTGAGTATTTTCTGCATTTAAAGTGTATCTCAAAGTTCACATAAAATTTTATTTTGCGCTATTTGTGCGGTAAAGACGTCGTGGAAGTTGACAGTTCAGGGTTATGTCAGAACCTTAAATTATTGCCACACGAAAGAACAACACATTTTTATTGTTAAACAATATCTAAAAATGTTGAAGCTTTGGTAGTAGTTGACAATTTTTATACTTTAACGGCGAGGCTCAAATTTTGCTTTCTTGGTGTCAATGAAATCCAGTCACAGAAAAATGGTTACAAAAAATGTCCACAAATGAGTCGAAATTAAATTTACAAATTTAAAAGTATAACCTGTTGATTTCTATTCAATTTCTTGCAATATTTTGGAGACAAATTTTGGAATGCTTATTCTGAATTATTCACAGAAACCATTACCTTTTTTTTTATTCGAGATCTATTGAATAAAAAATAAGTTCAATGAGTTTGAACTTGGTATGAAAAAAAAAAAACACCAATATTAACAAACCAGGCATATATTTGTGGTTTTATATTATTTTGACTAAAGTAGAAAAAACGTAGTAGAAGGAAATCCATAGCTGCAAAATGCGAAGAATTGAGCCCACCTGCGACCGCCACTGTTTGGTGGATTTTCTCACCGAAATGTGAAGCCAATATCCTCTCCTGATGAAACAAAAGACGTTTTTCTTTTTTAGTTCAGAGCTGAGCACTGTGTGCTTGTTGCATGTGTAATCAGCTTTTTCTTCAGTCAATTTATTCTGAGCTTATAGGGCGCGCTCTGATGTGTCTGAGCTAAAAAAGAAGCACGAACGTTTTGTATAAGAGTTCAAGTTCTACTCTGAACTAAAAAAGAAAAACGCCTACAGATTTTATAAACTGTAGACATCAAAAGCTTTGCTGAATCAGCTCTTAGTTTAAATATCACGAATATTATGAAGGTTAAGGACGTATGTCCACTGCGGTAAATGATTAACTTCGGCTAATTTTCTGACATTATAAAGGTTTTTCAATAAGAGCGCTACAAAAGGATATCAATGAAATTCTTTATTTCTGTGAAAGTACGTTCGATGCCATTATGTATGGAACTCGATTTCTTTTTCATGGCCACCACGGGCACGCTTGCAGAAGTCCAGACGCTGAGCCCAATTTTCGACGGTTTTCAAGCATAAATCGGCCGATACTGCTGCAATTTCACGTTCGATATTCGTACGAAGTTCATCAATCGTCGCTGGCTTGTTGGCATAGAACATAGACTTGACGTAGCCCCACAGGAGATAGTATAACGGCGTCAAATCGCACGACCAAGGCGGCCAAGCGACTGGACCATTTCGGGAGATAACACGTTCTCCAAACTTGGCTTCCAATAAATTGATTGTGACATTCGCTGTGTGGCTTGTGGCGCCGTCCTGTTGGAACCACATGTCCTCCAAGTCCATATCATCCAATTGGGGCCAAAAATATTCGGTTATCATTGAACGGTAGCGATTCCCATTCACAGTAACGTGCCGGTCTTGATCATCACGGAAGAAGTACGGCCCAATGACGCCGCCGGCCCATAAACCACACCAAACCGTAATTTTTTCGAAATGGCAAACCTTACTGAAGAGAAATGTCGAAAAAGCGGCAAGAAATTCAGCGTCGTTTGCTGTCCCTGTCGCTCTACTTTTGTAGCGTCCCTGTTGAAAAACCCTTTATATAAGCGAATTCAACGTTTTGGCTCAAATCTGTGGCGCATCTCACGGCGACATCTCAACTGTCTGTTGAAGTTGAGGATTGATCACACACAGCTTTGTATTTGTGCATCTCTTTTCTCTTCTTTGATATCTCTCTATCCATATTATAATGTGGCTTTGCAAATTAACTTCCTTAACCAATGTGTCATACTGTAACATATATGAGAGTGTTTAGATAAAAGTTCACATAGCTTGAAACTGTAACTCCTAAGAATTCACTCTTAAAATAAAGTAAAATTCAATGATTTTAGTTAGTGTTAACAGTCACTTTTGAGAACTGTTTAAAATAAATCTGTGAAATTTAATGTTTGTTTTTTTTTTTTAAATGTGTCCCAGAACCGCTAACACCTGATAGTGTCAATTTAATTATCATGCACGTGTGCTTTGCTCCTGAACAAAGCTGTATTTCCCCTGGTCGTTACAATTTAAATTAAATATGTATTGTGGGTAGGTTATCTGAAATGTCAAACTTTAATAGTTTAACTGCCTGATCACAATGGGGCCCCGGTAGTAGTGGTACGTGATATCCAACCGAGAGGCGATGCATTTACAGAATACACCCACATTTAATAGTGTAGCAGGACAACATTAATTTAAATAACTTACTGCCAAATTATTTTAATAATTGCATAAATAATACTGCAAGATAAACTATCAGTAAGGTTTACTGCAATATGTCAACTAATATAAATAAAAAGGTGGCCATTAAGTACTACCGCAACTACTACTTACTACAGCGCAGCGGCGCGACCCAATGATTCGCGCTATATGTAATTTGCGTATTTCATCTTTGATAGCACCACTACTAACGCGGCCTTATTGTGTTTAGGCAGTATATCACATAGTTAAATATTAAGTAATGTAGGTATTTCGTAAAACTAGAATGATTATATTATACTATCCCATTAGTACGGGAGTTGTTAATAGATAAATGTGTTTAATGAAACATAAGATATTTAATAGAGGTAACAATGCAAACAAAAATCGTATTAAATTATTAAACGAAACTACTGCGTTAGTATTGAATCACCAAAAGGATTTCGAAAAAAATATATTAAATTAAAACTTACATTCTCATGGGGGTTCACACTCTGGTTTTTTGAGAATAAACCACCAAGTAGCCCACCTAATATGCCAGAGCCGCCTTCTGTCTGCATTTAAAGTGTTTTTTAATTATCATTATGTTTTGTATGTGATGTGTTCAATATGCTTAAATGTTTTCGTTTTAAAGGAATAATCTATATTTAAATATAAGCAAGGATCTTTAAATAAAAATAACGTTCTTGAGGCAAAAGCTCTTGTAATAAAAATATTAAAAAATTATGTAAACAACGGCAAAGATCATGTATAATATGAAATGCCAGGTATTTTGTTAGATCAAGTGTTACATTGTGTAGATAGGTATAGTTTGCCAAATACCATGTTTGTGAATGTTTCATTTTATATATTCTGTCAAAAAAAATTAAATGTAGTAAAAATAGTTTTTACGGAGCCGTATAAAATGCTATTGTGTTTAGCGTTTTAAGAAAACCCTGGCATTCTCAGCTAGGACTTTATTTCACATTGCCAATGAAGAACTTTTGCGTAGTAGGAGTATGCCCTTTACAAAACTAAAGCACGAAATAAAACAAAAGAAAATTCAAAATAGCACTGTTCGTATAGTGGAGCGGTAGACATAGACAAAAGAGAAAATGCCGTTGCGTTGGATATTTCTACTTGACAACGATCCTAATCAAACCACAAAACATGTAATTGCCTAAAAATGTCTGCAGTAACATCCCCAAGTCGGTAAATCAAAATAAGGCTTATACCACCAAATTTTGTTGTAATTGTAATTTGTAATTTTTTTTTTTTAAATTTTGAATTTCAAAACATTCAGTTTTGTCTCTTAGTTTTTAATGAAAACCATTTAATTGTTTTGTATATGTATTTTATATGCTAACAGTTATAATAAAATTGTTAGTACTGGATTAATGACCGATATTCTATATACTAATAGGAAAAAGAAGTTCCCTGATTTTTCTCTATTTCACAGGATCCTATTTCATACTCTGGTTTTGGCCAACACTATTATGTAGAATTGTAGATGTGTAGTAGTTACAAGGTACATATTAAAAATATATGAATGTAAGGTTGAAAGATTTAACTGATTTGAAATGTATTGAGAAACTTGGAATTTGTTATCTAAAATAAGAAGTAGGTTGTATATTGCTGCAATTTTGAAAGCCGGTACAGGCTATATAGTATTAAAAAATATTACATACGTTTTCATTAATGATGAAGTCGTATTCTACAAAAAAGTATGTATTTATATTTTGCGGAAATAAAGTTGTAGTTCCCAATTTAAGGAATGAGTCTAAAATGGGTCGGATATCTTATTGTGAATATTAGGGATACATTTTGCCAGCGTAAAAGCCATTCGTGTTATTATCTGTGAGTGGTTTCACACCAAGTAGGTATAGTTATACTTCTTGTAAATATTTTTAATTCATCTCAAATATTTAAAGTAGTATTTTGTGCTTTAACAGTATCTTCGTAGCTGGAGCAAATATTTGACAAAAAATGCTCACAGACCTGACTTACTTATAATGGCCATCTCTAGAGAGTCGACCACAATGCGTTGCAATGCAGACGTCCCCGCATGGCACGCACTGCTTGAAAATCAAACTTTGCCCGCATAAATCTATATACAATAAATATTTTTTGCGTGAGAAGTCCAAAAATGAAATATTTCTTTTAAACATTTCGCAACATTTTTATATGTGTTTAACTATATTCCAATAATAAATTGGAGAAGAAAGCTATTTAAAAAATAAAAAATGTATGCATTATCGTGTTTTTTGTTGGCATTTTAACTGATCTCGACACCTGTGGATGCGACCATCGTGGGCATTGTAATTCCTCTATCAAAAGGAGTATATTAGTGATTATCTTACAATACAAAGATAAATCGAATCATAGATTCAAAATCAGTAATTAAATTCTTTAAAAACTGAAATCTACAAACCACTAACACAAAAATCACCAATATGTATAAGAACTAAATTATGTGTAGATTACTCCTAGTCAAGTTGGAACAATTTTGTTTGTTCATGTTTTCAAAGCTTTTTCACTTTTAATCTGTAATAACCTATAAAAACACTTACAAAAACATTAATATGCCTTACTTGTTGTGGATGCCCTTGGATAGCCTGTTCTTCATGCTCCATCTGATGAGGAGTTGGTCCCATGACTCGTCCAGGAGTCATTATTGTAACTGGGCCTTTTCTTGTAGCTGCAGTACGTACAAGGTCTATAAATTAATTTTATACAAATTAATGCATATTTTTGTTAAACATGGTCCAGGTCGATATGACGATACATAATTCAATAAACTAGAGACATGTCCCAATGCATATCGTGACATCTAACATCTAACTGTCAGTTTTATCTGCTTTCAAATTTAAAAAAAATACTTCCAAGCTTTAACCGTCTCAACTAGAAAATCATCAATTTAAATTAGTCACAAAATTGAATGTCAGATGTTCGAAAGAGTAAAATGATTATTTGCGACTTTTCTTTTAGGTATCGAACTTCATTTCCTAGCCCAATTGCACAATTGCGTGGCCTAATTGGTACTATTGTAAATTTCCTTTTTTATAGCCCATTGCGAATTTACGGCCGAAATTTGTCAAAGAAACCGTGAATTAAATAATGCAATTGGAGAGGCACCTGGCTTCTTACAACTCACTGGATAACTACCAACGGTTGCCTTCTTCGCAAAAATGTAAAGCAGCCGACTCCATCTATCGAGTTCGTCAAAACCATTCGGATTCTCTACATAATTTGATTACACGTTTTACTCTCTTAAAAGCTCGTAAATTGCGGATACTATATTACGCTATTAAGGACGTGTGTATGTCTATTGTGATAGATAATTATCTTCGATCAGTTTTTCGAAAAATAATGGAATGGTGTTCTGAGCGCATGATAATAAAGTATTTTGTTTTACGGTTGGAGTTTGATGAATTTCTCTTTTCAGCATTCACATTCAATGTCAGAAAATTAGCCGATGATCATTATTTAGCGCATTCGACACACGGCCCTAATAGATAATAAGTAATTTATTATTGTGTAAAATGTCTTTTTATACTTACTTGGAATTAAAATTGGTGCACTGTCCGCTGATTGTGAATCACGGGATTTTGTTCTTATTGTCACAGCTCTTGGATTCAAACCAGTTAGTTTTCCGATGTCAATTAGCGCATGGTCGCCGGTAGGGGAATTAATGTCAGTTACTTTTTTGCCATCAGCGTATACTGAATATCCCGTAACAGGTCCTGAGGAAGATGGTCTGTTAACTGGCTGCCATGTAACAAGAATTGTCCCGTCTTGAGGACCAGCCTCCAATTGTATGTCCTGCAATAATATTTTTTTTAATGATTTGGAATTCTTTTTATGATTTATAGTATTACCTGCGGTGGATCTGGAAGTCCCTTTGCAAGAGTTCGGAAATCTGCATAGGCACCTGGAGCTTCTTCCGTTGGACGACCTCCATGAGGCGGAATGCGGCCTGAGGCTCTCAAATGCTTTGCACGTACCGTTACTCTATATTGTGTGCTTGGTGATAACCCAGTGATTGTGTGTCGGTAAATTCCAGGTTTAACAACACGTACTTCTACATTATTTACACAAATGATGTGTTGGTGATTTGAATTGGCTGGAAGCCATGATATCACAGCAGAGGAACAGGTTATATTTAGAGCTCGAACTGCTGATGGTCCTAAATGGGAAGTGTCACGACCGATAATCATTGTACATGCCGCGTCGCGTGATGTTTTACGAGTTTGTGCAACACTACGCACACTTATTCTATGAGGCTGTAATAAAAAGCATTCGTTGAAAAATGTTTGTTACTTATCTTTTTGGTTTACCCTGGTGGAATCAACTCCTTCTATTAAAGCTCGAGTCCTCTCAGTAGCCTTGACAGTTACTTTAAGAACACCATCAACATATACATGATAACATTCTATATTCATGTAATTAGTTGGCTCTCCGGGAGACCATCCAATAAGGACACTTTTATTCATTTGTCGCTCAAGAGTTAAGTGCTTCGGCGCGGGAACTAAAATTATAAAAGAAGTATGTAAATATGTACTTTAATTTTCAGGTTAAGGAAGCTTTAGAAAATTTAAAACAAAAATAAAAATTCAAAATCAGCTCATGTTTTCAAATAATTTAATCTTTTGCACGTATTTTCAATTTTTATTTTCCCAAATATTCGAAATTTAAAAAACCTGTGCTGGCTTTGGGAAATTTGAGAAAATAAGAGTTAAAAATTCTCTCGCTATTTAGGCCGGACATGATACTGAGCGCATTATGGGTGTCTTGTATATTATGCTTTTATTCTACGTCTCGTCGAGAAAATCGGAGCTGTTTATCCTCGGATGGAGGAAGGTTGACCGAAACAGTCTTACCTTCGCCTGTTATCCTCAGACAACTCAAAAGAAGAGAGGAGAATGCGGATAACTAATGGACTAGATGTCTTCGGGTAGACGGGTGGTCACCGTATCCGTAATACCCTCGCCTGTATCCTCTGGCAACTTATCTAATAGGGCGGATAGGGCAAAAGCGTAGGTTGTAGGTAGCTAATTACTACGCCTATTGCGTGGTTTTCAACTTGGTCAAAAGGTGAGTTTGACCGACTGACGGTTTGTTTCGGATATACGAGGGGTGGCCGAAACAGTCTATCCCTCGATTGTAATCTACAAACAGCCCGTCTAAGAGATGCCAGTATTCTCGCAAATTTGCAAGAGCTGTGCAGGTGCAAAGAAGATGAAGAATGGTCTCTTCTTCCTCCTCATCCATGCAGCTCCTGCAAAAGTTATTGTAGGGTGTTCCCAACCTGCGAGCGTGCCTACCTATCAAACAGTGTCCTTTTAATGCTCCCACTACGGAGCTGATTCTGTTTCTACTTATAGAGAGAAGTCTCTGAGTCTTTTTAGCATCTAGCTTTGGCCAGATTTTCTTGGATGTGACGCAGGTATTTATGCTGTTCCGCCTATTGCTTGCGACCCTTATTTCCTCTTTGAGTACGAAGATATGATAGATTGCATAGGAGCGTACGGTTCACTGTTGTTGGCTAGTTCGTCCGCTTTGCAGTTGCCCGGAATGTCGCTGTGACCTGGAACCCAGCACAGGGTTACTGAACATCTATCCGCAATCTGGTTAAGAGATTCCCGGCATTGTTTTACCAACTTTGATCTGGTTGTTGGTGTATTCAGGATCATTTATGGCTGCTTGACTATCTTTGTAGATGACGATAGCTTTCCCGTCTATCGCAAACAAGGCAAGTCTGCAGGCTGCCTCTCGTATTGCCATCATTTCAGCCTGAAAAAAAAAACGCTACAGTGGTCTGGGAGGCGTAAGGCAATATTGATTTCGGAGAAAGAAATCGAGAGAAATAGGCCAGGGAGAATACTCATATGGCCTTTCTGGTAGTTGGTCCATTTCTGAGATTCTCTAAGTCTTAAGGCTGCCGTCTATGACTAATTTCCCGTAGATATCGACAGGAAAAAGGTAAGGTATTGTGTCTAAAGCGGCCGAAGGAGAGGACCTGAGTGCCCCTGTGATGCGTATAATGGCTGATCTTTGTATACGTTCCAAAGATCTAGAGTTACATTTTTTCTCTGGTGCGGGCCACCAAACCAGTATTCCATAAAACAGAATAGGTTTGACCACCGCGGTGTGAAGCCATTTTGTTACCCTAGAACGAAGGTCCCATCTTGGACCTAGGGCCTTCCTACAGGTATGGATAGCAACCGCAACCTTTCTTGTGCGGTCCTGAGTATTAAGCTTCCAATCAAGCTTACTGTTGCCAAGGAATAAAAATAAATAAAAATAAAATCCCTGCTAGAATATTTAATTCATCAAGTGTAGCATCAGTAACCTATCACATACTGATGATACTTGCACTTCTACCTCCAACTTTTATTCCAAGTGCCTATAAAGACATCATATCAAGTATTGTTTTAATGGATAACAGAGGAATATTTGTTACTTTTGGAAACCCAATGGATAAACCAAAGCGTGAAAAGCCGAAAACAGTGCGTACACCCGAGAAAATTTGCTGTTGTGGCAGAAAGTGTGCGTGAAGCGCCATCAACATCAATTCACCGTTGTTCTCAACAATTGAACATTTCGGAGACATCATTGAGACGAATTTTGCATAAAGACCTTGGTATGACGCCATACAAAGTCCAATTGGTTCAGGAGTTGAAGCCAAATGACCATCCAATGCGTTTTCGCTTCGCTAAGTGGGCTACACTCGATGTTTTGCGCCCTGTTTTTGAAGATCGCATTATCAGCCGCAGAGCTGATGTCGTTTGGCCACCTCGGGGCTGCGATTTGACACCGTTGGACTATTATTTGTGGGGTGCCGTAAAAGATAAGTGCTACGCCGACAAGCCAGAGACAATTGACGCTTTAAAGGACAATATTCGTGAAGCCATTGGTGAAATACAGCTGCACACAATCGATAATGTGCTTAAAAATTGGACCGATCATGTAGGCTACTGCGGAAGGATTGTACTTTCAAATAAAAAAAGAAATTTGAGAAAATATTCAGTAGTTTTTTTTTATAGCATTTTCCAAAAAAAAAGTTATTTGGTGGACCCTGTATAAGGGCAACTTTAGCCATAGAGGCCTATAATAATATACTCGGGCGAATAGTTGCCAAAAACTTAAATTTTTTAAATTTATTTATATCATCCGTGATGAAGAATTTTTTAAGAACCGATCTTTTGCCTTGCTTGCTAGTAGGGGGTCAGGAGTTCTGTAGCAATATGGTTCCCAAGGAACACGAATCCTTCGATTGTGATGCGTAGTATGCAGATGGTGTAAAACAAATTTTCCGGTGGTTTCCAAATGGACAGCGAAAAATTATTTGCGGAGGGTTCCATCAGCTGCTGCACAAATAGCAGTGTTGCCATCACCAGCTATTTATCTTATACTCGAACTTTTCGCTGGCTCCTTAAAATTGTCATTTGGGAATTATCCTAATTTAGACTATTTACTTTAAAGTTTGGGAGTTTTAAGACCACTTAGGTATTTATTCGTATAAGGCCTCAGTTTCATATAGCCATACGTAAGACGAAACCGTAAAAAAGTCTTCTGCTTTTTTGACCACTTAAACTTGATGGTTGAACTCAATCTGGGTCTTCAAATGTTACTTATCAATTATAATGTTATAAAGTTTATCAAAATAAATTAGCAAATTTTCTTTAAATTTTCAAAAGGAGATCGTTAATGATTTCGTTGTGCTATACTTTTGTTTTGCAACCGACTATTCGGGAAAAAACCACACAAAATCAAGCCACAGGCATTTATGTAGTTTGCCGGGACTTGCGAGAAAATATTCTTCTTTTGCCTACCAAACAGGCAATAGCGGTGGATAACAGGCAAAACTATAAGTGTCCGTATGTCAGTCAAGACTTTGAAAACACAATTGAAGCTATTATTTAAAACAATAAACAAAACTTTACAGACAATTTGTTTCTTGTTATTAATATCAAATATTTGTTATAATTTGGCAATTTTTCATTACTTTGGGGTGATATTCCCCTTTTCTTTAAATTATTGTTTTTCTTCATTCTAAAAAGACCCAAAAAATGTAACATTGGGGCAGCGTTGTCGTTTGCCGATTTTATTCTTTATTGAACGAAAAAGAATGGAAAAAATGAATAAAAGTACATTTGTTTTTGGTTGAAAATAAATGTCCTTGTTGCACGGTTTGTTTTTTTTTGCTATGTGGATGAGTATTTTTTTCGGCTCGTTCCCCTTTTTTGTCCTATTTTTTAAACGCTGGCATAAAGGTATAGTTTTACAAGCAAAAATTAAATTTTACCTCAAATTATCAATGATAAAAGGTTGTTGTTGCTTACTATTAATATAATTTTTCGTCGCCTTTTTTCATTTTTTAATTCATGTTGTGGAAAATGGTTTTGCATATCTACTATTAGCTGTTATTATTTTTCTAAGTTGGTAGGTATCAAAAAATCTTTTTTAGATTTTTATGTATTCTCATATCTTAGACCACGTAATTTTTGAGACTAGAAGTAGCAGTTGCAACAAATTAAGATGTCAAAATCAAAGCGATCATCACAACCGTCTAAACAAGCATTAAAAAAAAGTCTGAATTTAGAAACTTAATTGGAAATAATTAAACAATTAGAAAGGAGTGAAGGACCCTCTCCTGTCGGTTTTTTTTTCAATATAAATGAGTCCACGGTTCGCACTATTAGAGCGAATCAAGATTTAATTAAGTTATTTATAAAGTAGGGGTCCAATACTGGAGAAGATGAACACTTTGCCAATCTCTTAAATTGAAGACAATATCAAGAAAAAATTGGGAGTCGACTCTGTTACTGTTTCACACAAAGCAAAGTATATTTTTGATCATCTTCAACGGGAAAAAGGAGTTGAAGCAGGAGCAGAATAAACGAATTTGGCAGTAGATAAGCAAGAGATATTTGATAAATTCCGGAAGCGTATAAGTCTCCACGGCATAAAATTCACGGATGAAACGACTAGTGCCGATGTAGAAGCATCCAAAAAATCAAAGAGGAGTTAAATAGAATTATTTAAAACGGTGGATATATATATATAGTTGGCGTAACAGGTCCGTAGGGACCCAAGGCCTAGCTTCTCGCAACCATTCGTTTTGTGTGAGTTTTATTTTTGGAACGATTGGAAGGGATCTACAATTTTATGCCGATTCCAAACGGCTAATTGTGAAGCTCTAAAGACTGTTATACTCTCGGATGTTTGTCAGACGTTCGCAAGAAATGGCGCAGTGGAAAAAACCCCAAGTTGGAATTTGGGTTTTTGCGGGATTCGAACCTGGGACCCCTCGCTTAGTAGTCGAACACACTAACCACTATGCCACTGCGCCTACAAAAAAAAGGTGGATACACAGCACAAAAAATTTTTAATGCGGATGAAACTGGGCTTTATTGGAATTGCATGCCTAGCTGAATTTATATTTCCAAGGAAGGAAAAGGAGCATCAAGCTCTTCAAGGCAGCAAAAGATAGGTCCAGCCTCTTATTTTATGGGAATGTTTAGGGTGATTTTAAGTGTTAACCATATGTTATCTATTAATCTGAAAACCCCAGAGCTTTGAAAAATGTAAGAAAGGACAAACTTCCTGTGCATTGGAGGGCAAGCAAAAAAGCTTGGATGAATTCATCACTATTCATTGACTGGTTTAGTAAATACTTTTGCCCAGAAGTTGAACTCAACTGCAAGACATAGAACTTAGACTTCAAAGTGCTGTTAGTTCTCGACAATGCGCCAAGTCATCTTTTGTAATTCCAACTCAAATGTAAAAGTTATATTTAAAAGTTATAACTCAGCCGATGTACCAAGGAATTATTGTAACATTTAAGAAGATATATCTCCAGGGACCTTTTCGCTAGCTGGACCTTAATATCATACTCTTCGCGAGTTTTGGTGAAAATGCAACATAGCTGATGCAATAGCGAATAATATCAAGCCATCCTGGTGTGACTTAACAAATACTACGATGAATGCAGTTTTGGGACCATTATGGACAGAGTGTTGGGAAAAATTCTGATTGCAATGTGGAAAATTTGCTGTGCCTTGAAAGGCTCTTGGAAGCGCATGACGCTGAGCTTTCAATTCAAGAATTAATATAGCTTTAAGAAGAGTGCGAACCGGATAAAGATGACCTTGATCCAAAACAAGAAACTGACGAGCTGACGATCATTAAAAAGTGAAATTGGAGAAATTGATAACCAAAACTAATAAAGCTGTTTTTATTATAGAATGGACTGTTTAGCTCGATTGAGCCATATCGACTTATTTTGGATTATTCGATTAAAAACTTTTCATAACGCAGTCCAATCCAACGTTATCTATTTTTATTGTTTTTTGTTTTGCATTTTCCTTTCATGGGGTTACAACCAGCCTGTGTTGCCAGAAACTTTCCAGCGGATTATGTTAAATTATATGAGGAAACAAAATATGCTAAGGTTTTAAAAACAACGACTTTATTACAAAAGGGTCGGGTGCAACTCATCCCCGGACAATTCGTCCCTGCCAAATTTCGCACCTAGCGCCATCTACATCTCAACTTTGCAACTAACGACCAATCAAACGAGTATTATGTTGAGTATTCTGGTAAAGTTTCTTTTAATAATTACATATAAATATTTGTGGAATTTTCAAAAATAATATGCTGGAAGGAGTTAGGTACCAAATCTATATAATGCTAGGTAGAATGTTAAAAGCACTACCACCCCAAACTGCAAATGTGCATTTTTCTCGCTTGCATTACATGCAATTGGCCTTGGATTTTTGTAGTAATAGTTGTGGCTTTTATTAAGACCTTTTATGACACCATCATCAGAAAACATTTTATTTCTACCAAGGAATCGTCGTCGATAAGTCGATCTGGAGAAGCACCAAGAAATTAATACTCCTCATCCACTTGCAGCCACGCAGCGTCTTTGTTAATTTTCCCATACAAACATGACGGTAGGTGTAAATAAGGGCGTGGGATGTGCAAGTTTTAGCCTTCGAGTTTTGTTCCTTAGCAGATTTTTCCGAAATATGAGGCTGTCAGCATTTTCTTTCCAATATGGAAAGATACACAATCGAGCGACGCGTTAAAGTTATTCAGGCTATTATGAAAATGGGCGTTCAAATCAAAATGCAAATCGTGCACTTCGTGATTTTTTCGGTCAATTTAATCGTCCAAATGTGCGTACAATCGGAAAAATCGCGCAAAAATTTGAGCAAACCGGGTCTGCTGCTGTTCGCTGGCGGCATCATCGGGCCGTATTTTTTCCAAAATGAGGCCGGTCAGGCAGTTACTGTGAACGGTGTTCGCTATCGTGAGATGATAACGAACTTTTTATGGATCGAATTGGAAGATATGGATGTGGACGATATGTTGTTTCAACAGGACGGTGCCACTTGCCACACAGCTAACGAAACAATGGCTATTTTGCGGGAGGAGTTCAATGACCGTGTTATCTCGATGTTAATTGGCCGCCACGATCATGCGATTTGACACCGTTGGAATTCTTTCTTTGGGGTTATTTGAAAGAAAAGGTGTACGTTGATAAGCCAGCAACAATTCAACAAAGGATGAGATAATTCGGCACATTAACGGCATAGAACCTCAGCAACAGCGTAATCGAAAATTTGGACCATCGGATGGAGGTGTGCCGCCGAGGTCGCGGCGGCCATTTGGCCGATATTTTGTTCCATACAAAATTGAACCATACCAGTATTATGATAAAAAAGCCGAAACTGCGGAAGCTGGATTAGAAGAGGAAGGAAGTCTCGACTCTGAGCGGGAAGTTGCACAAACAACTGAAGAAAAGGTTGAAGAGACTTATAAAGAGACAAAGATTGGCCTTGGCCAAATCTGTCTCGGCGGAAGGCATAAACAAGACTGTCGATGAGTTGACTGAAATGGTTGCCATGTCGTCGACCGAAACCTCTCCAGTTGACGATGGACCTAGGAAACGGTTCAAATGTTCCGGGACCATGAATCCACCCGAAACTGAGAAGAAGGGGACGGAATCCCGTCTTTCCCTAGAGATGGTTCTTTCTTGGACTTGGTGTTAGTTGACGAAAGACTAGAACTAACAAACATTGATCTAAGCACGCGGAACTGTTTACGAACGGTTGAGTACGATAGTGATCACTACGGACTTGCCGCCGTAATACGGATCCCAAACGAGCAGACGCAGCTGGAGCAGTACGGCCAAGTGCGTTCTTTCGATTCCCGAAAAGCGCAGTGGTCGCGCTTCTCCAGAGTCTTAACGCACGACATACGCTCATGCGAGATCGACCAACCGAAAAACAGGAACTTAACGAACGATGAGATTGACAGTCATTTACGGCAAATGAATGTCGTCTTTAAAAAAAAAAAACTGAAAAGTATCGAAACGCGATAATCGATGCTCTGTACAGACATAAAAGTAGACTGCTCTCGAGGCTTAAACAGACAGTTTACTGACAGGAACGATCCCGAGTTAAGAACACTGAATTCGATGAACAAAAACTTGAAACAGTTGATCACTGAAAATTACAAAAAAAACTGTGAGTTTGTTTTGGGGCAGCAAAATTCGGGCTATAAAATCCAGTAGTCCGAATATGTTCCCAAAAATAAATAAACTGTTCAGGCGGAAAAATCGATCATAACGAACTTTCATGTGTTCGAATACCTCGGATGAACGAGAACAGACAGACACTACTGACTGCTGGCATAAGTCCGGAAAGTGCTGACTCGAACGACGGTTTTTTCGTGGTCGAAGACCCGCAGGAGAGGGTGGATTTGATGGGAGCTTTCTTTGAGACTGTGTATACGGTGAAAAACACTGTTCGCCGTTACCGCAACCTCGAGGAGAGGCCCTTTCTTAACCACTTTTATCTGCGGACCGAAATCTAAGATTGGCGATCCGAGAACAACGGTTTCACCGTGTTTAATGACGCCGATGCAAATACTCATCTGTTCGTGAGTAGAGATGAGCTCTGGTGCAAACGTCGTACTAAGACACCTGCCGCTAGAGGCAATAGATATATTCGCCACGCTATTTAACAATGCGCTGAATAATGCATATTATCCGGAGCAGTGGAAAATAGCGGTGGTACACCCTATCCCGAAAAAGGATAAAGATAGGACGAACCCTGCTAATCTCCGGTCAATTAGTTTGCTTCCGAATCTTAGCAAGGTATTCGAGAAAGTCGTCAATAGATTTCTTTTAAAATGGGTTGAGGAAAATAAGATTATTCGGGACAACCAGTTTGGCGGGGCATGACACTATTCATGCGGCGTCGAAACTGGTTTCCGACATCCAGTGGAATAAAAGTAAGAAGCAATGCACGGGTGCCTGCCTGGTCGACTTTCGAGAAGACCTTCGATACCGTATGGTTGGATGGGCTCTTCTATAAGCAGACCAGATAGGGCATGCATAAACCTTTGCTATCATTTATGATATACTTATAGGAAAGAAGTTCGTTGTCAAAGCTGGTTTCCCTCAGAAATGCTATAGCGTACGCAGACGATTTAGCGGCGTACAGGTCAGGACCAAAAACCGAGGTCATTAACATCCTTCTTCAGCGTGACTTCGAACAAATTAAGAGGTATTGTAGCAGTCAACTTGACTTCAGGGTGAAGGTCATTTGCTACGTGGCCCTTATAAGGCGTATCATCGCTTATGCCTGTCCCATGTGGTTCGGGTGTTTGAGAGACAATGTCTCAGGGCCTGTCTAGAGTTGTTTAGAGCTCCTGAATCTCAATACATAAAATACTATCCCAACAGGACCCTTTACAATGGGGCCCGTCTGAATAGGATTGACAATTTCGTTATTAAGGTGATTCGGAGGCACGGCGCAAGGGCGATGGCCAGTGATAATAACCTGATCTCAGAGGCTTACTACCCCAATTTAATGTAACACGAGAGTACGCTTCGGTCTGGCTTCATCCCGCCTGAGGCATTTCTTCACGTATACATGAAAGGCCACCGCAGCGCGAGGAGCTCCTCCGTTTTAGTACAGCAATTTCGGAACGGGACAGGATCGATACGGTCAAGCAGTTCATCGAATTTTGGTGGCTTGATGAACAGTTGAGGGTGGATACGCCCTCCCGGGCCGGTGCGGTACTTACGTAGCATCCTCCTAAGTCTTAAGCTAGATATTAAGTTTGTAGGTTTAGGTTTTGATTAGGGGTTCCTTGGGAGGGGCCGGGTTAGCCATCTTGAAAAAGTGCTTCCGAGACTCGAGCGAGGCTATAAGCGTGGTGGCGCGGGTGAACCATTATTGGCAGCTGCAGACGCCGATGGACGCAATCAGGATGGTTTTAAATAAAATAAAAAAATAGAGAATTCAAGTTTTGGGAAGTTTCTTGAAGAATAAAATACTCCAGCCAAAGTCAACGTAAAATTCATTTCTCGCCACTGCAAAGATCAAATAATGAAAGCGAAAAAAGAGTGGAGAGAACAGCTGAAGACAAATCTTCTCAACGCAAACAGTAGTTCAGAGAAAATGTACATCAAAGATTGCTTAACGTATTCTTCACGTTAACTTCTAAACACTGCAATGACGATGAAGACCGCTAAGCGGTATAAATATGTAAGGACTAGGTATGGGACAGTTTATGCGGAAGAGCGAGGGGGATATTTTTGTAAGAATAACTTGTACTGCTGATTTTTGTAATTGTGTTCCTTGTTCTGTTCATGCATGTGAATACCCAGTGAATCCTTTAAATTTTGTTGATAGTTTCAGTTTACATCAAAACATTTGCAGCTTGAGAAAAAAACTTTTCTGTTTTATTAGCACATTTATCGTCGCTTGTGAAATTGCCTGTCGTGATTGTCTTAAGCGAAATATGGGTTTATGAGAATGAATTACGAATTACAATTTTTCAATATTCCTGGTTATCTACCCCCTATTCGAAATTGTAATGAGTCTTACTCAGCCGGTGGTGTTGCGGTTTATATTAAATCGGTTTATGTGTGCGATTGTTCTAAACTTTGTATTTACGGCGCTGATGCTATGAAGTTGTCGTTTACTTTTGGAAATGACAGCTACTCTTTGCTATGCATTTACAGATTGCATAATTTAAGTAAAGGTGCTTTCGTTGATGATTTGATTAATGTACTAAAATGTGATAACGGCAAAAAATCTGATTGTTTTGGGAGACATCAATATTGATATAACCGAGTGTTTGAAGTATGAATTCTGGGAATCAGTTTATTCGGCGGATAGTCCATCTTTTGCCTTTGATACCTTCCTTTCCATTTTACAAAACCATATCATATATTTACTTCGTTTTCTGTTGATCATATTAATAATCGAAAACATTTAAAACCTTGGATGACTGATACTCTATTAAAGCAAGTGGAGTTGAAAAATCGTCTTGCAGTTAAGTGTTTTTAGAAATCCACAAAATAGAAAACTTAAATTGTACTACGATAAACTAAAGGGTCCCCCATCTACCTTTTTTTCAACTAGTGCTTATTTCGCGAATGGTAACACTAAGCTCATATCTGATCTGACAGATAATTAGTTTTATCCTTCCGCTGAACGAATATGGTTGTGTATACGCTTGAACAACGCTGGGAAATAATGCGACATTACTTTGAAAATCATGCAGAATGTTTGCCAAAAAAATCATCTTTTCAGATGAAGCTCATTTTCATCTTGGCGGGTACGTAAATTATCAAAATTGTCGCATTTGGGGCACAGAAAACCCGCACGCATACATTGAAAAGCCGATATACCCAAAACGAGTCACTGTTTGGTGCGGAATTTGGTCCAGAGGCATAATTGGGCCATTTTTCTTCGAAAATGAGCAAGGAGTGGCCGTTACAGTCAATGGCTATCGTTACGGGCCATGTTGAACGAATTTTTGTTCACAAAAATTGAAGAGGAGGATATTGGCAACATTTGGTTTCAACAGGACGGCGCTACGTGCCACACAGCCGAAGCTACACTCGATGTTTTGCGCCCTGTTTTTGAAGATCGCATTATCAGCCGCAGAGCTGATGTCGTTTGGCCACCTCGGAGCTGCGATTTGACACCGTTGGACTATTATTTGTGGGGTGCCGTAAAAGATAAGAGTTATGCCGACAAGCCAGAGACAGTTGACGCTTTAAAGAACAATATTCGTGAAGCCATTGGTGAAATACAGCTGCACACAATCGAAAATGTGCTTAAAAATTGGACCGATCGTGTAGGCTACTGCATGGCCATTTGAATGAAATTATTTTCCATTATTAACCTGAAGGATTGTACTTTAAATAAAAAAAGAAATATGAGAAAATATTCAGTAGTTTTTTTTTTATGGCATTTTCCAAAAAAAAAGTTATTTGGCGGACCCTGTACATAAGAGGGTTGATGACACTCGTAACAAATATTACTCTGATATGTTTGAAAGAGCAAGGGGAAATGTGAAACAAGAGTGGAGAGTGGTAGATAGCATCTTAGGAAAAGAAAATCAAAAATAAGAAATTGATAATATTAAGGTTGGCTATGTTAATATATCTAGCTCCAGTACCATTGCAAATAAATTCAATGAATATTTCATGACAAAAGCAATTTAATCTCTGTAAAATTAAAACCTTCTTCGGAAACTCATCACACCTGCAATTGTTCTACATCCTTCGATCTAATTACAAATAATATGCAATCAAATAGTTTTGTCTTCAATGCGATTACTGCGGGAGAGGTATATAAAGCAATTTGTACTTTAAAAAAAAGTAACTCTTGCACTAGTGATGGCATTTTATTGAAAAATATTGCGTTGTTTTTAGTATATCTTGAGTTATGTGTTTAACTCAAGTGTAAAGAGCGGTTGTTTTCCTCATCATTTGAAATTTGCTGAGGTCTTACCTCTCTTCAAAAAAGGCTATAAGAGTCATTTAACTGACCAATGTCTTTGAAGTCGTGTGTCTTATCATTCTTAGACAATAAATTTATTCTTAGGGTTTGTAGTCAATTATATATGAAAGTGTTAACTATACAACTCTAAAATGGCTCTTTTCATCGACATGACAAAAGCATTTGACTTGGTCGATCATGACATATTACTGAGTAAATTGCGTAGCGCTGGACTTAGAAGAGCAATTTATGAGTGATTTAAGTCTAACTTGAAATCGAGAGAGCAACGGGTCAATATTAATGGAACGCTCACCGACTTTGGTTTTTAAAAAAATGGTGTACCGCAAGGTTCTTTGCTTGGTCCGCTTTTATTTTTAATATACGTTAATTCATTATTTAATCTTAAGTTGAACGGTGTCACAACTACCTTTGCTGACGACATCGTCTTCACGTATCAGTCTCAAACTGTATTTGAAACCACAGCGAAGATTAAAGAAGATCTTGAATATTTAAGAGTTTTTTGAATATTGATATATTGTACATACTTACTGATGTGACCCCACATCAGATTATTGTTATTTTTTAGATGAATTTAACTGATGTGTCATTCAACACTAACTTTGATAGTTAAAGAATGAACGATCATTGAATATCACACTCTTGTTAACATTCCTACTACTTGAAATGTATAAAAGTTATTAAATAAACAAAAAAAAAAAAAAAAAAACCTAATTAAATATAAATAGATTTAAGACCGAAAGGCAATAATTTTAAAGATATTGTTAAGTTTAGAGCGCTCGCTGAGAGCCAGCTAGAAAAGATAAATGTTAGTTTTAAATTAGATTTAATCGTTTTTGTCTAGAACATAAGTTTAATTAAAGAGACAATAAAAAATTAATTTAAAATTGAAACAAAAAGAAGGGGACGGAAGGCGGAAAGGAGGATCTGATCAACATGGAGTCAGTCTACAAGTACCACACTGCAGTGGTTATGTGGATGGGCAACATGTAAAACGGACTATTAGTCAGTCCGAAAAGCAGAAATCTTGCAAGGCCGAGCCACGCAAAAGCTGAACCAAGCTATGGAAAAGAGAGCAAAGAAAGCAGATGATGCTAAGCCGTATACTAGGAGTGAGAGAGCCAAAGTTGACAAGAGCGTAAGAACCTTTGCTCAAACAGCGGCGAATGATCTCCAAATGGGTGTTGCCGACAAGAGGTGAGAGTTGAGTATTTTTAAAAATTCTTTGCTGGGGCTCTAGACTTACTTCCGACAAATGCAGGTGATATCGGTGCGAAGGAGATAACCTTGGAGGAAGGGATTATAGCAATAAAATGTGGTAACCAAGAAACCAAGGGTTGGCTATGTGAGACTGTTGGGAAGCTGACCGACCTATGGGAGGGAAGCCGACCGACCTATGGGAGGGAATCAGCCTTAAAATAGACAGGCTTCACATACTAAAGGATGTGGAATGGTTGATAATTTTTGTTCCCGGGCAAACCGTGAGCAAAGATGTCATCCTCGCCAGACTATGTCGTAAAAATTCCTGCGTGAAGGACACTTCTAAGTTGAGGATTATTCATGTTTGAAGATATGATGACAACAAAAGTGGTGGAACCAAGCTGACGGTCTGGTGCCCGAAGGAGTAAGCGATGCTGGTTAGACAAGCATGAGATAGACTCTTCTGCGAGTTGGACATAGCATTAGTGAAGTTCCAAAGATCATCGGAAAAGACTCAAATTGGAAAGCCACCCGGTAGGGCGACGAAGGGATAAACACCATGGATATGGGATCAGAGCAGCATCAGCAATGATGACTAAATGTTTTGATGAGGATTCGTTTGATATAGCCCTGATACAGGAGCCTTGGCCGAAAACCTCCCAGTAAACTGTACGGAAGCTCCTGGATAGGGTCCAACGCTTGGCATGTGTAGGAGTTACACTTGCAATACGTATAACACCAACATGCGCATTGGAAGTGAGCCTGGGGATATTACCACTAGACTTATTTATTAAGAAAAAACAGCCCTAACGGCACTTCGTTTGCATCAGGATGCGAAATGGCACAATCGTGGTACTCCATAGATGCTACCATCTATGGACATAGGAAGATCCTGGAACTTGTCAAAAACGAGATTAGGGAGCTGAACATGCCTATGGATGGAATTAAAAGAGTGCGTATTATGGAAAGGAATCACAAAACTCGTATTGAGAACGGATTACTACCAGAAAAAAGGAGTGGCGCCGGTATCTATTCAGAAGAGCTGGAACTAGCCCGTCACGTTAGCCTCGGGAAACACACTACAGTATACCAGGCTGAGACAATTTGCATTGCTACATGCGTTGGACTACTTGCTCCAGAGTCAGGTGGAGGGAAGAAATATCCTTATTGTACTGGACAATCAGGCCGTGATCGACGTCTGGAACAAGCAAACATTACAACATCATTGACACTGGAATGTGTACTCAAGCTCAATAAGTGTTCATCTAAAAATGAAGTAACACTGACTCGGATACGAGGACACATAGGTATCGAAGGCAACGAAAAGGCGGACTCCCTTGCAAAACAGGGGTCAACTGAAAAGTTGCTGGGACCAGAACCATTCTCTTCAATTGGCAGAAGAATGGTTGAACAGCTGATCCACAAATGGATCACGGCAGAACACCTGAGAAGGTGGTCAACCGTGGAACAATGTAGACAGGCTAAAATGGAAATTAAGGGGCCGACGTGCTCCACTCAAAGCAGGGTTCTAAGCGTGAGTTAGAGGTGTTATTTTGGGATTCAAAGAAAAATGCCATTTTTTGAGATATATGATCGGATTTTTATTTCATAATAAAGAAGAAGGTATGCCGTTAATAATGAAAAACAGGACCATACAGGACCAAATCCTTTTCATGCAATTTTCCATAACCAAATCGCAGAGTGGCTGCCCTATGTCCTCGATAGCCTCACGAATTTTATCTTTGAGCTCTTTAATCGACGCTGGGCTGTTGGCGTAGAACTTATCTTTCACGTGGCCCCAAAGGAAGAAGTCGCTAGGTTTTAAATCACAAGATCTCGGTGGCCAATTGTGATCACCTCTTCGAGAGATAACAAGGTCCGGAAAAAAAACCCAAACAGCAAAGATGCGACGTTGTTGATGATCGGCCGGCTTGAGTTCTTGTGTTAACTGAACTTTTTAAGCCTTAATACCCAAGTCTTTATGCAAAATACGGTGTAATGACGTATGTGGAATGCCCAATTCCAAAGAACGACGAGGAATGGACAAACTTGGGTTTTCTTCAACACTTTGGGCTACAGCAGCAATATTCTCAGTTGTTCTTGAGCGACGTGCACGGGTTTTATTCTTCACATCACTAATTTTCCCAACAGCTCGAATTTTTCCACCAATTTCTGTATTGCGGTCCCACAAGGTTCTTCACGACGACCAAAAAATGCTTTAGTTTTGCGAACTGTGACTGCAAGATTTTCGCCGTTTTTGTAGTGAATTTTAATATTTTCAGTGCGTTGTTGAAGTGTGTATCGTTCCATTTTTAGTAATACTTGTCAAATATCAAACAATAAAAGCTTCAAAAGTGGCAGCTATCGAAATAGCGGGTCATTCACAATAACACCTCATATTGGTTAACTATCCACGCACTTTTCAGTAATCACCTTTTCTACAACGAATTAGCAATGAAACTTTAGGGTTTCTGAAAATCAGAGTTCAGACTTCACACCAAACCCTTTTAATTATTTATCAGTTCGAGAAAAAAAAGGCAGCTTTTGCTCGATTTCTGGGTCGAAGCTTCTTAAAGCTGTACGACACCTACCTTAATGAACACAAAACTCTTATGTTCATCCATAAACATTTGAGAAGTGGAAATTTTCCCAAATTTCCCTTTTCGCAGGAGTGGAAAATTATGTGTTCTTTGCACATGCCAGCGACGATTCAGGGTCGGCATTCTGGGAGTTGAAAAATTCAAACGTTTTCGATTACACAAACGATTTACTTCTGCAACTTAGAGTAAATCTATCGTGCGCACGAAAACGTTTTATCATTTTCGTCTTACAGAATCTGCCATAAGCAGGGTGTCTCAAGAATTTTTTTATACCCAGTTCTGCTCAAAAAAAGCCAGCAGATGAATTCACGGATCTTTGAAAATATATATAATTTCCATGCACTGTTAACTGTCTAAATTTGACGGTTGTCCTTATTATATTTACAAATCAAACATTTCAAACTATTAAAATTGCCATGAACAAAATACAGAACACTTTTTTTTTTGTGTTTTGAGGTTCACTGGAAGGGAAAATCATCGAAAGGCATTCCAGAGGTAGTATCTAGGTGCGAGAGATGCTTCGGCAATAGGGAGCGGCTTTAAACCGACCTAAAACACCTCCCGATCCTAAGGGTACTGACTTTTGTCATACCAACTGGGATTGCACCTAGCCGTTCTACTTTTTTGGTAGAAAATAAAGGGTTTTTCAATAAGAGCGCTACAAAAGTTTTTTGTAAATAAAACCAAAAGCATAAATTGGCCGATACTGCTGCAATTTCACGTTCGATAATCGAACGAAGTTCATCAATCGTCGCTGGCTTGTTGGCATAGACCATAGACTTGACGTAGCCCCACAGGAAATAGTCTAACGGCGTCAAATCGCACGACCGAGGCGGGCAGCAATATTCCCGACACTACGGGCACTTCTTTGTCTCACTGGCACGGGAACATTTTGTACTGTGTCTGTGGATTAAAATAAGAAGCATAAGAAGCCAGTCCAAAGTTATTTGAGGGTTATTTTTCCATATTAGGAAATACCAACACATTTTGGTTTAATCGCATCAGAAAATAATTCCAATTTTCTAATGCCACAAATAGGTCATTTGATTGTCATTTGATAGTGGTGCTTCAAAAGAAGCGTGATTAATCTAGGTATAGTACTTAATATCTGCTCCGAACATAAAGCATTCACAACTCTTAACTTGTAAATAGGAATCCTTAGACTCTGCGAGGGATTTCTTATCACAATGGGTCAGTATTGAACTGAGTGTGGCAGAGACTACTTCTCGCCAACCCACAAAATAAAATACTATCAAAGAAAGCAACTAATGTACACAATTGTTGTTGTTTTTTTTAATGTAAATCAAGTATGTCTTTGGACGTGCAGAAGTCATTTTATCTGAATCTTTGAAGGCATTCATCATTTCGTATTTACATACATACTGATTTTAAAGTGAACTTGTGTTTCTCGTAGGGCTATTGAGATTTTATTTTAAACAATATGACCAACATAAAGCATGTGGTTCCTTTAGTTTCAAAACAAAAATAAAAAAACATTTTTCGACTCTACCGCTCAATTAATAAAATTTCTTACCAGTGTCATCTATATCACTTTCGTTTTCTATTTCCGTTTGAGATTCACTTAGTCGAGCTAAATCTTCTTGTGTATGTGTTAACAAAGGATTATTGGGAGGCAATGAAGGCATTGATGTTGTATCACATTGCAAAGAGCCATCTTCAGCGTCTCTCAGCGTTGAAAGCACAGCTTGATGGAATTCTAATAAGTCATCACCTTAAAGTATTATTGATCTAATGAGATTCATTTCCGATTTTAAAGTTACATTTATATACCAACTAAGCGCTGTACAAATGACGATGGCGCTAATCCTCTGCGCCCATCAAGTAATTCAGCATCCAAATATCCACTTTGAGCATCACCACCGGACCAAACCAGTAAATAATCACCAGCACTTAGTGAGAGTTCGCCTTCGGCGTCCCTAATAAAGAAACAGCGTGTTAAATAAAAAATTAGTTCATTTAAATAAAAAAAAAATGTAAATTTCAGTTTACTCTTTTTTTCATTTATAAGTTTTATATTACTACGATGAAATAAAATGAGGAATTGGATCAGAATTATCTATAAAAAATTTAAATTTAATTTAGTCATTTAATCCTCCTTCAATATATTTGTTTTACCGAGACTTCGCAGGACCGTGTTATTAGGCCTGTTTTATTATCAGCGTGATCTAATTCGGATCAGATCAAGAATATAAAACAATACGATCAGGAATATAAAACAATACGGATTATATGAAAATTTAAGAGTTGATTTGTGGCAACAGTTGCTTTCAAAACACGACAGATGTATGGATATGGCAAACTTCATTGCCACCGGCCAAATTGCAAACATTCGCTGCAACTTGACGTCACAAAATGATGTCAATTGCTATGACATTTGAGTTGCTTCGAGTGTTACTATTTGAATCAAATTTGCATAATTTTTATTTTTGATATTTCTTTTTTTAAAAAAATGTTCAAATATGCAACAAATAAACAATATTTTGCTGCTAGCATTTCGGGTTTTTTTTTTTGTATCCAGACCAACGGAAGATTTGTTTAAAAATTTATGAAATATTTTCAATTTGATTCAGAAAAATTTCAAAAACATTTTTCAAACATTTCCGTTTTTGCCGATTTAGACGCCGATGAAGTACTTATTAAATGTTTATGAAATGTTTTTTATTGTCGGAAATTCACGGCCAGAGGCTAGAAAAAAACAACACCGCTTCCGTTATAAAGTGCGTTGTATTTCTAAAAGGAAATCAGTTTACAATTGGTTCGAATTGTAATGAAAATCTAACTGCAGTTTCCACCTCTGGTCAGCTTAGATCGGAATTCTAAGACAAAGTAAATGACAGCGGTTTAAGCACGAAATTCCAGGAGAATAAACTGAAGTTAGTTACAACTACTACTTTCTACTTTTCATAATAATGCTCATAGATGGCGTTCTCACATGTTCTTTACGTTATGAACACCGTTGTCACCACGCTCACTGTGCACACACAGAAAATATACGATTATCAAAATTAAATCGTCACTATTTAAAGCTATTTTTTCAAAAATAAAAAAGAAATGTGTTTGCAAAAAATAAGTTTTGAAAATAAACTTATGGAGGCTGCTAGTTTCCATTTTTCATTATTCCTAGATTTCCTTGTATTTTATGTGCTCTGTCGGAATGTTTGACTGAACGAGTCTCAGAAGTCTTACATGAGCCCCTCAGAAAAAGGACGTACGGCGGATGAATTCACTAGATTGAATCAACGGTGACGGCAACAGTCATCTTGGCAGATACCTTACTTGAGCTACTCCGACATATTTGGAGCTGAGGTCAGTGAGGATTTTTCAGTACTAGTCAGGGTGCTGAAACAGAGATGGTGGCGGATGAACCCTTTACGGGCCAACGGCAGCTCTCACATCCCCAAAGTTGGTTACTGAACCCGGAAGATCCGGCTTTCTTTCGTAAAAGGGGTCCAACAAAGGGCCTGGCAGTCCAGGTTGGGGGTTGTACGCCGGGGTAACTGCAAGACTACAGAAAAAAATTGTTTACGAAGCGACAACAAGCCTCGGATACGGACGATTTTACTGTTGACGAACCTGGCAAACGTAACAAGGACAACGAATTTCGGATCTGTAAGTAGAATGTTTGAACAGACCGCGTGCAGCCGAGAATCTAGCGGAGGCCCTGAACTGCTTTAAAACAGATTTAACCACTATCCAATGGTGGTGGGATGGGCCGGGCAAAAAGAGGATGCAAAATTGCGATAGTTATTACGGCGACTGCCATCGGCAACAGAAACAGCGCTTTTTCGGATGTGGAATTGTCGGTTGCGGCAGACTTATGCAAGAAGTCTTATGTTTCAACCATGTGACATCTTGACAATGCGCATCAAGGCTAAATTCGCCACATTAGCCTAATAAGCGCTTATGCCCCCACGGAGGAAAAGACGACAACATCAAAGAGAGGTTCTACGAGCTCTTGGACAAAACTTACGAGCCGTGCCCTAGATATGACATTAAAATTGTTTTAGGGGATTTTAACGCAAAGTTAGGAAGAGAGGGCATCTTCGGTACTACTGTCGGAAAGTACAGCTTACGCGCCACAATGACATTTCGATCGACGCAAGGCACTCCTCTAGTATTATGAATATCCGAACATTCCGAGGTGGCAACATTGATTCGGACCACTACCTTGTTGTAGTCAAAGATGTCCCGAACACCGCCAAGACAAGTAAATACTGTGATTAAGTTTGACTTCGTACGGCTACAATCGCAAGAGATTTCCAGATCATTTTCCGCTCGAGTCTCTCTCAATCTCTCAAGATGTCCTATGCAACCAGAATCAAGTATTGAAGACCAATGGCAACATTGCCAAAAAGCCATTAGAGACGTCGACTCCGATGTGCTGGGTTCCACTTTACCACCGCAACGAAACCCCTGATTCGACGACGAGTACCGGCAAGCACACGCCGCGAAACAAGAGGCATATAAAGCGGTGCTGCAAAGGAGGACAAGAGCTGCTCGTGAGCTCTACGCACAAAAGAGAGGTGACGAGCACCGGCTTCTGAAGAGGAAAAAGGAAGAGCATGAGAAGCGCACGATCGAGGAAATAGAGAGATGCTATTGCAGGAATGGGGTTCGAAAGTTTTACCAAAGGCTGAAATGAACCTCCCAAGGCTACAGAGACCGAACCGAAGCCCGCAAGGATTAACTAGGGAACATCGTAGTAAAATCGTAATCGATGCTGAGGATATGGAAGAACTACTCCTGCAGACTGTTAAACGGAGATGACGAACTAAATCCCGCTGCTAGGCAAAATTAACCATTCAACCTGGACGAAAAAAAGATTTAGACAAGGCGATGCGCTATCATGTGACTTTTTCAACATCGTAATTGGAAGAATAGTAAACTCAAATGCCAACACCAGAGGCGCTATCTTTCCAATTACTCCCGTACGCTGACGACATTGATATAGTTGGCAGAACACAGCGTTTGGTAAATGACGCACTTGCACCTATGAGTATTGAGACTGAGGCAGCGAAGGTGGGTCTGGCGGTAAAGGAGGGCAAGACAAAGTGTCCACTAAACACACCCAACACCTACGTCTCGGACAGGACATCAACCTAGTTAGAAGAGTAAAGGTCCAACGACTGAGGTGGCTGGGTCATGTTGAACGAATGGACACGAATGTTCTGGCCCGGAAAATCTTCGAATCCACACCCCACGCATGGCGCCTAATAAATTTAATTTTTTTTATTTTTGTTTTCCCATATCAAACTGAAATTAACTTCAAAATTAGCTGTTTCTTATGAAAATGTATATATTCACAAAAAAATTGACAGTTTTTCTGATAATCCCACAATTTTAATGTTATTTTTTTCCTATTTTACGCACATCGAAATTTCCAAAGAGATGTATAGATGTACCTATGTATGGAATCGACGGAGCTTGAGAGAAAACGGCGAATTATAAGAATGTCTGCAGCGTTTCTTCGTTTCTCGGGGTTGTTAAGGTTAATAATACTCCAAAAACCAAATCGACGAAAACGACAACAGCAACAAGAAGGGAAGAAGGTTGTCTCGTTGACAGCGAAATCAAGTGTGCCCCACCTTATAACTGTGACAACTGCGTTTTATTAAAATTCTATTTCAACAAAGTCAAGAAGGATCTTTAGCACGCGTTGTAAGCAATTACACTCTACTTAACACTTCCGAGATTCACCCCATACATCCCATGTGGGAGTGACTTATTAGCAGCAGGCTTATCTTAAGACCTTCTTAAGATATATGTTATTGACTATGCAAGTATATTGCTTTTAGCGCCATTCTGTTAATCATTCGAGTGTTAATTATTATATAAATTTCGAGACTCAGAAGCAGATATACCAGTTTATACCATTTTTTCATAAATGTCACACAAATAGGACTGGTTCATTGCACATTCGTCTAATTTACTTTGCTTTCTTGTTTGTCTGTTCGTTACAAAGTTGCAAACGAGTACGATTTTAATCTTACTTCCCAATTACCTTTAGACTTGTATTGCTAAACATAATTTAGAACTGAATGACAATGCAATATTATATTAAAAAAAAAATACCGCGTTCATAGTTGATCTTGATAGTGATAATCAAGGAGGAAAAGAAAAGAGAAACAAAAATGTCGAGGGAAGCTTCAAAAGGAATCGGAAGCAGGTAAGTTTGCCAGATAAGCCAAAAACCAGCATAATGTCGAACGCGAAAATGTCCATAGATCAATGGCTGAAGCGAGATCAATCGCGACTATGGTGTGACCCATTGATACCAGAGTTTTCGGACTGAATTGCCCACGACGATTACCAAAAATACACAAAAAGCCATTTTCGCCTATTATAACGTTAAAAAACAACAAAATACACTATTTTTTGTTGTTCTGAGCGCTAAAAAAATTTAATTTTACGCCCTTTTAGCTAATTTTGCAAGGGAAAATGCCCACGAAACGGGTAATTACCCACGATCTGGCATCACTGCTGTGGGCGCATATTCAATTGGAATTGCCAGTGACGCACAACGACAGGCTCAAGCAATGATGAACTAGATAAACCTGAAATTTACTAAATGTTTTTACCGAATATGAATAAATTTTTCTTAACTTCATATTATGTCACTGCAAATGATATGAACTGCTGTGTGGGTTTTTAAAATGTCATCTACTTACACTTCACTTTGCTTAGGCACACTTATTATTTAATGCCCAATTAAGCCCGATAAATATTTAAACAAAAAAAAAATTCCAAAAACTATCAGTAGGGCCCTCTTTCGAATGGTTACTCATTTAATATTCTATTTTATTTCTCAAAATATCAACAAAATGTACGGAAGCATCATTTTTTAGTCCTTGGGGAAAAATTCCGCCAATCTTTCGCATTTTCCCTATGTCTAGGAACAAGCTTTCCATTTATATACAACTCATCTTTCTTAGGACATCAATCGGTCTATAGGTACCATGCACGTTGAAGGAAATTTAGGGATCAATGTCTTTTTTTACACTTGGTTTAAACGACATTAGGGTAAAATATGGATGAAAACCAAAGTCGACCATTATTTTTACGAACTAAAATAAATATAATCTTTTTTCATAAAAAAATAAGTCATAGAGATTTGTATATATTACTCACTCAGGGGGGTCATATGGAAACCTTGCAATAAAAACGCAGCATCTTCCTTTTCCAGGTATATCTAACATGTCAACTTGGGGCTCTGAATTTCCATTTAAAATGTGTCCACGCGCTTTTAATTAAAATAAAAATAAATAAATTGAATATCATGAGGCAGGAAAAATATGTACTTTCTATATCCAATGTTGATCCTATTCCCATTCCTCGTTGAGAATGCATTAAGTTGGTACTCAAATTGTCCGTGTAGTCATCGAAGCCCCATGTACTTTGTGGTGGTATCGGTGAACAAGGTGAACTTCGATTGGCATACCGCATAAGAGAGAAGTCAACATCATCCAAGAGCTTTGGTTTCGAATTCCTAATTGTGCCCGCATATTGATGCGATGTTGCTCCGGAGTCGATAAATGGCGGTGAATAAGTGCTTGGCAGACCGGGTATCACACCAGTTAGGCCATAAATCGAGGAACCGGTGGTTCCTGCTGTTGCGCTCATACCATTTCCCAGAATAGCGCTAGTATCAATCATACTACTGATATTTGGATGCATATAGGAGGAGGAAATACCACTTAAACCTAAGTTGTAACTGCTTGATGCCGCTGGATGTGAATTATGAAGAGACAGGATGGGCATCGTTGTGCTCTGCAAATTGTATAGTTGTATTGTTCCTCGCTTTTTTAAACGCAAAAGAAGACAAAAACACATTAAATGTTGGGGATCTTGTCTGCATTAGCTGCAGATAAACGGATACAACGTTTTCATTTTTTTTTTTTTGTAATTTAGTTGAATGCAGATACATAATATTCAAGGTACATAATGCATATGAATTTTAATGTGAAGTTGTTTTGTCAATTTGAAATTTCCGATTTTTAAGTATAATGAAGTTAATTAATAATCACCTGACTTAACGATGGTATGTGTTTGAGCGAATATACATTTGGCGACATCGAGCTAATATTCATCCCAGAGGTCCCACTTAATAATTTATCGACGCAAGATGTTCCGGGAAAGGAGGAAGTGTTTAAGGATTGGACAGCATTACTAGTTAAACTCGATGAAACGCTTATTGAGTTTGGCGCTAGCAGTCCGCCAGCTGCACTCATCCCATTTGCAGCATTCGAACTTGTGTTTGTTGGCATAGTAAGTCCAGTTAAAGCAGAATTTCCTGACAAAACTTTAAGAAATAATATTAATATTGTTAGAAATTAAAAATTTCTTAACATCTAGTAAAAACTGAAACACTCTTTATCTGATCATTATTGATTTCTAAAAAATGAAACATTTAGATTAAAAAAAATCCTTTGCGCAATTGTATAATGTAAATACAATGCGTATGTACATTTATACATACCTACAAATGATGCCAGAACTAAATTGGACGGGGTATGTATGAAATGACATCGTCTGAATAATAACGGAAAATAAATACCTAAGGTATGTTGTATATGGGTGGCCTTGAAGCGAATTCGTAACTTCGAAGAAATCGAAAAGCGACGTGTCGTAGAGCAGTTATTCCGAACCATAAAGGGAAAGAAAATGGGTGGGGTTTGTGTAGTCAGATCGGGCAGAATTTACAGTTCGGTCGGCAGTAGTTCAGCATTTCTATGAAACGTTGAAGCTATGATGGGAGTAGATCGTTTCGTAAATACAATAAACCCTTAGTTTTACAGCTTGGCAGTTATCCTATACTCATTTTACAAAGAAAAGGGCTGGATTCGTAATTTGCTGGATTCGAATTTGCTTTGTTAGGTATACACTTTTCGCACAAACATCTAATTTCCTATGCCGGTTTCCATTAATTTCACTCGTTTTCGATTCCAAAGGCAGGGGGAATTCGAATTTGAAATAAGAAGCATCATACAAATGAAATGAGAGACAAAAATTGAAGAAAAATTAAGTAAATAAAGAAAGTACAGAAGAAAAAAGCAAGTACAAAACCTTGAGCAACACAATCACAAATGGAAATAGTTAAACAAGATGGATTCTGTTAATGGTATTGCCATAATAATGCCAATTAAAGCCGCATAATCGTTATACAATAACATTAAACCATTTAAAGAGGAGGATCTACCGTAATAAGTAAGAGAACGAGGAATATAAGAGAATCTGTTGCTACGCAAATTAAGTGATGGAACGTTAAAACCTACATTCCTTAAAATATCAGGACAGTGAATCTCCCCTATAAGTATTCTGTGGAGAAAAACAACTCTTGACACCTTGCTCCTCACCTCAAGAGACTGGAGTCCAATAAGTTGTAATCGGGCTGAATAAGGGGGTAAGTTATGAATATCTTACAGCATGAGTATTGTAGTATGGACACAAAAAACAATAGATGCATATTCCAACCGCGATCGAACAAACGACAAATATAAAGTTTTTAGTACATAGGTGAACACCCTAGCATAACGTTTAAGCATTCCCCATGTTTTTTTGGCTTTATCTGTGATATATTCATAGTGGTAAATGTAGGACAGTTTACTATCTTACATAACACCTAAATCTTTTATCAGAGTAACACGCGGAATAACATAAGCGTGAATGAAAGGAGAGGTACAACGGGAAGAGGTAATGACCGAACATTTACTAACATTAAGGGACAAGTAGTTTTTATTGCACATCAATCATTGCATTCAATCAACAAAAAAAAAAAAGTTCACAAATAATGTTGGTATTTTCTCTGCTTTATAATTTTATGAACCGATTTATTTGCCTTTCTTAAAATAACTTACAATTTATTCCTATAAAATTTACCTACGCGATCGTTATACAAATAAACTCAACCCAATTAAACTATTTTCGTGTACATAACGGTAATTATATTAATTTAATATATCAAAAATATTTGCTTGAAACTTTATGATTTGAAAAGATATTATTAGTAATAAGATCTATTCAGCTGTCTATGAGTTTAATAAACTCTGGTTTACCTGAACAACTACTTAATAAAAACGTATAAAACAACTTGAAACAAAGAAAAAAGTATAAACTACCTTCTGGGAATTCAATAATCATAAATGCAATCGCACATTTATCAAGTGTGCATTTTCATAAAAACATACCAATTCTATTTTCATGTTAAACGTGGTGTGAACCACTATGTAATTATAAACAGAATAATAAAAACATATCTTGATTTTAAATATACCGTTTTTCGACAATGGCTTATAGTCAGTACTCCCCATTGACATTATTGAGCCAGGAGCTAATCCTGATCCGGATGTTCTCGGTTCTTCAAGTTCAGCTAAAACTCGATTATCCTTTGAGAATAATTTAAAATAAAAAACTATTTGAGAAACATTTAATTTGTATTAAATTTTATAAAATCACAATGAGTTTTTAATTTTATCTAAGCATATATGGTAAACAAAAATACTTTAGTAGTTTCAATTGTTCAGTTCGGTTTATTAGACACTATTTTAACGAACGGGTCATTTTACTTAGAATAGCTTCATTATAAAAGAATGTGTAAGGTTTATGGTTATGTTATGTGTCTATATGTTTTTTTTTTCTATTTGAAACAACATCAAAGTTTAAGTTAATGTTGTTGTTTCAAACTTCCCTACAGAAATGGTTACATTACTTGAAATGTATGTATTTTTTTTTCTGCGAAAATTTTAATAAAATAATTTTTTAGTTTTAAGCTCAACGGCATATTAATAATAAAAATGTATGTTTTAATATGGCTTACTAATGTAATCGTATTTAAATAAAACTTCGAAATCACCCATTAAATTAGCTAGTGTCTAAAAAATCGAACAACCAGAAGCAATATACTTATAATACACATACCTGCTCAATTTTAGCCATAATAAGATCAACCTCGGAATTTTGGTCTTGGTTTATTGGCGGTGCCCAAGTAACCGATGAGCTCGAAGAAGTTGGAGGAACACTTGTGCTATGCCTTGAAGGTTTTGATTTCATTGCGGCAGATAATTCCAATTGTAACTCCTCACATCGTACCGTTTCCAAAGCAACCTTAAGAAAAATGAAACAATAACAATAGATTCAGTAAAACTAAACTTAATATTTTATAGTTAGAAACTACTAAAGGGTTTTCCAATAAGAGGTGTTATTTTTGAGATTAATTATCGGATGTTTATTTCGTAATAAAGAGGAAGTTATGCCGTTAACAATGAAAAACAACATCAGCCAAATGGCCACCACAAGCACGCATACAGGACCATATCCTTTTCATGAAATATTCCATAACCAAATCGCAGTGGCTGCCCTATGTCCTCGATAGCCTCACGAATTTTATCTTTGAGGCCTTGAATCGACGCTGGGCTGTTGGCGTTGTTGATGATCGGCCGGCTTGAGTTCTTGTGTTAACTGAACTTTATAAGCCTAAAGACCCAAGTCTTTGTGCAAAATAGGGTGTAATGACGTTTGTGGAATGCCCAATTCCAAAGAACGACGAGGAATGGACAAACCTGGGTTTTCTTCAACACTTTGGGCTACAGCAGCAATATTCTCAGTTGTTCTGGATCGACGTGCACGGGTTTTATTCTTCACATCACTAACTTGTCCCAACAGCTCGAATTTTTCCACCAATTTCTGTATTGCGGTGAATTTTAATGATTTCAATTCGTTGTTGAAGCGTGTATCGCTCCATTTTTAGTAATGGCGTAGTTTCTACTTGTCACATGTTAAAGAATAAAAGCTTCAAAAGTGACAGCTACCGAAATAGCGGGTCATTCACAATAACACCTCTTATTACGAAGACGATTTTTTAGTTAAAAAATTACTTTAGAAATATCAGAATAATTCCTCGAAATACGACGCGTCAAGACAGAAAGCCAATGCTTACTTAGTTATAAATAATGCAACATTATACTCTAATATTGAATTATCGAAAAAATCTGATATGAGAAATGCTGGACAACAGCCGCAGAAATGTATGTAAAGATCTTTGCTAATAATAATAAAAATGCGTTTAATTAAGTGAATTTCAAACGTATTATTGGATTGAAATGTAACTATTTACTTTACAAATTGAGTTCTATTGTATGAATCTAACGAGGGAGTAAAAGAGTCCGAAATAAGTCGTCTTGCGCCTCAAAGCTCGGTCCTTGCTATGACCCTTGCAGTGGAGCGTTATGCATGACAAAATTCTGTGCCTTCCTTTTCCAAGAGAAGAGGCAGCATAGCGGATATTGAACTGCACTGCAACAATACGGTTACAACTGTACGTTAATGACTTCCTAGCGCCTATTTGCAACTCGAGGATCAGTTGTCTTCTTTGGATTTACGGAAAGACCTTCTTTATTACCAAAAATCAAAAATCGAGGTCATCAACATCCTTCTGCAACGTGACTTAGAGAAAATTAAGAGCTATTGCGATGATTGGAAGAAAATCAATTTCCAAAATTCGGATACAGTCCTATTCAGAACTCCATTGGCTGCGGCTTCTAGGGATGCCAGAAGAAACTGGAGAAAATTAACAATTATTGGACAGCAGTTTCGGGTGTTTGAGGGACTAATGTCTCACCCAAGTAGAAATGTTTGATTATATAGTGTAAGCGCTGCTCCTACATTTCAGACAAATCTCCGCAACAGTAACAGTGTGTATAATGCAGGGATGTTACGGAGGTGGTTTTACCGGAGTCGGAGTCGGAAGCCTCATACCGACCTCCGCGTAGTCGGAGGCGGAGGTCGCACGCAGACACAAATTAAATATTAAAATATAAAATTTGAAAAATCAATTTTTATTAGAAAATTAACAAAAAAAAAAATACAAAACAAAATTGTATTGTCACTTAATAAAATTACAGACTAATAGTCAAACTTCAAAATGGGTCACCGATTCCGAACGAAAAACCTCCGATGTGATTATATCGGAACCGAAGCCGGATTCGGAGGTGTAATTTAAACCGGAGGTTCCGACATATCGGATTCGGAGTCGAAGCTCCGTATCAACCCTAGTATAATGTATCAAAGTACTTTGATGTGGGGAGACATCGGTTTTAACATAATGTTAATGATCTTCATAAATAAAAACGAAAAGAAAACAGAGTTAAAAATAAGAAAAGAGAAAACGGAAATTTAAAGATAAACAGAAGGAGCAAATACAAAAGGAAATCAATTTAACATTTGGAAAAAAAAGAACAACAAAATGAAGAGATTTACAAATTTAATTAATTAATAAAAGTACATTTTATATTAAACATTTACTTGTGCTGATGATGATGATATTAGCTAATTTTTAATTAATGATTCAAGGACATCATAACATAAAAGTCTTTAACTTTTTTTAAGAATAAATTATAATTTAAGGCTGTCTTAACAGAAAACGGTAGTTTATTGAACATTAAAGAGCCTATAACAGAATAGAAATGAGAAAAATGGCTTTTGTACGCGATTGGAACACTAACAAGATACATGGTATTTATACGAAGACCATATAACTGCGAAGTTCTGCTAGGTATATTACCGCTTTGCTTAAAAAATTCCTTCAGCACTTTAAAGACGTAAAGGTGTCTCATTGGTAGAATATGCAGGTCTCTAAATAAAGGCCAGCTCTGAGTAAGGCGATTTTTGTTACAAATTATCCTAATTAAGTGCTTCTGAGCTATTAACAATGGACTGACGGAGTTACTATAGGAACCACCACAACTTGTAATACCATACTGCAGCTTAGAGTTCCCCAGGCCATAATAAATTGACGTTAGTACTTTTTTGGAGCAATATGGTTTGATAAGATACATTTTGCGCGTTACAAGGAGCATATGTGATTTAATAGTTTGAATATGATCCTTCCAATCTAAATTATGATCAATTAATACTCCAAGGTATTTATAACGATTCACTGATTCAACATTAAAACAATTATTAGAACAAGACGAACTACTAACAAAATTAGATTTTCCACAACTATGAACAGGAAACAGAATTTTTTACAATCATGAGCATGAAAGCATAAATTGAAATCACTTAAAATATTATTTGATATTTTAAAAGACATAACTTTTGTCTTCTCGCTTATAATCAATTTATGTTCTGTAAACCAAAGTCTTAATGTTTCGAGATCTTCCGATATCTTCGCCACACTTTCATATCTTGTATCAAATTGGTAAGTAAAGGCTACATCGTCTGCAAATGCAGTTGATACACCATTTAGATTTAGTGCAAAGAGGGAGTTTATGTATATCAGAAACAGCACAGGACCAAGAACTGAGCCCTGTGGTACACCATTTTTTTAAATACGAGACTCACTAAGGCTCCCATTTACATTATCTTTTTGACTTCTACCTTTTAGATAAGAAATAAACCACTTGTGAATCATCCCTCTAAACCCAGCATTGTATAATTTTTTTAGAAGCAGGTCATGATCAAACATATCAAACGCCTTCGTCATATCCACAAAAAGAGCCATGGTGGATTTGTGACGGATTATACCTTCATATAATTGGCTACATACTTTTTTTTTTTTTTTTAAATTAATTTTTATTGGTATTCTTAATTAAACTTATATACTAGACAAAAACGATAAAATCTAATTTAAAACTAACATTTATCTTAATCTAGCTTACTGGCTCTTAGCGAGCGCTCTAAACTAAACAATATACTCAAAATTATTGCCTTTCGGCCTAAGTTCTATCTATAATTAATTTTGTTTGTTTTTTATTCTTCAAGAAACTTGAATTCTTTATTTTTTTTAATTTTATTTAAAACTACTTAAAACTACCTAAGCTACTTAACCTAAATTACCTATAATCAGGGTGCTGAGCAATCTCATCGATTGGTCACCATCCTGATCGCGCCCATGGGCGCCTGACATTCGCATACAAGGGTTCATCAGCGCCACCGAGACTCGAGCGAGGCTATAAGCGTCGTTCGAGTCTCGGCAGCACTATTCATGCTGGCTAGCCCGGCCCCTCCCAAAGACTCCCTACTCTAAACCTTAACCTACCAACTTAATATCTAGCTTAAAACTAGGGAGGATGCTACGTAAGTAGCGCACCGGCCCGGGAGAGCGTATCCACCCTCACCTGTTCCTCAAGCCACCAAGATTCGGTGTACTGCTTAACCGTATAGACCCTGTCCTGTTCCGCAATTGCGGTGCTAAAACGGAGGAGCTCTTGAGCATTGGCGGCATACCCGTCGTGGATGAGCCGCTTATCCCTCGCGCCGCGGTGGCTGTGGTACAATACCGGCACACCATCTTTTTGCTGGACTAACCCTTTCATATCTACATGAAGAAATGCCTCAGGCAGGATAAAGCCAGACCGAAGCGTACTCTCGTGGTACATTAAATTGGGGTAGTAAGCCCCTGAGATCAGGTTATTATCGCTGGCCATCGCCCTTGCGACGTGCCTCCGAATCACCTTAATAAGGAAATTGTCAATCCTATTCAGTCGAGCCCCATTGTATAGGGTCCTGTTGGGATAGTATTTTATGTACTGCGATCAGGAGTTTTAAACAACCCTAGACAGGCCCTGAGACATTGTCTCTCAAACACCCGAATCTCTTCAATATAGGACGGCGCTATATTGAACCACATAGGACAGCCATAAGCGATGATAGGCCTAATAAGGGCAACGTAGCAGATGACCTTCACCCTAGAGTCAAGTTGACTGCTGCGAAACAGTCTTCTTGTCAGAGCGTAGGCCCTCTTAGCCACAGCCAGACAAGCAGCTATATGTTTGTCAAAATAGAGATACTGGTCGAGCCAGATGCCAAGATACCGGACCACGTTTTTCACCGCCAGCGGCCACCCCTGCTGTCCAATAATTGTTAATTTTCTCCAGTTTTTTTCTGGTATCCCCAGAGGCCCCAGCCAATGTAGTTCTTAACAGGATTGTTTCCGATTTTTGGAAATTGATTTTCAACTTCCAATCATCGCAATACCTCTTAATTTGCTCGAAGTCACGCTGCAGAAGGATGTTAATGACCTCGATTTTTGGTCCTGACCTGTACGCCACTAAATCGTCCGCGTACGCTATAGCATGTCTGAGGGAACCCACCAGATCACTTGTGTAAATATTAAACAGGACCGGAGAATTCACTGCTCCCTGTTGTAAGCCGTTTCTAATTTCGAAAACCCTGCTCGAAGTCACGTTGCCAGCTTTGATAACGAACTTCTTTCCCATAAGCATGTCATAAATCATATACAGCAAAGGTTTTTGAATGCCCAATCTGGTCAGCTTATAGAAGAGCCCCTCCGACCATACTCTGAGGATAGCATCCTCGGTTGACATTCCTCGTCTAAAACCAAATTGATAACTACTAAAAAATTTGTTATTGTCTAAAAAAGACAGTATTCGTGATTTCATAAGCTTTTCGAAAATCTTAGAAAAAGTTGGTAGTAGGGAGATGGGTTTGTAGTTTGACATATTACTTTTAATACCTTTTTTAAAAAGTGGTATAACTTCAGCTCCTTTCAGGTGCTGAGGGAGACAACTATTTTGAACACTAAGATTAAATAAATAACATATAACGTTTACTACATAAAAGCTAATTTTTTTCAACAATACACTTGATATACCATCACCAGTACAAGACCTTTTGTTTTTTAACGACAATATTGCCTTATAGATTTCACTTGAAGAAAATAATTGGAAAACAAAACTGTTTGGTTGCATGTTCTCTATGTGACTCATAGAGCAATGCAGTCTTTCGAAATGTCTACAGATGGTTTCAGTTTTTCCGGAATTTCGGTAAAGTACTCATTTAGCTTATTGGAAATTATGACTGCATCAGTCAAACTTTTACCATCTATCTCCTAGTGAGCTGCCTATTTTTTCTCAAGATACTATCAACTACCTCCCATTCATCTCTAACGAACCTGTTCCTGTTCCTGTTCAAACGAATTCAAATAAAACTTGTTCCGGGTTTCTTCAATATTTTTGTGCACGTAGTAATTTTTTAGTTTAATATTATGTGGATGACTTCTTCATTTTTTAAATAAAATTACTGATTCAACAAAAAAAGGAAAAATACCTAAAAGAATATAATATCATAAAAATGGTAGATGTCCCCAGCCACATCAGCCCGAAGAGTAGAAGTCCACGTTAGGAAGCTATTCCAGTACTACTTAAGATGGGGCATGCGAATCAACGCGGGGAAACCTGAACTGATTTGTATAAGAAGACCCATCGTAGGAATCAGAGTTAGGTCGGCAACCAACTGCCGCAACATAAAAATAAACCTGCCCGACGGATCATCACTCTCAACCACAAGCAACATAAACGAGCGACTTAGATTCAACCCACACCTGAACGCTGTTCTCAGGAAGGAGCAAAATGGACTAAGTAGAAGAACAAAACTGCTGCTATATAAGCAACTCATGTAAAATAGATTTAAGAAAACGAACATTGTATACCGTTGGGCCCCTATTGTTGAGCCAACGCATTTAAATATTCATTATTCACCACCATTTGTTACCTAGCCTTAAGTCAAATTGTATTTATATACCAAAAGTTAAATAAAAGCAAATGCAAATGCCAACATACTTGCATGTGGGAGCATATTTAAAATATTGTTACATTTGGGCTGGGATTCGAAAAGATAAAACACTATTCTGTTAAACTTTTCTAGTCAGAATCACTTTTATTACACTTTTATGGATTATACACTAATTAGGTACTAGAACAATATTACTTAAACAATTCCTCGACGATTCAAACCAATCACTTATTTCACTTTACAACCGATTACTATCTCGAACTTTAACCAATCACTGATAAAAATCAACTGTCCCCCTGTTCTACAACCTCTCCTTTTATATCTGCTCTGCCATCTCTTCGAGAACTTTCTAGCTAACTCCAATTGGTTCTACAATTGGCTGACATACTTCTTCCCCTTTTCAGCAATTGATAAATTCCCATTTAGTTTAGTGGGGAATTGACAGATTCCAATTTCCAATTGGAAGTGGAACTTGTTTGGTGACTAATGGGGGTTGTTTTCATTTCACCATTTTAGTTTGTTTTCATTTCACCACAATTCATTCCACGCCACAATATCCCCCTCTTAAACTTGTTCGTCCCGAACAAATTCGTTAACATTTGCACCATTGTAGCGATGAAGACGATCCACATGAACGACTTTCAGCTTGCCTCTTCCTCGTTGGATGCGATAGACAACGTCGTTGATGCGCTTTACGATTTTGTAGGGCCCTTCCCAGTCTGGTTGCAACTTAGGTGATAAACCTTTTCGTCGATGAGGGTTATATAGCCATACCAGATCTCCTTCTTGAAAGCCTGTAGTTGTTGTTTTAGTATCGTACCTCGTTTTCATGCGGTCACTGGCTATCTTAATATTAGCCCTAGTCCCTCGATGCACGTCCCTGATGATATCTCTGAGGTCTGTAACATAGTCCTCCTCATTTTTGGACTCTTCGCATGGAGATCCAAACATTAACTCGCTAGGTAGGCGGACTTTTCGACCAAATAGGACTTCAGATGGAGTATGTCCTGTGGTGTTGTGCACTGCACTTCGATAGGCCAATAAAAACATGGGAATGTGTTTGTCCCAATCTCTCTGGTCATCGCCAACGACCTTAGAGAGGTGTTCATTCAGCGTTCTATTGAAGCGCTCCACCATCCCATCTGATTGTGGATGAAGCGGTGTTGTTCTTGTCTTCTTAATCCCGAGTAACTGGCACACTCCTTGGAAAATCCTGGATTCGAAGTTTCGTCCTTGGTCCGAATGCAGTTCCATAGGCACACCGAATCTGCTTACCCAGTTGAAGACGATTTGCTCCACCACAGTCTTAGCTTCTTGATTTGGGATAGCGAATGCTTCAGGCCACTTACTGAAGTAGTCCATAACAACAAGGATGTAACGATTTCCATTGTTCGTTTCAGGAAACGGTCCCGCAATATCAACGGCTATCCTTTCGAAAGGGGCTCCCACATTATATTGATGCATCTGGCCTCGGACTTTCACTCTCGGGCCTTTGCTGGCCGCGCATATTACGCATTTCCTGCACCAATTCTCAACATCCTCCCTTCAATGGACCCAGTAAAAGCGTTCTCGTACTTTTCCGAGTGTTTTGTTTATTCCCAAGTGGCCTCCAGACACTCCATCATGCAATTCCCTCAGCACTTCGATAACTTTTGTCCTGGGAACAACAAGCTGCATTACGTATGACTTTCCATCCGGGCTTTCCCATTTTCTTTTTAGAATGCCGTCTTGGACATGAAGGGAATCCCACTGCGCCCAGTATGCCTTCAGCTCGGGACTCCTATTGGATATCTCCTGCCAGTCTGGTTTTCCTTCATGCTCCTTCCAGGCGAGGATTGGTTCGATATCCGGATCTTCCTTTTGAGCCTCCCGGATTTCCCGTGCACTCCAGCCACCAATGGGCATAGCTCTCACCCTTTGAACGGACACGACATCTTTTTCCTCGTGTCGTAAGCAATGTTTACAATCTGCTTTGCACGGTCGACGGGAGAGAGCGTCTGCATTTGAGTGAAGACTTCCCTTTCGGTGTTGTATTTCGTACTCGTACATTTGCAGCTGTTCGATCCACCTTGCGACTTGTCCTTCAGGATTCTTAAAGTGTAGTAGCCACTTTAAAGATGCATGGTCTGTGCGAAGGATGAATTTCTGCCCATAGAGGTACTTATGGAAATGTTTCGTTGCCAGAACCAAAGCAAGGAGTTCGCGTCTGGTAACACAGTAGTTCCTTTCTGGCTTTGAGAGGACTTTGCTGAAGAACGAAACTACCTTCTCTTGGCCCTCGTGTACCTGGGAAAGCACGGCTCCAATTCCCACATTACTAGCGTCTGCATCCACAATAAATGTTTTTCCAGGGGTGGGGTACGCTAATATGGGGGCGTCGCACAACTGTTGCTTAAGTTCTTTGAAACTGTTTTCGCACTCACCTGACCATTTGAATTGTTTGCCTTTTTCTGTCAGTTGATGCAAGCTCTTTGCGATCCTGGCAAAGTCCTTTACAAATCGTCTGTAATAGGTCGCAAGTCCCAGGAAGCTTCTCAGCTGGTGTTTGTCTTTGGGAACCGGCCAGTTTTTCACTGCATCGATCTTCTCTGGATCAGTCTTAACTCCCTTGGAAGAGATGATGTGCCCGAGATACTTCACTTCTGGTCGGAATAGAGAACACTTCTTCGGGTTCAGTTTTAACTGTGCACTTCGTAGCCTTTGGAACACTTCCCTAAGGTTATTTCGATGTTCGTTGAACGTTTTACCAACCACGATGACATCGTCCAGGTAGACCAAACATGTTTTCCACGTCAGTCCCAGCAAAACACGCTCCATTAGACGCTCAAAAGTTGCTGGAGCATTGCACAGTCCAAATGGCATTACTGTAAATTGCCAAAGCCCGTTTCCTGCTGTGAATGCTGTTTTCTCGCGGTCTTCTGGATGGATCTGTACTTGCCAGTAGCCACTCTTCAGATCAAGAGTCGAAAACCATTTGGCCCCGGATAGTGTGTCCAGGGTATCGTCAATTCGTGGCAGGGGGTAGCTATCCTTCTTAGTGACGTTGTTTAGTTGGCGATAGTCCACGCAGAATCTCGTACTTCCGTCTTTCTTTTTGACCAGGACGACGGGTGATGCCCACGGACTTTTTGAGCTCTCAATCAGTCCCTCCTTTTCCATCGTCGACACCATTTCTGCAACCTCCGTCTGCTTGGCCAATGGTAGTCGTCTGGGAGGCTGACGAATTGGTCTTGCATCCCCGGTGTCAATTCGGTGCTGTACGAGATGTGTTCGGCCATACTCGCTACTCTGCGAAGCAAATATATCAGCGAACTCGTTGATTAGACTAGCTGCCATTGCCCGCTGCTCCTGATCCAGCTCGCACTCTCCGAGTATATTCTTTTTCATTTCCGATATCTCCGTAGGTCTAACCGGTTTCGCAGGACTTTCTTTTGACAACTTTGTGACCGCAGTAATCGGTACGCACTTTCCGATCACTTCCCCTTGCTTCAGCTTTACACTTCTGTGCTCCGCATTGAGGACACGAACGGGAACCAAGTTGTTTTTAGGTTTAACAAGCATCTTTCCGACGATATAGCTCTGGTAATAGTTTTCTGTATCTGGCTCTATTAGGAAGAATCGGTGGCTCCCAGGATCACCTTCCAGCTTTGTCCAAATAAGTGTCTCTGACGAAGGTGGTAAAATTTCGTCCTCACTTACAACTGTTCTTAGAGCTGCGACGTTCTCGTTCCCGTAAACCATTGGAATCTCGACGTTTCTGCACTTTAGAACTTGCAAACCGATGTCGAGGACTACATCATGCGTCTTCATAAAGTCGATTCCAATGATGCATTCGTCACATATATCGGCCACTAAGAATGCATGGGAGAAGACTATTCCTGCTAGATTTATCGTCAAGAGTACCTCACCATACACCTTTGCCGTTGCTCCAGTTGCTGTTTTCAGACAGTAGCTGCTGGTGTTGTGCAGCCATGATTGGCGAACGATGTCCCTTCTGATTATGGAAGCGGTGGCACCTGTATCGACTGTGGCCACACACTTTTTCTGGCCGATATGTGCTTCCACTGTCAAGCTCCTATTACATCGTTTGGTCTGGGAGACCTGAATTGTGGTCCTGGGGGCGTCGATTCTTAACTGATGGCTTTGTGAGGTTCCGTCCGCCGATTGTTCAGATCCCTCCTCGATACGACTCCTAGTTCTGCAATGTGGACAACTACTCTCTCTACGTTCAGCTCTGCACTGTCGTTGAAGATGTCCAATTTTGTTGCAATTCCAACAACGGATCGGTCCCCTGCGAGTACTGTTCCGGTCTTCTTCATCTGTTCTCTGGCATGTACATTCGACGGATGTTATTTCTCTTACGCGGTGGAATCCTTGAGATGCCTGGTCAGCAGCTTTCATAGTTAATGCAAATGCCAGTGCCTCAGGAAGAGTTCTCTTTCCAGCCATTCGTAGAGCCATCTGCAGCTGTCTGTCCTCTATGGCTTGTGTGAATGCCTCAATAGCCATTTCGTTGAATACATCTTCGCCGGCATTGGGATATGACAAGTGCGCTAGCCGTTCTATATCCGCTTGCAGCTGCTGGAGTGTTTCTCCCCTCTTCTGGAATCTACTGCGCAGTTGCACTCTATACACTTGCTGCATATGGTCGTCACCAAACCGCATCTCAATAGCCTTAACCAAAGCATCATAGTTGCTTTGTTTTTCTTCTGAGATAGTTTGAAGCAATTCTGCAGCTGTACCTCGTAATGCGAGCGTTAATGCAATCGACTTTTCCTCGTCGTCCCATCCATTGGTCATTGCAGCTGCTTCGAACTGTCTCTTATAGATCGGCCATGATGTTTGACCATCAAAAACGGGTGGTTGCATCTCCTTCCTTTTTGGGCAGTCAGTAGAATATTCCCGAGCTTTCTGTTTCTTGACTTTTTCGAGCTCTTTAGCTATGTTCTCGATGTTCGTGCCGAGCTCTTTAGCTATGTTCTCGATGTTTGTTTCGTGTCTATGAAGAGATTCATTAATTTCCTCAAACTTGGTTTCATGTTTGTTTAATTTCTCATCAATCGCGACGATTTTTACATCTAGAACATTCTTAAACTCTTCCACGGCATCTTTTTGCGCGGCGGTAATGGAATTTTTCTGTTCTTCAAGAGAATTCTTCTGTTCTTCTAGAGAATTCTTCTGTTCTGCGAACTTCGATTCCATAGAATTCTTCTGTTCTTCTATCTTGGCAAGAAGTAATTCCATCATAGCGCTAATATCAACGCCTGTACTTACTTGTTCTTCTGCCACGTCGAAAAGCATGGTCTTTGGATTTTCTCCCTCATTTTCGACAGCCTCCTGCAGACGAAGTATGAGGTCACTTTTCCCTCCAGCTGTAGAGATATTCCTCTTTTCTAATTCACTTTTTAATTGGGGTATGCTTAGTTGTAGCAATACACGACCCATTTTTTTTTTGTCTCTAGTAATTTCGAAATTCACAAATTCACTTTAATTTTTTTTTTTTTTTTTTTTAAATGTTTCTTTATCACACACGCTTTAACACAGAATAAGTTTTATCCCACTTCTGACACCAATGTTACATTTGGGCTGGGATTCGAAAAGATAAAACACTATTCTGTTAAACTTTTCTAGTCAGAATCACTTTTATTACACTTTTATGGATTATACACTAATTAGGTACTAGAACAATATTACTTAAACAATTCCTCGACGATTCAAACCAATCACTTATTTCACTTTACAACCGATTACTGGCTGGGATTCGAAAAGATAAAACACTATTCTGTTAAACTTTTCTAGTCAGAATCACTTTTATTACACTTTTATGGATTATACACTAATTAGGTACTAGAACAATATTACTTAAACAATTCCTCGACGATTCAAACCAATCACTTATTTCACTTTACAACCGATTACTATCTCGAACTTTAACCAATCACTGATAAAAATCAACTGTCCCCCTGTTCTACAACCTCTCCTTTTATATCTGCTCTGCCATCTCTTCGAGAACTTTCTAGCTAACTCCAATTGGTTCTACAATTGGCTGACATACTTCTTCCCCTTTTCAGCAATTGATAAATTCCCATTTAGTTTAGTGGGGAATTGACAGATTCCAATTTCCAATTGGAAGTGGAACTTGTTTGGTGACTAATGGGGGTTGTTTTCATTTCACCATTTTAGTTTGTTTTCATTTCACCACAATTCATTCCACGCCACAATATTATAGTCGCTTTCGGTGGTCACAATTCAGACTATGCGCAGTCAGTTCGCGTAGTTGTTAAGTGGTATTGTGGCGTGGAATGAATCGTGGAACCTAAAATGGTGAAATGAAAAACAACCCCCATTAGTCACCAAACAAGTTCCATTTCCAATTGGAGATTGGAATCTGTCAATTCCCCACTAAACTAAATTAACTGGGATTTTATCAATTGCTGAAAAGGGGAAATTTATGTGAGCCAATTGTAGAACCAATTGGAATTAGCTAGAAAGTTCTCGAAGAGATGGCAGAGCAGATATAAAAGGAAAGGTTTTAGAACAGGGGGACAGTTGATTTTATCAGTGATTGGTTAAAGTTCGAGATAGTAATCGGTTGCGAAGTTAAATAAGTGCAAAGTAATAGAGTGAAATAAGTGATTGGTTTGAATCGTTGAAGAATTGTTTAAGTAATATTGTTCTGGTACTTAATAAGTAAATAATCCATAAAAGTGTGATAAAAGTAATTTTACTAGAAAAGTTTAAAAGAATAGTGTTTTATCTTTTCAAATCCCAGCCCAAATGTAAAATTGGTGTCAGAAGTGGGATAAAACTTATTCTGTGCTAAAGCGTGTTAAAAAAGAAAAAAAAAAAAACGGCCACCGGTCGTCCTGGTCAAAAAGAAAGACGGAAGTACGAGATTCTGCGTGGACTATCGCCAACTAAATAACGTCACCAAGAAGGATAGCTACCCCCTGCCAAGAATTGACGATACCCTGGACACACTATCCGGAGCCAAATAGTTTTCGACTCCTGATCTGAAGAGTGGCTACTGGCAAGTACAGATCCATCCAGAAGACCGCGAGAAAACAGCATTCACAGCAGGAAACGGGCTTTGGCAATTTACAGTAATGCCATTTGGACTTTGCAATGCTCCGGCAACTTTTGAACGTCTAATGGAGCTTGTTTTGCTTGGACTGACGTGGAAAACCTGTTTGGTCTACCTGGACGATGTCATCGTGATTGGTAAAACGTTCAACGAATATCGAAATAACCTTAAGGAAGTGTTCCAAAGGCTACGGTGTGCACAGTTAAAACTGAACCCGAAGAAGTGTTCTCTATTCCGACCAGAAGTGAAGTATCTCGGGCACATCATCTCTTCCAAGGGAGTCAAGACTGATCCGGAGAAGATCGATGCAGTGAAAAACTGGCCGGTTCCCAAAGACAAACATCAACTGAGAAGCTTCCTGGGACTTGCGACCTACTACAGATGGTTTGTAAAGGACTTTGCCAGGATCGCAAAGAGCTTGCATCAACTGACAGAAAAAGGCAATCAATTCAAATGGCCAGGTGAGTGCGAAAACAGCTTCAAAGAACCTAAGCAACAGTTGTGCGACGCCCCCATAAGCGTACCCCACCCCTGGAAAAACATTTATTGTGGATAAAGACGCTAGTAATGTGGGAATTGAAGCCGTCTTTTCCCAGGTACACGAGGGCCAAGAAAAGGTAGTTTCGTTCTTCAGCAAAGTTCTCTCAAAGCCAGAAAGAAACTACTGTGTTACCAGGCGCGAACTCCTTGCTTTGGTACTGGCAACAAAACATTTCCATAAATACCTCTACGGGCGGAAATTCATCCTTCGCACAGACCATGCATCTTTAAAGTGGCTACTACACTTTAAGAATCCCGAAGGACAAGTCGCAAGGTGGATCGAACAGCTGCAAATGTACGACTACGAAATACTACATGAAAGGGTAGTCTTCACTCAAATGCGGACGCTCTCTCCCGTCGACCGTGCCAAGCAGATTGTAAACATTGCTTACGACACGAGAAAAAAGATGTCGTGCCCGTTCAAAGGGTGAGAGCTATGCCCATTGGTGGCTGGAGTGCACGGGAAATCCGGGAGGCTCAAAAGGAAGATCCGGATATCGAACCCATCCTCGCCTGGAAGGAGCATGAGGGAAAACCAGACTGGCAGGAGATATCCAATAGGAGTCCGGAGCTGAAGACATACTGAGCCCAGTGGACTCCCTTCATGTACAAGACGGCATTCTAAAAAGAAAATGGGGAAACCCGGATGGAAAGTCGTACGTAATGCAGCTTGTTGTTCCCAGGACAAAAGTTATCGAAGTGCTGAGGGAATTGCATGATGGAGTGTCTGGAGGCCACTTGGGAATAAAAAAAACAGAAAAGTGCGAGAACGCTTTTACTGGGTCCATTGAAGGGAGGATGTTGAGAATTGGTGCAGGAAATGCGTAATATGTGCGGCCAGCAAAGGCCCGAGAATGAAAGTCCGAGGCAAGATGCATCAATATAATGTGGGTGCCCCTTTCGAAAGGATAGCCGTTGATATTGCGGGAAACGAACAATGGAAATCGTTACATCCTTGTTGTTATGGACTACTTCAGTAAGTGGCCTGAAGCATTCGCTATCCCAAATCAAGAAGCTAAGACTGACATACTCCATCTGAAGTCATATTTGGTCGAAAAGTCCGAATACCTAGCGAGTTAATGTTTGTATCTCCATGCGAAGAATCCAAAAATGAGGAGGACTATGTTACAGACCTCAGGGATATCATCAAGGACGTGCATCGAGGGACTAGGGCTAATATTAAGATAGCCAGTGACCGTATGAAAACGAGGTACGATACTAAAACAACAACTACAGGCTTCCAAGAAGGAGATCTGGTATGGCTATATAACCCTCATCGAAGAAAAGGTTTATCACCTAAGTTGCAACAAGACTGGAAGGGTCCTAGAAAATCGTAAAGCGCATCCATTCCAATTGAAGGCTCGAATCTGTCAAATAAGCGTGCCTCTCAACTAAAATAATTCTAGAAACAGCCGGAATAAACTAGAAGCTTCACAATAGACGGCAAGTAGAGTGTTAAGTCAGCTAATTCTAGAACCAGCCGAAACAACAGAAACTTCTCGATAGATCGCGAAGTGGATATAAAATACAGGTTTGAGATCAGGCACATACAGTTGTTTTTAAGCAGTGATTGGTAAAGTTCGAAATAGTAATCTGTTGTTAAGATTAATAAGTGTAAAGTAATACAGTGAATTAAGTGATTGGTTTGAATCGTTATTGTTTTAAGTGATATTGTTTTTGGTTCTTAATAAGTAAATTATTAGAAAGTGATTTCATTAGAAAAGATCAACAGAATGTTGTTTTATCTTTTCGAATCCTATCTCGAATAAATATCAAAATTCATAAAAATTCGTTAAGCGGTTTAGGCTTGAAAAGGTAACAGACAGAGTTACGACTGATAGAATAAATTTAGCATGGAACGAGATTTCTCTTATTTACCTGACATCACTTGCTCCTAATCTTATGAACCGATCCATGCAAGTAAAAGTGCGTAAATGCGACGGTTTTTAGAAGAAGTCTTAAAAAATCGGTATCATGGCATCTTAAAATTTCTTTATCTATTATTTTATTGAGTATTCATTGACACTGACGGATCTATGATGAACTGTGGTGTGGGGGCCGGGGTCTACTCAGAATCACCGAATATATCAGAATCATATCGTTTGCCGGATTTTGCCAGCTTATTCCAGGCTGAATTACTGGCTATCCGAGAAGCTTGCGCGCATTTAGGGCGTGACACAACGCACAAACAAAACATTGCTATCCTGGTAGGTAGCCAAGCCGCCATCAAAGCCATCAATTCGGCTACCATATCCTCTTATCTGGTGCAGGAGTGCCGGAACGAGCTTTCCCGCCTGGGCGAACGTTTCAGTGTTACACTTCTCTGGGTACCAGGGCATAGTAACATAATAGGTAACGAGCGTGCAGATCATAGTACTACTTGGGTTCAAAGCTGAACCGCCACTCCTACCTACCTACCTACCTCATTGGCACTTCTTCCAACATCATTTGATTTTCACACCTAACGCTAAACAGTATTCTATTTAAATGATGTGAGACCTGTAACGTTTATAAAAGTTTTAACAATGTTTTGAAGATACATTAGAAATGGTGACATATGGTTCTTAGAACCACGATCTTAAGAGTTCTTCCTCTTTTTAAGTTTTTGGCCATTTTATCGTTTCTGCGATATTTACTTAAAATGTTGTTATAGGACATTACTTTACCTGCATTTATTATTTATTTTCTGTGCAGTAAGTTGGGGCTCATTGGTCAAAACGACCGCGGGGTAGTTCGATGCGTATCAATGCACTTGCAGTACAACTTCACTATTCAATTTTTGTCCTTATAACAAAAGGACTTTAAGTACCAAATTTTGAGTTCTTTTGTTTACGTTATAAATGTTAAAAGCTTAGGAAAGCATTTATTTCTAGTTAAAACTAATTTAAACTTAGGTTAACATGAATAACCAAATACCTAAATACTATTTGTTTTGTTATATGTTTTTCAATAAATAATAGTGATTAAATTGCTATGAATCAAAGTACCAATGTGTCCCGTGAGAGGGGCAGTTTGATATAAATTCCATTGTTTAATAAATAGATATAGGTCATTAAATTTTTTTATTAATGGATCTGAGAATAAATTCTTCTGGTATAAGCAAGTTAGAGAGTCCCAAAAAAAAATTGTTTCAAGGTGCTCCAACTACCCCTACCCGTTTCCTACTAAAAAAATAATTATTTTAATAGTATGAAAAGCATTTAAATTGTAAATAATGTAACGCAAAATATACCCTTTCTGAAGGCTTTCGCAAAGTGCTGGCTAGGATGCTAAATGAAATCAATTATGTTAAACAAATTTATGAAAGTTCTCTGTTATGTCCAAGTTGTACATTATTATTACTATACAAAATTGCAAATTGTGCAACTAAATATTTTTTTACTGAGTATACAAAAAAAAGTTCTAATAATAAAAACAAAGTAGGTCAATTATAGTCCAATATATTAAACCTATAAAATTAGGTGAGCGATGGATACGATGACCATTCGTCCTCTTTTTTTACTAAAAGAAAACAATATATTGTCTTGTTTTTACTTAACTGACATCCAAATGCCCTATTTTTATTCTTATGAAAGTTGGTACTTTCTCAATTTAAAACAAAGTAGGCAGCACTGTTAATAAATATCGTAACTTCCGGCCTTTGCACTTGCGCAGAAAAAACTCTTTATTTTTTTCCTCGTAAGATTACACCTACTCTCACTAATACCAATGTTTATGACATGCAGCTGGGGTTTGTTAATTATTTTTTTTTGGAACGATGTGTTTTTAGCTGAATTTTTTTTTTGTCACCAACTCAATACGCCCTAATATTAGATCAAAATCTGAAATGCCCAATCGAAAACCATCTAGTTATTGCTGTTGTGTACGATTTGAAAACTGTTATTTGTAAAGTGTTTTTGACAAGTTCTTTTGCGTATTGCATTGCCTAATCTAAGGATAAGAATTGTGGCTTATTTTATCCAAAGTCAAGCATTTCCATTTACCTACATTTCACAAATGTATTCTTTGTTTTGAATTGGTAAACATATTATATTAATATTTGTAGGAAAAGTATGTATGATTCATTGTAATTATGGAACTAAGACGATATTATAATTAAATTTGTAAAATATACAGGTGATAAGTAAAAGCAAACATAAATAGAATTGACATAGTAGGTAAGTTAAATGACGATAATAATGAGAAAACAGCATGGCGGGTCATTCACAATAACACCTCCTATTGGAAAACCCTTTACTAGATATTACGTATGTGTTGCTATTAGAAGAAATGTTAGTTGGTAATTAAACTGTCATACAAAATATTAAGAGTTCAATGGAGTTCAATGCAAAGAGAAAATATAATTGCTAGAGTTTGAAAGTTTTCTTGAAAAAATCATTTGCTTGCATCGTATGTATGTGTATGTTGTATTCCTTTCTTGAGTTAGGTATGTAAACGAGTCCTACCATGCTAGCAGCCTAGACATATAAAGCTAAAAAATATAGAGCACTTAAGCTTTTAGGCATTAAGACCTCTACACAGAAAACGAGCAAAAGTGCAATAAATGGCATTTTGTTTCTCAGACTGATAAATTATTACTGGATCGATTGATTTGAAACTCATTGCATTTAAAAGAACAGAATTTCTGCAAAAGTAAATAACCTCAGTAAAGAACAGAATAATTTTTTGAAAAAAATATGTAATTTAAACTCGGTATTTTGTGACAAAGCACTTGTGTACGAGCTTCGGTGAAATAGTTTGTGTGAACTGTTGGCCAATTCTCGTTCTGTGATATTTAGGATTGATCAATTTTTTTCTCCACTTCGCGGCAATCGCGATTCTTGTTGTAGAATAAACTGAAAAAAAAACTACTTAAATTTTCTTTCATGTGATATGATATTAATTTTGTCACAAGTCGTTCGATTCGTCAAATATCTTCTTTAAAAAAAATAATATGGGAAGACTAATTCAGTCCTTAGTAAATTATTGTTATGGATATATTAAACACTTTGAACGGAACGATTCTTTCAAAAAAAGGTAAACATAGTTTGTCCTCAAATCGAATTAATGATAAAAGCTATTAACTTGTTCTGATGACATCTAAATAAAAATCAAATTGATGGTAAAAATTACTTTTCCAGAAAATAGAACCCAAAATGGCTCAAAGGTGGTACGATTCATCATCTGGTACATTTTAGAAGACAGCAATTTATCATGATGAGTTGGAGAATCGCATAACGGATGCTTGTGAAGAGATAAAATGAAAAACTGCCATAAAAACTGACCCCTGGATCGTTCTTACTCCTTCTATTTTTCTAATAACTATGGATTGCTTTGTTAGAATCTACAGCAAAATGATTAAAAGTCGATTAGTTTTCAATTGTTATAAAATTCGATAAACACGTTTTCCCGCCACCACTCTATAATATATAACCAACAAAATCCACATTTATAATTTTTCTTTCAGTAAAAAATAATTTTGAGCATTGAAATTTTGCAGGAAATCCGACTGAGATAACACATTGGAACAATATCTTTGTGCCTGCTCTAAAATGTGCTATACTCACTGTCTGCTTTGCTACCTACGCACACTTCAAATTTTAATAAACATTAAATCCTTGCTTATAATATTCTTTTTTTTACAGTACGTTTTTGTTACTTATTTTGTATTCATAATATCACATACCTTCTTTTCTAATTCCCGAGCTTTTGACTGTAAGTTCTCAATCAGCTCGTTATCACATTTTCCACTGACACCGAAATTTCGAATTTGTGCAAGTGTTTCCTAAAATGGTTGTAAAGGCATTGTGTAAAATAATCTATTGTCCTATATCGATAAAACAATTTACCTTGTGGGCTCGTTCTATATCTGCACGTCTCGCCTCTGCTTCTCGCAACTGAAGACCTAAAGAATCTAGCATATTTGTACTTTCTATCTGAAGTTGATCGTGTAGCATCACCTTAAAGAAGGATGTTTTAAATGAATACTTGTTTTTTTGTTTTTTAGATAGGAGTACTGTGTAGGTACATTTGTGTATGCTTTCTTATAATTGTTTGCTTAAGTTAAGCTTTACCATTCGATAACTTTAGTTAACGAATATTTCAATGTTAATTGTACATTATGTTAGTCTGCGCATGCAAAATGTGCATATTTCTGAACAGAAACGATAAATACAGTAAATACGTGAATGCATATACATACATTTTCATTCATACCTACAATTCTAGGTATATACATATATATCTATTAACGTTTAAATTCGTAACATTATTTTATAATTTTCAATTTAGAAATTATTTCGAGAACACTTTTAACATAAGCCTATATTCAACTGTCCATATTTAAGTCAGTGAAAATTGTTTTCTCTCTCAACTATGCAGTACACTTACTTTAAAAATTCATACTCTAAGAGCACTTTTTTAGAGTTATGGTAATTTCTCATTTAGTCCTGCCACATAAGTAATGTTAGTTACTATAAATCGTATCGTCAAGAACTGAAGTATGTATTAAATTAAGAACAACTACTGAAAATTTATGTGTTAAGATTGCGTTCTTGAATTTCTTCGTAACTTAAGCGTTTTGGGGATTAGAATTTGTTTAGCAAGTATAATTATTAACGTCGTATTTTGTCTTTTACACTACTTATACCGAAAACAATTACTAAATTTTTTTCTTGAGCTCTGCGGATAACTACCAGCTAAGAAATTTCCCGTTTTTAAAACAATCGATTTTCTGTTGGGAATGAACTTTCGGTGTAGAGAAAGTTCATGCAAAAAACAGTACTCTATATATTTTGTGGGTTAATACCAATCTAAAAGGCAAATGGCACATTGTCGTCGTATTTATAATGCGCATGTTTCTTTCCTGAAAATATGAGCAGAGATGGTATTGCAGATTCTATCGTTTTTATATAGGGTATTTCAGTTCAAAGGCACAAATTAAAAGGGATGATCCGACTATTCTTGTAAATTTCAATTATTTAGACAACCGTAAAAAAATAGAGCACTGACAATGTATTGCATTTGATTAGCGGTATTTCCACATGTGTCCATTATAAATTTTATTTATAAGTAAATTAAATCGAAAATTAAAAAAAAAAACAAAGTACTCAACGAATATATTTAGTTATATTTTTTTCAAATGTAATTAACCATGATTGGCTTATAAAATCGGTTATCTATATCCTTACATAATAAAATTAAAATATTCTTAAAAGGATCACAACACAAAAGGAAGAACTTTTGCTCATCATTTGATTTAGTTTATTTAAAATAATAATTGGACTTGTAGCACGTTCTAAGAGATTTCAATTAATAATTTATTTGTTCAACTGGACTTTTTATTAATTTATTTTATTTGAAAATACATTCAGCTCTTAATATCATTACCAAGGATACATTACTAGGGCTTGAGGTTTCTTTCAACTACTCTATGCCTATTCTTTAAAACCAAATTCAAGGAGATTCTTAAATACCTCCCTAACAGCATTGATTGCAAAAAAATAATTCTGCACGAGTTGTATAGAAAAAAAAAACTCAAATATTATCTAGAAAAACTTCTTCCAATATGTTGTTATAGTTAAACTAAAATACAAGAAGAGAGTTACGCCAGGTATTCCGCTAGTAACTATATAAATAAAATGCATTATGATTGTTTTTTTTTATGTAAGTATTAGCTGATCCGGCGAACTTTAATTGAAATTTTGAACCACACCGTAACGATAAACTGATCATACTGAATAATATCCATCCTCTCAATATAAAAATATGAGTGGATCATTACGCCATTACCGTAAATAATTGAAGCGTTGCGTTCCTGAAGAATTTATATGAATTCCCCAAAGATTTGAAGTTTCAAATTTTATTATCACGCTGATAATAAAATACGGTTATAATTTTTAAAAATCACATTTGTCGTTCAAAACAAACAAAAATAGTAATTCGTATGGCAACCGTCTGTGAATTTATATTTTTAAACATTTTTTACCAATAAATTTCGGGGTTCAAAATCTTCGCCATTCCCCAGAAATTCCTTGGCAACTAAGGTGTTGTGAAGTTTCGACCTACTTTTTCGACATTCTCAATATCTTAGCCGGTTCAGGTAGATATAGTTGGCTGCAACTATGCCCCTGTCAAACTCTTTAAAAAAGGAGTTTTTTCGTTTATGTGTGAATTCATAGAGTAGGAAATATGACAGCATAAATGTGCGCCATAGCTTTCTATTTTTCAGTAAGAATTTAAGCTCTTGTCGGTTTTTAAGTTTTCCGAATTGAGAAATGTATACTCGTATAACATATAATTTTTAAAAGATCAAATTGTATTTATATTCAAAAACGGAAGCCAAGGTATGTATGTTCTTTAAACGCTTCTAGCTTCCTACGAGAGATTTTAGTTTATTATGAAAATAGTTAACATGCTATTATTTCTATTTTCAAAAATATTCACGACCTAACGATTCAATTGGGTGTTCAGTTTATTGAATTATTTGAAAGGTATCTTATTACGAAACAAATGCTCTCATAAATCATTCGTGAAGTTGTATTAGAAAATAATGGAAAGCGGATCTACTATAAAAAGTACCTACCGAAAATTGTGTCCGATCGAACGATAGGGCATTCCACGATAGGATATTTTGTGCATTTCTAATTATGTTTTTGGTTTTTTGCTTATAATAAGCCTCAAAAAGCCTTTGAAATGTATCTGTTGGGCAAATTTAATTGCAATTGATGTATTCCTTCTTCTAGAATAAAATCCTCGATGTGATAGAAACCATTGACCTTGTTTTTCACGAAAACGAACTTTTATGATTTGAATTTTGCGATGAGAACAAATGTGATAGATTCTAAGAAAGTTGTCGAACTAGGAAATGTGGAGGTCTTATTATTTATTGGAACCTTTTCACAAATGCTTTACGATTTTATTAAAGATGGCTGCGAACTAACTGTCATCATTAGTGCGTGATTATTAGTAATGCCGAATGTTTTTTTTGTTAAATTCTAAGCGACCTGCACACATTTTTCTAATCTATTCCCTTTATAATAAAAATATAAGTATAGGTATTATTAAACAAAAAAAAAGGAGAATTAAAGTTTTTCGAAAACAGTTTTCAAAAGTTGTGACATAGTGGACATATAAAGTTATACAGGAATTCTCGTCGACAGGCTTGACGACGCGGAAACCGAGAAAAGCGTAACATTTCAATACTGTAATCCAACACACAAATTGATGATATTGTTACATTCAGGCTGGGAATAAAAAAGATAAAACACTATTCTGTTGAACTTTTCTAACAAATTTACTTCTATTACACTAAAATCGATAATTCTATTTTATTGAGTACCAAAACACTTATTTTTCTTCATAACCAATTACTATTTCGAACTTAAATCAATCACTGTTAAAAATCAACTGTGTCTCCCTGTTCTAAAACCTGCCTTTTATATCCGCTCCGCCCTCTATCCAGAACTTTCTAGCTAATTCCAATTGGATCTACAATTAGCTCACTTAACTTTCCACTTTCTATCTATCGATAAGTTTCCAGTTTATTCCGGCTGGTTCTAGAATTAACGTAGCGGAAAATCACACTTATTTGACGGATTCGAGTCTCCAATTGGAAGTGGAACGTGTTTGGTGACTATTGGTTTGTTTACCCTTCACCATTTTAGGTTTCATGCTACATTCCACACCTCAATATCCTCCTCTTAAACTTGTTCGACCCGTATAAAGCCGGTAACATTTTCACTATTATAGCGTTGAAGACGATCCACATGAAAGACTTTCAGCTTGCCTCTTCCTCCTTGAATGTGATAGACAACGTCGTTGATGCGCCTCACGATTTTATAGGGCACTTCTCAGTCTTATTGCAACTTAGGTCCTGCACGTCCCTGATGATATCCCTGAGGTCTGTAACATAGTCCTTCTCATTCTTGGGTTCTTCGCATGGAGATCCCAACACCGACTCGCTAGGCAGGCGGACTGTTCGACCAAATAGGACTTCAGATGGAGTATGTCCTGTGGTGTTATGCACTGCACTTCGATAGGCCAATTAAAACATAGGAATCTGCTTATCCCAATCTCTCTGTTTGCAATCTGCTTTGCAATCTGCTTTGCACGGTCGACGGGAGAGAGCGTCTGCATTAGAGTGAAGACTTCCCTTTCGATGTTGTATTTCGTAGTCGTATATCTGCGACTTTTCCTTCAGAATTCTTAAAGTTTAGGAGCTACTTTAAAGATGCATGGTGTGTATGAAGGATGAATTTCCGCCCATAAAGTTACTTATGGAAATGTTTTGTTGACAGAACCAAAGCAAGGAGTTCGCGCCTGGCTTTGAAATACTTTTCTGAAGTTCGAAACTACGGCTCCAATTCCCACATTACTAGCGTCTGCATCCACAATAAATGTTTTCCCAGGGGTGGGGTACGCTAGTATGGGGGCATAACTGTTGCTTCAGTTCTTTGGAGTTATTTTCACACTCAGCTGACCATTTGAGTTTTTCACCTTTTTCTGTCAGTTGATGCAATAACTCTTTGCGATCCCGGCAAAGTTCTTTACAAACCGTCTGTAATATTTTTTTATTTTTTTTAATTATCCCATGCCTAGTTGGCTGACATTGCGACCAAAAGGATCTATTGTATCAATGGGGAGAGGTTAATCTGCTGGTGTACGAGTCTCTCTATTAAAGACACGTTTTCTTAACCAGTGAAAAGCCGAGCATTCACAGAGGATGTATTCAGAGGATTCGATATCGTCCAGACAGAACCTGCATTCTGTTTCCGGGCAGAGGTTCATTTTGTTTAGGTGATATCTAAGGCCACAATGACCTGTGAGGAAGCCCGATAGCTTTCTTATATCATCCTTACTGAGATTAAGGATTTCCTTGTAGGAGTAGGGCTTAATTAATCGTTTCGATTGACTTAGACCAGGGACATGTTCCTAGTGTTCAAGACGAAGTTGTTTTTCCCAATCATTAATTTGCCTTAACGCAGACTGTGTAGTAGGGTCCACAATGAGCAGATTCGGAACCAGCCCTAGCTAGTTTGTCTGCATGTTCGTTGCCTGAAATACCCTGATGACCCGGCACCCAGCCAAACCTTACCTTGTTGTGTTTGGCTAGGGCTTGCAGAGCATCATGACAGCACTTAACTGTTTTGGAGTCCATTGTATTGGACGCCAAAGCTTGTAAAGCTGCCTGACTGTCTGAGAAAATTTGAATTTTTGCGCCTTTCATACCATCTGTCGATGTTATAGCAGCGCAAATTTCGATCGCATGGATTTCCGCCTTAAAAACCGTGGGACACAATCTCATGTTTATCGAGACTTTTGGTGCTCAAGTATTTCTACCTCGTATAATTTCCCGAAACTTTACTCCCTAACAATAGTGTCCGGGAGGGAGCAGAACATTTCCAAGTTTGGGATTAGGTTAAGTATTTTCCATGGTCAACTGATTTAAACCTATATTCTAGCTGTAGTTTAATTGCGCATCTAGCTGCATAATAAAGTATTGCAAGGGTGAGAACCTAATGATGGTCTCAAAAGCTGTTGTTGGACAAGTGCATATTGCACCTGTGATACCGAGACAGGCAATCCTTTGAAGCTCCTGAAGCTTATTTGCCGTAGTTCGTTCAAGTACTTTTGACCACCATACAATTGCCGTGTACGAGATAATGGGTCTTACCATCATGGTTTATAACCAATGTATCATTCTGGGATTAAGATCCCACGTTCTGCCGTACAGACACCTACAGGCCCACATGGCTCTAGAGGCACGCTCTGCGGCGGACTTAATGTGTAACTCCCAGTTCAGTTTCTTATCAAGGATAAGTACCTAGTTTAATGTGGTTCCATTAAGGATAAGGGGTCCTTAGTTGACCAGTCTCCTTCTGGCAAAAGGAACCAGAATAGTTTTGCTAGGGTTGATAGATAAGCCTTCCATAGTGCACCATTCTAAAACATATAGTAGGGCATTCCTCATTCTACTATGGAAGCACAATGCTTTCCACTAATAATAATTGCCAGATCGTCGGCATATCCGCTGGCTTCATAACCAAGATTATGCAGACTGGCTAGTAAGTTGTCTATGACGAGTGACCACAGCAAAGGGGAGAGCACCCCACCTTGGGGGCAGCCTTTGGCTGCTGTTACCGATACAGTCTCTCCTCCTGACGAGGATGTTATTACTCGACTTTCCAGCATGGCTCGGATCCAACGGTTAGTCGAGTCTTCGATACCTTTACTACTGACTGCCCTAGCAATCGAGTCGTATCGGGTATTGTCGAAAGCACCCTTAGCAGCAATTTCCTTGTGTCGGAAGGCGTCTTCTACCTTTTTGACGATATGGTGAAGAGCACCCTCACTGGACTTGCCCTTTCTATACGCAAACTGAATTGAGTGTAGAGGGTTAGATACTAATATCTGACGTCTGATATGAACATCAATTAATCGTTCCATAGTATTAAGAATAAAGGATGTTAGACTGATAGGTCTGTAGGATCTAGGTAGTTCGCTTGGCCTGTTATTATTTTTGGGAATGAATACAACGTTCAACCATCTGTAATAGGTCGCAAGTCCCAGGAAGCTTCTTAGGTGATGTTTGTCTTTGGGAACCCGCCAGTTTTCACTGCATCGACCTTCTCCGGGTCAGTCTTAACTCCTTTGGAAGAGATGATGTGCCCGAGATACTTCACTTCTAGGCTTAATAGGGAAAACTTCTTCGGGTTCAGTTTTAACTGCGCACTCCGTAGGCTGTGGAACACTTCCTTTAGGTTATTTCGATCCTAGTCAAACGTTTTTGCCTAACACGATGACATCGTCCAGGTAGACCACAAACTGGTTTTCCACGCTAGTCCCAGCAAAACGTGTTTCATAAAACGCTCAAAAGATGCTATAGCATTGCACAGTCCAAATGGCATTGCTGAACAATGCCAAAGCCCGTTCCCTGCTGTGAATGCTGTTTTCTCGTGGTCCTCTGGATAGATCTGCACTTGCCAGTAGCTACTCTTCAGATCGAGAGTCGAAAACCATTTGGCTCCGGAGAGTGTACTCAGGCAGGGTATTGTCAATTCTTGGCAAGCGGTAGCTATCCTTCTTGGTGGTGTTGTTCAGCTGGCGATAGTCCACGCAGAATCTCGTACTTCCGTCTTTCTTCTTGACCGGACTTTTAGAACTTTCAATCACTCCCACCTTTTCCATCGTCGACACCATTTCTGCAACCTCCGTCTGCTTAACCAATGGTAGACGTCTGGGAGACTGACGAATTGGTCTTGTACCCCCGGTGTCAATTCGGTGTTGTACGAGATGTTCAGCCATACTCGCTACTCTGCGAAGCAAATATATCAGCGAACTCGTTGAATAGACTCCCTGCCATGGCCCGCAGCTCCTCATCCAGCTCGCACTCTCCGAGTATATTCTTTTTCATTTCCGATATCTCCATAGGTCTAACCAGTTTCGCAGGACTTTCATCGGATAACTTTGTGACCGCAGTAATCGGTACGCACTTCTCCTTGCTTCAGTTCCACGCTTCTGTGTTCCACATTGAGAACACGAACGGGAACCAAGTTGTTTTTAGGTTCAACAAGTATCTCTCCGACGATATAACTCGGATAATAGTTTTCAGGATCTGGCTCTATTAGGTAGAATCAGTGGCTCCCAGGATCACCTTCCAGCTTTGTACAAATAAGTGTCTCTGACGAAGATGGTAATATTTCGTCCTCATTTACAACTGTTCTTAGAGCTGCGACGTTTTCGTTCCCGTAAACCATTGGAATCTCGACGTTTCTGTACTTTAGAACTTGCAAATCAATGTCTAGCATTATATCATGCGTCTTCATAAAGTCGATTCCGATGATGCATTCGTCACATATATGAGCCACTAAGAATGCATGGGAGAAGACTATTCCTGCTAGATTAATCGTCAAGAGTACCTCACCATACAATTTTGCCGTTGCTCCAGTTGCTGTTTTCAGACAGCAGCTGCTGAACGATGTCCCTTCCGATTATGGAAGCGGTGGCAACTATATCGATTGTGGCCTCATACTTTTTCTGGCCGATATGGGCTTCCACTGTCAAGCTCCTATTACATCGTTTGGTCTGGGAGACCTGAATTGTGGTCCTGGGGGCGTTGATTCCAGAAACCAGCTTCTGCCCCGCGAAGTTGGTTCTTACTCGTTTCCCAACTGATGGCTTTGTGAGGTTCCATCTGCCGATTGTTCAGATACCTCCTCGTTACGTTCGATATTCGCTTGCAACTGCTGCAGTGTTTCTCGTCTACCCTCTTCTGGATTCTACTGCGCAGTTGAACTCTATACACTTGCTACATATGGTCGTCACCAAATCGCATCTTAATAGCTTTAACCAAAGCATCGTATTCGCGTTGTCTTTCTTCTGAGATAGTTTGAAGCAATTCTGCAGCTGTACCTCTTTAGTGCAATCGACTTTTCCTCGTCGTCCCATCCATTGGTCGTTGCAGCTGCTTCGAACTGTCTCTTACAAATTGGCCACGATGTTTGACCATCGAAAACGGGTGTTGCATGTCTTTCATTGTTGAAAAGCCAGCAGAACATTCCCGAGCCTTCTGTTTCTTAACTTTTTCGAGTTATTTTGCTATGCTCTCGATGTTTGTTCCGAGCCCTTTATCTATGTTCTCGATGTTTGTTCCAAGCTCTTTAGCTATGTTCTCGTGCTTATGAAACGTTTCATTCACTTGGTTTCATACTGGTTTAATTTCTAATCAATCGCATCGATTTGTACGTCTAGAACATTCTTACATTCTTAAATTCTTCTACTGTATCTTCAAGAAAATTGTTCTGTGCTTCGAGAGAATTTGTCTGTTCTGCGAACTTAGATTCTATAGAATTTGTATGTCCATCTTGTGGCGACACAACTAACGAAAATACCCGCGTCATTGAGTACGGCGACATTAATACCCATCCATAAAACGCGCAACTCGATTTAAAATGGCGTGCAGCCACGCGCTTAGACTTTCTTTTACATTCTTTCTTTTTGATTCGAGAACTGGGTGCGATAGGTGGTACGATAGTGTGGTTGGATTAACTTTAAATAAAGTAGACAATTAAGATTTGAAAATTGTATGACCCCGACGTGATCTTTTTTCTCGTGTTAATTGTTTGTGCCCAACCAAACTTCCGAGTGACAATTCTACACTCGTGGCATCCGCACACATTTGCACGCACGTGCAAGGAAGCAGCCACTAACCAGTGCACCGCCGATATGGCACATAAAAATATAGGAAGACGCCAGAGAAAAATACCGACGTACAAATTGTGGCCTTCCATCGGTGTGCACACCGCCCCACGACAAAGTCGTATCAACACAAAGGACTCACTCAAGGACGCCAAGCACACTACACACCAACGAACAATTTGCGTCCACATCACCATTCGCGACAGATATTTACTGCTAGTCTTCTTCCCGTCCCGACAGTGCATCTGGCGAAGCAACTTTACAAGTCAGGAACGTATTTAAAATTTTTCTTTCGTGTGGGCTCCTCGTAAAACGCATAACGCTGTCAACCGTTACCAGCCGTGCCTATTGCAGACCGCACGGTTGGATACCGTTGGATAGTACCTAGCAGTACTACGGTCGTGCCTATTGCAGACCACTCCCTTGGACACCGTTGGACCATACCCATAACCACAAGTAACCAAAAACACACGCACGCCATACCGCGCGTCATACACCAGTAAGCAGTTGCAGTTATTTTCAATACATTCCCTATATCTGTATATATTATGTGTATCGTACATTATGTGCAGGATCTTGCAATAGATAAGTGGTAGATAAATTATTTTTAATTCCTGTGAATCATACGCACTAAGCACGTGATCTTCCTATCGTATTTTTAAAGTTTCGCTATTACGCGCGTTTTAACTTTTTTATAATATCGAGTTAAATATTTTTAATATTATTATTTCTTTTTTTTGTTCGCGAACGTTTCAATGGAGCGCGGTGAATCCGGGTCATCAAGCACTCCCCAATTAGTGGCGAGTCAAGTTCAGTGGGCAAAGGACTCCAAAGCGGAAGAATTTCCCTGCGCAGACCTTTTGCATGTAGATAGTGTTGCTTATAAGCAAATTAATTTTTGACAGTCGTGTCCAGATTTGTGGTTTACTGCCATGGAGGGGCAATTCGATCTCGCTAGGAACACGTCGGACGAACTAAAGTTTTACATCGCGGTTTCGGTGATGGATATCAACACCGTGTAGCGACATTGAAACTCCGCCCCCGCAGCACAAATTCGAAGCTCCTAAAACGGCAGTTTTAGCGCTCCTCATGAATTCTGAGGTAGCCTCGCCAGCTGTTGCGGGATATGAAAGACCTAGCAGGTTCCGGCTTCATGGTTTAAGACATTTTGGCATGGAGCACTGAGAAATTATAGCACATGGCCTCAACGGCCGATAAAATACTAGAAGCTACTAGACATTTCAGCCTTAATCGTTTAGAACAAAGTACCCAGCTCACACGACAATCCCTAACCAGACCCTCCGTACCTTACAAGTCGCCTGCGCACACCAGTACGTTTAAGTGGTAGCTTAGAGCAGCGCATAGAAGTTTTGACTGCTCAGTTCTGTCAGTTCAACACTGCTAACCGGTCACATCGACCTCCATCGGCAAACAATGCGCGAAAAGGAACAAATAGGAACAGGAGTCATTCAACGGGCAAAGTGTGTTGGTACCATAGGAAACATGGCGACAACGCCATTCACTGTATTAGCCATTGCTTGCATAGATTCATCGCTGAGGCGGAAAACTAAAAGGCGGGTCGTGCGCGACGACGCAAAACAAGAAACAGTCGTCTTGTTCATGACTTCCACGTATGTCACCAGACCCCAACTTCCCTCTGTTTGCTGCTAATGCAACACGGGTTCGGACATATAGAAAAAAGGGCTGCGGCGATCCTTTAATCGGGTGTTTGTTTTAGCCGAAATAGACAAACCTATCATCGGGGCAGATTTTCTTAAGGCGAACGGAATTTTAGTAACATCTCTGTACACCTCGGTCGAATCGTGTCCTGTCAGTCAGGTCTGTCCGTAACTTCGGATGCTGTCGCCAGCCCCGAAATTAGAAACTTATTGAAGCTATACTGCAGCGTCCAACCAGAAAATGCTTTAAAACTAACAATTACACACAACTCTTCAAGATTCCGGAAGCTATCCCTAGAAAAAATGGCTATTGCGAAAAAAGAATTTCAGTTCTTACTCGATTCGGGTATTTGTAGGCCTTCCAAGAATAGTTGGGCTTCCCCACTATATATGGTACCCAAAAAGAACGGAGAATGGAGACCCTGTGGAGATTACCGCGGCTATAACGCCATTACCGAACCCGATCAGCATCCCACTCCCCACGTGCAAGATTTTACTCAACAATTTAAGGGCTGTAAGGTATTTTTCACACTAGTGCGAGCCTATCATCAGATACCAGTAGAACCGGCCGATATCCCATAAACGGCCATTAGTACCCCATTCGGGTTATTCGAATCCCTCCGAATGACATTTGGCCTGCGAAATGCAGTCCAGTCCTTTCAACGCTTTATACACGACATAACGAGAGAATTTTGATTTTGCTTCGCATATGTGGATGACTTATTAAAGCATCAGAAAAGGAAAAGGAGCATCTTAACCACCTGGAGACATTCTTGCGTAAGTTGCATGAAACCGGACTTGTTGTCAATGTTGCAAAAAGTGTATTCGTTAAACCGGCAGTAAACTTCCTTGGTCATACTATTGATGCCGAAGGAATCCGACCACAGCAATATAGATTTGAGCCACCGAAAACAGTTAACGATATGCGTCGATTTCTTGTGATGATAAACTTCTATCGGAAATTTATCCCAAAGGCACAAATACTCCTAAATAGGTTTCTAGAAGGCAGTGAAAGAAAGAATGATAGGCATGAGATTGAATGCAAGGGACACCTTTAATGCTTTCGAGCTATGCAAACCAACTGCGAGAAAAAACAGTGCTCGCATTTTCTTCCGCAAACATCATATCATCTTAGACACTTAGCACAGAACATGTTTTATCCCACTTCTGACACCAATGTTACATTAAGGCTGGAAATCGAAAAGATAAAACACTTAGTACCAAAACAATATCAACTAAAAAAATTCTTGAACTATTCAAACCAATCACGTAATTCACTGTATTACTTTGCAATTATTTATCTTCACAACCGATTACCATTTCGAACTTAAACCAATCACTGTTGAAAATCAATTATCCGCTCCACCATCTATCCAGAACTTTCGAGCTAATTCCAATTGGTTCTATAATGAGCTCACTTAACTCTCCACTTTCCAACCATCAATAAGTTTCTAGTTTATTCCGGCTGGTTCTAGAATTAGCTTGGTGGAGATTTACACGTATTTGACAGATTCGAGTCTCCAATTGGAAGTGAAACTTGTTTAGTGACTAATGGGTTGTTTTCACTTCACCATTTTAGGTTCCACTATACATTCCACACCACAATATATACATATGATTTGAGAGACAACATAATGTTTGCTATCAAGCACCACTGCGACGGTGAGATGAAGAAATCAAAAAACAAAAAAAAAAGATTATACCTCGTTATAATACTACGTATATTTGGTTACCGTAAGTCCAGTGCACAGCTGCATTCGTTGATGTAGTTTAACAACTCAATTAAATAAGTTGCAGCTATAATACATATTGATGGGCAAGGAAACAAAATGTAGAATCAAAATGAATAGGAATTAGAATAGGGTAAATGAACCTGCATAAACAGAAACATAGAATATGAGAACAATGAGAAATAATATCAAGAATATAAATTTTGCTATAATAATACGTGTATAATATTCGGAACATTCAACCCTCCCTGGAAGACTCTGGTCTTTCAGAGTTAGGCAGGCGAACCACCTTGACTACTGGTCGGTCATAGCCATTGGACTGAGTTTGGACCGACATTACTCGGTTACGACCGTTACTTCCTTCTTTAACGCCCCATAAACCGTTTTAATGGTGGAAGATTTGATTCTTTCAGCAGGGGCGGGGGTCAATTCTCGTTCTGTGAAAAAGTGAAACGAAAATGTTTTCACCCTATCAGCGTAATTTCGATTCTCGTTCTATGAAAATGTGAAGCCAAACTTCAAAAATGTTCTTGCTCTCATTTTCAAATGAATGTTTTAGTGAGAGTTTGAAAATTGAGAACCTAATTTCATACAACACAGTGTGCGATATTGAATTCACCACGATAGTTTCACTTATTGAGCGAGAATCGCTTTTTAGTAGCTAATGAGTTGAAAAAATGAAAGCAATGTTCGATAGCGAATGTGAAAACGATTTATTCCATTCACTCTTTCGCAGAACCAGAATTGACCCCCTGAATCATAGAAATTTAAACTTCCAAAGTCAGTGACCAAATAAATGAAAATCAACTTTTTCTTTTCTTAGTCTTTATTGCTTGAAATCCACAAACTTAATGAATCAGTCCTTCACTTAGCTTAACATGTAAACTTATATCAAGTAAAAACAAAACTTATTAAATATTTCAGAACAATATGAAAAATACCATAACCGGCTTTTATTTATATGTGCATGGTAACAACTGACAATATGAATCTTCGGCGTCATGTGTACATCGTTGCTGCGAGCTGTGTTGAGTTTTGTATACTGAGTACATAATTTATGTAATGCGGGATATCAGCGTCATGTGTCTACCAGTTATACTGTACGGTACACGCAGATTGGGAGATTGTTCTTGGCATTCTAGTGTATATTCAATTCATACATAGCGCAGGTTGTTTGACGATAACAATGGGATGATTGTACCATTGTAGTATACGAGGACAGTTTGTATTGCAAGTTGTTGCTATGCTGAGCATGTGAATCCTCCCGCTCTTGTATGGAGTCAACGTTGTCAGAGAGCCGTTTATGTCCATAAAGTTTGAATAGATACATGTTTATGAAAATTCATTGCTTGTTGACGCAATTATGCACTCTGGCGTATGTGGGTTATTTCTTCGGAAATGGAAAATTTCTACGATTATGTTACCTATGCACAAATATGACTATTTACACATTATATTTTGTTTTTTTCTTAAAACTATCATACATTATGTGTTACAAAGATATAGGTACTTACTAATTTTTTTTTTTCTTATTATAAGTTGTAGGTTATTACATTTTTCAAATATGTAAAAATAAATAAACAAAAACATTCATTCAGTTATACATAAATCACATGATAAATGCACTTATATTACTGCAAAGTGTTATGAAGTTTCTTAGTCGTTTTATTTTTCTTACTGTAGTCTCGACCTGTATATTTTCTATCAAATTGTATATTTGATTTAGCATTTTAGTCCATAGTTATATCTTGGTAAATGTTTAATATTATGGAATCCTCCATTTTTAACTAATTCTCGACTTCTGAATTCTTTAGGATGCACGCGATTTTTATTCATTATATTCATTTGCTTTTGTTTTATTTTCGTGAATTCGTTTTTTGAAGTTTTCGCATTCCAGTTGGGATAGAGTCGAGTGTAAAAGGTTATTTGGCTTAATTTCGTTATGGAATGGATGGAGTTATTATATTTTTTGACGGCCTTAGAAAATAGTACTCTATCTTCAATTCTTTAATTTTCTTTATTAAGTTTGAGTAATCATATAAGATAGTTCAAGTTTAAATCAAATCTCTTTAACACAAAGCTGCCTGTATGCATGTTTGGAGATGTAAAATGGTACATAATATTCATACTATTGAAATAAATTTTAATATAGCCTGTAATAGTATCAGCTACTATTTAGACCGGTTTTCCTTAAATTGCAAACCTTTGCTTTAATAGATCAACTATAGTAATTGAATTCCTATCTGATATGAGAGGATAGACATATGAATTTTAATCTTATCAATGCATGTTAGAAACATTGTAGTTTTATTCAAGAACCGTATGTCTATATGCACTATTTCGTTTGGCTTTTTTGATGACTTCAACAAAGGTGCAGGTAGCCAATAGGGGTATAGAATCAGCATTTGTAGTTAGGAATAGACAGGAGGTTAAAGATGTGACAAACTGGCACGTACTAATAGAAGATTCCTACTCAGATCATAGGCTCATCAAATTTTCTGTAGGGAACGAAGTGGAACAGCCCCAGCCATAAAGTAATCCCAAAAAGGCGGACTGGATCCTCTTCAGCAAGGAAGTTGCGAAAAGAAAAACCTTCCTGCAAGAAGGTGGCATTAACAGCCAGGAGGACATTGATACGAAAGCTGAAAGAATCGTTAGTGTTTTCAATGACGTCTTTGAGAAAGTCTGTCCGGTAGCAAAACAAAGAACCCGAATATCACCTCAATGGTGGAATAAGAAACTTGCTGCTATCAGAAAGGACACAAGGAGGCTCTTAAATACAGCAAATCGGACAAAATCGGACTAAGACTAGGAAAGATACAAGGCCAGCCAGAGAAACTTTAAGAACGAAATCCAGTAGTCAAAACGCCAATCGTGGCAAAAGTTCTGTGAGGAGTAACAAGACACAACGGAAACTGCGAGACTAAGGAAAATCCTAACCAGAGGACCAAAAGCTCTGGGATCTCTCAAGGACTCCGACGGTAACTGGACCGAATCTTGTTCAGAATCTCTAAAGATACTGTTGAACACGCACTTTCCCGGCTGCACCAATCAGCCTCATGACAGTGCAAACACCCGGAGCACAATGCAAACAGTTTTCTTTCCTATTGTTCCATATTCAATAGGCTTATTAGGTATTTCAGAAACCATTGGTGTAGGCCATATAGGATTCCTATCATACTTACACATACTACATAATACACAGTTGTTAATATATTTATGGATTTATAATTTTAAATTTGCGAAATAGAAAATGCCTTTTAATTCTAGTTATGTATCGTCCTCACCAATGTGATTCAAATCTAGATGCGTTTTTTCAATAACTTCTAGCAATCTTCTCAAAATGTTCCTATTCGGTGAATTTGAAAAATATTTAACAATTGTCTTTTGAAATTCCTTAAAAATAATATCATCTGGACAGTAAACTCCAACAATACCTTCAGTAGGCAAAAATTCTCTTAATATACTTAGGACGTAATAATTGATCTTCTTTTTCGTTTATACAAAATTTTATGTGTATAAATTCTTGAGTTCTTTTTCTGAATGATTAACTGATATTTATATATGTTTAAAGGACTCTCAGCTATATAAATATGGTCATTTAAGTTCTCAATACTGCAATGTATTATAGCTACATCAGATCTAGCATCGTTTAAGTCTATGCAATTCATTTCTAGACGACTTAAAAAATCAGTGACACAATTTTCTTTTCCTTTGATATATCCTTTATCAAACTCGTTGAGTTTAAACTTCCTGTGCTGTAACTGGCAATTTGTTGCCTTTAAAGAATGCAGCCATACCAAAGGCCGGTGGTCCATTTGAATTTTAAAAGGATTAAATGTACTTAATGAATATACGGTAGAAACCCATAATGGCCAAAAATGACTTTATCTGCCTTACCGATTTAGGTACTTTGATGTATTTAATAGTTTCGATTTTATTTGGATTCGGTTTGATACCCTTATCAGAAATTACGTGTCCCAAATATTCCGTGTCGTGTTTTAGGAAGTGACATTTATCGACCTGCACTTTCAGATTATATTCAAGAAGTCTTTTAAATATTTTATTAAGAGAGTCGATATGCTCTTGTAGTTATGTCGAAAATATGAGTATATCATAAAAATATACGACGCAGACTTGTTTAGATAATCATGTAAGATTTAATTTATCATCCTCTGAAATGATGCGGGAGCATTTTTGAAGCCAAACAGCATACGCGCAAGCTCGTAGTGGCCGTCTGCAGTTGAGAAGGCGGTTTTGTGCCTCCCTCTTTCATCAATAAGAATTTTCCTAAATTTAGGTATAGGTACAGAGATAGATAGATAGATTAGGAATCGGGAGAGCCTTCAAAGGGCTCTGGCGCTGCGGCTACAAGAGTAGCCTATTGTGCCTTCCCAGGTAGGTTCCTAGAGCCATCTTTTCACTCCAGAGGCATTCAGGAAGACAAGAATCTCCCCTGGATGTAGGTCAGCAAGAGTTGCTGAATCGACAATCTCACTCCCTAGGATGTTTTTTCTAAGGCGACATAGAGCCGGACCGGCTGTGAGTATGTGAAGAGAGGATTTATCACACTCAAGACAGAGCCTGCAGGTAGGATCCGGTGAGACGCCAATGCGGTGGAGGTGTTTTTTCACGTGACCATGGCCACTGATTATTCCTGTAAGGATCCTCAGATTATTTCTGTCCAGATTAATTAGGAAGAGCGATTTTCTGGGGGAGAATTTAGGTAGAAATTTTTTGGTGCAGGTCTGCCCAACTGTATTTTTCCAAATCTCGTTCGACTCGATGCGAGATAGATTCTTGATATGCGGCCTGAAAAGGTTTTTGCTGACTCCGCAGAAGGGTTCAGGTCCGATAAGTGGAGTGGTAGCTGCGATTTTGGCCAGCGAGTCTGCTGATTCGTTACCCTCAAATCCTCTGTGGGCTGGTATCCAATGGAGGATGACTAGGTTTTTCTTAGAGAGTTCGTGGATGGCTAAGAATGTTTCTAAGATAAGTTTTGATTTTATTACAGATGAGTCGAGAGCTTTGAGAGCTGCTTGGTTGTCTGAAAAGATAAATATGTTTTTAACCCGTGTGTTAGAACTTAGATTTATTCTAGCGCAATGGTTAATTGCAAGGACTTCAGCCTGGAATATGGATAAGTTTTTACCAAGGCTGACTGACAAGTTCACCTGGGGCGACTCACCGTAGATTCCAGAGCCAGTCCCTGACTCCATCTTAGAACCGTCTGTGTACCAGATGATATCAAGATGAGATGGATTGGGTTTATATTTTTCCCATTCATCCCTAGGAGGGATAATTATGGAGAAGTTTTTGTGGAAGCCATATTTTGGAAGCATGTCATCAAGAGGCATGCTGAATGGGCTTGAAGGCTCAATGGTGCCGAGTAAAGACAAATGACCTCCCTGATAGCTATATGGGTCAAGGCTGTTCGAATGGTACAGGCGGTGAATACTTAGTCTAGCCTCCATTTGAATGTGCGTTTGAAGAGGTGTTAGACCAAGGATGACATTGAGTGCCGTTGTTGGAGTGGAGCGAAGACAGCCCGTCATGCAGATTCTAGCTATACGCTGAATGCGCTCTAGCTTTTTGACTGTAGTGACTTCGTTAGTCTTCGGCCACCAAACCACAGCAGCATAGGTGACCGCAGGTCTTACGACGAGCGAATAAAGCCAGTGTATCATCCTCGGTCTAAGACCCCAGTTTTTACCGCAGACACGGTGACAGATCCATAAGGATTTGGTGGCTCTGTTTACGGTAGGTTCAATCTGCTGATTCCACGAAAGGTTACTGTCAAGTATAACTCCCAGGTATTTTGCTTCCCGAGAGAATTCAATGGTTTCGCCGAACATGGTAGGGCGAATAAGGAGATCCAAATTCCTCCGTTTTGTAAAGGGGACTACCGTTGTCTTCTTTACAGAAAGACCTTATTTATTACACCATCTCTGAACAACAGATAAGGCGATTTGCAGTATTTCTGAGACCGTGCTTTCGAATTTGCCACTGACAACGATTGCGACGTCGTCGGCATATCCTATGGCATAGATCCCTTGATTTGTCAAGGACTGAAGTAAGTCGTCAATGACAAGGGACCATAAGAGGGGCGAGAGGACACCCCCCTGAGGACAAACTCTAGTTGTGAGAGCTGAGATTTCCACAACGTCGATGCGGGTCTGAATTATTCTGCTATTCAGCATAGACATTATCCAACGTCCTATGATAGGAGATTGGTTCATGTTGCTGAGAGCCCTGCTAATGGACTCAAAAGGCGTGTAGTTGAAAGCTCCTTCAATGTCCAGGAACGCAACGAGATAGATTTCCTTACTATTGATGGAGGATTCGATTTTGGTTACTAAGTCATTAAGTGCTGACTCGGTGGATTTACCTGGTTGATAGGCATGTTGAGATTTGCTTAGCGGAAAAGATTTTAGGGCTACATCTCTAATGTGTCTATCAATAAGTTTTTCAATGTTTTAAGAATGAAAGACATGAGACTAATGGGGCGAAAGGATTTCGGACTTGAATCCAAATTCCTCCCTGCTTTATGTAAATATTTAACTGTTACCTTACGCCAGGCTTCCGGTATATGACCGTAGGACAGACTACAGCTAAATAGCTTGGTGAAGATGGGTGAAAGTATTTCAACTCCCCTCATCAGAAGTGCCGGAAATATGCCGTCTTCTCCTGCTGCTTTATAAGGCTTCAGGGAAGTTATGGCCCATTTAATGGCATTCTGATTGCAGATTTGTTTCGCAATTTTCCAGTCCCCTCTCGTCGGCAGGCAGATCCGCTCGAGTCGGGGCGATAGGTTTGGTGAGAGAAGATCAATTATAGTTGATCCGGGAAAGTGTGTTCTAAGTAAGAGATGAAGTGTCTCTTTCTTATTTTGTGTTTGACAACCGTTCTCATCGGCAAGTGTGCCTACTGAGATAATTCTGCCTGAGGCAAGAACTTTATGAAGTCGGCAGCTGGAAGGAATATCAGAGATATCTTCACAAAACCGTCTAAATGATTCTTTTTTTGGCATTCTTAATTTCTTTGTTGTAGTTGGTGAGATCACTAGAGTAGGTTTCCTAGTCACCATTGCGTTTAGCTTTGTTGAAAAGTTTCAGCAACTGGAGCAACGGCAAAGGTGTATGGTGATGTACTCTTGACAATAAATCTAGCAGGAATAGGACAAGATATATGCAACGAATGCATCACTGGAATCGACTTTATGAAGACGCATGATGTAGTACTCGACATCGGTTTGCAAGTTCTAAAGTACAGAAACGTCGAGATTCCAATGGTTTACGGGAACGAGAACGTCGCAGCTCTAAGAACAGTTGTAAGTGAGGAAGAAATATTACCACCTTCGTCAGAGACACTTATTTGGACAAAGTTGGAAGATGATCCTGGGAGCCACCGATTCTACCTAATAGAGCCAGATCCAGAAAACGATTATCAGAGCTATATCGTCGGAAAGATGCTTGTTGAACCTAAAAAAAACTTGGTTCCCGTTCGTGTCCTTAATGTGGAACACAGAAACGTAAAGCTGAAACAAGGGGAAGTGATCGGAAAGTGCGAACCGATTACTGCGGTCACAAAGTTGTCAAAAGAAAGTCCTGCCAAACCGGTTAGACCTACGGAGATATCGGAAATGAAAAAGAATATACTCGGAGAGTGCGAGCTGGATCAGGAGCAGCGGGCCATGGCAGGGAGTCTAATCAACGAGTTCGCTGATATATTTGCTTCGCAGAGTAGCGAGTATGGCCGAACACATCTCGTACAACACCGAATTGACACCGGGGATGCAAGACCAATTCGTCAGTCTCCCAGACGACTACCATTGGCCAAGCAGACGGAGGTTGCAGAAATGGTGTCGACGATGGAAAAGGAGGGACTGATTGAGAGCTCAAAAAGTCCGTGGGCATCACCGGTCGTCCTGCTCAAAAAGAAAGACGGAAGCACGGGATTCTGCGTGGACTATCGCCAACTGAACAACGTCACTAAGAAGGACAGCTACCCACTGCCAAGAATTGACGATACCCTAGACACACTATCCGGAGCCAAATGGTTTTCGACTCTTGATCTGAAGAGTGGCTACTGGCAAGTACAGATCCATCCAGAAGACCGCGAGAAAACAGCATTCACAGCAGGAAACGGACTTTGGCAATTTACAGTAATGCCATTTGGACTGTGCAATGCTCCAGCAACTTTTGAACGTCTAATGGAGCGTGTTTTGCTGGGACTGACGTGGAAAGCCTGTTTGGTTTACCTGGACGATGTCATCGTGGTTGGTAAAACGTTCAAGGAACGTCGAAATAATCGTAGGGAAGTGTTCCAAAGGCTACGAAATGCACAGTTAAAGCTGAACCCGAAGAAGTGTTCTCTATTCTGACCAGAAGTGAAGTATCTCGGGCGCATCATCTCTTCCAAGGGAGTCAAGACTGATCCGGAGAAGATCAATGCAGTGAAAAACTGGCGGGTTCCCAAAGACAAACATTAACTGAGAAGCTTCCTGGGACTTGCGACCTATTACAGACGGTTTGTAAACGACTTCGTCAGGATCGCAAAAAGCTTGCATCAACTGACAGGAAAATGCAAACAATTCATATGGTCAGGTGAGTACGAAAACAGCTTCAAAGAACTAAAGCAACAGTTGTGCAGACGCTAGTAATGTGGGAATTGGAGCCACCCTTTCCCATGTGCACGAGGGCCAAGAAAAAGTAGTTTCGTACTTCAGCAAAGTTCTCTCAAAGCCAGAAAGGAATTACTGTGTTACCAGGCGCGAACTCCTTTCTTGGTATTGGCAACAAAATATTTCCATAAGTACCTCTATGGGCGGAAATTCATCCTTCGCACAGACCATGCATCTTTAAAGTGCATACTAAACTTTAAGAATCCTGACAAGTCGCAAGGTGGACTTGCTGCAGATGCACGACTACGAAATACAACATCGACAGGGAAGTCTTCACTCAAATGCAGACGCTCTCTCCCGTCGACCGTGCAAAACAGATTGTAAACATTGCTTACTACACGAGGAAAAAGATGTCGTGTCCGTTCAAAGGGTGAGAGCTATGCACATTGGTGGCTGGAGTGCACGGGAAATCCGGGAGACTCAAAAGGAAGATCCGGATATCGAACCCATTCTGAAGGCATATTGGGCGCAGTGGGACTCCCTTCATGTGCAAGACGGCATTCTAAAAAAGAAAATGGGAAAGCCCGTAATGCAGCTTGTTGTTCCCAGGACAAAAGTTATTTACTGTGTCCATTCAAGGGAGGATGTTAAGAATTGGTGCAGGAAATGCGTAATATGTGCGGCCAGCAATGGCCCGAGATGAAAGTCCGAAGCAAGATGCATCAATATAATGTTGGAGCCCCTTTCGAAAGGATAGCCGGTGATGTTGCAGGACCCTTTCTTGAAACGAACAATGGAAGTCGTTACATCCTCGTTGTCATGGACTACTCCAGTAAGTGGTCTGAAGTATTCGCTATCCCAAATCAAGAAGCTAAGACCGTGGTGGAGCAAATCGTCTTCAACTAGATAAGCAGATTCGGTGTACCTATGGAACTGCATTCGGACCAAGGACGAAACTTCGAGTCCAGAAGTTTCCAAGGAGTGTGCCAATTACTCGGGACTAAGAAGACAAGAACAACACCGGTACATCCACAATCTGATAGGATGGTGGAGCGCTTCAATAGAACACTGAATGAACACCTCCCTTAGGTCGTTGGCGATGACCAGAAAGATTGGGATAAGCACATTCCCATGTTTTTATTGGCCTATCGAAGTGCAGTGCACAACACCACAGGACATTCTCCATCTGAAGTCCTATTTGGTCGAATAGTCCGCAAGTTGATGTTTGGATCTTCATGCGAAGAACCCAAGAATGAGGGGGCTATGATACGGACCTCAGGGATATCATCAGGGACGTACATCCAGGGACTAGCAATCGTTCAGAAGTTTACAAAATACAAAAAATACGAAACCGAGCAATTGAAATTGTGATCAAATTGGTAATTACGTAAATAAAATAGGAATTCAGACATTGTTTTCAACATATTGTATCATTTCTTCAATTGTAGTGTTGAAATAATTATGCGAAAAATTATGCGGGCGTTCCTTCATCTGGGATATTTTGTGCTAGACGTCTAGCGGGCAGTGGCACCCGGCCATTTTTTTTTTTAAATTTTAGGAGGAAAAATACAATTTGTTTCCATATTTTGACATGTCAACGACTTCTGTCAAAAGAAATTCACCACATTTTTTTGGATTTTATAAAAAGCTCTGCTTCCAATACTTCCATAGACAGCTGATTATGCTAATCTCTCCATGAATTCTTCATGACACTGAATATCCTTTCAGAGCTTGCATTAGAAATAGGCAACGAAAATACAAAATTGCAAAGAATTTCCAAATTTGGTGCCTCAACTTTTTTGAAAAAAAAAAAAATAAATCAATATTTCACAACTTGTTTTTCATCCAAATTTCTTGGCTCACATTCAAAAAAACTCTTTAATGCAATAAATTCTTCAAAAAGTATATCATTATTCATATTTTGAATTTTAAAAAGTTCAATAATTTTGATGTAATTTTCAAAATTTGGATTATTTCGTAGATTCATGCTTGATAAGTACTGAAGTTTGGAGTTAAAGTCTAAATGTTGTTCTAAATAGAATGAATCTACTTCTCTGTAAAATTGATTTACAATTGCCGTTTATTACAAAAACAAAGTGAAATGTCAAACAGTCGGCTTTCGGCTAACAATTAGAGTTCAGAGACCCAGTCCACTGAACTATCATCATTCGATTGGCGCACCTCACGCTTTGCTATTTTTATAGCTAATTTAACTAAGGCTAGCGCTATAGTTTCTATGTCTTATTAATTGCAATTTATTTTATTGAATAATGAAGAAAGGGTGACAAGTTAAAAGGCGGGACATTACGGGAGAGATTTTTCAGGGCGGGACGTTTTGCGGAACAAAACTCAGCAATTGTCAAAGATAATACAATTAAAGAGATATAAAGCTATCCTGTGGAGAGGTGGCCATCTGGAAGCTGTTTTCCCGTGAAATTCATGAAGTCACGCACACTTGCTCATTTCTGGTCTAATATATGTAAATTAATGAATTGGAGTTTCAAGCAAGAATACCGGTAGAGATGAATGACTAAAGGAGATGGATATATTTCTTACGTCTATCCCCCCAAAACCCATTTGCTTACATTCACATCTGTGAATACGTGTGATCAACAAAAGAGCATGTTGCTAATGGCCGACCGCGAATCATCTTGCTTTTATGAGCATCGCGGTGTTTAATTGTTCTGTGTTTTGTATCGAATTTGTTTGGTTTTTGTGGAGGTTTTGATTAAAATGAAAAAAATTCTGAAATGCACAGTAGAGAATACTGAATTCTTGCATTAAAGTCCAATTCATGAACTCACATTTCTGCTAGAATAGAAATAAGCAAGTGTGTGTGACTACATGAATTTTTCTGGAAAACCGCTTGTAGGCAGCCGCTTTTCGACTGGAAAGTTATATATCTCTGTATTCTATTATCTTTGGTCTAAATATACCAATTATAAATTTGTGATAGAAGTAATACAAAAAACAATTCAAAGCTTGTTCACAGAAGTGTGACAGTTGAAAATAATTTTCCTTCTGAATTTATGCACACATTCTTGGTGGCTGTTTAACTTGATCTAATTAGTTATTGGTTTATATAAATTTTAATTTCCAATGTCAAAATGAACATTTAAAGAGCATGCAAACAGGCCAACTGGATTATACATTTTTAAGTTGTTCGTCGTATCAACCGCCATTTTAATGGTCTTATTTTTTTTTTTTTTTTGTAAAGTACAAATAATAGGAAAATGTCTAAAGAATTTTCTAAATTTGATAACAATCAGCAAAATATTTTAAGTGGATTCAGTTCATTGGATAGTGACTCCTTGCCCGATTGCAGTGAGTTCGACTCTGATTCTGTTGCTTTGGAATATCTTAAAGAGAGGTATGTTTATATCCTATTTCAATACATCGTGCACTTAAAGATTTTGTTTCGTTTTTTGTTAATCGCCTACAATTAATATGTTCCTACGTCCGAACATCAATGGAAATTGAACTTTCACTGCATGATTTCATAATTGAAAGACGATCCTAGTTTTTTTGTGTAATATCTTATTTTTGTGATGCTCTCAGCGTTGCCGATTGTGTCTATTTGTGTACATGCAGCTTAATTCGGGCGAGTGAAATGCCAGACGCCAAGGCAGCTTTACAGGAAGTTGACAAAAAACTATCCAAACATCTTTGATGGTGACACTCTAAGCACATAACTTCCTGCAGTATGGCTACAATATTATGCTCAGATGATCTATTATAGATCATTGATTTCCACGGTTTACAACAATAGAACAATGTTGTTGACCATGAAAATCAAAGATATACATACATCATGTGTACACATATAGATATATTTTATTACCGGATACACTAGTTCAGCTGCCTTACATAGATATAAGATTTACACCCTGAGTAGATAGATAGGTGGATGGATTTTTTTAAAAGCATCGCTTTTATGCCGTCTGCCTAGTTGACAACACAAAATTATGTTATCATGAAATAAGATCTTTAGTCTTTTTTTTTTCAAAAACTTTCACTAATAATCCGCTCTTTATAGCTTAGCGCCAAATTACAATATTGGAATAGTTTTTTAACTTCCATATCGTAAAGCAGTGATATAACTTGGTTTTCCAAATGTGTTGCTCCTAAACTCTTTAAAAAAAGGAGATTTTCCAGTAAAGTGAAAAGTATCTTCTCTTTCGAAAGAGTTACAAAATGTTCACAGGATGGTTATACCTCTCTATGTGGAATAAAGTTTAACTGCATGAGTTCTCCACGTAACTGGACCATCATCGATATTTCTTCGATGCCATTTTCATCTCGAAAATAGTTTTTCTCTTCCAGATTATGATTCATTCGAGAGTACAGGTTTCTATGGAGTGATCCTGTGGCGTTGTTCAAAAATCTCTCTGCAAATATAAGTCCACCATAGAAACATGCTGGTACAGCAGTCTTTTTCAATCATAGTAGTTGGTTAACTTATCTAGATTTAGATCCATATCACACTCCCTAGAAAGGTTTATCCAGTCAGCATTTTTTTTGAGCGTATCACTTGTAGAGCCGCAATCTTCGGGAGCAATCTTCCATCTCGTAAAACAATTTTTATGTTTTTATTTTTGGATGTAATGACGGTTTTTAGTTTATTTAATCGACTTCTGCGCTCCCTTGTTGCCGCTGGATAATCCTTGTGAATTGTAGTGCCAGTGTTTCGTATTTTAGTTTAGCTCGAAACACCCGGAATAGATCCTCTCTGTCAGACATCTCAACGAAAACATTTGTGGTTATAGGTCCAGAGCTAATTTGACGTGCTGTAATTATCTTTGACTCAAGGATAAATTGATTCTGCATCCCCAACTGCATTTCGCGAACCACTGTAGTGTTCTCCGCAGATGTCGACAAGTTCGTTCCCTCATTGTGATACTCTACCCTACGCCAGTGGTCAGTGAGGCTGTCGTGTGCGGTTGCGTTTAGGGCTCTGGATATTTATGTAATAATTTAGAATTAAGTAAGTTAAGTTTAAAGAAAAAACTTTGTGGATTTTGAATCATTGAAAACCATAAGCTTCTACACCACCATGTACCGACGATTGTAAATGCTGTATAAAATTCTTCTCGTTTGCCCTTTTTTCAAGCAGCTCCACTTGCCTTTCAAACAAAACACATCGAGACTCCATTTTGTTCAGTTGGGTGTCCAATGCCTTATTGTGTCGTTTTAATACTGTTATCTCCGCACTGATCCCCTCAATGTCCGTCTTAGTGGCAAAATCTTTAAGCTTGTCATCCAGCAAACTTGCCATAGAGGTTTGGAACATTATATTTTAGATCTGCGACCGGCAAATTACCAACAGCGGAGTTATTATTATCTTGTGCATTTCTTGACTAGGTTTTTTTTTAATGTAAGGTTAATTTGTAATTTGTAAATAAAATAAGTTCTATGGGATCCTTATTTAACAAATTTATAAATACACTAGCTGTACCCGCCCGGCTTCGCCCGTGAAAAATGTGGTTTCAGAACAGAACAGTTGATGGAAAAAAGATTTAAGAAATTTGCTGTCATGTAAGGGATACATTTTTTTTTTTTTTTTTTGATAATCGCTAGAAGGAAAAATCATCGAAAGACATTGCAGAGGTATAACGTGAGGGATCCTTCTGCAATAGTGAGAGACTTGAACCAGATCTAAAAAAACATCCCGAAGACTGAGTCAACTTGTGTTCTTCATGGCATTGCAACTGGTCGTTAGACTAATCGGCAATAATTTAATATTCTTTGGACAACGAGATTGAAAGAAAATACCTACCTAATATTTAACTCTTCTTATTAATGTTACGCTTCTTTGAATACTATATTAGCGGTTTTGTTTCTATCTGCTAAGATAGTGGTATTTGCTGCATTACTTACCCTGGAGCATGCTACATATTTAACTGCCCCTGCGTTTAATAGAACAATGCAAGATATACGAAATAATAGCAGACTTTTTGGTGGAGGTACATTTTTTTCCCCGGTGATTTCAGACAAACATTACCCGTTGTCATAAGTGGTACGCGCTCTGATGAAATCAATGCATGTATCAAACGTTCAGTGCTTTGGCGCTACTTTAAAACACTGCACTTGACTCAGAATATGAGAACAGTATCGGGTTTTACCTGCAGTTTTGCAGTTTGCCGTTTTGCCTCCGGGGAGTAACGTCGCAGCGATACTGGAGGATGCGACCGCTATTGCAATTTTTTTATCAGCACGAATCTTAACTAATAAAAGATTAATTAGAAGGTTTTGCCCGTACCACCTGGAGCATCTACAAAATACACACCACCTAAATTACGTGTTGATAAACTTCGATCCGCTCATCGTTTAACTTCGGTTCATTTTGTTCGATGAAATACTCTGAAGTCCAGTTGAATCGTAGTTTTTGCTTGACATGTTCTTTATCGCAATTACTTTCAGACCCATCGATTATTTGTGGGGATGGTAAACTCATACCAGTGACCATCGCTTTCTTAAATGCTTAGCGCTAGACATGCTCCTTGATAAGTTTGGTGTTGAACACCATTAACACAGCACGATTTATTTATTTCTCATAGCACTTGAGTTGGCTAATAAGAGATATTTCTTACCACTGTATAAAATAATTCGCTTCCTTCTTATTACCGTTATGTTAACAGGCATTCGTTTCAAATGTAAAATCGCTCTCTCACGATGAACAAATTTTGCAAGGCTTACATACTTTCCCTTAGATGGCGTTTTCAGAGTGGGGTAACGCCGACACACGACTTTAAGACGCTGTTTCCACTTGCGATGATTTCAGAGTATATGCGATAGAAAGCATCCTTTCATTGTCACAAGTGGAGAACATTATGACAGCTTTATTTCCATAGTTTGCGATAGAAAGCATGCTTATTTCGCATACCATCTATAGCATACTATGAGCACAAGAACAACTGTTATTTTCATGTTAATTTTGAAATCGGAATTATTTTTCGGGAGTTAAAAATGTTCAATTGGAATTAATCAGTTATCATTTGAAGTTTCTTTTTAGTATAAAAATGAGAGATTGGAAAACTAAACACGAAGACGTCTTTAAATTATAAATTATACCATTTTTTTTTTGCAATTCTGCCAAAGATTCCAAGTCTTCATGTATGCTAAGAAATGCCCATCAAACGAAATTTGACAGCTGCTCTTCTCTGTTATTTTTTTGTTTGCTGTTGCTCTTTATTTTGAATTCATCTCAAGTGAAGACAGCGTGAGTTATGTTAGGTTAGGTTTATGGGTGGATACGGTAGGGCTCGCCCCACTTAAGTCCATGAGGACCCATTGTGGCGCCTTTGTTGGGGGTTAGGCGATGTTGTTGGCGATGATGTTTGTTCCCTCCATGTTACTCGACCTTGTCCAGTCGTTCTGATGTGTTTATGAACCTGTGAAGATTAGATAAAGAGACATCCGAAATGTCAGTACAGACGAATCCCACTAAGTCGAATTTTCACGGGAGATAAAAATTAATTCGAGCTAGAGGGATTTACTATATTTTTTTTAAGCGAATTTATTTAAGGTAATAAATAGCAAAGTACATAGGTACATTTTGAACAAAATTAGTTAAAAAAATTAGTTATTTTTGATTGGGATTTGAAAGTATCACTCGTTTAAAAAAAGTTTCTATTTTAAATAGGAAAAAGTGAATCTCATCTGGGACATCTTCGGTCATTTCAATTGCAGTTTGCAATATTTCAATTGCGTTTTCGATATCTTTCTTTTCCGGCATATGGTTAATAATGGTTTCGCCCAACTCTTCTTCAGCTCCGCTCTCATTATCATCAGCTTTTTCTTCCACAATTGTTTCGGGATCAAGCACTTATGTGGCTACGATACCGTCATCGATTTTAACATATGTAGTTTAAAAAATTCACGACATTGTAGTCTGTTTCAGTAAGTCTGTTCCAGATACTTTCAGTTCCACTGGCGTCTTCGTTCGCATATGTCATTAAGTTTAACGGCATTTCGTCTTCATCGTCCCATGTCTCAGTCTTTAATCTGGCCTTTCTAAAACAATGTAAGTGTCAAAGGTGTTACATCTTGTACCCACGCCCTTGAAATTTCACGTACACAGTCCAGCAAAGATATCTTGAAGTCCACTTTTTTGGTTTCCCAAGCACTTAAAATCTTATTAAGTATACGTCACTTTTAAACCTAGGGGGAAATAGTCAAGCTTAATAAACCTTAATTTGTCCTTAACTTGTTTTGGATGAGCTGGGCAGTTATCGATTAAGAACAACACCTTGCGCCTAGATGTTCCGAATTTTGTATCCAGTTTCGAAAGCCAACTTGTAAAAAGATCTCCCGTCATCCAAAAACGTTGGTTGGCTACATAGTCCACCGGCAAAGATTTTATTTTTTTAAAGCACGATGACTTTTGCTCTTTCCGATTATTAAGAGCTTTAACTTTTCTGAGCCAGTCATGTTAGATCCCACACGGTATGTCACTCTTTCTTTACTGTGCTTGCCTCCAAAACATTTTTCCCTTTTAAAAGCAAAGGTAAGTGTCGGCAAACATTAAAAAAGGTCTAGTTTCATCGACATTGAAAATGTCGTCCGGTTTGAATCCTGAAAAAAAATCTGGGAGCTGTTGCTTCCATTCATTGTCTTATCAACAGAAGTTCTTTCACCAGGCAAAATTTTGCCAAGAATACTGTGCCTAGTTTTAAATCTGCTCAGCCAACCGTGACTTGCCTTGAAATTAGAAAAATGTAAGCTCTTTGCAAATCTAGAGCTTGTTTTTTAAGGATTGGACCACGTATTCCCCCACCTTGTTCCTATTTACCTGGCCAGTAACACCACTACCATGTCCAAGCCTCAATTGTTCTCTCAGCCCATATCGACGAAAAAGTACTTCTGGGAATACCAACATTTTCAGCAAATTTCTTTTTCCTCTGAAGCCCCTTTTGAATTTCTCCAACCAGGTGAATCTTTATTGCAAGATCTATGTTTTTAGTTTTCTTTTACAAACTTAGTCCTTTAAAAGTTAAATTTGATCAAAGTTTTAATGCAAACACAACTTCTCTTTATTAAGGACTTCAATCAAACACCAGAATGACGAAATATTACCTTTCCCATTGATTTCCCCTTTGACATATATATATCTTTCTCTTTCTTAATTGCTGCAGTTTATTGTTTTTTTTTATAAAGCTAATCGAAAAAAGATGCAACTTTCTACAAAAACTTCCTTGTTAACGATATACGATTGACTGTACATACTCTTTTTGAAGTGCATTTCTATACAATGAAGAAAGAGAGCTTCACTGTTCATAACTGTTTTGAAATTTGCTACTCGACCAGGTAAGGTTAGGTTAACGGGTTGGTAGAGCAGGGTAAACCCTACTATACCACACTTAGGTCCTTGTGGACCCATTGTGATGCCCTTTTTTGGGGGTTAACCGTTGGTGTTGTTGATGGTTAGCTTGTGTCATTCCTTCTTGTATTTACCCGACGCCGTACAGCCATCCTGATGTCCTCAAAAACCTGTAAAGATCAGAGAGTGTAACATCAGAATGTTCTAGTAAGTCATGGAAGTAATAGCTTCCAAGTGTTCTGTTCCTCAAGTGACAGAGGCTCGGGCAATGACAGAGGAAGTGAGGTGTGTCCTCATGGACCTCTTCGTCTCCGCAGCCTCTACATATATCGTCATCTTTGAGATTAAGTTTCATCATATGATTCCTTAAGAAGTTATGACCAGTTAGAGCCCCTACCAGCTTAGACAGCGATGACCTGTCAAACTGAAGAAGTTTGATGGTTCGGTCTCTGTCATACACTGGCCATAGCTTCCGAGATACTTCACAGGTAGATAATGCTTTCCACCTGTTATTGGTTTTCATACAAATCTTGTTCTCCACTTGTTCTCTGAAATAACAGAGTGAAGGCTCTATCATGATCCATTTCGACCCTTTTCTCGCCAGTTCGTCAGCTATCTCATTGCCGGCTTTGTCACTGTGTCCAGGGACCCAGCAGAGATTCGTGGAGTGCTGCGAGCAAAGAACCTTGAGCTCTTCGCGACAGCGGTGGACTAGCTTGGATTTTATTTCAATAGCTGAAATTGCTTTTATAGCCGTCTGGCTATCAATGAAAATGGTAATATCATTACGTGGTATTGCCAACAATGACACCATTCGGGCCACTTCCGCGATTGCCAGAACCTCTGCTTGGAAGACGCTAATGCTATCAGGAAGCCTGATGGAGCAGTGTATATTCAATTCCTGATAGAATATACCGGTTCCACAGTCCATCTTTGATCCATCTGTGTAGATGGATACCGATTTCCGCTTCGTGGGTTCATCTGTGCTCCGTTCATCTCTACTCGGAAAAGAGTAGGAGAATGGTCTATCAAAGTTCAGATGGGGAGACATGTAGTCGGAAATGACAACATTCCCAACGTTTTTCTCTAGAATTTGTGCGTGGCCAAAATTGAATTTTTTCCATGTATTAGTTTGACCCAGAGTAAAGGGGAGATGACCCCTCCCTGCGGAGTGCCTCTTGCAGCAGTTACTCTGAGTTCAGTGTCACCTATTTTCACGTTGATGTTCCTTTCACTAAGTAAATTTATAATCACATTAGTGAGAGATTGGTCAACATTTGAATTTTGTAGTGCTCTCTTTACTGCGCATGTTTCAACATTGTTGAATGCACCTTCAATATCCAAGAACGCCGCCAGTGTATATTCTTTATCCTTTAATGACTTCTCGATAGTGCTAACGACCTCATGCAGTGCGGTTTCCACCCCTTTGCGTTTAATATAAGCATGTTGGGCGGAGGAGATCGCACTGTCATCTAATCGACTACGTATAAAGACGTTCATTAGTTCTTCAAAAGTTTTCAGAATAAATGATGTCAGACTTATCGGCCTGAAGTCTTTGGCGGTGGTGTGGCTAGATTTCCCCGCCTTCGGAATGATGACGACGTTAACCTCTCGCCAGGTTTTAGGAATGTAGCCGCATTCCAGACTGCGAATGAAAAGTCTCTTTAAGACCAGTGTTTTAATGGTCTTAGCCTTCTGGAGTATGATTGGGAAAATGCCGTCGCATCCAGGAAATTTGAACGGGGAGAAAGTATCAATTGCCCAGTTTGGTTTATCTTCAGTTGCAAGTTCTGCCGGAATTGTCGCTATTGTGGTATTAAAATAAGACTGATTGGTCTGATTCGTAGTACAACCCGGAAAATGAGTCTGCAGAAGTAGACTGAGAGTCTCTTCACAGGATTGTGTCCAAGCACCATTAGTATATTTGAGATATCCGGGAACTGCGGATTCTTTGCACAATATTTTTCGAAGTCTAGCCGATTCCGTGGTGCTTTCAATATCACTACAGAATGTGCGCCAGGTTGTGCGTTTAGCACTAATTATGGCCTTTTTGAATTTCCGCTGGCCGGCCTTGTATGTATCCCAGTCTGATTGGGAGTTCGTGGCCTTTGCCAAATTGAAGAGCGCTCTGGTTCTCCTTCTGATTTCAAGGAGATTCCTTGTCCACCATGGTGGAGACTTCCTGTTTTTAATTGTCCGTAAAGGACAGGCTTTATCATATGCTTTGGTTAGAACTGTGTTTAACATTTCTGTTATTGCATCGATTTCTTCTATCGTTCCCATTTTATTTGTTTTCAGTTTCTGGCCATTCTTAGCTACTTCTGATAAGAATATTTCCCAGTTAGTCAATCTAGGATTCCTATATTTACCCAAAGGGGCAATTGCCTCGTCAATGAGGAATTTTGTGATCTGAGAAGGATGGTTCTGTGGAGACTTTCCATTCCGCAAAGAGAGGGACCAGCACCTTTTTTTAGCTTAACCCTCGTATTTTACCCCGGAAGATCCAGGGTTCCTGTACTAGGGCGACATCGATTTTCCTGGTCTCCATCAGTAGAACCAGATTGGCGCTAGCCGCTTTACTGTGATGAAGATTTATTTGTATTATCTTCATCACGGGCAGCTTCTATTTCTCCTCTACTCTTCTGCTTTTCCGCTATCAACCTGAGCTTGCTGCGCGTAATGCCTACTCGGACCTTGAAGTCATGTTTGCGGAGTAGCGGTAGCGATTTGTGACTTAAGAGTATTGTCACTTCCATACCATTTTCAGTGTACTCACTCGTTTCCAGGATTTTCCACTTCCTGCTTTAAAGTTCCGGGTTAAGGAATTGCAGGTTGTCGAATATGGATTCTGCCTTTTGCTCTGGTAATGTTAAGATTCTCCTTTCTATCAACAACAAGCAGATCGGCATTAGACCAAGGTGCTTTAGTGTTGCTGACGAAGTTCTTCAACCATACCAGGGTTTCTTTATCGTCACATTCCATTATTTTGAATCCTTTGAAGGTGGTTAGCTGTCCAAAGAGTGGAAGCTTACCCTCTGCCTTCACGATGGCGTCATTGACACCATCTAAGATTCTTTGTTCAAAGAGTTCCCATTGGTTAGCGGTAAGTCTTCGATTTGGATTACCAAGGTCGATGATTGCGACACGAAGACTTTCCTTCACCTTCTCAGCAAATTTCGGTTTTTTGGTCTGCCTACCTACAACCTACGGCTGAGCTGGCGATGAAACGAGTGTCATCATCCTCAAGAAAAAGCTTCTCAAGTCTGAGGTCAACCGTTCCCTCACTTCCCTCACCGAAGCAGCTTATTTGTTGACGATTCTTGGAGTAACAGATTTTTCCTCCTCCTCGTCATTTTTGTCTGAGATCGGGTTTCCGAAGTTCTTGGTGCCCGATTCGTTAACACCACTCCCTTTGTTTGTTGTTTTGTTAAAATTTTCTATTTTGGACCCACGAGTAAGGGGGGAAGGGAAGGTCGTTCTGTACTCACCTCTGTATACAGAAAAGGGAATTGAATTGAAACTAGAGGTTCCCAGGTATCTAGAGTTCACCGTTAAAAGACACATAACATTGTGCCATACATCCCATGGGCACGGTAGTTCACCCGCGATTATGGGTTTTATCGAGTTATTCCCCTCTAGAAATACAGCTGCACACAATCGATAATGTGCTTTAAAAATTGGACCGATCGTGTAGGCTACTGCATGGCCAGCCGAGGCAGCCATTTGAATGAAATTATTTTCCATTACTAACCGAAGGATTGTACTTTCAAATAAAAAAGAAATTTGAGAAATATTCAGTAGTTTTTTTTATAGCATTTTCAAAAAAAAAAAGTTATTTGGCGGACGCTTTACTCTCTTTTTTTTACTGAATTGTAAGACATGGATTTGGACGACCTTTGGTTCATGCAGATGGCGCGATGCCACATAGCCCATGCCACCATCGATCTTTTGCGCACCAAATTCACAAATCGAGTTATCAGCCGTCTTGGCGATGTCAATTGGCCGCCTCGGAGCTGCGATTCGAGCCCTTTGGGAGTGGATATGCATTTCATTCTCAAATCATACATACTAACCGCGCATATAATGACATCTCTTTTAGAGACGGAGAGAGAGACAGACAGAGGCAGTGTTTCGGTAATACGAAGGAAATTATTTTATACCGTGATAAGAAATATCTCTTATTCGCCAACTCAAACGCTATGAGGAATAAATAAATCGAGCTGTTAATATCTTGCCAGAAGCGATTAACGAAAGATATTTGTTGTGGAATTTTAAAACCGAGAAAAGAAAACTAAAGTGGATTGTTGAAAGTGAAAAATGTGCAGTGTCAATTAACGGTCTTCAGTAACCATTACGGTGTGACCGTTTTCTACGAAGAAGAAGGGCCCGACAGTCCAACGTGATGAAACTGCACACCACACTGTTACACGAATTGGATGCAATTCCGTCTCATGGAGTATCTGTGGGAGTATCTGTGCCGCCAAACGTGCGCCTATACTCTCTTTGAACCGAAACTACGGACTCCAGTGATTGATAGCGGCGGACAATCCAAATTCTTGTTTCAGTGTCCCAGTTATCCATTTTTTTTTTTTTTTTTGTAGCAGCTTTTATCAGCATCCAAGTATGTGATCTCTAGCTATTCACTGAAAGAATCTCATTTCGACAGCTCACTCTTCCGGTTAGTACCGAAATGTCATGGGAATAGCTAAGAGTTGAAACAAACACCGAACTATAGAACAAATACCTAGATTTGACAACAAGTTCGGCCCACCTGATATCATAATTGCTAGCTGACTCCAAAACTGACAAGCGTGCCTAAAGCTACAGGAAAACTGCTTTTATAGCCCGTTAATAAGACCTCGATATTAAGCTTTCGCACTTGTTTCAATAGGACTTAATTGATGTGTGCATTAAACAAGCTATCCAAAGACGACGAACTCTTCAGATTTGTCTAACTTCTTCCCATACATTAATTTAGCGCACCGCGTTTTCTAAATGGAAATGGAACGACGGAAAAAGTATAAAAAATATACGATCGTGTAACATGAATGCGCAACTCTGGTGCAAGCTGATATTCTGAAACTTTTGCACACGTTTTAATTCAAACATGTGTACATATGGTCAATTATGTAGAGCATTAAGTAAAAATATAACAACTTATAATACAATATGTATTATGTAATGTTTCGTTGAGTAGTTGCTATGATCTATTATAACAGGGCGCCAATGATTAAATTTTTACAAAAATATGTTCCGCAAGTTGGGTTCTTGTTTAAAGTCAACAACGAGTGTAATGTGTATGTATGACTTTATTTTGAAAGTAATTATTTCAGAATTGGTGATGGTAGTATTTATATAAAAAGATGGAAAACGACAGACATTCAAATTCCGACAAAAAACAAATGATCAAATAATACAAGTTTTTGAAGTCAAATAGTTCAAGAAGAATCTAAGTATGGATTTAAAATGTCCATTTCCGAAAATCACCTTAAAAAAAAATATTATTATTATTAAAGCTTTATTGACAGAATATTAAATTAAACTGCTAATAGGTATTATCAGCTATAATGTTCTGATTATCTGATTATTATCCACTGGCTGACGATGCCCTTAAAATATGGCAGCTAAGATCTTGTACGCTACATTGATATGGCTTATTATTATTAGTCTGTAGTTGCTGCTGTTATGAGGTTGTGCTTCGGGCAACTAATTCTGAGATTTTATTATTGGGAATACATTCATATGATCTTAGAAATTATTTGCTCTTACTAACTGCTCAATGCCCTTAAGGTCTTTGACGTGGCTATTGCTATATCCTTTTCCTCTGAATTAAATAGCCCAAAACTGATTTTCGTGGCTGTATTCACACTCACAAATATATTGACTGATATACAGAAATTATTATACTTTATTTACAGTCTAATAATTACATAAAGTTTGTTTATAAAATATTTTTTCTTTTAAAACGTCGATATGATGCAGAAAAAGCAGAGTTTGTGTATAGAGAATTAAAATTGGTGCTGCTCTTATTTTATTAGTCAATTACATTTAATAACAATATTTTAGGTATGAGCTTAATGTATTTATCTTGTTTATGTTTTTCTGTTTTTCCTACCGACTTGCAGTTATGAATTCTGTGATTGAACGGGTATTTATGCATGTTTTTTTTTTAGATATTTAACAAATTAAGACAACCGTTTTTCGGTAGATTCTTTTTCAGTGTGTTTGTAAAAGCCTAACTAACATTGGAATATTGGATTTCTTGTAACTGTTAATGCTTTTAAAGGTCCTGTATAAGGTTGGTACAACCAAATTTTATATTAAAAAAATAATATGTAAAGGATTATTTTATCAATACATTTTCTGTTTCATAGTTCGCATAAACCATCACCTTCGAAAATGGCGCCTACAACGACAATTGAAACTATAACAATAACCCGACCTCTAAAGGTATATATATTTATTAAAAAATTTACGCAATCCTGTTGTTTATAATCACATAAAATTGAATTAAACTTTCAATCTATTCTTTAGGTTATTGCATTTATATGTGGCGTAATTGTTGTCATTTTAATGATAATGGCTCTTGCGTCTACTGATTGGTTGATGGCTGAAGGTTGGCGCCAAGGTCTCTTTGTTCATTGCATCGAAGATGATGTACTTCCACCTCTTCCATTTAATTTACATGATCCGCCTGGATGTTACCCCAGCAGAGATGTCAGTACGTTCATTAAAGAATTAACATTTAATAAAATATACCAACGACAGTTAATATTTTATCATATAATTTAGCATATATTAAAACAACTGCGGCTTTGTGCATAATAACATTAATCACAGACGTAGTTGCAACAATAGTAACTGGTTTGGGACTCAAGACTCAAAATCACAATAATAAGTACCGATGCTACAGAATTGCCGTGCTGGTTATGTTACTATCACGTAAGTAAAACACATTTTAAAAAATAATAAAAGATTAACAGCTCGATTCTGGCAAACCTTACTGATACCACACAAGTCATAAAAACCTCACATCGTGAAGAGAAATTGATTCCGAGACGTGTTCGTATTTTGAGTTCTATCCTATGGACAGGTGACCACTAAAAATCAGTCATAATTCATAAAGACTGACAAAAAGTGATAATGATTGCATGTGATGCCACTGTTCACCTATTTCCATGCCATATATACGTTTACACATTATTTAATGCGTAAATTTCCGAAAAAATATATTATTCTAAAACAAAACCTAAGTTTGATTTCTGTCAGATGTCGTTATTTAAACTAGAGTTCGCCCAGTGGTAGAAATTCCTCCATTTTATTGCCCTGGCTTATACACAACAAATTGAAAAACTAGTTACAGTCATCATCATCTCTACACTATCTTCCCAAGTTGATGAAATATGCTGTGATTAAGGCCGTGAAAGTGGTTCTTAACTATTTACTTCGCCTATTTATATATAAGATTATAAATATGATGTATGCATTCTTAAAAAAAAAAAAAAAAACATTTGTGGTCGGAAATTCGCGTATTTTGTCTAAAAAGGCATTATTAAAAAAATTGTGTTATAATTTCGCATTCAAAGACCATTAATTTAGCGTTATTCAAATCCGTCCATTATGAGGTGTATTTGTTGTGAGGTTTGCTGTGAGCATTATCACTAATACGAAAAATGTTATCGAATCAAACCTTACAAGAACTTGTGACTTGTGAGGACTCACAACGGCAGAATCGGGTTGTAAAATATATTTAGCAAGAAATTTTATTCTATTTATGATCAGTATAATGCATCATATTATTTCTTTCTAACAAATCGATAAAAAATTTGAAACTGAATGATCTAAAAAAAATTAGCGTATTTTTTACGTCTGTAAGAATTTACAAATACAGCATATTATTCGCAATGACCGGGGTATGATTCGATTACAAACAGCAATACGCGACCATAAAAAGATGACTGCCTCTCCATTTTCGGATTTGAGTTATAAATGTTACATATCTAAATAATATGATAGCCTTTTTTTAAGTGGAAAAATAAATCGCTATTGAAAAAATTAAGTTATCCTAAATTAGATTTAGAGGCTGAGGTAGACACAAATCATTTTTACTTTTCCTATCAATTATTTATCCGATACATGCGCTATATCACGTAGAGCAAATCAAATATCTTAGCTACTTTTGGAACCATTGGTCTGTTTCGCATGGAAGCTAAACGTAGTACTCGATCACTGATGCGGTAATTAAACACCTGTTTTAACCGGAGTTATTATTATTTAAAATAGAGTAACGTCCGTGCGTGCACTCATAACTCGAGAACGGATCGTTCGATTTTCACAATTTTGGGCTTGATAGATTGATATTGGCCCAAGGAAGGACATAGGAATGGGGAACCGCAGGTTAAAAAAATAAAAAATAAACTGGATAGAAAAAAGGGGAGTGTTCTAATACAATAATAATTATTTAACATTTTTAAAATTATATTGATTGATCTCGGCTGTTCCCAGTCTCTACTTGCCTACAAGCTATGTTCTTACGAAGTTGTTACGATTTGGTGCGCTAGTATTCACCCCCATCGACGTATCCGTTTGGGAGAAATTCCGATACGAAAGTGAAATCTGATCGGAACTCAAATTTCGGAACAAAATAAATGAAGCATTTAAACGCGTTCAATTCACATTAAAATATTCGGCAGCAAATTAGTTGTCGAAGGGCTACGGAAAAAATGTGCCGTGTAGCTGTCAAAAGTAAGTGGTATAACGCGGTTTCACGCAATGCGACAAGGTGCGCTATATGTCACCAGAGAACTTTTCCGAAAGTTGTATCGGAACGGATATCTCGAGAAATGCCGTTCCTAACGGATGCCTCGATAGGGGTGATTCTTACATAGAAAATCTTATTGACAAATGTCACGTAACTTCAATAATTCCTAGTCGTCAACACACTCGCAAAAACTAAAACTGTGAGCCACTTCCGCTGTTGGCGAAAGTTGCTACCAGCGCTCATAGAATCTTATCCGTTAAACTTGAATTTATTCGTTACGTGTGAATAGTACTCTTTTTAGGAATAAGTGTGCTTTTGCTTAAAATATTTATGAAAAATCAACAAAATTCTCCTTAAAAAAGTATTTAATAACTAACCAATAGCATTCAGTAATGTTAAAATGTTGTTTTCCCGAACCCTATCACATTCTCCCACGGTTGGCAGCATTTATTTTACATTTCTTATATGTTCTTGCATGTTACACAGATTCTAAATTGACATAACACAGAATGGCGAATTTGAAAAAAAAAAATTGAGGGGACCAGCGGCATGAGGATTGCGAGTTGGGGGTCTCAGTATTGTCTCTGATCCAGACTGTTACTTTATTCAATGCATACATTGGTGATTATATTTATAATGCTAGAAATGTATTGAACACAAGTACAGTCAGTATACACATAAGTGATGTGTCGACTCGATTTGCTAAACCGTTTCAAACCGATTTAAACCGAGTTGAATTTATTTCAAACCGAGGTGGCGAAAACCGATGGAACGAAACGAACCGATTGAAAACCGAATAATATAATGCCAATGCATTAAACCGAATTCAACACACGACTCGGTTTCGGTTGTTTGATACGTGTGAGATAAGTAAGCACAATGTACAAACAAATGAATGAACATGTAAAGTCCAATTGGGAATCTGAGCCCTTTACTCCTGTTTTCTGTCATGAGTGATGAGGATGGTTTTTGTCAATTGAGTGAGTCTATAGGGAAATCGTTTTGAATGAACCGTACCGTTCATAAAGTCAAGTAAGATTGGTTTATTGTTTGAATACAAACCGAGTAAACCTGAACCACAGAGAGTTGCAGCAACCTGGTGCGTTCATCTTTGTCCTTACCTTCTGAATATATTAACGTATCATCAGCGTAAAGTAATTTTTATTTTACAAAATTTTAAAACTTCTTGCATATTATTTATATGAATTATAAATAGTATCGCACCTAATATCGAACCTTGCGGCACTTCCTGTTTCACTTCAATGAGTTCTGAACGCTAATATCGACTTTCGTCCGGTGTGATCTATTTGTTAAGAAAGATCTTAACCAACTAGGCTTATTATCTGGTACACCATACATATATAATTTTCTTAAAAGAATTTCCAAATCCATCGTTTCAAAGGCCCGCTTAAAGTCTAAGAATAGCGCCATCGTTTTTTTCTCTTTCCACCTTCTTTCCATGGTTTACTGCTGCTTCACATGAGTAGTTTTTTTTTATCTAAATCCCGATTTATTCCATCAGTTGCTTTTTAACCACCGTCTCGATAACTTTTTCTATTTTTCTAAGCTTATTTATCGGTCGGAACACTTCACTCTTATTGGTGTTTGACACTTTTTCTTTTTCACTTTCTACCATCGAACCTTTATGTGGTATTCGTTTGGGCGCTCTCAGAGCACTTTTTTTGCCCTCAGAGCAATTTTTATGTTCGTTTGGTACAAAAAAAAACAATCTTTTTCAGATTTCAGAGCACTTTTGCGAATCTTGATATTTTCTCAGATTTGCCCTCAGATTTACCAATACAAGTGCATTTGAGTTTGACAAGTGGTGGAGTTTGTTTACATTTTAGTGAAATATTTCTACAGCAAAGAAAGGCATTGCATCGGGTGAATCTATTTTCGTAAATTATTTGTGTACAAATATTTAGAAATCAATCAGGAATGAAATTTCGAATGTTTTAATATAAAATTTAACCAGTGAATGAAAAGCGCATAGAAAAGTGTCGAAGACTACACATATTCAAGTCGCAATATCAACACAAAAAAGAGGCAAGAGCGTTTTTATGTTCGATTAGCCACACGAAATCTGAAATCTGAGGGCAAATCTGAAGAAGCCCAAACGAATACCACATTAGAAACTCACCTGATAGTAGTGCTTCATTCACTAACTTAAGTCCTAATGTAGATACTCCAATTATCTGTTAATATTCGTGGACTTATTCTTTCAAAATCTTCGCGCTTATATATACGATTTTGGCACCAATCAATATTCCAGTGATCTCTAACGTAAATTGTAGTACCTCCAGTTCGCGTTGAATTTGAGGGACACGATCTCTCTTTAAACCCTTCAATCATTATTTCATTTTCCTTTATTTTTTCTGTTACGTGTGTCTCTGATAGAATAATAAACTCGAATTCTTTATTTTTCGCTAATATTTCCATCTCGTCAAAATTGTTAATTAAGCCTTGAATATATGTATGTTAAATATACCTTTAAAGTTATCAAATTGCTAATATCCAATTCTTTTCTTTTTGGATTTGAATGGCAGCTGTTTGTTTACAAAATATTTGCAGATCCGTTTGCAGGCATTGTCATCCAAATTAAAAATTGTTTTGTTTTTTTCATTCGGTGCTTCTCAAACGTATTAATAGATTTTTGGACTTTCGGTTTTTTTTCTGGTTTATATTCTATTGGTGACTGCGAAGGTGGTGGAATTTCAATCGGCCGTAATGTTGGATCGTCTGCATCATCCACGTATCTCAAAGCAATTAAAAATTATCATAAATATTTCTAGATCCTTTTACAAAGATCTTAAAAGGAAGAACACAAATGACAAAATAAAAAGCATTTAAGAAGGATAAACACTTCCAGATATTTTTACAAGCACCATAAAATGGAAAATATAATATGTACCTAAAACAAAAAGTGCTTAGAAAGGATCATAAAAATTTCTAGATCTTTTTAGAACTATTATTAAAAAAGGAAAGGGTTATAAACTTTTCGTTGTTATATCGACGTCTTCATCCACGTACATATTTGAAATTATATAATTCACACATTTTGCACCAATCTACAGAAAAATGCAAAGAAAATAACACCGAAACTTCGTTTTGTTCGTTCAATAATATGAAAAATATTTGTCTACAAATGAAAATTTGCAGAGGTCGTAACCACAGCACATGTGCAAATAGCAAATGAGTCTGCAAATGTCTTAAGCGTCTTGCAATGGTCTGACAATGTTAAAATTGGGTGTTTGACAGATACCTGACAATTTCATTGTCAGATGGCGGTCTGGCAACTATCTGACAATGACTTTTCTGCAAATATTGGTAGACAAAATTGCCAGTTCACACGTTTGGCCGACATTCGGGACAATTTTTTCATTTGTAGACCTGACAATATTGACCATCATATTTTTGCATGTACAGCATCTAATCATCGTGTAACGTTGGCTGGTCCTATGGCCAACGTACCTGTTTGTAGACTCTCTCGCTTTGGCGATAACGCCCGTAGCTCGGACCCTTCGGCAATAGTTTGCACGCTAAAGGTGAGAGTTCCAAACTTAGAGACTATTACCCAAATCGCTTGCAGCTCGTAAGCTAAATAAAACAATGTGGTTTGTTGTCTGTAGTGTTGGACCTCGAAGAAGAAGTGTTCGTTTATTTAAAATGTTTCTCTTTTATACTTTACAAATTGTTATCGAAAACCCACTTCGAATATCGATATTCCCATATTATGCCTTATCAGCATTAACTCGTAGCGAGGGTAAACGACCAAACACTTCAAGTGTTTTGGGTTGATTTGCGTATGATGCTTAGTTGACATATTTATTGTCATACACAAACGTACCCTGGTCGTACCCACTGGCTTCATGTGCCGAGTGTGCCATCAGAGTAATATGACTCTTCTATTTGTTCAGTACGTGATTCATATCACTCTGAAGCAACGCCACATAATGCAACGGGTTTGGGTTATGGGTATCAAGTATCGAAGTGAGTTTAAAGATTATTAATTGCTTTGGTGCAATTAATTAAGTGGCCGCTGGTGCGATCCCTTCACACCACCCTTCCTGGGGGAAAAGGAGAAATCATGATATAACTTGATTTCTTCTTTTACGCGTCACTTGTACATTAAGGGATTTTGCTTTTAGTTTTACATTTATTTTAATTTTTAACAGCTTTTACTTTACTCTAATTTAATTATACAGTTATTCTAAATTTTAAATTTTTTTAACAGTTATTTCAATTATACAGTGTTGATTATAACTATACAGTTATTTTAATAAGTTTTCAGTTATTTTAATTTTTTTTAGGTATTTTAATCTTACAGTTATTTCAATTACTAGCAGTTATTTTAATTTTTACAGTTATTTTAATCTTACAGATATTTTAATCTTACAGTTATTTCAATTACTAGCAGTTATTTTAATTTTTATAGTTATTTTAATCTTACAGATATTTTAATCTTATCTACAGTTATTTCAATTACTAGCAGTTATTTTAATTTTTATAGTTATTTTAATCTTAAGGATATTTTAATCTTACAGTTATTTCAATTACTAGCAGTTATTTTAATTTCTAGCAGGCCTGTCTTATTCTATACATATGCATATGTGTATATTTACGGGACTTCCTCTCCTTTTATTTAGTTTTTTTTTTTTTTTTTTTTTTAAACTTAATGTAGTTAACTATATGAGTGTTAAATATACATAAAATGGTTTTAACCTATTTTTGTGAACTGTTATTCTTTTATTCTCATATTTAATATCGCAATTTACACCATTTTGTGACAAAACTTCGTAAGGTCCTACAAAAATTGGATCTAATTTCTTTCTTGCCTCATTCCTTAGTAATACCAGGCTTCCTACTTCAAAGCTAACATTTTTTACTTGTCCCTCTGCATCGTATCTACCTTTTCGTATAGTTTTCTTTTTTATAAGAGTTTCGCGGGCATCTCTATGAGCAATTTGTAATTTATTTTTCAAATCGATTACATAATCCTGGTAGTTATACACGGGGTCTACATTTTTTGTTAAATTTGTTGGCAGATTACACTGTTTCCCGAATATTAATTCAAACGGTGTAAAACCTGTCTCGGAGTGTACAGAGGTATTATAACAGAATACGTAATATGGCAACCAGGTGTTCCAGTCGCTATGGTTTTCTGAAACGTAACTTCTAAGATAGGCTCCTAAAACCTTATGTGAGTTTTCGAGCGCTCCGATGCTTTCATGATGGTAGGCTGTAGACTGTAATTGCTCTATTTTCAATAACTTACAGATATCCTTAAATACCTGATTTAAAAATTCGGTTCCCTGATCAGACGCTATTGTACGCGGTACTCCATATCTAAGAATAAAACCTACTACTAGTGCGTTTGCTACTGTGTTTGCTTCTTTATTAGGAATTGGTATAGCTTCAACGAATTTTGTTAATTCGTCTTGTATTGTGAGGATGTATTTCGATCCGTCTTCAGATTCTTCTAGAGGTCCTACGAGATCTAAAAATATTTTGTCAAAACCTGCGTCGGCTGTCGATGTTATAGTCATGGGTTGCGTTTTCGGTTGTATGTACTTATTTCGTTGACAAATAGGGCAATGCTTTACAAATGTGGCCACATCGTTTTGCATTCCTGTCCAAAAGTACTTTTTCTTTATGTTCTGGACCATGCGGTTTATTCCTGCATGTCCGCTGGTTGGAAGTACGTGATAGTCATTTAGTATCAATTTCTTCTTATAAGGATCGGTTATCTCAATATTTTTATCTATAATGTGCACTTTAATGTTACTTTCTTTAAACATTTCTCCTAAATTCTTTTTTAATTCATTACTGCTGCATTGTTGGCGGCCGCCTGCGAGCTTTTTTAATTCATTTTTAGTAATATATATTCTTTTAATTGATGTGGGTCCGCAGAGTTTTTGCACATCCCTCGACAGGGTTTTGCCAAACCATGTCGATTGGGTGGTAGTGCTGTCCTTGGGCCTTATTAGGAGTAAACAATTTCCATTTGGAATATATGCCAAAACTTTGTTTGGTCCGATAATTATGTCTCCGATATCCTTGAAATTGGCTAAGTCTTCCGCAAAATTATCAACAATTTTTAGTTCTATAAGTTTAAGTCCAGTTTCGGGTAACTTTAATAATTCTGTTATTAGCATTTCGTCGCTTTTTTCCATATTGTCCTCTTGACTTTCGTTATTCATTGTTACTGGTTTATTCATATTAATTTTTGCTTGGTTTCTTGTTACAACACAGATATATAAGCTTTTTAATTCTTCGGAGCTTAATTTTATCCGACTCAGTGCATCTGCGGTACAATTATCTTTACCGGGAGAATATTCTATATGAAAATTGTATTCCTCCAGTAATAGTCTAAATTTTGTTAGTCTACTACTGGGCTCTTTTAGCGAGAACAAGTACACTAGAGGTCTGTGGTCTGTCACAATTTTAAATCTTCTTCCGAATAGATAAGGTCGATAGTGTTTAACTGCCCACACTATCGCAAGTAATTCTTTCTCGATTGTGCTATAGTTTTTTTCTGCGTTATTGAGAGTTTTGCTTGCGTAGGCAATTGGTTTATCGTCGAAATTGGATAGCACAGCTCCTAAAGCGAAACCTGAAGCGTCTGTACGTAGAATAAATTCCTCGTTAAAATTCGGGAATTGTAAAACTTGAGGGCTAGTGAGAATTTCCTTTAATAGATTGAACGATTCTTCGCAATCTTTATTGAAATTGAATTCTACGTTTTTCTTTAAAAGTCGATTTAGTGGTATAGAAATGGTAGCAAAATTTTGAATGAATTTACGATAATAGTTTGCGAAAGCCACGAACCTTCGAACTTCATCAGCGTTGGTTGGTGTGGGATAATTTTTCATTACATTAGATTTAGTGGGATCAGGTAGAATGCCATTTTTGGATATAACATGTCCAAGGTACAATACCTCCTTTCGTAAGAAAGAGCATTTTCCGGGGTGTATTTTGAGGTTTACCTCCCTGAGACGTTGAAAAACTTGGATCAAGTTTTTATTATGGTCTAATAAACTCCTACCGAAAATTATAAGATCGTCAAGATAGACAAAACATCGTGAATATGTTAGTCCAGACATCGCTATGGACATCATTCTTGAGAATTTACTAGGTGAGATTTTTAATCCCATTGGTAGTCGTTTTAACTGGTAGTGACCATTCTCAGTTGAAAATGCTGTAATTGGTCTACTATTGGCATCTAGTTCCATCTGGTAGTATCCCTGGCTTAAATCTATGCATGAAAAATAGACTGCTCCACCTACCATATCATAAATGTCTGTTATGTTTGGAAGTGGAAATTTGTCATCTTCGATTCGTTCATTCACGTGACGGTAATCGATCACCATTCGGAATTTTTGCAGACCTGTAACAGGGTCTTTCTTCTTGGGTACAATGAGTATTGGGGAATTCCAAGGAGAAATAGATGGTTCTATTATATCGTCTGCTAGCATTTTTCGTACCTCTTCTTGTACGTCTTGTTTTTGAGTGTGAGGCAAACGATACGGTTTAGTGTATTTTGGAGATGATCCATCTTTAAGCGTGATATCTGCCGTTCCAATATGCGTATAGGTGAGTCTGTCGCCATCTACGTGAAAAATGTCCTGGAATTTGGTACATATCGCTTCAATTTCTAATTTCTCTTCGTTGTTCAATGTATCAAAATTAATTTCGCTTAATATTTTCCTGACTCGGTTTTTTGCTGTTTTATCCGTCTGGTTGTAACGTAGAATGTAATGCTCTGAGGCGGGTTGGGATATTGGTTCAACCCATTTGAAAGTCACTGAAGTCTCTCGTGCGTTTAGAATTTTAATGGGTATTTTCCCGTCTATGGCAGTAGATAAAGAACCTGCCATGAAAACGTTTTCGCATAATTCTTGTGGATAAAATATTCGGCTTCCTGTGTGTTGGGTGTCCAACCAGTAAGTTGCTTCGCACCTGGGGGCTAGTGAAATCGAATTTACGCGGTGTTCTGAATGCAAGGGTAGCGTAACTGTTTGTTGATTTTTCTTGATTGTTAATGCGAACGCTTCTAAATCGATCATAGCACCGAATTCTGTAAGAAAATTCGCGCCTATTATGCCTTCGACTGGAATTGGGAAGGTATCTGATACTACATGAAATTCGTACGGTATAATAAGATGTCCTGAATGGATCTCAATATTGCATGTTCCTATTGTTTGTAAACCTCCGGCTATGCCTAAAATTTTGGTGCTATTGTTTTTGAATATTGGGATGTGTTTATTTAGTGAACTACATTTTATTACACAAATTGAGGCTCCTGTATCTATGAGAAATCGTAAATTTTGATTATCTTTCAGTTTTAACTGTATCAAGATGCCGTTTGAGATTCCAGCAGTGCAAACAGCATTTGGCATTGGTGGATCTATTGATTCCCCCCCGATGGGCCGGCTTCCCCTTCGGTGGGTTGTTCGTTTCCCACTGCTAATACCCTTTGAGTGTTTCTGTTATTATTTCGGTTGTAGTTTCTGTTGTTTGATCTATTATCAACGCGGTTGTTTGGGTTATAATTAGCGTTTCCCTGTCGGTTGTTGGGGTGATTATTATTTGGTGTGTTTTGATGCATCTGCCCCTGTCTGTTATTAACATACCTATTCCTATCATTATTCCTATTTTGGTAATTTGGATTATAATGGGTTTGGTTGTTTGGATATACATTTCTTTGTGTGTTTGTTGTGTTAGTTTGTGGTGGGTTATTGTTATTATATCTGAAATTTTGTCTGTGGGGGTTTCGATTCCTATTCTGTATATACCTGACTGTGTCGGTGCTAGGGGTGGAACACTGATCTAACTCCAAAAGATGTTGTATAGCGTCCTGAAGTTTTGTATGTCGGGCGCTATCTAAAATAATCTTGAGTCGATCATTCACTCCCCTTTTTTAGGAAAGCTAAACCTCGTCTGTCGTTGGCTGTAGTGAGTATATCTCTGGTCTGTTCACCATGGCAAGATATTTCCAGCTCAGTCATTCTTGCTATAAGGGTTTCTATTTCGGTTACGAATTCTCGTATGGGTCGATTTCCTTGGTGTGTTCTACTTAGTTTAGTTTGTATGGTCTCGATAGTTTCTTTCGGACCACACTTTTCTTATAGAGCTTTCTTTAGTGAAATAAAATTTTCCGGTTTTTGGTTTCCTAACTCTGTGAGGGCTTTTCCTTGGATCTTGCACTGTAACAAAAACTTCACTAACAAGGCTTTCGAGGTTGTGTCAAGGGTGTCGTGGTAAAATTCTACATTGTTTATGAAATCCCTAATGTCTTCTGCTCTTTTGCCATCCTCGTCGCACCTAAGGGTTGGCAATTTTTGAGCTAGACTAAAACTGAACGATTCGGTCATTGTGACGGTTTGTGGTGTTATGTTAGTATCTTTTTTCTCGATAGTTACTAGTTCGATATTGGGTTCTATTATTAGACTATTCCTAACTATTCGTTCGGATTCTTGCTTGAAATTTTCTGCCGTAGCTATTAGGCTTTTCAGATTGGCTCTCTCTATCTCAGTAATGGATTCCTGATCAACGACTTCTAGGTGTTCCTTGAAAGTAGTCCAAAACCCTTCAATCTGCGCTAGTTTGTTCTGGGTGCTTTCTTCCGTTCTCGTCCTATTAGGCGATTTCTTTAGGCTAGCCAGGCATTGCTTGAGGGCGTCTAAAGCTTCAAGAAGTTGAGCGAATTTCATTTGGCGGTGTAACTAAAAGGAAATGAGCGTCAGAAAGTAGATCCCGTCCTCATTAGACCAAAAATATTGGAGGCGTTTTGTATAATGATTTTAGTTTTTTAAAAATATTCTATTTATTTATTTATGCGAAACATCTTAGTATTTCTCTTTTTTCAAATATTTTAGTTCATAGTAAATAAAAATATGTCTTGTTACTTAAATTATAGTATATAACAAATCTAAAATAACGGTGAAAATTTTGAAAAAGGAAAACAATGTTTGCGTTTATACCTGAGCAGGTCGTCGCTCTAGGTGCTTGATGGTATCGGCAATCAGTTTGCGTCGGTAATGTTTCAGTCCCAAGTATGCTAATCCGATGATCAGCGCGGTTATGAATATTAGCAGGAGTACTGCAGCTGTCTGGTCCGTGGAATTTCTTTCTGGGATTGAGGACGCCGCAATCAATTGCGGGCCTGTGTTGACAATTTCCTTACTTTCCTGTCCTCCCATCGGGCCAGGATTTTAGTTTTGCTGCCGTATTTTCAAAGAGACGATGGAACTGCTTAGCTTCTTCTTGTTTCTGTTTTACTGCGGCTTTCAATTCTTTCCTCTTCTCTTTGAGTTGTTGGATGAATTTTCGTCGTGTGTCAGAAGGTTGGCCGGGAATATTGGCCAGCCGCTTTAGCTCCGCAAGCTCCTTTCGTTGTTTGACTCGGAAACCTCCTCGAGTCGGTTTTGGTTTCTCTAGAGTAATGGGTCTAGCTGGGGCTCCGGATTTTGTCCGGCGCCTATATTCCTCTAGCGTGAGGGGTTTCGGTCCGATTTTTAGAGTAGGCTCTGGCTGGGGCGCCTGCTTCAAAAGGACCTCGGCCTTTTGGATGTAGGTGGCGGCGAGTACTAGCCGTTCCCTACTGCTCTCTGACAAATTTTCCCCTATGGGCAAATTTTTCTCTGCTCCTGGCAGGATCGCCATGTAACGTTGGCTGGTCCTATGGCCAACGTACCTGTTTGTAGACTCTCTCGCTTTGGCGATAACGCCCGTAGCTCGGACCCTTCGGCAATAGTTTGCACGCTAAAGGTGAGAGTTCCAAACTTAGAGACTATTACCCAAATCGCTTGCAGCTCGTAAGCTAAATAAAACAATGTGGTTTGTTGTCTGTAGTGTTGGACCTCGAAGAAGAAGTGTTCGTTTATTTAAAATGTTTCTCTTTTATACTTTACAAATTGTTATCGAAAACCCACTTCGAATATCGATATTCCCATATTATGCCTTATCAGCATTAACTCGTAGCGAGGGTAAACGACCAAACACTTCAAGTGTTTTGGGTTGATTTGCGTATGATGCTTAGTTGACATATTTATTGTCATACACAAACGTACCCTGGTCGTACCCACTGGCTTCATGTGCCGAGTGTGCCATCAGAGTAATATGACTCTTCTATTTGTTCAGTACGTGATTCATATCACTCTGAAGCAACGCCACATAATGCAACGGGTTTGGGTTATGGGTATCAAGTATCGAAGTGAGTTTAAAGATTATTAATTGCTTTGGTGCAATTAATTAAGTGGCCGCTGGTGCGATCCCTTCACAATCGCACATGAATCTTAAATTTTTACTAGATTCCAATTTATTGCTTGTGAATTCATCCAATCCAGAGCATTCAATCGTCTGAACAGACCCTTAGCTCTCATACTATTTATGTACATCATTAGTGCTTGCTTGTCGCCTGCTGACCTTTTGCTTCTCTGGTACTTTTGGCAATGACTCGGCGTCTATTTTTATTATTGCATTGTTACTTATCATATTATGTATTTGTTTTTGTTCTTAAAATACATTTTTTCTTTCATTTCTCTATTCGGTATTTCCTTGTTTTGCTTTTTTAATATTTCAATTATTTCATTTTCAGTACTTTTCATATCCATATATTTCAATTGGATTTTTTTATTTTATTCCTTTGCTTTCATTCGAGTCTTAACTTTCAATAATAATAATCCCAATTCAAGTCCTCCCTTGTTTTAGTACACTTTGCTTATCCTTTGTGGCAACTCTTTTCACATTGTTGGTAGCACTTTTTCTTGGCACCTGTCAAAATGACATTTGGTTTCCCGTTCCCGATATTTTGATCAAAACGTTTACAAGAAAAGACGATGGCAAGGCACTCTTTCTCTATTTGGACATACTCTCTTTCCGTCGGTGTCGAAACCCTTGAAGCATATACCACCGAATGTCTTTCTTGTCAGCTCCCAATCCAATACTGCTTGCATCACATTCAATAACAGTGTCTTTTTTCAAATCGAAGTACTTCTGAATAGGAGCTTCTCCTATCATCTCTTTCAGTTTCGAAAACGCCACTTTTTGTGCCTGCCCCCAACGCCATTCGACATAATTATTTGTCTTAATGATTCGGAAACTTCTGAAATTTGGAACAGAAATATATATTAATGCGCATAAGCCTACGAACATCTGTGGTTTTGTTTAATATCTTTTGGACGTTCCATGTTTACAATCCCGTTCACTTTATTTTTGTCCACTCTCAGTCCGTCCGTAGGTAATGTAAATCCATAAAGTCCAATTCTAGATTTTTCTGGATTTAATTTAAAATTTGCCTCTCGTAGTCTTATTAGCAGTTTTTCAAAATTCCGATTGTGATCTTTTGTCGCCTCTTCCATTGTGCCATCGCGTCCGTACATTAAGTATTCGTCTGCAAGAACTTCTAAATCTTCGTGTCCACAACCTCTTCCTGTTTCTGCTGCCAGATTTCCGGTGCCGGTTTTATTTCAAAAGGCATTCTTAACCTAAAATACCTGACGAAAGGTGTCCACAATGTTATTAAGACTACTATCTTGATATAATACCACTTGCCAAAATCCATTCTTAGCGGTAAGCGTTGTTAAAACTTGCGTTAGCTAGACTTGGTAACATTTCTTCCAGGGTATTGTTTTGTAGATTTCTTCTTTTTGACGTCTTGTTCAAACCTTTCGGATCTAGAAATAATCTCAATTTATTATTTCGTGACACTACCCGTTTTTATATCCTGTAAATTTTTTTCAAAGTCCGGTTTTCCATATTAACTTCTATCCCCAATCTAATCCCCTTAAAGTTTTGTTTTCATCATTGAATCCACCAACCGAAAATCGTAAAAATTTAACGATCAATTCCCGAGTTATGAGTGTACATACGGACGTCAGTCTCTTTAATATATAGCTGTACCCAAATGGTTTTGCCCGTGCCTTTCCCCTATTAAGTCCCGCCCACATTTTGCAAAGTTCTTTATTTGGACAATGGGAAAAACACAGATTACGCATTGAGCTCCATTTTGAGACAACAACTAACGGAACATGAAAATAAAGGGGGAGAAGGATGTTAAGGGAGCTCAAAACCAGCCAGTGGAGTTGAGAAATTTGATGATCTTGTTGAAATGGATACTTTAAATAGCCGAAAGGTCATCATAAAAGGGATGATCTAGTACACTGCGTCTGGTTTTGGCTAGGGCCGGACAATCACAAAGAAGATGAAACACTGCTTCACTTTTGTTTATGTCAGCCCAGCTAAAACATTGGGTGTTATGGGGGATGCCAAGCTTGGTTGCGTGAATTCCTAAAAGCCAATGACCCGTACTAATTGCCGTTAGTCTGGTGACATATATACGCGTTCTGGCTAAGATGTTGTTTGTTCTGGCATCATCGTAAGTTGGCCAGATCTTCCTTGAAATGGCATAGTTCGTCAGGTTCATCCATCTAGTCTCCGCCCTTGAGGTGAAGTGCAGGAGGATTTCTCTCTTTACGTATCCCAGTGGAGGGGAGACTTCCTCCGGATGAGGAGGAGCAGAGCCTTGTCTGACAAGTTCATCGGCTTTTCTCATTCCCCTCAATGTTCCTATGGCCGGGAACCCAGACAAGAGTGATTTCGAACCGATGAAAAGCCCTGATCAGTGTCTCCCTGCATTCCACAACAAGCTTGGACGTTGACTTAGTTGAACCTGCAACCTAAATCGCGGGCTGACTGTCGACGAAGGGGTCTGGATGTCACTATGTTAAGGCACAGTCTACACGACTCCTTAATTGCCAGTACTTCTGCTTGAAAGACGTTCGCTGTGTTGGAAAGGCGAAAAGTTTTAGAAATGTCTAATCTGTTGAGTAAATGCCCACTTCCACTCCACAGTTCATTTTGGAACCATCTGTGAAGATAGGTATGTTGAATTCGTTTACTTCCGCATTCTCCTCTCGTTTTGATCTAGACGGGAATCTAAGAGAGAAGTTTTTATGGAAGTTGAGTTTGGGTACTATGTAGTCCGTAGATATACGACCTTTGCCATCAGGAAGTGAGAGCAGGATGCTGGTATGGCGATAAGGCCTTTCGGACCAACATTTAGATTCCTACAATCTATCTGCGCTACACGCTGTAATGTTTTTTATGTGCAGATCCACTGGCAGAAGATTAAGAATCAATTTCAATTCCAGCTGTTCTTTGGGCTCTACTTAATTTATTGACGTTATAAGCTTTACTTAATGCGGGCCACCATACCAGTGATCCCCAGGTGAGGATGGGACGTACCACACTAACCATCTTTGGTTGAAGTCCACACTTCTTGCCGAAAGTATTACTAAGTTTTTATGGCGCTGGAGGATAAAGGAAGATTTTGCTTATTTTAGCGGGGAAGTGAGAAGGTTGGTATTTTGGTGGTGAAAACTAGAACAACCATGTCATCCGCATACGCAAATCCATGACTCATCTGACTCCCTTGACAATATCCTAATTTTCGGCGATTTGATTCTGCCGCAGCTAAACTGGACTCTATCAGCTAATGAATCCTTCTTCATAACCTCTTCTGCTTTCATTTTTCCACAACTCTCCACTCCAGTCCAGTTCTTCCGCAGTCCTCTCCAAAAAATGAATGCCTATCTCAGTAGATGCTCTTTCGATTTTTCCAATCTATCATTAAATGATGCTCTTTCCATGTTTTGAAGAGGGCTATTTACCTCTATTTCTCTCTATGTTCCCTTTTCTCGCCATAGAACTTCATCCAATTCCCCCCGTGGTATAATCGAAGACTTCGTTCCTTACGTAACAAAAGAAATAAGCTGTGGGCAGTTTTTCTACGAACCGGGTATTTTTCCGACTATTCCAACTATTTTGGTATTTATCTTAATTTTATCCAGTTTTATATTATGATGTACACACCAATCTAATAAATGACCCTAAGTCCTTTTTCCAATTTGTAAACTATAAAAAAAAATTCGACGGCTTCTCTCTTATGAGTATCTTCCACTCACCCACATACCATTGTCAACTTTTTTGCCTCATTTTTTAAGCTATCTTTTGCCGAAAACTCCTTCGCATCGGATCCCTCTTACTTTAGCTACCTACCTAACTTCTCTATCGGTCCCTTTCTCTCTCAAACTGTTGACCCTTCCCTTATTGAAAATAAGTTACAAAAGCTTAATGATGAATTCTTACCCGGCACAGATGGTCTCCCAGCCATTTTTCTTAATAAGTGTTCTAATTACCGCCCCATATAGACGAAATAATTTGTAAGGCCAACCTATCACTCGGCTTTGTCAAACGATGGTCTTAAGATCTCTCTATATCAACTTAGTTCGCCCCCTCCTTGAATACGCTGGTCGAGTGTGGTCTCCCTTTCATCGAGTTCATGCACACAGAATTGAGAACGTTCAACGTCGATTTCTTTGATGTGCCCTTCGAGGTTTCTCTGGGACGATCCTTTTATCTTGCCACCCCACATAGACCGGCTCAATCTCATTAACCTGAATAACCCTGAGGAACGCAGAGTCGCTCTCAGGCTCCGTCGACTGCGCGTCTCTTTACAACTCTATTTTCTTTAACACAAACCCCCGTAATTTACGTTGCCCTCGACTCTTTTACCCATCAAACCATCGTACCTCATATGAACCAATGAACCAATCTCCCGAATGGCGCAAGGTTAATTCTAACCTTTGAGTTTTCGATTTCAACCGCAGCACTGCACACCTCAAACTTGATCTCCTTCACCATTCTCCTTGTCTTTAAGTCTTAGTTTTAAAGCTTTTCATGTCTCAGTTTTAAGTGTCTTAGTTTTAAGTTGTTACTTTAAGCCTAGATGTTATTTTAAGCTTGTATTAAGCCAAATATATATATAAAATGAGCTCCATCTGACGGTGCTTCTCTTCTTCCAAATTCCGTACGCAATTTTCGCACACATTCTGCAACATTCCCATGATTTTCAAAGTAATGTCGCAGTATTTCCCAGCGTTGTTCAAGCGTATACACAACCATATTCGTTCAGCGGAAGGATAAAACTAATTATCTGTCAAATCAGACATGAGCTAAGTGTTACCATTCGCGAAATAAGCACTAGTTGAAAAAAAAGAGTTAGATAGTAAACTTATACAAAATTTCATTGAAATCGCTAGAGTTGTTTCGGAGATCGGCAGCAGCGATACCTATGGGTTCCAAAAGTATCTTATCTTTGAAGCTGGAACACATCCTAAAAATTTCATTGAAATCAGTTTAGTGGTTGTCAAACTTTGCATGAATTTACGCTAAGAGCCTCTCTTCTATGTCATCGATCTTATCTTCATGGTTTAATTTAGATTCTTCGGAGTTCAGAAACTCGCACGCGGATTTAACGATTTTGAGAACTTGGCCTGTGTAGGCAGTTCATTAATTTTAATTCGTGTTTTTAAGAGGTTACCAAAAAACGATTCGAGTTCTCCCGCTATTTCGGAGTTTTCCCATTATTTGTTTTAAACAGTTTGAAATGTTCCAACGCGTTTGAACTAGGAGGCGGAATATTAAAAAATTACGCTTTTTGTGACGTGTTGCCTCCACCGTTACTGGTTGTCATTTTTCGCTCTCTCCTACAAATTAAAAAAACACTTCTGACACCATTTTACTTTATTGAATGCTAGACGATTTCTTCGGTAAATGTAAAGTATACATTGGTGATTATATAGTGATAGAAATTTATAGAACACAAGTACAGCATACATTCCATTCATATATACTGTTTTACTTAGTTGATTTTTTACGTTACAACTTCAGAAGTGGGATAAAGTCCCAGTGATGCTAATATTTATATAATGTAATTACCAATTAACTGTGCTATTCTGACCAAATTTAAAAAATGATCAAAGCAGGACGAAAATCAATGAAGGAGCAACTAATCGGGAAATTCAGTGAATATACGAGAGACGAGCTCCGCGATAAGCTGAAGGGGCAAAGACAAAGCCTCAGTTGATACACAATCTGGTGGAATTTAATTGAAGAGCGTGAAGCCGATACCATGGCGAACAAAGCTGACGAGAACACCGGATCAAGCAACGACGAGCGAAGTGAAGATAAACTACCGCAAGGGACCCAGTCCATGAAGGCACCTAAGAAACACCGAAGGAGAATGGAAAGGAGGGGGTTCCAGTGCCAAAACCAAGAACCACGAGTTGCATAGAGGAGAAAGGTTGTGAGTGAAATGCTCTGTGAGTTCAACCCAAAAAAACGAAGCAGTACCTTCTTCAACAGTATTCGTCCGGAGTTTGAGAAATCAGTGATGTGTACCAGCTCGATAGAAGGCTGGTATGGATGGCGGCGGTCAGTAAACTGGCTAGGCAGCGAAGTTTTGGAGTAATGGAGTTCTTTATTCAACGTTAGAAGAATTTATGTGCGAATTTCAGTTCATAAAAGAGTGTTGTGAATTCATCGAAGAACTTCGATCCATTACCTCCTACAATCATTTATTTTAAAATAAGTTAACAACGTTTATGTACAAGACGCAGACGGAACTCACTGCGGTCTCCACGTCATAAAATTCTGCTTAACAAAAACAGTAACTACAAAGAAGCATGCACAAAACATATTCAACAAATCTTGAGCATCATCTTCGACAGCGAGGACAATGAACATTATAAATATGTGCTAATCAAATTGATATTCCTCTCAGTAGTAATTTAACTTCCTTCTGCAAATATGATAAAGAACTTTATGATAGCATAAATCATGCATGCAAATGCATTAGAAAATGACGTATTCATTATTCACCAAAATATTAGAAGCATGCTCTAAAAATGTTGATTTATTTATGGCCCATTTGGCATTAACTTATCGTCGCCTAAAAATTGTTTTGCCCCATACGCCATTTTCATGTTTTTTTAGTTGGAAATTGATTCTAAGGTAATCTTTTCTGCTCTTTTCAAATCTGGAATTTTGCGCTGTACCTTACCAATGCTAAGATATCACGCATGAACTCCGTTCCATATCCATCCAAATCAAATTTAATTTGTAAATGTAAATTTGGTTTGTACCATTAACCATCTTTTGGCGTTTGGAACACATTTTCCATACAAATTTGTTTAGTTTATATTTAAGAATTGTTTTGTTCTACCTCCATATCACAGCTACATGTGACAAAGTAAATAAAATTAAATTAAATAAATCCAATGGTTATGGTACACTGCTCGCAGTGAAATATTTATTATTGTTTTGTACCACCTCCAATTAATACACAAGCAGTGTTACGATTCAGATGTTCTCACTGGCCCAGTCTTTCGTTGGCTTCAAATTTTAGTTTTTTTGAAAAGAGGTAAAGATTAAAATTATTTATGTGAGAGTAACGACAGGTATACTCCATGGCCGTCAAACACAGAAATTCTGATTCAGATGCTGAGAAATGTGTGCGAAACTTGCCATCCGATTTCACTTATTCTTCAGTAATGTTATTTTTCATCCTACAAATTAAACCCTGGTATCAGGACGTTGACTTTTCTTTATTTAATATAGGGCAAACGACACCATCAAGATCTTCACGAAAACGTAAGCTTCGTCCAGAGTTGTGTAAATCACAATTTAAAAGGTAATATTTTTATTCGAAAATTAATTCCAAAAAATTGTTCTGTTTACATTAATAAACTGATTGTGATAAACTGCAGAACTGCTTTTATTATTATTATTATTATTAAACTAAATAAACTAAAGGCCTAGTGGTGAAAATTCTATCATTATAGTGACCTGGCTTGTATACAACATAATTATTGGAAAACAAATTACATACAGCATTGAATTTCCTCACAATCTGTGAAATTGGTCCTTAACTATTTCCATTATATTTAAGATAAGGTAAAAACTTGAACTCGAAAACGAAATTGAATTTAGTTTTAAAATTGTATAGTTCACCTCCATTTCTTCTTTAATCTTCAGTATCATTCGAACGTATATAAAGGTTGGTTAAAAACCCTGAATGTATTTGAATGGCAAGACCATCATATATTCAGTTTGAAATCAAATAAAGCCTTTTACAAACATATTTTTCAATGACTTCTTTTTTTTACAAAACATAGTATAAAAAGTCGATCGATAAAACAAACACGCTCCATATAGTTAATGACATCAAACATTATATCATTCGTTATACTGGACGTCCACTGTAATATCCTCTTTAGTAATTGCAGTGTCTGGCAATATTAATTAAATATTGTCTAGCAACACTGTAGTAAAATGCCAAAAAGTATTTGAAATAATAAATAAAAAGGCACTTCATACGTGGCTACGCCACAGAACGGTAGTTTTTCATTTTATAATATTTTCACGGATATTACAGTAATCTTAAAATATGGTTCCGGAAAAAAATTAAATTTATAGGCATTTTGCGAACGTAAGAAACTAAGAATGAGATAAGGTAGAGAGTATTCGTTGTTCTGTTCAGTCCACAACCAAATTATTGAAAATTGAGCATGCCAATCGATATAAAGAGATAAATGTGTGTTTTCTTTTAAAATGCTGTTAAATAATCGATATCATCCATAGCTATTTTTCTTCAGAAAACAAAAAATCTTTAAAAAAAACTAATCCCAGTTCCAGAAGTAAAAAAATTATAGTTTTTTTTTTTTGCAATATGTAGTTCCTTAAATATTTGTCCAGTTTTATGCACCAACCTCATCTGTAAATTTAATAAACAACAATTTTATCAAACATGCGTAAATTCTTACAAGATGGTTTCAAAATGTAACAAACCTTGTTTTTTTTTCGCCTTCGCTATAAACGACATCTCATCAGAAATCAAGTGGAGAATTACACTTGCCGACTGCTTTCACTTCGGCATAAGAGGGCAATTGATTAGTAAGGCCTTGTCGAGAAACACTATATAACCCCTCCTCATCATCCCATAAAGCAGGAATGGGGTGATGAGGATCATGGACGTTATCAAAGGCGGATAAAGATTTCCTTAGTCGCTTCGAACGCAAAATTCTTCGAGTAATTTTCGGTTCCGTTTGCGTTGACGGGTTTTGGAGGAGTAGATTCATCAGCAAACTACGATCTGTACAGCGACATCTACCTGGTCAGAAAAGTACGTATCAGTCGTCTAAGATGGCTGGGACATGTAGAGCGTATGAACAACAACGCACAAGCCCGACGAGTCTTTGGGTCCATCCCTGAGCGATAGCTTAGCAGAGGAAGACCCCACCTTAGGCGGCGCACACAATTGCAGGGCGACCTCAACCAACTTGGTGTGCGTAACTGGAGGCCGCGGTCCACCCCGGACTGTAAGCGGCACTAATATTAAAAGTAAGAAAGATATGTCCCAGTTCGTGTATGAGTATGACGGGAAATTATTGTTTCAGTAAAGCCAATACCACCATTGTGATTAATATTTATTTTACGTGTTTTGGTTCATATTAAATTTGTACGAAAAAATAATAAACTTTCTTTTTATTTAAGCTTTTATTATCTTTGTTATTACCGTTGAACCGTTCGATGTATTTTTTTACAAAAACGTTGATTTCTTATTTGCTTTTTGTTTCAGTTCTTTCGGTTCTGACGGCACTTATACTTTATCCCGTGTGTTTTGCTGCTGAACTTAATTTGGGTAAGTTAATAAGACGTACGCAGACAAAATTATTACATAACCGTTCTTTTTCAGTATTTTTGCTTGTTGAATGTATATAGCCGTTTTTTTTTTTTATCAACTCCCAGTGTAAAAAAAAAGACGTTTATTCACAAACCTTAATGCCCAAAACACATGTGCAGAAATTCTGGACGCAGCGCAGAGTGCAGTGCTGCAAGCAAACCAGATGTGCAGAAAATTGTTTGACATGCATTGTATAGGCTAATAGGGCTGCCTTCGTTCGTCGACTAAGCTGCTGGTGTGTTTACAACCAAACCAAAAACAAACACGATCAGCAGAGTCAAAAGGCGATGATGCCAAATACTTGCAATTGCGATTTTTTTCTTTTGTGTTGTGGTACCCTCGAATTTTGCAGAAAATTTAGAAATGGAGACATCTTGCAGTGCTGCAGTGAGTGCAGAATTTACGTGTGGCAATATCCATATAAACGTGTGTCTCGCTGCGCATTGAATTCTGCGCATGTGTTTTGGGCATAAAATAGATACATAGACAGTTGACTTAATTCATTTTACACTCAAACTACTAAAAAAATTCGAGAAATAATAAAGTAGAATACTATTGAGCATTTTTAACTAAAAAGTTAATGGTGAATGACACATCAAAGAATTACAAAAATGCAAATGATATATGATGTGGGGTGACAATCAGTGTATTTGCTGAAAATAAACAAATTAATAAGTCTGTTCCCTAACGATAATGCATTCGATTCCATTAGCTAAATTTAGTCAAACTTCGTTCCCTTACGCAAAAGTTGGGCAGAAGATAGCCAAAAAGAGAGAACAAAACAATACCTCTCCATAAAAAACATGCAAATATAAACCCGAGAAATTTCTTTGGGCTAGTTGGTTATTGCTGATGGTTGTCAAATCGCTCAAATGCTGAAAACTGACTTGTTTTTTTACTTCATTTATATTTTGTGAATTAAAATAGACGTAAAAAGCAAAGGAATTGAACTTTTTAATTTCTGCAATATAATCAATTCAAATCTTGGTCTTAAACATAAATTTGTGCTTTGATACATATTTGAAAATTCTCGCCTAGAAAAAATTCACATTTTTGAAATAATTGGTTCAACGCGTTCCTTTTCTCTTTGGTTATACAGTGGTGGTCCAGAATAGCGAATGCCGATATGATCGATATAACGTATACTTTTTTTCAATTTCATTGGTGTCTCGATATAATAACGTATGAAAAAAAGGTTTGACATTCGATATAACGAATAGTTTTGTTATATACATATCTTTGGTAAAGAAATATGTTTTTTTACATTACATTTTAAATTCGTTTTAATTGAGCTATTTCATTAAACTTACATACTTGACAAAAACGATTAAATCTAATTTAAAACAAACATTAACAATATCCTTAAAATTATTGCCTTTCGGCCTTAAATCTATCTATATCAATGATTTGTTTTGTTTTTTAATTTTCAAGAAACTTTAGAAAACTTGAATCTTTATTATTGTTTTATTAAAAACTACTTAAAACTACCTAAGCTACTTAACCTAAATTACCTATAATCAGGGTGGTGAGCAATCAAATCGATTGGTCACCATCCTGATCGCGTCAATGGGCGCCTTACAGCCGCCCAAAAGGGTTCATCAGTGCCACCGAGACCCGAGCGAGGCCGTAAGCGTCGTTCGAGTCTCGGCAGCACTATTCATGTTGGTTAGCCCGGCCCCTTCCAAAGACTCCTACTATAAACCTAAACCTTCAAACATTATATCTAGCTTAAAACTAAGGAGGAGGCTACGTAAGTAGCGCACCGGCCCGGTAGAGCGTATCCACCCTCACCTGTTCATCAAGCCACCAAAATTCGATGAACTGCTTGACCATATCGACCCTGTCCCGTTCCGCAATTGCGGTACTAAAACGGAGGAGCTCCTGAGCATTGGCGGCGTACCCGTCGTGGGTGAGCCGTTTATCCCTCGCGCCGCGGTGGCTGTGGTACAAAACCGGCACACCATCTTTTGTCTGGACTAACCCTTTCATATCTACATGAAGAAATGCCTCAGGTGGGATAAAGCCAGACCGAAGCGTACTCTCGTGGTACATTAAATTGGGGAAGTAAGTCCAGTCGCAGTGGCTTAGTGGTTAGTGTGTTGGACTACTAAGCGAGGGGTCTCAGGTTCGAATCCCGCAAAAACCCAAATTCCAACTCAGGGTTTTTTCCACTGCGCCGCCTCTCGCGAACATCTGACAAACATCCGAGAGTATAACTGTCTTGAGAGCTTCTCAATTAGCCGTTTGGAATCGGCATAAAATTGTAGATCCCTTCCATTCGTTCCAAAAATGAAACTCACACAAAACGAATGGTTGTGAGAAGCTAGGCCTTGGGTCTCTACAGACCTGTTGCGCCAACTATATATATATAAGCCCCTGAGATCAGGTTATTATCGCTGGTCATCGCCCTTGCGACGTGCCTCCGAATCACCTTAATAAGGAAATTGTCAATCCTATTCAGTCGAGCCCCATTGGATAGGGTCCTGTTGGGATAGTATTTTATGTACTGAGATTCAGGAGTTCTAAACAACCCTAGACAGGCCCTGAGACATTGTCTCTCAAACACCCGAATCTTTTCCATATAGGACGGCGCTATATTGAACCACATGGGACAGCCATAAGTGATGATGTGCCTTATAAGGGCCACGTAGCAAATGACCTTCACCCTGGAATCAAGTTGACTGTTGCGAAACAGTCTCCTTGTCAGAGCGTAGGCCCTCTTAGCCCCAGCAAGACAAGCAGCTATATGTTTGTCAAAATACAGATACTGGTCGAGCCAGATGCCAAGATACCTCACCACGTTTTTCACCGCCAATGGTCGCCCCTGCTGTCCAATAATTGTTAATTTTCTCCAGTTTTTTCTGGTATCTTTTTTATGTCTGGTATTTTTTTATTTCTGTCTCCAGCCGCCTAGGGGGTGGTCGATCGTTTCTCCCTAGAGTAGAAACATTTCTTCACTGCTTCTGAACAGAGTAAATAATAGCGTAATTAGTGAGTATATGAGTGACTTGAAGAGTGCAAACAACAACAAACCGGTTTTGGCGTACTCGCACTAAACTAAATAAGATAATGAGCAATATACAATGGTAGAGGTGATAACTTCAATTTATGCTTTTCCACGTCACCCAAGAGGTAGCATATTAGACGGGTTTTTTTTTCTCGAGGTGTCCCCCCGTAGGCATAATCCTCGCACTTTAGTAGGAACTAAAGGGTACAATATGTAAAATAAAAAAATAAGTTTATGTTATAAATATGAGAAAACGTAACACGTAAACAGTATAAACGGGGTAAAAAACAGAAAATATATCGATAATTCAATAAACAAACAAAACTTTAAAAAAAAAAAAACTAAAGTGGTGTTCTTAGTTCCTCGCACTTTTAACACCACAGAAATCCTTATTGATTTTTCTTATAGAAAATTTGACTAGTCCAATTAAAATGAACTTACAAATGGAGTATTTGTGTTCATTATTGCTACACGTTAGGGTCTCGCAGGCTGCCTTTTTTAATGTAGGTGTCATCAAAGTCTCGATTAGGTGTTCTTTATGACGCACTTCCGTGAACTGCCTTTCAAAAAGTGTTTGCACGCTTTTCACAAACTCTTCAAATTTTACAGAAGAGTAACAGTTATTTTTCCAAATTGGAAAGAAGTGGTGCAGGTGTCATAAGCTCGTAATTTAATCAACAGAGCTTGTTCTTGGAATTTGTCTGTTTTGTCGTTCATAAACAGAGTGCAATTTGAGCAATTAAGTTTCTTATCTAACATAAAAGCTGTAAAGCCGGCATAAAACGTAAGTGCCGTTGCTTGCAGCTTCTCTGAACATCCTTTAGATATAATCATTTCCGTTTTATTGGTTTCATCATCAATATCGTCATCGCAGCCAACATGGTACTCGATATTGTTTAAGATATCTTCCCTCATAATAATGATCTTCAACGGGAACTTTAATGTGGAATTCTTCCCTTTCATCACACTTTAGATCATCGCAGTTTCGAGTATCAACGATTCAGCTCCGATTCAGCTCCCTTTTAACAGAACAGACAGGTGAACACATTGCACCATTTTCAGATTCGCCAGTTTCTTGAATAAAGTTTGGATTATTGCTTGTTCTGGAGTCGTGTGACATTACCTTCTATGCAAGTTTAATCTTTCGATTAGTATCCATGATTTTTAAGCAAGAATCGTCAGTGAATAGGTTAGAGCAATTGCAAACTAATGGGGATGAAATTGGAACTGCATTTTTAGAAAGACATTTTCGAAGTGATTCTAATTTTAAGTCTTTGATATGGAAATGGTTTTCACACATAAAGACATTTTTATTTAATGTGATGCACTGTGAATGTTTTATCCAAACATCTCTCCTATGATCATTGGGGAGCTAATGCTAAATAACTATAATTTATTAGAAATAAAAAAATACAAATGTTTAATTGTTTTATGCGATGAAGAACAAACCAAGAAGCACAAACCAAAAGCAGAACAAGAACAAAATTAAAAATTCACAGTAAAATTCTCCACCCGTAATAATAACAAAAATAACTGCACTTCACCAAAACCAAAGATAATTGAATACAGAGATATATAACTTTCCAGTGGAAGGGCGGTTGCCTACAAACTGTGTTCCACAAAAATTCATGAAGCTTTCCAGAAAAATTACTGAAGTCACTCACAATTGCTTATTTCTATTCTAGTATATGTGAGTTCATGAATTGGACTTTAATGCAAGAATTCGATATTCTCTACAGTGAATTTCACAATTTTTTACATTTTAATCAAAACCTCCACAAAAACCAAACAAATTCAATAGAAAACACAGAATAATTAAACACCGCGATGCTCATAAAAGCAAGATGACTCCCGGTCGGCCATTAGCAACATGCTTTTTTGTTGATCACACGTATTCACAGACGGGGGTTGAAATTACAAAAACAACAATGTAAACAAATGGGTTTTGGGGGGATAGACGTACGAAAGATATCCATCTCTTTTAATCATTCATCTCTGACCAAAACATTGGTTGAAAGTGAGCGATGAGTATCAATAAAGCACGCACACACAAAAAATACTCAAAAAACCGATTATTGAGTTGAAGTAGAGTTTATGCTGTACGTGGACGTGGGATGGGATATGGGAACATCATACATTATTCATGCTTCATTATTCACTCAGGCTCAAATTTTAGTACATTGAGTAAATTAACAAAAAAATACGAAAATAAAATTTGAATCTGAGTAATATATGAAACCAGACATGTACTTCGCTTTCGTATTTGACAAAATGAGCGAGAAAGAAATAGTATATTGGCATGTGATTGGTTTAATTTTAGAGTAGAACTGTGTAAATTATGTGAGTGGATCTCCATTAAATTTAATAAAGAGAGCGTAATATTTTCAGAACTGGACATTATATCATTCGCTATACTGCACCACTCTCCACTGTATTTCATTTCGTTGAGTGAATTTTCTCGCAATGAGAGAAATGACCTATAATAATCGTGTAATGACTAAACTAATATTATTTATACGTTGGTTATTTGGGAATTTCTGCTCGGTATATTATCAGTTTGTTTAAAAAACTCTCTAAAGGCTTTAAAAACATATAAATGTCTGATTGATTAAATTTGCAACCCTTGTGCTGATGAACGAAATAAATAATCATAAAAGTAAGCACATAATTTTAATTCAGGCACATGTCCCCCAGTCCTAATTCGTCCAATTGCTGCAGAAAAAACTTGGTTAACATGGCCCTATAGCGCGCACCGTTCACTGTTGTCGTTTGACCAGCGGCGTTCTCGAAAAATGTGCCGATGACTAATCCAGCGTGAACAGCGCACCATGCAGTAACTTTGAGCGGGTGTAATGGCTCCTCGTGCATTACTCCCGGATTTTGTACGGGAACATGCGCACGTTGGTACGTTTTTTAGTATTGCATAATTCTAAAAGTTACCGTCGATATTTGACCAAAAGCGAAACTAGTATACATAAATGAAATGACTCATGATAAATAATAATTGATTAAATAAAAAAAAACTAACAGGAACTTAAATAAATCACATAGGTTCTCACATGTGCTTTGTATAAAATTAGATGAATTAGATGCGAAAAGATGGGATTTGTGATAATTATTGTTTAAATTAAACTTACCTAATTAAATGAATTCGTTCGCAGCAGCAACAGAGTCTGTTTCGATAACTGGTAAACTTTATACTTACTTGTTATAGAGTTCACCTTTGAATATGTTTTTTATTCCTTTCAAATTTAAAAATATAAAATTATTAATGTAGAGTTATTTTTTGTTGGTTGTGTCGGTGTCGAGATCGTATTTGATTTTGATGACGTCGACAAGTTCCAGAAATCGTCTCGACCAAATACATTCGTATAGTGTATTCCTTAGGCGAGCTGCTAGCGTTGAGTTGGCAGGCCGAGCACTGTGAAACCGTTTTGGTTACGTGCTCCTTAATCCCGGACCACCAACAAAACCGACGGAAAATTTGTTTCATGCGAGTTATTCCCCAATGGCCCAGGTGCAACTGATTCAACACCTTCTTTTGCAGCTGCATAGGTATTACCACTCTCGACGTTTCGCTGTGAAATAAAAGAATGTTAGCACACATACTCAAACCAAATCTCCTACGGAAAAAAGGCAAAATATTTTCATCTGACGATGGCAGCTGTTTTGGCCACCCGTTCTGTACATACTGAATGACCTTGCTAATAAGCGGATCATGTCTAGAGGCATCGGCGATAGACAGTCTGAGTTTCCATGTTGTGTTGTCGGCCGGTAACGAATTGTATATGTGTACACCATCAATGTTATGGCCCAACCTTGAAGGCGTTGGATTGTCATTTGTGGTAATTTCTTCTCGGACTGCAAATCGAAACCAGAGGCTGGTGGTCAAGCTCAAACTGTCGGCCGCACAAGTATTGGTGACATTTTTTCACCCCCCATAAATAATAGACAGAGCCTCTTTCTCGATTTGACTATATTTCTTTTGTGCCTCATCGAATGTTTTCGACGCAAAATGCTATCGGTCTCTCCGTCCCATCTGGATAGATATGCGAGATGACCGCTCCAATACCATGTGACGTTGCCAATGTGATTAGTAACTCATCACTAAAATCTACCAGCTTGGATACCCCCAATATGACTTCTTTGAATTGCTCAAAAGCCCGGCGTTGTTGCTTTCCGCATACAAAAGGGTCGCTGGAGCAACGCAGTTTATTGAACGGTGAAGCAAGTTGAGCGAAATTCTCAATAAACTGGTTGAAATAGTTTAATTTCCCGATAAACGCTTCCAATTCCTTAACATTTGTTGGTGTAGGTGGCTCCTGAATAGCCTCAACTCGTGATTTGGATGGTCGAATACCAGATTTGTCGATTATGAACCCCCCCTTGGAATTCGATCTCGCTTTCAGCGAATTTGCATTTATCAAGTCGGCATCGTAAGCCGTGCTTTTATATGCGCTCTAGTAACGTTTGCCGGTTTCGCAAATGTTCAGCATTGCTCCGGCCGGACAAGAATATGTCGTCGAGATAGGATACGCAAAAATCCATATCAGCCGTCAACTGTTCCATGTATCGCTGAAAAATTCCTGTGGAGCTGGAAGTTCCAAACGGGAGTCGTTTGGTTTTCGAAGAGTCCAAATTCGGTATTGATCACACACAATTTCCTCGACTCCTCGTCTAGTGGAATTTGGAGGTACGCATCTGACAAATCCACCTTCGTGAAATACCGACCACTGTACAATTTATGAAATAATTCCTGTATGCGAGGAACAGGATGGCGGTCAATATTCAGTTGTGGATTCTGAAATCGCCACAAATTCGCAGGCTTCCGTTGGATTTTCTTACCACGACAATAGGTGCTTCCCATTGACTCGTCTCAACAGGACGCAGAATGTCCAGCTATCGTAATCAGTCGATGTCTTTTGCAACGCCTTCTTTTTGAGCAAACGGAACTGGGCGATATTTAAAGTACTTCGGTTGAGTGTTGGGCTTTAGTGTGAGATGTCACACGATTACTTTGCTGCAACCAAGCTCCTGCTTGAAAACTATTGCATGCCTTTTACAGAGCGACTCTGCCTCTAAAACAAGCTGTTCTCTTGATTCAACAGCAATTTGCAGTGCAGACTCCTCGGCACGCTTACGTCGCCATAAGCCTTTAATGCTTAAAGCGTTGGCTCGCAGCGAGGGTTTCCTAGGATGTGATATCCTTCTAGGCCAACCAATGAGCAAGTAGCACCTGTATCAAGCTGCTTATGTGACCACGGTGCTTACAGTTATCACACACAGAGTCAATGTGTCTACATCGACCTCGGTCATGGTGAATAAAACACGCAGGGCAAGATTTACGAGAGGGAAATTGATCAGTGCACTTACTTGGATATTTCTGGTAGCCCTTTTGGTTCATCTTATTAATCTCAGCGGGTGTCTGCTTTGTTGAACTTGTGTTTCCTTTCAAAATTGCTGATGCCGTTTGTGTTGATTCGTAGGCAGTGACTAATTCTTCAATTTCTTCCAGCGTCGGGTTTTTTCTTTGTGTGGCAGCGTTACGGATGGAGTCATGCGGGGTATAAAACACAAGCATGTCTCGTATCATGCTGTGGGAGTAAGATGTGTTACAGCCTTCCTTCGTGCATACAAAAGCGAAGTTCCTAGCTAGGCCTCTCAAATCGGTAATCCATCCCACATATGACTGACCTGGTACCATTTTTTGCCTCAAGAACTTGCAGCTCGATGCCTGTACGTGTAGTTTTGATTGAATATGCCCAGTTAGTTTTGTAGTGAGATCTTTGAAAGAGTGTGGACTTACACTTTCCATAGCGAAAAGTTCCGAAATAGATGTTGTCTCGCTGGGGATAGGAGGGCCTACGCTCTGACAAGGAGACTTTCGCAGCAGTCAACTTGATTCCAGAGTGAAGGTCATTTGCTACGTGGGCCTTATAAGGCACATCATCGCTCACGGCTGCCCCATATGGTTCAATATAGCGCCGTCCTATATGGAAAAGATTCGGGTGTTTGAGAGACAATGTCTCAGGGCCTGTCTAGGGTTGTTTAGAACTCCTGAATCTCAGTACATAAAATACTATCCCAACAGGACCCTATACAATGGGGCTCGACTGAATAGGATTGACAATTTCCTTATTAAGGTGATTCGGAGGCACGTCGCAAGGGCGATGGCCAGCGATAATAACCTGATCTCAGGGGCTTACTACCCAAATTTAATGTACCACGAGAGTACGCTTCGGTCTGGCTTTATCCCGCCTAAGGCATTTCTTAATGTAGACATCAAAGGGTCAATCCAGACAAAAGATGGTGTGCCGGTATTGTACCACAGCCACCGCGGCGCGAGGGATAAGCGGCTCATCCACGACGGGTACGCCGCCAATGCTCAGGAGCTCCTCTGTTTTAGTACCGCAATTGCGGAACAGGACAGGGTCGATACGGTCAAGCAGTTCACCGAATTATGGTGGCTTGATGAACGTAGCATCCTCCTTAGTTTTAAGCTTGATATTAAGTTTGTAGGCTTAGAGTAGGGGGTCTTTGGGAGGTGCCGGGCTAGCCAACATGAATAGTGCTGCCGAGACGCGAACGACGCTTATAGCCTCGTTCGAGTCTCGAAAGGCAATAATTTTTAAGGATATTGATAAGTTTAGAGCTCTCGCTTAGAGCCAGTAAGCTAGAATAAGATAAATGTTAGCTTTTAATTAGATTTAATCGTTTTTGTCTAGGAGTTAGTAAGTTAAATGAAAGTTACCAATAAAAATGAATCTAAAATGTCAAAAAAAAAAATACCCTCTAGTTAGTTAAACGACAAATACCAATGTTTATTTCTTGATTTACAGAAAAATGGATAGCTCGTAGCCTTTATATGTGCAAAAGACTGTTTTGTGGAAAAGCTAATATATTAAAAGATATTTACAAAAAACTGTATCACTATATAAAGTACGCTCATTTTAACCATTTTTCATTCGTTATTGGTGTGTTCTCTTAAACGATTCCAATTGGAATTTTCAATTAATACTCAACTCTACTCGTTCTCATTGGAACTTTTCCAATGGATACTCATTCGCATCCGCACATATTGTTGTCTGTTGTTTGTTCGCAATTTCCAACTGTAAAGAAGTGCGGAACCTTCGGTGCGCGATAGACACTCGCACTTGGCTGTTTTTTTTTTTTTTTTTTTTTTTTTTTTTTTTTTTCAAAGTGTGGTTCTCCATACAGACTTCTATCCCCATGTCCTTATTTGGGCCAATATGAATCCACCAAACCCATAATCGTAAAAATCGAACACTCCGTTCCCAAGTTTTGAGTGCACATACGGACGTAGTCTCGGTTTTGACCGTGCCTTTCGTATTAAGTCATGCCCATATTCTGCAATCTATTTTATTTTGACAATGTACATTAATAATTTTAACTATACAACTTTGGAAATAGCGTTTGATTTTTAATGGTAGATACCACAACCTGTTTTCCTATCCCGCTTATCTTTTGCAAAGTGACACCTTTAGGGTCCAAAACTATCCTATCTTTCAAACTGGACCAACCATTCCCATCATTTCATTGAAATTTGTAGAGTGGTTTTAGAGATCGACAACAGCGCCACCTATCGGGTCCCAAAGTATCCTATCATTTAGGACTGTCTAAACCTGAAATACAGCAACACGAATAAAACAAAAAAGAATCATGAAAATCGGCACATCGGTTATCAGTTATAACGTCATCGAGTTTCACCCCGAAGTATATATATTTAAACATGAAAGTATTCATCCAGCTTTTTCCGTTGGCACATTTCTGCTGGTCAGTGAATTTTGCGGGTTTCCGACCGAAATCACATCAAAACTTCACCGCTTTGCTATTTTGCAGACAGATAATGATGCGGATGTTGTTTTGATATTATGTTGCGTTGCAACAGGTAATATATTTTTCAGATTTCTTGCGGACACAATATTGTGAAAGTTGACTTAATTATTTTATCCATACTAGAATTTAAGGGAAAAGAAACTCAACGCAAATATCGAATCGTAGCGATAAAAAAAAGACTTATCCGAAGTATAAATGTATAACAGAATGTGCATTGTTCACAACTCAAAACCATACCACCAAATTCGCTTAGCTGAGATACCTACCTAATTTTTGTTCTGCTCACTCCAACATTGGAAGTGTTTTGGGGATCTTACCGCTAGACTTATGCATTTAGAAAACAGTGGCCCAAACGGCACTTCGTTTGCATCGAGATGCGAAATGGCACAAACGTGGTCCGATCTATGGACATAGGAAGATTCTGCAACTTCTCAAAAACGAGATTAGGGAGCTGAACATGCCTAGGGATGGAATAACAAGGGTGCGTATTATGGAAAGAAATCACAAAACTCGTATTGAGAACGGATTACTTCCAGAAAGAAGAAACGGTGAAATAATGATTTTCACGGACGGATCCATGATGGATGCCGGAGCCGGTGCCGGTATCTAGAAGAGATGGAACTAGCCCGTCACATTAGTCTCGGGAAATACATTTCAGTATAGGTAAGGTTGGGTTAGGTTGAGTGGGGTTGTGAGATCTTCACAAAAGACCAGGACCAGGCACCGTAGCGGGCCCACCGCCATCCCCAGGGAACCGTTACGGTTAAACACCTAAACCAAATCGCCCAAACAATCAATTTCGTTACAGAATTTAATTATGGTCTCAGTATTGTTTGAGGAACCAATCTTAACTTTATTCTACTGAGATTGATTAATTCTTCAGACTTTCTCCGATTTAAAACGGGTCACAGTTCCTTTGAGACCCTGTGACCTTTTGGTTGTGACCATCTTGTGGCTGCTATATGGGATTTTTTTTCAAAAAATAACCCTTCTAGTGGCTAGGCCATAGGTGCTCAAAATAATCTGACACGGTTCTGCGAACATAATGCCTTGAGCATTGTGCGGCAACTCCTAACTAATTCAGATTTAGTTGTATGTGGCTCAAGCGCTTTAAGCGCAGCCTGGCTCTCAATGAAGATGGCGATATTCTTATTGAATATCGATCTCATCACATGTACCTCCGCAGCTTTGAGTACGGCCAGAATTTCTGCCTAGAACACACTGCATGTGTCTCATTTTCCTTGAAACCAAGTTCTATACAAATCCTCTCGGTGAATGATTCATTCAAAATTCAGCTGTGTCCTATCCTACTGTTTTTAAAAAGCCCTGTATTAGTGACCCGTAGCGCACTATTAACTGCAATGGATTGTATTTGTAGGTCCAGTGGTAAAAGATGCATAAACGCTTCCAGTGCAGCCATTATTGTGGCACCTAGAGGACCTGTAACGGCAATGCAGGCTGTTCTTTTTAACCTGGTCAACATATCCCGTACATACTTCTTGCTCGTGGCTTTCTACCAGACAAGAGCCCCATATGTAATTATGGGTCTTACTACCATTGTGTATGTGTATAGCCAATATAACATTGACGGCTGTCCTCTTACAAATGAAGAGAACATTGTAAGCCTTACGGACTCTTTCCTGTACGTTGAGTTTCCAATCTAGTTTCCTGTCTAATACCGTGCTAAGATATTTTGCTCTCTCTGAGAGGGAAAGCTCCACTTCAGCAAGTCTGGGCAGCTGGAAGGGAGGTTTCTTGTATTTTGTACTAAAAAGTACGAGTTTGGTTTTCACCGGGTAGACACGTAGTCCACACCCTTCGGCCCATATTCTGAGCCTGTTGAGGGCTGTTTCCATAAGTTCACTAATCGTGTTTAGGAATTTTCCTTGAACAATGATAACTACGTCATCAGCGTATGCGATGACTCTGAAACCTGCATTGTTTAATTCTTTAAGTATATCAGCTATGACCAGCACCCAGAGGAGAGGAGAGATGACCCCTCCTTGGGGAGGTTCCTCTTGTAACAGATTTTCTTATAGAACTGTTTCCGAGAGTGGAATTGATGTTTCTCGTCGAGAGCATTTCACATAGCCAATTGGTAATGCTTTGCTCGAAATTTATTAAGGCGCTATTGATTGGATCTCTCCTGACGTTATTAAAGGCACCCTCAATATCCAAAAAGGTAGCTAGTGCAAATTCTTTCTGGTGAAGGCTGCCCTCTATTTTGCCTACTACTTTGTGTAGAGCCGTCTCTACTGATTTACCTTTTAAACATGCATGCTGAGCATTACATTGAGTTCCGTTCCGTTCCGTATACATGTCAATAAGCCTTTCAAGTGTATTGAGGAGAAATGACGACGGTCTAATAGGTCTGAAGTCCTTCGCTGAAGTATGACTTGGTTTACCCGCTTTAGGTATAAATACCACTCGTACTTCTCTCCATGCCCTAGGTACCTAGCCTAATCGCAGGCATTTATACAAATATTTTCGATCATATTCGTAACTACACCAGCGAAGAACATAATGACCCAGCGCAGTTTCTTTCCAGTGATGATGCTGTCAACAACCCTTACGTCTATTCGTGCGCTAATGCTCTGTCCATTAGATGATAGAGCCATTGGCGCGCTACTTCCTAGAAAATGCGCTTCAAAGAGTGATTCCAGAACCTCCTCGCTGCTTTCAGCCCACGAACCGTCCGATTTCTTAACTTCAGTATACCCGGCTGAGATGATTGCTTTGTTTCATGTGTTGCACTACATGCTTGAGAGTCAGGTGGAAGGAAGAAATATCCTTATAGCATTAGACAATCAGGGGGTGATCAGACGCAAGAAACAGATAAACATCACAACATCATTGGCACTGGACTGTGTACTCAAGCTCAATAAGTGTTCATCTAAAAATGAAGCAACACTGACTAGTGTACGAGGACACATAGGGATAGGCGGCAATGAAAATTTCCCTTGCAAAACAGGTGTCAACTGGATAGTTAGGTATGGTAGAACAGGTGAATCAAAATGGATCGCGGCAGAAGAACTGCGAAGATAGTCAACCGTGGAACAATGCAGACAGGATCCACTCAAAGAAGGGTTCAAAGCATGATTCGATGAACATTGAAATGGGTAGTGGCGTTGACTACAGGACATGCTAATTTCGGGCATCATTTAAGGAAGATGTGCCTTAGAGAGGACTCTACTTGTAAACTATGCCTGAAAGAATCTGAGACTGTGGCACATATACTGTGTCAATGTCCGGCATTGGCTGGCAGAAGAATGAGGATCTTGGGACATCATTGGGTCGAAACCCATTTGATGAAACAGATCTCACATAAACAGATGCTAGCTAGGAATCGAACCCAAGAAAGAACTCTGGCGAAATCCAGAGTCTCTCTGGGTAAGATTTCTAGTGGTAGAGAGACGAAAAGAGACTCGACGATGGTGGTCTGCTTCGAATGTCTCTCGAAATCTATATACATATAATATACATATAATATATAGTTAACAGCATAAATACAAAAATTTAAAAACATACATAAAGGATTTTTTTGTAAATAAGCTTTTTTATTACTACTTTTTACCTACTTATGTGGAGCAACAATCCGGGGGTGTTACTGGGGCCCTACTCTCTATTTCTTTCCGAAAGTCAATCCTATTCCAAATTGCTTTTAAGTTGGTACTCTGTAATATTTTCGGAATTCTAAATCGGAGTAGTAGTAGGTACATTTCATTCAGCTTTCGAAATAGAGAGTTAAAAACGTTCATTTTAAGAGTAGGGCCCCTGAGCCTCAACCAATACGCTAAAAGTTAGAAATGATTGGAAATAAGCCTTTTTTATTCCTCTTAACATTATAACGATAATGAAACTAATTCGTCTATGCCAAAATCATCCCATATAATTATCAAAAATATGTACTTTAAATCATTGAAACTTCATACAAAAGCGTGTTACACCATCTTTTCTTTTCTCTCTTGCTGTTAAAATGTAACACGATTTGGAAAACTTTTCCGCCATACAGATTCCCACCTCGAACTAACGGACAGTCTTACAATACTATCTTACTCTGTCCTGCACTGCGCCAGAACCCTACCAAAAGGATAAAATAAGGGTCTTAACAGCCGATGAACCTGCATACAAATGTTCTGCCCACTTTTCCACCTTTTTTGTTATATTCCTAATTCAGCAGTAAAAACAACGATATATTGTAATAATAGGTACGTAACTTTAAATATTTATATTGTGGCCTTATGTCTATGAAAGGTTTTTGTTCTTTGGTGACAAACAACTAAATAAAAAAATAAGTTGTTTATTTCAAATTGTTAATTTTTTTTCCTGACACTATTTGTTATAATAAAAAAACGTTTAGGACAGACGTCTGAGTTATACATACCCAATGAGCATTATTGGCTTCTACTCCCTGGTCAGTTTTTTTACGGTTAAAGGAATTTACCCCCCTCTTGCTTTGAAAATCCATCTTATATTTAAAAAGCTAGAAAGAATCTTCCTATGAATACCTCCTACCTCGTTCACAGTTCAGTAACATCTCCAACAGTTAAATCAGCAATAACGCTTTCGAAAATAAATCAAGAGGAACCGTAAACCTGATTATTGAGTAGTTTTGATATCACTTGCACAGAATAAATGTCATAAGTTGGAATGCTTATGTGTCAATCCCTCCTTTTTTAACTTGTGTTTCACTTGCTTCGAATTTTGTTTTCTCAACAATTGAAAGGAACGCAGAAATACGGTGGGGAAATTATAGTACGAGAAGATTCGACTGTTGCTCTGAATTTTCTATTAAGTTGTATTGCTTATAATAATAATTATCTCCGTTTTAATTGAAGAGATTTACACAAATGATAATTAATCAAATCTGTTTTCTTTGTTTTTGCCTAGGTAACAGACCTATTTGGGAATTCGGTTGGGCGTATGGTGTTGGATGGGGAGCCGCAATTTTCCTATTTGGAGGAGTAGTACTTCTACTATGTGACAAAGAATCAGAAGAAATCTATTACAAGGAAAGAAAAATTGTACACGAAAACCAAATGCGTGCCTAGGCCAGGCCGCACGACCTGCCTGATGTCGTTCTTTAGTAATATGTCAATAGATAGTATATAGTAGAGCTCTTATGTATGTTTTAAGTGTACACGGGTACACAAAACGTGATTGATACATGGGTACCCGTCTACATCCAAACCGGAATCGTGCGGAACTAAAAATATACAAATTTGTATAAAACGTAGCACTTCGGAAAACGTCAAGCTGCCGTTCCAACGAACTTCCTGCCTTATGATGGTAATTGCAAAGTAAAAATTAAAATGTTTAACGCAACATTTTTTTCCGATGATAGTGTTTTAAGTGTATATCAGCGGTAACGCTAAAATTCGAAACAAAAATTATTTATGGGATTCTATTTATGCCCGCAATATTTTATAATTTGCTTATATTAATTGACAAAAATCGGTTATATAAACAATGAAACTTTTTGTGGATATTCAGGTACCCGTGTTTCAATTATAAGTGTATACATACGTATGAGTAAACAATACCAATGAAGAGTTAAAATTGTGCATACTGATCCAAGTTTTACAAAAATTATTTTAATATTAAAAGTAATTTTGTTGTCCTTGCAAATTTTTTATAGAATTCACTTTTATTTTCAGTTTTTCTCATTTCTTAAATAATTAAAATTAAAAATTAGAGGAACAAACATTATGGAATCAGTATTAGTAGTTACTGAGAAGCTCGATCCATACGTGGGAATAAAATTGTTTCACTATCATGATTGCTATTCATTTCTTTATTATTCAACTTATTTCTATCTTTAACAAATTTGGTAAATTGATCACATATTGATTTCTGTAGCTAGTGGTTAAAATGCAAAATAAAATATTTTTATAGAGCGTATATATAAGTTCTTCCGATTAAGCTTTTGCGGTTGACACAGCTGGAAGCGAGTGGGTGATAATGGCGAATTATTCAACATGTTTAAAAAAAAGAAGCAACATGTAAAAACTAATTGATTTTTGGTAAAATTCCATCTGTCATGGTACCGGTACCAACATTACATCAATTCGAAATTTTGAACTAGTATCGTTCCTTAAGTAACAAAAAGAAAAGAAAATTATTTAAGTCGATTTCCGTCAAAAATTCGATAAATTCATCGTAACACTTGGTGATGAGGAACCTTATATTGCGAGCAATTTTGAGATTTTACAAATTTAAGAATTTGCAACAGCCTGTACTATTAAGATAATAGATTTTCATACATCACCCGTTTATACTTTGAACATTATTTAGTAGCTAAATTGTAGAATCCTTAAATATTTTATTAATTTAACAAAGACTTGAGAGTTCTTTACGCAATGTGTTTTGGCTTAATGAGGAAAAGATTGAGCAAAAACCTTTGGTCAAATTCGGTAAGGCGTAAACGTTGAAACTTACGAATTAGTAAATCTTTTGCACACGAAAACGTTTGAACTTTTCTTACAGAATGCAGATCCTGATATCTTATATTTCGAACCGTATTCATCACCTTTCAGTAAATTGGAACGATACTATACAAAATTGTACAGCTATCCAAAAATAGTGTGTAAAAACAATTTTACATGTAGCTATTTGAAAGAGATCAACCAACAAAAACTTTTTTTTTTAAAGTAATAAAGATAGATGCCTGACCAAACCCCAATTTTATTTTTTTAATTTGTTTGAGCACCTGTAAAGTAATTGATTCATTAAATTACGTTTTTGTATGCACATCATAATGACATAATTGCAAATTATTTTGATTGATTGTTCTCAATGATTCCTTTTTCTTGTTTATTTGTATAATTTATTTGTTTGTTTAATATTTGAATGTTGACATAATATTAAGCGCACATTATTTTAAATTATGTAATGTTAATATACACACATTTTAATTGAGGAATAAATCTTTAGGTATAGAGTTTTTTTCTAATTTATGTAGAAAATTAATCAGAATTAAATGAGAATCTCATGTTCACCCCTATCGAGGAATCCGATCAGATTTGATTTGAATAACTTTCGTTTTGGATTTTTTTCCGAACGGATATCTCGATAGGGGTGATAAAACAAGAGATATTTATTTATCTAACAACTTTTATCATAATCATTAAGATGCTGAATTTGTAAAAATATAATGTGTACATACCTACTCCATATTTAATTATGATTTAAAGAATTTTAATTTCAATACTGACTTTCTGTTATGTATTATTATCTGTTACCTAACTTATTGTTTTTAATATATATTCTAACAATATACTTTGTCTTTTTATTTCAATTATAGTCATCTATAAAACTAATAAATTATTTTAAATAGTTATGTTGAAAACCTACAGAAATCAAAACCGATTTTCTATTGTTTCAAGGAAGGTGTCATGTGTCATATGCAATTTGTTGGTATATTGATTGACCCAAACTAAATGTGTAATTAAAAAAAAAAAAAAAACGTAGGCAGGAACGTGCGGAAATATGTATTGAAGTGAATATGTAGTATTATATTTTCTCGTACAAAGTTAAACCAAATGAAATATTTAAACAAAATGATACTACACACATTATCGAAGTATTATTATTTGTTTGCTGGTATGTATTGCTATTACTATAACATACGTATACTAAGTATTGTACTAACAAATAATACAATTTTCAATAAATTTTTAACTTTCTTTGATTTTTTAAATGACTCAGTGTTGAGTCTAAAAACGATTTTTTTGCTGGAAAAGAGGTGTACAAGGAGAAACTGTACATTCCAAAAAATATCTTCCCGTTGGACAATGAATTTCCTTAAAAACGGATAGAATGAAACGCACAGGAAAACGTTTATTGCGGTTTTATTCTGACTGCTGGTATTGATACTATGATATTCCGTTACTACGTTGCGTATCATATGTGTGTCACTTCCATATTATATTAAAAGCTAGTATACTTCATTTAATAGCTAGTATTAAAATCCACAAAATGTTTGTGGTATACTACGCTCTTATCGATTTTAGTGCCGATTTCTCCATGTCCGTGTTTGAAAACTGTGGCCTTACTCTCTATTTCGTTCTTAATCCTATTCGAAATTGCTTTTAAGTTGGTACTCTGTAAATCTTTCGGAATTCTAAATCGGAGTAGTAGTACATTTCATTCAGCTTTCGAAAAAGAGAGTACAAAACGTTCAATTTCGAAAAATATTACTTTCGAAACGAGATACAGAGTAGGGCCCCTGTAAATAAATTAAAAAAAAAAAACAGACCGCTCTCAACAAATTAATTTAAAATGAATAAAGGCAAGAGGAATGTTCTTTCCCAAAGTGAAACTAAAAAAGTTATTGATGTGAGGAGGAATCATATTAATGAGTTGCGATGAGCAAAAAGGAATGCTGGCATTTATCAAAAAAATGTGCAGCGAATTGGAAACTGTCTACAACTTAAAACTAAGACCCCAAGAACTCCGAACAAGACTAAACAATTTAACAAAAAAATTCAGGTTTGTACTATTGTTTTGGTTGCAATTTTCTTCTTAACATATGTAATGTGCAATCTAACAACTTTTAGATACGAAAAGAAAAAAATTGGTCCATCCGGTGGCAGCCCCTCTGAATGGGAACGCTATCAGGAGATAGGTGAGTTTATCGGTTCTTTTAAAAGTAACCGCATTGAGGAACTTATAAAAGATACCAAATACTATAATTTAAACTTCAATATTTATTGCTAGAATATAAGATCCCTCTTGATCGAGATGCCAAACTATAATGCCCAATGTGAATTCATCCTTTCTCTATCTTATTTCTCATATCCTTGTCCTGAAAATATTTGTCTCGTTCTTAATCAGATGTCTTGTTTCAGCGCTGCAATTGGTACCTAATTTCAAATCTGTATATACTAAACAAAACAAAAACGTATGCTTTTCTCTTGGTACAGATGCAGATCTTTATTGTGATGATCAAATCGACATCTTGAAAAAAAGAAAATGAGTGTAACTGATAAATTTTTCGAGCTGGCGAAAGAATCAGCTCAATTTAAAGTATTTTCGAATGAATGTATTCAAAACAACAAGAAAAAAATTGCATTATTGGAAAAATACGATTTCTTCTCAGAGTTTGTTAGTTCATTTAGCCAGTTTCTATTCATACGAACATTTCTAGCATTACAGATGTTGTGTAGAACGCAGCAAGCTTGTATAATTGTAGGTGCATTGTCTATATGCACTTCTAGTCCTTTGGAGAGCTCGCGGAATCGTCCTTTTAAGTGCCCAAATGCTTTCTCAACAACACGTCTGCAATTCGAAAGGCTATAATTGAACTCTTTTTCAGTTTTTGAAAGGTTAACATTGTATGACAATGGTTTCATGACGTATTTAGATAATTTAAAAGCGGAATCTCTCAATGAAAGTATTGGTATATCTACTCCTTCAATATTTCGTTTATACTTTTCGAATATTGGGTTGTTTAGGTACTGTTTTTTTATAATCGTGCATTGCTCCGGAGCTTCCAACAATGATATACGCAAGTCTGTAGCCATAATCCACTGCAGTGAAGATAATGATTGAATACCATCCCTTCAAATTAAAATAGCCCACTGCCTCGTCATTTGGTGGCTTTACTTCAATATGGCATCCATCAATAGCACCAGAGCATTAAGAAATCCTATCACTTCAAATCCTTTAACAATTTCCAACGAAAGCTGATTTGGTGAATACAAATTCAGAAAATGTTTTTGGACAACCGTAGGTGTATTCTTCATACTTGCAGAGTTATTTCACCGGAGGTTGGATGTTTATGAATCGGGCAGAGATATTGGCATTAACTTGGCAATGTCCAGTGTTTCAACTTTCTCATACACATCAATTCTGCTTATTTTACCTCCAAGTGGTAACCGCCGGGTGCTGGTCCTGTCCATCCGGACTCGACTTGCTGAACTTATAAGTGCGAGTGTTGAAAACGTAGAAAATAGCAACACTATAATGCTCAGTCAGATTTGACTGTCTGCTCAAGCCTCAGAAGTCTAACATGAGCACGACGGATGAATTCACGTGATGAATCAACGGTAGCGTCAACAGTCAATATTGCAGATATCTTAATGAGCTACTCCGACGTATTTGGAGTTGAGGTCATTGAGGATTTTTCAATACTAGTCAGGGTGTTGAAATAGAGATGTTGGCGGAGGAGCCCTTAATGGGTCAACGGCAGCTCTCAACTCTCCGAAGTGGGTTACTGACTCCGGAATATCCACTGTCAATCTAAACTCTGAAAATTCTGTTTGTCAGGGGTAATGATACTCGTTATACCATGATATTCATACCATAGTATCAAAATCAGCAGTCAGTCTCCCACATTATATGGAGCAAAAATTACATTATTTACATAGTCCAAGTCAGGTGCTGGCTCGATCACTTTTGTTTCCTTTTTTTCCATTCTACGTTTTAAATTGTCTAGCTTCCTGCAGTCAACCATCATAACGGTGTTACTCATCTACACAACCAAAGAAACATTCTATTTATCCATGGAGCGTATAACATCAGCCATCACTCGAAGCCAATAAGAATCCGTGTGACATGAAAAAACATAGTTGAATTTTTAAAAGGTGTATAATTTGTTTCCTTCGCTCTCAGAGCACTTTTTTTGCCCTCAGAGCAATTTTTATGTTCGTTTGGTACAAAAAAAAGCAATCTTTTTCAGATTTCAGAGCACTTTTGCGAATCTAGATATTTTCTCAGATTTGCCCTCAGATTTACCAATACAAGTGCATTCGAGTTTGACAAGTGGTGGAGTTTGTTTACATTTTAGTGAAATATTTCTACAGCAAAGAAAGGAATTGCATCGGGTGAATTTATTTTCGTAAATTATTTGTGTACAAATATTTAGAAATCAATCGGGAATGAAATTTCGAATGTTTTAATATAAAATTTAACCAGTGAATGGAAAGCGCATAGAAAAGAAAAGTCGCACGAATATCAACACAAAAAAGAGCAAGAGCGTTTTTATGTTCGATTAGCCACACGAAATCTGAAATCTGAGGGCAAATCTGAAGAAGCCCAAACGAATACCACATAATAATCATTTTTAGTGTCCACGCTAGATTTTTCGAGCTCACAGTGGCAAAATTTTCCATACAAAATTGCATATTGTGATCTACAAAACATTTAGTGTGAAGGTTAAAAATGATTATTAGTTATGTATTTTCCGCTTTTGAATATTACTTACTTCGATTTCATGAGTGAATTTTTCTTGAATAACTGAAGAAAAATTGTTCAAAATGTTTCTCAACCCATCTTCATTGTTGATTTTTCATAAATATTTTAAACAAAAGTACACTTATTGCTAAAAATAAAATACTATCCACACGTAACGAATAATTTCAAATTTAACGTATAAAATTCTATGAACGCTGCCCGAGTTATGCTAAATGAAATGCTTCGTATATTATAATTATGTTTTAAGACTGCTTATGACTTTGATCTCTTCGAAAGTCCGAAATCGAGTGGAGATTTCTGCCCAAGCCAAGCGATTTACTCCTATTCCATTATCGCATGTACCACTATCTAATTATATAAATTACATAGCAGATAGTGGATATGCATGTCGAATAACACAGATCGAGGGTAAGGAAACTTTTCAACAAAGCCAAACGAAATGGTGACTGGCAAACCTACTCTAGTGCTCTCACCAACTACAACAAAGTTATTAAGAAGGCCAAAAAAAGAATCATTTAGACGGTTTTGTGAAGATATCTCTGATATTCCTTCCAGCTGCCGACTTCATAAAGTTCTTGCCTCTGACAGAATTTTCTCAGTAGGCACACTTGCCGATGAGAACGGTTGTCAAACACAAAATAAGGAAGAGACACTTCATCTCTTACTTAGAACACACTTTCCCGGATCAACTATAATTGATCCTCTCTCGCTAAACCTATCCCCCCGACTCGAGCGGATCGGCCTGCCGACGAGAGGGGACTGGAAAATTGCGAAACAAATTTGCAATCAGAATGCCATTAAGTGGGCCATATCTTCCCTGAAGCCTTATAAAGCAGCAGGAGAAGACGGCATATTTCCGGCACTTCTGATGAAGGGAGTTGAAATACTTTCACCCATCTTCACCAAACTATTTAGCTGTAGTCTGGCCTACGGTCACATACCGGAAGCCTGGCGTAAGGTAACAGTTAAATATTTACCTAAAGCAGGGAGGAATTTGGATTCGAGTCCGAAATCCTTTCGCCCCATTAGTCTCATGTCTTTCATTCTTAAAAGCATGGAAAAACTCATTGACAGACACATTAGAGATGTAGCCCTAAAATCTTTTCCGCTAAGCATATCTCAACATGCCTATCAACCAGGTAAATCCACCGAGTCAGCACTCAATGACTTAGTAACCAAAATCGAATCCTCCATCAATTGTAAGGAAATCTGTCTCGTTGCGTTCCTGGACATTGAAGGAGCTTTCAACTATACGCCTTTTGAGTCCATTAGTAGGGCTCTCAGTAACATGAACCAATCTCCTATCATAGGACGTTGGATAATGTCTATGCTGAATAGTAGAATTATTCAGACCCGCATCGACGATGTGGAAATCTCAGCTCTCACAACTAGAGGGTGTCCTCAAGGGGGTGTCCTCTCGCCCCTCTTATGGTCCCTTGTCATTGACGACCTACTTCAGTCCTTGACAAATCAAGGGATCTATGCCATAGGATATGCCGACGACGTCGCAATCGTTGTCAGTGGCAAATTCGAAAGCACGGTCTCAGAAATACTGCAATTCGCCTTATCTGTTGTTCAGAGATGGTGCAATAAAGAAGGTCTTTCTGTAAATCCAAAGAAGACAACGGTTGTCCCCTTTACAAAACGGAGGAATTTAGATCTCCTTATTCGCCCTACCATGTTCGGCGAGACCATTGAATTCTCTCGGGAAGCAAAATACCTAGGAGTCATACTTGACAGTAAACTTTCATGGAATCAGCAGATTGAACGTACCGTAAACAGAGCCACCAAATCCTTATGGATCTGTCGCCGTGTCTGCGGTAAAAACTGGGGTCTTAGACCTAGGATGATACACTGGCTATATTCGCTCGTCGTAAGACCTGCGGTCACCTATGCTGCTGTGGTTTGGTGGCCGAAGACTAACGAAGTCACTGCAGTCAAAAAACTAGAACGCATTCAGCGTATAGCTGGAATCTGCATGACGGGCTGTCTTCGCTCCACTCCAACAACGGCACTCAATGTCATCCTTGGTCTAACACCTCTTCAAACGCACATTCAAATGGAGGCTAGACTAAGTATTCACCGCCTGTACCATTCGAACTGCCTTGACCCATATAGCTATCAGGGAGGTCATCTGTCTCTACTCGGCACCATGGAGCCTTCAAGCCCATTTAGCATGCCTCTTGATGACATGCTTCCAAAATATGGTTTCCACAAGAACTTCTCCATAATTATCCCTCCTAGGGATGAATGGGAGAAATACAAACCCAATCCATCTCATCGGGATATCATCTGGTACACAGATGGTTCTAAGATGGAGTCAGGGACTGGCTCTGGAATCTACGGTGAGTCGCCCCAGGTGAACTTGTCAGTCAGCCTTGGTAAAAACTTATCCATATTCCAGGCTGAAGTCCTTGCAATTTACCACTGCGCTAGAATAAATCTTAGTTCTAACACTCGGGGTAAAACCATATTTATCTTCTCAGACAGTCTAGCAGCTCTCAAAGCTCTCGACTCATCTGTAATAAAATCAAAACTTATCTTAGAAACATTCTTAGCCATCCACGAACTCTCTAAGAATAACCTAGTCATCCTCCATTGGATACCAGCCCACAGAGGATTTGAGGGTAACGAATCAGCAGACTCGCTGGCCAAAATCGGAGCTTCCACTCCACTTATCGGTCCTGAACCCTTCTGCGGAGTCAGCAAACACCTTTTCAGGTCCCATATCAAGAATCTATCTCGCATCGAGTCGAACGAGATTTGGGAAAACACAGTTGGGCAGACCTGCACCAAAAAATTTCTACCTAATTTCTCCCCCAGAAAATCGCTCTTCCTAATTAATCTGGACAGAAATAATCTGAGGATCCTTACAGGAATTATCAGTGGCCATGGTCACGTGAAAAAACACCTCCACCGCATTGGCGTCTCACCGGAACCTACCTGCAGGCTCTGTCTTGAGAGTGATGAATCCTCTCTTCACATACTCACAGCCTGTCCGGCCCTATGTCGCCTTAGGAAAAACATCCTAGGGAATGAGATTATCGATCCAGCAACTCTTGCTGACCTACATCCAGGGAAGATTCTTGTTTTCCTGAATGCCTCTGGAGTGAAAAGATGGCTCTAGGAACCTACTTGGGAAGGCACAATAGGCTACTCTTGTAGCCGCAGTGCCAGAGCCCTTTGAAGGCTCTCCCGTCTCTTAATCTAATGCATGTTGTATGTTATGTGCTGATGATTGTTGTCTATGCTCCGGATTGCAGGAGAGCATAAATCAGGTTGGCGCCAGTAAACATGTCGCATGTTGCATGTTGTATCCGATGAGTGAAATAATTGTTGTTTATGCTCCGATTGCAGGGGTGCATAACTGCCAACAGCAAAGCTCTTTTTTTGAACGTGTGTTGGTGACCTGCAATTTTTGAAGTTTCGTGACATTTGTCAATACCAATTTCTATGTATCAATACGAGCGCAAAAAGTTACGTTAAATCGGCCGGAGTTGGGGGTCTGAGTATTGTCTCTGTTGTGAACAGTGGTCCCAGATTGAGAGGAAAGGCGCCATTTTTGCCGCTTTTGGAAAAAAAAGAGACAAGCTTTAAAAAGGGGGACAAATACAAAACCTCTGTAAAACGTAGAATATTTAAAAATCAGACTAAAACGTAGGTATTTCCACAAAAATTAATTCAAAGAATGAATTGTTCATATTAAACATGAAGGAAAACAGCCCACGTATGCCTTTTTTTTATATCTGAATGTATTCACTCGTTTTGATATTATGTCTTGTAAATAGAAAAGGAAATGTATAACATTTATATTTTTATATGATATGCTTTTTTTAAGCTTGTTATTAAAAACAGTCACAATTTTTAAAGTTTTCCTTATGAAAACAAGTGCAAATTTCACTTAGGGGAGAAAAGGGGGGATTTTTTATTGGAATTTAGGGGAAAACTTGAGCTTTTACTGATAAAAAAGGGGAAAACAGTCTTCTTCTTCTTCAAACTGTTGTGGGCTGTTTGTGTTAATTTAATTTGTTTGTTCAGTCTAAAATGTCGGAAATAGTAATACGAGTAATTATTAGGAATAGCCGGCATATTGAACAATGGTGATTTACATATCAATTAGTTTTGTTTTCAACAAAAATAATGTTTTTCTTTCCTAGAATTAAACTGGTGATTTTGCGACGTTCCCTTCGAGATGGTCATATCCTATTCGAAGTTACTACTGAGGAGCACTTTATTGTACTTTATTGGTTTCCAAAACATCTTTGTATATGACAAACCGTCTGGGTTTGCAGTTATAGGCAAATTTCAATTGTGAATCGAACCCACAAATTCATACACTAAAGCCATTTGTGTATTCTTTTGACAAAAATGCACAAATTTCAGACAAAGTTCAGACATTTAGTGTATTTATACACAAATTAAGTATATATCAAATTGGTTTATATTCAAGTCGCGTACATTCCATCAAATTAAAAAAACTAAAATAAATATACAGCGGAATAAAATAAGGATTTACTAATGAGTTTGAAAATTGTATTTATCATTTGCAGAAAACGGCGATTAAGTAGGTAAGTAGAAGCGTTTTCAAATAGATTATAATACAGTCTACAGATATAAATCTATCGTGGAAGGCATTACCTGCCTTTTTCAATAAATTGGGTTAACATTGGTTTTAGGATCGAGGGATGTGAATCAGCTGTAATATTCAAACTCCCTCCATAATTTACCACCAACCCCTCCCTCTCCTGTACCAAGTGACTTTTTGTCGAAATCGCATGCTTTAGGACGATGCACACATCTTACTTCTTCCATCTCCCCTACTCTTGAAACATAATCTCCATGTATCTTCAGGATAGGTATCCAATTAGTGTTGGGAAACTTCAGTTTCCAAATGCAGCATATAATTTGGAGTACATAAGGGCAGATTAAAGATGGGCTCAGAAATTTTCATCAAAGTAGCAATAATCCCGAAACCCGACCCACATACACTTGTTTAGACGAACCAATATTTTTTTCATAAATTTTAATTTTTTCCTTCGTGTCTGTTTTAATAAAAAAAAAACAATTGCATTTAAAGAAAGATTATTCTGTTCTCAATGGAAAAAACAGAAAAATATGCTTGGTGAGTGACAGTTAACGGTTATTTTATTCTCTTCCTTCTCAGTCATCCTATTTTTAAAGAATTATACAAATTTTCCAGGTAATCCAAGGGAATCTTAGACAAGGCGGCTTTGATTGCGGCAATCAGTTCCTCACAGCATTCATACTGCTTACCTCCTTTATAAATTTGATGGGTAAGCCATCCCCAAACATTTTCAGAAATGTTGAGATCGGGTGAATATGGTGGCCACGGCAATGATTCCACATTTTCACCAGCAAGGAAACTGTTTACTACCCGGGCGTTGTGAATCAGTGCATTATCTTGTTGGAAAATCCACTCGAGGGGTCCAAACAGTTATTTTACTGCGAGAAAAGCGAATTGCAAAAGAGCTTTATAAGAAACTGCCGTAATTTTATTCGACACGAAAACTAGTTAAATTTTACATAGTACGAAATGGCCGACGACACCATTACTCCTCCTTGCCTCGAATGATGACGTTTCAAAAAGCATTCTTTTTTTCGGAGATCGGGGAAATAATAGTTATACCCATCAGGGCCATCCATCCTTTTTTTTCGTCGGAAAAGACTACTTTTCGCCAATTTAGAGCACTTCCAACTTGTGTATCCCATGTCATATGAGCTCGTGCGAATTCCAAGCGATGTTGTTTTCTTGCGCTGGTAAGTGGGGTTTCTTTTGTAATTTTTTTTTAATTTTAAGTCTTGAGCACTCGACGAACAGTTGATTTATTCGAATTATTTTTCGCTTTTCCTGCAGTGACAAAACTGTCTTGGTCCGTCCTTTGTGGTTTTTTCCATATGAGGCAGTATCTTTAATGTAGTTTCGAAATGAATGATCACTCCGTCCAATTTTTCTCGCAATACTACGCATTGAAAGACCTTCCGAGTGGTAAGCGTCAATTTAAAATTTGCAATTGAGTCAAATTTGCGTAACAGGTAATTGCCTTTCTTATAAATGCAATTGCTTTGTAATTAAAAAAAAAGGAAACAAATTAAATTTATGAAAAAAATATTGGTGCGTCTAAACAAGTGAACCGCACTGTAGATGATGGGGTTGCACGGAGTAGCTTAATTTTCGAAGTGTGATCGATATTCTTAATGTCGATGCAAGGGCCCCAAACTGATGAGATAGCTCTTTTCGAAATGCTTTTTTTAGGTTAGATATTATTAAAGCACACAAAGACCATTTTACGTTACGGGAAAAATATACCAAATTCTCTTAGAAGAAATCTCATTTAACACTTTTTACAACCGAATTCTCAAAACCATTTGTGTATTTGCGTGAAATATGTGTATGTTCCAATGTTTGGAATACACAAATGATATTAAGTAGACAAATGTACACAAATAGCAACAAATTAATTTGTATACCTGATCATATGATGCATAGGACATACAAATCGAATTTGTGTATACATATACAAAAAGTTAAAGACCTTTGTCCGCGCTTATTTTCCTTTCAACTGTGGGTCGCTTTCTCTATGCTTTTCATAATTCTTCACAAATGAAACGACTGTCTTAAAAAATAATTCGGTCATTTGTTTTAATTTTTACATAGATCAAGAATCGAATTAATCGTTAACTTGTGTAAATACTTTTAACATCAAAGTATCACAGAACGAGACTAGACTACCTGAATTTAGCGAATCACTTTAATTTTATTCTTTTATTACAACAAACACACTTTGATCTTTATAGCATTACACGCTATATACAAAAGAAATTTATCTCACCTGTTTCTAAAGTACTTAATACATAGTTTATTTGGTATTAAGTAGCTTTAATTAGAGTGTATTTTTTCCGGAAGTTGAACTTGGGACCCCTCAGCCCTCACTTAGTAGGTCAGCATACTAACCAATGAGCCACTGCTTCGGAAAGACCATATTAAATAATCGATAAATAGTAGTATGATAGTGCGTAAAATATAATTTACTACTGATAATACTGATAAAATAAATGAGAAAGAATTAATTATTTCATATTTTTACATTTATTATAATAAAGCTACAATTGTGTTGACTCATGCAAGTACTTTAATCGTCGCTTTCGGAGCTCACTAAGCTCTGTTAAGTTAATGTCACTAGCATTATCAGGAGAGTGATTAAAATCTTCCTCCTGTCCTATATCCTCTACGGTGACATCGCTGGCATTTACTTTTGTATGGGTTTCGATATTATCATTCGCAGAAGTTAATAAATCATTGCAGGAATCCGGCTCATCATTAGTACTTTCTTTTTCGTCTGTTGCTGATTGAGTTTTTATGTTAGTTGCTTCTTTTTCAGAAATATTGGAAGATGACGGCACAAGAGTAGTTGGCCTTGAAGTTTCTGTGCTGTAAGCACTGACCATAGCGTATTGATTCATTAGAACAGTTGAGGCATCGATAAGTAACCTTATATTTCCTAAAAGCTGAAAAACAAATAGACCAAATATAATTCGATTAAATTAAATGATTTTGGGCAGTTTTTTACTAAATAATGCAGTAATGGCTAATAGGTCGTTCCCATAACATTTAAAACATAATCAAAGACTATTATTTGCTGCCAGCCTAAGTTAAAATGTACAGATTTTTTGAAGCTATACTTATCAATTAGATCTTCAGTTCAACAAGTGCGAGAACCTTATTAGGATCTATTACATTATTTGTTGTGATTGCAAAATTAATTTGTTTTCGTGTAAAAAAGTTCAATGGGTCATCAATTGCAAATAAATTCGCCCAAATAGGTACGACAAATTACAAACGCTTGATCTGAAAAAAAAAATTCCAGAATATTTTTTACTAAAATGAGATCCATTCCAATTTATTAAATAAAAGAAGCATAGTTTGTTGTTTTTGTATTATTCATAGGCTGAAAATGCGAAACAAAAGTTGGAAGCCATGAGCATTTTATGAATCTGTAGCTTCCACCATTCAATTTCCGTAATGAGTCCAACACAAAAAACAATACCTGAAACCAATAAAGGTCTTTTGAATATTTCATTGCTTATCACTTGATTTAAAATTAATTCGGGAAACTGTTTTTCAATCTCCGACAATAAATTGCAGCGGAATATTTGTATGTCAAATGAACGCGTTTATATGCTTCTTTTATTATTTTATTTTTAAGTAAACTTGTAGCAAGCACCGAAGCAACGCATCATTTACCTATTTTATTATTCGAAAAAATCATAACAAAGAAAACCAAAAAATGTATTACTCTGTATTAAGCCCTTCTGGCAGTACCCTAATTAATAAATATTTTGAATTCTGTAAGATCTGGCAATGCCAAAAATAAAATAAATTAAGCTCTGAAAGCTCACTCACAACCGATCGTAATAAACAAACAAAAGCTCTATAAAACTAGTATACATATAAGGAAAGGAAAAATCAGAAATAAACGAGTTGATCAACACCCGGACTTAAACACCCTGCCCTGTGGTCAACCCAGACAACCATGCATACTACGAGTATGAGTCCGACAAGCTAATCACAGTTTATGTAAAATAGATTTAAGAAAAAAGACATTGGGGCATATTCATAGTTATACTATAAACCTGGGTCTAACTAAACTCGAATCTCAAGTTAACCCACAGGTAAAACACAAGTGCTATTCATAATGAATTTGGTAGCACTGTTTAAATAGATCCGAGTCTAACGTGTATTCTACTACAAATCTATTACATATTGTGGCGTGGAATGAATCGTCGTGAAATGAAAACAAATTAAAATGGTGAAATAAAAACAACCCCCATTAGTCACCAAACAAGTTCCAGTTCCAATTGGAGATTGGAATCTGTCAATTCCCCACTAAACTAAATTAACTGGGAATTTATCAATTGCTGAAAAGGGGAAAAAGTATGTGAGCCAATTGTAGAACCAATTGGAGTTAGCTAGAAAGTTCTCGAAGAGATGGCAGAGCAGATATAAAAGGAAAGATTTTAGAACAGGGGGACAGTTCATTTTTATCAGTGATTGGTTAAAGTTCGAGATAGTAATCGGTTGTGAAGATAAATAAGTACAAGTAATAGAGTGAATGAAGTGATTGGTTTGAATCGTTGAAGAATTGTTTAAGTAATATTGTTCTGGTACTTAATAAGTAAATAATCCATAAAAGTGTAATAAAAGCGATTTTACTAGAAAAGTTTAACAGAATAGTGTTTTATCTTTTCGAATCCCAGCCCAAATATAATATAAATACTTTCTGACAAAAAAAGTCAAAAGGATTTAAAAGTTCTAATTTGCGTTTTGTTGTGGTTCTGCTTGGTTTTAGCGTTTTTTTTTTTAAACAAAAATGCAATTTAGTGCAAACATAATTATGTTTTGTGATATAAACAAAAATTATAAAATTGCAGATGAGCGGCAAAGAAAATATTAAAAGAGCAAGAGAAGAAAAATGGTCGGAAGCAGAAAAAGAAATGCTAAGTGAGTTGGTCAAAAGGCATTTAAATGTTGTGGACGATATAAGAAACGATGTCAAAATGATATCGAAAAAAACTGCAAAACTTTGACTTGTTGTATTTCTCAATTTGTAAATGGGAATAAAACAAAGTTTGGAAGCTGTAGAGCTTTTTCGTGATGTGCAATAACTCGGCTAACGGTTGGTTGGGAAATTCCACGAAGGTCGCCTATATTATTGACGAATTATAATAGTTATCAAATCACATTGGTTAAATAAACTTGACGTTACCTATATCACTTTGATGAACATTTTGGCCAAAAAATCTCAAAGCCGTTAAGACTTGAAGACTTCCAGATGAAGGCCAGTCTCTCTTGGATGGTGTGTCTTGAATGTTAAACAAATCAATTATAAAAGTTGCCGTATCTTTGTCGAATCGATATCTTTCATAAAATTCTTCATTAGTCAATGATTGAAACGGATCGATTCGGGTTCTGCCGCGCTTCAGTCTTCTAGTTGGTGGTACCATAGCAATATCTTTCAAAATATCAAAATCTTCCTCAATGTTGTAATTGACCGACATTTTTCCTTACTTTTTTTTGGTGAATAATTACGCGCTACGTTATTTTATTTATTGTAAACCAAATATGAGATTATTTGCGAAATTCTTAAATTTTCTTTTCGTTCACTTGGTTTTGACGTATAATTTAGTTAAAAACAACTTAAACATACGTTCTGTCGTGTTTAATGTTAGACTCGAGTTTTTCGTTTAGACATGGGTTTAAATTGTCTATGAATAACATAAACTCCAGTTTAGTTTAGTTATAACACACAGGGTCCGCCAAATAACTTTTTTTTTTTTTTTAAAATGCTATAAAAAAAAACGACTGAATATTTTCTCAATTTTCTTTTTTTATTTGAAAGTACAATCCTTCCGGTTAATAATGGAAAATAATTTCATTCATTTCATTTCATGGCTGCCTCGGCTGGCCATGCAGTAGCATACACGATCGGTCCAATTTTTAAGCACATTATCGATTGTGTGCAGCTGTATTTCACCAATGGCTTCACGAATATTGTCCTTTAAAGCGTCAATTGTCTCTGGCTTGTCGGCGTAGCACTTATCTTTTACGGCACCCCACAAATAATAGTCCAACGGTGTCAAATCGCAGCTCCGAGGTGGCCAAACGACATCAGCTCTGCGGCTGATAATGCGATCTTCAAAAACAGGGCGCAAAACATCGAGTGTAGCTTCGGCTGTGTGGCACGTAGCGCCGTCCTGTTGAAACCAAATGTTGCCAATATCCTCCTACTCAATTTTTGTGAACAAAAATTCCACTCCTTGCTCATTTTCGTAGAAAATTGGCCCAATTATGCCTCTGGACCAAATTCCACACCAAACAGTACGCACTGTTTTTGGCTTTTCACGCTTTGGTTTATCGATGAGGATGCCAGTTTCTTTCACTTTTTTCACAAGATAACGAACATAGGGAGCTGACGGTGCTTCTCTTCTTCCAAATTCCGTACGCAATTTTCGCACACATTCTGCAACATTACCATGATTTTCAAAGTAATGTCGCAATATTTCCCAGCGTTGTTCAAGCGTATACACAACCATATTCGTTCAGCGGAAGGATAAAACTAATTATCTATCAAATCAGTCATGAGGTAAGTGTTACCATTCGCGAAATAAGCACTAGTTGAAAAAAAAAAGTTAGATGGCGGACCCTTTAGTTTAATATTGTTTTCTGTTGGGTGCTTTAGTATATCGTTAATGTTTTATTGTTTGTAATATGTCTTATTAATGCATTTTTTTATGGCGGAGCTTCTTTATTGCTTCTTCTGGGTGGATCGGTTTTGGATAGTAAGTAGCTGTGCGTTATGTTGAAGTCCCCCATTCTAAGCGCGGAGATAACATTTTATAAATATATCTATGCATATTGGCAGAGTAGATAGCTCTCAAGAATTCATGCAACGCACAATGGAGTAGTGGTAGAAGTATTGGCGCAAGAGGTAAAGGATGTTATAAAGCCACTGCATTTGTATTGTTTTGCGAAATTTTTTTTATAATTTTACCCTGTTCGATGACTACCGAATTTTTATTGATATTTAATGCCTTCGGTGATTCCAATTTATCTGCTTGTGTCTGGAGCTGATTTCTGCGTAGGGGTTGTTAGTTGTCGAACTCTTTGGTAGAGAACAGGGGCCTTACTCTGTATTTCGTTCCGAAAGTGCCAATTTCCGAAAAATTTCCGAACTAAAAGGATAAACTATTCTAGATCTTTCTACAATAATCATAAACATTACAAAATTCATAAGAAAATAGATAAGACAAAAGGTCATTAGTGAAAACATAAACATTTTTAGATCCTTTCAGAATGATATGTTTGTTTGGAGTTACGTTGCTAATTATAAGAATAAACAACTCTTACATTTCGTAGACAACAGCATTATTCTTAACAATTTGGTCTTATCCGCCTTGTTTGTTATTTGTTTTGATTTCTTGATTTGACAGAATAATCCGAGACTCGAAAAAACAATCCGTAAAAGGGAAAAGTATTGAGTACTATTTTTTTCCGTCTCGAATGTTTTACAGAGTATAAAATCAAAAGCGGAACGAATAGGATTGACTTTCGGAACGAAATACAGAGTAGGGCCCCAGAGATCTGTGTCACGGTGGTTTGGTAGGCTCCTTTTTCGTTTGTAATGGAAGGGTGATTTACATTTCCAATGAGAGGTGTTATTGTGAATGATTATTTCGGTAGCTGTTACTTTTGAAGCTTTTATTCTTTGACAAAATACAACTACGCCACTACTAAAAATGGAACGATAGAGATGAGCTTCGGTGGATCTTTGAATCACTTAAAAACAAAAATTCGGCGGGAGTTGACGGCGTCCCAAGAGTCGTATTAAGACACCTGCCGCTAGAGGCGATAGATATTTTCGCCACGCTATTTAACAATGCGCTGAATAATGCATATTATCCGGAGCAGTGGAAAATAGCGGTGGTACATCCTATCCCGAAATAGGATAAAGATAGGACAAACCCTGCTAATCTCCGGTCAATTAGTTTGCTTCCGAATGTTAGCAAGGTATTCGAGAAAGTCGTCAATAGATCTCTTTTAAAATGGGTTGAGGAAAATAAGATTATTCCGGACAACCAGTTTGGCTTCAGAGCGGGGCATGACACTATTCATGCCGCGTCGAAACTAGTTTCCGACATTCAGTGGAATAAGAGTAAGAAGCAATGCACGGGTGCCTGCCTCGTCGACTTTGAGAAGGCCTTCGATACCGTATGGTTGGAGGGGCTCTTCTTTAAGCTGACCAGATTGGGCATTCAAAAACCTTTGCTGTATATGATATATGACATGCTTATGGGAAAGAAGTTCGTTGTCAAAGCTGGCAACGTGACTTCGAGCAGGGTTTTTGAAATTAAAAACGGCTTACAACAGGGAGCAGTGAATTCTCCGGTCCTGTTTAATATTTACACAAGTGATCTGGTAGGTTCCCTCAGACATGCTATAGCGTACGCGGACGATTTACATCCTTCTGCAGCGTGACTTCGAGCAAATTAAGAGGTATTGCGATGATTGGAAGTTGAAAATCAACTTTCAAAAATCGGAAACAATCCTGTTCAGAACTACATTGGCTGGGTCCTCTGGGGATACCAGAAAAAACTGGAGAAAATTAACAATTATTGGGCAGCAGGGGCGACCATTGGCGGTGAAAAACGTGGTCCGGTATCTTGGCATCTGGCTCGACCAGTATCTGTATTTTGACAAACATATAGATGCTTGTCTTGCTGGGGCTAAGAGGGCCTACGCTCTGACAAGGAGACTGTTTCGCAGCAGTCAACTTGATTCCAGGGTGAAGGTCATTTGCTACGTGGCCCTTATAAGGCCTATCATCGCTTATGGCTGTCCCATGTGGTTCAATATAGCGCCGTCCTATATGGAAAAGATTCGGGTGTTTGAGAGACAATGTCTCAGGGCCTGTCTAGGGTTGTTTAGAACTCCTGAATCTCAGTACATAAAATACTATCCCAACAGGACCCTATACAATGGGGCTCGACTGAATAGGATTGACAATTTCCTTATTAAGGTGATTCGGAGGCACGGCGCAAGGGCGAAGGCCAGCGATAATAACCTGATCTCAGGGGCTTACTACCCCAATTTAATGTACCACGAGAGTACGCTTCGGTCTGGCTTTATCCCGCCTGAGGCATTTCTTCATGTAGACATGAAAGGGTTAGTCCAGACAAAAGATGGTGTGCCGGTATTGTACCACAGCCACCGCGGCGCGAGGGATAAGCGGTTCATCCACGACGGGTACGCCGCCAATGCTCAGGAGCTCCTCCGTTTTAGTACCGCAATTGCGGAACGGGACAGGGTCGATACGGTCAAGCAGTTCACCGAATTTTGTTGGCTTGAGGAACAGGTGAGGGTGGATACGCTCTCCCGGGCCGGTGCGCTACTTACGTAGCATCCTCCTTAGTTGTAAGCTAGATATTAAGTTTGTAGGTTTAGATTTATAGTAGGGGGTCTTTGGGAGGGGCCGGGCTAGCCAACATGAATAGTGCTGCCGAGACTCGAACGAAGCTTATAGCCTAGCTCGAGTCTCGGTGGCACTGATGAACCCTTGTGGGCGGCTGTCAGGCACCCATGGACGCGATCAGGATGGTGACCAATCGATGAGATTGCTCACTACCCTGATTAAAGGTAATTTAGGTTAAGTAGCTTAGGTAGTTTTAAGTAGTTTTAAACAAAACAATAATAAAGAATTCAAGTTTTCTAAAGTTTCTTGGAAATTAAAAAACAAAACAAATCATAGAAATAGATAAATTTAAGGCCGAAAGGCAATAATTTTAAGGATATTGATAAGTTTAGAGGGCTCGCTTAGAGCCAGTAAGCAAGAATAAGAAAAATGTTAGTTTTAAATTAGATTTAATCGTTTTTGTCTAGGATGTAAGTTTGATGAAATAGCTCAATAAAAAATGAATTTAAAATGAAATGATGGAACGATACACGCTTCAACAACGTCGTGCTTTGCTGATTGGGTCCTTGAAATGCATGCAAATGATCCGGAATTCCATCGAAAAATCATTTTGACTGATGAGGCCCATATCCACCTTGGTGGCTACGTCAACAAGCAAATTTGTCGCATCTGGGGCTCGGAAAACCCAAGAGTTATTGTTGAGAAGCCTCTCCATCCTCAACGTGTGACAGTTTGGTGCGGTTTATGGTCCGGCGGGGTCATTGGACCTTACTTTTTCGAAAATGAGGTTGGATCAACAGTTACGGTGAATGGATTGCGCTATCGAGAGATGATTAATGATTTTTTATGGTCGGAGTTGGATGGTATTGATCTGGAAAACGTTTACTTTCAAAAAAACGGCGCAACGGCCACACAAGCAACGAAAGCATTGATTTTTTACGGGAAAATTTTCCGTGGCCACCGAGATCTTGTGATTTAACACCTTGCCACTTCTTCCTTTGGGGCCAAGTGAAAGATAAGTTCTACGCCAACAGCCCAGCATCGATTCAAGACCTCAAAGATAAAATTCGTGAGGCTATCGAGGACATAGCGCAGCCACTTTGCGATTTGGTTATGGAAAATTTCATGAAAAGGATATGGTCCTGTATGCGTGCTCGTGGTGGCCCTTTGGCTGATGTTGTTTTTCATTATTAACGGCATACCTTCCTCTTTATTATGAAATAAACATCCGATCATTTATTTCAAAAAATTACATTTTTCTTTGAATACCAAAATGACACCTCTTATTGGAAAACCCTTAGATTTTCGCACACTCGAGAGACAGAATTTGCATAGTCACTGCTGTAACTGATATCTAACTAAGTGAAGATGAAACCTTAGTTAACAGGAAGAATGTGAGGTACTCAAATCTGTGCTCCAGCGGGGGAAGACCGGATTCAGTGAGCATATTTTTTATTAGGTAATTATTTATTTCTTTTAATTCAGTACAGTATTTCAAAGGTTAATTAATTGTCAAAAGTTATACTTAAAACTTTTAGATAATTTACATTGCAAATATTGTTGTTGTTAAAGTTAAGATAAAAGTTTTTCGTCCATTTGTTTTTTTTTTTACAAATATGTAAGATTTTCCCAGATTGACCCAGAATGTCACCATTGGTTGACGTCGGTAATGTCGACGTCAAGCAATGAGAAATTTAAAATGATTTTCGGAATGTACTTGCATTTCGAAAACAATATCAAGTCATCTGCATATAGGGAATGGATGGGCTTATATTTGACTTAGATTTCATTTAGTTCATTAAAAGCAACGATGAAGATGATAACAGAGAGAGGGCATCCTTGTGCAAAGCGCTGGAAAGTAACTTTAACGGATGACAACTCGTTATTAATTCGGAATTTACGGTTTGGGAGAAATGATTTGATAGAAGCGAACATCTAAGGACCAATTTTCCACTTTATTTAGGACTAAATGATTCCCAATTCTGTCAAAGGACTTTTCAAAGTCTATAGAGCGAATTTTTGTTTTTTGATTAGCATGACAGTGCCTATTTCCTTCAACATAGGATATAATAAAATAATTTTACACAACAACTTTATTTAAAGAAGACAATTTTAGTATTTTAATTGCTGACGTTTGACCTGTCTGTTGTCGGCTGCGGGTTGAACTGAACTCCTGTGTTGTCTATTTATATATGTTGAGTTGTCCATGTTTTTTGGGGTTGGTATCTTGTTGCGCTGGTGATCGTAAATTATGTGGAGCAGATTATTTATCGTCACAATTAGTCCTGCGTACAAGTGGCTTGGATCGGGGTTCGTCCTTTCGTAATGCGCACATGTGGTTCGGTTCGGGTGTCTTCTGTGAACACTGGAACTGTCCGGCGTCTATCGTGGGAATCGATTTTGGAAATCAACCATGGAAATCGATCGTGTTAACTATCAATACCGGGGGTTTTACCTTTTACCGAAATGAGAACGATGTCAAAATCGATTTCCTTGATTGATACTTCAATGGACTTTGCTGAAGGTTAAAAGAAGTTGGAGGGTAGGCACGTGTTAAGTGCAGTGTGTTTAACTTGACGACAGTGATATGAAAAGTTTGTATCTTTGGAGTAGCAAGACCAAGTTCTGGCAAAGAAATTGCCTATTTTGTAACTATTGCAAAAATAATGCTTTAGAACTTGTAACGTCTCCAACCTTATCGGCCACAAGCCAATGAAGAAGTCGTTTAACAGATCGCTTATTAAACGGCTTCAGAGTGCAAATGCTAATTGCATTGATTACAAAGAAGAAATACGAAAATTTATACTTATGTACAACGTTACTCTATATGGCACTACATCAGACAGAACATTAGTCACATCAAAAAAATGTCAACGTCCACTCAACTTGATTCAAAGAAGACTTCCGAAACTAAACAAGATTCACTAAACAGTTCTGAATCTACACCTCTAAAAGAACAATCAATGAAATTAATTTCATTTCATGCGTTGGACAACTCTTGCTTGTGAGTCAGGTGGGGGGAAGAAATATCCTTATAGCACTGGACAATCAAGCCGTGATCAGACGCATTGAACAAGCAAACATTAAAACATCATTGGCACTGGAATGTGTACTCAAGCTCAATAACTGTTCATCTAAAAATGAAGGATCGAAAGCAACGAAGAGACGGACTCCCTTGCAAAACAGGGGTCAACTGAAAAGTTGCTGGGACCAGAACCATTCTCTTCAATTGACAGAGGAATGGTTGAACAGCTGATTCACAAATGGATCACGGCAGAACAGCTGAGAAGGTGGTCCACCGTGGAACAATGTAGACAGGCTAAAATGGAAATAAAGGGGCCGACCTGCTCCACTCAAAGAAAGGTTCTAAGCGTGAGTCGAGGAACATTAAAATGGGTGGTGGCTACAGGACATGGTAATTTCGGGTATCACTTAAGGAAGATGGGCCTTACAGCGGATGGTACCTGCAAACTATGCCTGGGGGAATCTGAGACAGCGAAACATATTCTGAACATATACATCATTGGGTGGAGACCCAGTCGATGACACAGATCTCACATTAACAGATGCTAGCGTCTGATTCGAATATCTCTCAAAATGTATTACATATATAATATATAATTTGAATTGACATGTTTTTGAAACAACAATTCAGTACAATTTTAATCATGAACAGCTGCACGCCGAAATAAGGCGATGATATGGTAGGTAGGTAGGTAGGTAGATAAATGGGTGCTGTTGTGGCAATTTTGCCAGTTTCACTTAGACCATCAGTTGTGTCCAGTTACGGGAACCATCCAGTGTGACCTGTAAAATGACAAGAAATAGACCGCTTTTCATATTGGAGCCACATAGATCAGTATGAATCTCATGGGTTCTTAAAGCTCCGTTGTAACTTGATTCTCTAGTTCGTCCTACGAATAGCTAATGATGTAAAGTCTGTTTATCTACTAGAACCATGCAGATAGAAGTATGAATCTCAGGAGTACTTTGAGATCAACATTCTTCAAATCATCTAGGTAATCGAGAAGTAACTGTTAAGAATCCTATGTCTGCTGTTTTTAAGGGCTGGGCATTCGCAAAGTAGATGGCGAACAGATTCTATTTATTCAACGTCCCTACAGCTTCTGCAAAAATCGTTATGTAGCATCCCCAGCCGTTCCGCATGTACGCCTATCGCAGAGGGTCCGGTAATGACCCCCCGCGAATATCTTTGCGGCTTAGTCCGATCATGCATTTATATCTCTTTTTGCTCACCTCTGGCACTAGTTCTTTTGTATGCCTACAGGTAATGAGATTGGTCCTGCGTAGGTTAGTTGTACTTCAGGATTCAATGTCAATCTTCCTTGCAAGCGTGCTTAGCGGAGTTCGTACTGATTTTAGGGCCATAGATGCATGTATTTTCGACCCGTTTCTTGCAAGCTCATCCGCCTGTTCATTACCTGGGATATCCATATGCCCTGGTACCCAACATAGGGTCACCGCGTTGACTTTCGTCCAGATATTTCTTACAGCGACTTACAGCCCTTGACTTCACCACGACTGACTCCATGTCTTTTATGGCCGCTTGGCTGTCAGAGTAAATGGTGTTTTTCTTTATTGTCCACGGCCCGTTGACTTGGAGTTGTTGACTAGCAGGAGTGCGTAGCTAAGTCCTTGGCTGAAGACTGGAGTGAATTTACCTGGAACCCGAATAACGACATTGTCTGCGTATGCACTCACAATGAAGAGTTCTTTGTCCAGTATTTTTAGCAGTTCATCAATTACGAGGAGCCATATGAGCGCTGAGAGAACTCCACCTTGAAGTGAGGAGTTGCGTCAGCTTCGATGTTGTTGAAGGCACCCTTGATGTCTAGGAACGTACTCAGTGTGTACTCTTAATGTTGTAGTGTTTCTTCCACTACCGATACTATTCTATGTAGCGCCGTGTCTACAGATCTGCTTTTCATGTACGCATGTTGTGATTTTGATAGGTAGTTGTCGCCGAGCGCTTGCCGTAAGTACAGATCAATTCGTCGTTCCATTGTTTTTAGCATAAATGACGGACTATTAGGTCTGTAGTCCTTGGCTGTGGTGTGACTAGCTTTTCCTGCTTTTGGGATGAAAATCACTCTTTCTTCACGCCATACCCTAGGAACGTAGCATAGCCTTAAAGCACGTCTAAATGCATTTAAGCCATGGAATAATAGCTTCCTCCGACTTCTGTAACATTATGGGTCGAATATTATCTATTCCGGATGCAAATGTGTTAATTGCCCAGGCTATTTTTTTCTCGTCTATTATTTCGGCGATTGTTTCTTGCTCCATTCCCTCCCTCGTGCCTGGTGCTACTAAATACATACATCGTAACTATCAGACATATCAGTACATCCCGGCAAGTGAGTTTCCGTTAGTAAATATTTCCAGCGTTTCTTTGTGTAATTCAGTCCAGCTACCGAAGATATCGGCACCGGTGCCTTTAAAAGGACTTTCCTCAACCTAGATGCTTCGGTTGCAGACTGATTCGCAGGAAGTTCTCTAAGAGGTTTTCTTTGCGAATCTGATCTCTTTTATCTACATATATATCTACATACGTCTTAAAGGCGTATTAATCACGGGAAGTATATTATTTAAAGGTTTTTTGCTGTTGGGGAAGACAAAAAAGCATCGCTAAGGCGAAATTTTCTTTTGCTCACATAATTATATTCACACAACTGAAAAGTATTGTTACGATCTGAGTAAGATACTAAATATTTTCCTCATAAGGTCATCATGAACATGGAACACATTTTACAGTTGTTATCTATTGTAAAGTAAGCACTCTAATAGAAAGCCTTTCATACAATTTCTGTACAGTTTTTTTAAATAAATCGTTTAGTATTTTATACAAATATATTGCTCGTCATTATTTTCTCAACGAACATCCGTTTGCTTTTGTTTAAGTGATTCGATTTGTTTTGGTGTAGGCACATACAAGATGCTAATAAGCGAAAAAATATTTTTTTTGTTAAGATTGTCATAGCTGGCAATATGACAGGCTGCGAGAGAGTGTACATTTTGTACATTTTTTACATATCATTTATTAAACATATGCTGTACATACCTTCAAACGCTCCTCAATATTACGCCGTTCATTTCCTTCTAAGATTCTTAGCTCTTCGTCAGTTAAAGAACTTAAGTTTTGTGGCATTATCGGAGGTGGTACCGAATAATGTGCGAGAAAAGGAATAGGATTCGGGAAAACTACAGAAGTTGGTGGTACCTGCATTCCACCTGCTGGTACATTAACACTTGGTACACCTATGTTTTCTAAAACAAGATAACAAAAAAAAGTTTAAACCATGATATATTTCAAAATGATTTTTAACTTACGGCTGCTTTCATCGTTCCCAGCTCTATTTATTGGGTCATTAGCTGCATTATTCAAAACCGCAGCTTCCTCCCTCGATGGAGCTGGATTTACATTGTTGTTCCGAAGTATATTAAGCCTACATGTGGGGCATGTTTGTTGACGCTGAAACCACGAACGTAGGCAACTAGTATGGAAGATGTGTCCACATGGTAACTTTTTTGAATTGGCAACCATGTCTTCTCTGAAAAAGCATTATATATATAGTAAAGGCTGGAACGCTGTTCGAGTGAAGTGAAATTTTCACTCCTCTCCAAAAAATGCTGTGAAATTTAAAGTGAAACGTTTGTTTGAATATTTTTCGTGGAGAAATTTGTGAAGGGTGACTGAGTTCAAAAGCTTTTTTTTTTTTTTTTTTTGTGTGGGATTTCAAGAAGATCTTACCTATAAAATAAATAATACTTCAATATTCAACTTTCGCACTCTATTCTATTAAAAAAAAAAAAAAAAAAAAACAGCATTGAAAGCTTCACTTTTTGTGAATCGTGCGATACAGAAACATGTATTGGTTTATTGCAAGATATTTATCCATGTGTAACACAACGCTGATCTACATAAAGTTCTAAATATTAAAATATTTAAGGAAGAAGTTAAACAAAAGTTGCTCAAATGCACAGAAGTAGGCTTCTCAACCGCATTAGCTTAACCCTAGTACGGAATACGCGTGAAATGCATTTTTGAATATAATTTTTTCACCGCGAAATGTCAAAATCAACTTTCCACATAAAAATTTCACAGGCAGTACGCAGTTCGAATGAAATATAGCTGCTTTAAAAACTGAGTTGTAGGTGGCAATAGTTAAATTTATCCACGACTATTTCACTTGGCTTTTATTGTCTGTCGTATTAAATATTGTACATTTCAGGGTGAAAAACGATTCGTAGGAAGGCGGTTTAGAAAATTATTTAAATTTCAGATGTTTCTTTAAGAGAATACTAAGTTTTGCGGACTTAGAACATACATTTTACATTGAATATTGTCCACAATGGTTTTTGGGACTTCAACAAAATGATAAAATTACAACGACTAGTTTTAAGAACTTTATTCGGCTGTGGTCCATTACCAAAAGGAACCCGAGCAATCATCTTCAAATTTAAATTACATTTTTCTTGTAGTTAGAAAGGGAAATTTCAAAGGTAAATTTTATAGCTTTTGCAATAAAATTGAATTTAAGATCATTCACAATGCAATTACATTCATGGTTCCATATTTAATAAGTTTTAGGTTTACGACAAAGATTAGATAAATTTTTAATTGTATATGAACTATGAACAAACATAGTAGGATAAAGTTAGGCGTACAAGAAGGTGGTGGCATGGATGACCTTTTTGATAAGCAGTAAATTGTTCTACACTGTTCTGCTCAACAAGAGCCGAAGATGGGGACTTCGTTGTTGCATAGCATTTAAGGTATTAAAAGTTTCATTTTTTATACTGCAGCTTCCGCCGCGCTTCTCTTTTTCAATTATTCCCTACTATAACAGTAAAGGACTTATTTAAAAACAAATTAAATAAATAGTCCGTGGGACCATAGGCACAGCTTCTCATAACAATTTGTTTTGTTATTTTTTTTTTAATTTTTGGGAGGAATTAAAGGGATCTACAGTTTTATGCCCAGTCCAAACGGCGAATTGAGAAGCTTTTTCATGATAGTTATACTCTCGGATGTTTGCTAGATATCCGAGAGGTGAAGCAATGGAAAAAACCGTATATTGGAATTTGGGTTTTTTCGCGATTCGGACCTAAAACACCTAGCTTAGTAATCCAACACATTAACCACTAAGACACTGCGGCGACTATTTATTTTACATTCGTATTTAATGTAACACCCCGATTAACCTCACTGATACTGATACCTTACAAGTCAAAAAACCCTAGCAAGGAGAGGTGAGATTGATTTTGTGAGGTTTTCGTATTCTGCCTACTCGGCATTCTCGACATCCAAAATAGGGAACTGAAGGCTAACACACGGGGGTGTTAGAACTTGGCCCAGAAGGCAATTTGGCCAGCACATCTGAGCTGAGCTTAAAAAGGAAATCGCTCCCATCCCTTGAAAAGACAAAGGGGATGGAATGGTACAGTATGGGGAAGGTCATGGTAAAGGGAGCGGGGGGTGAAGAACCCTATGACGATGGATACGTTGCATATAAACTTGCATCACTGAAAGGCTGCGACGGCGTTCTTGATCAACTACATAACCAAGCATGACGTTTCAGCTGCACTGATACAAGAGCCCTAGATTAACAAACATAATCGGATCCAAGAACTCTCCATAAGGGAATATACGCTTTACTTCAAAGCTAACGAAGGTAAGACTAGGGCTTGTAAAAAATAATATAAGGACATTTTTTTAAAATAATTTCAGTGGAGATGGTTGCAGTTTCTTGCGAAAAAATAGGAAACCATTGTGCCATTTATAGACTTGCCTTTCCTATGCGTCGACGGTAGTATATCCCGACAAGTTAAGGCAGCTGACGACCAATGATAAGCGACTCTTTGTCTTGGGATGTGATGCCAATGCGCATCATTCGCAATGGGGCAGCAGTGATATTAACGCCAGAGGTGAGAGTCTTTTTGACTTTATCTTATCGACTAGCTTAATATATGCAATAACACACCAACATTTGTGTTACGGAGCAGGCAGGACGTGTTAGATACACCCGATGAGGGCTTTCTTTGAGACTCTGTATACGGTCAACAATCTTGTTTGCCGTAGCCGAGACCCGGAGGAGAGGGCCCTTCTTAACCACTTTTATCTGCGGACCGAAATTCAAGATTGGCTTTCCGAGAACATCGGTTTCATCGTGTTCAATGACGACAACCGTGCAAACGGCACAATCGCCTATGTAAATCTTTATATGTTCGTGAGTAGGGATGAACTCCAGTGCATCTTTGAGTCACTAAAAAACAAAAAGTTGGCGGGAGTTGACGATGTCCCAAACGTCGTATTAGGACATCTGAAGCTAGAGGCGATAGATACCTTCGCCAGGCTATTTAGAAATGCGCTGAATAATGCATATTATCCGGAGTAGTGGTGGTACACCCTATAGCGCCGTCCTATATGGAAGAGAGAGCCAAGTACTCTCTATGCCGGTCAAACTAATGGGCGCATTGATGCTTTCTTGTGCGTGTGACATTTTGTCTGCGTGTGCAATTCTTCTACGTCTTCTAGAGAGAGAGGGGCAGTTTATCCTCGGATACGGGAAGGGTGACCGAAACAGTCCTACCCCGCCTGTAATCTTCAGACAACTCCTTGAAGAGATGGGACTGGGGATGAGTATTGGACGATGTATCTTCGGATACGCGACGGGTGACCGAAACAGTGTGCCCATCGATTATATCCTTCCGACATCTCGCCGAAATAACGCCGCTATACGTCCTTATGCACCTTACTGGAGGCTTAAGATGGTTGGGCAGTGGGATGACCGGTCGACAGTATGCTTTCGGATATGCGAGTGGTGCCCGTATCGGTTAGACCCTCGCGTGTTTCCTCTAGCAGCTTATCGAATATGGTGAAAAGTAGCACAAAGTATAGTAGTAGTGGTGAATGTAGCATTCGACCGGTTTGCTATGCCTATTGCGGGTTGGTTCAAATTGGTCAAGAAGGTAAGTTTGACCAACTGACGGTTTGCTTTGGATATATAAGAAGATGACCAAAGCAGTCTACCTCCCGATTTTTATCTATGAGATGCAGGTGGTACGGCCAGTATTCGATAAGATCAGCTACTGACGTTGAGTAGAAATGTAAAAACTCATTGAAGCCATTTGGTCCTTCCCATGAATTTGCTGACAGGAACGATCCCGAGTTAAGAACACTGAATTCGATGATCAAAAACTTGAAACAGTTGATCTCTGAAAATTACAGAAAATCTGTAAGTTTGTATTGGGGCAATAAAATTCAGGCTATAAAAGCCAGTAGTCCGAAAATGTTCCCGCAAATAAATAAACCGTTCAGGCGGAAGGATCATAACGACATTTCATGTGTTCGAATACCTCGGACGAACGAGAACAGAAAGACACTACTGACTGCTGGCATAAGTCCGGAAAGAGCTGACTCGAACGACGGTTTTTTCGTGGTCGAAGACCCGCAGGAGAGGGTGAATTTGATGGGAGCTTTCTTTGAGACTGTGTATACGGTGAACAACCCTGTTCGCCGTAACCGCGACCTGTTCGTGAGTAGAGATGAACTTCGGTGCATCTTTGAATCACTTAAAAAAAAAAGTCGGCGGGAGTGGACGGTATCCCAAACGTCGTATTAAGACACCTGTCGCTAGAGGCGATAGATACCTTCGCCACACTATTTAACAATGCGCTGAATAATGCATATTATCCGGAGCAGTGGAAAATATCGGTGGTACATCCTATCCCGAAAAAGGATAAAGATAGGACGAACCCTGCTAATCTCCGGTCAAATAGTTTGCTTCCGAATGTTAGCAAGGTATTCGAGAAAGTCGTCAATAGATGGGTTGAGGAAAACAAGATTATTCCGGACAACCAGTTTGGCTTCAGAGCGGGGCATGACACTATTCATGCCGCGTCGAAACTAGTTTCCGACATTCAGTGGAATAAGAGTAAGAAGCAATTCACGGGTGCCTGCCTCGTCTTCTTTGAGAAGGCCTTCGATACCGTATGGTTGGAGGGGCTCTTCTATAAGCTGACCAGATTGGGCATTTAAAAACCTTTGCTGTATATGATATATGACATGCTTATGGGAAAGAAGTTCGTTGTCAAAGCTGGCAACGTGACTTGGAGCAGGGTTTTTGAAATTAAAAACGGCTTACAACAGGGAGCAGTGAATTCTTCGGTCCTGTTTAATATTTACACAAGTGATCTGGTGGGTTACCTCAGACATGCTATAGCGTACGCGGACGATTTAGTGGCGTACAGGTCAGGACCAAAAATCGAGGTCATTAACATCCTTCTGCAGCGTGACTTCGAGCAAATTAAGAGGTATTGCGATGACTGGAAGTTGAAAATCAATTTCCAAAAATGGGAAACAATCCTGTTCAGAACTACATTGGCTGGGGCCTCTGGGGATACCAGAAAAAACTGGAGAAAATTAACAATTATTGGACAGCAGGCTTAATGAAGAGATGAGGGTTGACACGCTCTCCCGGGCCGGTGCGCTACTAATGTAGCATCCTCCCTAGTTGTAAGATAGATATTAAGTTTGTAGGTTTAGGCTTAGAGTAGGGGGTCTTTGGGAGGGGCCGGGCCAGTGCTGTCGAACGTACTGCAAAAGCAATATTTGTATTGCTTTCGGGAGCTGCGTACTGCCGTACTGCTCACTTTTGTTTTGTACTGCATTTTCCTTTTTGTATTGCTTTTTGTAGTTCGTTGTTTTCATAAATGTATCGAAGAAAACAGTATAGCTGGCATCACTTTTTATGTTCTCATAAATATCACATTCCAGCTTTTTTCTTATTAGTAGTAATTGTAACTATATTGCTGCATTTGTCATGCAAACACAATTTGAAATGACTGTAGTGTCATATCCATGTCTCATTCGTCTCGCTTGCCCTGTCTAAAAGTAAGATCATGTTGCTTGACTGTTTTAACTTAAACGTCCATCCAACCCAACTAACAAGAACAACCGCTGTCGCTGTGTTTGTCAGTGTTAGTGGGGTAGTTTTTGTTTGATTTCGGTTACCGCTATTTGGTTATTGCCTGTGTCTCCGTCTCCGTCTGGCAATTGTTTTTCGTAGGCTTGATTGCGATTTCCGACTGCTGTGTTTTTTGCGTACGAAAATTTTAAATTTGTTTTTCAAAGGAAAATAATTTCTTTCAATTCCGCGGTGCAGTTCTTAAATAAAGAAAACGATAACATAACATTTTTTACGCGTTACGGTGAAGTGAATTTTTTTTTAATATCTTTGGCTCTGATGGTGCTTTATTGGTGATTGTTGCGCTGCTGTGTTCAACAGGGACTACATTACAACAACATACGAGTTAAAAAAAAAAACTATGGATAGGTATATTAGTATTCTTTTGAATAGTTAGATAGTGAATATTTTATAACATATCAATTCTTCCTAGGTGGCTTCAGAAGTCCGTAAAAATAAAAACCGATAAGTCATCGGATTCTCCGCAAGCTCCAACACTACAGCAAATACAGCAGGACGTCAACAATGACGATGAACTAGATTCTGATAGTTTCGAAGAATCTTTTCAAACAAACGATTTTAATACTGCGTAAGTAAACGAAAGAATTTGTATTTTTCTAATTCTAATAGTTTCTATTAATTGCATTCAGATCTTCGAAACAACAAAAAACAAGCGATTATTCTTCACCCTTATCAACTGGACCATCAACATCAAAAGTAAATCAAAGTGAGAATGACACTACTTCGTCAATAGGTCCAAAACGTAAGCAAAAGTTTCGCCAGATATGGTTGCAAAAATTTCCATGGTTGGAAAAAAAAACAACACGATGGGGCGAAGACAAACCATTCTGTAAGTGTTGTGCCAAATTTGTAACGATTAATATTGGAAACATTAAACGCCATAATGATTCCGAAATACATAAGAAGTCTGTGCAAGCGCTAAGGAAACAACCACAGATATTCCAAGCTGATGAAGAAGAATTTCTCAAGAGCAAAAAAAAACAAACTAAAGTCGGCAGAGTTGAAAATAATTTTATTTCTTCTTGAATTCAATTTGCCCTTTACATTAATAACTCCTCTTATTTTATTGATTAAAGCAATTGCTCCAGACTCTGAAATAGTAAAAGATTTAAAATGTGGCAAAACAAAAGCCACAGAAACAACAAACAATTTATTTCTTAAAGAAGGTCAAGAAGAGATAGCTAAGGTACTTAGATCTCAAAAATTTTCAATTATTATAGATGAAACCACTGATGTTAGTACTACAAAATGTTTGGTACTTGTGGTCAGGTATTTCGATAACATGTTGGGTAAGGTCATCGACAGGTTCTTCGGTCTTATTAAATTAATAAATGCTGGTGCTAAAACAATATTTGAGGAAATACTTAAATATTTTGCAAATGTCAATGTCCCAGTACAAAATATGATCGGATTTGCGTCCGACAATGCGTCAGTTATGATGGGGGAAAAGGGAGGTGTTAAGACACTTTTCAAAAACATTGAACCCAATTTATTTGTGATGGGATGTACATGTCACTCATTACATTTATGTTCAATTGCAGCATCAAAAAAGATACCACAAAATGTCGAAAAACTAGCGAGAAATATTTACCTTTTTTTCGCCCACAGCTCTAAACGACAGACAGACTTTCGTGAATTTCAAGAATATTTCAACATTAAGACCCATAAGATATTAAAAACATCTGCTACTAGGTGGTTATCGCTTGAAAATGTAGTGTCGCGAATCATAGAACAGTGGGTCCCTTTGAAACATTATTTCATTTCCTATCAGTTGGAACAGAATTCAGACCTAGCTCACAGCATTTATGCAGATTTGACAAACGAAGCAAAGTTATATTTCTATTTCTTACAATATATTTTAAAACTAACAAACAAAATTAATATTGAATATCAGTCGGAAGAACCCCGTATTCACGTTTTGCTTTCAACAGTGAAAATGTATTTTAAAACGATTTTGTCGAACTTCATTAAAAACGAATTTATTAATGACGCCTCTCTGGATACAATCAATTTTTGCAATGAAAATTGCTTTTTAGATTTAAAAGAAACTTACCTAGGGGCACAAGCTAACCTTTTAACTTGCAATGGTAGCTTATCAGAGGAAGCTATAAAAAATGTAAAAAGTAAGTGTAGAGATTACTACATTGAACTATGTACGCAAATAAGGAAAAGGGTAAAGTTTCAAGACAAAGTTTTAGAAGCCGTACAAATAATAAATCCGCAAAAAAAATCACCAAGTCTTACTCCACTCATTCAATTGTTCCCAAATTTAATTGATAAAAAACTCATAGATGATCTAGATGACGAATGGCGAACTCTTCTGCATCAAAACTTTTACAGAAGCGAGCTTAAATTTGAAGATTTTTGGTGCTCCACATTCAATTTAAAAACGTCTTTAAACACTCCCATGTTTCCCCTCCTAAAAATATTTGTAGGCTCTATTTTATGTTTTCCGCATAGCAGTGCCAGTGCAGAGCGTATATTTTCTCAGGTAGCATTGATTAAAGATAAAAAAAGAAACTCTTTGCTGACATCCACTGTCAATTCAATTTTAATGGCAAAAGAATTAATAAGGCATAGTAGCGCTATTGACTGGAATCCATCCAAAGAAATGTTATCAAACTACAAATAAATTAAGGTCGTAATAAATAGTTTAACGTTAATGTCGTCTTTTTATGTGATTTCCGTTATGAAACAAGTATTTGTATGGAGTAGTTGCATATTAAATATGTGTTCAATAAAAACCAAATAAATGAATTGTAATGGATTATGACATTTTTATTTTCAAAAAATAAATCCTAATTTATTAAATTGAAGTATAATCTAAGCCTCAACAAAACTAAAAAGAAAAAAAAAACAAAGACTTTTATTTATAAATAAACTAAAAAAATATATATATTTATGTGTATTGCTTTTTCCCCAAAATTATGCAAAAAAAAATTGAATGTACTGCTCTCGTTGTTTCTAAAACGACAGCACTGGGCCGGGCTAGCCAGCATGATAGTGCGGCTGAGACTCGAACGACGCTAATAGCCTCCTTCGAGTCTCGGTGGCACTGATGAACCCTTTTGGGCGGCTGTCAGGCGCCCATGGACGCGATCAGGATGGTGACCAATCGATGAGTAGCTTAGGTAGTTTCAAGTACTTTTAAATAAAATTAAAATAATAAAGAATTCAAGTTTTTCAAAGTTTCTTGAAGAATAAAAAACAAACAAAATTAAATATAGATAGATCTAAGGCCGAAAGGCAATAATTTGATGTATATTGTTTAGTTTAGAGCGCTCGCTAAGAGCCAGTAAGCTAGATTAAGATAAATGTTAGTTTTAAATTAGATTTAATGGTTTTTGTCTAGTATATAAGTTTAATTAAGAATACAAATAAAAATGAATTTAAAATGAAAAATGAATTTGCTGATACAGCGTATGTCTATGTGAGACAAGTCATTGAGGTTATCGAAGAAGTAGTCTCCTAGGATGGTTTTGCGCAAATGTGCCAGAGCTGGACAGGTGAAGAGAAGATGAAGAACGGTTTCTTCTTCCTCCTCATCCATGCAGCTTCTGCAAAAGTCGTTGTAGGGTGCTCCCATTCTGCGAGCGTGTCTACCTATCAAACAGTGTCCTGTTAATACTCCCACTACGGAGCTGATTCTGTTTCTACTTGTAGAGAGAAGTCTTTGAGTCCTTTTAGCATCTAGTTTTGGCCAGATTTGCTTGGATATGACGCAGGTATTTATGCTGTTCCACCTATTATTTGCAACCGGTTTTGCCTCTTTAAATAGGGAAAATTTGATCGATTGTATAGGAGCGTACGGTTCACTGTTGCTGTTTGATTGAAGGCCGCTTCCTTTTCTGGCTAGTTCATCCGCTTTACAGTTGCCCGGAATGTCGCTGTGACCTGGAATCCAGCACAGGGTTACTGAACATCTGTCCGCAATCTCGTTAAGAGATTCCCGGCATTGTTTTACCAACTTTGATGTGGTTGTTGATGTATTCAGGGCTTTTATGGCTGCCTGACTGTCTATGTAGATGACGATAGCTTTCCCGTCTATCGCAAACAAGGCCTCTCGAAAAGGGTTAGTCCAGAAAAAAGATGGCGTGCCGGTATTGTACCGCAGCGCAAGGGATAAGCGGCTCATCCACGACGGGTACAACGCCAATGCTCATGAGCTCCTCCGGTACCGCCATAGCGGAACGCGACAAAAAAGACACGGAAAAGCAATTCAGCCAACATGAAAGAGTGCTTCCGAGACTTGACCGGCGCTCATGGCCCCGCTCGGTGTAAGCGCTATAGTGTAAGCGCTATAGTGTAAGCGCTGTTCCTGCATTTGAGTCATGTTTCCGTAAGAGTAACAATGTGTATAATGTGTCAAAGTGCGTACTGTTTCCAGTTCAGGATGGAACGTTGACCAAAGTGGGAAATAAAAATTACTATTTCGGGAAACACGCATAATGGTATTTTAGCTATGAGTTGTAACCGAAATATGACCGATTTTTATTGAGCTGTCAAAATTTTTTTATGTGTCTGTTAGTTGGTTCGCACGAAACAGAAAATGTTAAATAGAAATCAAGGGATTTCCAATGAGAGATGTTATTGTGAATGACCCGCTATTTCGGTAGCTGTCACTTTTGAAGCTTTAATTCTTAGACATTTGACAAGAAGAAACTACGCCATTACTAAAAATGGAACGACACAAGCTTCAACAACGTCGTGTCTTTGCTGATTGGGTCCTTGAAATGCATGAAAATGATCCGGAATTCCATCGAAAAATCATTTTGACTGATGAGGCCCATTTCCACCTCGGTGGCTACGTCAACAAGCAAAATTGTCGCATCTGGGGCTCGGAAAACCCAAGAGTTATTGTTCTCCATCCCATCCTCAACGTGTGACAGTTTGGTGCGGATTATGGTCCGGCGGGGTCATTGGACATTACTTTTTCGAAAATGAGGTTGGATCAACAGTTACGTTGAATGGATTGCGCTATCGAGAGGTGATTAATGATTTTTTATGGTCGGAGTTGGATGGTATTGATCTGGACAACGTTTACTTTCAACAAGACGGCGCTTAGTGTCACACAAGCAACGAAAGCATTGATCTTTTACGGGAAAAGTTTCCGGGCCGTGCTATCTCTCGAAGAGGTGATCACAATTGGCCACCGAGATCTTGTGATTTAACACCTTGCGACTTCTTCCTTTGGGGCCACGTGAAAGATAAGGTCTGCGCCAACAGCCCATCGTCGATTCAAGACCTCAAAGATAAAATTTGTGAGGCTATCGAGGACATAGGGCAGCCACTTTGCGATTTGGTTATGGAAAATTTCATGAAAAGGATATGGTCCTGTATGCGTGCTCGTGGTGGCCATTTGGCTGATGTTGTTTTTCATTATTAACGGCATACCTTATTCTTTATTATGAAATAAACATCCGATCATTTATCTCAAAAAATGTCATTTTTCTTTGAATACCAAAATAACACCCCTTATACCAATATAAAACGTAAACACATAGCCTTCCCTATTCAATGGGAATGCTAAAGTACCTTATCGAACAAAATGTTATGGAGATTGTAGTGCAGGTAATAATATGCGATTTTAATAATTGCATATCTTCGAGTGCAACATATTCTTTGTTTTTTTTTTATGATGAATGAATCCAAATAAGAATCAGAATACGGCCATTTGCGTGCCATATGGATTTCTTTAGCACAGGGTGCATGTACATTCATTGAGAAAATGTTTTTTTGTTCCCGTTTATTACTAAGAAAAAAAAAATATATTTGGCGGAACAGGTCCGTAGGGACCCTTGGCCTAGCTTTGATATACCGACTTCAGCGCGACCCATGGAATGTTATTATAATGTTAAAATATGATCTGAGAATATGAAGAAGATAGGTTGAGACATTACAAATTTATTGAGCAACTTACAGACCCACTTACTGATTCAAAATGTAAAGATATAAAGGGCTTGAAATGACTATAATACCTTTTTTACATCTCTAATATCACGAAATATGTATGATTAAAAAAAAGTTCTGCATACATGTGTACATACCTGCAAATAATACAAATGTTGTCAGATAGCCGCAATTCTTCAGGAGTAGCATCTGGGTAGAGAGTGTTCATGTTGCGTATGGCCCTTCTTGACATTATAACATCACTAAGCGCTTTTTTAAAGCTCCTGTAAATATGAAGAAATGCAAATACAATCTTTGTCTACATTCAGGTATATACATAAATATATCTATATATATAAAATGGTGTGACGTCCGTGTGTGCACTCATAACGAATCGTTTGATTTTCACGATTTTGAGCTTTATGGATTGGCCCAAGGAAGGAAATAGGCCACCTTTTTTCGCGAAAACATGAAAATGGGATGAAATAGGTGATGAAATTTTATATGGGAAACCGGTCTTTGAAAAAAATAAACTGGATAGAAAACTACAATCAAATATTGATAGTTTTCGGCGGTTACCAGTCTTATTTGATCATGCCGCTAGTGAGAAGGTAAAACCTTTCACGACTTTATCGTAATGCACGACGAATGGCGACTGTTCGTGAAAACGAAAATCCATACGAATGCTAATATCACAAAAACAATAATGACGCTGCACATCGACTTTGACATTTTTGTTGATGACTCGAAAAACCGGTGGAGAGGTTGAATCACTTGCCATTGCGCAATGAAAGGTGTCCTTTTCCTTTAGTCATTCCATTTGAATTGGACGGACTTGCTATTGCGTGCGGTCAGATATCTATTGAAAAACATTGTGAAGAGTGAGGTTAACCAACTGCATTTGATTTCGTTCCGATATAATTGAACTTGGGTAATTTGCCACACAATTTAAAAACTGTACCATTGCGGTTTGATTGAAACATATCGACATTGTTATACTTTAGTTTAACTTTAAACTTCTTTTTTTTTTTACCGAATTACATGAAGAAGCATGTGAATTATTATTTTCATTACAACGAATTTTGGCGAAACGAAGTTCGTCGCCTCAGATAGTCTATTATACAAATAATATTATTCTCTTATGAAGTGGCCTTACATTTTTGGGACGTACATTTTTGGTGTCAAGCCTTTTAAATATAATAGAGAAGACAAAATAGGTCTGTTCTGTTCCCTTACTTTCTGGTTCAATATTAGCAGTATGTCACATTTCTCTCATGGCGAGAGAATTCGCCTAACGAAATTATAAGTAATCAGAAAGAAAAAGAACATAGGCGGAAATATTCTACTATCAGTAGAAAAAAGTATAAATTTATATTTAAGAGCAAGAGTTTAATGGATTCTAATGCAGATATTAAAAAAGTTCACTTCTTTTTCTTCTTGTATCTATTTTAATGCTATACAAACACAAAGTGGAAATAACATCAAATTAAAAGTGAGTTACAAAATAGTATTTGCATGTTTTGCAACCATCTGTCAGCTATAACCAACTAGCCCAAGGAATTTTCTTGTTTTGTATGGAGGCGAAATGTTTCGTTCTCTCTTTAGGCGTTTTTCTTTTTTAGTTCAGAGCTGAGCACTTAACTGAGCGTGCTCAGAGCATTCTCGTGTTTTAATTTTTCCTGTTTTTTTTTTTTGTGAAATGTGACTGGAAGCGTGCTTGTACATAAATACATGTGTAATCAGCATTTTCCTCAGGCTGATCAGTCAATTTATTCTGAGCTCATAGAGCGCTGCTCTGGACTAAAAAAGAAAAATTACTTTTGTGGCTCTCTAAATTTGACTAATGTGTTCAAATGCATTATCGTTAGGAAACAGACCTAATATAAATCAGGTACTAAAGTGTTCTACGCCCTCTAATGCGGAGGTTAGAAAGACTCGTCAAAATAATTGAGCCGCCTTTTTAAATAATGTCACGTGCTTTGTTTGCCCAAGGTTTTAGCTGGAGAAGAGTTTTTAATTCAGCAAACGCAAGCTTGTGAGAACGTACATTTGGCTGTTACGAGAATTATGAAACGTAGCAATCAGCTAACTTAAAGAATTTAATTTATATTGGTATCAATTTTATACGGATGGTATATTATTTGAGTTATTTTGTCATAATTATTGTATATTGTAATTTTTTGTTCTGTTTCTGTTTTTGAGGGTACGATAAATGTGTTTAAACTTAAGAATGCAATGTGTGTAACGAACAAGAAGACGATAAAAGTTGAAAACAATTAATGAGTATGCTTTTTATAGAGAGGCAATACATGAGCCGTATATTACAAAAATAATAATAATACATACCTCATCGTAAAGAACATTGGCCGAAACACAAACATTGGTAATGCATATATCTTTGCCATGATAACCACAAACAGAACATAAAGTAACACTTTGATTAATCCAATTATTAACTCCGTATACAAAAGGAATACCGCCTTATTTTCCCATGGATTTTCAGTCTGCATCTCCGCTGCGTGTAGTAAATACTTGATTCCTATACTTGCAATCACAGTTAATAAAATTCCATATTCAAATCCAAACACAAGTTGCACAGTTGGACCTCGAACGATTGTCGAGTTATAAGCATGCAGTAGTAGGTAATAATCCATGCAACCTAAGACTACCAACAGACTTAAAACTCTAACATGAAACAGCCACCCTAAGACTGGACTGCGTTCCATCTATAAAATAAAAATAAAATACGATTAGTTTCAGAAACTTATATAATTATTGAATGAATAGGAAACATATCGTAATATGTAAAAATTGCATTGAAGTCTGCCTAGAAATAATATAAATAAATAGGTCCGAAGGACCCTAGACCTAGCTTCTCACAGCCATTCCTTTTGTGTGAGCTTTTTATTTTTGGAACGAGTGGAAGGGATCTACGAGTCCAAACGGCTAATTGAGAGCTCTTTCAAGACAGAGTTATACTCTCGGATGTTTGTGAGACGTTCGAGAGAGGTGGCGCAGCGGAAAAAGCCCTAAGTTGGAATTTGGCTTTTTTTGGGATTCGAACCTGGGACCCCTCGCTCCAACACTATGCCACTGCGGCGAACTTTAAATGACAATACATTAAGTGATTTCCAGGAAGTAAAATACCTCGGAATCATCATGTAGGTTTGTATAAGAAATTTAAGTTTATCACAGAGTGCCACTAGAGCCAGTAGGCGTCTCTACGGCAGTCTAAATCCCACAATGACACGCTGCTTATGCACTATGATGATAAGACACATTATCACGAACGCGGCAGAAAAACTGGAACATTCAAATTGGACCAATGGAGTTGCGACACAGGACCCAAAAAGTACAGTCTGGTAACCGACGGTTCAAAACTGGAGTCCGGAGTTTGAGCTGGCGTCTTTGGACCCAAATCCTTTTCTTTAGCATGTGAAAGATATGCTATCTATTTAAATGCGTTCGATTTTAACTTTGTTGAGGGCAGAAAAGATGTTCGACACCATGAACAAATTAATTTCTATTAAATACAATCTGTAAAAGTAGTAATGGTCTGAATATTTGTCACATTAATGCACAGAGTCTAGGGAATAAGTTTGATGGGTTTGGAAAGATATCTGATAACAGTTTAGTTAATATATTATGCGTGTCCGAGACTTGATTGCACCCCAATTTAAAAAGTAGTTTATTTTCTCTAAGTGTATTAAAAAAGCCTTAACGAGCTAATTTATTCACACTACTGGAGGTATGTTGGGGACTATGCCAGGTCTAGTAGGGTTACACATTTTGACGGCTCCCAGTCTTGTGGCTATTATTTTATCAATATCCACAATGGCGAAAATAAATGCATCATAGCAAATTTGGACGTCATTTCACGTATCGTGGAAGATATATGTATTCTTGCACCTAAATTCATTCTTTCATCCAACTCTTATCACGATCTCATTTGTGCTACATTTGACGGTTGCGGCCACGCAGTGAGCGACAAGTGACCGAGCGACGTCGCTCTAAATATGAAATCGTATGGCGAAAACCACGAAAGTTTTAATTTAGTGTATCGTTGAGCGACCAAGTGTTTAAATGGAGCAAATAAGCGCGGAATGTCTGATTTCAGCTGGGTATTTCGATGACATCGAAACATTTGAGAGTTCGAGCAGCGATTGCATACTTAGGTTGGCTACAGAATGGTGATGAGATTCTTTCTAGAGGAAACTGGCAAACCGGGAGGACTTTTAGTAGACACTACTGCAAGAAGGTAGATTCGAATACTTCGGTAAGAGAGAACAACCATTTTAAGAATTTAAGCCATAAATTAATGGTTTTGTATTAGTCTATTTAAGGCGATTCCCTTAGGTTCCAGAAATTTTGAATCGTCGGAATAGTTGGAACAGGTTTTGCCAAAGTGTTCGCAAATTCACGATTAAAACGGTTCAGATATAGTTCCTAGTTGTAATGTTAGGACTCTTACATAATAGGGGCATAGTTTCCAGTAAGGATGTTTATTTTGGCCTAAATTTTCTTCCTGGAAGAGCTGGGATCAGACTTTTTTTTCGAAACATAGCGTTGACTTTGCGATAGTTGGTGCTTTTGTAACTTTTGCTTCTTTTTTCGTTGGGCATTGATTTGGAACATGGAATTTACTTGGATTGCTATAAGTTTGTAGGACTGAAACATTTGCTGGAGCACGTACGGCTTTATTGTTTTTACCGGCTTCTTCGCTTACTAACCGTATGCTGTGAGTTGTCCAACAAATCAGTTACTACTTTTTGAAACTTATTCCAATTTGCGCGTCAGTAATAAATTTAGAAACCGGTTTGATGAAGGTGCTGTTTGAATAAAGACGAATGCTGGTGAATATTTGGAAGTTTTCACTTCCATGAAGATGGTGGGATATATACCATGGAGATTTGGGAAGAAGTTGTGGGGATCTAAATGAAAGGCTATGTCCTATGGGTAGAAATTCCTATGGGTAGAGCTGTCATCGTTTAAAAGGGACAGATTTCCTTTCGGAAGCTACCTACCAAAGAACTCTAAAGCTGGCTCCAAGAGTTAAGGTCTCCTGTTAACCGGATGGGTATTTAGATTGAGTTGGTAATGTTGTCTATATCTGCAGCCGTGAATGGTTGAGTAGAGTGAATTAACACAAAATTTAAAGGTGAATTCACAGATAGGTAGAGGATGGGTTGATGAATCAATAAACCATTTCCATGTTTTGTATGAAGTGTAATTTGAGTTATTACGGAAGCTGTGTTACATGAGAAATAAGTGGTGGAAGATTTTTTGTTGGTTGAGTTATCGTTACAACTCCGCTGACCGAAGGTTGATCCAAATGGTGCGCGGGGTTCCTTGTGGGTTAACCCAAGCAGCGTAGTCGTTGAAGTTGGTGATGTTTGATGGTGGGATTGATTGTGGGTTCTGAACTGGGTGTGGGGTAATTGTGTTGGCTTATGTTGGACGGGCTTGGATGTTCTAAGCTAGAGTGTCTTGTTGTGGTTGAAGTTGAATACTTTGAGGTAGATTGGGTTAGCTGGTTTGTTTTCAGATTATGGCTATTGGGTGCACCTAGTGAGTGTGCATTATCGTGTGGGTTCTGGAATTGAGGTTGGTGATATTATTGGTATCGATTGCTGAGATTGACGACGTTTTATTGAAAAGCGTTTACAAGCTTTGCAGGAGAGCGGATGCTCTTCGCAGTTTGCACAAGAATCACGAGTAGAATTGTGGTGGCTATGGGGAGGGAGGTTGCATTTACCACATGAAGGATTATTTTTGGACCTGCTGTTTGTATTAATAATTTTGAAACCGCATAGGGTTAGGGAAATATTCCCCCAATTTACTTTTGTACCAGCAAGTATTTACCGTACTTGGTAGGGGTCTCTTTGCCTTCTATAGGATTTTTTGAATTTGAACTCGCCTATCCTTACTTGTGGTTTCAATTCGTTTATCATTTCTTTTTCGGTAACGTTTATTTAATATAGTGCGTGAACCCTGGCTTTGGATGAGTTTAGTTATGAATGCAGTTACACAACGATCGGACTAAGGTTAGAGCGGGTTTTTTTCAGCAACTTTCTGTGATTTAGCCAGAATCTTGAGATAACCATCACAATGTTTTGTAATCTGCTCGTAAGCCGTACTGATTCCATCTATAGCTTTTTTAAACAAAGAGGAAAGGGTTTTCCTTCTTTTGCGCGTGGATTACAATAAATTTGGGGTTGGATGAATTTGAATTAATCTGAATTGGATTAACTCAATTAATCACTCAACGTTTCGATTTTCATCAAAATCGTTTAAGCTTTGTTTAAACTAGATTTCTGGAATTGAATTATCATTACAAACTGGAGACATATCTACAATTCTAAATAAACACGTTTTTTAAGCTTCCCTATCATCGTAATATTAATTTCATGATAATCGTAGGATTAAAAAAATAGTTTAAACTCATATAATATACATATTATGTACTTACAAAATCCACCCGTTCTTCAGCTAGCCAATGAAATGATTTTAAGAAAAGCAACACGGTAAAAAGGGCCACAAATCGCGGATTGAAATCATCCCTAAACACGGTAAATGCTAAGCATGTCTCTGTTAACGCATACCAAAATCTCTCCAGCAAGTGCTCAAATTCAGTTGATCGTAGTGTCCCCAAAAATACCTTGAATAGTTAAATATTATCAAAATAGGGAAATGTCAAAAATAATTACAAAATTTTACCTTTCTCAGTAATTTTCCAAATATAAAAACCACGACGAAAAATTGGATGTAAATAACCTGTAAAAAAAAATTGGAATTATATGTGTACAGTATGTTCTTCTAAATATTTCAGTAATTCAGCAGGAATAAAAAAAGACATAGCTCCTGCTGTTGTTTAACCTGTACAAGAAAGAATATGTTAGTCGAATGGAGACAAAAAAAAGATCACTTAGTGTGCCGACCCGCGCCGATATAAGGATGGACGAACAATTTTTTTTTTTATTTCAGTATAACTATAGTTTCCTAAATTGTGGTGCTTGTTGCTTTCCAGAAATTCTGGAGTAATACATATAAATAACGAATATGCGTGAATCTTTCTAAACAAATAAACAAAATAATTATATTGATGTGGATTAAATACATCAATGGAAAACTTTTTATATTAAATACAACACGCCAGAAGTTCTAAGGTTTATAGAATTGACATATGTATGTGGGAAAAAAATTAATAGAGTTGATAGCATTAGAAGCATATCAGAAAACAGAACACGTAAAATATCTCGGCGATAAAATATAACTTTTTCGTTTCTGAGACGACGTCGGAGAAGTTTAATTTGACCAATTTGACAGGAAAACCGACAAGGATTAACTGTTCTCAACTTCAGCTATATATCTCCTTTTCAGCTTAGTCGATAGTACAGTAGAAATTTGTGACTATTTTCCAAATTTAAGTTTTATTATAGTCACCACATGGTGTGGTTAATAAGATGGTAACTATTTGACATTTTTGTTACCATTACGTGTCTCAAAGATAGAAATTAATATCATTTTCAGTAACATTTGAAAACACACAAAAACTGTAATGTTGCTATCTTATGTTACCACTTAACAGCTACGCGAACTAACTGCGCACAGTCTGAATTGTTTTTGCAAGCAATCTTCAGAAACTAATGTCTGCTGTAGGTGTACACAGGCGAAGTAGGTACAGCATTTATACTCTCACACGCAACATGCTCCTTTTAATGTAGGCGTGCGGCGTGCACGAAAAAAACATCGTTATTGGTTTATTCATGAACAATGAACTTATCTGAAGAGAATCGAAATATGTAATCTATTTTAGAATACGTATATATGTACTCAGTACCTAATAGAGTTTTTATACTAACGAATTAATTTTTATTATTATTATTATTATTATTATTTATTAACAGATAATTAAAATTACATGGTAATATTGAAGTTACTGAGCCTAGCTGCGGAGACTATTGGCTCTATAGTTAGTTAGTGTTTATATGGAAAGGTTAGCTCTAGTGTATTGAAAATTGTTTTCCGTTGTAGTGCAACATCGAATAAACTTTTAATTGTAAAGGGTGATTTTTTAAGAGGTTTAGAACTTTTTTTAAAAAAAAAACATAAAAAATTCGAAAAAATGAATGAAATATTTATTTGAATCGATAGTTTGAACCTTGCAATTTAATGTTTAAAGATAATTTCATGCAAATGTTGACCGCGGCTGCGTCTCAGGTAGCCCATCCGCTGAGTCCAATTTTGGCATACTCTTTCACACATATCGGCCGGTATCTCACGAATGAATGCATGGATGTTGGCTTCCAGTGCGTCAATCGAAGCGGGCTTGTCCCTATACACATTAGCCTTGGCATACCCCCACAAAAAATAATCTAATGGTGTCAAATCGCACGATCTAGGCGGCCAATTGACCGGCCCGAAACGTGAAATTAACTGTTCACCAAACTCGCCTCGCAATTGCGCCATTGTTTCGCGTGCTGTGTGGCATGTGGCACCGTTTTGTTGAAACCACATATCATGCAAGTCAAGAACTTCCATTTCGGACAAAAAAAAAGGTTTGTTATCATCGCTCGGTAGCGTTCACCATTGACAGTAACGCTGCGATTCGCATCATCTTTGAAGAAATATGGCCCAATAATGCCGCCGGCCCATAAACCACACCAAACAGTGGGGATGCATTGGTAGCTGTTGCAATGCTTCTGGCTGATCTTCACTCCAAATGCGGCAATTTTGCTTATTTACGTACCCATTCAACCAAAAATGAGCCTCACCGCTGAACACAATTTTTCGATAAAAAAGCGGATCCTCGGCCAGCTTTCCAAGAGCCCATTCACCAAAAATTCGGCGTTGTGGTAGGTCGGCTGGCTTTAGTTCTTGCACCAGCTGTATCTTAAAAGACTTTACGCCCAAATCCTTCCGCAAAATTTTCCACGTAGTGCTGTAACAAAGGCTTAACTGCTGGGAACGGCGCCGAATCGACATTTCGCGGTCTTCTGTCACACTAGCTGATACGGCCGCAATATTTTCTTCACTACGCACAGTACGTAAACGTGTTGGTGGTTTAATGTCCAACAAAGTAAATTTGGTGCGAAATTTGGTCACAATCTTCCGAATAGACTGCTCAGAAGGTCGAGAATGCCGATCATAAAATGGAAGCAGCGCGCGATGAACATTTCGAACCGAGCACGAATTTTGATAGTAAAATTCAATAATTTGCAAGCGTTGTTCATTTGTAAGACGATCCATGGTTAAATTGCAAACCAAAGTGAAGCTGTTTGACAGTGACACAAGGTACTAAACACACGTCAGCTGTCAAAACCAGTGTTACCAAAACCAAACCAGCTAAAAAATCACCCTTTACTTTTACTATGTGCACCGCTCTGCTTTCCGGTGTTTCCATATTTTAGTAGGATCAAAAAAAGGATGCTTTCTGATTGGAATTATATATAAAATTATAAAATTAGTCCCTGGGAAAATAATAGTAGGTTAGGTCAGGTTAGCGGGGCAGTTTGCATTACATGCAATTTCACCCAGAAGCTATATGGGCCCATCGTGATTACCCTCATATAGTAAATGTTACCTGCATTACAATTTTCATGGCATTTTGTTCGTTTAGGTGCTTTAGCATCCCCACTAAAGAGGGAAAGATATGTGCTTACGTTTTATATTGGTAACAGTATTTCTATTTTAAATTTTTTGTTTCGTGCGACCCAACTTAAAAAACACATGGAAACAAATTTGACAGCTCACTAAAATTCGGTCACATTTCGGTTACAAGTCATAGCCAAAATACTATTATGTGTGATTCCCGAAATAGTAACTTTATGAGCAAAAACTTATTCCCCACTTTGATCCTGCACTGGGTATGGGAACTCCGAATAACAGGTGACCTTCGGTTTTATCTCTAGCCTTCCCGTATCATTCCGGCTCCGGCATGTGTGACTTTTCTTTCCCCGAAATAATATTTTTCTATCAAATATACAAAATTTACAGACAGATGCCTCTGAAACCGCATCGACCTCTGATGTTGGTGTTGAACAACCAAGTAGCCCCGAAGGTCAGCATTACTTGTGCCGAAGAGCCAAATGTGACCCTAACTCCTCGGTCTGCTGTTGTGAAACCGAACCCCCTGCGTATGGATGACGATGTCATGTTGGCTCCATCCATCAATCAGGGCTATAAATTTAACAAAGTAAATTTGTAAGGGTCAGCGGCTTTGAAAAAAAGACACTTTAAAAGCGTGGCGTAGACAGATATTTTAATGCTCCAAACCAACCTTTATATATGCGGTTCGTGAGGAGGTACTTGATATCACGCTTGACAGTCGATTTATTTCTAGTTGTATTATAAATTCACATGTGTCTGATGAATCGTCGTTATCAGACCACCAGCATATTAGGTTTGATACACACTTGCCCGAAATAGATACGACCCCAAATCGGCGGACTAGAATATGTATTAAGAACTTCTCCTCTCAAAAACTGATATGTTTGTCTCATCAATTGAGACCGTATGGTACCTTGATGTAGCAACTTACCACCAACTTAAGCAACTCAGCAGGAAGGTTAGAAAACTCTTCAATAGAGCCAAACTAACCAAAATGTGGGAAGAATACAGATCCGCTCTCACAGAATACAACTCAGAACTGAGACGATCGAAATCGAAAGGGCCTCATGGAGAAAATGCTGCGAAAACATAGCACACATGCCAGTTGCAGTACTTATCCATAAAGTTCTGAGAAAAGATCATACAAATTGTGTAAGTCTTCTAAAGAAAGCAGATGAAAATTACACGACGGACCGAACGGAAAACAATTAAAACCCTACTTCAAGTTTATTTGCAATGTTCGTCCATCAGTGAATAGCACGAAAACTCATACGACTTTCAACATTGAGTCAACGTATATAGAATCTAGTAGAGTTAACAGTCTATCTGGTAAGATTTGCAGTCCAGATAAGGTTAGTTGGACAGTTAGCTGCTTCAAACCTTTTAAAGCCCCTGCTGGTGAAGGCATTTTCCCAGCCAGAGGGTTATTGACGTAATACTGCCAGCAATTCTAACATTATTTCAAGCAAGTCGTGTTTTATTTCGCTTGAGTGATTTTATGAATTCTGTTTTGTATTCCTCATTTTGTTATCATACAATCATCACACATCGTCTTTAAAAAAAACTGTTAGTGTCTAGTCCGCGACACACTCAAACGCATCTGACACCAGTTTAGATTTGATAAGAATATTTTCAACAAAACAATCCACCTTTGCAGTTGTCTTATTCGTATATAATATATAAATGTGCACAATGAATTTACTCTCTTAGTTAATAGTCTATTAACGGTAGTTTTTGTACATTTTGGAAATAAATGTATGTATAGAAAAATCATGCAAGTTGAAAATTAAAATTACTGTGCCTTATACCTATTTCCGACAGGTTTTGATGTGGCACAAATGTATATTTCTATCTGCCAAATCATTCCCATTAGAATATTTACAGGATCGACGTCTCTCTAATAAAAAAAAAAAACTAATACAGAAGAATGGTCGGAAAAGTTAGAAGATATTTAGTTGTTTATTTAATGTTGTAGTTGAATAAGAAAGAAATTGGTTCCCACATATTTTATTATTAAGCCTTATATGCCAAACTATTTCATAAATACATACTCATCACTTATCTCCACGTCGCCAAAACTTATGTTATGTTATGTTATATATATTCTATTAGTGGACGCTAGTGCGCTGGACTACTCAGCGAGGGTCTCAGATTACTGAAAAACCCAAACATCATCTTATGTTTTCGTCACTGCGACACCTGGCGAAGCGACAGGTGTATCCGAGATTATAACTTTCCTGAAAATTTCTCAATTTAGTCGTTCGCCTCAGCATACAAACACACGATTGTACGGATTCACTTGTCATGGGAAAGACCCGACAAAAAACAGATGAAAAACTGTGAAATCGTTTATCAAAAATGGTTTAAGCAGCACGAGCTTAACCAGTTGATTTACAAAAAAATATGCCATCAAATACTAATTCACAACATTTTAAAGAGTTACAATCAGATACTACTTTAAATGGACCATTCACAACATTCTTAGCAAATTCTAGCCACCGTAGTTTCTATATAATGAAAAAGAAATTGGAGAACTATCGGTATATAGTTATCCCAACTTGAACTCGATTGAGAATAGGAGCTGGCTGTCTGCAGAAACTTATTCCTGCTTCGTTACTAAATTTTAGGTCCACGTCACTTTCCATACTATTAATTCGCTTACGAATATGTAGAACCCTGCACAATGTTATACGAGAAATTGATTTGTTTTTGAATTACATATTATAATACTTACTGCCATCGAAATGTTGGACTTAGTGATATACACAACAGAAGGATAGAATTGTTTTTTCTTATAAAATGCATTTCCGATAACTATACTAGTAAAAGCAAAAGTTAGTGCTGAAAGATATACTGTGGATATTTGCATTTTTGTAAATCAAAACGATCTTATTTAAGAACTTCGCATTAATAAAATGTTAGTTCATCAGAGTTTACAAAATACAGGCAGATAAACTTATTTTGTGTTGTGATTTGTGATGTGAATGGTTGGCCTAGTGACTTATCAACTGAAATACTGAAACCAGAGATGAATTAATTTAGAGATGCATATCTTTCGTACGTTTATCGCCCCAAAAGCCAAAACCCATTTGTTTACGTTGTTGTTTTTGTAATTTCAACCTGCCTGTGAATACATGAGAGCGACAAGAGAGCATTTGGTAAATGTTGTATGACATTTTTCCTTTGACGTTAAAATCAAAGAGGATCCAAACTAGAGGGCCAACTCCCGTGCACCTACCCGATTTTCCCCGCAAATTTTGAATGACAGCCCTCTCTCGCGCGCTCTTTTTTCTCCTGTCTGTGAATACATGTTATTAATGGCCGCCGAGTGGAACTTTTCCAATAACAAACAATTTGTAAATGAATTTATAACAATAAATATAAAAGGAATAAATGTTGAGTATGGTGTTTTAGATAGCTTTACTTGTTCTCTATCCATCTTATGCGCCAAAAAATGTTCATCCATTCACATTTAAGGTTTTTTTTAAATTTTTCTACATGAAAAATCTTTTTGACAACAAAATTCATGAAGCTACCTTGGGGAGTTGTTCCAAAAATAGGTTAATTCCATGCAATTTAAACCCAAGTTTTCACTAGGGCAAAAGTGAATTCCTTAAAATATTCCCAAACATTGCATAAATTTCTATTACGCTTGGTGGTTGTTTTCAACTTGGTTTTTTAGCACCGTATTTGTACAAAATGAAAATATTATTAGGAATTCTGTGGTTTAATAAGAGTGAACAGTGTTGATGTTACTAAGGAACAGAAAAAATGGAAACTTTATTCATATTTAAAAAAAAAATATGTTATTCTCGGAATGTAAATTCGTAAAAACAAGTACATATGATTAAACTCCTAGCAAATAGATAATATAATGTGGTGTTTAATTTGATCCGATTTCAGATTTTGCGTATTCAATCGAACGTAAGAATCTAAATTGTTTTGTTAATTTTCAGATCCCGTATTTCTATAGGTAATGTGCTTTTGCATTTTGAAATGTTCACTGATATTTTTATAAGCCTCTCTAAATTATTAATTAACAAAAACAAGTGCAAGAAGTGATATTTCAGAACACTTTTTTGCCCTCAGAGCACTTTTGCGAATCTATATATTTTCTTAGATTTGTTTCAGATTTACCAATACAAGTGCATTTGAGTTTGACATCTGGTGGAGGCTGTTTACATTTGCGTGCATTTTTTCTACAGCTAAGAAAGGCATTGCATCGGGTGGATCTATTTTCGTAAATTTATATGTGTGGAAATATTAAGAAATCAACTGGGACGGAAATTTCGAATGTTTTAATATAAAATTTAACCAGTAAATGGTAAGCGCATAGAAAAAGTGTCGAAGACTACACATATTCAAGTCGCACGAATATCAACACCAAAAAGAGCAAGAGCGTTTTTATGTTTGATTAGGCACACGAAATCTGAAATCTGAAGAAGCCCAAACGAATACCACATAAGAAAGTCCCTAAAGAATTGAATTGAAGTGTGTGTTGTATTATCAATAGGTACTTTCTAAAAATCTATACCGATTTTTTTTTTTAACATGGGATTTACCAGAAAACGGAAAAAAAATTTCGAATTTAACAAATATACTTGAATACGTTATTGTGCAAATATGCATTTTACGTACCATTTACAGATTAAAAATTATGCTAAAACTAAAATATCTTTTTTCCCACAGTAAAAAAACGCTTTCCCCAAACTTTGCTAAAATATCTACTTTGTTTCAATATGGCTTCGAAATGAAAATCGACGAAAAACATTTTTTTTCTTTAAAGTATACCTGCAATAAAAGCTTGAAGTTACAAAATCTCTTTTAAGAAAAGTGGAAGAACCGTATAAGTTGATTTTTCTCTGATTAATATCATGACATAGATTTCTGCTAGATACTGAAAAAAAAAAACTATGATTATATTAAGGTATTTGGCATTGTGAACAAATTATATCAGGAATTCCTTTTTCCAACAATTTCATAAACTATAAGAACTTTTAAACTGAGCTGCGATGTGAACGCCGTGTAACTAAAGGGTACCAAAAATGTTGAACACAGTCGCCCCCACTTACAAAATGGCCTCGTGATTGACATTAATTGCCTGCATAGGATTTCCTAAGTATGCGTGCGGCAGCAATGGCGCTCCTTTGATTTGTACAGGCACTAATACTTAGGAATTCCTATGCAGGAAAAGCAGCTTGTAGGCAAATGTACCGTTTCTGCTCTCAGTTGGCCCTCTAGTTTAGATCCTCTTTGGTTAAAATGGCAAACTAACTTCACAATAGGTACCAAAGATAATAGAATAGAGTTACATAACTTTCCAATGGAAAGGCGGCTGCCGACAAGCTGTTTTCCAGAAAAATTCAGGAAGTCACATAAGGCGTTTTTCTTTTTTAGTTCAGAGCTGAGCACTGAACTGAGCTCGAGCATTATGAGCGCGCTCTGAACCGAGTGTGCTCAGAGCATTCTGATATTTTTTTTGTTTTTCCTGTCAAATGTGACTGGAAGTGTGCTTGTCATGTTTAATCATCTTTTTCCTCAGGTTGCTCAGTTAATTTATTCTGAGCTCATAGAGCGCGCTCTGATCATGCTCTGAACGAAAAAAGAAACACAAATTTGAGCTCTGATGTATCTGAGCTAAAAAAGAAACACGAAATTTTTGTATAACAGTTCAGGTTCTGCTCTGAACTAAAAAAGAAAAACGGCTATACACTTGCTTATTTCTATTCTAGGATATGAGAGTTCATGAATTGGACTTTAATAGGTGTTTTTCTTTTCTAGTTCAAAGTAGAACCTGAACTGTTATACAAAAAGTTCGTGTTCCTTTTTTAGCTCCTCTTGCCGCTGGCCCCCTCCGTTTTTTTTTTTTTTTTTTTTCAAATTCGCCATTTCGTTTTCCTATCAGTGTTATGTCAATTTAGAATCCGTGTGAGCTTCAACAAATAAAGCAAAACAAAAAAAATGTGGTGAATTTCTTTTGACAGAAGTCGAGTGACATACTGTCAAAATATGGAAAACGAATTGTATTTTTCCTCCAACAAATTGAGGAAAATTAATAATTAAATACATTTTTCTTACATTTAAGGAAGAAGCCGACGTTGAGGTTATCGCTAACCTTACCATATATAATGGATCGCACTGGAGACAACGAAGAATATCAATCGGAATCGATATAAGTAAGCCATACTATTCAATGAATTTGTCTCACTATATATTATATTTAATTATTAGATATTTCTTCAAGGTTTGTTAAATAGCAAGCTCCCACTCAAGATCATGCTAGAGAAGCCCTTGATTTGTCCACGATGCAGGAGAACACACGCCATCAAGATTGTATGGCCAAAGTCAAGGAATACGAAACACAATTGAACAGGCGAAAGTTGAACACAATCGTATCGATCACGAAGAGCGTAGGAAGACCCTGATTGTAAGTTGGATTTGAATTAACATGAACAAATATCAAGACCAATAGGCAAGGCGCCGCTATGAAGATCAATTGTCGCAGCAGCAACGTATCCAGGAGGACAATTTCGAAAGGTAACAATATAGTAAAAGTTGTGTGAATTGATTCTTAACACTTACTAGGCAAGAGGAAGGTGTTGCACTCCAAGAGGCAATGTTCCGGCAAACCATCGAACACGAGATCGAATTGAAGGAGAAAAACCGTATTAAACTCCTCGAGCACGAGATGAGAACCAAAGCCAAGGTTGACAGGGAGAATCGGGACATCAACAAGAACAGATTAATCTAAAGGCACAAGAAAATCGCATCAATGTCATCATCAGCTGTTCCGAAATCCAAACATATCCCGAATTAATTAGGCACCAGTTGGCAGAAACGATACACGCTCTGCGCTACTGCTCTACGTTCAAATACAAAATGACGTTTAGCCAGAACGTCAATAAAAACAAAAACCAAAACAAAAAAAAAAGATAGACCTTCTGTCACAGCAGGGTTGGTGTCGAGGGAATATGGAAAGTGTTATACTGCAAAACACCAATGGTTATCTCGTAAAAGAGAACATGATTGAGAACCAGGAAAAGCGGTTATTTAACAATGAGAAAAGGGAATGGTTGAACAATGAACTTCTTTGTTCAACGCTGGCGCAGAGAATCAGAAAGAAAAAGGTCACTTTCAAAAGTCAAAACGCGCAAGTAGCCGACGGTTGGTTTGTAGATTGGCTCTCGTTAACTGCCAAATCAAAATACGAAAAAAACCAGTAGTGAACAAAGAAGTTTTCATTTTTGTGCAAAATTTATAAAGTGAAGGTGTAAAATATACATATAAAATTACACAAAAGAAGAAGAAATAACTGAGGAAGAAGTGCTAAAGAAGTGCTCGGATTGCAAGCCGGCATTAGTCGAATAGTGAGAACGTTCCCTAAAAATAAAAATCTGCCCGAATTGTACTAATTCGGGATAAAACTACCGAAACAGGAAACAAGGAAACAGTTCCTGCAACACAAAAGCGGTAGTTGGATACCGCAAACAGGAACCGCTCGGTGGCGCAAGTGGTAGCGGTGACGGCAACCGTGCAAATGGCACAATCGCCGATGAAAATACTCAACTGTTCGTGAGTAGAGATGAACTTCGGTGCATCTTTGAATCACTTAAAAACAAAAAGTCGGCGGGAGTGGACGGTGTCCCAAACGTCGTATTAAGACACCTGCCGCTAGAGGCGATAGATATCTTCGCCACGCTATTTAACAATGCGCTGAATAATGCATATTATCCGGAGCAGTGGAAAATAGCGGTGGTACACCCTATCCCGAAAAAGGATAGAGATAGGACGAACCCTGCTAATCTCCGGTCAATTAGTTTGCTTCCGAATGTTAGCAAGGTATTCGAGAAAGTCGTCAATAGATCTCTTTTGAAATGGGTTGAGGAAAATAAGATCATTCCGGAAAACCAGTTTGGCTTCAGAGCGGGGCATGACACTATTCATGCCGCGTCGAAACTGGTTTCCGACATTCAGTGGAATAAGAGTAAGAAACAATGCACGGGTGCCTGCCTGGTCGACTTTGAGAAGGCCTTCGATACCGTATGGTTGGAGGGGCTCTTCTATAAGCTGACCAGATTGGGCATTCAAAAACCTTTGCTGTATATGATTTATGACATGCTAATGGGAAAGAAGTTCGTGGTCAAAGCTGGCAACGTGACTTCGAGCAGGGTTTTTGAAATTAAAAACGGCTTACAACAGGGAGCAGTGAATTCTCCGGTCCTGTTTAATATTTACACAAGTGATCTGGTGGGTTCCCTCAGACATGCTATAGCGTACGCGGACGATTTAGTGGCGTACAGGTCAGGACCAAAAATCGAGGTCATTAACATCCTTCTGCAGCGTGACTTCGAACAAATAAAGAGGTATTGCGATGATTGGAAGTTGAAAATCAATTTCCAAAAATCGGAAACAATCCTGTTCAGAACTACATTGGCTGGGGCCTCTGGGGATACCAGAAAAAACTGGAGAAAATTAACAATTATTGGACAGCAGGGGCAGCCGTTGGCGGTGAAAAACGTGGTCCGGTATCTTGGCATCTGGCTCGACCAGTATCTGTATTTTGACAAACATATAGCTGCTTGTCTGGCTGGGGCTAAGAGGGCCTACGCTCTGACAAGGAGACTGTTTCGCAGCAGTCAACTTGACTCTAGGGTGAAGCTCATTTGCTACGTGGCCCTTATAAGGCCTATCATCGCTTATGGCTGTCCTATGTGGTTCAATATAGCGCCGTTCTATATGGAAAAGATTCGGGTGTTTGAGAGACAATGTCTCAGGGCCTATCTAGGGTTGTTTAGAACTCCTGAATCGCAGTACATAAAATACTATCCCAACAGGACCCTATACAATGGGGCTCGACTGAATAGGATTGACAATTTCCTTATTAAGGTGATTCGGAGGCACGTCGCAAGGGCGATGGCCAGCGATAATAATCTGATCTCAGGGGCTTACTACCCCAATTTAATGTACCACGAGAGTACGCTTCGGTCTGGCTTTATCCCGCCTGAGGCATTTCTTCATGTTGACATGAAAGGGTTAGTCCAGACAAAAGATGGTGTGCCGGTATTGTACCACAGCCACGAGGGATAAGCGGCTCATCCACGACGGGTATGCCACCAATGCTCAGGAGCTCCTCCGTTTTAGCACCGCAATTGCGGATCGGGATAGGGTCGATACGGTAAAGCAGTTCACCGAATTTTGGTGGCTTAAAGAAGAGGTGAGGGTTGATACGCTCTCCCGGGCCGGTGCGCTACTATCGTAGCATCCTCCCTAGTTTTAAGCTAGATTAAGTTTGTAGGTTAAGGCTTAGAGTAGGGGGTCTTTGAGAGGTGCCGGGCTAACCAGCATGATAGTGCCACCGAGACTCGAACGAAGCTTATAGCCTCGCTCGAGTCTCGGTGGTAATGATGAACCCTTGTGGGCGGCGGTCGGGCGACCATGGACGCGATCAGGATGGTGACCAATCGATGAGATTGCTCACCACCCTGATTATAAGTAATTTAGCTTAAGTAGCTTAGGTAGTTTTAAGTAGTTGAAAGTAAAAAAATAATAAAAGAATTCAAGTTTTACAAAGTTTCTTGGAAATAAAAAACAAAACAAATCGTAGAAATAGATAAATTTAAGGCCGAAAGGCAATAATTTTAAGGATATTGATAAGTTTAGAGCGCTCGCTTCGAGCCAGTAAGCTAGAATAAGATAAATGTTAGTTTTAAATTAGATTTAATCGTTTTTGTCTAGTATGTAAGATTAAAAAAAAAGAAAACAATAAAAATGAATTTTAAAGTTAAAGTTAAAGTGCTTAAAAATTGGGCCGATTGGCCAGCCGAGGCAGCCATTTGAATGAAATTATTTTCCATTATTAACCGGAAGGATTGTACTTTCAAATAAAAAAAGAAATTTGAGAAAATATTCAGTAGTTTTTTTTTATAGCATTTTCAAAAAAAAAAAGTTATTTGGCGGACCCTTTAGTTCGAGTTGTCACTAAAAGTGCAATCTTATATGGATCAGATATAAGTTTCTTTTTTTGCTAAAAGCGAGCGACGCAAGTTGAGCACGGATCAACTGTTACAGATAAATCGTATTCACTGTCGAATAGCCAAGGACACAAGACACCACAGAAGGCTTCGTGTGGGCGAAAATAAATGGAATCCATATCTACCAAGCTTGACGTCAAACGAATACCAACATATGCTGGACAACCTAACCTCGCAAGCCCTTCAGTGAGCCCCATAATAATAAGAACAACCTTTCAACAATGCCCGGTCACTTTAAGACTGACAAGGCTCAATCTAAACGTGGAAAACCACGTCGGCGTGAGGAGGCTGACATTAGCGCTTGGGGTTCGGCATACAGAATGGTAATGACCAAACTAAAGGGCAACAGATCCCTTCCAATAACATCTCCAATACGAAGTACTATGTGCGATATTGTAAGAGAAGTCAGTGCAAGACGAGCCGCTCCAGGCATGCAGCAAGATATGCGATGGCATTTCGTCGGCAATAAAAGCGGCCAGATATGTTTATGATGACGATGCATAAGTTCGAAGGAAAAATTTGGTCCTGCTACTAAAAGGGAGAAATCACAAGGAGAACTATCGTCCTATCGCTCATTTGGACACCAAGGTAAAGATTCTCAAGAAATCTAAAATAGATTACTCGCAGTGGCAGACGAGAAAAGGGCCCTTTCAAACTATCGATTGGGTTTTAAGAAAATGCGATCTTGAGCAAAGTTAGGATTGCAAAAAGCGCCATCGTGGGGGAAAGATGGCTCTACGGGACAAAGTACTACTGTACAGTACTCATACTGGATTAAAAACGATTTTCCCAATTTTAAGTGTTGTTTGTTTCTGAATTTCGGTTTATAATTTAAAAAAAAATTGTTGTATTGCAAGTTTGGGGAAAATTTAACCTTAATTTTGGCCACGAGAGATTCTATTATAGAAATTATTGCCATCCGGGAAAATTGATATATCTTCAATCACGATGCTAATCGAAGATGGGTATGTTGTAAAGGGTGATTTTTTAAGAGGTTTAGAACTTTTTAAAAAAAAAAACACAAAAAATTCGAAAAAATGAATGAAATATTTATTTGAATCGATAGTTTGAACCTTGCAATTTAATGTTTAAAGATAATTTCATGCAAATGTTGACCGCGGCTGCGTCTCAGGTAGCCCATCCGCTGAGTCCAATTTTGGCATACTCTTTCACACATATCGGCCGGTATCTCACGAATGAATGCATGGATGTTGGCTTCCAGTGCGTCAATCGAAGCGGGCTTGTCCCTATACACATTAGCCTTGGCATACCCCCACAAAAAATAATCTAATGGTGTCAAATCGCACGATCTAGGCGGCCAATTGACCGGCCCGAAACGTGAAATTAACTGTTCACCAAACTCGCCTCGCAATTGCGCCATTGTTTCGCGTGCTGTGTGGCATGTGGCACCGTCTTGTTGAAACCACATATCATGCAAGTCAAGAACTTCCATTTCGGGCAAAAAAAAGTTTGTTATCATCGCTCGGTAGCGTTCACCATTGACAGTAACGCTGCGATTCGCATCATCTTTGAAGAAATATGGCCCAATAATGCCGCCGGCCCATAAACCGCACCAAACAGTGGCTTTTTCGGGATGCATTGGTAGCTGTTGCAATGCTTCTGGCTGATCTTCACTCCAAATGCGGCAATTTTGCTGATTTACGTACCCATTCAACCAAAAATGAGCCTCATCGCTGAACACAATTTTTCGATAAAAAAGCAGCGATGAACATTTCGAACCGAGCACGAATTTTGATAGTAAAATTCAATAATTTGCAAGCGTTGTTCATTTGTAAGACGATCCATGGTTAAATTGCAAACCAAACTGAAGCTGTTTGACAGTGACACAAGGTACTAAACACACGTCAGCTGTCAAATCCAGTGTTGCCAAAACCAAACCAGCTAAAAAATCACCCTTTATCTTGCCATGATATTTATTAAATTTAAATTATTTCCAAAACATATTTTTTTGTTTTATTATGTGAGCAAATAACTTTAATTTTGTGTGAAGTGGTCATCAGTTAGATTAATAATTGTATTTTGATTATTTGTGCAGTGAGTGCTTAGAGAGAGCAACGGTGCGATCACAACGAAAATGGAATTTGAGACGTCGGCGAGGGGATATAAACTCCAATTTTTACTTTTGGGAGCTATAACCAACTTAAGTGAGACATAAGTCCCAAATTCAACAGACAGGTGTATATAATACGGTACACGCAAGTCTAATGAAGGTGAGAGTAACGGCCCCAACAAAACAATGGATGACAGCTCTTATAAATTGAGATGAAGCGCACTCATTGGAGGTCGTTGAATAAATTGAGATGGGGTCCATTTGCAACGAATTCTATTCGTAATGGCCTTAAAAAATTCCTTATTGTTGCACAACAACGATATTTTATTCTACATTTTTTTTTTAAAACGCCTGTATCATTTAACTATGGCATTCTTGTTGATTGCTTTACGATTGCTGAAAATAAATACAATAATAAAATACCAAAATCAAATTATTTATCAAAAACAAATAGACCCGAAAAACCAACAAAACTTACCATAGATTCGGTCTATCAGAGAATTGGCAAATAAACTGGAAAAATGGAACGGTTTTTCGCAAAGCTTTGGTTTGGTGACCGAAGTGAAAAATCGTTCAACAAACACTCATCGGTTAAAACAGATTTAAAATCATCGGTTAATCTAAATCTATGATCGGTACACTGATTTAACCAGCTGTGTACAGACCGACTAGATTGTTCGGTAACACCATTTACCTAGCTCAGCCACACATACAAATCCCACAAAATTTTTTAAAGAAAAAATCTTTTTTTTTATCGATATTGCTAGATTTTTGATCCGGGCAATTTTGAGAAAGTTAAATTTTTTCCCAGAATCACATACTTTCACTAATACCAATGTTTTTGATTCACATCTTGCGATTGTAATAAGGTGTATAAAGGGAGCTAGGAGTTCAGAATTATCATAGAAAGGAAGGATGTGAACGGGACCTTAGGATGGCATAAGAAAAAGAAAAGGATAGAGTGCAGAGAGTGAGGGACGTGGCATGCTTGTATATGCACGACCTAGCTCGCCGGACAGTTGAGTCCTTGTCCACACTACTCCACGAAACTTATAAAAACACATACGACATGCCAATAAGCAAACAGGTACTCACTTTAACGGGTGGACATCCTCTACTCTGAGAGGAGCTGCTGTTAGATTTGCAGCGAAGCCATTGCTCTCCCGCCCTTGTAGCTCCGTGGCCATATTGGGTACTTCCCCGATATTAACAACTCGCATTATTTCGAATCACGTTTGTCAGATTTTATCCGCCAACAATACCGCAAACCTGAAACCATGTTTTTAGCAAGTCATTAGGTAAAGCACAATATATTCAATACACACATTTCTTCATGTTTTTCAGGATTTAAGACAACGCAGATTCATTTCAAGAGAACTATCAGATTCAAAATTCGAGAAAACCCTGGTATCTTTATCCAATATGCTTAATATAGCACAAGGTAAATGCTGTCGTTGTACAGCAACAACGGAAATAAAGTAAGTATTAGGACGAAAAAACCATGAACCATCTAATTCGTTTTCGATTTTACAAAAAGATTAATTTTTTTTCGAGAAAATAACAATATTTTTTTCGATCTCGATTTGCCATGAGAGACTTATGAGAAATCTCAATTTTTTCTCAGATTTACACATGCTTTCACCAATACCAATTTTTATGACACACTGCTGGCGCTTACGAATGATTTTGGAATATTTTTTTTCAGGTGAATTATTCATTTTACGCGTATAGAAACTAATTTTTATATTAATGTTTTTCAAAGTGCTTTGGTATACATATGTGAAAGTCAATTCAATGCAAGTAATAAAAGAACCACACAAGAACCAAAAAAAATCAGAATCGGATATCACAGTTCAAAATCTGAATTGCCAATTCGTAAACGACATTAGTACTAAGCTCCTTTATTTTGTGCGGTTTTTCCCCCATTGTGGTTTTTCTTTATAATTCAGGATATTCCGCGCAGATCGTTTGCTTAAATAAAAATATAGACCCCGAAGTGTCACTGAATATATCCATAGGTTCTTCTGTCAAATTGGTTCCCATTTCGCTCAAAATGTATACTCTCGTTAACTTCCAACTCTATGAAGTGCAAATTAGATCTATCCTGCATTTTCCCCCTTACCAAATCTTAATAGTTTTGAAACAAGAAAAGAAATTTATAAATAATATATCAACTAAGCAAACTTCAATAAAAAACAATACAAAAAATCTCTTAAAATTCATACCCACTTGTTACTTAGGTGCCGCTACAGTGCGGGGTGGACCAAGGCGAAGTCTTCATCTACTGCGTTGTCCCTCCGGCTTGGAATCGATGACTCTTCGGGCCGGAAGGTTGGTATCCATTCGCTCTACAAGGAGATATTCATCCGCATTTGATAACGTCCATGGTTCTGCACCGTAAAGCAGGACCGGTATGATTAATTTGCTTTCGTATGCATGTCTGAGTCTTCGTTTGATTTCTGAGTGATGTTATTTTCAGAATTAATAGCTGAGCCGAGGTAGATAGCGGAACTATCTCGAAGTTATACCTGTCTATCATGACGTTCTGTCCAATTCGTCGATGTTGTGTGTCCCTTCTTGTCGACAGCATATATTTAGTTTTGCCCTAATTCACCCTAATTTGCCGCTTATGTACCTTGCAAACGCACCAGTTACAGCTCGCTGTGTTCTGCCAATGATGTCGATGTCGTCAGTATATGTAAGTAGTTGCACAAACTTCTGGAAAATTGTGCCCCTGGTGTTGGCTTGCGAGTTTCACACAATCTTCTCGAGAATGATGTTGAATAAAGTCACACGACACATGGCTTGGCTAAATCCTTTGTTGACATCAAATGTCTCGGTGAGGTTGTTTCCGAACTTTATGGAGCAGCGAGCGTTCTCCATGGTCATTCTGCACAATCTGACAAAACTAGACATGGCTCTGTATAGCTCGTCCTATAAATGCTGTCATATGCGGCCTTAAAATCGATAAACAGGGGTGGGTATCGACTTGGAGTTCTTGGGTTTTCTCCAGGATCTGCCGTAGTATGAATATTCGGTCGGTTGAAGACTTATCAGGCCTAAAACCGCACTGATAAGGTCCAATTAGTTTGTTGAAATATGGTTTCAGGCGCTCACATAGTACGGCAGATAGGATCTTATGTGTGATTTTAAGGAGACTGATGCCTCTATAGTTGGCGCAGCTTAGAGGGTCTCCTTTCTTGTGGATCAGGTAAACAATGCTGATTCTATTCATCAGGCATACTTTCCTCTAACCATATCTTGGAGACGATTTGGTGTATGCACTCTACCATGTCATCTCCCGCTGCCCTGAAAAGCTCAGTAGGTAAGATGTCTGGTCCAGCAGCCTTGTTAGACTCCAACTTGGATATTGCTATCCTCACTTTATTTTGGTCATTTGGACCAAAGTCTTGGCTTTCACCTCCGTTCTCAAAAATTCTCGCATATGTTTATCTGTCAAAATATCCGATGCGATGGGAAAAATTCAAATGTGCAATTCTCGAAATCTGCATACGAGACTTTCTCTTCGTTTTGCTCTTGTTTTGCATCTCGTTTATTTATGATACTTCAAAAAACGGTTTGGTTTTAATTTGTGTGTGAGTAAATAAGAGTCAAACAATTAAAATGAAAGCACTAATTGAATGGTATCCCTTCACATTGACATAAATATGTTGGGAAATAGTGCCATTCGTTCAAAGCAATGTTGTGGCTCTGGGATGATGGGTATATATCCATTTCGCCAACCCAGAAATCCAGCATTTTGTTTCTTTGGCTGTTAAATTATTACTGGAGCGATTGAATTGAAACTGAATACATTTGAAAGAACAGAATTTCCTTTTCAAGAACGTCGGAGGAGGTTTTTAATAAAATATCTCAGTTACATTTTATTTAAAGAATTCCCAGAGGTGCTTGGGAAAATTTGCATAAAATGGATTCTTCTTCTTAAGGTTCCTCTCCGCTCCGGAGGTTGTAAATCATCATTTTTAAAGTTTATTTGTTTGTTACTCCTCTCATTATTTCCGAGGTCGAGAGGTTGAGCCATTCCCGCATGTTTGACAGCCAAGTCATCCTTTGTCTCCCGACCACTCGCCTTCCATCTATCTTTCCTTGAAGTATTATTATTTGCAGAAGTTTATATTTCTCATTTCTCAGAATGTGACCGAGGTATTCGAGCTTTCGTTTTTTAATAACGTAGATTAGTTCTCTTCTCGTCTCTATTCGTCTTAGTACTTCTTCGTTTGTTATCATGTCGACCCAGGAGATGCGCAGAATTCTCTACTGACGATCCATTTCTTTCTAGCTCTTGGGTAATTTTAATAATATTTTTCTTCCTTTCACACTCCGATCGCGAAAGATCGTTTGTGATGTTTATATTGGTTCCTTTCAATTTCCTTTTTTGTTCCATAATTTCGGTCGGCTTTTTTTCAGTTGGGATACAAGTCCGACTAAATAGGTCTCGTTTTATTATTATATTTAATAGATTTTCCAATTCTTTTTAAGAAGTTTATTTCTAGTTCTGATAAGTTTACGTCAGATCTCATCAGTTGTTTGACTAGATTCGTCAACTTCTCTTTGTTTTCATCTATTTCTTTGACATTAAATATTAATATATTGTTTCTTCGGTCGGTTTTGTCGTATCTTTCATTTTGTTTGGCAATTATGTTTTTCAGCTTTTTTATTTCGTCTTCTGGTATTTCAGTTTTTTCCTTTATTTCCATTTTCATACTGTTAACGTTTTGATTAACTTCATCGTATTTTTTGTTAATTTCGTCCTTTATATCTTGCCTCATAGCCATTTGGGTTGCCTCTAATTCCTTTTTAAAATCTACCTTCAGTTCAGTTTTTAGTTCTTCCTTGAATTTGTTAAGGATTGAAATCATTTCTTGACTATTCATTTTATTATTGTATTTTCTTTTTGTTTCACCCTATTTTCGAATTCGATATTTCTACAACTCACTAAATGCAGCCCTGTATGTTATGATGTAATCACAGATAATATAATATACAGATGTCGCAGTCCTATGTTAGCTGATGTCCACATTTCTTGCGATCGTCCAACAACGATTGTCCAACAAAAAGCTCTTCTCTTCGTCCAACAACGATTATCCCACAAAATAAAAGCTTTTTCCTGAGTGCCAATTAAGTATATTGTAATCGTTTGCGTGTGTGCATAAATAATATATTGTGTGTGACGAATTTTTTTGCTTTCTTTTTATGCTATGCTTCTCGTTCCCAATTCCCTTTTCCCATTCCCAACAAACAGGAATTTTTATTTTGCTTGTGATTATGAAGCAAATGTCCTGAGGCAAAAAACAAATCGCAATTGAAAGAACAAAAATCGACCATTGTTGTTTTATCTCACTTTCACTCGCTAAGAAAGAAAAAGGCCAAATACTTTTCTGATACGTTATATGTATAGGGTTTACACTCAATTAAGTTTCAAATTGATTTATTAAGAAGGTAGCATATCGTTTAGTTTTAATAGTTTAAGACTTAATACAAAAATAATAAGGATAAATATGGGAAGACTAAATATAGAGTAGAATATAGGTATTTATTGGAGGAAAGTGTATAGGTAATTACTTGTTGAAAAAAAAAATATTAAAATTATTTAGATTTCCTGGACTAAATAAGTGATTAACAAAAAATGTTTATTTTATACATTTTTTTTGTTTTTGTATTTTTTTTCTTTTTGCGCAATATACATAAAGGGTCCGCCATCTAACTTTTTTTTTTCAACTAGTGCTTATTTCACGAATGGTAACACTTAGCTCATGTCTGATCTGACAGATAGTTAGTTTTATCCTTCCGCTGAACGAATATGGTTGTGTAGAGAAGATGCCGATTTTGCCAAAAAAATCATTTTTTCAGATGAAGCTCATTTTCATCTTGGCGGGTATGTAAACAAGCAGAATGGTCGCATTTGAGGCACAGAAAACCCGCACGCATACATTGAACAGCCGATAAACCCAAAACGAGTCACTGTTTGGTGCGGAATTTGGTCCAGAGGCATAATTGGGCCATTTTTCTTCGAAAATGAGCAAGGAGTGGCCGTTACAGTCAATGGCGATCGTTATCGGGCCATGTTGAACGAATTTTTGTTCACAAAAATTGAGGAGGAGGATATTGGCAACATTTGGCAACATTCTCTCCAAGACATAACTATTATACTTTATTAAATTTTCTTAAAAAATATTTAAACCTATAAAACAAAACCATAGGTAGGTGGCTAAAAATTTCCTAATAAAATTTGTTCGTCAAGGAATTCTAAATTTGCTTTAATTTGTCCTAAAAAAAATGGAAAGGCGAAATGAGAGCAGGCAATACAGGCAGATAATACAAAATTAATGGAAATCACCCCCGATTTTTATTCCATCAACCACGGTATTTTTTTTTTTTTTCGAAGAGCAGGAGGACATTTGATTCATATTGAGAAGAAGAAGCATAGGATAGAACAAAAGAAAGAAAATCAGTATTTTGGTTTCATATGACAACAGTTCCTATTGGAATGCGTCATCTAGGTGATTATATTATCTTTGATGTAATGTTATGATCTGTTTTTAGGTTACCTTCTATTTCTATTTCACCAACTTTCTATTAAGATTTCACAGACAAATTATATTTATTTCTCTAATATTTTTATTTCTTTTTGATGCACTGCACTTCTGCTATTTCTTTATCACCAGTCTTATTAGAGTCTTGCTATTTTTACCACTTTTTTTTTTACTAATTTTCACCACCGCTTCAGAACACATGTGTCTATTCGAGGTTGACAGCACAAATGATTTACTCTTGGCTAAATCATGATAAGACGGAGTTCGATATGTCTGAGGTCACTAGCTGAGCTAAAAGGTAAATTTTTTGTACTCTTGCTCGATTTCTGGGTAGAGGCCTCTTAGTTAAGAATCGAACAAATGCTAACCTGACATCACCCTGCGAAAACCCATAAATGTTCCCAACCAATTTAAAATTGAATATTGCTTTTTTTTCACAACCTGTCAAAATAGTTCACTTCCGTGACAGCGGAATTAATGCCGTTTTCGCCGTTTAACAGTCTGCAGAAGTTGTTTTTCCATGACCTCAGCACCGATTATGATTACACTATAAGGTTTCCTTGTTCATGCAGAATACTGGAGGAATACCTTGCGGAGATCGCAACATGGTCAATCTTATTGACGGTTTGATGATCCGGTGACCGCCATGTTCCTTGAGTTGAGGAAACCGCAGCAAAGTCAATAAACCAAAGTCCGTTTCCAGACGTTTTGTCGTGTAAGCTTTTCTTTCCGATGGTACTACCAAAGATATCCTCCTTTCGTTTTTGGCTTTGAAATTACCTAAGACGGTTTTTAAGTGTACGTAGGACATTCCTCATATGTTTTCAACAATCTTTGGTAGCATCGTCTTTTATGTTCTGTGGGATGTGAGTGCATATTTGGCTGATGGTGGCCCATTTAGACTTGATGCGGATAGTTGTAAGGAGTTCACTTACGTCTCGAAAGTTTAAGACTTCTTGCTTAAGTAGATAGACGCTGCTTCTGGTCCCTATAGCAAACACCGTAGTATATGTCACAGTTTTTCATCCTTCTTTTGCCCGGCCCATCCCACCGCACTTCCTGGATGACGGTGATGTCTGCATTGTAGCAGTCTAAAGCCTCCGCTAGTTGTTCGACTGCACGCCGTCTGTTCAGGGTTCGAACATTCCACGTTCAGATCCGAAAGCCATTGACCTTTTTTCGTTTAGCTGAATCGTCAACAGTAAATCCATCCCGAGGCTCTTGGTTGCTTCGTAACCAAATTTTTTTTAACCCCACGCACAACCCACAATTTATAGAACCGAGCCATAAATTGACCCTAGGACAGCGGGCCGGATATTCCGTTATCAGTAACCCACTTCGGGGATATGAGTGCTGCCGTTGGCCCATAAAGGGTTAGCCGCCAACATCTCTATTTCAGCACACTGACTACAACCGAATAATCCCTGCTGATTTGCAATTATATGTTAGAGTAGCTCACGCAAAATATCTCCTATCCCATATCTCCCAAAATATCACTATTGACACTATCCAATGTTGTGGGTTCATTCCTTGTATGTCCTCTTTCTGAGGGGCTCATGTAAGCCATCTGAGACTCGTTCAGCCAGTCATTCCGACAGAGCATTATAGTGCTGCTTTTTTCTTCGTGTTAAGCACTCGCGCTTTGAGTTTAACAAGTCATTCCCGGAAGGACAAGGCCAGTACCCGGTGGCTATCAATTATTTATAATAGAATTTATATTATAAGGTAAGCTACCATTTTTGTTTGGCATTTCACGTTTTTCATTCTAGAAAAAGTGCGGGCTAACTTCACGTAGGTCTTCTCTAGATGTATGTCATCAAGGGTCGTTGATGTTTTTTCACGAGACTGTGGCCGATGATAATTCCTGTAAGGATTCTCAGGTTATTGTTGTCCAGGTCTCGGCCCAGATTAATCAGGAAGAGTGATTTTCTGGGTGAAAATTTGTAGAAAAATTGTCTGATGCAGTTCTGCCCAGCTGTTTTGAGCCAGATCTCCTTGGATTCAATACGAGAAAAGTTGTCAATATAGCTCCTGAAATGTTTTCTTGCTGACTCCACAGAAGGGTTCAGGTCCGATATGTGGAGTAGTTGCTCTGACTTTCGCCAGTGCGTCAGCCGATTCGTTGCCCTCAAATCCCTTATGGGCTGGAGTCCAGTGGAGGATGCCTAGGCCATCTGTGTACCAGATGAGGTCAAGTCGTGATGAATTGGGTTTATATTTTTCCCAGTCTTCCCTAAGGAAAATGATAACAGAGAAGTTTTTAGGGAAGCTTGCCTAAAACATGCCGATTGGGCTTGAAGGCTCCATTATGACGACGAAAGACATGACCTCCCTGATAGAAAAAGTTGTCAATGTTGTTCGAATGGAACAGACGGTGAGTGCTTAGTCAAGCCTCCATTTTAATATGTGTATGAGGAGGTGTTAGACCTAGGATGATATTGAGTTCCATAATGGGAGTGGAGCGTAAGCAATCCCTCATACAGTTTCCGGCTATACGTTGAACTCATTCTAACCGTGCTTTCGAATTTCCCACTGACAACGATTGCTACGTCGTCGGCATATCGTTTGGCATAAATACATTGAAGTAGATCCTCAATGACAACGCACCATAAGAGGGGTGTTGTTGGTGCCGAGATTTAAACATCATCGATACGGGTCTGAATTATTCTACCGTTTAACATTGACATTATACATCTGCAAACAATAGGATATAGATGCCTATTGTTGAGAGCCCTTTCTGTGGAAATGTGTAGTTAAAAGCTCAATATCAAGGAAAGGAACTAGACAGATTTCGTTACGATTAATGGAGGATTCAATTTTCGTTACTAAGTCAATTAGTGCTGATTGATAGGCATGTTGGGACTTGCTGAGCGGAAAGTACTTCAGGGCTTTATCTCTTTATGTCTGTCAAGTAGTTTTTTTATGAGTTACAGACATGAAACTAATAGGGCGAAAGGATTTCGGACTTGAATCCGAATTTCTTCGTGCCTTAAGTAAGTATTTAACTGTAACTTTTCCTGCAGCTCAACATTTTGGACAAGATGGGTGCTAGTGTGTAAGCTCCCTGCTGTAGTAGTGCCGGAAATATGCAGTCATCCCCTGCAACATTGTATGGCTTCAGGGAAGATATGGCCCATTTAATGGCGTTAGGATTACAGATCTGTCTCGCAATTTTCCAGACTGCTCACGTCGGCAGATTTATCCGCTCGAGTTGGGTTGATAGGTTTATTGTGGGAGGATCAATAGCAATTGATCCGGGAAAGTGTTTTTTAAGTAAGACTCTGAAGTCTGTCTTTCTTATTTTGTGTCTGACGGCCGTTCTCATCTCTCATGTGCCTAGAGAGACCGTTCTGCCAGATGCAAGAACTTAATGTAGTCGGCAGCTGGGTTCTGTGAAAGAGTGAATCGAATAAATCGTTTTTACATTCACTTTCAAACGTCGCTTTAATTTTTTTGATTCACTCGGTACTAAAACGCGATTCCCGCTGAATAAGTCAAACTATCGCGGTGAATTCAATAACAAAAACTTGCAAATGAGAACATGAAAAAAAAATTATTTTATCTTGAGTATCAATTCGAGGTATTTTTCCATTGAGTGTCTGACTTAAGTGTTCCTTATAAGAGGCCCAGAGCCCAGTCGGTATTTCTCTTTGGACGGTATGACGCAATTGTGTTATGATAGGCAACTGCGTAACATTTTTTTTTAATTTTTATATGAAAATTTGCGAAGTGTTTTTTCCAACTATAATTAATTATGAAAGTAGCAACAAATTGTGTATCAGGGCTACCGAAAAAGTGCTAAATTACCGCACAATTTTCCGCTGGTTACAGCACGCGGCTCACACACACATTCAAATTCAATTTGGAACGTTCCCTACAGACATTGCGGGAAATATCGTACAAAATCAAGGTACCTACCAGAAACAATACTGATCCGGCCGATTTTCCTTTACTTGCCTACAAGCTATATTTTTATGGGGTTGTGACGTTTTTTTGCGCTAGGATTGGTACATAGAAATTTGTATTGAGAAATGTCACGGAACTTCAAAAATTCCGGGTCACCAACACATGTTCAAAAAAAGAGCACAACTTCCGCTGTTGGCAAAGCTGCGGGCAGCCTTCATAGGATTTTCTACGTTAAATTCGTTACGTCTGGATGGTATTTTATTTTTAGGAATAAGTGTAAAATATTTATGAAAAATTAACAATGAAGATGGGTTGAGGGCAAATAGAAACATTTTTAGCAATTTTTCTTCAGTTATTAAAGAAAACTTCACTCATGAAATCGAAGTTAATAATTTTCAAAAGCGGAAAATACGCAACCATATTTATGCTAATATTATGTTTCTAGTATATAATACATCTCATTTAGGTAGTTTTATTTAACCAAACACATTATATTATTCGCCTTTTAAAAATATTTAATAACTGACCAATAGCATCAAATAATGTACAAATGTGGCATTTCCGAACTCTATCACCAGAGGCAATACTGAGACCCCCAACTCCGGCCGATTTTCCGTTACTTGCCTACAAGCTATATTACCATGGGCTTGTGACGTTTTTTTGCGCTAGTATTGATACATAGAAATTCGTATTGACAAATGTCACGAAACTTCAAAAATTCCGGGTGGGTCACCAACACACGCTCAAAAAAAGAGCACAACTTCCGCTGCTTCCAAATTGGCTTCCGGTGTGGGCAAAGTTGCTGGCAGCGTTCGTAGAATATTATCCGTTAAATTTGAAAATAATTTTTACAACTAAATTTTGTGTGGACATTGATTTATTTTAAGAATAATTGTATGTTTTGCTGACAATATAAGAAAAATAAACAAATTCTGAAGACCAATAAACAAATTGAAACATTTTTAGCGAACATTCGTAAGGCATTTAACATAAATCGAGTAGAATATGTTTATCACATACATCGCTTAATATACTTCTGGAGTTTAGTTATAATTTATAAATACCAAGATTAATATCGTTGCTGTTATTAATAGTTTCTCCGTCAGTCTAAATATAATATATAATTTAAAATAAAGTATACGTATATGTATTTGTTTTATTTTTACGTGTCTCGTATTTCAAAGCCTACATTTATATGACTTATAAGTCGTATGTTTTGGTATTATAATGGAACAATAATGGTGAATGAGTACTTTGGTTGAATAGAAATACAAAATGTTATGAAAAAACTAATATGAAAATGTACTGAGATAATATACTTATTCACCAAATTTGAGTTGAACTTCTCTTAAAAAAAGCTGTACTTCTGAACACTGTCACAGCTCACGACGGTTGAAATCTGACACTGACAACTTGTCTAACTTATCGGAACTGTTTTTTTTTCGCGAAATTGAGCGATAACGAAATAAGCGAACTATAATCCGGGGTCGAGTTTTGGCAAAAGCTAAAGATTTTCAATCTGTCGTGCCACCAGCTGACAGCTCTACCTTCATCAATCTTCAAGCTGAGGAACATACGCCGTCTGTATTTGATTGACAACAAACTGGATTTCTAGGGAATCCCATCCCTGATTCGTGAGATTCACCCGACTTTTCCTATGCTCCAAAGAAAAGGGCTGCTTCACCGTCCTCGAAAATTGCTCCAACTTCTGCGAAGACGATTTAGCAGACGACGACATCATGATTTTTCTGGCTCGGCTCCATATGCAGTGAAGTCGAAATTAAATTGGCCTAGAAAACCGCACAAGTAAGTCACACAGCCGACGACAGAAACTCATTCAGTTTACACAAATATGCATTTATTAACATTTATTCCAGCTATTCAACACAACATCTATCAAACAACCAGAAAGTGCGCGCAAACTTTTCCTCACTCTGAAAAACAAGTAGTCGAAGTGCTTCCCAAAATGTTTCCATGGCTGGAGTGCACACATGGCTCCACCAGAATAGAGTGCAGATTCGTTTCATCTTTCATATTTATAACACGTACTGATAGTTTTACATGTAAATTATTTGATATTCAATACATATATTAAAATGTTTTGGAACAACAACAAACTAAGATTACTGGTGTTGGCCTAATCGAAAACTTTGTAAATAGTTGTGATGCCCAGTTGCTCCCTTGGCAGACCAGCAGCAGTGCCTTTAGACGAATCTGTTCTATGTTGATGTCACGATTCTCCCTGTCAGTCTTGGCTTTGGTTCTCATCTCGTGCTCGAGTAGTTTAAGACGGTTTTTCTCCTTCATTTCCACAGGCGTTCGATAGTTTGCCTGCGCATTGCTTCCAGGCGTGCGACACTTTCCTCTTGCCTAGTAAGTTTTACTGTTTAAAGAATCAATTCACACAACCTTTACTATATATGCTTACTTTTTCAAATTGTCCTCCTGGATACGTTGCTGCTGCGACAATTGATCTTCATAGCGGCGCCTTGCCAATTGACCTTGATATCGGGCACGATGCTGGTGTCCATGGTCTTTTCCTAGAAGTGCATACAAATGGTTCGCAATTCGTCGTCAAGTTCATGTTAGTTCAAATCCAACTTACAATCAGGGTCTTCCTACGCTCTTCGTGATCGATGCGCTTGTGTTCAACTTTCGCCTGTTCAATATGGGTTTCGTATTCCTTGACTTTGGCCATACACTCTTGATGTTGTGTGTTCTCCTGCATCGTGGACAAATCAAGGGCTTCTCTAGCATGATCTTGAGTGGGAGCTTGTGATTTAACAAACCATGAAGATATATCTAATAATTAAATATATATAGTGAGACAAATTCATTGAATAGTATGGCTTACTTATATCGATTCCGATTGATATTCCTGGTTGTCTCCAGTGCGATCCATTATATAGGTAAGGTTAGCGAACACCTCATCGTCGGCGTCTTCCTTAGCTGTAAGATAAATATATTTAATTATTAATTTAAACACTTAAAATATGCAAAAACTTACATTCTTTCAATTTGTTGGAGGAAAAATACAATTTGTTTTCCATATTTTGACAGTCTGTCACTCGACTTCTGTCAAAAGAAATTCACCACATTTTTTTTGTTTTGCTTTTTTTGTTGAAGCTCACACGGATTCTAGACTGACATAACACCGATAGGAAAACAAAATGGCGAATTTGAAAAAAAACTGAGGGGGGTCTCAGTATTGTCTCTGTCTATCACTTTCCCCCACGGTTGGCAGCATTTATTTTTTTATTTTTTGGATGTTTTTGCATGTCACGCGTTTTCTGAATCTGAATTGACTGGGCGGTCTCAGGGCAATTTTTATGTGGTATTTGTATGGGCTTCTTCAGATTTGCTCTCAGTTTTCAGATTTCGTGTGCCTAATCGAACATAAAAACGCTCTTGCTCTTTTTTTGTGTTGATATTCGTGCGACTTGAGTATGTGTAGTCTTGGACTACACTGGTTAAATTTTATATTAAAACATTCGAAATTTCCGTCCCGATTGATTTCTAAATGTTTGCACACAAATAATTTACGAAAATAGATTCACCCGATGCAATGCCTTTCTTTGCTGTAGAAAAAAATTCACGCAAATGTAAACAAACTCCACCAAATGTCAAACTCAAATGCACTTGTATTCGTAAATCTGAAGAAAATCTGAGAAAATATCTAGATAGAATATCAACACAAAAAAGAGCAAGAGCGTTTTTATGTTCGATTAGGCACACGAAATCTGAAATCTGAGGGCAAATCTGAAGAAGCCCAAACGAATACCACATTAATTACTTAATTTTATCAGGTTATAAACAGCTTCAGTCTTATTATTAGTAATTTGTTGTTGTACATTTTTCACAGTGGAGTTGATCTGTTAGGTATATATTTGACATAGTAATATTTAGTAAGGTTGTCACATTATTTTAGGAACTTACAGTTATGATTTATTAATTTTCCTTTAGGAACAAATTTACTTGCACATTTATTCAGTAACTTTTTTTTTTTTAGGGATTGAATTGCTTAGCCTCTGTAGGTGTTATGTAGTTGTTTTTTTGTAAAAAGAGGAAGTGAGTAAGTGATCATCAGAGATTTCAAAGAAAACATTGGAGTCGTCATTGGAGATACTGATTGGCGACATTTAGTACCTGTCATTAATGGACCAGTTGATATTATTAGTATATATGCTACGTAGGATAGGGTTGTCATGATTTTGTAATGCAGATATTCTTCTTTAGGCAAGGAAAATTAGATGGTCAAGTAAAGGACACATACCAGAGTCTTAATAAATTGTCTTATTGCTGTACCATTTTCCGGATGGTCTGCGTCGTTTATTTATGATGTACCGTTCAAATCTATGGAATTCAAGTGCAAAATTAGGAGTGATTTGGAACCAGGTAAGGAAACTATAGGATATAAGGGGCCGGATTAGCGTTTTATACATAAGAAGCTTAGTTCTGCTTTCAACATGCCTGGAATTAAGTAATGCTTTCAGCTTCGCAGCAGCGGCTCTGTTGTTGTTCAAGGCTTTTCTTGTATGCGGGTTCATTTTGAGTCTTTCATGTAAATTGGTCCCTAGATATTTAATGGATTTTTTCAATGGGATTTGGTTGTCCAGAATGGAAAGATTTAGGTAACGACTCTCTCGTACTGCAAGGTGATGACCTCTGCCACAGGTATTTCGGAAACAGACTAACTCACATTTATTTAGATTCAAGGCAATTCCCCATTTTTCGTAATAAGGAATTACAACGTTTAGATGTGATGTAATTGAATTTAGGGCGGCATGTGGTCTCTCACTGGGACTAAATATAATGGTGTCATCCGCATACAGAATGGCTTCAGATCTAAGGTTTTGAATTGGAAAGTCATACAGATAAAGGTTAAAGAGGAGGGGGCCAAGAATTGAGCCTTGGGGGATGCCTGCATTAATAGTGATGGAGGAGCAGGTTTCGTTTTCAAAGTGAACTGAAAGACTGCAGTTACAGAGGAAGTTTTAGATTAATTTAATGAGGAATGGAGGTAGGTTTAGCTGGTTAAGTTTAAAGATTAGGTCCATATGCCAAACAGAATAAAATGCATTTCTTAAATCCAAGGCACAAGCAACAGTACAGTTTTTGTTTCTTGAGTTGTTTAAGATTTTGTCCTGGAAATAGAGAAGAGCATGCTGGGTGGAGTGGCCCTGCCAAATTGTTGGACTTGTATTGGGTCAGATAGTTCCAAAAAATTAAGCATTTTAGAAAGAATTATTTTTTCCTAAGTTGGATAGAAGGGAGATAGGTCGGAAATTTTCTATTGTATTGGGCGTGTTGTTTCTTTTTATTGGGATTAGTTTAGCTTTTTTCCATTTTACTCGGAAGTAGCAATTGTTGAGGCAATTATTCAGTATTGGAGTTGGAAATTTGGCTATTGTAACTTTTGCTTTGCGCAAGATGAAATAAGGGATTTTGTCTGGACCAACAGATCTTTTGTTGTTCAGTGAAGATATAATTGACTGTACAAAACTGGATGAGGCAAAACGTTCATCATTAGTATCATCAGATCTGTTTGAGGGTAAGAAATAAGAGATTTGGAGATTTTCATTCCACACTGAGAAAGAGCTATAAAAAGTTGTAACTTCTAGAGATGATTCGGGGTGAGTGGGATTTTTAGTGAATACAGCTCCGAGTAAAAGGAACCAAATGCTTCAGCTTTTTCATTTCTTTGGCTAGATTTCCTTTTTCGTCCAGTGATTTGATCGATCACTTTGAAGGCATTTGAGGAAGGTTTTAGACTGCTTGATTTCTTCTGAATTCTTTGTTTAGTTCTAATCGGATCATATCTTTTATAATTTTACTGAGGCAGTTTATGCGAGCAGAAAACTCAGTGTAGAGCTGGTTAATGCGATCCCCAAAATGGTGGAACATTTTTTTTTAGTTTCTGTTTCCAGACTTTTCGAGTTTTTAGTAAACTTAAAGTTGTTTGTGTTATGTTAAACCAGTTTTCCCGAAAAAACGTGATTATCCGTACATGTGGTTATTGCTGCAGTAACCGCCTCAATAATACTGTCTTATTTTAGGTTGGTCAAATTTCTGGTCGTAGGAATTTCTATGTTTGAAAGATTAGAGCAAAGTGAGCGATTGAAAGCAGGCCAATTGGTGTTTTTAAAACTCACAGAAAGCTGAGGAAAGTCTGGGAACGTCAAATTTTGCTTAATTTTGATATTCATAAAGACAGAAAAATGATCCGAAATTGAATCTAAAGTTAAACATGCTATGTTGTTGTCACATCTGAGGTTAGACGAGAGAATATAAAAGTCGATATGGGAGCCTGAACTAGGCCGAGTTGGACCTTGAGCCGCTACGATGTCTAGATCAAGCAAATGATTGTCTTGGAACCAAGAGGTTAATGTATAGCCGTTTTAATTTGTAGCTGAGTCACCCCAAAGGGGATGTCTAGAGTTAAAATCTCCACCAATTATGATGTAGTCAAAGGACTGTAAGGAGGTGAGTAGGCTGTCTAGTGCGGAAGGCAGCATGGAACCATCATTACAGGGAACATAAATTGAAACCAGTGCTAAGGATCTGGCCGTGAGTTGTGAATTTAGAGGGATTGAAGTTATGGTTGCTGATATTAGGTTATTAGAGAAATATTTTTGGTCGAAACGCATGGAATTCCGCACTATGATTCCTGTTCCTCGACTTCATTGTTTCTAATCATATCATATTTATTATTAAAGCGGCATTTACTACTGTTTTTTGAAAGTCGAGTTTCTTGTAATAAAAGATCAATTTCTATTTGTTTTTCTTTGGATAGGGAGCTGACGTTGGAGCTGATAAAGTTAAGATTCATGGTGAGGAGTGGGAGAGAGATGCAATAAAACACAGGTATGCACCTGGTTTTTGAGATTCATGAATTTTTTTATGATTAGGCCAGAAACCTCTGATTTTGGAAATTAGGCTGGTTAACGGTAAGCCAAATAGTATACTAGATTCATTCATGAAATCTGATATGTCATTTTTAGGAAGTTCAGGGGGGAAAGAAGGGATTTCTTGAATGTTAATATCTTTTTTATGGTCTCTCACGCCTCTCACGGTGTCCGCAAAAGACATGTAATTTTCTTGGTGACTGTTAGCGGGGTTTACAAATGGGGCATGAAAAATGGGTCTATTATTTTTAACTTCAGCTAAAGCTTCTTTTTTTTAAAGAAACGCGACTCTGTTTGGGCAGCCTCTGAAACTCGCGGGGTGACCCTCCGATTGGCAATTGACACATGATGCTACTGATGTTTCTGTTTTTTGGCTAAGTTCGCACGCTCCAACGTCGTGTTCTTTAAGACATTTGACGCATCTAACAGCAAAGCTACAGTAGGGAGCCATGTGGCCGAATCTTTGGCACCGGTAGCACTGTTTAGTGCCCGAGTTTTTTTTATAGAATCCCATGTAATTCGGTGCTTAAAAGGGATTTAAGCTGTTTCAGTTTCACGAGGCTTTCCCTATCCTCCGTAACACATACAAAAAGATCGAGTGGGATTACGTTTAATTTGGACCATTGGGTCTCGAAATCTTTTACAGTGACCTTCAACGAGGGGTCCAAGATTAAGATTTCTTTTTGTATCTCTGCGGGCGAAAAATCACTAGATATACCCTTGAGAATGGTGTTGTATTTTATAAGTTGTTTAGGGGTGAACGAGTAGGCATCTATGCCGTGATCTTTAAATTTTTTTTCATAAAGAGACTATGCAGTTCAACTTCCTTAACAATAATTTTTAATTTGCCAAAACCGTTAGAAATAAATTTAACGTTACTTAAGTTATGGTTAGACTTACTCATAAAATCAATTATGGTTTTGGCTGAGACCCCTTTGTAAAGATGGCAGGACACCAGGGCTCAGAGCTGGAGGATGGTATTCCACTCGAATTATTAGGACCTTCGTTGCCGCTGCTTTTGATGTTGTTGGAGCATCCAGGTTTGTTGCCAGTTGTAACGTAGTTGGAGGTTTTGCAGCTTGAACTCATTTGAGTGCTTGGAGAAAAGTTGGTTTCATCACTCTTTTCAGCCAGAGGATGAAAGCGGTTATGAGTGTTGACCACTTCCCTTGCCATTCTTTTTGACACCGCAATCGGTGCGAGCTGGCGTCTTTTCCGGGCCAATACTGCCGAAAACTTTTTCTTGTCATTCGAGGGCAGGTTCTCGAGAACATTTTCAGTGTCCGGCTGAGAATTAATTTGCCCAGCAGCTGTTGAAATATTGTGCGCGTGCCCAATTACAACACAGTTACTCACAGGCAGACTCTGTCCACCTCTACTGTTGTTCGTTCCACTTTCACCAATAGATACCATTTTTGGATCTATTTCCATCTCGTTTTCACTGCTAGAGTTGGCAGTTCCGCTTCGCTCAGTAAATGCGACGGATGTTTAATTTTTTCGTAGAAAGATTGTTTGTCAGGGGGTACCTTTGGTACAAATAGAGGAGGACGATTGTTATCCTCTATATTTTATCACTTGGACACAAAGTATAACAAAAAAATTGTAACGTGCTGTTTGCCTTGTCTGGGCCTTTGCTGGCATGCTTGTACCCGCTCTCTTAGCTCGCCGGAGGGCGTGGGAGCTTGACCCAGGCACGTCACAAAAATATCATGCCAGACTTCGCGTCCGATGTTCTTACGCGTGCGAGACATCTTGTCTTTACCCGCCCTACCTTGGCTGTCGTACTCGCCTTAACAGCCCCTTTAAATGGCATCTTCTCCTTTTCTTAACCCCGTGTCATTCTTCCCTCTTCAACCTTCACCTCATCCTCTTTTACCCCTCTTAGACAAACGCCATCGTTAGTTGCTTTTGCACTATCACAATTATTTTATTTCACTTCATTATGTTAATTATGTTTCTATACGAGTACTTATGCTATACGTTACGTTATTTTATTCTACTTCAAAGTAAATCCTTATATGCGCGTAAACTATGTATTCGCGTTGCAATTGGGCTTCTTTACCGTCTTTTCACTAGTATCTTCTTTTAATTATTTAAATTATTTACTTTCATTAGTCCCCTCCCCTTTGAGATTTCTTTCTATATGTAATATAAATGTCCAAAAAGACTCACCCTTTACTTCGGCAACTGGCGACGTTGTGGCCACAGCATCCAGGTTGCGTTGTACTTCAGTTGTTGTACCTGTATCACTCTTGGGCTAGTTCACTCGTTAGTACATATAGGTAAAAGAAATTCTCAATTATATATTATGTATGTCCCTATTATTTACTCTACTGGTAATACGTATTTTTCCGCGGATGTAAGGATTTTAATTGTTAACATTCGTTTTCAGCAAAAATTTAAAAAAATAAAAAAATCAAGCAACTTTTCGTTGGCATCAAATGCAATACAAATTTACAAAAAAAAAATTGTTCAGTCGTGGCCGGGTATGGAACCCGCACTTGCAGCTGGTACCGGGATTTACCGTCACCGCTACCACTTGCGCCACCGAGCGGTTTCTGTTTGCGGTTTCCAACTACCGCTTTTGTGTTGCAGGAATTGTTTCCTTGTTTCCTGTTTCGGTAGTTTTATCCCGAATTAGGATAATTCGGGCAGATTTTTATTTTTAGGGAACGTTCTCACTATTCTACTTATGCTGGCTCGCAATCCAAGCACTTCTTTAGCACTTCTTCCTATTTGTAAAAAAAAAGAATTGACTAATTTTCCGTATCCTAATGTGCACTATTAACTAACGTACCTCAGTTATTTCTTCTTCCTTTGTGTAATTTTATATGTATATTTTACACCTTCACTTTATAGATTTTGCACAAAAATTAAAACTTCTTTGTTCCTACTGGTCTTTTTCGTATTTCGATTTGGCCGTTAACGCGAGCCAATCTACAAACCAACCGTCGGCTACTTGCGCGTTGTGACTTTTGAAAGTGACCTTTTTCTTTTTGATTCTCTGCCAGCGTTGAACAAAGAAGTTCATTGTTCAACCATTCCCTTTTCTCATTGTTAATTAACCGCTTTTCCTGGTTCTCAATCATGTTCTCTTTTACGAGATAACCATTGGTGTTTTGCAGTATAACACTTTCCATATTCCCTCGACACCAACCCTGCTGTGACAGAAGGTCTATCTTTTTTTTTTTTTTTTTTATGTTTTGGTTTTTGTTTTTATTGACGTTCTGGCTAAACGTCATTTTGTATTTGAACGTAGAGCAGTAGCGCAGAGCGTGTATCGTTTCTGCCAAGTGGTGCCTAATTAATTCGGGATATATTTGGATTTCGTAACACAGGGCTTTGCTTTTATTGCATTTTTAATTCAATAACTGCAAAACGAGAACCCACGCTTGTGTTCTTTTCGCATTTTATGTTTGTTTCGGCTTTTACCACACGTGGGGCCGAACTCACTCTAAACAGCCGGGCAATGTCAGATAAGTGTTTGTGTATATTCGTTTTTTTGTGAAAGTGATACTTTGTGAAAATTTTTTTGTTTATTTCAGCTTATTGCCGGATATCTTTGGCATGGAAAATACCAATTGATTTTCCATTCCGTGTTTCGAGGTGATACATGCAGTTCCCCACAACTTTACGTACTCTGGACTTCAGGAATTTTGGTAACAATTTAGCGTTTTTACCTTGGACAAAGCTGCTTTGTGTAAAGTTGCGATGGAAAACTTCTTGGCCTTCTCTAAAGTTTCGCTGTCTCGAACGCGAATTGTAAGTGGATTTTGATTTCTCAAACGCTCTTTCCAAATTAGTAGAAACTTTTAGTCGTGTTAATATAGTTTTCGCTTCGTTTGGTGTGACAACAATTTCCGGGTCCGACAGTGCCTTTAAGTCTCTGAGTATTCGATATGACGAAGCATGGTTAATCATATTTTGTTGGAATAACGCGTAATATGGTTGACAGCCAATTGAATCGTGTGTGTCCGATCGCAAAGCACACGCGATGCTGGACAAATGTCTATCCCATGAGTTTTGTTCTTCGTCTATTAACACTCTCAACTTACTGAGGACACTGCGATTGACCCTTTCGGAAATGTTGGCTTGAGGTGAATACAGGGCAGTGCGCACGTGCCTCACACCGTACTCTGCCAAAAACTTTTTAAATTCGTTCGATATGAACTGCCGTCCATTATCCGAATGGATCACTTCCGGGGTACCGAAGGTGTGAAATATGTCACATTCCAAGTATTGCACGATCCGTGCTGATGTCGCTTTCGGTAGAGCTTTCAAGAAAGTGAATTTAGTGAAGTGATCCACCACGATAAAGATATACGCATTACCTCTCTTCGTTCGGGGATATGGCCCCAGAAAATCAACATAAAGCCGTTGCATTGGCCTCTCTGAAATAGTCTGCCTAGTGATTGGGGGACGAAGTGTGGTGTTTGGTGCCTTCACGGATTTGCAAAGTTCACAATGACCTACAAACTGTTTAATTTCACTGACCATTTTCGGCCAATAATATTTTTCTCGTACACGAGCGTAAGTCTTGGCGAAACCACTGTGACAAGATAACCTTGTGTTATGGGCCATTTCAATTGCAGTTTGAGTCAATGTTTCGGGCAACCAAAGACGCCACAAAGAGTCTTCATCTCCCACTTCACTATTCCTGAACCTAACTCTTTTGTAGATATATTTTCCCGACACAACGAGGTCAGGAAGGGCAGATTGGTTTGCAGTAATGTGCTCTCTCAGCTTGGAATATTGCTCCGAGTCAAATTCCTCCGATGTCAAGTCAACCTCGATACCTATCGTTGTCGCTGAAATTGCTTCCATGTCGCCACGCGACAAGGCATCAGGCACTACGTTGAGAGATCCCTTCCGATGTTCTATTTCGAAGTCGAATCTCTGGAGTTCTAAACTCCACCTGGCTAGTCTTCCACTCAGCTCCTTTTGCGACATAAGCCACTTCAGGCTTGAATGGTCGGTGACTATTCGGAAAGGAAGTCCCTCGACATAGGCTCTAAACCTTCGTACACTTAGGACAGCGGCAAGACATTCCAACTCCGTGACGGTATAATTCTTTTGAGCGTTATTGAGTTTCTTTGACATAAAGGCAATCGGAGTTTCATTTTGACCCTCATCAAGCTGAAAGAGCACACCACCCACTCCTTCAGAGGAAGCATCGCATTGGATGGTAAACGGCTTACCGAAATCGGGTTGTGATAGTACCGGTGCAGATGTCAATGCAATTTTTAACCTGTTGAATCCTTCGATCGCTTCGGGTGTAAGTGCGAAATTTTTCTTCTTTTTTAAACAATCAGACAAAGGAGCTGCGAGATCTGCATAGTTTTTAATGAACCGCCTGTACCAACCGGTTAAGCCTAAAAACCTACGAATCTGTTTTGGAGTCTTGGGAACCGGGAACTGCACCATTGCCTCCACTTTGTCAGGATTGGTCTTTAAGGTACCCTGACCGACAATGTATCCAAGATACTTTATCTCCCGCATGCAGAACTTGCTTTTATCGATATTTATGGTCAAGTTCGCCCTCCGTAAACAACCAGCCACCTCGGTCAGTACTCGGATGTGAGAATCGAAATCCGCCGAACATATTAACAAGTCGTCCAAGTATACGAAGACGTGCTCTCGTAGACGCGAGGGAATCACTCGGTCCATAAGACGACACATCCTTTGTGCGGCGTTGCATAACCCAAAAGGCATAACTGTAAATTGATACAGTGGCCGACCAGGTACTGCAAATGCCGTTTTGCTTTTAGACTCTTCATCAAGCGGGATCTGCCAAAATGCATCTTTGAGATCAAGTCCCGTGATAAAGAATGTGTCTTGTAATCTACTTAAAAGACCGTCAATATGTGGCAGCGGATACGCATCTTTTACCGTTACTGCATTTACTTTACGAAAATCTAAACACAGCCGCACTTTCCCAGGCTTCCTGACTAATACGGTTGGCGAACACCAGGGAGAATTACTTTCCTCGATAACTCCAAGTCCCAACATGCGGTCCAGTTCCCTGAAAACTTCCTCCTGACGAACCGGAGACAAAGGGTAGTGCCGAGATTTTATTGGCACTGCGCTACCAACATCAATCGAGTGTGTCTCGAGAAGTGTTCTACCAAGACCCAGGTCAACGAAATTTGGAAAAAGCTTTTTTGTGGTATTTAGGCGGATCTTTTGTTCCGCAGTTAGCTCTATTAATTCCGCGTGTTCCTTGCAATTCACCCCTTCTTCTTCTGCCAGGACATCGGTCCGGATTTCATTGATCTGTGGGATTAAGTGGAACTCTCTCCAGAAGTCCATTCCTAAGTATAACTTTTGAGTTAAGTTGGGAATTAGGTAAAAGGAAATGGATTTTGTGATCCCATTAAGCGTGGTTTCCACCTCGCAATACCCCACAATATCGTGAGCCTTCCCGTCTGCGGTACGTACGAGGCTTTTATAGGGCTTTACTTTAAATCCATTTCTCTCTACCAACTCCCAACACTCACTACCTAGTACAGATATCGATGCCCCACTGTCCAGCAAGCCGAAAACTTTCTCAGTGCCTAGCTGAACATGGGCATACATCCTACCATCTGTATCTGAACAGATTATGGACTCCACGATCTTTTTGCGAAGCTGTTTACGGTTCCGGAACCGCTGTCTGCACTTTCGTATATGTTCGCTAGCTGAATTACTATTAGTTCCCATTATCTGAGAACGAATCTTATAGTAATTCAGCTTGCGTTCATGGAGAGACTTTAAAGCAAAAGTATTTATTGGGTGACTGTCTGAAATATTTGTTGTCCTTTTTAAAATTTGTGTAGGAGTAACTTGCAAGCAAGGCTCCTCATTTGACAAAGTTGTTAATGGTGAGATGGGCCGGGGTTGTTCATTACGGAACGACTCTCCCCGCTTCTTGCCTCGTTCCTCTGATGGTTTCCCGAATGCTTTGAACACTCAGGAGTACTAACACCTTTACATCCGCACAAGAAACAGAAAAGATTCCTAACATGGGAAGGGCACTGATAGAACGTGTGGCCAGACTGGTCACAATTCCAGCACAGAAGGGCTGAAAAAGAAACCCTTCTTCTGCCTGGTGTTATGGCAGCTACTTCCTCCCTATCAGAACACGAAAATTCAGGATCTTCTACACTTATATCGTGCACTTGTTTCTGAAAAGACCTTTTTGCCAGAAACCGCTCTGCTTCTCTTGCCTTACTTCTGAGCTGTTCCAGTGATTTGATATCAGCTGCCAAAAGAACTTCGCCAAGTTTGTCTTTTGAGTTCGCGCGGATGACGTCGATCAGTTTCTTTGTGTCGAATGGCTCGTTGAGACGATCATTAAGATTCATGATCGCTCCGTAAAACTCGTCAAAAGACTCTTTATATCCCTGCTTTCTAGTAAGCAACCGCATGAACACATCTACGTCGTTCTCTTGGCGGCCGAACTCTTTCTTCATCGCCGTCTTCACGTCTGCCAACCTCGCGTTAGGATTCTTTCGCAGGAATGCCCAAAACCAGGAACTGGCTTTTCCTACGAGCAGCGTATGGACGTTTGTCATTATTTGTTCGTCGCTGTATGACGACGAGGTTTGCAGGCGATCGACCTTGAATATAAAATCTGAGATATTTTCTGTACCGTCATATTTAATATTCCATCTATCCAACCTGCAAGTTTCCATAGAGTTAAGACTAGACCCTCCTCGCACGTTGGAAGGCGAAGGGGAAACTAAGCTTCCTTGCTGGATGGGTGGGTTTGAGTTGGAGATTGCAGGTTCTATAAAAGGTGCAGACTGAGGAACATCTTGTTGTGGAACGTTACTTTGACCTGGAGCATTGCCTCCCGACTTTTCTAGGCTTTTCAAGACTCGACTCATGAATACATCCATTTGTTGAAAAAAATGGATTTGGTTAATCGTCAAAGTCCGATCAATCCTATCCGCCAAACTGTTAACGTCATTGTTACCAAGCGCAGCACCAGAAGCAAGTGAAGGAGCAGGTGCGTCTTCCCCATTATTGGTGGGAGGGAATTGCTGCTCCTCTTCCGACATAGTAGCAGAAGAGTTAGCCGCAGTGGAATTTAACTCTTGCGAGTAACTCAGAGAATTATCAAAATTAAAGCGGTTAATTGTGTTGTTGAAGCGACTAATAAACCTCTCAAAGCTTGATTCTGTTGTAGTGACAAATCTATTTTGGTCGTCGTCTGGAGGAACTTCTGGACTGTTACCACTCATCACCAACTAACGTACCAACCGCTGATGTTCGCACTATCCAGCACTTGGCAAAAAAAATGTAACCAGCGGCGAAACCAACAAAACACAGCAAGAGAGAAAGGAAATTGTTTTCTAATTCGGCTCCTACAAGGATGTAGAATTAAGTTTGAGGACCGAAAGCAAAAAAAAAAAAAAAAAAAAAAAAAACAAATACGCTAAATGGATAATAATTCAAGGTAATATTAATTATATAGACCTACTAAATGAGCTTATATAGTGATATAATGATATGCCTATTCTAAAAGGTATCAACAAAATTTTAAGATACTAAAAAAAAAATTTTTTATTCGTAACAGGTTGAGGATGAGATTTGGCTGAGGAAGAACTACACTGGAGAAAGAAGAAGATGCCAAAGTTCTATGAGCAAACAAAAAAAAACTAAAAAAAAGTAAAAATATGCTAAAACTTAAACCGGTAACATGTTAAAAAAAATGTTATATATAAATTTACTGTACTATTTTTCATTCCAGGACATGGACAATCAAATAGCATGATTGCCAAAGACTCAGGAACAGAACTCCATCCTACTTGTATAACGGATCTGCTAAAAGACGTTCTTCGCCATCTTCACGTCTCATTATACATTAAGGATGTATTAAAATGTTTTAATTGTGTCCTTGTGTGTCCGGACAAATGTGACTCACTGTGCGAATTCTCACTAGACTCGGACACATTTGAACACATAAATAGTTTCCCATGGTTCCATACTTTTACATCGCAACGCGATACGGAGTGTCTACCACTCAGTCATCGGGACTTATGTTAGATAGGACCAGGGAGTCGAAGTTAAATCAAAAGTGAAATAATAAAAAAAATTTAAAAAAACGAAACAAACTAATGAATGCTCAAAAATCTACCATACTATCATGAGATAGCTAAATGTAAACTGAAGATGCCATATCGTAACCGAGGCATCGGTCTTTTCAGCTTACACGTTGGGCGCCATTTTGTAACGTGCTGTTTGCCTTGTCTGGGCCTTTGCTGGCATGCTTGTACCCGCTCTCTTAGCTCGCCAGAGGGCGTGGGAGCTTGACCCAGGCACGTCACAAAAATATCATGCCAGACTTCGCGTCCGATGTTCTTACGCGTGCGAGACATCTTGTCTTTACCCGCCCTACCTTGGCTGTCGTACTCGCCTTAACAGCCCCTTTAAATGGCATCTTCTCCTTTTCTTAACCCCGTGTCATTCTTCCCTCTTCAACCTTCACCTCATCCTCTTTTACCCCTCTTAGACAAACGCCATCGTTAGTTGCTTTTGCACTATCACAATTATTTTATTTCACTTCATTATGTTAATTATGTTTCTATACGAGTACTTATGCTATACGTTACGTTATTTTATTCTACTTCAAAGTAAATCCTTATATGCGCGTAAACTATGTATTCGCGTTGCAATTGGGCTTCTTTACCGTCTTTTCACTAGTATCTTCTTTTAATTATTTAAATTATTTACTTTCATTAGTCCCCTCCCCTTTGAGATTTCTTTCTATATGTAATATAAATGTCCAAAAAGACTCACCCTTTACTTCGGCAACTGGCGACGTTGTGGCCACAGCATCCAGGTTGCGTTGTACTTCAGTTGTTGTACCTGTATCACTCTTGGGCTAGTTCACTCGTTAGTACATATAGGTAAAAGAAATTCTCAATTATATATTATGTATGTCCCTATTATTTACTCTACTGGTAATACGTATTTTTCCGCGGATGTAAGGATTTTAATTGTTAACATTCGTTTTCAGCAAAAATTTAAAAAAATAAAAAAATCAAGCAACTTTTCGTTGGCATCAAATGCAATACAAATTTACAAAAAAAAAATTGTTCAGTCGTGGCCGGGTATGGAACCCGCACTTGCAGCTGGTACCGGGATTTACCGTCACCGCTACCACTTGCGCCACCGAGCGGTTTCTGTTTGCGGTTTCCAACTACCGCTTTTGTGTTGCAGGAATTGTTTCCTTGTTTCCTGTTTCGGTAGTTTTATCCCGAATTAGGATAATTCGGGCAGATTTTTATTTTTAGGGAACGTTCTCACTATTCTACTTATGCTGGCTCGCAATCCAAGCACTTCTTTAGCACTTCTTCCTATTTGTAAAAAAAAAGAATTGACTAATTTTCCGTATCCTAATGTGCACTATTAACTAACGTACCTCAGTTATTTCTTCTTCCTTTGTGTAATTTTATATGTATATTTTACACCTTCACTTTATAGATTTTGCACAAAAATTAAAACTTCTTTGTTCCTACTGGTCTTTTTCGTATTTCGATTTGGCCGTTAACGCGAGCCAATCTACAAACCAACCGTCGGCTACTTGCGCGTTGTGACTTTTGAAAGTGACCTTTTTCTTTTTGATTCTCTGCCAGCGTTGAACAAAGAAGTTCATTGTTCAACCATTCCCTTTTCTCATTGTTAATTAACCGCTTTTCCTGGTTCTCAATCATGTTCTCTTTTACGAGATAACCATTGGTGTTTTGCAGTATAACACTTTCCATATTCCCTCGACACCAACCCTGCTGTGACAGAAGGTCTATCTTTTTTTTTTTTTTTTTTATGTTTTGGTTTTTGTTTTTATTGACGTTCTGGCTAAACGTCATTTTGTATTTGAACGTAGAGCAGTAGCGCAGAGCGTGTATCGTTTCTGCCAAGTGGTGCCTAATTAATTCGGGATATATTTGGATTTCGTAACAAAATTGAACAGGATAGGCACGAAGCTGATTCAAACACGTCTGCACTCGTTGGCTTCACACACCAATCTCGGATTTACCAATGCAAGTGCATTTGAGTTTGACAACTGGTGCAGTTTGTTTACATTTTCGTGAATTGTTCCAACTATTAACAAACACATTGCATAAGCTGGATTTATTTCTGTTAATGTACAAATGTTTGGAAATTGATCTGGGTGTCGAAGGCTACGCATATTGCCATCGCACGATGTTTTTCCTTGGATTAGACATACGAAAATCTGAGAGCGAATCTGAAGAAGCGAGAGCCTTGTTTCTTGTTGATGACATTTTGTGAAATGAAATGTCATAGCACAATTTGCCCAACCAAAGCAATGCAAATATGGCAGACAAGAGGTCTGACCAAAGATAATGGAATACAGAGATATTTAACTTTCCAGTGGAAAGGCGGCTGCCTACAAGCTGTTTTCCAGAAAAATTCATGAAGTCACACGCACTTGCTTATTTCTATTCTAGTATATGTGAGTTCATGAATTGGACTTTAATACAAGAATTCGGTATTCTCTACTGTGTATTTCAGAATTTTTTTTTTCATTTTAATCGAAACCTCCACAAAAACAAAAAATTCAATACGAAACACAGAACAATTAAACATCGTGATTCTCATAGAAGCCAGATGATTCATGGTCGGCCATTAGCAACATGCTTTTTTATTGATCACACGTATTCACAAACGGGGGTTGAATTTACAAAAACAACAATGTAAACAAATGGGTTTAGGGGTATAGACGTTCGAAAGATATCCATCTCTTTTAATCATTTATAATCATTCATCTTTGCTTAAAAGTCTGACATAATTCAGACTTCTGGAGACGCTGTGTTACAACAAAAATTTGTTCGTATTAATCCTGACTACACTTTATACTGGAACGTACCCATATTCTTTAGATGGTCGCGTTCTCTTTGTCCACACAGCCATATAGGGCTGTGGTAGCCTTGTGGGTTACTAAGTCCAATAGAAAAGCTTTATTTATCAGAGTAGAATTCTAAACGAGCCCAATAATCGCATCCATTAAATGACATTTGTGCATTAGGTTTAGTTAAAATATATCGGAAGTAAGTGAACTAAACTATATAGAATATAAATAGAAGAGAAAATGCTGTGCCGATTATGTATGTTATTGATGATTCTCAAAATAAAGACAAATTGAGAAAATGTAAGTTTTTCAACCTTTGTCAGTTCCAACTTATTATTATTCGCTCTTCAGTTGTGGATTAGGAAAGAATAATTTACATTTAATTACCATGTAAAACTAGGTCTTAATTCGATATTGTGATGTTAACATTTATTCAAACTAAACATTATTTAGGTTAAAAAACACTTTGTAATATTAGTCAATTTGGGTGGGTAGGGCTAGTAATACAAATTTAATATACAATTTCTAGATCAAATAAATGCCTACCAAAAACATTACATTATGTACTTGAGCTGATACCTATCTACATATATATCGTACTGAATTATATTTTGGGTACCTTTTGGTTAAGCTTGTTAACAATATTAGATTTATGCATATTACAGATTAGCAGACTTATGGTAGCACAGCCCAATGATAAATAATATATGCTTCTGAGTTACTCAATACTGCATTTTATATGATATGACTCCCAAGTAGAATTCCCAAAACAAAGAGTAATGGCAACTTACAATTCTTCGCCAAACATATTAAACAATTGCGTCAAATCTACGGATGCCCATCAATCATCTGCGGCATTCTTCGTCCCTTCGCCCACGCCTTTGATAGGACTTAATTCATCTAGTTTTGCCGCTTCTGCTTCAGCAATTGAGAACCATTATATTGACATACAGAAAAATATACCAAACTTAACACATCATGTGAACTCGTCATCAAGCTATACGTATATGGAAATAAAACGTGAGCCTTGTCAAGTATCGGAAGTGACTACATCGAATAGTCTCCAATCCAGTAATCAACATAATTCTAAAACTATGTCGTCTACGATGACTACAATGGTAAAAATTGAGTCTACTTCGCCAAAAATGCCTGAAATGGAAAAAGTTGGTTCCCAAATGCACATAAGTAAATCAACAAACATATAGTCCTATAGAAACGTTTTATACCCCATTTATTTTCTTTAATAGGCAATTCTGTGCCAGTTGGTATAGCAGTCGCTAGAAAAAGGCCTCAAGAAAATAATCTACATACATCGTCAATGCAGCCTCCAAGAGATCTAAACTATTTCGGAATTCGAGTTGCAGACATAGGTAAAAAAATAAAAAAAATTTAGACTTCAGAGAGTAAAGCAATAATTTAAATGTTTTGTAGGTGGTGTTGCAAGTTCAGGTTGCGGCAATATTTATTTTGCAGGAGCTGATTTGATTTCTGGAACCAGATCGGAGGATATGAACACGGGTATACATAATGTGAATAGATCGGCTTCTACGTACTGGCAATACCCAAGTAAGTTTACAGGTATGAATATTATTGAAGCCACCATTTGAATACACCTCCACACAACTATAATAAATGCCCAGGTAGTTGCTCAGGTTTAGTAGATAGTGTGCAAACCACATTTCGTGACGAGAATGTCAAAGGACTCATTTCCGAGAGGTACTCATATGTGCAACATTTTATTTGGCATTTATACATAATTGAAACAAAATGTTCCTAGGCTTCGGTAGACATTTTTATTTTCGGCAGTAAGTATACAATTTTTAATTGACGAACTTAAAGTTAGAGTTAAATTTTTCACGCTTATTTTCATATCGAATCACAAACGTGTCAGATAACACATCAAACATTTCATGAGCATTTCTGAAATTTCCGATCGTGTATTTTAGTGAGTTCAATTTGTATTTATGGACAATTCTGTAAAAAATATCCCCCACAATTCTATAGTGTTAAGAATTCACCTGGAAGTTCACTTTTGCAGGAACACTTCTAGATACGCTCTTTCAATAGATAGGGCAATTCTATTCTTCAATTGAAAATACAATAAATTATCTTTGTATTTCCAAAAATGTTCTTCTCAGCCTGCCTTTAGAAGATTTTTTTTTTTTTAATCGGAAGCGAATACAAAAATGTCGAATATTCAATTGGAATCGAAGTTATTTTCGACTTAGAAAACGACTTCTATGAAACACTGCAGAATGTAGAACAACGATCTGAAAATTCGAGTAAAAGGTGATTAGAGTTATTCTCAGCCCTTAACTTGCGCGCTCCAAGTTCGTTCAGTTGCCCTTCCTGCTGTGTTGTCCTTCTTGGTTCAATTAAGAGATTGTTTGAGACGATAGTATCCTAACAGCCTTTAGGTTCTAATTCGCACTTCTTTTTTTTACCAGGTCGATGTTTTTGTGTATAGCAGTGCTAGGATAAAGGGGGTCTTATATAAGGTCTCCATAATTATTTGGATGAATTAAAATTGTGAGACAATTTTAAGAGTTTATAGCGACAGCCCAGGTAGAAAAGTTGCTAACTTCCTGAAACAGCTCACTGAGTACTGCCAATGAAAGCCGCGTAAAGTGAAAGTTATTTTACAGACAGGTTAAATTATAACCAGAATTGTGAACAGAACGCAATCGCAAAAGAATATCTCAACGGATGGTTAATGGACAGTAGGAGTAGGATTGGGCAGCCAGCTTATTTTCAACACAATTAAATATATTCGTATCATATCATATCTTTTCGGCTGTCCAATGCAGCCAGCGTTTTACAGGTAGGCGCTCTGCCCAGCAGGCAGGCCTGCAGACTGCTTCTGAACAAAGCGACACCCAGACAAAGAATAACTATATTCATCGACGTCTAGGTCCCTATGAAAAATCTCGATTCCATCACATTTACGTCTAAGCAAGCTTGTTGTGAACTGTAGGGAGATACTGGCCCGAACAATTCATTGGCTTGAAATTTCTTTCGTCTGGGTTCCCCGCTATCGGAACAAGTGCTTCATCCGAGCAGAGCTTGGCATCCCCTATAACACACTCTGCCGTAGTTGTGGGGACACAATAAAACAGTGTTTCACTTTCTTCGTGAGTACGGCCCTAAAACAAGACATCGCACACTAGGCAAGACTTTATTTGATGTCCTCACGGCATTCGATGTAACAAATTTAGTAATATCATCAACTGGGCGGTTTTGAGCTTTACTTCAATTTCACTCCTTAGTATCAAACATGTACAGGTCTCGTGAGTTATGGACCCAAAACGGTTCTTAAGTACTATTTATTTTATTTCTCCCGTTAAAGTTATCCTTAATCCTATGACAGAAGAATGATTCGAAAAACACTGTTGAACTTTTCTCTTGCAAAAAAGACATTTTGTGAACTGCACAATAGATTTACGTCCACTTGAGCACAAAGCCACCTTTACGTCAATTGATGGAAAAATTCTTATGTCTCGCTCTACGCCCGTAATTTTCAAACAATTAAGTTTTTTTTTTTTTTTTATGTAGATAGTAGATAATTAAAGTACAAAGGTGATAGGCAAACAAAATTACAAAGAACATTCAAAACATGGAAAAAAAAAAACTGGCCAAGTGCTAGTGTCGCTCGCGCACCGAAGGTTCCGTACTTCTTTAAGAGTCAAAATTGCGAAGATTTTTTGCAGATGAGGTAAACTACATGAATGTAAGCGTAAGAGTAGACAACATGTTGTAATGAATGAAATGACCGAGAGGATGTTTGTGCACATCAATATGTGTGGATGAGAATGAGTATCCATTGGAAGAGTTCGATTAAAAGAGAATTAGAGTATGGACAATGGAGATGACCGAGAGCACAACCACTAGTGTGGCTGGGGATGTGTATGTGGATTGTGGACTGTTCTGTGGAGTCTGGTATCTGGATGGAGTGTGGTGTCGGTGTGTGAATGAGAGTTGAGTATTCATTGAAAATTCCAATTGGAATCGATTAAGAGAACACACCAATAACGAATGAAAAATGGTTAAGCGGAGCGTACTTTATATAGTAATTGACAGTTTTTTGTAAATATCTTTTAAAATATTAACTTTTCCGCAAAACAGTCTTCGGCAAATATATAGCTACGAGCATGATAAACAAAAAAGGTATGTATCATTTTTTTTTGTAAATCAATAAATAAATAAACAGCTTTTTGTGCGAATGAAAAAAATTGTTTCACGAAATTACTTATTACTCTAAAACCAGTCGATGTATCGCTACCATTGGTATTTGTCGTTTAATAAGAGGTTATACAGGATGGTGTGAGCAAATTTCAGCCTTCTACGTCAATTAGTGTCTGAGATAGACCAGGTACAAAATTGGTCTATGGGGTTTTTCCCTTTGGGAACTGAACTTTAAAAACAACAAACCCAATCGGGTTTTGGAAGCATTCTTCGATATTTACCCGGGACAGTCGCAGGATTGATTTTAATAAATGAGTGGAGTGTTTAATGTTCGAATTCTTGGAAAAATACAAAATAATTAAAATTAATGTTGGTGGTTCGGAAGTATCAAACTCAATAAATATTGCCAATCAATTTAATCAATTTTTTGCTTCTATCGCAACCATATGCTCCGCAATACAATTGCGATTGCAATATGTATGCTGATTTAGTAGAAGATACTTTTCGACCTTTCAAACCATTTGAAATCCACAAATGTATAATGTCTCTTGATAACAAAAAATCTTGCACATCCGATGGCATAACTAATTGTCTTTTAAAACGTTTATCTTTGTTTATTGTTAATGTATGTATTAAGTCACTTGTTCAATATAAGTGTTTATTGTGGTACTTTCCCTGATTCTTCAAAATGTCCGCTGTTTAAAAAGGGAAATCGAAGTTCAGTGACCCAATATAGACCCATTTCTATACTCCTAACTTTTTCCAAACAAACATTTTTTTTTAGAAACGAAAAATGAGGCTGAAGATGCTATACGGATCATATAAAAATTAAATTTGGAGTTGTGGCAACAGTTGCTATTTTGGGTATTGTTTTAAAAAAAAAACTAAATTAAACTTCTATGTTCAAATATGCAACAAATAAACAATATTTTGCTGCTGTATTTCGGTTTATCCATGCGGGCGAACGATTTTTTTAAACATTTATGAAATGTTCTCGATTTGCTTCAGAAACATTCCATAAACATTTGTCAAACATTTCTGTTTTTACCGATGTATGTACGCCGATTAAGTATTTATTAAATGTTTATGAAATGCTTTTAACTGTCGGAAATTCACGACCAGAGGCTTCCGTAATATGGTGTGTTTTGGTTCTAAAAGGAAATGAGTTTACCTACAATCAGTTCAAAATGTAATGGAAATCTTACTGCAGTTTGCACCTCTGGTCCGTTCAGATTGGAATTCTTAGACAGAGTAAATGCCAGCGGTTTAGGCACGAAATTCCAGAAGAACAAAATGAAGTAAGAATTAGATTTGTCTGTGATAAAAAAGAAACGTGTTTCCCAATAACTAGTTTTGAAAACAATTTAAGTTTATGCAGGCTGCTAGTTTCGATTTTTCATTATTCCAATATTTTCTGGACATTTGCATTACGGCAGGGAGACTTGTGAAACAAATTATTAACGAACTGCGAAACATTTCATAAACATTTTTTTGTTAAATAAATGTCTATGAAATATTTACTTAAATATTTCGCAAAAAGCAAAATCATCTCGAAGGCGGGAAATCTATTCGATGTTAAAAAAATGCTTTTTGATTTTTTATGATATGAAGGGTTTTGAATATTTTAGTCTGGCAACGTGACTGCTTGGCTTTGCTATCGTTTACAGGCACACCAACATTGGAAAATGAAACAAGCCACCTAGTGGGAAATAGTGCAATCAATTTTCAGATCATGATTCGTGATCTCGATGAATAGCAGGATCATATGCTGTTGATGTATGTGCATGTATTTTGATGATCTATATGGATCATGGGTGATAATAAAAAAGGGCTGAAGTAAGAAATTACCATATGTACTTTTGTTACAATCGTATGGACCGTTTTCGAGATATGTCCAAATCCCGATTCTGGCAAACCCCACTGATACCTCGCATCATAGACAAATCATATTGAGACTCCTAACTCGCAATCCTCTTACCACTAGGCCCCTTAATTTTTTTTTTCAAATTTGCAGTTTTGTTTTTCTATCGGTGTTATCATTGTGACATGCAAAAAACATACAAAAAAATTTTGTCTTTGGGGCATGTGATATAGTTCGGGAATACCACATTTTAGCATTAGTGAATACTATTGGTTATTTATTATATATTTTTAAAAGGCGAATAATTTCATTAGTTTGGTTGATAAAACTATCTTAAGGAGATTCTCTATATACTAGAAACATATTATAAAAACTGAAGAAAATTTGCTCAAAATGTTTTTATTTCCCCTCAATCAATCTACATTGTCCATCTAGTCAACTGCCCGGAGTGCCACATAACTCCCGAGGAAGATGAAATAGCTGAACACATCATATGCGAATGCTTAGAAATAGAATTATAAGTTCTTCTTCAGGGAAGAATTGAGAAAATCCCCTGTGAAAACATTATCATTAAGAAACTACTAGCTTAACTATATTTTCTAACCATCTTGAAGCAACAGTCTTTATAGGTCGAAGTGCCTCTACATCGCTTTAGCGAGTCCGAAGTGTCGGAGCAAATATTAAAACGCCAGTTTATAATTCAATTCGGTACTTCATTTACTGTAAATTCTTTCCTTGACTTCTATGTGGTTGACTCTCCGTATTCCGTGAGTCGTATATCGAGTGCTGCCTAGGTATGCCGGCAGTTGTATCTATTTCGTAGTAGTTAGCAGGCACCTAATTTTTTACATAATTTACCTATTTGATGACGCTGTTTCCCTATTTAAACGCTTTTATCCGAACATAACATTTTATACGTTAATATCCTGTTTAGGAAAAATTCATGGTTTTTAAAACAATTTTGCTTAAAATTACCCCTACTCTGCTATTGTGAGGCCTCTTGATTCGATAACATTTTTCTTATATCTAATGTGATAATCCTTACAAAAAACCTCACAACTGTAAGATTATAATCACAGCAAAATGCCAGTATTAGAATACTTTATAAAGACCAAATTGATTAGCAATGAATTGTTTTAGTGGAAACCAATAATAATATTTTGGCATTTCAATTTTCGATAACCGATATCATCTTTGTTATAAGGCTGGAAATGTAAATAAAACTTACCGAACACTTTTATTTTCCAGATACATTTCCAATTGAATCTGTAATTTCAATGTCACCTGTTGGATTGCAATATTCCAGAGATGCAAGTAGAGGGCAACTTGTTTTATTGCCAACAGCGGCAGCAATGGGTATGTATATGTATAAGATAATAAAACCATCGTTGTAAATAAATACTATCTTTTATCCGCGGCTTCGTCCGCGTCCGCGGGAATGCGTAGCACAATTTTTCTCCTACTATACAATGTCTTCGGTAACATTTTTTCTCAGGGTTTTGACTTGCAGTCCAGTTTCATTGCTCACCTTCGTTGGTTTTTAGTTCCGAACTAGCATGACGGAGGTGTCCTTTCGAATAGTAACGTTTTTGTATAAAATCCGCGGCATTTAAGGTAAGGTGCAGTCAGAAACTACCCCTAGATATTTGTAGTGTTCAACTGTTACAATTTGGATTACAGCCAATACTTTCATCATATGGAGTATAGTGCCTTCGCATATCTTCAGCAATTTGATGCATGAAATATAATAATATAATTCCGGTAATTTTTTCTCGGAAAGACTGAAATACATTAATTTAGTCTTATTGCTTACTACTTTTGTTTGGCTGAACCATATGCAAAAGCAAAGTCCACAGCAAAAGCCTTTACTTTACCAAAAAATGGGAGTGCAAAAATGGAGGTAACATTTGGAACAAATGGAAGGTAAAACAATTTTATGCCGATTCCAAACGGCTACTTGAGAAGCTCTTCCAAGACAGTTATACTCTCGAATGTTTGTCAGACGTTCGCGAGAGGTGGCGCAGTGTAAAAAAAAACCTCACTAAGTAGTCCAACACACTAACCACTAAGCCTTTTTTTTGTTGCCCTTTTAAAAATTGGTAAATTAGATTTTAATAAATTAGGAAAATAACCTGAGAATATACTCGAACTAAAAATATGGGCCAAAATGTCAACGACATTAAGGCAATATTATTTGTGACAGTATTAGAAACACCACAAGATTTGGAATTTTTTTCTCGTTAGCTCCTGCTGTTCGATCTATAATGTCAACCTTCCCATTCGCTATGGTTTTCAGTTTCTCGATTCATTAAGTTACTATTTTAGAGTGTTTCACAAAACCTTCAATACACAATGAAAACAGGAAGGTAGGTATTTTCTTTTTAGAATTAAGATTTAATTTGCTATCGTAAGTACTTTTATTGGTTTTAGTGGTATTGTCTTCTTCTTGGTATCAGTAGACGATAGATGAACGCATAAAATATTCGCATCCTATTGCATTTGCATTTTCTTTGATGATGCGTTTAACGTAATAGTTTTTAATTTCATCCGGGGAACATTCAAAGCGGCACTAACAATTTTTTTCGCACCCTCCACAGCTTTTTCATTGTTAATGTTAGGCACACCAACAATTTCAATTGCCCTATCTATCTGCTTCTGTTCTCCCCAGTTCGGTTTGATTTCGACGCTCGTAACTCGATCTCATTTTGGTATTTTCTTCTTCCAGCTTCTATACCTTTTGCAAGAAGTCAATTTCTTTTTTAGAATTAGAATCTCGTCGTATAGCTGCTGCATTGTTGAGTATTTGTTGTTGGTTTACGGGAATGGAGATGAGCCACATGTCTGTTGGTATACCACTGTAATACCAGGCGAAGAATGTTGTTCGAGCATGGTATCATATATGTACTTGGGTTTTTTGCTTGGTATAGTCTCATTAAATGAAGTTGAGTTTTACTTAAACTACTTGTCATTTTCATTGAAAATGATATAGTATTCATACTATGCTATCTATACTAGATACGGGCTTTATTGTCCGCCAGAGTATTGCAGCAAATATTGAATTGAATTGTTAAATTAATATTATAATAAAACATATACATATAGCTTCGAAGTGAACGAGAATATGCCACAGTTATGAGTAGCACACTTGTCGGTTAGGGAAAGTGGGTACCAAAAGGAAATTGGTAAAACACACAAAAATTAGCTACCGGTGAAAGTGCGCAAGCAAATATGCAGTGAGGTTTATCATGATCATTGGAGCATAACAATTAAATAAATAATTTGAATTAATATAGATCATAGCAAGTAACAGAAATGAGTAACGAGAAGAAATATAGAATTTTTATTAACGAAAGCAAACTAACACTTAATAATAATAATTAGTTGGAGTAACAGGTCCGAGGGACACAAGGCCTAGAGTTTCATTTTTGGGACTAATGGATGGGATCTAAAATTTTATGCCGATTCCAAACAACTAATTGAGAAGCTCTTTCAAGACAATTATACTCTCGGATGCTTGTCAGACGTTCGCGAGAGGTGACGCAATGGGCCCCTAAGTTGGAATTTGGGTTTTTGCGGGATTCGAACCTGGGAACCGTCGCTTAGTAGTTCAACACACTAACCACTAAGCCACTGCGCCTACACTTAAACAAAATCAAATAAAGAAATAAAATCAATGATGTCCTTTATGGATTTTTGTGTAACTCCCGCTGAACTTAAAATGGAGTATTTCTCTTAATTGTTCCTGATTTTTATTTAACTTTTAAGTATGCATCTACTATGGCCTGATCGCTATTTCTATTGCTTGACTTACTTAAAAAACATAACCTTTTTCTTCTAGACTCTTTTCAACAAGCTGCTTTTTTATGGCCACCATATATGCAGCAAAACGCACCGGGCGCTTTACAATCCTCTCCTAACTTTATTTTTCCATCGATGAGCCCGCAAGCTAACGCTCAATCTCAGTCATTTGGAGCACCTCTACAGCTTTTGGGTTCGAATTATCTAACGGCAGCTACTGCAGCGGCAACATCTACTTTATGTCATCATTCACAAATAAGTGGCAATCGATTTGTCTCTGTCTCATCGGACACAAAGCGAATAGAACAATCTCAAAAACACAGTGCTATGAAAATTGAAGATTGGAATATTGAACACAATCTGCTGAACAAGAATAGTTTGATATCACATCATGCAGCTCCAGATAGAGTTGACAAATCCAAAGTGGACGGCGAAACAAACAACTTAGAAATGCTTACAAACACAAATTTAGTGGGAGCCATGCCAACTTTGCTACATCATGAACAGTCACATAATGCGTTTTCGCATAATACACCGGAATTCATAAATATGCCAATAAATATGTCTAACTTCATAGCAACCCCAGATACGATACCACTAACTCCACCGGAAATTAACCAAGATGAAGCTGGTGCAATGTATAAGAATTCAACTCTACGAGTTCCTTCTTTTTCCAAAACTCCAGAAATGCAAGATGTGAATGTTCAAACAGATACTCCTGTCTGTAGTGAGGATGAAAATTCATCTTTAGAAGTTTCAACAGCTGAACATATATCATCCAGTATTCAAAACCATGAGAAAAATAAATTAATATCTAACTTACCTTCAATCCAGTGCCATAATAATCTCGGTGGGTGCAAGGCACTGTCAAAAGAAAATGCTAGCGAGCCTCTTCAAATGTATGGAGCAAGTAATGACTATTCGAATGAAAAAACATCGTATATTATGCAAGGAAAATGTGCTTTTGAAAATGAATGTTCACCAATAAATAAGAACAAGTGCTTTAATTCAGATATTCCTATTGGTCTTCCAAGCGCAGAGAATTCATCATTCAAAGCAACCAATCCTAGCCTGCTTGAGATGTCTGGACTGGAATTATTGTCAAACATTAGTACAGGGTCCTTCGTAAGTCATAATTCATTGCAAACAGTAAGTGTTAAAGAGGAACCTAGTGAACTTTTGGAAAATGAACATAGAATTCAATCACTGAATAACTACGAGTCATATGCCAATGGAGGGAATCATTTAAATACGCAATATTCAAATCCCTCTGATGAAAACGAAATGCAGAACACAATTCACACTCCCGTCGAGAGCAGTGAACCACTTTTAGGAGGCCTTAACCTGTTGTGTGCTTTGGCTGAGCAGAGGATTCACGAAGAGGTAGAGAGCAATAATTTCAACCATCCTGTGGAAGAACATATTTCGGAAGTTAAAAAAAGAAAGCACAAGCATTCCAAAACAAAATCTAGCAGAAAATCACGTTACTATAAAAAGAATAAAAAAAAGTATGCCAAGGAGCGCAAAGAGTACCTTAAAGCGGCTGGTTTAAAATCCGATTGTATGGATGTGCACGAAAATTTAAGAGGTGCCTTCAAAAAAGTTGATTCCAATTACAAAAAATTAAACAAATGGCCGGACCCCGAGGAATTTTTCAAGGCAATGGAATCTGATATGCGAATGCGTTTGGCTGACATAACTAGGCAATATAGGAAAAAGAAACGCAAGTTAGATGAAATTAGTAAGATCAAAAAAAGGAAAAAAGCATCTTCATCGGAGTACAAATTTGCAAATATTTCCTGTAAAAATCCAAATTTTATATGCTTTCTTGATCAATTTCAATCAACGTCTTCAAATTTCCCCCCTCCGGCTGAAAATAACGAAAGCCAGCTCAAAGCATTGCGTGCTAAAAACAACTCTGAGTGTGCTCCCGAAACAAGTGAGGAAAATAAAGAAACACCTCACAGCGAAGGTGTGTATCCTCCAAAGTTTAAGAAGCGAACATCATCGCATAATTCGGTATTAGGTGAGAAGTTACGTTGTAAGGAACGTAAAGGAAAAAGAAAGCAAGTCTTAGAAGGTGATAAAAACGCAGTGGGAAGCAGGCTTCCCACATTAGAATGCCAACAACCAGTTACGGAAATAAAATCGGAGGATAAACTTGAAGTCGAAATCGACAAGCAATTAGTTTTGTCAAATGATCACTTATATCGAAAGGAAACCCGAGTACTAACTGATATGGGAGGCTTATTCTATGCTGGCATATTAAAACCTTTACAGCCCCCAGATGTTTATGCTATAACACTTGATGGAGAAAGGGGAAACAAATCACATATTATGTCCAGAGAAGAAATTTTCAAAGATACGGTATGTATGCCAACTTGCATTTTGTTTAAATATATATTATATATGGGCTTTTTATAGATTTTGGAAGTTGTGCCAAAAACAATCGAGGAAGTTCCAACTGGGACAAGATTGTGTGCGTATTGGAGTCAACAATACCGCTGCCTTTATCCCGGAAGGGCTATCGATTCTGAAACAACAGATATTGGAACAGACTTTGTAAGTGTAGAGTTTGATGATGGTGACAGTGGAAGGATTCGTTTGCAGAACATACGATTTCTACTTAGCGATTATCCAATTGTTGGTAAGACATACTTTTGCTAAATTATATTATTCATGCTTTTGTTTGGTTTTTAGACTACTACTTAGTTCGGGTGATCATTTGTATCCATACGCTCTCAATGATGTACCTATAGCTTGTATTGTTCCTAGTTGAGTCCGCTAACGTCTGTCCACGAAAGCGGGACCAAACATTTTACGAAAAATTACCGAGAGTATCTTCATCGGCTTAGAATCCAAGCTTCAGCATTGCACCCCATGCATTCGCTTATCAATGCAAACGTATACACATACACAGTCGTCTCAGTTATAATTTTGTTGAGCAACCCCAATCCACCGAAACTTCTTAACGGATCGGGTTTGATTTGATTGTGAAGAATCTGAAATCAAATGTTATGGAAGCGACGATTTTGACTGGAAAATTCAAGGCAAACATTATAAAATAATGAGTCGCTGGATATTTGTGGCATCAATCTTCAATTCCCATGTTCCTCACATGGTAAATTGCATGTGTAGTGCTCACGTGTTAGCAAACCTTCCGCTTTGTACGTCGTGTACCGTAAAGCACTTTAATATAAAAGCGGAAGGTTTGATTGAAACATATCGACATTGCTATACTTTAGTTATTTCTATTGTATTTAACATAACTTATGAATACAGAATTTGAATTGACCGAATAGGATAAAGTTGCAAGTTCACTGCGCATGCTCGGAATTATTATTTTCATTACAATAACGAATTTGGGCGGAACACAAAACTGTATCAAGCTGGCATTGATTGTGGCTTCTTTTGGTACTCCTGCTGCGGGGTAGGTCAGTGAGAAGGGAAGTGACCCAACGCCGAGGCTTCTTCGCGCAATATTTAACTTAAAGACGAACGGTGTCGACAAAATATCACGTTTATTTGAGCACTTCACTTAATTGTCGCTTTTGTTAGTTTTTACTTATTGTATGTAGTTAATACTTTTTGCCAAATATTAAACCCCATTCGCGATGATTTCTCACCATGAATCAACTTAACCAGTTAACCGTCCAAACCTTCTCGCATATAAAATTCAACTGACCACCAACGCTTTCCTCTGCTGGCTTGAGTTCTGTTCTCGCAACCAGTTCCGCTCATACGACCCCTTCGCCTGTTGAGCCCTTTCCTTAGCTAGTTCTGTATATAAATGGAATATGGTGCATATGCATATACTAGCATATTAACTTAGCGGATTCAATGAAAACTTTTATAACATCAGTACTTACGTAGTGAAGACGCAAAACATCTAGAATCTTATATTAAAATTTTATAAAAACAAAAAACAACATGCCGCGTAATCATTATTCCTCTTAGCAACGAAATTATACACAGGAATGTGACAATCTTTCACTTCAAATTCACAAATCCAAGTTTCAGGGACAAACACAATATTTGGAATACACGCGAACATATCAATGTGCGTAACAAGAGCTGCAAAGATTTCTCTTTATCTTATAATATTCTGCTGAACAAAAAAATATTATGACTTACTCTCGAAATGCACTATAAGTGCAAGATCTTGACTAACATTACTTTTCCACCCTCCACCTTTCTATCAAGCATTTGGTTATCTTTGTACCATACCATGTTTTTGCTTTTGTTCGCGCTGCCGTTTTGCTGTTATCAATTCCAGTTATTTTTGTGTTAAGATATTCGTTGCTTCGTAGTTAGGTCCGCGAATTATACGCAGGTGATCGAAATCATTTTAGAAGTTTCTGCTTTTACTTCTTTTACGTAGCATTTTTCTATTTCACTATCCAGGACATCCTTGGAAAGAGCATTGCTAAAAATGAGTTCAGTTGTACATAAAGCGTTCTCTTCGTTGGCATTAGGCACACAAACAATTTCAGAATTACTAACAACCTGCCATTCAGCTGTTGAAAAAGTGATGGTTTTTTTCCTCCACACTGGAAAACTTTGAGTAGGTCATTTGAAATGTACATTCGCCTTCATGTCCACCATAAGCTTAGAAAATGCATTTGATAATTGTGTGCTCTCGAATTCAATAATGTTATATTGTTTCACATGAATAGTGAAAAAAGTGCATACAATCAATACAATTAATTTTTGTTGAACAGTTGTGATCAATATTTGTGAACCCATAGTGCAACCCATTTTTCAGGAGTGCTTGATATCCGCATTCATACCTTTGCTGCAACAAGGTAGTGACTCCATTCGATGTTGGCCGCTCGGAAGGTTCGAACATCGAAAATACTTCACATTTTGCTAATCATAATTCTAACCAATCAGTGAAATATTTAAGTCTTTCATCTCTATGCTCACCATTGACTAAAGCTCGTGTTTGTATTTAGTTCAGCATCTGTAGTCAAGAAAGGCAAATAATTGATCTTTCCTTGCCATTTGACAATCATTTTCCTAGCCACAAACACATAAGATATTGTTATTAAATGTATATCATATGGACCTTATGTTTATGTTTTTATAGATTTTATTTATTTTTTCAGAATACAGTGAAAATCCATTCAATGCACTGGGGAAAAATAAAAAGTCAGCAAATGTAAAATCTACGTCTATTGATACAATGTCTAATGAGTCATTTAAGGAGGAAATGCGAGTACCGTTCATTCAAGAATCCAATCAGGGTACCTACACTCATAAAATTGATAAAAAGAAAAGTCAATTTGATAACAATTTGCCATCCACAAGCAACTTGAGTGAATGTGTGCGTAAGCACAGAAAGCATAAAAAAAGAAAGAAACATAAGAAACATCATCGTAAATCGTCTATAAAAACTGTCATTGATAATAATGATCAAAATGATGAAGAAGTTACCCAGCCGGTTCAAGAGGACGAAGCCTCAAATTTCGATTTTAAGAGAATAAACAACAGTCATCTGAATGCTAACGGTTGTGAGGGAGAAAAACTTGTAAACATCAATTCAGAAGAAAGAAGAGACCAAACATTATTAAATGAGCATGTGAAAACCGAAGCTATTGGATTAGATGATGAAGACTCAACATCAAATGTTGTATCCGAGGCGTCTGATGAGGTGAGTAAAAACCCAGTGTCACAATTTGTCAATTAAATCCGTTTTAGAATATTTGAAGTGCAATTATATTATTTTCGTACTAAGAATTGTGACTGAATTTTAGATGTCAATTCGAATCAGGGTTGGCTTCGAAACTATTTTGTTTTGCCATCCCATTGAGAATATGAAAAAAAGATGAGTCAACACTCTAAATCAGTGTTTACCAACCTTTTCAACAGCATGCCCCCTCATGGTGAATTGGAAAATCGCATGCCAGTGTTGAACGACGAAATGTCAATACTACTACTGACATGGGTATCGGATACCCAACATATACGTTACACATTTCCCATTCCCATGTGTGCTTGGGGTACTTTTCCAGAAAAGTAGCCCAATGTGAAGAGAATGGAATATCTGAACACAATAACAAATATTGAAGCCTTCAATATTGTATCCCTTGCATCAAAAATTTACGATTCAAATTGTGTCCATGTCTCCCTTTAATAAACCCCTATGCCCCACCTGGGAGCCGTACACCACCGGTTGGGAACCACTGCTCTAAATGAAGCGGCCAAAAAATAATATTTGAAGTTCTAGTAAATCTGATTTTGCTACATTGTCATATTTTGTTTCATATATTTATAATTTGAGAAGGTTATACTTTGAATTTCCAAATTTAATTGTTGAAATATATACAACAACATGATCGAAAGTTTTAAATGCATGTGTGAGTACGCCACTTTCGGTAAATATTCGCTATCATCAATGGTTGTGATACTACATACTTTAAAGAAAATAAACTTTCTTTCATTGTGGGCACAGTGGTTGCGCTCAGTGGTTAGTGTGCTGAAAGACTGAGTTGCATCTAAGAATTTTCTTTACACTTATCTCTCGCGAACGTCTGACGAACATTACAGTGCATAATTATCAAAAAACCCGATTCGCCTAAAAGTTTAGGTCCCTTTCAAGGGCCAACAAGATCTCACTAACGAATGGGTACCTATACGGACCTGTTACTCCAACTATTTATTTTTGTTTTAATTGCAAAGCAGAATTAGAAAATAACATATAGACACTTTACTTTTAGCTTATAACTGTTAAAGAAAGACAAAATGTTCTGTTACCAATTTCACGAAAGAACTTTGAGCGATACGTACTCCCGTATTCAGAAAAATAATCGTTTGCTACTACTCAAAATATATTTATTTTGCATACGTACTTCAAAAGCACGCGCGGAAAAAAGTTCACCAGTCTTTCCAGCTCTATGCAATACAAGTAGAAGATCTGAAGGCGGTACTTTATTCAATAAATAAAAATACTTTTCTGCGTTGCTGAACAAATCGAACAAATCTTGAAACTTAAATTTATTTTCTTCAAACTTTATTGGATTGTGTTTTTATACATATATTTTTTTTCATAAGTTTTCATAAGAAAACATTATATACTTTTAAACTCTGTCTTAAATATTTTCTTCAGGCAAAGCCCAATGAAAAGATTGATCACAATAATGGTAAAGGAAGTAAAATAGCTGCCTTTTTACCTGAACGCCAACTTTGGGGATGGCTTGGGCAAGCCTATCGCAAAGCGGGCTTAAAAGGTAGAGCAAGGAAACAGTTTTATAAATCGATAACACGGGGAAAAGAAACTATAACAGTAAATATTAATTATATTTCTAAAAAAATAGGTGCAATTTTTTCTCATTCTTATATTTAGGTTGGTGAATGTGCAGTATTTCTTTCTACAGGAAGACCAGATCGACCGTATATTGGTCGAATTGAAGCAATGTGGGAAACAACATCTAGCAATAAAGTTGTAAGGGTCCGGTGGTTTTATCATCCAGAAGAAACTACTGGCTGTCCGATATTAAAATATCCTGTGTGTACATAATTTTTATTAATAGCAATGCATTTTATTATCATATTATTCTTTTTAAACTACAGGGTGCATTATTCGATTCACCACATGAAGATGAAAACGATGTACAAACTATATCCCATAGATGTGAAGTCATAGAATTTTCAGTGTACATTGCAAAGTTTGGTTCAGATACCACTCAATATCAATCAATATACGATAATAATGATACATACTACCTATCCGGTTACTATAATCCAAGGTTACAAATCCTAAAACTGCAACCAGATATTCCAACTGAAGTGAATACCAGTGTATAATATTCTAAATCAAAACTTAAATCAACATTTCATTGTGATAGAAAAAATGTGTTGTATATTTACATCAAGTTATTTGATAAAACGGTGGAGCTAATTGACGAGAATTGTAATATATGTATAATAATTGAAGGCTTCAGAATAAAAACATTTTTTCTCAAGTTTCGTATTTTTTTTTTTAAATGATATCACTGACGTTATTATGGAGATGGATCTGATATGAAAAACAACAACAATTGTATCAACTTGTGAAAGAAATGGTTTTGTTGTGAACCCTTTAGTTACTAGCTTTATTAATGTGTATTTATGGTTCATTTAGTACATAATCTTTAGGCGTTTTTCTTTTTTAGTTCAGAGCAGAACCTGAACTGTTATACAAAAAGTTCGTGTTTCTTTTTTAGCTCAGAGACATCGGAACTCAAATTTGTGTTTCTTTTTTCGTTCAGAGCATGATCAGAGCGCTCTCTATGAGCTCAGAATAAACCTGAGTAAAAAGATGATTACACATGTACAAGCACACTTCCAGTCACATTTGACAGGAAAAACAAAAAAAATATCAGAATGCTCTGAGCACACTCGGTTCAGAGCGCGCTCATAATGCTCGAGCTCAGTTCAGTGCTCAGCTATGTTGCTCATGCAACATAGGTGCAGCTTCATTGAGCAGGAAGATCCCTCCAGCTCAAAGGTGTATAGTAGTATTGGTGTAGGACCGCACAACGCAGCTAATCATTTGAGTCTGACGTATTGAGTTATTTGGTATTCGATTGTGCGCTTTTGTTTGTTCTCAGAGCAATTTTTATATTCGTTTGGTACAAAAAAAAGCAATCTTTAACAGGTCTCAGAGCACTCTTGCGAATCTAGATATTTTCTCAGATTTTCTTCTGATTTACCGATACAAGTGCATTTGAGTTTGACAACTGGCATAGTTTGTTTACATTTTCGTGAAATTTTTCTACAGCAAGCGATAGGATTTTTTTTGTCGTAAATTATTTGTGTACAAATATTTACAAATCAACACACACAAAATGTCCTCCACTGAACGTTGCTAAGCAGATTCGTGCAGTTGATTCGGCTACAAATGAAGCAATTGTCCGAATAAAGGAATGGCTAGCAGTCGCTGGACTGGAACTAGCCGACCATACGACAGAAGCTGTCCTCATAACCAGTCGGAAAACTGTAGAGTTTGCCAACCTTCAAGTTGGTAACCAAACAATCAGGTCTAAAGCAGCGGTTAAATACCTTGGAGTAATGCTGGTTCCAGTTCAACTCCAGGATAACATACAAAGATGATTTCTATCTTCAAACCGTTGTACATAATTGAACTTTATATTTAATTCGGATGAGTCATTCCAAAGCTAGGAGCTAGAAGGCATTCTTAGATATCACTGTCAAAAATTAACTGTGTCCCCTGTTCTAAAACCTGCCCTTTTATAAAGGGTCCGCCATCTAACTTTTTTTTTTTTTCAACTAGTGCTTATTTCGCGAATGGTAGCACTTAGCTCATGTCTGATTTGACAGATAATTAGTTTTATCCTTCCGCTGAACGAATATGGTTGTGTATACGCTTGAACAACGCTGGCAAATATTGCGACATTACTTTGAAAATCATGATAATGTTGCAGAATGTGTACGAAAATTGCGTACGGAAAAATCTTTTCAGATGAAGCTCATTTTCATCTTGGCGGATATGTAAACAAGCAAAATTGTCGCATTTGGGGCACAGAAAACCCGCACGCATACATTGAAAAGCCGATATACCCAAAACGAGTCACTGGTGCGGAATTTGGTCCAGAGGCATAATTGGGCCATTTTTCTTCGAAAATGAGCAAGGAGTGGCCGTTACAGTCAATGGCGATCGTTATCTGGCCATGTTGAACGAATTTTTGTTCACAAAAATTGAAGGGGAGGATATTGGCAACTTTTGGTTTCAACAGGACGGCGCTACGTGCCACACAGCCGAAGCTACACTCGATGTTTTGCGCCCTGTTTTTAAAGATGGCATTATCAGCCGCAGAGCTGATGTCGTTTGGCCACCTCGGAGCTGGGATTCGACACCGTTGGACAATTATTTGTGAGGTGCCGTAAAAGATAAGTGTTACGCCGACAAGCCAGAGACAATTGACGCTTTTAAGGACAATATTCGTAAAGCCATTGGTGAAACACAGCTGCACACAATCGATAACGTGCTTAAAAATTGTACCGATTGGCCAGCCGAGGCAGCCATTTGAATGAAATTATTTTCCATTACTAACCGGAAGAATTGTACTTTCAAATAAAAAAATAAATTTGAGAAAATATTCAGAAGTTTTTTTTTATAGCATTTTCAAAAAAAAAAAGTTATTTGGCGGACCCTGTATATGCTCCGACATCTCTTCGAGAAATTTATAGCTAATTCCAATTAGTTCTACAATTGGCTTAGTGGGGAATTACACTTATTTGACAGATTCCAGTCTCCAATTGGAAGTGGAACTTGTTTCGTGACTTGTTTTCACTTCACCAATTTAGGTTCCACGACTCACCACGCCACAATAGTATAAAAACCAACAGGCCGAATTCAATGGATGGGACAAAAAGGTACTTTTCTAAATTAACATTATTCATGGCTGTTCTCTGCCTGTTTTCATTAATTATTTGATTAATCAATAGCTAGCGCAACAGGTTCGAGGGACCCATGGTCCTAGCTTCTTCACAACCATTCGTTTTGTGTGAGTTTTATTTTTGGAACGAAGTGAAGGGATCTACAATTTTATGCCGATTCCAAACAGCTAATTGAGAAGCTCTTTCAAGACAGTTATTCTATCGGATGTTTGTCAGAAGTTCGCAAGAGGTGGCGCAGTGAAAGAATTTGGGTTTTTGCGGGATTCGAACCTGCGACCCCCTCGCTTAGGAGTCCAACACACTAACTTTAAAATTCATTTTTATTCCTTTCTTTCTTTAAGCTTAAATACTAGACAAAAACGATTATATCTAATTTAAAACTAACATTTATCTTATTCTAGCTTACTGGCTCTAAGCGAGCGCTCTAAACTTATCAATATCCTTAAAATTATTGCCTTTCCGCCTTAAATGTATCTATATCGACGATTTTTTTTGTTTTTTTAATTTTCAAGAAACTTTAGAAAACTTGAATTCTTTATTATTTATTTTTTAATTTTACAACTACTTAAAACTACCTCAGCTACTTTGCCTAAATTACCTATAATCAGGGTGGTGAGCAATCTCATCGATTGGTCACCATCCTGATCGCGTCCATGGGCGCCTGACAGCCGCCCACAAGGGTTCATCCGTGCTCGCTCGAGTCTCGGCAGCACTATTCATGTTGGCTAGCCCGGACCCTCCCAAAGACCCCCTACTCTAAGCCTAAACCTACAAACTTAATATCTAGCTTAAAACTAAGGAGGATGCTACGTAAGTCCAACACTCTAACCACTAAGCCACTGCGCCTACATTAATTACGCTAGTTTGAAATTCTTTTGTTTATTAAATTGCTGAAATTTTGTACAGGGTCCGCCAAATAACTTTTTTTTTTGATAATGCTATACAAAAAAAAACTACTGAATATTATCTCAAATTTATATTTATTTTTTTATATGAATGTACAATCCTTCCGGTTAATAATGGAAAATAATTTCATTCAAATGGCTGCCTCGGCTGGCCATGCAGTAGTCTACACAATTTTTAAGCACATTATCGATTGTGTGCAGCTGTATTTCACCAATGGCTTCACGAATATTGTCCTTTAAAGCGTCAATTGTCTCTGGCTTGTCGGCGTAACACTTATCTTTTGCGGCACCCCACGAATAATAGTCCAACGGTGTCAAATCGCAGCTCCGAGGTGGCCAAACGATATCAGCTCTGCGGCTGATAATGCGATCTTCAAAAACAGGGCGCAAAACATCGAGTGTAGCTTCGGCTGTGTGGCACGTAGCGCCTTCCTGTTGAAACCAAATGTTGCCAATATCATCCTCTTCAAGGAGGACCAAGGTCTTTATACAAAATTCGTCTCAATGATGTCTCCGAAATGTTCAATTGTTGAGAACGACGGTGAATTGATGTTGATGGCGCTTCACGCACACTTTCTGCCACACCAGCAATTTTCTCGGGTGTACGCACTGTTTTTGGCTTTTCACGCTTTGGTTTATCGATGAGGATGCCAGTTTCTTTCACTTTTTTCACATGATAACGAACATACGGAGCTGACGGTGCTTCTCTTCTTCCAAATTCCGTACGCAATTTTCGCACATATTCTGCAAAATTACAATGATTTTCAAAGTAATGTCGCAATATTTCCCAGCGTTGTTCAAGCGTATACACAACAATATTCGTTCAGCGGAAGGATAAAACTAACTATCTGTCAAATCAGACATGAGGTAAGTGTTACCATTCGCGAAATAAGCACTAGTTGAAAAAAAAACGTTAGATGGCGGACCCTTTAGTTAATAAATCTAATTTGTTTTTTTTTTGTTTACTGTTATTATACGCGGAAAATTAATGAAAAAGAACTCAAATTTATGAACAATTTTTCTTCTACAAGTAAAATTAGTATTATTAGGATAGAAATTCACACTAACCTTCAGTTTTTATGCTGTTTGTTAGGTTAGGTTGAAGTGGCTGTCGGCTAGCCGACACACTTAGACCATTGTAAGGTCCCATGAATCTAAAATACAATTCTTCCTACTCGTTGAACCAATTGGAGCTTCTGATGAAGCGTAGGAGATTCCGAATGTTTGTGTTTTTTAGATCGTTCAGATCATTTTAGTGGAACGCTCCCAAATGCAGTTTTCGTCTTTGTGAGAGGGCCGGACAAGTACAGAGGAGATGGAGAATAGTTTCTTCTTCCTCCTCGTCAAGACAGCTTCTGCAAAAATCGTTTGCAAATACGCCAAGCCTTGTTGCATGCCTACCTATGAGACAGTGTCCTGTGATGACACCAGCTTTAGCCAAATCCGTTTTGTCGCTAGACATGTCGAGCCGGTTGTTCATCTAAGATTTGTTCTATTGATTGTTCTATTGTAGCGATTGGAATACCTAACGAATCCTTAACTGGAAGTATAGGTAGTGTGGTTCCATGTTTGGCGAGTTCATCAGCCTTGCAATGACCTGGGATGTCCCTATGCCCCGGCATCCAACAGAGGTGAATATTGAACTGCTCCGCCATCTCTATGAGAGACGAACGACAGTCTTGGGCTGTTATAGAATTTGTAGAGACTGATTCCAGGCACTTGATAGCAGCTTGACTATCCGAGAAGATACGGATATCTTTAGCAGATATCACGTTTTCTTTCAGCCAAGATAAGACTTATTTTATCGCCATAATTTCCGCCTGAAAAACGCTACAGTGATCAGGAAGACGGAAGGAGAGACTAAGATTTAGTCTGTCGGTGAAGAAGTGGATCGATTCATCACCCAGGAATGCTTCCTCCTCCCAGAATAATCTGGTGGGAATAAAGACCTGGAAGTTTTTATCGAACTGTAGTTCTGGTGTGGTGTAGTCGATGTTTCCTGGAAAGTCCTGAAAATCGTTCAGGATAGCGGCATGGCCAGACGTTTTGCTGGTCCATTGTGGATTGGCTTTATGGCGTACGGCTGCGCAAGCTGCCGTTTGCCTGCTGAAGATGTCAATGGGTGCCAGATGAAACAGGATGTCAAGTGCAGCAGAGGGGGTAGTACGAAGAGCCCCGCCGAGCAAGCTGTTTTCTTTGTACTTTGCTTAGCTTATCACGATTGATCGCTTTGTCCAAAGCAGTGCACCAGACAACCACACCGTACGTGAGTATCGGCCTTATGACAGAGACGTATAGCCAGTGAGTGATGCGAGGCTGTAAATCCCATTTGTTCCCTATGGCTATTTTGCAAGAGAAAAGTACTACAGTGGCTTTTTTAACTCTTTCTTGGATGTTAGGCTTCCAGGTTAGCTTTCTATCAAAAATGAGTTCCAAGTATTTAGCTTCAATAGCAACGTCGTCCGCATAGGCAGTCACATTGTGACCCCCCGCTTCCAGGCATATCAGCAGTTCATTTACCACTAAATTCCAGAGAAGGGGAGATAGGACGCCACCTTGTGGGGTACCTCTACGCGCGTTAGCGTGTGTAGTGCCGTTTCTACTGATTTTGCCTTAGAATAGGCATGTTGCGCCGTTGACAAGAGTTTTTTTGTCAATGCTTTGTCGTAAATGGATTTCAATCAGTCGTTCTAAAGTTTTTAGGAGAAATGATGAAAGCATTTACCTGCTTTGGGTGTATAAACCACTTTAACTTCTCTCCATAGCAATGGGATGTAAACCAGATCCAAACAGCTTCTTGGGATTATCATTATCACTGGCAAGATGATATCCGAAGTGTTTTGTAGCTCGGCTGGTAGTGTGCCGTCTGGTCCCGAAGATTTGTATGGTTTGAAGCTATGTAGCGCCCAAAGCACTTTGTCTCTAGTAATCAGACCTTGTAGGTTGGTAGATTGCAAAATTGATCTGTTTGGATCTTTGTGGGCTGCCTGGGAAGTGGGTATCGAGCAGCAGATTAAGCGATTCATCGCCAGAAGTCGTCCAAGAGCCATCTGTCTTTTTCAGACAACTTGGCATTGTTGGGTTTATCGAGAGTATCTTTCTCAGCCTTGATGCCTCGGAGGATTCCTCTGTCTTACCACAGAAGCGTCTCCATGATACTCGCTTGGCTTTTCTTAAATCTTTCTTGTATATTTTAAGGGCTACCTTGTAGGAATCCCAGTCGGTTACTTTTCTTGTGTTTTTGGCACGATTGAAAAGTTTTCTGCATTTTGTCTACACAGTCCCAAGTCTGAAGTCCACCAATGTGGTTTCTTCTTTCCCCTTGGTAGAATAAGAGGACACGAGGAGGACATCGCATTATTTAACGCCAACTAAGATTCTTGACTTTAAGATCAAGCTCATTGGCATTACAGGGGGGACTTAAAAGCTCTGAGCTAATTGATTGTTTCAGAATATCCCTATATTTGAGGCATTTTGCCTGAATCTAGCTCGTCTTTTTATAGACTCTTAGGGTGATAGATTCGAAACCAAATCTGATCACACCTTCAGTCAGCGTCAAGGGAGCAAGCGACTCTTTGCTAATGACAATAAGAGCACACCTGTAGAGACCTCATTGCTCTTCCAGCTTTACAACCTTCCAATTGTAAGTCGGGAGTGACGGATTGCTCAGTCTGATTATTTCGAGGATCTCTTCGCTGGAGTAGGGTTCGGCTGGGATCCAGGTACGAGTTCTAGGTCGACTTGGGATATCCTCCCTCGCAACGACGTCGAGATTCGCACCCGGCCAAACTTCTCCCAGTCTGCTTATAGCAAACTTGTAGAGATCGCAGGATCTCTGTTTAACTAACGATTAGTTCTTTGCACTAGAATTTTTTACTTAAATCCATTTTATAATGGACATTTAGTGTGTTGCAATGTAGTTTGAAGGTTTTTTCGTCATATTCCTGATATTGCCACAATTTTGATGCTTTATTTCTGTTTTGCACGGAAGGTTTTTCGGACATTCAAATTTCTAAAAAACGTAGAAATACCATGATGTAGGATGACTGCTGAGTGTCATTATTTCACTATACCCCCTCCATTAAGAATTATTTTTCTTTGCTGCTTCACACGTATTTACGCATAAAAAATTTAAGATAGAATTTTCTTTTAAAAAAATGCGCGTGCAGGTAGTCGGGTAGGTGTGCGGGAGCTTGCGGTCTATTTAATAATTAGTTTATGTCCTCAGCCACACTAGTGTTGTGTTGGTGCTCTCGGTCATCTCCATTCCCAATTCTCCATTCGTTAAAGCTTGTCTTCAATCGTTTTCCTTCCATTGGATACTTATTCTCACGTAGACGATTATAGATTTCCATTCGATGCATTCGATCATACTCGATGCCAGTGTTAAGTCTGAATTACTTGATAACATTTCAGAGTTTCGTTAAGACTTGCAACTTACTTGCAGCGCTTACACGACCGAAGTTGAGAGCAAGTCATTGTCATTTCTTTAATCGACACAATGCATCGGTTTGAAAGCAAAATAGTTATTTTTTTGTGATTTCTGTATTAACGACAAAAAATATATTTATCAGCGAAAGTGTTTATTTAAAAACATTTTTGGTGAATGTTTTACAGTCATTCGTGGTTTGCGCCCGCTATTTAGTGTTGGATTGGCGGAAGGTTCCATCTCTCCACCCGAACAAAAGACGTTTCATGATGCCAAGGTGAAGAAGGTGTAAGGAATCGCCGATTGGAAATTGTTCCACCATGTCGATGTCCAAGTTCAAAAGTGGTGAATCGTATTTCTGATGCGTTCCATATAACTTTTGTCTGAATTTGGCATCAGTACGCTTTTTGCAATTTGTTCGGGGAAATATATTCGTATTGCTGACATAACTATATTCTCCAATTGTAGTGCATTTCTGACAGCCATCCTGCAGTACAAATACGTATATGAAAATAAAATACAATGCATAGAATGCATATTTTCTATATCTTTTACATAAGCACGGGCTGGCGAATCGCAAATAATGCAACGTATGCGCACTGAAATTTTGTGTGAATTTATACGAATTTCATTGGTCATAGCTTCGACAAACGGGGTGAGAAATGACTGCAAGTCATTACACTTGCCTGTTCCACAATATATCCCAATGGGCAGTTGTGGCATTTCGGTAACGTTAAACAAAATGGGCCAAAATTCTACCTTGGAACTATTAAAAATTGGCAACGCATCCATTTTAATGTTTACTGAAATGGTTTTCGATTCATTTGTGTCCGTTTACCCCGATTTGTTGAATGAAGGTTTCTTTTGGAGTCTCCAGTAGTGTGCGTGGATCATCTGGAAACATTTTGTTGATGTCAGAGTTTTTCAACTTGCTAAGATCTTTCAGTGCTACGTGAGTTATTTGATGTTGAATTGCCCATTTCCTCAAATTCGAACGCATTCTTATAGTTCTTTCCATCTGAGTTTCATATCCGTCGCATAACTTTTCATCGCTACCTTCACTGCTGTTTGTGTCATCATCTATACGACAATCACCGCTAGTGCTACTGTCCATGCTCTTCGTCTTAATTCATCGGAAACTTCACGGGTTCTTTTCAGAATTACGTCACGCTCCCTTTGCACTATTCTTTAATACGTTCCCGATCTTTTCAATTTTTTCCATGAGTTAATCATCTTGTAGATGTATTTATTTATATTTTTGCATTTATATTCAACTTTTAACGCGAGAACGACGCGTGTTTAATCTTCTATGATGGCTGCTGTCATTCATTTTATATCGAATTGCTTGTCAGTGCTGTAACTTAACATATTAAGTTCGGTTAGGTTAGGTTTATGGGTGGGTACGGCAAAAGTGAGTCCTGCCGCACCCCACTTAGGTCCATGTGGACCCATTGTGATGCCCTTATTGGGGTTAGCCGATGTTGTTGGCGTTAGCGTTGTTCCCTCTCGGTTACTCGACCTTGTCCAGCCATCCTGATGTGTTTATGAACCTGTAAAGATTAGATAAAGAGACATCTGAAAGTTCATGTATGTCATGGAAGTAATATCTTCCAAGTGTTCTATTCCTCAAGTGAAAGAGACTAGGGCATTGACAGAGGAAGTGAGGTGTGTCCTCGTGTGCCTCCTCGTCTCCGCAACCCCTGCATGTATCGTCATTCTTGAGTTTCATTTTCATTGTGTGGTTTGCCCACATTTTAAGTGTTCGTAATGCGTTTTGTAGTAGTTCGCTTATGATAGGTAGGAATTTTCCTGTAGTAAGTATAACCACGTCGTCTGCATAAGCAGTTACTTTGACCCCTTTATTCTCGAGTTTTACTAGTACTTCGTTTATAACAAGAACCCAGAGTAAGGGGGATATTACCTCTCCTTGTGGTGTACCTCTCGAGGCTGTCACTCTGAGATCAATGTCACCTAGTATTGCGTTAATGATCCTTTCAATGAGCAAGCTTTCAATCACGTTGGTTAGCGATTGGTCAACGTTGGAGTTGAGTAGTGCTCTCTTCACTGCGCACGTCTTAACATTGTTGAATGCACCTTCAATGTCTAGGAACGCGGCTAGTGTGTATTCTTTGTCCTTTAGGGACTTCTCAATGGTGCCGGTGACTTCATGCAGCGCGGTCTCAACCCCTTTACCTTTAATATAGGCATGCTGCGCCATTGAGATCACACTATCATCAAGTCGACTGCGGATGAAAACGTTCAGGAGCTTTTCGAAGGTTTTCAGGACAAAAGATGTTAGGCTTATAGGCCTGAAGTCCTTAGCAGTCGTATGACTGGATTTGCCTGCCTTCGGAATGAAGACGACCTTTACTTCTCGCCATGACCTAGGAATGTGGCCACATTCTAGGCAGCGTGTGAAGAGTCTCATCAGGGCTGGTATAATAACTGGCCTGGCCTTCTGGAGCATGATTGGAAAAATCCCGTCAAGCCCAGGTGACTTGAATGGAGAAAAAGTCTCAATCGACCAGTTAGTTCTTTCCTCAGTTATTATACCCTCTGGTATTGATGCAATGGTAGTTGCGATGCTTGGTGTAGACTGGACCCTTATATTGGGAATACAACCCGGGAAGTGCGTAGATAGAAGCAGACTTAGAGTCTCTTCAGAGGACTTCGTCCAGTTACCAGTATTGTCTTTCAGATAGCCCGGAACCGCAGGTTCTTTCGATAGGATTTTCCCAAGTCTGGCTGATTCCCTAGTGTCTTCTATTTCGTTGCAAAATGTATGTCAGGCTGTACGTTTAGCACTAGTGACAGCGGTTTTGAATTTCCGCTGTCCGGCTTTGTATAGATCCCAGTCTTACTGGGAGTTGGTGCGCTTGGCCAAATTGAACAGAGATCTGGCTCTCCTTCTGATTTCTAGGAGGTCCTTAGACCACCACGATGGAAAATTCCTCTTCTTGATTGTCCGTAAAGGACAAGCCTTACTTAGAATTTTGTTTAAATTCTCTGTGAATGCATCGATTTCGTCTGGTGTCCCTATTTCCATATCTATCATTTTGGTCATTCCTCACGACCTCTGAGGCAAATGTGTCCCAGTTGGTGAATCTTGGGTTTCTGAATTTACTTCCCACTACTGCCTGTTCATCTACTAAAAATTCTATGATCCTGTGATCTGAGAAGGATGGCTCGGAAGAGACCTTCCATTCCCTCACAGTTAAAGTTTGTGAGTTACTGTACAGAGTTATGTCTAGTACCTCACGTCTATTCCTAGTAACGAAGGTTGGCTCATTGCCAATATTTGCTATCAGGAGATTATTTTTGATTATGAATTCTAAGAGGGACTCACCTCGTACATTGATGTCCGTACTGCCCCAGAGCGTATGATGGGAGTTGGCATCACAGCCAGCAATCAGATCCCATCTTTCCTTTTCTACTGTTCTGGCTAGTGAACAGGATAGCTCTGAGGGTGGATTGTCCGACTCGTATGGCATGTAGATTGTCGCCAGTACCAGTGCGCCTTTTTCTGCCCTGTCCCATTTAACAGCCGTTTGGTCCGAATCACTGACACTATGTAAAAGAAAAAGTTTAAGCTGTTTACTAGCGACAATACATGTTCGAGACCTACCATTTACTGTTGTATTGTGGTAAGTAGTCAGATCTTTTGAATTCAGGCCACTTATCTTACCCCGGTGAATCCAGGGTTCTTGGATCAGGGCGACATCTATATGTTTCGTTTCCATACGGAGAACGAGATTGGCGCTGGCCGCCTTACTGTGATGAAGATTTATTTGTATTATCTTCATCACGAGTGTTCGGTTGCTCTCCCTTGCCTTTCGCCGCTAACAGCCGGAGTTTGCATCGCGGAGTTTGCATCTTCGGTTGATTTGATAGTATCCCGGGCCCTAGCTCGCTGCACTGCTTCCCTTTCCGTGAAGGAACTAGGGTCACGGCTTTTAAGCATGTTTAATGTCCGACGCGCGTTTTTTCTCCTTTTGAGCGGATCCGCCTGTTGTACTGTACTGAACAGCTTGTTGTCTTGCATCATGTTCGCCGCAGGGACAGATGAGGCTTCGGTTATGTCCAAAGTTTCATTGTCCTTTGGCTTTGACTTATCAACAACAGTCACTGCGCTGTTCAGAGTCGAGTCCGACGCTCCCGGTGAAACTACGTTCTCTTTGTCAACTTCTTGAGGGAGATCTGATGCAAACGTCCCATGCCGCGATAGTCTTAGGCATATCACAGGCATAGGTGGCTGCATAAGAGCTCCCTCGCTCGAGATTTTCGTAGGATCAGCCTCAGGTGAATATCCCTGGACTGCCTTTCTAGAATATCAAGGGGGTTTTGAAGTCGTTGTTTGTCCTTGTCCTCTAGTTGGTGCTTCTTCTTCAATTTCTTAATAGTCGTCTTAAAGTTCAGCACCCTTTTCCTGATTGAAGCTGTAGATGATATAGAGAATTTGGATGAGCTGGCGATTGAGCGGTTGTCATCATCCTCAAGAAAAAGTATCTCAAGTCCGAAGTCAACCGTTCTAACGCTTCCCTCAACCGAAGCTGCCCTACTAGTTGACGGTTCTTGTAGTAAGATATTCTCTTCCTCCTCCGTCATGTTTGTATGAGAATCGGTGTTGCCGAAGTTCTTGGTGCCCGATTCATTTACACCAGTCCCTTTGTTTTGTTTGTTTATTTTTAGTTTATCTATTTTGGACCCACGAGTAAGGGGGAAGGAGATGTCATTCTGTACTCAGAAAAGGGGAATTGGATTGAAAGTAGAGGTCCCCAGGTATCTAGAGCTCGCCGCTAAAAGACATATAACATTGTGCCATACATCCCATGGGCGCGGTAGTTAACCCGGGATTACGGGTTTTATAGAGTTATTCCCCTCTAGATCCGTTATATTTGGTCGAAAGCAGTGGCACCTCGTGCAGGATGTGGTTTTTCACCACGTATAACGGTCTTGAGCAGCCCTTTTCGGAACAGCCCCTGGTTTCCTTGCGGAGAAACCTCACCACCAACATATTAAGTTAGACTTTACCTCTATAAAGCCTTCATTCGAAAGCAACTCACTTTATGGCCAAATAATAGGAAGTTATTGCTTCTATACACTTTCCAATCGCAAGCTGTTGACTGCGTGACATTTTATTGCTTCTATAATGCCTTCTTTTAGAAGCTCTAAAGAAGATTTTTGATAGCGCTACGCACCAGAAGCTTTATCGAAGTAATGAACTTTCCACACATCTACTCACACATTTTCAGAAATCTAATAGAGATCTTACCGAGATTTATTTCCATAACCCTCTATAAGGCATGTTAATATGCTTCGCAAAAGTATTACAGAAGTTATTTTCGAAACAATTACTTCGGAAATCGCTCTCCTTAGGTTAACAAATACTTTAGAAGCTCTATCGAAGCTGTTGCCTACAGAAATTAGAAAGTTGAACCTTAGTCAAATTATTACTTGGGAGGATAACTGAACATCTGTCCGCAATCTCGTTAAGAGATTCCCGGAATTGTTTTACCAACTTTGATCTGGTTGTTGGTGTATTCAGCGATTTTTTGGCTGCCTGACTGTCTATGTAGATGACGACAGCTTTCCCGTCTATCATAGCCATCATTTCTGCCGAAAAACGCTGCAGTGGTCTTGGAGGCGCAAGGCAATATTGATTTCGGGTAATTGAGAATATATTCCCGCTCCCATACCTTCCGTCATCTTGGATCCATCTATATAGACTTCAAGTGCGTATGTACCATGCTATTCTCCCATTCGGAACGTTCTGGGATTATTGCCTTGTATTTTATGTTAAAGTCCTCGAAGGGAATAATATAATCCGTTTTATCCGGGACTGAGCCAGGGAGGATACTCATATGATCTTTCTGATAGTTGGTCCATTTCTAAGATTCCCTAAGTCTGCCGTAGCAACTAATTTCTCGTAGATATTGACAGGAAGAAGGCATAGTATTGTGTCTAAATGTACATTCATTCAAATCACGCCATCGTGTCGTGCGTTCGCACGATGTGCATTTATGCACAGTAACCCATCTTGCATTTGTGAAGACAACAGTTCATCGTAAACGAACATAAGCAGAAGCACACATAATGTACATTTGTGAACATCACGACACTCGAACAAATAAACTCCGATTTCGTTCTTTTTTTTTCTTATTCTTTCTTCGACCAGCGGCGACTTGTTATCTCATTATCTCGTTATGTCAAACGCGCTTATTAAACGTGACAGTACCCGAAATTCGATAAAACGGGTTTTAATATCTAGTAAGAGAGCAGAGTCTTTCGACCAAGCGGAAATCGAATCCTTCTTGCGGTGATGAGACCAGGGAGGAACAGGAAGCGGAGTGCGAGCAAGGCGAGCAATGATATAGAGAAACTTTAGCCAACCTCACTCGAGCGGCGAGCAAGCTCAATTTATTATCATCACCAATAAAACCCGACAGCGTCACAAAAACGCGATCAGACGTTAAGCTCCTCTCAATGGACCTCCCTCACTTTTCTGGTGACGCCAAATATTGACGAGCTTTTCGTGACGCACTCGCTTCCCTGATCCATAATGAAACTTCTCTCAGCGGGTCCCAAAAGCTGCACTTTTTGCGGTGTGGCTTGGAAGATTAGGCGCTGCAGGTTATGAAAGGTTTCACAATCACCGACAATAACTACGAAAAAGCTTTGAACTTGTTGACGAAAAAGTATGATCACGAACGCGTCATTGTAGACGCTCACTTCCGTGCGCTTCATTTTTGGAAAGGAGATGCCGTTCATTAGATGCCATTAACTCGCATCAGCAACTTGCTTTTTCCTCTTCCAAATTTCTCAACGGCCGTCAATTAAAGGGCAAACCCATGCCCGCCTCCGGTTCGCTGCGTACTGCAATTCCAGCTCGCGTAGCCAATCAAAGCGCATCGACAAAACCACGCATAGACGCTTGCTATTTTTGTTCCGCCAAACATCGAATCTACAGCTGCGATAAATTCCGGTCCCTCGACGTCGTTCGACGAATCTCATTCACGCAAGAGAAACATCTCTGCAGCAACTGTCTTGCTGCGGGTCACGATCAAGGAAGCTGCCGCAGTACCAGTGCGTATCGTGTATGCCAAGTACGGCACCACACTTTGTTGCATCGCGAAATTCCAGATGCTACTGGTACAGTTTCAGGTACTAGCCTTACGCCGTCATATTTCGCGCATGCAGAGCACCACGTTCTTCTCGGTACTGCCATCGTCAAGATCGTCGATCAATCCGGAAGATATCAGCCAGCTGGAATATTGCTCGACAACGGATCGCACCTCAAATTTATCAGTGAAGCCTGTTTGCAGAGACTCAAGCAAAGGAGGACTCCAGCCTGTACATGGAATAGGAGCAACTGCGGCCGGAAATTCCACAGGTGAGGTACAACTAACCCTCTCATCATTTGATGTTAGCTTTACAACAACCATTCGCGCACACGTTCTACCCAAAATTACTAGCAATTTACCTCCGGTTCAAGTACGTCAAAAGAATTGGCCACGCATCGACAGATTGAAGATGGGGGATCCCGAGTTCCACACACCCGCGGCCGTTGATATTCTGCTGGGAACAGATGAAGTGGGCCAGTTCCTTCGCACTGGTTTGGTTAAGGGCCCAGTTGGAACTCCAATTGCGCAAGAATCAACGCTCGGATGGGTACTCTTAGGGAAGGTATTTGATTTCACAGTTATCAACACAGTTTCTGCGGCAGTTTGCATGTTCACGGACGCTTCGCTCACAAAGTCTGTATCTAAGTTTTGGGAGATTGAGGATCTGCCCGAAGTGAGGCACCTCACCGTTGAGAAACAGCTTTGCGAGAAACCAGACCACATCAGAGTTTTCCCTCAACGATTCTCAAATGATCGGTCCGCAGTTGCAGTCTGATCTCTTCTCAACATTGATCCGCCTTCGCTCCCATCGCTTTGCTATGAGCGCTGATGTGGCAAAGATGTATCGCCAGGTCCGGGTCTCTGAAGAGTACATTGACTATCAGCGGATAGTTTGGCGCGATTCTCCTGCAGATGATATTAAAGACTTCCGGTTGTTGACTGTCACCTATGGAGTCGCGTCTGCCTCCCACTTAGCAGTTAGAGCCCTTTAGCAAGCTGCACTGGATGAAGGCCTGGACTATCCCTCTGCAACGCAAGTCATCCTATATGCGATTTTGATATGGACGATCTGCTGACTGGTTGCTATGATGAGTCAGATCTACAACAGTTACAACACCAAGTATCAGCCATATTGAGTCGAGGTGGCTTCCACCTCAGAAAATGGTCTTCTAATTCCCTTCTAGTCATCAATGCTGTCCCAGAATATCATCGTGAGATTATTTAGTCTTTGGATTTCTCGGAAACAGATGGTGTTCGGACGCTGGGACTACTTTGGGATCTCTCCCAATGTTCGTTTACGATGAACTGTTGTCTTCACAAATGCAAGATGGGTTACTGTGCATAAATGCACATCGTGCGAACGCACGACACGATGGCGTGATTTGAATGAATGTACATTTAGACACAATACTATGCCTTCTTCCTGTCAATATCTACGAGAAATTAGTTGCTACGGCATCCTTACATTCACTGTTCAGCTACAACAGGTAGATATTAACCATTATACAAAACGTTTACTACTTTCAGAAGCATCCGAGCTCTTCGACCCGCTAGGCTTGTTATCGCCAAGTACTATCATACCAAAGATGTTGTTCCAGCGCCTCTGGAGACCAAAAGTAGACTGGGATGAAGCTGTACCGGACGACGTGAAACGTCAGTGGTTCTACTACAGGGACCATATCACCCACCTCGCAGCGATCAAAGTGCCGAAATGAGTCGGTTTCGGAATCCCAAATTCACATATAGATCTACATGGTTTCGCAGACGCATCACAAACTGCGTACGCAGCGTTTGTGTATGTCCGTACAGTAGCTCCCGACGGCAGTATATATCTCCAATTACTGACAGAGAAAACGAGAGTTGCTCCTTTGAAACTCACCACAGTATATCTACCCCGCTTGGAGTTGTGCGGTGCCGTATTGCTGGCACAATTAATAAAGCATGTTCGAGACTCACTGAATCTTCATATCCGTTACATATGCGGATGGACTGATTTAACTGTAGCACTCGCATGGATACGTCAACATCCTGGTAAATGGTCCACTTTTGTGGGGAATAGCGTCTCTCGGATCCAGGAGATCATACCCGCGAACAGTCATCGGAGAATCCAGCTGACTGTGCAACTCGAGGGGTACTACCACATCATCTGGCTAACCATTCTCTCTAGTGGAGTGGTCCGCCATGGCTCAGTCAACAGGAGCTGTCGTGGCCACAGCAAAAACGTTTCGTAACCAATCTCGACAGGCGCTCTGAGGTGGTCAATCTGTCGAATCCCCGTGCAGCACCACCGGTCTGGGAACTCATCGATCATTATTCGTCGCTAAGGAAGCCGAAGCGTGTCACAGCGTATATCCTGAGATTCCAGCACAACGTGTAAGCATCTCAACATCATTTTGTCGAAGATATCCACCGACTTCAGTCAAAAAATACGGTAAGTCGTCATAGAAAACTTTCTAAACTCTATCCGTGTTTAGATAAAGATAGATATTCATCGCATCACACTACATGCAGAACCGCATTGTATGCTTCTGGGTCATTAACGCTCGGAATATCGTACGAAAGATCTACAGATCGTGTGTGAATTGCCGCAGACACTCGTATATCCTACAACAACAGCTGATGGGTGATCTACCGAGGCCTCGTGTAGAAGCACGCCGTCCTTTCCTTCGCACCGGCGTCGATTTCGCTGGACCAGTACACCTTCGCTTCTCTAAAGGACGTGGTTCAAGAGCCTTCAAAGGATACATATCAGTATTCATTTGCATGGCGACAAGCGATTTGTCTTCGGCAATATTCATAGCAGTTTTCAAGCGTTTTTGAGGCTCGTCGTGGTCAATGTAGAGAGCTCTACAGCGACAACGGCACCGATTTTGTCGGCGCAGAAAAGGAGCTCACAGCCTGCTTTCACGTGCTACCGAGGACGAACGTCTGGCTATACATCTTTCGGACGATGGCACCATCTGGCACTTCAATCCGCCAGCATCACCACACATGGGTGGTTACTGGGACACGACTTACTGGGTGACAGTCTTCCGACCTACGAAGAGTTCGCGATGCTGTTGACAGAAGTTGAAGCCTGTGTCAACTCACGACCACTTTGTTCGATATCCACCGACGACAACGACTTCCACGTCCTGACCCCGGGACATTTCCTGATCGGGGAATCTCTCAAAGCCATTCCTGAACCCGACTCAACAATCTTCAAAGGAAACCTGAAAAACAGATGGCAACTATTGACTAATATGAGGCAGTATTTCTGGCGAAGATGGAGTTCCGAATATCTTGTCCAACTTCAACAGCGCTCTACATGGACACGGTCAGTTGCCAACTTCGGCGTAGGCGAATTGGAAGTAATCCGTGACGAAAAATTACCTCCAACTAAGTGGAAATTAGGAAGAGTCATTTCTACTCATCCGGGAACAGACGGAAACGTGCGAGTCGTTACACTTAAGACAGCCGAAGGGATACTTACTCGTCCAGTTGTCAAAGTGTCTCCACTCCTTCCGATAAACGACGAATCATCCAATATAAATTGAAACTCGACTCAAGGTGGGAGGAATGTCGCGACCAAACATAGATACGCCGCACGGGCCACGAGCCTAGTTCAGTTTACAAATTATCGTCGTAGGGAAATGGTCTCTCTCTCGCATTCTTTATGTTAAATAAAAAGTTAAATTCAAGAACGGTTTGTCTATTTTCATTTTTCTCATTTTCTCACCCGCAGCAGAGACAGATATGATTCCTTTTAAGTCATTGCATCAGCTTTTGGATATTTTGTAAAGTGTCTAGACATCGGTTGCGATTCTTATTTTTAACAACAACAAGTAATGGCAAAAATAAAAGTTTGCAGAGTACCTAAATTAGAATAACAATACTCTTAGTGAACGCAAACACATTAAAAAAAACATGTTTCTCTGGTAGTGTTTTTGAAAAAACTACTGACTTTTGGTTTGCAAGGTTCCGTTAATGTTGGAAGCAAATCTATTATTGTCATTCGATCGGTAAAGACATACAATAATTGTGGTTTAACGGTGCTCTGATCCTGGTTTTGGTCAATTATTATACATACAATTATTGTGGTTTAAGAGTGTTCTGTTCCTGGTTTTTGCCAATTATTATTCTTTGGTAAGTAATTTTGCTTTCTTTTTTAGTTAGAAGAAAAGATGGAGGTGTTCCAGATGTCTCAAAAATTTTAAGATGAGGAAATCGAGTTTCTGGCATCACCAAAGGGACAAACAACTGCAGCTGCATTTAAGCAAAAAATTAAAAGTATAGATGAATAAGAAAGAAGCATGACAAAAAATGCAATACAATTTGTTTAATTTTAATACTATTTTTGTTTTTTTTTTTTTTCAACGTTATAAAAGTTGAGTACAATATTATTAAGTACGATATATCCAACCCGAATACGATCAGTAATTTTTAAGATTTCTTTATTTAAAGACAGTCAAATTCGGTACAAATCAAACAGAGCTACACCAATTTGATTTATATGATGATGGTATAAAAAAAAATGTGTGTGGTCGATTTTCGACCACTGGGCGAACCTAGTCCCTAAAATTTTTTCAACTAAAGGGTTTTCCAATAAGAGGAGTTATTGTGAATGACCTGCTATTTCGGTGGCTGTCACTTTTGAAGCTTTTATTCTTTGACATTTGACAAGTAGAAACTACTCAAAAGAAAAGTATACATGCAATGTCAGCACTCATCTGTATAGTTGGAGTTGCATATTATGTAGAGAGAGTGTCACTAATAATTACCTATATTTTATACGTCTAATACCCCATCAAAAGCAAAAACAAAATAACTTATTCGCACGAACTCCAGTCTCAAGTTGGGTTGTCATTTCTGATAAAATGTAGTTGCATACTAGGGAGCAGCGTTGATTGGATTTTGTTGTAAAGCAACACAAGGAATGTCTGATTACTTACTGAGAAGCAGTGTTATTGCTGGTCAACTTTGTAAATTAATTCGTTGGACTGAAAAAAAGAATCCGTTTTGTAAGATTCATATTATGTTTAATAATTGTAGCCACTCCGAATTGCCGCACATAGCAAAGTGCCGCCATACATACCTTCCTTAAATTTGTGCATTAATTGTTCCTAGGTACCTAACCTATTTGCGTTTATTTTTTCTTTATTCTGTTACAACAAAAATATATTAACTTCGAATTGATTAAGCATTTTAATCTTGTTTCGTTTTTAAGTTTAATTTAATTCCTCGTAAGTACATTTAAATCTAAAATGATGCATTAAATTCACATGAACTTTATGACATCCTATTTATTGAATATCAAGTAGCTGAAATCAATTAATTAATAATTATGTTCCTTCAAAATATTATTTCTAAACGTTTTTGTTTTTTATTTCTGAAGAACATATAAATAGAACGTTCGAGATCCTGTCGTTTAACCGTCGATATGTGCTTTCTTTAATATTAAATGTGATACAAAATATTTACTTTCTAATTGAATCCAAGAATAATTAATAACGAAATAATTACAAGAACATTATTTGATTTTATATTATAATAAGGATGTCTGTTACAGTACTTTCCTCTTAACCAGAGTTTGGTGTTTCTTTTGGAAAATCCTGGATCCGGCGAAAGCAGAAGCCATTTTAAAGTTGAATAAACAATTTCGTCTTTATTTGGTTCGTGGACTTAAAAAGTAAAATTCGTTTATTTAAAATCATAAAAAATATAACGAATCAATCATCCTTCAGAGACTTTTAAGACTTTTTTGAGTCGGCAATTCGAACACAGCTACTAAAGGAGATGTCTCAGTTTCGATCAACGAAGGTTTTTCCACTGCGTCACCTCTCGCAGACTTTTTACTGTTTAAGTTTAGCTGTACTGGAAAAGAATTTAAATTCAGCCGTTCGGAATCGACATAAATTATACCTATTTTAAATAAGTATAGCCTATAGCTACTCAGAGTTCAAACTATAACTAGGAGCTCCGCTTTCTACTTTACCTGCTATCCCTATCGTGCAGTAACTATTCATTCATACGCCAGTAACAAAGTATACGACAACAAAGTAAAGTGATAAGTGCAATGCTTTTATTTGGGAAAAAAAAAACCTGTTATACACGTTTTTATTTTCATTTGATCATATCTTTCGGTTACCTATCCTTAACAAAATTGGTGTGACCTCCTAGTTATTGCCATTTCTTTCTAGTTTTCTGCACAACACACTGAAAATGAAAACTTCCCAGATGATGCTCGTAGCTGTAACCAATTACTTTGATTTGAGACAAACATTTCTGATGGAAGGCGGGTTTCCTGCGAAGATTCTGAAAAGCAAACAAATGTATACCAACATGTACATTGTACATATTATAGAAATATGACATTCGAAATGCAAAATATTACTTACGTTCTATGGATGATTTGATATATTTAGGTGAATGAACTATAGATATCATTTCTCTGGGCTTACGCACTAGCACCTTTCCTACACCTTTGCACATATGCAATACCTCATGATTGCTCAACTTTTTAATATGATCCGTATTTAGGTAAGGAGCATTAGAAATCCAGTCCTTTACTTCTTCAAAGTCATTTAGTAATGTAAGGGCACCACTAACAGTAAATTTAATGCGTTGCGAATATATGTAGTCGATCCAAGCCTCACAAATAAGTTTCAAAATCAATTCCAAAATAGCTATGTCATCCGTTGCCTTCAATGCAGGCAAAAATATCTGATCCAAAACAAATGAAACATAAGTGCTCTTGGATTCAGTAACAAAGTTCTGTTGCCAATGTTTTTGTGTTGGAAAACACAGAGAGAAAGTGGCAAGGCTAAGCGTTCGGCACACTGCAGATAATACGGTTATACACTCATCACTTGTGTTCTGAAAATAAAATAAAATCTTGTAAACGGAGTTTTTCAATAAGAAAGGTTCGATGTTGATGAAATAAAACAAATTATGTGGAGGCATTAACGAAAATCGTTCATGTTGAATGTCTATCGTGGCGTCTGCAGTGTGGCACGTAGCCCCGTCCTTTTGGAACCACATGTCCTCCATATCTTTAAATTTTGCCGAAAAGAAATCGGTTAACATCGTTCTGTAGTGCTTGCTTTTGATGGGATGGCCTCACCAACGGCATTTTCAAAAAAGAACGGAACAATCACCTCTTGTGGGTTGGCTTCGTCCCATATACGGCAATTCAGCTTGTTAACATAGTCGGTATAGATGATTTTTCTTCCAAACGCACAGAAGCCCAGTTAGCGAACGGCGTTGTTTATGGTCATTAACTTAAAGATCCAGGGTCAGTATGGATGCAATCCCGATATATAATTCGGCAAATTGAAATCTGCGAAAGGCCGACTTCTTGTACACGGCTAGAAATTGACTGATCTGGTTCTTCTATACACTTTTATGGAACGCATTAATATTATCAGCAGATCTGCCGTACGTCTTGATTGCACAATCGAGCGTGTGCCGTAAAATGGACGCAACACCAGAAACCATCGCACTGACAAACACTAATTTTGATAGTAAAGTTTTATCGTTCGGAGTAACTTGCCATGATGATTTGGCATCCAGTCACTGTATAGCAAACACAGACAGAGCCAGGCAACAACGACCCGTCTCAATTGATAAACCTTTTATATTGCTAGACTCAAGGATTTATGATACTACATTTACCCTCAGTTTTGAAATGTTGGCGTTGATTTCGAGAACTAGTTTGGCTCTCAAAGATATGCACACTGTCATTAACACATCTGCATTTTCCATTGTGAGTTTTTGTGAATCGATTAGTGATAATGTACCCAAACATTCTTTTACATCATAATTGAGGATTTGAAAAACAACATCTATAACCCATTGCGAAGCTTGTAGTTTTGATTGCTCATTAACCCAAATTCGCATTGAGTGAATTGAATGGTCTGAAAGAAAAAGATAATAAAGATTGGTTTGTAACATTAATTTATTAATGATTTAATCCAAGATTAAATGTTGGATATAATTCGTTTTACAAAGAGTAAAAACATTAAATATACACATATAAAATTGATGTAGTTTTTGCTGACTTCATCCATTTTGACTTGATATTTGTCTTTAAGTGGGAAAATTGAAGAAACTACTGGTTGTATTCTAGTGTATTAAACAGACTAAGTATTAAATAGACTGTCAGTTTCCGCCAGAATGAGGGTAGGCCCTGTGAATTTGAGCTTGGATGTAGCCCAGTTTGAATTCTTAAGTTTTTGTTACACATAGTGACGAATCTATGCCCAAGAATTGTTATGTTGTAAAAATCCGGCCAACATACATATGTTTGTACTGTAACCACTATTTCCAAATAGGAATTCGGTATCCATTTTGTATTTGAAAAAAAAAAAATGCGTATGGAAATTTAAAAAGTTACAGTTTTGGTGTAGGTGTTAAATAGATAAATATGTTTCTAGTATTTTTTCTATAAAGACATCGTAGATTAATTTATAGTGATTTTATAATGCTCCTTATCAGCATTAAACATAGAATATTTTGTAAGGATCAAGGTTTTTTTCGAAGAACATTGGTAACATTTTAAGGCAAAACGAGTTCCCCACAAAATTTTAGTAGCTGTTTTCTGTTTAATAATGAAATGTTTGATGCAGTCAAAATATTATACAGGCACCAGTAGGTACACAAAATGAACGACATATTATAACATCACAAATTAAATGGTATACATGCACAGTTATAGAATTAAATATTAATAAAACATTATTCCCAATTTGTGTTGAAAATTGTTATGGTCACACACTTTATTACACTATTCGCACTGAAATTGTGTGTTTAAAGATGGTATATAGGATTTGCGTCAAAAACTTTGTGTTGCGCCACTTCCGAAACAAAAAAGGAACTGTTACTTCGTTGTTTCGAAACAGAAGTTCCTAAATGGGATCACGAACCGACACCAGAGCGTCGCCTTGCTAAAAATGTGTATTCCAATACTACTTGGATTGTTTATCATTTTGAAAGATAACATTTCGAAAAGTAATGATATTACATATTATGTTAAGTCATTGTGCTATGTTTTAGTATAATCTTATCAATCTTAAAAATCTTACCCACTCAGAAATGGCCAATTCCCTTTGAATTCGTTGCCTTTTTTCTGTTGACATTGGCCGAAGAAATCATTTTTAGCCAAAAGCAACAAACCAAAACAGCACGATAATTGTAAGAACAAAAATGCCTTATTTTATTTCCACGAATGAATATTTCTCAGTTTATTCATTTATTTATATGTTGATTTACATTTTTCCTTTTTTCCTTGATTTGTTTATGAAAAAAATCTTTATTTTAAATGTAAAATTTGTATTATTCGGAAAGAAATTCACATTAAATTAACCTTCAGTATAAAAATCACAATTTGTTAACATTATATTGATTATTTCTTATTACTAGAATTTTTTTTGCTAAAGGGTCCATTTTATTGACATTTAGTCTGATGCAACATAGGTCGAATGCTTTTTCCTCAGATTCCTGATATTTCCACAATTTTGATGCTTTTTTCCTGTTTTGCACGGCTGGTTTTTCGGGCATCAACATTTCTTAAGAAAGTTAGAAATACCATGATGTAGGATGATGGAAGCATACGAGCATGTGTTGACTATCGAAAGCTGAACGCCATAACCCTTCCAGATCGGTATCCCCTACCACGGATTGATAATCTTCTCCACGCAGCTAAAAGCACTCCGTATATGTCCATTAGATCTACGTTTTGGATACTGTCAGATAAAGGTAGCAAAAGAGGATTAGCCCAAAGTACCTACATTTTCAATCGCATGCCGTTTGGACTGTGAAACGCTCCAGCCGCATTCCAACGACTAATCGACAAGTTAAGAAACGGATTACCAAAAATCTTGATACTTGCCTATCTTAATGATATCATTATCTACTCTGAAAGTTTTGATATCCATTTAGAAGGTATGAGAAAAGTGTTTCAACGATTAAAACATTCTTTATTTCCCCTTAATGACGAAAAATGTATATTGTGTTTTCTGCTCAGAAGTAAAATACTGGTCATATAGATTTAATGTTGATCCTGAGAAAACAGACGCTTTCTTAAAACGATTGAAAAATCAAAAATAGGTACTGTCGTTTTTGGAAACTTGTTCTTGGTATAGAAGATTCATACCAAATTTTGCGAATAATTCAAAACCTCTGTCGAATCTAACGAAGAAAAAAGCTACATGGAAGTGGGAAAATGAAGAGCAGAACTCTTTTGATAAGCTAAAGAAGCTCTTGACACCCGCTCCAATTCTACAACAGGTAAAGGAAGGTATTCCATTAAAATCTTATACCGGAACACTTGCCAGACGGGCACTTCAACTGCAGCCTTATAATGTCGAGATATGGTATAATCCTGGGAGAAATAATACTTTTGCTGATACGCTTTCCCGATCACCATCCGGATAAAGGGCATACACATGAAAACTGTATCATTTGTTCAGTAGAAGTAGATATATCACGACGAGGATCAAAGGAGCTTAGAGAAGAATAATTAGCCGACCCAGATATCAAAGTAATCATGGAATTCATTTGGGAATAACGACGACTACTTACTTCGCTGGAGTAGTCGAGGATACATTCTAGTTGATGGAGTTCTATATCGCTGTTGTCTAGACGAGGACTCCGAAAATGGTCAACTGGTAATCCCCAAAACAGTGAAGGCACTGATGCTGAAGAAATACACACGATGAATATACAGCTGGAGATTATGGTGTTGGGAAATCATTAGCTCCATCTCTAGCTGTTACTATTGGCTTGGAATGAGAACTGATGTATAGCCAATCATACTGAAGTTTGCCTCGAGTGTCAACGATATAAAACTTCAAATTTAAATCCGGCTGGTCTATTGCAGTCAACTCCAAGCAGCCAACGATTCGAAGATATAGCGGCAGACCCTTCTGGATCATTATCTGCAAGTGCCAGTGGGCACCACAGGATTTTAATTGTTGAAGACATGTGCAGCCGCTGAGAGGACTGTATCCTTTGACGGAAGGCACTGCTAAAAATTGTGCACTTATACTGCTGAGCGAGGTTTTTTTACGATAACACAATCTGTTTATCACTAAGAAGCAAACCCTGTCGAGGGGAAGAGTAGAGATTTTAAGACGCAGTTCTCTATTTGGGTTGGAAACCAACACACTACGCGGAATCTCAAGCTACCTGCTATAAGATTTGCAATGAATACTGCTGAATGTGCATGTACTTTATTTTCTGCAGCATTTCTTACCTTTGGGCGAGAGCTTCGAAGTACTGATGACGTCAATCACGACCTTAAGGCTATCATTCGATCGGAAAATTTTATTCTGCAATTCACCCCGTACTTACGGCGAATGGCCGATTCCATGGAAGAAGCGAAAGAATCCTGTGAGAAGTCACAAGACCGAAATAAAGTGTATGCAGACAAGAAGCAAACATTCGCAGTTGGCGATAAAGTTCTTGTCAAAACTCATCCTATAAGTAACTCCTCAAAAGGTGTTTCATTGAAGTTCGCACGAATAAGAGATAATCGTTTGGAGTTTGGATAACTAAATTCAATTAGCCGTTTTGCTCCGTGGAGCATATTATCGGCTCTTAAAAATATAGAATTCTAGTTTTGGAAGTTTCTTGAAGAGTAAAAAACAAACGAAAAAGCCAGTAAACTAGAATTAAGACAAATGTTAGCTTTAAATTAGACTTAATCGTTTTTGTCTAGTATGTAAGTTTACAGAATGATAAAAATACAAATTAATAAAAAAAACAATATTATCGGCTCTGACGCAAGCGGAGCCCGGCAATCACGCGATGGACACTGGCCAGGCAAAGGTCCCGCAAGTAGATGCCCCGTTGCCGAAGCGAATGACAAGGCAAGTCAAGCAGCAGCAACTGGGAGCAGACACAACAACAACTACTATTCCAGCAGTAATAGCATCAACAAGTGCAGCAGCATTAGCAACGACAGCAACAACAACAACAACAAAAGCAGCCGCAGCAGTAGCAACAACTGCAACATCAGCAGTAAACACAGCAACAACAAGAACAGGAAAGAAAAGATACCTCCAATAAATGTAAGTTATTTAGTTATATTATAGATGACAGCATTAGGTAAAGTAATGCACGCCGCAGTTAACTACTACACATTTTGTGAAACCAGTATTGTTTTTGTTGAGCTCTATTGTTTGGTAATATATTCCATAATGTCCTATGTCATCGTGTAACACCATTCGGAATGACAAAACGAAGTTTTTTTTTTTAATTCATTTTTTATTATTATCATTCATTAAACTTATATGCTAGACAAAAACGAGTAAATCTAAAGTAAATCTATTTAAAGCTAACATTTATCTTATTCTAGCTTACTGGATTCTAGCGAGCTCTCTAAACTTAACTAAAATTATTGCCTTTCGGCCTTAAATCTATCTATATTTAAATGGTTTGTTTTTTAATCGTCAAGAAACTTCCAAAACTTGAATTCTCTATTTTTATTTTTTTATTTAAAACTACAGGGTCCGCCAAATAACTTTTTTTTTTTTTGAAAATGCTATAAAAAAAAACTACTGAATGTTTTCTCAAAATTTCTTTTTTTAATTGAAAGTACAATCCTTCCGGTTAATAATGGAAAATAATTTCATTCAAATGGCTGCCTCGGCTGGCCATGCAGTAGCCTACACGATCGGTCTAATTTTTAAGCACATTATCGATTGTGTGCAGCTGTATTTCACCAATGGCTTCGCGAATATTTCCTTTAAAGCGTCAATTGTCTCTGGCTTGTCGGCGTAATACTTATCTTTTACGGCACCCCACAAATAATAGTCCAACGGTGTCAAAACGCAGCTCCGAGGTGGCCAAACGACATCAGCTCTGCGGCTGATAATGCGATCTTCAAAAACAGGGCGCAAAACATCGAGTGTAGCTTCGGCTGTGTGGCACGTAGCGCCGTCCTGTTGAAACCAAATGTTGCCAATATCATCCTCTTCAAGGAGGACCAAGGTCTTTATGCAAAATTCGTCTCAATAATGTCTCCGAAATGTTCAATTGTTGAGAACGACGGTGAATTGATGTTGATGGCGCTTCACGCACACTTTCTGCCACAGCAGCAATTTTCTCGGGTGTAAGCACTGTTTTTGGCTTTTCACGCTTTGGTTTATCGATGAGGATGCCAGTTTCTTTCACTTTTTTCACAAGATAACGAACATACGGAGCTGCCGGTGCTTCTCTTCTTCCAAATTCCGTACGCAATTTATTCTGCAACATTACCATGATTTTCAAAGTAATGTCGCAATATTTCCCAGCGTTGTTCAAGCGTATACACAATCATATTCGTTCAGCGGAAGGATAAAACTAATTATCTGTCAAATCAGACATGAGCTAAGTGTTACCATTCGCGAAATAAGCACTAGTTGAAAAAAAAAGTTAGATGGCGGACCCTTTACTTAAAACTACCTAAGCTACTTAACCTTAATTACCTATAATCAGGATGGTCGGCAATCTCATCGATTGGTCACCATCCTGATCGCGTCCATGGGCGCCTGACAGCCGCCCACAAGGGTTCATCAGTGCCACCGAGACTATAAGCGTCGTTCGAGTCTCGGGCTCGGCAGCACTATTCATATTGGCTAGCCCGGCACCTCCCAAAGGCCTGCTTTAACGTATCGACCTTGTCCCGTTCCGCAATTGCGGTGCTAAAACGGAGGAGCTCCTGAGCATTGGCGGCGTACCCGTCGTGGATGAGCCGCTTATCCTTCGCGCCGCGGTGGCTGTGGTACAATACCGGCACACCATCTTTTGTCTGGACTAACCCTTTCATGTCTACATGAAGAAATGCCTCAGGCGGAATAAAGCCAGACCGAAGCGTACTCTCGTGGTACATTAAATTGGGGTAGTAAGCCCCTGAGATCAGTTTATTATCACTGGCCATCGCCCTTGCGACGTACCTCCGAATCCATTAATAAGGAAATTGTCAATTGTCAAAATTGTCAATCCTATTCAGTCGAGCCCCATTGTATAGGGTCCTGTTGGGATAGTATTTTATGTACTGAGATTTAGGAGTTCTAAACAACCCTAGACAGGCCCTGAGACATTGTCACTCAAACACCCGAATCTTTTCCATATAGGACGGCGCTATACTGAACCACATGGGACAGCCATAAGCGATGATAGGCCTTATAAGGGCCTCGTAGCAAACGACCTTCACCCTGGAATCAAGTTGACTGCTGCGAAACAGTCTCCTTGTCAGAGCGTAGGCCCTTTTAGCCCTAGCAAGACAAGCATCTAAATGTTTGTCAAAATACAGACACACGTTTTTCACAACCAATGGTCGCCACTGCTGCCCAATAATTGTTAATTGTCTCCAGTTTTTCTGGTATCCCCAGAGGCCCCAGCCAATGTAGTTCTGAACAGGATTGTTTCCGATTTTTGGAAATTGATTTTCAACTTCCAATCAGCGCAATACCTCTTAATTTGCTCTAAGTCACGTAGCAGAAGGATGTTAATGACATCGATTTTTGGTCCTGACCTGTTCGCCACTAAATCGTACGCGTACGCTATAGCATGTCTGAGGGAACCCACCAGATCACTTGTGTAAATATTAAACAGGACCGGAGAATTCACTGCTCCCTGTTGTAAGCCGTTTTTAATTTCGAAAACCTTGCTCGAAGTCACGTTGCCAGCTTTGACAACGAACTTCTTTCCCATAAGCATGTCGTAAATCATATATAGCAAAGGTTTTTGAATGCCCAATCTGGTCAGCTTATAAAAGAGCCCCTCCAACCATACGGTATCGAAGGCCTTCTCAAAGTCGACCAGGCAGGCACCCGTGCATTGTTTCTTACTCTTATTCCACTGAATGTCGGAAACCAGTTTCGACGCGGAATGAATAGTGTCATGCCCCGCTCTGAAGCCAAACTGGTTGTGCGGAATAATCTTACTATCCTCAACCCATTTCAATAGAGATCTATTGACGACTTTCTCGAATGCCTTGCTAACATTCGGAAGCAAACTAATTGACCGGAGATTAGCAGGGTTCGTCCTATCTTTATCCTTTTTCGGGATAGGGTGTACCACCGCTATTTTCCACTGCTCCGGATAATATGCATTATTCAGCGCATTATTAAATAGCGTGGCGAAGATATTTATCGCCTCTAGCGTTAGGTGTCTTTATACGACGTTTGGGACACCGTCAACTTCCGCCGATTTTTTGTTTTTAAGTGATTCAAAGATGCACCGCAGTTCATCTCTACTCACAAACAGATGAGTATTTGCATCGGGGATTGTGCCATTTGCACGGTTGTCATCATTGAACACGGTGAAACCGTTGTTCTCGGATCGTCAATCTTGGATTTCGGTCCGCAGATAAGAGTGGTTAAGAAAGGACCTCTCCTCGAGGTCCCGGTTACGGCGAACAGGGTTGTTCACCGTATACACAGTCTCAAAGAAAGCTCCCATCAAATTCACCCTCTCCTGCGGGTCTTCGACCACGAAAAAAACCGTCGTTCGAGTCAGCACTTTGCGGACTTATTCCAGCAGTCAGTAGTGTCTGTCTGTTCTCGTTCGTCCGAAGTATTCGAACACATGAAATATCGTTATGATCCTTCCGCCTGAACAGTTTATTTATTTGTGGGAACATTTTCGGACTACTGGATTTTATAGCCTGCATTTTATTGCCCCAATACAAACTTACAGATTTTCTGTAATTTTCGGTGATCAACTGTTTCAAGTTTTTGATCATCGAATTCAGTGTCCTTAACTCGGGATCGTTCCTGTCAGTGAACTGTCTGTGTAGCTGTTTAAGCCTCGAGAGCAGTCTTCTTTTATGTCTGTACAGAGCATCGATTGTTGCGTTTCGATACTTTTCAGTTTGTTCTTCGTCCGTGGAACGTCCTACCCGAGGGATAGTCCGTTCCATTGTCTGTTTGATGACGTCATTCATTTGCCGTAAATGACTGTCGATCTCATCGTTCGTTAAGTTCCTGTTTGTCGGTGGGTCGATCTCGCATGAGCGTATGTCGCGTTTTAACACTCTGGAGAAGCGCGACCACTGCGCTTTTCGGTAATCGAAAGAACGCACTTGGTCGTACTGCTCCAGCTGCGTCTGCTCGTTCGGGATCCGTATTACGGCGGCAAGTCCGTAGTGATCACTATCGTACTCAACCGTTCGTAAACAGTTCCGCGTGCTTAGATCAGTGTTCGTCAGTTCCAGTCTTTCGTCAACTAGCGCTAAGTCCAAGAAAGAACCGTCTCTAGGGAAAGACGGGATATCCGTCGCGTACAACTCGAGTTTGTACTCAATCATATTATGACGCCACCAGTCGTGAAACTGGTTGCCTCTAGGGTTCGGAATATCATTTCCCCATGCCGCATGTTTAGCATTGAGGTCTCCGCCCAAAAAGTAATAATTATCTTCCGATTGAAGCTCTAAGCAACGAAAAAGCGTCTCGATCTCATTTAAAAATTCAATGCGTCGAGGAGATTCCGGTGCGTAAAGCGACACCACATACACCCGCCTCTGGGTATTGAGGGGAATGCATACGATGCATGCTTCCAACACCTGGAACCGGCGCACGTCCCCGCGATATATGACCTTATGGCGCAAGCCTTTACGTATTAAGATAGCGACACCACCTCCCTGTGTGGAGTTGGGCCGGTCTCTTCTAACTACACAATAATTTCTATAGCCCAATTTGTGCTTCGCAGTTAGCTTATAGTTTCGCTAACCAGAAGCACATCTGGCTTTTTGGAAATTGGAAAGATTGATCCTTCTCTCGATCCGGATTAGTGAATTAACATTCACCGCAAGGATCTTTAAGTTTACCTCGTCCAGCGTACCCATCATATTTATGGCGCGGCAGACTCAGCAAACAGCGTCGAATAGATCATGTCCGAGCCGCTTGCTCATTTAATTGTTTCTGGAAATTTTCGATCTTTCCGTGCAATGACAGAAATATCGATTTCAAATCCAGATCCGCTACCGGTGTAGGAACCTTCGGTGCGCTTTTTGTGATTGTGCTACCCGGTCCAGTTACCATTTGGGCAAAGGACACATTGGGTGCAACAAAGTTTGAGAACGAGCGTTTCTTTCGACCCTTCTCTTCTTCGGACTTCTGTTTTCGAGCCTGCACATTATGTTTCACCTGCTGATACTTCGGACATCCCTTCAAATTAGCGGTATGTCCTGAGCTCTTGCAGAGTACACACGAGAGCTGGCCTCGATCTTCTACCGTATCGCTACCTAAAGCACATTCCCCATGTTTGTGGTACTTATTGCACTTGACGCATCTGAACTGCATGTGGCAGTTAGCTGCGGCGTGCCCGAACCTCTGGCAGCGCGATCTGACCTTTTTAATTTTTCCCAACGTACTGTATGATGGTACAGGAATCTGATCCTTTTCAGACTATCGATTTTGCTGTCGGGTGTTAGTTGAACTAATAAGAGTGGCAGTTTGCGGCTACCACCCCTGTCCGAAGGCGAGGAAAACGGCTTGACCCCCACGAACTGAAGGTCGTAGCACTCATAATTTTTAAGCTCCTTTTCGAGCTCCTCTATCTTAATATTGGGGTCTGTACCCTTAAGCAGCACCGTTTGCCGCTTTTCTCCTTTTGGAGTGTACGTGAAGTACTCTGTCTCCGCTTTCTCTAGAGCGGTGCGCACCTTTTTGTGCTCCTCCATATTATAGCATATGATAATGTGTATGGTGGCGTTTAGCCTTTTTATATAAAAATTCTTAGTGACTTACCTACATTACTTAATATTATCACCAGGGCCGAACCAACCATATGTGCAAGATGTGCAAATGCACAGGGCGCAAAATTCTGGGGGCGCATTGCTAGGAAGGAAAAATTAATTTTATCTTGAGCGAAGAAATACTTCCATTTGCATTTGAACAAAAAACTTGTTCAAATAAACCCAAAATACTAACATCCATCACACCTGCGCTGAATTATTTCTTGCACAATAACTGAAGAATCTAAATCAAAATATCGAAAAATAAAAAATCCCATTAGACCGATGCAAGTTCATTTCTTACCTACCTACTCTCAAAATGTTCTTCCCTGTTCGTTTAGGTATATTTCTTGTACATCCCCTTACATTTTACAAAAGAGAATAAACCAGTTTAAAATACTCAAAACAAAAAAGTTCCGCCTCGTATGTGCAGGTTTTATTTCATGCACCTTCACTCACAAAATCTGCATGGAAAAATTTCCAATAAAAAAATTAGTCCTACGGAATCGTATGTGCGTAGGGTGCGAGTTTTAATTCTGCACGTAATGTATGGGAAATAGCAAATGGGATTTCTTATCTACCCAAAAGAGAAACAAATTTCTCTTACAAGAACAAAGCTACTTGTTCTATTTGTATGTAACTAAAGCTAAACCAAATGCCAAATCAGACACTCACTCACTTTGTAATTGTAAGAGAAATTTGTTTCTCTTTTGGGTAGATGAGAAATCCCATTTGCCATTTCCCATACATTACGTGCAGAATTAAAACTCGCACCCTACGCACATACGATTCCGTAGGAATACATTTTTTTATTGGAAATTTTTCCATGCAGATTTTGTGAGTGACGGTGCAAGAAATAAAACCTGCACATACGATACAAGGTGGAACTTTCTTTGGTTTGAGTATTTTGTACTATATTCTCTTTTGTAAAATGTAAAGGGAAGTGCAAGAAATATAGCTACACGAAGTCACGAACCGGGAGGAATATTTTGAGATTGAGTAGGTAAGAAATGAGCTTGCATGGGTCTAATGGGATTTTTTATTTGCCTATTTTGAGTTAGATTCTTCCTTGAGTTAATGTGCAAGAAATAATTCAGCACAGGCAAAGGGCACAGGTATGATTGAATATGAAAATATAGTATTCTCTTCCACTGCAGTGCCTTTGAAAGTGTCACTGTCCGTGTTCTTGCGTACTTCATGCCTCAATTTGCAGAATGTTTTAACATTTGGTAGTTTTAAAGATTTAGATGGAGCAGAATTGTATCAAGAGTTAACAGTCATTTCCCACTTGTAACACCACAAAGCTCGTGTTTATATGTGCTAAATTTTATATTCAGTTCAAGCCTTGAAGATCTTGCTCCTAATTTAGTAATTGCTCTTCAAATTCTAAATACAATCCCGTTACAGTAGCTTCAGGAGAACGTAGTTTTTCTAAACTTAAAATTATTAAAAATTATCTCAGGACAACTTTGACTCAAGAGAGATTGGTAGGCTTATCTATAATGTCTATAGAAAAGGAATTATTAAAATCTTTAGATTATGATGATCTTATTGCTGAATTTGCCAAGGCTAAGGCCAGGAAAAAAAGTTTGCAAGTTTAAACGTTTCCCATCTGCACAATTCTTCGCTGCGTTTAGTTTATGTTTTTCCTTTTTTTTCCTAATGAAATTAACTAAGTTCCTTAAATGAATTCTTTTATTTTATTTATTTTGTAAATATATTTTCATTTAATTTTGATTTTGATTTATTTATTTTTTATTTGTGTAAATACATTTATTTACAATCATTTTTTGTTACTGAGGATAAGGCCTACCGGGGATACCTCAATAAAAACAAGCGCACTGAAAGTCTACCTCCTGGGTGATGCGGCAAAGACTTATGCATTTGTGCAAATGTGAGAAAAGGGCGCTTTCTGTAAATCTTGCACGGGGCGCTAGTTTGGCAGGAGCCGGCACTGATTATCACTAATATCTAAATAACTTACATTTATTGGAGGTATTTTTTCTTTCGTCGTCTGTTGTTGCTGCCTCTGCTGTGGCTGATGCTGCTGCTGCTGTTGCTGTGGCAGCGACTGTTTTTGTGCCGGCTGCCTTTTCGGTTGTTGTTGTTGCTGCTGCGGCTTTTGGTTTTGTTTGTGCTGTTGCTGTTCAGCCTGATTTTGCTTCAGCTTTTGTTGTTGCTACTGCAGTTTTTGCTGGCGCAACTTTTTTTTCTTCTCGAGGAGCTCCTTAATCAGCCGATCGAGCTGAGCTTCCTCCTCGTCTTCTTCATGTTGTTGACAAAACGAAGTCCTTCTACCGTTATCTTAAAAACGTGATCAGACTTAAACAACGTTCTTTCTTTAGAGATTCACGCTTAAGAAAAACGTCTGTGTTATTTTCGGCACAAGGTTTTTTATTTTACTCAGTCACATTCGCAAAAAGTTGCAATTAGTAAAGATAGTTAAACGTTTTTTTTTTTTTTTTTTTGTAATTCGTCACTTCTCATCCGCATTACCGAGGCACATGACTTGTCCAAGAATTGTCCGACGATTGCGCTTTGTCTACGACCACAAGAACCTTCCACTCCTTCTAGAGCATCTCCGCTTATCAATTTTTAAAATTTTTTTTTTTAAGATGGTTCATTTTAGTATAAAGGTCAGTCAAGTAGTCACGTTTTCCTTCAAAGATATATCACGGCGCGCACTGAACAACAATCGATCACTTACGTGAAACACACCTCGCCTCAGGCAATCAAAATCTAAAACACAAATGCCAAGTCGCCTGTCCTTAGCTTACGTACACATACAATCCATGAACGGAAATTTTATTACGTGTCTACACTGAAAAATACCCCAATTACACACCAAATACTACTGACGGGAGTTTTGTAAATAAAATTCGTTTCTTTTTATTCTTTTTATATGAACTTTAATTTTATAGAAATAGTTGAAGAATGACTTAAACTTGACTCGACTCCCGATATTTATAGCTTTAGGGATGTTGTTTTTATCATCTCAATAAGATAATCGATGGAGGACAAAGATATGCTAAGTAAGCAAAAGACGATCGTTTATTTTCGATCGAACACAAAGTATGCCATGAAGCATATTTGGAAGAAGTAATAAAAAAGTACAAAGTATGCCATGAAGCATCTTTGCATGAATAATCAGTGAAGGTCGGAAATGCTAGATAAACAGAAGACGATCGTTTGTTTTGGATCGAACACAAAGCATGCCATGAAGCATCTTTGTATTTTAAAGAGCAAACGTTTCACAATGTGGAACTAAAGCGGGTTGTGAGGAAAGAGGTGATATCTTTGTCAGAGATATAACTCGGGCAGCTGCTGTATAACCATAACCAATTTCCAAAAACACGCTAGGTGCACAAATTTCGGTGACACAGTCGATAGGAGGGAGTCAAATCATATCCCAAAGTACCAGCACTCAGTCAATTAAACTTGAATAACCTTTACTTATCTACCACTAATACGACACACATCTGGTATATCCCATCGCAACCAACTGCAATGAGCCGAACCGACAAAAAAGATCTAACTAAAACAACATAACCACTTCTTGTTTCCAAACATGTGCAGTACACCGATATGGTGTCTCCATACCGTGAAAAGATAAACGGCGAAGTGCGCTCTTATCTAATTTTGCTACGCCCGGCGCCGCTGTGGATGACTATCGAACTACAACCCTTGGATTTGTTATTTTGCTAAAAGTACTCACTCTCGGACACAACATAACACAAAAGAAAAACAACATCGTACTTGCGCACTAACAACGTCAAGGACATTTTCTTTATCAATTAAAATCCCTAAATATTTAATTTCAATTACTTTTTGAATGATCTCATTATTAATAATAATATTTCTATCAGTGTAACCATTAAAAAATGGCTTTTGTCTTATTGATATTTAATTTAAGCATATTCATTTCAAACCAATCTTGCAATCTTCATCAACGATTACACCTGAGACAAATATCAATGTACATCTGCGAAAAGCACTAACTTCGAGAAATTGACAACCTTCTCCATATCATTACTATAGACTAAAAACAGCAACACTCCAAGTAGTGATCCTTGTGGGACTCCATATAAAACAAGAACGGAACGCGATACTACTTCATTTGTTCTTTGTGTCCCCAATTCCAAATACGACTTGAACCAGTTAAGCTCCCTATCTCTTACTTCCATAATTTGTAACTATTGAATTAATATACCTTTGTCTACTGTTTCAAACGCTCTTTTTAGGTGCAAGAATACTGCCAATACAACTTTTTTATCATGAATATCCATCTTCCAGTTTGTTACCACTAGATTTATTACCGATTCACAGATAACATGATATTAGATTAAACCAGTGGGCCCAGATTCAGGGGAGAGTTTTTGAGCTTTTTGAAACAAAAAGGGGGAAAAAATGGACAAGCTTTAAAAAGGGGAAAAATAAAAAACCTCTGTAAAACGTTAAATGCTTGAAAAAAAAAATTAAAACGTAGGTATTTTCACGAAAAAATTTCAAAGAATGAATTTTTAATTGTGAATTGAATTCATATTAAACCTAAAGGAAAAAAGTCCATCGAACGCCTATGTAGGACTTTTTGTACATCTGAATGCATTCACTCGTTTTCATATTATGTTTAGCAGAAAAGGAAATTAATGTATAACATGTGTATTTTTATGTGATATGCTTTTTTTAAGCTTGTTAGTAAGAACAGTTACATTTTTTCAAGTTTCCCTTACAAAAACAAGTGCAAATTTCACTTAGGGGAGAAAAAGGGAAAACTTAGGCTTTTACTGATAAAAAAAAGGGGAAAACAGTCTTCAAAGTCTGGGAACGCTGGATTAAACGAATCTAATGTGGCATTCGATTGGGCGCTCTCAGAGCACTTTTTTTGCCCTCAGAGCAATTTTTATGTTCGTTTGGTACAAAAAAAAGCAATCTTTTTCAGATTTCAGAGCACTTTTGCGAATCTAGATATTTTCTCAGATTTGCTTCAGATTTACCAATACAATTGCATTTGAGTTTGACATTTGGTGGAGTTTGTTTACATTTGCGTGAATTTTTTCTACAGCAAAGAAAGGCATTGCATCGGGTGAATCTATTTTCGTAAATTATTTGTGTGCAAACAATATCGGGACGGATATTTCGAATATTTTAATACAAAATTTAACCAGTGAATCGAAAGCGCATAGAAAAGTGTCGAAGACTACACATATTCAAGTCGCACGAATATCAACACAAAAAAAGAGCTAGAGCGTTTTTATGTTCGATTAGGCACACGAAATCTGAAATCTGAGGGCAAATCTGAAGAACCCAAAACGAATACCACATGAATCAAACAATCTCTAATGGGTTTACACAAGTAATATAACAATAATTTTTAATTTAAAACATATTTCTCAATAAAAGATCAAATCAGTTTTTGTTTGGAGAATCTTGTTAGGCTTGGGTCCATAGTCCACAAACAGATGTTAAGGTTGTTGACCTTTTATTTGGTTTAAAGTCTTGTCAATAGTGATTTCACCTTACCCGGAGAGGCTGATTATTTTGTATTTATTTATGTTTAAACACACAGCTACCGGCTTTTACAGTGGAGAAGCGGGCCGGTGAAGGATTTTGCGTTAATTTTTCGGATGTGATTTGACATCATTGTTTCTGACAAGATCGTTGACTTGAAGAAAATAGAAGTGCTCTTTCTATGTTAACTATGTTTCATTGAAATAAAATGTGCACTTCCATATTCTTTAGACAACAGAAGTGTTCGGGATAATTTTAAAGAATTGCCCTGAACACATCAACGCAAATTAGCAAAATGTCAGATTGAAATGTTAGTTGCGTGTTGTAAAAAAATGTTGCGGTATGCAATCCGAAAATATACAATTATGCGTGCAAATTGAAATATATTGATGTGGCTTATTAAAATATTTATATTCACTGCGGAAAAAAAAAATAGTAACAGAAAACTAAATCTCATGGTGTGTACCACTATCACCAAAGTGCTCTAACGAATGTCATTGATCTTCAATGACAAATGACATTAGTTAAGCAAGTCAAGTACGGATGGACAGGACAAGAATCCAGTTGACAACTAAAAAATAATCATTTTTATGTTAACAAACTGCGAATTTAACTCGATGTTAGTTAAAATTTTTGTTTTTGTTTCGAAAAATACAAAAAATAGAGGGAGTTTGAGATCGGTGAAAGGGGAAAAATAATCACGCAAATCAAGCAAAAAAAGAAAACAATTCTGTTATATAAGTTTACTATAGTAATAAGGGTATTCACTTAATCTCATAATTTTATGCAGCTCTTAAATTAATACATTTCTGCGGTGCTTTAAGTGAATATTTTTTAATTAAATTGTAACCTTCATTGATGCAACTCTAAAATATTGAAAAGAAATTCACACAATTTGACATTTGTAAATTTGTGTAACTTTCCGCACTCGATTTCCGAGCCTAATTGATCGCGGAAATATATGAGGCCTGCGTAAACTATTCTCCATACAAAATCTGACAGTTCATTTACGAGGTGGTAAATATCTGCAGTTTATGAGGTTTTTGGGGGTTTTACGCGTTTATGTGAATACCCTTAATACGAGTATGTTTTGTATTATGGTTAAGGTTATAAAGGTACTATTGTTAATTGTTAATATTGTATCTATTTTACCCTGTAATGTCGGTATGACAATATGGAGGTGAGAAGTATGAAGAGGAGTATGGAGGCGGCTTTTCCGGTCTCTTGATTGAGAAGCACAGACTAAGAAAGACGTAAGATACGATAAATGGAATAAAATTATAAAGTGAATTTGAGAGACGTGTATTATTTATCAACTTGCAAACAAAGCATTGGCGACGAGGATAAAAAGCTTATAACAAATATAAAGTCGAACAAGTCTTGAAAAGTCGGCAACAATCAAATTGACTGAAGTGGAAAACACGTGAAAAATGTCGTCTCATCATTTCGTGGCGAAAGTCGAAGAGTTTGAGCCTGCTGAGGATTTGAAAATAGACGTTATCTATTCGACGCTGTTTGCCGAGTCTGCCGCGCCATAAATATGATGGGTACGCTGGACGAGGTAAACTTAAAGATCCTTGCGGTGAATGTTAATTCACTAATCCGGATCGAGAGAAGGATAAATCTTTCCAATTTCCAAAAAGCCAGATGTGCTTCTGGTTAGCGAAACTAAGCTAACTGCGAAGCACAAATTGGGCTATAGAAATTATTGTGTAGTTAGAAGAGACCGGCCCAACTCCACACAGGGAGGTGGTGTCGCTATCTTAATACGTAAAGGCTTGCGCCATAAGGTCATATATCGCGGGGACGTGCGCAGGTTCCAGGTGTTGTAAGCATGCATCGTATGCATCCCCCTCAATAGTCAGAGGCGGATGTATGTGGTGTCGCTTTACGCACCGGAATCTCCTCGACGCATTGAATTTTTAAATGAGATTGAGACGCTTTTTCGTAGCTTAGAGCTAGATAATTATTACTTTTTGGGCGGAGACCTCAATGCTAAACATGCGGCATGGGGAAATGATATTCGAACCCTAGAGGCAACCAGTTTCATGACTGGTGGCGTCATAATATGATAATATGAGTCGCGTACAACTCGAGTTTGTACTCGAGTTTGTACTCGAGTTGTACGCGACGGATATCCCGTCTTTCCCTAGAGACGGTTCTTTCTTGGACTTAGCGCTAGTTGACGAAAGACTGGAACTGACAAACATTGATCTAAGCTCGCGGAACTGTTTACGAACGGTTGAGTACGAAAATGATCACTACGGACTTGCCGCCGTAATACGGATCCCGAACGAGCAGACGCAGCTGGAGCAGTACGACCAAGTGCGTTCTTTCGATTACCGAAAACCGCAGTGGTCGCGCTTCTCCAGAGTGTTAAAACGCGACATACGCTCATGCGAGATCGACCCACCGACAAACAGGAACTTAACCAACGAGATCGACAGTCATTTACGGCAAATGAATGTCGTCATCAAACAGACAATGGAACGGACTATCCCCCGGGTACGACGTTCCACAGAAGAACAAACTAAAAAGTATCGAAACGCATAAAAGTAGACTGCTCTCGAGACTTAAACGGCTACACAGACAGTTCACTGACAGGGACGATCCCGAGTTAAGGACACTGAATTCGATGATCAAAAACTTCAAACAGTTGATCACCGAAAATTACAGAAAATTTGTAAGTTTGTATTGGGGAAATAATATTCGGGCTATAAGATCTAGTAGTTCAAGATTGGCGATCCGAGAACAACGGTTTCACCGGGTTCAATGACGACAACCGTGCAAACGGCCCAGTCGCCGATGAAAATGCTCATCTGTTCGTGAGTAGAGATGTCTATTAAGACACCTGGCGCTAGAGGCGATGGATATCTTCGCCACACTATTTAACAATGCGCTGAATAATGCATACTATTCGGAGCAATGGAAAATAGCGGTGGTACACCCAATCCCGAAAAAGGATAAAGATAGGACTAGCCCTGCTAATCTCCGGTCAATTAGTTTGCTTCCGAATGTTAGCAAGTTATTCGAGAAAGTCGTCAATAGATCTCTTTTGAAATGGGTTGAGGAAAATAAGATTATTCCGGACAACCAGTTTGGCTTCAGAGCGGGGCATGACACTATTCATGCCGCGTCGAAACTGGTTTCCGACATTCAGTGGAATAAAAGCAGAAGCAATGCACGGGTGCCTGTCTGGTGACTTTGAGAAGGCCTTCGATACCGTATGGTTGGAGGGGCTCTTCTATAAGCTGACCAGATTGGGCATTCAAAAACCTTTGCTGTACATGATTTATGACATGCTTATGGGAAAGGAGTTCATTGTCAAAGCTGGCAACGTGACTTCGAGCAGGGTTTTTGAAATTAAAAACGGCTTACAACAGGGAGCAGGGAATTCTCCGGTCCTGTTTAATATTTACACAAGTGATCTGGTGGGTTCCCTCAGACATGCTATAGCGTACTTGGACGATTTAGTGGCGTACAAGTCAGGACCAAAAATCGAGGTCATTAACATCCTTCTGCAGCGTGACTTCGAACAAATTAAGAGGTATTGCGATGACTGGAAGTTGAAAATCGATTTCCAAAAATCGGAAACAATCCTGTTCAGAACTACATTGGCTGGGGCCCCTGGGGATACCAGAAAAAACTGGAGAAAATTAACAATTATTGGGCAGCCGAGGAGACCATTGGCGGTGAAAAACGTGGTGAGGTATCTTGGCATCTGGCTCGACCAGTATCTGTATTTTGACAAACATATAGATGCTTGTCTTGCTGGGGCTAAAAGGGCCTACGCTCTGACAAGGAGACTGTTTCGCAGCAGTCAACTTGATTCAAGGGTGAAGGTCATTTGCTACGTGGCCCTTATAAGGCCTATCATCGCTTATGGCTGTCCCATGTGGTTCAATATAGCGCCGTCCTATATGGAAAAGATTCGGGTGTTTGAGAGACAATATCTCAGGGCCTGTCTAGGGTTGTTTAGAACTCCTGAATCTCAGCACATAAAATAATATCCCAACGGGACCCTATACAATGGGGCTCGACTGAATAGGATTGACAATTTCCTTATTAAGGTGATTCGGAGGCACGTCGCAAGCGCGTTGGCCAGCGATAATAACCTGATCTCAGGCTTACTACCCTAATTTAATATACCACGAGAGTACGCTTCGGTCTGGCTTCATCCCGCGTGAGGCATTTCTTCATGTAGACATGAAAGGGTTAGTCCAGACAAAAGATGGTGTGCCGGTATTATACCACAGCCACCACAGCGAGAGGGATAAGCGGCTCATCCACGACGGGTACGCCGCCAATGCTCAGGAGCTCCTCCGCTTTAGTACCGCAATTGCGGAACGGGACAGGGTCGATACGGTCAAGTAGTTCACCGAATTTTGTTGGCTTGATGAACAGGTGAGGGTAGATACGCTCTCCCGGCCCGGTGCGCTACTTACGTAGCATCCTCCTTAATTTTAAGCTAGAAGTTTTAAGTTTTTAGGTTTAGGTTTATAGTAGGGGGTCTTTGGGAGGGGCCGGGCTAGCCAACATGAATAGTGCTGCCGAGACTCGAACGACGCTTACGGCCTCGCTCGGGTCTCAGTGGTACTGATGAATATAGTGGGCGGTTGTCAGGCGCCCATGGACGCGATCAGGATGGTGACCAATCGATGAGATTGCTCGCCAACCTGATTATAGGTAATTTAGGTTAAGTAGCTTAGGTAGTTTTAAGTAGTTTTAAACAAAATAATTAAAATAGAGTATTCAAGTTTTGGAAGTTTCTTGAAGAGTAAAAAACAAACCATTTAAATATAGATAGATCTTAGGCCGAAGGGCAATAATTTTAAGGATATAGTTAAGTTTAGAGAGCTCGCTAAGAGCCAGTAAGCTAGAATTAAGACAAATGTTAGCTTTTAATTAGATTTAATCGTTTTTGTCTAGTATTTAAGTTTAATGAATGAGAACAATAATAATGAATTTAAAATGTAAAAATGGAAATGTCTCACAAAGAATCTCTTGCTATTCGCCCAAATGTTTCGGCGTTGGAAGTGTGTCATCGAGTTGATAAGAAAACGCAACAGTTCTCGGGAGAGCGTAAGAAATGGCAAACTAAATCAAAAACCACAAGTCGAAAGGGCAGCGGCAGGTTTGCAAGAATACTACAAGCAATAACAGTATATCAAGTTCAGCCAGTGGAATTGGATCGAGTGATGAAGTCAATTGCATTTGAAAAGCAACAAATTGATATGGAACATCATCACACAGGTGCCTGTTCATCCATCATTGCCGTAGGAGAGTATAATAAATATTTTTCGTATATTAAGTTAGAGCCTTGCTATAGTCGGGCTTGGCTGAATATTCTGATACCTAATTGGAGAGAGAAGATATTTGGAAGGTAAATTCAATCAAATTAGATTCAAGTAGTTTTTTATCGTATATAAGAACAAACTTTAAGAACGTCATAGAGCCGATGAAGGAACAAGCGATTACGGGTTTAGAGGTAGATATTGTGTTAAATGAAAACGTTACTCCAATTTTTCATAAGCCCTACAGTGTCCCACTTAGAATCAAAGACAAAGTAAGCAATGAGTTAGATCGGTTAGTAAGAACAGGTATTATAAAGCCGGTCAAATATAGTTCGTGGGCCAGTCCAATTTTGTGCGTTCCGAAGTCAACGGGTGAGATAAGAATTTTCGTGGATTTTAGCGTCACTTTAAAGTGGTTTGTGTCATTGACTTATCAGGTGCATATCATCAATTAACGGTGTCAGAATTGTGTCGACCATTGACTACGATAAACACCTTCAAGGGTTTATTTCAATTTCAACGGTTGCCCTTTGGGTTGAAAAATGCCCCGTCTGCCTTCCAATCAGTCATGGATCAAATATTAGAAAACCTTACGAATGTGTTTTGTTTCTTGGATGACATATTAATAGAGGGCTGTGACTATTAGGACTGTAAAAGTAATCTGATGAGTGTGCTAAGTCGGCTAAATGAACACAATGTCCAAATCAACAGGAATAAGTGTCAGTTCTTCATCAGCACTGTTCAATATTTAGGTCATATTCTCTCCCATGGTCAATTGCGTCCTAATAGCGAAAAAATACGTGCTATTGTTGAGGCGCCATCACCTCGCAACTTACAAGAATTGCAATCCTATTTGGGGTTGCTGAATTATTACAGCAAGTTTTTGCCCGATTTATCGTTCTATTTAAAAGATTTATACAAATTGCTTAGAAGAAATACTGAGTTTGTTTGGTCATCGGGGTGCCAAATGGCATTTGAAAAAACCAAATCCTTAAAAACTGAAAACAATGTTTTGGAACTCTATGATCCATCGAAACCAATAGTAGTTGCTACAGATGCAAGCCCATATGGAGTGGGGGCTGTACTATCACATTTATGTGAAGGGGTAGAAAAACCCGTGATGTTCGCTTCTAGTACGCTCTCCACTGCAGAAAAAAATTATTCATTATCATTGAAGACTTCGTCTCCCAGTGTCCTCAATGTCAAGCGTAGTGCTTATGAAGAATACAAATGCAGCATCCGTTAGTCAGGTTTTGTTTAGTTTTTTTTTTTCGGTTTTTGGGTTACCAAGTAACAAAAGCACCGCCCTATCACCCCCAAAGTAATGGTAGTGCGGAAAGAAATGTAAAAACGGTAAAACAAGCTTTTAAAAAATACTATTTAGAAAACAAAAATATGGATATTTTGCATACTGTTTCCAAGTTTCTTTTCAACCAAAGAAATATTCCTTCCCTGCCTGCAAACAAAACTGTCACAGAATTTTTTCTTTCAAGACAAGGACTAATTTAGATTTAATCAATAATAAAATTGCAAAGAATTTTATTTAGAGCAGAGAGTCCATACTAAGAAAAGTGCTAATGATAGTAAGAAGAATATTATAAAAACAAAACATATAATTGGAGATAGAAAATTATTTTTAAATCATTTTCGTAATAACTAAACGGTCCGCCATCTAACTTTTTTTTTTTTTCAACTAGTGCTTATTTCATGAATGGTAACACTTAGCTCATGTCTGATTTGTCAGATAATTAGTTTTATCCTTCCGCTGAACGAATATGGTTGTGTAAACGCTTGAATAACGCTGGGAAATATTGCGACATTACTTTGAAAATCATGGTAATGTTGCAGAAAGTGTGCGAAAATTGCGTACGGAGTTTGGAAGAAGAGAAGCACCGTCAGCTCCGTATGTTCGTTATCTTGTGAAAAAAAGTGAAAGAAACTGGCATCCTCATCGATAAACCAAAGTGTGAAAAGCCAAAAAAAAAAAAAGTGTGTACACCCGAGAAAATTGCTGCTGTGGCAGAAAGTGTGCGTGAAGCGCCATCAACATCAATTCACCGTCGTTCTCAACAATTGAACATTTCGGAGACACCATTGAGACGAATTTTGCATAAAGACCTTGGTATGACGCCATACAAAGTCCAATTGGTTCAGGAGTTGAAGCCAAATGACCATCCAATGCGTTTTCGCTTCGCTAAGATGTTTTGCGCCCTGTTTTTGAAGATTGCATTATCAACCGCAGAGCTGATGTCGTTTGGCCACCTCGGAGCTGCGATTTGACACCGTTGGACTATTATTTGTGGGGGTGCCGTAAAAGATAAGTGTTACGCCGGCAAGCCAGAGAAAATTGACGCTTTAAAGGACAATATTCGTGAAGCCATTGGTGAAATACAGCTGCACACAATCGATAATGTGTTTCAAAATTGGACCGATCGCCATTTGAATGAAATTATTTTCCATTATTAACCGGAAGGATTGTACTTTCAAATAAAAAAAGAAATTTGAGAAAATATTCAGTAGTTTTTTTTTATAGCATTTTCAAAAAAAAAAAGTTATTTGGCGGACCCTGTACATTAATTGGATTCCTGGAGAGGTGATGGAGATAATAAGCCCAGAAACAATGTTAATTAAAATAAAGGATGGTATCAAATATGCTCACATTAGTCAAATAAGAATTTCAAATTTAGCAGATACGTATCATCCAAATGTATATCCTTTAATTAAGAACCAGTTAGTTCCAACACAATCAAAAGAATCGGTAAAGAATATGCCGGAAACAAATCGTAATAAAAGAAATCTTGTAAGATGGAATTGGCCAAAAGAGGTCAGACGATCTGAAAGGCTTAGACATAAAAGCGTGGATTTTTTTTTTAAGGGGAAATATTGTTATATAAGTTTACTATAACAATATGTTTTGTATTATGGTTAAGGTTATAAAGGTACTATTGTGAATTATTAAAATTGTATCTATTTTACCCTGTAATGTTGGTATGACAATATGCGGAGGTGAGAAATATGAAGAGGAGAATGGAGGCGGCTTTTCCGGTCTCTTGATTGAGAAGCACATACTAGGATAGACGTAAGATACGATATGGAATAAAATTATAAAGTGAATTTGAGCGACGTGTATTATTTATCAACTCGCAAACAAAGCAAATTCAATTTATCAGAAAATTAAAAGAAGTAGACGGAATTAATGAAATAACATTTGAAAATAATTGCGTCTGCCGAGAATATGAATAGTGTTCATTGCTAATAAAAAAAAATCGAATAGATACAAATACAATTAACGAAAATTCATTTATTTTCTTTCAAATGTACGAAAAAAACGAAACTCAAAATTGCAAATGAACGTTATTACTGATTTGTACCATGGGATTTGTCACACATTTAAGTTTTGCTGCTTACAGTTTTCTTTTTAAGCATACGAGTTCATATCATTCGTAATCAGAAGGAGATCACCCTATTGGAAGATGCTCTTATTTTTGCAAATGGCCGCCAATGTCAAATCTGCTTTGACATTTTTGGACTAGACAGATGTAGAATACACGTGAACAAGCCATGGACCGAAACACTCCCCAAGAACGCGGAATAAACGAAGTGAACGATTTTTCAACCAAAATCATAATGAGCGATGAGGCTCATTTCCAACTCAGCGGGTACGTGAACAAGCAAAACTATCGCTTCTGGGGCACCGAAAATCCACGAGTAATGCACTAGGAGCCATTACACCCGCTTAAAGTTACTGCATGGTGCGCTGCTCACGCTGAAGGATTCATCAGTCCATTTTTTGTCGAGAACGCCGCTGGTCAAACGACAACAGTGAACGTTGCGCGCTATTGGGCCATGTTAACCGAGTTTTTTCTGCCGCAAGATCGCCCGATTTAACCGTTCCATACTTTTTTTGTGGGGTTTTTTGAAGTCCCGTGTTTACGTGAACAAGCCCGAGACCCTAGAAGCCCTCAAGGACAACATTCGACACGAGTACGAGAATCTGTCGTCCGAAGTTCTCGCCGAAGTGATGAAAATGAGCCCGTATGGCAGTCGATTGTGACGGCGCCCATTTGGCCGATATCATCTTCTCGACTTGACCAATAAAATTCTAAAGGTTCAAATAAACATAATCAAAAAACAGAATCGAAGTTTTAAATTTAGAGCCAAACATCATCGGATGTCTTCTTTTGGCCCATGCAATATGCAAGTGTATGCGTGCAACTGATTTACGTTAACATGACACAATTTCTTTACCACAAAATAACTTGTGGGCAGTTGCTTTTAAGTCTTCTGAATTGCCGGTCTATTTAATAGTTAGTTTATGATGCAAAACACAAAAACCAGATGAAGGGGTTTTAGTTTTTGGTTTATCAAATTACGTATACCTATTCTTTATTTTAACGATGTAGGACAATGCAGTAATCATTGGGACAATATATCATTCAAATGTTCATCACGCAATTGATGTCAGCCTTAGAAAGTCAGTATTGACTTATTTTAGGTTATTTATTTTTAAATGTATTTTTTGTTTTGGTAAATAATAAGTAGGTAGGTAGTAGAGTTTATAAAGAGAAAGTTGACAAAATATGCACTGTAGTCTAAGAACAAATTAATTGTGGTAAAATATTGCGAGACGATTGTAATACTTACCTATTCTATGCAAAATAGATATCTGCTCAGCAACTGCTAATTGGCTTGTATTACTTTCAGATGTCAATAAGTAGTTATTATTAAATAGTTTTAAGTGGTTAAATAGTGCACTCCATACTCGTCCAATCTGTGTTCCACTTCTCTAGAAATATAAAAAGAGTATCATAAGCAAACGTTTCCTGGGTAAGTTCTTGAAAAGCTTAAATATTCCTTGTTATTATTGCAACTGCTACTATTTAAAAAGTGTATATCTTCCTCCAAGTGCTGGACAACGGGATTCGCCGTGTAAATAATGCCACTATGCCTTTTACTTGTATCTTTGTTGTGTGTCCCTATTTTTGGATTTATAGACTGATGCTAGTAAATGATTCGGAAAAAGTTTTTGGGCAGAATACATCTGTCAGAAAGGTCTGAACATGAACTTATCGTATATTCCCATGTCCTAAGTAATTTTTCCTACTTTGTGGGTTGGTTGGTGAGCGTAAGCTTTAATGCTTGAACGCCTGTGATTTCTAGATTTCTAAACACGACTTTCTTTGTAGTTTTGTGACGATTTCTGTTGCGTATTTTTTGTACCTCCCATTTCAGGGACGTGTTGATTAAGGATTTCAAAAACGAAGTGGTCAGCAATTACCTCGAAAGCCTAACAGCTGGAAAATAATCCACTAACTCACTTTGGAAGGCTATTAAAGCCACAAAAAGGCCGAAGCTCGTTGAGCGGCCTATTAAGATAACCCAAGACGGCAAAAAGCGACAAACAGAAGGCGGACCTTTTCGCCGTTAACATGCAAATTCTAGAATCATATCAATAGAAAAGACTTTTTCGTGTCAAACATGGAAAGCAAGGAAGCATCCTTGTGCCACTCCTGTTGTTATTGTTTACGCGTGATATACCGCAAACAGAATAAACTACCGTATTCGATGACAGTGCTAAACTAGCAGTTGGTACAACGACAAAAGAAACCAACAAAATATTACAAAGCGCGCTTAACAGGGTTAATGGTTCACGTGGATTTTACATGTAAGCAAACAAATAACCAGCCTGTATTTATAAATTTGGTCCAAATTCCGTTTGCAAATGATGCCAAATATCTCGGAATGACTCTCGACACAAAGTTGAAGTGGAAACCGCGTTTAAAAAAGAAATGCGAAGAAATTGAAACCAAATATAGAGATTTTTATTGGTTATTCTGAAAATATTCCAATCTTAACCTCGAGAATAAGCTTTTATTATAATAAACGAATATTAAGTCGTGAGTTGTATGGGGTTATACCACTGACACAAATCTAAATATTTCTTAAACTTTTCAAAATAAATTGTTAAGATCGTCAGTGCTCCGTCGTTCATTATAAATGAAGATCTCCATAGAGACCTCGGAATTCCCACGGTTAAAGATGAGACGAAAAATTGCCCTCGAAGGCATAAAAATCGTCTAATGGGACACGTTAATAACCCAGTCCATGAAATGTTAGATGAAACAAATTTACTGCGGCGTCTACAAGGAACTAAACCTTACGACTTAAGGGCCCAGCCCATAGATTCCGTCGCGTCCGTTGCGACAAAGTTTTCGACTGACAGATTATTAGAATACACAGTAGCTTATGGAAGGTGACCCATAAGCAGCGCATGTGCCGCATGCGACGGATAAAGTAGATTTACTTTCTACTTTTTTGCCCATCGCAACCGTTGACAGTAGGCAAATCGTTAGAGGCTATCACCAGTGCTCTTATATTGTGCACAGACTTAAGGTCCTCAGCGACGTGTCTGTGTCGTGTGTGGGTCCTATTTATCTGATTTCAAATCACCACTGCATCGTCGTTGGCATGTGCAAAGAATACACATTTTTCCATTGGGAAAATTTGCACTTCTCAAATTTTCTTTTAGACTCATATTTGATCAAATGAAGTTGTTAAAGCGTGTCTCATACTTTATCATGTATTGCTATTCGGAAAGCTGAAATGAACAAATACATCAAACTTGTTTTGTACATTGAACAACGCTAAGCATTACATATTTAGCTAACCTCGTGGGACAAAAATATATATATTTCTAGGTAATACTGGGTATAATGAGTAAATAAGTATGGTATTTATAAGACTAGCTTCGGTAAGTGACTTTTTGAAAAATTTTCAGTATTTTGATGTTGCTCTGATAAAAAAAAAACATTCAAAATGCGCATAAATGAATGATTTGTTACCTAGTGAAATAACATATTACTACATACATATCTACGTACATTCAAATAACTTAACTACTATTATCGTACTTCAGCTAAAGTTAACAATGACTGTTATTATGAAACATATAATTCTATTGGCAGCTCTGATTATTATAACACCTATTTTTAAGGCACGTAATTTCTTATTTGAAATTTCTAGATTTGAAATCGATTCTATCAATAATTTTTATTTTCTAAAACCTACGAGTACCTTCTAATGCAAAGATTGTTACTATAATTTTTAAAACTACCTGCATTTATATTGACTTGACTTGACTTACAAAATTTTCTCCAAAGTCTTCCGAGCAAATGTGAATATTTTTTGAATTTGATGATGTTACAAGTGTTATTCGAAACATTTTGTCCCAAACATTATTTGAGACAAATATAGCAAGTACTTCACAAAGCGCCTTCAAGGTGGAGTGAACAGGCTCCGGTGTTTCTACGAAAATTAGGTTTGTTTAAGTTTTGAATTAACAGTGAGGGAAATTATTATAGCTTGTACCACTAAAAACATCTGAAAGCATCCAGTTTCGAATTGAGTCCACATATGATAGTGAGTAACAGGACATCGGAGTTTCAATCCACCATAGAATGACATGGTCTAAAACTGTACTGATGTAAGTCCAAATAGTTTTTATGCCAGCCTTAATAAATACATCAAAGTTTAGTGTCAATGGACAGCGTTTTTCTATTTTTTAAAAGAAATATTTACGAAATGTGTAAATTCATATTTATATATATATCAGTCGGTAAATAATCTTACTTACGATCAAAAACTGAAGGAGCTATTCTTAGGCACTCGGATATAAGATTAGAAAGATCAATACTTTCTTTGTTTAAGAAATGCGCAATGTTTTTTTTACGAAAGGCTTTACCGTCTTGGTATTTGATATCCAATAATGAACGACTTGAATCATTATCGATAACGTCAATTTCAGAATATTTGAAGAAATCGTTTTCCCCAGCTATATTGTGGGTTAGAATTGTTAGTATTTCTAAGCTGGAGGAAGTGGATTCGTTCTCATTATGTAACTCGTGAAATTCACCCATATTAAGAAGTCGACCTAATATATCAAGTATGTTTTGCTCTATTCTACAATGAGAAACTAACTAATAGTAAACCATAATTAGAATGAGATCCAAGACCATACGAAAAATAAATACCTGTAAAATAACTCCAAAGTCTAAACTTGTGTGCCTTAAGAGGAGACTTGGATATGTATTACTGCAAATATTAGAATTGAAGCCATCCACTTCGAGTTCACTTAAGGATCTGTTGCATCTGTTGTATATACTTACAAGTTCCAAGCCCCACGTTATAAGCGTACTGGAGTTTGTCGAATTTTTGAATGCGGAAAAGAGCTGAAAAAGAGAAAGAAACTAACTAAATTAGTAAAAGATATGGTAATTAATGGTTTGGTAATGATATGCTATTCAGAACTATATTTTAACATGCTGGAAATTTAGTATGCTGGAGGAGATTTAGCTTCAACTTAAAGAAAACTATTTTATTCAATATTCCAAGTGTGATTTTCTGATTTTGTAAGCTCCAAGTACCTAGTTGGAATTATTTTAAGGTGCATATTCAATTCAATAGGAGGCGCAGTGGCTTAGTGGTTAGTGTGTTGGACTACTAAGCGAGGGGTCCCAGGTTCGAATCCCGCAAAAACCCAAATTCCAACTTGGGGTTTTTTCCACTGCGCCACCACCACGAACGTCTGACAAACATCCGAGAGTATAACTGTCTTTAGAGCTTCTCAATTAGCCGTTTGGAATCGGCATAAAACTGTAGATCCCTTCCATTCGTTCCAAAAATAAAACTCACACAAAACGAATGGTTGCGAGAAGCTAGGCCTTGGGTCCCTACCAGTGGCGTGGCGTGAATGTTTTAAAATGGGAAGTCGAAGCAAAATTAATCACATATAAATATAAGAAACCTTACACCTGTGTACCTTGAAAGAAAATCATTCATTGTACATTTGCAAATTGGGTTCACATTACTAAATTCACTTAAGTCATGCACTGCAATCTGCCAACTGAATTTGTAAACCAAAACACTTACACTACCTACCTCAACATACTACCTGCAATTATCCTCACAATCAGACAAGCAGAAGTAGAATAAATCGAATAACTCGAAGAAAAGCGTGTTATTTTGTTCATTTCATAACCAAACAAACACATACGACATACCCAAAACACAACCCAGTGGCCATGGCCAGTACCAGTAACAAGCTCTGGCTCTGGGAAGAAAAAAAGAGATACAAACAAATGTTCACTCAGTACTCAGCAGTCAAAATGAACTTTGTGAGAACCGCGAATAACTCGAAGAAAAGCGGGTTATTTTCTACAATGGGTGTTGAACAAAGAGGTGTCAGAGTCAGACAAAGTACTCAGGGAAGAAAATAAGAGATAACAAGCAAATTTTCTCTCAAAATGAACTATAAAGTGAGAAATTTAATAACCCGACTTATTTTGGGTTACCTTCCCTTTGTCGCCACGAGACGATGACGACGTTGTATGAAAATGGATACACACACGATTTTTATATTAGTGCTTTTGTGTGTGTACTATTTGGTGAGTATTCGCATTCATTTGGTAGTGTTTATGTATATTCGGTTTTTGGTAGATAGATAGTGTTGCCTGGTGGAGATTTCAAAAGGTAACTCGGTAGGAATCGAGTTATATGGACGCCATGCCACTGGTCCCTACGGACCTGTTGCGCCAACTATATATATATTCAATTCAATAGTAACAAATATTGCATTGTTTAGTTTCAAAAACACTATTGCTTAAATATTTATCGGGATGTAATCATTACTTGGTTTTCAAAGTTTTAACCTTATATGGTTTTCGAGACATAAACAGTTCTTAAGATTAGAGTTTTCGGTGATTCGAACTAAAAATTAAGGACTTTATAAATTTGAAAACATCAATTTTACACTAAGAATGCATTTAGGTTAAAATCACTTATGCTGTTTTTAGGTAAACTAAAGAAAACCAAATTTTTAAAAATCATAAGAGTCCTGACAGTTCATATTGCGAGCAATTTCGAAATTTTACAAATTAAAGAATTTGCAACACTGTATATGTGGCTCAAAATAACCAATATTAAACCTCAAATTATAATTTTTCTATTTATAATATTAAGATAATAGATTTTCATACATCACACGTTTTATACTTTGAACATTATTTAGTAGCTAATTTGAGAAATCTTTACACAGTGTGTTAAGGCTAAATAAGATGAACATTGAGGGGATAGTACTTACATTAGGAACCAAAACCTCTGGTCATATTCTATAAGCCGTAAACGTTGAAACGTTTTCGTGCGCACGAATGATTTGTTTGTAGTTGCAGCAGTTAATCTTTTGCAAACGAAAACGTTTGAACTTTTCTTATATCTTATATTTCGAACCGTTTTATCACCTATCTGTAAATTGGAATGATACTACACAAATTGTACAGCTATGCAAAAATAGTGTGTAAAAACAATATAACATGCAGCTATACTTGAAAGATAGATGCCTGCCCAAACCCCAATTATATTTTTTTATTTATAATTTTAATTCATCTTCAAGTGATCACAATTAACAGATATTTGAAAACTAGGAATGATAAGAGAATAGAAATATTTTTTTTTTAAAAATTAAAAATGTACAATAATTGGTTTTTAAATTGAACTCTTGACATAGATAAATCCATTTTTGAATAAACGCTGTTGAAAGCTAGAATGGCTCCTGTCATGGGCCCATGTTGGCGGTAGTTTGTTCTATGATTTTTTTTTAAAAAGAAGATTACGAATTCTCAAGGATCGCGTGGGTGCATATATATTGATATCATCGAAAGCAAACTAGAACATCTTATAGGAAACATAGCAAATCTCTTATAAATATTATATCGTGTACTTGACGACGGGATTTCAAAGACTTAATACCAAAATTTAATATTTTCTAGGCAATCAGAGTAAGATAAAAATAATCGATTCCAAATCACGTCAGCACATTCAAGCAGGGATAGAACTTATGCAGTGAATAGCGAAAATAAAGCAAATGGATCTCTCATTACGCTTTAAGAAGCCAACAACTATGTTAGCCTTCGCGACAGTACGAGTCATTAATCAATATGACATTTAAAGGAAAATGTCGTATCGAACATGAGACATGACTCCTACATCATTGTTCTCATAACTCTATTCAAACGATTGGATTAATAGAGTAATCATATTCAAATTCAAATGCAGATCTACCAAAAGAAATCACATTGCATTTCTTAGTATTTAGTTTTAAACTATTGACGGTACACCAATCAGTTATGCTAACCAGATCCGACTGGATCAAAGAACAGTCACCAATACTTTTAATACATGAAAATAGTTTTAAATCATCTTATACGCAGATGTATAAAAGTATTGGTGACTGTTCTTTGATCCAGTCGGATCTGCATTGACAGTCAAATATCTGTTGAAACGATTAATAACAATAATGAAGAGCAGTGGTCCTAAATGACTTCATTGCGGAACACCCGAAGTAAACCTTATACTTTTCGAGAGCGATGTTCCAATTTTTACTCGTTGAGAGCGATGAATTAGGAACGATGAAATTCCAAAAGCTTCGACCGAGTCGAAGGCCTTACTCAAAACGTATACATCGCATCTGCTTGGCTTTTGTTTTCCACCTCATTCAGAGCATAAGATTAAAAGGAAGCCAAGTTGGTGACAGTAGACCGACCAGATATGAAACCATGCTGTGCTTCAGATAACAATTCTTTCGTTAAAAACCCTAGTTTATTTTTAACAATGCTTTCAAAAAGCTTAGGGATAGTTGAAAGCGGTGGTTCTCGACGTTATTTCTGTCACCAGCCTTATGAATAGCGACAAGAAAAAAAATCCAATCATTAAGAAATGCTCCCTCTGGAAGAGAACGGTTTAAAGTAGTGGAGAGCATTTATTTAATTTTTTTGAGCACCTACAGTTACGGTATAACCGAGCTTAAGACCACACTGTAAAGTAATTGATTCATTAGTTTTAAATTATTTTGATTAATTGTTCTTGTTAGAATAAACCCAATGAATGAGCTTTTTATCAACAAACCTTTTCCTATAATTTTATATCTTATGCATTATTAACTTTCATCTTAATCTACATTTATTTTATTCCTTCTTCTTCTAACAACCGATCGAAACACTTGTATAAGTATTTTCTTTAATAAATATATTTAAGTCGAATGGTTTCTTTTATTTAAAAACCAACAGTTCTCAATGTTTCCTTTCTCTTGTTTATTTGTATATTTATTTCTCTCTTTTTTGTATAGTATTTGAATGTTGATATAATATTAAGCGCACATTATTTTAAAACATGTAATGTTAATATTTACATACATTTTTTATAATTTATGTAGAAACCTAATCAGAATTAAATGAGGATCACATATTCACCCTTATCGATGAATCCGATCAAAACGGAGTTTTCCATTCGAGGAATATTTTAATGTCAAATAAACGCGTTTATATACATTATTTATTTTATTCCAAAACGAGTACTTCGAACGCAATCTGAGTTCCGAACAGATTTGACTTTCGTTTTGGATTTTTATTCCGAACGAATATCTCGATAGGGGTTATTGTAGTAAGACAAGAGTAACCTTTTTGTCTAGCTTCTTTCTTAATACATACGATATTTATTTATCTAACAACTTGTATCATAATCATTAAGATGTTGAATTTGTAAAAATATAATATGTACATACCTACTCTATATTTAATTATGATTTAAAGAATTGAGTTTCAATTCTGACTTTCTGGTATATATTATTATCGGTAACCTTACTTATTGTTTTTAATATATATTCTAACAATATACTTTGTCTTTTTATTTCAATTATAATCATCTATGAAAGTAAAAAATTATTTTCAATAATTATGTTAAAATCCTACCGAAATCAAAACCGATTTTCTATTGTTTCAAGGAAGGTGACATTTGTCATAGCACGTAATTTATTGGTTCCATACTAAATGTGTAATAAAAAAAAAAAACCTAGGCAGCAACCTGCGGAAATATGTATTGAAGTGAACATGTAGGTAGTATTATATTTTCTCGTACAAAGTTAAACCAAATAAAATATTTAAATGACGTGATACTACACAGACACACTTTATCGAAGAATTATAATTTGTTTGCTGGTATGTATCTATTGCATACATACGTATACAAAGTATTGTACTTTCTTTGATGGTGCAATTCTATTCAGATTTTCAGATTTTCAGATTTTGCTCTCAGATTTCCGATTTTTTGTGCCCAATGGAACATAAAACTACATTTCTTTCCTTTGCATTTGGGTAGTGCGTGTTTTAAAATTCAGCTGTTCTTAAATTGTTATTTGTGTTTACAGAAATCCGTTCAATTTATGTTGATATCAATTGTAGCCGGTAAATTTATCTCTATTTTTCACAGACTTGTCGTCTAAAAATGTTAATTAATTAATAAAACACTTTAAAATTTTACTAATGACAAATGTTTTGGTGTTAGTGTAAGCGGGTGAAATTCTCCCTCGGAAATCGAGACTCGCGGCCAATGGAACACGAAATCTGGCAGAAAAACAACTGCTCTGAATCTGAAAAAAGTACTTTTTCTGTCCCAAAAGAAAACGACATAAGTTACCTGACATTTTTCCTTACGATTTTCTGTATAACAATCCTAGCACATTTTCAACAAACTTTCTTCAGTTATTTAAGAAAAATTTACAAATGAAATTGAAGTTAATGATATCCAAAAGCGGAAAATACATAACCATTTTTGACCTTACATGTCTTCAGTACCTCTATATTATATAATATACAACATCTCCTTGAGATAGCTTTATAAACCGAACAAAACAAATTGTTCGCATTTTCAAAATTAAATCTTTTAAATCTTATCACATTCCCCCCCGGTTGGCAGCATTTTTCTTGTGTTTTTCCACAAACTAATTTAATTTGATTTAACAAAAGTTGTGATAATATAGTGCCTATAGGCAAAGGATAGACAAAAAGAGGGAGAGGGAGAGAGAGATTTTGTTAAGTACAAAATTTAGACTTGCGGTAGCAATAATCTGTCCCCTAAAAAATTCGGCCTCCAAATTCTGTTCGTCGCTGCAAGCTAACGACTGAACGGTTTTTCAAAACTTTGCATTGTTTATTATTTTCGTTTTATCCTAAATAATAACATTATTGTTACTGCCGAATACTTAGCATTTCATTGGATTCTAGTATTTTAATTCCGATTTGGTGTGTTCCACCGAACTTTTCCCTTTTAACACCGCACCGAAAACTAGTCGATGCATTCACACCGAACATCAACTAGTTTTCGTTTGACGTTTCTATCTATGTGAGACACTAGCTGTGAAACTTCTGTGTAAACTATGCTGTTTATAAATTTCGATAGCATTTAATAAAAGTTATTCAGAGCATTTAAAAATAATATTAGCCCATCAATTAAGTGTGAAAATGATTAAAAGTTGTGCGTTGTGACATTTGTTCGGTCAGATGTTTTTGTGAATTTGTTGAATAACGACTTTTAACGACTCGTTTTGAAAACTGAAATATGTATGGGAAAACTTCTGTTTCCGATGAAGTTTTCTAGTGTTTTCGCGAAAACCCGGTTTTCGACTCGGTGTGAAGACTCAAAATTGTTTTATTCGCGTGTTTGGGATATCTGTAGCCAATTTCAGAAAATAAATTATACTGTAACTAAAACTTCCTATTCCTTTCATCACAAAAAAAAGCTTCCCAAAACTATGTTAAAATATTATGTTTTCATATGACTTTGAAATTAAAAGCATTAAAATCAACGCAAACAAGGCGTACCTTCTTTAAAATAAATAAAAGGAAGCTTGAAATTAAAAAACTTACTTTTAATAAAAGTTAAAGAAAAAAAAGCGTGTTAGTTCATTTCTCTGTGCCTTGATTTTGTGCGGCTTTTCCCGCAATGTCGGTTGCGGAAAGGGTTCACGTATGGGCGGAGTTTTCCTTTACGCAACCTATTTAGAAAAGGACGTCGGAAGATAACAACTGACAACAGCGTGACAGTTGTGCGACAATTTGGTACTTTTTTCGTTAACAGTCAATTCTAGTTAAATATCGTGCGAAAATTCTAGATTTGCAGAGTAGTAAAGGGACTTTTTTTCTTTCGCTGACCTTTTTGTTGCTTCTTTTCAAAATTACATTGAACGAGATCTTAAAAAGGAGACGTAAAAATGAGTTGATATATTTACAAATTTTTGTATTTATTAAAACACGAACGATTTTGTTTTAACTAAACATTACTTTTCTGTAGTTTCCTAAAGAATAATAAAACATGGACGTCTCTTTGTTTCCTCATATTGCCGCTGTCACTCTATATATCCATAGAGCGCATAACATCAGCCATCACTCGAAATCAATTACAATTTAGAAATTCTAAAAATGTAAGGACAACCATGGTTGTGTATTTTCCGCTTTCTAATTCTTTCTTCATTAACTTCGATTTCATGTGTAAATTTTTCTTAAATAACTGAAGAAAGTTTGCTCAAAATTTTTTTATTTTCCTCAACCAATACACATTGATCATGTTTCATAAATATTTTAAGAAAAAAAATGCTATCCCAACGTAACGAATGATTTCAAATTCAATGGATAAAATTCTATGCTAAGCCGGAATTTTTGAAGTTACGTGTCATTTGTCAATACCAATTTCTGTGTAATTATAAATACTAGCGCACCACCCGGTAAAAATATACTCATAGCTTTTAGGTAAGTAACGAAAAATATCTATCTAACTACCCTAATATATGGAAAACAAGCGCCATACTAATAACAAATATTAGTCCCGACGTTTACGGAACCCTCGCAATTGCGAAATTTGTTTGGAAAATATTTGTATAGCTATAGCCACTGTGAACTACAAAAATTTGGAGTCGAAACTAAAAATGTTTATTCGTAAGGGCCAAGAGGGTCATTTTTCACAAAAACAAGTATTAAGAAATTTAACAACTTGGACACAGGCTAGCTGGGGTCCTATTTCTATGATGAACTTGTAATGTCATCAGCTGAGGGTTAATACTCGATTATGTGAAGCTGAAGCAAAACAAAGAAAATGTTCCTTGGTGCTTACGGCATCATGTATCTTAATGAGACTTTTGCTATTGCGTTGAGGAAATGTGCGTAAAGAAAACCAAAGAAACAAAACAAAAACTAACTACTCGTGTGCCTCTTTCTTTCTTCATTCATTCTCGCCATCCCCAACCGTCGGTATAAAAAGTCTTTCTGATATGACAAACCAGGGTAGGGAACTGGTTTTGGTTTGGTTTTTCTTATAGAAGAGGAGGACAAAGGAAAGGAGATGCAATATTATGATTAAGTATCAATCAATAGCAGGGTGAGGGAGGATGGTGCAAGGGATGATGCCTTCACACAGAGCCTTGGGGTATTCGCGCCAAATTGTATATGAATGGTAATGCAGCTGGATACATTTCCGCAGATTTCATTTCTTGATTCTTTCGATATTGACAACTTAGTGAAAAGATTATAGTTAGGTAGTTGGCTTTTGCTTTTAATTAAAACAATATTGTAAAGAGAGGTGTTATTTTGGTATTCAAAGAAAAATGCCATTTTTTTAGATAAATGATCGGATGTTTATTTCATAATAAAGAGGAAGGTATGCCGTTAATAATGAAAAACAACATCAGCCAAATGGCCACCACGAGAACGCAAACAGGACCATATCATTTTCATGAAATTTTCCATAACCAAATTGCAAAGTGGCTGCCCTATGTCCTCGATAGCCTCACGAATTTTATCTTTGAGGTCTTGAATCGACGCTCGGCTGTTGGCGTAGACCTTATCTTTCACGTGGCGCCAAAGGAAGATGTCGCAAGGTGTTAAATCACAAGATCTCGGTGACCAATTGTGATCACCTCTTCGAGAGCTAACACGGTCCGGAAACTTTTCCCGTAAAAGATCAATGCTTTCGTTGCTGTGTGGCACGTAGCGCCGTCTTGTTGAAAGTAAACGTTGTCATGATCAATCCAACTCCGACCATAAAATACGGTGTAATGACGTTTGTGGAATGCCCAATTTCAAAGAACGACGAGGAATGGACAGACCTGAGTTTTCTTCAACACTTTGGGCTACAACAGCAATATTCTCAGTTGTTCTTGAGCGACGTGCACGGGTTTTATTCTTCACAACACTAACTTGTCCCAACAGCTCGAATTTTTCCACCAATTTCTGTATTGAGGTCCGACAAGGTGCTTCACGATGACCAAAAAATGCTTTAGTTTGGCGAACTGTGACTGCAAGATTTTCACCATTTTTGTAGTCAATTTTAATAATGCGTTGTTGAAGCGTGTATCGTTCTATTTTTATGTCGTTTTCCATTGGGACAAAAAATCAATCTTCTTTTTGATCTAAATCACTTTTCATGTTCCATTGGGCAAAAAAATCAATCTTTTTTTCGATTAGGAGCACTTTTCGCAGATCTCGATATTTTTTCAGATCTACACATACCAATATGCTTTGCACAGCTGTTTTACGTCATTTTAAGAAGTTTGCTTTCAAGCCAAATGCGCAAAGTTTCGTGAAAACCAAAATAACGAAATACATAAATAGCCATGGATATAATTTTGGAGGAATTATTATCTTCATAGTCTTCCTCGTGATCTGAAGACTACGAATAACCAAAAATACCAAATTTGTATCTGCAACAGGGAAAACATTTTCGAAGTCGATATCCATTTGTGTTTTTTGCAAAAACAAATGCAGATTGAACAGTTGATATTACTGCCAAATAACGCACTAATACATTTATAAAAGCAGATCAATTTCGTTGCGCGTTCCATTGGCAGCGTAAAATCTAAGATCTGGAAAAGATTTCTGGTGCCCTTTTATTATCAGCCATGATCCATATAGATCATCGAAATACATGCACTTACAACAACAACACATGATCCTGATATTCATCGAGATCACGAATCATGATCTGAAAATGTATTGTTCTAGGTGGCTTGTTTCATTTTTCAATGTTGGTGTGCCTGTAAATGATAGCCATTAGCCAAGCCACACAGTCACATTGCCAGACTAAAATATTCAACACCCTTCACAACACAAAAAATCAAAAAGCATTTTTTTCACATCGAATACATTTCCCGCCTTCGAGATGATTTTGCTTTTTCATTCCATAAAGGTATGCCCAGACCAGCGAAATATTTAAGTAAATGTTTCAAAAACATTTATTTAACAAAAAAAAATGTTTATGAAATGTTTCGCAGTTGGTTAATAATTTGTTTCAGAGGTGTGTTTTTGTTCTTTTAACATAAAATACAAATGTCCAGAAAATATTGGAATAATAAAAAATCGAAACTAGCTACCTGTATAAATTTAAATTGTCTTAGAACCTAGTTATTGGGAAACACGTTTCTTTTTTATCACAGAAAAATCTAATTCTAACTTCATTTTGTTCTTCTGGAATTTCGTGCCTAAGCCGCTGTCATTTACTTTGTCTAAGAATTACAATCTGAGCGGACCAGAGGTGCAAACTGAATTAAGATTCCTATTACAATTTAAACTGATTGTAGGTAAACTTATTCCCAAAACACACCATATAACGGAAGCCGTGTTGTTGTTTTCGAGCCTCTGGTCGTGAATTTCCGACAGTAAAAAGTATTTCATAAACGCTTAATTAATACTTAATCGGCGTATACACCGGCAAAAACAGAAATGTTTGACAAATGTTTATGAAATGTTTCTGAAGCAAATCGAGAACATTTCATAAATGTTTAAAAAAATCATTCGCTCGCATGAATACACCGAAATACCGAAATACATCAGCAAAATATTGTTTATTTGTTGCATTTTTTAACACAGAATTTTAAATTACTTTTCTTTAAAACAATATCCAAAAATAAAAATTATTAATTTGATTCATATGGTAACACCCCCCACAAGCAAACGAAATGTCATGTCAATTGTCATCATATTGTGACGTCACGTTGTACAGAAGGTTTGCAATATGGCTGGTGGCAATATGATGTTTGTAATGCTCATACATTGTCCCTTGTGTTTTGAAAGCAACTGTTGCCACAACTCGAAAATAAAATTTTTCTATGATCCGTATTGTTTTATTTTCATGATCTGATTCGGATCAGATCACGCTGATAATAAAATACGGCTAATATCAGAAAAATAGTTAAATGTGTGAAGTAACATATATGTTGGCTTACACCCTTCACAGTCCAAAACTGATTGTACTCCAGGAGAAAAGATTCTTCTTTTTATACTTTTCCTTCATGACATTATATAAAATATAATAATATCCCAATCCTAAATTCAGTGAGCTGTTTACTACAAGGTACTTTTCAAATATATCATAGGTATATGTAATATAATATGTAACTACCTGTATATACGTTTTCTTTTGTGTATGATAATTTAAATGAATTCGTGTGTTTAAAACTATACATAGTTAACTGAATTATAATTATAATAGATTCCGAGAAATGTACATTACACTCGTAATAATTGACATTTTAATTTCGACTTTCAAGCGATATACATAGGTAGGTACCTACCTATAAATAATTATTCCCATTGTAGTTATTTTGTGCCATTCAAGCAATCAAAGTTTCAAAGACGCCAATATGAAACCTGAAAATTTTTCTCAATAAAAGTTCGAACATAAACGCAATATTTTTCTAGTGGCAATGCTACCTATAAGTGGAATTAAAAAAAAAAGTGCTGTGTCAGTCAAGGAAGTATATACCCGTTTACTTTAAATAATGTATCATAATCCTTAATCATGACCTTTTCCAATAAAATATCGGAGTATGCACACATAACTACCAAATTATTTCACATTTCCATAGACACATTCTTTCCACATTAGCCGTATTTTATTTTTAAAACAAAACGGATCATAGAAAAATTTTATTTTGGAGTTGTGGCAACAGTTGCTTTCAAAGCACGACGGATAATGTATGAAAATGACAAACTTCATATTGCATTACATTCTGTAAAACGTGAGGTCACAATATGATGACAATTGACATGAGATTTCATTTGCTTGTCGGGGGTGTTACCATATGAAGCAAATTAATAGTTTTATTTTTGGATATTGTTTCGGTGCATTCATGCGAGCGAATGATTTTTTTAAACATTTATGAAATGTTCTCTTTTTATTTCAGAAACATTTCATAAATATTTGACAAACATTTCTGTTTTTACCGGTGAAGACGCCGATAAAGTATTTATTAAATGTTTATGAAATGATTTTTACTGTCGGAAATTCACGGCCAGAGGCTCGAAAACAACAACACCGCTTCCGTAATATGTTGTTTTGTTTCTAAAAGTAAATGAGTTTACCTACAATCGGCTCAAAATTTAATGGAAATCTTACTGCAATTTCAACCTCTGGTCCGCTCAGATTGGAATTCTTAGACAAAGTAAATGACCGCGGTTTAAGCACGAAATTCCAGAAGACCAAACTGAAGTTAGGTTTAGATTTTTCTGTGATATTTTGTGATAAAAAAGAAACGTGTTTCCCAATAACTAGTTTTGAAAACAATTTAAATTTATGTAGCCTGCTAGTATCGATTTTTCACTATTCCAAGATTTTCTGGACATTTGTATTTTATGTTAAAAGAACAAAAAAAATCTCTCACCTTACGGCAGGGAGACTTGTGAAACAAATTATTAACGAACTGCGAAACATTTCATAAACATTGTTTTTGTTAAATGAATGTTTATGAAACATTTACTTTAATATTTATGAAATATATCGCTGGTCTGGGCACACCTTTATGGAATGAAAAAGCAAAATCATCTCGAAGGACGGAAAATTTATTCGATGTGAAAAAAATGCTTTTTGATTTTTTGTGTTATGAAGGGTATTGAATATTTTAGTCTGGCAACGTGACTGTGTGGCTTGGCTATCGTTTACAGGCACACCAACATTGAAAAATGAAACAGGCCACCTAGTGGGAAATAGTACAATAAGTTTTCAGATCATGATTCGTGATCTCGATGAATAGCAGGATCATGTGCTGTTGTTGTAAGTGCATGTATTTCGATGATCCATTGGATCATGGCTGATAATAAAAAAGGGCTATTGTTGTCTTCATAAGATACTCCATCCCCATCGTCATCAGTATTGTCACGCTAAAAGTACGTTAGGCCTACCACACGCACCATACAACTAGCTATATGCTACATATATCATGCAAATAGAACTCGATCTCGATTTCCTCATCGATTTCATTTGCTATTTTTCTTCCTCCTCTGCAACATGTTTGTGTATCTTGCAAACACCAATCAACACAAAAAAGGTTAATAAGTTGACCAACTGCATTGGGACGCCATCTATTAGGAGTAAAAGTGTGAGGTATACGCTGTTCCAGGTCGGGGTATGAAATGCACCATCTAGTAATAATGTGTCTATGCTATTACTCATGAAAAAAATACACACCCAAAGATCATTTTTGAAATCATAAAGAGCAGTGAAATAGAAAAAAATAAACAACAACAAATCGGTTGTATATGCATGAAAACCTTGATTCTAAAGTTACCTTTCAAGAGAAGATTAATTTCAAGCACAATGCAACTTATTTTTATTTCTAAGAACAAGATTAAAATTAACATTATCAAAGAAAAATCTGTTTGCTTCTTCCTGCAAATAAAAACACAGTAAACATTGCCTATCCCGAAGAATTAATATAATATATGTAAACACTTCCATAAAGCGTACTTTTTTATCAAATATTTCTGAGAAATTTATTATTTTGGATACGAACACAACGCCTTAAGTCCTTAATAATACAAACAGCAGGTGTATTTATTTAAGAAAAACCGTTTATATGTATGTATTGAGTAATATTTTAAGTTAACTCACCAATTCTTTTAGTACGAATATAAGTTGTTGAAACCTTTTATTTGTTGAATTTGAAAGCATATTTAGTTTAGCTAGCAAAATAGGTTGATAAGGACTTCTTTTTATCCTTTTAATTGTTGAGAATGTATTCTGCTGTTCATGTTTTAAGTTATCATAAGCTTCGAATATACTCTCATATTCCTTTGCGATATTTATCTAAACAAGCTATGTACATTAAGTAACAATTCGTTTATCAGAGTTGTGTGCCCACAATAAATTACTTACGTAGTCTCCAAGAGCGTTGAACTTTATTAAATCTGCATTTATTTTTGTTAAATACCGAACTTTTCGAAAGCTTAGGGTAAGTGTTTTAAAAATTTCTAATTGATTTAACTTTTTCTTGTAGTACCATTTTGGAGTAGAATTCATGATTTTTTTCGGCGTAAAATAACATTGTGTTTAATCGATAACCAAACTTCAATAGTTTCATAACATACCTAATCGCTTAACAACGTCCACAGAAATTACATAGTGCCTGTAGAAATATTTTTTTTAACAGAATCGAAACAATTATTATACACTAGGTACTTGTCTAAATAAGAGTTGGCATGATGGTGTCGGATATTGGACGCGAGTCAACTTAGCAGAGCACACATGTCAAAAATTTATTTTTAATAGCCCTCAATTATTTGCTAATTTTGTGCTAAGTTTCTGCTTTTTGTGCTGCAGCCTCCAAGAGTTTCGAAGAAAATTGACAATCGACGAAAAGTGTTCCACCAAGTTAACGTCAAGCCAGCAGATCACATAGTTAAATCGGCCTAAAATTAAAAAAATAATGTTCCATATTGATGCCTGATATTATTTGCTAAGTATTCAGCTTCGAAGCTTAAGCCATTTAGCTAGAAATCTGATTTTATACCTTTAGTCTTATAAGTTCAAATACTGTTAGCCCAAATCCTATAAACGGTTTGAAAATCAAAAAATAAAAAGAACATATGTCTGGATTATTTGCTTTTGATTTGCTATGTGAATAATTTTTGTGATGTCCTAATTTAGAATCTAATCCAACTGTAAGGTTTGGCTGTGTAAGTAAAAGGCCTTTTATAGCTCTGCTAAAAATGCCAGCTGCAAGAAAGGTAAATTACAATGTAGAGCGCCGACATCGTGACATTTAAAAATAAATATATTCAGACATTTTAAGGCAAACATAATTTATATTACCAGGCCCACCGCAATAATTATAGAAGGTATGGGTATAATAACCCTTGCTGTTTAGTATGCGTGAATGAATACATATCAACCCTGCCAAATGTTTTATGGGTAGCTGGGTGGGTAGCCTTTGCATGGAGGAGAAGTAAAACAAATTGTATAAACCTTTAGATATATATATATATATATATTTTATAGGTGTGTGCATTTAACATTTTTATTTTATATTTATTTTAAAATGTATTCTCCGGCTTTTCGATGTGCGATTTCGTAGCCGCAGAATATAATTTCTTTGCTCATGTATTCTGTTATATCAGACTCTTATCCGCTTGTACATCCATCTATCATAACCTTCACACCAGTCGCTACTATACAAGAAGCTCTAAACATAATCGCCATAGATTGATTCGCGTGGTTAAATTCATTTCAAGACTCTGAAGTTGTTGCGAAAATGCAATACCTACAACCATGTTGAAAACTACGACGAATAAATGGACACACAATATCATCGAACAAAAAAGAAAAGTCTAATGGTGATCGACGTTACTCACCCTATACGATAAATTATCAATTACGTAATAATGTAATTTATAATTGTATAAATAACGTAGAGCCCCACATAATCATGAAAAAGCAAATTGTACAACTATTGTAAAGAGAATTGTATAATAATAAATATAAATATATATACGCAGTAAGCCACGCATTTTATTGTACAATAATATTATAATAAGAATGTTTTGAAATTAAATACACCTTTTCATCCATCCAATTAAACTAATAGTGCTATAAAAAAGCAGTACCAATACTTTTACCTGATTATTGCAAGTAAAAGTAAGAGAAGTTTACAAGATAAAAGAAATTTATAAAATAGGGTGATTTCAATTCCATAGATGATAGATATATTACGTTTAAATAATACGGTCACTTGGACACTCAACAAATCACATTTTTAACGCCTAAAGTATGCAATTGAAGATCCAGTTATGATTGTAGCCTTGCAGACTCATGCTGGTGAAAAACTTAATCGTTCTGAAAAACAAAAAAAAAAAAAAAAGAATTCGTCAATTTAAAATTTTCTGTAATTTGAACAAACTTACATAAATGCATTCTAAGGATGTATAATAATGCCCCTTCACTAATCGACGTGCTGTATTCGATTGAAATGCGCAATTATGTTGTATGTAGGTCGAGAGGTCTCTTTGCGACTAGTCTTGTCGCAACATAAACTAAAAAAACGGTAATACGTATTTTAAAAAAATTTCGATTCAATTCAATTCGATTGAATTTTTATAATCATTGCTACTAATGGGGTTTTCTATTTGGCTTTAAGGCGCAAATGTTTCTTGATAGTTAAAATAGCTCACGAATATGCGAACAAACTCCGGTAGTTCTTTAACTCAAAGGCACTCGGAGCGGTAAATATCAACTCTGAAAAGGAACTCGAGATTCTGAAAAGTGCTCTGAAATGCATATTGTTTTCTGTCAATAGAATATAAAAACATAGAGCAAAGTCGAAAAACACTTATGCCGAATTCACAATGTCGCGTTGACGCGCGCGTGCGTTGACAGATTATGTAGAAACAAAGCGTTCATATGCTGCCACACAAAATACAGCTTCAGGCGTTGAGTCGACTTTAGATCGTAAATATCGTAAAGTTCAACGCGACGCCTGAGTAGACCTACTTTCTACTATCACGCGCGTTTGACAACTTGAGAATTTCGACTTGTTGGATTTGAAGACATAGAATGTGCCGTTCATAGTTGGAGTGGCACAGATCCACTAATGTTTATCACACACAACTTTTAAAGAGCTAAATGATGTTCTTTCAATGCAAATTAATTAATTAAGTGTGTGGAAATGACGAATAACATTTTTTCTTGTAGAGCAACTACTGATTTCTTTAGATTTTTTTGGAGAAAAAATATTAACCAATTATGGTTGCTTTTTGGTTTGATACATATAATGTTAAATATGATTTTCTTGTATTTTGGACAATCCTTTTTCAATTCGTGCATAAAAATTGCAGATAGAAGAAAAAAAGGAGTACACTTGAAATTTTAATTCTGCTCTGAATTTGTGTTTTTTAGCCAAGAAACAAACCGAACTTTTAGTCTGTCATACTCTACCCTCTCAACGTGCATTAGCTTCAAAGCAGCATTCCGGTTTACAAAATTCTTGCTCGCGCGCTTTTGCAATTGAAATCGTAAAGTTTCGATAAAGCGTGTCAAAGCGCGCCGACACACGCACGCGTTCAACGCCGAATTGTGAATTGGGCCTAAGGATAGAGTACTTAAAAACTCTCTGCCTGTCGCCGTATGCGATGGATTCTATGGACTGAACCCTTAAGATTTAAATTTTCAATACGAACAAGAATATATATTAATACGCGAACGAATAACTCCAAGGCCATGGGAATGTTTGCCATAGGTACCACTTTTCTTTGACTTCGTGTCGCCGGATATCAACTGCACGACCTAAAAAAAAAGTTTATATAATAATTCAGTTTTAAACAATTAAAAGCATGACTCCGATTGGTTTTTGTATATTTGCTGTCAGAATCCAAAACACGTTCACACTTGTTTGTTGACATAAGAAATTTTATATTTAAATTCTTTTCCTTGCATAATATTAATAAGCAATTAAAGTTTTTGAGCTTTTTGACCGAGTTAGCAAAAATTTCAAACACGAATACAAAAACAAGAAAATAGTTTGTATTTTCATCTACGTTCCACTGAGCACGAAGTCTGCGAATCGCATCGGAATACCAAATTATTATATCATATTATATTATGTTATATTATAAAGGGTGATTTTTTAAGAGGTTTAGAACTTTTCTTAAAAAAAAAACACAAAAAATTCGAAAAAATGAATGAAATATTTATTTGAATCGATAGTTTGAACCTTGCAATTTAATGTTTAAAGATAATTTCATGCAAATGTTGACCGCGGCTGCGTCTCAGGTAGCCCATCCGCTGAGTCCAATTTTGGCATACTCTTTCACACATATCGGCCGTTATCTCACAAATGAATGCATGGATGTTGGCTTCCAGTGCGTCAATCGAAGCGGGCTTGTCCCTATACACATTAGCCTTGGCATACCCCCACAAAAAATAATCTAATGGTGTCAAATCGCATGATCTAGGCGGCCAATTGACCGGCCCGAAACGTGAAATTAACTGTTCACCAAACTCGCCTCGCAATTGCGCCATTGTTTCGCGTGCTGTGTGGCATGTGGCACCGTCTTGTTGAAACCACATATCATGCAAGTCAAGAACTTCCATTTCGGGCAAAAAAAAGTTTGTTATCATCGCTCGGTAGCGTTCACCATTGACAGTAACGCTGCGATTCGCATCATCTTTGAAGAAATATGGCCCAATAATGCCGCCGGCCCATAAACCGCACCAAACAGTGGCTTCTTCGGGATGCATTGGTAGCTGTTGCAATGCTTCTGGCTGATCTTCACTCCAAATGCGGCAATTTTGCTTATTTACGTACCCATTCAACCAAAAATGAGCCTCATCGCTGAACACAATTTTTCGATAAAAAAGCAGCGATGAACATTTCGAACCGAGCACGAATTTTGATAGTAAAATTCAATAATTTGCAAGCGTTGTTCATTTGTAAGACGATCCATGGTTAAATTGCAAACCAAACTGAAGCTGTTTGACAGTGACACAAGGTACTAAACACACGTCAGCTGTCAAAACCAGTGTTGCCAAAACCAAACCAGCTAAAAAATCACCCTTTATAATCAATCACGAACTAATCATTTCCAAATAATAAACATAGTAACGGAATTTTTTATTATTTGTTACTGTAACAAAAAACGTTTTACCACGACGCCATTAAGGCAGATGTTAATTCCACCACGCGGCCATTAATTTTGACAATTACACGTGTTCACAGACAAGAAAAATAAGAGAGTCGGTCTCCTCAAATATCCAGTGATTGTGGTTTTCGCACTTCCATTCCCTGAGTAATACGAGGATCCACTAATTCTGGTAAAAACCAGTTTTCGTAAAATCTGTTTACTGTCCGATAAGTGTTTTCCCCCCAAAAATTGTGATCGACATCTATTACTCCTATGTAAATGTTAAAAGCAATACCACCCCAGATTGCAAATATGCATTTTTCTCGCTTACTTATATGCAATATATGCTTTTATGATAAAATCATCAGAAAACGTTATGTATTTGATTTTTTTTTGTTTTTGATAGCATCCGTAGGATCGCATCCAGCTATGCTTGACGGACATTTTATATCTACCAAGGAATCGTCGTCGATAATCCATGATGTCAACGGAATCGATCGCAGATGTCTCTGTCTCCATTATCAGACTTTCTTGGCTTTTCGATTCTGGTATTGGGCCTGCCAACTCCAAATGTTCATTAGTTTCAAGACCACCTGCTTCACCTTCTGAATCTTGATGCTGGCTTCAATTGACTATCTGTTTATTTTCAGGATTTGGTCTTGACTTCGTAAAACAAAATAAATTGACTTGTAGCATAACTTTGTTTTTCCCATTTTTTTTTTTTCACTAAAGGTTGTTCCTTTTCCTTTATTTTATGTGTCTTTCTTCCAACCATACGGTATCGAAGGCCTTCTCAAAGTGGACCAGGCACCCGTGCATTGCTTCTTACGTTTTTACTTTTATTCCGCTGAATGTCGGAAACCAGTTTCGACGCGACATGAATAGTGCTATGCCCCGCTCTGAAGCCAAACTGGTTGTTCGGAATAATCTTATTTTCCTCAACCCATTTTAAAAGAGATCTATTGACGACTTTCTCGAATACCTTGCTAACATTCGGATGCAAACTAATTGACCGGAGATTAGCAAGGTTGTCCTATCTTTATCCTTTTTCGGGAAAGGGTGTACAGGATTGTTCACCGTATACACAGTCTCAAAGAAAGCTTTCAACAAATCCACCCTGTCCTGCGGGTCTTCGACCACGAAAAAATCGTCGTTCGAGTCAGCACTTTCCGGACTTATGCCAGCAGTTAGTAGTGTCTGTCTGTTCACGTTCGTCTGAGGTATTCGAACACATGAAATGTCGTTATGATCTTTCCGCCTTAACAGTTTATTTATTCGTGGGAACATATTCAGACTACTGAATTTTATAGCCCACATTTTGTGTTTTACATTTTTGATCATCGACTTCAGTGTTCTTAACTCGGGATCGTTCCTGTCAGTAAACTCTCTGTGTAGCCGTTTAAGTCTCGAGAGCCGTCTACTTTTGTCTGTACATAGCATCCATTGGCGTTTCGATAATTTTCAGTTTGTTCTTCGTCTGTGAACGTCCTACCCGGGGGATAGTCCGATTCATTGTCTGTTAATGACGAAATGTAAACAAAATGTAATTTTTACACTTTTGCTCGATTTCTGGGTAGAGACCTCTTAACGCATTTATGTTCTGCTGCCTTTCTTCTTAATTTTCGAAAACCTCACACACATGATTATTTCTCCAACCGAAGAGCGAGAGGGATTGTTTTCTGTTTTTTTATTGCTTCGGCCTTTATTAATGTAGCACTTTTTCATGTCGTCATTGCTTACTTCAATAGCTAATAATTCACGAAAGATTATCAGAGCGACTCTTTGAGAGTTTGAGTCGCCTAATGCGCTCTGCATTTTTATGCATTTATTTAAAAGGGAGTTTATTTTTGACTTCAGTAGAAAACTCTCAACTTTTATCTCCTTTAATGATTCCAAAAATTGTTTATTTAATTCTTCCATGCTTTGAAGTATTTATACATCGTCTTGTGGAATAGAAGCAGTCCCTGCTTTTGTTGGGAATTAGAACAGTTGGTTGAAGAGGGTAATGGTACCTCTTTGCTAATATTTACAGTAGATCCTGCCAAATTAAGTGATTAGTTTGCAGTAATTTACTTCTAAAAGCTAAAGAATATGACTTTCTCCCATATTCAAGACAATTCGCCCATAATTTCGAAAACGGGGTTTCAGGTACAGGATGCTATATCAATGAATGCTTCTTATTTTATTGTGATTTTCAAATTTGTGTCATAATTGAATCAAATTCTCGATATTCTTTGCCATATACGGTCAATAAAGAGTACGTGATTTTGGCTCTACTTAAGGTTTTTGTGCGGTTTTTTCCTCAATGTCGGTTGCGGAAAGTGTTCACGTATAAACGTGTGATTAATATCGAGAACTGACAACTTTCCTGTTCTAATGAAGCCTTGTTCCTGGAAATTCCAGGCAAGCTTTTCATTACGCAACCTATTTCGGTACCGAGGAGGATGTCGGATGATAATTCGGTACTTTTTTCGAGGACCCTGATACAATTTGTTGCTACTTTGTTCCTTTTTGTAAGTTGGAAAAAGCACTTAACAAACTTTACAAAATCTGTGATTCCCAAATAAATATGTTTGAAATATAACGCTTGTAAGATATTGCGAGAAAATTCTAAATTTGCAGAATACCTCCAGAAAAGGCACTGTTTTCCTATTCGCCCCTTTTTTGCGACTTTTCAAATCTAAATTAAACGAGATCTTAAAAAGTAGATATAAAAATAAATTGATATATATTTAGGTTAGGTTAGGTTTGTGGGCTGGCTAGGAACAATTTTTTTTTCCGCGCCACCCTCAGGTCAAAATTGACCGATTGTGATACCCGTAGGGGTAGACCTTGTAATAAAAAATTAAAACTAACTTACTGTGTTTCGTTGCATACAAACCATCTTGATGATTTGATGAAGTTCATAATTTTGTCTGTTGGTGTGCTAGATAGCTCGTTCAGGTTGTGGAAGAAGTATCGTCCAAGGAATTTGTTCTTGGAGTGTTGGAGACCTGGACAGTGACATAGGAAGTGGGTTGTGTCCTCTATAACTCCCTCGTCACCGATCCCTCTGCAAAGTTCTTCCTCGGTCAGCCGCATCTTCCTCGTGTGGTATCGTAGGGTGTTGTGTCCCGTTAGGATACCTACAAGCGTAGAGAGACCTTTTCGGTTATTCCGCATGATTCCCTCTGAATTACAAAAAGATGGCCATGGCCACAGGTGAGGCAAAGGCTAGATGGACATCCATGGACACGGGTGTCTTCCCTGCTTCTAGCTTTAGTATGCAGAGCGGGATATACACAGAGGGGCATGTTTTTTCTGGAAAATTAGTCGAGCCTTGTCGGGCTAGTGCATCGTCTTTATATTTGTATTTGCTTTCTTTTTACAACCAATCTTTTTAATTATTTTTTCATTTATTTATAAACGAACATCACCGCACAAAATCAAAAAACTTATCTTTTTTTTGATAATCAACTGAAATTAAGTTCTTCATGAAACATTCACTATAACCACCCCCTACTGACTAACAGTTCTGACGAATACGTCAGAATAATATAGTCATCTTTTAGTAATATTTTTCATACAAAAAACTTTGAGAGTGCCTAGTTAAGAAGCAAATACAAGGTACTTAACAAACTACATAATCATATAATTGAAATCGAATGACAAATTCTTAAAGCTTATATGTTTTATCTATTCAGATAAGCATACCTCTATAATTTAAAAATTGAAATAATATTGCATGCTTCTGGTTTTGTGTTCGTTTTTTTGTGCAGTCTGGCTAAGAATGATTAGATACCTACCTAACACTGATTATACGTACATTGAAGTAGGAACACAAATCACGATATCAGATCCATTTTACTAAGGAAAATAACTTTCGAGTGTAGGTATGCACATAGATTTTTTTTTGAAAACAAAGAGCTAAGAACAAATAGAAGCAATCACATTTTCTTATCTTTGGCAAATTGAAAGTAATTCATTTGATGGATTGTTATTGGATAGTAACGAAATTATTCCTTTTAAATGATAATAAAATAAAAAAGAGACTGTATAATACATTTTAGATTGCCGTTACATAAGTTAGCTATTGTTTACAGTACTCTGACCAAATAGAACTGTCCGATAAGAACGATTAATGGTCTTTGATCAAAAATGCCGCTTGAAATATATATAGTTTCAATAAATTCACCTAATTTATCAAATGGTATATAAATTTAACATTATCAATAAAAATATAGCTATCTTTTTTTTAACTACTGTGTAACAGGTTAGTACAATTTAAAAGACCAAAGAATATAGCTAGGTTCCATACTCATATTGACGTAAATGTGCGACGTGGTTTTTGTAATACAACTCCCTGTTCCATGTGCAAAATCATAACAATTAAAATTTAGAAGTATGAGCTCAGAAGATATTCCAAAATTCAAATTTTCTATTGACAAAATATTAGAACCGGAACCTACACATAATATAAAAATTCACAGTGATAATAAACTAAGTACATATATAACTGCTGACGAAGGCCCAGAAGAACCCACACTGCTTTCTCAAGGCAGGTTCTTCCGGGATAATTTGACGGAAACACAACAAGCACATGCTGAATTATTTTCTTTAAATAATATGTACGAACACAGCACTGCATTACAAAAAATGTTTAATATACAAAACGCGTTTTCTATGTGCTTTTCCCAGTATGATCGTTACAATTTACAGATGGACATAAAAGGTAAATGATACACAAAAACCAAACAATTATTAGCTATACGGTTTTTCCTTCATATTTAGCTCTCCAGTGAAACCACAATGATAACATATACCGATTGCAAATCAGACTACCAGTTTAATTATACTATATAATGTTTCGGAATCATAATACACTTTTTCGCGTTCTATAGTTTTGCCTATACATTAGTTTCCTGTTTTCCTTTTTGAGTTAATAAATACAACTTATAAGATTATAGCTAAAAGAAAGAAAATACCAATAAGATTTGTATTTTTTTATAGATCTACTTGAAAACCTGAGTTCTATTTGCCTGTGCATACTTTCCCTATGTTATTTGTACAATTTTCTAATATCTTAACCAAAAAGAAAATACTTCAAATATAATATTAATCCAAAATTTTATCTTTCTTGTAAACTAAAACGTGCCTAATTATTTCTATAGGTATCTATTTCATTATTAAAAAAAATCCTTAGCGTAAGTAAGTAATGATGTGGATGCACTGATACCAGATTTTTTGGCAAAATTCCCCATTTTGGGGAAATTTTTTGTAAATTTTCCCCATTTCGTATCCGTTTTTTCCCCTTTTTGATTCATTGAAAAAAGGAACCTAAAGATGAATTTTCAATATAATAAATTTCCTTTTATTGGGAGACATCTTTTTTTTAAGAAGGTAATACAAAATTCATGTGAATTTAAAACATAAATAATCAATTCACTATACGTTGGCTTTAAAGTATTTACTCATTTTGGATTAGCAAGTAAAACAAAAACAAGTCTTTACTCTTTATAAACAAGCGATAATAATAAAAAATGAATTAAGAAATACAGAATTAGTTATTAATATCTAATATTACTGGTGCATTTATTCAGAATATGTAAGAAAAACAATATAGGTAATCCATAAAACACAGCGTCATATATGGCTGAACTTCACAGCTGATATTGAATTTGAAAAAAGGTTGCAGTTAGTGGTATTCAATTGGGCGCTCTCAGATCAATTTGTTTGCTCTTAGAACAGTTTTTATATTCGTTTGGTACAAAAATGCTATCTTTTTCAAATTTCAGAGCACTTTTTCTCAGATTTGCTTCAGATTTACCAATACAAGTGCATTTGAGTTTGACAACTGGTGGAGTTTGTTTACATTTTCGGTAATGTTCTTACGTTCGGGACTTATTTGAAAGTTAACTACACGAGTTTTATTTTTTAAATATGCAAAATTGATAAACATGTTTGCATTTGGTTTTTTCCCCATTTCAAGAGCACTTTTCCCCATTTTCCCCATCAAGTGAAAAATTCTCCAAAATGGGGAAAAATCCCCACATCTGGCATCGCTGTGTGGATGTGTCACAAACCCTTTCTACATGGTTTAATAGTTTCTTTGAGTTGAATCGACAGTATTGTTTCTAAAGTCAAATTAAATAAAATCAAATGCGAAATTTGCATGCGCTGGACCATATTTCTCAAACTGCCCGCATACGTTTATCTGTCAAAATCTTCGATGCGATGCGAAAAACTGAAACTTGCAATTCTCAAAATCCGCATACCTACGATCTCTCGGATAGTTCGGTACATTTCTATTTCGCCTCAGTGCTTCATTGAGAATCACGCAAATGCTGAGCTCATATGGCCCAAAGTAGCCACTGCGTAAAGCCACAAATGTGCATCAAACATACATACGTTACTACTTATTTTTAGTTGTCAAAAGAAAACAATGCCCAAACAATTTAAATTTGAATATTGTTTTATTTTTCACAAATTGTCAAAATGTTTGACGTGCTGTAAAATTCTATCTCATTCGAGCGTTGAATACAAACCGTCCTGGGTCCTGGTCTCTTTACATCAGATATTTTACTATCTTTCTCTCTTAAATTTTCTATCTAAATGACAGGAGGTATAATAAGATACTGACATTCAGCAGTCACCCTACATCGTGGTATTTCTACCTTTTTGTGTGAGTTTCGATGTCCGAAAAAATCTTCCGTGCGAAAAAGGAAAAACACAATAATTCTGTTATTTTATAACGTATCTAAAAAAATTATTCAAACTATCTATGAAGATTCCGTTAAATAATAAAAATAAGAAAACTCATTAAATTTATTAAGAAATTTGAAACAATTGACAAAATTAATGAAATTACATTTGAAAACAATTACATCAGCCGAGAATAAGAATAGTTTTGATTTTAATAAAACAAGTCTTATAGATACAATAACGAAAATTAATTAATTCCCTTTAAAATGCACGGGAAGGAGCGAAAATCAAAATTTATAATGGTCTCATATTTACGTTTTTTAGTTAATGGGAATTCATTGTTAGTAATCACCGTTTTAAGGTTAAGGGAAAAAACCTTACTTTCCAGGCAAGTGCTCTCGGTCATCTTCATTCAGGGAGGAAAAATTAACTGCATGAACTGTATCGACTGTAAGCAAATCTTATAGTTCCGATTGTATTTTCTTGAGTTTAATTGTATTTTTTACCTTTTCGTGGGAGAAAGATATCGATTTGGGATGTTCATCCATTCTAATATGACGAAATTCTGTCCGCCTATCTGTCTGTTCCTTTTATTCTAAATTCATAAGCAATTTATATTTTTAAAATGATTCCGTCTTTTCTTTTCTACACCAATTTAACAATAGGCCTGTTTTTTGAGCTTCGATCTCAGCAAAGGAAAGTAAAGTAGAATTTTCAGCACGCAATTACAACAACTGCGCTCTACCTGACACTTCGAGGACTCACAGTAGTTGTCGTAATTGCGTGCTAAAAATCCTACTTTACTTTGCATTGTTTTGACTCTTGAATAAACTCCTAACGGGATAGTCATTCTTCTCAAGTCAAAAACAGGTAGGTTTGATTGGTGTTTATAATTTTTTTTTTTTTTAAATTGTAAAAAATGATAAAGGAGAAAAAAGCATTAACAATTTCATTTGATCAAAAATGAGTCTAAAAGAAAATTTTTCCTTAAATAAATTGCTATTGGGGAAGTTTCCACTCATTTTGGACAGACTATACATGAACGCGTCACACCTTAGGCATTCAGTGAAATTTTTCAGAAAGAGTTTGAAAAAAGAGTTACGGTTGAAAAAGGAGTCCCATAGTAATACCTCTGAAAATTTGTATTAAGAGTCCCGATTTAAAAAAAGAGCCCTATTTCTATCTAAGCTTTCTTAATGCGCGCTCAATGGACTTCGACCTTCAAGTTTGAACACCCCAAAAATGGCCACTATTTATATACGCTATATTTATATTCCAAATTCAGGTAATGAAGTTTCGTTAAAACAAATGAAGTTATAAATAGTATTTACAAACAAAAGTCAGCGAAATATCTAAAGGGTCCGCCATCTAACTTTTTTTTTTCAACCAGTGCTTATTTCGCGAATGGTAACACTTAGCTCATGTCTGATTTGACAGATAATTAGTTTTATCCTTCCGCTGAACGAATATGGTTGTGTATACGCTTGAACAACGTTGGGAAATATTGCGACATTACTTTGAAAATCATGGTAATGTTGCAGAATGTGTGCGAAAATTGCGTACGGAATTGGTAAGAAGAGAAGCACCGTCAGCTCCGTATGTTCGTTATCTTGTGATAAAAGTGAAAGAAACTGGCATCCTCATCGATAAACCAAAGCGTGAAAAGTCAAAAACAGTGCGTACACCCGAGAAAATTGCTGCTGTGGCAGAAAGTGTGCTCGAAGCGCCATCAACATCAATTCACCGTCATAAAGACCTTGGTATGACGCCATACAAAGTCCAATTGGTTCAGGAGTTGAAGCCAAATGGCCATTCAATGCGTTTTCGCTTCGCTAAGTGGGCCTGCAATCGACTTAGAGAAGATGCCGATTTTGCCAAAAAAATCATCTTTTCAGATGAAGCTCATTTTCATCTTGGCGGGTATGTAAACAAGCAAAATTGTCGCATTTGGGGCACAGAAAACCCGCACACATACATTGAAAAGCCGATATACCCAAAACGAGTTACTGTTTGGTGCGGAATTTGGTCCAGAGGCATAATGTGCTTAAAAATTGGACCGATCGTGTAGGCTACTGTATGGCCAGCCGAGGCAGCCATTTGAATGAAATTATTTTCCATTATTAACCGGAAGGATTGTATTTTCAAATAAAAAAAGAAATTTGAGAAAATATTCAGTAGTTTTTTTTATAGCATTTTCAAAAAAAAAAAAAAAAAGTTATTTGGCGGACCCTGTATTTACCATTTCATCAGTTACCAGGCGCGAACTCCTTGCTTTGGTACTGGCAACAAAACATTTCCATAAGTACATTTATGGGCGGAAATTCACCCTTCGCGCAGACCATGCATCTTTAAAGTGGCTGCTGTACTTTAAGAATCCTGAATGACAAAGCGCAAGGTGGATCGAACGGCTGCAGATGTACGACTACGAAATACAACATCGAAAGGGAAGTTTTCACTCTAATGCTAACGCTCTCTCCTGTCGGTGGCTGGACTGCGCGGGAAATCCGGGAGGCTCGAAAGGAAGATCCGGATATCAAACCGATTCTCGCCTGAAAGGAGCATGAGGGAAAACCAGACTGGCAGGATATATTCAATAGGAGCCCCGAGCTGAAGGCATACTGGGCGCAGTGCGACTCTCTTTATGTACAAAACGGCATTCTAAAAAGAAGATGGGAATGCTCGGATGGAAAGTAGTTCGTAATGCAGCTTGTTGTTCCCAGGAAAAAAGTTATCGAAGTGATAAGAGAATTGCATGTTGGAGTGTCTGGAGGCCACTTGGGAATAAATAAAACACTCGAAAAAGTGCGAGAACGCTTTTAATGAAAATCGTTGCAACCTCGTTGTTATGAACTACTTCAGTAAGTGGCCTGAAGCATTTGCTATCCCTAATCAACAAGCTAAGACTGTGGTGGAGCAAATTGTCTACAACTGGATTGGGATAAGCAGATTCCCATGTTTTTATTGGCCTATCGAAGTGCAGTGCATAACACCAAAGGACATACTCCATTTGAAGTCCTATTTGGTCGAACAGTCCACCTACCTAGCGACTTGATGTTTGGATCTCCATGCGAAGAACCTAAGAATGAGGAGGAATATATTACAGACCTTAGGGATATCATCAGGGACTTATATTGAGGGACTAGAGATAAGATTAAGATAGCCAGTGACCGCATGAAAACGAGGTACGATACTAACACGACAACTACAGGATTCCAGGAAGAAGATCTGGTAAGGCTATATAACCCACATCGAAGGAAAGGTTTATCACCTAAGTTGCAACAAGACTGGGAAGTGGCCCTTTAATATCGTAAAGCGTATCAACGAAGAAGAGGCAAGTTGAAAGTCGTTCATGTGGATCGTCTTCATCGCTATAATGGTGAAAATGTTAATGAGTTTGTTCGGGACGAACAAGTTTGAGAGGGGGACATGTGGTATGGAATGTATTGTGGAACCTAAAATGGTGAAATGAAAACAATCCAATTGGAGACTCGAATCTGTCAAATATGTGTATTTATCAACTCAGCTAATTCTAGAACCAGCCGGAATAAACTAGAAACTTATTGATAGTCGGTAAGTGGAGAGTTAAGTGAGCTAATTATGGAACCAATTGGAATTAGATTGAAAGTTCTAGATAGATGGCGGAGCGGATATAAAAGGCAGGTTTAAGAACAGGGAAAGATACAGTGATTGGTTAAAGTTCGAAATAGTAATCGGCTGTGAAGATAAATAAGTGTAATACAGCTAATTACATGATTAGTTTGAAAAGTTTAAGAATTGTTTCTTCTTAAACTATTCAAGGAATTGTTTTAATTGATATTGTTTTGATACTTAATAAGCAAATTATTAGAACTAGGTTCGCCCAGTTGTCGACAATCGACCACACAGTTTTTTTTATATCATCATCATATAAATAAAATTGTTGTAGCTGTAGTTCGATTTTAAGCGAATTTGACTGTCTGTCTTTAAATATAGAATTCTAAAAAATTACTGATCGTATTTGGGTCAGATAGTAGTAACTAATATTGCACTCATATTTTATAACGTTGAAAGAACAAAAATAGTAGTGAAATAAAATAAATTGTATTGGATTTTTTTTTCATACTTCTCGACTTATATATTTCTAATTCAATAATATTTTTAATTTTTTGCTTAAGTGCAGCTGAAGTTGATGCTGCTGCAGTTGTTTGTCCCTTTGGTGATGCCAGAAACTCGATTTCCTCATCTTCAATTATTTGAGATATCTGGAACACCTCCATCTTTTCTTCTAATTAGACAAGAAAGCAAAATTATAGTCCGTCCCATAGTAAAAGAAAGATCCCAACATGCGCAGTAGCAATTTATTTAAGGGATATTTTCTCTTTTAAGGTATTTTTGATCGCATGAAATTGTTAATGCTTTTCTCTACTTTATCTTTTTTGCAGCGATATTGGAAAACGTAATTTTCTTGTTATTGAACGTGTTTTAACTGTCATCGAGTTTCACCAATTAATTATTTTAGTAACTCATGAAAAAAGTTGTATGCACGAAGTAAAACATTACAATCAAGAAAATGAAGAAATCATGAAAAATAGCACAATTGACATAAAATAATTTAAAGCAAAGAAAATGAATACGTATCAATAAAAGATATTGTTTGAAAAAATAAATATTTGAGATTTTATTTGCAGTTAGCTACTGTTATAAATAGTGTTTTTATTTGTTATATAAATAGTAGATAATATTAATCGGAATCCGATTTGTCGTTTTCAAAGCCATCTCCATCAGATGAATCATCTGATGGGTGTATAATAATTCTTTCAGTGATTCTATCCCATACAATTTCTGCGTGGTGATATTCATCTGCTGTGCGTATTACTTTTTCACAAACAGAGTTCCAATTTTCCGGAGTTATTTTGTTGAATTCTTCTTCCGCTATATTTTGGACATGGCCCAGTTTAAAAGTTGTAAATATTTCTTGCTGCTACTCTGCTTTTTACTATTCCCCATATATTTTCTATAGAATTTAGGTCCGGATGATAAGGGGGTAATCTTAAGACTTCATGACCTGCACTCCTAATGATGTCATCAATTTGAAGCTTTCGGAAGGACTTGTTTTGTTTTATTAATCCATAAAGCTGTACTTTGCAGCTGGCTGGTTGGTGAGGTATTTTGTTTTCGGATAGCCATTTAATCATATCAGCCTTTAATGATGACTAACCCAAAAATCTACCTGTCTACCTGCGTCCGTGTGAAGTAATGCGTGCCCATGCACAAAGTATAACGGAAATTCCATTTCAACCCTTTTTAATAGTTACTCAAAACTCTGGCTTTCATTACTAAACACATATTTGAGAAGTGCAACACCCAGAAAATTTCCCTTTTCTTTGGGGTGGGTAAATGTGTATCTTTTCCATGCGGCAACGACGGTTTTGTGTGGATGAGGACAATCAAATCAGTCATGTCTCGATCGTCGATCGAGAGAGATGTTTTCGCAAGCAGGGGTATGTTTGTTGTATGAAATGCGCACATATTTTTTTTAGCTGTAGTTCTGGTTGGAAGAGTAGTTTTGTTGTCGCTAAGAGAATAAAATCCCTGATGTGAAGAGACCTGCGCAAGAAATTTTCTTTTACTATGGGACGGACTTATACTTACCAAAGAACAATAATTGGCTAAAACCAGGAACAGAGCACTCTTAAACCACAATTAATGTATGTCTTTTACCGATCGAATGACAAGAATAGATTTGCTTTCAAACATATACGGAATAGCAATGTTCTCTGTGTATGGTTGTCTTTTTTTTAATTTTTGATTCATACAGGTACAGATAAAGGACTTAGACTGAGCGAAAGCAACATGTATTTACTTACATTCATCAGACTAATCCAATTATCCCTGCGCATATTCTCTTTTCTCTTCCTTCGCTTAACTCCAACATTTATTACGTGGCACCGGCCGCAGAGTAGCGAAGGCGAAATATTATCTTCCTTTGTATGCGTACAATGTTGTTGTTGTAACCAAGGTAATTAAAGAACATTATTTTAGCTTGAAATTTGTATTCTTTTCGACCGATCTATGGGCGCTACGCTTCAATTTGGTAAAAAAAATTGGAATTGGTCTTCATTATAAGTAGGGTAAATATGTTCTGAAAGAAATTGTGTTGGCGATTAATATATAGTTAAAGAAAAAGAATAGTGTTCTATCTTTTCGAATACCAGCCTGATTATAACAGTACAAACATCGAAGCTAAAAAAAAACACGCCTATTAACGAATTTGGGCAGCAGGAAGTTCGCCGGGTCAGCTAGTTTCTGATAATTTAGACTATGATATGGTTTTATGTAAAAAATTATCATTGCCATTGAGTGTAATTATGATTATTTTTTTTTTTTTTTTTTCAAATCTAAGAAAATATTCTTTGGGGGTACCTTTTTCGGTCCATTGTAACTTAAAAGTTACGATTTCAACCCTGTTTCATTCTCCATTCATTAAACCGTGTCCTCTTAATCGACAGTAAAAATATGTCAAACACAAAAAATTGAGCGGAACGGTCTCATAGAGCAGAAAAATTACCATAAAGTAATTGCTACGTAACCAGGGTCCTAGCAGAGGGTTATCTTGTTTCTCCTATCAAGTTCATTAAGTTTTTGTAGGCATTCCCATACAAGTTTGTATTTAATGATGCAGTTAAGATAAGTTGGTACTAAATTCACCTAAAATAAAGAAAATAATGTACTCTGAATGCAAAAGGAGAAATATTTCAAATTCATTAATGGATTTCTATTATATTTCCTTGGCTCGATAATAACAGTGGGGCTCAGAAATAGTTACCACGTTTTCCCGGCAAGTAACATACATAGTAGTCGATATTTATTTTTTTTTTCAGACAAGCGGAAAATATTACATCTAAAATAAATAGAGGCAAGCCAAGTAGATGAAACTTTAAATTAGGGCCAACTAGGAACGCCAAAGTTTTAAATTATTAACTCAGATATCATTAGATTCTTTATCACATTGAATGTGCGAAACATAGACAAACCATACTGAGCCACTTCCGCTGTGGGTAAAGTTGAGTTCATAGAATTTTATCTATTAAATTTGAGATTTTTCGTTGTGTAATAGTAATTTTTCTTAGGAATAAGTTTACTTTTGCTCAAAATATTTATAAAAAATTATCAATGTAGATTGCTTGAGGGAAAATAAAAACATTTTGAGCAAAATTTTCTTCAGTTATTTAAGAAAAATCTACGCATGAAATAGAAGTTAATGATATTTAAAAGCGGAAAAACACAACCCACGTTTGTCCTAATATCTTCCTGTTACATAGAATATCTCGTTAGAAAGTTGTATTAATCAAACAAATCAAATTATTCGCATTTCCAAAAAAAATATTAATAAATAACCAATGTTAAATTGCGGTGCTCCCGAACTCTATCACATTCCCCCAGGTTGGCAGAATTTTTTTTTCGTATTTTTGTATGTTTTTACATGTTATTGTAATAATAGAAAAACAAAATGGCGGAATTTGAAAAAAAAAAAAAAAAAAAAAAAAATAGGGGGATTGCCAGTTGGGGGTCTCAGTATGAATTGTATAAATGCTGCGATTGTGCATTTCAACAAATTTCGTTAATACGAACAATCGAACATAATAGTAAAAGTACCCTAAATCATAGCCGTGTTTTGACATTATTTATTGCATTTTTTTTTAATACCTACGTATTTTTAAAGGTCGTCAAAACAATGTGGACTTCTGTTATGGGGGACTTCCTGGATTTTATATATCTGAGTTTGGGACGAAACGAAAAGGCGGACAAATACGATTTACATCACACCAAACAAAAAACTTAGAACATCGCTTCTTGAGCTCAAAATATTTGTCACCGGAAGAAAGGAAGCACTTGGCTAACCAATTGAAACTAAGCGACAGACAAGTGAAAACGTGGTTTCAAAATAGAAGAGCGAAATGGCGTCGGTCATGTCAATCCAAAAGCAGTGGCGGACAAACGCAAGACTCCAACGAAAACTCTTAGCATAGAACTGTTAGTCAAAAAAGTATCATAAAAAACTATTTTAAAAGCTATTGAATTATAATTTTTTTAAGTGGAATGTTAATTATTAAAGTTTTTTTTAAGTTTTGTAACGTTTAATGTTAATTATATGTTTTCTAAGTCAGAGTTTACCTACCTATTCTTATGAAAAAATTTTACTTTGCAGATTACAAAAGTTTTGCATCTCTCCTGAATGGCTTGATTCGGTACATTATGTAAAAGTGTTTTCTCCGTTTCCTTAAACACAATCACGTAAAAGTGCTTAGTAATCTATTTTGACATTCACACTAAACATTTCAATGGAGAATTTTTTTTTAAGAATAATTTGGAGCTGACTACATAATACGAACATTATTGTAATGAAGATAACTGTCTTCTCATTATTATGGAAAGCTTATAACATTTTAGAACAAATTAATATACCTGGGGCTAGTATATTTATGTGAGTTAATGTTTTTAAATATGATTATAAATATAACTAAAAGAAGCTCTGCTTTTCCTAATTGTTTATCTGCCGTACCAAATCATCAACATAAGAGAGAAAAATAGGTAAAGTATACCTTAAGTATGACAAATAAACGCACTATTGGAACAGCGATATGAAATGAATAATGGAAGTAGTGCGTGGTAATTAGGTAATTTTTACAGAATTTCTGAAACCATTATTTGCATATACATATGTATTACATAATTCGAATGTTATTTAAGGTGATTCCGGATTTCATTTGCGTCCATGGATTATTAATACCATCAAGCAAGCAAGAAATTGCATAGCGACTGAATGGCGTATTAAAACCCATCTTCCGTCTGCAAGTCGGGCGAAGAACAACCCACCAAACTGCAGGGAAAATTATTATTATATTATGCATATCACGACCACGAGTTGTGGGAAGACAATAACTTATCGGAAGAAAATATATCACTTAATATAGATGAGGAAGAAACACGATCGTGTTTAAAATAATTAAAGAGAAATAAATATCAAAAACACAAAAAGGACAAAATAATCGGAACACATGGATGAATAAAATGGGAGCAGCCTATGCCCTAGATTACTTCTCTCTTAATATATCAAGTATTTCTTCGGACTTAGCCAATATTTTCTTGTTTTGTGATTCGATCTCATAGATTTTTTGTCCCATCCATTGCTTTTGTGAAGCCTGAAGTTTTGTTTTTGTTATTTACGCTCAGTTTTATCGGTGGTGTGATTAAAGATTTTTTTTTTAATAGCTGGCGCAACAGGTCCGTAGGGACCCAAAGCCTAGCTTCTCACAACCATTCGTTTTGTGTGAGTTTTAAAACGTATTTTACTGTTATACTTTTCCCTAACACCGGTCCAGTCCCTTCACTTTGGCCAATCTAACGTGTAAGATGAGCACTTCAACAGTAGGGTTATTTTATTTTGCCCAGATAATTTATAAAGATATTGATTTCCATGGTTTACAGTTGGATCTCGTAATCAACTATCTATACTATGAAATCCAAAAACTGAAGACCTACTGCCAGCGAAAGCGGAAACAAATAGATTCTATGGAAAAAGCAAATGGAAACCGAAACTGAACTACAATTCTAAACTACAAACGTTTGGTGAAGTGAAGAATCTTGCCAATCACCGACTATAAAAAATATCTTGAACAAACCACGCAACACCTTATTTATCTGACACGAATATATCCAAAATTGCATTTATTCAATTTATTTTGCCCTTCGCAACCTGGACAGTTTCAGTTCCTATTAAATATCCACATCCGGCGTGAGCAGCAACGATCTATGCATTTATAAATGACAATTTTGTGCATCTTAGTAGTAAAGGGTGATTTTTTTAGCTGGTTTGGTTTTGGCAACACTGGTTTTGACAGCTGACGTGTGTTTAGTACCTTGTGTCACTGTCAAACAGCTTCAGTTTGGTTTGCAATTTAACCATGGATCGTCTTACAAATGAACAACGCTTGCAAATTATTGAATTTTACTATCAAAATTCGTGCTCGGTTCGAAATGTTCATCGCGCGCTGCTTCCATTTTATGATCGGCATTCTCGACCTTCTGAGCAGTCTATTCGGAAGATTGTGACCAAATTTCGCACCAAATTTACTTTGTTGGACATTAAACCACCAACACGTTTACGTACTGTGCGTAGTGAAGAAAATATTGCGGCCGTATCAGCTAGTGTGACAGAAGACCGCGAAATGTCGATTCGGCGCCGTTCCCAGCAGTTAGGCCTTTGTTACAGCACTACGTGGAAAATTTTGCGGAAGGATTTGGGCGTAAAGCCTTTTAAGATGCAGCTGGTGCAACTACTAAAGCCAGCCGACCTACCTACCACAACGCCGAATTTTTGGTGAATGGGCTCTTGGAAAGCTGGCCGAGGATCCGCTTTTTTATCGAAAAATTGTGTTCAGCGATGAGGCTCATTTTTGGTTGAATGGGTACGTAAATAAGCAAAATTGCCGCATTTGGAGTGAAGATCAGCCAGAAGCATTGCAACAGCTACCAATGCATCCCCAAAAAGCCACTGTTTGGTGCGGTTTATGGGCCGGCGGCATTATTGGGCCATATTTCTTCAAAGATGATTTGAATCGCAGCGTTACTATCAATGGTGAACGCTACCGAGCGATGATAACAAACTTTTTTTTGCCCGAAATGGAAGTTCTTGACTTGCATGATATGTGGTTTCAACAAGACGGTGCCACATGCCACACAGCACGCGAAACAATGGCGCAATTGCGAGGCGAGTTTGGTGAACAGTTAATTTCACGTTTCGGGCCGGTCAATTAGCCGCCTAGATCGTGCGATTTGACACCATTAGATTATTTTTTGTGGGGGTATGCCAAGGCTAATGTGTATAGGGACAAGCCCGCTTCGATTGACGCACTGGAAGCCAACATCCATGCATTCATGCGTGAGATACCGGCCGATATGTGTGAAAGAGTATGCCAAAATTGGACTCAGCGGATGGGCCACCTGAGACGCAGCCGCGGTCAACATTTGCATGAAATTATCTTTAAACATTAAATTGCAAGGTTCAAACTATCGATTCAAATAAATATTTCATTCATTTTTTCGAATTTTTTGTGTTTTTTTTTTAAAAAAGTTCTAAACCTCTTAAAAAATCACCCGTTAAATGTCAATGAGATTTAACCCCAAAAAGCGATTTTGCCAATTAATTGAACGGAAAATATTATTTAAACCTTCGTAATTAGCTTTTTTAAAGTTAAATACTTTTACATTATTATCACAATTAACGCTATAAAAATTGTAAGATTCAAAACGAATTTTAATGGCTTTATGATGAATAGAATTTGCGGTTTGTCGTATTCCTATAAGTTCAAAAGATAGAAATTGTTAATTCTTGCTTTTTACGCACGCAAACTACTTGTATATTATACGTGTCAATAAAACGTTACTTCCTGAATAAAGCTACGAACCAATAGACCTCAGATTTTACAAGGCAACATTATACATATTACAATGTTTAGTTTGAAAAATAGTATTGCTTAGCTACATAACTAAAAATTAAATATTTTTTGGGATGTTGGCATCAGAGACACTACTGAGACCCCCAACTTCGGCCGATTTTCTATTACTTGCCTACAAGCTATAGGTATTTTTATTAGGTGGCAAATGCTAAGTGCGTGAGTATTGTTGTATAGAAATTCGTATTGACAAATGTCACGTTACTTCAAAAATTCCGGCTCACCAACACACTCGCACCTTGAATATGCAACTTCCGCCGTCAGCATTCATAGAATTTATCCGTTAAATTTGAAATTATTCCTTTTTAAAATAAAAAATAAAAAAATATTTATGAATGGTTGTATGAAAATAAAAATATTATATATATTATATATATACTAAGGCCGAAAGGCAATAATTTTAAGTATATGGTTTAGTTTAGAGCGCTCGCTAAGAGCCAGTAAGCTAGATTAAGATAAATGTTAGTTTTAAATTAGATTTAATCGTTTTTGTCTAGTATATAAGTTTAATTAAGAATACAAAAATAAAAATGAATTTAAAATGAAAAAAAAAATATATTTTGACCAAACTTTGATGATTCGATTCAGTTCAATCCTTGGTGACGATTGGTTTACAATTATTTGCGTTCTGTATTTATTGATTGTTAGAGTTTTCATTTATCTCAAGAGTGCGGGCTTTGACATAACAATGCCTTGTAAATGTGGATTAAAAGTTGACCGCCTCTGCTCAAAAATTCAGTGTGAAAATTGTAAAGTTTATTTCCATCAAAACTGTGTAAATATTCAAACAAGTGACTGGGCCTACATGCAGAAGAACAATTTACCATATCGTTGTGCATCTTGTGAGAAACATAGACGTAATTCTTTACGCTCACCGCCTCTCACCAAACTGCCTGATATTAGTGCACAGCTTTCCACTAAGCCAACAGCAACTACAGCTGATGCTATGTTGGACTCTTCTGCTTTCTCCCCATTACCAGTGGAATCTCCACAAATCAACCTTCCTGCTACCATCACACTGGACGTGTTATATAAAGAGATCATCTCTCTCCAACAAATGAACCGCAATGCTTTGGAAGAAATCAATGTACTCAAAAATGAAAACAAAACACTGCTGGATAAGGTCAACAAACTTCAGCACACTGTGAATGTTCTGCAGCAGAAACCGTTGAATAAGTGCATTGACATCATCGGCATACCAAATGTAGATAGTGCTAATGCGCTTAGCAGTACTGTGAAGATTTTGCAAGAGGGACTGAATATAAACATAACGCCTGATGACATTAAATCGTGCAATGTCAAATCCACCATAAGCATATCTACGGGAAGCAACTCCAACATCAAACCTGTTTCAACAGCACGTATGAAGACGCTTGGTATTGTTTGTGTGAAGCTAAGATCACTGGAGCTGAAGCGGAGCATTTTAACCAAGAAGAAGAAGGTGAAATTAACTTCGCGTATGTTTGGCGATGGCGATGGAAATGTAAACAAACCAATTTTCATCAATGAGAGTCTCACGAACTTCAATAGAACGTTATTCAAGAAAGCAAAGGAACTTCAACGAGAAAAAAAAATTGCTTTTGTATGGGTAAGTAATGGGATTGTTTTGATAAGAAAAGAAGAAGGTGGTAAAGTTCTACAAATTTGTTCATTTGATGATTTAAATAATTTAACATTGTAAATTCCTTTCTGTTTATCATGTTCGTTCACAACAATCTCTTTGATGATCCTAATAATGACCTAATTACTCCATTTTGCCGATTTGATAACGAATTTTGTGCAAGTGTTTTTCATTGCGAGCAACAAATCAATAATTTTTTTATACTGCATCAGAATATTCGTAGTTTAAGAAAAAACTTCGATCTGTTTTTATCTCACTTGGAGTCGTTTTTAAACAAGCCTGATTTAATTTTTCTCTCCGAAATTTGGATTTCCGATGATGAAAAAAATACTTATGAAATACCCGGGTATAAGGGCTATATGAAGTGTAATAACTCGTATGCTGCAGGTGGTATTGCTGTTTATATTAATAACAAGTTCAGTAAATTTGTTTCGGGATGTGATAACATTGACCTTAGATGTTCGGACATGATAAAAGTTAGTTGTACTGTTGATGCCCAAAATATTGTAATTTTTGGTTGCTATAGACTTCAGGGTATGAGTAAAGATGCGTTTATTGATGAGCTACGGTCTTTATTATCTGACGAAAAAGTTAGGAATCTTATTTTTGTTGGTGATATCAATCTGGATATCTTAAGCGAATCTCCAGCTGTTTTGAGATACCTATCAATTATGAGTGCAAATGGACTAGAGTCATGTATAAATGTCCCTACTAGACAACCCTCTAATACGTGCATTGACCATATTTTCGCTAGGCTTGATTGTACCTCAAAATTGTCTCTGATTAGTAGCACTGCCGACTTCAGAATCTCTGACCACTCAATGATCTGTTTATTCCTTTCGAATACGGTGCAAAGTATTGACAAACAACATCCTTATTGTTCCTCTAGAACCGTTAACCACTCATATTTAAAAGTTCGCTTATTACAAGAAAGCTGGGCAAACATATGGGAAATAAATGATGCTAATGTTGCTTTTCAGTTGTTTTTCAATGTACTTCACAAACATGTTGAGTTATGTTCGGTGACTTTGCAAAGGAAATGTAAAAAATTCAACAAACTCAAGCCTTGGATATCTAACTATCTGGTAAATAAAATACATGAAAAAAATAAACTAAGAATAAAATGTAAAAAGCATCCATTTAATAGTCAATTTCGTAATGCTTACGATAAAATTTCTAAAGAAATTGCTGTTGAAGTTCCTATATGCAAAGAAAATTTTTACATGAACAAATTCCATAGCGTAAAAGGCAACATAAAAAAAGAATGGGGAATTGTTAATGAGATTTTTAACAGAAACACTCCTACAGGGATACCTTCTTATATATGCCACAATAATCGTGACTTTACAAATTGTACAGAAATAGCCAATACTTTCAACTTATTTTTTACTAATGTTGCAGCCAAAACAATAAATGATGCAGGGATAAACACCGGTTCTACCCAATGTAAGGGGTGGTGTATTAACAGAGAAGAAGTTGAAGTTCGAAGCTTTTCATATGAATTTATTTCTTCCTTTGAAGTGTATAAAACTATTATATCATTAGACAACTCGAATTCCGTCACTCACAATTCGTATTCTAATGCATTTATCAAGAGTATTGCTTTCAATATTGCTGATATTTTGGCTCATATCTTTAACAAAAGTATCTTTTGTGGTAAATTTCCTGATGCGTTAAAAATAGCTGAAGTTATACCAATCTTCAAAAAAGGTGATAAAAAAATGTTAAGTAATTATAGGCCTATCTCTCTGCTTCCAGTGTTTTCTAAAATTTTTGAAAAATTAATCAAAACTAGAGTTGTGTTATACCTTGAATCTATTTCTTTTCTTAGCAATAAACAGTATGGATTCAGAGCCGGTAGATCTACGGAGGATGCACTTCTAAGCTTCTGCAGCAGGATATACGATAGCGTCAACAGCAAGAAGTTAACTGCTGCTCTCTTTATCGATATTACCAAAGCCTTTGATACTGTTGATCATACTATCTTGCTAAATAAATTAAGCAAAGCTGGGTTCAGAGGGTTTATGCTCAAATGGTTTGAATCCTATCTCACTAATAGAAAACAAATGGTTAGAATAGGAGAAACTTTTAGTGAAAGCTGTGATATAAAAATTGGTGTTCCTCAGGGCTCTGTTTTGGGACCAATATTGTTTTTAGTTTATATCAATTCTATTTTCACTTTGAATATGAAAGGGAAACTTACTGGGTTTGCCGATGACATAGGCTGTTCCTATTCCAACAACTCCCTCTTAGATCTGACAGCCGATATCAATTACGACTTAGAAATATTGCGACATTGGTTCAGTTTTCATAAGTTAGTCGTTAGCGATAAAACTAAAATAATGTCTTTTAGCATATCTGCTCTGAACTTACAACTTCCAGTTTTCACTTTTCATAGTTCGAACTGCAACAACACATTAATAAGTTCTGATACCTGCTGTAACCCTAGTTCTGAAGTAACGTATTATGCTAACAATAGCTGTTCAACGAATTGTTTTCTTGTTGAAAATGTACAGGTCTTCAAGTATCTGGGTCTTGAAATCGACAGTAGTTTAAACTGGAGCTCTCATACTACTTCTCTAAGGAAATACCTTCTAAAAACCACTAAAATACTATACCATTTGAGGCTTTATTGCTCTAGAAAACGATTGGAAACAGTTTATTATGGACTTGTCCAATCTAAACTGCAGTATGGGTTGACGTGTTGGGGAGGTACATATAAAAACAAATTACAACCTTTGGTAGTAATACAAAAGCATTTACTCAGAATTATCTGGAACAGAAGACGCCATGAGCATAGTTTTCCACTTTTTTTGCATTCCTTTATATTGCCTTTAAAGCATCTTTACTTCTATAAAGTCCTAAAAATATTTTTCTTAAGAAGCGGGTATTCTTTAAATCATGATCCGAACCACTACGGTCTTCGTAGCTCTGTAAGGAGTATTGCTTTTGTTCCCCCGCACAATACTCATCTCTTCTTAAGTTATTACTCTTCTGTGGCACCGCGTATCTTTAATAAATTACCCATTGAAATAAGGCGTTCTCAGAATTTCTTGTCGTTTATCAGAAAAGTTAAACACTGGCTCTTTAACTACGACTTGGAACAGATTTATAATTTATCTAAAGTAATTATATAGTTACAAACGTTCATCAATCATTGCAAATCACCCCTCTACACCAATTTCTTTTTAATTATAAATTGAATTATATCTTGTTGAACTGAAACTCGATACATTCGCAACTAGTTTTTAGTAACTAAAGAATGTATCTAACTTTTCATTCCACGATGGAAAACACTTATAATTTACTAATTTGAAACAGTTTTTCTTTTTTCTTTTTATTTAATTATTACATAGTTAAGTAAATTGTAATAAATATTTTATCTATTAACTTCCAATGGAATGAATAAATCTAAAATCTAAAAAAAAAAAAAAAAAATTGAAAACTCAATAATTTTTAAAACATAAGTCTTACTCCAAGGATGTATTTTGGTTAAAATCGTTAGTGCTGTTTTTAGGTAAACTCCAGAAACCAAAATTTTTTTTAAAAAAAAAAACCTTTTTTCTAATATAGAGAAAAAACTGAGTTTGCTTTTAGTTGACCATATTACCTTAGAAACTAATTTTTGTTAAAATGGTATGGACGGTTTTCTAGATGTGTGTCCAAATTTCAAAAGTACCGTTATTCGATTTTTAACTAAGCTTAATTATCAATTTTGGTTGAAGTCGTTAGAGCCGTTTTCGAATAAATCAAACTGGTATGAACATTTTATATGGGAAGTACCAATAATACATAAAAAAAATTTACCCGAACTGTAGGCAGCCGTTCAGGCTGTATGCCTCGAAGCATAGATACGGAGAGACGGACAGAATTTCGAGACCCACTTTTTTGAGTACCTCATCGTAATGTCAGAATTGACGAATACAATATCTTTATCTTACTATACGTATTAGAGAAAGTTAAAAATGGAAGAGGTTTGTATGTAAATATCGCATATGCAAATAATAAGAAAACTTACTCAATATTTACTATCTATGATAGTGATAGCTGGTAAAGTACCTTGACAAGTAATATACATATAATAATTATAAATAAAATATCAAATAAATAAAGCAATAAAAACACTCATTTCGTTAAAAATAGTAAAATCTATTTTTTAACCTAAATTAAGATGTTGCTTCTGCGTATATTTCGTCCAATTAAAATGAATTTAATATATCCTCACTGTGTCCATAATTGCTGCACTTCATGTTTTTTGTCACTTTAATTTGGTTAGTAATTTGCCACAAATGGTTTCAACCAAGTTCTCTTGTTTGCAAGCCTTTTAATGTAGGCGTGCACGAAGAATAATACGATACCTATACAAAAAAACATCGTGAATGGTTTAATGATGACTGATTTTATCTAAATATGCTATTTAGAGACTTCATAAATTTATAATATGTATATCTTTTAATGGGATTTCTTCCTAAAGTATTAGTTCCCATTTCATAGAGTGGCTATAAAAGTACAATTACATCTTATAGGTAGTAGGAGAAACATGAAAATGTTTTCTGATTTTTCTACATAAACTGCAGCAGATGAAGTGCGTAATAATATTACATTTTAGTTTAAAAAAAATCGAAATACAATATGAAAAGTTATCAATTTTTTTTATTTAATGCTTCAAAATCCGTTTCCTATTGTTTTAACCAAACTTTTTTTGCATGTTCTTATTCTTTAAAAAAAAAAATTCAATAGATTGAACCAGTTCGTAAATAAAGGGTTTTCCAATAAGAGGTGTTATTTTGATATTCAAAGAAAAATGCCATTTTTTGAGACAAATGATCGGATGTTTATTTCATAATAAAGAGGAAGATATGCCGTTAATAATGAAAAACATCAGCCAAATGGCCACCACGAGCACGCATACAGGACCATATCCTTTTCATGAAATTTTCCATAAACAAATCGCAAAGTGGTTGCCCTATGTCCTCGATAGCCTCATGAATTTTATCTTTGAGGACTTGAATCGACGCTGGGCTGTTGGCGTAGACCTTATCTTTCACGTGGCCCCAAAGGAAGAAGTCGCAAGGTGTTAAATCACAAGATCTCGGTGGCCGATTGTGATCACCTCTTCGAGAGATAACACGGTCCGGATACTTTTCCCGTAACAGATCAGTGCTTTCGTTGCCTGTGTGGCACGTAGCGCCATCTTGTTGAAAGTAAACGTTGTCCAGATCAATACCATCCAACTCTTTATGCAAAATACGGTGTAGTGACGTTTGTGGAATGCCCAATTCCAAAGAACGACGAGGAATGGAAAACCTAGGTTTTATTCAACACTTTGGACTACAGCAGCAATATTCTCAGTTGTTCTTGAGCGACGTGCACGGGTTTTGTTCTTCACATCACTTACTCGTCCCAACAGCTCGAGTTTTGCAACCAATTTCTGTATTGCGGTCCGACAAGGTGCTTCACGACGGCCAAAAAATGCTTTAGTTTTGCGAACTGTGACTGCATGATTTTCACCATTTTTGTAGCGAAGTTTAATAATTTCAATGCGTTGTTGAAGCCTGTATCGTTCCATTTTTAGTAATGACGTAGTTTCTACTTGTCAAATGTCAAAGAATAAAAGCTTCAAAAGTGACAGCTACCGAAATAGCGGGTCATTCACAATAACACCTCTTATTCGAAAACTAACTTGGAAATAATATTGAATATTATAAATATTTGGGTGGGTTTTTGCCACTACTTACTTATATTTCTTGTGGTAACTTATTTTCGTTTGTATAGTTTGTATTCGGGTAAGAAGAAAGGTAAATGAATTCACTTAATATTACCTGTTAGGTATTTTAGCATCCCAAATAAAGGCAAAGATCGTGTGTGCAAATTTTATATAGCGTTACCGTTGTTTTTTACATGTAAAAAAGGGCAAACCGGGGATGCGTGAACTTGGCACCACCCCAATGTTAAAGCTTTTTTATTTTTTAGAGTTCCGGATGGCAAAGCAAGAGTTCAGTGTTCTGTTCCCCATTTGTGAAAATATAAATTTTTCTTTTTTCTTCGTATAGAACCAACAGAGTTCTAGAGTTCCTCATAGATTTTTTTTTTTTTTAAATTGCCAAATTACACAAAAAAAATATTTTTCCATTCTATGACAGCACCCCATTTTTTTTGTCAAAATAATACACTACTCTAAGAGACAAAAATTTCGGAATATAAACAAGAAAGTTATAGCCCTTTGAAAATTGATAGAATTTCAAAAATATATTTTTTGTTTGCATGAGTTCTGATAAGAGTTCTGGATAGTGCTCGAGAAACGCAACAAAAACTCCTTAACTAAAACTAGCATAAACATGGTCAAGTATTTTATTCGTTTTTAAAATTTGGTATACATGCTTGCTTGAGATACTTGAACCATGAGCTTTCATTTCATTTCAATTATTGCATAAATAGGGTTTGATGGTACAAATACTCGTCCTTCATCGTCGCTAGCTTTAAGCTCATCGCCTATCAATAAATTGCGTAGCATACCCTTGTCGTACATCTTGATGCTTTATCGCATAAACTAAGTACCTACCCGATTCCCGCCGCACATTTTGAAAAAAAATGCTGTCTTAAATTTCGTATCCGTGAATACAGCAAAAAAATAAATTCTAAGTGGCAAGAAATGTCATCACGCTGTCATTATACCGTGGTGAATATTTGGTCGAGTATTATTATTAATTTCCCTAATTTCCATGTAATTTATTTCAATTTTAAAAACAAAATGTTACGAAAAACACATTACGCTCCCTGATTTGTCGGTTCGGCACCTGTATTTGGTATTTAGTGCCTAACCAAAATTAAACTGACGCATCCGTAAATTTTTGTTGTAAAATCTTCCAGAGCACAAGTCATTTGTGCAAATATGTAAAAGTATTTTTGTACTCATTGTTCGCGGCAAATACCTATCCACTATGCATTGCAGTCCTTAACTTTTATGTATACATATAATGTTCAAGCCACAATCCGTGAACCAAATCAGAGAACTGCCTTGTGTACAAGCAGTAAAATCAGATACATAAATGGAAACATTCCATGCGATCCTTCCCAAAACACTAGGAGTCAAGTAAGATATCCTTATATGCACATTATTGTTAAATAATATCTATATGTGTGTTTCATACGAAGGTACCAATTAAGAATAAAAGAACTCAAACAGCATTCTAGATAAAATGTCAGTTGTAAGCAATGCAGTGACTTGCCAGAAACATTCTTAAAGTTAATTTTTTGTATCTACTTTTGTAGATTAACCTGTTGCGATGCTACTTTTTTGTCTGCATAGCTTTACAAACATCGCTCTAACGATTTTCATCAAAATGTTTATTAAAGATAATGTAAGTAGTATCTACGGTACATTTTTGTAATAATCCTAATGCCCCACTTCTAATAAAAATGCAATAACAGATACGCAAAATTACTTTTTATCAAATATGACCCACTTCTTCTTTTTTCAACCATATATTGAATTTGCACTTGGGGATTACACAATCAGAAACTCCCACTTCATTTGCACCCCGCACACGTCCTGCAGGATATTCAGCTTATAACTGCTAGTGTAAATTCAAAAACAAATCTCTGAATTCTAACATATGTTATAATATAATGTTAACATATCGATCTATCACGAACAATACTTCTCAAACAAAAGAGAATATGAAATAAACGTGTATAAATCAGTCTGCAATCAGACGTCTTTCCATTCGGTCGGATACAACAAATTGGCGACGAGAAAAAAAAAAAAAAAAAAAAAAGCACGGTACAGTGGATATCATCAAATTAAGAAGAAATGGCGAACTCAGTATTCAGTTTTGACTCTTTTGATGGTAAGACAACGACTTGGAGTCGTTGGGTAAAGAGGTTCGAAACAGCAATGAATATTTTCGATGCAGACTCGGAGAAGAAGCGGGAATTCCTCTTACATTACATGGGAGCCGCGGCCTATGATACGCTTTGCGATAAGGCATTACCGTTGGCTCCAGAAAGCATGGGATACAAAGCAATTGTCGAAATGTTGGAAGAACATTTCACTCCAAAGCGAAATGAAATTCTGGAAAATTATAGATTTCATCTTCGCAAACAGAGGGGGGAGGAAACATGCGCGGAATTTTTGGTGGCATTTCGGCGGTTGGCGGCAGGATGCAATTTTGGAATTTATCTTGATACAGCACTTCGGAATCAATTCGTTTTTGGCTTACAAAACCAAAAAATTCAGAGCCGATTACTGGAAAAAAAAACTAAAATTAAATGACGCAATACACGCGGCAACCGCTTACGAAGTAGCGGAAAAAGAAGGAGAGGAATGGCACCAGCATGTGGCCAGCGGAACGGTTAACAAACTGACTGATAGAAGAGAATACGGCAGTAAGAAGAGAGAGTGTAGATTTAATAAAACTAACAAGCCGGCAACGTTAAAGGGGGAGAAGGAAAGAAATTGTTTCCGTTGTGGTAACACGTCGCATTTGGCTGACACCTGCAAATATAAAAAAAGCATCTGTCATGGCTGTAACAAGAAAGGGCATTTGAGGAAAATGTGTTTTGAAGAAAAAAAATCGGTGAACCAAATAACGGAGAAAAATCAGTTAAATTGCACTGTTGAGGATTTATTCCAAATAAATGGTAGCACGAGTGCAGAAGGCATCCGCAGAAAAATAACGTGTCAATTGATTGTGAATGGTGTGCGCATGAACTTTGAAATTGACACTGGAGCGCCGGTCACGATCATTTGCTTGTCGGATGCAAAGAAATATTTTAGTAAATGCAAGGTGGAACAAACTGATACACAATTATACAGCTATTGCAAGACTCCAGTCGATTGTGTAGGCTACATTTGGGTCAGAGTTTCGGCAGGGCCAGCAGCTAAAATTAAAATGTATATCGTTCGATCGGATCGCAAACCCTTGCTGGATAGGGAGTGGTTGCGTGAAATTAAATTGGATTGGCCCGGGATGCTTGGGGGGCAACTGAAAGCATCGGGAAGCATCAAGAATATCCAAGCTGAAGCGGGTGACAACAATATGTTAAAAGATGTATTAAATAAATTCCCTCGTTTGTTTTCAGCCTCGACGGGTAAAATCACTTGGTACCAAGCAAGACTGTATGTGAAACAAAACGTGGAAATACACCCGGATGACCGACATTTGTTAACTCTCGGCACGCACCGCGGGTTATATCAGCCTACGCGTCTGATGTTCGGTATTGCTTGCGCACCGGCTAAGTGGCAAAGGTGAATGCGATCCAAGAAATGAAGCAGCCGAAGAAAAAAGAGGAGGTAAGAGCATTTCTTGGCTTAATTAACTATTACGGACGTTTTATTAAAAATTTGAGCGAAATAGTGTATCCCCTTAATCAGCTGTTGCACCAGGGGATGGTTTTCAAGTTCGACTTTTACTGTGAAAAAGCATTCCAAGAAATTAAAAAGCAGATGTCGTCCGACACAGTGCTGACTCACTATGACCCACAATTACCAGTAATTTTAGCGGTGGATGCAAGTCCAATTGGAGTAGGGGCTGTACTAAGCCATTTGGGCAAGGATGGGTATGAAAGACCTATTCAATTTGCATCCCAAACACTGAACCTCGTTCAGCAACGGTACAGTCAGGTGGATAGGGAAGCCTACGCTATTATATTCGGAGTACGGAAGTTTTATCTGTACCTATTTGGGAGGAAATTCACACTTGTAACCGACAATAAGGCAATCGCACAAATATTTTCCCCTCATAAAGGCCTCCCCACCCTTTCAGCAACGCGAATGCAACATTATGCGATTTATTTAGAATCGTTTTAGTATGATGTACGGGTTAAAAGAAGTACCGAGAACGCGAATGCAGATGCATTTTCGCGGTTTCCGAGTTCAGAAACGTATAAGGCCGTCGAGGAAATAGATGTTATCGAAATGGAGCTAATTCAGAATTTGCCAGTTACAGTCACCGATCTGGCTGAACAGACTAAAAGGGAAACTGAAATACAATTACTGGTGGAATGCCTCAAATATGGGCGCTATTGTGAGCCGGAGCATCGTTTCGGGATCGCTCAAACTGAGTTTGCCTTGCAGAGAGGTTGTTTGCTTCGGGGAGCACGCGTATATATACCAAAGATCTTACGAAAAAGAAAACTGGACGAGCTACATACGGGACATTTCGGAATGTCTAAAATGAAAACACTTGCGCGCTCGTATTGCTGGTGGAACCAAATGGATAAACAGATTGAAGAGCTGGTTTCCTACTGCGCTCTATGCCAAGCACATCGGGCAGATCCGAAAGCAGTTCCAACACACCGTTGGTTGCCTCCAAGCAAGGTTTTTGAAAGAGTGCATGTGGACTACGCGGGGCCGTTCCTGGGAATATATTTCTTTGTTTTGGTAGACGCTTTTAGTAAATGGCCTGAAGTACATGTCGTACCGAACATGACAACCGAAACAACGATCAGGGTGTGCGAAGAAATTTTTGCGCGTTTTGGGCTACCAAGCGTACTCGTAAGCGACCATGGTACGCAATTTAATTCAAAGGAATTCCAGAATTTGCTAAAAAGTAATGGCATTGTCCATAAACAAGGGGCACCATACCATCCGGCGACAAATGGACAAGCGGAGAGGTTTGTACAAACTTTTAAGAGCAAGCTTAAATCCATTATGAGCCCTGCAAGCTCAATACATCGGGATCTAGCAACAATTCTTATGGCATATCGGCGAGCAATCCGTCCTGCTACTAAGAAGTCACCTGCGATGATAATGCTTGGTCGGCAAATACAGTCGCGTTTAGATTTGGTGCTACCACAGAACACTAGAGAGGAACAGGAATATAAGTTAACCACAAAACAATTCCTGGAAGGGGAAAGAATTGCTGTGCGCGATTATTTGTCAAAAAGTAAATGGCTGTTTGGCAGAATAACCGAGGTGTTGGGCGACTTACACTATACTGTGGCGTTGGATGATGGTCGTACGTGGAAAAGGCACGCTGACTAGATGCGGAAGGTGGGAGCGCGGCTTCCAAATTATCATGATGAATTACGAACATCGATATTGTCTCACAATCAACCGTTTGCAGTGGAAGAAGATACGGATTCTCAGGTTACTAACACTTCGATGATAGCTGAAAATCTGCAACCACCGGCAGCTGCATCTGATACGATTATTGTTGAACCAGAGTCGACTGCAGTTCCAAAGAAAGAGCCGAGTGTAGCGGATTCAGTCAAAGAACTAACCATTCGTCGATCAAATCGCGTTAGAAGGGCTCCTGAACGTTTAATAACCACGGTAGAATAAAACGGTGACATTTCATATTATTTTGCATCCTCATATGATTGTGAATGTATTACAGTTGTTTTAAATTTGCAATTATAACTCATTTTCATTACCTTAGTATGTAAATTTTATAAAAACAGTCGACATCAAGTTAATGAATATAATAAAACAAAAAAAAAAAAAAAAAATAGAAATGGATTAATAATTAGTTTAAATAAGACTGGGAGAAATGATGTAAATGATAAATGTCAAACAAAAGAGAATATAAAATAAACGTGTATAAATCAGTCTGCAATCAAACGTCTCTCCATTCGGTCGGATACAACAACTTCCAATCATTGACAAGTTAAAGCAGACAAAAATAAAATCATGCCCCAGCAGATCAAAAATATAAACTCCTACTACACTTGTCTTCGTACTCAAAAACGTTGCAAAGTGTTAGAGCTTCTAATAATTATAGTGCGCAGTAAGCGCTCATAACTCGCTAAACAGAACTTGCGACAGTTAATTGCCTGTTACAGAGAGCTTCATCTTTTAAAGTGTTGTGAGAAACTATCTCCTTGCGAAAAATACTTATTATAGTATCTTCGATTGAATTTAAGATCTAAAAACACGCGAAATGACCTAATGTTTTAGGTACATATATGTATCTACATCTGTCTTCTAAATAGTAGCCAGCTCTGGGATCGTTCGCCAGATGTTGTTCGATGGTTCCCACGATCGGTCGTTACTATACGAGATGTTGCTTCGTGTTGTTCTCGTAGGGGTTGGATGATGCAGATTGTTGTATCGGTTTACGATCGTTCGTCAGATAGTTTACGATGGTTTTCCTGATCGTCCGTTGTTCCCATTATAGTGTGGGAATTCGTTTCAACCCCCTGCATTCCTTAGTTTGGCGTTATTTTGATTGGGATAGCTCAGCGGGGGAACTAGAGTGTTAACTTGCATTAGCATCTCTATATATATTTATGTTTTTTGGGAACTGTGTTACAAAAGTTGTGGTGCTATATATATATAATAACAGTCACTTTTTGACTCACCGTACTTTTCCTTGGACCTTGTACCTTTGTTGGTGTTCTGAGATTCGAACCCGATGTGCTGCCACAAGCTCCACTGACCTGGCGCCTTAGCTTATGTGGACATAGTCAGTGTTACGACTTGGAGTACTAAAGGGCCTCCAAGTACTACTTTGCCTTTAGCTGGTAGTTTCAATGGTGGCTTTCTTTCTTGATGGTTGGCGGCTTGGCTCATTACTAATTATTTTCGAATGTAACGCACACTACGGGGTTCCTACTCCTTTTTCGGACAGCCCTGTGCGATGCACTAGTGCTGCGTTGAAATATAAACTTGCGTTCTATTGCTGCCTACCAAGAAAAAGCATTTTTTTTATTTAGATGATAACGCACTGAACATTAAAACTACCTCAAATTTGCTCCTTTTCCGGGTTAAGGTGCTTGGTTATCCAATGGAAACAATTCTGGCGTTGCTTACATAAATATAAAAATATATATTTATTTTTTTTTGTTTTGTTTGGGGGTTCGCTGGAAGGAAAAATCATCGAAAGACATTGCAGAGCAAGTACGCGAGGGATGCTTCTGCAATAGTGAGGGACTCGAACAACCTCTAAAAAACCTCCCGGGAGGGACAGACTGTCGTCATCCCGAATGGAATTGCACTTAGTCGTTCGGCAATTTATTTTTAAATTATTTGAAAAATCCAAAAGAAGAATCCGCCGTTTGTCGGATTTCGAAACTTTTTTGTTTGAAGATATTACGTAATCTCTTGGCCTTGGCCAACTCTTATAGATCAAGGGGTTTTACCCGCCTCAATCTTCTGATTACATTGTCAGTATTTAATAGTTCTGTAAGTTCTACGTTAACATGGTTGAGAAGCCTACTTCTGTGCCTTTGGGCAACTTTTTTTTAACTTCATCTTCAACCATTTCAATATTTAGATCTCTATGTAGATCAGCGTTGCGTATACCAAGGTGCGTTAACTACTTTAGTACTTTATTTTGGAAGACTTGAATTTTTTGTAAATTTGTTTGGCATGTGCATGCCCACAATTGGAGCTCGTAGGTCCATATTGGTTTCAAGACTTGCTTGTATAGTAGTAATTTATTGTAGTTGGACAGGGATGAGTATCTCCCAATAAACCAATACATTTTACTGTAACTCATCTCTTTTTTTTTTTTACATGCGCTTTCCAACGCAGTTTAACGTCTTGGGTCATGCCCAGATATTTAGCTGTGTTTGAGTATTCCACTACATTGTTATTAATGTATACTGGAATGTGTGGTACGTTTTTATACGTAAAATTAATATGGACTGACTTTAGGTCATTCAATCTAATCTGCCACTTTTTAGTCCATTCTGAAATACCGTTTATTATTCGACGGTTGCTCCAACAGCAAGCACAGCAGTGTCATCTGTGAAAGTTGCTATAGTAGTTTCTTCACTTTCAGGTAAATCGCTAGTAAACTGAAGGTATAGCACTGGACCTAGGACACTACCTTGTGGTATACCAGCTTTAATTTCTCTTAGTGTTGAGTACTCTGTCTCTTGTTTAATTCTGAAGAATCGATCTGTTATAATATGACTCCAGAACTGTCGAATACTGCTTCGGCAGTTGCCTTCGTAATTTATGGATCAGTCCCTTATGCCAGACTTTATCGAAAGCTTGTGCTATATCAAGAAATATTGTAGAGCACACATTTTTCTCTTCGAATGCTTTTTCGATTTTATCTGTGATTCTATGCACCATCAAATGTAGAGTGCTTGTTTCTAAACCCAAATTGATGAATTGGAACTAGCGATTTTTCATCAATTATTTTTTGCAGACGTTTTGCCAGCATTTTTTCGAATAGCTTGGACAACATTGGTAGTATCGATATTGGGCGATATGAGGTTACTTCGATAGGTGGTTTACCTGGTTTTGGTATCATTATTACCTCCGCGACCTTCCACATGCTTGGCACATATCTCAACTTAAATGCAGCATTTATAATCTGCGCTAGTTTATTTAAACCTTTTCGAGGAAATTGTTTTAAAATTTCCCCTGTGATTAAATCGAACCCTGGGGCTTTTTTTATGTTTATGAATTCTTTAATTTCTTTGGCAAGTTCTTTAGCTGTCACCGGCCGAATAGGTCTGTCTTCTTCACACCTTTCTTCGTTTCCTTGATAATCTTTATCTTCATAAGGTTTGAAGACCTATCTGTAGGCCAGTAGGTAGGTTTACCCGTTGAGTGATATTTGGCGCCGACTTCTTTAATAGTTTCATATAATTCTCTGCCTCTAGTATTTGTTAATCTAGATCCCCAATATTTATTCTTGGAATTAAAATCCCCTCCCGCGATAAATCTATTGTGAAATATCCGGAAAAGACTTTTAAAATCATTTTTCTTTAGTCTATAGCTAGGAGAGCAGTATACTGCTGCAACAGGTATTTGTCCACTGCTCGTTTTTATACTAATGGAAATTCCTTGGATGGCACATGATTGGAATTTTGCTTCTATATGGTGTTCAATCGTATTCTTTATTAACACCGTAGCCCCACCTTTTGCACAATTATGAGGATGTGGGGAGTGATATAGTTCATATCCCTGCAGTATAAAGTCATTAGTAAATTTAAAGTGTGTTTCAGAAATGAGACACATATCTATCTGGTTTATATCAAGAGCCACTTGTATCTCTTCCTTTCGATTCTCGATACCATTAGCATTCCATTCAAGAATTTGTATTCTATTCATTATGTTTGTCTTTTTGGCACAGCTTTTTTGTTGCTGTTCTGTCTCTCTAGCAATGATATTCTTCTAATATCGTTTTATTGCAATTTTCCATGGAACCAATCCTGTTTAGGATTTGTTTCATGAGGATTTCCTTTGCAGTGTTTGGCTCTGCTTTCTGTTTTACAGCTTTCTCTGCTGGTATTTCAATTGGTTTTGATGCGGCCTGAGCATACGTCATTTCAGGATCTGGTGGCTTTTGTCTTGGGCCCTTTTTAATGATCACTTCGTCTTTGTTTTTTTCTTTTTGCGGGCTCCTTCGTAAGTCATTATTGACTTTTTGAGCTTTATTGTTTGACGTGTTTAGAGATTTCTTTTGTTTTTTCTCTTTTGAAAGTTGTATTTCTTTTGCAACTGAACATCCTCTATAGTTAGCAGGATGGTTTTCATTGCAGTTTGCACATTTAGGGTACTCAACTTTTTCTTTCATGCATTCTTTAGTATATGGTGACTTCCTGCACACATTACACATCTTGGGTTTGAGCTGCAATATTTATGCGTATGCCCATACCATTGACAATTTTTGCATTGGGACACTAATTTCGACTTCCTTAAGGTATGAACTTTCATCCCAAGTATGTTCTTGATGCCATATATCTTTTCTTTATCTTGGTCATGTTCATGTTATCTTTTATACTAAAGCATATTTGTGACATCCAATATTTTAAAATCTCTGTCTTTTAACTCTTTTTTAATGCTTTCTGGTGAGCAAGAGTAATGCAGTTTTTTCATTCCAACCTTTATCGGTCTGATTTGCTTATTCTCAGAATACCATTGCATTTTTCCAGGTTCATATTTTAGTGAGGTTTCTGTATCCTTCTTCTTCAACCACAATAATTTTAATGTCGTTTTTGTTAATTAGAGCTGTACTAGCTTTAATTTTATTTTTCTCCAGTATTTTGGCCAGGCTTTCATACTTATTAACCTGCAGTGCAATAATTGGCGGAGGCTTGGTTGAGTTAAGTATTTTGTTTTCTTTATTTGAAGCATACACTGTGATTGTGCTGCTTTCTTTTGCGGGGATGTACTCATCTTGCGTTTTTTAGTTTTATTCCCTGTGTGACGCTGTCCTTCTGTCTCATTTTTGAGTTCCTCTTCATCTGTTGAGAACTCGGCAGGATGGACATTCACTTTTCTTTGGTTGTTGAATTCTTCTGTCAACAATTGCAACTCTTGCTTGAGATTATTTATTTCCTTAAGCAGTGTCTCATTGAGTTGCTTATACCCATCTCTTTCTTCACAGGCTTCTAAATATTGAGCTTTCAGTATTTTACTACTTTCTTCCTTTTTAGATGGGGGTGTTCTCTCTACCCTTTTACTTCTCCCAAACGGGTCGTTGCTTTGCAATAAATGCCCCCCCCCCAGAATCCATGGAACCGACCTCCGAAGAGAGTGGATTTACCAGTGTAACTGGCATACCACCTGGGGTATTAATATTCATTGCATATCAATATTTGATTTAGCTTTTGTGAAAAGTTTAAACTGTTGGATGCGCAGCCACTCCTTACATGGAGAACAGACGCTGACCAGGGAGTCGCCCAATATGGGTCAGACGCTTCTGGTTTTAAATGACTAGGGTCCGCGGGGTCGTTACGCCCGTTACTTCTCTCTCCCTCCAGAGAAGATAAGAGAAGGAAAGAAGTACCCTTGCGGATATAAAAATATCAAACACATTTTTCAAATTCTTTTAATTATTGCTTTAAGAATGGCCGTTGCTTTGTACGCCAGCTGAATTTAAAATAAAAGAAAATTGAATATCTTACTAGCCGTTAATTTCAGCAGCTTTCTGGAAAGCTGGCTACTTGGAAGTTTTTAACCGCTCGTCTCCCAACGATTTGCGATTAAAGCTTACTCTCATTTGGATAGAGTAATAGATCGAGTATCGATCTCCTCCCAGTTTGATCATTTAAAGCGTTAGTCGAACAGTTCTGTTACAAAAGGGCTTTGCATTTTGTTTACATTCAGCTGTCAGAATGTCAACACAAAATTGCAAAAATCCAACCCACATGCTTTGAATTGCTTGTTAGTGGAGAAATAATAATACAAAATATACAAAAACTCATACGAAGTAACATAAAACGTGGGAACCGAACCTACTTCATAACCGGGCAACAAGATGATAAGTGAAATGTGAAATAAAAAAAAAAAAAAACAATTATTTGTTCAGTTGCTTTGTGTTGTTTACCTTTTTTTCTTGCAGTTGAATTGCTATTATTGTTGAATATCCTTGGCATGGAATATTCCAATGGGTTTACCGGAAAGATTTTCTAGTTCTGCACCAACTTGGACTTGTTGCACGCCATAGCTGTCCAAAAATTTGTCGAACTCACAAATACCCTGATGTCATTAATCATTTTGGGCCAATAGTACTTCTCTCGAACTCGTTCATAAGTTTTAGAGAAGCCACTATGGGAACAGAGCTTCGAGTTGTGACACATCTCGATGACGGTTTGAGTCAAGGTTTTTGGTATCCACAAACGCCACAAGGAGTCTTCGTTTGCTAGCACATCGCTTCTAAATCTAACTCTTTTGTAAATATTTTTGTCGGATACAACTAGATCTGGAATCGAGACTTCATTTTTGACGATTTCCTCTCTAAGACAAGTATATTCCATAGAATCGAACTCAGGCGAGGTCAGATCTATTTCTTCGCCTATGTCTGTGACCGAAATCTCTTTCATGTCTCCTCGTGACAGGATATCCGGCACTACATTCAGTGGACCCATGCGGTGTTCAAATGAAAAATCAAAACGCTGGAGTTCCAGACTCCATCTTGCGAGTCTACCACTCAAATCCTTAAGCAGCATAAGCCACTTTATACTTGAACGGTCAGTAACAATACGGAATTTGGAACCCTCGATGTCGGCATGGAATTTCCTGACACTAAAGACAGCAGCGAGACACTCTAATTCTGTAACAGTATAATTCGCCTGTGCTTTATTCAACTTCTTCGACATAAATGCTATCGGTTTTTCGTTGCCATCTGCATCTAGTTGGAAAAGAACTCCCCTAGTCCCTCGGGCGAAGCGTCACACTGGATAGTAAAACTCTTTTTGAAGTCCGGCTGGGACAACATTGGAGCAGAGGTAAGTGTTTGCTTCAACTTTTCAAACGCATCCCGGGCTGCAGACGAAAACTCAAAATCCTTTTCAGGCAATCAGTAGGTGGAGCTGCCAGATCGGAGTAATTTTTGATGAAACGTCGGTATCATCAAGTCAGACCGATAAATATCCGCACTTGCCTAGGTGTTTTCGGAATCGGGAAGTTAATCATCGCCTCTACCTTTTCAGGGTTTGTCTTTAGCGTGTCTTGACCGACGATATAACCAAGATACTTGATCTCGCGCATGCAGAACTTACTTTTACTGAGGTTGATGGTTAAATTCGCCCTACGTAGACAGGAAGCCACTTCCGCCAGTACTTGAACATGGGTGTTGAAATCCGCCGAACATATCAACAGGTCATCCAAATATACGAAAACATATTCCCGGAGTCGTGCAAGGATGACACGATCCATTAGGCGACACATCCTTTGTGCGGTGTTGCATAACCCGAACGGCATAACTGTGAATTGATACAGTGGCCGCCCAGGCAAAGCAAACGCCTTTTTCTGTTTGGATTCTTCATCAAGTGGGATTTGCCAGAAGGCGTCTTTAAGGACAAGTGATGAAGTATGTATCCTGTGTGACTTAGAAGACCGTCAGTATGTGGCAGCGGATAAGCGTCTTTTTTCGTCACGCTGTTCCACTTCCGGCTGTCCAAGCAAAGGCGTACTTTCCCTGGCTTTCTGACTAACACTATAGGGGAACACCAATGTGAGTTACTTTCCTCAATAACCCTCAGTTCTAACACGCGATCAAGTTCTTTGTAGACTTTTTCCTGCCTTACCGGAGAAAGGGGTAGTGCCTGGATTTTATCGGCACAGCGTCACCGACGCCGATCTGATGGTTCTCAAGATGCGTATGACCGATGTTACGTGCACTCAGTCTGGGTCTGTGCTGGCATGCTGGTCCCGGTCCTTTGCTCGCCGGAGGGCGTAGGATCTTGACCCAGGCACGTACAAAAATTTCATGCCAGACTGGGCGATAGATGTTCATTCGCGCGCGAGACAGCCCCTTTACTGGCATCTTCACCTTCCAATTTACCCCACCTTCATCCCCTCCCTTTTACCATCTCCTCACCTTCACATTACCCCTTTAGTGAAAACTTATTTTTTTTTTATCTAATTCCAGGTATATTACAATCAATGAACCATTTTCTTACAGTATTCTTGGAACTAAATTTCTCGTTACTATACTCTCTAATTAGTAAAATCCGTAAATAAGCGTACTTCTATATACATCCGCGGATTTGGGCTTCTTTACCGTCTTTTCTAATCGCAAACTTTTTACTATTTATATTATCACTTTAGTCCCCTTCCCGCGATTGATATAGTTATATATATTCCGAGTTTTATCAAAATGAATTAAATAATTGACTCACCCGCTTTATACCGCAACTGACGATGAAGTGGCCACAGCATCCAGGTTGCTCCTTCGGTGTACACTGTTCACTCTTATCATTAATATATATATCTAAATCAATCAAGTTCCCTTTTAACTCTACTCTATTTGGTATATTATATGCCATAGGCATATGTATGGATTTCACTTTTCTCCAATGACACAATTTTCAACAAGTTCCAATCAAAAAAAAAACTCTTAGCACAGAAAAATAGCAAGCAAGCAACTTCCGTCGGTAAAAACAAGAATTTGTTGTCTCCAGTGGGATTCGAACTCCGAGTCGCCGTTGGTTTGTCACCGCTACCGACTGCACCGTTGGGCTTTTGTGCGGCGGGCGGCCAAACGGTTTTTGTTTGCTGGTTGTAACTTCGGCTATGCGACCTTATCCAACTGGGATAATATTTCGGGGATGTTAAAGTATCCAATTCGGAATTTTACGGCTAGCGATAGTTAGCTAGGCCATCTTCACGGAAAATTCGTGGTTTCTTAATGTCCTATCAAAAAAAAATTTACTTTATCACCTGGATGGTTCTCTACATACCTTTTTTTCTCCCTTATCCTTCCTTTTTTTTTTTTTTTCACACACTTTTCGTTGCTCCTTTTTTATCTATTCGTTTCTTTTCTTTATATTTTTTTTTGCGAAGGAAATTTTAAACTTTTTTTCCTAATTTTTGCTCACTGTCGTCTGCACTCTGAGACATCCAAATCTAAATAGGTACGTTACTCGTGAGTTCCGTACTGTGCATGCCCTGACCGGACAAAGGAATTTCCCCTTTCTTTAAAAAAAATGTTTGCTCTCGTTTATGAGAAACTTACAGCAAACTTTTTCTCACTAGACTCACTGTTCCCAATATAACACTTTTCATTACGAAGAAGTGTTTGGATATTTTGGTCTGAATAACCCTGCAGTATCGACCGCTGTTTGACACTCTACTAGCAAACTCTACTGCCTACTGTTTTCGCATGTTTTTCGTGCTTTGTTCCTTTTTTTTTGCGACATTTAATTTCGTAACACCGAGTCCAAAGTCAACGAAGTTGGGAAATTGTTTCTCCACCGAATCCAGCTGGATTTTTTGTGCTGAAGTGAGTAGCATAAAGCTTGGTTCTTCGGTCAATTTCTCACTTTCGCTAACCGGTAGAACTGGTGCATATACTTCACAAATGTTTGATACTAAGCAGAACTCCTTCCAGAAATTCATGCCGAGATATATTTTCTGTGCTAAGTTGGGAATCATGTAAAAGGTAATGGTCTTCGTTATGCCATTAAAAGTTGTTTGGATTTCACAATATCCTTCAAGGTGATCCGCATCCGCAGTTTTAACGAAATTCGTATACCATTGCATTTTGTATATTTGTATTTATTAACTCATCTTGCTAGGTATAATATATTAAATGTGATAAGAACAATTCAAAGAAATTATTATTGAGTAGAACAATAGTATGTATAAGCGATTAACATTATATACAATTGAGAAATGTAATAATCGTAATAATTAACAAAAAGGAAAAATAAAGAAGCGTTCTTCAAAACAAAAATAAAACGTATTGTAAGACCCATCAAAATTAGGTTAAGACACTCTTTAGCGAAGCTTAAGCTAGAGGTAGTGGCGAGTGTCCCTTCAAAAATACTCATATTCATTCATAAAACTGATTGTGTAGAGTGAAAAAGAAAATAAAGGAAAGAGAAAAAAAGTATATTTATCATTGGTTGAAATTAGGTATAGGATTAACTGATTGAAGATATTATGTGTTCAAAGTAGTAGAGATGCCTTAGCGGAAGAAAATTTAGTTCCTGAAACAAAATCAAACTTCTGTGATATCGATTTTTCCTACAAATAATACGCACAATGTGGTTTTGCAAATCAAGGAGTGTATTGATTTTGTTCAAATAAGTCCCACCCCAACAAGTAAACCCGTATTGTATGAAGCTTAGAGTGAACGATACCTTAGTAGATACAAGTTAATAATTTTGGTGAGCAGTACAAGTTAAGATTATAAAATTGCCTAGTGCAACACAATAAGTACTTTTTCAGTGCGGTAGTGTGATCGGACCAGTTCAACTCACTGTCAAGTATTAATCCAAGGTATTTGAAGGACTGGACAAAATTCACCTTAAAACAATGAACCGAGCAGGGTTCATTGGAAAGAAATGTATTTATTATTATCATTTAAATTGAAAACGAATTTTTGACAGTCAGGGGAAAGATAAAATAAATAACAATCAACTATAGTAGGCCACTCTGAGAGACTAAAGTACATTACTTTGGTTTTATTGCTCAACACCATTTTATGAACAGCAAACCAGCGCCTTAGAATATCCATGTCTGAGTTGATGTCCGAGATTAGGTTGAACAGAGAACTGCAACCATAGAAGAAAGCCATGTCATCAGCAAAGGCTGTTATCAGCCACTAAAATTCTGATTAAATAGAGAATTTATAAAAATCGAGAAAAGCAATGGACCAAGTACGGAACCTTGCGGAACACCAAAAATTATGTTGCGTAATTCACCAAAACAACCCTTTATTTTAACTGTCTGCCTCCTATCCTTTAAATAAGAAGCTAACCAGTTATATTTATATAAAGCCACGCATACCTGCATTTTATAATTTTGTCAGAAGGATTTTGTGATCAACTAAATCAAAATCTTTGGTTAAGTCAATAAAAAGCCCAGCTGAATACAAGTTACTGTTTATGTTTTCATGTTACTCACTACAAAATTTCAGCAACGCATCTTCTGTTGACCTACCAGCACGAAATTCATATTGGGATTCATTAAAAAAATAATTTTTATTTAAGAACGTGAAGATTCTCCTCTTCATCGCCATCTCATACATTTTTGAGCAAACTGATAGCAAAGATATCGGTCTGTAATTGTTCAGATCACAAGGGTTAGACTTTTTGTGGAGAGGAATGACTTCAGCAATCTCAAGCGCGCTTGGGAAAATTCCACCGTATACGCTGTAATTGAATTTTTTTTTTTAAATTATGTTAGAGCAACCATCGGCGGTAACGGAGTTGGAATTTTTTAGGGATCTAATAATGCTAAGTAGTTCGCCAGACGAAATAGGATCAAAAAATAAAATTTTACTTAAAAAACTTTCATTGACTATACCTCTAGCATAAAAACAGTCATTGTTGTGCCCAAAAACTTTCATTTTTGAATGTGTTTGGTTGTTAATTTTGTTCCCATTATCTGAGAGCGAAGTCTGTAATAAAAGCGTAAAAGCGATTTCAGGGCAAATGTGTTAATTGGATGACTTTCAGCTAAAATGTTCGGTCTTTGCGGTCTGTCACTCTCAGAACAATATTGCGGAACCGTTTCTGTGCTTAGTTTGTTTCGGGGTAGTTCCTTAGAGAACGACTCTCCCCGACTCTTCTGTCGCTCCCCTGACGGTTTCCCTGGTGCTTAGAGCACTCCGGAGTACTTACCACTTTTTCGCCACAGAGAAAACAGAACAATTAGCGATTGTGTGATGGACATCGGTAGAAAGTGTGTCCTTGCTGATAACAATTCCAACAAACTAGTGTAGCAGTCGGTGCTCGGTTATGTGATCGGCTAAACGCTGCCACTTCTTCAACAGTCTCCTCCGTCTCTTCTTCCAAATGGATTTCATGAACATTTCTTTGAGATGTCGTTCGCCTAGATAGGAAACGTTCAGCATCCCTACCTTCATTCCTTGGCTGTTCATGACTATTGATGTCAGCTGCCAGCAGAACTTCCCCCAGCTTTTCCTTAGCGTTATTTCTGACGATTTCTATGAGCTTTTTCGAGTCGAAAGGCTCGACATCGTTCTCCTTACGACCGAATTCTTTCTATGGCGACTTTAATATCTCAAAGCTACGCGTTAGGGTTTCTGCGCTGAAACGCCCAAAACCAAGTGTTTGTCTTTCCAGCCAACAAGGTGTGAAAGTTGGCTGTAATTTGATCAGCGCTATAAGACGAAAAAACTTGGAATCTGTCGACCTTGAAGAGGAAATCGGAAACACTTTCGGTGCAGTCAAACTTTATGTTCCACCTGTCCAATCGACAATTTCCTGATGTGCTTGCAATCGGAGGAGTTGGTGTCGCGGAATGAGATTGATGCACATATTGGGGATTGGACGAAGGTGGAAGTACATTTGCTTGCCTATCATCTACGCTGCTCACGAATTGGGAATTGGCATTATCGTTACCGCCTAGGTCAAGCTGTTGTAGTTGTTGGTTTTTGTAAATACTGTTCATCTTTGCTAAGAAATTGTTCATGATCATGGTCATTTGTTGGAAGAGACGAAGCTGATTGATTGTCAAGGACCGCTCAATCTAATCTGCTAAATCATCTGCTCTGTCTGTGGTGCTAGTACCTGAAGCCCCTGCATTTGTACCACTTTTGACGACCATAGGGTTTTGGTGGTTATTATCAGTGTAAGCTACTAAAGCACCTGAAGGCACCGGATTATCAGCTTCATTGGTTATAATTGGAACTGGCTGGTTATCGCTTGCCATATTTATCGAGTTGTCTGTGTCACTAGCGGTTGTGTTTATCGAATTGTGAAAGGTTTCAAAGTCAATGTCTAACCTATTTAGACTAGCTGTATCTCCTCTAGTAATCGACCGAGTGATTGGACGACTTGGCGTCTTATTCATACTACAGAAAAGATTACAGACATAACAAGCAAGCACAAGAAAAACTCATAAATAAGCAACAATTTCGAAAATGAAAAATAAATAAATAAATAAATAAATAAATAAATAGAAATACAAAAATAATAACCAAAAAAGTAAATGTAACGCATCTACTAACTAACCAATCTAAAATGATCTCACCGTTAAAGGTACTGAGAACAACGAATAAAACGAAACGACTTATTTTCATAAATTGGCTAAGGATTCGCATTACGGGCGGAGGAAGGACGACGACTTCGGAAGTGAAATATGGCAACGTTCAGGGAGCCGAATAAAAGATTTGAAATGTTAAATAAACTGGGAAAAGAAATCGGGTAAAATATGTCTCTTTCTTTTGAATTTTATCTGAAACTAACTTTTACTTTATTCTGTTTCAGGACAGCGACATACAAACAAGTTGTTTGCACTGAACTCAAAAACTAAGTTTTGTATTGATGGAAAGATCTACATGCAGACTCATCGAGTCGACTCGCAAGTGTCTCTTCTCATAAGTTCTAATTATGTTATTTTATAGTATCCGCTCATCTAGACATCGATGTCACTATTAGGCATCATGACTCAGACTACAACAAATTATAAAATTGATTTGTTTAGGCTTTCATCATCGCAACGCGATGCTAAGGTTGTACCCCAGTCACCAGGACTTATGATGGAAGGCCGATACAAAGAACCGAAAAAAAAAAAAATTAAAATTATGTAAATGAAAACAATTAAAATAAAAGTGAAGTGGCTCAAAAAAAAAAAAAAACAATCCTAAGTAACGATCTCTAGCTACTACTAATTCCTGCCATAAAGCAGCCCTCTCACATTGGCCGCCATTTTGTTGCATTGGGTCAGTGTTGGCATGCTAGTTCCCTCAATTAGCTTGTCTGTGGGCGTGGGACTAGACCCAGAAACAAAAAAAAATCATGCCAGTCTTCGCGTCTAGGTGACATTAGCGTTGCGAGAAATTTTTCTTACCCTCCCTACCTTGACTACTAGTCTCGCCTAAGTAGCCCCTTAAGCTGTCATCTTTGACTTCCTACTTATTTTCGCCATCATCATCCTTCCCTATCCACCCATCCTCATCCTTTCCGGCCTTTTCTTAATCAAAACTCATGTTTAATTTCCTACCGTTCATTTCTAAACAAATTTATTGGTTTTTATCACGACTATAATAAAAAAAAAACTATCTTGGCATAAATTCAAATTTACGTTAACCGCACTTGTATCTTGTAACTTTACAAAAATTTAAAGGTAAGAAAAAAAAACAAACAAAAAAAATAAGGTAATTGGTAACTATATGCACTTTTTCAAGATAAAAATTACCGCGTATGCATATGCATTAGCTTCTGTGTGTATATCTATGTTTGACTCACCGTACTTTTCCTTGGACTTTGTAGCTTTGTTAATATTCTGCAATCGCCATTGCATCCGTTGCTGTACCTTGTACCTATACAATTTGCTCGCAAAGAGTTCCAATTAGTTTTATATATAAATTTTGTTATTAAAAAAAATAAAACAGAGTTAATGTTTTTCAAAATTTTTATTCAATTTTTCCTACATCACTCTTTTGTGGTTCGTTAAAGACTACGATGGTAAGATGCTGACCGGAGTAAGTCACCTCGTCATCTTGGGCTATGTGATGTGCATGGGGGTTGAAATATGACCCGATGCACATGTTGAAATGGCATTCCGATGCTCAAGCGATCTCTCGGGTAACTCGGGTATCGCTTGGTCATAAACAATGAAATTTATGGTTTCCAGATTTTGATATGTATGCACTTTGACTTATGGTCGCAGCTGCATCTGGATGGTCTCGATTACACAATACAACCATGTGTTACTCGAGCCTTCTATTGAACATGATGTCATGTTCAATTTCCGGGGTTGGATTTTGGGTTTCTAGAGCATATGTAACTCCTCCCCTCTTTGAATCGTCCATCTGGTGAACCTCGACTGATGGTAGATTCACAGTGGTATTGGTGCTTGATGGCTTATTCTTCAGATAAATCAGTATAATTACGATTGCTATTACAATAATCATTATTAGTGTGAGATTATGCGTTACATTTTCATGACTAAAAACTATATTGGTTAATTCTTTTGTATTATTTGTGGGTTTATAATCTATTAATTCGATATCTGGTATAATTTCATAGTTAGATATAGGAACTATCAAGTCTCCTTGATATTCTTTACGATTGTATGTTTTATTATTGATTTTAATATTACAATTCTTAAACTTGATTAAATAATTTCCTTTGATTGAATATTTTAATTCGTTACAATTTTGTTCTACCATAGTTTTTCCAATATTTTTAATTACTAAAAACTCTCCATTTTCTTTTATTTCAGTTTTATTAAAGTTTATTCTTTTACAATTTTTTAATGGTTTTTGCAAGATTAGATCATTAATACATTGATCTTCAATAGGAATTAAATTTTCAAGTTCCTCATTTGAGTAATAAGATTTATTATTTTTTTCTAGTATAACATTGGTTATTAAATCTAATGTTCTGTTATTAATAGGAAAGTTTTGAATAAAGTATTTGTTATAGAAATCTTTACTGAACTGAGGGATAGCTATGATTATCAATATATTTTCTTTATAGACTGCTAGTTTTATTTTTAAATGTTGTAACTTTTCGAAAGTTATTTCATTCTCTTTTATCTCCTCTAGAGTTAGAATGTCTTGTGTTAATATACCTGTTCTGCTAGTCAAAATGATATCTTCCACCTTTTCTAAAGCATGTTTGACTTCGCTAATCTGATTGTAGAATTCCATTTCCGCTCTGAAATCGTTTAAACTATTTTTCTTATTTTTGAATTCATTAATTAGAGTGGTTCCTCTGTTAACTGTTTCTATCAAGTTTTTAAACCGTTTGTCGAACTGTTTGTTTATTTTAACTTGTTTGTTATTATTGTCTACAAGTGTTTTGCTATTTTCTTCATATGCTCTGAGTCTGTTTTCAATGTCTTCTCTATCGTCTTCGTCCATGGTTCCGTAAAGGAATTTCATGGCTGATCCTACGAAGTTTAATACACCTCTTTTTACAATTTTGTGTGGGATAAGGGTCTTGATTTTCTGTTCAAGTTTATTAATTTCTTGTAACTGTCTGTATGATTTTTCAGGAATAAGTTTGTACTGGTTTTTTAAATCTTTCATAACTTCTTCGTATTTTGTTAAATTGATCACATGGATTATTGTTTTATATTCTTCGATGAAGTTTATAGGTTTACTTTTTATGAGAGCAAATTCTTGATTGATTTCATATAATTGGATTTCCTGATTATGCACTAATATGGTATTGCTAGGATTTGCGTCAGTTTGTATGTCATCTTTATTGTGGAATTTCTTTAATCTCCTAAATTAGTCTTTATGGAGTATTTGTAAATTTCTTTTGGGTTGTATAGTAATTTTCTTTTTTGTAACGTCAATCACTTTAACCTTTTTGTGCCGTGTTTTTAGTTTATTATAATTTTCAGGGTTGTTCACTTTTGTATGGGTTGGGTCGATTTCGATATCTTTCCGATTTTTATTTATTTTATCTAAAGTCTTTGTTTTTGTATTTTCTATTCTATCGTATATAATTTTATTATTTATTCTACCAAAATGTATATCACACGGTTTTTCTTTCATCGTCAAGTGTATCGTTCGGTTATAGACTTCTACTGTCCGCGTTATATTGTCGACTAAATTATTTTTCTCTCGTTCGAAGAGTCTAAGGTTCTCGTTCAAAGTACTGTGGTGTCTTTCTATGTCCGCATTGCTAGTATGTCTGTATGGGGTTGTTAGTCGTATTTCTATCTCACTCTCTTTAAGGTATTGTTGGACTATATAAGAAATGAAAGATCGATCGTTACCAGTTGTTAAGATTTTGGGTTTGGATAAATAAGTAAAAATTTTAGTCATTGCAGTTAGTATATCTGATTGGTTTTTTGTATCTAGTTTTTCTACTGCTATGAATTTTGAGAACTTGTCTATAGAAGTTAAATAGTTACCTTGCCTTGGTATAGGCCAAATATCCATATGATAGGGTTCGTGGGGTCCTGATGGAGTTGGAGTTTTTTCATACGGAAGTTTGATGGGATTTCTTTCAATCTTTAAATTACAAATATCGCAATTGTTTATAACTTTGTTTATTGTTTCACGTAAACTTGGTGCGTAATATTTTCGGAAAGCTTCAAGGTACGTTTTCTCTATACCTATATGATTAAAACTTTTATGTATTTTGTTGATAATTTCTTCTGTCTCTGGAGAATGTAAGTTTTCCAGGTTGATCATAGTTCTATATAAAGTTTGTTTATTATGGTTTGTCTTCCAATAGTTTTGGAATTTCAAAAAGAGTTCATTGTTATCTATGTATTTCTTTAAAGGGAGTTCATCATTGTCAATGTATATTGCATTCGTTACATCTGAGTCACATTCGGATATAATGAAGTCAAAATCTTTGTCTGTAAAATTTTTCCGGATGATTGTTATACATCTTTTGCCTATGTATGGAAATGTTATTTCTTGAGTGTTTTCCGTTGCCATTTTTAAAATTATTTGCCTTTTGAACATGTTGAGTGGTTTCTCGGTAAAAGGTATTAAATTTGAACTATCGCTTTCTACGCTGTGTTGGGTACTGATGAGGTCATCTTCCTCCAAAGCATTTATTTGTTCTTCAATCATTATTCGTGATAGAGCATCGGCAACTTTGTTTTCTTTGCCCTGTATGTACTCTATATCGAAGTCGAATTCTTCAAGTTTTATCTTCCAACGTTGAAGTTTAGAGTTTGGCTCTTTCAAATTTTGTAACCAAACTAATGGTCTATGATCCGTAAGGATCTTAAATTTTCTACCGTATAGGTAATGTCTGAATTGTTTAGTTGCCCAAACAATTGCAAGTAGCTCTTTTTCTATTGTGGAATAGTTACATTCGTGTTTGTTAAGAGTTCTGGACGCGAAACTTAATGGTCCATGTGATTGACTTAGAACTGCGCCAATTGCAAAATTACTAGCGTCAGTTGTGAGTATGAAGTCTTTTTCAAAACTTTTTCTCCCTACCTTGACTACTAGTCTCGCCTAAGTAGCCCCTTAAGCTGTCATCTTTGACTTCCTACTTATTTTCGCCATCATCATCCTTCCCTATCCACCCATCCTCATCCTTTCCGGCCTTTTCTTAATCAAAACTCATGTTTAATTTCCTACCGTTCATTTCTAAACAAATTTATTGGTTTTTATCACGACTATAATAAAAAAAAAAACTATCTTGGCATAAATTCAAATTTACGTTAACCGCACTTGTATCTTGTAACTTTACAAAAATTTAAAGGTAAGAAAAAAAAACAAACAAAAAAAATAAGGTAATTGGTAACTATATGCACTTTTTCAAGATAAAAATTACCGCGTATGCATATGCATTAGCTTCTGTGTGTATATCTATGTTTGACTCACCGTACTTTTCCTTGGACTTTGTAGCTTTGTTAATATTCTGCAATCGCCATTGCATCCGTTGCTGTACCTTGTACCTATACAATTTGCTCGCAAAGAGTTCCAATTAGTTTTATATATAAATTTTGTTATTAAAAAAAATAAAACAGAGTTAATGTTTTTCAAAATTTTTATTCAATTTTTCCTACATCACTCTTTTGTGGTTCGTTAAAGACTACGATGGTAAGATGCTGACCGGAGTAAGTCACCTCGTCATCTTGGGCTATGTGATGTGCATGGGGGTTGAAATATGACCCGATGCACATGTTGAAATGGCATTCCGATGCTCAAGCGATCTCTCGGGTAACTCGGGTATCGCTTGGTCATAAACAATGAAATTTATGGTTTCCAGATTTTGATATGTATGCACTTTGAATTATGGTCGCAGCTGCATCTGGATGGTCTCGATTACACAATACAACCATGTGTTACTCGAGCCTTCTATTGAACATGATGTCATGTTCAATTTCCGGGGTTGGATTTTGGGTTTCTAGAGCATATGTAACTCCTCCCCTCTTTGAATCGTCCATCTGGTGAACCTCGACTGATGGTAGATTCACAGTGGTATTGGTGCTTGATGGCTTATTCTTCAGATAAATCAGTATAATTACGATTGCTATTACAATAATCATTATTAGTGTGAGATTATGCGTTACATTTTCATGACTAAAAACTATATTGGTTAATTCTTTTGTATTATTTGTGGGTTTATAATCTATTAATTCGATATCTGGTATAATTTCATAGTTAGATATAGGAACTATCAAGTCTCCTTGATATTCTTTACGATTGTATGTTTTATTATTGATTTTAATATTACAATTCTTAAACTTGATTAAATAATTTCCTTTGATTGAATATTTTAATTCGTTACAATTTTGTTCTACCATAGTTTTTCCAATATTTTTAATTACTAAAAACTCTCCATTTTCTTTTATTTCAGTTTTATTAAAGTTTATTCTTTTACAATTTTTTAATGGTTTTTGCAAGATTAGATCATTAATACATTGATCTTCAATAGGAATTAAATTTTCAAGTTCCTCATTTGAGTAATAAGATTTATTATTTTTTTCTAGTATAACATTGGTTATTAAATCTAATGTTCTGTTATTAATAGGAAAGTTTTGAATAAAGTATTTGTTATACAAATCTTTACTGAACTGAGGGATAGCTATGATTATCAATATATTTTCTTTATAGACTGCTAGTTTTATTTTTAAATGTTGTAACTTTTCGAAAGTTATTTCATTCTCTTTTATCTCCTCTAGAGTTAGAATGTCTTGTGTTAATATACCTGTTCTGCTAGTCAAAATGATATCTTCCACCTTTTCTAAAGCATGTTTGACTTCGCTAATCTGATTGTAGAATTCCATTTCCGCTCTGAAATCGTTTAAACTATTTTTCTTATTTTTGAATTCATTAATTAGAGTGGTTCCTCTGTTAACTGTTTCTATCAAGTTTTTAAACCGTTTGTCGAACTGTTTGTTTATTTTAACTTGTTTGTTATTATTGTCTACAAGTGTTTTGCTATTTTCTTCATATGCTCTGAGTCTGTTTTCAATGTCTTCTCTATCGTCTTCGTCCATGGTTCCGTAAAGGAATTTCATGGCTGATCCTACGAAGTTTAATACACCTCTTTTTACAATTTTGTGTGGGATAAGGGTCTTGATTTTCTGTTCAAGTTTATTAATTTCTTGTAACTGTCTGTATGATTTTTCAGGAATAAGTTTGTACTGGTTTTTTAAATCTTTCATAACTTCTTCGTATTTTGTTAAATTGATCACATGGATTATTGTTTTATATTCTTCGATGAAGTTTATAGGTTTACTTTTTATGAGAGCAAATTCTTGATTGATTTCATATAATTGGATTTCCTGATTATGCACTAATATGGTATTGCTAGGATTTGCGTCAGTTTGTATGTCATCTTTATTGTGGAATTTCTTTAATCTCCTAAATTAGTCTTTATGGAGTATTTGTAAATTTCTTTTGGGTTGTATAGTAATTTTCTTTTTTGTAACGTCAATCACTTTAACCTTTTTGTGCCGTGTTTTTAGTTTATTATAATTTTCAGGGTTGTTCACTTTTGTATGGGTTGGGTCGATTTCGATATCTTTCCGATTTTTATTTATTTTATCTAAAGTCTTTGTTTTTGTATTTTCTATTCTATCGTATATAATTTTATTATTTATTCTACCAAAATGTATATCACACGGTTTTTCTTTCATCGTCAAGTGTATCGTTCGGTTATAGACTTCTACTGTCCGCGTTATATTGTCGACTAAATTATTTTTCTCTCGTTCGAAGAGTCTAAGGTTCTCGTTCAAAGTACTGTGGTGTCTTTCTATGTCCGCATTGCTAGTATGTCTGTATGGGGTTGTTAGTCGTATTTCTATCTCACTCTCTTTAAGGTATTGTTGGACTATATAAGAAATGAAAGATCGATCGTTACCAGTTGTTAAGATTTTGGGTTTGGATAAATAAGTAAAAATTTTAGTCATTGCAGTTAGTATATCTGATTGGTTTTTTGTATCTAGTTTTTCTACTGCTATGAATTTTGAGAACTTGTCTATAGAAGTTAAATAGTTACCTTGCCTTGGTATAGGCCAAATATCCATATGATAGGGTTCGTGGGGTCCTGATGGAGTTGGAGTTTTTTCATACGGAAGTTTGATGGGATTTCTTTCAATCTTTAAATTACAAATATCGCAATTGTTTATAACTTTGTTTATTGTTTCACGTAAACTTGGTGCGTAATATTTTCGGAAAGCTTCAAGGTACGTTTTCTCTATACCTATATGATTAAAACTTTTATGTATTTTGTTGATAATTTCTTCTGTCTCTGGAGAATGTAAGTTTTCCAGGTTGATCATAGTTCTATATAAAGTTTGTTTATTATGGTTTGTCTTCCAATAGTTTTGGAATTTCAAAAAGAGTTCATTGTTATCTATGTATTTCTTTAAAGGGAGTTCATCATTGTCAATGTATATTGCATTCGTTACATCTGAGTCACATTCGGATATAATGAAGTCAAAATCTTTGTCTGTAAAATTTTTCCGGATGATTGTTATACATCTTTTGCCTATGTATGGAAATGTTATTTCTTGAGTGTTTTCCGTTGCCATTTTTAAAATTATTTGCCTTTTGAACATGTTGAGTGGTTTCTCGGTAAAAGGTATTAAATTTGAACTATCGCTTTCTACGCTGTGTTGGGTACTGATGAGGTCATCTTCCTCCAAAGCATTTATTTGTTCTTCAATCATTATTCGTGATAGAGCATCGGCAACTTTGTTTTCTTTGCCCTGTATGTACTCTATATCGAAGTCGAATTCTTCAAGTTTTATCTTCCAACGTTGAAGTTTAGAGTTTGGCTCTTTCAAATTTTGTAACCAAACTAATGGTCTATGATCCGTAAGGATCTTAAATTTTCTACCGTATAGGTAATGTCTGAATTGTTTAGTTGCCCAAACAATTGCAAGTAGCTCTTTTTCTATTGTGGAATAGTTACATTCGTGTTTGTTAAGAGTTCTGGACGCGAAACTTAATGGTCCATGTGATTGACTTAGAACTGCGCCAATTGCAAAATTACTAGCGTCAGTTGTGAGTATGAAGTCTTTTTCAAAACTTTTTCTCCCTACCTTGACTACTAGTCTCGCCTAAGTAGCCCCTTAAGCTGTCATCTTTGACTTCCTACTTATTTTCGCCATCATCATCCTTCCCTATCCACCCATCCTCATCCTTTCCGGCCTTTTCTTAATCAAAACTCATGTTTAATTTCCTACCGTTCATTTCTAAACAAATTTATTGGTTTTTATCACGACTATAATAAAAAAAAAAACTATCTTGGCATAAATTCAAATTTACGTTAACCGCACTTGTATCTTGTAACTTTACAAAAATTTAAAGGTAAGAAAAAAAAACAAACAAAAAAAATAAGGTAATTGGTAACTATATGCACTTTTTCAAGATAAAAATTACCGCGTATGCATATGCATTAGCTTCTGTGTGTATATCTATGTTTGACTCACCGTACTTTTCCTTGGACTTTGTAGCTTTGTTAATATTCTGCAATCGCCATTGCATCCGTTGCTGTACCTTGTACCTATACAATTTGCTCGCAAAGAGTTCCAATTAGTTTTATATATAAATTTTGTTATTAAAAAAAATAAAACAGAGTTAATGTTTTTCAAAATTTTTATTCAATTTTTCCTACATCACTCTTTTGTGGTTCGTTAAAGACTACGATGGTAAGATGCTGACCGGAGTAAGTCACCTCGTCATCTTGGGCTATGTGATGTGCATGGGGGTTGAAATATGACCCGATGCACATGTTGAAATGGCATTCCGATGCTCAAGCGATCTCTCGGGTAACTCGGGTATCGCTTGGTCATAAACAATGAAATTTATGGTTTCCAGATTTTGATATGTATGCACTTTGAATTATGGTCGCAGCTGCATCTGGATGGTCTCGATTACACAATACAACCATGTGTTACTCGAGCCTTCTATTGAACATGATGTCATGTTCAATTTCCGGGGTTGGATTTTGGGTTTCTAGAGCATATGTAACTCCTCCCCTCTTTGAATCGTCCATCTGGTGAACCTCGACTGATGGTAGATTCACAGTGGTATTGGTGCTTGATGGCTTATTCTTCAGATAAATCAGTATAATTACGATTGCTATTACAATAATCATTATTAGTGTGAGATTATGCGTTACATTTTCATGACTAAAAACTATATTGGTTAATTCTTTTGTATTATTTGTGGGTTTATAATCTATTAATTCGATATCTGGTATAATTTCATAGTTAGATATAGGAACTATCAAGTCTCCTTGATATTCTTTACGATTGTATGTTTTATTATTGATTTTAATATTACAATTCTTAAACTTGATTAAATAATTTCCTTTGATTGAATATTTTAATTCGTTACAATTTTGTTCTACCATAGTTTTTCCAATATTTTTAATTACTAAAAACTCTCCATTTTCTTTTATTTCAGTTTTATTAAAGTTTATTCTTTTACAATTTTTTAATGGTTTTTGCAAGATTAGATCATTAATACATTGATCTTCAATAGGAATTAAATTTTCAAGTTCCTCATTTGAGTAATAAGATTTATTATTTTTTTCTAGTATAACATTGGTTATTAAATCTAATGTTCTGTTATTAATAGGAAAGTTTTGAATAAAGTATTTGTTATAGAAATCTTTACTGAACTGAGGGATAGCTATGATTATCAATATATTTTCTTTATAGACTGCTAGTTTTATTTTTAAATGTTGTAACTTTTCGAAAGTTATTTCATTCTCTTTTATCTCCTCTAGAGTTAGAATGTCTTGTGTTAATATACCTGTTCTGCTAGTCAAAATGATATCTTCCACCTTTTCTAAAGCATGTTTGACTTCGCTAATCTGATTGTAGAATTCCATTTCCGCTCTGAAATCGTTTAAACTATTTTTCTTATTTTTGAATTCATTAATTAGAGTGGTTCCTCTGTTAACTGTTTCTATCAAGTTTTTAAACCGTTTGTCGAACTGTTTGTTTATTTTAACTTGTTTGTTATTATTGTCTACAAGTGTTTTGCTATTTTCTTCATATGCTCTGAGTCTGTTTTCAATGTCTTCTCTATCGTCTTCGTCCATGGTTCCGTAAAGGAATTTCATGGCTGATCCTACGAAGTTTAATACACCTCTTTTTACAATTTTGTGTGGGATAAGGGTCTTGATTTTCTGTTCAAGTTTATTAATTTCTTGTAACTGTCTGTATGATTTTTCAGGAATAAGTTTGTACTGGTTTTTTAAATCTTTCATAACTTCTTCGTATTTTGTTAAATTGATCACATGGATTATTGTTTTATATTCTTCGATGAAGTTTATAGGTTTACTTTTTATGAGAGCAAATTCTTGATTGATTTCATATAATTGGATTTCCTGATTATGCACTAATATGGTATTGCTAGGATTTGCGTCAGTTTGTATGTCATCTTTATTGTGGAATTTCTTTAATCTCCTAAATTAGTCTTTATGGAGTATTTGTAAATTTCTTTTGGGTTGTATAGTAATTTTCTTTTTTGTAACGTCAATCACTTTAACCTTTTTGTGCCGTGTTTTTAGTTTATTATAATTTTCAGGGTTGTTCACTTTTGTATGGGTTGGGTCGATTTCGATATCTTTCCGATTTTTATTTATTTTATCTAAAGTCTTTGTTTTTGTATTTTCTATTCTATCGTATATAATTTTATTATTTATTCTACCAAAATGTATATCACACGGTTTTTCTTTCATCGTCAAGTGTATCGTTCGGTTATAGACTTCTACTGTCCGCGTTATATTGTCGACTAAATTATTTTTCTCTCGTTCGAAGAGTCTAAGGTTCTCGTTCAAAGTACTGTGGTGTCTTTCTATGTCCGCATTGCTAGTATGTCTGTATGGGGTTGTTAGTCGTATTTCTATCTCACTCTCTTTAAGGTATTGTTGGACTATATAAGAAATGAAAGATCGATCGTTACCAGTTGTTAAGATTTTGGGTTTGGATAAATAAGTAACAATTTTAGTCATTGCAGTTAGTATATCTGATTGGTTTTTTGTATCTAGTTTTTCTACTGCTATGAATTTTGAGAACTTGTCTATAGAAGTTAAATAGTTACCTTGCCTTGGTATAGGCCAAATATCCATATGATAGGGTTCGTGGGGTCCTGATGGAGTTGGAGTTTTTTCATACGGAAGTTTGATGGGATTTCTTTCAATCTTTAAATTACAAATATCGCAATTGTTTATAACTTTGTTTATTGTTTCACGTAAACTTGGTGCGTAATATTTTCGGAAAGCTTCAAGGTACGTTTTCTCTATACCTATATGATTAAAACTTTTATGTATTTTGTTGATAATTTCTTCTGTCTCTGGAGAATGTAAGTTTTCCAGGTTGATCATAGTTCTATATAAAGTTTGTTTATTATGGTTTGTCTTCCAATAGTTTTGGAATTTCAAAAAGAGTTCATTGTTATCTATGTATTTCTTTAAAGGGAGTTCATCATTGTCAATATATATTGCATTCGTTACATCTGAGTCACATTCGGATATAATGAAGTCAAAATCTTTGTCTGTAAAATTTTTCCGGATGATTGTTATACATCTTTTGCCTATGTATGGAAATGTTATTTCTTGAGTGTTTTCCGTTGCCATTTTTAAAATTATTTGCCTTTTGAACATGTTGAGTGGTTTCTCGGTAATAGGTATTAAATTTGAACTATCGCTTTCTACGCTGTGTTGGGTACTGATGAGGTCATCTTCCTCCAAAGCATTTATTTGTTCTTCAATCATTATTCGTGATAGAGCATCGGCAACTTTGTTTTCTTTGCCCTGTATGTACTCTATATCGAAGTCGAATTCTTCAAGTTTTATCTTCCAACGTTGAAGTTTAGAGTTTGGCTCTTTCAAATTTTGTAACCAAACTAATGGTCTATGATCCGTAAGGATCTTAAATTTTCTACCGTATAGGTAATGTCTGAATTGTTTAGTTGCCCAAACAATTGCAAGTAGCTCTTTTTCTATTGTGGAATAGTTACATTCGTGTTTGTTAAGAGTTCTGGACGCGAAACTTAATGGTCCATGTGATTGACTTAGAACTGCGCCAATTGCAAAATTACTAGCGTCAGTTGTGAGTATGAAGTCTTTTTCAAAATTAGGGTGTCTATTTAATAATGTTTCACTCAATGCGATTTTCAGTTTGTTAAATGCATCTACATATTCTTTTTTCTCGTGATCTATTTTTATATCTTTTTTCAAGCAAAGTGTTAGTGGTTTAATGATTTTTGCATAATCCTGAATGAATTTTCTATAATAGCCTGTCAATCCCAAAAAGGATTGGATTTCTTTCACCGTTTTTGGAAATGGAAAATTTTTAATTGTTTGTATTTTTTGGGGATTTGGTTTAATGCCGTCTGGAGTAATAATGTGTCCAAGAAATTCACTTTCTTTTTTGAGGAAATCACTTTTGTTTAGGGATACTTTGAGGTTGACTTGTCGAAGTCTCTCGAAAATTAAATTGAGGTGTTGGATATGTTCCTGTAAAGAGGTTGAAAATATAATGATATCGTCTAGATATACATAGCATATTTTTCCGACATAGTCGCCTAAAACTTGGTTCATCATGCGCTGGAATGTAGCCGGTGCATTTTTTAAACCAAATGGCATTCTAATCCATTCATAATGACCAGAAAGTGTAGAGAAGGTCTTCTCACGGTCTTCAGGATCTATCTCGATCTGGTAAAATCCTTTGGTCAAGTCTAGAGTCGAAAAGTAATTTGCACGACCCATTTTATCTAATATGTCATCGATAAGAGGTATTGGGTATTTATCCTCTTTAGTGATTTTATTCAATTTCCTATAATCTATAACGATTCTCCATTCTTTGTTTCCCATTTTGTCTTCTTTCTTTGGGACTACCCAGATAGGTGCGTTATAAGGAGAAGTAGAGTGTCTAATTATTCCCTGATCTAATAATTCTTGGATTTGTTTGTTCACTTCCTTCTTGTGAACCTCAGGATAGCGATAGATTCTTGTGAAAATTGGTGATGTATCAGTCAAAGGGAGTTTGTGTTTGACATGAGAAGTAAAGGAGAGGTCATCTCCTTTATGGAAGAATACATCTTGATATTCTTTTAAGGTTTTGAGAAATATTTGTTTTTCTTCTTTATTCATGTGATCGGTGTTCTTAGATTCGAACTCGTCAAATATGGTGTCATGTGGCGTTAAGCTATTCAGGTGATGAATTTCCATAGCATATTCTTGTTCGTCGGTTTCATCAAAAAATATTGGGATTTTTATTTTATTTAATTCAAGTGTCTTTGTTTCGTAATCGATCTTGCCTTTATTTGGTAAAAGGATATTGTTACCAATAATGCCGTTAAAGCAAGGACTAAATGTCATTAGTTGAAATATGCAATCTTCATTCACTTTGTATATAAATCTTTCTTTTGGAAACAATGCTTCCTTTGTTATTTGTACTGGGTTACCTACGGTATTTATAGTCAATGGTTTTTTCCTAATTTTAATAAATTCTTTTGGTATGTCTTTTTCGTTGATGATACTATTTGTGGCTCCAGTATCAATGAGCATTCGTAATATTTTACCATTTTTTTCTAGTTTAGTATAGGGCAACCCGGATCTTGATCCGAGGCTTCTATTTGAAAATTTTCTATTCGTATTCCTTGATTATTTGTTTCCATATATCCCGCAGGATTATTTTCTTCTTGTAGATAAGTATTGTCATTTCTTTTATTGTAATTAACTTGACCTGGGATTCTTCTTAATTGTGAACTCCCGGGGTCTACATCCATGGGCTGTGGTTTTGTTTGATTAAAATTTCTATTATTGTTGTTATAATTAAAAGGGGCTCTAAGGTTATTATTACTGTTATTCTGATTATAGTAGTGGTTAAAGGGAGGTCTGAATTGTTGATAATTCTGCCTAAAATTATTACTTCTTTATTGACCTAAGTTATTATTTTGAGAGTTGTTCGAAGGTCTGTAATTTTGTTGGTGTTGGGGTATGTAGATTTTTGGTTGGAAATTTCTACTAGTGTTTTGATTATATGTGTGTACTTTAGTTGGTCTGTCTTCGAAAGGGCTTGAATTTACAAATCCAGCTTGGGTAAGCTCGTGAAGAGCTGCCTGTAAACTTGTAGGCTTAAGTGCGTATAAGATTGTTCGCATGTGAACTGGAAGTTTTTCTTTGAAATTATTAAGTGCTGTTTCATTGCTGTTGACTTCATGTCCTTTTCCCTCTTGGACACTTTTTTGGTTTAGGTCGCATAAGGTCTTTTGTATGTTATAATAGAAGCTAATGACATCACCCTTGAATTGTGTTTGTCTTAAATCTTCGTATAACTGAATACTGTTTTTAAATCCGCCAAAGTTGTTTATAAGCATAGCTTTTATGTCCGTCCACTTTTGGAGGTGGCTATGAATTTCTATACATCTTTTGGCTTTCCCAATAAATTTAGACTTTAAAATATTTATACATATGATCTGGGACTGATCATCGTACTGGTTTAGTGTAGGGACTATAACGTCTACATTTGTGAGAAAAGTGTACAAATCTTCGGTTCTACCGTCGAATGTATTCAATTTCCCAACATATTTTAGAGGATCGAGCGCTTAGCTCTTTTTGAGGGCGGTACTTGAGGGGTCAGTAGCCATATTTATTTTTATTCCTTTAAATTTATTTTCAATAAACTGATAATCAATTCTACCCTCTGATTCACTGCTTTTTATTTTAAAATTATCTTCGCTTTTATCACTTGTATTTGTATTGCTTAGATTTTTAGGTTCTATAAAATTATTATTTATTTTACTGCCCAAACTCAATTCTACTTTACTAATATGCTCAAAATTTGTGAAATTATTTATATTCTTAGTTTCTAAATTATTCTTACGAAGGTTCTCTGGTATAGGTTAGTTTCTGATGTTCGACGCTTACAGCCTCGGTCGAGTCTCGGTGGCACTTTTCATGTTGGCTAACTCGGCCCCTCCCAAAGAACCCCTTCTATAAACCTAAACCTACTAACTAAATATCTAGCTTAAAACGAAGGAGGATGCTACGTAAGTAGTGCACTGGCCCGAGAGAGCGTATCCACCCTCACCTGTTCCTCAAGCCACCAAAATTCGGTGAACTGCTTGACCGTATCGACCCTGTCCCGTTCCGCAATTGCGGTCCTAAAGCGGAGTAGCTCCTGAGCATTGGCGGCGTACCCGTCGTGGATGAGCCGCTTATCCCTTGCGCCGCGGTGGCTGTGGTACAATACCGGCACATCGTCTTTTGTCTGGACTAACCCTTTCATGTCTACATGAAGAAATGCCTCAGGCGGGATAGAGCCAGACCGAAGCGTACTCTCGTGGTACATTAAATTGGGGTAGTAAGCCCCTGAGATTAGGTTATTATCACTGGCCATCGCCCTTGCGACGTGCCTCCGAATCACCTTAATAAGGAAATTGTCAATCCTATTCAGTCGAGGCCCATGGTATAGGGTCCTGTTGGGATAGTATGTTATGTACTGAGGTTCAGGAGTTCTAAACAACCCAAGACAGGCCCTGAGACATTGTCTCTCAAACACCCGAATCTTTTCCATATAGGACGGTGCTATAAAGGCCACGTAGCAAATGACCTTCACCCCGGAATCAAGTTGACTGCTGCGGAACAGTCTCCTTGTTAGAGCGTAGACCTTCCTAGCCCCGGCAAGACAAGCATCTATATGTTTGTCAAAATACAGATACTGGTCGAGCCAGATGCCAAGATACCTCACTAAGCTGGCGCCTTAGCTTATGTGGCCAAAGTCAGTGTTACGACTTGGAGTACTACTTTGCCTTTCGCTGTTAGTATCAATGACGGCTTTCTTTCTTGGTGGTACAATGGCTAATTATTACTAATTATTTTCGAATGTAACGCACACTTCGGGGTTCCTACTCGTTTTTCGGACAGCCCTGTGCGATGCACTAGTGCTGCCTTGAAATAGAAACTTGCGTTCTATTGCTGCCTACCGATAAAAAGCATTCTTTTTATTTAGATGATAAAGCACTGAACACTTAAACTACCTCAAATTTGCTCCTTTTTCGGGTTAAGGTGCTTGGTTATCCAATGGAAACAAGTCTGGCGTTGCTTACATATAAAAATATCAAACACACTTTTCAAATTCTTTTAATTATTGCTTTTAAGAATGGCCGTTGCTTTGTACGCCAGCTGAATTTAAAATAAATGAAAATTGAATATCTTATTAGCCGTCAATTTCAGCAGATTTCTGGAAAGCTGGCTACTTGGAAGTTTTTAACCGCTCGTCTCGCAACGATTTGCGATTGAAGCTAACTCTCATTTGGATAGAGTAATAGATCGAGTATCTATCTCCTCCCAGTATGATCGTTCAAAACGTTAGTCGAAAAGTTCTGTTACAAACCCTGGCGCATTTAAGGGTTGATAAAGCCATGGAATACTAATTCATAATCCTCTCAATTCAAAATTTCAAAATAACAGAAAGCTATGTCTTATAATATCTACATCCGAGGCCTCTCATATATTGGTGCTAAAAGAAACTTTCATATTGACGCAGTCCGAGGCACTAAGGTCCATTTACTGAATTCAAACAATTATTCGCCAAATATTTGTATCATCAGCCAACAGCATATTATGTATATCTTTTGTATTTGAGAGCATTTTTATAGGGGCCATAAGTCCTAAAATCAAAAATTTGTCAACGGAACTATATACTGTGCCATAAACATCTTTAAAATAAAGAAGTACATATTTGTTGGTTCCCAACAAATGACACCACGATCCGGCAATTGGTGGCCAGCGCCATAAAAGTTGTGCATTGGAATAGACATTGATATGCATCCTGTTTCAGCTGCAATCACAGCTCGCACATAATCAATGTCTAGCCCAATGTGCACTTTAATATTAGCGCACCAATTAACCACGAAAAAAGCAACGACCGAGGAAACATAAAGAAATAACACGATGCGAAAACCAATAACTACCGAACAAGACAAAAAACACGAGAAACTAAACGTCAGATGGGCAACGTGCAAGAACGTTGCGAAGTATGCTATCTCCCTCTAACACACAAACGTTGCAAGCAGCTTACTCAGTGTTTCGAAAATCGGTAATTAATTATGGCCGAATCAGCAAAGTGAAATCGCAAGCTTTCGGAGACATGAGTGCATCACACTCCAACCAACAGCCGCAATAGGAAAAATGCAATCCTCTCTAGGAATGTGTGTCGAGATGGTTCATTGACCCCGGACGGTGCGATCAGCTGCGCGAAACGAAATGGAAACAGAGATTTCTTGGAAGGGTGCAAACCAATCTGGACACATTCGCTACTCGCTCCAATATTTAAAAACTTCGGTCATTGGGGATGCTGCGCGGTTAATTCAGCATCTTCCGATTGATGGAAAAAATTATTCATCTGCTTGGTCAATCCTAACCGAAAGATTCCAAAACAAACGAAAGTTGGTAAATACGCAGTTGCGCATCTTAATGGAGCAGCAAAAGCTGACACACGAATCAGCAGCCCGTCTTAAATCGCTGCATGATACGACAGTCGAATGCATTCACGCACTCTCTAACCTGGGGATAGCAGTCGAAGCATGGGATTGCATCCTCATTTACGTTATTTATCAGAAACTTCCTCCTCAGGCACAAAGAGATTGGGAAGATAAGTTAGGGACGTCTAAGAGTCTCCCAGATTGGAAGACATTTTCTTCATTTATTGAAGGTCGGTTCAGCTCCTTAGAGAATATGTTGGAAGTTAATGGATCCTCTAAGCAGCAAACGCCGTCGACATCTTTTCGAAAATCCACGAATTCCTATCACATCAATACCCCACCCTCGAACAAGCAATTCCTCTGCCGCCTGTGTAAGGCCTCTCATGGCATTCGGCATTGCAAACTTTTTGCGAACATGGACGTTAAAACGCGGAGTGAGGTAATTAAGAAGAACGGAATTTGTTCAAATTGTTTAGGATATGAACATCATGCATCCACTTGCAATAGCAGCAACCGATGCTGTAAATGCGGGTTAAAGCACCACACCATGTTGCATTTTGAACCAAAGAGCGTGCACAATGCCAACAACAATCAGCATAACACATCTCTTACTGCACAATATCAACCCAACAACTCTCAATACAACGCTCATTTGGTTCAAAATCCGAATCATCAAATTCCGTCGAATAATTGGAGCAGTGAGCAACAGTGCGCTACAACATCTCAGCACTTCAATTCGCATTTCAACCAAATGCGAACCAAAGCTTTGCTAGCCACAGCGCTAGTCAAGGTGTATGCATCGAACGGAACTCATCATGTTCTTAGAGCTCTTATCGATCCTGGCTCAGAGGCAACATTTGTCACCGAGAATGCGGTCCAGTTGCTTAATCTGAGGAAGCAACGAACATTGGCAAATGTTACTGGTTTGGGACAAACATCAACGGGTATCGCAAACCATCAGGTCGAATTCACGATTTTTTCTTTTACCAATCCCTTGTTCTCTCTTGATATCAGGGCGTTTGTCTTTTCTCAACTAACCTCTCTGTTACCAACCCATCAGTTTTCCTCTTCTACGTTGCAACACTTTGCAAAACTATCGTTGGCAGATCCTTCGTACAACGTTCCCGGGAAGATTGACCTTCTGATAGGCGCCGACGTATATGCATCCATTATTCTGGAGGGTTTGGTTAAGGGTCAAAACGGATCCCCAGTGGCTCAACTGACTGAGCTTGGGTGGATTCTGACCGGAATCACTCAATCGGATTCACAATCCACCACCATAACAGTTCAGAACCACCATAATTCGTTAGACTTGCAGCTTAAGGAATTCTGGGAGTTGGAAGAAAACCTGGATGAGAGGAAACTGACGGTGGAGGAGCAGAAGTGTCAACAACACTTTCAGCAGACATGTCAACGAAGAAGCGACGGCAGATTTGAAGTTCAGCTGCCCTTCAAGGAGAACCTCCGACCAAACCTTGGTAATTCCAAAAGAGCAGCAATGGCACGATTCTTCCAGATTGAAAGACGCCTGGCATCAAGCAGAAAACTGAGGGACGCATACACTGCCTGCATCAACGAATATGCAACATTGGGGCACATGCAAGAAGTCACACTGAACGTGGATCATCGAGGTGGACAACACTACTTCTTGCCACATCATGCTGTCTTCAAGGAGTCAAGTAGCACAACAAAACTCCGCGTTGTCTTCGACGCCTCTTGTAAAACTTCAACTGGAGCTTCTTTAAATGATCACTTAATGGTGGGCCCCCGTCTGCAAAGGGACATCATTGACATTATTGCTCAGTGGAGAGTTTTCAAGGTGGCTATGGCAGCTGACATCAGCAAGATGTACCGCCAAATTTAGATGGCATCACAGGATACAGTGTACCAACTCATTTTGTGGAGATCATCGACGGAAGAGCCCATAAAAACGTACGCACTCAATACGGTCACGTTTGGAACGGCATCAGCACCATACTTGGCAGTTCGCGCTTTACATCAGGCGGCGATAGAAGTGGCCGATACTCATCCTCATGTGGCCAAGGCGCTGACCGAGGGGTTCTACGTGGACGATTTTTTATATGGGTCCGACAACGAAAAGGACGCCATTATTTTACAGAGAGATGTTCTAGCGGCTTTAAAGTTTGCTGGATTTCCTCTCAGAAAATGGGCTAGCAACTCATTAACAATTTTGGAGCAGATACCTGAAACTGAAAGGGAAGTGAATCTCCCGCTTAATTTTGATTCACCGGATGCCATTAAAACATTGGGGATTCAGTGGCATCCAGCAAAAGATATATTCACTTTTAAAATACACTTACCCCAGGTGGAAAGATACACGAAGCGATCCATACTAGCAGACATCGCCCGCCTTTTTGATCCTCTTGGATGGATAGCCCCGTGTATTATCAAGGCGAAGTTGATAATGCAACAACTCTGGATGAAGGAACTGTCCTGGGATTCATCAGTAACTCCGGAAATAGAAGAAACTTGGGGACGATTACGCAACAGTCTGGTGAAACTTGAGGCCATCCAGGTACCTCGTTGGGTCCAATACAAGAACTCGTCTCAAGTCCAACTACATGGCTTCAGCGACGCGTCGGAGAAGGCATATGCAGCGGTCATTTATGCAAGAGTAGTCAAAAACGGGCAGGAGCACATTTCGTTGATAACTTCAAAAACAAGAGTTGCTCCGATCAAGTGTGTATCCCTTCCACGCTTGGAGCTCTGCGCAGCACTCTTATTGGCGAAACTCCTGCATAGAATGTCGACCGCTATGCCCTTCAAGCAGGTGGAGACATTTGCGTGGTCTGACTCCATGATCACCTTAGCATGGATCAGAGGGAGCCCACTTATTCGAACCACCTTCGTGGCCAACAGGATAACCGAAATCCAAGCTCTTACCGATGTCACTAGCTGGCGACACGTTGGTAGCAAAGAAAACCCGGCAGACATTGGATCGCGAGGACTAGCACCGGAAGAGCTCATCGGAAACGAACTGTGGTGGCACGGACCGAGATTTCTTCCAAACTTCTCTTCAACAAACCTTTCAGCAGCAACCGTTAGTGAAACAGAGTGTGAAACTAAGGCAAACAAGACGATTGCAAGGAAGCCATCGTTTTACGAAAAAACTCTATCGACTCCGTTGACAACCTTTGCTCAAGTGGTATCGCACTGCGTTATAGTCAGCAACCTGTTTCAGAGGCACTCCTCCTTAAAACGCCTCATTCGCTGCGTAGCCATATGGCGGCGATACATCGACAATTTAAGGTGCGTGGAGAAAAGGAGGGTCTTAAATGTTTACCCACTTACGGCGGACGAGTTGCTATCATCTCATAGTCAAATAATAAAGATCGTCCAAAACGAATTATTTCCCGACGACATTAAAGCTCTTAGGGATAAAAAATCATCACCTAAAGGAAGCCTGATTCGCAACTTGAATCCTTTCCTAGACGGTGATGAAATATTACGTGTCGGAGGTCGCTTAACGAAGGCGCCAATCCCCTTTCATCAACGACATCCCATAATATTAAGGGAATCACATAGCCTTTCAAGGTTAATTGTTAGCGATGTGCATCAACAAACTCTTCATGGCGGCCAGCAAATGATGATGGCTGAAATCAGGAGCACCTACTGGATAACCAACCTGAAGAGACTGGTGAAGTCAACAATCCATAAATGCGTCCGATGCCATCGCTACAATGCAAAAATGCAACAACAACTCATGGGAAGCTTACCAACGGAACGAGTCATGGTCTCCAGGCCATTCACCAACACTGGCGTGGACTACGCTGGGCCTGTAGAGATAAAAACATGGAAGGGTAGATGCAACAAGTTAACTAAGGGATATATAGCTGTTTTCCTATGTCTAGCCACGAAGGCAATACACATTGAGCTGGTAAGTGATCTGAGTGCTGCGGCATTTATTGCGGCATTTAGAAGATTTGTGGCAAGGCGAGGAAGCTGTGCCAACATGTTCAGTGATTGTGGCACAAACTTCAAGGGGGCACACAATGAACTACGCAAGGATAGCAAATTCATATCATCCGAATGGTCAGCAGAAGTCGAAACCACCCTTGCTTCCCAAGCCACGACGTGGCACTTCAACCCCCCCTCATCACCACATTTTGGAGGTCTTTGGGAAGCAGGGGTCAAATCGATAAAGCACCACATTAAAAGAACAATCGGGTCTTCCAAGTTGACGTTCGAAGAATACGCAACGCTCCTCGCACAAATTGAAGCTTGCCTTAATTCAAGCCCATTGTGTCCCATCACATCCGATCCCGACGACCTAACAGTATTGACACCTGGTCACTTCCTGATCGGAGCACCACTTCGAACACTACCGGACCGAAATCTAAGCGACCGAAACATCAACTGTTTAGACAGGTGGAAATATCTGCAGCGGTTGACTCTCGATTTTTGGAAGCAATGGAGCACGACGTACCTCCATCAGCTCCAACAACGACCGAAATGGCTTCAAGTAAATCCGAATATCAAAGTAGGAGATCTTGTCGTTGTAAAGGAGGACAATCTACCACCATCATCTTGGCTACTCGCACGAGTTATGGAACTGCACCCCGGCTCGGATGGTCTGACGCGCGTGGTGACCATAAAAACCGAAAAATCGACACTAAAACGCCCGATCGCCAAATTATCCCCTTTGCCGGTATGTACCCCCTCGAACGAACAGTAAACCCACACAAGACTATTCACATAAAAAAATAATAATAATAATAATAACGCCCATGAGCCCTTAAAAATAATCACATTGAACTATTGAATATAATACCTATGAATTATCCCATGTCTGTATAAAAACCAAATTCACATTTAACCGCCAAACACATCAACACACATCACATCACATAATCGAAAACAAACCCTTAAAACAACAAACCCCTAAAACAACAAACCCCAACCATTGACCAACTCACCCTCTAGGGTCTAGGCACATCCAAGTCCTAATAGGAAAATCCTCATTTGCAGCTAACTAGACATAATTTCCAATTTGTAACTTTGACAAAACCAAATTACTAATTTATTGTTTTGTATTTTTCCGGCACCCACGAACTTTGGACCATGGACGAGAAATCCACGCAAGACACCGATTCAAACATTGGAGACAAACTAAGGCAACCCGCAACAACAACACTAGATGCAAAATCACAAAAAGACAACAATGCATCTCAATCATGTTTTCCGAGCTGGAACTCGACGCCCTGAGGTGGGGAGCATGTTGGTTCCCAACAAATGACACCACGATCCGGCAATTGGTGGCCAGCGCCATAAAAGTTGTGCATTGGAATAGACATTGATATGCATCCTGTTTCAGCTGCAATCACAGCTCGCACATAATCAATGTCTAGCCCAATGTGCACTTTAATATTAGCGCACCAATTAACCACGAAAAAAGCAACGACCGAGGAAACATAAAGAAATAACACGATGCGAAAACCAATAACTACCGAACAAGACAAAAAACACGAGAAACTAAACGTCAGATGGGCAACGTGCAAGAACGTTGCGAAGTATGCTATCTCCCTCTAACACACAAACGTTGCAAGCAGCTTACTCAGTGTTTCGAAAATCGGTAATTAATTATGGCCGAATCAGCAAAGTGAAATCGCAAGCTTTCGGAGACATGAGTGCATCACACTCCAACCAACAGCCGCAATAGGAAAAATGCAATCCTCTCTAGGAATGTGTGTCGAGATGGTTCATTGACCCCGGACGGTGCGATCAGCTGCGCGAAACGAAATGGAAACAGAGATTTCTTGGAAGGGTGCAAACCAATCTGGACACATTCGCTACTCGTCTATCAACCCACTCTAACTAGCCTAGCTAACCTTTTCTTGTAAGCTCACATTTAGAGCAATTGAAATAAAAGTATTTTTTTATAACGTTGTGTTTTACACAACTTTTTTTCTTGTCCGCTGCTTCAACAAAGCACGGACGTTATTCGCTTTGGGCAGCAACTCAGCTCAAATCAATATTATTTCGAACAATTCTGTCTTGTTGGGGTTTTAAAATTTTATCTGTGAAATATATTTACGCTTCACATATAATTTTAAATAGCCAATTACTATGAGTAAGTGCTCATATAGGTAAAGGTTTCTTATTTATTTTTTGACCTTTTCTATCCAATTTTTTTTTTTTCTTAAATGAGCTGACCTCAAAACAATATTGTTCAATACATTCCTTCTTTAAATAGCCATTAGAAACCTGCCTCACGCACTCTGATTATGTATGACAATTCCAAACCAGAGAACTAAATAAAAATACTATACATGTATACGAGGGTTTAAGAGAAATACGATGAAAGATCATCAGCCCATCCACCGTAAAATTTGCACGACCAAGCTACCCTTTGATCAAGGTAGTCAAATTCATCTCCATTCGCATATTCAAAAACTGACATTCACATCCACAATTGTAGATATTAATTTAAATCGATTGTATCATTAAATTGTTGGTCATGAAGTTATACAAATACCACAAATACATACAAATACAACAAAAAGATTTACTTGAAATAAATTCCATATGCATTCAAATATCTACAAGAAAGGGCACTACCGATTTTTATAAAAATTCATACTTAGAGTAAAATTGATGTTTTCAATATTGTAATATTCAATTCGAATCCTAGAAAACGCTATTTTATCTCGAAAACACCATTTTTGATTTGGATTAAACTTTAAAAGCCAAGTAATGCTTACATTCCGAACAATATCTTATACTCAGTTTTCAGCAATAGTATTTATCAAACTAAATATTGCAAGAGTTGTTACTTTAACGATTTTGATCAACATACATTTACATATATTTAGTATAATACAAAATTTCTAATTAAGGTCCCTTACTTAGTTTTTCTCAAAAAAATCTAATAAGTCTGTTTTTTAATCCCAATCTCCCTTCAAGATATCAGTTTATCGTGAACCCTATTTCCAATTCCAATCACATTAAACTAGCAGATCGGAAAACAGAAACTCCTGCTACGTTGGCTTAAAAATAGTTCATTAGATGCTTAGAACTCTCTAACCAGAACTTGCGAAAATTTCCTCTCACTGAGAGCTAAAACTTATGAAAACTCATATTGTTATGTGTAAGGTAGTGCCATATAAAATCAATAACATAAAAGTGAAATTTATTTAACGTTACCTATTCTTAAATTTTGTGTACGGGTGATTCTGAACTTTTTACCTTCGTACCAATTTACTCAACCAAACTTTCGATGAACGACAAAGTTTCGTGCGACTCAATCGTACACTTTATTTTTCAATTTCTTTATTATATATATATATATATACACATATTTATATATAGTATATATATATATTCATGTGTTTACAATTTTAAATTACATAATGTACGACTATCCAAACTATCTATCTATCCAGAACCGTTAAGTTTGGTCAAATAAAGACATTTCTACTCCGTGCATGATTCACAGAAATAGGTACATATAATTAGACAATGCACCAAATTGCTTTTGTTAGATGGCCGCTGTTCTTCCGCCGAGTAACCTTGAAAAGTTATTTTTGTTGTATTTTCTCGCCACTAAAACAATCCTTCTAAGGTTTGTTTCTATTTTTGGATGGGCACTGATGTCTTGATTGTTTTCACTGTTAACTGTAGCGGTGATTAAATACGGAATCGCATGCACAACAGAGAGATGTGCACATGTGTAAGTATAGTTTGCATGTGCAATGCAGAAGCATTGGCTGCGACAACTGCTTATTAGGATATTTTCTGAAAAAAAGTAATTGTTGTGAGAATATGCGTTTCCTAAAAGCTAATTCTAATCGGTTTAAAAGTGTTCATATAAAATTGAAGCAGCGGCATATGGGAGTCATTTGCTGTTGAGTTAGGTGGCCGACGCGTTTTATTTTTTATTGCATTTTTGAGGTGAATACATTTATTTTGAATATTAAGAATTATACGTTAAACTTTTTAAGTGGGTTTTGTAAAAAATTGTTGTGTTAGTTTTTATTTTATTTGTTGTGTAATACTTTAACTTTAACTGTGAAGTTATTTAACTTACAGCGGTTAGGAATTTCACAAACTCGTAAAAATGTGTGATGATGATGCGGGTGCCCTCGTCATCGATAACGGATCTGGTATGTGCAAGGCTGGGTTCGCTGGAGATGACGCTCCAAGAGCTGTGTTTCCGTCCATTGTTGGCCGGCCAAGGCATCAGGGTGTGATGGTTGGTATGGGTCAAAAGGACTCGTACGTTGGTGATGAAGCTCAAAGTAAGAGAGGTATTCTAACATTGAAATACCCAATTGAGCATGGTATCATTACTAATTGGGACGACATGGAAAAAATTTGGCATCACACCTTCTACAATGAACTGCGTGTGGCTCCAGAGGAACATCCAGTTTTGTTAACTGAGGCTCCACTTAACCCAAAAGCAAATCGCGAAAAGATGACTCAAATTATGTTCGAAACATTCAACTCACCAGCCATGTATGTTGCCATTCAAGCAGTTTTGTCTCTGTATGCTTCAGGTCGTACAACTGGTATTGTGTTGGATTCTGGTGATGGTGTTTCACACACCGTACCAATCTATGAAGGTTTCGCTTTGCCCCATGCTATCCTTCGTTTAGATTTGGCAGGTCGGGACCTAACAGATTATCTTATGAAAATCCTTACGGAAAGGGGCTACTCGTTTACTACAACAGCGGAGCGGGAAATTGTAAGAGACATTAAAGAAAAGTTGTGCTATGTAGCGTTGGATTTTGAACAAGAAATGGCTACAGCCGCAGCATCTACTTCACTGGAAAAATCATACGAATTGCCTGACGGGCAAGTAATTACAATTGGAAACGAACGTTTCCGCTGCCCAGAAGCACTTTTCCAGCCTTCATTCTTGGGTATGGAATCCTGCGGCATTCACGAAACTGTATATAACTCAATCATGAAGTGTGACGTCGATATTCGCAAGGACTTGTACGCCAACTCTGTGCTATCCGGTGGTACCACCATGTATCCAGGTAATTCATATTTTAAAATTTGTACTAAGCCAGAGAATGATTTTTTTAATTTCTTTGTTAGGTATTGCTGATCGAATGCAAAAAGAAATTACCGCACTGGCACCATCAACTATCAAAATTAAAATTATTGCACCACCTGAAAGGAAATACTCTGTATGGATTGGTGGCTCGATCTTAGCATCTCTATCTACTTTCCAGCAGATGTGGATATCTAAACAAGAATATGATGAATCAGGTCCAGGAATTGTTCATCGCAAGTGCTTCTAAGTCATTAATAATTCTACAAGCATGACTTTCTTCAATGTGAATTCAAACCTTCCAAACAAAATACTGCTTTAAAAAAATGTACCATCAATACAAAATGTATACCTTCGATAGGAAAATTTTAAATATGAGTAAAAACTTAAAAACAAGGAATTTTGTTCGATAACATGAAATTATTTTTTTATGTATGCAAGCACATGCTCTTCTCATTATATTTCTTTCTTGAATTCACTAAGAGAGCCACTCTTACTCTGTCAAACATCTGCATCTTTACACTTAATATGAAGAAAATGGTGAATGAATTCGGATAATAGTATATTAATCAAGGGAATTTTTAAATACCATTTTAATACATAAACTATTTACATAATGGTTTATTTTAAAAACTATTAATTAATATAGAACCAGAATCCATGCAGCGCAGTGGCTAAGTGGTTAGTGTGTTGGACTACTAAGCGAGGGGTCCCAGGTTCGAATCCCGCAAAAAACCCAAATTCCAACTTAGGGTTTTTTCCACTGCGCCGCCTCTCGCGAAGGTCTGACAAACATCCGAGAGTATAACTGTCTTTAGAGCTTCTCAATTAGCCGTTTGGAATCGGCATAAAATTGTAGATCCCTTCCATTCGTTCCAAAAATGAAACTCACACAAAACGAATGGTTGTGAGAAGCTAGGCCTTGGGTCCCTACGGACCTGTTGCGCCAACTATATATATATAGAATCCATGCATTTGCCCGATTTTGTAATAAAATCGTATATCGGAAATGCTATATGCTTGCAGCTGTGTAAGAAAAAAAAACGAACTATCAAAAGCATTAGGTGAGAGAAAATGTGTGCCCATTGACTTAAGATAGGCTAAAATATTTTCACGCTGATCACAGCTAATAGGCGGTGCTCTCTGCTCTGTCCCACAAAGATTGTCAGTAAGTACAGCAAAGACAGAATGTTTGGCTCTCAGTCGTGTTGCAGTAGCAATTGCAAAGCTGTGACTCGTTAAATCTATTACTGCTTTGCCATTGTATGCTTGACAAATCTCCACGATTCGGAGAGGTTAACCATGTGCGAATTTAAAAAATGGCGTGAGTACGAGGTACATGATGTTCACTTCTCAGGTAGTATAAGTGTCTTTTGTGAGAGTATCAGTTGCGCATGACAACCAATCACACAGTATCACTTTTACGGTCTTGCGCGTGACATTTTGCTAACGACAAAAGTGACCGATGCCTGACAGGAGATCACACGGCCAAACACGCATGATAAAATTGATACCCATGACATTTTCAATGCAGAGCCTTTTCAATTCCAAACAAAATTGTATGGCTTGGCAGTATAATTAGATTTACATGTATACGTTTACTGAAAAATGACAAGCACACGATTTGTTCAGTTGAAAAAAAAATTTGGTGTTTTCAATTGGGATTATCAGATACTGCTCTCAATTTTCAGAATTTTTCTTATTATTGGTGTTTATCTGTATTTGGAGTATGTGTAGCTGCAGCACCTTGTTTACGTGTTTTCTGTAAATCTGAAAAGAAATCAATATTCGGAAAGTGCTATATCGATTCCAAGAAAGATTGAGATTTTTTTTTTTTTGATACCAATCGAAAGTAAATAACTATCTAGGGTAAGAAAATAAGTACAGTAACTGAAGGAACATTTATTCATTGTGAAAAAGTTACGAAGTACCAGATGAATTCAGGCTAAATGGCTCAGAGACAAAAAAACTTTCTTGATATTTTAGGCATAAACATTTAATACCGCGGACAACCAAAATAGATTTTGAAAACTATGTAATTTCGATTAACGGAGAAAGAATTGATTTCAAGAGACTTGATTGCCCCTACTTGATTGTTGGTAAAACGGCTTCGTCAATAAGCAAAATATGCGTGACCGAACGCTTCATGAAACAGCATCATCCGCAAAAGGACACGGTTTGGTGCGGTTTTTGGTTGTTTTTTTTTTTTTTTCGTCGATGAAAATGACCGCCACGTTGTTCTGTATTCGCTACAGAGACATGTTGGAACGTTATTTCTCTGAGCAATTGCATGAATTGGACAAGTGATATGTGGTTCCAACAAGACGGCAACACAGCGGGTGCAAAAATTCAGTTATTGAAGTCTCAGTTCGATGAACGTGGTATCTCGAGAAAATGACCCGTCTATTGGCCGCCGAGATCTTGTGATTTAACGCCTCTTTATGGGGCTATATTAAACCATTAGTAGCAGTGGCTTAGTGGTTCGAATCCCGCAAAAACCCAAATTCCAACTTAGGGTTTTTTCCACTGCGCCGCCTCTCGCGATCGTCTGACAAACATCCGAGAGTATCGGCATAAAATTGCAGATCCCTTACATTCGTTCCAAAAATGAAACTCACACAAAACGAATGGTTGTGAGAAGCTAGGCCTTGGGTCCCTACAGACCTGTTGCGCCAACTATATATATATATTAAACCATTGCTCTATCCCAACAAGCTGGCGACGTTAGAGGAGCTCAGAGCCAATATTGAACGAGAAATAGCGGCCGTATGGGTCACATGTGCGGCCGAGTCTTCGAAAATTGGGTTCCACGTATCGACCGCTACATAGTTACCGGTGGTGGACACATGAACGAAGTCTAATTCCGTTCATAAATATTTTAATAGTAATTCCAGCCAATAATCATTTTTTAGATATCTCAAGTGTTTGCATTTTATTTAGAAAAAAAAATTGATAAGTCCTTAATGAAAGACCCCTTACTTATACATAAGAACCACTACCACTTCAGGAAAGCTTACTTTCAACACTCGATTTTTCCAAATTAAATAAGGAAGAATTTGAAAATTTAAAAAAAAAGTATTAAAACGGAAAAAGAGAGGCAAGTTGAGGAAATGCTCGATCAGGGTATTATCAAAAAAATAAATTCTCCCTACAACAGCCCGATATGGATAGTTCCAAAGAAAATTGAAAACTCTTGGTAACAGAAATGGAAACTAGTAATCGACTATCGGAAGCTCAACGAGATCCCTCTAACCGACAAATTCCCAATTCGAAGAGTTGTAGGGGCGCTGACGAACTTCCCACACGACACATATACACTCACATTAACGAAACAATACCAACTATACAGATCAACATAAACATACCTTACCTGCATTTATAATTACGCTACACCAAATTACTAAATATTCATAACACAATACATTTGTTACAACATACAAATCACTACTCATGAAAACAATATCATAGATGGCTGTGAGATTCCAAGAAAAATATAAAATTTTGCTCTTGAACTGTTTTTTTAAATAACATAAAAGCAAAAGCAATAGCTAAATCAAAAAAAAAATATACATATGTATAAAAAGTGAAAAATAAAGACTATTACAAAAACAAAAACTTATCTACTTTCCATCTGCAATGCCTTTAGTGGATCCTCACCGTTTCAAGTTTGTGTTTGTGTAAATTTTTTTTTTACTTCATTTTATCCTATTTTTTTTTTGTTGCATTCCATTAAGTATTTATTATGAAATGAGGAGAATGAAACTTAAAGGTACTGTGGCATAGATGTGAAGAAACATAAAACTGTGGGTTTATGTCATCATAAAGTCTGATAAAATGAAGTTAATAATTCCCCATACAAAATGCATATCAGGTTAAATAAAATAATTTTGGTAATATTCAATTTGTTAGCGCAATATTACCATAGTAACGTAATTTGAATATAACTCATCTTAGATTATAACCTATTTTTGATGGAATGCAATTTACCGACCACTAAAATATAAGCAATTGTATAACTAATTTTAATTCAAGGGGCATAATATCTCCGAGTTGCTGACGGTTGGTTTTAATGATTGTCTAGATGTCGCTTTTTCGCTTATATCAAAAAACAACGTAATTTTCAAAAATTAAGTTTTTAAGTATGTATTATATACTTAAAAGTTAGGGCGGAAACTAGTCTTGCTTAAATTCTATACCTTAGTGTTTCTAGAATAATAGTTTTTCCTCTCTCTTTGTAAATATTTGATTTTTTTTCTTTTCAATAACATTTGTTTGAATTTTCGTTTAATATAAATAGTTTTGTCAATAATTTGTGTTTCAAAAGAAATTGTTGTTGTCAATTATCTATATATGTATTTATTAATCGCCGACACAATTTTTTCAGGACATATTAACCCTACTTTTTATACCAAATTGAAGCGTACTCATAGATCGGTCGAAAAGAATAATAATTTCAAAAAAGTGTTTGCAAAATAGGTAAAAAATGTTTTTAAATTACCTTGGTTACAACAACAACACTGAAAGAAAGAAAGAAAGATATTATTACGGCCTCGCTATATCTGCGGCCGGTGTCACGTATGAATGGTGTGTGTCAAGCGAGGGAAGAGAGAAGAGAATACGCGCAGGAGTAGTTGGATTAGTCATATATTTCTTTCAGTGGAGGAAATTTTGTGAGTGTGTGCGCTAAAATCTGTTTCTCTCTCTGTAGGTACATTTTGTGCTGTGTACTTTTTCGTTCTTTTTTGTCAAGCACCTTTTGTGCCTTGTGTTGTTTTTTTTTGCTATATTTTTAAAATTGAACTACAGTTTTGTGCATGCTCGGAACTATTATTTTCATTACATTAACGAATTTGTTCGGAACGAAGTTCACCGGGGCAGCTAGTTATTAATGTGTGATTTCCATAGTAACGGCAGTACATTCACGTTCAAAGGGAATTACATTTATAATGAAAGGTTATGAATTATCTATACATATAAAGGGTGATTTTTTAGCTGGTTTGGTTTTGGCAACACTGGTTTTGACAGCTGACGTGTGTTTAGTACCTTGTGTCACTGTCAAACAGCTTCAGTTTGGTTTGCAATTTAACCATGGATCGTCTTACAAATGAACAACGCTTGCAATTTATTGAATTTTACTATCAAAATTCGTGCTCGGTTCGAAATGTTCATCGCGCGCTGCTTCCATTTTATGATCGGCATTCTCGACCTTCTGAGCAGTCTATTCGGAAGATTGTGACCAAATTTCGCACCAAATTTACTTTGTTGGACATTAAACCACCAACACGTTTACGTACTGTGCGTAGTGAAGAAAATATTGCGGCCGTATCAGCTAGTGTGACAGAAGACCGCGAAATGTCGATTCGGCGCCGTTCCCAGCAGTTAGGCCTTTGTTACAGCACTACGTGGAAAATTTTGCGGAAGGATTTGGGCGTAAAGCCTTTTAAGATACAGCTGGTGCAAGAACTAAAGCCAGCCGACCTACCACAACGCCGAATTTTTGGTGAATGGGCTCTTGGAAAGCTGGCCGAGGATCCGCTTTTTTATCGAAAAATTGTGTTCAGCCATGAGGCTCATTTTTGGTTGAATGGGTACGTAAATAAGCAAAATTGCCGAATTTGGAGTGAAGATCAGCCAGAAGCATTGCAACAGCTACCAATGCATCCCGAAAAAGCCACTGTTTGGTGCGGTTTATGGTCCGGCGGCATTATTGGGTCATAGTTCTTCAAAGATGATGCGAATCGCAGAGTTACTGTCAATGGTGAACGCTACCGAGCGAGGATAACAAAATTTTTTTTGCCCGAAATGGAAGTTCTTGACTTGCATGATATGTGGTTTCAACAAGACGGTGCCACATGCCACACAGCACGCGAAACAATGGCGCAATTGCTAGGCGAGTTTGGTGAACAGTTAATTTCACGTTTCGGGCCGGTCAATTGGCCGCCTAGATCGTGCGATTTGACACCATTAGATTATTTTTTGTGGGGGTATGCCAAGGCTAATGTGTATAGGGACAAGCCCGCTTCGATTGACGCACTGGAAGCCAACATCCATGCATTCATTCGTGAGATACCGGCCGATATGTGTGAAAGAGTATGCCAAAATTGGACTCAGCGGATGGGCTACCTGAGACGCAGCCGCGGTCAACATTTGCATGAAATTATCTTTAAACATTAAATTGCAAGGTTCAAACTATCGATTCAAATAAATATTTCATTCATTTTTTCGAATTAATAAAACTGTAGGCTTTTTCATGTGTTGACGGTTGGCGTGAAAACTGCTGCACAGATTTCGATGAAACTTTTTCTGGAATGTTCCTTAAGATAGGCATAGGCTATTCCTTTCATTGCCATGCCAATTTTTTTTTACCAAAATGTGTTTTTTATTCCGACTTTTACTGCCTTTTACTCGCCATTACCCAAACAATTCTTAATCAATGCAAACAAAACAAAATTCTTAAGGGAGCCAACACATAACTATTTCAAGCCATCAGTCAGCTTTCTGTGTCATCTAGAAGCTAAGCTACAACCCAAAATCTAACATGAAAAAACTAAATTTATTTTCTCAAATCGAAAATTATCAGCAACCGTTATTCTTGATCGTTGTTCTGGTTTGGGGTGGTGGGCTGGCGCAGGCTCACATCGCGTACGCGATGATGGGCAGGAAGTATGGTGGTGTAAATTCAAATGAACAAAAACTGCGTGAAGTTTTCTCCGATTAAGTGAAACGAAAGAGAAGTATGCGATGTGAATGGGGATGTAATGTAATTTATATAAATATAAAAGAGAATGACATCCGTGTGTGCGCATAACTCGAGAACGGATTGTTCGAATTTTACGATTTTAAGCTTGTTGGATTCATATTGGCCCAAATAAGGACATATAAAGGGTGATTTTTTAGCTGGTTTGGTTTTGGCAACACTGGTTTTGACAGCTGACGTGTGTTTAGTACCTTGTGTCACTGTCAAACAGCTTCAGTTTGGTTTGCAATTTAATCATGGATCGTCTTACAAATGAACAACGCTTGCAAATTATTGAATTTTACTATCAAAATTCGTGCTCGGTTCGAAATGTTCATCGCGCGCTGCTTCCATTTTATGATCGGCATTCTCGACCTTCTGAGCAGTCTATTCGGAAGATTTCGCACCAAATTTACTTTGTTGGACATTAAACCACCAACACGTTTACGTACTGTGCGTAGTGAAGAAAATATTGCGGCCGTATCAGCTAGTGTGACAGAAGACCGCGAAATGTCGATTCGGCGCCGTTCCCAGCAGTTAGGCCTTTGTTACAGCACTACGTGGAAAATTTTGCGGAAGGATTTGGGCGTAAAGCCTTTTAAGATACAGCTGGTGCAAGAACTAAAGCCAGCCGACCTACCACAACGCCGAATTTTTGGTGAATGGGCTCTTGGAAAGCTGGCCGAGGATCCGCTTTTTTATCGAAAAATTGTGTTCAGCGATGAGGCTCATTTTTGGTTGAATGGGTACGTAAATAAGCAAAATTGCCGCATTTGGAGTGAAGATCAGCCAGAAGCATTGCAACAGCTACCAATGCATCCCGAAAAAGCCACTGTTTGGTGCGGTTTATGGGCCGGCGGCATTATTGGGCTATATTTCTTCAAAGATGATGCGAATCGCAGCGTTACTGTCAATGGTGAACGCTACCGAGCGATGATAACAAACTTTTTTTTGCCCGAAATGGAAGTTCTTGACTTGCATGATATGTGGTTTCAACAAGACGGTGCCACATGCCACACAGCACGCGAAACAATGGCGCAATTGCGAGGCGAGTTTGGTGAACAGTTAATTTCACGTTTCGGGCCGGTCAATTGGCCGCCTAGATCGTGCGATTTGACACCATTAGATTATTTTTTGTGGGGGTATGCCAAGGCTAATGTGTATAGGGACAAGCCCGCTTCGATTGACGCACTGGAAGCCAACATCCATACATTCATTCGTGAGATACCGGCCGATATGTGTGAAAGAGTATGCCAAAATTGGACTCAGCGGATGGGCTACCTGAGACGCAGCCGCGGTCAACATTTGCATGAAATTATCTTTAAACATTAAATTGCAAGGTTCAAACTATCGATTCAAATAAATATTTCATTCATTTTTTCGAATTTTTTCTGTTTTTTTTTTAAAAAAAAGTTCTAAGCCTCTTAAAAAATCACCCTTTATAATGCTTTTTGTCGTAAAAACAAAATTTCAATTGGATTAGATTGGGGATAGAAGTCTGTATGGAGAACCGCACTTTGAAAAAAAAAGACTGGATGAAAAATCGGGTAGTGTCAAAAATACAACAAAAATTATTTAAAATTTTTGAATTCTTTGGATGTTCCGGGTGAAATTAAAAGCTTGTTGCGTTCAAAACCGCTCCAAAAAAAGGTGTGGTCGTCTCCCACCTTTCCACCCTCCGACCCATTCCTTGTTTTGACCACTTCATCCTCCCGCTATTCTCTTGAGGAAGTGGCACTGCCGATCTTGTTGGGTATATTAATATACCCAACGATCTTGCTCGCCATGACCCTCGGGATGATAGCAAAAGCAGGTACCCCAACAGCCCAAGTGGACTGGCAGAGACGGACGGTCCTAAGAGAGAGAAACATTAAGAGGCCTGAATACAATAAAGAAAGCATCCCGGGTGGACAAAACAACGAAATACAAGATACAATGTAAACTCTGAAACAAATCTTAGAGCGAGAGTGGAAAACAAAACCCGGATGAAAGCCAACAACAGGTGGAAAGAATTAACTACCTGCGAAATATCACGGAAGCTATGGCCGGAAAATAATCCAAGTCGGACAATCAAGCTTATGCGGTTTGATAGAACGTCTATGTATAAACTGGTAGGGGCCCTAACGGGTCACAACTTCCTTAGATACCACACAATGAAAATGAAACTCAAGAATGACAATATATGTAGGGGTTGCGGAGACGAGGAGGTACACGAGGACACACCTCACTTCCTCTGTCAATGCCCTAGTCTCTGTCACTTGAGGAATAGAACACTTGGAAGATATTACTTCCATGACATACAAGAACTCTCAGATGTCTCTTTATCCAATCTTTACAGGTTCATAAATACATCAGGATGGCTGGACAAGGTCGAGTAACCGAGAGGGAACAACGCGAACGCCAACAACATCGGCTAACCCCAATTAAGATCATCACAATGGGTCCACATGGACCTAAGTGGGGTGCGACAGGACTCGCTTTTGCCGTACCCACCCATTAACCTAACCTAACCTAACCTAAACTCTGAAACAACTACAAACACACTAAAGTGGTGTCAACGAAACCGATTAGAGAACACCAAAATGGCCAACGAGAAACCAAAATAGTAAAGCACACTAGTACATCTGTGTCGACGAAAACATAACATTGTAGACAAAACCACGAGCGAGTCACATATATGAACATAGTCATCCTCAAATATGCGAAACACAACAGAGCCACATCAGACAAAATATAATCCCAAACGCAAGACAATATAAAATACAATATGTCCACCCCAAAGTCAGCGGAACCGGTTCAGCATCCAATGGCTAAGAGCCACAACGTAACTAAGTCATGTGTAAGAAATGGCACACTATAGGTATGAGTTAAAGGAAAACGAAGAAGGAGGGCAAAAGGCACTTCTTGGCTAACTACGAAATCGACTGGTTGTAGCTCGAACAACATCCGGACAGATCTGTAAGAGAGAAGTTTTTTTGAAAACATAAAGTTATAAAGTAATTGAGAAAAAAAAAAGAAAGGTGAATGACAGGAGAAGAGCAGGCGAGAAAGGAGAAATACAAGGTGCAGGACAGACACAATTTATCCTACCAGGACAGGTCTTTGGGGACGAAGGAAGCAAGTTAAGTAGATGTATATGTGTATATGTGTACTAGTAAAATATTTCATAAAACCGCGTTAGTTAGGCTATAAATGATAAATCTCATTACGATGGTTTTCGTACCGGTAAAATCCCAGAAAAGCGGGACACGCGACCCGTTCACCCAAGCGTTGAAACTTCGGGAAATAGCGATAGGGGGCCATTTCCTCTGCGACCATCACCTTGTTTTACCACCCCAACCAAATTCGAGAAATAAAACGCCATTCTCCTCCAGGAGTTTTATAACGAAGGAAAAACCAATTCTTCTAATTTTACAATTCGTCGAAATTCGTTCCTCGTTTTATCATCGGGAAGTTGTTCGGCAAGGTTTCACAATTCCTTATATAAAGATTGTGTGGCGCCCTTTGTATAAAACCAAAATTTGGATTTCCCATTTACAAAAAGTTTTAAATACATATTCCGTTTCAGCACACCGAATATAATTTAATTGGTAAAGCCCTGAACCCACCCCAGCTGAGCGACCGAGGCGATAGCATCCAACCGGCTACCTGTTGCACTTTTCCCTCACCATATACCACCGGCGAATTTGCATCGACGATTTGACTTTTCTCTACCCTTCTTCATTAGGGACTTTCAACCCATTGGCGCAGCAGCGGCTTCAATCTCTCTCGTGCTTTTTTTCTCTTATACGCAAATTTAAAATCGTTACCTTATACCCGGAAAAGTGTAACAAGCTGACTCAGTTAAAATTTTACTGCGCAACCTCTATGCACTGAAAGTTTTCAGCGGAACGCGTTTGATTTGATTGTGAAGAATCTCAAATCAAATGTCATGCAACCAACGGTTTTGAGGAGAAAATTCAAAGGCAAACATTATAATTCCGCGGTTTCCGCTCATTCAGAATGATTCGCCATACGTATTTAAGCGTCTTCAAATTCCCGTGTGTCTCGCTTTCACTATGATAAGTAATAAGTCGCAAGGACAATCGCTGAATATTTGTGGCAGCAATCTTGAATACCCCTGTTTCTCGCATGGTCAATTGTATGCGTCGTGCTCACGTGTGAGCAAACCATCCAGATATATCGCGTTTTAATAATTCTTCTCAATATTCAAAAACAATTTTACAAATTTCAAGCACAATCAAAACGCAAAGTTTCTTAGAACGTTATTAAAATTAACTTCTTTATTTGCTGGTTGGATAATTAATGAGTCGAATTGCAAAATACACTGAGATTCTGTTTTACACATGACAACTACTTAGACATTTAAATTTTCAAAGTTAAATACATATATTTTTATATAACACATCTGCAATAGCTTTAATATTAAAATATTATTAGTTCACAACAATAGTGTAAGTGGACATATTTTTGTTGCAAAAATTCTGTCATACCTGATATAAACTATTAACTGGCAAATATAGTTGTGACAACAATTGTTTTCAATTTGTTTTTATAAATATTTCTCCTAAATCTGAGTCTCCACAACATATAAGTTCTGTGTTATCAAAATGCAGCAACAGTATTTCTTTCGTTTTATAATTCAATTTTTGCAAATAGAGTTTTACATTTTTTTCTTTTAATTCCTTCAAAATACATTTTAATGTCTGCAATAACGTATAATCACACTGAGTCAATTTATTGCAGTCTATGACAATAGGATATTTATAGTTTGATTCAATACACATTGATTTTGTTTTTTGACGAAGTTGATCAGCGCCGGCGTAATATATATCAGTGCAGGGAACAATGTGAATGAAATAATGTCCATTTACCTGTTTGAGAATAGGAGGCGTATTTAGGTGACGTATCATAATCAGAATGTTTACTACTTACATTTTTTACGTTTGCCTTTATTTTTGGATTTGCTAAGCGAATTGCAATACAGACCATATTAACGATAATTCCAAAAAGTAGCCCGAGCTCAACACCACAAGATATACATACGATGAAAACTCCAATCCAGTTAAAGAAATCAGTTCTGTTTGTTTTCCATAGCTCTTTTAAGACACCAAAATCAAGCTTTAATAAAAGATAAAATGATAAATATTTACGAAGATTCGTATTTACTTAACTTTTTCTTACCATAAACATAACTGCCGAAATCAAAACTGCGGAGAGAGCAGATTTTGGAATGTACTCGAAATATGGTGTAAGAACACCTAGGGCGAGAAGGACTAGTCCTCCTGAAAAAAAATATAGAAAGAAAATAAAGCATTATCAGATGTCCATAAAACATTATGACCATCACTATAAAAATTGTCCCAAGCTATTGCTTATTTATGTTCAGCGGTGACATGGGGGCAGTGATAGCAGACTTTTCGCACTGAATTGCCCACGACGATAACCAAAAATGTCCTTTCCTCCCATTTCGACGTTAAAAAACAACAAAATACACTATTTTTTGTTGTTTTGAATGCTAAGAAAATATCATTTTACGCCCTTTTAGCTTATTTTGAAAGACAAAATACCCTCGAAATGGGTAACTACACACGATGGGGGCTCTGTTGCCGCTCGTGGTTGTGGGCCAAAAATTTCAAAACGAAAATAAAAACAAATATTGTGGAGGAAGTACTATGGACTTATTGGCCTTCATCAGGGAGTTTCTACGTCTCTTAGATTAACCTTTCCCCATTGATACAAACGATTTTGGAGGTCACCGTGTCAGCCAACTGGGCATTGGATTTTAAAAAATATGTCTTCAACAGTATATAGTACGTATATCCAAAATACTATATATAATAGTTCGGTTGCGAAGCCTACCAGGAGCCCAAGATACTAAGATTGGTTGGGTCATTGCCGGAAACGTTTCGAGTAGTCAAAGACAAATGAATTCAAATCAGACAAAGCTGGGTTTGCACGAGCTTCTGCATTGCATCCTGCGCAGGTATATGGTTGGTCTGCCCTTTAAGTCTGACGAGTTAGGTGTCCATTTGCGTAATTCAAGGCCGACTTCGCCTTTTGCTTACCTACACATATATATAAATGTCGAATTATTAGTTGCCTGCCGGCTTCAGTAAAAATGTACAGCATTAGTGAAACGGCACAATAAGACCTCCGCATTTCCTACTGCAACAACTTTTTTAGAATATATTACATTTGTTGTCGCAGAATTCAAATTTCAAAATTTGTTTTCGTGAAAAAAAAAGATCTACGGTTTATTTCACAACAAGGATTTTATTCTAAAAAAAAAAGAAAAACATAAATTGCAATTAAATTTGCCCAACAAAAATCTTTCAACGGTCTTTTGAAGCTTATTATAAGCAAAAAACTAAACACAAAATAGGAAATAAACATATAAAATAATGTCAAACATCATGCAAATCAGTAAAGCCCTGTCGTTCATCTATTTGTTTTCGAATACTTCACGATTGATTTATGAGTTTATTATTTGTGTCGTAATAGATCTCTCAAATTATTCAATAAACGGAACAGAGTTTATTGGATTGCCTTGATTTATTCGTGAAACGTGAATCGTTAGGAAGTGAAAACCTCCCTTCTAAACGGAGCGAGATGCCCGATGTAGCTTCCTCAGCATTAATATTTGAAACTACAGTTAGCGATATTCTGGCAACTATATTTGTTTATTGGTAAAGGGATTTTGAAAAGTGTGGATTATTTGCGTAAACTGCCAGACTAAAGTTGATTATTGGTAAGGCCGATTTTCTTTTGCCTTTTGCTACAGAATAAACGCCCTACCCTAATATCTAACCCAACTCGAAAGTGTGAAAAATATCGTCATCTGTATTGCGGTGTTATCAATGAAATTACTATTGTTTGAGTAGCGGTTTCTTGAGGAACTATTCATCGCCTGAGCTTTCGCCCACCTTAACTAAGAGAAGTATTACCCCAGAAATAAGGACTCTTGTCATCCTCCTTCTTGCTATATGACGCGGAACCGTGGACTCATTGATTCACTGCGTACCACTTTGATTCACTGTTTACCTAATTATATCTTATTTTGTCTCGATATGATAAAAAGAGGTAGAAGCATCAGACAAGCTGCTAATTGCAAGAATTTACCATTCGCCACTCTTAATGGGTATTATCAGAAAACTCAAACGAATACAGAACAGCCGAAAATCAGACTTGTTCCAAATTACGAAATAAATAGAGTTTATAACGACACACAAGAGCAGATGCTCCTGACATACCTGAAAAACTCCGCATATCTGTTCTACGGGCTATCCAATATTGACTGTCGAAAATTAACGTATGAAACAGCTGTTTTCAATCAAATTAAAGTTCCCGAGAGCTGGGCACGAAATGAAATGGCTGGCATTGACTGGCTAAAAGGTTTTCGCACAAGACACCCAGATTTATCTTTGAGAATCCCGGAAAGCTGCAGTTTAGCACGCGCAACGGTGTTCAACAAACATAATGTTGATAAATAATTCGAAAATCTTTAAATTGTTATAAAAAGGCATCCCAATTTTTCAGACGGGACTAGAGTTTACAATTTGGACGAAACTGCAACCACAACCGTCCAAAAACCGTGCAAGATTCTAGCCCCGAAAGGTATAAGGTTCATATCCAAAGTAACCAGCGGGGAAAGAGGCACTTTGTCAACGACTTGTGCCATATTTTTTGCCAGTGGAATAGCGCTTCCACCCGTAATAGTTTTTCCCAGTAAAAATTTCAAAAACCAAATGCTACATGGTAAGAAATAAATAATTATATACCAACATTTAAATTTGTTTACACAGCTATTTGTTGTAATTTACTCCTAGGCACACCTCCAGGTACTTTGGGTTTGGCTACACCGAGTGGAATGTTGAACTCCGAACTTCTTCCAGAAGTTATGAGGCATTTTATAAAGCATAGTTGTTCTTCTAAGGAAAATCCTTCGCTCTTATTGCTGATCAATCATGAGTCTCATCTCTCAATTGAGTCCTTAGAATTGGCAAAAACAAACGGGGTAACTATGTTAACCCTACCACCTCATTCATCGCATAAAACTCAGCCTCTCGATGTGGGACTTTTTAAGCCATATAAAAGCGTTTACAACGCAAACATGGACTCTTGGATGATGAGGCATCCAGGTCAACATGTTACGATGTATGACGTGGGAGCTTTAATTGGTGAGGCATACGAAAAGGCTATAACACCTACACCAATCACCAATGCCTTCAAAAAAACCGGCATATACTCGTTCGATCGGAATGTTTTTGGTGAAATCGATATTTTACCCAGTTCAGTCACTGATCGTCCTGAACAGCTTGAAAGTAGTAGTAATCCTAAAAGGAAGAAGTTTAATCCACTGATACCCAAGAAAAGGAAGAAATTTCCCAAAAAAAAGTCAAAAAGCTTCAACCAAAGAAAAAAGAAAAGGCAAATAGGAAAGAAAGCTGTAACAGGAAATTTGAACTTCAGAATCGGATACAAGTATGGTTCTTGAAAGGGACGACATCATAACTGATGAGGATTCCGATGCTTATGATGATATCAATGGTGTTGATATCAGTCATGGACTAGAGCCGGATGAACCTATTCGAGATGCTGCTCCAGTTGGCTTCATATTAGAAGAATTCAAAGGAAAACGAAATTTAGTATACTATTTATGTTGCTAAGGTCATAGCATTGGAAGAAAATGGAAACCAAGTAGCTTACTTACGAAAAAAATCTATAACTCAATACGTTTTTTCGCTGTTTCACTGTGTACCATGCGCTGATTCACTGTGAACACCCACAGTACACAGTGGATCACATGGGAAGGGTAGTTTCAAATAAATTTGACATTATTAAAGCTTTGAGATTTCATGCTTAAGACGAAGTTAAAACATTGAAGAAGGGTGGAAGAAATGTCATGGCTATACTATTATAAATGCGAGCTCAACGGCGCAAGAAGTAAAAAGTGATCCACTGTTGACACCTTTACCCTACTATATTCCATTTTTTACCGGACTTCTTGTGTTTTCAAAACATCTTCATGTTCATTAAGAAAATCTTTTAATTATAAGCAGATTTTTCCGAAATTACATTAAGTTATAAGAATAGATGAGGTACTTCTAGTCGGGTTTTTAATTAAAATGCTATTAAGCTGGGACCATTCTGATAGCATATAAATCTGTTTTAGTGAGGGTATTTTATAGAATTTATAAATAATTACAATAAATTACAAGTATTCTCAATTATTACAGCAGAATCCAGAATCCAGAAAGAAAATAAAACGTGAAATTTCATTACGAAAAATACTAGGTAAAATGCAATTTTTGTTTCAGATTTTTAATTTCTCAGATATTAAGACCCTCAACGCCACCTATCGTTCAATTCGAGTAAATCGATTTTCCGGAATTTTCTTTGTGTCTAAACCTGAAAACAGGAATACGAAAAAAACAGACAACATAAGATGGGTTGTTTAAAACCGGGTTGTTATAAAGCGGGTACAATTACATAGGATGGCGTTTGTGAGTCCCAACACTAAATAATTTGTATGCTATTAAAAGGCTTTTACTATTAAATACAACATAAGGGATGATAATAAACTCATTGCGATCCTTTCGGAAATCACTTTAATTTCCAGCTAAATTGAATAAGTCACCATTTGTTTAACTGGCCGATATTTCTTCAAAATGCTGAAAAATATATTTCGAACAATGTATAGCGTTTTCCCGCAGTAGTCCCTAATAGAGGCACACACTATATGTGCCACGTACTCTTCGTTTTTTTGTCATGTTTTTTTACTCACCTGTATATATTCCGGACATAGGTGTCTTAACACCGCTAGCTTGACTTACAGCCGATCTGGTGAATGCCCCACATGTTGGCATTGCATTAAAAAATGATCCTGCAATATTGCATACTCCTAACGTCAACATTTCCTGCGAAGCATCTATGGAGCTGTCCTTTACTGAAGACGATAACGGGAAAGAAACATTAGAAGTTAGATTAACAGTATTTGAATACAGGTTCACTTACCAAAGGATTTAGCTATTGCAACGTTAGCTAAAACTGCAACAATAGGTACAACAAATATTCCGCTTCCAAGCTCTTTACATATATCAAAAAAGAAATATGTAGTATTTCCATTTGTGATAGTAAATGGAGGAAATTGTAGAGAGGGCGTTGTGGAGTTTACCTTTGTTGACAAAGCAAACGGAATGCGACCAGCTTTATTTGTCAAATGATACGCTACTAATGATGAACAGAATACAACAATTGCGTTTCTTGAAATGCTAATGTACCAGAGAAATCGCTTCAAAAAACTTCGGAACGTACTCGTTGTAGAAAATTCAATTTTGCTCAATTGCTGTTTAATATAAAAAAAAAAAAAAAAATACGTAAATACATAATATATTTACTATACATTTATGAAAAAAAGTTCCTATCAGGAACAAAATTCACACACCGGAGTTTAATAGAATTTATCCCGGAATCTTTACCGTGTCAATAGAAAGGGGAAATTAAAACCGAAAGCATTAAGCATTAAGCCGATAATAGTTTTTTCAATCAACATTAGTTGTTCCCTAGCCGTATTGTATTTGTTAAAAGAAACAAAAAATTGGGAATTTAACTTACTTCTTATTTAAACAAAAAAAACTGAAGTAGGTAAATAATTTATTGTTCTGCTTTCCTAGTGGTTTCAATGGGAAACCACCATATCATGTTTGTTCCTGTTCATTCGGAGGTCAACAGGAAAATTTTGCAACATGTTTGCATTTTGTGATGAAAGGCGGTCATTGTGGGTTAGTCATCAACCGTGAGGAACTTGAAGGAGTTATAAGAAAGAAGCTTTATGCTTGTCAGCGGAGTAATTGTTTTGCCAAATGTCAGACGGAATAAATATGTTAGTTATATCTACATCATCCGTATTTATTAGATTACCTTACGACACCTCTACGATGTTGTCTAGTTAAAAATCGAGTAAAGATTTACGCAGTGTCTATGTGGCTTTGCAGAAATTGTTATTTGTCTATATTTTTCCACGGGAATTTTACTAAAATAGGTTTGTGTCTAAAGAGGTAAGAATTTCAATAAACTATTAAAGAAATCTATTACTTTTTGCTCTGAAACCGACATCAGCTGTGACTAGCTTCATAAATGAAATTATTTGACACAATAAAAAGTCAAATTATATGCCAAAATTCCGAAATGTCTTCGGTTGGACTGCTGGAATATCAAAATGCAATCATTATACTATGTGTCTTCCTATATCCATATTCCTCGTCCAATGACACCAACCACCACCAAATCTATGCCTGCCACAGGTAGATGTACTGAAGTACGTAGAAGAAATAATATCACTAACGCATAATTATAATTATAATTGCATTTGCAAAAGGAAATACGTTTGGCGCAAACGTTTGGTGAATATTTATGTAAGCTCTACGCAGACTCTAAACGCAAATTTTAACTTACGCAGCCCTAAAGTAACGTTGCTTGAGCTCGAAAAATTTTCATAAATCACATTTTCCTGCGTAAGGGCATTTAAGAGGGTGCGTAATTAAAAGCAGACTCTAACCTTCATTTATAAAAAAGGCTGAATATGTTTATTTCTATAATATTATATTTCCTTTTTTTAACAATTTCTTTGTTTTTTTTTTCGGAAAAATGTCTGGTAATGCCTAGCGGTTCTCAAAGAAACCACCAACAAATGTTTATAATACTACAAAATAAGATAGAAGTAATGTATTCCTTGGTTAGTCTATATTAAAAAAAAATGAAGTCCGTGTGTGCGCGAGTTACATACGCTTTGCCCAACAAGCATATAACGCCATCTCAACAAACCAAGCCAGCTAAGAACACGACAACGCAACTGTACGAAATCATGCAATGGATTATACAAAACATCGTCAACAACAACATCAAATGTTCTGGTAGACCAGATACCAATATACCAGCTACATGCGTTTGGCGACAAGAGACCTTGAGGCGACCATCACAGCAGCCCGTGCAACAGCAGCAGTCTAGCGGTCGGAATCTTCGCACGAAAACATGTTGACTATGTGTTTGGTCATCACGGTGCATATATACACGCCAACCTATGATTAAGTTGTATTGCTCTTATGTTATTATATTCTAAGCGTTGCTTTTCATGTTTTGATTTTAAGTCTAAGGATAGCCAGTAGTTAGTCGGGTGTTACATTTCAATAAAGAAAGAACAAATTGTACCTAGTCTTTCAATTACCACACGCGGATCTTTAACTGGCGCAGTCGGTTGGCAACTTAGTTCCATATCTCAGTTAGTGAATAAAAAGTATAGTAGCTAAAAAACTAAAGTGTGGACTAAAGAACACACTGAGATCATACAACGAAGTGGTGGATTTTTATCCTTTGGTTCACGTTAAAGAACCTCGCAAGTGAAGTGTGTGTACTAGACTTCAAATAATTTTGAAATAACTTAATCAGAAAGCTGAATTCAATAAGATCCTGAACATTGAAGCAGATATTGAAGAAATTGTGCGGTGAATTATTGGAGCAGATTGGTGTCGCTGTCGATGATCATTTGGAGCTGAAACCTGAAGCAAGTTTTCCAGTGTAAGTCCATTCTTGTGGTTCATTCTCATCAGTGTTATCTTATGCCTCCTATCTCAAAAGTGTTCAGAAATAGAAAATATAAAACAAACTCCTTTCTAAATATAACTAGTTGGCGAAAATTAAAAGTTCATACAGGATTTGTTTCAATATATAAAGTATTCAACTCTGAACCCACCGCGGATCAAATTGATAATTTATTTAAATTAGGCTCGTGTTCAGTTACCAGTAGTAAGATTAATATTATTGACAAAAAATTGTGTTGTTTGAAAAACGATTTAAATAACATTTCTCAAAAAATGAATTTAAATCATTCTTTAGTTGCTTTGGATGCCTTTAACTGCCTCAGAATCCCTGACGCAGTAAAAGATCTTCCCAACTTTGATGGTAACCCTCGGTGCTTATACGATTTCATAAGTAATGTCGAAGAAATCTTAAATCTAATGCCTCAAATTGGAGGAACTACATACGAAAAAATTATTATTAGAGCAATCAGAAACAAGGTTTTGGGACCAGCTAACGAAGTTTTAAATATGTATGGCACAGCTATCAATTGGCAGGAAATGAAAGCAAACTTAATAGTTCATTACTCCGATAAACGTAATGAAACTAGTCTTATTCGTGACTTACATCAGCTTAGGCAGAACCAATCGACAGTAGAAAGTTTTTACGCTAAGGTAATAGATATACTATCAGCAATGACAAATCATGTAAATGTTCATGAGACTGATGCTAATGTCATAAGGTCAAAACAATCGCTTTATCAGGAAATGTGCTTAAACACATTTTTATCTGGTCTTAAAGAGCCATTAGGGTCCACTATTAGATCGATGAGGCCAAGCAAATTGGCAGAAGCACTAAATTACTGCCTTCAAGAACAAAACTGCCACTATTTTCAAAATCCTCAACAACAGCATGTACCGCACAATAAAGCAAATCAATACAGACCAATTCAATTAAACCATTCGATTGGTTTGCAACGACCTTCATTCAGACATCCCCAACAATCCCATAGACAACGTTACACTAACCCTCAGTACCCTCCAATTCCCATAATACAACCTAATAGTCCCCAATATCCCCTAGTAAGACATCCTCATATTAACCAGCAATATTTTACAAGACCTAATAATAGCAATTTGGATCCTGGCCTTAGATCTTTTCCTCCACCCGAACCTATGGACACTTATAGTGGTAATACCAATAGAGGTTCTAATAATACATATAGACAAAGTAATAGTCCACAAAATCAATTCCATAACATAGAAGGAGCTCCATATATTAATTATTATACCCCTTGGCTAGGAAACCCTAACTATCCAGACTATCAAAATTACGGTGAACCACAAAACTATGTTCAAAGTTTCGATAGGCATGGTCCCGCAAATCAAATAATTCACGGTGAAATTGACGATGGAAATTTTCCTTTACAAGCCTCGGAAAACCAATAGGTTACCTAGAAATAAATAGTTATAATTCGTACGTATTACCATATATTATTATTGATAGTATTAATAACAAAAAACTCAAGTTCCTCATCGACACAGGGAGTAACAAATCATTTATTAGTCCAGACATAGTTGATACCAGGCAAATACAAGCTATAGAACCTGTTGAAATAAAAACGATTTTCAATAAGGAATTTATAAATAAAAAAATAGATATTAATGGTTTAAAAGAATTTAATACAAATAGAGTATTGTCGTTCTTAATATTTAAGTTCCATAATTACTTCGACGGCTTAATCGGTACTGAAATGATGAAAGATCTCGGTACCAAAATAGATCTCCAGTATTCAGTTTTAGAAACCGAAAACTCAAAAATTCCAATAATGTACAAACCAAATCTTATGTCTAAAAAATACACGGTTCCAGGATTGTGCAAAGTAGTTTGTAATTTACCCGTTGACATTGAATCTGGCAGTATTTTTATTAAACCGACTATTATACGAGACGGTTTAATAGTACCGGAAGGGATTTACAAGGCCCAGCATTGGTACTCGTTCGTGGAAGTTGTCAATATTTCAGAATTACCACAAACATTCGTAATTGAACAACCACTCAAAGTTAATTCTCTCGATCAAAATACATGTATGGAAATTCACAGCCTTTCAATAAATAACGTCGAAAGCTTAAACAACTTCAGTATTCATGAACTAATTCGCATAAATCATTTAAACACCGAAGAAAGGTATGCTATAGGAGGGTTATGCAAGAGATACGAGGATATTTTCTTCAAAGATGGAAACAACTTAACGTTCACGAATGCTATTAAGCATGAGATTAACATCAAAGATAATATACCAATCTATACAAAATCCTATCGTTATCCATATGTGCATAAAACCGAAATTCAAAAACAAATCAATGATATGCTTAACCAGGGTATAATTCGTCACAGTTTTTCGCCGTGGTCTGCTCCAATTTGGTTAGTGCCAAAAAAGAGAGACGCAAGTGGTAAAGAAAAATGGCGTTTAGTCATAGACTACCGAAAACTAAATGAGAAGACGATTGATGATAAATATCCGATACCAAATATAAATGAAATTCTTGACAAATTAGGTAGATCCATATACTTCAGCACACTAGACCTAGCATCTGGGTTCCATCAAATTGAAGTTAAGACTGAAGATATCCCAAAAACGGCATTCTCCGTTGATAATGGTCATTATGAGTTCGTTCGTATGCCGTTCGGACTTAAGAACGCCCCATCGACATTTCAACGCGTAATGGATAACGTTTTGCGAGAGCTTCAAGGTAAAGTGTGTCTGGTGTATATGGATGATATTATAGTGTTCTCATCATCTCTCCAAGAACATGTTGAAAACTTGGATGCAGTTTTTAAAAAGCTGAGAGAAGCAAATTTTAAAATTCAACTGGAAAAGTCAGAATTTCTTCACAAAGAGGTATCATTTTTAGGACATTTAGTGACAGCGGATGGGGTGAAACCAAATCCCGACAAAATTAGCGCTATAAAAAAGTTCCCTATACCAAAAACCCGGAAGCAAATAAAATCGTTTCTTGGACTACTTGGCTACTACAGAAAATTTGTTAAGGATTTCGCTAAGCTAACCAAGCCAATGACGGAGTGTCTCCGAAAAGGAAACAAAATAATTCTTGATTCCAAATACATTAACTGCTTTGAAACCTGCAAAACCTTGTTATGCAATGATCCTATTTTAAAATATCCGGACTTTTCAAAACCTTTCAACCTTACTACGGATGCGAGTAATGTTGCTATAGGTGCTGTTTTGTCTCAAGGGCTCATTGGATCCGATAAGCCGATTTGTTATGCAAGTCGTACTCTATCTAAATCTGAACAGAATTACAGCACGATTGAAAAAGAGCTACTTGCTGTTGTTTGGTCCACAAAAGTTTTCCGGCCTTATCTATTTGGGCGAAGATTTCAGATCATCACCGATCACAAGCCCTTAACATGGCTTTTTTCATTAAAAGAGCCGAACTCAAAACTTGTGCGTTGGCGACTTAGGTTGGAGGAGTATGATTATTATATAACGTACAAAAAGGGTAAACAGAACTCCAATGCTGACGCCTTATCTCGAATTGAGATAAATGTGACTGAAACAAATAGTGCTTCTGATGAAACCGAGAACTTAGACAATATATCCACCCAAAATAATATTGACTTTCAGGACAATCTTTCCACAATCCATTCAGCTGATGAAAATATCGATGATGGTATTCCCATATCGGAGCGTCCTATAAATGAGTTTTCAAACCAGATCATTCTCAAAGAAAATAGTATTAGAACAAAACCGGACATTAAATTCAAAATCCTATTTAAAAGAAAAAAGCGATTTACAATAGAATATAATCAAATTTGCGCAGAAAATTTTATAGTAAGCATTTTTAAGGATTACATGGCGACTAAAAGACTTACAGCGGTATTAACGGATGATATAACGTTTAGAGTAATTCAATCCGTTTATACTAAATATTTCAGTAATGGCAGTTTGAAAATAGTTCGATGTAATACCATGTTAGAAGATGTGATAGATTCTGATAAGCAGGAAGAAACAATCCGGAATTATCATAAAAATTCGACCCATAGAGGTATTAATGAAAGCTTTGAGCATTTAAAAAGAAAGTACTATTTTCCAAATATGAAACATCTGATTACACGTATAATCAATAATTGTGAGATATGTCAGAAATATAAATATGATCGCAAAAGAGAACGCTTGAAATATGAGATTACAGAAACACCATCTAAACCATTACAAATCCTTCATTTAGATATATATTCAATCCACAAAGAAAACTTTCTGACAATTATTGATAAATTCAGTCGCTTCTCCAGTGTCTATTTGCTAACGGGTAGAAATAGTGTGAATTTAATTAAATCCTTGAAACACTTCTTTTCCCATCATGGAATCCCACAGCAGGTCGTTACGGATAATGGCAGTGAATTTATATCCACTTTGTTTAGGGAATTCTTAAAAATTTACGGTATAAGTTTGCATACAATCTGTGCCAAAACTTCAACAGGAAACTCGCCTGTTGAAAGATTTCATTCGACTCTTACAGAACTAATAAGAATCATTAAATCTCAGCATAAAGAAAAGCCCATCGGTGAGATTGTTGACGAAGCTGTTATAACATATAATAACTCAATCCACTCTGCCACTAAACTGTCCCCTTTTGAGCTATTGACTGGTCATATAACAAAAAATAATCTCTTTTCTATCAACAATAATGTTAAAACTGAGCAAGATTACCTTAAGGAACATATTAAAGAGTATGAATTGCTGGCTAAACTAATGCATAAACGAAGTTTAACTAACAAACAGCATCTTATAAACAAACTTAATGAAAAACGCAAACAACCCCCTGATTTTTCACAAAACGATAAAATATTCGAATTAGATGATAGGCGAAACAAATTAGCAGCCAGGTTTAATGAACATATAGTAGTTAAAAATAATAAAATTACATTAGACACGAATAAGAGAAAAGTTCATAAACAAAAGGTAATGAAAAAGCGTAAATTTACAAGCTAGGACATGCATTGTTTCTGATTCTCTAATCCTACTTTAAACTAGTCATACTTATCATCGTATAAAATCCTTATTATTTAAAAAAAATAATAATAACCAATGTAACTGAGTTGAATTTGTATATGGAATCATATTCTTATTTAAAATTAAAACGTAAAAAAAAAAAAAAAAAAAAAAATGGATTAACCACCACCGTATAAAAAATTATACCAAAAAGGAAGTAGTTTGTTTCGTTTTATATTTTGGCCTTAAACACTTCTATTTTCTTTTGATATCACACTGATGAATTAATGAGCTTCAAATATGGATAACTTATATCTGAAACAACTTTGCCACGGAGAAAGTTGCTACCCACAACAATCATCAAGGAATATGAAATAGATACCTTAGCAATCAACTGATACATTTGTATATACAATGTTTGTATAAAAGCTAATAAACTTTTAAAATTCACCTCTTCAACATCACATCATTCATGGACGTCACTCAAAAAATTCGTATAGTCCATACTGGGGCGGGAGGAGTTACATACGCTTTGCCCAACAAGCATATAACGCCATCTCAACAAACCAAGCCAGCTAAGAACACGACAACGCAACTGTACGAAATCATGCAATGGATTATACAAAACATCGTCAACAACAACATCAAATGTTCTGGTAGACCAGATACCAATATACCAGCTACATGCGTTTGGCGACAAGAGACCTTGAGGCGACCATCACAGCAGCCCGTGCAACAGCAGCAGTCTAGCGGTCGGAATCTTCGCACGAAAACATGTTGACTATGTGTTTGGTCATCACGGTGCATATATACACGCCAACCTATGATTAAGTTGTATTGCTCTTATGTTATTATATTCTAAGCGTTGCTTTTCATGTTTTGATTTTAAGTCTAAGGATAGCCAGTAGTTAGTCGGGTGTTACATTTCAATAAAGAAAGAACAAATTGTACCTAGTCTTTCAATTACCACACGCGGATCTTTAACTCGCGCATAACTCGAGAACGGACTGTATTTGCGATTTTAACGATTTTGGGTTTGACGGTTTCGTTTTGGACCAAGGAAGGACATAGGCTATGTACTTTTAGTCGTGAAAACAAAACTTTAAGGGAATTAGATCTGGGATAGATGTCTGTATGGGGAACTGCACTTTGAAACGAAAAGACTGAAAAACGGGAAGTGTCATCTATACAACAAAAATTACTTAAAATATTTAATTTTTGAATTCTTTTGATGTTCCGCAAGTCGGCTCAGTTATAATTTTGCTGCGCAACCTCAACGCTCCAATATTTTTTCATTCCACGGATTCCACTTATTCAGAACTATTTTCCATTCGTATTTAAGTGTCTTCAATTTCCCGTGCGACTCGCCTTCACTATGGCAAATAATAAGTCGCAAGGACAATCGCTTGAAATGTGTGGCATTAATCTTGAATTCCCATGTTTCTCACATGGTCAATTGTATGTGGCATGCGCATGCTCACGTATGAGCAGGACTTCCGCTTCGTACATCGTGTACCATACAGCACTCTTGTGAACAAGCGGAAAATTGGCCGACACGTCAATCATTGTGGTTTGATTGAAACCTTTAGAGAAGGACCTGAACAGTGTCTGGAACTTCAACAATGATTTATTTGAGTGGAAAATGGAGAAAAATAATTAAATAGTTGGTGAAATAGGTCCGCGTAGGTACCCTAGGCCTAGTTCCTCACAATCACAACCATTTGTGCGAGTTATATTTTTATTTTTGGCTGCAGCTGTAAAAAGTCTCCAAAAAGTAATCTTTTGTTATATTTTCATACCCTTATTTGAAGCCTCCTAATATTGGTTTAACAAAAGTAATGAAAAACGCGGTAGAAATGGGCACATTTTGCTTTAGTCAATAGTAAGTAAGTAGTAAGTAACCCGTTATCTTATGTTCTTAGACTCGGGAGTCTTAAACAGCCCGAGACAGGTCCTGAGTCACTGGCTCTTAAACACAAGAATCGTGTCCATAAAGTATAATATAACGCTATAATTGAACTATGTGTGACAGCCATAAGCAAAAATCAGCGTGATAAGGACCGCGTAACATATTACCTTGACTCTAAAATCAAGTTTACTACTGCGAAACAGACTCCTTGTCAGACCGTCAAGACAGAGGCCAATAAACCTGACTGCATTTGAATTGCACTGAATTTACCGATCCCTGTTGTAAACTGTTTTTAATTTCAAATACCTTGCTCGAAGTCACGTCGCCAGCTCTGATAACAAACTTCTTTCCCATAAGCATGTCACACTTTGAGTATATATATATATAGTTGGCGCAACAGGTCCGTAGGGACCCAAGGCCTAGCTTCTCGCAACCATTCGTTTTGTGTGAGTTTTATTTTTGGAACGAATGGAAGGGATCTACAATTTTATGCCGATTCCAAACGGCTAATTGAGAAGTTTTAAGACAGTTATACTCTCGGATGTTTGTCAGACGTTCGCGAGAGGTGGCGCAGTGGAAAAAACCCCAAGTTGGAATTTGGGTTTTTGCGGGATTCGAACCTGGGACCCCTCGCTTAGTAGTCCAACACACTAACCACTAAGCCACTGCGCCTACACACACTTTGAGTATGGTCAGCTTATAAAAGAACCCCTCCAACCATACGGTGTCGAAGGCTTCCTCAAAGTCGACCAAGCAGGCACCCGTACATTGTATTTTACTTTTGTTCCACTGAATTTCGAAGATCAGTTTTGACACGACATGTAAAGTTGTTTTCCGCGCTCTAAAGCCAAACTGATTGTCGGGATGATCTTATTTTCTTCAACCCATTCCCAAGTAGAAATTTCTGACTACTTTCCAAATTTACTTTAAATTATGGTCACCACACGGTATATTTGACTCAATTTTGTGTCGATAGAGACATTCCAATAAGATGGTAACTATTTGACATTTTTGTTACCATTACGTGTCTCGTTGCTACAAATGTCCTATACAGTAACACTGGAAAGCATACAAAAACTGTGAGGTTGCTATTTAATGTTACCACTTAACAGCTAAGTGAACTGACTGCGCACAGTCTGAATTGTGAGTTGTAACCACCGAATGCGACAATCATATTTTGGCGCATTACTTGCAAACTATCTTCACACATGCCACAAACTAATGTCTGCTGTAGGTGTACACAGACGAAGTAGGTACTGCATTTATACTCAAACAAGCAACTTGCTCCTTGCTCCTTGAAAATTGTTTGCCGTTGTAGTGCAATGTCGAATAAACTTTTAATTGTAGATACTTTTAAATACGACGAAAATGAGAATGCTTTTTAATTTTGCTACACAAAACTGCAGCAGATTAAATTTGAAAAAAAAAAAATAATGAAGTGCAAAATAATCAAATTTGATTGTAAAAAAAGTGAAAATATTGTATATTATTGGGATTCGAAAAGATAAAACACTATTCTGTTAAACTTTTAAAATCACTTTTATTACTCTTATATGGACTATTTACTTATAAAGTACCAGAACAATATTACTTAAACAATTCTTCAACGATTCAAACCAATCACTTAATTCACTCTATTACTTTGCACTTATTTATCTTCACAACCGATTACTATCTCGAACTTTAACCAATCACTGATAAAAATCAACTGTCCCCCTGTTCTAAAACCTTTCCTTTTATATCTGCTCTGCCATCTCTTCGAGAACTTTCTAGCTAATTCCAATTGGTTCTACAATTGGCTCACATACTTTTCCCCTTCTCAGCAATTGATAAATTCACAGTTAATTTATTTTAGTAGGGAATTGTCAAATGTTGTCAATATATTTTAATAAATAGCATGTTATTTGTAATAATGCTATAAATATCATAAATTTTCTACAAGTGTGACCACCGGAAAATTTCGTACCGAAGCAGGTCCGCACTAGGCTTCACATGTAAACGATATGGTAAAAATTGCGGCGCATTCAAAGTTAGTACGGACGACTGTCTTTTGTATATCTGACGAAGTGACTTAGTTACATGGTTAGAAGATTTAAATTCTGATTTAAGTCCTATAACTGAATGGTTAAGAATCAGCTTATTCTAAATACTGATAAGACAAATATACCTTGTTGATTAAATAATTTTTCATCATTATTGACAATAAGCTTACACATTATGATCATATTGATTAAGGGATGTGTAAACTTGGCACCCCAATGTTAATTTTATTTTCAGTTCCGGGTGGCCATGCAAGAGTTCTAGAGTTATGTTCGTTTGTTACTTATAAATGTGCATTGCTAAGTTCACGGAGTACCCCGTTTGTGTAAATATAAATATTTTTTCTTCGCATGGGAACAACATGTTCCAGAGTTCTAGAGTTCCTCATAGTTCTTAAAAAAATGCCCAAATTCCCCAAAAAAAAAAAATGGATTATACAACAACATCCCATTTAAGAAAAAAATTTTGTGTCAAAATAGTGCATAACACCCCTGAACAAGAAAAAAATTTCGCAATATAAACAAAAAAGTTAAATAACTTTGAAAGTGGATAAAAATTAAAAAACATATTCTTTTTTTCCATGAGTTCTGATTAGAGTTCTGGAACGTGCTCGAGAAACGCAGCATAAAATCCTTAAACAATTTTTTTTTCGGAGTTTGAATAGCTCTGATTGGAGTTCCCTAAAGTGCACTATGAGTTTAACAAAACTATCTTATTAAATAATTTTCTTCACTCAAACACAACCTATCGGGTCCAAACCTATCCTATATTTCAAGTTGCAACCGACCATACACACTCATAAAATTTCATTGAAATCGGTTGAGTGGTTTAGGAGTCGAGAGCGGAGGCGTAGAGCTAGCGACAGGCTAGTTTCCGTCACGGCATAAACACTGCATTTCCGTCTCGCCATTCGAGTCGATTTTATTCCGAAGTCGCGCCAATAGATGTTTCACATCAAAAAGTATGCCCTACCTATTTTATGTGCAATAGATACTGCTACAGCATTTGGAATTCCCATTTTAAGAAATGGAAACGTTTGTGCAAGAAAATTTGTTATAAGATAAGGTTTTCGTTTGCAATACACGTGCTTTTGACTCAGTGTCTCAAATTATCATGAGCGGTTTCGCAATTTATGAAAACTACGGACAGCATTTGGAGGAAATAGACAATCAAACACTTACATTTTGTTAGCAAATCGTATCTCGTGGGAAAATATTGTCCAAGGACTATTGTGAACGACCTTGGTTAAAGTCAATTAACCTCAAATTTTATATGTAAATAAGAACCGAGTGTGGTTCAACTCAGCAAAAAAAAAAAAAACAAGACGACTTGGTTAAAATCCACTTAATTCACATTTTATAAATATATGTAAACCGAGTGTTTCAATTTATTAAATATTATATATAAATAGGTGAAAGCAAATAAACCACTTTCACTGCCTTTTCAAACCGAGCTGAAAACCGAGTAAATGCATTCACACCGAACACCAACTAATTTTCGTTTGACGTTTCAATCAGGTGTGAGACACTAGGCACATATAGTTACGAGCATGATCTACAAAAAATGTGTATATAAATTTTTCGGTAAATCAAGAAATAAACAGCTTTTTGTGCGAATATTTGATGATATTTTTTTTTTTTACCAAATCACTTATTACTCTAAAAGCAGTCGATGTATCGCTACCATAGGTATCTTGTTTCAGGGCAGGATAATCCACAATCGACCATATTTTTGTGCTACAAAATATTGCGGAATCCTTCTAAGCGCGAGGTAAAAATCTCTAGACATTTTTCATAGATTAAAAGGCCGCATTTGATACAGTGGACCGTAAATGTTTACTTCATAAGTTGTTTGGTATAGGGATGTTCAGAAAATTTGGAAGAGTAATCCGAAACGTTTATGAGGACACGTGGGCAGCTGTTTGGAATGGTAACGATTTATCGGCGCCATTTCCAACAAAATTTGGTGTGAGACAGGGGTGCACGCTAAGTCCATCTCTGTTCGCACTTTTCAAAACAAAATCATCACGGTTTTATAAAAAAAAACATAAATAAAAAATATCCGAAAATGGATAGAGTTTTTGGTGAAGAAGATTTAGTTTTTGGTAGTGTGGAACATCGTATTTATAAGAGTTGTTAGACATCCAAGAGCAAAACACCTCGTAACTCCATTTTTGGCAAAAATTACATTTCGATCATATGGAAAATCAGTAGGCGCCTTCTTATGGGAAACCTCTTAGCTCCTTAATAAATTTAAATCTCTTAAAAATCATGTTCCTTATGTCTCGTTACTTCAATTCAGTGGAAGTTCCTGAAAAACCTTGTAACTCCGACAGCTCCTTTTTATAATAATAAAAACTAGTAGCTTCACTTTAACCAACGGTATAAAAGTAATGTAAAAAAGCGGAGAATCCCCAATTACCATTATCATCCCATCTTCCTTAAATTAAACTCGATGTTACCATGTCCTGTAGACAATGTCACCACCCATTTCCATGTTCCTTGACTCGTGTATAGAACCCTTCATTGAGAGAAGCAGGTCGGTCCTTTTAGCGTGTCTTCATTGTTCCACGGTTGACCATCTTCGCAGATGTTCTGCTGCGATCCATTTGTGAATCAGCTTTTCTACCAATCATCTACAAATTTAGGAGAGGTCTCGGCAATTTTAAAGCTGACACATTTTTGCAAGGGAGTTCTGCATTTCGTTGCCGTCGATTCATGTATTTTCCTAGGCTAACGTGACTGGATAGTTCCAGGTCTTCTGAAAAGATACCTGTCCCCGATTCGCCATCCAGCATGGATCCATGTGAGTAATATACTCTTTTTTAATTATTTACCTAGTACTTAAAATGTACATACCACAATTATTATATTTATGTTGTTTATTTTATAAACGAAAAATCGACACTAGATATCAAAAAACTGCAGAACCATTTCTTGCCAGTTCATCAGCCATCTCATAGCCGCTTTTGTCCCTGTGTCCAGGGACCCAGCAGAGACGCGTGATGTGCTGCGAACCTTAAGTTCTTCGCGGCAACGGCGAACCAGCTTCGATTTTATTTCGATAGAAGATACTGCTTTTATAGCCGCCTGGCTTTCAATAAATATGGTTATATAATTATTTGGTATTTCTAACATTGACACCATATAGGCAGCTTCGGCGATTGCCAGAACCTCCGCCTGAAAGACACTACTGTGAACGGGTAATCTTATTGAGTGGTGTGTATTTTACTATTCAGAGACAATTCCAGCACCTATTCCACAGTTCATCTTAGATCCGTCTGTGCAGATGGATATCGATCTGCATTTTGTGGGTTCATCTGTGTTCCATTCCTCCCTGCTGGGAAAATAGCAAGAGAATGGTGTGTCGAAATCAAAGTGGGGAGATCAGTAGTCAGAAGTGACAGAATCTCCAACATATTTATTCAGAATATGTGCATTTCCCGGTTTGTAGGATCTCCAGCTTTTTGTTTGACTAGTCCTGAGGATACTTTTAGCTGCAGATTCTTGCATGTATAGGTCTAAAGGTAACAAGTTGATGATAGCCTCCGTTCCAGCAGTAGGTCTTGTCCTTATTGCGCTGGTTGAACATATACAAGCTAGTCTTTGTATTTTGGTCAATAGCTTAAGATTCGATACTTTGTTTGTGGCTTGCCACCAGACTAAGCTTCCGTACGTGAGTATTGGACGCACAACCGCCGTATACATCCACAGAATTATTTTGGGGTTTGGTTTTGGAGCATTTCCAGTTTTTTTTGTTTTTTTTTCTTTCATTGACGTTTAATTTCCTTTTAAGCTTCATATCTAAGATTATACGCAAATATTTGGCACTCCCGGCTACCCTAAGGGGTGTACCCTCAATAATAGGAGGATCGAAGTTGGGAGTCACTCATCTGTTACTGAACTAGACCAGTTCAGTCTTCTGTGGATTGACTCCAAGGCCGCATTGGTTTGTTTGTAATGCGTTTTATAGTAGTCCGCTTATGGTAGGTAGGAATTTGTTAATAACAAATATTACTACATCGTCTGCATAAGCAGTTACTTTGACACCTTTATTTTCGAGTCCTACTAGTATTTCGTTTATGACAAGAACCCAGAGTAAGGGGGATATGACTCCTCCTTGTGGTGTACCTTTTGAGGCTGTCACTCTGAGATCAATGTCATCTAGTTTTGCATTAATGTTCCTTGCAAGTTGGACCAGCTTTCAATCACATTGGTTAGCGATTGGTCAACGTTGGAATTAAGTGGTGCTGTCTTCACTGCGCACGTCTTAGCATTGTTGAATGCTTCTTCAATGACTAGGAACTCGACTAGTGTGTATTCCTTGTCCTTTACGGATAGGGACTTCTCAATGGTGCCGGTGACCTCATGCAACGCGATTTCAACCGTTCAGTTATTATACCCTCTGGAATTGTTGCAACGGTAGTTGGGATGGGATGCGTGGTGTAGACTGGACATTTGTATTGGGAATACAGACCGCCATCTTTGCATTTTTCTGTAGTATGGTGCAAAATATAGATATGATTTAAATAATTTTTTATCTCCGACCGGGGTATACTCGTCGGGTACATGGTTGCCCTCAAAGAAACAGGAACTTTGGAGCGTTGTACACTTTTACCATTTATTGCTTACTCTTAAAAATTCGTATTTAACAATCTTAAATCTACTAATCGATCTTAACAAACAATTCATCTCTAATTACGGTGGAAAGGAGGCGGGATGGATCGGAATGCTCACAATATCAAATTCCTAGATATGGCTTATTCTGATAGCAGAATTTGGCCGCCAAAAGTTTAGACAATAGTGCAAGTCTCTAGAGAACAGGGTTAGTGTCAGATGTATTGCACCCGGAACTGAGTGTGCTGTCCTCCTGTCTACGGGTGCTCATCAATTTTGCAATGAGTATTGAGTGTGACGTATAAGCCCTGTGAGAAATCGTGACTTGTGCTGTTGTTGTTTTCGGCTGCTGATCCTGGGTTTCATGGGGGTGGTCGGTGGTTCTGGCTATCGGTCACCCATCGTTGGTTGGTACCGACAAATTAGTGGCGGGTGAGGATAAGGTGTTGATTGTTCTGGTCTGTTCCTGGGTGGTAGCTGGATTTGTAGCGGATCGTTACAGGACGAAGAAGTCGATATCAAAACGAAAAGCATCTATAAACGTTTACAGCCCTTTCCTTTTTTAATGATTCTTCTCAAAGGATCTAGAAATTTTTATGGTCCTTGTTTTATATTTTCCGTTTTATGATGCTTGTAAAATCATCTGGAAATTATTAGAATTTTATGACCCTTGCAAAATTATCTAGAAATATTTATGATCCTTTTTAAAATGCAGTTTGAAAATTGCCAAAGTTCATAAATTTGTTAGCAACAGAATTTCAGGCCTCTGCTGTTCTCGGCGTATAGAACTCAAATTGTGCTTTGTGTACGTTGAATTAGGTAATGAAATCATTTAATAATAAAGATATTTATCCCCGAGCACTTTGAAGATTGCATCCATCTGGAATGATGGACGAGATCGTTGACGCAGGAATGCGGAACAGATATTGCAGGGACCGAAATGTTGCCCGGTAGCTGGCTATCGTAGAGTCAATACAAGCTGCTGAAATGCTCGCACGCATATTTGTTTCTTGCTTTTGGATATGCGGATGCACTAAGGCCAGAAGATCGTCGAAAATCGCAATTGCATCTTTTTGTTCCATTTGAATATTTTGTTCTAAATATTATTACCACCGAACGAAAAAAAAAAACTTTTTATAATATGTCTGACAATGCCTGCAAACGGATCTGCAAATATTTTGTAAGCAAACATCTGTAAACCATGTACAGTGGCAATTTTCTACCTCACAGCGTTGTCAGACAAATTATTTGTAGGCAACCCATCTGCAAATGAAATGGTCAGAGTTTGGGACAAAACCTGGCAGCCCTGTTAACTGGCAATTTGGTATTGTAAGGTAGTTAGTTTGCTATTTTCAGATCATTTGCAGCTCATGGCCAGATCATTTATAGACCTGAAAATATCGGTAATCTGGCAATCATAACTTTATGAAAGAGCTTCTCATTTAGCCGTTTGGACTCGGCATAAAACTGTAGATCCCTTCCATCCGTCCCAATAATTAAAAACTCACAGAAAACGAATGGTTGTTAGAAGAAAGTCCTAGGGTTCCTACGGACCTGTTGCACCAACTATTTTTTTTAATGCTACTCAAATGGATACTTTGAATGGTTGGTACCATTTGGTAAATCCCGAAACTATTTTAGTTTATTTATAATTTTCTATTATGGCCGACCGAAAACGTTGAAATGGCACTGTGTTTAATACGAGAACATCCAATACACATTTTACTCTCAGGATTTATACGCTACGTTCTTTGCCGTTAAGCTATATTCAGATGGTTGCCAGATCTGCCAATGCTGTCAGGTCTATAGATGATCTAGCAATGAGCTGCAAATGCTCTGACTGTAACGAACTATCTTACAATACGAAACCGCCAGTTCACACGATTGGCAGATCGTATGATTTAACGCCTCTAGACTTTTTTGTATGGGGATACATTAAATCATAGGCTTGGGCACAAATCTTCATTCTTAGTCCTTCACGTGGGCGCCCGCCTGAAAATGGCTAACCGGTCAAATGGTTAGTGTCAGACAAGGATTTGCGCTAACGTTTCAATCGTTTGTCGTGATCCATTAGATTGAGGTCGCCGAAGCTTAAATCTAAAACTTATCCCTGCCACGGTTGGATAGACTCTGAGAGTCTCCTTAAGTGCCTCAAACAGCAAAACAGCCTATCTTACCTGCTGTTAATCAACGAGGAGTGTCTAGGGTCACTAGAAGCAGCTGATTTTAAGCTGAGATTTGGCATAAGGCTCGCCAAACTCAAGATCGTTGGATGTACACAGCGGTGGTACGTCCCATCCTCACCTATGGATCACTGGTATGGTGGCCCGCCTTTAGCAAAAAAACATTGCAGCGTGTAGTGCAGTTAGATTGAAGGAATCTGAATGTTGGTCCGAAAGGCCTTATGGCCATTCCAGCATCGTATATCTACGGACTACATTGTACCCAAACTCAACATTTTTTTTGGCTTCAATTCAATTCAATTTATTTGGCAAAGTACAAATAAGAACAATTATTGTCTTTTATAGTACGTTATAGCTCAACAGATATACTTTAAAATTACATTTATGCACATAATGAGCAAAGAAAAATAAAACATATACATAGTTAATAATAAGTGAAAATTACATTTAATTAAATACAAAAATAAAATAAAAAGGGATTAGATCATAGAAAAAGGGACAGATTGGAGAAAATAAGGAAAGAAGAAGAGTAATAGAGTAAACAAAGAATACATTAATGTGCAAAATGCACTTTTAAATTTATCGGCTCCTACTATTTGCTTGATGGTAACAGGAAGAGAGTTCCAAAGTCTGGCAGCGTGGACAGGGAAGAGGCGTGAAGTATTAAAAAAATTAGAAGAAGGCGTTATGAGGTTGAAGGTTCGCGGTGACTGGACAAATTGCAGTTTCTGGAATAGGTATAGTGGTGATCTACATTGAATTATTCTGTGCATGAATACACAGCACCTAATATCCCAAAAATTTTGAAATGGACAACCAAGGACAAGTTTGTGGTAAGCGGATACGTGGTAATATCTTCTAAATCCAAAAATATAACGAACCATATCATTGAAAGCTAAAAGAAGTTTGTGCTGAGATTGAGAATCCTATTTAGGGTATATAACTATGGCATAATCAAAGATTGGCACAAACAAGGACTTAATTAACCTGAGTCTCGTATCTACCGGTGTAAGATTTGAAAATAGTAAACCTGCATAAATACGCGCAACTATAAAATTTGCTTGTAACCAAGGTTTATAACTGTATCTGAAAATTTAAGTCTGCAGGAATTCAGATAAATAGGCGGTATTACTCCAGTATCAAAGAGCTTTTTAGAAATCAAAATTAATTGAGTTTTTACCGGATTTAAAATCAGACCGTTACTAAGGGACCATTTAACTATTGAAGACATATCTGAATTGAATCTATCGGCCAGATCTTTCACCAATCCTATTGGTCGAGAAAGGTGTATCTGAGCATCATCAGCATAAAGATGTATAGATGCACCGCGGCATATTAATCGGAACATGCCTATTATAATAAAGACAAAACAGGATAGGCCAAGAATCGAACCCTGAGGTACCCCAGCAAAAACATTTTTTGGACGAGAATATTTTTGCTCAGCAAAAACCTTTTGAGAACGATTCGTAAGATAGCTCTATATAAGCTGCACTGAGTATCAGTGGCGTGGCGTGAATGTTTCAAAATGGGAAGTCGAAGCAAAATTAATCACATATAAATATTTATAAGAAACCTTACACCTGTGTACCTTGAAAGAAAATCATTCATTGTAAATTTGCACATTGGGTTCACATTACTTAATTCACTTGAGTCATGCACTGCAATCTGCCAACTGAATTTGTAAACCAAAACACTTACACCTACCTCAACATACTACCTGCAATTATCCTCACAATCAGAAGTAGAATAAATCGAATAACTCGAAGAAAAGCGTGTTATTTTGTTCATTTCGTAGCCAAACAAACACATACGACATACCCAAAACACAACCCAGTGGCCATGGCCAGTACCAGTAACAAGCTCTGGCTCTGGGAAGAAAAAAAGAGATACAAACAAATGTCCACTCAGTACTCAGCAGTCAAAATGAACTTTGTGAGAACCGCGAATAACTCGAAGAAAAGCGGGTTATTTTCTACAATGGGTGTTGAACAAAGAGGTGTCAGAGTCAGACAAAGTACTCAGGGAAGAAAAAAAGAGATAACAAGCAAATTTTCTCTCAAAATGAACTATAAAGTGAGAACTTTAATAACCCGACTTATTTTGGGTTACCTTCGCTTTGCCGCCACGAGACGATGACGACGTTGTATAAAAATGGATACACACACGATTTTTATATGAGTGCTTTTGTGTGTGTACCATTTGGTTCATTCATTTGGTAGTGTTTCATGTAAATTCGGTTTTTGGTAGATAGATAGTGTTACCTGGTGGATATTTCAAAAGGTAACTCGGTAGGAATCGAGTTATATGGACGCCACGCCACTGCTGAGTATTCACTCAACCCAAAGTAAAGGTTCAATTTCATGCATAAAATGTATGCAATCATGCTACAGTACATTTGTACGCAGACGATGTTCAATTACATCTAGCAAAACCATACCCCAACCTTAACGAAATCGCTTCTCTCATCAATGATGATCTGAAGCGCATCTACACCTGGTCCGTTGCGAATGGTTTACATTTAAATCCTGCTAAATCTCAAGTAATTCCTATATCCCATAAAAAAATTAATCTTAATCTTCTACCTGATCTATATCTAAATAGTAATAAAATCAAAGCTGTAGAATCATCCACTATTCTGGGATATTCAATTAATCGTAATCTGTCTGGTTATAATCACACCAACGTGGTCATTGGTCGTATCTACGGTTGCCTTCGCAAGTTATGGCTTAATTCTTATTTCACTCCACTAGAAACACGACGAAAACTGGTAACAACTCTAATCCTGCCCCTCATAATGTATGCTGAGGTTGTTTATTGTAGTCTTGACTCGTTATCCCAGCATAAATTGCAAGTAGCTGTTGTGAGCTAGGGTATAGGCCACGGAGGCAACTTCGATGCAGAGGAGGAGGGCGCGGCACGCTTGCGGTTGCTCGGCTCAGCTCGTCGGACGGGGTAGTTCTTGCCCCCCTCACCATACACCACCTGCTCAATACACATTTTGTTTCGTGCCAAAAGCAAATAAAAATAAAAAAAAAAGGAAGAAAGCTACGTTAATTCGACCGCGGACGGAACATGGACAAGAAAATAAAAGGAGGAATTAAAAGGAGAGAAAATGAAAACGCTCAAGTACTTCTGCCAAAGCTAATGAGAGAGTACGGGAAAGTCACCCCGAAGCTTACCCTAACTAGCCTAATCTAATCTACTCTAACCTAAAATTCCAAATAAGCCCTACTCTGGGCCTATTTTAACTTAAAACTAGCCTACAACTACTCTTCCCTAACCGTACTTCCTTTCCCACGGTCTCTCAAAAGCAATGGTTCGTTAAGAACCCGAGACATGCCTGATGTTGATGGCAAAGGTTGGCCTGCCCTCCCTTCGTGTCATAGACACAACCAAATGCTACCACTCTGGCCGATACTGTGAGTGTTAGCCCCAAAAAGGTTCCTCCCAGCCACAATCTACGACCTCATCCGAGAAAAGTCGGTCGAAGTCACGTCTAGTCGTCAAAGTCAGTGACGGTCATGTTCTGTCTCTGTCTACCCAATGAAGGACGGCCCGTCCATAGTCCACACACCGAACGCGAAAGAGTTTTAAGCGCACATATTCAATTTATAACCACCACGATTGTTAGAAATAAGAAACAAACATTTTATTCAAAAGAAATCTAAAAACTAGTGAATTCTGCCCTTAATATTATAAAAAAACTAACTACTCTAATATAAAATTCAAATCAATATCTTATTACTATTACTTACGGTTGCAAAATGATCCCCCGTTGTCCTGGCGCCAGCACGAGGAAGGACGATGAGTTTTGTTTGGCAATGGACCTTAACCGCGAGCAAAAACTAAATACTAAAAGCAGATTGAATAAAAATCTACTTAAACTAATAATCCTAACCTTTCGTTAATTCACAAAAATTCAAAATAACCAAAGCTAAACTTATATCTACGATTTCAATATTTCACTAAATTCAAATTATTAATTTTTATATCGAATTGCCGATTTAATTTGGGTCCCAGCCGCGAAATGGCTGAAGCGGGTGGAGGCGGAGCACCAATTTGTGTTGTGGTTCTTGATGTTGTAGGAGTGAGAATCCCTCAACGTTGGGGAATATCTTCCCTTTGCCCAGGGATCGATGGATTGTTCCCCTTTTGGCTGGGATTGTTAGCTGGGTGGCTGTTGGAGTCGGGTGCCCGATTGCTATAATTTTTGGTAGCGGTGTGATTCGGTGCACCGCTATTGACTCCAACTGTTTGGACCACCAGATGGATTTTTCCCAAACGAATCCCTGAACAACGCACTGCGATTCCTGGCCACACTGTGGGACAGGAATTCAAAGATGCATTCGCACTCAGACTATTACGATTTTCCGCTAAAGTTCACGCTGCTAGCCTCGCTGTTCCTCGTCTAATTTGCAAAATTTAAGAAAATTCTGTCTGCTTTTCGCACAAACGAACAATTTAGTTTTTTTTTTTTTTTTTCAAAAAAAATTAAAAGATAAGTATGAAATTATTCACACGCGCCACTGTACGGACTTTTCTTGTCTTTGTCAAAATCAATATGTCCCATTTCTCGTTGCTTTGTCTTTTGTCAAGTTCAATGACCACATACCCGTTTTCCTCTATCTTGATCTTGAACTTGACCCAATTACATACTTTCCCCTCTTTTCAAATTTGTTTAACGTTCTCCTTTCTTTCTTCTACTATCCTCTTTTAGTTCATTTGTTTGTTTTCTTTCCATATTTATCTCTCTCTTTTCTTTATTTGTCCTTCTTTCGTCTGTCGGTAATGTAGTTATTTCGTCAAGTCGATAACATTCAGTCGACCTGTAGTCCTAGTCAAAATAAATACTTATTCTTAATTTAAAATTTATACTTATTCTTAACCCTACGATACCTAACATCACATCTAAACCTACAAAAATTAATAAATTAACACAGTTAAACTAACATGCAGAACTGCACTGAGTGACGTCACTATTTCCGATCCTAATTGATGTGGGTCATGGCTTCAAAAAAAAAAACTTAACGAATATGCGACAATATGCAACACAGGGAAACGAAGAACGAGAAGAGGCGAGACGCAGAAATTTGTCAAAACAAATGAATTGTATAGCCGGTCGGCCATCATGTTTTCCCGCTTGTCTATTCAACATTTTAATGAATGTCATCCAGTATTTCGTGTTTATAATCGGTGTTAATATTTGTTATTGTTGTCGTCGCGTATTTTTTTGACCGGGGATAATGTGTCTTTTGTTTTGTGTTGCTCCTTTTTTTTTTATTTTTTTTTTTTTTTTTCACCATTGGCATGCGATCACCTATGGGAATTGGGGCACAACCCTCGCCTCCAACTGATGTGCTTCAACCCCTACTAGGTGGCTTATCTGACCCCAAAATGGATACGTCAAGGAGGTGGAAGTGCGGATGGTATGCCGCAACAGGATCGACGACGGTTGGGGAGTGGTCGTGAATCAACCGGCCTCGTAATAAAAGGTAGGCCATCCTGGATTTTGTTTGTTTATGTTTCCCTGCCGCGAGCTTGTTTACTGTCCAACGTGTGGTAAGGGCCCATGCTCTGAGAATGCTCTTGCTCTACCGTTTATGTTAGTCGGGCAATTAGCAATAGTCAGGTATTGTTAGTAGATAAATAAATAGAATAAATAAGTTAAAAGAAAAATATCACAGGTTAATTATCACAGAGTTATCACGGGTGGCTATATTGTGTGCAAAGAATAACTCCTTTCCACGCAGTATAGCTGCATGTAGGTATATTATACCTATATCACAGATGGGCTTAGGTAACTACAATAAATAAAATATATTAATAAATAAATACTATAAGATAAATTAAATAAATAAGGTAAATAAACTATCTAACATAACAATACAAATAACTTACACGGAACACTCATATCACAGATCTCTTGGCAACGACAACTGAGTGCGTCAAGAATAGTTTGGATTATCTCAGGTGTGAAGATCTTTTGCGTGAAATACGCCAACTTTCACCCCATTCTGGTCACCAACTTCGTACAGGGAGTTCCCTATTGGTTTCAGTATGACTGACTTTAGGAATTTCTGTCCTAGTTTGGCGTTGTAGTTGGCAGGTAAACTGCTCTGTTTGAAATTTCGCCGGTATACTATCTGTCCCTCCCTGTACTTCACATCTCTACTCCTGGTGTTATAGATTCGTGTTGATTTATCGTGCGCAATCCTTAGGTTATCGAATATCTTTCTTCTAATTAATTCTAGTCTATCGTTCTTGCATATAACTTCTGTATCCATATCTTTGACGACGTCTAATTTTCTTAGCACTTCATATGCTTTCGCGTGCTGTATCATGTGGGTGCCGAACACCGCGTAGTAGGGTTCAAGCATAGTCGCATCGTGAACCACGCTCCTCAATGAAAATGCCGCGTCACTGACATGTGTGTCCCAGTTCTTTTGGTCATCGCTTATGTATGACCTTATTTTGGCCAATATGGACCGGTTGACCCTTTCGGATGCGTTGGCTTGAGGAGAATAGAACGCGGTGCGAATGTGCTTGACCCCGTATTTTCCTAAAAAGCTGGCAAACAGTTCAGATATGAATTGCTTGCCATTGTCTGAATGTATGTACTCTGGTACACCAAAGATATGGAATACCCCCTCTTCTAGGTACTTTACTACCTCAGCTGCCGTTGCCTTCCTAATTGGTTTTAAGAACACATACTTAGAAAAATGGTCTAGGACTATAAAAATGTGCGTATTTCCGTTTCTCGTTCGTGGGTAAGGTCCTAGAAAGTCTATGTATAGTCTCTGAAAAGGTCGCTCCGTTATAGTTTGTTGTCCCATCGGCGGTCGAGCTATTCTGTTCATCGGCTTGCAACCTTTGCAGATTTCGCAGGACCTGACGAAGTCCTGGACATCTGATACCATTCCGGGCCAGAAGTACATCTGTCTCAGTCTGGCCAGAGTCTTATGGATTCCGCCATGCCCCGCAGCTGGTGGATTGTGCGCTGATTTGACCAGACTCCCCCGCAACTCCGTCGGGATCCAGAGCTTCCACGCCCTGTCGTCTCGTATAGCGTCTCCAGTTCGTATATCTGTTCTTTTGTAGACAAATCCGTCAGAAACGCATATGTCGGGAAGTTGGTCCTGTTTGTCGCTGACGATCTTTCTCAGCTCCTCATACTCCTCCGAGGAGAAACATGAAGAGCCGAGGTCAACCTGCAGTATTTCGGCTTCGGGACTGAGCTCCTCCATATGTATGCGAGAGAGGGTATCAGGGACTACATTTTGGGTACCTTTCCTGTGCTCAATCTGGAAGTCGAAGCCTTGGAGCTTAAGACTCCATCTAGCCAGACGACCAGAAAGATCCTTTTGAGTCATGAGCCACTTAAGACTCATGTGATCTGTAATGATCGTGAAAGGTAATCCCTCGACGTAGGCCCTGAATTTCTTCACCGATAGAACGGCCGCGTAGCACTCAAGTTCCGTCACACTATAATTCCGCTGTGCGGAATTAAGCTTCTGGGACATAAATGCTATCGGCCGCTCGTTGTTCTCCGCATCCATCTGGAAGAGTACACTCCCTACACCTGATGTCGAAGCGTCGCATTGTACGTAAAAACGTTTCGAGAAATCGGGATTTGTCAAAATGGGTGCGGACACCAAAGTCGCCTTAAGTTTTGCAAACGCGCTTAGCGCTTCGTCTGTCATCGAAAAGGTTTGTCCTTTCCTAAGGCAGTCTGTCATAGGCGCGGCTAAAGCCGCGAAGTTTGGTATAAAGCGTCTGTACCACCCCGTCATGCCCAGGAACCGACGAAGCTGTTTGGGAGTCTTCGGAACCGGAAAGCTATCAACCGCCGATACCTTGTCGGGGTCTGTCCTTAAACATCCATCTCCGACGATATACCCTAAGTATTTAATTTCTCTGTAACAAAATTTGCTTTTCTCGACGTTGATGGTTAGACCCGCTTCCCTTAAGCACTTGGATACTTCCTCTAATAGTTTGACGTGGGTTTCAAAGTCTGGAGAGCAAACCAAGAGGTCATCGAGATATACAAAGACACTTTCTCGTAACCGAGAGGGTATGACTTTGTCCATCAGCCGACACATTCTCTGAGCGGCGTTGCACAATCCGAATGGCATCACCGTGAACTGATACAACGGCCGCCCAGGGACTGTGAAGGCCGTCTTCTCCCTTGATTTCCTCTCCAGCGGAATTTGCCAGAAGGCGTCTTTCAAATCAATCCCTGAAATGTAGCGGGTATCTTGCAACCGGCTGAGTAAGCCTTCGATGTGGGGTAGCGGGTAAGCATCTTTTTTCGTTACAGAGTTAACTTTTCGTGAGTCCAGGCATAGTCTGTTTTTGCCGGGTTTCCGCACAAGCACCACTGGGGAGCTCCAAGGGCTGTTGCTCTCCTCTATAACTCCGAGCGAGATCATCCGGTCGAGCTCGTCATATAACAGCTTTTGTATCGCGGGTGAGATTGGGTAGTGACGCTGCTTTATGGGAATTTTCTCGTCTTCCACCTCGATGATATGCTCCTCGAGGCCGGTCTTCCCCAATCCCAACACCGCAAACGACGGGAATAACTGTTTGATCCTCTCCAACTGCTGTGCCTGTGCGGGTGACAACGCCTGGACTGGCGATACCCCTTCCGTCGGAGATGGAGCGTCTAGTTCGTCGATTACGTTCGGAGCGACCTTAAACAACCTCCAAAAGTCTACTCCTAAATATAATGCCTGTTGTAGACTTGGGACAACGAATAGCTCTACGTCGTGAGACTTGCCGCCCCAAGAGACTGTTGTCGTGAATCGTCCGAGTATACGTTGATGGTTCCCGTCTGCAGTCTTAACGTCTGTTGTCATTTTGGTCATTGTTATGTTATGCCTTTCTAAAAATTCTAGTGCCCCGTTTCCCAGACAACTAATGGATGCTCCACTATCTAATAGACCCAGGAGCTCTTCGCCTTCTAACTTGACTTTCGCGTAGGGTCTATTATCGTCATTTATATTTATCACAGATGCTAAAATTTTGCCCATTCGTCGTCTGGTTATTGCACATTTTTCCCTAAGCTTACGAATTTTGTTGAAATTCCTACTTTCCTTCACCGGACATGTCACTTCTTCGGCAAAAATTCTTCGTCGTGCTTCCTGATAATGCAGAAGCCTTTCGTGGAGAGTCCTCCTGGGAGGAAGAATCTTTTGTGTTGGATTAGTATCCACATTCGTATCGCGCTTTAAAATTCGGTAGTGTCCGGGTTCTTTTGTTTCTCCGGGATTGGGTGCGTCTTCGGCAAGTTGTTCCCGGACACACCGCCGACTCTCAAGTTTTCCTGACAAGCAGAGCAGTTGAAGCTTATATTGCCTTGGCCGCAACTGAAACACGTTAGTGTATGGAAGCTTGAAGGACACGCCGGTGAAGTTGTCGCTATATTTTGGTTCGCGTTCGTTCTGTTTGTCCTAGTGTTAGGTGCTTGCCTGTTAGTTCGGTGGAGGGCAGCGATCTCCATGTCTTCGTAGTCGTCCTCTTTGTCTTCTCGCTGGCCGCTTCTAGCTCTGTGTGCTAGTTGTTCGTCGTCGATTTCCGTAACGTTTCGTCTAAACTTCTGTTCCCTGACTGTCAAATGTCGCTCCGCTCGTCTGCACTCCTCTCGAAGGTCTTGAATGCTCTTAATTGAGCATCCGAAAATAAGCGTCGCGACCCTATCTTTAACGTTTTGTCGAAGTATGTCTACTAAGTCAAGTTCGTGTGGTCGTTTAGTCATTTGTAGGGCCAGCGATCGTACGTCGCTGTAAAATGTGTCAAATGTCTCATGGGGCTGCTGTCTCCTATCCATTATCGCTCTCAATATCTCGTGATCTCTCTTGTTATCCTTGAACTGTTTTAATAATTCTGCTTTTAAATCAAAGTAATTTAGTCCCTCATCTCTCTCATTTTCTTGTAGAAATTGCCAGTACCACATTTCTGCAGGTCCTGACACTAGTGAGTGGAACTGGGAGAATAGCTGGTCGTTCGAAATACCGCTTTTCTTTTGGAGGGTCTCAATCCGGAAAATAAAACTTTCTACGGACATTGTTTTCGGTGTACCATCGAACTTTACCCCCCATTTGTGTATAGGCATCTCATTCTTTCTGCCCACAGTGGGTTGAAAATATGTTCCCGACCTATTGTCTGGTCTATTGTCGGGCTCTGTCTGTGGTGTTTGTTCAAATGTTCGTTCTCTAAATGTGCTTTGTCGTCCGTTAGTTACTGGTGGGTCTCTTGATGCTGTCACGGAATTCTCCAGATTGCCGATTTTATTGTTAATGGACTGGATACTGTCCTGAAAGGTCAGTAACATGTCCCTCATGGTGACAGCTAGGGCTGACATGAGATCTGCAGGATTATTCCGAGCGGCACAAGAGACTTCTTCCGGTATTTGTTGTGTATTATGTTCGTCTTTACCCTGAGTCTGCCCACGTATGTTCCTGTCGTCGTTGTTATTATTTTCACGTCGAATACTATTTTGGGCGTTTTCCACTACGGCATTAGGTCCAAGTTCGTCTGTCGACAGAGCTATTTGCTTCTGTGTAAGTTGTTCTTGTCGTTTCATTGGAGCCCGTTTTTGCGTCGAAGTTAGTTCTGTCATTTCGTCTCCGTACCGTGATTGAGGGAGGGATTGGTGCTTAGCTCCAATGGGCCTAGCTACCTCCTGGTTAGTTGGGTCGGTCATGTCGGTTTTACCACGCTTCGATGTCTCGTCGTCTGGGCTGAAATGTGGTAAGTCGTGGGAGTAAATAGTGACGTTGGTATAGTCGGTTGCCGTAGTGGTAGGTCTATTTCGGAGACCGTATCCCTTCATTTGGTTGATGCCATCTGTGTCCCATAAAGAGACAAATTTGTTGCCGTTCGAGGCAGAACCTCCACCCCTATCGTAGCTTTCAGAGTCCATCTGGGTGGACTTTATCCCCTTTGGGATAGCTCCTAAACTTCGGCCCTTGTTATCCATTATATGGACCGCACTCTAGATTTCTGATTCAATTCAATATAGAAATTCAAAGTTGATTATACTCAATCAAATTCAAAAAACTTTAAAAAAAACTTACGGAATTCAAAAAAAATTATAAAACTTAGGTATTCGAGAGGGTTGAATAAAAAGTAAGAAGGAAGAAAATTAAGTAACTAAAAAGGTTGATAAATTATGAGTGTTTGCTCTATAAGAATGTATCTGTGGTGATTATTATTTTTGGGTTGTATATATGTAGACTCGGTTGGTGTGTGGATTTCTGGATAGGTTTTCCGCTAACTCTTCAATGGACATAAGTTCGTTTCGTAGATCGTTGTAAACAGTCACTCTCAAATAAGGTCTGACTGTGACTAGTGTCTCGGAATCTTGACGAGTGTTGTCGTTCACCCGTCCGTCCCCGCCACTACTTGCTATCTGGCAAAACCAAATACCAGGTTGGCTGAGACCTCCAAGTTAAACTTCAACACGGTCAAAGTTTCTGGACCAGCACCCACGCCTCACAAGAGCTCGGCTTTGATGCCTTCACCCTATGGATAGCAGCTAGTGATCAGCCCATCTACCTTGACCTAGCTCTCGGTCCCGGCACAAACAGTTGACTACCTCACTAGAACTCTTAGCTATACGCCTTGAGATTGGTCAGCCATCTTCTGTCTATACCAGAACCGAAAGTCGCTCTTGATCCATTCACAAATCTCAAGCTACCTCACGAAATTCCCTGGCTTTGGCCTAAGAATCGGACAGCCGCCTTCAATCTGTGTTGAAATCAAAAGCGTAACCAGAGTACTTGAACAAAGAAGAAGACAGGATAGTAAAATTTTAAAGAAAAGGTAAAAAAAAAAACGATGTCTATTGCAAGTCCAAGGTAATGACCTTCCTTACAGAAAATCATCGCAATCTGACTAGCCGGTAAAATCGTTGGGCGCCATTGTTGTGAGCTAGGGTATAGGCCACGGAGGCAACTTCGATGCAGAGGAGGAGGGCGCGGCACGCTTGCGGTTGCTCGGCTCAGCTCGTCGGACGGGGTAGTTCTTGCCCCCCTCACCATACACCACCTGCTCAATACACATTTTGTTTCGTGCCAAAAGCAAATAAAAATAAAAAAAAAAGGAAGAAAGCTACGTTAATTCGACCGCGGACGGAACATGGACAAGAAAATAAAAGGAGGAATTAAAAGGAGAGAAAATGAAAACGCTCAAGTACTTCTGCCAAAGCTAATGAGAGAGTACGGGAAAGTCACCCCGAAGCTTACCCTAACTAGCCTAATCTAATCTACTCTAACCTAAAATTCCAAATAAGCCCTACTCTGGGCCTATTTTAACTTAAAACTAGCCTACAACTACTCTTCCCTAACCGTACTTCCTTTCCCACGGTCTCTCAAAAGCAATGGTTCGTTAAGAACCCGAGACATGCCTGATGTTGATGGCAAAGGTTGGCCTGCCCTCCCTTCGTGTCATAGACACAACCAAATGCTACCACTCTGGCCGATACTGTGAGTGTTAGCCCCAAAAAGGTTCCTCCCAGCCACAATCTACGACCTCATCCGAGAAAAGTCGGTCGAAGTCACGTCTAGTCGTCAAAGTCAGTGACGGTCATGTTCTGTCTCTGTCTACCCAATGAAGGACGGCCCGTCCATAGTCCACACACCGAACGCGAAAGAGTTTTAAGCGCACATATTCAATTTATAACCACCACGATTGTTAGAAATAAGAAACAAACATTTTATTCAAAAGAAATCTAAAAACTAGTGAATTCTGCCCTTAATATTATAAAAAAACTAACTACTCTAATATAAAATTCAAATCAATATCTTATTACTATTACTTACGGTTGCAAAATGATCCCCCGTTGTCCTGGCGCCAGCACGAGGAAGGACGATGAGTTTTGTTTGGCAATGGACCTTAACCGCGAGCAAAAACTAAATACTAAAAGCAGATTGAATAAAAATCTACTTAAACTAATAATCCTAACCTTTCGTTAATTCACAAAAATTCAAAATAACCAAAGCTAAACTTATATCTACGATTTCAATATTTCACTAAATTCAAATTATTAATTTTTATATCGAATTGCCGATTTAATTTGGGTCCCAGCCGCGAAATGGCTGAAGCGGGTGGAGGCGGAGCACCAATTTGTGTTGTGGTTCTTGATGTTGTAGGAGTGAGAATCCCTCAACGTTGGGGAATATCTTCCCTTTGCCCAGGGATCGATGGATTGTTCCCCTTTTGGCTGGGATTGTTAGCTGGGTGGCTGTTGGAGTCGGGTGCCCGATTGCTATAATTTTTGGTAGCGGTGTGATTCGGTGCACCGCTATTGACTCCAACTGTTTGGACCACCAGATGGATTTTTCCCAAACGAATCCCTGAACAACGCACTGCGATTCCTGGCCACACTGTGGGACAGGAATTCAAAGATGCATTCGCACTCAGACTATTACGATTTTCCGCTAAAGTTCACGCTGCTAGCCTCGCTGTTCCTCGTCTAATTTGCAAAATTTAAGAAAATTCTGTCTGCTTTTCGCACAAACGAACAATTTAGTTTTTTTTTTTTTTTTTTCAAAAAAAATTAAAAGATAAGTATGAAATTATTCACACGCGCCACTGTACGGACTTTTCTTGTCTTTGTCAAAATCAATATGTCCCATTTCTCGTTGCTTTGTCTTTTGTCAAGTTCAATGACCACATACCCGTTTTCCTCTATCTTGATCTTGAACTTGACCCAATTACATACTTTCCCCTCTTTTCAAATTTGTTTAACTTTCTCCTTTCTTTCTTCTACTATCCTCTTTTAGTTCATTTGTTTGTTTTCTTTCCATATTTATCTCTCTCTTTTCTTTATTTGTCCTTCTTTCGTCTGTCGGTAATGTAGTTATTTCGTCAAGTCGATAACATTCAGTCGACCTGTAGTCCTAGTCAAAATAAATACTTATTCTTAATTTAAAATTTATACTTATTCTTAACCCTACGATACCTAACATCACATCTAAACCTACAAAAATTAATAAATTAACACAGTTAAACTAACATGCAGATGACAAAACGATAAAATCCATAAAGCATCAACACAGAACTGCACTGAGTGACGTCACTATTTCCGATCCTAATTGATCAAAAAAAAAAACTTAACGAATATGCGACAATATGCAACACAGGGAAACGAAGAACGAGAAGAGGCGAGACGCAGAAATTTGTCAAAACAAATGAATTGTATAGCCGGTCGGCCATCATGTTTTCCCGCTTGTCTATTCAACATTTTAATGAATGTCATCCAGTATTTCGTGTTTATAATCGGTGTTAATATTTGTTATTGTTGTCGTCGCGTATTTTTTTGACCGGGGATAATGTGTCTTTTGTTTTGTGTTGCTCCTTTTTTTTTTTATTTTTTTTTTTTTTTTCACCATTGGCATGCGATCACCTATGGGAATTGGGGCACAACCCTCGCCTCCAACTGATGTGCTTCAACCCCTACTAGGTGGCTTATCTGACCCCAAAATGGATACGTCAAGGAGGTGGAAGTGCGGATGGTATGCCGCAACATAGCCTTCAATGATGCGGTGCGTTACATCCACGGCATTCGTAGATACGATCATATATCAGCACACACTAGGAATTTGCTAGGTTGTGACTTGCATCAGTATTTCAACGCCAGAAACTGTATCTTTTTACATAAAATAATAATAAATCAAAGTCCATCTTATTTGTATAACAGGCTTATATTTACTCGGTCGTCGCAAACTACAAGCCTAATACCATACCGCTGCCATTTTCTCAACTCCTCGCGCTTATTTTTCATTCACACAGTGAGACTATGGAACTCCTTACCCCCACATATTAGAGCTCTATCCAACCACTCCAACTTTAAAAGGACAATTCTCCTATATTTTTCCTCTCATCAACATTAAATCCCAATTGTATCTCCTATCTCTATATCTTCCCAGCTTAGTTTTAAGAAATTTGCTTGTATACTAGTCTTAAGTTATTTAAAGAAATAATTTTTTTTTTTTTTTTGAATTTAAACCACACTAAGTACTAAAGGGTGATTTTTTAGCTGGTTTGGTTTTGGCAACACTGGTTTTGACAGCTGACGTGTGTTTAGTACCTTGTGTCACTGTCAAACAGCTTCAGTTTGGTTTGCAATTTAACCATGGATCGTCTTACAAATGAACAACGCTTGCAAATTATTGAATTTTACTGTCAAAATTCGTGCTCGGTTCGAAATGTTCATCGCGCGCTGTTTCCATTTTATGATCGGCATTCTCGACCTTCTGAGCAGTCTATTCGGAAGATTGTGACCAAATTTCGCACCAAATTTACTTTGTTGGACATTAAACCACCAACACGTTTACGTACTGTGCGTAGTGAAGAAAATATTGCGGCCGTATCAGCTAGTGTGACAGAAGACCGCGAAATGTCGATTCGGCGCCGTTCCCAGCAGTTAGGCCTTTGTTACAGCGGAAGGATCGAAAAATTGTGTCGAAAAATTGTGTTCAGCGATGAGGCTCATTTTTGGTTGAATGGGTACGTAAATAAGCAAAATTGCCGAATTTGGAGTGAAGATCAGCCAGAAGCATTGCAACAGCTACCAATGCATCCCGAAAAAGCCACTGTTTGGTGCGGTTTATGGGCCGGCGGCATTATTGGGCCATAGTTCTTCAAAGATGATGCGAATCGCAGCGTTACTGTCAATGGTGAACGCTACCGAGCGATGATAACAAAATTTTTTTTGCCCGAAATGGAAGTTCTTGACTTGCATGATATGTGGTTTCAACAAGACGGTGCCACATGCCACACAGCACGCGAAACAATGGCGCAATTGCGAGGCGAGTTTGGTGAACAGTTAATTTCACGTTTCGGGCCGGTCAATTGGCCGCCTAGATCGTGCGATTTGACACCATTAGATTATTTTTTGTGGGGGTATGCCAAGGCTAATGTGTATAGGGACAAGCCCGCTTCGATTGACGCACTGGAAGCCAACATCCATGCATTCATTCGTGAGATACCGGCCGATATGTGTGAAAGAGTATGCCAAAATTGGACTCAGCGGATGGGCTACCTGAGACGCAGCCGCGGTCAACATTTGCATGAAATTATCTTTAAACATTAAATTGCAAGGTTCAAACTATCGATTCAAATAAATATTTCATTAATTTTTTCAAATTTTTTGTGTTTTTTTTTTTTAAAAAAGTTCTAAGCCTCTTAAAAAATTACCCGTTAATACCTTTAATCATTTGACAATGATTGCTTTGAAACGTTTTTAAATTCAATATAATGTATCGATATCTTCACAGATATAAAAGTATGATTTGCGTTAATTTCGTAATATTTTCTTACCCGAAGACTTAGAAGTACTCCTATACAAGTCAAACCCAAAACAGAATCTCCAATGCTTAATTGGTCCAAAAAAGAAGTGTTGAAACTGAAGTGGCTTCCTTTCACTCCCATCAAACCCTTAAGCTGAACAAGTATTACAATTGCAGACGTCCCAGTTGTAAATGCACTTGTAACTGGTTGAGATATAAAGCTTAAAACGAATCCTAGGAAGAAATAATTTTTAAAACATAATCATTTATAATGATAAATATAGTGAGATATAATATTTATTTGTATTTTTTATGATGATTAATATCAAAGGCGAAAATCGTTCAGTCCATAACTTTTTCTTTATTTGAATTAAAATCTTATTTTTACCAGCGAATCATGAAATGCATAATCCGGACTTTGGAACGGCTAAGTCACTGTTCTATAGTCTTAAGGAAATATGTTTCTACTGGAATGGAAAAACCGCATTAAATTTTCCTAACTTTTATCTGCGTTCTACTACTTGTTTACACAAATAAATAAAATAACAGTATGAAATAAGAATTAAAGTGCAAGACTGGGTCGCTCGAAACTTTCTAGATCATATCAACTGCTTGGTTGATTTTTATTTTATTAAGTATGCTTATGCAGGTAAAAACTCAGAAGCGATACTACGTCGCCTGAGAATTGTTTTATCCCATATGCCATTGACATCGTTTCGATAAAAACGAAGGTTAATGTTTGTGCACAGACTATTCAAAATCTGTATGATAGGTGTTTTTTTTTTTTAATTTTGTTGTCCATATAAAGTTTGTTTTACTATTAGTTTCCGTTACAATTTTCACACCTTTTTGGCATAGGTACCCTTAAATTGCTACATAAATAGTTTACGTAAAAGTGAACTTTCTTGTGATGTGTCCCACCTCATCAAATTTTTCACAAATTGTTTATATATACACGTTAAACACCAGAAACTGGATATGCTACAAAACAGATACTGAAGTTTAAAGTTTAAAGTTTTTATCTTTACTTATTGGTAGGTATATAAATAGGCGAAGGGAAATAATTTCGTTAAATAATAAAAATAATCAAAGCAGTTCTACAGTTTATCACAATCAGTCTATTAATTTAAACAGAGCGGATCCTGGTGATGTCGTTTTGCCCTCTGATAATTAAAAAAAAGTCAACGTCCTGATACCAGGGTTTACTTTGTAGGATGAAAAATAACATAAATGAAAAATTTGTGAAATCGGATGGCAAGCTTCGTATACACATTTCTCAGCATCTTATTCAGAAATAATGTTTTGGATACATATTTCTGTGATGGACGGGCTTGAGTGTACCTGTCGTCACTCTCAAATAAATAATTTGAATCTTTACCTTTTGAAAAGAGCAAATAAAAATTTGAAGCCAGCGAACGACTGGGCATGCGAGTATATCTGACTCGTAATTGGAGGTGTTACAAACCAATATTGAACATTTTACTACGAACCAATGTATACCATGACCATTGGATTTATTTAATGCAAGTGCACATGCGATAAAACAATTCTTAATTTTGATTTACAGTACGCCCTCGGTAAAAGCAACCGATGGAAATTCGAGCAGTTGCGTTAATTGAGGGTGTTGCTTTAACCGAGTCACAAAAAAATGTGCCTTGAATTAGAATTTAAGGTGAAAACCATAGCCATGATTTCTTTATTACACGAAACAAAACAATTACCGACCGCGAGAAAATCACATGAACTATAATAAGAAATACGAAACATTTTCCCCTCCTTTTCTTATTCTTGTATGATGCAAAAAAAAATATGCACCTACGATCTATGTGTTTAAAATTCTGCGAGAAGTAGCTGTAAAATAACTGCCCAGTTACAGTAAAACCAATCACAAAAAAAAACGAAACAAAAATTAAATGAAATAAGAGCATGGATGGAAAGTTGCGTTTATCAAGTCACAGTTTTTTGAAAAGTTGCAATTACTGAGTCACTAATGGTAAAATTTTAGGTGTTGCTTTAACCGAGGTATTGCGTTTATCGAGGGTTGCTTTTACCGAGGGCGTACTGTATATACTTTGTCACAAGTAGCTGTGATATGCAGGTAAAAACAAACAATTTCTTCCAAACGCCAAAAGATGGTTTATGGTACAAAACAATTTTACAAATCGTTGATGCAGGATATCTTAGCATTGGTAAGGCTCAGCGCAAAACGGATTATTTGAAAAGGGCATACAATAACGTACGTTAAGTAAGCCCGCACTTTTACAGAATGAAAAACGTGAATTGAAGTTCGATAGAAATTCGTTTGTAGTTGTTTGTAGCAATTTGTGTCTGTCATTTTTTTCGCTAGAACCATTAGAAAAAAATTTCAGCCCGTAATTTTGGCTTTTTGGAATAAAAATTAGCCAGTTGCATTCGAAATCGTTTGTCGTTGTTTGTAGTGAAATTATTTTACGAGATATAAGGACATTTGTGTTTGCACATATAACTCTGAATTTCCAATAGAGAGAAATTATTTGAAATCACTGGTGCATAAAGCATATCCTAACTTAAATAACTGCTTTTACAATTTTCGAATTCACTCAAGCGTAAATTAATAAAACGCGATTAAAGTCAAAAAAGCATAGAGTTGCATCCATATATGGGATTCCCAACAACAACACAACAGCGGTAAAACAATTTTCGCAAAGAATTCATCCGTGCCCATCGATATGAGTCACTTTTTGTCAATAAGCGTCTTCCTCTGCTATTACCAGCAACTCTTTAACTTCTCCTGGAGCATAGGGCGACAACCAGGTCCTTCCTCTCTCTCTGTTTGCAGCTCGATACCTCAGCTGTGTCAACGATCGCAAATCCTGCGACTGAGCTTCCGGCATAACAGTTGTCTTCCATGGTGTCCTGGGCCTACCAACTCGCCTTACACATTGAGGGTTCCATTGCAAGCACTGCTTCGCTATGTTGTCGTATAGTTTCCTCAGTGTATGGCCAATCCAGCGGAATTTTCTCTTTTTGATGTCAACATCCACTTTTTTTTGTCCCGTCCTACGCCACAATTCATTGTTGGAAATCGTGTGTGGCCACTGGATCCTTAGGATGTAACGAATAAAAGCTTGTAGCGTGCTCGATATGTGGGCGGAGCATTTCCTCGTTTCAAATGCGTGTAGCAAAACTGATTTTCCATTGGACTCAAACAATTTGAACTTAGTGCGAAGCGATATTTTGCTTGAGTTTCACACTGGAGAAAGGAAATGCAGTACAAGCTTTATTTAGTCTATTTCTGACGTCTTGCTCCACCATCGAGTGACACATAACTACCCAAATAGTTGAAATGCGTGCCCACTTCTATGGTCTCCTGTCTCAGGAAAACCTGCTATTGTTGGTCTCGGCTTGTGGGCATAATTTTTGTCTTTTTGGTGTTTATCCTTAGGCTAGCCACCTCCCCATTCTGCTTCAGTAAATGACGCATTTGGTTAAGAGCACCAATGTTGTTTGCCAGGAAACAGATATCATCAGCGTAGTCCAAATGCCTCAGCTGATCAAACGGGTTCCATTGGATCCCAAGACTCTCATTTGTACCCACCGTGGCAGTCGTTACATCAGCAATCGCAAGTAAGAACAAGATCGGTGACAGTACATCTCCTTGTCTCACTCATTGACGCACTTCGAATGGATCGGAAGCTGTGCAAAACGAGACACCTTGCGTTGTTCTAAACACATTTTCGCAATAAATTCATCCGTGTCCATCGATATGAGTCACTATTTGCCAATTAGCAACAACAACCAATCAATAAACTCCGGTTTTATCCAACAAATTTTTCTATTCTTTCGAATAATATTGAATTGACCACTCTTGAACAAATTATAACAACAAAAACACAATTTCTGTAAAACCTTTATTCTTAGCTATCTAATCAAATTCAAATTTTGTGATTTTATCACAAGTAAGAAGATTTAGATGCATCTTAATCAAACGCTTCTTCGTCATTTAAACTCATATCAATATTTCGGGTATTAAGCATTCGTTTGTTGTTGTTTGCAGTGAATTTTTCGCAATCCCTTAAAACCATGTTATCTCCGAAACCGTAGCAAGTAAAGTGATAAAATTTACTATTTTCAAAGGTGTTCGTCTTAACTAATCTAATAAAATTATAACAATCGGCCTAACGGATTATAATTTATATGAAATCTAAGCAAATTTGGCTTCTAACTTTCGGTCGCCATAACTCAAAAACTGTTGTACTACAAACAATGAAACTTTGCGTATCTATTCTATGCACACTTTTCTACCTGCGATATAAAATAGAAGACGGCCCGCATTACTGCGCACTTTTTCTTCGCAATTTAAGGGAAGCCTCAAATGGTCAATATTTTCCCATTTTTAAGCGATCCGATATTAACATTGGTAATAAGCTATGAATTGTGGAACGAATGGCTATCGAACTGCAATTCACGTTTTTCATTTAAGAAAAAGTGGGGGCTAACTTCACGTAGGTCTTAAAATATTACCTTAGAATCTAACTAAAAAAACATGAAAATTGCATATGCTACAAAATTATTCTCAGGCAACGCGACGACTAGACAAAAGAATACGAATATAAAGTATACGAATATACTTAAATACATATATTCATTTCAGATGGCAGTACACATCAAATAACGATGTGCGGCTAAAGCTCTGAGACTACGATTTACACGTGTAACTTTTCGTGGCAAATTTTGACAGGCTGACGTCACAAAAATTCACTCATCCCGTCGCCATTCGTGTGTATTTCGTGAGAGTATCCCTGACGTTCGAAACCGGTTCACACAGTGTCATTTGCACGGTCACGCGAGTGAAATTTTGACCCAAAATCCGTGACAGAAAACATTTTGCCGTGACAATTTGTAATACGCATATATTAGGACTATAAGGACGTTGGGGTTTAAAAATGACAGGAGACAGGATGAGGAAATGACAATTGGATAGGATGTGATAGAGAAGGGGGGAGCGTTGGGTGTGAGGAGCAGGGCACGCTTGCTTTTGCTCGACTTCACTCGCCGGACTGGTGAGGGTTCTTGTCCTCACACACCAACATTACCTGGGTACAAAACATATATCGTGCCTACACTAAACTCAAAATCTTTTCAGACGCAGACGGACATTTCCACAAAGAGAGGGCGCTGTCGATGGAATTCAGCGCGGCCATGACTATTCCCACCCTACCTGGAAGTTCGGCGGCCAGTTTTGAACTTCCCCAACTATGGATGTCTCAGCACGATCAGCCCATCTTCCGAAGGTTTTGGACCACCCTATATCACCCCCTTGAAATTATTTTAAAATGCCATAATGTTACTTTATAGCTCACCGTAAAAGAAAAGGTAAATTGGTTATTCTATTACGTGACGAATCGTTTATTGTGCCAGTTAATTTATTTTAAAGAATCGCGTTGAAATTACTTTAATTCAATTAAAAATAGTTTAAGATGTTAAAATGTACACAAACAAAAAAATCATAAAACATAATAAAATTTAACAAGATTGAAATGTGAAGCTGGCAATGCTTAAATTTGGTATCCCTTTGCCCTAACCGGTTAATTTTTTTTGCTTTGATCCCCCTCCGCGAAACTCCTAACTTCCCAATTACTTCCTACCTAGAATGAGCTCACTTTAGGGGTTCTTATACAAATTGTATATAAAAAAAAAACTTGGATACAAAACTTATTACAAATATGGACGTTAATTTACAAAACAACGACACAAAAGAAAAATTAAATATAAAACACAAAAAAAATTGATATTGAAAACGAAAATAAGATTGAATAAAAAGTAATATAAAGTAAAAACAAACAAAATGTTTCATTTGGCAACGATTGTACGTATATGTAATATGTATGTTACTTGTTCGGTGAATTGCTCTTCTTCTGTCCACAGTATCTTTCTGTATTTTGGGATTTTTTTTGTTGGTGAAATGTGGCTCAGTTGTAGTTGTTGTTTTTGTGTGGCCTTCGTGATTTTGTATGCGTGCTTTGGTACCGTATGAGGTGCAACACGGGACATATGCCGACCGTTTTGGAGTGGTAAGCGGGTGCTCTTGCGGCACTTCCGTTCCCTTTCCCGGTTCAGGCTCTCGATGTTCCAAGAAATGTCAAAAAAAAGACACCAGGGTGGATAATGCACAAAAAGGGCACAAATAAAACGTACAATAAAAATGTCCAACAAAAACTGTTGGCGGTCACGGCTTCCTTGCGATTTGGTTTCTGGATAGTCGTTGACCGCCAAATGATGACGTTTTGGTAGGTACCTAACACAACACTGAATTAATTTTCACAATATGTCATTAAATTCCTCATCAACTCACCACTATTTCCTTAAAATAAAAAAAAATCATAGTTTATTTGTTGGGATAAAACCCTTCTGCTTCCTTTTCAGTTCTTAGATTATTCAACAAAACAACTACAACAAAAAAAAAATCTTCGGCACTGTGGCCATTGAGTACCACTGTCTTTGGCTTTGCACCACACAATGGTTTCGCCAAGAACTATTGTTCGGCTTCACCAGCCAATAATGCCCCCTAGTCTCCCAGTACCACTATCAGTAACATTTGTCCAGTCTTCCACCGTTTCTGGAGTAGCCGCTACAGATCATGCTATTTTCTTCACCCCATCTCAACGTCCTGCTCTTTGAATTTTCAAATTCGCTCAACATGCATCCGAATTCTACCAACACAATTTTACCCACAAAGCATATCGAGTCTCGAATGCAACTGGTACAACATACTCATTTTGACATTACAGAATGTAAACAAAAAAAATTTAGACGGGAAACACCAAGCATGGACAAAATTTGCAGGGTAAGTAATATTATTATAATATTTAATGGATTAATTTTGTGAAAATTAATCTTTTCATGTTTTGTGGAGCATCGGCGGCGCAATCACTCTCTTCCCTATCGCAATATCATGCGCAATTGCTTGTCCAGCGCGCCGTGGAAGGTTTTACTGCTTATAAATATAGGTAGGTAAGTATGTACACAGGTTCTCAATTGTTTACCCTTGTCTTTCATAATTTGTGTTTTTATATTACAGCCACCAGCGGGAATCTAAACATCGCACACGAACGATGGGCCACCTGTACCTGAAGCTGAAATCCCCGTGTTTCAAGTGGGGTGGGGTATGTATTTTCGGAGTCTGGATTTCGCCTTTGAAACACTGCATTTTGTATGCAAGTAAGTAAGAACCATCTTGTACTTGACACGATATGAATCTTATTCTACTTATTGTGTCTTATTACCGTCACAGAAACTACCCGCGGGACAACACAGTGCACAGGTGACAGGGTGTGTTCGATATAGTAAAAGGGTAAGATAACATTATTCTTTTCCAATCAGAAATATATTTTCCTGTACTTTCAGAGATGTGGACTACACGTAATGTGAGTGACTGTCACAAATTCATAGTCATAAAAGCAAGTTACCGACGCTTGACAGGCTATCATACGGCGAGAAACTCTTGAAAAATGTTATACCCATTACCAAAGAGGATCCAAACAAGAGGGTCAACTTCCGTGCACCTACCCGATTTTCCCCGCAAATTTTGAACGACAGCCCTCTCTCGCGCGCCTTTTTATTCCTGTGAATACGTGTTATTGATGGCCGCCGGAATTTTTCTTTGCGTGCTGAAAATCCTACTTTGCTTAGCTTTGCTGAGATCGAAGCTCAAAAAAACACGCTTTATTTCACATAAATAAAAGGCGATCTACATAGGATCTTTTCTTTTATAACAATCGGCCTAACGGATTATAATTTATATGAAATCTAAGCAAATTTGGCTTCTAACTTTCGGTCGCCATAACTCAAAAACTGTTGTACTACAAACAATGAAACTTTGCGTATCTATTCTATGCACACTTTTCTACCTGCGATATAAAATAGAAGACGGCCCGCATTACTGCGCACTTTTTCTTCGCAATTTAAGGGAAGCCTCAAATGGTCAATATTTTCCCATTTTTAAGCGATCCGATATTAACATTGGTAATAAGCTATGAATTGTGGAACGAATGGCTATCGAACTGCAATTCACGTTTTTCATTTAAGAAAAAGTGGGGGCTAACTTCACGTAGGTCTTAAAATATTACCTTAGAATCTAACTAAAAAAACATGAAAATTGCATATGCTACAAAATTATTCTCAGGCAACGCGACGACTAGACAAAAGAATACGAATATAAAGTATACGAATATACTTAAATACATATATTCATTTCAGATGGCAGTACACATCAAATAACGATGTGCGGCTAAAGCTCTGAGACTACGATTTACACGTGTAACTTTTCGTGGCAAATTTTGACAGGCTGACGTCACAAAAATTCACTCATCCCGTCGCCATTCGTGTGTATTTCGTGAGAGTATCCCTGACGTTCGAAACCGGTTCACACAGTGTCATTTGCACGGTCACGCGAGTGAAATTTTGACCCAAAATCCGTGACAGAAAACATTTTGCCGTGACAATTTGTAATACGCATATATTAGGACTATAAGGACGTTGGGGTTTAAAAATGACAGGAGACAGGATGAGGAAATGACAATTGGATAGGATGTGATAGAGAAGGGGGGAGCGTTGGGTGTGAGGAGCAGGGCACGCTTGCTTTTGCTCGACTTCACTCGCCGGACTGGTGAGGGTTCTTGTCCTCACACACCAACATTACCTGGGTACAAAACATATATCGTGCCTACACTAAACTCAAAATCTTTTCAGACGCAGACGGACATTTCCACAAAGAGAGGGCGCTGTCGATGGAATTCAGCGCGGCCATGACTATTCCCACCCTACCTGGAAGTTCGGCGGCCAGTTTTGAACTTCCCCAACTATGGATGTCTCAGCACGATCAGCCCATCTTCCGAAGGTTTTGGACCACCCTATATCACCCCCTTGAAATTATTTTAAAATGCCATAATGTTACTTTATAGCTCACCGTAAAAGAAAAGGTAAATTGGTTATTCTATTACGTGACGAATCGTTTATTGTGCCAGTTAATTTATTTTAAAGAATCGCGTTGAAATTACTTTAATTCAATTAAAAATAGTTTAAGATGTTAAAATGTACACAAACAAAAAAATCATAAAACATAATAAAATTTAACAAGATTGAAATGTGAAGCTGGCAATGCTTAAATTTGGTATCCCTTTGCCCTAACCGGTTAATTTTTTTTGCTTTGATCCCCCTCCGCGAAACTCCTAACTTCCCAATTACTTCCTACCTAGAATGAGCTCACTTTAGGGGTTCTTATACAAATTGTATATAAAAAAAAAACTTGGATACAAAACTTATTACAAATATGGACGTTAATTTACAAAACAACGACACAAAAGAAAAATTAAATATAAAACACAAAAAAAATTGATATTGAAAACGAAAATAAGATTGAATAAAAAGTAATATAAAGTAAAAACAAACAAAATGTTTCATTTGGCAACGATTGTACGTATATGTAATATGTATGTTACTTGTTCGGTGAATTGCTCTTCTTCTGTCCACAGTATCTTTCTGTATTTTGGGATTTTTTTTGTTGGTGAAATGTGGCTCAGTTGTAGTTGTTGTTTTTGTGTGGCCTTCGTGATTTTGTATGCGTGCTTTGGTACCGTATGAGGTGCAACACGGGACATATGCCGACCGTTTTGGAGTGGTAAGCGGGTGCTCTTGCGGCACTTCCGTTCCCTTTCCCGGTTCAGGCTCTCGATGTTCCAAGAAATGTCAAAAAAAAGACACCAGGGTGGATAATGCACAAAAAGGGCACAAATAAAACGTACAATAAAAATGTCCAACAAAAACTGTTGGCGGTCACGGCTTCCTTGCGATTTGGTTTCTGGATAGTCGTTGACCGCCAAATGATGACGTTTTGGTAGGTACCTAACACAACACTGAATTAATTTTCACAATATGTCATTAAATTCCTCATCAACTCACCACTATTTCCTTAAAATAAAAAAAAATCATAGTTTATTTGTTGGGATAAAACCCTTCTGCTTCCTTTTCAGTTCTTAGATTATTCAACAAAACAACTACAACAAAAAAAAAATCTTCGGCACTGTGGCCATTGAGTACCACTGTCTTTGGCTTTGCACCACACAATGGTTTCGCCAAGAACTATTGTTCGGCTTCACCAGCCAATAATGCCCCCTAGTCTCCCAGTACCACTATCAGTAACATTTGTCCAGTCTTCCACCGTTTCTGGAGTAGCCGCTACAGATCATGCTATTTTCTTCACCCCATCTCAACGTCCTGCTCTTTGAATTTTCAAATTCGCTCAACATGCATCCGAATTCTACCAACACAATTTTACCCACAAAGCATATCGAGTCTCGAATGCAACTGGTACAACATACTCATTTTGACATTACAGAATGTAAACAAAAAAAATTTAGACGGGAAACACCAAGCATGGACAAAATTTGCAGGGTAAGTAATATTATTATAATATTTAATGGATTAATTTTGTGAAAATTAATCTTTTCATGTTTTGTGGAGCATCGGCGGCGCAATCACTCTCTTCCCTATCGCAATATCATGCGCAATTGCTTGTCCAGCGCGCCGTGGAAGGTTTTACTGCTTATAAATATAGGTAGGTAAGTATGTACACAGGTTCTCAATTGTTTACCCTTGTCTTTCATAATTTGTGTTTTTATATTACAGCCACCAGCGGGAATCTAAACATCGCACACGAACGATGGGCCACCTGTACCTGAAGCTGAAATCCCCGTGTTTCAAGTGGGGTGGGGTATGTATTTTCGGAGTCTGGATTTCGCCTTTGAAACACTGCATTTTGTATGCAAGTAAGTAAGAACCATCTTGTACTTGACACGATATGAATCTTATTCTACTTATTGTGTCTTATTACCGTCACAGAAACTACCCGCGGGACAACACAGTGCACAGGTGACAGGGTGTGTTCGATATAGTAAAAGGGTAAGATAACATTATTCTTTTCCAATCAGAAATATATTTTCCTGTACTTTCAGAGATGTGGACTACACGTAATGTGAGTGACTGTCACAAATTCATAGTCATAAAAGCAAGTTACCGACGCTTGACAGGCTATCATACGGCGAGAAACTCTTGAAAAATGTTATACCCATTACCAAAGAGGATCCAAACAAGAGGGTCAACTTCCGTGCACCTACCCGATTTTCCCCGCAAATTTTGAACGACAGCCCTCTCTCGCGCGCCTTTTTATTCCTGTGAATACGTGTTATTGATGGCCGCCGGAATTTTTCTTTGCGTGCTGAAAATCCTACTTTGCTTAGCTTTGCTGAGATCGAAGCTCAAAAAAACACGCTTTATTTCACATAAATAAAAGGCGATCTACATAGGATCTTTTCATTATGGAATTAAACAGAAAAAGCTAAATGTGTACATAGTTAAGTTTGAGAGCATCTGCTATAGGATAAACGGAAAAAAATATCGATTTTTTCGAATTTTACAAATGCATATTTACTTGCATACGTTACTGTGCATGAATGCATTTTAGGTACCATTTACAGATTAAAAATGATGCTAAAACTAAAATATCTTTTTCCCCCCAGCATAAAAAAACGCTTTCCCCGAACAGTGTTAAATTACCTATTTTGTTTCAACATGATTTCGAAATGGAAAGCATTCAAATCGACGAAAAAACAAGTTTTTTTCTTTAAAATATACCTACAACAGAAAAAGTTTTAAGTTACAAAATTTCATTTAATAAAAGTGCAAAAGCCGTTTAGTTGATTTTTCTCTGATTCCCATGAAATAGATATCTGCTAGATATTGAAAACAAAAAACTATTTAGGTATTTGGCATTGTGACGAAATTATATCAGGAATTCCATTTTCCAACTATGCATAATGTAGTCCTATACTAAAACTATGATACCATTAAGCAGGAGGGCACTAATACTTAGGAATTCTTATGCAAGGGATGCAGCTTGTAAGGCAAATGTACCGTTTCTGCTCTCAGTTGACCTTCTAGTTCGGATCCTATTTGCCCATGACAATTTTAATTATATTTCACCGGTGAAGCAAACTGGCTTGGCAGTATAATTAAATTGAATACATGTATATTAACGTTTACTGAAAAACTACAAACACGATTTGTTCAGTTGAAAGAAACATATTTATGCAAAATTATCTCTGTGGTTTTCATAGGGATTCTCAGACTCTTCTTTCAGATTTCGTATGTGCAATCGAATAAAACAAAAAAATGATTTTTTTTTTTTTTCTTGTTATTTATTTGGAATATGTTTCCTATAAATTTAAAAAGAAATCGTTTTTCGGAAACATTTATTTTTTTCATACTAATCGAAACGAAAAAAAAAGTTCTCAAACACACAGGTCTGCTACATGGTTTTGTATTTTAATGGTTGGTGAAAATCTTGAAAGACAATTTCCTTAATATCATTTGCAACTTATGTGCGCATAATTATGAGCAGACCGCAAATACATACGCAGGTGGTAGACAAGGACCCATCCCCCGGCCCAAGCCCCGAACAATGCGACTTCCACAGCCTTGGAAAAGTGGTAGATATGCTAGAAGATAGCAGAAGGCGTTCGATTCATTAGCCGATGAGAGATGTTATTGACGGAAAAGTGAAGGAGGTTATTAGGAAGAATAACTCCTCGCAGAATTAACCTTTTTTGAAATGTAGTCTAGTAAGCCCCTAGACAATGAAACACCAGAACCAAAAAGTTATCAGAAGCACCCTCCAGAACTCAAAACAAAGGAGATGAATGCATCGACTGGATCTGAAACCCCCGCAACCAAAAAGAATTAAACAGAATATAACAAAAATTACATGGCAGGATAAGACGGAGAAAAGGCGAAGAAAACTGGAGGCGAGATTCCTTTGATAAGAGATAAAAACACTACTACCATGAAGAGGCAACAAACAAGCAAAGAAGAAGAGAGGTCAAAGGACACAGACGAAAATTCCACTGGGACAAAACAAGAGATAAGGAGAACTAAACCTGACACCATCATTATTGCAGCATAGGGGTCACTATCATATGGGGATATACCAGTAACAGAATATAAAAACAATATCGGTGAGGTCGTAGGAGAGCAGGCGAGCGTACTACCATAGAGCTTAAATACGTAGATGAAGTTAAAAAACCAACGGATGCTGCTTCCAAAATGCCTTAAGTGCCTATAGTTTGGACATATAACCAAACAATGCAAAAACGAAGAAGTTCGATCCGAGCTATGTAGAAGATGTAGAACGGATGGGCACACCGCCTGCAGTAGGCAGGAGAGCTGTCACCAGCAAGAAATCATGAAGGTAATTCAGATAAATCTAAATCACTGTGAAGCGTCCCAGGAACCCCTGGCACAGTCAGCAAAAGGCGATGGAGCGGACATTATTTTGATCAGCGAACCGTACAAAATTCTCGATAGCAACAGATCAGCGACAGAATAAATCACGATGCGAAAAGGATATGTGGAAGATACGCTTTTCAATATATATACGACCAAGCTGAAGGATTCGTATGAGGTAAAATAAAGGGGATGCATTTTTACAGCTGCTTCACTTGACCCAGCTGGACGTTGAATGAACGTTAGACATCCTGGTACATGATGCTTCCGGGAGGACTCCAGTCATTATTGTAGGGTAGCAGACCGTCCAATGCCAGAGGCGTAGCCGATCGCCTGTTGTGTGTACGTTTAATGCACCAGAGAGGTTGTGCAAAAATATAAAATGTACGGGGCGACTACGGGGGTGTACTTTGTATGCCGGTGCATGAAGTGGAGTTGTTGCTCGGCGGTGCTTGCTGTGAAGCGAAACAATGGTACAGTGGGGCACAGCATTTACTGGAGTACGAAAAATCGTTTTTGTGAATTAATTTGGTACCCGTTGCTGAGCGAAAAAGAATTATCGTTACATTTCCCCCCTTTTTTCCGAGGCGAGAACCTTCTCGGCTCTAAATCAATACATTATGTATACAACAAAAGTAATTTAATTCAAAAAAAAATATATTTATAACAGGTTTAAATAAATGAATTCATAGGAGAGAAAAACATTGTAGGTGGTTTGGACTACCTTCTGTTGATCTCCAAACTGTAGGTCTGCGACATTTCCTCGTGTGAAAACCACGCGGATGCGGCCCCATGGCCTTAGAATGAATACCGTACTTCGGCCCCTCTTTGACTGCGCCTGAACGTCGATCCCTTCAAACGGGTCTTCTGGTATAGCCACTTTAGGGGCTTTGTTCTTCTTCTTCTTTGTTCCTTAGGCTGATGCGGCTGATCATTCTGGCTATATTCCCTGTCAGATTTTTCCCGTCGGTGGTTGTGGCTGAGGTTATCGGGAACCGGGCGGGGATGGCGACTGGGGTCGTGTTGCTGATACAGGTCATATGGGTGATTTTCGGAGCGGTGGTGGGTGCGGCGGAGGTGGCGGTGTTTCTGATGGTGTGGACGGTATTTGTGGCGGTACACTGAACTGCTGTAATCCGCTCGAATCATTTATCGTTAGCCTTCTGGCGCACGCGCCGGGTGACGACTAGTTGCTCCATTGGATTGGGACGGGGTTGAATCCTGACAATTGGTTCCGATGGAGATGTGCCGATGCGTTTCTTTGCTTTCCACGTTTGGCTGGTGGTCGTGTGGTGGGAATTTTGCCTAGTGCGTGGCCTGTCGAGTCCGCGGTTCACTTGAAACTAAATTTTTCCTTCTCCGGATGATGTTGCTCGGTTGCATAGTGGAACGTTGACTGATGATGGACTGCAGTGAGTCGTTATGATTGTGTCTCTTGAGGTCTCATATATGACAACGGGATAGGCTAGTTCTCCCTATCTCACAAAAGCGTATAATCAACACGATTGCGGATGAGACAGATCTAACGATTTCGTATGACCCAACGTATTTGGGAGCTAATTTCTTTGTGAAGTGCTTTGTCGCGGAGGAGAGTACTCGGGTTTTTCGGTAAACCTTAGGAATTCTTATGCAAGGGATGCAGCTTGTAAGGCAAATGTACCGTTTCTGCTCTCAGTTGACCTTCTAGTTCGGATCCTATTTGCCCATGACAATTTTAATTATATTTCACCGGTGAAGCAAACTGGCTTGGCAGTATAATTAAATTGAATACATGTATATTAACGTTTACTGAAAAACTACAAACACGATTTGTTCAGTTGAAAGAAACATATTTATGCAAAATTATCTCTGTGGTTTTCATAGGGATTCTCAGACTCTTCTTTCAGATTTCGTATGTGCAATCGAATAAAACAAAAAAATGATTTTTTTTTTTTTTCTTGTTATTTATTTGGAATATGTTTCCTATAAATTTAAAAAGAAATCGTTTTTCGGAAACATTTATTTTTTTCATACTAATCGAAACGAAAAAAAAAGTTCTCAAACACACAGGTCTGCTACATGGTTTTGTATTTTAATGGTTGGTGAAAATCTTGAAAGACAATTTCCTTAATATCATTTGCAACTTATGTGCGCATAATTATGAGCAGACCGCAAATACATACGCAGGTGGTAGACAAGGACCCATCCCCCGGCCCAAGCCCCGAACAATGCGACTTCCACAGCCTTGGAAAAGTGGTAGATATGCTAGAAGATAGCAGAAGGCGTTCGATTCATTAGCCGATGAGAGATGTTATTGACGGAAAAGTGAAGGAGGTTATTAGGAAGAATAACTCCTCGCAGAATTAACCTTTTTTGAAATGTAGTCTAGTAAGCCCCTAGACAATGAAACACCAGAACCAAAAAGTTATCAGAAGCACCCTCCAGAACTCAAAACAAAGGAGATGAATGCATCGACTGGATCTGAAACCCCCGCAACCAAAAAGAATTAAACAGAATATAACAAAAATTACATGGCAGGATAAGACGGAGAAAAGGCGAAGAAAACTGGAGGCGAGATTCCTTTGATAAGAGATAAAAACACTACTACCATGAAGAGGCAACAAACAAGCAAAGAAGAAGAAAGGTCAAAGGACACAGACGAAAATTCCACTAGGACAAAACAAGAGATAAGGAGAACTAAACCTGACACCATCATTATTGCAGCATAGGGGTCACTATCATATGGGGATATACCAGTAACAGAATATAAAAACAATATCGGTGAGGTCGTAGGAGAGCAGGCGAGCGTACTACCATAGAGCTTAAATACGTAGATGAAGTTAAAAAACCAACGGATGCTGCTTCCAAAATGCCTTAAGTGCCTATAGTTTGGACATATAACCAAACAATGCAAAAACGAAGAAGTTCGATCCGAGCTATGTAGAAGATGTAGAACGGATGGGCACACCGCCTGCAGTAGGCAGGAGAGCTGTCACCAGCAAGAAATCATGAAGGTAATTCAGATAAATCTAAATCACTGTGAAGCGTCCCAGGAACCCCTGGCACAGTCAGCAAAAGGCGATGGAGCGGACATTATTTTGATCAGCGAACCGTACAAAATTCTCGATAGCAACAGATCAGCGACAGAATAAATCACGATGCGAAAAGGATATGTGGAAGATACGCTTTTCAATATATATACGACCAAGCTGAAGGATTCGTATGAGGTAAAATAAAGGGGATGCATTTTTACAGCTGCTTCACTTGACCCAGCTGGACGTTGAATGAACGTTAGACATCCTGGTACATGATGCTTCCGGGAGGACTCCAGTCATTATTGTAGGGTAGCAGACCGTCCAATGCCAGAGGCGTAGCCGATCGCCTGTTGTGTGTACGTTTAATGCACCAGAGAGGTTGTGCAAAAATATAAAATGTACGGGGCGATTACGGGGGTGTACTTTGTATGCCGGTGCATGAAGTGGAGTTGTTGCTCGGCGGTGCTTGCTGTGAAGCGAAACAATGGTACAGTGGGGCACAGCATTTACTGGAGTACGAAAAATCGTTTTTGTGAATTAATTTGGTACCCGTTGCTGAGCGAAAAAGAATTATCGTTACATTTCCCCCCTTTTTTCCGAGGCGAGAACCTTCTCGGCTCTAAATCAATACATTATGTATATAACAAAAGTAACTTAATTCAAAAAAAAATATATTTATAACAGGTTTAAATAAATGAATTCATAGGAGAGAAAAACATTGTAGGTGGTTTGGACTACCTTCTGTTGATCTCCAAACTGTAGGTCTGCGACATTTCCTCGTGTGAAAACCACGCGGATGCGGCCCCATGGCCTTAGAATGAATACCGTACTTCGGCCCCTCTTTGACTGCGCCTGAACGTCGATCCCTTCAAACGGGTCTTCTGGTATAGCCACTTTAGGGGCTTTGTTCTTCTTCTTCTTTGTTCCTTAGGCTGATGCGGCTGATCATTCTGGCTATATTCCCTGTCAGATTTTTCCCGTCGGTGGTTGTGGCTGAGGTTATCGGGAACCGGGCGGGGATGGCGACTGGGGTCGTGTTGCTGATACAGGTCATATGGGTGATTTTCGGAGCGGTGGTGGGTGCGGCGGAGGTGGCGGTGTTTCTGATGGTGTGGACGGTATTTGTGGCGGTACACTGAACTGCTGTAATCCGCTCGACTCATTTATCGTTAGCCTTCTGGCGCACGCGCCGGGTGACGACTAGTTGCTCCATTGGATTGGGACGGGGTTGAATCCTGACAATTGGTTCCGATGGAGATGTGCCGATGCGTTTCTTTGCTATCCCACGTTTGGCTGGTGGTCGTGTGGTGGGAATTTTGCCTGGTGCGTGGCCTGTCGAGTCCGCGGTTCACTTGAAACTAAATTTTTCCTTCTCCGGATGATGTTGCTCGGTTGCATAGTGGAACGTTGACTGATGATGGACTGCAGTGAGTCGTTATGATTGTGTCTCTTGAGGTCTCATATATGACAACGGGATAGGCTAGTTCTCCCTATCTCACAAAAGCGTATAATCAACACGATTGCGGATGAGACAGATCTAACGATTTCGTATGACCCAACGTATTTGGGAGCTAATTTCTCTGTGAAGTGATTTGTCGCGGAGGAGAGTACTCGGGTTTTTCGGTAAACCTGCTCTCCGATAAACGGTCGCCATGCTATGCTGCGTAAGTTGTAGTGTTTGCTCTGCGTTTGAGCAGCATGTTGCAGGTTTTGTCGGACTAATTGGTATTGTGCTTTCATGCGTTCTCCCCAACAATTCGGGCGAGTTTGCGCGGGGTCGGTCGTTGGGCGGCCCATCCTCATGGTGGGTAGGTTTCCTAAGCTCTCTGCCGAAGTTGAGGGGAGTAGCCCGTGGACTCGTGTTTGCTTGTATTGATGGCAAAGCATAGTTCTGGCAAATGTTCATCCCAGTGTTGATAATTATCTACCACATATTGGGCGATCATGGTCTTAAGCACGTGGTTGACCCTTTCGGTGGGGTTTTCTTGCGGCGTGTACGGGGCGGTCAATCGATGATGGGTGCCTTTTCCTCGTAGGAATGTTTGGAATTGCGTTGCTGGGCTCCATTGTCGGAGATAAGAGTTTTGGGACATCCGAACCGCGTGAATATGCGTTCTCGGAGAGCGTTGATGAGGGGGTGGTTGTGGCGGCGCGCATGAGTACGGTTTCTACCCTTTTGGTGAATTTATCGACCATCACCATGAGCATGGTGTTTCCCTTTGGGGACCGTGGTAATGGCCCCATGAAGTCAAAACACACGTTTTCCCACGGGGCTTCATCCGTGGGACTGTGCATTAATCCACTGGGTTTCTGTTGCTGCCCCTTATACCGGCTGCATGTATTGCATTGTCGGATATATTTGGCGATGTCGCGGTACATGCCCGGCCAATAGGAGGTCCCTGGACAACGCATCGGCTACAACATTAATTCTATTGCCCATCGGGCCAATCGGCCGGACGGGTTTTCGAGTGAGTGGAGCCATTTTAGGGAGTGGTGAATGATGATAACCGTAAAATGGTACCCTTCCAGGTAGGGGCGCATCTTCTGGATTCCCCATAATATGGCCAAACACTCCTTCTCGGTGACGGCGTGATTTTTATCCGGTGTAGTCAGAGTACGGCTGGCATAAGCAATTACCTTTTCCTTCCCATTGGGTGTTTGGGACAGGACTACGCCTAATTCATCTTGACTGGCGTCGGTCTGTAACGTTAACGGGAGGCTAAAGTCAGGACACGTCAAGATGGGCACCTCGGTGAGTTTTGACTTAAGTCGCTCGAACGCATCCTCCTGGTCCTGGCCCCATACCAATCGACTTCCCTTCTTTAACAGTGCTGTTAATGGGGTAGCTACTGTCGAGAAATCCTTTATAAACCGGCGGTACCAGGAAGTGATGCCCAGGATGCGGGGCGGGTGTAGCTCTTTGATCGGAGCGATCTTGTCTGGATCTGTGTGGATTCCCTTGTAGCTGACGACATGCCCCAGTTATTTCAGCTCTCGCTGACAGAATTCACATCTTTCCAGCTTTATCTGCAGGTTCGCTCAGAGAACTACCGGGAACTGTGGAGGCAGTATACGGTCTGGAGGCTGTATGTATAGGAATTTGCCAGTATCCCTGCTTCGGATCAATCGTGGAAATAAACTGGGCTCCCCTGAGCTTGTCCAATATCGAATTGATCTGCGGAAGAGGGTAGGCATCCTTGACGGAAATCTCGTTGAGCTGCCGGAAATCTTCGCACATCCTCCAAGTACAGGACTTCTTTTTCACCACTGTTTCACTCTTTGTCAGACGATGGGCGAGCTATACGGGCAACATGATCTCTCGATCCTATCCTCCCTTAGGAGCTCGTCGATTTCGTTGTCGATAATTTTCTGCATCGCCGGGTTGCGAGGGTAATACCTGTACTTAAACGGTTGATCGGTGGTGAGTCGGATTCAGTGCTCGGTGACATTGGTGGGGCCTGCTAGTTGCTTGAATTTTGGAACTTCTTCCTGCAAGAATTCGGCCAGGCCCTGCTGCTCGCCCCAACTCAGGTCTCTTTCCTTGAGTAGGGCACACGAGTTGGCGGCTGGAAGGGTGCGTACTACCTCTCTATAGGACAGTTGCTGGGCGCCTACGGTCATTTCGAACTTAGCTTTACATACATCCATGCCGAATATCGCATCCTCGGCCAATGCCTTCATGTAGGTGAACTCGCTGGTAAGGGTTTGCTTACCTAGCTGCAGCTGTACCGTACAGTGCCCAGGGTGGTAATGGTATCGCCATTGGCCAATTGGATCCTCTGGCTATGATACTGGACGGGTACAGGCATCCTTCGCAGGGTTTGTCCTACTTTTGGCCCGACAACAAATTTCGATGCTTCGGTGTCGGCAAGGCAATGGAATGTATGTCCCTTTATATTAGTTGGGATGAAGTATCGTGGGTCGGTCCATTCGATATTTGCTATAGAGGCCGCTTGGTCTTGGTGGCACTCACAGCCTCTTGAATGCCGGCCGTCCTGTCCACAGTAGGAGCAAAATAGTCTGAATGGTCATCTGCAATCCTGTTGCCAGTGGCCTCTCTGCCGATTATAGGGGACATTGGTTGCCTGTGGTCGGGGCGCTGGAGTAGTGACGGGGTTCGGGGGACGAACGTTCCGTTCTTCGTACTTGAAATGTTCGAACTCTAAGTCCCTTCTTCTCCATCGCTTCCATTAGCTCGGCCTTCTTCAACAGGTAGATCCACCCCACGGTCAATCCTTCGGCTGGTTCTTCCGGAATGGTTAGCTGGTTTTCTTTGTCCATCTTGGACGTTGGAGAAACTTGCTTCTGATGCTCGGCTGTGGTAGGTCCTCCTTCTTGAGGTTCCTCGGGTTGAATTCCTGTCGTTGGTCCTCCTTCGGTTCTCTTCTCTCGTACGTAATAATTTTGGGCCTCCTTCTGTTGAGGTCCCTACTCGGGCGCCAATTTGATGTGCTTTTTGTCTAGGGCCGAGGTTTGCTCGCCGGATCGCCAAGGTCCTTCCCAAAGAAACATAAATTTCAGGTTTGGAGAGTTTCCTTTATTACAAAATATATTTCAAAAAACTTTATTATTCAATCTTAACAGTTCCAGTAGTTTTACAATTATTATCTGTGGTTTGTCTATAATCTACGGTTTAACTTCAGCGGACTCGGCTATTTGCTAGTTACCCGTAAGCCGATCGCCTGTTGTGTGTACGTTTAATGTACCAGAGGAGTGTGCAAAAATATAAAATGTACGTACGGGGCGATTGCGGGGGTGTATTTTGTAGTAAAGTTGTTGCTCGGCGGTGCTTGTGTGAAGCGAAACAATGATGTGGTTGATGGTACAGTGGGGCACAGCGCTTACTGGAGTACGATAAATCCATTTACCGTAACTGTTGATCCAACCTCATTTTCGAAAAAGTAAGGTCGAATGACCCCGCCGGACCATAAACCGCACCAAACAGTTACACGTTGAGGATGGAGAGGCTTCTCAACAATAACTCTTGGGTTTTCCGAGCCCCAGACGCGACAATTTTGCTTGTTGACGGAGCCACCGAGGTGGAAATGGGTCTCATCAGTCAAGATGATTTTTCGATGGAATGCCGGATCATTTTCATGCATTTCAAGGACCCAATCAGCAAAGACACGACGTTGTTGAAGCGTGAATCGTTCCATTTTTAGTAATGGCGTAGTTTCTACTTGTCAAATGTCAAAGAATAAGAGCTTCAAAAGTGACAGTTACCGAAATAGCGGGTCATTCACAATAACACCTCTCATTGGAAAACCCTTCACTATTGTCCCTATATACAATGATAGTATGTCGCTTGGTAGTCCATCTTTGGTAACATGAGCTCTAAGTCACGCCGAAAAGACTCTTTTTCGCCTGACATTTCAAGTTGTTGCTTTTTCGATTAATTCAATTTCTAAATCTATGTTCACACGATTGCCTGATCTTCCAATATTGTCAAATGAACTACCATTGAGCTGCAAATTATCTGCCAATAGCGAACTACATTACAATACCAAATTGCCAGTTCACACGGTTACCAGGTTTTTTCCCAAACTGTGACAATTTCATTTGCAGATGGTTTGCCTACAAATAATTTGTCTGGCAACCTTTTCAGCCAGAAAATTGCCAGTTTGCACGATTGGCAGTTGTTTGTTCACAAAATATTTGCTGATTCGTTTGCAGGCACTGTCAGACCAATTTCGTCCGACTTCTTCATCCACGTACCTACATAAATTATTTAATTCACACAGTGAAATGCAATCTATAGTGTAATGCAAGGAAAATTGCACCGAAACTTTGTTGTGGTCGTTGAAATTATTAAAAATATTTGTCTACAAATGAAAAATTTGCAGATGCGGTAACCACAGCACTTCTGCCAATAGCAAATGAGTCTGCTAATGTCCTAAACGTCTGGCAATGGTCTGAAAATGATAAAATTAGCTGTTCAGACGATTGGCAGATACCTGACAATTTCAGTCAGGCCAGGTTGTGCAGACGTTTCGGAAATTTTTCTTCATTCTATATTGTCAGATCTGTCAATCGATTTTTCCCGAATTCTCGTGTGGAAAAACCTCCACCCGAACAGAAAGCAGACAAATCTCGCTTCTGGCAGCGGTGGATGGCCGAATATAAAATAAAATATTTTATCCGTTGTTTTTATATATTTCTACGTTTGCTTTCTCTATGAGAAAGCCCTGAACGCGCGAGACCAATCGATATTTTCGTTGCTATGGTTCTTTCCGAACTAACGCCACTGATCCTCCACACAAGGATCTCCTCATAAGTTGCAGCTCATTGCTGTGCTGCTGCTGCTCTGAAAGATCGGTTTTGAGGTTTTTTTTTTGCAACCACCGATGCTGCTGTTGCCGCTGTTGCTACGCTGGCTGATAATCTCTGTTCTCGCAAGATGATAAGAATTATGTTTTTCATCGAACACGATTATGAAGGACATATGTACTTATGATGTTGTGGACAGGAGTTTCCATGCGACTAAGAACATGTCGTATGGGTTTTTCCATAACTTATATCCATGACCTACAAGTTCGTTCCAAGTGGTCAGATAACCAGCCAAATCTCGACATCGGCGCAATGGTCATCATTCTCGAGGACAACGTGTCACCGCAAAAATGGATACAATGGCAAAGACGGCGTAGTTCGAGTTGCAGATGTCCGGACAGCGAAAGGTACTATACGACGACCAATCTAAAAGCTGGCATTGCTACCTGTTTGAAAGGATCTCTTTCAAAGTGGCCGGGATGTTCGGTTATATGTTACTAAATAAAATTAATCGCTAAATGTTCATTCCATTCCATCATTGTACTAAGAAGAAATGAAAATTGGAATTTCGTTTTTAAAGTTTTTGAATTGTGTAAAGTAACTTAGTAAATATAAGATTAAATGTATTGTAAAAGGAAGAGAATAAAATCTGGATTCTTTCGTTGTCATAGTCACCTCGAAAAGACTTTGATTTAAACCTTGTTTTCACCTGACATTTCCCTTGATCGCAAAAGTTGTTACTATTTCGCTATTAATTCAATTTCTAACTGAACTAGGAATTTTCCCGAACAAAGGAAAAATTAAAATCCAATTTTCCCGAGTTCTTTTCTTTTCCTTTCCTTTCGCACCTCTTCCCCCGAAATGAACCTGATAAGCACTCCAGATTTTCTTACGGAACGCCTGGTTGTCTGGTGAATAATCTTGGTTCGGAAGCGTTCTGACTAGCTTATCTCCAAACATAATGCAATGATTAACCAGACATAAAGATCATCCTTGCGGACCATTTATAATGTAAGTGACAATTGTTGAATGGTATGTGCCAAATCGGCGTAAGCGTCGTCTTCTACTGAGGTGCTCGCAATGACGAACTCTTTCTTGGTGGGATGTGAGTGTTGACCAATTAAGCGTGATAAGATATGTTTTTGTTGGAGCATAATTTATTATTTGAAACGCGTAAAACGTATATCTACATGCGTAATTTACTTTTTCAAAGTACATGGTAGTAAAAGTAAAAGAAATACAAAGTGAACTAAATATCAACGGTTAAGGATATCCCAAGCATGCGAATACCAACAAATTTTGTATTCAAAAGTAAATAAATACAATGGCACTAAGAAATAGAATAAAAAATCGATTCTTAAGTCCACTTTTGCTAGTGACATCTAAATTCCACCTAGCGTTTCATAGAAATGAAAGAATTTACTCGGTTGCCAACACGGTGCATTTAGGAAAAAGTCTTTGCCTTCGTCTTTTTTTTTAAAGATATTTTTAGGTAGTACTTTTTCAGGTGTACTAAATTACGAATTGGGCTGCAAATTTTTTATTTTTTTGTTGTTCATAACAAATAGTTCTTACACCAAAAAAATAATTGTTATTTCAGTTTTAAAATATAATCTTTGTCTAATATTGATTTCTCCGTTCTATTCTTTCAGTGTATTTGTCCGAAGTTATGTTGAAAATTGGCAACCGTGCAAAATTTCAGAAAAATCAACTTCTACTAGCTATTAAGTCTCAATTGTGTCGTTGATGTGAACTAAATAAACAAAAATTGTTATGATTTGACAGATAAAACAAAAACAGTACATTTGGCGCCAAAAAAATGTTAACCAAAACCTGGGAAAAATTACTTTTACTGAGAGCTTAAGCTTCACATTGTTATTTGATATGTACTACCATCTGAAATGAATATGTTTAAGCCAAAATGCACTTCATTTAAGTATATTCTTTTTATTTTATCTAGTATCGATTCTAAGTTTTTTACCTGCATAGGTTAGGTAGCTAATAAAATATAAAGCAACCAACCAAATACTGTTGATACGACCGAGAAAGTTTTGTGCGACACTTTATTTTTTTTCCACATGTCATATCATTTACTAATTAAGTTCTTCAATGTATTTTTTATTTATTAAGAACTCTGGATCTAATACTCACTTTAGATATAACTCAGTTAAGGATTTACCTTATGCAAATAAAATAATAATATAAGGTAAACTAAAGATATACGCACCTAAATTGAAAAGTCCCATCGCCAACTCTGAAACTCCAGCCATAAATGCCAGCATAACAGCAAACTGAACAGGTAAATGCTTCGTAAATTGTAATGTCAATATAGCCATTAAGCTGGTTGGTCCTATAGACACTTGTGGTATTGTTCCCATAAAGACATACACAAACGAACCTGAAAAAATTATATGGCAAACAAATTGTGGTAAAGTAAAATTAAGTAAATGTATTACCAACAAACGCAGAATAAAGTCCGTATTGAGATGAAAGTTCTGCTAAAGAAGCATATGCGATACTCTGGGGAATCATTGTCATACCGAGTGTTATTCCTGCAATTAAATCTGCTATGGCTTTATTGCGATCATATTCGCGAATCCATGAAAGAATATGAATGCGGCGTAAAAAGGATTTGCCGATCGTTCTCATTGTTATTATACTGGCATCGTTTTCTTCATGTTTTTCGCAAACAGTTTTAAAGGGAGTCTCCTCTTCAATTTTTATTGCTTGAATTAAAATACAAAATTATTTATATTATTATTATAAGTTGATTAACAGATAAATAAATTACAGGGCTTTCGACTAGTGTCATAAAAAAGTGGAAAGGGTGTTTTGCCTTATATGGAGTCTTTAAGTTTAAGTTGACAAATAATTTTATATACGTTGTTTATGTTTTTGGAATTGATGTTGCAAAGAAGATAGGAGAGTTTGTGGTCGGTAGTGTTTACGCAGATTAGGTTTACTTTCTTGCAATGTGGCCAGGGACCCAGACGATTTTCAGTGTTTCTGTGTTTTTTATTAGAAGGTCTCGTATTGTTTCAACGATTGCGGTGAAGTTAGTGATGTTTTTCACAGCAGATATTGTTGATATATTGTCTGAAAATATGACAGTCTTATTTTTTTGAGTATGCTATTGCTTTTAATAAAGCGTATGCCTCTGCTGTGAATACTGACGTGAAATTTGTAAAAATTCCTTTGGAGAGCACGTAACAATTTTCATGCAAATGATGTGTTGTTGTCAGTTTTGGGAACGTCGGTAAGGAGGAGTTTCCAGGGTCTTGTAAGTTTCTTTGTTGGTGGTAGATTTGGGATATTGACTTCGGTCTGTGTTGGTCATGTGATCTGGGAGGGTCCAAGCCGGTTGATGATATGAGCTGTGTTTTTGAGCAGAGATGGGAATGTCTAGATCCTTAGCAAACGTGATTGCTTTATATAATATCGATTGGAATCTCGGGACTCTTTTTTATTCCTCAGAAATGGTAAGTTTATTTTCTGAATGATATTTTCCGTGAGAAAGTCGATTCTGTTTTCTAAAGGGGGTACTTCTGCTTCAGTGAATATGTTGTTGGTTGGGGTTGAGCGGAGGGTTTTAAAATAGGTTCTGACGGCTGTGCGGTAGGGTGTTTTGATGAGTTGTAGCGAGGATATGGCGCATTTCCCATAGATTATGGTAAGCCGTAGTCAATCTTGGATAACAACCGTAAATATATTAAATTGGAATTACTTAAATCAAATCAAAAATAAAATTGAATTATAGATAAACACTTAAAAACTTAACGAATTTTCACATGTGCCGCCACATTTTATTTCATCAATAAAATTTGTATGTAACATAGAAAAAACATAGAATATAGCTGATATTAGAGCCTAAAGGCAAAAACACATCTTTTTAAACACTCGGCGCGGACAGTTGTTTTCTTTGGTGCTGGTAGTTCACATCCAACATTTTTGGTGCCCAACGTGGGGCGAATCCTAAAGTTAATTTAAAAGTTAAATGTTTCATACTTAACTCATTAATAAAATTCTTGAAACATTAAAGCTTTAAAAAATGAGCAGTGTGTAAAATCTCCACAAGACATTGACATTTAACATCAAGGAGATTCGTAGTTCTGTACGCGGTTAATTCGGGTTCGCGAGTCCTGCAGCAGATCACCTGTAAGAAGGATATCATCTTTGCAGGAAGCAGATCATCTCTAAAGAATATCATCAAGAAACCAACTGGAGAATGAGTGAGGAAGGAGTGATTTTGCAGAAAAAGGGTAGATAAGTACAACTCCCACAAGGTACTTAATCGTGACTTATGACGAACGTGCGTTGGTTGCATGAATTACCCTTAGTGCAAAATTTAAAGTTTATACAACTTTACATAAGAACTGAAAAGTAGAACTCTCCAGCTTAGAGCGCACATTCGTTGTAAAATCTAAAGATTACCATCTTCAATGACAATCAGGCAACTATAAAAACAGTTTCTGCTAATGAAATAGAATCCAATCTAGTTCACCGCTTCCGCGAAGAGCTCAAGGTTCCTTGCTCGCAGCGCCAGTCTCTATCACTTGAGGAAAAGAACGCTTGGAAGTTATTACTTTAACCCTGCTCTACCCACCCGTTTACCTAACCTAACCTAACCTCAAATCTAAATTTAATACATATAGCCCTTTTCAAATTCATGCTAAAGCCTTGTCCTGCACAATTTCTATTTTGCTCAGCCATTCATATGTTACATACAAGCTTTTTGTACATAGCATTGCATTGCAATTAACCGCCAACTGCCCAAACAGATCATCATCACTTAATAATGAGTTTTGCTGCGTTGGAGTGTTGCTGCACCAGTGCTGCAGCTGGAGAGTTGTGTTGTTGTTGTTCTATTGTTGCGTTAAAATGAACGCCCAAAACGTTAGTCCTTTCCATCCCTCATATTCCTGACCCATTTTAATTTTTTTTTTTTTTTTTGTTTTTGCCTTTCTACCTTTTTATTTGAGTATCTTCCGGGGGCTTTCCTTTCGCCCCGCGAAGATGACAAATACAGGTGGTCTAAGAACTCAGACGGGCGGTCGGGAATCTCTCAACGGGTGGACGGACAGTCCCCAATTCATAACTAGAAATAAGGGATACCGACAATCAATCGCCTAAGCGCCGCTTGTGCCCATCCTAAATACAATTGCAAACTAAATAATATTGTAAACGATAACTTCCAACTACCTGGGTTCTGTTATTTTACCCTTTCTGCGCGGAAGCTCACTCGACATTAGCATGGGGGTCGCTCCGCTTGTAGGGTTGTGCTAGATATAATAATAAAAATACATAGTCTGGTAGGGGTTGGTATAGACGAACCTTAGCAACCAAAGAAATGTTCAAGCGAACAGCGCGATATCAGTGAATGAATGAATGTGGATCATATTCGGAGAAGAAGCTGTCAGAGTTCGGGATGCAAATAAATAGTTGTCAACGTTGCTGACGCACTTTCTTGGTTAGCCGCCTGATAGACAAGACGCGAGAAAAGTTTAAAAAGAAAAAGATTGTTCACAGATGCAGAAAAGTAATATATATATAGTTGGCGCAACAGGTCCGTAGGGACCCAAGGCCTAGCTTCTCGCAACCATTCGTTTTGTGTGAGTTTTATTTTTGGAACGAATGGAAGGGATCTACAATTTTATGCCGATTCCAAACGGCTAATTGAGAAGCTCTAAAGACAGTTATACTCTCGGATGTTTGTCAGACGTTCGCGAGAGGCAGCGCAGTGGAAAAAACCCTAAGTTGGAATTTGGGTTTTGTGCGGGATTCGAACCTGGGACCCCTCGCTTAGTAGTCCAACACACTAACCACTAAGCCACTGCGCCTGCAGAAAAGTAATAGTAGAGGAAAATTAAGAGCAGAGAACATTTCACGGTACTACACGCTCAAAAATTGGCTCTAACAGAGTGTGATTTTTGCTCGCTTAAAAAAAATTGGTTAAAATTAACCAAGTCTCTGTTGAAAAGCTCCGAGTATTCGTTATTAAATACTACCGATATAAATAGGTAAACTGCATACTCTTAGAAATAACACACTTTATCAGTTGTTGAGAACCAAGTTTCTATATAAATATCAACCAGCTGGTTAAATTCAAGATAGCTAGTTTGTTATTTACAACCGAGAAAAATTGATAAAAGGTTATTTTCAACCGAGTTTCCTTAAACAACCTGACTCGGCTTTTTAATCCAACAACTTTGTAGGAGCTATCACTTGGTAGTTTTTTATTGAAAGTTGTAGGAGTATCACATGGTAGTTTTTTATCGAAAGTTGGTTGATTTTAAATAAGTTACTTTTCTGCGTGTAGTAGTGTGCAGTGGAAATAATTGGAAATATACAGTGGCTGTAGCGGGGAGCTTTTACCAACGCCATTCCCCAGTACAGAGGACGTTAAGGAGGTTACATAGGAGAGAAAGGATACAAGAAAAAACAAATAAGTAGAGTGTTGTGAGGGTGTTATAGGTTGTTCGTTACCTGCCGGTTTTTGATAAATTCAGCGGTTTAACGGCCATTTAATACTTTCGCGACCCGTCGCGTCGTTTTGTGACCGTTATTCGTCGAACCGTATAGTAATCGGAAGTTATCCGTTGGCCTAAAAGTGCAAAGTGAAATAGTTTATTCATAAAATCTAGTGCACTTTCCCATTTGGAAATAGCGTGCTTCACACATGTTTTTTTTTTTTTTTGCCCAACACTTTCGATTGGAAGAGATTCCAAGTCGCGCAACAAAAAACCGTTGTGTAAAGCTATACTGAGAGCTTCCAGCTCTGTGATGTTATTTTTTCTAAAACAATTAATGGCCATTTCCCAATTGTAAATCTCATTTATAATCAATAAACTTGTGAAATTCCCCGTTGCGGGAAAGTATTCAATTTTTAGCATTTCATTGTTCGGTCATTATTTGACCATCAAAAATCGTCGTACCAAAGGTTTCGCAATCTTCCTTTTCCAAGGACTGTGTGGTTGTTTCAAATTATATCGATCACTCCCTTTTAGTACATACTTAATAAAATTCGACCGTCAAATCGCGGCATAAACGAGCCGCTTGTTGCACTTTCGCCCTTTCTCTTTTAACCCCCCTATTCGCTTTCGACTTGACAGATCGGAAGAAAATTATCATTTCGACGTGTAGCCTCTCGGGCAGCGGCGGCAGCATTTGTTTACCCGATTTTTTGTACGCTCTAGACTAGAATCGTTTTCCCTTTTCCCATTCAATTAAAGTGCTACACTATAGTTCTGGTTGCTGCTGTTAGATATTTCGTTTGAAGCTGGTGGGGTAGATAAACTCGTTGGTGAGATGGCTGCAATTTAGTCTCTTGAAGTTTCGATAATTTGGAGTAACGAAAAAAAAAAATATTATATCAAGAAGCCAGATGAACAAATTACCATTGATGAATTAAAGATAATGCGTGCATCGAGTAAAACGTTGGTGGATCGATTAAACAGTAGTAATTCAACAGAGTTGGAATGTAGATTAGGAATTTTGGAGTCCTACCTTAAGGACACTTCGAGAGGTGAACTAGAAGAGTTGTACATTTCAGCAAAAACTAAAATTATTTCGCTTTTAGGGCCAGGTAGGCAAAGTAGCACTTTTGAAACTTCCTTTGCCTTCCCTGTGCCTCTATCTAGCCGTTTACCACATCTTTCTCTGCCACATTTTAGCGGGAAGTTTAACCATCTATTGTCCTGCCTTTCGGATCAAGCTCTTGGTCCACTACTATTCCTGTTATTTATCAACGATCTATGTCCTCTTATTAAATATTCAAAGATTTTGCTATTTGCGGATGACTATAAACCGATCTATGTATATAGTTGCCAACAAGGTTATATATTTTTACAGCATGACCTTGACAGGCAGGCGCAGTGGCTTAGTGGTTAGTGTGTTGGACTACTAAGCGAGGGGCTCAGGTTCGAATCCCGCAAAAACCCAAATTCCAACTTAGGGTTTTTTCCACTGCGCCGCCTCTCGCGAACGTCTGACAAACATCCGAGAGTATAACTGTCTTAAGAGCTTCTCAATTAGCCGTTTGGAATCGGCATAAAATTGTAGATCCCTTCCATTCGTTCCAAAAATGAAACTCACACAAAACGAATGGTTGTGAGAAGCTAGGCCTTGGGTCTCTACAGACCTGTTGCGCCAACTATATATAGACCTTGACATGCATGTAGAAGAAACGTCACGTGACGCCAAAATTCAACTGCGGAATCTCAAGAATTGAAAGTATTCAAAAGCAGTTCCTTCTTTTCGCATTACGTGATTTGCCTTGGAACCCCGAAAGTCGTCTTCCACCCTGCATAAGTTGATTAAAGTTGCTAAATCTTCAGACTTTGGGAAAACGAAGAGAGACATCCAATGTTATATTCCTGTTTTGCGTTTCGACTGGTAATGTCAACTACACATATGTTCTCAATTCTACAAAGTGGGCCAAAAGAGATCACCCTATTCGAAGATGCTCTTATTTTTGCAAATGGCCGCCAATGTCAAATCTGTTTTGACATTTGTGGACTAGACACATGTAGAATACAAGTGAACAAGCCATAGAGCGATACACTCAGCAAGAACGCGGAATAATCGTGTCTATTTTTTTGCGTAACAATTCGTCTGTATTGTTGGCGCAGCGCGAATTCCGTCGCCAATTCCACGGCCGTCCGACACCGACTGCGCAAACACTGTGCCGTTTGGCCACCAATCTTGAAGAGTATGGGACCACACGAGACGTTTCCAAGAGTCGCCGGCCCCGGAGCGCCCGTTGTGCCGAGAATATCGCCGCTGTTGACGAGGATGTCGAGCTGTCGCCGGAAACATCGACCAGACGCCGTGCCTCGCAAGGCGAATTTTGGACAAAGACTTGCGCATGTTCCCGTACAAAGTCCAGTCCGTGCATCAGCTGCTGCCTGTCGACCGACAAACGCATGTAATCTACACCCAAGTCATCATCAATCTCGAGGACGAAGTAGACAATTTTTGGAACAAAATCATAATCAGCGATGAGGCTCATTTCCACCTCATCGGGAACGTGAACATGCAAAACTATCGCTTCTTGGGCACCGAAAATCCACGAGTAATGCACGAGGAGCTATTACACCCGCTCAAAGTTACTGCATGGTGCGCTGTTCACGCTGGAGGAGTCATCGGGTCTCTTTTTTTCGAGAACACCGCTGGTCAAACGACAACAGTGGACGGTGCGCGCTATACGGCCATGTTAACCGAGTTTTTTCTTCCGCGATTGGACGAATTAGGACTGGAGGACATGTAGTTCCAACAGGACAGGACACACTGTGCGAGCTACAACCGATATTCTGAAGGCGGCGTTCCCGGGTCGCCTCATCTCTTGTTTTGGCGATTTGCACTGATCGCCCGACTAAACCGTTCCAGACAAGTTATCCTTGCTACAGCATTAGTTCTTGTTCAGGACTCCATAGGGAGCTTTTAAATAGGAAGAGCTCTTCTCGATTCAGGCTCCAAAATTAATTTGAAGGCTTTGCTCAGATCCTTAATCTTCACCAGATAAGAAAGCAAGTAGAAATTATTGGAGTAGGATCTTTTCAAACTCAATCTAACTTTCAAACACAAACTATAATTAGTTCGAGATTCAATACATTCAAAATCCTCTTGAAGTTTTTGATGACTCAAAATATAACCAGTCATCAACCGGATATGGTGACGGGCACCTCAAATTGGAAAATTCCTCCTAATATTCAATTGTCAGATGAATGCTTCAAGCCAACATCAGATATTGATCTTCCACTATAGGTGCAGAAGCCTTTTCTGATTTATTGTCAGTGGGACGAATTAAACTAGGATCTGGATTACAAACTCTGCAGGAAACTAATCTTGGTTGGATCGTTTCAGGAAGGTTTAACACAACTGCCAACGTTTCGAAAACGCTATACTAAGTGGACAAATGTTGGGAACTCGAGGAATCAAAGTGTCTTAAACATAAACAAACATAAAGTGGACGTTTGTCTGTTCCGCTTCCTTCTAAGAAAGATCCCAGCTGCTTAGGAGCAAGACAGTCCTCTGACACCTTTCCTAGCAGATAAATTCGTTTCCTAGAAGATGAGTACGCTCGAACTTTTCAAAAAGGTTGTTCGATCTGACTTTTATGTCAGCGATTTGCTCACAGGAGTTGAGGATTTGAAATCGCTTTTCCAAATAAAGAAGGAGAATAGAAGAATCCTAAGATCAGCTGGATTTGAGTTGTCAAAGTGGCACACCAATCACAAAGCTTCAAATGAAAAATCACAACAAAATTGCTAGTTGCCAAGTCTAGAGTTGCTCCTGCAAAGAGAAAGTAGTTCCAACCACGTCTGTAGAAGTGCGGGGCACATTTGTTGGCGGGACTTTAGGCCAAGATACAAAGTATCTTTGGCAATAACATTGTTCAAAAACATAAGAGCACCAGCGGCAGCGCATCGCACAACAACATCATCATCAGCCGAAAACAACGGCAACGGTAACGATTACCCGACAACCTGCGAACCGTTGTAGCGGGACCTGCAACCGATGGCTGTGCTACGCGCACACACACAACAGTGCAGCCCTTTTGCATTTGTTTTTATTCTTTGTGCGTCAGCTAACCAGTGCGGTGTTATTTTCTTCACATCATTTTGTGCTTAAATAAATAATAATAACCAGACAATTCTGATGCCTTTTCATTGATAACAAACATCTCTCAAATATACTTCTGGACCGATGCCGAGGTTGTCCTGCATTGGATAAGCACTCATTCCTCTAAATTAAGCACATTCGTTGGCAACAGAATGGGTGAAATTCAGGAAAAATCCGTGAATGTGTTCTGTAGACATGTTCCTGGTACGGCAGATATGCTTTCCAGAGAATGTAAGGTAGCGAATTTAAAAGGCTCTATATGGTTTACGGGACATATGTTCAATGAGCCACTTTCCCTGAAGGAACTTAATTTGGAAGTTCGAAAAACGGTGCTCACTTGCTATGGAAAATCGAACTATTTCTTCGACGAAGAGACATCAAGGGTAAGAAAGTTATTCTCGACAAACCAAACAATGCCAAGTTATCTGAAAAAGACAGATTGGTCTTGGACGACTTCCAGCGAAGAATCGCTTAATCTTCAAGTGGTTTTCATACCCAAAACAGGTAAATGCTCTCATGTAAGTCCGAAAGGTCGCAGACCTATTAGTCTTGCAACTTTTCTCCTAAAAACTGATTGAAATAAATCCATTTACGCAAAAGCATTGGGAAAAAATGTATGTCAACGGCGCAACATGCCTATTCTAAGGAAAAATCTGTAGAAACGTCTCTTCACACGCTAAAGCGCTCTATAGAAGACTCCCTCCGTCATAAGGAATATACAATGGTTGCATTCCTAGACATAGAAGGCGCTTTCAACAATCGATTAGACCGATACTCACGTACGGTGTGGTTGTCTGCTGGACTGCTTTGAACAAAGCGCTCAACCGCGATAAGCTAAGCAAAGTCCAAAGAACAGTTTGCTTGTACATCGGCGGTGATCTTCGTACTACCCCCTCTGCTGCACTGGATATCCTGTTTCATCTGGCACCAATTGACATCTTCAGCAGGCAAACGGCAGCTTTTGTAGCCGTACGTCTCAAAGCTACTTCACAATGGACCAGTAAAACAATAGCCATGCCGCTATTATAAACGCTTTTAAGAACTTTCCAAGAAACATCGACTACCCCAGAACTACAGTTCGATAAAAACTACCTGGTCTCCATTCTCACTAGATCATTCTGGGAGGAGGAAGTATTCCTGGATAATGAATCAATCCATTTCTACATAGATGGTGGTGGTATCTTCTCTTTAGTCTCCGACACACTAAATCTTAGTCTCTCCTTCCGTCTTCCTGATCACTGTAGCGTTTTGCGGAACTACACTATCGCTACTTGAAAACTCATATCAGTGCTATCAATAGAACAAATCTTAGGTGGAAAACCGGCTCCGCTAACATTTGGGCTTAAATTAACAACTTGATAAAGGAGATCGAGTTTGAGGTGGGCAGTGCTGCCCGCGCAATCGACGGAGCCTGAGAGAAGACGATAAATGAAAAGAAAGTCTGCAGCGTCTCTACGTTCCTCAAGGGTATTCAGGTTAATGAGTTTGAGTCTGAGTTGAGGATGGCAATATAAAAGGATCATCCCAAGGCAGACCACGAAGGGCAAATCGAAGAAATCGACGTTGGACGTTCTCAATTCTGTGTGCATGAACTCGAGGAAAGGGAGAACATACTTGACTAGCGTATTCAAGGAGGTTGCGAACTAAGGTGATATAGAGAGATCTAGTCACGAAGGGGTTGGAGAATTCTTTAGACCATCGGTTAACAAAGCTGAGTGATGAGTTGGCCTTACAAACTATTTCTTCAATATGCGAACGAAAATTTAGCTCCCTGTCATACAATATGCCAAGGTCGCGAAGAGAATGAACGAGAGAAATTGGTTGATGTTGGTTGGAGAAAGTAATATCGGTGAGGGGTCTTGTAGCGCTTGCGTGATAGAGTAATGGATTGGCATTTGGTGATGTTGAGCTCTTAGCAATTTTTGAGGCACCAGGTCGAAAAACGATCAAGGTCTTGTTGAAGGAGACAGGAGTCTTGAGGTGAAGAGATTACTTTTAAGAATCTAGTATCATCTGCGTAGAGAGAGAGCGACGATCATTTACCGTTAGGATGAAGAGAAAGGAACCTAAATGGCTGCCTTGTGGGACACCAGATATTGCTAAGAAGGGGGACGAAAGTACTGACTTAAAGCGAACGCTACGTCTACCCTTGGTTCAAAGCCAAGGGTAGACAATTTGAAGAGGATTAATTGATCTGATATCTTATCAAATGTCGACTTCGTTGCCATTCTCTAAGGCTGAGAGGGCAAAGGATACAAATTCGACGAGATTTGTAGTAGACGATCTACCTTTCAAGAAACCATGTTTTTGTGGTGAAATAAGGGACTTGCTCCGAAAGCTTAAGACTTCGTATAAAATACTTTCAAAGATTTTGGAGATATGCGAGTGTTTCGCAATTGGGCGGTAATTAGTAACTTCATTTGCTGATCCTTTTAGGTGTCTCGGGGTAATGAAGGAGGTCTTCCAAATCTGGGGAAATTCTCCATTTGAGAGAGAAAGATGAAAGAGATCAGAGAGTGGGAGCGAGAGATTGGAAGAACACATCTTAAGACAAATGGCTGACCATCTGGGACAGGTAAGAAATCATGATTAAGCTTTTGTAACTTATTTTCGATAAGGGAAGGGTCAACAGTTTGAGAGAGAAAGGAACCGCTAGAGAAGTTAGGTAGGTAGCTAAAGTAAGAGGGATCCGGTGCGAAGGAGTAATTGACAAAAGATAGCTTGAAAAATGAGGCAAAAAAGTTGAATATGATAAGTTTTCATAAGAGAGTGAAGGGGGGTAGCCTTCGGATTTTTTTTTATAGTTAACGAATTGGAAAAGAACTTAGGGTCATTTATTAGATTGGCATGTGCTGGGTAAAGTTAACATAAATACCGAGATAGTTAGAATAGTTGGATAAAGAACCGTTTCGTAGAAAAACAGCCCATAACTTATTTCTTTTGTTACGTAAGGAACAAAGTCTTCGATTATGCCACGGGGTGGAATTGGGTGAAGTTCTATGGCGAGAAAAGGGAACATAGAGAGAAATAGAGGTAAATAGCTCTCTGTAAAACATGGCAAGAGCATCATTTATAGATAGATTGGCAAAATCGAAAGAGCATCTAACGGGTGATTTTTTAGCTGGTTTGGTTTTGGCAACACTGGTTTTGACAGCTGACGTGTGTTTAGTACCTTGTGTCACTGTCAAACAGCTTCAGTTTGGTTTGCAATTTGACCATGGATCGTCTTACAAATGAACAAGGCTTGCAAATTATTGAATTTTACTATCAAAATTCGTGCTCGGTTCGAAATGTTCATCGCGCGCTGCTTCCATTTTATGTTCGGCATTCTCGACCTTCTGAGCAGTCTATTCGGAAGATTGTGACCAAATTTCGCACCAAATTTACTTTGTTGGACATTAAACCACCAACACGTTTACGTACTGTGCGTAGTGAAGAAAATATTGCGGCCGTATCAGCTAGTGTGACAGAAGACCGCGAAATGTCGATTCGGCGCCGTTCCCAGCAGTTAGGCCTTTGTTACAGCACTACGTGGAAAATTTTGCGGAAGGATTTGGGCGTAAAGCCTTTTAAGATACAGCTGGTGCAAGAACTAAAGCCAGCCGACCTACCACAACGCCGAATTTTTGGTGAATGGGCTCTTGGAAAGCTGGCCGAGGATCCGCTTTTTTATCGAAAAATTGTGTTCAGCGATGAGGCTCATTTTTGGTTGAATGGGTACGTAAATAAGCAAAATTGCCGCGTTTGGAGTGAAGATCAGCCAGAAGCATTGCAACAGCTACCAATGCATCCCGAAAAAGCCACTGTTTGGTGCGGTTTATGGGCCGGCGGCATTATTGGGCCATATTTCTTCAAAGATGATGCGAATCGCAGCGTTACTGTCAATGGTGAACGCTACCGAGCGATGATAACAAACTTTTTTTTGCCCGAAATGGAAGTTCTTGACTTGCATGATATGTGGTTTCAACAAGACGGTGCCACATGCCACACAGCACGCGAAACAATGGCGCAATTGCGAGGCGAGTTTGGTGAACAGTTAATTTCACGTTTCGGGCCGGTCAATTGGCCGCCTAGATCGTTCAATTTGACACCATTAGATTATTTTTTGTGGGGGTATGCCAAGGCGCAGTGGCTTAGTGGTTAGTGTGTTGGACTACTAAGCGAGGGGTCTCAGGTTCGAATCCCGCAAAAACCCAAAATTCCAACTTAGGGTTTCTTCCACTGCGCCGCCTCTCGCGAACGTCTGACAAACATCCGAGAGTATAACTGTCTTAAGAGCTTCTCAATTAGCCGTTTGGAATCGGCATAAAATTGTAGATCCCTTCCATTCGTTCCAAAAATGAAACTCACACAAAACGAATGGTTGTGAGAAGCTAGGCTTTGGGTCTCTACAGACCTGTTGCGCCAACTATATATGCCAAGGCTAATGTGTATAGGGACAAGCCCGCTTCAATTGACGCACTGGAAGCCAACATCCATGCATTCATTCGTGAGATACCGGCCGATATGTGTGAAAGAGTATGCCAAAATTGGACTCAGCGGATGGGCTACCTGAGACGCAGCCGCGGTCAACATTTGCATGAAATTATCTTTATCATTAAATTGCAAGGTTCAAACTATCGATTCAAATAAATATTTCATTAATTTTTTCGAATTCTTTGTGTTTTTTTTTTAAAAAAAAGTTCTAAACCTCTTAAAAAATCACCCGTTACTTATACGGGCATTAATTTTTTGGAAGCTAGCTTTGTGAAAGTCGCAAGAGGAGATGCCTGCGGAAGAACTAGATTGGAGTGGAGAGTTATGGAAAAATGAAAGAATAAGAGGGGGATGAAGGTAGATAGAGAAAGGGTACAAGGCGAGACTGAGGAGTTAATAGGGTCAGTTGTGAATATATAGGTCTAATTGCCTACGCATGTAGTTTGAGACGCCGCTAACTTGGCATCAGAGGCGATTGCTCTCAGTTAGCTATGTAAGTAAATAATATATTTTTGGTGCTGTGGAATATGAGAGTACACTCTTTTTTTTTTTTTTTTTTTTTATTTGTGAGAAGTGATATGAAAGTAATGCAAAAGCGCTAAAAATAATGTTCTACAGATCATAAATTTTGTTTTGTTATAAAATTTCCGTAGCTAGCCCAATGCTTAAGACCAGGAATCGCCACTGCTTGGCATATGAGTCAAGGCTACTGTGAATGGCCAATAGAACGCCTCGACAAGGAGAATCGTTCGTAGGGCGGGTAATTTTTATGACAACTGTTTGTACTGGATGGTAGTACTTCGACACGCTCGTTGTAAATACAAGCTAGTTATAATCTATGTATGTTTATATCAAATTCTTGTCCATCCACATTTATTCTATAAACCTTCCCCAATGGACGCCATCCATTGCTTTCATACTGCTAAAGTACTCCACCCACCGCGTCGCTAGACGCATCTGTGATGTGAAAGAGAAACACATTTTTCCAATGATTTTTTGATTTTTGTAAACGCGGTCTCCGCATCTGCAGACCATTGAATCATTGGAACTGTTGATCCCTACGCTTTGTCCCATTTACGTCTTTAAGTATATCGTAAAGTGCGGTTCTGCAATGGATGCTAAACAAGACAATAATCAGTGGTAAGAGTTGGTCATCCCAGATATCTTTGGAGTTATTTGAACGTCGATGGCGTTGGAAATTCTCTTATTGCCGCGACTTTAGCATCTGGCGGAAACATTTCGTCTGAGGTGATTCGATGCCCGAAGAACTCCAGTTGAGCTGCGCCTAAAATGCATTTCCCTGGGTTGTTTTTAACACCGAATTTATCGAGTCTTTGAAAAAGTAATTGTAAATGCCCTTTATGTTCAGCGACTGATTTACTCGCGACCAGGATACCATCGATATAAGCGAATGTGAACGTAAGACCAATTAAAACCTAATTAATAAATATTTGGAATGTCTGAGCTCCGTGTATTACACCGAAAGGCATTTTTTGACACTCGAACAATCCGAAAGGCGTAATAACCGCAATTTTATACACGTCCTCGGATGCAACTGGTATTTGATTTTATGCCCGAACCAGATCAATCCTTGACAATACATGACATCCATGCAAATTGACTGTGAAATCCTGTAGGTTTGGGAGAGGGTATTTAAGTTACCACATCTGTGGGAATAAAAATAAATAATTATATATAAAACTTTCTTTTTTTTTAAATTCTAATTGGCGCAGTCGGTAGGATGTGCTGATTACAGCATCTAACAAAAAAACAAGTTAATAACAAGAAGCTTAAATAATATTGTTGCTAGAAAAGTTCCCACTATTCGAAGTAACTATTATCGGAGTGCTGGATCTAAATCCCTTAACGAATAAAATTGAACCCAAATAAAAAACAAAACATATGAAAAAAAAAAAAATATATATATATAGAGTATAACCGAGTTCATTCTTCTGCTTCCTTTATAACGATTTTTTGTTTCACAAAATTATTGAGATTTGTTAAAATTTCGGGACATCAGTATTTCGTAGACTTAGCGACTAGCTCTGTTTCTAACGCATATATTAGCGTTACGACACAGTAAAAATAGCTCGGAAATTAATATGTTTTTAGACCACGTACCAACATTTGATGGAAATCCTCGGTTGCTCTACGATTTTTGAAGTAACATGGAAGAGTTATTAAATATTAAGAACGATTTAAAAATTCGCTATTCTGCTAAGCGCAACGAAACCAGTTCGGGACTTACATCAACTCAGGCATAATAAGGATACTGTGGAAAAAATTTTAAGCTAAGATTATAGAGATATTGTCAACCATGATTAATTACGTAAGGGTTTACAAAAATTATCCAAATGTTATAAATGCAAAAGAAACACTATATAATGAAATGTGTTTGAATACATTTTTGTCAGGGCTAAAGGAACCATTGGGATCAACCATTAGGGCGAATAGTGGAATTATTGATGCACAATCTGCTGAAATAAACCAACTAGAATCAATAACTACTCACAGCAATCATATAGACCACCTATTAGGCCTCAGCGATATTTTAATGAGACACCCCATGAACAAATGTATAGGCCTAACAATAGCAACCAATATCAAAATGCCTCTTATAATTATTTACAATTTATAATTTATAAATTTACATTTATAATTTATAATACACCATCGAATTCTCAATTAAACTATGGACAATATTATAACAACTCCAAACCTGCTCATAATTCTGGCAAAAGATTTCCACCACCTGAGAATATGGATGTTTCTACCGGGAATACCATCTCTCGTAGACTTAATCCACAAAATCAAGGACAGGGTCAGTTTTATAACATTGAGGGTTATTACCACAATGGTAATAACATTCCTCAAACAGAAAATTAACGAAAAACATATAACCAAAATTTAGACACTTCTCAAAATTTTCAGATTGAACAAGAAATAGATGAGACAAAATCAATCTGGTTCATAGACATTAGATAATAACAGTAACACTAACTTGTTGTCCTATGTAACTATTAAAAGCTTACAAGACTACAACGAATACAAACTTTTAATTGACACCGGTAGTAATAAATCGTTTCTTAGTCCGGATATAGCAAACAATCTGAAATGCGTTCATATCGGCCCAGTAGAAATAGAAACCCTTTACGATAATCGAATTGTTAGTAAATAAACAATTATCAAAGGTTTACCACCGGGACTTGATACTGATAAACCTTTATCTTTTCTATAAGTTTAGAGCGCTCGCTTAGAGCCAGTAAGCTAGACTAAGATAAATTTAGTTTTAAATTAGTTTTAATCGTTTTTGTCTAGTATGTAAGTTGAAAGAAAGAAATTAATAAAAATGAATTTAAAATGGGGTTATTTGAAAGAAAAGATGTACGTCGATAAGCCAGCAACAATTCAAGAGCTGAAGGATGAGATAATTCGGCACATTAACGGCATAGAACCTCAATTATGCCTCAGCGTCATCGAAAATTTGGACCATCGGATGGAGGTGTGCCGCCGAGGTCGCTGTGGCCATTTAGCCGACATTTTGTTCCATACATAATTGAACCATACCAATCTTATCATAATAAAAAGAAATGGCAATAATTTCCTAAATAATTTGTGTTTTATTCAAAATCAACATCGGCCCTTAAAACTAAACCACCCTTTAGTTTTTTCCACGTCACGACAAGAACACATTCAAAACCTTATTACGTTGTTTAATTAATTAAGAGAAGCGAATCTGGAAATACAAATTGAAAAGTCCGAATTCCTTAAGAAAGAAGTATCCTTTCTTGGACATATTGTAACACCCGAAGGAATTAAACCCAATCCAAACAAAATAAGTGCTATAAAACAGTATCCGATACCAAAAACCAAGTCATTCTTGGGCCTTCTAGGATATTACAAAAAGTTAATCAAGGACTTTGCACACCTTACAAAGTCAATGACCGAATGTTTAACAAAAGGAAATACAATAAAACTAGATTCAAGGTATGAAGAATGTTTTGAAAGTTGTAAGTCCATTTTCCCGAACGAACCTTTACTTCAGTATCCCGATTTCACTCAGCCTTTTAACCTTTCTACCGATGCTATTAACGTTGCAATAAGTGCTGTACTGTCACAAGCTCTACAGGATGAGATAAACAAATTTGTTTTGCAAGTCGGACCTTATCGAAATCAGAGCAAAATTATACGAGAAGGAACTGCTAGCAATAATTTTGTCCATTAAATATATTCCTCCCTATTTGTTCGAACGATGATTTCAAGTAATCACTGACACGCATGCAAATGAAATTTTTAAAGCTACACAAGATGCAGATGATTTTGATTTCGAGTCCATGGAAAATAATTTCGACATTTCACACAATACAAGTGTTTCAGATAACCTTTCAACTATACACTCTGCAATGGAAAATTCTTACGATGGTTTACCAATTACTGAACGTGCCATCAATGAATTTGAACCAAATTGTCCTAGGTAAAAACGTTAACAAATCATCTCAATCAGTTAAAACTGAAATATTTTTTCAAAAGAAATAAAAATACACTACGGGCATACCGACATCGGTAATGAAGACTTTATGAATGTAGTTTTCAAAGAATATCCAAGCGGACGATGGGATATTTAAAACAGTGCAATCATCAGTGTTCTCTAAGTAGTACTTTAATAACGGTTGTCTCAAATTATTAAGATGGAATATAATTTTAGATGACATAACAGATAGAGATAGGCAAGAGGAAATAGTGAGAGAGTATCATTCAATGTCCAACCACAGAGGTATAACGGAAAGCTATGTCCACATAAAACGGAATTCGTACTTTCCAAATATGAAAAACACAATACGAAAAATTATAAATAATTGTGACGTATGCAATGTAAACAAATACGAACGTAATCAAGAAAATTAAAAATACGAAATAACTGAAACCCCATCTAAACCGTTTCAAATCATACACATGGATTATATACCTACTCCATTGGTAATGAATACTTTTTGACACTTGTTGATAAATTGAGCAAATTCTCAAGCGTATATCTATCTGCTCATTGCTAGAAATAGTATTAATATAATTAAATCCTTGAAGCACCTTTTTTCACATCACGGAATTCCCAAAAATACTAGCTCGACTCTCTAACATTATCTTTCCAGGAATAAAGTTAGAGAGTGTTTAGCTCAGAAAAATTCGAGTGCAACTCTTGTTTTTTGTTTAGAAAACGACAAGAATAGCAAAATAGCGGACCAACATTTGGCAAGTTGAACGCCTAAAGCAACGGTTATTATTTTGAAAATATACGCATTTTATGTTAATATGGCAGTTAGTATTAAGAACTTAAAGTGGCTACATCTGTGGGAATAAAAATAAATAATTAAATATAAAAGTTTCTTTTTTTAAATTCTAATTCGCGCAGATGGCAGTGTACCATAAGTATGTATGTGATGTACAACGCTATGGTTTAAACTCGTAGAAAAATCGGGTGGTGTTTTCATAACTGGAAGACTATTCAGGATCGATCCGAGTTCTCCTTTCATTTGTGCAGGTTTTTGAAGACTGAAAATACCTTTCGGCAAAGTCAATTAACGGAGAGATTTGTTTTTGAATCTACAAGTCTACGATACCGTAAATCAACGGACAAATTGTTTGATTTGTTTTTGAATCTACAAGTCTACGATGGCATAAATCAACGGACAAAGAAAATGTGTAGAGGAAATCGGCTCCTATGATGGGAACGTGGCGGTTACCAAACCGTCAGTCAAATTGACCATGTGCGATCGACACAAGACACTCCTCCAGTATTCTAGATGTTCGAACTTTCCGAGCGGCCAACATAGACTCGGACCAATACCTTGTTGTAGCCAAAGTTCGAATGCGGATATCCCAGACGCCACAACAACGGGGAAATGCTGTGAGGAGATTCAACGTTGAACGGCTACAAATGCAACAAACCGCCAGAACCTTTGCCGATCGACGCAACTGATTTCCTAGGTTTCAGCAAACCACCCCCAAGAAACCGCTGGTTCGATGAAGAGTGCCGGCAAGCACATGCAGCAAAACAACATGCCTTCGAAGCGGCGCTGCACAGAAGGACGAGAGCGGCTCGTGAGCTCTACGAGCAAAAGAGGACTTCACAAGAATTATATTGAAAAAGTCACATGACAGCGCGTCACCTTGTCTAAATCCTTTTTTGATACCAAATGTCTCGGTGAAATTGTTTCCGACCTTAATGGAGCAGCGAGCAGAATCGCCCCAATGTTACTACTATCGAGCAACATTACCCATGCTTCTCGCTTTCACTATGACAAAAAATAAGTCACAAGGACAATCGCTTTGTATTTGTTGCATTTGTTGCAATTCTTGAATTCCCATGTTTCTAACATTGTCAATTGTAAGTGGTCACGTCAATCATTCCGGTTTGATTGAAACACATCGACATCGCTATACTTTAGTTATTTCTATTGTTTTTAATATAACTTTTGAAAACATATAAAAAATTATTGTCCAATTTTTTGGCGAACTGAAACTTATTTTGAGCAAATAATTGTATGGAAGGAGGGAACAACGTACCACAATTATGAATTTTCGTTTCTCGCCACTTTCGATCTAAATCTTCCACTTTCAATCTTATTTAATGCCAATTACTATCAACTTTAAGGTACCTACATGAAATATTAAATCATTCAACGGCATTTTAGTTCGGAAATTTCGTACAAAACTATGTGAAAATAACAGTAGGCAAAAAATTAATCAACATTATAACTAGAAATTGATTTCATTAATTTACTTGGTTTAACTAATGTAATTACTTATATTTTATAAGTACCTGGATTCAAACGGGTTGAACTCATTTTTTCACTTGCTTAACTTTTTAATTTGATTCTACTCGGCGTTAAAATGTTACTGTACGATGGAATATTTTTTTTTTTTCAAATGCGGTTTTCAAGGTTTATTTTGTATTGTATACAGGCACATCAGGCTGTGCAATAAAATGGCTTAAGTAAGTGTAAATATATATTTAAATAACAAACAAATACAAGCTCGTGAAACTGTAATCTGTTTAGCACATACTATACTTCCATAAACTCACCAAAGTGAGATAAATGTTAAGAAAATCGTAAAGATAAGGCGCAATCTTTCCCTGTACCTGTCTTTTTTATCTTTCTGAGGAAGTAGTTATAAAATAAAGCCTAAATTTATTTAGCTATTTATGAAAAGCATTTGAGAAGTTTTACAAAATACCAAAAAAACAAATAATAATTCTATTACAAAACGTCAAATAATGAGGCTTTTCAATAAACTGCCATTGCCATGCAACCTTTTACGTCGTATGCAGCTGTTTAAACGATCAATGTTGCAACTATGTAACACAAAACATCCGATTAATTACCATTCCAGCCTTTCGTAATGCAATACATTTTTTCCATTTCCTTCATACGACCAGTGTCAATGCCCAACTCCTCCGATCTAAATTAACATTATTATAAAGGGTTTTCCAATGAGAGGTGTTATTGTGAATGACCCGCTATTTCGGTAGCTGTCACTTTTATTCTTTGACATTTGACAAGTAGAAACTACGCCATTACTAAAAATGGAACGATACGCTTCAACAACCCATTGAAATTATTAAATTCACTACAAAAATGGTGAAAATCTTGCAGAAAAATTCGAGCTGTTGGGACAAGTTAGTGATGTGAAGAATAAAACCCGTGCACGTCGCTCAAGAACCACTGAGAATATTGCTGCTGTAGCCCAAAGTGTTGAAGAAAACCCAGGTTTGTCCATTCCTCGTCGTTCTTTGGAATTGGGCATTCCACAAACGTCATTACAACGTATTTTGCATAAAGACTTGGGTCTTAAGGCTTATAAAGATCAGTTAACACAAGAACTCAAGCCGGCCGATCATCAACAACGTCGTGTCTTTGCTGATTGGGTCCTTGAAATGCATGAAAAAGATCCAGAAATCATCTTGACTGATGAGGCCCATTTCCACCTCGGTGGCTACGTCAACAAGCAAAATTGTCGCATCTGGGGCTCGGAAGACCCAAGAGCTATTGTTGAGAAGCCTCTCCATCCTCAACGTGTGACTGTTTGGGGCGGTTTATGGTCCGTCGGGGTCATTGGACCTTACTTTTTCGAAAATTTGGTTGGATCAACAGTAACGGTGAATGGATTGCGCCATCGATAGTTGCTTAATGATTTTTTTATGGTCGGAGTTGGATGGTATTGATCTGGACAACTTTTACTTTCAACAAGACGGCGCTACGTGCCACCCAAGCAACGAAACATTGATCTTTTACGGGAAAAGTTTCCGGAGCGTGTTATCTCTCGAAGAGGTGATCACAATTGGCCACCGAGATCTTGTGATTTAACACCTTGCGACTTCTTTCTTTGGGGCCACGTGAAAGATAAGGTCTACGCCAACAGCCCAGCGTCGATCCAAGACCTTAAAGATAAAATTCGTGAGGCTATCGAGGACATAGGGCAGCCACTTTGCGATTTGGGTATCGAAAATTTCATGAAAAGGATGTGGTCCTGTATGCGTGCTCGTGGTGGCCATTTGACTGATGTTATTTTTCATTATTTACGGCATACCTTACTCTTTATTATGAAATAATAAATCTTTGAATTCCAAAATAACACCTCTTATTGGAGAACCCTTTATTTATTCAGCTTTTTGTCTTGAGGAAAAAATAATTCAAGTTATTTAACTCATAATGCTGATGACGCACTTAGCCACGATACGGTTACCAATGTTACCAATTACAGAATAGGTCGTGCGCGACAGAGTAAAGGACCATGCACATGAGCGCGAACTGCCAATAGGCGAATTGCGAACAAATCAATTTAACTGTATTTATGAATTTAAAATTGCTATTTGTTTTACCATAAAAGCAATATATTCAATTAATCTAACATATAATCTAAAAAAAAACTGAGTCTTTATTGATTAAAATAGCGAAATTTACAATTACAGCAATTTTCCCGCGAATTGAAAATTCTTGCCACGAACTGTCACACTTTATTCACAATCCACATAAAACAGTCGCGTTCCACAAACCCGCGAATGATAAATTTGTTCGAACTTAACCTTCAACAATGCAAATGATTCGCGGGTGCCTGCGACTAAAAAAAGTTTTCATGTGAATGTAATGTCAGAATCGACGAATATTCGCCAGTTCGCAATTCGCCCTCATGTTAATGGTCCTTAACTTGAGCTACCTACCTATTTGATTTTTTTTTTTCTTTTCTCGTTCATCGAGGCATTGATATTAAGCACTCTGTATTTTTCAGTGGCTTAGTTCAGATCCAAATCTTCTAAGGGCTAATCCTTTTTCTAAATCGTTAAAACTTAATCCATATTCTAAACCATCATTTTTGTGTTCTGAAAATCGAAAGAATCGACCTAAATATTCAGTGCTCAAATTGCAAAGAACATTTTCATGCGAAGTGCGCAAAATTACAAAAAGAAGAAATTGAATTCTATGGACAAAGTGATCAAGGTTTCAGATGTGACAGTTGTGTTGTTACACTTTTCCGGGTATAGAGAAACGATTTTAAGTTTGCGTAAACTAGAACAAAACACGAGAGAAAATTGCAGCCGCCGCTGCGCCGATGGGTTGAAAATCGCTAATGAGGATGGTTAGAGAAAAGTCAAATCGTCGATGCAATTCGCCGGTGGTATATGGTGGGGGAAAAGTGCAACAGGTAGCCGGTTGGATGCTACCGCCTCGGCCACTCAGCTGGGGTGGGTCCAAAAAAAAAATGTAGAAACGATACAATAGGGTGGGCGCCAAACAATCTTTGAAAGGGATTGTTAAACCTTTTGAAAAGAATGCCGACGATGATTGCTGTGGGGTAAAAGGTAAAACAACGACACGGTGGGTATTTTTCGTTATAAAAGCTCGAGATGAGCACGGCTGTTTATTGACGATATTAATTGAGATTGGGATGCGATGCGACCAGACGGTCGTTATAACAAAAAAACTTGTTAACCTTAAACAAGTTGGAATTTGATGTCGATTTTTTTTTCTTAAGCCGTTGGAATTGGCTCGTTATCGCGTTGTCTGAACGGTTAAGATAACCACTGAAAGGGGCGCGCGTCCCGTTCTTTTCCGGGAGTCTAGCGTAACGGGAGCCAACGGAACTAAGTCTCAGATCACCAAATGTCTAACTAACGATCACTTTAATAAACTTTACTTATCTTTTTTTTTCCTGGGTTCCTCTTCCTTCTTCTCCTCTACCCTGCCGTCCTGGCGTTTTATATTTTGTTTCCACCCGTCCTGCCACTATTCCTCTTTTCTCCTGATCCACTGACCTCCTTCCTTTTCCTCTCTTCCAAACTAAACTGTCCGTTCACTTCGGACTTAGTTTTCCAAAAAAACAAATTTTCCAACACGCAAAAATAACTTCTCGATTTTAAAGAAACTACTGACTGGCAATTCGGACACTGCCTCCTCTCTAATCACTGGCCAACCAAGAAGTGATTATCTTTTTCCTACATTTCCCTTTGTTCCTTCTCGAACCTCACACACTCATGCATTCGACCATTCAGCCGCAACGGGGATCATTAACAGTGTTTTTGAGCGTTACTCACAGCTTTTTCGCCATGGTACACGACCGTTAATGATCACCAATGCATACTCTCATTCACTCCACACACATCCGAATTCGCCAGGTCGCCGGGAAATTTCCGGTGCCTGACGTTTCGATGGACGAGTACAGAACAATTCTTGTTAGATATAATTGATTCGACAGTGGTGCCAAATTACCTTAGAGCCTTTAAAATCGAGAATTATATGTATATATTATTAAAATAAAACCCCAACAATACGAGCTAGTTATGACTGGCAATTCGGACACTGCCTCCTCTCTAATCACTGGCCAACCAAGAAGTGATTATCTTTTTCCTACATTTCATGAGGACGGCGGATTTCACTCTTCGCCCTTTTACAATGCAGCTTGAGAAGAAGGAAGAGTAAACTTTATTCGGTATTTCGCGTACCCTACACTGTTCCGTGGACCTCCGCGCAGATTTTGGGTGACGAGACTTGCAGATAATGTGCCAATTCCTTACAAAATACGTTGTGGGTATGGTGGGCTCTCGGCCTTTCAATTTTATGTTGGGTTGTTCTGAAGACCGCATTCTTATCGGTATCTGGGCCATGGCTTTATATTGTCGTTGGAGTGTTTGTCCAAGGGATCATCCTCCCCCACTCTTCATCCGTACGTTGGTTTGGGGTACCTGCTTTTGCTATCCTCCCGAGGGTCATGGCGAGCAAGATCGTTGGGCATATTAATATACCCAACAAGATCGGCTATGCCACTTCCTCAAGAGAATAGCGGGAGGATGAAGTGGTCAAACCAAGGAATGGGTCGGAGGATGGGAAGGTGGGAGACGACCACACTTTTTTTTTGGAGCGTTTTTGAACGCAACAAACTCCTTCCTTACCTCCCGAAGAGGCAAGACTGGTATTTCGTTAAGAAAGACCGGAGTAAACATCACAACCACATAACATCGACTTCTCAATCGCACATTGCGAGAGGTAATGTACATCACAGAGCTTTTTGCTCTCAGTACCACTTTGCATAACCTTTCTGTTACACGACTTATTCTTTTAACGTCCAGGATCATCGCAGTAAGGCTTAAGGTCTTTTACGTTCCAAGTACCTTTATCGTTGCCATCGCTATCTTCGAGAGTATACGTCCATGCTGAGACTCTCTTTTTAATTTGAAAAGGGCCGACGTATTTTGGGGCCAACTTTGCGGTGTAGTACTTGGCGGCGTCCGAGAGGACATAATTTTTTCTCCAAACTAGTTCATTCGGTAGGTATTGCACGTCCCTTCTCCGAAGATTATATGCCTGCGCTGACTTCTTGGTTGCCGCTTCTAATCGTTTGCCTATCTCTACCCTAAGTCGCCTAAATTGTTCCCCTGGATCCGTACTTATGCTCCCCTCACACGGTATAGTGGTTAAGGACGATCGCCCAAAAGTCACCATACCTCGACCAAAATTCGCATAGTACGGAGATACCCCCAATACGTCGTGCGTTGCTGTGCGTATACAACACGCTACCTTAGCTAATTGATTATCCCAAACCCTATGGTTGTCAGATACATACGATCTTAACGTTGTTTTTATTATCTGGTTTATCCTCTCCGCCGGGTTTGCTTGCGGGTGGTAATGAGCGGTAAACCTAATAGTGAAACCATACTCTTCACAAAGAGCCTTCAGTTCCTTACTCCTAAATTGTGGACCATTATCGCAGACAAGGTATTTTGGAACACCAAACAAAAGAAAAACGTTTTCCTCCAGCTCCTTACAAACGGCTTTTGCCGTAGCCGACCTAAGAGCGAATAGTAAAGGGAACTTCGTAAAATAATCAACGACTGTTAAAATGTACACAAAACCCCTACTCGATTTGGGAAGTGGACCAACTAAATCTACCGAAACCATCTCCCACGGATCGGTTACCCCTTTCCTTTCCGTCATGAACCCAGCCGGCTTGTCGTTGACCGGTTTCACACTTTGACAAATTTTGCAACTCCTAACATATTTCGTAATGTCGGACCTCATTTTGGGCCAATAGTATTTCTCTGATATCCTAGCTAAAGTTTTCCTAACCCCCATATGTCCCGCTAGCGGATTATCATGACAATTCCTTAGTATTCTAGCCCTATCATTTTTCCCAACGACCATCTTCCACTCTGAGTTCTGATCATGGACCAATATATGACTTGCCTTTACAAACTTGTATAAAATACCCTGCTCAACTCGCCACGTTGGAAAGTCCAACGGCTTTTCTTCTAGCTTTTCGATCATCCGGATTATCCACGGATCGGACCTGTACTCTTCAATCCCAGCTATCTCTGGCACGCTCCTGGAGAGCATATCTGGCACTACATGATCCCTACCCTTCCTATGTATAATCTCAAAATCGAACTGCTGTAAACGAACAGCCCAACGCGCTAATCTACCAGCAGGATCTTTTAACTTACTAAGCCATACCAAGGAATAAGGATCGGTAATGACCGTAAACTTAACCCCTTCGAGGTATGGTCTTAGCTTCTCTATAGCCCATAACACGGCTAGACATTCCTTTTCTGTAGTTGAATAATTCCGTTCACACCTATTAAGTGACCTGCTTAAGTAGCAAATCACTTTCTCTCCTTCATCAAAATTCTGGCTCAAGACCGCCCCAATCCCAAAATCCGAGGCATCTGTCTGCACGACGAAGGACCTCGTAAAATCCGGACACGTCAGGATGGGCGCTGCTATCAAACACTCTTTTGATCTTCTGAAGCTTTCTTCGCATGCTTCTGTCCAACAAAATTTCCTACTTTTCTTGAGCAACTCGGTCATCGGTTTAACCAAACTTGCGAAGTTTGGCACAAATCTCCTATACCAGGATACCGTTCCGACGAAGCTCCTCACTTCTTTTACATTTTTAGGGGTTGGAATATTCAACATACTCTCGACCTTCTCAGGGTCTACATGGAGGCCGTTGCGATCTACTACATAACCTAAAAATTTAAGGGATGGTCTGCAAAAATGGCACTTCTCCCGACTGACTTTCAAACCTGCTTCTGTCAATCGCCTAAATACCTCCTTCAAAATCTCTAAGTGTCTCTCAAACGAATTGGTAACGATTATTATGTCGTCTAAGTAGACAAAGACGTGCGGTTCCAAATCGGCTCCAAGCACGTTGTCTATGAATCGCTGCCACGTCGCGGGGGCATTATGTAGTCCAAAAGGCATCCTTTTAAACTGAAACAGTCCCCTATTTGGGACAGTAAAAGCCGTATAAGGTCGTGAACTTTCTTCAACTGGTATTTGCCAATAAGCAGATTTGATGTCCAAAGAAGATAGAAATTTCGCGTCCCTTAGCTTATCCAAAGTAGCTGAAATGAAGGGGAGAGGATAAGCATCCCTTTCAGTCACTTTGTTAAGTTTCCTATAATCTACACAAAACCTATAACTATTATCCTTTTTCCTAATTATGACTATAGGAGAAGCCCAAGGGCTATTCGATGTCTCAACGATATCGTCCTTAATCATTTCTGCTAATTCCCTATCTATATGGACCTGGACTGCTGGAGAAACCGGATAATACCGTTGTTTTATCGGCTCAGCATTGGTCCTGATCTTATGTTTCACCATATGGGTGCAACCAATACCTTCAGGCATGTCCCTAAATATTCCATCTATGAAGCTACCTAATAGTTGTTGTTGTGTCTCGTTTAAATCGGATAAGTCCCTATTCTCAGTTATTGAGGCCAACATACTTTGGTTTGAAAAACTCCACTGACCTGAAGCTAAATCCGGCACGATTCCGGAAAGCTTCCAGAAATCTGCCCCTAAAATAAGAACTTGCGGAAGACTAAGAATAACGAGACACTCCAACAACACAACTTTTCCCTGCACTATCATTGGCAACATTACGACACCTTCTACACCTATCCCTACGCCATCCGCTAGAGTGACCCTATCTACGTTGCCTTTTCCTAGAGTTAAACCTAAATCTTTTAATATCGTCCATCCATTCCTACCTATAATAGAGCGCGAAGCGCCTGAATCCAATAAACCTAACAAGTTAACCCCATAAATGCTGACACTAAGGTATGGACGCCTATCATTGCAATTTGCTTCAAGTGTGAAACCTAACTGGACAACTTCACTACAAGCCAACTGGTTACCAGCAGGCGACCTAATCGGGGAATTCAACGGCGCCCTCGTCCTGCCGACCCGAGAGTGCGTTGACCGTTTCCCGAACAATTCCTACAGTTTCTGCGAACAACCCCCTGTTGTCCACAGCCTATACATCGCCTAGGAGCGGAACACCTACTGGCAAAATGCCCTTCTTGGTTGCAATTAAAGCACCTCACCGTTTGAGGTTCTCTGCTTACAACCGCTACTACTGGTTCCTCGACCGCAACGTATGCTAAATCGGGTTCCAGCAGGTTTCTAGACCGATTACTAGGTGGAGGAGTGAAAGTCTCCACATTCGCCCTAACTGTTTCCAAACGTCTACCCAGAGCAACAAGATCGCTTACCGTTTTCGGGTCCGCGAGTCCAAGCTGTGTCTGGTAGAACGGTGCCAGATTTTTCTGAAGAATGGCAAGCATTCTTCGTTCAGATAGCGGTTCTGATAATCTTCTGAACATGTTTGACATCGTGGCGACGTATACACCAATCGACTCCGCCTGTCCTTGTGTACGTCGCCTTATCTCATCCATGAGAAGATCATCATAATTTGGTGGTAGGAACTCTGCCTTGAGTTCACATACCAACTCATTCCATGCCCTAACATTAACTCGAATCGCCCTAAACCAGATGAGAGCCTTCCCCGTGAATAAATCAACTGCCGACCTAAAGAGGTGCGTTTCTGAAACGCTTCTTGCCTGCCTAAGCTCCTCAACTCTTTCTAAAAATGCGTTTACAGAAGCCCCGCAGCGTTCCCCGGTAAACTTAACGTCCCACTTCTCAATTCGCTCGGTGCACCTATCTTGAGCCACAGTAACTGATTCCATAAGTGGTTGTTGTTGTTGTAAAGTTTCAGTTTGCTGTACTACCCTTACAGGTTGTATGGTTGGCGATGGTGGTGCGAGCCTTGCTGCTACCCTGGACGGAGCTGCTTTTTCCTCAGGTTCCGTTTCATCTTCGTCGCCGAACTCAAGTTTAGCCGCCAAGCATACTAACTGGTTGCGCAGGTTCAACTTGAATCTTTCCTCTTCGCTACCCTCAACGCGAGCTCGATCTAATCTGCGCAAACACCATTCGATCTTTGTTACTATCTTTAAAAACTCCCCTGACTTAGGATCGCTAGGCTTATCCTTCAATAGATCTTCGATCTCCTGTGCTTTCCCTTCAATAGCCTTCATATCCTCTTCAAAAGAGAAGGGGTAACTGGCATCTGTACCTAAAGAGCCCCTACGCTCGAGCATTCTTGCTGCCCTGAGCGACTGTCTCATTTCTGTGACAGTGCCTCTCGCTAACCCCCGCACGTCCATCTCGTAGTACAACTCCTCTTGAGCTAACCTATTAATCTCCATATTATTTTCCGCTATCTATTATATCTGTTCCCCAAAAGACTACGTCTTCTACACCTAACAACAAAGGTCGCAACTAACACTAGCTGTAATAAAACTGATAAAAGAACTAGCCCAAATGATGCCTGTATCTGAATTAAAAACGTCCAGAATATGCCCAAGGTTCCAAAGAGAATAAAAAAAAATGTACTTATTGGTTGGTTAAAAACTATCGATTTCCAAAGCCGCAAAAGAAAAGATAAAAATCACAAAAATCAAAGAAACGTTTCAAAAATCCCACAAAAATAAAAAACACGAATCCCAATCCAATAAAAGAAAAAAAGTAGCACTGGTTACCAAAATAAACCACAAAAGATTATAAGGAAAAACTTTCAACTCAACCGAAAAATTAGCGAAATCAAAAATCACGAATATGTACCGAACCAACTTATTCTCGTATTGGAAACTTAAAACAAATCTCCAGCAAAAGTAATACCTTTTAGCAAAGCACCAGAAAATATTATTATCCTAATCACAAATATGGATGAACAAAAAGGAAGAAAATGTATTGCAAATTTTATCAATCAATAATAATTAAATCATGATGAGATTCTGACAGCAAAAAAAAATAGCAAAAAAAAATTTTAAGTTCAGCAAAAGAAACGGTGGCAACTCTAAAATGACGTAGCCGCCCACCGATGTAACACAAAAAAAAACAAAAATCCACTAGTTGTGATGACGAATGAAATACCGCTACCGCTACGACTGTACAATTCTGTTTTACCAGAAATGCAATTTCGATGTGACGGTAGGTATATATATATATATATATATATATATGTATAGGGATTTAATGGCAATAAAATGAAAAATTAAATGACCTACTTGAGATTAGGGATATCACCATTCACCACACTTCTTTTGTTATCCAAAAGGGTTTTCCAATCCAAATTCCTGAATATGAATCGTATTTGTATGTACACGATCAATCGCACAACCTGGGAAAACAAAAGAAAACAAAGTAAAAAGAACAAAAAAGAATCACACACAAACCAATAACCAAAGAACACAACACAGTGGGTGTACTATATATATATTTATATATGTACGAACTATCAGCACACAGGAGGATTTTTCTTCGAATCGATTTAAGATTATTTTATTGACGATTAATTAATATTTTAATTTTATAAGACGAAAAGCCCCACGTTGGGCGCCAATTTGTTACACTTTTCCGGGTATAGAGAAACGATTTTAAGTTTGCGTAAACTAGAACAAAACACGAGAGAAAATTGCAGCCGCCGCTGCGCCGATGGGTTGAAAATCGCTAATGAGGATGGTTAGAGAAAAGTCAAATCGTCGATGCAATTCGCCGGTGGTATATGGTGGGGGAAAAGTGCAACAGGTAGCCGGTTGGATGCTACCGCCTCGGCCACTCAGCTGGGGTGGGTCCAAAAAAAAATGTAGAAACGATACAATAGGGTGGGCGCCAAACAATCTTTGAAAGGGATTGTTAAACCTTTTGAAAAGAATGCCGACGATGATTGCTGTGGGGTAAAAGGTAAAACAACGACACGGTGGGTATTTTTCGTTATAAAAGCTCGAGATGAGCACGGCTGTTTATTGACGATATTAATTGAGATTGGGATGCGATGCGACCAGACGGTCGTTATAACAAAAAAACTTGTTAACCTTAAACAAGTTGGAATTTGATGTCGATTTTTTTTTCTTAAGCCGTTGGAATTGGCTCGTTATCGCGTTGTCTGAACGGTTAAGATAACCACTGAAAGGGGCGCGCGTCCCGTTCTTTTCCGGGAGTCTAGCGTAACGGGAGCCAACGGAACTAAGTCTCAGATCACCAAATGTCTAACTAACGATCACTTTAATAAACTTTACTTATCTTTTTTTTTCCTGGGTTCCTCTTCCTTCTTCTCCTCTACCCTGCCGTCCTGGCGTTTTATATTTTGTTTCCACCCGTCCTGCCACTATTCCTCTTTTCTCCTGATCCACTGACCTCCTTCCTTTTCCTCTCTTCCAAACTAAACTGTCCGTTCACTTCGGACTTAGTTTTCCAAAAAAACAAATTTTCCAACACGCAAAAATAACTTCTCGATTTTAAAGAAACTACTGACTGGCAATTCGGACACTGCCTCCTCTCTAATCACTGGCCAACCAAGAAGTGATTATCTTTTTCCTACACTTCCCTTTGTTCCTTCTCGAACCTCACACACTCATGCATTCGACCATTCAGCCGCAACGGGGATCATTAACAGTGTTTTTGAGCGTTACTCACAGCTTTTTCGCCATGGTACACGACCGTTAATGATCACCAATGCATACTCTCATTCACTCCACACACATCCGAATTCGCCAGGTCGCCGGGAAATTTCCGGTGCCTGACGTTTCGATGGACGAGTACAGAACAATTCTTGTTAGATATAATTGATTCGACAGTGGTGCCAAATTACCTTAGAGCCTTTAAAATCGAGAATTATATGTATATATTATTAAAATAAAACCCCAACAATACGAGCTAGTTATGATTGAGAAGGAGGAGAGCTTCATGGAGACGATAGCTTGAGGACGGCGGATTTCACTCTTCGCCCTTTTACAATGCAGCTTGAGAAGAAGGAAGAGTAAACTTTATTCGGTATTTCGCGTACCCTACACTGTTCCGTGGACCTCCGCGCAGATTTTGGGTGACGAGACTTGCAGATAATGTGCCAATTCCTTACAAAATACGTTGTGGGTATGGTGGGCTCTCGGCCTTTCAATTTTATGTTGGGTTGTTCTGAAGACCGCATTCTTATCGGTATCTGGGCCATGGCTTTATATTGTCGTTGGAGTGTTTGTCCAAGGGATCATCCTCCCCCACTCTTCATCCGTACGTTGGTTTGGGGTACCTGCTTTTGCTATCCTCCCGAGGGTCATGGCGAGCAAGATCGTTGGGCATATTAATATACCCAACAAGATCGGCTATGCCACTTCCTCAAGAGAATAGCGGGAGGATGAAGTGGTCAAACCAAGGAATGGGTCGGAGGATGGGAAGGTGGGAGACGACCACACTTTTTTTTTGGAGCGTTTTTGAACGCAACAGTGTGAGCTTGCGAAGAAACTCAATTTTGCATGATCATGCTCCCATATTCTCACCTCCACCCTGCATCAAAGGGTCCTTCTGTTACTCTTCTCTTAGCGGCGTCGAGCGACACTGGGAACAACTACAAAGCTGCCATCACTACACCAACAATATCTGGCTGTGTACCTTCACCTCAGTCCACCAAGCAACCAATTACTTCAACTGTTTGTTGAATTATTAAAACTACAGCAACTTAACACTGATGCAATCTTAAAAATCAGAGCTCTGGAACAAAGCAGTGAATCTCTCAACAAAAAGATCGTTGCCCTGGAGGTGAAGGTGAACTTGCTAGAGCAAAGAGAGAAGCAGTGTGGAGTTGATGTTGTTTGTATTCCAGACGTCAGTTATGCAAACGTGCAAGAGAGGGTAATAAAGCTTTTAACTGCCGGTGTTGGTGTGCAAATCGCGCCTGAGGAGATTGAGTCTTGCTACGTAAAGAATACAAGAACATCGAGAACTAAAAACAATAACAACTCAACCGGCAATATTGTATGCGTACGTTTCTCATCTCTTGCATCAAAGGAGAAAGTAATGTAAAAGATGCGCGTGGATAAAATCGAGCTTTCTGCGATCATCTTCGCAGCGGCGGAGGTAGACGCGACAATGTCAATGGCAAGATTTTCATCAATGACTCTCTAACTGTCTACACCAGATCTCTTCTTGAAAAGGCAAAGCAACTACGACTAGAAAAAAAGTGTCAGTATGTCTGGATAAGAAATTCATCCGTGCTCATCAGAAGAAAGGAGTGAAACAAGGTTATCAAAGTAGTTAGTTTTGAGGGCTTAGGTAAATTTGACATTTTTGATTATAATCTATGATTAATTTTAATTTAAGTAATTCACCAATAAGTCCTCATAATATTAATTTTCCTCTACTTCAAGTTCTGGTAGTTTAAAATGTTTTTGCATAGATCATATAAACAAATTATCATTTTCTGGCCTTTCCATAATTCATCAGAATATCCGTAGCCCTCGAAAACAATTTGAAACGTTGTTAACCACCTAGCATCTTTAGAACATTTGCCGGATCTCATCTTTCTTTCTGAAATATGGATCTTAGATGATGAAATTATAAATTATTCCATACCTAATTTTACATTATTAAAGCAAATTGTAATAATTCCTATTCTGCTGGTGGTGTTGCTGTGTTTTATAGAAGCAATTTGTTGTCTAACGTTGACGTTGAATGTTTTAATCTCATTAGTGTTGATTTGATTTGTGTAAGTTGCGAAATTTCTGGTGCTCGATACTGTTTTGTCGGTGTTTATATGTAGATTGAATTTTTGTACAGTAAATGTCTTTATCGATGATTTTTCTGGATTTCTTGAAAATCATTTGTGTAAAAATCTAATTATTTTGGGTGATTTTAACATTGACCTTCGTCCTCATCCGAAGTTGATAATTTCTTGTCGGTAATCTCGTCCCTTGGCTTTGACAGTTTACTGACTCATCCAACGCGTGTGGTTCAAGGTGCAAGGTCTTGTTTGGATCATATATTTATTAGATTACATAGAAGTAATTCTGCTAATTTCAGAACGGCTATATTTGACCTTAAAATAAGTGACCACTGTGTAACTACTATTCAACTTAACCTCAGAACCTCCAGAATAAAATTGTGCAATAATAAAGAGTTCACTAAAATTGATTTTACAGCTCTAAAGTCAGCCTTAATTTTTGAGTTTTGGGTTGAAGTATACAGAGCAGAGGATCCATCTACTGCCTTTGAATTGTTTGTTAAGAACTACAAAACAACTAACAAGTTGAAACCTCTTAATCTGGGGATGACTGCTACTCTGATTACTAAAATCAGAAAGCAAAATCATCTGTTTAAGTGTTTAAAAAAACATCCCAACAACTCAAGACTGAAAGGGTGTTATGGCAAGGTGTATCGGGGGCTGAAAACTAATTAGGTAAGCCCGGAAAGTGCTGACTCGAACGACGGTTTTTTCGTGGTCGAGGAACCGCAGGAGAGGGTGAATTTGATGGGAGCTTTCTTTGAGACTGTGTATACGGTGAACAACCCGGTTTGCCGTAACCGCGACCTCGAGGAGAGGGCCTTTCTTAACCACTTTTATCTGCGGACCGAAATTCAAGATTGGCGATCCGAGAACAACGGTTTTACCGGGTTCAATGACGACAACCGTGCAAACGGTACAGTCGCCGATGAAAATACTCATCTGTTCGTGAGTAGAGATGAACTTCGGTGCATCTTTGAATCACTTAAAAACAAAAAGTCGGCGGGAGTGGACGGTATCCCAAACGTCGTATTAAGACACCTGCCGTTAGAGGCGATAGATATCTTCGCCACACTATTTAACAATGCGCTGAATAATGCATATTATCCGGAGCAGTGGAAAATAGCGGTGGTACACCCTATCCCGAAAAAGGATAAAGATAGGACGAACCCTGCTAATCTCCGGTCAATTAGTTTGCTTCCGAATGTTAGCAAGGTATTCGAGAAAGTCGTCAATAGATCTCTTTTAAAATGGGTTGAGGAAAATAAGATTATTCCGGACAACCAGTTTGGCTTCAGAGCGGGGCATGACACTATTCATGCCGCGTCGAAACTGGTTTCCGACATTCAGTGGAATAAGAGTAAGAAACAATGCACGGGTGCCTGCCTGGTCGACTTTGAGAAGGCCTTCGATACCGTATGGTTGGAGGGGCTCTTCTATAAGCTGACCAGATTGGGCATTCAAAAACCTTTGCTATATATGATTTACGACATGCTTATGGGAAAGAAGTTCGTTGTCAAAGCTGGCAACGTGACTTCGAGCAGGGTTTTCGAAATTAAAAACGGCTTACAACAGGGAGCAGTGAATTCTCCGGTCCTGTTTAATATTTACACAAGTGATCTGGTGGGTTCCCTCAGACATGCTATAGCGTACGCGGACGATTTAGTGGCGTACAGGTCAGGACCAAAAATCGAGGTCATTAACATCCTTCTGCAGCGTGACTTCGAGCAAATTAAGAGGTATTGCGATGATTGGAAGTTGAAAATCAATTTCCAAAAATCGGAAACAATCCTGTTCAGAACTCCATTGGCTGGGGCCCCTAGGGATACCAGAAAAAACTGGAGAAAATTAACAATTATTGGACAGCAGGGGCGGCCGTTGGCGGTGAAAAACGTGGTCAGGTATCTTGGCATCCGGCTCGACCAGTATCTGTATTTTGACAAACATATAGATGCTTGTCTTGCTGGGGCTAAGAGGGCCTATGCTCTGACAAGGAGACTGTTTCGCAGCAGTCAACTTGACTCTAGGGTGAAGGTCATTTGCTACGTGGCCCTTATAAGGCCTATCATCGCTTATGGTTGTCCTATGTGGTTCAATATAGCGCCGTTCTATATGGAAAAGATTCGGGTGTTTGAGAGACAATGTCTCAGGGCCTGTCTAGGGTTGTTTAGAACTCCTGAATCGCAGTACATAAAATACTATCCCAACAGGACCCTATACAATGGGGCTCGATTGAATAGGATTGACAATTTCCTTATTAAGGTGATTCGGAGGCACGTCGCAAGGGCGATGGCCAGCGATAATAATCTGATCTCAGGGGCTTACTACCCCAATTTAATGTACCACGAGAGTACGCTTCGGTCTGGCTTTATCCCGCCTGAGGCATTTCTTCATGTTGACATGAAAGGGTTAGTCCAGACAAAAGATGGTGTGCCGGTATTGTACCACAGCCACCGCGGCGCGAGGGATAAGCGGCTCATCCACGACGGGTACGCCGCCAATGCTCAGGAGCTCCTCCGTTTTAGCACCGCAATTGCGGATCGGGACAGGGTCGATACGTTGAAGCAGTTCACCGAATTTTGGTGGCTTAATGAAGAGGTGAGGGTTGATACGCTCTCCCGGGCCGGTGCGCTACTAACGTAGCATCCTCCCTAGTTTTAAGGTAGTTATTAGTTTGTAGGTTTAGGCTTAGAGTAGGGGGTCTTTGGGAGGTGCCGGGCTAGCCAGCATGATAGTGCTGCCGAGACTCGAGCGGCGCTTATAGCCTCGCTCGAGTCTCGGAGGCACTGATGAACCCTTGTGGGCGGCTGTCAGGCGCCCATGGACGCGATCAGGATGGTGACCAATCGCTTTGATTGCTCACCACCCTGATTATAGGTAATTTAGGTTAAGTAGCTTAGGTAGTTTTAAGTAGTTTTAAATAAAATTAAAATAATAAAGAATTCAAGTTTTTCAAAGTTTCTTGAAGAATAAAAAACAAACAAAATTAAATATAGATAGATCTAAGGCCGAAAGGCAATAATTTTAAGTATATGGTTTAGTTTAGAGCGCTCGCTTGGAGCCAGTAAGCTAGATTAAGATAAATGTTAGTTTTAAATTAGATTTAATCGTTTTTGTCTAGTATATAAGTTTAGTTAAGAATACAAATAAAAATGAATATAAAATGAAAAAAATGAAATGAACTAATTAGGTAATTCCAAAAGAGAATGGCAGGTTGTCAACGACATTTTGAACAAAAACAAACCTCTTTCTGATATTGCAGTCACTATAAATAATACGACTCTATCTGAGCCCTTTTCCAATATTGCAAAGGCTATTCGTGAATCCGCAATAAATAATAATTCGTACTGTCAATGTGATAATTCTAATTTTTCTGTGTATGACACTTTTCAAAGACAAAGCTTTTTGATTTTTTCTCACCAGTGGAAGTTCATAAAAATATACAATCCCTAAGAGCGTCAAATTAAATGTAATCAGAAATCTAAAGTAATATCTTAAAAAAATATCACTCCTTGTTGCTGATGTTTTATGTCATATCTTCAATTTAAGTATACAAAAGGGTATTTTTCCGGAATTACTTAAAGCAGCTGTTGTAATTGCTCTTCATAAAAAAGGTGACACCATGTCTTTAAACAATTACCGTCCTATCCCTGTTATCTGTTTTTTTTTTCCAGTCTTTGAAAAAGGAGTCAAATCTAGAATGCTGTCTTTCTTAGACAAAACTAATTTCTTTAGTATTTCACAATTTGGCTTTCGAAGTGGCAAATCTACTGAAGATGCATTGTTGAAGTTGTGCGGTGAAATTTATAGTAGTCTAAATGTTTCTGATATCCCTGTTACCTTATTCATTGACATCACTCAAGCATTTGACATGGCATACCATAACATATTGCTTGAAAAACTTTATATCGCGGGTTTCAGAGTCTTTATCCATGACTGGTTCGCTTCTTATCTTCCTAACCGTAGTCAGAGAGTTAAGATTCAAAATAGTTTGAGTTAGAAAAATCTCATTGACATAGGTGTTCCACAAGGCTCTGTTTTGGGTCCTATTTTGTTTTTAATTTTTGTAAATTCGCTTTTTCTTCAACCTCTTTTGCTGATGATACTGCTTTGTCTTATTATGGTAAAAGTTATTTTAATTTATACATGGATGTGAACTATGATCAAGATATACTCTCGAACTCGTTCATAAGTTTTTGAGAAACCACTATTGCAACAGATCTTCGAGTTGACGGTTGACGGTATGAGTCAAGATATTTAGTATCCACAAACGCCACAAGGAATCTTCATTTGCCTGCACATCGCTTCTAAGTCTAATTCTTTTGTAAATATATTTGTTGGATACAAATAGATCTGGAAGCGAGACTTGATTTTTGACGATTTCCTCTCTAAGACAAGTACTCCACATTATCGAACTCAGGCGAGGTAAGGTCTATTTCTTCACCTATGCCTGTTATGGAAATCTCTTACATGTCTCCTCTTGACAGGGTATCCGGCACAACATTCAGTGAACCCTTGCGGTGTTCGATGGAAAAATCAAAACGCTGGAGTTCCAGACTCCATCTTGCGTGTCTGCCACTCAAATCCTTAAGCAACATAAGCCACTTTAGAATTTGTAACCCTCGATGCAGGCACAGAATTTCCTGACACTTAAGACAGCAGCGAGGCACTAAGATCTGTAACAGTATAATTCTTCTGTGCCTTCTTAGACATAAATGCTATTGGTTTTTCATTGCCATCTCCATCGAGTTGGAAAACTCCCCCTACTCTTTCGGATGAAGCGTCACACTGGATGTGTTGACGACGAAAACGTCAATCAGTGGCGAAACACACCCACTCTTAACGAAATTTCCCTAAAGGGAAATTATGTCAAATTGTATCATATGCATATCTGTCATCAAACATAAACAAATCATTTAAGTTATGTTTGTTAGTACAGAAAGTTTAAATTAAAACACATTACTTTTTATAACGTTGGAAGCGGTGTTTCCCTTTTTTTGCGGAGTAAAAAACAGTTTTTTCTTTTCTTTTCCAAGCACCGAACTTTTCTTTTCTTCAAATAACGAACATTTTGGTAACTTCAAGCCGGATTCTGATAATCCCATCGTAAATATAAATCCATTAAATGCAATCGTTATCGCTACATATTCAATAATTTTAATCATTAATTACGCGAGTTGATTTGGCGAAATACTGTACAAAACTCAACTTCAACTGGAGCCGATCTAATAGGAACCTGGAATTAAGACGTAGAGTGAAGTTGCTGAAGACGTGAAGCTGTTGAGACTTGTGTGTTGTGACAGTGTTTGCATTAATCAGGAAGGTTTTTCACGTGAGTACATTCATTTGTACTATTAGCCCTTTTTTATTATCAGCCATGATCCATATAGATCATCGAAATATTATATGCACTTACAACAACAGCATATGATCCTGCTGTTCATCGAGATCACGAATCATTATCTGAAAATTGATTGTACTATTTCCCACTAGGTGGCTTGTTTCATTCTTCAATGTTGGTGTGCCTGTAAACGATAGTCAAGCCACACAGTCACGCTGCCAGAGTAAAGTATACAACACCTTTCATAACACAACAAATCAAAAAACATTTTTTTCACATCAAATAAATTTCCCGTCCTTCGAGATGATTTTGCTTTTTCATTCCATAAAGGTATGCCCAGACCAGAGAAATATTTCGTATTTATTTAACAAAAAATTGTTCATGAAATGGTTCGCAGTTCGTTAATAATTTGTTTCACAAGCCTCCTTGCCCAAAGGTGTGTTTTTTTTTTTTTTTTGGTTCTATTAACATAAAATACAAAGGTCCAGAAAATCTTGGAATAATGAAAAATGGAAACTAGCAGCCTGCATAAATTTAAATTGTTTTCAAAACTAATTATTGGGAAACACATTTCTTTTTTTATCACATAATATCACAGAAATATCTAATAACTAACTAACTTCAGTTTGTTCTTTGTTTAAGAATTCCAATCTGAGCGGACCAGAGGTGCAAACTGCAGTAAGATTTTTAGATAATAAAATTCGGCTTTTATTTGTCTCTAAAACAAAATAGAGTGCGTATTACTTAAACTCATTATGAAGCCAAATAAGCTGGATAGGGTATTTACCCAGCTCAAATTTTGATCCGATACTAGGACAGCAAATTATTTATCAGTCCGTTTGACGATCCTGGAAAATACATTTGATACAGCGGAAAATACATATGAGGAGTGTATAGATGGTTTAGAAGATGGTGAGGAAGAATATTCACAGTTAGATGAGGTTTTCGAGCCAATTCGTGAACTGTACTTCGACTATAGAGCTAAACTTCTCGATTCAATGGATGTAATATTAGGTTATGTACTGATACAGAAACTGCCAACAAAAACACAACAGCTTTGGGAGGAAAAGCTAGGTTCCAAGGACAATCCGAAGGAGCTGCCCACATTTTTGGAATTCAAGCAGTTTCTGAAATCAAGGGTTCGTACTCTGGAAGCTTTGAGCTACCAGCAGGGTAAAACACTATCGGAGCCGTCGAAGAAGATAGTCCAACGTACTTCATTTCACTCGCAGGCCAGTACATCCAAATATACGTGCAAGCTGTGCAATAAGGGTGCACATTCTATACGGAGGTGTAGTCGGTTTCTAAAAATGAGAATCCACGAACGCTGTCAAAGCATAGGTAGACTATGTTTATGTAAAAACTGTCTGGCATCATCTCTCATCTCATCTCGTCTCTCTGACAATTGTCCAAGTACCCATAGATGCCATTACTGTCAAAAACCACACCATTCACTTCTGCACAATTTGGTACAGAACGCTCCACATGAAGATAATCAATCGCATCCCTGTAATACATATACCAATAGCAAAACTTCATCTCAACTTTTGTCTCACAACAATAACTTTCTTACCTCGGCAATAAGTCCCAACGCTTCAAGTTCTAACACAGTCATCAAAATCTAACACAGTCATCAAATAGTCAGCGTGTTAACGCTCGACCGTCGAATGAAGAAACTTCTTGTTGCAGCAAGTTCATCAACACGAATCACTCTGTGCCACATGCGTCTACTCAGGTTATGTTGGACATAGCTTTCGTAAAGGTGAGAGGATCCTCAGGGAAGGTTGTTTCACTTCGAGCATTGCTGGATTCAGGTTCCGATGCTTCTTTTATAGCCGAATCAGCATTTCAACTTTTGTACTCGAGTCACAGATCTACTTATGTCCGGGTTAGGTTTGGTCAGCAGTGGCACATCATGTAAGAAAGTCATTGATATCACGATTGGCTCCCACCACTCAGGCTTTGAAATCTCCACACAGGCTCTTGTGTATAAGTCACTGTCTGGGCATATCCCGACCTGTAGCCTTCCAGTTGCCAATGGGAGGCACCTCGACGGCTTGTGCTTAGCCAACCCAATCGTTTTTAAGCCAGCCAAAGTAGATTTGTTGTTAGGGAGCGATGTGTTAGCTGACATACTTCTACCAGAATGTGTAATATTGTGTAGACGTCTTAGTTTCTCGCTCCGGCAAAAGCAACAATATCTCGTGTGTTATTTTATAAAATAATATAAAAGTGTGCGAAACTAGTAAACTCTGAACGTAAAGTTTAAATTTATGAGCTAAAATTCGAAGCTTTGTGATCTTAGATTAGTAACATAAATTATAAATCGAAGACAAATTGTTCGGTTCACATTTTCGCCATTCTTTGTTTCTCTCACCGATACCACTAAAATAAACATCATGCACGGTTTGCGCTCGAAGCTGAATTCACCATCTCAAGCTGAAAACAGTGAAATTTCAATTGCTGTTCTCGATGACCGTCTGGAAAAACAAATGCTTACTTTCAAAGCTATCATTAGCAAGGAATGTGCCAAAATAAGCAAAGACATTTTTCTCAAAATTGATTTAATTGAGAAAAATTGGGAAAATCGTTTTGAGTCAGTGAATAATGACTTATCGAACATTGGTAAGCGAATCGCTAAGATTGAAGCCAGCCCTGTTGCCAATTTGGCTGAATCAAACTCCGTAAAAAAAGAGATGACGGCTCTCCAACAACAAGTCGATCTCCTTGAGCGGAAAGAGATTGCAGCTGACGCAATTATGTTTGGTATTCCTGAGACACCAAATGAAAACCTAAATAAAATCTTCGATCAACTCTGCAATTCGATCGGTCATAGAACTGAATCTTTGCTTGATGTATTTCGCCCGAAAAAGCGCAACACTAATAACACCGTCCCATCGCCGATGATTCTAAAGTTTAGAAATCCGACTGACAGGAACTCTTTACTTAAAGCAGCCGCTGATTTCCGCTTAAAACATAAAAGAGAACTTAAACTCCGTGACGTTGGAATTGCTTCTGACAGTAGCTGTTATTTAAACCAGAGTCTCACGAAGAGAGTTCGGTCTATCTTGCAAACTGCCACCCGTTTGAAGAAAACGCACCAGCTGTTCGATGTGTTTACCAAATCTGGCTACGTCTTCGTTCGCAAAACCAAAAACGGTAAATGCATTCTCATTGAAAGCACTCAAAGCCTGTTTGCTGTCGCCGAGACTACGCATCATGACGTCGCTGGAGAGAATATCGCTGAAGAGAACCCGTGACGTATATTGAAAATTATCTGTACACATACACACTCGTACATCATCATTACTTGCAGCTCCTTCTTTATCTATTATTGTTATTATTTTTTCTCTTCTAAAAACTCTACTGCTTATTTCAGATCACTTCTTTTTTCTCATTCTCCTACTTTCCCTATACTTTTGTTGCTGCAACTAATTTATAACTATACATACTTGCAAGAAATTTTATTTTGTACCTGCACTACTCTGTGCGGTGATTTTTATTTTGTCTTAATATGTTTAGCAATAACACAATGAATGTTAATCAGGTTGTGAATGATAATTCAACTCGGGTTATGTTGAGTGTTTTGTCGAACTATAGGAATGGATTAAAAGTAGTTCATTTCAATGCGCGGAGTCTCAATCGGCGTAAGCTAGACTATGCACGATATTTATTTCAAAATTCTAGTATAGACATTATTTGTGTGGATGAGACTTGGTTTGATCCTAATGTAGGAGATGATATGTATAAGATCGATGGCTACAATCTCTTTCGTAATGATCGTGTAACTAGCACTACCGGTGGGGGTGTGGCAATATATTGCACATCGTCACTGCGCTGCATTGAAATTTGCAAATCTAATCATTCTGATGTGGAGTACTTAATTTGCGAAATATGTGATAGCTCGACTAAATGTCTGGTTGCATGCTGCTATAATCCTAATAGTAGATTTTCACCCGAACCCTTTTTTTCTGTAATTTCAACCTATTCAGCTGTTTATGATAACATAATTATATCCGGGGACTTCAACGCTAATCTGCTCAAAAGGAACTCGCGCTCACAACAATTTAAAGACTTTGTTGCTTCCTGTGGTCTTTCAATTGTAAATTATTCAAGCCCCACATGCTTTCGCCCTAATGAAATTCCTAGCCTCCTAGATCTTTTCAGTGTGAATGACACCTCAGCTGTTCTCCTCTTCGATCAACTTTCACTTGACTTTATCTCCGAGCACGATCTCATATTCTGTACATATGATGTAGTTTTTTTACGGAATGCTGAACCGACCTCGTTTGAGTTTCGGGATTTTAGTTCAATTGATCTAAATGCCCTTCATATTGCAGCCGGCTCAGTTCCGTGGGATTTTTGCTTCCAAAGTTCAGATCCTAATGAAAAATTAAAGTACTTACAGCTGTATATCGATTACCTCTATGATCAATACGTTCCCATAAAAACTGTGGCAATTCGCAATAAAGCTTGTCCCTGGTTTACCTCTTATGTTCTCAACTCTCTCAAATATAGAAACAAGCTGTACAGCAAATGGAAAAGAAATCGTTCCTCAGTCAACTGGGAGGCATATAAAGTAGCACGTAACAACGCTACGCTTGCCGTTCGTGATTCTAAACGCAATTTTTTTTCGGCTAAACTTAAAACCTCGTTGCCTCCAAAAGTACTTTGGCGTAACCTTCGCCAGATTGGTATTAGCAATAGAAGTAATAACGACTGTGCTTTGGACCCTGACGAGTTGAATAATTTTTTCTTGGAAAGCGATTTACCAGCTAATAGTTTCGATCTTGATAGAAACCTTGTTTCTGGCATCAATGTGGTGCGGCCAGCCGGTTTTGAAGTAGTGACAGAGAATGATATATTCCCCATCATCACTTCAATAAAATCGAATGCAATTGGTGAAGACGGTGTACCACTCCGTTTTATACGTCTGATTTTACCTGCAATCATAAGTCCTTTGACTCATATAATCAACTTTTGCATAACAACCTCAACTTTCCCTCTGGCCTGGAAATATGCAAGAGTGATCCCTATTGCAAAAAAAGCCAATGCGTCCTCTGTCAGTGACTTCCGACCCATAAGTATTCTGCCATGCCTGTCCAAAGTGTTTGAGAAGGTGCTTGCTAAACAAGTCCTTGATCACCTCTCCAACAACTCTCTTTTGTACCCTCTCCAATCAGGTTTTCGAGCTGGCCACAGCTGCTCGTCTACACTGGTCAACATGCTTGATGACATTCGAATTGACTTTGATAAAAGTTTTGTAACCTTGCTTTGCCTACTTGACTTTTCTAAGGCCTTTGACAATGTCAATCATGACATCCTCTGCTGGAAATTAAAAAATAATTTTGGGTTTAGCGAAAAGTCTGTTAAGTTACTACGTGATTACCTTTCTAATAGATTTCAAAGAGTCGTTGTTGGTAGTAGCTGCTCAGTATCCAAGCCGCTCAAACAAGGAGTGCCTCAGGGATCAATCTTGGGACCTATTCTGTTCAGCATCTTTATAAATGATTTACCCTCTGTATGCAAGCACTCTTTCATATATTTTTACGCTGATGATGCTCAGATCCGCCTATCACTACCTTTTGAAAAAATGTCAGAACTTGTGATGCTGCTAAATGAGGATTTATCTGCAGTTAATGATTGGGCAGTACAAAACGGACTTCTTCTCAACCCCAACAAATGTTTGGCTATACCTATTGCAAATAAATTCTTTGAACTCGATCTGGTTCCTCACATTTGGCTGTCAAATTGCAAACTTAAATTAGTTGAATCTGCTACCTGTCTTGGTTTCATTATTAATCGCAATCTCTCGTGTTATAATCACATAAACAATGTAATTGGGCGTTGTTGCTAGACCGTTCTTGCCTTCGGGTCGTTGCTGGCATGCAAGTTCCCATTCTTAGCTCGTCGGTGGGTGTGGGACTTGACCCTTGGTCCGGGCAACAAAAAAACCATGCCAGTCTTTCGCGCCGAGGTGACATTGACGCTGCGAGAAATGTTTCCTCTACCCTCCCTACCTTGGCTACCATACTCGCCTAAGTAGCCCCTTATCTCGCCGCCTTTTACATCCTACTCCTCATCATCCTTCCCTTTCCGCGCTCCCTCATCCTATTTTGCCCCCTTTTAAAATAAACTCATTGTTCTTTGTGTGTATTACGTTAAACAATAAATTTATTCATATTTGTATATGGTTTAAGTTTTAAGGCTAGTTAATGACTCGAATAAGAAAACTTTTGAAGTGAAACAGCTATGAATTACAAAAAAAAAATAAAATGAACGACGATTTTGAAAACAAGGAAAACGAAAGTTTAAAAAAGACCCGTACTGAATTTAACTTTGAACTAAAATTAACTGTGTGTGTGTATATGTATGATCTTTTTATTCTGCTTCTGCAGTTTTGTAACTTTATTTATGTCGCGGTATGGCGGGTGGGTATCACTATATATGACGCTGGCATATATCTATGTATACCAACTTCCACCTCCTTATGCGCGTTGGGGGAATTTATACAAAAAAAACTTTACGTATATATATATATATATTCTAATTGCTGAGCTTAATAATGACTCACCGTACTCTATTCGTATATCCGCAACTGTCGATCCAATGGCCACTGCATCCAGGTTGGGAATTGAAACTGTACCTATATGTACCTAGTGGATCGCGCAAAAGTTTCAAGAGAGTATATATATACTTGGTAAAGATATAAATTCCCTTACCTTTTCAGTCCTGTTAATTTTTGGAAAATCTTACATATATATGCACACTATTACTTAACGCTTAATAATAACAGTTAAACAATAATTTATATAAGACAAAGTTTAACAAAGTATGGATATCAAAAAAAAAACAATAAAACAACGTAAAAAAAATAAAGAAATGTGCTGAGCTGAGGTGGTCGTTGATGGGTTTCGAACCCTGGCTAGTGAATAATCTCCTGGCGCCTTATTTCATTTTCATTTTCATTCATTTTAAATTCATTTTTATTCATTTCTTTTTTAAGCTTACATTCTAGACAAAAACGATTAAATCTAATTTAAAACTAACATTTATCTTATTCTAGCTTACTGGCTCCAAGCGAGCGCTCTAAACTTATCAATATCCTTAAAATTATTGCCTTTCGGCCTTAAATTTATCTATTTCTATGATTTGTTTTGTTTTTTAATTTTCAAGAAACTTTAGAAAACTTGAACTCTTTATTATTTACTTTACTTAAAACTACTTAAGACTACCTAAGCTACTTAACCTAAATTACCTATAATCAGGGTGGTGAGCAATCAAATCGATTGGTCACCATCCTGATCGCGTCCATGGGCGCCTGACAGCCGCTCACAAGGGTTCATCAGTGTCACCGAGACTCGAGCGAGGCTATAAGCGTCGTTCGAGTCTCGGTAGCACTATCATGTTGGCTAGCCCGGCACCTCCCAAAGACCCCCTACTCTAAGCCTAAACCTACAAACTTAATATCTAGCTTAAAACTAAGGAGGATGCTACGTAAGTAGCGCACCGGCCCGGGAGAGCGTATCCACCCTCACCTGTTCTTCAAGCCACCAAAATTCGGTGTACTGCTTGACCGTATCGACCCTGTCCCGTTCCGCAATTGCGGTGCTAAAACGGAGGAGCTCTTGAGCATTGGCGGCGGACCCGTCGTGGATGAGCCGCTTATCCCTCGCGCCGCGGTGGCTGTGGTACAATACCGGCACACCATCTTTTGTCTGGACTAACCCTTTCATGTCTACATGAAGAAATGCCTCAGGCGGGATAAAGCCAGACCGAAGCGTACTCTCGTGGTACATTAAATTGGGGTAGTAAGCCCCTGAGATCAGGTTATTATCGCTGGCCATCGCCCTTGCGACGTGCCTCCGAATCACCTTAATAAGGAAATTATCAATCCTATTCAGACGAGCCCCATTGTATAGGGTCCTGTTGGGATAGTATTTTATGTACTGCGATTCAGGAGTTCTAAACAACCCTAGACAGGCCCTGAGACATTGTCTCTCAAACACCCGAATCTTTTCCATATAGAACGGCGCTATATTAAACCACATAGGACAGCCATAGGCGATGATAGGCCTTATAAGGGCCACGTAGCAAATGACCTTCACCCTAGAGTCAAGTTGACTGCTGCGAAACAGTCTCCTTGTCAGAGCGTAGGCCCTCTTAGCCCCAGCCAGACAAGCAGCTATATGTTTGTCAAAATACAGATACTGGTCGAGCCAGATGCCAAGATACCGGACCACGTTTTTCACCGCCAACGGCTGCCCCTGCTGTCCAATAATTGTTAATTTTCTCCAGTTTTTTCTGGTATCCCCAGAGGCCCCAGCCAATGTAGTTCTGAACAGGATTGTTTCCGATTTTTGGAAATTGATTTTCAACTTCCAATCATCGCAATACCTCTTAATTTGGTCGAAGTCACGCTGCAGAAGGATGTTAATGACCTCGATTTTTGGTCCTGACCTGTACGCCACTAAATCGTCCGCGTACGCTATAGCATGTCTGAGGGAACCCACCAGATCACTTGTGTAAATATTAAACAGGACCGGAGAATTCACTGCTCCCTGTTGTAAGCCGTTTTTAATTTCGAAAACCCTGCTCGAAGTCACGTTGCCAGCTTTGACAACGAACTTCTTTCCCATAAGCATGTCGTAAATCATATATAGCAAAGGTTTTTGAATGCCCAATCTGGTCAGCTTATAGAAGAGCCCCTCCAACCATACGGTATCGAAGGCCTTCTCAAAGTCGACCAGGCAGGCACCCGTGCATTGTTTCTTACTCTTATTCCACTGAATGTCGGAAACCAGTTTCGACGCGGCATGAATAGTGTCATGCCCCGCTCTGAAGCCAAACTGGTTGTCCGGAATGATCTTGTTTTCCTCAACCCATTTTAAAAGAGATCTATTGACGACTTTCTCGAATACCTTGCTAACATTCGGAAGCAAACTAATTGACCGGAGATTAGCAGGGTTCGTCCTATCTTTATCCTTTTTCGGGATAGGGTGTACCACCGCTATTTTCCACTGCTCCGGATAATATGCATTATTCAGCGCATTGTTAATTAGTGTGGTGAAGATATCTATCGCCTCTAGCGGCAGGTGTCTTAATACGACGTTTGGGACACCGTCAACTCCCGCCGACTTTTTGTTTTTAAGTGATTCAAAGATGCACCGAAGTTCATCTCTACTCACGAACAGATGAGCATTTGCATCGGCGATTGTGCCATTTGCACGGTTGTCGTCATTGAACCCGGTGAAACCGTTGTTCTCGGATCGCCAATCTTGAATTTCGGTCCGCAGATAAAAGTGGTTAAGAAAGGCCCTCTCCTCGAGGTCGCGATTACAGCGAACAGGGTTGTTCACCGTATACACAGTCTCAAAGAAAGCTCCCATCAAATTCACCCTCTCCTGCGGGTCTTCGACCACGAAAAAACCGTCGTTCGAGTCGGCACCTTCAGGATTTATGCCAGCAGTCAGTAGTGTCTGTCTGTTCTCGTTTGTCCGAGGTATTCGAACACATGAAATGTCATTAGCCGTTTTTCTTTTTTAGTTCAGAGCAGAACCTGAACTCTTATACAAAAATTTCGTGTTTCTTTTTTAGCTCAGATACATCAGAGCTCAAATTTGTGTTTCTTTTTTCGTTCAGAGCATGATCAGAGCTCGCTCTATGAGCTCAGAATAAATTGACTGAGCAGCCTGAGGAAAATGCTGATTACGCATGTACAAGCACACTTTCAGTCACATTGGACAGAAAAAAAAGACAGGAAAAACAAAAAACATCAGAATGCTCTGCGTACGCTCAGTTCAGAGTGCGCTCATAATGCTCGAGCTCAGTTCAGTGCTCAGCTCTGAACTAAAAAAGAAAAACGCCTATTATGATCCTTCCGCCTGAACAGTTTATTTATTTGTGGGAACATATTCGGGCTACTGGTTTTTATAGCCCGAATTTTATTGCCCCAATACAAACTTACAGATTTTCTGTAATTCTCTGTGATCAACTGTTTCAAGTTTTTGATCATCGACTTCAGTGTCCTAATTTCGGGGTCGTTCCTGTCAGTAAACTGTCTGTGTAGCCGTTTAAGCCTCGAGAGCAGTCTACTTTTATGTCTGTACAGAGCATCGATTGTCGGGTTTCGATACTTTTCAGTTTGTTCTTCGTCCGTGGAACGTCCTACCCGAGGGATAGTCCGCTCCATTGTCTGTTTGATGACGACATTCATTTGCCGTAAATGATTGTCGATCTCATCGTTTGTTAGGTTCCTGTTTGTCGGTGGGTCGATCTCGCATGAGCGTATGTCGCGTTTTAACACTCTGGAGAAGCGCGACCACTGCGCTTTTCGGTAATCGAAAGAACGCACTTGGTCGTACTGCTCCAGCTGCGTCTGCTCGTTCGGGATCCGTATTACGGCGGCAAGTCCGTAGTGATCACTATCGTACTCAACCGTTCGTAAACAGTTCCGCGTGCTAAGATCAATGTTTGTTAGTTCCAGTCTTTCGTCAACTAGCGCCAAGTCCAAGAAAGAACCCTCTCTAGGGAAAGACGGGATATCCGTCGCGTACAATTCGATTTTGTACTCAATCATATTATGACGCCACCAGTCGTGAAACTGGTTGCCTCTAGGGTTCGGAATATCATTTCCCCATGCCGCGTGTTTAGCATTGAGGTCTCCGCCCAAAAAGTAATAGTTATCTTCCGATTGAAGCTGTAAGCAACGAAAAAGCGTCTCGATCTCATTCAAAAATTCAATGCGTTGAGGAGATTCAGGTGCGTAAAGCGACACCACATACACCCGCCTCTGGGTATTGAGGGGAATGCATACGATGCATGCTTCCAACACCTGGAACCGGCGCACTTCCCCGCTATATATAACCTTATGGCGCAAGCCTTTACGTACTAAGATAGCGACACCACCTCCCTGTGTGGAGTTGGGCCGGTCTCTTCTAACTACATGATAATTTTTATAGCCTAATTTGTGCTTCGGCGTTAGCTTAGTTTCGCTAACCAAAAGTACGTCTGGCTTTTCGACTTTCAACAGATTGGAAAGATTGATCCTTCTCTCGATCCTAATTAGTGAATTAACATTCACCGCAAGGATCTTTAGGTTTACCTCGTCCAGCGTACCCATCATATTTATGGCGCGGCAGACTCGGCAAACAGCGTCGAATAGATCATGTCTATTCGAGCCGCATGCTCATTTAATTGTTTCTGGAAATTGTCGATCTTTCCGTGCAGTGACAGAAGGATCGATTTCAAATCCAGATCCGCTTCCGGTGTAGGAACCTTCGGCGCGCTTTTTGTGATTGTGCTACCCGGTCCAGATACCATTTGGGCAAAGGACACATTGGGTGCAACAAAATTAGAGAACGAGCGACTCTTTCGACCCTTCTCTTCTTCGAACCTCTGTTTTCGAGCCTGCACATTCTGTTTTATCTGCTGATACTTGGGACATCCCCTGAAATTAGCAGGATGTCCTGAGCTCTTGCAGAGTACACACGAGAGCTGGCCCCGATCCTCTACTCTATCCGTACCTAAGGCACATTCCCCATGTTTGTGGTCCTTGTTGCACTTGACGCACCTGAACTGCATATGACAGTTAGCTGCGGCGTGCTCAAACCTCTGGCAGCGCATACATTGAAGTACACGATCTGACCTCTTTAATTTTTCCCAACGTACTGCATGATAGTACAGGAATCTGATCCTTTTCAGACTATCTATTTTGCTGTCGGGGGTTAATTGTACCAAAAAGAATGGTAATTTGCGGCTACCACCCCTATCCGCAGGCGAAGAAAACGGCTTGACCCCCACGAACTTAAGGTCTTCGCACTCGTAATTCTTGAGCTCGTTTTCGAGCTCCTCTATCTTTATATTGGGGTCGATACCCTTAAGCAGCACAGTTTGTCGCTTTTCTCCTGGTGGTATTTTCTGCTTTTTTATCTGTTGTTGTTGTTGTTGTTGTTGTTGTTATTGTTGTTGTTGTTGTTGTTGTTGTTGTTGTTGTTGTTGTTGTTGTTGTTGTTGTTGTTGTTGTTGTTGTTGTTGTTGTTGTTGTTGTTGTTGTTGTTGTTGCTGCGGCTGCTGCTGCTGCTGTTGTTGTTGTCTCTGCTGCGGCTGTTGTCTCTGCTGCTGTTGTCTCTGCTGCTGTTGCTGCGGTTGCTGTGTCTGTGTCTGTTTTATTTGTAAAAGTTGTTGTTGCTGCAGTGGCTGTTTTTGTGCCAGCTGCTTCTTCTGTTGCTGCTGCTTAAGCAGTGCTTGTTGTTGTTGCTGCTGCTGCTCTTTTTGTTGTTGTTTGTGTTGTTGCTGCACAGCTTGAAGTTGCTTCAGCTTTTGCTGTTGCTGTTGCAACTTTTGCTGGCGCACTTTCTCCCTCTTTTCGAGAAGCTCTTTAATCAGCCGGTCTAGCTGAGCTTCCTCGTCTTCTTCCTCATTTTTTTGTTCCTGTTCTTCTTCGGCGTCCAGTAATACTTGAAAGGAATTACCTTCGCCCAAGTATCGGCCCTCACCTCCTTCTGACTCGTACGAATAGCTGAGCCCATCTGAGTCATCTTCGCCTGTTTCTTGCGCCGATGACGTTGGTCGTGACGTCGTCTCATCGGTTGTCTTCGACTTCCTCTTATGTGTGAGGTTTGGGGTTGGCTTCAATTTGCGTCGCCTTTTTTCCGTTTTTGCCACTTCGCGCGACTGTACCACTGATACGGCTTGTGTTGTTGATGCTGCGGCACTTGTTGTTGGCATCTCTGTGCCTATTTTTGTTGCTGCTGCTTCTGCTGCTGTAGTTGACATTGTTGCTGCTTGTTGCCTTTTGTCCTTGACTTCTCTGGTCAACGGGGCATCACTTTGCGGGACCTTTGGCTGGCCCGTGTCCATCGCGCGTTTGGTTTGCGGCACTTCCACTTTATTGTTTTTGCACTTTTTAATTTAAAAGAAAAAAGAAACTTTTCCCCCACTGGGACTCGAACTCGGCTCCTCTTGCGTCAGAGCCGAAGACTCGCACCTTGCGCCAAATGGCTTACAATGTCTTAATACTCGAAATCACTAGTTAACACTTGATTTTGCATACACTGCCTCGCTAACTAAGTCGTCTGATCACCACGGATGCTGAAGACTTATTTTTTTTTTTTTTTTTTTTTTAAATTCCTTTTTTTATTATCATTATTTATACTTAAATACTAGACAAAAACGATTAAATCTAAATTAAAGCTAACATTTGTCTTAATTCTAGCTTACTGGCTCTTAGCGAGCACTCTAAACTTAACTATATCCTTAAAATTATTGCCTTTCGGCCTTAAATCTATCAATATTTATTTTTGTTTGTTTTTTCATTTCCAAGAAACTTTTAAAACTTGAATTCTTTTATTATTATTTTTTACTAACAACTACTTAAAAACTACCTAAGCTACTTAATCTAATCTACCTATAATCAGGGTGGTGAGCAATCTCATCGATTGGTCACCATCCTGATCGCGTCCATGGGCGCCTGACAGCCGCCCACAAGGGTTCATCAGTGCCATCGAGACTCGAGCGAGACTATAAGCGTCGCTCGAGTATCAGCAGCACTATCATGCTGGCTAGCCCGGCCCCTCCCAAAGACCCCCTACTCTAAGCCTAAACCTACAAACTTAATATCTATCTTAAAACTAGGGAGGATGCTACATTAGTAGCGCACCGGCCCGGGAGAGCGTATCAACCCTCACCTCTTCATTAAGCCACCAAAATTCGGTGAACTGCTTTAACGTATCGACCCTGTCCCGATCCGCAATTGCGGTGCTAAAACGGAGGAGCTCCTGAGCATTGGCGGCGTACCCGTCGTGGATGAGCCGCTTATCCCTCGCGCCGCGGTGGCTGTGGTACAATACCGGCACACCATCTTTTGTCTGGACTAACCCTTTCATATCCACATGTAGAAATGCCTCAGGCGGGATAAAGCCAGACCGAAGCGTACTCTCGTGGTACATTATATTGGGGTAGTAAGCCCCTGAGATCAGGTTATTATCACTGGCCATCGCCCTTGCAACGTGCCTCCGGATCACCTTAATAAGGAAATTGTCAATCCTATTCAGTCGAGCCCCATTGTATAGGGTCCTGTTGGGATAATATTTTATGTACTGCGATTCAGGAGTTCTAAACAACCCTAGACAGGCCCTGAGACATTGTCTCTCAAGCACCCGAATCTTTTCCATATAGAACGGCGCTATATTGAACCACATAGGACAGCCATAAGCGATGATAGGCCTTATAAGGGCCACGTAGCAAATGACCTTCACCCTAGAGTCAAGTTGACTGCTGCGAAACAGTCTCCTTGTCAGAGCGTAGGCCCTCTTAGCCCCAGCAAGACAAGCATCTATATGTTTGTCAAAATACAGATACTGGTCGAGCCAGATGCCAAGATACCGGACCACGTTTTTCACCGCCAACGGCCGCCCCTGCTGTCCAATAATTGTTAATTTTCTCCAGTTTTTTCTGGTATCCCTAGGGGCCCCAGCCAATGGAGTTCTGAACAGGATTGTTTCCGATTTTTGGAAATTGATTTTCAACTTCCAATCATCGCAATACCTCTTAATTTGCTCGAAGTCACGCTGCAGAAGGATCTTGATGACCTCGATTTTTGGTCCTGACCTGTACGCCACTAAATCGTCTGCGTACGCTATAGCATGTCTGAGGGAACCCACCAGATCACTTGTGTAAATATTAAACAGGATCGGAGAATTCACTGCTCCCTGTTGTAAGCCGTTTTTAATTTCGAAAACCTTGCTTGAAGTCACGTTGCCAGCTTTGACAACGAACTTCTTTCCCATAAGCATGTCATAAATTATATATAGCAAAGGTTTTTGAATGCCCATTCTGGTCAGCTTATAAAAGAGCCCCTCCAACCATACGGTATCAAAGGCCTTCTCAAAGTCGACCAGGCAGGCACCCGTGCATTGATTCTTACTTTTATTCCACTGAATGTCGGAAACCAGTTTCGACGCGGCATGAATAGTGTCATGCCCCGCTCTGAAGCCAAACTGGTTGTCCGGAATGATCTTGTTTTCCTCAACCCATTTTAAAAGAGATCTATTGACGACTTTCTCGAATACCTTGCTAACATTCGGAAGCAAACTAATTGACCGAAGATTAGCAGGGTTCGTCCTATCTTTATCCTTTTTCGGGATAGGGTGTACCACCGCTATTTTCCACTGCGCCGGATAATATGCATTATTCAGCGCATTGTTAAATAGCGTGGCGAAGATATCTATCGCCTCTAGCGGCAGGTGTCTTAATACGACGTTTGGGACACCGTCAACTCCCGCCGACTTTTTGTTTTTAAGTGATTCAAAGATGCACCGAAGTTCATCTCTACTCACGAACAGATGAGTATTTGCATCGGCGATTGTGCCATTTGCACGGTTGTCGTCATTGAACCCGGTGAAACCGTTGTTCTCGGATCGCCAATCTTGAATTTCGGTCCGCAGATAAAAGTGGTTAAGAAAGGCCCTCTCCTCGAGGTCGCGATTACAGCGAACAGGGTTGTTCACCGTATACACAGTCTCAAAGAAAGCTCCCATCAAATTCACCCTCTCCTGCGGGTCTTCGACCACGAAAAAGCCGTCGTTCGAGTCGGCACTTTCCGGACTTATGCCAGCAGTCAGTAGTGTCTGTCTGTTCTCGTTTGTCCGAGGTATTCGAACACATGAAATGTCATTATGATCCTTCCGCCTGAACAGTTTATTTATTTGCGGGAACATATTCGGGCTACTGGTTTTTATAGCCCGAATTTTATTGCCCCAATACAAACTTACAGATTTTCTGTAATTCTCTGTGATCAACTGTTTCAAGTTTTTGATCGTCGACTTCAGTGTCCTAATTTCGGGGTCGTTCCTGTCCGTAAACTGTCTGTGTAGCCGTTTAAGCCTCGAGAGCAGTCTACTTTTATGTCTGTACAGAGCATCGATTGTCGGGTTTCGATACTTTTCAGTTTGTTCTTCGTCCGTGGAACGTCCTACCCGAGGGATAGTCCGCTCCATTGTCTGTTTGATGACGACATTCATTTGCCGTAAGTGATTGTCGATCTCATCGTTTGTTAGGTTCCTGTTTGTCGGTGGGTCGATCTCGCATGAGCGTATGTCGCGTTTTAACACTCTGGAGAAGCGCGACCACTGCGCTTTTCGGTAATCGAAAGAACGCACTTGGTCGTACTGCTCCAGCTGCGTCTGCTCGTTCGGGATCCGTATTACGGCGGCAAGTCCGTAGTGATCACTATCGTACTCAACCGTTCGTAAACAGTTCCGCGTGCTTATATCAATGTTTGTTAGTTCCAGTCTTTCGTCAACTAGTGCCAAGTCCAAGAAAGAACCATCTCTAGGGAAAGACGGGATATCCGTCGCGTACAACTCGAGTTTGTACTCAATCATATTATGACGCCACCAGTCGTGAAACTGGTTGCCTCTAGGGTTCGGAATATCATTTCCCCATGCCGGATGTTTAGCATTGAGGTCTCCGCCCAGAAAGTAATAATTATCCTCCGATTGAAGCTCTAAGCAACGAAAAAGCGTCTCGATCTCATTTAAAAATTCAATGCGTCGAGGAGATTCCGGTGCGTAAAGCGACACCACATACAACCGCCTCTGGGTATTGAGGGGAATGCATACGATGCATGCTTCCAACACCTGGAACCGGCGCACTTCCCCGCTATATATAACCTTATGGCGCAAGCCTTTACGTACTAAGATAGCGACACCACCTCCCTGTGTGGAGTTGGGCCGGTCTCTTCTAACTACATGATAATTTTTATAGCCTAATTTGTGCTTCGGCTAACCAAAAGTACGTCTGGCTTTTCGACTTTCAACAGATTGGAAAGATTGATCCTTCTCTCGATCCTAATTAGTGAATTAACATTCACCGCAAGGATCTTTAGGTTTACCTCGTCCAGCGTACCCATCATATTTATGGCGCGGCAGACTCGGCAAACAGCGTCGAATAGATCATGTCTATTCGAGCCGCATGCTCATTTAATTGTTTCTGGAAATTGTCGATCTTTCCGTGCAGTGACAGAAGGATCGATTTCAAATCCAGATCCGCTTCCGGTGTAGGAACCTTCGGCGCGCTTTTTGTGATTGTGCTACCCGGTCCAGATACCATTTGGGCAAAGGACACATTGGGTGCAACAAAATTAGAGAACGAGCGACTCTTTCGACCCTTCTCTTCTTCGGACCTCTGTTTTCGAGCCTGCACGTTCTGTTTAACCTGCTGATACTTGGGACATCCCCTGAAATTAGCAGGATGTCCTGAGCTGTTGCAGAGTACACATGAGAGCTGGCTTCGATCTTCTACCCTATCGCTACCTAAAGCACATTCCCCATGTTTATGGTCCTTGTTGCACTTAACGCACCTGAACTGCATGTGGCAGTTAGCTGCGGCGTGCCCGAACCTCTGGCAGCGCATACATTGAAGTACACGATCTGACCTCTTTAATTTTTCCCAACGTACTGCATGATAGTACAGGAATCTGATCCTTTTCAGACTATCTATTTTGCTGTCGGGGGTTAATTGTACCAAAAAGAATGGTAATTTGCGGCTACCACCCCTATCCGCAGGCGAAGAAAACGGCTTGACCCCCACGAACTTAAGGTCGGCGCACTCATAATTCTTGAGCTCGTTTTCGAGCTCCTCTATTTCTATATTAGGATCGATGCCCTTAAGCAGCACAGTTTGTCGCTTTTCTCCTTTTGGAGTGTACGTGAAGTACTCAGCTGCCGCTTTCTCCAGAGCGGTGCGCAACTTTTTGTGCTCCTCCATGTTACTGCACATAATAATGTGTTTGTTGGCGTTAAGCCTCTTAATATAGAAATCCTTACATATTAACCTACATAACTTAATGCTATCGCTTATTTCTAGATGACTTACATTTATGGGTGGTATTTTCTGTTTTTTTATCTGTTGTTGTTGTTGTTGTTGTTGCTGCGGCTGCTGCTGCTGCTGCTGATTCTGCTGTTGTTGTTGTTGTTGTTGATAATGTTGTTGTTGTCTCTGCTGCTGCTGTTGCTGCGGCTGTTGTCTCTGCTGCTGTTGCAGCGGTTGCTGTTTTTGTTGTTGTTGTTGTTGTTGCAGTGGCTGTTTTTGTGCCATCTTCTGTTGCTGTTGTTTCTGCTGCTTAAGAAGTGCTTGTTGTTGTTGCTGCTGCTTAAGCTCTTTTTGTTGTTGCTTGTGTTGTTGCTGCTCCGTTTGCAGTTGCTGCAGCTTTTGTTGCTGCTGTTTCAGCTTTTCTTGGCGCAATTTCTCCCTTTTCTGAAGGAGTTCTGCGATAAGCCGATCTAGCTGGGCTTCCTCGTCATCGTGGTCACTCTGTTGTTGTTTCTCTTCTTCGGCGTCCAGTAACTGGAAAGCATTACCTTCGCCTCCCTCGGACTCGTAGGAGTAGCTGAGACCATCAGAGTCCTCGTCTGTCTCCTGTGCTAAGGAGGTAGCACGTGACGGCATCTCCTCTGCCTTCGGTTTCCTCTTGTGTTGGAGGTTTGGTGTTGGCTTCAGTTTCCTCCGCCTTTTCTCGGTTTTTGTCCCTTGTGTTGACTGTACTTTGGTTGCTGCTGCGGTACTTATAGATGCGTCCATTGTTGTTTGTGCTGGTGCTGCCGCACTTGTTATTGATGTTGATGCTGCTGCTATTGGTGCTGCTGTAGTTGTTGTTGTTGTTGTTGTTGTTGTTGCTGCTGCTTCTTCTTGCTGCAGTCTTACTTTCTCCTGCCTGGTCACGCGTTTTGGCAACGGGGTATCGCCTTGCGGGACCTTGGGCTGGTTAGCGTCCATCGCCTGATCGCGTTGCGGCACTTCCACTTTTGTCTTTTTTTTTTTTTTTTAAAAATTAAATATAAAAATTAATCCCCCACTGGGAAACGAACTTGGCTCCTCTTTCACAAGAGCCGAAGACTCATTTTTCATTTCATTTTAAATTCATTTTTATTGTATTCTTAATTAAACTTATATACTAGACAAAAACGATTAAATCTAATTTAAAACTAACATTTATCTTAATCTAGCTTACTGGCTCCAAGCGAGCGCTCTAAACTAAACCATATACTTAAAATTATTGCCTTTCGGCCTTAGATCTATCTATATTTAATTTTGTTTGTTTTTTATTCTTCAAGAAACTTTGAAAAACTTGAATTCTTTATTATTTTAATTTTATTTAAAACTACTTAAAACTACCTAAGCTACTTAACCTAAATTACCTATAATCAGGGTGGTGAGCAATCAAATCGATTGGTCACCATCCTGATCGCGTCCATGGGCGCCTGAAAGCCGCCCACAAGGGTTCATCAGTGCCTCCGAGACTCGAGCGAGGCTATAAGCGCCGCTCGAGTCTCGGCAGCACTATCATGCTGGCTAGCCCGGCACCTCCCAAAGACCCCCTACTCTAAGCCTAAACCTACAAACTAATAACTACCTTAAAACTAGGGAGGATGCTACGTTAGTAGCGCACCGGCCCGGGAGAGCGTATCAACCCTCACCTCTTCTTCAAGCCACCAAAATTCGGTGAACTGCTTTAACGTATCGACCCTGTCCCGTTCCGCAATTCCGGTGCTAAAACGGAGGAGCTCTTGCCTCCGGATCACCTTGATAAGGAAATTGTCAATCCTATTCAGTCGAGCCCCATTGTATAGGGTCCTGTTGGGATGATATTTTATGTACTGCGATTCAGGAGTTCTAAACAACCCTAGACAGGCCCTGAGACATTGTCTCTCAAACACCCGAATCTTTTCCATATAGAACGGCGCTATATTGAACCACATAGGACAGCCATAAGCGATGATAGGCCTTATAAGGGCCACGTAGCAAATGACCTTCACCCTAGAGTCAAGTTGACTGCTGCGAAACAGTCTCCTTGTCAGAGCGTAGGCCCTCTTAGCCCCAGCAAGACAAGCATCTATATGTTTGTCAAAATACAGATACTGGTCGAGCCAGATGCCAAGATACCGGACCACGTTTTTCACCGCCAACGGCCGCCCCTGCTGTCCAATAATTGTTAATTTTCTCCAGTTTTTTCTGGTATCCCTAGGGGCCCCAGCCAATGGAGTTCTGAACAGGATTGTTTCCGATTTTTGGAAATTGATTTTCAACTTCCAATCATCGCAATACCTCTTAATTTGCTCGAAGTCACGCTGCAGAAGGATCTTGATGACCTCGATTTTTGGTCCTGACCTGTACGCCACTAAATCGTCTGCGTACGCTATAGCATGTCTGAGGGAACCCACCAGATCACTTGTGTAAATATTAAACAGGATCGGAGAATTCACTGCTCCCTGTTGTAAGCCGTTTTTAATTTCGAAAACCTTGCTTGAAGTCACGTTGCCAGCTTTGACAACGAACTTCTTTCCCATAAGCATGTCATAAATTATATATAGCAAAGGTTTTTGAATGCCCATTCTGGTCAGCTTATAAAAGAGCCCCTCCAACCATACGGTATCAAAGGCCTTCTCAAAGTCGACCAGGCAGGCACCCGTGCATTGATTCTTACTTTTATTCCACTGAATGTCGGAAACCAGTTTCGACGCGGCATGAATAGTGTCATGCCCCGCTCTGAAGCCAAACTGGTTGTCCGGAATGATCTTGTTTTCCTCAACCCATTTTAAAAGAGATCTATTGACGACTTTCTCGAATACCTTGCTAACATTCGGAAGCAAACTAATTGACCGGAGATTAGCAGGGTTCGTCCTATCTTTATCCTTTTTCGGGATAGGGTGTACCACCGCTATTTTCCACTGCGCCGGATAATATGCATTATTCAGCGCATTGTTAAATAGCGTGGCGAAGATATCTATCGCCTCTAGCGGCAGGTGTCTTAATACGACGTTTGGGACACCGTCCACTCCCGCCGACTTTTTGTTTTTAAGTGATTCAAAGATGCACCGAAGTTCATCTCTACTCACGAACAGATGAGTATTTGCATCGGCGATTGTGCCATTTGCACGGTTGTCGTCATTGAACCCGGTGAAACCGTTGTTCTCGGATCGCCAATCTTGAATTTCGGTCCGCAGATAAAAGTGGTTAAGAAAGGCCCTCTCCTCGAGGTCGCGATTACAGCGAACAGGGTTGTTCACCGTATACACAGTCTCAAAGAAAGCTCCCATCAAATTCACCCTCTCCTGCGGGTCTTCGACCACGAAAAAGCCGTCGTTCGAGTCGGCACTTTCCGGACTTATGCCAGCAGTCAGTAGTGTCTGTCTGTTCTCGTTTGTCCGAGGTATTCGAACACATGAAATGTCATTATGATCCTTCCGCCTGAACAGTTTATTTATTTGCGGGAACATATTCGGGCTACTGGTTTTTATAGCCCGAATTTTATTGCCCCAATACAAACTTACAGATTTTCTGTAATTCTCTGTGATCAACTGTTTCAAGTTTTTGATCGTCGACTTCAGTGTCCTAATTTCGGGGTCGTTCCTGTCCGTAAACTGTCTGTGTAGCCGTTTAAGCCTCGAGAGCAGTCTACTTTTATGTCTGTACAGAGCATCGATTGTCGGGTTTCGATACTTTTCAGTTTGTTCTTCGTCCGTGGAACGTCCTACCCGAGGGATAGTCCGCTCCATTGTCTGTTTGATGACGACATTCATTTGCCGTAAATGATTGTCGATTTCATCGTTTGTTAGGTTCCTGTTTGTCGGTGGGTCGATCTCGCATGAGCGTATGTCGCGTTTTAACACTCTGGAGAAGCGCGACCACTGCGCTTTTCGGTAATCGAAAGAACGCACTTGGTCGTACTGCTCCAGCTGCGTCTGCTCGTTCGGGATCCGTATTACGGCGGCAAGTCCGTAGTGATCACTATCGTACTCAACCGTTCGTAAACAGTTCCGCGTGCTAAGATCAATGTTTGTTAGTTCCAGTCTTTCGTCAACTAGCGCCAAGTCCAAGAAAGAACCCTCTCTAGGGAAAGACGGGATATCCGTCGCGTACAATTCGATTTTGTACTCAATCATATTATGACGCCACCAGTCGTGAAACTGGTTGCCTCTAGGGTTCGGAATATCATTTCCCCATGCCGCGTGTTTAGCATTGAGGTCTCCGCCCAAAAAGTAATAGTTATCTTCCGATTGAAGCTGTAAGCAACGAAAAAGCGTCTCGATCTCATTCAAAAATTCAATGCGTTGAGGAGATTCAGGTGCGTAAAGCGACACCACATACACCCGCCTCTGGGTATTGAGGGGAATGCATACGATGCATGCTTCCAACACCTGGAACCGGCGCACTTCCCCGCTATATATAACCTTATGGCGCAAGCCTTTACGTACTAAGATAGCGACACCACCTCCCTGTGTGGAGTTGGGCCGGTCTCTTCTAACTACATGATAATTTTTATAGCCTAATTTGTGCTTCGGCGTTAGCTTAGTTTCGCTAACCAAAAGTACGTCTGGCTTTTCGACTTTCAACAGATTGGAAAGATTGATCCTTCTCTCGATCCTAATTAGTGAATTAACATTCACCGCAAGGATCTTTAGGTTTACCTCGTCCAGCGTACCCATCATATTTATGGCGCGGCAGACTCGGCAAACAGCGTCGAATAGATCATGTCTATTCGAGCCGCATGCTCATTTAATTGTTTCTGGAAATTGTCGATCTTTCCGTGCAGTGACAGAAGGATCGATTTCAAATCCAGATCCGCTTCCGGTGTAGGAACCTTCGGCGCGCTTTTTGTGATTGTGCTACCCGGTCCAGATACCATTTGGGCAAAGGACACATTGGGTGCAACAAAATTAGAGAACGAGCGACTCTTTCGACCCTTCTCTTCTTCGGACCTCTGTTTTCGAGCCTGCACATTCTGTTTTACCTGCTGATACTTGGGACATCCCCTGAAATTAGCAGGATGTCCTGAGCTGTTGCAGAGTACACACGAGAGCTGGCCTCGATCTTCTACCCTATCGCTACCTAAAGCACATTCCCCATGTTTGTGGTCCTTGTTGCACTTAACGCACCTGAACTGCATGTGGCAGTTAGCTGCGGCGTGCCCGAACCTCTGGCAGCGCATACATTGAAGTACACGATCTGACCTCTTTAATTTTTCCCAACGTACTGCATGATAGTACAGGAATCTGATCCTTTTCAGACTATCTATTTTGCTGTCGGGGGTTAATTGTACCAAAAAGAATGGTAATTTGCGGCTACCACCCCTATCCGCAGGCGAAGAAAACGGCTTGACCCCCACGAACTTAAGGTCGGCGCACTCATAATTCTTGAGCTCGTTTTCGAGCTCCTCTATTTCTATATTAGGATCGATGCCCTTAAGCAGCACAGTTTGTCGCTTTTCTCCTTTTGGAGTGTACGTGAAGTACTCAGCTTGCGCTTTCTCCAGAGCGGTGCGCAACTTTTTGTGCTCCTCCATGTTACTGCACATAATAATGTGCTTGTTGGCGTTAAGCCTTTTAATGTAGAAATCCTTACAAATTAACCTACATAACTTAATGCTATCGCTTATTTCTAGATGACTTACATTAATGGGTGGTATTCTCTGTTTTTTTATCTGTTGTAGTTCTTGTTGTTGTTGTTGTTGCAGCGGCTGCTGCTGCTGCTGCTGCTGCTGCTGCTGATTCTGCTGCTGTTGTTGTCTCTGCTGCTGCTGTTGCTGCGGCTGTTGTCTCTGCTGCTGTTGCAGAGGCTGCTGCTTCTGTGTCTGTTTTTGTTGTTGTTGTTGTTGTTGTTGCTGCAGTGGCTGTTTTTTTGCCAGCTGCTTCTTCTGTTGCTGTTGTTGCTGCTGCTTAAGCACTGCTTGTTGGTGTTGCTGCTGCTTAGTTAGTTGTTGCTGCTCAGCTTGGAGCTGCTTTCGCTGGCGTAATCTTTCTCTTTTCGCGAGGAGCTCCTCGATCAGCCGATCAAGCTGGGCTTCCTCGTCTTGTACTTCGTCTTGTTGTTGTTGTTGTTGTTGCTCCGCGTCGTCTACGGCGTCCACTAACTCGTTGTATGAGTTACCTTCGCCCTTATATCTTCCCTCGCCACCCTCGGACTCGTACGAGTAGCTGAGAGAGTCGTCGTCTGTCTCCCGTGCTGACGAGGTTGCACGTGACATCGTCATCTCCTCTGCCTTCGACTTCCTCTTGAATTGAAGATTTGGTGTCGGCTTCAGTTTTCTTCGTCTTTTTGTCGCTTCTGTCGACTGTACCTGTGCCAATGCTGCGGTACTCGTTGATGGTACGTCTTTTGTTGTTGTTAGTGCTGGTACTGCACCGGCACTTCTTGTTGTTGATGTTGATGCTGCTGATATTAGTGTTGCTGTAGTTGTTGTTGTTGGTGTTGCTTTGACCTGCCTGGTCACGCGTTTTGGCAACGGGGTATCGCCTAGCGGGACCTTGGACTGGTCAGCGTCCATCTCCTGATCGTCTTGCGGCACTTTCACTATGTCTTTGAAAATTAATTATTTTAATTAATAAAAATTAATCCCTAAGTGGGAAGCGAACCTCGCCCTCTTACACAAGAGCCGAAGACACGCTCTTTGAGCCAAATGGCTTACACTAGTTTTTTAATTGAAAACACTACTTAACACACTTTATTTCGCACACGCTGCCTCACTAACCAAGTCGTCTGTCCACCACGGATGTTGAAGAGCGACTGTCCTGGCGCCTTATCTTACTCAGCCAGAGTCAGTGTTGGCGATTGGGGCTCCAAACGACACCCAAGTACTAATTTGCCTTGAGCTGGTGTTAGTGATGGCGGCCTTTTGTTCGCAACAATGGCGAAACAATTGTTTTAATATTTTTTTAACGATTTTGTTTCACGGCTCAAGTCCCGAAATTAATAAAATCCAGGTAGCACTGTTTGGAGGGGCTACCGTGAATTTGAATCTATGTATCTGATTTCTTATTATTGCAGTTTATATATATTGCAGTACTTGTTATACAAGGGATGTTTACGGCTTTAATCACTTTTTAAAACAAACACCCGCACTTTTGATAGCAAACGTACAACTTTTATCAAGAGCAATGCTATAATGGAGATTAGTTTCAGCCAAGTTTAAATTAAAATGGTATAGTATTATTAGCCGTTAATTATGAACAGCTTCTTGGAAAGCTTGGCTTTCTGGAATAAGCTCAGAGCAGTTATAACCAGAGACAATACTGAGACCCCCAACTCGCAATCCTCTTGCCGCTGGCCCCCTCAGTTTTTTTTTGAATTCGCCATTTTGTTTTCCTATCGGTGTTATGTCAATTTAGAATCCGTGTGAGCTTCAACAAAAAAAGCAAAACAAAAAAAATGAGGTGAATTTCTTTTGACAGAAGTCGAGTGACAACTGTCAAAATATGGAAAACAAATTGTATTTTTCCTCCAACAAATTGAAATAATGTAAGTTTTCACGTATTTTAAGTGTTTAAATTAATAATTAAATACATTTATCTTACAGCTAAGGAAGAAGCCGACGTTGAGGTGTTCGCTAACCTTACCAAATATAATGGATCGCACTGGAGACAACGATGAATATCAATCGGAATCGATATAAGTAAGCCATACTATTCAATGAATTTGTCTCACTATATATATTTAATTATTAGATATTTCTTCAAGGTTTGTTAAATCACAAGCTCCCACTCAAGATCATGCTAGAGAAGCCCTTGATTTGTCCACGATGCAGGAGAACACACGTCATCAAGAGTGTATGGCCAAAGCCAAGGAATACGAAACACATATTGAACAGGCGAAAGTTGAACACAAGCGTTTCGATCACGAAGAGCGTAGGAAGACCCTTATTGTAAGTTGGATTTGAATTAATATGAACCTGACGACGAATTGCTAATCATTTGTATCCACTTCTAGGAAGAGACCAAGCAACAACAGTATCGTGCCCAATATCAAGACCAATTGGCAAGGCGTCGCTATGAGGATCAATTGTCGCAGCAGCAACGTATCCAGGAGGACAATTTCAAAAAGTAAGTATATTGTAAAAGTTGTGTGAATTGATTCTTTAAACGGTAACACTTACTAGGCAAGAGGAAAGTGTCGCACTCCAAGAGGCAATGCGCCGGCACACCATCGAACACGAGATCGAAATGAAGGAGAAAAACCGTCTTAAACTACTCGAGCACGAGATGAGAACTGAAGCCAAGGTTGACAGGTTGAACAGATTCGTCTAAAGGCACTGCTGCTGGTCTGCCAAGGGAGCAACTGGGCGTCACAACTATTTACAAAGTCTTCGACTAGGCCAACACCAGTAATCGTAGTTTTTTGTTGTTCCGAAACATTTTATTATATGTATTGAATATAAAATAATTTACATGTAAAACTATCAGTACGTGTTATTAATATGAACGATGAAACGAATCTGCACTCTGTTCTGGTGGAGCCTTGTGTGCACTCCAGCCATGGAAACTTTTTGTGGGACGCTTCGACTCCTTTTTCTTCAGAGTGAGGAAAAGTTTGCGCGCACTTTCTGGTTATTTGATAGATGTTGTGTTGAATACCTGGAATAAATGTTAATAAATGCATATTTGTGTAAACTGAAAGAGTTTCTGTCGTCGGCTGTGTTACTTACTTGTGCGGTTTTCTAGGCCAATTTAATTTCGACTTCACTGCATATGGAGCCGAGCCAGAAGAATACTTGTTCTCCGCTGTCCAGTATCATGATGTCGTCGTCTGTTAAATCGTCTTGGCAGAAGTCGGAGCAATTTTAGACGACGGTGAAGTAGCCCTTTTCTTTGGAGCATAGGAAAAGTCGGGTGAAACTCATGATTCAAGTTGGGCAAGTTGTGCAGGTAATCGGTACCTGACAGCGAATTTCGCGAAAAAAAAAAGTTGGGATAAGTTAGACTAGTTGTCAGTGTCAGTGTCAGATCTCAACCGTGGTGAGCTGTGACAGTGTTCAGAAGTACAGCTTTTTTTAAGAGAAGTTCAACTCAAATTTGGTGAATAAGTATATTATCTCAGTACATTTTCATATTAGTTTTTTCATAACATTTAGTATTTCTATTCAACCAAAGTACTCATTCACCATTTTTGTTCCATTATAATACCAAAATAAATAAAAAATATAATTGTAGGCTTTGAAACACGAGACACGTAAACATAAAACAAATGCACATACGTATACTATATTTTAAATTATATTTAGACTAACAGAGGAACTCTTAATTTATACTTAATAACAGCAACGATATTAATCTTGGTATTTATAAATTATAACTAAACTCCAGAAGTATACTAAGCGACGTATATGATAAGTATATTCTACTCGATTTATGTTAAATGCCTTACGAATGTTCGCTAAAAATGTTTTAATTAGTTTATTATTCTACAGAATTGCTCATCTTTCTTTTATTTCACATAAATATACAATTATTTTGTGAAATTAATCACTGTCCACACAAAATTTAGTTGTAACATTTATTTTCAAATTTAACGGATAAAATTCTATGAACGCTGATAGCAACTTTGCCCACAGCGGAAGTGGCTCTGAAGCAACTTTGCCCACAGCGGAAGTTGCTTATTTTAGGTGCGAGTGTGTTGGTGAGCCGGAATTTTTGAAGTTTCGTGACATTTGTCAATACGATTTTCTATGTAACAATACTAACGCACCTAAAGTTTACAACCCCATGGTAATATAGCTTGTAGGCAAGTAACGGAAAATCGGCCGGAGTTGGGGGTCTCAGTATTGTCTCTGGTTATAACGCTCTCTTTTCTCATTGCAAGAGTAAGATATCGAGTATCGATTTACGCTAAGTATGTTCGATTTAGAAACAATTGAACAGTTCTGTTACAAAGGGCTTTGCGTTTTGTTTACATTCAGCTGTCAACATGTTTAACAAAATTGCAAAAATCGGACCCACATGGTTTCTAGTGCGTTGAAAATACAAATAAAATCAAGGAAAATGCGGAAATACTTAATAAAAACAAGATAAAACGTGGGAGCCGAACCTACTCAACAGCCGGGCAACATGATCAGATAAGTAACTTATTAAATTTATCCATACCGATCCGATACTTTGTGGTGATTTACTTATCTTTCCAGATACTACATGCAGTCATTGGCGAATATCTTTGGCATGAAAAATGCCTATAATTTTGCCGGATAGATTCTCCAACTCATACATGCAGCTACCTACAACACGACGGACCCGACACTTCAAGAATTTAGGCAGAAGTTTAGCGTTTTGCCCTTGGACAAAATTGCTTTGTGCAAAGTTGCGCCGAAAGACTTCTTGTCCAACTTTGAAAGACGTCGGCTTGGAACGAGTGTTGTAAGTTTTCATGCACCTTTCGTGCGCTTTTAGCAGATTTTTGGACACTTGTTGTCGTGCAAGACACACACCGGTTTCACGAGATGTAACCAACATTTCGGGATCCTGCAGTGCTTGCAATCTCCGGAGTATTTTGTATGATGAACCATGGTTTATCATATTTTGCCCAAACAAGGCATAGTATGGCTGACATCCAAGGGAGTCATGTATATCAGAGCGCAGTGCGCACGCTATGCTTGATAAATTTGAATCCCAATGGTCTTGTTCATCAGTTACAAATACTCGCAGCTTGCTTAGGATACTGCGGTTAACTCTCTCCGAAATTTTGGCCTGTGGAGAGTACAGAGCTGTACGAATATGTTGCACGCCATAGTCATCCAGAAATCCACTAAACTCAGTCGAAATAAATTGCTTGCCGTTGTCCGAGTGTATGAATTCTGGTGTTCCGAATCCATGAAATATCTCGGACTCCAAGAACTTTATAATGTTTTTCGAAGTTGCCTTAGGAAGTGCTTTAAGGAAAGTGTATTTGGTGAAGTGGTCAACTGCGATGAATATATAGACATTGCCTTGTTTTGTGCGTGGATAAGGACCCAGCAAGTCGACGTAGAGTCGCTGCATCGGTCGCTCTGAGACGATTTGCTTTGTAATCGGAGGACGAAGAATCTTGTTTGGCGCTTTTATGGCTTTGCACACCTCGCACTGGCTCACAAAGGTCTTGATTTGTCTAACCATATTTGGCCAATAGTACTTCTCGCGAACTCTCACGTACGTTTTTGAGAAGCCACTATGACAACAAAGCTTAGTGTTGTGGGCCATTTCAATAACTTTGTGAGTCAAGGTGCTTGGTATCCATAAACGCCATAAAGAATCCTCGTTTCCAAGATCTTCGCTCCTAAATCTAACTCTTTTGTATATGAATTTGTCGGATACAACTAAATCTGGGAGCGAAGCTTGATTCTTTTCAATTTCTTCCCGAAGATTTCTATACTCTACAGAATCGAACTCAGGCGAGGCTAGATCTACTTCTTCACCAACAGCTATTACCGACAACTCTTCCATTTCACCTCTTGACAGAGCATCCGGCACTACATTTAAGGACCCCCTTCGATGATGAAATCGAAACGTTGCAGTTCCAGACTCCATCTCGCAAGTCGACCACTCAAATCCTTCAGCGACATGAGCCACTTCAGACTTGAGTGATCGGTGATGACACGGAAAGGTAAACCTTCAATGTAGGCACGGAATTTCTTTACACAAAGGACAGCAGCAAGGCATTCGAGCTCAGTGACCGTATAGTTTTTCTGTGCCTTATTAAGTTTCTTTGACATAAAAGCAATGGGTTTCTCGTTACCATCTACATCGAGCTGGAAAAGCACTCCTCCTACCCCTTCAGATGATGCATCGCACTGGATTGTGAATTCCCGTTTGAAATCCGGCTGTGACAAAACCGGTGCAGAGGTAAGTGCTTCCTTCAACTTTTCAAATGCATCTCTGGCTGCAGATGATAACTCGAAATCCTTTCTTTTCTTTAGGCAATCAGTCAAAGGCGCGGCAAGTTCGGAATAGTTCTTGATGAAGCGTCTGTACCAACCAGTCATACCAATAAATCTACGCACTTGCCTCGGTGTTTTTGGAATTGGGAAGTTCACCATCGCCTCTACCTTTTCAGGGTTGGTTTTCAGCGTGCCCTGACCGACGATGTATCCAAGGTACTTGATCTCACGCATACAAAACTTGCTTTTATTGAGGTTTATGGTCAAGTTCGCCCTACGTAGACAGGAAGCCACTTCCGCCAAAACTTGGATATGGGTGTCGAAATCCGCCGAACATATCAACAGGTCATCCAAATACACGAAGACATGTTCCCGAAGTCGTGCAGGGATGACTCGATCCATCAGGCGGCACATTCTTTGTGCGGCGTTGCATAGCCCGAACGGCATAACTGTGAATTGATACAGTGGCCGCCCAGGTACAGCAAACGCCGTTTTCTGTTTAGATGCTTCATCAAGTGGGATTTGCCAAAAGGCATCTTTAAGGTCAAGTCCCGTGATGAAGTATGTGTCCTGTAGACGACTTAGGAGACCGTCAATATGTGGCAGCGGATAAGCGTCTTTTTTTGTCACGCTGTTCAACTTGCGACTGTCCAAGCAAAGGCGTACTTTCCCTGGCTTCCTGACTAACACTATAGGGGAACACCAAGGTGAATTGCTTTCTTCAATAACTCTCAGTTCCAGCATGCGATCAAGCTCCCTGAATACTTCTTCCTGTCGCACCGGAGACAAGGGATAGTGCCTAGATTTAATTGGTACAGCGTCCCCAACTTCGATGTTGTGAATTTCCAAATGGGTGTGACCAAGACCCATGTCGACAAAGTTTGGAAACTTCTTTTTAACGGACTCTAAAAGTTGCTTTTGTACTGGGGTAAGTAAAATGAAGTTTGCTTCATCGACTGAACTAATATTTTCTTCTCCAAGCAGGGCAATCGAATCAATCTGGCTGTGCGGGACTAAGCTGAATTCCCTCCAAAAATTCATGCCGAGATAAAGCTTTTGTGTCAAGTTCGGAATTACATAGAAAGTAATGGTTTTCGTGATGCTGTTAAGAGACGTTGGAATTTCGCAATACCCCACAATATCGTGAGTATTACCATCCGCCGTCTTAACGAAATTCTTGTAGGGCAACATTTGAATACCATTCCTTTCCATGAATTCAAAACAAGATTCTCCTAAAACAGAGATGGATGCACCACTGTCGAGAAGTCCAAAAACGTGTTCGTTCTTCAACAGCACTTTAGCGTACATCCTACCATCTGTTTCAGAAGTCAATATAGTCTCGACTATGAGCCTCCGGCAGGCTTTCCGCTTATGAAACCTTTCCCTACACTTTCTGATGTGATTGCTAACGACACTTTTATTACCCATTATCTGAGACCGCAATTTATAGTAATTTAGCTTCCTCTCGTGAAGCGACTTTAGCGTAAATGTGTTGATAGGGTGAACAATATCACAGGACAAAACATCACTTTTTTTGCGTTGCAATATAGCAACGGGAGCATTAGCCGACTTTTGCTCGACCGTTCTCATTGCGATATTTTGTGCTGCTACTTGGTCTGCTGATCGGGGAAGTTTCTTGAGAAACGACTCTCCCCGTCCCTCCTGTCGTTCCCCTGGCGGTTTCCCTGGTGTTTAGTACACTCAGGTGTGCTAACATCCTTTGCACCACAGATGAAGCAGAACAGTTTCCGTTCGTGAGAGGGACACTGATAGAACGTGTGCCCCTGTTGGTCACAATTCCAACACATAAATGCCGTCGTCGCTGTTCGATTTGAAGACCGACTAAATGCAGCCACTTCTTCAACCTGTTCATCCGCTTCTTCCACCAAATGCATCTCATGAACAGCCTTTTGGGAAAACATGCGCCTGGACAAGAAGCGTTCAGCTTCCCTTCCTTTTTCTCTAAGCTGCTCTAAATTCGCTATGTTAGCAGCAAGTAATACCTCACCCAACTTATCCTTGGAATTATTTCGGATGACTTCTATAAGTTTTTTTGCGTCAAACGGCTCATTTAAGCGGTCGTTTAGACCAATAACAGAGCTATAAAAGTCATCGAAAGTTTCCTTGAATCCCTGTCTACGAGTCAACAAACGCATATAAACTTCCACATCATTTTCTTTTCGTCCGAATTCCCTCTTCATGGCGGTTTTGATGTCTCCAAGTTTCGCACTAGGGTTTTTGCGAAGAAATGACCAGAACCAATCATTCGCCTTTCCTACCAACAACGAATGAAAGTTGGAAGTGATCTGGTCATCGCTATAAAATGACGAAGCTTGGAGCCTATCAACCTTGAAGAGGAAGTCGATGATGTTTTCTGAACCGTCATACTTTATGTTCCACCTGTCTAATCGGCATTTCTCAGATGCATTAGAAGCGCTTTGTGTTCCAGAAACTGGTGGAGGAACACTGTGTACTGAGATTTGCCCAGACAAAGGTGGATACATATTCGACAACCTGTCATTCAAGTTGTTCGTAAACTGAGGATTGCATGGATTATTTAAGTCTGGGATGTTTTGTATTGGTACTGGATTGCTTAGGTTTTCCATTTTGTCCAAAACGCTATTCATAAAGATTTGCATCTGTTGAAAGAAGCGAATTTGGTTTGTCGTTAGCGATTGATCAATACGATCTGCTAAGGACGATGTGTCTATGCACTGTTGTTGCTCTTGCTGCTGTTTATTCGACCCTGATGTTCCAGGCTCTGCAGCAGAAATGTTCTGATTAGGAGCGGATCGATTATCGTCTGCCATGTTTGGAGAGCTTGAGAAAGAATTTGAAGTGTCGTCGAGATTTAATTCGTTTATTGACTGGTGGAAGGCTTCAAATTCTTCCTCTGAAATGTTCCTATTTGTCTTAGCTGCGGTTGAAACCGATCGAGTATGAGGACGATTGGGGGTTTTGCTCATACTCAGACAATAACAAATCAAGAAAAGAGACGAATGAGAGACAACAAACAATACGAGCGAACGAGACCAAAAGCACAAATGAATAAATAAACAAAATTATCAAAAATAAGTAAAATAAATAAAAATGTATCGGTTGGTATATAAAACGCAGCAAGTCTACGAAATCATAAATAAGAATCAAAAAATCTATATAAAAAAATAACTTAACTCAAAATATCTATCTACCTATAATAAGTCAACTAGCAATTTCAGCATGGGCTAAGGATGAGGATCGTTGGCGGAGAAAAGACGATAATTTCGGATGTAAAGGACGACGAAGTTCTGCGAGCCGATAAAAACTAACAAAAATAAAACAAACTAATCGTAGAACGGGTAAAACTCTGTATAAAAAAAATTACTCTATAAAAACTAATGATTATTTTTGTTTTAGGACGACTACAAACAAACCAGTTGCTCGCATGCGACTCAAAAACTGAATGTTGTTGGTGGTGGAAGGATCTACTGGAAGACCTATGCAACATAATCCGTGTCTCTTCACCCCACTTGTATATATACATTGAGTATATGTTAAATATGGTTTCCCAGTCAGGACTTCGATATCGATATAAAAACAAATAACATCTAGACTCAGACAAAAGGATACCACATCTATTATTTGGATTCACTCCCAACATCGCAGCGCGATACCAGATCTGATCCAGTAATCGGGACTTATGTTGGACGTAGAAAACAAGTAAAAAAAATTAAAACGAAACTAAAAATTATCCAATCAAAGCAAGGAAAACTAAAACAAATGAATTGGCTCAGAAAAATATATACATCCACTATTTTGCAATAGTGGAGCCTTCACGTTGTGGGCGCCATTTTGTTGCTAGACCGTTCTTGCCTTCGGGTCGTTGCTGGCATGCAAGTTCCCATTCTTAGCTCGTCGGTGGGTGTGGGACTTGACCCTTGGTCCGGGCAACAAAAAAACCATGCCAGTCTTTCGCGCCGAGGTGACATTGACGCTGCGAGAAATGTTTCCTCTACCCTCCCTACCTTGGCTACCATACTCGCCTAAGTAGCCCCTTATCTCGCCGCCTTTTACATCCTACTCCTCATCATCCTTCCCTTTCCGCGCTCCCTCATCCTATTTTGCCCCCTTTTAAAATAAACTCATTGTTCTTTGTGTGTATTACGTTAAACAATAAATTTATTCATATTTGTATATGGTTTAAGTTTTAAGGCTAGTTAATGACTCGAATAAGAAAACTTTTGAAGTGAAACAGCTATGAATTACAAAAAAAAAATAAAATGAACGACGATTTTGAAAACAAGGAAAACGAAAGTTTAAAAAAGACCCGTACTGAATTTAACTTTGAACTAAAATTAACTGTGTGTGTGTATATGTATGATCTTTTTATTCTGCTTCTGCAGTTTTGTAACTTTATTTATGTCGCGGTATGGCGGGTGGGTATCACTATATATGACGCTGGCATATATCTATGTATACCAACTTCCACCTCCTTATGCGCGTTGGGGGAATTTATACAAAAAAAACTTTACGTATATATATATATATATTCTAATTGCTGAGCTTAATAATGACTCACCGTACTCTATTCGTATATCCGCAACTGTCGATCCAATGGCCACTGCATCCAGGTTGGGAATTGAAACTGTACCTATATGTACCTAGTGGATCGCGCAAAAGTTTCAAGAGAGTATATATATACTTGGTAAAGATATAAATTCCCTTACCTTTTCAGTCCTGTTAATTTTTGGAAAATCTTACATATATATGCACACTATTACTTAACGCTTAATAATAACAGTTAAACAATAATTTATATAAGACAAAGTTTAACAAAGTATGGATATCAAAAAAAAAACAATAAAACAACGTAAAAAAAATAAAGAAATGTGCTGAGCTGAGGTGGTCGTTGATGGGTTTCGAACCCTGGCTAGTGAATAATCTCCTGGCGCCTTATTTCATTTTCATTTTCATTCATTTTAAATTCATTTTTATTCATTTCTTTTTTAAGCTTACATTCTAGACAAAAACGATTAAATCTAATTTAAAACTAACATTTATCTTATTCTAGCTTACTGGCTCGCGCTGCATAGAAGGACGAGAGCAGCTCGTCAGCTCTACGAGCAAAAAAGGAGGGAAGAACATCGGCTTCTCCGGAGAAAAAAGAGAGAGCATGAGAAGCGCGCGATCGAGGATATAGAGAGGTGTTACTCCAGGAACAATGTTCGGAAGTTTTACCAAAAGGTAATAAGAACGTGTCATGCCAACAAGACCCGAACGGAGACCTGTATAGACGAACAAGGAAACCTGGTAGTAGAGTCACAGTCGGTGCTGAGGACATGGAAAAACCATTTCTGCAGATTGCTAAACGGCGAAGATGACACAAATTCCGCTGTCAGGCAGAACGAACCATTCAACCTGGACGGTGAAAGCCAAGATTACCGTCCACCTGACCAAAATGAAGTGAGGATAGCAATATCTAAGCTTAAATTCAACAAGGCTGCTGGACCGGACGGCTTAACTGCCGAGCTGTTTAAGGCAGCGGGAGATGACCTGGTAGAGAGCATACACCAACTCGTCTCCAAGATCTGGTCAGACGAAAGTATGCCTGATGAATGGAACCTCAGCATCGTTTGCCCGATCCACAAGAAAGGAGACTCTCTAAACTGCGCCAACTATAGAGGCATCAGTCTCCTGAACACTGCGTATAAGATCATGTCTGCTGTACTGTGTGAACGCCTGAAACCATTCGTCAACGATCTGATAGGTCCCTATCAGTGCGGTTTTAGGCCCGGCAAGTCCACGACCGACCAAATATTCACACTACGGCAGATCCTGGAGAAAACCCAAGAAGTCCAGATCGATACTCACCATCTTTTTATCGATTTTAAGGCCGCATATGACAGCATTTATAGAGACGAGCTATACAGAGCCATGTCTAGTTTTGGCATCCCTGCCAAACTTGTCAGATTGTGCAGAATGACGATGGAGAACGCTCGCTGCTCCGTAAAGGTCGGAAACAATCTCACCGAGACCTTTGATGTCAAAAAAGGATTTAGACAAGGTGACGCGCTGTCATGTGACTTCTTCAACATCATTCTTGAGAAAATTGTGCGAAACTCACAAGCCAACATCAGAGGCACAATTTTCCAAAAGTCTGTGCAACTGCTTGCATACGCTGATGACATTGACATTGTTGGCAGAACACAGCGAGCTGTCACTGGTGCGTTTGCAAGTATTAGTACAGAAGCGGCAAAAATGGGTTTAGTGGTGAATGAGGGTAAAACAAAATATATGCTGTCAACAAGAAGGGACACACAACACCGACGAATCGGACAGAACGTCACGATAGACAGCTATAACTTTGAGGTAGTAAGGGACTTTGTCTACCTCGGCTCCGCTATAAACTCTGACAATGACATCACAACAGAAATCAAGCGAAGAATCACACTTGCCAACCGCTGTTTCTTTGGCCTAAGACGGCAATTGATTAGTAAGGCCTTGTCAAGAAGCACTAAGGAGATTCTATATAAGACCCTCATCATCCCTGTCCTGCTCTATGGCGCAGAAGCATGGACCCTAGCAAAGACGGATGAGGATCTTCTTAGTCGCTTCGAACGCAAAATTCTTCGAGTGATTTTTGGTCCCGTTTGCGTTGACGGGCTTTGGAGGAGAAGATTTAACAGCGAACTCTACGAGCTGTACAGCGACATCGACCTGGTCAGAAAAGTACGCATTAGTCGTCTAAGATGGCTAGGACATATAGAGCGAATGGACACCAACGCTCCGGCCCGAAGAGTCTTCGATTCCAACCCGGAGGGACAACGCAGTAGAGGAAGACCTCGCCTTAGGTGGCGCGCGCAAGTGGAAGGGGACCTCAACCAACTTGGAGTGCGCAACTGGAGGCAGTTAGCCAAAGATCGTGCTAACTGGAGAGGCGTGTTGGTTGAGGCCCAGGTCCACCCCGGACTGTAGCGCCACCTTAAGTAAGTAAGTAAGTAAGTAAGCTTACTGGCTCCAAGCGAGCGCTCTAAACTTATCAATATCCTTAAAATTATTGCCTTTCGGCCTTAAATTTATCTATTTCTATGATTTGTTTTGTTTTTTAATTTTCAAGAAACTTTAGAAAACTTGAACTCTTTATTATTTACTTTACTTAAAACTACTTAAGACTACCTAAGCTACTTAACCTAAATTACCTATAATCAGGGTGGTGAGCAATCAAATCGATTGGTCACCATCCTGATCGCGTCCATGGGCGCCTGACAGCCGCTCACAAGGGTTCATCAGTGTCACCGAGACTCGAGCGAGGCTATAAGCGTCGTTCGAGTCTCGGTAGCACTATCATGTTGGCTAGCCCGGCACCTCCCAAAGACCCCCTACTCTAAGCCTAAACCTACAAACTTAATATCTAGCTTAAAACTAAGGAGGATGCTACGTAAGTAGCGCACCGGCCCGGGAGAGCGTATCCACCCTCACCTGTTCTTCAAGCCACCAAAATTCGGTGTACTGCTTGACCGTATCGACCCTGTCCCGTTCCGCAATTGCGGTGCTAAAACGGAGGAGCTCTTGAGCATTGGCGGCGGACCCGTCGTGGATGAGCCGCTTATCCCTCGCGCCGCGGTGGCTGTGGTACAATACCGGCACACCATCTTTTGTCTGGACTAACCCTTTCATGTCTACATGAAGAAATGCCTCAGGCGGGATAAAGCCAGACCGAAGCGTACTCTCGTGGTACATTAAATTGGGGTAGTAAGCCCCTGAGATCAGGTTATTATCGCTGGCCATCGCCCTTGCGACGTGCCTCCGAATCACCTTAATAAGGAAATTATCAATCCTATTCAGACGAGCCCCATTGTATAGGGTCCTGTTGGGATAGTATTTTATGTACTGCGATTCAGGAGTTCTAAACAACCCTAGACAGGCCCTGAGACATTGTCTCTCAAACACCCGAATCTTTTCCATATAGAACGGCGCTATATTAAACCACATAGGACAGCCATAGGCGATGATAGGCCTTATAAGGGCCACGTAGCAAATGACCTTCACCCTAGAGTCAAGTTGACTGCTGCGAAACAGTCTCCTTGTCAGAGCGTAGGCCCTCTTAGCCCCAGCCAGACAAGCAGCTATATGTTTGTCAAAATACAGATACTGGTCGAGCCAGATGCTAAGATACCGGACCACGTTTTTCACCGCCAACGGCTGCCCCTGCTGTCCAATAATTGTTAATTTTCTCCAGTTTTTTCTGGTATCCCCAGAGGCCCCAGCCAATGTAGTTCTGAACAGGATTGTTTCCGATTTTTGGAAATTGATTTTCAACTTCCAATCATCGCAATACCTCTTAATTTGCTCGAAGTCACGCTGCAGAAGGATCTTGATGACCTCGATTTTTGGTCCTGACCTGTACGCCACTAAATCGTCTGCGTACGCTATAGCATGTCTGAGGGAACCCACCAGATCACTTGTGTAAATATTAAACAGGATCGGAGAATTCACTGCTCCCTGTTGTAAGCCGTTTTTAATTTCGAAAACCTTGCTTGAAGTCACGTTGCCAGCTTTGACAACGAACTTCTTTCCCATAAGCATGTCATAAATTATATATAGCAAAGGTTTTTGAATGCCCATTCTGGTCAGCTTATAAAAGAGCCCCTCCAACCATATGGTATCAAAGGCCTTCTCAAAGTCGACCAGGCAGGCACCCGTGCATTGATTCTTACTTTTATTCCACTGAATGTCGGAAACCAGTTTCGACGCGGCATGAATAGTGTCATGCCCCGCTCTGAAGCCAAACTGGTTGTCCGGAATGATCTTGTTTTCCTCAACCCATTTTAAAAGAGATCTATTGACGACTTTCTCGAATACCTTGCTAACATTCGGAAGCAAACTAATTGACCGGAGATTAGCAGGGTTCGTCCTATCTTTATCCTTTTTCGGGATAGGGTGTACCACCGCTATTTTCCACTGCGCCGGATAATATGCATTATTCAGCGCATTGTTAAATAGCGTGGCGAAGATATCTATCGCCTCTAGCGGCAGGTGTCTTAATACGACGTTTGGGACACCGTCCACTCCCGCCGACTTTTTGTTTTTAAGTGATTCAAAGATGCACCGAAGTTCATCTCTACTCACGAACAGATGAGTATTTGCATCGGCGATTGTGCCATTTGCACGGTTGTCGTCATTGAACCCGGTGAAACCGTTGTTCTCGGATCGCCAATCTTGAATTTCGGTCCGCAGATAAAAGTGGTTAAGAAAGGCCCTCTCCTCGAGGTCGCGATTACAGCGAACAGGGTTGTTCACCGTATACACAGTCTCAAAGAAAGCTCCCATCAAATTCACCCTCTCCTGCGGGTCTTCGACCACGAAAAAGCCGTCGTTCGAGTCGGCACTTTCCGGACTTATGCCAGCAGTCAGTAGTGTCTGTCTGTTCTCGTTTGTCCGAGGTATTCGAACACATGAAATGTCATTATGATCCTTCCGCCTGAACAGTTTATTTATTTGCGGGAACATATTCGGGCTACTGGTTTTTATAGCCCGAATTTTATTGCCCCAATACAAACTTACAGATTTTCTGTAATTCTCTGTGATCAACTGTTTCAAGTTTTTGATCGTCGACTTCAGTGTCCTAATTTCGGGGTCGTTCCTGTCCGTAAACTGTCTGTGTAGCCGTTTAAGCCTCGAGAGCAGTCTACTTTTATGTCTGTACAGAGCATCGATTGTCGGGTTTCGATACTTTTCAGTTTGTTCTTCGTCCGTGGAACGTCCTACCCGAGGGATAGTCCGCTCCATTGTCTGTTTGATGACGACATTCATTTGCCGTAAATGATTGTCGATTTCATCGTTTGTTAGGTTCCTGTTTGTCGGTGGGTCGATCTCGCATGAGCGTATGTCGCGTTTTAACACTCTGGAGAAGCGCGACCACTGCGCTTTTCGGTAATCGAAAGAACGCACTTGGTCGTACTGCTCCAGCTGCGTCTGCTCGTTCGGGATCCGTATTACGGCGGCAAGTCCGTAGTGATCACTATCGTACTCAACCGTTCGTAAACAGTTCCGCGTGCTAAGATCAATGTTTGTTAGTTCCAGTCTTTCGTCAACTAGCGCCAAGTCCAAGAAAGAACCCTCTCTAGGGAAAGACGGGATATCCGTCGCGTACAATTCGATTTTGTACTCAATCATATTATGACGCCACCAGTCGTGAAACTGGTTGCCTCTAGGGTTCGGAATATCATTTCCCCATGCCGCGTGTTTAGCATTGAGGTCTCCGCCCAAAAAGTAATAGTTATCTTCCGATTGAAGCTGTAAGCAACGAAAAAGCGTCTCGATCTCATTCAAAAATTCAATGCGTTGAGGAGATTCAGGTGCGTAAAGCGACACCACATACACCCGCCTCTGGGTATTGAGGGGAATGCATACGATGCATGCTTCCAACACCTGGAACCGGCGCACTTCCCCGCTATATATAACCTTATGGCGCAAGCCTTTACGTACTAAGATAGCGACACCACCTCCCTGTGTGGAGTTGGGCCGGTCTCTTCTAACTACATGATAATTTTTATAGCCTAATTTGTGCTTCGGCGTTAGCTTAGTTTCGCTAACCAAAAGTACGTCTGGCTTTTCGACTTTCAACAGATTGGAAAGATTGATCCTTCTCTCGATCCTAATTAGTGAATTAACATTCACCGCAAGGATCTTTAGGTTTACCTCGTCCAGCGTACCCATCATATTTATGGCGCGGCAGACTCGGCAAACAGCGTCGAATAGATCATGTCTATTCGAGCCGCATGCTCATTTAATTGTTTCTGGAAATTGTCGATCTTTCCGTGCAGTGACAGAAGGATCGATTTCAAATCCAGATCCGCTTCCGGTGTAGGAACCTTCGGCGCGCTTTTTGTGATTGTGCTACCCGGTCCAGATACCATTTGGGCAAAGGACACATTGGGTGCAACAAAATTAGAGAACGAGCGACTCTTTCGACCCTTCTCTTCTTCGGACCTCTGTTTTCGAGCCTGCACATTCTGTTTTACCTGCTGATACTTGGGACATCCCCTGAAATTAGCAGGATGTCCTGAGCTGTTGCAGAGTACACACGAGAGCTGGCCTCGATCTTCTACCCTATCGCTACCTAAAGCACATTCCCCATGTTTGTGGTCCTTGTTGCACTTAACGCACCTGAACTGCATGTGGCAGTTAGCTGCGGCGTGCCCGAACCTCTGGCAGCGCATACATTGAAGTACACGATCTGACCTCTTTAATTTTTCCCAACGTACTGCATGATAGTACAGGAATCTGATCCTTTTCAGACTATCTATTTTGCTGTCGGGGGTTAATTGTACCAAAAAGAATGGTAATTTGCGGCTACCACCCCTATCCGCAGGCGAAGAAAACGGCTTGACCCCCACGAACTTAAGGTCGGCGCACTCATAATTCTTGAGCTCGTTTTCGAGCTCCTCTATTTCTATATTAGGATCGATGCCCTTAAGCAGCACAGTTTGTCGCTTTTCTCCTTTTGGAGTGTACGTGAAGTACTCAGCTTGCGCTTTCTCCAGAGCGGTGCGCAACTTTTTGTGCTCCTCCATGTTACTGCACATAATAATGTGCTTGTTGGCGTTAAGCCTTTTAATGTAGAAATCCTTACAAATTAACCTACATAACTTAATGCTATCGCTTATTTCTAGATGACTTACATTAATGGGTGGTATTCTCTGTTTTTTTATCTGTTGTAGTTCTTGTTGTTGTTGTTGTTGCAGCGGCTGCTGCTGCTGCTGCTGCTGCTGCTGCTGATTCTGCTGCTGTTGTTGTCTCTGCTGCTGCTGTTGCTGCGGCTGTTGTCTCTGCTGCTGTTGCAGAGGCTGCTGCTTCTGTGTCTGTTTTTGTTGTTGTTGTTGTTGTTGTTGCTGCAGTGGCTGTTTTTTTGCCAGCTGCTTCTTCTGTTGCTGTTGTTGCTGCTGCTTAAGCACTGCTTGTTGGTGTTGCTGCTGCTTAGTTAGTTGTTGCTGCTCAGCTTGGAGCTGCTTTCGCTGGCGTAATCTTTCTCTTTTCGCGAGGAGCTCCTCGATCAGCCGATCAAGCTGGGCTTCCTCGTCTTGTACTTCGTCTTGTTGTTGTTGTTGTTGTTGCTCCGCGTCGTCTACGGCGTCCACTAACTCGTTGTATGAGTTACCTTCGCCCTTATATCTTCCCTCGCCACCCTCGGACTCGTACGAGTAGCTGAGAGAGTCGTCGTCTGTCTCCCGTGCTGACGAGGTTGCACGTGACATCGTCATCTCCTCTGCCTTCGACTTCCTCTTGAATTGAAGATTTGGTGTCGGCTTCAGTTTTCTTCGTCTTTTTGTCGCTTCTGTCGACTGTACCTGTGCCAATGCTGCGGTACTCGTTGATGGTACGTCTTTTGTTGTTGTTAGTGCTGGTACTGCACCGGCACTTCTTGTTGTTGATGTTGATGCTGCTGATATTAGTGTTGCTGTAGTTGTTGTTGTTGGTGTTGCTTTGACCTGCCTGGTCACGCGTTTTGGCAACGGGGTATCGCCTAGCGGGACCTTGGACTGGTCAGCGTCCATCTCCTGATCGTCTTGCGGCACTTTCACTATGTCTTTGAAAATTAATTATTTTAATTAATAAAAATTAATCCCTAAGTGGGAAGCGAACCTCGCCCTCTTACACAAGAGCCGAAGACACGCTCTTTGAGCCAAATGGCTTACACTAGTTTTTTAATTGAAAACACTACTTAACACACTTTATTTCGCACACGCTGCCTCACTAACCAAGTCGTCTGTCCACCACGGATGTTGAAGAGCGACTGTCCTGGCGCCTTATCTTACTCAGCCAGAGTCAGTGTTGGCGATTGGGGCTCCAAACGACACCCAAGTACTAATTTGCCTTGAGCTGGTGTTAGTGATGGCGGCCTTTTGTTCGCAACAATGGCGAAACAATTGTTTTAATATTTTTTTAACGATTTTGTTTCACGGCTCAAGTCCCGAAATTAATAAAATCCAGGTAGCACTGTTTGGAGGGGCTACCGTGAATTTGAATCTATGTATCTGATTTCTTATTATTGCAGTTTATATATATTGCAGTACTTGTTATACAAGGGATGTTTACGGCTTTAATCACTTTTTAAAACAAACACCCGCACTTTTGATAGCAAACGTACAACTTTTATCAAGAGCAATGCTATAATGGAGATTAGTTTCAGCCAAGTTTAAATTAAAATGGTATAGTATTATTAGCCGTTAATTATGAACAGCTTCTTGGAAAGCTTGGCTTTCTGGAATAAGCTCAGAGCAGTTATAACGCTCTCTTTTCTCATTGCAAGAGTAAGATATCGAGTATCGATTTACGCTAAGTATGTTCGATTTAGAAACAATTGAACAGTTCTGTTACAGCGTATCTACGGTTGTCTCCGAAAACTATGGCTTACTGCGAGTTTCACACCCCCAGAAACTAGGCAAAAACTTGTTCGCACCCTCATTCTACCTATGATAACGTACTCAGAAGTTGTTTACCCTAACCCAGACTCGCTATCAATGCATAAACTGCAAGTAGCCTTCAACGACGCAATCCGCTACATTCATGGTCTTCGTAGGTGGGATAGAATCTCTGCTTATGCGAATGATTTTCTTGGATGTACTCTTATCTCTTACATAAATGCTAGGAACTGCATATTTCTGTATAAGATTCTTACAACCAAGTTCCCTCCATACCTTTATCAAAAACTAGAATTTTCTCGATCTCATAGAACCATGAACATTAACATTCCTTCTCACAAATATCTTAACTCTTCCCGACTATTTTACATTCATGCAATCAGGCTATGGAATTCTTTGCCTTTGCATATCAAAGGTATAAATAGATTCGCTCACTTTAAATCTGAAGTTATAAATTTTTTCTCAACACAGCAATAGGACCATTCTTATATAAACATGTAGATAGAGCGAAATGTTCCCTTACCTAGTAGTTTGATGGCCTCTTTTTTATTTGTGCTGCAATGGCGGCTTAGCTTGTTATTAGTTTCTCCGGAAAGGGTAACGCACACTCTGGGGTTCTACCCAGTTTTCCGGACAGCACTGTGCGCTGCACAATCACAAACAATTTTTGCGTTGTTCACATACATTTTCAACAAAAATAAAACGCACTTTTCAAATTCTTTTGAATTATTTTTCTTAAACTGTGGCTCTTTCTTTGTAGCCAGCTGAATTTAAAAAATGAAAAATTGAATCTGTTATCAGCCGTTAATTTCAGCGTCTTGAATTTTTAACCGCTCGTCACCCAACCTTCCTAATACCTAGGCCTCCAAAACCAAAAGCCAATCGATAAAATTTAAAATCATAGTCGAAATGTGTTACTTGTAGAGCGAAAAGAAATCCTTTTCGTTGCCTTCGATCCCTATGTGTCCTCGTACCCAAGTCAATGTTACTTCATTTTTAGATGAACACTTATTGAGGTTGAGTACTAATTCCAGTGCCAATGATGTTGTAATATTTGCTTGTTCCATGCGTCTGATCACGGCGTGATTGTCCAGTGCTATAAGGATATTTCTTCCCTCCACCTGACTCTCAAGCAAGTAGTCCAACGCATACAGCAATGCAATCATCTCAGCCTGGTATACTGAAGTGTGTTTCCCGAGGCTAACGAGACGAGCCAGTTCCAGATCTAATGAATAGATACCGGCACCCGCTCCGCAATCCATCATGGATCCATCTGTGAAAATCACTATTTTACGACTCCTTTTTTCTGGAAGTAATCCGTTCTCAATTAATTTCCATAATACGCACTCTTGTAATCCCATCCATAGGCATATTCAGCTCCCTAATCTCGTTTTTGACAAGTTCCAGGATCTTCCTATGTCCATAGGCCTTCCTCACCTTCGCCTCAACATGGTAGTTCGAAGTAAGTCTAGTATCTAGATAGAATCCCAGATACTTAACCTTCTTGGTCGCTGTAAGTTCCGATCCGAAAAGAGTTAAGGATCGAAATTCCGCTGTTACGAAATCCAAAAATATCCCGGATTAATTAGGCACCAGTTGGCAGAAACGATACACGCTCTGCTCTACTGCTCTAAGTTCAAATACAAGATGACGTTTAGCCAGAACGTCAATAAAAACAAAAGAAACAAAAAAAGATAGACCTTCTGTCACAGCAGGGTTGGTGTCGAGGGAATAGGAAAAGTGTTATACTGCAAAACACCAATGGTTATCTCGTAAAAGAGAACATGATTGAGAACCAGGAAAAGCGGTTATTTAAACACAATGAGAAAAGGGAATGGTTGAACAATGAACTTCTTTGTTCAACGCTGGCGCAGAGAATCTTCGTCACCGTTCACCGAATTTTGGTGGCTTAAGGAAGAGGTGAAGGTTGATACGCTCTCCCGGGCCGGTGCGCTACTAACGTGGCATCCTCCCTAGTTTTAAGCTAGATTAAGTTTGTAGGTTTAGGCTTAGAGTAGGGGGTCGCTGGGAGGTGCCGGGCTAGCCAACATGATAGTGCTGCCGAGTCTCGAGCGACGCTTATAGCCTCGCTGGAGGCTCGGTGGCACTGATGAACCCTTGTGGGCGGCTGTCAGGCGCCCATGGACGCGATCAGGATGGTGACCAATCGATGAGATTGCTCACCACCCTGATTATAGGTAATTTAGCTTAAGTAGCTTAGGTAGTTTTAAGTAGTTGTAAGTAAAAAAATAATAAAAGAATTCAAGTTTTATAAAGTTTCTTGGAAATAAAAAACAAACAAAAATAAATATTGATAGATTAAAGGCCGAAAGGCAATAATTTTAAGGATATAGTTAAGTTTAGAGTGCTCGCTAAGAGCCAGTAAGCTAGAATTAACACAAATGTTAGCTTTAATTTAGATTTAATCGTTTTTGTATAGGATGTAAGTTTAATGATAGTAACAATAAACATGAATTTAAAATGTAAAAAATGTAATGTAGCGGTGACGGTAAATCCCGGTACAAGCTGCAAGTGCGGGTCCCATACCCGGCCACGACCGAATAATTTTTTTTAATTTTTATTCAATTTGTATTGCATTTGATGCCAACGAAAAGTTGCTTGATTTTTTACTTTTGCTGAAAACTAATGTTTAACAATTAAAATCCTTACATCCTCGTAAAATACGTATTACCAGTAAAGTAAAGAATAGGGACATACATATATAATTGAGAAATTTCTTTTACCTATATGTACTAACAAGTGAATTAGCTCAAAAGTGATACAGGTACAACAACGGAAGTACAACGCAACCTGGATGCTATGGCCACAACGTCGCCAGTTGCAGAAGTAAAGGGCGAGTCTTTTTGGACATTTTCATTTACATATAGAAGGAAATCTCAAAGGGGAGGGGACCAGTGAAATTAAATAATTAAAAGAAGACAATAGTGAAAAGACGGTAAAGAAGCCCAATAGCAACGCGAATACATAGTTTACGCGCATATAAGGATTTACTTTGGAATTTAAATAAAATAACGTAACGAATAGCATAAATACTCGTATAAAAGCATTAACAAAAATGAAGTGAAATAAAATTATAGTGATAATGCAAAAGCAACCAACAATGGTGTTTGTTTAAGAGGGGTATAAGAGGATGAGGTGAAGGTTGAAAAGGGAAGAATGGCACGGGGTTAAGAAAAGGAGAATATGCCATTCAAAGGGGCTGTTAAGGCGAGTACGACAGCCAAGGTAGGGTGGGTGAAGACAAAATGTCTCGCACGCGTAGCAACATCGGACTCGAAGTCTGGCATGAATTTTTTGTGGCGTGCCTGGGTCAAGCTCCCACGCCCTCCGGCGAACTAAGAGAACGGGTACAAGAATGCCAGCAAAGACCCAAGACAAGGCAAGCAGCACGCTACACCGCATTAATGGAGAGCCCTTGTTCCCGTCTGATATTTATCGCCCTTGTATTCAACATATTGTCCACCCATCTTACCACCAGTGGGTTAACCCTACGTTTTTCCAAGGCTTGTTTCAGACTTTCAAAGCATATCTTATCGAAGTCACCTTCAATGTCCATTATAGTGGCCATCGCAATGCCCCCGGTATTTAGCTCTTCCTCCTACTTGATGTAGCGCGGTTTCTGTAGACATACCTGCCCTGTAGGCATGCTGTTTACTTTTTAAAGGATACATCTGCAGAAAGGACGTTAAGCTTACTAGTCTGAAGTGTGTAATCCTTTTTTCCCGGCTTTGGAAGAAAGATCACATTTGTCTCCCTCCATGTTATCGGGATGTAGCTAGGCATGCAACGTATATATTCCTCAGACTTGGTACAATTACGTCTACTCCCCATTGCATTAGACCTGTAAACATACCATCAGGCCCCGCGGTTTTGAAGGGTGAAAATGTTGCTATTGCACCCTTGACCGCCTCTGTTGTTATCCATCCTGTTCGCTCCTTGTTTCCTTGGAGCCCTGGGCTGATCTGACTTATAGCTTCCTTGAAAGTGTACCTCCATTAGGACCTCATTTGTGTGATCCAGTTTTTCCACCATCTCCCCTGCTCTATTACGAATGAGTCCGATCTTGGAAACTGGATCTCTCGAGACAATCTTTTGTAGTCTACTGACTTCAGATGTACTCCTCATACTTGAGCAAAAGTCCCTCCATGTCTCCCTTTTACGTTGTCGCAGAGTAACATTAAGCTCTTTCTTCTTCGCCTTATACTCATCCCATGCTTCGCGTACTCCCCTCCTCATGGCGTGATTGAAGGCCTTCCTCAAAGACTTCTTTAGCTTTTCAAGTTCCCGGCACCACCAAGGCGCAGCATCTCGTTTTCCCACTAAAGTAGGTGTGCAAGCCACTCGGTACGCATCTTCAACAGCTGATTGCAGATGCTTCAACTGTGATTCTACGGGCCAAGTGTTTTTCGGTATTCCGAATGCCGTTACATTCAATTTTTCCTTTAACACTTCAAGGTATTTTGTCCTATTCTTATTCTTTGGAATTCTGAAATGGCTCTGTGATCCGACATTGTAGCCCGATCCATTACCCTCCAATTTGATACTCTGTCAATTATTTGACTACTGCACAGGGTAACATCGATCACTTCCATTCGTCTCACATCCACGAAGGTTGACTCTGTTCCCCTGTTTAAGATAGCGTCGTCAGTGGTAAATAAGGTCCCTAACAATTTCCGACGAATAATGATATAAATTTAACTTCCCATTTGGTATCTGCTTTATTTATTTTTGTGATACATTTATAATATTTTTTTTCAGTTTTGTTACGCATTGTGAAATCTTTGAATTTCGACAATTCCATTTTTCGAATTAGCATATAGAAAAAGAATATACTTAAAAAAAATCGGCCATTTGGGCTAAGTTTCTTTAGTTTTTATATACATATATATATATATATATACATATATACATATAAATAAATATAGATACATCTACTTAGATTCATCAATCTATATATTGGTATATATTTATTATATACACCTATATACACATTCATGTTACATAAAGCTATGTATATGGTATATTTATCTATGATATATATGTCCTTATACAAATCCATACATTTCTACACATATATGTTTACAAATATATATATATATATATATATACATATATGAGAGATATATACGGATGTATGGATACATATACATATATATATATATATAGTAACGAAACCACTGAAGCTTTCTTTTTATTCACATTTTATTATTATGTATGATTTTAACTGTTTAGCCAGGCAACTCCTCGTTTTTATTGGAAAGTTCACTGAGCAGGGTGTTGTGGCATTATAATCTGATATTGCTGATGAGGATTTTGAGGTGTTCCCTGATGATAGTAGTTGGGTACTAATTGTGGATGAATAACGTTGCACATAACATGATAGGGTTGAGGTGTGGTTCCAAAAGCAGTTTGGGGTCCCCCGCCTGCAGGAGATGGCTGCGGTGGTGGATGGAACTGTTGATGAGGTTGGCCTGGGGAAGGAGTAGTAGAAGGAGGTGTTTGCGCTAAGAACTGAATGGATTGTATAGACTGTGGGGGAGGTTCAGGAAACATTCGCATCTGTAAAGTAAATTAAATAATAAGTAGATTCATATCGCATGGTTTAATATATATTTCTTACCATGGGTTGATATGGCTGCGACGGAAAATGTGGCGGATGTGGCGCTGGCTGATAATGAATAAATTGTTGTAGTGGTGGTGCTGCAGTTAGTAATGGTTGACCCGTGGCAGTTGCAGCAGACACATGCATTTGCGAAGCAGCAACAGGACCTTCAAAAGGAATAAGGTTAAAAGCAACTGTAAAATATGCGTTTGGATGATAAAATGTTTGATTAAAAACGATAAGAACTTAAGCACTAATGACGGGATGCATAATAATGCTAAACAGTTTTCCCATGCGTGGAAAAAAGGTCTATCGTATTTATGAGATTCTAAAATAATCACCAGCCTTTTTGCTGACTCCTTCAGCCAGGCGTTTGCGAATGACGTCGTTGAAACCGACTGTTACCGCTTTCACATATATGAATATAAGCTTATCTTCAGCAAACCTTCTTAAGGACGACTATTCCTCCGGTCCAGATGGTCTCCCTGCCATAGTTTTTAAGAAATGTTTTAACAGACTAGCACTGCCTCTTTATGCTCTTTTCCAAGACTCTTTGAGAGCAACGTTTCGAATTCAATGTTCTCCTATTGTAAATCAATTTCTCTTTTTAAAGGGTAGATCTACAACCACAAACCTTACGGTTTTGTCTCTAACACATTATGTGCCTTGGAAAATGGTAAGGAAGTGGAAGTTGTAGCTACCGATTTCAGCAAAGCTTTAAACTTACGGAAGCTCACAATTGTGAAATTTGTATGAAAAAAAAGCCATTGTAAACTATTAAAATTTTGAGTCGAAACTAAAAATATTTATTGGTAAAGCCCATACTAAAGGCGATCAGTTTTCCACCGCGGTTTACTTCATGGATTAAGGCATATTTAGAAGATATCAAGTATAGTGTCCTTTCTATGGTAGTCATAGCGTCCTCTGACGTACCATATGAGAGTCATCTGGGGCATCTTTGATCTTTAATTTGCCAATTAACGATGTAGTACGTGTTATTTTACTCTCAGACCTGGAGATTAACGCAGATGATATAAGATTCTCTAACAAAATATCTTGCTCCGCTGACTCTCTTTAACTACAATATGACCTTAACCAATTCTACACCTGGTGTCGACAGATTCGTTTAGAACTTAAAGTGAAAAAATGTCAAGCTTTTTCTTTCTCTCGAAAACGTCATCCCCTGAATCAAGTATCTATTTCATTAACAACGAATCCTTCTCCCATTGACAACATTATTAGCACAGCTAACTCTGCATTCGGCTTTATTAAATGTTGGTCGAAGGAGTTCTCTAACCTTTTCTCTAGTACTATCCTATGGCAGCCTCGTATGGTGGCCGGTAACCAACAAAACCACCTAACTAAATAAAGTGCAAAGACAAGCGTGTATTCGTACCACCAGTGTGTTGAGAACAACTCCAACCGCAGGTCTTGAGGCTATCCTCAACCTACTGCCGCTAGACATCTTCATACAACTCTCAGCTGCCTTAAGTGCCATGAGAATAAGCCAATCAGTAAACTGAAAACTGAATGAATCGGGTCATTCGTCAATCCTTAAGAGATACTTTGGCTATGTACCAAGCACAGATTACATTACGCCATACTTAGACTTTACGAGACCATTTTCGATCGCCTATCCCAGCAGGGAAGAATGGAGGGACGGACTAGTGCCTAACACGCAACCTATAGCCGTTTTTACGGACGGATCTAAAATGGAAACTGGGGTGGGGTCAGGCGTCTTCTCCGAGGCGTTAGGTATTTCAAAATCAATACGCCTCCCCGACCACAGCAGCGTCTTCTAAGCAGAGGTCCTGGCAGTGACAGCAGCAACCCCTGAGTCTGTGGTAGGGGCAATACCACCTGAAGGTATTACCATATTTATCGACAGCCAGGTAGCAATAAAAGCATTAACTGCAATAGAAATAAAATCAAAGCTTGCGAAATGCTGTCGCGAAGAACTCAGGGTTCTTGGCACTCAGCATAAGGTATTGCTCTGTTGGGTTCCGGGGCATGAAGGCATTCCAGGCAATGAGAAAGCTGACGAATTAGCTAGACTAGGTTCGGCAGCTGTATTAGAACAAGCTGACCCCTCTGTGAATATCCCGCCTTGCTCACTCAAGCTTGAAGCAGGAAGAAAGACCACAAGAGAGGCGAACGCTAGATGGACAGCACTAGAAACCTGCCATTTAACCAGAACACTATGGCCAACCTTTAGTGAAACAAGAACCAAGAGAGAGAGAAAATCTCTTTCCATCCTCGTAGGTATTATAACGGGGCACAACACTCTGCGGTATCATATGAAGAAACTACGCTTGACGGAAGCAGAACTTTGTAGAGGCTGCGGTGATGAGGAAGCTCTTGAGGACACAATCCACTTCCTATGCCACTGCCCAAGTCTCTCACACAATAGGCACTGATTCCTAGGGAGACACTTCTTCCAGGACCTAGACGAGCTTTCCAGCACACCAGTAGACAAGATAATGAGCTTCATCATGCAACATGTATGCAACAGAACAGTGAGTACTTAATCAGAAGTATCTATACAGTGTTATTACGGTTAAGGGAGAACCTTTTCCCCCTAATGGGCATCACAATGGGTCAATATTGACCTGAGTGTGGCACGGAGTACACCACGCCAACCCGCTTACCTAACCTAACCCCTATGTCTTTAAATCCCTTTATATGACGTTTGTTAGACTACTTCTTGAATATGCCAGCCAAGTCAGGTCACCATCAGGTACATAATTTGAGAATCGGACCTGCCCTGCGTAGATTTATTCGTTTTGCCAAAATTAAAACCACTCAAAGTGAGTAAAATCAGGAAGAATCAACCACATAGTTGGAAAGAAATTAAACAAAATCAAAATTCAAGGAAAAGGTAAAGCAACTTCCAAAATGTATACTCCCTATAATTTGGCGGATCAACAGGAAATGTGGGCCGGCCAAAATTATCCCAGTTGCCCGGAAAGACAGGCAAAATCTTGAGGGAAATAAGAGAGTTCTTATTCAAACTAAAAACCGCAAACTGGACGCCAATCCGAAAAATACCCGTTGGCGTATTTTGTATCGTGTGCGTGCTATGTCATGACATTCACAGAGTATGTGTGTGATGTCTTCTTCGACATCTATGTCGTTACAGAATCTACAGAGATCCGTGTCCGAATATCCCAGTCTTTTGGCATTCTTACCGAGAAGACAGGATTCCTATCTATATCCTCAGGTTTGTTTTGCTTATTTTAAAGATTTCCTTAGTGCGCATGGGGATATACCTACCTTAAGAACGACAACGAAGCAAATGCTTTTACGTTATTACAATCGGTATAGTAGCTATTTCTATATTATACATCAATGATGGCTTTAAAATGCGGAAAAAGGTTCAACAATGTATCAATTCCTGCGCTGATGTATGGTAAGGGTATCGTCTTTCTGGGTGACACTATCCAAGGTATGCAGTCAATGATAAACAGGGCTGGAACCGACTAAGGTGATAATTGACTGTTGCTTTTTTGGTTGTCGTTCTTGATTATCAACTCTGCTTTGCTCTGCGTAAAACGATCACTAAAAATGTATTGATTGTTGGCAGCATTTAGAGTTTTTAACGTCTCTTCCTTACCAACCCTGTCATTCCCAGCTGCTGATACATTTTCGAAATATTTGTTTTTTACTGTGAAAAATGCAAGTGGACTTGAGAATAATAATGTGTTCACAAATTACAATACATTTGTTCGTTTTTTAAGGTATCAAGCTAATAAAGAGCAAATACGCATCCTTTCCATATATCCGCTTCATTTAATAATAAGGAACGTTCTTCAAAACTAAATGCTACCAATCCAAAATGAATATTTATAAATATAAATTCTTACATTTGGACGTTCCAAGATATTTGCTTTATTTCTTAGGTTTCTTCTAATAATTGGACATTTTTTTAATAACCTTATTTATTTCTGTAGAGAAGTTTCAATAAAGTAATTATTGCACTTCACGAATTTTCAAATTTCACTTTAAGTTGTTTATTTTAAATTGTGTAATATACCTACTACATCATGCTAAAATGTATCTTTCATGCAAATTTTCTCCAGAGAAATTTTAGGAAGAATTTTTTTTGCTACTGCGGGAAATTCATTTTTAAAAATAATCGCGTGAATGGTCTGCCTGTTTCATTTCCAAAATGTTCAATATGAGTTCGTGCATCGAAATTTCACGCACGCACACCAAGATTCATATTTATTTCTAGCATAAATAAATTTAGTTAAGCGTGCTCTGCGCGTGCTCTACCGCGTTTTTCATGATGAATGGAAAAATAAATATTGCTTTATTGAAAAACAAGGCGCGAAGGACCATATGTTGTTTACTTTGCTTCACTACAGTATCAGTTGCAAAAAAATATAATTTAGAAAAGCATTATCCTGTTGGAAGGGCCAGGGCACAAATCCTCATTCTATAGTCCTTCACGTGGCCGCCCGCCTGAAAATGGCTAATCAGGTTAACTGATTAGTGTCAGCCAAGGATCTACGCTAACGCCTTAATCGTTCGTCGTGATCCATTTAGTTTGAGGTTGGAGTAAACCATTAAATCTGGGGCCGGGTTAGAGGCGTTAACCGCACCGTACCAGGACCGCCCAGGCTGAGGGCCCCAATAAACTAGCTCAGTCGCTAACGGTGTACTCCGGATACCAGGTGCCCTCCGGTTTCATCTAGCCTTATCTACGCATGCGGGGCTCTGTGTGGATGGACGGCATTTCCCTAGCTACTCGTGGGATCAAAATTGAACAACCTAATAACAAAACTTTAACTGATGGAGATAACGAAGACCTAATCTCTGTCTGTCAGCCTATAGCTGAACCCAGTCGTGATGGACGACTTAGAATCCGTCGACACGGTGAGCTCTGCGCTCACGGAGGAGGCTTACAGGAGCTGTTCTGACGCTCCTGAAACCGACTCCATCAAAAACCTGGGGATTGAGAAACTATCCCTACAAAGGAAACGCGTGACCACCTCCAACAAGAAGCGACTAAGACGCCTAATTGCAGACGGTCTGGCATACAATGAGGCCCTGGAGAAAGTCCTCAACGAACCGGCGAACAAAGAAGCCTCCTCAGCCAAGAAGCGCCCTCGGTCTAGTACCAACTCTCCAGCTGGGCCTAGTAAGAAGGCGAGGCCCAATGCTCCACTGTTCGCGGAAGTAGCAGGAACCATTAAAGTCGGGCTCCTACTGGATAACTTTCCGGATGGTCACCTTGATCCAGTACACCAAAAAGCGGTGGAAGATGCCATCATCAGGGAGGTGAATAAGCTCCCCGACGATGGCCCACAGATTCGTTTTCTGGGCTGCTCGTACAAGCCAGGGTGGCTGACGGTTAACTGCGCTGACACTGGCACCAGAGATTGGTTAGCCAGTATAACAGACAAAATCTCGCCGTTGGAGAATGCAAAGCTACGTTTGGTTGAAGTGGACGATCTCTCTAAACCACGTGTAGCAACGGCTTACTTCCCGGGAACCTCCCGCTCCGTGGATGACATTTTGCGGTCACTTAGGCTGCAAAACAGAGTTCTTCCCACCAAGGACTGGAAAGTTCTTAGGAAAGTGGCGAATGCTCAGGGTCTGGCCTTGACTATCTCGATGGATGAGTGTTCGGTAAAACTCCCTTAGGACCTGAACTGTCAGCCGTTCTATAACATGAACCGGGTTCAGTTCAGGATCAAGAAGAGCCCTTACTCTCGAGCAGCATCGAACCCCAAAGAGCCAAACTGTAGCGAGCAGGCGTCCAAGGAGGCTACTCAGTCGCTTCCCGCCAGCTCAGCCGCTGCTACTCCTGAACCATCTAAGCTGGCATCAATCCAAACTTTCACTCAGCCGGTTGTAGAAACGGTCAAGCCTGTTCCTCCACCCGCCCTGAAAAAGGATAAAGGAGACAGGCCTTCCACCTCCTCCAATCTTTCTGCCAGACCACGCAACCCCGACCCGACTCGCAAGCCGGCTCAATCAGGTTCCAGACAGACAATGTCTGGCTCTTCCCAAAGATCCTCTGATAAGAGTCGGCCCCCACACGGTCGGGACAACAGAATAAGAGGGGGCTCATATAAAAAGGTCCCCCTCCCATAGGAAGTTATGAAGGTTGTTCAAATCAACCTTCACCACGCTAAGGCCGCCTCGGCAGTCTTAACCAAGACCTTCACTCCAACGGTCTTAACGTTGCCCTCGTGCAGGAACCATGGACTAGCACAGACGTCAAAATCCTAGGACTCTCAACACCTAAAGGTAGGATTCTTTATTCCACCTCATCCAGTAGACCTAGATCATGTATTATTTTTGATAATAACACGAACTTTTTCCCATTGACAGAGTTCATTTCCAGTGACCTCACGGCTGTCATGGTGAAAATTAACAACACCAAGGAGGTTATCATAGCATCTGCTTACTTCCCCGGTGACTCCAATGTATGCCCTCCAGCAGAAGTATATAACCTTCTCCGCTATTCGCAACACACCAGGACAGGAATTGTTCTCGGCTGTGATGCAAATGCACATCACACAAGCTGGGGGAGCTCGAACATCAACAATCGAGGTGAGTCCTTAATTGATTTTATTACATGCAGTAATCTAGAGCACTCTGCCGAACTGGTAAGATCTTCTATTATATCTGCCTTCGAGAAAAACTGCCCCCTGAAGACAAAAAAACTTAAAAGGGCAACCATCTGGTGGAGCAAAGATCTCGAAAAACACAGATCAAGAGTAAGGAAACTTTAAAACAAAGCTAAACGCAATGGAGACTGGCAAACCTACTCTAGTGCTTTCACCAACTACAACAAAGAAACTAAGAAAGCCAAAAAAGAATCATTTAGACACACTTGCTGATGAGAACGGTCGTCAAACACAAACTAAGAAAGAGACACTTCATCTCTTACTTAGAACACACTTTCCCGGATCAACTATAATTGATCTCCTCTCACCAAACCTATCCCCCCGACTCGAGCGGATCAGCCTGCCGACGAGTGGGGACTGGAAAATTGTGAAACAAATCTGTAATCAGAATGCCATTAAATGGGCCATATTTTCCCTGAAGCCTTATAAAGCAGCAGGAGAAGACGGCATATTTCCGGCACTTCTGATACAGGGAGTTGAAATACTTTCACCCATCTTCACCAAACTATTTAGCTGTAGCCTGGCCTACGGTCATATACCGGAAGCCTGGCGTAAAGTAAGAGTTAAATATTTACCTAAAACAGGGAGGAATTTGGATTCAAGTCCGAAATCCTTTCGCCCCATTAGTCTCATGTCCTTCATTCTTAAAAGCATGGAAAAACTAATTGATAGACACATTAGAGATGTAGCCCTGAAATCTTTTCCGCTAAGCAAATCTCAGCATGCCTACCAACCAGGTAAATCCAACGAGTCAGCACTTTATGACTTAGTAACTAAAATAGAATCCTCCATCAATAGTAAGGAAATCTGTCTCGTTGTCCTCTCGCCCCTCTTATGGTCCCTTGTCATTGACGATTTACCCCAGTCCTTGACAAATCAAGGGATCTATGCCATAGGATATGCCGACGACGTCGCAATCGTTGTCAGTGGCAAATTCGAAAGCACGGTCTCAGAAATACTGCAATTCGTCTTATCTGCTGTTCAGAGATGGTGCAATAAAGAAGGTCTTTCTGTAAATCCAAAGAAGACAACGGTAGTCCCCTTTACAAAACGGAGGAAATTAGATCTCCTTATTCGCCCTACTATGTTCGGCGAAACCATTGAATTCTCTCGGGAAGCCAAATACCTGGGAGTTATACTTGACAGCAAACTTTCATGGAATCAGCAGATTGAACGTACCGTAAGCAGAGCCACCAAATCTTTATGGATCTTTCGTCGTGTCTGCGGTAAAAACTGGGGTCTCAGACCTCGGATGATACACTGGCTTTATTTGCTCGTCGTTAGACCTGCAGTCACCTATGCTGCTGTGGTTTGGTGGCCGAAGACTAACGAAGTCACTACAGTCAAAAAGCTAGAACGAATTCAGCGTATAGCTGGGAACTGCATGACGGGCTGTCTTCGCTCTACTCCTACCATGGCACTCAATGTCATCCTTGGCCTAACACCTCTTCAAACGCACATTCAAATGGAGGCTAGACTAAGTATTCACCGCCTGTACCATTCGAACAACTTTGATCAATACAGCTACCAGGGAGGTCATCTGTCTTTACTCGGCACCATTGAGCCTTCAAGCCCATTCAGCATGCCTCTTGATGACATGCTTCCAAAATATGGCTTCCACAAAAACTTCTCCATAATTATCCCTCCTAGGGATGAATGGGAAATATATAAACCCAATCCATCTCGTCTTGATATCATCTGGTACACAGACGGTTCTAAGATGGAGTCAGGGACTGGCTCTGGAATCTTAGAGACATTCTTAGCCATCTACGAACTCTCTAAGAAAAACCTAGTCATCCTCCATTGGATCCCAGCCCACAGAGGATTTGAGGGTAACGAATCAGCTGACTCGCTGGCCAAAATCGGAGCTAACACTCCACTTATCGGACCTGAACCCTTCTGTGGAGTCAGCAAAAACCATTTCAGGACCTACATTAAGAATCTATCTCGTATCGAGTCCAACGAGATTTGGAAAAATACAGATGGGCAGATCTGCACCAAAAAATTTCTACCTAAATTCTCCTCCAGAAAGTCGCTCTTCCTAAATTATCTGGATAGAAATAATCTGAGGACCCTTACAGGAATAATCAGTGGCCATGGTCACGTGAAAAAACACCTCCACCGCATTGGCGTCTCACCGGATCCAATCTGCAGGCTCTGTCTTGAGAGTGATGAATCCTCTCTTCACATACTTATAGCTTGTCCGGCTCTATGCCGCCTTAGAAAAAACATCCTAGGGAGTGAGATTGTCGATCCAGCTACTCTTACTGACCTACTCCAAGAATGCCTCTGGAGTGAAAAGATGGCTCTAGGAACCTACCTGGGAAGGCACAATTGGCTACTCTTGAAGCCGCAGTGCCAGAGCCCTTTGAAGGCTCTCCCGTCTCCTAATCTAATCTAATCTAATCCTGTTGGAAATGCTAACAGAAAGGTTTTTTTTTTAAAGAAAAAGAAACGGGAATTATTCAATCAACAGAATAATTTCGTTAAAAGACACGACGAGCTTGAATCCATGGTCAAAACATCTTATGAGATTTCTTTGATTGAAGAAGAAACTTTTTTTCTGATGGAGAAATTATTAAAGAAGCTTTAACAATCTTTGCTCAAAATTGTAATGATCAGAACGTCAAATCTAAAGCCGACAGTGTTTCACTCTCACGGCAAGACGGGTGGAGGTGATGGCAGTTGATATCAGTGGTCAGATCCAAGAAAGCGTAACAAACTGCAGTTTTTTTAATTGGCGACTTAACTTGCGATTTAACGAGTATGGAATGTATCGCAAGATTTGCAAAAATTGTGTCAGCTGGAAACTACAACCCAAGGAAAAGACATATTTTTAAAAATTAAAGAATACATTGAAAAAAAGGGTTTATCATTGAACAAAATGATATCTATTTGCACTGATGGTGTACCTGCAATGACTGGGAAAAACAAAGGTTGCGTAGCTTTGTTACAGAATTTTTTGGGTCGAACACTATTTTCGTATCATTGCATTATCCAAATGTACGTAAAATCAATTTTTTGCTAAAAAAAAAAAACCTTTTAGCGAGAAAGTATCTTCCAAGCCACAAAATTCTTCAGAAGATTTTGCAGATTTTTGGAAATTAGTACCAAAAGAAGACTTTCTGGCCTTGCAATTTTTAAGTAGTTTTGGTTCAACATATATTTGTGAAAAAGGTTTTTTTCAAATCTTAATTATGTAAAAAATAAATACCGCACATCACTAACTGAGCAGCATATTTGTGACTTGTTGTTACTATCGTCATCCGATTTGATGCCTAACATAAGTAAACTAAAGGGTGATTTTTTAGCTGGTTTGGTTTTGGCAAAACTGGTTTTGACAGCTGACGTGTGTTTAGTACCTTGTGTCACTGTCAAACAGCTTCAGTTTGGTTTGCAATTTAACCATGGATCGTCTTACAAATGAACAACGCTTGCAAATTATTGAATTTTACTGTCAAAATTCGTGCTCGGTTCGAAATGTTCATCGCGCGCTGTTTCCATTTTATGATCGGCATTCTCGACCTTCTGAGCAGTCTATTCGGAAGATTGTGACCAAATTTCGCACCAAATTTACTTTATTGGACATTAAACCACCAACACGTTTACGTACTGTGCGTAGTGAAGAAAATATTGCGGCCGTATCAGCTAGTGTGACAGAAGACCGCGAAATGTCGATTCGGCGCCGTTCCCAGCAGTTAGGCCTTTGTTACAGCACTACGTGGAAAATTTTGCGGAAGGATTTGGGCGTAAAGCCTTTTAAGATACAGCTGGTGCAAGAATTAAAGCCAGCCGACCTACCACAACGCCGAATTTTTGGTGAATGGGCTCTTGGAAAGCTGGCCGAGGATCCGCTTTTTTATCGAAAAATTGTGTTCAGCGATGAGGCTCATTTTTGGTTGAATGGGTACGTAAATAAGCAAAATTGCCGCATTTGGAGTGAAGATCAGCCAGAAGCATTGCAACAGCTACCAATGCATCCCGAAAAAGCCACTGTTTGGTGCGGTTTATGGGCCGGCGGCATTATTGGGCCATATTTCTTCAAAGATGATGCGAATCGCAGCGTTACTGTCAATGGTGAACGCTACCGAGCGATGATAACAAACTTTTTTTTGCCCGAAATGGAAGTTCTCGACTTGCATGATATGTGGTTTCAACAAGACGGTGCCACATGCCACACAGCACGCGAAACAATGGCGCAATTGCGAGGCGAGTTTGGTGAACAGTTAATTTCACGTTTCGGGCCGGTCAATTGGCCGCCTAGATCGTGCGATTTGACACCATTAGATTATTTTTTGTGGGGGTATGCCAAGGCTAATGTGTATAGGGACAAGCCCGCTTCGATTGACGCACTGGAAGCCAACATCCATGCATTCATTCGTGAGATACCGGCCGATATGTGTGAAAGAGTATGCCAAAATTGGACTCAGCGGATGGGCTACCTGCGACGCAGCCGCGGTCAACATTTGCATGAAATTATCTTTAAACATTAAATTGCAAGGTTCAAACTATCGATTGAAATAAATAATAATAATAATAAATATTTCATTAATTTTTTCGAATTTTTTGTGTTTTTTTTATAAAAAAAGTTCTAAACCTCTTAAAAAATCACCCTTTATTACAACAGAAATATTGTCAGAAATCCAATTGATTTTATTAAGATTTTCAGTTAAGATACCTACACAATATACAATTTTGTTTTGTTATTTGGCATTAAATACCCTTTATATGTATATTAATAAAGAACTAATACACTCCACAATAGCCGTTTTTCTTTTTTAGTTCAGAGCAGAACCTGAACTGTTATACAAAAATTTCGTGTTTCTTTTTTAGCTCAGATACATCAGAGCTCAAATTTGTGTTTCTTTTTTCGTTCAGAGCATGATCAGAGCGCGCTCTATGAGCTCAGAATAAATTGACTGAGCAGCCTGAGGAAAAAGATGATTTCACATGTACAAGCACACTTCCAGTCACATTTGACAGAAAAAAAAACAGGAAAAACAAAAAAATATCAGAATGCTCTGAGCGCACTCGGTTCAGAGCACGCTCATAATGCTCGAGCTCAGTTCAGTGCTCAGCTCTGAACTAAAAAAGAAAAACGCCTAATATGTATTGAATTTTTTATTATGAAAAAAGTAGAAAAGTAATTAAAATAGAAACCGTCAGTGGCCCACTGAAAATATCTAAATCGTCAGTTTGGACCGACGTCTAAAAAAGTTGAGCAGCCTTGGTTTAAACCAACATCCATAGAAAATTACCCTCCCTGGTTACTACCCCAGGTCGCCATTAACACAAAACTCTCCAAAACACGCAAACTCACATTCAACTCTATAATGAAATGACCAACTATTACCTTAGACGTTTTTTTTTTTTTTTTTTAAGTTCAGAGCTGAGCACTGAACTGAGCTCGAGCATTATGAGCGCGCTCTGAACCGAGCGTGCTCAGAGCATTCTGATGTTTTTTTTTCTGTCAAATGTGACTGGAAGTGTACTTGTACATGTGTAATCAGCTTTTTCCTTAAGCTGCTCAGAGCAGGCTCTGATAATGCTCTGAACGAAAAAAGAAACACAAATTTGAGCTCTGATGTGTCTGAGCTAAAAAAGAAACACAAACTTTTTGTATAACAGTTCAGTTTCTGCTCTGAACTAAAAAAGAAAAACGCCTATTGTAAACTCATGGGATATACTATTCACCGACAGATCCAAAGCGAAGTCTGGACTGGCTATGCAATAGTTGCAGCTAACGGCGAAGTGATACTTGCGGAAAAAATACCAAACTATTTCTCGACAAGTAAATCTAATTTGCATTAATAATATAAATTTAAATTGCATAAATATTGTAATAATAATAAATACAAACTTGTAACAAAAGGTGTTTCAGTATCAAATTAATACATAGGTACCACCCTCTTCTGGACAACCCAAAATTTATAGTGATTTCTTCGACTAATCCCGAAAAGCCCCTGACATCATTTAGTGTTTTCTAGCTTAAAGCTAAGTATCCTGCTCGCGCTAAATTTTATCTCCCATACAAAAATGTCTACAAAGATAAAATTTAGTGAGACAATTTAGCAAAGCAGTATCCTGTTCGCTCGCTAAATTCTTAACTTCATATAGATGGGCCGATGACAAGTCTCCACTCGTTAAGCTCGCGAAATAAATGTCCGGTACATTAAATCGAAGATAAATTCTGACAGAAGAAAAAGTTTGTGTTGTGTTGTTGCTCCCGGGTGAATTTACTATCTCAAACTATTTATTTATGTCTATTTCCCAAGCTGTGTGTAGTCAATATATATAGATTTTTTGGAGGAAACCGCACAAAATATTAGCGGTATAAGTAAAAGAAGGCGCAAAACCAAAATGACCTTTTCATGCGATGAAAAAATACTTTCAGCTGCTGCAGCAATTATAACATCTTCAATTCTTCAATATTTAAATATTGCAATGTCTTTGAAGTTTGAATTTCTTTTTACGTGTATAATTAAAATTACGTTTGCCGACATCTGTCATGAACATATGGTTTTTGTCCCATCTATCATATTTCAAAATTTAGCGACCATTTATCTTTGCTTGTGGAGAAACGGAGTGGAGACTAGGGACGCGAAAATTTAGCGCGAGCAGGAAACTTAGCTTAATAAAGCAATTGAGGGTATGAGTACAGCATATGAACAAATAACAAAAACATAGCGAACTTCTTCTTATCTAGGAAAGTACTCTCCATTCTATGCCCGATCTCAGCAACCCTACACTCTAAATTGAACGCATCAAAAGGCACTGTATAATGCACCTTACCTTACAAATGTCCCCGAATCCAAGATCATTGATGAAATTAAATCACTAGGTGTAAAAGACGTTTTTAAATTTAAAAAAAATTGAGGATGGGAATCATCGCGCAACAGGGCTGGTTGTCTTCAATTTTGATCTTTTCTATCAGCAAGCACAGTCAGTATGAGATGGTATAACGTCCAAGTAACTGAATATTTTCCCCAACTCAATGCGCTGCCAAACCTGTCATCTTCTGGGCCATACTACCAAACGTCGCCCCCGAAAAATGCACACTTATTTCATGCGCCAACTGAAATGATAAACACCCCGCTTCATCCAAATCATGCCAACGTTATCAACAAGCTAAGGAGACTCTTAAAATAAAGGCCGTAAGAAAATGTAGCATGCCTGAAGCCAAACTGATCTTAAAGGAACAATACTCCACCGCTCCCCTTCCATCTACATAGTCAGAATTTCAGGTAATTCCAAAGCACATACATCAACTGCTGCAGTAGTCGATATAAGTCAAACACGAGCACACAGCACGGTAATAAAATAGCCTATACATCACATCACAAACACATCACACCACACCACAGAAACTAATTGCGCTTCACTGACTGTCACAGTTAAACTTACGACGACCCTCTCTCCGTCCTGCTTGTAAAGCCCTCATGCACTAAGCACAAGGTTTGTTCCATTAATTTTGTAGTAAGAATGGAAAAAATAAATAAATTCTCTCACAGAGAGACACTTACAAAAAGGTTAGTGAACGCTTTTGAATTTATCTATGAAAAATTACAGAAACATAATTCAAAAAATCGGTACGAAAAGGGCTCCCAGAAATTACGCCAGAGAAAATAACTCTAATTTGAAAACGAGTTGTGTCTTCTTATAAATGAAGTATCATCTGGCATTCCCAGGTTCGAACCCCGCAAAAACCCAAAATTCCAACTTAGGGTTTTTTTCACTGCGCCAACTCTCGTCTGCGAGTATAACTGTCTTGAAAGAGCTTCTCAATTAGCCGTTTGGAATCGGCATAAAATTGTAGATCCCTTCCATTCATTCCTAAAATGAAGCTCACACAAAACGAATGGTTGTGAGAAGCTAGAGAAAAACGAGACTCAAGGGAAAAACAGAGACAGAGTATCTTACCCTATGTTAAAAAAATTTGCCATGCAGTTAGTTATAGACTAATGCCTGTGACACACATATGGTTTCGATACCGTGTGACGGATCAACTATCGACAAGGACTATCTTTCCGTCATAAATCCATAAAACCACTAAGCGCATACCGTCAGCAAGATCTCTTGCTGTCGACTCTGCGAAGCAGTTAGAGCATTAAGAGATTTACTCACAAACTGAAGGCTAGGAAGTGGGAGTTTGTTTACACAGTTTTCACCATGAAAATGGTGACATAATAAGCATAGGCAAATTACAAACTGCCGAAGCAGTAGCTGTATTAAGAACTATTTCTCTAATACAAAAAATGCACAGAAAGTTCATCATTTGCCCCGACAGCCTAAGTCAACGAGAGCGCTGATACCGCTGCCAATATTTCTCATCGCTCTCCTGTGTATAAATTCGACACCTACTCAAAGTTGGACCCAACCAGAATTACCAACCTCAACCTCGCTATTGATGTTAACATATATATTTACAATTGTATGTTAATAAATTATTATATTAATAATAATAAAACATGGTTATTTGTTAAACTGATGAACACTGCATACAAAATTAAAGTTCTTTGCTCACATTATTGAACAAAAACATTTGTTGCACTCTCAGTAATCTCATCTGGTTTGCAATTTAGAGAAAAGATACGTTTCACGTAACATAACGATAAGGCACGGTGTGGACGGCAAAAAATGTTTTCGCCGTCATCAATATTCTCGGAAACATCCCGATATGTAGATGATTATGTTATCATGCTGTGGGCTTAATTTCAACGAATGTCGAGGTATTCTGCATTGAAAGTTAAGACTTAGGTTCGTTCTAAAACAAAAATGGGTAGATGCTTTTTAAACTGTTATAGCACAGACATAGAAAATCTTCTGTTCCATCATATTTATATGGATTTAACAAATGAAATTAACTAAAATATATTATTCGACTAGAAAATATAAATACCTCTTCGTAGCCTTGGTTGTTGCACGGCATTGGGATGTGTGTGCTGTTGAGGTTGCATTAAATAAAACGAGGTCTGGCTATTTCCAACATGAGATCCCGTCGAATAAAGTCCACTTATAGATTGAACAGGTGTTTGTGGGGTATGTGGTCTCGAAGGATTCGGTGTGCTTGGACTCCTTGGGGTAAACGGCTTAGCAGAGGGATTAAGCACATGTGTTTTCTTTGTTATCGCAGGCTTCGGTGTCAACTTTTCTACAGCTAGCAAGTCCGAGTTACTTTTATTCGTGTTGTTATTAAACGATGTATTCATAATATTACCGCCGTTATTATTTGTGTTGTTATTATTAGTTTGCGAAGGTGTCCCTGAATCACTTATGTTAATGCCGGGAGATATTACTGGCGACGTTTGTTTTGCGACTGGCTGTGAATGATTTTGATAAATAGGCTTATCTTGCGATTGGCTAGGATGAACAAATTGAGCAGATTTTGGAGGTTGAGATATATTAGAATTTTCAGTCTGTTTAATGTTCACATGATGAATCTGGGCCTGTTGCATTATTTGTGTATGAATAGAGGTTTGGTTATGAGGTGAAGTGTGTTGAATAGTTTGCTGAGGCTGCGGTGGTGACAGAGATTGTTGAACCTGGTGGGTAGGGATGTTCGCGTTTTTATTTATGTTTAACGGAATTTGGTGCTGAACTGTCTGAGCATTTATTCCAGATAGATGAAAATCTTGTTGGAATTTTCGCAAATCTTGAATTTGATCTTCCCGACCTCGCATTTGTCTTTGTGGTAGAGGTTGTTGCGTGCCAACTTGTAAATTTGATGTCTGCTGTCCCATATGATTTGAATGTAATGGCGGAGAAATATTACTTTCTTGAACGTTTGCTGCAGCAGCTGCACAGTTTTGATTATGCGAAGGGAGTATCGATTTAGAGATCGTCATCTATAAAATAAATGTTTTATATTATTACGGATTTGAAATGACCATTAAAAAAATATATAAAATAAACTATGCAAAAGATGCAAAAGGTTCGCAGTATAAGCCTCTCAACAGTTAGTTCTATTGCTGGATTTGGTATAACTCGGAGAGTTTGTGTGACAAGTACCAGAATGCGTAAGTAAACTTAATTCATACTTTCTATGGAGGTCTAATTTAAGGATGCAGTTGATTTTATAATAAGATAGCTGGAAAATTTTATTTGGCAGAGTGATAACAAATCGTTTTGTGAAAAAAACATATCCAAGGAATATCAGCATATTAAGGTTTTTTTACTCAAGTCTATCTTGTCAACCAGAGAGTGTCTATGTAGTACCGAAATGATAAGTAAGTTGTTGTAGTCGTCGTTGTTAATGCTTGAGAAAAGGAGTTAGGTGGTCGTCGATTGTTATGGGAAGGGAAAAATATTGTATATTGGCAAATTGAATAAAATTAAGTCAAAATAAATAAAGTCGCCCTTTTAACTTCATTTAGAGTAGGAATTTAAAAACAAACAATTTAACACACAACGAATTTCCATGCCAAATTTGACGTTTCAAAATATTCCCAAAAACGTGTTCTAGTCTACAGCTAACATGTATGTATATTGTATAGTAATGAGAATAGATACTCGCGTATTAAAAATGTTAAAATTAAAATAAAATGTCATATATCACTGTTTTTTTTTGCAGTTCATAATAAAATGAATGGGATTCCCAAAGTGTGGCAACTGCCGTCAACAAAAATGTCTATACCAAGATAAGGATTGAAACTGATATTCCAAGCAAAAGCAAATCCCTTCAATTGTTTCCCCTTTCTCTACTCATCCAATTTTACTAAATCTTATATTTAGAATGAGCGTCGAAAGATTTTCAGTTATGGATGGTCCACTTTAGCATCCTACACTGGCAAACCCTTGAAGATAGAATATAGGCAGGATGATGATAAAATGACGCTATTTAATGGAGAAATGTGTGTTTCTACGACAACACTGCTTTAGGAACTCAAAATTATAACTTTTGTATTAGTTTCCGTTTTGTCTATCGACGGAAGGCAAAGTCATGCGTCATGCCTATTGAACTGCATATAATGTATGAACCAAGTTTAATAATAAAGCAATAAAATTATTCAATATATTATGAAATTAATGTTTCATACCTGTTGTGGACTGTATTCTACATAGCACTGAGTAGCATATGATCTCACAATTCGCTGTGAAGGATTTTTGGCTACATTAGACACTTCACCGTTTAACTTTGTTTGTGGCACATTTCCTTGATGCCTAAATGAAGTAGAGCTGAAAAAAAGAAATGTACAAATGTAAATGTGAAATTTATCATACATTTATTATCATGCCATTATCAAAATGGCACATTATACTAAACAAGGACCTCCCCAATAATTAACTATAGTCTGGCACGTAACGCAGACTCCACACTTAACAAAATAAACAAATCGAGTGGTAATAGAAACGGATTCTCATGTGGTATTCGATTGGCTTTTCAGATTCTGCGCTCAAATTACAGTTTTCCTGTGTCTAATCAACAGAAAAACGTAACTTGATCACTTTTTTGTTGATATTCGTGCCATTGGAATATGTGTAGCCTTCGACACGTTTTTATACTCGTTTTTCATTCACTGGTTAAATTTTATATTAAATCAAAGTTTTTTTCAGTTAAAAAATTTCCCGAAAAAATAAACGAACTGCACTAGTTGTCAAACTCAAACACATTTGAATTGGTAAACCTCCACAAGTCTTTCATAGTTGCAATTACATTTTTATTTGCAGTAGTAATTTTTGAGAAATAATTAAAAAACTGATTTATTTGAATTTTTTGAGAAAAACTAAATCCGGGATCATATTTAGAGCTAGCTGTACCCGCCCGGCTTCGCCCGTGCAAAATGTGGTTTCAGGACAGTTGATGAAAAAAAGACTTAAGAAATTTGCTGTCTTGTAGGGGGAACATTTTTTTTTTTTTTGATAATGGCTGGAAGGAAAAATCATCGAAAGACACTGCAGATGTATACCGCGAGGGATCCTTGGGCTGTAATGCTTTTTAAAAACTCGACCGGATAATTTACTTTAATAGTACTGCTCTCATATTCTGAGTCAAGTGCAGTGTTTTAAAGTAGCGCTAAAGCACTAAACGTTTGATACATCTACTGATTTCAACAGAGCGCGTACCTCTTGTGACAACGGGTAATGTTTGTCTGAAATCACCGTAGAACAAAAATGTAATTCCGCCGAAAAGTCTGCTATTATTTCGTTTATCTTGCATTGTTCTATTGATAATTTATTAGCCATAGTGCATTCGTCTCAGACTACAAACACGCAGTCTAGTAAGACTTTATCCCTGTGGCTATTTTTTTTTTTTTTTGGAATGGTACATACTGGGTTTTCCATGTGTTCCGCTTTGATAGGTATTTTGAACATTGAATGTGCAGTTTTGCCTCCTGGGAGTAACGTCGCAGAGATAAACTAAGCTAATAAAAGATTAATTAAAAAGATTTAGCCCGTACCTCCTGGAGCATCTAGAAAATACACACCACCAACGATTGTGTTTATATATGTTATGTTCTATAATATGTCTGGCTGCCTCGGGGATTGATGTAAATTCAAGACCCGAGTTTAAGAATGTTTCTTTATCCGTTCTGAATCTGTCTGAAAAGTGTTTATTTTTCGATAAATTCGACCAAGTTCGCGCAAAGAACCTGCTAAATCGGGGGCTGCCGATATTGAACCTGCAGGTGTAAAAATACATTTTATGCGTTGAAGTGTATAGTTACAGGTCAAACTTCGGATATTACGTCAAATTGTAGAAGAGGAGTTTGGATTTAGAGAAGATGTGAGGTTTTTAAAGCACTTCTCTTTGCCATTTTTTTTATTTCTCTACGGAATTTGGCGTTCGATTTTTTATACAATATGAATTTAACTTGATAAGAATGTTTTTTTGGAAATTCCGCCTTCATTTTCTCTCATCGGAGTGCCTTGAGCATAGGATTCCAACAGGGTGGACAAATTGACGCCTCCCAATTTACGGCAAATGTTCGAAATCATCCATCCAACACACTGCATCATGCAGCTATCACAGCCAATTTGAGAGTCTTTCGAACAACTCCTATTCTCAAAATTCTCACTGAAGCTGGATTAGGCCAGGTAACCGAAAGATTTAGTTACCTCACCGCACTACTTATACAAAAAGTCAACGCTCCAACGACAACGCCGATCCACACTGATGTAAAAATAATTCTAAAACATAACAATAACGAACGCGGATGTAGTTTCCTCTTCACCTACGCCTCAAAAACAGTTGACGGAACTTCTTTTGCTCTTGTCGACGAAAATGGATCAGTTGTCTCAAAGGCCTCCTTCCAACTTTCACATCAATCTTGACAGCTGAGTCTTTTGCTATCCTGAAGGACATCAAAGAAGTAAACAACAAAAAAGTTGTTATATTTACAGATAGCCTTTCACCAATTAATGCTGCTAAAAACATTAACAATAGTGTACCTATTATTGAATCCATTCGGGACCATCTTATCTCCAAAAACAACAATCTAAAACTTATTTTGATCCCAGGAAAGTGGCATTAAAGGCAACGAACACGCAAGAACCGCTAAAAATGTTCTAAAAATAAAAATGTTCTACTTCTACAATCGTAAACCTAAAAAACTACCTACTGACCACCTGGATATACAAAAGGAAAACACATTGAACCAACTATCCTAATATTTACGCCAAATTCAACCCAGAAGCTCAAATGACCCTGTACCCTACAAATGTGTCACATAAGAAAATAAAAGCCTATATCAGATTAAGGATGTTGCATACAAGAGTAACCCATGAACACCTCATCACAAAACAACGACCGCCACTCTGTCAGCTGGCTTTGGTTCGCATGCGTAGACAATATGCAACCACTCGAACTCGAAATTCCACGGGATAAGACATCAGCTGGACTTAGCTCTAAAACTCTTTAAATGTGTTTCCAAGATGTTTTGGTACATAATTTCTGGATCTGGGATAAGCGGTTGCAGATGAATGTCTTCCACTTTAGCGGAGGAGCTCTGGTCCAGCATAACGTGATCAATGAATTGGTCCACGCATTAAGATCCGCTGCTTCCAACTTCAGAATTTTTGTCGTATCATGAAGTAGTTTGGCCAGTAGCACAGCTCCACAAAGTTCCAATCTGAGAAGTGTGATTGTCTCTAAGAGTTCAACCTTCGTCTTCGCCATCAACAGGTGCATATGGATTTACCTATTTCCCTCCACGACTCGCAAGTAAAGAGCCGCAGCATATGCTTTTTCAGAAGCATCGCTGAAACCATGGACTTCTAGCTTCGAAATGTTTTTATCGGTGTTGATCCAACGACGAATCTGGACTCCTTCGATCGCTGAAAGTTCTCTTCAAAAAGCTAGCCACTCTTTTTCCAATTTTGCCGGGATCCGTTTGTCCCAATCCAGTCCCCTTCCCCATAGCTGCTGCATCATAATCTTGGCCTTGGTTGTGCAGGGTGAGATCCACCCCATTGGATCATACAGCTTAGCTATCGCAGATAGAATGGACCGTTTTGTTACTTCAGCATCGTTAACATCTGTGACCTGGAATGAGAAGACATCAGGAACTGACAGCTACCTAATACCTAGTGTTTTGACGTCGCTAGTTTCAACCAATTGTAACGAAAAGTCGACTCCTCTTTCACTTGGCGGTATATTTTGCAAAACTTGACATTGAAGTGCTGACATGCTTACGAAGATGGAAGCCAACTGCAAACCACACAGGTGCGACAAATTTTCAGCATTAGTACATTGGGTCGGAAGGAGCCCAGTTAGGGACTTTAAGACGAGAGCCTGCATTCAGCTTGCAAAGCTCGTGGTCAATGACCCGATTTTGATATCGACGATCTTGGTAGATGCTCCACTGCTGACCTCCTCTAACCCACTAATCTTACTGAATGTCCATCTAGTTTTCAGATTCAACCTCTGAACAGCTGCCTCTGTTATAAACGATGCCTGCGAACCACTATCAATCAATGCCCTCAACGTCAAATAACTGTCATTACCAGCCTTTACGCTGACTTACGCTGTTAAAAGCGAAACTTGCGAGTTGGTGTTGACGTGGTGAGCTCTATAGTTTTGACTAGTTGATGGAAAATTGTCTTCAATCTGTGATTGTACGTGAGGCTGGTTCTGAGTATTTTGTTGAGTGCCCTGGCTTTGGCAGTTGTTGGTCGTTGTAGACCAGTTATTCGCACTATATTGTTGTATTTGGGTTGAATGAGGGACAAATTGGGAAGCATTAGGATTAATATTTGAATTGTTTTGTGGGATGGGATGTAACAAAGAGCTATGACGGTGTTTACAGTGGCAGCAAGACTTTGAGCTGGGGCATTTGTCCTTAAAATGACTGTAAGCAAGGCATTCGCACAGACGCGGGTATTGAAAACGGTTTGTTTTCGTTGGACATTTCTAAAAATCTCCGACACTCCCACAACGAATGTGGTTCTTTCTGGCAGACCTTACAATTTATTTGTTGTTTCTGTGTCTGCCGAGTATGGAGAACTTGTGTTGCTGCTTTTGCTTTGTTTCCGTTTTCGTAAATGACTGTTACTTCACAGCTTTCAAAGTACGGAACCTACACTGTAAAAAATCAAAAAATTCTTTCGTTTTCGCTAGCTCCTTACTACTACCTAATCTCTCTTCCCACAGCTGCTGCGTCATGTTGCATAATTTCTGTAGAATCACAAAAATTAATTTGGCATCCCAATGCTTAACTGGTACCCCTAAATTTTCCAAAGAGTGGATAATCTCCTTAGATGTATCCAGAATCCATATGATGTTATCCGCTCACATTGCATTTCAAAAAATTCAACTTCTGTACATCTGATAATGTTGTGTAGGTGTGAACCAGAGATATAAACATATCGTGAAAAGACTCAACTACCAGAGAATGTGGGCAAGGTGATTACGGGTAGCTTTAACTCGCTCGCCTTTGCATCACTTGTTGAAGTGTTCTTATTTTTGGCAGAAATAATCGGACATTCCCTTGGTGTCAATTTGTCGATGGCATCTAACACTTCTGTCCTATAATCAGCGTAGGTTTCTCGAATGTTTTCGTATGCTATTTGCAAATCATCCACACTCAGCTCAGCTGAGTCTCTCCATCATCTCGATGCGAGTTTTGAGGTAATTACGTTTTGCTAACCTCGATTTATCAGCTTAACTAAAATTAATCCTATCTTGCTTAGTACTAGCGAGAATGTTTAATTGCAGTTTTCAATTATATTTAAAACACAAGAAATAAGGAAAAAATTGTAAAATTTGCAGAACTCACCTGCAGACAAAAAAAAAATATTGCAAACGGAGATGGACGACTTGTGCTGATTTGAGACTTATCTGCAAATTGTTGTTGTAAAACACAGCAGCCGACAGCAAACAAAGAAATCGGACCATAGCAGATAAAGCATTCAAATATCTTAGATTAGAACCTGTTTTCAATGGACCGCATCATTTACACAAAAGGAATTTACCTACCCTAAGAGAAAGTAGTTTTAGGTATAATTTCAATTCAGAGGCATCGCATGGAGTCACTGTCGGCAATGATGTTACGAACACTTTTCGACATAAATGTGTTGAACACAAAACTTATACTTATTGAATAATAAAATATTACATACTTATAAGATGTATGGTCGATTCTTGACCACAAGCGGTACTAGTAATAATAATTATAGTTATATATATAGTTGGCGCAACAGGTCTGTAGAGACCCAAGGCCTAGCTTCTCACAACCATTCGTTTTGTGTGAGTTTCATTTTTGGAACGAATGGAAGGGATCTACAATTTTATGCCGATTCCAAACGGCTAATTGAGAAGCTCTTAAGACAGTTATACTCTCGGATGTTTGTCAGACGTTCGCGAGAGGCGGCGCAGTGGAAAAAAACCCTAAGTTGGAATTTGGGTTTTTGCGGGATTCGAACCTGAGCCCCTCGCTTAGTAGTCCAACACACTAACCACTAAGCCACTGCGCCTGCAAAAATAATTATAGTTATCATCATTAATAACAGTTTAACAATAATTTCAGTGCACAACGGGTGGTCTCAAATTATGATTTACTTACCTCGACATTAATGGTGAATAGCCTTGATTAATTGCAAATGATGCTGTCCCTTGTATTTGCACCGTTTGGTAATTTGTAAGCTTTGTATTATTGGAATTGGTTTGCAGAACGTTCGTACCAGAATTACTGGTTGTAGGAGGAGGCCGGACTAATTTAGTGGTAGTTTGCAACGCCTTTCTCTTGGGAATTGGGACGAATTTTTCCGGTAAAATATTATTATTTCGCTGTACCATTGATGATGTATGCTGGTTTGAATTAATTGTGTTCATAACATTTGCGCTTTGATTGCGTGGATGTACAATATTTGTTGTATTCGTTTTATTGCTTATATTGCACTCTTCTCTATTCGGTTCAATTGGCCGTTCTACAGCTGCAAATAAAGATTCCTCATCACCATTCTCTAAATCCAAGCGTTCTCTGCATATTGGATTCTTTTCTATTTCTTGTGCCAACTTTTCTGCTTTAGCTTCGGCTTCTTTAAATTCGTCTGTTTCTCGCTTTTCAATTTGAACGGTATAATCAGATAGAGAATCATCAAAAGTCGATTGAACTCCAAAGGTTGTTTCATTCTTCATAAACATTTCATTAGCGTCCCAGCCGTTTGCACCACCATCTAAATCAAACTCAACTTCGCCATTCATTCCTGACGGATCCCATGGCTCGAGTTCCTTTTCATCCAGTCGAGACACTAGGGAAGTGTATAGTGTTATTAAAAAAAAAAAAAAAAAAAAAAAAAAAAAAACATTTTTAACTTTTGAATCGCATACATACCAAATTTTTCTGAAATTGCATTATCAGTTTGGAAAGCACCGCCAGTAGCATAATTCGGGTCGAACTCTTTTGCCACAATACTGACAACATTGTCAGATGTAAATATCATACAGTTAGGAATTGGCTTTCCCTCATCAAATGTATTTATGTTGCTTTTAATGCAAAATGGAAGTTCCAATGCAACCTTAAGTAAAAAAATAGGAGAAAATATAAATATTATAAAATATAAAAAAAAACTGAATGAACTTACATCAAAGTTTGGAGAAAACGTACGAAAAACTCCTTCATACACATTTCCAGATTTTAAGTGTACTTGAACTAAATTACCAACAAGTGCCGTTGCAGCATGCATAAAATAAGTATTATTATAAACGCCTTGAGCTTGAACTGACTTTCCTTTAGACTGGCGATTATCAGTGGGGTACCTAAAATATATGCTCGGAAATTGTTAATACAGGTCATCATCAATAATCGTATAGGTATGTATGGCAGATTTGATACTACTTTAACATCCTTGTAAAATTGTCAAAGGTTTCCTTATCAATTGAAAGTAAAACGATTGCCGCATATTAAATAAGGAACTTATATTACATTCGAATTTATAGCTTACTAGCTGACCCAGCGAACTTCGTTCCGCCCAAATTCATTAATGTACCTAATAAAAATAATAATTCTGAGCATGCAGAATGCACGTGCTGCTTTATGAAATAAATGAAGTACATATTATAGCAATATCGATGGGTTTGCTCACACGTGAGCACGCCATATACAATTGACCATGTGAGAAACATGGGAATTGAATTGATGCCACAAATATCCAGCGATTGTCCTTGCGACTATTTGTCATAGTGAAAGCGAGGCACACGGAAAATTTAAGTCGCTCAAATACGAATGGCAAATCGTTCTGAATAAGGGGATTCCGCTGAATGAAAATGTTGGCATTCGAATTTTTCCCTCAAAATCGTTTGCTGCATGACATTCGATTTGAGATTCTTCACAATCAAATCAAATGCGTTCCGTTGCAAACTTTCGGAGCATTTAGGTTGCGCAACAAAATTATAACTGAGCCGACTTTCAATTTCATCCTATCTTTTAAATACAGTTATACGAATAAAACAAAGAAAGAATCATGAAAATTGGCCCAGTGGATATCGAGTTATAATTATATTATATTTATGTAGATATGTGGAATAGATAATGTAAAGGGTTTTTTTTAAATAAAACAAAAACGGTTTTGGATATCAATGAAATTCTTTATTCCTGTGAAAGTACGTTCGATGCCATTATGTATGGAACTCGATTTCTTTTGCATGGCCACCACGGGCACGCTTGCAGAAGTCCAGACGTTGAACCCAATTTTCGACGGTTTTCAAGCATAAATCGGCCGATACTGCTGCAATTTCACGTAGTTCATCAATCGTCGCTGGCTTGTTGGCATAGACCATATGATTTGACGTAGCTCCACAGGAAAAAGTCTAACGGCGTCAAATCGCACGACCGAGGCGGCCAAGCGACTGGACCATTTCGTGAGATAACACGTTTTCCAAACTTGGTTTCCAATAAATTGATTGTGACATTCGCTGTGTGGCTTGTGGCGCCGTCCTGTTGGAACCACATGTCTTCCAAGTCCATATCATCCAATTGGGTTATCATTGAACGGTAGCGATTCCCATTCACAGAACGTGCCGGTCTTGATCATCACGGAAGAAGTCCGGCCCAATGACGCCGCCGGCCCATAAACCACACCAAACCCTAATTTTATCGGGATGCAATGATAACTCATGGAGGACATGTGGATTTCTGCCTGACCATTACTGCATATTTTGTTTATTGACGAAGCCATTCAGCCAGAAATAATGACGACCATAAATTCGACGTAGCGCTCTTAACGTATCGCACGCAGTTTTCACAAATCACTAACATACCTTTGAAATAGCCAAAATACGGAAAGCAAACGAACGAAAAGGGTGCAATTGAAATTTTGAATACAACTGGAAAAACAGAACAAAACACTTAACGATCTAACAAAACAATAATAATAATAGTAAATTTAAAAATTTTATTTACAATTAATTTGACTTTCTTTCAAATGTTGTTTTATTTTTCTTTCTTGATTTACAAAAGGGTACAACTTCTTTATCAGTACACATTAGTTAATTCATTGCCCCCCCTCCTCCGTGACCACACAGCCCAAATTATCAAATCACAAAGAACATATATACTGTGCTATCAAATGGAATGACCGCCTACAGCGCCACCTGTTGAGAATTTTTAAATTTTTCTTTTTTCCTAAACCTTCGCGGAGTAATTACGAACAAATCCGCAGAAGGAAGTATCCAATTTGGTCCAGTCGTTTTCGAGTTTTAAGCATCCGAACAAACCAAGATCCATTTTTATATATATAGATAACTATGTCAACTGAAATTAAAAAAGCTCATGCCAACAAGTCAAGGTTTCTTAGGCGTCAGTCAATATGTGTTTTTATACATAAACGATATAAACCTGTTAAACAGTGATACAAACTGAAGCGAATATCTCCCACCAAAACAGTCCCATCCCTTTCCAACAACATCCATGCCAGCATAAATGGGATGATTAGTGTCTTGCTCAAGATTTCCTAAAATCTCCTCGGTTGTAAGAGAACAGTATTTACTTCCTCTATCTAAGCCCAAAGAAACAGCAATTGGCTGGACAATACTAGAGCACAGATAGAACATGTATTCTTTCTTTTTATTGTCCAGTCGCCAATGTTGTCATTTTCCCCGATTCCTAGATCAAATTAGATATCATCATCAACATGCTAAATATATGAAGGTATTCATTTACTCCAATGGACCATAGGAGGGGAGGAAACAACACAACACAATTTAGCATTGACATTTCTACTGTCAACCATGTGCTTTATTCATTTACATAGATAGATAGATAGATTAGGTTTAATGTTGATAAAAATCACTTAGCATGGCTATGCCGTCTGCCAGTTTGACATTTTAGTTACATATTTTTTTCATTTTAACTTTAAAACAGATCTAACGTTTAAAAAAAAGTCGTAATTAAATACATAGTATAGATACTCTATAAACAGTATTAAAAGACTTCGTTCAAGATTTGAGTTCTATAGATTATTGCAACACTATAGAAATTGTATTAATGGCTTACATCTCTCTCGCAATTAAAGATCTCCAAAATTTCAGCTTCCGACTTCGAATCTCTGGCGAGAAAAGCTCTTCTGATCTCCTTCATGATCGGGCATTTCCCGATAAAATGTAAGACATCTTCCCTTTCAGACAAGTTTCAGACAAAATCTGCAATAGACTGGTAAATCCTTTCGATGTGGATTAAAGTTAAGTCCCATCCAGTTCTCCCCTTATTTTGAATAGGTACATCAGAAATTTTGCCTATTTTCATTATGGAAATAGTTTAGTTCACATAAATTATGTTGTAATTCATTAGGGACTTGACAACTTGACTATTTTAAGTGTGAACGCACCCTTATGTGGTATTCGATTGGGCTTCTTCAGATTTGATACTATCGCAGGGCTCTGGATACTGTGATACTCGACACTCTAAAATGATACCCTTGCTTTAGGAATCTATTATGTAAAATAATTCTGTAGAAAATGTAATTTTACATCCCTATTTAACGAATAAATTGCACATCTCTAGGTCTGTCAAATAGTTTCATTTTATAATTATCTATCCGTCCGCATAGCATTGGGGACGTTCGGATACCTAGTTTATGAAAACGTCAACTAGATTTATCGGGATTAGGTATCTGAAGGAGTTGACTAGGCAACTTGAATTGTTTTTTTATTCTTGCGGTCAGCGTTGCCTTTGTTTGATTTTTCCCTTTTTTATTTGGAAAACGCCCTTCAAATGTCTATAAAAAATTATTACTTTCAAATAAGTACATATAAAATGTAACACTGTTGCCTATCACACCACTTTTATAGTATTATGCGAACTAATGGGTGTTAAATATCGTGCGAAAATTCAAAATTTGCAGAGGAGCTTTAGAAAAGACAATTTTTTCTCTCACCGGTCCTTTTTTCGACTCTTCAGAATTCTGCCACGGCCACTCTGTTTATTTTAAATTTGACTCTTCGAAATGTCAACTGAGTATGTAGGCAGGATTTTCTTGACTAGATTTGTCGGCTTCCCCTATATAAACGTCAACTGCAAAAACTAATCACGTGTCCACTCTGGGCCAATAAAACTGAAATACATCTAGTCAGACAGCTGTCAAACTTGCTAAACTAGGAATCCGAACGTCCCCATTAATGCGAATAAGGAATAACTTAATAAAGAATTTGTTTAAAAAAAAACTGTAGCAAATTCATTTAAATATACTTTGGATATTCTTTGCTTAGAAATGATACCAAAAAAAAATTTAAAACGACAGCACTGTTCATGTACCTAATCGAACATAAAAACGTCACTTGCTCTTTATTGTGTTGATATTCGTGCGACTTGAATATGTGTAGTCTTCGACACTTTTCTATGCACTTTCCATTCACTGGTTAAATTTTATATTAAAACATTCAAAATTTCCGTCCCGATTGATTTCTAAGTATTTTTACATTAATAATTTACAAAAACAGATTTTCACCCGATGCAATGCCTTTCTTTGGTGTAGAAAAAATTCAAGAAAATGTAAAAAAAACTCCACCAGTTGTCAAACCTCAATGCACTTGTATTGGTAAATATGGAAAATACAATTAATATTAGGGCCCCGAACAGCAAGTCTAAAAACTCAAAATCCCAAGTTTGAAACAAATCCGAACAGTCGTGTGCGTCGCCATGCAATGGAACAAATAATGCAAGCTGAATATATGGCAAAACAAAATGTAAAACAATTGAGGCTTAAAATATGTTTATAAACGATTGCTTAACATATAACACATAAATATATGGAAATAATTATGGACAGAAAATGTGATACAAATTTTGAATTCCAAAAATTGTAAGAATAATATCAACTACATAATATCACCTTTCTAGTCACCGACTAGCTTTCGTGCTGTACTCATCATTGTCGATAGCCTTCTCTCTTCCGTGCACAAGTACTCTTATCAATCTCTAAAGAAACAACAACTTTGCTTTTCCCTTTTACTCTCAAATAACTGGGTAATTGAAACCTTGAATGTAGTGTTTTCTAGCTTTGCAGTATGGCCTCAGGGCCATAATTAATCCAAAATTATCTCCACATTTCCATAATTTAAATACAAACACATTTGCAAAACAAGGTGTAGGTTTTCCTGTTCACACATCTATACCGCACATAACTCTTGTTATTAATTCAGGTAAGGGTAACAAAGCTTACAAAAAAATTAGTTATCAAAATTTCACCTAAAACATAAATCCAAATGCTACATCCAAGAAACAGTGGGCTGGTGTTAATGCACAACTATATACCACAATCAATAAAATGATAAACTGCGCAGCTCGTGATGTATCTGCAGAACCAAACACCACATCTTATCCTCCAATCAAAAAAGACTTTAACAAATTTATCAATCCACATTACGAGCAGAAACTTAAACTAATGTGGAACCAATACTCACACCTATACTCAAACGTTAACCCGAATAGGGACCCGGCACATACCCAACTAAAACGACAACTCAAATGAACAGGTGCTTTCTGAGGCTTCGGCTTGAACACACACAATTTTCCCGGAACTATTTGCTCCACAAGGAAAACCCACCCAATTGCAACCTCTAACAAACCGTTCGTATCTAAACAACACTTCAATTTTTAATGTCCCAAGGTAAAAGAAATCTGTATCAAATTGTTTCATAGAAAACTCATCGAAATATTAGCAGTACCATCAATTACAATAGTGTTCATAAGTTAGGAAGTGAAACAAAGATTGACGGGAGGGTGTAGGGAGGAATCACGACTTGGCTAACACTGAACTTTATTTAGCCACACATTAGTCTTTGGCCCGTTTGCTGATACTACTCATAGCGATTTAAGTTACACAGTTTAAAAAAGTAGCCCATAAGGTAGATTTTTCAATGCTCCCGATCGTCCCCATACTATTTCTTTATTTAAAAATATCAGCCAAAAGCCCCTGTAGTTAGTGCTGTAAATTTTATTTGTATGTATATTGTAAATTAATTTTACTTATTTATAAATATTAATAATAATAATAAACAGCTTCTTTAAAATCGAGGAACAATATAAGCGACGCAAATTTTTCATAAGTTTCTACGTATGAAAAATATTGTGACAAAGATTAATCTTATGGAATTAGAGAGCACTATAAACACAGCATATTGCATACACTATGCTCCTCCAATTTTAAAGCAAAAATTAATATTTTTTTCTGCGTTATTAAGTATACCAAAAGCTTTTTTTGGTTTTTAGAAAAAAATAATTTCATAAATTGCATTTAAACACAGTCGCTGCACTATGGGCGCACTGTTCATGTAGACCAGTTTACCGCCTCCGCTCTTTCAAATACAAAACACGTCTCTGCATTTTCAATCGACTTGTTAAATGTTGTTTTAAATAAACTGATACAGTGGAAAATTGACCCAAAAATGGTCTATTTCTATTGTTCTATTGAAAAATAGCAGAATTCTGCATATAGATATGTAGAAAAACTAGTTGCCCACAAAATCTATCTCTAGACAGTGACTTTGCTAACATAAAAAATGTTACTTCATTAAATATTCTAGTTAGATTTAATTTTAATGAACATCGTTTTAACCTTAAGAAAGGCCTAACTACCAGAGTAAAAACGATAAGGTACCTCGCTTCTAAGAATAGTTTCTGTCACGTAAATTCTTTGATTAACATCAGCAGATCCACTATACTGTTTCTGATTTTGGACTAAGTATCTATGGGAAATGAGCTCAGTCGTCATTTAAACTCATCCAACCCACATACCATTCGGAAATAAGAACCAACAAAAAAGCCTTAGAAGCACACCGATTACGAACATCTGCTCTGGAACAACAAAAAAAATTATCAACGCAATTTTTTGTATTTATTGCTTAAATTTTTGTTTCCAGGGCAAGATGAGGGGACAAAATTTGTTTACCACTGAAAAAACTTTACAAGTAATCGATCTGGCCCAATCAAAATTGAGACACATCGTCTTATTAAACAAGATACTTGATCGTCCCTGACTGTGATATTTCTTCTCCTCCCATTACTGGTTCTGAAATGCAGAAAATAATTTGCAGACAACGAAAACTCTCGTCAGTCGGCAGGTAGCGCTGCATGAGCACCAAACGTACCTCTGCCAAAATGCTCGTTCGCACTATCTGTTCGTTTTTTCTTCAGTTAAACTAACAAATACGATGGCAAAATTACGTTATCTACAACTGCTTTCACCTCTTTTCACCATTTAAATTTTGTTATATTTGTCTCGCAACTTTTCTCTTTTTTCAACACGTATTTTACGGTCAATAAGTTTTGTCAACGTATTTTGAGACAGCATTAACCGACTCGAGTCATTCGTGTGATCGTCAAAGTTGTATGCATTGACACTGTGACCATTGACGGTGAGTTAACCATTCATTTTCTTTCGTCACGTTAAGGAGTCAACTCATTATCTTATATCCCTGTTCCGAGTTATTTGTTGTTAACTGGAATAATTATAGGTAATTATTAATTTATTTACTTCGGACACCACACGTTGTTTTAAGTTATTTCAATATGGATGCCCGTTGATATCTTTTTCTTTCTATAAGTTTCTATTATGTTACCAACAAAAGTAACAAAATTTACATGTTTTGGAACAGGGCCTATGTAGGTAGATAAATTTCGAGATGTCAACTTGAGTCTTTAGCCCGGATTTTCTTGACTGATTAGCGGACTAAGCCTCCGCCATCGTTAATAAAATTGGTGATGTGACAAATTAAAACCAACCCAAAAGAGAACAAATGCCTTGAGACACACATAACCAGAAATCCTAACTTCCCCATTAGTAAAGTATTTACTAACGCAGCAGAGCAAGAAGTCCAACTTGATTAAATCACACATTTATCTATGTTCTAGAAAGACGCATTTTACCTGTCTTGATCTAAACGAAACATTGCCGCAGAAAATGACAGCTAATATGCAATCTCAAACAACCGACGACTGTAATCCCAATACATATTTATAATCAACACAGATTTTTAAGAAAAATTAATAAATTACTCAAAAGGAATTTTATTGTCCTAGTCCACAAGCATCTCCCAACATCCAACCTTACCAATTGCTTAGAATTGGTTCCACTAACAATATTCTTCTTGTATATAATCGTTAGATTTAATTCTTAAGCGATACAAATATTTGCACACTTTAGATCTGTAGTAATTTAAAAATGTAATCCAGCAATCTTTGTATGTACATATCCCTTGAAAAAATGTATTTAAAAAAGAGATAGATATGTACTCTACTATAAAGGAACTAAAAGCATAACCTAATTAAGAGCGTATGAAAATATGTTTCTTCCCACAAATTTTTAACGTAATGGGCGGATTTAACTATTACAAATTTTGGTCTATACATGTACGTAAAATGTATGTTTACGATATGTATTATCCTCAATATATCAATTTTATATAAATAAAATATTAGTTATTATGTCAATATTTATAGAGAAGAACCGATTATAATTGCAGAGTACCTACATAATGTGTAAATGACCATGTAGATATAGACCCATATCTATTAATATATGTGCAAACATATTATACATATGTATTATATTCATAGGTAGCTGTGAACAATTATTTATATTACAACATTATACTAAATATTGTAGTACCTTGACAAACCAGCGGGACGACTCTTCCTTTTACTGCCGTTCATCACGTTAATTAGTTTTTATATCTAACAATATCAAGTCAAAAAAGTTTAAAACTGAAAAACTTGTTTTTTTTTTGCAAGATTTACTCTAAAGTTTTTAAAGTCGCAGAATTTCTATAGATGTACTACAGTGCAAGATCTGGAGTTATAAGTATACGGGTTTTCAAACTTGCATATAACTTTCTTTACAGATTAGTGAGAAAAAATTAACAAACTAACAACAATTATTGCTTCCGAGAACTGCACACATACTTTAATAAATCTATATTTTGCCACAAATATTACAACTGACACATCAATTAAACTTTAGACCAAAAGATAAAACTAATAGAGGCTACAGTAGGGAATAATCATTCCAATATATGACAGATAGAACACTTTCCAGCAGTGAAACAGTAACCCACAATCATACATTCCAAAATTTGATATATAGTACTTTCCAGTAGCCTGTAACCGTAGACAGAGATGAATGATTAAAAGAGATGGATAGTTTTCGTACGTCTATCCCCCCAAAACCCATTTATTTACACTGTTGTTTGTGTAATTTCAACCCGTCTGTGAATATGTGTGATCAACAAACAAGCATGTCGCTAATGGCCGACCGCGAGTCATCTTGTTTTTATGAGCATCGCGGTGTTTAATTTTTCTGTTTTGTATTGAATTTGTTTGGTTTTTGTGGAGGTTTTGATTAAAATGAACAAAATTGTGAAATACACAGTAGGGAATACCAAATTCTTGCATTAAAGTCCAATTCATTAACTCACATAACTATAAAAGAAATGAGCAATTTGGGTGACTGCATGATTTTTTGGGAAAACAGCTTGTCGGCACCCGCCCTTCCACTGCAGAGTTATGTATCTCTGTATTCCATTATCTTTGCTCTGAACTAAAAAAGCAAAACGCCTAATGAATTTTTCGGGAAAACAACTTTAAGGCAGTCGTCTTTCCACTGGAAAGCTATACATCTCTGTAAATTTAATTATCTTTGAGTCTGACTTTGCTGAACTTGTCAACCAAAAAAAAAAAAAAGGATTAGCTTTGGCAATTGGCATCAAGTTTTAAAGTGGTCGTAGTCGTAGGAAGTACCGCCGGGCAAGCTTTGTTCTAAGGTATATTTTTTGATATTTAGGCGGTTACAATCATGGTGAGTATATTTTTATGTGTAGATGTAAGCGCCTAAATATTTTAGCCAATGAATACATTTTAACTTGGTGCTTTGCAGGACGTTTTTCTCATGATTCGAAGACATAAAACTACTATATTTACTGATGCTAAGGAAAACACATCTGTAAACGAATTGAAGAGGATGATTGAAGGTAGATTCAGTCTTCTTTTGTCAATTGGTTATAAACATACTTATTTATTTAACCTTAGGTATTCTAAAAGTTAATCCAGTGGACCAAATCTTATTCAATTACGATAATGACCCGATGGACAATGACAAGGTCTTGCAAGACTATGGTATTACTATGTCGACTGCAAAAGCTCAAGCTCCAGCTCAGCTTGGATTAGTTTTACGGTAAGATGCTGAATTTATAAATTAATACAACTATAACCAACGATTCAATATTAGTTAAAATATGTTTTTTCCTATTTGCCTTAAAGCCTGTCGACTAGACAGCCAGAGTTGAAAACCCCTTTGACCCACCTATATAACTGTTTAGTCGCAACAGTATTTGCTTTAGGATTATTTTGAAAATAAATATTTCGTACCCAGTTCATGTTAATGCGCCCAGACCGATTAAATAAATAGATATCTATGACATTTCTGAAATGTTTTTGTCAGTCTGGACTTCAATGAAACATAATATAGGAAATATTTTTTGCTCCGCAAATTCCACGTATAGTGAGGGTTAATTCTTTCAAACTATATAGGAAAATGTTGAGAAGGGAATGGCTTAATTAGGATGTGATTAACATACTCCAATTGTATGAACGGAATATTCGTCTATTTTTGTTAGGTTAGGTTAGACGGGATGGGAGAGAGTGGGGTCTTTCCCTTGAAAAACGGGATCGAGACCATAGTGACTTGGATACCTTCCCTTATTATTAGTTGCCTTATAGTTCAGGTCTGGATTTACGAGAGGCATTATAAGGATCAAAATGATGTCCAGCTATGCTATTGGGGTGCTGTTAAACGAACCTGTTATGGAGTGTCTGCCTTAGAATAATGCGCTGATGTGATGAGCTGCTCTTGTTGCAATGGATCTTAAAACCAACCATCTCTTCATTCACTTGCAGTGATTGACAGATCTCGGCCATCAGCCTTTCATGAAAAAGATATGGTCGGCATAATCCCGGTGGCCATTGGATATCATATCTCTCAGATGTTTATAAGGTGGCAGTCACTACATTGTCTATCGCCAGTAAAAACAGGATCGATGACAGAATATCCCGTTGTCTCACTCCCTGACACACTTCGAAAGATCCGGAAAGCTGTCTATTATGTAGAACGAAGCATCTTGTGTCTTGATAGGGCTCCTATATAAAGGCCATGTTTGGGTCGGGTTCAACTAATCGCGGAGAATTCGTCCCCAGCCAAATTCCCCACCTAGCGCCATCTTCATCTCCACTCTGCAACCATCAAACGAGTATTATGTTGAGTATTCTGGTAAAGTTTCTTTAAATAGGTATATCTATTTGTTAAAATTTTAAAGATATTTATGCTGGAACGAGGTAGGTTCAACATCTTTATAATATTAGGTAGACGATATAAGGGTTGGAAATGCTTTGTGTTTGTTGTACGCGAATGGAGTTATAAGATTTCAGGACGGTAAATATTAAATTAATTTATTTATCAAGCTAAAACAAAAAGATTTCAGAGCACTTTTGCGAATCTAGATATTTTCTAATGTGGTATTCGATTGGGCGCTCTCAGAGCACTTTTTTTGCCCTCAGAGCAATTTTTATGTTCGATTTTGCCCTCAGAGCAATTTTTATGTGCGTCTAGTACAAAAAGAGCAATCTTTTTCAGATTTCAGAGCACTTTTGCGAATCTAGATATTTTCTCATGTGGTATTCGATTGGGCGCTCTCAGAGCACTTTTTTTTTGCCCTCAAACCAATTTTTATGTTCGTTTGGTACAAAAAAAGCAATCTTTTTCAGATTTCAGAGCACTTTTGCGAATCTAGATATTTTCTCAGATTTGCTTCAGATTTACCAATACAAGTGCATTTGAGTTTGACAACTGGTAGACTTTGTTTACATTTGCCTGATTTTGTTCTACAGCAAAGAAAGGCATTGCATCGGGTGAATCTATTTTCGTAAATTATTTATGTGCAAATATTTAGAAATCAATCGGGACGGAAATTTCGGATGTTTTAATATAAAATTTAACCAGTGAATGAAAAGCGCATAGAAAAGTGTCGAAGACTACACATATTTAAGTCGCACGAATATCAACACAAAAAAGAGCAAGAGCGTTTTAATGTTCGATTAGGCACACGAAATCTGAAATCTGAGGGCAAATCTGAAAAAGCCCAAACGAATACCACATAACATATCCGCTGATCTGTCAAATGTCATATGGAAATCAGTAATGCCCTATCGTTCGATCGGACACAATTTTCGGCACTTTTTTTTATTACGCTTTCCATTGTTTTGTAATTCTACTTCACAATTGATTTATGAGTGCATTTGTATCGTAATAAAATCCCTCTCAAATTATTCAATATACGGAACACAATTTATTAAAACTGTTGGAAAAAGTAGGTATGAGCCGTCGAAGCGTAAGTGAACATTTATTTAATTCTGTTTGCGACGACTCTCAGGAGATCCCAAACTTGTACACAATTTATTTTTTACTTAGCTGCCATTCGTTGCTTGCAAACTATTGGAAAGCACAACCAATAAAAATGCAAGCACTAGAGGACAAACAAGACAAAGCAGCGAAAATCATTAACCATTTCATTTAATCAGAAGTGTGTTGAAATAAATAAATATATGCACAAAGATATATTACATTCTTATGTGTTTAGAATGTTCAATTTCGTATTTCAACATTTACAATTTACTAAAATCAATTTATTATTATGAACGCTCAAGCTGAAATTCAATACCGTCGACACTTTTCTAAGCGATTTCCATTCATTGGTTAGATTTTATAATAGCCGTATTTTATTATCAGCGTGATCTGATCCGAATCAGATCATGAAAATAAAACAATACGGATCATAGAAAAATTTTATTTTCGAGTTGTGGCAACAGTTGCTTTCAAAACACAAGGGGTAATGTATGAGCATTACAAACTTCATATTGCCACCAGCCATATTGCAAACTTTCTGTACAACGTGACGTCACAATATGATGACAATTGACATGACATTTCATTTGCTTGTGGGTGGTGTTACCATATGAATCAAATTAATAATTTTTATTTTTGGATATTGTTTTTAAGGAAAGTAATTTAAAATTCTGTGTTAAAAAATGCAACAAATAAACAATATTTTGCTTCTGTATTTCGGTATTTCGGTGTATTCATGCGAGCGAATGATTTTTTTAAACATTTATGAAATGTTCTCGATTTGCTTCAGAAACATTTCATAAACATTTGTCAAACATTTCTGTTTTTGCCGGTGTATACGCCGATTAAGTATTTATAAAGCGTTTATGAAATACTTTTTACTGTCGGAAATTCACGACCAGAGGCTAGAAAACAACAACACGGCTTCTGTTATATGGTGTGTTTTGTTTCTAAAAGGAAATGAGTTTACCTACGGCTACAATCAGTTCAAATTGTAATGGAAATCTTAATTCAGTTTGCACCTCTGGTCCGCTCAGATTGGAATTCTTAGAAAAAGTAAATGACACGAAATTCCAGAAGAACAAAATGAAGTTAGAATTAGATTTTTCTGTGATAAAAAAGAAACGTGTTTCCCAATAACTAGGTTATAAAACAATTTAAATTTATGCAGGTAGCTTGTTTCGATTATTTATTATTCCAAGATTTTCTGGACATTTGTATTTTATGTTAAAAGAACAAAAACACACCTCTGAATCAAATTATTAACGAACTGCGAAACATTTCATAAACATTTTTTTTGTTAAATAAATGTTTATGAAACATTTACTTAAATATTTCGCTGGTCTGGGCATACCTTTATGGAATGAAAAAGCAAAATCATCTCGAAGGCGGGAAATGTATTCGATGTGAAAAAAATGCTTTTTGATTTTTTGTGTTGTGAAGGGTGTTGAATATTTTAGTCTGGCAACGTGACTGTGTGGCTTGGCTAATGGCTACCGTTTACAGGCACACCAACATTGAAAAATGAAACAAGCCACCTAGTACAATACATTTTCAGATCATGATTCGTGATCTCGATGAATATCAGGATCATGTGCTGTTGTTGTAAGTGCATGTATTTCGATGATCTATATGGATCATGGCTGATAATAAAAAAGGGCTAATAAAACATTCGAGATTTCCGTCCCGATTGATTTCTTAATATTTATGTACATATAATTTACAAATATAGATTTGCCCGATACAATGCCTTTCTTATCTACCGCAGCTGTCAGCTGTCTTGTATAAAATACATAAATTACACTTGTGTGAGTGCTTCTTGAGTGGATTCTGACTTCAAATCGAAAAGCTTAAGTCTCTCCTCAGAATCACCAGAAGAGTATTTTTTGCGCCTATGGAACGGTTTCAGAAGTGATTTCCTCGATTCCGGACTCTCCCGGACGCTTCTTTTTGCCCAATGGAAAACGACATTAAATGACATGGCTAAAAGCCGTCTGCCAAAGACTATCAACATAATTTTTACATTTCATTTAAAATCTTCCTCAATAATTCTTTTCTGGTAAGCTAAAGTTGTTTCACAATATAATGTACGAGCTTTCCAATTGGACCCGTTTAGTTGTTCCTCGATTTCTTCGGTTGACTTTCCCAAAGCAGAACCTTCTGATATCAGTTCTTAAAGCACCAATGAGCCCAGAGACAATCGCATTGGTAGTTTCTAACCTTGTAAATTGTCCCCACTGTGAGCTTAATTGGTCTTAAATGAGCGGGAATGTGTCGCTGTTTGTGAGGGATTTTAATTCAGCCAACAAGGAGTCGTTCAACCTTTTAATCTCTTGATTCTGCTCTTTTCTTAGCTTTTTTTTTCTGATCTTTCAGATCGTCTACCTCTGTTGCTTCCATACAAAGTTAACAAAAGACAAAGAAAACAAAATCCCTAAGACGCTCGCAAACCACTAAAATGCCTTGAATGTAAAAGAAATTTAATTTATAAACAATACCAATAATACTTACCTGCTTCGTTGGTTTGGTTTATCGCCCAAATTGTTTTGTTTTAATTTTATTCAATTAGGTATTTTACTACTTTTGAGAGTTTTGATTTTCGAAAACAACCAAGTATGTATAACTGAACTGTAACTGAATTTCGTAATAAGGAATGGAGCTCGAGAACTGAATTAAAATTAAGGAACGTTCAAGTTACAAAAAAAAAATTTCGACCACGACGACTATCCGACTATCACCAGAGGAAAAAATCTCATACAAGAAATTCAATCAAACTGTAAAATCCTACAACAAACTCGAGCAAACCGGCTGCGCCAAATGTTATATTAATTCGCGTGTAACTAAAACGGGTGAAGAAGGGGGACACGAACTACTAGAGCTTCAGAAACCAACTCATCGCTTACCTCTCGGTGCGCTTGGAGCCTCAAAGGGTCATTTTCACCCAATCAACATGCCGTCGTTGCTGGGCCGAGGGCAAAAGCATCGATGGGGCAATAATGCTGAGCTATCACAACAAACTGCATTGTTACCCAACCGAACCCAGATTGCAACGATGCTTTTTGGGTAAATTACAGTGACGTTTACTCAAAGGTGCACAGGTGCTCTGCACACCATGTTCGTGTTCATATCTATTATACACTTCGCTTCAACTGAATAAGCACAAAAATATGTTAACATTCGTTGTCCACTTTTTCAAAACCTGGTGCCGTAATATATCATTTGATGATGCTAACTGTTTTCTTATGATGTTGAGAAAATAAATCAGAAAAATTAACTCAAAAAAGTACCGCTATTTTTCCCCTGGTTCTATTGCAAAGCATTCAACATTGAAAAATACAGTGGTATTTTGCGTCAACTGAACAGACACAAGGTCATTATCTTCACTATTTATGAGTATTCTGTGGAGATTGACATATAAGGTCAACAGTTGAAGTGCTTTAAGTGAATTTTATTTGAGTAATTGTATTTCAAAGAAAAATGGGGCGATCAAAATCTCTAAATAGTGTTGAAAGAGCTAAAATCGATTTACTAAGAGAATAAGGACTAACCAGGCGATGTATAGCTGACAAATTTGGACGAAGTTTTAGTGTGGTCTATTCTTATTTAAGAAGCAAGGATTCGTACGGAAAAAACATGAAAGGAGGTCAAAAAAACTGCAACAACAGCAGTTGATCGAAGATCAATTTTAAGATGTGCTTCCAATTCCTGCGACTCTGCGGCAAAAATAAGGCAGAAAGCTGGTGTTTCTGCAAGCGTTTCAACAGTGCGAAGGGTTATCAATAGTGCCAAACATCTAAAACGAATGAAAATTCAAAAGAAACCACCACTTAACGAGAAACGGAAGTGTATGCGTTTAGAATTCTCTAGACTCCATATGAGTTGGAAAAATGAATGTCGTCACGTAGTTTTTTCGGATGAGAAGAAGATTTATTTTGATGGCCCTGATGGGTTTAATTATTACTTCGACGATGTGAGGAAAGAAGAACGATTTTTAGCGCGGCATCATAGTCGAGAAGGTGGTGTTATGGTATGGGGCGCAGTTAGCTACTATGGCACTGTTGAGCTTGAGTTCCAAACTTCAAAAATGACGGTATTAAGTTATAAAGGCATTTTGGAAAGAAATTTCCCTAAATTTTCAGGCGTTTGTGGACCTATAAACTGAACTTTTCAGCAGGACAACGCCTCCATCCACACGGCGCGCATAGTAAAAAATTGGATAGAGGAGCAGAATGTGGAATTGCTGCAATGGCCGCCGTACTCACCAGACCTGTACCTTATAGAAAACGTTTGGGGATGGTTAGTAAGAAAAGTTTATGAGTCTAGCCGTCAGTTTGAGGACAGAGAATCCCTTATTGCAGCCATTAAATTGGCCTGAAGGAAATTTCGCTGGACTACATAGAGAGGCTGTACAATTCCATGCCGGATCGAATTTACGAAACTATTTCGAATAAAGGCGGCAGTACCCACTACTAAAATAAACAATTAAAAAACTATTTTAAGAAAAACTTGTTTCATTTAATCCCAATAACTTTTATGTACAATTTCAATATTTGTGTCTATTCAGTTGACGCAAAATAAAACTGCATTTTTCAATGTTGAATGCTTTACAATAGAACCAGGAGAAAAATAGCGGTACTTTTTTGAGTTATTCTTTCTGATTTATTTTCTCAACATCATAAGAAAACAGTTAGCATCATCAAATGATATATTACGGCACTAGGTTTTGAAAAAGTGGACAACGAATTCAAATTCAAATTCAAATCTTTGTTCAATAGTCATACACAGTAAGATACAATATCTTATTTAGTAGTGCATGCTTCAGCAAAGTGCTATATGTACTAAATTTGAAGTGTTACAGGAAGACAAGTGGGAATTGTATAATATACAAAATCAAATGCGAGTACACCAATATAAAAATAAAAGTAAAGTTAAATAAATTTCAATTAAAACAATTATTCACTTAATTACTTATTGCTAATAAATTAAATTGTAGGGAGTAATAGTAAATAGTAATATAAAGAAAATAACAAAAGAAAAGAAAATATAAGAAGAGGACTTAAATAAGCAATCATCATCATCAAGGTGTTTCAAAGTATTGTTTCAGTTTTGCCTTGAACAGCGTTTTGGAATTTATCAATCTTAAGGGTCGAGGAAGGGAGTTCCATAGCCGAATCGCAAAGATAAAAAATTGACGTTCGGAAATCAAGAAACGGGAACGAATTGGTATAAGATCAAAAGTTCTACTCGAACGCGTAAAACGAAATCTGTTATAAAGGTAAGGTGGTTGGCCTGTCTGGAGTATATTGTGAACCAATACCAACGTTCTGAGCTTGAAAAGGTCTTCGAGAGAGATGCCATAAATCGATTTGGAATACGAGAAAATGTGGTCATATCTTCTTATTCCATAGATATATCGCGCAATACTGTTGTATGCCACATTTAGTTTCCGCCTGTGCTCATAATCGCAATTGCTGAAAAGCTCACATCCATATAGCATAATAGGAATGAGCAGCGTTTTAGAAAGAATTACTCTTGTCTTTAAAGGCGTGACTTTCTGCGTAGCCCAAAGCATACGAAGGCCTCCATATACCCTACCTAGAGTAATTCTGATGTGGTTATTCCAAGTTAGCGTTTTGTTGAAAGTTAAACCGAGACTTTTTGCAGACTCAACAAATTCAATAGGGTTACCATCCAGATAAATATTTGGAAAATAGGAGGTATCAATCGGCTTCCTAGAGATAACAAGACATTTTGATTTAGATGGGTTCAGATGGAGGCGATTTGCCTGAGACCAGCGTGAGATCCTGTTCATGTCTTCATTTATATCACATGCAGCATTTTCCACAAGGCCCAAAGGAAAACTTTTCCGCACTTACACATCATCTGCATACATATCAACTGAGGAATTTAATAAGCACTCAGGAAGATCATTAACATACATTGAGAAAAGAAGTGGGCCCAGTATCGATCCTTGCGGAACACCTGAACTAAGTGGAGGAAGTCTGACGATGAGTTATTCACTACAACTGCCTGAGATCTACGATTTAAATAAGAGGCTATCAATTTTGCAGATGGAACTGAAAAATGAAATTGATTCCTAAGCTTTCTGCAGAGAATATTGTGGTTAACCGTATCGAATGCCTTAGAGAAATCAAGTAGTATAAGAAAAGTTGCTTCCTCATTATCTACCGCTTGTCTGATGCCCTCTGTTACATTAATTAAAGCAGTAGTACAACTATGTTTTGGGCGGAAACCAGACTGATTAGGGCATAGTAGATTTTTATTTAAAAGAAATTTTCGTATTTGGGAGTTTATTAACCTTTCAAGAACTTTGGAAAGGAACGATAATATCGCAATCGGTCTGAATTCGTTGTTGGTTTTCGGGACCGGAACTATTTTCACTTGTTTCCAAATATGAGGATAAACACTGGTCATAAATATGTTATTAAATAAGTACGTTAAATATTTTAATATATGCGGAAGAATGATTTTAATAAAAACTGGACTTATCTCGTCGAAGCCAACCGAGTTAGATTTTATGGATAAAACACTTTCTAAAGCATCAGCGTCATTGACAGCAGTAAAATTAAAACTCAGTGGAGTGGAATTATCAACACTGTTCTCGACGAGTCGTTACTATTGGGAAGGTTATGGTTGCTTGGGGTATAATCGACATTGGGGGATGAAACGGAAACGAAACTCTTATTTAACTCATTACAATCAACATTATTGAGACAACGATTCATTTGTTTGCCCACTCCTATATCCCTAAGGTTTTTCCAAAGTTTTTGCTTGGCTTGGGAAGGATCAAGTCGTGGAGCATAAAAACGTTTTTTTTATTCTTGTATTTCGCAGGTAACCCTATTTCTCAAAATGCGGTAATCATTTAGGAGTATATCCAGCCGGAATCTTTTCCAGCGCTTGTATGCTTGGTCACGCTGGTAGATTAGGGTTTTTATATGATTGGTAAACCATGGACATTGGTATTCTACTGATCTGACAGTCTTGGTTATAAGAGGAACATGAATATTAAAGATATTTCTGATATTGTCTTGAATAAATGCAACTTGACTGTTGACCGAGGGCATTCCATAAATTCTGTACCATTCAATCGCAATTACGTCCTCCTGTAATTGATTCAAGTTAATTTTTTTTAAATCACGGAAACTATAGGTGTTACGGATGTTACAGGTTCACATTGAAATGTTAAATGAATGAGATCATGACGAGAAAAACAAGAAGCCGAGAGTTGACTAAAATGAAGCACTTTCTGTGGATGACTTGCAAAGAAAACATCAAGAAGAGTGCTGTTATCCTTGGTCAAATGAGTGTGGAAATTTGTATTTACTGGCGTTAGATTAAGTGCACACATATTATTAACAAGAGATGCTTCTTTGAGAATGTTGCTATTGAAGTCTCCACACAGAACAACAAAAGGTGATATATAGGACAAATCATCCAAGACAGAGATCAGCGGTGATGTATCAATATTTGCATTGGGTCGGTAGACTGACCCTAACCATATTTTGTTAGTCTTGCAAGTTATCTTTATAAATAGATATTAGATTTCACTTCCAAACGGAGCTTTTCGGATAAATTTATAGTCAAGACTTTCACGAATATAAACAGCCACTCCTCCACCAACACGATCGTCCCTATCAGATCTAAAAAGCTTATAACCTCTCAGATCATAAGTCACATCCTTAACATCACTCAAGAACCAAGACTCAGAAACGCATACAACATCAACTTTTGAACCAACAAACAAATATCTAAACTCGTCTAGCTTTGCTTTTGATCTCAGACTCTGAGCATTAAGATGGCAAATCTGTAGCCCGGTATGCTGACTGCATATTATCTTTAGCATTAACCGCGTAGTATCCTTAGTGACAGCGGCTTCAGACTCCCTGTTCTGCTCATAGGGACCAACCATTAATAATTAAAAATGGGAAGTGCCCAAAAGTTGCACCCTGATTAAAGAGAGATAACATTGCAAGACCCGTTCTATAAAACGAAACAAACCACAACACAAGGATGATGATGATTAGATATTTAAGCCATGAAAAGAAAACATAATTCATGAAAATGTAGAGAACAATAATTCAGGTAAAGAAAAAAAACAAATATGAGTAAATAAATGAAAAAAAAACTTAAAGAAAATATGTATACATTTAGTTCGAACAATCATCTTTAATACACTCGTCATCTTCAGCTAAAGATGTAGTTGCTGTTGTTTAGTTGTCTGCGTCATTATGGTAGAATCAGCTAAGTCGTCCGTAGTCTCAATTAATATTGCCTTCTCATCTTTGCATTTCTTAACATAAACAAGGCCACGAATAGTAAACACCGAGAACAGTTTTTTTTCGCGTTTCATTTTCAGTGCGTACTGCAGAATAGAGCGATTCTTCAGCGTTAAACACTCGTGAATGTAAACACTTGATTTTCCCGTTGCATCATTATCAGCGCATAAACCAAGATCATGAAGGTGAAGAGGTTGTTTTGTTGATTTCCGGTAGTTGGCAACTGATCGCAAAACAATTAGCTTGTCGTGCGGTGAAAAAAATTTTATAATTATCGGTGGAGAAATGTTAACAAATTTTTGTGCAGTATAGAGCCAGTTTGTTACCCTAGGCTGAAGGCCTCATCTTGGACCTAGCGCCTTCCTACAGGTATGGATAGCTACCGCGGCCTTTTTTGTGCGGTCCTGAATATTTAGCTTCCAATTAAGCTTACTATCTAATATTATACTTAGATATTTGGCATGGTTGCTAAATTTTACCTCCTCATTTTTAAGTTATGGAGGAGTTATACTGGGAATTTTGTATCTTTGTGAACAGGATTAGCTCTGTCTTGGATGGATTGACATTGTTGCCGCGCTTGAAGCGTATTCCCACGTCCAAATGAAAATAATAATAAAAAAGAAACAATGAAAACTTGTTTTCTTAGCGAAGTTTCAAGTTTATTTGTCTTGTAAGACATTTTTTTTTTTTGACGAACCAAAAAACCATGTGGTCTTTCTGACTTTTTGCGTTAATCCAGACGTAAAAGAATCGGCTCGCGAGCAGGTGTCGCTAGGGTTCATTTGGTGAGCCCCGGGTTGGCAGCAACATACTCCTCCCAGTAAGTGGGGCTGAAGCCCTCTTCATCTCCACATTACTCTCCTTGTCACCACTCGCTCCTACATCCAAAACCGCGAGCTTAGCAGCAGGGCGCTCCAAAACTTCTCCCGAGGTTTGTATATTCGCTCTTCTCACTTGCCCATCAACGGCTACCACCGTGTCAATCACAGTACCTCTTGGCCAACAGTTTATTGGCAGATGTTCGTCCACAATTTTCACTAAATCACTCTTCTCAATTGGCCTTACCTTCGCGAACCATTTCGCCCGCCTGTTGATGTTCGGCAAATATGCTTTCACCCATCTCTTCCAGAAAAGATCGGCTATAATCTGCGAGCTCTTCCAGTTTTTCCTCAGGTCGGTTACTTCCATGTTGCAACTCGGTTTCGTTCCATTAGAGGCTCCAAGAAGGAAGTGATTTGGCGTCAGAAGTTCATTATTGGCAGCCTCCAAAGAAACAAATGTGAGAGGCCTTGAATTGATAGTGCTCGCAACATCGGCGAGCTCACTTCTTAGGATTTAATCGCTGACTTTGTTGGATGAAAGGATCTTGTATAACACCTGCTTCTCTGACCGTACAAGTCGCTCCCACGCACCGCCCATGTGAAGAGCAGACGGCGGGTTGAAGTGCCAGGTTGTTTCAGCCGTGGTGAATTCCGCAGCCACTTTTCCCAAGTCCAGTTTCGATAGTTCTTCGCGTAGTTCCTTCTCAGCGCCTCGGAAATTGGTGCCGTTGTCACAAAAAATCTGCAGTGGAGTTCCTCGGCGCGCTATAAATCTCCTTAGGCACATGGTGCATGAATCTGACGACAAGCTGTGGGCCAGCTCGATGTGCACCGCTCTAATGGTGAGGCACGTGAAGAGAGCACCCCATCTCTTCTCGTTTCGTCTGCCGACGGTTACCGTGATAGGCCAAAAATAGTCCAAGCCAACGAAGGAGAAAGGGCGGCTAAACGCACTCATCCGCGCAATAGGAAGATTGGTCATTTCTGGAATGACAGGACGGGCTTCTTTGACTTTACACAGTTGACAGCTTCGCCTAGCGGCTTTGAGAATTGATCGGAGGTTGGCTATGTAATACGTTTGCTTGATCTCATTGAGCCTAGTCTCATGGTTACAGTGATGGAACTTTCGATGGTATGAGGAATGATAGGCGTTTTACAGTCTTGATCGACATACTCTGAGAACAATATACGTCCGTTCATCCTAACAACATCATCCTTATCTAGGATAGGTGAACGCTTCACTAGCGGACTGCTCCTTGATAGCTGAGTTGGTGTCTTACGAGACTGGTTCTTTTTCAAGGTATAGATAAGGTTAGGTTTATGGGTGGGTACGGCAAAAGCGAGTCCTGCCGCACCCCACTTAGGTCCATGTGGACCCATTGTGATGCCCTTATTGGGGGGTTGGCCGATGTTGTTGTCGTTAGCGTTGTTCCCTCTCGGTTACTCGACCTTGTCCAGCCATCCTGATATGTTTATGAACCTGTAAAGATTAGATAAAGAGACATCTGAAAGTTCATGTATGTCATGGAAGTAATATCTTCCAAGTGTTCTATTACTCAAGTGACAGAGACAAGGGCATTGACAGAGGAAATGAGGTGTGTCCTCGTGTACCTCCTCGTCTTCGCAACCCCTGCATATATCGTCATTCTTGAGTTTCATTTTCATTGTGTGGTATCTTAGGAAGTTGTGATCCGTTAGGGCCCCTACCAGTTTATAAATACATAGAGGTTCTATCAAACCGCATAAGCTTGATAGTCCGACTTGGATTAAATTCCGGCCATAGCTTCCGTGATATTTCGCAGGTAGTTAATTTTTTCCACCTGTTGTTGGCTTCCATCCGGGTTTTGTTTTCCACTCTCGCTCTAAGATTGCAGAGTGGTATTTTGATTGAATCAATCGCCCGGTCTTGATCCATAGCAGAACCATTTCTTGCCAGTTCGTCAGTCATCTCATTGCCGGTTTTGTCCCTGTGTCCAGGGAACCAGCGGAGACGCGTGATGTGCTGCGAGCAGAGAACCTTGCACTCTTCACGGCAGCGGCGAACCAACTTCGATTTTATTGCAATAGCAGATACTGCTTTTATAGCTGCCTGGCTGTCAATAAATATGGTAATATCATTATTTGGTATTGCTAAAATTGACACCCTATGGGCAGCTTCGGCGATTGCCAGAACCTCCGCTTGAAAGACACTACTGTGATCGGGTAGTCTGATTGAGTGGTGTATATTTAACTCTTCAGAGAAAATTCCAGCAGTTCCAGACGTGGAACGTGGTAGCGGCGGGGCTACCTTCGGGGCACACACTATCGTGACATCTAAGTGTTCTTGACATTCTATGCAGAAATAAGATACGGCTGCGTATGCGTTCTCGCTAGCATCCACAAAACTGTGCAGCTGTACTTCCGAACCGGCTTTACAAGTAAGTGCGAATAGCACCTAGGAACCCTTATCGTCATCACGTTGTGTAACAATGCTTTCCATCGCAACCATTTCTCAAACATTTGTGTAGGCAGCTCGTCATCCCATCCAATGGAAATTCTCCAGATCTCTTGCAGTAGGATTTTGATGCAAATCAGGAAATGTGAGAGAAATCCCATCGGGTCAAAAACAGACATGACGATTTTGAGGACCTCACGTTTGGTAGGCACTGTTCTGTTGGTAAGCACATCCCGTTTGAGTCGGCTGAATTTGAGGACGTAGGTAAACACGTCAGATGAGGTACACCAGTAAAGCCCCAGGATCTTCTCTGCTGCGGGTGCCTCATTTGCGCCAAAGTCTTTGGTTGATCCACCGCTGTCTTCTTTTAAAGCTTCTAGAACCGTTGATGAATGGGAAACCCAATTACGAACATGAAATCCTGCGTTCTGATGTATGAACTTTACATCATTAGTCAGTTTGATTGCTTCAGCTTCTGTATTGACACTATCGATGAAGTCATCAACATAGTGGTTCTCCAGCACACCTTCCACAACCCTCGGCATGCTACTCGCGAAGAGCATTGCATTTTTGTTTTTAACATAGTGGGCTATACACGGCGAACACGTCGCGCCGAAAGTCATGACGTTCATCTCAAAGACACTGGGTTTCTGCAAATCCTGAGTTTCGTTCCACAAGAATCGTTGTACATGTCTGTCTTCCTCTCGAACTCTTACTTGATGGAACATTTCAGCGATGTCCCCACACACACCAATCTTACCGCAACGAAAACCAAATAAGACTTTCACCAAGGGTACCACCTGGTCGGGGCCCTTCAGAAGAAAATCGTTCAGTGAGGTCCCGTTGCATTTGGCTGCTGCATCCCAAACAAGTCTAACCTTGGACGGTTTGTTGGGGTTTCGCACAATAAATATAGGCAGATACCAAATCCGCTTGTGGGCGATACTCAGCTCGTCCGGAGATAGCTTTTTGGCGTAGCCTTTTTTTACCAGATTCGCTATCTGCTGGTCCAGAATGCCGCGAAGTTCCTTGTCCCTATCGATTCCCTTCTGTAGGCGATGATACCGACGAAGAGCCATAGCCATACTATTTGGTAGGAAAATATCATCCAGTTTTCATAAAAGTCCCACTTCGAAGGGACCATTACGGTGAACACAGGTGTCTTCCAGGATTTTCGCTGCTCGTTTCTCCTCGGCCGAAATGATTTGCTGCGTAGGAATCCGTATACCAACATTCTCGATTGAGAAAAAACCATTCACAGGTTGGTGACGCTCTCTGTCTGTGTTGCACTCACACACGTGTAGGTGAAACGAATTACTGTCACTACCACATCCATCAGGTCCATTTTCTGACCACCCAAGCCTTGTTTTAGTGGCAATTGGTTGCGACCAACTACCCTCAGATACCTTTAGTGGAACGCCCTATTTCCAATTATCCATTCCAATTAAAATTCTTGGACGCGCTTGATGATAGGACGGGATTGGGAGACCAGCAAGATGCGGAAAACGCTTAGCCAGCATTTGTCCGGAACTCGTCTGCGTTGGTAAGTTAAGGCTGCGCACTGTGCATACGTTATTAAGTTGATATTTGCGGCTACCGACGCTTTTTCCGGCGATTCCAAGAGACACTACTTGGGAATTGCTTTCGACGCGTGTTGTGTCAGAGGTCCACTTTAGACACAGTTCCTCAGCTCTTCCAGATAGTCCTAACAAGCCAGCGAGTGAGTAAGAACCGATGTCGTTGAACCGCTAGTTATGGGAGCATGCTTTGCATAGTTGTGCAGCAGAAAATGATGCTTAGCCTCACATCCACTGATACCACATACTTTCGCCACTCTGCACCGCGAATATGCATGTCTTCCCAGACATGAACGACACAATTTATGTTGGCGGACCATTTGCCACCGCGCGGACAATCACGCATTTGTAAAAGTATCGCAACTGGGAGTCGGATGACTGGCCTGGCATACACCACACCCTTTATCGTTTGGTTCTGTTCGGAATTGCATGTCGGACTCGTTTGACACTGTATGGGAATGTAAATGGGCCCCTTGCTTTAATGAACGCTTTCCGCCTGACGAAGTTATCGCGGACAGCGTGGTCACGGGGCATCCGGCCTCAGCGATATCATACAGCCAGTCACTTAAATCCAACAGCGAAGCAGACTGCAAATTCCTTGAAAAGATTGCCCAACAGCTTATCGACGAATTCCTTTAAAAGCGTTGGGTTGTTAAGGTGAGCGGTTGAATTTGTGGCTTCTATGGTTGCACATACGTTTTTAATCGCTAGGGCATAATCAATTAACGATTCCAGCCTGTCGACTTTTGGAGGTGTTACGTTCTTAGCCCTTTCGATCAATGTGTGTATGATCTGGTCTGGCCGACCGAAAAGCATTCGTAGTGTTCTAATTACGTCGGGTACCATGGCAGGAAGCATAAGCCGGTGTTTGACAGCCTCCAGCGCTCTACCACAGAGACGCTTTTGTTAGCGGACCAAGTTTTCCCCATTAGAAAACGCTGTTAACTCCGTACTCTGCTCAAAGGAGCTGATGAAGACTGGTCATTCCTCAGGATTACCACTGAACTTGGGTAAATCCTTCGGGAGAGCATTTCTTGCAGCCAACTGACTAGAGGAAAGTGGCATACTACTCTCAAGGGGAGGTTTCGCTGTATTTTCGATGAATTTAATCGCGTTTTGTCGTAATGAATTGCTAAAGCCGGGCTTAGGTTGTTTTTGGGTTGACGTGTCGACAATACTATTAACTCGTTGCTGCGGCTTGCAGCTTCTGACCTCTACTTCCTCGTCATCAGAATCCTTTGCAAGAATGTGGTACTTTTGTTGAAGGTACAGCCGGTTGCTTTGATCTCTCAACTGCTTCTCTTCCTCCAGTTTCTACAAAAGCAACTGCTTCTTCCTAGTTGCAGATGCTGATGATACTGACGACATTGCATCGTCGTCGATATGATTTGCTACTGCTAACGATGAGATTGGCGGTGCTGCATCATGCGGACGACTGGCTCCTCGTCGTCGGCATTTTCGTATCTAAAGGAATGTTGTTTTAGTATTGAATTTAAAAGAATTGTTACCGCGCTTGAAGCGTATTCCCACGTCCAAATGAAAATAATAATAAAAAAGAAACAATGAAAACTGGTTTTCTTAGCGAAGTGCTTTTAAATTCAAGTTTATTTGTCTTGTAAGATTTCTTTTTTTTTTTTGAGAGTCTGAATGCTCACAACGAACCAAAAAACCATGTGGTCTTTCTGACGTTTTGTGTGAATCCAGACGTAAAAGAATCAGCTCGCGAGCAGGTGTCGCTAGGGTTCATTTGGTGACCCACAGGGTGACAGCAACAGACATCAAATCCAACCGTCTCCGTCGATTTGACTGGTTTGTACAGGGTTTTTCAAAACGGACGCTACAAAAGTAGAGCGACAGGGACAGCAAACAACGCCGAATTTCTTGCCGCTCTTTTGACATTTCTCTTCAGTAAGGTTTGCCATTTCATGATGGAAAGATATACGATTCCAACAACGAGTCGAAATTATTAAAATTTACTACCGAAATTCGGAGTCAGTGGCCTCAACGTTAAGAGCGCTACGTCCAATTTATGGTCGTCATCTTTTCTGGCTGAATGGCTTCGTCAATAAACAAAATATGCAGTATTGGTCAGGCAGAAATCCACACGTACTCCATGAGTTATCATTGCATCCCGAAAAAATTACGGTTTGGTGTGGTTTATGGGCGGGCGGCGTCATTGGGCCGTACTTCTTCCGTGATGATCAAGACCGGCACGTTACTGTGAATGGGAATCGCTACCGTTCAATGATAACCGAATATTTTTGGCCCCAATTGGATGATTTGGACTTGGAGGACATGTGGTTCCAACAGGACGGCGCGCGCCACAAGCCACACAGCGAATGTCACAATCAATTTATTGGATACCAAGTTTGGAGAACGTGTTATCTCACGAAATGGTCCAGTCGCTTGGCCGCCTCGGTCCTGCGATTTGACGCCGTTAGACTATTTCCTGTGGGGCTACGTCAAGTCTATGGTCTATGTCAACAAGCCAGCGATGATTGATGAACTTCGTACGAATATCGAACGTGAAATTGCAGCACTATCGGCCGATTTATGCTTGAAAACCGTCGAAAATTGGGTTCAGCGTCTGGGCTTCTGCAAGCGTGCCCGTGGTGGTCATACAAAAGAAATCAAGTTACATACAAAATGGCATCGAACGTACTTTCACAGGAATAAAGAATTTCATTGATATCCAAACCCGTTTTTGTTTAATTTGTAGCGCTCTTATTGAAAAACCCTTTAAAAAGCAGATTCCATAAGGTATCTTATTGTATTAGGAAATTAGCCAGAATGGCAATAGCGATGTCATCTGCATAGGCTTTAACTTCACACCCCATGTTTCTCAGGATGATGAGATCCTAAGATCCAAAGTAGTGGCGACAGCACTCCCCCCTGTGGTGTACCCCTGTGCACTGACCGTCTGGTTTGACAGCTCCTTAGTTAAGATCAATCTGCTACTAAGCATGTTTTCTATCCAGACGCGTAGACAGTTGTCAACCTTCAGCTTACGGAGTGCGTTGGAGATACCTTCTGTTTTGACATTATTGAATGCGCCTTCAATGTCTAGAAAGGTTACCATCACATACTCTTTGATTGAGAGCGATTTTTCAATGGTACCTACTAGCGAGTGTAGAGCTGTCTCCACAGAGACCCTTACGATAGGCGTGTTGGGAATCGGACATGTAGTTAGCTGTTAAGTTCTTTCGAATATATGTATCCATGAGTCTTTCCAAGGTCTTTAGGAAGAAATAAGAGAGACTGATTGGCCTAAGATCCTTGCGGTAAACACGTGAGGTCTTGCCACAATTTGGTATGAACACTACCTTAACAATTTTCCATGATGCAGGTGTGTATCCAGGGTCAATATATCTAGAGCTTTCTGTATCTCTACTGGTATTATTTTACCGGGTCCAGAAGATTTATACGGAAGGAAGCTGTTAACGGCCCAGTAGAGATTGCGGCTGTTGATAAATCCGACCGGTATTTCTTGCGCCGGATAGTGGGGTAATGGATATGATATAACATCTAATTTATAACCGGAAAGTGGGTGTTTATGAAAAGATCCAGAGTATCCTCGTTTGACGAGGTCCATTCCCCATTGGGTTTTTGAACATAGCCAGGCATGGGTGGAGATTTGGAAATAATTGTTCTTAGCCTGCTCGAGTCGGTACCGCTTTCTATGTTACCACAGAAGAGTCTCCATGACTGCCTTATAATGTCTTACACTGTTTTTGTATCCGTCCCATTACTCATATAGGCGAGAGGATTTGGCCGAATTAAAGCATTTCCTGATTTCTTTTCGCAACTTTGCTAGGTGAGTATTCCACCTTTACTCCATTTTCTATGTCTACTGATCGGGCAAGCTCTTTCAAAGGCTTCGTTCATCGATTTGGTGACTTTGTCAACCATGTAGTCAATTTCCGATGGTGAATTCGGTTGATTATCTATGTATTTGTCCAAGCTTATGCTTTAGGAGATTGGTTTTACTGGAATTTCGGAATTTTTCGAGTGGAGGCCTAATAAGGTCAATATTAAATTGAGGTCCGAGAATGAAACATGACACCGTCCAGTTGCTAATTATTTCGTTTCATTTCGTTTCGTAGAAAATTAATATTTAAAGACGGAAGCGATAGGTTTTTAAAACGCTTGTGGCTTCCTACGTGAGGTTTTATTTCATACTGAAATAAATTGGTAGGCTATTATTTCTAAATATTTTCAAAAATAGTCTCTTGCTAACGATTCAATAGAGATCAGTCTACGAATAAATCAAAACATACTAATAAACAAGAAATGTACCCGTAGATCAATCGTGAAGTATTGGGAAACAAAGGGAGGCGTACTATAAAAAGAACCGAAAATTCAGTCCGATAGTACGATAGCGCAGTACTGATATTTGACAGATCAGCGCATATTTTGTGAATTTCCTATTTTGTTTTTTTGCTTATTGCCTTTCTGTTGGGCAAATTTATTTGCAATTTATGTATTATTTTTTTTAAGAATAAAATCTTCGTCGTGAAATTAAACATTGACCTTGCTTTTCATGAAAACAAATTATGAAATTTGGATTCTGAGATGACTATTAATAGAGTCTAATGTCGTTTTCCATTGGGACAAAAAATCAATCTTTTTTTTTTAACTAAATCACTTTTCATGTTCCATTGGGCAAAAAAATCAATCTTCTCGATTCGGAGCACTTTTTGCAGATCTCGATACTTTTTCAGATATACACATACTGCCACTATACCAATATGCTTTGCACAGCTGTTATACGTCATTTTAAGAAGTTTGCTTTCAATTCAAATGCGCAAAGTTTCGTGAAAACAAAAATAACGAAATAAATAAAAAAGCCATGGATATAATTTTGGAGGAATTATTATCTTCATCGTTTTGCTCGTCACCTGAAATCTACGAATCACCAAAAATACTAAATTTGTATCTACAACAGGGAACACATTTTTGAAGTCGATATCCATTTATGATTTTTTCAAAAACAAATGCAATTTGAACAGCTGATATTGCTGCCAAATAACGCACTAATACATTTATAAAAGCAGATCAATTTCGTTGGGCGTTTCATTAGTAGCGTAAAGTCTGAAAGTTGTCGCACTAGGAAACGTGAAGGTCTACATGTTTTGATTATTAGTAAGGCCGATTGTGACATAAAAAATGTATAGTGTGTTACATCGTAATGCGGAGCTGTAAAGAGTTCTGCTGTGGAGACTGTGAGGTAGTTGATTCATAGCCGTCGGAAAAGAAACGTCCATAATAAACAACTAGCTATTAAACAAACGGTGTCGTGTTTTCCTTCGCATTTGTGGTTTTGGTTCGATTTTGCTATTTGAGTTGTCGCTCTACTCGGTTATCTTTAACAAATCAGAAGTGGGATAGAGATAAAAAAAGCTAAACGCACAACCGCTGTCGCGAGAATTTCTAGCAAGGAACGTGAAAGCAAAAAAAGAAAAAAACAACACCCACCACAGCAACGATCAGTGTGTGGATTTTTTTTTTTTGGTTCAGCTTGAGCGTACGGTTCGGCGACGAATTCTGAGTTGGTTGATCGCTGCCGTTGTTGTTTTTTTTTTGATTTCCAGTGACCGTGGAGAAAAAAAAACGCTGGAACAGTGGTCGCGACAGGTTCACGTCGTTCGATTTTTTTTTGTTTGAGTAACATTTTTTTTCTCTTTTTTTTGCATTCGATTCGGTGGTTCGCCGTCGGTTGCTTTGATTTTGTTCGCTTCATCTACGAATATAGCGATGGACCACAGGAAGAAACGGGATGAGGAGTATGGAGCTATGACTAGGGACCAGTTACGCGAGGAGCTTAGGAAGCGGGGTTTGGAACAGGGCGGCCTAAAAGAGGAGTTGTTGGAGCGGCTTTTGAAAGCGACGGATTCCGAACCTGTCGACGATGAGTTCGAGGAGATGCGTAATGAGCTGCGGAAGCTGAGAGCTAAATTTATGGAACTAGCGACGGCCCACTCAGCACAGACGACTCGTGAGACGGAAGGGCCTCCAGTTGTCGGTACACCGAGGGTAGATGCGTGTTCCTCCCGAAACGCTGTTTTCGAAACGAGATTAGATTCGTATCGCTCACGCAACGTATACACCGTTCGAGATGTTGCGGATATGTTGCCGCAGTTTGACCCCAAAGCCAGCGCGGGACTGTCGTCCAAAGCTTGGTTTTGATGGCAGCAACAACGAAATTGGTAGGTGCGGCTAAGCTATGGAGCTGTGGTACGGCGCTGGAAACTCTAGAGCAGTTTTTCAGTGAGCTGTGTCAGTACTTTCCAACAGGGGAGGATGACGCAGACGTTCACGATCGCCTGCGTGAGCATAGGCAGAAACCTGGTGAGGATGTGGAAGAGTAAGTATTCGAGATGAAAATGATCGCTTCGAGAGGAGGTGGGGCACTTCCGTAAGGATTGTTCGTCACGACGGGGCTGAGGGCGGACGAGATACGGGCTCAGGGAGGGGCGAAAATCCGCGTCAAATGCTGATAACGGCGGACAGGACCGAATACGTTAAAGAAGCGAGGATAAGCGGGCGCGGCATGTTAGCGTTTATTGACCTGGGCAGCGATTGCGTAACGTTGCGGGTATCGGAAGCAGAGGAGGGCAAGCTGAATTTCTCTCCATACGAACTGACTCTGAATGGGTTTGGTAGAGGGGCATGTACCACGATAGGGCGCATATATGCGGACATTTCCGTGGACCAACTGACATCGTGGTGCGAGGTCTTAGTGGTACCTGACAATAGTCAAGCTTACCCCGTGATTATAAGTCGGAAGCTACTGGACCAACCGCAGGTCAGGATCGTGAAATCATTTAAGAATCTCTCTATCTTCGACGGCTTGCAAAGCGGGGCGCACCAAGTGGCCGACGCAGAGGGTTCCGAGGAAGAGACTAGAGATAGCTGACCTGGATGTTGGAGAAGCCAACAGGATGATGCTGCAGGAGGTTGTCCACAACCACCGGGACTGTTTTGCGTTGAGCATAAAGGAATTGGGAGAGTCTAAACTGGGTGAGTGTATAATTCAGTTGTCTTCAGCGCATACAGTCTGTGTACAACCATATAGGCTCCCTTTTGCTAAACGCTCAGTTGTAAAGGAGAAAGTTCAGGAATTGCTGAAACTGGGGGTAATTCGGCCGTCATCATCGGACTATTGTTCACCGATTGTTTTGACAAAGAAGAAGGATGGGACAGATCGGTTCTGTATAGACTTCTGTGCGCTCAATAAGGTCACTCAGAAGCGGAAAACCCCGATGCCCGTAATAGACGAAGTGCTGGCATCACTAAGCGGGAATGCGCTATTTACGGTGCTTGACTTGGCGTCAGGCTATCATTAAATTCGTATGGAGGAAGGCAGCAAGAAATACACGGCGTTCACGACCAATGATGGATGCTTCGAGTTTAATTGGATGCCTTTTGGCCTCGTAAACGCTCCGGCGCATTTTCAAGTATGAATTCGGTAAAGTCACGGTTGCAGAAAGGCGATGTAGCGGTCTACCGGGAAGAAAACAACAGCGATCACCGAGTTCCCAGCACCCCGAACGTCCATGAGGTGCGACAGTTCTTAGGACTTACCGTGTTCTTTCGGAAGTTCGTGAAGGACTATGCGCAGCTTGCAGTACCTCTGACGGATTTGACCAAATTAGACCGAGAGTTCGTATGGGCAGTCCAACAAGAGGAGGCAGTCCAGCATCTTAAAAGGATCTTAAGTAACCCGCCAGTGCTAGTGCTGTTTGACCCAAGCTCCGAGCACGAGGTACACACTGATGAGTCAGCCGTGGGCCTGGCAGGAATTTTGTTTCAAAAGGCGATGGAGGACTCAGCCTTGCGTCCGGTTCTGTTCTACAGTCGCAAGCTCTCAGAAGAGGAAAGGAAGTATCATTCCTACGAATTGGAGGTGCTGGCGATTGTGGACAGATTGCGAGGCGATCAACGCAACAAAGAACACGCCGAAAGTAATTCCACGAGTGGGCAGGTGGTGGCGTAAGCTACAGGAATTCACATTTGAAACCGTGCATCAACCAGGGACGAAAGCAGCTTATGTGGATGCTTTAAGTCGACAACCGGCGGACGAGGAGAAGACGATGGAAGAAGCATCGTTGTTCGTGCTCAACGTGCACATCACGGATGATGATTGGCTACCGGCCATGCAGTGGCAGGACACGAAGCTGCGGGAGATAATAAAAGAGCTGAAGTCGTCCGAATCAACAGTCAGGAAAAGGCAGCTGCAAAAGGAACTCCATCTGAAGGGGCTGAGGTTATTTCGACAGGTGGAAGGTGCTGGAAGGTGGGTGGTGCCTCACGCGATAAGGTGGAAATTTTAAAGCTCTGTCACGACGACGTGGGTCACTTGGCTGAGGCGAAGACGCTGATACGGGCACGTTCCCAAAATGCGGAGTTTCACCCGGGAATACATCAAGGCCTGCGTGGACTGCGCGTACTCCAAAAAGAATTGAAGGAGAGCTGCACAGCGCGGATCGAGTACATTTACCATTCGACACCATACATCTCGACCATCTTGGGCCGTTCTCTCGAGGGAAGGGGGGGGACTAGGTATGTACTACCGATGGTGGATAGTTTCACGAAATACGTGGTATTGCGAGCTGTAAAGACTGCAAACACGAAAGGAGTGCTCAACGAGCTGACTGAGGTTTCGGGATATTTTGGAGTGCCGAGACGGATAGTCACCGATCGTGGGACAGCATTTACGTCCAAGATGTTTGAGCAGTATTGCGAAAGCAATGGGGTGGAGCACATCAAAACCGCTGTGAGGGCCCCTCGAGCGAATGGCCAGGTGGAACGCTGCAATAGGACTATCCTCGCAGCATTAAAGTGTGCACAATCTGCCGAAATGGACTGGGCGGGTCAGCTGCGAACAAATCAATGGGGGTTGAACACTGCGAGAAACTGCACTACAAAGGCGAGTCCAAACGAGCTATTGTTTGTGTATACCCCGAGGGACATTCTTGGTAGGAAGCTGCTGCTGGAGTTAGGGCAAACCGCAACAATCGGGGCGGATGAAATGGGACAAAGGAGAGAGAGAGCATTACAGCATATCGAGAGGAGCCAGGCGGAGCAGAAACGGCGCTACGATCTGCGACATCGCAAGCCATCTAAGTACGAGGTGGATGACCTCGTGTTAGTTGAGCACAAGGCGGCAGCAACAGGTGAGTCCCGTAAGCTAGAGCCGCTATACCGTGGACCATATTTTATAGGACGAGTATTGCCGAACGACCGTTACGTGGTCGCGGACATACCCGGAATGCAGAGGAATCAGCGTAAGTTCAACACCGTAATGAGCTCCGATAAAATTAAACCGTGGTGCGAGCTACCGGAGGAGGGGCTTGTCGACGTAGCAACTGAGGCGATAACCTCGGATGATGACGACGATATCGATGACGCTGAGTTGATGGGGGACACAGGCGTAGATGAAGAGACATGCACAATAAACCCTGAGGACGTCGATCGTGAGGACACGAACGATGATAGGATGGCCGAACTGTTACATCGTACTACGGAGCTGTAAAGAGTTCTGCTGTGGAGACTGTGAGGTAGTTGATTCATAGCCGTCGGAGAAGAAACGTCCATAATAAACAACTAGCTATTAAACAAACGGTGGCGTGTTTTCCTTCGCATTTGTGGTTTTGGTTCGATTTTGCTATTTGGGTTGTCGCTCTACTCGGTTATCTTTAAAAAGTGTGAAGTTAAAAACTATTATTAGTATGGCCCAAAGTGTATATAAGACTTTTCCTAATTTTAACATTAACTTTTCATCTACAAGTTATTATCTCATAAGGTCAGGCGATGCAGTTGTTAGAAGGAGAAGAATATATTTGTAAGAATATGAATAACATTATGAATTTACATTCAGTCGAAAACATATGACAAGAAAGTCATACTGAGTTATATTGAGTTCTGTTGGCTTTAGAATAAGTGTTTGCAAAAATTAAACCTTTTGACGGTAAAAATTTCGACTCGTGGAAATATCGCGTCGAAAACTTCCTTGAAGCGCCAAATGTATTTAATGTTCTTACGACGGTAAAGCCCAAGCAAACAAAAGAAAATTGTGTAACGAGAACAATGCAAAAAATCTAATTATTTGTGCGGTTTTTTCCGCGATGGCGGTTGCGGAAAGGGTTCAACGTGTATAGGCGGATTCTATAAATATGTGAGTGATATCGAGAACTGACCACTTCCAATATTTCCTGTTCTAATGCAGCCTTGTTCCTGGAAATTTCAGGCGAGCTTCGATGTCGGATGAGAACAACTGACAAGAGCGTGACCGTTGTGCGACTACTTGGTACTTTTTTCGAGGACCAAATAATCGCACAACGGTCGCGTTGGTCACAGCGCGCGGCTCACTCACGCATTCAAATTCGATTCGGAACGTTCCCTACCGACATTGCGGAAAAAAAAACACAAAATCAAGGCACTGAGCGAGATTCAAACCTACTTAACCTAACACCAAAACATTTGTCATTTGTCAAACTTTAAAGTGTGTTATTAATTACGTTTTGAGAAGACAAGTCTGTGAAAAATAGAGAAAAATTTACATTTGGCCGCTGCAATGGATATCAACATATTGAGCGGATTTTTATAAGCACAAATTACAATTTACGAACAGGTGACTCTCAAAACACGCACTACTAGAAATCCAAAGGAAGAAAAATCTCGTTTTATGTTCCATTGGGTACGAAAAATTTGAAATCTGAAAATCCCAATGGAAAACGATATTAGCTAATGACCGATATAAACATGGCTTTCTCAACATTATTAACATTTGACCCTACAGATTTCAGAAAGTCTGGAGTCTTTGCGTAAACTGACAGACTAAAGTGGGATATTAGTTAAGCCGATTGTGTTTAACTTGAAAAACTTTGCCTTATATCCTGATAAAATTGTTGTCAAATTATATTTTTTGCTATAATATTGAGCATATGAAATAAAATTGTATCGTAGGTTTAAACATTATGAAAAATTTGGAATATTTTCAGAAATGAATCTGGAGAGTTTGAACAGTTCGAAATTACTACTTACTCATCTCCACCGGACCTTCCAGAAGTGATGAAAACCCAAGAAGCGTCAAATGGACAAGAGCAAGTTTCCTAGTTATAAAGTCTCTGGCTAAAGATAATCGTTATAAAAATTGTGTAGTATAAATGATTTTGCAAATAAAAACCAAAAGCACATCTATTAACCTCTATTTACGTTTCTTGTACTCGTCAGAATACATTTTTTGTCTCTTGCTGATTTTATTTGGCTGTCGAATTTGTGGACTAAGATGTTTTAGTCTATCGTAAATAAATAATGTATATTTATTGTTTAATATCTCAACCTTTTACGTTAATAATAAAAAATAAAAAGATGTACGAGCTCACATGAAAAGCGCCCCAATATTGTTCATAATAGAACTCAAAATGATTCGAGTCTCTGAATATGCACCAGTTCAATATGTTTATATCCGTTTAAACAGTCTTCACATTGAAAATGTCCCGTTAATTATTTTTTTTGTATGTTGTTTAAAATTACTGTGAAGAACTTAGTTTTATTTTGGTTCACATGAATAGCACCCCCTTTTAATATATATTTATTATCAGTTTTCGTGTGCCAGCTAAAGCAGGCAGCTATGCCAAAATATTCTCTAATATATTTTAGTCATTTTAAGATATTTTTAATTAAAATATATCGTAAATAATTGACAAAGAAAGTTAAAATCAGGGCTTACAGGGAGTGCGGCCTGTCTATTCACCTGTCTATTTAAAAAAAACCAACGAACAGCAAAGTTATGCCTACATTTTTGCGGAACGAGTCCAACTATGGCAAAAACATGAAAGCGAACAGTAAATGCCGTTACCCCTGCTGGAAAAAAAAATCGATTCTGCGACTCGCATCAAATTCACACGACTGCCGCCAAAAAAGAAAAAAGTGTGTATCGAAATTACACATCTCCTCGACGATCTGGCCAAGGACAACATAGTCACCGTTGCTTGGATACCAGGTCATGAGGGATTTGAGGGCAATGAACGTGCGGATTGTCTGGCGAGAAGAGGCGCATCACGCCTGCTCACTGATCCTGAGCCCTACTTCGGGTTGCCTTTGAGCTAAGTACACTCAAAATTCAGCAAATGGGAATACGATCACCTTGCGGAATACTGGACGGAATCCAAAGGACAGAGGCAGGCAAAATGATTCATAATCCCATCTCGTAGTAAAACAAAAAAGTTACTTGAGCTAAGCAAAGAAGATCTAAGGATCCTAAAAGGTTATCTTACTGGTCATTGGCCACTAAGATACCATCTCAAAAAAATGGGACTTTCCGACGATGACTCCTGTCGACTCTGAGGAGAAGATGAGGAGACAACGGAACATGTAATCTGCGAATGCCCTCCTGTGGCAAGGGGCAGAGCTATCTATATGCAAGGGGCGTTTTTAAGTCCTGTAGATATAGGAAACATGGAACCAAGAAGGGTACTGAGGTTTATAAAGAGCCTTAACAGCTCTTTGGGTTAAATAATAGAGGCCAACACAATAGATCTCTACTGGTCGCAGTATATGGGACCTAATACTTACAATTACAATCGAAAGTAAAGCGGAATTGCACCAGCTAAATTTGCCCACCGCAACGAAACATTTTACATGATTTTTTACAATTTATTACAGTTAGTCCTAATTTTAGTATACTTCCCACTGTCGAGGCAGTTGAGATATTTGGTTCAATCTTAAACCAGGGGTCGAATCGCCACTTCCGTGAACGAGCTACACGTTCACGGAATTAAGTTGATTTTACATGTGAAACAAAAACAAATTCCGTCACGTAATGCTCGATCACAGACGACGCGATTCGACCCCAGAATTTATTACAGCTAAATTGAATTTAAGGTTCAAATATCAGGAATTTACAACACTAACAGCTTTAGAAAATACTAATGTAAAATTCAAAAAGCATCGAATTTTCCAAAAACATCGAATATTTTATTATGTAACTAGCTGTACCCGCCCGGCTTCTCCCATGCAAAATGTGGTTTCAGAACAGTTGATGGAAATAAAGATTTAAGAAATTTGCTGTCTTGTAGGGGGCAATATTTTTTTTTTTGACATTTGTGGACTAGACAGAAAGATATAGAATACAAGTGAACAAGCCATGAAGCGATACACTCCCCAAGAACGCGGAATAATCGTGTCTATTTTTTTCTTGCGTAACAATTCGCCTGTAGTGTTGGCGCAGCCCGAGACCCCAGAAGCCCTCAACGACAACATTCGACACTAGTGCGAGAATCTGTCGCCCGAAGTTCTCGCCGAAGTGATGAAAAATGCCATAAAACGAGCCCGTATGGAAATCAATTGTGACGGCGCCCATTTGGCCGATATCATCTTCTCGACTTGACCAATACAATTCTAAAGGTTCAAATAAACAGAATCGAAGTTCTTCGTTTAGAAAAAAAATTAGAGCCAAACATCGGATGACTTCTTTTGGCCCACCCTGTACATGTGTAATCAGCTTTTTCCTCAGACTGCTCAGTCAATTTTTTCTGAGCTCATAGAGAGTGCTCTGGTCATGCTCTGAACGAAAAAGGAAACACAAATTTGAGCTCTGATGTATCTGAGCAAAAACATAAACACAAACTTTTTGTATAACCGTTCGGGTTCTGCTCTGAACTAAAAACGAAAAACCCTTAATGTAACGCTTCTTTGTATACTATGTTAGCGGTTTTGTTTCTATTCGGCTAAGATAAGATAGTGATATTCGCTGCATTACTTACTCTGGAGCATGCTTCATATAACTGCCCCGCTTGAAGCAATTCTTCCCTAAATCAACTCCCGCTCTTCTTAAAGTTTGAGCCTGTGACTTATTGATTGTCATGGCAAAACAAACATTAATAGGAAATTGAATCCGCTTAAACGGAAATGGATAATTGCTGGGAATTATTGGTGTTCTTGGTATAAACACCGTATCTCCTATAGCACACCCAGTTAAAGTTTTTCTGCAACGAAATCACTCTCAATCTGGTTCCATTACAAAGCTTGGGAGGATTCAAATTTAATTCAATTTTATGAGCAGGAAAGCCATGGGCTGTAATGCTATTTAAAAACACGACCGGATAATTTACTGCCTCATCTTGATTGCCAACAGCATTTATAGACAAATAATTTTCCCTAATATAATATCATTGAGGCAAGAGACTTGTTCATTTGTGGGTGCTAAAATAGACCTTTCGCATAGCCAAGAGTGTACTTTTGTACTGTGGCTATGTACAGCTTCATAAACACTTTCAATTTAAGTATTAAAACATGTTACAACCTGGAAAAATGCAGCCGGTAACTCTACGTTATGGTTATCATTAATTTCAGGACGCTCACCTTCTCCGATATCTAAAAGAAGTTTGCAAAATTAAGAATCCCCCGATACTGCTCTCATATTCTGAGTAAAGTGCAGTGTTTTAAAGTAGCGCCAAAGCAATGAACGTTTGATACATGCATTGATTTCATCAGAGCGCGTACCTCTTGTGACAACGGGTAATGTTTGTCTGAAATCACCGGAGACCAAAACTACCTTTACCGAAAAGTCTGCTATTATTTCGTATATCTTGCATTGTTCTGTTGATAATATGATAGATAAAATTTATTTCAAATCATTAGTATATACATTATTTCAATAAATTCTGTTTTTAGAAAAAAATTTTGGTGACATTTTGTAATTTTTTATACTTTAAGTATTAAAAATAGTGTCAAATGCCACTTCAATGGTAATAACAATAGTTTAATTGTGGGGTGAAAATTAAATGGTAATATACATATTTGAAATGTGAAAGGTAATACAGCCAGTAATGTACAATTCAAGTTACCTACATATAAAGCTTAATTTTATAGTAAGATAAAAGAAAATACTTAATTTACACCAGAATGTCAGAGAAAATTGATTCAATATTACTGTAATCAAATTGAAAAAGCCATTGTTTAACACATTTGTGAAACCTACCAGGAACGGTTATTGATCTGATTGATATGGGTAGTTTATTAAAAATGCGACACGATGAAACCAAATAAAAGTTACGAAAGGCAGTGGTACGGGAAAACGGAACGTTTAAATATTAGCCATAGTGCATTTTGTCTCAGACTACAGATACGCAGTCTAGTAAGACTTTAGCCCTGTGGCTATTTTTTGAAATACCACATACTGGGTTTTCCATGTGTCCCGCTTTGATAGGTATTTTGAACATTGAATGTGCAGTTTTGCCTTCAGGGAGTAACGTCGCAGCGATACCGGAGGAAATTTTTTATCAGCACGAATCTTAATTAATAAAAGATGAATTAAAAAGGTTTTGCCCGCACCTCCTGGAGCATCTAGAAAATACATACCACCAACGGTGTGTTGATAAACTTCTCTATGCTCATCATTTAACTTTGGTTCATTTTGTTCGATTAAATACTCTGAAGTCCAGTTGAATCGTAGTTTTAGCTCGATATATTCTTTATTTAAATTACTTTCAGACCCATCGATTATTTGTGGGGATGGAAAACTCATACCAGTGTCTGTCACTTTCTTAAATGCCTAGCGCTAGACATGCTCCTGGATAAGTTTGGTGCTGAACACCGTTAACACAGCTCGATTTATTTATTCCTCATAGCGGTTGAGTTGGCGAATAAGAGATATTTCTTACCACTGTATAAAATTATTCACCTTCCTTCTTACTACCGTTTTGTTAACAGGTATTCGTTTCAAATGAAAAATCACTCTCTCTCAATCCCGTATACATTCCACGCCCTATCTCTTTCAATCCCTCGCCCAACACGACAAAATACGTGTAAGCAAAACAGAGATAAACAAACCATTCCTACATATTTGGCATTTCTTTCATGGGATTCTTTTTTCTTAGCAAACCAAACAAAATACAGCTTCTGTCTGTCTTCCTCTCTGTCACAGGAGTAAAATAAGGTTCAAAGTGATGTCATTATATTGCGCGTTTAGTATGTTTGATTTGAGAATGAAGTGCATATCCACTCACCCAAGTGAAAATCGTAGAAATGTTTTTGCCTATTTATTCAAAAACCTTTTAAGTTATCGAGTTAATAGATATGCTAAGCAGAAACAATACTGAGACCAGAGACAATACTGAGACCCCCAACTCCGGCCGATTTTCCGTTACTTGCCTACAAGCTATATTACCATGGGTTGGCAAACTTTAGCTGCCTTAGTATTGTTACATAGAAAATCAAAATGTCAAATGTCACGAAACTTCAAAAATTTCGGCTTACCAACACACTCGCACCTAAAATATGCAATTTCCGCTGTGGGCAAAGTTGCTATCAGCGTTCATAGAATTTTATCCGTTAAATTTGAAAATAATTTTAAATTTTGTGTGGACAGTGATTAATTTCAAAAAATAATTGTATATTTATGTGAAATAAGAGAAAGATGAACAATTCTGTAGAATAATAAACAAATTAAAACATTTTTAGCGATCATTTGTAAGGCATTCAACATAAATCGAGTAGAATATGTTTATCACATACATCGCTTAATATACTTCTGGAGTTTAGTTATAATATATAAATACCAAGAATAATAATATCGTTGCTGTTATTAAGTATAAATTAAGAGTTTCTCCGTTAGTCTATATATAATTTAAAATAATATATACGTATGTGTATTTGTTTTATTTTTACGTGTCTCGTATTTCAAAGTCTACATTTATATTACTTATAAGTCGTATGTTTTGGTATTATAATATAACAATAATGGTGAATGAGTACTTTGGTTGAAAAGAAATACAGAATGTCATGAAAAAACTAATATGAAAATGTACTGAAATAATATACTTATTCACCAAATTTGAGTTGAACTTCTTTTAAAAAAAGCTGTACTTCTGAACACTGTCACAGCTCACCACGGTTGAAAGCTGACACTGACACTGACAGCTTGTCTAACTTATCCGAACTGGATTTGTCGCGAAATTCGCTGCCAGGTACCGATTGCCTGTACAACTTGAGCGATAACGAAATAAGCGAACTATAATCCACGGTCGAGTTTTGGCAAAAGCTGGAGATTTTGAATCCGTCGCGCAACCAGCTGACAGCTCTACCTTCATCAATCTACAAGCTGATGAACCTACGCCGTCTGTATTTGATAGACAACAAACTGTATTTCGAGGGAATCCCATCCCTGATACATGAGTTGCACCCGACTTTTCCCATGCTCCAAAGGAAAGGGCTACTTCACCGTCGCCGAAAATTGCTCCGACTTCTGCCAAGACGCTTTAGCCGACGACGACATCATGAGACTGGACAACGGCGAACAAGTATTCCTCTGGCTCGGCTCTATATGCAGTGAAGTCAAAATCAAATTGGCCTATAAAACCGCACAAGTAAGTCACACAGCCGACGACAGAAACTCTTTCAGTCTACACAAATATGCATTTATTAAAATTTATTCCAGGTATTCAACACAACATCTATCAAACAACCAGAAAGTTAGGCCTGCCAGACGTCCCGATTTTGGCGGGACAATCCCGACATTTGAACCCTGTCCCGATATCTGTCCCGATTTACTAAATGTCCCGATATTGTCCCGATTTTAATTTTTTGTATTATACTTCGATTCAATATGTTCGGAAATAAAAAATAAAACAATATTAACATATGTTACGACCTTTATGAGTATAGAACATTGCAATTGTTGCTCTGAATGCATTCATCCATTATGTCATTTTATAAAGCTGTCAAGTGGTAATTGACAGAACCTAAAATTACTTTCAAATTCAAATAAGCTGTGACAGTGCTGTGGTGGTGTTTTCAATTCCATGAGCGAATACGTATTGTCTTAAAATAAGTAGGTAGTTGACTAAATTTACAATAGTGTCTTTAATTGTTGTATTGTCTTCCTCAGGAATGTCTTCTTCTAATTCAAACACAAAAAATGGTAAACCAGTCACGGCGAAAAGATTGGTTACCTACAAGAAACAGTGGGAGAAAATTTATCCGTGGCTAAGAAGTGTTAGCAACGTGCATAAAGCGATGTGCAAATTATGTTCAGCTGAGTTTTCCATAGCTCATTCTGGAGTTGGAGATATAAAAACGCATATGAAAAGAGCAAAGCATATAACTCGCGTGGAAGCAAATGCTTCCAATTCCATCATCCCAATGTTTGTCAATATAAAGTCGGAGAAGACTTCAAATTCAATCTCCGAGGCAACATTTGCTTATCACACAGTGAAACATTCGCAATCGTACAACTCGGTGTCATGTTCTTCTCAACTATTTAAAGATTTATTCCCAGACTCTCAAATTGCGAAATACTTTACCTGTTCGAGAACAAAATGCACAAAAATTGTTGTCAATGTAATCGCCCCGGCTATAAAGAAAAAAGTAAAAAATGACATGGATGGAGTTGTCTTTAGTATAGCTACAGACGCTTCAAATAAAGGAAACGTTAAAACGTTTCCATTGGTGCTTAGATATTTTATGCCAAAAAGTGGCATCGGTGTGAAGCTTCTGAAATTTTATTCACTTACTTCCGAGACATCAATATCTATTGCGGAATCTTTAAAATCAATTCTGATCTCTGAAAACTTACCATTGAGCAAAGTGACATCTTACTCAGCTGATAACGCATCGGTTAATTTTGGTCTGAACCAAAGTGTGTTTACCGAGTTGAGGAAAGAAAATCCGGACATTTTGCCACGAGGGTGCATATATGTCACATACTGCATAATACAATGAAGAAGGCTCAATCAGCATTGCGATTTGATGTAGAAGCAATTATCGTTATGTCGTTTAACGAATTTAGTTCTTCCACAAAAAATGTCACTAAGCTAAAGGGTAAGTTTGGTTATTTATTCTAAAAATCATTTACTTTACATAGTTAATTTTCTCTGGGGTTTCAGATCTTGTGTCTTGGTGCGGAGAAGAAGAGTGGAGCGAACTCTTGCGCCATGTTCCTACAAGATGGCTTTCTCTAATACCAGCAGTAGAAAGGCTTTTGACACATTTCGAAGCAGTTAAAACATACTTCACAGATAAGGAAAATGCCAGAAGTTATATTCGAAAGTTCTTTGAGTCAGAGTTAGCGGATGCATATCTTGGGTTTTTATTGAATGTTGGCACTATTTTTCAAAATGCGGTCACTCAATTAGAATCTTCTGATTCCACAGTAATCGATATGTATAAAATACTTAACAGTATTTATATTTCACTTAAATCTAAGTTTGACGAACAATTTTATGGCAGTATTGCACTGCAGGCCTTGCGTAAATGTGATAATAATGGGCTAAAGGCAAGATTTAAGAGAGAGGCACAAACTTTTTTTGAAATTGCAATCAAATATTTAGAAGAGCATTATGATTTTAATAACAAATTTAGATTACTCTTACCACTGAGCTTGGAAACAACTCCAACATTTAACGAACTTACAGAAATTGTTGATCATTTTAATATTAAAAATATTGATATTGATGTGCTCTTTGAAGAAATAGCTTTTCTTAAAATATATGTGGCGAAGCAGACTACAGAAATTTCGTATATTAAAAAATGGGTACATTTTTTTAATGTAAAAGCTGCCCCCAATTTACAAAAAATATGTGAGTTTGCGTTTTCTTTGCCTGTCTCCAATGCTATGTGCGAAAGAGTATTTAGTTTAATGACAACAGCATGGCGAAGGGAAAGAAATAATTTGTCTATTGAAACATTGGAGGCAGAACTTTTTATTAAAATGAATTGCGACTATAGTTGCAAGGATTTTAGCAGGTTTTTAAAGGAAGATCCAATTGGTCAGAACATTGTTTCAAAAATAAGTTCAAACGACAAATATATGTAATATGGTTTAACAATTCCTTTATTCGTAGAGTAAGTACCGTACCTATTATAGTTATGAGACTGAATATTGAAAGTTCCTGAAGTATTATTTATTATTTTTTATTACTAATGTATCTAGGTATGTACATACAACGTTAATAAAATCGTTTTCCTGTGTTCCTTAATTGCGTGTACAAAATTTAATGTTTTTTTGCTTTAATCCCTATATGTCCCGATTTGTCCCGATTTTCGGGTCCTGGTGTCCCGACTTTAATGAAATTTCATCTGGCAGCCCTACAGAAAGTGCGTGCAAACTTTTCCTCACTCTGAAGAACAAGGATTCGAAGCGCTTCACAAAATGTTTCCATGGCTGGAGTGCACACATGGCTCCACCAGAATAGAGTGCAGATTCGTTTCATCTACTATATTCTTACTTTTTGAAATTGACCTTGTTGCTGACAGAGCGGATAAAATGACGATCTGAACACACCCACTGGTAGATTGGGTCGTGCAGAGGCGATATAAAATTTTTTTGGTAATGGCGGAATTGATTCAACAAGAAGGAGAATAATTTAATTTTAAATACTTAATTTTTTAGGTATACAACCTTTTTCTTATTTATATTTCCTATGTATATCTCATATTTGTGTTTCTTTTAATAAAGTTGTCTATCTTGAATTGATACTACTAAAGAGAGTATTGCAACCGTGGGCGAAACCACAATTCTAAAAAATTAATCAGCCGCCATTATGGAAAATTCGGATTGTATTATGTGCGAGAGAAGGAATAGCGAAGATGATATGGTACAGTGCGACCAGTGCCAGAAATGGTCTCACTATGGATGTGCTGGAGTTGATGTCTCAGTCGCAGATAGAAATTGGGAGTGCACTGCTTGCACCGAACTAAATGCGACTATAAAGAACAACGCACAGCCTGTGGAATCTGGGCAGGCACCGTCATGCACACAAAGTCTAACGCAACGAAAGAATAACAAAGCACTGTCTGTTATATCTAGCTTGAGCAGCAGCAGATCAGTGGCATCAACAACAAGGAGTAACCGGGCTCTTAAGATTGAGATGCTGCGTTTAGAGGAGCAGAAAAAACTCGACGAAAGGTTTTTGAAGGAGCGTCAGAAGAAGGAACAGGAGTTTCTTCAAAAGAAATTCGACATCATGGCTGAGCAAGCGGTAAATAACGAGGTTGATGACGGTGAAAGTGTTGCTAAAAGTCGCACAAATAAATGGGTTAGCGCTTCGAGAGCAGGTAATGCGATTGCAGAACAGCAGATTCCTGAGCAGCAGATGGGGTTGACTTCAACCAATAACAACGCAGTTGCGCTTGAATCGCATCATATAGCAGCGAGACAAATATTACCAAAAGATCTTCCTGTGTTTTCGGGCAGGGCAGAGGAGTGGCCACTCTTCATTAGCAGCTACGAGAATACGACAAAGGTGTGTGCCTTCACAGACGAGGACAATTTGTGGCGGTTACAAAAGGCATTACGAGGTAGTGCAATGGAGGCTGTGGGATCTCGTCTGCTATTGCCTAAGACAGTCCCAGAAGCTATCAGTACGCTACGAATGTTGTATGGGCGTCCACAGTTTATAGTGCAAACGCTACTAACAAAAAATTAGAGCTGAACCACCACCGAAGGCTGACCGGCTGGATACTATAATCAAATTTGCGCTATCAATACGTGGTTTGCATAGCACACTCGTCGCTTCAGCGTTGAATAGTCATCTGGGTGACCCGATTCTAATCCAAGAGCTGGTGGACAAGCTACCTCCCCAAATGAAACTCAACTGGGCGATCGAATGCAGGTCTGAAGAGAGAAATTTAACTGCCTTTAGCGAATGGCTATTCAGAATAGCAGAAGCAGCGAGTTCTGTAACGACATATGCAGTAGCAGATGGGAAGCGCCCAGCGCACGTACAGGTACACTCTCAGCCAGAAGACCGGACACAAGGAAGGAAGTCACAACCAAAGCAAAGGAAGGGTTGTTACCTCTGCGAACTTGATCATAAGCTGATTGAATGTGAACGGTTCACGCAACTATCTCTTGATCAACGGTTCGAGTTGATTCAAGGTAAAGGTATATGTGAAAGATGTTTGGGGCATCCGAAGCGCTTCATATGTAGAAACGAACGATCTTGTGCAGTTAATGGATGTAATAGTAAACAACATCATTCACTTTTACATCGTTATATCGAACAGTCAAGTGCGCCAGAACTTTTCGATGAAAACAACTACTGTCATCATGCACGGCAGCACTCTAAGGGCAAACATACACTCTTCAGTGTAATCCCAGTAGTGTTATATGGAAACGGGAGGTCATTAAGGACGTATGCTTTCCTGGACAACGGATCATCACTGACATTAGTGGACGAGGGCATTGCAGATAGTCTCGGCTTAGATGGAGATATAAAGCCACTTTGTCTCAAGTGGACTTCAAACACCAAACGTTTGGAGGATAATTCTAAGGTCGTTTCAATGGAAATTTCTGGACGTGGTGGGAGCCTTCAGCAGATGAAGTACAGACTGCCAAACGTTAGGACAGTCAAGAAGTTAGCGTTGCCTGTGCAGTCAGTGGACCAGGAGGAATTACAAAAAACCTACCCCCATTTACGTGGTATACCAATCCAATCATACACTGATGCGCAGTGTGGAATTCTCATCGGCTTAAATAATCAGAGGCTCTTGTTGGGACAAAACATCAGAGAAGGAGGTTGGGACGATCCAGTGGCGACCAGGACTAGGCTTGGATGGTGCGTCAGCGGAGGGAGTGTCAGCGAATCCACTGTGAAAGGAGTGGATCACCTTTATGAGGCTTGTGACTGCAACAAAGATCTGCATGAATTGGTTCGAGATCACTACGCTCTGGAGAATTATGGTATCGAAAAAGGAAATATCGACTCAGCTGATGATGTACGTGCTAAGGCGATCCTGAAGGAGACTGTGAAACGAGAAGGCAATGCATTTATTACTGGTTTGTTGTGGCGTTTCGATAGTTTTGTCCTACCGGATAGCTTTCCCATGCCCATGAAACGATTAAGGTGTTTGGAGAAAAGGATGGCAAAAGATAGTACGATGCTACAAATGGTCAATGAACAGATACACGATTTACTCAGAAAGGGATATGCCAGAAAGCTTTCCCAGCAAGAATTAGAAGGACATCAAACAATGGTATGGTATTTGCCTACATTTATAGTGAGGAATCACAATAAACCAAACAAGGTGCGGCTAGTGTGGGATGCAGCAGCTTTAACTGAGGGAATCTCGTTGAACAGCGTACTACTAAAAGGCCCAGATGAATTACGACCTCTCACGGAGGTCCTGTTCACCTTTAGAGAGAAGCGTGTTGCGATAACGGGTGACATCCAGGAGATGTTCCACCAGGTTGGCGTTCGTAGTGAGGATCAACATGCGCAGAGGTTTTTGTGGCGCAATGGTGAGTCTAATCGTAAATCTAGTGTCTATGTAATGCAGGTACTCACATTTGGAGCGACGTGCTCACCAAGTATTGCGCAGCACGTCAAAAATAAAAATGCTAGGGAGTTCGTCAATACTTATCCTCGGGCAGTTGAAGCTATAATTAACAGGCACTATGTGGACGATCTCCTGGATAGCGTCGATACAGTAGAAGAAGCCATTCAACTGGCACAAGATGTTAAGTATGTTCACTCCAGAGCCGGGTTCAATATACGCAACTGGTTGTCGAATTCGAAGGAAGTTTTGCAAGCTCTTGGTCAGTCTGGAGGTACAAAACTGACGATTGAGGAGCAACCAGCGCAAACAAAAGGTGCTGCAAGGATATTGGGTCTCTGGTGGGATACAGAAGAAGACATCTTTACTTTCTCGTTGCAATTCACCAACAGTAATAAAGAGATTCTATCAGGACAACGTATACCAACCAAACGAGAGCTTTTAAGGGTACTGATGTCTATCTTTGACCCGTTGGGATTTCTGTCGTTCTATCTTGTAAGGCTTAAGGTGTTGCTGCAGGATGTATGGAGATCAACGTGTGACTGGGATGAGGTTATTCCGCCAAACCTACACAGTAAGTGGGAACGCTGGTGTTATCTGTTGCCAGGTGTAGAGAATATCCAGATTCAGCGATGCTACGTGCCACATGGATTTAGCAAGGAGGCTTCCATTCAGCTGCACATGTTTGTGGACGCTAGTGAGGAGGCAATGGCAGCAGTGGCGTATTTGCGGTTTAAGGATGGAGATTCTGTGAACTGTGTCATCATCAGTGCCAAGAGCAAGGTAGCTCCATTGAAACCGTTGTCAATACCCAGAATGGAATTACAAGCAGCTTTGATGGGATCCCGATTGGCTAAGGTTATCATTAAAGGTCATAATTTAAAAATCGAAAAAAGGTTTTTTGGACAGACTCTAGGAACGTTTTGTGCTGGTTGAAGGCGGACCCGAAAAGATTTAAGCAATTTGTCATGTTCAGAGTTGCAGAGATCTTGGAGACTACTTCAAGGAAGGAATGGAGATGGGTTCCATCCAAAATGAATGTCGCAGATGAAGCCACAAAGTGGACGAAAATACCAACTTTCCACAAGAGTGATCGATGGTTCAAAGGGCCTAATTTCCTTTATGATAATGAAGAGAGTTGGCCGGATGCATCAGAAGTCATCGAAGTTCAGACCGAGGAGCTTAGACCGCAGTTTCTGCTTCTAACAGATGTTGTTAAAGAAGACCCGTTCAAGGAGTTCTTTCTTGGATTTTCGACATGGAAGCGCTTGCATCGATCTATGGCGTGGATTCTTCGAGCTGTCGACATTTTCAAAGGACGAAGGAACGAGTCGTTTATCGGAGGAGAGGATTTAAGAACAGAAGAGCGGAGAGAATCGTTCAACTCAACAAGACAGTTATGGGGATGAGTTGGCTATGATGAAGGATGGAAAACCCGTACCCAAATCGAGTCAGCTATTTCAATGTTCACCGTACTTGGGTGACGAAGGGATCCTGAGGCTAAGGGGGCGAATCGACAGTGCATGGTGCGTCGATGAGAACACCAAACGCCCGATTATCATGCCGAAAGACCATCACGTAAGTTTTTTAATAATAAACGATTATCATATTCGTTTCCACCATCGCTTCCAAGAGACTGTTGTTAATGAGGTGAGGCAAAAGTTCTGGGTAGCACGTTTGCGAACGCTGGTCAAGTCGGTACGTCGAAAATGTCAGTACAGTCGGATATCTCGAGCGGTACCAGCAGCTCCCGAGATGGCTCCATTGCCAGAGGCTAGATTGGCTGCTTACGTCCGACCCTTCACGTATACGGGCGTCGATTATTTTGGTCCTATCTTAATTTCATGTGGAAGGAGGACGGAAAAGCGCTGGGGAGTTTTGTTCACGTGCTTGACAATACGGGCAATACACATTGAAGTAGCGCACAGTCTTACATCAGACTCATGTATCATGTGTGTTCGCAGCTTCATGTCGAGGCGTGGAACTCCTAGGGAGATGTATTCCGATAACGGCACAAACCTGAAAGGCGCAGAAAAAGAATTGAGGGAGGCTTATCATCATATGAACAAAGACGTAATCCAGAGTAAATTCACCAGTGCTGAGACAAAATGGTACTTTAATCCGCCTGCTGCGCCACACATGGGAGGTTGCTAGGAAAGATTGATCAGGTCAGTAAAAAACGTTCTTAAGGAAGTTACCCGAAACCAACGACTGCAGGAAGAGTCACTGTTACCATTCCTTATTGAGGTCGAAGGAATTATAAACTCGCGCCCTTTAACATATGTGTCAGTGGAGGCAGAAGATGAGGAAGCATTAACGCCTAATCATTTCCTGTTGGGTTCATCATGTGGCAGTAAACCACCAGGAAAGTTTGACAACAGGGATCTTCTTCTTCGTAAGAACTGGAGAGTCGCTCAGCAACTATCCGACATGTTTTGGAGGCGCTGGGTCCGTGAGTACCTACCTACGCTCACGAGGAGAACTAAGTGGTTTACGAAAGTGAAAAATGTCGCTAATGGTGATGTGGTGATCATCGTAGATGAGAACTTACCACGAGCTTCCTGGCCGAAAGGTATTGTGGTGAGTACAGTGCGGGCAAAAGATGGCCAAGTACGAAGAGCTACGGTTCGAACTGCCGATGGCGTATACGATCGACCAGTGGTAAAGCTAGCAGTGCTAGACGTCAGCAAATCGGGAGAAGGTGAGACAGCGGCTGAAGCACCCTCCTCACCGGGGGGGGGGGGAGAAATGTTGCTGACAGAGCGGATAAAATGACGATCTGAACACACCCACTGGTAGATTGGGTCGTGCAGAGGCGATATAAAATGTTTTTGGTAATGGCGGAATTGATTCAACAAGAAGGAGAATAATTTAATTTTAAATACTTAATTTTTTAGGTATACAACCTTTTTCTTATTTATATTTCCTATGTATATCTCATATTTGTATTTCTTTTAATAAAGTTGTCTATCTTGAATTGATACTACTAAAGAGAGTATTGCAACCGTGGGCGAAACCACAGACCTCCTGGATACGTATGTGTTTCGTATTCCTTGACTTTGGCCATACACTCTTGATGGCGTGTTCTCCTGAATCGTGGACAAATCAAGGGCTTCTCTAGCATGATCTTGAGTTATAGCTTGTGATTGAACAAACTTTGAAGACAGAATAATAATTAAATATATTAACATTTACATTTTAAATTCATTTTTATTGCTCATTAAACTTAAATACTAAACAAAAACGATTAAATCTAATTTAAAGCTAACACTTGTCTTAATTCTAGCTTACTGGCTCTTAGCGAGAATTGACATAACACCGATAGAAAAGCAAATTGGCGGATTTGAAACAAAAAATCGAGGGGGCCAGCGGCAAGAGGATTGCGGGTTGGGGGTCTCAGTATTATCTCTGATGCTCAGTTGTACCTGCATATGTCTTCTATAAGGTGGTATTTACTATATTTAAATGCTCCCAGTATTTTCGAACGCAAAGCGTTGCATAGAAAAAAGCGAAACGAAACGAAAAAATTAATTACTCTTGTCCAATTTTTTCCGGTATTTATAGAGATATAGAGTTGAAACAAAGTTGAGATTGTAGGCCTAGATATACTCTATAGGCCTGTGAAAAATTCACCAGGCATTTAAAGACATGCAGTCAAATGCGATCTAAGTCGAACAGAACTAAACCAATTTTATTTATAAGGTTTAATATAACTTTTTTTGGTTAAAATACCTTCAGAAGGTTCCATTTGACAATCATTCACCATATGGATGTGTACTTTTATCCTTGCATTGAAATACAGACACAGGCTTTGAATATTCTCACTGTTACCTAATCTACTTATTTATACTCCTTAAATAGAAATATGTTTTTAAAACGCCTTTAGAATGTAGCAATAGGTATTCCTTCACTGTAGGAATTGATTTTACCACTGCTTTGAGCTACAAGTATTAGAAAATTGCACTAAAAATTTTCCTGGAACATCGAATAATTTATTACACCACACCGCCTAAGGTAATAAAAGTTATTTTGGATAAGATACCTTCAGAAAGTCCCAATATACTAGCATAGATAAATTAATATACAGATGTCTTATCCCAATGTGAAAACCAAAACTCACCACACCTCATTTGAGAAGGGTTGATTTTGTGTTTCGATGAGTGATACTTCCAGTTGAATTATAACCGCACGCCGAAAGATATGTGTGCAGCGTGTTGCCATCTTGCCGTATGGCAGCAAAATTAACTTCCACGCTGTTCAGTGGGTTAAAGGGTGAGGGTAAGGAGCCAAGATAATAAGAAAAGCGGGAAAAAAATGTTGCCTGTATTCGTATATTTACTTTCTTTGGTATAGTCTCGAAACCATCCGAGGCGAAAGGATGCATAAAAGCGTAAGTTTTAAGAAATTCTTGTATTATAATATAATTTATGTAAAAATAGTTAAACATCCCTACAGGAAATAAAACAATACTGAAAAAGGGAGTATTCAGTGTTTTATTTATCTCCTCCTCACCAAGGTTTGACAACATCTTTTATTTCGCTTTTTTGGTGAGAATTTCGTCCGCCATTACTCCGAGTTGGGGCAAATTTGCAAAAGCAAAACGCACGTGCCCGAACGACGCTGCTACCAGTTCGATCTTGGAGCAATCCTGAAGACATCAGCGAGGTCACTATTATATAATTAGCGGCGCATTTAACCTATCGCCATTGACAACACGAATTCCAAGTTCATCAAGCCGACCAGCGGAGCGCACTCTTCATAGTCATTCGGACGAGCAGCTGAAACCATCTTGGAGCAATCCTGAAGACCTCGCTGTGGGAATACGCGTCATCAAGATACCTCACCAGCTAAGACGAGAAACTTATACAACAAGAAGTAAACAAGCGATGAGTACCTATTTATAAGAATTTGATTTCGTGGTTGGGGGCTAAAGTGTGCGTAGAAAGGGAAATTGAAAAATTGTTTGGCCTGTTATGCTTGTTATGCCTGTTGGAACGCGTCGCAGAGGCTTAAATGAGATAAAGAGCGGCAACGACAGCACCGAAGAGTTGCATGCCACTATGCGCGAACATGAAGCCGTTACAGCTTTATCGACAACTTCAATAGGAGCACGGTTAATGGAGATAATGAACCAGATTCACGATCTTCGAGAAGAAATATCAAGAAGCCATCAGTCCACTAGCGGAAACGAAAAAAATCGTGAAGAATTTCCTCCTCCAAGCAAGCCATGCGTTTCCAGTTGGTTGAGTGAAGAGCCTACTTCACTTGCTGCTGTACTGGGACAATTGAGTCAATTGAGTCAAACGATTTACCGGAATTTGACGGAAGCCCGGAACAATAGCCAATGTTTAAGGAAGCATTTACGATGACGACGGAAGAATGTTTTACAACGATCGACAGAAAATGATACGGCTACAGAAAGCCATCAAAGGTAAGGAGAGGGAGTTTGTCGAGTGCCTACTCATCCACAGTAGCAACGTACAACGGACCATTAATATATAGGAGTAACGCTTCGCCCTACCAGAGCAGCGTGTAAAAAGTCAAATTCATCGTGTACGCCAATTGTCACTTATTCCAGAACATCGAACCGACTTGCTATTGCCATTTGCCACCAAGGTTATGTAACCCAACGTTAATGGATGAGTTACTTCTTAAGCTGACAATGGAGAGAAGGATGGATTGGGGTCGTCACGCTGTAACTATCCAACCTCGACCCAATATGCGACACTTCAGGGACTGGCTACAGAACCTAGCAAAAATGGCTAATGTAGCATGTGTAATTCCAAGTGAGGAGACTCGTCAAGTGAATTCAAGGGCTGGCACTCGAGGAAGATTCATTCATGTAAACGAGTCTGATACTACAGTTGCGAGTAGCGCGCAGCAAGGAGATGATCGGGCTAGACAATCATCACTTGGGGGTAGCTCGAAGGGTCGCCGCCGACGGTTGGAAAAGGCCAGCGGTCGTATTAACCAATCTGGGTTGGGTCGTTTACGGCGCTTATAAAAATCATGGCATATACAAAACCAGCATGCATTCTTCACGCAGGCGAACAAAACATCGATGGGTAACTTAGAAAGGATTGTTAACGACTACTTCACTAATGAGAATATCGGTATTCGAGATGTGAACCATATCGAGTCGTCAATGGATCCTCGTGTAAGGATGATGTTGAAGCGAACCACCTCACAGAAAGGCGAACGCTTCGAAACCGGTCTATTATGGAGGGAGGATAATACGGTTTTACCACCAAGTCGAGCGCTAGCAGAAAAGAGATTTTAAGCTCTCGAAAATAAGTTTTTTCGCGACGGCAACTACCACAGGGAATAATGCAGTATTGTGTCGGAAAAGAAAGGAAAGGGTACTCAAGGAAGTGGAGTGTAGACGAAGCTTCGACAAAGGGTCCACGTACATGGTACCTACCTCATTACCGACCTCATTTTGGCACATGCAACCCAAATAAACCAGGGAAACTGAGGTTTGTCTTCGATGCAGCAGCTGAATCGAACAATATCTCCCTAAACTCAGTCCTCCTCAGTGGTCCACTTCAGAATATGGATTTGGTCACAGTCCTAATGAAGTTAAGCCAGAAACTTGTGGGAGTGTGCGCAGATATAGTGGAAATGTTCCACCAAATCAGAATTTTACGCGAAGATCAAGATGCGCAGCGATTCTTTTGGAGAGCAGACCGGAGCAAGCCTATTGGCGAATAAGTCATGACATTTGGTTGTACGTGGTCGCCCTGTTCAGCTCAATACGTGAAGGACTGTAATGCAAGGCAGTTCCAATCCAAATTCCCAGCAGCAGTGGATGCGATATTGAACAACCACTACGTGGAAGACTTCGTTCACTGTTTTGCGGATATGCACGAAGCGGCAAAAATTTCCGTGGAGGTGGCCGGGATTCACAAACAAGGAGAGTTCGAGTTAAAGCGGTTTATTTCCAACTCGAAAGGTTCAATAAACAAACAGCATCGAGGATAAATCTCGAACGTGGTGGTCTAAGGCATGCACTGGGACACCAATAAAGACACCCTTGATGGCCTCTGGGAAAGTAGATCCTGGACTCCTCAAGGGAAGCTGGATACCAACGAAGCGAGAGTCGCTGAGTATAACCATGTCGGTTTTCGACCCGTTTGGCATAGCCGCCGAGTACTCTCTGATTGCAAAGGTGATGCTTCAAACAATTTGGAGTAATGGAACTTGATGGGATGACACAGTCTCGGATGATGCCCGCGAGCTGTGGATAAAATGGTTGACGAAACTGAAGGATCTCGAGAGTACATCCATACCACGTTGCTACAGTGCTTTCATATTTTCCAGTCCATTAGAGCTACACATATTCACCGAAGTCCAGAATAAAATTGGCGTTCGTGATGGGGAAGACAAAATGCGCTCCCCTCAAACTGACGTCCATCCCGCGTTTGGAGCTGCAATCGGTAGTGCTAACTACACGACTTATCCTGTAAAAGCATAACGTTGAACCAATGAAAGTTATTATGTGGCCTGATTCACGCACCGTACTTTCGTGGATAAACTCGGATCATTGACGCTACAAGCCCTACGTAGCACATCGTATAAATGACTTTGGTACTCGCTTAATGGACGGAAAACGTGAGTCGACCTGGGTAAGCGGGCCAAAGTTTCTGGAAGGTAAAGAGTCAGAGTGGCCGTCCGGCATCCGTAGAACAACATCCGATGAAGAGCTACAGGCAAGGTTAACGATTCTTCTAATTAACTCGACTAGCAACGAATTCAAAAGGTTCTCCTCCTTTGATAAGCTGAAAAGAGTGGTGGGATGGATACTCCGCTTTCGCACCAATTGTTGCAAAGCACCCTACGACAGAGATCACGAATGGTTGAAGGCATCTGAACTTGAAAACGCGGAGCTGGCGGTATGCCACAGCCTTAGGAGAGCGGAGTTCGTCGAGGAATATGAAACTTTAAACTTGGGGGGAAAAATAGGAAGGAATAGTAAACTGTATAAGCTGAGTCCTGGTCTTAACGAGCCTCGACTGATTTGTGTAAATGGTCGCATAGACTAAGCTATAGTTGCTCCTCCTCACACACGAAGACCAATTATCCTACAAAAGGACCACAACGCTATTTTCACTGTCTGGGGAACCATCACAACGAAGACACCATAATAGCCAAGATACGTCGTCAATACTGGATAATGCACATAAGATCCGTGGTACGAAAAAATTCAAAGAATTGCCAAATCTGTAAATTAAGAAGAGCTGAACCATGTATTCCAATGATGGACCAGCTACCTGAATACAGATTAACACCTTTTGTCAGACCGTTTACACACACTGGCATTTACTACATGGGCCCCTTTTTTTGTCGTTAACGGTCGCAACAGTGAAAAACGATGGATTGCCCTTTTTACCTGGTTGACTACGCGGGCGATACACCTCGAAATCGCAAGAGACCTTTCCACCGACACCTTCCTGTTATGTATAAGGAATTTCATCAGCCGCCGGGGCACTCCTATACGCATACGCGCCGACAACGGCTAAAATTTCATCGGAGCGGATAGGGAACTAAAAAGGCAGCTTAAGGATTTCGACCAAAAAAAGAACGCGGAAGCTCTAGCTAATCGGAAAGTTGAATGGGTGTTTAATTGCCCGATCAATATACAATACAGATTTTGGAAGAAGTGGATTGCGGAATACCTACCTCATCTATGCCGGCGCACGAAGTGGTATCAACCGGTGACACCGCTCCTAGTTGACGACCTGGTGCTTGTATGCGACAGCTCCGTCCATCGCTCCAAGTGGCCCATGGGCAGAGTATCAAGATTGTTCTCGGGCAGGGATGTATGCAAGTAAGGACGGCCGAAGTAAAACGAGTTCTGTAACCATCAAACGACCAGTATGTATGCTAGCCAAGTTCGACATTGGTGAATCTGACAGGCCGTAGATTCACGGAGGTTGGGATGTTGCTGTATATTAAATTATTGTGAATGCGTCCTCTCGACGATTTTAGAGTCCTCTAATGAGAAATAGATTTTTGTTCTTTCTGTCATTTCTTCATTCTCTTTGTTCTTAAATTACTTTGTCGAAACCATCCGAGGCGAGAGGACGCACAAAAGCGTAAGTTTGAAGAAATTCTTGTATTGCAATATAATTAATGTAAAAATACGTGAGCATCCCTACAGGAAATAAAACAATACTGTGTATATTCAGTGTTTTATATATCTCCTCTTGGCCAAGGTTTGACAACAATTATAAGCATCAACTGCTCCCAAATGCTCCATCTGGCTCAACGGGTAGATTTTGAGATAATTAATCCTGTGGTATCACAATGTTGCTACTCTGGTTTATCTGAGGCGGTACTTGATGTGGCCTGCCACCCGAACCTAACCTAACTATGTATACATTTTGAAATATTTTAGAAGACTGAATTAGATTGAAAGTTCCTCTTTCTGCAAAATGTTGTGAAGGCAATGCATTTGAACGAATTGTCAATTTTTTTTTGTTTTAGTAGGCTTGGGATTAGTTTGGGAAAATAAAGATAAATAAATATCAGTTAACTTTTGTTTTCTGGTCAAAAGTTCTTATTTTAATCTTTGGCCGGATTCTTTGACCGAATTTAGAAAAATTAAAATATGTCATTCGGTCAGGTTTGACCAGATTCACTTTTTCACTGCCACAAACATAAAAAGTGCTCTGAGAGTGCCCAGTCGAATACTACATTACACTAAAACCAAAACATTTATCATTTGTAAAACTTTAAAGTGTGTAATTAATAACGTTCTTAGACGTGAAAAGTAGAGACAAATTTACACTGGGCCGCTGCAATGCATGATAGAACAAGACAATACAGCGCAATGAAGTCATTTTTGATTTGTTCTGCGCATCTACGTCAGAAGAGCCCAATGAACATTTTGACATTTAGTATTTACATGTGTTTTATATGGAACGATTTGTGTTGTTCCTTTCAATGTTTAAATAAATGGTGAAATATTAAGAATTTAGTTTCGGAATTGATTAAAATAAGTTTGGATAAATATTTACGTCCGTATGTGTTTTTTTTTCTGTTTCTATTGAGTAATGTAAGGTTAGGTTTGTGGGCTGGCTTGGAAAGATTTTCCCGCACCACACTCAGGTCAAAATTGACCCATTGTGATACCATAGGGGGAAGAGTTTATCCCTTACCCGTGTCAACCCCTGTTCTGTAAGCCTTATAATAAAATTAAAACTAACTTACTGTGTTACGTTGCATACAAACCATCTTTATGATTTGATGAAGTTCATAATTTTGTCTGTTGGTGGTGTGCTAGATAGCTCGTTCAGGTTGTGGAAGTTGTTTGTTCCTGGAGTGCTGGAGATCTGGACAGTGACATAGGAAGTGGGTTGTGTCCTCTATAACTCCCTCGTAACCGCAGCCTCTGCAAAGTTCTTCCTCGGTCAGTCGCATTTGCTTCATGTGGTATCGTAGGGTGTTGTGTCCCGTTATGATGCCTACAAGCGTAGGGAGACCTTTCCGGTTATTTCGCATGATTCCCTCTGTTCTGGATTTACAAAAAGATGGCCATGGCCACAGGTGAGGCAAAGGCTAGATGGACATCCATGGACACGTGTGTCTTCCCTGCTTCTAGCTTTAGTGTGCAGAGCGGGATATACACAGAGGGGCATGTTTGTTCTGGAAAATTAGTCGAGCCTTGTCGGGCTAGTTCATCGGCTTTCTCATTGCCTGGAATGCCTTCATGTCCAGGGACCCAACACAGTAATACCTTGTGCTGTGTACCAAGAGCTTTGAACTCTTCGCGACAGCTCTTCACAAGCTTCGACTAATGTCGTAAATTTATTGTAATTTGCCTTGATGGACGCGGTGGCGTTTGAAGAAATTTTTAAGATAAATTATAATCTGTAAAAAAATGCTAAATGTGAAGTGAATAAAAACAAAATGTTTTAAAAACAAGTGGTTTAGTTAATTATTTTTTTATATTTTCGTTTTCTTGTGTTTTTGTAATCAACTATTTGTCTATTAAGAAGGCGAATGCGAAAGTACATTCGCGAGCGGAAGAGTTATAATGTGTAAAATGTTCCAAAATGCTCTACACCTCTTCTTTGTTCTGTCGGATAGCCATTCCATTTGAACGGCTACATTGAGGAGCATTTGGGACATAAACATCACCTTCAGACAAGTGTACTTTGGGAACAGGTCCAGGTTTCAATGTATGTCGACCAGTAAATCCTACGAGGGAAAGCACATAAATGAGTATTTAGATTACTATATTAATATTTACAACAATTTACCCATTTCATATTCAATATTGTGTAGAAAGTCGTCTTTGACAAAATGCAGACTACAAAGTCTTGCAGTCTTTACATTTATTGGGTCTTTCCGTCCCAATCTACCCCAGTAATGAAAGCTGGTGTCTAGTGTTTTATTTTTCCGGGTATTATTGTTGCATTAAAACACAGAACAAACTCTCATTTTAAATATTCACTTGCTGTTTATTTAATTAAAATACATCACAAGTCCACTTTACTAAAACAAAATTCGAAATTTGAACTTTCGCGCTAATACCATGTTCCCACCAACCGAAATCGCGAGGTTTCGTAAAATGTTTCCAAATCTTCGAGGTTTCGCCATACATTATTGACGTGTCGAAATCTCCGGATTTCAGCGAAATCTAGTCGAAATCCCTCTGAGTTCATCCGCCCGTGAGAGGTTATCAAACCGAACAAGCCTACAGCATGAACTTTGGTTTATATTGTGTTCATTTGTTCATTGTGAACGTCAAAATAATAAACGCCAAAACAATCAAAAAAATAAAAAATCATAATAAACAAGTTTATACCTACTTTATACAAAGTTTTTTGTACATTTAGCATTGTAATGAATTGACTTCTTTGTACTGCAAAATCACCTATTATTGCTGAAATTATTTCCTTAGTTTGATCAATTCCTCTTTCCAAAACAACAGCTGTTTGCCAGCACTTCAAAATTGACAGCTTATGACTTTTGAAATCACTTCAACTCGGTGGGAACGACTTACGAGGTTTCAGTAAAAATTCATCGAAACCTCGCGATTTCAGTTTGGTGGGAACATGGTATAATAGTCTTGTTGTATCATGGGCACAAACTACGTCATAATTTGCTGACAGATGAACACCGATGAACAGCAAGAATGAACGACCTGCACAATGCGATATCTTGTCTTATTGTATCATGGCTGCAATGGATATCAACCTAAATCGAATGCATTTTTATAAAGACAAATTACAATTTAATAACACTTGACTTTTAAAACACGCCCAACCTCAAATGCAAAGAAATACATACATGTATCGTTTTTTTCCATTGGGCACGAACATTTTTAAATTAGAGCAAAATCTGAAAATCGCAATGGAAAACGACTACTCCCTAGCAAAGATAATGGTATATAACTTTCCAGTGGAAAGGCGGCCGCCTACAAGCTGTTTTCCAGACAAATTCATGAAGTGAGTGAACTTGCTTATTTCTATTCTAGGATATGTGAGTTCATGAATTGGCTTTTACTGCAAGAATTCGCTATTCTCTACTGTGTATTTCACAATTTCTTACATTTAAATCAAAGCCTCCACAAAAACCAAACAAATTCAATGCAAAACACAGAACAATTAAACACCACGACGCTCATAAAAGCAAGATGATTCGCAGTCGGCCATTATACCATGTTCCCACCAAACTGAAATCGCGAGATTTCGATGAATTTTTACTGAAACCTCGTAATACCATGTTCCCACCAAACTGAAATCGCGAGATTTCGATGAATTTTTACTGAAATCTCGTAATACCATGTTCCCACCAAACTGAAATCGCGAGATTTCGATGAATTTTTACTGAAACCTCGTAAGTCGTTCCCACCGAGTTGAAGTGATTTCAAAAGTCATAAGCTGTCAATTTTGAAGTGGCTGGCAAACAGCTGTTTGATTTTTTATTTTTTTGATTGTTTTGGCGCTTATTATTTTGACGTACACAATGAACAAATGAACACAAAATAAACCAAAGTTCATGCTGTAGGCTTGTTCGGTTTGATCACCTCTCACGGGCGGATGAACTCAAAGGGATTTCGACTAGATTTCGCTGAAATCCCGAGATTTCGGCACGTCAATAATGTATGGCGAAATCTCGGAGATTTGGAAAGATTTTACGAAATCTCGCGATTTCGCTTGGTGGGAACATGGTATAAGTCGTTCCCACCGAGTTGAAGTGATTTCAAAAGTCATAAGCTGTCAATTTTGAAGTGGCTGGCAAACAGCTGTTTGATTTTTTATTTTTTTGATTGTTTTGGCGCTTATTATTTTGACGTACACAATGAACAAATGAACACAAAATAAACCAAAGTTCATGCTGTAGGCTTGTTCGGTTTGATCACCTCTCACGGGCGGATGAACTCAAAGGGATTTCGACTAGATTTCGCTGAAATCCCGAGATTTCGGCACGTCAATAATGTATGGCGAAATCTCGGAGATTTGGAAAGATTTTACGAAATCTCGCGATTTCGCTTGGTGGGAACATGGTATAAGTCGTTCCCACCGAGTTGAAGTGATTTCAAAAGTCATAAGCTGTCAATTTTGAAGTGGCTGGCAAACAGCTGTTTGATTTTTTATTTTTTTGATTGTTTTGGCGCTTATTATTTTGACGTACGCAATGAACAAATGAACACAAAATAAACCAAAGTTCATGCTGTAGGCTTGTTCGGTTTGATAACCTCTCACGGGCGGATGAACTCAAAGGGATTTCTAGATTTCGCTGAAATCCCGAGATTTCGGCACGTCAATAATGTATGGCGAAACCTCGAAGATTTGGAAACATTTTACGAAATCTCGAGATTTCGGTTGGTGGGAACATGGTATTAGCAACATGGTTTTTTGTTGATCACACATATTGACAGACGGGGGTTGAAATAACAAAAGCAACAATGTAATACCATGTTCCCACCAAACTGAAATCGCGAGATTTCGATGAATTTTTACTGAAATCTCGTAAGTCGTTCCCACCGAGTTGAAGTGATTTCAAAAGTCATAAGCTGTCAATTTTGAAGTGGCTGGCAAACAGCTGTTTGATTTTTTATTTTTTTGATTGTTTTGGCGCTTATTATTTTGACGTACACAATGAACAAATGAACACAAAATAAACCAAAGTTCATGCTGTAGGCTTGTTCGGTTTGATCACCTCTCACGGGCGGATGAACTCAAAGGGATTTCGACTAGATTTCGCTGAAATCCCGAGATTTCGGCACGTCAATAATGTATGGCGAAATCTCGGAGATTTGGAAAGATTTTACGAAATCTCGCGATTTCGCTTGGTGGGAACATGGTATAAACAAATGGGTTTTGGGGGGATAGACGTACGAAAGATATCCTTCTCTTTTAATCATTCATCTCTGTCCCTAGTAAAGATAATGGAATACAGATATAACATTCCAGTGGAAAGTCGGCTGCCTACCAAAGATAATGGAGTACAGAGATACATAACTTTCCAGTGGAAAGGCGGTTGCCTGCAAGCTGTTCTCCAGAAGAAAAATGCATGAATGATTAAAAGAGATGAATATCTTTCGTACGTATTTACTTCTGAACACTATCGCAACTCACCATGGTTGAAAGCTGACACTGACACTGACAACTTGTCTAACTTATCCGAACTGGATTTGTCGCGAAATTCGTTGCCAGATACCGATTGCCTATACAACTTGCCCAACTTGAAACGTCTCAACGAAATAAGCGAACTATCATCTGGGGTCGAGTTTTGGCGAAAGCTGGAGACCTTGAATCGGTCGCGTAACCAGCTGACTGCTCTACCTTCTTCAATCTGCAAGTTGATGAACCTACGCCGTAAGGATATGACATAGAATTATAACGCTGCTCCAACGAAAAGGGCTACTTAACCGTCGCTGAAAAGGGCTCCGACTTCTGCCAAGACGCTTTAGCCGACGACGACATCATGATACTGGACAACGGCGAACAAGTATTCCTCGGGCTCGGCTCCATACCCGCACAAGTTAGTCACACAGCCGACGACAGAAACTCTTTCAGCTGACACAAATATTAATTTATTAACATTTACTCTAGGTATTCAACACATCATGAGAATCAAACTACCAGAATGGGCGCGCAAACGTTTCCTCACTCTGAAGAACAAGGGGTCGAAGCACTTCACAAAATATTTCCATGGCTGGAGTGCACACAAGGCTCCACCAGAATAGAGTGCAGATTCGTTTCTTCTTTCATATTTATAACACGTACTGATAGTTTTACATGTAACTTATTTTATATTCAATATACATAATAAATTTTTTTTGCAACAACAACAGACTACGATTACTGGTGTTGCCCCAATCGAACACTTTGTGATTAGCTGTGACTCCCTCCTTTGTCATTGGTGGTAAATCACCTCCATTCATGATGGCGTAATCCATTCCAGAGTGTTGCGCCAGTTTCTAGTCAAACATTATTTTACCAGTACCGAGTGGGCAATGCATCACGATGCTGCGGTATAGACCGCGAATTTGACGGGTGTATCTCGTTGCAATGGCAATATCTCGCAGACGTTCTTCTAATTTGGTATTCAAAACAAGTATGTATAAGTATTCAGTTAGAAAAAATATACTTGTGAAAAGAAATACCAATCACTTACTAGGAGAGCATCGGCGGGTTTGGATTTCATTCGTTTGAGGTATTGCAGGAGATTTTTTAACGCGTCTGTCAGAGCGAAACGAAAGGTTTCACCAACAAGAGTTGGCTTTTCAGTACGAGCCTCAATGTACCGAAAAACAACACCAGTTGCTTGTTTTTCATATTTTGACATTTTGTCAATCGACTGCTGTCAAAAGAAATTCACCACATTTTTTTAGTTTGCGTTTGTTGTTGTTGCTTCCACGGATTCTAAATTGACATAACACTGATAGGAAAACAAAATGGTGAATTTAAAAAAAAAATTGAGGGGGCCAGCGGCAAGAGGATTGCGAGTTGGGGGTCTCAGTATTGCATCTGCTTATAACCACGCCGACTTCTTAATTTAAAGTACCTACATTGAATTGTATCTAAAATTATCCCCACTGAATATATAACCGAAAATTATTTAGATTGATTTTGTGACAAGCAGCACGAAAAAAGTTAAAAGTAGGCCAATATATACTACAGCTACTATACACTAATCTAAAAAAACATGAGTTTCAACTGATCTAAATAGCGAAATTAATAATTAAAGCAATTTTCAAGCGAATAAATTATTCTTTCCTCGAACAGTCACACTTTATTCACATAGTGTTCGAACTTAACCTTTACAAATTAAACTGATACGGTATCGCGACCAAAGAGAGGTTTTATGTGAATGAAGTGCCACCTTTTGGTTCCCAATATTGTTGTCACCTTAATGCCCTGTATACTTTACTGACGAATTCTGTTGGGAGCTTTATACAGAACTATTGTTATCTTATAGCGCTTAGCGCCAAGGAAACACAAGGGTACACGAACTGAACGCGCTCATTAGTACACATGTGTATGTATATTTGAAGTTGGGTCTTGTTCAATTTTAACTAAGTATATAGGCTCCTATTAAAAAAGGAATATCGTTGATTGCGTTCCCTTGAATTATAATATTTGGTAAAAAAATTGCAGGCAATATTAAGTTAAATACTTTATTTGCTCAAAAATTAACAGTTGAAGATTAGTTCTTGCTTTCCTTTGTTAATATCTAATTATTGTATACTGCATCGTTTATAAGTGCTAAAAAAAAATCGATAGAAAAGTCACCTACTGGGAAGAAAGAATCAAACAGCAACTGACTGGATAGTAATATGAGTAATGCTATTAATCAAAATGGCACAGGTCTAGAACAGCAGGTACCAAATAATCAGCAATTATATTCATTTATTACTCGAAAAGAGCCTCGTTTAATTTTGTTCATTATACAGAATTTTTAATGATTTCATAATATCTGATAAATTATATCTACGCAAAAATGTATGCGTAACTTTTAGATTGCTGGTCTGGACTTGAATGGCGGCAAAGTTAATAGTAACAGCCCCTTAAATAAGAATTCTAATTCAACTTCGGCTGCACGTTACGTACCACCTCATCTACGTGGTAGCAGCAATTCTGATTCTTTGGATACTCGTGAAGACAAAGGGGAAAAAGAATTTAAACCCGATAAGGAGAGAGAGTACCGAACCGATTTTCGCAGGTACTTTCAATTTATTTACTAACTAATTCATAAATGATATTAATCTTCATTCACAGAGGAAATAATAGGAATTTCAACAATCGCGATCGTTCTGATCGTCCAAATTCAGACTTTGGTAACTTTTCCAAGCGGAAAAACGATGAAGGCATTCAAAATGGTGAGTTTTCTATATTTTATAATACAGAAACTTAGTCCTACACTAAAATAACAAGACGCACAATAACTTCATATTCTTTTAGTATGTGTTAAACACATTCCGCGATACTAATAATCATTTTTAGTGTCTAGACTAAATTTTTCGAACTCACAATGGCGAAATTTTCCACACAAAATTGCATATTGGCCCCTACAAAATATATAAGTTGAAGGTTAAATTGATTTTTGGTATGGCACATTTCGCCATTGTGAGTTCGAAAAATTTAGCTCGGACACTAAAAATAATTATAAGTATCGCGATATATCAATTATTATACAGACAGATCTAAAGTACAAAATAAGGTCATGGCTTTCCTATACAAAAATATGCATTCCGGACTTATAGTTTAAACTGGTCTGAGTTGGTAGAACAATATTGAAAAAAAATATACCTATTCAAATATTCAAAAAAATATCTGCTGCCTCATGGAATAAAAATGATTCTCACTTGAATTGGGGTTCCTTTAAAAAATTATTTTAAGATAATCGCAGTAATAACTCTTCACAATAACTAAAGTTCGCCTACTGGTAGAATTTCTACCATTTTAGTGACCTGTCTTATGCACAACGGCTCTTACCAATAAACATTTTGGGTTTCAACTCTAAATTTAAGTAGTTCACAGTGGGCCTTACCAATAAACATTTTTAGTTTCGACTTGAAATTTTAGTAGCTCACAGTGACCATTTTTTCCATACAAATTTCGCAATTGTGAGCTTCCGTAAATTTAAAGAAGAGACTAAAATTGGTTATTAGTATGGCGCAACATTATTGGAAAACAAATAACATCTACACAATTTTCCCAACAAAAAAAAAGTCAACCGAATACCCATGTATGACATTGTTAGTTCATAAAATCTACCCTGAACAGGCTGATTGGAACGTGAAAAGGTGTCTTTGATTTGCAATATGACATCCACTTGCAAAAGGACTTAAGTGGGCGGAGCTTCAGTGATATATGCTGCCAAACGTGTTTTATGAAGTTGAAATTTCCCTAGAGCAATATATTTAAGTGGGTGCAAGGCGGCCATTTTCCGGATATTTTCCGTTAGAAGTTTATTGGAAAGGAATTCCACCAAATATGTTGAAATCAGTCTTGTGTGGATCGTCGATCGATAGAGATAGAGAGATGGTATATTAACTGTTAGAATTACACACATATTTTCTTTTTTTTCTTGATTTGTTGTTGCAAGACTCTTTTTGTAGGTCGCAACGAGAGTAAAATATCTAAAAGGCCTTTTTTAATATCCTCACATGATTTATATAGATCATTGATTTGCTTGGTTTGCAACAACAGTTGGATCTCGTACTATGATCTATATAGATCATCTGAGCAAAATAAAACGCCTAATTTAAAGATAACTGCGCTTTAAAATTTGAATTAAATTTGGACGTACTATCAGCCCTATTCTGCTTTTCATCGGGGGAATTTTTCTTCAATTTTCACTGAACACTATTCTACTATTCACTCGAATCGAATTTGGAGTCACCTAGTTAATGTCGGTAACGTCGGTAATGCTGCGCAATACAATTCAGATCCGCATGTCAAATGTTGCGGATTTGAAATTAAATGGATCATCTGTGTGGTTAGTGGTTGATAAAATGTAAGTAAAAACTAATTTATCGCGGGATTATTTGTTTGTAAGTAAAGATTATTCATTTTTGGGGGAAGAACAACAAATTGAAAAAAAGTCCAATATTATCCATACCTGTTTCTTTATATATTTTGTTTTATTTAAATTAATTTATCCATCTTTCCAAAGACTCATCAAATTGAATACATTAATTTCAATTTGCAATAAAACAACTTATGATGTTCACAAGAACAGCTGTTAACTTGAATGTCAAATTGGTTTGGATAATTTAGTTCACCCGATGGATAGCAGTATGGAAAGGCAGAGTGGAAGGGAATCGAATGGGTAAATCGAATCTACGATTCACGTGAATAGCAGAATAGGGCTGTATATCATATCTTGGTCTTTTGGAATAGTCTTAATACATTCACTGCCACGTCATTCAAATATGAACGACACTCACATTTCCGTGGGTGCCACGTTATTTATACAATAGGCGTTTGTCTTTTTTAGTTCAGAGCTGAGCACTGAACTGAAAAAAATCCAATTTGAAATTAGGAAATCTCCGAAATCATTAAAATCTGTCAGAAAACGATTTCACTGTATAATTACGACAAAGTTAAAAAAAATTCCGCATTACTAAACTTTTTTTAATTTCTCTTGAAAATTCTTAAACTTTTTCGGCGGCTGTAGTTTCCTTGGGGGGAGACAGATGAAACAAAGAAAAAAGAGCTCAAATCGGACAAACCGTTATGGAGTTATGGGCGGTCTTACGGATGCAATTTTGTTTTATATAAATAATATGTTACTATAGTCATTTACTCAAAGTTTTTTTGTTTATTTCATTTCAATTTACGATATTACAATATTATACAACAATTCTTATTCAAGAGTCTAGCACATTGGTTACATTCACAATTTTAATTAAATAAGAATTAACAACAGCAGTACAAATTATTAATTTTAAAAATAACACAATTGACAAGAAAAACTGTTACATAGACTAATTAATAATAAAGACACACCGCTTCATACAAAGAAAAAGTCACCACTTTGAGATTGCTTCCATCTCATGCATGTCGTTAGCTTGTGTTTCGGAAGTGGTTACAATCGAACACATTATAGTATACTTGCTGCGATGGCTGGTGTTTTTTTTTTTTCACTTAGTAAGTGTGTATGTTGATATTTCTTGCGTTTCGAATATTTTTTGTGAAAGTACATAGGTATAGGTATTCTGCTTTTAATCAAGGGTAGGTGATTTTTTTTCGTAGTTTTGCTATGATTTAAAGGAAATTAGTGTACTAATGTATTTAGCTGATAACTGCTGATGTTGTAAAGGGTTTTCCAATGAGTAGCCGTATTTTATTATCAGCGTGATCTGATCCGAATCAGATCATGAAAATAAAACAATACGGATCATAGAAAAATTTTATTTTCGAGTTGTGGCAACAGTTGCTTTCAAAACACAAGGGGTAATGTATGAGCATTACAAACTTCATATTGCCACCAGCCATATTGCAAACTTTCTGTTCAACGTGACGTCACAATATGATGACAATTGACATGACATTTCATTTGCTTGTGGGGGGTGTTACCATATGAATCAAATTAATAATTTTTATTTTTGGATATTGTTTTTAAGAAAAGTAATTTAAAATTCTGTGTTAAAAAATGCAACAAAATAACAATATTTTGCTGTGGTGTTTTTTATTATTTCGGTGTATTCATGCGAGCGAATAATTTTTTAAACATTTATGAAATGTTCTCGATTTGCTTCAGAAACATTTCATAAATATTTGACAAACATTTCTGTTTTTACCGGTGAAGACACCGATTAAGTATTTATTAAATGTTTATAAAATGCTTTTTACTGTCGGAAATTCACGGCCAGAGGATTGAAAACAACAACACCGCTTCCGTAATATGGTGTGATTTGTTTCTAAAAGGAAATGAGTTTACCTACAATCAGTTCAAAATGTAAAGGAAATTTTACTGCAGTTTGCACCTCCGGTCCGTTCAGATTGGAATTCTTAGCCAAAGTAAATGACAGCGGTTTAAGCACGAAATTCCAGAAGAACAAACTGAAGTTAGAATTAGATTTTTCTGTGATATTTTGTGAAAGAAACGTGTTTCCCAATAACTAGGTTCGAAAACAATTTAAATTTATGCAGGCAGCTAGTTTCGATTTTTCATTATTCCAAGATTTTCTGGACATTTGTATTTTATGTTAAAAGAACAAAAACACACCTGTGAAATAAATTATTAACGAACCGCGAAACATTTCATAAAGATTTTTTTTGTTAAACAAATGTTTATGAAACATTTACTTAAATATTTCGCTGGTCTGGGCATACCTTTATGGAATGAAAAAGCAAAATCATCTCGAAGGCGGGAAATTTATTCGATGTGAAAAAAATGCTTTTTAGTTTTTTGTGTTATGAAGGGTGTTGAATATTTTAGTCTGGCAACGTGACTGTGTGGCTTGCCTAATGGCTATAGTTTACAGGTACACCAACATTGAAAAATGAAACAAGCCATCTAGTACAATAAATTTTCAGATCATGATTCGTGATCTCGATGAATATCAGGATCATGTGCTGTTGTTGTAAGTGCATGTATTTCGATGATCTATATGGATCATGGCTGATAATAAAAAAGGGCTAGTGGTGTTATTGCGAATGACCCGCTATTTCGGTAGCAGCCACTTTTGAAGCTTTTATTCTTTAACATCTGACAAGTAGAAACTACACCATTACTAAAAATGGAACGATACACGCTTCAACAACGTCGTGTCTTGCTGAAATGCATGAAAATGATCAGGAATTCCATCCAAAAATCATCTTGACTGATGAGGCCCATTTCCACCTCGGTGGCTACGTCAACAAGCAAAAGTCGCATCTGGGGCTCGGAAAACCCAGAGTTATTATTGAGAAGCCTCTCCATCCTCAACGTGTGACTGTTCGGTGCGGTTTTTGGTCCGGCGGGGTCGTTGGACCTTACTTTTTCGAAAAAGAGGTTGGATCAACTGTTACGGTGAATGGATTGCGCTATCGAAAGATGATTAATGATTTTTTATGGTCGGAGTTGGATGGTATTGATCTGGACAACGTTTACTTTCAACAATACGGCGGTACGTGCCACACAAGCAACGAAAGCATTGATCTTTTACGGGAAAAGTTCCCGGACCGTGTTATCTCTCGAAGAGGTGATCACAATTGGCCACCGAGATCTTGTGATTTAACACCTTGCAACTTCTTCCTTTGGGGCCACGTGAAAGATAAGGTCGTCGCCAACAGCCGAGCGTCGATTCAAGACCTTAAAGATAAAATTCGTGAGGCTATCGAGGACATGGGGCAGCCACTTTGCGATTTGGTTATGGAAAATTTCATGAAAAGGATATAGTCCTCTATGCGTGCTCGAGGTGGCCATTTGGCTGATGTTGTTTTTCATTATATACGGCATTGCTTCCTCTTTATTATGAAATAAACATCCGATCATTTACCTCAAAAAATGGCATTTTTCTTTGAATAGCAAAATAGCACCTCCTATTGGAAAACCCTTTATAATATCACTTTTTTTTCTAAAATTATAGACAGGTGATATAGGTATACATTTTTTTCACGTGTTTTGTACTTTTTTTTCCTCTTTTTTAGATTTTTTTCTTTTATATTTTATTGTTCTTGTATTTTTGGTAGATAAGTGGGTACATAAAGGTATATATTTAATTTTTTTTAAGGTGTAGTTTTTGTTGGGAATCATTGTGAGCTTGAACAAAAAGTTATTCCTTAATTATTTCTAGCTTAGGGTGTTGCTTCGGTACCTTTTGAGAAGTTGCAAGCTTTGCACTTTCGCAGACACCATTTTTAATAGAAGAACAAGATTGATGTAATCTTGAACTGCGATTCGGTGGGGTCTACAAATGTTTTCATCGGAAAACCAAAAAGTAAACTTTGGAATTAGATTCGTTTCTACTATGCACTTTTCCATTATTGTAGTTTTAATTTTTTTCAAGTGTGGAGTACTATTTATATAATTTTTGAAAATTTGTATATGAATCTTACGTATTTCAAAAAATAAATCAGTAGGAGCAATTATGCTGCCAAAATCGGATGTTTTTGAAAAGTTTTTGTGAAAGAGGAAGGTTTCACAAGCCTTTTTCAATTTAATATATTCGCCAGATCTTTTCATATCGTTGTCACATAATTTGCATGGTATTCTTGTTTTAGCCCTTAATACTGCAGCACAGATGGAATATCTAAGGGAAAGATCCTCTTTTAAAAATTTGTTTTCTAATATTTGAAACTCGGGAAGCACAGTGTCCTCGTTTTCTTCCAATATTAGAACATTGTCAGAAAAGCTTGCAGTATCATTCTGTTTTCGATTGGGAAAATAAGTTTTATGACAAAAATTCCTCTTTGTCGTGTTCGCAATTTTATGTATAAGTGTATAAGTAAGGATGAGAACGTATGTGACATTATTTTTGCAATAATATTATTGAAGGTATATAGAGATGGATTTGGATCCTTTTACCCAAAAAGTCTTATTTTGACCCTCAAAATTTAAAGCTTTCTTCTAAAAATGATCGAACTTTATTGTTCCGTTTCAAGCCACTCTTATATATATTTTTGTTAAAAGGCGCCTTAGGATTCAAGCAGTCAAACAAATTGTTAAGGAACTCAAAACACTGGCTGTAGACAAGGCACGGGGAGCTACTTTCGAGCTAAATATGTCCATTTCAAACGCAGTTTTTATCGATGCACTAACAGTATGACTAAAAATTTGAGTAGACTGGCCTGAAATGCTTGAAAGTTTTTTTGTTGTTTTATTTAGCTGGGCTTCGAAAAGATTTTCTACAACTTTTCCTCAACACATTGAATTGCCTTTTTCAATAATGTATTACGCGCGCTTTTAATGAGATAACAAGGGTCATACAATGCTAAAAATCGTTGCAGTTGTGATAGAAAAATGACTTTTCTGGTGTTATACCCAGGCAATTGAAGCAACTTCTATTATTCGAACCCTGGTCACATGTGTAACTGTGCTTCTGACTGTAACCCGATGTTTTGGCCAAAGTTAAGGTTATCAATAATTTTGTTCTTTAATTTTTTTGCACCCATTTGGTTTATCAGTCACAAAGTTATATATTTCCAATTGAGAAAAATACCTCTTACCATAAACAATAAGATATATTTTCCAATTCAATTTTCCTTTTCCCTGCCATCGTCGATGTACCCAATTATTTCATCATAAAGACCATCAAATTTCGTTTTATGGCAATTTCATCAAAAACTAAGGATGTTTCTTTAGTGTCTGGGTGTTACCAATTCGGTAAGGGTTTTAGTTATGTCGTCGTTGATCCCTGGTGATTTATGCATCAGTTCAGATGCTAGATCTTTTTCACTTCCCGCCAGTGCACAAAATAATTTTGGCAAATATTTTTGCATTCCGACTTACATTTGGCATGGATTCAATTATAGAAGACAATGGAAGAACATTTTTCTTGTTTAAATCTTTGTTTTCACACTTTGCCATCTTAATTTGCTTGCAAGATCTTTTAGGCATCAGTGAAACATTTTTATATTTTCCCATCAATTGATTGTATTTTTTCTTAATTTCAATATATATGTATTTGCTTGCAAGATCTTTTAGGCATCAGTGAAACATTTTTATATTTTCCCATCAATTGATTGTATTTTTTCTTAATTTCAATATATATGTATTTATGTAAACTGTTTTTTTCTGACTTTAAGCAGTTTTTACATTTTGCATTTTCTATGTCTATGGTTTTACCACTAAAAGACTACATTGGCTCCACATCATGCAACTCTTCAAATGAAAGCTCTTCTGTATTTGGTCTTTTCCGCTCATATGTACTTCCTTCAAAGCGAACAGGTATGTGATCCTGAAGCTGTATTATTTTCAAGCCAAATATCACCTGAACAAATTTAAGGTACTGCTGTTTTTTTTTTTTGCTAAAATGATTGGAACAAATTTATGGGTTATAAGCTGGAGGATGTTTTTCTAATGAACATGCATCCAACCACATTTCACTTTATCGCAATTTTTGTTAAGTTTTTTGTTAAATCATATTTTAGGATAGGTCGAAAAGTCCACTGCTCCGCGGAAGAAAGGAAAATAGTTCAGCGGTTAAGGGGTGAGGGTTAAACCTATAAATTTATAGCAGATGCCCTAGGAAGGTCACAGAACTTCGTAACCAATGCTCTTAATCCAAAATTAGAAACAGAAAATAGAGGAAGCCCAAAAAAAACCACAGCTACTACTGACCACCGCATTTTGCTTTTAGCGAAGTCAAATCCATTTGTTTCGTCACGGACTATAGGCGCACAAATTGAGGACGGAATCAGTGCACGCACAATCCGCAGGAGACTACAGAACTTCAATCTCCCAGGAAGAATCGCCAGAAAAGTTCCACTCCTAAGAGCTAAGAACGTAGTATGGTAGTATCAAAATTCAAAGGACATTCTCTTCATTTTTGCATTTCAAAAATTTTGAAATTTTCGACATTCTCTTCATTTTTGCATTTCAAAAATTTTGATACTACCATTATATTTTTCTCTAAGACGATTTAAAACTTCAAGCTACTCTCCTGAAAAGTATGAAAAATTGACTTAGGCGGTTATGGCTTGTGGCCACTGAATTAATGATTATTTAGGAACACACCTCTTTTTTTTTCTCCAAGCGGAAAACTGGTTGTGTTTGTTTGTGGTTTTCTTTCGAACTCCATGTTTCCTCACATCACATCTTCACGTTGCGTCGCTTCGCAGATCGTACGAGGGTAATTGTATAGAGGCTGAGTTTGAGTACTGTGTTATGTGTGTAGTGGTAGTTGGTAGTCTGAATATATACTCTGAACTGAATATGAATTGCGTTCTTGTACAACTTACAACACAGTTTCAATTGTATTATTTAAAAAAAAAATGTTTTATTGCTATAAAAAGCCGCACTGAGATGGGTAAGAAAAAGCAATGGAAGGAAGTTGGAAAAAAAAACAAAAGAAATTAATTAACTAACCAAGGTTCAGATTTCCAAGCGTTAGTGAGTTTTGGATACAATGGGCCTTACAAATCAAAATTTGTAGTTTCGATTCTAACAGCCCTATTCTGATATTCACGTGAATCGTAGATTCGATTCGCTTTCATGCTGCCTTTCTGATATTCTGATATCCATCGGGTGAACTATATTATCCAAACCAATTTGACATTCAAGTTAACAGCTGTTCATGTGAAAATCATAAGGTTTGTTTTTCGCAAATTGAAATTAATGTACTCGTAGGTATTCAATTTGATCCTTACGAAAATCTTTGGAAAGTTAGATAAATTATTTATTATTATTTTCTTTTTTATTAAGTAACTTAATTACAATAACTATATTAGACAATATAGCACTAGCTACCAGGGCTATCGGCTAGTTGTTAAGATAGCAGGTTAGTTTTTAAATAAAGGTGTTATTAAGAGGTGTTATTGTGAATGACCCGCTATTTCGGTACTGTCACTTTTAAAGCTTTTATTCTTTGACATTTGACAAGTAGAAACTACGGCTTTACTAAAAATGGAACGATACATGCATCAACAACGCATTGAAATTATTAAAATTCATTACAAAAATGGTGAAAATCTTGCAGTCCCAGTTCGCAAAACTTAAGCATTTTTTGGCCGTCGTGAAGCACCTTGTCGGACCGCAATACAGAAATTGGTGGAAAAATTCGAGCTGTTGGGACAAGTTAGTGATGTGAAAAATAAAACCCGTGCACGTCGCTCAAGAACAACTGAGAATATTGCTGCTGTAGCCCAAAGTGTTGAAAAAAACCCAGGTTTGTCCATTGGGCATTCCACAAACGTCATTGCACCGTATTTTGCATAAAGACTTGGGTCTTAAGGCTTATAAAGTTCAGTTAACACAAGAACTCAAGCCGGCCGATCATCAACAACGCCAACAGCCCAGCGTCGATTCAAGACCTCAAAGATAAAATTCGTGAGGCTATCGAGGACATAGGGCAGCCACTTTGCGATTTGGTTATGGAAAATTTCATGAAAAGGATATGGTCCTGTATGCGTGCTCGTGGTGGACATTTGGCTGATGTTGTTTTTCATTATTCACGGCATACCTTCCTCTTTATTATGAAAACATTTTTCTTTGAATACCAAAATAACGTCTCTTATTGGAAAATCCATTATATTTGTTGATTTTTAGTGCTACTAATGTCTTATATACATTTTTTATATTGGTTTCTGCGGGGGTTTGTAATAGTTCGATAAGTGGAGTGTTGGAGAAGTTTTTTACTGTTTCGTCGATCTTCTGGCAATCTAATAAATGGATTTCATTGCGGAAATTAAAGCAGTGAACTGGTCTCTGTTTGTTGTTCTACCCCTAAAGATTAATAATCTTTATACACAAACCCAATAGTCAAGCAGTAAAAATTAGTTTTTACTTCAATTTTATCAACCACCAACCAGACCGACGAATCATTTAATTTCAAATCCGCAACATTTGAATACTAGAATAGTGTTCAGTGAAAATTGAAGAAAAATTCCCCCTATGAAAAGCAGAATACGGCTGTAAAGTTTAGTGGTTCACAGTGGCTTTATTTTCCATACAAATTTCGCTTCCGTAAATTTAAAGTCGACACTTGTGTTACGGCACAATAAGTATTAAATATGGGTTTATTTATAACAGACAATACAATATTCTTTAAACAAGCAAAAATAACTCCCTAAGTTACTGTTACAATCCAATCCTCTACAACTGATTTGGATAATAGTCAATTTCTGAGAATTTTAAGGGATCTATTCAATCCAACAATACTGGATAAATCTGCAGGAAATTTGTTATATATACGAGGCGCTATTACAGTAATGGAACGTCTAAAGTGTTCTGTTCTAACTCGTGGAACTACAGCATTAGAAATTAGGCCAACAAATTTCGCCTGTTCCTCAATCGCCGTAAAAGCCTCAATCACGGCACGCTGGGAGCGACCGATGATGTCGATATCGTCCGCATACCCCAGTAGCTGAACGGATCTGTTGAAGATAGTGCCTTCCGTGTTGACACCTGCCCTGCGCACTATCTGCTCCAGAACGAGATTGAAGAAGTCACATGATAGCGCATCTCCTTGCCGAAATCCGGTGCATGTTTGGAATAGTTCAGAGGAGCTACTTCCAAATTGCACGTAGCAGCGCGTGTTCTCCAGCGTCACGCGACACAGCTGGATCAGTTTTGCCGGGATCCCGAATTCGGCCATCGCCATATAGAGCTCCTGACGATGAATGCTATCATATGCGGCTTTGAAGGAGATAAATAGGTGGTGAGTCTCGACTTGAAATTCATTGGTCTTTTCCAGGATTTGCCTCAGTTTGAAAATTTGGTCTATGGTCGATCTGCCGGGCCGGAAGCCACACTGGTATGTGCCGATTAGTGTGTTGCAGAACGGTTTAAGACGTTCACACAATATAAAAATTAAAGTCTTGCAATGGAACATGAAAGGACCCGTCAACAATTATGAAGAGTTGTTCATCCTTATAAAAGAAGTACCCCCCAGTATTATATTATATAGTACTCTATATAACAGCTTTTGATGAACTGAGTAGTATTATCACGCAACATAAACTCCTAGATCACTGCATTTATGCGGATGACATTAACATCTTGTGTAAAAACAATGATCTAAGCAAGAGAAAAAATTTACTATACAACGTTGTAAAAGACATTAAAAAATTATCAAACTCATCCAAACTGAAGGCTAGCTAGTGGAAATTTGTGTTCTCCGACGGATCTAAAACAAACTTTAGCACATCATTTGCTGCTACTCATGAAAACGGTGCCATAATAAGCATAGGCATTTTACCAATAGATGCACCCATTTTTACTGTTGAAGCCGTTGCTATAAATAAAACTATAACGTTAACAGCTAAATTGCGCAGTAAAAGCATCATATGCACGGATAGCCTATCAGTTGTAAGAACCATCATGAACCCTAATCACAACACCTTTATCATCAACAAGATCAGAGACTCTCTTATAAAAAGATCCGAAAAACTGAAGCTCATGTGGTTACCAAGTCACGTAGGGATTCAAGGCAATGAACATGCTGACACCGTTGCCAACCTCGGGCATCATACTCTATTTTCCTCATACTTTATTTTGTAGTATGTTTCTTTTTGTGTACTTATTAGTTCATGAATTTCCCTTTGCGTTTGTTTGTATACGTTTCTTAAGCGTGGTAAATGTAGGTTGTTCTTGTTCCCAGCATAATAAATATAGATATAGTCAGTCATCTATGGATTAATTTTTCTGCATTTACGATTTTGTTTTGAGAACTTGCTTGTAGAAACATGGATCGAGAGAGTATTAGCGAAGTTACTGAATTTACTCTTATCAAGCTTTTTTGATTAGTCTTGTTTAAATAAAAACGAGTACTTCAAATTCTTTAATTTTATGTATGAGTTTATTTGAAGCTACTCTAACCTCTTTGGAGTACAATTAAAAAGAACAAAGAACTTCAGCAAATTACTTTTTTCAGCGATGATTTGACATTCATGAGAAGAATTGATAACTACGATAACTAGCAGACATCCTTGTGTAGACATTTTATAATTCATATAATTCAGTTTAATTTTAAGTAAAGAAAGTCACAGTAAAAGTTGTATAATACTTGATGTGCCTAAATATTCTACCCCTCTTGAAGAACTAAAGGTGCTTCAACAACTGGTAAGCGGCATAGATTTGCTGCAGCTCGCTTCACGCAACCATTAGCTGTCTTCAGCGTTACTACTCGAACGGTCTCATCAGTTCCGGAATGTAGCTCAATAACTCTGCCAAGTCTCCATTTGAGAGGAGGGAGATTATCATCCTTAATAATAACGATATCATTGAGTTTGAGGCCCGGACAGTCCTTTCGCCACTTATTCCTCTGCTGCAAAGTGTGCAAATACTCATTTTTCCACAGATACCAAAACTGTTGCATAAGCCATTGCACTCGCTGCCAACGGTTGAGATAGGAAATATTTTCGTCACACAAGTCTGGTTCAGGTAGCGCTATCAGTGAAGTACCTGCAAGAAAGTGGCCTGTGGTTAAGGGTCTAATATCATTGGGATCTTCGGAGAGAGGAGAAAGAGGACGGGAATTAAGGATACACTATCTGGATAATAAGCATGTTGAATTCCTCGTACGTGAGTGCTGCGAGGTGTAAAAGCCGTTTCATATGATGCTTCGCAGATTTTACAGCTGCCTCCCAGATTCCGCCAAAGTGAGGAGATCTCGGAGGTATGATCTTACACTCGAAGCCATCATCCAGACAAGCCTTCATAATTTCAGAGGCGGACTGCTGATTGTGAAACATGTCTTATAATACCCTTAGCTCATTTCGTGATCCAACATAATTCCTAGCATTGTCGCTATATATTGTGCGGCAAAGTCCCCTTCGACCTTTAAAGCGACGAAGGGCGCCCAAGAATGCAGATGTCGTTAGATCTCCTACCAGCTCAAGGTGGACTGCTTTCGTACTCAGGCATATAAATATTGCTACATACGCTTTCGCAGCAGCCGTCCCACGACGTCGAGAATGTACCATAAAAGGGCCGCAGAAGTCAGTTCCAACATTCGTAAACGCGCGAGAAGGCATTACTCGATATTCCGGAAGATTTCCCATACCGGAATATTGAAAATAGGGACGCGTTCTGGTACATAAAATACACTGGCTAATAGCTCGTCGAATGAGCAGCTTAGCATGTACGGGCCAAAACTGTTCGCGAATAATTGAAAGCAATCATTGAACTCCCACATGATGATGTTTTTCATGCTTATGATTTATTAAAGCAGTTGTGAACACATGATTGTCATTGACTTCCGAACATATATATGCATATAAGCTATTATCATTGCGTTCCCTCTGAGCTGCACTTCCAGAGACTACCCATCCAAAATTGGTATTTTGCAGAGTGAGAAGTTGATGCCCCAGCTTTATATGACCGATTGATAACAGACCGAAGAAATGCTCTGCTCCTATTAATAGATCGACGCGGTTTGGCGTGGCAAATAGTATTGACCAATTACTGGTATTTGTATGATACACCGATTAAAATGAAAAACGGTACGATTTTTATTGTGGGAAAAATATATAAAAAACCCACATTTATTATCTCCGCTTCCTCGATATAAAATACTTCTCTCTCGGCCGGAGACCGATCGAGAACTAACTCTTACATGTCATTTAACATTAAAACACGTATGGCCAGTGTTGCCATACGTAACAGTCCCGGATAAAAACATTGTTTTTAATTATTACGAGTTTATAGGTAAAAAATACATTTTCTGCACAGGCCGCTTCAATTGGTTGGTTGCAGTCTGCACGATGACGTTTCTGACAAGTCCATCCCGACTTGGTAGAAGTTCACATATCCTACCCATCGCCCAACTGGTTGGTGGAAAGTTCTCTCTCCTGAGGACCACCAACTGTTCGACTTTCAGGCTCTCCTTCTCCTTTCTCCATTTTTTCCGCTCCTGCAGAGTAGTCAAGTATTTTGACTGCCATCGTTTCCAGAAATGGTTGACCATCTGCTGTTTCTCCTTGGAAAGCTTAGCTCCCGCCTTCTCCGGTCGTTCTATTAATCTGAAAGGAAGAGGTAAAATTAATGGTTCACCCACCAGAAAATGTCCCGGCGTTAGCGCCTGAATATCCATTGGATCATCACTCAAAGGATGAAGCGTTCTTGAATTGAGAATGGCTTCTTATTGAGCGAGTAATGTTCCGAACTCCTCTTAAGGCAATAATCTTTGCCCACAATCCGCTTCAAATGAAACTTTATCAATTTGACAGCGGCTTCATAAATCCCTCCTTGATGTCATGCTGCTGGTGTCTTAATGTGCCAGTCAGTACACTTTTGATGAAGATTCTCCAATACACCTTTATCTAAAAATACTTTCAAAGCTTTATTTAATTCTTTGAACGAAAGTTGTTTCGTTGTCCCTATTTATTTCCTCCTATCTCCCTCTCCTTGCAATAAGACTCTCATAAAAAGTTATGAAAACTATTGAAGATAAATCTCCTACGATTTCAATATGAACTGCCCTACTCCTAAGACAGACAAATATTGGAAACCAACATTTTCTCCTATTTCTCCTTCCTTCTCCAACTCCACTGACCACTTTGAATTCAAAGGGGCCAGCATAATCCACTCCTGTGGCTAAGAATGGTTTCCCAACCTGGACTCTCTCTGATGGTAATTCCGCCATCAGCTGTCCCTCCATTCTCGCATTTAAACGCACACACACAACACATTTGTGAATATGACTCCGTAATCCACTCCTAAGTTTTGGTATGCAGTAACTTTGTTTAATAAATTGCATCATAACCTGGATGCCTCCATGTTACGTCTCCATTAACAATTCTGTTAACCTTCATCCATTTGCGATGATTGCTGGATGTTTCATCTCATAATCAATCTCCGATCTCCCTAATCTCCCACCAACTCGGAGCAAGCCGTTTGCGTCCAAAATTGGGTTGTGACTTTTTTCGAACTCCTCTCCGGTAAATGCTTCCCAGCATTCAATGCTATTGTTTCTTTGTTATAATTCTCCTGCTGATTTCTCCGTATCAGATAATCCATAGCTGACGCTTTCTCCGTGAGAGTAGGTGGTAAAACTTCCTGTTGAACCACTATTCTCCTAGATCTCCGTTTTATATCTTTTGGTTTTGTTTAAGTTCTTTCCTCCACTTAATCCAGTTTTCTATGTACCTCCCGACATAGCTAAGAATGTACCTCCCGCTTTTTCTAGCTTATTTGTGTACTCCAGTATCGATACACTTGACTTAGTGCTTGCTAACCTTATGTGCACGATCTCCTTGAAGGATGAAATAGAATATATTTTCATTTCATTTCTTACCTCCTGGTGTATATTCTCCATTATTTTGCTTTTCGTCCATTTGTTTTGTTGCATGGTCAACCAACTAGAAATCTTTCGGCAAAACTCCCCTTGTTAGTAAATCAGTTGGGTTCTTCTTGCCATCAATATGACGCCAGCACATAAAATCTGTATTTGTTTGGATCGATGCAACTCTATTTGCAACATATGTCCTTAAGTCCCTTGCCTCCTTTTTTATCCAGTAATATGCTGGACTGGAATCAATCAATAGCACATACTCCACAGTCGGCCATTCCATTAAATCCGTGAATTAGCATATTTGGAATTTTCCCTGTACCCAACCACCTATCGATTCTTAATTTTTCTAAATAAATAATATAATTTCAAAATTCTAACCATCTGTTTTCTTTTTCAACTGACGGCCTATCATCCCAATCTATTTTTAGTTTCCATAGCTCCTGAATTAATATTTTTCCGATAATTGTTACCGGAGATATATATCCATTTGGAACATATAGTTGCGCTACATGACTCACAATTCTCCTCTTTGTTATGACTCCATTGAATGTAGGGTTTTTTACTACAAAAGTAAACTTGTCATTTTCTATCAACCATTTAAGTCCTAAAATGGTTGTGCCTTCCCCCTCCGAAAACAATAATGTTTTCTCCAATTCCGAATCCATAGCCTTTACAACCGCCTGGCTGTTTGACTTCCATTTCCGTAATTCGAAATTTGCTCCTTTCAATAATTGCTGTTTTTTCCGAATCAGATCCTGTTGCACAATCAACCACATAGAAGTCCTCTTCTATCGCCTTGGCGGCAATTGGAAATGTTGCCTTTGCCTTCCTGGCAGTTTCAATCACTGAACGCACAGCCACGAATGGTGATGCTGTTAATCCAAATGTGACTACTGTTAGCCAATACTCCTGCAATCTTTGAACTGCATTCTCCCTCCAAAATATCCTTTGTAAGTTCCACTGTTCCCTATCTACTCTAACCTGATTAAACATTTTGCGAATATCCGCACATATCGCTATTTTATGCCTCCGAAAACGCATAATGGTTTCATGCAACTTAATAAACCATTTCTCCTATTCTTGGCTTCTCTCTGGCCAACAAAAGATGACCTATTTGTATTTCTTCCCTCATTTTCTCCACATAAATTCTCCTCATCTCCTGATTCTTTGCAAGACGCTTCTCTAAATATAAGAATCGTCTTAACGCTATCTCCCTTGAACTTCCCAGTTCTTTAATTTTCTCCTTTAACGGAATTTTTACTATGAACCTTCCTGGTTCATCCCGTCTATATGTTTCCATAAAATGTTTTTTCAACTAACATTTTTTCCTCCGTAAACCTCGCTTTAATAGCTTATCTAATTGCTCCTCCTCCGTATATTGAATAGAGGAGATTGACTGTCCTGTCAACTCGTCTATTTTTTCATTTTGTGTTCCGAAAACAATAACTCCTAAAAGCGTTTCTAATAACGCTACTCCGCGCATATTTCTTTGAATAACTGATCTGACAATTTTAGCAAAGAAACTTACTCCAAAAAGTATGTAAGTTGGATTTGATTTCCTAGAATGAATTATGCACTACAGTAGGATCTAAAGCCGATGATGGCATCGTTGGACCCGAATTACTTTCTTTTGGTAAAACCCAAATCCTTTTCTCCGTGTACTCCTGTACCTGAGTCCCATACCATGGACATATTTTTACCTTTATTTATTGCCTTATGTTAAAAGGTTCTCCGTCGATGCCCACCGCCTTCCTAGTAGTGGATAAAGTTGAAAGTTTGTACTGCTGTACTAGTTTGTAGCTCATCACATTTACCTGAGACCCCGTATCTAAGAAACCCCTTATGTGTCCAAACTTATACCCCTCACATTCTAAACCTACCATGACTGTCGGCATGAACCTAATTTCCGAAAAGGAGCAATGAAACGCGTTATCGTACTGTAAATCAGTGTTTGTAGATTTTATTTCCTCCAATGTTGGTGCCTTTTTGGACTCTTTACGTTTAACCTACCAGCGCTCCTTTTGATGTGGACGGTTCACTCCTGAGAAAGTTCTCCGACTCCTTTCTCTCTGGTTCCGCAGTTGTCGGCCGATTTCTCCTTCCCGGCCTGGTATTCTCCAAAGCTCCCGCCTGTTTGTCCAGAAAATCCAGAATTTCTCCTACTTTCGGTGTCTCCGATGATCTCTGCAATTCCCATTGCCTCTTTGTCTCCTGATCCAATCTTTCGTGCAGTCCGAGTACGAAAATCATATCCCAGTGTTCAACCGGGATCTCCAACGACTTCAGTTGACGGATTGTCTCATGAGTTACGTTCGCCATTCTCTGGATTTCGTTGGCCCACGGTTTATCCTGCAGAACCGGTAACCTGTAAAACTGGTTCAAGTACTCCTTGGTGATATGGTATGGCTTCTCATAGAGCTGGCCAAGCCTTTCCCATGCCTCCTTGTAGCTATCTTGGTTTAAGTGGCTCTCTCCCAAAGCCTTAGCTGCCCTTCCTGTCAGCGATTTTTTCAAATAGAAGCACTTGTATGCCTCCGAGATGTCTCCGTTGTTGTGAATCGCCAAACTGAATCGGTCCCGAAAACCAATCCACTTCTGCAGCGATCCGTCGAATTCCCCCCACGTGTTTTTGATGTCGTGTTGCGTGGTTGGCAACGTGAGGCTTACGTTGATCGCTCTTCCCTGAGGATCCTCCCCATAAGCTGGGCTAGCTTCGTTCAGCTTCTCCTTCTCTTTAGCTGCTTCGTTTATTTTCCTCCTCAATATCTCAGCGGCCTCAAAATATTCCGACTCCATTTTCTCCATCTCCATCTCCAGTGAGTTTAATTCCACTCCGTTTGATGTCTCCACCAACTGTAAGAAAAGTTCATTAGCCTTATCCCACAGCTGGAGAAGGCGGTCTGCTCACAGCAACAGTCCTTCATGCGACATCGTCTTTATCTCCTCTGACCTCGCGAAGTCTGCAGCCCGAACAATGGCTCTCCGTAGGGAAGAAAAAGTCTTGTCTCCGGACGCAACCTTTTCTCCACTTTTTCCTCCTTCCTCTGTGGTCTCCTGACCTCTCCTTACCTTAGCAGCTTTTTGTATTCATGAAATGAAATGAATTAAGCTACGTGTCAATTTTATTTTTATTGAAGAATACATTTTAACCCCTACTACTCGCCCCATTCAGAAAAAATGAAGACTCGAATAAATGCCTATTCTAATAAAAAATCCCCAAAATTGTGCATGTGTCTGCATATGTGTGATGTGCAATCCCAAAAAAATATATGTACCCACATAAAAAAAAGATAAATACAACAAAATCACATTCCCATGTAATTGTGTTCCATATTCTTCTTCCTTGAGGATTTCTCCTTCTCCTTTAATTATTCCTTCATAGAAATAATATAAGGTCTGTACAGAAAAAAATCTTCCTCCTAGAAGATCTTCTCTCTTCATAATCTCCATTTTTAATTTTTAGAATTATTCTCAAGTCCCCAAGAGAAAATTTTAAAAATATTAATTTAAAATATAATTGTATTTGCGGTCCACGCATCTATGTGCTCACGCGAAATACTTTCTCCCTCCAATTTTAGCTAAAATAATTCTCCTTTCTCAAGTCCCCAAGAGAAAATTTTAAAATATACCTATACATTAAATTTTGTTTGCGATCCACGCATCTATGTGCTCACGCGAAACAATTTCCAATTACTCCAATTTTCTCCCGAAAAATATGTATAACTCCAGAATAGAATATGATCAATAAACAAAAATATTCTGTCTCCAAGAAACGAATAAAATATTCCGATATTTTTCGTTCCAATCTCCTTGTTTATGTTTCTTCCCAGAAAAAATAAACAAAATAAATCCATAATCGAATATGATCAATAAATGAAAATATTCTGGATCCAAGAAACGAATGAAATATTCCTATTTTTTTTTTCGTTCCAATCCTATCCTACCTAGAGAGCAGAAAAAAGTTAACTTAACCCCATTTGATTTCAACCAAGAAAAATCTATTTCCAAATCCGATTTCAATTAATTTAATTACTCCTTTTCTGGTCTCCGAAATGAATTTAAAAATTTCCATAGTTAATTTGCAACATAAGGAAATTATTTCAACTCCAAGGAACAAAATAAATTGCCCCCGTGATTTTCTTACTCCAATGAACAATTGAAATTGTCTCACTCCGAACTCCAAGAAACAAAGTTAATTATTATAAATTTATTTGTTGTTCTCCGCAGTACATTTTCCTGTTTACAATTGTATTTTCCGTCCAACTTGATTTGTCCAGGAAATAAATAAACATTCCTGTATTAATTCAATATACCTATAGCTATACCTACTTTTCTCCCACGCAAAGATTTCGCAGAAAAAAAAAGATTGTATTTTGTTTAATTCCGTATTCCTCCTGGAAAAATATCCAATTACTCTTAATAATTTTTATTTTTAATCATAGACACCGAAATGCACTTTATACAGCGAAAATTTCGAGTATCCCAATCATCCTCTCCAAAATCACACGCAAAATTTAATTCGACACAATTTTTTATTCCATGTTGTTTTTTTTTCTTCTTTTTTGTTTACCTACGTACCTATAGACGCGCCGGCGACGACGACGCACGCCGTCGCATACCTAACTATAACTATGCACACACAATACACACTGCAAACACAAAACTCACCCTGGTAATAGCAATTCTTTTCATTTCGCGCAGAATTTATATTATTTATATTCTATTATGTTTATTTGTTTGGTTTTACCTTTATTATTTTTATGCATTGTGGTTTGATTGAATTATATTTTTATGTTGTTTGCTTTTATTTCGTAGAACGTCCCGTCTTGCCAAAAATTATCACAGAATGAAAAAAATAAAAAAAAAAAATTACTTCTTTCTCCTTCTATTTATTCCATCCTGTGTGTGTCTGTGTGGTGCAAATCTTCGAGACTCGAGTCTCTTTTGTTTTGCGCAAATGAACTGCGCATTATGTCTATGTATACATACTGATACATGTTTTTCTCTGTGATTTTTTTCTTGAATTGTGTGAGTGTGAATTCAGCACAATAATATTCTCCGTTGCAAGTTCCTACATGCTATTCTGCATTTTCCCTCCGATTTCCCTCCGTTTATTTAATTGTTTTGTGTGAATGGGTATTCCACACAATACCTCCAATCTGCCTCGCATGTTCGTACATGCCTTCAATGATTGTATGTATTGTAGGTACATACAGATATCTGAAATTTAGTGGTTGTAAGTCACCAAATAAACACCATATCTACTTCGCACGTTAAGACATGCATTCAATTTCTTCTGTTTGAATTTTAGTGGTTGTAAGGCACCAAAAAGAAAACAGAATACCTGTCACCTTCGCACGTTTAGACATGCATTCAATTATCTTCTGTTTGAATTTTAGTGGTTGTAAGGCACCAAAAAAAAAACAGAATACCTATCTCCTTTGCACGTTTAGACATGCATTCAATATCCTCTGTTTCAATTTTAGTGGTTGTAAGGCACCAAAAAGAAACAGAATACCTATCTCCTTTGCACGTTTAGACATGCAATATCTATATAAATCTCCTTTTGAATTTTAGTGGTTGTAAGGCACCAAAATCAAATTAATAATTATTCCTGAAAACAGTGATTGTAAGTCACCAAGAAATTAATTTATTAAAGATATGTGCAAATATAGTAAAACTCCCTTTTTGCGTGTGAGTGAATTGCGCACATCCTTGTGTCGCAAATCCGCTTCACACTCATGCCTTCCAGTTGTTTCTCCTTAACTCCGTTGTTCACTCCGTTTCACTTTCACTTTTCACTATTAGCACAATAATTATTCTCCGTTTTTTTTTTTATTTTATCCCGACCCGAAGGACCATAATGTATGATACACCGATTAAAATGAAAAACGGTACGATTTTTATTGTGGGAAAAATATATAAAAAATCCACATTTATTATCTCCGCTTCCTCGATATAAAATACTTCGCTCTCGGCCGGAGACCGATCGAGAACTAACTCTTACATGTCATTTAACATTAAAACACGTATGGCCAGTGTTGCCATACGTAACAGTATTAACGGGAGAGTCAGGAAGAAATTCCAATATTTTGGTAATACTTTCCACGAAGTTGTTGATGCGTGATTTAATAGGAAGACTAGCCCGATGTTTACAAGTTAATGGATTTTGTCCTATTCCATTTATTGATACTAGTGTATTTTTCCTTTTGGTACCGAGCAGATTCGCAAATCGCTCTGTTAATAAGCTGACATGGGAAGCCGAATCCAGTAGAGCTCGACATGGAACTGGAGAATTATGTTTATTGAGTATGAAGACTATGACAGTGGCCAGGATTCCCTGTTTTGAGAAGCTTGGTGTGTCAGATGTAACAGAATGATGAACATGATAATTTTGGGAAGTTTGTTCGAAAATTTGTGCACGTAAGCCATTAGATGTAGATGCGATGTTATTTGAGGAGATAGCTTGACTATTGGGTGTGCTTGCGGTATAATTTGGAGAAGATTGCGCAGTATAACGCTATCGTCATGAAGCAATGTATGTTGCAACTTTTTGCATTTACGAAATTTGGACGATTGACAACTATTAGCGTCATGATTAGGTTTAAGGCAGTTGAAGCATAAATGATTACTGCTTACAAAAATTTGTTTTATAGCTAACGGCAGGTTGAGGAATTGATAGCATTTGAAAATGTGATGGCCGTGTTTTTTGCAAAATAAACAGTTCAATTAGACGTCGTTTTTGTTATTTTGGTTAGTTTGTACAATTGCGAATGTTTTAGAGCGATTATTTTGTGTTTAGCATGCATTTGTGTACTTGCCTGTGAACTATCATCTTTGATTATTTGGCTGCGTTTGGTGAGGAATTTTGACAGTTCCTGATAGCTGGGCATTCTTTCCTTAGGTCCCTCCTCATTCCATTTGGCAAGTGTTGCAGGATCGAGCTTAGGTATGATTATTTGAATGAGTAGATCATCCAAGAGTAGTGAGGGCACGGAGATGGCTATTGATGTCATCGCAGAACTGGCGAAGACTATTTGATAAAGGTTTTTGGTGGATAATTCATTATTTTTCTGATGTGTTCCGTGGCGATTAGTGTTTTATTGTCGTAGTTGTCGATCAGAAGTTTTAGAGCTACTTCGTAATTGCCTTTACTGATCGCGAGAGATTGTACGGTGCGAGCCGCTTGGCCAGATAGAGAGGAAATAAGGTAATGCAGTTTTGAGACATTGCTTAGAGTTGGATTGTTGTGTATGAGGGAGTTGAAGATTTCATAAAAGGATAGCCATTGGGTAACTTCACCTGAAAAGATGGGAATATTAAGTTTTGGAAGTTTTAATTGATTAGATGGTTGTGATTCGACTGATACAACATTTTTTGTGCGCAAGGTGGCATTTCGAGCTTGGATTTCATGCAGGATTTTTGAGCGGCATTTGTAGTACATCTCCTCGTAGGTGGCACGAACATCGATCTTGGCCGATACCTCTTTACTGTCGATATCTTCCACTTTAACCTGGAGTTACTCGAATGCTTTAAAACTGCATTCTAAAGCTTCAAGTCGCACTTCAAATTCTGGAACAAGTGTTTCTGCAGCGATATCCAGAAGAAACCCGTTTATGCGATCCATCTGCTTCGTGCAGACTAAGCGTCGAGTCTTGAGTCCTTCCAACTTATTTAATTCTTTGGAGTAAACTGTGCTTGGTGCAGCTGGTTCCGTTATCCCTTCCTTCGAGTTCAATCATAGTGATTATTAAGGAAAATGAATCACGTCGAGGTCATCATGAATTTACTCTAATCAAGCTTTTTTGATTAGTCTTGTTTTAAAAAAAAAACGAGTAGGTACTTCAAATTCTTTAATTTTATGTATGAGTTTATTTGAAGCTACTCTAACCTCTTTGGAGTACAATTAAAAAGAACAAAGAACTTCAGCAAATTACTTTTTTAAACAATGTGCTTCTATATAACGGGTGATTTTTTAAGAGGTTTAGAACTTTTTTTTAAAAAAAAACACAAAAAATTCGAAAAAATGAATGAAATATTTATTTGAATCGATAGTTTGAACCTTGCAATTTAATGTTTAAAGATAATTTCATGCAAATGTTGACCGCGGCTGCGTCTCAGGTAGCCCATCCGCTGAGTCCAATTTTGGCATACTCTTTCACACATATCGGCCGGTATCTCACGAATGAATGCATGGATGTTGGCTTCCAGTGCGTCAATCGAAGCGGGCTTGTCCCTATACACATTAGCCTTGGCATACCCCCACAAAAAATAATCTAATGGTGTCAAATCGCACGATCTAGGCGGCCAATTAAGTAAATTTGGTGCGAAATTTGGTCACAATCTTCCGAATAGACTGCTCAGAAGGTCGAGAATGCCGATCATAAAATGGAAGCAGCGCGCGATGAACATTTTGAACCGAGCACGAATTTTGATAGTAAAATTCAATAATTTGCAAGCGTTGTTCATTTGTAAGACGATCCATGGTTAAATTGCAAACCAAACTGAAGCTGTTTGACAGTGACACAAGGTACTAAACACACGTCAGCTGTCAAAACCAGTGTTGCCAAAACCAAACCAGCTAAAAAATCACCCTTTACAATGACAAGTGCAAAATTTGACATTCATGAGAAGAATCGATAACTGCGATAACTAGCGGACATCCTTGTGTAGACATTTTATAATTCATATAATTCAGTTTAATTTTGAGTAAAGAAAGTATCAATAAAAGTTTTATAATTCTTGATGTGCCTAAACAGTTACTAAAACCGTTTGAAGGACAATTACAACTGTACACATTACTTCAGCTTTCAATAAAGAGGCATTCACGCAGCACCGAAAAGTTAATTTTTTTTGAAGGATTTTGGTTTCTGAGTTTTCATTTGTTCGGTGAGAGTTAATGAATATATCTAGAAAAGAGATTTCAGTTGCAAAATAATCAGCTATGTCCCATCCAAGTACGATTGGACGTAACTGATCAAGATTTTTAGCCCGAATAAAAATATGGTCTATACATAATGTTACTAATTTGAGTTACTCTCGTTTGAACATTTAACAAAGATTCAAAGCCCAAAGAGCAAATAATTATCACAACCAGGAATAATATCAATAATCTCTTCTAACTGTAGCAATAAATGTTGGCCCCTTCCGATTTTGCATATATATGCAAGCACACTTTTATGAACCCTCAGTTATATTAATTATTCTAATATATGAGTCCCAAAATACGTGAAAGAGCTATCGAACGTGGATTTAAGAAAACTGTCCTAAAAACAAAATTCAATTTTTCCAGCCGAGTTTAGCTCAAAAACTTTCAAATAAATTATTTGAAATTTTGTTATTTAGTTGGATTAAATAAATAAAAATTTTTGCTTAATCGTTTAAAAACAAAATTGTATTTCATAGTTCCAATATACGAAATTCGGTTATACTCGTATTAACTATCCAAACAATCAATAGTTCGTATACCTAAGTGCGAATTCACTGTATATAAAATGTTGCACGAAATAAAATCAAGGAGGGAATCACCTCTGTTAACTATGTCCTAGCTCCCTCATATGGTGTGGTGTGCATTTGAGTCACAGCCAAGCACAATCTCCTCCTTGCAGCGTTGCGAGTGAGATATATGCTTTTTGGGAAGCAAGTTCTTATTCAAATTTTATTATTTTGTTTAACACATTGATCCTTAAAATTACTTTACTATACCAATGTCTTGTATGTCAGCCCCTCTTTCGGCCATCTCTAATCTGTTGAAGCAAGGGTTTTGTTCGTCTGGGACTTAGTCAAACCACTTTTCGAGACCGGTTAATATTGCTTGACCTGTCAGAAGAAGCGAAAGAAGATGTTTTGTCTATTTATCCAGCTGTAGTGGTTTGTGTTTCGGGGCACTTGTAGGGTCGGGCTTGACCGCTTCCTCAGCAGTTCCTGAAGTAAAAGCTGCGAAGCTGGCGAGAAGCGATTGAGCACCATCTTTGGACTCGCTGCTTTGTGGTGTTATGTGATGTCTGAGAGTAAGTATTCTTTTTGAACGCGGTTCATGTTATAGAACGGCTCACAGTTTTGGTCTTAATCAGTTTTACTAAACACTCATACATTGTAATGGTCAAGTCGGGATCCTGTGGGCTCAACACTTTTCGTAGAACTTTCCAGTCCTTAGTTGGAAGAACTCTGTTTTGATGAACTCTTCACGGCTTCAAACGATCAGTAGCCACAAACTGGTGCTCAGAGACAATACTGAGACCCCAAACTCGCAAACCTCTTGCCGCTGGCCCCCTCAAATTCGCCATTTTGTTTTCCTATCGGTGTTATGTCAATGTAGAATCGTGTGACCTGCAAAAACGTACAAAAAATATAAAATAAATGCTGCCAACCGCTGCCAACGCTGGGGAAATGTGATTGAGTTCGGGAATGCAACATTACTGAATGCTATCGGTTAGTTATTATATATTTTTAAAAGGTGATTAATTGGATTTGTTTTGTCAATAAAACTATTTAAATGAGATGTCATATCTACTAGAAACATATTAGGAAAAAAATTGTTGTGTATTTTCTGCTTTTGAATATCATCAACTTCGATTTCATGAGTACATTTTTCTTAAATAACTGAGGAAAAATTGCTCAAAATGTCTTTATTTTTCCTCAATCAATCTACGTTGCTGATTTTTCACCAATATGTTAAGCAAAACTACACTCATTCCTAAAAAAAATACTAAAAATTCTATGAACGCTGGAAGCAACTTTGCTGACTCATATTTTTTTTGCGAGTGTGTTGGTGACCCGGAATTTTTAAAAAACAAGTTTCTATGTAACAATACTAGCGCACCAAATAGTGACCACTCCCTAAAAATATAGCTTGTAGGCGAATAACAGAAATTTTCTCTGCTGGTGAACCACTTTTAATGAATCCCTGAGACATTTTTGATTCTTCGTAAATTTAAGTTTACTCAAACTAAAGTTCCTATTTGACAGCTTTCAGCTAGAGTTCAGTTTGAAGTGCCTATGCTAGTGTTGCCGAGTTGCATCCTAACAGTGAGCTTTAATTTTTGGGACGAATGGAAACGACCTATACCGAGTCTGAATGTCTCAGTTCAGTCCCACATACAGCTTTAGAGAGAATTCAATTTAGGAGATAGGGTGAAAGGTATACATTTATGTATTTGAATGAAATTTGTTTTGTTATTCGGGTATGTTATAGAGTAACTACTGGTTTAACGCCATACGAATTACATAAATCACTTGAACAAAATATGTTAGTCGTATTCATAAATTTTAATATATTTTTTGTATGATTTCAGATGAATCAGAGACCCGCAGAGACGATTGGAATCGTGGCGGAGGGCGTTTCCAAAACAACCGCAACGTGGATCGTCGCGATGAGTATCGTAACGATCGTCCTCGTGAACGCAACAATAAGGAAGAAGTTCCACGAAACGATCGTTGGGTGGAAACTGAACGACGTAGCGAAACCACCGGTGGAGCTCCACATTCGTACGGGGGTAAATGGAAAGATGATAAAAGAGGTGAAGTTGACTACACCTCTCTCGGACCGCGTGATGAGCGCATTGAACTTGAACTTTTTGGCTGTGCTAACACAGGTATCAATTTCAACAAATACGAAGACATACCCGTGGAAGCGACGGGCAATCAGGTCCCATCACATATCACAACGTTTAATGACGTCAACTTGACGGAGATAGTTAAAAACAACATTGCGTTGGCAAGGTATGACACGCCGACACCAGTTCAAAAATATGCAATTCCGATCATCATAACTGGTCGTGATTTAATGGCATGCGCCCAAACTGGATCTGGTAAAACTGCCGCATTTTTGGTACCAATTCTTAATCAAATGTATGAACTTGGTGTATCAATGCCACCACAAGCAAATCGGTCTTACGGTCGACGTAAGCAGTATCCATTGGGATTGGTCTTGGCCCCGACTAGGGAATTGGCAACTCAAATTTTCGAAGAAGCTAAAAAATTCTCTTATCGCTCGCGAATGCGTCCAGCTGTTCTGTACGGAGGCAATAATACAACGGAGCAAATGCGGGAACTGGATCGCGGTTGTCATTTGATTGTTGCAACTCCAGGAAGATTGGAAGATATGATAACTCGTGGAAAGGTTTGCCTCGATAACATTCGTTTCTTAGTTCTCGACGAAGCAGATCGAATGCTTGATATGGGTTTCGAACCCCAAATACGACGTATTGTTGAGCAAAGTAATATGCCTGCTACTGGCGAGCGTCAAACTTTAATGTTCTCGGCAACATTTCCTAAAGCCATTCAAGAACTGGCAAGTGACTTTTTGCATAATTACATTTTTCTTGCAGTTGGCAGGGTAGGCTCCACCTCTGAAAATATTACTCAAACAATCTTATGGGTGTATGAACAAGATAAAAGATCTTATTTGCTGGATTTACTGCAATCAATCAAAGAAGGGCCAGAATATTCAAAGGACAGCTTGACTCTAATTTTCGTTGAAACAAAGAAGGGGGCTGATTCTCTTGAAGAATTCTTATATCAATGCAATCACCCCGTTACAAGTATTCATGGTGACCGTACGCAAAAGGAAAGAGAGGACGCACTCAGATGCTTCCGATCAGGAGATTGCCCAATACTTGTGGCTACTGCTGTCGCTGCACGTGGTTTAGATATACCACATGTTAAACACGTTATAAACTTTGATTTACCATCTGATGTGGAAGAATATGTGCATCGTATTGGTCGAACAGGAAGAATGGGCAATCTTGGTGTTGCAACAAGTTTCTTCAATGAAAAAAATCGCAATATCTGCACCGATTTGATGGAGCTATTAATTGAAACCAAACAAGAAATTCCGAACTTCCTTGAGGAAATGATGGCTTCAGATCGCTCTCATACTGGTGGCAAAAGATCTTCAAACCGCGGTAATGGTAATCGATATGGCGGTGCGTTCGGCTCCCGAGATTATCGTCAACAATCTGGGTCAAATCCGAGGGGAAATAGCAATCGGTCAGGAGGATCCTACCGTAGCAATGGCAGTTCATCCTTTTATGGTAAGATTTGTGAAATTGTTCTTATGTACCCACTGTAATTAAGTTTCCATACATTTGATGAAAAACAGTAAAAAAACTTTTTAAAAGATGTTGCCATCTTGTAGAAGAACAAAAATCATTGAAATATGTTAAAGTGATATATAATGCGATGGAGCCTTCTGCTATTATTTAGTTGGGACCAGATGACATCAAAAGAACCATTGATGGCGGGATTGAAAAATGTTTGTGTAAATCGACGGTAAAAAGTCATACGAACAAAATAAGCTAGGCATGACTAGATTTAGCAAGACAAGAAATGTTTAATTAAATTAGTAATTAATAAAAAATATTGTTGCCATATCGGAAATTGATTAGTTAAGGTTAAGTTGCGTGGGGTTGTGTGATTATCATTAACCCATAGCGGGCTCATCGCCGTCTCCAACGCTTAACCCTTACAGATAAAACATTTTTTGGGAAATGTCTTGATCTTTCAGAAAAGTTTTCTAATTTAATGATCAGTTTTAACCAATTTTGGAACTGAACAAATAAATTAAATATACTTTTGCTAAATGTTTTGCATATATGTTTATTATTCTATTTGTAGATAGATTATATTTATTTATTAATTTTATTCATAATTAGTACATTTGCTTTTCTCGCTAAATAACCTGCTCTTACATACATATATTATACTAGCTGGTATACGAAAACCTGGGTTGGCATTCTGTAAGACGAAACGTTCACACGTTTTCGTGTGCACGAAGAAATTAGCTTGTGTAACATAGGGAACTTGTTTGTTCGTTTCGCCTTACAGAATCTGACCCCTGGTTTTCTTACCGAGAGATACAGAGATATTAAGAAATTTGGAGTGGCCTAAACATAATTCTCTGATAAAATATGTTATGTATTAAGGTATATTTAAGGTGGCGCTACAGTCTGGGGTGGACCCGGGCCTAGATATTTAGGTAAACAAAAGTAATAATCCTATATTGGTGAATTTGATGAATTTTATATAACGTATATCCCTTACTTGAGGAATAATTGCTTCCCCATACATACTCTCATCCCTTGAAGTTTTGTTTTCGCTTTCCTTCTCCAAGGTCGCATCTATCATTTCATCACATCACATCACACTATTATATAAAGAGGTAATATTTGTTTGTAAGAGGTAATCTCCGGAACTACTAAATCGATCTAAAAAATTCTTTCACTAATAGAAAGCTACGGAATAGAGTATTGCGATAGGCTACTTTCCATTTTTCTTTCTTGCACTATGAAGCAGCTTGCGTGATAAAAGCTATACCTATCCAATCTAAATATATTATCTCTGTAGTTTCTGTAGTGTATATTTACTTCTTGCGGTGCACACGCTCAACCAATCTTAACAAATGAAGTTTCAATAAAAAGATTTTCTTGGTGCTTATTTTTGCATTTTTACTTTTTTTAAAACAATTGAAAAAGTTGAATTATACTACTTTAAAGAAAGTCGACGGCCGAAGATTGTTACAGTCATAAGAGTTGTGAATGCATGACTCTTTTCTTCACACGTATTCACAGATAGGAAATCTAGAGATAGTTTTATATTCAAAATTTGCGGGAGAAGTGGGTATAGGTGCGTGGGAGCTGATGGTCCATCCCATAGGTGGCGCTGTTGTCGATCTCTGAAACCGCTCAACCCATTACAATACAATTTTGTGTATGGGTATTGTTGGTTCTAATTTAAAAGACCCGATAGGTCCAACCGAATGGCACGGGCAAAACCGGGCAGCTATATATAAAAGAGACTGATAACTAGAGAATGAATCTTTAGATTTTTACGATTAAGGGCTTGGTGGATTCGTATTGGTCCAAGGAAGAACATATACTACTTTTTGTCGTGAAAATAAAAGTTTAAGGGGATAAGATTGGAGATAGAACTTTGTACGGGGAACCGCACTTTAAAAAAATAAGACTGGATAGAAAAACTGGTAGTGTCACTTCCAATGCAACAAAACCTATTTCAATTGTTTAATTCTTAAATTCTTTGGATGTTCCGGGCTTACCGCTACACAATTTGAGATCGAAAGTCGGCTCAGTTATAATTTTATTGAGCAACCCCAATCCACCGAAACTTTTTAACGGATCGCGTTTGATTTGATTGTGAAATCAAATGTCATGGAAGCGACGATTTTGACTGGAAAATTCAAGGCAAACATTATAATTCCGCGGATTGCACTTATTCAGAATGATTTATGATGGTCTATCCCATAGGTGGCGCTGTTGTCGATGTCTGAAACCGCTCAACCTATTACAATACAATTTTGTGTATGGGTATTGTTTTTAAGCGTCTTCAATTTTCGCTGCGTCTCGCTTTCACTTTAACAAATAATTAGTCGCAAGATATTTGTGGCATAAATTCTTGAATTCCCATGTTTCTCACATGGTCAATTGTATGTGGAGTGCTCACGTGTGAGCAAAACCTTCCGCTTCGTACGTCGTGTACCGTAAAGCACTTTAGTGAAACAGCGGAAGGTTGGCCGACACGTGAATCATTCCGGTTTGATTGTAACACATCTACATTGCTATATATGTTATTTTGGATTGAGTTATTTCTATTTTATGAGTATAAGTTTTGAATAAAGAATTTGAATTCATCGAAATACATTAAAGTAACGAAGTTCTCCGGGTCAGCTATATTCCATATTTATTTAATCACAAATAGTTTCACAGCAGGATTACAATTATCTTATGAGTTGTGAAATGCTTAGTAAAATTCGTTTTGATTGCTATCATATAGGAAAACAAGGAAATAAAATTTTGATTTTACTTTAAGATCATTTATTATCATCATTGGCCAGGTATTGAAAAAGATTTTTTTTGAATTCGCTTGCGTTTACCGTTCTTCTGAGTGCTACGGGTAATGAGTTCCAAGGGAGAATGGCGTGGACGAAAAATATGCGTTCAGATTGAAAGAAATTAGACCTAGGCCGAATTAAAACTGCTGTCTCTGTGAGCTGGCAAAATTTAGTCTGCTTTAAAGATTCTGGATGACGTGTTTGTATAATTCCGTGCAGTATAATTAGCGACCTAAATAAAATCAAATTATCAAAGCTAAGACAGACCCCCATTATCTGCTTTGAGTAACTTGAAATATGCTCGAAATATCTTTTATCAAAGACGTACCTTGCTAAAATGTTGTAAATATAATACATTTAATTTGTGCCGGCTGTTGTAATCAACTTTGAAAAAAACTTTGAACCGTACAACAAAATAGGTTGACTAACAGCATTTGGGTTCTGTCGGCTACGCAGCTTTGAGTTGACCTTAGCAAGCGGAGACCATTGTAAACCTTTGCAGTCGTGACTGCCACATGGTCGTTCCAAGTCAGATTCCCATTAAAGACTAAGCCCAAATTTCTGGTTGTATGGACGTATTAGATAGTGGATTGCCCTTATTTATTTGATTGGCGGAAGGGTTGTTGTATCCAATTTCTTTTTATTGATATATCTTTTGTCTTCTGTGGACTTAGAATCAAGTTGTGTTTTTGCGCCCACTGCTGAATAGTCTCCAAGTCTTCATAGCTCTTGAATAGCTCCAAATGTGCATTACAATATTTAATGGTTTGAGGAAGTTCATTGACATATAAAGAGAACAGAAACGGCCCTAGGATGGACCTAGGTATAGGAAGTATTTTTGCATTTTTCCACAAAAGAGGGTACTCGCAGTTGGTTAATATGGTATTAAATGTTTATGTTTTTCACAATAAAAGGAAGAAGTTTTATAAATTTAGGATTTATTTCATCCAGGCATTTGCATTTAATTTGGTAGATAGCAAAGCTATCTACTCGTTCAACTGTTAGACGAGTAAAAATAAATTGTTCGGTACCATCATCAGCTATGTTTGAACAAGCAGATAACCATGTAGGACCATGACTTTGCATTGGTGGTGCAGAAGCAGCAACTAATTGCTAGTTGAGGAGATTACAGTCTATCCCAGTAGGTAACTTTTTCCATATATCCTTCGCAGACTGAATGTCAGGATTCAAAACATCTTCGTAGTAACGTCGTTTTGCAACTAGCAAGCGACGACTAAAATAATGATAAGTGTCATAAAGCACGTGGAGTTTATAACGCTTCCACCGAGAATAGGCGTTTCTGTATTAATTCTGAGATATCTCTGTTGAACCAAGCCGCGGAACCATTACTGAGGGTCTTATGTCTTAGCGGGACGTGTTGGCCGAAAAGTTCTATCAAATTATTTTGAAGAAAGAAATAGTACCTGCTGATTTACTGACGGTATTTATAGTCACAGCTTCCCCACTGGATTGCAATCACGCCAGAACGTATATTATCATAATGAATGTTGTTAAAATCTCTATAGGTAATAGCGGTTTCTGCAGATGATACTGCATATCATAAGTTAAATATATCAAGTCGTGTTTCGAAAAACCTGATGGTATCAGCTGGCTGCATAAAAGTCTTATCAGCGTCACCTACGAAAAACACATCAAGTAAAGTGGCAGGATCATTCGAAAAGTGGGTAGCGGTCGACATATTAACTGGCGTTAGGTCTTCAAACTGTTAAGTAAATAGGCAGGAGACCGTGACCGCGTGTTTAGCAAATTTAGCATTTGGGCGAATGGTGCCCAAAAGTTGGTTTCAAAACTAAACAAGTTTTTCCAAAAAATTTTTTTTTTTTAAAATAGTATAAAAATTCGATCGGTATGATGATCGCGTAAATGACATCAAACATTATATCATTCGTTATACTGCACGTCCACTATAAAAATGACGAATGCCCGGGAAAACACATATTGCACCTAGCGAACTTATGTTGCGCCAACTTATTTTTCTGTCATGATCGTTTAAATGATGTATCTGGTTGTATCTTTCTGCACCTATACAAAAAAAAACTTTACATTAAACGTGGAACCCTTAAAAACTGTTTGCTTAAAATTATTGTACTGTCAGTAAAAGTTAATTTCTTATTTATTTTTACCTCGTTATTATATGCGTTTGCTTATATTTTTTCTATTTTAGGTGGTAACTCTACATATGGTGGAAACGCAGGTGGAGGTTCCTATGGAGGAAGTTATAATCAGCCCCACACAAACAATGCATCTGGTCCAGATTGGTGGGCCAACTAAAGAAGTTGAAAACATCATACCTTAAATAAATGTACTTTGAATATGGATATATATGATAAAAGCTTCTAAAAAAACATACAGTGTACAGATTGAGTTATTTGTTTTTAATATGAGTTTTTCTTATATTTTAAATTCCAATGCCAGTCGAAATTTCTTATTTTCTTTTAGGATGTATTTGAGAATTTCTTTTAGTATTAAAAATCGGCAAATGTAAAAATGATATACCCCTAGAAAGAAATGATTTCTTACAGATTTGAAAAAATAACTAAATATCTCAATTTATTTAAATAATTTCTTTTGTCCTTCCTTTTAATTTTGATTTACATTTTTTGAAGTGAAAAACTCTATTACAGCAAGAGTGGTTAATCCATACGTGTACAACTTTATTTATATATTTTTGTATGCTCACTAAATACTGGCACACAAAATAACATAGATCTATACCAATGTTTAATAACTTAATAAATGTTGGATATTAAAAAAAAAAAAAAAAAACGATACATTCTTGTTATTTTCAGAGTTAACTTACTACTATTGATCCAGTTTTGTTAATATAAAATAAAACAGAATCTACAATAGGGATGAAACCGGCTAAAATCTTCTTCTCTCTTCTATATAATTATTTCGGGTGAAACTCGATGATGTTATAACTCGATAACCCATGGGATGATTTTCAAGATTCTTTTTTGATTTGGCATCCAATGATTTTTCCTATTAAATATTTATTTTGACTTAACTATGTCAAAAATTAATTAGCAAACTACGTATGTGCGGTTTAGTTTTATTTTCAAAAAGGAAAATGAGAAAATCGAGTATTTCAGATTAATGTATTATATGTTTTTCAACAGTGCTGGTTTGTTTTTGATTAAGTGCATCGCTTCAACAGCCTCATCGCTTCAATACAATTGACATAAAAAGTTTAAACGCTGACAAAATAGTTTTGAAAAGTAGATTTCAGTAATTTTTTTGAAAATGCCAAGATGCGCATTGGCCAACGAACAAGGCAAGTAAAGAAACAAATGCCCTTTTAAAAAAAAACGGACCTATCGTACATGGTGATTTAAATTTGTTAACGAAATGTTGGTTGATTCAAGAAGCTCAAAAGCCTCCGAACAGTAGCGCCACCTAAAATCAAAAGAACCCAGAAACCAACAGAGGATTTTCTTCGCACTTTTTTGTGCTTTTTGTGCGAACGAAAATATTTTTTCTCACCAAATCAATTATTACTCTAAAACTAGTCGATGTATCGCTACCATTGTCGTTTAACTAGAGGTTATACCGGATGTTGTGTGGATATTTCAGCCTTCTACCATTGTAAAGGGTGATTTTTTAGCTGGTTTGGTTTTGGCAACACTGGTTTTGACAGCTGACGTGTGTTTAGTACCTTGTGTCACTGTCAAACAGCTTCAGTTTGGTTTGCAATTTAACCATGGATCGTCTTACAAATGAACAACGCTTGCAAATTATTGAATTTTACTATCAAAATTCGTGCTCGGTTCGAAATGTTCATCGCGCGCTGCTTCCATTTTATGATCGGCATTCTCGACCTTCTGAGCAGTCTATTCGGAAGATTGTGACCAAATTTCGCACCAAATTTACTTTGTTGGACATTAAACCACCAACACGTTTACGTACTGTGCATAGTGAAGAAAATATTGCGGCCGTATCAGCTAGTGTGACAGAAGACCGCGAAATGTCGATTCGGCGCCGTTCCCAGCAGTTGGGCCTTTGTTACAGCACTACGTGGAAATTTTTGCGGAAGGATTTGGGCGTAAAGCCTTTTAAGATACAGCTGGTGCAAGAACTAAAGCCAGCCGACCTACCACAACGCCGAATTTTTGGTGAATGGGCTCTTGGAAAGCTGGCCGAGGATCCGCTTTTTTATCGAAAAATTGTGTTCAGCGATGAGGCTCATTTTTGGTTGAATGGGTACGTAAATAAGCAAAATTGCCGCAAACTTTTTTTTGCCCGAAATGGAAGTTCTTGACTTGCATGATATGTGGTTTCAACAAGACGGTGCCACATGCCACACAGCACGCGAAACAATGGCGCAATTGCGAGGCGAGTTTGGTGAACAGTTAATTTCACGTTTCGGGCCGGTCAATTGGCCGCCTTGATCGTGCGATTTGACACCATTAGATTATTTTTTGTGGGGTATGCCAAGGCTAATGTGTATAGGGACAAGCCCGCTTCGATTGACGCACTGGAAGCCAACATCCATGCATTCATTCGTGAGATACCGGCCGATATGTGTGAAAGAGTATGCCAAAATTGGACTCAGCGGATGGGCTACCTGAGACGCAGCCGCGGTCAACATTTGCATGAAATTATCTTTAAACATTAAATTGCAAGGTTCAAACTATCGATTCAAATAAATATTTCATTCATTTTATCGAATTTTTTGTTTTTTTTTTAAAAAAAGTTCTAAACCTCTTAAAAAATCACCCTTTAGCTATGTTGGGGGCCTCATTCTAAGGCACAGGAAACATTTTATACGTCGAAGCATAATTGCAGGGTAGATAGCTCTCAACTCTCAAGCTTTCCGGGATCCGGGTTGATAATGGAATAGTGGTGCCAGTTGCCAAAGGTACAGGGTGTTATTAAGCCAGTGTATTTGTATAGTTTTGCGATCATCTTTTTTGTTGAGATGTTCTTGATAGCATTAATGGGCGAAGGACTGTCTATGAATATGTGAGTTTTCTTCTTTGTTTTTGTCCTAGTTGGTTGCAATTAGGATGACAAACGCTTTAGCTGTCAGTATTGATGAAAATTGTTTTTCATTGCCCTGTTCGTTGACTACTGTTGAATTCCGAAAACGAAAACTTTGGAGAATTTTTCGTTCCGACGGATACCTGAGTAGAAACACAGCCATTGCGAATAAATACACAAAACCTGAGGTTTTAGAAAAAAAAAACAAACAAAACTAGCTTTTGGCTTCACAGTCCGAAAACTAGTTGATTTTGTAAATTTAAAAATAAAAAATTAAATTTCGAAAAAGATTTTATTTGTTCACTTGTATAATATTTCTACACAATGGCATACTGCTCATACAAACAATTCCTTATTTTATAATATTCTTCTGAAAGGCATCCCTCCAAAGTAATCTTCCCGGTATCAATTCTTCTTAGTGCTAAAGTTCCATTATTACACCAGAGGACGCCCCCCGAAAATTCTGAGTTGATATTATTTCGCATAAGATATTGCTTGAAATCAGATAGCCTGAGCTCATTTATTAAGACAGTTTTATGTATTGGTATTTCATCTGCGTCGAAAGGCTGAAGATTTAGTATTCCTTTTTCATTCTTCTCTCCCTTATCATTCGCTGCTTCTGTGTTTTCAATTCTCTTACTTCGAATTCCAATTTCGGCGTCAATCCAAGCAACTTCGGCAGCTTTGCACTTTTGAAATTGTAGCTGAGATACTAAGCCTTCTGTCAGACGAATTTGATAGATATGCCTTTCCGATGTTACATCTATAACCTAAAAAAAAATTTTATTGAGTATACTGACATAATAGCTTAACTCTTTCAGTATTTTTGCTAGTTTTTTATTTGATACAGTGTTTAATAGAGAACATTAATATTCTGTTTAAAAATTATTGATATTTATTCAAAATTTAATTTTGCACAATTTCGACTCTCCTGAAAACGTTACAATGTACTTCCAAACAAAAAATACCTTCAAATTAGAACAACATGCAGAGATTCTATAAGTCAATAATCTGGTTGTTGGCTGAAAGCCGTAAAGACTACCTGTAAGCACTTTAAAAATAAATAGTTGAAGAACCAGACCACTATAGGGGACCTGAGCTAAGGTTTAGTTCATCAGTCATGTCGTTTTTTATTTGAGATGAATGCAAGAATCCACAATTTTATGTCAATTTCGAATGGCTGAATTAAGACAACTGTTCACAGTTATACTCTTGTATTTCTTTTTTGGAATGTTCGAGTTGAAAGCGACGCAGTGAAAAATACGTTAAGCTTGTTCGGGCATAACTCGAATTCGACACAGCGGCCCCCTCCACGCTCCCCCGAGACAACCAGTCATTCCCCACATGACTTGCAACAGGCACACTGGATATCTCGCGCCTGGCATGGTACCGAGTGTTGGATACACTTCCGCTTTGGAATTTCGGCTGACCTTGCAGTTTGATGTAAGTGACGTTAGCCTATGATGGAGAGGCCGCCTGACAAGCAGACTCTTTGGTTTTGGCATTCTCCTTTCGTCAGTTAACGAACGGTTCAACGGTTAACAATTACAAAATAAAATACGAGAAGATAGAAGAGAAAATAATTGGGAATTTTGACAGAAGAAACTAAAAGTAATATTTGCACCTTCATAATTTTTAATAAACCATATTATTTATGAACTAAATAATCGAATCAAAAAACATTCTTCATCTTCTTCTTTCGAAGTTGGCATTTAATGCCAACAGTGATGATCTCGTTACCCTTCAACTAATTTGGTAAGGGGTTGACGTCAAAGTCAAATAAGCATAATTATAAAAAAAAAAAGTGAAAAAAGACAGAATAAAAGAATTGTAGTATTGAAAAATGATGTTTATCAAATGCATTAGGTAAAAGCCGTAAAGTTTAAGTAATGGAAATTGTGCGCTTTTTAACAATATTCTCGGAGGAGGAAGCATTCCTGGGTGATGAATCGATCCACTTATTCACGGATGGTTCGAAAACTGAGGATGGTGTTATTGGTGTCTTCTCCGACAGTACCGTGTACGGTGTTGTTTTAAAATTATGGCGATAAAAGAAGTCTTATCTTGGCTGAAAGAAAACGTGATATCTGCTAAAGATATCAGTATCTTCTCGGATAGTCAAGCTGCTATCAAGTGCCTGGAATCAGTCTCTACAAATTCTAGCAGTTCAATATTCACCTCAGTTGGGATCCTAAACCGGATTGGTTCAATGGAAAAATCAAATAAAACCATATTAGATAGAATATCGTTGTTAGAGAGACAGAACAGCAACAAAAGAGCTGTTACTAAAAGACCGACATGATGAATAAAATAAAAATTCTTGAATGGAATGCTAATGGTATCGAGAGTCGCAAGGACGAGATGAAAGTGACTCTTGACTTACACCAGATAGATATATGTCTCATTTCAGAGACGCACTTCAAATTGATTACGAACTTTAACCTGATCTTCAATCAGATCATTCCCCTATACTTTTAAAACTTGGCGATATAATAATAATAAAAGACCAAGGCTCAAAACTAGTTAATAGACTGACTGATTGGAATTACTTCCGACAGAAGTTGGAAGAAAGTATCCAACTATTCAAACAGAAGATCAAATAGAAGAAGCAGTCCAAATATTGACGCTCAGTATACAAACAGCTGTAACTCCTAAAAAAACAAAAAATATCAAACAAAACTCTTATCCTCGCGAAATATATAAAATTATTGCAGAAAAGAGGCGCCAACCGACAAGACCACACTTAACAACTTAAATTATAAGCTCAGAAAATCTGTAAGAGAATTCAATAATGACTCCTTGAAAACTTACCTCACAAGTCATACAAATGATGCTAGTACCGATTACTCGCTCTGGAAGTCAACAAAGAAAATTAACAGGCCAATAGCTCACATTCCGCCAGTAAAAACCAGAGAATACATCTGGGCGAAAAGCAGCGAAGAGAAAGCAAACGCATTTGCTGAGTATCTTGAAAGCCTATTCAAAGCTTATGAAGATAAAGGTTATCAAGGACTCGAAGTAAGGTGCGAAGAAGATAGACCTATTCGGTCGGTAACAGCTAGTAACAGGAGGTTGCAGATTTCACAAGCAGCAGCGCTGGTGCACCTCTTGGTGGTATGGCCAAGAAGTTGGCAGTTGCGGCAGCGCATGGAGTTGGGGAAGTATTCATCTACTTTTATGGTATGCCAACCAACAATGACAGTGCTGGGAATGCGGAAGCGGTCAAGGAGAACGAGACCATTGGCCCTAAGTTGGTTAACGGTTGTTGGTATTTTGATCTTATAAACCTCTGTTACTCCTTGGGCGTTTATTTCGCTGATTATCTCTTATTCGGGCAAGTTTATTAGCCAAGAGGCGTAAATTATACCTTGGTGTGAAGTTTAACGGAGACTGGACAGAGATTGGCAAGTGTTTTTTTCGATAGGAGTAATTTAGCCAGTTTCTCAGACTCCGTTATAGTTGCATACGCAGTACTTACGTCATCGATAGCTCTTTTGAGTAGGAAGATGCTTATGGAAGAGAGGGGTTTGTTTTGATCACTGGAATCTATCACTTAGAATTTAGGGCCTGTTAGGGTTGTATTTATTTCAAAATGTTTATTTAGATCCATCCAAAGTATACGTAGTTTTTTTTTTCTTTTTTTATAATTGGGCTCCGACAGCAGCTCGATATCGAGCGTGTCAAATCTGTTGCCCGCGAGCGTTGGCGGTCCGGGGGCCATTTTTAACCGTTCACGCACTTAAATAAAAGTATTTGCTCTTGGTACCGGAGTAAAACGAAAATTCAGGAAAAATATCAAGGAGAGAGAGAGAGAGGGACGGAAGAACTCACTGACGCAAAGGAGAAAGTAGGTGGAGCGAATTTTCGTTCCGACTTTCCAGACCAGAAATCGAGCAAAATTGCAAAAAATTATATTTTGTTTCTCGGACTGATAAATTATTACTGGAGCGATTGAATTGAAACTGAATGCACTTAAAAGAACAGAATTACTGCGAAAGTGCATATGCTAAAAAACACACAGAATAATTTTTGGAAAAAAATATGTCATTTAAACTCGATATTTTGTGACATAATACACATACAAATATATGTTTGTATTAGATCTGTTAGCTGATATGATACTTTGTTGTTCTGAGTAAAAATTTAAACATACGTGCAATATTCATATTCACATTCTTTAAATAAAATATAAATGCGATGTTTTTTTTTAAAACCTCCTCCGAAGTTTTTGAAGAGGAAATTCTGTACTTTCAAACGCATTCAGTTTCAATTCATTCACTCATTCACTCCACTAATAATTTGTCAGAAAGAGAAAGAAAATGTATTTTTTTGCAATTTTGCTCGATTTCTGGGTAGGAGCCTCTTAGGACTACTTCTTTCGGGGATTTTAGTCGCCTTCTACGACATGCCGGACATGCCCGGATGTTAAAATGTAATCTCTCCAGCATACTATCAACAGGGACTCATCTGAAAGCTGCGCTACTGAACAAAATAATACTCTGATTGTTATCATTCTTGAAATATTAGTGTTATTTGCTGAAGTGCACAAACGATCACTACCATTTGCCACTTCTCAAAATAATTATAATTACAGGGTAAATGATTAAAATTGGAATGATGACACTTATAACAAATATAAACATAATACATATATGTACGGTACGTGTAGATTATATACTATGTATTTTTCTACTTACTTCTCCTTTTTCGGGAGTAAAAACTTTAGCACCAATGTTTTGCTGACAATGCTTGGCAAGCGTTTCGATAGCATTTGGCTGTCCTCTTACAATAACTACTCGACGAGGTCGTAGTTGCGACAGAATTTTTAGCATAGATTCTCCATCTGATCTTCCTTCAAAATCTATGAATTGAATTTGAGCATTTATTTCCATTAACTTACGGCTACTCAAGCACTTTGTTGGATTATCCAACATTTTCATATCTGAAATCAAGAAATAAAAAGAGGTTAAAGCAGTGGAAAATAGGTTGATCAGAAAACATTGAACATAAAAGAATTGTAGGCGTAGATATAAGCCGTATTTTATTATCAGCGTGATGTGATCCGAATCAGATCACGAAAATAAAACAATACAAATCATAGAATAATTTTATTTTGGAGTAGTGGCAACAGTTACTTTCAAAACACGACGGAAAATGTATTAGTATGACAAACTTCATATTATATATAGTTGGCGCAACAGGTCTGTAGAGACCCAAGGCCTAGCTCCTCACAACCATTCGTTTTGTGTGAGTTTCATTTTTTGGAACGAATGGAAGGGATCTACAATTTTATGCCGATTCCAAACGGCTAATTGAGAAGCTCTTAAGACAGTTATACTCTCGGATGTTTGTCAGACGTTCGCGAGAGGCGGCGCAGTGGAAAAAACCCTAAGTTGGAATTTGGGTTTTTGCGGGATTCGAACCTGAGACCCCTCGCTTAGTAGTCCAACACACTAACCACTAAGCCACTGCGCCTGCACAAACTTCATATTGCCACCAGCCATATTGCACATTCTGTACAACGTGACGTCGGATTCAGATTTCAGATTCATTTATTGAGGCTAATATTAAATTTGTACATGTATAAAACCTAATGTATGAATGTATTTATTGCAATAGAATGTATACAATAGGAAGCTATAATGTCTGGCTCTCTCTTTTGATATTAAAAGCTTTGTGTTGCCAACATGGCTCAGTGTGTGTAATAAAAAGAAGAACTCTCGCTCATGGAGTTGTACTTCAGTTTCGACGCGAATAACATATACAATTCAATTTGATGAGATATATATATATACAAAATATGATATGAAAAGAAAGAGAGAGGGAAACGCCCAGGAATCCCCCGCAGCATACCATGTACTGGTTTACAAGTAACGAACATTTGATATGAAATTATGAAAACATAGTTACGTGTAAACAATTTCTAGGCCGATAATTTTGTTTTCTTTTCTTTTATATGTTTAATGAATTTAATGAGCGATAACATTAAATGACGTTGAGTTCGAGAGAGAGAGAGCTTTTATAAAATGCCGTTTATATTGGTCGAGCATCACAGCTGATATTGTACTTTACATTGATAGAGAAGATAGAAAAAATGACATTGATATAATAAGCTTAAAATTCAAGTAAGTTTTTCCAACCAATTTTGCTTAGTTTTAAATAAAAATATACAAATATATACTTTTTATTGAAGTGATTACTTCTTTAGGCGCGTTGGGCACTTTTGAGATGGGAAGAAACCATTAAGCTGGCGACACTGTAACGACATCGCGTTCTCTTATGTGGTATTCGATTGGGCTTCTTCAGATTTGCCCTCAGATTTCGTGTGCCTAATCGAACATAAGAACGCTCGTTTTTTTTTTTTGTGTTGATATTCGTGCGACTTGAATATGAGTAGTCTTCGACACTTTTCTATGCGCTTTCTGTTCTCTTGTTAAATGTTATGTTAAAACATTCGAAATTTCCGTCCCGATTGATTTCTAAATATTTGTACACAAATAATTTACTAAAATAGATTCACCCCATGCAATGCCATTCTTTGCCGTAGAAAAAATTTACGCAAATGTAAACAAACTCCACCAGTTGTCAAACTCAAATGCACTTGTATTGGTAAATCTGACGGAAAATCTGAGAAAATATCTAGATTCGCAAAAGTGCTCTGAAATCTAAAAAAGATTGTTTTTTTTGTTTGTACCAAACGAACATAAAAATTACTCTGAGAGCAAAAAAAGTGCTCTGAGAGCGCCCAATCGAATACCACATTAGCAAACCAAATAAAATACTGCCTCTGTCTGTCTCCCTCTGCGTAACAGGTGAACATCGTAGAAATGTTTCAAATTTTGCCTATTTATTCAAAAACCTTATAAATTATCGAGTTAGTAGATATCCTTAGTTGTATCTGCAGATGTCCTCTATAAGGCGGTATTTACTATATTTAAATGCTCCCAGTATTTTCGAACGCAAAGCGTTGCAAAGAAAAAAGCGAAACGAAACGAAAAAATAAATTACTCTTGTCCAATTTTTTCCGGAATTTATAAAGATAAAGAGTTGAAACAAAGTGGAGATTGTAGGCCTAGGTATCCTCATCAGAATATTTTAAGATTTTTGCATTTATGGACATGCCGTCAAATGCAATCTTAGTCGAACAGAACTACATAAATTTTATTTATAAGATGGGTAAGGCTTAGTGAGGAGTGCGACTATCCGCGATTTTGACCCAGTATGGCCTTCTGGTAGGAAGTGAATTGGCCCATCGGAGGCGGGATTTAAGTCTTCATTTAAAAGAATGAAGGAATTTAAGCAGAAGAGACATTGTGTACTTCGAAAACGGAATGGTGTTGGTGTCGTTGTAAATGTACGAGTTACAGAATTTCTTATTTCGATCGAGACGTCACAATATGATGTCAATTGACATGACATTTCATTTGATACCATATGAATCAAATTAATAATTTAAATTTTAAATTTTTTAGTTTCCATTTTTCATTATTCCAAGATTTTCTGGACATTTCTATTTTATGTTAAAAGCAAAGAAATAAAAACAAATAACAACTCTCACCTTTCTGCAGGAAAACTTTTGAAACAAATTATTTACGAATTGTGAAACATTTTTTGTAAAATAAATGTTTATGAAAAATTTCCTTAAATATTTATGAAATATTTCGCTGGTCTGGGCATACCTTTATAGAATGAACAAGCAAGCAAAATGTCGAAGGAAGGGAAATTTATTCGATGTGAAAAAAAGCTTTTTAATTTTTTGTGTTATAAGGGTGTTGAGTGTTGAATGTTTTATCCACCGGGATTTGAAAAGTGAAAATTTTATATATATAGACCAAAAACGTCAAACAAAACGATACTTGGAATCATTTTTTTTAATTGCACCGTAACAGGGCAGAGCTTAAGTTACTGTTGAAAAAGGCGAATACCGTGGATATATAAAGATTGATTGAGAATACCTTTTATAGTTTTTAATACATAAAATTGAATGGAACACGTTTGCAGAATCTTTATCCGATCTTATATAAATTTGGTACAAGAAAAAAAGCAACAAAATATGGTTCAGTTTTAGAATGGGGCATGACAGCTCTTACAAAAACATTTTAACGGTATAAACGGCGGCTTAAGTTGCAAGAATCAGAGCCTAAAATCGCCCAATGAACAAAAAAAAAAAATACTGTCATAAGGAAAACAAATTGATAATAAACAAATTAACTATACATTGTATACTTAACATACCTTCGGCTTTCTCCTTCTCCTCTTTAATACTTTCTTTTGCTATATAGTCGTTCACAACATCCATGTTGTTATCAGTAATTCGATATTCTTCCAAATTGACAATTTCACCATATTCGTCACATTTCATCTTATCCTCGTGGTATGGATACATGACATGATGCTTTTTATTAGATTTAAAAAAACCAATATGTTGCTTACTGCCTGGTCGAAGAACAATGTCATGCCTTCCAGTGATCACACTAATTTCTATTTCATCCTCAGATTCTGAGCTGCATTTATCTTCTTTTTGAGTTTCAATAAGATTGTTGACTTTTTCGTTTTGAGTGCGTAAATACTCCTCTAATTCATTGCCTTGTAATTCAACACGCCGTCTGAAATCAATTTCAATTTTACGCCCATTACCTCCATTTTCAAGCAAATCCCGAGCCAACGTATCTGGAGAAGATCTTTATACCAGACATTTTTATATTCGACAACATGCAATATGTATATTAACAAGAATTACCGAGACGTCAGAATTATACTGTTGTTTGGATTTGAAGCCCACATTATTAAGAGATCTCTTGAAAATCCGCATTCCATATCTGGAGTACTGGCTAAAACAACCTTAGGACTGTGCATTTTTAATAGATCATTCAAATTGTGACAAAATTTCATGTGTTTGAATTGAAAGGGATTATTTCTTGCACCTTCGAATGATTTCATTAACTTATCGCTCATCCATTCAATTTGAGACTTGGCAAACTCAACAACATTATAACCAACATTATTTAATAGAGCCAACGAATAAGCCATTAATCCGGATTCCTTATTTTTCCACAACTGATCGAGCATATGAGCAAGTTCAAGTACTCTACCAGCAGTGTCTACTGCAATAAGCACGTTGCCATTATTTCGAACAGTTTGAAGAATATTAGTCATAAGTTTTTCATCACGAGCTCGACGTCGGGCCTGTTGATAATTGGCATTAAAGGCATCTGTTATAAGAAGCGAAGGCCTTTGGAGTTTGCCCAGTTCACAACTGTTTAGATGTCTTTCTTTTTTATGGTTGTAGTCCACAGCATAAACAATATCTTCTTCACCATCTTTTACTATTTTCCATATAGTACCCCCAACCATATGCCCAGCTTGTAACGGGCAAATTACAATGCCATATCCTTTGCCTGAAAGTATGTCATTTAAGTGCGGAATACAAGTTAAGTAAACTTGAAGGCGATTTATACATAATCTCGGAAAATGCGGAAATAAAAATTTAAAATGTTTACTCTATGTACTTATGGAACTTACAAATAAAAGTATGCATTGGTAACTTCCAAGTCTTAAGAACTATACAATTATGCGCCTTGACAGCAAAGATAAGTACATATCTCATATTTGGTAAGTGGTGCAAATGTGTCATTACAATAATATTAATGCGAAAGCTACGTTTTTTATTCTTTTCCCGGCTAAGCCTATGAATCAACCCTAATGTAATTTGACAAATAGATAGTGTAGGCCCTAAAGAAGGACATATGCTAAATTTGGTCTAAATTGCACAAAGAGCTGCACCTCCCTTACAAATAACAAGAAAAAAAATTCAAAATTTCAAAAAACTACCAACCGGATTGCTATCACACTTTCAGACAGTCTTTGGTATTGGTCTGAGAGTGTTTTTGTGAGATATACCGAATCCGAGGTGCTAAATTAAAAAAATTCTCAGGACAGTTATACTATCGGATGTAAACCAGACGTTCGTGAGGTGGCTCAGTGGAATAAAACCTGAAGGTGCAATATGCTACTTTTCCAATGTACGCATATCAGTGAGCCAGTATGAGAGTCGGTGTCGGCGGTGTTCCGATTCCTTTAATGACTTATAACTAAATATTAATATACAGACCAAAAAAAGATCTGTAACTATGAATTTCTTTTTTAAATCGGCTCTGGTATAGTTCCTGGTCGTGATCATTTATTATTTTATACAGCCGCAAAATTCGCCGAGTGATAAGGAATGACCACTTACGAACTGTATAGCGAATGCTGTCTTGCCTAATCGCAGTGGCCCAATGGGCCTAACTAATAAGCGTCAACTTCAAACCCCAGCTACGCCAAAGGAAGTGGAAATGCAATCTCAGTCGCCCGGAAATACTACATTCAGTGTTGTGCATAGGTACCCATTTGGGTAATTTGGCTCAATTATCTTAGCTTTGGCTCAATGCTCCGAGCCATTTAGAAATGCCCCACATTTGTCTCAAAACATGAACATCACTTTCTTACAAAAAAAGTTGAAAAATAAAACAAATAGGGATTAGGAAAGGAGAATTTACTCGAGTGAATGCCGTTAAAAAATCAATAGCTGGTTAAAATATTCACCAAGCGAACACACGAATCCTTTTTGCATATATATTTTTTATGAAATTACAGAAAACTCCCTCCTCGTTTTCGTTTAACGTGGCTCAACTTCGGGACAACGCTGACTACGATAGCCCTAATTTATAGTTTAATGCATTGCATATTATAGTTAAATAACTATTGCATATTTGACACGTAGTCGCTCTACTGCTTGTACAATTATGCCGGTTATTATCGAGAAAAAAAATCAGATGCTCAATCGAAAATAACTTAATTTTGAAATACCAAATAAAGCCAATTAATTACCTATTAGTAATTTGGTCTCAAACACCATTGCATACAGTGATTACGCGTCCGGCTGAATTCTGATTTCCGAATTTACGTAGATCTGTGTAAATCGCATAAATTATGTTATCATTTAAACCTTTCAAAGACACAGTTTGGTTGTATTTAAGTTGTATAATTTTGTCGAAAGCCGCATCTACATCATCCAACGAGTATAAATCAAAATCGCACATGTTATAGTGCGACATGTAGAGATCGTACAAAAACATCTGCCCCATCTTATAAACAGGAATTGTTGCGTATATTGGACAATTTAAACCAAGTTTCCCAACTAAGTATGGAAGGGCTCCCAAATGAGCGCTGTCAGAGTGCGATAATAGAACTGCATCTATCATATTAACATGCCTTAAACAAATTATAATATTAAATATAAATATAAAAACAAATTCAGAAATATTATACTTTTTTAATTCGTTAGCGAAATTAGGATCAAATTTTTCATCCCAACCACAATCGAGAAGTATGCGAACTTCATCAATTTGAAGCAAATAGCAAGGCGGAGACTCGTCCATAGCTCCAGACAACGTAAGTAATTTTATTATTGAGGTCATAATTCATTACTTTTAGTATAAACAAATTGTAATGAAATTAAAATATGCTTCTAAGTACCAGCCAAAATAAACACCACAAACTACTAACAACTAACCCCATTCAGAAACTCCGGGATACAGGAACTATAAAAAATAGACCCGGCAACAAAGATAATGGAATACAGAGATATATAACTTTCCAGTGGAAGGGCGGCTGCCTACAAGCTGTTTTCCACAAAAATACATGAAGCTTTCCAGAAAGATTCATGAAGTCACACACACTTGCTTATTTCTATCCAATTTACGTGAGTTCATGAATTGGACTTTAATGCAAGAATTCGATATTCTCTACTGTAAATTTCAAAATTTTTTACATTTTAATCAAAACCTCCACAAAAACCAAACAAATTCAATACAAAACACAGAACAATTAAACACCGCGATGCTCATAAAAGCCAGATGACTCGCGATCGACCATTAGCAACATGCTTTTTTGTTGATCACACGTATTCACAGACGGGGGTTGAAATTACAAAAACAACAATCATCTCTGCCCGGCAACAAAGATAATGGAATACCAAAGATATTGGAATACAGAGATATATAACTTTCCAGTGGAAAGGCGGCTGCCTACATGCTGTTTTGCAGAAAAGAACATGAAGTCACACACACTTGCTTATTTCTATTGGAGGATATGTGAGTTAATGAATTTGACCTTAATACCATGTTCCCACCAAACTGAAATCGCGAGATTTCGATGAATTTTTACTGAAATCTCGTAAGTCGTTCCCACCGAGTTGAAGTGATTTCAAAAGTCATAAGCTGTCAATTTTGAAGTGGCTGGCAAACAGCTGTTTGATTTTTTATTTTTTTGATTGTTTTGGCGCTTATTATTTTGACGTACACAATGAACAAATGAACACAAAATAAACCAAAGTTCATGCTGTAGGCTTGTTCGGTTTGATCACCTCTCACGGGCGGATGAACTCAAAGGGATTTCGACTAGATTTCGCTGAAATCCCGAGATTTCGGCACGTCAATAATGTATGGCGAAATCTCGGAGATTTGGAAAGATTTTACGAAATCTCGCGATTTCGCTTGGTGGGAACATGGTATAAGTCGTTCCCACCGAGTTGAAGTGATTTCAAAAGTCATAAGCTGTCAATTTTGAAGTGGCTGGCAAACAGCTGTTTGATTTTTTATTTTTTTGATTGTTTTGGCGCTTATTATTTTGACGTACACAATGAACAAATGAACACAAAATAAACCAAAGTTCATGCTGTAGGCTTGTTCGGTTTGATCACCTCTCACGGGCGGATGAACTCAAAGGGATTTCGACTAGATTTCGCTGAAATCCCGAGATTTCGGCACGTCAATAATGTATGGCGAAATCTCGGAGATTTGGAAAGATTTTACGAAATCTCGCGATTTCGCTTGGTGGGAACATGGTATAAAGCTTAGTACGCTGCTCGAGCTAAATTTTCGCTGCCATACAAAATTCTCTCCAAAATTTAGCTCAGCTAAATTTTAGCGAACCCATTTAGCTGAGTGGTACGCTGCTCGAGCTAAATAATCAAACTTTTGATTCAGAATGTACTTCATGTATCTGTCAAGATTTAAGCTTAGTACGCTGCTCGAGCTAAACTAAATTTTATCTGGTCTCCAACTTTTCTCTCCAAGCATCAGCTAAAGTCGTAGCTAAATTTTGACATAGAGAGAGCTGTGGATAAATGTGACAAAAAACAGCTGTTCTTGGAAAATAATTTGCTTTAAAAATACAACTCTTTCTGGTTTCATCCATTTCCAGTTCTATGTACTCCTCGTCCCATTCTCCCATTCTTCGCAATACAAAAACGCAGAAAAAAACAAGAGAACACAACGATCTGTCACAATTTAGCTTGGGAAAATGTCCCGACCCATTAAATGGGCGCGCTAAATCTTGACAGATACATGAAGTACATTCTGAAACAAAAGTTTGATTATTTAGCTCGAGCAGCGTACCACTCAGCTAAATGGGTTCGCTAAAATTTAGCTGAGCTAAATTTTGGAGAGAATTTTGTATGGCAGCGAAAATTTAGCTCGAGCAGCGTACTAAGCTTTAGCGCGCCCATTTAATGGGTCGGGACATTTTCCCAAGCTAAATTGTGACAGCTCGTTGTGTTCTCTTGTTTTTTTTCTGCGTTTTTGTATTGCGAAGAATGGGAGAAGTAAGAATAGATGAGTTTTTTGAATAAATACCTCGACGAGGAGTACATAGAACTGGAAATGGATGAAACCAAAAAGAGTTGAATTTTTGAAGCAAATTATTTTCCAAGAACAGCTGTTTTTTGTCACATTTATCCACAGCTCTCTCTATGTCAAAATTTAGCTACGACTTTAGCTGATGCTTGGAGAGAAAAGTCGGAGACCAGATAAAATTTAGTTTAGCTCGAACAGCGTACTAAGCTTAAAGCTAAGTATCCTGCTCGCGCTAAATTTTATCTCCCATACAAAAATGTCTACAAAGATAAAATTTAGCGAGACAATTTAGCAAAGCAGTATCCTGTTCGCTCGCTAAATTCTTAACTTCATATAGATGGGCCGATGACAAGTCTCCACTCATTTAGCTCGCGAAATAAATGTCCGGTACATTAAATCTAAGATAAATTCCGACAGAAGAAAAAGTTTGTGTTGTGTTGTTGCTGCCGGGTGAATTTATTATCTCAAACTATTTATTTATTTCTCTTTCCCAAGCTGTGTGGAGTCACATTAGCGGTATAAGTAAAAGAAGAGGCAAAACCAAAATACCCTTTTCATGGGATGAAAAGAAAAAAAAACTTGCGGGGCTTGTGGAGGAACGGCCAACTATATGGAACTTGCAGGACAAATCTCACTGGTTGATTGATTGGATTTACGCGACACGAAGTTAAGTGTCGTCTTCTACTTGCCACTATAGCAATTATTTCAGCTGCTGCAGCAATTATAACATCTTCTTCAATTCTTATTGCATCCATTGTTTTGCAGATATTTAAATATTGCAATGTCCTTGAAGTTTGAATTTCTTTTTACTTGTATAATTAAAATGTCGTTTACCGACATCTGTCATGAACATATGGTTTTTGTCCCATCTATTGCATTTCAAAATTTAGCGACCATTTATCTTTGTTTGTGGAGAAACGGAGTGGAGACTAGGGACACTAAAATTTAGCGCGATACTTAGCTTTAAATCGCTAAATGATAGATGGGACAAAAACCATATGTTCATGACAGATGTCGGTAAACATCATTTTAATTATACACGTAAAAAGAAATTCAAACTTCAAAGACATAGCAATATTTAAATATTTGCAAAACAATGGATATAAATAGAATTGAAGAAGATGTTATAATTGCTGTAGCAGCTGAAATAATTGCTATAGTAGCAAGTAGAAGACGACACTTAACTTCGCGTCGCGTAAATCCAATCAATCAACCAAAATCAATATTGCAGTGGGATTTGTCCTGCAAGTTCCATATATTTGGTCGTTCCTCCACAAGCCCCGCAATTTTTTTTTTTTTTTCATCGCATGAAAAGGGTATTTTGGTTTTGCGTCTTCTTTTACTTATACCGCTAATGTTTTGTGCGGTTTCCTCCGAAAACAATCTATATATTGACTACACAAGGCTTGGGAAATAGAAATAAATAAATAGATTGAGATAATAAATTCACCCGGCAGCAACAACACAACACAAACTTTTTCTTCTGTCAGAATTTGAATTTATCTTCGATTTAATGTACCAGACATTTATTTCGCGAGCTAAATAGCTACGACTTTAGCTGATGTTTGGAGAGAAAAGTTGGAGACCAGATAAAATTTAGTTTAGCTCGAGCAGCGTACTAAGCTTAATGCAAAAATTCAGTAATCTCTACCAGAGACCAGAGACAATACTGAGACTCCCAACTCCGGTCGATTTTCCGTTACTTGGCTACAAGCTATATTACCATGGGCTTGTGACGTTTTTTTGCGCTAGTATTGATACATAGAAATTCGTATTGACAAATGTCACGAAACTTCAAAAATTCCGGGTCACCAACACACGCTCAAAAAAAGAGCACTACTTCTGCTGCTTCCAAACTGGCTTACGGTGTGGGCAAAGTTGCTGGCAGCGTTCGTAGAATATTATCCGTTAAATTTGAAAAAAAAATTTATATAACGAAATTTTTGTGGACTGTGATTTATTTTAATAATAATTGTATATTTTGCTGACCATATAAGAAAAATAAACAATTCTGAAGAATAATAAACAAATTAAAACATTATTACCGAACATTCATAAGGAATTTTACATAAATCGAGTAGAATATGCTTATCACATACGTCGCTTAGTATACTTCTGGAGTTTAGTTATAATTTATAAATACCAAGATTAATATCGTTGCTGTTTTTAAGTATAAATTTAGAGTTCCTCCGTTAGTCTAAATATAATTTAAAATATAGTATACTGTTACATTTGGGCTGGGATTCGAAAAGATAAAACACTATTCTGTTAAACTTTTCTAGTCAGAATCACTTTTATTACACTTTTATGGATTTACACTAATTAGGTACTAGAACAATATTACTTAAACAATTCCTCAACGATTCAAACCAATCACTTATTTCACTTTATTACTCTGCACTTATTTATCTTTACAACCGATTACTATCTCGAACTTTAACCAATCACTGATAAAAATCAACTGTCGCCCTGTTCTACAACCTCTCCTTTTATATCTGCTCTGCCATCTCTTCGAGAACTTTCTAGCTAACTCCAATTGGTTCTACAATTGGCTGACATACTTTTTCCCCTTTTCAGCAATTGATAAATTCCCATTTAGTTTAGTGGGGAATTGACAGATTCCAATTTCCAATTGGAAGTGGAACTTGTTTGGTGACTAATGGGGGAATGGGGGTTGTTTTCATTTCACCATTTTAGTTTGTTTTCATTTCACCACAATTCATTCCACGCCACAATACGTTACGTATGTGCATTCGTGTTTCAAAGCCTACATTTATATAGTTTATTTATTTTGGAATTTTAATGGAACAATAATGGTGAATGAGTTCTTTGGTTGAATAGAAATACAGAATGTTATGAAAAAACTAGTATTAAAATGTACTGAGGTAACATACTTACTCACCAAATTTGAGTTGAGCTTCTCTTTAAAAAAGCTGTACTTCTGAACACTGTCACAGCTCACCACGGTGGAAATCTGACACTGATACTGACTACTAGTCTAACTTATCCGAAGTGTTTTTTTTTTTTTTCGTTGCCAGGTACCGATTGCCTATACAATTTGCCCAACTTGAATCATGAGTTTCACCCGACTTTTCCTATGCTCCAAAGCAAAGGGCTACTTCACCGTCGCCGAAAATTGCTCCGACTTCTGCCAAGAAGATTTAGGACAACTGGCTCGGCTCCATATGCAGTGAAGTCGAAATCAAATTGGCCGCACAAGTAAGTCACACAGCCGACGACAAAAAAAACTTTCAGTTTACACAAATATGCATTTATTAACAATTATTCCAGGTATTCAACACATCTATCAAACAACCAGAAAGTGCGCGCAAACTTTTCCTCACTCTGAAGAACAAGGAGTCGAAGCGCTTCAACAAAAGGTTTCCATGGCTGGAGTGCACACAAGGCTTCACCTGAATAGAGTGCAGATTCGTTTCTTACATATTTATAACACGTACTGATAAGGTTTTACATGTAACTTATTGTGGCGTGGAATGAATTGTGGTGAAATGAAAACAAACTAAAATGGTGAAATGAAAACAACCCCCATTAGTCACCAAACAAGTTCCACTTCCAATTGGAAATTGGAATCTGTCAATTCCCCACTAAACTAAATGGGAATTTATCAATTGCTGAAAAGGGAAAAAAGTATGTCAGCCAATTGTAGAACCAATTGGAGTTAGCTAGAAAGTTCTCGAAGAGATGGCAGAGCAGATATAAAAGGAGAGGTTGTAGAACAGGGCGACAGTTGATTTTTATCAGTGATTGGTTAAAGTTCGAGATAGTAATCGGTTTTGAAGATAAATAAGTGCAGAGTAATAGAGTGAAATAAGTGATTGGTTTGAATCGTTGAAGAATTGTTTAAGTAATATTGTTCTGGTACTTAATAAGTGAATAATCTATAAAAGTGTAATAAAAGTGATTATACTAGAAAAGTTGAACAGAATAGTGTTTTATCTTTTCGAATCCCAGCTCAAATGTAACATTGGTGTCAGAAGTGGGATAAAACTTATTCTGTGTTAAAGCGTGTGTGATAAAGAAATATTAAAAAAAAAAAAATTCAAGTGAATTTGTGAATTTCGAAATTACAAGAGACAAAAAAAAAAAAAAAAAAAAAATGGGTCGTGTATTGCTACAACTAAGCATACCCCAATTAAAAAGTGAATTAGAAAAGAGGAATATCTCTACAGCTGGAGGGAAAAGTGACCTCATACTTCGTCTGCAGGAGGCTCTCGAAAATGAGGGAGAAAATCCAAAGACCATGCTTTTCGACGTGGCAGAAGAACAAGTAAGTACAGGCGTTGATATTAGCGCTATGATGGAATTACTTCTTGCCAAGATGGAAGAACAGAAGAATTCTCTGGAAGAACAGAAGAATTCTATGGAATTGAAGTTCGCAGAACAGAAGAATTCTATGGAATCGAAGTTCGCAGAACAGAAGAATTCTCTAGAAGAACAGAAGAATTCTCTTGAAGAACAGAAAAATTCCATTACCGCCGCACAAAAAGATGCCGTGGAAGAGTTTAAGAATGTTCTAGATGTAAAAATCGTCGCGATTGATGAGAAATTAAACAAACATGAAACCAAGTTTGAGGAAATTAATGAATCTCTTCATAGACACGAAACAAACATCGAGAACATAGCTAAAGAGCTCGGCACGAACATCGAGAACATAGCTAAAGAGCTCGAAAAAGTCAAGAAACAGAAAGCTCGGGAATATTCTACTGACTGCCCAAGAAGGAAGGAGATGCAACCACCCGTTTTTGATGGTCAAACATCATGGCCGATCTATAAGAGACAGTTCGAAGCAGCTGCAATGACCAATGGATGGGACGACGAGGAAAAGTCGATTGCATTAACGCTCGCATTACGAGGTACAGCTGCAGAATTGCTTCAAACTATCTCAGAAGAAAAACAACGCAACTATGATGCTTTGGTTAAGGCTATTGAGATGCGGTTTGGCGACGACCATATGCAGCAAGTGTATAGAGTGCAACTGCGCAGTAGATTCCAGAAGAGGGGAGAAACACTCCAGCAGCTGCAAGCGGATATAGAACGACTAGCGCACTTGTCATATCCCAATGCCGGCGAAGATGTCATCAACGAAATGGCTATTGAGGCATTTACACAAGCCATAGAGGACAGACAGCTACAGATGGCTCTACGAATGGCTGGAAAGAGAACTCTTCCTGAGGCACTGGCATTTGCATTAACTATGAAAGCTGCTGACCAGGCATCTCAAGGATTCCACCGCGTAAGAGAAATAACATCCGTCGAATGTACATGCCAGAGAACAGAGGTAGAAGACCGGAACAGTGCTCGCAGGGGACCGATCCGTTGCTGGAACTGCAACAAAATTGGACATCTGCAACGACAGTGCAGAGCTGAACGTAGACAGGGTAGTTGTCCACATTGCAGAACAAGAAGTCGTCACGTGGAGGCATCTGAACAATCGGCGGATGGAACCTCACAAAGCCATCAGTCGGGAAACGAGTAAGAACCAACTTCGCGGGGCAGAAGCTGGTTTCTGGAATCGACGCCCCCAGGACCACAATTCAAGTATCCCAGACCAAACGATGTAATAGGAGCCTGACAGTGGAAGCCCATATCGGCCAGAAAAAGTATGTGGCCACAATCGATACAGGTGCCACCGCTTCCATAATAAGAAGGGACATCGTTCGCCAATCATGGCTGCACAACACCGGCAGCTACTGTCTGAAAACAGCAACTGGAGCAACGGCAAAGGTGTATGGTGAGGTACTCTTGACGATAAATCTAGCAGGAATAGTCTTCTCCCATTCATTCTTAGTGGCCGATATATGTGACGAATGCATCATTGGAATCGACTTTATGAAGACGCATGATGTAGTACTCGACATCGGTTTGCAAGTTCTAAAGTACAGAAACGTCGAGATTCCAATGGTTTACGGGAACGAGAACGTCGCAGCTCTAAGAACAGTTGTAAGTGAGGACACAATTTTACCACCTTCGTCAGAGACACTTATTTGGACAAAGCTGGAAGGTGATCCTGGGAGCAACCGATTCTTCCTAATAGAGCCAGATACAGGAAACTATTACCAGAGCTTTATCGTCGGAAAGATGCTTGTTGAACCTAAAAACAACTTGGTTCCCGTTCGAGTCCTCAATGTGGAACACAGAAGCGTAAAGCTGAAGCAAGGGGAAGTGATCGGAAAGTGCGTACCAATTACTGCGGTCACAAAGTTGTCAAATGAAAGTCCTGCGAAACCGGTTAGACCTACGGAGATATCGGAAATGAAAAACAATATTCTCGGAGAGTGCGAGCTGGATCAGGAGCAGCGGGCTATGGCAGGGAGTCTAATCGACGAGTTCGCTGATATATTTGCTTCGCAGAGTAGCGAGTATGGCCGAACACATCTCGTACAGCACCGAATTGACACCGGGGATGCAAGACCAATTCGTCAGCCTCCCAGACGACTACCATTGGCCAAGCAGACGGAGGTTGCAGAAATGGTGTCGACGATGGAAAAGGAGGGACTGATTGAGAGCTCAAAAAGTCCGTGGGCATCACCGGTCGTCTTGGTCAAAAAGAAAGACGGAAGTACGAGATTCTGCGTGGACTATCGCCAACTAAACAACGTCACCAAGAAGGATAGCTACCCCCTGCCCAGAATTGACGATACCCTGGACACACTATCCGGGGCCAAATGGTTTTCGACTCTTGATCTGAAGAGTGGCTACTGGCAAGTACAGATCCATCCAGAAGACCGCGAGAAAACAGCATTCACAGCAGGAAATGGGCTTTGGCAATTTACAGTAATGCCATTTGGACTGTGCAATGCTCCAGCAACTTTTGAGCGTCTAATGGAGCGTGTTTTGCTGGGACTGACGTGGAAAACCTGTTTGGTCTACCTGGACGATGTCATCGTGGTTGGTAAAACGTTCAACGAACATCGAAATAACCTCAGGGAGGTGTTCCAAAGGCTACGAAGTGCACAGTTAAAACTGAATCCGAAGAAGTGTTCTCTATTCCGACCAGAAGTGAAGTATCTCGGGCACATCATCTCTTCCAAGGGAGTCAAGACTGATCCGGAGAAGATCGATGCAGTGAAAAACTGGCCGGTTCCCAAAGACAAACATCAGCTGAGAAGCTTCCTGGGACTTGCGACCTATTACAGACGATTTGTAAAGGACTTCGCCAGGATCGCAAAGAGCTTGCATCAACTGACAGAAAAAGGCAAACAATTCAAATGGTCAGGTGAGTGCGAAAACACTTAAGCAACAGTTGTGCGACGCCCCCATATTAGCGTACCCCACCCCTGGAAAAACATTTATTGTGGATGCAGACGCCAGTAATGTGGGAATTGGAGCCGTGCTTTCCCAGGTACACGAGGGCCAAGAGAAGGTAGTTTCGTTCTTCAGCAAAGTTCTCTCAAAGCCAGAAAGGAACTACTGTGTTACCAGGCGCGAACTCCTTGCTTTGGTTCTGGCAACGAAACATTTCCATAAGTACCTCTATGGGCAGAAATTCATCCTTCGCACAGACCATGCATCTTTAAAGTGGCTACTACACTTTAAGAATCCTGAAGGACAAGTCGCAAGGTGGATCGAACAGCTGCAGATGTACGACTACGAAATACAACATCGAAAGGGAAGTCTTCACTCAAATGCAGACGCTCTCTCCCGTCGACCGTGCAAAGCAGACTGTAAACATTGCTTACGACACGAGGAAAAAGATGTCGTGTCCGTTCAAAGGGTGAGAGCTATGCCCATTGGTGGCTGGAGTGCACGGGAAATCCGGGAGGCTCAAAAGGAAGATCCGGATATCGAACCCATCATCGCCTGGAAAGAGCATGAGGGAAAACCAGACTGGCAGGAGATATCTAATAGGAGTCCCGAGCTGAAGGCATACTGGGCGCAGTGGGACTCTCTTCATGTACAAGACGGCATTCTAAAAAGAAAATGGGAAAGCCCGGATGGAAAGTCGTACGTAATGCAGCTTGTTGTTCCCAGGACAAAAGTTATCGAAGTGCTGAGGGAATTGCATGATGGAGTGTCTGGAGGCCACTTGGGAATAAACAAAACACTCGGAAAAGTGCGAGAACGCTTTTACTGGGTCCATTCAAGAGAGGATGTTGAGAATTGGTGCAGGAAATGCGTAATATGTGCGGCCAGCAAAGGCCCGAGAGTGAAAGTCCGAGGCCAGATGCATCAATATAATGTGGGAGCCCCTTTCGAAAGGATAGCCGTTGATATTGCGGGACCGTTTCCTGAAACGAACAATGGAAATCGTTACATCCTTGTTGTTATGGACTACTTCAGTAAGTGGCCTGAAGCATTCGCTATCCCAAATCAAGAAGCTAAGACTGTGGTGGAGCAAATCGTCTTCAACTGGGTAAGCAGATTCGGTGTGCCTATGGAACTGCATTCGGACCAAGGACGAAACTTCGAGTCCAGGATTTTCCAAGGAGTGTGCCAGTTACTCGGGATTAAGAAGACAAGAACAACACCGCTTCATCCACAATCAGATGGGATGGTGGAGCGCTTCAATAGAACGCTGAATGAACACCTCACAAAGGTCGTTGGCGATGACCAGAGAGATTGGGACAAACACATTCCCATGTTTTTATTGGCCTATCGAAGTGCAGTGCACAACACCACAGGACATACTCCATCTGAAGTCCTATTTGGTCGAAAAGTCCGCCTACCTAGCGAGTTAATGTTTGGATCTCCATGCGAAGAGTCCAAAAATGAGGAGGACTATGTTACAGACCTCAGGGATATCATCAGGGACGTGCATCGAGGGACAAGGGCTAATATTAAGATAGCCAGTGACCGCATGAAAACGAGGTACGATACTAAAACAACAACTACAGGCTTCCAAGAAGGAGATCTGGTATGGCTATATAACCCTCATCGAAGAAAAGGTTTATCACCTAAGTTGCAACCAGACTGGGAAGGGCCCTACAAAATCGTAAAGCGCATTAACGACGTTGTCTATCGCATCCAACGAGGAAGAGGCAAGCTGAAAGTCGTTCATGTGGATCGTCTTCATCGCTACAATGGTGCAAATGTTAACGAGCTTGTTCGGGACGAACAAGTTTAAGAGGGGGATATTGTGGCGTGGAATGAATTGTGGTGAAATGAAAACAAACTAAAATGGTGAAATGAAAACAACCCCCATTAGTCACCAAACAAGTTCCACTTCCAATTGGAAATTGGAATCTGTCAATTCCCCACTAAACTAAATGGGAATTTATCAATTGCTGAAAAGGGAAAAAAGTATGTCAGCCAATTGTAGAACCAATTGGAGTTAGCTAGAAAGTTCTCGAAGAGATGGCAGAGCAGATATAAAAGGAGAGGTTGTAGAACAGGGCGACAGTTGATTTTTATCAGTGATTGGTTAAAGTTCGAGATAGTAATCGGTTTTGAAGATAAATAAGTGCAGAGTAATAGAGTGAAATAAGTGATTGGTTTGAATCGTTGAAGAATTGTTTAAGTAATATTGTTCTGGTACTTAATAAGTGAATAATCTATAAAAGTGTAATAAAAGTGATTATACTAGAAAAGTTGAACAGAATAGTGTTTTATCTTTTCGAATCCCAGCTCAAATGTAACATTATTTTATATTCAATACATATAGTAAAATGATACAACAAACTACGATTACTGGTGTTAGCCCAATCGAAGACTTTGTGAATAGTTGTGACTCCTGTCCATTGGTGCTACATCACCTCCAGTCATGATGGCGTAATCCATTCCAGAGTATTGCGCCAGTTTCTTGATGAACATTGTCTTACCAGTACCAGGTGGGCCTATATATTTATGTTTTTCGTTGCAATGGCAATATCTCGCAGACTTTCTTCTAATTTGGGATTCAAAACAACGCCCTGTTGTTAGTTAGAAAAAAAATATACCTATGAAAAGAAATAGTAATCACTTACTTGGAGAGCATCGGCGGGTTTGGATTTCATTCGTTTGAGGTATTGCAGGGGATTCTTTAACGCATCTGTCCAATATGAGCCTCAATGTACCCAAAAACAACACCAGTTGCTTCCTTGGCAGACCAGCAGCAGTCAAAACGTTGTCCCAATCATTGCTTCGAATCCAGTACCAATGACTACCAGCAGTCTTGATGATGGTGATGACAGTGAAGCGATTTTCTTGTGCCTTTAGACGAATCTGTTCTTGTTGATGTCACGATTCTCCCTGTCAACCTTGGCTTTGGTTCTCATCTCGTGCTCGAGTAGTTTAAGACGGTTTTTCTCCTTCATTTCGATCTCGTGTTCGATGGTTTGCCGGCGCATTGCCAATTGTTCTGATATTGGGCACGATGCTGTTGTTGCTTGTCTCTTCCTAGAAGTGGATACAAATGGTTAGCAATTCGTCGTAAGGTTCATGTTAATTCAAATCCAACTTACAATCAGGGTCTTCCTACGCTCTTCGTGATCGATACGCTTGTGTTCAACTTTCGCCTGTTCAATATGTGTTTCGTATTCCTTGACTTTGGCAATACACTCTTGATGGCGTGTGTTCTCCTGCATCGTGGACAAATCAAGGGCTTCTTGTAATTTAACAAACCTTGAAAAAATATCTAATAATTAAATATATATAGTGAGACAAATTCATTGAATAGTATGGCTTACTCATATCGATTCCGATTGATATTCAACGTTGTCTCCAGTGCGATCCATTATATATGGTAAGGTTAGCGAACACCTCAACGTCGGCTTCTTCCTTAGCTGTAAGATAATTGATTCTTTAAACGGTAACACTTACTAGGCAAGAGATAAGTGTCGCACTCCAAGAGTCAATGCGCCGGCAAACCATCGAACAAGAGATCGAAATGAAGGAGAAAAACCGTCTTAAACTACTCGAGCACGAGATGAGAACTGAAGCCAAGGTTGACAGGGAGAATCGTGACAACAACATTGATAAGATTCGTCTAAAGGCACTGCTGCTGGTCTGCCAAGGGAGCAACTGGGCGTCACAACTATTTACAAAGCCTTCGATTAGGCCAACACCAGTAATCGTAGTTTGTTGTTGTTCCAAAACATTTTAATATATGTATTGAATATAACATAAGCTACATGTAAAACAATCAGTACGTGTTATTAATATGAAAGGAAAAGTTTGCGCGCACTTTCTGGTTGTTTGATAGATGTTGTGTTGAATACCTGGAATACATTTTAATAAATGCATATTTGTGTCGTCGGCTGTGTGACTTACTTTTGCGGTTTTATAGGCCAATTTGATTTTGACTTCACTGCATATAGAGCCGAGCCAGAGGAATACTTGTTCGCCGTTGTCCAGTATCATGATGTCGTCGTCGGCTAAAGCGTCTTGGCAGAAGTCGGAGCAATTTTCGGCGACGGTGAAGTAGCTCTTTTCTTTGGAGCATAGGAAAAGTCGGGTGAAACTCATGTATCAGGGATGGGATTCCCCCGAAATACAGTTTGTTGTCTATCAAATACAGAAGGCGTGGGTTCATCAGCTTATAGATTGATGAAGGTAGAGCTGTCAGCGCGACAGATTCAAGATCTCCAGCTTTTGCCAAAACTCGACCGCGGATGATAGTTCGCTTATTTCGTTATCGCTCAAGTTGTACAGGCAATCGGTACCTGGCAGCGAATTTCGCGACAAATCCAGTTCGGATAAGTTAGACAAGCTGTCAATGTCAGTGTTAGCTTTCAACCGTGTTGAGCTGTGACAGTGTTCAGAAGTACAGCTTTAATAAAAGAAGTTCAACTCAAATTTGGTGAATAAATATATTATCTCAGTACATTTTCTTTTTAGTTTTTTTTATAGCCTTCAGTGTTTCTATTCAACCAAAGTACTCATTCACTATTATTATTGCATTATAATACCAAAATAAATATATAACATTAATGTAGGCTTTGAAACACGAGACACGTAAAAATAAAACGAATGTACATTCGTATACTATATTTTAAATTATAGCGGAAGTTGTGCTCATTTTTTTGAGCGTGTGTTGGTGACCCGGAATTTTTGAAGTTTCATGACATTTGTCAATACGAATTTCTATATATCAATACTAGCGCAAAAAAACGTCACAAGCCCATGGTAATATAGCTTTTAGGCAAGTAACGGCAAATCTGCCGGAGTTGGGGGTCTCAGTATTGTCTCTGATTTTTATGTTCGTTTGGTACAAAATAAAGTAATCTTTTTCAGATCACTTTTGCGAATCTGGATTTTTTCTCAAATTTGCTTAAGATTTACCAATTCAAATGCGTTTGAGTTTGACAACTGATGAAGTCTGTTTAGGTTTTCGTGAATTTTTTCTACGACAAAGAAAGAGATTGCATCGGCTGAATCTATTTTTAAAAATTATTTATGCATTAATACTTAGAGATAAATTTCGAAAGTTTTAATATAAAATTTAACCTGTGAATGGAAAACGCTTTGAAAAGTGTTGAAGGCTGCACATATTCGAATCGCACGAATATCAACACAGAAAAGAGCAAAGGACGTTTTCATCAGAGACAGTACTGAGACCCCCAGGTAGGTAGGTAGGTAGGAGTGGCGGTTCAGCTTTGAACCCAAGTAGCACTATGATGTGCCTTTTTGTTACCACGACTCGTGTTACCTGGTTTGTGATGATTGTTAAGGGTGTGGTGCTTTCTGTACTTATATCCAATCTGTGGAGTTGAGGAAACGGAGGATATCTGATATCCCTTTACTCGAAATGTCGCTAAGGTCGTCGATAAAAGGTTGGTTCAGTGTGCGCAATCTGGCTCTTGCTAGTGCCGGACATTTGCAGAGGAAATGGAAGAGAGTTTCTTTCTCATTTGCATTTCCGCAACTGCGGCAGTGAGGGTTATATGGGATCCCAAGTTTGACTGCGTGGTCTCCAATTGGCCAATGCCCCGTGATTATTGCCGAGACTCTGGCGATATCTGGGCGGGTTCTGTTAAGAAGGTTTCTTGTTCTATTTTGATCGTATGTTGGCCATATCTTCCTTGTTATGACGCATTTTGTCAGCGCCTTCCATTGGAGATTGGCTTTCTGCCGAAAAAGCGAATGAATTTGTCCCTTGAAAACTCCTAGTGGAACGTGGACCCGCGAGTGAGCTGGACCCGCGGGTGAGCTGTGTAGAGCTGAACCCCGCCTGGCCAGCTCATCTGCACGCTCGTTACCTATTATATTACTATGTCCTGGTACCCAGAGTAGTGTGACACTGAAACGTTCGCCCAGGCGGGAGAGCTCGTTTCGGCACTCCTGCACCAGCTTAGAGGATATGGTAGCCGAATTGATGGCTTTGATGGCGGCTTGGCTATCTACCAGGATAGCAATGTTTTGTTTGTGCGTTGTGTCACGCCCTAAATGCGCGCAAGCTTCTCGGATAGCCAGTAATTCAGCGTGGAAAACGCTGGCAAAATCCGGCAAACGATATGATTCTGATATATTCGGTGATTCTGAGTAGACCCCGGCCCCCACACCACAGTTCATCTTAGATCCGTCAGTGTATATGACCGTGTCGAAACCCTGCACTACTTCGTTCCAATTCCACTGAGCTCTGGAAGGGAAACTTACCTGGAAGCCTTTTTTGAAATTAAGTTGTGGTGTGATGTAATCGGTTGGAAACGCGACCATGCCGTTTGGTAATGAGTCCAGGATGTTGCTGTGGCCATACGGCCTTGCACTCCAGCACCCAGACTCCCTGAGTCTTATAGCGCTGCATAGTGCAGTATCTTTGGTGTGTAGATCGAGGGGTAAGAGATACAAGAGCACAGTAAGGGTATCCCTTGGGGCTGACCTCATTGCACCCATGGTGCCTATACTGGCTGTTCGTTTTAATTTTATCAGGTTGTAGCCTTTACCCAACGCAGGCCACCAAACGAGTGAACCATAGGTGAGAATTGCACGCACTACGGCCGTGTACATCCACAAGGTCATCTTTGGTTGAAGTCCCCACTTCTTTCCAAAGGTTTTGCTGCAGGAGTAAAAGGCAATGCGCGCCTTCCTTATCCTGTGTTCAATGTTTTGTTTCCAGTTAAGTTTTATGTCAAGCATAATGCCCAGATACTTAGCGCTGGAGGATAGTGTGAGTGGTTGACCGTTTAGTCAGGGGAGGGTAAAATCGGGTATTTTGGTTTTGGTAGTGAACAGCATCAGTTCAGTTTTGCATCTCCAGGAGTAAGGAACGTAGTTTAGTATTATACAGCTTCTAAACATTGACGCCAGCCAAGTTATTGTTAAGTCTTGCGTTCTCTGTAGCATAACAGGTAATATGCCGTCAGGGCCCGGAGACTTGAGCGGAGAGAAGCTGTTAATAGCCCAGGAAATCTTTTCCTTGGAGATTATTGAAGTGATGTTACTATGGAGTGTAGGTTGTACTGGCCGGGACCTCCCGGGTTCCGTACTATTATCGCTGCATCCGGGAAAATGTGTATTTATTAGGAGTCCCAGGGTCTCCGCGCAGGATTCAGTCCAACTTCCATCTGGCTTTCGTAGAAAGGAAGGGCTGGAGTGTTCCTTGGATAGAATTTTGCTAAGCCTGGCGGAGTCCTTAAGGGTTTCTATTGAATGGCAGTAATCCATCCAGACCTCCTTTTTGGATGCCTTAATGGCTTTTTTATAAAGACTAAGACAGTCCCTATAGGGCTGCCAGAATTTGTGTTTGTGGCAGATATTGAAGATTGCTCTTGTCATCTGTCTGAGATTGGAGAGATCTTCGTTCCACCATGGGGGAAGTGTTTTTTTACTACGTTTAACTGGGCACGAGACTTTGTATGCCACAGCCATTGCGTTCTCGAAAGTCTTAACCCTTGCCTCAAGTTCTTCTATTGCTGAAGTGTGTCTTTCAGGTGTGTTTTTGAGTTTTGTCCGGAGGACTTGACCAAACTTGGTCCAATTAACTCTCTTAGGATTTCTGAATGGTTTTCTGGTCTCGGCCTCGAGACCCAAGTCAAAGAGGATCCATCTGTGGTCTGAGAGTGACTCCAGATTGGAAACTCTCCAGTTTTCAACCCTAAAGCTATCAGTGTTAGTTTTTAGTGTGATATTTAGGACCTCCTCTCAGCCCCGGAAAGTTCCCGTACTAGGGAAGACAAAGGTTGGGGTCGTCCCCTTATTGCAGACAGATAGGTTAGTAGTTAAAAGAAAAGCAAAAAGTGACTCACCTCTTTCATTATCTTCTGAGCTCCCCCATACTGTATGCCTTGCGTTGGCGTCGCAACCCATTAATAGATTGTTCTTGGCTGTTATTACGGCTATGAGTTGCTCCACTTCCACTGGCGGTGCTGGTTTCTCATGAGCCATATATGCTGATGTCACGTATGTTGTTTGGTTCGCAAACTCCAGTTTAACCACTGTTAAATCGTCTGAGCTAAGATTGGGACATAGAAAACCTTTAAGATGTTTCTTAGCGAGAATGCATGTTCTAGGCTTACCTGTGGCCTGATGCTTGTAAAATAGGTTGTATTGTTTGTCTTGGAGCCCCTTTATGGTCGAGTCTCTCACCCAGGGCTCCTGAATGATGCCGATGTCCATGTTTTCCTCCCTTAGAAAAACCATCAGATTATCGGAGGCACACCTTGAGTGCGTCAGGTTAATCTGTATGACTTTCAGCAACATTCGTAGACGGAATTTTTTCGGCGATCATTAGGTCCTCCAACAGCTTGTCGGTTTCGACGATGTCCTTATCGTCTTCAGGACCCGAGGAAATGAATACTTTGAGTTTGGCATGCCTTATGCCAAACCGAAGCTTGAAGTCTGCCTTTTCGAGAGCAGCCAAGCACTCGTTATTTATTAAGAGCGGGAAGGACATTGTATTTTTATAGGGTTCCTCTGCCTTGATGACTGCCCAGTCATCCATTTGAACCGCCGGGTTGTGTAGTTTGAGGCATTGGAGGAGCCTTCCCCCATCAATCTTCATATTGGGCAACCAAATGCGAGCCCTAGGTCTCCTCGGGATGTCCTTAGCTGGGATAAGCTTGAGATTCAAGCCATCCCATGCGTCGCTAACCTTAGCAACGCACTCACTAAGGAAGTCCTTGGAGCTTTGGTCCGCGCATTTAATTACCCGATATCCTCTAACCCTTCGTTGTTTATGAGGTGGTCCATCACCATGTCAGAGAGCTTGGCCTCAATGCTCCCCCACGCCTCGGTTGTATAGGCAATCGGTACCTGGCAACGAAAAAAAAAAAACACTTCGGATAATGGTGAATGAGTTCTTTGGTTGAATAGAAATACAGAATGTTATGAAAAAACTAGTATTAAAATGTACTGAGATAATATACTTATTCACCAAATTTGAGTTGAACTTCTCCTAAAAAAAGCTGTACTTCTGAACACAGTCACAGCTCACCACGGTTGAAATCTGACACTGACACTGACAACTAGTCTAACTTATCCGAACTGTTTTTTTTTTTTCGCGAAATTCGCTTCCAGGTACCGATTGCCTGTACAACTTGTCCAACTTGAAACGTCTCAACCTGGTCTCAACTTGAGCGATAATGAAATAAGCGAACTATCATCCGTGGTCGAGTTTTGGCAAAAGCTGGAGATCTTGAATGTGTCGCGCAACCAGCTGAAAGCTCTACCTTCATCAATCTTCAAGCTGATGAACCTACGCCGTCTGTATTTGATTGACAACAAACTGGATTCCCATCCCTTATACATGAGTTTCAGCCGACTTTTACTATGTTCCAAAGAAAGGAGCTACTTCACCGTCGCTGAAAATTGCTCGGACTTCTGCTAAGACGATTTAGCAGACGACGACATCATGATACTGGACACCGGCGAACAAGTATTTCTCTGGCTCGGCTCTATACGCAGTGAAGTCAAAATCAAATTGGCCTAGAAAACCGCACAAGTAAGTCACACAGCCGACGACAGAAACTCTTTCAGTTTACACAAATATGCATTTACTAACATTTATTCCAGGTATTCAGCACAACATCTATCAAACTTTTCCTCACTCTGAAGAACAAGGAGTCGAAGCGCTTCACAAAATGTTTCCATGGCTGGAGTGCACACATGGCTCCACCAGAATAGAGTGCAAATTCGTTTAATCTTTCATATTTATAACACGTACTGATAGTTTTACATGTTACTTATTTTATATTCAATACATATATTAAAATGTTTTGGACAACAACAAACTAAGATTACTGGTGTTGGCCTATTCGAAGACTTTGTAAATAGTTGTGACGCCCAGTTGCTCCCTTGGCAGACCAGCAGCAGTGCATTTAGACGAATCTGTTCAATGTTGTTGTCACGATTCTCCCTGTCAACCTTGGCTTTAGTTCTCATCCGTGCTCGAGTAGTTTAAGACGGGTTTTCTCCTGCATTTCGATCTCGTGTTCGATGGTTTGCCGGCGCATTGCCTCTTGGAGTGTGACACTTTCCTCTTGCCTAGTAAGTGTTACCGTTTAAAGAATCAATTCACACAACTTTTACTATATTCTTACTTTTTGAAATTGTTCTCCTGGATACGTTGCTGCTGCGACAATTGATCTTCATAGCGGCGCCTTGCCAATTGGTATTGATAGTGGGCACGATGCTGTTGTTGCTTGGTCTCTTCCTAGAAGTGGATAAAAATGGTTAGCAATTCTTCGTAAGGCTCATGTTAATTCAAATTCAACTTACAGTCAGGGTCTTCCTACGCTCTTCGTGATCGATACGCTTGTGTTCAACTTTCGCCAATATGTGTTGCGTATTCCTTGACTTTGGCCATACACTCTTGATGGCGTGTGTTCTCCTGCATCGTGTACAAATCAAGGGCTTCTCTAGCATGATCTTGAGTGGGAGCTTGTGATTTAACAAACCTTGAAGAAATATCTAATAATTAAATATATATAGTGAGACAAATTCATTGAATAGAATGGCTTACTTATATCGATTCCGATTGATATTCATCATTGTCTCCAGTGCGATCCATTATATATGGTAAGGTTAGCGAACACGTCGGCTTGTTCCTTAGCTGTAAGACAAATATATTTAATTATTAATTTAAATCCTTTAAATATGCGAAAACTTACATTTTCTCAAATTGTTGGAGGAAAAATACAATTTGTTTTCCATATTTTGACAGTTGTCACTCGACTTCTGTCAAAAGAAATTCACCACATTTTTTTTGTTTTGCTTTTTTTGTTGAAGCTCACACGGATTCTAAATTGACATAACACCGATAGGAAAACAAAATGGCGAATTCAAAAAAAAACTGAGGGGGCCAGCGGCAAGAGGATTGCGAGTTGGGGGTCTCAGTATTGTCTCTGGTGATAAGATATGCAATGACAAGGTAAGATAACCAAAATTTGGTGGAGAGTGTGAGGGAGATGAAAAATGTTATGACAAAAGAATTTAAAAACAGTGAGAAGAGTTGACAGTGTGGACATATGCAACGATCGCGTATAAAAAAACCCAAGAAATGAGCGTTCCAATGATATTAAAACCGAATGAGAGGCAAACGAGCAAATGGATGAAGAAAGAATAATAAGAGCAGTAAAAAATCAAAACAAAACTGAATTCAAGGAGCTTAAATTTTTAAAAGTTTTTGAATCACACGAGAATCCTAAGATTTTTAGTGCCATCATTGAGATTGATGCTAGAGCTCTGCGGTGTCTCCAGCAGGTAGTACACTTGTGGATGAGAGTGCGGACCGCCTGTCTTCCATGTTGTACCCAGTACTTCTCCCGCAACTTCTGCGGTATAAACTGGATCCCTCCATGTAGAGTCTTCTGATGGATGGATGAGAAGTTCAACTAAAGAACCGGTAAGACGATAGGGAACCGTTGATCGGTCGGTAGGGAGGCGGGTATCCAGGTATGGATTGAGTGACAGTAATGGGCTGGAACTCGCCAACGGAGCTCGGTTCCGCATCTGACGTATCGGAGTATGTAAGCTACCGTGTGAATTAGCCGTCCCAGCGAGCCAAGACCCCGACTGGCTCAGTCGGCTGGGCTTTGTGCTGACCGTACGTGGTACCAACGCTTGGGAGAGGTTTGTTCCTGGATTTTCCGCACCCGATGAGCGGCGTACGGCTTGAATGTGGAAGGCTCTTTGGGCAACCAACACAGGACGATGGTCGAGTCTGACTTGAGACAGTAGGGTGCAGCTTGTTACATAGAACTGCGGATGCTCTCCAAAGTGAGCGCCAAGAGACTAGCGGCGCATAGTTCCAGTCGAGGGGCTACCACCTTGGTACGGGCGGTCAGTAATGAGACCCGTACATCACCATCATTGTAGGTGGCTTTCAAATAGATGACAGCGGCTTATGCTCGTGAGCTGGCATCACAGAATCCATGGATGGTGGTGGTATACTGGCTGTGCATGGCCAACCACCGTGGTAATCGAACTCGGTTAAGTGCGAGCAAGCCCTGTCGGAACGCCGTCCAGGCGGCCAGCGGTTCGGAAGAGAGGGGTGCGTCCCAGGTGACACCTGCTGGCCAGAGCATTTGGATGAAGACCTTCCCCAAGATCACGATAGGGGTGAGCAGCCCGGGACCGCCCTGGTTCAGAGATCAACTCTTGGTTGTCCTGTGCACACTGTACCATCGATCCTACAGCCGTGTATGGACTGGAGGCGATGCCGTCGTCAAGACGAAGAAAGAAAGCTCGTCGGACTGTTATTCTCGCCAGAGAATCCGCTGGAAGTCTCGATGCTTTGGCGCCACTAACACCTGGCAGAACATCTGGATAGCGCTGGAGGCGCAAGATGACGTTGACGAGGGTGTCTTGGATGGTGCCAGGTTGACGTGTGCTGTCGGGAGGGGCGAGATGATAGTGGGAATCACCAAAGCCTTCAGTTTGATTGTTAAGCTGGACCTGGTGGAGCGGAATGAAACCATCACTTGACCCTGGACCATCGCGTGTTTGGAAGCGCCAATGTCTTCAACTGCAACTGTCAGACTAGTTCTGGGGAGATGGAGACTATGGATTAGTCTGGAAGTAATAAAACTTACCTGCGACGCAGGATCGCAGAGGGCACGGTCGAGGCGATGATGCTCTGAGGCGGTGCCGTGCGCGTAGACGAGCGCCGTCGCCAGCAGCACGGTTGACTCAGACCAAGTCAGTCAATGATCTCTCTCGGCAAAGATTTCTGGAGGTCCCTGGTGACGGTCCTGCCAGAACGACCAATTGGTCGTGTCCGGCATATGGGGTTGAGCGCTGGTTTCCCTTGCCGGCTGTTGAGGCTGGTGACTGGATCCGCTCCTGGGGACTTGCCTTGGCTGTGGCACACTCATTGACCGACATAGCAGGGTGTGGTGTTTCGCATCGCACCTTCGGCATAGAATTGTTGACGGTCAGTGTTAAGTTTTTCCTTTCATGACCGAAATCAAAACACGTGTCGCACTCTTGATTCTTAAAACAGGAAGGAGGTTTATTCGATGACAGATCACTTATGAGTATGTGCACATGGTATAATTATTGTAATTAGTCTGAACATTAAGCTAGGTTCACAATGTATTATTCAATAGCACTAGCTTTCTATCTTAAATACACAACATCTTCCCGCACTAAAAATTTAATATCTTATGATAGATACGGTTTGAATGTAAGGCCAAAAATTTAACAATATTTGTTATGTTATGTATACTATGTTAAGTCATGTTATATACTTATGGTTACAAAATTACAATTCATTAAAATTCAATTCAATTGTTTGACTAATAATCAAAATATTAATTAGTAGATACTTAACATTTTTTGTATTTATAACAATAATATTAATACGAATGTTCAGTTTCTAATTTCATATATCATACGCAAATCTTTCCGATTTACGTCTAGATCTACCGGTCCTTCTAAGTGAAACCTGCTTGTCCAATTGTCTATCATTTTGATCACTTGATGGCTGGAATCCATTTTACAAAATTTTTAAATTGACCACGATAGTGTATCTTTTCTTGTATTTACTTGTTATTATTTTATGACTATTTGTTTCAATTTTCTTACAATTTTCCCCCGCAAACTTAATTTTTTTTCAATTTCCCCCAAGCGAAAAGATACTTTTTTTCTTTAATGAATGCATTATAGTTTTTGGATTGTTGGAGAAAATTAAGCTTGCAGGTGCTTGTTTTGTTGACGTTGATGGTGTATTATTCCATACCATTAAAATAGCGTCTAATTTGGCTATTTTTTTTAACTTGAAATCCGAGAAGTATTTTTTCAAACTTGACTTTATAGTTTTACACCTCTTTCCGCTTACTTTGTGGATGATACACAGGAGATCTTGTTAATTTTATGCCATTTTTAAACGCGATATCATAAAAAACTTTAGCATTAAAAGGAGGCCTGTTATCGGAAACGATTTCGCCGGGTAGCCCAAAAGTTTTGAAAAATTTCCGTATTTGTATATATTTGTACTTCCATATATTTGCTGAATAACTGTAACTTTTGTACATTTTTTGGAATTGGAGCTTCAATTATGGGTCTAAGTTTGTTTGGGTTTGGAAAGATACACTTTCCACTTATATTTACAATGACCTAAGTAAGTAATGTTTTTTTCAAAAAATTTTAATTTTCAAAATTTATTGTTATGTTAGAATTATTTAATCTTTTGAACACTTCAAATAATAATTTTTTGCAACTTTCACAGTTTTGTCCCCCAATGAGAAGTTCGTCTAAGTAACATGATACAATTCGTATACCTACCTAAGAACACTTAGTGCATTACCGACTGAAAAATAGATGGAGCGCTGGACACTGCAAATGGTAACCTAGTGTATTGAAATAACCCCTTATGGGTATTTATTGTGACATATTCACGCGATTTTTCTGGAAGAACCAATTGCTGGTATGCCCCAGAAAGATCGATAACACAAAAATATGGACAATTTGCTAAGTTGGCAAAGTTCTATTTTAGATATTGGGTAGTGTTCCGTTTCGATATAAGGGTTTATAGTTACTTTGCTATCTATACAAATACGGATACTATTATTTGGTTTCGACACAATAACTTTCGGTGAAGCGAACGACTGTACTTAACAGGGTTTAAAATACCGATTTAACTCGTGTTCTACTTTATCGAGCAGTTTATAGGGCACGGAATAAGCACAGTGCACGTTTGCTATAAAAAATTGTTGCAAACGCATTTCGTGCCCGATGGAATCGTTTCCCATTACATATGGGTCCATGTTTCCAATTATGGCAGACATTTTTTCTAATTTTTCAGGGGATACTCCAAGAATTCCCTTTTTTTTTCTTCGCTTTCTGACGATTCTTCCCCAACTGAACTTCCTTCGATTCCTGCCGATTCCAAATCTGACATTTTGTTTTTATGTACGTTGAAATATTTTTCTCAATTAATCCTCGTCCTTTTAGGACCGAAATTAAAACACGTGTCGCACTCATGATTCTTTAAACAGGAATGAGGTTTATTCGATGACAGATCACTTATAAGTATGTATACTTGGTATAATTATTGTAATTAGTCTAACCATTAGGCTAGGTTCGCAATGTATTATTTAATAGTTCTATGCTATACAAGATCTCCTTGGCGGGGCTATTGGGGGATTTGTGGTTGTCGAGAGACCATAAAGGTGTCCCATGTTTCGACGGGCTGCCTCATCACACGTAACGCCCGTAGCGACTCCTGCACAGTATCCATGATCCGGTGCAGGGTGGGGCGCTCTCCAGCAGGCGTGGGTCTCGGCCAGGACCCGCTGGTTGTCGTAAGGATCGTTGAGCTCCTCGTTGAGAGCGGCCCGCAGTTGAAGCTTGAACGCTTCCAGGAAGTCCGTCCCGTACACCAAGTGCTCAAATGATTCCAGTTCTGTGCCTGTCGATCAAATGTGGGGATGGATATCGGGTTCAGACGCATATTCATCTTCGGGTTGCGATGGTTGACGCAGCGCGTGAAGGTCAAAGTGATTGTCCCAGCATATTGTAGTTGGTCGGTTAAGTACCGAACACCATCTTCTCCAGAAATTGTTCGCGAATTGCTGAGTCTTAAACCATGTTACGGATGTTTACCCAAACCCAAGATGACAGATCAAATAACTTACTCGTCACCCTATACAATATCCGGAATTCGAAAATTATTACTTTCGAAAATTTTGGCCATTTTGTGAGCGGAACCAGTATTTTCGTTTCTTCTTCTGTCCCTGCCCAGTTTCCTACCAAGACACAATGCGTTGGCCTTTTCTTTTTTGACCGCCATGCGTAGCAGACCTTGCAACCAGTGTCGCTTTATCAGGGAAGTGCTTCTTACCACCAATTGGAATACACCTTAGTAAATTCGGAAAATACGCGAATAAGAAGGATTGTGTCTAGGTTCAAAAAAAGAAAACAGAAATTGAAATTTTTGTGTGAATTTGCACAGGTAATTCCCTCCCTAAAATACATCCGAAGTATTTTTTTTTTCTTCAAAAAGAATTATTTACGTAGAACAAAATAGGAAGGAAGAAAACAAAATATAGTCAACACTAAACATAATCAACACCAGAGAAAGAACAACAACGCAAAAATCATCGGCAACCAAAACTACCAAAAGTGTTGCAGTGAGCAGTGACAAAAAAAAAAAAACCTCACTCCCCTGCGTCGAAACCATAGTTAATAATAGTTCATAAACGGCAACCATCCATCGAAACACTGAGCTGTTTAATGTGGTATTCGTTTGGGCTTCTTCAGATTTGCCCTCAGATTTCAGATTTCGTGTGCCTAATCGAACATAAAAATGCTCTTGCTCTTTTTTTGTGTTGATATTCGTGCGACTTGAATATGTGTAGTCTTCGACACTTTTCTATGCGCTTTCGATTCACTGGTTCAATTTTGTATTAAAACATTCGAAATTTCCGTCCCGATTGATTTCTAAATGTTTGCACACAAATAATTTGCGAAAATAGATTCACCCGATGCAATGCCTTTCTTTGCTGTAGAAATATTTCACTAAAATGTAAACAAACTCCACCACTTGTCAAACTCAAATGCACTTGTATTGGTAAATCTGAGGGCAAATCTGAGAAAATATCTAGATTCGCAAAAGTGCTCTGAAATCTGAAAAAGATTGCTTTTTTTGGTACCAAACGAACATAAAAATTGCTCTGAGGGCAAAAAAAGTGCTCTGAGAGCGCCCAAACGAATACCACATAAGTCGCTGTGCTGCCACAGTAACTCACCAGCAACATTTTTTCAAGGCTAATACCGATCGTGAACGAAAAGTGTAGGTGGTTCGTTGATTGAGAGTTCGGTCGATCGGTGGTTGTCGAGTGTGTGGTGTGCGGGGTGTAGTAGACTAATCAAGTTTCTGTAGCGTGGTGTAGTGAGGTGTACTGTGCACATAGCCCCTACTTTATAATCACCCTAACTTCAGTGGCTTGGTGACGTTAAAGTTACATAAAAAAAAATTATACTTAAAATAACCTACCTAGCATAACAAAAGAAAAAAAAATTTTATTGGTCTGATTGCTATCCCCCCTAAGAGAAAAAAAATAGCTTAAAACAAAAAGTGAATTATTTTACTTAATTATATAGTTTAGGTTATACTTACTTTAAAGTTTAACGGTGTGCTAGTGACAGTTTGGGGAATACTCACAAAATAATTATTTCGCGACATGAATCCGAAAGGGATTAATAGTAAACGTGGGATATTGTGCACAATCTCCGACGGACAATTGCTAAGTTTTTTGTTCTCTTCTATATTTCCAAGCTATAACTATCTATGTTGATTTTAGTAACTAAACTTGTTCTAACTAGAATTTAAATGCCGCTGATTTTCTTTTGTTTGTTTAAATAATGCTTATTTGTTAATACATGGGGTGGATAGTTAATTTGTTTCATATCAATAAATTGGTAGATAGTATTACCAAATAATGGAGTAACTTTGTGTTTTGATGTGGTTAGTTGTGGTGCGTTTTCGATTCTTTCGGGGAGTATGTGAATTGTGAGTGAAGTAGTGGCTACGAAATAGGGGCAGCTATATTTTCTTGCTTATGTTGAGTACGGCAACTGTCATGGTGCATTTATGGTGCTAGGGGGAGGGAATTAGGTACTCAAGGCAACGCTACATCTGTTGCCCGCGAAGGAGTGTACCCGTCCGTTTTCGGTTATTTTTTTTTTTTTGTAAATCTTGGCAACAAGATTTTTTTTTTTCTCCGTGTTGTGTCTGGCTATTTGCGGATCAAGTTCCCCGCCCATCTGACGTTTCTAGCTGTGCGTTATGCAAGCATGCCAAGAAGCGATCCGCGCAAATAGGATCCAGATTTTGAAAAGTCGCAACAACCAGTTCCTTTTAAGTAGTATGTTACCGTTGCATAGTATTCGATCAGGTTTTTCGCCATTAGCTGATCCTAACGAAAAATGGTGGGGTGGTAATGCTTGATCGCCTTCATCGTCAAGCGGTAAGTATGTTAACGGCCGGGTATTTATTGTTCTTTCAACTTCAGTAGCATGCTGTGAAGAAGTTCATCTGTGGGATTCCGACTAGCCATAACTTCTCTGAGCGTCTTCTTGACTGATTGCACCAGTCGCTCCCAGCTTCCCCCCATATGAGGTGCCGCTCTCTCTCTCTTTCGACAGAGAGCTGGAGATTTTTTCAGCGAGTTGTGAGTTGAAGCTATCAATTGCGTCTCGCAACTCCCGTTCGGCAGCATGAAAATTCGTTCCATTGTCACATCTTACTTCAACTGGGGTTCCTCGTCTCGCCATAAATCTTTTAAAAGCGAGATTGCAGGAGTCCGAGGATAAAGTACTGGCCACCTCTATATGGATTACTTTAGTCGTCAAGCACGTTAGTAAAATGGTCCGAAATATTCGAGACCTACGTAGGAGGACGGAAGGGTAAATGTTGATAGTCTGGCTTGTGGAAGTTCGCCCATCTCTGGCGCATTCGTTAAGGCACTTCGATTTTTACATTCTAGACATTCTTTCTTCTCAGCTTTTAAAATGGTTCGCAATTGTGATATGAAGTATTTTTGTCACAGTTCGTTAATTACTTTCTCTGTGGTGGAAGCGTTGGTGGTATGAACGAACTATCAACCGGGTTACGTGATGACCTTTGGGCGTTATAGTTGGTCTGAACTGATTTTATTATTATTATATGCAAACAAATAGTTTTTCGATTTTTTTATTAAACCCTCATAGTTCATTTCTTGAATATACTTCCACGGAATATAACTAGCATATGCGCCCCTGTGCAGTTTGAAATTGATCTTGACATTGTTGAATTTTAATTCTTTATACTAGCCAAATAGCCCTACACGTCTACAATCAGAAATATATTTTAAACAATTGTTCAATTGTTTTCTAATCGCTATATATTACCATCATCAAAATATCTACGATTAATTGAATTAATTTCGCGCCTCTCTGCTGCTTGGGACGATTCCGGAGTATTCCTTCCCCTTTCCTCTTTGTTGTCCGACTCGTATTCGATAGCATTTACCCGATTGCTTGACCTTCGACTAAATTTGTTTTTGCCAACTGCTGCAAAATGGCCAGCCTTACCGCAAACTCTGCTTCTGCGTCCACCCACCAACCCCGGACAGTACTTGTCATGTTGTCCCGTTGCTATCATTCCACAACGCTCACATGATGACGCATTCCTCTAGCGATTCCCGTATGACTGCATAGCCGTTCTCCTTACCAACACTTTCATTGCCTCCACTTTTGGCTCGGGCTCCTCTGCAGATACAGCTTCATGTGTTGTTCGGACAATTTAGCGATTTTCCATTTTGTGATGATTTCATCCAATGTACCCTGACTTTAGCAACTTTGAGCGTAATTTTTTGTTATCAAGACCAAGAATTATTTTACCTCTAATCATTCGGTTGACGTACGATTGCCCATAACGATCAGCTGTACACAGAAATTCACAGTATTTCGCTTGGTTCCGTATTTCAACAAATGATTGATCTTTTTTCTGTATTATGCAACCAAATTTGTAGGTTTCCATTACTACATTGCGACGCTGTATGCAATATGCTTCAAACTGCGTCATAACTATAGCCAATGTTCTCTGTGCTTCTTGAAGTGCGAGTCCATTATAAATCTCAATGCCCCTCTCGCCAATGTGGTGTAGAAACAATAGCCGTATTTTATTATCAGCGTGATCTGATCCGAATCAGATCATGAAAATAAAACAATACGGATCATAGAAAAATTTTATATTCGAGTTGTGGCAACAGTTGCTTTCAAAACACAAGGGGTAATGTATGAGCATTACAAACATCATATTGCCACCAGCCATATTGCAAACTTTCTGTACAACGTGACGTCACAATATGATGACAATTGACATGACATTTCATTTGCTTGTGGGGGGTGTTACCATATGAATCAAATTAATAATTTTTATTTTTGGATATTGTTTTTAAGAAAAGTAATTTAAAATTCTGTGTTAAAAAATGCAACAAATAAACAATATTTTGCTGCTGTATTTCGGTATTTCGGTGTATTCATGCGAGCGAATGATTTTTTTAAACATTTATGAAATGTTCTCGATTTGCTTCAGAAACATTTCATAAACATTTGTCAAACATTTCTGTTTTTGCCGGTGTATACGCCGATTAAGTATTTATTAAGCGTTTATGAAATACTTTTTACTGTCGGAAATTCACGACCAGAGGCTCGAAAACAACAACACGGCTTCCGTAATATGGTGTGTTTTGTTTCTAAAAGGAAATGAGTTTACCTACAATCAGTTCAAATTGTAATAGAAATCTTAATTCAGTTTGCACCTCTGGTCTGCTCAGATTGGAATTCTTAGACAAAGTAAATGACAGCGGCTTAGGCACGAAATTCCAGAAGAACAAAATGAAGTTAGAATTAGATTTTTCTGTGATAAAAAAGAAACGTGTTTCCCTATAACTAGGTTCTAAAACAATTTAAATTTATGCAGGAAGCTAGTTTCGATTTTTTATTATTCCAAGATTTTCTGGACATTTGTATTTTATGTTAAAAGAACAAAATCACACTTGTGAAACAAATTATTAACGAACTGCGAAACATTTCATAAACATTTTTTTTGTTAAATAAATGTTTATGAAACATTTACTTAAATATTTCGCTGGTCTGGGCATACGTTTATGGAATGAAAAAGCAAAATCATCTCGAAGGCGGGAAATTTATTCGATGTGAAAAAAATGCTTTTTGATTTTTTGTGTTGTGAAGGGTGTTGAATATTTTAATCTGGCAACGTGAGTGTGTAGCTTGGCTAATGGCTATCGTTTACAGGCACACCAACATTGAAAAATGAAACAAGCCACCTAGCACATTACATTTTCAGATCATGATTCGTGATCTCGATGAATATCAGGATCATGTGCTGTTGTTGTAAGTGCATGTATTTCGATGATCTATATGGATCATGGCTGATAATAAAAAAGGGCTAATGCCACCTTTACTGACTCCTCAGCACCATTCGAACCAAAAATATTTCGAACTTTTGCTTCCACATTGCCCAATTCTTTGCGGGCTCATCAAAGTTCATTTCACTCGGACCTCTAATACTTTGTTCGGCCATTTTCACTCACTCATATATAAAAATGCAAAAGCTTAACTTTATTGGGTTTATTTTTCCACATAGACACCATGTAAAATAAGTATTTACGCCAAGTTATAATGAATGTCTTTTTATTACATTATGTGTTGAGTGTTCTAGAGCGACTGACACGTAATCGTTCATGCCGCCGCTGAGAGAGTAAAAAATAGTAAATAGAAGTAGATACATGATAGGCACAGCTGAATTACTTTTACACACATGTTGGATTTTAATAAAATTAAAGTAAATTATTGAGAGTGGCTCAAGTCTCCCATATGTTTAAGTCTCCCGCTTTCCACCTACTCATTAACGTTCGTCAGCGTTGTTATAAAGGGTGATTTTTTAAGAGGTTTAGAACTTTTTTTTTAAAAAAAACACAAAAAATTCGAAAAAATGAATGAAATATTTATTTGAATCGATAGTTTGAACCTTGCAATTTAATGTTTAAAGATAATTTCATGCAAATGTTGACCGCGGCTGCGTCTCAGGTAGCCCATCCGCTGAGTCCAATTTTGGCATACTCTTTCACACATATCGGCCGGTATCTCACGAATGAATGCATGGATGTTGGCTTCCAGTGCGTCAATCGAAGCGGGCTTGTCCCTATACACATTAGCCTTGGCATACCCCCACAAAAAATAATCTAATGGTGTCAAATCGCACGATCTAGGCGGCCAATTGACCGGCCCGAAACGTGAAATTAACTGTTCACCAAACTCGCCTCGCAATTGCGCCATTGTTTCGCGTGCTGTGTGGCATGTGGCACCGTCTTGTTGAAACCACATATCATGCAAGTCAAGAACTTCCATTTCGGGCAAAAAAAAGTTTGTTATCATCGCTCGGTAGCGTTCACCATTGACAGTAACGCTGCGATTCGCATCATCTTTGAAGAAATATGGCCCAATAATGCCGCCGGCCCATAAACCGCACCAAACAGTGGCTTTTTCGGGATGCATTGGTAGCTGTTGCAATGCTTCTGGCTGATCTTCGCTCCAAATGCGGCAATTTTGCTTATTTACGTACCCATTCAACCAAAAATGAGCCTCACCGCTGAACACAATTTTTCGATAAAAAAGCGGATCCTCGGCCAGCTTTCCAAGAGCCCATTCACCAAAAATTCGGCGTTGTGGTAGGTCGGCTGGCTTTAGTTCTTGCACCAGCTGTATCTTAAAAGGCTTTACGCCCAAATCCTTCCGCAAAATTTTCCACGTAGTGCTGTAACAAAGGCCTAACTGCTGGGAACGGCGCCGAATCGACATTTCGCGGTCTTCTGTCACACTAGCTGATACGGCCGCAATATTTTCTTCACTACGCACAGTACGTAAACGTGTTGGTGGTTTAATGTCCAACAAAGTAAATTTGGTGCGAAATTTGGTCACAATCTTCCGAATAGACTGCTCAGAAGGTCGAGAATGCCGATCATAAAATGGAAGCAGCGCGCGATGAACATTTCGAACCGAGCACGAATTTTGATAGTAAAATTCAATAATTTGCAAGCGTTGTTCATTTGTAAGACGATCCATGGTTAAATTGCAAACCAAACTGAAGCTGTTTGACAGTGACACAAGGTACTAAACACACGTCAGCTGTCAAAACCAGTGTTGCCAAAACCAAACCAGCTAAAAAATCACCCTTTAGTAGCAGTAGTCAAGTTGTTGAAATATTACTACCAAGGAAGGATTACAAACAACATTACCAGCAATCGAATTCAGCTAATTACAAATATAACGCATTCCATCCCGGAAAACATAACAACTAGAACTCCCGACAGATCTGACGTCGTCGTCCGTCATCCAGTTCGAAACACTACAATCGGAAAGTCGAAAGTCGAGGGTAGAGGGATTACATTTGCGCGAGGATAACAAAAATTAATCAAAATAATAACTATAATAATAATTTTCATTAAATTTGAGTATAAACTTAATACTAGACAGCAATATTTAAATGTCAGCAGCGATAATAAGAAAATAGATAGGGTTTAGGCAACTTTATTTGAAATAAACGAGATTTAAATTATCTGTTAAAAAAAAAAAGTTGCAATCGTAAGTTTAATTAGTTCCGAAAAAGCTGAAGTTTGTTGCTATGCGCTCTCCTGGCTTTGCTTTCTAATTTGTCTGGTTAGTTCGTAGGCTTTGCAGTTGCCCGGAATGTCGCTGTGACCAGGAACCAACATTGCCAACCAATTTTTACGAAAAAATTCATTTTTCAATAAAATAATGCCTAAAATAATTTTTTAGGTAAACTGAAACAATAAATCAAAAATTTACAGAAGCAATTTTTATTTCCAAAAGAAAACAGAAATTATAAATCACAGAAGCAATTCTTAATATGAACAAAATTCATGACTATTATCATCTTCGATGATTATTTTTTCTGTTTCATCCATTTTAGAGTGATAATCTGTTGAATATAGTTTTTAATTTCAAAACAAAATAATAAAATGAGTTTATGATTTACTTACTTTCTTCATTTAAAAACAAACTCTTTCTTGAAAAAAAAAAAACCAGCCGAAACAGCTTTCAAATTTGTATGCAATTTCAATCCACTTATTGGAAGTGGAAGCTGGAATTGGCATCACTGCCTGAAACCCACGATCATTTCAGTCTGAAAAACGCTACAGTGGTCTCGGAGACGCAAGGCAATATTGATTTCGGTTGATTGAGAATATACTCCCGCTCCCTTGCCTTCCGCCATTTTGGATCCATCTGTATAAACTTCAAGTGCATATCTATTTTCTATTGTGCCATTCTCCCGTTCGGAACGTTCTGGGATTATTGCTTTGTATTTTATGTGAAAGTCCTCGAAGGAACAAGTATAATCCGTTTTATCTGGGATTGAGCCAGGGAGAATACTCATATGGCCTGTCTGATAGTTGGTACATTTCTGAGATTCCCTAAGTCTTAAAGCTGCCATAGACGCAACTAATTTTCCGTAGATATCGACAGAAAGAAGGTATAGTGTTGTGTCTAAAGCAGCCGAAGGAGTGGACCTGAGTGCCCCTGTGATGCATATCCTGGCTGATCTTTGTAAACGTTCCATAGATCTAGAATGACATTTTTTCTCTAGTGCGGGCGACCAAACCAGGATTCCGTAAAACAGAGAATAGGTCTGACCACCGCAGTATAGATCCAGTTTGTTACCCTAGGCTGAAGGCCAAAATGGGAAACAGAGACCAAAGTCACTTTCCAAGCGGGAGCCTTATCTAGTACACAAGATTGGTACAAATCACACTAAGACAAGTCTCCATGGTTCATGGTTTTGCCATCAATAAGAAAGTGAGGAATGCAAATTCTCAATGTCACACAAAGGGAGTGTCTGCTGCTGGCTGTGGAAGTGTGACGAACGGGACGTTTCGTTACAAGACAATAAACTCTTACTACTACATAAAGCCGGTGCGTTTATTGTTTTTGCCCCAACAGCGGTACTTGGCATTAATATCAGCTGTTCAAATTACATTCGTTTGGAAAAATCACAAATGGAAATCGACTTGAGAAAAATTTCCCCTGTTGATATCAAAGTTACAAATGTTAGTCTCGGGTTCATGATGAACCTTTACAATGGGAGGGTTAGATTACCATATTTTTATGTTAGTATAGATGTAGTATGGGGTCTAGTCTAAATGTAAGGTATACACCTGTATCGCGGAATACGCCGAGGGGAACGTTTCACTCAAATTCAATACTTGACATCGTAGAATACATTCGAAGTGAAAGATTCACTAGTCGGTAAAGTGAATGCGTTTATTACCATCTTAGAAAACGAACGAAAAGCATCTAGTTCATTGCGTTTCCCATTGTTTATTGAGCGGTTGAGATTTCTAATATGCACGCATTTTATTGTCATAGAATGCTCTTTCCACATTGTTAAATATACTCTTCTCAAATATCCACTTATTTTTAATTTGATTTCTGTAAAATTAAGAGCAAAAGAACAAAATATGACTTTTGTTTCTCTAAGTGATAAATTATTACTGGACCGATTGAGTTTTCTTTCCTCTATCTCTGCTGCCATTTGATGCAAAACAGCTGATTTACCGATCAACTTTGAATGAAAATACCTGTCGATAAGGAAGTCTCTCCCGGTGGATTTCACGATATGTATGGAAAGTGAAAGTGAATCGAGTATGTGAAGGGAATCCCGAATACGCCGTATTCCACGATAGGGGTCCACGGTTCGTTATTGTCTTCCCTCAGGGGTAAAAGCATTAGTTCTTCGGGCATTTTTTTCACTTTTCTTTTCTGTCCTATCTTGGAAGTCCGTCCGAAGTCTATTAAGAGGACCTAGGTCCCTTTCCTTTTTTTTTTTCTCCTTTTCTTTTATGCAATGGCAGCAATACAAGTTTGTTGAGCAGGTGTGGGGGCAAGAACACTTCCGTCCGACGAGCTTTAGCAGAGCAACCACAAGCATGCCGCATTCCCCTGTGGCTCGACCCTGCTTCACAACATGTTTTTCGTTTGAAGATTAAATATATGTTGATGTCCTAAAAATGCTTATGGACAATTAGTATCAAAGTTCTTCGCTGTGATTGTGGAGGTGCCGCTAACATGACTGCTTCCGTTTTAAAACACATTTTTATAAATAAAACAAAATTTGTTTATACTGTAATTTTTAAAAAATATTTTTATTATAAAATTTAAGGTAAGAGCATCTGACAGTAAATTTCGTAGATGTATGGCCTTATCGGAATCCAATATATGTATACTTTCAAAAATAAACTTCGCATTTCTGGCACCTATATCCTCCATTTGCTCTACTGGTGGACCTATTAAAGGGAAAACGTTATATTATATGCAAGAATTGTTATATAGATAAGTAAATCTCAACTCTCAACATAAATTGTTGTGCAGTATACAAACGATGAATATTGGTTTCACTGTGGTGGTAGTTTTAACTAAGAAATATATTTCTCCATTGTGTTTTCATCATACCAAAATCACACTCAACCACATACCTTGCTCTGCAGTGAGCAGTATCAAAGTGCTGTTGGTGTGCGTCTGGTTTTTTTAAAGGGCAGAACTCGCTCTCTATGTTGGAGTCATCATGAAAACCTTTTAATCATTATATTAGTATTTATAATAAAATGAGGAGAACGAAACTTATGCAATTTGCAAGATATAGATGTGCACAAAAAAAAATCGTGGGTATATGTTGCCATTAAGACTGGTAAAATTAAGTTATGGATTCCCCATACAAAACATGTAATTGAAAGGAATTTGGTGACATTCAATTTGTCGACGCCATATATTACCATAGTAACGTAGTCAAATATAAATCATCCTAGATTTGAACCTGTTTCCGATTGAGCAGCTCATTTACGTACTTTTCGATATCTAGATGTCGCTCTTTTCGTTTATAAAAACAAAACATAAGTAACGAAAATAATTGGGATTGATTTTTCGACCAGTACTCGCTTCGGCATCGTGTGGCTATTCTCCGAATACCATATCTCCGTCTGGTATTTAACCACACACAAATCAGGTCATCCCCCTTGGCGAACGCAACCTGATACGTGTATTCTCGCGTTATCGCTACTGGTGCCAGCGCATTCGCTTGATATCGAACATTTGAATATGGGACTCGGTGACGGTGTCTTTACGTTGGGTTATGCTGTGTTGATGTACTATATCGGAATGCGATGCGTCGGCGGTCTGGAAATGCAAATGATTAGTAAAAGAAATACAATCTATCTTATGAGTAACTTAACTTATCTTATTCGACCTACATACATACTTATAAAATGAATGGTCGATTTTCGACCAAAAGCGATACTAGTTTAAATTAATATGCATGATCCACTTACCCTAGTGCCATGCACGGATCCAGGATATCCAACAAAAACATTGTTGAACAAAAACCTGCTCTCCTTAATCGCCTGGGACTGAATGAAGTGAAAACCCTTGTCATGCTTGTTGATTGGGCACGTTTTTCATATATGCACTGATTGCATTTGTAAAAATGCTATTTCTAAGTTCTCCAAACTCTTAGGGTGAGTAGTCGTTTTTCTGTGAAATGGCTCATCACAATAAATCCATCCGCAATTCAGCAGCTATAACCTGCGGCCATGCAATATAGGAATAAAATAGGTTTATACTTCGTTGGCCATCGACTTTGTAATGCGTCATTAGATGTATGATCCTCCTAAAGCGATTTTGAGGCGCAAACATGATCGGCATTTCTTTGGATCGCTATCCATTACGACACGTACATCGTCTGAACAATCTGTACTCCAAACGCTGCAAAAAAAATCAAATTTTGTAGTTTCAATTCATAAACCGATCCTTATTAATATAAAACAAAGTGAATATTTATTTGCAGGAACCTAGGTGCGGCTGAACGAATTTTGATATTTTTTTCATTTGTTTAGGTTTTGATAAGGAGCAGGTTCGTGCAAAAAAAAATATTTCATTTTGTTCAGTAAAAATTACTAAATCAATATATTCGCTAATGGACGATGACTTTGCTGTACAGACGAACAAAATCTGAATTTAAAACGTCCCTTTACCATGCATATATTCTTTACTTTAACGATATACAAAATGTAATCAAATTCAGACCTAATAAATTCTGGCAATTTATTAATTCTAAATATAAAAGTGATGGTTACGATACTCAATTCAACGGATAGTCATTGGATTCCTCGAATGCTTTATGCGGTAATTTTAGATCAGTTATTCAATCTGTTTGTTCTGACATTGACTCAATTATAGACAAAAAATTCTTTTGCTACATTGGTGAATCTCCCACTCCTATTTGCAATAACATAAAGATCTCTGAAGAAAGCGTTTTAACAAACTTAGCTGCTATTAAACCCATCTTTACTCCTGAACAATATGGCCTGCCTCACATTTTCCTTAAAAAAAAAAATGTGTCCTCTGCATAAAATAGTATGCCAAATATTTCACTATCTCTTAAAACTAGTGCTTCTGCCTGTGACACACGTATGGTTTCGATACCTTGTATCGATTGTATCGAGATGAACCACATGTCTGTCAGGGTTTACCAGGCGAGCAATGTAGTTTGAGCGTGGTATCGATACTAGGGTTTTTTGCGTGGTATAGCCATCCTCCTAGCGAATTTGCCATTGACTTACCATAAATGGATTGCTAGTGAAATGTCAACTCCATACAAGCTCTACCTAAAAAATGACGTCAACATGACAAGCGCTCTTGGTGCACAGTTAATAAAAAGTGTAACAAAATACCAACCATATTGGATTTCTCCATCGAATGCTAGAGACACCTATTGAGTGTTAACAGATTTGCTAAGTAAAACGGTTCAAATTAAAATTGTTGCGAATTGTTTTACAAAAGATATGGCATCGAAAATGTGGAAGTTCAAATTGATAATAATAGACGGAACCAAAACAAATTTAATAAAAATTAATTGTAAATGCCATTGAGTTGTTGCTGTTGTTTTACATACATAAATTATAATAAAAAATAATAATTCAAAAGGTTTTAATTCCTCATACTAATAATGAAGCACATAATACCTACTTTATTTCTGCTTCTTATAATTTGTTTCCAATTTATTACGCGCTGAACAAACAGCGCTAGCGCTTATGTTGGAACCAACGCGAAAGTTGGCTTATATGTAACAGTCCATACATAATCAGCCGTATTTATTGGATTCCCTTATGCCTCTACGATGTTAGCGCTTTTTTATTACCAGCCATGATCCATATAGATCATCGAAATAAATGCACTTACAACAACAGCACATGATCCTGCTATTCATCGAGATAACGAATCATGATCTGAAAATTGATTGTACTAGGTGGCTTGTTTCATTTTTCAATGTTGGTGTGCCTGTAAACGATAGCCAGGCCACACAGTCACGTTTCCAGACTAAAATATTCAACACCCCTCATAACACAAAAAATCAAAAAGCTTTTTTTTTCACATCGAATAAATTTCCCGTCCTTCGAGTCTGCTTTTTCATTCCATAAAAGTATGCGCAGACCAGCGAAATATTTAAGTAAATGTTTCATAAACATTTATTTAATAAAAAAAATGTTTATGAAATGTTTCGCAGTTCGTTAATAATTTGTTTCAGAGGTGTTTTTTTTGTTCTTTTGAAATAAAATACAAATGTCCAGAAAATCTTGGAATAATGAAAAATCGAAACTAGCCACCTGCATAAATTTAAATTGTTTTCGAACCTAGTTATTGGGAAACACGTTTCTTTTTTATCACAGAAAAATCGAATTCTAACTTCATTTTGTTCTTCTGGAATTTCGTGCCTAAACCGCTGTCATTTACTTTGTCTAATGTGGCATTCGTTTGGGCTTCTTCAGAATGCTCTGAAATCTGAAAAAGATTGCTTTTTTTTTGTACCAAACGAACATACAAATTTATCTGAGGGCAAAAAAGTGCTCTGAGAGCGCCCAATCGAATACCACATAAGAATTCCAATCTGAGCGGACCAGAGGCACAAACTGCATTAAGATTTCTATTAAAGGGTGATTTTTTAAGAGGTTTAGAACTTTTTTAAAAAAAAAACACACAAAACATTCGAAAAAATGAATGAAATATTTATTTGAATCGATAGTTTGAACCTTGCAATTTAATGTTTAAAGATAATTTCATGCAAATGTTGACCGCGGCTGCGTCTCATGTAGCCCATCCGCTGAGTCCAATTTTGGCATACTCTTTCACACATATCGGCCGGTATCTCACGAATGAATGCATGGATGTTGGCTTCCAGTGCGTCAATCGAAGCGGGCTTGTCCCTATACACATTAGCCTTGGCATACCCCCACAAAAAATAATCTAATGGTGTCAAATCGCAAGATCTAGGCGGCCAATTGACCGGCCCGAAACGTGAAATTAACTGTTCACCAAACTCGCCTCGCAATTGCGCCATTGTTTCGCGTACTGTGTGGCATGTGGCACCGTCTTGGTGAAACCACATATCATGCAAGTCAAGAACTTCCATTTCGGGCAAAAAAAAGTTTGTTATCATCGCTCGGTAGCGTTCACCATTGACAGTAACGCTGCGATTCGCATCATCTTTGAAGAAATATGGCCCAATAATGCCGCCGGCCCATAAACCGCACCAAACAGTGGCTTTTTCGGGATGCATTGGTAGCTGTTGCAATGCTTCTGGCTGATCTTCACTCCAAATGCGGCAATTTTGCTTATTTACGTACCCATTCAACCAAAAATGAGCCTCATCGCTGAACACAATTTTTCGATAAAAAAGCGGATCCTCGGCCAGCTTTCCAAGAGCCCATTCACCAAAAATTCGGCGTTGTGGTAGGTCGGCTGGCTTTAGTTCTTGCACCAGCTGTATCTTAAAAGGCTTTACGCCCAAATCCTTCCACAAAATTTTCCACGTAGTGCTGTAACAAAGGCCTAACTGCTGGGAACGGCGCCGAATCGACATTTCGCGGTCTTCTGTCACACTAGCAGATACGGCCGCAATATTTTCTTCACTACGCACAGTACGTAAACGTGTTGGTGGTTTAATGTCCAACAAAGTAAATTTGGTGCGAAATTTGGTCACAATCTTCCGAATAGACTGCTCAGAAGGTCGAGAATGCCGATCATAAAATGGAAGCAGCGCGCGATGAACATTTCGAACCGAGCACGAATTTTGATAGTAAAATTCAATAATTTGCAAGCGTTGTTCATTTGTAAGACGATCCATGGTTAAATTGCAAACCAAACTGAAGCTGTTTGACAGTGACACAAGGTACTAAACACACGTCAGCTGACAAAACCAGTGTTGCCAAAACCAAACCAGCTAAAAAATCACCCTTTACATTTTGAACTGATTGTAGGTAAACTCATTTCCTTTTAGAAACAAAACACACTATTTACGGAAGCCGTGTTGTTGTTTTCGAGTCTCTGGTCGTGAATTTCCGACAGTAAAATGTATTTCATAAATGTTTAATAAATACTTAATCGGCGTATACACCGGCAAAAACAGAAAAGTCGGACAAATGTTTATGAAATGTTTCTTTAGCAAATCGAGAACATTTCATAAATGTTTAAAAAAATCATTCGCTCGCATGAATACACCGAAATACCGAAATACAGCAGCAAAATATGCAAAAATAAAAATTATTAATTTGATTCATATGGTAACACTCCCGACAAGCAAATGAAATCTCATGTGAATTGACATCATATTGTGACGTCACGTTGCACAGAATGTTTGCAATATGGCTGGTGGCAATATGAAGTTTGGCATTTTCATACATTATACGACGTGTTTTGAAAGCAACTGTTGCCACAACTCCAAAATGAAATTTTTCTATGATCCGTATTGTTTTATTTTCGTGATCTGATTCGGATCAGATCACGCTGATAATAAAATACGGCTGTTGTTTAGTTAAACATTGCGTAGAGATCTACGCAGCATCTAAGTGGCTTTAGTAAACGCGGTTTGTGTTTGGGTAAGAATTCCGATTACTTTTTGCTCTGAAACCGACATCAGCTGTGATTACCTTCGTAGGTAAAATTATTTTACGCAATAAAAAGCCAAATTATCTGGAACAATTCGAAATGTCTTCGAAGGGACTGCTGACATATCAACCCCCAATCATATATCTATGTGTCTTCCTATATCCATATTCCTCGTCAAATTCCACCAACCACCATCAAATAAATAAAATGCCTGACCATAGGGAGACGAATTCACACACATCTTGGGGGTCAATTATGGTTCTGTGAAAGAGTGAATCGAATAAATCGTTTTCCCATTCGCTTTCACGCATTGCTTTAATTTTTTCGATTCACTCGGTACTATGGTGTGGAATGGAGCATGAAAGCTAAAATGGTGAAGTGTAAACAAACCATAAGTCACCAAACAAGTTCCACTTGTGAGACTCGAATCTGTCAAATCTCCACTAAGCTAATTCTAGAACCAGCCGGAATAACTGGAAACTTATCAATGGATGGAAAGTTAAGTGATCTAATTGTAGAACCAATTGGAATTAGCTAGAAAGTTTTGGCTGAGCGGATATAAAAGGCAGGTTTAAGACACAGTTGATTTTTAATTTTCTCAATTTTCAAACTCTCACTAAAAACATGCACTTGCAAAAACGAATATGAAAACAAATTATTCATATGAAAATTACATTTTTACTATTTACGTAACTATTTATAAGTCTTAGTCTAAGTTTTTTTTTGCTTTTTAAAGATAACAAAGGAACAACAAATAATTGGGCTACAAGAAATGCACGAAAAAAAAAATTTAATTTTTGGGAAATTCACCGGTTGTACGCTACAAAATCAGAGATTTCCGATGCGTGGAAAAAGGTTGTTTCACTGGCATTGGCTCTTGGGCTTGTCAACCAAAATAAAATAGAATTAAACTATATTTGAGTATTTATTTTATGAAAATATGTCAATTGGTTGAAATAAGTTCTTAGCGCATCTCTGTTATCATTTTCATTTTCGTCCTCATCCAATAAAAAAATTTCGTTTGATTTTACCATCCTTTTGCGGCACAAGTATGACATTCGCACAACTAACAGCCGTCTTTAAATGAATAAAGGAAAAAATTCCTTCAACTGTACAATGCTACATTCAACAATTTGGCGTATTTTCTTCAATTTAGATAGAAAACGATTTTTAGTTCGCCTTTCTGGAATATTATTAGGAACGTTTCAAATCAATAACCACGTTTCCAATGGATAGGCGAAGTCGACAATAACAACAATTCTTGTCAAATGACGCCACCCTTCATCATTCCATTTGTTTAAAATCGACTGTACTGCGTTACGCGACTGTCATGTACAGATGCTGGGATGTTGCTGTTAATGACATAGAAGCGGTAATCTGCACTAGAGGCCACTTAAGGCGAACCTAAGAAATCTTCTTTTTTTTTTTTTATCGATTCAAGTTTTTTATATGTACATTATAAAAGGTACACCCAACAATGGATGCGTATCCTAAAATGGTTCTATCAAATGAAAGACAAAGAATTTTGAAAACATCCAAAACCACCCCAGATCTTTTATAAAACAAACACGTGCAATAGAAACAATTTGTAACATCCTACACTCAGGTACAAAGTTATCAACATCATTTACAAACTGGATGAAGAAAAGGGGGCATACATGGCTTCCTTGAGGAACTAATTTTTTTTTTTTTTGGAAAAGAGACGAAATTGAAATCCTAATCTATCTAGCTTTAATAGCAGTGTTTTATGATCCACGCGGTCAAAGGCTTTGCTGAGATCCGTACAAATTGCATCAACTTGGTTTCCAATTTCAGAAATTACAAAATTTGTAAAAAGCAGAAGACTAGTAACCGTCGACCGTTTCTTCACGAAACCATGTTGATTCTTGCTCAAAACACACGAATTTGGTCTCTTATTTGCTCAAATTCTCTGAAGCTAAGAGTCAATTTATTTTCTCAAAAAACTTTTCGTTTTAGCTTCAAATTTAAAGCCTTGAAATCGTATAACTCAGTTCAGGTCAAACAGACATAAAGCAATTTCCATACTTACATCTTCTACCTGTCATTAGATAAATATGGTGTCTCCTCCTCAGTGACGATTCCACAAAGGTGCACTGGAGTGCTCTGCATACCCTATCCAAATCTATATTATTATATTGTTACATTTGGGCTGGGGTTCGAAAAGAGAAAACACTATTCTGTTAAACTTTTCTAGTAAAATCACTTTTATTACACTTTTATGGATTATTCACTTATTAAGTACCAGAACAATATTACTTAAACAATTCTTCAACGATTCAAACCAATCACTTATTTCAATCTATTACTCTTCACTATCTCGAACTTTAACCAATAACTGATACAAATCAACTGTCCCCCTGTTCTAAAACCTTTCCTTTTATATCTGCTCTGCCATCTCTTCGAGAACTTTCTAGCTAACTCCAATTGGTTCTACAATTGGCTCACATACTTTTCCCCTTTTCAGCAATTGATAGATTCCCAGTTAATTTAGTTAAGTGGGGAATTGACAGAGTCCAATCTCCAATTGGAAGTGGAACTTGTTTGGTGAGTAATGGGGGTTGCTCTCATTTCACCATTTTAGTTTGTTTTCATTTCATTATGAAACACATTTATGTTTCTTGCAATAATTTATATAGGTATTAACTGATCGGTATTTGTAAATGAATAGTTGAAATGAACGTAAGATGTTGAAAAATCATATCGAACTAAAATACAAATCCTATATCCATAATTCAAATCCACAGTCACAGTAACTTGGTGGAAATGAAACTCACCCATAGGGGGGTTCATCTCGCTTTAACATACAGAAACAAGACAAAATACAAAATTAAAAAAAAAATCTACCTGTCTTGGTGTTATTTCTTTCACCGCTCCTTTTTTTGTGACTTTTTAAAACTAAATTGAACGAGATTTTAAATGGTAGGTATATAAATGAGTTGATATATTTACAACTAACTGGCCCGTGCTCGCCTTGCTTCGCAAAAGTTCCACTTCTCAAATTTAAAAGAAAATAGTTAGCGCTACACAAACACACTCCGCGAAATTTTCTGATAGAAAAAGCACCATTAATATCGGTTAAGCTGCTATAAGCGAAGTGTAGCCAGAAACAAAGGAAACAATTACTTAGCTTTATAATTGTAGGGATTTATTAATTATGTAGTATTTTTTTAATTTTTAATCACAATTGAGTACGACTCCCTCTCAATCTCAATTACATTTCATATCATACCCAATCTCTCTCTTAATCCCACGGGCCATGAGCCATGACCCATGAGCCACACAGTTCAATTTAAAAAAGAGAAAAAAAAAAACAACACAAAGCATAAAATGTGCATAAAAACCGGAAAAAAAAGCACAGCACTGCAGCACTAGAGATACAGAGAGGAGAGAACCCGATTTTGCCACGCTGGGAAAATCCAACAATCTAGCTTCAATCGAACATTTTACTTTTTTGAATTGTATAAAATTTACAGTACAAAGATGATTAATATCTTAACTTTATATTAAAAATCCTAGAAGTCATTCGAGAATTACAACTTTTCTTAAATATCAGCGCAGACATCCGCTTCCGGACCGCGCGTTACGAAATCGCAGAGAAACAAAAACAAAACGACAAACATGCGAAAACAGTAGGAAGTATGGCAGCAGAGTTTGCTAGTAGGTAGCTGATTGTCAAACAGCTGTCGATACTGCAGGTACGAAACTTGCAAATAACGTACTTATTAAGATTTAGACGTCTCAGAGTGCAGAGTGCAGATAGTAACAGCGAGCAGAAATTCGGATCGAAAATTGAAAATTTCCATTAAAAAAATTTAAAAGGACAGTGTCCACAAAATTTTTTAACAAAAGAGTAACAAAAAGTTTGTGTAAAATAAAAATAAGGATAAGGGACAAAAGTATGTAGAGAACCGTAGTAGTATCCAGGTGATAAAATAAATAAAAATAAATTTTGAAACCACGGATTTTCTGTGAAGGTTTAGGAAATTATCGCTTATAGCCTCGCTCGAGTCTCGGTGGCGCTGATGAACCCTTGTGGGCGGCTGTCAGGCACCCATGGACGCGATCGGGATGGTGACCAATCGATGGTATTGCTCACCACCCTGATAATAGGTAATTTAGTTAAGTAGGTAGTTTTAAATAAAATTAAAAAAAATAAAGAATTCAAGTTTTTCAAAGTTTCTTGCAGAATAAAAAATAAACAAAATTAAATATAGATAGATCTAAAGCCGAAAGGCAATAATTTTAAGTATATTGTTTAGTTTAGAGCGCTCGCTTAGAGTCAGTAAGCTAGATTAAGATAAATGTTAGTTTTAAATTAGATTTAATCGTTTTTGTCTAATATATAAGTTTAAATAATGATACAATAAAAATGAATTTAAAATGTAAAAAATGTAAAAACCAACGGCGCAATCGGTCAAGGTGACAAGTCACCGGTAACAACGGCCATTCAAAGTTCGAATCCCACTGGAGACAACGAAAGTTGCTTTCTTCTTTCGTTTGAAATTGTGTAATAAGTAGTAAAGTGAAATCCATATATAGGCCTATGGCATATAGGATATATTCACGCTTATCGTGGAATCCGTCGGAATTGAGTTTCACTTCACCTATTCGATTCCCTTTCCCCTTCTACTGCTATCGTGGAATCCGCCGGAAAAGTTTCCTTATCGACATGTTTTGGGAAAGGTAGTTTCACTGTCAAATGGCTGTCTTTAGTGTCTTTTATTTGTCAATACAAATGTGTATGCAGATGAAAAATAATTAAGTGAGTTAAATAAAAACAGAAAATAAAGTGATCAAAGCAAAATGGACTCGATAGCTCTATTTTTGGAATCAGAAGAGGAAGAACGAGAAGAGAGGTGTTCCCAGAGAAGAATACGAGACAGGTTAAGAGGAGCAGTGGATGATTTTATGGAACTTCCGGATGACATGTATGTTTTTAGAAAGATTATTTTTGGTTTTAATAGAACTCAATATTTCACAGGTTTATTAAAAATTTTCGGCTTAATAAGGCAGCTTTTTTATATGTCCTTAAAGAAATGGATATGGCTCCAAACACAAAATCCTTTTCCATTTCACCAAAAGTTAAGTTAGCGGCATGTTTGCGTTTCTTCGCCGAAGGAAACTATCAGCATGGTGTTGGAAAGGATTTCAGTATATGTATAGCACAATCAACGTTTTCTGAGGTGTTAACAGATGTACTTAACATCCTTGAAAGAAAATTATGCCCGAAGTGGATTAAACTAACAATGACTAATGAGGAAAAAGATGAAGCTAAGCTCCATTTTTACGAAAAATGTGGAATCCCAGGTGTGATCATGTGCGTTGATGGGACTCACATTGCTATTAACACCCCATCAGAAAATCGTCACCTATACTACAACAGAAAAGGCTTTTATAGCTTAAATGCCATGATAGTGAGCTATTTTATATATGTTTTGTGAGTATCATTTATTTTTCTATAATACTACAATTTCAGATTTGTAACCATAAGCTATGGATTAGATGTGTGAATGCAAAATATCCGGGTTCCAATCATGATTCCTTTATTTGGAATAGTTGCGAAGTAAGCACATACTTTCAGCGCATGTATCAGAATGGAGATAATTCCAGACTACTTGGAAAGTTTCTTTACCTTACTTATTAACGTATATCACTAATGCAAATTTGCTTTTTTAGGTGATGCTGGATATGGTCTCTTTCCTTGGCTCTTAACGCCTTACAGAGGAGTTCTACCCAATTCGCCTCAGAGTAAGTTTAATGAACATCACAGTAAAGGGCGAAATATTGTGGAGAGAGTAATTGGAGTGCTAAAAAATAGATTTCGCTGCTTAATGGGAGCAAGGGCAATGCACTACACACCCAAAAAGGCAGTGCAAATTACTAATGTGTGTTGTGCTTTGCATAATATTTGCATGCACTTCAAAGCTTTTTGGGATGAGCCAGCAAACTTTGAAAGTAACAATTTAGAAGAAAATTCTCCAGCAGAAAATATGCTATCATCGCAATATCGGAATGAAGCTGCTGAAATTCGAAATGCAATTATGAGATCATTGTAGCATTTATTGGAAAATAAAAACGAAAAAAGAAAAGTTCAATGGTGATTACTTTAATTATTAAAAAACAGAACATGGGTATGGACACTTCTTAATTCATTTTTTCTCATTTAAGAGTATATTACATACTAATATCACATAACACAGTGGTACGAATAAAAAAGATTGCTTCTAGCTTATTAAAAAAAGTATAGGTACTCAGAAGGTAGGTACATAAACACTTCTCAATTTAATTTATGCAGTGTTATCACAAAAAAAAAAAATCGGTAGTCTCGATTAGTCTGACATCGCTATCATTGTAAGTGACCTCTTTTCGAGTTCTATTTCCAAGAGTCTCTGCTTCACTTTAAGCTTCTCATTTCCTATATATTTCATCTCATCAAAGTGTTGTTTCTGTTGTTCTTGAATTCTGTCAAGACTTCGGTAGATCCTCCTTACATTGGAATTCAACTCTCCTAAATTCTTCTTTGTCTCATCTATAGAGCGCGCTATATCAGCATACAGCTTTGCCTGGATGTTCACTTGCTCTTCCAGCAGAAACAATGAAGATTTCTTCTTTTCCTGGATTTTCGATGAACAATTATGCTTGGTATCTTGTGGAGTGAAGTCATCCGTCGCTAAATATCTCGTCTTTGTTGAAGAAGCAATAGGTTCGTCTGGGATATCGACCAAAAAAACTTTGGCCGATTGTACTTCATCTGGAGGACCAAAATACAAAGATCCTTCAACCCCCTCAGCTGACTCTCTTAGTTGAATGAGAGCAACCACTTCTTCCTCATCAGGTGTGAACTGTTGAATTTTATAAGATCCACCACCAGTTGCTGACATCTCTTTGTTGTTGTAAGCGAGTTTCTTTTTTAGGTACGATTTGTGGTCGCTCCAAACCTGAAATATTTTACAAAACAGTTTGTACCATGTGTTACCTATGTGATTTAAGAATATTTTCTTACCTTCTTCCACTCGCTTACTTCTTTTGTTGGTGGCCCATATTTATTTAACTCCAGCCGAAGATCGTCCCAAAACTTTTTCACTTGCTCTGGCGGCCTTTTGCTCATATTTTTGGCAATGTCTGGTGATTCCTTCATATAGTTCACCATTGCTCTAAACTGAAGTCTGTTTGTAGTTTTTTTCCTGTTTATGTAAATAAATACAAAATTGTTTTTTATTTTCTTTTTTATTCACTTACATTTTCGTAAAAATCAAACTCCCTCGACGTGCAGCAACCAAACTTGAATGAAATCCGCAATGATTTTGGTGCGAGTAAAAAATGTCATTTTGCTCAGGGCAAACTCGATTCGAAAGTTTACGTCGATACAGCGGAACTCATTCACATTACCGACACGGGGAACTGTTCACTTTGCGGATTTGATGATACTGAAATATTTTTTTACGCGAATAGTTCCCCCCGGCGGATTCCACGATAGGGGTGATGATATTTATTTATATTATAAGCGAACGAGCAACCTGGATGCTGTGGCCCCTTCATCGTCAGTTGCGGTAGCTGGTGAGTCGTTTATTTAATTTTTTTGATACAACACTGAATATTTCTATAATTATATCAATTGCGGGAGGGAGACTAAAGTAACAGTAAAAGTATTAAATTATTGTGGTTAAAAAAAGACGGTAAAGAAGCCCAAATCCGGGGAAGTTATGTAATTATACGCATATTTTCTGATTTTACTTTGAACACTAAATAAGAGAATAGAGTAAAACATACGGTAACGATAAATTCAGTTCGTAGAAGCGTATCGTAATAAAATAGATTTTTGCTTACAATGAACCAGAAATTATAAAAAAAAATTAGTTTTTACTAAAAGGGTAATGAGAGGGTGAGGAGATGGTGAAAGAGAGGGGATGATGCTGTAAATAAATTGGAAGGTGAAGATGCCAGTAAAGGGGCTGTCTATGCGAGTAAGACAGCCAAGGTAGGGAGGGTATAGAGGTCGCCTCGCGCGCGAATGAACATCCATCGTCGTCAGCCATGCCGCTTCCGCCAGAAGATACCAGCCACTCCGCCTCCGCAGCCACAAGCTTGACTCCGCTTCTCCGTCTCGGATAAGGCAACGGAAAAGCAACCGTCCCCAGCCTCCATCAACAGACTATGTTTCCGTGAAAACAACACTAACCTTTCTTTTTTAATCCATACATTGTGCTGAAGTCTCCTGCATTCCGCCATCATCATCGAAAAAAGGGCTCGCCCTACCAACATGCAGCTGTTTGCCGTAAATGGTTCGCCCATCAAAGGCTACGGTGAGGTCATTCAACCTGGGTCTTCGCCGTCCATTCGTTTGGACATTCATCGTCGCTGACGTCACCTCTTCAATCATAGGAGCTGTTTTCGACCTAATGGTCGACGTAAAAGGAGCTCGCCTCATCGATTCGCGCACCAAGTCGCTTTCGAAATCACTTTTCGCGATAAGCATAAACCAATCGTCCTCGAAACTCCGATCGAAATGCACCATTCGCTGACATCATAATGGCATTTCCGAACATCACGCGCCTCGCACCAGCTGGGGCATCGACAAACTCAGAAGCGCTTCATTACATCGAAACAAACGGCCCACCATGTTCAGCACGAGCACGAGAAACCGCGTTTTGTTTCGGTGACCAAATATTTATAAATGAAAATAAAGGCTTTAAGGTTTTCATTTGTAAATTTGTCATTTGAAAACGAATTAACATCTACTGTTTCGCAATAGTGCCTAGCCCGCAGAAGAATCTTAAAGACATATTATGTGATTTGGTTGTTTTGGGTTTATTTATGAAAGAAGTTTGTGTTTGTACAAGAATGATCAGTTTACCGTCAATAATGTATTACGAGCGTAAAACAAAAACTAAAATTAATAACCTTTTTCTATTACTCAGGGACATTGCTGCAGAGTTCTTAAAAGAAGCAGAAAAATAAAGCGGTAAAAGAAAAAAGTTTAATGTTTAAAGCAACTCTGGAAATTTAGATTTTTCTCTCGATATTTAACAAGTATGGGGGGTTCACTTAACACTATAATAGTGGTGTGATAGGCAACCGCATTACATTTTAAAGTTATTTATTTAGAAATAACTGCTTTTGAAAAATTTGCGAAGTGCCTTTTCCAACTACAGAAGGGACAAAGTAGCCGCAAATCATCAGGGTCGTCGAAAAAAGTACAACATTTTCACACAACGGTCACGTTGGACACAGCGCTTGCCTCAGTTACACATTCAAAACGAATTCGGAACGTTCCTTAGCGACATTCCGGAAAAAAAGCACAAAATCACGGCACTGATAAGAAATGGGGAAAAGAGTATTCAAAGTCTAGGAGCACTGCATACAACAGCCACAGCCACGTCGGTTACACAGAGTGACAACTGACAAAAGTATGAATTCGAACATTTGAAATTGCAACTGCTTTAATTCACAGCTGTGTTCAGCTGATAAATTGGAAATAATTTATGATGGTAGGCCAACTCCACTTTTTCCAAATTGAATTTAATCTTTTATTAGGCACTTTTTTAATATAAGCAGTTTCCTGTTTCCTGTTAACTTGCTGTTTTTTAATTATCTGACCATTTTAGCGTTGCTTTAATAGAAAAAAGTAAAAACAAAAAATTAGTATGTATACCTATAAAAAAAAGAAATGGAAATGGGATGCCTGTCTATCACGTCCTCGTAGTGTCCTGGAACCTTGAATAGAACCAAAAATACACTATCTTACTACTGTAGAAAATATAGTACACACCCTACTGAAAGCACCACGGCACGTCACTGCTCCTCCTTCAAATTGCACAAATTTATTTAACGTGGTATTCGATTCTGCGCTCTTGGAACATAAAAGCAATCGCTTTCAGATTTCAGAACAATTTTGCGAATCTGGATTTTTTCTCAGATTTACCAATACAAGTGCGTTTGAGTTTGACAACTAGTGGAATTTGTTATGTGGTATTCGTTTGGGCTTCTTCAGATTTGCCCTCAGATTTCAGATTTCATGTGCCTAATCGAACATAAAAACGCTCTTGCTCTTTTTTGTGTTGATATTCGTGCGACTTGAATATGTGTAGTCTTCGACACTTTTCTATGTGCTTTCCATTCACTTGTTAAATTTTATATTAAAACATTCGGAATTTCCGTCCCGATTGATTTCTAAATATTTGCACACAAAATATTTACGAAAATAGATTCACCCGATGCAATGCCTTTCTTTGCCGTAGAAAAAAATCACGTAAATGTAAACAAACTCCACCAAATGTCAAACTCAAATGCACTTGTATAGGTAAATCTGAAGCAAATCTGAGAAAATATCTAGATTCGCAAAAGTGCTCTGAAATCTGAAAAAGATTGTTTTTTTTTTGTACCAAACGAACATAAAAATTGCTCTGAGGTCAAAAAAAAGTGCTCTGAGAGCGCCCAATCGAATACCACAATGCGAATATGTCTGTCAGTTGCGGATTTGAGATATGCAGAGAAGGACCAAAGCAATTCAAAAGTTATTTTACAGAAATCAAATTAAAAATAAATAGATTGGATAGTATAGGCTAATATTTGAGTAGAGTATATTTAACAATGTGGAAAAAGCATCCAATGACAGGAAAATGCGTGCAAATATAAGAAGAACTGCAAAGGACATAATGGAACTTTCGGATTCGACGCGAGTTTTCTCAAGCACAATTGCTAATCAAATTGATAATAAAGTTTATTTATCTCTCAGATCTACTTAGTGCTTTCATTTAAATAAAGTAACATTTTCATATGCTTTTGATGTTTTGAACTTACAAAAGTTAGAAAATCACAACGAAACCGCACAAGGCATAACAAACGATGGGTTACGCAATAAATTAGCTGCGTGTTTGAAATGTCAAAGTTTGTGTGGGAAGTTTCACTTCGATAGTTGTCTACGATAGTGTTAAACGAATTCACTTTACTGACTGGTGCATTTTTCACTTCGAACGTATTCTACGATGCCAAGTATTGAAATTGAGTGAAACGTTCCCTCGGCGTATTCCGTGATATGGGGTGATCGATGGCGTTAAGGGGGCCAGTTAACTGGGCATGAGTTGTACCTAACCCCTCAGTACCACAGTTCTCAGGTAGATATTTGGCTGCAACCAAACCCCATCAAATTCTTTGTTCACCGAAAAGGAGAATCCCTAGTGAAACAATGGTTGGTGTGAAAAGGTTGGCTTTGCGGAAAATATGGGTACAAAAATTATCACCACTCAGCGAAATACACGCGAAATAACAATTTACGAACTTCTGGAAGAATAACAGGTAGTATGTGCGAATTCATAAAGGAGACAGCTTTCGCATAGAAAAATGTAAACGGCTTTATATTTTTCTGTAAGAATACAAAATTTTGCCGGTTTCTAAGTTTACCGAACTCAGATAAGCTTTATCTAAAATTTTGGAAAGATTAACTATTTTATTACATATACTTTTGTAGGCAGGGTTTCGTGCTTGGCAAATTGAAATTGAAAAACGGAAGCGAAAGGTTATTAAAACGCTTATGGCTTCCTACGTGATATTTTAAAAATATCTGTTAAGCAAATTTAATTGCAATTTTGTTTTTCACGAAAACAAATTATAAAATTTGAATTCTGTGACGACAACGAATGTAATACATTCTAAAAAAAAGTTGTCACACTAGGAAATGACGAGGTCTAATTGATTATTGGTACCGTTTCACTAAAGCTGTACATTTTTACTAAAGCTGGCAGCCAACTAATCGTCGGCATTAGTGTTTGATTATTATAAGGCCGAATAAGTAACCGCTGTTTACGTCCTTAAAACACAATTAAGTAGGAACTAAAGGATGTTGTGCAAGACCACTATCCTCCGTGCCAAAAATAAAATAGATAAAAAGTTTGTACTGTGGCATAGTTGGACATTTGTTCCAACTCATAGATTAGGTTATTCGATTTTCGTACATGGAAACAAAAACGTGCGTTGGAATCCGTGGCTGTAATCTAATTATGCTGAGAATAGTTGGATCAAGTCCGACAAATTTTCCTTCTCTACATATATGTGAATTGACAAAAAGAATGTAGCTTGAGTTTCCCACCTCCCTTGACCTTTATAATGGATAAATAATGATGATGACTTGATAACACGAAGAGATACCAGATATCTATTTATTTGCATTATTCATTATTGTTTTTGGCTCTCCACATTGCCCATAAATTTTAATGTGAATCATTCATACAATAATTTTTGGTCTTACTTAGACTCAGCTAGAATAAATTTATATTGATACAAACCTATAACAACGGTCATCGGTTCACACTGTCCATTTCTTACTGTATTCCCATATCTCCCGTTCATTACATATAATTATAAACCACCCTAAAAATTTATAAAATTTTTTAAAACAGACTAAAATTGAGTAGTATACGCAAGTTACTTAAGCGTTGAATTATATACTTTATTAGTATTCTGAAAAAGGGAAATATATACATTTCCACATGTGTATACTAGATATTTACGCAATTTTGAATAACTGTATGTATTAACTAGAGTAAAGAAAGCAAACATTATCGTATTTTCTGATCTCTTTAATTACGAGACCCTAAACAATATCGCAAATATATTAAATTTAAAATAATTAAGTTGTTTTTATGTAGATAATAAAAAAAAAAAAATTGTACGGCCTATATATTCCCAGTGATTTCTTTTTCGTTTAAAATAGCAGGATATATATTTGAATAAAATTGAACCTAGATACATAAATAACTTAGTGTCATTCGTTTGAAGTGTTCCAAAACGTCGAACACAGTACATTTTGTATACGCTTATTTTAAATTAACATTTAGTTTGGGGAGTTACATAAACATTTTAAAAGTTCTGATTGTTTTGGCGCGAGAACCCAGTCCTGTTGCCCTTTGCTCTGCCATCAAAAAATAATTCAATATAACGATTTCCAATCTGTTCCATGTGTTTTTTCATTGCATTTTGAGAATCATCGTAAGAACAAAAATATGCATCAGCACTGCCACTATGCAAACCCTTATTATTAAAAATAATTTTGACATTGGCTGGACGTATAGGATCAAAAAACTGTAAATAATTCACAAAAATTAGTATTTTTTTTTAACAAAAACATGACTTGACATACTTTAAATACTTCATTTTCAAAAGTGTTATACGGGAGCCCACGCATATGAACGCAAAATAGATCATTATCGTTTTGGAAATCCCTATTATTTCCAAAATTATTCATTCCCGAATCAGAATTCATCTTATTGCCCATCATTCCCATACCCATATTTAAAATGTTATTTCCACGATCAAAGGCATTGTTGAAGTTATTGCCGCCATCGTCTGGGTTGAGATATGTTTTTATTATTTTAAAGAGAATTCAAATTGAATCAGATTGTCTAAAATTAAAAATACCCATACCATTGTTGAATCCACTGTTGCCATCAAATGCCTGTCCGTTGCCACCGCCGCCTCCATTAGGCCCTCTGTTATTTTTATTCATATCGTTATTCCAAAATACCCCCGGGTTGAAGTTGTTTTTCTCACGAGCGTTGAAGCCGCCAGAGGAGTTGTTAGACATACCCATATTATTGTTAATGGGTCTATCAAAATTGTTTCCGGAATTACCATTGTTATACCCACCCAAACTACCAAACATGCCAAATCCACTAAGATTTAACCCGTTTCCAGAGTTGTTCATTCCCATAGGTTTGTTAACACCGCCCCCAAATCCATTTTTGTTATTGTTGCCAAATCCTAAGAAGCAAATAAGAAAACAAAAACAATGAAATAAAACGGCAAAAGCAATGAGTCCCAAAAAATGTTGAAAGGTTTGTAAAACGTGTAAGCAGCTTCAGCAAACATGAATCCTTAATTTATACTCATATGGTCGGATCACAACCAATATCGTACCTAAACTAATACGATCATGAACGGAACGAATATACACTTGCCTTAACGGCAGTATAAACACTTTTTGAACGTTGGATCATATATTTTAAATGCTAAAAAGAGATATATATCACAATTGCAAGTACTATTTATAAGTGAAAAAGAGGCATCGATATATCGCAACATAACATGCAATGTGATCCATCGAGAAAAAAGGTTTAATTTTTTTGATGATTAATATTAAGTGGCGGCATGTTTTTCGAATGTGACATCATTTAATTGATTAAAACCTTTAGTATGGGAAAATCATGGGTCTTCAAATCATTTTATCTGGCTATAGCTAGACGTCTACGGGCCAATAAACGCGATCAACAATTATTTTATTGATAACATGTATGTATATACAATGCTCGATACCAAGGCAATCATAAGTTTGTTGCGTGAATTCAATAAGCTGTGTATTTTAAATTCGTTAGTCGAATAAAGCACACTTCTAGATTACTTTAGTTTAGTGTTTTTCTAATTATAGTCGACATAAACCCCACTTTATCGTAATAACATAGAATTACATTTAAGACCACCAAAAGTACATTTTATCCCTAACTCTCAACCATCTCTCATTGGTCATTTCTATTACCAGTGCCTTGATTTTGTGCGGTTTTCTCTGCTTTTTGACAACTTCCAATATTTCCTGTACTAGTGTAGCCTTGTTCCTGGAAATTCCAGGCGAGCTTTCCGATACGCAACCTATTTACGTAGCGAATAGGATGTCGGATGAGAACAACTGACAACAGCGTGACCGTTGTGCGACTATTTGGTACTTTTTCGAGGAACCGGATACAATTTTCAAATAAAAACTTTTTTTTAGTCGCAGACACCCGCGAATCAGTTTTGTTCAAGGTTTGTGGATCGTGTCAAGAATTTTCAATTCGCTGGAAAATTGCTGCAATTGTAAATTTGCAGAATAGCGTCAGAAAAAGGCACTTTTTTCTTTTATAATTTGTCATTTGAAAACGAATTGCATCTACTGTTTCGTAGTAGTGTCTACGTCTTGCTCACCCGAAGAAAAATCTTAAAGACATCTTATTCTAATGTGATTTGGTTTTCTTTTATGTATACATGACTGTATTAGCTGTCACTATTACTTTTTTCCTTCTTCTGCTTTTTATATAAAACCGACAACAAGTCATATTTATTTCTGTGTTCAACGAAGAAGCGTCTTTTTCAATTTACAAGTCGATCTTTTATTTTTAGTCTTGTAAGAATTCAACAAAGTGCCATTTCTAAAGCTACTCTGCAATCAAAGAATTTTCGCACAATATTTAACAAGTATTGGCTCTCCTAACACTATAATCGTGTTCTGATAGACATGCACGTTTCATTTTAAAGATATTTATTTGGAAATTACAGTTTTTGTAAAATTTCAAACTAAAAAAAGCGAAAAAGTAGCAACAAATTGTATCCGGGTCCTCGAAAAAAGTGCCAAATTATCGCACAACGGAAACGTTGGTCACAGCGCGTTACTCACTCACACATTCAAATCCGATTCGGAACGTACCCTGGCGACATTGCGGAAAAAACCCACACAAAATCAAGGCACAGATTAAAATATAAATTTTTTAAAGAAATGTTCCCAGGTATTAATAACTTTGAAGATCTCGAAATATTTAGATAATATGTTGGGTTTTTTTTTGCTGTCATTTAATTAAAATTTGTTTAAAGAGAATTCTCTTAACTGTGTTTGGTTTCCCAAACTGTCCGTTTACAAAAATTTGCCCCCCTAAGATTGGTTCTAGTTACAGAGCGTTTATAATGGACTAAAAAGTTAGGCACCGGCTTTGAAGTTAGAGCGCTGTTAGTTTCTTATCTCCTTACACATGATGATATAATTTTGCGCCATGTTAATAAATAATAATAAATTACTCTCGTAGTTGTGAAGACATTTTGTATCGGCCGTGCGTTGACTTCACACCTCATTGGCAACTAGTGCTGTATTCCTAGCACCTGTCACTTAAGAAATAATTTCTCACGTGGTGTGTTTATTTAATCTCATTTACATACTATTCCCTTTGTGATTGAATAAATCATAGGCCCGCAGGGGCCAAAGACAAGCCCGGGAATTATTACGACCTATTGTCCGACGATAGGTCGTCTGAGCCCAGGGAAAAAAACATACCTCTAACCTTCAAGAATTCCCTGAACTACCAACATAAAGGAACACGACACTATCGAATGAAGTATATTCTAACTAAAACAAAAAAATCATCGACGTAGTTAGTACTGAGTATGACACCAATGCCACGTTTCGAGACGTTAGCCTACTAGTCCTCGCTAGATCTGGGAAAGTCGCAGAAAAATTCCTTATGCCCAATTCACAATTCGGCGTTGAACGTGTGCGTGCGTCGGCGCGCTTTGACACGCTTTATCGAAACTTTACGATTTCAAATGCCAAAGCGCGCGAGCAAGTATTTTGTAAGCCGAAATTCTGCTTTGAAGCGAATGCACGTTGAGATGATAGAGTATGACAGACTAAAAGTTCAGTTTCTTTTTTTTTGGCTTAAAAACGCAAATTCAGAGCAGAATTAAAATTTCAAGTCTACTCCTTTTTTGATTGATTCTCCAAAATACAAGAAAATCATGTTTAACATTATATATATCAAATCAAAAAGCAACCATAATTCATTACTATTTTTTCTCCAAAAAAATCTAAAGTAATCAGTAGTTGCTCTACAAGAAAAAAATGTTATTCGTCATTTCCACACACTGTATTAATTAATTTGCATTGAAAGAACATCATATAGCTCTTTAAGAGTTGTGTGTGATAAACATTAGCGGATCTGTGCCACTCCAACTATGAACGGCACATTCTATGCCTTCAAATCGAACAAGTCGAAATTCTCAAGTTGTCAAACGCGCGTGATAGTAGAAAGTAGGTCTACTCAGGCGTCGCGTTGAACTTTACGATATTTACGATCTAAAGTCGATTCAACGCCTGAAGTTGTATTTTGTTTGGCAGCATATAAACGCTTTGTTTCTACATAATTTGTCAACGCACGCGTCAACGCGACATTGTGAATTGGGCATTAAGCTAATAAATATACCTTCACAATCAACTCAACTCATCTATGTATGTCCCATGGTCGATGACGCATTGATTTCACGTCCTCGGTATTGTTTAGAGTTTTTTTCGCTTGATTTTGCACTGGGGTGCAATCGGCTAAGGTGATAGTTGATGGTTGACAATCAAATTCATAGACTTACGTCCACGTAAGGTGATAATCAATTTGGCAATCGCTTTTTTGCGATCAATTTTTTGTGACAGATATTTAGGTGTCGCTTTCATACAATTGCGTCATTTTCATAGGTATGCATTTGCACCTCGGCTTTAACTCCAAATAAATTAAATACTTTGGTGAAATAAGAATAGGTAGGTACATATAGGTATTAAATAAATTAAAATAAACAAGTTTGTGAAATTTGAAAATTCTAGAAGTGCAACAATTACTTCATTGGAACTTTTCTACAGTAATGAAGAACGTAATTACAAAAATTTCCAATTATTAGAAGAAAGCTAAGATATAAAGCAAATATCTTGGAACTTCCAAGCCCGATGTAAGAATTCATATTTATAAATATTCATTGTTGATTGGAAGCATTTAGTTTTGAAGAACGTTCCTTATTAAAATAAGCGGAAATATGGAAAGGCTTAATACCTGAAGAAACAAACAAATGTATTATAATTTGTGAACATATTATTATTCTCAAGTTCACTTACATTTTTCACAATAAAAAAGAAACACTTCCAATAATTATGTATCAGCAGCTCGGAATGAGAGCGTAGGTAAGGAAGTGACGTTAAAAACTCTAAGTGCTGCCTACAATAAATTTAGTGATCGCGCTTTACGCAGAGCAAAAAAGAGTTGATAATCAAAAACGACAATCAAAAAAACGACAATCAAAAAAACGACAATCAACTGTCACCTTAGCCGATTCCAGACCTGGAAACACAAATTGAAGCAATATATACAAAAAATGTGTTGCTATATTTTTAACACTTCACTACAAATTTTTTGCTGTCGAAGGATTTCGGAAACTTGTGAAGCTGTCAAACATTTCACAAAAACAAACTTGATCTCACTGCAACGCAAAACGCTGCAGCGGAACAACTCTCCGAACAGCTGTTCGGAGAATTGCCTTGCAGCAAAAATTCTCCGAATCGTATAAATCGAAGGAAGTTACGTTCCGACGGATATCTCGCTAGGGCCGAAAAACTGTCAGCTACTTGGCGATACCACCAAACTGTACACCAAAAGCAAGCTATGTGAGAACTGTTAGAATGTAAACGATGTGAACTAGCTGTCTACATATTCACCCCTCTTCAAAACAACTCACCCCTTCTCCAAAACAAAAATTCTTTAACCCTCTAACAATAAAATAAAGTCACATAGGAACTAAGCCCAGCTCCAATAGCATATACTCAACACGCTACACCTTACACCACTGCCCATATGCACTATCACCCAATCACTCATCGAAGATAAGGAATACTACATTCACACCATGGAACCCGATTACGATGACTTCAAAAAATACTTTTCTCATCTCCATTACCGACTCTGCACTCTACATGAGCTCATGCAGCTTATCATCTTCAAATTCGACTACCCCTGATTTTTCACAATATACCTCTGATTATATTGTTCAAAAGTATCCAATATTTAAAAAGACTGAAATAAATGTCGTCAAATGGAACTTGGATGGTTATTCAAATACTCTATCACCAACTGCAGTTACTTATAAAAGACATCAAACACTCTGTGATATCGCACTCATCGTTTACTGGCCCGCAAGATCGCCCGATTTAACCGTTCCAGACTTTTTTTTGTGGGGTTTTTTGAAGTCCCGTGTTTACGTGAACAAGCCCGAGACCCTAGAAGCCCTCAAGGACAACATTTGGCACGAGGGCGAGAATCTGTCGCCCGAAGTTCTCGCCGTAGTGATGAAAAATGCCATAAAACGAGCCCGTATGGCAATCAATTGTGACGGCGCCCATTTGGCCGATATAATCTTTTCGACTTGACCAATAAAATTCTTAAGGTTCAAATAAACATAATCAAAAAACAAAATCGAAGTTTTTCATTTAGAAAAAAAAAAAAAAAAATCCAAACAACATCGGATGACTTCTTTTGGCCCACCTTGTACATACATTTTTGCCATGGGAATTATTCCCTACGCTTGGCGGATTGCCAGCCAGTGAGGTTCCAATTCAAAAGCCGAAGAAAACTACCACCGAAATCAGTGTATATCGGCCTATATATCTCAGTATCGGCAGTGCTAGAGAATATCATCTCAAAAAGATTATTTTGTTTTTTTAGCAAAAGAAGAAACACAAGCCTTGCTACCAGACTTGGTATAATTAAGTATAAACATTCTTGTTCACACATCAATACTATATAATTAGAATTATTAAATCCATTATTTTGTCCAAGATTGATTATGGCCTACTCATCTAAGGTAAATGCCCAAAGGCTTCACTCCAACTTTTCAAACAACAGTATCACTCCGCTGTTCGGGTCGTTCTCAAACCATTCAGGACGACTCTAATGAAATCCATGTAAACTGAAGGTCGTCTAATTTCAGTCGATGAAAGGATTGATTATCTCACAGCTCTCCTCTTCCCGAAAATCATAACATCCCGGGCATAAATCTGGACGCCAAAGGAAGGAAGGACCCCGAAGATCATCGGCAATCTGTAATGCGTTGCACTCACAGTTATGGGCCGATATACCAATGAACATCCAAACACTCAATGGTTTTTTGATGAATACTCTAGAATATTCTCGAGAATACGCGATCGGCAAAACTTCTGACGGTTTGATGCGTTTGTAGCCGTCCAACATTGAATATCCTCGTAGTAGTTCCTCGTTGTTGTAGCGTCTGGGATATCCGAATTCGTAACTTAGCTACCACAAGGTAGTGGAACTAGTCTGTGTTGGCAGCTCGGTACCTGTGTTGGAGTGCCATGCGTCGATCTTGTGACCACCATATTCCTTTGTATGTATTGAGGTGAGGAAACGTGTGCTAGTTTGTAGTCCGTATTATGTCTTTCCTTGGGTAAGCCCAATAAACCGTTTGAGAGGCAGTGCTTACTTTCAAGGTCTTGAAATTCTTGTTTGCGTATTCGAAAAATGGCGATGTGCATTTAGCGATGTTTTAGCATATATATATATAGTTGGCGCAACAGGTCTGTAGAGACCCAAGGCCTAGCTTCTCACAACCATTCGTTTTTGTGTGAGTTTCATTTTTGGAACGAATGGAAGGGATCTACAATTTTATGCCGATTCCAAACGGCTAATTGAGAAGCTCTTAAGACAGTTATACTCTCGGATGTTTGTCAGACGTTCGCGAGAGGCGGCGCAGTGGAAAAAACCCTAAGTTGGAATTTGGGTTTTTGCGGGATTCGAACCTGAGACCCCTCGCTTAGTAGTCCAACACACTAACCACTAAGCCACTGCGCCTATGTTTTAGCATAATACAACATAATATCGTTATTTGTATTATGTTCTGAGAATCTAGGCGCGATTTAATGCGTGGAGCAAATAGGGCGGGGAATACTATGCTTATGGAGAAATGTACTAAATGGGAATGGTTACAAAAATTATGGATTTACATAATATGACGACCTTACGCAGGAAAGGAAAAAATGAAAAAGAAAACTTAAACTTCATATTATAAGTAAAATGGGGATATCGCTTTAGATATACAGATACCAAGCTTATATATAAGTCGACTGACAAGCAATTGCGGGTGGTTAGTGATTCCGACGTTACTTAGTAAGTCGGATGTACAATCCCGAAAAAGTCACCGAGTGAGGAGGGAACATTGAACAAAAAACAATATTATCTGAAACCTATGTAAAAACAACCGTCGTTAAGTTTATCTAAGTTGAGGAAGAGGATGCTAGATCAGGGTAGTGGCCCAAATCCTCTGGAAGAGCTGAATGTGAATTGAATAACCAAGATCCAATCCGATCAATCGATTAACCCTTTAATCCAAGACGACTGGTCTGCAATATCGAGGGAGCTGCGATAACGTCGGTAAAACTACCGGTTCATAGGGTGCAGGGTGAATCGCTATTAGAGACTCCTCAGGGGCCTCTGTTGTAATCTAGGATATGTGTAGGATAGGTATTGGGGATCTCTGCCTATTCGGTCTGTTTAGTTCTCCCCTAATCGAGGGTACACAAATGGACCATAATAAAATATAGCAAAAAAAAAAAAAAACGGTTGGAATGTTCCGGGACCATGAATACACCCGAAACTGAGAAGGAGGGAACGGAGCATAGATGCTTCGCAGTTGAGTATTTTTAAAAATGCTCTGCAGGGGGCTCTAGACCTTCTTCCGACAAATGCTGGTGATATTGGTGTTAAGGAGATTATCTTTGAGGAAGGGTTTATAGCAATAGAATACGGTAAACATGAAACCAAGGGTTGGTGACACTGTAGAGAAGATGACCGACCTATGGGAAGCTTCACATACTTAAGGATGTGGAAAGGTTGATAATCTTCTTTCCCGGTCAGCCCATCAGCAAGAATGCCAGACTATGCTGTTCAAATTCCAGTGTGAAGGACACTTCTACCTGGTGCTCGAGGGAGGAAGCGAGGCTGGTTAGACAAGTTAGACTCTTTTGCGGGTTGGACATAGCATTCGTGAAGTTCCAAGGATCATCGGAAAAGACTCAACTTGGAATCCACCCAATAGGGCGACGAAGTGATAACCACCATAGATATGGGATCTACACAAGTCGGGCTGGAGGTAGGCCCGTACCAGGAAAAGTTCAGGGTGATTCAATTGAACCTTCATCACAGCAAAGGAGCATCAGCAAAATGTCAAAATGTTTTCATGGGGGTTCGTTTGATATAGCCCTGTTACAGGAGCCTTGGATAGAGGAAAGATGAGTGGACTTCAAAGTAGCATGGCAAACCAGCGAAAGAATTAGGTCCTGTATCCTGGTGAGGCACGGAGTTCAAGCATATGAATTGCCGGATATGTGTACCCCAGACCTTGGAGCAGTACGAGTAGGATCACATGCGATAGGTTTTGTCATAGAATCTGTATACCTGCCGTATAATTCTCCAGAATCCTCCGACAAGAGAGTTAGAGTCTTTGGTGAATGCAAGCAGAAACAGGAACGAGGATCTAATAATTGTTGTGATGCTAATGCGCATAATACAGTGTGGGGCAGACCCAATAATAATTACAGAGGAGAAGCACTATTCGAATTTCTAGCTATCAAACAGGGGAACAGAGCCAACCTTCGTGGATGAATGCGAGATGTAAGGAAGTGACTGATGTGACCCTATGCAGTAGCAAGACAATTGAAAGAGTATCAAATTGGATGGTAATGGATCAGGCTACATTGTCGCATCACAGAGCCATCTCATGGATCTAAAAGAAAAAAGATAGGAAATAAATCAGGATTCCGAAGAACACGGATAGGACAAAATACCATGAAGTGTTGGGGGAAAAACTGAATGTATTGACACTCGGAATATCAAAAAAATACTTGGCATGTAGAATCTGCAATCAGCTGTCGAAGATGCGTACCAAACGGCTTGTACACCTACTTTAGTGGAAAAACAAGATCCCACGCCTTAATGGAATTTGGCAACTTGAAAATTTAAAGAAGGCAGTGAGGAAGGGTCCCGGTGTTACTTTGGGACGACGTAAAAGGAAGTCATGGAGGGGCTTTTGCTCTAGTATTTATAAGGAGTACATCTGAGGTCAGAAGACTACAAAAGATTGTATCCAGAGATCCAGTTTCCAAGATCGGACCCATTCGTAACAGAACGGGGGAGATAGTGGAAACACTAAATCACACAAATGAGGTCCTAATGGAGGTATTCTTTCCAGGAAGTTATAAGTCAGATTAGCCTTGGGCAACCTTAAGAACTGAGGCCCGGATGGTATATTTCCAGGTCTAATGCAATGGGGAGCAAACGTAATTGCACCAAGGTTCATGAATATATACGTTGCATGCCTAGCAATAGGATATATCCCGATTACATGGAGGGAGGTAAATGTGGTCTTCCTTCCAAAACCTGGAAAAAAGGATTACTGCGAGGCAAAGTCATTCAGTCCAGTCAGCCTAACATCCTTTCAGTTAAAACCAATAGAAAGGGGGATAGTGGACTATATGGCGAGTACTGCGCTTCAGATGTATCCTTTGAGTAGTAGACAGCATGCCTACAGGGCAGATATGTCTACCGAAACAGCTCTACATCAAGTAGTACGCGTTGCGGAGGAAGAGCTAAATATCGGGGGCATTGCGATGACCACTATATTGACATTTGAAGGAGCATTCGATAACATATGATTGGAAGGTCTGAAACAAGCCTTATAAAAAAAGGAGGATTAACCAACTGGTGGTAACATGGGGGGACAATATGTTGAATACAAGGGCGATAAATATTCAGACGGCAACCTCAAAACTTGAAGAAGGGTTAGCAGTTGTTGCCACAAGGAGGTGTTCTTTCACCTACACTCTGGAATATCAGTGTGGACTTTCTTCTCGATAGACTCGAGGCAACTGGCATTCACACATTGGGATATGCCGATGACAAAGCAATAATGGCAAGATGTGGATTGATAAACGTCATCATCTGCGATAATGAGGAATGCACTCAAAGTAGTTGAACGGTGTTGTCTGGAACAATGCGGAGAAACAGATATAATAATCTTTACTAGGAAATGGAAAAATATGGATTTCAGCACTTAGTACTATTCGGATCGGAACTAAAAAATTAACAAGAAAGTTAAGTATCTGGGAGTCTATCTAGATACAAGACTTAGTTGTGAGAAGGTCCGGAACCAAAAAGGATACTACATCAGTGCAAACGTGTATGTGGACAGAGGTGAGGACTCTCGCCTAGGTCAGCATACTGGTCGTATACGTGGTAACTCGACCCATTATCACCTTCGCCTCAGTTGTATTGTAGGCGAAAGCCCCTCCAAAAATTGCGAGGAAGCACCTGGATAGAGTTCAACGTTTAGCAGGTATAAGAGTTACAGGTGCAATACGTACACCACCAACATGAGAGTTGGAAGTAATCGAAACGGCACTTCGTTTGCATCGAGTTGCGAAATGGCACAATCGTGGTACCATCTATGCACACAGGAAGATTCTAGAGCTTGTGAAAAAAGAGATTAGGGAACACGCCTTTGGATGGAATATCAAGGGTGCGCATTATGGAAACAAATCGCAAAACTCGTATTGAGAACGTGAAATTGTGAAATAGTTATTTTCACGGATGGATCGATGATGGATGGCGGAGAGGGGCCGGTATCTATTCAGAAGAGCTCGAACTCCCGTCACATTAGCCTCCGGAAATTCAGTATACCAGGCTGAGATGATTGCTTTGCTTCATGCGTTGGACTATTTCCTTGAGAGTCAGGTGGCAGGAAGAAATATCCTTATAGAACTGGACAAACGGGCGGTGATCAGACGTATGGAACAAACAAACATTACAACATCATTGGCACCGGAATGTATTCTCAAGCTCAATAAGTGTTCTAAGAGGATGGTCAACCGTGGAACAATGTAGACAGGCTAAAATTGCAATAAGGTGGCCGACCTGCTACACTCAAAGAAGGGTTCTAAGCAGGAGTCGAGGAACATTGAAATGGGTGGTGGCGTTGACTTCAGGACATGGTAAATTCGGGTATCATATAAGGAAGATGGGCTTAAGAGAGGACGATACTTGGAAACCATGCCTGGACGAATCCGAGACTGCGGCACATATACTGAGTCAATGTCCGTCATTGGCTGGCAGAAGAATGAGGACCTTGGGACAGCAATGGGTCGAAAACCACTGGATGAAACACATCTACATGAACAGATGCTAGCGTTAACAATGAAGAAATCCAAGCCACCAGTGAATGCGGCACGTAAAATCCAGCGGCTGATTTTCAAGGAAGTCACATCAGATGGAATCGAGAGTGGCATACAGTCATCTTTTCCGATGAAAAAAAAATTTTATGTGGCCCTAATACTCGAAGCATCCTTTTATTTGATTTAAAACATGGTAAAAGGTAGATTTTACTACTGTTCGGAATCAAGTGAGAAAAAAAAAAACAGGTTAATTTTATGACCTTTTTGAAGAAAAGCGTCGTTGTAGATCTCTGAAAATTTTGTTTGTATGTGTACCTATATAGTTGGCTCCAAATTGAGAGATGATATACTTTTGGACCCGATAGATGGCGCTGTTGCCGATCCAGAGTTGCCACCATTTTTCGAAACAATTTCTCCTGACTATCCCTGACCAATTTTTAAGTTCTTCCTGACCATTTTTTACAAATACATATACCAAAAAATAGTTTTGTACAAGCATGTATTACACATTATTTTTAACGATTATGTAGATATGTATTTTAATGATTGTGTTCTCCGAAATTGCAAAACTTACCAGCCCGTTTTCATAAAACGAACCATGGCGTCATGAACTATACAATAATTGATGTTTCCTCACGAACGTTTATGTACGTGTATAACGTGCCAACTTGACGCACCCACACAAACAAAAATTAACTGAACTATTTATAGACAAATCATTGAAAATTCACAATCCTTAGATTGTTTTATATAAAAAAATGTAGTTCAAAATATTCTGATTCAGCAAGACTCAGAATTTTCGTTGAAATTGCTTTGTCTGACACCGATCTGAGCAAAAGTTCAGTGCCGGCGCTTTTCGAACATATTAACAAATCAGTTTTCATTCATACGAAGTTTTGGAAATGAAATAATTAGAAAAAAAAACCGGCCAAGTCACCCGCGCACCGAAGGTTCCGTTCTTCTTTAGAGTTGAAAATTGCGAAGATTTTTTGCACATAAGGGAAACTACATGAATGTAAACGTAAGAGTAGAGAACACGCTTTACGAACGAACTGACCAAGAGGATGTTTGTGCACAACAATCAACAATATGTGTGGATGAGAATGAGTATCCATTGGAAAAGTTCCAACGGAATAAAAACGATTAAGAGAACAAGGTTTAATGAATGAATAATTAGAGAATGGAGGTGACCGAGAGCACAAACATTAGTATGGCCGAGGACGTGGACTCTGGACTGTGGAGTGTGGAATCTGGTATTTGGATCGAGTGTGGTGTCGGTGTGTGAATGAGAATGAGTAGAGTTGAGTATTCATTGAAAATTCCAATTGGGATCGATTAAGAAAAAATCTTTAATGAAATAAGGAGCGTACTTTATATAGTGATTAACAGTTTTTTGTAAATATCTTTTAAAATATTAATGTTTCCGCAAAACAGTCTTCGGCACATACATATATAGCTACGAGCATGATCTACAAAAAAGGTTTACATTGATTTTTTTGTAAATCAAGAAATAAACAGCTTTTTGTGCGAACGAAAATATTTTTTTTTCACCAAATTACTAATCACTCTAAAACCAGTCACTACCATTGGTATTTGTCGTTTTACTAGAGGTTATACCTGATGGTGTGTGCAAATTTCAGCCTTCTACGTCAGTTAGTTTCTGAGGTAGACCAGGTACAAAATTGGTCTAGTGGTTACGAAACCTTAAAAAGACTGTCTTCGAAGCGCTGCTAAGCCCTGATAAAAGTAAGAAATCTTCTGCCAATAACATTATTTCTCTTATTAGAAAAGCAGAAAATTTACTAGACTAAAACTATTCCGGTAATAGCACAAAAGATGTGGTGTTTAGAATTTAGATCGAGTAAGAGTCTTTGATTAGGTTTTGCTCTTTAGTACGTCTTTCGAAATATAACTGTAGGCAAACATAAATACTTGCAACATGGAACAAAATATGAAATGTTGTTACACTTTAAGTACAATCTAGTTTCTATGGGAAATATCGGGAAATTTTAAATACAAGTGTTTGGTACAAGCAAGTTCGAATCCGCACCGAAAAATCAGGAAGGTCTGTAAAAGGAACATTTTTGGGCAAACGTGTAGGCAAAGCTCAGAGTAAATAATTTTCTTTCATTAGGTGCCGTATTTAAAAAAAATTAACATTTGGAATATTAATTGACCCCTTAATACCCTGACTTCCCCTGACTTTTCCTGGCTAAATGTTTGTTCCCTGACTTTCCAGAACAGTTGCAACCATGCACTCAACCGAATTGAATGAAATTTTGGTTGGCTCCAAATTGAAAGATGATATACCTACTTTTGGACTTGATAGGTGGCGCTATTGCCGATCTCCTAAACCACTCAACCGATTTCAATGAAATTTTTTGGATGTGTATTGTTGGTTCCAGCTTGAGACACGTGGTCGAAGTCGCAGGTAAAATGCAGTCTTCCATACACGATGAATTTTAAAATTACCTGAGTCTCAGATCACATTAAAGTTTCCTCCACCAATACTTTTGGACCCGACAGGTGGCGCTGTTGTCAAACTCCGAAACAACTCAACCGATTTCAATGAAATTTTGTGGATGGGTACGGTGAAAGTATAGTTTTGGACCTAATATACGAAAGGTACGGGCAAAACCGTTTGGGTACAGCTGTATATGTATGTGCACTCATAACTCGGGAATGGATAGTTCGATTTTTAAGATTTTGGGTATGCTACTTTTTGCCATGAAAACAAAGCTTTAAGGGGATTAGATTGGGGATAGAAGTTTGTATGGAGAAAACAATCTTGAATTTCCATGTTGCTCACATAGTCAATTGTATTTGGCATGTTCACGTGTTTGCACACACACCTTCCGCTTTGTACGTCGTGTACCGCATGCAATTTAGTGAAAAAGCGGAAGTTTGGCCGATACGTCAATCATTGCGGTTTGATTGAAACACATCGACCTTTCTATACTTGAGTTATTTCTATTGAATTTAAAATATAACTTATGAATAAAGAATTTGAATTGACCGAAATACATAAAGCAGCATGTGCATTGTGCATGGTCGGAGTTATTATTTTCATTACATTAACGAATTTGTGCGGAACTAAATTCGCCGGGTCAGCTAGTATTTCAAATAAAATGTCGATATTTAAGTAACCATTGATGAAATGGTATGAAATTAGAATTCTGCGATGACAACAATTGTAATAGATTCTAAATAAGTTGTGGCAATAGGAAATGTGGAGGTCTAGTTGTTTATTGGTACCGTTTATACTAAAGCTGCCAACCAACTAATAGTCGACACCAGTGTTTGATTATTAGTATGGCCGTATGAATTCAAATAAACATAATATTGTTTGGAGTAAAAGTAAATTAAAAAGAAAGACTCGCACGTTGACGAAGTCGCAGGTAAATTGCAGTCTTTCATACACGATGAATTTTAAAATTACCTGAGTCTCGGATCATATTAAAGTTTCCTCCACCAAAATCATCACGGTTTCGTGGGCCACCTCTGTCTTTAATGTCATAAGGTCCAGGTCGGTTACCAGACTGTCTTCGCATTTCTGCCAACGAGCTTCGAAATATTTCAATATATCTAAAATGAATAAATGTTAGATTAGGTATTACTCATAGATTAATTAACAAACAGATACCTAATTGAAAGTGTACGGATAATAATTTCTCGAATCTAACTCTACCAGCTTTTTAAGTACTTTTTACATAAGGCTATGTAGAAAAAAAAAACAGCTTAAGAACATCAGATAAAATTATAGCGAAGCCTGAACATAAGCCAACCAAACAGCTTTCGCAAACACGACGTCCTAAATAAAAATACGTACAAACATTGCGATCCTAAATAACCTTTGATTTCTCAAGATTATTATTATTTATTAACTTAAATTTCCAAAAAAAAAAAAAAAAATATTAAAAGACATGAATTACAGAGATATATTGTACATATCTAAAGAGGTGTTATTTTGGTATTCAAAGAAAAATCTCATTTTTTGAGATAAATGATCGGATGTTTATTTCATAATAAAGAGGAAGGTATGCCGTTAATAATGAAAAACAACATTAGCCAAATGGCCACCACGACCACGCATACACACCATTTCCTTTTCATGAAATTTTCCATAGCCCACCGCAAAGTGGCTGCCCTATGTCCTCGATAGCCTCACGAATTTTGTCTTTGAGGTCTTGAATCGACGCTGGGCTGTTGGCGTAGACCTTATCTTTCACGTGGCCCCAAAGGAAGAAGTCGCAAGGTGTTAAATCACAAGATCTCAGTGACCAATTGTGATCACCTCTTCGGGATATAACACGGACCGGAAACTTTTCCCGTAAAAGATCAATGCTTTCGTTGCTTGTGTGGCACGAAGCGCCGTCTTATTGATAGTAAACGTTGTCCAGATCATTACTATCCAACTCCGACCATAAAAAATCATTAATCATCTCTTGATAGCGCCCATTCACCGTAACTGTTGATCCAACTTCATTTTCGAAAAAGTAAGGTCCAATGACCCCGCCGGACCATAAACCATAAACAGTCACACGTTGGGGATGGAGAGGCTTCTCAGCAATAACTCTTGGGTTTTCCGAGCCCCAGATGCTACAATTTTGGTCCGACAAGGTGCTTTTCGACGACCAAAAAATGCTTTAGTTCTGCGAACTGTGACTGCAAGATTTTCACCATTTTTGTAGTGAATTTTAATAATTTCAATGCGTTGTTGAAGCGTGTATCGTTCCATTTTTAGTAATGGCGTAGTTTCTACTTGTCAAATATCAAAGAATAAAAGCTTCAAAAGCAACAGCTACCGAAATAGCGGGTCATTCACAATAACACCTCTTTAGTACTCTTTAGAGACGATGTTCATTTTGTAAGTTAAGTTGACAATGTTGCATATGAGCGATATTTACTCTTTATCACAACTTAAGCCTTGGCTTCGTATAAATACGATGTTGCAAAGATAATTCCACTGGAAAGGAAAGGAAGACAAATTTTTCATCATTCTCTGACAAAGCATTCCGTGAGTTTTGAAAGAAGTTCCCTAAAAAGGAAGTCTTACGAGACAAAGAGATAACTGTATTAATGTAATTTTGAGAAACAATCTGAACTGCGATGCTCAAATATGCAGTCTTCTCCGATAGTTTCAGTTTGTCAAATATATCGAATATAATAATCAGATAACCAAAATAAAACGAAATCATCATTCAATTGTTATCTCAGTCTGACATTTCACTTGCAGTGTCGGTGGTTTTACCATTTCAATCAAATTTGCCTACTTTTTTGTTTTCAATATATTTTTTTTTTAGAAAATTAAGTTAAATAGTGGAAAAAGTTTTCAGATCTTGATTCGTGATCTCGATGAAAAGTATGATCACATGTTGTTGTTGCAATTGCATTTAAATCGTTTGTCTTTCTAAATGGATCATAGCTAACGCTCGTATCTTTTTTCAGGCCAAAAACAGTATATTTCACCAACAAATTTAAAAAAAAAAACTGTATTTTGCGCAGTATACATTTTATTCAATGAAAATTGACAAAGATTGAAAATTAACCAACGAGCAATTCATTTCCATCATATGAATCGTGTTCGTTTTCCATTTCTATATTTCCTTCTGTGATTGTTGTTTTCTATTTGTCCTTTGAAGCGATTCCCTCTTTGTTTTGAGGTAATCAAAGAAATCAACGCATGAATATCTAAATTAACATTACGCGGTATTCAGTTCTTTATAGATACGAGCATTTATCATACCCTGAAAAAAAAAACAGTATTCTAGTTCTAAGAAAAAAGTCTGGTGTGTAAGGTATCTGAAGTTTGCATGAGCTTCCTCTTGCAGAATAGCGTGAATTTCGTGATGAATAACTATTATTCACAGAATTGAATATTTCCACGTGAAAGCCTTCGTGAACTGCAGTAGTATAGCCGAGAGTTCTCACATGCCCATATATATTTTTTTTTAACATTTTGGTTTTCAGCGGCCTAGTTTCTATATTTTTATGAAGTCGACTTAAATACCTTCTTTCCAAAGTGTTTTTCAATACATATATAATGCTATGGGTCTAAAAGAGCATATAGCATTTAGCGCAAACGTAAAAAAAAAAACCATGTACTGGATGTTTAGTTAATGATGAAAGGACAATGTACCACATCACATAGCGAATAGGACTGTTTTCTTGGTCTCCGAACAAACAAGAAGAATTCCCAAGAAAATTATGAAGAAAATTCATTTTCCCATACATTTTGTATGGAGCGATCTTACGACGCCATCTTCATTATAGACAATTTTTGTGACATTTTTTTTTTGTTTTTGATTTTATTGCATCTTTTATACAGTTGAAGTAAAAATTAAATATTAAAAGTTTAAACGCGGACAAAATAGTTTTTGAAAAGTAAATTTAAGTAAGGCCAAGACGCGTAAATATCGGCCGACGAACAAGGCAAGCAAGTCTACAACAAATATATCAACGAAGCCAAACTGAAGAAGAACGCAAGGCACATAGAGAAGTCGACAGAATGGGAATGGGACGTCGCATAACCAGATCAGTGATGCCAACCCGAATCTAAGGTTTTGTGTCCAAACCTGAAGAAAATGATGCCTTTTTCAAAAAAATTATGACCTTTTAAAAAAAAATTATGCCGTGTTTGTGAAAAAAGGTAAAAATGTCATATTTGACTATGGTAGCACAACGAACCTTTCGTACAAGGTGAATTTGTTAACGATAGGTTATAACAACTTTTTTGTTCTCTGTAATTCAAGAAGCCCAAAGGCACAGGTTCACTTCGAACAGAAGCGCCACCTCAAATAGAAATAATTCAAAAACTGTGATTTAAAAATAAATATGTTTAAAATATAACGCGGTTCCCCATCACAACGTCATAGTGTAAAGCGGGCCAAGACTTGTTAAATATTGTGATAAATTTAAAATTTGAAGAGTAGCGTCAGAAAAAAGCATTTTTTTTCGTTCATCGCCTTTTTTTGAGACTTTTTAAAACTAAATTGATAGAAATCTTAAAAATAATTTAAAACGAATGTTTAGTTAATGTTTATAGTTTATACAAGAAATGAAAATCAAGGCTTAACGGTGTTCATTTTAAAATTTGTCATTTGAAAACGAATTGTATCTACTGTTTTGTAGCAGTTTCTAGTTCACCCGAAGAACAATCTTAAAGACATATAATTCTAATGTGATTTGTTTGTTTTGGTTTTATTTATAAAAGAAAATTTGTGTGAGAATATGATCGATTTACAGTCTATATTAAATTGTAAAACTAAAACTTAAATATATAACCTTTCTTTAACACTAATGGAGATTGTTGCAAAATTCTGCTACTCTGCGAAGTGCCTTTTCAAACAAACAAAAAAAAAAAAAAAAAAAACCCCAAGTGCGAGTGTCACTCGCGCACCAAAGGTTCCGTACTTCTTAAGAGCAGCGTTGCCGTTTGGCCCCTTTTTGAGCATCAGGACCCTTGGCCACCACTTTTTGATAAATGATCAAAATGACCCCTTTTTAAGTTTAAGTAAGATTTTAATTGTTTATTGAACGAAAATGAATGCAAACACATGAAAAGAAAGAAAAAGTGTTTCGTATGAATAAATTTGTTTTTTGTTAAAAATAAATGTCTAAATTCTGTGAGTATTTTATGTGAAGGCCCCTTTTTTCGGCTCGGGCCCCTTTTAAATCCCCTTTTTGATATTTTTCAGCGGCAACGCTGCTTTGGAGTTGGAAATTGCGAAGATTTTTGCATATAAGGTAAACTACATGTATTCTTCTTTAAAGAGCTGGTTCAACAGCGAAACCGAACGAAAACGATTGAAACGATTGAAAATGAGAAAACGAAAAAAAAAAAACAATGTCTAAAGCAACGTTATATTATGAAAATTCTTACAGCTAAGACAAGTGTTACCTCGGTGACAGACCAACAAAGAAAGAGACCGTGCACTCGGTAAATATGTTTGTCATATAAAAAAACTGAGAATGAATATAAAGGGTGATTTTTTAGCTGGTTTGGTTTTGGCAACACTGGTTTTGACAGCTGACGTGTGATTAGTACCTTGTGTCACTGTCAAACAGCTTCAGTTTGGTTTGCAATTTAACCATGGATCGTCTTACAAATGAACAACGCTTGCAAATTATTGAATTTTACTATCAAAATTCGTGCTCGGTTCGAAATGTTCATCGCGCGCTGCTTCCATTTTATGATCGGCATTCTCGACCTTCTGAGCAGTCTATTCGGAAGATTGTGACCAAATTTCGCACCAAATTTACTTTGTTGGACATTAAACCACCAACACGTTTACGTACTGTGCGTAGTGAAGAAAATATTGCGGCCGTATCAGCTAGTGTGACAGAAGACCGCGAAATGTCGATTCGGCGCCGTTCCCAGCAGTTAGGCCTTTGTTACAGCACTACGTGGAAAATTTTGCGGAAGGATTTGGGCGTGAAGCCTTTTAAGATACAGCTGGTGCAAGAACTAAAGCCAGCCGACCTACCACAACGAATGGGCTCTTGGAAAGCTGGCCGAGGATCCGCTTTTTTATCGAAAAATTGTGTTCAGCGATGAGGCTCATTTTTGGTTGAATGGGTACGTAAATAAGCAAAATTGCCGCATTTGGAGTGAAGATCAGCCAGAAGCATTGCAACAGCTACCAATGCATCCCGAAAAAGCCACTGTTTGGTGCGGTTTATGGGCCGGCGGCATTATTGGGCCATATTTCTTCAAAGATGATGCGAATCGCAGCGTTACTGTCAATGGTGAACGCTACCGAGCGATGATAACAAACTTTTTTTTGCCCGAAATGGAAGTTCTTGACTTGCATGATATGTGGTTTCAACAAGACGGTGCCACATGCCACACAGCACGCGAAACAATGGCGCAATTGCGAGGCGAGTTTGGTGAACAGTTAATTTCACGTTTCGGGCCGGTCAATTGGCCGCCTAGATCGTGAGATTTGACACCATTAGATTATTTTTTGTGGGGGTATGCCAAGGCTAATGTGTATAGGGACAAGCCCGCTTCGATTGACGCACTGGTAGCCAACATCCATGCATTCATTCGTGAGATACCGGCCGATATGTGTGAAAGAGTATGCCAAAATTGGACTCAGCGGATGGGCTACCTGAGACGTAGCCGCGGTCAACATTTGCATGAAATTATCTTTAAACATTAAATTGCAAGGTTCAAACTATCGATTCAAATAAATATTTCATTCATTTTTTCGAATTTTTTGTGTTTTTTTTTTAAAAAAAGTTCTAAACCTCTTAAAAAATCACCCTTTATAAAGAGAGAACGATAACAGTGGTACACTTGGTTTCCATAGGGCAAATAGTGAAAAATTGGTAATAATTAGCTAAAATAACAAACATCGAATGAAACAACTTATAACAACTATACATAATAATGAAACAAAAAAAGGAAATATTTATAAATCCTAAACACTACATGATAAAATGACCGAGAAGATGTTTGTGCACAACAATCAACAACAATATGTGTGGATTAGGATGAGTATCCAATGGAAAAGTTCCAATGGAAGGAAAACGATTAAGAGAAGACGGTTTAATGAATGGAGAATTAGAGAATGGAGATGACCGAGAGCACAAACACTAGTGTGGCTGAGGATGTGGACTCTGGACTGTGGAATCTGGTATTTGGATTGAGTGTGGAGTCGGTGTGTGAATGAGAATGAGTAGAGTTAAATATTCATTGAAAATTCCAACTGGGATCGATTAAGAGAAAATGTTTAATGAAATCGAGCTAAACAATTTAAAATTGAAATTGAAAGTCGGATTAGTTATAATATTGTAGAGCAACATCAATGTTCCGAAACTTTTTTAATGGATCGCGTTCGATTTAATTACTAAGAATCTCAAATCAAATGTAATGCAGCGACGATTTTGATTGGGAAATTCTCATTCTCATTTCTCGGATTCCGCTTAATCCGAATGATTTGCCATTGGTATTTAAGCGTCTTCAATTTCCCGTTCGTCTCACTATGATAAATACTAAGTCGCAAGGACAATCGCTAAATATTTGTGGCATCAATATTGAATTCCCATGTTCCTCAATTGTGTGTGGCGTGCTCACGAGTAAGAAAACATTTCGGTTTGTGCGTCGTGTACCGTAAAGCACTTTAGTGAAAAAGCGGAAGGTTGGCGGGTACGTGAATCATTGCGGTTTGATTGAAACACATCGACATTACTATACTTCAGTTATTTCTATTGGCCCTTAGCAATAAAACAGTTTAGATACGACTTTTCTCAACAATTTAACTCTGTTTAAATTAGAAAAAAAAGTACATAAAGTTAGGAAATAGTTATTTAATAATCAATCAAGTGGCATTTTTTCAAAGTAGACAAATCACAATCGGTTTTACTTTTTCGAATTTTCCCTTTCTTTCTAAGTCAAATCAAATCATTTTGTTTATTTAATTCAGATTAACGACAACTTGAAGCTGGCCTCTGGTGAAAAAACAAAATTTAGTCACAATAGCTAGCAGAAGTTGACCTTTGTTAAATTTGTTTCATTTCTTTGAAATGCTTGGTGGAATTTAGGGGTCACTAGCATTTTGTTATTTTTTTGTTTTTCTATTTCTAAGGGCCGTATTTAACATAACTTTGGAATAAAGAATTTGAACTGACCGAATTACATAAAGTAGCATGCGCATTGTGCATGCTCGAAGTTATTATTTGCATTACATTAACGAATTTGGGTCGATCGAAGTTCGCTGGGTCAGCAGCGTAAGCTGCAAATGGTTAAAAATGTGAGTGGTGTATTTTTATACCTTAAACGATATCGAACAACGGAACTCCCCATCTTTTGGATTTTGTTGAGCACAACAGTGTAAAACAATTTACTTGAAAAAATCATCTAGGACACCAACGTTGTGTATACCTTACGCCATACTTTATCATACTTTATCAACAATTAAATCTTATAAATATCCGAATGCAAATAATTAATAGGGGCGGACTGGAGAGATGGAAGAGGAAAAAGGAAGGAGCTACGAATTCTGTAGTGCGGGTGCATGCCTTGCTGTCTCAGTATATGCTCGTCGGAGAGTGGGTTCTTGAACACAAGTACCGAAGGAAAAATTTACCACTACATACAAATTTGAATGGCTTTTCAAGATAACTATTAGGAACAACGCTAAAATTAGGAATACCACCTACCACCTGAGGAGTAGATGTTCGTCCTCATTGTGGGTCAATACCCTCCCTGCCATGTGTAGGTTACCGCCGGAATACCTACCCGACACCCAAAAGAATTCCCCGTGCTTTACTATGCTCTGAACTCCCTACACCAACACCATCCCAATGAGACACATTCAAACTTTAGTCCATTGTTTTATTTGATCACGAAGTTACTATAATATTGATATTCACTTGTGGTTTCATTCATTTTCTTGACATTACGGTTTAATTTATAGCTTAATTCCAAGACAATCGATTATAGTTAAAATTTACAAAATTTAAATACTTCAATAAAGGTAGTTTTGAATTAAGGTTTAGGTGTAGTGTTGGCGAGTATGTGTCGGTAAAGAACCAAATTCAGGATGAAACAAACAAAATAAAGAAAATAAAAAAAAAAAAGATTATGCTAGCCAAAAAAAAGAGACAATGGGGTTTTTTCCCTACTCCCACAAAAAATTTTATATTACGGTTATTAAACAACCGGGTCTTTTCTATAGAAGGAAAAACAAACAAAAAACACAGACGCACCAGAAATCTACACTTACATTAGCATTAATAGATTATTATAGATATTGTTTTTTTATTTTTACAAGATCAAAAATAAAGACATTCACAAACACTTTTAGTTACACCAGCTGCAATGGGGTAGTTTAACTCAGCTAACTTGCGATCACTGGTTCAATATCTGTACAGGGCGATATGGTGATTTAAAAGGCACACCCGAAATTTTGAGATTTTGCTATGTAATCCTTTTTCCCCACGGAGTGAATTCGGCGAACTGTTTGTGCGGGGAGACACCGTGGAAATAACTGGTATAAATTGTATCGTTTGGATTATGTGAGAGAGTTACTTTAACTCCATTTAAAGTTAAAAATTATGACCCGCATTTAATTTATTAACAAAGTATGTCCCTTTTACCCACGGCACGTGGTCCCTGGCCCCAAAGGCACGTGATGTAGGCTATTTTTTTTCGCGGATAGAATATCGTCTTTTCTGTGCTCGCGACCGCACTTATTAGCTACTCCAGAAGAACTGACTGATTTCGTCACGTCACCCAAATCTAAAAAAAACAGATGATACGTTTACTGCCGCTAAGTAAACGCAACCTGTGGTAACCCGCGCGACTCTTTTGCGTGACCTGTCCCGTGCCAAGAACTTGGGTAAGTGGTTTTATCACGCCGGCACAGAGCTTCGCATTTCTCGCCCCCATGGCCTGATACACCACTCCGGATACCCTTATCCATCCTCCTATTTCTCTCTACGTCAATTCAAGTGGCAAATGCAAAAGCAAGCAACCAGAGAAAATTGGGGAAATGGTAAATCGGTGCAGCGAGTGGAGGGTTTTGGATTGTTTTTTTTCCCTTCCCCTTTTTTTTTTTGGTAGCGGCACGGAAGTAAATAAAGGCATAACGCTCTTGTGGTTGCTGAGTCTGAGCCACCAATGAAGTTTACTTCTCAGCCGAAGTTACTACCGCCGAAAACAAGACAACAAAATTGCACAATCCCGCCGCTACATAGGCCTGGACGCAAAAGCCTTATTTTCAATCATTCTCCTAATAAAGAAGCGAAAAATACACTGACTTTATACCAACAACGAGATCTACAAGACCCTATACGTAAACATCGCCTAAGAACTTAACCCTGAGCTGGAAACTCCTCTTAACCGACGCCTCCAAACTGACAGCAAAAGCAAGCAAACTGCATCATTTGCAGTTGTCGAGGAAAATTGTTCCGTGCTCTCTAAAGGATTTTTTACAAATTTCACGTCAATATTGACAGCAGAAGCATATACCTACATACTAAAAAAAAAAAAAACAAAGTATGTGATATTTTCAGACGGTCTATCAACAATATCCGCTGTGAAAAACATCACGAACTCCCCCGCAATCGTTGAAAAAAATACGAGGCCTCCTAATAAAAAACAAAGAAACACTGAATATTGTCTGGGTCCCTGGCCACATTGGGATCAAAGGCAATGAAGCAGCCGACACAGCAGCTAATGCAGCAATAACAGAACCCTCAATAACCTTCTACCAATACTACAAAAATACATCAAAACTCATCACCTGGAAAACTGGAAATGTAAAAGGGACAATGCTTGGACATATCACACATAAAAAAGTTTAATCCCAACGGCGTCGAAGCAATCTACTCCAACAATATCCCACCAAAAAAATTTAAAATATACACAAGACTCAGGCTTTGTCATTCTTATATTTATTACCCACAAACACCTCTACAACAGGGAAACTCCCCCATCATGTCATCTATGTGACGAACGACCCATCCTCACCATGGCACTCCTGCTATCCTGCAAGAACATAGTAAACATAGTCTGCAACATCACAACCGACCACAAACTCTCCTATCTTTTATACAATTTAAAAAAACAAGCAACGTATATAAAATTATTTGTCAGCTTAAACTTGAAGACTCCATATAAGACAAAACGCCTTTTCCCCTATCTTATGACACCAGTCGAAAGCCCTGGCAGATAATAATAATGTTAATAAAGTTATAATAATAATTCACTGACTTTAATACAAAAAGAAAACTAAATGTTATTTTCAACAACATAACTCGATTCCACTTCCCCAAGCACGTGCATACCAAACGTCAATGGAATTTTGTCCCAACTGAAATAAAGGGTTTTCCAATGAGAGGTGTTATTGTGAATGACCCGCTATTTCGGTAGCTGCCACTTTTAAAGCTTTTATTATTTGACATTTGACAAGTAGAAACTACGCCATTACTAAAAATGGAACGATACAAAAATGGTGAAAATCTCGCAGTCACAGTTCGCAAAACTAAAGCATTTTTTGGTCGTCGTGAAGCACCTTGTCGGACCGCAATACAGAAATTGGTGGAAAAATTCGAGCTGTTGGGACTAGTAAGTGATGTGAAGAATAAAACCCGTGCACGTCGCTCAAGAACAACTGAGAATATTGCTGCTGCATTCCAAAGTGTTGAAGAAAACCCAGGTTTGTCCATTCCTCGTCGTTCTTTGGAATTGGGCATTCCACAAACGTCATTACACCGTATTTTGCATAAAGACTTGGGTCTTAAGGCTTATAAAGGTCAGTTAACACAAGAACTCAAGCCGGTCGACCATCAACAACGTCGTGTCTTTGCTGATTCCATCGAAAAATCTTCTTGACTGATGAGGCCCATTTCCACCTCGGTGGCTACGTCAACAAGCACAATTTCGCATCTGGGGCTCGGAAAACCCAAGAGTTATTGTTGAGAAGCCTCTCTATCCTCAACGTGTGACTGTTTGATGCTTTTTATGGTCCGGCGGGGTCATTGGACCTTACTTTTTCGAAAATGAGGTTGGATCAACAGTTACGGTGAATGGATTGCCCTATCGAGTGATGATTAATGATTTTTTAATGGTCGGAGTTGGATGAAATAAACATCCGATCATTTATCTCAAAAAGTGTCATTTTTCTTTGAATACCAAAATAACACCTCTTATTGGAAAACCCTTTAGTACTAATCAATATTTGTCTTAAAGGGTGACCGAAACAGCCTACTCTCGCCTATATCCTCCGACCAAGATTTGGTTTTGGATAGACGAAGGGTGACCGAAGTAGTCTACCCCCTGCTTATAGTCTCTAAAAAGGAGAGCGGTGAGGTCAGAACAGGTGATTGAATCAATGGAACCTACTGCTTGGAGCGAAAGCGTGTTGTTGCTCACTGAAGAAATGTAGAGTTTGTAATGTAAATCCATGCGAGACAAGTCGCTCAGGTCATCGAAGAAGTAACCTCCTGTCCTAAGTTGGCATAGCGCAAAGTGACAAGAGCAAAGGATTGTGAGCAGTGGTTTCTTCTTTCTCCTTATCTCTACAGCTCCTGCAAAAATTGTTGTAGGGTTCTCCCATATGGGCGTGCCTACCTATAAAAAGTGTTCTGTTAATGGTCCGTTTATACGGAGTTGTTTCTGTTCCTAGTTATAGAGAGAAGTCTTTGGGTTCTTTTGGCATCTAGTTTCGGCCAAATCTGTCTAGATAGATATCTGCTTTTGATACTATTTAACCTAATATTAGCGACATTTTGAAGCCTCTTGGATAAGGAAGAATTTCAAAGATTACAGTGGAGCGTGCGCCACACTTATACAGTTGCCCAGAATGTCACTGTAATCTGGAACACATCACAGGGTGGCCGCACCAACTTTTAACTGGTTGTTGCTGTATTCAGGCCTTTAATGGCAGCCTGACTGTCTATAGAAAAAATTTACTGTCATTTTCTCATTCAGAGCTTTTCTTGCAAGCTAGTCTGGCTGAGAACATAATGCGAACAGTCCGTGTATTATAACAAATAATGTGTATGTATAAAAGTGGTTTTTATTTCATGCTCACCTATGACCAATTTTTTCCCTATTTCGAAGCAATGCTTGTTCCGTATCATCAACCGTTTCGAATTGAACGTAAGCTTCTCCTGTTGCTCTTCCTCTCCTATCCATTACAATCAGAATTCCCTCGCGATTACGCTTCAAGTTCAAACCTAGAAATATATAATAAACAAAATATATATATATATATTCATTCATTCATTATGACTCGGTGTCATTTAGGTTAAATAATTTACCTTGGTATATATAATTTCTGACTTATTTGTGAGTGTTAAAAAGAAAATTTTACCAAACTTAAATCTTGAAACACAGATTTCTTAAATTTAACACTTTTAATCAGTTGCGGAAATAAGAAAATTGTTTATTTATTATTATTCATCAACAAACTAAGCTAACAGACTTAAAATATAAATTAAAACACAAAACAATACATAATTTAAGAAAACATATTTCTTTGAAAGCATTTCTAATAAATTACTTTTTAATCGCTCGAGATATAAACAAATTCATGTCTACTAAGGATGTAGGAATCGGCTCCTTCGGACATAGGACTTAGGACTTAGAACACAGGACTATACTAGGTTAGACGAATTGTCGAAAACTCGACAACACACAGTTGTTAAGTGTTAAATGAAATTTCCAACAAAAAATATATAATTTGTTGACAAATGAAAGTAAGTTATTTCTTTATTAGCAGAAAATTGATTTATATCATTACAATTTTTGTTAATTTTTTGACAATTAGGCAGTATAGAAAAACGGGTAGTGTCGCCACAACAACAGAATTATTTACAATTTTTAATTTTAATTCTTTGGGTGTTCGGGTGAAATTGAAAGTCGGCTATAATTTTATTGCGCAACCTCAATCCAAAGAAACTTTGTAACGGATCACGTTTAATTTAATTGTGAAGAATCTCAAATCAAATGTCATGCAAGCGTTGTTTTTGAGGGGAGAATTCAAAGGCAACATTCGTGGCATCAATCATAAATTCCCATGTTTCTCGCGTGGTCAATTGTATGTGGCGTTCTAACGTGTAACTTTACGCTTTGTATGTCGTGTAACATAAAGCACTTTAGTGAAAAAGGGAAGGTTGACCGACAAGTTTGCCGACAATCATTGCGAGTTGATTGAAACACATCGATATTGCTATACTTCAGTTACATATTTCTATTGTATGAGTATTGTACGTTTTGAATAAAGAATCACATAAAGCTGCGTGTGAATTGTGTATGCTCGGAATTATTATTTTCATTACATTACCGAATTAGGGCGAAACAAAGTTCGCCGGGTCAGCTAGAAAATATATAAAACGCTATGGGGAAATTGACCATACTCCCTTATTTCGAAACTTTAAGCCTGATCCGGAGGCAGTTATACTATTCCAATTGCATTAATAATTTATGATTCAACTTGGTCAAAAAAAAAAGGTGAGTTTGACTGGGTGACGATTTGTTTCGGATATACGAAGGGTGACCGAAGCAGTCTACCACTCGATTGTAATCTACAAACAGCCCGTCTAAGAGATGCGGGTGGTGCGGGCATTAGTCGCTGAGTATTATATGGAAAATCATTGAAGCCATTTGGTCTTTGTAATGAATTTGCTGATACAGCGTATGTCTATGTGAAACAAGTTATTGAGGTCACCGAAGAAGTAATCTCCTAAGTTAGTTTTGCACAAATCTGCAAGAGCTTGTCAGGTGCAAAGAAGATGAAGAACGGTTTCTTCTTCCTCCTCATCCATGCAGATCCTGCAAAAATCATTGTAGGGTGTTCCCAATCTGCGAGCGTGGCTACCTATCAAACAATGTCCTGTTAATGCTCCCACTACGGAGTTGAATCTGTTTCTACTTATAGAGAAAAGTCTCTGAGTCCAGCGTACGGTTCACTGTTATTGGTTGAGTGAAGGCCGCTTTCTTGTCTGGCTAGTTCGTCCGCTTTGCAGTTGCCCGGAATGTCGCTGTGACCTGGAACCCAGCACAGGGTTACTGAACATCTGCCCGCAATCTCGTTAAGAGATTCCCGGCATTGTTTTACCAACCTTGATTTGGTTGTTGGTGTATTCAGGGAATATATATACTTGACAGGAGATTTAAAGCGAGAAAATGTTAGGAAAATACACTTGTTTGTGTATTGAAGATGTGAATTTAACAGGTAAAGTGGAGGATTATCACTACCCGACATTTAAATCTTAAAGTCATCCGTAAACATCAACAAAAAACATTCAGGTAAAAACACAGTCCTCTAAGTTTATATATTTCTACAATGAGTACACGCTTGGTATCTTTGTAGTATGGCTTCTTTATTACAACTGGCTTGATTACAACTAATTGGATAAATACTTAACTTAGCGTACATATTGTTACGAAATTAAATATTGCAGAGAAACAAAACACGACAAACACCCGAAAACAGTAGGAATTATGACAGTAGAGTTTTCTAGTAGGTAGCTGAGTGTCAAACAGCTTTCGATACAGCTGGGTTATCATACAGGCAAAAATATCCAAACACTTCCTCTGAGAGAAACGTGTTATACGTGGGGAAAGTGAGTCTCTCGGAAACGAAATCAAACATTCTTTGGAAAACGAAATATATATGTACTTATTAAGATTTAAAATTAGCAGATTGCAGATAAAGAACAGCTAAAAGAAATTTGCATCGAAAATTGAAAATTTCCATAGAGAAAATTTAAAAGGACAGTGTCCACGAAACTATCGGAACCAAAAAGTTTGTACAAGATAAAAAGAAGGATAAGAGAGAAAAGAAAGGGGAATTTCGAAACCACGGAACCTAGCAAATTATCGCTAGCCATAAAGTTCCGAATTAAAATAATAAACCACAACGTTCCCAAAAATTATCCCAGTTAGGTAAAATCAACGTAGCAGGAGTTACAACCAAGGAAAATAACCGTTTAGCTGCCTGCCGCACATAAGCCCAACGGCGCAATCGGAAGCGCTGAAAAGCATCAAACAGAATGTGCAGGCTCGAAAATAGAGGTCCGAAGAAGAGAAGGGTCGAAAGAGTCGCTCTTTCTGCAATTTTGTTGCTCCCAATGTGTCCTTTGTCCAAATGGTAACTCGTGCGGGCAGCACAATGAGAAAAGGCGCGCCGAAGGTTCCTACACCGGAAGCGGATCTGGATTTGAAATCGATCCTTGTGTCATTGCACGGAAAGATCGATAATTTCCAGAAACAGTTAAATGAGCAAGCAGCTCGAATAGACGTTATCTATTCGACGCTTTTTGCCGAGTCTGCCGCGCCATAAATATGATGGGTACGCTGGATGAGGTAAACTTAAAGATCCTTGCGGTGAATGTTAATTCACTAATCCAGATCGAGAGAAGGATCAATCTTTCCAATTTGTTGAAAGCCAAAAAGCCAGATGTGCTTCTGGTTAGCGAAACTAAGCTATCCCCGAAGCACAAATTGGGCTATAGAACTTATTGTGTAGTTAGAAGAGACCGGCCCAACTCCACACAGGGAGGTGGTGTCGCTTTCTTAGTACGTAAAGGCTTGGGCCATAAGGTCATGTATCATGAAAATCAATTTCCAAAAATCGGAAACAATACGCTCTCCCGTGTCGGTGCGCTACTTACGTATCATCCTCTTTAGTTTTAAGCTAGATTAAGTTTGTAGGTTAAAATTTAAATTAGGGGGCCTTGCGAGGGGCCGGGCTAGCCAACTTGAAAAAGTGCTTCCGAGACTCGACCGACGTTCATGGCCTCGCTCGAGTCTCGGCGGCACGGGTGAACCCTTGTTGGTTGTTGGTATTTTTTTTTAATAAATAGCTCGACAAGGAGTATATAGAATTGGAAATGGATGAAATCAGAGAGAATTGAATTTTTGAAGTAAGTTATTTTCCAAGAACAGCTGTTTTTTTGTGACATTTATCCACAGAGCTCCCCATGTCAAAATTTAGCTAGGACTTTAGCTAATGTTTGGAGAGAAAAATTGGAGACCAGATAAAATTTAATTTAGCTCGAGCAGCGTACTAAGCTCAAATAAGAAAGTAGAGTAAAACATGTGATAACGATAAATCAAGCTCGAAGAATCAGTTTTAAATAAAATGGGTTATTGTTTGTAATGAACCAGAAGTAATAAACAAAAAAAAAAAAAAAAAGTTTTTACCTCAACTCAAAAAACTACTATTTGCAATTCATGTGAACGTAACATATGTTTTACGAGAAAATAGTGACGTTGTTTGATTTCAGCTGATATATTATACTTAATATTATAATTCAGTACAATATTTATTCCAATTTATTTTAACATCGCTTTCTTATATAGAAAGAGTTCTTCCGCAGCGTTCGACCATCTTCCAACTCAATCCAATATGAATTAGGAGAATTTAAATGTTTGTCTTTTATTTTGCCATTTACCCAAACCTTTGAATCTCTTCACCAAATGCTGTCTCCTATGTCAAATTGATGTCTTTCTTTTGCTGTTTTATCATAATAGTCTTTATCGGTTTTATTTTTATTTTCTAAGATTGGTACAATTTGCTTTTCCTGGAACTTGCGTTCTAACAGAGCTAACCACAAACAAGTCTTTGCTTCCCTGAATTTAAAAATTAACGTTTTTGATACCTGGACCATGCGTTCTGCGAAACCATTTGACTTTGGGTACATTGGACTAGTTGTAAGAATTTGTATATCTAATTTTATACAAAACTCTTAGAACTCAAATGATTCAAACGATACATTGTCATCATTAATAATTTTGGGCAAACCATGAGTTGCATTTATGGGAAGTACAGTTTTTCTTTTCATCTGCACAGTTTCCAAATATTTTGTGTAGAAATCTGCCATGACATGGAAGTTTTTTCCATCTATTTCCATAAAATCCATTCCGATTTTATGACAAGGAATGTAAGGAATATCATGAGAAATCATGATATTATATGATATATATTTCTGGCATTCTTGCATTCCCCTGTTAAATTTTCAATATCATCACTGAGAGGCGGCCAATAAACTAATGTTCCAGCACGTGTTTTCGTTTTCTCAATACAGAGATGCGACCGATGTAACTTGTTTAAAGTATCCTCTCTCGAATGATTTTGGAACAAATATACGATCATCGAAAAATAAAAAGCTACAAACAAATCTTGCCTAAATTTCCAGTACAATCTCATACAATCTTCTAGTTTTGACTTGTTAGTTGCCCAACCCCTCAGAATAAGTTCTTAATTTTCTAAATTCAATATCTTTTTAAGTCTCTAGCTTAAATATTTTTTTTTATATCGCTTACTTTTATCGTATGTACCATTTCGTTTAATCCGTCAATTTCACCTTTCGAAATTTTCTTCACCAAAATTCCTAGTAGATAGATCTGCTACACATAAAAACATTTAAAATTTAAATCATATTTCTGAATTTTAAGCTTCATTCTTTGTAAACGGGCTGATGGAATTTTATGATAGTCTTCTGACATTATGCCCAAAAGCGGCTTATGATCAGAAATAATCTCACAAGACCTCCCATAAATGTATGGATGAAATTTTTGGCACGTAAACACTCCTGCTAAAAATTTTTCTATTTGTGCATACTGCACTTCCGCTCCAAACAAACTCCTTGATGCAAAACACACCGGTCTAGCGTTTTGCATTAGGCAGCAACCCAATCCATTTGTGATGCATCAGTCTCGATAGAAATATTCTCTTTGCAATCAAACGCCCGCAGTGCTGGTGCCTCAACTACAGCTTTTTTAATCGCTTCCAAAGATTTTGTATGACCGTCTAACCATTGAAATACTACATCTTCGGATAGTTGATTTCTAAGAGGGGTGGACATCTCTGCTAGATTTGGTTTTGCAACTCAGTCTTTGTTTTTGGGATCCCTAATCTTTCTATTGCCTTCATTCTCGTTTTATCACACTGAATTGCATTTTCTTTTATCACGTGCCCCAGAAATCTGACACTTTTCTGCCTGAACTGAACTTTTGCTTTATTGAATCTGATTCTAACTTCAGATGCCCTTTTCATAATTTGTTCTATAATTTCATCATGCTCTTCCTCATTCTCTGCTGCCACTAAAAGTCAACTATGTAAATAACTAATCCTTTAATATCCCCCATTATTTCCCAATTAATTTCTGAAATGCTTCTGGTGCAATTTTAAGCCCAAAAGGTAATCTAATAAAAATAAAAGTTCCGAAAGGAGTACTAAAAGTACAAAGCTTTCTTGAGTTTTCATCCAATTTTACCTTCAAATAGCCATCCTTAAGGTCAAAAACCGAGAATATTTTTTTGTTGACAAATTTGGTCTTTATTTCATGTCAGGATTTCATACAAATTTTCCTTAATAGATTCGCTTGGTTCTTTTGGGTTTAAACAAGTTCAAATCTTTTTATTCGGTTTTTCAAGGACCACTATGTTCGAAACCCATTCAGATGAATCATTACGTAATTTTGCCTTTTCCTTGTCCATAGTGAAACACTCTAAATCCACACATTCCACAGTCTCATGGCTAGTAATTTTATCTTTCTTCTGGACAATTTTGGGATTCCTAAACTATTTAAAAAAATACGCTGGAGTTACATTAGCATCCGCACCGGTATCAAGCTTAAATGTAATATTTGTGGATTGAATTTGAAGATTTTCGAACCATGTTGTACCCTTTTTATAAATATTATTTTCATGCAAAAAAATTGAATCAAGACAAAAACTACTGCAACTATGACCTGTTTTCTTGATTTCTGCGGATATCTCTTGAAATACTTTGCGTCGACAAACTGCCGAAAAATGATTTGCTCCTCTACAATACGCACAAGTTTTACCGTATGCTGGGCATTTTACTCTCATGTGAATCTGTTCACAAAATAAGCAAATGTTATTCCTGTAGTTTTCCTCTCTCTGACTAATTATTCGATAAGCATTTGGAGCCCTATACGTAGGAAAATTAATGCTTTTAGAATTTTGTACATCCTTCAACTTAAAACTATTGTTATAGGAATTTGTATCATATTTGTATTTATAATTACTCTCCCGATTTGTATGTTCTCCCATGATTTTCATCTGTGCACTAGATGCTTCTGATGCTCTCGCTATCTCAATCGCCTTTTCTACTGTTAATCCATCCGTCTCCAACAACTTCTTTTTTAATTTGCTATCACATATTCCATGCACAATATTATACCGTAACATTCTAGTTTTCTGCTCTTTATATCTTCATCTTTTAACCATTTTCTTAAGTTCCAAAAAAAATGTTCAAATGGTTCTCCATGTGTCTGCTTTTTGCTATGAAACAAGAAGCTTTCGTACACGTGAATTAAAGACTTAGCTTCTGATCCCAAAGCATTTAAGAAAATTGCCACTTAATTGTTTCGTCTCTTTTTGATAGTTCTGGCAGCGCCAAAAACTCAAAACTTTTGATAAAATACCCTCGGTTTTCTGAAATATTTCCGTCCAATTTTAGTTCGTCGATTTTTCGTATATAATCCATATTGGTGTTGTGGAAATTCACTCTCGTGTTTGGCGTTCTTCCACGAGTTTTTTTTCTAGTATCGGATGATGGTTAACTCGTCTTGTCATTCCCATCTGCTTTTATATACACAGCTTTGCTAATTTTACATTTAAGATAACCGTTTCGTTTGTTTTCTTTTTTTTAATAAAGATTCAAACCGTATTGCAACTGTTCTCCAATTAAAGAGTACACGCTTGGGATCTTTGTAGTATGGCTTCTCCATTACAACTGGCTTGATTACATATTACTTAATAATTCTTAGACAGGGGTGTAGAGATATTCGGCCTGGCAGTTTACGAAAAGACTCCATATTTTCGAAAAATCCCTTCACCAATAAAAAAATATAGTTGCCAGAATATTATCGCTAACTGTAGGGTTAAATGTTAATGTTGAGAAAGCCATGTTTATCTCGGGCATTAGCTACATAAATCCTCCCTTATGTGGTATTCGTTTGGGCTTCTTCAGATTTGCCCTCAGATTTCCGATTTCGTGTGCCTAATCGAACATAAAAACGCTCTTGCTCTTTTTTGTGTTGATATTCGTGCGACTTGAATATGTGTAGTCTTCGACACTTTTCTATGCACTTTCTATTCACTGGTTGAATGTTATATTAAAACATACGGAATTTCCGTCCCGATTGATTTCTTAATATTTGCACACAAATAATTTACGAAAAAAGATTCACCCGATGCAATGCTTTTCTTTGCTGTGGAAAAAATTCACGCAAATGTAAACAAACTCCACCAGATGTCAAACTCAAATGCACTTGAATTGGTAAATCTGAAGCAAATCTGAGAAAATATCTAGATTCGCAAAAGTGCTCTGAAATCTGAAAAAGATTGCTTTTTTTTTGTACCAAACGAACATAAAAATTGCTCTGAGGGCAAAAAAAGTGCTCTGAGAGCGCCCAATCGAATACCACATTAATGTCATTTTGAAGACAAGTGTTGCCCAACCCTCCAAAGTCACGGTATTCAATTTCGAAATAGGAGCAATCTAATAAGCTGTTGTTCAGCCTGAGCGTTTACAATTATAAATTAATTTTAGTAAGTTATAAATGTTTCCTAATTTAATTCGTTGCAATACAACAATGCAAATGGGTTTTTGGTCTAACAAACACAAATTTATACAAATGTATACAAAAAATTGCAAAATATTGCATTTTTGTTTTATTTCTAAACACTTGAAGCATATATTTCTGCGTTCTTCTGTTTTATCTTGTTTAAACGCTAGTTCTTGCTTTTTGATTGGTTTTCCTTTTTTAAATAGTTTGCAAAGCCACGAAAATAAATTTTATAGAAGTTTGGGATATTTCCAAGACTTTTTCGACAGCCGTCGTAAACAGAATAAAATATCTTCTGACTTTTTCCTTTTAACCTTTTTTCAACAATTTTCAGTACCGTAGATATTTGGCTGCAACCAAACCCTTATCAAACACTTTGCAAAAGGAGTTTGTTGTGATGTTTAGACCAACAATAAGTTTTGATTTGCGTCGTCAGCCTACGAATAAATAAAAGCATTCAAATAAACTGTGTTCCGTTTATTGAATAATTTGAAAGGGATTTTATTACGACACAATTGCACTCATAAAATATTCGTGAAGTTGACTAGAAAACAATTGAAAGCGCACTAGAAAACAATTGAAAGCGTACTATAAAAAGTACCGAAAATAATGTCCGATCGAACGATAGGGCATTACTGATTTGCATATATGATGTTTGACAGATCAGCGGATATTTTGTGCATTTCCTATTTTTTGTTTTGTTTTTCGCTTATAATAAGCCTCAAAAAGCCTTTGAAAGATATCTGTTGCGCAAATTTAATTGCAATTTATGTATTCTTTTTTTTGGAATAAAATCCTCGTTGCGAAAGAAACCTTTGACCTTGTTTTTCACGAAAACAAATTATGAAATTTGAACTCTGCAATGACAAAAACTGTAATGGATTTAAAGAAAGTTGTCGCACTAGTAAATGTGGAGGTCTAATTGTCTATTGGTACCGTTTCACAAATGCTGTACATCTTTACTAAAGCTGACATCCAACTAATTGTCGAATTTAGTGCTTGATTATTAGTAAGGCCGATTGTAGAGTTGGCACAGGGTGTAGCGTCCTACAGATGTGCTTATACTAAAATACTGAACATAATCACTACAATATAAGCAGCAAGTCTCATCAAATCCCGCGGAAATGTCCACCACGGCTGCTGAAAAGCTTACAGCCTCGCTTGGCACTGATGAACCCTTGTGGGCCCATGGATCAGGATGGTGACCAATCGATTGCTCACCACCCTGATTATAGGTAATTTAGGTTAAGTAGCTTAGGTAGTTTTAAATTTTTAATTAGTTGTAAAAAAAAAAAACAATAATAAAGAATTCAAGTTTTCTAAAGTTTCTTGAAAATTAAAAAACAAAACAAATCATAGATATAGATAGATTTAAGGTCGAAAGGCAATAATTTTAAGGATATTGATAAGTTTAAAGCGCAAAAAAGAAGTAAATAAAAAATTAATTTTTGAAGTAGAAAAAAAAAAAATACATAGCAATTTGTGGTCAACTCGATAAAAAGGTTTGCTAAAATCAGTATAGATGGCATCAACCTTATCTACCTTTACTGATTTCAGAAATAATTCGTGAATACTAAAAGATTGGGTTGACCTCTTTTTAACAAAGCTATGCTGATTATTACAAAAACGGCATTTACAGTTAAAATTTCATCTTTCGGTAACTTGAGAATCAAACAATTTTGGAATAGGAGATTGCTTACATATACCTCTAGGGTTTAAATTTTATTTCTCCTACTAGAATTAAAAATGGTAACTATCAAAGAATTTTTCCAAACAAATGGGAATGTTCTAGTACGTAAAGATAAATTAAGTAAATGGCATAAAATTGTATGTAAAGGAAACGGACAGTTAAGAAACATAAGGAACCCCATATAGACCAGGGTTAAGGCTAGAATCCGAAGACGATAGTTTTAAAAGGATTGTCTTCAGAAAATTCTATATTATAAAAAGAGTGGTATGTGAACCATCAAGATAATCAAAAAAATGCTCATCTATCAATGAAATACAAGGCAGTTCGCTGTGGTGAATCGGTCGGTCATATTCGAAACTGGCGTAATGCAAACGCTCTTAAAACGTTAGCTGAATGCCTCTTCGTCGGATCAATACGGAAAACATAATAAATTTAATTTTCAAGATTTCAGATGACGGATATTTCCGAGAGAATGGTTTACGTTATTATAGTTATAATTATATCCGTGTGACTAGACGCAATAAACAAATCTAAAGTCTTCTTTCTGCATCTACCAGGATTGTGGTAATATACAGACAATGTTGATGTAGTTCTACCCATTTAAAACATTATTATATGAAAGAACTGAGTGGTCTCTATATAAATATTAGGGTGCCAGGCGTTTTTCATGAGGCATCAACACCCGGACTTGAACATCCTGAGGTCAACCCAGACAACGATACATACTACGAGTATGAATCCGAGAAGGCAGCCACAATTTATGTAAAATAGATTTAGGAAAACAAATTGTGAATACCGTTGGGCCCCTGTTGTTGAGCTAACATATTTTAATATTTATTTTTCACCACCATTTGTTGCCTAGCCTTAAGTCAAATTGTATATACCAAAAGTTGAATAAAAACAAATGTTAAAATGTAAATGTTTTTCATGAGGGTATATATAAGCTTACCATTAAAGAAGTCCTCTATCGCTTCTTCTGTAATAGCATATGGAAGTCCACGCAATTTGACTACGTTGGAAGAAACGGAACCAGGATTTTTCAGTACATGTTGGGCTTCCTCGTTTGTTGCTGAAAAAACTAAAACAAATAAAAAACACAATGTGAAACAATATTTGGATTAAAGGTAGCAAAAGTAAACAATACTAAGACGAAAACATACTCTCAATATAGCGGTGTCCGAGAGTGTTCTTATTATATTTAAAGGCCTCCTTTTCATCGTATCCACTTTCTAGTTCAACAAAAGCCTCTCCAGTGTTTTTTCCATCCCAGCGACTCAGCACCATATGTATGCCCTTTGCACCATTTACGACATTGACATCTTTTAGAAAATCTAAAATTTCTTGATGAGTAACCGACCAAGGTAATCCACGCAGTCGTATATAGCAAGACATTTTCTGAAACAGAAAAAAAAAATTTAAAGCTATGGTTGACCATAAAAACAATCTTCCAGTGTTGCAATAATTAAACAAGTTTAAAGAATTACTAAAAAATTAAAATCATACGATTGCGTTGAATTTATCAACAATGGAACTCTTTATCGCCTTCATAGAAAATAATTAGTGTAGGGTTTTCCAATTCCCGTTGACTAAAGCGAAGAAAGATTGAAATGACACATCATTTCCAAAAAAATATTGTATGTACTAGTTTCTGGCATAAGAATAGGGTTTTCTGCAGGCGATTTATTGATTGCTCGTGGCACTTCCAAAATACATACTATAGGTATACAAAGTAAGCGGAGGTGATAATCGCATTCATTTCTTCTTGTAGTACAATGGACCGGGGTTGGTCGGAGTGCTTCAGGATTGACCGTCAAAAAAACTAGATTCAAATGATTTGAAGCCTCTGTCAACGATTCAATACTTCCAGTTTGTCAAAATGGACAATGACTGTTCATTGACATCGAATGTGCAATCTGAGAGCAGTACTTTTTGCTGAATGTCACTTTTTATGTTCGTTGTGATACGAAAAAAAAAACAGTATTTTTCCGAATTCAGAGCACTTTTGCAAATCTGCATTTTTTTTCTCTGATTTGCTTAAGATTGACCTTGTACTGGTCAATTGGTTTTGAAACCTAGTGGAGTTTGTAAACATTTTCGTGAAGTTTTTCTACTGCAAAGAATGGCATTGCATCGGGTGAATCTATTTTTGTATAAATATTTAGAAATTAATCGGCACAAAAATTTCGAAACTTATAATATGCAATTTAACCAGTGAATGAATGAAAACGCGCACAATAGTATCGAAGGCTACACATATTCGAATCGAACGAATATCATCACAAAAAAGAGCAAATGACGTTTTTATGTTATCTATGCGAAGTTGAAGAACCCAATCGAATACCACATTACAGAAATAAAAAGCATCTAAATGCCACCTTAAAATCTGTAATAAGAGCATGAATCAATTTAATACCGAAACAAGACAAGCTACAAGCTAAGATATTACATATAGGCCAGTATCGCTAACACCAATTATGACAAAGGCATTCCAGAAATCTATACTGACGAGGATTAGAAAAATAAAAGAAAATGTAAGACTAATCTGCAATAATTAGCAGAGATTAAGAAATTACCATTTCAAGACACCTATCGAATGTGGATTGTTGATAATCAAAATTCATGTTTTGGCTCCACGTAAGGTGATTGTCATGTTGACTATCGCATTTTTGCCACCGCTTGCTTGTAAAAGCTATTTAGGAATCGTTGTGATACGTTCTGTCGCTTAAGGGAGCAATGCAGGTTGGCTCGGCTGTATCTCCACCACAAATTAAAAGTTTTGTGAACAAAGATTTTCAAAGTTATAAAAATGAAGAAAATAATTACAGAAGTCCGATTGGTCGGAATTCACTTAAGAAATAAAGCAAATATTCTGGAGTTTGTCAATTTGTTCTGTTGTTGCGCATGAGCCTTAAGAAAACAATTTAAATATTAGTATCAATATTTTATTACTTCTCCATAAACTTATGTAATTTTCCATTGGGATTAAAAAAAAGCAAACAAAGAAAAATCTAGTTTTATATTCCATTGGTCACGAAAAATCTGAAATCTGAGAGCAAAATCTGAAAATGGGAAACGACACTACATTCCTTACAGGAAGAATAAAGCTTGGGACACAAACAATTGCAAACATTTTCCAAAACGAAACCAACCAACAACTGACCGAAATGACGTTTCTTTGTAACTGCTGCCAAGAACCCAAACATTATTTGTGATGGCTTTACACAGACCAAAGTTGATAATCAAAAACGAGTCAAAAAAGCGACAGTCAGCTATCACCTTAGCCGATTCCACCACAGCTTTAATTTTAAATGATTATCAAACCTTTTATAAAGGTTTGGCATAAGAACCGGTGCCATGAAATAAAGCCAAATTATTATGAGATAAGACAAGATGCATTTTTTTGTATGTTAAGCAACAAACGATTTTTTTTAAACGTTTGAATTATTGTTATAACTGAACACTACTGATAATTTAGTGTTACAAATTAAGCGCTATAACTATTACCTTATAGTCAATAACTGCAAAAAATAAACTTGCAACAGTTTGGTCGATTGCCTTTTATTTTATAAGGTATGTAGGTAAAAAGCTCAGATGCGATACCAGATAAACAAGCCGTACTCTATTTAATGCCGTTTTCCATTGGGACCAACAGAAATCTTTTTAAGATCTCAGATTTTACGCTGCTAATGGAACGCGCAACGAAAATGATCTGCTTTTATAAATGTGTTAGCGCGTTATTTGTCAGCAATATCAGCTGTTCAAATTGCATTTGTTTTTGCAAAACTCACTAATGGATATCGACTTCAAAACTGTTTTCCCTGTTGTAGATACAAATGTAGTATTTTTGGTGATTCGTAGTCTTCAGATGACGAGGATGACGAGGAAGACTATGAAGATAATAATTCCTCCAAAATTATATCCATGACTATTTATATATTTCGTTATTTTAGTTGTCACGAAACTTTGCGCATATGGCCTGAAAGCAAACTTCTTAAAATGGTATAAAACAGCTTTGCAAAGCATATTGGTATTGTCGCAGTATGTGTAGATCTGAAAAAATACCGAGATCTGCAAAGTGCTCCGAATCGAAAAAAAGATTGATTTTTTTGCCCAATGGAACGTGAAAAGTGATTTAGTTAAACAAAAAATTTATTTTTTGTCCCAATGGAAAACGACAGAACATCATCGTCGTATCGTTCATCGTTTTCATTTTGAACATGACTGTAAACAAACTCTGACACCTAAAAAATCCAAAAAATTATGGAAATTGCTTTTTTTTCCTGAATTTGTTTAATTTCAATGACAACGAATTTACTGAAACGAAAATGGCCATTTATTGTAAAAATAGATAGGTAGTAGAATATTTGTAATAGGAGTTGTAAAAAGAAATATGTACACGAATGTACCTCTAAATTTTTGTCATTCTTAAAGAATTGCAGTTAATTAATAATAATTGATCAACTCTTAATAATTCGAAATTTTATTTATTTTCTCTCAAAACAACCAGTCGGCGTATCTGTTTTACGAAACTGATGTACCTAGTTTATTTTTTGTAAATGATGCCTTTTTTTCTCATTTCGTCTTTTTTTTTTTTTCGGTTCACGCCATACAGTGTGAGATAGACCGCCTTCCAATAAGGAATAATGCTGCTATGTAACAAAAATATGTTATCATTACTGTCGCATAAGTTATAATACTCGAATAAAGACTCCTTTAGAGAACTCTCTTAGCTGTATATTTTTTAAGGCAAGGCAGGTATGCAAATATTGAATTTTTAAATGTTTAATCTAGCCCTAGCCAATTGCAAAAATAATCTAATTGCGACCGGCGATAGAAATTGCATAGAATATATACCTACACAAGATACTTTAGGAATCCTTATCCATATTTTTATGTTAATGCCGCTTGTTTCTACACCAAACAAAGCGGCACCGATACAATTCATGTACATAACAAGTTCAAAAACACAACTTATTCACTTAAAATTATGAGATTTGAAAATTTGACTTTCGTTTCCGTTAACATAAAGCATATTGTAAATTAGGTATCCTCTTTTAATTTAACAAATTGCTATTAGTAAAGGCTAAATCAAGCACCTGAAATAATAGTTATATACACACATAATTATATACCAAAACCCCTAGTCCTACCCACGTTCGTAACTGTTGTAAAATTACACGATATACCTATCATGTATTTAGAATATAAATACATACATACTACCTTAAACAATAATTGAATAAATGTATATTAATAACACAATTTAATTACAATAACACACCTTTTTATGCTCCAAAAATGCTGCGGACCATAAATTAAGAATCAAAATTAGATTAAACACCTTCGATTTCTGGTTCCTGGCCTCTCCTCGTAGTTTTACTCGGACGCAATATGCATTTATAAATCACACAACCAAGCTTTCTAGTTTTGTGAGAGTTCCAGTTCCAATCATTTTCATGGCCATGATAAGATAATTAACAGCCCTGCATAGCTTTCCAGTGCAATGGCGGCTGCCCGATACCCCAAACCAGAGATGAATGATTAAAAGAGATGGATATCTTTCGTACGTCTATCCCCCAAAACCCATTTGTTTACATTGTTGTTTTTGTAATTTCAACCCCCGTCTGTGAATACGTGTGATCAACAAAAAAGCATGTTGCTAATGGCCGACCGCGAGTATATGTTGCTTTTATGAGCATCGCGGTGTTTAATTATTCTGTGTTTTGTATTGAATCTGTTTGGTTTTTGTGGAGGTTTTGATTAAAATGTAAAAAATTGTGAAATTCACAGTAGAGAATATCGAATTCTTGCATTAAAGTCCAATTCATGAACTCACATATACTAGGATAGATATAAGCAAGTGTGTGTGACTTCATGAATTATTGTGGAAAACAGCTTGTAGGCAGCCGACCTTCCACTGGAAAGTTATATATCTCTGTATTCCATTATCTTTGCCCCGAACAGAGATGAATGATTAAAAGAGATGGATATCTTTCGTACCTCTATCCCCCAAAACCCATTTGACTAAATTGTTGTTTTTGTAATTTCAACCCCCGTCTGTGAATCTGAATACGTGTGATCAACAAAAAAGCATGTTGCTAATGGCCGACCGCGAATTATCTTGCTTTTATGAGCATCGCGGTGTTTAATTGTTGTGTTTCGTTTTTCAATTCTTTAATGCAAGAAATTGAAAAAATGTAAGTTTTCGCATATTTTAAGTGTTTAAATTAAAAGTTAAATATATTTGTCTTACAGCTGAGGAAGAAGCCGACGTCTATGCGTTCGCTAACCTTACCAGATATAATGGAAGCTGCTAGGTCATTGGAAAAGTCCAGTAAGTTCTAGATCATTGATTATGCAATCGCTTAATGTGGTATTCGTTTGGGCTTCTTCAGATTTGCCCTCAGATTTCAGATTTCGTGTGCCTAATCGAATATAAAAACGCTCGTGCGACTTGAATATGTGTAGTCTTAGACACTTTTCTATGCGCTTTCCATTCACTGGTTGAATTTTATATTAAACCATTCGAAATCTCCGTCCCGATTGATTTCCAAATGTTTGCACACAAATAATTTACGAAAATAGACTCACTTTGCTCACTTTGCTGTAGAAATATTTCACTAAAATGTAAACAAACTCCACCACTTGTCAAACTCAAATGCACTTGTATTGGTAAATCTGAGGGCAAATCTGAGAAAATATCTAGATTCGCAAAAGTGCTCTGAAATCTGAAAAAGATTGCTTTTTTTTGTACCAAACGAACATAAAAATTGCTCTGCGGGCAAAAAAAGTGCTCTGAGAGCGCCCAAACGAATACCACATAAATAACGATTGAACCCATGACCCTTCATTTGTTTTTTTATCGCACAGGTCATGCTAGAGAAGCCCTTGATTCGTCCAAGCTGCAGGAGAACACACGCCAACAACAGTGTATGGCCAAAGTCAAGGAATACGTAGCACACATTGAACAGTTGAAAGTGGAACAAAAGCGTATCGATCACGAAGAGTGTAGGAAGACCCTGATTGTAAGTTGATTTTAATTAAAATGAACCTGTCGATGAATTGCTAACCATTTGTATCCACTTCTAGGAAGAGACCAAGCAATAGATAGGTTCATCAGCTTGAAGATTGATGAAGGTAGAGCTGTCAGCTGGTTGCGCGACAGATTCAAGATCTCCAGCTATTGCCAAAACTCGACCCCGGATGATAGTTCGCTTATTTCGTTATCGTTCAAGTTGTACAGACAATCGATACCTAGCAGCGAATTTCACGAAAAATCCAGTTCGGATAAGTTGTGTAAGTTGTCACTGTCAGTGTCAGCTTTCAACTGTGGTGAGCTGCGACAGTGTTCAGAAGTACAGCCTTTTTTTTTTAAAGAAGTTCAACTCAAATTTGGTGAATAAGTATTAATATACTCAGTACATTTTCATATTAATTTTTTTTTGTAACTTTCTGTATTGCTATTCAGCCAAAGTACTCATTCACCATTATTGTTCCATAATAATACTAAAATATTAAATAGCAAGTAACGGAAAATCGGGCGGAGTTGGGGGTCTCAGTTCAGTATTGTCTGCTATTTAGGTAGCGAGAAGGATGTCGGATGATAATAACTGACAACAGCGTGTCCGTTGTGCGACAATTTGGTACTTTTTTCGATAAACTTGCTACTCTGTTCCTTTTTGTAAGTTGGAAAAATACATTTTTAGGACTTTTAAAAACTAAATTGAACGAGATTTTAAAAAGTAGATACATAAAAGAGTTCATATATTTACAATTAATTAATTTTTATGTGTTTATAAATGAAAATAAAGGCTTTAAGGTTTCCATTATAGAATTTGTCATTTGAAAGCGAATTACATCTACTGTTTCGTAGTAGTGTCCAGAGACAATACTGAGACCCCCAACTCCGGCCGATTTTCCGATTTACCTACAAGCTATATTACCATGGGGTTGCAAACTTTAGGTGCGTTAGTATTGTTACATAGAAAATCGTATTGACAAATGTCACGAAACTTCAAAAATTCCGGCTCACCAATACACTCGCACCTAAAATAAGCAACTTCCGCTATGGACAAAGTTGCTTCAGAGCCACTTCCGCTGTGGACAAAGTTGCTATCAGAGACAATACTGAGACCCCCAACTCCAGCCGATTTTCGGTTACTTGCCTACAAGCTATATTACCATGGGGTTGCAAACTTTAGGTGCGTTAGTATTGGCCGCATTCAAGAATCTAGTCATCTTAAGTCGACTGGATTGGTCTGGACAGGATGTAACCTGAACGCAAAAACGAACTAGATTGGTCGGGAACGTCACTTTTTGACATTCGTTATTTTTTTTCTTCTATAGACGTCAAATCTGTGTTTACATTTGTCAAATTGAACAAAATATCTACAAAAAGTTAAGAAAAACTGAAAATAAAACAAGAATGAGTAATTCAGAGGACGATTTATTTCTGCGTAAAGCTAAGATTAGACTGTATGCCAATTAAGCATATGAATGCCAAAAGGCAAATGACCAGATTAGCTGTCAAATGAACAAAATGCCAGTATTATCAAAACTGTATATTAGACTATACGACCAAAATTGACCATATTGGTAATATTTGACATGATTGTCATTTGAGGCATTTGGTATTTATTACCAAAAAGAGAACGAAAATTAAAATGAATCACATTTCTACGAAATCAAACACCGATGACAATAAAATAATTCCTGTGCCATCAAAAATGCCATTAATGCCATAACGAAATTTCAATTAAAAGCATATGGGCATATATGGCTATATGCTGGCATTCGTACCTATTGTCCCATTACACCATATGCTGTTTGGGCATTTTTATCTGTCAAAATCAGCCTGGTCATATGTGGCATTCAGGTCATTAGAGCATATGAGATATGCCCATTACATTGTATGACCATATTTTGACAGGAGAACTGTCAGAAATTGGCATTTTATGACCACTTGGCATACCGTCTAATCTTACCTTAAGTAAATTATTGTTCATATTCCTTTGAAATTAAAATTAACTTTATTTTATTAAAGTTCGGGCAACATCTTTTGTTATGGATGAGCTGCTGACCGCATCAATTCTATTGAGGTATCCAGAATTGTTTGATATGCAGGAAGACCCCCAACGCAACCAAAACTACACTGAACAAATCATACCAATGTACACTCCAGACGAGTTCCGTTCTCATTTTCGAATGAGTCGAGGCTGTTTTGCGGTATGTGAGAATCTTATAACTACTTTTCTATCTCTAAGCTACTACGTTACTTAGGCCAGGGAACAGTTTGTGGTACAAGGCCTCAACCAATGAGCCTCATCAAGCCGTTCCTAAGGCGAATGCCGACAGTTGGGCACTTGAATTTAGTAAAGGTCTTTTTCTACTTGCAAGCACACTTATAGCGAAAATTCTTCAAATGCTCACCCTATGGAATTCGTCATTTATAATAAAATTCTGACCGTCGTATTCGATTGTCCGAAACGACTAAAATATCCTGCTCGCTTTCAATATCAATGAATTTAAGCCTCTCACATTAAATTTGTTTAAATCCATCCAACTGTTGTCACTTTATTGAATCTGTATTAACTAAAAGATAGCATTTGTATTAAAGTGGTTGTGGCATAATACCATGTTCCCACCAAACTGAAATCGCGAGATTTCGATGAATTTTTACGGAAACCTCGTAATACCATGTTCCCACCAACCGAAATCGCGAGATTTCGTAAAATGTTTCCAAATCTTCGAGGTTTCGCCATACATTATTGACGTGCCGAAATCTCGGGATTTCAGCGAAATCTAGTCGAAATCCCTCTGAGTTCATCCGCCCGTGAGAGGTTATCAAACCGAACAAGCCTACAGCATGAACTTTTGTTTATTTTGTGTTCATTTGTTCATTGCGTACGTCAAAATAATAAGCGCCAAAACAATAAAAAAAATTAAAAAATCAAACAGCTGTTTGCCAGCCACTTCAAAATTGACAGCTTATGACTTTTGAAATCACTTCAACTCGGTGGGAACGACTTACGAGGTTTCAGTAAAAATTCATCGAAATCTCTCTCCACCGAGTTGAAGTGATTTCAAAAGTCATAAGCTGTCAATTTTGAAGTGGCTGGCAAACAGCTGTTTGATTTTTTATTTTTTTGATTGTTTTGGCGCTTATTATTTTGACGTACACAATGAACAAATGAACACAAAATAAACCAAAGTTCATGCTGTAGGCTTGTTCGGTTTGATAACCTCTCACGGGCGGATGAACTCAGAGGGATTTCGACTAGATTTCGCTGAAATCCCGAGATTTCGGCACGTCAATAATGTATTACCATGTTCCCACCAAACTGAAATCGCGAGATTTCGATGAATTTTTACTGAAACCTCGTAAGTCGTTCCCACCGAGTTGAAGTGATTTCAAAAGTCATAAGCTGTCAATTTTGAAGTGGCTGGCAAACAGCTGTTTGATTTTTTATTTTTTTGATTGTTTTGGCGCTTATTATTTTGACGTACACAATGAACAAATGAACACAAAATAAACCAAAGTTCATGCTGTAGGCTTGTTCGGTTTGATAACCTCTCACGGGCGGATGAACTCAGAGGGATTTCGACTAGATTTCGCTGAAATCCCGAGATTTCGGCACGTCAATAATGTATTACCATGTTCCCACCAAACTGAAATCGCGAGATTTCGATGAATTTTTACTGAAACCTCGTAAGTCGTTCCCACCGAGTTGAAGTGATTTCAAAAGTCATAAGCTGTCAATTTTGAAGTGGCTGGCAAACAGCTGTTTGATTTTTTATTTTTTTGATTGTTTTGGCGCTTATTATTTTGACGTACGCAATGAACAAATGAACACAAAATAAACAAAAGTTCATGCTGTAGGCTTGTTCGGTTTGATAACCTCTCACGGGCGGATGAACTCAAAGGGATTTCGACTAGATTTCGCTGAAATCCCGAGATTTCGGCACGTCAATAATGTATGGCGAAACCTCGAAGATTTGGAAACATTTTATACCATGTTCCCACCAAGCGAAATCGCGAGATTTCGTAAAATCTTTCCAAATCTCCGAGATTTCGCCATACATTATTGACGTGCCGAAATCTCGGGATTTCAGCGAAATCTAGTCGAAATCCCTTTGAGTTCATCCGCCCGTGAGAGGTGATCAAACCGAACAAGCCTACAGCATGAACTTTGGTTTATTTTGTGTTCATTTGTTCATTGTGTACGTCAAAATAATAAGCGCCAAAACAATCAAAAAAATAAAAAATCAAACAGCTGTTTGCCAGCCACTTCAAAATTGACAGCTTATGACTTTTGAAATCACTTCAACTCGGTGGGAACGACTTACGAGATTTCAGTAAAAATTCATCGAAATCTCGCGATTTCAGTTTGGTGGGAACATGGTATTACGAAATCTCGCGATTTCGGTTGGTGGGAACATGGTATATGGCGAAACCTCGAAGATTTGGAAACATTTTACGAAATCTCGCGATTTCGGTTGGTGGGAACATGGTATTAGTTACAAATTTTGAATCACTTTATAACAGCAAAGTACAACTTTTGTTGTCCAATGGAGTATACAATACGTTTTAAAGCTACAATGTTTCTACCGAGCACAGCGCACTTAAGTGTATATGCTATTACTGAATTTATGAAACACTTACCATTTACATCTCTTTTGCATGGTTTGTCCTGGCCCCTAATCTTCAAAACAGCATCAAAATATCGGGAAGCAAAGCATTTGTCTGGAATTATTTTATTTTATTTGAACTGATAATTATTACTAAAATTTACATTTACCTGTTTGTATCCTGCGGCAGATGTCTGGAGGAGCATCCAGGGTGTATTGCACTCCATTACACTCAATTTGAATATACATTTATGTTTTGATTTATTTTTCTGCTTTTAAAATTTAAATTTACCATTTGTCATATCTCACGGATGATCAGATGACAACAAAATAAACGTCAACTTAGTACTCAGTCACGAATTTCTTGCCTAGATTCGTCGGCTACCCTTCCATAAACGTCAACTGCCAAAACTAACCACGTGACCACTCTGGGCCAATCACAGCAGAGATAGATCTAGTGAGAGAGCTGTCAGACTTACTAAACTAGATACTTGAACGCCCTCATTGTTACATAGAAAATCGTATTGACAAATGTCACGAAACTTCAAAAATTCCGGCTCACCAACACACTCGCACCTAAAATAAGCAACTTCCGCTGTGGGCAAAGTTGCTTAAGAGCCACTTCCGCTGTGGGCAAAGTTGCTATCACAGTTCATAGAATTTTATCCGTTAAATTTGAAAATAATTGTTACAACTAAATTTTGTGTGAACAGTGATTAATTTCAAAAAATTATTGTATATTTATGTGAAATAAAAGAAAGATGACCAATTCTGTAGAATAATAAACAAATTAAAACATTTTTAGCGAACATTTGTAAGGCATTTAACATAAATCGAGTAGAATATGTTTGTCACATACATCGCTTAATATACTTCTGGAGTTTAGTTATAATTTATAAATACCAAGATTAATATCATTGCTGTTATTAAGAGTTTCTCCGTTAGTCTAAATATAATTTAAAATAAAGTAACGTATGTGTATTTGTTTTATTTTTACGTGTCTCGTATTTCAAAGCCTACATTTATATGACTTATAAGTCGTATGTTTTGGTATTATAATGGAACAATAATGGTGAATGAGTACTTTGGTTGAAATACAGAAATGTTATGAAAAAACTAATATGAAAATGTACTGAGATAATATACTTATTCACCAAATTTGAGTTGAACTTCTTTAAAAAAAAGCTGTGCATCTGAACACTGTCACAGCTCACCGCGGAGTGCACACATGACTCCACCAGAATAGAGTGCACCTTTCATATTTACAACACGTACCGATAGTTTTACATGTAACTTATTTTATACTCAATATATATATTAAAATGTTTTGGAACAACAACAAACTACGATTACTGGTGTTGGCCTAATTGAAGACTTTGTAAATAGCTGTGACGCCTAGTTGCTCCCTTGGCAGACCAGCAGCAGTGCCTTTAGACGAATCTTATCAGTGTTGTTGTCACGATTCTCCCTGTCAACCTTGGCTTCAGTTCTCATCTCGTGCTCGAGTAGTTTAAAACGGTTTTTCTCCTTCATTTCGATCTCTTGTTCGATGGTTTGCCGGCGCATTGCCTCTTGTAGTGCGACACTTATCTCTTGCCTAGTAAGTGTTACCGTTTAGAGAATCAATTCAGACAACTTTTACTATATTCTTACTTTTTGAAATTGTCCTCATGGATACGTTGCTGCTGCGACAATTGATCTCCATAGCGGCGCCTTGCCAATTGGTATTGATATTGGGCACGATGCTGTTGTAGCTTGGTCTCTTTCTAGAAGTGGATACAAATGGTTAGCAATTCGTCGTCAGGTTCATGTTAATTCAAATCCAACTTACAATCAGGGTTTTCCTACGCTTTTCGTAATCGATACGCTTGTGTTCAACTTTCGCCTGTTCAATATGTGTTTCTTATTCCTTGACTTTTGCCATACACTCTTGATGTCGTGTGTTCTCCTGCATCGTGGACAAATCAAGGGTTTCTCTAGCAAGATCTTGAGTGGGAGCTTGCGATATAACAAACCTTGAAGAAATATCTAATAATTAAATATATATAGTGAGACAAATTCATTGAATAGTAGGGCTTACTTATATGGATTCCGATTGATATTCTTCGTGTTCTCCAGTGCGAACAATTACATATGGTAAGGTTAGCGAACACCTCAACGTCGGCTTTTTCCTTAGCTGTAAGACAAATGTATTTAATTATTAATTTAAACACTTTAAATACGCGAAAACTTACATTCTTTCAATTTGTTGGAGGAAAAATACAATTTGTTTTCTATATTTTGACAGTATGTCACTCGACTTCTGTCAAAAGAAATTCACCACTTTTTTTGTTTTGCTTTTTTTTTGAAGCTCACACGGATTCTAAATTGACATACACTGATAGGAAAACAAAATGGCGAATTTAAAAAAAAACTGAGGGTGCCAGCGGCAAGAGGATTGCGAGTTGGGGGTCTCAGTATTGTCTCTGGTAGTGTCTAGCCCGCAGAAGAATCTTAAAGACATGTGATTTGGTTGTTTTGGGTTTATTTATAAAAGAAGGTTTGTGTGAGAATGATCAATTTACTGTAAAGCTATAATGTAATTCGAGCGTGAAACAAATTTCGTTTTCCATTGCGCCAAAAAAATCAATCTTTTTTTTTTATCTAAATCACTTTTCATGTTCCATTGGGCGAAAAAATCAATCTTTTTTTTCGATTCGGAGCACTTTTTGCAGATCTCGATATTTTTTCAGATCTACACATACTGCCACAGTACCAATATGCTTTGCACAGCTGTTTTACGTCTTTTTAAGAAATATTTTTTCAAGCCAAATGCGCAGTTTCGTGAAAACCAAAATAACTAAATAAATAAATAGCCATGGATATAATTTTGAAGGAATTATTATCTTCATAGTCTTCCTCGTCATCTGAAGACTACGAATCACCAAAAATACTAAATTTTTATCTACAACAGTGAAAACAGTTTTGAAGTCGATACCCGTTAGTGATTTTTGCAAAAACAAATGCAATTCGAACAGCTGTTGCTACTATAGCAATTATTTCAGCTGCTGCAGCAATTATAACATCTTCTTCAATTATTCTTGTATCCATTGTTTTGCAGATATTTAAATATTGCTATGTCTTTGAAGTTTGAATTGCTTTCTACGTGTATAATTAAAATGACGTTTACCGACATCTGTCATGAACATATAGTTTTTGTCCCATCTATCATATTTAAAAATTTAACGACCATTTATCTTTGCTTGTGGAGAAACGGAGTGGAGACTAGGGACGCTAAAATTAAGCGCGAGCAGGATACTTAGCTTTATCTTCGATTTAATGTATCGGACATTTATTTCGCGAGCTAAATGAGTGGAGACTTGTCATCGGCCCATCTATATGAAGTCAAGAATTTAGCGAGCGAACAGGATACTGCTTTGCTAAATTGTCTCGCTAAATTTTATCTTTGTAGACATTTTTGTATGGGAGATAAAATTTAGCGTCCCTAGTCTCCACTCCGTTTCTCCACAAACAAAGATAAATGGTCGCTAAATGATAGATGGGACAAAAACCATATGTTAATGACAGATGTCGGTAAACATCATTTTAATTATACACGTAAAAAGAAATTCAAACTTCAAAGACATAGCAATATTTAAATATTTGCAAAACAATGGATATAAATAGAATTGAAGAAGATGTTATAATTGCTGAAGCAGCTGAAATAATTGCTATAGTAGCAAGTAGAAGACGACACTTAACTTCGCGTCGCGTAAATCCAATCAATCAACCAAAATCAATATTGCAGTGGGATTTGTCCTGCAAGTTCCATATATTTGGTCGTTCCTCCACAAGCCCCTTTTTTTTTTTTTTTTTTCATCGCATGAAAAGGGTATTTTGGTTTTGCGTCTTCTTTTACTTATACCGCTAATGTTTTGTGCGGTTTCCTCCAAAAAAAATCTATATATTGACTACACAAGGCTTGGGAAATAGAAATAAATAAATAGTTTGAGATAATAAATTCACCCGGCAGCAACAACACAACACAAACTTTTTCTTCTGTCAGAATTTATCTTCGATTTAATGTACCAGACATTTATTTCGCGAGCTAAATGAGTGGAGACTTGTCATCGGCCCATCTATATGAAGTTAAGAATTTAGCGAGCGAACAGGATACTGCTTTGCTAAATTGTCTCGCTAAATTTTATCTTTGTAGACATTTTTGTATGGGAGATAAAATTTAGCGCGAGCAGGATACTTAGCTTTAACAAATAACGCATTTATAAAAGCAGATCAATTTCCTTGCGCATTCCATTAGCAGCGTTAAATCTGAGATCTGAGAAAGATTTCTGTTGGTCCCAATGGAAAACGACAAAAAACTAAAATTAATAACCTTTTCCAAACACTCAAGGACATTGCGCCAGATTTCTTAAGAGAAGCATCAAAAAAAAAGTGGTGAAAGTGTAATTTTTGAGGCTACTTTGGAAATTTAGAATGAAAAAAAAAAGTGAAATAGGTACACAGTAAAGAATACAGAATTCTTGCATTAAGCTAAGTATCCTGCTCGCGCTAAATTTTAGCGTCACTAGTCTCCACTCCGTTTCTCCACAAGCAAAGATAAATGGTCGCTAAATTTTGAAATGCGATAGATGGGACAAAAACCATATGTTCATGACAGATGTCGGTAAACGACATTTTAATTATACAAGTAAAAAGAAATTCAAACTTCAAGGACATTGCAATATTTAAATGTCTGCAAAACAATGGATGCAATAAGAATTGAAGAAGATGTTATAATTGTTGCAGCAGCTGAAATAATTGCTATAGTGGCAAGTAGAAGACGACACTTAACTTCGTGTCGCGTAAATCCAATCAATCAACCATTGAGATTTGTCCTGCAAGTTCCATATAGTTGGCCGTTCCTCCACAAGCCCCGCAAGTTTTTTTCTTTTCATCCCATGAAAAGGGTATTTTGGTTTTGCCTCTTCTTTTACTTATACCGCTAATGTGACTACACACAGCTTGGGAAAGAGAAATAAATAAATCACCCGGCAGCAACAACACAACACAAACTTTTTCTTCTGTCGGAATTTATCTTCGATTTAATGTACCGGACATTTATTTCGCGAGCTAAATGAGTGGAGACTTGTCATCGGCCCATCTATATGAAGTTAAGAATTTAGCGAGCGAACAGGATACTGCTTTGCTAAATTGTCTCGCTAAATTTTATCTTTGTAGACATTTTTGTATGGGAGATAAAATTTAGCGCGAGCAGGATACTTATGTGGTTTTCCATTGGGACAAAAAATCAATCTTTTTTTTGATCTAAATCACTTTTCATGTTCCATTGGGCAAAAAAATCAATCTTTTTTTCGATTCGGAGCACTTTTTGCAGATCTCGATATTTCTTCAGATCTACACATACTGCCATGCTTTGCACAGCTGTTTTACGTCATTTTAAGAAGTTTTGCCTTCAAGCCAAATGCGAAAAGTTTCGTGAAAACCAAAATAACGAAATACATAAATAGCCATGCATATAATTTTGGAGGAATTATTATCTTCATAGTTTTCCTCGTCATCTGAAGACTACGAATCACCAAAAACACTAAATTTTTATCTACAATAGGGAAAACATTTTCGAAGTCGATATCCATTTGTGTTTTTTGCAAAAACAAATGCAGATTGAACAGCTGATATTACTGCCACATAACGCACTAGTACATTTATAAAAACAGATCAATTTCGTTGCGCGTTCCATTTGCCACGTAAAATCTGAGATCTGAAAAAGATTTCTGGTGGTCCCAATGGAAAACGACATTAGCTTTAGCTTTAAAATCCAATTCATGTACTAACATATACTAGAATAGAAATGAGCAAGTGTATGTGACTTCATGAATTTTTATTGAAAACAGCTTTAAGGCATCCGCCTTTCCACTGGAAAGCTTTATATCTCTGTATTCCATTATCTTTGTTTATGATCTCATTAGAAGTTTCTGTCTATGGTTGATTTGAAACGAAATCATATTTTGTATGTGAAAAATACGGCTTAACTAAATGTGAAAAGAATTATGAATCCTGATGACAATTTACTTCAGAAGTTAGAAACTGTCTTGACAAGTTTTCTGACTAAGGACTTTTGTAAAAATAATAACGCACAATTTGGAATGCTAGTTACACACCTTTCAAAGGAAGGTACATTTTTCGATTTCATTCAACTGTTTCAATTAAAAGAATAGCTATTTTAGATAGTATGTCAATCTGCGGCTAATTTTCTTAAATTTGTGTAAAGATAGTGCAGACTATTGCTAGATATGGCAGAAAATTAGCAATGCATACCTATTTAATGAATTGACACTGCAAATTACGATATATGTGATTCAACCAAATTTTACAGACAACATATTTTTAACGTTTCAGTTCATGTTGATGTCTTAAAAACACCTGTTGTTTTTGCTTGGATCGACAAATGCGTAAATACTCTTCTGGATGATTTTAGCAGTATTCACCATACCGTCATTTCTTTTATGATAAATCTATGCGCCATTGTTACAGAAAACGAATGGCTAATTATTGGACTACACGAACAAAATACTGTGGGGAAGTAAGTAACTATCTATTATTTCTATAGTAAGGTCAAGTTTAGAGTTTTCGCACGTGTATGCTGTATTTAACGAAGTGGCTATTCGGGATTTGACCGGATTTTTGTGCTGAATGACGTTTGTCTGAATAATAATTTTATGTGGTCTTTGCTGTAGAAAAACACAAATGTGGACGATTAGTTGCCTGCAAGATTTAGTAAAAATGTACAGCATTAGTGAAACGATACCAAAAAACATTTGACTTACACATTTACTTTTTTAGAATCTTACATTTCTTGTCATCGCACAACAGATATCTTTCAAAGGTTTTTTAAGCTTGTTATAAACAAAACAAAATAGAAAATGCACAATAATATATTTGCTGATCTGTCAAATATCAAAATGCAAATCAGTAATGATCGTTGGATTCGACACATTTTTCGGTACTTTTTATATTACGCCTTCCTTTGTTTTCTAATATTTCACGATTGACTTATGAGTGCATTTGTGCCGTAATAAGATTCCTTTCAAATTATTAAATAATCGGAATACAGTTTATTAGAATGTCTTGATTATTTGTAGCTTGTAGGCGGTCTTTGGGTGAGTGCCTCCAGTAGCGCACTCCAATTTGGTTGAGGCCCCCTCGACTTGCGCTCGCCACTTGCGTTGTCCATCAAAGCTGCAATCGAAGACTCTTCGGGCCGGATAGTTGGTGTCCATTCGCTCTACATGTCCCAGCCATCTTGGAAGAATGTACACAAGCGACCAAGGAGATCTTCATCGGCCTTTGATATACCTAGTCCATGCCCTCATTCACCACAAAATCAAACGCACCGGTGGCAGCTCACTGTGTTGTGTTAATTATGTCGATATCGTCAGCGGTCAGCATATGCAATTAGTTACACAAACTTTTGGAAATTTTGCCCCTTGGGGTTGGCAATGATGTTGACAAAGTCAAATGACAGCGCATCATTTTGTCTAAACCCTTTTTTGACATCAAAGGTCTCGGTGAGATTGTTTCCGACCTTTATGGAGCAGCGAGCGTTCTCCATCGTCATCTTGCACAATCTGACAAGTTTGGCTGGGATACCAAAACTAGAAATGTCTCTGTATAGCTCGTCTCTATAAATGTTGTCATATGCAGCCTTTAAATCGATAAAAAGATGATGAGTATCAATCTGGAATTCTTATTTATTTTTTCCAGGATCCGTAATGTTAATATTTGGTCGGTTGTTGACTTGCCGGGACTAATCTGATCGTTAACCAATGGTTTCAGGGGATCACACAGTACAGCGCACAGAATTTTATATGCGATGTTAAGGAGAGTGATGCCTGGTGCAGTGAAGAGGGTATCCTTTACTATATACTACTTCCCTCTGACCAAATCTTGGGACGTGTTGGTGTATGCTCTCTGCCAAGCCATCTCCCGCTGCCTTGTTGGACTTCAGATTGAATATTTCTATCCTCATTTCCTTTTTGTCAGAGGGACCGAAGTCCTGGCTTTAATCGCCCAGGTTGAATGGTTCATTCTGCCTGACAGCGGAATTTACCGCGTCTTCGCCGTTTAACAGTGCAGAAATGGTTTTTCCATATCGAGATTTTGAGGGTCCTCGCAGTATTTGCTTGTTGTTGTGGCGTCTGCGATAGATTAGATTGGATTGTTTGGGGGAGGAAGCAAGTTACAATGTCACTGCGGCCACAAGTGGGCTTATTGTGATTTCCCCCAGTTAGAGATTGCTCATGATACCGGATTTAGTGATGGATCTGTGGGCTGTCAGATATGTCCTCTGCCTCAAGGTTTTGTTTATTGGGTTCGTCTTGTGTTGACTTTTTTTTTTTTTTTTTTTGCCACCTTGCTGCAGCTGGAATGCGGGATATTTGACAATTGGTCTGGCTGTGTGAAGCCATAACATAATTTTGGGGAGCCCTATGTACTATTTTTTAGGGTTGACAGTTAAGCCAACATTTTTGAAGCAGTCAGCAACGAGGTTAAGTACCCCCTGTAGGAGTTCCGATATTGTTTCCTTCTATTTTCCCTCTGATTTGGATCGCAATGTCATCCGTATCCTTGGGCTTGGAAACCATTATTTTTGACTATGTTTAGCAGTTCATTTAATTCGATGGACCATAGCAGGTGAATATAACACACCCCTGGCTGCAAGCTTTCGCAGCCGTGACGCTGATTCTATCAATGCCTAATGTAGCGTTCATATTTCTACTGTTAAGCATATTGTGCTTTATCCAGTTACATGTTTTACTATCTACGCCTGTATTGTAGATGCCTCTGTATATATGCGCATGTTCGGTGTTGTCAAAAGTTCCTTCGATATTAAGGAAGGGATTTTACGGGTCTGATGGTAGGTTCCTGAAGAGTATGTTATTGATTTTTCTGGTTTAAAGGCATATTGGTTTGTATGTAGTGGTTTCCTGTGTAGTGGACCTTATAATATGTCTATCAGTAATGTTTTCCATTGTTTTAAGGAAGCAGGAGGTGAGGCTAATAGAACGGTGATATTTCGGAAGATCAGTTGGTCTACGACCCGCTATTGGAATAAACTTTACTGTTAACTCATTCCAACTTTTTGGTAGCTTACTCTGAAGATATTGATGCCTTTTTGGAGGGGTGCTGGGATTGTTCCATTTTCACTAGGGTCTTTAAATGGATCAAATGAATTGACGGCCCATTTTATTTTGCCTTCGAGAAAACTTTCTTTTGACCTTATCAACTCCACGTGTTGGTCTGTTGATTCTTCTTTGAGGAGAACGATCGGGAGAGTCTGGTTTTGTGATTATTTTTATAAATATATACTGAGAGAGACTCACCTCTTTTATTTATGTTTGACCTACCCCAATTTGTATGGTGAGCATTCTGATCGCATCCAATTATCAACTGGAGTCTTCTCCTGCCACAGGAGTTGTCTGCCAGGTAAGCTGAGCATATAACTGCTTCTATCTTACCCTCTTCAGTAGATAGCTCAACTATTGCCTCTATCTTTGTTTGTGTGTTATGGAACTGGAATAGTTTTTATATTCTGTTTTAACATGATACAAGCTCTAGGTCTTCCTTCATTTACTGAATCGTAGATTAATTCACCTGAGAGACCCCTTATCTGGTCCTTACATATATAGTTCCTGGATTAAGACTACATCTAGGTAGTCCGTATTAAATCTAAACCGCCAAAACGGTTTTCGCATGCTATACATTAATTTCGATGCACCTTAATCCTACAGTGAAACTATTGTGGGGGGTACTTGCATAATTGCCAACATTTTTAGCTTCCCTAGTGATCTGGCTGGGATCAGCTGTCTTGTGGTTCTCTTGGACCTTAATACGTCTAGGATCAGTTTCTTCCTCAATGCGTGCAGTTTCTTATGGGCGCTCTGTCTTTAGTTAGGGCCTTAACTTTATTCTTGGGTGGTCTCGATAATCCCTTTATTCTTATAAGGATCAGCGACAAGTTGAGGAACAGTTTACATCTTTTTTTTCCAATGTATTTTGTGAAGATATTATTTACTGCAAAAGTGGTTGTCTCACCTCCACTCTTCGCTTTGTGACCCTAAGCCCTCCCAGCTCTTCGTGGATACGCCTAAATTTTTTTTGGCAATCCGAGCTAGGAAAATGGTCTTAGAAAGGTTGTCAGCATTCGGAACGAGGACAACTTGGGTACTTCGTGTCTCTGAGTTTGGGATCATTCGTTTTCTGCAATAATATAGTGGCTCGAGTGTATGTTGGCCCTTGTGAAGTCTAAAGGGGCCAACATCTAGAATACTGGCGGAGTGCCTTACGCCGTGTGTTAGCTGTAGTAACATAACCTCCCACAACAAAGTCAATTAGCCTGAGTCCATTCCCCGATGTGGTGTAGTGTCAGGCTATAGGCTGGGCTTTCCGATTGTGCTACAAAAGATGTCCTCCTTCCCTATTTGATCGTTAAAGTCACCTAAGAGGTTAAGTGTTAAGTTTAGTTTTATTCATCTATATATTAATCGCCGACACAATTTCTTTCAGAACATATACCCTACTTAATAAAGACCAATTCCATTTTTTGTTTACCAAATTGAAGCCTACCACTCATAGATCGGTCGAAAAGAATAATAATTTAAAAAAAAGTATTTGCAAAATAGGTAAAATAATGTTTTTAAATTACCTTCGTTACAACAACAACACTGTAGGCATACGCTATCTCTGCCGCTCTGCGGCCGGTGTCGCCCGTCGTGTATGAATGATGGAAGGATGAGAGAAGAGAATTTGAAAAAATTTCCTGGTTTCGAACGAGTCTCGCATTGTGTTTGACAGAAAAAAGAAAAACAAATAATTTATTGTGATTTGTGAACATGGACATTGTCGCAATTTGGTTTGCTAATATCGAAGAAAATCAGGATCGCTATGATCAAATTGAACGGAGACGAATTCGCGATAAATCCAAAAAATATATATTAACACTATCACCCAATATTTAATAAAATATGAATAAAGTTGTAACTTACATTTTTGAAGCCACCCATACAGCCTGCTCGCAAGTACATTTGCATTCGAATGATTATTTAAGAATTCGAATCAATTTGACATTTACTTTAGAATAAGGTAGTGGCAATACTCGAAAAAAAGGAGACAATTCGAGGTCCGCTCGATTTTCGAATGTGAGCGCGGCTGTATAGAGTTACAGAGTACGGATATTGCGAATTCGAATATTTTGCTTGTAGAATCGAATTACATAGTTGGGCTCTGTACCTCTGTACCTTCGTGAGGGGTGAAGGTGTGTGTTACGCGAATGATGAAGAGAAGAGAATATGCGCTGGGTTGATTGGATTGGATACGTATACTCTGTAACGAAATATAGGATGCAAAGGAATGGCCGTTGGTATACAGACGACCGCGGACTTTATCCACCACCGCCTGCACACCTGGGTCGGATCGTAACTGCCAAATAAAAATGTGCTCAACAGAGCAGATGTTATTAAAACCCTTTTCCTTGTAACCTCCCGCTTCTTATGCCACCCTTATGACTCACGGTCACAGGATACTCGAGTCAGTCCGGGCAGCGAAGACGAAAGGGTGTTCGGAGTATTCAGCAACGTCAGCACGCTTGCACAAGGCACGACCTAGCTCGTCGGATATCTTGTTGCGTTTACCCGAACGTTGTCACGTATTTATCCATGCTGATAAGAAATAGGAACTGGTGTTATGTTCCGTTTGAGTTGCAGTGACAATTGTTTTTTAATTGAGTCAGTTAATGAATATAAATGTAGGATGGAGACAAACACGCAACGCATTACCCTACGACAATTGACAAAGACCAAACGAACAGTAAACGAACAACACCACAGAACCAGACAGTTACATGAAAATCAAAACGAAAACGAACAAACGGAGAATGAGAGAATCTGCGTCCCTTTTTTTTCACCACAGAAAAGAAAAGATTAGGGAGTTGAAGCGAATCACTCAGACCGACCAGTCGTCACCTCTCGCCAGTAGGAATTTAAAATGTTAATAAAATATGTGAATTACTAAAGTCTGTGTTTAAATTCTATCGGCGAATCCTACAAATGGGGGCACAACCGAGATAAGACCCATAAGCAGCGAAAAGTGCGTGCAATTGTGCATTAAATACATAAAAGAAAATATATATCAGACGGAGTCACTAAACCCGCTGAATATTAACCGTGTTCGAGTAACAAAAAAAAAAAAGACAATTAAAGAGCAGCAACGAAATAGACGATATCGAAAAAAAAAAAAACGTATCGTTGTTGTGTGCTCCAACGGAGAAGCAGTGAGTCGTGTCAAGACAAAAAAAAAAAAAAAGAAGTGCCGTACCCAGGCATAGCGGAGCAGAAACAGAAGCAGAAGCAGAAGCAGAAAGCAGAAGCAGAAAGCAGAAATAAGAATTGTATTGAGATTGGTAAGTGACGATCTGGTCAGTTAGATTTTTATAGAATATTTCCTTTTGCGCTGTGGTGGTAGAATTTTTTTTTGCATTCCTTTCGATTTTCGTTCGCTAAAACAAAATGGATAGGGATGAAATTTTATTGTTAACTGTGGACGGACTTAGGGGAAAACTAGCAGAACTACAACTTCCGACGACGGGGTTAAAAAATGTGTTGCAGGTTAGGCTTCTTCGACATTTCGGCTTGTCTATGGCTGTCCCGGTTGACGAGAACAACGACCTAACGGCAGACGAGAACAGCGACATACCGGCAGATGAGATCAGTGAAGAGGGGGATATCTCTATTCGCGACGAGGGGCATGGGTTTAGGGGAGGAATTTTTACTCTTCGCGACATCGAAGACTCCCTTACGCCGTTCACCGGAACGGGTTACCCAGGTGTCAACCGATGGATAGAGGAATTCGAGGAAAACGCTCTCACCGTTCGATGGAGCAATCTTCAAAAATTTATTTTCGCCAAACAACTGCTGAAAGGAGCCGCTAAGCTCTTCATCCGTAGTCAGCCCGGCATTATAAATTGGCAAACTCTAAAAGCGGCACTCACCGACGAATTTGGTGGTAAAGCGTCGGCAGCTGAAGTTCATCGCTTACTGAAGAATCGGAAGAAGAAGCCAACAGAACCCCTTCGAGAATATTTGTATAGCCTAATGGAAATCGGCAAAGCAATCCAACTCGATGACGAAAGCCTCATCGAATACTTCATAGAAGGAATTCCCGACAGCAGACAAAACAAAGCGACACTCTACCAGGCGAAGACGATAAGTGAGTTAAAGAATCAAATCCAAACTTACGAGAAGGTGCGTGGACCGAACCAGCAGTCATCATACTCAGGTGGAGGCCCACAAACCTCAACGGGTGGTCACCCGGTCAAGCAGGAGAGAGGCGAACGAAATTGTTTTAAATGCGGAGAAACATCACACATCGCTAGAGACTGTAAAAATGTTCCAGTCGTTAGATGCTATCGCTGTAGACAAGCAGGACACAAATCATTTGAGTGCAGAAATCGAAGTCAAGCGGAGCAAACGCGACCGAGGGGAGACACAAACCGTGTACATACTGCAACAACGGATGACACTGTGGAAATTCCCGAGGCCAGAGTATCCTTGGCAGTAAATTGTAGCCGCATCTTTAAAGACATCCTGGTAAAGGGGAAGGGTGTGTCTGCACTATTCGACACGGGAAGCGACGTGAACCTGTTACGCCACGATGTACTAATGAGATTGGACTACATTGAGCTTAGCAACTCAAAGAAAAGTCTGTCGGGTATAGGACAGAAAAGGGTCATAACGCAAGGATGTTTTGAAACCAATGTAGGTATAGATGGTTTCGAATTAGCGCTGATTTTCCACGTAGTAGGCGAAAGAGACATTCCGTACCACGCGGTTATTGGTAATGAGGTTTTGGGGATGGTAGACGTAAGAATTACAGAGGATGGGGCAGTTTTCTCAAAGAGGATTACGAAAGAAGATACAGCTGATAGTGGAGTGAAACCAGTTTCGGAAGTCAAATCTGAGATTTGGCAGTTGGGCGGAGGCCTTGCAGGCACACGTGGTTGTGCAAGTAGTCGAAGCAGAGCGAGGAGTGTTGTGAGCAACATGGGCCGTGAAGGCAGAGGAAACCAGGAGTTAGAAGCTAAGGCACTGGAAGGTTGCGGAAACAATGTCGCTAGCAGCAGTTGCGGTTGTAAGCCGGAAGAGAGCGGACCGTTAACTGGGTTGGAAGAAATTTGCTTGTCAGCTGTTGAAGGAGATTTCGAGAGGGAGCCAGACATCGATGTCCAGCACCTTGGATACAGACAGAGAGAGGAACTTTGGAATTTGGTGAAGAGCTACGTTCCAGGAAAGGGTAAAGGATCGCCAGTAGAAATGAAGCTGGTACTAACTGATGAAGTTCCAGTATACCAGAGACCGAGAAGGATATCACACGCAGACCAACAGTTTGTTGAAGAACAAGTGTCGGAATGGATCCGAGATGGGATTATCCAATCCAGTACATCGGAATACGCGTCACCGATCGTATTAGTCCAAAAGAGAAACGGAAACAAACGACTCTGCTGTGACTACCGGAAATTAAACGAGTTAGTCGCCGTTAAGCGCACTCAGTTTGGGGAAGGAATGAAGCTACGTCCGAAATTCTTTGGACCCTACAAGGTAACGAAGAAGATGGCCAATGGAAAATACGAAGTCCAGAAAGTCGGAGACCACGAGGGCCCAAACCGCACCAACACCGTCGCCGAGTATATGAAAAAGTGGAACCGGTCATTCGGGGCCGAATGAGGCGTCAGGACGACCGAATGTAGGATGGAGACAAACACGCAACGCATTACCCTACGACAATTGACAAAGACCAAACGAACAGTAAACGAACAACACCACAGAACCAGACAGTTACATGAAAATCAAAACGAAAACGAACAAACGGAGAATGAGAGAATCTGCGTCCCTTTTTTTTCACCACAGCGCACAGAAAAGAAAAGATTAGGGAGTTGAAGCGAATCACTCAGACCGACCAGTCGTCACCTCTCGCCAGTAGGAATTTAAAATGTTAATAAAATTTGTGAATTACTAAAGTCTGTGTTTAAATTCTATCGGCGAATCCTACATAAATATTTGGGGCTTACAATTGATTATAAAATGGCCTTTTCGAATCACGTAGAAAGTCAGAGGAAGTATTTTCGTTGCACACTTAGACATTTCTTCTATTTGCGAAATATCTGCTCAGCAATGTTCCTAAAAACAATTTACTACGGAATATTCCATTCTAAACTGCAGTATGGAATTGTTTGTTGGGGAGGTGTTTATTTGAATAAAATCCAACCTTTGTTGATTCTGCAAAAATATATTCTACGGAATATATGCCGGAAACCTAAAAGACATCCGAGTTTTCCTTTGTTCTGCGATCTGAAAATTCTTCCAGTCCGACATTTGTACTGTTTTAAAGTGTTGAAGACTTTCTTTATGAAGTCTGGAAATCGCAATTATCGATTAATTTCAAATTATAATTTACGTGTAAACTTTTCGGATATGGTAACAGTACCAAACTTTCGCACTACTGCATATCGTAATTTTTATTCAGTTTCATCATGTCGTTTATTTAATAAGCTTCCTTACTCTATCAGAACTGAATCAATGCCTGGAATGTTCTTAAAACGTGTTAAACATTGGCTTTTTAATCTGAATTATGGTGATTTAGAATCCATTCTTTCTAATATTCTGGTTTAATCTTCATATTGTGTGTTTAAGTAAATTGAATTTTAGTGAGTAAATTATTTATTTCTAAAACAATTTAAATTGTTCAGTCTCTTTTTCTATTCTAAAAATTTTTTTGTGAAATATAATTTTTTTTGATAATGCAAATTGCTTTTATAGGGGCACCCCACCCAAAACGAATATTGAATTTTGTATAAGCCCATTGAAGTGGCATTCAACACTATTTTTAATACTTAGTATACAAAAATACAGAATGTCGCCAATATTTCTTGTATTCAATACTTATAGTAATAATGAAATTTCATGTCTTATTAATTTGTAATGAACTTATAAGAAATAAAAATTATCTATCTATATCTATCTAATATTTTTAAAAGTTAGGAGCCCGTTTTGTCCTTTCACGGTAGTTATTTAAGTAGAACCTTCAGTTGAGGAAAGCAGAAGCTGAAAATGTTCTCCTAGAGCTAGCCCACCCTTGTATCATCTCAGATGTTGTCGAAATAATACATCCATGGCTTCCGCAGCGCTCAATAATTGCGAAAGCCCCGTAATCGGTCCTCTCTCGTACTTTACTTACGTACAAATCTTCCCATCGATGAACCTAAACCACTATCACACCCCCCTTTAGAATAATCTCACACGACGAAACTCATGATGTTGAGATACCAAAACAAAAAATATCTTCCCTTTGATTTCTTCCCATCGACTCAGATAGAAGGTCACACAAAACGATGTCCCGAAAGCGACAACCCACAACAAGAATAGTCCGAAGTTTTCAATGACATACTCCCAATACTTTTATTACTATGCAATGGTTAAAATAATTAAGTTTTACGCATAAATTTTCAGTTTAAAATATTTAAATTCAATTCTTCGAGAAAAACGCATCAATCTTGGATGAATATGAGATTGTTAAACTCTCTTACTTAAAACTAATAAACACATCAATCGCGGATGAATATGAGATTGTTAAACTCTCTTACTAAAAACTAATAAACACATCAATCACGGATGAAAACTGGACTGCTAATCCTGTACTAATATATCAAACATACAAAATTATTAGAGGCATATTTCCTACTTCAGAATTCTCTTGATTGTTACTGATAATTCTGGGATTAATTTACGTTACAACCGTATAGTTTAATGTACAGCATCAGAATTCCTAATGCAGAACAACCAACTTTGTTATCACCACTGACTGTTAAGCCTCAAATGTGTTGCATAACCTGCGCTCTCTAACAACATGCTTGTTGTTTTTCTTTATATTAAAGAATCACCTTTACGGCACAATGTAAGCAGGAATCTTACAAAGGCAAAAAAAAAAACCTAAACAAACCTCTCTTAAAGAAGAGAATACCACAACGAAATCCAATAACTCTCTAATATTTCCCTAATTATTTTAAATAGTTTCCTCAATACATGGGTACACAACTGTCATTTATTATGGAATCATGATCACTTACCGATCTTTTGTATTTGTTGCTTCGAGACTATGACGTAACTATTTATGGTGTTAATCCAGGGGGGAGGAAGATGTTGTGCACAGCATTGTCCAGCCCGTGGCGAATATGTATATTTGGTGTCGATGTTGGAGACTTCACGTAATAATTAGCTAGGGAATAGAGTTATGTACTTGTATTGCGAGAAACTTTACAAGATACCAAAAAAAACTAATTGATACCTATGAATGAATATACTTAGCCAGTTTGTGATAAAAATTTTTTTATTTTTTTTTGGTCTGGTTGTTATCAGTGGTTAGGTAGATATTAGGTGGGTGATGATGCGTTGGCTGATGAAGAGTCCGGTGGTGGTGGGGGTCGAAGGGGTTTCTCGACGATGCTATTAGAGGTGGTCGAATGCAACGTGACGAGGAATATGTGCGTGATTTTGGGGCGCAGTGCGCAGGTAGGGATTCGATTAATCGATCGACCCGATGATGTTGCGATGATGACGTCGCCGACAGGGCGAGGGACGGAATAGAACCTAGGGTGGCGGATGGAAGTTTCGTGGCTAATATTTGTTGGTATTAGGCGATATTCCCTTCACGTCTTTTCGCACACCTGTCGCGTTTCGAGTGGTAAGTTATGGTTGGTGGTGTGTTCGGCGTCTCAGAAGGTGGTTTCGGCAAGCAGTCGAATTTTTGGAGCTGCTGATGCCTCGGTAATTTAGCCGACTAGCGAGAAGAAAACACGATGCTACGGCCACATTCGGGTGCATGAAAATGGCTGACTAGTACTGGGGTGCTTGAGCTAAGCAAAGATGATCTAAGGATCCTAACAGGTTATCTTACTGGTCATTGGCCACTAAGATACCATCTCAAAAAAATGGGACTTTCCGACGATGACTCCTGTCGACTCTGCGGAGAAGGTGAGGAGACAACGGAACATATACTCTGCGAATACCCTGCTGTGGCAAGGGGCAGAGATATCCCAAGGGGCGTTTTTAAGTCCTGCTGATATAGGAAACATGGAACCAAGAAGGGTACTGAGGTTTATAAAGAGCCTCAACAGCTCCCTGGGTTAAACAATAGGGGCCAGCACAATAGATCTCTTCTGGTCGCAGTGTACGGGGCCTAATTCTTACAATACAATACAATACTGGGGTGCTTCGGTGACGTCTGTGGATAATTTAATAATTCGCGTGATGACGTAGCAATTGAAGGGATTTCGAGTAAACTCACCGACACTAATTTTATTTGGAGGGGTAGGAAACCTTAATATGTCCTCAGGACTTCTGGTGGGGACTGTACCCTTCTGGTGGGGACTGTACCAATTTTGCTTGAGAATTCACTTTTTTTATTTTTTATTTTATTTAATGCAATTAACTTGCCACGGAATAAAGCACACTCGCGGGATGTGCTCCGTATAAGTAATAAGAATATATATATTTTTTTTCTCCAGCGAATTTTATTGCTGAGCACACACCACTACTGGTCGTAAGTATAACGCAAAATGACTTGTCAGTCGATTTAAATAAGCTCGGTAAATTCCTCTAGCGGGCTATCTCAGGCGATATCCCCGTTTTTTCTTGGCTATTTACTTGCCCTTCTCCAGTCTGCGTCGGTTAAACAGGTACATGAATTGTGCGTGCTGTACTCTTTGGGATCATGCATCCGTTTCCTAATAAAGTACGATATTCCCCCGCCGCTCCTGAACAACTTTGTAGCGCGCCTAAATAGATACCACACATAATGGACTAACAAAAAAAAAAAAAAAACACATTTCTTATCGGATACACCAACCATAGTACGTAACCTATGTTCTCAAACGTTTGCCTAGATAAAGCACACAGAAGTTTAGACCAGTATGAGAATACATTTCGACGGTTCCCTTCAACTCTGCCTCTTATAAGTTATAAGTCAGAATTTTGCCCGAATATTGTACCTAGACGTATTGTACGTTCTATGTGTTGCATTGAGCGTTGCTATTATAATTTTGTGTAGTACTATACATAGAGCAGCCACTGAGCCACCTCACCGAATCGAAAGTGTGTGGGTTAAGCGAAGGATGGAGAGAAGATAATATGCGCAGGCGTGATTGGATTAGTCTAATGAATGGAAGTACATTTTGCTTTCGCTCAGTCGAAGTCCTGGGGGGAATCGGCTAAGGTGATAGCTGACTGTTGCTTTTTTGACTGTCGTTTTGGTTATCAACTATTCTTTGCTCTTTGTAAAGCGATCACTAAAAATGTTTGGGTTCTTGGCAGCACTTGCAATTCTACGAAAATAAACGTCGTTTCGGTCAGCTGTTGGTTGGTTTCATTTGTGAAAATTGTTTGCAATTGTTTGTGTCCCAAGCTTTGCTCTTCCTGTATGGAATGTAGTGTCGTTTCCCATTAGGATTTTCAGATTTTGCTCTCAGATTTCAGATTATTCGTGACCAATGGAATGTAAAACGAGATTTTTCTTTGTTTGCTTTTTTTGTCCCAATGGAAAATTACAGAGATATACTTATATTTAAATTAATGTTTTCTTAAGGCTCATGTGCAACAAAAGAACAAATTGACAAACTCCAGAATATTTGCTTTATTTCTTAAGTGAATTCCGACCAATCGGACTCTTGTAATGAATTTCTTCATTTCTCACTGTGGCATAGAACTTCATTGAAGTAAACATTGCACTGAAATTTCTTAATTTTTAATAACTTTGAAACGCTTTTTTCACAAAACTGTATATTTTTGGTGGAGTTGGAGCCGAGCCAACCTACATTGCTCGCTAAAGAAACACAAAACGTATCAAAACGACACCTAAATAGCTGTCACAAACAAGCGGTGGCAAAAATGCGATAGTCAATATGACAATCTCCTTACGTTGAGCCAAAACATGAATTTTGACTATCAGCAATCAACTATCACCTTAGCCGATTCCACCTCTGTATCTGTAACTATCCTGTATGAATCAAAAATTAAAAAAAAATAACCATACACAGAGAACGTTGCTATTCCGCATATGTTGGAAGCAAATTTATTATTGTCATTCGATCGGTAAAGACATACAATAGTCGTGGTTTAACTGTGCTCTGATTCTGGTTTCGGCCAATTACCTATTATTCTTTGGTAAGTCATTTTGCTTTCTTTTTTAATTGGTGTTCTAGATATCTCAAATATTTGAAAGAAGAAATCGAGTTTCCGGCAAATTAAAATTCAGCTGCACTTAAGGAAAAAATTAAAAATATTATTGAATAAGAAATATAAAAGTACAGAAGCATAAAAAAAAAAATGTTTTTTTGTTTTTTTTTTTAAACGTTATAAAAGTTGAGTACAATATTAGTTAGTACTACCTATTCTAAAACTGACCCGAACACGATCAGTAGTTTTTAAGATTTATTTGTTTAAAGACGGAAGGTCAAATTCGCTTCAAATCAAACAGAGCTAGGACACCAATTTTATTTATATGATGATGATATAAAAAAAACTGTGGTCGATTTTCGACCACTGGGCGAACCTAGTTTTTATTATTATTATGTGCGTACAAAATTGAAGAAGAATACCCGAAGTGGGGTTTTTTTTGAAAATGTTTGACAAAATAATCAATATAAATATCAAACTTTTGTTTATCATCTATAACTATGCCTAGATATTTAATTATATTGACTTGTTCTACTTGTTCCCTATCCATCTCCAGGTTGAGGCTGACGTTTTGTTTAGGTGCAAAAAGTCGTTACAGTAATAATTTATCAGTCAGAGAAACAAAATACCATTTTTTGCACTTTTGCTCTATTTCTGGGTAGAGGCCTCTCAAGGGCCATACATTTAGATTTTGTTACATTCAATTTTAGTTCGCTTTCAACCACTCGTTAACTCTGTTGGGGTCTTCTTGTTAAAGTTTCGCACATTCGTCCGCATTGTTTCCCGATATAAAAACTAGTGCATCATCGGCAAAAAGCACAATTGGAGAATGGCGAAAAACTTCTTTAATGTGATTTATGTAGATGATAAATAGCAGTGCTCCCAGAATCGATCCCTGTCTTGTTTCAATGCTCTGCGACATTACGCCATTCACTGATGTTTCTTGTGTTCTATTTGATAGATAGGACGAAAACCAGTCTTGTTACTTCCCTCTTACACCGTAACTACTCAGCTTTGTCAATAATATTTAACCCATCTATTGTCCCAAAGGTTTAGAAATCAAGCAAAACAGCAAACACGATTTTTTTTTTTTGTTACTTCCTCTTTCCAGCTTATAAGCACATTATTAACCGCTGACTCGCAATAGTGTTTTTTTTTACCGTAATCTTCGATTTCTGTATGCATTATTTTTTCAAAAACCTTTTCGTATACGCGAAGAGCGTTGTTAGGACGAAAGTTCTCACATTTGTCATTTCCCTTTATTTTTCCGATCGGAGTGACAACTGATTCATTCCATGTTTAAGGGAAGCATGCTGTTAGCATTGAGTGGTATACGCATTTTGCAATTATTGGTCCAGTTGTGTTAGTTGCATCAATCAGCCTTTTATTATTATTATTATTATGTTTTATTAATGATAAAATTACATGCTTATTCTAATATTAAGGAGCATAGTTGCGAGGACTATTCGCTCTATGGAATTATGTTTAATTTTAAACTTTTATATCTTCAGATTCTAAAAGTTGGTCGGTTGGGTTGATATTTTCATGATTTGTTTTTTTTTTTAGCAATTCATTGATTGAAGTGTTTTTAAACTTATTTTTAACTATTATATATTGGTCTTATAAGTGGTGTATGTCTAGATTAACATTGCATGATTGGCAAACAATGGGGTTGTGCCTTTTGAGTAAATGTTGATGGGTAACCGAAGTATGACCCAACCTTAGTCGCACGTAATTGGAGATTTTCGATTTTGCAATTGTTTTTGGGTAGACGGGATGTGATCTTTCTGGATGGATTTTTTTTTTGTAGTGCTGAAGGTATTACCTCCAGTCGTTCAGCAGTTTTTGTTGCTGGCTTTGGTGCATGTTTTTGTGTAGGTCTTACTTGCTGTATATGTCAAAGCTGTAAACTGGTGTGCTTTTGGCGGCGCTAGCAGCCGCATCAGCTTGTTCATTGCCTTGGATACTTGCATACCCGGGGATCCACATCAATTTTAATCTGCCTTCGGATTTAAGAATGTTATCTCTTATTTGCGCAACGATGTGTGTATTGTTGTTGGGGTTGCTAATGGCTTTGAGCACTGAGAGGCTATCGGTGCAAACAACATATTTTTGCGGTGGTTGACAGTTTTTGTGGCTTTTAGAATGGCAAAAGCTTCTACGGTAAACACAGAAATATTTTTGTAGGATGCCAATACTAAGGATGTAACCGTCGTCAAGCGTTACTGCGAACAAATTTGATTCATTAGTTTTTGAGCCGTCGCCACAGTGGGGCAGAATGCCCTAAAATGTGGTAGCAAATCAAGCGTTACAGTTAAGAACCTGAAATTTTTCAGGATAGCTTCTGAGACCAGTCCCAAAATATTTGTAGGTCCGCCAACACCACACGCTCACTAAAACGCCCACTTTTCTGAAATGTGGCTATTTTAATATCAAAAACTTAAAGAAGACTTATTGAACATCCAATTTTTAACAACTACACTAACCTTCCCCACCCACTTTTATCGTGAAGAAAAACAAATTAAATTAAAATAAAACAATTAAATTAAATTTGTCCATTAAATACAAAACAAAACCAAAAATTGTTACTACATACTTAGATATCTGTCAAATGTGAATGGAAGTGTGTTTGTACATGTGTAATCAGCTTTTTCCTCAACTTGCTCAGTCTATTTATTCTGAGCTCATAGAGCGCGCTCTGATCATGCTCTGAACGAAAAAAGAAACACAAATTTGAGCTCTGATTTCTCTGAGCTAAAAAAGAAACACGAACTTTTTGTATAACAGTTCAGGTTCTGCTCTGAACTAAAAAAGAAAAACGCCTAAGGTAAAATTAGACTGTGTGCCAAGTGGTCATAAAATGACAATTGACAGTTCTCCTGTCAAAATATGGTCATACAATGTAATGGGCATATCTGATGTGCTCTATTGACCTGAATTCCACATACGACCAGGCTGATTTTGACAGATAAAAATGCCCAAATAGTATACAGTGTAACCGGTCAATAAGCACGAATGCCAGCATATGGTTTTATATGCTCATATGCACTTTATTGAAATTTCTTTATGGCATTGATGGCATTTTTAATGGAACAGGAATTATTTTGTTGTCATCGGTGTTTTAGTTCGTGGAATTGTAATTTATTTTCATTTTTCGTTCTTTTTTGGCAATAAATAACAAATGCCTAAAATGACCATCAAGGCAAATATGACCATATTGGTAATTTTGGTCATATTGTCTAATATACAGTTTTGATAATCCTGACATTTTGTTCATTTGACAGCTAATCTGGTCATTTGCCTTTTGGCATTCATATGCATAATTGGCATACAGTCTAATCTTAGCTTTAGTCATGAATTTTTTGACTAGATTCGTCGGCTACCCTTCCATAAACGTCAACTGAAACAGCTGCTCATACGATCGATTTTAGCCAATCACAACAGAGATGGATCTAGTCAGACAGCTGTCAGACTTACTAAACTAGATACTTGATCGTTCCCATTCTTTTAAATATTTCTGTTGAGAAGCCGGGCCGGGTGTAAACACATATGTTGAGTTTCCAATGTGTAACTAAAATCTTTAAAAACGTCACTGTTCTTTTTTTGTTGATATTCGTGGGATTTGAATATGTGTCACTAATTAAATTTTATATTAAAACAGTTGAAATTTCCGTCCCGATTGATTTCTGAATACATAAGTAATTTACAAAAATAGATTCATGCGATGCAATGCCTTTCTTTGCTGTAGAAAAAATTCACAAAAATGTAAACAAACTCCACCAGTTATCAAACTCAAACGCACTTGCATTGGTAAATCTTAAGCAAATATGAGAAAATGTCCCGATTCGCAAAGGTGCTCTGAAATCTGAAAAAGGTTGCTTTTTTCGTACCAATCAAACATAAAAAGAAAAAATTCGTTTCCTATATTCGAATGTTTCTTATAAACGTCTTTGTAATATCAGCCCTTTTTTATATGAACATATACCTAGAGAGAAAAGAAAACGGTGTTTCCACATGCGTTTGTTTATAAGCGATTTGTACTTATATGGGTGTTACTTATATCCGTGGTGGACGTATTTCCAGTGCTCTTTATTTTTAATGTTGTCCTCACTCAAGTGCATATATCGCACTGAAATTTGAAATTGGATATTCATAGCCTTCGCAATCGCACGGGGAAGGGTTTTCTCTCCATTTTCAACTTTTTTTATGAATTGATTGATCTCTCTCCATTTTCAACTTTTTTAATGAATTGATTTATAAAACTCTCTCTCCATTTTCAACTTTTTTAATGAATTGATTTATAAAACTTTGGCTGTTTCTGGCTTAATGTCTGTTGGGCACTTAATTACTTCGGTGATTAGATATGTATGTGGGATGTAACTTTGTAAACAAATTTAAATATAAATATAATATTTTTGTTGTTTTCATTTGGTTTTACTCCGGAATTCACTCCTACCCGATTCCAAAGGAACATGTGAAAATTACATTTCATTACATTTGTTTTTATTAAACTTTTGGTATATACAATTTGACTTAAGGCTGGTGGTGGTGGTGGTGAATAATAAATATTTAAATGCGTTGGCTCAACAATAGGGGCCCAACGGTATACAATTATGATTGTTTTCTTAAATCTATTTTACATAAATTGTGGCTGTCTTCTCGGATTCATTCTCGTAGTATGTATCGTTGTCTGGGTTAACCTCAGGGTGTTCAAGTCCGGGTGTTGATGACATGTGAAAATGGTCTTTCTCAATGGACTATATTGTATATCTTTTTTTTTTTTTATTTTATTTCGTGACTCTAATGTGTAGTATTACGAGTGCCTTCCGAAAATGCAATGGAACATGTTTGGGAATAATTTTTCACTCCGGTGCTTCTTTGAACTGAAGGCCTACACTGTCTGCCAATTACGTCACAGTTTTATATAAAATGAGACTAACTTAAAAAAAAAAAAAATTACGGACGGTAGATGGAAACAAACGCATTTTTCTACTTAGTTCTATAATATAGATTATATATTACATAACCTCAAATGTATCTTAATTTCAATACAAATTTATTTTTTACTTATAATAACAGGATTACCACAATTGTCAACGATAACTTCGATAAGCTGACACCATCAATCAAATTGGCCCATATCCGTCTCTTAAGAGCAGTATCCAAATACAGTATAGGACTTCAATGGATGAAGAAAAGCAAGTCATGGCGTTACTTATATATATATTGCAGCGGAAATCACACTCTTTATGTAGTGAGAGAGGCATCAAACTTATTATGTGATATTTTGCTTAAATTCTCAACGAAAACCTGTGATGAAGAATTGTGTCTAGAAATATTAGGTGAAATTTTGAAGCCAATAAATCAGAACGTGTATGCGGATAGTTCAATGATTGTAAATGTCGATGACACTGACGTTCAGAAAGAACTGGTTTCCACATTAGATTTGATATCGATGGTGTTTCAGAAAAATGTGGAAAGTAATGAAAAATCGTCGATTCCGCATTTATGTGAAGTACATCATAAACTGGAGACTAATATTTGGAAATTAGCCGAAATGACTCATAACGAGTATTTTCTAGGAAAAATTCTGAAAGCTCAGACCAGCTATAATTTTGCATTGCTTATATACGAGAAATGGAAAATCAATGAAATTGATCCGCTGGATTTCAATCGCTTTGGCGTTAATTTTTTTAACATAATGAAATGTTGTATTGTGCGTAGAAATTGTAGTAACTTTTTAAAGTTGACAAAACTCAATCATCATTTATGGAAAAAATTAGGCTGCAGAGCACCAACAGAGATATCAATAGAAAATGAAATCATACAGTTTGAAAATCAACTTGTAATGTTCCAAGTTTTGCCAGTATTATGCATTGTCGTCAAAACTGAAAATGAGGAAGAAGATATATTTAATCAGTACTTGATGAAACTGTTCTCAATTTCAAGTGAATTTACAATAAGAATCTGTTACTCTTTCCGTGATATTCTTTTAGATTGCCCGGATCTAAACGCGCATTTAGCTTACAAATCAATTCATGAAATTTTATCTATGAATTCAATTTTGAACAAAGACCAGGCTGTTCTTATATTTCAAGCACTAGTTTATGTCCTCAAAGAATTTGCATTTGACGTATATTCAAGTGATAATGCTAAGAATGAAAAGGACACACAAAAGAACTTCGTTCTGTCTTTACCACAAGTTTTGTATGCCACTCTTGTTTGTGTCCACACGTTAGTTAAAAAGTATAATATCACCTGGAAAGATTCGATAGAAACCATGTGTTTGACTGACATCGTTTTATTAATTTTGCAGAATCCTAATTTAACAACGTTGGTAAGATATTGCTACTATGAATCGTAAAACTAATCATTTATTGTCTTCTTCCTAGATGGTAGTACAAACAATTAAACTGACTCAACTATCTGTTGAACATTTCCATTCACCAAACATGGCATTGCTAGTTGATAACTTAAAAGGATCTGGACTTCAAAATCTTGGTCCAATTATAATTAAAAATCTTTACAATATTGAATGGGAAGTGAGGGACAGCATTCTTGAGCTGGTAACATCTGTTGTTTCAATATCACGATTAAGTACGCCAATCATTATTTTTATTCGACCTATAATTTTGGAATATTTTCAAACAAGATAGTAATATGTGATTTTAAGATTACGTAAAACGAATCATAGGATAAAATAAAAAGGCAGCTTTCATTTTATTTGTAAGTAAGTAAGGAGTATTCCAATCCCAGGCATTGTCGCTAAATATGTTTCCAACAGTAAGAATTGAAGAATGCCCTACTAATTTTTTTTTTTAATTTTTTTTTCTGCTTTAAAACAATGTTAATTTAAGCTTGGCTTTTCTTTCCGCCTTTGTCAACTGTTTATCTTCTTTTATCCTAAAGTAACAAGTAAAATAGTAATGGGCAAAATGTGCTATAGACAGTTTTTTGCTATGAATCAATCATTTCTTTTCTTTTTTCGATTTGCTTTTACTCCTGTGCCATTCTGCACCCAAATTAAACCGAATTAAATGTTCGATATTTTATATTTTTACGCTTAATCCACTCATTGCCTGATATATTGTACCAAAGCAACTTTTGTTTACTTAAGTGTCTCTTACAACAGACGCTATTCTTTGGAAGATGAACTTAACAAACTGTGATCCAATCAGAGTTAAAAAAAAGTAGCAGAATATTGCTCTTGCCTATCATCTGGAAAACAACTCTTACCTCTTAACACTCAGCCCTAACATTGTCATTAAACCTAAAAGTGGAAACCGTTATGGAAGTTGGATTTTCCTCGGCTTTGTAGTCTATATATGTATATAAAAATGGATCGTGGTGTGTTCGGATTCTTAATTCCTTCTTCGGGGTTGTTACAAATTGCTACTCAAAGTTTTAGGAAAAAAAGAAAAGTCTATTTTATCACTTCACAGGAATGGCCCCAATAGTGTTGCATATTGAAAGAAAGAGTACGCGCTTAAAGGAGTATCTGTTTGTAGGACGGGAGGAAACAAGTAACCACTTCTAATGAAAAATATCTTTAGAACTTTAAAATAAAACAGATGCCTTACCGGGAGTATATGCATACCTTCTAAATAACACCATTGAATAGGCTAAACGAAAATAATTGCAGATCGTACGTGTAACGCCGTACTATTATTTCGAGTGAAATATCCTATTTTCTACTATTTCTACTATTTTCTTCTTAAAACATTAAAATGACAGAAGTTCTGTAGGCGGTAAAAGCAACGAATAGTGGAGAGCAGATATTGCTTTAAACTTATGAATTGATTAGACTAACTCAATCGAAATATATTCTTTTTAACATGGAACAAACAGAACCAAACAAGTTACACCTTTTGCAAATCTAGTAGCATGGAATATCATCTCGAAAACCGGATACTCCTGATTACTAAGAGTGAAGAAGAAGAGCACAAGTTTTGTTTTATCGTTTACCATATACAGGGTCCGCCAAACAACTTTTTTTTTTTTTTTAAATGCTATAAAAAAAAACTACTCAATATTTTCTCAAATTTCTTTTTTTTAATTTGAAAGTACAATCCTTCCGGTTAATAATGGAAAATAATTTCATTCAAATGGCTGCCTCGGTTGGCCATGCAGTAGCCTACACGATCGGTCCAATTTTTAAGCACATTATCGATTGTGTGCAGCTGTATTTCACCAATGGCTTCACGAATACTGTCCTTTAAAGCGTCAATTGTCTCTGGCTTGTCGGCGTAACACTTATCTTTTACGGCACCCCACAAATAATAGTCCAACGGTGTCAAATCGCAGCTTCGAGGTGGCCAAACGACATCAACTCTGCGGCTGATAATGCGATCTTCAAAAACAGGGCGCAAAACATCGAGTGTAGCTTCGGCTGTGTGGCACGTAGCGCCGTCCTGTTGAAACCAAATGTTGCCAATATCCTCCTCTTCAATTTTTGTGAACGAAAATTCGTTCAACATGGCCCGATAACGATCGCCATTGACTGTAACGGCCACTCCTTGCTCATTTTCGAAGAAAAATGGACCAATTATGCCTCTGGACCAAATTCCGCACCAAACAGTGACTCGTTTTGGGTATATCGGCTTTTCAATGTATGCGTGCGGGTTTTCTGTGCCCCAAATTTTGACAATCTGAAAAGATGATTTTTTTGGCAAAATCGGCATCTTCCCTGAGTCGATTTTCAAAGTAATGTCGCAATATTTCCCAGCGTTGTTCAAGCGTATACACAACCATATTCGTTCAGGGGAAGGATAAAACTTATTATCTGTCAAATCAGATATGAGCTAAGTGTTACCATTCGCGAAATAAGCACTAGTTGAAAAAAAAAGTTAGATGGCGGACCCTTTATAATTCAACATTAATCAATCAAACGTTGAAACGTTTTCGTGCGCATGACTGATTTGCTCTAAGTTGCAGGGATAAAGCGTCACACGAAAACGTTTGAACGTTTCGCCTTAGAAAATGCCGACCCCGTTAATTCTGTTATAAGGAAATATGTATGTGATTATTTAAAATGAAAGCTACCTTTAAAAATCTCAATTAATATAAATTAATGTATCAATAAATATTTTCTTTTTTCCACAGAATTTCCGGCATTTCAGCAGTATATTTTAGATAATGATATATGCTCTTTAGTTTGCTCTATTGTCAAAAATGACGAAGAATCTTACGTGCGTGCATCAGGCCTAAAATGCTTGACGCAAATGATTTCGGTGAATGTTCTTTGGGAACAAAATCTAATCCAATCTAATTTGATTGTAAGTACATACATGAAAATAAATTATTTAACACCTAGCGAATGCGACAGACGTTGTTTTGCCTTACCTGTCCCTATCTCCAGCCCAATACCCATCACTTTTCACATCCCGGGACGGCGGACGTTGTCACTCCTAAAATGAATTTACTTACTGGGAAAAAAAAAAAAACAATAACGAAGATGTTTATTTTAATTGCAGTTATTTATTTCACTAAGTTAAGTAGAATTTTCAGCACGCAATTACAACAACTACGCTCTACGTGACACTTCGAGCCCTCACATTAGTTATTGTATTTGGGTGCTGAGAAAAAAGAGCCAAAAAAAACAATAAGAAGCTGTTTGGTTTGCCAATGCGCGAAGAGGCGACATAATGTTTGTCGTGTAAATAACACGGAGACTACAAATTGGCTCTGCAAATTTACAATGACTGGCTATGAACCTTGTAAATTGTCATTTTTTGCGAAAGCAAGCCAAATAAGAAACCGGACATTGACCCCTTCGTCTTCACAGGCTCTACATATATTTGTGCGTGGCCAAAATTACATGCGTATAAGGTATTAGTTTGGCTAATCTTTTAGGCACTTTAAGTAGCAGATTCCTCAATATTTAGTTCAAGATGCGTCAGATTGAGAACTGCCTGCAGTCCAGCTAATCTTTGTATAGCCTTGATTATGTTAGAGTTTGATCTCCACTTCCTGCCAAAGATGCGGTTGCATACGTAATAAGCATTAGCCGACCTTGACTTCTCACCAGGTTTAAGAATATAGCCACATTCCAGACTGCGAATGCAGTCTTTTTAGGACCGGCGTTATAATGGTCATAGCTTTCTGAGGCATGATTGGAAAAATACGGTGGCATCCAGGGGATTTGAACGGGGAGAATGTATCTATTGCCCTGTTTAATTTATCTTTGGTTACTAGTCTACTGGAACTGTCGCTGTTGTGGTAAATAAACTATACTGATTAGTCTGATTTGTATTACAACACGGAAAATGAGTCGGCAGTAGCAGACTGTGACTCTCTTCCCAGTATTGTGTCGAAGTACCATTAGTGTCGTTGAGATATCCGGGAACTGTGGATTCTTTGCACAGGACACAGGAAGAGTAGAAGCTTACCCTCTGCCCTCAATGAGTTCCCATTAATAAGCTGTTAGTCTTTGATTGCCAAGGTCGATGATTGCGACACGAAGACTATCCTTCAGCTTTTTGGCTGCCTACCTCTTTTAGAGACTCCAGGAGCATTCTCAGATTTGGACGTATCTCTGAGTTAGAGGACATATCTGACAGCCCACTCAAAGATCTACTAGGATTCATCGTCAGGTCCGGTATCATAAACGAGCTCTAGATAGAGGTAATCACAATAGGCAGTGATGTGGCAACTTATGTGATTTAATGCTTTAAACGGCTTTCCTGAAAAAGTTAATTTTCGACTAATGTCACTTTCTTGTTTGCCATTTGTAAGACAGTTTTTTTAATCCATGCCTGCTTTTAACATTCCGAAATTCCTGTGGTCCTGGTCAATTTAGTTAGCTTAAAAAGGACCAACTACCTACTTGTAAAATCATATTTATCTGAATCTTAGTTTAGTGGCCAGCGCTACAGGAAAAGTATCGATTGGCATACGACGTTCACTAACTGAACAAGAACTCAGTCGCGTATCATAAATCCACATCCAAACAGCTGCTGTCCCTGCTCTTTATCGTAGTCACCGTAGTAGATGTAACAGTTTTCTATCTTTTGTTCCGGCCTTCTGGGCGGCAGTTATGTCTATTATTATGTTCGCTAATTGTTCTTTTGCACGGGCCCTCTTTAGAGTCCGAATATTCACATGCAGATCCGCATGTCGTTCTTATTTTTCCGTTGTACTTCAGGGTCAGTAAAATTCATCATTATCCTCGGTTTTTGGTTGCTTCGTTACCACATTTGTTTTTATGTGGAGCAGGCCCTACCTTGATACAGGTCGGTTATTCTGGTGTCAGTTAACCACTTTGATGCCTATAAAGGCAGTTTTCAATATTCATACAGCACCCAACCACTAAGTCTACTAAAATAAATACCACATATTTTTAATTAATTAATTTGTTTTTAACCGTTTATAAATGTTGAATTGATAGTAAAACTTTTTTTCAGGATCATTTATTATGGATTATTTGCAATGAAAGCGAAGGGATTGTAAGAAAGGAGGCAATAGCTTGTATTACTCAAATGTATGTGCATTGCCGTATCAGTTCGCCGAACTGTATTACTCTATATAGAACATTGGCGCATTGTGCTGTACATGATTTATACTGGGAAGTTAAAGTTCACGCTCTTAATTTCTGGGATATAGAAATTTTTCAACAATTTACAAACCAAGGAATGATTGACGGTACATTTCCAACTGTAACTTTTTCAAAGGAGAATAAAAAAATTGTAACTTTAACTGAAGCAGAAATTTTATTAAGAATTAATAAAATTTTAAACGAGCTTTCCCAAATTGGCTGCTTGGATGTGATTTTGAAATGTCTAGACGATGAATGCGATTTCGAAGCTGTAAAAGTAGCTGTAAGAGTAGTTCAAAAACTCTTTGAAAAGTTAGAAAAATATGATTACCAAAAAGCACTTGGGAGTGATATTGACAATAACACCAATAAGGAATTGAATGTGACACTTAACGGTGATTCAACCTTTTGTGAAATAAAATCGAACTCGCAAAACTACGAGAATATGAAAAGCAACGTAATAAATGACATTGTTTCCACTAGTGATATACAGTTACTAATAAATTCTTATAAAACGCAAATGAATGTTGGCAATCAAAATAATGCTGACGTCATAACGAGAAAACCAAACAAAGTTGAAGTTATTTCACCACGAGAATTTGTAACTCGGATTAAGGCTATTGACGTCGATAAATTGATTGAAAATCGAAATAATTGGTTTATTTGCTCTGAAAATCTTGCTTCTCTTTTGGATGATATGATACTGTCCAGTGAAATTAAATATCCATTGTACTCGGACTGCTATTAAAAAAAGTGTATTACTAAAGACTATATGAAAATTCCAGTTGTTTAAACAGCCCGAAAATAAAATACATACTAAAAAACGAATTGCTTCTTCTACTTAACTTATGCAAACATATAAACGCCGCGTAATTGTTTGATATATTCTGCTTATGGTGGTTAAATTTGTATTGATGCAACTTATTGCTGGACTGACTGAAGTTTCACACACAAGTAAGATAAATGTTAAACATTTTTAATGGAACGACCGAATGAGTTAAACAATATTTAGTCTACAAATGCGCCAGCTGATTTTGAAATGTTTAAGTTAAGCAAGCATCTGTTATATGTATTGTGTAACACCTGTATCCCACAGCATCTCAGTCGGCGCCTTGGATTCAATTTTGCGTCCGCCCATGTCTACATGTGTACATGGTTGGCGACCTTATTAACGGATAGGCAGAACACTTTTTGACTGCCGAACGATGTCGAACGGTAAACGTACAAGAGACGATATATAAGACGGTGATACGCAAGAACGGGGGGGAACAAGTAAAATAATGTGGTATTCGTTTGGGCTTCTTCAGATTTGCCCTCAGATTTCAGATTTCGTGTGCCTTATGTGGTATTCGATTGGGCGCTCGCAAAGCACTTTTTTTGCCCTCAGAGCGATTTTTATGTTCGTTTGGTACAAAAAAAAGCAATCTTTTTCAGATTTCAGAGCACTTTTGCGATTCTAGATATTTTCTCATGTGGTATTCGATTGGGCGCTCTCAGAGCACTTTTTTTTACCTCAGAGCAATTTTTATGTTCGTTTGGTAAAAAAAAAACAATCTTTTTCAGATTTCAGAGCACTTTTGCGAATCTAGATATTTTCTCAGATTTGCTTCAGATTTACCATTACAAGTGCATTTGAGTTTGACATCTAGTGGAGTTTGTTTACATTTGCATGAATTTTGTCTACAGCAAAGAAAGGCATTGCATCGGGTATATCTATTTTCGTAAATTATTTGTGTACAAATATTTAGAAATCAATCGGGACGGAAATTTCGAATGTTTTAATATAAAATTTAACAAGTGAATGGAAAGCGCATAGAAAAGTGTCGAAGACTACACATATTCAAGTCGCACGAATATCAACACAAAAAAAAGCAAGAGCGTTTTTAAGTTCGATTAGGCACACGAAATCTGAAATCTGAGGGCAAATCTGAAGAAGCCCAAATGAATACCACATAATCGAACATTAAAACGCTCTTGCTTTTTTTTTGTGTTGATATTCGTGCGACTTGAATATGTGTTCAAGTTCAAATTCGTGAACAACTTCAACTGTAATCAAACCGGACACATCAGTCGCAACTGTACGGCAGTGAGAAGGACACCAGAACCAGCTGCCAGCCGAAGCCAGCAGTCAAACCAATTGTGGGTGTGTGAAAGCGGGAGTGCATACAATAAAATTGTGAAAGTGAATGGACAAACAATTGAGGCTTTCATAGACTTAGTGATTGCGTTACATTGCAACAGTCAGTTGCAAATGCCAATGAGCTTCGCTACTACCAGGGCACTAGGAGGCTTAATGGGTTCGGCGGGGGTGGATGCAGGACTCTAGGAAAATTGTATGCCGAAATCACGGTAGATGCATTGCGGAGTTGGTGCGAAGTCTTAATTGTTCCAGACGAAAGTAAGCCGTACAAAATGATTATCGGTCGGCGCTTGCTTGATCAACCACAAGTCAAAATCAAGAAGACACACAATGAACTTAAAATCAGTGACTACCACGAGTGATGGAGACAACACTTTGGTTATCACAGACGAATCGGAGCAACAGGTGCGAAACAGAATCACAATTGACGATATGGATACTGAGGACATCACAGACGAGGAGAAGGAACAACTTTGTGAACTAGTGAATGCTTATCGAGTCTGTTCGCTTTAGATGCTAGCGAACTCGGCCAATACAACTGGGGTGAGTGCACGATCGAGTTAACTACATCACATCCAGTATGCGTACAACCTTACCGACTACCTTTCGCCAAACGAAAGATAGTGGAAGAAAAGATAAGTGAAATGATGCAGCAGGGCGTTATTCGCACTTCGACCTCCAGCTTCTGTGCGCCGATAGTTCTTACAAAGAAGAAGGATGGTGGAGACAGGATGTGCATCGACTATCGGGCGCTGAACAAAGTAACAACGAAACAGAAGCTGGAAATTTCCTCAACCGAGAAACGTGTATCAGGTGAGACAATTTTTGGGCCTTACTGGATATTTCCGGAAATTTGTTCCGAAATATTCCTGAATCGCAATGCCAACCGATTTGCTAAAGGAAAACAATCATTTTGTGTGGACGGAGCCACAGCAGACGGCATTCGGCAAGCTCAAATCTAAATTAATTAATCCACCTCTATTGGCTCTCTATGATGCACAGTGTGATCATGAAGTTCATACCGATGCTTCAACTGTGGGACTTGCCGTCATACCGATGCAGCGAGGGAAGAGCGACGACAACTTAAGACCAGTGGCATACTTCAGCAGGAAGTTAACCGAAGCGGAAGCAAACTATCATAGCTACGAGTTGGGGGCCTAACGGAAAACATGCATAAAGCGCGAGCATTTCCTCATTCCAACGATCGAAGACGTGATGGGGCGACTGGCAAACAAATGTGTATTTTCTGTGCTTGATCTTAGTAACGGGATTTGGCATATGGAACTTGATACCAAGAGCGCATATTTAACTACTTTTATGACACCGGTCGGTAGATTCAAGTTCAATCGCGTGCCATTCGGTATAAACAGCGCACCGGAAATGTTTCAGAAAAAAATTTTGCAACCTTACGGGACATCCCAAACCTTTTCATATATTTTGATGATATGGCTATTGCGGCCGCAAATGACCTAGAACATGACCAAACTTTGGCAATCGTAATGGAACGCGCTCAAAAGTATAACATTAAATTTAACGCATAAAAAAATTCAATTTAGGCAAAAACAAATTAAGTTCATGGGACATCTAATTTCATAGGGCCAAATTAGACCAGATTTTCGATATACTAGAGCAATTCTAGACATGCCGAAGCCAACAAACAAATCTGGGGTTATGAGATTACTGGGGCTATTTAAATATCTTGCAAAGTTTAGTCCTAATTTTCGTGCCAATCCGCAGCATTGCGTGATTTAACCCGAAAGGATGTCAATGGAGTTGGACGGATAGACATGATAGCGAGTTAAAAAATTTGATTACCATAGTAACATCAGAGCCTGTGCTAGCAGTCTATGACCCGAAAAAATCAGTTATCATTCAAACGGATGCATCAAAGGATGGTTTGGGATGCGTTTTGGTACAGAATGGACATCCAATTGCTTACGCTTCGCGCACTTTAAGCTCTAGCGAAAAAAAAAAAAAATGGGCAGAAATTGAGAAGGAATTACGGACGAGAATTCACGGTTCAAAGTGACGACAAGCCACTCGAGTTACTTGTCAAGCGTGACATCGACGATGTTACTCCTCGATTACAGAGGATGTTTATGCTTCTTCTCAGATATCCGAAGATGACTATCGTTTACACACCGGGAAAGGAAATGCTTCTAGCGGACTGCCTTTCAAGGGCACAGTTGCCAGATCAATTGGAAAACCCAGACCTTGTTGGGGTAATACATAAAATACTCGGAAGGCATGTTTATCTGAAGATAATTATTACTACTTGCGTGTAATTAAAGATGATGAAAAGTACACGCGCCTATGCATATATGTGCAGACACAATGGCCCCGATATCATCAGCTTGATGATTTGAGCCAAAAATTTCACAAATACCGTGATAATTTGCATTTTGAAAATGGTCTTCTTTTTAAAGATCACAGACTTGTAATTCCGTCCGAACTACAGGTACAAATTTGCAAGTGGTTACACGAACCACATTTGGGTGTTGAAAAAACGCTGTCAAGTGCACGTTCTCTTTATTTTTGGCCTGACATGTCCCAACAAATCAAGGAAATCGTTTCTCAATGCATCGTTAGCAAAAAGTGTAAGCGAAATATTCAAAAACAACCGTTGGTTCAAGACTCTAATCCTCAGTAACCATTTCAAAGAGTCGCGATTGATTTATTTGAAATTGCAGGGCACGATTATATAGCAAACATTGACGCATACTCAGGCTTTATCATATCCGAGAAATTGAATTGGAAAACTTCTAACCATATAATTGAAGTAATGGGGAAAATATTTGATCTTGTAGGACATCCGTCGGAAATCAGATGTGATAATAGCCCGTTTAGGTCAACGGCATTCGAGGATTTTGCCAATCAGGCAAATATTTTATTTACTTTTTCTAGTCCAAGGTATTGTGGCGTGGAATGAATTGTGGTGAAATGAAAACAAACTAAAATGGTGAAATGAAAACAACCCCCATTAGTCACCAAACAAGTTCCACTTCCAATTGGAAATTGGAATCTGTCAATTCCCCACTAAACTAAATGGGAATTTATCAATTGCTGAAAAGGGGAAAAAGTATGTCAGCCAATTGTAGAACCAATTGGAGTTAGCTAGAAAGTTCTCGAAGAGATGGCAGAGCAGATATAAAAGGAGAGGTTGTAGAACAGGGGGACAGTTGATTTTTATCAGTGATTGGTTAAAGTTCGAGATAGTAATCGGTTGTAAAGATAAATAAGTGCAGAGTAATAAAGTGAAATAAGTGATTGGTTTGAATCGTTGAGGAATTGTTTAAGTAATATTGTTCTAGTACTTAATTAGTGGATAATCCGTAAAAGTGTAATAAAAGTGATTTTGACTAGAAAAGTTTAACAGAATAGTGTTTTATCTTTTCGAATCCCAGCCCAAATGTAACATTGGTGTCAGCAGTGGGATTCCCTTCATGTCCAAGACGGCATTCTAAAAAGAAAATGGGAAAGCCCGGATGGAAAGTCATACGTAATGCAGCTTGTTGTTCCCAGGACAAAAGTTATCGAAGTGCTGAGGGAATTGCATGATGGAGTGTCTGGAGGCCACTTGGGAATAAACAAAACACTCGGAAAAGTACGAGAACGCTTTTACTGGGTCCATTCAAGGGAGGATGTTGAGAATTGGTGCAGGAAATGCGTAATATGCGCGGCCAGCAAAGGCCCGAGAGTGAAAGTCCGAGGCCAGATGCATCAATATAATGTGGGAGCCCCTTTCGAAAGGATAGCCGTTGATATTGCGGGACCGTTTCCTGAAACGAACAATGGAAATCGTTACATCCTTGTTGTTATGGACTACTTCAGTAAGTGGCCTGAAGCATTCGCTATCCCAAATCAAGAAGCTAAGACTGTGGTGGAGCAAATCGTCTTCAACTGGGTAAGCAGATTCGGTGTGCCTATGGAACTGCATTCGGACCAAGGACGAAACTTCGAATCCAGGATTTTCCAAGGAGTGTGCCAGTTACTCGGGATTAGCGCTTCAATAGAACGCTGAATGAACACCTCTCTAAGGTCGTTGGCGATGACCAGAGAGATTGGGACAAACACATTCCCATGTTTTTATTGGCCTATCGAAGTGCAGTGCACAACACCACAGGACATACTCCATCTGAAGTCCTATTTGGTCGAAAAGTCCGCCTACCTAGCGAGTTAATGTTTGGATCTCCATGCGAAGAGTCCAAAAATGAGGAGGACTATGTTACAGACCTCAGAGATATCATCAGGGACGTGCATCGAGGGACTAGGGCTAATATTAAGATAGCCAGTGACCGCATGAAAACGAGGTACGATACTAAAACAACAACTACAGGCTTTCAAGAAGGAGATCTGGTATGGCTATATAACCCTCATCGACGAAAAGGTTTATCACCTAAGTTGCAACCAGACTGGGAAGGGCCCTACAAAATCGTAAAGCGCATCAACGACGTTGTCTATCGCATCCAACGAGGAAGAGGCAAGCTGAAAGTCGTTCATGTGGATCGTCTTCATCGCTACAATGGTGCAAATGTTAACGAATTTGTTCGGGACGAACAAGTATAAGAGGGGGATATTGTGGCGTGGAATGAATTGTGGTGAAATGAAAACAAACTAAAATGGTGAAACAAGTTCCACTTCCAATTGGAAATTGGAATCTGTCAATTCCCCACTAAACTAAATGGGAATTTATCAATTGCTGAAAAGGGGAAAAAGTATGTCAGCCAATTGTAGAACCAATTGGAGTTAGCTAGAAAGTTCTCGAAGAGATGGCAGAGCAGATATAAAAGGAGAGGTTGTAGAACAGGGGGACAGTTGATTTTTATCAGTGATTGGTTAAAGTTCGAGATAGTAATCGGTTGTAAAGATAAATAAGTGCAGAGTAATAAAGTGAAATAAGTGATTGGTTTGAATCGTTGAGGAATTGTTTAAGTAATATTGTTCTAGTACTTAATTAGTGGATAATCCGTAAAAGTGTAATAAAAGTGATTTTGACTAGAAAAGTTTAACAGAATAGTGTTTTATCTTTTCGAATCCCAGCCCAAATGTAACAGTATCCACAAAGCAATGGATTAGCTGAAAAAGGCGTTGCCATAGCGAAAAACCTTCTAAGGCGATGCTACGAAGTACAGGAAATTGATCGTTTCCAGTATCGTGTTCTCGAGTACAACACAACACAAGTCGCTAGCATGAAACTGTCGCCGTCAAATTAAGACCAGATTGCCTGTAGCGAGTTAGCTTTAGCGTCGAAACTACTTGAACGAGGTCGATATTCAAGACAAAATTCAAAATAAAAAGGAAAAACAGAAATATTACTACGATCGAACCGCGAGATCCTTGCCAATGTTGAATGTGGGTGATCAAGTTATTTAAAAAAAAACGGAAAAGATTTGTACTACGCAAAAATTGTAGTCAATGTCCACGATAGGTCATATATTGTGCTAGACAACTTTGGTAATTATTTTCGAAGAAATCGAAGATTCTTAGGGGGCCAGTCGGTTATCAGCGGGTGAAAACCAACGAACACAGAACAATTTAAATAAATAATCTAACGTTACAAAGGTTTTGTTGTTTGAACTAATTTTTTTTTCCTTTGGTTGATTTTCGCTTTTTTATTTTTAATTTTTTTTTTTTGCGCAACAATTGTGTATAAAATATCAGCTAGAAATATGTAAAATGGTGTATATATGCATGTGTATAGAATTTATGTAAAAAAATAAAGTCCTATGGTCTAGTTTTTTGTTTTAATTGTTTGAACACTGAGCAGCTGTCGTTTCTTCACTCCATCGTGAAGTTTACTGCTGGGTCTAACTACGACAACGCCTTCCCTCCTCCGCGATCCCGGCATGCTCTAGTCTCCGCGAAAGCTCTGTCGTTGAAACGGAGGTTCGGTCTTCCTTGTCATCTGGAACTTGAGAGGTGGGATTCTGAGATCCTTTTAGCTAGAGCGTTATTGTCCATTTGTTGTATATTCTCCTCCTCGCACAAGGGGAAATCTTCGCCTAGCATGCTATTTTAATGATATTCTTTTCACTACTACTGACTTTGCTTTAGATACCTACCAATAATACGCAGAGTAGATTCCAATATCGGTACTTTCGAAACATTGAAAAAAGAAACACAAATTTGAGCTCTGATATCTCTGAGCTAAAAAAGAAACACGAACTTTTTGTATAACAGTTCACGTTCTGCTCTGAACTAAAAAAGAAAAACGCCTTGTTGTTGTTGTTGAAATTGTTTTCTGATAAAGCAACCGAAAAAGTTGGAACAGTAGCCGTTTTTCTTTTTTAGTTCAGAGCAGAACCTGAACTGTTATACAAAAATTTCGTGTTTCTTTTTTAGCTCAGATACATCAGAGCTCAAATTTGTGTTTCTTTTTTCGTTCAGAGCATGATCAGAGCGCGCTCTATGAGCTCAGAATAAATTGACTGAGCAGCCTGAGGAAAAAGATGATTTCACATGTACAAGCACACTTCCAGTCACATTTGACAGAAAAAAAAACAGGAAAAACAAAAAAATATCAGAATGCTCTGAGCGCACTCGGTTCAGAGCACGCTCATAATGCTCGAGCTCAGTTTAGTGCTCAGCTCTGAACTAAAAAAGAAAAACGCCTAGTGTGAAAATGAGTTTTTTTACATTTAGGTGGTCAGCAAAAATTCTGTACGAAAACAACCACCACTGATTGAACTCCAGTAAAGAAATCAAATATTTCATTGGAATGATTTGGTTTTTCGTAGCGGAATTGACTGGGAGGTAAATCGGAAAAAGTTTTTCGTACGGAAAAATGATTAAATTATTTTTTTAGAAAATGTATTTCATGAGCAACATTAGCCGTTTTTCTTTTTTAGTTCAGAGCAGAACCTGAACTGTTATACAAAAAGTTCGTGTTTCTTTTTTAGCTCAGATACATCAGAGCTCAAATTTGTGTTTCTTTTTTCGTTCAGAGCATGATCAGAGCGCGCTCTATGAGCTCAGAATAAATTGACTGAGCAGCCTGAGGAAAGAGATGATTTCACATGTACAAGCACACTTCCAGTCACATTTGACAGAAAAAAAAACCAGGAAAAACAAAAAAATATCAGAATGCTCTGAGCGCACTCGGTTCAGAGCACGCTCATAATGTTCGAGCTCAGTTCAGTGCTCAGCTCTGAACTAAAAAAGAAAAACGCCTATTTAAAGACCAAGATTGAGTTCAACAGTATTAGGTTTAAGTCGCAAAAAAACCAAAAGAACATTTTTACGGTTTCGTTTTACGTTTGGACTAGGGCCTTGCGTAAACGATCAGTGCCTTGATTTTGTGCGTTTTATTTCCGCAATGTCGCTAGGGAACGTTCCGATTCGGATTTGAATGTGTCTGCTGCGCGCTGTGACCAGCGTGACCGTTGTGCGATAAATTGACACTTTTTTCGAGGACCCTGACACAATTTGTTGCTTCCTTTCCCTTTTCTTTTAGTTTGAAAGGCAGTTCGCAAATTTTACAAAAACTGATTTCCAAATAAATATCTTTAAAATGTATCGCGTCTATCTTTCACAACACGATTGTAGTGTTTGGGAAGCCAATACTTGTTAAATATTGTGCAAACATCCTTAAATTGCAGAGTAGCTTTAGAAATGACACTTTTTTCTTTCACTGCTCTTTTTTTTCTCTACTTTTCAAAATTTTGCAACAATCTCTCTGAGTGTAATACCGCTCATGTCTCGTGCAGACCGCGATTTTGTGGACATGACAGAAATCTAGACATTTCAGTCAGACTTTTTGCCCTGTCATCCCTGCAGACAGATCTTCTGACTGAAATTTGACAAACCCATTCGAATTAGATGCCTCTTAGATTGTTCTTCGGGTGAGCTATAGACTACTACGAAACAATAGCTTCAATTCGTTTTCAAATGACAAATTTTAAATTAAAAACGGCCTTGCCTTGATTTTCATTTCATTTATAAATAAGAAACATTCATTAAACATTATTTGTAAATTATATCAACTGTAAACTTTGATACCCATCGATATTACCAACTGCACCGATCTTCGCTTTGAAGTAAAGTTCAAGTTTGTTCTTGTTTTCGGTTTTTCTTCCCTTCTTGTTCTGGTATCTGACATGTGCGGGTGTGTTTATTTTGTAAAGAAGAATATTATAATCTGCGTTAATCCTAATAATTGTTGAAATATATTGAGTTTAAAACAAAGATGTGGGGTCAGAACATCACTGGCCTGAAGAAAAAAATATTATTTCAAAGTAATAACTTGTGCGTATAAAGAAAAATGCACCGTGTGTTGACGAGACAGCAATTAATGGAAGCGCTTAAAGAAGCTGGCGTGGAATTCCCCGAGACTGCTACCACAGCGCAGTTGAAAACTTGTACCACACAGAAGTCAACAGGAGCAGCAATGTTTGTGTAACAAGCGAGGACGGAAAGGCTGAAGTTGAGGATGCCGATGATGTTGGCGATGCCGATGATGCTGACGATGCCGAGAAACTCGAAGGTGCTGCCCTGGATAAGGAATTGAGTGAACAACGTAAGCGCCTCGAAGTGCTAGAGCTCCGTAAGCGGATTAAGGAATTAGAAAAAGATGCCGCCCCTCTTGCCGAACGACGATCGGAATTTGGCGAAATCGAGCACGCCATTCCGAAGTTTAATGGTGACTATGTAGAAATGCTTTCATGTAGAGTAATTCAGTTCAATTGGTTTTAAAATTTCTTTAATACATACATTCTCCCAAACATTGTATAGCTTACCGTATCCTTTTCTCTATCGTCAAACACGAGCAAAGATGTACAGCTAAATCGATTTATACTTACCTTATGTATGTACACTTGTACATTTGTTCAGATTATTTCCCACATCGCCCTGCTTATTGCAGCGCATAAGCTAGCGGATCACACCTACGGTTTGTTTCACTTGCCTATGCGGTGCACATGTATTTTGTTGTTGTCGTTGAACTTGTACATTGTGCTGTGGGACATAAGCGGTACTTTGGTCTTTTGTATTTTCGTTGGTGAGTTTACACATCGGTTACTCGATCTCTTTTTGATAGTAATCACCACCACGTCAACATCTTTGCTCGCACTTGTCTTGACGAGAATTTAAGCGCTTGAAAATAATAAAATAATTATAACGTTTTTGGAATCTCGGGTTTTATTATTAATTGTTTCTTTTTACATTTCTCGAACAAAGTTGATCCTTCGTGAAGCCGGATAGTTTTGAAAACTTTTGTTGGTTTGCTGCGAAGCTGGTGGTTGCTATCTTTGGATATTTCGATTTGGATACAGTCCACAGAATCCTCATTGCACTAGAGGAGAGGTAATAAAATTAAAATACAATTGATTATATTTGCTGCTGTTGCTGATTCCTGCGCTCGGTGGTGTTGCTGAAGAACTGCTGTTAGTTGGGGCTCTTGAGGCATAAGATAACTGTGTTCAATAGTAGGCTTCGTTGTGCCCGTAATTCGTCTTCATTTGGCTTTGGTATGTAACCATGGAAACGTTATTGCAATCGCGAGATCATATCAAAGCTTCCATTAACCGCGTATATAGTTTCGCGCAAACAATTCCCGATGACACGTTGGTTGAGGCGCTGGAAGTGCGTATAGATCGGTTGGAGGAGGCTTGGAAAGACTTCAGCGGAAATCAATATGACCTCCACCAACATCATGCCGAGGAAGGATACGTTGATCCGGAGGAAGAGTTTGCGATTTTCGAAACCAAATTTATAACGGCTAAATCATTGCTTCTAAAATGCCTCAGAGGTAAAATTCCCGCTCGCGATTCGTTTGGTGGGAAAACTCCCGCTCGAGTTTCTGATATTGGTATCCAAAATCATAATGATTCCGTCGGACGTAATAACCCGGTTTCAAACGAAAAAACACCCGCTCGGGAAAATGTGCCTGTCTTGAGTGCGGACTTTGAAAATGTTCTCTCGACTTCGAACACTATAAAATTCTCAGAGATTGAACTACCATCGTTTAAAATTACACCCTTTGCTGGTGAATATCGGGAGTGACCGTGCTTTCGCGACATGTTCCTAGGTAGCATAGATTGTAGGAAACATTTGTCCGGGTCGCAAAAATTTCAGTACCTAAAATCCTTTTTGCGAGATGAACCTGCAAGTCTGTTAAACGGTATTTATATATCCGACGCTAATTATGAGCCCGCATGGGAAATGCTTGAACGTCGATACAATAGGCCGCTATATATAATCAACCAATTTATTGAGACCTTTTTGAATATGCCTTCGGTGACTAATGCAGATAGTGGTCATTTGCGCAAATTAGTAGACAATGCTGATGAGGTTGTTCGTGGTTTAAAGGCCATGGAGTCTGAAGATAGGGATCCATGGCTGATATACCTCCTAATTAATAAAACTGACAGTGAAACTCGCAAAGCTTGGGCTTTGATAAACCAAAATTCAGAAGTCGCTACTATTCATGAATTGTTGGACTTCCTGGAGAATAGATGTAGTGCCTTGGAGACAAGTGAGACTAAGCTTCTTGTTAATAAAACCGGATCGCGTTCGTCAAATCCTTCGGGAAGGGTGAGAAGTTTAGCTGTTGCAAATGTAACGTGTCCCAAATGCAAGGGCAGCCATCCCCTATATCAGTGTTCGGAATTTATCGATTTATTTATTGAAGATCGTCGTCGTTTTGCTAGAGACCAAAGGCTTTGCTACAACTGCCTAGGAACACAACATTCGTCGTCGCGTTGTCATACGAGCAGTCGATGCTCCCATTGCCAGGCGTGTCACCATTCGTTGGTGCATCTGGATAGTTCTGGGTCTTCTCGCCCTAATAACGTTAGCGATCCTCCGAATGATTTAGCTCCAGTTTCCTTTCCATCGTCATCACCCTAAACCCGGTAACCCAGCATCTGGGATTTTACCAACCGTCGTCGTAGAAGTGTTGGATGCTGCAGGATTTCCGCAACGTTCTCGCGCTCTTCTGGACACGGGTTCGCAGGTTTCCTTTGTAACCGATCGAGGGGTTAGGATGTTAGGGCTTTCTCGTCGTCATTCTCGTTTGCCCATATCTGGGATCTCTGCCGTTGATTCTGGTGTTACGCAAGGAGTCTAAAATCTGTTTGTTTAGCTTAGAGCGTCGCTTTTCTCGGGATGAAAACCTTCGTGCAGAGTACTTCAAATTCATGAAGGTATACGAAGAACTGAGCCATATGGAACGTATTCCGGATAGAGAAGTAGAGCCTACATCGGGAAAGACATTTTACTTGCCTCACCATGCCGTAGTGACTACGAAAATGAGGGTAGTTTTCAATGGTTCGCACAAGGATTCGACAGGGCTCAGTTTAAATGAAGTCCTTCACATTGGACCCTCTTTGCATACAAATCTGCTTAATGTGTATATGCAGTTTCGGCTGTATCGATATGTCTTTTGCGCGGATATTGTTAAAATGTTCCGGCAGATTTGGGTCAGCCCTCAAAACCGCGATTTCCAACGCATTGTATGGCGAGAATCTCCAGACGACCCCATTGCTCATTTTCGTCTTAGTACGGTTACCTATGGTACTGCACCCGCACCCTTCTTGGCTATAAGGGTCCTACGGCAGTTGGCTAAGGACTACAAGCAGCAGTTTCCAAAGGCTTCTTACGCGATTCTGCACAACTCTTATGTTGATGATTTTGCAGCTGGCTCGGATACGTTGTCTGGTGTTTTGGAGTTGAAGGAACAGTGGGTGGGACTTCTTTCTTGTGGTGGATTAGAGCTAAGTAAATGGGCTTCCAATTGTTGGGGGATTCTCAGTACTGTGGATGAGGGTCGGTCAGACTCTTTCATTGGACCCAGAAGCAGATTGGAAAAAGGTGCTTGGAATAGTCCGGAATCCGTACCACGACATATTCACTTTTAGGATACTACTGGTAGATTCTACGGCGCCTACCAAGAGAAATTTGCTTTCAGAAGTTTCGAAAATCTTTGATCCTATGGGGTTCTTAGCCCCTTCCACTATTCTTTTAAAAATGTTGTTCCAAGAGCTTTGGTTAATTAAGACTGACTGGGATGATCAGTTGTCTACCGAAATCGCGACAAAATGGCTTTCATATTGCCAGGAGCTAAAACATTTTCGCCAGCTAAGGATTCCTCGAAGGTACACGTTAAATGCAAAGTGCTTTGATTTAATAGGATTCTCCGATGCGTCGGAAAAGGCCTATTTTGCTGTAGTCTATGCTCGCAGCGTTTCCGAAAATGGTATCGTTGAGGTTCATCTCGTTGCTGCTAAAACTCGAGTCGCACCGGTGAAGCAGGTTTCGATTCCCCGCCTTGAATTATGTGGGGCTCTTCTTCTTAGCCGCCTTATGAGCCTCATTTGCTCGTCGTTGGATGTCATGCCAGGAAAACTCTTTGCTTTCACTGACTCGACAATTGTTTTGGCTTGGGTTTCTTCTCTTTCTCGCAGATGGGGAACATTCGTAGCTTACCGTATCTCTGAAATTTTGGATTACCTGCCTCGTTCCGCATGGAGTCATGTTTGTTCCGAGGAGAATCCGGCCGATAGCGCCTCTAGAGGAGTTGAACCAAGCAAGCTACTGGATTTGGGTTTGTGGTGGAAGGGTCCTGCTTGGCTCGCATTGGAAGCCAGCCAATGGCCAGTCACAGATGTCCAGGAAGAGCACCAAGTTCCGGAGGAAAGGAAACGCCCAGCTGCTGTACTTATCTCAGTGCCGGAAGACCATTTTTTTGATGAGCTGCTCGGTAAGATATCCTCTTGGCCTAAGTTAATTCGCATTGTCGCCTATGTCCTTCCTTTTGTGCGGAATAGTAAGCTCTCCTTGAAGAACCGCTATCTCGACTTTTTAAGCTTCTCTGAACTTCGTGCCTTCGATTGGGTCAAAGGGAATTCAAGGAAGAAATTCAAACCTTGAAACAAAATCACCAGGTTTCACAACGGTCGAAAATATCTTCGCTTTCTCCGTTTGTTGATGAGGTAGGATTGCTGCGAGTTGGGGGACGGATTTCGAATGCTCCACACGTTTCTTTTAGTATTAAACACCCAATAATTTTGCCTAAAGGCCATCATATTTCGCAGCTTATACTTTTGGGTGCCCACGAGAAGTTTCTTTATGCTGGTGTGTCGGAGTTGTTTTCCGGAGTTCTGGATACTTGGAGCCCGAAACGCTATACGTAAGGTGGTACACGATTGTCTGGTTTGCATCCGGTTACGTTCCTCGACTTCCTCGCAGCTGATGGGAAATTTGCCTTCGTCTCGTCTTTCGCCATCATTCGCATTTGACCAAACCGGCGTTGACTACGCGGGTCCAATTAAACTTCGGGCATCAAAACTTCGAAAGGCAAAACTGATTAAAGGGTACTTTGCTCTATTCGTTGCCTCCATCGCTGCCCTGCGGAGATTCATCGCTAGAAGAGGAAAGTGTACCGTCATGCATTCGGATAATGGCACTAATTTTCTTGAAGCTGCTGGCAAATTATCGGAAGTGCACGAGTTGGTTCGGTCTTCGAAGCATAACGAGTTGGTGTCCACGGCTTTGGCAGCGGAGAACATCCGATGGGAATTCATTCCTCTCCATACTCCCCATTTTGGGGGACTGTGGGAAGCGGGCGTCAAATGTGTTTAGCAGCATCTTCATCGCATCGTCGGAAGCAATCTACTCACATTTGAAGAATTCGGCACTTTGCTAGCCCAAATAGAAGCTCTACTGAAGTCTCGACCCTTATGTGCTATCTCCGATACTGATTTGAACCCGCTAACCCCTTCTCATTTCGTTATAGGTCGGCCTTATACAGCCATACCGGAGCCTCGTTGTTTGGAGGTTCCAACAAATCGATTGGGACGTTGGGAACTGGTGCAGAATATGCTACAAGGCTTTAGGCAGAGATGGCAGCGCGACTATGTAACCTCGCTTCAGCAACGTCCTAAATGGAAACAGGCCAAATGAGACTTCAAACTGGGTGACCTCGTGGTTGTGAAAGAGCCTAATTTGCTTCCTTCCCAATGGGCTTTGGGTCGCATCGAGGAGTTACACTCAGGCAAGGATGGACATATATTTGTAGTTACCCTTCGCACCAAGAACGGGCTTTTCAAGAGACCGATTACCAAGCTGGCTCTCTTACCAATTTCCTGAAGTGCCCTTCAGGGGTGGCGGCGTGTTTAGAAATGCTTTCACGTAGAGTAATTCAGTTCAATTGGTTTTAAAATTTCTTTAATACATACATTTTCCCAAACATTGTATAGCTTACCGTATTCTTTTCTCTATCGTCAAACACGAGCAAAGATGTTCAGCTAAATCGATTTATACTTACCTTATGTATGTACACTTGTACATTTGTTCAGATTATTTATGCCCTTCTTATTGCAGCGCTTAAGCTAGCGGATCACACCTACGGTTTGTTTCACTTGCCTATGCGGTGCACATGTATTTTGTTGTTGTCGTTGAACTTGTACATTGTGCTGTGGGACATAAGCGGTACTTTGGTCTTTTGTATTTTCGTTGGTGAGTTTACACATCGGTTACTCGATCTCTTTTTGATAGTAACCACCACCGCGTCAACATCTTTGCTCGCACTTTTCTTGACGAGAATTTAAGCGCTTGAAAATAATAAAATCATTATAACGTTTTTGGAATCTCGGGTTTTATTATTAATTGTTTCTTTTTACATTTCTCGAACAGTGATGATGTAGGTCATTCTGTGCAGCACTTTTTCCGCGACTTCGAAGAATTTATGCAGACGGTAAATACCGATTGTAGATTCAAACTGTTAAGTTTGCGCCGTTCACTTACTGGAACTGCTAAAGTGTTCCTGCTCTCGACTGTTGCTCTCAATTATAGCGACTTTAAGCTTGCACTCCTCAAGGAGTTCGATATAGCCGTGTCTCGCCAGGACGTTTATAGAATGCTGAGCCTGAGGAAATGGAAAAAAACAGGAAGAGTCGTTACATTGCTACATCCTAAACATGCAGGCGATTTCCAAACGTTCGGACATTGGAGGAGTAGAGGTCATTGACTTTATTATTGACGGGACGAGTAGTGGCATATCCAATACTAATTTATTATTGGGTGCTCGTACCATTGACGAATGAAAACAACTGGTAAACCGTTTTCAACAGAAATATTTGATAAAAAGTGCTACTGGTATCTCAGGACGTAAATATAATGCCGTGCCGACTAGATCTGCTGCTGTGACCCAACCGAATGCCGACAGAAGTGCCGTACTATGTTTTAATTGCTCGCAGACGGGGCATATTAAACCATACTGCCCATAACTTTTGCGTTAAAATGGGTCATGTTTCCGTTGTTGGGAAATGGGACATGACCACAAGACGTTCCCGAATCCGAAGAAGATGTTGTCTACTGCTGCCGTTCCGAAACCTGTTGCTGCTGTTTCCGGAAAAGTTCTGTCTGATGATGATGATAGTTTAAGCGAACTAATTGGTGCTGTAAATTGGGTGAGTGTTGCTTTTGAGGTTGATTTGGCAAAAGACTCGGAGTTCATGAAGTTTCTTTCTCTTTTTGATACGGGCAGTCCAGCTAGTTTTATAAAGTCCTCTTTCGTTCCGATCGAGTTGTTACGCTCATTGAAAGTGCCGAAGTCTTCATTTTACGGAATTGTGGAAAGAAATTAAATATCGTAGGAGAAATAAAATGTAAAGTGAGATTTGACAGTAAAATAAAAACAATAAAAATGAATGTCCTTCCAGACAAAAGTATGGTTTTGCCGATTAATTTTGGACGTAATTTTTTGTATGCTTTCAGTATTCATCTGAGTAAAATGAAGCTTAGATATACTAAGGAAATGCTGGTTTCTATAAGTAAAGATGATAAATGGGTTTTGCCAAATGAACTTCTTACGATTCTTAGTAGGTGTAGCCTCATCAGAAAAAATTATTTGCCAGTTAGTAATAAACCAGAAATGGATGAGTTTGTATCGAAGGTTGAGTCAACTGAAGATAACTGCGAGAATTATAATATGCTGGATATATTTAAGATTGAGATTGTTGAGATCAAAGTAGAACCATTAGACTAAGAGATGAAAATCCATTTAAATGATGACGTGCCGTTCCATTGTGCCCCCCGACGACTTTCTTACTTTGAAAGGACGCAAGTGCAGTCAATAGTGAATCAGTTGGAAAAAGACGGTATTGCTAGACCAAGTAGTTTGCCTAATGTGTCTGCTATTGTTTTGGTTAAAAAGAAAAATGGAGAACTTCGATTGCGTGTGGATTATCGAGGTCTCAACAAAAAGACCGTCCGAGATAATCAACCGCTGCCGCTTATAGAAGATTGTATAGAGTTTCTTGAAGGAAAGTAATATTTTACGCTTCTAGATTTGAAAAGTGGATTCCATCAGGTTCGGGTTTCTGAGGAATCTATTCCTCTTACTGCGTTTGTTACTCCAAGTGGTATGTGGGAGTATTTTAAAATGCCGTTTGGGCTGAAAAATGCCCCTGCCGTTTTTCAGCGATTTATTAATGTTATTTTCCGAGACTTAAGTGATTCAGGTAGGATAGTTTCTTATATGGACGACATATTGATTGCTGCTACAGACTTCGAGGAACACAAAGTACTGTTAAGAACTGTTTTGAGACGTATCACTCAACGGAACTTTAAATTAAACCTTGCGAAATGCCGGTTTGCTCATACAGAAATAGAGTATTTAGGATATGCCGTTTCTACACGAGGAATTGCGCCGAGCGATTCTCATATTAGCGCTATTAAGGAATATCGTGCACCCACTAATCAGAAACAGTTACATTCCTGTATTGGGCTATTCTCTTATTTCAGAAGATTTGTGCCGTCGTTTTCGCGAGTTACAAAGTCGTTGCAAAATTTGTTAAAGAGGAATGCCGATTTTGATTTTGACAGACCCTGTTTGGATGCTTTTAACGAACTAAAGCGTAGGTTAATTGAAGCACCAATTTTGGCTATTTATAGTCCTGTAAAGGAAACAGAACTTCATTGTGATGCCAGTTCGATTGGTTTTGGTGCCCTTTTGCTTCAAAGACAAGATGATAGAAGATTTCATCCGGTGTCTTATTTTTCTAAAACAACTTCCGCTGCCGCGTCTAGATATCATAGTTTCGAATTAGAGACGCTTGCTAAAATTTATGCTCTGAGACGGTTCCGTGTATATTTAGAAGGAATACCCTTTAAGATTATTGCGGATTCTATGACGTTGGAGAAGAAACAAGTTAATCCACGTTGGGCCCTAGAACTTGAAAATTATAATTATAAAATTCAGCATCGTAGTGGTGTATCTATGGGACACGTGGATGCTCTAAGTAGGTGCCAGGTCGCTGCGATTTGGGATGTTGATGATGTAGATTTTCAAATCCAAGTCGCTCAAGGTCGAGATGAAATAATTATGCAATTGCGAGATCAGATGGAAGTCGAATGGGTAAGGGACTTCGAACTTGACGGACTTGTGTATAAAGTGACGAGAAGTGGACGGAAGGCGTTGTATGTGCCGACTGAAATGAAAGACAATGTTATAAGGTTGATCTATGAGAAACTTGGACACCAAGCGCTGGATAAATGTTATGATAAAATTATTATGCAATACTGGTTTTCGTCAAAAGATTGAGAGATTTATTCGGAATTGTATTAAATGTATTATGTATGCCGTACCTGTTCGTTCTAGTGAAAGGAATTTATACAATATTCCGAAGACTCCACTGCCCTTTGATACGGTTCATGTGGATCATTTTGGTCCTTTGCCCTCTGTTAATTCGAAAAGAAAGCACATTTTAGTTGTGGTAGATGCATTCACTAAATTCGTGAAGCTGTACCCTACGAAATCGACTAGTACGATAGTACGATAGAAGTAACTTCCGCTCTAGATAAATACTTTCAGTATTATAGCAGACCGAGACGAATTGTATCGGATAGAGATACATGCTTCACTTCTTTTGAGTTTGAGGATTTCCTATTGAAACAGAATATAGGACACGTAAAGGTTGCTGTGGCTTCACCCCAGGCAAATGGGCAAGTCGAAAGGGTTAATCGAGTTATTAAAGCCATGTTGGGAAAATTGAGTGAGCCTATAAATCATGCCGATTGGTCGAGTATGTTACTTAAGGTGGAGTACGCCATCAATAACTCTATTCATAGTAAAGGGTCCGCCATCTAACTTTTTTTTTCAACTAGTGCTTATTTCGCGAATGGTAACACTTAGCTCATGTCTGATTTGACAGATAATTAGTTTTATCCTTCTGCTGAACGAATATGGTTGGGAAATATTCGCTAAGTGGGCCTGCGATCGACTTGCCGATTTTGCCAAAAAAAATCATCTTTTCAGATGAAGCTCATTTTCATCTTGGCGGGTATGTAAACAAGCAAAATTGTCGCATTTGGGGCACAGAAAACCCGCACGCATACATTGAAAAGCCGATATACCCAAAACGAGTCACTGCTTGGTGCGGAATTTGGTCCAGAGGCATAATCGGGCCATTTTTCTTCGAAAATGAGCAAGGAGTGGCCGTTACAGTCAATGGCGATCGGCCTATGTTGAACGAATTTTTGTTCACAAAAATTGAAAATTGGCGCTATGTGCCACACAGCCGAAGCTACACTCGATGTTTTGCGCCCTGTTTTTGAAGATCGCATTATCAGCCGCAGAGCTGATGTCGTTTGGCCACTTCGGAGCTGCGACTTGAAACCGTTGGACTATTATTTGTGGGGTGCCGTAAAAGATAAGTGTTACGCCGACAAGCCAGAGACAATTGACGCTTTATAGGACAGTGTTCGTGAAGCCATTGGTGAAATACAGCTGCACACAATCGATAATGTGCTTAAAAATTGGACCGTTCGTGTAGGCTACTGCATGGCCAGCCGAGGCAGCCATTTGAATGAAATTATTTTCCATTATCAACCGGAAGGATGGTACTTTCAAATAAAAAAAGAAATTTGAGAAAATATTCAGTAGTTTTTTTTATAGCATTTTCAAAAAAAAAAGTTATTTGGCGGACCCTGTACAACCAAGAACTCCCCTAGTATGTTATTATTTCGCATTGAACAAAGGGGAGAAGTAATAGACGAAATCACAGAGCATCTGGAAGAAAAGATGGCTTCGGAGAGTTGCCGTAATTTGAGTCAAATTCGGGCAGAGGCGATAGGGGAAATTGATAAGTCTCAGAAATATAATTTAGAATATTTTCTTAGGCACAGTAAAAAAGTTAAAGAGTATGAGGTCGGTGATTTTGTTGTTATGCGTAATATTGATACTGCCGTCGGGACGAACAAAAAGTTTTTGCCTAAATTCCGTGGGCCTTATGTCGTATGTAAAGTGCTCGGACACGATAGATATATGCTGCGAGATATTGAAAATTGCCTGTTGACTCAGCTGCTGTATGATGGTGTTGTTGAAGCAAATGGAATGCGAAAGTGGTTGCTAAAGAAAAATGATGAGGCTGTTCCTATTGAGACGTGAAGTGACCCTCTTAGTCTAGATATAAGTATGGAGTAATATGTAGAGATTATTGTTAATTATTTGTTTTGTTTTGTTTGTTCGAGGTCGATCAATTGTCAGATTGGCCGAGAAGTAAACTTTGCTAAGAGCGCCATCTGTGCTTTCAAACCTAAAGCATGAGAATATGTGTGGGACGCACCCATAAAAAGTAAAATTCAAGTTTGTTCTTGTTTTCGGTTTTTCTTCCCTTCTTGTTCTGGTATCTGACATGTGCGGGTGTGTTTATTTTGTAAAGCAGAATATTATAATCTGCGTTAATCCTAAGAATTGTTGAAACATATTGAGATTAAACAACTCATTTTTAAATCTCATTTTTAAGATCTTGTTCGATTTAGTGTTTTTTAATTTGTAGACGCTATTCTGCAAATTAAGAATTTTCTCACAATATTTAACATGTGTTTGGCCCACCTTACACTATGATGTTGTAAAGAGGAACCGCGTTATATTTTAAACATATTTATTTTGAAATCACAGTTTTTGAAAACTTCTTAAACATGAGCGTGAATTGCGAAAAAGGCACTTTTTTCTTTCATCGCCCATTTTTTTTTGGACTTTATAAAACCAAATTGAACGAGATCTTAAAAAGTAGCTGTAAAAGGAGTTGATATAATTTACTACCAATGTTGAATTAATGTTAATAATTTAAAAATATAATGAAAATCAAGGCTTAACAGTTTTCATTTTAAAATTTGTCAATTGAAAACGAATTGTATCCACTGTTTCGTACTAGTGTCTACATCTAGCTCGACCAAAGAACAATTTTAAATCTAATTTGGTTGTTTTGCTTTTATTTATAAAAGAAAATCTGTGTGAGAATGATCTATTTAGAGTCTATTTGAATTGTAAAACTAAAACTAAAATTTATAACCTATTCTCTAACATTCAAGAAGTTTGTTGCTAAATTCTGAGAAGTAGAAAAAACAAAGTTGTGAAAGAAAAAAGTGTCTTTTTAAAGCTACTCTGCAGCTTTGATAGACAGCCGCGTTGCATTTTAAAGATATTTATTTGGAAATCAATAAGGTTCTACGAGCTCTTACACAAAAGTCACTATGAAGATAGAAATTTGGTAGTACCCGTACTGTCGGAAAGCACAGCCTGCACCACACCACCTCCGATAACGGATTAAGGCGGATCGATACTGCGGCGGGCGAAATTCACAAAGGCATATTGACCACATTGGGATCGACGGCCGGCACTCCTCTAGAATCATGGATGTCCGAGCATTCCGAGCAAAATTTGCTCGGATCACCACCTATTGTAGCCAAGGTACGACTTTGACGTCGGACGGCTTCAATCGTAAAAGAGGACCAGTTACATTTCTAATCGGGTCTTTCTCAATCTCTGAAGACAAAACGTCCCCATAGATATATAAAGGGTGGTTAAATTTTAAGGGCCGATGTTGAATGTGAACCACACCTAAACATTAAGTTTTTTTCGGCATTTCATTTGACATTTCTCAATTTCAGAATAACTCAATTTGAACCATAGAAAGATACACAATCGAACTTTTTATGGCCCGAATTGGAAGATATGGATGGTTTGACGATATATGGTTTTAACAGGACGGTGCCACTTGCCACACAGCTAACGAAACAATGGCTCTTTTCCGAGAGAAAGTCAATGGCCGTGTTATCTCACGTCGTGGCGATGTTAATTGGCCGCCACGATCATGCGATTTGACACCGTTGGACTTCTTTCTTTGGGGTTATTTGAAAGAAAAGGTGTACTTCGATAAGCCAGCAACAATTCAAGAGCTAAAGGATGAGATAATTCGGCACATTAACGGCATAGAACCTCAATTATGCCTCAGCGTCATCGAAAATTTGGACCATCGGATGAAGGTGTGCCGCCGAGGTCGCGGTGGCCATTTGGCCGATATTTTGTTCCATACATAATTGAACCAATATTATCTTAAATAAAAAAATGACACTTATTTCCTAAATAATTTGTGTTTTATTCAAAATCAACATCGGCCCTTAAAACTTAACCACCCTTTATAACTTTGAGGTGGTGAGGGACTTTTAATGTTAGTCGACCGAATGGACACGAATGCTCCGGCCCGGAAGATGTTCCAATCCACACACGAGAGACCGTGCAGTAGAAGGGGTGCTTGTTGGCTGGAGACTGTAGCGCCACCTTAAGGAAGTAAGTAATACATAGTAGTTTAATATATTACCTAATTGCGGTATTTCACTTATACGTGGGTAATTTTGTGAGTAAAGCATTTTGTGTTTGAGAAACCTGCACTAATTTTGAAATTATTAAGTTCTCAAATCTTGAGATTCACTAAGTAAAGCTGCAATATTAACAATACCGACATTTTTTCTATCTGAGTGATTCTCAGAAATAGTCGCAGGATAGTTTAATACCTTGCTCCTGGTCTCTCCACCGTGATAATTTTTTGATTTCAAATTTTTTGTTTCTCATAACAATAGTGTCAGGAAATTATTATTTAGGGCAGCTGCTCCGGTTATTACCCCTATATCCATCAAACTTTAATAGAAACTTGGTCCCGGTTAAAACAGAGCACTTTTGCAAAGCCATGCCAAGCAACACAAAATATCGCAAAGTTAAATATCCAAATAAATGCTAATGGAATTTTATTTTATTTTATGAGTGCGGGTTGTTTTTATTTAGCAGTATAGTATTTTTCAAATATTTAATTTATTCATTTAGGGCATTTTTTTAACAGTTTTTGTTTCATCGTTACTAAAAAAAAATATATAAATAGTTGTTATTTTATAATATGTATTGTAAAAGCTTAAGTCATTTAATGCCTAATAAAGTGAAGAGCAAGTATTTATAGGCACTTTGAATTTCACGCTGCCCGTATTACTTTCATTTTCTTTTAAATCGAGGCTGCTGTTTGAATTGACAAAGACGTTATTATTATTATCCGGATGTTTCCTCGGTAGGCTTGATTTCATCTCGTTACTTTTATTGGTACAATCGTTATTGTTGGCATCATTACTGTTTAGTTTATTATTAGCATTCAGGTTACTATTCTGGTTTGAGTTTATATCTGCGTTATAGCTATCATTATTATTATTATTGTCATCGTTATTAAGGTTAATGTTGCAAGTGCGATTCTCACTATGCTTGTTGTTATCGTTTTTAAATACAGTTGTATCATTGCTTGAAAAACTATAGTTCTTGCTGCTGATACTTTCTACGTTGCAAATGTTATTGTTGCCATCCTCGCAGGATTTTGCCACAATGGGAGGCATTTCATCATCCGCTACGCTGGCGGCTATGCGATTGTCTTTTCTAATTTCAGTGAAAATTGTTTGGTTATATTGACATGATTTTTTTAAATCTGCTGAGTTTATGGGAACAATTTTAGATGGGATGTTTGACATTCCGTTTTGCGCTAAATTCAAAACTTCTTCATTATTATTGTTGAAATTGTCACCAGCATGTGATGTCATAAGTGGCATATACGACGTTTTGGGATGCGGTTTATTATATGGATCTATTTCCGAAATTTCACCCATCCGCTTTTCTTTCAGATCGTTTTCGCAATGCCCAAATCCTTTCCTCTTAGCTAAATATTTTTGTTGTTTTGCATGGTCTATTATTTGTTTACTTGGATTTGTTTTAAGAATTGAAAACTTATTTTTCGTTTGCTCAAAGTTTACTGGATTTATATTATGATGAAAGGGCTCCATGCTTTGAGTGTGATCGGATGAATAAAACGTAGCGTTACATGTTCCATCTTCTTCCTTAGATACTGATGTAGGCAAAGATTGTCTGCTAATATCAACTGGAATTGGAAGGGATGACGAATTCAAAGCTTGAAAATCAGTTGTACTATCTTCTCGTGAAAATTGAATTTCCTTTAAATGTTGTCCTTCTGGTTTCTATACATTAAAAAAAAAAAAAAGAATAATAAATGAAAGGTTATCAATAAAATCTAATATAATAACCTCTGTATGTAAACCCTTAATTTTCATTGCTTCCGCAACTTTTAGAAATGCGGGGAGATCCTCATATTTAACATTGACCTAGAATAAAAAAATACTTTGTTTCATTCCCAAAGATATACAAAAAGTAGTAGGTAATCAAAAAAATAATTAAATTATTGAATTTCCAAAATATTTTGAACATTTAATTGAGTCAAAAGAAACTTATTTACTAGCATATTAATTGATTATTGTTAAATTAAATGTATGATTTAACAAAAAAACTGTTTATGAATTGTTTCGCAGATCGTAAATAATTTGTTTCACAAGTCTCCCTGCAGAAAGGTGATAGTTGTTTTTTTTTTTTTTTTTCTTAACATCAAATAGAAATGTCCAGAAAATCTTGGAATAATGAAAAATGGAAACTAGCAGCCTGCATAGATTTAAACTACATATTTTCAAAATTAATTATTGGGAAACACATTTATTTCTTATCATAATATATCACAGAAAAATCTAATTCGAACCTCTGGCCGTGAATTTCCGACAGCAAAAAGCATTTCATAAACATTTAATAAATACTTAATCGCTATCTAGACCGGTAAAAACGGAAATGTTTGACAAATGTTTATGAAATGTTTCTGAAGCAAATCGAAAACATTTCATAAATCTTTAAAAACAATCATTCGCTTGCCTGAATACACCTTAATATGTCAAAAAAAACCGAAAAACTAACAGCAAAATATTGTTTATTTGTTGCATATTTGAACATAGAATTTTAAATTAGTTTTAAAAAAAACGGAAGGGGTGGGGATACTGCATAATGATGTTTGCAGAAGCTGTAGGGACGTTGAAGAAATAGAATCTGTTCGCCATCTACTCTGCGAATGCCCAGCCTTAAAAACAACAGACAGAGGATTCTCAACAGTTACTTCTTCGATCACCTAGATGATTTGAAGACTGTTGATCTCAAAGTACTCCTGAGAATCATACGCACATAGGTGTGGTTCTAGTAGATAAACAGACTTCATATCAATAGTTACTCGTAGGACGAACTAGAGGATCATGCTACAACGGAGTTTTAAGAGCCCATGAGATTCATGCTAATCTATGTGCCTCCAATAATAAAAAGCGGTTTTTTTTTTGTCTTTCTGGATATTTCCCGTAACTGGACACAATGGACCCAATTGATGGTCTAAGTGAAGCTGTGGCTCAGCCACAAGAGCACCCATTTACCTACCTACCTACCTAATAAGTTGAAAGAGAAATGTATGCCATTATAATATAACATATTACGTTTAACGTTTGCACTGATGAATAATATACACCATAGCCTTGATTTTGTGCGATTTTCTGTCGCTAGGGAATGTTCCGAATCGGATTTGAATGACCGTTGTGCGATAATTTAGCACTTTTTTCGAGGATCCCGATATTTGTTGCTACTTTTTCCCAATTTTGTTTATAGTTTGAAAAGGCTTTTCGCAAATTTTACAAAAACTGTTATTTCCAAATAAATTTCTTTAAAATGTAACGTGGCTGTCTATCAAAGCTGCACAGTTGCTTACGCAAATTTTCTTTTATAAATTAAACAAAAACAATCAAATCGCATTAAAGTTAGATGTCCTTAAGATTGTTCTTCGGGTGAGCTAGACGTAGACTCTACTACCAGACAGTAGATGCAATTCGTTTTCAAGTGAAAATTTTGAAATGATTGATTTACATTTCATTTATAAATTAAAAACATTAATTAAACATTGGATGTCCTTAAGATTGTTTTTCGGGTGAGCTAGACGTAGACTCTACTACCAGACAGTAGATGCAATTCGTTTTCAAGTGAAAATTTTGAAATGATTGATTTACATTTCATTTATAAATTAAAAACATTAATTAAACATTGGTTGTAAGTGTTAAAAACTCATTTTATATCTACTTTTTAAGATCTCGTTCAATTTAGTTTTAAAAAGTCCCAAAAATAGGGGGGAAGAAATTAAAATGTCTTTTTCTGACGCTACTCTGCAAATTTAGAATTTTCGCACTATATTTAATAAATATTGGCCCGCTTTAGGTACACTTTGATTTTGTGATGGGGAACCGCGTTATATTTTAAAAATATTTATTTTTAAATCACAGTTTTTGAAAACTTTTTAAAGGACTACACATGAGCGCGAGCGACCAACAAATCAATTTAAATGTATTTATGAATTGAAAATTGATTTTTGTTGTCCCACCAAAGCATTTTATTTTATTAATCTAACATCTAATTGATTTGAATAGCTAGATTTACAATTACTTAACCTTGAACAATGAAACTGATTCTCGGGTATCTGCAACTGAAAAAAGTTTTCATTTGAATGAAATGTCAGAATCCTCGAATATTCACTTGTCCGCAGTTCGCATCGGTCGCATGTGAATAGTCCTTAAATGTGCCTTTTACAACTAATAAAAATAGACAAAGGTACAACAAATTGTATCACGGCCCTCGAAAAAAGTACCAGGTTGTCGCACAACGGTCACTTTGTTGTCAGTTGTTCTCATCCGAAATCCTTCTCGCTACCCGGAATTTTTAGGAACAGGAAATATTAGAAGTTGTCAGTTCCCGATATCACTCACACATTTATAGAATCCGCCTATACGTGAACCCTTTCCGCAACCGCCATTGCGGAAAAAAATCACACAAATGGAGGCAAAGATTAAACAGCAGAGATGAATGATTAAAAGAGATGGATATCTTTCGTACGTCTATCCCTCCAAAACACACTTGTTTACATTGTTGTTTTTGTAATTTCAACCCTCATGGGTTAATACGTGTGAGCAACAAAAAAGTATATTTCTAATGGCCGACCGCGAATCATTTTGCTCTTTTGAGCATCGCGGTGATTAATTGTTTTGTGTTTCGTATTGAATTTGTTTGGTTTTTGTGGAGGTTTTGATTAAATTGAAGAAAAAAGTGAAATACAGGATTTACACGATACTAGCCTCGTCGTGGGTGCCGTTAATTTGAGGGTAATACTGCATTTACACTGCATTTGGTTTTTGTGGAGGTTTTTATTAAATTGAAAAAAAAAATAGGGAAATACACATAAGAGAACACCGAATTCTTGCATTAATGTATAATTTATGAACTCACAAATACTAAAAAAGAAATGAGCAAGTGATCGTGACTTCATGAATTGTTTTGGGAAAACAGCTTATAGGCAGGCCCTTCAACAGGAAAGTTATATATCTCTGTATTCCATTATCTATGGTATTGGGCAACCCTTTAATCTTCCATGGTAGGAATGTGTGATGGTGTAAGTGCAGTATTAAGGGGACGAAAGTGCGAAGTTAGCAAAACACGGATGGTCCGCGAAATCCCATCCGAAATTTATATTCTCTTTTGGCCTGGTTCTTATTTGTCTGCGGTCCGTTATGTTCACGCCATCCATTGCATTGGCTTTCTTTTGTATTTTTCTGCGTTTGCTTTATTTCCCAACCAAAGCATGGGCTGCCAAAATTCTGAATTTAAAAATGTGAGATGAGTGCACAAAAGGGAATAAAGATCGGTATTGCAAATCCGTCCATTTAAGGGGTGGACAAAAGTTTTAAATCATTGAGAAAAGGACTTACACGGTTAAGCGGTTAAAATATGAACTTCCAAAATCGAAAAATAAGTTCAAATGAAAGGTTGCAAAAGTCTTAGCATATCATTTACAAATGAATTGTATTCATGCCACAAATCAGACGTGATGCAAAATCCTTGAATTCTCTTCACCAAACGAAGGCCTATAAGGTGTAAGCCAGGCGTCACTATCTAGATATCCGGCAAATCATGTTAAGTCGAAGACGTTAAAATCGCACTCTGACTTCTGGCGGTGAAAAGGTGCTTTTGGAAATACATGGGACCGTCTCATGCGGGGTGGCTTCTGGTATCATCCACACTGGAGTCTCGATACGCGACAACTAGCCTACGACGCTGTTTCCATGTACATATTTATGTCGTCTAATGCACTGATATCGGAACGTCGGCTGATGTGCAAATTTAGTGTAGGCTTTCCGGAATGTTTTGAATGTCTTTTTGCACGAAAAGTGCTTAATTTTGACCAAAGTTTCCTTGCGGTTCATTACCAAAGAATGCTAATATTTTTTTTTTCGCCTATCAGTTTTGTTAAGTAATTACCTACATTTTAAGGCAAATAAATTGGTTCAAGCCCAAAATCGTGATAATCGAAAGATCCGTTTTCGAGTTACGAGCGCACGGACGCCAGTCGAAGACATTTTTCTGTGTGTGTTAAGCTTCTTTTAAGTTTTTTGGTAAGTTTACACAATAATAATATTCAGAAGTGTAAGACAATGAAAAGAGTGTCGACTATCTTCTTTGAGTGTTCTTTATTAATTGACCTAAATACTAACTTATCTTAATACAACATGTTTAATGATTCTCCTATATGTAGCTAGTTTATTTAAAGAGAGAGAAACAGATAACATTGCCAAAGCATAGGGTACTATTAGCAGGTATGGAAGTGGTATTTTGGCTCATAAAAATCCCCATTTGAAGATGGTGTAATAAAGTGCGAAAATGAGAAAATGGATTTCAACGTGGAGTCACTTAAACTGAGCTGTAAAGCAGTGGGTTCTCTATTACAAAAGTAAGATGATGAATTAATTGAGGCGCCAACGGAGCATCACTATAAGCAGCAGGAGAAGCAGGAAAACAAAGCGAGTTCTGGTAGATGAAAATGTCCCCTGAAATATCGCGTGAATGACACGGAAGCAGCGTCTCACTCAGCTTCGACTCCATTCATGTAGGCATCAATTCAAAGATCATTTGCATATTTTTTTTCTGTTTTTTGATAGACTAACTTCATGATTTGTGAGCAACATTTTAAGACCAAGATTGAGTTTAACCATTGGGTCCAAGTGGTCAAAAAAAACAAAAAAACATTTGTACGGTTTCGTTGTATGTATGGCTTTAACTGAGACCTAAAACGTAACAATTGCTACGAAAATCTAAGTCTGCTATTTTGCTGACTCACCCCTTTTGCTAAATATGTACGCACATTTTTACATAAGACAATAAAAGAGAATTGTAATTAAATTTCTGCATGAATTCATTGTATATTCACCTGTCCGCTGTACATAAAATTTAAAAGGCCAGCCATATGATTTGCTTCCACATCAGCCATTAAAAGTATTGGATGGTTTGAAGGATTTTCTAAAAATATTTCTTGGAAATAGGGACTGCAGACGGAAAGTACCTGAAATAAACAGCATTAGTCTTTTAGCATAACAAATATAATTCATACCAATTTATGGGCCTTAAAAATTTTTCCACCAGCAGCTATTGTCACATCAACCATTTTTGCATCTTTTTGTAACGTATGAAAACCTCTTGACATATTGCCAAGAAAATTATTCCAAGATAATAAATATTGATCTATGGTGTTTGGATCTGCGTATTTGTTTTGGATTGTTTGTGATGGTGGCGACTGTTGCTGTTGAAATGCTGGGCGAGGAGGCATCACATTCTCGTGTTTCACAACATCCTGCTGATCGGTAAGTTTCTTATGGTTTTTTATGTTGTCCTGTTGTTGTATAAAATTGGTATTTTTTACTGTAACGACGTTCGGTTTATTTCCATGAATGCTATAATCTGTAGCTTTTGAAACACAGTTTTTATCTGCAACGAATTTATTTTCGTTCGCCCGTCTTTCCTTTTGCCGTTTTAATAATTCCTCTATTTCCATACAAGCGCCAGAAGTAGCAGCAGCAATTGCTGAAGCTATTATCGGATCATCTTCGAAGACGCTTTCATCTAAAGATTCTTTTAATGTTTTTGTAGAAGAAAACAAACGTAAAGATGGATCATTGACTTGATCACTAAAATACACGTCCATTAATGTGAAAAAAGGCCACTCCCTCCTTTTTGGTTCCTCTGACATTTTAATCGCCTGTTATCAGTAGCATACAAAATTAACTTTTAAATCATAAGGGGCTTACAGATATCAAAACTTACCTTGTATTCCTGTAGCAAGTTGTTCCATTTTTTTATAATTTTTGAAAGTGGTAATGGGACGTTTAGCTCTCTCTCTACGACCCTAAGAACGATAAAATAAGTATTTAAGATTAGAAAAAACGAAAGGAATATAATTCATCAAATAAAACCGGCAATCTTAAAGTTCTTCATCAATAAAGCAATGTGCGAGGTCATTGCACTATGTAGTTAACAGTATGTGATAGAAGAACTTTTACAGCATACCGAGTACATTTTGCCTAACCTCATAAAAAGAACTTATGATAATATGGAAACGAATGCTATAATAAAAACTTTAAGAAGAGCTCAGCAATGAAACACACTATTCGGGTTTCCCGAAAGGGTTTCACAATGTGGACAGTTTAGGAATAGTTTCATCTCATGTCCGCATTTAAAAACTTATCCATAACCAGTTAAGAACTCATTCCACCGCCATCAGTTCATTTAATCCATGCAACGAGCATCATTCATATTGATGTTCCATATTTTAGCATTTGCCACACGTTCGAAATTAATTTCTAAATATGTATCACATTTAGTAGTATAAAAATAACTAAGTAATAAATAAGAAAGAAAGAAATAATTAAATAAATAAAAAACTGAAAATATTAAGTAAATAAATAAATAAATAACAAATATCAAATCATAAGTTATGTATATAAAGGGTGATTTTTTAGCTGGTTTGGTTTTGGCAGCACTGGTTTTGACAGCTGACGTGTGTTTAGTACCTTGTGTCACTGTCAAACAGCTTCAGTTTGGTTTGCAATTTAACCATGGATCGTCTTACAGATGAACAACGCTTGCAAATTATTGAATTTTACTATCAAAATTCGTGCTCGGTTCGAAATGTTCATCGCTGCTTTTTTATCGAAAAATTGTGTTCAGCGATGAGGCTCATTTTTGGTTGAATGGGTACGTAATAAGCAAAATTGCCGCATTTGGAGTGAAGATCAGCCAGAAGCATTGCAACAGCTACCAATGCATCCCGAAAAAGCCACTGTTTGGTGCGGTTTATGGGCCGGCGGCATTATTGGGCCATATTTCTTCAAAGATGATGCGAATCGCAGCGTTACTGTCAATGGTGAACGCTACCGAGCGATGATAACAAACTTTTTTTTGCCCGAAATGGAAGTTCTTGACTTGCATGATATGTGGTTTCAACAAGACGGTGCCACATGCCACACAGCACGCGAAACAATGGCGCAATTGCGAGGCGAGTTTGGTGAACAGTTAATTTCACGTTTCGGGCCGGTCAATTGGCCGCCTAGATCGTGCGATTTGACACCATTAGATTATTTTTTGTGGGGGTATGCCAAGGCTAATGTGTATAGGGACAAGGCCGCTTCGATTGACGCACTGGAAGCCAACATCCATGCATGCATTCGTGAGATACCGGCCGATATGTGTGAAAGAGTATGCCAAAATTGGACTCAGCGGATGGGCTACCTGAGACGCAGCCGCGGTCAACATTTGCATGAAATTATCTTTAAACATTAAATTGCAAGGTTCAAACTATCGATTCAAATAAATATTTCATTCATTTTTTCGAATTTTTTGTGTTTTTTTTTTAAAAAAAGTTCTAAACCTCTTAAAAAATCACCCTTTATATATACATGAATAATTTAACAATGATTGAACACTTAAAGAGTTAACAAAGAACTTCTAATAAACAAATAATAAGAATCTTATGTAACAAGAAACAATTACATGTTTATAGAAACAAGTATGAAAAATTAATAGATTAAGTATTCAATTGGTTAACGAGGGGATTGTCGGCAAAACTACATCTTGGTAAAAATGTGACTTTTAGCTTTTGGACTCTATGAGCCATCCACTCAACATTCAACTTTTCATGGAGCTCAAAAGTTGGATGCAGTAGAATCGCCCCATACTTGCTTACCGTAAAGCAGGATTGCCTGAAAAATGTATTTGTAAACAATAATTTTATTTTCAGCAAGGAATTTCGATGTATAAAGGGGTACAACATCTTAATTGCCATGCCAGTTTTTGTTGATGTGATTAAGTTTAGTAAGAATAGTGAACACCCAAATCGAAGGCTCCCAATTTATGTTGCTCTCATTAAACCAGCGTACATTAAAGTATCCGAAGTCTTAAGGCCAACTAGATTCACCGGACTTGGCAAGGAAAAAATATATTCTTACGGTACTACAGGGTGGGCCAAAAGAAGTCATCCGATGTTGTTTCTAAATGAAAAACTTCGATTCTGTTTTTCGATTATGTTTATTTGAACCTTTAGGATTTTATTGGTCAAGTCGAGAAGATGATATCGGCCAAATGGGCGCCGTCACAATAGGGTGATCTCTTTTGGCCCACCTTGTATATTATGTTTATAGAAATTCCGTAATGAAATCAAAACAATTTCCTTAATAGTTACGCCTGGCGGAACAATGATGACGCAATTAGTCCTGGGATGCGAAACAATTTAATATTCGTTTAGTTCAAACTAAAATTAAAGATGTTCTACCACAACAATTTGAATTCAATAAACCTACAACATCGAGTCCTTGTTTCCGTGCATCTAGTTTGACAATTAGTAGAAAAATAGATAAAGTAGTTAAAGATCATTCACATGAGAGCGAACTGCGAGCTGGCGAATATTCGTAGATTCTGACATTTCATTCCCATGAAAACTTTTTTTAAGTCGCAGGTACCCGCGAACCATTTGCATTGTTGAAGGTTAAGTTCGAACGAATTTTTCATTCGCGGGTTTGTGGATCGCGACTGTTTTATGTGGATTGTGACTAAAGTGTGACAGTTCGCGGCAAGAATTTTCAATTCGCGGGAAAATTGCTGCAATTGTAAATTTCGCTATTTTAATCAATTGAGACTCAGTTTTTTTTTAGATAAGATGTTAGATTATTTGAATATAATGCTTCTGTGGTAAGACAACTAACAGTTTTCAATTCATAAATACAGTTAAATTGATTTGTTCGCGCTCATGTGAATGGTCCTTTAGTGACCCTAGCAGACGAATATCCCATTCACCGATTAGTGAAATAGTTGTCCCTGTGTCTTCGCTTGAGAGCGTGTTGCCGGTCTGCTGTGTCGACGAATTTATTGCAGAAATGTCTGTCATTTATGTCGGCATACCACAGCAATAAATCGATGTATGTAATAAATTGAGAAAACATCAATCTGATGCATTGAGAGCAATCGTCACTGACTCTTATCTGAAACCAAAAGATGTTTTACAAGAACAATACGATTATAAAATGAAAATGCGTTTAACTGATGATACCCCATTTCATTGTTCGCCGCGGCGCGCGTTCGAAGAATTACCAATGACTCGATGGCCAGGCACATTATTCGGCCAAGTCAATCGCCTTATGCTTCGGCTATTTTTTTAGTCAAGAAGTAAAGTGGTGAAACACGTGTATGGTTGATTACCGTGCATTGAACAGGAAGACGATTCGTGACAGTTTCCCATTGCCATTAATTGAGAATTGTGTTGAATATATGGTAGGTAAACTTCCGGATGTAAGTCATTCTCTTTCTTTAATTAACCCTCAACGAGGTAGGTAACAAAACTTCTAAATTCTAATCGATCCGCGGACGAACGAATCTTTTTGGAGCATCGCCATCGGTATCCCAACACATGGGTTTAACCAGTGTTTTATGCATGATGATTCAATAAAATTAACTGCATTTGTCACACCTCATGGACAATTTGAGTACTTGAATATGCCATTTGAATTGAAAAATGCGCGGGATTTGATTGATACTAATATGATTATTATTATATTGACGACATTTTAATCGCCTCCGTTGATTTTGAGTCTCATGCAAAAATAATAGAAGAAGTCTTAAAAAGGTTACTAGGAGGGGTCTGGAATTAAAGTTAAAGAAATGTGAATTTGGTTACAATGAGATCGAATACTTAGGCTATTTGGTTGATTCTTCGGGAATTCGACCTAGTGATGCACATATTTGTGCCATCAAACGCTACCCCATTCTGTTTTCAAAGATAGTTAGGCCATTGTTTAATTTATTGCGTGAAGAGAGTCCATTTAATTTTTCTGAAGTTTGTGAAAATGCATTAAATGAACTGCAAGGTCGACTGATGGCAGCACCGGTCTTAGCAATCTATTGCCCGAACCGCGAAACTGAGTTACACTGCCAGTAGTCATGGTTTCGGTTCCGTACTAAAGCAACACCAAGACGACAGTAGATTTCATCCGGTTGCCTATTTTTCGAAGACCACGTCTACGGCTGAGTCAAGATATCACAGCTTCGAGTTGGAAACTCTTTCTAAAATTTATTCCCTTCATCTATTTCGTGTATGTTTAGATGGAATTCCATTTAAGATTATTACAGATTGTAATTCTCTTCCGATGACTCTGAACAAAAAACAAGTAAATCAAAGAATCGCACGATGCGCATTGGAATTGGAAAACTATAACCATTCAATTCAACACCGCAGTGGTGTATCTATGGGTCACTCTGATGCATTGAGTAGATGTTATCCGGATGCGTGTGCTATTCAATTTGTGGCTGCCATTGACAATGAACAATTGGATTTTCAAATCCAAGCTGCACAGAGTCGTGATGAAAAGATAAAAGAAACAAGAGATAAATTACCAGCTGGTGTTGTTGATGGTTTTGAACTCTACGTTGGTTTAGTTTTTCGACGAATCCATTCAAATTGTTTGCTCTTGATACCGTCTGATATGAAGGAAAATGTGATCCATATGGTCCATGAAAAGATAGGCCATTTAGGTATAAATAAATGTTATGAAAAAATCCGAAAAAACTATAGGTTTACAAACATGAAGAAGAAGATTAATTTAATTGCATTAAGTGCATAATTTATGCAGCGCCTGCTCGTTCAGATGAACACAATTGATGAACATATTGATCATTTCGGTCCCCTACCCTCAATTTACTTCGAAACGCAAACACATACTGGTTGTCATTGATGTATTTACGAAATATGTTCGACTGTACCCATTGAATTCAACAAGTACGAAAAAGTTTGTTGTGTACTAGATAAATATTTTAACTTTATAGCCGTCCTAGGCGCAGTATCTCTGACAGAGGTACGTGTTTTACGTCACTGGAATTCAGTAGATTCTTGTTGTTCATGTCAAAGTTGCAGTCGCATCGCCACAAGCAAATGAACAGGTGGAACGTGTCAACCGAGTACTCAAGGCAATCCTGAGTAAATTGACCGAACCTATGCAACATGCTGACTGATCAATAAAACTATCTCAAGTCGAATATGCCATAAACAATACTGTCCATAGTACGACAAGCAGGGTTAATCAACGTGGCAACATTGTAGATGAACTGACCGAATATCTGGAAAAGTAAGATAATGTTGCAAACCGTGATTTAGGTAATATCGGATCGAAAGCACTGAGTGCCATTGAGAAATCACAAGAATATAGTCAGCAGTATTTCCTAAGCATAGTCGGCCGGCAAGAACGTATTCTGAAGGGGAATTTGTTGTTTTTATTAGACATATAGATACAGCGGTCGGGATGAATTAGAAATTTCTACCGAAATAATGCGGACCGTATGCTCTTCATAAACTATTACCAAATGACCGTTTCATAGTGCGTGACATAGAAAATTGCCAAATAGCTCGGTTTCCTTATAATGGCATTGTTGATGCCAACAAAATTGAATATAGTGAGTCACTCGAAATCGATGTAGAATAAATATAAGAGGAACATATTTTTTCATTTATATTATTTACTTAATGTATTGATCCATTTATGTTCCTGATCGAGGTCAATCAATAATGTCAGATTGCCCGAGTTGTAATAGATCTCTCTGTAGTTATTATAATGTTATTAATCTGGCAATGATTCAAAAATTTTACGAAAGAAGGAGGAAGCCGAAGATCGCCATGTTTTTTGGTGGTTTCCGGCATTCTGGAAAAAGGAAGAAATAAAAAGAAAAGCGAATAAATACTCCTAAAAAATAATGATTAATAAACTTTACACGGAATTAACAATGCAAATTTGAAACTGTATCCCCGATACTGCAAGTGAAATGGTAAACTGAGATAACAATTCCGTTAACAAAAATTAAGAACGATATGCAATGAATAATGCCGCAGCTGAGTTGTAAGATTTTTTTAATAATTTTATTGTTTTGCTTACGAAATTATATTTTTTCTAAAGTCAAAGAAACGGGACAAAAGCAGAAACAAATACTCTTGAAGTTTACATCATGATTCAAGTCGAATTTCAGCGCACATGGAAGAAAAGGTACGCGATGCAAATTGTGCACAGGAAGTGATAAATTTGAAAAGACTGATGTGCTATTTTCGTTGCTTTTATTATCACTTGAAAAGTAAATTTAAAAATAAAGAAACTGATTTAAGAGTGGGTGTCCGCCAGCTATGAACTCCAAGCTCATGTAAACCTGATTACATGTATCAGTGCAAACAAATTCGAATATCCGAGCACATTCTCCCCCATCAAGATCACAATTGTGACTATATACACAGACCACAAGGTGAGAACTCGCTCAACGTTCACTAAATGAAAGTAATAACAAATTCGCTGCACAAAAAAATCAAAACAAATCAAAAAGAAAAAGGACAAAATGAGTGCCTAGGGCGATAGGCTAGCTGTATTGTGCTGCAAACTCTTTCTGAATAGACTAAAATCGATAGTGTGTGTGATATGATTTTCTACGAATTACGTATAAATTTATTATTTTCCTTTTACAAAATTCTCAACCAAGGGGTTGCACAATCTTCCTTACCTTGCTTTTTCGGCCTTTGTGAGTAAATCTATGTGTATGGGTTTTAGTATTCTGTACTACTGAGGGGATACCTAATAACACTACAAAACTTTAGTGATATGTGGGTGATCTACACATTTCTTGGAACTAAGAAGATCTGTTAATATATTTATTGCGTGCCAATATCCTTAACAAATTGTATTTAACATATAGTACATATAACATATATGTAGTTTGAAGGTATACTTTACATATTTTTCTCTATACCACTTGGCAGATAAATAACTAAGAAAAGCAGAGCCTCTCTAAATTATTTCTATACTCGTTCTTAAAAACTTTAACTCACATAAATATTCTTACCTTATATACCATATACCCAGGGCTAGAATATTTCGTTATAAAAAGTTATAAGCATTAAATTATAAGGAAAAACAGTTCCATTACAATTATGTAGTCAGTTCCGTATCACTCTTAACGATTATATCATCAATTTCTTCCATATTTTTAACCAGACAGCTTACAGGAATAAGGTGAATTTTGTTTTCGATATCTGAAAGTCGTAGGTACTACCAGCACAACGTAAAAGGAGAAGCAAAAAAACAAGAATAATGAAGCGGCATTTTTTCTAAAGCACTAATTCACTTATGGACTTTGCTTTTTAGTTAGGTGTTCGATTCTTGCATTTGCCCTATGAATTCTCGTATTTTACATATACATTTCGCAGAATGTATCACCCCTTTTAATTATCATAAAAATACAAAATCAAAGGGCCCAAACACTGAAATACCAAAATTATGTGTAATATGAAGTTTGCCTTAAATTTGGTACAAATAGTTGTGAGTTTGTTTCATAATAATTGTTGTCTCTAGCTGATGAAGGAAATTTTTAATTTCACAAATGGCTTATCACCCACCAAACTATCTGGGTGGCACCGAAAAAATTATTTTTTCTATCAATAAAAAGTCCACACCGTTCACACCAGTTTTTTATTGCATTCTTTTCATTTTGTATACGGTGTAGATACGGTATAGTGAACCCCATAACATAGTATGTGTTGAGAATGCACAATATAGAAGTGATTTAATTATAATATTTTAATTATTTTAATTATTTTATTTATTTTTTTAAATTTTTTCTCTTTGAAACTTTCGGCATATTGCTATTTTTTTTTAATTATCTGAACTCCGTAGCACTATCTAACTAAAAACGCAAATATTGCACGTATGCCTTTCCAAAGAAATATAAAACAATAATATATTTGGGTTTATAAATACTTCTACAAACAAATTCAAATACACCTACAACATAAAAAAAATCATCACCCATTTCCCAACCACTCTCATATCAATATGTTTCTCGGATAATCAACTTTTATCTCATTGTTGCTCTCTTGGCTTTATCAAACAGCAAGAATATTAGTGTGTATCTATAAGAAACGCAAACAAAACGAAATAAACAAATTTTCGTCATTCAATATTCAAACAGCTCCAGCGAGCGAAAATCTGCAAACTATAGATTCTCACTCAATAGAGAATAAGTTTAGAGAAAAATCAAATATTTCGATATTTTGTGAATTAAAAATGCAGTAAAATAGTAAAGTTTTCAAAATTAGAATTTAACTATTTTATAAACTAAATGTCTAATTTTTATTCATTGAGCAGACAAACAAATATGCCAAGCTTATTCTCTTTTTCGCAGAGTAAAAAAAATATTTGCTTGTTCCTCCACAAAAATTGTTTACTTTTAGTCATATTTACCTGCAATCTTAAGACGGTAACCAAAAAAAAATCAAAATCGTGCTTCAATAGCTACCTCGAGTATTTCATTGGCAACAAAATAAAATCAAAAAAAAAAAGTGTTGTATCTAGGGATTGTCCCCCCGGGGCGCAGGCAAAAATCACCAAAAAAAGGGTGTTTTTGCTACTTTATGCAATATCAAAGTCGAAAAATCAAATTGTGCTTTAATAGCTACCTGGGTCTAATTACTGGCTATTGAAAGCCGTTTACTTCGATCGATTATCTCTTAAGCCCTGCAAGCCCTATCAGGCGCATAAACGTCTACCCTCAGCCACCCAGCCTTAAGAATATGTACACGTGTGTACCATGTACCAGCGTTGCCGTTTTACCATTTTATGAGCCTCTGGACCATTGTCCCCCACTTTTTGAAAAATTATAAAAAGGCCCATTTTTCAGTTTCAGTTTAAGCCCTAGCGAGGAACGGAAAATGCTCCGATTTTATACGATTCGGAGGATTTTTGCTTCAAGGTATTCTTCCGAACAGCTGTTAAAAAATACATAGGTAATAATTTTTAATAAGATTCTGCATTTTTTTCCGGCTACATAAAAAGCCTGGGGTCAGATTCAATCACTTTTTTTTTTGATTTTTTTTTCTTCAGACGAAAAATTTGACTAGAGGGATTTTCGACTTAGAGGATGACTTTTCTATGCAAAATTTAAGGGAATGCAATAATTGAGTCGACAAATTCGAGTTAGAGGGAAATTCGAGTTAAAGAAGGTTCGACTTAGAGGGATTCGACTGTACATTATCTCGGTTAAGACGTTTGTAACAAAAACTCATAAAAGAGACTTTTTTTTTAATTTTTTTTTCTTTAGCTTACCTGAAAACGGTACTAACGATCTTGATTAAAGTGCATACTATTGATGTTTTAAAAATTATTGCGTCCTTAATTTTCAATTCGAACCACTGTAAATGCTGATTTTAGTAAGGGTTCATATTAGAAAACCCCATTTTCGATTTGGATAAAACTTAAAAAATCATGTAATTTTACAAAAACAACTCTAATAATTTTTATGAAAATATGTAAGTATTCTAAGCTTAACATATGAGAGACAGTTTTTCATTGCTGCTATCGCCTTTCGAATTCACTTCCGCATAATCTACGAGAGCTGAATGATACACGTCGATTCAAAATCGAGTTAAGACTTTTCCTGACAAATCAGAGTATTTTTTTGTTTGTTTTTCTCTTTTCTTGCCTATTCTTCTCAAGCATATACTCAATTCAAGTTAATTCACATTAATTTTATTTCTCAGTCTCAAGATTTAATTCAACATATTTGTAATAATCTCAATGGCCCACTACCAATAAAAATGCTATAACAGTCCCGTAAAACTTGTTTTTAGCAAATACTACCCACTTTTTCTTCCATGTAAATATATCGGTCTATCACAAACCATACTTTCAATCATTATCATAGACATCTGAAGAAAGGATCACTTATCTTTTTCAGTCAAAAATAAAAACATGCACTTACAGTTACAGTTGGAAACTCCTTCTACCCTTATTCTTGGACTCAAAAATCTTGTAAAGTGTAAGAGCCTATAAATATAAGAGTAGAATCTCTAACAACAACTTGCGAAAATTGCCTGTTACTGAGAACTTGTAGGCAAAACTGTTATTTGTTTTTAGGTACTTTTTTCTTATTTATCTTTACGTTTTAGTCCCTAAATATAACTTGAACTCTTTTTGACGTGTTTTACTTGGAACAGGTTATGGATCCAGATACAGCATTTTCGTAATGGCCTCGTCTATTTAGACGATTAAAAAGTTAGACGGATCAAAAATTTTCATTCAAAGTGTTTTCATCCACACCGTTTTGTGAAATTATGTATCGGGCGCGGTAAGCGATAATGCCACAGTTTCTTTATGTAGCACTAAAGTTGAGAAGGCACTTGCAACAATTTTAACGTGTGTGAAGCCATATCAATTAAACTGTATAAAAAACAGCAAAATATCAGCAGAGGCTTGGAATAGTCTGGAAAAAAATCATCTGCCAAAGGGTCCTGCGATGAAAGTAACGCTGTTAAAGCAACTGATCCAGCTAAAAATGAAAGAAGGTTCAAACGTACAGCAGCATTCAATTTAGCAGCAAAAATTAAAGAATTAAATATTGAGTTGCAAGATGAACTCTTAGCCATTATTCTTCTCTCCAGCCTTCCCAGCAGCTATGAAAATTTTATAATTGCTCGATGATCTCCCACGAATTGAAAATTTAAAGGTAAAACTCCTTGATGAAGGGCATCGGCGGGGTGGCAATAAGTCGCATGATCTTACCGGTAAACATGCGTTCACCAAAATCAACAAACACAAATGCAATCAGCATCGTATAAGGAAGAACAGAACAGAAGCTAACGGAACAAATCGATGGACATTCTTCCAGGGAACATGCTTCTTATGTAAACAACGTGGTCATAAAGCCCCGAATTGCGATAACAGACGTAAAAACAAAAGCAATAGCTCGACAAGTCACATTTGCTGTGACAGAAGCCGTATTATATTATCAGCGTGATCTGATCTGATACGGATCATAGAAAAATTTTATTTTCGAGTTGTGGCAACAGTTGCTTTCAAAACACAAGGGGTAATGTATGAGCATTACAAACTTCATATTGCCACCAGCCATATTGCAAACTTTCTGTACAACGTGACGTCACAATATGATGACAATTGACATGACATTTCATTTGCTTGTGGGGGGTGTTACCATATGAATCAAATTAATAATTTTTATTTTTGTTTATTGTTTTTAAGAAAAGTAATTTAAAATTCTGTGTTAAAAAATGCAACAAATATACAATATTTTGCTGCTGTATTTCGGTATTTCGGTGTATTCATGCGAGCGAATGATTTTTTTAAACATTTATGAAATGTTCTCGATTTGCTTCAGAAACATTTCATAAACATTTGTCAAACATTTCTGTTTTTGCCGGTGTATACGCCGAATAAGTATTTATTAAACGTTTATGAAATACTTTTTACTGTCGGAAATTCACGACCAGAGGCTCGAAAACAACAACACGGCTTCCGTTATATGGTGTGTTTTGTTTCTAAAAGGAAATGAGTTTGCCTACATTCAGTTCAAATTGTAATAGAAATCTTAATTCAGTTTGCACCTCTGGTCCGCTCAGATTGGAATTCTTAGACAAAGTAAATGACAGCGGCTTAGGCACGAAATTCCAGAAGAACAAAATGAAGTTAGAACTAGATTTTTCTGTGATAAAAAAGAAACGTGTTTTCCCAATAACTAGGTTCGAAAACAATTTAAATTTATGCAGGTAGCTAGTTTCGATTTTTTATTATTCCAAGATTTTCTGGACATTTGTATTTTATGTTAAAAGAACAAAAACACAACTCTGAAACAAATTATTAACGAACTGCGAAACATTTCATAAACATTTTTTTTGTTATATAAATGTTTATGAAACATTTACTTAAATATTTCGCTGGTCTGGGCATACCTTTATGGAATGAAAAAGCCAAATCATCTCGAAGAACGGGAAATTTATTCGAATGAGAAAACAATGCTTTTTGATTTTTTATGCTGTGAAGGGTGTTGAATATTTTAGTCTGGCAACGTGACTGTGTGGATTGGCTAATGGCTACCGTTTACAGGCACACCAACATTGAAAAATGAAACAAGCCACCTAGTACAATACATTTTCAGATCATGATTCGTGATCTCGATGAATATCAGGATCATGTGCTGTTGTTGTAAGTGCATGTATTTCGATGATCTATATGGATCATGGCTGATAATAAAAAAGGGCTAGAGACAAATTTGTTGGTTTTCGTGAACATGTCGAGCGCATTGAGCTTGCCGCGGGAAGTATTAAATGTAAATAATCGCAATCAGATAACTTTAAAAGAAGTCTTTTTCGTCTCGAAACTAAGAATGAATGTTATTTCGATAAAGTTGGAAATAAACTGTTTTTGATAATAATACCTAGTTCAAAGATTATTGATTTGAATGAAAAAGAATCTTCTAAACTCAGTTAAAGTAAATGAAGTTTATTTATTTTACGAAAGGAAAATCAATTAAACGTTTTTGTAAATATTAATCGGAACAGAAACATCAAAGGTTCGGCCCAATATTTATACAATTTATCCTTCAAAAATGTTTACTGTTTATAGATGACCATGCTATTTATTTACCTAATAAAATAGAAAAGTTAGGTGCTAGAACAATTTAAACAATTCAATAACACGGCAGAAAGACAAACAGGAAACAAAATTAAAATTCTTAGAAGTGACAATGGGAAATTCGTAAATAGTGCCTTAAATGAATTTTTAAGTGAAAGTGGTATCAAACACACCACAACAAAATGGGGTGGCGGAGCGGGCAAATAGAACAGTAGTAGGAATGGTACGCTGTATGCTTCTAGAATCGTTCTCCGATTCAGACACTAGTTGGGCAGACACCATTCGGAAGCAAAGCGTATGTACTCAATAAAAAAAAAACCGGCCAAGTGCGAGTGTCACTCGCGCACCGAAAGTTCTGCACTTCTTTAGAGTTGGAAATTGCGAACAAACAACAAACAACAATATGTGTGGATGAGAATGAGGAAAAGTTCCAATGAGAATGAGTAGAGTTGAGTATTCGTTGGAAATTCCAATTGGAATCGATTAAGAGAACACACCAATAACGAATGAAAAATGGTAAAAAGGAGCGTAATTTATATAGTGATCAACAGTTTCTTGTAAATATCTTTAACTTTTTCACAAAACAGTCTTCGGCACATATATAGCTACGAGCATGATCTACAAAAAAGGTGCGTACATATTTTTCTGTAAATCAAGAAATAAACAGCTTTTTGTGCGAATAAAAATATTTTGTCCACCAAATCACTTATTACTCTAAAATCAGCCTTCTACGTGAATTAGTTTGGTTCTAAAAACAAAAAGGCGGGAAAGGGAGAAGTCTCGGAGAAGTTGTACAGGTCAGTGGTTTAAGAAGTGGTAGATATAGACAGAGACAGCGTAACATTTCGAGAGATTCGGTTGTAGTCTCCGACAAGAAGGTCAAACTCTCTTAGTTTCATTTTAAATTCTGGTATGTCAGATTAAGAAAGTGCTTCAATCTCCCAATGCAGAAAAGTGAGTGGAGGCCATGAATGTTGAATATAGCTCACTTTTAAAAAACAAAACATGGGAGCTTGTAAATTTACCTCCTGATCGTAAAGCCGTAAAATCACGGTGGGTGTTTATTGTTAAGAGATATAAGTTTGGTCAACTTGAACTCTACAAAGCCAGATTGGTGGCAAAAAGGTGTAGCCAGAAGCACGGGAACTTTCATGGAACTTTTTCCCCAATTGCGAGGTTTTCAACAATTCGGTTGATAGTTGCGCTCGTTGTTAAACAAGACCTGCTCCTACATCAACTTGACAACGATGTATATATGAAACAACACATATTTTTTCAAGACAGAAGCTATCCAAACAAGGTATGTAAGTTAAGAAGGCATTGTACGGTCTCAAACAGTCGGGCAGGTAGTGAAGAAAATCGGATTTACTCAATCTTCGTATGACAGGCGCGGTGTAGTTAATTTCTTGGTCGTATATGTTGACGAAGTTATCTTGGGTTTCAAGGAGGAGGCAGATATAAAGGAAATGAAATTAGCCGCAGAGTTTGAAGTAGTACACAAAGGACGCCTAAGTTATTTTTTGGCTATGAAGTTCGATAGAGATGGTGAAAGAGGTTCCATCAAGGTTGGCCAACAAAGACTTATTCTGGTAATTTTGAGTGGTTTTGGTATGTTTAACAATTGGCAACGTCGCTGTATCGACGTCGATAAAAAGAGACGGCTGGTTTCTTTAACATCTGCCCGACAGATGTTTGGTGGCGCTGACATTTGTGGACGGTTACATCTTTATGCTAGTATTATGACACTCTCTTCTGCAACAAATATACAACTTTCCAGTTGAAAGGCGGCTGCCTACGAGCTGTTTTCCCGAGCAATTCATGAAGTCACGCACACTTAGTCACTTGCTCTCTTTAAATTAATTCATCTCTGCTAGTGTATAATCTTTATATTTTAGCCTCTATATATAACCTGAACTGTTTGGGCGTGTTTTACTTGTAACAATTTTACCTTCCCACCTAATAAAATAAGAAAATAACCAATCAAACTTTTGTTGTTCTTTGAGAAAGTGTCGTTCGACCCAGTCGTGCACTTTATTTTTTTTAAAGAGATAAGTATACAAATTCAAAATGAAATAAATAAAAATGATTTCGTTCGAATGAAATGCAATCCAATTTCCGAGAAGTAGGTACTTTTTACGTCTTGAAATCCGAGTTGAAAATTACAACACATAAAATATGCCGGACAAACAAGTAATTACTTCACCCTTGTCAAAAAATAAGCACTCAGAGTGGTTGAGCGGTGGTGTCTGGAACAAGGGCTCTCCATTAATGCGGGGAAAACAGATCTAATAGTCTTCACTAGGAAGAGGAAAAATCTGGAATTCCGGCCCTTAACACTTTTCGGATCGGAACTAACAGCGACGAAGAAGGTTAAGTATCTGGGAGTCTATCTAGATACTAGACTTACTTGGAACTACCATGTTGAGGAGAAAGTCAGGAAGGCGAAAAGGGTACTACCTCAGTGCAAACGTGTGTGTGGTCAGAGGTGGGGACTCTCGCCTAGGACAGCATACGGTTGAATGGTGGGAGAAATCCTCCCAGGAAACTGTGAGAAAGAACCTGGATAGGGTCCAACGCTTGGCATGTATAGGAGTTACAGGTGCAATACGAAGAACACCAACATGCCCATTGGAAGTGATCCTGGGGATATTACCCATAATAAAAAACAGCAGCCCTAACGGTACTTCGTTTGCATCGAGATGCGAAATGGCATAATCGTTGTACCATCTACGGACTACACGCCACACAAACATTGGTTACAAACGAAACTTAAAACTAGCTTAATACATACTACGATCGTTTCAGCTACAATGATTGAAAAGGGAAAAATTACCACTATTCGTGGGAAAAATAAATATTGAACGATAAGAACACTGACGGAGATTATCAGCTGATGGATGGAGGTATGCCAAAAGGAAATGCAAAGCAAGAATCTATCCTTAAATCCCCTTAAATCCCAATGCAAAGTCGCTATCGACTTTCCATGTACCCGGAACAGATTCTTACAGATAAAGAAATCAAGCTAGTGAGGAAGAGCCTACTGGAAGCGATGGACAAAATTGACAAAAAGTCCTACGATTCATAGCCACCTCAGCTAGAGACGGTTGGTTTTCGATCACATGCAATGACACAGAAACCAAAAACTGGCTTATGTCAACGGTAGGCAGGTTCAAGCTATTGAAAGACGCAAACCTTCAGGGACAGTTCCCGAGTTATTCACCTGCGTTGCCTTCGTTCTGGGTACAGATAGCATAACATATAGAACATTTTCCTAGCTCAGATTGTCAAACAGAACTCAGGCATATCCACGAAGAGCTGTTGAGTTCTCAGGATAACAAAGGAGAAGAGCGGAGGTTAGACCATTACTTTCGCAGTAGATGAGATCTACAAAGAACATATTGTAAAGAAATATGTAAATAGTTGAGCTATATATGAATTTAATTGAATTGCTAAGTACAAGCGTACAAAACGAACAATCTAGTAAACTTAGTACTAAATACAAATACAAATGTTGAAGGTCAGATCGCAAACATAACACATAAACGCATAATGATTTATTAAACATAACAATTCATTAGTTAAAAGGAAATGAGATACTTATGGTTGAGGTAATTTGTGAAGCGCATTTTTAAGAGTATGGAATTTGTAGCCCTTAAAAAGAAAGGCACGGGAGATGGATGTCACAGTTATTTCTTATAAATGGCACACTTACTTTGTGGCAAGACTTGTCGCGAACTTCCGCACTAAGATAGAAGCAGTGATACGCTTACCTGGCAGTCGACTCCTCTGACCTGGCCTTTCTGCCACTTCTGGACTACTGTAGGACTAAGGCTAAGATTAGACTGTATGCCAATTAAGCATATGAATGCCAAAAGGCAAATGACCAGATTAGCTGTCAAATGAACAAAATGTCAGGATTATCAAAACTGTATAGGTATTAGACTATATGACCAAAATTACCAATATGGTCATATTTGACTTGATGGTCATTTGAGGAATTTGGTATTTATTACCAAAAAGAGAACGAAAATTAAAATGAATCAAAATTCTACGAACTCAAACACCGATGACAACAAAATAATTCCTGTTCCATCAAAAATGCCATTAATGCCATAACGAAATTTCAATTAAAAGCATATGGGCATATAAGGCTATATCCTGGCATTCGTACCTATCGTCCCATTACACCATATGCCGTTTGGGCATTTTTATCTGTCAAAATCAGCCTGGTCATATGTGGCATTCAGGTCATTAGAGCATATGAGATATGCCCATTACATTGTATGACCATATTTTGACAGGAGAACTGTCAGAAATTGGCATTTTATGACCACTTGGCATACCGTCTAATCTTACCTTAAGAAGACTCCAGTTGATAATTGGGTGCGATGCGAATGACCATCATACAAACTGGGGTAGCTCAAACATAAATAAAAGAGTTGATTCTCTCTTAGAATTTATTTATAAAAATAATCTTGAAAAAAACCTTTATAAACAGAATTAGGAAATAAGTCCTTGTTCTCGCCCTATGCACCCAATTTATAAAAAAACTTTATTAGGGATTTTCATGTTTCTACTGAAACATCGATGTCAAACCATCGTCAAATCTGCTTTGACGTCCTATTCTAGAACTCATGGATTCCACAGAAAACTGCTACAAAAACATCAGAGATATTGACGGCCTAGAACTTGGCTGCGAAAGTCTCAGCTCCAGCATGGTGGCAAAAAACGAAACACAAGACAGGCTCTATAACCTCCAAAAGACTAGCTTGTGTATGCACTACGAACGTAATGAGAGCAACTCCCACTGCAGCTCTGGAAATTACCTAAGCCTACCACCCCTGCATCTCCAGATAAAGAAGGAAGCTATGAAAAACGCCTTCATGATCATATCTGAAAATATCCATCATTATGGAACTGAAAAAAAAAAATCAAATACTTTGAATCACCATGACAGACAACACTGTCTACCGGAACTTGAAAGTCACATTCCCAAATTGGCAGAACTGGGAACAGAATAAACCCACATTTGCCTACGATTTTTATGTATGGTACACAGATGAATCGAAATCATGTGAAGGAGTTGGAGCTGGAGGACACGGTCACGGTGTGAACACAAAAACGTTCATCTACAAAAGCATGGGCAGGTGTAACTCCGTATTTCAAGCAGAAATCTTTGCAATAGAACTATGTCTCAGGGAAAATGTAAAAGAATCCATTACAAACAGGAACATATTTATATTCTAACTAGTATGAGATTGATCGATAGCCAGCACAAACAGAGTACATCTCATTTGGGTGCCAGGACACAGTGGACACGTGGGCAATGAAAAAGCAGATATACTAACCAGAAAAGGGTCGGTATCGACCTTCATGATGCCTAGAACATTATGTGGATTACCCGTTAGCACTGATAAATTTTAGAAAGCAAATCATTACTGGACCAACACTGAAGGAAACAGACAAGCCAAAATGTTCATGCCAATTATCTCCCTTACAAGAACAGAACAACTCCTAAACCAAAATAGGAGTCAAATTCGTATAGTCACAGGGTTCCTTACTGGACATTGTCAAGTCAAAAAACACCTCATGACTATGGGAATAATATTTACAATATAACACTTGCAGCCCACACAAAGATCTACTAGGATTCATCACCAGGTCCCGTATCATGAGCGATCTCTAGATGGAGGTAATCACAATAGGCACACTTGTGTCCGCAGTAATTTGGCAACTTGCTTCAAGCTCCACCAATTAATCTAATTGAATCTAACACGTTGTGTAAATAAACCCCATGATATTATGTGGTGAATGCTGAATATTAAAGTATGAAAAATCGTCTGGCAGTATATTGAACTAGTTTATGAGTTTGAGCTATCCAGCCTTCGATAAAGGCAAACAGAAAAACTAACACTTGTTTGAAATAAGATATAACACTTCAGATGCGAAGCATAATTTGACTTTATAAATTATACTTACGCCCATGCATACTTTGAAGCATTCCGTTTTCCTGTAAACAGAGGCGAAAGTTCAGCCCTCAGTCGAATCAGCGCTTTCACTTTGTCTGCATCCCCTTGAAAGATAAGATAAGATAAATACAAATATTAATGTAGTAGTAAGAACATGCCATGTATAATTTCAAAACTTTTTTTTTTTTTCAAAAATTAGTTAAGTATGATAAAGTGCTCTTTAGACGGGCCCTCATGTAAGAAAAACAAACTTATAATTTGTATGTTCTTGTTTTGAAGACTGTTGAGGTCTCATAGTTTTAATTAATTAATATCAATAAATATTAATAGTTAATATTAATATTAATGTTGTTAATTATCTCTTATACTGATTCCGTAACTCTGAGAACGACAATCGTTCGCGCCATAGTAATCAACGATCTCGTCATCAATTTGCTTTCCGGAACTCTATCACTATCGTCTCGCTTATCGTTTATTTTATACGAAGAGGGAGAGCATTGAGTTTCTTTCAGAGACTCTCAAACTATATTGGAAATTTCAATTGTGTTTGATGCCAGCAAATTTGAAAATTTCATGAAGTACCATCCGAACTTGGTCAAGGGCCATAAGCCATAGAGCTACGAGTACCAGGAAAGGACTGGAAATAATTAAAGGTAAAGAAAACTGTTTCATAATTTTTACTTAAAGCTAGCAAGTCGTTTAAAACTGAACTTGCCAAATCTTCGTATTTTTCGATGGCTGAACTTTCACTATCAACGTTGTAGTGGATTCAAACAAATGTAACGGAGGGCATGATAAACATTTGCAAAAATCACAATTTTTCGGGGGTCATAACTACTTTTAATTTTTTTAAGCAGAATTCTACATCGACCTGAGGATTGGAACAGCATGTAATTTAATGTTATAGAAAATTAATAATATTGTGGCGTGGAATGAATCGTGGAACCTAAAATGGTGAAATGAAAAACAACCCCCATTAGTCACCAAACAAGTTCCACTTCTAATTGGAGATTCGAATCTGTCAATTCGCCACAGGAGCTAAATTAACTGGGAATTTATCAATTGCTGAAAAGGGGAAAAGTATGTGAGCCAATTGTAGAACTTGTGATTGGTTGAAGTTCGAAATAGTAATCGGTTGCAAAGAGAATTAAGTGAAAAGTAATAGAGTGAATTAAAGGATTGGTTTGAATCGTTGAAGAATTGTTTATTTAATATTGTTTTGGTATTTAATAAGTGAATAATCCATATAAGAGTAATAAAAGTGATTTTACTAGAAAAGTTTAACAGAATAGTGTTTTATCTTTTCTAATCCCAGCCTAAATGTAACAATATGTAGGTCTTGTACCTTTGTAAACACCAATATACCTTTCCATAATATTAATTGCTCATTAGGTATCGCTCAAATTGTATTCGCCATGAAAAAATTAATGGGAAACCAACATTGAATGCGGCACGTAAATCCAGCGGGAGCGGCTTATTTTTCCAACAAATCACATCAGGTGGTGTCGAGTGTGGCAAACAGTTACAGTTACTGTTATTAACAGCTGTTGCACTCACAATCATTACACTCACAACAATTACATGTGTTCGTTGCTTGAACAAAAGAAAAGTCGGTTCGAAGGACCAAACTTTTTTTTATTCCTCAAATAAAGAGAACCACCCGAGGAACCACCGCTTCCAACGTTTTAAAAAGTGATGCTTTTTAATGTTAACTTTCTGTACTTATATTATATACAATATACATTATTACATTATTATTATCATTATATACATAATTTAAATGGTTTGTTTACATTTGATGACAATTTGACAGAATTTTCCTTATTTCGATTAGAGTGGGTGTGTTTCGCCACTGATTGAAGTTTTCGTCGTCAACATTCTTCCCCGCCGGCCGGTGCATAAACGATCATCAAAGTCTCTTCCTTGTTGTTGTTGTGCATTATTGATTACGGAAAGTTTTGTCTTCGTCGTTGATAAAAGTGACGGCAATTCGGGATTTGATTAAATAAGACAATAATTATGATCCAATGTGATTTAGGTGAGTGGAGTTAAATTGAAATAATATTAAAGTGTGGGTAAATGAAAAAATATTCAAATGTAATTGAGTGGACTGTTTTGTGTTCCAGTGGAATTGAGTGCGATTGACGCAGTTGGGAGCGGGTTTTATTTGTGTGTTGGGTTTGATAACAGTGGTGCACAAGAGTTTTCGTACTGTTTTATATTTTATATTTTTATTTTTTTATTTTATAAGTGTGTATGATTGTATTGAGTTTGTGGTTTGGATTTTAACTTATTGTGGATTTTCGTTAGTTGGATGTGGGCATAAATTGACAATCGGTCTTCGAAATACGCCCTGCTGTATTTTTACTTTTATTACTCGAACGACTGAATCTGCTCCTGGATATGTTTCTGGAATTTGACCCAAGGACTAAGTCTCCTACCTTAAGTTGAGGTTGTCGTTTCAACCATTTCGGTCGCTGCTGTAAACGGCAAAAGTATTTCATTTGCCAGTGTTTCTAATACATCTGCAGATGCGCCTGTATCGCCTTCCATCGGTCTGTGCATCAATAGATCTGGTTCAGGAACTGTGAACAATGTTTCTGCTATGAGGAGGTGTGCGGGTGTCAAAGCGGCAAAGTCCTCTGGATCTTTTGATTGGGGATAAAGAGGCCTCGAATAAAGACACGCTTCGATTTGGGTCCAAAGCGTGTCGAGTTCCTCGTAAGTGTCCCATTACCAACAATTTGACTGGAGCAACCCTAGTTTTTGAAAGCCGCAGATTCATATGAACTCTACCTTCTTCTCCCAAAATGCGAATATAGACCGCAGCTCCATATGCCTTTTCCGACGCGTCGCAAGATCCGTTTAATTCCAAGTTGTTGAATCTTACCCCAGCATGTACCTACTGGGGCAAGCGAATCTGGTTTATAAATAGCTTCGAGATCCTGAAAAAATATGTTCCAGTCCTTTAAGTTGATTCGCTGACTGGTTCGTCCCACCCAACCCTTTTAACCCAAAGCAATTGTAGAAAATACTTTGCACGGCGAAATCCATCCCATGGGATCAAAAAGCCTGGCTGTGGTTGATAAAATGGGTCTCTTAGTTGGCTTTGGAACGTTTGATTATCACACGTCGAAAACTACTCTCAACTTGGTCAAAGTACTGCTCTCTTTGTTGACTGCGTGATGTGAAAGGAAACAATGTCGTGAGCTTTCCAAGACTTGCTCGGTCTCCACTTCGCACATATGACCTAGTCGTAGGTATTCTTCCATACACGCTGAATACTCTCTTTGAAGGTTTTTGCTTTTAGATAGACACTGCTTGAATCTTCGCAGAGCACCTTCTTGTGAACGTCCAAGCACTGGATGAATATTTCCTTTGAAGGGAAGGGCTTCACAACGTCCATCTTTTAAGCGCTTGACGTTTTTTAAACAATGTTCCTCGCATGCTATATTTTCTGGAGTTTCTGGACACAAAAAAGGAGTTTCTTCTAACTGTCCGCATCAAGAATGCAGATTTGGTGGAAACTCTTTACTGGTTGAAATGGAAAGGGTGTACGTCCGAAAAGAATTCATCCTAGTTTGGTTCGTTGTGCCATGGGAAAGTTGGCATCATTGGGTCTGATCAATTCTGGTAAAAGTATGTCAGCTAACACATCGCTGCCTAACAACAAATCTACTTTGGCTGGCTTAAAAAAGTTTGGGTCTACTTAGCACAAGTCGTCGAGGTGCCTCCAGTTGGCAACTGGAAGGCTACGGGTCGGGATATGCCCAGACAGTGACTTATACACAAGAGCCTGTGTGGAGATTTCAAAGGCTGAGTGGTGGGAGCCAAGCGTGATGTCAATGACCTTCTTACATGTACCACTGCTGACCAGACCTGGGAAATTGAAGACGCATTGAGGTTTCGCAGCAAAATTATAACTGAGCCAACTTTTGTGTATTGTGTAGCGGTAAGTCAGCCACTTTTTTTCAAAGTGCGGTTCTCCATGCAAACTTCTATCATCAATCTAATATCCTTAAAGTTTTGTTTTCACGACAAAGAGTAAATGTCCTTCCTTGGCTCAATACGAATCCACCAAAACCAAAATCGTAAACGTTTTTCATAAGATTCATAAGATTAAAAAAATAAAATGCAGAAATATAAATCAATCTATAGCTTCAATGATTTTTGTTTGCCAAATAGCTTGTTGATGCTTCATTTCTTCTTCAGATGCCGGGAATTGTATCCGATGTTATTGAAAATATTTATTTGTTAACAAACTAGACAATTTGTTAAAGAAGAACTATGAATTACTGAGAGGTTTTTGAGCTGTCAACCTAAAAGCCTGGATCTCCGCTGTATAATTACCTACCCTACAAATGAACCTGCCTAAATGTTTCCGTCTGAAAGAAATATTAGCCAAATAGTCTACAGTCCATACTTCGCGTGAAACGAAACAATTGCTGCTTTTACCGTAGACATATTGTTAGTTTTCCTGTACAAACAGAATTAAAAAACAATGACAATTCACAATTTTTTGATTGTTTTACATCAAAAATGTGCGTACAAAATATTTAGCAAAAGGTCTAAGTCAACTAAATAGCAGACTCAGAATTTGCATAGCATTTGCTTTGTCTGAGTGAAATGTCAGTGCCGCCGCTTTTCGAACACGTCAAAAGTTGGAACTAACTCAAATTGGTTTTTATTCATACGAAACGTAGTAAATGCTTCGATTTTGACATTTCTCTGGAGTAAAAGCAATTAATACGTTTTATCTATACGACCCAATGTCCATTAATAATTTTAGTTATACAAATTTAGAAATTGCGTTTGAATTTTCTTTTTTTTTAATGGGAGGTGCCACCCATGGGGTCCAAAAGGAATTATAGATAGATTATTTATAGAAATTAATTGAATTTTTCCTAAGCCTTAGCTCTAGTCATATTCAAGTTGTAAGCATCCGAACACACTACATAATATATCAGAGATTAAATCATCAATTTTGTTTGTTCTAAATGAGCAACATTTTGTAGGTAATTGCAATTTACATATTCCTCAAGCATTAATGTAGTTGTAACAAATGTAATTTGATTAAATCTTAAATGGATTTGTTATCAATGAAAATCAGTATGATGTCTAGTGTTTATTCCAACTACAGCTTGTGCGCTTCTGAGAGATACATACCTACCGAAAGTTCTCAAACTTTGTATAAAGTCAACGGTGGACATCACGATGGTAGTAGAGTCTTTAAATGAGTGGCCAGGCCGTGCTACTAAAGCGTATACATTTGTTGTGTATGTCGTGCAGCTGACCGTTTGCCTAAAAACCGAAGATCTAATGAAATGCCAACCTGTAACACCGATTCCGCAACCAAAAAATAAAGAACATAATGAAGATGTGCAATGGTGGAGGAGTCCGCAAATAAATGGTAATTCAATTGTTTCGATTAGAAAATCATATTTATTCTTAAGCCTAAGAAAAATTTTTAAGAAAGCCGAAACAAATGCTTTTCTTCGAGCGACCAACTACCTACGAACGAACGAATATTCGCAAGTTTTGACAGGTCATTCACATGATACATTTTATTTGGTCGCAGATACCGGCGAATCCAATGACAGTCGCCGTCATATGTCTCTATTTTTTTAATAAAAAAAACTCAAAAATTCAAGTTTGAGGTTAGGTTCGAACGAATGTTTTGTTCGCTAGTTTGTGGAACGCGAATTGAATGATGTGGGTTGTGAATAAACTTTGACAATTCGCGCCGAGGGTGTATTCGTTCGTGGCAAAAAGTTTGGAATTCGAAAGTACATTATTTAAACTGTTTGTTAACTTGTTGTTTCAATACATTTTGATGGGATTATTAATCATCCTCCTCTTGGAATAGTAAAATGTGCAATTTTCTGTTCAAAATGCACCAAAATTGATTTGTTCGCATTTCACCAATTCATTCGATCGCTCTCATGTGAATAGTCCTTTAAGGCTTACGGCAGGAGGCAGTTGAATTTCAGCACACACAATGCATTCAACAACCGGCCCGAAATCAGCTATAGCTGGCAGTTAAATCAACAACTGCTCTTGTATCGCCAGATGCGTTGCAAATTTTTTTTTATCATCGATGCAAAGTGCGTGAAGTGTGATCTTATAACATCGGGTAATGATTTATCCTTCCTGCGGATTTTGTCACTCGGTATTACACGTGCTTCTTGTTAGTCAATTTAATTTACTAAAGACAAATGCGAACATATTTTGGAAATGTAATTCGTGCGACTTGAACATACTGCTATCATGCTTAGTAAAAGTTAAAGAATTGTTGAAAGTATGTAACGAAGGTAATTTGAGAAGTGTTACTCTTTCGTCTCATCCGCTTCGAACTTCTCTCAAAGAGTTACTCAAGCAAAAGCTTTAAACAATGTACCTAAAACCTAACAAACTTCTTAGAGAAAAATTTCCTACCCCCTCGCTCTTTCTTCGCGTCATAACAAAGACTCTCCTTCAACTACGAAAACAAAAAAAAAACAAAAAAAACAATAACACTTAAGGGCCCAACTCATAGAATCCGTCTTGTCCGTTGCGGCAACGTTTTTGACTGACAGGTTGATAGAATACACAATAGCTTATGGAAAGTGACCCATAAGCAGCGCACTTGCCGGATGCGACGGATAAAGTATGTTTACTTTCTTCTTTTCAGTCCGTCGCACCCGTTGACAATTGGCACAGCGTGAGAGGAAGCCTTTTCATTGGTGGAAATATTGAGAGCGTGAGGGAAACTTTCATCGACTGTCACCTGTGCTCTTATATGGTGGGATTTCTTCCTATTTTTGGGAATATTGATGACGAAAAGCCTTCAGTGGGAAAAAGAAAAAACTTTAAGAAACATTCAAACGAGATTTTTTTCGACGGATTCTATGGGACTGCTCGTTCCGTCGAATACGACAATCCGTCGTCGCGACGGATGCAACGGGTTCTATGGGCTGGGCCCTTAAGTCGACGATATCGTCAAAAACTGTTACCGCAGCAAATGCGATTTTTACTGTTAAGCAGAGTAAGAAAGTGAATAAAATGGAATGCGTTTACAGTTGTTCGGTCAATGCACTCGTAACTGCTTCCGCTGATGTTGTTATTGTCTCGTCGGCTTCGTCTGCTGGCACAGACCATTTTTTAGCTACAAGTGTAGTTGCGGAAAAAATCGTTATTGTGGTGCTGCTTCTGATTTGGATGTTGTCTCAGACGTGGGTGTTGTTCCTGATGCTGCAAATGCTGTTGTTGTTGATGAGGCTAAATTTGCTGATTGTGTATTGGATATCAATGATGCTGTCTCTGTGAATGTTCGTGAATTTAATTCCGCCGATGATGTTGCTGGTGCGGATTGTTTGAATTTTGCAGCTGATGTAGTGGCTTCTTTTGCGAATGATGGAAATATTAATGCTGTTGTTGCTGACGCTGTTCCTGAAACGACTGCTGACGGAGTTAGTTCTGCTGTTGGTGAAATTGTGCAGAAAGTTCCCATAAGATACAAGAACGCACGGTCGGAGACAGTCGTCGGTACCAGCGAGAATTTTTCTAATCTCAGTGTCGTCCGAAAATTGAAGTGGTTTCATATTTCAAGTTTCCACTCCGATACGTCTACGAACAGTATTGCTGCTTATACCTCCAATAAATTGCAGACAAATTATGCGGGCTTTTCATGCTTTATATTGTTTAAAGCGAATGAATCTGGCCAAAGTCTAAAATTTGTGAATTTTAAAATTGTTGTTCCTGCTAATTTTGCAAGCAGTGTTTATTATGAGAGTTTTTGGCCCAATGGGGTGAAAATTCGATCTTTCATCCATAATCCAAAAAACTAAATCGTGTTATTACTAAAGAATCTTGGTCAACTGGACCAAACCATGATACAACAAGACAAGATAGCGCAATGAAGTTTTCATTTTTGATTTGTTCTGCCCATCTACTTCAGAAGAGCCCAATGAACATTTTGACATTTAGTATTTACATGTGTTTTATATGGAACGATTTGTGTTAGTTCTTTAAATGTTTAAATAAATGGTGAGATATTAAGAATTTAGTTTCGGAATTGATTTAAATAATTTACGTCCGTAAGTGTGTTTTTTGTTTTTTTGTTTCTATTGATTACTGTCGTAAATTTATTGTAATTTGCTTTGATGGACGCGGTGGCGTATGAAGAAATTTTTAAGAAAAATTCTAATCTGTAAAAAAATTCTAAATGTGAAGTGAACGAAAATAAAATGTTTTAAAAACAAGTGGTTTAGTTAATTATTTTTTTATATTTTCGTTTTCTTGTGTTTTTGTCATCAACTATTTGTCTATTAAGAAGGCGAATGCGAAAGTAGAAGAGTTTTTTTCGGATAAATTAATTAAGTGGGTCAAATAATTCATCCGAATATTTAGCCCATCGCCGTTGACAACTTAAAAAGGTTTTCCAGAGCTTTCGCTGAGCTGGTTGACCCAAGATAAAGAATTATCTTCAGTTTGTCCAAGTTCAGGCAGATTTTCTTTCAGCCGGTGACAAATGTTACATGCTAAATTCTCCAGGCAATACGGAATTTCAAGTTCTGGATCCGAACATTTTGCTTCTTTCGGTATCTTTATAATGTTGAAGATTTTACCTGTAATGTGTAAAATGTTCCAAAATCTTCCCAACTTCTTCTTTGTTCTGTCGGATAGCCATTCTATTTATTTGAACGGCTACATTGAGGAGCATTTGGGACATAAAAATCACCTTCCGATAAGTGTACTTTGGGAACAGCTCCAGGTTTCAATGTACGTCGACCAGTAAATCCTACGAGGAAAAGCACTTAAATGAACATTTAGATTACTATATTGATACAACAATATCCATTTCATATTCAATATTGTGTAGAAAGTCGTCTTTGACAAAATGCAGACTACAAAGTCTTGCAGTCTTAACATTTATTGGGTCTTTCTACAAAAAGATAACCATTGCCGTAAGATATTTTTTTCTTTAGGGAAGCTATGGAAGCTGGTATCTAGTGTTTTCTTTTTCCGGGTATTATTGTTGCATTAATCTCAGAACCAATTCCCATTTTAAATATTCCGTTGCTATTTAATTAATTAAAACTTAACTAAAACAAAATTCAAAATTTTAGCTTTCGCGCTAATAGTCTTGTTGCATCATGGGCACAATCTACGTCATGATTTGCTGACAGATGAACTCCGATGAACAGCAAGAATGAACGACTTCCGCAATGTGATATCTTGTCTTGTTGTATCATGGGACCAAACCATTGAGGATATTCATCCGATTAAAATATTTTATCATAATGGATTTATTTATGGCTTCAAGTCGCAAAGATTATGATGTGATAATAATTTCGGAAAATTGGCTTTATAAAAATATTCTGTCATCTGAAATCTTCCACAGAAAGTTGTATAATGTATTTCGCTGTTGATCGCTGTAAATCGGTTGAGGAAAGTGGTGGAGGTGTGCTGATTGCGGTTCGGTCAACATTTTCTTCCGATGAGATAGTTTTGCCGATTTTAGATGTCGAACTGATCTGTGTTTCTGTTAATGATCTAGGTACTTACGATTTTATTTTATTTATTGTTATACATACCATCACATAGTAAACTTGATATTTATGAAAAATGCATTGAAAATATTGAATTTATAAATAATCATTGTTCAAATTCAAATTATATAGGTATGTGCTCTGTGTGATTTTAATATTGGTGATGTTGTATGGTCTTGGTCTGATGACGATAAAATGCTTATTCCACATAATGTGGTTAAAGATTATGAATTGGCTGTGATTGATTGTTTATTTTCGCTAATTTATGCCAAGTTAATACAATAACGAATTCCCAAAATAGAGCTATTGATCTTGTATTTGTTACTATTAATGACTTTAAATGTAATGTTTTTGAGGCTTGTCATGAGTAAATTGGTATTGAAAATTGAAATGTATGGTTATAATAAGAGGAACTCGATTACAGACAGGCTATTTAATTTTCTTAAATGTAACTTTACTGGTATGAATTCACATTTGGATTCGTTTAATTGGGATCCTGAATTTGAAAATCTATGTCTAAGTGAAATGTATAGTCGCTTTAATTCCATCTTAAAGTCTAGTTTCTCTATGTTTGTTCCATGTTCGCTGAGGAAAAGCACTTCAAAACCCCCATGGTATAATGGGTGCCTTCTACATTTAAAGAATTTGAGTAACAAGGCTCACAAAACCTTTAAAATTTCAGGAAACGAAATTGATAAAGAAGTGATTTATAAGCTACGTAGTCTTCCCAAAACAATTACTTATAACAAGGATGCAATTTTCAATGATGCTCAAGGATCAGTTGAGCTGTTTGCGAAATTTTTGGAAAACATTTACTTAAATGGTAATGTGCCAACGAGTTTCAATTTTATTTCCAGATCGAAAATTAATTTTGGTCTCCTAGTTCTAGACATCAATTATATTCTGTTGGTATCAAGCCGAATTCTAAACCTGGAGTGGATGGTATTCCCGCAACTGTATTAATACATCTCTTTCCTATGGAACTTTTCTCAATGATTGGAAAACGTCATACCTTATTCCTATTTTCAAATCTGGATCTTAGAATAGTGTTGAAAATTACCGGGAAATATGCAAACAATCTGCTGTACCAAAACTTTTTGAAAGCATTGTCAAGAATAAATTGGAATTCCATATAAAAGAACACTCATCTGAGTTTCAACACGGTTTCGTCTCAGGTCTCTCAACGACATCTAATTTAGTTCATTTTAGCTCTTATTTAATAAAAGCAGTTGAAAGCGGATGCCATGTTGATGCAATATACACTGACTTTAGTAAAGCCTTTGATTCCGTGAAACATAATATTTTATTAAGTAAACTTGAACAGTTTGGTTTTCACTCAGCTAAGCTTTTGTGGATTCGTTAATTTTTTGTTGGTATGTAGGGTCCAAAAGGTCTACCTGTATGGCTATAATGCCAGATAAATTTCTTGCATCTCTGGAGTCCCACAAGGTAGTCATTTGGCTCCTCTGCTTTTCATAATTTTTATTGACGATATTCTTCAGTGGATACAATTCACTAATAGAGTTAGTCAAATCAAGGATCTTGTTGTCATTGTTGATACTTAGCTAACCTACGTTCCTCATGTTGAATATACAATCGCTAAGGCTAACTCACTTGTTGGCTTTATCTGTTATCTTTATTCATATCCCTGGTTACATCGATCCTTGAATATGGCGATATTACATGGAATCCAATTTATGAAAGTCATTCAGATCGTATTGAGAGAGTCCACAGGCGTTTTACCAAATATATATTCTTTAAAATACGTTGGAAGTTTGAACTATCCTATTGTGCGCGATGCAAAATACTCGGTATATTGAAAATTAACGTAAGAAAATATGCTCACGATATTATATTCGTTAGAGATGTTGTGTGTTACCACATAAACAGCCCTGCCCTGGTATGAAGGATAAACACTTGCGAAAAAGTGCATCGTGGAGCGCGTGGATTTTGAGTCGCCTGTGACTATTATGGGGGAAGCTACGTTCGACCATATCTTACCAAAAGGAACTTCAGAATTGTCCAAGTGTTACATGGATTTCACTGACGACGTGTTAGTTCACTACGATGAGAAACTACCGTTAATATTTAGTTACATGCGACCCCTCACTTTATCAGCTCGGAACAGTTCAAAGTCTCAAGTTACCAGACAGGGTTGACCCATAGCGTTTTACTCACAAACACTCTCTAAGGCCAAACGGAATCACGAGCGTATCGACAGATAGGTAATGGCTCTTGTTTCATGGGTCAAAAAATTCCACAATTATCTGTATGTATGGCCGTTCGCTAATCCTTTTTGAGATTCTTCACTACGATGATCGAATCAGGAGCAACGACAGTCATGAGCGCGCAGATGCTGGCGTAACAGACTTCGCAGGATCCACAGCTATAAACTCTACTAATAGACGAATCTTTGTTTCGGCAAATCCTGCTGCTCTACGTCAGCAGCTGCCCTTACTTTCCATGGCTTTTTTAAACATTGACTTAGCTATTTGCACATTTCTTTCTGCAAACCCATTTGATTCAATATCATTCTCTTTAGCAAATTCCTTAAATTGGTAAGACACAAATGGAACATTGTCGACAATGATTTGCCTGGGGATACCATGAGTGCAAAATACGTTTTTAGTTTAGAAATTATTTCAGTTGTAGTTTTATTCCTACAAGGTATGATATCTAAAACTTTGAAAGTAGTCTGCCATTACTAAATATGATTTTCCGTCGAACTCCATAATATCCATACCAATCTTTAAAAACGGAAAAGGCGAAATTTCACATGGTAACATTACTTCCTTCTCCTTTATTCGCCTGTATTTATGACATACACTACACATTGCAATTTTGGCTATATCTGAGTTTAAACCTGGCCAATAAATTAAACCCCTCGCCCATGCCTTAGTTTTGTCAATCCCGAAATGACACGAGTGCAAAATTTTAAGAATTTCGGTTCTCAACGCTGTGGGTACTATAACCCGATCATTGAAAACAATATTATCTTCAACTACTAATTCATTATTATGTTTCCAATAAAATTGTATGCTCTGCTTGCAATGAATTTTCCTTTTGGCCACCCAGTTTTTATAGTTGCAATTATTTCGCTAATGATTGGATCCTTACTTGTTTCTACTTTAAAGAATTCTCTCTTCTCGTCACTTATACTAATCGAGTGTACCATTACCATTATATCGTCAATTTCTGGTTTGGTTTCACCTTTAAAAAAATTCCGCGACAATAGATCAACTATCAACATTTTCTTTCCCGGAAGGAACTCAAAATCCAAATTATACTTCAGGAGCCTTAAATGCAACCTCTGTAATCAGTCAGGCGGTATTTTGCCCATATCCTTTTTAACTAGGCCCAACAAGGGTTTATGGTCTGTTACAACAGTAATCTTTGGCCAATAAATTTTTCACAGTCAAAAACTACTGCGAAAAATTCTTTTTCTATCTGCGCGTAATTTAGTTCCGCTGACGACAGACTACGTGAGGCATAGAAAATTGGCTTGTTATTCTGCATGAGGGTGCACCCCAACCCAGACTTTGATGCATTATTTTATTGGATTATTGGATTATTATTTTATTTCCAGCGTTGAATGGCTGCAGGGCAATCGCGTTTGACAAAATGGTTCTCAGTTTTGCTAAACAAGCATCATGAGTTGGCAACCATTGGAATAGTGCATCTTTTTTTAAGAGTTCACGAAGAGAAGGTATATAGTAGCCGTATTTAATTATCAGCGTGATCTGATCCGAATCAGATCACGAAAATAAAATAACACGGATCAAAGAAAATTTTCATTTTGGAGTTGTGGCAACAGTTGCTTTCAAAATAGGACGGATAATGTATGAAAATGACAAACTTCATATTGCCACCAGCCATATTGCAAACATTCTGCACAACGTGACGTCACAATATGATGTCAATTGACATGCGATTTCATTTACTTGTCGGGGGTGTTACCATATGAATCAAATTAATAATTTTTATTTTTGGATATTGTTTTTAAAAAAAGTAATTTAAAATTTTATGTTCAAATATGCAACAAATTAACAATATTTTGCTGCTGTATTTCGGTGTATTCATGCAATATTTCATAAATATTTGTCAAACATTTCTGTTTTTGCCGGTGTATACGCCGATTAAGTATTTATTAAATATTTGTGAAATACTTTTTACTGTCAGAAATTCACGACCAGAGGCTCGAAAACAACAACACGGCTTCCGTAATATGGTGTGTTTTGTTTCTAAAAGGAAATGAATTTACCTACAATCATCAAAAATGTAATGGAAATCTTTCTGCAATTTGCACCTCTGGTCCGCTCAGATTGTAATTCTTAGACAAAGTAAATGACCACGGTTTAAGCCCGGAATTCCAGAAGACCAAACTGAAGTTAGAATTTTCTGTGATAAAAGAGAAACGTGTTTCCCAATAACTAGGTTCGAAAACAATTTAAATTTATGCAGGCAGCTAGTTTCGATTTTTTATTATTCCAAGATTTTCTGGACATTTGTATTTCATGTTAAAAGAACAAAAAAAATCTCTCACCTTACCGCAGGGAGACTTGTGCAACAAATTATTAACGAACTGTGAAACATTTCATAAACATTTTTGTTGTTGAATAAATGTTTATGAAACATTTACTTAAATATTTACGAAATATTTCGCTGGTCTTGGCATACTTTTATGGAATGAAAAAGGAAAATCATCTCGAAGGACGGGAAATTTATTCGATGTGAAAAAAATTCTTTTTGATTTTTTGTGTTATGAAGGGTGTTGAATATTTTAGTCTGGCAACGTGACTGTGTGGCTTGGCTATCGTTTACAGGCACACCAACATTGAAAAATGAAACAAGCCACCTAGTACAATAAATTTTCAGATCATGATTCGTGATCTCGATGAATAGCAGGATCATGTGCTGTTGTTGTAAGTGCATGTATTTCGATGATCTATATGGATCATAGCTGATAATAAACAAGGGCTAAGAATGTACATAATAATAAGATAGTTATAATTATGACCTTCCCTTCTTATATTCATGCTCTCCATCCTCCGATAGTATATAGCTTCTTTTACAGGACTCAACTGCTATTGTCCTGCAATCGTCACCGGCACATACATACCCAGCATATCTGGTCCCAATAAGAAGGCTACACAATTCTATAACGCATCTGGGTGTTAAGGTGTGCCATGCAACTAACTTTTTGCCTGTACAAGTCAGACAGTTCGTAGACGTCAACCCGAGAAGTCAAAAACTGAAAGCAATTTATATGCCTTTGAGTTCCGATTTCATCCACTTTCAAATGTCAAAGGTTAGAACATTAAAACATGAACACGTCGACGACGTCGAAGAGGGTTATAAAAACTGCATATATTGCGGCGGCTCACACATAGATACATAAGAAGGAGAAGGAGAAATATGTTCTTATATGATGGTCTCGAAGCGTGGCATAATTGAACGTGTTGATAACCCGTCTGATTGGATAGCAAAAACTATTCTGGAAAAACGAAATGACAAATTGCGCGTCTGTGTAGAGCCGATGTATCTTAATAAGCCCATGCAAGCTACTTGACGATCTAAAGGGTCCGCCAAATAACATTTTTTTTTTGAAAATGCTATAAAAAAAACTACTGAATATTTTCTCAAATTTCTTATTTTATTAGAAAGTACAATCTTTCCGGTTAGTAATGGAATTTCATTCAAATGGCTGCCCCGGCTGGCCATGCAGTAGCCTACACGATCGGTCCAATTTTTAAGCACATTATCGATTGTGTGCAGCTGTATTTCACCAATGGCTTCACGAATATTGTCCTTTAAAGCGTCAATTGTCTCTGGCTTGTCGGCGTAATACTTATCTTTTACGGCACCCCACAAATAATAGTCCAACGGTGTCAAATCGCAGCTCCGAGGTGGCCAAACGACATCAGCTCTGCGGCTGATAATGCGATCTTCAAAAACAGGGCGCAAAACATCGAGTGTAGCTTCGGCTGTGTGGCACGTAGCACCGTCCTGTTGAAACCAAATGTTGCCAATATCCTCCTCTTCAATTTTTGTGCCAATCCTTGCTCATTTTCGAAGAAAAATGGCCCAATTATGCCTCTGGACCAAATTCCGCCACAGCAGCAATTTTCTCGGGTGTACGCACTGTTTTTGGCTTTTCACGCTTTGGTTTATCGATGAGGATGCCAGTTCCTTTCACTTTTTTTCACAAGATAACGAACATACGGAGCTGACGGTGCTTCTCTTCTTCCAAATTCCGTACGCAATTTTCGCACACATTCTGCAACATTACCATGATTTTCAAAGTAATGTCGCAATATTTCCCAGCGTTGTTCAAGCGTATACACAACCATATTCGTTCAGCGGAAGGATAAAACTAATTATCTGTCAAATCAGACATGAGCTAAGTGTTACCATTCACGAAATAAGCACTAGTTGAAAAAAAAAGTTAGATGGCGGTCCCTTTATTAATGGTTCAATTATAGAATTAAGGTAGATATTTAGGTTGTCAAATCTAAATCAAAAGTTTATCCTGTTTCCTTACTGACTGACAGGGCTTTTTCATTATTTTAAGGGATACTAACTTTAGATCATCAAATCTTATAAATTTCAAACTTCCCTATGGGTTCGTAGACTAGTAGGAGTTATTTTAAATGGTGCACTTTTTCTCTCACTTTGTGTCGCACTTGCATTTTGTCTCCCTTGCGTACGTTTGCTTCGTGTCTTGGATAAAACAATTTTAAACACAAGTTTTGTATTTTTTTTTAAAATGGATTGATTGCATTCGATTGACAGTCTTGTTTTTCTTTCATATAATTGTTTATAATTATAATTAGTAAATGCAGTATAGTCACGATGGCCAAGAAAAAGAAAGTACTTTACTTCTGCAACATTAATCTAAAACGTCTGCTCTGCCTACGAACATAATATTTTCTGACATTATCTTGAAGAAGATATGTTATACCATTGGAAGTGCTGGCAGTGACCAGTTCACTCAGGTAATTTGAATTAGGTTAGATAAGACATATTCACGTATACAGGTAATTTACATTGAGATAGATAAAGAGATATGCGAATAAAACACGATGCAAAATTATTGTATTATGGGAAGAAGAATAAGAATGGGCAATCAAATTTGTGTATGCAAAGAAATATGCGAATACGATATGAGAGTATTGTTTTGTGAGAAGAAGTATATGAATGTAAGATAGGTAATCAAGATATACACGTATGCAATAAATCCTTCCCCTTTATTAAAGTGAATTAGTGTTTGGAGAGGAATAAGACCCGGTAAATAATTTCAAATATTCGGTACAATATTTGAAGGCAGAAGAGGACAATTTAAAAATATTTTTTCTTTTTATTCTTTTTTACAATATTATATATAGACTCAAGTTTATGTTACACTATGCGAACTCGTCGAGCGCCCTTAACATTGAGATACGAACTGCGATCTTAACTTAAAAAGTCGTACTCACTTGACGAGCTGCATTGTTCAGTCCTAAACTAATAATATTATACCTTTGGGCAGGAGGGATTTCCCTGTTCAATGAAGCTGTACCTACTTTACAGGATAACAATTCGGCCTTCCTACTGTCCTCAGTGCACCTAGCTAAGCTATTCTGTTTACACACCAGCCGTTTAAGCACTCGGCCTTTTAACGCATTCAGCCCATTATTGCACTCAGCCATTAATTGCTTTCAGCCCTTTAATGCACTCAGCCCTTCATTGCACTCAGCCATCAGAGCAAAACATTTAAGTCGAAATATATTCGTTTCCTTAGTAATATCATTGCATCGAAATTGGTTGCTCAGAACTTCGCAGATACTCGTATAATGTAGGTACCTGAATTAAAATGAAGCATTTGCTTAGGCACTTTTAGGGGTTGGTAAATTGCATTCGATTATGGGGATGCAATTTACAAGCGGTCCTCAGGAAAAGTGGGTGAACGCTTCCTTCTAAGATGATTTAGAATAGATGCATTATATATATGGTTATATGTCGGCGGCAAATTGAATGGTACCAAAATGCTTCCAATTAAGTGATAACCATTGTATGGGGAATTTCCAACCCAATTTCACCAGTCCTAATGGAGACATAATGCCCTCGATTCTCCGTTTGTGCACAGCACCTTTCATAATACAAGCCGCATTCCCCTCACCTTACAATAGATACCAAAAAAGTGTTCGGAAACATTGGATATTAACGTATTTAAGTAGTAAGTAAGTAAGTTCATTTATTTTTTGGTTTTTTTTTTTTGATACATTGTTTATAATTTTTATGAATTTTGTAGCTATGGCATTGCCGTCAGCTCGGTTAGCAAATTGAATAAATAATATTATTGGTATGAATGAATTTTTTTAATAAATTTTAATGAAATTTAGACAAATTCAGTTATAAATAGCATCCTATATTTATATAAGGTTTTCAAAAAGAAAAAGAGTTTTTTTTTCAGTCGCATTCGTTTAGCTCTGTAATTGTTTCTTGTAGCGTCATAGTTTCCTTTCCAAATATTGCTTTTCTGAAGGCAGCAAAAATCGAACATATTCTCATGAAGTGGATGCAGTCTGCCTTTGCTCTCAAATTGTATAATGTGCAAAAGTGGATTCTATTCAGTTTATAAGTGCTAATGCAAATTCAAAAACAAATCTCCGAATTCGTACAAAAAGCGCCGTACTAATAACAAATTTTAGTCTCGACTTTAAATTTACGGAAGCTCACAATTGCGAAATTTGTATGGAAAATATAGCCACTGTGAACTACTTAAATTTAGAGTCGAAACAAAAAATGTTTATTGTTAAGGCCTAATGACTTTCAGTCATAGACACCTTAGAATAGCGGCACAAATAGGCGTTTTTCTTTTTTAGTTCAGAGCATAAACTGAACTGTTATACATACAAAAAGTTCGTGTTTCTTTTTTAGCTCAGGTAAATTAGAGCTCAAATTTGTGTTTCTTTTTTCGTTCGGAGCATGATCAGAGCGCACTCTATGAGCTCAGAATAAATTGACTGAGCAGCCTGAGGAAAAAGCTGATTACACATGTACAAACCCACGTCCAGTCACATTTGAAAGAAAAAAAAAACAGGAAAAACAAAAAAAACATCAGAATGCTTTGAGCACGCTCAGTTCAGAGCGCGCTCATAATGCTCGAGCTTAGTTCAGTGCTCAGGTCTGAACTAAAAAAGAAAAACGCCTTATATATCCTAACAGAAAATAGAAACTCCTACTACGCTTGTCCTCGTTACTGAGCGCTTCAACTCATAAAAACTCACATTGTTATTTGATGTAATTATACTGCCATATCAGATGAAAAACCCAAAAGTGAACCCTATTTCTACTACTACTTTCTCCATTTCAGGAGTTTTTGTTTTTTAGTTCAGAGCTGAGCATTGAACTGAGCTCGAACATTATAAGCGCGGTCTGAACCGAGTGTGCGCAGAGCTTTCTGGTGTTTTTTATTTTTCCAGTTTTTTTTCTGTCAAATGTGACTGAAAGTGTGCTCATAGAGCGCGCTCTGAACAGAAAAAGAGACACAAATTTGAGCTCTGATATGTCTGAGCTAAAACAGAAACACGAACTTTTTGTATAACAGTTCATTTTTTGATTTGAACTAAAAAAGAAAAACGCCTTATGACAGAATTCCGAACACAAAATCGGAGACGCTGTATCATAAAGAGCATCAGAAAGAGTAATGATCGGAACGCTTGTAAAAAAATCATTGAAGACATTAGCATTTCTACTGAACTAGTAATATCCCTATTATTAAGTTTTTTTTTAGAAGGTCCCTCAAAAGAGACATTTTTATTGAACAAGTTATTGACGATTTCCCATTCCTTTCTTATATCACCTTTCGCACAGTGAAATTTGTTTATGTAATAGTTATCGTTGCAGATAGAAACTTTAGAGGCCACTTCTTTACAGATATGACTATACATTTTGGTTAGATGTGTGCTTCTGGGTTGTTTTTTGCATTTTAGCCGTAGTTTATTTTTCTCTGCAATTTGGTGTAATAATAACCAGACATCCAAGGATTAAGTCTACTTTTTCGAACACTTATCTTTTTCGATACTGTAGAACAAAACTCAACGTGGTAATCTAAAGTGTTACAAAATATTTCGAATGCAGTAGAAGGATTGTTTTCTCTATAGACACTAAACCAGTTTTCCTGTAGCAAGCGTGCAGTGAGACAGTTGAAACTGTTTTTTTTTTTTTTGAGTTAAAAAATCCGGCAAAATATTCTTTGAGCGTTTAACCGTATCACTCTTTAAGAAAAGGCAAGTCATACTGTTGTCAGTAATTGTATAATCTGATATTGTACTTGTAAGGAAAGATTGGCATTTTGATCCAACCTAGCAAAAATATGATCAATACATGTTTGAGTACTACCAGGAGTCCTTGTTGGCTCATTGATACAAGATTCCAACCCACTCGCAGACATTAAAGTAAGATATCTTTCCAATACTACAGATTCGTTTAAAATTTCTTGAGCGTTCGTCACACAAAAGGGAAGATAACTAATCAACAAAAACATCCTTACTTTTTTCGTGAAGTCTATAAAAACACATAAAGACAAATTTGTTATCGTCTCTAAGGCACGTAACTTTTATCATATCAGACCCTATCAGATCAGGGCTGCAGATCACACAATACTCATTTAATGTATTACATACAAAAACCGCAGTACCACCAACAGCATAAATGAATTGTTACATTTAGGGTAAAATTTATAACCAGGTATATGGAACAATCCTTTAAGTCCGTATTTCGGAGAGAAAAATTAAATCCGGCTTTTTTAGGAATAAATCCAAATTTGTAAAAAGAAATTCAAAATTTGTACGCATGTTTCTAATATTTTGGTGAATAATGAAACAGTTGTTTTCTATTACATTAGCTCTATATACTAGGAGCAGCAGGCAAATTGAAGGAAGTAGGTATCTCTTTTCACAGAGACTATCCAGCAGCTGCGGGTCTACGAAGAAAGCAATTAACAAAGCTGAAAAAAACTCATCCAAACACAAAACTGAGGCACTAAATATAAATTCAAGGCGAAGAACTGAAATAAGGGCAAAAGACATTTTATTTTGATGACTCAAACTATCTAAAATGTCAACGAGGAAAGTGGAATGACGTATATACAGCAGCTGTCAGATGACAAGTGTCAAATGTCAATCGATGAGCAGAGCAGTAGCAGTGCATTCTAAACTGTCAAACGCAGCGTTTAGGCAACTAGTGGCCAATCAACTAATTTTTAATTGTAATGCAGTCAGCCCTAGAATAAATAATGTTTTATCCAGATTTAGGAATCGAGTTTGGCATAAAAAATGACACAAAAAAAAACATACGAAACCCTTTTATTAATGAGTATAACAGAACCTTTGTTGAATTGTCTACTGATGCTATTAGATTGTTTATTTTCCCGGTTTACATTAACTGCATCAAATGAATGGAAAATTTTCAGAGCTTATAAATATTACTTTTTATTGGAAATCGCAGAAGATGATGTAATGATTGTAGGAGATGTAACGAAAAATAGGGGATACGAAACTTTTGGAGTTGAAACCTGAGCTATTACCATAAGCCGGGGCGGCAACCACATGTGCGACATGGAACACAACGGTAGAAAATATATGGTAATGTGTGACACGGTTGGTCTAACAGTTCTAAACGGTCGTAGCAAAAGTGACATGGGGGTTATTTAACTCTTCTCAGAGGTACTGCTTGCTCGACAGTAGAAAACTGCCGGGTTGGAATTGCACTTACTACCTTAACTTCGGTGGAACGAAATTAACCCCATAGCTATAAACAACAGCTAAATCATAAACTCAGTGATATAGAGGACAGCGAATTTCACTCAAACTGTGGAGTGCAAGCATTGGTTTCTTGTATTTCGAATGCTGCGAGAGTATTTCAGCCAAGAGGAAATTTAAAAAAAGAAGCAATGGTGGTGTGACTGGGAGTTTGTTGCAGCGAGAAAAATATCTTTCGCCTGCCTTGCAAAAGACATGTATCTACAGGCTAACAAGGCATAAAAATCCATGTGCAAGAGCTGACGACAGAATTGGATGGTATCAAAGAAAGTGGCGAATTTTGGAGCATTTTAAGAGCTTTTAACGGTATACCGTTAACTAAAGGCATCCAGGTTGAACTGGGTATATTAGCTGACCATTTCAAGCAGTTTTTAAGCCCGCCATGCAATGGGTTCCAACTAATTTATGCCCTTTCTTTCACAACAAACAGTTCATAAGACCATCCAATTGCAGTTCAAGACCTAGTCAAATTACTGCACCGATGTAATGAAAAAGAGGTCCTGGTGAAGACCGTATACCACATGAATTCTTTAAATTTGCGTCAGTAGAATTCTTAGAAAAGCTCTCGCAAATGTATAATAACATGTTCCTCTTAGGAGAAGTTCCGGAAATTTTCAGAAAGTACATAATATTTGCACTATTTAAAAAGGGGAATTGTGACTGACTCAACGAACTATTTCTTTTATGAAATGAAAATACTTACTGGAGTTATTCTAGACCGTGTGACTAATTGGGTGCGAGGAATTGGCGAATTCCAAGCGGGGTTCAGAAAAGTCTTCTCCACAATATACAACATTTTCACGTTGACTTTTATCGCCCGGTCGTACCTGGACAAGGGAAAAAAATGTGTTAGTTCCTCGTAGATTTTAAAGCAGTCTGTGACACAGTTGATAGAAACACGTTTTTCTACAAGCTGGGTAACTAAGGTGTGTCTTCAAAAGTGCTGACGGTCATACAAAGTCTTTATAAAGATAACAGCTGTTTGGGATGGTCACAACCTGTCTAAATGGTTTAATTCTTAAATGCCAGTGAAATAGGGATGACTCATTATTCCACTTCTTTTTTCAACATAATAGTTATGTTCTTAATGAGTGGAAATTAAGCTGCTTTCATACGCGAACGATAACTTCATTCTATGCAGTGGTGTAACAGATGATGATTCAACTCCAAAATTAAAGCAATTTATGGAACCTGAATGTGAACACCGTTGTGTCCAACGTAATGAAAAATATTCCATCGAGCTAAATTAAAGATTTTCGAGAAGGCTATGAGGTCAATCGTGTGCAATTCTGCACAAGTTCGGGAGTATTCGAGCAAGAAAAGGTTGAAAAACTTTTAATATATTTCTTAAAAAAAATTTTTACATTGTTCGAAAATAATTATAAAAATTCTCTATATACTTAAAATGATGGAACTTCCAAGTTATATAGCCTTCCACACAACATCGTAAATTTTTTGATACAACGGAAGCTGCAGTTCTTTATCGAATCCACAAGACTAAGCAGCGACCTCAATATCCAGTTAACGGACTATAATGGCGAATCTAGGCGGCGTTCTCTGAACGACCTGTTATCCGCTATTGAAGAGTCTACCCGAGCGGAGTTTAGATTGAGAGCGCAACAAAGTGAAATCTCTCACTCAACCATGACCTAGCTACGAAAAATTATTTCCACGGTCGGTCCGATGTAGACGTAATTTCTAACATAAATAAATTTAAGCCATCTATAGAAAACCTCTATACTCTCCCCAATATATCGATGCGAGAACTTCAAATCATGGACACTGGACTGGCATCATTCGTAAGGATATCTTCTACATGTTATATACTTTTTCAATGAAATGTTAACAAAGCCTACAATCGGGTAGATGCGTGGGATGGGAGCTGACGATCAATTTCGAATAATTTGATTTGTTTGGATAGTAAAACTATCTAAAGGAGATGTTCTATATACTAGAAAAATATTGCGACAAACATGGTTGTGCATTCTCCTCTTTTGAATATCATTAACTTCAATATCATTAAAGAACTGAAGAAAATGTTCTCAAAATGTTTTTATTTTTCCTCAACCAATTTTGTATGAATATTTTAAGCAAAACTACCTTTATTCCTTAAAAAAAATAACAATCCACACAACGAATAATTTCAAATTTAACGGATAAAATTCTATGAACGCTGACATCAACTAGTGGAATTAGATTAAATTTTGCAAAATCTCCATTTTCTGCTTAAAAAATCGTCATTAAAAAACAATAATTTGTCATAATTATAGTAATGATTTGATTTGGAAAATAGGTTAAATGATTAAGAAATACGATTTTTCAAGCTTTCTTTATTCTCTAACAAAAAAATAATTTTATTTAACACAGAGCCTTCTGCTGAGTACAAAATAAAGTAGTTAATTTTTCAGTCTTCTGATGTTCTTACTTGTAAAAAAGGTTGTAGGCAAGTAACGGCAAAACGCCAGAAGTTGGGGGTCTCAGTATAGTTTGTTTATGGCTTATTGATTTCCCATAGCTTTTAGACCATAACCTCATGAGGCTCGATTTAATGCCAGCCCTGTCGGCCAGTATCATACTCACAGTACATCTAAAAATAAACATAACGAATTCCTTGTTGTGGTGCACCTAGTATATGTCTAGTAGACGCTCCTACTTATACTTGCATATTCCCTCCAATGAGCAACACTTTTTCCAGTGACAACTAAATTAACTACTGACAGCTGAATTGTTTTCTTTTTGTTTTTTCCACTTTTCCATAGTAAGACTTAAAGGCCCCACCCATAGAATCCGTTCAGTCCGTTGTGGCAACGTTTTTGACTGACAGATTGATAGAATACACAATAGCTTATGGAAGGTGACCCATAAGCAGCGCACTTGCCGGATGCGACGGATAAACTAGGTTGACTTTCTAGTTTTCTGTCCGTTGCACCCGTTGACAGTTGTCATAGCAAGGGAGGAAGCACTTTCATTGGTGGAAATATTGAGAGCATGAGAGAAACTGTCATCGCCTTAGTTACTACTTACTAGTCTACTTCTACTCACTAGTTTTCTTATACCGTGGGATTTGTTCCTTTTTGTGGGAGTTTCTATGTCCGAAAAGGTTTCGTGGGAAGAAGGCAAAAGCTGCAGAAAACATTCAAACTATACATTTTTTGCTGAAATAGCATCAAAATATGTGTCTATATCTCAAAATAATTATCACCACACTGAATGTACATAAAAAAGACCTTAGCAAATCGCCTTTTAGCAAGATTTTCTAGTAACATTCGATTTCTATACTAAAGGTAATGCAATGTGATTTAATTTCCGTATAACACAAATTTTGATTATAAAATGTAGATTTTTTCATAAAAAAGTGCTTATCGAGATAATTGTTTAAAAGGGAATTAAGGATAAAGTACTTTAATCTCTGGTTGTCAGTTTGGGGGCTTACAGTTCGGCGCCATTCACTATATCGAACCCATTCATTATATCGATCGTCTTTTTACATTATTTTTAAAAAAAATCATTGGAAAATATGTTTATTTAATTTAAGATTAAACATATGATGGCCCTGCCAATTAAATATTTTCCGGGGTTTTAAACCATCTTTTATATAAGTTCCTTGTATCGGATAGCAAGTCGTGGTCACCATTCGCTACACAGAGATACTTATGTATATCTGAAAAGCGTGCGATACAACGCAAATTCGCTTTTTTCGGATATTCGTTATAATAGACGTCCATTGTATCTCGAAAACGGTTCATACGATTGTTACAAACATTTCTTAATTTCTTACGTAATATGGTCATTTCCAACTTAATAGCGATCTAAGTTTTCCTCTATGTTATTGTACAGTGGATTTTTGAAAAAAAAAGTATTTTCTTAAAAAATTCGTTTTCCTTAGCTTACCTCGCAATAACGATTTTGACCAAAATTTATAATTAGAGTAAGACTGATGTTTCCAAAATTATTGTGCCCTTAATTTTCAATTCAAATCACCGAAAACTTTACTTTTAAAAACTGCTCATTTCTCGAAAATCCCACTTTCGATTTTGATAAACCTTTCAAAACCAAGTAATGCTTACATCCAGAACAATATTTTATACTCAGTTTTCAGCTAAATAGTTAAGCAATAGTATTTTTCAAACCAAACATTGCAATATTTGATACTATTTTGCCTGTTTTACAACAACTGTTCTTACGATTGTGATCAAAAAACATATTAAAGATAATACAAGTATTCTTAATAAGATCCCCTACTTAGCTTAAAAAAAAAGAAGAAAAAACAAGCAAAACTTTTATTTAGAAAATGTTACCCACTTCTTTTTTTTTAACCACATTGAATATACACCTTAATAATTTAAAACTGTTAATGCAAATTCAAAAACAAATCTCTGATATCTTACATACGTATACACATATATTTATATGTAAAGATATCGATCTCTCACGAACTCTATTTGCAATCATTGACCAGCGTTAAACCAGCGTCATTAATCTATTCCAGTCAAAAATAAAATCTTACCCATATCAAAAAACAGAAACACACAACGCCTGTCCTCGTACTCAAAAATCTTGTAAAGTGTAAGAGCTTAGTAGTAGTATTTTGCTAAACAAATTTAGAATATTTAATCAAAAGAAAGTTTGTAATAATTTACAGTGATGGATATGTTGCTGATATTTACCACTTCATACAAACAAGTTAGTGCACTTATGTGTCAGGTTTTGTCAAGTTTTTTTTTTACGTTTTTAGGGGCGGCTAAAGAAAATGTTTTTGCGGTTTGTGTCTTCTGCCAGTCATCGACTGGCTTACCTTATCTTTACTCTAGTTTGGAGTTTAGCTCAAAAAATTAAAAGGATATTGAACCTTTAGGAGCTTCCACACCGGAACAAAATGCCTTAGACAAACAAAACTGTTTTTCTATGTGTTTCTTAAGTTGAAATACACACCGAATAAGGCAAAACAAAGCAAGAAAACAAAAACGTTTTGTTCCACTGCCTATGTCAAACTTTACACGTGACCTTATGAAGCAACGTGCAAAAGCAAAACAGACGAGCTATGCAAAAACAATATCAAACAGTTAAGGCATGTTTAGGAGAGAAACACATACAATTAAATGAGAACTATTCAAACAGGCAAAACAAAATAAAATGCTTGAAGCATGTGAGCGACGACTATAGGTATTTATGTTTCATTCAATCATTTTCTGTGAAGTGTAGCATCAACTTGTGTGACGATGAAAAATTATTATTTTTAATTTAAAATCGTACAGACATGTATAATGCTTAAATTAAAAGTCAAATCGTATACAAATTGTCGTTAAGAATTGCTGAGGATATACACTTGAAAACGTAACCCTCACCAAATAAGGCAAATCAAAATAAACGCATTTGTTTTGCCTTCTCTGGTGTGGGTTAGCAACAGTCGTTTTTGTTTTGTTTGTTTCTGCTTTAGTGGGTGTCAACTTAGCCTTAGTCTATCAAAAAAGCAAAAGTATGAGGACAACCAAAGTCTTGTAGCGGTGAATTTAGAAAAACCATTATTCGAGATCGTGAATCTTATTCAAGTCAGCAAAGCAATCAAAAAAAAAAAAAAAGATTCTGAAAGGACCATAAAAGTGGTTGAATCTTTTCATAGAGGAAATAGATGGGATCCTTTTGTTGAAAGTAGGAGGACGGTTAAAACACGCCAGTATTCCAGAGGCATGCATCCACTTCTACTCCCGAAGAACTGGAGTTGGTATTCGCATGCTTGGGATTGGGATATCAGTACTACTCAATGATTAGCCGTCGATATTTATTTAGTTTTGTATATTCTTTTACAAATTTTACTGTCATGTATTTGTATTTTAAATTCTAAAAAGCCTGACATATTTAGATAGTAAATTACATATGCTGAAACTAAAATATTTTTTAGATAAATATTTTGCCTCAATATGACATCAAAATTAAAATCAAGAACATAAATTATATTTTCTTCAAAATGTTTAAGCTTGAAGTTTCAAAATCTCCTTTAACAAGAAGGCAAAAAACGTGTTAGCTCAATTTTCTCTTAATATCATAATATGGATTTCTGTTAGATATTCACAAATGATTATTATATCAAGGTGTTTGACAGTTCATATATCTGACGTAGGAAAATATGGGGTTACCGACCAATATAGGTTTTGGTTTCAAGGTACATCTAGACCAGACCAATCTAAGATAATGTGGTGCGGAATGTAGAGTGAAACACAAAATGGTGAAGTGTAAACCATTGGTCACCAAACAGGTTCCACTTTCAATTGGAGACTTGAATCTGTCAAATAAGTGTAACTCTCCACTAAGCTAATTATACAACCAGCCAGAATACTAGAAACTTATCGATATTTGGAAAGTGGAGAGTAGCTTATTCGGAATTAGCTAGAAAGCTCTCGGGAAATGGCGGAGCGGATGTAAATGGCAGGTTTGAGAACCTTAAGAATTGTTTAAGTGATATTGTTTTGGTACTTAATAAGTGAATTATTAGAATAATCGAAAAAGTGAAATAAAAGTGATTTTATTAGAAAAGTTCAACAGAATAGTGTTTTATCTTTTCGAATCCCAGCTTGAATGTAACATTGGTGTCAGAAGTGGGATAAAACTTATTATGTACCAAGTGTGTATGTGTCGTTAAGAATAATATAAAAAAAGTGCAATTTTATGTTTCTAAGAGACAAACAAAATGGGTCGTGTATTGATGAAATCGACACGGTGGCAACAGCATCAGTTAAGGACCATTCACATGAGAGTGAATTGCGCAAGTTTGCAGGCGAATATTCGTAGATTCTGACATTTCATTAACATGAAAACTTTTTTCAGTCGCAGGTACCCACGAATTATGTGCATTATTGAAGGTTAAGTTCGAATGAATTTTTCATTCACGGGTTTGTGGATCGCGACTGTTTTATGTGGATTGTGAATAAAGTGTGACAGTTCGCGGCAAGAACTTTCAATTCGCAGGAAAATTGCTGTAATTGTAAATTTCGCTTTTTTAATCAATTAATTTTTTTTGTTTTTAGATAAGATGTTAGATAATTGAATATAATGCTTTTGTGGTAAAAAAATAGCACTTTTCAATTCATAAATACAGTTAAATTGATTTGTTTGCAATTCGCCTATTCGCAGTTCCCGCTCATTTGAATGGTCCTTTATTAGTTTTTTTAAGGTTCTGATAACAATCTTTGTTCGGTTACAGGTAACGCTATCAAAGAACTAGGAAGTATGAATGCTGAAGTCAGTCTTGAAGACAGAAGTTTCGTGTTGAACTCAATTATAATTCAAGGGCAGTGAACAAAGAAGCCTCCGCTTGGTCGAACACGGTTAGATAGCATATTTCCTAATTGGAGACAACATTGTTGTCGTACAAGTGTTCAAGTTGGGAGTAACAATAACGTTAGCAAAGGCAGTAAAATTATACAAAACTTCCCAGGTATTTTAGAGAAAAGTTAACAAGTACAATTGTTAGGTTTATAGCGAGTATGGTTTTAAGAGAAAATTCTAGTCCCATATTTCACGCCGCGTATAAAGTTCCGTATAAATTACGCGAGAAATTGAGCCGGTAGAATTGAGTCATTGGGCGAGTCCAGTTGTTGTGGTCCCCAAGGCAAACGGAGATATTCGTCTTTACGTTGACTTTAAGGTTACAATTAACAAATTTATAGAAACGCATATCACCCCTTGCCAAATCCACAAGATATTTTTTTGCAAATTTAGCAAATTGTTCGGTATTTTGTGTCTTTGATCTTAAGGGTGCCACCAGCGACTAGCCATCGATCCAGATTGTCAGGATTTGCTAGTCATAAACACTTTGAAAGGGTTATATCGTTGTCTTCGATTGCGGATCTATCAAAAGAGATTGCTACTAGAAATACAAGTAACTGCCAATTTCAGCAAAATATTTGAAAGCTCAGACAAAAATTATAACGCATTGGAGTTATACTGTAATAATTTTGCGATAAAGTCAGATGTAGTTAAAGTTCCGATTAATTTGATTATTGGTACCTACAAATTAAAAGTTGAAACTATAGTTAGTTAGACTCGAGTTTACTGTTTGGTTGTTGGTAAGGCCCAATGTGGAAAGATGTAAGGTTTATATTTTAATTTTTACTTGCGCAGCTGTAGGTGCCCTGCATTTGGAGATGGTTTGGCTATAAGACTATTTATAGTGCGGATAGGTTGTCCTAACGTAATATACTCGGACAAAGCTAAAACATTCAAAAGGACCGCCATTGAAGTAAAAGCTGTTGGCGGAATCTGCAGCAGTGAAGTTTTTCATGGGTTTCTTAGTAACCCTGGAAGGGAGGATTTTGGGAGCGAATGGTAAAAAGCGTTAAAGACATTCTCAAGGTTACCTACTGGAAGGCAAAAATGGATATCGGCGAACTGTGCACGCTGTTGACGGAAGCTGAACGTATTATCAACATGAGGCCCCTTACTTATATCAGCGCTGACCCTCTCGACCCATTTCCACTTACATCCGAAAATTTTCTTATGGGTTGCCCCCAACCTGTCGACAATTAGATCGAATCACTTCAATTGAACTTCGAGCCAAATGGATTGCGAGACTGAAGTACACTTCTCTTCTTTGGAAAAGATAGAAAATGGAGTTTTTGCATCTTCTACTCAAGTAAATCATTTTCAAAGGAAATCTGACCGGGAGATGCTGCTAAGCCTAGGATACATTGGAAAAGGTTGAGACGAGCTACAGTTATTATATCCCCTTGAGATTCGCGATCTGTCACGGGCAGAGGATGTTAAGAATTAAGAAGAGTATATTCTCTTTCTTAGTAAATAACTATGTTTACAAATTCCGTTAGATTTTGTTGCGTATATAAGCGTGTACGCAACCATGAATTAATGAAGTTAACGAATTTCTTTTGACCCGATGTATATTTCGGTCGTTTTGTAATAAAACTTATTAAAACTTGGACCTAAGTAGTCTTTATTTATAGTCTGCAGTACTTTTCCTCAACATACAACGAACCTCTCGTACAAGGTGATCAAATTTGTTAACTAAAAATGTTGGTTGATAGATAGGTAATTAAAACTTTGTTGTTCTCTGTAATTCGAGAAGTCCAGAAGCACAGGTTCACTCCGAACAGTAGTGCCACCTAAAATAAAAGTAGTCCAAGAAGCTAACAGAAGATTTCATTCCCACTGTTTTCTATATAATTTTGTTTGACGTCGAGTAAGTCAAGCTAAGAATTGGAAAATAAACATAACGCACAGTTACGAATGAAGATGAGTGATGCAACTTTGATCAAAGTACCAGATTTACTACATACAAAGTTTATTTGTATGGAAGATTGTAAGAACATTTCACAAAAATGTTTGGTTTTCCTCAAAATTACTCCTCAAAGCCCATCGAAATTATGCCTAAGAGGCATAGTTTGTGCCTCAATTGGCATCACTCGACCAGATCAACGCCGAGCAATTACGAGAACTGCGGCAATTCGTACTGCGAGAGAGCAAACAAGTTCAAATTGAAAAGTGGCAAGAAGCGCATCGTTGCCGACATACGAACGACTCAAGGTATATAGACCTTGCGAACGACTGTCATTTCGGTATGAACCAACAGAAAACTGGTGGTGATGCGATTTTCGATATAGGGAAATTGGTTCCATTAGATGCGATGGAGAAAATGAACTCCAACGATCGCAGATTTGTCCTCAAACCTGAAAATAGAGCCGCACTTTGATAAAAATAGACTGCATAGAAAAACCGTAGTGTCACTTCCAATACTTTAATTTTTTAATTCTTTATAATATGTTCTGGGCTTACCGCTACACAATTTGAAATTGAAAGTCGGATCAGTTATAATTTTGTTGCGCAACATCAATGTACCGAAACTTTGTAATGTACCGCGTTTGATTAGATAACTAAGAATCTCAAATCAAATGTCATGCAAGTGACGATTTTGAGTGGAAAATTCAAAGGCAAACATTCTCATTCGACTTATTCCGAACGATTTGCCATTGGTTTTTGAACGTCTTCAAATTCCTGAACGTCTCGCTTTCAGTATGACAAACAATAAGTCGCAAGGACAGTCGCTGAATATTTGTATTCCTCACATTGTCTATTGTTTGTGGCATGCTCACGAGCGAGCAAACCTTCCGCTTTGTACGTCGTGTACCGTAAAGCACTTTAGTGAAAAAGCGGTAGGTTGGCGGATACGTGAGGTTTGCTTGAAACACATGGACATTGCTATACTTCATTTATTTATTATTCCTTAGCAATAAAACATTTTATATACGACTTTTCTCAAAAATTTCACTCCTTGTCTAAATTAGAATAAAAAATTACTTTAAGTTAGGAAATAGTTAATTTATAATCAATCAAAGTACCACTTTTCAAATTAGACAAATCATAATAATTTTTGTTTATTTAATTCACATTAACGACAACTTGAACCTGGCCTCTGGTGAAAAAACAAAATTGAGTCACAATAGCTTGCAGAAATTGACCTTTGTTAAATTTGTTTCATTTCTATGAAATTGTAGGAACCAACCGCCAACATTCAAACAATTATTTGGCTTCATCGCAGATCAGTCGAAAGAGTGCGACACATGTATGATAGCACTAGTTTTAATAAATGTAACCTCTCTTAACTCTTGTAAATAACATTCTAGGCACAAACTTCATCCCGTAACATTTTAAACGCGAATACCCACAAATAACATTTTCTTCAGTTAAACTGTGCGGGACAATTTATTCAGTTAAAAATGTTCTTAAATTTTTTCCTAAAAACTGCTTGGTGGAATTTAGGGGTCACTAGCAAAAGCGGACTTTAGAATTGATTTTTTTTTTTTTTTATTTCAAGGGCCGTATTTAATATATCTTTTGAATAAGGAATTTGAATTGATGGAATTACATAAAGTAGCCAAATCGACAACGACAATAAGTTGAATTATTTTTGAATGGGCAGCACTTTTTCGGCATGGACAATTGCATACCTCTAAGTCAGGATTTATACATTACAAGCCTTGTCGTACGACACTTCTTAATTATCTTTTGGGCACACACCGCGCATTTATACGTTCATAATTTTGACGGTCCGTGCCTTGATTGGTAAATAAAGCAAAAGCAGAAAAATACAAGAGAAGTCAAAAGAGAATACAAGAATCGATTTTTTTCAAATAGCTAGCGGGAACATAACGCCACCGAGACCGAGTACAGATGAAGAACAAAGCAAACACAGAAAAATACGAAAGAGGCGAAAAAGAATACATGAATCGTTTGGGAATTCGCGTACCATCCTAGTTGGATGCTTCTCGGACTTTATCAATCATGACACTTACGACAAGGCACGAAGCGTAGAAAATCCTGACAAAGAAGTTTCTACGTAGGAAGGTACGCAGCATGATACAACTTGTATCATGGGTACGCCGTACCAGAGATGAATGAATAAAATAGACACATATCATGATACAACAAGACAAGATAGCGCAATGAAGTTTCATTTTTGATTTTTTTCTGCGCATCTACGTTAGAAGAGCCCAATGACCATTTGACATTTAGTTTTTACATGTGTTTTACATGGAACGATTTGTGTCGTTCCTTTAAATGTTTAAATAAATGGTTAAATATGAAGAATTTATATATTTACGTCCGTAGTTTTTTTTTCTGTTTCTATTGATTAATGTCGTAAATTTATTGTAATTTGCTTTGATGGACGCGGTGGCGTATGAAGAAATTTTTAAGAAAAATTCTAATCTATAAAAAAATTCTAAATGTGAAGTGAATAAAAATAAAATGTTTTAAAAACAAGTGGTTTAGTTAATTATTTTTTTATATTTTCGTTTTCTGGTGTTTTTGTCATCAACTATTTCTCTATTAAGAAGGCGAATGCGAAAGTAGAAGAGTTTTTTCGGATAAATTAATTAAGTGGGTCAAATAATTCATCCGAATATTTAGCCCATCACCGTTGACAACTTTAAAAAGGTTTTCTAGAGCTTTCATATCGCTCGTCATAGCTTCCGATGCCTTTGAAAGACGACCTTCGCTGAGCTGGTTGATCCAAGATAAAGAATTATCTTCAGTTTGTCCAAGTTCAGGCAGATTTTCTTTCAGCCGGTGACAAATGTTACATGCAAAATTCTCCATGCAATTCGGAATTTCAAGTTCTGTATCCGAACATTTTGCTTCTTTCGGTATCTTTATAATGTTGAAGATTTTACCTGTAATGTGTAAAATGTTCCAAAATGCTCTCAACCTCTTCTTTGTTCTGTCGGATAGCCATTCTATTTGAACGGCTTCATTGAGGAGCATTTTGGACATAAACATCACTTTCCGACAAGTGTACTTTGGGAACAGCTCCAGGTTTCAATGTACGTCGACCAGTAAATCCTACGAGGGAAAGCACATAAATGAGCATTTAGATTACTATTTTGATACAACAATTTACCCATTTCATATTCAATATTGTGTAGAAAGTCGTCTTTGACAAAATGCAGACTACAAAGTCTTGCAGTCTTTACATTTATTGGGTCTTTCCGTCTACAAAAAGATAACTATTGCCTTAAGATATTTTTTTCTTTAGGAAAGCTATGGAAGCTGGTATCTAGTGTTTTCTTTTTCCGGGTATTATTGTTGCATTAAACACAGAAAAACTTCCTTTTTAAATATTCACTTGCTGTTTATTTAATTAAAATACATCACAAGTCCACTTAACTAAAACAAAATTGTTGCATCATGGGCACAATCTACGTCATAATTTCCTGACAGATGAACAGCTAGAATGAACGACCTGGGCAATGCGATATCCTGTCGTGTTTTATCATGGTAGGTACCTACTTTATATTCATGAGTTCCAATAGTGGGTTCTTTCGGTTTAAGACTAGTACGCTTCTGTTTCGGAAGAAAAAGTCTGATACAAAAGTGATATCAAAATCACGAACGAAAAATATCGTTCTCCTTTTCGTTTTGAAATACGCTGCTGCTGGGAAATGATGGCGAAAAGAGGGTTATTATAATAGATTGTTAAGTTCGATTCTCCACTCGTTTTTCGCCTAGAATTTATTATCCGGGACATTAGTTGCTCCGAAAATTTGTATTTTTTTTTTGGGTTGTTTTAGTAAAAATTGTCTTTACAATCATATTTGAGGCTAAGTAGATTGGATTAGCGAGGAGGATGAATTGCCCAACAAATGTCGGCTTGTTTGGACAAAGGATTGGGTGGCCCGAGAAAGCAGGAGGGACTTTAAGCAAAATTTCTCGTTGAATTGTGACCTGAGTAGCGAGAATCGTATGGATTCCGAACAACTCGATGATCTCCTAACATTGGGGACTCCGTATATACAGAAGCTTTCAGATTAGAAATGTGAGTGAAAAATAAAATAAAAATAAAAGACAATTCAGCTAATTGCATTGCCTGGCGAAATACTAAACAACGAAATAAACATTTCCAGATAATTTTACAAGCATCATAAAACAGAACATACATATGCATACCTACCTACAACAAAAAGTGATAAGAAAGGATCAAAAATATATCTAGATCCTTTTACAATGATCATAAAAGGAAGAACATAAATGAAAAAACATAAAAGTAACTAAGAAGGATCATAATAATTTTCTGCATCATAAAACGAAAAAACAAAATATACCTAAAACAAAAACTGATGAGAAAGGACACAATGTATTATACCATGTGGTACTTATTCGATTGGGCGTTCTCAGAGCACTTTTTTGCTCTCAGATCAATTTTTATGTTTTGTTTGGTACAAAAAAAAAAACAATCTTTTTCAGATTTCAGAGCACGTTTGCGAATCCAGACATTTTCTCAGATTTGCTTTATATTTACCAATACAAGTGCGTTTGAGTGGAGTTTGTTTACGTTTTCGTGAATTTTTTCTACAGCAAAGAAAGGCATTGCATCGGGTGAATCAATTTTTGTAAATTATTTATGTATACATATTTAGAAATTAATCGGGACGGAAATTTCGAATGTTTTAATATAGAATTTAACCAATGAATGGAAATCGCGTGTCGACGACGCACGAATTTCAAAACAAAAAAAGCAAGTGACGTTTTTATGTTCGATTAGACAGACGAAATATGAAATCTGAGAGCAAATCTGAAGAAACCCATTTGAATACCACATTCAAAGCAATAGAAATAACTGAAGCACATCAATGTCGATGTGTTTCAATCAAACCGCAAGGATTGACGTGTCGGCCAGCCTTCCGCTAAAGTGCTTTACGGCACACGACGCATAAAGCGAAAGGGTTTGCTCACACGGGACCACGCCACATACAATTGACCATGTGAGAAACATGGGATTTCAAGATTGATGCCACAAACGACCAGCGATTGTCTTTGCGACTTATTATTTATCATAATGAAAGCGAGACACACGGGAAATTGAAGACGCTTAAAAACCAATGGCAAATCATTCTAAATAAGCGGAATCCGCGGAAAACAAATAATTTAAAAATTAAACATTTAAATTAATTTGTATTGTATTGGTTTTCTATCCAGTCTATTATTTTCAAAGTGCGGCTACCCGTACAAAAATCTATCCCCGATATCATCCACTTTAACCTTTATTTTCACGACAAAAAGTAGCATGTGTCCTTCCTTGGGCTAATACGAATCCACCAAGCCCAAAATCGTAATATTCGATTTATTAGTTATGAGTGCACATGCGGACGTCAGTCTCTTTAATATAAATGTAGCTGTAACCACTCGTTTTTGCCCGTGCCTTTCGTATTAACTCCCATCCACATCTTGCAAAGTGCCAAATGTCCAAAAATAGTTTTAAATACACAACTTTAGAATGGGAGCTGCTACCACCCGTTTTCCTATCCCGCTTATCTTCTACAAAGTGCCACCTTCGAATGAACGAGCTATGCGTTTGTGGGCTAAAGTTGATTTTACATTTAAAACCAAAGCAAGTACCGTCACGTAATGCTCGTTCACGGATGACGCGATTCGACCCCTGGGTTCTGATTTTCATGCATCTGCATAGCTGGTCGTTTCGCCTCTCTGCGTCCCAGTTTCATTTCTAAATCCCTGCTCGCCCTAAATCTTAGCGTCCCTAGTCTCCGCACTCAGTTTCTCCACACCAAAGATAAATGGTCGCTAAATTATACTTTCTGGTTAATTTTTGGCAAAATGTGACATTTGTCTCATTGCGAGGGAATTCGCTCACCGAAATGAAATATAATCAAAAAGAAAAGGAACGCGTTGAACCACAAGTTTGAAAAATCCGAATTTTTTCTAGGCGGGACTATGCAAATATCAGTAGAGCAAAGCACAGATTTATATTGAAGACCAAGTTGGAATTGCTTTTATTGCAGAAATTAAAAACGTCAATTCTTTCGTTACTTACATCTATTTAAATGCTATACAAGCACAGAATATAAATAAAAGATCAGTTACAAATAAGCATTTGAACTATTTGACAACCATCTGTCAGCAATAACCACTAACCCAAAGAAATTTCTTGGGCAAATATTTGCAGGTATTTTATGGAGGGGAAATTTTATGTTCTCTCTTTTTGGCTCTTTTGCGTAAGGGGGCGAAGTTTGACTAAATTTGGCTAATGTGTTCGAATGCATTACAGTCAGGGAGCAGACCTATTAAGTTTATGTAGATTTTGCTTATGTATGGAATGCTTTATTTGCTTAGTTTTCGGACGTATTAAACGAGGAACGCAATTAAGCGATGGCCACTTATCCGATGAACACTGTTTAGCAAAATATTGACTTAATAAAGGAATACATGTAAACATGCATAGTTTTTTTTTTTTTTTTTGTAAACTCAGCAAAGGTTGGGAAGGGAAGGGTCAACTCTACCACAGAATCGAAAAAGTTAAAAAACAATACTTCAGTTTAAAGTTTTTGTATCATTTTTAGGGTATATTTAAACGTTTTTATGTATATTCATCATTCAGGGTCCACTAACTATTCCAGAATTTATTGAACATCTCTCTCACCAAAGAAAAGTATTTATAAAGCAGAATTTTCAGTACGCAATACAACCACTTCATCCTAAATTCCTAATTGACACTTCCGAGATTCACTTTATATATTTATTTCAAGTATAAATGAATTTTATATTCCTTTCTACGAGTATACTCGAAGAAAGAACATTAAAATTTCAAACCCGAGACAATACTTACACCCCCAACTCGCAATCCTCTTGCCGCTGGCCCCCTCAATTTTTTTTTTCAAATTTGCCATTTTGTTTTCCTATCGGTGCTATGTCAATTTAGAATCCGTGTGACATGCAAAAACATACAAAAAAATAAATGCTGCCAACCTCTGCCAACCGTGGGCGAATGCGATAGAATTCGGGAATACCACATTTTAACTTTACTGGATGCTATTGGTCGGTTATTAAATATTTTTAAAAGTAAAATTACCTACATGAGATGTGACATCGAATCAATCCGATGCATCGAAAGCATCCGATGTTTAAAATGCAATACATCGATGCATCGAAGCACAAACTGTACAAAGTATGGGAAGATTTCAGCCTTTGGAGTGACCATCACAAACTCGTTCACAGAAATTGTAAGGCGAACAAAAGCGAAGAAAGTGTTTGCGATGAGCTTTCCGTATACTTAAGGGTACCTGTTGGTCGCCTTACCGAGATTCCTTTGGAAATTTGGTCCAAATACCTACAAGCTCCAAAAACTGTTTAACATTGCTTATAAATATTAAACTATGGCAGCCAGCTCAGTTCCTTCGGAAAGGCTTTCGTCAGCAATGGAATAGAATGCAAGGAAAGCGGGTAAACAAAATATTGATCATGCAAACTTTGGAGCGGAAGTATTGGGATTTGTGATTTTAATAAAAACAGTTACATTAAAAACCTTGGATAATGTCTTATTTTTTATTTCCTATTTTTAGCTTATATTACACAATGCGTCGATGTATCGGTAATAATCGGTCTAACGTTTCGATGCTTTAGGTCGACGTATTTTTTGAATGAACATTCCTACTTATGAGCACTAATAACCATTGATGAATACGTTTAAGGACCATTCACATGAGCATTGATATTTTTTGTTGACTATAAAAGCACTATAATTAATAAATCTAACATCGAATCAACAAAAAAACTGCATCTCGATTGATTTAAATAGCTAAATTTAGAATTACAACAAAACCCTAGTATAGTTACCATGCCCATGCTACATTGCTCACCTGGCATTACCGTGTTATGCCCTGACAGACATTCTGTCCATCAATACCATGGTGCAGTGGTAAAAACCTTCAGGCGTATTTAGTTTTTGTAGGGGTTGAAATTGGGTACCTCTATGCAGCTTATTTGTGTGGTAATCAGAAAAGACTCCTTAAATTGAAATATTTTACATACTTTTGTTTTAGAGTAAGGTCGTGCAACTCCTTTTAGTTAACAAACCATATGTAACCAATATAGATTTAGCTGACTTATAATAATAACAAGTTCTGTCGTCGGCAGATTTAACAAAAATGGGACCGAGAAAACAGAACCCCAAATACCCATCTCCTTTCTAAAAGATTGTCATCATTCTTGCATAAAGAATTGTCACCAATACAGAACTATTGTTAACGCTCCTACATGCATAATGCAAAGGGAGGTCACTACAAAATCATTTAGTTTCTCAAAATACACTACAATTCTTTGTTTAATGACACCATGAGACCAATCTGCAATATCTCTGTAAATGTCCTGCCTTATCGGTATGAAGAGTTTCCCACATCGAAGCCTGTTTTCTTCATAATCGTGCCGTAAAGGGCCCAAAGTACCTCCTTAAGTTTATTAATACATGCCACCTTAACTACCAAAAGAAGTATATATATATAGTTGGCGCAACAGGTCTGTAGAGACCCAAGGCCTAGCTTCTCACAACCATTCGTTTTGTGTGAGTTTCATTTTTTGGAACGAATGGAAGGGATCTACAATTTTATGCCGATTCCAAACGGCTAATTGAGAAGCTCTTAAGACAGTTATACTCTCGGATGTTTGTCAGACGTTCGCGAGAGGCGGCGCAGTGGAAAAAACCCTAAGTTGGAATTTGGGTTTTTTTTGCGGGATTCGAACCTGAGCCCCTCGCTTAGTAGTCCAACACACTAACCACTAAGCCACTGCGCCTGCAGTCGTAACATTATCAATATAAGAATTATTTGTATTACTAAATAGATATACATACATACTAATGTTTTTGTTGTTCAAAATTAAACTACCTGACTATCTTTTTCATTTTGCCCTATATGTAAAATGTTTTCTTTTTATTAGTACCTAAGTATTAAAATCATTAAGGCACCTTTAAATACGTAACCTGAGTACACTGCTATTATTGATTGGTCTTAAACATTTTGAAAACCCACTATGCTGCGTTTGTTAAATTAATCCACATTTAATGCAGTAGTAATCATAATATCTTTTTACTGTTTTTGTTTATGCACAGATCACACAACTACCATAAAGACTTTTTTTTTCTTATCAAACAAGCAACTTGTTTTCTGTATCATCACAGTAAGCGCACAATAATGTTCGCGCTTTTCTTCTGGTTCCACATTGGTCATATATTACGCATAACATAATTTGAGAGACCGAGTCACAATCACTTTCACATCTTTTCAAACTTAGCATTCCACGTGCACATTCAGTTATATGTATGTTGTATGTACCTACATTCTACAGATTTGTATCTTAACGCATTTTTTTTAAAGACGCCCTTCATATCCTACAAATGAATGTGGGTAAAATTTCTCTTTTGACCTATATTTCGCTGTTCGTACTTGCATACACGCTACAAAGGTACATAGTTAGAAAATAATATGGAGATACTATTTATTTTTGTTTATTCTTTTGATCGATTTGGTACTAACTAACTTACAAAATATCTACGGTAATTACAAATGCATAAAACTCAAAGCTGTGTATATACATATACATATACATACCAAATGAAATCTGCACGGTTACGGAAAGTGTAGGAACTTATAGACTGTAAAATTAGATGAACTATTCCATTCTCATCTTTACTTTCTCTTTGAATCATGGAAAGGTTAGTTCGCGCAATAACTGCGAGTGTAATGTTTTGGGTGAGTTTTGGTATGTACATTACATATATGTATATGGATACGTGTATAGTATATATTATTTAACCGTAAATAAAAAGATAACTATTATTGGTAATGTACACACCAAAACGCAGTAGGCGCACGTTAATGTTTTAATGCTTTAAGTCTTAGATATTTACAATAGTTTATATTTTATAATATACGTACATAATTTGTATATGCATATAACACGATAATATTACACTCGTATACGTATGTTTACATTAATATCTTTATATTTTCATATATAGTACAAATAAGCGTTTATATTCAGAAGCATATACGTTATATCGAAATTTAAACAAATGTAATATAGCTATTCCCACATAAAAACGTTAAGTCACGAACATTATACTTTCTTGCCTATTAGAATAAGAACTTTCACTTTATAAATAACTAACTGCCAATCCGTTTCGACTAAAGATGAAGATATCCCCCGCTAGTAGATAATTATGGAATTATAATATAATCATTTCTATAATAATTCTCTTAGTGAATTTTATGAAATTGCAACAAATCAACTAGAACATAATACATTTAGTATAGATGCAAGCACTATATTATTAACGTACCTTCTTCTTGTTGATTCTAATACCTACTTTCATTCTCAACTGTATGTAGGTACATATGCCTTTATTAAAAAAAGTCTTGGAGCTTTAAATAATTTAGATCAAGGATTATCATAAATGAAGAATGTAAAAATTTTTCTTAACGTTCAACGATTGTTATTAATAAAATGTTCCTTCTTACTGAGTGTATATTAGCATATTAAGAAATGCACTCCGTTGATAAATAAATAACATTTTCAATTTTAAACTTGTACTTACAACAATATCTTGTTGAATATTGGCAATTATTTGTTGCCATTTTATACTCGATGAATATCCGTAAGCTCCGTTTAAGTTTATTTTCACAAAATCTTAAAAGTGAAAACTAGCACAAGAAACACACTTTCACTTTTTCAAAAAAAGAAGTTGTTTGAACGAGAAACCGTCGTTATGGATAAAGATTCAATAAGATGTATATTTTCATATTTGTTTCCGTATATATATATTATTCACTTATTGTATTTTACAGACACATTATTTAAAATATCATTTTCCCCCATGCACACGAATAAATATCAACTTTTCACAAGAAATTCATAAATTTTTTTTTGTGTAGAAAGCCACTCTTCATCCAGTTCGTAACGATTTCTTCGACTTACTTTACCCGTCTGTTGCTAGATCATCAATGAAACCTCCGCTTATCCTATGTTTTTGGTATTTTCTCTTTCTTTCGTTCTTTTAAACATTTACTTTAGTTGTTACGTTTGCTGTTGTGTGAAGTATGTTTTCTTTGCTCAGTGAAATTGAGTTACCATACGTATCTACTATGATTAAACTATGGGAATACTTAATATTTCATATAGAAAATACTTATTTTTGAAGAACTTGAAGCAAATGTAAGTTGCTTTTTATTTATAATGAAATTAGTTATTAAGTCTTGCAAGAATATCTTTGTTTATTTACTGCTTAGTCTCATTTATTTCATTATTATGCAAGTCAGCTTAACTTGCACTTTCATTCATAACCATCGTATTAAAAAATGTTAAGCATGATTTTGTTCTTTTTTCGTTTTTTGCTTCATTATAATGTTTGCTAATATTTTTCAAACAAGAACGTTTTAATTGGTTTAGGTATTGTGGTTACGAGAATCAGTATGAAAGGCTAACGCATAGAAAAATTTCACATTTTTAAGTTTTGAATCATGCTTACGCTTAAGAAATTATAAAAGCCATTGTCGTTTTCCTTATATTGTAATGAAAATAGACCTGTGAGGAATAAATCTATTATAATAACTTTAAATACGATAAGTTTATTTTGCGCAAAAAAAAAAAACTGGAAAATGATTTTGTCAAATTGCTTGTAAAAAATCTAACTTTAACCACAAACAGGTCTGACTTGTCCAGTGATGGGATTCAATTGATTTCATTTAAACACATCATCATAGACCACATCGATGCAATCACTGAGAGAAAACTGGCAACGGTAAATTCGTTGTGCGTTTAACGTTAGGAGTTATACGCTTTGAAGAGCGACCTGCATTTACGCCGATGAGGGATACCCTCGAAAACCCTTATTTTAAATCCCGTCGTATCAAAATGCGTCCTTTTATTCTTTTTTTTCATCCCTCGTTTTTGAAAGTATTGAATGCACTTGTATTAAATGCATTTGAAAAAAATTTCTTCTTCCAAAATCCCTCAAAGAAGAAAAAAAAAATACCTTGAACTTATAACGTGGACTAGGTGAGCAAACGGTTCGAAACTGTTCCTTTTTTTTTGTAGCTGAAACTATACGGATATATGAGTATAGACAAAAACACAACTTTATTGGGGCCTTTAATTCCAAATTCGAATAATAAGATTATGTTCTAGTAAATATTTTGTGAGGGAGACATTGTGCGCAATAGATTTTATATGTTTCAGACATGAAGTAGGTACGTTCGCTTGTTTTTTACATGTTTTATTTGTTTGCGGTTTTTTCCAGATAATTCGGTTTTTTTATATTTTGTAATTCGGTTAGTTTATAAAATTCAATCTAAAATGGTGCTAGCTAATTTCAATTCCTTATAAGTTATTAATTCTATTTCAATAGCTTTATATACTTAACACATGGTTTGCTTCTTTCAACGAAATGCTTTCAATAATCGCCAACTTATGATTGTGAGATTCCAGGAGAAGATAATACAAACGATTATATAAACGGGATTTTAATTTAAGGGATTTAAATAAAAAACCCATTATCTTCCGGATTTGCAGTAGGTAATCAATAAACTTACTTTGAAAAGAAAAAAAGTCTTCTCTTTAGGTACTCGTATATCTGCTGGAGAGACTTCTTGATAACAATAAAAATTGACTAATTCACAGTTATTTGGTGGAACCAAAACTTGAAACACAATTCCATCAGATGTGTTGTTATTATGGAGTTCTTAAGTAGGATGTATTGCACAACGTTTACCTTATTATGATAATGATAACATAATTATGTCTCATATCTCTTGTACACATATCGGCAGAGGTATTTAAAAAAAAAAAAAAACTAAAAGTCAAATTTTATTAATTCTAAGAAGAAATGAAAGAATAATAATACACAGTTGGCTTACTTAATGAACAGATGAACATATGTAATTTTTATTTTTAAATGCATTAATTAAAATTTATTAAAACTAATAAAATAAACTTTTTACTTTGGCATAATTATTTTGACAAATGAGTTTTACTTAAAAACAATATATATTTTGAAATTAAAAAAAAGGAACAAAATGAAATCATTTTGTAAAACAATATATCTGCTTTAGCCTCAACAACACTCTATAATTGTCTTGAAACCGTTTCGGCGAGTTTTTGCAGCATTTCTGCAGACTGCAGGAACGTCATTCCAGAGCTTTGTTGCTACAAAAACGATCTCCTCTCTGCTCCGTGCCAGAAAGGAGCGTTATCCTGTTGGAGAATAAATGACTGCGCGATTAGTCTATCGCCAGATGAGAATGCGTAATTGTTTAAAGTTTGTGCTGGATAGTAGTATAGCTATGTCTATCCTGGACCACGAAATGAGTCATCAAGGTCGCTGATAAGAAATGTGTGTGTTTTTTGTTTTTTTTTTTTTTGTTGCGCCAATGGATGTGGTAATCTTATAAAGATGCGGTAGCCCGTGCCACCAACATGCACGATTCGCAACACCCGAATATTCGATGCCAGGAGTGCGCCTACGTACTAATCCACACCACTACGTCCTTAAACCACTCTCCCCGCGGGACTGCCGTTAGGTATTTCTTCGCGGGGCTGGTTAGCAATTTATGCTTTTCTTCTTGTATTTGCTTCTTCAACTCTTCTAATTTTTTCTAGTCTTCTTAGCTCGTTTTGCACAATTATCACAAGTGTGCCGATTTCCATCCAATTTTCCTCCGACTGCAGCATTCGGTCTATGAGTAGTGTTGGACTGGGAAGATTAATTCTCCACTGCGAAAAACGCTGGCAATGAAATATGGCGTGCTCCGTATCTTCCTCCTCGTTTGAGCATTCTGGACACAAAGGGGAGCTATCGTGTCCGAATCGGTGCAAGTATATACGATAGCCGCCATGACCAAATAGGAACTGCGCAAGGTGGTAGTTGGTATTCCCATGTGCTCGCTTTGTCCAGGTCTCGATGTTCGGGATCAGCTTGTAGGTCCATCTGCCTTTTGTACTATTGTCCCACCTGGCTTGCCAGAGGGCTGCTGAAGCCGCTCGCTCTTCTCCTTTTATTCTTGCAATTTCACCTGCATCTTGTCGCCCTGGGGTTCTTCTATTATAAATTCTCAACATCTCGTCCGCGAGAATGTCGATCGGAACCATTCCTGCTATCACGAAGGCTGCCTCATCCGAGATTGTTCGAAATCCACAGATCGCTTTTAATGCACTGAGTCTGTATGCGGATGACAGTTTTCTCTTGTTTGCTTTTATGGCGAGTGCCCCCGCCCAAACCGGGGCAGCTATAGGAGGACTGAGCTGACTTCTCTAGATAGGAGAATCCTCCTAGCATACCCAGGTCCACCAATGTTTGGTAGTATTCTAGAGAGTGCTCCTTGCAGCTGTAAAGCCTTGTTACTGGAGTAGTCCACATGCGCTTTGAACTGTAATCTGTTATCAAGTATTACTCCCAGGTATTTGATCGATTCTTTCGATCGGACTATTTGATGTCCCACACGTATACTGGCGTATTCCACAATTCTTCTACTGGTAATTAAGACGGCTTCCGTTTTATGGTCTGCTATTTCTAGACCGGCGGATACTAACCAGTCTTTGATGCGAATAATTGCTTCATTTGTGGCTGACTCTATCTCCATTATTTCCTTTGCCACCGTAACGACGGCGATGTCGTCTGCAAATCCGATTACACGAACTCCTCGCGGCAACATAAGCCTTAACCATCCGTTAGGCGCGCCCTATTTTCTCACACCGTTAGTCGCGCTGCACCTGTGAGGTGATTTCTCAAGTTATGCCTGTAAATCCATTTGCTAATCGTCTGGGCGCGTTGTAAATCCATAAAAAAACTAGTTAACAACTAAATTGATATAAATAATATATTTTATTGCATTTTGAGATAAATAAATTAATAAAAAGTAATAAAATAACTTCAAACAAAAAAAAACCTAAGAAATTTCACAATTCACAAAAAAAAAAAAAATATAACAGAATTTAGACGCAAACAAAAACTAGTTTTGAATACCTACATACATTTATCTGTATGACGTATCAAAACTTAGAAAGGAACTCAAGAACTATTTTCCTACACATCCGTGGAGCGTGACAGTATTCACAAATTGTAGTCGACTCAAATGTGACACGGACGGAGGTCGCGGTGGTACTGGTAACTAGAGCAACAAAAATTAGGAAGGTAATCAAAAGGGCGGGGTGCTAAACCACTGTGCAAAAGTTTGGCGCCAAAAATAAAAAATTTATGCACCTGTGAAGTGCGCGCGACTAACGGAAGGTTAACAATCCGTCATACATAATGTTCCATAGGAGTGGACCGAGTACTGATCCTTGTGGAACCCCAGCTGAAACGCTGTAGTATTTCAACCCTTCATCAGTTTCATACCTCAGTTTTCTGTTGGTAAAGTAGTTTTCTACTATCCTCAGCAAGTACTATGGCGTATTCATCCTGGCTAGTGATCTTCTGATGAACGCCCAGTTTGCCGAGTTAAAGGCATTTTTGATGTCCAAAGTCACCACTACACAGTATTTTTTGTCCCATACAACCATCTTTCGACCACAGTTTTTACGGCTTGAACAGTAGACCGCGATTTTCTGAACCCAAACTGATAGTCTGATAGTGCTCCTCTCTCTTCTGCTACCGCGAGCAATCTAGCATATATTATCCGTTCCAGTATCTTTCCCATTCTGTCTAGAAGGGATATTGGACGATACGAGGACGGTTCCCCAGGTGGTTTGTTTCCCTTTGGAAGTAGGACTAGGTGTTGTAGTTTCCAAGCATCCGGGAAAACTCCTTCTTCAAGGCATTTTTGAATTGTCTCCATAAACATGTCTGGCCGCTTATGGATAGCTGCTTTTAGCGCTTTATTTGGTATGCCATCGGGTCCGGGCGCTTTACTGTCGCCTATCTTCTTGCATGCGTTTATGAGTTCATCCGCCGTGACTACTGGGATGACATCTGTATTGTTCTCACTAATGATGTTGCACATAGTAGATGTACTTCGAGGGAAAAGTTGCTCTACTATGGAGCTTAGGATTGCTGGACAAGTTATTTGCGCCGACCTGCTGCCCTATATCTTAGTCATGACGATCCTGTATGCTGTACCCCAAGGGTTTATGTCGGCATCTTCACAAAGTTTTTTAAAACATCTATTCTTGCTCTCCCTGATTGCCCTTTTTAGGTCGCGTCTTGCTATTTTAAAAGCCATAAGGTATTCCTCAAAGCGTTCTCTTCCCCTAGATCTTTGGACCTTGCGTCGGGCTTTTAAGCGCTTTGGTCTAAGCTTTTTAATTTCCTCATTCCACCAGTAGCATGGGGTACCTCCTCTAGTACCCGTTCTTCTGGGCATTGATGCATCGCACGCAATAGTGAGAATGCGGACGAGTTGTTGCATACAGGCTTCAGCTGTTCCGTTTTGAATTATATTGCCGGTATTTATCATTTCTTCGAACGCTTCCAGGTCGAAATGTGTGTCCTTCCATTTAGGGCCCATTCGCTTGGCTTGTTGCACTGTACTGCTCCTTCGTCTCGAAAATGATTGCTTGGTGGTCACTGTGCGTGTATTCCTCGCTGACTCGCCATTTTATGTTTCGCAAGAGGGAGTTGCTTACGAACGTGATGTCAATAATCGAGCCCGTTCCTGCCTTGCGATATGTATTTGCACGACCTTGGTTTGCAATGCCTATGTTAAGAGTTGCACAACTTTCTAGCAGATTACGTCCTCTGGCGTCCGTTAGTCTGCTACCCCACTCCGTTGCCCATGTATTAAAGTCGCCGCCGATAACCACAGCGGCTCTGCCACGAACATCGGCGGATAGGTTGTCTGGCATTGCCTGGTACTCGTTCATGGTCCAGCTTGGACGTGCATAGCAGCTGTAAAAATATATGCCATTTATTTTGGTCCATACAAAGCCTTCCGTAAGTCCGTTAGCTCCTTGGAAAGCATTCCTTCCACAAATCCATACAGCAGCATGTTTTGTCCTATCACAGATCCATATATTGCTGTCAAGAGTTTTATACGGTTCACTTATCAAAATAACGTCCGCTTTTTCATCTCTAGCCGTTTGTGTCAGGATATCCTGTGCAATTCTACAGTGAATTTGTGTGTTCTTTTCTACAGAACATGCATGATGGCTCCTTATCGCAGTTCTTTGCTATGTGGCCTTCTGTTCCACATCTTCTACATAGCTTGGATCGGTCCTCACTTCCAAACTTTTAAACTCTTCTGTCTTATATCCAGTTTCCTTGAGCTGTATTAAGAACTCTCCTTTCTGGGTCCTTCTTATCCTGGATACCGCTTTTCCAATAGCTTCTACTTTGGGGTCCGCTTTTACGCTACGAAGAATCTCCGCGTAAGATAGTCCTTCACATGCTTCGATGACGAACGCGTCCGGCTTACTTCTTTTCGCCTCAAGCTTCTTTTTGTTAGTCACCTTCTTAGTATTTTCCAGCTGCCCGCCATCGTTTGACTTCTGTTTTGTCGGAATGACGGTGTTTTTCTCCTTGATCCTTGGAGTTATGCTGCCAATATTACTTTCTTTTTGTTTCGACTCTACCGCCTGGGGTTTTTTTTCCTCTTTGGTTCCGGGGTTACGCCATTTTGACCCTGCCTTTCCTTAGGTTCTTGAGCATTTCTCAGCCAGGGAGAGGTTTGTGAGGAGTTGTTTTTCCTTATCATCTCTTTTGCATTTTCGTCCTGCAGTTGAATAGCAGAAAGCTCATATAGGGTTCTAATGCTTTCGATTGCGTCTCTCATAGGTTGGTTCAATAGAACGCCTTTTTCCATCTTCTAACATTTCCACCAGTTGCCGCATCTGCTCACCTAGTTTGTGGAAGGCAGATAGCTGCGAAATTGGTTCGAATGCCGTCTCTCTTATAGCAGAAAAGTCACTGTTTACAGTGCTTCTCCCTAAAGGTGCTGGTGCGGAATCTGGTGACCTTAACATCCTTGAGCTCCTTTGAAAGGGGTTTTCCTCATTACCTTTCTCTTCCACTAATATTCCCTCCGTAGATTTGATTTTTGTTGAATTCATCTCATTTGGGTCCCCACTCAAAGCCGTTATCGATGTCCGAGTATGTAGTAACCTAAGGACTCCATGGTTGTCCTTGCAAGCAGTGAGGCCATGCAAGGGTTGACACAGACCCTTATGAGGTGTTGTGCCAGAGCCAAATCGGTTCTAACAAGGAATGTTACATCTTGACCTACACCACCAACATAATGGCGACGAAGCATCGAGCGTTCTTTGAGTATTGCCAAGGTTTTAACGGCATGGGGGCGTTTGCAGCATTAGCCTGAAAGCCATTTCAACCGGATTTCACTCACTCAGGTAACAGAATACTACAAACGTCAGCCCACATAGCTTTAATTCCAATCTTGTTTCCAGTATACCATAATCAAAACCTTACTGGGCTCGGTTTTGATGTAATAGTCCATCTATTTTATGCTAGTTTTGTAGCATTTTACTGAAGTTATAAGTATATATATATGATTGTGCAGTCACTTCCTGGTGGAGAAACTGCACCTTTCACCTTTTGGCGGGTGCCGCCGGATCTCGCCATTTGCTTCTTGCTGTATCCCTCGTTGCCACCTTGTGGGGTGGGAAGCACTTACTTGGAAGACGGTGCTTACTCGTCTTGTCGCAGAGAGTTCATAGGGGTTCCTTTGACCTTTTCAGCCAAGCCCTCCTTCTCCGCCCTCTGGGTGGGGTGCTGCTTATTTAGGTTTCGCAGTGAATCCCATCAGGGGTGTTCCGTTAGATATTGGGTACATTTACCTCAGTATCATTCAGGCTTCAGCACGGGTCGTGTAACGCTATAACGCTGTGCTACGCCTTTGGAACACGAATGGATTTTAGTCGCCTCTTACGACAGGCATGCCTTGCCCCAGGTCTATTCTAGCCCCGTAAAACCTTTTCCATTGTGAGGGACTCAAGTTGAAATATTGATATTGAGTTTGAAATTGTAAATTTACCGCAAAAAATTACTCTTATCTAGCTTCAGGAATGCTTTTGAATTCTCCTGAGCCTTTTGCATTTATCAAAGAACATTTTATAATGGTAATATGGTACCCCCCAATATGCTCTTGTGTGATTAGGCGCAAATTCTAGCTGGGCAATATTTTACCCTGAGATAAGAAACAAACCAAGAATAAAAAATTCTAGCTGGACAATATGTTACCCTGAGATAAGAAACAAACCAAGAATAAAAAAAGCTTCAATACTGGATAAATATTCCTACATTAACTAAAAATTATGATGTGTTTTTAGGAACATAAATTTCAAATAAAAAGGGCCACATTTTGGATGGAAGGCAACAGTAAACACCAAGTCATCACAGTAAGTGCCATGATTTATTTTATTTTTATTTTAAATGATTTATTTTATTGTTATTTTAAAAATGAATGAAATTCAGGTATTGTAGGATCTGCTACTATGTGAACCAACGCAACAACAACAACAGCCACAACAGCAACCAACGCAGCAGCAAAAACAACAACAGCGGCCAATGCAACAGCAACAGCAAAAACAACAACCGCTTAAACAGCGGCCAATGCAGCAACAACAGCTACAACAGCGTCCAATGCAGCAACAATAGCCACAACGGCAACCAATGTAGCAACAATTAGAACCGCAAGCAAAATAGCGGAAGATTGAAGAGGATGATATTATTAATATTTTAGAGCGTGTCAACAACGCTCAAGAAATTAATTTTAACCAACATACTTATGAATATAAAAAAAAAAAACAATTTCTTCAGCAGACATAGAACAAAATAAATATTATTCTGTTCAGAAAATAAAAAAAGTGAACACTCGGTTTGGTTCGAGAGTGGTTGTTGAGTTTCAACAAACGCAGGTGTTTTTACCTAGTCACATGACTAGTTTATTCAATGAAGAGGAAATTAATATATTAAATAGCAATACTGAATTTTTATATCTCATTGTAAATAATGGCAAATATTTGTTTATAAAACAAATGATAAACTCGCAAAAAAATCTTGCACAATACCAATAAATAAATGTATTATTTGAATTTCTTTTTGTTGTTGATTCATTATTTTCTTGAATGTAGATTTGTTGTTGATTCATTATTTTCTTGAATATAGATTTGTGGTTGTTTGGAACTACTCTTTGCTCTATTTAATTTTGATGATGTGAAAGACTTTTTATTTTTTATCATCATCAAGCTCTATAGTAATAATATTTTTTATTTTCTCTAACATATAACAAGAAATATTAAGAAATTAATACAACCAATGAGATCATTGTAATGCTCTTCAATTATAATGTTCTGATATGATTTCATAAAATCTAAAAGCTGATCGAAAACTGCAGAGTTATTTAAACTAGACATGTCTTCAGAAGCGTTGTCGAATTTTGACTAGATTGATTTAAATGATTTAAATAGGCGGCCACTGATTTGTTATTTCTTAGCAATAGGCTCATAGTTCTCTTTAAACTTTTGAAGAACATCAAGAAAATATTTGCTGAACTTATCAAGTAATTCAAGTGCATTTAAATTAAGTTGGTCAGTGTTCAATCTCAAAGATTTACCAGGATACTGCTTTGCTAAATTGTCTCGCTAAATTTTATCTTTGTAGACATTTTTGTATGGGAAATAAAATTTAGCGCGAGCAGGATACTTAGCTTAAAAGTAAAATTAGTATTATTCGGATAGAAATTCATATTAAATTTACGTTCAGTATAAAAATCGCAGTTTGTTAACATTATAATAATTATTTATTGGTACTAGAAATTTTTACTAAAAGTTAAATCCCTTTTTTATGGACATTTAGTGTGTTGCAATGTAGTTCGAAGGTTTTTTCGTCAGATTCCTAATATTTCCACAATTTTGATGCTTTATTTTCATTCTGCACGGAAGGTTTTTCGGACGTCAACATTTCTACAAAAAGGTAGAAATACCACGATGTTGGATGACTGCTCAGTGTCATTATTTGGATTTTTTTTTTGCTGTTTCACACGTATTCACGCATACGAAATTTAAGAGAGAATTTTCTACTCAAAATTTGTGGGGGGAATCGGGTAGGTGCGCAGGAGCTGGCGGTCTATTTAATAGTTAGTTTATGCATTAAAGCGTACCTAGTATGCACATGATCCGAAACGAAATTTTCCGGTGGTCTCCAAATGGACAGCGAAACGTAGCAGTGCTGCCATCACCGGATATTTATCTCCGAATTGGATTCTCGAACTTTCCGTTGGCTCTTTAAAATTGTCATTTGGGAAGAATCCTAATTTAGACTATTTACTTTAAAGTTTGGTAATTTTTAGGCTCCTAAGGTATTTATAAATAAAAAATGCATGCTTCAATTGCGAACTCTTTTACTTTTTTCGTATAGGCTGCAGTTACATATAGCCATATTTGCCTTTTTTGACCACTTAAACTTGAACTCAATCTTGGTCTTCGAAAGTTGCTTATGAATTATAAAGTTAGTTTATCTAAATAAATTAACAAATTTTCTTTAAATTTTCAAGAAAAAGAATTTATACATTTTTTCGTAGGAATAACTTTTCCGATCACTTCTCAGTTGATTCCACGATAAAAAAGAAATCATTCCACTGAAATATTTAATTTCTTTACTGTTCCATCTGCCAAGGTGAGATGAGACTGATTGCCAAGTGGTCATAAAATGCCAATTTCTGAGATTTTTCCCGTCAAAATATGGTCATACAATATAATGGGCATATCTCATTATGCTCTAATGACCTGAATTCCCAAATATCATATAGTGTATTCGGACAGTAAGCAAGAATGCCAGCATATAGCCTTATATGCCCATTTGCACTTTATTGAAATTTCGTTATGCCATTGAAAGCATTTTTAATGGAACAGGAATTATTTTGTGGTTATCGCTGTTTGAGTTCGTGGAATTGTGATTTATTTTCATTTTCGTTCTCTTTTTGGTAATAGATAACAAATGCCTTAAATGACCATCAATGCAAATATGACCATATTGGTAATTTTGTCATATAGTCGAATATACAGTTATGATAATCCTGACATTTTGTTCATTTGACAGCTAATCTGGTCATATGCCTTTTGGCATTCATATGCATAATTGGCATACAGTCTAATCTTAGCTTCAGGAATTTTTTTCTGATGGAATCCTTGTTGCAGCCGCCTGAAAAGACATAGAGAGAAATCGTTAGTAGTTATTCGCAAATAAAATAAATCGAATAATAATGCAATTTGTTTCACCAAAACATGGGCGGCAGCGAGCTGGTAGATGTCGTTTGACGTTTGTTAACGGCGTAGGTGACAGGTCACAGTAGTCTGATTCCGCTTAAGATAGGGATAGTTGTTCACCAGTAGATTGGACTGAGGTAGGTAGGAGGGTGGTAAGATTGGTTCGAAAACACAATGGTTCTAATAAGTGCGTTTGAAAAGTTGTACCTATGCTTTTCCAATGTTACCCGTAAAAAGATGGGGACAAGTAGAAATGCATAGTGCATCAAGAAAACGGAGTATGGAATGGGAGAATGGGGGAGGAAGCAAATAACTGCCCGCGATCAATGGTTAAGATATCTTTAGCTAGGGAAGAAACACGAAACACACATTTAATCTAGTGGCCGCCAGATTAGTGAGGGATACCGTCCGATCTCCTCAATCTGTGTCGTCTGCGTAACCTTCAAGTCCAGCTTGTACGTAAATCCCAAAAAGGTATCCGAGGAAGGACTTCAAATCTACCGGTGTGAAGGTCAGCTAGGACTGAAGCGAAGTATTGAGGAAATAGCGAATTCGTGGTGAACACAGCTAAATTTTTATCGCCAGAATACCGGATTGGTATAGCCATTTTAATTAGCTGAATATTATATAAAGGGTGATTTTTTAAGAGGTTTAGAACTTCTTTAAAAAAAAAAAACACAAAAAATTCGAAAAAATGAATGAAATATTTATTTGAATCGATAGTTTGAACCTTGCAATTTAATGTTTAAAGATAATTTCATGCAGCCCATCCGCTGTGTCCAATTTTGGCATACTCTTTCACACATATCGGCCGGTATCTCACGAATGAATGCATGGATGTTGGCTTCCAGTGCGTCAATCGAAGCGGGCTTGTCCCTATACACATTAGCCTTGGCATACCCCCACAAAAAATAATCTTATGGTGTCAAATCGCACGATCTAGGCGGCCAATTGACCGGCCCGAAACGTGAAATTAACTGTTCACCAAACTCGCCTCGCAATTGCGCCATTGTTTCGCGTGCTGTGTGGCATGTGGCACCGTCTTGTTGAAACCACATATCATGCAAGTCAAGAACTTCCATTTCGGGCAAAAAAAAGTTTGTTATCATCGCTCGGTAGCGTTCACCATTGACAGTAACGCTGCGATTCGCATCATCTTTGAAGAAATATGGCCCAATAATGCCGCCGGCCCATAAACCGCACCAAACAGTGGCTTTTTCGGGATGCATTGGTAGCTGTTGCAATGCTTCTGGCTGATCTTCACTCCAAATGCGGCAATTTTGCTTATTTACGTACCCATTCAACCAAAAATGAGCCTCATCGCTAAACACAATTTTTCGATAAAAAAGCAGCGATGAACATTTCGAACCGAGCACGAATTTTGATAGTAAAATTCAATAATTTGCAAGCGTTGTTCATTTGTAAGACGATCCAAGGTTAAATTGCAAACCAAACTGAAGCTGTTTGACATTGACACAAGGTACTAAACACACGTCAGCTGTCAAAACCAGTGTTGCCAAAACCAAACCAGCTAAAAAATCACCCTTTATATAAACAAAAAATATATATATGTGTAGTAGTAGCAGTGATACTATTGTTGCACGAATTATGTGTTAAGTTAGTTTAAGTTTCGTTTATGTATACTCAATGTTTTTTTTTGGCGAGTTTAATTTTTGTTGTGTTATCAGTTCCCTATAACTGTCAAAAGCATCGTTTGTCCCCCCCACCTCGTTGCTCTAGAGCTCTATTTAGGTAGGTAACCGAAAATCGATTTCCGCGATAAGTGTAAGGGGCGGATTTCGTTGCCCCCAATGTTTTGTTTGCTTTTTTTTCTTTACCTTTTGCTTGGTTTGTTAGTTTTAAGTTATTTTTTTTTGTAACCGAGTTGAGCCTGAAAAAGTAAAATAAAGTCTGGAATGGATTTTTGATAATTGAGCCACGCTCAAATGAAGGTTTTTTTTTGACTATGCGTAGAATTGGATGCACTCACTAGAAAGTGAGCATGTAGTGCTAGAGTGAATTTTCAGGGGAGGCTAAAACATATTCGGCGTAGATGACGTGATCCAGCAGCAGCATGTCCAACTAAGGTGAAATTCAAAAATCGGCCAACGAATTTACAGGAGGGGTGTGAATGGCCAGCGCTGAAAAACATCGACAGCACACCTCAGTGCGGTGAAGGTCCGTCCGATCATTTGGTAAGAGTAAAGTAAGTACCTGTTTGTCCGGCATGTTTTATGTTTTGTAGTTGATTAGGTCGAGCGGTGTGGGGAGCAAGAACCACGCCATTCCGGCGAGCTGAGCCGTGCTGAGCAAGCATTCCAAGCTCGACACTCCTGTCCCATTCTATTTCCGTTCTCATCCATTTGTCCTATCCACTTCCTGTTACGAGTCCCTTTACCATTCCACACTCCCTCTATATCCTTCTCTAGTCACGCTACATCTTATGAGTGGTAGTTGATTTGAAATTTTTTTCTGACAGAATTTTGACCGTCTACTACAACTACAAAAAAAAAAGTTCATTTTTGATCATCATATTTGAGTTTTGGTATTTTTAGCGCCAAAATTTTCCAATTAAGCTAAGTATCCTGCTCGCGCTAAATTTTAGCGTCACTAGTCTCCACTCCGTTTCTCCACAAGCAAAGATAAATGGTCGCTAAATTTTAAAATGCGATAAATGGGACAAAAACCATATGTTCATGACAGATGTCGGTAAACGACATTTTAATTATACAAGTAAAAAGAAATTCAAACTTCAAGGACATTGCAATATTTAAATATCTGCAAAACAATGGATGCAATAAGAATTGAAGAAGATGTTATAATTGCTGCAGCAGCTGAAATAATTGCTATAGTGGCAAGTAGAAGACGACACTTAACTTCGTGTCGCGTAAATCCAATCAATCAACCAGTGAGATTTGTCCTGCAAGTTCCATATAGTTGGCCGTTCCTCCACAAGCCCCGCAAGTTTTTTTTTCTTTTCATCCCATGAAAAGGGTATTTTGGTTTTGCCTCTTCTTTTACTTATACCGCTAATGTGACTACACACAGCTTGGGAAAGAGAAATAAATAAATAGTTTGAGATAATAAATTCACCCGGCAGCAACAACACAACACAAACTTTTTCTTGTCGGAATTTATCTTCGATTTAATGTACCGGACATTTATTTCGCGAGCTAAATGAGTGGAGACTTGTCATCGGCCCATCTATATGAAGTTAAGAATTTAGCGAGCGAACAGGATACTGCTTTGCTAAATTGTCTCGCTAAATTTTATCTTTGTAGACATTTTTGTATGGGAGATAAAATTTAGCGCGAGCAGGATACTTAGCTTTAGGCTCTATACCTCCTATAAAAGCTGGCAGCACTGCAGTACAAAAGTAAAATTTTCGCAAACAAATAATATCCCGGACAATAAACGTGTGCGAAAAGAGCGTTTAGAATTGTACCAAGCAATCTACTACAATAACCCATTTTTCCGCCATCATTTAGCAGCAGCTGCGTGCTACAAAATGAAAAGGTGAGCGAAATTTTTCGTTCATGATTTCGTTGTCCCACTTTTGTATGGGGGGGTTCAGGGCCTCCGCTAATTGATTAGCTCCACGTAGTTTGTTAAAGGACCTTACATTCCATTCGGGGATATGAGAGTTGTTAGGTTAGGTTGGTGGGCTGGCGGGAAGTTTTCCGCGCCACACTCAGGTCAAAATTGACCCATTGTGATACCCTTCGGGGGAAAGAGATTGTCCCTTACCCGTAGTAACCTATTCAGTGCGTCTTATTGTTGATTAATTAAAAAATTTTAATTGCTTACTGTGTCATTGCATTCAAACCATTTGGAGGATTTGATGAAGTTCATGATTTTGTCCGTTGGCGTGCTGGATAGCTCGTTCAGATCGTGGAAGAAGAATTTTCCAAGGAACTTGTGCCTGGAGTGCTGGAGACCTGGACAGTGATATAGGAAGTGGGTTGTATCGTCTATGACTCCCTCGTCACCACAGCCTCTGCAAAGCTCCTCTTGGGTCAGTCGCATTTTCCTCATGTGGTATCGCAGGGTGTTGTGTCCCGTCAGGATACCCACAAGCATAGAAAGACATTTCCGGTGGTTCCGCATTATTCTCTCTGTTCTGGTTTTGCAGAAAGATGGCCATAGTTTCCTTGTGCTAGCGCACGTATCCATGGATATCCATCTGGCGTTCGCCGCATCTGTGGCCTTTTTCCCTGCTTCAAGCTTAAGTGTACAGAGCGGGATATACACAGAGGGGTGTACTTGTTCTGGTGCTTTAGCCGAGCCTAGTCGTGCTAGTTCATCCGCTTTCTCATTGCCTTGGATGCCTTCATGTTCGGGGACCCAGCACAGCAATACCTTATGCTGTGTTCCAAGAACCTTGAGCTCTTCGCGACAGCCCTTCACAAGCTTCGATTTTATAACTGAGGCAGTTAAGGGTTTTATGGCTGCCTAAAGTCCGCCATTACTTGTTGTAGCATCCTGACTAGTTCTAAGAAATCCTTACTGATGTCAAAGTAGCTTACGTAATCAATCTGCCAAATTGACTGCAGCCATCACAGTTGATTCAATGTAGTGAATTCGACCGCCGTATGTCCCCTACTGAGGGCCTCATGTTAGACTTCTGAGACTCAGTGATTCCCATATATCATTATTGTGTTCCCATCTTCTTCACGTTCAACACTCGCGCCAGTACCCGGTGGTTACCACTAGGAGGTAAAATAAGTGCAAATTATATATTTGAGATAGTTGCAACCAGAGACAATACTGAGACCTCCAACTCGCAATCCTCTTGCCGCTGGCCCCCTCAGTTTTTTTTTCAAATTCGCCATTTTGTTTTCCTATCCGTGTTATGTCAATTTAGAATCCGTGTGAGCTCCAACAAAAAAAGCAAAACAAAAAAAATGTTGTGAATTTCTTTTGACAGAAGTCGAGTGACAGACTGTCAAAATATGGAAAACAAATTGTATTTTTCCTCCAACAAATTGAAAGAATGTAAGTTTTCGCGTATTTTAAGTGTTTAGATTAATATTTAAATACATTTGTCTTACAGCTAAGGAAGAAGCCGACGTTGAGGTGTTCGCTAATTTTACCATATATAATGGATCGCACTGGAGACTACGATGAATATCAATCGGAATCGATATGAGTAAGCCATACTATTCAATGAATTTGTCTCACTATATATATTTAATTATTAGATATTTCTTCAAGGTTTGTAAAATCACAAGCTCTCACTCAAGATCATGCTAGAGAAGCCCTTGATTTGTCCACGATACAGGAGAACATACGCCATCAATAGTGTATGGCCAAAGTCAAGGAATACGAAGCACATAGAGCCTTATTGTGAGTTTCGTCCGGAAAACATTTCACCTGGCGAAATGCTGTCCGCCCGAACTTTTAAAAGCTATTGTGAGTTTCGCCCCAACGAATGCAATCTTCGAATCGACAGTGACAGTTCGAACTCAGACGAACACACCTAATATGTGTTTCGACAGCTTGGAAAATAAAATAAATAAAAGTTTAAAATTTATTGTTATTTTAAAATAAGTAGTGAGATTCTTAAAGTAGGATTACATAAATGCATAGCATAGCACTGCGGCTGTTAATAGAAGAGGAAGAGGAAGAAAATACTCTGGAACGAGTTACACGAAGGCACTTGCGAAATAAATCCAATCCCTTGGAGTTGCGCGAACCATTGTAAGAATCAATCGTTTCTTGCATTTTTGTAAATAAATATTGTGCTAATTTTTTAGATTTCATTGGTATTATAGGATTAATAAGCCAGCATTCAAATATTTGCTGGATGTGCTTACCAACGCATTCCCCTGTCCAAACAAAAAATTGCGATTCCACGCATTGTGAAACTAGCAGGTTGTTTGTGTTTTTTTGCAGCGGGTGGATATGAAAAAGGTGTTGGTAAGGACCACGAAGTTGGTTTGGCGCAGTCATCGTGTTGCATGGTACTATCAGAAGTTCTATATATCTTTGAGCATGCGCTTTGCCCTCAGTGGATAGCTTGGCCAACACCGAACGAACAACGCAAGATTGCTCAACACTTTTATACAAAATATAGGCTGCCAAGTGTTGTAGGGTGCATTGATGGAACGCATGTCGACATTATTTCGCAATCAGCAAATAAACATTTATTCTATAATAGGAAAGGAAAATGCAGTTAGAATGTTTTGCTGGTAAGTCAAAATACTGTAATCACTTGATGATAAACAATTACCTATACTTATACAGGTATGTGATAATGAATTGAGAATTTACAATTTTTTACCCTACAGTCAAAATAACTTACATGTTGCTTCTTCAAGTTCTTCTCTTGTTCGCCTCAAAAAATAAAACGGAAAAAAGCGGTTTATTCCGCCCGAAACAGTGCTGCCAATAAGGGGAATTTTTTTCGAACATCAACAATTTTTCGCCCGGAACTCATTTTTTCGGGTGGAATATTGTTCGGGCGAAACTCACAATAAGGCTGATATTGAACAGGCGAAAGTTGAACACAAGCGTATCGATCACGAAGAGTGTAGGAAGACCCTGATTGTAACTTGGATTTGAATTGATATTTGTATCCACTTCTAGGAAGAGACCAAGCAACAACAGCAGCGTGCCCAATATCAATACGAATTGGCAAGGCGCCGCTATGAAGATCTATTGTCGCAGCAGCAACGTATCCAGGAGGAAAATTTCAAAAAGTAAGAATATAGTAAAAGTTGTCTGAATTGATTCTCTAAACGGCAACACTTAATAGGCAAGAGGAAAGTGTCGCACTCCAAGAGGCAATGCGCCGGCAAACCATCGAACACGAGATCGAAATGTAGGAAAAAAAACGTCTTAAACTACTCGAGCTCGAGATGAGAACTGAAGCCAAGGTTGACAGGGAGAATCGTGACAACGACATTGAACAGATTCGTCTAAAGGCACTGCTGCTGGTCTGCCAAGGGAGCCACTGGGCGTCACAACTATTTACAAAGTCTTCGATTAGGCCAACACCAGTAATCGTAGTTTGTTGTTGTTCTAAAACATTTTATTATATTGTTACATTTGGGCTGGGATTCGAAAAGATAAAACACTATTCTGTTAAACTTTTCTATTAAAATCACTTTTATTACTCTTATATGGATTATTCACTTATTAAGTACCAGAACAATATTAAATAAACAATTCTTCAACGATTCAAACCAATCACTTATTTCACTCTATTACTCTGCATTATTTATCTCCACAACCGACTACTATCTCGAACTTTAACCAATCACTGATAAAAATCAACTGTCCCCCTGTTCTAAAACCTTTCCTTTTATATCTGCTCTGCCATCTCTTCGAGAACTTTCTAGCTAATTCCAATTGGTTCTACAATTGCCTCACATACTTTTCCCCTTTTCAGCAATTGATAAATTTCCTGTTAATTTAGTGGGGAATTGACAGATTCCAATCTCCAATTGGAAGTGGAACTTGTTAAGTGACTAATGGGGGTTGTTTTCGTTTCACCATTTTAGGTTCCACGATTCATTCCACGCCACAATATCCCCCTCTTAATCTTGTTCGTCCCGAACAAACTCGTTAACATTTGCACCATTATAGCGATGAAGACGATCCACATGAACGACTTTGCCTCTTCCTCGTTGGATGCGATAGACAACGTCGTTGATGCGCTTTACGATTTTGTAGGGCTCTTCTCAGTCTTGTTGCAACTTAGGTGATAAACCTTTTCGTCGATGAGGGTTATATAGCCATACCAGATCTCCTTCTTGGAAGCCTGTAGTTGTTGTTTTAGTATCGTACCTAGTTTTCATGCGGTCACTGGCTATCTTAATATTAGCCCTAGTCCCTCGATTCACGTCCCTGATGATATCCCTGAGGTCTGTAACATAGTCCTTCTCATTCTTAGATTCTTCGCATGGAGATCCAAACATTAACTCGCTAGGTAGGTGGACTTTTCGACCAAATAGGACTTCAGATGGAGTATGTCCTGTGGTGTTGTGCACTGCACTTCGATAGGCCAATAAAAACATGGGAATGTGTTTGTCCCAATCTCTCTGGTCATCGCCAACGACCTTAGAGAGGTGTTCATTCAGCGTTCTATTGAAGCGTTCCACCATCCCATCTGATTGTGGATGAAGCGGTGTTGTTCTTGTCTTCTTAATCCCGAGTAACTGGCACACTCCTTGGAAAATCCTGGACTCGAAGTTTCGTCCTTGGTCTGAATGCAGTTCCATAGGCACACCGAATCTGCTTACCCAGTTGAAGACGATTTGCTCCACCACAGTCTTAGCTTCTTGATTCGGGATAGCGACAGCTTCAGGCCACTTACTGAAGTAGTCCGTAACAACAAGGATGTAACGATTTCCATTGTTCGTTTCAGAAAACGGTCCCGCAATATCAACGGCTATCCTTTCGAAAGGGGCTCCCACATTATATTGATGCATCTTGCCTCGGACTTTCACTCTCGGGCCTTTGCTGGCCGCACATATTACGCATTTCCTGCACCAATTCTCAACATCCTCCCTTGAATGGACCCAGTAAAAGCGTTCTCGCACTTTTCCGAGTGTTTTCTTTATTCCCAAGTGCCCTCCAGACACTCCATCATGCAATTCCCTCAGAACTTCGATAACTTTTGTCGTGGGAATAACAAGCTGCATTACGTACGATTTTCCATCCGGGCTTTCCCATTTTCTTTTTGGAATGCCGTCTTGTACATGAAGGGAGTCCCACTGCACCCAGTATGCCTTCAGCTCGGGACTCCTGTTGGATATCTCCTGCCAGTCTGGTTTTCCCTCATGCTCCTTCCAGGCGAGAATAGGTCCGATATCCGGATCTTCCTTTTGAGCCTCCCGGATTTCCCGCGCACTCCAGCCACCAATGGGCATAACTCTCACCCTTTGAACTGACGCGGCATATTTTTCTTCGTGTCATAAGCAATGTTTACAATCTGCTTTGCACGGTCGACGGGAGGGAGCGTCTGCATTTGAGTGAAGACTTCCCTTTCGATGTTGTATTTCGTAGTCGTACATCTGCAGCTGTTCGATCCACCTTGCGACTTGTCCTTCAGGATTCTTAAAGTGTAGTAGCCACTTTAAAGATGCATGGTCTGTGCGAAGGATGAATTTCCGCCCATAGAGATATTTATGGAAATGTTTGGTTGCCAGTATCAAAGCAAGCAGTTCGCGCCTGGTAACACAGTAGTTCCTTTCTGGTTTTGAGAGAACTTTGCTGAACAACGAAACTACCTTCTTTTGGCCCTCGTGCACCTGGGAAAGGACGGCTCCAATTCCCACATTACTAGCGTCTGCATCTACAATAAATGTTTTTCCAGGAGTGGGGTACGCTAATATGGGGGCGTCGCACAACTGTTGCTTAAGTTCTTTGAAGCTGTTTTCGCACTCACATGACCATTTAAATTGTTTGCCTTTTTCTGTTAGTTGATGCAAACTTTTTGCGATCCTGGCAAAATCCTTTACAGCTTCTCAGTTGATGTTTGTCTTTGGGAACCGGCCAGTTTTTTACTGCATCGATCTTCTCCGGATCAGTCTTTGCTCCCTTGGAAGAGTTGATGTGCCCGAGATACTTCACTTCTGGTCGGAATAGAGTACACTTCTTCGGGTTCAGCTTTAACTGTGCACTTCGTAGCCTTTGGAACACTTCCTTAAGGTTATTTCGATGTTCGTTGAACGTTTTACCAACCACGATGACATCGTCCAGGTACACCAAACAGGTTTTCAGTTGCTGGAGCATTGCACAGTCCAAATGGCATTACTGTAAATTGCCAAAGCCCGTTTCTTGCTGTGAATGCAGTTTTCTCGCGGTCTTTTGGATGGATCTGTACTTGCCAGTAGCCACTCTTCAGATCAAGAGTCGAAAACCATTTGGCTCCGGATAGTGTGTCCAGGGTATCATAAATTCTTGGCAGGGGGTAGCTATCCTTCTTAGTGACGTTGTTTAGTTGGCGATGGTCCACGCAGAATCTCGTGCTTCCGTCTTTCTTTTTGACCAGGACGACCGGTGATGCCCACGGACGGACTTTTTGAGCTCTCAATCAGTCCCTCCTTTTCCATCGTCGACACAATTTCTGCAACCTCCGTCTGCTTGGCCAATGGTAGTCGTCTGGGAGGCAAATATATCAGCGAACTCGTTGATTAGACTCCCTGCCATGCTCCTGATGCAACTCGCATTCTCCGAGCATATTCTTTTTCATTTAGAGCTGCGACGTTCTCGTTCCCGTAATCCATTGGAATCTCGACGTTTCTGTACTTTAGAACTTGCAAACCGATGTGCAGTACTACATCATGCGTCTTCATAAAGTCGATTCCAATGATGCATTCGTCACATATATCAGCCACTAAGAATGCATGGGAGAAGACTATTCCTCCTAGATTTATTGTCAAGAGTACCTCACCATACACCTTTGCCGTTGCTCCAGTTGCTGTTTTCAGACAAAAGCTGCTGGTGTTGTGCAGCCATGATTGGCGAACGATGTCCCTTCTGATTATGGAAGCGGTGGCACCTGTATCGATTGTGGCCACATACTTTTTCTGGCCGATATGGGCTACCACTGTCAAGCTCCTATTACATCGTTTGGTCTGTGAAACCTGAATTGTGGTCCTGGGGGCGTCGATTCCAGAAACCAGCTTCTGCCCCGCGAAGTTGGTTCTTACTCGTTTTCCCGACTAATGGCTTTGTGAGGTTTCATCCGCCAATTGTTCAGATGCCTCGTTGTTTCGACTCCTAGTTCTGCAATGTGGACAACTGCCCTGTCTACGTTCAGCTCTGCACTGTCGTTGAAGATGTCCAATTTTGTTGCAGTTCCAGCAACGGATCGGTTCCCTGCGAGCACTGTCTTCTACATCTGTTCTCTGGCATGAGCATTCGACGGATGTTATTTCCCTCACGCGGTGGAATCCTTGAGATGCTTAATCAGCAGCTTTCATAGTTAAGGCAAATGCCAGTGCCTCAGGAAGAGTTCTCTTTCCAGCCATTCGTGGAGCCATCTGCAGTTGTCTGTGTGTGTTTTGAACTGGAGTTTGTTGTCCAGAATTACTCCAAGGTATTTAACCGCTGCTTTAGACCTGATTATTTGGTTACCAACCTGAAGGTTGGCAAACTCTACAGTTTTCCGACTGGTTATGAGGACAGCTTCTGTCTTATGGTCGGCTAGTTCCAGTCCAGCGACTGCTAGCCATTCCTTTATTCGGACAATTGCTTCATTTGTAGCCGATTCAACTGCACGAATCTTCTTAGCAACTGTCACGACGGCAATGTCGTCAGCGAATCCAATTACCGTAACTCCCCCAGGCAACGCTAATCGTAGGACTCCATCGTACATGATGTTCCACAGTAACGGTCCTAGGACAGATCCCTGTGGAACTCCTGCAGTGACGTTCTAGTATTTTACCCCTTCGTCTGTATGGTATCTCAACTTCCTGTTGTTAAAATAATTCATCAATATACGCAGCAAGTAATACGGTGTATCCATTCTAGCAAGTGATCTTCTAATGAACGTCCAGTTCGCAGAGTTAAACGCGTTTTTAACGTCCAATGTTACTACTGCACAATACTTTGTGCCGTATAGCCACCTTTCCCCTTCGATAGCACCTTTTGCGATATCAACTACAGCCCTTATGGCATCAACAGTAGAACGCATTTTTCTGAACCCAAATTGACGGTCTGAGAGAGCTCCTTTCTCGTCTGCAACTGCGAGTAATCTATTATAGATTATCTTCTCGAGGATCTTTCCCATTGTGTCCAGTAGGCAAATTGGGCGATAGGACGATGGTTCTCCTGGAGGCTTCTTTCCTTTTGGTAGCAGGACCAAATGTTGCATTTTCCATTTTTCAGGAAAGGTTCTTTCTTCAAGGCACCTCTGCATAGTCGTAATGAAGAGGTCTGGTCTCTTTTTTATGGCCGCCTTTACTGCCTTACTCTCTTACGGTATTGCACATAGTAGCTGGTATATGGGGGAAAAGGTGTTCTACTATGGATCTCTTCGTTCCATTTTGGACCCGTAAGTTTTGGGGGCAGGGCTGGTTTCTTTGAATTCATTTCCATTATTACAACTTGGTGGTCGCTGTGTGAGTATTCCTCACTAACCCTCCACTTTATGGTTCTCAGGATGGAGTTGCTCACAAAGGTGATATCAATGATAGAGCCTATTCCAGCCTTCCGATAGGTATTTGCACGACCCTTGTTAGCAATACCTATCGATAGGGGAGCGAATGTTTCCAGTAGGGCTTGTTGGTGAATCCCATTTATTTTTGCACGCACGAAGCCTTCTGTTTGGTCGTTTATTTCTTGGAAGGCATATCTTCCACCTATCCATATTGCCACCTGTTTTGCCCTATCGCAAATCTAATTATTATTCCCTTCGGGGCATTTATAGGGTTCGCTTATCATGATGAGGTCCACCCTTTCGTCCTTGGCAGTTTGTGCTAGGATGTCCTGGGCTATTCTGCAGTGATTTAGATTTATCTGTAATATCTTCATGGGCGCAGGCGCAGTGGCTTAGTGGTTAGTGTGTTGGACTACTAAGCGAGGGGTCTCAGGTTCGAATCTCGTAAAAACCCAAATTCCAACTTAGGGTTTTTTCCACTGCGCCGCCTCTCGCGAACGTCTGACAAACATCCGAGAGTATAACTGTCTTAAGAGCTTCTCAATTAGCCGTTTGGAATCGGCATAAAATTGTAGATCCCTTCCATTCGTTCCAAAAAAAATGAAACTCACACAAAAACGAATGGTTGTGAGAAGCTAGGCCTTGGGTCTCTACAGACCTGTTGCGCCAACTATATATATATATCTTCATGGTCTTTTACTTGTAATAGCTCTCCGGAAGACTGGGCATCTGGCACTGCCAGCTACATGTTTCGCGTCGTTTGGATGGCCTTTCTTGCAGAACATGCAGGATGGTGCCTTGTCGCAGTTCTTCGCTACGTGGCCTTCTGTTCCACATCTCCTACAAAACTTGGAGCGGTCTTCATCGCTTTTGCATTGCAAAAAAAAGTCTGGAATGGTTAAATCGGGCGATCTTGCGGGCCAGTGCAAATAGCCAAAACGAGATATGAGGCGACCCGGGAAAGCCGCCTTCAGAATATCGGTTGTGACTCGCGCAGTGTGTGCCGTAGCTCCATCCTGTCATGTGTCCTATCACATGTCCTCCAGTCCTAATTCGTCCAATTGCGGCAGAAAAAACTCGGTTAACATGACCCTATAGCGCGCACCATCCACTGTTGTCGTTTGACCAGCGGCGTTCTCGAAAAAAATGGCCCGATGACTCCTCCAGCGTGAACAGCGCACCATGCAGTAACTTTGAGCGGGTGTAATGGCTCCTAATGCGTTACTCGTGGATTTTCGGTGCCCCAGAAGCAATAGTTTTGCTTGTTCACGTATCCGCTGAGGTGGAAATGAGCCTCTTCGCTCATTACGATATTGGTCGAAAAATCGTCCACTTGTTCACTTTTATTCTACATCTGTCTAGTCCGAAACGATTTGACATTGGCGGCCATTTGCAAAAATAAGAGCATCTTCCAATAGGAACAAAGAAATGGTTCTTTCATTTGAGTTTCATTTATTTGCTTTATATTTTGTATTCTTCGAACTATATTTCGAAAACAACCAAGTCTTTTGCTCTACCACACCGGCGCATACTTTAAGATACTGTTCCAATTCTTCCTACTCGTTCGCAGACATTTTGTTATCCAATACCTATATGGTTTGAAATTTCACTCCAAAGTTCATCGACTATAGGAGTTTTTCTTTTCTAGTTCAGAGCTTAGATGTTTTCTGCTTTTCCTGTTTTTTTTTTCTATCAAATGTGACTGGAAGTGTGCTTGTACATGTGTAATTAGCTATTTCCTCAGCTTGCTCAGTCAATTTATTCTGAGCTCATAGAGCGCTCTGATCATGCTCTGAACTAAAAAAAGAAACACAGATTTGAGCTCTGATGTTTCTGAGCTAAAAAAGAAACACGAAACGGCTTATGTTTGGTTCCTACACACTGTTGGGTATGTGTGCACTTTCACTGAAAATTTCACTTGCATCTAAAAGAGGCCTTATTCTTTCCTACCTATCCATTTATGAATTAAATGCCCAATTCCATGTCAATCAATGACAACAAAGAAAACAAACATTAAAGAAAAAAAAAAAACAATTTCCATACATTTTTTGATTTTTTAGGTGTCAGAGTTTAGGAGTTTTTCGTTTTTAGTTCAGACCAGAACCTGAACTGTTATATAAAATGTTCCTATTTCTTTTTTAGCTCAGACACATCAGAGCTCAAATTTGTGTTTCTTTTTTCGTTCAGAGCATGATCAGAGCGCGCTCTATGAGCTCAGAATAAATTGACCGAGCAGTTTGAGGAAAAAGCTGATTTATACAAATTCTCCAACCCAAAGAAAATGGAATTTTCAGAAATCCCCACCATCAACTGCTGAAAGTATGCAATTTCTGTTTATCATAGTTGTCCAACTTTTTCGGTTGAAATTTAAAATCCGTTGTTACCAGGTTCAATACGAATCCAACAAAAAACCCGATGCAAATCGGATGATGTTCAGTGGAGTTATGCACGATCAAACCAACACCAATTCATTTTTCTGTATATAAGATGAAATATTTTAAATGCGAGTAGCTTTCACTTATTTATTTTCTGAAATAGTAACTGGGTCTTACTAATAACCATTTTTAACCTTCACACTTAATATTTTATAGGTCACAATGGGTAATGTTATATGTAAAATTTCGCAATTGTGAGTTCGTAAAATATAGACTTGACACTAAATATGATTATAAGTACAGCACAATATGTTTAAATAAATCTCACAATTTCGATAAATATATTAGTTTTGTAATTAATTCTGAAATTGTCGGCGTTTGATGGTACGATGTTTATCAAACCGCAATTCCATTTCTTCTAAAACTTTTGGAGTATAACGTACAACTAGCTTTACTGAGTTTGCTGCCTGCTTTAAAAGTTCAACAGCTTTTTCATGATTTTCTCCTTCTACGGACTGAAACGAAAAATTAAAAAATTCCAATTACACATAATTTAAATGAAAATATATTTAATTTATCATGCGATACTAAAAACCAGAAGTACAACTAAAGTATTATTTTTTTTATATTTATTTTGTTAGTTAATTTTATTAGGGCTTTGTTAATTAAATATTAGCATAAACGGTTATGCCGAATTTATTGTGTAGCCAGTCAAAATAGCTGACATACATTTTGCGTGTCTAAACCATTGGACACAAATTCAGTCACGCAATACTCGATCACGGATGCCGAAAATCAAACCCTGATCGGAGCTCTCATTGCGTTCGAAGTATCCGTTTCGAAACAAAATATATGAAGCATATAAACGCGTTCATTTTACATTGAAATATTCCGCAGCAATTAGTTGTCGGAGAGCTAGTGGTACAACGCGTACAAATCGGAGAAAAATCCGTTCCGAACGGATACCTCGATAGTAGTTATTATTCGTTAACTAGAAAAGAGCTCTCTGCTGCAAATTTATACTTCATGTGTAAGGATTTTTACATCCAGTTACCCACAAACCATCTGGCCTATGGAAAGCAGTTCTACAATTTCGGAAAAGAAAGTCAAACGGATTTATCAATTTAGGAATGACAAAACGTAATGCACGTTTTAAACTATAATAAAATTGTGTTAGGCGTTTGCGATATGTTGCATCCGTTGAAACTTTAAAAATGTTTACAATTGATTAATAAAGTCCTGTAAAAAAATAACGGCTTTAGAAAACTTTCTAAAAGTTCAATGAAGTTAGCTCGAAAAAAGTTCCATATAATACAGTTCGCATAAATTAAAGATATTTTCATATTAAAAAATGTCCATTCTACCACTCCATTGACAGATAACAATTGATCGCCTCTCTTTAAGCCGCCATGCCTATCGGCAACTCCACCAGGAATTATTCGCGAAATATAGATCGGTGAACTTTGTTCCTTTCCACCCATGACATTGAATCCCAGACCTTAAAAATGATAAATTGAACAGGCTTATAATCGTATTGTTGTGTGTTGACAAATATCACCTTCTTCAGTTTTAGGAAGCTCAACCACTCTGGGGTGAGCATGACCCTCACTTGCAGCAAATGCAGCCACTGTAGCTTTTGCAGTTGCAGATGCACGAATATCTTGAGATCCTCTCATATCAACTGTCTCAAAGACATGCTCATAAACCTCTCTTACAGCGCTAAGAAAATCGCTTTGTAGAACCTTTTGAAGTGCTGCTAATTTTGTTGTTGGGAAATCTCCACATGCTTGTAACTTTTCTATTAGGTCAATCGATTTTTTGATATCTAAAAAAAAGTTTGAAAGTAAGTTTATTTTTATATAAATACTTTTTTTTTTATATCAAGCCAAACTTGGTGCAAATACATTAAGCGAATTCGATTGAGTGAAGGGAGAGGGTAAGTCGGGTTTAATATTATTGTACATTTTTGAATCTCAAATGTATTATAAAATGGAAATGAAATACAAATTGAACATTCGAACATTTACACTTGAAATGATCGTTTGAATTTTCCGAGAAATCGATAACCAGACGATGTTTCGCGGTTAATGAGATTTAACCAGTGATTTTCTGTAATTTCGTATGTTCGAGATTTTTTTAAGACTATGTATGTATTCATTTTGAATATAAATAAAAGAACGAACGAATATATAACACAAAATGGAGTGAACTGATAAAATCATTCACATCGGATTAGTTAACGTTTTCAACGGACACATATATAGAATACACTACACGCTAGTCAGTTGAAGGTGGGAGTACCTACAGGTTCCTTACAAAATACAAATTTTATTGGTTTAATTGATTTTGGCTTTGTTTCTGTTTTGTTTTCCAAATATTGTCCAGATATTGTCTCAAAAAAACAAAGTTTCGTTCTTCAGTTCTTAAAAAATTCCTGTATTATTGGATTTTGAGATTATTTTTTGTGTTAAGTAAGATAACTAAAAATAAATACATTAATAAATAATCTACCTAAACAAATAACTTATCAAAAACGAAGTACCCGAAATACAAAAAAAGAAAATATCAACCAACTGGAAAAATGGAACGATTTGTTGGAAAGCTATGGTTTGGTGAGCGAAGTGAAAAAAAACTCTCGATAAACACTCATTGGTTATTATTGATTTATAATCATTAATTAACCTAAATCTATGGTAAAGCTATGTTCACAAGATTGCTAGATCTGCCAATATTGTCAGGTCTACAAATGATCTAGCAATGAGTTGCAAGTGATCTGACAATAGCGAACTTGGTTGCCAGGTTTTGTCCCAAACTCGTGACAATTTCATTTGCAGATGGTTTGCCTACAAATAATTTTTCAGGCAACGTTGCCCGTTAGAATATTTCCAGTTCCAGCGGTTGGCAGATGTTTGTTTACAAAATATTTTCAGATCCGTTTGCAGGTATTGTCAGACAAATTAATTATTGTTTTTCATTCGGTGGGTGGTGAAGATTGAGAAGCACGTAATAATAGAACAACAAAAATTGAAATGGAACAAAAAGATGCAATTGCGATTGTTTTGGCCACTTGCGTATTCGAGAGTAGCGAAGATGAAGAATTGCCACACAAATTTCGGCGTGTATGGACGAAGGATTGGGTGGCCTGCCGAAGCAGATGTGCAAAATGTGTGAATTCTAAAAGGATCTAGAAATATTTATGATCCTTTCTAATCACTTTTTGTTTTAGGTATATTTTGTTTTTCCATTTTATGATGCTTGTTTAAGTTTCTGAAAATGATTATGATCCTTCTTAATTACTTTTTCCAAAATTTCACTTCAAACATAAATCCAAATGCTACATCAAAGAAACTGTGGGCTGGTTAAGGCACGGTAATTATATACCACACTTAATAAAATTTATAAACTGCGATACAGCTTAAAATCACGGAATATTTCGCAAACACTTGGGGTCCATCTACTCAAGCGACGCAAACTTTTCCGATTAGTTTCTACGTATGAAAAACATTGCGACTACAAGGACACTCCAATATATAAAAAAAAAACCATCTGCAAAGATGTTTGAGACCCCTATCAACGCTCCGTCAATTTTAAAGCAACGACTTTTGTTACTATATAATGATATTTTTTCCCGCGGTGTTATACCACAAATGTGGAACACTGCAAATGTTATCAAAGTTTACCTTTCCCAAAGGTTCAATTCTCGCGGTTATGTTGTACACCTTGTTCGAAGATTTGCGTGAAGTGATTTATTAATTTGTAGTAAATAAACGTAGATTCTTCAGAAATCATAATTCTGTTGGAAATAGGATAGCTTTTACAATTGAAGAACTTAACTTTATTTGATGAATTCAAAAAGACAGAGAAAGTGTAAAAAGTTATATAAGGATAAGTAGAAGGCAGTATAATTCTAATGGTTAGATATGTTAGATGGCGTACTAATAAAAAACTTAAAACTTAAGAAGCTACAGGTGGAAGCACTATTAAAGAAACGACTCCTGGGAATTTATTAGTGGCGAAAAGGTAATTCCAAAGTTGGAGGTAGGAAAAGCGGCCTCAGAAACCGCTCTTAAAACGTGCAAGTCAAGAACTGTCTCACATCTAATGCATGAAATTTACCAATCAAAAGGACCCACACGAAAAGCCACTCTTTAGAAAAATCGAGCCTTTTATCGAGGATGTTCCTCTATAGTCTACCTAAAAGTGTTGACAACTTTCGATGTGCGATCGAATCCAGAGATCAGTTACCAAATTCAGAAGTATTAAAAATCAAGGTCGTCGAAGAATATCATGTCAGAAAATGCAGAGATAAAGATTCATATCAAGACGCAACGTATGTACAAAAGCCAATAGCAAACCACGAACATGGAACGTCATATTATAGAAATTCTCAAAACAAGTTTCACCGTAAATTGTTACAACTGCAGAGACATCGGACACAAAGCGTCCGAATGTAGACAAAGAGATATAAATCATTCAGGCGAACGGAATTCTCTAAAGTGTGCGCGGAGGAAGACGATCATTTAAGATCAACAACGGAATTTGCTTTGAAACACTCAACTGAGAATAATGACGGTAGTTTCTTAATGATAATGTTTCCACTGAGGATCTTCTCAATTCTTCTGGACTTAGTATTTCTCTGAAGAAGAAATTCTAATTCTATATAAATATAGATGAGCATTCGCATATGATGTGTTCAGCTATTTCATCTTCCTCGGGACTTATGTGGCACTCCGGGCAGTTGACTAGATGCATTTTGTTTGGGTCGATTGCCCTTGTGGCCTGTCATCGGGATTTCTTCCCAATAATTGACACACATATTGTATTCCCAGTTTTTTATGGCCGAATTAACAGCTGGTTTAAAACTACGCAGAACGGTCATATAAAAGTAGTTTCTGAGCCTTTTCTGGCCAGTTCGTCAGCACCATGTTTAGTTTTTGTTTTCTGGGGTCTAAAAACCTGCTCCATAGGAGATCACAGCTAAGATTTTTTTTTGTTTGAGCCTCACATGTTTGGAGTATGCTTCCATAATACGAAAACCAAAATCAAGTTCACCTCACCATGCGAGGCATAGATAAAGCATACTGAGACCACCAACTTCGGCCGATTTTCCGTTACTTGCCTACAAGCTTGTGCGCTAGTATTGTTACACAGAAATTCGTATTAACTAATGTCACGTAACTTTAAAAAAATCCGGCTCACCAACACACTCGCACCTAACATATGCCACTTCCGCCGTGCGCAGAGTTGCTGGCAGCGTTCAAATATCCATTAAATTTGAAATTGTTCGTTACGTGTGAAAAGTATTTTTTTATAAGAATAAGTGTACAATAAGTGTATTTGTGAAAAATGGACATATTGAGCAAATTTTCTTCAGTTACTTGAGAAAAGTTTACACATGAAATCGAAGTTAACGATATTCAAAAGCGGAAAATACGCAACCATGTTTGTCCTTATATGTTTCTAGTATATAGAACATCTCCTTTAGATAGTTTTATCAACCAAACAAATAAAATTATTCGCCTTTTAAAAATAAATAATAAATAACCAGTATTCAGTAATGTGGTATTCCCGAACTATATCACATTCCCCCAAGGTTTCCCGCGAGTGCAGACACCTTGGCGAATGGCGTCACCTTGACGTCGGTGAGGGAGCTTAAGCCAACTCACGTGAGCCTATTGACGGGATCAACACCATCAGCCATCGGAGTGCTTTATTGTATACCGGTCACTGGTGGAGTTGCTTCTGGCGAAAGGTGATGAGGGTTGGTGAACTAAGTCTGCCACCCATAATCCGAGAGAGTTATGAGACCCATGCTTATCGGATATGGTTTGCAGTCAGGGGTAACCGACTGTATTATTACGGAGCCTCTCTGATACCGGGCCGCCTCAGGGAGTATCTTTGGCCTTACCACGTTATACGGGGCTCTGACGTGGCGGACGACCCTTTCCCTCGTTACTCGTGGGACATGAAACCAAAAAACAAAAATAAACAAAAACAAAAAAACGAACTAAACAGACTGCGGGGTGACCCCGCGTCTGGATTGGTTACCCACGTGGAGCAAAGGCTCTGCGATAATTTGTATAGCTGTCAGCCTGGAACAATCCGAGGAAGCAGTGTTAGGCAAGTGCAACCAAGCACCAGCCAAAACACTGCCAAATCTAACATTCCGGTGTCGACACCTATGTTGGCTAAACGCCTTGAAGCTGCCAGACTGGGAAGCGGGAGCCAAGCTCTAGCCTCTCAACCTTTGGCCAAGGCTGTAGTGGGAAGTACGGAGACGGCAACGAGCCAAGCTCGTATACCTGAACCTACACAACCTGCAGCAGCTGCGGCTAAAAGGAAAGGGCGCCTATGCCCACCGATGCCACCACCGGGCTAGCCTGGAGGTAAGGACGACCCTCTTCGGAGGGGGCGGAGCGGTGCAGGCACTAGATGGTACCTTCGCGACCTTGAAAAGGGCTTTGCACCTGAGGAGGTAAGGAAGAAGGCCGAAGAACACAAGGCTAAGCCGGGTTCTGGTCCGACACCCGCGGCAAAGAGGTGCAGCAGCACCATCTCACCTTCTGTAGGTAATGCGCAGTAGAAGCCATAGGTAGTTGAGAACTGGAGAGATCGCGGATAAAGCCTGCTAAGCATGCTGCTGTCTCACACGGCAAAAGCTATGCAGCGGCTGCAAAAGCAGCTGCAGCTGGTGGAAGTCGTGCCATGACGGTGACGGCCGAGCAGGTGGCGGTTCTCCTCTGCGATTATCCAAGGGAAATGCTGAACACCGACGAGCTCAAGGATCTAGAGAATGCTCTAGTGGATGAAATGGCCCGTGGATGGGAGCATAAGCTCAAGTTCAAGGGCATACATTTCAGGACGGGGATGCTACTGGTTCACTGCGAGACTCCACAGACTGTGGATTGGCTGAAGACAGTGGCACCCAAACTGAGTAATTGGAAGGGAGTGGGCCTTACTGCAATGTGTGGGAAGGAAATACCACGCGCCCATTCAACAACAATTTACTTCCCACGAAGTGCTGACCAGGAGCACCAAACCACATTGGCACTCCTCGAAGCGCAGAACGATGGCCTGAACATCAAAGCGTGGAAGATTTTGAATGGTCGGAAAGAGGGAACCGGGCAAGTACTGGGCCTCGGTATCGACCAGCAGTCCAATGATACAATAAGGGCTCAAAACAATTCCCTCAGCTACAGGTTCGGCAGGGTTGCAGTGTCTGGACTCAAGAAGTCGGAGGAGAGTGTGGAGCAAACGACCCCCTCGAATCCAACTTCGGAGAGGACTGAAGCAGCAGTGGAGCATCCTGTTCAAAATTTTGTTGTAACTGTTTCGCTACCCCCTCATTGCACCCATAAGATGCAACCTTTGGATAGGACATTCATGGGCCCTTTTAAAAAGTATTATAATGAAGAAATCAGCCGATTCATGAGAGATGCTGGGCGAAAAGGGGCCTTGGGTGACATAGCTCAGTTATTTAAAAATGCTTATCTTAAAGTACAAAGTGGACAGGTTGCAGTAAGCGGGTTCAAATGCAGCAGAATTTTCCCTTTCTATACCTATTATATATTTTCCGATGCTGATTTTCTACCGAGTGAACCTGTGCCATTATCAGGAGTTGATGTTGAAAATCAAAACATGAATCACAATTTGATGCAGCCTCCGAGCTTGGAAGTTAGATTGGATAATGAATTCAATCTTAGTGAAATGCGGAGTATTGTAGCAGAAGTAAATAGCCAAAGCACATCCACTCTGATTTTGAGCCAAACTGAAACCCATTTTACTCCTTGGGAAATTTCTCCTCCTCCGAAATTTAAAAGGGTCGCCACCACAAACAGTGGAAGAAAAACGAAAACAATGATCTCCCCCACACTAAAAATGGCCCAGGCAAACATCCACCATGCGGCATCAGCCGTAATAGCACGGATGTTCACAAACAATGGACTGGGCATTGTACTCATTCAGGAGCCATGGATCCTGAGAGCAGAAGTCAAAGGACTCGCATGTCAGAATGCAAAAGTAATTTGGGACACTCGTGTACGCAACCCCAGGGCTTGCATTCTTATTAACAAAAAACTAAGTTTTGTTCTACTTTCAGAATATGCCACGCGAGACATGGTGCCACTACAGGTAACTCTGGAACTCGAAGGAGTGTACCGCATCATCATCATCGCATCAGCTTACTGCGCTGGGGACGAACCAGCAGTATCAATGGCACTACAACGCCTTGTGAAGCATGCAAGCAAGCTCCAACTGCCGTTGCTGATAGGATGTGATGCTAATGCTCACAATACCATTTGGGGGAGTACCGACACTAATACTAGAGGTGAGTCATTATTAGAATTCTTTTTAAGCTCTTCTCTTGATATTTATAATGAAGGTAGACCTCACACTAGGCAGCCGTAGTATGAGTAGATTTGTTAGGGACTGGAGAGTATCTAGTGAGCCATCTATGTCTGATCATCGGATCATAACCTTTGATTTAGACAACACTTGTATCACAAGTAACCCAGTTAGAAACCCAAGAAAGACAAACTGGGATCTCTTTGAATCATCCCTTGAGAATAATTTAGAGCAGGTACATACTAGGAGAGCTCCAGCTCAGCATTTAGAATTGGAACACAGTAGAGGGCCATCACAGGTGCGTTCGAAACTAGCTGTCCAATGAGTAGAAGTGCAGAGAAGAATAAGGTTCCATGGTGGAGCAAGACTTCGGGCGAAAACGCGTAAACTGTTTAACACAGCAAAAAGTACTGGAGACTGGCAGAGCTACAGCATGGCACTGACTTCATACAACAAGGAAATAAGGAAAGCAAAACGGGAAAGCTTTAGGAGACAATTGTGCAATTGTGCATACCCCTGTTGCGGCCAGAGTGCATAAGGCACTTGCAAAAACAGAAGGAATATCGATGTCTCTCAGAAAACCGGATGGCAGCTTTACAGAAAATGAGCAACAGAGGGCACGACTTCTATTAGAAACTCATTTTCCTGGTAGTCATCCGAGCACAGAAAATAGGAACATGACCAATATTCAAAAACCTCGGAAAGAGGATTGGAAAAAAGCAACCCAAATCTTCTCCAGAGGGCGACTAAAATGGGTAATTGACTCCTTTCAGCCGTTTAAATCACCGGGGGTGGATGGAATTACGCCAGTCCTACTACAAAAAGGGCAGGATAAATTGCTTCCACATTTGGCAAGAACTTTTAAAAGCAGTCTGGCACTGGGCTACATACCAAACCAGTGGAGACGAGCGAAGATAGTGTTCATTCCGAAAGTGGGAAAAAAGAAGTCCTATAGACCAATCAGCCTCACTTCTTTTCTTCTTAAAATGATGGAAAAGGCTGTGGACAACTACCTAAGAGAAGATGTACTAAGAATATCGCCTCTTCATCATCGTCAGCATGCCTACAGAGCGGGTAGATCAACGGAGACTGCTCTGCATCAGCTAACTGAGATTATTGAAAATTTTCGTGAAGCGAAAGAGATACAGGTTCCGCCGAATAACTTCTTTTTTATTTGAAAGTACAATCCTTCCGGTTAATAATGGAAAATAATTTCATTCAAATGGCTGCCTCGGCTGGCCATGCAGTAGCCTACACGATCGGTCCAATTTTTAAGCACATTATCGATTGTGTGCAGCTGTATTTCACCAATGGCTTCACGAATATTGTCCTTTAAAGCGTCAATTGTCTCTGGCTTGTCGGCGTAACACTTATCTTTTACGGCACCCCACAAATAATAGTCCAACGGTGTCAAATCGAAGCGACATCAGCTGATAATGCGATCTTCAAAAACAGGGCGCAAAACAACGAGTGTAGCTTCGGCTGTGTGGCACGTAGCGCCCTGCTGTTGAAACCAAATGTTGCCAATATCCTCCTTGGCGTCATACCAAGGTCTTTATGCAAAATTCGTCTCAATGATGTCTCCGAAATGTTCAATTGTTGAGAACGACGGTGAATTGATGTTGATGGCGCTTCACGCACACTTTTGCCACAGTAGCAATTTTCTCGGGTGTACGCACGGTTTTTGGCTTTTCACGCTTTGGTTTATCGATGAGGATACCAGTTTCTTTCACTTTTTTCACTTGGGTCTGGAAGTAACACCAGTTGGCTCCGTCAGAGGAGGTGAGTGGAGGGTTATTTTGCTAACGACTGGGAAGTGGTAGCTTCTGTGAAGATCTGTTAGTAATGCCCATTTTGTTTTGGGTATGAGTTGGGGGGATGAAAATGTCAGATCAATGTGCGTGAACGTTTTATGGTAAGAAAATTGGGTTGGCTGTCCGTTGTTCAGGACTATTAAGTTAGAGGTTATTAAAAAAATTCTCTGCTGCCTTTTCTCTTTTATTTCTGTCTGGAGAGCCCCATAACTGGCTCCATGCGTTAAAGTCACCGGTGAGGAGAATGGGGGTGTTGAAGTGCTTTACAATGTTGTGTAAGTCTAGTGGTGTAAAACCCTGCTCAGGGAGGATGTAAACGGAAATAATTGTTAGTTTTATTTTCATTATAATTTCAAGTGCGATGACTGGGAAAGGAGAAGAAGTTCAACCGTTGAACCGATGTTCTTTATGTGGAATTGATTTGTGGACCAGTAGGCCTACACTTTGTTTCGCGGTTCCATTCGTATGGATATTATGGAAATATGATCGATACCTTTTGAGAGGGAGGGAGGTAATGGAAGCGGGTAAATGGGTTTCTTGGAGGGAGATGACTGACAGAGATTTTTCATGTAACAGTGTCTGTAGTTCGTGTAGATTGTTTTAGTAGCCTTTGAGGTTCCATTCAAGCAATGTTTTATTTGGTTTTAAGGGAGCGGGGGACTTATACACATTTCTGTGTGTACTGTGAAAAGTTGTGAGAAAGAGGGATGGTGGTCAGAATCCCCGCGCCCAATCGTCGGATCATGCCGGCTTATGGTGGGGCCAGCATGATCCCGCAGCGGAGCGCCGGGATTGCAGGTTGGTGTGATTGTTTTGTTAATTGGGGTCATCTTCATCGATTCGAGGGACAGTAAGGTAATAATTGTTGTTTCTGATTAGAGATTGGGTTACAGTGGAGATTGGGGAGGGAAATGGTTTTGTGTTGGAGTTTGTTGGCGATTTAGGTTTTGCATAATTATTTATTTGAGTGAACATGATATCTTTGGGAGTGTATGTATAGATCGATATGTCTACAGTTACTTATGAGACGAGGGGCGGGGCATCGTGTGGCTTAACCGGCGTACTGGTGCCGTTTGTAGCAATGAATGTTTGCGAAGATGGTTGGATTGATTTGTTTTGCTCTGTGTGAGATTTGATAGCAGCGTTTTTGTGTTGAGGGTGAGGAAGAAAGGCCTGAAGAGAGCGGGGGTGGGTTTATAGAATCTGTAGTATTTTGTTTGGAGGCAGGATCATGAGAAGTATTTGAAAGTTGGTAGATCAAGATGTTTGTTTGTTTGATGCATACTGGGTATATGAGGCAGAGATAGGATTTTCGTCTTTGAATATTTGTTTAGCTACATTTCTTTAATTTTTTAATTTTTAATATCTCCTTTGTATGCAAATACCGCTTACATTTTTTGGAGGACGTTGGAATCAATCGATAGTGAACAGTACTAAAACGGTGGTGCGTTGGACACCGTCTTCGAATTTAGTAAATTTGAAAACACTCGTTACATTTTGCTGGGACATTTCTTTTTCCATCACGTTAATTAGACACGGTGCATATACGGTGCCTTTGTAGGAGTTAAGGTTATCATGTAGCTTCACCACAATCGGACAAAGATTGGAGAGCATTTTCTTTGAGAAAAATGTCGGCAATTTTTTGCAATTTCACCAAAATAAGTAAGTTTCCATCCCGGATTTGGGATATGTAATCGTATGAGGTACTTATGCTGTCAATGGCTTTCTTTAAAAGAAAAACGCTATATGTATTATGAAAGTGGTTTTTCTGCACTTGCTGGGGTGATAATCGGTGTTAAATCGGAGATTTTTGGAGTTGGATTCCGGGAGGATTTTTCTGCTTCACATGGTGTGTAGTTGATTTTCTTTCGTTTTTTATTACTGGGCTCCGCGGGTGGGTCTTCGCTAAGACCGCTGAAGCGGTTGCCCGAAAGCACACGTAGCCCGGAGGCTACTTGCTATTTTCGCACTCGGTTTTTTCTTTTGATATTACGGCAAAACGGTGAGAAAAGAAACAACAACCGTGTCGGCTAACATAGTAGCGGGAAACAGATAAAGCGAGTAGAGAGAGAAGTTTGACAACGATCTATATAGCTCGGCGATTAGTCGATGACTGGAGAAAAAATAATTTCACTACAAACAACAACAAACGATTTCGATTGCAACTGGCTAGTTTTTATTTCAAAAAGCCAAAAGTGCGGGCTTTTAGGCTTTTTATGGTTCTTACTTTCTAACAGTTGAACTACATCCGAAAAAGAAAGATCTAGAAACGAATGTCTATCGAACTGTAATTCACATTTTTCATTCTAGAAATAGTGCTGGCTAGCTTCACTTAGGTTATCCTGTGCTGATGTTGTGTAACTCAAGCGATAACTTTTCGCATCGAAAACTTAGGAACAAAACATTCCGCCGTTTATAGCATCTGGAAAATAATGGAGTTCTCCACGCGAAAATGAATTTTCAAGTAGCTTTTAATTTCATGGGAGTTTTGGAAAGATTTTGCTAAGCTGTCAACCTAATGGAAAACAAAACAATAAAAATGTGTTCAAATTTATTTTACAGGTATTTTCAGAGGTACCCAAAGGTGAATGGTTTTATAAATTTTATTACGCTTTGTGCTAAACTAATTCTTGCTAACAAGGATGATGTAGCACAATGAAATTTATTTAAAAGTTGTTGGCAAATATGACAATAAATAGGAGTGTACTTATGATTTTACTGCTGAGGGATGGAAACATTTTTAAAGAGATATTTTGTTTAATTCATGTTAAGAGTTTTATACTTAGAGAGGCCTTCTTTAATTAAAATCTCCGAGCTTAAAGTATTATAGGCAGCGGTTGGCTGTCGACAGAATGGCAACTTGTGCCTATCCTTTTTATCTTATCCTTTTTTTTCATCACAAGCTCTGTGTGTTGTGATAAATTTAGACAGTTGAAATGAATATTTTTTCGCTCTCATAGTTGCAGAACCTGAATACATCACATATTTCCAGGGGTTTCATATCGAAATGTTCCATGTGATACAGTTACAGAACGCATGTGATTGTTTCAATTCACATCGTTTTTGTGATAGATATATCGATGCGATAATTACAAAACATGGTCTCTGTTCTTGTTATATTTAAAAAGTGATTTATTTACGTTACATACCCTACCGCCCATCATGGAACGAAAGGACCCAGGCTTTAATGCAAAAATAAAATTTGTATTTAATAATTTTGTTGATATTCGATTTGGGAATAAAAACAATCACATCTAGTTTCTGCCTACACCCAGGAACAGGAACCACTAATGCTAAGCAATAAGATATATTACTTTTGGATACGTCATGCAGTTGCAGCCAGACAAATGCTAGTCAGTTAGGATGGGCGAATAGCCCCCTCAATCTTCCGAGAATTTGCAGCCAATCGAAGTGAGTATCTTGCTCCGAGATCTAGGTAGGTAATAACTTATTTTGTTGGCCAATTTTTTGACGTTTAACTTCGACTTTCGATTTGCTTGCACTTACATACATGCCAGAATATGAGCCAAAGGCTAAACAAAATACAAAGCGCAACTGACACTCAGCATTACTTTTGTTAAATGAATTTTTACATGCATGTTTGTAAAAAAAAAACTTACCTTGTGCTAATGTGAGTGGTTCACACATTTTGAAAATGTATCGTTGACCTCTTTCTATGGCTTTCGTGATATTGTATGAAACAAGTCGAAACTGAATTATTAAGAGAATAATAATTTTAAAATCCAATTTTCAGTATTGGTTACCTTCTTTCTACTTTCCTATGCACAGAGGGTTTACTTTTTTCGTACCCCTTACTATTTATATTTTTACTATCGAGTATCGACAATTAACTTAGTCCGAAAACTAGAAGTAAATAATACATGAAAAGCATTACATACTTTCCATTCGTTTGACAGAATTTTCCAGAATTACAGCGTCTTACTTACTCATCTTCATATACGGGAAGAGTAACTATTACCATTTTTTCGATTCCTAGTTCCACAGATAAGGGAACTTAAACAAGATAAATAGTTTTCCCGTGGAAAAGTGGAATAGCAGCTTTCCAGCGAAATTCAGTACCTTGTCAGAGATGAATGATTAAAAGAGATGGATATCTTTCGTACGTCTATCCCCCCAAAACCCATTTGTTTACATTGTTACGTGTGATCAACAAAAAAGCATGTTGCTAATGGCCGACCGCGAATCATCTTGTTTTTATGAGCATCGCGGTGTTTAATTATTCTGTGTTTTGTATTGAATTTGTTTGGTTTTTGTGGAGGTTTTGATTAAAATGTAAAAAATTGTGAAATTCACAGTAGAGAATATCGAATTCTTGCATTAAAGTCCAATTCATGAACTCACATATATTTACTAGGATAGAAATAAGCAAGTGTGTGTGACTTCATGAATTTTTCTGGAAAGCTTCATGAATTTTTGTGGAAAACAGCTTGTAGGCAGCCGCCCTTCCACTGGAAAGTTATATATCTCTGTATTCCATTATCTTTGCCCTTGTTCAAAGCAGGCAGGCGCATGACCTTGTTCAAAGCAGGCAGGCGCAGTGGCTTAGTGGTTAGTGTGTTGGACTACTAAGCGAGGGACTCAGGTTCGAATCCCGCAAAAACCCAAATTCCCACTTAGGGTTTTTTCCACTGCGCCGCCTCTCGCGAACGTCTGACAAACATCCGAGAGTATAACTGTCTTAAGAGCTTCTCAAATTAGCCGTTTGGAATCGGCATAAAATTGTAGATCCCTTCCATTCGTTCCAAAAATGAAACTCACACAAAACGAATGGTTGTGAGAAGCTAGGCCTTGGGTCTCTACAGACCTGTTGCGCCAACTATATATATTGTTCAAAGCAGGGAGAATGATTAAAAGAGATGGATATCTTTCGTACGTCTATCCCCCCAAAACCCACTTGTTTACATCGTTGTTTTTGTAATTTCAATTTTCAACCCCCGTCTGTGAATACATGTGATCAACAAAAAAGCATGTTGCTAATGGCCGACCGCGAATCATCTTGCTTTTATGAGCATCGCGGTCTTTAATTGTTCTCTGTTTTGTTTTGAATTTGTATGGTTTTTGTGGAAGTTTTAATTAAAATGAAAAAAATTGTGAAATACAGTTGAGAATACTGAATTCTTGCATTAACCCTTTCGATCCGGATGTGTATCGAGGCTAAGAAAACTTCGGTCTTAGGTTTCCCCTTTTAAAAAAAAAAAAATTAAATTGATTTCCATCCCAATTTTAAATTTGCATATAGGGGGGCGTGGTGGGGGCGTGGGACATATATGTCCCATCCGTATTCAAATATATCCCAAACAGATTCATTTAGAAACCTAAATGGGACATATAGATCCCAACAAAGAATACTGATGGGACACATATGTCCCGAACAACTAAAAATGCGCGAAAAATGTAAATACTAAATAAAAAAGGACTTACAACTTTCTAAATTATTTCACAATATTCCAAGTATACTATGCTAGAATTTTTTGTCCACACACCTTTTTGACTACTTCTCTAAATAATTTACTCAGTAAAGTCGATTTTACGTCTGACCCCTCGCCTGACCTTTTCCAATAATTACTAAAATTGCGTCACCCAAATGACGAATACACAGTATTTTACCGTTATTAAAAGTATATACTACTGGATGGGACTTCAAAGTCCCATTTACAGTGTATTTTCTTTTACTTAGGAGTATTTATACTTAGCTTGGGACATATATGTCCCACCCGGATCGATAGGGTTAAAGTCCAATTCATGAACTCACATATACTCCAATAGAAATAAGCAAGAGTGTGCGACTTCATGAATTTTTCTGGAAAACAGCTTGTAGGCAGCCGCCTTTCCACTGGAAAGTTATGTATCTCTGTATTCGATTATCTTTGGTTCAGAGATGAATAACTTATGTGGTATTCGTTTGGGCGCTCTCAGAGCACTTTTTTTGCCCTCAGAGCAATTTTTATGTTCGTTTGGTACCAAAAAAAGCAATCTTTTTCAGATTTCAGAGCACTTCTGCGAATCTAGATATTTTCTCAGATTTGCTTCAGATTTACCAATACAAGTGCATTTGAGTTTGACATTTGGTGGAGTTTGTTTACATTTGCGTGAATTTTTTCTACAGCAAAGAAAGGCATTGCATCGGGTGAATCTATTTTCGTAAATTATTTGTTGCAAACATTTAGAAATCAATCGGGACGGAAATTTCGAATGTTTTAATACAAAATTTAACCAGTGAATCGAAAGCGCATATAAGTGTCGAAGACTACACATATTCAAGTCGCACGAATATCAACACAAAAAAAAAGCAAGAGCGTTTTTATGTTCGATTAGGCACAGGAAATCTGAAATCTGAGGGCAAATCTGAAGAAGCCCAAACGAATACCACATTAAAGAGATGGGTATCTTTCGTACGTCTATCCCCCCAAAACCAATTTGTTTTCATTGTTGTTCTTGTAGTTTCAACCAGAAACAATACTGAGACCCCCAACTCGCAATCCTCTTGCCGCTGGCCCCCTCAGTTTTTTTTTGAATTCGCCATTTTGTTTTCCTATCGGTGTTATGTCAATTTAGAATCCGTGTGAGCTTCAACAAAAAAAGCAAAACAAAAAAAATGAGGTGAATTTCTTTTGACAGAAGTCGAGTGACAACTGTCAAAATATGGAAAACAAATTGTAATTTTCCTCCAACAAATTGAAATAATGAAAGTTTTCACGTATTTTAAGTGTTTAGATTAATAATTAAATACATTTATCTTACAGCTAAGGAAGAAGCCGACGTTGAGGTGTTCGCTAACCTTACCATATAAATATAATGGATCGCACTGGAGACAACGATGAATATCAATCGGAATCGATATAAGTAAGCCATACTATTCAATGAATTTGTCTCACTATATATATTTAATTATTAGATATTTCTTCAAGGTTTGTTAAATCACAAGAAGCCCTTGATTTGTCCACGATGCAGGAGAACACACGCCATCAAGAGTGTATGGCCAAAGTCAAGGAAAACGAAACACATATTGAACAGGCGGAAGTTGAACACAAGCGTATCGATCACGAAGAGCGTAGGAAGACCCTGATTGTAAGTTGGATTTGAATTAATATGAACCTGACGACGAATTGCTAACCATTTGTATCCACTTCTAGGAAGAGTTCAAGCAACAACAGTATCGTGCCCAATATCAAGACCAAGTGGCAAGGCGCCGCTATGAGGATCAATTGTCGCAGCAGAAACGTATCCAGGAGGACAATTTCAAAAAGTAAGAATATTGTAAAAGTTGTGTGAATTGATTCTTTAAACGGTAACACTTACTAGGCAAGAGGAAAGTGTAGCACTCCAAGAGGCAATGCGCCGGCAAACCATCGAACACGAGATCGAAATGAAGGAGAAAAACCGTCTTAAACTACTCGAGCACGAGATGAGAACCAAAGCCAGTGTTGACAGGGAGAATCGTGACATCAACAAGAACAGATTTGTCTAAAGGCACTGCTGCTTGTCTGCTAAGGGAGCAACAGGGCGTCACAACTATTTACAAAGTCTTCGATTAGGTCAACACCAGTAATCGTAGTTTGTTGTTGTTCCAAAACATTTTATTATATGTATTGAATATAAAATAATTTACATGTAAAACTATCAGTACGTGTTATAAATATGAAAGATAAAATGATCCGCACTCTATTCTGGTGGAGCCATGTGTGCACTCCAGCCATGGAAACATTTTGTGAAGCGCTTCGACTCCTTGTTCTTCAGAATGAGGAAAAGTTTGCGCGCACTTTCTGGTTGTTTGATAGATGTTGTGTTGATTACCTGGAATAAATGTTAATAAATGCATATTTGTGTAAACTGAAAGAGTTTCTGTCGTCGGTTGTGTGACTTACTTTTGCGGTTTTCTAGTCCAATTTAATTTCGACTTCACTGCATATGAAGCCGAGCCAGAAGAATCCTTGTTCGCCGTTGTCCAGTATCATGATGTCGTCGTCTGCTAAATCGTCTTGGCAGAAGTCATTTTCGGCGACGGTGAAGTAGCCCTTTTCTTTGGAGCATAGGAAAAGTCGGGTGAAGCTCATGTATCAGGGATGGGATTCCCTCGAAATCCAGTTTGTTGTCAATCAAATACCGAAGGCGTATGTTCATCAGCTTCAAGATTGATGAAGGAAGAGCTGTCAGCTGGTTGCGCGACGGATTGAAAATCTTCAGCTTTTGCCAAAACTCGACCCCGGATCATAGTTCGCTTATTTCGTTATCGCTCAAGTTGAGGCGTTCCAAGTTGGGCAAGTTGTACAGGCAATCGGTACCTGGCAAAGAATTTCGCGACAAATCCAATTCGGATAAGTAGAAAGTTGTCAGTGTCAGTGTCAGCTTTCAACCGTGGTGAGCTGTGGCAGTGTTCAGAAGAATAGCTTTTTTTAAAAGAAGTTCAACTCAAATGTGGTGAATAAGTATATTATCTCAGTACATTTTCTTATTAGTTTTTATTATAGCATTCTGTGTTTCTGTTCAACCAAAGTACTCATTCACCATTATTGTTCCATAATAATACCAAAACATACGACTTATAAGTAACATACATGTAGGCTTTGAAATACGAGACACGTAAAAATATAACAAATACACAGACGTATACTTTATTTTAAATTATATTTAGACTAACGGAGAAACTCTTAATTTATACTTAATAACAACAACGATATTAATCTTGGTTTTTATAAATTATAACTAAACTCCAGAAGTATACTAAGCAATGTATGTGATAAACTTATTCTACTCGATTTATGTTAAATGCCTTACAAATGTTCGCTAAAAATGTTTTAATTTGTTTATTATTCTACAGAATTGCTCATCTTCTTTTTATTTCACATAAATATACAATTATTTTATAAAATTAATCACTGTCCACACAAAATTTTGTTGGAACACTTATTTTCAAATTTAACGGATAAACATCTATGAACGCTGATAGTAATGTGGCGTGGAATGAATTGTGGTGAAATGAAAACAAACTAAAATGGTGAAATGAAAACAACCCCCATTAGTCACCAAATAAGTTCCACTTCCAATTGGAAATTGGAATCTGTCAATTCCCCACTAAACTAAATGGGAATTTATCAATTGCTAAAAAGGGGAAAAAGTATGTCAGCCAATTGTAGAACCAATTGGAGTTAGCTAGAAAGTTCTCGAAGAGATGGCAGAGCAGATATAAAAGGAGAGGTTGTAGAACAGGGGACAGTTGATTTTTTATCAGTGATTGGTTAAAGTTCGAGATAGTAATCGGTTGTAAAGATAAATAAGTGCAGAGTAATAAAGTGAAATAAGTGATTAGTTTGAATCGTTGAGGAATTGTTTAAGTAATATTGTTCTAGTACCTAATTAGTGTATAATCCATAAAAGTGTAATAAAAGTGATTCTGACTAGAAAAGTTTAACAGAATAGTATTTTATCTTTTCGAATCCCAGCCCAAATGTAACATTGGTGTCAGAAGTGGGATAAAACTTATTCTGTGCTAAAGCGTGTGTTACAAAGAAACATTAACAAAAAAAAAAAAAAAATTTAATTAAAGTGAATTTTTGAATTTCGAAATTACAAGTGACACAAAAAAAAAAAAAAAAAAAAAAAAATGGGTCGTGTATTGCTACAACTAAGCATACCCCAATTAAAAAGTGAATTAGAAAAGAGGAATCTCTCCACAGCTGGAGGGAAAAGTGACCTCACACTTCGTCTGCAGGAGGCTGTCGAAAATGAGGGAGAAAATTCAAAGACCATGCTTTTTGACGTGGCAGAAGAACAAGTAAGTACAGGCGTTGATATTAGCGCTATGATGGAATTACTTCTTGCCAAGATGGAAGAACAGAAGAATTCTCTAGAAGAACAGAAGAATTCTATGGAATCTAAGTTCGCAGAACAGAAGAATTCTATGGAATCTAAGTTCGCAGAACAGAAGAATTCTCTAGAAGAACAGAAGAATTCTCTAGAAGAACAGAAGAATTCTCTTGAAGAACAGAAAAATTACATTGCCGCCGCACAAAAAGATGCCGTGGAAGAGTTTAAGAATGTTCTAGATTTAAAAATCGTCGCGATTGATGAGAAGTTAAATAAGCATGAAACCAAGTTTGAGGAAATTAATGAATCTCTTCATAGACACGAAACAAACATCGAGAACGTAGTTAAAGAGCTCGAAAAAGTCAAGAAACAGAAGGCTCGCGAATATTCTACTGACTGCCCGAGAAGGAAGGAGATGCAACCACCCGTTTTTGATGGTCAAACATCATGGCCGATCTATAAGAGACAGTTCGAAGCAGCTGCAATGACCAATGGATGGGACGACGAGGATAAGTCGATTGCATTAACGCTCGCATTACGAGGTACAGCTGCAGAATTGCTTCAAACTATCTCAGAAGAAAAACAACGCAACTATGATGCTTTGGTTAAGGCTATTGAGATGCGGTTTGGTGACGACCATATGCAGCAAGTGTATAGAGTGCAACTGCGCAGTAGATTCCAGAAGAGGGGAGAAACACTCCAGCAGCTGCAAGCGGATATAGAACGGCTAGCGCACTTGTCATATCCCAATGCCGGCGAAGATGTCATCAACGAAATGGCTATTAAGGCATTTACACAAGCCATAGAGGACAGACAGCTGCAGATGGCTCTACGAATGGCTGGAAAGAGAACTCTTCCTGAGGCACTGGCATTTGCATTAACTATGAAAGCTGCTTACCAGGCATCTCAAGGATTCCACCGCGTAAGAGAAATAACATCCGTCGAATGCTCATGCCATAGAACAGATGTAGAAGACCGGAACAGTGCTCGCAGGGGACCGATCCGTTGCTGGAACTGCAACAAAATTGGACATCTTCAACGACAGTGCAGAGCTGAACGTAGACAGGGTAGTTGTCCACATTGCAGAACTAGGAGTCGTCACGAGGAGGCATCTGAACAATCGGCGGACGGAACCTCACAAAGCCATCAGTCGGGAAACGAGTAAGAACCAACTTCGCGGGGCAGAAGCTGGTTTCTGGAATCGACGCCCCCATGACCACAATTCAGGTTTCACAGACCAAACGATGTAATAGGAGCCTGACAGTGGAAGCCCATATCGGTCAGAAAAAGTGTGTGGCCACAATCGATACAGGTGCCACCGCTACCATAATCAGAAGGGACATCGTTCGCCAATCATGGCTGCACAACACCAGCAGCTACTGTCTGAAAACAGCAACTGGAGCAACGGCAAAGGTGTATGGTGAGGTACTCTTGACGATAAATCTAGCAGGAATAGTCTTCTCCCATGCATTCTTAGTGGCCGATATATGTGACGAATGCATCATTGGAATCGACTTTATGAAGACGCATGATGTAGTCCTCGACATCGGTTTGCAAGTTCTAAAGTACAGAAACGTCGAGATTCCAATGGTTTACGGGAACGAGAACGTCGCATCTCTAAGAACAGTTGTAAGTGAGGACGAAATTTTACCACCTTCGTCAGAGACACTTATTTGGACAAAGCTGGAAGGTGATCCTGGGAGCCACCGATTCTTCCTAATAAAGCCAGATACAGAAAACTATTACCAGAGCTATATCGTCGGAAAGATGCTTGTTGAACCTAAAAACAACTTGGTTCCCGTTCGTGTCCTCAATGCGGAGCACAGAAGTGTAAAGCTGAAGCAAGGAGAAGTGATCGGAAAGTGCGTACCGATTACTGCGGTCACAAAGTTGTCAAAAGAAAGTCCTGCGAAACCGGTTAGACCTACGGAGATATCGGAAATGAAAAAGAATATACTCGGAGAGTGCGAGCTGGATCAGGAGCAGCGGGCAATGGCAGGGAGTCTAATCAACGAGTTCGCTGATATATTTGCTTCGCAGAGTAGAGAGTATGGCCGAACACATCTCGTACAGCACCGAATTGACACCGGGGATGCAAGACCAATTCGTCAGCCTCCCAGGCGACTACCATTGGCCAAGCAGACGGAGGTTGCAGAAATGGTGTCGACGATGGAAAAGGAGGGACTGATTGAGAGCTCAAAAAGTCCGTGGGCATCACCGGTCGTCCTGGTCAAAAAGAAAGACGGAAGTACGAGATTCTGCGTGGACTATCGCCAACTAAACAACGTCACTAAGAAGGATAGCTACCCCCTGCCACGATACCCTGGACACACTATCCGGGGCCAAATGGTTTTCGACTCTTGATCTGAAGAGTGGCTACTGGCAAGTACAGATCCATCCAGAAGACCGCGAGAAAACAGCATTCACAGCAGGAAACGGGCTTTGGCAATTTACAGTAATGCCATTTGGACTGTGCAATGCTCCAGCAACTTTCGAGCGTCTAATGGAGCGTGTTTTGCTGGGACTGACGTGGAAAACCTGTTTGGTCTACCTGGACGATGTCATCGTGGTTGGTAAAACGTTCAACGAGCATCGAAATAACCTTAGGGAGGTGTTCTGAAGGCTACGAAGTGCACAGTTAAAGCTGAACCCGAAGAAGTGTTCTCTATTTCGACCAGAAGTGAAGTATCTCGGGCACATCATCTCTTCCAAGGGAGTCAAGACTGATCCGGAGAAGATCGATGCAGTGAAAAACTGGCCGGTTCCCAAAGACAAACACCAGCTGAGAAGCTTCCTGGGACTTGCGACGTATTACAGACGATTTGTAAAGGACTTTGCCAGGATCGCAAAGAGCTTGCATCAACTGACAGAAAAAGGCAAACAATTCAAATGGTCAGGTGAGTGCGAAAACAGCTTCAAAGAACTTAAGCAACAGTTGTGCGACGCCCCCATATTAGCGTACCCCACCCCTGGAAAAACATTTATTGTGGATGCAGAGGCTAGTAATGTGGGAATTGGAGCCGTGCTTTCCCAGGTACACGAGGGCCAAGAGAAGGTAGTTTCGTTCTTCAGCAAAGTCCTCTCAAAGCCAGAAAGGAACTACTGTGTTACCAGACGCGAACTCCTTGCTTTGGTTCTGGCAACGAAACATTTCCATAAGTACCTCTATGGGCAGAAATTCATCCTTCGCACAGACCATGCATCTTTAAAGTGGCTACTACACTTTAAGAATCCTAAAGGACAAGTCGCAAGGTGGATCGAACAGCTGCAGATGTACGACTACGAAATACAACATCGAAAGGGAAGTCTTCACTCAAATGCAGACGCTCTCTCCCGTCGACCGTGCAAAGCAGACTGTAAACATTGCTCACGACACGAGGAAAAAGATGTCGTGTCCGTTGAAAGGGTGAGAGCTATGCCCATTGGTGGCTGGAGTGCACGGGAAATCCGGGAGGCTCAAAAGGAAGATCCGGATATCGAACCCATCCTCGCCTGGAAAGAGCATGAGGGAAAACCAGACTGGCAGGAGATATCCAATAGGAGTCCCGAGCTGAAGGCATACTGGGCGCAGTGGGACTCTCTTCATGTCCAAGACGGCATTCTAAAAAGAAAATGGGAAAGCCCGGATGGAAAGTCGTACGTAATGCAGCTTGTTGTTCCCAGGACAAAAGTTATCGAAGTGCTGAGGGAATTGCATGATGGAGTGTCTGGAGGCCACTTGGGAATAAACAAAACACTCGGAAAAGTACGAGAACGCTTTTACTGGGTCCATTCAAGGGAGGATGTTGAGAATTGGTGCAGGAAATGCGTAATATGTGCGGCCAGCAAAGGCCCGAGAGTGAAAGTCCGAGGCCAGATGCATCAATATAATGTGGGAGCCCCTTTCGAAAGGATAGCCGTTGATATTGCGGGACCGTTTCCTGAAACGAACAATGGAAATCGTTACATCCTTGTTGTTATGGACTACTTCAGTAAGTGGCCTGAAGCATTCGCTATCCCGAATCAAGAAGCTAAGACTGTGGTGGAGCAAATCGTCTTCAACTGGGTAAGCAGATTTGGTGTGCCTATGGAACTGCATTCGGACCAAGGACGAAACTTCGAGTCCAGGATTTTCCAAGGAGTATGCCAGTTACTCGGGATTAAGAAGACAAGAACAACACCGCTTCATCCACAATCAGATGGGATGGTGGAGCGCTTCAATAGAACGCTGAATGAACACCTCTCTAAGGTCGTTGGCGATGACCAGAGAGATTGGGACAAACACATTCCCATGTTTTTATTGGCCTATCGAAGTGCAGTGCACAACACCACAGGACATACTCCATCTGAAGTCCTATTTGGTCGAAAAGTCCGCCTACCTAGCGAGTTAATGTTTGGATCTCCATGCGAAGAGTCCAAAAATGAGGAGGACTATGTTACAGACCTCAGGGATATCATCAGGGACGTGCATCGAGGGACAAGGGCTAATATTAAGATAGCCAGTGACCGCATGAAAACGAGGTACGATACTAAAACAACAACTACAGGCTTCCAAGAAGGAGATCTGGTATGGCTATATAACCCTCATCGAAGAAAAGGTTTATCACCTAAGTTGCAACCAGACTGGGAAGGGCCCTACAAAATCATAAAGCGCATTAACGACGTTGTCTATCGCATCCAACGAGGAAGAGGCAAGCTGAAAGTCGTTCATGTGGATCGTCTTCATCGCTACAATGGTGCAAATGTTAACGAGCTTGTTCGGGACGAACAAGTTTAAGAGGGGGATATTGTGGCGTGGAATGAATTGTGGTGAAATGAAAACAAACTAAAATGGTGAAATGAAAACAACCCCCATTAGTCACCAAATAAGTTCCACTTCCAATTGGAAATTGGAATCTGTCAATTCCCCACTAAACTAAATGGGAATTTATCAATTGCTGAAAAGGGGAAAAAGTATGTCAGCCAATTGTAGAACCAATTGGAGTTAGCTAGAAAGTTCTCGAAGAGATGGCAGAGCAGATATAAAAGGAGAGGTTGTAGAACAGGGGACAGTTGATTTTTTATCAGTGATTGGTTAAAGTTCGAGATAGTAATCGGTTGTAAAGATAAATAAGTGCAGAGTAATAAAGTGAAATAAGTGATTGGTTTGAATCGTTGAGGAATTGTTTAAGTAATATTGTTCTAGTACCTAATTAGTGTATAATCCATAAAAGTGTAATAAAAGTGATTCTGACTAGAAAAGTTTAACAGAATAGTGTTTTATCTTTTCGAATCCCAGCCCAAATGTAACAGTAACTTTACCCACAGCGGAAGTGGCTCTGAAGCAACTTTGCCCACAGCGGAAGTTGCTTATTTTAGGTGCGAGTGTGTTTGTGTGCCGGAATTTTTGAAGTTTCGTGACATTTGTCAATACGATTTTCTAAGTAACAATACAAACGCACCTAAAGTTTGCAACCCCATGGTAATATAGCTTGTAGGCAAGTAACGGAAAATCGGCCGGAGTTGGGGGTCTCGGTAATGTCTCTGTTTTCAACCCCCGTCTGTGAATACGTGTGATCAACAAAAATGCATGTTGCTAATGGCCGACAGCGATTCATTTTGCTTTTAGGAGCATGTTTTGTGTTTCTTATTGAATTTGTTTGCTTTTGTGGAGATTTTGATTAAAATGAAAACAATTGTCGAATACGCAGTATAGAATACCGAATTCTTGCATTAAAGTCCAATTCATGAACTCACATGTCCTAGAATAGAAATGAGCAAGTGTGTGTGACATGAATTTTTCTGAAAACAGCTTGTAGGCACCTTTCCACTGGAAGGTTATATATCTCTTTATTCCATTATCTATGGCCTTGATTTTGTGCGGTGTTCTTCCGCAAAGTCGCTAGGGAACGTTCCGAATCGTATTTGAATGTGCTAGTGAGCCACGTGCTGTGACCATCGTGACATTTGTGCGATAATTTGGCACCTTTTTGGAGGACCCTGATACAATTTGTTGCTTCTTTTTTCATTTTTTAGTTTGAAAATACACATCGCAAATTTTACAAAAACTGTGATTTCCAAATAAATATTTTTAAAATGTAACGCGGCTGTCTATCAGAACACGGTTATAGTATTAGGAGAACCAATAATTGTTAAATATTTTGCGAAAATTCTTAAAAATTTGCAGAGCAGCAGGATTTTTCAACAATCTCCCTAAGTGTTATATATTTTAGTTTTAGTTTTACAATACAATATAGACTGTAAATAGATTATGCTCACACAAATTTTCTTTTATAAAAAAAACTAAAACAAACAAATCACATTAGAATTAGATGTCTTTAAGATTGATCACTTCAACCCATCCTCTCTCTTATCCTATACTTTCCCATGGGCAGGACTAAGGAGTCATACGACCCGTGCCGATAGTCAACCTGGCTGAGGGCCCAGATTGTAAAAATAGCTCAGTCGCATACGGAGTGTCCGGATACCTGGTGACCACCGGATTAACCAGCCTTGTCTGCATACAAGGGGTGAGTGCAGACCGTCCTTCTCTTCCCCCATACTAGTGGGAACAAAATACAAATATGAACAACAAAAACAACAACAATGCAACAATAATGAACAAAACAAAAAAAATAGAAACCAACCATGTGCAAAGATCGAACACTACAGACGTATCACTTAGGGATCCTCAGACGAAACAACTAACTGAGGAAGAAGGAAACCTTTTACAAACGAACCAAACAAAATAGAACACAACCATGTGCAAAGATCGACCACAACAGACGTCTCTCTTAGGGATCCTCAGACGAAACAACTAACTGAGGAATAAAGAAACCTTCTACTCAACCCATTCGCCAATCGTGGAGTATGGGATGGGCAAAGCGTTGCAGCGGACACTGAAGCTGAGAATATGATTCTTGACGTCAGTAACACCTGCTCTATCGCTAGCTCAAATCTGTTCAGATTGTCCAATTCGTCCAGACGGAGTAAAATCTCCAACAGCAGGAAAACAATAAAGCGAATAGGTACAAAGAGATGGGTCGAACTCAACGACACAGAACGAAGACGCCTACATAACGCACGTGCCTATCTGCAAGAGCAGCAACTAATGGAGAATAAGCCACTTGCTCGTACACCGACAGGAGCTGCTCTTGCAGGTAACACATACGCTAACATCTTGATGGGACCACCTAATTCCCAGTTAGACAAGAACCATCCAGGGAAAAGGTTAACCCTATCAACGATAACAACAAAGGATGACACCATGGCATCGTCTCCTTCCCACGACGAACACTGCATCAGGCCACTAGCTCCTACGGGTCCGGCGGGGAGGGATATGACCTAGGGTTGTGAGAGGAAACCTTTGAAGGGGGATACGACTGTTCAAGGACAATCGGGTGAATCTGAAACGGCGACTTCGCATCCGACGACAGTAAGTTCACCAATCAAGGAGGTATCACACTCTCCACCCAAGTGCTGCATCGGGCCAACTGCCTGTACGGACCTGGGGCAGGAGAACATGGTCCTGGGAAAGAAAGTGGAGGGAGGCAGGACTTCGGAAAATATTCAGGGCCGCAGCCCAAAATAAAATCGGAAGGCCTGCACCCCTCTTCAACCGGGGGACACTGACCAGAATATGACAGCTATTAAGGCACTGCCTAGCACCTCCAAACCACCTTTTAGCCAGAAAAATATTAACTCGAGAGTCGTAGGTACCCTCAAAACAAAATAGCAAGATCTGGCTGAGAAATGATCCCGAAAAATCTGACCAAGAAGGGGAAGAAGGGTCATTTGCCTTTCATCCCAATCGCGGACAGAATCAGGAGAACTGCAGCTGGCTCGGATGAAGGCAAACAACCTAATTCCGAACCAGTTGCGAGTACGTCAAATAGAGTCAGACATAACGACACCTTCTCCCCATCAACAACAAACGCCCCCAAAAAACAAAGATTCTCCTTGGTCACTGTAGCAGGCAAACAATGTGCAATATTAGACTACGGCAATCCTAAACGGAAGCTGACGGGAGACCAATGACTTTGAAGTTCGCGTCGGTATTAACAGATTAGAGGACTAAGCGGTAAAGACCTTGTACTGTACCAGACAGCACATGTAGACACAAACAGTAAGAAAAGAAGTAATATAATAGCTAGGAAACAGATAAAACTCTTCCTTCTTTCTACTTTCAGTGATTTAGACCATACTACAATAAAGTGTGAGCAAAAGGGGCTGATTATAACATCGTTTTACATACCATACGATGCAACAGAATGACCACCATCAGCACTAACAGAATAACTTGTCCAACGGGTTAAAAGGGACAAATGGTACCTGCTAATTGGGTGTGATGCTAACTCCCATCATATACAATGGGGTGGATCAAATATCAACTCAAGAGGTGAGTCCCTTTTTGCTTTCCTTATACACAACAATATTTTAGTAGCAAAAAGAGGCTCAGAGCCGACTTTTGTAATTAAAAATAGAGAAGAAGTTATTAATGTTACCCTGGTAAGTAACTGTAGTACGATAGTAATAGATCAATAGAAGGTATTAAGCGATGAATCATTCTCTGATCATAAAACCATTGAATTCCTGATACTAGAATCTATAAAAGACCCCAAACCTTTCAGAAATCACAGGTAAACTAACTGGGATTTATATAATCTGGAAGTAGAAACGAGAAAAAGAACATTACAGACAGGTGTAATACATGGAACTGGTAGTTTGGACAAAGCAACTGAGGATCTATCTAGTATCCTCGGCAAATGTTTTGAAAAGGCATGTCCGTTAAAAATAAGGAAACAATGCAAGAAACTTCCTCCATGGTGGACAAAGGAGCTGGGAACATTAAGAAAAGAAACAAGAAAACTTTTCAATGTCGCAAAGCCCACAAGATCAGACAACGACTGGGAGAGGTATAAAAATCCAGTCAAAGGACAGAATCGTGTAACGAGATGCTCGAACTTCTACTTCGTACGCACTTTCCGGGGCCTGTACGCCTAATGCGAACAGTGACTTAGAAGAAGATAACTTCATTGACCATGCTATTCCAGCGGAAATGATAACAGTAGAAAGAATAATCTGGGCAATTAACTCTTTCTCACCGTATAAATCCCCTAGCATCGATGGCATCTTTCCAAAGATGCTACAAAAGTGCGGAAAGCAAATAGCTTCATATCTGGTAAACATATTCGCTAGTAGCTTAAAATTAGGGTATGTTCCAAAATTATGGAAAATACTAAAAAGTTAAGGAACACACTCTCGCAGCGTTTCTGCACATTGAAGGAGCTTTTAACAATGTCAGATCAGACGCAATCCAAAGAGTACTGGAAAACCTTAAAGTGAACAACACTATTAACCATTGGATAATGTGCATGCTGAAAAACAGACTAATCAGTTCGGAATTAGGAGATGTGAAAATTCAGTTTTCTGCATCTAGAGGCACTCCTCAAGGTGGGGTTCTTTCCCCACTACTATGGGTTCTTGTAGTAAACGAGATCCTGATTAAGCTGGAATTTAGAGGAGTCAAAGCAGTCGCTTACGCAGAAGACCTAGCTCTTTTTTTTCTTTTTTTTTTTTCTTTTTTAAAACATCTGACTACGCCTAAGCGATGAAGGGGCACCTCGACCTGGAAGATCTTTTGTGCCATAGGGTCAGAGTAATTGTTAGGCTAGCAGGTTCTCCACTTTCCTAATGAAGTTAATTAGGCTGCTAACAGATGAGTTTTTCATCTCTTCAGGGCTCAGAAGTTCCCTGTAGAAGATAGTTCTTCTGATTCCACTTAGGGCTGGACACTCACAAATTATGTGTTCAGCTGTTTCGTCTGCTTCAAGACACAACCGACAGAGTGAGGAGTCGGTTAAATTAATTTAATTTAAATGATATCGTAGGTGGTGGTGTCCTGTTAGGAAACCAGTAAGGCTCTTGATATCATGCCTGTTTAGCTTTAAAACTTTGTCGGCGTTTTTATTGAACGGTTGAATCGCACGCTTGGCCTGTCTTAGACCTGGTATACTCTCCCAGTATGAAACACATTTTGTATATTCCCATCTTTTGATGGCTGAATTTACTTACGATTTGGGAGTGCAGCAGAAAGGTTCAGGTCCTGTAAAAGGAGTTTCAGAACCAGTTCTGGCCATTTCGTCGGCTTTCTCGTTTCCCTCAAAACCTTCATAGCCCGGAATCCACCAAAGTTTGAAACACATTTTGTATATTCCCATCTTTTGATGGCTGAATTTATAGACGATTTGGGAGTGCAGCAGAAAGGTTCAGGTCCTGTAAAAGGAGTTTCAGAACCAGTTCTGGCCATTTCGTCGGCTTTCTCGTTTCCCTCAAAACCTTCATAGCCCGGAATCCACCAAAGTTTGATTTTATTCCGGAGGCCAAGCGTTTGAAGGGCGTTGAAACAGCTTAGTACCGATTTGGAGTCAATGATATTTGAGCTTAAGGCGTTAACAGCTGCTTGACTGTCCGTGAATATATGGATGTGAATGCCTTTAATACCTGTGTTGTGTATGTGACTAGCGCATTCTTGAATGGCGTGAAGTTCAGCCTGGAACACGCTTGGGCAAGCCCCCATCGGTATTGAGACATTCTGGTTAGGTCCGTGGAAGCCAGCACCCACACCTGTTTCCATTTTGGAACCATCCGTATACCACTTTAGACCATTTAGGCAAGTACGTGGAATATTGCTAGCCCATGCTTCTCTGCTGGGTATCTCCGTGGAGAACCGCTTTTCGAAACATAACTTCTTTGGGAGGCGGTCTGTTACCGCGCAGATCATATCAAGTTCTGGAATTTCAGAGAACAACACATTTAACTCAGGATGTTCACTGAGACTTGTCTCTTTCAGCTGGATCATACTTGCCGAACTGCGGATTGCCACTTTTTATATGTGAATGTGGAGAGGTGATAGTCCTATTAGGGCTTCTATAGCCGCAGTAGGACAGGTGCGCATGGCTCCGGATACACCGAGACATGCCAGTCGTTGCACCCTTCTAAGCTACGCAATGGCAGTCTTTTGATTTGTTTTACTCCACCAAACTAACGAAGCGTATGTAATGATGGGCCTGATCATCATTGTATAGATCCATTGGGTTATCTTTGGAGAGATTCCCCAAGTTTTACCATACATGCGACGGCATGCCCATAAAGGGTTTTTTTGCTTTTGTTAGACCTAGCTCTACTTGCCACTGAAAAATTTCTCTCCCCTATCAGTGACCAACTAACAGGAACTTTATCTAAAATAAACAGATGGACAAAGAACTGCGCACTGGTAGTAAATCAGCAAAAGACAGAATTAGTTCTCTTTACTAACAAAAGGACAATTCCTGAATTAAGCCTGCCTACAGTTGATGTGATCCCGCTAATAATTTCTGAACAAGCCATGTATCTTGGTGTAATCTTAGACCGTAAATTGAATTGGGATCTTAACACAAAGGAACGGGCAAAGAAGGCTATGATAGCATTCTATGCCTGCAATAGAATATTTGGCCGTACCTGGGGCCCTAGCCCTAAAATTATATTATGGCTTTACATACACCGCGATAGTAAGACCGGTACTTACTTATGGTAATCCTGTTTGGTGGCAGGCGCTATCTAAAGCCACCAACCTGAAAACTATGACGAAGATCCAAAGAATGGCTTGTATTGGTACTACGGGGGTAATGAGAACCAACCCCACAGCGGGACTCGAGGCAATATTATATCTTAAGCCCCTTGACCTTTTCACAGAGCAATCTGCTGCAAATAGCACCCTTCGACTAAGCCAGACTCGGAACTGCAAACACAGCCAAACGGGTCATGCGCAGATTCTCATCAAGTATGTGGGAAACAATGTATGCACAGACTATACAACTACCCGCCTAGGCTTCGAACGACCTTACTCCCCAGTAGAGAGGAATGGCAAAATCTACAACCGCTTACAAACGAATCAACAATACGCTTCTGTACAGATGGTTCCAAGATATATGTTGGCGTCGGTGCGGGATTCTACTCTGAAATATTTTGTATATCCAGTTCAATCAGACTTCTTGACCACAACAGCGTGTTTCTGAGGTTCTGGCAGTGACAACAGCTGCAAAACAAGTTGCAATGATGGCGATACCTCATGCAGATATCACTTTCTGCATTGACAGCCAAGCGGCAATTAAAGATATTTCTCCCATTGAAATAAAATTTAAGCTTGTAAGTCGCTGTCGCGAAGAGCTATGGGCTCTTGGCGCTCAGCACAATGTAAGAATCAGCTGGGTTCCCGGACGCAAAGGAGTGCCCGGTAATGAAAAAGCTGATGAGCTGGCAAGAAAGGGTTCTTCACTAGAACTTAACCAGGCCGTTACCATAGTATTAACCCTTCCCTGCAACCTCAAACAGGAAATTCAGAACAAAATACTGGCAGCGACGACCGATAGATGGAGTAAACTCGAATATTGTGTCATAACCAGGAAAATGTGGCCAATATATAACAAATAGAAAACAGAAAGAATTCTACAAATGAGAAAACAACCGTTATCCTCTCTTGTAGGCATTTTACAGGACACGACATGCTGAAGTATAACACCAAGAAAATGGGAATCACTACAAATGACCTGTGCAGAGGATGCGGAGATGAAGATGTGCATGAGGACACTCCACACTTTCTCTGTCACTGCCCAGGAATTTTCCAAATCAGATACAGTGATCTAGAGGACTTAGAGGACCTCTCTGAGAAGTCCATAAAAGACTTACATAGATTTGTATTATCTTCGGCATGAGTCGACTACCCGGCTATATAGGTTTCCACAGTATGGCGGTCATTAGAACCCCAAGGGCATCACAACGGATCTACATTGATTTAAGTGCGACGGTGCAGGTTCCCCCTGTCTCGCCAACCCGCTAATCTAACCTACGTTTGTTCTTCGGGTCAGAGACAATACTGAGACCCCCAACTCACAATCCTCTTGCCGCTGGCCCCCTCGTTTTTTTTTTTTTTTTTCAAATTCGCCAATTTGTTTTTCAATCGGTGTTATGTCAATTTAGAATCCGTGTGACATGCAAAAACATACAAAAAATATAAAATAAATGCTGCCAACCCTAGGGGAATGTGAACGAGTCCGGGAATACCACATTTTAACATTACTGCATGTTATTGGTTAGTTGTAATATATTTTTAAAAGGCAATTAATTTGATTCGTTTTGTTAATAAAACTATCTAAATGAAATGTTTTATATACTAGACACATGTTAGGACAAACATGGTTGCGTATTTTCCGCTTTTGAATATCATTAACTTCGATTTCATGAGTACATATTTCTTAAATAACAAAGTGTTGATTTTTCATAAATATTTTAAGCAAAAGTACAATTATTCCTAAAAAATATACTGCTCACAAGTAACGAATAATTTTCAAATTTAACGGATAAAATTCCATGAACGCTGCCAGGAACTTTGCCCATAGCGGAGGTGGTTGATATTTTTTGAGAGTATGTTGATGAGCCGGAAATTTCGTAGTTTCGTGACATTTGTTAATACGAATTTCTATGTATCAATACTAACGCACCAAATCAAGACACTTCCGTTTAAATATAGCTTGTTGGGAAATCGGCCGAAGTTGGTGATCTCAGTATTGTCTCTGCTTCGGGTGAGCTAGACACTACTACGAAACAGTAGATACAATTCGTTTTCAAATGACAACTTTTGAAATGAACACCGATTAGCCTTGACTTTCATTTCATTTAAAAATTAATAAACATTAATTGAAAATTGGTTACAAATTATAACAATTCATTTTTATATCTACTTATTAAGATCTCTATCAATTTAGTTTTAAAAAGTTCCAAAAAAGGCGGTGAAAGAAAAAAATTCATTTTTCTGACGCTACTCTGCAAATTTAAAATTTTTGTGGAGTAAATTAAGTTTACATTTCTGCATTGATATATCTGTTTCATATATATTCTTACTGTTTTATATATATACCTACGCTGAAAACTATTATACTATTATTATACTCTCACTCTCTAATTATATATAGGTAAATACTTTACCGCATTTTTTACATTTCTCTAATCTCCACTGTTATACCCCTAATACATTGTTATCAAGTTAGTTCATAATAAACTCTCAAACAGATCGAAAGTTGTCCTGTTAATCTGCGCAACAATTTTCTCACAATATTTAACAAGTATTGGCCCGCTTTACACTAGGATGTTGTGCTGGGGAACTGCGTTATATTTTGAATATACACATTTATATTGAAAACTTTTTAAATGACTATTTACATGAGCGCGAATTTCCAATAGGCGAGTTGTGAACACATCAATTTAATTGTATTTATGAATTGAAAATTGATCCCACCAAAGCGTTATATTTAGTCAATATTACATCCATATTCAAAAAAAAACTGTCGCTCAATTGATTTAAATAGCTTAACCTTACAATGAAACTGATCTGCGACTAAAAAAAAGTTTTCATGTGAATGAAGTGTCAAAAACTACGAATATTCGCTTGTTAGCAATTACCTCTCGTGTGAATAATCCTTAAATGTGCCTTTGCTAACTAATAAATTGAATTGATTTTATTGTGACTTTTATAAACATATTACAAAGATAAGAATTCTTAAACGGTTATACAAAGAGTATACGCGGCTGTAAAGTATTGCCTTCACATTACGATTGCGTTAGTTAAATTATTATGCCACATGGCTGTCATTTATAGTATTGAAAGAATAGCTCTTGCTTTCGGAGCTGTCAATTTTCAATTTACTTTGCAGGTACTTAAATGCGAGTGGGTATATTCTTGAAAAATGGGATACATGTTTGTTTTATTTTCTTATGCGATAGCGTTTGAAGATTAAAAATATGAGTACGTATTTTCAATATTTTGAAAGCGAATGAGTTGAGGTTCTGATTAATAGGTTTATGACATATCGAGTTCATTTTTTTTTTTTGTTTTCCGCAATCATATTTTCTTTTAATTTACATTTATATGATTTTGTTTAGGACGAAAAGAAAATTGAAGCAGATAAACGGATATGTAGCTACGAATAACATAAAATAGATTTAGTCGCCGAAACAAAACACGAAATTTATTGAACTAATCTGTGCTTTATTACTAAAATAATACGCGATTGGGTCTAACCGGTTTAACCGTCTAACAACGAATGGCGAAAGTTCGTCGACGTTACCTCGTGACATCGGCGGCCACCATCGACGTGGAGGACGCTGATTGGTTGGTCCAGGCGGCTTCTAACTACCGCCGATCTGTCAGTTTGCTTGACAGGCGCTGCCAGGCGTAGTTGCTTGGCAGGTCTAAAGCCCCCGCCACATATATATAGCGTCTTCTCCCAAGTGGGGGTATTTTGTGAGGAAAGGATATCTCTTACATGTTCATTGTTTGAGTTCTGTAGCTTTAAGATACATTTTTTTGATAAAATCAAAACATAATTAATGAAAGGAGTGATGTTTGTTTCATTATAAATAAATAAGTTGGAATATCTTTTGGCTCTAGACTCAAAACTCTTACTGGAACAGAGGCGGATGATGTTTCGTTCAAAAAGAAGGCAACAGTGGGGGAAATATTAAACCAGATCGGGAAAGCGTAGGTCATAATGGGTCTTATAACTGATTTGTAGAGTAGAAGTTTAGTTTTCTTTTTAAGGGTGCTATGTCTAAGGAAAGGCATTAGCATATTGGATATTTTCCTGGATTTTTGAAGGCAGGATCTGGCGTGATTGTTAAATTTAAGAAGGTTGTTAAATAGACTTTTTAATCAGAATGGTGCAGTCTTTCCTTAATTCCAGATTCCGACATTCTCTCAAAGTTGTTTGGCTTCTTGCAGATCGGTAATAATCTTACAGTTTTCCTTGTAGATGGAAAGTATCCGTTATTGATTTAATTATTAAAAACAATAGTTTTTTTAGAATGAAATTACTAATGCCATCAGGGCCAAAGGATTTCTTAGGTCTGAGTAGATTGATTATGCATGACACACCTTCTTTGTCAGTGAAAATGTGCATAGCCAATGGGGATAGCGACGTGTTGCTAGACGAAAAATTGAATATATGTTCTGGTTTGTTGGACCTAATCAAGAGATTAAAGAAACCTTAAATTAAACCAAGAAATCTGTTCCTTATAGATTTCTTTAAAATAATTTTCAAAGGCTTGTTCAATGTCGCCCTCATTTGTGAGATATTATTAATTATGACATTGTCACAAGAAAACTTTTTCTTTTTCCCCACTATTCTGGAATCATATTTGAACGTCTGTGGACTTGGGACAGTCTTAGCGATTCTATCATAAAGTTTCTTATTGAGCCAAATTTTAACTTTGTCCTGAATGATTTTCTTAAGAAGTGAAATCCTTGAAGAAAGTTGTCTGAATTCTGCATTAATTCTGTTATAAGTGTTATGATACAGTCTTTTAAGTTGCATTTGCCACTGGTGTTTTTTTTAAGGAGGAGCTCAATGTTCTTTGGGAGGTCTTTATATTTATTAAAGATATAGATATAGTTCGTTGAATGTTGGCTTAATGCGTCATGGAGTGAAGAGTTAGACTTCAAAATTGAATCACCAATTTCAGAGTTGGACAGGCATTGCATATATGGAGGAAAACAATTGTCAAGGGCTCACTCAAGATCCCCGCAGAAGTTAGGCCAGATAGTATTTGCAAAGGATTGTCTAAGTACATTCTCTTGTAGACAGATAGACGCATCATCCAATCTTAGGCTTAGTGGTAGAGGGAAGTGATCAGAAAAAGTATGAAGAGTTTGAATATTAAGGTTTTGTTTAAAATTATAAAGAAAGTGACACCAGGAAGTGATCCAGAACCCAGGAGCTCCTAGGAAACGTTGGAGATGAGATGTAATATTTAAAAATGACGGAGAATTGGACTGTTACCAACATTCAAGGATTTTACCATTAGTATTAAATCTAATATCTCACCAGGTAGGGCTTCTAGCATTCAGGTCACCTCCTATAATAACCCCATCAAAAGTGTTCGCCAACGACTCTATCTTACAGAGCTCCTCTTTAAAAAAATTCGGTTTGACAATTCGTAGGAAAATAGATAGAACCAATAAGAATGTTCTTGGTAAGATTGTTAGTACTACTATAACCTTAATGGAAACAAATTTACCAGGGAAAAGGTTGGATGACCAATCAACCTTTCCGTAGGCCTATGTCCGTCTGCTTTACAGTTGCCCGGAATGTCGCTGTGACCTGGAACCCAGCACAGGGTTACGCAATTTCGTTAAGAGATTCCCGGCATTGTTTTACCAACTGCAGTCTTCGTTATAAAGTACTGCAAGGGTGAGAGCTCAATGATGGCCTCAAATGCTGTTGGACAAGTGCGCATTGCACCTGTGATACCAAGACAGGCAATCCTTTGAAGCTTCTGAAGCTTGTTTGCCGTGGTTCGTTCAAGTACTTTTGGCCACTGTTTCGAACTGAGGTGAGTTGGAAAAATGTGTTAAATTGCAATGATGTTGCAACTGGGGAAAAAATGTGATCATTGCACAAGACTTCTTGGCAAAACACAAAAGGAAAAACTCGGAGTTTGTCATGGACACACGTACCGAGAATGGAAAGTCTTTCGGTTTCGGCGATGCAAGTGCAATTCATGGATAATGGCTGAGGATTCGCTTTAATGACAGCAGACAGCATTGTGTTTTGGAAGCATTAAATTCCACTCTATTGGCTGAACCCCATTTTATAATGCTGTCGAGATCGGAATTTAATAAGCTTAACATACGTTGCCGTTCCAGTTCTACGGCCGAAGAGCAGGAGCGTGAGTCCTGGAATGAATATGAGAAGCTGAGGGTGCTGTCATCGGCGAAGGAGTAAATTGGATTAGAGGTTGCAGACAGGAGATCATTTATGAAAATGAGGAAGAGAGTCGGAGACAAAACAGAGCCTTGGGGAACACCAGCATTTATATGGTGAGTTTCAGACTTGAAACCGTCCGAGACAACTTTAATTGAACGGCCAGAGAGGTAGTTTCTAATCCATTGAAGAAGAGACGCATCGATCCCATATGCACGCATTTTCGATAAAAGAGCTCGGTGCCAAACTCTGTCAAATGCCTTTGAAATGTCAAGCGAAACAATCTTCGTTTCACCAGAGTGATGTAGCGATTGGTTCCACTTTTCGGTGAGATAAGCCATCAAATCACTAGTGGATCTGTTGCCACGAAAACCGTACTGCCGGTCATTAATGAGTTTTCGTGATTCAAGATATTTCATGAGCTGACGATTTATCAGCGTTTCAATGACCTTAGAAAGAATGGATGTAAGTGCTATGGGTCGGTAGTTGGTGGGAGAAGAAGAGTCGCCTTTTTTGGGGACGGGCTGGACAAATGCTGTTTTTCACTTTCTCGGGAAGAGTCCAGAAGAATAGGACAGATGGAAAAGCTTACGTAGTGGTTTTGCCAGCGTGGAGGAACACCTCTTCAGGACGATTGGGGAAATACAATCTGGACCAGCGGATTTATTTGTGTTGAGATCATGAAGTACTCTTGCCACTGTACGAGTGCGAAAATGGATTTGTCCCATGGTGTGTTCGACGCTCTCAAGTACAGGTGGAGGCAAAGCGCAATCTGGGAGCATTGAGCTGATATAATGCAGTGGTCCGACGAGCCTAAAGGCAATAACACTTCTAAAGTGTATTTATCAGGGTGGGAGGTAAGAAACAAGTCCAGAGTGTTGGCATTCTGACCGTCAATATCAGGTATGCGTGTTGGCTCATTTACAAGCTGGGTTAATTGATTTACCTCAGAGAAGATCTGAACATAAATTCCTTCGGGTGTTGTCTCTCCAGTATGTCGAAACCAGTTAAAATTGTGAATGTTGAAATCGCCTGCAATGACAATTTCAGTATTAGGATACAGGGAGACAATTCTTGTAATGGAATCAGACAGCGCATCAAACTCGTTAAAAGTCGAGTTGCTATCAAGATTAGGGCTTCTATAAATGAAACAATAATGAATGATTTGCCTACGGATATGGAATTTCAGCCATATGAAATGAAATTCCGAATTGGAACATTGGCCATAGGAACCTGGAGTTCGATAGGCAATATCATCACGTACGTAGATGGCGAGACCGCGGTGGAGAAAGAATAAAGGCACTAAGCGATACCCAGGTAGATCAAACTCCGATTTATCAGAGTTTACACCCACCTGGGCCTCGCTCATTGCCAAAACAGCTGTTTTATATTTAGCGACGTGGACATACGCCGAAAAGATATTCGATCGTAGCCCACGAATGTTGCACATGTCAACTCTAAAATTCCCCATCAGTACAAAAAACAGACACAAAAAAAAAAAAAAAAAAAAAAAAACACAACTCCGACGCTACTTCAAGCAGGGCTGTGAAGTAAAAAACCAGTGTTAGATTCTCAAATCAAACTGTCATAGGTGTTATGCCCGTAGTACAATTTGCTTTGATCCACCAAAAAAACTTTAACACACAACCCGCTATCAGCCAGATGTTGCTCTCACCCACTCATTGCAGTCACCTTATGTACAACAGTACAAGCACAATCGCTTGTAAGTTGGCGGCAGGCGATCGCAATGACCAAGAAAGTGCAACAGCAAACAAGTTGGAATGGGAGGGGAGGGAATCGCCCACGCTAGTGTTTTTGTTTTTGTTTTTTTTTTTGCGTTTTCCTCTTTTTTTTGTTCTTATTCGAAACACTGCACTGGCACTGCACTCGGGATTGTCTTATTTTCGCGGCAGACGATTGGGGTTATGACAATTTAATCGTTTCTTTTTGTTTTTGGGAGTGCTCACGACGGGTTGCAGTTCGGAACTTGATGTGGTTGCTGGTGTGTCCAGGGCTTTTATGGTTGCCTGACTGTCTATAAACATTTTTTTTTTAATAATCCCATGCCCAGTTGGCTGACACTACGACCTAAAAGATCTATTGTATCAATAGAAGGAGAGGTTAGTCTAAGATACGTGCGACCTCCCTAAAGAAGGTCAATAAGTCCTTAGTAGCAGGGTGGTCTATGTCTGCTGGTGTACGAGTCTCTCTATTAAAGACACGTTTTCTTAACCAATGAAAATCCGGGCATTCACAGAGGATGTGCTCAGAGGATTCGACATCGTCCAGACAGAACCTTCATTGTGTTTCCGGACAGAGGTTCATTTTGTTGAGGTGATATTTATGGTCACAATGACCTGTGAGGAAGCCCGCTAATTTTCTTATATTATCCTTACTGAGTCTAAGGATTTCCTTATAGGAGTAGGGCCTAATTAATCGTTTGGATTGCCTTAGACTTGAGACATGTTCCCAGTGTTAAAGACGAAGTTGTTTTTCCCACTCGTTAATTTGCCTTAACGCAGTAGTCCAATTGACTGTTCTGGTCCACAATGAGCAGATTCGTAACCAGTCCTAGCTAGTTTGTCTGCATGTTCGTTGCCTGCAATACTTTGATGACCCGGCACCCAGCCAAGCCTTACCTTGTTGTGTATGGCTAGGTCTTGCAGAGCATCGTGGCAGCACTTTACTGTTTTGGAGTCCATTGTATTGGACTGCAAAGGTAACAGACTTGATATGTAAGTTCCAGTTCACTTTCTTATCAAGGATGATTCCGAGATATTTAACTTCGTTGGAGTAGTTTAATGTAGTTCCATTCAGGATAAGGGGTCCTAAGTTGACCAGTCTTCTGCTGGTGAAAGGAACCAGAATAGTTTTGCTAGGGTTGATAGTTAAGCCTTCCGTTGTACACCACTCTAAAACATGTAGAAGAGCATTCCTCATTCTACTATTGATGGTAGCGCAATGCTTTCCACTCATAATAATCGCATACTCGTCGCATATTGTTATAGTTCAATGATTGGAACACGGACGTTTAGTTCTTTAAATCGGTATAATTAATTCCAATGTATTACTACGGTTACAAAACATTAAATTATATGTTACGCGTGTGCAAGCTGAATACCGACTCACCTATGGCATATGTTAACACTCATGACAGTGGCATTCTTAGAGTTAATGATTTATGAACTATTGTTCTCATTGTATAAGAGATGTTAGTCAGCTATTCTGTTACTATATGGTGAGTATGGTGAGTATAGGACTTATGTAGGTACGAGTATATACAATGTTAGCTGGTGATAAAATACACTACAGTCGGCGTATTCGATGGCGTCATAACCTGGATTATGCAGACTGGCTAGTAAGTTATCTATGACGAGTGACCACAGGGTAGAGCTTGGGGGCAACCTTTGATTGCTGTCACCGACACAACCACTCCTCCTGACGAGGATGTTGTTATTCGACTTTCCAAAATCTCGCAAAGATGCGAAAAACCAACTTAGGGGAATACTTCTTCGAGGACCTCAGTGACTTGTTTCGCACAGACACACGCTTTATCAGCAAATACATAACAAAGACCAAATGGCTTCAATGATCTGCAATAAGTACACAGCGTCAGCAGTTGGTTTTTTATCGACCACTGGCCGCATAACCCGCATCTCTTAGACGGGCTGTTTGTAGATTACAATCGAGGGGTAGACTGCTTCGGTCACCCTTCGTATATCCTTAACAAAATGTAACTCGTTACAATTCACCTTTTTGACCAAGTTGAAACACCCCGCAATATGCGTAGTAAACAGGTCGATTGCTCCAATCACCACTACTAATAAGCTTTTTCCAACATCCGCCCAATTTGATAAGTTGCCATGGGTCAAAGGCGAGGGTATAACCAATACGGTTACCACCCGCATATCCGAAGGCATACTGTGGACCGGTCATCCCCTTGACCAACCATATTAGGCCTCAAGTAAGGTACATAACGTAAGGGCCGATCTATAATAATCACCGATGACTGCCCCCGATTCTCTCTATGACACGTAGGAGGACAGACGAAGAAAAAAGTCACATGCACAAGAAAGCAATAATGCCCACTAGCATGTACGGCCTAGATAGGAAGGGCCTTAACTAATTTGGTCTAAGTGTGTCCTTCTAGACAGCTACCTTACTTAACCTAACCTTGTGTAGCATCATAGGAATGATTCCGCCAATTCCTGGAGATTTATATTTTATATATTTATTCGTCGCGCAGTGGCTTAGTGGTTAGTGTGTTGGACTACTAAGTGAGGGGTCCCAGGTTCGAATACCGCAAAAACCCAAATTCCAACTTGGGGTTTTTTCCACTGCGCCACCTCTCGCGAACGTCTGACAAACATCCGAGAGAATAACTGTCTTTAGAGCTTCTCATCAATTAGCCGTTTGGAATCGGCATAAAATTGTAGATCCCTTCCATTCGTTCCAAAAATAAAACTCACACAAAACGAATGGTTGCGAGAAGCTAGGCCTTGGGTCCATACGGACCTGTTGCGCCAACTATATATATATATTCGTCGCTGACAGTTCGTGCTGTGGAGCAGAACATAATTTGTGAGTGGTTTATACTATATTATACTTGAGAGAAATGACTCGAAAATAGTCTGTGCGAATTGTAATGTTTACTACCATTATTCTGCAGCCTAGTGATGCTGAGTATTACTAAAAGAACAACAGCCCACCCAGTGCTAACACCGACAGGCCTAACAAATCTACAGCTGAGGAGGTCATTCCATCTTCGTCCAACAATCAGCCGTCAAATATGGGACGTGCAATATCTTTGTGCCACAACCTGCCTTCGATGTTGAAATTGCGGTAACTATCACTCCCGCTCAAATAACATTGGAGTTGGTATACAAAGAAATAACTTTTCTGAGGCATGAGTTAAAAAAGTATAACGAAGCTAGCGAAAATGCTTTAGCACATATAAAAGGATTGCAAGTGGAAAATAATCCGCTTAAGACTGAGGTTCACACCTAGTAGGTCTTCTTGTCAACAAACTGGAACAAAATTCAATAGGTAATTGTGTTGCTATTAGTGATGGGGACTATCGAATAAAAACTATCGACTTATTCGATAGTGCCTAAAAATTCGTTCATTCGATAGCAGATGAAAAATCATTCAGTCGAATAAAAATAGTAATGAACGAAGAAAAGTTATTCGCCTACGTTTTTTCACTCGATACGATAGTGTCTTTGAACGATTTCATTCGTTTATTCAAATTTTCGTTCAACCTACTATTACTATTTCCTTTCGGTTGCAGGTTTGAATGTATTCATTCATTCAACTTTTCGTTCAACTACTGTTTTCTTTGGGTATATCAGAGAGAGCAGAGAGCGAGAGAGGTCAGAGCAGACAGCAGAGCAGAGCTTCGATTGAACGATTTGGTTCATTCAGTATTCAGTTACTATTTTTTGCATTTTTGTTCAAATAGGTTTTTATTCGAACGAAGATGAACGAATAGGTATGTAGTAAGCGGAAATAGGAAGAGTGAAGAGTGAAGACTGAACTTGAAATCTGAAAGATTATTTTTCATTTTCATTCATTCGAATCGATAGTTCGTCGTTCGAGGGTGATGCATGCGAAGTGAATGGTTGATAATAAATCTTTTCCGTTTTAGCATATATTTCTTTTGTAATTTCTTTTGTTTTTTTTTAGTTTGAACTTTGAAGTGTATACGATTGACATTGGATATTGATGTAGGTATTCAACATTATTTTTCGATAGAAATACGTATACCTATAATTTATAATAGTAACATCCTTATGTTTTACTCTTAATTTTCCAGATTCAAAATTTTAATTAAATTCAAAATTGTTAATATTACATTGCTTTTGGTAAGTTAAAGTTCTAATGTAGTGTATTCAATATTGATCTTTTGTTTGCGCAGAGTTGGGATATTTTAAACAAATAATACGTTTTGATGTCATATGATTCGTTGGTAAAAGATAGATATTTGTATTTACTTAAACTCTTATGGTAGAGTGCATGTTTGTTTATGTCAGTGAATGAGTATGAACGAATTTATCATGATTTGCAAAGCTGTACAACGGCTTTCGATATATTTTGGTTATTAATTAAACTAGAGTGTAAACTAGTTAGTTTAATCTGCGGTTAAAATCGGTCAGACGTAGGCTGACAGTTTCTTTAGCTTAGTTCATACTTTACATTGATCGAAATGGTTGGTTCGATGATATTGTGTAGCAACCCGCAATGTTTCCCAGTCTTTCAAAAATTCAAAGGCCAATTCGTAGAAAAATATACAAAAAAGTACAAATACAAATACCTACTAATTTCAATATGTAAATACAAAGATTTCCCACCTTTGCATTCTACCTTATGCGGCATAATATTTACAGCTCTACATTTTTTATTAGAAAACAATTCCGAGAAAATGCGCCCGGGACTAAAACGATCCCCCGTTTGGGAATTTTTCAAGAAATCCGGCGAATTTGTGTTCTGCAATTTATGCAAAAAGCAATTTAAATTTTCGGGCAATACGTCAAACCTAAATGACCATTTACGTCGTAGGCACCCAGGATATCTGAATGTTGGAGCTTCAAGTGCTCGTGCAGATATATCAAATGTAGGGCCTTCGTTTGCAGTGCCTTGTTGTAGTCAAATGGAAGGCGTTATTCAAATTTGTGAAGTACCTTCTCCGCAAACACTTGCACTTGAATTAGGAAATACAAAAGGTGCAGTACCAAAAAAGAAATCTTTGCAGACCAAGCTAGTGATAGCAGATAAGCGCTCAGAGCTTTCAGAGTTTGAAAGAAATGATATTGATGATTCAATCATCAAAATGATAGCAACAGACCTTCAACCTCTTTCTATTGTTGAAAACGAGGGATTTTTGGAATATTCGAAAAAACTGCAGCCATTGTACAAAGTTCCAAATAGAAAACTTTTGTCGAATAAAATGTTGCCGTTCAAGTACATGGAAGTTTTAAGCAAGCTTAAGATGAGGCTTCGAAATGTCGATCACGTTGCTGTAACGACAGATATGTGGACTTCAGACAGTAACAGAGCTTTTTTAACAGTTACTAGCCATTTTATAATTGACCATAAAATACGTTCGGCAGTACTGACTACAATAGAAGTACCCGAAAAGCATACAGCTGAAAATATAGGAACCGCTTTAAAAAATATTTTTGATGATTGGTCCATTTCAAACAAAGTTGTTACTATAGTAAGTGACAATGGAGCGAACATAAAAAAGCTATTAGTGACAATTTGAAGAAACATCACCATCCATGTGTTGCCCATACCTTGAACTTATGTGTGGTTGATGCAATTAAGATGAATGCTGAAGTTGCTAATTTGTTAGTTAAATGCCGAACAATTGTCTCACATTTCAGCCATAGTACTTTGGCCACTGAAAAGCTAAAGAGCATGCAGAGGCAAATGGGCAAACAGGAGTGGAAGCTTAAGCAGGATGTATTAACGAGGTGGAATTCTTCACTCATAATGTTGGAGCGCATTCTTTTGGTAAAGGAGCCACTTTCTGCTATCATCACGTCGCTAGCAACCGCTCCTGAGTTTTTAAATGCATTAGAGTGGGAGCTGATATCTGAATGCATAGCTGTTCTTAAGCCAATAGAGTCCATGACTGTCGAGTTATCCGCGGAGAAGTATCCCACCATGTCCCTTGTAATCCCTTTAGTAAGAGGTCTCCAGTTCACAATAAAAAATCAACTACTGACGTCAACGTACGGAGACTTGTTCAAAAATTCCTTACTTGAGGTTATACAAAGACGGCTTGGACAATTAGAATTAGACAAGACCTGTGCAAAAGCAACATTTCTGGACCCGAGGTTCAAGAAGATTGCCTTCGGAAATGAAACCAATGCCGCTAATACGCAAAAATATATAACGGAGGAGGTAACATTTCTTTTAAATCACGAAAGCAGTTCAACACCTGTTAATGCGCAAATGGCTTCCTATTCATATGAGATTGATGAGTCAGAAGACCCTGATGATACAGAAGATTTAGGCCTGGAAGATTTAGTACAACCGAAACCGATATCGCTTTGGGAAATGCTGGACCAAAAGATAAGTCAGGTCAAAACAACCTATAGCAATGCTCCTAGTGTTGTGGCTAATCTTGCTGTGCAGCATTATTTAAGAGCAGATTATTTACCCCGATCGCAAGATCCTTTAACTTTTTGGAGCGCTCATAAAGCTTTAAGTCCACAACTTTTTCTGCTGGCTCAAAAATATCTATGTATTCCAGCAACATCCGTCCCTTCGGAAAGAGTTTTTTCAAAAGCTGGACAGATTATCAATGATAGAAGAAATCGCTTAAAAGGCGAAAAATTAAACCAAATCATTTTCCTAAATAGCAACATTGATTGGTAGATTTGTTTAACATGCAGTATTTAGCTCTATCTATTATTTATATTATAAATTTCATTAAATAGTTTTAAATGTTTTTGCTTTCCTTAATAACTATAATTATAATAACAATCTTTATAATCCCAACTGTAACCCACCTTTTTTCTATTTAATCAATATAAAAGTTATTACAAATACTACTTTAAACATGTATTACTTTGAATATATTATATTCATAATATAATATACATAAATGATATTCAATTTTTTTGCTTTTAATATTATGCTATTTAGATTTCATTTAAATAATAATAGCTATTATCCTTTCTTATACTCTTTTAACTAATATAAAAAATACTATTGAATGCATGAATTAGCATTAATCTGAAATCCTAAATATCTATGTAATCTATGTAAATAAACGTAAAAAGAACTTTAAAAAAGTTATTTGTTTTGTTGGCTTATTTTATTTAATTTTTTTGATTTAAAATGATAAAAAATATATGTATATACATAAATACATAAAATTTACGTGTTTTAATGTCATTTTCCTAAAAAAAAATTTAACTAATTTTGTTCAAGTGAATGAATGAATGAATGAAAAAAATCATTCGATAGTCGAAATCATTCAGTTACTAACTATCGATAGGCGAATTCATTCGATAGTGCCCATCACTAGTTGCTATTGTGGGAATACCGAATGTGAACAAAGAAAATGCTTTGTCTCTCTCTCTCAAAGTATTCCCACCCGTTGTAGGCAGAGATGGCCGAGTAGTTTACGTGAGGTAATCTACTCAATAAACTACGCGTAGTAAATCGAGTAAAATACACACCTGATTTGTTTCGATTACTCCCTACATTTCTTACAAGTTCTATGTACTTAGAAAAAGTTAAATTGTAATAGGAAATAAACCGAAATAGATTTGGAATTTTTTCAGTTTGTCAGTTTGACGGTTGGATCTGACAAGGCTAACTACATTATGACAGTTAGCGCTATATTTACTACATTTTGCTACGTTGACTACCTAACTACCTCAGTTACGTAGCAGACGTGACAAATGTAGTAATTCAAAAAAAAGGCATTTCTGCCATCTCTGGTTGTAGGTGAGAGCGTCACAGCTGCTGACATCGAGAGCTGCTTTATTTAAACATTAAAAACAAATATACCTTTCAACTACAATAACAAAACCATCATCATCATCATCGTTTAAAATAACGGGTGATTTTTTAAGAGGTTTAGAACTTTTAAAAAAACAAAAACACAAAAAATTCGAAAAAATGAATGAAATATTTATTTGAATCGATAGTTTGAACCTTGCAATTTAATGTTTAAAGATAATTTCATGCAAATGTTGACCGCGGCTGCGTCTCAGGTAGCCCATCCGCTGAGTCCAATTTTGGCATACTCTTTCACACATATCGGCCGGTATCTCACGAATGAATGCATGGATGTTGGCTTCCAGTGCGTCAATCGAAGCGGGCTTGTCCCTATACACATTAGCCTTGGCATACCCCCACAAAAAATAATCTAATGGTGTCAAATCGCACGATCTAGGCGGCCAATTGACCGGCCCGAAACGTGAAATTAACTGTTCACCAAACTCGCCTCGCAATTGCGCCATTGTTTCGCGTGCTGTGTGGCATGTGGCACCGTCTTGTTGAAACCACATATCATGCAAGTCAAGAACTTCCATTTCGGGCAAAAAAAAGTTTGTTATCATCGCTCGGTAGCGTTCACCATTGACATTCGCATCATCTTTGAAGAAATATGGCCCAATAATGCCGCCGGCCCATAAACCGCACCAAACAGTGGCTTTTTCGGGATGCATTGGTAGCTGTTGCAATGCTTCTGGCTGATCTTCACTCCAAATGCGGCAATTTTGCTTATTTACGTACCCATTCAACCAAAAATGAGCCTCATCGCTGAACACAATTTTTCGATAAAAAAGCGGATCCTCGGCCAGCTTTCCAAGAGCCCATTCACCAAAAATTCGGCGTTGTGGTAGGTCGGCTGGCTTTAGTTCTTGCACCAGCTGTATCTTAAAAGGCTTTACGCCCAAATCCTTCCGCAAAATTTTCCACGTAGTGCTGTAACAAAGGCCTAACTGCTGGGAACGGCGCCGAATCGACATTTCACGGTCTTCTGTCACACTAGCTGATACGGCCGCAATATTTTCTTCACTACGCACAGTACGTAAACGTGTTGGTGGTTTAATGTCCAACAAAGTAAATTTGGTGCGAAATTTGGTCACAATCTTCCGAATAGACTGCTCAGAAGGTCGAGAATGCCGATCATAAAATGGAAGCAGCGCGCGATGAACATTTCGAACCGAGCACGAATTTTGATAGTAAAATTCAATAATTTGCAAGCGTTGTTCATTTGTAAGACGATCCATGGTTAAATTGCAAACCAAACTGAAGCTGTTTGACAGTGATACAAGGTACTAAACACACGTCAGCTGTCAAAACCAGTGTTGCCAAAACCAAACCAGCTAAAAAATCACCCTTTATAAACAAAAAAATTATTAACAATGCTAAATGTATTTGGTCGTCAGTATGTAAATCATTCTATTTAAATCAATGAATCACTCACTAAAGCGAATAGGTTGTTGCTGAGTAAAGCTTAACAAGTTAAAAATGTAAAAAAAATACTCATTTCATTGGGTTACCAATGGTTCTATTTTAATTGGGAAAAAGGAAGGTGGCAAATTGCAAAGAATCCGGAGGATCTTGATAATTTACCTTGATTTACTTTTAATATTTCACTAAATAACTTTAACCTTAATGTTGATCCCCCAAACAGTTTCTTTCTACCTTCCTTTTAATGAAATCTATACTTATAATAAAACTGTAGACAATTTTTTTGTTACCTAATGGCGTGAAAACTACTGCACAGATTTCGATGAAATGTTTCTTAAGATTCTGTGCAACATATAGGCTATTCCTTTCATTGCCATGCCTATTTTTTGGAGCGTTTTTGACCAAAATGTGTTTTTTTTCTGACTTTACTGCCTTTAACTCGCCATTACTCAGATAATTCTTAATCAATGCAAACAAAACAAAATACTTAGGAGAGCCAACACTTTTATTGTTATTTCAAGCCATCAATCAGCTTTCTATGTCCTTTAGAAGCTGAGCTACAACCTAAAATCTAACATGAAAAAAATAAATTTATTTTCTCAAATCGAATATTATCAGCAGCCGCGGTTCTTGATCGTTGTTCTGCTTTGGGGTGGTTTGGTGGCGCACATCGCACAGGCACGTTCATATGAAAAAAAAACTGCGTGGTGTGTTCTCCAAATTAAGTGAAACGAAAGAGAAGTACCTACCTATGGGACGAGAATTTTCATATTTATATTGAATCAACAGCAACAATGTGTTTCTGAGGAAATGCGCAGATGGCTGATGACGATTGACGTGTGGTGATCAGCGTTGCCATAAGTGCAGATTTGTCTGCATTTTGCAGATTTTCAACCTTGCTGCATGTTTTTAAAAACCAGAAATCTGCGCTTCAGATTTTGTCTGCATCCGTAATAATATATTTTGTTCTTTTTAACAAATTTTAACACTTGATTTCGCTGTATGCTGTCATTTTCGTATTCAGCTTTTTTGTTTTTTTGTTATTGTTACATTTATAAAAAAAAATTGTGAAGGAAGATTTTTCTATAGAAATCTGCATTGCATTTTGTTTTGTCATGATTGCAGATTTGTAAAAACATTTTTATGGCAACATTGGTGGTGATGGACGTATGGAGGAGGTGGTGCATTAGAAATTGAGTTCATGGTTTTTGTTTTAATGGTTGTTATAGTATCTACGTTGATACCTTCAGTAAAGAATTGAAGAATTCAAGAAGTAAAGGCGATATATGTAGATAGGTGAACTATGTTGTTTGATTTACGTATTGTTGGTGTAGATACAAATTTCCGTTCAGGCTTTTGTTTTAGTGGTTGTTTTGATATTACCTACGTTGTACCTACAGTAAGGATTAAGGAAGTGAAACTTTAGTACCTACTTATGCTGTTGAATTAAATTTTCTTAAATTGGTGTTTTAGGTAAATAGATTTGTTTGATTTATTGTTTCACATTGACAATGTTCACCGCTTTGTTTTAGCTAGACTGTTGATTTTAAACAAATATGCCGTTGAGAAAACGGTCAAATCTCTCTCAAAGCTCAACAAGATCTAGAAAAATGAGACGAGTTAGATCACAGAAAACGGATGAAAAATATCAGACCGCGTCGTTACAAAGAAACACATATAATCCGTGGGTAAGTAAAATCCGAAGTGGATTTTATTACACCAAAGAAATTAATTATGCCGAATTTGCTGGTATCGGTGGTATGACTCAGGCCTGTGATCATTGCCAAGCTCTTAAATGGACAAGGGAGTCGAAAGGACTATGCTGCTCAGATGTTACACAGTCTCACGCCGCGTACGAAGTTGCGGGCACAGCTAGTTTTAAATAAAAGTGTATTTTATTCTGGTGATTTTGTGCATGACTTCTATATTGTTCATCAAAATATTCGTAGTTTACGTAAGAATTTTGACTCTTTTGTGCTTCATATGGACGTTATCTATTCGACGCTGTTTGCCGAGTCTGCCGCGCCATAAATATGATGGGTACGCTGGAAGAGGTAAACTTAAAGATCCTTGCGGTGAATGTAAATTCACTAATCCGGATCGAGAGAAGGATCAATCTTTCCAAACTGTTGAAAGCCAAAAAGCCAAAAGCTTCTGGTTAGCGAAACTAAACTATCCCCGAAGAACAAATTTGGCTATAGAAATTGTTGTGTAGTTAGAAGAGACCGGCCCAACTCCACACAGGGAGGTGGTGTCGCTATTTTAGTACGTAAAGGCTTGCGCCATAAGGTCATATATAGCGGGGACGTGCGCAGGTTCCAGGTGTTGGAAGCATGCATCGTATGCATTCCCCTCAATAGCCAGAGGCGGATGTATGTAGTGTCGCTTTACGCACCGGAATCTTCTCGACGCATTGAAAAGCGCAGTGGTCGCGCTTCTCCAGAGTTTTAAAGCGCGACATACGCTCATGCGAGATCGACCCACCGACAAACAGGAACTTAACGAACGATGAGATCGACAGTTATTTACGGCAAATGAATGTCATCATCCAACAGACAATGGAGCGGACTATCCCCGGTAGACGAAGAACAAACTGAAAAGTTTCGAAACGCGACAATCGATGCTCTGTACAGACATAAAAGTAAACTGCTTTCGAGGCTTAAACGGCTACACAGACAGTTCACTGACAGGAACGATCCCGAGTTAGGAACACTGAATTCGATGATCAAGAACTTGAAACAGTTGATTACCGAAAATTACAGAAAATCTGTAAGTTTGTATTGGGGCAACAAAATTCGGGCTATAAAATCAAGTAGTCCGAAAATGTTCCCACAAATAAATAAACTGTTCAGGCGGAAGGATCATAACGACATTTCATTTGTTCGAATACCTCGGACGAACGAGAACAGGCAGACACTACTGACTGCTGGCATAAGTCCGGAAAGTGCTGACTCGAACGACGGTTTTTTCGTGGTCGAAGACCCACAGGAGAGGGTGAACTTGATAGGAGCCTTCTTTGAGACTGTGTATACGGTGAACAACCCTGTTTGCCGTAACCTCGACCTCGAGAGGGCCTTTCTTAACCACTTTTATCTGCGGACCGAAGTTTTGTCCCAATCTCTGACAATTTCATTTGCTGATGGTTTGCCTACAAATAATTTCTCTAGCAACGTTGTTGGGTAGAAAATTGCCAGTTCACACGGTTGGCAGATGTTTGTTTACAAAATAATTGCAGGGAAATTAAAAAAATTTTTTTTTGCATTCGGTGGTGAAGTCTTGATTGAGAATAACGTATTAATAGAACAACAAAAATTGAAATGGAACAAAAAGATGCAATTGCGATTGCATTAGCCGCTTACGTATTCGAGAGTAGCGAAGAAGATGAATTGCCACACAAATGTCGGTGTGTTTGCACGAAGTATTGGGTGGCCCGCGAAAGCTGGAGGGACCTCACGCAAATTACTCGTGGAATTGAGACCTCAGTAGAATTGTATGTATTCCAAATAATTCGATGATCTCCTAACTTTGGTGACTCCGCATATCCAAAAGCTTTCAGATTCGAAATGTGAGTGAAAAATAAAATAAAAATAAGAAAGTCTTCAGCTAATTGCAAAAGCATATAATCGAACTTCCTGGAGAAAAATTAAACAAAGAAATGAACGTTTCCAGATAGTTTTACAAGCATCATAAAACAGGTAATACAAAAAATGCATACCTACAACAAAAAATTATATAAAAGGGCCATAAATATTTCTAGATCCTTTTACAAGGATCATAAAAAGAAGAACACTGTTGCGGATAAGCTGTAAACTGAACTCTTTTGAACTTCCTTTCTGACATTTATCTTTCCTTTATGACGTTTATCTTTTTCTTGCATCCGTTCGCAATTTGGCGCATTTGCCATTTGTCAACCGTCAAAGAAAGAGGGAGTAAAACTGCGGTAAGTTATGTATAATATCCAATGTCAAAATATTTTCTTTAGAAATAAACCAACAAATAAATACACGGAACACATTTATTTTGGTTAAATCGCATCCCTCCCAGTCGCCGGCCGCGGCAAACACAAATGAAAAAAAAACAAAAACTAATTAAGAAGAATCATACACATTTTCAGAAACATACTTTTACAAGCATCATGAAACGGAAAGCATGATAAATATATCTAGATCCTTTTTGAAGTATCATTAAAAAAGAAAAGGGTTAACAACTTTCCTACATCCTTTTCGTTGTTATATCGACTTCTTCGTCCGTCGAGTCTCGAAAGCACTGCATTGATGTTGTTTTCGGGTTGGGTGCGTGCATTGATTTTGGTAACAGGATGGCAGCTGTTGCAGGTGGTTCTGCGCGGAGGAAGGTATCATCGGCAGGACATTGACATCATTGGCAGAACACAGCGAGCTGCCACTGATGCGCTTGAAAGTATCAGTACAGAAACGGCAAAATGGACTTGGTAGTGAATGAGTGCAAAACAAAATATATGCTGTCAACAAGAAGGGATACACAACATCGACGAATCGGACAGAACGTCCCGATATACAGCTATAACTTTGAGGTAGTTCGTGAATTTGTCTACATCGGCTCCGCAATTAATTCTGAAAATGACATCACCTCCGAAATCAACCAAAGAACCAAACTTTCCCACCGCTGTTACTAAGGCCTAAGAAGGCAATTGATAAGTAAGGTCTTGTCGAGAAATACAAAGGAGACTCTATATAAGACCCTCATCATTCCAGTCCTGCTTTATGGTGCAGAAGCATGGACGCTATAAAAGGCGGATGCAGATCTCGTTAGTCGTTTGCGTTGACGGGATCTGGAGAAGGAGTTTTCTACGAGCTGTACAACGACATCGCCCTAGTCAGAAAAGTACGCATCAGTCGTCTAAGATGGCTGGGACATGTAGAGCGAATGGACACCAACGCACCGGCCCGAAAAGACTTTGATTCCAACACGGAGGGATAACGCAGTATAGGAAGACCTCGTCCTAGGTGGCTCACGAGTGGAAGGGAACCTCAACCAACCTGGGATGCGCAGCTGGAGGATGTTAGCCAAAGATCGCGCTAACTGGAGAGGCATATAGGTTGAGTCCCAGGGACACCCCGGGCTGCAGAGCCACCTAAGTAAGTAAGTAAGATACATTTTAAATATGAGCAGCCAACCCTAACCATTAACATCTGGCATGATTCCAGGTCGTGACGAAAATTTACCTCCAAGAGACTACTTAAGGACAAGTTGCGCTTAGGGTGAGAGCAGATAGGTTAGATTTTACTTATAGAGGGTATAGTTTAGGGTCTAGTTTATTCTTTAAGGTTAGTTTAGATAATGATAAGGCCATATAGGATAGTTTCGCGGTGTCTCTTACATTCGTTCTTACTTTTTCTTTTTCTAATTTTACTTGGCATGAGAAAAAATGTTTGTTTAGCAAGTGGTATGTGGTGAGAGGTCCAGAACACCCCCGTCCGACGTGCTGAGCCGAGTACCGAAGCTGCACCTGTGGCTCTACCCTGGCTCACAAAAAATGCTAATATTAGCTAAATAACAAAACACAATTTTACACATTGATGATAATATATATGTATTTTGCAATCGACGAATAATATTCTTGCTTCTTACATTATAAGTTTATTAGAATAATTTATTATTTCTTGAGGACTTCTGCCTTAGCTTTTTTAAGAACTCCTGTGCGAGCCTATCTCCAGTTCTAGCTGATAAGATCTGTGCTATATCATTATCTGAAAAAAAAAGAAAAACAGTAAAATGATTTCATCAAAAAAATGGAAAAATAATAAATAATGTAAAGAAAAGTCATTCGGCTGCATTTTTAAACCCAGCGATAAATTAAATAGCGGAAGTGTTTTATAGTGAAAGAAAAACCTATATACATAGCTGTACAATCTGTATATGCGAAAGCGACTGCTTTTTTTTTTACAAAATTTGTGGAACATTAAAGATTTCGCCTTATTTCATTTATTTACTAAGCAGTTTCTGATATTCATAAATATTGTTTTATAAAATAAGAAACATTTATCTCAACAGATGTAATCGTTGGTAAAATGTTCAATAATTTTTTAATATTCTTGATAAGCTGATTCGTGAGATGCTGAAGGCGATGCGAACTGTCTTTCTATACATCTGGCCAGCAATAATGGCTGGAAAGAATGGAATAGTTCTAAGGCTCCGTACCCAAAGGAAAAAAACTTAGTCTATCAGTTTCGCTTCGATGCGATGTCTGTCCGTCTATTTGTTCGAAGCCACTAGACCAATTTTGTTCCTGGGTGTATCTCCGAAACTAATTGATGTAGGAGGCTGAAATTTACGCACAACATCCGGTATAGCTTTTTGTTAAAAGGCAAATACCAATGGTAGCGATACATTTTGGTTTTGGTAATAAGAAATTCGGTGAAAAAAATGTATGTGCCTAAGACTGTTTTGCCGAAAAGTTAACATTTTAAGAGACATTTACAAAAAACAGTCAATCACTATATAAAGTACGCTCCTTTTAATAATTTTTCATTCGTTACTGGTGTGTTTTCTTAGTCGATTCCAATTGGAACTTTCAATGCATGCTGTCATTTCATTCAATAGATCGAGATCGACACTCTTACGCTACCATTCATGTAGTTTACCTAATCTGCAATGTATCAGCCTAATTTATAAGCCCAGCGTGGATTCTGATTATCTTTACAAACCCTCTAAAATGCCCATGTGCAGGAAAATTTGATTTATAAAGATTTTTCGAACTAAAGCAACGTTACTTTTGGGCTGCGTAAGTTAAACGCGAAAATTTGCGTTTAAAGCCTGCGTAGAGCTAACAAAAAAATATTTTAGTATACTAGCTGACCCAGCGAACTTTCTTTCGGCCAAATTCGTGTAATGAAAATAATAATTCCGAGCACGCACAAAGCACATGCTGCTTTATGTGTTTCGGTGAATTCAAAACTTACACTCATATAATAGAAATAACTGAAGTACATATAGCAATGTCGATATGTTTCAATCAAACCGCAATGATTGACGTGTCAGCCAACCTTCCGCTTTTCACTTAATTACTTTATGGTACTCGACGTACAGAGCGGAAGTTTTGCACACAAGTGAAATAACCACATGACCAGGCGAGTAACATGGGAATTTAAAATTGAATTTCCAGCGATTGTCCTTGCGATCTATAAATTGTCATAGCGAAAGCGGGACGCACGGGAAAATGAATACGCTTAAATACGAATTGCAAATCGTTCTGAATAAGCGGAATACCCGGAATGATAATTTTTGCCTTTGAATTTTCCCCTCAAAATGGTTTGCTTGGGGGACATTTGATTTGAGATTCTTCACAATCAATTCAAACGCATTCCGTTGTAAACTTTCGGAGCATTGAGGTTGCGCAGCAATATTATAACCAAGCCGACTTTCAATTTCACCCGGAACATCCAAAAATTACAAAAAAATTAACATTTAAAAAAATGTTTGTTGTATTGGGGACTCTACCCGTTTTTCTATCCAGTCTATTCGTTTCAAAGTGTGCTTCATAACCTATTTCTTCCCCTCAAAGTTTTGTTTTTGCGACAAAAAGTAGCCTATGTCCTTCCTTGGTCCAAAACGAAACCGTCAAGCCCAAAATTTCAAAATTGAACTATCCCTTCTCGACTTATGCCCAAATCACAATTCGGCGTTGAACGCGTGCGTGCGTCGAGCGCTTTCACACGCTTTATCGATAACTTACGATTTCAAATGCTAAAGCGCGCAATTTTGTTCTTTACTTTTTACCTTTTGAAAAAAAAAAAACAATTTTTCCAATTTTTATAATTTTTTATTATTTATTAGAAGTTTAATGAAGCTTCAGATCCCTTACCACTGGTGGGGGGAAATCTTTAGCTATACGAGGAACAATTAGAACTGACTCTCGCTGATCAGTGGAGCAGTTTATATAGGCCATTTTTGTTTACACAAGAAATCTGTATCTTATTGTGGACCAATAGATGTTCTATACAAAGTGCACGATGTGCATATTAACGATTCTCTCGTGTTATTCGAAAGTAGACTTTGTTGTGCTGAAGGCAAAAGACATTAAAAGATATGGCATTAACTATATTGCTGAAGGCGAAAGCTATATCGCATTAAAAGATATGTCGCATTAAGATACTTCGATTTTTTGTATATACATTACATTTTGGACCTTCTTATATTTAACATTGTATGCTTATATAGTATTTTGGGGTGTTCTGGGAACGTAACCGCGCGAGCAAGAATTTTGTAAACCGAAAATCTGCTTTGAAGAAAATGCACGTTGAGAGGGTAGAGAATGGCAGACTTAAAGTTCAGTTTTTTTTGTTTGCTTAAAAAAATTCAGAGCAGAATTCAAATTTCAAGTCTTCTTCTTTTTTTCTTCTATCTATAATTTTTATGCACGAATTGAAAAATGATTCTCCAAAATACAAGAAAATCATGTTTAACATTATATATTATATAAAATCAAAAAAGCAACCATATTAATTATTAATATTTTTTCTCCAAAAAATCGAAAGAAATCAGTAGTTGCTCTATAAGTAAAAAATGTATTCGTCATTTCCACACACTGAATTAATTAATTTGCATTGAAAGAACATCATATAGCTCTTTAAAAGTTGTGTGTGATAAACATTAGTGGATCTGTGCCACTACAAGTATGAAAGGCACATTCTTGCCTTCAAATCGAACAAGTCGAAATTTTAAAGTTGTCAAACGCGCGTGATAGTAGAAAGTAGGTCTCAGGCGTCGCGTGAACTTTACGATACTCACGATTCAACGCCTGATGTTGTATTTTGTGTGGCACCATATAAACGCTTTGTTTCTACATAATTTGTCAACGCACGCGCGCGTCAACGCGGCATTGTGAATTGGCTCGACCAGTATCTGTATTTTGACAAACATATAGATACTTGTCTTGCTGGGGTTAATAGGGCCTACGCTCTGACAAGGAAACTGTTTCGCAGCAGTGCTCATAATTCATTCACACGGCACCTTACTAAATTACTTTGCGTTAAATGATCTAAGTTTCTGTACAAATATCTGTTATTGAAAAATATGTTTTTTCAATCATTCTTCCTTAAACTCGAATACAATACCTAAATAAATTCATCTTAATTAAAGGACTTACCTTTTAATTTATTAGTACGGGATATTCTTAACAGAAACTTATATAAGAGAATTAATAACAAAAACAATAACAATATATAATAATTGACGAACCCCTTAGATTTATGTCTATATATCACTGGTCAAGTGTTTGAAAAGTTTAATTTTAAATGTGCTTGTGTTTGTGGTTCTCTTTAGGGTAATGGGTAATGAGTTCCATAGAAGAGTGGCATGGACGAAGTATGAGCGCTCAGATTGTAAGCAATAGAATCCGGGCCGAATCATGATGGCTGTTCTTTGTGAACTGGAAAAACTTAATCTGCTGTAAAAATACTCAGGCTGTTGGCGGTTGATGAAATTTCGTATGGCCATAGCGCATGCATCTGTTGACAGGTCGTGTGCTATTTCGAGGTGAATGGCTCTCACCGTCAAACAAGTAAAGAGTGCTAGCCACCGCTTCTCCACTTGGCGACCAAGAGACACGGTAAGTGGCCCGAAATAGTCCAGACCAGTATAGGAGAATGGTCTCAAGTCCGGCATGACACGATCCTCCGGTAGGGCTCCCATAAGCGGTGGAATCGGTGTGGCTTTGCGAAGTCTGCAGACCCTAAAAAATATTAATTTATTTCTTCTATCTACCTACAGCAACTTAGACCAAACCGTGGTACGTCTTGAACGGAGGGGACTTCCCCACTGATCTTATCAGCCGCTTACATGCCGTATGAAGGAGAAGGATCACCCGCTCCCCTAACCCACACATTGGTCCATAAAGCGGAGCAAGAAGGATGAGACCTGCTGTTGGGATGCGATGCAAATGCGCATCATGTACAATGGGTCAGTGGAGATATCAACACTCGAGGTGAGTCACTATTTGAATACATTATAGAAAACAATCTTTTGGTAGCCAATAGGAGTATAGAACCAACATTTGTAGTTAGGAATAGACAGGAGGTTATAGACATAACACTCTGTAACAACTTCGAAACTCTAAATGTAACAAACTGGCACCTACTAATAAAAGATTCCTACTCAGATCATAGGCTGATTGAATTTTCTGCAGATAACGAAGTGGAACCGCCCCTGCCATATAAGAATCCCAAAAAGGGCGGACTGCAACCTCTTCAGCAATGAAGTAGCGAAAAGAAAAACCTTCCTGCAAGCAGGTGGCAGTAACTAACAGCCAGGAGGACATTGATACGAAAGCTGAAAGACGCGTTAGTGTTTTCAATGACGTCTTTGAGAAAGTCTGTCCGGCAGCAAAACAAAGAACCCGAATATCACCTCCATGGTGGAATAAGAAACTTGCTGCTATCAGAAAGGACACAAGGAGGCTCTTAAATACAGCAAATCGGACAAAATCGGACGAAGACTGGGAAAGATACAAGGCCAGCCAGAGAAACTTTTAGAATGAAATCCAGAATTCAAAACGCCAATCGTGGCAAAAGTTCTGTGAGGAGTTACAAGACACAGCGGAAATCGCGAGACTAAGGAAAATCCTAACCAGAGGATCAATAGCTCTGGGATCTCTCAAGGACTCTGACGGTAACTGGACCGAATTCTGTTCAGAATCTCTAAAGATACTGTTAAACACGCACTTTCCCGGCTGCACCAATCAGCCTTATGACAGTGCATACACCCGGAGCACAATGCAGACGGATCCCCCCGCGGATTTGATTACAGAAGATAGAATAGAATGGGATATCCGTTCTTTCTCTCCCTTCAAGTCCCCAGGACCCGATGGAATTTTTCCTCTCATGCTGCAGAAAACTGTCAACACTATCGCTCCAGTACTAAAGAAGTTGTACATTGGCAGCCTGAATCAAGGGTACCTACCGAAAATATGGAGGGAAGTGAAGGTTATTTTTTTACCTAAGGCAGGCAAAGCGAGCCAAAGACTTCAGGCCAATAAGTCTCACCTCCTTCATACTAAAGACCTTAGAAAGATTAATAGATATATATTTACATTCGCAGCAAGTTGCGTCCGGATGATCTATCTCAAGCCCAGCACGCTTACATAAAAGGAAAAAGCGTAGAGACTGCGCTACACTGTGTTGTAAGAGTAATAGAAAAATCTTTAAGTATAAAAGAGTATACCTTAGCGGCATTCCTGGACATTGGAGGGGCTTTCAACAATGTCAAAACGAACGCCATATGAAGAACACTGAGTAAACTCGCTATAGACACCACTTTCATCAACTGGTTTTCAAACGTACTTAAAGCTAGACACCTAGTTACTGAACTTGGGGGCTCCAGACTTGAAGCTTATGCATCAAGGGGAACACCTCAGGGAGGGGTTATCTCCCCTCTGCTTTGAGTTATTGTCGTAATGAGGTGCAACTTTGACATACGACGACGTTGTTCTAATGGTAACCGGTAAATTTCTGCCAACACTGGCCGAGCAATTAAATGGAGCCCTCTCCATCATTGACTCCTGGACCAGGTAATGCGGTCTATCAGACAATCCCCACAAGACCGAATTAGTATTGTTCACGAACAAAGGGAAAACTCCGCAGTTTGTTATGCCTTCTGTTGGCGGTTCACCCCTCAGAATCTCTGACAACGCTTAATACCTGGGACTAATACCAGATAAGAAACTTAATTGGAAAATGAAAATAGGCGAAAGAATCAAGAAAGCTACAATAGCATTCAACACCTACAGCAAAATCTTTGGGAAAACATGGGGACCATCTCCCAAGATCAAACTCTGGCTGTACACAGCTATTGTAAGACCAATACTGACATATGGAAGTCTTGTATGGTGGCCAGCAATGAAATAGCTACATATCTAAAGACTAATACAAAAGTGCAAAGACTAGCTTGCATCGGAGTCACCAGCGCGAAGAGGTCAACTCCCACCCCCGGACTTGAGGCTATCCTCAATCGACTTCCGCTAGATATCTTTGTACACTCAATGGCAGAAACAAGTGCCATGAGCATTAGCCAATCAATAGACTGGAAATACGATGAAGAGGGTCACTCAACGATCCTACAGACGTACTTTGGCAGTGTACCTAACAGGGATTACATCACGCCATGTTTGGACTTCATAACACCCTTCTCTACCGCCTACCCCAGCAGGGAAGTATGGAGAGATGGACCAGTACCTAACACCCAATCCGTTTCCGTGTACACAGACGGATCAGAAATGGACAACGGCGTGGGGTCAGGCATCTACTCTGAACCGCTTGGCTTCTCAACATCACTTCGCCTTCCAGACCACTGCAGTGTATTCCAAGCGGAAGTCATGGTAGTGACAAGAGCTGCCCGTGAGTCTGCGTTAAAGGCAACACCTCCGGAAGGTATCACCTTCTTTATCGACAGCCAGGCAGCTATAAAGCATTAACTGCCCCAGTAATAAAATCGAAGCTTGTGAAGAGCTGTCGCGAAGAGCTCAAAGCTCTTGGAATACAGCACAAGGTATTACTATGTTGGGTCCCTGGCCATGAAGGCATTCCAGGCAATGAGAAAGCCGATGAACTAGCCCGACAAGGATAGGCTAATTTTCCAGAACAAACATACCCCTCTGTGTAAATCCCGCTCTGCACACTAAAGCTAGAAGCAGGGAAGAAGGCAACAGATGAGGCAAATGCAAAATGGCCATCCATGGACACGTGCGCGAACAAGGAAGCTATGGCCATCTTTTTGTAAATCCAGAACAGAGAGAATCATGCGGAAAAACCGGAAAGGTGTCTCTACGCTTGTAGGTATCATAACGGGACACCAACAGACAAAATTATGAACCTCATCAAATCATCAAGATGGTTTGTATGCAACGAAACACAGTAAGTAAGTTTTAAATTTATTACAAGGCTTACAGAACCTTTCCCCCTACGGGTATCACAATGGTTGAATTTTGACCTGAGTGTGGCGCGGACTAATTTTTCCTCGCCAGCCCACAAACCTAACCTAACTTAACCAGCCGAGGGTAGGATGTTTTGGGTTCGTATGCACCCTGTATCGCCTGAGATCTAGTTATATTTCTTGTTATATACCTACTTAATTTCTCTTTAAATGTTAACGTACTATTTTCCTGTTTTTCCTTTTTTTTCTTGATCTTTGCTTAACATACCTAAATTTGTCTTCTAGAACAATAAAATTATTATAACGTTAATGAAAAGCGCATGTTTTTTTTTGTTTGTTCGAGTTTGATATCTCGCATGTTTTGTCGGTCGACTTCATTCGGTTCAATAGAAAACAGTCTCCCTCCCTTCTTCAAAACCCTTCGGGGAAAATATCGTGTTTCTATTCGATCTCGCTTCGTTGTCGCAACCACAAAATTGTTGTAGCTTTGCTAGTTGATCAAAAATAGACAAGGTTGTACTAACGCATATTTCGCATCCGTTTGACAGTCGGTCAAACGCAACGTAACGCGGCAATCAGACTCAGGGAAGGTAAGCACTTGAGGGGACAAACAACTGGACATGCCAGCATCTTCCTACAGACAAGCTCCTAACCCACAACTACTTACTGCCTACGAAAATCAGCTTCGAAAAAGGCTTTACAAACGAATAACCGTACAGATCCCGATGGGTCGCACGAAATGCCCTACACGAAGGAGCACTGTAAATTTTTACGGACTGGTCCAGAACATTAGAGGGAGTCGGAGCTGGGGTATTCTCAGAAGAACTGAGCTTGAGCCTCTCCTTCTCCCTCCAGAAACACTGTAGTGTCTTCCAAGCCGTAATCACAGCTATTCGTCAAGCCATAACGTGGCTGTCGATTAATGCAATATCACATAGGGATATTGTAATATACATCGACAGTCAAGCTGCCATCAGATCCTTAGTATCAAGGGAAATAAGATCTAAAGCGGTGGAGGATTAATTATTATACATTACATAACATAACATCATCGAGTCAAGATAACAATAATTCTACAGAAGTAGATGCAGTTAAGAACTCCAGAATAATAACCCATACACTTGAGAACCATCAGCGTGAACAATCATTAGCTACATCGAATATCAATACGGTCGATGATGATTCTCTTAGAGTCAGAGAATAGGATATCAAGGTAAGAAAGAAGCTGAAGTTGGAGAAGGGGTTCAGGAGGTTTAGAATAGGGAGGCACTTAGAAGGATTAATTTCAGCATCGAAGAGATTTCTGATGTCCTACCAATATTTTCAGCTGGTGACATTACCTCAGTTACAGCGGAATGTTGGTTAAAATGGGTAGAGGCTCTAACGAAAATCTATAAATGGGACGAGAAGCCTCTCATTATGGTCTCTGCTTTTAAAATACAGGTTCCTCCACGCTTCTGGTGGGATAGTTCCCACGAAACTGGCGTCTGGGTTGAGAACCAATTTTAACCATCAAAATACTGAAGTCGATATACACCAGCAGGAAAGTTACTGTTTTGAGATGAACATTCTACGAAAAAGAATGATAAAGAAGACAAGACCCAATAAAAAAAATATCGTGTGAACGTAATCCACGATGAGATACTAACAGACTGTTACTACAAAATCGTAACTATTAACAGCATTAAATATGTTGCATTGTAAGACTCGGGAACCTCCGCTAAGTGCAGTCACCTTGACGTGGTGCGGATGCCAAGTACGAGCTCCCTCAGGTGGCCAGGCGAAGATCTGTAGGTAGTATAATGCCTTACCCAGGTATGGCGGTGCTGCCGGAGCGGACCATACTTTCCGCTCCTACTCGTGGGAATCAAAATAGGAAAACACAGAGGATGTAGGCGGTGAGAGTACGATAAGTACTGAGAGTGAGACAATGGCCGACACAATACTCGTGGAGCCATATGACCTCCCTAAAATTCAAGAGACCTAAGAAGCCGGCTCAACTCAGGAAGAAATCTCGAAAGAGGAAGAATAGCAACCCCAGGTCTGTTAAGGAAACGGTAGTACCTAAAGATTAAACATATATATGGCATTCTCGTCGCCAAAGAAGAAGATCGGCGCTATATTGAATCACATAGGACAGCCATAAGCGATGATAGGCCTTATAAGGGCCACGTAGCAAATGACCTTCACCCTAGAGTCAAGTGATTGTGCCGTTGGGCTTTTGTGCAGCAGGCGGCCAAACGGTTATTTGCTGGGGTTGTGACTGCGGCTATGTTGGTTTTATCCTACTGGGATAATTATCTTTATCACCTTAGGGAACTTTGGGGGATTATTACCCAATTCGGAGTTTAACGCCCAGCGATGATGTGCTTGGCCGTCTTCACAGAAAATCTCTGGTTTCCTATCAAGAAAAATTACGTTATCACTTGTAATTACCACGACACTCTACATACCCTTTCTTTCTCCTATATCCTTCACTTTCCTTTTTGTTATTTTTCCTTCTTGCACTGACAAACTGTATTTAAGACACCGTTTTTACGGCTTTTTCTTCTTTTCTTACTTAATTTACGTTTTTCAAAAAACTTCTTTGTTTCGAACTTTTCTGTAGAACGTTCACAGATCACGATCCGCACTCTGAGACTTTCAAATCTTAATACGTACGTTATTTATGAGTTTCGTACTGTTCGTGATCGGGACAAAGGAATTTTCCCTTTTTTTAAAAAAATGTTTGCTCTCGTTTGTGAGAAAATTACCGCAAACTTTTCTCAACGAGTCTCATCTTCCCTATGTATAACACTTCCAGGAAGTGTTTGGATTTTGTTTTTATTATCGTCTGTGAACGACACTGCTGTAAGACACTCCCTACCCACTTGCTATCTCAAATGTCATATTCAATCAGCTTTCGCACGTTTGGCTTGTTTTGCTTCTTTTAATTTAATTTCGTTTCGTTTCACACTTAACAATTAATAGAACATGACAAACAAATTTTTAGAAATCCTATGACCAACCATTTTATATTGCAACGGTTTACATTGGGTTTGGCTCATAAGAGTATAGGAAATAAGATAAAATGAAATTATATAATGTGCAAGGATGTGCAAGGTAAACTACAATAATTTAAACAAAATCATTTTATAAACGAAAAACATTTTTAAGCTACAAATTGTGTTAAAGCGCAACCAAGTAGTAAGGAAAGAGAGACTAAAAAGAAAAAGCTAAATCAATTCAAATTGGAAAAGTGTTTAAAGAAGACTGTGTGAAATGTTTTGCGTTCGATTCTGGACCTCACATAAGTGGGTAGATTATTCCAGAGCTTGACAGCATAAATGAAAAATTGCCTGCGTGAAGTCAAACAGGTATATATATGTAGCAGATCGTAATACAATATAGCGATTATAAGAACAGACATTTATATTCGTAAGCAAGTAGTATGGTTCTTTCCTGTGAATAATTTTAAAAAGGAAAGCACAACATCGATATTTGAAAAAAGCTTCCAAATTACATCCAAGAAGTTGACGAGTTTCAGATGGGATGTGATCAAACCTACGGCGGTTGATTACAAACCGGGCAATTGAATTGAAAGCAACGCGAAGTAAAAGGGAATCCGGATCAGCATACAGCTCACATACAAATGAAATTATGGAGATTATTAAAGCTTTTACTATTTTTAGCCTAATTTCTGTGGGTAAAATGCTTTTTGCTATTGATAATACACGTAACGATGCTTAAACTTTATTTAGTACAGAATTAATGTGATTATCCCACGTTAATTTGTTGTTAGAAATTACTCCAAGGTTTTCGCGTTGCTGACATATTCAACTTGGGAAAAGTTTAGGAAAGTAGGTGGGAAATCAGGAAAGTACGGCTGATGTTTAGATATTGGTATAGCTTTCGTTTTGTCGGGATTGAGTTTAAGACCATTGGACCACTCAAAATTGGAACGTACATCGTCATTCATTTTAGCTATTGCGTCCTCGACCATGCAAAAAGGGAAACTAATGAACAACTGAACATCATCAGCATATTATGTGGTATCGACAGTGAGATAAAGCAAAAGGAAAGTCATTAATAAACAGGGAGAACAGTAATGGACAGAGAATGGATCCTTGCGGAAAACCATTATTGACAGGAATAAACGAAGACAGGTTACTATTACATGAAACAGCATGCAAGCGATTGGTCAAATATGAATAAATTAGTTTACTAGAAGTGTCAGAAAAGTTAAAAAAAAAAACGTCATTAATTTTTCACAGAGAATATTAGGATTAACGCAGTAGCTTTAGAAAAGTCAAGTAAAGTTATCACAGTAGTATAATTAGCATCAATTGCCTGCCTTATATCGTCCGTTACTTTTTATAAGGCAGATGTGCAGCTGTGTCCGGAGCGAAAGCCTGATTGAAGAGGATGAAGAAGATTTTTGTCTTTAATAGATTGTTTTATTTGGTTGGTTACAATAGATTCAAAGGCTTTAGATAAAAAAGAAAGAATGGCAATGGGCCTGTATTCTGAGTTTACATCTATTTTGGGGATTGGGACAGTTTTTGACTTTTTCCAAGAAGATGGGTACGTAGATGTCATAATAAGGGTGTTGAATATATGGGTAATGTGAGGAAGTACAAGTGGAATTAGGATTTTTATGAAGTCAGGATAAATATTATCTAATCCGACAGACTGACATTTTATGGAGAAAACAGCATTTCTTCCTCAAATTCGTCAACTGCAGCAAATGAAAAGACATGTTCTACATTACAATTATGACGTGTAAAAGCTTGACCTGTTATGAGTGAACTTATCGGGATAGAGACCTTTAGGTTCAATTCATCAATATTGATATTGTGTTCCGAGACTGAAGTATTCTCCTTATTTAATCCAATATGACGAATTTCATTCCACGGAAACTTGGAAGAACGATCAGAGTTAAATCTATTACTATAATACTTGAGTTTAGCGGATCTTATAAGCTTTGTAACAAGATTACGCGATGCTCTAAAAATATTGTAAATTTCCACACATCCGAAACGTTTCAACCGACGATATAAGATATCTCTACTCTTCATAGAACTAATAATGCCAAGGACAGCTGTCTGAGTTAATAAGACGAGTTTTAAAAGGAACGTGCCTATTAAACAGGTGGTCAATTGCAGAGGTCAAGAATTCAGTTTGTAAATATATTAACGTCCGGAGTAGATTAAATTGACCTCCAGTCAATTGATAAACAATCACTAAATAGACAATCAACCTTAATATTGCGAAAGTCACGAGACTGAATGGGCTTGGACAGGCTTGTATTAACATGTAAATCGAAGGTGGCAAATACGAGAACGTGATTTGAAAACACAGAGACAGATAACTGACTAAAACATTTAACAAGACTTTGATCACTGGTTAGGAAGACATCTAACAGTTAGGCTAAAAGTGTGTTGGCTCAATATAGTTAACAATAGAAAGACTTAGAGAGTTCATCGAGGTTTTAAATGTATTGGAATGAAGAAGGTTTATATTTAAATCACCACAAAGAATAAATTTTGGTATAAGACAAGAAACTTCTTCCACAATTGGAGAAATTACGCGCGAATTAGCGATATGTGGTGGCATGTAAAAAGTCCCAATGATACATTTATTGACACCATAAAAGATATCTATAAAATAATAGTCACACGCCTGTGTACCAACGGCTCCTCCAGATGTGTGAGTTCTATCAGCTCGGTAAGGTTTTGTAAATCCTCGTAGTGAGAATAAATTGCTATGTATTTAGATTCGGGTGGAACCAAGTCTCAGATACGCATATTATATCAATTAAGCTATTTTCAAATATCATCCTGAGCTCATCAAATTTATTCACAAGACTTTTTGCATTAGGTTAGTTTCGGTTAGGTTATAAATTTAAAAACCAGCATCAGTGGTGTTTGTCATGATAGGAATAAAACACACATCAACAGTGAGATCCAAAACGAACACAGTTAAATTGCTAGCATGCATTTTACATGCTAAGGAAAAGAACAACAAAGAACATAAAAAACCAATGTGCACTGAGTTAGCTTGAAAAATAAATTAAAAATGTAAAAGGAAAAGAAAGAAATAACGTCTGGTCCTCTGGTCCGATGGCATTCCAAAGGTCATCAATATTGTGGATAATGAACGTAGTGTGACTGTTACTGGTTCGAACGTAGATTTAACCATTAAATATATGCACTGAAGACAGAAGAGATTTTCGCTTCAGTCTTAATGCATTCAGCTGTAGTTGATAATTTGTTTTTGTAAGACTATCGTTGATAAAGAAGCTCTTCGATTAATCCAGGTCGACATCACAAGGCTTTCGTGGAGCTTTTCTGTTTTTGCAGAAGCTCGCAACCGCTCGCATTAAACTTTGTTTACCTCGCTTTTCAGCCAACATTAGTATGATGCTGGCATTAGCAAGGGGACGATCGTTGCGAGAGGTTGCTTTGGCGCGGAAAATGTTTTGTAGGCAAGGGGGCTGAATATTTACGGTAGCGCATATTTTGTTGTGGAATGTCTTCAAATTTCCGCAGGAGACTCGGGCAGACCAAAAACAACAGCATCACAGTCGATGTCAAACAACACAGAACGTATGAGAAATTCTCGGAACACTCCATTTGCCGCTGCCTGTCCGTATATAGGCTGATAATCGCGAAAGTGTAATTTTTTTTTTGTTGTAACTATGTTGTCTGTGATTTCTTAAAAAAGCATGGATATAAAGATTTGTTTGTTTCGTGCGAGTGTTATTAATAAATCTTATCCCCAATGACCAACGTTTTAAAAGCGTTTAAGATCATCATCTGAGACGAATGCACAATGACACAAAAACGCGCATTGAATCACTTGAAAGAACATTAAAAGATTTGCGCAATGAGATGTTTTGGAGGCCAATGATTTTATTGTCCGACGACAGCTGCTGTCAATGAAACGGAATGAGAACGCATCGTAGCACCAGAGGCTGTCAAGGGTGCGATAGCAACTTTTTCACTCTTTAAAACCGCCGGATGGTATATTTCTAGGTCTACATTGGTTAGCAATGGAGGCAGGCAAATGTGGTGTTCCTTCCAAAATTGGGAGAAAGGATAACAAAAGGACAAACCTCTTCAGACCAGTCAGCTTAAAACAAGCCTTGGAAAACGTGGGGTTAACCCACTGATAGTAAGATAGGTGGACAGTATGTTGAACATAGGTGCGATAAATATTCGGACAGGAACCTCAGAGTTTTTGAGAAAAATATGTGTAAACTTTCTTTATCGTTTTTCTCGAAACCAACTACATGGCGTGTGGAGCAAACTAGTTCTCTGGCGACTTTATCGGCACTAATAGGCAGCGTGTCCATAGCAGGGCCCGACCTAGCTATTTCGCCGCTCTGGGCAAAAATAGTTTTTGCCGCCCTTAAGCCGCGGCTGTAAGTCATAACTTACAAGTAGTTATAAAAAGAAAAAAGATTATAGGTAAACCAACTAAAAAAACATGTGGTTAAGATTAATGTAACATAAACAATACCTTCAGAATTTTTTAATGTTTAGGTATTTACCTTTTATTTCTCCTTCCGCTCAATGAAAAACATCAATTGTTTATTTTTTCAATTTAATTCAATTATATTCATTTAAACATTTATTTTTTAATATGATTAAAAAGACGTTAAAGCAAACATAAAGTAATTATAGTTAAAGGTATATTTAGACTCATGGAGCATGTAGGTAGGTATTCTTAAATATAAACTAATTGAATAAAACCATTTTTTTTTAGAATATCAAACTCTAACTAGGTTCGCAGCTACTCTAAAACAATTTTTTTCGTACCTTTTGTTCTGAAAAATCTTTAACAATATCTACTAAATTCAAACTGTCGCAAATCTTGTGCTCTATCGAAATCATAGCCAATCCAGATAGTCTCTTTTGAGTCATGGTAGACCGAAGATAATTTTTTATTATTTAAAATTATTAAAGCTTCATATTTTTTGTACAAGAACAAGAAAGTCTTTTGTTAGGTTTACAATTACTGAGACACTTATTTAAAACTGTTATCGGTGACTTATGATTGTGACCAAGTGCAGGATCTTTTGGTATACCTCAGTTACTTTTTTTCACACAGCAATTCAAGGTGAGCCATCACACATTTTTTATGTAAAAAAAACATCCCTACCTTTCCAATGACATATAATACACCGTTATTAATATTGTAGATTGTCTCACCATCCTTTATAGGTAAGCACTTAATGCAAGTAAAAATAATTTCTTATACACTTACTAGAAATTTATAGATAGGTTTTAAGCACTTACTTTGCAAATTCACAGGAACAGTCTTCTATTTTAAAAATTACTCTGCCACTGCCACCAGTATTTACTAATCAGTTTCAGTAAAACACTTTATATTTTTCGCATGAACTTCACTTATATACGATTTTTCGTTTGCTTGTATATTTACTGTATATTAACTGTTTTGAATTAAATTTTTCCTTCACTGTGTGTATACACTTCAATTATTAAAAATAGACAAAAACTTTAATTATTTCACTTTATAAATATGGCTACTAATTAGATTTTTTTCATCACTTAGGTACACAAGAGCAGAACACTGTTTACAAACTGTAATGTGACTGAAATGATTGGGGGTGGGGGCATTCTTACGTCGAGTTTCAGGATAAAAGGGTATTCCCCAAAATATGCATTATATTCGGAGTCAATTTTAATGTAAAATTTGAAAAGCGACACCTGTATAACAGTATAAGTCAAACATTCGGAGTACTGGATGTGCAAACGGATGCGACAGGGCGACAGCTGGTGTCAAGCATAAGTAAAGAAAATTGTCATACGTTCAGAGTAAGCCAGCCTGCAGTCGTCATTCTGGGGAACCCCCGTGAAACGTACATTATGTGAAACGAAGAGTGTTACCAATTCAGAAATTAAAAACCGGCGTAAACTACCTTTTTAGTAGGTAGCAAATTTGACGCCCCTCATTTTTGCCGCTCTGGGCAATTGCCCAGCTTGCCCCCCCCCTAGATCGGGCCCTGGTCCATAGTTAGTTGTATCAAAAAATGATACATTAATACAACCCCACTTTTTTCCAGCATAACTTTTTCGTTCAAACTATAACTAATTTATATATAAAGTTCTAAATTTACGCATGATTTAAAATGATTTTCAAACAAATAGTTCCATACACAAATATTCAAACAACACTATAATTCAAATTGCCGAGTTTGCAAAAAGGATTTACATGATTTACCTGTATATGTTGGTTTATCAAGACTTATGCGAAATTGTCTGTCGTTCGCTGTTTCAATATCTGAAAATGAGAGATAACATTCAGCAATGTAGTAGTTGTATAACCCGAATAGGTCCTTGTTCTTGACACAAAACACCAGTATATTGGTTTTATGATTACTCTGTTGAGTCGTGAGTTTTCTGTAACAAAAAGAGAATTATTTATAAGAACAGTTTCGAATTAACATCAATCAGAAATATTTGTGCTACATTTGCCCGCAATCTAGAATTGGTAATAATTACTTCCAACCTAATGTGCATCGAATACAGTTTAGGTGGTACATATTTGCATTCCCTATCCTTACTTATGGTACTCTATCACATCGGCTTTCCCAAATTACATCGGCGAGAAAAGAAAAAAAAATTGCTTAATCCTTCTATACATTATGAAACTCGAATAGAAATAAATTATTTCCAAAATTAGAAAAAAAAAACAAACCTGCCCTGTCTTACAGCGACATAACTAACAAGCAAATGCGCTTAAAGCATACGGCACTTTTTAAAGCGGTTCTTTTTAATACATATAAATCTACAATCCAGTTGAACGGAAAAAAACAATATGCCTATCAACCAGGCAAATCAACAACACACATGCTCTACAGTATCGTACTATAACAATCGAGAATTCCCTCAACAACAAAGAATTTGCTGTGGGCCAAAATATACAGATGCATCCACAAAACAGGCGTAGATAATACTACACGTAACTGGATAAAACACATGCTTAACAGTAGAAACGTAAACGCTACATTAGGTAGTGAAAGTATCAGTGTCACGGCTTGGAAAGGTTGCCCCCAAGGTGGTGTTTTTTCGCCCCTGCTATGGTCCATCGTAGTGAATGAAGTGCTTAACTTACCCAGCAATAATGGTTTCTATGTCCAAGGATACGCGGATGATATTGCAATCCTAATCAGAGAAAATTTCGAAGAAACAATCTCCGAACTCCTACAGAGGGCACTGGACCAGCAGAAGTCTGATTCCACTGCTGGGCTGGAAGTTATCCTAAACCTTCCACCCCTATAGCTAGAAGCTATGACAAACACCTTCATTCTCATATCTGAAAATACTGAAAACTCCAAGCCAATTCATCCAGATATCGTTATGGAATTGAAAAAAGATGATATAATTGGAATCACCATGACAGACAACAATCTAGCCAAACACAACTTCAGCGAAATTCAAAGTTACATTCTTAAATCGGCAGAAGTGGGAACAGAATAAACCAACATTTGTCAACGATTCTCATGTATGGTACACAGATGGGTCGAAAACAGATGAAGGAGTTGGAGCTGGAGTATACGGTGTCAACACAAAAACGTTCATCTACAAAAGCATGGACAGGTGTAACTCCGTATTTCAAGCGGAAATCTTTGCAATAGCACTATGTCTCAGAGAAAATCTAAAGACAACCATAACAAACAAGAACATATATATTCTCTCTGATAGCAAAGCTGCGCTCCTAGCCATTAATAGCTATGAAATTGCATCATAGCTAGTATGGGATTGCTTACAACTACTCACATCGCTAGCCAGCACAAACAGAGTACATCTCATTTGGGTGCCAGGATACAGTGGACATGTAAACAATGAAACAGCAGACATACTAGCCAGAAGAGGATCAGCATCGACCTTCATGATGCACAGACCCATTAGCACTGCTAAATTCTACATTAAAACCTGGCTGGAAAACAAAACCAATCATTACTGGACCAACAGAACAGAAGGTAACAGACAAGCCAAAATGTTCACGCCAATTATCTCCCTTTCAAGAACAAAACAACTCCTAAATCTGAATAGGAGTCAGATTCGTATGTTCACAGGTTTCCTCACTGGACATTGTCAAGTCAAAAAACACCTCATGACAATGGGAATAACACAAGTTAGTACTACAGACTATGCAACGAGGACATAGAATCAGCAGAACACATACTGTGTCACTATGAATGTCTAACCAGACTACGTCAACACCATCTAGGAAAACCTTACATTGAGGCAGAAGACATATCTGACAGCCCACTCAAAGATCTATTGGATTCATCACCAAGTCCGGTATCATGAGCGAGCTCAGTAATCACAATAGGCCAACCTGTGGTCGCAGTGATATGTTAAACGGCAAAGGTGGCGCAAGAACAACCAAAGCTCTGAAAACAGCAAGCGCCGGCTTAAACCCTAATAGCTGCGAAGCATTTTTTTTTAATTTAATTTATTGTTTTAAATTAAAAAGTAAACTGAATGCCAACGAAAGTTGCTAAATATCTGTTGTTAGTTTTTTATTTGTAAATTGTCTGCCCAAGAAAGGGAAAATCCTTAAATTTGCGTGAAATACATATTTCGAGTAAAGTAGATGACGTACGGTAAAATTACATCAGATTTATTTAACATTTATATACACATAATAGTGAATTAAAGCCCTAGTGATACAGGTACAACACGCAATCTGGATGTTGTGGCCAAAACGTCGCCAGTTGCTGATTTAAAAGGGTGAGTCATTTTGATCTTAATTTCTTAGTGCATATAGACAAACCAAATCTAAAAGGGAAGGTTACAAGGGTTACAGATTTAAAAAAAAAATTTTTGATAAAAGCCCATTAGTAAATGAACATAATAATTCGCGTAAATATAAGGGTTTTTTTTTTGGCTATTTGAAGTAAAGTCATATTAATGAATAATTTTTTTATATAAATATACAATATGGTGGAATAGGATGAGGGAGTGCGGATAGAGAAGGATGACGGGGAGTAGGAGGTAAAAAGTGGCGAATAAAGAGACTTCTTAGGTGAGTATTAGTAGCCGGTAGGGAGGGTAGAGGTAAACTTCTTGCAGGGTCAACATCACCTTGGCGCGAAAGACTGGCATGGTTTTTTTCTTGTAGTACGGAACAAGGGTTAGCCCACCCACACCCACCGACGAGCTAAGAAAGGGAATTTGCATGCCAGCAACGACCCGACAGCAAGAATGGTCTAGCAACACTGTCTCTGTATGCCGTGCTTCTGCACAAATTCGTCGAAAACAGTATTTGCATATACCTTGAAGTTTTTAATTCAACGTCAGGCTTCACTTTTCGCTTTCATAAAGTACACATAGATCTTTCTTTACATATCATCTATGAATGTTATGAAAGACTTTGAGCCACTGAGTGATTCTCTGTTGAAAGGCCCACAACCATCTGAATGCCCCAGCTTTAGAAATTTAGTTGATCGATGTTCTTTGGGGAATGTCAGCGTATGTATTTTGCTGACCATACAAGTTTGGCACTTTACGTTATTGCTTTTTAAAGTATTTATCCCCTTCACCTGAAGACTTTTATTGTTGAGATGATCAAATCTGGTCACAGCTCTCCACCACAAACAAACCGAATTCTTTGTTGGCATGAAGCATAATGGCACCATCAGCTCGATGCACAGGAACAGGGGCATGTTAGTTTTCGAATTTGATTTATTGTGTTGTAGTAATTACACGAACATCTTCTTATCTTATGGGCTCTGTCCCGGCACTGTCTCTGTGCCATGCATTTATTTTTGGTATTTTTTCTGCTATCACGGGTGGGTTCTTTTCCTTTTCTTTGTCACACTCCCTTGCACGACGTCCCGCTATACCTCAATTAAAACATCTTCATGTGTGTATTTATTTGTGCTAAAATCCTTGTTGAATGCCATGAAAGTGGTAATGCAGGTGATATTATGCGAATTCAATAATTCCATATCTTCGTACCGGAGTGCAAAATATTCAATCGAAAATCAACTTTACCACAAATACAGTCCGTAACAATTGGATAGCTTCACACATGCTTTTTTTGTAACTAACTGTTTTGACAGCTCTTTCATGAACACGCAAGGAAATAAGCATTGGGTTGGGTTAAAAAGCTAAAAACGAGAGTTTCTGAGTTTAAACGAGCTTTTCATTTTTTTTTAAGTTAGCGGGACCTTTTGATATAGTTTTGTATACATTCATTTTAATGTGCATATTTTTATGAAATATTAGAATAGTGTGATCATCGGAAAACTATCGGGAGTGATAAACGGTTTATTTTTTGCGTTTATGAGCCGTTCAATAGCTTAAATGCAACGGAAATTGCTAAAATAGAGGCTTACCATGAGGAAAATCTCTCTAATCGCGCTACAACAAAAAAAACCTGATCGAAGTCCAAAAGTAATTTACAGTTATTTAAGCAATCCATTATTTTACGGAAAAAATTACAAAGGCCGTACCTCTTTTGTACTTTCAATCCGAGAAAAACGGCAAATTATAAGGTTAGCTTCCAATTCAACCCATTCTCTAAGTAAGATTAGACACGAAGCTGGGCTTGAAGTTAGTCGAATGAACATAAGTAGAGTAATTAAGAGTACCGGCCACCTGAAGCGTCTGAAACTAAATAAAAAAAACACCACTAAACAAAGCTCGAAAACGACAGCGGCTTAGTTTTGCAAGAGCGTACATGGTTTCGAACACTGATGGCAGCAGTCACTCAAACGATTGGCGGAAAGTGATATTTTCTGATGAAAAGTTCAACCTCGATGGGCCGGCCCGACGTATACAACTATTAAGCTTAGTACGCACATGGTTCGAAACGAAAAACCCCCATACAAAAGAGGGACAGCGAAATCACGAACGAAAAATTTCGCTCTCCTTTTCGTTTTGCAGTACCAGATGCTGCGAAATGATGGCGAAAAAGTGGCTAATTGTAGTAGATTGCTTGGTACAATTCTCTCTCTTTTCACTCTCTTTTCGCACACGTTTATTGTCCGGGACATTATTTGTCAGCTTTTTTAGGAGGTTTGGAGTCAAATTGGAAAATTTTGGCGCCAAAAATACCAAAACTCTAATGTAAAGATCAAAAATGCACATTTTTTTTGTAATTCATTGACACACTTATTCTGATTAAATTGTTTTGAAAGACCACAATGTTAAATCAAAAATAGGCGGTCATAGCAAAATTCCGTCAGATAAAATTTTCCCTACGAAAATAATTAAAACAAATCGACTACCACTTAAAGGATTCCATCAGAAAAAAATTCCTGCCAGTAAAGAAATTAAATATTTCAGTGGAAATTTTTTTTTTTGTGGAATTAACTGAAAAGTTTATCGAAAAAAGTTTTTCGTACGGAAAAATTTATAAATTCTTAAATTTTTAAATTTGTGGAATTAACTGAAAGGTTGATCGAAAAAAGTTGTTCGTACGGAAAAATTTATAAATCCTTAAATTTTTAAATTTAAAGAAAATTTGCTAATTTATTTCGATAAACTAACTTTATAATTCATAAGCAACATTTGAAGACCACGATTGAGTTCAGCCGTCAAGTTTGAGTGCACAGAACAAGCAAAATGTTTACGGTTTCGTTTTACGTATGGCTATATGCTACTGGGACCCTTTACGAAAAGAGTACGTTCGCAATTGAAGCATGCACAATTTTAAGGAACCAGCGGAAAGTTCGAGTATCCAAATCGGAGATAAATTGCCGGTGATGGCAACACAGCTACTTGTGCAGCAGCTGATGGAACTATCCGCGAATTATCCGCCTTTTTGCAGACGTTTCATTGTCCATTTGGGTTGGTTGACACGAAAGGTGTATGAAGGTAAATCACTTGCTCTCATAATGTCTCTTTTTATTTTCAAATGAATCTGGAAAAGAGAAAATAGCACATTTTCACTTCCCCTCGCAACAGACTTAAATAAAAATATGCAGATGTCTTATTCATATGGGAAGAAATGGTAGATATATGAAAACGAAATTTACTTCAAGAAAAAGCATTTTAAAAAGCTTCATAATTTTGCCATCCATCCATCAAACCATGAAAAAACAGAAACCCTAAAATGTTTTTGTTTTGTCTGCCATTATTAACTACTTTGAACCAATGTTGGTGGTTGCTTACGTGTGTTAACATTTTAAATTCATTTTTATTTTTACTTTCATTAAACTTCTATCCTAGACAAAAACGATTAAATCTAAATTAAAGCTAACATTTGTCTTAATTCTAGCTTACTGGCTCTTAGCGAGCACTCTAAACTTAACTATATCCTTAAAATTATTGCCTTTCGGCCTTAAATCTATCAATTTTTATTTTTGTTTGTTTTTTATTTCCAAGAAACTTTGTAAAACTTGAATTCTTTTATTATTTTTTTACTTACAACTACTTAAAACTACCTAAGCTACTTAAGCTAAATTACTTATAATCAGGGTGGTGAGCAATCTCATCGATTGGTCACCATCCTGATCGCGTCCATGGTCGCCTGACAGCCGCCCACAAGGGTTCATCATTACCACCGAGACTCGAGCGAGGCTATAAGCTTCGTTCGAGTCTCGGTGGCACTATCATGCTGGCTAGCCCGGCACCTCTCAAAGACCCCCTACTCTAAGCCTTAACCTACAAACTTAATCTAGCTTAAAACTAGGGAGGATGCTACGATAGTAGCGTACCGGCCCGGGAGAGCGTATCAACCCTCACATCTTCTTTAAGCCACCAAAATTCGGTGAACTGCTTTACCGTATCGACCCTATCCCGATCCGCAATTGCGGTGCTAAAACGGAGGAGCTCCTGAGCATTGGCGGCATACCCGTCGTGGATGAGCCGCTTATCCCTCGCGCCGCGGTGGCTGTGGTACAATACCGGCACACCATCTTTTGTCTGGACTAACCCTTTCATGTCCACATGAAGAAATGCCTCAGGCGGGATAAAGCCAGACCGAAGCGTACTCTCGTGGTACATTAAATTGGGGTAGTAAGCCCCTGAGATCAGGTTATTATCGCTGGCCATCGCCCTTGCGACGTGCCTCCGAATCACCTTAATAAGGAAATTGTCAATCCTATTCAGTCGAGCCCCATTGTATAGGGTCCTGTTGGGATAGTATTTTATGTACTGCGATTCAGGAGTTCTAAACAACCCTAGACAGGCCCTGAGACATTGTCTCTCAAACACCCGAATCTTTTCCATATAGGACGGCGCTATATTGAACCACATAGGACAGCCATAAGCGATGATAGGCCTTATAAGGGCCACGTAGCAAATGACCTTCACCCTAGAGTCAAGTTGACTGCTGCGAAACAGTCTCCTTGTCAGAGCGTAGGCCCTCTTAGCCCCAGCCAGACAAGCAGCTATATGTTTGTCAAAATACAGATACTGGTCGAGCCAGATGCCAAGATACCGGACCACGTTTTTCACCGCCAACGGCTGCCCCTGCTGTCCAACAATTGTTAATTTTCTCCAGTTTTTTCTGGTATCCCCAGAGGCCCCAGCCAATGTAGTTCTGAACAGGATTGTTTCCGATTTTTGGAAATTGATTTTCAACTTCCAACCATCGCAATACCTCTTAATTTGCTCGAAGTCACGTTGCAGAAGGATGTTAATGACCTCGATTTTTGGTCCTGACCTGTACGCCACTAAATCGTCCGCGTACGCAATAGCATGTCTGAGGGAACCCACCAGATCACTTGTGTAAATATTAAACAGGACCGGAGAATTCACTGCTCCCTGTTGTAAGCCGTTTTTAATTTCGAAAACCCTGCTCGAAGTCACGTTGCCAGCTTTGACCACGAACTTCTTTCCCATAAGCATGTCGTAAATCATATATAGCAAAGGTTTTTGAATGCCCAATCTGGTCAGCTTATAAAAGAGCCCGTCCAACCATACGGTATCGAAGGCCTTCTCGAAGTCGACCAGACAGGCACCCGTGCATTGCTTCTTACTTTTATTCCACTGAATGTCGGAAACCAGTTTCGACGCGGCATGAATAGTGTCATGCCCCGCTCTGAAGCCAAACTGGTTGTCCGGAATGATCTTATTTTCCTCAACCCATTTCAAAAGAGATCTATTGACGACTTTCTCGAATACCTTGCTAACATTCGGAAGCAAACTAATTGACCGGAGATTAGCAGGGTTCGTCCTATCTTTATCCTTTTCCGGGATAGGGTGTACCACCGCTATTTTCCACTGCTCCGGATAATATGCATTATTCAGCGCATTGTTAAATAGCGTGGCGAAGATATCTATCGCCTCTAGCGGCAGGTGTCTTAATACGACGTTTGGGACACCGTCCACTCCCGCCGACTTTTTGTTTTTAAGTGATTCAAAGATGCACCGAAGTTCATCTCTACTCACGAACAGATGAGTATTTGCATCGGCGATAGTGCCATTTGCACGGTTGTCGTCATTGAACCCGGTGAAACCGTTGTTCTCGGATCGCCAATCTTGAATTTCGGTCCGCAGATAAAAGTGGTTAAGAAAAGCCCGCTCTTCGAGGTCGCGGTTACGGCGAACCGGGTTGTTCACCGTATACACAGTCTCAAAGAAAGCTCCCATCAAATTCACCCTCTCCTGCGGGTCTTCGACCACGAAAAAACCGTCGTTCGAGTCGGCACTTTCCGGACTTATGCCAGCAGTCAGTAGTGTCTGTCTGTTCTCGTTCGTCTGAGGTATTCGAACACATGAAATGTCGTTATGATCCTTCCGCCTGAACAGTTTATTTATTTGCGGGAACATTTTCGGACTACTGGATTTTATAGCCCGAATTTTATTGCCCCAATACAAACTTACAGATTTTCTGTAATTTTCGGAGATCAACTGTTTCAAGTTTTTGATCATCGAATTCAGTGTTCTTAACTCGGGATCGTTCCTGTCAGTGAACTGTCTGTGTAGCCGTTTAAGCCTCGAGAGCAGTCTACTCTTATGTCTGTACAGAGCATCGATTGTCGGGTTTCGATACTTTTCAGTTTTTTTTTCGTCCGTGGAACGTCCTACCCGAGGGATAGTCCGCTCCATTGTCTGTTTGATGACGACATTCATTTGCCGTAAATGATTGTCGATCTCATCGTTTGTTAGGTTCCTGTTTGTCGGTGGGTCGATCTCGCATGAGCGTATGTCGCGTTTTAGCACTCTGGAGAAGCGCGACCACTGCGCTTTTCGGTAATCGAAAGAACGCACTTGGTCGTACTGCTCCTGCTGCGTCTGCTCCGTAGTGATCACTATCGTACTCAACCGTTCGTAAACAGTTCCGCGTGCTTAGATCAATGTTTGTTAGTTCCAGTCTTTCGTCAACTAGCGCCAAGTCCAAGAAAGAACCATCTCTAGGGAAAGACGGGATATCCGTCGCGTACAACTCGAGTTTGTACTCAATCATATTATGACGCCACCAGTCGTGAAACTGGTTGCCTCTAGGGTTCGGAATATCATTTCCCCATGCCGCATGTTTAGCATTGAGGTCTCCGCCCAAAAAGTAATAATTATCTTCCGATTGAAGCTCTAAGCACCGAAAAAGCGTCTCGATCTCATTTAAAAATTCAATGCGTCGAGGAGATTCCGGTGCGTAAAGCGACACCACATACACCCGCCTCTGGGTATTGAGGGGAATGCATACGATGCATGCTTCCAACACTTGGAACCTGCGCACGTCTCCGCTATATATGACCTTATGGCGCAAGCCTTTTCGTATTAAGATAGCGACACCACCTCCCTGTGTGGAGTTGGGCCGGTCTCTTCTTACTACATGATGATTTTTGTAGCCTAATTTGTGCTTCGGCGTTAGCTTAGTTTCGCTAACCAAAAGTACATCTGGCTTTTCGACTTTCAACAGATTGGAAAGATTGATCCTTCTCACGATCCGGATTAGTGAATTAACATTCACCGCAAGGATCTTTAAGTTTACCTCGTCCAGCGTACCCATCATATTTATGGCGCGGCAGACTCGGCAAACAGCGTCGAATAGATCATGTCTATTCGAGCCGCATGCTCATTTAATTGTTTCTGGAAATTGTCGATCTTTCCGTGCAGTGACAGAAGGATCGATTTCAAATCCAGCTCCGCTTCCGGTGTAGGAACCTTCGGCGCACTTTTTGTGATTGTGCTACCCTGTCCAGATACCATTTGGGCAAAGGACACATTGGGTGCAACAAAATTAGAGAACGAGCGACTCTTTCGACCCTTCTCTTCTTCGGACCTCTGTTTTCGAGCCTGCACATTCTGTTTTACCTGCTGATACTTGGGACATCCCCTGAAATTAGCGGGATGTCCTGAGCTGTTGCAGAGTACACATGAGAGCTGGCTTCGATATTCTACCCTATCGCTACCTAAAGCACATTCCCCATGTTTGTGGTCCTTGTTGCACTTAACGCACCTGAACTGCATGTGGCAGTTAGCTGCGGCGTGCCCGAACCTCTGGCAGCGCATACATTGAAGTACACGATCTGACCTCTTTAATTTTTCCCAACGTACTGCATGATAGTTGCTTACGTGTGGTGCAAGGAATGAAAATCGTTTTGTTGTTGTTTATTTTAACCTGTGCTTTGTGGGTGAATAGTTGTGAGATGTGTGTCTGTGCTGATGGCTGGCTACATAACTAGGGGTGGATTTGTCATCGTTATTTCAGCATGGATCGTATCGTACCCATGCGAAAATGTTAGTGAATGTGTGCTTGTCATCGTGTTTGGCTTTGTACTTTGATGCACAGATAATAAACATTAAAATATGTTCATTGATTGATGTGCAGTGCATATTTTTATTTTAGGTTTCCTGTAGGTTTCCTGTAGAATTTTATTCAATTAACAGTTTTTAATTGTACCAGATTGAATGTAGGAAATAGTAATATTCATTATCCAAACCTAGGAACCTCTTTTATCAAATTATATTCAATCCAAGTTATTGTTGGTAATAATGGGTAAAACAATTTAAAAAAAATGTTGAAAAAATCAGCATTCAACATTTTTTTTTTTTAAATTTCAAGTTTGAAAGTATTTTTTTCAAAAACTATTAACAGCAAAAACTTGGCTTGAAAAAGTTAAAGTACTTTATTGTAAGTGTTGCTGCTATTTCTATAGTATATTTTTTGGCATTTTAGGTAGGTATTTAATTTTTTTTCTCTTAAATTACCCCTCCAACCCAAACGGAGCGAGATAGACCCCCCTCCCATGGTAAAAAGTGTTTGTTTTTATCGAAACAAATAGGTAAAAACTTCTAACTACAAACACAAAAACATATAAAATAGGTTTATGTTCCTCTTTAGGATGAAACACCTCAGCACCAGTTAATTTGAAATTTACCCCATATTTTCTACCAAACAATGGGATAAACGCCGGTGAAATAGAAACGTTTCCAATATCAAATTCAATCACAGAATGCAGTGAAGTGATAAATAAATGACCATTTCGTTGTCGTCTTTGCATTACGCACATACATTTTCCAAACGCCTGATTATTGAGAATGCACATATAACCCTTTCGACATCACTTGAAACCAAATTGCATAAAAAAACTGATTTCTTATGGAGTCCGGCATCAAGTGATTCTGCTGCTGCTACAGTATGAGAATCGCTTATAACGATATCTATCCTTCCAGCTCCATTGGCCGGCGCCGTGCTTACTTGTTGTGTTATTATTTCTTGTGTTTTTCATTTTTCGGCAATTATATAATTTTGATTTGCTCTTGCTGTGTCATAAACCCATATGCACAACCAAAAGGCGAAGCTCTTTGCCTACACAAATGAATGTAGCGAAGAGAAAGGTGCTAGGAAAAAGATAGAGCTTTATTCTCAACGTTTTTTTTTAAAGCTCCTTGTCTGGTAAGGACACGAAAAATGGTATCTGATGGTAAGGAACAAATATGCATTAAAATTTTGTAATGGCATAAGACATCTGTTTATTTATTGTCTGTGCTATAAGTCTACGCGATCGACTTGTCGAAGGTGGTTATCCTCGTGTGTTTGTGTTTTCTGCATAGGTAAGTTTTGTTTATTTCTGTTTCATTTTTGATTTTATTAAAAAACTGTGTTTTGTAACCTCGTTTGAGTCTAATATTTGTATTTTTACTTAATAATTTTTGTCGATTTGCTTACTTTGGTTAAATATCCAATAAATTATTAAGATGTTTTTGTGAAATGAGAACAGTGTACACAGTGAATCAATTGAAAGCAGTCCACAGTAAATCATTGATTCGAGGCTCCAGAATTCAAATTATCCATGTTAGTTGTCGCGGAGCGGAGCTGGATACAGCCTTTGCTTAAATTAAAAATAAGAACCCGAAGAATCGCTGAATGCTGACGTAGTTTCTTCTGTCGAATTGGTTGCCGTTTCACTTAAAATGATTTTAAGTTGAACAGAAGCCGAGCGACAGGGAAAACTGCTGTAGGCAAAAAATGTAACAAAATGAAATATAAATGTATTGATTTTTCCGATTTGTATGTTTTCAGAAATAAATATGCCAATATATTTCAAATATGGATGTTCGCTAGAAGGTTATAGTAATAAATTTATATTTTATTCGCACAAAAAAAAGTAACGTTTTGTGATATTTTTACTGACTAGAACTGTTAAGTTTTTTTTATTTATTTTGTTGTATTATACTTGAAGAGTTTTTATTTGCGTTTTTATTCTTTTGCTCATCTCTATATAATAAAATGAATTGATAAATATGTATATGTTATGAAAAAAAATTGTGGTTTTACTGATTTTCAATCCCTGTTTCACTGTGTAAACCAGGGGCGATTCCTCTCAGAGTTAGCTAGTTTAGCGGCGCTAAACCAAGAAAAATTCTTTGAAATACAATCGAAGAGGTTAAAGTAATTCTGAAAATTATTTATTGCAATAATCAATCACATACAAAATAACAAAACTACCTCTTTACAAATCATATTTTCCAACACAAACACATAACGCAATCCTATCATACAAAAAGTTTCCTTTTCTTAAGCGTTAAAATTTGCGATACCAAATTCCCTGCCTGCACACCACACACACGATCCAAAACTCTCATAAGAAAAGTCTCCCGCTTGTAGCATGTGACAATCCTCCCATACAAAAAGTTTCCTTTGAAATATTCTTTAGCGTAAAAATTTGCGCTACAAAATTTCATACAATTTATATGAGAATGTTTGACTACCATCGTAAGCAAAGCCCAGTTAAATAAAGGGAAGGGTTAGCGCGAACAAATGCGATAAAAGTTGAGGGTGGATTGTAAGCAGATATAAATTTTGTGCGTTCTCGTTTTTTTGTAAATACTTCCGTATGTTTCTCTTTCTAAGGAAATTGTAGTAAGAAAAGAATGCATGTGATTACTGCTTGCTTGTGTCGTTCTGTAGTTATTTGATTGAGTAGTGTTATTGACCAACAGTTTAATGCGAATTTTTTTTATATTATTACCTATTTTATATTTGCGTGGATTATTAATGTAGTAAATAATATATTTATGAGAGTACACTCTTGTTTTTTTTTTTATGAGAAGTGATATGAAAGTAATGCAAAAGCGCTAAAAATAATGTTACACAGATCATAAATTTTTTTTTGTTTTAAACTTTCCGTAGTTAACCCAATGCTTAAGACCGGAATCGCCACTGGTGTACACCCACGGTACCTACATAGTGCATCACATGGGAAGGGTGGTTTCAAATATTTTTTTTACTATTTCAGCATTAATTATGCTTTGAGATTTTGTGCTTTAAATGAAGATAAAACATTGCAAAAGCTGTGGAAGAAATGTCATGGCTATACTAAATACTATAAATGCGAACTCAACGGCACAAAAATTAAAAAGTGCTCCACTGTGAACACCTTTACCCTACATTGTACAATGTACATCCATTGAATAACGTTTGTTATTATAAAGCCGTAATATCTAAATGATTCATTTTTAAACTATTCTTTTTATCTAATGAAAAGCCCTTTGTAGTTTCTCTTTAATAGTATTTAAGAAAAATGATAATCTGACCATATTATTAAAGTTAACGAAAAAAGGAGGAAGCCAAAGATCGAAATGTTTTTGATTGTTTGAAGTGTTATTACCAATGCACTCATGGCAGCGAACATTCAGTTCCCGCAGGGTGCCACGTTGAGGCAATTAAGACGTTTATACAAGGAAACTCTGGCCATAGACAACGATGGATATCATAGTGAATATTCAGACGATCCTGAACTTAAAGCACCGGGGTTTATTGAAGCATATTTTGCTGCTGTAGTTCCAGCTGTTGTATCTACCGCTGTCGTATCTGCTGTCCCCGCGGGATTCACAACATCAGCAATATCAATTACGGGGCCAACAGCATCGATGAGTTAATCCAGCGACTGGATATATACGAACAGCGTCTTGCAAAAGTTTCGGTCAAGTTAATCTTGTACACCCCTAAGCCGAGGACCAGTATTGTTATGTCTACCGGAAAAGAGTAAATTAAATGCTTCAATTGCTCGCAGTTTTAACACTATCAGAGTGCTTGGCCGAAACCACCGAAGCCTCGTGGTACGTGCTTTAACTGTCATCAAATGGGTCATCAACACAAAGACTGGCCGAAGCTAGGATGTAACCGTACAATTGCTGCTCTAAGACCACAGGGAACGACCTACAGTCTGGATGATAACGACTTCGTGGGAGCTGTGCGAGGATGTTGAGGATTTTTTTGGAGAAGTTATGTGCCATTGACTTAGATAAAGTTAGACAGGAAGTTGATATAAAATGTCTGCGGCTAAGTAAGCATTGTTTCGATAAGTTAAAGGGAATCGTAACAGACTCCTACTTACAACCGAAGAACCGAAGAAGTTAAAGTGCCATTCAATTATGAAATTATCATTAAAAAACTTCGGATTTGGATTTTTTTAAAGGCTTACAGTTCGGGGCGTTTTTTTCTTTTGCAAGGTAACCTTAATAATAAACGTCTCTAACGATTTCAACCAAAATTGATATTTGAGATAAGTAGGTGACGTTAACATGACTGCATACTCAGTTTTTCGCTAAAGAATCGAATAACGGTTCTTTTGAAATTTGGAAACACATATCTCGAAAACGGTCCATACGATTGTACCAACGTGTAACGGCACTAATGTTTTTTATTTTTAATTATTGTGACCTTTATTTTCTATACGAATCACCGAAAACGTTAATTTAAAAAAATGCTCATATCTCGTAAGCCCTATTTCCAATTCGGATAAACCTTAAAACTTAAATAGTATAGGAATAGTAAACTTAAAATTGCAATATTTGGTACTGTTTTGTCTGAGTAATGTTACAAAAACCGCTTTAACGATTTTGATAAAAATACATATTACCTACAGATAATATAAGTCTTCTAAATAAGATCTCGTACTTAGTTTTTCTCCAAAAAATCTAATAAATCAGTTTTTTAATTATTTCTCCAAAATGACTTCCCAAAAACAATTTAGAACCAGGCAATGTTGATGTGGATAAACTCAATGAAGAATTTGTTGAAAGACCAATCCAATCTAATGAAAGTAATCCACTGAGTGTATCGAGACCTTGAAATACTTTTAATTTTTGTAGATTAGACCAAACTGATGCTGTTAAAGCAATTTTAAGTATTAAATCTTAAGCCGTTGGCCTTGATGAAATACAGCCAAATTTTATAAAAATTATTTTGCCCCAGTATTAAAGATCCACCTTCAATTGTCAAAATGTTTCCAATACAATAAGCTTCTTTGTCAGAACCAATCTGGCTTTCGGCAGAAACATAGTTGCATATCTGCAATTTTAAAAGTATCAGACGACCTAAGAATCGCAATGGATAGTGACATGGTATCATTTCTTGTCCTGTTGGATTTCTCTAAGGCTTTCGATACGATAAATCGCATCCAACACAGAGAGTTTTACAATTTTTCGTCATCTGCCGCGTCATTAACAATCTCTTACGTATCGGAAAGAAAACAAGCTGTTGTTGCAAATAATTGCATTTCAAATTTTAAAGAAACTTCAACTGGCGTTCCTCAGGGATCCATTTTGGGACCACTATTATTTACAATATTCATAAATGATCTTCCAATCTTAATTAAGGATTATTCTTTCCACATGTATGCAGATGACGTTTAGCTGTATAATAAAGGGTGATTTTTTAGCTGGTTTGGTTTTGGCAACACTGGTTTTGACAGCTGCCGTGTGTTTAGTACCTTGTGTCACTGTCAAACAGCTTCAGTTTGGTTTGCAATTTAACCATGGATCGTCTTACAAATGAACAACGCTTGCAAATTATTGAATTTTACTATCAAAATTCGTGCTCGGTTCGAAATGTTCATCGCGCGCTGCTTCCATTTTATGATCGGCATTCTCGACCTTCTGAGCAGTCTATTCGGAAGATTGTGACCAAATTTCGCACCAAATTTACTTTGTTGGACATTAAACCACCAACACGTTTGCGTACTGTGCGTAGTGAAGAAAATATTGCGGGCCGTATCAGCTAGTGTGACAGAAGACCGCGAAATGTCGATTCGGCGCCGTTCCCAGCAGTTAGGCCTTTGTTACAGCACTACGTGGAAAATTTTGCGGAAGGATTTGGGCGTAAAGCCTTTTAAGATACAGCTGGTGCAAGAACTAAAGCCAGCCGACCTACCACAACGCCGAATTTTTGGTGAATGAGCTCTTGGAAAGCTGGCCGAGGATCCGCTTTTTTGTCGAAAAATTGTGTTCAGCGATGAGGCTCATTTTTGGTTGAATGGGTACGTAAATAAGCAAAATTGCCGCATTTGGAGTGAAGATCAGCCAGAAGCATTGCAACAGCTACCAATGCATCCCGAAAAAGCCACTGTTTGGTGCGGTTTATGGGCCGGCGGCATTATTGAGCCATATTTCTTCAAAGATGATGCGAATCGCAGCGTTACTGTCAATGGTGAACGCTACCGAGCGATGATAACAAACTTTTTTTTGCCCGAAATGGAAGTTCTTGACTTGCATGATATGTGGTTTCAACAAGACGGTGCCACATGCCACACAGCACGTGAAACAATGGCGCAATTGCGAGGCGAGTTTGGTGAACAGTTAATTTCACGTTTCGGGCCGGTCAATTGGCCGCCTAGATCGTGCGATTTGACACCATTAGATTATTTTTTGTGGGGGTATGCCAAGGCTAATGTGTATAGGGACAAGTCCGCTTCGATTGACGCACTGGAAGCCAACATCCATGCATTCATTCGTGAGATACCGGCCGATATGTGTGAAAGAGTATGCCATAATTGGACTCAGCGGATGGGCTACCTAAGACGCAGCCGCGGTCAACATTTGCATGAAATTATCTTTAAACATTAAATTGCAAGGTTCAAACTATCGATTCAAATAAATATTTCATTCATTTTTTTGAATTTTTTGTGTTTTTTTTTTAAAAAAAGTTCTAAACCTCTTAAAAAATCACCCTTTAGTTGTAAGCTGGGTTTAATTGAGGATGCCGTTCACAATCTTAACGGAGATTTAAAAAACCTTCTTATTTGGTCTGACAGAAACTGTCTGAAAACTAAATCTAAATAAATCTAAATGTCTAGTTGTTTACAAAAATGAACTAGACTTAAGTAGCTTTCCAGTTGTGAACCTCAAATTTTCAACGCAAAATTACAGTGGAATGACCTCATCAATATGACTATTGAAAAGATATACCTACTATTGCCTTAATAGTAAACACAAACAACAAATTGCAGCGCTGAAGCTAAAAAAAAACTTAATGTGGCTTTAAACAATGTTGTACGATATGTCTAGAATTTAAGGCGATGTGATCATGTGTCAATATATGCTATGAACATTATTGGGTGCACTTTAAATGCATACCTTGAATATTGCACACTCATGTGTATTAAAAAAAATCATCGTAAGCAAACAACCCTCTTATTTGCATGAACAAATTGACTTTCTGTAACTCGCCACGATCTATTCGTCTTAGTCCACCTCGTTTTACTTGTCTTACTACAAAAAGGCACCCGTGCGGAGTTTAGTCAGTTCTCCCATCGGGCGCGTCCCCAGGTGGCGGATAGGGGGGCCCTGTGCGTGTGTATACTAGACAGTGTGCATACTCGCAGGGTTGGTGGAAATAGCCAATACCACCCGCGGACCAAAAAACTGACAGGAGGTGGATACTCTTTAAAAATCTATTATGGAAGTGAACAGGAGAAATAACGAAGTTACGGTGCAGGGAGTCGGATCCCCAGTACCGGCGGCGGAGAGTGCGAAAGCAGGCTCAAAGTCGTCGAGATACAACGACTGCATAATTATGGAAAAAAATAGTGCTAATGCACCTGCTACAGTATTGGCAAACTTGGATGCTGTAGCTAAGAATGTTACAAGGAAAGAGATCAATGAAGTGGATACAGCTGTTGACCCGTTTAGAAGGAGCACTCGGCTTGCGCGTTCGCCAACTAAAGCGACTTCTTTGCGAGACAGTATGCGTTCGCATTCTGAATCGACGTCATCGGAAAAAACCGACGGCACAAAAGCGACTGTCATTGCTCACGGCGCACAGAATAGCAGTGACAAACATGAGAGAAATAAAATGCTACAACTTGGAATGAAAATTGACGGTCTAATTGATTTCTACAGGGACAAGCATAACGTCCACGGAGAAATTAAGAAAATGGGCACACTCATAAAGTCAGTTTTTCGGGAGGCGGAATCCGAGGTCGCTGATTTACGGAATGAAATATCTGCACTCCGTGAACAGATAAAGATCCTTAGCCGTAATGCGGAAAAATCTCAAGCGACAGCATCCTCGCAAACGGATATAGCCCCAACCGAAAAAAGCACGAGCCGAAATAAGGAAATACCAGCGATCAATAAGAACAGATCGCCTCTCCGATCTGCTAAGAGAAACAGGGAGGTGGATGTAAACGGCAACCGGTCGGAGGAGCAACCATCTAAAGCTCCGAAAAAGACCAAGACAAATTCGCCAAAAAAATCAAGCGGTAACAATATCAAAGTTCCGTCTAACCAAGTTTCAGAACAGCAGAAACAAACAGGCGAGAAGAGTGCACCGAAACCGACAACAAATCTAGAAGCTAAGTCGGCGCAAGAATGGGTGAAGGTTGTTAAAAAGAAGCATTTTGAAGATGCTAAAAACCACAGCGTCCTGATGCGATAGTCATTAAAAAGACCGGCGAACTATCGTACGCGGACCTACTCAGGAAATTGAAGGCAGATCCTACACTTAAGGAAGTAGGAACGAATGTGAGTCGAATCCGTAAAACTGCAAGCGGAGACCTCTTACTGTCGCTAAATAAAGCTGCAAACCCTACAACCGCAGTCTATAAGGCAAAAATTAAGGAAGCCCTGGGCGAAAACGGGGACGTTTGGTCACTCACTCAAGAGGCCTTGCTAGAATGCAAGGATATAGACGAAGTGACGTCAAAGGAGGAGATATGTTCGGCTTTAACTGATCAAATGAATTTCGAATTCAAAGCCGCAATGATAAAGAACGTGAGGAAAGCATATGGTGGAACGCAAACAGCCACCATAAGCGTACCAGCGGAAATTGCGAACAGGATGCTGAGAATAGGGAAAGTGCGAATCGGTTGGGTCTACTGCCGAATACGAGAAAAAACAATACTTAAGCGTTGCTTTAGATGCCTTGAGTTCGGACACTTCGCGAGAGCGTGCAAAAGTTCTAACGACCGAACGGATCTGTGTATCAGGTGCGGAGGAAATGGTCACAAGTTGAAGGACTGCAAAGCCAGACCGAAATGTTTGCTTTGTGAAGTTAAAAATGTCGAGTCTGGTCATATAACTGGTAGTAGGAGATGTCCAGAATACAAAAAAGCGATAGAAACTTTTTCGAAAAAATATGAATATATTACAGCTGAATCTTAATCATTGTGAAGCGGCCCAGGACCTCCTACAGCAAACTGTTCGTGAACGGAAAATTGATGTAGCGATTCTCTGTGAGCAATATAGAAACCTATCTGGAAATACCTGGGTTACCGACACGACGAAAACGTCTGCAATTTGGGTTTGCGGAGACGCCTCCATTCAGGAATACGCGGAGGTGCCCGAGGACTTCTTTATATGGGCTAAGATTAACGGTATTTACATATACAGCTGCTATATTCCACCTAGCGCTACTATCGACATTTTCGAGAGAGTTTTAGATAAAGTAGTTGCTGATGCTACGGGTAAGAGTCCCGTCATAATCGCAGGGGATTTTAACGCATGGGCATCGGAATGGGGCAGTTCGTTTACGAATCGTAGAGGGACTGTTCTATTGGAAGCTTTCTCTTGCTTGGACATCATTTTAGCTAACAGTGGAGGTATTAACACTTTTAGCACAGCTAGATCGGGATCTATCATCGATCTTACCTTCGCAAGTAGCAGCCTGCTACGAAATGCTAACTGGCGTGTGAGCGACCATTACACGCATAGCGACCACAATGCCATTTTATTCAGAGCGTACACTGGATAAGTAAACCGTCATAACCGGATGACGTTGAAGCGATCTAAATGGAATGTCAACACGCTAGATGAAGAGGTTCTAAGCTTCGTCGTCAGTGAGGCAATAATTGAAGCAAGAAATGCAGGGGAATTCGTAACGCAGGTATCACGGCTGGTAGTCAACGCGTGTAATACATCAATGTCCAGGTTGGGAACAGGAAAGCACCGACCTCCAGTATATTGGTGGACCCCTGAGATCGCGGAGCTCAGATCGTTATGTCACCGAACGCGAAGAATTTACCAGCGTTCCCGGATACGACATGTTGATGACCATCAAATTCAACTTGCACGAAACGAGCACCGAGAAGCAAGAAGCCGTTTTAAAAAAGCTATTAAATCTAGCAAGCGCATCTGTTTTAGGAATCTCTGCGAAGAACTCAACAACGACGTCTGGGGTAAAGCTTATCAAATCGTATCGATGAGGCTGAAAGGTCCCCGTATGCAATCACCGACGTGCCCAGTTTTGTTACGACAAATCGTTGAGACTCTATTTCCTCACCAAGAAAGTACAGAGCTCGGTAGTCAAAGTAGTCACGAAATCGCGCCTATACCCATCGTAACACGCGAAGAATTATCCGAAGCTTGTAAGAAGGTACGCGATAGAAAGGCTCCGGGACTGGACGGTATCCCAAATAGAGCCCTAAAAATCGCAATTAAAACACGACCTGACTTATTTGCCGAAATGTTCAACGCGTGTCTTCAGGAGGGCATTTTTCCTGAACCTTGGAAGCGCCAAAGACTTGTCCTACTGCCGAAAGGAAAGGGTAATCCAAACGAACCATCCTCCTATCGTCCTATTTGTTTACTAGACACGATGGGTAAAATTCTCGAGCGAATTATTTACAACAGGCTCCAGCCAGCAATTGAAACGGCGGGAGGCCTCTCGGAACACCAATATGGTTTTCGTAGATCAAGATCTACGGTAGATGCAATCAATGCGGTAATAACGAGAGCCCGAGCCGCTATAGAAGGAAGGCGTTGGAAAGGAGGAACCAAAAAATACTGCGCCGTTATAACGCTTGATGTAAAAAACGCGTTTAATTCGGCGAATTGGGAACGTATCATTAGCTGTCTCTACAGTATTGGAATACCGGACTATCTTCGTAAGATTATATCGAGCTACTTTTCGAATAGAGTTCTCCTCTACGACTCTGATGAGGGAATAAAAGAGTATGAAGTAACGGGCGGTGTGCCACAAGGTTCAGTTCTAGGCCCCTTGCTGTGGAACGTTATGTATGACGAAATTCTACGTCTACCGATTCCAAGAGAAGCGTCGATTATCGGCTTTGCAGACGACATAGCCGTTGTAGTTGTGGCAAAAACAATAGAAGAAGTCGAACTACACTGTAATGAGACAGTTGCAAATGTACGTACATGGCTATCTAGCGCAGGTTTGAAACTCGCCGACCACAAAACGGAAGCAGTGCTTATTACGAGTAGGAAAGTGCGGGAAACGATAACGCTTAGAGTAGGAGAGCATGAAGTGGTTTCCCAAGCGTTTATTAAGTACCTCGGAGTAATTATAGACACCCGCCTGAGCTTTAAACATCATCTTGAATATGTATGCAAAAAGTCATCAAAAACTGTTAGCGCGCTTTCAAGGCTGATGAGTAACATCGGGGGCCCGAAAGAAACAAAAAGACTTCTTCTTGCAAGAACTGCCAGTTCTATTCTCATGTATGCGATAGAAATATGGTCAAGTGCAATGAAAGTTAAGTCTTACGTGAGGGGAGTCAAATCCGTCCACCGTCTTAGCGCACTAAGAGTCGCCTGTGCGTTTCGAACAGTTTCGAACGATGCTATACTTGTCGTATCTTCAATGTTACCTATCGATATACTTGCTGAAGAAATGGTGAAATTAAAAAGCGAGCGAGTCCGAAATGGTCGGGTAGATAACGACAAAAGAAAATATGAAAGGAGTCTGAGTATAGCAACCTGGCAACAACAATGGAACGAATCGTTAAAGGGAAGATGGACGCACAGGCTTATACCAGTGATCGATGTTTGGATTAAAAGGGAACATGGTGAAACAAACTTCTATCTGACTCAGTTCTTGACTGGTCATGGCTGTTACAGAGAATATCTCTTCAAACGCGGACATGAAACCAGCCCAAACTGCCCGCATTGCGAAAATGTTTCTGAAAACGCGGAACACGTGTTTTTTCATTGCCAACGGTACGAAACTGAGAGGATCTCCCTACGGGACCAATTCGGAGAGTGGCCCACTCCCGATAATGTCGTAAACTATATGCTTCAGAATGACGAAAACTGGACCATTGTAAGTAACGTGGCGGTGCGTATACTCAGCGATCTTAGACGCTTAGAACGCGAACGGGAAGCTAATAGTTCCAACAATAGAGCAGCAAGCTAAGTCTTCATACCGACCCCCGCGAAGTAATGCCTTACGGCGGTTCCGCGGGGGAAACGAATCGGCCTGTTCGGGAAGGGAGGTGGTTTTAGCCGGTAGGAATCCGGCACTATCAATGGACGTCGGACCATTGGTGCCTCATGCAAGGTTTCCACCTTCCATCTTCGTTCATGCTGTTCGTCTGTGGAATCGACTACTGCTTGGCGTAAGGAGACTATGACTCGTTTTATTCACTCGAAGAGAAAACAACTTGGAATTTTTGCTTTAAAAGTGCGAATTTCAAATCAAGTGGCGAAAATAACTTACTTACTTAAGGTGGCGCTACAGTCCGGGGTGGACCTGGGCCTCAACCAACAAGCGTCTCCAGCCAGCGCGATCTTTAGCTAGCTGTCTCCAATTTCGCACGCTAAGTTGGTTAAGGTCCCCTTCCACTTGCGTGCGCCACCTGAGTCGCGGTCTTCCTCTACTGCGCCTTCCCTCGGGTATGGATTCGAAGATCTTCCGGGCCGGAGCATTCGTGTCCATTCGCTCTACATGACCCAGCCACCTCAGTCGTTGGACCTTCACTCTTCTGACTAGGTCGATGTCGCTGTACAGCCCGTACAGTTCGTCGTTAAATCTCCTTCTCCATTCACCGTCAATGCAGACGGGACCAAAAATAACACGAAGAATTTTTCTCTCGAAGCAACCAAGAGTAACCTCATCCGCTTTTAATAGAGTCCATGCCTCTGCGCCATATAGCAGAACTGGGATGATAAGGGTCTTATAAAGGGTCACTTTAGTTGTTCGAGAGAGGGCTTTGCTACTCAATTGCCTTCTTAGCCCAAAGAAACAGCGGTTGGCAAGAGTAATTCTACGTTTAACCTCAGCGCTGGTGTCATTGTCTGAGTTCATAGCGGAGCCTAGGTAGACAAAGTCCTTAACCACCTCAAAGTTATATCTGTCTATTGTGACGTTTTGTCCGAGCCGTCGGTGTTGGGTGTCCTTTTTAGCTGACAGCATATACTTCGTCTTGCCCTCATTAACCGCCAAACCCATCTTCGCCGCCTCAGTCTCAATACTCACAAACGCGCCATTAACATCACGCTGCGTTCTGCCAATTATGTCAATGTCATCGGCGTATGCGAGTAATTGGACGGACTTTTGAAAGATAGTGCCTCTGGTGTTGGCGTTTGAGTTTTGCACTATTCTTTCAAGAACGATGTTGAAAAAGTCACATGACAGCGCATCGCCTTGTCTAAATCCTTTTTTGACATCGAAGGTCTCGGTAAGTTCTTTACCGACCTTGATGGAGCAGCGTGCATTCTCCATCGTCATCCTGCACAAACGGACGAGTTTGGCAGGGATGCCAAAACTAGACATTGCTCTATATAGTTCGTCCGTATAAATGCTGTCATAGGCGGCCTTAAAGTCGATGAAAAGGTGGTGGGTATCGATTTGAAGTTCCTGGGTTTTCTCCAAGATCTGCCGCAGTGTGAATATTTGGTCTATGGTGGACTTTCCTGGCCTGAAGCCACACTGATATGGACCAATCAGGTTGTGGCGAAAATAAGCAAATATTAATTTTTAAAACTTAAACGATGTATCGTTCAAATTATTTCTTGGAAGATTGGCCATCGTCTGATTCGGGCAGCGAAAAAGACGAGCGGAATTTGGTCTGTGAAAGACGGCTATACATGATGCTACCACGTGTTGGACTCGAAAAATGGGACGACGGCGACTTCATCTCTCATTTTCGTCTTTCAAAGCGGAAGACAATGATGATGCTTCATCTAATAATAAATTCGTTGCCAGGCGTCGGGAAAAGATATTATGTACCGTGAAAGAGTTGGAATTTTTTACATATATTTTTGGAGTTTCGTTGTTTTCTTCCTCATAAGATCACGTGAATTACGACTCATAACAAAGATCAGGTGAATTCCGACCAATAAACCAGTTATCAATCGTTGCTGCGCTGCTATGTACTTGGATCAATTCAGTTGGCGTAAATTGTTTGTTGAAACGAGTGTCCAAAGCAATTGGCAATCTTGCGGAAATTTCTGCAAACAGCTAGTGACTTTTTCGCAAGAGCGAACTTCCTCCAATAAATTTAAATTTTATATGTATATCTACTCCCTAAAACGAAAATCATAAATTATGCTTAGTCTATGACGAAAGTGACGTCCGAAATTCAAATCCAAAGTTGAACTGACATATTTAGCGTCATCTGTCACAAATATCTCAGGGATATAATAGTAATAAAAGTAATTTTCAATTTGCGGCTCAACTATCTCTTTCGAATCAACCTCGAAGTTGACTAACCTCGGAGTTATCGGCAAGTTGAACGATTGTGAATAAAATGGCCCTATGTTATCGGGAGGGTTTTGGTAATGTTCTTTTCGCGTTTCTGGCTGACAATCACGTGTAGGGATTTTGTATTTTTTTTATTTTTTCGTTTTAATTTTATGTTCTTCTAGCTTTAACATTTAACATTTATTTATTCATGCTTTATTTAGGTATCCACTTATTTATTTATTTATAATTAACTACTTATTTATTTATTTATTTATAATTAATTATAACCGCGAATTTATCGGCATTATATTTATTTAAAAAAATTTTTTTTTTGAAAGAACTCGAAAGCAATTTAGAAGAGAAAACGAGGTGCGAAAGTCTAAGGGATATAAATAAAGGCGTGTATAACGGACAGCGATGAATACTTCAAACACGCAAAAAAGGATCATGAGGTGATCGTTAATCATCTCTATCCGCTCTAAGACGCGTACATTGAATCTGAAACGCTTTTGAAAACTAAGCGCACAAATTTAAAATTAAATTTAGAAGTGTCGCGGTTAAACGTTACAAAGGTTTCGGTGTGTGACATTCGGTTGCCACTAATTCAAATTAAGAAGTTCTCGTGCTTGTTAGAAGAATGGTATGAGTTTCATAACCTGTTCGAAAGTATGGTGGATCAGAATATTGATTTATCCGACACATAGAAACTTCAATCCAATCTTGCACTTGCACCAAATCCAATCTAATACGAATATCCCGCTGCAGAAATAGTGTACACGGCGCTACTCCGTTTGTAGAGTTTGGAGTCTTTCTATAACGCATGAGATAGTTAGAAAGTTTATCAGAGATATTACCTGGATCTTTTATCATTTTCCGAAGTGCTACTTTCATATTTTGAACAAACCGTTCGGCTTGACCATTAGTTGCGGGGTGGTACGGAGCTGTGAGTTTGTGGTTAATTCCGTTCCTTCTAATAAAGCTCCTAAACTCGCTTGAAGTAAAAGTGAGCACGTTGTCGCTAACCAATGTCAATGGTAGGCCATACCGCGCGAAAAGGTCCCGTAAGATCTCAATGGTTTTTGCTGCTCTCATATTGTTTGTTTGAAAAATCTCAGGCCACTTGGAATGCGCATCGACCACTATCACAAAATATTTTTCAAAAAACGGCCCCGCAAAATCTACATGCACCCTTTGCCATGGAGTAGATAGGTATTCCCATGGATGCTGTGCTTTTTTTGACGATTGGTTCTGAACATTTCTACAAGCCAAACATTTTCGCGCTAAGTCTTCGATATCAGCGTCGATACGAGGCCACCAGACGTAACTACGTGCCAATGCCTTCATTTTCACTATACCTACGTGAGCAACGTGCAATTCGGATAGTATTGTTTCTCTCAAGGTCGTAGGAATCACGACACGATTGTTTCTGAGAATTGTACCATTGGTTAATGAAAATTGAAGATCTTTACCTTCGAAACCAGGGTTGACTAATTTCGTTCCACTTAGTAAAATGGTGTGCATCTCCTTCAGTAATGGGTCTCTGCTGGTCTCCTCTGCAATTTGTTTTTGATTAACGGGAACAACATCTATCTGCTGCATTTGATAGTATGTCACGTCGTCTGCATCTTTTGGCTCGTACAATTTTAAAGGTAAACGGGATAGCGCATCTGCGTTGCCATGATCACCCGTCGCCCGGTACACAATGTCGTAGTTAAAACCTTGCAGGAACTGCGCATAATGCAGCATGCGTGTGGCCACCATACTGGGTTAACTTTTGCTTGGACTGAAAATAGCAACCAATGGTTTATGATCAGTTATTAAAGAAAACTTACGTCCGTAACAATATCTAAAAAATCTTTTTAGTGCCCAGAATATTGAAGTTGCCTCTTTGTCTATTTGACTGTAATTCCTTTCCGAAGCGTAAAGAGATCGCGAGACATAAGCGATCGGACGTTCCTGCCCATCTGGAAAGGTATGCGAGAGCACCGCTCCTAGCCCATATGGACTCGCATCGGTCGCCAACGAAAGAGGTAGATTTGGATCGTACGCGCATAGAACAACGTCTGATGTTATTTCCAATTTGATGATTTTAAACGCCTTCTCACATTCCTGATTCCAGTTGAAGGTTACGTCCTTTTGTAGCAAATTGTAAAGAGGATGCAATTTTGAGGAAAGATTCTTCAAAAATCTCCCATAGTAATTTACCAGGCCGAGCCAACTTCTGACTTCGGTGATATTCCTCGGTGCAGGTGTATCAGTTATCGCTTGGATTTTATCTTTAGTTTTTCTAAGTCCCCTTTCCGAAATAACATGGCCTAAAAACGTGATTGAACTTTCAAAAAACTTGCACTTGCCGAGTTTAATTCGCAGTCCAACATTATTTAACCGGCGAAGGACTTCTTCCAGGCGAGATGTATGTTCATCTAGGGTAGACCCTTGGATTTTAATGTCGTCTAGGAAAACGCACACTCCAGGAATGCTATCAAGTGTTTGAGCTATATACCGCTGCCAAATGGCGGGTGCCACCTTTGTACCAAACATTAATCTATTCACCTTGTAGTCGCCTTTGATAGTTGAAATCGCCTGCATTTCGGCACTACGAATATCCATTGGCATGTGCAGGTACGCTTTGCTCAAATCCAATGTCGTAAAAATCTTCCCACCAAGCATCGACGTTGCAAAAATGTCTTCAACGTGAGGAATCGGAAAATGGTCATTTCTGAGCACTTTGTTCAATGTAATTTTGTAATCGGCGCACAATCTCATTGATCCATCTTTCTTCACTATAGGCACTATCGGTGTTCCCCACTCACTATATTGCATTTTTGTTATTATTCCTTCACTTTCTAGACGATCGATCTCCTGCTTCATTTTCTCCTGAAGTGCGTAAGGTATTTTACGAGCGGGTATGTAAATGGGCTTAGCACTATCATCGACAAATAATGTTGCCTCGAAGTTATTTATTTTGCCCACACCAGGTAGAAACACATCACTAAACTTGGTTTTTAGAGCATGTAGTATTTTTTCCTTTGGTATCGGTAAACTCGCATCACTCACATGATTCAATTTGGGCAATTGAATATTAAAAAATTTAAGCCACTCTCTCCCAAAAATTGCATCCACCCTACCTGGCATAATAAACATATTTGCGTTCGCCTCCTCGTTACCGTACCTTACTTGAAACGTCGTATAGCCGACGGGCTGGATGATCTCTCCAGTATACGTCTGAAATGGAACATTCGATTCATGCATCTGTTTTGTAGGCCAAGTACTAACAAATTCATGATAAGAGATTGAAGACACCGCTGCACCTGTGTCCAACTCTAACTGCTTTGAGACCCCATCCAGAACTAATGAAAGCATGCATTTTTTTGGTTTTCTTCTCTCTTCGGGTAGAGCACACTTACTCAGCTGTTTCATGTAGTAGTCCTCTTGCTCCTCGTCGTCCGAAGGTGTTGATAGCGAGTGTAATTGATTTTGTTTACTGTAGTTTCTTTTCTTAGGCTTTGATCCGGGTGTAGGGGTACGTGATTTGTTAGGCGTCGATCCGCTACTCATGCAAACGCGAGCCAGATGGCCAGCTTTTTGGCACTTGGAGCATATTGTTCGGTTGTGTTTGCATGCATTCGCTAAGTGATCTTTATCACCACATCGAAAACAATAGCTTGAATTTGTTGACTCGAGTTTATGTGCATTATTAATCACTTTCTGATTTTTATAATTTGATGGATAATTAATGCGTTTTGACATTTTTTGTGATAAGTTCATCGTAACTCTTCGTTTTGGGATCATCTGGACTGGTCAAGTTGCAAAGTAATTGAAGGGTTTTTGCACCCATTGCATGAACTAACCAATTCCTTTTGCTCTCTTTCACCGCGTTAGTTTCCCCTGTCAGATTTTTCAAGAAGAAAAAATTCTCCAACCTTTTGACGAAAATTTCCCAGCTTTCATTCTCTTCATTGAAACTTTCTAGTTGAATTCCCTCATGGTGAGATTGGCCCGCATTATTGCCCTGTACTGCATTTGTAATCGCCTCCAGTAGAGACCTCAATTGGATTGCGTCCATTGTAAATTGAATACGTAAGTTTCGATTGATAGAATTTTATTTTATTTTTCCTGCCTCGTCGCCACTGTTACGTTTTGTCCGTAGAGAAAAATGAAAGAATCCTTCCCATTTAAAATAATTCATTTATTAATCTAAATTCTTAATATGCGGAGATAACTTGACCTGACGGGTTGGAGGTTAGGGAAAAGAGAGCTACCATGAGTATTTATGTTTGACAGTAGGAAGTAGAATTCGGCGAAGTTAAATTCTCTCTAGAGTGCGTTGATGTTGGCAGAAGGTTGGGGTGTGTCCGCAAATACACAACACAGTCTACCTCTGATCCTATCGCCATCTCGCTCTCACATATTAAAAGAACATTAATGGTATAAATTAAGCAGTGTTAGTGATTAGTTAATCGTATTGTATTGTAAAGCAAATTGTCATATTATGTAAAACTTACACCAAGGAACAAAGTTTCACGGTCAAGAGCAATGACCATTTAAGACCACAGCTGATCTTGTACATAGGAAACCGAGGTTTCGGAAATGATTGTACAGCAGTTTAAATTCATTTGAATGCAATACTTTGAATTAATAGCAATAAAGTATATAAAGTTTATAACGTTTACCAAACGCTCCGCAACTTTTCATTTCACCTTTCCCAGTGAATCGTCAATTCACTTTTGCTGCGAGATGCCTTCTCCACCAACTTAATTTTCTATACGTCGCCTACGTTTAGATATGTAGGTACTACATGCTAAACTTTTGATACCTAACTAACTGTTTTTTCGCTTTTACTTCTAAAAGATTATGTTTTATATTTTTTTGTGAAAGCTGTAACCAATAAACTAAACTAAACTAAAAGCTAATTTGTGATCATATATTTTTTTAAAACTCAATGCCGCACTTCCATTAAAAATGCAATAGCAGCGACGCAAAACTTATTCTTAGCAAATATTGCCCACTTCCTTTTTGTCCAACCTTGAATTTATGCAACTTAAGATAATTCCAACCAGTTGGAATTTACACAATCAGAAAATCCCACTTCATTTGCACACCCACACACGTCCATCGTCATTTTGTGTGAGTTTCATTTTTGGAACGAATGGAAGGGATCTACAATTTTATGCCGATTCCAACCGGCTAATTGAGAAGCTCTTAAGACAGTTATACTCTCGGATGTTTGTCAGACGTTCGCGAGAGGCGGCGCAGTGGAAAAAACCCTAAGTTGGAATTTGGGTTTCGGGATTCGAACCTGAGACCCCTCGCTTGGGTGATTTTTTAGCTGGTTTGGTTTTGGCAACACTGGTTTTGACAGCTGACGTGTGTTTAGTACCTTGTGTCACTGTCAAACAGCTTCAGTTTGGTTTGCAATTTAACCATGGATCGTCTTACAAATGAACAACGCTTGCAAATTATTGAATTTTACTATGAAAATTCGTGCTCGGTTCGAAATGTTCATCGCGCGCTGCTTCCATTTTATGATCGGCATTCTCGACCTTCTGAGCAGTCTATTCGGAAGATTGTGACCAAATTTCGCACCAAATTTACTTTGTTGAACATTAAACCACCAACACGTTTACGTACTGTGCGTAGTGAAGAAAATATTGCGGCCGTATCAGCTAGTGTGACAGAAGACCGCGAAATGTCGATTCGGCGCCGTTCCCAGCAGTTAGGCCTTTGTTACAGCACTACGTGGAAAATTTTGCGGAAGGATTTGGGCGTAAAGCCTTTTAAGATACAGCTGGTGCAAGAACTAAAGCCAGCCGACCTACCACAACGCCGAATTTTTGGTGAATGGGCTCTTGGAAAGCTGGCCGAGGATCCGCTTTTTTATCAAAAAATTGTGTTCAGCGATGAGGCTCATTTTTGGTTGAATGGGTACGTAAATAAGCAAAATTGCCGCATTTGGAGTGAAGATCAGACAGAAGCATTGCAACAGCTACCAATGCATCCCGAAAAAGCCACTGTTTGGTGCGGTTTATGGGCCGGCGGCATTATTGGGCCATATTTCTTCAAAGATGATGCGAATCGCAGCGTTACTGTCAATGGTGAACGCTACCGAGCGATGATAACAAACTTTTTTTTGCCCGAAATGGAAGTTCTTGACTTGCATGATATGTGGTTTCAACAAGACGGTGCCACATGCCACACAGCACGCGAAACAATGGCGCAATTGCGAGGCGAGTTTGGTGAACAGTTAATTTCACGTTTCGGGCCGGTCAATTGGCCGCCTAGATCGTGCGATTTGACACCATTAGATTATTTTTTGTGGGGGTATGCCAAGGCTAATGTGTATAGGGACAAGCCCGCTTCGATTGACGCACTGGAAGCCAACATCCATGCATTCATTCGTGAGATACCGACCGATATGTGTGAAAGAGTATGCCAAAATTGGACTCAGCGGATGGGCTACCTGAGACGCAGCCGCGGTCAACATTTGCATGAAATTATCTTTAAACATTAAATTGCAAGGTTCAAACTATCGATTCAAATAAATATTTCATTCATTTTTTCGAATTTTTTGTGTTTTTTTTTTAAAAAAAGTTCTAAACCTCTTAAAAAATCACCCTTTACATACTGCCATATCGTATGAATAACCAAAAATTTTATTTGAGACTAGCTATTCTTAAATTTTGTGTGCGGTTGCTTCTGAACTTTTTACCTAGACTCATTTTGATGAAGGAGAAAGTTTCGGGTGTCCCAGTTGTGCATGTTTTTTTTGAGAACTACATATAGTAATGTTAATGTTTTCTGTTACCTTAATGCTTTTTTTTTTAAAAAAATACTTAATAAATACAAAAGATATGGATCGCAATTAATTAACGAAATGGAAAAATAATTCTGTTAAATGTCAGATGTATAGGTATAGCGAGGGAAACAAGGCGGATTATGACGCAGCAGGGAGAAAGCTTTTGATCATGAGAGATGTCATAAATTTAACGAAATATGGATTTGTTGACTACTACGCATTACATATTGTGGTAGATGAACCAGAAGGAGGACGGGCAATCATTAATTATTAATGTACGAATCTCTTTTAAATCTTCATCAAAAAATTTATTGATATTTTTGGTCAGTGTAATATGAAAAGTGGCCTCGATATAACTATGTAAAAAATACCCGAATTAAAAACATTTAACAAATATTTTTGCTAGAAAAAGAAATAGTAGCATTGTAATAATTTTAAACATTCCTTACATAAAAAATTGTTCATCATATAATGGGTATCGTGTTTTATGTTGTACTGAAGTTTTCAGACTTTTAATGCCCGCGAAATCTTCTGCTGGTGTAAAATTAACTTTAACATACGAATTACACGAATTCTCTGAGTCCATTGGTAATAAATTATAAGCATTAAGGATATGGACCTAAAAATAAAGTAAATTTTAAATTAGTAGCAACCGCCAAATGGCATACATACATGTAAGGAGTCCTTCACAAAGTTTGCCTTTATGGTGAGTTGTCCATATTTGTTTTGAGCGTTCATATTTTGGACTTGATGCCTATCTTCGTAATAGCGATGTATTAAATCCTTCGTTTCCATTGTATACAAGCTCAAGTTGGCAAACATTTCCTTAGAAAGCGTAGCTCTAGTCGGATCAATAGCTTCGAAGTTTAAGAATTGAAATATTATCTTTAAGATTGTGTGCACATTTTCGAAAAAAGATGGCTGGCGGTAATTCTGAAAAAAGTTAAGAAATATTTATAATTATTATGTTTTTAACTGTCGATGTTCACGCAAGAGTATATGTAACCAAATTTTTTCTATAATTAGTGAAGGAGGATGTTTAATACAGGGTCCGCCAAATAACTTTTTTTTTTTGAAAATGCTATAAAAAAAAACTACTCAATATTTTCTCAAATTTCTTTTTTTATTTGAAAGTACAATCCTTCCGGTTAATATAGGAAAATAATTTCATTCAAATGGCTGCCTCGGCTGGCCATGCAGTAGCCTACACAATCGGTCCAATTTTTAAGCACATTATCGATTGTGTGCAGCTGTATTTCACCAATGGCTTCACGAATATTGTCCTTTAAAGCGTCAATTGTCTCTGGCTTGTCGGCGTAACACTTATCTTTTACGGCCCCCACAAATAATAGTCCAACGGTGTCAAATCGCAGCTCCGAGGTGGCCAAACGACATCAGCTCTGCGGCTGATAATGCGATCTTCAAAAACAGGGCGCAGAAAATCGAGTGTAGCTTCGGCTGTGTGGCACGTAGCGCCGTCCTGTTGGAACCAAATGTTGCCAATATCCTCCTCTTCCATTTTTGTGAACAAAAATTCATTCAAAATGGCCCGATAACGATCGACATTGACTGTAACGGCCACTCCTTGCTCATTTTCGATGAAAAATGTCCCAATTATGCATCTGGACCAAGTTCCGCACCAAACAGTGACTCGTTTTGGGTATATCGGCGTTTCAATGTATGCGTGCGGGTTTTCTGTACCCCAAATGCGACAATTTTGCTTGTTTACATACCCACCAAGATGAAAATGAGCTTCATCTGAAAAGATGATTTTTTTGGCAAAATTCGGCATCTTCTCTAAGTCTATTTTCAAAGTAATGTCACAATATTTCCCAGCGTTGTTCAAGCGTATACAACTTAACACCGTCAAACCGAGTGCACATGCTGACCAAGCGTCTGGGTCAATAAAATTAATTTCCATGGAAATTCAACTGACGAACGGAAATGCAAGCTATGGGAAAATAATATTGTAAGCAATTGGGAATGTAAATGCAAGCTTTCAATAATGAAGAAAACATTGTCATAAGTTAGTCTTAATCGATTCTTGAAGAAATAAAGGTGAGAGCAACCTGCTCTCGATATATTTTTTTTAATTTTTGAAGTAAATCTTTTTTAACTGGCGCCCGTACGTGGGGCTGCGTCCTGTAACACGGTATAAATTTTCCTGTTAGCATAAAAATCTCGAGTGAACTCAGGCGATAACCAAGCCTAGAAGCAGTGAAAGTGAAGTAAACGAAGAGTGGACAACCAAGCCACCAACATAATAGTGAAACAAATAAAGTGTGGACAACCAAGCCACCGTCTAACAGTGAAATAAATAAAGAGTGGACAACCAAGCCACCATCGTAACGGTGAAACAAATAAAGTGTGGACAACCAAGCCGCCCAGTGAAGTAACCAAAAGAGTGGACAATCAAACCACCACGATAACAGTGTAGTGATAGGGAAAGCGAAGGCCCCCGAGTAGTTCAACTAACCAAAAGGAACAAAAAGGAGTCAGTTAACACTGACAGCCGCCCTAACCAGCAGGAAGCAGCCCAGAACCCTCAAAACAAAAAACGTTAAGAAGAGATGCTACAAGAATTAATTATAACATTACTGTAAGTCAATAGTAAATAACTTAAGTAACAAACATTTACATACTTTACACCTGTATGAAACCAAATCATATTTAATCCAATAAGAACAATATAATTGCATTAGTCTTACAATTGTGAAATACGATTCAGAAAGTTAATTACAAATTTAACTATTCCTTTCTTAATTATTGCTCTGAAAGAAACGGATGACTAAAACATCCCTTATCATTACTTGAACGATCGATATAATTGATTCTCTCATTTAGTAAATAAAAATATTTCGAAAAATGTCAAATCCTAAGAACCTAATACGACCAGCTCGTCTGGAAGTTCCTGTAGATAATGTTGCAGCTCCTCAACTTCAAGCTCCCGTTCCTCCCCCTGCTCCTAATGCAATTAACGATGACATGATTCAGATAATCTCACAACTAGTAGCTCAAACCCTTCAAATACAGGGACGGCAACTTTTCAACTCTATCATGAACCCTGCGTCCGACATAAATAATGATATAGATCAGCCAATAAATCTAGCCAACGATAGGAATTTGTCCGAAATGGACAAAATACCCGACGTAGTGAAAAGCTTAAGAGAATTCTCTGGCGAAGCACACGAATTTAACTCATGGAAAAAGAGTGTCGATAGGATACTCAAAATCTATGAACATCTGAAAGGTACCCCCAAGTATTACGGGATCCTATCGGTCATCAGAAACAAAATTACGGGCTACGCAGACGTAGCCCTAGAATCCTACAATACCCCATTAAACTGGGATAAGATATCAAAATGTCTTACCCTCCACTACGCAGATAAGAGGGACTTGGGAACCCTCGAGTACCAAATGACAACCTTGGTACAAGGTAGTAGTACGATACCCGAGTTCTACCAGGCCGTCTACCACCACTTGTCGCTTATCTTAAATAAGTTAGGATCAATGGATATGAGTCAGGAGTCCATGAACAACATGACTCAGTGTTACCGGGACAAAGCTCTCGATACCTTCGTCAGAGGGTTGAGAGGCGATTTGCCTAGGTTACTCAGCATCCGTGAGCCTGCTGACCTCCCCCAGGCCTTGCACCTATGCCTAAAATTACAAAACGTTGATTTTCGAGCCCGGCATGCAAACAATTCGCAAGCTAGCACCCGAAAAACATTTCAGCAAACACCGCCTCCAGCTCCCCCTAGAAGAAACAATTTTGTACATTCAGGACCAGCACCAATTGCCGCACCCAGACGCGAATTTCATCCCCAGCTACTCCATAACCCACGTAATGCTCAACCACCACAGTTTTATAGGCAACCTCAGTATCTACAGCAAAGACCACCAGCAAATCAACGTCCGCTTCCTCCGAAGCCAATGGACGTCGACCACTCCGTCAGATCCCAAAATGTGAATTACCAGAACAGACCCCGTAACCAACAGTTAGCTCCACAGAAACGCCAATATTCACAACAGGCCCATCATCCACACAAAATGCAGAGAGTTTTCCACACTGAAGGACCCGATCCGGACGAGAAGACATCGGAGGAATACGAAAACGAGATAGAACAAGAAGACCAAAACTATGATCAGACATTAACGAATTACATTGACTCACAAGATCACCTTGACTTTGATCAACCTGAAGAACTGGACGACATTTATTTTTTAGATTAGCATCCTCTTCACTTCGCTATTTCGAACATATTTCTAGAAGTGGAGAGACCTTAAAATTCCTTATCGACACCGGGTCAAACAAGAATTACGTCCAACCACGTCATATTAAGAAACCCTCATTGAATGATAAACCCTTCTACGCTCATTCCGTTGGAGGAAGCATCAAAATAACACACCATGCACTTATCCAACTTTTCGGTCCTCAAACAGACAAAATAAAATTCTTTATTCTCCCCAGTCTTATTTCATTTGATGGGATCATAGGACATGACACCCTAAAACAATTAAACGCAATCATCCATACGAGCAAAAATCACATGTCTATCCACCCCGGTTTCACCCATCCAAGAATTTCAATCCCACTCAAACAACATCAATCACAACCTGTCAACAACATAAACATTAGAACTGACCACATGACTCAAGATCAACATTCTAAACTTATTAAAATTATTCATAAATGCTCCAATCTCTTTTCGGAACCAAATGAAAAACTCACATACACCACTATGGTTAAAGGAGAAATTCGAACTACAACCCGAGACCCCGTGTATTCGAAATCATATCCTTATCCCATGGCACTTAAAAATGAAGTTGAAAAAGAAATACGAAAATTATTAGAAGATGGTATCATAAGACCATCAAGATCTCCTTATAATTCTCCTGTTTGGGTTGTCCCCAAAAAAATGGATGCTTCAGGAGAAAAAAAATTCCGAATGGTAATTGAAAATTCCGCAAGCTGAACGCTGTTACTATTGCCGACAAGTATCCAATTCCTGAAATATCCGAAATCCTGGCAAATCTTAGTAAGAATCAATGGTTTTCCATAGTGGACCTAAGAAGTGGCTTTCATCAGATCCCACTTAAAGAATCTGATATAGAAAAAACTGCCTTCTCGGTAAACAACGGCAAGTTTGAGTTTACTCGCCTGCCATTCGGGCTTAAGAACGCTCCTTCCATTTTCCAGAGAGCCCTGGATGACATCCTAAGAGATCTTATTGGAAAATGTTGCTACGTCTACATCGATGACATTGTCATCTTCGGGAAGGACGAAACCGAACATTTCTTGAATCTAGAAAAAGTGTTTCACACATTAGAAAACGCAAATATGAAAATTCAACTAGACAAGTGCGAATTCTTTCAAAAGGAAGTTGAATTTTTAGGATTTATTATTGGCAGATCTGGAATAAAAACTAACCCGAAAAAAGTACAGGCTATAGTTGATCGACCTATCCCCGAAAACCTAAAAGAACTTCGATCCTTTCTCGGAATGTCAGGATATTATCGCCGCTTTATAAGGGATTATTCCAAATTGGCGAAACCTCTGACATCCCTTCTAAGAGGGGAAGACGGACACGTGTCCAAAAATATGTCAAAGAAAAAACTAATTCAGTTAGGTCAAGAAGCCATCGAAGCATTCAATAAATTAAAAAACTCCCTTATTTCTGAAGAAGTAATTCTTCAATATCCAGACTTTGACAAAAGCTTTCAACTTACAACCGACGCTTCTGACTACGCCATTGGCGCAGTTCTTTCTCAAAATGATAAGCCAATTACATTTCTTTCCAGAACCTTAAGCAAAACAGAAGAAGGTTACGCCACAAACGAAAAAGAAATGCTGGCGATTATTTGGTCCCTCAATTCATTAAGGAATTTCCTTTACGGATCCCGGAAAGTGAATATTTATACAGACCACCAACCCCTTACCTATGCCTTAAGCAACAAAAATACAAACTCCAAAATGAAACGGTGGAAAGCCATATTGGAGGAGTATAACTATGAACTTAAATACAAACCAGGCAAGGAAAATGTGGTTGCCAACTCCCTTTCAAGGCCTCCCCAAATAACCGGAATTCATTCAATGACACCAACCGAACATAGTGCCGATAGCTCATCGCAAAACCTCATACCATCCGTAGAGACCCCCATAAACGTTTTCCGAAACCAACTTTTACTCAAAATAGGAGATGAAAATAGTTATCAGATTCAAAATCCCTTCGACAACTACACAAGACATACTTTGATACGACAAGACTATTCAGACAACGACATCATTGACATTTTCAAAAGATATCTCAATCCAAATAATATTAACGGTCTTCTGACAGACGAAATGACGATGGGTCGAGTACAAGAAATTTACCCTTTACACTTCAGAGACTATCGTATCCGATTCACCCAGAAAATTGTTGAAGACGTACCCAACGAAATAGAGCAGGAAGAAAAAATTCTAAAGATACATCGCAGAGCCCATCGCAACGCCGAAGAAAACCGAGTCCAATTGCTAGAAAACTTCTATTTCCCCAAAATGTCATCAAAAATTAAAAACATGGTAAACCGTTGCATAACCTGTAAACAAAGTAAATACGACAGGCACCCTAATAAGCCTCATCTGAAACCTACACCCATCCCTAATTATACGGGACACACCATTCACATCGATATATTTTCCACCGAAAAACAACTTGTCCTAACAGCCGTCGATAAATTTACAAAATTCGCTCAAACTAGAATTATCCCATCACGCTCAATCGAAGATATTAAACGACCACTACGAGATATTATATTCTTCTTTTGCGTCCCTGAAGTTGTCGTAATAGATAACGAGAAGGCGCTAAATTCAGCCTCAATAACTTCAATGCTGGAAGACGACCTTCAAGTAAAGATTTTTAAAACACCTCCATATAAAAGTGAAGTGAACGGTCAAGTTGAACGCTTCCATTCCACATTGTCAGAAATCATGAGGTGTCTGAAATCAGACGGACCTGCACGGTCTTTTGAAGAACTCTTAGAACGAGCCGTGAACGAATACAACTTCTCCATCCATTCAACGACAGGTAAGAAACCAATAGAACTATTTTACGAATTCCCAGACTAAATCCCGAACAATTTGAAAAGACACGGTTGACTAATATTGAAAAACTTAGAATCAAGCAAGAGAAGGATACTAAATACCATAACAAAAAAAGGAAACCGATTAAGGACTATCAAGTAGGACAAACTATTTATGTTAAAAACAATAAACGTCTAGGTTCGAAACTAACAGGCAGATATCGACCAGAAATAGTTAAGGAAAACAAAAACTCTACAGTCATAACCGAATCCGGCAAAGTAGTACATAAAAGTAACATCAGAAATTAAATTTTATTTTTACAGATGTGCGTTTTGCACTTGCCAGGCAACCATGCAAATATTGGACTTCTCAAACGCACAAATAGTAACCTTTCACGTTGGACAGACAAAGATACAAGAAGGAAATTTTAAACTAATACATGTTATCAACTTAGATCAATACGACCAATTCATATCTGCAATAACTCCTATCCTTAAACTTGAATCAACCCAAAACCATTCAATATTAGTAGGTATTGGGACGGTTGAGACTGGGAATTCCGTGCTAGAGTGAGAGGGAAGATATGACCTTGGAGTGAGTGTGTTTGCTTTGTCGGAAGTGTGTTATCTGGATATGTAGTGTGTTTGAGGCGCCGTGTCGTGTGTTTGAAGTGCCGCCGCCGCCGCCGCCATGAGTTTGGGAGTTGGGTGTGTCGTATGTTATCGGTATAGGTGTGGATGGTGTGAGATGTATGTTAAAGTGGTTAGATATGTTGAAAGTTTTTGTTATCAGTTTTGTGTGGTGTTTTGTGGGGTGGGTGTTGGAATTGCTTAGAGAGATGAGGTAATTATTGGTATTCGTTGGGGTGTCGTAGGTTATCGCTATAGCTGTGCGGATGCTGTGAGATGTATGTTAAAGTGTTTGAATATATTGAAGGGGGTCCGCCGCGATGGGTATCGTGAGCTGGGATGGTTATGGTGAGCCGTGACGGTTATTGTGTCTGTTGATTTGTATGGTGGTTCGTAGCCATGGTCGCTGTGTATGTTAATTAGATGTGTTTTTGGTATGGTTTATTTGACCGAAGAAGAGTAAAACTAGGTATTATTATGAAAAAATGCGATAAGAAGTAATGGTTGAATTAGCTTTGTGTAAAATGAGATGATTAGCTCATAGAGTTGAGTTGGATGTAAACAAATAGGGATGGCGTAGAAATGAATCATGCTGTGTTTGAAGTATGGTTAGTGATGTGGGGGAATATTTTATAATCTTCGGCAACAACAGCTACAACTGAAATCGTCAAGGGCTTTTGGTATGGTTTATTTGAACGAAGGGAAATGGTCTTAATTTATCATATTTAATGTATAAGTAGGAATATTAAGATGGGTTGTTATAATTGGTAATCTTATTCATTGTATAAAAGAAGCTAAGTTAATGAGGAGAGGCCATACATTAAGTAATGTTGTATGAGAATAGAACACAGGAAGTTCATGTGAAAATATCAGGTGATAGTACAGTTCATCGATCAAAGAGACATTTTAAGGAGCATTTAGTAAGGTTCAGATTGACAACGAAACCAATAAGAAGGGGTCTTCAGATATTATTAAATATACTTGTAAAAAAGCGAAATGTTTTGGTGCGAATCATTGAGAGAAGGTGATAATCTATGTATTTGTGAAGTAGGATGGACGGAGATAAATTTCTCATACATACAATTTCATAGAACGACTTGTGAGCTTTATATGACTCCTGAAGATGGAAATAGTTGTTTAATTTTTCGCTTAAGAAATGGAGAATCAACATCTTCTTTAGCTAATTTTAAAATAAAACTTCACAGATTTCAACATATCAAAATGTATGTTGTTGGTGGTGAATTGACAATGCATGCAATAGTTTCATCAAAGCCAAAAAGGAAAACCAATCGGTTTCCAGCGGATTGTCCCTTTGGTGATGATATTGAAACATTAAAATTGGTCTTATCTGAAGGCAAAAGAACCAGTACTCGAAAAACTAGGGCAACGGAGAAGGAGGAGGAGGAGGAGCAGGAAAATGCTGTTGTAGAAAATACTTTATAAATGAAGGATATAATTCGCAGATTGTGATATTAATTTATGATTTAAAAGAAGTTGTTGACTTTTAATTATTCATTTCAGTGATATCCTCTGACGAATTAAGACTTATTTAATACGAGAATGTTTTTAATTGTTTTATCGATTTTCTCAATTTTTCCATTATTTCTCAATGGATTACCGCTTGAATTTGACTTAAGAAATATAAATTCTATGGAAAATGTAACTTTTGCATTGAGTTTGCCCAATAACGACACAGTAGAAGTTGGATTATCGTTTCGCTTATTGACGGTTTCAACATTAAAAACTAACAACAACAACACTACTGCAAACCCATCTCTAAATAATGACATCATTACACCAACAACAGAGAGAATCGAAGGGAAAAAATTTGTTACTGTGCATGAAGCAATCGAAGGATTTAGGCAAGATTTGATTAAAAAAGAAATCGAAATATCAGGGATAATCGAGAGCAAAGAAGTTTTTTATAGACATTTTAAACTGCAGTTCGATGACAACAAGGAATTAGCTATTCGCTGCACATATGATAGCAATTATAAGCTACGATCTTTGGGTATTTCATGCTTCGAGTATCGAGAGTATGAACAGGAAAGGATTTTAAGTAATGGTGAAATCGAGTTCTTTACAAATCAGGAATTGAGGCATGAGCCCAACGTGGAACTAGTGAATCTCAAATCGATGAAACAAACATATAGAATGGCCATTTCATAAAATTGTTATTAATTTTTAGTAAAATAAAAAAAAAAAAAAAAAAAAACATTAAAATAATTGTTTTTTATTAATCTATGAATTGTTAATGGATGAGAAAATCTAAGCATAGCATTACTCCATTTCATAAAATTGAACTGTTCATATATAAAAACACCACTAACTATATCTAGCAAGAAAGCTTGTATTAATATAAAAAATATCGATAATGCATGCTTTGCATGGGCTGTAGTATCTGCGTTGTTTCCTGCAGAAAAAAGTGGATAGGCCAACAAGTTACCCGCATTATAAAAATGTATTAAATTTAGATGGTATAACTTTTCCAATGTCTTTAAATTTAGTACCAGTATTTGAAAAATAACAATATTTCCATAAATATTTTTGCATTACATAGAGAAAAAAAAATGGCAAGAAAGCTGAAATATACCCATTTAAATTATCACAATTAACGTGTAAAGAAAAGAGACATATCAATTTATTGTTATTAGAAGAACATGCAAGCAGTAATTTTACAGTTTTGAAACAGCATTTCATATGGATTAAAAACCTTTCTGCCCTAGTTAAAAGTTCGTTAACTAAAAATAGAAGTAAGCTACACATCTGTAATAGATGCCTTCACTATTTTTACTCTCAAGAAAAATTAGATATTCATATAAATGATTGTGCCAACCAAAATAATTGTAAAATTAAGTTACCTACGCCAGAAAATAAAATACCATTATTTAAGAACTTTAGAAATAAAATTATGACACCATTTGTAATATATGCAGACTTGGAATGTATCTTAAAAGAAATTGATGATGGTAATAAGTATCAGGAACACATACCCTGTTCTATAGGGTTTTATGTTAAAAGTTCATTCAAATCTAGTTACACAACATATGGATCACTTCGAGGGGAAAATTGTATAGATTGGTTTATGAATGAGCTAACAACTTTAGTAACGCTTCTGGATTCTGACTTTTCATACATAGTACCAATTGAGAATCTATCCATCGAGCAACAGAATAGTTTTAACTCAGCATCCAAATGTCATATATGCGAAGAACATTTTTTACCAAATGATATCAAGGTGCGTGATCATTGCCATTTTACTGGAGTTTATCGGGGCCCAGCGCACAGTTACTGTAATTTAAATTATAAAGATAATCTAACTATTCCAATTATTTTTCACAACCTAAGCGGCTATGACGCCCATTTTATAATTAAAGAAATACATAAAATTGGAGCTGGTGATGTGAATGTGCTGCCATTAAATAAAGAAAAATATATTTCATTCACTAAAGTGCTTTCTAATCAAAAAATTAATTTCAGATTCATAGACTCTTTTAGGTTTTTGAGTAGTAGTTTAGATTCGCTATCATCTTTATTAAATGAATTCCCAATACTTGAATCTGAATTTGGCTATTTAACGCAAGAGCAGCGAGATCTATTGAAGCGTAAAGGCGTTTATCCCTATGATTATTTAAATAGTTTTGAAAAATTTTTTTGCATGGCTTAAACCATACATTGATCTAAATACACAATTAAGAACTATAGCTACAAACAAACTTGACATTGAACGTTATAAGTTATACAATAACGCAGTTTTCGGAAAATGTATGGAAAATGTTAGAAAATATAGCAATGTTAAATTAGTTTCAAAATGGGAAGGGAGGTATGGAGCCAGAACAATGATTGCATCACCTTTTTTTAAAAACAGAACAATCTTCAATGAAAATCTGGTTGCAATTGAACTCCAAAAAGCTGAAGTTTACTTCAACAGGCCGATATATGTAGGATTATGTATTCTAGATATTGCGAAAACATTAATATATGAGTACCACTATGATTATATGAAAATAAAATTTGCAAGAGCACAAAACAATTTTTTTTTGGACAATACTGCTTACTACATGTTTTTGTGATTTTATCAAATTTTGTTCAACAGTTTTATTATTATTATTAACTAAGCAATCTAAGAAATCATTAAAATAAATTTCTTTTTTAACAACATTTTTCTTAACGCCTTTGATTTTTTTTTTACTTTTTCCTTATTTTCTACCTTAATCGAATACATTTTTGACCTTAAACCTACAAAATGGGATATAATATGTCAATTCATTTCATCCCTATCGGTTCCTATCCTGTCGGTTCCTATCCGGTCGGTTCCTATACAGTCGGTTCAGGTGTGGGACCATACTGATTTGCTTGCTTTTAATGAATTGAATTGATTATTAGTGTAGGATATTTGATTCACGTAATTCTTCTACAATTGAGTTAACCTCATTTTGAAGATTATTATTGCCGGCTCTTTGAGATGCAAATAAAAGCCTTAATCTATTGACGAGTTCATTGGGGCTATCCCAATACACATATTCGATGGGTTTATTCGAATAACTCATATCAGATGAATTACTATTGTATGCTTTTCCAATTTTCTTTATGCCTCTCTGCGTTAGGTGATGAAGTAAAGGTTGGATTATATGTTTGTACTTATAACCTCTGTTGCCTTTAACTTGTAAGTTACTATCATAGTTTTTCAAGTGTGTTTTTGTTTTTTGTAATATCTTTAGATATTGATCCAAGTCTTCATTGGTATATCGATCTTTTCTAGGTTTTTTCCGCAGGTATCTGGCCCATCTTTACATAAATCCGAAGACCAGGAACAGTTCATAAAATGGCAACCATGAATGGATTCCGTTGAAGGCACATTCTCAAACATTCTTAAGAAATTAATACAACTAATGAGTTCATTGTAATGTTCTTCAATTATAATGTTCTGATATGATTTCATAAAATCTAAAAGCTGGTCGAAAACTGCAGGTTATTTAAACTAGACATGTCTTCAGAAGCGCTGTCGAATGTTGACTAGACTGATTTAAATGATTTAAATAGGTGGCCCTGACCAGCCGATTTTTTTCTTAGCAATAGGTTCATAGTCCTCTTTAAGTTTTTGCAAATCATTAAGAAAATATTTTCTGAACTTATCAAGCAATTCAAGTGCATTTAAATTAAGTTGGTCAGCGTACAATCTCAAAGATTTATCAGTTTTTTCTAATTTCCCATCGATTGCTAAAAGACACTTCTTAAAGACATCATTAGCTACGCCATCAACATACTGTTTCGTAGCTGCATCATCATCATCTGTTGGTGCTTTAATGTTTCTCAAATACTTGTGCTGAACATCAAAAAATTCATTCAAATTTAGCTTTAAGGTTTTCATACTTTCATCGGTAATGGTTTGCATTAGCGCGTTATAATTGTCATCAGCATATTTTTGTAAAATAAGTATAGTTTTGTCTTGAAAGTCTATATTGTTATCAACATATTCCTTATTTGCTGCCTGGGTCAGGTTTACTGGTTTTCCAACATTGTTTAGACATTTTCCCTCAATATCGAAGTCGCCAGTAGATGTCAGTTTAAATCCTTCTCCAGCTGGTCCCTGCAACCCCACAGTGGGCCTTTGAAATCTGTTGGAGCTTCGACCGAACTTGTCAACACTCATTTTGCTAATAGTGCCAACTTTGTTATCAAACTGTATTTAATATATGACATTTGATTCATTAGGATCATCCCCAATGTACGTAACCGATGGGGTTCTCAGAATATGCCATATCATATGATTTGCTAATTTTTGATGTGATTCTTCAAACATATCTTTAAGGCATAATAATTGTTGCATACTTTTGGTTGCGATTACCCTTTACTTGGAGATTACTAAATTTTCGTCGATATTCATATTCATTATTGTATATGAAACAGGTTTCATACAGGGCAGTTCCATACAGGGCTGTTTAATAACAGGGCAGTTTAATAACAGGGCGGTTTAATAACAGGGCGGTTTCATACAGAGCTGTTCCATACAGGGCTGATCTAAGGCTGATGTGTTTATAGAATGTAGCCTACATTACCCAAGAGGATGAGGAGAGAGTGTACAATATCCCAGAAGACTACATCACATTCCTGAAAGCAATATTCAAACCAGTGAATTCATGAATGTTTATAACCCAATTGAAATTTCCTGTTGGTAATAACTGACTCATTGCATAACCATATTGGTTATTTATATCCCAATACATTAGAAAAGTGTTTGGTTTACTACCATCAAAACTATCTAAGTACTCATTGTTCGCTTCTGAATATTTTTTTTGAGCATTGACTAAGTCCCCCACGGATGCCTCTTTCAATAAACATAATCATGTCTATATCATCAAGAAGTTCCATTTTTACCCCTGTATAGAAAAGCATTGCATCCCAAGTATAACCTGGGAGAGAATAATAATGAGCTGGATCTAATTTATGTGTTTTAACAGAATTAGAGCGAAATTGCTCAAAAACATCAGCTAATAAAAGAACATCTGTCTTTAAATACAAATCGGAATATTCCCCCAAATTTCTTAGCCCTAAATAATGCCATACATTTTGAACATGTAAATAATCATCACTGCTTATGTCTTCCTTATTTAATTTATTGTAAAACAAATGTTTTTCAGGCAAACACTCTTCAGAAAATTTTTCAAAACTATTTAAATAATCATAGGGATAAACGCCTTTACGCTTCAATAGATCTCGCTGCTCTTGCGTTAAATAGCCAAATTCAGATTCAAGTATTGGGAATTCATTTAATAAAGATGATAGCGAATCTAAACTACTACTCAAAAACCTAAAAGAGTCTATGAATCTGAAATTAATTTTTTGATTAGAAAGCACTTTAGTGAATGAAATATATTTTTCTTTATTTAATGGCAGCACATTCACATCACCAGCTCCAATTTTATGTATTTCTTTAATTATAAAATGGGCGTCATAGCCGCTTAGGTTGTGAAAAATAATTGGAATAGTTAGATTATCTTTATAATTTAAATTACAGTAACTGTGCGCTGGGCCCCGATAAACTCCAGTAAAATGGCAATGATCACGCACCTTGATATCATTTGGTAAAAAATGTTCTTCGCATATATGACATTTGGATGCTGAGTTAAAACTATTCTGTTGCTCGATGGATAGATTCTCAATTGGTACTATGTATGAAAAGTCAGAATCCAGAAGCGTTACTAAAGTTGTTAGCTCATTCATAAACCAATCTATACAATTTTCCCCTCGAAGTGATCCATATGTTGTGTAACTAGATTTGAATGAACTTTTAACATAAAACCCTATAGAACAGGGTATGTGTTCCTGATACTTATTACCATCATCAATTTCTTTTAAGATACATTCCAAGTCTGCATATATTACAAATGGTGTCATAATTTTATTTCTAAAGTTCTTAAATAATAGTATTTTATTTTCTGGCGTAGGTAACTTAATTTTACAATTATTTTGGTTGGCACAATCATTTATATGAATATCTAATTTTTCTTGAGAGTAAAAATAGTGAAGGCATCTATTACAGATGTGTAGCTTACTTCTATTTTTAGTTAACGAACTTTTAACTAGGGCAGAAAGGTTTTTAATCCATATGAAATGCTGTTTCAAAACTGTAAAATTACTGCTTGCATGTTCTTCTAATAACAATAAATTGATATGTCTCTTTTCTTTACACGTTAATTGTGATAATTTAAATGGGTATATTTCAGCTTTCTTGCCATTTTTTTTTCTCTATGTAATGCAAAAATATTTATGGAAATATTGTTATTTTTCAAATACTGGTACTAAATTTAAAGACATTGGAAAAGTTATACCATCTAAATTTAATACATTTTTATAATGCGGGTAACTTGTTGGCCTATCCACTTTTTTCTGCAGGAAACAACGCAGATACTACAGCCCATGCAAAGCATGCATTATCGATATTTTTTATATTAATACAAGCTTTCTTGCTAGATATAGTTAGTGGTGTTTTTATATATGAACAGTTCAATTTTATGAAATGGAGTAATGCTATGCTTAGATTTTCTCATCCATTAACAATTCATAGATTAATAAAAAACAATTATTTTAATGGTTTTTTTTTTTTTTTTTTTTATTTTACTAAAAATTAATAACAATTTTATGAAATGGCCATTCTATATGTTTGTTTCATCGATTTGAGATTCACTAGTTCCACGTTGGGCTCATGCCTCAATTCCTGATTTGTAAAGAACTCGATTTCACCATTACTTAAAATCCTTTCCTGTTCATACTCTCGATACTCGAAGCATGAAATACCCAAAGATCGTAGCTTATAATTGCTATCATATGTGCAGCGAATAGCTAATTCCTTGTTGTCATCGAACTGCAGTTTAAAATGTCTATAAAAAACTTCTTTGCTCTCGATTATCCCTGATATTTCGATTTCTTTTTTAATCAAATCTTGCCTAAATCCTTCGATTGCTTCATGCACAGTAACAAATTTTTTCCCTTCGATTCTCTCTGTTGTTGGTGTAATGATGTCATTATTTAGAGATGGGTTTGCAGTAGTGTTGTTGTTGTTAGTTTTTAATGTTGAAACCGTCAATAAGCGAAACGATAATCCAACTTCTACTGTGTCGTTATTGGGCAAACTCAATGCAAAAGTTACATTTTCCATAGAATTTATATTTCTTAAGTCAAATTCAAGCGGTAATCCATTGAGAAATAATGGAAAAATTGAGAAAATCGATAAAACAATTAAAAACATTCTCGTATTAAATAAGTCTTAATTCGTCAGAGGATATCACTGAAATGAATAATTAAAAGTCAACAACTTCTTTTAAATCATAAATTAATATCACAATCTGCGAATTATATCCTTCATTTATAAAGTATTTTCTACAACAGCATTTTCCTGCTCCTCCTCCTCCTCCTTCTCCGTTGCCCTAGTTTTTCGAGTACTGGTTCTTTTGCCTTCAGATAAGACCAATTTTAATGTTTCAATATCATCACCAAAGGGACAATCCGCTGGAAACCGATTGGTTTTCCTTTTTGGCTTTGATGAAACTATTCCATGCATTGTCAATTCACCACCAACAACATACATTTTGATATGTTGAAATCTGTGAAGTTTTATTTTAAAATTAGCTAAAGAAGATGTTGATTCTCCATTTCTTAAGCGAAAAATTAAACAACTATTTCCATCTTCAGGAGTCATATAAAGCTCACAAGTCGTTCTATGAAATTGTATGTATGAGAAATTTATCTCCGTCCATCCTACTTCACAAATACATAGATTATCACCTTCTCTCAATGATTCGCACCAAAACATTTCGCTTTTTTACAAGTATATTTAATAATATCTGAAGACCCCTTCTTATTGGTTTCGTTGTCAATCTGAACCTTACTAAATGCTCCTTAAAATGTCTCTTTGATCGATGAACTGTACTATCACCTGATATTTTCACATGAACTTCCTGTGTTCTATTCTCATACAACATTACTTAATGTATGGCCTCTCCTCATTAACTTAGCTTCTTTTATACAATGAATAAGATTACCAATTATAACAACCCATCTTAATATTCCTACTTATACATTAAATATGATAAATTAAGACCATTTCCCTTCGTTCAAATAAACCATACCAAAAGCCCTTGACGATTTCAGTTGTAGCTGTTGTTGCCGAAGATTATAAAATATTCCCCCACATCACTAACCATACTTCAAACACAGCATGATTCATTTCTACGCCATCCCTATTTGTTTACATCCAACTCAACTCTATGAGCTAATCATCTCATTTTACACAAAGCTAATTCAACCATTACTTCTTATCGCATTTTTTCATAATAATACCTAGTTTTACTCTTCTTCGGTCAAATAAACCATACCAAAAACACATCTAATTAACATACACAGCGACCATGGCTACGAACCACCATACAAATCAACAGACACAATAACCGTCACGGCTCACCATAACCATCCCAGCTCACGATACCCATCGCGGCGGACCCCCTTCAATATATTCAAACACTTTAACATACATCTCACAGCATCCGCACAGCTATAGCGATAACCTACGACACCCCAACGAATACCAATAATTACCTCATCTCTCTAAGCAATTCCAACACCCACCCCACAAAACACCACACAAAACTGATAACAAAAACTTTCAACATATCTAACCACTTTAACATACATCTCACACCATCCACACCTATACCGATAACATACGACACACCCAACTCCCAAACTCATGGCGGCGGCGGCGGCGGCACTTCAAACACACGACACGGCGCCTCAAACACACTACATATCCAGATAACACACTTCCGACAAAGCAAACACACTCACTCCAAGGTCATATCTTCCCTCTCACTCTAGCACGGAATTCCCAGTCTCAACCGTCCCAATACCTACTAATATTCCTTTTGTTATCACACGAGCTGCAACAAATTAAAAATCTTTTGCATAACTTGAAACCGCGAATAACAAAACGTTCTCTAAATTTTATCGGTAGCACATGGAAATGGATTGCTGGCAATCCAGACCATGATGATTTCGTCACCATCAAAGAAAAAGTCACAGAAGTACTTAAAAATAATAACAAGCAGGTTGTCATAAATCAATTATACAATGAGAGAATGAATAATATCACTCAGGTACAAAACGAAATACAGAAATTATTAAAAGAAAACAATAAAGTCAGCTTCGAGGTAATAGCAAATGTACAATACAAAATTAAACTTGTAAAAGAAGAAATAGAAAATGTTAATTATGCCATTCATTGGGCTAAATTAGGCATGATCAATTCATTTATTTTATCAAAAAAAGAAATAGAACTTGCCACAAATATTTTAAATAAACAACAATTACCATATAATACAATAGAAGAAGCTTTAGATTTCTCAGAAGTAAAAGTCATAAGCAATAGCTCAACAATACTCTATATTATAAACATTCCGCTAACAACAAATGAAACCTATGAAAGTCTTGTAATTAAACCAGTAAAGAAAAGTAATATTGTAACAGAAATTTTATTTGAAGTAATTCTTAGGAATAATGAAGAGATGTACGGAACTGTAAAAAAATGTAAAAGTTATAACTCTTTATCAATTTGTAATTCAAAAGATATTGTCATTAGAAACGATACATGTATTCCCAGCTTGCTCAACAGTCTCCCAGCCATCTGCAACACCGTCAATAGTCAGCATATTCCAACCATAGACGAGATACCAACAGGCAATATATTGCTAAATCAATTTACCGGAACCGTACAAGTAGAAAACATTACCCACAGCCTCAACGGAACATTTCTAATAAAATTCCACAACACCACTATCAATATCAATGGTCAATCATTTATTTCCCAAGAAGTATCAATGGTCAAAGCATTACCGGCAATACTCCAAGACAGTCCAAAGGAGAAAAAGTACAGAGAAATCTTATCTCTAGAAATGATGAAAGATCTTTTCATCAACAACACAAATGAAATCCGACTATTACAAACGGAGAAAACCACACATCAGGTAACCACCTACTCACTCATCTCCTGTCTCGGAATACTCGCTATAATAGCCACGATCCTCAAGCTTTTACCTAAACGAAACAATACCAAGGTCACCATCCAAATTCCGAAAGAAGAGGCCCATGAAGAACATCCGGAACCAGGGACAATCGCATCACCCAACGTACCCCAACATCTTGAGATGCCACAGCAAAGATTTAACAACATACCATATTTCTAACGATTGAGGACAATCGCACTTAAGAGGGGAAGACTTAACACCGTCAAACCGAGTGCACATGCTGACCAAGCGTCTGGGTCAATAAAATGAATTTCCATGGAAATTCAACTGACGAACGGAAATGCAAGCTATGGGAAAATAATATTGTAAGCAATTGGGAATGTAAATGCAAGCTTTCAATAATGAAGAAAACATTGTCATAAGTTAGTCTTAATCGATTCTTGAAGAAATAAAGGTGAGAGCAACCTGCTCTCGATATATTTTTTTTAATTTTTGAAGTAAATCTTTTTTAACTTACACAACCATATTCGTTCAGCGGAAGGATAAAACTAATTATCAATCAAATCAGACATGAGCTAAGTGTTACCATTCGCGAAATAAGCACTAGTTGAAAAAAGAAAGTTAGATGGCAGACCCTTTAGTTGGTTAATGAGAGTTCTTTCTTAATTTCCTCAATACTATATTCTCACAATAATAAATTTTAGTTTTATATATATTATACAAAATAGACTGTAAATTCATCATTCTCACACAAATTTTCTTTTATAAATAAAACCAAAACAACCAAATCACATTAGAATTAGATGTCTTTAAGATTGTTCCAACTCATCCAGTAGACCTACATCATGTATTATTTTTGATAATAACACGAACTTCTTCCCATTGACAAAGTTCATTTCCACTGACCTCACGGCTGCCATGGTGAAAATTAACAACACCAAGAAGGTTATCAAAGCATCTGCTTACTTCCCCGGTGACTCCACTGTATGCCCTCCAGCAGAAGTATATAACCTTCTCCGCTATTCACAACACACCAGGACAGGAATTGTTCTCGGCTGCGATGCAAATGCACATCACACAACCTGGGGGAGCTCGAACATCAACAATCGAGGTGAGTCCTTAATTGATTTTATTACATGCAATAATCTTAACATATGCAATATCGGGAGGGAACCAACCTTCATCAACGTAGTCAGAAGAGAAGTTCTAGACCTTACTCTAGCTACTTCCTCATTCGACCACCTAATATCCAACTGGTTTGTGTCTTCTGAACCGTCATGTTCAGACCATCGACATCTCAGATTTGAAATAAACGAACCGAATACCATAATTTCGTCATTCCCTCCAAAGAGAAATACCGACTGGGCTTCTCATAAAGAGCACCTAAGTCAGTCACGCAATGGAAAAATATCTCGAATTGATACTCAAGATAAACTAGAGCACTCTGCCGAACTGGTAAGATCTTCTATTATATCTGCCTTCGAGGAAAACTGTCCCCTGAAGACAAAAAAACTTAAAAGGGAAACCATCTGGTGGAGCAAGGGTCTCGAAAAACACAGATCAAGAGTATGGAAACTTTTCAACAAAGCTAAACGCAATGGTGACTGGCAAACCTACTCTAGTGCTCTCACCAACTACAACAAAGGAATTAAGAAAGCCAAAAAAGAATCATTTAGACGGTTTTGTGAAGATATTTCTGATATTCCTTCCAGCTGCCGACTTCATAAAGTTCTTGCCTCTGACAGAACTATCTCATTAGGCACACTTGCTGATGAGAACGGTCGTCAAACACAAAATAAGAAAGAGACACTTCATCTCTTACTTAGAACACACTTTTAATAATAGATCTTCTCTCACCAAACCTACCCCCCCGACCCGAGCGGATCTGCCTGCCGACGAGTGGGGACTGGAAAATTGCGAAAAAAAATCTGCAATCAGAATGCTATTAAATGGGCCATAACTTCCCTGAAGCCTTATAAAGCAGCAGGAGAAGACGGCATATTTCTGGCACTTCTGATGCAGGGAGTTGAAATACTTTCACCCATCTTCACCACACTATTTAGCTGTAGTCTGGCCTACGGTCATTTACCGGAAGCCTGGCGTAAAGTAACAGTTAAATATTTCCCTAAAGCAGGGAGGAATTTGGATTCAAGTCCGAAATCCTTTCGCCCCATTAGGCTCATGTCTTTCATTCTTAAAAGCATGGAAAAACTAATTGATAGACACATTAGAGATGTAGCCCTGAAATCTTTTCCGCTACGCAAATCTCAGCATGCCTACCAACCAGGTAAATCCACCGAGTCAGCACTTAATGACTTAGTAACTAAAATCGAATCCTCCATCAATAGTAAGGAAATCTGTCTCGTTGCTTTCCTGGACATGGAAGGAGCTTTTAACTACACGGCTTTTGAGTCCATCAGTAGGGCTCTCAACAACATGAACCAATCTCCTATCATAGGACGATGGATTATGTCAATGCTGAAAAGTAGAATAATTCAGACCCGCATCGATGATGTGGAAATCACTGCACTCACAACTAGAGGGTGTCCTCAGGGGGGTGTCCTCTCGCACCTCTTATGGTCCCTTGTCATTGACGATTTACTCCAGTCCTTAACAAATCAAGGGATCTATGCCATAGGATATGCCGACGACGTAGCAATCGTTGTCAGTGGCAAATTCGAAAGCACGGTCTCAGAAATACTGCAATTCGCCTTATCTGCTGTTCAGAGATGGTGTAATAAAGAAGGTCTTTCTGTAAATCCAAAGAAGACAAGGGTAGTCCCCTTTACAAAACCGAGGAAATTAGATCTCCTTATTCGCCCTACCATGTTCGGCGAAACCATTGAATTCTCTCGGGAAGCCAAATACCTGGGAGTTATACTTGACAGCAGGTTGAACGTACCGTAAACAGAGCCACCAAATCTTTATAGATCTGTCGTCTTGTCTGCGGTAAAAGCTGGGGTCTTAGACCTCGGATGATACACTGGCTTTATTTGCTCGTCGTAAGACCTGCAGTCACCTATGTTGCTGTGGTTTGGTGGCCGAAGACTAACGTAGTCACTACAGTCAAAAAGCTAGAACGAATTCAGCGTATAGCCGGAAACTGCATGACGGGCTGTCTTCGCTCCACTCCGACCATGGCACTCAATGTCATCCGTGGCCTAACTCCTCTTCAAACGCACATTCAAATGGAGGCTAGATTAAGTATTCATCGCCTGTACCATTCGAACAACTTTGATCAATATAGCTATCAGGGAGGTCATCTGTCTTTACTCGGCACCATGGAGCCTTCAAGCCCATTCAGCATGCCTCTTGATGACATGCTTCCAAAATATGGCTTCCAAAAAAACTTCTCCATATATTTATCTTTTCAGACAGCCAAGCAGCTCTCAAAGCTTTTGACTCATCTGCCATAAAATCAAAACATATCTTAGAAACATTCTTAGCCATCCGCGAACTCTCTAAGAAAAACCTAGTCATCTTCCATTAGATCCCAGCCCACAAAGGATTTGAGGGTAACGAATCAGCTGACTCGGAAAATCGGAGCTAACTCTCCACTTATCGGACCTGAACCCTTCTGTGGAGTCAGCATAAACCATTTCAGGACCTACATTAAGAATCTATCTCGTATCGAGTCGAACGAGATTTGGAAAAATACAGATGGGCAGATCTGCACCAACAAATTTCTACCTAAATTCTCCCCCAGAAAATCGCTCTTCCTAATTAATCTGGATAGAAATAGTCTGAGGATCCTTACAGGAATAATAAGTGACCATGGCACGTGAAAAAACACCTCCACCGCATTGGCGTCTCACCGGATCCTATTTGCAGGCTCTGTCTTGAGAGTGATGAATCCTCTCTTCACATACTTATTGCTTGTCCGGCTCTATGCCGCCTTAGAAAAAACATCCTAGGGAGTGAGATTGTCGATCCAGCAACTCTTGCTGACCTACACCCAGAGAAGATCCTTGTTTTCCTGAATGCCTCTAGGAACCTACCTGGGAAGGCACAATTGGCTACTCTTGAAGCCGCAGTGCCAGAGCCCTTTGAAGGCTCTCCCGTCTTCTAATCTAATCTAATCTAAACTAAGATTGTTCTTCGGGTGAGCTAGACACTGCTACGAAAGAGTAGATGCAACACATTTTCAAACGAAAAATTTTAAAATGAAAACCGTTTAACCTTGATTATCATTTCATTTATAAATTATAAACATTAATTAAACATTCCCCGCAGCGGGTTACTGACTCCGGAATATTCCGGCTCCTTTTGTCCAAGGGGTCGCAAAAAGGGCCTGGTCCTCCCGGTTGGGGGTTGTACGCCGGGGTAACTGCCCGACTACGTAAAAGTGTCATAGTTGCGAAGCACCAACAAGCCTCGGATACGGATGATCTTACTGTTGACGAACCTGGCAAACGATTAAAGGACAACGAATTTCGGATCTGTACGTGGAATGTTAGGTCCCTTAACAGACCGCGTGCAGCCGAACAATTAGAGGAAGCCCTGAACCACTATAAAGCAGATTTAACCGCCATCCAAGAAGTGCGATGGGATGGCCCGGGCAAAAAGAGGATGAAAAACTGCGATATTTATTACGGCGACTGCTATCGGCAACAAAAACAGCGCTTATTCGGATGTGGATTCGTCGTTAGCGCCAGACTTAGGCAAGAAGTCTTAAGTTTCAACTATGTAAACGAGCGCATCACGACAATCCGCATCAAGGCTAAATTCGGCAACATTAGCTTAATATGCGCGCACACCCCCACGGAGGAGAAAGACGACGACACCAAAGAAAGGTTCTACGAGCTCTTGGACCACACTTACGAGCGATGCCCTGGCTATGACATTAAAATTGTCTTAGGCGATTTTAACACCAAGCTAGGAAGAGAGGGCATCTTTGGTAGTACTGTCGGAAAGTACAGCCTACACGAGACCCCCTCCGACAACGGATTTAGGCTGATCGATTTCGCGGCGGGGCGAAACGTTGTCATAGCTAGCACACGGTTCCCGCATCTCGATATTCACAAAGGCACATGGAGATCTCCCGATCAATCAACCGTCAACCAGATTGACCACGTTGCGATCGACGCAAGGCACTCCTCCAGTATTATGGATGTCCGAACGTTCCGAGCGGCCAACATTGACTCGGACCACTACCTTGTTGTAGCCAAGGTACGACTCCGGATATCCCGAACGCCGCCAAGACAAGTAAATACTGGGAGGAAGTTTGACGTCGGACGGCTACAATCGCAAGAGATCACCAGATCCTTTTCCGATCGAGTCTCTCTCAATCTCTCAAGAGGTCCTATGCACCCAGCATCAAGTATTGAAGACCAGTGGCAACATTGCCAAAAAGCCATCAGAGACGCCGCCTCTGATGTGCTGGGTTTCACCCGACCACCACAACGAAACCCCTGGTTCGACGACGAGTGCCGGCAAGCACATGCAGCGAAGCAAGAGGCATACAAAGCGGCGCTGCAAAGGAGGACAAGAGCTGCTCGTGAGCTCTACGCGCAGAAGAGAAGAGACGAACACCGGTTTCTAAGGAGAAAAAAGAAAGAGCATGAGAAGCGCGCGATCGAGGAAATAGAGAGATGTTACAACAGGAATGAGGTTCGGAAGTTCGGAGAAAACCCGAACCGAAGCCTGCAAGGACGAACAAGGGAACATCGTAGTAGAATCGCAGTCGATGCTGAGGATATGGAAGAACTACTTCTGCAGACTGTTTAACGGCGATGACAACTTAAATTCCGCTGTCAGGCAGAATGAACCGTTCAACCTGGACGATGAGGATCAACTATACCGTCCACCCGACCTGGACGAGGTGAAGATAGCTATATCTTAACTGAAGTCCAACAAAGCCGCTGGAGCAGATGGCCTAGCCGCCGAGCTGTTCAAAGCGGCAGGCGATGACTTGGCTAGGAGTATGCACCAACTCATCTGTAAAATATGGTCGGAGGAAAGTATGCCCGATGAATGGAACCTCAGCATTGTTTGCCCGATCCTCAAGAAAGGAGACCCTCTGAACTGCGCCAATTACAGAGGTATCAGTCTTCTAAACATTGCCTACAAGATCTTATCTGCCGTTTTGTGTGAACGCCTGAAGCCTTTCGTAAACAACCTGATTGGTCCATATCATTGTGGCTTCAGGCCAGGAAAGTCCACCATAGACCAAATATTCACACTGCGGCAGATCTTGGAGAAAACCCAGGAACTTCAAATCGATACCCACCACCTTTTCATCGACTTTAAGGCCGCCTATGACAGCATTTATAGGGACGAACTAGATAGACCAATAGAGCAATGTCTGGTTTTGGCATCCCTGCCAAACTCGTCCGTTTGTGCAGGATGACGATGGAGAATGCACGCTGCTCCATCAAGGTCGGTAAAGAACTTACCGAGACCTTCGATGTCAAAAAAGGATTTAGACAAGGCGATGCGCTGTCATGTGACTTCTTCAACATCGTTCTTGAAAGAATAGTGCAAAACTCAAACACCAACACCAGAGGCACTATCTTTCAAACGTCCGTCCAATTACTCGCATACGCCGATGACCTTGACATAATTGGCAGAACGCAGCGTGATGTTAATGGCGCGTTTATGAGTATTGAGACTGAGGCGGCGAAGATGGGTTTGGCGGTTAATGAGGGCAAGACGAAGTATATGCTGTCAGCTAAAAAGGACACCCAACACCGACGGCTCGGACAGAACGTCACAATAGACAGATGTAACTTTGAGGTGGTAAAGGACTTTGTCTACCTAGGCTCCGCTATGAACTCAGACAATGACACCAGCGCTGAGGTTAAACGTAGAATTACTCTTGCCAATTAAGAAGGCAATTGAGTAGCAAAGCCCTCTCTCGAACAACTAAAGTGACCCTTTATAAGACCCTTATCATCCCAGTTCTGCTATAAGGCGCAGAGGCATGGACTCTATCAAAAGCGGATGAGGTTACTCTTGGTTGCTTCGAGAGAAAAATTCTTCGTGTTATTTTTGGTCCCGTCTGCATTGACGGTGAGTGGAGAAGGAGATTTAAGGACGAACTGTACGGGCTGTACAGCGACATCGACCTAGTCAGAAGAGTGAAGGTCCAACGACTGAGGTGGCTGGGTCATGTAGAGCGAATGGACACGAATGCTCCGGCCCGGAAGATCTTCGAATCCATACCCGAGGGAAGGCGCAGTAGAGGAAGACCGCGACTCAGGTGGCGCACGCAAGTGGAAGGGACCTTAACCAACTTAGCGTGCGAAACTGGAGACAGCTAGCTAAAGATCGCGCTGGCTGGAGACGCTTGTTGGTTGAGGCCCAGGTCCACCCCGGACTGTAGCGCCACCTTAAGTAAGTAAGTAATTAAACATTGGCTGTAAATTATTATCAACTCATCTTTATTTTTATATTTAATTGTATTTATAAATTGAAAAAAGTTTTTTCCCCCCCCCCCCCCCCAAAAAATTTTTTTAGATGTTAGATTATTTAAATAAAATGCTTTTGTGGTGAGACACAAATAAATTTTCAATTCAGAAATACAGCTAAATTGTTCGCGCAGTTCGCGCTCATGTAAATGGGCCTTTAGCTCTCATGTGAACGGTACTTAAATGTTATTTTTCCAACTAATAAAAAGGAACAAAGGAGCAACAAATGTATCAGGTTCCTCGAAAAAAGTTCCAAATTGTCGCACAACGGTCATAGGTTGCGTATGGGAAAGCTCGTCTGGAATTTCGAGGAACAAGGCTACTACATTAGAACAGGAAATATTTGAAGTTATCAGTTCGCGACAGAGATGAATGTTTAAAAGAGATGGATATATTTCGTACATCTAACCCCCAAAACCCATGTGTTTACATTGTTGTTTTTGTAATTTCAACACCTGTCTGTGAATACGTGAGAGGAACAAAAAAGCATGTTGCTAATGGCCGGCCGCTATTCATATTGCTGCTTAGCAGTGTTTAATTGTTTTGTGTGTCATATTGAATTTGTATGGTTTTTGTGGAGATTTATATTAAATTGAAAAAAAAGTGAAATACACATTAGAGAACACCGATTTCTTGTATTAAAGTCCAATTCATGAACTTACAAAGAAATGAGCAAGTGTTCGTAACTTCATGAATTATTTGGGAAAACAGCTTGTAGCCAGCCGCCCTTCCACTGGAAAGCTATATAACTCTGTATTCCATTATCTTTGGTTCTCGATATCACTCATATATTTGTAGAATCCGCCTATACCTATACGTGAACTCTTTCCGCAACCGTCATTGCGGAAAAAACCGCACAAAATAAAGTCACTGGTATTTTATAGAATTATTCATTTCCATTCTGGTCCTCTAAGTGTATAGATATGGTATTTAATATAGAGGTCGGTTACACAGGAGGTTTGTTTGACGGACGTGGGCCCTAGTGCGCACTGGGTTAACCATAATGTATTCGATATAGCATTGAGCTCACCTTGGTTCTGGAAACCTGTGTTTTACATGGCTTCTAGGTTACCCTAGTTAATTTGTCGGGGCAAGAATTCGGTGCTGAGTTTCGCTTGCTGTCATTTGTTGGGACATCTGACTGAGAGACCTCAGGGCAACATATTTTGCGTTCGATATAGTTGCCGAATTTGCAGGGTATTTCGCAATCGTGAAAATGGCCGTGCGGTGCAGAAATGCGCCAAGAGGTCAGCCGAAACTGCGGAAGCCGGATTGAGAGAGCGAAAGGAAAGCTCGACCCCGAGCGAAAATTGCACAAACAACTGAAGCAATGGATGAAGAGAGTCAGAAAGAGACAAAGATTGGCCTTGGTCAAATCTGTCTCGGCGGAAGGCATAAACAAGACGGTCGATGAGTTGACTGAAATGGTTGCCAACATGACGTCGACCGAGACCTCTCCAGAAGACGATGGACTTAGGAAACGGTTCAAATGCTCCGGGACCATGAATCAACCCGAACAGAGGAGGGAAGGAGGACGACTGTTCAACATGGGGTCAGTCTACAGGTACCACACTGCAGTGGTTATGTGAATGGACAACATGTACAACGGATTATTAGTCAGCATCCTGGACCAAGCAACGTAAAGCGAAAGCTGAACCAAGCTATGGGAAGGAGAGCAAAGCAAGCAGATGATGCAAGGCCATACACTAGGATTGAGAGAGCCAATGATGACAAGGGCGTAAGAACCTTTGGTCAAAATGGGTGTTGCCGACATGACTCGAGAGGGAGAGATGGATGCTCTGCTAAGGGCTCCAGACTTACTTCCGACAAATGCAGGGTATATCGGTGTAGAGGAGATAACCTTAGAGGAATGCAGGTGATATCGGTGTTACCAAGAAACCAATGGTTGGCTATGTGAGGCTGACAATAGACAGGCTTCACATACTTAAGGATGTGGAAAGGTTGATAGTATTTGCTCCCGGGCAACCCATGAGCAAATGTGTAGTCCTCGCCAGACTATATCGTCTAAATTCCTGCGTGAAGGACGATTTTAAATGGAGGGTTATTCGTATGGGAAGAAATGAAGAAAATAAAATTGGTTGATCAAGCTGACGATCTGGTTCCCAAGGGAGGAAGCGATGCTGGTAAGACAAGCAGGCGATAGAATATTCTGCGGGTTGGACATAGCATTCGTGAAGTTCCAAGGATCATCGGAAAGATAACAGGACTCCCAAATAGCATGGCTGAGTTGCATTATGCGCAAACCAGCGAAAGAATTAGGTCCTGTATCCTGGTGAGGTACGGAGTTCAATCATATAAATTGCCGGATCTGTGTCCCAGACCTTGCAGCAATACGTGTAGAATTAGGGGCTGGAACTTATGTTATAGCATCTGCATACTTGCCGTATGATTCTCCAGAACCTCCTCCGACAAGAGAGTTAGAGTCTTTGGTGAATGCATGCAGGAACAGTAATGAGGATTTAATTATTGGTTGTGATGCAAATGCAAATAATACAGTATGGGGCAGCACCAACGATAACTACAGAAAAGAAGCATTATTCGAATTTGTATCATGCAAGGATCTAGCTATCTTAAACAGGGGAGCAGAGCCAACCTTCGTGGATGTTAGACAAATGGAAGTGATCGATGTTACGCTGTGCAGTAGTCAGATTATTGACAGATTATTGACAGGCTACAATGTCGGATCACAGAGCCATTTCCTTTGATGTTTTCTGTGGATCTATTGATCGGAAATACATCAGAATTCGCCGCGAACTTGAAAAGCTAAAGAAGGTTGTGAGGAAGGCCTTCAATCACGCCATAAGGAGGGGAGAACCCGAAGCATGGGGTGAGTATAAGGCGAAAAAGAAAGAGCTTCATGTTACTCTGCGACGACGTTAGAGGAAGTCATACAGGGACTTTTGCTCGAGTATGAGGAGTACATCTGAAGTCAGTAGACCCCAAACGATTGTCTCGAGAAATCCAGTTTACAAGATCGGACTCATTCGTAACAGAGTGGGGGAGATGTTGGTCTTTCTTCCAAAGCCAGGAAAAAAGGATAACACCGGGACAAAGTCCTTCAGACCAGTTAGCTTAACATCTTTTCTGTTAAAAACAATGGAAAGGTTGGTTTTGGACTATATGGACTATGGAGAGTACTGCGCTTAAGATGTATCCTTTAAATAAAGGGTTTTACAATGAGAGGTGTTATTGTGAATGACCCGCTATTTCGGTAGCTGTCACTTTTGAAGCTTTTATTCTTTGACATTTGACAAGTAGAGACTACGCCATTACTGAAAATGGAACGATACATGCTTCAACATCGCATTGATATTATTAAAATTCACTACAAAAATGGTGAAAATCTTGCAGTCACAGTTCGCAAAACAAAAGCATTTTTTGGCAGTCGTGAAGAACCTTGTCGGACCGCACTACAGAAATTGGTGGAAAAATTCTAGCTGTTGGTACAAGTTAATGATATGAAGAATAAAACCCGTGCATGTCGCTCAAGAACAACTGAGAAAATTGCAGCTGTAGCCCAAAGTGTTGAAGAAAACCCAAGTTTGTCCATTCCTCGTCGTTCTTTGGAATTGGGCATTCACAAACGACATTACACCGTATTTTGCATAAAGACTTGGGTCTTAAGGCTTATAAAGTTCAGTTAACACAACAACTCAAGCCGGCCGATCATCAACAACGTCGTGTCTTTGCTTATTGGGTCCTTGAAATGCATGAAAATGATCCGGAATTCCATCGAAAAATCATCTTGACTGGTGAGGCCCATTTCCACCTCTGTGGCTACGTCAACAGGCAAAATTGTGGCATCTGGGGCTCGGAAAACCCAAGAGTTATTGTTTAGAAGCCTCTCTATCCTCAACGTGTGACACTCTAAAAAGACATCTCAACCCTCCAGTAATAAATGGAATAAACACAGAAGAGTCAATTCTAGGAAATATTCCCTTCACATTTTCGCCAATATAGAGTCACAGACCTAGTTGATGAAAGCCGTTAGGAATCAGAAATTATAAAGGAACACAACCGAGCGCACAGAAATAGCCGCGAGAATAAAATTCAATTATTACAAAAATGGTATTTCCCACAGATGCAAGTCAAGATAAGAAAATTTACAGCTATGTGTAAAACCTGCGAAGAACATAAATATGACAGACACCCGAGTAAACCTATCGTACAACCAACGCCAATTCCCCAATACCCTGGTCAAATCTTACATTTTGACCTTTATTTCACTGATAAAAAAATTATTCTGACAGCAATAGACAAATTCTCAAATTACGCCTTGGCAAGAATTATCAAATCAAGAGTCTCAGAGAACATTAAACAGCCTCTAAGGCAACTCGTGCTATATTTTGGAGTACACGAATCCATTATAGTTGACAGTGAAAAAGCCTTCAGCTCAAGTTTTATTTTATTCATGCTAGAAAACTTCTTCAACTTAAAAATATTCAAAGCACCCCCGTATGTTAAAAAAAATATTCCTTTTGTTAACATCGACGAAGCGCTCGAGTTTGCCAACATTAAAATTGCTTCTGATGGTAGAAACATAGTTTATATAATAAGTTTGCCAACAACCAGTTTAGTAATTTGTCATTTTGTTAATAATTAAAGAAACAAAGATTAATAAAATCCCCTTTAACTAAATTCTAAAATGTAACACAACATATATGGAATCAACCAATATTGTAAAACTTTCAATGAGCATTCTATTTACAACAGTAATAATATTGTAAATTTAGGTAACAACACGTGCAGCAGATGAAATAATTGCTATAATAGCAAGTAGAAGACGACACTTAACTTCGTTTCGCGTAAATCCAATCAATCAACCAAAATCAATATTGCAGTAGGATTTGTGCTGCAAGTTCCATATAGTTGTGCGATGTGTTTTTTACCCCCCGGCCGGTGTACTCGTCGGGTCCAGGGTTGTAGCGCTTAAATGTAGATAACAAAAAAAAAAATTAATTGCCTTCAGTGGCTGGCAGGAAAACACCCTATTGAGTTTTCTTGAGGTGGTTGCGTTGACGTCGTCTGCGGTTCCACTCGGCGTAGTCTCGGGGCCGGTATCGAACGCGGGGTCGATTGGGTTTGGTGCATCCATCGGTGCTCAGATCCAGGTCTTGTGGTTGTTGGGCGGCGGCCTTGCTTCCTTCCGTGGTCCGGTGCTTACTCGGCGTGGTCGGGTTGGTCGGCGTCTGGTTGGGTCTTCCATGCTGGAGTATGTTGTGTCCTCGGCCGTGGTTGAACTTGAACTGGTTTGACTCTCATTAGCGACGCTCATTTTATACTCTTTTAGATCCCGGATGTGTGCTCGTTGTGTTGTATTACCCCGCTTATTTGGGCTGGTGGGTCGACGGATAACGGCTATTACAGGGGAATCGTAACGGACGACTTCGAATGGGTCGTTATATTTAGGCGCGAGTTTGTCGGCGAAGAAGTTGATGCCTGAGGAGAGGACACGTGCCCTACGGTAGACCCAATCGCCAATACTAGGTCGCCATGCTCGTCGTCTGAGGTTGTAGTGTCTCTGGCTTGTGCTGGCTTTTTGCAAGTTATTCCGCACTAGTTCGTATAGGGCCTTTATACGTTCCCCAAAAACGGAGATGGGGGAAGGGGTTGCTTGGGATTCCGGCAGTTGGTTGGTAGGACGGATAGGTGGGCGGGGTTCCCGCCCAAAGTTGAGGAATGCTGGTCAGTACCCCGTGCTGTCGTGTTTGCTCGTGTTGACGGCCATCGTGAGCTCTGGTATGTGTTCGTCCCAAGTCCGGTGGTTGTCCTGTACGTACTGGGCGTCCTAGTTTTTAGGACGCGGTTTACTCGTTCGGTGGCTCGATTCCGATGTCGCTGAGGAATGTGCTGAATTTTTGGCTAGTGAATTGTGCCCCGTTGTCGGAGAGAAGCATTTTGGGACACCCAAAATGACCTTTTTTAGCTTCCACCCACTTGGTGAATTTGTCCACGCACACTAGTAGCATGGTGTTTCCCTTCGGTGTCCCAGGGTGCCGTAGCTTGGGTTGTGTACATCATCCTTGGTTTTGTTGGGATGTTTTGTACCTGTTACAGGTATCGCAGTACTGGACGTATCTCTTTACGTCCCGGAGAAGTTGGGGCCAGAAATGTGCCCTCCGGATCCGGTTGAGGGTTTTGCTGATGCCTAAGTGTCCAACGGTAGGGTCGTCGTGGTGGTCCCAAAGGACCTGGTTCTGCGCTGATTCTGGTACACACCATTTCCAGGTGTGGCTATCGGAGTCTCGGAGGGGGTTGCGGTTCGGGAAGCGGCGGTAGAGTGGCCCATTCTGGATCAGGTAGTCTGGATATGGTTCGGGGTCCTCCTGTATAGCTCGTATCTTTCTTCGTACCCAGCCCTGGGCGATATGGTGACAGGCGTGGAGGAGGCTTGTTCCTGGATCGGTCTGGGGTAGTGGGTCTCGGGATAGGGTGTCTGCGACCACGTTCAACGCTCCTTTGCGATAGAGGGCATTGAAGTCAAATTGCTGCAGTTCGATTGCCCAGCGTGCTATGCGCCCCGATGGGTTCTCCAGGGAGTGTAGCCATTTAAGGGAGTGGTGATCGGTGATGACGGTGAAGTGGTAGCCCTCTAGGTATGGGCGCATTTTCCTAATACCCCATAAAATGGATAAGCATTCCTTTTCGGTCATGGAGTATTTCTTTTCTAGATCAGTCAGCGTACGGCTAGCGTACGCGATTAACCGCTCTTGGTCGTTGGATTTCTGGAGGAGTACGGCTCCCAATCCATCCTGACTGGCGTCGGTTTGTAAGGTGAATGGTAGTGTAAAGTCGGGGCGGGTGAGGATCGGTGATTCGGTGAGCTTCCGCTTTAGAACTTCGAACGTGGTCTGGTGGGTGGGTCCCCAAGTCCAGGGGCGGTTCTTCTTGAGTAGTTCCATTAGGGGGGCCACGATGCTGGAGAAGCCTTGGATAAAGCGACCCTCCGTAGCTCACGGACATTAGTGGGTGGTTTTAACTCTTGGACGGCGGCTATTTTTGTCGGGGTCGGTGTGGATTCCCTGGCTAATGACGGCGGCAGAAGACACTTTTCTCCAGGTTAATCTTCAGGTTGGCTGTCGGAGGCGTCGTAGTACTTCTTTTAAGTGAACGAGGTGTTCCTCGAAGGTTTTGCCGATAACGATGCTGTCGTCGAGGTATGCGAGGGCAGGAACGACCCTGACGCCCCGGTATCGATTAAGGCGTGGAAGTCCTGGTCCCCGATACGGATGATGAGGAAGTACCGGGGGTCGGTCCAGGTAGTGGAGGAGAGTTTGGCGGTCGGGTTTTGTCGGCATGGACAGTCTCGACTCAATCTCCCGTCGCAGAACGAACAGAATAGTCGGAATGGGCGGTCCGTGCGGAGTTTAGTCAGTTCTCCCATCGGGCGCGTCCCCAGGTGGCGGATAGGGGGGCCCTGTGCGTGTGTATACTAGACAGTGTGCATACTCGCAGGGTTGGTGGAAATAGCCAATACCACCCGCGGACCAAAAAACTGACAGGAGGTGGATACTCTTTAAAAATCTATTATGGAAGTGAACAGGAGAAATAACGAAGTTACGGTGCAGGGAGTCGGATCCCCAGTACCGGCGGCGGAGAGTGCGAAAGCAGGCTCAAAGTCGTCGAGATACAACGACTGCATAATTGTGGAAAAAAATAGTGCTAATGCACCTGCTACAGTATTGGCAAACTTGGATGCTGTAGCTAAGAATGTTACAAGGAAAGAGATCAATGAAGTGGATACAGCTGTTGACCCGTTTAGAAGGAGCACTCGGCTTGCGCGTTCGCCAACTAAAGCGACTTCTTTGCGAGACAGTATGCGTTCGCATTCTGAATCGACGTCATCGGAAAAAACCGACGGCACAAAAGCGACTGTCATTGCTCACGGCGCACAGAATAGCAGTGACAAACATGAGAGAAATAAAATGCTACAACTTGGAACGAAAATTGACGGTCTAATTGATTTCTACAGGGACAAGCATAACGTCCACGGAGAAATTAAGAAAATGGGCACACTCATAAAGTCAGTTTTTCGGGAGGCGGAATCCGAGGTCGCTGATTTACGGAATGAAATATCTGCACTCCGTGAACAGATAAAGATCCTTAGCCGTAATGCGGAAAAATCTCAAGCGACAGCATCCTCGCAAACGGATATAGCCCCAACCGAAAAAAGCACGAGCCGAAATAAGGAAATACCAGCGATCAATAAGAACAGATCGCCTCTCCGATCTGCTAAGAGAAACAGGGAGGTGGATGTAAACGGCAACCGGTCGGAGGAGCAACCATCTAAAGCTCCGAAAAATACCAAGACAAATTCGCCAAAAAAATCAAGCGGTAACAATATCAAAGTTCCGTCTAACCAAGTTTCAGAACAGCAGAAACAAACAGGCGAGAAGAGTGCACCGAAACCGACAACAAATCTAGAAGCTAAGTCGGCGCAAGAATGGGTGAAGGTTGTTAAAAAGAAGCATTTTGAAGATGCTAAAAAACCACAGCGTCCTGATGCGATAGTCATTAAAAAGACCGGCGAACTATCGTACGCGGACCTACTCAGGAAATTGAAGGCAGATCCTACACTTAAGGAAGTAGGAACGAATGTGAGTCGAATCCGTAAAACTGCAAGCGGAGACCTCTTACTGTCGCTAAATAAAGCTGCAAACCCTACAACCGCAGTCTATAAGGCAAAAATTAAGGAAGCCCTGGGCGAAAACGGGGACGTTTGGTCACTCACTCAAGAGGCCTTGCTAGAATGCAAGGATATAGACGAAGTGACGTCAAAGGAGGAGATATGTTCGGCTTTAACTGATCAAATGAATTTCGAATTCAAAGCCGCAATGATAAAGAACGTGAGGAAAGCATATGGTGGAACGCAAACAGCCACCATAAGCGTACCAGCGGAAATTGCGAACAGGATGCTGAGAATAGGGAAAGTGCGAATCGGTTGGGTCTACTGCCGAATACGAGAAAAAACAATACTAAAGCGTTGCTTTAGATGCCTTGAGTTCGGACACTTCGCGAGAGCGTGCAAAAGTTCTAACGACCGAACGGATCTGTGTATCAGGTGCGGAGGAAATGGTCACAAGTTGAAGGACTGCAAAGCCAGACCGAAATGTTTGCTTTGTGAAGTTAAAAATGTCGAGTCTGGTCATATAACTGGTAGTAGGAGATGTCCAGAATACAAAAAAGCGATAGAAACTTTTTCGAAAAAAATATGAATATATTACAGCTCAATCTTAATCATTGTGAAGCGGCCCAGGACCTCCTACAGCAAACTGTTCGTGAACGGAAAATTGATGTAGCGATTCTCTGTGAGCAATATAGAAACCTATCTGGAAATACCTGGGTTACCGACACGACGAAAACGTCTGCAATTTGGGTTTGCGGAGACGCCTCCATTCAGGAATACGCGGAGGTGCCCGAGGACTTCTTTATATGGGCTAAGATTAACGGTATTTACATATACAGCTGCTATATTCCACCTAGCGCTACTATCGACATTTTCGAGAGAGTTTTAGATAAAGTAGTTGCTGATGCTACGGGCAAGAGTCCCGTCATAATCGCAGGGGATTTCAACGCATGGGCATCGGAATGGGGCAGTTCGTTTACGAATCGTAGAGGGACTGTTCTATTGGAAGCTTTCTCTTGCTTGGACATCATTTTAGCTAACAGTGGAGGTATTAACACTTTTAGCACAGCTAGATCGGGATCTATCATCGATCTTACCTTCGCAAGTAGCAGCCTGCTACGAAATGCTAACTGGCGTGTGAGCGACCATTACACGCATAGCGACCACAATGCCATTTTATTCAGAGCGTACACTGGACAAGTAAACCGTCATAACCGGATGACGTTGAAGCGATCTAAATGGAATGTCAACACGCTAGATGAAGAGGTTCTAAGCTTCATCGTCAGTGAGGCAATAATTGAAGCAAGAAATGCAGGGGAATTCGTAACGCAGGTATCACGGCTGGTAGTCAACGCGTGTAATACATCAATGTCCAGGTTGGGAACAGGAAAGCACCGACCTCCAGTATATTGGTGGACCCCTGAGATCGCGGAGCTCAGATCGTTATGTCACCGAACGCGAAGAATTTACCAGCGTTCCCGGATACGACATGTTGATGACCATCAAATTCAACTTGCACGAAACGAGCACCGAGAAGCAAGAAGCCGTTTTAAAAAAGCTATTAAATCTAGCAAGCGCATCTGTTTTAGGAATCTCTGCGAAGAACTCAACAACGACGTCTGGGGTAAAGCTTATCAAATCGTATCGATGAGGCTGAAAGGTCCCCGTATGCAATCACCGACGTGCCCAGTTTTGTTACGACAAATCGTTGAGACTCTATTTCCTCACCAAGAAAGTACAGAGCTCGGTAGTCAAAGTAGTCACGAAATCGCGCCTATACCCATCGTAACACGCGAAGAATTATCCGAAGCTTGTAAGAAGGTACGCGATAGAAAGGCTCCGGGACTGGACGGTATCCCAAATAGAGCCCTAAAAATCGCAATTAAAACACGACCTGACTTATTTGCCGAAATGTTCAACGCGTGTCTTCAGGAGGGCATTTTTCCTGAACCTTGGAAGCGCCAAAGACTTGTCCTACTGCCGAAAGGAAAGGGTAATCCAAACGAACCATCCTCCTATCGTCCTATTTGTTTACTAGACACGATGGGTAAAATTCTCGAGCGAATTATTTACAACAGGCTCCAGCCAGCAATTGAAACGGCGGGAGGCCTCTCGGAACACCAATATGGTTTTCGTAGATCAAGATCTACGGTAGATGCAATCAATGCGGTAATAACGAGAGCCCGAGCCGCTATAGAAGGAAGGCGTTGGAAAGGAGGAACCAAAAAATACTGCGCCGTTATAACGCTTGATGTAAAAAACGCGTTTAATTCGGCGAATTGGGAACGTATCATTAGCTATCTTCGTAAGATTATATCGAGCTACTTTTCGAATAGAGTTCTCCTCTACGACTCTGATGAGGGAATAAAAGAGTATGAAGTAACGGGCGGTGTGCCACAAGGTTCAGTTCTAGGCCCCTTGCTGTGGAACGTTATGTATGACGAAATTCTACGTCTACCGATTCCAAGAGAAGCGTCGATTATCGGCTTTGCAGACGACATAGCCGTTGTAGTTGTGGCAAAAACAATAGAAGAAGTCGAACTACACTGTAATGAGACAGTTGCAAATGTACGTACATGGCTATCTAGCGCAGGTTTGAAACTCGCCGACCACAAAACGGAAGCAGTGCTTATTACGAGTAGGAAAGTGCGGGAAACGATAACGCTTAGAGTAGGAGAGCATGAAGTGGTTTCCCAAGCGTTTATTAAGTACCTCGGAGTAATTATAGACACCCGCCTGAGCTTTAAACATCATCTTGAATATGTATGCAAAAAGTCATCAAAAACTGTTAGCGCGCTTTCAAGGCTGATGAGTAACATCGGGGGCCCGAAAGAAACAAAAAGACTTCTTCTTGCAAGAACTGCCAGTTCTATTCTCATGTATGCGATAGAAATATGGTCAAGTGCAATGAAAGTTAAGTCTTACGTGAGGGGAGTCAAATCCGTCCACCGTCTTAGCGCACTAAGAGTCGCCTGTGCGTTTCGAACAGTTTCGAACGATGCTATACTTGTCGTATCTTCAATGTTACCTATCGATATACTTGCTGAAGAAATGGTAAAATTAAAAAGCGAGCGAGTCCGAAATGGTCGGGTAGATAACGACAAAAGAAAATATGAAAGGAGTCTGAGTATAGCAACCTGGCAACAACAATGGAACGAATCGTTAAAGGGAAGATGGACGCACAGGCTTATACCAGTGATCGATGTTTGGATTAAAAGGGAACATGGTGAAACAAACTTCTATCTGACTCAGTTCTTGACTGGTCATGGCTGTTACAGAGAATATCTCTTCAAACGCGGACATGAAACCAGCCCAAACTGCCCGCATTGCGAAAATGTTTCTGAAAACGCGGAACACGTGTTTTTTCATTGCCAACGGTACGAAACTGAGAGGATCTCCCTACGGGACCAATTCGGAGAGTGGCCCACTCCCGATAATGTCGTAAACTATATGCTTCAGAATGACGAAAACTGGACCATTGTAAGTAACGTGGCGGTGCGTATACTCAGCGATCTTAGACGCTTAGAGCGCGAACGGAAAGCTAATAGTTCCAACAATAGAGCAGCAAGCTAAGTCTTCATACCGACCCCCGCGAAGTAATGCCTTACGGCGGTTCCGCGGGGGAAACGAATCGGCCTGTTCGGGAAGGGAGGTGGTTTTAGCCGGTAGGAATCCGGCACTATCAATGGACGTCGGACCATTGGTGCCTCATGGAAGGTTTCCACCTTCCATCGCAAAAAAAAAAAAAAAGTCGGAATGGGCGGCGGCACTCTTGTTGATGGTGTCCGCGTTGTTTGCAGTGCCAACAGTGTGTATTCCGATCGTACGTGACGGTCGGTGCTTCTAGAGCGTTTGGTATCGGGGATCGGCGGGTAGGGGTAGTTGCAAACCTTACTCGATGGCGCAGCATGCCTATATTAAAGGTAAAGGGGTTGAGACCGCGCTGCATGAAGTCACCGGAACCATTGAGAAGTCCCTAAAGGAAAAGGAATATACACTATCCGCGTTCCTAGACATTGAAGGCGCATTCAACAATGTTAAGACGTGCGCAGTGAAGAGAGCACTACTCAACTCCAACGTTGACCAATCGCTAACCAACGTGATTGAAAGCCTGCTCATTGAAAGGATCATTAATGCAGGATTAGGTGACACTGATCTCAGAGTGACAGCCTCGAGAGGTACACCACAAGGAGGAGTAATATCCCCCTTACTCTGGGTTCTTGTTATAAACGAAGTGCTAGCAAAACTCGAAAATAAAGGGGTCAAAGTAACTGCTTATGCAGACGACGTAGTAATACTTGCTACAGGCAAATTCCTACCTACCATTAGCGAACTACTACAAAACGCATTACGAACACTTAAGGTGTGGGCAAACCAATGCGGTCTTGGAGTCAATCTACAGAAAACTGAACTGGTATTGTTCAGTAACAGAAGAGTGATTCCAAACTTCGATCCTCCTACTATTGAGGGTATACCCCTTAGGGTAGCCGAGACCGCCAAATATCTGGGAATAATCTTAGATAGAAAGCTCAATTGGAAACTAAACGTCAATGAACGAGTTAAAAAAGCTGCAAATGCTTTTTACGCATGCAACCGCATCTTCGGAAAAAGGTGGGGACCAAACCCCAAAATAATTCTATGGAGGTATAAGGCTATTGTGCGTCCAATACTCACATACAGATGCCTAGTCTGGTGGCAAGCCACGAACAAAGCGTCGAATCTAAGACTACTGACCAAAATACAAAGACTAGCTTGTATAGGTACAACCAGCGCAATAAGGACTACACCTACTGCTGGCATGGAGGCAATCCTCGACCTGCTACCTTTAGACCTATACATGCAAGAATCTGCAGCCAAAAGCGCCCTCAGGATCAGTCAAACAAAGAGCTGGAGACCCTACAAACCGGGACATGCACAGATTCTGAATAAATACGTGGGAGATGCTGTCACATCTGACTACTTGTCTCCCCACCTTGACTTCGACATACCATTCTCTTGCTATTTTCCCAGCTGGGAGGAATGGAGCACAGATGAACCCACAAAAGGGAAATCGATATCCATCTACACAGACGGATCTAAGATGGACTGTGGAACAGGTGCTGGAATTTTCTCTGAAGAGTTAAATATACACCACTCAATAAGACTACCCGCTCACAGTAGTGTCTTTCAGGCGGAGGTTCTGGCAATCGCCGAAGCTGCCCATATGGTGTCAATTTTAGCAATACCAAATAATGATATTACCATATTTATTGACAGCCAGGCAGCTATAAAAGCAGTATCTGCTATTGAAATAAAATCGAAGCTGGTTCGCCGCTGCCGCGAAGAGCTCAAGGTTCTCTGCTCGCAGCACATCACGCGTCTCTGCTGGGTCCCTGGACACAGGGACAAAACCGGCAATGAGATGGCTGACGAACTGGCAAGAAATGGGTCTGCTATGGATCAAAACCGGGCGATTGATTCAATCAAACCAACACTCTGCAATCTTAGAGCGAGAGTGGAAAACCAAACCCGGATGAAAGCCAACAGCAGGTGGAAAGAATTAACTACCTGCGAAATATCACGGAAGCTATGGCCGGAATATAATCCAAGTCGGACTATCAAGCTTATGCGGTTTGATAGAACGTCTATGTATAAACTGGTAGGGGCTCTAACGGGTCACAACTTCCTAAGATACCACACAATGAAAATGAAACTCAAGAATGACGATATATGTAGGGGTTGCGGAGACGAGGAGGTACACGAGGACACACCTCACTTCCTCTGTCAATGCCCTAGTCTCTGTCACTTGAGGAATAGAACACTTGGAAGATATTACTTCCATGACATACAAGAACTCTCAGATGTATCTTTATCCAATCTTTACAGGTTCATAAATACATCAGGATGGCTGGACAAGGTCGAGTAACCGAGAGGGAACAACGCTAACGCCAACAACATCGGCTAACCCCAATTAAGGGCATCACAATGGGTCCACATGGACCTAAGTGGGGTGCGGCAGGACTCGCTCTTGCCGTACCCACCCATTAACCTAACCTAACCTAACCTAAGGTATTGCATGGAGCGGATAAAATTCTTCGCCTTTTCCCGGGGTCCTTGTTTTCGTCGCATAATCTCTTCCTCGAGTTTGTGCGCGAACCTGGGTGGCAGGAAATATTTGAGGAAGGCTTCCCGAAACTCTTGCCAGCTTCGAAAGCGGTCGCGGTTGATGCGCAGCCATTCCAGTGCTGTCCCTCGAAATATCTCGGGTTGGGGCCGGAGCAAGTGTTCGAGGGGGATGTCATAGCATTGCGCAAGTTCCCCGTTGCTTTCCAGAAACTCGAGGGTGTTGCCGGTGCCGTCGAATCGCAGACCCCATTTGCGCATGGTATCCGTAACTCCAGCGTCGAAGTTGGGCGTGGGGTGGGTGGTGTGGTGCAAAGTCTGGTTTGCTCGGTGATCGGGTGAATCTGGGAGTGGGAGTGGTGGCTTCGGGGTTGGTATTTGCAGGGTGATCCCGGTATCTTCCGAAGCGGGTTCTTGGCGTTTGGCTTCGGGGTTCTCGGGGTCGCGGATCAACTCTTCCCATAATCGTTGGGTCGACCGGTACGTTCGGGCATCTTAAATATAGGTGTTCATGGTTTTCTGGAGTTGGTCTAAGGTTCCAGTGGTGGGGAGGTCCTTGGCTGCCAATACTTTGGTAAGCTCGGCTTGGTGAAGCTGGTATATCCAGGTCAGACTGGAGACGAGGTCAAGTTCCTTAGGAGAAACAGTGGGACTATCGTCAGCGGCGTCCATGATGCAGGGGTTGTAAGCGGTATCGTTTCAGCGGTTTATTAATTCGTAGTGTTGTAATTTGGTTCAGGTCGGTGGCTGGGATGAGCGGTACTGGCACGGACTGGGACGGTCGGTGGGACTTCGTTTATCGGGGAAGATGGTAACAGGTCGATGGTCGTACTTTTTTTGTAGTCCCTGCTCGGGCGCCAATTTGTGATGTGCTTTTTATCTCTGGCCGGAGTATACTTGTAAGGTCCAGGGTAGCCCCCAAAGAAACACGAACTTTGGAGCGTTGTACATACACTGTTACCTTTAATTATTATACTTTAAAGCTAAGTATCCTGCTCGCGCTAAATTTTATCTCCCATACAAAAATGTCTACAAAGATAAAATTTAGCGAGACAATTTAGCAAAGCAGTATCCTGTTCGCTCGCTAAATTCTTAACTTCATATAGATGGGCCGATCACAAGTCTCCACTCATTTAGCTCGCGAAATAAATGTCCGGTACATTAAATCGAAGATAAATTCTGACAGAAGAAAAAGTTTGTGTTGTGTTGTTGCTGCCGGGTGAATTTGTTATCTGAAACAATTTATTTATTTTTATTTCCCAAGCTGAGTGTAGTCAATATATAGATTTTTTGGAGCAAACCGCACAAAACATTAGTGGTATAAGTAAAAGAAGACGCAAAACCAAAATTCCCTTTTCATGCGATGAAAGGATTTACGCGTCTTCTACTTGCTACTATAGCAATTATTTCAGCTGCTGCAGCAATTATAACATCTTCTTCAATTCTTCTTGTATCTATTGTTTTGCAGATATTTAAATATTGCGATGCCTTTAAAGTTTGAATTTCAAATTACGAGTATAAATAAAATCACGTTTACCGACATCTGTCATAAACATATGGTTTTTGTCCCATCTATCATATTTCAAAATTTAGCGGCCATTTATCTTTGCTTGTGGAGAAACGGAGTGGAGACTAGGGACGCTAAAATTTAGCGCGAGCAGGATACTTAGCTTAACAATGTAATCATCTTAACTCTACTTAATCGACCTTAACACAAATTTCATACGTAACTCCTAGTCTACGACGGATGGCTGAACTTCACAGAGGGAATAACGGAGGTTGTGGCAGATTGGAAAGATCACAATGCACGTCCACAGGGAAAAGAAAGAAGACTGTGGTAGATTGGAATGCTCACAATGCATGTCCACAGAGGAAAGAACAGGAAAGCCGTGGCAGATTGGAATTCTCACAATACATGACCACAGAGGAAAGAAGAGAAGACTGTGGTTGATTGGAATGCTCACAATGCACATCCACAGAGGAAAGAACAGGAAAGCCGTGTCAGATTGGAATTCTGACAATACACAACCACGGATGAAAGAAATGAGGAAGGAAGGATAACACAAAGCGGAACGGATTGGATTTCTCGCAATGCCGGGTTCCTATATATGGCTAATTCTGCTAGCAGAATTTGGCCGCCAAAAATGTAGAGAAAAGTGCAAGTCTCTAGAGAACAGGTCAATGTCAGATGTATTGCACCCGGTGCTTGATCTGATCTTGTCTTCGGGTACTCATTACTTTTACACTGCGTAGTGAGTGTGAAGTATACGTCCTGTGCAAAATCGGCCCTTGTGTTGTTGTTGTTTTCGGCTGCTGGTACTGGTGATGGTTTCCCCTTGGTTTTGGGCGAAGAGATGTTAGTCACGTGTTGACTAACGGTGGTGGCCAGTGGTGGCGATCGGTGGTGGATATGGTGGGAGTAGGGTTTTTGTAATGGGTCGTTACAGTTGGTCGTTCCTCCACAAGCCCCGAAAGTTCTTTTTTTTTATCGCATGAAAAGGGTATTTTGGTTTTGCGTCTTCTTTTACTTATACCGCTAATGTTTCCTCCAAAAAATCTATACATTGACTACACACAGCTTGGGAAATAGAAATAAATAAATTCACCCGGCAGCAACAACACAACACAAACTTTTTCTTCTGTCTGAATTTATCTTCGATTTAATGTACCGGACATTTATTTCGCGAGCTAAATGAGTGGAGACTTGTCATCGGCCCATCTATATGAAGTTAAGAATTTAGCGAGCGAACAGGATACTGCTTTGCTAAATTGTCTCGCTCAATTTTATCTTTGTAGACATTTTTGTATGGGAGATAAAATTTAGCGCGAGCAGGGTACCTAGCTTAAGAGTGAAATCCCAAGCTGCGTCACTATTAACAACCAACACATCCCATCAGTCGAAGAAATTTCTCCCGGAATACTATTCCTCAACCAATTAAATGGCTCCGTGAAAATCGATAACAAAACCCTCAGCCTCAATGGCACATACTCGTACGTCATCAAACATTTTAACGTCACAATCCAAGCGAACGGAAAATCATTTATATTTGAAGCGAGCGATTGTGGAAGTGCAAACTGCGGTGAGTAAAATAGAAAAAAAACTGAATGTATTACTTAAATGATAATTATAACTTTTTCGACAGAAATAAAATAAATATTACACGTACGATTGGAATGTGCGTTTTTTTATTAATTTCCAACACCACAGTCGTTCGCCAAAGGACAGCGTTTTATTTCGCAATTTGGAAGTCCCATTGCCGTGGACTTAAATCGCGCTGGATTGCCGCCATCTTGAAGACCTCACTGCCGAGAAATAAATTCAAGATTTATCTGGAAATATAATTACTCATTTATTTGGATGTATAACCACTCCAGCCGTTTCAATCTATTATAATACCGCCACTTGCAAAGCAATCTAAGATTTCTTTGCCATCGAGGTGGTCTCTTGCTGCTATGCATCGTACACCACCTAGAAGAAGTCCTCGTCTTAATTCCTCGGAACAGGGTGTAGCCAACGTGACCATGGAAGGAAGAGCCAATCCCTTAGATGCCCATGCCGCTGCATCAACAGGTACTCCGTCACAAGGGGCTCCAATAATTACAGCCGTAGATGCTGCAGGCGCAGTATTTTCGACTGAAGAAAAACAACGCGACTATGATGCTTTGGTTAGTGCTACTGAGATGCGGTTTGGTGACAAGTGTAACAAGCGGTTTGGCAGCAATTGTAGCGCAGTAGAATCCAGAAGAGGGGAGAAACACTCCAGCAGTTGCAAGCGGATATAGAACGGCTAGCGCACATGTCATATCATCAACGAAATGGCTATTGAGGCATTTACACAAGCCATAGATGACAGACAACTGCAGATGGCTCTACGAATCGCTGGAAAGAGAACTCTTCCTGAGGCACTCCAGCAACTTTTGAACGTCTAATGGAGCGCGTTTTGTTGGGACTCACGTGGAAAACCTATTTGGTCTACCTGGACGATGTCATCGTGGTTGGAAAAACGTTCAACGAACATCGAAATAACCTAAAGGAAGTGTTCTAAAGGCTAAGAAGTTTGCTACTAAAACTGAATCCGAAGAAGTGTTCTCTATTTAGACTAGACGTGATGTATCTCGGGCCCATGAGGCCATGATGAGGATCATGAGACGACGGTTGTTGAGATGGCCGAGGATATCCTGCTTCGGGAGGAGGATGGGGCAGTAGCCACACGCAAACAATGATCTCCCCCACACTGAAAATGGCCCAGGCAAACATCCACCATGCTATAGCGGCATCAGCCGTTATAGCACTGATGTTCACAAACAATGGACTGGGCATTGTACTCATTCAGGAGCCATGGATCCTGAGGGGAGAAGTCAAAGGACTCGCATGTCAGAATGCAAAGGTAATTTGGGACACTCGTGTACGCAACCCCAGGGCTTGCATTCTTATTAACAAAAAATTAACTTTTATTCTACTTTCAGAATATGCTACGCGAGACCTGGTGCCACTACAGGTAACTCTGGAACTCGAAGGAGTGTACCGCACCATCATCATCGCATCAGCTTACTGCGCTGGGGACGAACCAGCAGTATCAATGACACTACAACGCCTTGTGGAGCATGCAAACAAGCTCCAACTGCCGTTGTTGATAGGATGTGATGCTTATGCTCACAATACCATTTGGGGGAGTACCGACACTAATACTAGAGGTGAGTCATTATTAGAATTCTTTTTAAGCTCTTCTCTTGATATTTATAATGAAGGTAGACCTCACACTAGGCAGCCGTAGTATGAGTAGATTTGTTAGGGACTGGAGAGTATCTAGTGAGCCATCTATGTCTGATCATCGGATCATAACCTTTGATTTAGACAACACTCGTATAACAAGTAACCCAATTAGAAACCCAAGAAAGACAAACTGGGATCTCTTTGAATCGTCCCTTGAGAATAATTTAGAGCAGGTACATACTAGGAGAGCCCCACCTCATCATTTAGAAATGGAACACACAGCTGAGGGCATAACATCAGCCATCACAGGTGCGTTCGAAACTAGCTGCCCAATGAGTAGAAGTGCAGAGAAGAATAAGGTTCCATGGTGGAGCAACAATCTGTCAAGACTTCGGGCGAAAACGCGTAAACTGTTTAACACAGCGAAACGTACTGGAGACTGGCAGAGCTACAGCATGGCACTGACTTCATACAACAAGGAAATAAGGAAAGCAAAACGGGAAAGCTTTAGGAAATTCTGTGAGACAATTGTGCATACCCCTGTTGCGGCCAGAGTGCATAAGGCACTTGCAAAAACAGAAGGAATATCGATGCCTCTCAGAAAATCGGATGGCAGCTTTACAGAAAATGAGCAGCAGAGGGCACGACTTCTATTAGAAACTCATTTTCCTGGTAGTCATCCGAGCACAGAAAATAGGAACATGACCAATACTCAAAGACCTCGGAAAGAGGATTGGAAAATAGCAACCCAAATCTTCTCCAGAGTGCGACTAAATTGGGCCATTGACTCTTTTCAGCCGTTTAAATCACCGGTGGATGGAATTACGCCAGTCCTACTACAAAAAGGGCAGGGTAAATTGCTTCCACATTTGGCAAGAATTTTTAAAAGCAGTCTGGCACTGGGCTACATACCAAACCAGTGGAGACGAGCGAAGGTAGTGTTCATTCCGAAAGTGGGAAAAAAGGACAAAAGTCTACCGAAGTCCTATAGACTAATCACCCTCACTTCGTTTTATGTGAGCCAATTGTAGAACCAATTGGAATGAGCTAGAAAGTTCTCGAAGAGATGGCAGAGCAGATATAAAAGGGCAGGTTTTAGAACAGGGAGACAGTTGATTTTCATCAGTGATTGGTTAAAGTTCGAGATAGTAAACGGTTGTGAAGATAAATAAGTACAAAGTAATAGAGTGAATTAAGTGATTGGTTGGAATCGTTGAAGAATTGTTTAATTAGTATTGTTCTGGTACTTAATAAGTGAATAATACATAAAAGTGTAATAAAAGTGATTTTACTAGAAAATTTTAAGCGAATAGTGTTTTATCTTTTCGAATTCCAGCCCAAGTGTGACAATAATGAATTGAGAACCGTGGCAGATTTTCTTCAGATTTGGTGCAAATTGATGGAGGATGCACTCATTCTCACAATACATTTGAATGCTCCCAAGCATATATGATGGACAATGGACTGATGCAGAGTATGGCACAAATAGCTCCTAAGTACTAGTACTGATGTTCCCAGGAGTCATGGTCGTTGTCATCTAATTCAGTTGATAGTTTTGCCTTGAGTAAGGCAACATGGGGATTCTCTGCGGGCTTTCCGCTTAGCACGATTTTTTTGATGTCAGACTCGATTTTCTTGACCTCTCCGATGGGAGACATAATTTTAAACTGGGTGCTGGCGATTCTGCAACCTGGAAACCCGACCAGATTAACTTTTGCAACGAATGGTGTTCGTGTGGCGTTGCATACGAACGTAACTTTGACTGCAAGATCAATCCGCAATCGGTATATCTTATCAATTTCTGTGATGATTGGTATTGAGATGCATATGTTCGAAAGCGAGGGGGAAGTGTGGTTTTGCAATACTTTTTTCCAGCAGTCACTTAGTTGTGTTTCCTTAACATTGTCGTAGATTCTGTGACCTAGAACTATGGCTTGGATTAAGGAGGGTTCGTTGTCATCACTGAGTACAATTTGTTGCACGAAGTTTGCACTCTGTAGAAAGATAACATGAACCTACATGGTTGGAACAATTATAACGGCATTTTTTGAGACAACTCTCGTTTGGACCAGTGGAATGTTGAACGTCACGACAGCCATTTCTCTGCGAATGACCTTCGTTATTCCGTTTATGGTGAATGAGGTTCAAGTCTTCGTTGAATTTGCTGACATGGGTCTGAAGGGCTTCAATGGGCCGGATAGTGATGATTTTCTGAGGATTTGCCTGATTTGCGCTTATGAGGATTTGGATGCTGGCTGAAAAATCGTTCATTTGCTCTTGAATCTGAAGTTGCTGCTGTTGTTCGAGTAATGCACGAAGTTGGAGTTTTCGCTCCATTGGTAGGTCACCCATAATCGGCTGGACAGTTTGGGCTTTCCATCGAATACATTTAGGACAACTGGAGGTATATTTCTTGATGCATGATCTTACAGCAGGGATTCAGGATTCTTCCCTTATTAAGTGCTCCGTTAAGGAATTTCCGCAATGGTGGTGGTCCAGGTGTGTTTGGCGTACAATTAAACCAACCAAGTGGCATTTGGTTAACAGTATCGGATGCTTGTGAACTTCCGGGAGATTGGCAAGAGAGATCCTTCCCCCCACACGAAGGATATTATCATCCGGACCAAACATTGGAGTTAAATTAGTCAGCCAGCTTTTCTTCGGAAAGGTTTTTGATTTTTGGAAGTGGGCTATTTCGTTATTAAATGATAGATGTTGCTGAAACCGGATGATTTTTGCCCTAGACTTGGATATTTCTTCTGCGGTGATCGGTCCGGTCACACGTATTTCCTTCTTATTGGCCCACCGAAGGCAGTAAGCGATTATTCGTAGTAGATGGTTGGAGCAGGAAAACATTTCAATAAAGTTTTCTTCATCAATCACATTTCCAGAGGCATGCGTCAGTGTAATTCCCACATCTTTAAAAGGAGTAAGTGGAAGCGGGTCATGCATTAACCAAGTTGGACCCTTAAACCAAAGCTGACAGCTAGCCAGCTAGCCGGCAGGATTTTCCGCAGACTTGACGTAATGTCAAGTCACAAATTTGCTGTCGATCCTGTGGTTACTACACACCGAGCTTAAGGCTACCTCACTGTCTGTGTATGTGATCATTAGGATAGTGGAGCTTGCTTCTGACTTGCTCAAGAAGGGCAGTTAGGAGCACAATGCCTTCTACCTCCATCTTGGGAATTGTGCAGAGTTCGCCGTCCTTGTTGGCTGTTGTCTTGAGTGGTGTGACGCGACCTTTTGCTGCTAGTAACCGGATTGTGTAAGAGTCCCCGTTTTTTATTCGACTGTAAATCACTGCTGCGTAACCGTCTCTGGAGACATCACAAAATCCAATGAGCTGAATTGGTGTACTCTGGCTTCCTTGGATCCAGCGCGGGATTCTAATGTCACTACGTTGAGATAGGGTTTCAAATATGTTGCTGAAATTCTGCTGCATTTTTCATATATTTGGTCATCCTAGTCATATTTGAGTATCCACAACTCTTGTATCCGGAGGAGCATGATACCTGGTAGGATCCAGCCCATTGGATCGTAAAGAGATGCCGCCATGGACAAAAGACCTCTTTTAGAATTATTTTGGTCTTGATTCGGGATACGGATGAGGAATGTATCTTCTTCTAGATTGTATTTAATACCCAAGATTTTCATATTTGGTTCTGCGGTCTCTTTGTAGGCGGCGAGTTTCTTATTACTCTCTATATTTTGAAGAGCTGCTGGATTATTAGATGCCCATTTTGTTAGAGAATAGCTTCCCGGCTTCTAGTCTTGTGCTAATCTAGGCGATTTGCTCTTGATATTCTTAAATGCTATCGGCTCCTTGGGAAAAGTCATCCATATAAATAGAGTTCTGAGTTATGTCCTTGGTCTTCAGATCTGGGGCGTTGTCATCGGCGATCTGGTGGATTGTCCGGATTGGTTGCCATGGGGCGCAGTCCACCCCGTAGGTTACAGTGTTTAGCCAAAACTCACCAAATGGTTGTGTTTTGTTGGGGCGCTAGAGGATTCGATTTGTCCCGATCTGACTGCGGTTTCAGGAATTGTCGGAACATTTATTGCATGTCGCTGGACTAGCATAATTCGTATTGTCTATGTTGGTGGATAATGTCGAAAATGTGACATTGAAAGTTCGGGCCTGGTTGGATGAGTTAATTTAGAGAAATTCCGTTGCTTGATGACGCGCTGGCGTTGAAAACCTTCTTCAACTTGCTTGACAGCATCTTTTAGGATGATGCTTATATATGGTATGTATATATGGTCTGGTCTCGTTGGCTTTCAGCAGGTACTGGTGACATGTGATTTGACGCGAGGTAGTCCTCGATAAAGTTGATTGATATTTTCTTATGGATCTCATTTTGTTCCCAACGTCTTTCCTGTCCGATATAGAATTTTATTGCATTCCGATAGGGGTTTTCAAATGCTGGTGTATTAAGTTTACAAGGAATTTGAACAATTTATCTGCCGTCTTTGGTTCTAGAATGTTTTACCATGAATAAGTGTTCGCAGTATGAACTCTCCATTTCACCAATGTCTTCTCCAGTGACGGGCATGTCCCAGAAATCTACTAGGTTTGCTTCAAACTCAGAAAGTGTTGTAAGGGTTGAGGTTCGTTTTCCAATTTTCTCGTTTCCAGGGAAATTACCTGGAGACTACACGTCGACAGCCAAACAAGATAAAGCTACACACATGAAACACAATCATACAGCGAAGAGCAAAAGACTTGTGTGAGTGGGTGTAGAGGATTGGCAAGATCCTTCTCGATGACATTTAGTTAGTTAAACACAGTGCTCTGAAGTGATTGTTTAAGTCGAACAGATTTGAATTAAGAAGAAAATGAAAAAAATAATAGGAAAAAGGAACTGAGGGTGAACTGAGTCGCTTTAGTTTTAGTTTTTGATTGTTTGTTGTTTGGGTAAATTGAATTTCTTGTTTGATCAAACACTTTAATAAAGAAATGCAGGTAAATAATAGCCAGCGATTTCCTTCGGAGAGAGTTTCACGTTTTTGGTCGATTGCTGTACAGTGTACATGTACATTGTACAGTCGCCAACGGTCATGCATGGGAGATATAATGAATTTTTGAAAGTGGTACGAGTACCTGTTTTCATTATTTTAATGTCGACCCGAGCCTTGGCCCCACAACCAGAACGTGTGGGACGCAGTTTATGTATATATGTATAACGAGAAGTTGTAAACATATGCCAGTAGTAATCGTTCTGTTTTCTTAAAACCTTTAAATTGGTTTTGCAAAGAAAAGGTGTGTTCCTCATTTGAAATTGTAAAAAAACAAATCTAAAAAGCATAAACTAAGTACTATATAGACCGCCAGCTCCCGTGCACCTACCCGATTCCCCTCGAAAATTTTGAAAAGAAAATTCTCTCTTAAATTTCGTATGCGTGAATACGTGTGAAGCAGCAAAAAAAAAGAATTCTGAATGGAGGGGGTATAAACAAATAATGACACTGAGCAGTCATCCAACATCGTGGTATTTCTACCTTTTTGTAGAAATGTCGACGTCCGAAAAACCTTCCGTGCAAAACTAAAATGTAGCATCAAAATAGTGGAAATATTAGGAATCTGATGAAGAAACCTTCGAACTACATTGCAACACACTGAATGTCCATAAAAAAGGGATTTAACTTTTAGTAAACATTTCTAGTACCAAGAAATAATCATAATAATGTTAACAAACTGCGATTTTTATACTGAAGGTTAATTTATTATGAATTTCTATCCGAATAATACTAATTTTACTTTTACGAGAAACATTTTTTCATAAGCAAATCGAGGGAATTTCAGTTCGGTGAAAGGGGAAAAATGCCCACGCTTCGTGGGAAAAATAAAGAGAGAGTGCTAGGCACAGTGACTGACAGTAGGGTAGTTGGTAGGTTTCTATCAGCTGATGGATGTGTTCCCACAGTTTCAATTTGTTGTTTTATTTCACCACGAAAACATTTATTTTACAAAATGGTTAATAACTATGTTAATCAACGTATCAATAAAGAAATAAACCGAGAAATATTCATTCGCAGGAATAAAAAATACATTTTTGTACCTACAGTAATTCCTTTGTTTTCGTTTGTTGTTTTTGGCGAAAAATTATTTCGCTGGCGAATGTGGACAGAAAAAAGGCAACGAATTCAAATGGAAGAATTGATTAGGAATATTCAAATTTAGAGTTCGTTGGGGTTCAGGGCAGAGATATGAACATTTCTGAGTGGGTAACAGTTTTGAGTTTTGAGTTAAAATTTTTTCATGAATTTTTCAGAAAACAAAAAGGCAAAAAAATTATTACAAAATTTCAAAAATTTCAAGCATTTCAAACTAGCGTAATAATTAATGAAAACACTTGAGTCAGCCGAGAACAGCCGTGAATAATGTTTATTTAGAAAATAACTTTTTTGTCCTATCAATTGGGCTGTTGGTCTTCACTAACTAATTTTTAGAAATTCTCATGACGAAAAAATGACTCTGGCTGACAAAAAAATTCTTTCAACTTCTTAAAATAATTTTTTTTTTACTAAATTTTCATTGAACTTTAATAAAAAAAATGTCTTATAAATACAATCAACGAAAACGAATTTAATTTCTTTATACTGTAGGGGAATAAAATGTATAGGTGTACTATCGGTAAAATTCCAAGTAAATATTTGTAGATACTGATTTTATTTTATTTTTGCCGATGATCCCTTTAGTTCATCGGTTTCCATTGTTTACAACCACAATGTAAAGATCCTGTACTGTATGGATTATCTAGATAAAATAAAATAAGTAATATTCGTGTTAATGAAATAGAAACTGTTACTAAATTCACCACACCATACACACCGTTTTCTAGACACATCCTTATAACGGCCAATTATTTGAATTATTTGAATTTTTTCCAATGTCACCACAGAATGAGTTGTCAGTCATCTGTCAGGTTGCTATGTGCAAATGTATGCGTGCGTCTTATGGACTTTAACATGGCACACATACTTTCGCACATAGGAACACGGAAAACAGCTTGTAGGCAAACTCTCTTAAGTTGGAAGAGCTGACGGTCTATTTAATACTTAGTTTATGCTAAAAAGCCCTTACACACACATATACTTACATTAGATTCTCTTCGCATAAAATCTTGCATCAGAAGTGAAAGCTCGTTACAAATCATACTTTTGAGGATGTTCATACTTTCTTCTTGTAGATCAATTTGCAATACTTCGAAATTTGTTTGGAAATATTTCAACAGTATATCCGTGCGGTCAGCGTTTTTACAGTCAGCTGCAGATGCTTCTTCTATCATCTTTTGTATCACTGGTACAAACGATCGCGCCATTACCTCAATAAGCTCAAATATTTCATTCTCTACGATATCGATAGTATTGCAAAGTATATTATTAATAGTGGTAGAACATCTTTCTGCTTCCATTATACTTCTTAGTTCAGCCAATTTATTTAATATGTCATCTATTTTCAGTTCCTGAAATGTAAAGCTGCAATAATTAGAGTTTCTTATATGTAGAGATTATTATATTAATGTAGTATAAAATCGAAAGTACAACCATCGATGTGCTGGGCTTCATCAGAGACCAGACGACCAAAGTCTTTAGTTCGAAAAGGAGTGCCGGCAGCCACATGTAGCTAAAAAAGATAAAAAAAAACCCAAAACGGCAAAATCGCTTATAAATAAATAAATAGTTGGCGCAACAGGTGTATACCCTTATACCCTTATCCTTCTCACAACCATTCGTTTTGTGTGAGTTTTTCATTTTTGTGATAAATGGGATGGTTCTACTAGTTTATGCCGAATCCAAAGTCAATTGAGCTCTTTCATGACAGTTATACTCTTGGATATTTGTCAGACGTTTGCGAGAGGTGGCGCGTAAACAAATAGACTTGACCCGGATGGATAGAAGCGGGTGAATTTCCGATCTGTGAATGTTGTATTCTCTTACTTTCTCTTAATTCAAATACATGTGTATACTGTTGGGTCACGCCATTAATTATATTTTTATCATGATTGAATAGTATTTTTAAATTCATATCGTTGAAAATTTGTAAGCCACTGTACTTAGTATACCCAAACATAAAAATATCCCCTTAGTTTGAATTTGGCGCTATATTACCAAGGGTCGCCACATTATCGACTTTTGTATCTAACCTTATGTATTGTACCTACTTCAATTTTTGCATATTCGTTCTCCTATATATAGGAGTGACAATAAAGAAATTATTATAACGTTGTGACACCGCCTGAACTTCATTTCGTAAATCGTTTCTTTTAATTTCGCTAATCACCGCAAGCTGGGAACGTGAAGTTCATCTCGGGAAAATATAGTGGAATAGTTCGCTGGTCGAGAAGAAAAGAAAAACTTCTCACTTGCCGGTCGTAATTCGTGCGACCGTACATATACAGTATACACACAAGCCGTCGATTTAATACATTTAAGTACTTAGATTTTGAAGACAGTGTATAAAGTTAATAAATTCACATTGTTGAAGCTACATGTTGTCTTTCATTTTTGTACTCAGAAAAACAGAACATAGTGTCAGATGTGTCTCGAACTCTGTGAATACAACGTCTGCATATAAACCCTTTACCAAAATAAAATAAAATTGCATATTATACCTGACAGAATATCTAAACACATAGGTAACCAAAAAAAAGAAGATTTATTTCACACGCATCAACTAAAAAAGTAAACAAACTGGAAAAAAACATCGAGCAGTCTATATCCGATTCGGGAATTGCTTCAGAATCGTGTATTCAATTGGAGGACAGTCTCGAATCAACGTTGTTTCAAATAATTGGTCTAGAAGATCATCTGACAATCGTTCACGTTATTGTCAGACACTCAAGATCAGTCGTCAACTCCGGTCAGTCTACAAAGTCAAGCCACAGCAGTTTGAAAAAAAAACCCAAGTATTACATCGTTGGCTTAAAGCTGAATAAAGAAAAAATGTGTATTTGGGCTCACTGAAGTTAAACGAAACGCAAACTCTCAAAAAATTATAATCCATATATATTTCACAAATTACCGAAATGTAAGATTTCAAATTAGGACAAATGGTTTCTACAAAATCAAGCAGAACTACTGACAAATACGCTCACACAATGTGTGTCAGTAATTTTCATTTTACAACTTAAGCTCTGAGAAATAACGCCCCTTTTTATTACTGCCACATTGTGCTATATAAAAAATGTCAATGCTCAAGCTGTCATAAATGTACAGATATAGTATTTTAATTAATTTTCCTTTATGGGAAGTCCCACTCCCCGTGTTCCTATTCCGCTTTGCCTAAACAAAGCACATGAAAGTTCTTAATTTAACAGCATTATCTCCAATACGAGTACGTTTCAGGAAATAGCGTCGAGTCCAGAGCTTATGCAGAAACAAACATGGATGTACATTATTTATGTTCTTATCAAGAAATAAAGATGTCTGAATACTACGGTAACTTACTGCTGTAATCCACAGACACATCAAAATCCAGTAAAAGATTATAGCGCATGCACAATTATTCATTGCGTATAAAGGAAATCAGTTCCCTTCTGTTGCTGTATTCAGCAAATTTCGTCTGTTAAGATAAATGTTTCTTATTTTTTAAAACAATAATTATGAATAGCAGAAATAATAAATGAAATGAGGTGAAACTTTTAATGTTCCACAAATAAAAAAAAAAAAAACAAAAACAGTCGCTTTCGCATATATAGATTGTATAGATATGTCAGAGGTTTTTCTCTCACTATAAAACACTTCCGCTTAATTAACTTATCGCTGGGGTTAAAAATGCAGCCGAGCGACTTTTCTTTACATTATTTATTATTTTTCCTTTTTTTTTAGTGAAATCATTTTACTGTTTTTTTTTTTTTTTTTTTCAGATAATGATATAGCACAGATCTTATCAGCTAGAACTAGAGATAGGCTCGCACGGGAGTTCTTAAAAAAGAACGAGGCAGAAGTCCTCAAGAAATAATAAAATATTCTAATAAACTTATAATGTAAGAAGGAAGAATATTATTCGTCGATTGCGAAATAACAATATATACTATTGTTACATTTGGGCTGGGATTCGAAAAGATAAAACACTATTCTGTTAAATTTTTCTAGTAAAATCACTTTATTACACTTTTATGGATTATTTACTTATTAAGTACCAGAACAATATTACTTAAACAATTCTTCAACGATTCAAACCAATCACTTAATTCACTCTATTACTTTGTACTTATTTATCTTCACAACCGTTTACTATCTCGAACTTTAACCAATCACTGATAAAAATCAACTGTCTCCCTGTTCTAAAACGTGCCCTTTCATATCTGCTCTGCCATCTCTTCGAGAACTTTCTAGCTAATTCCAATTGGTTCTACAATTGGCTCACATACTTTTCCCCTTTTCAGCAATTGATAAATTTCCTGTTAATTTAGTGGGGAATTGACAGATGCCAATCTCCAATTGGAAGTGGAACTTGTTAAGTGACTAATGGGGGTTGTTTTCGTTTCACCATTTTAGGTTCCACGATTCATTCCACTCCACACTATTATCAATGTCTAAAATGGTGTTTTGTTATCAAAATATTTTGTCGAAGATGGGACATAAGTCCCAAATTTTGGGAGAGATAATAAATATACAGCAAAACGTTGCCCTTTCTCCGCTATACCTGCAATTATTGTTCATAATAATTTTGAAATTTAAAAACAATTTGAGAGATAATAATAGTCATTTTTATTTATTTTTCAATATAATATAAACCAAATACTTAACAAAAAATAAAGTAAAAAAATCAGAAAAGTCAAAAAAAAAATTAAACAATCTCAATAGCAAGTCACACCAAAATTTCAAACTTCAGAAGTTAACAAAAGATGTGTTTTTAATTATCTGCCGGCAAAATGGACAAAATAACTCGTTTTTGTTAGCTTAAGCTTTTTCGTCAATCTTTGCAAAAAAGCTGCTACACATCGTGCAATGGTTGCAGGGTTGAATTAATATGTTTCTTGGATTTTCGAAACAAATACCGCAGGTTATGGTTTCGTTACTTTGTTGTTGCCTAGAGTCGTCCAAATCATTTTCTTCGTTGTCGCTCCATGATGAGTCAGAAACTTCAGAAAATCTTGCTTCAGTTATGATACGAACACCATACAATTTCGACGTCATTTGATTTACAAATTCCGAAATCGTGATTCTTCGTTTATCAAGTTTATTCGTCAAGGTGTCTATAAACGCGTTCATTTTTTCAAATTTTCCCTTTGGGCGTTCGAACATCCTCCAAGTTTCTCCATCCAGTGACGTAGTAAAACCGATAGTGGACTTATATTCTTCATCCAACAAACTATCGCAAAATTCGAAAAAGTTACCATGTCTAGGCAATATTTGTCCCAATTTCTGATTATATGCTTCTAGCATATTTGTAGTTCGCTCAGGTTTTTTATGTACCGAGAACTGTTTTGATGGGTCCTGGAGAAGTAAATTGAATTTTAAATGAAATAGAGGGACTTTGTGCTAGTTACCGTAGATATCCATTGTCTTTTGAAATATTTTACAAACTCGGCAAAACAAATGTATTTACTTGCTTTTATTTCCAAAAAATCAAACGCTTCTCTTATCAAAGTTGGTTTAAGTAATGGAAGAAAAAAAAAACTTATGAAAGAGTTTAAAAAGTTCCTTGTTCTTCCGTAAAGCTGCCATAAAATTGCTGTTTCTTAACGCCTTTCTGCTGAGTGCCTTTAGGTAATGGAACCAACAGCCTCTAATCTCAGCAGCAGGATAGATTTTTTGAATTCCATTTCGAAGGCTCTGTTCGAAATCAGTAGTAAAGGAAGCGGGACGAAAATGGAAAATGTTTGCTTCAATAAATTAAAACATGTGTACATATATTTCCTAAATTTGAGATAACAAATTCCTTTGTTGGAGGAAGGAAACTTATGAAATTCTAGTTTTTGAGAATTTGAGAAAATAAAACTTAAAAATCCCACTTAAGTTGGACATAACTCCCAAAAGTAAAATTTGGGACTCATGTCCCTGCGCCGCTCTTGACCCCTCACGAGATACCACTTGCTCAACAAACATTTTATCTCATGACAAGTAAAATAAGAAAAAGAAAAAAAAAAAAAATGTAAGAGACACCGTGAAACTAACCTTTCTAGCCTAATCTATAACTAAAATAACCTAAAAGAATAAACTATACCTCCTATAACAAAAATCTTACCTATCTACTCTCAACCTAAGCTCAGGATATGTGACATAACAATTAGGACACAAATTTCAAACCCATGGCTGAGCCCTAATCAACACGCCTATCAAAAAGGCAAATCAGTCGAGACGGCTCTGCTCAAAGTCATATCGTCGATTGAGAACGTGTTTGAAACTAAGGAATCAGATACCGGAGTCTTCCTAGATATAGAAGGAGCCTTCAACAATATACATAATCGATACATCGTGGAGGTACTGGCTATACACTGCAAAAAAAAAATAATAAATAAATGGTTGGAACATATGCTAACAAATCGTGTAATCTCGAGCTAACTGGTGGATGAAACAAGAAAAGGGAAAGTACAGACGGGTACGCTATAGGGGGAATCATATCTCCCCTCCTGCGGGTACTTGTAATGGATTACCTTCTCCGATCACTAGAGGACACCTGCGCAAACAGTGTAGCATGTGCAGACGACCTAGCCGACCTGATAACAGGCAAATATCTGGACATCATAGGGGAACTCATGCAAGATACACTCCGCAAGATCACACCATGGGCGAAAGTAAATGTACTGGGTGTAAATGCAACCAAACCGGAAATGGTACTTTTCACAAAGAAAATCAACATAAGTGACTTCCATGTCCCTGAAATGGGAGGTATAAGTTTTGCCACCCCGCGACAGTGTCCGGTATCTTGGTCTAGTCATAGACAAGAAACAAACATGGAGGAAAAATTTGGAAGAACGTATAAACAAGGCCAAAATGCATATTTTGGGAAGTTGTGGGGCTTAAAACCCAAGCAAGTCCACTGGATATACAACTGCGTAGTTAAACCGATACTATTCTATAGCGTAGTGGTCTGGTGGCCGACTGTGTACAAAAACTACGCAATGGATACGCTTACTAAATTACAATCTATAATCAAGTCGTGCAAGCATCAACACCAACTGCAGCCATTGAAGGGATCCTAAACATAACACCAGTGCATATAGAAGCGAAAATAATAGCAGGCGCCTCTGCAACAAGATTGCACGCACTTCGGCATTTCGACTCTCGATCTTTGAATTTTCTCTATGCGTGCTCAGTATGGAATAATAGGAAAGAAAACTGTTCGCATTGCAACTGTTCTTTAATACAGAAAAACGCTTTAAAAATCCGTAAAGTAAGAAATCAAGAAAAACCACCGCTTCTTTTAAACGTTATAAAATAAGTGAATAAAGTTCATTTGATGTCTGGTGGGAGACATTTGTTGCAAACCGAGTTGGAGATATCCAACGGATGGTGGCGACATTATCCATCTTCTACCAGCATTGTTTTGCATCACTGTACCAGGATCTATGTTGTTGCTTGCTTGCTTGTAATAAAATTCTTTGCTTTCGTTTTCTTGTTGCCGCTGACGATTAATGAAAGCAGTGCATAGTGCCAGTGGTGGTTTTGTGTATTACCTTGGCTTGCAGCACTGCTGTTGTTGTTGTTGTTTTTGCCGACGACGACAAAGACGATGGCGATAATGATGCATGTGCAATATTCTGCTTGACGAAACTAAGCGACGAAACGATAGAAAAAAAATACCATCGGCAGACAAGCGTAGAAAAAAACGAGAGGTATCACAACGATGATTATTTTATTTCTTAGTTGTTTACCGTGCTGTGTCTGTAATCCAAAAGAACGAGATTACATAAAATACCTACTCAATACATGATTTGAGAGATTCTAACAACAAAATTAAAAGTAAACGGCAATTAGAAAAGCTTTGAGTAGCGTTAGTAAATTGAGTGACTTTCATCCAACGTAGATTATTATAAGGAAACTATGTTATGTTTGGCAAGTTACGAAATAAGAATAAACATATGGTGCAAGGATTTAAGAAATTATAACATTATATAACAAATGTAAACAACGTAATTAATATTATTAATCATTCCTAAACATTCCGCCGCCCCTGAACGACGTTTCAGAATACAGGGAGAACTGCTAGCTTGTGGATTGGTCGGGTGGCATTGCCAGCTGCTGTTTTCACAGTGATGGCGCGGACAAGGCCATCCTTCCCCGGATGTGTGTCGATAACTTGGCCCATTGCCCATTTCCCAGGTGGTAGGTTACTATCCTTGATCACTACAAGGTCGTTGATCTTTATGTTTGGTTGGGTTTGTTGCCAGCGAGGTCGATTTTGAAGCGAAGTTAAATATTCCATTTGCCAGCGTTTCCAATAGCCCTGGACCTTGGACTGTATGCTTTGCCAGCAGGACATGCGATTAAGTGGAATATCTAACATTGGCTCCGGAATGGCTGCGTACGATTCACCTAGAATGAAATGTGCAGGGGTTAATGGGTCTAGGTCATGGTCGGAAATTTGGCATAAGGGGCGCGAGTTAAGACTGGCTTCGATCTGTGATAGCAACGTATAATATTGTTCAAACGTCAGAATGTCTGTCCCGATAACACGGCGAAGATGTTGTTTCACTGACTTCACACCGGCCTCCCACAAACCGCCGAAATGTGGTGCCGAAGGAGGGATGAAGTGCCAGGAAATACCGTCACGCGCAAGCGATTCTGCAACTATGGAGTTGTGGTTGTCAGACAGAATTTGTTGGTGCATTTCTGATAGTTGACGAGCGGCTCCGCGAAAGTTTGTGCCGTTGTCAGAATAGAGATGTGAGGGCTTACCACGACGAGCGGCAAAACGACGGAAAGCAGCGAGAAAAGCGTCAGTTGTTAGGTCGCTAACGAGTTCTAAATGAATAGCTTTTGAAACGAGGCAAACGAAAAGCGAGATGTAGCCTTTAGAAAACACAGATTTCCGACCCGATTTCACTTTCAACACTATAGGTCCAGCATAATCACAACCGCAATGCACGAAAGGCCTGGTTTGTTGTATTCGTTGTGAAGGAAGGTTACCCATAAGCTGTGAGGTTGTAGCCTTTCGCTGGCGAAAGCATTTAATACATGCATGCGTTATCTTCCGAATTAGATTTCGACAGCCGATTATCCAAAATTCTTGGCGGAGCAGAGCAAAAAGAGTGGAGATCCCAGGGTGCAAAAACCGAATGTGCCCGTCCAGAACGATTAGTCTTGTGATAGCATGACCCTTGGGAATGATGATTGGATGCTTTGCATTATATGCGACAGTTGCATGCTGTATTCGTCCTCCAACGCGTAAAATATTCTCACTATCTAGAAAGGGAGATAAGTTGATTAGTTTGCAATGTTTATTGAGACGAAGCGATTTGTTTAGTGAATTGATACAGTCACCGAAATAACGATTTTGAAGCCATCTGATGATACACGTTTTGGCGTCATATATCTCCTGAGGTTGTAGTTGAAGTGACGCAACTGATGAGGTTTTGCGAGATCTGGATATAAACCGATGCATTCGTGCAACTGCTCGGATTAGAATATTCCAGGATGATATGCGTGTTGCCAGTATTTCAAATGGATGTTCATCGTGGCTCACGAGTAACGATTGGGGCGAAAGTTTCCTTGCTTCATCCCAGCAGCTAGGGTCTTCTTCATGATGACCGAGAATCGGCCAACTGTCGGATCGTTGCTGTAACCAAGTAGGGCCCGTCCACCAAATGGGGTGTGAAAGAAGTTGCGACGGGAGTATTCCGCGTGAGGCGCAATCGGCGGGATTGCTTTCAGATCGGACATGAAACCATCTGTCTCGTGGGATTGTATCGAGAATCTCAGACGTGCGATTTCCTACAAAGACGTTCCAACGTCGAGGAGGGGAAGATAGCCACGATAAAACTACTTTCGAGTCCGACCATGCGAAGACACTTGTGAACTTAATACTTAGCGATTTTTGAACGGCAACAAGTAATCTCGCTAGTAGAAGCGCTGCACAGAGTTCTAACCGAGGGATACTTAATTGTTTTAGTGGGGAAACACGTGACTTAGCGGCAAGAATAGTTGTTTTAAATGTACCATTAGGGAGTTCATATCGAGAGTATATCACTGCGGCGTATGCAGTAGCCGATGCATCAGAAAACCCATGTATTTGGAAAGAAGAATGTGACAATCCGATTATTCTAGGTATTTCTATTTTGGAAATCACTGTGAGCTCTTCGCGAAACCGGCACTATTTTATCGCGATTGGAGCAGGGATTTCGTCATCCCAATCGAGTTTGAGGTGCCAGAGTTCTTGAAAGACGATTTTTAATGGTATTACCGACGGAGCGAGGAGGCCGAGGGGGTCGAAAATACGGGCTATGTCCTTGAGAATCTGGCGTTTCGTTATTTGTTCGTTCGAGACAGCGTTTATGCGAAAACTGAAAATGTCGCGCCGGGAGTTCCAATGCAAGCCAAGCACTTTAAACCACGAGTCCGCACTAGTATCTAAAGAGACCGTTTCATTGGACAAGGTGTCTGGGTTGTCTAGAAGTTCGGTGCAGTTGCTTTGCCATTTACTTAAATTCATACCGCACTTAGACAGAAGTTTTATTAGCGATTGTTTTTTGAAAAGAGCGTCCGATAAAGTGTCCCCACCTGAGACAACGTCATCTACATAAAAATCGTTTAAAACTATTTCAGAAGCGATAGGAAATTCTTCCTTATAGTCTGTCGCGAGTTGTTCCAATGCCCTTACCGACAAAAAGGGTGCACACGACGTTCCGTAAGTTACCGTTCGAAGCCGAAAGTGTTGTAAAGGTTCTGATGGGGAATTGCGCCACACTATCCGTTGGAAATCGCAGTCCTTTTCCGCGACAAAGATTTGGCGAAACATTTTGATGATGTCTGCAGTGAAAACGAATTTATGCCGGCGAAATCGTAGACAAACCGAAAAAAGATTGCGTTGAATAGGCGGTCCTACCATTAGGGAATCGTTTAAAGAGTTTCCATTGGTATCCTTGAACGAGCCATCGAAAACGACACGCAACTTAGTCGTTGCGCTGTCTGGTTTAAGGACAGCGTGGTGTGGAAGGTAAAAAACATTTGGGTTTCCTATTTCCGCATCTGGAACTCGAGACATATGTCCGAGCTGAAGGTACTCATCAAGGAATTTGGAGTAGCTTTCGAAAAGGGTTTTGTCTCTGCAGAACTTTCTCTCAATAGCTTTAAGGCGCGAAACCGATCCACTGAGAGTATCAGAAAATTGGGGCAAATATTTGAAAGGAAGCTCGACAATGTATTTTCCGTTTGCATCACGGTTGTGGGTTTTAAGAAAGTGCTCCTCAATTTGTTTATTTTCGATAGACGGATTTGAGTTGGCGATTTCTTCAATCGTCCAAAATGATTGTAAGATTGCGTCGATATTTAGACAAGAGTGGTGAGAGACAATGCTCGATTCATTTTCTGACGATAAACTTCCGGCTAAGACCCAACCGAATATAGTTTTTTGAGCAATCGGATAGCCCTGCTTACTGCGAACCACACTTCCCTGTAGAACCTCCCATGCCTTGTCAGCTCCTAAGAGTATGTCAACAGCCTTCGATTCATTAAACGAGGGATCAGCGAGTTTCAGGTTGTTCAGTTGATCCCAATCGTTGACGCTAAACGAGAAGGTTGGCAAATTCGATGTGACGCTCGATAAAATATATGTATCAACCAGGATACTAAAATTATCACAGCGTGACGATATCGTGAGCGAAATGAGGCCTCTGGATCGACCAGCACTGGTGGATCCAATACCGCTTATCGGTATGCGAGCATTTCTTCGCTTGAGTCCAAGTTTTTGGACACAGGACTCAGTCACGAATGAAACCTGCGAGCCTGAATCGATTAGGATGCGGACTTGTTGATATCTGCCGTTGATGTCTAGCACTTTTCCGACAGCTGTCGGAAGTAACGTTTGTGGTATGTGATGCGCGTGGTTTATCGAATGATTATTCACAACGAAGTTTGTTGCTCCCGAAGTTGAAGCGATATTAGCTCCCGAAGTTGAAGCGATATTAGGATCGAACGAATAGTTTTGAATTCCAGTTGGACAAAGCGAATTGTTAGCATATGCATTAACCGAAGGGTTGAGATTGCTGGTAATGGAAACGTCGTGAACCAAACTATGGTGACGAGAGTTGCAGGTCCTGCAGCGAAATTTAGACTGGCAACGAGCGGAGGAGTGACCAGTACGCAAACAGTTAAAACATATTCTGTTAGATTTCACGAATTCTCTTCTGGACTGCACAGTCATGGCTAAGAAATCCGAACAGTGAGGAAGACTATGCGAGGCATTACATTTGGGACAAGCAATCGACGACGAGGCATGCATACTTCTGGCTGACTGGGTCCTAGGTTTTGTTTCACGAATTGTAACCTTGCAACTTTCCAAGGCCTCACAACGGTTTTCTAGGAAATTAATAAATTTGTTGATAGTGGGATAGTCTTCCAAAACACTTTCTGCAGACCACGCCTGGCGAGTGTCAGGGTCCACCTTATTGAGTAGGATGTAAATAAGCCATGGGTCCCTATTAAGCGAATTAATTGAAGTTAATCCTTTTACGACTTCATCGGCGCCATCTGATATTTTGCGAAGATGGACGACATTCGAATTTGGTGCTGATGGAAGCTCCAAAAATGTTTTTATGTAATCATTAATTACATAGCGGGGCCTATCATAACGTTTTTCCAATCGCTCCCAAGCCTGATCATACGTTGCATCACAAATTGTAATGTCATTGAGAAGCGTAAGAGCTCCATTGCGGAGACATGATTTCAAAAAATGGAATTTTTGGGTTGGAGTCAGATTGGGTTTGTTATGTACCGCGCTTGCGAACATATCGCGGAAAGAAGGCCAGTCCTGGTAATTGCCAGAGAAAGGTTCGATACGGATCGAGGGAAGGAAACTATCCAAGCCTTTGGTCGAATTAGATTTATTCAGCGAATCAATTAAAACCTTCTGTTGATCGGCTAAACGACAGACAACATCCTTATTCCTTTGTTCTTGTTCGCGCTCCCTAATTGCTGATAACAAAACCGATTTCAGTACTAAAAACTTTGATTCCACTTCTTCGAAGTCGGGTATTGGATCGGTGTAACCTTCATCATCCGCGAACTCATAAAACAATTGCTGAGAAGCATTAAACTCTGTCCACAAATCTTCTGCTCTATTTAATTTGACCTCGAGTTCTATCAATGACGTCGAATCTTTGATAGATTCCGCATATGTGGCAAGTTTTGTAAAGGAACCTTTGACGTGACCACGTGTGAGACGAAGTGCGGAAAGAGAAACTTTCGAACTCATTTTTATTTAAATGTTGGGACGAATTACTTTTTAATAGAAGCACGCACGAACTATATAAGCGTAAGAAATACTTTGGTTGTAATCGCATGCGCACATGCAGAATTAAATTCTTTGTAAACGATGAATTAACGATGAAATCAAGCAAAAAATCCGGCTCGATATGGACCAAAAATATGTGCAATATTCTGCTTGACGAAACTAAGCGACGAAACGATAGAAAAAAAATACCATCGGCAGACAAGCGTAGAAAAAAACGAGAGGTATCACAACGATGATTATTTTATTTCTTAGTTGTTTACCGTGCTGTGTCTGTAATCCAAAAGAACGAGATTACATAAAATACCTACTCAATACATGATTTGAGAGATTCTAACAACAAAATTAAAAGTAAACGGCAATTAGAAAAGCTTTGAGTAGCGTTAGTAAATTGAGTGACTTTCATCCAACGTAGATTATTATAAGGAAACTATGTTATGTTTGGCAAGTTACGAAATAAGAATAAACATATGGTGCAAGGATTTAAGAAATTATAACATTATATAACAAATGTAAACAACGTAATTAATATTATTAATCATTCCTAAACAATGCATGAAAACCAGTTTCGATGTTTACTTTTCGGTGTCGGTTTTGTTTTTATTGTGCGGGAAATTGCGATCGATTGTTTTCGTTATTTCAAATTATAAATTCGGTTTAATAGATAATTTAATTCATTAATTTGTGTTGTGGTGGTGGTGTACCATTACACATAATTCACGTAAGTATACTATTGATAAATTATTGAATTTTTTTTTTATTATTGATTTGAATGGGATATGATATCTTGTGTACGGGTGTTCTCTCCAGGTTTTAAAGTGATAGCAGAGAGCGGAAGCGGACTGTATTTTAATTGAGTGGGTTGTGAATGGGTTATGTCATTACGTGTGAATCTCAAATATATATGTGTGAGAGTGAGTAAGAGGAATTGATCCCATTGAGTTTGATGTTTGAGTGCTTTTAATGTATGTTTGTTGTGTTGGGTATGATGACAGTGGTGTGCATAAGTTTTCATACTGTCTTATTGTAATAAATTTTTGTTTAGTTTTTGGTGTGTTTAATGTGTAATTATTTGTGTGCTTGTTGATTTAGAAGGTTATTTTGAGGGTTGTTAAAATAACTTTGTTGCCATTATTTTTGACTGGATTTGTGCGTGTAATGATTTTTTCCTTTTGTATTCTCTTGTTGTCTCGTTATTTGGAAGAGGGCATTCTCTGTCATCGGCATTCTCCTTGTTGAGTTTTCACAATACGGCCTGGACTCCATTTTGCTGGGGGGAGTCGTTCATCCTTGTAGGCGACTGCTTACAAAATACTTGAAGATGCGCATGAATCACCTTCCAACGATCAATGTAGTTTTGCTTGCCTATGGGTGAGTCTGGTTCAGGAACTGTGAAAAGAGTCTCGCCTATCAGGAAGTGTGCCGGTGTTGGCGCCTGAAAGTCTTCTGGGTTTTCTATATGGGGGCCTAGAGGTCTCGAATTTAGGCACGCTTCGATTTGGCTCAGAGGCGTGGCGAGCTCTTCGTAGGTTAGTGTCCTTTTTCCAACAACCCTTTTAAGGTGGAACTCTCTTCACTTCTACTTCCCACAATCCTCCGAAGTGGGGAGAAACTGGTGGAATGAAGTTCCACTTAGTTCCATAGGTTTCTAGAACGTCCGCGACATCTTTCCAATCTTGAATTCCACTTTTGATGAGTCGTCGTAGTTCTGCATCAGCTCCCACGAAGTTTGTACCGCAGTCGCTGTACATCTGGGCGCAAACCCCACGCCGAACAGCATACCGTCGAAAAGCGGCGAAAAACGCTTGGGTGGTCAAGTAGGTGACGGCTTCCAGGTGCATCGCTTTGGTTGCTAGGCAAATAAAAATGCCCAAGTAACCTTTGTGACACTTAGCTCCACGACCTTTCCACGCTCGTAGACTTATCGGCCCTGCATAATCGATGCCTGTGTCAGTGAAGGATTTCAACGCTGTGACTCGAGGTGCTGACAGCTCTCCCATAAACTACTTAGCTGTCTGGCTCCAAAATCTATAGTAAGTGGTGCAGCCGTTGACATATTTCTTCACCGTTCTCTTTAGCTGAAAGATCCAATACTTCTGTCGGAGTTTGGTCATCATTTCTTGTACTCCTCCATGTAATGTGTTTATGTGTGAATCGCGTATGATTGTGTTTTGTTGTGTTTTGGATCTAGTAAGACTGGATGCTGTTGGTCATATGAAATAGTTGTGTGTGTTAGTCTTCCACACACACGAATAACAGCATTGCTATCTAAAAAGGGGTTCAGTGATCATTTTTGAGCCCTCGGATGTAGCGACAAAATTTTGGGTAGTGTTGTTGAAAACTGTTTACGAATCTGTTGCAGTAAGCGACTATCCTTACCAGTTTATGAAACTTAGAAGCTTCAAGAGAATAATTCATGTCTGTCAACCGTTGGATATCTCCAACTCGGTTGCAACAAACGTCTCCCATCGAGATGGTGGCGACATTATCCAGCAGAGAGTGATGGTTGAATCGGTCCAAGCAAATATCTTCTTGTCATTGAGATTGAGGAGTTTTACGACGTGATGTAGGAGCTTCGCCAAAATAACTGCTCCGCACAGTTCCAGTCGTGGAATGCTTACTGGTTCTTGATGCTTCGAACGATTCAAGGTATTATAGAGAGTTTTAAGTGAATATGGATCGAAAAATTAAACCCAGCATTTGATTAGCTCTGCAAACTAGTTAGTCAATATGCATTGAAAAGTTTAGTTCAGTGTCAAAAATAACCTCCAGGTCTTTTTGGCCTGAAACTCTACTCATATTGTGTTTTGTATTTTATAATTAAAAAAAAATAGGGAACTTTTTGCTACTAAAAAAAGAACCGAACATTTCTTAATATTAAAATAAAGGCCATCAAGAACATACCAGTTATTTAAGCGATTTTAATCATTTTGTAACACTAAGACATATGACATACAGTTTATTGTCTTGTAGATTTTAAGATCATCTGCGTATCCGATTTTAACAAATTGTTTGCGATTGGTCAAATAATTGCCAATCCATTTTAAAATACTAGAATGAATTCCAAAAAGTTTAAGTTTATTTCAAAGAACATTGCGCTACTTGATTCCGACTGATACGTAAACAAGAAAAAAAAAATCAAATTGGTTGTATTCCAATGAGTACCTTACTTGTTGACGTCAAAAATAAGAAGAAGGCAAATTCCATTTTATTACAAACGAGTTAAAGAAAAATTATAGGAAACATGAATTTGTCATCCGTTAGAAAGCAAAATTTAAGAGAATGAGCAAGAAACAGTAATATAAGTCTAACATGAAAATAACATAGAATGCAAACAAAACAATAGAGATAAACTATGGTACAAATAGGGAAACTATAATATAAGGCAAAAGAAACAAAAATTAACAAACTTGAAGTATTATGTAATATACAAAAACGAAATCGAAATCGACGTGCTTCAATATTTTCAAAACAGTACTTGGTAAAAAAAAATCAAGTTTGTAGCGGTCGATCTACCACTTACAAGCCCGTATCAAGAAACGACCAGAATGCTTTAGAATCACGTTTAATATTAGTTCTTCTTCTTTAAAAAATCGTATTCTTTTTTCAAACGCAAGAATTCATGACGCAGAGATGGATTGTTTTTACTTTGTCTACACATCTTATACGTATAGTTCTTCAATCTAGATAAACTCAGGTTTATTAGATCTTTTTACGTGTTTAATTGGTACAAACATAGAACGCATTCTTTAAATTACGGGAGTCGATGATATTTGCCCATTCAACACCATTAAGAAAATTATTCATTGCATTATAATCTGATTTTAAAAAAATCTAATTTTGTATTTTCTTTGAATTGTTCAGGACACAACGGATTCAGTATCGACAGATTGAATGAAATTTGCAATGCATTGTGGTGAATGCTGTTAACAAGTAAGGGGAAATCGGCGTCAGTCGGCTTCAAACTCTTCCCTGACTAAAACTGAATCCAAAACATTTCCCAAAGAGTTGACATAGCGTCTACTACTTCAACTTCATTAGCTCTGTAAACATTGAATGGGATAATACATTTTTCCTCGTGAGAAAACAACCAACTTATATGAGGCAAATTAAAATCACCTAACGCTACAGCAAACGAAGAGTCATCTAAATTCTTAACAATTTTAATAATATTTTTCATATGAGCTTTGTAAATTGCAATAGCTGAGTAAGGTGGAATGTACGAAACAAAGAAGTTTATATGAATAAGATTGTCATTTTCAATATAGAAATCAACACACACAGCTTTGTTCAATCAAACCTGTTGAATAAGCTAATTCAATTTCTTCGCTTTTCTTTCAAACCCAGTTTGAATGGGACATCAATCCTTCCGGTAAATATTGAAGGCAGTGGTGAATTATACAGTAGAGGCGATTTCTTTATGCTGCCAAGGCTCAGTCGCAGCAACAACAGCGTACGAGCATTCAAAAGTGTTGAGAAAAAATTGTTTAATTTCTCCTCAAACGTTTTTGTAGTAGAGAGAGAGAGAGAGAGAGAGAGAAAGAGAGAGAGAGAGAGAGAGAGAGAGAGAGAGAGAGAGAGAGTAACACCCTCGAGTTTCTGGATCGCATTGAGGAACTTGCGCAATGCTATGACCTCCCCATCGAACACTTGCTTACTAGCCGAGACATTTCGAGCACTGGAGTGGCTGTGCATAAACCGCGACCGCTTCCGCAGCTGGCAAGCATTTCGTTAGGCTTTCCTCAAATATTTCTGGCCACCCATGTTCGCGCACAAACTGCGACGAAAACAAGGACCCCGGGAAAAGGCGAAGGACTTTATCCGGTTCATGCAATATTTTATAAGACAGCACCCGCATAGACGACTAGAGTCAAATCGCGACCGGATCTACGACGGCCTGAGGTCTGAGTACCGATTGTACGTCCGTCGTAAGGATTTCGAAACCGCCGAGGACTTGATGGAACTCACCGAGGAATACGAATACATCAAGGCGGACGAACGCCCTAACTGACCGGCCACCCCGTATCTGTCACCCCCAGTAATGTTCGCAACTACCCCGACCCACCGATCCGCGTTACCAAACGCTCTAGAAGCACAGACAGTCACGTTCGATCGAAGTACACACTGTTGGCACTGCAAACAACGCGGACACCATCAACAAGAGTGCCGCCGCCCATTCCGACTATTCTGTTCGTTCTGCGGAGAGGACGGGAGGTTGAGCCGAGACTGCCCATGCCGACAAAACCTGACCGCCATGCTCTCCTCTACTACCTGGACCGACCCCCCGTACCTCTTCATCATCCGCATCGGGGACCAGGTCATTTCTGAATTCCGCAGTAAGACGGAAGGCCCTCCAACTACGACTACTCGTCCGCTACCAGAAGCAATCCATTCAACTAGCCAATGGAATGCCCGTCTACAACAACGAACACTATATGGTAACTTAACTGCTTGGTACCAAAGAAATCACCAAGGAAATCACCTACCTGAAGGACCACCATGAAGATGCGATCTTGGGGATCGACTTCCTAGACCAAATCGACTTCCGAATGTCGATAGCCGGACGTAAACTAACCTAACGGCACCTTCCCCGTACCGAACCCGTCACGACCCTTCAACCCCTGTTAGACGATAACCTCCAAACCGAGTTCCAACATAGGCTGCTAATCGCTCTCCTGGAACGGAAAGTACAAGTGACCTCGGATGACTTAGGTACCATTTCCTTCGCCCAACATCGGATCCGGTTAACAACCAACGATCCCTTCCGCAATGCAGAAGATCGTCGTCAGTAGCCAGGTAATCCACGCCGGCCCCGACAGAATAGCCGCCGTACGAGAGTTAAAACCGCCCACTAATGTTCGCGAATTACGCAGGGTCCTGGGAGCAACCGCCTGGTACCGCCGCTTCATCCAAGACTTCTCTAGCATCGTGGCCCCTAGACATGGGGGCCCACCCAGCAGACCGCGTTCGAAATTCTAAAGCGGAAGCTCAACGAATCGCTGATCCTCACCTGCCCCGACTCTACATTACCGTTCACCCTACAAACCGACGCCAGTCAGGATGGATTGAGGTCTGTACTACTCCAGAAACCCAACGACCAGGAACGGGTAATCGCGTACGCTAGCCGTACGTTGACCGATTTGGAAAAGAAATACTCCGTGACCGAAAAGGAATGCTTGGCCATCTTATGGAGTATTAGGAAGATGCGCCCGTATCTAGAGGGCTACCACTTCACCGATCACCATTCACTTAAATGGCTACACTCCGTGGAAAATCCCTCGGGACGTTTGGCACCCTAGGCAATTGAACTGCAACAATTTGACTTCAACGTTTGCTATCGCAAGGGAGCGCTGAACGTGGTTACTGACACTCTATCCCGAGACCCACTTCCCCAGACCGATCCAGGAACCAGCCTCCTCCACGCGTGCCACCATAACGCCCAGGGCTGGTTACGAAGAAAGATACGAGCTATACAGGAAGATCCCGAACCATATCCAGACTACCTGATCCAGGATGGGCAACTCTACCGCCGATTTCCGAGCCGCGACCCCCTCCGAGACCCCGATGGCCACACCTCGAAATGGTGTCTACAAGAATCGGCGCAGAACCAGGTCCTTTGGGACCACCACGACGACCCTACCACCCGACACTTAGGAATCAGCAAAACCATCGACCGGATCCGGAGGGCACATTTCTGGACCCAACTTTCCCGGGACGTAAAGAGATGCGTCCAGCAGTGCGATACCAGCAATAGGTACGAAACATCCCAACAGAAACCAAGCGGGATGATGTACACCACCCAAGCCGCGGCACCATGGGACACGGTTTGTGTGGACTTTGTGGGGCCCCTACCACGATCAACAAAGGGAAACACCATGCTACTAGTGTTCGTTGACAATTGCACCAAGTGGGTGGAAGCTACCCCCCTCCGCGCCGCTACCACCGCCGGTCTGATCAAAGCACTACGAGAAAAGATCATCATGAGGTTCGGATGTCCTAAGATGCTTCTCTGCGACAACGGAGCTCAATCCACCAATTCAGCCTCTTCCTCAGCGGCATCGGAATCGAACACCGCCTCACCGCCCCATATACTCCGCAAGAAAACCCCACCGACAGAATGAACCGCGTCCTAAAAACTATGATCGGACGCCCCGAACGACCGCCGACCCCAGTTCCCACAGATATTGAGCCAGGAGGTGCTGAGCACCCGGTACCCCGTTCCGTTCGCAACAGCAACAATACGGCACTAACCTAATATCCAGCCAACCGCAGCATGCATCACCAAACCAAGCCGACACTGCGTTCGATACCACCCCGGAACTACACCCAGTGGAATCGCAGACGACGGCAACGAACCCACCTCAACAACAAGTAGAATGTTTTTCTTCTATTTATTATCCACGTAGCAAATGACCTTGACCTTAGAGTCAAGTTGACTGCTGCGAAACAGTCTCCTTGTCAGAGCGTAGGCCCTCTTAGCCCCAGCAAGACAAGCAGCTATATGTTTGTCAAAATACAGATACTGGTCGAGCCTGATGCCTAGATACCGGACCACGTTTTTCACCGCCAACGGCCGCCCCTGCTGTCCTACAATTGTTAATTTTCTCCAGTTTTTATGGTATCCCCAGAGGCCCCAGCCAATGTAGTTCTGAGCAGGATTGTTTCCGATTTTTGGAAATTGATTTTCAACTTCCAGTCATCGCAATACCTCTTAATTTGCTCGAAGTCACGCTGCAGAAGAATGTTAAAGACCTCAATTTTTGGTCCTGACCTTTACGCCACTAAATCGTCCGCGTACGCTATAGCATGTCTGAGGGAACCCACCAGATCACTTGTGTAAATATTAAACAGGCCCAGAGTTTTCACTGCTCCCTGTTGTAAGCCGTCTTTAATTTCAAAAACCCTGCTCGAAGTCACGTTGCCAGCTTTGACAACGAACTTCTTTCCCATAAGCATGTCATAAATCATATACAGCAAAGGTTTTTGAATGCCCAATCTGGTCAGCTTACAGAAGAGCCCCTCCAACCATACGGTATCAAAGGCCTTCTCAAAGTCGACCAGGCAGGCACCCGTGCATTGCTTCTTACTCTTATTCCACTGAATGTCGGAAACCAGTTTCGACGCGGCATAAATAGTGTCATGCCCCGCTCTGAAGCCAAACTGGTTGTCCAGAATAATCTTATTTTCCTCAACCCATTTTAAAAGAGATCTATTGACGACCTTCTCGAATACCTTGCTAACATTCGGAAGCAAACTAATTGACCGGAGATTAGCAGGGTTCGTCCTATCTTTATCCTTTCCGGGATAGGGTGTACCACCTCTATTTTCCACTGCTCCGGATAATATGCATTATTCAGCGCATTGTTAAATAGCGTGGTGAAAATATCTATCGCCTCTAGCGTCAGGTGTCTTAATACGACATTTGGGATACCGTCCACTCCTGCCGACTTTTTGTTTTTATGTGATTCAAAGATGTACCGAAGTTCATCTCTACTCACGAACAGATGAGTATTTTCATCGGCGACTGTGCCGTCTGCACGGTTGTCGTCATTGAACCCGGTGAAACCATTGTTCTCGGATCGCCAATCTTGAATTTTGGTCCGCAGATAAAAGTGGTTAAGAAAGGCCCTCTCCTCGAGGTTGCGGTTACGGCAAACAGGGTTGTTCACCGTATACACAGTCTCAAAGAAAGCTCCCATCAAATTCACTTATGCCAGCAGTCAGTAGTGTCTGTCTGTTCTCGTTCGTCCGAGGTATTCGAACACATGAAATGTCGTTATGATCCTTCCGCCTGAACAGTTTATTTATTTGCGGGAACATTTTCGGACTACTGGATTTTATAGCCCGAATTTTATTGCCCCAATACAAACCTACAGTTTTTCTGTAATTTTCGGTGATCAATTGTTTCAAGTTTTTGATCATCGAATTCAGTGTTCTTAACTCGGGATCATTCCTGTCAGTGAACTGTCTGTGTAGCCGTTTAAGCCTCGAGAGCAGTCTACTTTTATGTCTGTACAGAGCATCGATTGTGGAACGTCCTACTCGAGGGATAGTCCGCTCCATTGTCTGTTTGATGACGACATTCATTTGCCGTAAATGACTGTCGATCTCATCGTTTGTTAGGTTCCTGTTTGTCGGTGGGTCGATCTCGCATGAGCGTGTGTCGCGTTTTAACACTCTGGAGAAGCGCGACCACTGCGCTTTTCGGTAATTGAAAGAACGCACTTGGTCGTACTGCTCCAGCTGCGTCTGCTCGTTCGGGATCCGTATTACGGTGGCAAGTCCGTAGTGATCACTATCGTACTCAACCGTTCGTAAACAGTTCCGCGTGCTTAGATCAATGTTTGTTAGTTCCAGTCTTTCGTCAACTAGCGCCAAGTCAACGAAAGAACCATCTCTAGGGAAAGACGGGATATCCTTCGCGTACAATTCGAGTTTGTACTCAATCATATTATGACGCCACCATTCGTGAAACTGGTTGCCTCTAGGGTTCGAAACATCATTAAAAGTAATAGTTATCTTCCGGTTGAAGCTCCAAGCAACGAAAAAGCGTCTCGATCTCATTCAAAAATTCAATGCGTCGAGGAGATTCCGGTGCGTAAAGCGACACCACATACATCCGCCTCTGGGTATTGAGGGGAATGCATACGATGCATGCTTCCAGCACCTGGAACCTGCGCACGTCCCCGCTATATATGACCTTATGGCGCAAGCCTTTGGTCAATCAAACAACAACGACAATTTCTTACTTTTCTTACTACAATTTCCTTAGAAAGAGAAACATACGAAAAAAAAGAGAACGCACAAAATTTATATCTGCTTACAATCCACCCTCAAGTTTTATCGCATTTGTTCGCGCTAACCCTTCAGTTTATTTTACTGGGCTTTGCTTCGATGGTAAATAAACATTCTCATATAAATTGAATGAAATTTGGTAGCGCAAATTTTTGCACTAAAATGCAACAAGCGGGAGACTTTTTTTATGAGAGTTTTGTATCGTGTGTGTGTGGTGTGCAGGCAGGGAATTTGGTATCGCAAATTTTAACGCTAAAGAATATTTCAAGGGAAACTTTTTGTATGGGAGGATTGTCACATGCTACATGCTACAAGCGGGAGACTTTTCTTATGAGAGTTTTGGATCGTGTGTGTGGTGTACAGGCAGGGAATTTGGTATCGCAAATTTTAACGCATAAGAAAAGGTAACTATTTGTATGGTAGGATTGTGTTATGTGTTTGTGTAGGAAAATATGACTTGTAAATAGGTAGTTTTGTTATTTAGTATGTGATTGATTATTGCAATTAATAATCTTCATAATTACTTTAACCTTAACGTTTGTGTTTCAAAGAATTTTTCTTGGTTTAGCGCCGCTAAACTAGCTAACTGAGAGGAATCGCCACTGCTGAGTAGCTGAGACCATCAGAGTCATCGTCTGTCTCTTTTGCTGACGAGGTTGCTCGTGACGATTTCATCACGTCGTCTGCTTCGGCTTCCTTTTGTGTTGGAGATTTGGTGTCGGCTTTAATTTTCTCCGCCTTTTTTCTGTCGACTGTACCTGTGCCAATGCTGCGGTACTCGTTGATGGTACGTCGTTTGTTGTTGTTAGTGCTGGTACTGCACCGGCACTTCTTGTTGTTGATGTTGATGCTGCTGCTATTGGTGTTGCTGTAGTTGTTTTTGTTGGACTGGTCAGCGTCCATCGCCTGATCGCCTTGCGGCACTTCCACTATTGTTTTTGTTTTATATTTAAATAAAAATTAATCCCCCACTGGGAAACGAACTGGGCTCCTCTCACGTGAGAGCAGAAGACTCGCTTCTTGAGTCAATTGGCTTACACTTTTTTTACACTTGAAATCACTATTTAAAACTTTCACATGCATACGCTGCCTCTAAGTCGTCTGTCCACCACGGATGCTGAAGAGCGACTGAGTAGTCCAACACACTAACCACTAAGCCATTGCGCCTACGAAGCGTTAAAAAAAAAGATATTAAATAGGAACCCCATATAGATAGATAACATAGGTAGATCATTTTTATTTCATACAGTCTTACAAAGCATAATTCACATTTTATAACTATAACGAACAAAAGTAGAATATATAAAAAGTTGAGACTAGCAATAGTAGTGAAATAGTTTGGAATTTCACTTCAATCAGTAATTGAAATTTGAATACGTTTTAAAAACATTCTAAGTGTTGTTGTTTCCCTGATAGACAGCAGAAGTTTATTCAATAGGCGAGAAGATAAAACAGAATAAAAATTACGGTATGCAGTTGTACGAGCAACTGGAACAGATATCAATTACGAAAAGTTTCCACGTAAATTGTAATTAGAAATTAGTCGACAGTTACGACTACCAGGGCCCTATTCCACAAAACAAGTTATCAACTTTGCACTTATCAAATTATTTTTTTTTTGGCAAAGTGATAAGTGTTTCTGTTCCACAATATTCTTTGAAAATCTCACTTTGCGTTTGCACTAGTCTTTGCGCTCTTCTGCATAGTCTTTGCTCTCTCCTGCAAAGTCTTTGCGCTCTCCTGCGCTCTCCTGCAAGGTGTTGCACAAAGGATTTAATCTTCTTTGCATCTCTGTCATATCACATTTCACTTTGCATTGCTAAATAGAAGTTGAAAATGAGCCGCAAATAAAAATTAAAAAAAACTTGCAGAGTTGCATTTGATCAAAGAAAAAAAAATATTTTATTTGCTAGTTTTCATAACAATAAAGTAAGTAAATTAGATAAACCTGAAAAGAAGTTTTGAGAAAAGACCAATCCCTGCAACTGGCGTCGGGCCTAAAAACATGGACCTATGCGGACAAATAGCAAATAATTATAATTGCATCATTTGTTTTTGTTGGAATTTCTATTAATTGCAATACTAACAAGCATATTGTATACACTATGCAACAACAACACAAATCATCATCATAGACATTCGGCCTTACTGATAATCAAGCACAAATGTCGACAATTAGTTGGATGTCAGCTTTATTAAAAATGTACCTCATTTGTGAAACGGTACCAATAAACAATTAGACCTCCACATTTACTAGTGCGACAACTTTCTTAGAATCTACTAAATTTGCTGTCATTGCAGAACTCAAATTTACAAATACATATAAATACATAAATTGCAATTAATTTTGCCCAACAGATATCTTTCAAAGGCTTTTTGAGGCTTATTATAAGCAAAAAAAAACAAAACACAAAATAGGAAACGCACAAAATATCCGCTGATCTGTCAAATATCATATGCAAATCAGTAATGCCATAGACACATAATTACTAGATGGTGCATTTCATATAAAGGAAATGGTTATTCCGAAACACCCCAATATCTAGATGGCGCCACCGTGAAAATATACCTCAAACTCGGATACATGCTGCAAAACACTTTATTTGAGGTGTTCTGTTGAGAAACATTTCCGATCAACGTGAACCGTGGACCTCGTTGGCTTCGCAGTGAGGTTCATACCTGATTCTTCTTTATTTTCCTTTTTCGCAAAACAAACAAAATGTTCCTTGGTTCTTACGGCATCATGTATCTTAATGAGACTTGCTATTGCGTTGAGGAAATGTGCTTAAAGAAAACCAAAGAAACAAAACAAAAACTAACTACTCGTGTGCCTCTTTTCTTTCTTCATTCATTCTCGCCATCCCCAACCGTCGGTATTTCTGATATGACAAACCAGGGTAGGGAACCGGTTTTGGTTTGGTTTTTCTTATAGAAGAGGAGGACAAAGGAAAGGAGATGCAATTATTATGATTAAGTATCAATCAATAGCAAGGTGAGGGAGGATGGTGCAAGGGATGATGTCTTCACACAGAGCTTTGGGGTATTCGCGCCAAATTGTACATGAATCGGTATGCAGCTGTATACATTTCCTCAGATTTCATTTCTTGATTCTTTCGATATAGACAACTTAGTGAAAATAATATAGTTGGCTTTTGCTTTTAATTAAAACAATACATATTGTAAATGCACCAATAAGAGGTGTTATTTTGGTATTCAAAGTAAAATGTCATTTTTTGAGATAAATGATCGAATGTTTATTTTATAATAAAGAGAAAGATATGCCGTTAATAATTAAAAACAACATCAGCCAAATGGCCACCACGAACACGCATACAGGACCATATCCATTTCATGAAATTTTCCACAACCAAATCGCAAAGTGGCTGCCCTATGTCCTCGATAGCCTCACGAATTTTATCTTTGAGGTCTTGAATCGACGCTGGGCTGTTGGCGTAGACCTTATCTTTCACGTGGCCCAAAGGAAGAAGTCGCAAGGTGTTAAATCACAAGATCTCGGTGGCCAATTGTGATCACTTCTTTGAGAGTTAACACGGTCCGGAAACTTTTCCCGTAAAAGATCAATGCTTTCGTTGCTTGTGTGGCACGTAGCGCCGTCTTGTTGAAAGTAAACGTTGTCCAGATCAATACCATCCAATTCCGACCATTCATTAATCATCTCTCGATAGCGCAATCCATTTACCGTAACTGTTGATCCAACCTCATTTTCGAAAAAGTAAGATCCAATGACCCGCCGGACCATAAACCGCACCAAACAGTCACACGTTGAGGATAAAGAGGCTTCTCAAAAATAACTCTTGGGTTTTCCGAGCCCCAGATGCGACAATTTTGCTTGTTGACGTAGCCACCGAGGTGGAAATGGGCCTCATCAGTCAAGATGATTTTTCGATGGAATTCCGGATCATTTTCATGCATTTCAAGGACCCAATCAGGAAAGTCACGACGTTGTTGATGATCGGCCGGCTTGAGTTCTTGTGTTAACTGAACTTTATAAGCCTTAAGACCCAAGTCTTTATGCAAAATACGGTGTAATGACGTTTGTGGAATGCCCAATTCCAAAGAACGCCGAGGAATGGACAAACCTGGGTTGTCTTGAACACTTTGGGCTACAGCAGCAATATTCTCAGTTGTTCTTGAGAGAGGTGCACGGGTTTTATGACTGTAAGATTTTCACCATTTTTGTAGTGAATTTTAAAAACTTCAATGCGTTTTGAAGCGTGTATCGTACCGTGTGTACCATTTTTAGTAATGGCGTGGTTTCTACTTGTGAATGTCAAAGAATAAAAGCTTCAAAAGTGACAGCTACCGAAATAGCGGGTCATTCACAATAACACCTCTCATTGGAAAACCCATAACAAAATGAGAAAAAAAGTTAAATGTGCAGTGAAAATTCGAAAGATTTTCCCGAGAGGCATTATTTTCGATCCCGAAAAAAACATAAGATAGGGAAGTATTTTCGTATTTTTATAGAACTAGTAAACATAGTAATATATTTAGTATGTAACTACCTGTATAATAGGTACCTATACGTTTTCTTTTGTGTATGATAATTTAAATGAATTCGTGTGTTTCAAACTATACATAGTTAACTGAATTATGATTATAATAGATTCCGAGAAATGTACATTACACTCGTAAATACATATGATAATTGACATTTTAATGTCGACTTTCAAGCGAACTACATAGGTAGGTACCTACCTATAAATTATTATTATTCTTTATGTAGTTATTTTGTGTCATTCATGCAATCAAAGCTTCAAAGACGCGAATATGAAACCTGAAAATTTATCTCAATAAAAGTTCGAACATAAACGCAATATTTTTCTTGTGGCAATGCTATAAGTGGAATTAAAAAAAAAGTGTTGTGTCAGTCAATCATTCAGTTGGTATCTTTAATTTTCTTCCATTCACTTCCCAGCATCAGCAATCAAGGAAGTACATACATACATATATACCTGTCTACTTTAAATAATTTATCATAATCCTTAATCATGACCTTTGCCAATAAAATATCGCAATATGCACACATACTACCTAATTATTTCACATTTCCATAGACACATTCTTTCCACATTGTTGTCTTCATAAGATACTTCATCCCCATCGTCATCAGTATTGTAACGCTAAAAGTACGTTAGCCCTACCACACGCACCATACAACTATCTATATGCTATATATATCAGGCAAAGAGAACCCGATCTCGATTTCCTCATCGATTTCATTTGCTATTTTTCTTCCTCCTCTGCAACATGTTTGTGTATCTTGCAAATACCAATCAACACAAAAAAGGTTTATAAGTTGACCAACTGCATTGGGACGCCATCTATTAGGAGTAAAAGTGTGAGGTATACGCTGTTCCAGGTCGGGGTATGAAATGCACCATCTAGTAATAATGTGTCTATGGTAATGCCCAATCGTTCGATCGGACATAATTTTCGGTACTTTTTATAGTACGCTTTCAATTTTTTTCTAAAACTAAAGGGTGATTTTTTAGTTGGTTTGGTTTTGGCAACACTGGTTTTGACAGCTGACGTGTGTTTAGTACCTTTTGTCACTGTCAAACAGCTTCAGTTTGGTTTGCAATTTAACCATGGATCGTCTTACAAATGAACAACGCTTGCAAATTATTGTATTTTACTATCAAAATTCGTGCTCGGTTCGAAATGTTCATCGCGCGCTGCTTCCATTTTATGATCGGCATTCTCGACCTTCTGAGCAGTCTATTCGGAAGATTGTGACCAAATTTCGCACCAAATTTACTTTGTTGGACATTAAACCACCAACACGTTTACGTACTGTGCGTAGTGAAGAAAATATTGCGGCCGTATCAGCTAGTGTGACAGAAGACCGCGAAATGTCGATTCGGCGCCGTTCCCAGCAGTTAGGCCTTTGTTACAGCACTACGTGGAAAATTTTGCGGAAGGATTTGGGCGTAAAGCCTTTTAAGATACAGCTGGTGCAAGAACTAAAGCCAGCCGACCTACCACAACGCCGAATTTTTGGTGAATGGGCTCTTGGAAAGCTGGCCGAGGATCCGCTTTTTTATCGAAAAATTGTGTTCAGCGATGAGGCTCATTTTTTGTTGAATGGGTACTTAAATAAGTAAAATTGCCGCATTTGGAGTGAAGATCAGCCAGAAGCATTGCAACAGCTACCAATGCATCCCGAAAAAGCCACTGTTTGGTGCGGTTTATGGGCCGGCGGCATTATTGGGCCATATTTCTTCAAAGATGATGCGAATCGCAGCGTTACTGTCAATGGTGAACGCTACCGAGCGATGATAACAAACTTTTTTTTGCCCGAAATGGAAGTTCTTGACTTGCATGATATGTGGTTTCAACAAGACGGTGCCACATGCCACACAGCACGCGAAACAATGGCGCAATTGCGAGGCGAGTTTGGTGAACAGTTAATTTCACGTTTCGGGCCGGTCAATTGGCCGCCTAGATCGTGCGATTTGACACCATTAGATTATTTTTTGTGGGGGTATGCCAAGGCTAATGTGTATAGGGACAAGCCCGCTTCGATTGACGCACTGGAAGCCAACATCCATGCATTCATTCGTGAGATACCGGCCGATATGTGTGAAAGAGTATGCCAAAATTGGACTCAGCGGAAGGTTCAAACTATCGATTCAAATAAATATTTCATTCAATTTTTCAAATTTTTTTTGTTTTTTTTTTTTTAAAAAAGTTCTAAACCTCTTAAAAAATCACCCTTTACTTCACGATTGTTTAATGTGTGCATTTGTGTCGTAATAAAATCCCGTTCAAATTATTCAATTGAATGCTTTGATTTATTCATAGGCTGACGATGCAAATCAAAACTTATTGGTCACAATTGCATCGTTAACAATGGTATATTACGGATTATAATACTTAATTCGGGAAACTTAGAAACAGACAAAAGTTTAAATTCTCGCTGAAAAACATAAAGCGCACATTTTTATGTACGAAAGCTGTCATGTTTGCTCTTCTATGAATTCACACATATTCTCGTACTACCTGTTATTCCTCCGAAAGTTTATAAATTAGTTATTCCGCGTGTGTTTGGCTGAGTGCTGATAATTATATTCTTAAAACTATATTTTCCGCGAAGTGAACCTTTTCACACCAACCATTGTTTCATAAGAGATCCTCATTCTCGGTAAATAAATTCCTTTTGCAAAGAGTTTGGTTGCAGCCAAATATCTACCTGATTCGCCTAAGGTACTGAGAATTGTTGAAAAAATTTATGAGCCTTCCAAACTTAAGAAAGAAGATATTTTATTCTGTTTGCGATGGCTGTCAAGAAGTTCTTGGGAATATCCAAAACTTATATAGAAAATTAAATTTTTAGTATGCATCCATTCGTTGCTTGAAAAAAGAAAACCCATCAAAAATCAAGAACTAGCGGTTAAACAATATAAAACAGAGAAAAACACAGAAATATGTACAATATATAAAAAAAAAGTACAATATTTTTAAATTTTTTGCATACATCTGTAGAAATTTGTTTTTATTAGACTTAAAAACCATTTGCATTGTTGTATCGGAATGAATAAAATTAGAAAACATTTACATTTAACTAAAAATAATTTATAATTGTAAACGCTCTGGCTGACAACAGTGTATGAGAATCGCTCCGATTACTAAACTTAATACCGTGATTTTGGACTGTTGGGCAACAAATGACATTAAGGGAGGAATTATTTAGCCCGAGATAAACATGGTTTTCTCAACATTAACATTTAATCCTAGGTACAGTAAGCGATATTCTGGCAACTATATTTGTTTATTGGTAAAGGGATTTTGGAAAGTGTGGAGTCTTTGCGTAAACTATAAGACTAATGCTGATTATTGGTAAGGCCGATTGTTGTTGTGAGTTAACAGTGCACTCAATGTAACAACTCTTGCTGATTAGAAGAACCGGTTTACGCACAGTATAAATATTTGTCAAAACCTAACAGCAACAATTGCAAGAAAAAAAAAATTGTTTCAACTTCATTTAGATTTATCCGTGAATTTAATTTTGTTAATTTTCAGAGTAAAAGGGATAAGGTCCGAAAAACTGAGTCCTGAGGTGGGAAGAACAGCGTAATGGATGAAGCTGACTTGGCCATCCTCGATATTCTAGAATCAGACTCATTTATGGTAGATGGACTAAATTTACCAGAAAGCTATGGAAATTCAGAAAATCTACCATCAGCTGAGTGTGATTCCATAATATCGATGACAGAGGAAACACACCAAACCCAAGGAAGAGAGAAGAAATGTCGGCTGGAACTCCTGGAGGTTGAAGTTTAATACAAGAAACTTCAATGCCTGAAATTGGAGAGGGAGCTACAACTTCCAGCCTCTGCTATAACTCGGGAAATTGCAGCGTCAGAAACTGCAAATATTTCGCAAATGCCGAGGAGTCTGTTGTTTGAGGAGTTTTAATTTTTTTATGTATTATTAGTTTTATTTATTATAATTTTTATATATTAATATTTTCCTTTTTATTATTGGTTGTTAATTTTTTTTTATTTCTAAATAAAGAATAAGTGAATTTCATATTTTTACTTCTTATATTAGCTGTTTATTCTCTGAGATCTTAATCTCCTAAGACCCCGAAAATGCCCCCAAAAGAAACAACGCTTTTGCAGTGGAAAAAGGTTATAGCCAAAAAAACATTTTTTTTTCAAGACAATACTATAAAAGTTGGCATTAGGAAAGGTAATGTAAAACACAACCCTTTACTTTCCGCTAGGCGCACACTTATATTTACTTAATACTTAAGAGTTTGACATATACATTTTGGTAAGACTAGAGAAAGTGCGTTCAGTGAATATAATAATATGATTTTAAAATAAGTCTGTTTACAAATTCATTTAAAATTCAAATCTATAACATTTCATTTCAAAATATTGACAAATAATTTTCTAACACTCTCATGCATTTCTTTTGTATTTTGATAAGAAGGTTCTTTTGGGAATAAAATTGTACTCCGTTATCGCTAACCAGAACTTCAGGAATACCGAATTTCGAAAAAATTGCACATTTGTCGATTGTAACATCAGTGGTAATATTTGGTACAATATGTATTTCTGGCCATTTCGTATATTCGTCGATAAGTATGAAAAAATATTTCCCCATAAACGGACCAGCAAAATCGACATGTACACGTCCAAATGGACTTTTGGCTGCTTCCCAGATGTGCGTTGCGACCCTCTTTGCATTTGGCCCTGCTAATTGGCATTTAACACAGTTTTTTGCCATATTTTCAATGTCCAAATCAATTTTTGGCCACCAACAGAAACTTCGTGCTAACGCTTTCACCCGGGAAATGTCAAAATGGACGGTATGGAGCTCTGAAAGGAGCTTAGCTGGTTTGGGACGTATACTCGCAACCCTCGAAGCAACCAATTATGTTGTAAGGAACATTCAGTTTGCTCAAATCCAAATCGTTTATCGGGGCTTATAAATTTGCCGAACATCAGGGCTTTAATCAAATCCCTTACCTCTTCATCCCCTTTTCTTTCTTAGAATAGTAAGCGCGATAACGCATCAGCGTTTGAATTTTCGCTTGATTTTCTGTACCGTATTTCATAATCAAATGATTGGAAAAAAATTGCATAGTGTTGCATCCTGGTTGCCGATAGTGTTGGCAATCCTTTTTCAGGTGCAAGGATTTGGGCTTAAGGCTTATTATCCGTAATGAAAATAATTTTTCTCGCATATACTTTGAATTTTAGAATGCCCAAAATTTATGCATAAGCTTCTCTATCAATTTGTGTATACCGTTGCTGTATTGGCGAAAGCGTTTGAGAAGCAAATTGTATTGGCCTTTCACTACCATCAGGAAATATATGGCTCAATACAGCCCCAACCCCTACTGGACTTGCATCGGTTGCCAGCACTAACGGCAACCTAGCGTCGTAATGTACAAATATGTTTCCATTTTAATTTTATTTCTAACAGTTTGAAATGCTTTGTCGCAATTTTTATCCCAGAAAAAGGGAACTCTGTTCTTAAGCAAATAATTTATTAGATACAGAATCGTACTAAGGTTTTCGAACACAATACCTTAATAATTTACTAATCCGATATATGCTCGAACCTCGTCTTTATTTTTCAGTCTGGGCATTTCAGTTATTGCATCGATTTTCTTCTGTACTTTATGAATACCGTCGCGGTCGATTTTGTATCCACAATATTCAATTTCATTTGCCATGAAATCACATTTTTCAAAATTTACTCGCATATTGTATTTGCGACGTCTTGATAAAACTTTTTTCGAGACGCATGAATTTTATCGTTGGGCGCAGTTATCTTGATATCATCCAAGAAAACCGAAACGTCCTTGATATCTTTAAGGATTTCCTCGATTTGACTTTGCCACTTTGCCGGTCCGGACGCGACTCCGTACATAAATCGCGTTGGCCCGTACAAACCTCTGTGGGTACTCACGATCATCGCGATGGACTTCCAATTGTAAGTAGGCTTTACTAAGGTATATTTTCGTAAATATTTCCCCACCTGCCATCGACGCAAACAGTTCTTCGACCGTCGGCAATGGGTGTTCTTGAACTAAAATTTGCGGATTTAATGCAAAAGGAATCTTTCTTGCCTTTATAAAAAACAGGCTTCGCATCGTCGCGCAAATGTATACGAGCTTGAACGTTATTAATTTTGCCCAAAAAACTGAAGAATACTTTAGTTTTAGTTTTCCGATTTGGATGGAAATTGTATCTCTGATAAACGAAACCACTTGAACTTTTTCACTTGAAGAAAATATTTAGTTCCAGTCTAAATTAATACCATTCCCGGCCTAACAAAAGCTTCCGGTTGGATTCGACAACGTAAAGTTTCAGTTCAAGACTATCTTCAACTGAATCTTCTATACTCTCTCTAGTTTGATCCTCTATATAATTTGTGTTGTTATTTGGTGCTTTGATGCACACTATGCGTAAATGCCCTTTGGTTTTACGAAAAGAGCATATGGAGTTTCAATGACGACACTTGTTGGCTTTGTGGTCTTTGTTTCCACAGCGATAGCAAAATGCCTTCTTTTTGTTATCAGCCGCTTTTACTTCACTCCTTGATTTGTCATTTTAACCAAAATTGTTTGTAGAATGTTTTACTTTGGACTTGTTTTTTTGTTGAATTTAGCTTCCAGGTTGTGCCTCTCTCTCTGCTGTTGGATTTCCCCCACCCCTTGAGCTGATAGCTCCATAGACTATCTAGTGTCAGATTTGGTATCTCCAATTACCGGTTTTGTATTCGTGGACTCCGTGTTCCAAAAACAAATTGATTTCGGAGCGCTGTCTCCGACCAAATTTGCAGTGTAATGCCCATTTACGTAGCGCTATGCTGAATTCTTCCACCATCTCTCCGTCGTTTTGCTTTCGGAGATGAAATCGATAATTTTCCATTATCTCTAATGGAACGGGATTGAAGATCTCAGAAAGAATCTTTGTGACCTCGGAGTAGGTTTGGCCTTTGGGTTTTTCAGGTGCAAGTTTGTCGGAGAGAACGTCGAATGTTTCTTGACCCATGTTATGTCCTCTTTTGTTCCAACTATTTCCATTGCACCTTCAAATCTTTCCACCCATCTGGACCATTGCGTTTTGGTTTTATCGAATTTCTCGAACACTGAATAGTCGGCCATAATTTCTCCGGTTTTGGTTCGTAGCAAGTGTGTAATCTTTTTTTTTTATCACGTGTAGGGAAATGACGTTTGACTTAAGGGTTATGTTAACACTTTGTTTATATGAATTATATTTACACGATTTTTTGTAATGCAAAACGTTTAAATGACAAAAGGTATTGCAGCAGAGGAGAAAGCCTTTCCATTCCAGCCGCATGATCCATATTATTAAGGGCATTATTTTCGTCTTCAGCATTTTCCATATTCAATTCCTCGATTTCATTGTCAGTGTCTTCAGTGGGTTGCATATTTTCACTACTCCTTCCGATGCTTCAGGCAATATTGTGTAAGATTGCACAAACAATAACTACCCTACCTGCAAACTCAGGCCTCAGTCGCAAATAATTTAGACACGAGAATCTTTCCTTAAGAATGTCAAAACTACTTTAGATTATACGCCGTGTTTTTTCGTGGCAACGATTGAAAGCCTCTTCAGCAGGTTTATCGGGATTTTGGCGTAATGGTGGTATCAACCAGTTTTTCAGTCAGTATCCACTATCACCCAAAATAACAGTATCCGGAAATGGTCTCCATCCATTGTAAGAACTTTGACTTACAGCCGAATTCCATAACACCCTTGAGTCGTGTACGCTGCCCGGCCAACATGCAATTGTCATCATCACATTTAATGAGTGGCTCCCATGCCGGTCCACATATCCTTCCTCGTGTAATGTAGGCGCATCAGTTTTAATGATTGTGCCATCCACGTAACCACACACACACAAGGGAATCTACCCATCATAAAATATTAAATATTCAATATTAACTTTGCACTTTGCACAAGAGAACGATCCATGGGTATGGGTATGGAATGTGAATTTATGACACTCTGGTGCATGGAAGTGGATATTTGCACCTACTGATGACAAACTGGAAAACATTATTTTTGTTTTGGTGGTAATTAACATCTTGTGATTCTCAAACCAGATTCTCAATAAGTTCAAATCAAAATTGATGTCAGTAACGAGGTCTAAGGGACTATTCTGACCATATAAAAAACCTATGTCATCACCGAAAGAAGTTGGTGAGCCTTTGAAGTCAAGTGCGAAGAGTGAATTAATGTAGATGAGAAATAGAATGGGACCCAAGACGGAGCCTTGGGATACACCTAGGTTTAACAATTTTATTTCGCTCCTTATCTCATCAATTTTTACTCTTGCGAATTGAACCAGTCCAGCATTAAGCCACGAAAGCCGGCCTTTTCGAGTTTATCCACTAAAATAATGTGATTGACCATGTCAAAGGCTTGGTAATATCAATAAAAAAAACCAGCTGTTCACTTTTTACTAATAGTTTGGGAACAGATTTGCAGAAGAGCATCTTCATTTTCACTTTCCGAACGCCAAACTGCTTAGGACTGAAGTAATTGTTGATGTAAATGTACTATTCTGTCTTTCATCAGATTTTCAAAAATCTTACTTGACACAGGGAGGAGAGAAATAGACCTATAGTTGCACAGTTCAACAGCAGAACCTTTTTTAAACAAAGGTATAACATCAGCACACTTGAGTTCTTCAGAAAATATTCCTGCAAAAACGCACCCATTGAAGATGCCCGCTAAGACATCCACATTGAACCAAGCAATTTTCTTTAGAACTAGACTTGAGATACCATCTGTTCCACAAGAATTATATTTTTCAAACTGCGATTAGCTTTGAAGATTTCAAGAGATGCAATAGTTTAAAAAAAAAGCTTGTATTTTGAAATGGATCAGCACACAGACAGAAAGCACAAGATGAATTGACTGGACAGGGTTATAGATTACTGGCAATATTTGCGTAATACTCATTCAAAGATTTCTTATTTTTCAGAAAACAGTGACTGATACGCAGAGAATAAGGTTTTTTTGTACAAGAAAATTTATTAAGTAAACTTTTCACTTTTTTCCATTCATTTCTTAAGTTACCTCTAGCAGTAACAAACCAATTACTATAATAGGTATCACGACAAATTGGAATCTTATTTCCCAAAACTCAAGTTTCTGAGTCTACTGTAGTTAATTTTCATAATTTTGCTTACTGATTTTGAATTATTGCTGTTCTTCCTGTTAAAAAATGTTAAAAGGAGACCTGTCATACAATAGTCTGTGATCATCAGATCAAGAACACATTTCTCAAGTGAATGCAAGTGAACGAATCAAACATGTTGCAAGGTATTAAATGATCATAAATGTGTAATTGTCAATATTAAGAACCAAATATTAGTTTACCTTCACAAATAACGGCAAGCTTTCCTTTATGTATCCAATGTCGTTGATTGCATAGCAAAATTCTTTAGATCCTTGAAAACTATTTTCCGTGTAATCCTTTCCCTTCAGCTTTCTAATATGCAGTGATAACCTTTTTGCATAGAATACACAACAACGGCAAATATCCTAAAAAAAAATATTTAAAATAATTGGAGTTATAGTGAAAATTAAATTATATGCAATAAATATAATACTAATAATACGTGATCATCCAAAGTTTCCTCACACTTTTTTAGCATTATGATAAGAATGAAACTTATATCATCAAAGTTACCCCTACAATATGCTTATCATTTTTTTTTTTTTTTTTTTGTTTAAGTCTTCTGACTTCGCCTGAGCGATGGAAGGCACGTCGACCTATTCTATTGTGCCATAGGGCCAGAATAATGTTTAAGCTAGCAGGTTCCGCACTTACTTTTCTAGCAAAGTTAGTCAAGCTGCTGGCAGATTTCTTCTTCATCTCTTCAGGGCTCAGAAGCTCACAGTAGAAGATAGTTCTTCTGTTCTTCTGCTTCAACATATGACACTCACATATTACGTGCTCAGCTGTTTCGTCTTCTTCAAGACACAACCGACAAAGTGAGGAGTTGGTTAAAATTATTTTATCTAAGTGATATCGTAGGTTGTAAATGTCCTATGAGGAAACTAGTCAGGTTTTTGATATCATGCCTATTTAGATTTAGGATTCTGTTGGCATCGAACGGCTGTATAGCACGCTTGGCCTGTCTTAGACTTGGGCTTTTCTCCCAATACGAAATACATTGTGTGTGTTCCCATCTTTCGATGGCTAAATTAATAGACGATTTGGGAGTATAGCAGAAGGGTTCACATCCTGTGTTTCACCTTGCTGCAGGTTAATGCTTTCAAGAACTGTCTCATATATTGACCGTTGTTCATATGTTAATTACATGATGTTACTATTCACTATGGCATAGCCATAGCAGAAGAGCTATAATTTGTCTCCGCAGCATGCCGTCGGTTAAATTGCGGATGGTCAGAGAATTTCTGCGATTCTGATAGACCGCATTGATTAGAGGATTATCACCAATTGACAGAACAACATCTGGACGCCTAACAGCTCGAAGAAAATCTTCCAAAGAATAGCACTGATATTTTTCCCATAACTGTAAGGGGTTTAAGGCCCGCAGAATACCAACATAAATTCAAACAAATGGCGCAGTCGATTGGGACTGTCGCTAACAACAGTCTCTTCTAGTGTTTTATCCCAATTTCGGTCGTCATCTAGCAGGTCCATTAACTATTCAAAAATGTGAAGGATTTAGTACGAGAGTCATGTATATGCATATCAATGCACATTTTATCAATATTGCCGCACTAATATAAATACCGCAAACAACACTTGACAACATGCAAATCCAGAATTTTCCATCTCTACAAAAGCATGACCAAATATGGACACAGAAACAGATACAAACAAATAATAATCTGGCTTTAGAAATTTCACCGTAGCCGCTTTAGTCATATACTGATTGCTCTCCCGTTTCTTAGTTGTTGTTGTTATAAATTGTTATTGCACTGTTTGTATTTTGTTCCCTTACCATTCTCTTGCGATTTTTATTTTACAGCTAGTAAGTTTTCTTTAGGAGAAATTAGAAACTAAGAGTCTTAGTTTTTGTTCAGTCTTTGTTTAATAAAGACATTTTAAATAAAAAAATAAAAAGAAAAGTGTTTTATTTCCAGGATACGAAGATGATTTTATAGATTTTAAATCACATTTGAGTGTAGACTCCCTCTCAATCTCAATTATATTTCACACCCTATCTCTCTCATTCCCATGTTCCACATTCGCTCTACTACTCAACTTTATATTAAACAAAATCCTGTTTCATTTGGATGAGTCATTTCAAAGCTAGGTTCTAGAAGGCATTCGAGAATTACAACTTTTCTTAGATATCAGTTATATCTCTGCCTCCGCACAGCGGATAATGGTTAAACATGTCCTATCAGGTAATCTCGGCAATTGAAAGGTATTTCAATCATGTCTGAAAGACGTCGAAGTTCGAACATAGATCGTAGAACAAGGAATGCAAAAGAGCTAGCAGTGACTAGGATAGATTAAGACGCCAGATAGATAGAGAATCATCAGTTGATCATTAGGCTCGTCTTAGATATAGAGTTCAGAGAGATAGAAAATCCTCTGATGAGCGGCCATAACTGATCGATCAAAAACAAATAAATAAAAGTAAAACTGACTTAATTGTTCTTTTTGCAAAAACTACGTAGAAAATGTTGAGCACTGTTAGTGGCTTCTTCTCGTATTTTCTATTACTGAATGCATTTCTCCTCTCACTGGATTAAGAAAATTCAGCTGTTGAGTCCAGCTGGGCTCTCGTGTAAGATAATGTTGATTGCTGACGATCACTTAACACACGCGTATTTTTGCACCAGACGGGACAGAGAGATCCGTTTGTCTGCAGTCAATGTTAATAAAGGCGTAAAAATGTGATCACAAATCAGGCGCATAAAGTGTCATGGATGTTCTAACCATAATTATAGATACGTATTCACCTACCACAGACGCCAACAACCAGTGGTCCCAGTATCGCGACATCATCAAGGAGGTAGCCGAAACTACTATAGGATACCAGCCACCCCAGAAAAAAAGCCCGTGGTATGATGATGAATGCGTACGTCGGAAAAAGGTGACAGAAGACGCACATATGAAGATGCTGCAGCGCAAAACAAGGGCAGCGAGGGAAGAGTACCGAGCCAGGAGGAGGGAGGAGAAGAAGATACTGCGTCGAAAGAACAGGGCCTACGCAGTCTCCCAGCTAAAGGAGATCGAAGAGTCTCGCGATCGAAACAACATCCGGAGATTTTACAAGAAAGCCAAGCAAATGGCTGCTGGCTTCAAGACCGGAATGCAGGCTCTTCGAAACAGCGAAGGAAATCTAGTTACCGAAGCTCAGGGAATAGTAGATGTGTTTAAGCAGCACTTCCATCAGCTGCTAAATGGGCATCATGTAGAGAGAGTGATAGGGCAAGAGAACCCACGTCCAGTCAATGAAGAACCAGTTCCACCACCCAGTATAGAAGAAGTTGGCTTAGCTATAAAAAAGCTTAAGAACAACAAGGCCGCAGGCTCTGACGGTTTACCAGCGGAGCTCTTCAATTACGGTGGTGATGTTTTGGTAGGGCGCATGCACCAAATCATCAACCAGGTATGGATGGAAGAAAGCATGCCCGATGACTGGGCTATCAGCTCCATATGTCCCATCTACCAAAATGTCGCATACAAGATCCTATCCAACGTACTGTGTGAACGTCTTAAGCCGTTCTGCAACACACTAATCGGCACATACCAGTGTGGTTTCCGGCCCGGCAGATCGACCATAGACCAAATTTTTACACTGAGGCAAATCCTGTGCGCAGTGGCTTAGTGGTTAGTGTGTTGGACTACTAAGCGAGGGGCTCAGGTTCGAATCCCGCAAAAACCCAAATTCCAACTTAGGGTTTTTTCCACTGCGCCGCCTCTCGCGAACGTCTGACAAACATCCGAGAGTATAACTGTCTTAAGAGCTTCTCAATTAGCCGTTTGGAATCGGCATAAAATTGTAGATCCCTTCCATTCGTTCCAAAAAATTAAACTCACACAAAATGAATGGTTGTGAGAAGCTAGGCCTTGGGTCTCTACAGACCTGTTGCGCCAACTATATATATATAAATCCTGGAAAAGACCAATGAATTTCAAGTCGTGACTCACCACCTATTTATCGACTTCAAAGCCGCATATGATAGCATTCATCATCAGGAGTTCTATATGGCGATTACCGAATTCGGGATCCCGGCAAAACTAATCCAGCTGTGTCGAGTGATGCTGGAGAACACGCGCTGCTGCGTGCAATTTGGAAGTAGCTCCTCTGAACTATTCCAAACATGCACCGGATTTCGGCAAGGAGATGCGCTATCATGTGACTTCTTCAATCTCGTGCTGGAGCAGATAGTGCGCAGCGCAGGTGTCAACACGGAAGGCACTATCTTCAACAGATCCGTTCAGCTACTGGGGTATGCGGACGATATCGACATCATCGGTCGCTCCCAGCGTGCAGTGATTGAGGCTCTTACGGTGATTGAGGAACAGGCGATATTTGTTGGCCTTGAAGTAAACGAGGATAAGACCAAGTATATGCTATCAACAAACAAAAACGCATCTGTACACCGCCTAGGACTAAACGTCACTATTGATAGCAACAATTTCGAGGTAGTTAAGGAGTTCATCTACCTCGGAGTAAATATGAACTCCACGAATGACACCCTAGTGGAGATCAGGCGAAGAATTACCCAAGGAAACCGCTGCTACTTCGGTTTGGCAAAACAACTGGGTTCAAAACTCCTAACCCGAAGGACGAAATGTACGCTCTACAAAACACTCATCCTGCCAGTTCTGCTTTACGGCGCCGAGTGCTGGACGATAAGCAGGAATGGAGAGCTGATATTGGGCTCCTTCGAAAGAACAATTTTTCGTCGGATTTTTGGTCCTGTGTGCGAGGAGGGCGAATGGAGGAGAAGATACAACCGCGAACTCTATGAGCTGTACCAAGATGTGGATGTAGTCCAAAAAGCCAAAATACGTCGACTACATTGGCTCGGCCACATCGAGCGAATGGAAAACAATGCTCCAGCTAAGAGGATCTTTGAATCCCAGCCCCCAGGTCGAGGCGACAAGGAAGACCGAACCTCCGTATCAAAGACCAAGCCATCGCGGATGCCAGAGCGCTTGGTCTGGCAAACTGGAAGCAGCGTGCCCGGGATCGCAGAGGATGGAAGGCACGGGTCGGGAGCCCGTTAAGTAAGTAAGTAAGTAAGTAAGTAAGTAAGTAAGTAAGTAAAATGGAAATAAACACAAGTTCCGGCGAACAATATTTTGGCAATCACTTGAAAACATTCATATTTCTGATTTGAAACATGTGAAATGAGAGAGGTAATTCGTTTCAGTAGATTTAACCAAGAATTTATCAATGAGTTATAAGAAATAAATAAATAATTGTCCGTTAGTCGACAAGCGAAATTTCGAAAGCCATCGCTAAAAAAATACCAAGATGCATAGCTTTCCCATAATTCCTACCACGTAAATCTTCCTTAGTTTTAGGCTAGATATTAAGCTTGTAGGTTTAGGCTTGGAGTAGGGGGTCTTTGGGAGGGGCCGGGCTAGCCAGTCTCGCTCGAGTCTCAGCGGCACGGGTGAGCCTTTGTTGGCGGCTGTCAGACGCCCGTAGACGCAATCAGGGCACTCTTGCTGTAACTCTGAGAACGATTATCGTTTGCCCGATAGTAGTCAAAGATCTCGTCATCAATTTGCTTTCCGTAACTCTATCACTATCGTTTATTTTATACAAAGCGTGAGAGCATTGAGTGTCTTTCAGAGCCTCTCAAACTATACTGGAAATTCCAATCAGACTTCGTTTAAAATGACATAAATTACTTTTTGGCAACAATTTTGTGTTCGATGCCGGCGTTTTTGAGAAATGCAAAGTAAAATTAATTCATCTTTGTGCCGTAGTTTATTAATAACATCGAAAAAATGTATTATTGATAGGTCAGCTACACCAAAGCAAATGACAATTTTAATTGCTTTGATGTACAAAAAAGTGGAAAAAATCGGATGTACTGCTTCATCGCATAGTGCGCTCTGTATATTTCTTCTCAGTTTAAACTTTTACCAGCTTTCACTTTTCTCAAAGCTCTAGAAACAAATACATTCAAAGAATTTGTTATTGACTTTCCGCTAGATCACGCTTCCATCACATAATTCCTGTCAGTTTCGCAAGGAAAAGTTCTTTTTTCACTTTACTCGGCTAAATTTGTTTATTATTGCTTCTGGAAATCTTAAAGCTCTGAGCTTTCGTAGTTCAGACTAAACTTGTTTATTATTGAGAAATGGAGAGTGTACCCTAGCGGCTATAATTTGAACCCTACTAGACATACAAGTTTGACAAATAAGCGAAAAAATATTGTAGAAAATAAATACAAATGTTAATTAAAAACGTACAAATAAATTTCTAAATAGTTTACAGTAATGGAAAATAAAGAAATAGTGTTGGATCGAGCGTCTCATTGTGGTATTTGGGATAATGTTGCACAGTAAAAATAATATTAATAACAATTTAAAGAACTTTAAACAGTTAACAAGAGTCACCAGATATCGCAGGCCAACTGGTAGATTTATGCATTGCTTCTGGAAATTTAATGTTAACTTAAAATGCTCTGAGCTTTCATAGTTCAGACTTTTCTCATAGATGTCACATTAATATGCGTGCGTGTGTTTTCGATGAGTTTCGATGTTTTCACTTTTTTCTACTTTTTCCCGCTTTTGTTTCGATGTACTTCAGGCTTAAGCCTTATTTCGTCCCTTATTTTTGAATCCAACTGTCAGGTTATTTCCACTACGTATTCTTCGATTGCTGTACTATCACTATCATAAATGTAATGGAGGGCACCACAAACATTTGCAAAAATCGTAATTTTTCGGGGGACGTAACTACTTTTCCTTTTTTCAAACATAATTCTACATTGACATGAGGATTATGAAACATGTAATTTAATGTTATAGGGAATTAATAATATAAGTATTGTATAGCTTTTTTAACAATAATAGGTACACCTTTCCATAATATTTCTTGCTTTTGCGCGAGGTTCATACAAAACAAGTCTAAAATGTAGATAAAATGTTTTTTATATATATACCCGCTGAGATGGAAATGAGCCTTATCGCTCATTATGATTTTGGTCGAAAAATCGTCCACAACGTTTGTTCCGCGTTCTTGGGTAGTGTATCGCTCCATGGCTTGTTCACTTGTATTCTACATCTCTAGTCCACAAATGAAAAATAGATTTGACATTGGTGACCTTTTGCAAAAATAAGAGCATCTCTCAATAGGGTGATCCTTTTGTTTAAAATAAAAATACCAATAAAAAATATTTTAAAATGAAAAAAGAAATTCATTCCACGTAAAGAATATGGCATGGCGGACCAAAATGCGTGTCACGGTCTTTTCCGTGTTAGATAATGCTGTCCTTTTCAGTCTCACGGCGGTTTAGTATTTAGCATACCTTTAATCTTCCGTGTTAGGAATGTAGCATTACCCTTGACCAGGATGGGCATATAACCCAGATAGCCATAGAATCGTCCGAACAGAGATATAGTCCCACCTCACACCGAACATAACGGAAAAACCAGCCACAGGTCCGAGAGAACAACTAATTCATGTGTAAATAGAGTAAATTTTGCCATGATTTACAATTCTTCGATTCCATACCAAAATGATTTTATACAATTAAAAGGTGCTATGACAGTAGCGGCATATGTTGCTTAAATGCTGAAGTAAAGTTAGAAGAACTTCTTCCTCCACCCGAACCACTACACTGTCTCCCTATGGGTGACTATCCGAAACCCAAACAAAGTGTGCAATATACGTCGTTATAATAAGGAAGTTCAAATGACATCTTTCATTAAGCTGGCAGATGACAATTTCACGACGATCACAAATTTATACAAATCTATTTTTTCCGAAAACACAGGCATAGACTCGACATACAGTCTTTCACAACTGTGATTTAGAGTGTTCCACCAGACACTCCCGACTCTAATGTCGTAATCCATTCAAATAATGTTCCTGCTGGAGAACACCGAGGATGATATAATGTGCCATCCATACGAGTGAAGAAGCAATGGTGGTAACGTGGAGAAGTCGGATAATGCCAATGTTGCTGAAGTTGACCCAACTAATGGGGCACCCTTTACGTAGAACGGTGTCATGCATGAGCTGCTATTGCACCCGTATAATGTCAAGATGTAAAAATTACAACCTTTTACTTAGATATGAAAACTTACCAGACCATGTACAATTTCTTCATGTAACACGTATAGAATGGCAGTAACGTGGCTTGCCACATGTACACCTGCTAGTGTGGTTAGTGAACATAATTAGGTCGGATCAAATTGACATCGCTATATTTACTAGCCGAATTACCGGTTGAATACGAAAATCCTGTCATATATGAAATCGGAAAAAAATATTAAATCCCAATTCTCCATGTAGGCAGCAGCCAAATGTCTGAAGTCAGTCTAAAGTCAAATATCTTCTATCGATGCCGGAAGCCGGATATCCTAAATATCGCCAACGATCAATCAATAATCAAATCAAGCCGTTTTCTAGATGGGCAGAACCAATTTCGTTAAGGTATTTTCTCTTAGGTGTATTTTTGATCTTTTCTCCACTTTTTTTTTTTTTAACATTTGCTAAGAAAGTAAATTATAAACACGCATTAAATTGACCCACTATTGGCTAGAAAAGAAAGGTTAGGTATCCCGTTTTGGAAAAGGATTGTACAAAACATTTGGGCCAATCCTTTTTAATAGTGAGTTATAATCCTGTATAATACTGTGGAGTGTCTTGCATTCCACATTTATTATTCTCTCTCCCTCTTACTCTATATAATGTGTATTGTAAGAACTCTTATTGAAAGTGTACGATCAAACGATTTTCTGACCGTTTGGTGAAAAAATTTACTTGCGTAGGAAAATCCCCACCAACGAAGGGACTTGTAGGTTCAAGGCTTTTTTCCGGGTTTTAGGCAAAGCGAGGCAAACAACGCGGTATGTGACCTATGTGACCGAGAAAACGAAACGCAGCGAGAGAAAAGACGATTATGTCCGGGTAGTTCAATATTTTTACAAAAAGAGCCCAAACTGAAGCTTTATTTTCTCTATATATAGCGAGTAATTCGTATAAACTTGACGAAACTATATTCAATGAAATATAGCTTTTGCGATACAATAGAGCGCTAAATTTAAAAGTTTACTACAATTCAATAATTCGAAAATAAAGGCTTTATACAATTCAAAGTATTTAGATGATAATGAATTTAATTTTTTGTTTGTAAGTAATGAAGTGCTCCAACAGAAAGCTTGTCTTTTATTTAATTGAGCGAAACCTACATGCTGGCAGCGGTGTCGGAAAAATAATACCGTTTGATTGAAAAACAAATGAACACTCGGTCGTTCGCATAAAGAAAGAGAAATGGTAAATGAAAACGCGCAACAGTCGGTTCCGATCAATAACTTTACGGTTTATGCGCCAGAGCATTTTCTCGTTTAGCCCAACGGATTGGCCACGATGGAAACGTCGAATTGAACGAATTAGAGTAGCTTCAAGGCTGAATAACAGAAGCGAGGAGGAGCAGGTGGGTGATCAAGCAGACAATATTGTATTATCATTTAATCTATCTGCCGCTGATCAAAAGAAATTTACCCCTTTACTTTACTTTTACTTTAAAATTGATTTGTATTCACTTTTTTCAAAGTAATCATAACGATTAAGTCTAATTTAAAATTAACATTTATCTTATTCTAGCGTAGTGGCTCCAAGCGAGCACTCTAAACTTATCAATATCCTTAAAATTATTGCCTTTCGGCCTTAAATCTATCTATATTTAATATTGTTTGTTTTTTTGTTTCCAAGAAACTTTATAAAACTTGAATTCTTTTATTATTTCTGTTTAGAAATACGAATTATTATAACGCACGCACACGCACTGTTCAATTCAAACCTGAACTCAATTTTATTTGAATTGTTCAATTGAACATAAAGGGAAATTACATGTAGAATTTACCAAATATGATGATGTTGCCGCTGCTGGGATGTTCTTCGAAGTGAACGAGAATATGCCAGCAGTTACCACATTTGTCGCTTAGCGAAAATAGCCCCAAAAGGGAATTGATAAAAACCCACCAAAATTAGGTACCGGTGCAAGTGCGCGAGCATATAGTGATCATCGGAGCATAACCATAACACTTAAATACATAATTTGATTAAACATAGATCATAGCGAGTACAGTGAGTAACAGATATGAGTATAGAGAAAAAATATAGAAATTATACAAACGAAAGGAAGGTTAAACAATAATTAATACAAATTATGAAAATAAATTAATTTGAAGGAGAAGTCCTGAACAATTTCTTTCACTTACAACTACTTTAAACTACCTAAGCTACTTAACCTAAATTACCTATAGTCAGGGTGGTGAGCAATCTCATCGATTGGTCACCATCCTGATCGCGACCATGGGCGCCTGACAGCCGCCCACAAGGGTTCATCAGTGCCACCGAGACTCGATCGAGGCTATAAGCGTCGTTCGAGTCGCGGCAGCACTATCATGCTGGCAAGCCCGGCCCCTCCCAAAGACCCCCTACTCTAAGCCTAAACCTACAAACTTAATATCTACCTTAAAACTTGAGAGGATGCTACGTTAGTAGCGCACCGGCCCGGGAGAGCGTATCAACCCTCACCTCTTCTTCAAGCCACCAAAATTCGGTGAACTGCTTTAACGTATCGAACAGAGCCGAAGACTTTCGCCTTGAGCCAAATGGCTTACACTTTTTTATCACTTGAAATCACTTCTCAACACTTTGCTATTGCTCACGCTGCCTCACTCTCAAAGTCGTCTGTCCACCACGAATGCTGAAGAGCGACTGCCCCGATTCATTCATCACGTTCATATGCAATCTGGAATGGGTAAAGATTACGGAACTCTTACTTCGTGGACACCATGACAACCGCGAAGGCTTTCCCCCCAATTTCCCCAAAAATTAAAACGATCATGTAGTTCATCGTTAAACACGTTTTGTACAACCGCATTGCTGGATGTATTCGATCGAATGGCAGAAGCGAGGATTGCCGTATGCTTACATTCCGACCAAGTCGATTCAACCATTATCGATCAAATAGGTACTCGATCAAGAAGTCGCAACTATGTATTGATTGAGTTCAATTTAATTCCAAGAGTTTCATTCATTCAATAGACGAGCTGATTTTCGAAATGGATATGAATAATTTAATCAATTTTACGCGCCATGAAGTTCGCCGGCCCAGTTACTATGTATACACAAATTTAATTTTTAACTTGATTTAATGGTTGCCAATCGGGTAAACGGCAAAGCCATGTTTATTAAATTTATTTTTTAATACTTTATAATAATATTGAAGTGTAAAATAAAATCTATTTATCTATCAACCTATCTAAAGGGTGATTTTTTAGCTGGTTTGGTTTTGGCAACACTGGTTTTGACAGCTGACGTGTGTTTAGTACCTTGTGTCACTGTCAAACAGCTTCAGTTTGGTTTGCAATTTAACCATGGATCGTCTTACATATGAACAACGCTTGCAAATTATTGAATTTTACTATCAAAATTCGTGCTCGGTTCGAAATGTTAATCGCGCGCTGCTTCCATTTTATGATCGGCATTCTCGACCTTCTGAGCAGTCTATTCGGAAGATTGTGACCAAATTTCGCACCAAATTTACTTTGTTGGACATTAAACCACCAACACGTTTACGTACTGTGCGTAGTGAAGAAAATATTGCGGCCGTATCAGCTAGTGTGACAGAAGACCGCGAAATGTCGATTCGGCGCCGTTCCCAGCAGTTAGGCCTTTGTTACAGCACTACGTGGAAAATTTTGCGGAAGGATTTGGGCGTAAAGCCTTTTAAGATACAGATGGTGCAAGAACTAAAGCCAGCCGACCTACCACAACGCCGAATTTTTGGTGAATGGGCTCTTGGAAAGCTGGCCGAGGATCCACTTTTTTATCGAAAAATTGTGTTCAGCGATGAGGCTCATTTTTGGTTGAATGGGTACGTAAATAAGCAAAATTGCCGCATTTGGAGTGAAGATCAGCCAGAAGCATTGCAACAGCTACCAATGCATCCCGAAAAAGCCACTGTTTGGTGCGGTTTATGGGCCGGCGGCATTATTGGGCCATATTTCTTCAAAGATGATGCGAATCGCAGCGTTACTGTCAATGGTGAACGCTACCGAGCGATGATAACAAACTTTTTTTTGCCCGAAATGGAAGTTCTTGACTTGCATGATATGTGGTTTCAACAAGACGGTGCCACATGCCACACAGCACGCGAAACAATGGCGCAATTGCGAGGCGAGTTTGGTGAACAGTTAATTTCACGTTTCGGGCCGGTCAATTGGCCGCCTAGATCGTGCGATTTGACACCATTAGATTATTTTTTGTGGGGGTATGTCAAGGCTAATGTGTATAGGGACAAGCCCGCTTCGATTGACGCACTGGAAGCCAACATCCATGCATTCATTCGTGAGATACCGGCCGATATGTGTGAAAGAGTATGCCAAAATTGGACTCAGCGGATGGGCTACCTGAGACGCAGCCGCGGTCAACATTTGCATGAAATTATCTTTAAACATTAAATTGCAAGGTTCAAACTATCGATTCAAATAAATATTTCATTCATTTTTTCGAATTTTTTGTGTTTTTTTTTAAAAAAAAGTTCTAAGCCTCTTAAAAAATCACACTTTACAATGCTACTACGCTAGATGCCGTTCTCATAGTAGTGGGCTTCGCTCCAGTGACTAGACCTCCCGTTTGAGAAAAATCATAATACTTTTCACCTCTTGTGTTTGAAGGTCGAACGGTTTGTTCCAATTCTTCTTCTCGTTCTACAAGCCTGTGATAGTCAATACGTCATTCGGCCGGTAAGCAACGAAGGGAATAGGTGTTAGCATTACATAATAGTGATTAGCGGGGACCTGCGGTGCAGTGAGCGAACGGGTGCAGGCAATAACAGAGCCAGAAAGATGACTTTAGCCCGTAGCATCGAAAAGCGAACTTGTGTGAGGCTTACCAACTGGTGAATGTGCTTGGCGATGAGTTTCCCCGAATTCCAGTACTGCTCCTTCAAAAAAGATACAGCTGTCTCAGATCACTTTTCAGATGGTGTAATGTTAGCAATCCTCTTTTTGGTGTCATCAGAGATTCCAGATAACTGAATTTTTCTGTCGAAGTCTGTATTTGCGTGGACAGCGAACCGAAACTATTCCCAGACTGGCAACCAGTATGGTTATTTGGATGCTCTACTGATTTGCTTTGAGCTGATAGTGGTGTTAGGAATGAAACAGCATCAGAATTGTCTGCTTGTTATTATTTTCTTTATTTAGGCACAAGATGATACCGCGCTGGTAGCTGACGCACAAAGAATAATCCCGAATGCCAAAAGGGCTGTGCTTTGTATGCAGCTGTGGTGTGTCTGTGCATTGCACAGCCGTCGGTCGCAGGTCCCGCTACAACGGCTCGCAGTTCGTCGGGTAATCGGCTGCTCCTCTTTCCTCGCTCCATCTTTGTGATCGGTGTTATATTGTTGTTGCTGGTTCCGACGAAGGTTTTCGCGCCGCACGAGGATGCCGTTGTTGGGCTGATGATGATGTTGTTGTCCGATTGTTGTTGCTGGTTGCGACGAACGTTTTCGCGCCGCACGAGGATGCCGTTGTTTTCGGCTGATGATGATACTGTTGTGCGATGCGCTGTCACTGGTGCTCTTATGTTTTTGAACAAGTGGTATTCGCGTTACACATCTGACCTGCGAATGGGACTGTATCCTGTTTTTGGCGCAATTTTTACACCAAAATGTGTGAAAATTGTACTTTTCATATAAATAATAATACTCTACAAATATACATGAAATGGCATTATTTTCATTCATAAAATGCCCACTTTTCTGTTGATTTCTTTTGGATCAAAAATAAAAAAAAAAACCTTACCGTTTTTGTTTTTCGTTATTAAACGGAATCTACATGAAAAGATTATAACTAAAAAATTATATTTTAAATCTTATTATTCGTAATCGATTCTCTCATTAAATTCTTCGGTGTTTTTCTGTGGAGATTCCCAGTGAAATGATTGTTCGCCAAAAACAAAAAACGAAAACAAACATAATAATTGTATTAACAAAATTGCGTGGTCATTTTGCCCTTTTTCACTGAACTCAAACTGCCTTGATTTTTTTATGAAAAAATCTTACTTCTAAAAGTAAAATTTGTATTTTCGGAAAGAAAATCAAATTAAGTTAACCTTAAGTTTTCAGTATCAAAATCGCAATTTGTTAACGTTATATTGATTATTTTTTGGAATTAAAGAAGAAAATCTTCTTTTTATGGACTTTTAGTGCGTTGATATTCATGGTGAAATGTAGTTTGAAACTTGTCTTGTCACATTATTGACATTCCCAAAGTTTTTTTCAACCGGAAAGTTTTGCGGAAATTCTCACAAATGGTAGAGATAGTACGATGTAGGAACACTGCCAATTGTCAATAGTTTATAAGGTATACCTCCCGCCAATGAGAATTTTTTTTTTGATACTGCTTCACACGTAGACAGTACAAATAAAGAGTACATCTTAACCAGAGTTTTGGTATTTCTTTGGGTAAACCTTGGATCCGGCGAGCAAGGCCCCGGACTGAGAAAAAGCACATCACAAGAGTAAGCCCAACTAAATTGCGGAACCCAACAAACTTTTTACTGCACAACCGCCGACGCAAAATGTAATCTGAAGTATAAAGTAAAACTCTCTCAATGTCTGAGGAAAAACAGCCGCAAAAATTCAATCAAAATTATCAATCGAAGATCTGGAAATAGAGAGAGAGCTGTTTTATACAGCTGCGCATGAATGGGCTTAGTTTAATCGGGATCGAAGTGCGCTGAATCGAGAACGTTCGGCCATCGAATTGAAGCGGTCAAAGTATTAGCTTGTTCACGATAAAGAATTTCAACGTCTTTGTTTGGCCGCCTTAAATCAACAAAACGTATTTGTGCCTTGCCGTCAGATCATCAATGCAACATCATTCGGAAACATTAACACATTTCACAACAGCAGTAGCGAGAAAAGAATATCATAACGACTAAGTTTGCATAAAACTATTTTGTATTCAATTCTTAATATAATTTCATAATTAATGCCGATTGTTATTTTTTAAATATCATTCACTGTGGACTAACAGTCAGATCTAAAAGCGGTTGAAAATATGTCCGAACCAATCGAGAGTTGACGCGGTCAGCGGTTGCTGATGTTTCCTGTAAAGACGTAGACGACGGAAGACATTTGGCGATATACCACTTAAAGGAACTCATAATAATCAAGAAAAAATCTATTTGATATTTTAGTTTGAGGAATGAACAAAACCTGTCAACGAGTGGCAATATGGAGCCCACACGATTTCTGAAATTTGTTGGTCCACCTAGTGATTGAATGGGAATAATTAACCGTTTACCGTTTCTTCTCCCATGACAAGTGATGGCGGATTCTGGCTGTTAGGAGATATGGACTTGGACTACTACAGACGCCAAACGTAACCCTGGCCATGTGGCATCTTGATAATTTCAGAACGTTGAACGGTGGTGACGACTGACGAGGACCAAATGAAACAATAAAACCGTTTTCCAAACCTGAGGCAACAAATTTGCCCCGTGAACAGCTGATCATTGAGGGAGTGGCCACCCTCCCCCTGGCTGGAAGCGTCAAAAGCTGTTCGCATCTTCGTCGCTGGGCTTTCCTCTTTGTACATTGCGCGGTGCGGCAAGTATTTTTCATCGTATCGATGATGGAACACTTACTGCTATTCTCTGGGATAGACGGCTAAAGAAACTATTTAGATGACTCACCGCAATACTTTCGTTGCCACCAAACACATTCGGCTCTTTCCAAAGCAAGCTGACTTCATAGCAAGAGCCGACTCTTTTAATGCACTGACTAGTCATCTGGGCTATACGGAGAAACAGTTTATTCCCTGGAATACTAAAGGATTGTGCCCAAGGAGCGGAAAAGTTTTGCTCACTGGTATTGCAAACATTGCAGATAAACAATGGCTGAATGACTTTACATTTTTTGAAATCCACCTTATTCGAATGAATTCCTGGGAGTGTCTACCCCCCATCAAATTACTGATCCCTTCCTCAACACAGAGATCCCCGACAACACCGTCGGCCAGTTTTAAACCAAAAAAATATTTAGATCCACTCTATCTTGTACGCTGAGATATCACCTACGTGAAGTTAGCCCGCACTTTTTCTAGAATGAAAAACGTGAAATGCAGTTCGATAGACATTCGTTTGTAGTTGTTTGTAGTGCATTTTTTTTTCGTTTGTTGTTCAACCGTTAGAAAGTTAAAACCATTAGAAAAAAATTTCAGCCCGCACTTTTGGCTTTTTGAAATAAAAATTACCCAGATGCATTCGAAATCGTTTGTAGTTGTTTGTAGTGAAATACTTTTTTCTCAGAAATGTCTTATTTCGGAGATATAAGGATATTGGTAATTGCACCTATAACTCCGAATTTCCTACAGAGAGAAATTATTTGAAATCACTGGTGCATAAATCATATCCTAACTTAAGTAATTTCACATAAAATTTTCCAATTCACTCAAGCGTTACTTAATAAAACGCAATTAAAGTCAAAAAATGCATCCCCCTAGAGTTGCATCCATACATGGACTTCCCAACAACAACAAAACAACGGCAAACACATTTTCGCAAACCATTCATCCGTGTCCATAGATATGAGTCACTTTCACAACAACCAAGCAATGAACCCCGATTTTATCCAAGAACTTTTTCCATTCCTTGGAATAACATTGAAAACTGACCACTTTGACCACTACCATGTCAACTTTCCTCAGGTAACGGAATGGCTTCTGCCAGACTCTGAGCCAGGGAGAGAATGCCATCGTGTATTCACGGATGGCTCCAGAACCGAACAGGGGTCTGGTTCTGGAGTCTTTGTGGAAAGCGAGAACATTAGACTTTACTACGCCTTAGGTAAATATGCGTCTGTCTTCCAAGCGGAGATTTTCGCTATGCTTATGGCCATGCGCTACATTGTGACTAACAGGTGGAGGGGTAGAAGCATATGCGTTTGCAGTGATAGCCAAGCTGCACTAAAAGCGCTGCTTAACCCTCTCACCTCGTCTAAGTTAGTGCTCGAACTCAAGCTTTCTCTGAACCTGGTAGGAAGGCTAAACAAAGTGAATCTTCTTTGGGTCCCGGGTCATACTGGTATCCAGGGAAATGAGATCGCTGATGAGCTTGCCAGGCTGGGTTCTGAAGAAGCTTTTTCAGGACCTGAACCTGCGTTGGGTCTGCCTGTATCTGCGGTTCGGTAATCCATTGATACTTGGGTTTGACGTGAACACGAGCGTCGGTGGCGTGACTGTGCTGGGTGTAGACAGACCAAACGACTGCGTCCGGACATCTGTAAAAAGTCGGCGTCTTTCCTTTTGTCTCTCAGGAGAATCGACTGTAGACTGCTTGTGGGCGTCCTTTCGGGCCACCAAGCTTTCGCCAAACACTTGAATGTATTGGGCTTGAGCGATTTCACCATCTGTCCTGCTTGTGGAGAGGACGATGATACAGCGGAACACTTCCTCTGTAGCTGTCCTGCCTTTGCTCGCATCAGATGGCGGATCTTTGGGGCTGATGTGGTGACTGCCGAATACCTTAGCTCTTCATCACTGAAGCTCCTTCTCATCTTTCTTCGAAAGACGGGAAAACTACGTACAATAATGTAAGGTGTCTGTTTTGGCAGTACAATGGACCAGTAGTTGTGTCTGAGTGCTCCATCGGATAGTAACAACCTCCGACAAAAAAAAAAAAAAAAAAAAAAAAAAAAGACCACTTTTAAACAATTTATAAAAACAAAAACATAGTTATTGCAAAATCTGTCCTCCTGGCTATCTAATACAACTCAAATCTTGTGACTTTATCACAAAAAAGAAAACATCTCTCTCGATCGACGATCGCGACATGACTGATTTGATTGTCCTCATCCACACAAAACCGTCGTTGCCGCATGGAAAAGATACACATTTACCCACCCCAAAGAAAAGGGAAATTTTCTGGGTGTTGCACTTCTCAAATATGCGTTTAGTAATGAAAGCCAGAGTTTTGAGTAACTATTAAAAAGGGTTGAAATGGAATTTCCCTTATACTTTGTGCATGGGCACGCATTACTTCGCACGAACGCAGGTAGACAGGTCGATTTTTAGGTTAGTCTAGAAAAGATGGGTCTCTTTTCTACACACTTAAAATTGACCTGCCTCGCCCGATACGACTTTCATGGAAAGGCCTAAGTGTCCAATTGTCTACCCACAGTTAATAACCCATTTTTTCAAGTGCATAATAGGATATTTTTACGTGTTTTTGCATGAATTTATAATTTTTTCTTTTCTTTTATGACTTGTGTCATACAAGTTTACCACACTATACCTATTATAACTTAAAAAACCTCCTATGAAATTTTTCAAATGCAGGGAAACATCCCAAACTTATATTTATAAAAAGGCAAGTAATAGATTTTTTAGCAACCATTCATTTTTTGTCAGTAAACCAAAATAGTCCTTAAAACACCATTATGGATTCTATTGGCAAAGGAAAACCAATAAGTAAGCAAGCACGAGCGATTATCATCAACGTTATAAAACATAAGATGGAAAAGGCCGAAACACATTTGAGAGGTCAGAGCTGGAAATTTATTGAAGAAACATCCAAAATAACAGGAGTATCTACAGGCTCAATATGGAGGATTTTTAAAGAGTATGAAAGAAGCGGTACAGTCAGCAGTCCAAAAAAAAAAAAGGAACTCACAATCATTATGTCACCGGACTGGACAACTTCGACATCAGCGTAATAAAAAGAATAATTAACAATTTTCATAAAGAAGAAAAAATGATTATTACCCTAAATGCTCTAAATCAATGAATAGCTTCGGATTTGCAGATCAACATGAGCCGATCATCTTTACACAGGGTTTTACAAAATAATGGATACAAATTTAAGAAAACAGAGAACAACCGAAGAATTTTATGCGAACGAACGGATATAAAACTTAAACGCTACGAGTAGAAAGGCTACGCAATTATTTATATAGATGAAAGTTATATTCATAGCTCACATACTCGACCCAATACTTGGGCAGATGGCAGGTTGGAGGGCTTAAAGTCAAACATTTCCAAAGGATCACGTTTGATTATAGCTCATGCTGGTGGAAAAGGAGGATTTGTTAGAAATGGACTACTGCTTTTTAAATCTGGAAGTAAGACTGGTGACTACCATAATGAGATGAACTACGAAAACTTTTCAAAATGGTTAAGGGAACAGGTTCTTTATAACTTAGAAGAACCGTCAGTTATTGCAAAGGACAATGCAACATATCACAATAAAATTGATGGTACTGTCTCCAACTCGTCATCATTAAAGGCTGATATGATTAAATGGCTATCCGAAAACAAAATACCTCACCAACCAGCCAGCTGCAAAGTACAGCTATATGGATTAATAAAACAAAACAAGTCCTTCCGAAAGCTTCAAATTGATGACATCATTAGGAGTGCAGGCCATGAAGTCTTACGATTACCCCCTTATCATCCGGACCTAAATCCTATAGAAAATATATGAGGAATAGTAAAAAGCAGAGTAGCAGCAAGAAATACAACTTTTAAACTGGACGATGTCAAAAATATTGCGGAAGAAGAATTCAACAAAATAACTCCGGAAAATTGGAACTCTGTTTGTGAAAAAGTAATACACACAGAAGATGAATATCACCACGCAGAAATTGTATGGGATAGAATCACTGAAAGAATTATTATACACCCATCAGATGATTCATCTGATGGAGATGACTTTGAAAACGACAAATCGGATTCCGATTAATATTATCTACTATTTATATAACAAATAACTATTTATAACAGTAGCTAACTGCAAATAAAATCCCAAATATTTATTTTTTCAAACAATATCTTTTATTGATACGTATTCATTTTCTTTGCTTTAAATTAGTTTATGTCAATTGTGCTATTTTTCATGATTTCTTCATTTTCTGGATTGAAAAGTTTTACTTCGTGCATACAACTTTTTTCATGAGTTACTACAATAATTAATTGGTGAAACTCGATGACAGTTAAAACACGTTCAATAACAAGATATTTACATTAAAAGAGAAAATATCCCTTAAATAAATTGCTACTGCGCATGTTGGGATCTTTCTTTTACTATGGGACGGACTATACCACTTCCACACTATTTACACATTTAAACCCGCCTTGTGCTGTGAAAACAACGTTGTAACGCAGTAAAAGAAAGTATGGTAGTCGAAATACTGTTAAGTATATTTTTTATTTTTCAACAAATATTAGCTATATATTTTAGTAAACGCATATTTTGTTGTTATTGGTTTTTTATTAGCATACTACACACTTGCATCGACTTTCAAGTACATATTACGCAAATTAATTAAGTCGCAATTAATTTTGTTCTGAAAATTAAGAAAAGTTCGCGAGTTGTGTGTCCTTTTTTTCAATGATCCCTTTACTTACAAACGTTTCATATCGGTCCCAAAAAGGACAAGTGCAACAAGTGGAAAGTTGATACGAACGCAGGAATGCAAATGAAGCTTTATTCTTCCAACACCCCTGTTTCTGGTATAGAACAACAGCTAAGACCGAATCAATATAGATCAACAAAGGGAAATGAAAACGAAGTAGTTTCAAGTCCAAATTACATATGTAGGTGTAGTAAAATGTAAAATTACTAAATAAATATTCCTAAGTAAGAAAAGCATATGAATAACACAAACATGCCACACCTATTTGATCTGTCATACCAACATCAATTTGTTCTACTTACATTTACAACTTTTTCTACAAACAAGTACGACTCTTCTATGTTTGGCCAGTCTAACTGCTCCCAAAAATATTTAATTTGATAAAATAGCGATAAGGTATCTAATGCCGAGGTAGAAAATTTCATCATATTGTTATGTGAATGAAACTCATCCAGTTCAATAGCTTTTTCAATTCTAGTTAATGTTTTTATGACTGATATATTCAGCCAATTTGCCACCGCTGGATAAAAATGTTCGTAAAAGGTATTGTTGACTGAATTATCTGCTGGAAGAAATAAACCAGAACCTGTAAATATTAAATAAAAATAATGTAATAACACTAAGATCGTAAAAATTAATGAAATATATTTTACATACCTAAGTTTGCAAATCGTTTAAATCCTAAGTATAAATCAAAGAGTAACATCCCGCTTTTGAATTCATTTGTACTCGAAACCATTGTGAGTTCCTCATCTAATTTATTTAATTGTTTTAAGTTATTGCAAGCATCAATAATTCTTGGGAAAAATATTGCCTCGACTTGTTCCTGGTATAAACTGTATAATATTACTGCGTATTTTATGTTGCTTCTCCTGTAAGATAAATAAGTAATATTTTAATGAAATTAATTTTAGAAGCAATACTTCTAGTTCTTTTCTTACATAGAAAACAGTTTATCATGGAACTCAATTGCTGTTTTTAAGTCGGATATTATTGATCGCATTATAACTATTAACTCCTCTAAGCCGATTTCACATGTTTTGCTATTGTTTTCACACAATTTGTTTAAAAATTGCAAAGTGCTAAATTTAATTGTTTCCTTCAGAACTGTTCCAGCAGAGAATTTCATACCCTCTTTGGATTTACCAAGCCATCCATAAGCATGCAATGGAAAAAGATCAATATTGTCAGGTATTGCAGCAAGTTCCGCCTTCTTAATAATCTCCAGGGCTGCACTTAAATTTTCATTTCCAAATGTTTCTTCAAATTTTTCGGATCGAATAGATCGCACAATTGCAAAGCAAGATGGCAGTATCCTTTTATATCCAACCCATAATTGATTTGCATAAATACCATTAGTACAATCTGGTATAACATCAGGCATTAATTTTTCTAAAAGCAACTTGAACAACTTCATCGATAGGTAATGTGATTCATGGACTTCGGTATACACTTCCCATTGGCATAGAATGCAATCGATTTCCGAAATATTACTTTGTACACAGTGCCGTTTTATTATGCTTTGTGCTTTAGTACTAAATGTGCCACACCATTTGTAGAAGGAATCAGTTTTTGATCTTAATTCATATAAAAGAAATATTCGAAGAAGACTAAGATGTTCATTGATTGCTACAATTTTGTTTTTTTCCGTTGAGAAGTACAAATGAAGCAAAATTGATCCTCTGTTTTTAGTATTCGAATTTTTTTTGAGGGTATACCAGGACTGTAGGCCTGTTGCTGGAATGAGCTAAAAATGGGATTAAAGTCAGTGAGATCTTGTAAAACTAAAAAGATTATTTAATGCATTATAAGATACCCAACAAATACAATTTTTAAAAATGCAATCTTTTAGCAATTTGTTTTTCCCAATTTTGCTTTAACGCAAGTTTATATGAAAGCATTCAAAATATAAGTGGAAAATACCTTCTAAAACCATATTCTTAGTGAAAAAGCTTTTATATTAACAGATGTCCCTGTTTGTGATCATCTTCAATTAAAAATGTTGCTTTAATTTGGTTTTAATGAGGGCACATACTAAGGCTCGGTTCGGACTCGGTACAAAGTCGTAGATCTCATCCATTCATCCAAAAAAAAGCAGTTCCACAAGCGAACGGTTATTCTTATTAGAAACTATGCCTATGTAAGTTCACAATATAGGTAGACTTAATTTTTATAATGAGCCAACCTTCGCTACTAGGAATAGACGTGAGGTATTAGACATAACTCTGTACAGTAACTCACAAACTCTAACTGTGAGGGAATGGAAGGTCTCCTCTGAGCCATCCTCCTCAGATCACAGGATTATAGAATTTTTAGTAGATGAACTGGCAGTAGTTAGAAGTAAATTCAGAAACGCAAGACTTACCAACTGGGACACCTTTGCCTCAGAGGTCGTGAGGTATGGCCAAAATCTGATAGATCAGGAAATAGGGACACCAGACGAAATCGATGCATTCACAGAGAATTCAAACAAAATTCTAAGCAAGGCTTATGATAAAGCTTGTCCTCTATGGACAATTAAGAAAAGGAATTCTCCATCGTGGTGGTCTAAGGACCTCCTAGAACTCAGAAGGAGAGCCAGATCTCTGTTCAATTTGGCCAAGCGCACCAACTGCGATCAGACTGGGATCTATACAAAGCCGGACAGCGGAAATTCAAAACCGCTGTCACAAGTGCTAAACGTACAGCCTGGCATACATTTTGTAACGAAATAGAAGACACTAGGGAATCAGCCAGACATACTCTAAGTCTGCTTCTATTTACGCACTTCCCGGGTTGTATTCCCAATATAAGGGTCCAGTCTACACCAAGCATCGCAACTACCACTGCATCAATACCAGAGGGTATAATAACTAAGGAAAGATTTAACTGGTCGATTGAGACTTTTTCTCCAATCAAGTCACCTGGGCTTGACGGGATTTTTCCAATCATGCTCCAGAAGGCCAGGCCAATTATTATACCAGCCCTGATGAGACTCTTCACACGCTGCCTAGAATGTGGCCACATTCCTAGGTCATGGCGAGAAGTAAAGGTCGTCTTCATTCCGGAGGCAGGCAAATCCAGCCATACGACTGCTAAGGACTTCAAGCCTATAAGCCTAATATCTTTTGTCCTGAAAACCTTCGAAAAACTCCTGAACGTTTTCATCCGCAGTCGACTTGATGATAGTTTGATCTCAATGGCGCAGCATGCCTATATTAAAGGTAATGTGGTAGAGACGGCGCTGCATGAAGGCACCGACACCATTGAGAAGTCCCTAAAGGACAAGAAATACACACTAGCCGCGTTCCTGGACATTGAAGGTGCATTCAACAATGTTAAGGCATGTGCAGTGAAGAGAGCACTACACAACTCCAACGTTGACCAATCGCTAACCAACGTGATTGAAAGCTTGCTCATTGAAAGGATCATTAACGCAAAACTAGGTGACATTGATCTCAGAGTGACAGCCTCGAGACGTACACCACAAGGAGGAGTAATATCCCCCTTACTCTGGGTTCTTGTTATAAACGAAGTGCTAGTAAAACTCGAAAATAAAGGGATCGAAGTAACTGCTTATGCAGACGACGTAGTAATACTTGCTACAGGCAAATTCCTACCTACCATAAGCGAACTACTACAAAACGCATTACGAACACTTAAAATGTGGGCAAACCAATGCGGTCTTTGAGTCAATCCATAGAAAACTGAACTGGTATTGTTCAGTTACAGAAGAATGATTCCAACCTTCGATCCTCCTACTATTGAGGGTATACCCCTTAGGGTAGCCGAGAGCGCCAAATATCTGGGAATAATCTTAGATAGGAAGCTCAATTGGAAATTAAACGTCAATGAACGAGTTAAAAAAGCTGCAAATGCTTTTTATGCATGCAACCGCATCTTCGGAAAAAGGTGGGGACCAAACCCCAAAATAATTCTATGGATGTACAAGGCTATTGTGCGTCCAATACTCACATACGGATGCTTAGTCTGGTGGCAAGCCACCAACAAAGCGTCGAATCTAAGACTACTGACCAAAATACAAAGACTAGCTTGTATAGGTACAACCAGCGCAATAGGGACAACACCTACTGCTGGCATGGAGGCAATCCTCGACCTGCTACCTCTAGACCTATACATGCAAGAATCTGCAGCCAAAAGCGCCCTCAGGATCAGTCAAACAAAGAGCTGGAGACCCTACAAACCGGGACATGCACAGATTCTGAATAAATACGTGGGAGATGCTGTCACATCTGACTACTTGTCTCCCCACCTTGACTTCGATATACCATTCTCTTGCTATTTTCCCAGCAGGGAGGAATGGAGCACAGATGAACCCACAAAAGGTTAATCGATATCCATCTACACAGATGGATCTAAGATGGACTGTGGAACAGGTGCTGGAATTGTCTCTGAAGAGTTAAATATACACCACTCAATCAGACTAACCGATCACAGTTGTGTCTTTCAGGCGGAGGTTCTGGCAATCGCCGAAGCTGCCCATATGGTGTCAATTTTAGCAATACTGGTTCACCGCTGCCGCGAAGAGCTCAAGGTTCTCTGCTCGCAGCACATCACGCGTCTCTGCTGGGTCCCTGGACACAGGGACAAAACCGGCAATGAGATGGCTGACGAACTGGCAAGAAATGGTTCTGCTATGGATCAAAACCGGGCGATTAATTCAATCGAACACCCACTCTGTAATCTTAGAGCGAGAGTGGAAAACAAAACCCGGATGAAAGCCAACAACAGGTGGAAAGAATTAACTACCTGCGAAATATCACGGAAGCTATGGTCGGAATATAATCCAAGTCGGACTATCAAGCTTATACAGTTTTATAGAACGTCTATGTATAAACTGGTAGGGGCCCTAACGGGTCACAACTTCCAAGATACTACACAATGAAAATGAAACTCAAGAATGACGATATGTGCAGGGCTTGCGGAGACGAGGAGGTACACGAGGACACACCTCACTTCCTCTGTCAATGCCCTAGTCTCTGTCACTTGAGGAATAGAACACTTGGAAGATATTACTTCCATGACATACATGAACCTTCAGATGTCTCTTTATCTATAATCTTTACAGGTTCATAAACACATCAGGATGGCTGGACAACGTCGAGTCACCGAGAGGGAGCAACGCTAACGCCAACAACATCGGCTAACCCCAATAAGGTCATCACAATGGGTCCACATGGACCTAAGTGGGGTGCGGCAGGACTCGCTTTTGCCGTACCCACCCATAAACTTAACCTAACCTATATGCATATATATGTCTTGTTTACTCTTTTTAGTTTATTTTACATTCAGTCGAGTTTTTAGATTTTTGAAATCAATTCTTATTTTTTACTTTTTAGTTTAATATGTAGTCGAAAAGTTAGTAGGTACCAAATAGGTACAGTTTAGACCCAGTTTAACTTAAATGCAAGCAAAACATATTTTCACATGCCTTTTTTATAAAAACATATAAGGTATGTATAACTAGCATACCATATGTATAATAGTATGTCACTGCTTCTAAACTGAATGCCCGTCAGTTATTTTCAACGATTGGTTATTGCAGTAAAATTGCAGATTTAGTTTATTTTGCTGTAAATATAAATATAATTATTTAAACGGAATGAATTTAGAATCTGGTTTTCGAAACACAAATTGGTTATTAGCTCAAAGACTAAATTATGATTTTTAGCTTGTCGTCTCTACTTGATTTTAATGTGAATATTTATTTCCACGCACCTGAGTGCCAAAGATTCAAACTTGCATGTTGCAGTTGTCGGTCTGATTCTACTTCTCCTAATTTTTACTGCAGTGAACTGCAGTGATAAATGTTTTCTGATAGAGAAAGTTAATGAATCTAAATACTTGGGTATCATATAAGATTCAAGATTGAGCTTCACGAATCATGTAGAGGCTTTGAGGACATATTTTCGTTTTTTTTTATCTGAGCTGTATATGTTCAACAAATTACAATATGGAATTACTTGCTGGGGAGGTTCTTATAAAAATAAAATTCAGCCGCTCTTGATAATACAGAAATATATCCTTTTTTTCATTTTAAATTCATTTTTATTCATTTCTTTTTTAAGCTTACATACTAGACAAAAACGATTAAATCTAATTTATAACTAACATTTATCTTATTCTAGCTTACTGGCTCCAAGCGAGCGCTCTAAACTTATCAATATCCTTAAAATTATTGCCTTTCGGCCTTAAATTTATCTATTTCTATGATTTGTTTTGTTTTTTAATTTTCAAGAAACTTTAGAAAACTTGAACTCTTTATTATTTGCTTTACTTAAAACTACTTAAGACTACCTAAGCTACTTAACCTAAATTACCTATAATCAGGGTGGTGAGCAATCAAATCGATTGGTCACCATCCTGATCGCGTCCATGGGCGCCTGACAGCCGCTCACAAGGGTTCATCAGTGTCACCGTGACTCGAGCGAGGCTATAAGCGTCGTTCGAGTCTCGGTAGCACTATCATGTTGGCTAGCCCGGCACCTCCCAAAGACCCCCTACTCTAAGCCTAAACCTACAAACTTAATATCTAGCTTAAAACTAAGGAGGATGCTACGTAAGTAGCGCACCGGCCCGGGAGAGCGTATCCACCCTCACCTGTTCTTCAAGCCACCAAAATTCGGTGTACTGCTTAACCGTATCGACCCTGTCCCGTTCCGCAATTGCGGTGCTAAAACGGAGGAGCTCTTGAGCATTGGCGGCGGACCCGTCGTGGATGAGCCGCTTATCCCTCGCGCCGCGGTGGCTGTGGTACAATACCGGCACACCATCTTTTGTCTGGACTAACCCTTTCATGTCTACATGAAGAAATGCCTCAGGCGGGATAAAGCCAGACCGAAGCGTACTCTCGTGGTACATTAAATTGGGGTAGTAAGCCCCTGAGATCAGGTTATTATCGCTGGCCATCGCCCTTGCGACGTGCCTCCGAATCACCTTAATAAGGAAATTGTCAATCCTATTCAGTCGAGCCCCATTGTATAGGGTCCTGTTGGGATAGTATTTTATGTACTGCGATTCAGGAGTTCTAAACAACCCTAGACAGGCCCTGAGACATTGTCTCTCAAACACCCGAATCTTTTCCATATAGGACGGCGCTATATTGAACCACATGGGACAGCCATAAGCGATGATAGGCCTTATAAGGGCCACGTAGCAAATGACCTTCACCCTGGAATCAAGTTGACTGCTGCGAAACAGTCTCCTTGTCAGAGCGTAGGCCCTCTTAGCCCCAGCAAGACAAGCATCTATATGTTTGTCAAAATACAGATACTGATCGAGCCAGATGCCAAGATACCGGACCACGCTTTTCACCGCCAATGGTCGCCCCTGCTGTCCAATAATTGTTAATTTTCTCCAGTTTTTTCTGGTATCCCCAGAGGCCCCAGCCAATGTAGTTCTGAACAGGATTGTTTCCGATTTTTGGAAATTGATTTTCAACTTCCAATCATCGCAATACCTCTTAATTTGGTCGAAGTCACGCTGCAGAAGGATGTTAATGACCTCGATTTTTGGTCCTGACCTGTACGCCACTAAATCGTCCGCGTACGCTATAGCATGTCTGAGGGAACCCACCAGATCACTTGTGTAAATATTAAACAGGACCGGAGAATTCACTGCTCCCTGTTGTAAGCCGTTTTTAATTTCGAAAACCCTGCTCGAAGTCACGTTGCCAGCTTTGACGACGAACTTCTTTCCCATAAGCATGTCGTAAATCATATAAAGCAAAGGTTTTTGAATGCCCAATCTGGTCAGCTTATAGAAGAGCCCCTCCAACCATACGGTATCGAAGGCCTTCTCAAAGTCGACCAGGCAGGCACCCGTGCATTGTTTCTTACTCTTATTCCACTGAATGTCGGAAACCAGTTTCGACGCGGCATGAATAGTGTCATGCCCCGCTCTGAAGCCAAACTGGTTGTCCGGAATAATCTTATTTCCCTCAACCCATTTCAAAAGAGATCTATTGACGACTTTCTCGAATACCTTGCTAACATTCGGAAGCAAACTAATTGACCGGAGATTAGCAGGGTTCGTCCTATCTTTATCCTTTTTCGGGATAGGGTGTACCACCGCTATTTTCCACTGCTCCGGATAATATGCATTATTCAGCGCATTGTTAAATAGTGTGGCGAAGATATCTATCGCCTCTAACGGCAGGTGTCTTAATACGACGTTTGAGATACCGTCCACTCCCGCCGACTTTTTGTTTTTAAGTGATTCAAAGATGCACCGAAGTTCATCTCTACTCACGAACAGATGCGTATTTTCATCGGCGACTGTGCCGTTTGCACGGTTGTCGTCATTGAACCCGGTAAAACCGTTGTTCTCGGATCGCCAATCTTGAATTTCGGTCCGCAGATAAAAGTGGTTAAGAAAGGCCCTCTCCTCGAGGTCGCGGTTACGGCAAACAGGGTTGTTCACCGTATACACAGTCTCAAAGAAAGCTCCCATCAAATTCACCCTCTCCTGCGGGTCCTCGACCACGAAAAAACCGTCGTTCGAGTCAGCACTTTCCGGGCTTATGCCAGCAGTCAGTAGTGTCTGTCTGTTCTCGTTCGTCCGAGGTATTCGAACACATGAAATGTCGTTATGATCCTTCCGCCTGAACAGTTTATTTATTTGCGGGAACATTTTCGGACTACTGGCTTTTATAGCCCGAATTTTATTGCCCCAATACAAACTTACAGATTTTCTGTAATTTTCTGAGATCAACTGTTTCAAGTTTTTGATCATCGAATTCAGTGTTCTTAACTCGGGATCGTTCCTGTCAGTGAACTGTCTGTGTAGCCGTTTAAGCCTCGAGAGCAGTCTACTTTTATGTCTGTACAGAGCATCGATTGTCGGGTTTCGATACTTTTCAGTTTGTTCTTCGTCCGTGGAACGTCCTACCCGGGGGATAGTCCGCTCCATTGTCTGTTTGATGACGACATCCATTTGCCGTAAATGATTGTCGATCTCATCGTTTGTTAGGTTCCTGTTTGTCGGTGGGTCGATCTCGCATGAGCGTATGTCGCGTTTTAACACTCTGGAGAAGCGCGACCACTGCGCTTTTCGGTAATCGAAAGAACGCACTTGGTCGTACTGCTCCAGCTGCGTCTGCTCGTTCGGGATCCGTAATACGGCGGCAAGTCCGTAGTGATCACTATCGTACTCAACCGTTCGTAAACAGTTCCGCGTGCTTAGTTCAGTGTTCGTCAGTTCCAGTCTTTCGTCAACTAGCGCTATGTCCAAGAAAGAACCGTCTCTAGGGAAAGACGGGATATCCGTCGCGTACAACTCGAGTTTGTACTCAATCATATTATGACGCCACCAGTCGTGAAACTGGTTGCCTCTAGGGTTCGGAATATCATTTCCCCATGCCGCATGTTTAGCATTGAGGTCTCCGCCCAAAAAGTAATAATTATCTTCCGATTGAAGCTCTAAGCAACGAAAAAGCGTCTCGATCTCATTTAAAAATTCAATGCGTCGAGGAGATTCCGGTGCGTAAAGCGACACCACATACATCCGCCTCTGGGTATTGAGGGGAATGCATACGATGCATGCTTCCAACACTTGGAACCTGCGCACGTCTCCGCTATATATGACCTTATGGCGCAAGCCTTTACGTATTAAGATAGCGACACCACCTCCCTGTGTGGAGTTGGGCCGGTCTCTTCTAACTACAAAATAATTTCTATAGCCTAATTTGTGCTTCGGGGATAGCTTAGTTTCGCTAACCAGAAGCACATCTGGCTTTTCGGCTTCCAACAAATTGGAAAGATTGATCCTTCTCTCGATCCGGATTAGTGAATTTACATTCACCGCAAGGATCTTTAAGTTTACCTCATCCAGCGTACCCATCATATTTATGGCGCGGCAGACTCGGCAAACAGCGTCGAATAGATCATGTCTATTCGAGCCGCATGCTCATTTAATTGTTTCTGGAAATTGTCGATCTTTCCGTGCAGTGACAGAAGGATCGATTTCAAATCCAGATCCGCTTCCGGTGTAGGAACCTTCGGCGCGCTTTTTGTGATTGAGCTACCCGGTCCAGATACCATTTGGGCAAAGGACACATTGGGTGCAACAAAATTAGAGAACGAGCGACTCTTTCGACCCTTCTCTTCTTCGGACCTCTGTTTTCGAGCCTGCACATTCTGTTTGACCTGCTGATACTTGGGACATCCCCTGAAATTAGCAGGATGTCCTGAGCTGTTGCAGAGTACACACGAGAGCTGGCCTCGATCTTCTACCCTATCGCTACCTAAAGCACATTCCCCATGTTTGTGGTCCTTGTTGCACTTAACGCACCTGAACTGCATGTGGCAGTTAGCTGCGGCGTGCCCGAACCTCTGGCAGCGCATACATTGAAGTACACGATCTGACCTCTTTAATTTTTCCCAACGTACTGCATGATAGTACAGGAATCTGATCCTTTTCAGACTATCAATTTTGCTGTCGGGGGTTAATTGAACCAAAAAGAATGGTAATTTGCGGCTACCACCCCTGTCCGCAGACGAAGAAAACGGCTTGACCCCCACGAACTTAAGGTCTTCGCACTCGTAATTCTTGAGCTCGTTTTCGAGCTCCTCTATTTTTATATTGGGATCGATACCCTTAAGCAGCACAGTTTGTCGCTTTTCTCCTTTTGGAGTGTACGTGAAGTACTCAGCTTGCGCTTTCTCCAGAGAGGTGCGCAACTTTTTGTGCTCCTCCATATTACTGCACATAATTATATGCTTATTGGCGTTAAGCCTTTTAATATAAAAATCCTTACTTATTAACCTACATAACTTAATGCTATCGCTTATATCTAAGTGACTCACATTTATTGGTGGTACCTTTTGTTTTTTCGCCTGCTGTTCTTGCTGTTGCTGCTGCTGTTGTTGTTGTTGTTGTTGCTGCGGCTGCTGCTGCTGTTGTTGTTGTCTCTGCTGCGGCTGTTGTCTCTGCTGCTGCTGCTGTTGTGGTTGTTGTCTCTGCTGCTGTTGTTGCTGCGGCTGTTGTCTCTGCTGCTGTTGCAGCGGTTGCTGTTTCTGTGTCTGTTTTTGTTGTTGTTGTTGTTGCTGCAGTGGCTGTTTTTGTGCCATCTGCTTCTTCTGCTGCTGTTGTTGCTGCTGCTTAAGCAGTGCTTGGTGTTGTTGCTGCTGCTTAAGCTTTTTTTGTTGGTCCTTCTGTTGTTGCTGCTCATCTTGCAACTGCTTCAGCTTTTGCTGCTGTTGTTGCACTTTTTGCTCGCGCAATTTCTCTCTCTTTTCCAGCAGCTCTTTTATCAGCCGATCTAGCTGGGCCTCCTCGTCTTCCTCATCGTCTTTTTGTTGTTGTTCTTCTTCGGCGTCCAATAATTCTTGAAAGGAATTACCTTCGCCCAAGAATCGGCCCTCGCCCCCTTCTGACTCGTACGAGTAGCTGTGCCCCTCCGAGTCCTCGCCGTCTGTTTCCTGCGCTGATGATGTAGGTCGTGACGTCATGTCCTCGATTGTCTTTGACTTCCTCTTATGTGTGAGGTTTGGAGTTGGCTTTAATTTGCGTCGCCTTTTTTCTGCTTTTGTCACTTCGCGCGACTGTACTGGTACTGCTTTTGTTGTTACTGCTGCGGCACTTGTTGTTGGCAGCTCTATTGTTGTTTTTTCCGCTCCCACTTGTTGTACTTTTTTGACTTCACTGGTCAACGGGGCATCGCGTTGCGGGACCTTTGGCTGGCCCGTGTCCATTTCGTGTTTGCCTTGCGGCACTTTCACTTTTTATTGTTTTTGCACTTTTTAAATGAAAAAAAAAAAAGAAAAAACTTTTCCCCCACTGGGACTCGAACTCTTTGCGCCAAATGGCTTACACTTTTTTCTACACTTGAAATCACTATTTAAAACTTTCAATTGCACACACTGCCTCGCTAACTAAGTCGTCTGATCACCACGGATGCTGAAGAGCGACTGATACAGAAATATATCCTACGAAAATTATGCCGAAAACCTGCTAGGCATCCTTCTTACCCTTTGTTCTGTGACTTGAAAATTCTTCCTGTGCGATATTTGTACTGTTTTCAAATTTTGAAGACTTTATGAAATCTAGTAATCGCAACTTCCGATTGATCTCTAACTATAGTTTACGTTGAAATTTTGCATATTCAGTATCCGTTCCTCAATTCTATACCACTGCTTATCGTACTTTTTATTACATATCGTCTGTACGTCTTTTCAATAAACTTCCTCAGTCGTACAGGTCTATCTCTATACCTGGTATGTTTCTGGCATAGAGTCTGTTCTTTCTGACTATCTGATGTAACTTAAGATATACATTTTTGATGATTTTTATGTTATAAGCTATAATCTTGTTTGATAAAATAAAAATGTAATTTTTTTTTTTTGTTTTTTAAGGGTCACCCACACTATAACTTTTATGCATTAAATTAATATTTTAAGTTTAATGGCATTCAACACTATTTTAATTATAAAAAGTATATTAAATATAGAATGCCAAATGAATTTCATAAATTAATTTAAACTATTGTTCATATTGAATCATTGAATTATATATATAGATATTTATGAAATAAATCTAATCTACTCTAATCTAATCTAATCTAGATACTGGATAAAGGGAAGGATGCTTTTATAACAATTTTGCTTGTTTATATACCCGCCAAGATGATTTTTTTGGCAAAATCGGCATCTTCTCTAAGTCGATTTTCAAAGTAATGTCGCAATATTTCCCAGCGTTGTTCATGCGTATACACAACCATATTCGTTCAGCGGAAGGATAAAACTAATTATCTGTCAAATCAGGCATGAGCTAAGTGCTACCATTCGCGAAATAAGCACTAGTTGCAAAAAAAAAAGTTAGATTAGCATTTTCAAAAAAAAAAAAATTATTTCGCGGAATCTTTACATGGATTAACTTTAATTATAATAATAATAATAATTTCAATTTTGTTTATATAATATATTAGTTTCGGTAGAAACAAGGGGAAGAAGGGAGGAGTTATGTTATTTGATAAACGTTTTTTTCTCTTTCTGAGGGGGAAAGTGTGCTACTGGCAAAAAGCACGTGTTTTTAAACTCCGTTAACTATTAGTAATAAAACGGCCGCCACACCTAACGGTGCACCGGTACTAATTACAAATACAATAGGTTTATTTTAACCATAGAGTCCTAGGACGTTACTATCCAGAACAATTTTTTTCTTAATTTTGAAATTCGACGCTTTTTGTCCCAAACAAAAGTTCTACATTTGTTCGAAAGATACATTTGTTAAATTTCCCGATAGATATGAAAACAATTTTAAAGCGGCTCCCACCTTTTTTGGATTAGGTCTTTACCTCATTTCGACATACAAGATGCCCTAAATACTCTACATTTTTCTGCAAAAAAAAAAAAAAATATTTTTATCTTGTGTTCATTTAACCTCGCACATACCTCAAGCAACTGTGCTTTAAATTGGTCCTCTGTACTACCACTAACAGTTATATATTATAAGGTAAGCGAGTATATTGAAACAATCCCTTACTGGTATATATAGTGTTGATATCTTAAGCAAAGGCTCTAAACCAACCTTTATGATTGGGATACGGGAGGAGGTACTTGATCTCCCTCTTGCCAGTCCATTTATATCTAAATTGGCATGTGTCTGATGAAGGGTGATTTCATAACTGCAAACAAACCATGCAACAAATATGCATTGAACACATTTATGAACGCAAGCGTAGCTGACTGAATGCGATCATCATGCATTGATAAAAGGGAGTTCATAATCGCATATTTAAACAAAGTCATAAATGACAGAATTAAAAACTATTTTGTCAATGACAACTCGTATATCAAATAATTTTAATAAGTCTTAGATACACCACCGCTCAACATGGCTGATAAAAAAATGATATTAGGACTCATTTTAAATCTCTCGGATGGCATAAACTTGGAAAGCATACAAAAAAACTGGTGGAAAGAAATATCCGAAAAAAACGATAAAAAATACTAAAAATTGGAGAGTGATGGCCATAGACACATTCCAAAAAACAGAACCTTTTACAAAAAAATTTATGAATTTCCGTATGTTTGTTTCTTTTCTTAATCCGCTGGTATGAAACCTTTAAATTTTGAAATTTCCAGATAATTTAACTTTTGTCATACGGAAATAAGGGACAAATCGTCTTTATCTCCGTTAAAGGTTTTTCCCAGAGCACCGACTTTTCTTTCGCCCAGATATAAATTCGGCTTCCATTGCTAGAAGCAATAATTTCGTATCATCATCACACCAGATTTTTTGCTCTTGTGCATTCCTATATAATAAAAATTATTAATTTAATGTTTTAAATGCGAAATAATTCGTTATTTGTATGCATCTTGGTGGAAAATTAAATAATTAGCAAAACATTTTATTTACTCCATCTCTTCAGCCATTTTTCAGCTCGGCAACAGAAAAAAAACCCATGCACAATTGACAGCATGATGACAGTCAATTTTCTTTTATGGACGCAGGTGCTGCCAAACTGCTGCAATGATAATGCAGTACTTTTACAATAATGAACGCGGAATTCGCAGGCATGCAGCATTATTTTACAACTATGAACTCTCAACCCCAAGTCGATGGACTGGAATATGTATCGAGAACTTGTCATCTCAAAAGCATAAATGTTTATCTCCCCAACTAAATCCATATGGGACTTTGATGAGGCTGCTAACCAGCTCATCATTTTTTTTGATAACCTCCTACATGGTAGTTGTGTCAGCAAAACCAATTTGAGTAAACGTTAGGGTCCCTGGTAGAATGACCAACTAGCAAAACTCAGAAGGAAGGTTAGAAAACTCTTGAATCGAGCTTAAATAAACAAAATGTGGGACGAATACAGATCCGCTCTCACAAAATATTCAATTTTCAATTCAATTCAATTCAACTTATTCTTTATTCAATATATACATATGAAAAGTGAGTTTACAAAATTATACAAATAATTTTACATTAAAATAATACATATAGAACAGTTAGTGACATCTATATTTAAAAAAAAAAAATAGAGATGATGTCACATTTGGATATATTTAAAATTGAGTGGGGTGTACGAAGGTTTAGAAAAAAAGAAAAAGGTAATAGTATAGATAGTATAGTATAGATTTAAAGAGAAAGAGAAAATTACAGCAATTTTAGAGGGAGAAAAGGCAATTACAAAAAGTTTCTAGGATAGCTTCATAATTTATTACATAAATATAAAATTAAGCAGGTGGGGAATTTTTTTTTTTTTTTTTTTTATGCAGTGTAGCACAACAGGGTCTTAATTTCCTGATGGTTGAAACCAAGGAGCCAAGTTTTGGTTTGTTTTGTAAACATGCGGAAATTTCGTATGGACCGAATTGCCAAAGGTAACAAGTTAAAAAGTTTGCGTGACACAATGGAGTTAAAGTTTCTGTAACTTGTGGTGCGACTAGCAGGTAAACTTACGACAAGATTTGAAAAGCTGCGTAGCCTGCGAAAGTCAGAAATCGGACTTTCCAAATACCCGCCTCTCAAGAAAAACACCTTAAGAACTTTGAAATAAAACAAGTGTTGCAAGGGAAGAATTTTCAACGACCTAAATATGGCCATAGTGTGAGCTAAACGGTGAGAGCTACAAACTTTCCGTATAGCAGATTTTTGTATGACAGTTAATGCTGCAGCTTACTAAAATATGCGCCACCCCAGCTGCAGAGTCCATATTGCAATCTAAATTGGAATAATCCATAATAGACCATTTTCATAGTGTGAGAGAGCAATACTTTCTAAGACGAAAGAAACAACGAGTAGACGAAAGAAGATATTTTTTCAAAATAGAAATGTGCGTGGACCAGTTCAAATTTTTGTCTATAGTAACACCAAGATACTTAAAACTATCAACACTTTCAATTATAAAGCAGGTAGGACTGCAATCCGCGTTTCTATTGAAGGATGGACCAGTTTGGAAACTGCAAACGTTGTTCAACAGAATATGACTTGAACAATCATGGGAATGAAAAACTATATCTGAGTCGGGGAACTCCTCTCCAGCTAAACTGAAATACATCAGTTTAGTTTTGCTGCTCACAGTAAGCCTGTTTTCAGCAAACCAGCACCTTAGTAAAAATACATCATGGTTTAAGTTCGATATGAGATCCAAGGGACTGACTGAACAGCAAGCAATACCAAGGTCATCGGCAAAGGCTTTAGTTTTGCCTAAGAATGGAAGTGAAAATAAGGAATTTATATATATTAGAAATAAGATTGGGCCAAGTACAGAGCCTTGGGGCACTCCCAGGTTATTTGTTTTAGGACTGCTTATATTGCTTCCAACTTTAACTCGTTGAATTCTATTTTTAAGATAGGACGCAAACCAATTGTAGATAAAACCTCTGAATCCGGCCTTATGTAATTTATCGAGGAGAATTAGATGGTCAACCATGTCAAATGCCTTAGTTATGTCGACAAAAAGGCCAGCGCAGAAAAGTTTGTCATCTAAACCCTTATATAATATAGAGCAGAAGTCCAGTAGAGCATCCTCAGTGGAATGGCCAGTCCGAAAACCGAACTGCATGGGACTAAAAAAATTAAAATGATTAAGATAGTGTAGGAAAATCGCCTCAGTCTGCATTTTTATAGTTCGGAAGGAACAAAAAAAGAACATATCCCACACCTTTTCTACCACCAATCAGCTATAATATCCTAGACACCAAACCAATTATTCCAGATCCACACCATTTTTAATAGTTGCTGAATGTGTACAGTGTGGAGGTGTGGCCAACCAATGAGAAACCGTGTTGCGGTGAGAGATTCAAATTTTTTGTTGTACCTTTTTGCATAGTCCCAAAATAGAAAACTCTAGACCAAAAATCACACCACTATCCTGGTACATAGAGTCATGATCGGTACATCAAAATACGGGATAAACGGTTTTGAAAGAGTGGCGTGAGACCGGAGAAAAACAACAAATGATGCGGTATGGTGTTCCGAGCTGCAAAGGAAATCAAAGCCAAGATCGACAGTCAGTCGGATTTGAGTTGTGTACCTCGCAAGGCATCGGTTCGGGAACAGAGTAGATAACGAGTTTTTTTTTTTGTTTTTTTTAAATCGGTGAAACATTAAAGAAAATAAAAATAAGAATCCCAGTACTTTTCTTAAATGCATACGTGGCATACATGTAAGCAAAGTGGACAGTAATACGAGAAAACCACGAACATTGAGAGAAAAAAAATATAAATCAGTTTTTTTTTTAATTTTATTTAACAAAGTGGAATTTGCCTGCCCCCCCTACTACCACCTGGCAGATGGAAATAACCGCGGAATTTTCAAAAGCGCGCGGTGTGATATAAAAGAAATAAAAATAATCAGTCTATTATATGAAATTCAAATGTTCCAACGTGTTGTCTGTTCCCCTTGCCAAGCCATAAACTCACCATTCACCTGTCTCGGGGCAGTGCTCGAAAAGATAAGCTAAAAGTAACCTCCTCAAAAATAAAAAACGAGAACAAATGAGAACGCTTCAACGCCCGAACTACCCCGCACGTCTCCGTTTCGTTTGGCCACCCACTGCACCAGAATAATTGTCATCATCCACACACCTGACCCTTCCGCCCAGCAGAGCCCCTGATCGTACCATGAATTTCGATCTCTACAGGGTATTCACCACCAAGAGCAACCAATAGTGAAAATCCATGCTCTCAGCAACAAAATTTAACCTCCATGGCAACATTGTTACATATTTTTAGTGTTTCGCAACATGTAGAGCCCACCTTTCGCGATATTATAATTATCATCTGCTAATTGTGTAGTACCTAGTTGTGCAATATTCTGCTTGACGAAACTAAGCGACGAAACGATAGACAAAAAAATACCATCGGCAGACAAGCGAAGAAAAAACGAGAGGTATCACAACGATGATTATTTTATTCCTTAGTTGTTTACCGTGCTGTGTCTGTAATCCAAATGAACGAGATTACATAAAATACCTACTCAATACATGATTTGAGAGATTCTAACAACAAAATTAAAAGTAAACGGCAATTAGAAAAGCTTTGAGTAGCGTTAGTAAATTGAGTGACTTTCATCTAACGTAGATTATTATAAGGAAACTATGTTATGTTTGGCAAGTTACGAAATAAGAATAAACGTATGGTGCAAGGATTTAAGAAATTATAACATTATATAACAAATGTAAACAACGTAATTAATATTATTAATCATTCCTAAACATTCCGCCGCCCCTGAACGACGTTTCAGAATACAGGGAGAACTGCTAGCTTGTGGATTGGTCGGGTGGCATTGCCAGCTGCTGTTTTCACAGTGATGACGCGGACAAGGCCATCCTTCCCCGGATGTGTGTCGATAACTCGGCCCATTGCCCATTTCCCAGGTGGTAGGTTACTATCCTTGATCACTACAAGGTCGTTGATCTTTATATTTGGTTGGGTTTGTTGCCAGCGAGGTCGATTTTGAAGCGAAGTTAAATATTCCATTTGCCAGCGTTTCCAATAGCCCTGGACCTTGGACTGTATGCTTTGCCAGCAGGACATGCGATTAAGTGGAATATCTAACATTGGTTCCGGAATGGCTGCGTACGATTCACCTAGAATGAAATGTGCAGGGGTTAATGGGTCTAGGTCATGGTCGGAAATTTGGCATAAGGGGCGCGAGTTAAGAATGGCTTCGATCTGTGATAGCAACGTATAATATTGTTCAAACGTCAGAATGTCTGTCCCGATAACACGGCGAAGATGTTGTTTCACTGACTTCACACCGGCCTCCCACAAACCGCCGAAATGTGGTGCCGAAGGAGGGATGAAGTGCCAGGAAATACCGTCACGCGCAAGCGATTCTGCAACTATGGAGTTGTGGTTGTCAGACAGAATTTGTTGGTGCATTTCTGATAGTTGACGAGCGGCTCCGCGAAAGTTTGTGCCGTTGTCAGAATAGAGATGTGAGGGCTTACCACGACGAGCGGCAAAACGACGGAAAGCAGCGAGAAAAGCGTCAGTTGTTAGGTCGCTAACGAGTTCTAAATGAATAGCTTTTGAAACGAGGCAAACGAAAAGCGAGATGTAGCCTTTAGAAAACACAGATTTCCGACCCGATTTCACTTTCAACACTATAGGTCCAGCATAATCACAACCGCAATGCACGAAAGGCCTGGTTTGTTGTATTCGTTGTGAAGGAAGGTTACCCATAAGCTGTGAGGTTGTAGCCTTTCGCTGGCGAAAGCATTTAATACATGCATGCGTTATCTTCCGAATTAGATTTCGACAGCCGATTATCCAAAATTCTTGGCGGAGCAGAGCAAAAAGAGTGGAGATCCCAGGGTGCAAAAACCGAATGTGCCCGTCCAGAACGATTAGTCTTGTGATAGCATGACCCTTGGGAATGATGATTGGATGCTTTGCATTATATGCGACAGTTGCATGCTGTATTCGTCCTCCAACGCGTAAAATATTCTCACTATCTAGAAAGGGAGATAAGTTGATTAGTTTGCAATGTTTATTGAGACGAAGCGATTTGTTTAGTGAATTGATACAGTCACCGAAATAACGATTTTGAAGCCATCTGATGATACACGTTTTGGCGTCATATATCTCCTGAGGTTGTAGTTGAAGTGACGCAACTGATGAGGTTTTGCGAGATCTGGATATAAACCGATGCATTCGTGCAACTGCTCGGATTAGAATATTCCAGGATGATATGCGTGTTGCCAGTATTTCAAATGGATGTTCATCGTGGCTCACGAGTAACGATTGGGGCGAAAGTTTCCTTGCTTCATCCCAGCAGCTAGGGTCTTCTTCATGATGACCGAGAATCGGCCAACTGTCGGATCGTTGCTGTAACCAAGTAGGGCCCGTCCACCAAATGGGGTGTGAAAGAAGTTGCGACGGGAGTATTCCGCGTGAGGCGCAATCGGCGGGATTGCTTTCAGATCGGACATGAAACCATCTGTCTCGTGGGATTGTATCGAGAATCTCAGACGTGCGATTTCCTACAAAGACGTTCCAACGTCGAGGAGGGGAAGATAGCCACGATAAAACTACTTTCGAGTCCGACCATGCGAAGACACTTGTGAACTTAATACTTAGCGATTTTTGAACGGCAACAAGTAATCTCGCTAGTAGAAGCGCTGCACAGAGTTCTAACCGAGGGATACTTAATTGTTTTAGTGGGGAAACACGTGACTTAGCGGCAAGAATAGTTGTTTTAAATGTACCATTAGGGAGTTCATATCGAGAGTATATCACTGCGGCGTATGCAGATGCCGATGCATCAGAAAACCCATGTATTTGGAAAGAAGAATGTGACAATCCGATTTTTCTAGGTATTTCTATTTTGGAAATCACTGTGAGCTCTTCGCGAAACCGGCACCATTTTATCGCGATTGGAGCAGGGATTTCGTCATCCCAATCGAGTTTGAGGTGCCAGAGTTCTTGAAAGACGATTTTTAATGGTATTACCGACGGAGCGAGGAAGCCGAGGGGGTCGAAAATACGGGCTATGTCCTTGAGAATCTGGCGTTTCGTTATTGGTTCGTTCGAGACAGCGTTTATGCGAAAACTGAAAATGTCGCGCCGGGAGTTCCAATGCAAGCCAAGCACTTTAAACCACGAGTCCGCACTAGTATCTAAAGAGACCGTTTCATTGGACAAGGTGTCTGGGTTGTCTAGAAGTTCGGTGCAGTTGCTTTGCCATTTACTTAAATTCATACCGCACTTAGACAGAAGTTTTATTAGCGATTGTTTTTTGAAAAGAGCGTCCGATAAAGTGTCCCCACCTGAGACAACGTCATCTACATAAAAATCGTTTAAAACTATTTCAGAAGCGATAGGAAATTCTTCCTTATAGTCTGTCGCGAGTTGTTCCAATGCCCTTACCGACAAAAAGGGTGCACACGACGTTCCGTAAGTTACCGTTCGAAGCCAAAAGTGTTGTAAAGGTTCTGATGGGGAATTGCGCCACACTATCCGTTGGAAATCGCAGTCCTTTTCCGCGACAAAGATTTGGCGAAACATTTTGATGATGTCTGCAGTGAAAACGAATTTATGCCGGCGAAATCGTAGACAAACCGAAAAAAGATTGCGTTGAATAGGCGGTCCTACCATTAGGGAATCGTTTAAAGAGTTTCCATTGGTATCCTTGAACGAGCCATCGAAAACGACACGCAACTTAGTCGTTGCGCTGTCTGGTTTAAGGACAGCGTGGTGTGGAAGGTAAAACACATTTGGGTTTCCTATTTCCGCATCTGGAACTCGAGACATATGTCCGAGCTGAAGGTACTCATCAAGGAATTTGGAGTAGCTTTCGAAAAGGGTTTTGTCTCTGCAGAACTTTCTCTCCATAGCTTTAAGGCGCGAAACCGATCCACTGAGAGTATCAGAAAATTGGGGCAAATATTTGAAAGGAAGCTCGACAATGTATTTTCCGTTTGCATCACGGTTGTGGGTTTTAAGAAAGTGCTCCTCAATTTGTTTATTTTCGATAGACGGATTTGAGTTGGCGATTTCTTCAATCGTCCAAAATGATTGTAAGATTGCGTCGATATTTAGACAAGAGTGGTGAGAGACAATGCTCGATCCATTTTCTGACGATAAACTTCCGGCTAAGACCCAACCGAATATAGTTTTTTGAGCAATCGGATAGCCCTGCTTACTGCGAACCACACTTCCCTGTAGAACCTCCCATGCCTTGTCAGCTCCTAAGAGTATGTCAACAGCCTTCGATTCATTAAACGAGGGATCAGCGAGTTTCAGGTTGTTCAGTTGATCCCAATCGTTGACGCTAAACGAGAAGGTTGGCAAATTCGATGTGACGCTCGATAAAATATATGTATCAACCAGGATACTAAAATTATCACAGCGTGACGATATCGTGAGCGAAATGAGGCCTCTGGATCGACCAGCACTGGTGGATCCAATACCGCTTATCGGTATGCGAGCATTTCTTCGCTTGAGTCCAAGTTTTTGGACACAGGACTCAGTCACGAATGAAACCTGCGAGCCTGAATCGATTAGGATGCGGACTTGTTGATATCTGCCGTTGATGTCTAGCACTTTTCCGACAGCTGTCGGAAGTAACGTTTGTGGTATGTGATGCGCGTGGTTTATCGAATGATTATTCACAACGAAGTTTGTTGCTCCCGAAGTTGAAGCGATATTAGCTCCCGAAGTTGAAGCGATATTAGGATCGAACGAATAGTTTTGAATTCCAGTTGGACAAAGCGTATTGTTAGCATATGCATTAGCCGAAGGGTTGAGATTGCTGGTAATGGAAACGTCGTGAACCAAACTATGGTGACGAGAGTTGCAGGTCCTGCAGCGAAATTTAGACTGGCAACGAGCGGAGGAGTGACCAGTACGCAAACAGTTAAAACATATTCTGTTAGATTTCACGAATTCTCTTCTGGACTGCACAGTCATGGCTAAGAAATCCGAACAGTGAGGAAGACTATGCGAGGCATTACATTTGGGACAAGCAATCGACGACGAGGCATGCATACTTCTGGCTGACTGGGTCCTAGGTTTTGTTTCACGAATTGTAACCTTGCAACTTTCCAAGGCCTCACAACGGTTTTCTAGGAAATTAATAAATTTGTTGATAGTGGGATAGTCTTCCAAAACACTTTCTGCAGACCACGCCTGGCGAGTGTCAGGGTCCACCTTATTGAGTAGGATGTAAATAAGCCATGGGTCCCTATTAAGCGAATTAATTGAAGTTAATCCTTTTACGACTTCATCGGCGCCATCTGATATTTTGCGAAGATGGACGACATTCGAATTTGGTGCTGATGGAAGCTCCAAAAATGTTTTTATGTAATCATTAATTACATAGCGGGGCCTATCATAACGTTTTTCCAATCGCTCCCAAGCCTGATCATACGTTGCATCACAAATTGTAATGTCATTGAGAAGCGTAAGAGCTCCATTGCGGAGACATGATTTCAAAAAATGGAATTTTTGGGTTGGAGTCAGATTGGGTTTGTTATGTACCGCGCTTGCGAACATATCTCGGAAAGAAGGCCAGTCCTGGTAATTGCCAGAGAAAGGTTCGATACGGATCGAGGGAAGGAAACTATCCAAGCCTTTGGTCGAACTAGATTTATTCAGCGAATCAATTAAAACCTTCTGTTGATCGGCTAAACGACAGACAACATCCTTATTCCTTTGTTCTTGTTCGCGCTCCCTAATTGCTGATAACAAAACCGATTTCAGTACTAAAAACTTTGATTCCACTTCTTCGAAGTCGGGTATTGGATCGGTGTAACCTTCATCATCGAACTCATAAAACAATTGCTGAGAAGCATTAAACTCTGTCCACAAATCTTCTGCTCTATTTAATTTGACCTCGAGTTCTATCAATGACGTCGAATCTTTGATAGATTCCGCATATGTGGCAAGTTTTGTTAAGGAACCTTTGACGTGACCACGTGTGAGACGAAGTGCGGAAAGAGAAACTTTCGAACTCATTTTCATTTAGATGTTGGGACGAATTACTATATAAGCGTAAGAAATACTTTGGTTGTAATCGCATGCGCACATGCAGAATTAAATTCTTTGTAAACGATGAATTAACGATGAAATCAAGCAAAAAATCCGGCTCGATATGGACCAAAAATATGTGCAATATTCTGCTTGACGAAACTAAGCGACGAAACGATAGACAAAAAAATACCATCGGCAGACAAGCGAAGAAAAAACGAGAGGTATCACAACGATGATTATTTTATTCCTTAGTTGTTTACCGTGCTGTGTCTGTAATCCAAATGAACGAGATTACATAAAATACCTACTCAATACATGATTTGAGAGATTCTAACAACAAAATTAAAAGTAAACGGCAATTAGAAAAGCTTTGAGTAGCGTTAGTAAATTGAGTGACTTTCATCTAACGTAGATTATTATAAGGAAACTATGTTATGTTTGGCAAGTTACGAAATAAGAATAAACGTATGGTGCAAGGATTTAAGAAATTATAACATTATATAACAAATTTAAACAACGTAATTAATATTATTAATCATTCCTAAACACTAGTATTCTCAATTTTCTTGTGGTTGTTATTGCAGGCACCAACTAAGATTGAAAAAAAAAAAAAAAATAGGTAAAAAAAATCCAATTTTCCCTATTGTTGGTTCAGTGGAAAAAAAAAGTGAAATTGTTAATCTGGTTTAGTTCAAATTAAAATTCATCGACATAAAACTTAATAACTTTAAAAAAGGTACAAAGTAGGCCGACCCAAAGGATGCTGTGCACAGGATCAACAGGGACCTTCAATTGTATTGGTACGATACTTCATTCGTACAATTGAGTTTGGGTAAGTGTGATTACACTTTTTTTTTGTATTTTGATTTGAACGGACAAAGAAAAAGAAAACAAAAAAAAAAGGGATATTTCTATGAATTTAGCTAATGAATGTGATAGTTGGTACTTGCAAGATTTGCAATAAGGAGATAGATTGTTTAAGATTTAATTTTTTCTTTCCCTCCTCGTCTTTTTATTTTGGTGGCTCAAGTAATAAATTTCAGTCAGATCGTTAGATTTAATAATTTTTTTTTTTTTTTTTATTGACTTACCAAAAAACGAATAAAAAAGGAAAGTAATTGTCATCATTATTCGGTTTATATTAATTATTATTATATTATATTGTCTTGCCTTTTCAACTATTTTTTTTTCACTTTGTATTTTATTTTAGTACCTTTTATTTTCCCTATTTTTTTTATAGCTTTAAATAAATATTACAATGCTGCATAAACTTTACCAATCGCATTTCACCACTTATTGACGCGACGATTTTTTTTGGGAAGTTTTGTTTGGTTTTCTGCTTTTCCAGTAAGGAAGATGGTATCCGCAGTCAACTTCTTGCTTGTCTGGTAATACGCATGGTAATTATGCACTGCTAATTTTTTTTCGCTTGGATGTGATGTGACCCGATGTGACCTACAGTAGGTATGGATAGAGGGGTCGTTTGACCGCTATTTTCAATTTGGGGTTACTACAAAAAATGGAGTAAGGTAGTAACAATGGTGTACTTCTGTCGGAAGTCGATCTTCTCTGCAGAGTACTTTGGGAGGGTTGAGACATACTCAGGAGGCACTACCATCTATGCTCTCCACCGCGCAGCTCAGAAGACAATGTAATCGAAGATTATCGGGCCCTAAACTAAATTTTATATTCAGTTCGGATAACATCTCCGATACCTTTTTTTTCTCGTTATTCATTATTTTTGGCCTGAAATAACGTAACACCGTCCATTTTCTAGTAGCAAGATCCCCCCCCCCCCCAATCCGACGAGCTAGAACCAGGATTATGCTAGCAGGCCAACCGCTGCATAGAAATATGGACACCCCTTTCATGTCTCTGCCCGGATGGACTGATTGTCCTGTATCCTTTGGTCTTAAGGGTGGATATAGATGTGAGAGGGTTCTATGGGGTTGACCGGTTAAAGGAAGAGAAGGTTGTCTGAAGTTGAGGTCCTTTTCCATGTTCCTTATATTTATGTCAACTATCTCATTTTCTTTGTACCGCCAACTATACCTTCAACACCATCAGAAGGAGGTCAGTTATATGATCGCCTCAACCCCTATAGAAGAGAAATTTCGTTACAGGTGGCGCCCAACGTGGGGCCCGATTTGTTCTATTTTATCTGATCTAAACCAAGCATATACAATATACCTTGTTTCACTCATAGGATTCATTTATCAGCGACCATCTTAAAGCATATCTTAATTTGAGTCAGAATCATTAAAATCTACTAACTTTTTCCCTTTTCTGAGATAACACCAGTTTCTTAAGTCTCGTGATCGCTGTCCGGTAAATCAGGACTCAGTGTCCATGCGTACGCCTGTTGCTTCGATTAGAGATAACAAGATGCGATTCCAAAGTTTCTTTTGTCATGCATATAGGACCGGAATCTGAGTACATTTTTTTTTTCAGATTCGACTGCTGCCTAAGCATGCTCTACTTAGAAATTTTGTAAGACATTCCGATTTAGATGGAATAGTTGGTAAGAACTTCAGTCCGGTAGATCTGTTGTATTTTACCTGTTCTATGCCTGTTTGCTGAATATTCTTATGGCTATTGATTTAAATCACAATTTTTATAAATCTATAAAAATTATATTAGAAATTTAGAAAAGGTGGAATCCATTTATGAGTGAGTTAAAAGTATCTAGGTATGTAAAGGGAATGGGACCGCTTTGACTAGTAAGTTAAGCATGTTTATCTAACTTATGTCTGTTGCAGAGTGGCCTTCGTTCCCATTCTTAGCAGTCCTGCTATAAACGGAGATATCTGTCAAGTGATGTACCATGTACCCCTATGATACTTACAGCAAACGCGTGTTTTGTTTTACAACATTTATTTTTGCGGTTCTTTTTCTTACAAAGTTATCGCGTTTTTATTTTTTTCTTGTCTAACCTACTGTAGGTTACAATTCCTAAGGTCACTATAACACATCCAAGATACCTACCTATACGTTTTTGTTTTTTTTTGAAAATATTAGAAGTTAACTAAGACTTATTTTGAAGGTTTGAAGAGTTGTAGAAGATATTGAATCGTTTGTATGAATTGTAAGATACACAATTAAATTTTTTTATTTTCTTTCATATTACATTTTTGTTTGCAATCCGTTAACGTCATTTACCATGACAGGACGAGGTCGTCCAGTAAGAAAATTCAGTTCGTACAATCTACGTTCGAATAATAATCAAAGTAGACGATATTCATTAACTAGCAATATGTCAGTTAATCCCCGTAGCTCAGCTGAAGCTGATATTTATATTTCTAATGCTGAAGCATCCGGTTCTAATGATACAGCAGGACCATCCGGTACTCGCAGTATGGTAGAACCTTCCGTTCGCAATAATATTGGTAGACCTTCTGCTATCAACGACATAGCCGACAATGTGATTGCACCAGACCTTAATGTGTCGCAGGTTCCTGAGGAACCACCAGCCAATACCAGTGGCAGAAATTTAAACGTTTCGAATACAGGTTCCAGCGACGGAGAACAATTCGAACAATATGTTAACGAAGTGGTAACGGCTTCCGTTGGATTACGGCGGACCGATGACTTGCGATTTTTCCGCGAAGAGCTCGACAAACATCGCGTTGCTCTACAGCAGGAAGTCACGGCCATAGTAAGAGAAACACTGTATAGCAGAGTCACAACCCCTCCGACACAAGCCGCAGTGGGGTTAGGATTAGCAAATCAACCAACTCCCCATGTTGAATATGTCAATAACAGGCAGTCAGAGCAAGTTGGTAACTCAGCGGCTGCGATTCCTCCGCTTATCGAGAATGCAAGTATTGAACCAAGGGTTCATCCAGTGAACGTGGCACGTAGCTCGAATGTGGATAATTTTCTGTCCCAATTGGGAAATATGAACCTGAATGATCCACCCCCTCGACAGCAGGTTAATAGTATGCACTCCCCCTCCTCATCGAATTCATCAGGCAGGTTTCCGAACTATCATAAATGGGGAATACAATTCGACAACAAAAAATGTCTGTCGATGATTTCTTGTTCCGACTGGAAAGAGTAAAAGCAAGTTATAACGTTACTTGGGACGATATTGTACTCAACTTTCACCACTTTGTCAGCGGCCCAGTAGAAGCATGGTTCTGGATGTTCCTAAAAAGCAACCCATCAGCAACCTGGTTCACACTTCGCCTTGCGCTGATTGAACAATATCGAAGCCTTGAAACGGACACTGAACTCTCCAGGAAAATGTCAGACCGTAGGCAATTGCCAAACGAAAGTTTTGATGACTTTTACTCCGACTTAATTCAGTTGAATTCAAAATTACGGGTTCCTAAACCGAATAGAGAACTAATCGAACTTATAAAGCAGAATGTTCGACGAAGGATCGGAGAGCTGCTTATAACATTTAGTACTCACAGTATTCCCGAAATGGTATATGTGTGCAGAACAATAGAAAAATATCTTAATGATCATGAGCAACCTCGAGCTAGATTTCAACCAGCACCTCATCCATCATTTCGTAGAAATGTTAGTGAGATAGAAACTCCGGAAGAACAGCCCTCATCTTCCATGCAGGCTCAGGTTGAGGCAGTGGCGTTTCGGCGCCGTGAAGCTACCAGACTAGTATGCTGGAATTGCAAGGTTACTGGTCATACCTTTTACGATTGTCCAGATCCCCGACGTCTATTATTTTGTTTTAAATGTGGACGGGAAAATACGACAACACCCAATTGCGTAAACTGTTCGGGAAACTTCTCACGGAACAGTCCTCAAACCGGGGAGAATTGTTCAGAATGAGTGAACCCGGACACGTAGACAATTTAAACGTTATCAAACAACAAATACCACAAATTACCCTGCTGAAACGACCACCAGATTTACCAATTCCAGATCCAAATCCCCCTAACACTGTGCAAGTTCAACCAAGAAAATCCTTACACCAGCGTCAGATTGAATATTACAATGCCAGGAAGAGGATTTTTGCATGTCGCCCGCCATCGGTAAAGATAATTCAACTTCGAAAAAAATGTAAAGAAAAGAAAACTCGCTTTCGGGCAATTGCGGCAACAACCTTGGTGGATGCGTCAGATGACCCTCGTCCTTACGTATCTGTCAACATTTTTGAGAGAACTTGGCTCGGCTTACTCGACAGCGGCGCTTGCATAAGCTGCCTTGGAAATGGATCTATCGAATTCCTGCGAGACAATAATATTTCATTTAAGCCTTTTTCATCTACAGTTACAACAGCTGGTGGTGAAAATCAATCCGTAGTTGGAATGATCACGGCCAAAGTATCGTTCAAAAATCAAACCGAGAGTATAGATTTCTTCTTAGTACCATCCCTAACACAGCAGTTGTACTTAGGCGTAGATTTCTGGAAGAAATTCCGAATAGCTCCAGAAATAATAGCCGATATTAGTTATATGTCAGAATCTTCGAAATCTGATATTCTATCGAATGCCCGGGTGTTGTCAGTGGACGAGTCCAAGAAACTCAAAGAGACGATAAGTCTGTTTCCTTCGTTTTCTACAATGGGACTTGGAAGTACAGGCTAAGAGGAACATACCATCGATACTGGGGACGCTGCGCCGATAAAACAGCGTCATTATCCCGTATCTCCGGCGGTACAAACTCTCATGTATGCGGAATTGGATCGCATGCTCGGTATGGGGATCATCGAAGAGAGTTCTAGTGCATGGAGCTCGCCAGTTGTACTTGTGCGAAAACCAGGGAAAAATCGCCTATGCCTAGACTCTCGGAAAGTGAACCAAGTCACCAAGAAAGATGCTTATCCGCTTCCGCATATAGAGGGGCTGCTTGGGCGACTGTCAGATACACACTATATTTCCGGTGTGGATTTGAAAGACGCCTTCTGGCAGATACCGCTGGAGCAAAAATCTAGGGAGAAGACAGCTTTCACCGTCCCCGGTAGACCATTGTACCAATTTAGGGTAATGCCATTCGGCCTGTGCAATGCGCCACAACGCATGTGCAGGCTGATGGATAAGGTGGTACCCCATGAGTTGAAGGACCAAGTTTTTGTCTACCTGGACGATCTGCTGATCATATCAAGGACGTTCGAAGAGCACATTCGAATCCTAAATATTGTCGCTAAACGGTTGTCAGATGCTGGATTAACAATCAATGTCGAAAAATCTAAATTTTGTTATAAAGAACTCCAGTATTTAGGATTTATTGTAGGGGAAGGATGCCTTAAGGCAGATCCGGCAAAAATAGCTGCTATTGAGAAATTTCCGGTACCGAAAACTCCACGCCAAGTGAGAAGATTTTTGGGAATGGCTGGTTGGTACAGGAGATTTGTTCAAGACTTTTCATCCCTCGCTACTCCCATATCGAACACTTTAAAAAAAGGGGTGAAATTCACTTTTAACGCTGAAGCTATTGAGTCCTTTAATGTTATAAAATCGAAGTTGACCTCCGCACCAATTCTCGTAAACCCTGACTTCAACAAAGAATTCAAAATTCTCTGTGATGCGTCCGCAACAGGCATCGGTTGTGTTCTTTGTCAGGAAGACGAGAGCGGAGTCGAACACCCAATCTACTTTTATTCCCAGAAACTCAATGCAGCTCAACAAAACTACACTGTTACTGAGCGTGAGTGCCTAGCTGCTGTTAAAGGAATACAGAAATTTCGGCCATATATCGAGGGTCACAAATTTAAAGTAATTACCGACCACGCCAGCTTGAAGTGGTTGATGAGTTTGAGGGACCCTACAGGCAGATTAGCGCGTTGGAGTTTGAAACTGCAGGGATTCACTTTCGACGTCGAACATCGTAAAGGAGCACTTAATGTTGTACCGGATGCTCTTTCGCGAGTGCATGAGGTAGATGCTTTGAGCCTGGAATGTTCGACGTCGAAAGATCCCACCGACGTACTTCATATTGATCTGGGTGATCCGAGCTTTAAGTCGGAGGAGTACCTAAAGATCGTTGAGCACGTCGGAAAGAATAAAAATCAGCTACCTGACCTTCGAATCTCGGATGATTTCGTGTATAAGAAGGTCAAACACAGTACAGGAAACCCGATTCAAGATGACTTGACTTGGAAATTGTGGATACCAAACGCGCTGACCGGCCGACTGATCGCTCTGGCTCATTGTCCACCTAGAGCTTCACACGGCGGTGTTACAAAAACTCTTTATAGGCTTCGTAATCAATGTTTTTGGCCCAATATGGCCGCTCAGGTGAAGGACTTTATAAGCAACTGCGACGTGTGTAAGACAACAAAAGCTCCTAATACCGTCTTAAGGACTGAAATGGGCAAAGCCTTTATTGTTGACCGTCCGTTTCAACACCTGTATATAGATTTCCTAGGACCATATCCTCGTTCTAAGACCGGAAATACTCAGATTGCTATTGTCCTTGATCAATTAACAAAATTTGTTTTTGTAAAGCCCCTCAGAAGAGCTACTTCAGAGACTATTTTAAAATTCCTTCGTGATGAAATCTTTTTTGTATTTGGAGTTCCTGAAAGTATACTCTCCGACAACGGAACACAGTTTGTTAGTCGTGATTTTACAAATATGGTCGAAGTCTTTGGAATAAAACACTATCGAACCGCAGTATACTCGCCGCAGGCCAACGCCAGTGAGCGCGTAAACAGATCTATATTGGCTGCAATACGATCGTATATAAACCCCAAGCAAACTAATTGGGATTCAAACCTTCCTTCGATTGCTTGCGCTTTGCGAACAACGGTTCACTCAGCCATCGGCTTATCGCCCTATGAAGCTCTTTTTGGGCAAAGAATGATTGAGCATGGAGACGACTATAAGGTTTTGAAGGAACTCAACAGTTTGAATAACTCGGAACTAGATTGGATTCCTAAAGCAGCAAAAATGAATATCCTGCACTCATATCTGAAAACGTCATTGGCGCAGGCGCACGACACATATGAAAAGGTATATAACACCAGAAGTAGACACATTTCATTTCAGGTAGGGGAAGACATCTACAAACGAAACTTCATACTAAGCGACGCTTCTAAGCATCTAAATGCCAAACTTTGCCCAAAGTTCATTAAAGTCAAGGTCAGTAAGATAATCGGTAACAATCTATATCAAGTGGTGGATGCGAAAGGTAACAAAACAGTAACCCATTCGAAAGATTTAAAACGATAGTTGTCATGCGCTCTCCATCAATTTGTTTACAGAGCATATCTACATAGTTCGATTTTTTGTTCTTATCCTATTTCCTCGGTTGCCCTTGGAAATATGATAAGCTTTGTAGGAAAATCGCCTCAGTCTGCATTTTTATAGTTCGGAAGGAACAAAAAAAGAACATATCCCACACCTTTTCTACCACCAATCAGCTATAATATCCTAGACACCAAACCAATTATTCCAGATCCACACCATTTTTAATAGTTGCTGAATGTGTACAGTGTGGAGGTGTGGCCAACCAATGAGAAACCGTGTTGCGGTGAGAGATTCAAATTTTTTGTTGTACCTTTTTGCATAGTCCCAAAATAGAAAACTCTAGACCAAAAATCACACCACTATCCTGGTACATAGAGTCATGATCGGTACATCAAAATACGGGATAAACGGTTTTGAAAGAGTGGCGTGAGACCGGAGAAAAACAACAAATGATGCGGTATGGTGTTCCGAGCTGCAAAGGAAATCAAAGCCAAGATCGACAGTCAGTCGGATTTGAGTTGTGTACCTCGCAAGGCATCGGTTCGGGAACAGAGTAGATAACGAGTTTTTTTTTTTGTTTTTTTTAAATCGGTGAAACATTAAAGAAAATAAAAATAAGAATCCCAGTACTTTTCTTAAATGCATACGTGGCATACATGTAAGCAAAGTGGACAGTAATACGAGAAAACCACGAACATTGAGAGAAAAAAAATATAAATCAGTTTTTTTTTTAATTTTATTTAACAAAGTGGAATTTGCCTGCCCCCCCTACTACCACCTGGCAGATGGAAATAACCGCGGAATTTTCAAAAGCGCGCGGTGTGATATAAAAGAAATAAAAATAATCAGTCTATTATATGAAATTCAAATGTTCCAACGTGTTGTCTGTTCCCCTTGCCAAGCCATAAACTCACCATTCACCTGTCTCGGGGCAGTGCTCGAAAAGATAAGCTAAAAGTAACCTCCTCAAAAATAAAAAACGAGAACAAATGAGAACGCTTCAACGCCCGAACTACCCCGCACGTCTCCGTTTCGTTTGGCCACCCACTGCACCAGAATAATTGTCATCATCCACACACCTGACCCTTCCGCCCAGCAGAGCCCCTGATCGTACCATGAATTTCGATCTCTACAGGGTATTCACCACCAAGAGCAACCAATAGTGAAAATCCATGCTCTCAGCAACAAAATTTAACCTCCATGGCAACATTGTTACATATTTTTAGTGTTTCGCAACATGTAGAGCCCACCTTTCGCGATATTATAATTATCATCTGCTAATTGTGTAGTACCTAGTATTCTCAATTTTCTTGTGGTTGTTATTGCAGGCACCAACTAAGATTGAAAAAAAAAAAAAAAAATAGGTAATAAAAATCCAATTTTCCCTATTGTTGGTTCAGTGGAAAAAAAAGTGAAATTGTTAATCTGGTTTAGTTCAAATTAAAATTCATCGACATAAAACTTAATAACTTTAAAAAAGGTACAAAGTAGGCCGACCCAAAGGATGCTGTGCACAGGATCAACAGGGACCTTCAATTGTATTGGTACGATACTGCATTCGTACAATTGAGTTTGGGTAAGTGTGATTACACTTTTTTTTTGTATTTTGATTTGAACGGACAAAGAAAAAGAAAACAAAAAAAAAAGGGATATTTCTATGAATTTAGCTAATGAATGTGATAGTTGGTACTTGCAAGATTTGCAATAAGGAGATAGATTGTTTAAGATTTAATTTTTTCTTTCCCTCCTCGTCTTTTTATTTTGGTGGCTCAAGTAATAAATTTCAGTCAGATCGTTAGATTTAATAATTTTTTTTTTTTTTTTATTGACTTACCAAAAAACGAATAAAAAAGGAAAGTAATTGTCATCATTATTCGGTTTATATTAATTATTATTATATTATATTGTCTTGCCTTTTCAACTATTTTTTTTTCACTTTGTATTTTATTTTAGTACCTTTTATTTTCCCTATTTTTTTTATAGCTTTAAATAAATATTACAATGCTGCATAAACTTTACCAATCGCATTTCACCACTTATTGACGCGACGATTTTTTTTGGGAAGTTTTGTTTGGTTTTCTGCTTTTCCAGTAAGGAAGATGGTATCCGCAGTCAACTTCTTGCTTGTCTGGTAATACGCATGGTAATTATGCACTGCTAATTTTTTTTCGCTTGGATGTGATGTGACCCGATGTGACCTACAGTAGGTATGGATAGAGGGGTCGTTTGACCGCTATTTTCAATTTGGGGTTACTACAAAAAATGGAGTAAGGTAGTAACAATGGTGTACTTCTGTCGGAAGTCGATCTTCTCTGCAGAGTACTTTGGGAGGGTTGAGACATACTCAGGAGGCACTACCATCTATGCTCTCCACCGCGCAGCTCAGAAGACAATGTAATCGAACATTATCGGGCCCTAAACTAAATTTTATATTCAGTTCGGATAACATCTCCGATACCTTTTTTTTTCTCGTTATTCATTATTTTTGGCCTGAAATAACGTAACACCGTCCATTTTCTAGTAGCAAGATCCCCCCCCCCCCCCCAATCCGACGAGCTAGAACCAGGATTATGCTAGCAGGCCAACCGCTGCATAGAAATATGGACACCACCCCTTTCATGTCTCTGCCCGGATGGACTGATTGTCCTGTATCCTTTGGTCTTAAGGGTGGATATAGATGTGAGAGGGTTCTATGGGGTTGACCGGTTAAAGGAAGAGAAGGTTGTCTGAAGTTGAGGTCCTTTTCCATGTTCCTTATATTTATGTCAACTATCTCATTTTCTTTGTACCGCCAACTATACCTTCAACACCATCAGAAGGAGGTCAGTTATATGATCGCCTCAACCCCTATAGAAGAGAAATTTCGTTACAATAGGCTAAAACTCTCGTTTTAACTACTTTTTCAAAAACTTTGGAAATAGAAGATAACAAAGAAATTGGTCTATAATTGGATGTGTCAGTCTTATTACCCTTTTTGAATAATGGAACTACTATGGCACATTTCAGTTCAGAGGGAAAAGTTCCAGACATTATGCTGAAATTAAACAGGTAAGACAAAATATCTACTAAATTGAGACCAATATTCTTTAAAACCAGATTCGAGATCCCATCATTACCACAGGAGGTAGAGTTAGGTAGCGAGTTAATAGTTTTTGCAATTCAAATCCTGTAATAGGCTCAAAAGCGAAGCTGCTTCTGTTTCCATCACATAAAGTAACAGGCTTGGTGCAACAATTACAAAAAGCTTTACTACCCGAAAAAGAGGAGTCACCAATGGAAGCGAAGTCATTACTAAATTCGTTGGCTATTTCTAATGGATTTGAAATGTCAGTACCACCTTTTGTAAGTACGATAGGATCAGTGTTAGTGTAAACTTTTCGACTATTAATACTGTTAACGACTTGCCACCCCTTCTTAAGATCTCCATTTGCCGTAAGTATTTTGGAATGGTAATACCTATCCGGCGCACTAATCACTTCCTTATTCACTTTTTTGCAAAACTTTCTGAAGCGTCTTTTTAAGCTGTTATTCATTGGATGCTTCCAACATTTTTTCCTCAGTTTGTGTTTAGTATTAATTTTTTTGATAAGTGAGCGAGTTATCCAAGGTTTAAGGCGATACTCTGACTTTTTCCGTAATAAAGTAAAAGTAGAAGAACCAATGTAATTTTGTAAAATTTTAAGAAAAATATCATATGCTATAGAAGCATTTCGAGCAGCATAAACACTGTCCCAACTTTCAAAAAGGAGCTTATCGTTTAGTTCGAGAAAATTTAATTTATTAAAACAGGTTGTTAAAGAAACGTATGGCTTTCTGCATTTTATGTTATTAAAAAAGATTCCCGTCATACAATGGTCAGTTATATTAAGATCCATGTTGATTCCAAAAAAATGATCCACTGCTAGATTCTCAAGACGAGCAAAAATATGGTCAAGGCAGGAGCCTGCAGATGGCCTGGTAGGTTCTTCAATTATGGGAAAAAGTCCATATTCAGCCATGTGAAAGGTAAGAATCAGAAACTGATTTAGACGCCAAAATATCTATATTCAAGTCACCTAAAATGACCAGATTTCCAGATCGTTCGTTAGCCAAAAGGATAGAAAATTCATCTAAAAAACACATAGGTGTTGAAGAATGGCGTCTATATACACAGACAAAAGTAAAAAGTTCGTTATGGATATTGCAAGATACTGTGATGACATCCGCGCTACCTAGCTTAAAAACTTTAATAACAGGCTCATATAAATTAGAAACAAAAACTCCCACTCCACCGGCAGCATACGTATCATTAGGATTTGGAAAAAAGTTATAATTAAGAATATGATAATCATCAACTTCGCACGAATAAATCCAAATTTCAGAGACAAAAACTATTTCTGGCAGGTTTACAAAAGGTTCAAGATGTCCAATCAGTAAATCAAAGTTACGACGCAGACTACGAATATTTTGATGTAAAACGAAAAAAGAATTGCCACCTGATTTACAACTAAAAATTCTATCGGAATTATATCTAATGGTTCTTAACGAGAGATTGTCGTGCACAAGATCTGATAAATCATTCATATCGTTGCCATCGAAGAGCAGCTAAATCATCAAAAGATCTTATGACAACAATCTCACTATTATCAAATTTTCTCAATAAAATATGAGAATTTCTGAACCACACATATTTGAATTTATTCTCTTTTTTACATCTTTTTGCTGCCATAAATAAAGCCTTAGAATATTTAGTTAAGATATCATTAGTAAAAATATTTGAGTTACTACCAATGGTAAAGAGCGATGAGTTCAGCTTCCTCCTTGCATTTTTTTTGCTTTCCATCACTTTCCGCTTGACATTGTGCGAAGAGAACAGAACGCAAAAATTATTACCGTGCTCATTAGATGTAGCGGTTGCACTCGTATGTTTAGCATTGTTTGTTTGCTTAACGTACCTAACATTTCTGTATATATCATCAGTCGAAAAAGATATATTTAATGCCTTTTCAAAGATCACGTTAACTTTCTCTCTTGCATTTGAATTATTTAAGTCGGGAACACCAACAATTTCAACAAAATTTTCCAGTAGCTTCTGCTCTCTCCAGTTCACCCTGCCCTGCAAATTCGCCACCTTCATACGCAATGCTTGGTTTTCCTCTTTTAGCTGCTGGAATGTGCTGAGAAAATCACTGTTGATTTTTTTCAATTCGAGGATTTCAGTGTAAAGCAGTTGCAGTGTTAATGAACTTTCGGTCAAAGTAGAGAGAACCGTTGACATACTGACGCTCGCTGTGCCAAGTGCAGATTCTGCTTCGCATTGAGACGAAAGTGATGCAAGATTTGCATGGGCAGCCGGATTCTTAGGAGTTGTTGTTATTTTGGGAGGTACTTCTACACGATGAGAAGAATCAGATGTTGTTTTGACTGAAACTGATGTTGTCTTAGATGTTGTTAATTTTTATTGGTTTTTCAAAGGTTGCCCCCTTTGTTGCGAGACGGGAATTACAGGTAATGACTGTTAAAGAGATTAGCGACGCAAAACAGAACACTTGTCGCAGCGATGAGAAAGATTATTGGTTATTAAATAATCCAAATCTGCCGGTTGAATATTAGCACACGAACCGTGGAACAGACTTTTACAATCACTGTATTTTTGTTGCATCGCTGCGATTTATTTTGTCATTGCAAACCAGGCAATTCATGTTGTTAAAAAGAAAATTTTTACTTTGACTTGGAAGTATAGAGAAAACAGAAATTAAAGCTTCGCACCCCACGACACTTTAGGAAACACGTCTGTTCTTTACCACAGACGACGTCTGTTACAACAGAAAATGCTGCGAAGACATGCGAAACAATCAAAACGTTACTTCAGGTTCATTTCCCGGGTTAAACCATCATTTCGTGAATCACACGAAAACTCATAAGACATTGATCCCAGGTTTTCTGCTTTTAGACGAGTAAACAGCTTATCGGGCAAAATTTTCATTCCAGATAAAGTTAGGTGGGCAGTTTGCTCCATCCAAGCTTTTAAAGCCCCTGATAGTTACGGCGTTTTCCAGCCCTTTTTCAGAGGGTTATTGCATACGAAGTTAACGTAATTTTTATTCCTTAAAATGGCAACAAGCCAAGCGAACCACCTAAAACAAAATCATATAGATCTATCAGTCTAAAATCCTTTGTTCTCAAAACTATGGAAAGATGAATGTAATGATGTTCATATCAGGGGTCAGTTAGTAATATTCTACCCTCTACACTCAAGTCAGTTTGCGTAGAGAAAGGGCAAGTCCGCTGAGGGTGCTCTTCAATATCTCGTCAAAAAGGTATAAGACTACTATCGCCATAAGGGAATGGCCCTGGGTGCATTCTTAGATGTTAAGGATGCTTTCGGCAATACCGGATACGACTCGATTGCTGGGGCAATCAGTTGTAAAGGTATCGAATACTCGACAAACCGATGGATCCGAGCCATGCTGGAAAGTCGAGTAATAACATCCTAGTCAGGGGGGGAGTGGTTGTGTCGGTGACAGCAGTCAAGGGCTTCTCCCAATTGGGCGTGCTTTCCCCGTTGTTGTGGTCACTCCTCATAGATAGCCTATTAGTCAGTCTACATAATCTAGGCAATGACGCCATCGGATATGCCGATGATTTGACGATTATCATTAGTGGGAAGAATTGCGCTACCGCTAATAGTAGAATGAAGAATACTCCACTAGATGTTTTAGAATTGTGTACTACGGAAGATCCATCTATCAACCCTAGTAAAACTATTTAGTATCATTTACCAGAAGTAAAATATCTCGGAATCATCCTTGATATGAAACTAAACTGGAATTTAAACATCAAGTCCACCACAGAGCATGCATTAAGACAGCTGCTATAGATGCGCCATTAAACTGAAGCTGGAATATAGGTTTAAGTCAGTTGAACATGTTGGACACTTGATAATACTTAACCTAATTCCAAACTTGGAATTGTTCCGGTTAGGTTAGAGGTTACAGTTTCGGGAAATTATTCGAGGTAGAATTACTTGACCGCGCTAGTTGGATTTCCGACACTGCACCCAAAAAGCATAGTCTGGTACGCCGATGGATCAAAAATGGATGCCGAAATTGGAGCTGGTGTCTTTGGCCCCAATACCAAAGATACGCATAGGAATGTGTCACACGCTTTTTCAAGCGAAAAAGTATTAAATGCAAAAATCCTAGCCAAATACAAAAAGGTAAAACTTGGCTAGGTACCGGGTCATCAAGCAAGCGACGAATATGCAGACAAACGAGCTAGGGCTGGTTCCCTATTAATGAATGAGAAAAGCAACTTCGTCTTGAACACTGGGAAAATCTCCCTGGTCTAAGACAATCGATTAATTAAGCCTTACTCCCACAAGCAAAACCTTAGGTTCAGGATAATATAGGGAAGCTAGTAGGCTTCCTCACAGGACATTGTGGCCTTAACAAAATGAACCTTTATCCGGAAACAGAATGTAGATTCTGTCTGGAGTATGTGGAATCCTCTGAATACATACTTTGTGAATGCCCCATTTTTTATTTGTTAAGAAAACGTGTCTTTAATAGAGTGGCACGTACACCGGCAGATATAATACACTATACTACTAAGGACTTATTGACTTTCATCAGGGAGGGCGAGCGTCTCTTAGATTAACCTTTCCCCATTTATACAATAGATCTTTCAAGTCGCAGTGTCAGCCAACTGGGCATGTGATTTATAAATAAAAAAATACTGATATTTACTGTGAGCAATTCTCTTGATTTCTGGGTTGGCTCCAACTGTTGATATGCTCCAGCCAAATCTAAGATACGGAACACATCACAGTTTGCTAAGCATGCAAATACATCCACTATATTGGGTGGTTATGTTCTTTTTATCTTAGAACGGGATATACTCGTCGGGTCCAGGGTTGCGAACTTTAGAGCGTTGTACACCTTTTTTCGTCCTTTTTATGGGGCTCTCTTCACAATTCGGCATTAACAGGATTGCTGATAACTACTTATTCGATCTTAATAATCTGTGAATATGAAAGCTTTAACAACGGTTACTAACTACGTTGGATAGCGGGAGAGTGTGGAGGGTTATTATTATTATTATTATTATGTGAAAGGGGTGATTGTACTGCGACCTTTTCGTCTATTGTACCCCCTGCTTACGCCTGAGAGAGGTATGTTCCCTCATAAGACTTCCCTCACAGTATGATTCCTTTCGTAACCATTTTAGAGGTTCTTGTACTCCACATGTTCAACGCGAGACGAATGCGTGTATTCTAAATTGTGATCACCGAATGTTACCACAGTTTCTTTTATGCTGTTATTTGCAAACAATCTTCACACATACTACCAGGAAATGCCTGATGTAGGTGTACACACACGAAATTGGAGCAGCATTTTACTCGCTCACGCAACTAGCTCCTTTTAATGGTGGCGTGCGGCGTCAACGGAGAATTATATGACATTGCGTATCAGGCGTAAAAGGGAATGTAGGGTGGCATAGAACAAAAACAATTCGCGATGTTTTATGATGAACAATTTATCTAAAGTGAATCGAAATATGTAATTTAGGGAGTTCATTATTTAAGAATACGTGTATTTTTTCTTAAAGATTTAATTTTCATTTTAAATATTGTATTTAAAATTGTTTGCTGTTTTAGTGCAACGTCGAATAAACTTTTAATTGTACTTTTAAAGGGTGATTTTTTAGCTGGTTTGGTTTTGGCAACACTGGTTTTGACAGCTGACGTGTGTTTAGTACCTTGTGTCACTGTCAAACAGCTTCAGTTTGGTTTGCAATTTAACCATGGATCGTCTTACAAATGAACAACGCTTGCAAATTATTGAATTTTACTATCAAAATTCGTGCTCGGTTCGAAATGTTCATCGCTGCTTTTTTATCGAAAAATTGTGTTCAGCGATGAGGCTCATTTTTGGTTGAATGGGTACGTAAATAAGCAAAATTGCTGCATTTGGAGTGAAGATCAGCCAGAAGCATTGCAACAGCTACCAATGCATCCCGAAAAAGCCACTGTTTGGTGCGGTTTATGGGCCGGCGGCATTATTGGGCCATATTTCTTCAAAGATGATGCGAATCGCAGCGTTACTGTCAATGGTGAACGCTACCGAGCGATGATAACAAACTTTTTTTTGCCCGAAATGGAAGTTCTTGACTTGCATGATATGTGTTTTCAACAAGACGGTGCCACATGCCACACAGCACGCGAAACAATGGCGCAATTGCGAGGCGAATTTGGTGAACAGTTAATTTCACGTTTCGGGCCGGTCAATTGGCCGCCTAGATCGTGCGATTTGACACCATTAGATTATTTTTTGTGGGGGTATGCCAAGGCTAATGTGTATAGGGACAAGCCCGCTTCGATTGACGCACTGGAAGCCAACATCCATGCATTCATTCGTGAGATACCGGCCGATATGTGTGAAAGAGTATGCCAAAATTGGACTCAGCGGATGGGCTACCTGAGACGCAGCCGCGGTCAACATTTGCATGAAATTATCTTTAAACATTAAATTGCAAGGTTGAAACTATCGATTCAAATAAATATTTCATTCATTTTTTCGAATTTTTTGTGTTTTTTTTTTTAAAAAAGTTCTAAACCTCTTAAAAAATCACCCTTTACTATGTGCGCTACGTTACTTTCCGACGTTTCAATATTATCGTAGGAGAAAAATGAGAATTCTTTCTGATTTTGCTATACCGACACCGATTTAGTACACCAATATCTCTTTTGGCAAGAAATTATTAGCATATAGACTACAAAAGTTGTACACCCGTAACATTTCAAATTTGAAAATCCGTTTCTTGTTATTTTCACCAAATTTTTTTTTTGTGTGTTCTCATAATTTAAAAGTAAGAACACAAAAGAATGAATGATCTAAATACATATTACGACTTAATAATAATGTTTGTACAATGTACATGCACCCTGTGCTCCTACCTAATGTGGTATTCATTTGGGCTTCTTCAGATTTGCCCTCAGATTTCAGATTTCGTGTGCCTAATCGAACATAAAAACGCTCTTGCTCCTTTTTGTGTTGATATTCGTGCGACTTGAATATGTGTAGTCTTCGACACTTTTCTATGCGCTTTCCATTCACTGGTTACATTTTATATTAAAATATTCGAAATTTCCGTCCCGATTGATTTCTAAATATTTGCACACAAATAATTTACGAAAATAGATTACCTTTCGCCTTTCTTTGCTGTAGAAAAAATTCACGCAAATGTAAACAAACTCCACCAGTTGTCAAACTCAAATGCACTTGAATTAATCTGAAGTAAATCTGAGAAAATATCTAGATTCGCAAAAGTGCTCTGAAATCTGAAAAAGATTGGTTCTTTTGTACCAAACGAACATAAAAATTGTTCTGAGGGCAAAAATCGTGCTCTGAGAGCGCCCAATCGAATACCACATAAGAGAAATGCGTTAAGGCAGGCAAATGGTCGTTTTCTGAATCTAATTGGGATCCATTATCACAAAGAAAAAAAAATCCCTAGAAAAATAAAAGTAGCTTGGAAATTCAGCTAATAAAGGGTTTTTCAACAGGCACGCTACAAAAGTAGAGCGACAGGGACAGCAAACGACGCCGAATTTCTTGCTGACATTTCTCTTCAGTAAGGTTTGCCATTTCATGATGGAAAGATATACGAGCCAACAACGAGTTAAAGTTCTTATCGGAGTCAGTGGCCTCAACGTTAAGAGCGCTACGTCCAATTTATGGTCGTCATAATCGTCCTAGCAGATCAACAATTGAGCGTCTAGTGGAAAAATTTGAGTCCACAGGCACAGTACAAAATGTTCCCGTACCAGTGAGACAAAGAAGTGCCCGTAGTGTCGAGAATATTGCTGCCGCTGAGGCTTCAGTTGAAGAAAGCCCAAATGTGTCTCTCACACGTCGTTCTCTAGCGTTGGGCATCTCTCTGACGTCGTTGTGGCGAATTTTGCGAAAAGATCTTGGCCTACATCCTTACAAGTTTAAATTGACGCAAGAACTGAAGCCGCTTGACCACCAGAAGCGTCGCATGTTCATGAATTGGGCTGAGCAACAACTTGAAAATTATTCGGATTTTCATCGAAAAATCATCTTCAGCGATGAGGCTCATTTCTGGCTGAATGGCTTCGTCAATAAAGAAAATATGCGGTATTGGTCAGGCAGCAATCCACACGTACTCCATGAGCCATCATTGCATCCCGAAAAAAATATGTTTAGTGTGGTTTATGGGCCGGCGGCGTCATTGGGCCGTACTTCTTCCGTGGTGACCAAGACCGGCACGTTACTGTGAATGGGAGTCGCTACCGTTCAATGATAATCGAATATTTTTGGCCCCAATTGGATGATATGGACTTGGAGGCATGTGGTTCCAACAGGACGGCGCCACAAGCCACACAGCGAATGTCACAATCAATTTATTGGGAACCAAGTTTGAAGAACGTGTTATCTCACGAAATGGTCCAGTCGCTTGGCCACCTTGGTCGTGCGATTTGACGCCGTTAGACTATTTCCTGTTGGGCAAGCGTGCCCGTGGTGGCCATGCAAAAGAAATCGAGTTCCATACATAATGGCATCGAGTGTACTTTCACAGGAATACAGAATTTCATTGATATCATAAACCGTTTTTTTGCTAACTTTTGTAGCGCTCTTATTGAAAAACCCTTTACAATAATAAACAACATATTGCAAGCCAAACAAATCGATCAGGAAAAACTTCGCCAGTCGATAATAACAACCCAAATATAGGTCAAGTAGACAATGCAGCTTCATCGGAAAAGCATTATAAATGGGAGAACCAACACGGAAACCGGAAACCAGTGATACGTATTCCATTCCGTTTTTGATAATCGCAGCGACGCTGAAGACGGCGGATTATCATTAACATCAGATAGTTCGTAACAATATTAATATTCGGTCACATTTCGGATAGGAAAAAAAATGAGGGCCTTTCTGAGGGCCATTTCTAAAAAGTACGGGCCACTAACCTTCAGAGAAAACTTTTCAAACAAAATTTAAAAATCTATAAGATTTTCCTTTAGCAAAATGTCTAGTACCAAAAAATAATCATAATGTTAACAAATCGCGATTTTCACACTAATGTGATCTTCTTTCCGCCGAATACAAATTTTACGTTTAAAAGTAGATTTTTTCATCAAAAAATCGAGGCGAGTTGATTTCGGTGAAATGGGAGAAACTACCAAACTACCACGCTTCGTGGGAAAAATAAATAGAGAATACTAAGAACACTGGCGGAGATTATCAGCTGAGAGTTTAAATTCGTTGTTTCATTTCAACACGGAAACATGTACTCTACTAAATAGTAATGGCTGAGGTTTCCAATTATATGTACACTAAGCAAATTAATATTTGTTATTTTTTTTTTGTTTAAATTAACTTATTCTTAGAGAATTTTTCTGCGGAAACTTTATTTCCTATTTTTTTTTTTTTTTTTTAATTTTAAAGCTTTCAATTTTCACTGAAAAGTGCACGTTAATTTTGCTAATTTAGTCTTTTTTGATATTTTTTTTTAATGACTGAAAATATTTTACTGCTATATACCTCAACGTGAATTTAAATAAACTTTAGCTGGAGGCGCCTGCCTGACAGTTGTTGACATACCCTTAGCGGAGCGACGAAGTCTCGTGAGCGGTTAAAACCTGCGAAAAAAAAGAGCTAAAATCCTGTTAGCAAGCGAAGCGAGCCACCCACCCCATACTTTAAATACACCAGATTTTCTTACAGGCGCCTGCCTGACAGTTGTTGATATACCCTTAGAGGAGCGACGAAGTCGCGTGAGCGGCTAAGCTCTGCCAAAAAAAAGAATTATAATCCTGTTAGCGAGCCAACCACCCCATATTTTAAATACACCAGACTTTCTTAAAGGCGCCTACCTGACAAGAGTCAAAACAGAGTCACATACAAAATATTAAAAAAAAAAAAAAAATAATTTCCACAAAAAAAAAAATAGTATATTTATGTTTTTCAGGCCATTTTAAGTTTGGTCAGTGCGCATAATGGATACCCGCCCTTATCGAAGCTCGGCGCCATTTGAACCAAAGCGTACACATAACTTTTTTAAGATACGAGATATACAATATCCTACACAATTTTTGATTTACGCTCTGCTATGAAATCAAATTAGAAACCCCGAAAAATATTATTTTGAACCAAAATGTTTTTACGAACAACTAAATATAGTTGGCAATTACATTCGTTTCAAGTTAAAAATGAGAGCGGTTAATTGGGAAACTTCTCTAAACATGGCTTGAGCCAGTAGCGTAACAATCAGGTTCTTGATCAGGTTCTTTCCTAGCTACAACTCATTTCCTTATGTGGGAGACTTTTAACTCCGAGCAACATACAGCAGCATACATCCGGAGCGAAAAGTTTTGTCATAATTTGGTATAGCACATGGCCTACAGACGATATATGCAGGCATATCGATTTCGATTTCCCTAACAAAGGAAAGGAAAACTGACTTATCATACGATTAAGAATAATTTTATTATAGTGTATAATTAAATCATACCTTTAGTGGAATTTCTATCTTTCCGATTAATTCATTATCATGCTTTCCAGTTGAGGCTGTAAGAGCGATTTCCTTAAAAAGTTTTTTCAATCCGCGAATCCCCTTGGCCTCAAGGATCTTATTCATTTTTTCGCCAACACTTTCAGCAGCATCGAAGTCCCTTTAATAAGAAAATATTTATTTAGTTTGGTTTCCTGGTATAAGATAAAAGTTAAAACTAGATTAGTTTAGGGGAATTGTGTTCAAGATGACTTAATTTTTCTTGAAAGTGAAAAATAAAAATATTTTCCAATCATAGGAATGAAAACAAAGTGAATTCAATTAAATTATTTGTTGGTCACAATAACTACATTTAAAATAATAGTGTAAAACAATAAGTAGTATTTTTAAAAGTTCAACAGCAAGTTCAAGATAACAATTAGGTGTAAGATGACTTATAGCCATAGCCAAATTTATTTATTTTTCCTGACGTCTTAAATAACCCTAGTCTTACGTCTTTTGACCAAGTACGCCTGTTTGAGGTTCTTTTTCAGTTATTTTGCATACTACAATCAAAAGATACATAAATTAAATTAAATAAATACTACCTCTTGAGTGAGATGGCATAGCTCGTGATCTTGGACGGTCGGGTTTCATGTCATCTTGCCCGATATGAGTAAAAATGTTTAGTAGATTGTTAGGACCAACATTTTCTTATGAGGTGAAAATGCCGCTTAGTAATTACTAAACATACAAATAACTGTACCCACAAAACAATTCAGATACAACACAACACTCACCTTATCAGAAATTTTACAGCTAACACTCAATTTACAAAAATAAAAAACGATTTACGCACAAAATTCTTGATTTCTTTGTCATTTAAAGCATGTTGTTAACTAGCTGCTGAATTACTGTGGGCGTAACTAACATCGTAAAACTGCATTTCCAGACATGTTTGGCAGAACTGTGGCGCTTCTGGTTTAAGAGTAATTGCAAGTATGTCATCTTATCGGGTATGTCATCTTAAGCATAATTTCCCTAATTGGGGGAGGTGGAAGCATGTTGTCATATCATTGCAGCCACAAGTGGGCCTATTGTAATTACATCTATCTAAAGCTCGCTCATGATTCCGGACCTGGTGATGAATCCTAGTAGATCTTTGAGCGGGCTGGTAGATATGTCCTCCGCCTCTAGGTAATGTTTTCCTAGATGTTGTTGACGTAGTCTGATTAGACATTCACAGTGACACAGTATTTGTTCTGCTGATTCTTCGTCCTCGTTGCATAGTCTGCAATTGTTATCTTGTGTTATTCGCATAGTTATGGTGTGGAGTTGTTCTGTTCTTCTAAGGGAGATAATTGACATGAACATTTTGGCTTATGTGTTGCGTTCAGTGTTGGTCCAGAAATGATTTGCCCTGTAAAACTTAGCATTGCTAATGGGTTATCTACAGAATGGTCTTGGCATCATGAAGGTCGATGCCGATCGTTTTCTGGCTAGTATGTCTGCTATATCTTTGCCCACGACTGTGTCCTGGCACCCAAATGAGATGTAATCTGTTTGTGCTGGCTAGCGATGTGAGTAGTTGTAAGCAATTCCATACTTGTTTTGATGTTATTTCATATCTGTTAATGGCTTATAGCGGAGCTTTGCTATCAGAGAGCATTATATGTTGTTGGTTGTTATGGATTTTTTTAGATTTTCACTGAGACATAATACTACCTACTTAAAAGAAATTTCGCTTGAAATACGAAGTTACACTTGTCCATGCTTTTGTAGATGAATTTTTTTGTGTTGACACCCTATACTCCAGCTCTAACAGCTTCATCTGTTTTCGATCCATACATTAGAATCGTTGGCAAATGTGCGTTTATTTTGTTCCCAGTTCTGCCGAGTTGAAATGTAACTTTGAAGTTTCGTCTGAAGCTGAATTTGGGTAGACAGTTGTCTGTCATGGTGATATTTCATCTTTTTTGAGTTCCATAACGATGTCTGGAGGGATTAGCTTGGAATTGTTGGTATTTTCGGATATGAGCATGAAGGTTTAAACTAATGACTAAAATACAAAGACTACTGACAACATCTACTGATGTACTGGATGCAATCCTCAACCTGCTACCGATAGACCATGGAAGAATCTGCAGCCAAAGCGTCCTTTGGATTAGCCAAACCAAAAGCTGGAAACCTTACATACTGGGCACGCACAAATTCTGGATGGCACGCACGTGGGAAATGATGTCACCTATGACTTTGTCTCCCCATCTCGACTTTTTGATACTATTCGTTTGCTATTTCCCCAGAATGGAGGGATTGAACACGGATGAATCCACAAAAAGGAAATTAATACTCATCTAAACAGAGTGATTAAAGATGGACTGTGGAACCGGTGCTATAATTTTCTCCGTGGAATTGAATGTAAACTGATCCGATTGCCTGATTACAGCAGTGTCTTCCAGGCGGAGGTTCTGCCTTTCGCTGAAACTGCCCATATGGTGTCAATGTTGGCAATACCAAATGACGATATTATTATTACTATAGTCGGCAGTAAAAGCAGTTTCTGCTATTGAAATAAAGTCGAAGCTAGTTCGCCACTGTCGCCATGCCTACCTCTGCTGATGAACAGGTCAGAAATGGATCTATAATGGATTAAGACCGGGCGCTTAATTCGATCAAACCACCAGTCTGTAATCTCAGAGAGAGTGAATGCCAACAACAGATGGAAGGAATGAACTACCTGCGAAATATCACAGAAACTAACAATCACTTCTTCTGTCAATGCCCAAGACTATGTCACATATGGATAAGCAACAGAAACTTACTGATATCTCACTATCTAATCTTTACAGGTTCATAAATACATCAGGATAGCTGGACAAGTTCGACCACGAGAGGCAACAAACAAACTTATCGCAACCACAAAGAATGAATATATCAAAAAGTGGTAACCTTTTACTAATCTTGAGTTTACAAAACATCCGCCCGTGTAAAAGTTCACGTATTGGGTTGTGATATTGCTTACCCAAGGCGCAATTACCAATACGCATAGAAAAACACACATTAGACATACGGTTGCGGAAAGGTCCAGGTCAACTGTTAAATCGATTACCCCATTCTTTCTTTCATCCGAGTTCGGCCCTCTAATCAGTTTTTTCTATATGTTGGCACCTTGTTTTAGTTTTACTAGGGATTTAGAACATTAAATAGCAACTTAACTGTTTTTGTGAGTTTTATTTTATAGGCGCTAGGCTTACTGAAATTTTACAGTAAACGACATTTGTATCCTTGAGGCGCGTAATGGTAACAAAAATTTAAAATGGTAACCTTCTTCAATGGAATGAATTTATCTACGTAAAAACGAGTCAAATATACTGTATGGTAACAATGATTTAAAATAAGTTTGCATCAAAGTCACAAATACCTACTTGAAAAACATGCAATCTTTTATGACAGGTGTATTAAAAATCTCTTTTTTTTTCTTTTAATCACACCTGATCTTATTAACTGTATCCTGGATCCGCGTGAGGATAGAATCATGTTTTTAAGTACAGCCAAACCTTTTTTCCATGGTCGTGAAGTTACCCCAATGGCACAAATCCCTACCACTTAGGATATCCTTATAGACCTGTGCCCATTGCTGTAATTATCGCATCGGTATATTTATCAGAAAAACGATATGAATTGAAAGATAATGTAATAATTACCGCACTGTGCGTTCTGTTACTGAATGATTCGAAAACTATATCACATGGAACATTTTGATATGTGACCCTTGGAAATGTGTGATATATTCAGGTTCTGTAACTACGAGAGCGAAAAAATATTAATTTCATATCAAAATTTTTAACAACACACAGAGGCTGTGTAACGAAACATCCCGTTCGTCACACTTTCACAGCCAGCAGCAGACACTCCCTGGTGTGATATTGAGAATTTGTACTCATCACGTAAAAGTCACACTCTCTTATTGATGGCAAAACCATGAATACCCGAATGAGATTGTCATTCTGCTGGCTTGCTCCCCCCTCCTCATCCTAGGAACCACGCTGTCGTCAGGCCGCTAAGGAACCACGCCGTCGTCGGGCCTCTCCCCCTCCTTTCCCCAGGAACCACGCTGTCGTTGGGCCGCTAACGTAATCTTAACGAAGAGTCTTAGAGAAGAAGAAACCCGATCCCGACCTCCTCAAAAGGAGGAACTAAACCAGACCGAAATCGGGTCATCAATGGAGAATCCCGAAACCATGACCAATCCCAACGAGGACAGCAACGAGCATTTAGATATCACCCGCAATCTGGGTTGGATATACCTGCTGCAGAAACAGGAGCTTGTACAGCTCATGAGCGAGAGAAGCTTAGATACCAAACGAGCCGTCAGTCAGCTACGGAAGCGATTGAGCGGCTACAGCAAGGAGGCTCGAACCCGAAAGTCAACCCAAAACCTGTGTCAGGAATGGGAAGAAAAGGTGGAAGAACGCGAGTACGCTAATACCACCGAAGGACAGGGTTCCTCTCACCAGGAAAGGCAAAACCCTAGTGAAGAAGCAAAATCGCCCCTTTTTACCGAGACCAGTTTCCCAGTACCGACGACCGCCCTTGGAGCCATCGACGATCAGCCTGGCCCCTCCAGGGCTGCTAGTCCTTCGACCAATCATATGGCAGTCGTCACGACTCACCAGAGTGAGCCCTCCGAAGCCCGCAACAGTCTGGAGCCACCCCACCAGACGACCCGTCCGGGCCACAGCTATGAAGCCGAAGTAACCAATACGGTTCGTAAATGGGGACTAAGGTTTGACGGTGCCGGAAACGTACTAGAATTTATCGAACGACTGGAGAAACTAGCACTGTGTTACGATATCCCCCTCGATTATCTGGTACGGACGTTGCCTGAGATATTCCGGGGGACGGCTCTTGAATGGCTACGGATACACCGAGAGAAATTCCAATCTTGGGAATCATACCGGACCTACTTCCTTCAACATTTCCAGCCCCCTCGTTACATAAACAAGCTGGAGGATGAGATAAATAGGAAGAGGCAAGGGCCCCGGGAGAAGGCAAAGGATTTCATACGTTCGTTCCAGTACCTCGTCCGCCACAACCCCGGAATTCGAAGCGAGGACCAACAGCCACGATTCTACGATAATCTCAGGCCTGAATACCGGCTCTATATTCGTCGAAGAGATTTCGAAACCGTGGAGAAGAAAGGTGTATGCGACCGCCAACCAACCCCACTCAAACCCGATATACCCCCGTCCCCAGAACCTCTTCCGCGGGAGCTCCGCAAAATCTACCCGCGATACTCCCAAACCCAACGGCGTACGACAGAAGGACTCACTGCTGGAACTCCAAACAGCGTGGTCACCAAAACCGGGACTGTCGACGACCAACGCAGGTAGTCTGCACCTGTGGTACTGACGGTATCCTAACACGGGACTGCCCCTGTCAGCAGGATCGAAATGCCTTGATAACGGATATTGGCAGATACCCATGGAAAGCAGTTCGTGGGCCTACACCGCGTTCACGGTGCCTGGCAAAGGCCTGTTTCAATGGAAGGTCATGCCCTTCGGTCTCCACTCCACACCGGCCACATTCCAACGGGCACTGGATAGTATCATCGGTCCTGAAATGGAACCCCACGCTTTCGCCTACTTGGACGACATCATCGTGATCAGCGGGACTTTCGAACAACATCTCGTGCACTTACGGACAGTGCTCCAACGACTGAAGGAAGCCAACCTGAGAATTAACCCTGACAAGTGTGATTTCTATCGTAGCAAGCTCAGATACCTGGGGCATGTCGTCAGCGGACAAGGAAAATACACGGATCCGCCACGGTGGCCGCCCCCTTGACTGGCCGCCCCCTTGACTTACTCAAGAAAAACGCACCTTGGCATTGGGGAACCAGCCAACAGGCCGCATTTGAACAGCTGAAAGCTGACATGCCCAAACTTCGAGGTACCGTTCACCCTTCAAACCGATGCAAGCCAAGTAGGAGTAGGTGTGGTCTTATCACAGGACAGCGGAACGCAGGAGAAGGTCATCGCCTGTGCTAGTCGTGCGCTTACCGAGTTGGAGACAAAGTATTCCGTAACGGAAAAAGAGTGCCTGGCTATATTGTGGGGAGTACGAAAGATGCGCCCGTACCTAGAAGGATAGCGGTTCACCGTAATAACCGACCACAACTTGTTGAAGTAGCTGCACTTGTTGCAAAATCCGTCCGGAAGGCTGGCCAGATGGGCAATCGAGGTACAACAATACGACTTCGACATAAAATAACGAAAAAGAGCACTGAACGTCGTCGCGGACGCATTGTCACGAGACCCACTGCCGAACACGGACCAGAAGCTGTACACCTGCAACCGAGTGCCAGATTGGACCCACCAGAAAATCCGAGCGGTACGAGAAAACCCCGAAAAGCACCCAGACCTCCAAGTCATTGGGGAAAGACTATATCGGTCTTAGAGACCACCCCCATGTCCGACAACCCACAAGTAACATGGAAATGGTGCGTCCCGGACATGGACCAGGAGCGTGTCCTTCGAGAGCACCACGACGTAGTGACCGCGGGCCATCTAAGGATAACTAAGACCACGGCTCGAATCATGGAAAAGTAATACTGGACAGGGATGAAACGAACCATTGCTCATACGTACGACGGTGCGATACCTGCAACCGCAATAAGGTCTCCCGACAAAAGCCTAGCGGAATGATGCACTCCACCATGTGCAGTGAGCCATGGGAAATCCTGACCGTGGACTTCGTGGGACCACTCCCGCGCTCCACAAAGGGGAACACGGCGCTACTCGTCATCGTGGACAACCACCCCCGCTTTGATTAAAGCCCTCCGCGAACGAGTTATCTCCCAATTTGGGTGCCCAAAGGTCTTGCTACCGGATAACGGGGCCCAATTCACTAGTAACCAATTCCGAGAATTTTTGGTTGAGGCAGGCATCAAACAACGGCTAACTGCTCCATACACACCACAAGAAAACCCCACCGAACGCGTCAACAGGGTTTTAAAGACCATGATAGCCAAATACGTGCAGGAGAACCACCGCCATTGGGACAACCATCTCCCTCAACTCACACTAGCGATCAACACGAGCAAGCATGAGTCAACCGGATACTCCCCGGCCTACCTAAACTTCGGAAGAGAAGTACGCAGACCGGGAGTCACCACCGACTACGCTTCAGATGATATCCCCGGCCCTTCTCATACCGCACCAATCTCCGTCCTAAGAGAAAGGATGGCTGCAATATACAGAATCGTAAAGAGAAGTTTGGAACAGGCGGCAAATTTACGACGGCGCTCGTGGTGCCCTAGCATCGGGGAGTTGGTGTACCGGAAAGTCAGGGCACTGTCATCCGCGGCCGACGCGTTCACCGAAAAACAAGCCCCACGGTTCGATGGAACATACGAGGTCATAAGGTTCGACTCCCCGGTCATAACGGTGTTAAGAATAAAGGGCGACAGAAAGAATAAATTAACCCGCGCATCCAAGACCTAAAACCCTATAAAAAGGACAACACAGCATGAGGAATCATCAGTCGTGCAGCAAGCGTCGGAGGAACAACCAGCATGGACAGCACACGTAGTTTGACCGGCAAAGGGACAGACGGACCTAGCAGCCACCGGAGGACACGGCCAACAAGACCAACACCACCACCAAGGCCTCAGCGGGCCACCACCCCAGCGGGCCACCATCCAGATCGGGAGCAGTACCGGTGCGACCAAGGACCACGGACCATTCACGACTGGGCCTCGCACGGGAAGCCCGGAAAAGGGCCGAGGAACGATGGCGAAGAAGGCACCCGGCGGCCCCCATGGCAAAGGAGGGACCTGGTCAGGGACGGACGGCAATACGAGTAGTAACCAGGAAAGTCGTGGCGAAATCAGCACCGGCACCGGCACTCGAAACCATCGCAACCGTCGCAACTGAGGCAGCGACAAGGCAACCCAGCCAAGGTGAACGGGCGGCAGGCCCCCACACCACCACCGAAGAGCACGTCGCGCGGCGGGCCCGGAACAATAGGAAGAACCAGCGGCGGACTCAAGCAAGGGCTTCCGCAAGAATGCCGGAGGATCCCCTCGCGGGCATCCGGCTGGCGGACATCATCGCCACCGGACGGAGGGTTGTATATATCCAGAAACCTTGGGGCGCTGTACGGGCCGAGCTGACCGGAGGAGGTAGGGCAACGCTCTATATACAAGGGCGGGTGAAGGACTTACACCCATAGAGGCATAGTTTTTGGAGTCTGGAGTCAAACATACAATTTTTCTTTGTACCCAAGTATTTTAAGTGTGTATAAGGAATTTTTTTTTGTTGTTTTTTTTTGGAAGTCAAAGAAGCACCTAATTTTTTTTTATATAGAACTATTTTAAGTTTGTATTATTGGAAAAAAAATAAAACAAAAAATTATTATCATAAAAAAAAATTGAAGTCGAAAAAAAAAATAAAAAACACACGTAAATATAAAAATTTTAACTTTACTAATAAGCTTGGTTTTTTTAATTACTACAGGTCCCAACTCCTAATACTTCTTATAAGGGCCAAGACTCTTCGTTGTCGACTATCATACTTCGAAGCACTGATGGTGGAAACCGGAACTAGCCGAGGGCTGACCGCTGACCTAGAATAAGCAATTATGTATAGTATCTAAAATAAGGAATTTAGCTAAGAATGTTGTGAAATATTAATAAACGAGATGAGGGTGTAGACGAGAAGGTTACCGTCTGACGAAAAGGGAGGGGAATGTAACGAAACGTCCTGTTCATCACACTTTCACAGCCAGCAGCAGACACTCCCTGGTGTAATATTGAGAATTTACACTCATCACGTAAAAGTCACAATCTCTTATTGTTGGCAAAACCATGAATACCAGAATGAGATTGTCATTCGGGGAGACTTGTCTTAGTGTGATTCGTACCAATCTTGTGTACGAGATAATGCTCCCGCTTGGAAAGTGACTTTGTTCTCTGTTCCAATTTTTGGCGGCTGAATTCCCTTTTGGGAAATCGGCCTTAAATCAGCAGTGTCGGCACTTGTTGCTGGCTTGCTCCCCCCCTCCTCATCCTAGAAACCACGCTGTCGTCGGGCCGCTAAGGAACCACGCCGCCGTTAGGCCTCTAGGAACCACGCTGTCGTTGGGCCGCTAAGGAACCACGCCGTCGTCGGGCCTCTAGGAACCACGCTGTCGATGGGCCGCTAAGGATCCACAACGTCGTCGGGCCTCTTCCCCCCCTTTCCCCTTCCTATCCCTAGGAACCACGCTGTCGTTGGGCCGCTAAGGAACCACGCCGCCGTTGGGCCTCGTAGTTAGACGTAGCTCAGTCCATATTGAAATATTGTTAAGATTACGTAGCTTGTGTAGCGATATGAAAATGAAATATTGTAATAGTATTGAGTAAAGTACTGCAAATAAAGAGTACCTCTTAACCAGAGTTTGGTGTTTCTTTGGTAAACCTTGGATCCGGCGAGCGAAACCCCGGCACATCACAGTTGTGATGGAACAAGTACAAGAAATAATCATAAAAAAACATAAATAACTAGAGGAATGCAATTTTTTGACGGGCTTACAAAATGTAAAAGCTAAAGCTTGTTGAATTTAACACTAATTGTTAATGACCCAAAGGCTTCTACCAAGAAAAAAATTAATTTGTCTAAACTTTTATGAACAAGACGGTGGGTGTAATTATTATAGATGCTCCATGTGGGCAAGTAGAAAGATACCTCACCCATAATAGATACCTCGCGCAACTAATAGAATAGAACTTTAGAACCTATTTGAAATCAAAATTCAGGCGCTTGAATTTTCTTACATATTTTATTATTTCAGAAATATTTTTATATGATACTAAAGCAGCCAAATATATACGTAGAACCACTTCGTCCTACCCTGATATATTCCTGAAATCTCATTTTTGGTTCTAAATCACCTTGTACAGATACGATTCCATAGCAAGATCCATCAAAGTCAACTTCCGCTGTGGGTAATGTTGCTTCAGAGCCACTTCCGCTGTAGGCAAAGTTGCTATCAGCGTTCATAGAATTTTATCCGTTAAATTTTTAATTTAAAAAAATAATTGTATATTTATGTGAAATAAAAGAAAGATGAGCAATTCTGTAGAACAATAAACAAATTAAAACATTTTTAGCGAACATTTGTAAGGCATTTAACATAAATCGAGTAGAATATGTTTATCACATACATCGCTTAATATACTTCTGGAGTTTAGTTATAATTTATAAATACCAAGATTAATATCGTTGCTGTTATTGAGTATAAATTAAGAGTTTCTCCGTTAGTCTAAATATAATTTAAAATAAAGTATACGTATGTGTATTTGTTTTATTTTTTCGTGTCTCGTATTTCAAAGCCTACATTTATATTACTTATAAGTCGTATGTTTTGTTATTATAATGGAAAAATAATGGTGAATGAGTACTTTTGGTTGAAAAGAAATACAGAATGTTATGAAAAAACTAATATGAAAATGTACTGAGATAATATACGTATTCACCAAATTTGAGTTGAACTTCTTTTAAAAAAAGCTGTACTTCTGAACACTGTCACAGCTCACCACGGTTGAAAGCTGACACTGACACTGACAACTTGTCTAACTTATCCAAACTGGATTTGTTGCGAAATTCGCTACCAGGTACCGATTGCCTTTACAACTTGCCCAACTTGAAACGTCTCAACTTGAGCGATAACGAAATAAGCGAACTATCATCCGGGGTCGAGTTTTGGCAAAAGCTGGAGATCTTGAATCTGTCGCGCAACCAGCTGACAGCTCTACCTTCATCAATCTTCAAGCTGATGAGCCTACGCCGTCTGTATTTGACTGACAACAAACTGGATTTCGAGGAAATCCCATCCCTGATACATGAGTTCCAACCAACTCTCCTATGCTCCAAAGAAAAGGGCTACTTCACCGTCGCCAAAAATTGCTCAGGCTTCTGCCAAGACGATTTCGCAGACGACGATATCATGATACTGGACAACGGCGAACAAGTATTCCTCTGGCTCGGCTCCATATTCAGTGAAGTCAAAATCAAATTGGCCTAGAAAACCGCATAAGTAAGTCACACAGCCGACGACAGAAACTCTTTCAGTTTACACAATTATGCATTTATTAACATTTATTCCAGGTTTTCAACACAACATCTATCAAACAACCAGAAAGTGCGCGCAAACTTTTCTTCACTCTGAAGAACAAGAAGTTAAATATATATAGTGAGACAAAATCATTGAATAGTATGGCTTACTTATATCGATTCCGATAGATATTCTTCGTGTTCTCCAGTGCGATCCATTAAATATGGTAAGGTTAGCGAACACCTCAACGTCGGCTTCTTCCTTAGCTGTAAGACAAATGTATTTAGTTATTAATTTAAACACTTAAAATACGCGAAAACTTACATTCTTTCCATTTGTTGGAGGAAAAATACAATTCGTTTTCCATATTTTGACAGTCTGTCACTAGACTTCTGTCAAAAGAACTTTACCACATTTTTTTTTGTTTTGCTTTTTTTGTTGAAGCTCACACGGATTCTAAATTGCCATAACACCGATAGGAAAACAAAATGGCGATTTTGAAAAAAAAAAAACTGAGGGGTCCAGCGGCAAAAGGATTGGGAGTTGGGGGTCTCAGTATTGTCTCTGCTGTAAGCAACCCATTAGTCACCACTTCCAATTGAAGACCCGAATCTGTCAAATAGTGTTATTCCAGCCGGAGTAAAAAGTAAACTTCTCGATAGATGGCGGAGCGGATCTAAAAGGCAGGTTTGAGAACAGGGATGGACAATTGATTTTTAAACAGTGATTGGTAAAGTTCCAAATAGTAATCGATTTTGAAGATAAATAAGCCTAGAGTAATACTATAAATAAATCAATATACAGATAAGAGACAAATTTTGCCGTTTTCTCGTTGCCTTACCTACAAGCTATATTTGATTTGGTGCGCTAGTATTGATACATAGAAATTGCTATTGACAAATGTGACGAAACTTAAAAAATTCCGGCTCACCTACACACTCTCAAAAAATATGAGCAACTGTCAGCGTTCACAGAATTTAATCCGTTAAATTTGAAATTATTCCTAACGATATTTTTAGGAACAAGTGTAGGTACTCACTTTTGCTCAAAATATTTATGAAAAATAAACAATGTAGATTGTTTGATCATTTTGAGCAATTTTTCTTCAGTTATTTAAGAAAAATGTTTGTTTTTCCTAATATGTTTCTAGTACATAAAATATCTCATTTAGATAGTTTTATCAACCGAGCAAATTATATTATTCGCCTTTTGAAAATATATTTATAATAACTAACCAATAGCATTCAGTAATGGAAAAATATGGTATTCCCGAACTCTACCGCATTCCCCCATGGTTGGCAGCGGTTGGCAGCATTTATTTTTGTATGTTTTTGCATGTCACACGGATTTCATACATACATAAATTTACAAATGTCAAATTGTGACAAGCGTTTTCTGCGTTGTGTGAATTTCTTTTCAATATTTTAGAGTTGCATCAATGACGGTAAGAATTTAATTAAAAAAATATTTATTCTATTGCTTTATCGTTATTTGCAGCGATCTACGCAATGACATTTCCGAGGTGTGTTCACGTAAAGCACCGCAGAAATGTATGAAGTTACTAGCTGCATAAAATTATGAGATTAAGTGAATACCCTTAGCATGATAAGGCCCACTTTAAAATTATTTTAGTACTTGACAATGTCGATAGTAGTGTTGTGGTCTATTGCTCAAAATTGGTTCACTCGACAGTAGTTGACAAATCATTCGCGCTCCTGTCGAAAAATATTAATGAACGAAAAGTTATTCAACTAAAAGGTCCGCCATCTAACTTTTTTTTTCAACTAGTGCTTATTTCGCGAATGGTAGCACTTAGCTCATGTCTGATTTGACAGATAATTAGTTTTATCCTTCCGCTGAATGAATATGGTTGTTTATACGCTTGAACAACGCTGGGAAATATTGCGACATTACTTTGAAAATCGACTTAGAGAAGATGCCGATTTTTGAAGTTCATTTTCATCTTGGCGGGTATGTAAACAAGCAAAATTGTCGCATTTGGGGCACAGAAAACCCACACGCATACATTGAAAAGCCGATATACCCAAAACGAGTCACTGTTTGGTGCGGAATTTGGTCCAGAGGCATAATTGGGCCATTTTTCTTCGAAAATGAGCAAGGAGTGGCCGTTACAGTCAATGGCGATCGTTATCGGGCCATGTTGAACGAATTTTTGTTCACAAAAATTGAAGAGGAGGATATTGGCAACATTTGGTTCCAACAGGACGGCGCTACGTGCCACACAGCCGAAGCTACACTCGATTTTCTGCGCCCTGTTTTTGAAGATCGCATTATCAGCCGCAGAGCTGATGTCGTTTGGACACCTCGGAGCTGCGGTTTGACACCGTTGGACTGTTATTTGTGGGGTGCGGTAAAAGATAAGTGTTACGCCGACAAGCCAGGGACAATTGACGCTTTAAAGGACAATATTCGTGAAGCCATTGGTGAAATACAGCTGCACGCAATCGATAATGTGCTTAAAAATTGGACCGATTTTGTAGCCTACTGCATGGCCAGCCGAGGCAGCCATTTGAATGAAATTATTTTCCATTATTAACCGGAAGGATTGTACTTTCAAATAAAAAAAGAAATTTGAGAAAATATTCATTATTTTTTTTATACCAATTTCAAAAAAAAAAAAGTTATTTGGCGGACCCTGTACTTATTTTTTCACTCGATAGCAGTGCCTTGATTTTGTGCGGTTTTTTCCACAATGACGGTTGCGGAAAGGGTTCACATATAGACGGTTTATATAAATGTATGAGTGATATCGAGAACTGACAACTTCCAATATACCCTGTTCTTATACAGCCTTGTTCCTGGAAATTCCAGGCGCGCTTTCCCATATGCAACCTATTTAGGTAGTGAGAAGGATGTCGGATGAGAACAACTGACAACAGCGATCGTTGTCCGACAATTTGGTACTTTTTCGAGGACCCTGGACCCCAATTCTCAACTTCCGCATAGTATAATTCGTATACGAGCAAATCCGCCTAAAATTTTCGCATAGCAAACAAATTGGTATTCTCAAAGCTGTTCGGGCTTTTTTTCAGCTGTGTGAAAATTATATTCCCCTCTCGAATGAGGTCGAATTTTACAGCAGGGAAAGTTAACCATTTTGACAGTTTGTGGAAAAAAAAAAATATTCCAATTTAAATTGGTTGGTAGTTGTTGTTTTCGATTGACAAAAAAAAGGAATACTTGTGTTTGATGAAAATGTTTTTGTTTTCGAATTGGCTTCTTTGGTCGTTATGAGCTCAGCATTTCTTCAATTTTTACAGAAGCACTTCGACAAAATCGAATTATACCGAATTATCCGAGAGCCCCATGACTGCTTTGATCGAACGGCACTATTTATGTCAGTGCGAAGGGATATCATTCAATAAGTGCTGTCATTTAAATTATTTGATTTATTTTAATTTGACTCTTATTTTCTCACACACAAATCATGATACAAACCGACTTTTTAAGTATAAAAACTCATAATTCCGTAAACGAGATGCAAATCCGCGTGGAAAACACAGACGAGTAACATTCGAAGCGGATTTGGAAAATTGCAAATTTCAGTTTTTCGCATCACATCGGAGATTTTGAGGATTGGGGTCCAGATAGCCAATGGGTATAGAAGTGTGTTTTGTAATAATATATAAAAAATTATTTTGGAGTTGTGGCAACAGTTGCTTTCAAAACACGATAGATAATGTGTGAGTATGACATTATTATTATTTTGAATATTGTTTTTTAAAATCTAATTTAAAATTCTATGTTCAAATATGCAACAAATAAACAATATTTTGCTGCTAGCATTTTGGTTTTTCTTGGCATATTAAGGTGTATACAGGCAAGCGAATGATGTTTTTAAACATTTATGAAATGTTCTCGATTTTCTTCAGAAACATTTGTCAAACATTTCTGTTTTTACCGGTGTAGAATGAATAGGGTAGACACTGATTGGCGTCAACTTGGCGATGCCCAGTTGTTGCAACTGTTCAGATACACCAATTGTGCTTATTTTACCTCCTAGTGGTCACCACCGGGTACTGGTCTATGTCCATCCGGAATTGACTTGCTGAACTTATAAGCGCGAGTGTTGAACACGTAGAAAATAGCAACACTATAATGCTCTGTTGGAGTGGACTGTCTGCTCGAGTCTCAGTAGTCTTACATGAGCACCTCAGAAAGAGGACGTACGGCGGATGAATTCACATGGTTGAATCAACGGTGACGTCAACAGTCAACATGGCAGATACCTCAATGAGCTACTTCGACGTATTTGGAGCTGAGGTCATTGAGGATTTTCAACACTAGTCAGGGTGTTGAAATAGAGATGGTGGCGGAAGAGCCCTTAATGGGTCAACGGCAGCTCTCACATCCCCGCAGAGGGTTACTGACTCCGGAATATTCCGGCTCCTTTTGTCCAAGGGGTTGCAAAAAAGGGCCTGGTCCTCCAGGTTGGGGGTTGTGCGTGGGGTTAACTACCCTACCACGGAAAAACAACTCAGTTGCGAAGCAACCAATAGCCTCGGATAAGGACGGATTCACTGTTGACGACCCTGCAAAACGAAAAAAGGACAACGACGTTCGGATCTGCACGTGGAATGTTCGAACTCTGAACAGACCACGTGCAGCCGAACAACTAGCGGAGGCCCTTAACTGCTACAAAGCAGGTATCACCGCCATCCAGGAAGTGCGGTGGGATGGGCCGGGCAAAAGAAGGATGAAAAACTGTGACATTTACTACGGTGACTGCTACAGAGAGCAAAAGCAGCGTCTATTTGGATGCGGATTTGTTGTAAGCGGCAGACTTAGGCAAGAAGTCCTGCACTTTCGACACGTTAGTGAACGCCTTACAACTATCCGCATCAAGGCTAAATTCGCCAACATCAGCCTAATATGCGCTCACGCCCCCACAGAAGATAAAGACGATGCTACCAAAGAATGTTTCTACGAGCTCCTCGACAAAACATATGAGCAATGTCCTAAGCATGACGTTAAAATCGTCTTGGGTGATTTTAACGCCAAAATAGGAAAGGAGGACATCTTTGGTAGCACAATCGGAAAACACAGCCTACACGACACCACGTCTGGAAACGGACTTAGGCTGATTGATTTTGCGGCTGGACGTAATGTAAACATAGCTAGCTCACGGTTTCCTCACCTCAATATACACAAAGGAACATGGCGATCACCTGATCATCAAACCGTCAACCAAATTGATCACGTTGCGATCGACGCAAGGCACTCCTCCAGTATTCTAGATGTTCGAACTTTCCGAGCGGCCAACATAGACTCGGATCACTACCTTGTTGTAGCCAAGGTACGAATGCGGATATCCCAGACGCCACAACAACGAGAAAATACTGTGAGGAGATTTAACGTTGGACGACTACAAACGCAACAAACCGCCAGAACCTTTGCCGATCGCGTATCCCTCAACCTCTCGAGAAGTCCTATGCTGCCGGCATCAAGTGCCGAAGACCAGTGGCGCCGATGCCAAGAAGCCATCAAAAATGCCGCAACTGATGTGCTCGGTTTCACCAGCCCACCCCCCCGAAACCCCTGGTTTGACGAAGAGTGCCGGCAAGCACATGCAGCAAAACAAAGTGCCTACGAAGCGTCGCTGCATAGAAGGACGAGAGCAGCTCGTCAGCTCTACGAGCAAAAAAGGAGGGAAGAACATCGGCTTCTCCGGAGAAAAAAGAGAGAGCATGAGAAGCGCGCGATCGAGGATATAGAGAGGTGTTACTCCAGGAACAATGTTCGGAAGTTTTACCAAAAGGTAAAAAGAACGTGTCATGCCAACAAGACCCGAACGGAGACCTGTAGAGACGAACAAGGAAACCTGGTAGTAGAGTCACAGTCGGTGCTGAGGACATGGAAAAACCATTTCTGCAGATTGCTAAACGGCGAAGATGACACAAATTCCGCTGTCAGGCAGAACGAACCATTCAACCTGGACGGTGAAAGCCAAAATTACCGTCCACCTGACCAAAATGAAGTGAGGATAGCAATATCTAAGCTTAAATTCAACAAGGCTGCTGGACCGGACGGCTTAACTGCCGAGCTGTTTAAGGCAGCGGGAGATGACCTGGTAGAGAGCATACACCAACTCGTCTCCAAGATCTGGTCAGACGAAAGTATGCCTGATGAATGGAACCTCAGCATCGTTTGCCCGATCCACAAGAAAGGAGACTCTCTAAACTGCGCCAACTATAGAGGCATCAGTCTCCTGAACACTGCGTATAAGATCATGTCTGCTGTACTGTGTGAACGCCTGAAACCATTCGTCAACGATCTGATAGGTCCCTATCAGTGCGGTTTTAGGCCCGGCAAGTCCACGACCGACCAAATATTCACACTACGGCAGATCCTGGAGAAAACCCAAGAAGTCCAGATCGATACTCACCATCTTTTTATCGATTTTAAGGCCGCATATGACAGCATTTATAGAGACGAGCTATACAGAGCCATGTCTAGTTTTGGCATCCCTGCCAAACTTGTCAGATTGTGCAGAATGACGATGGAGAACGCTCGCTGCTCCGTAAAGGTCGGAAACAATCTCACCGAGACCTTTGATGTCAAAAAAGGATTTAGACAAGGTGACGCGCTGTCATGTGACTTCTTCAACATCATTCTTGAGAAAATTGTGCGAAACTCACAAGCCAACACCAGAGGCACAATTTTCCAAAAGTCTGTGCAACTGCTTGCATACGCTGATGACATTGACATTGTTGGCAGAACACAGCGAGCTGTCACTGGTGCGTTTGCAAGTATTAGTACAGAAGCGGCAAAAATGGGTTTAGTGGTGAATGAGGGTAAAACAAAATATATGCTGTCAACAAGAAGGGACACACAACACCGACGAATCGGACAGAACGTCACGATAGACAGCTATAACTTTGAGGTAGTAAGGGACTTTGTCTACCTCGGCTCCGCTATAAACTCTGACAATGACATCACAACAGAAATCAAGCGAAGAATCACACTTGCCAACCGCTGTTTCTTTGGCCTAAGACGGCAATTGATTAGTAAGGCCTTGTCAAGAAGCACTAAGGAGATTCTATATAAGACCCTCATCATCCCTGTCCTGCTCTATGGCGCAGAAGCATGGACCCTAGCAAAGACGGATGAGGATCTTCTTAGTCGCTTCGAACGCAAAATTCTTCGAGTGATTTTTGGTCCCGTTTGCGTTGACGGGCTTTGGAGGAGAAGATTTAACAGCGAACTCTACGAGCTGTACAGCGACATCGACCTGGTCAGAAAAGTACGCATTAGTCGTCTAAGATGGCTAGGACATATAGAGCGAATGGACACCAACGCTCCGGCCCGAAGAGTTTTCGATTCCAACCCGGAGGGACAACGCAGTGGAGGAAGACCTCGCCTTAGGTGGCGCGCGCAAGTGGAAGGGGACCTCAACCAACTTGGAGTGCGCAACTGGAGGCAGTTAGCCAAAGATCGTGCTAACTGGAGAGGCGTGTTGGTTGAGGCCCAGGTCCACCCCGGACTGTAGCGCCACCTTAAGTAAGTAAGTAAGTAAGACTCAATTCATATAGATGAAGAGGCAGTCAAAGTAAATCCGTGATGGAAGGCAGACGTGGAAATAAAACTGTGATCGACGTGACTTGTGTTTTATTTGCGCATATCAAGTAAATAAATATTAAAAGAGGACCTATGGGACCTGTGGCGTGGAATGAATCGTGGTGAAATGAAAATAAACTAAAATGGTGAAATGAAAACAACCCCCATTAGTCACCAAACAAGTTCCACTTCCAATTGGAGATTGGAATCTGTCAATTCCCCACTAAACTAAATTAACTGGGAATTTATCAATTGCTGAAAAGGGGAAAAAGTATGTCAGCCAATTGTAGAACCAATTGGAGTTAGCTAGAAAGTTCTCGAAGAGATGGCATAGCAGATATAAAAGGAGAGGTTGTAGAACAGGGCGACAGTTGATTTTTATCAGTGATTGGTTAAAGTTCGAGATAGTAATCGGTTGTAAAGATAAATAAGTGCAGAGTAATAGAGTGAAATAAGTGGTTGGTTTGAATCGTTGAAGAATTGTTTAAGTAATATTGTTCTGGTACTTAATTAGTGAATAATCCATAAAAGTGTAATAAAAGTGATTTTACTAGAAGAATTTAACAGAATAGTGTTTTATCTTTTCGAATCCCAGCCCAAATGTAACATTGGTGTCAGATGTGGGATATCTCGGGCACATCATCTCTTCCAAGGGAGTCAAGACTGATCCGGAGAAGATCGATGCAGTGAAAAACTGACCGGTTCCCAAAGAAAAACATCAACTGAGAAGCTTCCTGGGACTTGCGACCTATTACAGACGGTTTGTAAAGGACTTTGCCAGGATCGCAAAGAGCTTGCATCAACTGACAGAAAAAGGCAAACAATTCAAATGGTCAGGTGAGTGCGAAAACAGCTTCAAAGAACCTAAGCAACAGTTGTGCGACGCCCCCATATTAGCGTACCCCACCCCTGGAAAAACATTTATTGTGGATGCAGACGCTAGTAATGTGGGAATTGGAGCCCTGCTTTCCCAGGTACACGAGGGCCAAGAGAAGGTAGTTTCGTTCTTCAGCAAAATTCTCTCAAAGCCAAAAAGGAACTACTGTGTTACCAGGCGCGAACTCCTTGCTTTGCTACTGGCAACGAAACATTTCCATAAGTACCTCTATGGGCAGAAATTCATCCTTCGCACAGACCATGCATCTTTAAAGTGGCTACTACATTTTAAGAATCCTGAAGGACAAGTCGCAAGGTGGATCGAACAGCTGCAAATGTACGACTACGAAATACACCATCGAAAGGGAAGTCTTCATTCAAATGCGGACACTCTCTCCCGTCGACCGTGCAAAACAGATTGTAAACATTGCTTACGACACGAGGAAAAAGATGTCGTGTCCGTTCAAAGGGTGAGAGCTATGCCCATTGGTGGCTGGAGTGCACGGGAAATCCGGGAGGCTCAAAAGGAAGATCCGGATATCGAACCAATCCTCGCCTGGAAGGAGCATGAGGGAAAACCAGACTGGCAGGAGATATCCAATAGGAGTCCCGAGCTGAAGGCATACTGGGCGCAGTGGGATTCCCTTTATGTCCAAGACGGCATTCTAAAAAGAAAATGGGAAAGTCCGGATGGAAAGTCGTACGTAATGCAGCTTGTTAATCCCAGGACAAAAGTTATCGAAGTGCTGAGGGAATTGCATGACGGAGTGTCTGGAGGCCACTTGGGAATAAACAAAACACTCGGAAAAGTACGAGAACGCTTTTACTGGGTCTATTCAAGGGAGGATGTTGAGAATTGGTGCAGGAAATGCGTAATATGTGCGGCCAGCAAAGGCCCGAGAGTGAAAGTCCGAGGCCAGATGCATCAATATAATGTGGGAGCCCCTTTCGAAAGGATAGCCGTTGATATTGCGGGACCGTTTCCTGAAACGAACAATGGAAACCGTTACATTCTTATTGTTATGGACTACTTCAGTAAGTGGCCTGAAGCATTCGCTATCCCAAATAAAGAAGCTAAGACTGTGGTGGAGCAAATCGTCTTCAACTGGGTAAGCAGATTCGGTGTGCCTATGGAACTGCATTCGGATCAAGGACAAAACTTCGAGTCCAGGATTTTCCAAGGAGTGTGCCAGTTACTCGGGATTAAGAAGACAAGAACAACACCGCTTCATCCACAATCAGATGGGATGGTGGAGCGCTTCAATAGAACGCTGAATGAACACCTCTCTAAGGTCGTTGGCGATGACCAGAGGGATTGGGACAAACACATTCCCATGTTTTTATTGGCTTATCGAAGTGCAGTGCACAACACCACAGGACATACTCCATCTGAAGTCCTATTTGGTCGAAAAGTCCGCCTACCTAGAGAGTTAATGTTTGGATCTCCATGCGAAGAATCCAAAAATGAGGAGGACTATGTAACAGACCTCAGGAATATCATCAGGGACGTGAATCAAGGGACTAGGGCTAGTATTAAGATAGCCAGTGACCGCATGAAAACGTGGTACGATACTAAAACAATATCTACAGGCTTTCAAGAAGGAGATCTGGTATGGCTATATAACCCTCATCGAAGAAAAGGTTTATCACCTAAGTTGCAACCAGACTGGGAAGGGCCCTACAAAATCGTAAAGCGCATCAACGACGCTGTCTATTGCATCCAACGAGGAAGAGGCAAGCTGAAAGTCGTTCATGTGGATCGTCTTCATCGCTACAATGGTGCAAATGTTAACGAGTTTGTTCGGGACGAACAAGTTTAAGAGTGGGATATTGTGGCGTGGAATGAATCGTGGTGAAATGAAAACAAACTAAAATGGTGAAATGAAAACAACCCCTTTAGTCACCAAACAAGTTCCACTTCCAATTGGAGATTGAAATCTGTCAATTCCCCACTAAACTAAATTAACTGGGAATTTATCAATTGCTGAAAAGGGGAAAAAGTATGTCAGCCAATTGTAGAACCAATTGGAGTTAGCTAGAAAGTTCTCGAAGAGATGGCAGAGCAGATATAAAAGGAGAGGTTGTAGAACAGGGCGACAGTTGATTTTTTTCAGTGATTGGTTAAAGTTCGAGATAGTAATCGGTTGTAAAGATAAATAAGTGCAGAGTAATAGAGTGAAATAAGTGGTTGGTTTGAATCGTTGAAGAATTGTTTAATGTGGTATTCGTTTGGGCTTCTTCAGATTTGCCCTCAGATTTCAGATTTCGTGTGCCTAATCGAACATAAAAACGCTCTTGCTCTTTTTTTGTGTTGATATTCGTGCGACTGTAATATGTGTAGTCTTCGACACTTTTCTATGCGCTTTCGATTCACTGGTTAAATTTTGTATTAAAACATTCGAAATTTCCGTCCCGATTGATTTCTAAATGTTTGCACACAAATAATTTACGAAAATAGATTCACCCGATGCAATGCCTTTCTTTGCTGTAGAAAAAATTCACGCAAATGTAAACAAACTCCACCAAATGTCAAACTCAAATGCACTTGTATTGGTAAATCTGAAGCAAATCTGAGAAAATATCTAGATTCGCAAAAGTGCTCTGAAATCTGAAAAAGATTGCTTTTTTTGGTACCAAACGAACATAAAAATTGCTCTGAGGGCAAAAAAAGCGCTCTGAGAGCGCCCAAACGAATACCACATAAGTAATATTGTTCTGGTACTTAATTAGTGAATAATCCATAAAAGTGTAATAAAAGTGATTTTACTAGAAGAATTTAACAGAATAGTGTTTTATCTTTTCGAATCGCAGCCCAAATGTAACAAAACCTACATTTTAAGATCCTTTTAGAAGTACCTCTCATGAAAAAAGGAAAGGGTTATAAACTTTCCTAGATCCTTTTCGTTCCTATATCAACTTCTTTGTACACGTACATATTTTAAGTTATACAATTCACACATTCTGCAACATTCAACAGAAAAATGCAACGAAAATAACACCGAAACTTCGTTTTGTTCGTTCAAATATGAAAAATATTTTTGTCTACGAATGAAAAAATTTCAAATGTCGTAACCACAGCACATCTGCCAATAGCAAATTGGTCTGCGTCTGACAATGATAGAATTGGGTATTCAGACGATTGGTAGATACCTGAAAATTTCATTCTTTGCATCTGACAATAACTTTTCTGCAAATATTGGTAGATAAAACTGCCAGTTCACACGGTTGGCAGACATTTGGGGCAATTTTATCATTTGTAGACCTGATAATATTGTCAGATCTGGCAATCGTCTGAACAGAGCTTTTCACAAGCCAATACCGCAACACACAGGCACATGAACTAACCAATATACGCATGTTTTGTTTTGCACTTATTCAGGTTAACATAATATACGCTCCAGACACTGTTGGTTTGCAGCAACAATAAAATAAAAAAGGAAGAAGAGGAGATTGTGAACCGAGACACGTTTTGCAGCTGACGATGTTTTGTTGTTTCGGTACGTTGCTGAGCTTGCTGGATAGGTTTTATTCACTTATCCAATTTCTATATTTTTGTTTTAGGACATACGCACACAAATCAATAAATCAATTAGTATAATTAGGAAACGATTCTTAACCCACTTCTGATGATAATATTAATGAGAATAGTATCAGTGGTGCACCGACGAGCACTTCCTTTCGCTTCGATATACTTTTTAGGAATACGATCAAAGATCCTTTTGGTTAAAAAACTCCTCAATGGACTGGAATTGAGCTTCACTCAACCATTCCAATTGTCCTGCATTTAAGAGCACGACTCCTTGGGTACTTACTCATTGAGTACTTTTCTACGTGTGCTCTGACATACATTCAATATTTCCCTTCAACAAATAATATTACAACTAGTGACAAATAGCTTAATGTAAAATTACAAAAATTTATTGAGAAATTATAAATAAACTACCAATCATCGTGTTTAGAAACATTTTCCTATTTTTGGTAAATGTTAGGGCAGTTGACGTTACTCTAGCTGGTAAATATTATGTTTGCCTGGTCCAGGACTGAATGCTTACCAGAATAATTGGTGGGGGAAGGGGTGGGAAAGGAAAGGAATTTACAAAGAGTTCCCGCGACAGATTTCTGGTGGATGAGGATGTGCACTTGAATTCGTCAATCAAAAAAAAACGAAGTGTCGGGGTAGATTTTTAAGGGTGTGAGTCCATTTTGCGCATGTGTCCGTAAAAGAATACTTCATTTTAATCCATTGGAAGGAGAGGGAATGGAAGGGAGCATTTAGTGAAACATTAAGCTCCTGTTATTGAGAGAAAATGCGATAGGTAGGCAGTGGATATGTACTATGTTCAGCCTTCTCAGCAAACTGTGACTCACACAAGAATTTAATGGTTTTCAATGCATAATACTGTACCGGTATCCCTCCAATCGTGATCATCAAAAATACATAATACTGTACCCCTCCAATCATCATCATCGAAAGTTTAAGCAGTGCTCTACGACTGAAGTGAGTACTACTCTTTTAGTACATGTTCTGCCTTATGAAGATACCCGAGGCTTCAACATCTCAGCCCTTCGGGTATCTAATGATTCGTCTTCATATGCGGTACTTGTAAACCTCACATGCTTATCATACCTCCTATATCTATCCTGTGTCAACCCTCTTGCTCCCTTGCGACGTCTTCGCCCTGACTGAAACAAATCTAGCCCTTAGCATTATGCATAATGAACCAACAAAGTTGACGAAAAGTGAGTTATGTAAAAATCATTTACCTCTTAATTTATATCGTTGTATTATTATTAGACAACAAACTGTTCGCAAAGGAATCGTTATATTCATTCAACTTAACTCAGGACTCGGCGACATTTTTATTCTTTTTCCTAAAGAAACCCGCAGCCAGCTGAATTATCGCGAGTAGCAGCCGCCATGCCATGTCAACTCTGTTGATCGCCCAAGGAAAAACCCTGTAATTTCGTAATTCGCCAATGCTAATTAATCATTTCCAATAGATTCCTCACTTCAAAAATTATTAGCGGGAGAAGTGTGTATTTCCAGCTGTCAAAACTAATCATTTTATTGGTTGCCATTCCACATTTCGCCGCGATCGGGAGAAGTGCGTGCATTTGATACGAAAGAACGACTTTGATTGGCCGCCTAACTTCTTTTGCCACAATCGGGAGAATTGAGTGGATTTCCAACTAAATTATTATTCAATATCAATCAGCTAGAAATTATTTGCCAATGCAGGAAGAACTCGACGCAAATAAAAGATTAACCAGACAGGCCGCAAAACATCTCGCAAGTTCCGGAGTGATGATGAGTTCCTCCGACAGTGAAACGACACATGAGTCCAATACAAAAATTGTTGAGACGCAAGTTAATGATGTGGGAATAGAGGAACAGCTACATATACTGCGTGTCAAGCTAGAAGCAGTCACAGCGTTTGCCGCAAAGGAAAAACAGGAGCGCCAGCGCCTCGAAGTACTTCTGATGGGGCATCAAAAACAGAGCGCATTGCCGAATCCCGTCACATCTGTCTCAAAGAGTGCCAATGTGAGTGCTTCATCTTCTGTCACCAATACGTCTTTGCTTCAACCCATGACTGCAGCAACAGTAGTCTGCTGCAGTGGCTATCGACATCGTCAGCTGGTGGTTATGGTTCCCACCGTAAGCTACATGATTTACCAGAGTTTCATGGAAAAGTTCGTCACGGCATTCATGAAAACCACGAACATTTTTGGATATATGTAGTAAAGTGGAAAACATGTTCCCTCTGCAGAAAAGCGTGAAAGGTGAAGCGAGAGATGTAGTTGAATCATTATTAAGAAGTCGCGCAGATCCCCGAGAGCAGACTAGAACTGGCAAATCCCAATCTACTGGATGAATTGGTATGCAAACTTCCAATGAGCAAAAGATTGGAGAGGGCCCAGTGTAGTGTCTACGTGCAGACATATGCGACTGGTTGAGCCGAATAGCGCGTCTGGTCTGTGGCATCACTACTTCAAGCGGAATCCAATCCAAGAGCGGGCAACGTCCTGCATACCAACCAGAGTTCTAAAACAACAACAGTTTCAAACGGCACGTGTCGGCATTGTAAGGGAAGGCAGCACCCACTAGCAGAATGTAACAGCTTTTTGAAATTGGATACACCAACTAAATGGGTATTTGTAAAGCGACATAAGCTTTGCTTCGGATGTTTGAAATATGGCCACGACGTAAGGTCTGCAGGGCTCGAAAAATTTGCAATATCAACAACTGTGCTAGGATGCACCACCAGTCTCTTCATAAAGTGGAACCAACAAAGGAATCAACAACGACCAACGAAAACGACGAAAGGGCAGATACAGATGATCAAAACCTCATATTAAATTGTAAGGACGAAGGAAACACTGATACTAAGGTTCTTTTCCGTGTGGTACCCGTCCGACTCTACAACTAGAGAAATATGGTACAAACTTATGCGCTCCTTGATGAAGGCTCTTCCGTCACCATTATGAGCTCTGATTTGGCGACACATTTGCAACTTAGCAGAAAATCCAAGAATCTCAACCTGCGCTGGCTTGGACGACAAACGCTATCCAGAAGATCAATCGTTGGGTATATCGAAATAAGTGCTGACCATTAAAACACCGAAAAATTCCAAATGCTCGCAGTACAGACCGTCAAAGGTCTATGCCTACCTACTCAAACCTTTGTCGCTTCGGAGATAGAGTTGAAAAGTCAGGCAATGGTCCCTCTGGCTGGATACAAAGAAGCAAAGCCCGAAATACTCATTGGTCTTGACAACAGTCACCTTGGAGCGCCACTTGAATCTTTGGCTTCGCTAAACGATGGACCCACTGTAGTACGCACAATGTTGGGCTGGGTAGCTTACGGAAAAGCTGCATCTGGAATGAAAATAAATGTACAGAACGGAATCGCACTATGTAGCAGTCAATTCCGAGGACCAGACCTACGTTTAGATCGTATCATGGACGAATATTTTTGTATAGAAAATTTTGGAGTTAAGGTGCCTACGGAAAAGTTTTTTACCGATAGAGACAAAAGAGCGATAAAACTGGTTTGCTGTGGAAAGATGATGAGCCCGAACTGCCGGATAGTTACCCATTAGCCAGGAGAAGATTGTTGAGCCTCGAGACAAGAATGCAACGAGATCCAGAGTTTGCTGCTATAATATATAAAACAAATTATCGCCAGCTACGTTGAGAAGGGATTTGCCAAGAAGTTGACCTTGGCTGAAGTAGAGTTACATATGCCGAAAACTTGGTATGTTCCTCACTTTGGTGTAAAAAACCCCAACAAGCCAGGAATGATTCGTTTGGTATTCGATGCGGTCATTTCATTTCTATTAAAGGGTCCGGACAACAACGTGCCGTTGTTAGCAGTATTATACAACTTTCGAATACGGCCCGTAACTGTGATAGGTGATATAAAGGAAATGTTTGACCAAATCCGAATACAACCCAATGATCAACACTCGCAACGGTTTCTCTGGAGAGACAATTCAGACAAGCCAATCGACGTCTACGTCATGAAAGTGATGACATTTGGAGCGAGCTGTTCACCTTGCTCGGCAAATTTTGTTAAGAACCTCAACGCTTCAAAGTTCGTAAAGGATTCTCCTCGAGCTGTCAAAGCCATACTCAGTCACCACTACGTAGACGATTACGTCGATAGTTTTGAAAGTGTTTCAGAGGCTACTGAGGTAACAAAGCCTGTTATCGATATACACAGAAGTGGAGGTTTCGAATTACGTAACTTAAAAGAAGACGATTCAGGTCAAAAAATCGATATGAACATTGAAGCTTCAGCAACCACCGAAAGGGTCCTCGGAATGTGCTGGGATGCTGTGGAAGATGTGATCGTTTTTCGTTTGAAGTTCCCTCGAGTAAGTCAAGACATAATGATGAATGACAAGTGCCCAACGAAGAGAGATTTTCTCAGTATATCGATGTCCATATTTGACCCTTTTGGAATGATAGCCAACTTTGCTCTTCCTCTAAAGCTGTTGCTGCAGTCAATGTGATACTTTGGTGTTCAATGGGATGAGTCGATTCCAAATGAAGTCTTTTTGCGATGGAAACAGTGGAGAGCAGAGTTACCAAGCATAACGCAGGTAAAGATTCCCAGATGTCATAGCCGTTACTTAACCCGAGCCACAAAAGTAGATCTTCATACGTTCGTGGATGCGAGCGAAGAAGCCTTCAGCGCCGTCACCTATCTTCGAATTGAAAAGAACGACAAAGTTTTCGTATCGTTTGTATGCGGGAAAACCAGATGTAGCCCAAAGAAATTGATCTCAATACCTCGGTTAGAATTGTCAGCTGCCGTTTTGGGGATACGCCTCTATAACTCCATCGTATATATATCACCAAGATTTGCAATTAACCGACAGCATATTTTGGAGTGACTCGAAAACCGTTTTACATCTGCTGCGATCAGATCCTCACCGTCACAAGGAGTTTTTAGCCTTTTGAATCGCCGAAATAATGTCTAGCAGCCAAATCAATCAGTGGCGTTGGGTTCCGTCGAAATTAAATCCAGCTGATGAAGGCACTAGAGCCCATTTTCCTCCACAATTCGTGCCTGACAACAAGTGGTGATGGACCAGCTTTCCTCAAATTTGCGGAAACCGAGTGACCTAAGGTGCCAGTTGACATCTCCAATCATATTTGTAAAGAGGAATTACGTTTAAAGTATGTGCTTAGTCTGAGTTTGGCTGATGATTCACTTTTCGAAGCAACCAGATTCTCTAGTTTCTTAAAACTTCGAAGAACAATAGCAAGGGTCACTCGCTTCATCAGTATCTGTCAGCGGAAGCCTACGGAGGCTGGAGAATTATCCTCAACCGAACTTAAGAACGCTGAACGGATTATATGCTCGCAAGTACAAAAAGAAAGGTTTAGTGATGACATCGCCAATCTACGGCAAAACCTACCCGTGAGCAAAAGTACCGAAATATATAAATTAATGCCGTATCTCGATGCTCATGGAATCCTGCGTGTGCTCGGACGAATCGACGCTGCCACAACAATACCCCCTACTACAAGGCGTCCAAGTATACTGCCCAAGAATCACGCGGTAACGAAGTTAGTCGTTAATGAATACCACCGCCGTTTTCGTCATCAAAACGACGACACTATAGTTAATGAAGTACGCCAATCCTTTTGGGTGCCAAGCTTACGCTCTACAGTAAAGAGAAACAAAAATGAATGTCAACTGTGCCGGATTCGGCGAGCCAAATCAATTCCACCGAGGATGGGTCAGCTGCCAGAAGATCGCGTTACTCCGTTAGTTAGACCATTTACCTACACCGGACTTGACTACTTCGGGCCTGTCAACATCACCATAGGAAGAAGGAGAGAGAAACGTTGGATTGCTCTCTTCACGTGCTTGACGATCGGGGCCGTGCATCTCGAGATAGCTGCAAATTTGTCAACAGATGCATCTGTGCATCCGCAATTTCATCAATCGCCGAGGGATTCCGCTGCGCATCAGAAGTGACAACGGAACGAACTTCGTGGGAGCAAGCAACAACGAAGCCATCAAGATGGAGCTTTCGTCGGTTGGGATCGAATGGGTATTCAATTGCCACACGCTGGAGGATGTTGGGAGGGACTCGTCTAATCAATCAAACGAGTACTGTCGTATGTTCTTCACGAAATAGCGCCCAAAATCTAAATTCTACAAAGTGCATTAATCGAAGCCGAAAACATCGTCAAATCTCGGCCATTAACGCACCTACCAGTGTCAGTTGAGGACGAAGAACCGCTTACTCCTAACCATTTTCTCATAAGTGTCTCCAATTCCACTCAAACTCCAGGTCCAGTTGAAGACAGAGCGCTCTTCTCTATCTCCGAAAGCAGTGGAGGGTGAGTTAGCAATTAAAAAACCGTTTCTGGAAGCGATGGAAGCGTGAGTACCTTCCGGTGCTGACCAAAAGATGCAAATGGTTCGAACAGACAGCGCCGCTCAAAGTAGGAGATTTAGTTCTCGTACTGGCCGAATCCCGCAAAAACCCAAATTCCAACTTAGGGTTTTTTCCACTGCGCCGCCTCTCGCGAACGTCTGACAAACATCCGAGAGTATAACTGTCTTAAGAGCTTCTCAATTAGCCGTTTGGAATCGGCATAAAATTGTAGATCCCTTCCATTCGTTCCAAAAATGAAACTCACACAAAACGAATGGTTGTGAGAAGCTAGGCCTTGGGTCTCTACAGACCTGTTGCGCCAACTATGTATGTATGTATTATTATTAGAGAATAAACAAGTACTGTTCGCAAAGGAATCGTTATATTCATTCAACTTAACTCAGGACTCGACGACAAGCGGTATCCAAAACAACATACGAAAACAAGACCTAATTTTAACTACTGACTCCGAAAACGGTGTAGCGATTGAGAGTAGCCACCTCCTCTCTAAACTTGACAACCATTAGCCTCCAATGTTTTTATCTTGACATGACAGCGTAAATTTTAAGATCGACCCCTTGGCAAATTAAACTTTCGCAAAGCTTATTTTGATATTTATCGTATTCCGATCTTATCGTAAATGCTCATTTTGGATTTATCCTATATAAAACAGTTAATATTGATGTTTCTACTACCACATTCTACTCACAAATCTATGAATGTTTCCTTTAATCTGTCCCTGTCACAACTGAAAAAAATATTACGACGTTCGCTTTTTTCTTTTTTTAATTGAAAGTAACTTTCGCTGTGTTTTTCGGAAATGGGTCATGGGAAACAATTGAACGACTGTGAAAAAGGCCAAGCAATGGGGTACCTATTTCGAAATTTCTAAAAAAAAATGGTGGAAGCCAAAATGTTGTTAGCAATTTCATTCGTAATGAATCCCAGTATGGAAGTAATACGAAAGGCGATTGAAGAGGCTAAGAGTAAAAAATAAACCACCTCTCAATGATGTGCGTAAGGCTGCAAGTATTCGGTTTGCTCGAGAACAAATGACGTAGAAAAAGGAGTGGCAAACTGTCATGTTTTTAGACTTGTCAGCTGTATCATCAAAAATTAACGCAAATGTATACAAAACTGTTTTACAAAAAGCTTTTCCACATTTCTCAAACCTTTTCGAACAACATCACGACAACGCTCCCATTCATACAGCTATAGTAATGAAGTAATAGATAAAAGACCGAAACATGAAATTGCTTGAGTGTCCACCGTACTCCCCTGACATTAGTGTTATTGAGAACGTTTGGGGGCTTTTGTCCCGAAAAGATTATGAAGGCGGGACACAATTTTACGATTCTGCGACCCTGATTGAAGCCATTAAAAAAGATCGGGATATTGGAAACTATTATTAGCATTTGCCAAACCGAATGTATGAAGTTATTTAGATATTTTAACAAAGGAGGGAGTACAAAATAATTAATTATCCTTAATACGGGTCCGCCAAATATTATATAGTTGGCGCAACAGGTCTGTAGCGACCCAAGGCCTAGCTTCTCACAACCATTCGTTTTGTGTGAGTTTTTATTTTTTGGAACGAATGGAAGGGATCTACAATTTTATGCCGATTCCAAACGGCTAATTGAGAAGCTCTTAAGACAGTTATACTCTCGGATGTTTGTCAGACGTTCGCGAGAGGCGACGCAGTGGAAAAAACCCTAAGTTGGAATTTGGGTTTTTGCGGGATTCGAACCTGAGACCCCTCGCTTAGTAGTCCAACACACTATTTTTTCATTTTCATTTTAAATTCATTTTTATTGTATTCTTAATTAAACTTATATACTAGACAAAAACGATTAAATCTAATTTAAAACTAACATTTATCTTAATCTAGCTTACTGGCTCCAAGCGAGCGCTCTAAACTAAACCATATACTTAAAATTATTGCCTTTCGGCCTTAGATCTATCTATATTTAATTTTGTTTGTTTTTTATTCTTCAAGAAACTTTGAAAAACTTGAATTCTTTATTATTTTAATTTTATTTAAAACTACTTAAAACTACCTAAGCTACTTAACCTAAATTACCTATAATCAGGGTGGTGAGCAATCAAATCGATTGGTCACCATCCTGATCGCGTCCATGGGCGCCTGACAGCCGCCCACAAGGGTTCATCAGTGCCTCTGAGACTCGAGCGAGGCTATAAGCGCCGCTCGAGTCTCGGCAGCACTATCATGCTGGCTAGCCCGGCACCTCCCAAAGACCCCCTACTCTAAGCCTAAACCTACAAACTAATAACTACCTTAAAACTAGGGAGGATGCTACGTTAGTAGCGCACCGGCCCGGGAGAGCGTATCAACCCTCACCTCTTCTTCAAGCCACCAAAATTCGGTGAACTGCTTTAACGTATCGACCCTGTCCCGTTCCGCAATTGCGGTGCTAAAACGGAGGAGCTCTTGAGCATTGGCGGCGGACCCGTCGTGGATGAGCCGCTTATCCCTCGCGCCGCGGTGGCTGTGGTACAATACCGGCACACCATCTTTTGTCTGGACTAACCCTTTCATGTCTACATGAAGAAATGCCTCAGGCGGAATAAAGCCAGACCGAAGCGTACTCTCGTGGTACATTAAATTGGGGTAGTAAGCCCCTGAGATCAGGTTATTATCGCTGGCCATCGCCCTTGCGACGTGCCTCCGAATCACCTTAATAAGGAAATTGTCAATCCTATTCAATCGAGCCCCATTGTATAGGGTCCTGTTGGAATAGTATTTTATGTACTGCGATTCAGGAGTTCTAAACAACCCTAGACAGGCCCTGAGACATTGTCTCTCAAACACCCGAATCTTTTCCATATAGGACGGCGCTATATTGAACCACATGGGACAGCCATAAGCGATGATAGGCCTTATAAGGGCCACGTAGCAAATGACCTTCACCCTGGAATCAAGTTGACTGCTGCGAAACAGTCTCCTTGTCAGAGCGTAGGCCCTCTTAGCCCCAGCAAGACAAGCATCTATATGCTTGTCAAAATACAGATACTGGTCGAGCCAGATGCCAAGATACCGGACCACGTTTTTCACCGCCAATGGTCGCCCCTGCTGTCCAATAATTGTTAATTTTCTCCAGTTTTTTCTGGTATCCCCAGAGGCCCCAGCCAATGTTGTTCTGAACAGTATTGTTTCCGATTTTTGGAAATTGATTTTCAACTTCCAATCATCGCAATACCTCTTAATTTGCTCGAAGTCACGTTGCAGAAGGATGTTAATAACCTCGATTTTTGGTCCTGACCTGTACGCCACTAAATCGTCCGCGTACGCTATAGCATGTCTGAGGGAACCCACCAGATCACTTGTGTAGATATTAAACAGGACCGGAGAATTCACTGCTCCCTGTTGTAAGCCGTTTTTAATTTCGAAAACCCTGCTCGAAGTCACGTTGCCAGCTTTGACCACGAACTTCTTTCCCATAAGCATGTCATAAATCATATACAGCAAAGGTTTTTGAATGCCCAATCTGGTCAGCTTATAGAAGAGCCCCTCCAACCATACGGTATCGAAGGCCTTCTCAAAGTCGACCAGGCAGGCACCCGTGCATTGCTTCTTACTCTTATTCCACTGAATGTCGGAAACCAGTTTCGACGCGGCATGAATAGTGTCATGCCCCGCTCTGAAGCCAAACTGGTTGTCCGGAATAATCTTATTTTCCTCAACCCATTTTAAAAGAGATCTATTGACGACTTTCTCGAATACCTTGCTAACATTCGGAAGCAAACTAATTGACCGGAGATTAGCAGGGTTCGTCCTATCTTTATCCTTTTTCGGGATAGGGTGTACCACCGCTATTTTCCACTGCTCCGGATAATATGCATTATTCAGCGCATTGTTAAATAGCGTGGCGAAGATATCTATCGCCTCTAGCGGCAGGTGTCTTAATACGACGTTTGGGATACCGTCCACTCCCGCCGACTTTTTGTTTTTAAGTGATTCAAAGATGCACCGAAGTTCATCTCTACTCACGAACAGATGAGTATTTTCATCGGCGACTGTGCCGTTTGCACGGTTGTCGTCATTGAACCCGGTGAAACCGTTGTTCTCGGATCGCCAATCTTGAATTTCGGTCCGCAGATAAAAGTGGTTAAGAAAGGCCCTCTCTTCGAGGTCGCGGTTACGGCAAACAGGGTTGTTCACCGTATACACAGTCTCAAAGAAAGCTCCCATCAAGTTCACCCTCTCCTGCGGGTCTTCGACCACGAAAAAACCGTCGTTCGAGTCAGCACTTTCCGGACTTATGCCAGCAGTCAGTAGTGTCTGTCTGTTCTCGTTCGTCCGAGGTATTCGAACACATGAAATGTCGTTATGATCCTTCCGCCTGAACAGTTTATTTATTTGCGGGAACATTTTCGGACTACTGGCTTTTATAGCCCGAATTTTATTGCCCCAATACAAACTTACAGATTTTCTGTAATTCTCGGTGATCAACTGTTTCAAGTTTTTGATCATCGACTTCAGTGTCCTAATTTCGGGGTCGTTCCTGTCAGTAAACTGTCTGTGTAGCCGTTTAAGCCTCGAGAGCAGTCTACTTTTATGTCTGTACAGAGCATCGATTGTCGGGTTTCGATACTTTTCAGTTTGTTCTTCGTCCGTGGAACGTCCTACACGAGGGATAGTCCGTTCCATTGTCTGTTTGATGACGACATTCATTTGCCGTAAATGATTGTCGATCTCATCGTTTGTTAGGTTCCTGTTTGTCGGTGGGTCGATCTCGCATGAGCGTATGTCGCGTTTTAACACTCTGGAGAAGCGCGACCACTGCGCTTTTCGGTAATCGAAAGAACGCACTTGGTCGTACTGCTCCAGCTGCGTCTGCTCGTTCGGGATCCGTATTACGGCGGCAAGTCCGTAGTGATCACTATCGTACTCAACCGTTCGTGAACAGTTCCGCGTGCTTAGATCAATGTTTGTTAGTTCCAGTCTTTCGTCAACTAGCGCCAAGTCCAAGAAAGAACCATCTCTAGGGAAAGACGGGATATCCGTCGCGTACAACTCGAGTTTGTACTCAATCATATTATGACGCCACCAGTCGTGAAACTGGTTGCCTCTAGGGTTCGGAATATCATTTCCCCATGCCGCATGTTTAGCATTGAGGTCTCCGCCCAAAAAGTAATAATTATCTTCCGATTGAAGCTCTAAGCAACGAAAAAGCGTCTCGATCTCATTTAAAAATTCAATGCGTCGAGGAGATTCCGGTGCGTAAAGCGACACCACATACACCCGCCTCTGGGTATTGAGGGGAATGCATACGATACATGCTTCCAACACCTGGAACCGGCGCACTTCCCCGCTATATACAACCTTATGGCGCAAGCCTTTACGTATTAAGATAGCGACACCACCTCCCTGTGTGGAGTTGGGCCGGTCTCTTCTAACTACATGATAATTTTTATAGCCCAATTTGTGCTTCGGGGATAGCTTAGTTTCGCTAACCAGAAGCACATCTGGCTTTTCGGCTTTCAACAAATTGGAAAGATTGATCCTTCTCTCGATCCGGATTAGTGAATTAACATTCACCGCAAGGATCTTTAAGTTTACCTCGTCCAGCGTACCCATCATATTTATGGCGCGGCAGACTCGGCAAACAGCGTCGAATAGATCATGTCTATTCGAGCCGCATGCTCATTTAATTGTTTCTGGAAATTGTCGATCTTTCCGTGCAGTGACAGAAGGATCGATTTCAAATCCAGATCCGCTTCCGGTGTAGGAACCTTCGGCGCGCTTTTTGTGATTGAGCTACCCGGTCCAGATACCATTTGGGCAAAGGACACATTGGGCGCAACAAAATTAGAGAACGAGCGACTCTTTCGACCCTTCTCTTCTTCGGACCTCTGTTTTCGAGCCTGCACATTCTGTTTTACCTGCTGATACTTGGGACATCCCCTGAAATTAGCAGGATGTCCTGAGCTGTTGCAGAGTACACACGAGAGCTGGCCTCGATCTTCTACCCTATCGCTACCTAAAGCACATTCCCCATGTTTGTGGTCCTTGTTGCACTTAACGCACCTGAACTGCATGTGGCAGTTAGCTGCGGCGTGCCCGAACCTCTGGCAGCGCATACATTGAAGTACCGTCCAACACACTAACCACTAAGCCACTGCGCCTGCCAAATAACTTCTTTTTTTTTTGAAAATGCTATAAAAAAAAACTACTGAATATTTTTTCAAATATCTTTTTTTATTTGAAAGTACAATCCTTTCATTCAAATAGCTGCCTCGACTGGCCATGCAGTAGCCTACACGATCGGTCCAATTTTTAAGCACATTATCGATTGTGTGCAGCTGTATTTCACCAATGGCTTCACGAATATTGTTCTTTAAAGCGTCAATTGTCTCTGGTTTGTCGGCGTAACACTTATCTAGTGTGCAAAACATCTAGTGTAGCTTCGGCTGTGAGGCACGTAGCGCCGTCCTGTTGAAACCAAATGTTGCCCATATCCTCCTCTTCAATTTTTGTGAACAAAATCGTTCAACATGGCGCGATAACGATCGCCATTGACTGTAACGGCCGCTCCTCGCTCATTTTCGAAGAAAAATGGCCCAATTATGCCTCTAGACCAAATTCCGCACCAAACAGTGACTCGTTTTGGGTATATCGGCTTTTCAATGTATGCGTGCGGGTTTTCTGTGCCCCAACTGCGACAATTTTGCTTGTTTACTTACCCGCCAAGATGAAAATGAGCTTCATCTGAAAAGATGATTTTTTTTGGCAAAATCATTCTGCAACATTACCATGATTTTCAAAGTAGTGCCGCAATATTTCCCAGCGTTGTTCAAGCGTATACAAACCATAATCGTTCAGCGGAAGGATAAAACTAATTATCTGTTAAATCAGACATGAGCTAAGTGTTCTCATTCGCGAAAAAAGCACTAGTCGAAAAAAAAAAGTTAGATGGCGGACCCTTTAGTTGTATTATTTATTTTTGACATGAGATAACATCTTTTGTGAGTAGTTCTACCTGGTAGTCGGATGAGCATGTCAACTATGCCAAAATCTTGTAAGTATGAATCCGTCAACACAATTATTAATTATGTTCTTTGTATTATGATCGCAAAGTTTAATATCAAGTTATGTATAATATTGTTTTGTGTTGTATCGCTTTTAAGATCCACTTACCATACTTCCACTACCAAAACTTCAGTTGCTGGATTTCTCTGAATTGGACTAAAAAATAAAATTAAAAATACATATAATGTTATAAGTATTTCTTTTAAACATGAGTTAATTAAATTACATTAAAAAGTGTTCTCTCCATGAAGGACAAAGTGTAGCTGGTGCGACAGCAGTATTAAAACGATTTGTTGAATTTGATTCGACGTAAAGTGTTACAAACGGGTCTGATAATCCATTTGAATCCATCGACAAAAGGTTTTCAGCTCTATCAACCTCTATACTTAAGATTTTCTGGGGCGGGTTTTTCGCTTGAAGATTCCTAAGCAATTGAATGTGCTTGGCTTCTGATACTTCAAAAACGTCTTGCAAATACTTAACCAATGCTTCTTCATCATCTGGACTCGTTTCATTAAAATTACTTAGAATAAGAAGTAAAATTTCTGCGTACAACTCATTAACCTGAAAAAAGTGAATTCTAATTAATTACTTACAAAATAACGTTTGAAGTATATAAACAGGAGATATAAAGAGCTCTATGAACAACAATCATCTATTTGATGCAGTCGGTATGTTCTTAAATTATTTGGTTTAGGACAATGAAATGAATGATGCATTTTCCAATTTTCCTTTTGAATTTGTAAAATTTTCTCACCGTAATAAGCAAAAAAGGTCAGTTCAAATTGGACGATTTGTTCTCGAGTTTTGCGCGGTCTTACTTTTGCACCTTTGTTTTATATCTAGAATCTGGGTGGTCGCCGCCGATCAGAAGATCAAACACTGGCTCACGCAGATTGGCAATTCGCCGAGCAAATCAAATATCTAAGCAACGCGCTGAGGCTAATAGACAGCTTCCAGTCCAACACTTGTGCTGTAGGTAGTTAGGAATAGACAGGAGGTTTTAGTTCACTCTTATCGCTGTCATATGGAAATCTGAAAAAAAGAGGACTGGGACCTTTTTAGCAAGGAAGTTGGGAAAAGGAAAACCATTTTGCAAGAAGGAAATAATAATATTTCCTTGGAATATTAATGCTCAAGGGATATTAACCTAGAGCCCAGAAAAGACGCTGGGAACTCTCAAGTATCCTGAGGGGAACTGGACTGAAATTTGTTCAGAGTCTCTAAGTATGCTGTTGAAAACGCACTTTCCCGGCTACACCAGTTAGTCACAAGGCAACAGATAGACATCCTTTACTACAGGAGTTTTATAAAGTCAGTCTCCCCCAAGGGTACACAAAACATACCGGAAACATGGAGAGAAGTGAAAGTTATTTTTATAATTAAGGCAGAGAAAAGCCAAAGGCTTTAGGCCAATAAGCCTCACCTCCTTCATTCATCGAGAATTACGTGAAACCTCAAGGAAATACCACATTTTGATTGTAGAAAAAGCCAGTTTATTGCGATGTCGCATTAAGACTAAAAACTATTTAAAAAAAATACATGAAAATAACCACTTGTGCGGGAAAGCTATTAAGCTTTTAAGCAATACCACTCTGCGTCAGCACTAACTGAAAGGACGATTTCACATTTTAGTGTAGCTCGTGGGCGTTTTTTGTGAGGAAATGTACAGGTCCTGTCTGCATTAGGTGCATCGCATTTATTGTGGAGCAATCGACGTGTAGTAGTGAGCAACCCGTTGTAGTCTGGTAATTGTCTTGTTCCCTGCATTTCCGTATGAGCATGTGTCTTTCATGCGGATTGGTTGTCGCTCGTAGTGGGGTAGTTTGAATACTTTAATTCCAACTCGTGCGTCTGTGTTGATGGCTTCTGAATAACATTGTGCAATAAGTTGTGATGTAATTTTTGGCTGTCATCTACGTTGCACCACTTTCTCTTGCTACACAATCTGGTGTGGTGATTTCCCTCTAGGCACAAAAAGCAATGCGACAGTTTTTGAACTTGTTGCTAGCGATCGCCAATGCTTATCTTCAGGTCATTGGTCATACATCTAATGGCACAATGCGCATAGCGATATATCGTCTGAAGAAGTACTATGAGACACAGTGTTCACTTTTCCTTTGGTTCGCCTTTTTTCGATCTTTGTAAGCGGTTCTTGAAACAAAGACATTCGAAGATTAGCAGCGTGCGACTTCCTCACTAACCAATCTTATGATGGTTAGATATTATGTTCTGCTGATGCTGAATATGGGCGGCAATTATCATTCCAATTCTTCCAATAGCTGTGGATTTTGAAGCTATTCTGAACGTTTCATAAGTTCCAACATCACTGTGGGATTTTCAACTGCTTTGGCAAACTTAACTATTGACAAGTGTGTCTCCCTCTCGGGGCTGGAATTTCTTTGGTCTTATATTCTTATAACTTATGAATGTTGGACTTACCTAGGTAAATCCATTCGTGTTTGTCTCGCTACAAACCTCTTCTTCATTTCTGAATACTGATGGTTGTTGCTTTTCTTATTTTCATCATGGCGATCAGGATCTTCTTCAGTGACGTGCCGTGGTGCTTTGAGTAAGGTGTTGCCTTTTTTTTACCGTAGTATTTTTAGTTATATTCCAGGTTCCAGGACACTAAGAGGACGTGATAGACAAGGATCCCATTTCTTTGTTTTTTGCTTTTAACTTTTTCTATTGGGAAACAATGTGTTTATTTAAAGCAACACTAAAATGGTCAGAAAATTTAGGGCCACCAAACAGTCAAAGCTTGGATTTTTTTATTTTTACAGGAAAGTGTATTATAAAAGATTTAATTAAATTTCGAAAAAGTGGAGTTGGCCTACCAAAATAAATTATTTCCAATTTATCAGCTGAGCACAGCTGTGAAAATGGTTTCGCAAGTAGCTTTACAATTAAAGCAGTTGCAATTTCAAATTTCGAATTCATATTTTTTTCATTTGTTGTCCTCTGCGTTACTGACCTCTCTATTAAATTCCATATCTATACACTAAGAGGACTAGAGTGGAAATGAGTAATTATTCATTTGTATTTTAATGTTCTGTGAAGTATAGCGCACCACAGGAGAATGAACGAATCACTAGGATGGGAATGGGACGCTGGCTGTGGGCTGTGGCTGTTGTATATGGATGATCTTGTGTGCTTTGTTCTTCTTCTTGTTACTGCACACACCACCCGCCACACCCCACACCACCCGCCACACCCCACACCACACAGCAGGCAAGGCGCACGCACAACAAAACAACCGTACATTTGCTAGGGTGGAACAATAACGGAAATTAAACTGCAAAGCGAACAGCAACGGAGTGCGCTTGATGTAGGAGAATATCAAGCTAGGTAGATTTATGAGGGAAAAAGGTTTTTTTATTTTTTATTTTGAAATTTTTGTTTTTGTATGAATTTTTCCTGTCCATAGTGTACCCATTGGTGAGTTTCATTTCTACCTAGTTACTTTGACTGTGGATTGGATTTATGGATATAGGGAGATTTGAATTTTGGTGCGATATGATTTTTTCAACGTTGATTTCAACTATCCATTTACAAAAACTGATTAGTTAATACCTACATAAATTATTGCAAGAAACATAAATGTGTTTCATCATGAACTTTAGTTAAGTTCGTATAGAGATTATTGATTTGAATAGGGTGTGCAGAGCACACTTGGGCACCTTTGAGTAAACGTCACTGATGTTCTTATAATTCCTAAATTGCTCTCTCAATTCAAGAATTTCTTTTTCTAATCGCGCGAGTTTGCATCCATCATCGGAAACGTCACCAACCTTTTCCTATTTTATCATCATTTTCTTGATTATTGTCTTTGTTTGCGTATGGTGTGCTATATTTATCCTTGTTAACATTATCCATCGTTGAAGTCTTGCTCTGTTTTCCGTAAGAGCTGTCATTTTCTGGCGGATGTATATGTAAATATATGTATGGCAATTTCCTTGGATTCTATTTGTTTTGCATTCGTGGCGCTTCGCACATTCAAATATTAAGAGGCCTCTACCCAGAATATTCTACAAAAATTGGAACGTGAAGCGCCATCCCTCTTTGATTTGCAACATAGCATCCACTAGCAATCCACTTGCAAAAAGCCTTTAGTGGGCGTCATTAGTGATGTATGGCATGATAAACGGGTTTTGTAGATTGTATAATTTTTCCTATCGGTACGGATGGATTTTTGCCTTATAATTTTCTTTTCCCTCAAATTGTAGTATGGATGAAAGAAGTTAGTAAATGTTGGGGGGAGGGGATGGAGGGCAAAATATGTTGGTTTCATTGACTCCTTGATTTGCAATACCTATAAAACATGAATTTGGTATTACTTAGAGATTTTTCAGATAAAATGGTATAGGTCATACCATCCATTCCCAAGATATAAACTCGCACAAACGTATGGATGAAAGCTTTTTTTAATTTACTGCTAATGTAGTGTCTGCTACTCTGATGCACCTAATTAGCTTAAATTATTGTCGGTCTCCTCATGTATCCTGTGATTGTGGTTTTCACACTTCCATTCCCTGAGTAATACAAGGATCCACTAATTCTGGTAAAAAACTGTTTTCGTAAATTCTGTTTAACTGTCCGATAATTTTTTTTTTCCAAAAATATTTTACTTCTATATAAATGTTAAAGGCACTACCACCCCAAATTGCGAATATGCATTTTTATCGCTCAGATATATATGCAATTGGCCTTGAATTTGGTGGTAAAAGGTCGTGGAATGTGCAAGTCCTTTAACATGGCCTTCGAATTTGTTTGCTTTGCATATTTGTCCGAAATATTAGGTTGTCAGCATTTTCTTTCTGATATTAAACCATTTTCTATTACTGGATTGTCCTACTGTTTAGTTTTCTACAGCATCTCTTCATTAAACTTCTTATACCTACACTAGGATTTCCTTGGATAGCAATCCTTTCACTCACATATAATGTAATCACAGAAAGAATTAAAGAATTAATCGAGCAGTCCCAGAACAAAAAACCCCAACCAATTTAGTTCTGTATACCTACCTATGAGGATATAAAACCTGATATTCTTAGTTCTAGCTTCTAGCATTTTCAATTGTTATATTTTTTTATATACTTTCCTGAACAAAGTCGATACACCTTTAACAGCATTATGAAAAAAACGACAAACCTATTTACAAACCTACGCAGCCTTTTTGGTTATTAGGATTTATTTTTACTTGATCTCTCTTATTGAACGCCTTTTCTGTACCTATTAGGAAGTACGTATGCAGTCAAACTGTTTACTATTATGGCTAGCTTAATAATAAAATTCATAAAGCCTAAGACAACGGCAACAGCGCAAAAAAATAATAATTTCCCACAAACGGCAACAGCGCAGTGCTAAATTATTCCCTTTAGCCTAAACCACCTTTCACCAATCTTCCATTCCACCCAGACTCAATAGTAGCCCTTTTTTATTATCAGCCATGATCCATATAGATCATCGAAATACATGCACTTACAACAACAGCACATGATCCTGATATTCATCGAGATCACGAATCATGATCTGTAAATGTATTGTACTAGGTGGCTTGTTTCATTTTTCAATGTTGGTGTGCCTGTAAACGGTAGCCATTAGCCAATCCACACAGTCACGTTGCCAGACTAAAATATTCAACACCCTTCACAGCACAAAAAATCAAAAAGCATTGTTTTCTCATTCGAATAAATTTCCCGTTCTTCGAGATGATTTGGCTTTTTCATTCCATAAAGGTATGCCCAGACCAGCGAAATATTTAAGTAAATGTTTCATAAACATTTATTTAACAAAAAAAAATGTTTATGAAATGTTTCGCAGTTCGTTATTAATTTTTGTTCTTTTAACATAAAATACAAATGTCCAGAAAATCTTGAAATAATGAAAATTCGAAACTAGCTACCTGCATAAATTTAAATTGTTTTCGAACCTAGTTATCCTAGTTATCACGTTTCTTTCTTATCACAGAAAAATCTAATTCTAACTTCATTTTGTTCTTCTGGAATTTCGTGCCTAGGCCGCTGTCAATTACTTTGTCTAAGAATTCCAATCTGAGCGGACCAGAGGTGCAAACTGCATTAAGATTTCCATTACATTTTGAACTGATTGTAGGTAAACTCATTTCCTTTTAGAAACAAAATACACCATATTACGGAAGCCGTGTTGTGGTTTTCGAGCCTCTGGTCGTGAATTTCCGACAGTAAAAAGTATTTCATAAACGTTTAATAAATACTTAATCGGCGTATACACTGGCAAAAACAGAAATGTTTGACAAATGTTTATGAAATGTTTCTGAAGCAAATCGAGAACATGTCATAAATGTTAAAAAAAATCATTCGCTCGCATGAATACACTGAAATACCGAAATACAGCAGCAAAATATTGTTTATTTGTTGCATTTTTTAACACAGAATTTTAAATTACTTTTCTTAAAAACAATATCCAAAAATAAAAATTATTAATTTGATTCACAAGCAAGCAAATGAAATTTCATGTCAATTGTCATCATATTGTGACGTCACGTTGTACAGAAAGTTTGCAATATGGCTGGTGGCAATATGAAGTTTGTAATGCTCATACATTATCCCTTGTGTTTTGAAAGCAACTGTTGCCACAACTCGAAAATAAAATTTTTCTATTAACCGTATTGTTTTATTTTCGTGATCTGATTCGGATCAGATCACGCTGATAATAAAATACGGCTAATATTCACTGTGTGAAGGGTACCTATCCGTGGACTTTTTAATAATAAACTTTTCTACAACGATTTAGCAATGAAACTTTAGGGTTTCTGAAAATCCTGAGTAATATCATTATATTTTTTTTGTAGTATTGTTTATTTTCTGTAAGCAAATTTTAAACTGAAAGTATATGTATAAGGTATAAGGTAGATCCACATCTTGAAAAGTGCCTTTATCAACCCCTCACTCATTTTTACTTTCAGTCAAACCTTTTTCATTTAGAGCACACCTCCGTGAGCAGTTAAACATAAGCTACTCACTTTATGGTTGATTGCGTGCTGTTCTGATTGGCTGTTCAGATAAGACCACATAACTACCGCCACCTTCACGTACAAAATATCGAGCCAAAGTGAAAAATGTCGATTTCTGGGTAGAGGCCTCTTAACTCTTGTTTGTTAAATATAAAATATAGTGTTCGCTATACAAAGTCCATTTTGTGTACCATACTTCCAGATCTTGCTTATATAACTGGTATAGGAGAAGATATCAATTATAGAAAACTTGGCTTGGAAATAGAGTATTGATTCGTATGTCTTCAAAAATGTACTCTACCATATCTAACTAGGTACTTACCGATTTAAAAAAATGTAGCAATATTTAAAGTAATATTACACAGATCCAGTGTTAGTAGCGTGCGGCCAAAATGGATGTTGAAGCAGGAGCATCCAAATACAAAATACAAATCGGTACAACAGGAGGTGGACCGCCGCCAAAATCACCGGATCCTGAGGATGCGCAATTGATGGCACTAATTGCTTACGAATTTGAAGTCGACACAATGAGTTCGATTGCGATGCGCCTGACTCGATGGTTTGTACAAAACAGACATGTAATACCCCAATTGAAAGACTGGTTTTCAGATGTAAAGTGTAATAAACTAAACAAGATGCTTTCTGGAATATCTTGGATAGAAGGAATTTTGTCTCGAATACGCCTATTGAATAACAGCTCAGAGGGCGATTTTCTAATTGTACCGTGAGGCTTTACGTTATACATCAGCATAAATTTCTGTATCTCTTTTTTAGAATTTGCTATCTGAAGCCTCTTCAGAATAGACCGGATTATATTACCAACTTCCCCATTCGTCTGCGGCCAGTACGGTGGGGATGTTTTCAGCTCGGTATAGCTATGACCACAATACTCCTTGAATCCTCCGCTAACAAATTGACGCCCTTTGTCGGTAGTAATAGACTTGGAGTAGCCAAGGTACATAGTTCTAATCGGAAAGGAAAATATATGTTCGTATTGCATGGTATCCACTTATCATTTTGGATGCTGCTAACCGAGATGGATCCATCGATGCCGCTGAATTTCTCAACCGCTTCCATCACTTCTGAATCTTTGTTATTATTTTCTACAATTTCAAGAATAGTTAGTGCCCGCGGCATTGATTGTTAAACTATGGAGCAGATATTTTGTTCACATTGTCTGTCAAAGGTGTAAGAATGTTCCATTTTGAACAGTCTGGAAAATAAGTCTGCTATGTTAAATTTACCGACCTGGTAAATGACTTTAAATTTAAATTATGGCAGTCGTAAGACCCATCTTCCAATTCGAGCCGGTGGCTTTGAGGTTGGTTTGAAAATAGCCTCCAATGGCTTACTGGCTCAACCTCCGATAGGCTTTTACTGGCAAATGATATAACTTGAGAGATGCTGTTTTCGACCTGTAGAAGCACTGCGCCTAAAGCAACTGGACTTGCATCCGCAACTAAACGGATTCGATTCTTTAGGTTGTAATATGACAGCGTTGGTATTTTTGCCAGTCGCTTCTTAAGTTCCTGAAACGAACTATCCTGATCGGGACCCTATTGGAATGGAACGTCTTGCTTTGTTATGGTTCTTATTAGTTCTGTTATGTCCTCCAGATCAGGGATAAATGTCCCCAAGAAACTCCGTGTTTCCTATTTGCTGGATGGGGCTCGGAATTCCAAGACGGTTTTAACCTTTTCTGGGTCTGGACGTATTCTCTCTGATGACAAAATATGTCATAAAAACTTTTAATTTCGAAGCCTCCATACACATTTGTCGTTATTCAGTGCTACATTATAATACAGGGTAAGAGGTGTTATTGTGAATGACCCGCTATTTTGGTAGCTGTCACTTTTGAAGCTTTTATTCTTTGACATTTGACAAGTAGAAATTATGCCATTACTAAAAATGGAACGATACACGCTTTAACAACGAATAGAAATTATTAAAATTCACTACAAAAATGGTGAAAATCTTGCAGTCACAGTTCGCAAAACTAAAGCATTTTTTGGTCGTCGTGAAGCACCTTGTCGGACCGCAATAACAGAAATTGGTGGAAAAATTCGAGCTGTTCGGACAAGTTAGTGATGTGAAGAATAAAGCCCGTGCACATCGCTCAAGAACAACTGAGAATATTGCTGCTGTACCCCAAAGTGTTGAAGAAAACCCCGGTTTGTCCATTCCTCGTCGTTCCTTGGAATCGGGCATTCCACAAACGTCATTACACCGTATTTTGTATAAAGACTTGGGTCTTAAGGCTTATAAAGTTCAGTTAACACAAGAACTCAACACAAGCAACGAAAGCATTGATCTTTTACAGGAAAAGTTTCCGGACCGTGTTATCTCTCGAAGAGGTGATCACAATTGGCCACCGAGATCTTGTGATTTAACACCTTGCGACTTCTTCCTTTGGGGCCACGTGAAAGATAAGGTCTACGCCAACAGCCCAGCGTCGATTTAAGACCTCAAAGATAAAATTCGTGAGGCTATCGAGGACAGAGGGCAGCCACTTTGCGATTTGGTTATGGAAAATTTCATGAAAAGGATATGGTCCCATATGCGTGCTCGTGGTGGCCATTTGACTGATGTTGTTTTTCATTATTAACGGCATACCTTCCTCTTTATTACGAAATAAACATCCTATCATTTATCTCAAAAAATGGCATTTTTCTTTGAATACCAAAATAACACCTCTTGCTTGAAGACCCTTTACTTAAAAACTTCCAATACCGCTTTCAAACTTGTATCGTGTTCGATTTCAGTTTGTCCAGATACAATTACATCGTCCAGGTAGTACTTAGCATTTTTGCATGAGGCTAGAATGTTCTCCATTGTTCTTTGAAATATCTCTGGCGCAGAATTCACCCCGAACAACAATCGTTTGTGTCTATAAACTCCCTCGGATGTAATAAAGGTTGTTATTTCGCGACTGCGTTCATCCAACTCTAGTTGATGATAGGCGTTTTTTAGGTCCAACCTGGAGAAATGCTTGGCTCCTTTTAACCTTGTCATAACTGTGTCAAAAGTCGGCAGGGGGTTGTTTCTCTCAATACTGCAGCGTTAGTGCATCTCATGTCTATACACAACCTGACATCTCCATTTTGTTTAAAAACTGTCACATCTGGCGATATCCACCGGTCCAACTACAGGTTCTTTGATGTCTTGCTCAACTGCTTCATTTAAATTAGCTTCAACTTTGTCTTCAAGCGCGGCTTCACCGATTCATCAATACATAATGAAACCTTAATACCTCTGATTTTTCGGAATGGCTGAACGTTTTGGACTTGATTTACTTGAAGCCCTAACTTCAACACATTCAGTTCAATAGCAGTATCCTTGCCTAAAAATGATTGTCTACCATTCTCTAAAGCATAGAACGAAGAAATCAAGTCGGAAACCTTATCTACGCTTATCAAGGCCTCAAAAACTACAGCATATGCTCGAAATTGGTTTTCTGAATTCGTCTATTCTTTCCTCCGAGTCCGTTTCTCTACCCATCCCTACAAAACAAATTTTTGACGGCCCAGCTCCTTCGATTCCCCAAACTGACATTTCGATGTCTGGTTCCTGCGGAGAGAAGTTTTCCGTTAATTTGTCAATTAAGACCTTGAAAGCATCTATCGATTTATCATTCCCTCCAGATTCAACTAATTCAACCCGGGATATTGTACACAACATCTTGTAAATGCAACAGCTTATTCCTTTACTTTGTCGAAAGTAAAGGAAGGTATAGGGAAAAAGCTCGAAGCCATTTCTCCCACTCCCACTCCATGACGTCGCAGGGAAATGGTGCCACTCCTGTTGCACTCATTTCCTAATAATTTTCCTCACTTTACTCAGGGAGAAAATAAACCAAAGCTAAAAAATCGCGTACTTCGATACATAAAATAAAGTGCACAAATGTTCTATGTCCGGACATTGCACAAAATTTTAAAAATAAAATGGACATAGCACAAAATGTTGGACATAGAACAATAATTGTGTTTATTGCAATAATTCAAGAACAATAATAGTGGGCACTAGTGCTAGGCACGTCAAACAAACCTACTATCTGAAAACAGTAATAAATGGACATAGCACATGTGTGCCTTAGGGTATCGAACTAGAGATGTTAATCAAATTCTGACATTACGATGAAAAAGGAACTCCAAAAAGTGGGTTGCAAAATTCTGTCCGTCTGTTCGTCCTTCCAAAGGCCTACAGCCTCGTTCTAACTTCGGACTTGGAGTTTATGGTACTTCCCATATAAAATGTTCGTACTAACGATTTCAACCAAAATTAATATTTAAGCTTAGGTAGGTGAGGTTACCATGACTGCATACCTAGTTTATGTCTTAAGATTCGAATAACGGTACTTTTGATATTTCGACATTATCTTGAAAATGGTCCATACGATTGTAACAAAAATTTATTTCGAAGGTAATGTGGTCATTTATAACTTAATAGAAATCTCAGTTTTTCTCTACATTATTGTACAATGTATTTTTGAAAATAGTCATTTTTCTTTAGTTTGCCGGAAAACGGCGATAACGATTTTAACCAAAATGCATACTTAGAGTAAAATTTATGTTCTCAAAATTATTGTGTCCTTAATTTTCAATTCGAATCACAGAAATCGCTGATTTCTAAATTGCTTGGTAAAAAGATACCCAAACTCAAATTCGAAGATCAAAAATGTACATTTTTTTTCAATTCATTGGTAAACTTATTCTGATTAAATTGTTTTTAAATACGACAATGTGAAATTAAAAATAGGCGGCCATAGGAAAAATTCTGTCAAAAAAAATTTCCCTACGAAAATAATTAAAACAATTCAACTACCAATGATTGGATCCCTCCGACAAAAAATTCCTGGTAGTTGAAACAGTAAAGAAATTAAATATTTTAGTGGAATGATTTGTTTGTTTTTTTTTTTTGGAATTCAACTGAGAAATTGATCGGAAAAAGTTTTTCATACGGAAAAATTTGTAAATTCTTTTTCTAGAAAATTTAAAGATAATTTGCTGATTTTTTTTCTTGATAAACTAACTTTATAATTCATAAGCAACATTTGAAGACCAAGATTGAGTTCAACCATCAAGTTTAAGTGGTCAAAAAAGGTTCGCATTTGAAGTATGCGTTTTTTCTAATAAATAGGTACCTAAGGAGCCTTAAAATCACCAAACTTTAAAATAAATAGCGTAAACTAGGATTATTCCCAAATTAAGGAGCAAGCGAAAAGTTCGAGTATCCAAATCGGAGATAAATAGCCAGTGCTGGTAACACTGCTACTTGTGTAGCAGCTGATGGAACTCTCCACAAATTATTTTCCGCTGCATTTTCGAAGACCCACTTTTTTGAGTTCGTCTATCATAGTAGGTACATAAATATAATGTAAGAATTGATTAACATCTAGAGCTCGAAATCTTGTGCGAATGCAATATCTTTCTCTTACTACGTAATCGAGAAAGTTAAGAATCTACCAAACTTGCAAGCAACGAGAAGGTTTTGCGCGAAATCGATATGAACTTTAATCAACTAAAGTGCTTTTATTATACCGAAAAGTTAAATAGCGGCTTTAAAAAAAAGGAGTTTTCTAAAGCTCAAAATATTTCAAGCGTTTTGTACATTTTCTCTGTTATTTTGTATTATTGGATCTCGATCCTTCTTAGATTGTATAAACCGAAAACTCTGTTGATTTATAATAATTGTTAAATTATAAAAAAAGAAAATATTTTATGAAAAGACAATATGAAATTAATGCAAATTTGAATGGTTACCTACAGAATAAAAAAAGGGAAACATTTCATTTGTTCAATATTTTCCGAATTTATGGACAAGTTGCGTCAAAAAATTTGTTCGTAGACAAAATCTATTAAGTTCTGTTTTTTTTTTTAGCTTTTAAGTAGAAATAAAAGGTATTGAACTAAATTAATAATGCACAAAATTCACTGATAACCTCAAACGAGATGAGATACATACAGGGTGCGCCATCTTTTATATTAATATGTAATCATTGAACAGCTCCGAGATTCATTAACTGATTGACTTGATAAGACAGGTTTTCAAAACGTCAATGCAGTACAATATTCCTCATGAATTGGTTTACACTGAGCCAACGTGCCGAAATAGCGAAATAGCCATAGTAATTGGAAATAGTCTTTCAATTGTGTTAACTCAAGATGCATACCCAGAAGCCTGGAGTCCAAGGTTTGATCCCCATTTTTTCACTGTCCCACCTCTCGCGAACGGACAAACATCCGAGAGTATAAATGTCATGAAGGTGCTTCTCAACTGGCCGTTTTGAGTCGGCATAAAATTATAGATTCCTTCCATTCATCTCAAAAACTAAGGACTCACACAAAAACGAATGGTTGGTGAGAAAATAGGCCTATTGTTTTTTTGTATGTTGTTCAATATACACATACCGACATAAGAGATGGTGCACACTTTACATTAGGTATGTGCCTTGTTTATAGGAACAAATTTTACTATAGAAAAAAAAAACCTGTGTCTGTGTATTCATTTCTTTATTAATACTTCATTCACTTCACATGACAAATTCTCATGTTAGTATCTATTTAAACGTGTGAATAATTCAAAAAATATATTTTATTATTGCAATAGGTCTAAATAGACCTGTAAAAGTGCTACACATATTAGGACTTCTTGTAAAACCAGTACTTACAGTCATTGGTTTGCACATCATTTTGTTGTTAGCCGTGAGTGATGTATCACAAATATCTCCAAAACTCTTCGCATCAATTACATCATATTTTTTCTTATTATCGACGATATTATCTATACATTCATTGCGATGCACTTCATTACTAGTTTTGTCAATATAGCCATTCATTTTGTATCAAATTATTCACGTTATGAAAAATTTAATCATTTCGTACTTTATAATTTCATAAGGAATGTTTTTACTTTTCCTCTGACATATTTTTCTTGATTACTAGGTACTTATATTTATATAAACTTGGCACTAAAAAATATTTTGTAAAACGGAACTAAATCACAGACTTAGGTCGTGAATGAAAAATTTCACTACTAAACAAAATATAACAAACACTGAACTACTTTTCGACTTTTGTTTTTTTTTTAAATACACAATTATGAAGTAATGACCGTGATCTATATTGAGAAGTGATACCAAACTGATCTTAATTTAACAACTAGAATAAAAACACAATCTTAAAATAATACGATTTTCTTAAATACAACGGGTTCTGATGAACCATAAACAACGGTTTCGTTATGAAGTGAGTGTAGAAAAATGTTTCTTAGCTCTTGACTAGGTACAACAATTTCTTTCCACAAAAGTGTACAAAATTAATAGAATCTTCAATCAAGTTGATTGTTTGAACAAAATACTAACACCTATGCATTTGGTATTATTTTTATTAATAAATACAAAAAATTTAGAAAAGAAACATTATTCTGTCGATTTTTTAATGCCGATTACGACACTTAAGATTTATAAACCACTAGATTTAATATTGACTACGAGATTTTGTAAAAATCACTTTTCTGCCATTGCAGACCATGTTGTACAAAATAATCACAAACAAAAAGAGAGAACAACGAATTGCTGCAATCCTTGTACTTTAATTATTCTTCCCTATCTGTCGTGATTGTTTTTTTTTTTTTTTTTCATTTAAAACATTGGGTGGTATGAACAAAACGAAGCAATTGCTTTTACTCAAAAGAAATGTCAATGTTTCGTATAAATAAAATCTTTATATTTACTATGTTCGAAAATCCAAGTCTAGTTTTTTGCTGACTCAAACCTTTTATGTTAAATATTTTGTACGGTAATTTTTGTGCATAAAAAAATCTAAGTATTGTGAATTTTCGATGTTTTGTGCAGGATGTTTTCGATGTTTTTGTACCTATAACGTTCATGAAAAAAAAACAGCAATAATTATTGTTTCGTGTCACGTGAAATGTGGACTGTGGACTATTTGCTTAATAGAGGGCCAAGTACTCTCTATGCCGGTCATACTAATGGGCGCATTGATGCTTTCTTGTGCGTGTGACATTTTGTCTACGTATGCAATTCTCCTACGTCTCGTAGAGAGTCGGGGGCAGTTTATCCTCGGATAAGGGAAGGGTAACCGAAACAGTCTTTCCCCGCCTGTAATCCTCAGACAACTCCTTGAAGAGATGAGACTGGGGATGACTATTGGACGATGTATCTTTGGATATGCGACGGGTGACCGAAACAGTGTGCCAATCGATTATATCCTTCCGACATCTCGCCGAAATAACGTAAGCCGGTATACGAAGTTATGCACCTTACTTGAAGCTTGACATGGTTGGTCAGGGAGATGACCGGTCGACAGTATGCCTTCGGATATGCCAGTGGTGCCCGTATCGGTTAGACCCTCGCGTGTATCCTCTAGCAGCTTATCGAATATGGCGAAAAGTAGCACAAAGCGTCTGATCTTTTATCTTTTTTAAATAAACATTTGTCAAACATTTCTGTTTTTACCTGTGTTGACGCCGATTAAGTATTTATTCAAAGTTTATGAAATGCTTTTACTGTCGGATATTCACGGCCTGAGGCTCGAAAGCAACAACACCGCTTCCGTTATATGGTGTGTTTAATTTCTAAAAGGAAATCAGTTTAAAATGTAGTGAAAATATGACTGCAGTTTGCACCTCTGGTCCGCTTGGATTGGAATTCTAAGACAAAATAAATGACAGCGGTTTAAACCGGCGAAAACCGTTGTTATTATATTCTTATGAGATACTTTTTATGTTGACATATCAAAAACCTCTTTTAACGTAAGGTTCTTCTTCTTGTCTAGTGTGTCAACAAATATTTCCAACAAGCCGATGATCGGGTACAATTTCCGGCACATCACGAAATAAATAAATCATCAACAAGATATTTGGCAGACAAAATTCATGATTCGCAGTGCAATTAGCGCTATAGATTGCGCTCATATTGCTGGATTTTATGTTTAATATTTAATTACATTTACATTACATTTATTTCAGAAAAGCGGAGATCTTATCTCAATTCCATCGATTTAGTAAAATTAATACGTTATTCTTAACTATAATCCTTTTTCAAAACAATTTGTTAAACATCTAAATATGCGTGTCATTTGATTGCAAATAAACAGAACGACGCTTCCGGTCACAACTATAGGTAACTGTAATAATTATGAAAATGCTTAGCATTGGCATCACTAATTTTTTTTTATATATTATCTACAACACATGCGCTTCGCACTTGTATGATGTTACGAATTTGTATAAATAGATTCTAAAAAGCAATGTTTTCTCATCATTTGCTATCATTTCCAAAATGCAATTATTTTTTAAATTGTGCAAACACGAAAATTAAATAGCGCTCTTTGGTTTTATAATAAGGGGATGTAGGTTCCAAAACATCTAATGTATTCGAATGATATAGATCTATAAATAGCTACTCAAACCGAAAAAAATTCAGAATATTTGTAATTTGGCAATTTGTTTATAAGAACTTATGCGTGTACCCATATTACATTTTACGTCAGAACGAAACATACAGCTCGTACTTTTTATCAAACATTTCAAAGAATATTGACATTGACATCGCCCACACTTGTGAGCATGGATGAGCATTTCCGCTGGAAAGTCTGACTTCTATTAGCTAAACCTAAAAAATGTTAACAGACCCGCGACATTTATATTATATGAAATGGTACATATTACTTGCTCGCTCAGAAGTAATACCTCTCCCACCGACTGACACGTTGTAGATTGTAGTAAGTGACTATCTGTGACGACACAGGTGGAGTAAATCGACGATTTTTCAGTTTTTGATGCAATGTGTGCGTAGAATCGTCATTATTGCAATAATTTGAAAAGATTGAATAGAATTACGTAATATTCTTCTATATTCTAGTATAATGTACTTCATAAAACGGATTCCATACCATACTGCAGTACTCAAGATGAGATCGAGCTAATGCAAAAAATAAACATTTAAGAGTATGTAGATCTTGAAAGTCTTTTGAATTGCGCAATTTGAAACCTAACATCTCATTACCTTTGGCAACCAAAAACTCAATGTTTTACGTCAAAAATTACTCCGGATATTTTTTGAATGAAATAGTGGACAAAGGGCTATTATCGATAACGTACGTAAAGTGAATTGAAGAGAGGTTACTATGAAAAGAAAGGCTTATGAGGGTTATCATTGTAACACCATATTATGTAAAGTCGCCCAAGATCCTCTTGTGAGGGGTTTTCCATTTTTGGAGATAAATGATCGGATGTTTATTTCATAATAAAGAGGAAGGTATGCCGTTAATAATGAAAAACAACATCAGCCAAATGGCCGCTAAGAGCACGCATACAGGACCATATCCCTTTCATGAAATTTCCATAACCAAATCGCAAATTTTATCTTGAATCGACGCTGGGCTGTTGGCGTAGACCTTATCTTTCACGTGGCCCCAAAGGAAGAAGTCGCAAGGTGTTAAATCACAAGATCTCGGTGGCCAATTGTGATATATGCCTATGCCTACAGTTGTTTAAATTCAACTGTATCTCTCTGTTGTAAAACCTGCCTTTTATATCCGCTCCGCCATCTCTCGAGAACTTTTAAGCTAATTCCAATTGATTCAACAATAAGCTCACTTAAGAAGCCTCTACCCCAAAATCGAGCAAAAGAGAAAAATCTGGCATTTTCTTTCTCGAACTAAATTTTTTAGCTGGTTTGGTTTTGGCAACACTGGTTTTGACAGCTGACGTGTGTTTAGTACCTTGTGTCACTGTCAAACAGCTTCAGTTTGGTTTGCAATTTAACCATGGATCGTCTTACAAATGAACAACGCTTGCAAATTATTGAATTTTACTATCAAAATTCGTGCTCGGTTCGAAATGTTCATCGCGCGCTGCTTCCATTTTATGATCGGCATTCTCGACCTTCTGAGCAGTCTATTCGGAAGATTGTGACCAAATTTCGCACCAAATTTACTTTGTTGGACATTAAACCACCAACACGTTTACGTACTGTGCGTAGTGAAGAAAATATTGCGGCCGTATCAGCTAGTGTGACAGAAGACCGCGAAATGTCGATTCGGCGCCGTTCCCAGCAGTTAGGCCTTTGTTCCAGCACTACGTGGAAAATTTTGCGGAAGGATTTGGGCGTAAAGCCTTTTAAGATACAGCTGGTGCAAGAACTAAAGCCAGCCGACCTACCACAACGCCGAATTTTTGGTGAATGGGCTCTTGGAAAGCTGGCCGAGGATCCGCTTTTTTTATCGAAAAATTGTGTTCAGCGATGCGGCTCATTTTTGGTTGAATGGGTACGTAAATAAGCAAAATTGCCGCATTTGGAGTGAAGATCAGCCAGAAGCATTGCAACAGCTACCAATGCATCCCGAAAAAGCCACTGTTTGGTGCGGTTTATGGGCCGGCGGCATTATTGGGCCATATTTCTTCAAAGATGATACGAATCGCAGCGTTACTGTCAATGGTGAACGCTACCGAGCGATGATAACAAACTTTTTTTTGCCCGAAATGGAAGTTCTTGACTTGCATGAAATGTGGTTTCAACAAGACGGTGCCACATGCCACACAGCACGCGAAACAATGGCGCAATTGCGAGGCGAGTTTGGTGAACAGTTAATTTCACGTTTCGGGCCGGTCAATTGGCCGCCTAGATCGTGCGATTTGACACCATTAGATTATTTTTTGTGGGGGTATGCCAAGGCTAATGTGTATAGGGACAAGCCCGCTTCGATTGACGCACTGGAAGCCAACATCCATGCATTCATTCGTGAGATACCGGCCGATATGTGTGAAAGAGTATGCCAAAATTGGACTCAGCGGATGGGCTACCTGAGACGCAGCCGCGGTCAACATTTGCATGAAATTATCTTTAAACATTAAATTGCAAGGTTCAAACTATCGATTCAAATAAATATTTCATTCCTTTTTTTGAATTTTTTGTGTTTTTTTTTTAAAAAAGTTCTAGACCTCTTAAAAAATCACCCTTTATGAATAGTTTTTTTTACAAAAAAACATCTCAGCTATGTTTTATTTAAAAAATTCCCAAAGGTGCTTGGGAAAATTTGCATAAAATTGATTTACTATTGACAAAACCATGATAAGACAGAGTACGATGCATCTGAGATCACTAGCTCAGCTGGAAGGTAATATCCAAAACACCAATAAAGTCCAGACAGATCTTGAAATATTACACTGGTTTGGAAAAAAACAAAACTAAGTTTATAAACTTTCGCAGGAAAAAATACCGGATTTCTCGTGAAGGTGGCGGTAGTTCTGTGGTCTGATATGAACAGCCAATCATAAAGTGCATAGCTTATGTGGGTATGTGTATGCAGATTTATTTCTGTGGCGATTCGAAGTGATTTTACATTTTTCAGGCCTTTCGATGGACGACGTTTAAACGAAGAACCCAATGATAGTACGGCATCCGACAACTAAAAAGTAAAAGCCGTGTCTCTGTCTGAGCTTAGAATCACAATAACAAAGCTGAAAAATAACAAAGCACCAGGTGATTTGTATTCTTAGCCCGTAGGCAGACTATTTATATCTGAATCGGGCATAACCAATGAAGATTACTCAAAACCAAAAAAAAAAAAAAAAAACATTTCTGTTTCGCTGACTGCAAGTAAAAATGAGTAAGGGGTTTTTAAAATTTGTTTACAGAAAAACAAAAGCAATGCTACAAAAACAAAATCATAATTTTCAGAAACCCTAAAGTTTCCTTGCTGAATCGTTGTAGAAAAGTTGATTATTGAAAAGTGCATAGATAGGTTCCATTCACACCATGAATATTATTTGAGTGTGGTTGGATTGGAAGATTGGTGAATGGTGGTTTAGGCTAAAGGGAATAATGTAGCACTCCGCTGTTGCTGTTTGTGGGCAATTGTTTCTTTTTTTTTTCGCTGTTGCTGTTTTCTTAAGCTTTATGCATTTTATTATTAAGCTAGCCATTATAGTAAAATAATCAAAAGGGACACTTTGACTGCATACGTTCTTCCTACTAGATACAGAAAAGAGAAAACAGGTATAAATCCTATTAACCACTTGAGAAAAATGCTGCTTAAATCGGTTTGTCGGTTTTTTCATAATGCTTTTTAAAAAATATAATAATTGAAAGTGCTGGAAGCTAGAACTAAAAATATCAGGTTTTCTATCCTCATAGATAGGTATGCAGAATTACATGGGTTTGGGGTTTTTTGACCTGGGACTGCGGGAGCTCGATGTTTCATTCTTCCTGTGATTGCAATATATGTGAGTGAAAGGATTGCTATCCCTGTAAGTCGATATATCCCTGTATACCTAAGTCGTTTAATGAAGAGATACTGTAGAAAAACAAACAGTAGGACAATCCAGTAATGACAAATGGTTGAATATCAGAAAGACAGCCTCATTATTTCGGACAAATATGCAAAGCAAACAAATTCGAAGGCTATGTTAAAAGACTTACACATCCCACGACCTTTTACTACCAAATTCAAGGCCAATTACATACATTTGAGCGAGAAAAATGCATATTTGCAATTTGTGGTGGTAGTGCTTTTAATATTTAATTAATTAATTAATTAGTTGGCGCAACAGGTCCGAGGGACCCAAGGCCTAGCTTCTCCATTCGTTTTGTGTGAGTTTCATTTTTGGAACGAAAGGAAGGGATCTACAATTCTATGCCGATTCCAAACGGCTAATTGAGAAACTCTTTCAAGACAGTTAAACTCTCGGATATTTGTCAGACGTTCGCGAGAGGTGGCGCAGTGGAAAAAACCCTAAGTTGGAATTTGGGTTTTTGCGGGATTCGAACCTGGGACCCCTCGCTTAGTAGTCCAACACACTAACCACTAAGCCACTGCACTTTTAACATTTGTATAGAATTAATGGGTGTCGATCACGATTTTTGGAAAAAAAAAGGCTGGATGGTTAAACAGATTTCTGGATTTTACCAGAATTAGTGGATCCTCGTATTACTCGGGGAATGGAAGTGCGAAAAGTACAATCACAGGATACTTGAGGAGACCGACAATAATTTAAGCTAATTAGGTGCAGCAGAGTAGCAGACACTACATTAGCAGTAACCTATGTATATTATTTTCTTATTAAGTTCCTATATAAAACAAATTAAAAAAAGCTTTCAGCCATACGTTTGAGCGAGTATATATCTTTGGAAAGGATGGAATGACCTATACCGTTTTATCTGCAAAATCTCTAAGTCAATCCAGGCGTCTGGAGCGAAACCGAAAGCAATTAAACCAGCATATTATGCCCTCCATCCCCTCCCCCCAACATTCGCTATGGACATTTGAAATATACCTTTATGCGTATTAATGGTTAGTAACTCCTGGCATTCCTCCACCACTTCCAGTTGCTGGTACGCTCCCTTTAAATCTAAAACGCAAAAATATGAACAGCCTGAAAGGTTTGAAAATATATCATCAAGAGGAAGAGGATAGTGGTCGGTTTTTACAAATTTATTTACTGACACCTTACAATTTACACATAATGTAATTCCACCTTTCGGTTTTTCCACAACCACAATAGGGGAGGCCCAAGCACTATATCTCGCAGGATACAAAATATCCTCCGCGACCAAGCGTTCTAACTCCCTATCCACAGCTTCCCGTAAACCAAACGGCACTGAATAAGGTTTGCAAAAAATCGGAGTAGCCTGTTCTTCTAATAAAATTCTCGCCTTCCATTTCCCTATTGGATCCAGTTTATCCGAAAAAAAACTTGAACTTTTCAGTGAGGCTTCCTACTGCTGAATCTTGTTCTCTTATTGTGCTGGTATTTGTCAACTTCCCCACTTCAAACCTTTCCCGCCACCAAGAACGACCCATAAGCGGAGCAAATGACTTTTCACCCCCAAGTATAACAATTTCCACTTTGTACTCAGTCCTTTGCCTAGGATGTTTTACATTTACTAATATATAGCCAACAACATCTACAGAACCACCTGATATAACATGCAAATCTTGATTAGATTTTTTCAAAGTCTTATGCGCGAATAATTTATCATACATGCACCAGTATCCACTTCAAATCTCAAAATTTTATTATCGCAAGAAACTTCAATATATAGGGGATTATTACCTAGCTTTGTAGCAAGTACCGAAGCAACGCATCATTTATCTATTTTATTATTCGAAAAATCATAACAAAGAAAACCAAAAAAAGTATTACTCTGTAACTAAGCCCTTCTGGCAATACCCTAATTAATTAATATTTTGAATTATGTAAGATTGGCAATAAGGAAAAATCAGAAATAAACGAGTTGAACTTGCGAAGTGAACAGCACGGTAGAGTACCTCAGACTCTGTTCCACCACCAAGAACGACTTGATTAATAAACAACCCAAGTTGTCAGCGTTTTATTTTTCCCAAACAGACTCTGCGTAACCCAGGACTCGTCACCTCGTTGGCCTATTTTCTGTTTCGCTCGTCATACACTTACGCCTGCAGTACGGTAGAGTGCCTCAGCCTCTGCAACGTATAAGTAGGGAAGCGGAGCGGCGCACATACGAAATTACCTGGTTCTCTCGTCAAACGCCGCGACTCTTATAATATTAAATAATTTACACTAGTTGTGGTTGTTTCATGATCACTTTGACCTTTAATTTTATTGTCATCCAATGAACTAAAACTATTTATAAAATTAAAGCTATCGGAATCCTACTCGCTCTCTATCTCTACACCAGTTTTAATACTTTTAATGTTCTTATTCTTCTTTTCAAAATCAATATAATTTCTACGCTATTTGTTGGGAGTGTCGCTAGAAGAATTACTTGAATACCGATCTCTTCTCCTTTAACAATTTTTGGCCAAATGACCCCACTCTCTACACAGGGCCGGACCAACCATATGTGCAAGATGTGCAAATGCACAGGGCGCAAAATTCTGGGGGCGCATTGCTAGGAAGGAAAAATTAATTTTATCTTGAGCGAAGAAATACTTCCATTTGCATTTTAACAAAAAACTTGTTCAAATAAACCCAAAATACCAACATCCATCACACCTGCGCTGAATTATTTCTTGCACAATAACTGAAGAATCTAACTCAAAATATCGAAAAATAAAAAATCCCATTAGACCGATGCAAGTTCATTTCTTACCTACCTACTCTCAAAATGTTCTTCCCTGTTCGTTTAGGTATATTTCTTCTACATCCCCTTACATTTTACAAAAGAGAATAATACAGTTTAAAATACTCAAAACAAAAAAGTTCCGCCTCGTATGTGCAGGTTTTATTTCATGCACCTTCACTCACAAAATCTGCATGGAAAAATTTCCAATAAAAAAATTAGTCCTACGGAATCGTATGTGCGTAGGGTGCGAGTTTTAATTCTGCACGTAATGTATGGGAAATGGCAAATGGGACTTCTCATCTACCCAAAAGAGTAACAAATTTCTCTTACAATTACAAAGTGAGTGTCTGATTTGGCATTTGGCTTAGCTTTAGTTACATACAAATAGAACAAGTAGCTTTGTTCTTGTAAGAGAAATTTGTTTCTATTTTGGGTAGATGAGAAATCCCATTTGCCATTTCCCATACATTACGTGCAGAATTAAAACTCGCACCCTACGCACATACGATTCCGTAGGAATAAATTTTATTATTGGAAATTTTTCCATGCAGATTTTGTGAGTGACGGTGCAAGAAATAAAACCTGCACATACGATACAAGGTGGAACTTTTTTTGGTTTGAGTATTTTGTACTATATTCTCTTTTGTAAAATGTAAGGGGAAGTGCAAGAAATATAGCTACACGAAGTCACGAACCGGGAGGAATATTTTGAGATTGAGTAGGTAAGAAATGAGCTTGCATGGGTCTAATGGGATTTTTTATTTGCCGATATTTTGAGTTAGATTCTTCCTTGAGTTAATGTGCAAGAAATAATTCAGCACAGGCACAGCGCACAGGTATGATTGAATATGAAAATATAGTATTCTCTTCCACTGCAGTGCCTTTGAAAGTGTCACTGTCCGTGTACTTGCGTACTTCATGCCTCAATTTGCAGAATGTTTTAACATTTGGTAGTTTTAAAGATTTAGATGGAGCAGAATTGTATCAAGAGTTAACAGTCATTTCCCACTTGTAACACCACAAAGCTCGTGTTTATATGTGCTAAATTTTATATTCAGTTCAAGCCTTGAAGATCTTGCTCCTAATTTAGTTATTGCTCTTCAAATTCTAAATACAATCCCGTTACAGTAGCTTCAGGAGAACGTAGTTTTTCTAAACTTAAAATTATTAAAAATTATCTCAGGACAACTATGACTCAAGAGAGATTGGTAGGCTTATCTATAATGTCCATAGAAAAGGAATTATTAAAATCTTTAGATTATGATGATCTTATTGCTGAATTCGCCAAGGCTAAGGCCAGGAAAAAAAGTTTGCAAGTTTAAACGTTTCCCATCTGCACAATTCTTCGCTGCGTTTTAGTTTATGTTTTTCCTTTTTTTTCCTAATGAAATTAACTAAGTTCCTTAAATGAATTCTTTTATTTTATTTATTTTGTAAATATATTTTCATTTAATTTTGATTTTGATTTATTTATTTTTTATTTGTGTAAATACATTTATTTACAATCATTTTTTGTTACTGAGGATAAGGCCTACCGGGGATACCTCAATAAAAACAAGCGCACTGAAAGTCTACCTCCTGGGTGATGTGGCAAAGACTTATGCATTTGTGCAAATGTGAGAAAAGGGCGCTTTCTGTAAATCTTGCACAGGGCGCTAGTTTGGCTGGAGCCGGCACTGTCTCTACAATAATAACACTGATAGTTCCTACGTCCATACCTATTCTTAAGTCTATCCGGGGTTATATATCTCTGCATCACTCCATCATGGCCGACACCGTTTGAATTACTTCTGGTCTTAGAAGCATCCCTTTGTACTGTTTGCCACACGATCTTCGATAACGCCACCCATGTTGCTAAGCTCCTGTTGTACCATCTCCATAATCAACGAGATTTCGCAGCATTCATCAAAGGTTTCAGGAGTTCAATCAATCAATTTGGATTGTATTTTTCTGTTTCGTACCCCCATGAATAACCGAACTTTAAGAGCGTTACCCAAAAACTCCTTATACGAGCATGTGTCCGCTAAAATTTTGTATGGTCACGAAATAATCCGTTAGCGTTTCATCAGCCAAAAACTTATATCTCTTATCTATCTTGCCAAAAACTTATGTCTCTCAGCAGTTACATTTTTTACATTTTACATTTTAAATTCATTTTTATTTTGATCATTATTTAAACTTACATACTAGACAAAAATGATTAAATCTAATTTAAAATTAACATTTAACTTATTCTAGCTTACTGGTTCTAAGCGAGCTCTCTAAACGTATCAATATCCTTAAAATTATTGCCTTTCGGTCTAAAATCTATCTATATCTATGATTTGTTTTGTTTTTTAATTTTCAAGAAACTTTAGAAAACTTTAATTCTTTATTACTTATTTTACTTAAATACTACCCAAAACTACCTAAGCTACTTAACCTAAATTACCTATAATCAGGGTGGTGAGCAACCTCATCGATTGGTCACCATCTTGATCGCGTCTGTGGGCGCCTGACAGCCGCCCACAAGGGTTCATCAGTGCCACCGCACTATTCATGTTGGCTAGCCCGGCCCCTAACAAAGACCCCCTACTCCAAGCCTAAACCTACAAACTTAATATCTAGCTTAAAACTAAGGAGGATGCTACGTAAGTAGCGCACCGGCCCGGGAGAGCGTATTCACCCTCACCTGTTCCTCAAGCCACCAAAATTCGGTGAACTGCTTGACGGTATCGACCCTGTTCCGTTCCGCAATTGCGGTACTAAAACGGAGGAGCTCCTGAGTACTGGCGGCATACCCGTCGTGGATGAGCCGCTTATCCCTCGCGCCGCGGTGGCTGTGGTACAATTTCGGCACACCATCTTTTGTCTGGACTAACCCTTTCATGTCTACATGAAGAAATGCCTCAGGCGGAATAAAGCCAGACCGAAGCATACTCTCGTGGTACATTAAATTGGGGTAGTAAGCCCCTGAGATCAGGTTATTATCACTGGCTATCGCACTTGCAACATATCTCCACAGGAAAATGTCAATCCTATTCAGTCGAGCCCCATTGTAACGGGTGATTTTTTAAGAGGTTTAGAACTTTTTTTAAAAAAAAAACACAAGAAATTCGAAAAAATGAATGAAATATTTATTTGAATCGATAGTTTGAACCTTGCAATTTAATGTTTAAAGATAATTTCATGCAAATGTTGACCGCGGCTTCGTCTCAGGTAGCCCATCCGCTGAGTCCAATTTTGGCATACTCTTTCACACATATCGGCCGGTATCTCACGAATGAATGCATGGATGTTGGCTTCCAGTGCGTCAATCGAAGCGGGCTTGTCCCTATACACATAAGCCTTGGCATACCCCCACAAAAAATAATCTAATGGTGTCAAATCGCACGATCTAGGCGGCCAATTGACCGGCCCGAAACGTGAAATTAACTGTTCACCAAACTCGCCTCGCAATTGCGCCATTGTTTCGCGTGCTGTGTGGCATGTGGCACCGTCTTGTTGAAACCACATATCATGCAAGTCAAGAACTTCCATTTCGGGCAAAAAAAAGTTTGTTATCATCGCTCGGTAGCGTTCACCATTGACAGTAACGCTGCGATTCGTATCATCTTTGAAGAAATATGGCCCAATAATGCCGCCGGCCCATAAACCGCACCAAACAGTGGCTTTTTCGGGATGCATTGGTAGCTGTTGCAATGCTTCTGGCTGATCTTCACTCCAAATGCGGCAATTTTGCTTATTTACGTACCCATTCAACCAAAAATGAGCCGCATCGCTGAACACAATTTTTCGATAAAAAAAGCGGATCCTCGGCCAGCTTTCCAAGAGCCCATTCACCAAAAATTCGGCGTTGTGGTAGGTCGGCTGGCTTTAGTTCTTGCACCAGCTGTATCTTAAAAGGCTTTACGCCCAAATCCTTCCGCAAAATTTTCCACGTAGTGCTGGAACAAAGGCCTAACTGCTGGGAACGGCGCCGAATCGACATTTCGCGGTCTTCTGTCACACTAGCTGATACGGCCGCAATATTTTCTTCACTACGCACAGTACGTAAACGTGTTGGTGGTTTAATGTCCAACAAAGTAAATTTGGTGCGAAATTTGGTCACAATCTTCCGAATAGACTGCTCAGAAGGTCGAGAATGCCGATCATAAAATGGAAGCAGCGCGCGATGAACATTTCGAACCGAGCACGAATTTTGATAGTAAAATTCAATAATTTGCAAGCGTTGTTCATTTGTAAGATGATCCATGGTTAAATTGCAAACCAAACTGAAGCTGTTTGACAGTGACACAAGGTACTCAACACACGTCAGCTGTCAAAACTAGGGTTGATACGGAGCTTCGACTCCGAATCCGATATGTCGGAACCTCCGGTTTAAATTACACCTCCGAATCCGGCTTCGGTTCCGATATAATCACATCGGAAGTTTTTCGTTCGGAATCGGTGACGACCGATAAACATGAACGACAAAGAATTATCGAGTTGCGACATGTTACACTTACAATACAATACGGTTTTGTATTTTTTTTTTGTTAATTTTCTAATAAAAATTGATTTTTCAAATTTTATATTTTAATAATTAATTTGTGTCTGCGTGCGACCTCCGCCTCCGACTCCGATTCAACTCCGACTCCGCGGAGGTCGGTATGAGGCTTCCGACTCCGACTCCGACTCCGGTAAAACCACCTCCGTAACATCCCTGGTCAAAACCAGTGTTGCCAAAACCAAACCAGCTAAAAAATCACCCTTTATTTTATGAGATACTGAGATTCAGGAGTTCTAAACAACCCTAGACAGGCCCTGAGACATTGTCTCTCAAACACCCGAATCTTTTCCATACAGGACGACGCTATATTGAACCACATGGGACAGCCATAAGCGATGATAGGCCTTATTAGGGCCACGTAGCAAATGAACTTCACCCTGGAATCAAGTTGACTGCCGCGAAAAAGTCTCCTTGTTAGAGCGTAGGCCCTTCTTGCCTCAGCAAGACAAGCATCTATATATTTGTCAAAATACAGATACTGTTCGAGTCAGATGTCAAGATACCTGACCACGTTTTTCACCGCCAATGGTCGCCCTTGCTGTCCAATAATTGTTAATTTTCTCCAGTTTTTTTCTGGAGAAAATTGGCTGGGGCAGCCAATGTAGTTCTGAACAGGATTGTTTCCGATTTTCGGAAATTGATTTTCAACTTCCAACCATCGCAATACCTCTTTATTTGCTCGAAGTCACGCTGCAGAAGGATGTTAATTACCTCGATTTTTGGTCCTGACCTGTACGCCACTAAATCGTCCGCGTACGCTATAGCATGTCTGAGGGAACCCACCAGATCACTAGTGTAAATATTAAACACGATCGGAGAATTCACTGCTCCCTGTTGTAAGCCGTTTTTAATTTCGAAAACTTTGCTCGAAGTCACGTTGCCAGCTTTGACAACGAACTTCTTTCCCAAAAGCATGTCATAAATCATATACAGCAAAGGTTTTTGAATGCCCATTCTGTTCAGCTTATAAAAGAGCCCCTCCAACCATACGGTATCAAAGGCCTTCTCAAAGTCGACCAGGCGGGCACCCGTGCATTGATTCTTATACGTGAAACATACATTCCGAATATTTCTTTGTGATGTCATTCCTTGCTTGTTAGTTTAATTGAACCTAAGAGTTTTTGTTGCAGTTCGTATGTTTCTGGTCCTAACTAAGATAAAAGATATGCCATTTTCTTTTCGTTTACGGTCACGTTGTTCAGGTCGAAATGTTGCTCCAATTGCTGAAGGTAAATTTCCCAGCTGCACTTATGTTTGTCGAATGAGGAATGTGCTGGTTATTGCTGCTTATTGTGGGTTGGTTCCCCGTATCAACAAACTGTTTTTGTTGTGCTAAGATATCTCTATATACTATTATAAAAAATTGTTGCAAGAGTGTTGTGACTTTATAATTCACAAACGGTCAAACCGAATTCGATTACATTTTTAGGGTTTGTTCGTAAAGATTGTTTATCTAAATTTTGCATACCGCACATGCTCATAGGCGCCTATGTATTTCTTGCTTTTTTTTTTATTTTTTTTATATTTTTTTTTGTATGGAAAAAATCACATGTTGACATGAAAAGTCATAACTCACGAACGCGTTGACCGATTTCGATGATTCGCACCAACTCGGACTGGTATCCGGCCAAACTAGAAAAATAACCAAGAAAATTCCCGAACAATCCCCGAAAAAATAATATAAATAAGATACATTTTGTATGGAGCGATTTTACGGCGCCATCTTCATGATGGATGAAGTTTATGTTTACGTTGTGACTATTTTTTTTTTTTTGATTTTATGCATCGCTTCAACAGATTAAAAGTTTAAACGCGGACAAAATAGTAGTTGAAAAACAAGTTTGAGTAATTTTTTGAAAAGGCCAATTTGCGCAAATATTGGCCGAAGTCGACAGAATGGGAATGGGACATCGCATAAGACCAGATCAGTGATACCAATCCGAATCGAGGTTTTTGTACATAAGCCTGACAAAATTATGTCGTTTTCACAAAAATGATGACCTTTTCAAAAAAATTATGCCGTGATTTTTTCTCAAGTTGTCCAGAGGCACAGGTTCACTCCGAACAATAGCGCCACCCAAAATAAAAATAATCCAAGAAGCTAACAGAAGATTTAGCTCTCACTTTTTTGTATATAATTTTGTTTGACCTCGAGTAAGTCAAGCTAAGAATTGGAAAATAAGTATGACACACAGTTACGAATGAAGATGAGTGATGCCATTTTGATCAAAGTACCAGATTTACAAAATACAAAATTGATTTGTAAGAACATTTTATAAAAAATAATGCTTTTTCTCAAAATTATTCCTCAAAGCCCATTGTAATTATGCATTATACCATGTTCCCACCAACGTGATTAAGCCAATGTGATTTATAAATCACGAAATGCGTTTCCACTGAACGGTATGTGTTTTAGTTTGACATACAGGAGAAAGAATTCGTCTACTTCGGACTTTTGTTTTTGTTTACCTTCCGAAAATAAAACAATTTAAGATTGCACCTTTGTACTTAATAAAAACCAAAACTCACCGAACACGAAGAAAATTGAATTTGAAATTTTTTTTTACAGTTTTGCTTTTTGTCATAGTCATAGTTGTGCCTCTGTTGGCATCATACATACATACATTTGTTTTTATTAAACTTTTGGTATATACAATTTGACTTAAGGCTAGGTAACAAATGGTGGTGAATATTAAATATTTAAATGCGTTGGCTCAACAATAGGGGCCCAACGGTATACAATAGTGTTTTTTTTCTTGAGTCTATTTTATATAAACTGTGTCTGTCTTCTCGGATTCATACTCGCAGTATGCATCGTTGTCTGGTTTGACCTCAGGGTGTTCAAGTCTGTTGGCATCACTGGCCCAGATTGGTTATGACTAACACAAGCGAGTTCGTAATTCTCGTCGCCAATGAAGTATTTGTAAATATGTCAAACGCTAACTATTCATATCGTGATATAAACATTTATTGAATCTAAATTACTTATCCTAAAACGAATAATAGGTAATACTTAGTTTAACTGATGAAATAATGCGTGTGAACCCAGCTGCTGCACGATGATACCCGGTTAGGTTATGAAGAGAACTGTCAGTCATTATTTGGTTTGACAACTGATGAAGTTGCACTGTGTTCCTCGTACTATGTTGTTATACATATCACTTTCCAAGGACCCTTGTACCATGGGATATATCAAGAAGCCAGATGGCTTGTGGACGGAATCTTGTCATGAATAACTTATGACTTTAACAGAAACCCACTTCCCTGGGCGCACAAATCCCGGAATGGATGACCCACAGTAGAACTCGTTTCGGACTACACATCTGGGGGAGAAGTAGTAGAGATCGTCGAGGAAGACAAAATAGTATGGGCTATCAACACCTTCCAACCCAATAAATCGGCAGGACCGGATGGTGTCATTCCAGCCATGCTATACAGTATTCTCTAGACCGCATTATGCCCCACCTAGTACCCTCCTAGTTCCCTCCCGGGCTACAATTGTAGTGTTTTGTAGTTTCTGAGTACATTTTTGCTAACTGAGATCATTACTACTTTTATAAATTCATATCAATAACTCATTTCTTATTTTTCCAAAATTGTAAAACAGACTTAAGGCTCCGTCAAACAGAACGCGTTTTTAACGCTGCGGTGAGATTATTTGAACGCGACGTTCAAACAGAACTGTAGCTGTCATACTTGTTTGCAAAATGTCAAGCAGTTCGTAAGAAGAAGTAATATCTATTTATAACTGCAGGGCTACGTTAATCGCGAAAAAAGACAAAAAGAGAAATGAAGTCCGAGAATACCACCGGTTATGTCAAAAGGGGTTGGGGTCAAAATTCTGGATGGGTCAAAATTCTTTTCACAAAATTCTGCTTTCAAAATTCTGCTTTACAAATTTCTGCTTTACAAAGTTTTGCAAACAATAAAAAAAAAGGTTTGGAAAGTGTTCAAAAGCGCGCGCTTAAGCGCGTAAAGACAATCCTCTCACTTATTTAAGCCAAATAATTGCGAGAAGAGTGCAAAAAGAGCAGTAAGAATAGATATGTACTTTTAATCTTTTATACACTTATGTGACTAAATTAGATATTCTTTTTTAGTTTAATTAGGAGATCTGGCAACTCTGAAGATATTACGCATTCCAAGTGCGAATGATTAAAAACCTAGCTTTTGTTCCTGCTTCCGAAGTCTCACATAACTACGAAAGTTTACGTAGTATAATAGATGATGCAGACGTGTTGAAGTTGGCTGCATGGTTTGGGAAAAACTATGTTAGAGATAGCTGTAGGTATCCTCCGAAGTTTCGGGCGACTTATGACTCCGAAACAAACAAAGAATCATTTCCCAGAACGCAAAACAACGTGGGGGCTTGGCATCATCGATTAAAGGCGTTGGTTGCACGGAGAAATAAAACGTCGTATTTGAACCACGTTTTAAAAGATATTTTTTTTCTCTCTTTTTTGACAATTAACAATTTGTGATTTGTTTACATGTTGAGATTTGGCCATTGTTGTTACCATGCTTTCTACATTCAGTACTCGTTGAAATTATTAACTTGTTTGCTTTGAAAGCGTCGTAGTTTCCAACATTCTCCCCCGCCCGGGGCTATGCGTCGTCACTGCAAACATTGAATATTATTCCCCCTTGGATGGTATGATTCACGTTGTTTATTTAACTATGCCCTTTTTCATACGCTCCTGACTTCCTTCGGAATTCGCTACTGGCAATTCACATAATAAATGCATGAAAAGAGACTCAGGTGATTATATATTCATGGAAACAGTACATATATCTAGTCTACTTGGGAACCAAAACAGAGGACAGAACGGAACGACACAAAAAAGGCAACAGCATTGACGGGCCTCCTGCCCTCCCGTTAGCGATATTTTAGCGAAGCTGTATCAGTGCGAGTGCCGTTGTGTAGTGAAGTCGATTCCATTGAGAGTTTCATTTTCGCGACGATGTATAACCATGTCATTGTTGTTTGGGAGTGTGATTTCTCCGTGGCGGTGGTTAAATAATTTAAAAATTAAATTCGTGATCCGCAGAATTAAGTTCTTAATCCGAGTTTTCAATATTTGTTTTCCAGCATTCGCTGGAATTCGGACATGCCGAAAGGCGTCGTGATTGCTGTTTTTTGTATATCTTCGTGGGCCACCGGAATATTATGGTATGCTCTGACGAGATCAAATGAAAATCCATGAATATGTGGAATGGGGTAACGGTCGGGTAGTGTGGCAGCGTTTAATCGGCGGTAATCCCCACAGGGACGCTAATCGCAGAGCTCCTTTTTGGGAACCATGTGTAATGGAGAGCATGCAGGTGAAGATGAAAGTCGGCATATACCAAGACGCAACATATGTTGAAATTGTGTATACGCTGCCCTGTATTTTTGGTTGTCTAATTTCCGAGGATGTGCAACGGGTAACGGGCCCTTTGTAGCTATGTAATGTCTGACGCTATGTTTAACTTGAAAAGAGTAGTCTGGTTGACTAACCAGAGAAGGAAAACGATTGAGAATGCTACCGTAATCGCCACTTAATGATAAAACTCTAGGTGAAGGAGTGTCGACGCAAAGTACCTCGCCTACAGAAGACAACTTTGTAGCATTATCTATGAGCTTTTTCTTTTTTAAATCGACCAAATTTGTTCAAGAAATCTGTAGCAATAATTGGCATGCTGACCGTCGCCAATGTAAAAGGGTATGCGAAAGAACGGCGCAGGCCTAAATCTAGTTCTAAAAGTTTTGTTCCGAAAGTCTTAATTGGTGTTCCATTTTCGGATGTCAGACTAAAATCGGTTGAAACTCTGGGTGGATTTGGAAAGAGAACATTTGGTACAACGGAAGTGTCTGCACCTGTATCTACCAGGAACCGAAGTTTGTTAATCCTACACGAAACAAAAAGACGACTTGAGTAGGTATTGGGGCGATTGAGACTGGGAATTCCGTGCTAGAGTGAGAGGGAAGATATGACCTTGGAGTGAGTGTGTTTGCTTTGTCGTAAGTGTGTTATCTGGATATGTAGTGTGTTTGAGGCGCCGTGTCGTGTGTTTGAAGTGCCGCCGCCGCAGCTGTTGGTTGTTAGTTTTTGTTATCAGTTTTGTGGGTGGTGTTGGAATTGTTTAGAGATGAGGTAATTATTGGTATTCGTGTTGGGTTGTTGTGATGATAAAAATTAAAAAAGAGTGAGTCGTAGGTTATCGCTATAGCTGTGGATGGTGTGAGATGTATGTTAAAGTGGTAAGATATGTTGAAAGTTTTTGTTATCAGTTTTGTGTGGTGTTTTGTGGTGGGATGGGTGGGTGTTGGAATTGTTTAGAGAGAGAGATGAGGTAATTATTGGTATTCGTGGGTGTTGTAGGTTATCGCTATAGCTGTGCGGATGCTGTGAGATGTATGTTAAAGTGTTTGAATATATTGAAGGGGGGTCCGCCGCCGCGATGGGTATTGTGAGACGGGATGGTTATGGTGAGCCGTGACGGTTATTGTGTCTGTTGATTTGTATGGTGGTTCGTAGCCATGGTCGCAGTGTATGTTAATTAGATGGGGTTTTTGGTATGGTTTATTTGACCGAAGAAGTATTATTATGAAAAAATGCGATAAGAAGTCATGGTTGAATTAGCTTTGTGTAAAATGAGATGATTAGGTCATAGAGTTGAGTTTGATGTAAACAAATAGGGATGGCGGCGTAGAAATGAATCATGCTGTGTTTGAATTAATGGTTAGTGATGTGGGGGAATATTTTATAATCTTGGGGGCAACAACAGCTACAACTGAAATCGTCAAGGGTTTTTGGTATGGTTTATTTGATGTGACTCTTATCTTACTGACCATATTGTTTTCTGGAATTTCTTTAAAGAAGCATGGTGTTATCCGAAAAACTAGCCGTTAATGTAGTACGATGGAACATGTTACTCTTATCTTGCTGACCACATTGTTTGAAAAGAAATTGTGATATTTTCGGTCGCGGTGTATGTTAATTAGATGTGTTTTTGGTATGGTTTATTTGATGTTACTCTTATCCTACTGACCATATTGTTTTCTGGAATTTCTTTAAAGAAGCATGGTGTTATCCGAAAAACTAGCCGTTAATGTAGTATGATGGAACATGTTACTCTTATCATTCTGACCATATTGTTTTTTCTGGAATTTCTTTAAAGATCTGTAGTATAAAAGCTCGCTGGAATCTAAGCATGGCATTACTCCATTTCAGAAAATTGGACTGCTTAAACATAGATACACATTAAAAATGGAGGCTTTATTCAATATCATCAAGGCGGAAAAAAATAAAATAGCTGACGTATGCTGGGAGTTTCAAGAGCTTAGGAAGGAGCTGGAGGACGCTATGGAGGAGGCCCAGCGAACGAGGAGCTGGTTACAGCTGAAAGCTGTAGTATACCTACTGGCGGCGTATAATGCGAGAGCCAGGGCAGGAGATTTCCTGGACACGGACATAAGTCCAGGGTTGTTATTTATTTTAGAGTTAAAATAAAAAAAATTTATAAATATTTAGTAAAATAAAAAAAAAAAAAAAAAACCATTGAATTAATTGTTTTTTATTTATCCAATCAATAATGAAATCATTGTGTTTATTAGTTGAAAATGTTGATCTGCCTAACTTCGTTGAATTTGATAGTGCATCGAAATATGGACCATAGATTTTGTCGCGATTTTCATCAGATGACGGCGTTGATCGGTTGAATGGTGTGCTTTGATTATAAACTTGTGAATTGGTGGGTGTTCTAAATGAAACATCTTCTTCTTCTTCTTCTTCTTCAACCGGACTTGAGTAGTGTAATGGGGACTCCTTTTCTATATCTGATTTAAATTCTAACTTCCTTCGTTTCAATGGTTTCTTTATGTTTTCGATACTTTGAGTTTTGTTTGTTTTGACATTTTCCACGATCTCCTTTAAAGGTTCAACTATTGGTTTAAAAGTATTTTCAAATTCGGTTTCCTTTGCAATTCTTCCTGTTTTGAGGGACATATATTTTCTCTTCAAAGATTTTTTAGTTTTTATGAGGTCTTTGAGCAAACTTTCATCGATATCCATATTTATTATTGTATATGAAATAGGTTTCAAATAGGTCTGTTTAATAACAGGGCAGTTTAATAACAGGGCAGTTTAATAACAGGGCAGTTTAATAACAGGGCTGTTTAATAACAGGGCTGTTCTAAAGCAGATGTGGTCATGTAGGCAGCTGTTTAATAACTGAATAGCTTTATAGAACGGCTATTTCTTTAAAAGATCTATTGTACCATGATGAAATGATGATGATGGCCATTGTTGGTTTATGCGTGCGTGTCTTTTTCCAACAAGAGTTAACCTTGAACTAAGAAATTAGATTTCTCGCGAAACTATTTGACTGAGTGGATTATAATTTATGACGCGATCGTGTAACATTAAACAGTAGGCTGACGTATTTGCTGGGATTGGTTTTGTTCCTGTTGTTTTGAATTCAATGCGAATATCAACTGGACCATTTTTGATTATTTCACTCTGATGTCTGCAATCTATAACGAAAATTGTCGCTTGAGATTTAAATGTATCTCTTGATAAGAGTGGTTCAGCAACTAGTCGGTTGTAGTAGGTTTTTTGAAAGTCGCAGTACATATTGTATAGTAAACTGTAATTATTTTTATCAAAGGATAAATTTAAATCTTCACAAGGGTAAGCATCAGAATTTAAGTATGCCTTCACGTTTGTAATATCACAATGATCGAAATAAGTCGGGTTTCCTTGTAGTAGATTACGTTTGTTAGTTTGCAATGCAAGGAGAATGTAGCGTGGCTTCTCTATTTGTGAGGTTGTCTTCACATTCCAAATATGATGATTGGTGCTGGGCAAAGTAGGATATTCATACAGATCCCAGTTACGAAAGGCAATCTTCATAGTTTGACCATTATTAATAGGTTTGTAAAGTTTTAATTTGTAAGAATCAGACAGTGTAATATGAGGAATTTTCCATTGTACTTTAAGTAATTTTATCTTTGCTTTTTCATCATCGTCAGCAATTAATGAATTATCATCTGTGCGTGATCGTGTTAGAATCAAATCATGGCGTCCATTGGGTATTACTCTCTTATAGTCTTCAGCAAAACCCAGTAATTTATTTAGAGGTATACAAAAATTAAAGTAGAAACTATCCAGATTAATTGAAGAGTTGGGCGACCAAGATGCATTCAATAGCATATCGCTTTCGTTTTTGTTTAAAGAAATGTAATTTTTAATAGTTGATGTTATGCCGACACTACGATTGCTATCAATTTCCACGCCATTTAATTCATAACGTATTTCGTCAAATAAGAAGGCTATTCCGTTGTTTACAAGTTTTGTTTTCGTAGCTGCCGATCCATCAGATTTCGATACAGTACCTTCAATATAAATGTAACTTTCTGAAGGCAAAATATTAAGATTTTGATGTTGGACACAAATTTGTATAATGTCATTTTTCTCAAAGTTATTCAGATATGGTGAATAGGTGTGATAATCCAGTTTTGAGATACTCTCCTCAAACTTTGGTTCTTCGAAAATATTCAGCATGTTGTTAGGATTGATTTAATGTTTTAATTTATATCCCAGTGACAATAGAAATTGTTGATTTTCTATAGTAAGTTTTGATGTTCTCTTATCAGAAGATGATAGTATATTGTTAGAGTTAGTAGTGTTACCTGCTCTTTTATAACTTGAGGGGTAATTATATACTATCATTATTGTGGTTTCAAATGCAAGCGAATTGTTATGATTTCGTTTCGAAAGTTTATACGATTTCCGTCCTGATCCAGGAGATTCAATGTTATAGAACTTATCCTCTTAGCGTTCACTGGCAAATAGATGACATTGTGTGGAACTTCAACTATTTTATATCCTGGACTAACGTTGACTGAAAATTCATGTAGTATATGAGCAGGTTGACTATTGATATATGTTTCGTCAATTAAATTACATTCAACTCGTACAATATTCACTCTATTGATATTAACATTCTGATCAGATACATGCAGAATATTAGGAACTAGTTTCTTCTTACTGAATCCTAAAAGAGAACCAATAGATTGGTCTTGTGTAAAATCGATTTCCACATTGCTGTACAGTTCACATTTCAAAGTATTATTATTGGCTTTTAATTTGATTATAACTTTTTCAATGCTATTCTCATTGTGTGTGTTCAGAACCTTCTGAATTATTTTATTAATATCCTCAATTTCATAAGAGCCCACTGTAAATTCAATCCTGATTTCTCCATCACCACCACCACCACCACCACAATGAAATAAATTATTTAATTCATCCACATTAGGTATGGAATTATAGGTTTGCAGATCAACTAAGCCACATACATAATCAGAATTTAGGACAATTGGAGGAAAGTACTCTGCAGTGAGCGTAGATTGGTTTCCACTTAAAGTGAGTGTTAACGACATAACTATTGGAATAGAAATGAAACACAATATTTTGATTTTACTCTATTTATTTATATTTTGCTCAATTAGAAACTTTAAACATAGATGACCACATATAAATGTATTGAAATTTTGGCAGCTGTTATAATTATAGTGAATATTTTCACCTAAATATCGTACAACTTCTAGGGGTGGTCTTAAGTTACCAAAACTATCGAAATATTTGACAATATTTTTATTCTTAATGTATGCTACCCAATGTGTCCCCGGCCCACTCTCATTGTCCAAATTAATTACACCACATTCCTTGTTATCAGATCTTACTGGTAATTTATCTCTCATGTAAACACCCCTGAAGCATGGTATATTCAATTTTCCAAATTTCATAATATCAATATTGGTGAGTGGACGATTAGGTAGTGAATTTAAAAGTTTTTTGAATCGTGTGGTTTAAGGAAAAGTCCAAATCCTTTTTTATATGGCTGTAGATAAAGTCCACTACCATGCTTAATTTTAATTCCTTCCATAGCCTGATTGTGTCGTTTATTCTCTTCCAATTGATTCTTGGCTACCTTTGATTCATTTATAGCTTTAACTACACCCGCAGCTCCTCCGACTACTGATCCAATAGCCGATAGCCCAGCTAAAATAGGTAACAATGGTAAGAAACCACCAATTTTCGGTAGAGGTATTACTCGAGGAATTGTAATGCTCTTTCGTTTATTTTTAATGATCTTTTTAGCTGCTTGTAGAGCACTTGTTGCAATTACATTAGGATCTTCGCTTCTAGTGTCTCGAATAGCATTTCTAGCCTCCATAATGGCTTTTTTAAATAAATTATTCTTTTTGCGTGGGTTTCTTTTCCTTCTCTTGGCTTTGCAGCCCATACCAAGTTTCGTTTTAGCTTTCATCATATTCGTTACTAATATACTATTTATTTTCTCTGCTATCGATGAGTCTTTTGCCTTTACTCTCTGCCAAGCCTTTTCAGTTAAAATTTTGTCTGCAATATGTCGTTCAGGTAGATTTTTATTGTTAGCATATGCAATATCGTGTTCGCGACAAGCTTCATCCAACTGATTAACTCCCCTATCTCCTCTAGCAAGGCGTTCTTTCAATTTAGTCCCTGGCCCACAGACGTTATATGAGGGAAGATGTAATTCAATTGGTAATTTCTCGATTAAGGAATTCACTAATCCGTACCCTTTGAATGTATCTTTCCAACTGTTGGCTTTCACACTATAATCTATCATTTTATGCGACTTTCTTGTTGTATATGTTGAACAATTATGAATTTCTCAACTATAAAACATGATCTTTTATATTGATTAGTTTCATTCAATAGCAGAATGAGGTTCATAAAACAACAACAACGAGATTTTATTAAAGTCAAGAACTTTGATAGTAAAATTAAAGTACGCAGGAAACATGGAGCAATATTTCCTAATAGTATTAGAGGAATAATTGTGGGTCCATCAAATTGTGGAAAAACCAATGTCATGTTGAGCATTCTCCTCGATCCAAATGGTTTAAAATTTGAAAATCTCTACATATACTCAAAGTCTCTGCATCAACCAAAGTATACATACCTGAGAAAGCTAATAGAGTCCATCAAGGGTATGGGATATAATGAATTTTCAAATAATTGCGAAATTATTACGCCTTCTGAAGCAAATCGAAACTCAGTTTTTATATTCGATGATGTGGCTTGTGATAAGCAAAACAATATTCGAGAATATTTCTGCATGGGTCGACATAATGACGTGGATAGTTTCTACTTGTGTCAATCTTATACACATATACCAAAACACTTGATTCGAGACAATGCAAACTATTTAGTTATTTTCAAGCAAGACGAACTTAACCTGAAGCATATATACAACGATCATGTCAACTCTGACATGACATTCAATCAATTCAAGGAATTGTGTAAAAAATGCTGTAAAGATACATATGGGTTCTTGGTTATTAACAAAGATTTTAGTTTGAATAAAGGCCGATATAATAATTCATTTAAAGAAACTGTATCTATATAAATCTATTCAGTCGTAAATCAACGGTTTAAATGATTACATACGATTAGAGCATTCGTCCTTGTATTCGACAATTATGGATGTTGATGAAAATTTACTTAAAGATTTAGTAAAAACTAAAAAAGCTTTAAAGAGAAAATATATGTTTCTTCAGTCTGGAAAAACTACGAAGGATGCGGAACTTGAGACTACTTTTAAACCAATAGTTGAACCCTTAAAAGAAATCGTGAAAAATGTCAAAAGTGCTCATACTCAAAATGATACTGCTGCTGCTGCAGATGTTGCTTACAATAATATAGATATGAAAATAAAGAATCAACAACTACTACGACGACGTTTACAATACCCAGAAGAAGAAGAAAAAAAATCCATTTCTAATGCAAGTTTTGACTTCTCATCTCCAGATTCAAATCAGACAACGAACAATGATAATTCATTTAGGACACCCTACGACAATAGCCTTGATCAAAGTACTCCAATTAATCGATCATCCCCATCAGATTCGAATCGTGACAAAATCTATGGTCCACATTTCGACGTGGAATCAAATTCAATGAAATTAGGTGGATCAAGTTTTGTAATTAACGAACACAAGAATTTCGTCATTGATGATGAAATCTTCCATGGAACGAAAGGCCTTTATGAATTAATATTTCGAAAAAATCCTAGAAAAGATCGATATACCAATGAAGACTTGGATCAATATCTAAAGATATTACAAAAAACAAAAATACACTTGAAAAACTATGATAGTAACTTACAAGTTAAAGGCAACAGAGGTTATAAGTATAAACATATAATCCAACCTTTACTTCAGCACCTAACGCAGAGAGTCATAAAGAAAATCGGAAAAACCATGCAATAGTAATTCATCTGATGTGAGTTATTCGAATAAACCCATCGAATATGTGTATTGGGATAGCCCCGATGAACTCGTCAATAGATTAAGGCTTTTAATTGCATCTCAAAGAGCCGGCAATAATAATCTTCAAAATGAGGTTAACTCAATTGTAGAAGAATTACGTGAATCAAATGTCATACACTAATAATCAATTCAATTCATTAAAAGCAAGCAAATCAGTATGGTCCCACACCTGAACCGACTGTATAGGAACCGAACGGATAGGAATCGACCGGATAGGAACCGACCGGATAGGAACCGACCGACTAGGAACCGACCGGCTAGGAACCGACCGGATTTGACCTCAACACTTGGTTCAGAAATTGACCTATATAAAATCAATTCGCGCTGGAAACGAACATTATCTATATATTAGACATCGTTTAGAGAATAATCTTCATTATTAATAAAATGAGTGTTGACAAGTTCGGACGAAGCTCCAAACAATTTAATAGAACAACCGAGAGTTCGCGAGGACCTGCTGGCGTAGGATTTAGACTACTACCTAATGGTGATTTCGATATTCAGGGAAAATGTCTAAACAATGTTGGAAAACCTGTAAACCCAACACAGGCGGTAAATAAGGAATATGTAGATAGCACTATAGTCATTAATAATAAAAACATGCTAAATCATCGACGGTATGTAGACAACAATTTCAAAGCACTCATGGGGACTATAAATGATGAGACATTGAAGTTACAAAACATCGAAGATAAACTAGGAAAAATGGATGCGGATTTGCGGTCATACACTGATGAACAAAATTTAAAGACTCTTGAATTATTAAACAATATTAGAAAGTATATGTTGGATATTTTCGAGAAGTATAAAAATAGTGGTGAACCTATTAGAGGGGCAACAAATAGTTTTTCACCAATTTAGTACGCATTCGGAATTCGACTTGAAATCATGTCTACAGTAAATACGTCCACGATCTTCGATGAGGTGTTAAAATTTCTAAAAACAAATAACCAAACTCTTCTTGAGGAACATTTCAATGAATTTATTGATTGCATTAGTTTTCTGAGGAACTTTGAAAACGTATCTTCCACCACCTCTGTTCATGGGTGTCATTTTATAAACTGCCCCTGGTCTGAAAATCTCTGTCAAGAAGGACCAGATACCTGCGCATGCTATATGGTTGAAAGCAGATTGATTAGAATTAAGAAATTGATGTTACTTTATCGACGATTGGTCAAATAAAATATCTAATAAAATACAAAAACTCTCCTTGTTTCTATTCATTCGTTTTTATAATGAGTAAAAGAAAAGTTGTTGGTGAGCTGCACAAGCCAGCCCGAAGGAATTTCAAAAGGCGTAGAGTTATTATTAAGGGTTTTGATGATCTGTGGCAAGCAGACTTGGTTGAAATGATACCATACAGTGATGAGAATGAGGGGTTCAACTATTTACTAACCGTAATTGATACTTTTTCAAAGTATGCTTGGGTCGTTCCTTTGAAACATAAGACTGCATCAGCTACAACACAAGCTATGAGAACAATTTTTACCAATTCAAATCGAACACCTAAAAATTTGCAAACCGATGATGGTAAAGAATTCTTCAACAAGGTCTTCCAAAATTTGATGAATACCTACAAAATTAATCACTACTCAACGTACAGTACATTAAAAGCATCAATTGTTGAACGCTTTAACCGCACCCTTAAGGAGAAAATGTGGAAAGAATTCAGTTTCAATGGGAACTACAAATGGCTACCCATTTATAAGGATTTGCTGCATGCATATAATCACTCGATACATAGAACAATAAAAAAACGCCCCGTTGATATAAATAAAAACAATGCCAAAGAATTACTATCAGGAGTTTATAAACGAATAAAAATTGCTGAGAAGGGAAAATACGAAGTTGGCAATAGCGTTCGAATAAGCAAGTTTAAACATGCTTTCGAAAAAGGATACACACCAAATTGGACAACTGAAATATTCAAAATAAGAAAAGTTCAGATAACAAACCCTATTACATATCTAATTGAAGATTTTCAAGGTCAGCCTATTAGTGGGAGTTTCTATGCACACGAATTACAAAAGACGAATTTTCCCAACATATTTCTCGTGGAAAAGATTCTTGCAACAAAAGGCGAAAAAGTATATGTCAAATGGTTGGGTTTCCCATCCACTAACAATTCATGGATAAATAAAAAACAATTAATTTAATGGTTTTATTTTTTTTTTTTTTTATTTTACTAAAAATTAATAACAATTTTATGAAATGGCCATTCTATATGTTTGTTTCATCGATTTGAGATTCACTAGTTCCACGTTGGGCTCATGCCTCAATTCTTGATTTGTAAAGAACTCGATTTCACCATTACTTAAAATCCTTTCCTGTTCATATTCTCGATACTCGAAGCATGAAATACCCAAAGATCGTAGCTTATAATTGCTATCATATGTGCAGCGAATAGCTAATTCCTTGTTGTCATCGAACTGCAGTTTAAAATGTCTATAAAAAACTTCTTTGCTCTCGATTATCCCTGATATTTCGATTTCTTTTTTAATCAAATCTTGCCTAAATCCTTCGATTGCTTCATGCACAGTAACAAATTTTTTCCCTTCGATTCTCTCTGTTGTCGGTGTAATGATGTCATTATTTAGAGATGGGCTTGCAGCAGTGTTGTTGTTGTTGTTAGATTTTAATGTTGAAACCGTCAATAAGCGAAACGATAATCCAACTTCTACTGTGTCGTTATTGGGCAAACTCAATGCAAAAGTTACATTTTCCATAGAATTTATATTTCTTAAGTCAAATTCAAGCGGTAATCCATTGAGAAATAATGGAAAAATTGAGAAAATCGATAAAACAATTAAAAACATTCTCGTATTAAATAAGTCTTAATTCGTCAGAGGATATCACTGAAATGAATAGTTAAAAGTCAACAACTTCTTTTAAATCATAAATTAATATCACAATCTGCGAATTATATCCTTCATTTATAAAGTATTTTCTACAACAGCATTTTCCTGCTGCTCCTCCTCCTCCTTCTCCGTTGCCCTAGTTTTTCGAGTATTGGTTCTTTTGCCTTCAGATAAGACCAATTTTAATGTTTCAATATCATCACCAAAGGGACAATCCGCTGGAAACCGATTGGTTTTCCTTTTTGGCTTTGATGAAACTATTCCATGCATTGTCAATTCACCACCAACAACATACATTTTGATATGTTGAAATCTGTGAAGTTTTATTTTAAAATTAGCTAAAGAAGATGTTGATTCTCCATTTCTTAAGCGAAAAATTAAACAACTATTTCCATCTTCAGGAGTCATATAAAGCTCACAAGTCGTTCTATGAAATTGTATGTATGAGAAATTTATCTCCGTCCATCCTACTTCACAAATACATAGATTATCACCTTCTCTCAATGATTCGCACCAAAACATTTCGCTTTTACAAGTATATTCAATAATATCTGAAGACCCCTTCTTATTGGTTTCGTTGTCAATCTGAACCTTACTAAATGCTCCCTAAAATGTCTCTTTGATCGATGAACTGAACTATCACCTGATATTTTCACATGAACTTCCTGTGTTCTATTCTCATACAACATTACTTAATGTATGACCTCTCCTCATTAACTTAGCTTCTTTTATACAATGAATAAGATTACCAATTATAACAACCCATCTTAATATTCCTACTTATACATTAAATATGATAAATTAAGACCATTTCCCTTCGATCAAATAAACCATACCAAAAACCCTTGACGATTTCAGTTGTAGCTGTTGTTGCCCCCAAGATTATAAAATATTCCCCCACATCACTAACCATTAATTCAAACACAGCATGATTCATTTCTACGCCGCCATCCCTATTTGTTTACATCAAACTCAACTCTATGACCTAATCATCTCATTTTACACAAAGCTAATTCAACCATGACTTCTTATCGCATTTTTTCATAATAATACTTCTTCGGTCAAATAAACCATACCAAAAACCCCATCTAATTAACATACACTGCGACCATGGCTACGAACCACCATACAAATCAACAGACACAATAACCGTCACGGCTCACCATAACCATCCCGTCTCACAATACCCATCGCGGCGGCGGACCCCCCTTCAATATATTCAAACACTTTAACATACATCTCACAGCATCCGCACAGCTATAGCGATAACCTACAACACCCAACACGAATACCAATAATTACCTCATCTCTCTCTAAGCAATTCCAACACCCACCCATCCCACCACAAAACACACAAAACTGATAACAAAAACTTTCAACATATCTTACCACTTTAACATACATCTCACACCATCCACAGCTATAGCGATAACCTACGACTCACTCTTTTTTAATTTTTATCATCACAACAACCCAACACGAATACCAATAATTACCTCATCTCTAAACAATTCCAACACCACCCACAAAACTGATAACAAAAACTAACAACCAACAGCTGCGGCGGCGGCACTTCAAACACACGACACGGCGCCTCAAACACACTACATATCCAGATAACACACTTACGACAAAGCAAACACACTCACTCCAAGGTCATATCTTCCCTCTCACTCTAGCACGGAATTCCCAGTCTCAATCGCCCCAATACCTACTGACTTGAAATGATACTACGTCGGTTGCTCGTCGTCGTGTAACCTTCGGATTTTTTCTTGTAGTTGACAAACCGGAAAAAAGATTTAGGGTCGCTTATAAGATTCGCTTGGGCATCATTTATATATCGTTGATAGAGCGAGTTATAGGCCTGAGAGAATTGCAGGTAGGAGCCGAAATAGTTGGAATAGTTAGAAAAAGACCTGTTTCGAAGGAAAGCTGACCATAACTTGTTTCTCTTGTTGCGTAACGATCGGAGGCTTCGATTATACCATGGGGGGGATGTAGAGAGGGGTTTTGGTCGAGAAAAAGGTACAAAAAGGGAGATAGAAATAAATAATTCTCTGTAAAAGAATGAGAGGGCATCATTTACAGAGAGATTGGCAAATTCAAATGAAACTTTGCTGAGGTGTTCATTAATTTTGCGGAAATTGGATTTGTGAAAATCATAACAAGGGGGGCTTGCGGGCAGTGTTGGCTGTATAGGATGGTCGTGAAAAAAAGAAAGAAGAAGTGGAGGGTGATGGCTATCAATAGTCGAAAGAAGAAGTGCAGAAAGCGAGACAGAGGAGTTGATCGGGTCAGAGGTGAGTTCCTCCTCGAGGAACAGCCTCAGGTTGTATGAGGCTACCTTACTGTGATGGAGGCTGTTTTTTGAACGATTACAAAATGTGCATACGGAAATATACAAGTACGTCATCTTAATTATAAAATGAATATGAAAAGAATAAGTAAACTACTTTCAAAACAATTCTACGAAAATCATTGAAATGATTTCTCGTACGTCTCCGGTCGTCCTTCGTGGTCTTCGTTGCGGTTGCTGTAATTACCGTTCGCTGGTGCGGTGACTGTTGTATGCTGTTAGTAACTGGACGGCCAATGATCATGGACCGCACAGCGCACCTTTTGTTTGCGGCACGATCATCTTGTTCTTGATGGTATTTCTGCTCAAACGACGGAATATCGGCTGATGTATGCTGGTAGCGGATAAGCCGGTAAAGAACTCGTCGTGGTGGTAATTTAATTTGGTGGGGGCGAAACCCCCATTTATTTGGCTTAATACAAGCTATTACAATAACTTAAAACTAAGACTTAGAACTAGACACTTAGACTTAAAACTATTATATATAGTTAGGGCTTGGAGTGAAGGAGGCTGAGTTTAGTGGAGAGAGTGCTGCGGTTGAAATCAAAAATGGAAATGTTTGAGTTTACCTTCCGGAGCATACGGGAAATTGGTTCGTTGGATCCGTAGAGCGTGCGGTGGGTCGGTAGGTAAAAAAGGCGAGGGTTTCTTAGGTTTTGAGGGTTTGTATTCGAGAAGATGGAGTTGTACAGAGACGGGCAATCGATAGAGCCTGATAGGAGTCGATGAATGAAAAGAATGTCTGCAGCATCCCTACGATCCTCAAGGCTATTCAAGTTAATTAGTTTGAGGCGGTCTAAATAGGGGGGAAGAATTAAGGGATCGTTCCAAGAAAGACCTCGGAGCGCAAATCGAAGAAAACGTCTTTGTACGTTTTCGATTCTACTTATATGAACTTGATGAAATGGTGACCACGTTTGGCTGGCGTATTCGAGGAGGGGGCGTACAAAAGTGGTGTAAAGTGATCTAGTCACATAGGGGTCTAGTCAAGTAGGTAAAGACGGGGAGGAGATTTTTTTGATCTTACGGGATAAGGTGATAGATTGGCATTTAGAAATATTGATAGAAAAACTATCTAGATCTTTTTGCAGCAAGGAGGAGTCCTGCGATGAAGATATGTGTTTGAAGAATTTGGTATCGTCGGCATAGAGAGAAATGGCGGAGTGTTTAATGACCCTTTCAAGATCGTTTATAGTTAAGATGAAGAGTAGCGGACCTAAGTGACTACCTTTAAAAAAACCGTGTTGGTTAGGACAAATGATAGATTTGCATTGAAAGCTTAAGGATTCGTACAAGATACTTTCGATGAGTTTGGGTATGTGCGAATGTTTGGCTATTGGGCGGTAATTGGTAACCTCGCTCTTTGATCCCTTTTTATGAATCGGTGTGATGAAGGAGGACTTCCATATCGGAGGAAAGTCACCTTTGGAAAGCGAGAGCTGGAAGGGGTTCGAAAGGGGGTGGGAGAGAACGAGGAATACTTCTTGAGAAAAATAGCGGGAGTACCATCTGGGCCAGGTGAATATTCATCATTAAGTTTATGTAATTTATTTTCAATTACAGTAGGTTCAAAGGTTTGAGAGAGGAAGGGGCCAATGGAGTAGTTGAGAAGGTAATTGAAATAAAAAGGATCCGGTACAAAGGAGCTGTCGGCAAAAGATTGTTTAAGAAAGCTTGCAAAAAACTTAGCAATGGAGTGTGGATCACTTGAAGCTATATTTTCGTAAGATAGTGATGGAGTGTAACCTTCGGATTTTTTCTTGTAGTTGACAAACCGGAAAAAAGATTTAGGGTCGCTTATAAGATTCGCTTGGGCATCATTTATATATCGTTGATAGAGCGAGTTATAGGCCTGAGAGAATTGCAGGTAGGAGCCGAAATAGTTGGAATAGTTAGAAAAAGACCTGTTTCGAAGGAAAGCTGACCATAACTTGTTTCTCTTTGTTCAGAAATATGTTCCACATTAACCAAACTTTGCAATTGTACCTTACTTTGCTAACAGTATTGTAATTCGCTTTGTAATCATTCGCCTTATATTAATATGTATGTACGCATGCTCATTTACACTGTACAACTTCGCCGTGGCTTTCTCGCTTGCCTTCGGTTTCGCGGCATTCGTGATTCAGCTAGCAACGAGTAACGACCAAACGCAATACACAAAACACAACACATAATTTACATATTATCACATTGTACTCCAAATATTATACACAGTAAAATTAACACAAAGAACACAAAATACATTTTTCGTCTTTAATTTTCATTAACCCCAAACACATACATAAACTGGTCCTTCTTAGAGCCGAATTATAACAATCACGCAAATCCAAACCGTTTTTGCATGCCGTTTGATGGATGATCTGCATAGAAAACAATTTGGGAAAAAACTTTTTTTGGTTGATCGAACTATATATCACCGTTACCGTAAGTACGGATCGATTATATATATTGCATGTGATACTATTTAATACAAACTGTACAATATCGGGCGTCGAGTCGAATGATCTACAACCGCTATAACGGAAGTGCTAGTATATACCTAACATACAATATTGAATAATTATACTACATGAATAATTTTTCACATTGAAATTAGTGATTTCATACGAACTTATATTACGTTTATCCGCCCTTTCCTTAACGCTATAAAATGAATGTCATTGTGGCAAAGCGAGGTCGCGCCAAGGGTTGTCTTACACGTGCGCTAGAATTTGCAGCGGGCATTAATTCCGACACGCCGCTCTCGTCATTAGAAATTCGGTTAGCCAAATTAGATGAAACGTGGTCCGAGTTTGTGTCTTTAGAAGACAAATATTATGAATTTGCCGACGATAACGATTATGAGGATTCCGAGCCTCAATTTGCCGAGTATGAGACTAAATATTTCAAAGCTCACTCCATAATTTCGAACGCAATTCGCGAGAGACAATCGACAAGCATAGCGGTTGGTGAGGAACCTGCTAGTAGTGCTGCATCAGTGGCACAATCTGAGTGTCGTAACCAATCTGTCCATCTTCCGAAAATTTCCATTCCAACCTTTTCGGGAGACTATAAAGATTGGCCGGCGTTTCGAGATCTATTCATGGGAACAGTAGACTCAAATAATTCACTTACGTGTATGCAGAAATTCCATTATCTGAAATCGTTTCTTCGTGGAGACGCGGCGAACTTAGTCAAACATATAAGCTGTTCGGAAACCAATTACACCGAGGCATGGGATAAATTGGAAAAGCGTTACGATCAAAAGCAGCTAATAGTGCAATCATTTGTCCAATCATTTTTGTCGCTTCCTGTAAGCACAACTTTAAATCTTCAACTTCTTAGGAAGATCTCGAATGGAGCGGATGAAGCAATAAGGGGACTTAATGCCTTAGGATCTAATGATAGAGACCCCTGGCTTATTCACATTCTCATCCAAAAACTAGATCACGAGACTCGACAAGCATGGGCAGAAGAAGTAGGTACAAGGGATGATTGTACCATTCTCGAGTTTATTGACTTTTTGCAAACCCGTTGTAGCTGTTTAGAGTCTTGTTTTTCGTATTCTCGACCAAACCAAGTTCGCAACAAACCTTCAAACCCAGTTCGGTCCCATTTAGTAGAGTCTCGCCAAGAATGCGCTAAGTGCAAAGGTGATCACAAACTACCACAATGCAAGGAGTTTCTAGACCTCACTGTGGACGCTCGTCGTGATTTTGTCAAGAAAGGTTCACTCTGTTTTAACTGCCTTCGGCATGGCCATGCCTCCAGCAAGTGTCGGTCACACTTTCATTGCCGAGTATGTAACTCTCGGCATCACTCACTGGTGCATCCTATGCAAAACCAACAAACTACACTTGTAACTGAAAATACTTCGAATCCAAACTCGATTGCCAGTTCTTCACCGCTGTTGCAAAATACTGAACATGTTATAGCCAATCATTCGCTTGAATCCAATCGTCGTACATCGTCTATTCTCCCCACTGCTGTTGCTCGGATTCAGGATCATCAAGGAAACTTACATGACATTCGCGTATTGCTCGATTCGGGATCACAAGTCTCATTTATAACCGAAAGGTTCGTTCAGCGATTGGGAATAACTCGCAAGCGGTCTCGGATTCCGATTGTCGGAATCGCTTCATCATCTGCAGGCGTTACTAACGGATTAGTAAACACAAATCTGCTTTCTCGCTATAACTCGGAATCTATTAATCTCGACTGCTTTGTTTTGCCAAACATCACATCCTTGTTGCCGCCATTCTCTATAAAACAATTCCCAACTAGTTTTATTACGCTCGAACTTGCTGATCCGTGCTATAATGTCCCAGGACCAATAGATATTTTGATAGGCGCTGATAGGTTCTTTAGCATTATTAAAGGAGCATCGACCGTAGATCCGACCACCAATTTATTTTCAATTCCCACCATCTTTGGGTGGGTAATTGCTGGAGGAAACTCGCAAATATCAATTAAAAATGCAGAAGTAAGCACCTTCTGTACTTCCCTCGATTACAGCCAACAATTTGATCTTGAACGATTTTGGAAACTTGAGGAGGTTTCAAGGGAATTGCCGTTATCACTTGAAGAGCAATTAGCAGAAGAAACATTTGCTAAAACATATTCCCGACGTTCAGATGGCAGGTATGAAGTTGAATTACCTTTTAAACCATCGCATAACATTGATTTCGGGGATTCATTTAATACAGCATTGCATCGCTTTTATTCAATTGAACGAAGGCTCAAAGTAAACAATGACCTGAAGGCCCAGTACACTGCATTTATCGATGAATATCTGTCTCTAGGTCATATGGAAGAAATTCGACGTGATGACATTTTAAATCATAGACCTGTGTACTACCTGCCTCACCACGCAGTGTTTAAAAATGACAGCAGCACAACGAAAATAAGAGTGGTTTTCGATGCATCTGCTAAATCGAATCAATCTTCGTCCTTAAATGAAGCTCTTCTTGTTGGACCCACCATACAACGGGATATCTTTTCCATTTGCCTTCGATATCGCCGGCATTTATATGTTATGTCAGGGGATATAGAAAAAATGTATAGACAGGTTTGGATTGCACGCAAACATATCGATTTTCAACGAATCGTTTGGCGCCGGAACCCAGAAGACACTTTAAAACACTATCGTCTATTGACCGTAACATATGGCACCTCGGCAGCACCATTTCTTGCAATTCGCGTTCTTAAACAACTAGCTCTGGACACTGCTAAAACCCATCCACTTGCTTCCACAACCTTGTTGAACGATTTTTATGTAGACGATGTCGTAACGGGCGCGGACAGTATCGAAGAACTTATCAACATTCGGACGGAATTAGTTGAGGTATTAAGTTCTGCAGGCCTTAATTTACGTAAATGGACCACTAACTGTTGGCCCCTCTTAATATCATTACCAGAAGATCAGCGAGAAGTTTCACCGGTTGACTTTGAGGAATCTCACTCGGTTAAGATTTTAGGTCTACAGTGGTGCCCATCAAAGGATTGTTTCTCCTATAAAGTCAACTTTAATGGTTCAAATACCTTTACAAAACGTCGAATATTATCGGACGCATCGCGCATATTTGACCCTCTAGGATTTCTGTCTCCAGTCATCATTGCAGTCAAGATTATGTTTCAGGAGCTGTGGAGAAGAAAACTGAAGTGGGATGAGGACATCCCTGAAGAATTAGCTTACCAATGGGCTGTTATTAGAGAAGAGTTGTATACCGTGGAATCGGTCTCAGTCCCAAGGCTAATGGTGACAAGTAAATTCAATTGTGAGTTTCACGCGTTTTGTGACGCATCGTTGGATGCATATGCTGCGGTAGTATACAGTCGTAGTATTAACCCCGATGGAAGTATATCAGTTAGGCTAGTTGCGGCGAAAACAAGAGTCTCTCCAATTAAGGTTCTGTCCCTTCCACGGCTTGAGTTGTGTGGGGCCGTCTTATTAACACGTTTAGTTAACAAGATAAAGCTTTCTTTGCAGGAATCAAATATCAACATATTTGCATGGACGGACTCCGCTATAGTTCTGCATTGGCTTTCGGCGCCTCCTAAAAAATGGTCGGTGTTCATTGCTAACCGAACATCTGAAATCCTGACAGCTATTCCGCTCAAGTCCTGGAATCACGTTCGCTCTGCTTCAAATCCAGCTGATGTCGCCACGCGCGGCATTTCGCCGTCTAAATTATGTTCAATGGACCTGTGGTGGAAGGGGCCTCAATGGCTTAGCATGGATCGAAGTCAATGGCCTTTATCGTCATACAATAAGGAGGACATTCATCAGGACCACTTGGAAGAACGAAAGGTAGTCTCGACTCAGGTACTTATATCTAACGTTTGTCAGCCTGGTGTGATCGAGACAGTTTTACAAAATTCATCCAGTTGGCTTAAATCGGTTCGCGTACTAGCATATATGTTAAGGTTTATATTGAACTGTCGTTCGCCCTCAACCTCTCGCTTTAATCGCACTTTATCATCTGAAGAAATAAAAACTTCAAAGATGAAATTTATAAAATGTGCTCAACTCTCAACATTTTATAATGAAATCAATCAATTAAATAGAGGATTAAGTTTAAACTCAAAAAACAGACTTTTATCGTTAAATCCATTTATTGACTCAGTGGGCGTGCTTCGTGTCGGCTAGAACATTCGGATTTATCATATGCTGAAAAACACCCTATAATATTGTGCAAGTCGCATCCGATTTCTAAGCTTATTGCTCAACATGTACATAAACAGCATTTGCACCCCGGGGTATCGCTTACATTCGCGTTAATTAGACAACAATACTATATAATCGGATGTAGGAATCTGCTGCGTAAGGTCATACATGACTGCGTGTTATGTTTTCGGCAACGCCCTGCAGCCACAAAACAACTAATGGCCAATCTGCCCGCCGAACGGATAAGATACTCGCGGCCATTCAGCAAGGTTGGCTGTGACTACGCAGGACCCTTTACATTGCGTTTGAATCGCGGAAGAAATCCGAGATTTGTCAAATCTTACATCGCGTTGTTCGTGTGTTTTGTGACCAAGGCAATTCACGTTGAACTCGTTGGAGACTTATCATCTGTGGCCTTTTTAAACGCACTCGATCAGTTCGTCGCGCGTCGCGGTAAACCAAGCGAAATATGGAGCGATAACGGAACAAATTTCCACGGTGCTAAACGTCTTCTCAACGAAATGCACGATCTCTTATGTAATCAACAACACCAGTCAATAATAATCGAACATCTTGCCAAGGACAACATAAGTTGGAGATTTATACCACCCTCCGCACCTCACTTTGGAGGCTTGTGGGAGGCTGGCATTAAGTCGGTAAAGCTACACTTGAAGCGGGTAATAGGCGAAACAAAACTCACCTATGAAGAGTTGTACACTCTATTGGTTAAAATAGAGGCACTACTTAACTCTCGGCCGATGTGGCAAACCTCAGACTCAGATCAAATTGCTCTTAGTCCCTCGCATTTTTTGATAGGAGAACCGTATACAGCAGTTCCACAACCTTCTGTTCAAAATACTTCTATTTCGATTAGCACTAACTGGTCTCTCTTACAGGCAATGTTACAAGGCTTTTGGAGTCGTTGGCACAACGAATATTTAACGTCATTGCAGCAAAGACCAAAGTGGAAAATAGCGCATCCTAATCTCAAAATCGATGATGTCGTACTACTGAAGGAGCCAAACCTGCCTCCGTCTAAATGGGTGTTAGGACGTATTACAAAACAACATCTCGGAGGCGATAATAAGTGCAGAGTTGTTACCGTTCGCACAGAATTTGGAGAATTTACTCGGCCAGCGATTAAGGTGGCTCCGTTGCCTATTTCTGAAAGACCTTAGTAGCCACAGTCTTTCAGGGGGGGCTGTATGTTCAGAAATATGTTCCACATTAACCAAACTTTGCAATTGTACCTTACTTTGCTAACAGTATTGTAATTCGCTTTGTAATCATTCGCCTTATATTAATATGTATGTACGCATGCTCATTTACACTGTACAACTTCGCCGTGGCTTTCTCGCTTGCCTTCGGTTTCGCGGCATTCGTGATTCAGCTAGCAACGAGTAACGACCAAACGCAATACACAAAACACAACACATAATTTACATATTATCACATTGTACTCCAAATATTATACACAGTAAAATTAACACAAAGAACACAAAATACATTTTTCGTCTTTAATTTTCATTAACCCCAAACACATACATAAACTGGTTTTTTTTTTTTTTTTTATTTGGTCCTTCGATGCGCAACGATCGGAGGCTTCGATTATACCATGGGGGGGATGTAGAGAGGGGTTTTGGTCGAGAAATAGGTACAAAAAGGGAGATAGAAATAAATAATTCTCTGTAAAAGAATGAGAGGGCATCATTTACAGAGAGATTGGCAAATTCAAATGAAACTTTGCTGAGGTGTTCATTAATTTTGCGGAAATTGGATTTGTGAAAATCATAACAAGGGGGGCTTGCGGGCAGTGTTGGCTGTATAGGATGGTCGTGAAAAAAAGAAAGAAGAAGTGGAGGGTGATGGCTATCAATAGTCGAAAGAAGAAGTGCAGAAAGCGAGACAGAGGAGTTGATCGGGTCAGAGGTGAGTTCCTCCTCGAGGAACAGCCTCAGGTTGTATGAGGCTACCTTACTGTGATGGAGGCTGTGCTAGCTGCAGCGGGTTCCTTGTCAACTCGTTGTACCTCCCACTTGGGCCTGTTCCCTACATGGGTGTCCTTTTGGGGATACCAGTCGTCCGTTCAATACGCTTCGTCTTCTTCGGAATGTTGGGGGCGTCCTCTGGCGACCTCCACATCTTCGAGGCTAGCTCCTAACGTGAATGTCTCGTCTGTGATAGATCTCACTTTAACAACCGCTGTCGCCTGCAAAACCTGCGTATGTGACATGCATGTAGTGAATTGACAGCTGAATTCACTTGTATTCCGTTTGATGGCTGGAAATTTGATGCATTTGAATTTATATTGGAGGTAAGAAAACTTTGACGTTGGCTTTGAGCATATTGTGCTGGTGTGATAGTGGTTGAAATAGAAGATCTTTGTGGTGCGAACTGAATTGTTGATTTGATTGACTGTATTTGTTTTGGAATCAATTTTGTTTCTTTTCTTTTCCTTATTCTAAATTACTTGCTTTGTTCTTAATTCCAAAATTGTTAAAACTTAAATTATATTTATAAATTAACTACCTAACATAATGTTGCATTACCTATGGTTCGACTGAGTTCGCTGTATTCCTTTATTCAAATCTAATTCTTCTTGTTGCTCGCATATGCAAGTGCCGTTGGTCATCGCTCATCGCCAATTCTGTGTTTGCTAGTGAGCGCATTAACGTTATAGTTTTTGTGTATTATGTTCAATTGCATATACGCGGTAAATTTGTCAGTCACTTATGTTCTAGCAGCCACCCAGTCAACATCTCGTCTTACGTGGAAACCAGCGAACCATCTGGTAATTGATTTGTTGCAGTTAATAAAATTATAACGTGGTAAAAATTCGCATCTTTAATTGCTTAACAAAATTGGTCCTTCGAGCCGGATTAATCGTTTGGTGGTTGCTAGCAACATATTTAAACACAGGTAATACTTTAGATATAAGTTATTTTTGCCTGTTTTGTCGTTGCTGGTTTTGATCGTTTTGGATTGCCGTTGCTGATAGGGCTTGGGATTATCCTATAGGAGTTCAATATAATTCCTTGCTGCACGGGGTTTACGAAATTGAGCATATCTACGTAGTATATGCTATTTTCTACATATAGCAAACACGCGGTTGGTTGAAGGATTATCGTGATCGAAATGGAAGTGTTGAAACAAGCTCGTGGTCATCTAAAGGGTTCAATTACACGCGTATACAATTTTGTGCAAGATATTCCCGCGGATTCTGAACACGCGGTATTAGAAGTTCGGTTAGAGCGGTTGGAAAATGCGTGGAAAGACTTTTGTGCCAGCCAAAAGGAGATTTTTGCATTCCATGCTGAAGAAGGGTTCGGAGACCCTGAATCTGATTTCGAAGTAGTGGAATGCAAATATATAACGGCTAAAGGTGCGCTAGTGAAAGCCATTAGGAAGGCGCTTCCGGTGCGGGACGATGCTTCCACGAGCTCTTTGGCTAATTTAGTTAGCTCGCAAGCAGCACTACTAGACCAATTGGGGAAGTCGGCTTCCACGAGCTCAAGTAAAACATGTGTTTCCGAGGTAGAGTTTCCTCCAGTGAAACTGCAGCCTTTTACCGGTGATAACAGAGATTGGCCGGGCTTCCGCGACATGTTTCTGAAAACGGTAGACTGTAACGCTAGTTTATCGGGATCTCAAAAATTTCGTTATTTAAAGAGTTCCTTGCGTGATGAAGCTGCCAAATTGTTAAATCATTTAACCATATCGGACTCTAACTACGAGCAAGCGTGGGAAAAACTTGAAAGTCGGTACGATAAGCCGTTATACATAGTTAACGCGTATATAGAAAGTTTTATCAAACTACCTCATGTCGTTTCGGGTGATACAGTTCACTTGCGTAAACTTGTGGACAACGCGGATGAAGTTATTCGGGTATTAGCAGCTCTGAAATCTGACAGCAGAGATCCGTGGCTAATATAAATGTTGCTTGGTAAAACCGATGTAGAAACTCGCCAAGCTTGGGCCTTTGAAAATGGAACCGGACCATTCTACCATTCAAGATCTCATAAATTTCTTAGAGGTTAGATGCAATGCGTTAGAATCTAGTGCTCCAAAAAATCGTGTGAACAAAAACTCTCGCCCAAATACCAACATTAAAACATTATCCGTTGTACAAGCTTCGTGTCCAAAGTGTAGGGAAGATCATTTGCTTCCCAAGTGTGAAGAATTCTTGTCCATGCCTCTTAGTTCTCGCCGTAGCTTCGTTAGGGATCAGCGGTTGTGTTATAATTGCCTCGGTACTAAGCATTCGTCTGCACGATGTCGAGTTAAAACTCGTTGTTCATTCTGCAATACTCGACATCACAGCTTAGTTCATTTGGATAACGTGAATCGTTCTACTGAATCCCTGAGCGCTCAATGTGAGCCATCCACTAGTGCTAATGCAATTTCATCGATCGTTAGTAATCACATTAAAGATGATTCTCGTCCCTCTGGCATCTTACCCACTGTTGTCGTTACGGCGTTAGATGCATTCGGAAACCCTCAACTCGCTCGTGTTTTGCTTGATACCGGGTCACAGGTTTCGTTTGTGACAGAAAGCTTGGTGAATAGGTTACGCCTCCGTCGTTCCCATGCTCGGTTACCTATAACGGGAATTTCGTCGGTAGAAGCTGGTGTTACACATGGTGCTGTAACCATTACGTTGCATTCTCGTTTCGATTCGTATAATCTAGAAGTTGAGGCATATGTTTTGAAGAAAATAACCTCACAAACTCCATCGGTTGCTTTCGGTTGGGACAATACCCTTTTTCTTGAAGACCTTCGTTTGGCTGACCCAGGATTCAATACTCCAGGACCCATTGATATTTTGTTGGGCGCTGACAAGGCTTGGAGTATTCTGCAGAATGGTCATCGTACTGATGAGAAGGGAAATGTTGTTGCGCATGAAACCATTTTTGGATGGGTCGTTACCGGCAGTATGCCAGATTCGTCAATTGTATCATTGCACACCGGTGTTGATCTCGACTTGATATTGAAGTCGTTTTGGGAGATCGAAGAAGTTCCGTGCAAGTTTTCTCGCCTGAATCGTGAAGACGAAGCAGATGCTCAGTTTTCTAAAACCTTATCTCGTACGCCAGACAACAAGTACATGGTTGAATTACCGTTTCGCCAAAATGAAGTCAAGTTCGCTAATACTATCGCTGGGGCTTTATCTCGACTGTTTGCAATGGAGCGTCGGTTCTCCCGCAATGAGTCCTTGTGTTTGGAGTATCGGAAATTTATGAAAATTTATCAGGACTTAGGTCATATGGAGCGTATTCCAGAGGCTGAAATCGAACCTTCGTCGGGAAACGGCTTTTTTTTTTGCCACATCACGCTGTCGTCACCAGCAAGATTCGCGTTGTTTTTGATGGCTCGCATAGGGATACGAATGGCAACAGCCTAAACGAAATGTTGCATATAGGAACACCACTGCAACGTAATTTAATCAACGTTTGCCTACGGTTCCGTCTTCATAAACACGTGTTTTGTGCAGATGTAGTTAAAATGTTTCGGCAGATTTGGGTTCATCCAAGACATAGGGATTTCCAGAGGATCGTTTGGAGGGAATCCCCTAGAGAACCCATTGAACATTTTCGCTTGTGTACCGTAACATACGGTACATCACCTGCTCCTTTCTTATCGATGAAAGTACTGCGTCAAATAGCATTGGACTACAAACAGCAATTTCCAATGGCATCTCATGCAATTTTGCATGATATATACGTCGATGACTTAATGACGGGAGCTGATTCGGTGTCTGATACCTTGGAATTGAGAAACCAAATTGTGAATATGCTTTCTTGCGGTGGCCTGGAGTTAAGCAAATGGAATTCGAACTGTTGGTCCATTTTAAGCGAGATTAATTGTGATGAAAGTGTTTCTCTGGACTTAGATAGCGCTTCGCAATGGACAAAGGTTCTCGGTTTAGTTTGGAACCCTCACCGCGACACATTCTCCTACAAAATTACTTTACCTGCTCAGTTGTTACCCACCAAAAGAACCCTTCTGTCGGACGTTGCAAGGATTTTCGATCCCCTTGGGTTCCTGGCTCCTTCCACTATTTTGTTTAAAATATTGTTTCAGGAGCTATGGACTGCAGAAACAAAAGTAGGTTGGGATGATCCTTTACCTATGGAAACAGCGGATAAATGGAAGTCTTATCGTGTAGAGCTATCCTGTTTTGAGAACTTTAGGATTTCGAGAAGATTTACCGTAAATTCTAAATTGTTTGAATTAATAGGATTTTCCGATGCATCCGAAAGGGCTTATTCGGCGGTGGTTTACGCTCGCAGTATTGTAGATGGTGTTCTTGAAGTTCAATTGGTTGCAGCAAAAACGCGTGTCGCTCCGTTGAAACAACTTTCGATTCCTCGGCTTGAACTATGTGGAGCCCTCCTCTTATCTCGTTTAATAGAGCTGATTCGGTCATCGTTGGACATTGTTCCTTTTCGAACGTCGGCATTTTCGGACTCGCAGATAGTTTTATCTTGGCTTTCGTCTACCCCTCGGCGGTGGAATACCTTTGTAGCAAATCGCACATCGGAGATTTTAGCGAATTTGCCTCGGTCCTGCTGGAACTACGTTTGCTCAGCAGAAAATCCCGCGGATTGTGCTTCAAGGGGAATTGAACCGAACAAACTCTCGGAACTGGAACTTTGGTGGAAAGGTCCTGCCTGGCCTTGTAAAGATGTAAGCCTCTGGCCAATAAATCCTATAAACGTCGTGGAAAATATTCCTGAGGAAAGAAAGAAGCCTGCTGCTGTGCTTATCGCGTCTCCGGTTGAGCATTTTCTAGAAGCTCTGTCCCTTAACATCTCGTCGTGGAGAAGGCTTGTAAGAATTGTTAGTTACGTTTTCCGTTTCAGCCGAAATTGCAGAGTTCCATCAAAGGATCGAACATTTTTCCGTCTGTCGTTCTCTGAATTTGTTCATGCTAAGCAATTTTGTCTGTTGTGGTGTCAACTCCAGTTTAAAATAGATATACAATCGCTTAAGAGTGCTCGTTGTGTTTCGAAGGCCTCTTCATTATCTTCGTTGTCCCCTTTCCTTGATGCAATAGGCCTACTGCGGGTTGGTGGAAGAATTTCAAACGCTACGGACGTTCCTTTTAGCATCAAGCATCCAATTGTCCTTCCGAAGGATCATCCTATAACAAAACTCATTTTGGTCGATGCTCATAGGATCTATCTTCATATTGGTGTATCTGGACTATTTGCATTAATTCGCCAGGAATACTGGATCATCGGTAGTAGAAATCTTATAAGGAAAATTGTTCACGATTGCGTAACTTGTTATCGGCTTCGACAATCGAAATCGTCACAACTTATGGGAAATTTACCGTCTCCTCGTTTGGACCCATCCTTTGCTTTCCTACATACAGGGTGCGATTATGCGGGCCCAATTACACTGCGTCTGTCAAAAGGAAGGAAACCCAAGTTGGTAAAAGGGTATATCGCACTATTTGTTTGCATGACAACGAAGGCGCTTCATCTCGAGATGGTAAGCGATGCATTCTTGGCTGCTCATAAGCGATTTACTGCGAGACGTGGGAAGTGCAGCGTGATGTACTCCGATAACGGAACAAATTTCCAAGGAGCCGCGCGTGTTTTGTGTGAGATGTCGCGTCTGGTTCGGTCCAGAGAACATCAGGAAATGGTGGCTGAGACGTTGGCTGCCGAAGGAATCAAATGGGAATTTATTCCTCCTCATAGCCCTCATTTTGGTGGACTCTGGGAAGCCCACTAAACCCACTCTGACCTAAACCCACTAACGCCCTCTCATTTTCTCATAGGTAGACCGTACACTGCTGTTTCCGAACCTAGCTATTTGGACGTCCCCTCCAATCGTTTGGGCCGCTGGGAAGCCGTACAAAACATGATGCAGGGATACTGGCGACGATGGCACACAGACTATCTGACTTCTCTCCAACAACGTCCAAAATGGAGAGAAACGAAACGAGATTTTCGAGTTGGAGATATGGTCGTCATCAAGGAGCCTAACCAGCAGCCGTCACATTGGGCCTTGGGAAGAGTCGAAGAGGTCCATCCAGGCCAGGATGGGCACGTTAGAGTTGTTACGCTGCGTACTAAAAACGGAAATTTTAAGCGCCCTATCACCAAGCTAGCGTTTTTACCAATTTGCTGAATGCCTTCAGCGGGGCCGGCATGTTTTGGAATCAATTTTGTTTGTTTTCTTTTCCTTATTCTAAATTACTTGCTTTGTTCTTAATTCCAAAATTGTTAAAACTTAAATTATATTTATAAATTAACTACCTAACATAATGTTGCATACCCTATGGTTCGACTGAGTTCGCTGTATTCCTTTATTCAAATCTAATTCCGCTTGTTGCTCGCATATGCAAGTGCCGTTGGTCATCGCTCATCGCCAATTCTGTGTTTGCTAGTGAGCGCATTAACGTTATAGTTTTTGTGTATTATGTTCAATTGCATATACGAGGTAAATTTGTCAGTCACTTATGTTCTAGCAGCCACCCAGTCAACATCTCGTCTTACGTGGAAACCAGCGAACCATCTGGTAATTGATTTGTTGCTGAGGGATGCGTGGTGCTGTGTTATAGTGTGATGCGGTTGTTGGCAATAGTAGCATCTATAACTACTAGAGCACTGCTCTATCTTAGGATTGTAGGCTAAGCAGTTGGAACAGAGGCCTATCCTATCAATACTTTGTTGACGATCAGCGATACTCATCTTTCAAAACCGTTTTCATTTGCGAATAGAATGTTGTCCCTTGCTGCAAACTTGGAAAGAGCGTTTTGGATTGGTAGCTTGCAAGTGAAAACAGATCCTATGAGGTGTTTGTTTTGGCGAGTCGGCCCTAGATCTGATTTGTTGGGATCTTACTGCCTCCAAGGTTCGAAACCGCATTTCTAGGAATTGAGAAAATTCGGGAAATGTTGGGAGTTCTTTCGGTTTCTATATAGCACCTAAGCGCTCTTCCCAAAGTTGTCGCATTTTGTTTGGGAGTTTTTGGAGCAAGATAAAAATTACTAGAACATCCCACTTGTCTACCGGAACATTACAATTTTTCAAACTAGTTTGATTAATTCTGATTTATCTTGACTAATGGGAGCCTGATTGAAAAGACACTTGAGCCGAGTGTTCACTAAGAACCACTAAGAACCGTTCATGATTATATAGTTGCCATTATCTATACCAAGATGAGCTAAAAGTTTCTGAGCTTCTCCTAACTCGCTAGATTTTAAATAATGAAACTTTTGTATTTTGTACGTTTCGTATGTGTATATCATTTTTGTTAACTTCTTTGATCTTTTCGGTTACATCGAGCAGTTCCCCACGGTAAGAAACATACAATTCATACAATTTTTTTACACATTTCTTCGACTTTATCATAGATTTCGGAATCTTCCTCTTTGATGGACGTGAGAAGAAGCTTGTGATTAGCCTTCGCTTCGGTCATGTCCAGTTCCAGCAACTCTAAGCACCCCCCTAAGATAGTTGGCGGTTCAATAAAAAATAATAAAAATAGAGTATTCAAGTTTTGGAAGTTTCTTGAAGAGTACAAAACAAACCATTTAAACATAGACAGATCTAAGGCCGAAAGGCAATAATTTTAAGGATATAGCTAAGTTTAGAGAGCTCGCTAAGAGCCAGTAAGCTAGAATTAAGACAAATGTTAGCTTTAAATTAGATTTAATCGTTTTTATCTAGTATCTAAGTATAAATAATGATAACAATAAAAATGAATTTAAAAGTAAAAGTATAGTTGGCGGTTCTGCGCGTCTTACTAAAATTCACCTGATCTTTCACCATTTTTGTGTAAATTCTATCTAAGGCTTTCTGTTCCATTTTAATTAATAAGGAAAAATCTTACGCACGCAATAAAAGTGAGGACAAATTAAGAAAACTTCACTTCCTTTGTGTCCAGATCGCACGCTGACTTTGTGTTTGACCTCCCTGGAATTGGTAGCTTCGTTGTACACACACACACAGCTACTTCTTGCAATTCTGGGATGATGTTGTTTTGTTGAATAAGATGCAAATTCTTTGCCCTTTTAACTTCTTGGCTTGGAAGGACCAAATTTTCATTTGAGAACTAAGAGTTTGTTGATAGCTGGCAGGGACAAGGCCAAAAAGTTCTCGAACAAAGTTTCTCAGAACAAGGCAAGGTTAAACTAAGTTCAAACTGTGAAACTACGTTATAGAACGGAGAAATAAAACGTCTTATTTGAACCACGTTATAAAAGATAATGTTTTTTTTCTTTCTTTTTTGACAATTAACAATTTGTAATTTGTTTACATGTTGACATTTGGCCATTGTAGTACTCTTTGAAATTATTAACTTGTCAGCTATACTTTGCTTTGGAAGCGTCGTAGTTTCCAACAGCTCTCTCTAGATCTGTTTAGTTACTTAATTTTTTGGTAATTTCCAATGTGAAATAATTTTCTTCTTCTGGATTTTTTCCTTGTAATTTATTTACTTGTAATATATTACTAAAAATTAAATGCATAATAGGAATAACAAAATACTTGTTTTGTTTATGTTCACATTCGTTTTTAAAAAAAAAAAAAAGCAGAATAAGCAGCTTAGACATTAGATATTTATACAAGTACTGCAGGAGCTGTACAAAGCGCACCACAGGTGGACTAGAAATGCTACTTCATTTTCTTCCCCTTGACATGTTCATTAAACGCACCGCAGCAAAGGGAGATCTCAGACTAAGAGAGTTTTCCCTGCTGGAACGAGTGAATCATGGACATGTTACAATAGAATAGAACTAGGAATGAAACATGGTTACGAAAGCCTCAAAGCCACAACAGACTACATCATTCCAAACGACTTTAACAAAAAGACTCAAACTCTCTTCCCAAGCAGAGTGGAATGGGAGACGAAAAAAATATTAAGCGACCATGAAATCGCTATTCACACTGACGGATCCAAGATGGAGATAGGTACGGGAGCAGGTTTCTATTCAGAAACAATGCAAATAAAAGTCCTGGAGACTACCTGACTTTTGCAGCGTTTTTCAAGCAGAGATACTAGCCATAGACAAGGCAGCTGGACACATACGTAAAAGCAACATTCCATCCTCGAACATAGCTATTTTTGTAGACAGTCAAGCCGCTCTTAAATCGATTATAGCCAATATTAAGCAGCATCAACAAACACAACAAGCTCTGCTGGGTTCCTGTACAAAGTAATACCGAAGGGAACGAAAAGGCAGATGAGCTCGCAAACGAGGCAGACATCTCAATACAGCCACCGATTGGCATACTTTACGGCATTATAAACGATACAATCAAAAAAGAGCCCAAGTTCTGGCAAAATTGCGCGAGCCCTTTGGCCAGAACTGAACGGCAAAATATCTAATGTCTTTAGACAAAAACTCATTCGCCAAATCCATGCTGCGGAGACGGAATCCAACGAACAACGATCTACGATCTACGCAAAAGCTTTGGAAACGATCCAACATTTCCTGTGTCAATGTCCCGCTCTCCAAGAACGACGACTCCGATCCCTGAGGTCCAGGTTCTTTGAAAATCTCTCGGAATTAGCCGGAGCAGAGATACCGGATCTTCTCAAATTCGGGTGGGCTTTTTTTAATCTGCGATGGGAATCACACACCCTTTCCTAACATAACCTAACCTACATTTGGATACTTGTGAAAGGCATTTCAATTCAATACCCAGAACCTTCAAGATTCATTGAAGTATGAGATGACAATGTCACCCGGATCCACGTAACCCTGGCAGCTGAAAATATCAACGTGGGGTAAGGGCTTATAACATTCTGTGTTTGAGCCGGGCGCCGGCCGCAATAGAATTGACAAGTACCTGGGCTCTAATCGTGTGAAACTAATCAATCTAACGACATCGTCGATGCTTCTACTTCGTGAAGCAACAATCGTCGAAACGATGGAAGGTCATCATTTTACGTTACTAATTCAACTGCCAACTACTGTCGTCGAAACGGTTCGATTCAACGATCCCTATTTTGTAATCGTTTCATGTTTTTTGGTGTATTTTCTTAGTTGTAGTTAGGTTTAATGCCTGTGGCACACTATGCAATACAATGGTATCATAATTGCATAAGGTACTCGTTAGGTTAGGTTAGCTTGAAGTGGCTGTCGGTTAGCCGACACACTTAGACCATTGTAAGGTCCCTTGTGATACCACATGAATCTAAAATACAATTCTTCCTACTCGTTGAACCAATTGGAGCTTCTGATGAAGCGTAGGAGATTTCGAATGTCTGTGTTTTTTAGATTATTCAGATCATTGTAGTAGAACGCTCCCAAATCGAGTTTTCGTCTTTGTGAGAGGGCCGGACAAGTACAGAGGAGATGGAGAACAGTTTCTTCTTCCTCCTCGTCAAGACAGATTCTGCAAAAATCGTTTGAAAATACTCCAAGCATTGTTGCATGCCTGCCTATGAGACAGTGTCCTGTGATGACACCTATTGTAGCACTGATATGCTTCCTATCAAAGGATATCAAGTATCTGGAACGTTTTAGATCCAGCTTTAGCCAAATCCGTTTTGTCGCTAGACATGTCGAGCCGGTTGTCCATCTAAGATCTGCCCTATTGATAGCATCCTGCTTTATTATGAGTTTAAAAGTAGCGATTGGAATACCTAACAAATCCAGGGTCTAAGGTCTCAGGTTCTGAGCCTGTGGGGTACGGAGGCATTTTGCCTGAATCTAGCTCATCTTTTTTGTAGACTTTTAGGGTGTTAGATTGGAAACCAAATCTGATCACAGCTTTAGTCAGCGTCAAGGGAGGAAGTTGATGACAATAAGAGCACACCTGTAGAGACCTCTTTGCTCTTCCAGCCTTACAACCTTCCAGTTGTAAGTCGGGAGTGACGGATTGCTCAGTCTCATTATTTCGATGATCTCTTCACTGGAGGAAGGTTCGGCTGGGATCCAGGTACGAGTTCTAGGTCGGCGTGGAATATCCTCCCTCGCAACGACATCGAGTTTCGCACCCGGCCAAACTTCTCCCAGTCTGCTTTTAATGAACTTGTAGGGATCGCAGGATCTCTGATCATCACAGGCAATCAGCTTCACATGGCCCTGATGCCACCCACCATCGCATGTAATGGGAGGTTGTCCTCGGTTGTCCCTCATGGCGCTTAAGAAGCTGCCTGAAAACCTCGTCTTGACCACCTGCCACCGTTCAGGGGAGATCGTGCCATCATCGTCGCTACGATCGATCACAGCGATCACCATTTAATCCTAAGAACGTCACTAAACGACTTTTGAGAAGTGACGTTGGATGACCTATTTGAAGCGACGGTGCTATGCACCTTAGGTCTTTTGGGAGCTGGCACGGTCCCCTCCAACGATCTCTGGCGCTTAGACGTAGAGTCCTTTCTGGTCGTTAGTGGATCGTTCTTCAAGAATTTTTCGGCACACTCGATTTTGCTAATAGTGTCCTATCAGCCTTCAAAGTTTCTCCGAAGACCCTAAGGATATGAACAGCATAGCGACGTTTACCATACGCCCTTTTAGATGGAGTGCGATGCCACCCTGCCTCACTAGGAGACGCTTGAGAGATCTTTCCTCCTGTTGCGCTAGTAGCAGTGGTAGGGCCATGTATACTCACAATCCCACCACTGCTGAGGTGTGTATCTTCTTTTTTGTGCCCACTACAGCTGCTCACAGTAGAAGAATCATGAATTGTCACAATTTTTCCACCGCTCACTGCCGCAGAAGCTGTACCAGTAGTCAGCAAGTTCGCCGTACTACCGCCCGGTCTTAAAGGAGAACCGGTCTCATTTTGTTTTTTGATTAAAGTATTATTTTTGTTTTGTTTTTCATAATTGTACCCACGAGTAGCGGAGAATTGAGATCGGTCTGTGCAGAGATCCGCATTACACAGATAGCGCTAGCTAATCCGGAGGTCGCCAGGTATGCGGATACTCCGTATTCGATTTGAGCTATTTTTGAAACTGGGCCCCCAGCCAGGTTGATATTCGGCACCGGTCGTATGACACCTTTATGCGACCCAGGCGGAAACAGGATGGGATAAGAGATAGAATTAGGAGGAAAATAAAGGTAGGAGTGGGACAAGAAAGGAGGGAAGGGGAGTTTCATGGTTCATCTGGAGAGATTCTCGAGAATCTTCACCATAACTCAGCCCCGACAACTCATCAAGTTCGGCGGTCGGTAGTGGGAGTGCATAAGGTTATAAAGGGTGATTTTTTAGCTGGTTTGGTTTTGGCAACACTGGTTTTGACAGCTGACGTGTGTTTAGTACCTTGTGTCACTGTCAAACAGCTTCAGTTTGGTTTGCAATTTAACCATGGATCGTCTTACAAATGAACAACGCTTGCAAATTATTGAATTTTACTATCAAAATTCGTGCTCGGTTCGAAATGTTCATCGCGCGCTGCTTCCATTTTATGATCGGCATTCTCGACCTTCTGAGCAGTCTATTCGGAAGATTGTGACCAAATTTCGCACCAAATTTACTTTGTTGGACATTAAACCACCAACACGTTTACGTACTGTGCGTAGTGAAGAAAATATTGCGGCCGTATCAGCTAGTGTGACAGAAGACCGCGAAATGTCGATTCGGCGCCGTTCCCAGCAGTTAGGCCTGTGTTACAGCACTACGTGGAAAATTTTGCGGAAGGATTTGGGCGTAAAGCCTTTTAAGATACAGCTGGTGCAAGAACTAAAGCCAGCCGACCTACCACAACGCCGAATTTTTGGTGAATGGGCTCTTGGAAAGCTGGCCGAGGATTCGCTTTTTTATCGAAAAATTGTGTTCAGCGATGAGGCTCATTTTTGGTTGAATGGGTACGTAAATAAGCAAAATTGCCGCATTTGGAGTGAAGATCAGCCAGAAGCATTGCAACAGCTACCAATGCATCCCGAAAAAGCCACTGTTTGGTGCGGTTTATGGGCCGGCGGCATTATTGGGCCATATTTCTTCAAAGATGATGCGAATCGCAGCGTTACTGTCAATGGTGAACGCTACCGAGCGATGATAACAAACTTTTTTTTGCCCGAAATGGAAGTTCTTGACTTGCATGATATGTGGTTTCAACAAGACGGTGCCACATGCCACACAGCACGCGAAACAATGGCGCAATTGCGAGGCGAGTTTGGTGAACAGTTAATTTCACGTTTCGGGCCGGTCAATTGGCCGCCTAGATCGTGCGATTTGACACCATAAGTTTATTTTTTGTGGGGGTATGCCAAGGCTAATGTGTATAGGGACAAGCCCGCTTCGATTGACGCACTGGAAGCCAAAATCCATGCATTCATTCGTGAGATACCGGCCAATATGTGTGAAAGAGTATGCCAAAATTGGACTCAGCGGATGGGCTACCTGAGACGCAGCCGCGGTCAACATTTGCATGAAATTATCTTTAAACATTAAATTGCAAGGTTCAAACTATCGATTCTAATAAATATTTCATTCAATTTTTCGAATTTTTTGTGTTTTTTTTTTTAAAAAAGTTCTAAACCTCTTAAAAAATCACCCTTTACAATCAGAAAAAAAATCCAATCATAAAATTGCATTCATTGATATTTATTACAACTCGGTGCTAAGCAATAAATCAAATTCAAGAAAAAAAAATTATTTCAACAAATTTTTTGATTTTTTGGATGTCATAGTTTGCTTATAGTAGGTCTGTTCCCTTACTTTCTGGTTCAGTATTGGCGATATGTTACATTTCTCTCATTGCGAGAGAATTCGCCCACCGAAATGAAATATAACCAAAAAGAAAAGAAACGCTATACAAGCACAAAATACAAATGGTAAGAAATAAAAAGTCAGTTACAAATTGGCATTTCAGCTATTTGACAACCAACCAACTAACTAGTCGAAAGAAATTTCTTGAGCTAAAATTTACAGTTTTTTTACGGAGGGGAAATGTTTTGTGTTTGAGTAATTTTTTTTCTGCTGTGTTTCAGTCAATTGTAAGTTTGATTAATAAGGTGCGCGGTGTTTATCACATTTGTGTATAGGGACGAAAGGGTCGCACACTATGTGATTAATAAATACACTCAATGGTCAGAAAAATCCGCTGATTGCTAACTAATGATTAAATTTATTCCACTCTTCATCTGCTAGATATAAGCTTTGAGTTTTTCAATCATAAAATAAGAGCTAGATAACTTTTCGATGTTAATCTGCTGTAAATAAGGCAGATTGTTTGACAATATTTATGTTTGTTATTATATTATTTTACACAAATACAAAAATTGCAATCTAAATATTACTTAAGACGTAAATTTACAAATACATGAAGTATTAAATTTAATTGATATTCTTTCAATTTCAACAACTCTTCCATCATCATCATTATAATCATCACCTTTATCATTATATTCCAAAACAGATACTATAGGTTTATGGTAACTAACTTACAATTTTGATTCGAATCTATTCAAATATCTTGTAAAGACTGCAACAATTGTAGTCATTGTAGTTTAATATCTCGTTGTGGTAAGATTGCTATCATTGGTCAAATGTATAGCTGTTAGTAAAATTGCAAATAATTATTTGTATACACTGATTTTATTTTAATTTTGCAAAATGATCCTAATAATTCATCGATATCCATTAACAATGGAAATATCCTGTACTCTATGGATTACCTAGGTAAAATAAAAGTAGTCCTTTTTCGTTTTAATGAAATTGAAATATAAATTGGTACTAAATTCACCAAATCATACCCACTGTTTTCTTAACACGCCCGATAACGCCCAATTATTTGAAATATTTGAATTTTTTCCAATGTCACCACAGTACGAGCTGTCAGTCATCTGTCAGGTTGCTATGTGCAAGTGTATGCGTGCGTCTAATTTACTTTAACATGGCACACATACTTTCGCACATAGAAACATGGAAAACAGCTTGTAGGCAAACTCTCTTAAGTTGGATGAGCTAACGGACTTAGTTTCAGCGGTGCCACTATGCTGCAATAGCAATAGAACTACTGCACTTTTCGGGAAAAATAAATCTGCTGCCACTAAATCCAATCTACTGCACATTTTTTTTGTTAGATAAACCTTCTCTTTGACAGCTGCACAAAAACCATGTATAAAAATAAAAGCTGTAAAGCAGAGACAATACTGAGACCCCCAACTCCGGCCGATTTTCCGTTATTTGCCTACAAGCAAGTAACGGCAAACTTTAGGTGCGCTAGTATTGTTAAAGAGAATAACGCATTGACAAATGTCACGAAACTTAAAAAATTCCGGCTCACCAACACACTCAGACCAAAATATACCACTTCCGCTGTGGGCAAAGTTGCTTCAGAGCCACTTCCGCTATGGGCAAAGTTGCTATCAGCGTTCATAGAATTAATTTCAAAAAATAATTGTATATTTATGTGAAATAAAAGAAAGATGAGCAATTCTGTAGAATAATAAACAAATTAAAGCAATTTTAGCGAGCATTTGTAAAGCATTCAACATAAATCGAGTAGAATATGTTTATCACATACATCGCTTAATATACTTCTGGAATTTAGTTATAATTTATAAATACCAAGATGAATATCGTTTCTGTTATTAAGTATAAATTAAGAGTTCCTCCGTTAGTCGAAATATAACTTAAAATTTAGTACCTATACGTATGTGCATTTGTTTTATTTTTACGTGTCTCGTATTTCAAAGCCTACATTTATATTACTTATAAGTCGTATGTTTTGGTATTATAATGAAACAATACTGGTGAATGAGTACTTTGATTGAATAGAAATACAGAATGTTATGAAAAAACTAATATGAAAATGTACTGAGATAATATACTTATTCACCAAATTTGAGTTGAACTTCTTTTAAAAAAAGCTGTACTTCTGAACACTGTCACAGCTCACTACGGTTGCAACTGACACTGAGAGATTCACCACTTTTGTCAAATTGTTTATTTACGCGGGCTTTCCGGACACTTGGATTGAATTTTCTATTGTTTGGAAGGCGTAAGTTGAGTGTAAGTAGAATAAAATTATTAATAAAATATTCCAATAGTGAATAGTGTTTCAATTATTAGTTTTAGGAAAATGAACAACGGACACTCGGACGGCCTCCCATAAAAACCTGCAAAAGGACTTTCTAATTGTGCGCTGGGATGCACTTCAACACAAATTACTTTCAAGGCCCTGGACGACGGTGCTAGGTAAGCCAATAATTAGTTTTTAACCCTTATTACTAATTCAACCAAACAGGTTGTGGAAATTCAGTGATGTGTCTGTAAAAAAAGTATCTTGTGGAGAACAATCAGACGAATTCAAAGATACCAAATATTTTGGGGTAGTTAGTTCAGGTTCCTAGGAAAAGGTGAAAATAGATTAATTTTTTCATAAATTTTACCTATTTCGCTCTAACTTAATAAAGAAATTATCTATTTTCACCTGCTCCTAGAAATCCAAGTAAGCTGTTTGGTATCCCTGAATTCGTCTGACTGTGCTCTACAAAATGTTACATATTGTTTTGAATTTATCTTTTTATTAAACAATTTTGCAGTTCCAAATCCATTTTGACTTCAGTTTTCTACGCAAAGTTAAAATGACACAGATTTGGTATTGCAAGATATGTCACTGGGCTTATGCACCTATTTTACTATGGCGCATTTTAATACTGACGCATGTACGTTGATAAAACTTTTCAGTAAAAGCCAAAAGTTTCTTTTCCTTGTAACTTACAACTCCCGTAGGTTAAGAAAAGCTTTTAAAAATAAACACATTAATTTTTTTTTTTTTCTTCAAACACAGCCCCTGCGAAATGAATTTTTATAAAGTCAAAGTAATAGAAATGACAAGCCTTATAAAAATCAGTAAATGTTGTCATCATTTCGTTAAATGTATGACAACATTTTGGTTACTGGTTTAAGGGTAAGATAATGTTTAGGGTTTCACCAAAAGCAAACGTTATTCTTCAGTCTTTCGATTGAAGTAGTTAGTGGGTTCATTAAACTTACTTAGCTTAGACTTACATAGATAACGTAGACTTTATAAGCTTAAAAAAAGTTAATTTAAATTAAGATGATAGCATTTAATTATAGTTAAATATACATAAGATATAAGAATACAAATAAAGGGCAGACGATTTTTTTTTTAAATCTAAGTATTTATGTAGCAACTTTTCAAGGACCAAATATAACAATTAAGATCATACCCTTTTGGGAAAAATAAAATATACATACAATAAACATGACAAATAAAAATAATACCCTTTCTTGAATATACTTTAGAATATACTTTTTATGTACAAAATATTGGCAGCACATGCTCTTGACAAAACATGATAAATAATTTTTATGATAAATATTTTGAGAAATATGCGAAGAAAAAGTTTTAAAAAGTTTCTGTTAAACGCTCCAAAATCATATCAAAAAGGTTACTTATCATGATTTCGTTGCATGCCACAAATTTTAATACATAATACGTATTTATAACGAATATCTATATTCTTCCTTGCCTATCACAGTAGAGAAGTTTGGAGGGCAAATCTGCGTTTAAGTGTACTGTTAGCGAATCAAAGAGTGTGTGATGCCCATTTTTCTGATGTAATGTTATCTAAATCGAAAAATAGACTCACGCGATGTGCCGTCCCTGATTTGCCCAAAAAGGCAGCGGAAAATGCGGTGCTAGAAGAGAACTGCTTAGGGGAATTAATAGATGGAGGAGAAGGACGAATGGCTAGAAGAAGCGCAAACAAGCTTTGCTGAACCCGTAAGTCCTCAAAACGATGTCGCCTCAGACTCGTTTTCCGTTAGTACAAAAGAGGTCGGTGTTCAGACAAGTTCCTGTCTGCTCAACAGCACACCCAAAAAGGTAGGTTTAAGAAGCCAACTTAAACAAGCTAATAAAACCATATGTAGGCTTGAGGAAGAATATTCCGAAAATATCAAAGCGAAAGACAGTGAGATTTTGCTCCTCAAAGCCAAAATTAAGGAGGCCAAAAAGTTTGCACTTTTGATGCATTTTGTGTCCCTTTGGCATCATTTGTTTAATCTTCCGTGCGTTAAAACCCTGCACACCTATATAAAGTCATGGTCGAAAACACCTGGCAACATTGAATTCAATGTAAAGAGTTTTGATCTTAAAGTTAGCCACTTGCCGGAGCGATTCCGGTACTACTCGATTTCGGCTGACGAAATGTCCCTCAAAGCCCATCTCGATTACAATAGAAAGACTGACTCTATTATAGGTCTGGAAGATTTTGGTGAAGACCAACGCTCACCAAGTGATGCACGTAGTGTGCTAGTGTTCATGGCTCAAGATATTGCCAAAAGGTGGAAGCATCCTATTGGATATTACTTCGTTCGCAGCAGTTGCCCGCCTTTCATTTTAAAGAAATCAACATTATCCCCATTCACCATCAATCCCAACACCTTTGAGCGAATGAAAGTCAGGCTGGCTACTCAGGTCCTAAGCAATACGGTTTCTTCGGGGCTCTTAACGCTTTCAAAGTCTGGCAATGGGACAAAAACTGTTGAAAGCACCGCTCAGTTTGTCAAATTTGTTGGGGTATTCAATACCTCAAGGCCGTCAAAACTGGAAATTGCGAAATTGAAAATGAAGAGCTGGAAGCCATCGCAGATCATGAGTTAGTGAAAGACCCTGAATGACTGCAATGGGAAGTAGTGCCTGGACCAAGTAGCATTTTGTAGAAAAAGCTCACTAATGACATAAATGGAATTGAATTCCTTCAAGAAAACAGTTTCACTTATGTTTGCGGAAGCAAATGACAATTGCAACCACGTTGTACTGTATTTATGTAGTGAAAAGGTAGATTTGTCTAACATCTCGGCATTGATTAATCCGCATGCTCTCTGTGTACGGGATTTCCTTCTGGTATACCTACTACTAGCCCCCGGATCACTGGCAACCGGTATATCCTTTGTTTGTGCCGTTTATCGTCTTCGGTTATGCGGGTGTGCTGTATATCTGACCTTGCTATAGTAGGTGCTAGTAGTGTTCCAATTTGGTACGAACATGACTCACCAAAGCAATGGTCCGAGACGGGTGGGGATGCCGACTCCGTTGGGTGGCAATAAATTTTAAGTGCATAGTTGTGTATATTGCTCAATTATTTTTCTTCAGGATCAAATGGAACGAAAAAGATTTAATGTCACTGCAATCATAATCAATCAATATCGCTGGCTGGCTACATTACCATCGAAAAGGAGCAAAACCCTCACGGTATCGCATTTGTAAATACTGGCATATCATTTATGCGAAATATTATTTAAGTGTTGTGCCTTGCATTATTATTATTATAGATGTATGCATTTTTATATAGACACCTCATCTTAGCCATTCGAATTGGCATAAAGTTGTAGGTCCCATACTTCGTTATTTATTTATTTATTTGGGCCCACTCTTTTTTTTATCTATTTCTAAGTATTTATTGTGTGCAACAACTTTCTATGAATAATATTAATTCCAATTTATCTCAAGACTGGTGCAATAGGCCTCATGGGGAAACCGACCACCACAAAAAATCGGTTAACACGCCAGTATGCATACCTCATGGGTGGCGTGGAAATGCAATAATAACCGCTTTTATTCCCATACAGATAGATGTTTATTTATAAATCATCATCATCAGCAACAACATCTAAAGAGGATCATCTCATCATCAAAACAAAGTAAAATAAATAATTTATTTGTGTTAATTTATTGAAATAAATGTGAATCATATTGTTTTTTTTTTTTTTTTTTGTTGATATAATGTGAATAGTTTTGACTCCCTCCTTTGCCATTGGTGATACATCACCTCCAGTCATGATGGCGTAATCCATTCCAGTGTTGCGCCAGTATCTTGGCGAACATTGTCTTACCAGTAGCGGGTGGGCCATGCATCAGGGTGTTGTGGTTAAACCGCGATTTGGACGGGTGTTTTTCGTTGCAATTGCAATATATCGCGCAGACGAAAGGTTTTACCAAAAAGAGTTGACTTTCCAATACGAGACTAAATTTACCGAAAAACAACACCAGCTGCTACCTTGGCAGACCAGCAGCAGTCAAAACGTTGTCCCAATCAGTGAGCATTGCTTCGAATCCAGTACCAATGACTGTGCCAGCAGTCTTGATGCTGATGATGACAGTGATGCGATTTTCTTGTGCCTTAAGACGAATCTGTTCTATGTTGATGTCACGATTCTCCCTGTCAACCTTGGCTTTGGTTCTCATCTCGTGCTCAAGTAGTTTAAGACGGTTTCGTGATCGATACGCTTGTGTTCAACTTTCGCCTGTTCAATATGTGTTCCGTATTCCTTGACACGATCCCAGTTCTCACTTCAAAAAAATACAAAAAAGAAAGCTTCACAGAATCGAGAACTGTATAATACGAGCGGGAGAGAAGCAAGACAAGACACATTTTTCAACTGCAGAAGAAAAAGTACTGGCGATATGTACAAATATTGACGGCTCAGAGGCTAGGAACGACAATGGCTCAATAGAAGGTAATTTTAAGTAATACGTATACACCTGCATACACTGTATCCGTAAAATGTCGTTCAGAATCTACGAGTGATTTGTTCAAACTTGCTGAGAATGAAACTGATGAAGAATTTGTAGATGATCTGTTGGATAGTGAACAAAATGTTCCTTGTACTGAAGAACAGATCGAAGGTTTGTGCAACATGAACATACTGATGGTGATAAATATAAATATTTATGTCTCCAGGTGCATCTTCTACCAAATGGAAAACTGGACAAATTTGATGAAATGGGTGACTCCCGTTTGCAATTGGTGGAACTGCAAATGCAAGCAGCCCGCAATGAATTAGAGTACAAACAAATTGAATATGAGCTGCATATTCAACAAAAAACAAAGAGGAACATGAAGTTTGAATGCTTTACCTTCACAACAAAGAATATAGAAGAGAGAGTGACCAACTTCATAATGCAAGAAATGAATAAATAATTTCATTGCAATATTATATAATATACATATACTAACTGACCCGCCAAACGTTGTTCTGCCTTGTAAATTATTTGTAGTGAATATTTTGGTTGTTAAAGAATACATAACGAATGTATTGTAATGTGGTATTCGTTTGGGCGCTCTCAGAGCACTTTTTTTGCCCTCAGAGCAATTTTTATGTTCGTTTGGTACCAAAAAAAGCAATCTTTTTCAGATTTCAGAGCACTTTTGCGAATCTAGATATTTTCTCAGATTTGCCCTCAGATTTACCAATACAAGTGCATTTGAGTTTGACAAGTGTTGGAGTTTGTTTACATTTAAATTAAATGTAAATTATTTGTGTGCAAACATTTAGAAATGCGCAGTGGCTTAGTGGTTAGTGTGTTGGACTACTAAGCGAGGGGCTCAGGTTCGAATCCCGCAAAAAAAAAAACCCAAATTCCAACTTAGGGTTTTTTCCACTGCGCCGCCTCTCGCGAACGTCTGACAAACATCCGAGAGTATAACTGTCTTAAGAGCTTCTCAATTAGCCGTTTGGAATCGGCATAAAATTGTAGATCCCTTCCATTCGTTCCAAAAATGAAACTCACACAAAACGAATGGTTGTGAGAAGCTAGGCCTTGGGTCTCTACAGACCTGTTGCGCCAACTATATATATAAACATTTAGAAATCAATCGGGACGGAAATTTCGAATGTTTTAATACAAAATTTAACCAGTGAATCGAAAGCGCATAGAAAAGTCTCGAAGACTACACATATTACAGTCGCACGAATATCAACACAAAAAAAGAGCAAGAGCGTTTTTATGTTCGATTAGCCACACGAAATCTGAAATCTGAGGGCAAATCTGAAGAAGCCCAAACGAATACCACATAAGTGTGTTTGAAAAATCGACAAAACTGATCGAATGTGATCGATAAAATAGAACGATAGTTTATCGATAAAAAAGAACGAATGAAACGATTTGAACGAAAGTGGCGAATGTCTTTAATGCTGCCGGGAATGAGGGTCAATTGCTCTGTATGTAATTACGAACCGGTGCGCTTGTCTCCTTTCCAACTGTCGTTGTTGATTTCGTTCAGCTCGTGCCTCTTGTTTCGATATCATGTTGGATTGTTTCGTCTGTTCTTTCTGCTCTACTATTTCGCATGTTTGTTCGACGGCCCAAATGAGCCCCTTGGCGTATTGCTGCCATTATTCACTGTAACACAAATTCTTGTACTTACTGATGACAAACAGTATGCCGATAATGTATTTGTTCTTTTAGTATTTTTTCAACCTTTCACAGCAACAAAATACGTACATATTTCTTGAAAATTAAAATAAAAAATAATCAAATACATTTTTTTCCAAAAATATTATTGTTTTTTCCGTATACCCACGACTTAAAAATAAATATATAGTAGGTTCAACGGGTCCATAGGGACCCAAGACCTAGCTCCATTCATTTGGCCCGTTATAACATTTAACTGCAATTGCAGTAACTAAGGCGTCGTGACGAAATACTAAACTTGTAGGTGCGCCACGGTCTTGGGAACCACTGCACTAACCAAGCCACTGCGAATTTCGAATTTGAAACACGGCGCGAACATGTTTGATCTATTATTCAACAGCATTTTAAAATAACACATACATTTATTTCATCCTCGATTGTCATGCTCAATTTTGAATCATTTTTTGTGGACAGAACGAAGAATATCTGCGCTGGGTAGGTATCTATCTCATTCTTAAGTAGGTATGTTTAAGTTTCTTTCGTCCACAGAATGCCAATAAATTTAATTTTTTTATGGAAGACCATTTAAAGGCTACCATCAAAAAGGATATTATAACGAAATACAAATAAAATAGAATTTAAAAAAAACTTCAGATTTTCCCCTAAACAATATTATGCATCTCCCCCAGATTTAGGATGGAAAACACCGAAACTGTATGAATGAAAATTCGATGAGGCGGACGCAGTGCCATCTGTCATTCAACAACATAAATAAATCGTTCTGTTTGTGTTTTGTCTCAAAAGTGTGTGGAAAGTGCACTAGTCGAACGGTGCACAATAGATGTAAAAAAAAACTTCCCGTTGTTAAACTTTATTTCAAGAAAAAACGGATAAATTAAAAAACGGCAGAAAATTTTCTTGAACGTTACAAAAGCGGGTTTTATTTCTAATTGTCTTATGTATACAAAATTGTTTGACATTTATACCTTTGTTTATGTACAAAGTGTGGAGACTTTTTTGTGACAAACGTCAACTGTAGCTTAAGGCTTTATATGCAATACTAATTTTACTTCACAATTTTACTTTATGTTATAATTTGAATGATAATAATAAACATCCTCAACATTCACCCCCACCGTGAACTCAGTTCGCAACAAGATCAGCACATCAGATAACGAAAAGTGGCATCCCTGGTCTTCCGATAACACCCGGTCATATTTTCGCCTCATCTCTGTTATTGCTTCTGGAATTGCACTTTGCTCTTCTTTGACACTGTTGAAGAAACGATTAGTGTAACAGAGAAGGACATAATAACAAACAAACAAAGTTGACAACATGGTAGATAATGCTTATGACTACCTAGTTGAAGTGAGTAATTTGCCTATGCCCTACTTGCCGTCTCCTTTCTACTGCCTGAGTTGATAGGAAATTTTTTTTGTATGCCATTTCCATATCGCCGTGCATAATAAATTGCATTTGTTGACATCGGTGATGTAAATTTTATTAAAAAGTTGTGTTTTTAGTGTAAATTGTTGGGTGTTTTAGTGAATTCCGGGTGAGTATTATATTTTTTGTGAAAATAATAGTAAAATATTAGCTACATAGTATAGTTTTAGGTATTTTGTGTTTTGTTAATTTTGCTGCATGATGCTGTGAATTTATGTGTGTAGGTGTGTGTGTGTACTATGCAAAGGCGAACTGCAATAGTACAATTAGCAACAACAAAATTCAATTAATGAATGGGGCTAATGTGTTATGTGAATTTGATTTGAGTGCATTTATGAGTTGATTGAGTGGACTGTATTATGATATGTAGTGTTTGTGTGGAAGGGAAATTTGCGATTTTGACAAAAGGTGAAATTTCCCAAATGAGAATTTTGCGAGTTGTATATTTATATTATGTGGTGTAGTAGATATGTTGTATACTTCATGTATTATAATTTTTGTTTGTGTAGTGTTGTAATTATTTGTGTGGTGTTACGTGTGATTAACAAAATGTTTTCATATTATTATGTATATTTTTTTTGATATTTTACTTGTGAGAAAGTGTGTGTATGAAAATGTGTGTGTGTGTGTTTTTTTGTACTTGATCATTATTAATTGTTTTTTTTTTTTTTTGTTTTTTAAACAAGAGGGTTAGATAAGGGACTGGTCGGAAAATATTTTGTTGCTAGGAAGTGGACAGATTTTTGTAATTGGTCGTTTTAGTATACCGGTTTGTGTTTTCAATGTTACGACGCGAATTAGATTATCTGCTCCAGGGTGCAGTTTAATTATGCGAGCCATCATCCACTTTGATGGTGGTAATCGCTCATCCTTTATTAAAACGAGGTCTCCTAGCTCTGGGTTTTCTGCTGTTTTCAACCATTTTGGACGCTGTTGTAGACGAGCCAAATACTCTGAGCTCCATTGCTTCCAAAAGTGTTGGTAGAGTTGCTGAATCCTTTTCCAGCGATCGTTGTAGGATAATTTTTCCTCTGTGGTGTCTGGCTCTGGCACGCTTTGTATGGGTTCTCCTATTAGGAAGTGAGCTGGAGTTAGGGCAGTGAAGTCGTCGGGGTTACTGGTAAGTGGGCATAGGGGCCTAGAGTTGAGGCAACCTTCCACTTGTATCAGCAATGTTGATAGCTCCTCAAAAGTAAGAGTAGAATTACCAGCAACTCTTTTTAAATGATATTTCACTGACTTAACTCCAGCTTCCCATAATCCTCCAAAGTGTGGAGATGCTGGATGAATAAAATTCCAATTCGTACCGTCTGCTAACACGGTTTCTGCTACCAGCCTCTCATTGAAATTGGCTGCCTTTCGAAGATTCTCCAGTTCCTTAGCAGCTCCCACGAAGTTTTTTCCGCAGTCGCTAAACATTTCCTTGCAGGCTCCTCGTCTGGAAGAAAAACGTCTAAAGGCGGCTATAAATGCTTGCGTCGTCATATCACTAACCAATTCCAAATGAAGAGCTTTGGTAGCCAAACATACAAAAATCGCGAAATAAGCTTTAAACATTTTGGATCCTCGACCCTTCCATGCCTTTACGTCGATGGGACCAGCGTAGTCAACGCCGGTGTAGGAAAAGGGCCGAGAAATCCTTACCCTCGGTGCTGGCAAATTGCCCATGAGTTGGCAACTGGGCTTAGCCCTTTGTCTAAAGCAAACGTTGCAGGCATGGATACATTTCTTGACAGAATTTTTGAGATTTAATATCCAAAATCGTTGCCGAAGTTGAGCGATCATCTGCTGAGTTCCTCCGTGGTACGTTGTGGAATGTGCATCGTTAATAATTAGTTGGCTAAAGTGATGATTTGGCTTCAAGATCATAGGATGACGTTGTTCATAGCTAATATCAGCGTTTTGTAACCTTCCTCCTACTCTCAAAATTCCTTCATCATCTATAAAGGCTTGTAACGACTTGACTCCTTTCAGGTTAGGTTGATCGTCTTGGTTTTCGGTAAAAAACATTCTCCTTTGAACTATTCTTATAGCTGCCTTCAGTGCCAAATCCATTTCCGTCGGCGAGAGTACCATTAGAATCTTATCTTTTCGTCGAACGTTAGAAAGAAATCTGCAGCAATATGCCAAAATCCGCAACAGTTTCCGCAGATTTGATTGGCGTAGGATTAGTTGATCGATTACACCGCTCTCTGTGCTGACGAAGTGAGATTGGATGTTCCGCATCTCTTCCTCGGTTGGCTCAATTGAGGGTTGAGCTGGTGTTTCGAAAATCCATTCGGAACTGAGGAATTCTGGCCCGCTCCGCCAAAGTTTATTGCCGTTTAAATAGGTGGGCAGTAGACCACGCGACGCTAGGTCAGCAGGATTTTGGTGCGTTGGGATGTATCGCCATATACTACAATTTGTTAGACGCTGAATCTCCGCAACACGATTGTTGACAAAAGTTTTCCACCTAGCCGGAGGTGCCATAATCTATGCCAACGTAATCTTAGAGTCTGACCAAGCGTACTTCCTAACGCTGTTTAACTTCAAGACCTTTGCAGTGTAGTCCAGTAGTACCGCTAGTGTTACTGCTCCACAAAGTTCCAACCTGGGAAGGGTTACGGTCTTTAACGGGGCAACTCTGGTTTTGGACATCAGGAGGTGGACGTGAATACTTCCGTCATCATTTAACACACGTAAGTAGACTACCGCTCCATATGCCTTTTCTGATGCATCACTAAATCCATGTAATTCCAGGTCCTTCCGATTATTACCCAGGTGAATCCACCGTGGTATCTGGATTTTTTCGATGGAGGGCAGTTCGCGTCGAAAGTCTTCCCAATGGGTTTTGAACTCCTCTGGAATCGGGTCATCCCACTCTAGACCGCGGCACCACAGCTGTTGCATCAAGATCTTTGCCATGATAATGCACGGCGAGATCCATCCAAGAGGATCGAAAAGTCTAGCGATGGTGGATAACATCGTTCTCTTTGTTGGAGTTTCAACTTCATCAACGAAGACGTTCTGAATAGAAAAAGAATCGCCTAAAGGGAACCATCTAATAACTAACGTTTTAATCAGGGGAACAGATCCAGCTTCAAAGGGTAAAGAAAAGCCTAACTCTCTTTGATCAATTGGAATATCGTTTAAAAGCACGTCGTTATTAGATGTCCATTTTCGCAAGTTGAAGCCGGCGGATGCCAACAAATCTTTGGCTTGATCGCGAATTATGCGTGCCTCCTCCAGAGTGTCAGCTCCAGCAATCAGATCGTCCACGTACATGCCATTTCGGACTACCTTTGATCCAATCAAATAACGATGCTCCTCATCGACTGCAACTCTTTGGATTGTGCGATTTGCAAGGTACGGTGCACTTGCAGTACCAAAGGTGACCGTTTGCATGCGATAAGTCCTAACGGGTTGATTTGGATTATCACGCCACAGAATAAGCTGGTAATAAGAATCCTCCTTCCTCATGCGTATTTGTCTAAACATTTTTTCAATGTCGGCGGTGAAGGTAAATTGATACGTTCTCCATACTAACACTATATCACTAATGTTGTTTTGCGTTTTAGGTCCTATTAATAAGTGCTCGTTCAAGGATGTACCATCTAGAGTCTTCGCAGCTGCATCAAAGACAACGCGCAGTTTAGTTGTCGTGCTAGACTGATTCAGGACAGCATGATGCGGAACAAAATATTGATATGGAGTATCAAGAACAGCATCGTTAAGGACATCGACTTCTGACATCTGCCTCAAATCCAGGTATTCCTTAATACATTTAGAGTATTCATTGTGTAGTGTTGGGTTCGCCTCGAACCGTTTCTCCAACTGATGAAACCTACGCAAGGCCTCGCGTCTCGAGGGCCCAAGCCCAGGTTTGCATCCATCCTTAAAGGGAAGAGATACTTCATATCTCCCATCTGAAAGACGTCGGGTCGTCTCTTCATAGTGTTTTTCACAAGCAACATCTTCTTCAATTTTTGCATCGGCATATGGTGCTTCTTCCATTTCCCAAAATTTTCGTAATTGGGTGTCGATGTCAAAGACCTGAAGAAAACACTGCCTAGACGATTTTGGTGTCTCTATGGGTACTTTGCCGAGTAAAATCCATCCTAGTTCCGTCCTTTGAGCAATGGGTGACATCCTTTCTTCGCCTCGGACAATCTCCGGAAGAATAAATTCTGAGAAAACATCACTTCCTAAAAGTAGATCCACTGTAGCCGGCTTATAGAAAGTAGGGTCCGCTAATTATAATCCGCTAAGGTGTTTCCAGTTGCTGAATGTCAGTTGTTTGGCCGGGAGAAGCCCAGTCAGGGACTTAAATACGAAGGCCTGCGTGTTTGTCTCGAAGGTAGTGCGCAGCGACGCAAAAGTTATGTCAACACACTTGCGACATGCTCCGCTGCTGACCTTTCCCAACCCTGACACTTCAACTAACGTACTCCGATTCCTCAGGTTTAGCATTTGTACGGCTGCTTCCGTGATGAAAGTGGCTTCTGACCCCGGATCAATTAAAGCTCGAAGATTAAAATACTTCCCTCTTGAACTCCTCACTTTAACAACAGCAGTAGCTAATAAAATGTGAGTATTTTCACCCTGTTTCGCATAGTAAGTATTTACGTTACTAGTACTAGGGCGATCTGTACTAGCCGGGTGAGACATTTGAGTACTTGGGCCTGCTGAAGGAATAAATGTACCAGATTGTTGGAACGTAGGATGATTAGTAGGTATTTGTTGTGTAGGGTTATAACTAAAAGTTGAATTTGTGTTATTTGTATTTGGGTGCTGAATAGGAGCGGAATGCAAAAGGGAGTGGTGTTTTTGTTGACAGTAATAGCAACGTGCCTGACTAGGACAGTGTTGAGTTTGATGACTATAGGCAAGACAATTGCTACAAACTCCTATCTTGTCAATGGTATTGCACCGCTCAACGGGATTCATTTTTCCAAATGAGTTGCATTTACGCAGCGAATGTTGGCCTTTACGACATACCTTGCAACTATATTTCTCCTTTGGCCTTTGTTGCAGATGGTATACGGTCTTCGGTGTAGACTGTCGTTGATTAGAGCCTCCGGCGAAACTCTTTCCCGATTTGGGTTTATCCTGGTCAATAACCTCTAAAGTTCGGAACCTCGTTTCCAGGAACTCAGAAAATTCATCGAAAGTTGGTAGTTCCTTTCTTGCTCCGAGTCGTTCTTCCCATAATTGCTGTGTACAAGATGGTAATTTGTGCAACAATATATAAATAATTATTAAATCCCAATGTTCTGTAGGAACCTCAAGATTTTTGAGCGAATGTAGACACTCAGTTGATGTATCCAGCATTCTTTTAAGGCTAAACGAGTTCTCGGTTGTAATTGTCGACTGATTAATAAACATTTTCAGGTGAGTATTTACTAAAAACCGTTTATTATCGTATCGTGAACATAAAAGTGACAATGCCTTTTCGTAATTACCTTCTTCCACTTCCAGGTGCTGTAACAAGCTATCAGCATCCTTGGATAAACCAGACTTTAGATAATGGAGTTTTTGAATTTCGGTCAAACTACCATTGTTGTGAATCATGGATTCAAATTTGCCTTTGAATGGCCTCCATTTTTCGTACTGTCCCGAAAAAACAGGAAGAGACATTTCAGGAAGGCGAATACCATGCGGATTCGAACTGATTGGAGGTGGCTGGCATGCAAAAGTGGATTTCGCAAGCTTATCCAAACAATCATGGAGTTCTGCTCTGTATTCGAGGTAAACCTCACGAATTTCGTCGAAAATTTTCTTAAACTGTGAAAAAACCTCATCGTCTTCATCCAGCAACATCGTAAGCTTATCACTGATGTGTTTGCTGTCCCTAAATACATCTTCCATAATGGCTAAGCGACCATTGACGTAATTTTTTGTCCGTTTGGTTTCAACCGACGAAGATAAACTTTTGAAATCATTTCGCAAGATCGAAAGAGAGTTTTTGAGTAGTTTTAATTCTTTGGCGGCGGTCATTCTTGCAGATTTGGCAAATAATTTAGTGGCAAATATATAAAAAATGGGCAAATTAGGCTTACTCACTCACCTCAATTATTCTGCATCCACTGCTAATGTCGCTGAAGTGTTTTGCAACGTGGGAACCTCTTTTGCTTTTGAGTTTGGTAAGTTACGCGGCGCGAGAAACCGATTTACACACAAAACTTACAAGAAATTGTCTTTATTAGCTATTTCAGCAAAAATTATTAAAATTTTGGATAAAAATGTTTTTTTTTTTTTTATGTCTTGCAGATATAAAACACACAAAACTGTCACTGGAAAATAGGGTTATATGGCTCGAATGGACCAAATGTTTTGTCTCAAAACTGTGTGGAAAGTGCACTAGTCGAACGGTGCACAATAGATTTAAAAAAAAACTTCCCGTTGTTAAACTTTATTTCAAGAAAAAACGGATAAATTAATAAACGGCAGAAAATTTTCTTGAACGTTACAAAAGCGGGTTTTATTTCTAATTGTCTTATGTATACAAAATTGTTTGACATTTATACCTTTGTTTATGTACAAAGTGTGGAGACTTTTTTGTGACAAACGTCAACTGTAGCTTAAGGCTTTATATGCAATACTAATTTTACTTCACAATTTTACTTTATGTTATAATTTGAATGATAATAATAAACATCCTCAACAGTTTGAAAAACAACGACTGTTAAATTATTTTGATATTGTTCATACAAAAATATTTGGGTTTATAAATATTTTTGGATGCCAAATCTAAAAAAAAAATGTTCGTCAAAAATCACCTAGCGGTAAGAAATATTCTTTACAACCGATTCTCATACCTACCAAATTGGCACACTAATTTCAAAAAGATAGGTCCAGCCGTTTCGGAGGAGTTCGACCACAAACATCGTGACACGAGATTTTTATGTGTATACTAGCTGTTCACGCCCGGCCTTGCCCGTGCTAAGGAACTTTGTCGCTTGAATATCTTGTCTTAAGTCCCGCTTACATGTAGCAAAGTGCTTTGTTTTGACAGTGCAGAGGTTACGTTGAAGCTAATAATAATAATAATAGATTCCTATTTAGGTGTGTCCGGATTTGGGTAATTTTGGTTTTTACCAAAGTCATAATAGGGTTATCTACGTTGATGTTTTCTAAAAGTAGCCTTTCTAACTAACTATTTCTTTGTATTGCCCTAGGTCAATGGCATGAATGCCTTTCAAGGTTCCCGTTTGCACTTTCGCAGTTCCTGTGGCGATAGCTACCAGTTGCGAGCCGGAATAATCTAGCATTTGCAGAGGTCTAAGGTTTGTTTTGCTTTTAAGTTGTCTGTGTTTTCTTGACGGGCTTTTGCTAAATGAACTGGTTCAGAGCTCACATTTCGACCGAAAAAGAGCTTAACTGTTTTTTTTCCAGTTACGGAATGTATGGAGTAGTTATATTCCATTACGGCTTTTTCCAAAAGTTCCGTAAAGGATCGATGAGTATTGTCTGTTTTAAGACATCTCATTATTTCTACAAGCGTTGAATGGAATATACTTGAATATACGAATGCCAAGCTCATATTCAATCATGAACGTAATGGACGCAGAACCAAAAGATTTCTCGTTATCGATGACTATTGTTTCCGGTATTCCGAATGACATAAGAATTTCCCTTAGGGGCTGCCTTATATCTTCTGCAGCCCTGGATTTAAGAATTTTAATTTGAACGTATTTAGAAAACTTATCAAGGGCTTATTTGTTTTTCTGTGAGGAAAATGTCAAGATGGACAGTTTGTCCTGGGTATTTCGGAATTGGAGTTTCTTGTAACTCTGGATTATTAGGTTGACGGTCGTACTTACTTTCTTTACAGACAGTACACAAGTTGACGACTCTCTTGATTTTGTTCCTCATTGCTGTAAAGTAATATTGTCTGAGGATCTGACTTCTACTTTCCTCTTCGTTTCTATGCGCTCGTTTGTGTGTTTTCACAATGATATCTTCTTGATCTGATTCGATAGTTACATCTTCAACCTGTAATTGGGTGAACCTTATCGTATAGTTATTAAAATGGGATACGTACACGGTTTGTATCATATCCATTCTGCCGTTTTGATACCGTTTATCACTGAGGGGTTTAATACCTTTTTAAGAATTTGTTTAAGGTTTCCTTGGTTGAATTAATTTTCTATTATTGTATGTCTATGGTAGGTAGGAAATATTATTTCGAAATTGTTAGTAGGAGTTTCGCCTTGCTGTAAGATGGTCTGATTTTTTTACGCGTTTATTGGAATTTGGATACTTTGTATAAAGTCTTGCGACGAACTCTCATCGCTATGTTCTGTAGGTGTGAGGGAGTGAACTTTCGAATTCACTTGGGGAGGGCTTGACAGTGGTCTGCCACTATATTTGTTCTACCCGGTTTATAGTGCAATTCGTAATGATACTCCTCTAGTATTGACTTCCACCGCTTCATCTTACTGTTGTTGTTCTTATTGCAAAGAGCGTAAGTGAGAGGCTGGTGGTGGGTATAAATTTTGATATGTGTGCTGATCCGTTGAGGTAATTTCGCAGGGATTTCAATGCCCACATGATTGCTAACATTTCTTTTTCGTTAGCTGATTAACCCTCTTCGGTTGCACTGAGCGATCGTGAAACGAATTTTATGTGTAATGTGTTCCTGTGAGAGAACAGCACCAATAGCGAAATTGGATGCATCCGTGGTCAATTCGAAGGTTTACTGAAATTCGAGTATGTAAGCACTATATCCTTGGAAATAAGACCGTTTTTAATTTTTTCAAAGGCGTCCATAGCTGCGGGGTCGAGACAAATTTGTTTTTAAGCGGACTGTGTCTTGTACATAGTCCTTCCTCCCCTCTTAAAAGGGTAGTCTAGGGCTTCGCAAGCTTTGCGTAGTCCTTGATGAAGCGGTGACAATAGCGGGAAAGTCAGAGGAAAGAACGCAAATCCTTCAGGATCTGAGGGTAATGATTTCTGAATAATTGTTTTTCGCGAGCGCGGGAGCTACTTAAGGTCACTGGCTCTTGGTCTTAATTATTTTCTTTTGAACCCGATGTATATCGCAAATTTTCTCTAGAACTCGGGAGCTTCTTGAGGTCGCTGGCTCTGTTACACGGCGCACAAACTACTTGAGGTTACTGGCACGGAAAACAACAATGCACGACGGGTCCCTGCTCGGGCGCCAATAAAGATTCCATAAAAATATTTTTTATCTTCGAGGAGAATTTATTTATTATTTTTTTTATTTTCTCGTATCCAAAATAGAACTGACTTACAAAAACTAACTTCAAAAACTTATTACTTATCTTCTATTGCTGGCATGCTGGAATATTGGGTGTCGGATGTGTTGCAGACACTTTGTCAGCATCATGCTGTTGAAGCATGTTCAGGTGCATGTGGGAATGAAGTGCATGAAGTGCAGGTGGCTGGAATCTGTGGGAACGCCTCAGGTGTCCGATGGTTTATAGGGTGAGGAATTTCACTCGTCGATCGTGTTAACTTATATAAACCCAACGTAGATTCCGCTTAACTTTACGCGCCCTCTAAAATGCCGCTTTTCAGGAAAATGTGATTTATAAAGATTTTTCGAACTTAAGCTGCGTAAGTTAAACACGAAAATTTGCGTTTAGAGGCTACGTACAGCTTACGTAAGTGAAACTAATTTTTGTTTGTTTATTCATTTCGCATGCTGTGCAAATATCTGCCGAACGAATTTCGTTTGCATATGCAATAACAAAATATAAATAATATTTAAAAGTACAAAATATCAAATAATTGTGCGTTTGTGATATTATTTCGTCTACTTCAGTTTTGTTGCTGGTGGGGAATGTTTAAGGATCTTTGTGAATATGCCTGACAATGGCCTGGCATTCAATTTGGCGGTGGTTGGTAGAATTGGACGGGGAATATGGATATAAGAAGACACATAGACATATGATTGCAGGTTGATATTCCATCAGTCCCTCCGAAGACATTTCGGAATTGTGCCAGAAAATTTTACATTTTATTATGTTATATGAATTTATCACAGCTGATGTCGGCTTCAGAGCAAAAAGTAATAGATTTCAGTGTTTCCTGTGATAGTTTTTCGAAATTCTTACCTTTTTAGACACAAATCGCGTTTAGTAGAGATACCGAGAAAAAATGTTTATAGGCTTCGTAAGGTTATCTAATAAATACGGCTGATAATGTTTATTTATTATTTCATAAGAAAAATAAAGAACAAAAACAAGTAATTGATAAAAATCTATTTTTATTTAACAATAACATTAAAAAAAGTAAACAATACAAAAAAATAAGTAATGAAAACAACGAAAAGTAATAGCAACAATAAGAAATAAAAAAAAACATTAACAAAAGTTTCGTAATAATTTTTCGAAACATATATCGGCAACCTCTGGTTTTCCCCCATTAAATCACATTGGAGCTTCACTATTCTGTTTCTGAATGATATTGTGGCATGGAATGAATCGTGGAACCTAAAATGGTGAAGTGAAAACAACCCATTAGTCACCAAACAAGTTCAACTTCCAATTGGAGACTGGAATCTGTCAAATAAGTGTAATTCCCAACTAAGCTAATTTTAGAACCAGCCGGAATAAACTGGAAATTTATCAATTTCTGAATAGTGGAAAAGTATGTGAGCCAATTGTAGAACCAATTGGAATAAGCTAGAAAGTTCTCGAAGAGATGGCAGAACAGGTATAAAAGGGCAGGTTTTAAAACAGGGGGACATACGATCCAATCCGGATGAAAAACGTCAGAAGTTCAAGACTCTACGAAGAAGCCAAAATATTACCACTGGAAAAGTATATGGTCACACTTTTCCAGAAAATACTCGGGAAAACCTCCAGCCATCCAAACCAACTAGTCCGGAGGATTGCGGACTTGTCACACATCCCAGAGCATCGGTACCTTCATGTACTGGCTCTGCTTAACGAGGAGTTATTCCCAAGCGACACAGACAGGACAGAACTGCCCTTCTACGAATCGACCGAGACAACCCACCATCGAGGATAAAACCAAGATGACCAACCACCCCAAACCACAAGAACATCAACACCCGGACTTGAACACCCTGAGGTCAAACCAGACAACGATGCATACTACGAGTATGAATCCGAGAAGACAGACACAGTTTATATAAAATAGACTTAAGAAAAAAAACACTATTGTATACCGTTGGGCCCCTATTGTTGAGCCAACGCATTTAAATATTTATTATTCACCACCCTTTGTTACCTAGCCTTAAGTCAAATTGTATATACCAAAAGTTTAATAAAAGCAAATGCAAATGCAACAGGGGGACACAGTTGATTGTCAGTGATTGGTTTAACAGTTCGAAATAGTGATCGGTTGCGAAGATAAATAAGTGCAAGGTAATAGAGTGAATTAAGTTATTGATTTGATTTGTTGAAGACTTCTTTAAGTAGATAATATTGTTTTGGTACTTAATAAGTGAATAATCCATAAAAGTGTAATAAAAGTGTTTTTACTAGAAAAGTAAAAGGTATTCCCGAGTATTTTCTGGAAAAGTGTTTTTGTAAAAGGTATTCCCGAGTATTTTCTGGAAAAGTGTTTTTATCTTTTCGAATCCCAGCCCAAATGTAACAATATTGTTAAATTTATTCCTGAATGGTCTTTGTTAATGTTTTTGAATTATTTTAAGATATATTTGCCGGGAAATGATTATCATTCTTTTCATCTTCTAAATTCACATCTTCAGAAACTTCATCTGTGGTGCTCTGAAAGCTACCTTTCATTAAATATTTCTAAATGTTCGGTCATAACATTTTCCCACTTTAAATCACTTGTCAAGGTATACGTATACTTTTGATGGCGTAGTCATTCCCCGTGTTTCCGTAATGAAAGATTAGGGTGTGTTTTTAGACACTAACCTATCCTTAACTTGCTATGTTGAGTCTTCTACAAGCAAGCAAATAGAACATAAGGAATTTTGGCGCTATGCTTGTGAGTTTTCTAACGTTTGTGTTATTATAACTTTGTAGATACTAACGAAAAATAGTAATAACGAAAGTTAAATGCTGACAGGTCGTTGCATAATGAAGCCTGTTGGACATAGTGACTTTTTGGAGAAAACTATTTTTATAAAAAAAAATTTCACAAATTTTATTGACATACTAATTTTAATTAATAATAATAATCAACATTTTAAACTGTATCCCACAAATCTCACTAAGCACACTACTTTTTTTAAATGGAAAAAAAAATAAGAAGCACGATTTCTAATTTACTTAGGTACCAGTAAAATTCAGTAATCTTAAGCACAACCGACACTGACGAGCGCTCTACTTCAACTCCCAGGTAAATTTATAAAGGATAGAAACGCGGTTTATTTTCGCTTTACTTCGTTTTTCTCTTATAAGTTGAGATTCTGTAAAATTAAAAGATTCTAATCAACACCCGAACATGAATACCCTGAGGTCAACCCAGACAACGATACATACTACGAGTATGAATCCGAGAAGACAGCCACAATTTATGTAAAATAGGTTTAAGAAAACAAACAATTTATACCGTTGGGCCCCTATTATTGAGCGAACGCATTTAAATATTTATTATTCACCACCATTTGTTACCTAGCCAAGTCAAATTGTTCATACCAAATGTTTAATAAAAGCAAATGTGCCAAATAAATGTATTTAAAAGATTCACTGTGGGATATGAGCCACTGTGGGACAGTTTACCCTACGTACAGTTGTGTGTTTAATTAAATCTTAACAGCGCTACAAACCACTACCGCTGCTTCGTTTTTTTTAAGCAATGAAGGATGCTTGTATTGCTTGTATCAGAAAAGCTGTTTTATGAATTCTATATAAGCGGCTAAATGAATTATTTATCCACTACTAATTTTTGACTGGCAGCACTAATAACTGCAATATTTTTGTAACAGGTGCGCATGCCTGAAAATTTTGACATAAGTGTTCATTTCGTGCAAAACGTGTATTGATGAAATTATTTACAACATGAAAACAAACGCGAATTTTATTTACCTATAATGAAAATTGTGAAAAATGTTTACTTTTTCTTCAAAAATCGTAAGTGGTTGTTATTGATTGCCCTATATTTAATTATAATACAGAAATTGCGATATCACAGAATGCTGCACATATTTAATATTAATTTTCCTTTATATAAATTTCAAAAGGAAACAACATAAACCGTGCCTAAAATTATTTAGAAATAATGGAAGGAAGAGTATTATATGCCTTTAGGGGATGGATTGCTTTTGTGGCTTTTATGGACCTAGGAACAGCGTTTCGTTGTTATGTCGAAAAGAGAAGTTTTCTCTCTCAAAGTTCGGATATGGATAACGTTGAAGGTAAGACATTAAAAATAATTCTTTCGAATTATTTGATGAATTCTCTAATAAGCAGAACATAATTCTGTAGTATTTCACATTGATGGACTTCTTCCCTTGTGATAGCAAACATTAATAGCATAGTCTTTATTTTTAGTTTTTCAACAAATAATGTTTATTATGCCTACTATCTCGATTGGTAAAATTCGTTTGCATTGTATCCAAAGTGTTCTGATTTTTTACAGTACAAATGCATCTCATCTGTTTAAATTTACTCTGAACTTCCACGGGGAAGACCTTAAATAAATTCTTTTATTTTTTGAAGATTATATTGAGTTCCAAAAAGAACTTTTGATTGCAATCGTACGTTGAAATGAACTTTTATCAACTAGGTTAATAAAACGGACCCTATATTGTTTCACATCGGTGCAGTATGGATTTTAAATACTTTGAAAAACCGGTTCACCTGTGCCTTAATGTAATGTCGTCTATTGATTGTAATATCGTATATTTCTTTTTTCATATCACGACCTGACATCGCCATGTTTAAGTTAGCAATGGATAGTGGTACATCCATATCTTCCCAATTATTCGATGGTGTTCTTAATAAACGACTTGCTGATTATGATCAATATAATGAAAAATTATATTTAATAATATTTTAAGTACTGTAATAATTTGGGATATTCAGTGGAAAGCTTTTCAGTTTATAATCGGTTTTGTTATGTTGTACAATAAAGGTAATACTGTAAGGTAAGTAGGTTATTGATTTACATGTATATCTACATATATTTTTTTTTTTTTACGCAATACGTAAATTTTGAGAATATCTGATAGTCCGGGAACCCGCTACAGATTTTAGCAACCAAAAGCGTCCAAACTGTTTTTTTTTTAAAATGGTTAAATTGACCTAAGCAAAAAAGGTTGCTTTTAACTGCGGCACCAGCGATGGGTCGGGCTAAGTTAGGGTGCTTCCACCGGATGGAACAAACAAACAAAACTGCTTTTCCTGCTTTGTTTTGCCTTAAGCCTGAACTACATCGAAACAAAAGTTGAAAAAAGTACAAAAAAGTGCAAAAAATCTTCATCATATGCTGCATCGTAAAATGCTCTCTGTATATTTCTTCTCAATTTAAAATGTTCACTGTTGTTCAAAGCTCGAACATGTTCCAGCTTTCACTTTTCGCAAAGCTCTAGAAAGAAATACATTCAAAGAATTTGTTATTGACTTTCCGCTAGATAACGCTTCCATCACATAATTCCTGTCAGTTTCGCCACTACCTAGACGGTGAAATATTTCCGAAACTTTTACTAGACACTGCTTTTTCAGTTTCATTTCAGGACACTAGCTTCCTAAATGGACAAATTGCGTCTAGCAGTAATGAGATTGGCGAAGCCTATTCAATATAAATATCCATCACCCTCAAGAGCGAGGGGCAACTATCATCGCTTCACTTTGTTTTGCTGAGATCGAGATTGCTTTTCAAGTTCCGCAGTGGAATACACTTCAGCTGTTTATGCAAATATGTAGAAATTCATTTTTGAAACCGCCCCGCCAAAGCTGAATTTTGATTATATGATAGGTAACACACGTTATTTGTTGACTCCTTTTGTGAATCCTTGTAGCGATTTGAAAAACATTGAGAGGTGCAGTCTGCACGCATACACTTTTAAAAATCCCGCGTTTCTCTTCACATCCATCAGCTTTCGAGTCGACCAAGTACGAAATTCAAGCTACATAAGGTAAATCGTGAGTCAGTTAATTTAACTATGCCTCATATAAAATACACATAAATAGAGATCGAATCTTGGGAGGGAGATTAATGAGCTAGTGACTTAAGTGAATGAAAGACGGTACAGAATCCCAAATTTCGGATATGTAGTAAATATAAGAGTACCCGCATATACGGATTTCGAGTATTAATATTATTATCATAATTTCTGCTCTGAAAGGTAATTAAACATATTATATTTGAAGTTCTTTGAATTGCGAATCGGTTTTGTAAAGGGTTTTTCAATAAGAGCGCTACAAAAGTTAGCAAAAAAAACGGTTTATGATATCAATGAAATTCTTCATTTCTGTGAAAGTACGTTCGATGCCATTATGTATGGAACTCGATTTCTTTTGTATGGCTACCACGGGCACGCCTGCGGCCGATACTGCTGCAATTTTACGTTCGATATTCGTACGAAGTTCATCAATCGTCGCTGGCTTGTTGGCATAAAACATAGACTTGACGTAGCCCCACAGGAAATCGTCTAACGGCGTCAAATCGCACGACCGAGGCGGCCAAGCGACTGCACCATTTCGTGAGATAACACGTTCTCCAAACTTGGTTTCCAATAAATTGATTGTGATATTCGCTGTGTGGCTTGAGGCGCCGTCCTGTTGGAACCACATGTCCTCCAAGTCCATATCATCCAATTGGGGCCAAAAATATTCGGTTATCATTGAACGGTCGCGATCATCACGGAAGAAGTACGGCCCAATGACGCCGCCGGCCCATAAACCACACCAAACATATTTTTTTCGGGATGCACTCATGGAGTACGTGTGGATTGCTGCCTGACCAATACCGCATATTTTCTTTATTGACGAAGCCATTCAGCCAGAAATGAGCCTCATCGCTGAAGATGATTTTTCGATGAAAATCCGAATCATTTTCAAGTTGTTGCTCAGCCCAATTCATGAACATACGACGCTTCTGGTGGTCAAGCGGCTTCAGTTCTTGCGTCAATTTAATCTTGTAAGGATGTAGGCCAAGATCTTTTCGCAAAATTCGCCACAACGACGTCAGAGAGATGCCCAACGCTAGAGAACGACGTGTGAGAGACACATTTGGGCTTTCTTCAACTGAAGCCTCAGCGGCAGCAATATTCTCGACACTACGGGCACTTCTTTGTCTCACTGGTACGGGAACATTTTGTACTGTGCCTGTGGATTCAAATTTTTCCACTAGACGCTCAATTGTTGATCTGCTAGGACGATTATGACGACCATAACTTGGGCGTAGCGCTCTTAACGTTGAGGCCACTGACTCCGAATTTCGGTAGTAAATTTTAATAATTTCGACTCGTTGAAGAGAAATGTCAAAAGAGAGAAATTCGGCGTCGTTTGCTGTCCCTGTCGCTCTACTTTTGTAGCGTCCCTGTTGAAAAACCCTTTATGTGCAGGCAAGGAGTTCTAAATCCTCGCGGAGTGGACGAAAAACATACAGGAGGAATATAAATGTTTAAAGGACGGAATATTGATATAAAGTGTTCTCTGAGATCGTGAAAAAGTTAAACTATTGTATTGGTATCCCGGTGTTTTGCTGGAGTTTGTGAAAAAATTTAAGATTACGAGCATTTAAAAATTGGTAGGTATAGAGTACAACCTAAGACATTTCCAGATAGAAGAGAGATTCGATCATATCTCTTCAGTCCATAAATGTATCTAAAGGAATCATTAAAAGCCACTCATAGTTTATACTGAGATAGAGAGTCCAAGTCACTGAATACTACCTCGGCTTACGTGATGATGGGTAAAATCAGAGCAATTACAAGTTTGCGACGAGTTTCTCTAGGAGTAACTGAACCTTGAGGAGCGCCTTAGTAATAGACTTTAACGAGGAAGACTTACCTACAACTATTACTTGTTGTTGCCTGATACTTAGAAAATTCTAAACTAGCTTTGTAGCACTAGGGCTAAAATTGAAAAACTGTCGCAACTTCCAGAACAGAAGTTTATGAAGAGTTATGAATCAAATTTCACTTGCTGTAGAACAGCTATAACTTTCTCGTAAACCATACTGAACTTGATGAAGTAAGGAGTTACTCTGATTTGGCGTTACGCTTTTAACAACAGGCATAACTATAGCAGATTCCAAAACTTCAAGAAATATTCCTGACATTAAACAGAAATCTATCTGTTGTGTGAGGTAACCAAATATGTATTTTAAAATTAATTTAGCGAATTTTAGCTTTATCCCATTCTCACAAATTGCATTAGACTTAATCGTCGCCATAATGTCTATGACATCAGACTCATATATAGAAACCAACTGTAGCTCTGGCAATGGGTTTCTCAAACTGATGTGAGGGATATAAATATGGCGCACTTGTCATCAACAAAAAGAAAGTGGTCATTCAACACATCGGGTTCAATCTCACATACAGCACAATTGTCATTATTAATACCAAGGTCACGTAGATTTTTCCAAAGAATGTTAGATGGAAGCGAAGCATTGAGCTTAGCGCTAATTTAATCGCATTAACAACATCGACTGTTATCCATGGAAAGTTCTTGTCCCTAATTTTAATAGTTTTCGGAGGCATAATGATTTCAAACAAGTGTGCCACTATGGACTGGAAACAGTTTATTCACTCATTTGGATCAACAAAAAGTCTACAATATTCTTACGGTGCTATAGATATCCCTCTTTCAAGGGCAACAGGGCAAAACTTAAAAACTGTGGGAATTTAAATAATCTGTCAAACAAATATTCAAACTACATTTCAATACGAAAATCAAGGCACTAAAAAGGAGATTTGCATTTAGCAAAAATTTCTAGTACCAAAAAATAATCATAATGCTTACAAACTAATGCGATTTGCTTTCCGCTAAATACGAATTTTACTTTCAAAAGTTATATTTTTTTCATCAAAAAATCGAGGCGGTTTGTTTTCGGTGATAAGGGAAAAATTACCACGCTTCGTGGGAAAAATAAATAGAGAGTGATAAGAACACTGACGGAGATTTTCAGCTGATGGATGCGTTCTGAGAGTTTAAATTCGTTGTTTTATTTCACCACGAAAATATGTACTCTACAAAATGGTTTACAGCTAATGTAATCAACATAAATAAATAAAGGAATTAACAGTGAAAAAATGTATTCGTCAAAATAAAATAAGATAAGTTCCTACAATTATTTTTGTGTCTGTTTTCGTTTGTTGTTTTTTGGGAAAAATTATTTCGCCGGGAATGTCCACAAAAAAACGGCAGGGAATTTAAGGAGAAGGATCGATGACGAATATTAAGATTGGAATAATGATTTTTTAGTTACAACCTTTTCATGAAGATTCCGTTGAGTAACGAAAAAAAAAATACATAGTTATCAGACATTTAATAAATAAAGCTGTATCAAATAAATATACCACCGTGAGTGTAGAAAATAAGTTAGTTGCTTAACAAATCGATAATTTTTAAAAAAAACAATCGAAAGAAAAACAGCTTGCGAATATCAAAAAAAATGGGGATGTAAAAGATGAAATAGGTTGATGAACGAGAGAAATTGGTTGACCGTGGAGAAGGTAATGTCGGTGAGGGGACTTGTTGCGCTTTCGTGATAGAGTAATGGATTAGCATTTGGTGATGTTGAGCTCCAAGCAATTTTTGAGGCACCAGGTTGAAAAACGATCAAGGTCTTGTTGAAGGAGATAGGAGTCTTGAGGTGAAGAAATGATTTTGAAGAATTTAGTATGTTCCGCGTTGAGAGAGAGCGACGAGTGTGTGATGACCTTCTCGAGATCATTTACCGTTAGGATGAAGAGAAGGGGACCTAAATGGCTGCCTTGTGGGACACCAGATGTTGCTAAGAAGGGGGACGAAAGTACTGACCTAAAGCGGACGCTATAATACCGATTTTCAAGGTAGGAAGATATCCACTTTATCAATATAGGTTCAAAGCCAAGGGCTGACAATTTGAAGAGGATTAATTGATGTGATATCTTATCAAAGGCCTTACTGAAGTCAGTTGCGGTGACGTCGACTTCGTTGCCATTCTCTAAGGCTGAGGGAGAAAAGGATACAAATTCGACGAGATTTGTAGTAGTCGATCTACCTTTCAGGCAACCATGTTGGTGGGGTGAAATAAGGGACTTGCTCCGAAAGCTTAAGACTTCGTATAAAATACTTTCAAAGAGTTTGGGGATGTGCGAGAGTTTCGCAATTGGGCGGTAATTAGTAACTTCATTTTTTGATCCTTTTTTGTGTATCGGGGTAATGAAGGAGGTCTTTCAAATCTGGGGAAATTCTCCATTTGATAGAGAAAGATGAAAGAGATCAGAGAGTGGGAGCGACAGAAAAATGGCTGGAAGGCCATCTGGTCCGGGTAAGAATTCATCATTAAGCTTTTGCAACTTATTTTCAATAAGGGAAGGGTCAACAGTTTGAGAGACAAAGGGACCGATGGTAAAGTTAGGTAGGAAGCTAAAATAAGAGGGATCCGGTGCGAAGGAGTTGTCGGCAAAAGATTGCTTGAAAAATGAGGCAAAAAAGTTGACAATGGTATGTGGGTCTGTGGAAGATACATTTTCATAAGAGAGAGAAGGGGGGTAGCCGCCGGATTTTTTTTTTATAGTTTACGAATTGGAAAAAGGACTTAGGGTCATTTATTAGATTGGCATGTGCATCATTTAGATAGTGTTGGTAGAGGGAGTTATAAAGCTGGGTAAAATTAAGATAAATACCGATATAGTTAGAATAGTCGGAAGAAGAACCTGTTCGTAGAAAAACTGCTCATAGCTTGTTTCTTTTGTTACGTAAGGAACGAAGTCTTCGATTATACCACGGGGGGGAATTGGATGAAGTTCTATGGCGAGAAACGGGAACATAGAGAGAAATTGAGGTAAATAGCTCTCTGTAAAACATAGAAAGAGCATCGTTTAAAGATAGATTGGTAAAATCGAAAGAACATTTACTCAGATAGGTATTAATTTTTTGGAAGTTAGCTTTGTGAAAGTCGTAAGAGGAGATGACTGCGGAACAACTGGACTGGAGTGGAGAGTTATGGAAAAGGGAAAGAAGAAGAGGGGGATGAAGGTTATCAATAGTAGATAGAGAAAGGGTACAAGGCGAGACTGAGGAGTTAATGGGGTCAGTTGTGAAAATTAGGTCTAATTGCCTACCCATGTAGTTTGAGACTCCGCTAACTTGGCATAGACTAGAGTCTATCAGGCTGTCTAAGAAGAGGCATTCCTTAGTTGATTGGGCATTTGAGGCTATGAAGAAGGATTCATCTTTAGATGGAGTCCAGTGCAGCTGAGGCAGATTAAAATCGCCTCAGCTCGATTATTTTGTCAATCGCGTCAGTGGCAAGTTGGTACGATTCAATTGGTTGGCTGGTAAAATATAAAAACACATAACGTACAGGGACTTCTGGGGGAGTGTTATTTTTACTGAAACATAGTCTAGTTTTGAAGATGAGGAAGAAGCAAGAGGAGATGAGTCAAAGCTATTGTGAATGGCCAATAGAACGCCTCGACAAGGAGAATCGTTCGTAGGGCGGGTAATTTCGTCGTCTCGAAAGACATGGAATGAAGGCGGAAATAACTTTTGGTTCTTTATGCCGGGGATAAGATTGGTTTCAGAAAGAGCATATATATGTCGACCGACGCAGCGTGAATTTCAACAGCATAGAGACAGCTCAACGTTCTGATCCCTACGCAATAAGTTTCTCCGAAACTTAGGAAATGTTTCCTTCCACGTTCATTAAGGTATCCTAAGAGTACATGTGATGTTGGGGCTTCAACTTCAGTTTCTGCGATGTCCCATGGCGTTTCAAAGCTTTCGGTGGAATCTATCCGTTGCCCGACTACATGATCGATACCCATTCCAGCAGCAAGGCATTTGTGGAATCGACAGTACTGGCATATTTTCCGGTTCATTACACCCGTGACAACACAGTCTCCAACTTTTGCGCATACAAACTCTCTCACTCACGGATCTTCTAAAAAATCTCTTACAACCCGCACAAGATGTTCCTCCGTAGTGATGTCCTGTCGCATTTTCACAACAAACTTCACACGTTGTTGTACTGGTAGTCGAACCAGCTATTGCAAAGTTATGTTTCTATCTAGTGGAACTCATTTTTAATTAATTTTTTTTATTCTACGTGTCGTGTAATGAATAAATCGCCAGATAGAACATCCAGCTTCACCCAGAACATGAAGGATTGAGGAAAATTCGTCTGTGACGCCTACAGCACATAAGAGCATACGAGCATCATCAAAAGCAAGTAAGTTTTGCCTCTTATTACTATTTTAACTTAAAAAATATATTGCATTTAACCTAAATAGTTAAATGGACTAACTTAAACAAAATGGAGAAGGTTAATTTTGATTGCGGTATGTTATAAAAAGGTGTTTTAACAACGCTGGTAAATTTCTTCACCAGTTTTAAAAATTCCACAAAGAAGCGTAGGCAGCAATCTTATGTCACAAGAGGACAATATGCGCGTCGCTAGGCAATATCACGAGGCAATCGTCGGAGGCAGAAGGCTTGAAGAAGACCTGAAATTGGAGGAACTAGTAATTGTGTACGAGCAAATACAGGAAATTTACCTGGAGTATCGCAGCGACATGCTGGAAGCTTTAGAAAGATTCTCTCAGTCAACCCCGACTATATGTGCATCGTCAGGTGAATCAGCGGCATCCAGCAATAAAATCAGGCTTCGAGAAATCGATATTCCCAAGTTCGGCGGCTAGTACACAACATGGAGGTCATTCCAAGGTATATTTTTATCCATACTGCACAACAATGTTCCGTTGAGTGATGTGGATAAGATGCATTGTCTCAGAAAATGTTTACGGGATGAAGCTGAGCGACTGCTACAACATCTACCTTGTGATGCGGGCAACTACACAAAGGCATTGGATTTGCTAACTTCGCACTACGACCATAAACGTGTGTCAACGCCCAGCTGACATTGCTTTTCGGACAATAATTTGTATCCAAGGGATCAGCGAACGGACAGAAGGAGATGTTGGACACATCTCATGAGTGCGTTTACGGCTTGGTGAGCTTGGGGTTGCGGGTAGAATACTGGGATGCAATTTAAATCTTCGTCCTACTGCCTTTATTGCCAAATTCTACTCAGCATCTGTGGGAAGAGAAGTTGGGGAACCTCAAGGAGCTGCCGACTTTCAAACAATTCACCGGATTTTGTTAAAACACGCTTCCGCAATCTTGAGATGGTCGATCAACAAGACCTGAATGAGAGTTCCAGGCCTTGGGTAAAGGGTAATACAGCTGTCAACACGTGGAACCGGTCGTACACAGAGGCACCAAGGTTTCTTTTGGCGAAGGCATCTTCTCGCAAGACGATTTCCTATAAGTTGTATCATCAGGATCAGCATGCGCTAAGGAAATGTCCAAGTTTTTTTTTTAACTTGAACCCCATACAGCAAAAACAGACATTCAGGAATATTAAATTTAATATTATGCGAGAGTGCCCTAGCCCGAAGTGTTGTTATTTTTGGCAGCAGCGTCATCATTCCCTTCTGCATGTCCATGATACACAGACAGGTAACAACTACCAGAATAGTAATTATTCCAACAACAACAGTTACACCAACGGCTACATCAACAATAAACAAAATAGCAATTTGCCGACACCTTTGTAGGCAACAACGACACCATATTCTCAACATGCTAGATCGAATAATTTGCAATCATATCAAGTGGCCGTATATCCAATCGCACCTGCATTTCATCCATCGGAGGAACCACAGCCGTCGACGAGCAGGCAAATTAACACCTTCTACTCACTCTCGTAAAGGTCCAAGTTACTTTTAGCTACATCGATGGTAAGAGTGAGATCGGCTGATGGACGCTTAAGGCATAGGATAGTTTTAGACCCGATAAGTGGCGCTGTTGTCGAGATATAATGATTTATTTTGAAGTGGAAACTTCTTTAGGCGCGTTGGGCATTTCTTGAGATGGGAAAAATCATTGATCTCGCGACCATGTTACCGTAACCGACACCTCTGTATAAAAGTATCTATACGTATATTGGCCCCGTTTACACGAGAGTTGAGTTTGGGTTGCAATACATTGATAATTAAACTATATGTAAACATATATTGTGTATATACGTACAACATATGTATACATTCATGTCGGAACTTTTCGAATTCATTTCAAGGAATACCAACTAATTCAATTTCATATTTCAGGTATTTGTAAATATATACTTCAAGCAATTTCCGCTTTAGGCAATAGATTGTAATTTTTCTGTGTAAAATAATATGCATTATTTTTCATAATACAATAGCTCATTAAATGAAAATTGACGATTCAAAAAATATTTCCTGACGATTCAAAAAATACACACGTAATTGCTCAATGCATACGTGATTTTTTTAATACAAATTCCAGGTGTGAGGGAAGATTACCCCTCAAGTTGGGCGGGATTACGCAGTAGTCTGTACTACTAAGAAAGTGTGTATTAATTAGAAGCTCTAAGGATTCGTCAGTGGATTCCGTCTAGGTTCCGTCCGTTTTCTTGATAAAAGATGGACTGGAGTGTCCTTTGGATAGAATCTTAATGAGTCTTGCAGATTCCTTAAGAGTATCGATAGATTGACAGTATTCAGACCAAGCTTGTGTCTTATCTTATCTGATAGATTTTTTGTAGAACTTTAGGCAGTCCTTGTAAGGTTGCCAGTACTTCTGCCTGTATCAGATATTGAAAATGTCCGTAGTCAACCTTCTCAGGATGTGAAGGTCTTCATTCCACCACGGCGGTAAGGTTTTGTTGCTATACGTAACGGGACACGATGCCTTAAAAGCTGTATTCATCGCCTTCTCTAGTGCAAATGTTATTGTGTCCAGTTCTACATCTGATTGAATTTTCCGGTTTGCTATATTAGGAAGTTTAGAGTTCAATACTTGACCAAATGTCTTCCAGTCAATTCTTTTTGGATTTCTATATGGGACAGGAGTATCTACCTTGAAGGAGAAGTCCGAGAAGGACTTTAAGTTGGAGACGCTGAAATTCTCAACCCTAACGATGTCATACCGACGTCTCTATTGTAAAATAGGTTGTAGTTGTTGTCTGAGAGGCCCAGTATAGTCGAGTTTTTGACCCAGGGCTCTTGAATGATGCCGATGTCAATGTCTTCCTCTCTGAGGAAGAATAGAAGATTCTCAGATGCACATTTCGAGTACTGCAGATTCGACAAGATGACTTTAAGCATGTTATTGTTGAGTGTTGGAAGCGATCGCCAGTTCCTCCAACAACTTGTTGGCAGCGACGACATCATCCGTGTCTTCCTTGTCCCTCTCGTGAGTCATACCAGTCTCTTTCGTTCTTCGCAATCTTTGTAAGAATGAGGACAGCCCTGGTATACCTTGACTTCAAGATAGGGCCGGAGGACTTCTTGGGTTTGGGTGCACTATTGCTGGTGCTACCCATTGTGGCTTTATTGTTATTATTAGGCTTCGGATACTATGGCTGGTATCCTCGGCCCCTACTGTTGTCGTAGCTTTGGAGGAGGTACTTGGTTGGTTGACTGCCAGAAGGAGTACTACTGTCTCCTGGCTAGAGGCAAGTAGATCCTCCTCGGAAGAGGTCCCTAAGAGGGATTCTTCCTTTTTTGTTTTTTTTTTTTTGTATTTTCTGTTTCTTCTTTGTTTAAGTTCCGTATTTTGGTCCCACGAGTAATTCCGGAAACGCAAGTTGATCCCGGCAGAGTCGATTTACCGAGATAGGGCACTTATTACAACCGACCTTGCCTGAGAGTCGGAGGCAGCTCATTCGCGACTGGTTTTACGCCCAGCCTTTCATCTTTGGGTACGTTTGCTATATGCTCACACCACCACTGGAAATAGGTTGGATTTAAAGGTTTACTCCTTCCTGAAACTAATGGATCACGACAAACGATTGAGACGTTAGCGTAAATCCTTGGCTGAAACTAGCCGTTTGACGGGGTCGCCATTTTCAGGCGGGCGCCCACGTGAAGGACAAAAGAATGAGGATTTGTACAAGGCCCACCACCTAGGTTGTCCACGAAGTTTTCCTCGGAATTATAACGGTCTTATATGGAGTCTCCTTCTTTAAAGTTTCTTGACAAGGCATTTCTACTTAATTTGCTTCGTAGGGCAAAGATACAGAGCTTGCGAATTACAACTCTTCGATTGATTTCAGCTGTGGTGTCATTTTCAGAATCAAACTCGGAGCCGAGCCAGAAAAATTCAACTTCTGTCAAAATGAACTAAATAAATAGACTAGAAATTCCATCAAATTATTATACATATTTTATCGCCTGTGACTACAGTAATTATTTATAATGCTTCTTTGATAAAACTCCTACTTTTCTAGCGGATTACACAATTTCACGTTTAATTGGAATGTATTGCATATTGAAAGCAGTCGCTTTGGTTCACTGTACCTTGTTTATACACCATAAACCGTAAGGCATTTTAACTTTTTTAATAACTATTTTTCTAATTTTATTCTTTTCATAGAATTGTAATAATTGGACGCTGCTCTATAGTACTGACAATGATCTTATATTCCACAGAGGCCTTATATTTTCGATCGACTACAATAAATTTTTATGTGATTTTTCCATTTTCATTGAATTGTAAGTATTGCGTATATACATACATATATATTTTTATATATTATATTGCACAGAGGCCTTAGACTTTCGATCGATTTGTACGTAATTTTTCTTATTTTCATTGAATTGTAAATACCCAGTACCAGTAGTATGATTCGAGCTAATGAATAGACGTGTTTCTTCTTCTCGGCTGGAAATTTCCTATTTTGCATTAGAAATCTTATATAAAATAGGCTTTTACACTTTTACTGCCTTAAATTACGGTTTCCAAAACATTTCTTTAAAAGAAAACATGTCCACTTTTTTGTTTGCGATCTATTTTATACTTTCGCCTTCGCTTGGATCTTTGTTTTCGCTTTATTTTTTGTTCTCTTGTTCAATACCTTCAAATTCAATATACCAACCCTTCCCTCTATTTAAGACTTTTAGGTAGGTACGTCCATAAAATTTTGTACACTTCATTTGTTGGCTTAAATTGGACAAAAGAAAGAAAGCGATTGAATATGGGTACAGTTAAATCGATTTTAACTGTAGCATTTTCCAAAGACTTGAACTGCAAATCTTTTATGACATACTAACGGACGACGGACCCTGTGCCCACTTCACTAGGCTGATTAATAAATAACAAAAAAACACACTCGTATACACTCTGTTTTGCTTACACATATTTTATTTCTTCTTCTTTTTTTCTCATGCTATGTTTTTACTTAAAATATTGTAGAGCCTTTTCGTAAACTACATTTTTTGTTTTGCCGGAGTTGTATAAATAAACAGAACTTATGGCTTTCCTACACGTGAACATGATACTTATTTATTGTCATAGCGAACACAAGACGTATTGAAATTGCAATCTTTTGACGTCAAAATTAGAATCAGGTGGAATCATTGGAATACGCGGAGTCAATACATTTTCAATGCTTCAATACGATTATTCATGACCTTTTGACTTTCGTGCGCAATTACAAAAAAATAGCTGTCAAAGTGAAAAATCCAGCAGTAGCATCAATAGGAATCGACAGTAGTTGCCTAGAAAATTCGTCAGCCGATGGATTATTTTGTAATTGTACTCTCAAATTCATTGTTAAAGTCAGTGTTTGTGCATTTCTCCATAAATTGGATGACTTTAAACATGTCTTTAATTTTGTGCGAAATTACAAAAAATTCAATTCATCTGCTGGAGTTGAACGTGGAATCACTGGCAGTGTTTGACGGAAATCACTAGACAATAATATCAAAGCACCACCAAATATTCTTGATTATTAATTATTATTACCTCCTGTCCTAAGCTTCCACCGATCTCTTATTATTGTATAAAAGTATAGTACATATGTTATAATCAAAGACTATACATATATGGAGTAGACGACTGTTAACAGTACAAAGATATGACCCATTACACTCTCTCTCTTTCAACATTTGTTTTTAAGAAAATTATGTTTTTGGGACAGATGTGAGACATTTCTCTTAGGCTCGGAGCATTGAGCCAAAGCTAAAGTACCTGAGCCAAATGACCCAATTGGGTACTTCAGCACAACGCTGCTCAGTAGTTCAGTTAGTAAACTCACGTTAACCACAGAGGATGCTTTTCATGGTTTTTCTCATCGAACACAAGAAACATAACACTTATGTGTGATTGTACATTCATCCCACACTATTAATTGGTATTGTTGCAATACTATTCCCATTCCAGAATTTTTATAAATATTACACGTTGAATTTTCAATAACTTGCATATTCAATGGTAATTTAAGTGCGGATTGCGGTGTATGACCACCATCCAATAATGTATTAGCTAGTCCAGACGATGCAAGTGATAATTCTATATTGTTCTTTGATCTTATAGTCGCTCATAGCAAGGAAATCAAAAAAAAAAAAAATTCCGGTACCACTTGGCACGCCTAAAAAAACCACAAAACATTCCTTCGCTTTCGTTTTGCACAGCTTGCATATATAAATAGTATCATAATGCATTTCTTTGTTCTCGATTCAATTTCGGCAGATTCAGATTTATAAATGTGTTCAAATCATTTATATCGTTTCTGATTTCTAGACGCATTCTGATTCGCGACGCATTCTATTCAAGAATGTCACGATAACTTTGCCTCTGGCACTGCGGATTCTAAGAGTAGCCTATTGTACCTTCCCAGGTAGGTTCCTAGAACCATCTTTTCACTCCAGAGGCATTCAGGAAGACAAGGATCTTCTCTGGGTGTAGATCAGCAAGAGTTGCTGGATCGACAATCTCACTCCCTAGGATGTTTTTTCTAAGGCGGCATAGAGCCGGACAAGCTGTGAGTATGTGAAGAGAGGATTCATCACTCTCAAGACAGAGCCTGCAGATAGGATCCGGTGAGACGCCAATGCGGTGGAGGTGTTTTTTCACGTGACCATGGCCACTGATTATTCCTGTAAGGATCCTCATATTATTTCTGTCCAGATTAATTAGGAAAAGCGATTTTCTGGGGGGATAATTTGGTTAAACATTTTTTGGTGCAGATCTGTCCATCTGTATTTTTCCGAATCTCGTTCGACTCGATGCGAGATAGATTCTTAATGTAGGTCCTGAAATGGTTTTTGCTGACTCCGCAGAAGGGGTTAGGTCCGATAATTGGAGTGGTAGCTCCGATTTTGGCCAGCGAGTCAGCTGATTCGTTACCCTCAAATCCTTTGTGGGCTGGGATCTAATGGAAGATGACTAGGTTTTTCTTAGAGAGTTCGCGGATGGCTAAGAATGTTTCTATGATATGTTTTGATTTTATGGCAGATTAGTCAAAAGCTTTGAGAGCTGCTTGGCTGTCTGAAAAGATAAATATAGTTTTTCCCCGTGTGTTAGAACTTAGATTTATTCTAAATTGCAAGGACTTCAGCCTGCAATATGGATAAAGTTTTACCATGGCTGACGGACAAGTTCACCTGGGGTGACTCACCGTAGATTCCAGAGCCAGTCCCTGACTCCATCTTAGAACCGTCTGTGTACCAGATGATATCAAGTCGAGATGGATTGGGTTTATATTTTTTGAATTCATCCCTAGGAGGGATAATTATGGAGAAGTTTTTGTGGAAGCCATATTTTGGAAGCATGTCATCAAGAGGCATGCTGATTGGGCTTCACGGCTCCATGGTGCCGAGTAAAGACAGATGACCTCCATTATAGCTATATGGGTCAAAGTTGTTCGAATGGTACAGGCGGTGAATACTTAGCCCAGCCTCCATTTGAATGTGCGTTTGAAGCGGTGTTAGACCAAGGATGACATTGAGTGCCACAGTTGGACTGGAGCGAAGACAGCCCGTCATGCAGTTTCCGGCTATACGCTGAATTCGTTCTAGCTTTTTGACTGTAGTGACTACGTTAGTCTTCGGCCACCAAACCACAGCAGCATAGGTGCCGCAGGTCTTACGACGAGCGAATAAAGCCAGTGTATCATCCGAGGTCTAAGACCCCTGTTTTTACCGCAGACACGACGACAGATCCATAAAGATCTGGTGGCTCTGTTTACGGTACGTTCAATCTGCTGTCAAGTATAACTCCCAGGCATTTGGCTTCCCGAGAGAATTCAATGGTTTCGCCGAACATGGTAGAGCGAATAAGGAGATCTAATTTCCTCCGTTTTGTAAAGGGGACTACCGTTGTCTTCTTTGGATTTACAGAAAGACCTTCTTTATAACACCATCTCTGAACAGCAGATAAGGCAAATTGCAGTATTTCTGAGATCGTGCTTTCGAATTTGCCACTGACAACGATTGCTACGTCGTCGGCATATCCTATGGCATAGATCCCTTGATTTGTCAAGGACTGAAGTAAATCGTCAATAACAAGGGACCATAAGAGGGGCGAGAGGACACCCCCCTGAGGACACCCTCTCCCCATCATCGATGCGGGTCTGAATTATTCTAATATTCAGCATTGACATCCATCGTCCTACTGATCGACTTAAAAGGCGTGTAGTTGAAAGCTCCTTCAATGTCCAGGAAAGCAACGAGACAGATTTCCTTACTATTGATGGAGGATTCGATTTTAGTTACTAAGTCATTAAGTGCTGACTCGGTGGATTTACCTGGTTGATAGGCATGTTGAGATTTGCTTAGTGGAAAAGATTTCAGGGCTACATCTCTAATGTGTCTATCAATTAGTTTTTCCATGCTTTTAAGAATGAAAGACATGAGACTGATGGGGCAAAAGGATTTCGGACTTGAATTCAAATTCCTCCCTGCTTTAGGTAAATATTTAACTGTTACTCTACGCCAGGCTTCCGGTATATGACCGTAGGCCAGACTACAGCTAAATAGTTTGGTGAAGATGGGTGCAAGTATTTCAACTCCCTGCATCAGAAGTGCCGGAAATATGCCGTCTTCTCCTGCTGCTTTATAAGGCTTCAGGGAAGTTATGGCCCATTTAATGGCATTCTGATTGCAGATTTGTTTCGCAATTTTCCAGTCCCCTCTCGTCGGCAGGCAGATCCGCTCGAGTCGGGGGGATAGGTTTGATGTGAGGAGATCAATTATAGTTGATCCGGGAAAGTGTGTTCTAAGTAAGAGATGAAGTGTCTCTTTCTGATTTTGTGTTTGACGACCGTTCTCATCGGCAAGTGTGCCTAATGAGATAGTTCTGTCAGAGGCAGGAACTTTATGAAGTCGGCAGCTGGAAGTAATATCAGAAATATCTTCACAGAACCGTCTTAATGATACTTTTTTGGCCTTCTTGATTTCTTTGTTGTAGTTGGTGAGAGCACTAGTGTAGGTTTGCCAGTCACCACTGCCTTAAGCTTTGTTGAAAAGTTTTCTTACTCTTGATCTGTGTTTTTCGAGATCCTTGCTCCACCAGATGGTTTCCCTTTTAAGCTTTTTTGTCTTCAGGGGGCAGTTTTCCTCGAAGGCAGATATAATAGAAGATCTTACCAGATCTGATAGAGATATTTTTCCATTGAGTGACTGACTTAGGTGCTCTTTATAAGAAGCCCAGTCGGTATTTCTCTTTGGACGGAATGACGAAATTGTGGTATTGGGTTCGTTTATTTCAAATCTGATGTGTCGGTGGTCTGAACATGACGGTTCAGAAGACACATACCAGTTAGATATTAGGTGGTCGAATGAGGAAGTAGCTAGAGTAAGGTCTAGAACTTCTCTTCTGACTACGTTAATGAAGGTTGGTTCCCTCCCGATATTGCATATATTAAGATTATTGCATGTAATAAAATCAATTAAGGACTCACCTCAATTGTTGATGTTCGAGCTCCCCCAGGTAGTGTGATGTGCATTTGCATCGCAGCCGAGAACAATTTCTGTCCTGGTGCGTTGCGAATAACGGAGAAGATTATCTACTTCTGCTGGAGGGCATACAGTGGAGTCACCGGGGAAGTAAGCGGATGCTATAATAAACTCCTTGGTGTTGTTTATCTTTACAATGGCAGCCTTGAGGTCACTGGCAATGAACTCTGCCAATGGGAAGAAGTTCGTGTTATTTTCAAAAATAATACATGTTCTAGGTCTACTGGATGAGGTGGAATAAAGAAACCTACCTGTAGGTGTTGAGGGTCCTAGAATTTTGCCGTCTGTGCTAGTTCGTGGTTCCTGCGCGAGGGCAACGCTAAGACCGTTGGAGTTAAAGGTCCTGGTTAAAACTGCCGAGGCGGCCTTAGCGTGGTGAGGGTTGATTTGAACAACCTTCATATCTTCCTATGAGTAGGGAGGACCTTTTTATGTGCGCCCCCTCTTATTCTGTCGTCCCAACCATGTGGGGCACGACTCTTATCAGGGGGTCTTCGGGAAGAGCCAGACAATGTCTGTCTGGAACCTTATTGAGCCGACTTGCGAGTCGCCGGCTAAACGTAGCTTTGCGTTCTCCCACGGCGTGATTTTGTCTGTTATGCTGGCTAACCAATCTCTGCACAGTTAACCGTCAGCCACCCTGACTTGTACGAGCAGCCCAGAAAACGAATCTGTGGGCCATCGTCGGGGAGCTTTTTCACCTCCATGATGATAGGAGTCCTACTTTGATGGTTCCTGCTACTTCCGTGAACAGTGGAGCATTGGGCTTCGCCTTCTTACTAGGCCCAGCTGGAGAGTTGGTACTAGACCGAGGGCGCTTGTTGGCTGAGGAGGCTTCTTTGTTCGTACGTTCGTAGACCGTCTGCAAGAAGGCGTCTTAGTCTCTTCTTATTGGAGGTGTTCAAGCGTTTCCTTTGTAGGGATAGTTTCTCTATCTCCAAAGGCTACACCATTGCTCCTTTGAGCCATCTCAAGGAGCGGTCACAGGATGAACAGACAGACACGCATGAACAGACTGACCAGATAGAGCAGACCACTGCGACCGCCCAGGAAGAGATAGACGATTACATCGACTTGACAGTAGTTCACTCTATGCCTTTTTTTTTGTTGATTTCAAAGCGGCCTTTGATACAATAGATAGAACTGCCTTATTCTACAAGTTCAACATCCTAGAAGTGCCATCGAAATTTTGCAAAGCTATTGAAAAACTGTACCAGCAAACGACGGCAAATATTTACAATGGTAGCAGAATTTCGGGATCTTGCGTTATTAACCGCGTTGTACGGCAAGGTTGAAACCTCAGCCCCCTATTGTTTGCCCTCTTCCTCGACCACCTTGGTGAATTTCTTCCATGTGGAGTGGAGTTTGGCTCAATCAAAGTAAAGCTGATAATGTATGCGGATCCAAATCTAAAATTATAGTTTTTAAGATCGGCTCAGGAAAACTTGCAAAAATATAAACCTGGAAACGTAATGAAATGACCCTTGATATTGTTAAGGAGTATATGTACTTGGGAATGGCAATAACGTTCAATATGAAGATGGATAATCATTAAGCATCTTAATAACAAACGCGACAAAGCAAAATTCGCTATATGTGCCAATTGGAATCGTGTTTTCAACAATAACCTAATATCCGCAAAAACCAAGTACAATATTTGTAACGGCAGGGGCTTTTATGCAGCACAATTCAGGGGTACAAAAAAATTCGACGAAGTGTAAAAACCTTTCGTCTTACCATAAACACGCCGAAATATGTGTACTATTTAGAAACTGGTCTACCAACGCTATTTATGTCAACTCTGAGACTGATTGCAGTTTATTTAATAAGGGTTATGGATATGAACGACTCAAGACTACCGAAGCAAGTTCTGCAAAACGCTTTGCATTATAAGTGCATTTTTGTCAAGGAGTGGACTGAGATTGTAGCTGACTGTGGCATAGCGTTAAACTGACTGCTGTGAATTCAGGCCAGTGGAAAAAAAATCTTGTACGAGATAATAAAAACAACAGATGAAAACAAAAGGTACACTTTCATAGAAAGTGCAAAGTCTTCGTCGGCACGTCAATGCTATTCTAAGGTCAAGTATATTTTAATAGCTAGTTCACTAGTTATACAATTGGGATAATATTTTAAATTAGAGGTGAACTATTAAACCTTAATTTCAAGCCACACATAAATGAGGAAACGAGCAACTGCGCTTTGTGTAATGTGCAGGTAAAGAAAGACATCAAACACTTTCTGGCGATATGTCCGATCTTAGAGGAGGGCGAAATTGTCAACGATATTTTTGTAGAACTTTTTGCATTAGAATGTATTATAAATAAATAATTTCAAACTTTCTGCCTATTTTGAATTATAATTACACATGTTCATTCTAATAGTTAAAGAAACATTTATCTGTAAAACTTAATTCAATTGTTGCCGCAGGCACACGACATTATGTGTCATGCCTTATTTTGTTCAGTATCATATAATATAAGTAACTAAACTTGTTAAATACTTTGAAATGAATTAACGATCTATCTATCTATATTAGTAGTTCAGGCAGAAACCGAACTTCAGTTGCAACAACTGAAAGAACAGAAACTGCTGCAAGCCAAGTTCTAAATATAAAGAACAGGTGGAACAACAAAGACAAAAACTCTTTTAGTTCAAGAACAGCAGAAGCTTCAGCAAATGCTGAAAAAGCAAAGACTCTACTCAGCGTTGCCACTTTGCCAAAAAAAAATAAATCTGCTGCCACCAAATTCGTTTTCGTGTCGAAGGACCTTATTTTACAAGATTTGGAAAGGTATAGCGCATCAAGGTTTCATTTTGAGAAGTCCAAAAATAAAAGCCTTATTCCAGATTTGTTTCTTCAGGTTTCCTCAAGAAATTTTAATTCAAAACTTAAGGCGGAGATGAATTGTGTTATTTACAGTGTCATAATTTACTGTTTTTCTTAATGGATAGGGTTCTTAGTTTTGCAAGGAAATGAATAATGTCAGCAACGGAGTATTTTCAAAATGTTAATTATTGATGTATTGATTATTGATATAGTTTTAAGCAAATGATCTTTGGTTTTTGTATAAAAAAAAATCTACTGCGGAAAGATCCAATCTACTGCATTTTTTGTTATAATCTATTGCGCTCCTCTGCTTTTGAAGTGGCAACGCTGCGTACTAATGCAACAAAATCAACAACAAATTCAACCGCAGAAACAAGTACAACTATAACAGACCGCCGAGTTAGGGGATGAAAATACTCAAAACAAGATAGTTGAGGAGAGTAAGCGAATCTCGCGACATGTAAGCGGTTTGGTTTCTGCGCAGCGAGGAACGCTGTACATGTATGACACAATTCAATGAAGGCATGAGAACGATGCAGGATAAGCTCACCGAAGATGATGAAGATAAAGATATAGAATCGGCTGCACTTCTATACAAGCGGCTTAATAGACCAGCCAATCACTCCAACATGGAGAGACAAACAAATGTAAATAATAGAGAGAGCAAGCAGCAAGTTAGGCCTCGAGATACAGCGTATACTTCGCCGAAATATCAATCTACTTTCCACACATTAACATGTTTCAGCTGTGGTGCATGTTTTTTTTTTCGGAGGTTGTTACTAACCTATGGAGAACTAACTTCAAATAATCAAACCCTAAAAAATAAAAAATTATTTCGTTTATATTCGTAGCTATAATTCATCGTTTGCTATGGTTAGTTCTGAAGCCAAAATTGCAAATACTGTTTCGCGTGGAGTGTATCATTCTAAAATCTATGATATTTTTTATCATAGAGCAGGGCCAATGACTTCTAAGTACAACAGTTGCCCGTGTTACGCGCAGTTATATTTTTATGACATTGATACTGCTGTAAACTATAGACTACATGAACAGTCAAACAATAATATGATGCGTGCAATTTGTATTGAATTGGAACGTATTAATCGTTTTGTGCGTTCTTTTACTGCAATGAAAGATTATTGTTTAAGAACTGAAAATGCAAAAAGAGAAATTTGTATGCTTATAACAGTCAACAAAAATTTAGATCTTCGACGTTACAATGATGCAAACAAATGAACAAACTGATGTTGCCGTCAGTTGTTGGGGAGCAACCATTTGAACGCAACATAGTTTCTTTTTTAAAAAGCAATGGTACAGTCAAGAACATATCAGTCTTAGATTCATCATTGGATCCATTAGCATATCCGTTATTATTTCCAAATGGAGATACTGGGTGTCAAATTAATTTGTCGCATAACACTCCAAATACATCCGCGGCGAGACAGCCTAGAAAAAAAGGAACTATGTTGCAATATGCATGCTATCGACTTTCAATTAGAGATGAGTTTAGCCTTTTACATCATTCCCAGCAATTATAATTGCAGTGGATTGTAAATAGATGTATAATACCTTAACTGATCATTTACAATTGAACCCCAATGCTACTGTTAATATTGGAAGAACAGTTATTCTACCATCTTCATTTAATGGCTCTCCAAGAAATATGCTTCAAAATTATTTGGATGCAATGTCCATTGTACAACATTTTGGAAAACCTTTATTTGTAACAATGACTTGCAATCCTAATTGGCCAGAAATTGTTTACAATATTGATGAAAACGAATCCGCAATTTTGCGACCAGAAATTATTGTGCATGTATTCAAGACTTTATGCGAAAATGATAAAATAGTTGGAATTGATAATATTGAGAAAATCATATGTGCAGAAATTCCAGATATTCGAACACACTCTAAATTACATGAATATGTTGCGAAACATATGATGCATCGACCATGTGGTGAACTTAATCAAAATCCAGTTTGTATGAGAAATGGTAAATGCACAAAGCCATTTAAATGTTGAAGTTTTGCACTACAGTTAAAAGTGTAAAATACATTTATAAGTAAGTGTATAAAGGATATGATAGTGCAGCTATAGAACTTGGCAATGAAAGAATAGATGGGAATCAATAAGTTCAGATTGATGAAGTGAACAATTTTTTGAATGGCCGTTATGACGGATCAACTGAAGCGTTATGGCGTATTTATGAAAATCTAATGCACTTTCAATCTTGTACTATTATAAGACTTGATATTGGCAACATGTTTACTTTAGAGAGGGAGAAGAACGGAATGCAGTTGCGAATGTTAAACAAACCAAATTATTGTCATTCCTTACATTAAATGAAACCGATCCATCGGCAAAGTTTATCACTATACTCAAATTCCTTTGCATTACGTTTGGATAGATGGTGAAAAGAATGGAAGATGAGATTACGTGGTGGAGATAAAATCATTACACGCATGTATGTAGTGTCTCCAAAGGACGTTTTTTACATCTACATTTACTATTGCTGCATGTTTGTGGCCCTTAATCATTTGAAGAAATTAGAACTTATAATGGAATTGTTTACGTGCCACACTCGCAATATTGCTTCAAATGAAACCGAGTGGCGTGAATGCTTAAATGAAGCAAAGGAATTCAGTTCGCCAAAACAAATGCGTAATTTATTTGTCGTTATTTGTGCATTGAATGTGCCAACAAATGCGTTGGCATTATGGCTTGAATTTAAAACTTTCCTTTGCGAAGATTTCTTAAGAGTATTCAATGAGGAAATTTCTTTTAATAGAACACTATTAGAAATTGAAGATATTTTGAATTGTCATAAATTGACATGTCAATCACTTGGATTACCTGTTCCAACGTTAATGCCAGAATTTGTCGTAGCAGATACGTTTGATCCGATCCAAGAAGAGTTACAATTTAATGAGCTTTACGAAAAGGCTAACATTGATCAGCGTACTATAATTGATCACGTTATTCGTAAAGTTCAGTATAATAACAAATGTATTTTGCTTAACTGCTCATGCAGGTTGTGGTAAAACTTTCACGCCAACTGCGATTATTCATAAATTAAATTCACTTAATCTTCGTTGCATTGCAACTGCCTTTAGTGGCCTAGCATCAACTTTACACTACACAATGTGTTTATGTAAGTTTCCTGTTCCCATTTTGGAAACATCAGTGGCCAATATTACGGCAAATAGTAACTACGGTCAATACATTAATTCTTCTTCATTGATTCTTATTGATGAAGTTTCCATGTGTCCACTTCAAGTAGTGAAAGTTGTAGTAAGTTGTACTAATAAAAATAAATCGTTTGGAGGTAAAACTATTGTTTTATGCAGTGATTTTAGACAAATTTTACCGGTTGTTCCACACGGATCACGTGCATCATTGATCGAAAATTGCATAATAAGTTGGAATAAGTTTGCTACATTTCATCATGTTACTATAAGTCAATATATGAGGGTTTTGCAACATGAATTAGAGTTCGTTGAATTTTCAAAACAAATTGGTAACGGCGAAGCAATGCAATATCCACAGTTTGGTGAAAATATTATTGAAATACCACAGCAATAAGTTGGTGATCTTAACAAAATAATTAGCGATATTTATGGTAATATTGCAGAAAATTTATTATCACAACGGATTTTAAATTCAGTTGTCTTGGCACCAAGAAATGAAGACTGCGCTTTAATAAATGCCGATATACTCAATCGTATGCCAGGTGAATCAAAAATGTATCTCAAGCTAAGATTAGACTGTACGCCAATTAAGCATATGAATGCCAAAAGGCAAATGACCAGATTAGCTGTCAAATGAAAAAAATGCCAGGATTATCAAAACTGTATATTAGACTATATGACCAAAATTACCAATATGGTCATATTTGACATGATTGTCATTTTAGGCATTTGGTATTTATTACCAAAAAGAGAACGAAAATTAAAATGAATCACAACTCTACGAAATCAAACACCGATGACAACAAAATAATTCCTGTTCCATCAAAAATGCCATTAATGCCATAACGAAATTTCAATTAAAAGCATATGGGCATATAAGGCTATATGCTGGCATTCGTACCTATTGTCCCATTACACCATATGCTATTTGGGCATTTTTATCTGTCAAAATCAGCCTGGTCATATGTGGCATTCAGGTCATTAGAGCATATGAGATATGCCCATTACATTGTATGACCATATTTTGACAGGTGAACTGTCAGATATTGGCATTTTATGACCACTTGGCATACCGTCTAATCTTACCTTCAGCTATGGTAAGATAGTTTGTGACAATGATAATGAAGTTAATAATTATCCGGTAGAGTTTTTGAATTCCTTATCTGTTAGTGGTTTACCACCTCATAGTTTAGAATTAAAAGTAAATTGAATTGTTTTACTCATCAGAACTTTAAATACGAAGGAAGCATTGGTCAATGGTACAAGAATGCGTGTCAAATGCTTATAGGTTACATATCCCAAAGCGGCGTGTGATTTCTCCATATTCGCGATTCCCACATAACTCATTTTTGCAAACATACATTCTGTGGTGTCGTAGAACTCACAAAGTTCACCGATACACGCGCCCGCGGAATCTCGTAATTTTACCCAAATTGTAACTGTATCCAAGCACAAGCATGCTATGGAATTATTTTGAAACGATTGCGCTGAGCTAAGCAATCTAAGTAGATTTAAGGTACTGCAAAATGTAAATGCAGTTAGTTAGTAAGAAGCTATTGTACACATTACACGTTAATAAAGAAGATTTTTCTTAACTCCCGCAACCGTACGATTACATTAGTTATATAATAATTGCAAGGTTTTAACTGGAATCGCACGAAATAAGAGCATTTTGATTCCCCGTATAAATTAATCTTACTCCAGTACTATTTTACCCTTCGAGTTTCAAAGAAAACAATTCCCAACTATTCCTGCATTTGGAATTACAATTAATAAGTCACATTTGAAAAATTTGGGATTTTATTAAGGCAAGAGACAACCAGTTTTTACGCATGGTCAGTTGTATGTTGCTTTAAGTAGAGTTCGGTCTTTCGACGCTTTGAATTTTTATGTTTCTGAACACAGTGAACAGGGCCATTAAGCGAAAGATGAAAGATTTTTACGAAAAATATAGTTTATACTGACAATTTGAATCGTTAAATCTGCTTTATTATACTATTCAATTCTTTTAAATGGGTACAATTATCATTTATCTTTATTTATTTACTATTTTAGCCTACTTATTAATTTACTTACTTTAAATTACTAATTTAATTTCTTTTTAAATAATTTTAATAATTTTCTTTTAAACGAAAATATCATTATATCTTTATTTATTTTCTTTTTGAATCCACCATTAATTTACCTGCCTACATTAATTACTTATGTCTTCTAAATAATTTCATATGCTTACGAAATTGCTGTCATTAATTCCCCCATGCCTTGCCCTTCTCCATTAATTTTCCAATAGCGGAAAGGTATATGAATTAAGAATTAGTTTAGCTTACAAATAATTTAAAATAAATAGTAAATTAATGATGTAAAAAACAAGTTGGCTTTCATTAGTTTATCTACAGACACAATTGGTCGAATTTCGACCGCAGGCAGTACTTGTTTAAATTAAAACAACAGGCTTGAATGTAAAGGCTTTTCCAATAAGAGGTGTTATTTTGGTATTCAAAGATACATTTTTTGAGATAAATGATGTTTATTTCGTAATAAATAGGAAGGTATGCCGTTAATAATGAAAAACAAGATCAGCCAAATGGCCACCACGAGCACGCATACAGGACCATATCCTTGTCATGAAATTCCATAACCAAATCGCAAAGTGGCTGCCCTATGTCCTCGATAGCCTCACGAATTTTATCTTTGAAGTCTGGAATCGACGCTGGGCTGTTGGCGTAGACCTTATCTTTCACGTGGCCAAAGGAAGAAGTCGCAAGCTGTTAAATCACCTGTGATCACCTCTTCGAGAGATAACACGGTCCGGAAACTTTTCCCGTAAAAGATCAATGCTTTTGTTGCTTGTGCGTGGCACGTAGCGCCGTCTTGTTGAAAGTAAACGTTGTCCAGATCAAAACCATCCAACTCCGACCATAAAAAATCATTAATCATGCTCAATTCCAAAGAACGACGAGAAATGGACAAACCTGGGTTTTCTTCAACACTTTGGGCTACAGCAGCAATATTCTCAGTTGTTCTTGAGCGACGTGCACGGGTTTTATTCTTCACATCACTAACTTGTCCCAATAGCTCGATTTTTTCCACCAATTTCTGTATTGCTGTCCGACAAGGTGCCTCACGACGACCAAAAAATGCTTTAATTTTGCGAACTGTGACTGCAAGATTTTCACCATTTTTGTAGTGAATTTTAAAAATTTCAATGCGTTGTTGAAGCATGTATCGTTCCATTTTTAGTAATGGCGTAGTTTATACTTGTCAAATGTCAAAGAATAAAAGCTTCAAAAGTAACAGCTACCGAAATAGCGGGTAATTGTGCAATAAATCATATTCAGTCAAAAGCAGTGGCACCTCGTGGAGGGTGTGGATTTTCACCACGTTTTACCGTCTTATGCCTGAAGTTTCCCTAGCAACAACACCTAGTTTCCTTCCATAAATCTTAGTAGTTTTTATTAATAACAAGTAAAATAACTTGTCACCTAACCGAACTCTGTATGGGCTGGAATGTTGGATCTATGTTAGTCACTCAAATGTATAATGTTTACCCTTTTTTTCCTACAGTTATTACACTAATCGGACTGTTCTATATACCACAACGATTGAGGCTTTGGGATCCGTTCACAAATAAGGAAGATGAAAATAATCTTCTTATTAAACAAATGGTAACGTTTAAAAAAAGGAAAGTCCGAAAATTGTCATAGCAATGTACATGTATTATGTAGAACCAATAAAATAATCAAACTTCACTTGTGTTTCGCTTTACCGCTTACCGGATTGGGCTATTTATTGGAAATTGGGGTATCTTTTTCCTAAATTTTCGACAGAAACTCTATCCAATCTAATTCCAATTGCGATATAAATTTTAAAATTTTTTTATCTTGGGTATCTACTTTTAATTAAATTTTAAGAAAACACTTTTCATCCCTAAACAATCCCCTTGACGAATTCTATGCTTAGCCATTACTTTTACTCACTAAATTCACTCATCGATTTTAACATTTAAAAGAATTAACCAATATCCTATCTTCGAAAATTTAAAAAAAAAAACTGTGATTTCCAAATGTAACACGGTTGCCTATCACAACACTATTATAGTGTAGCGAGCCAATACATACTTGTTAAATATCGTAAAATTTGCAGAGTAGCTTCAGAAAAGGCACTTTTCGTAACTTCATTATAATTTTTTATTTTTTTAAGTTTATTTAGTGATAGTACTTTACATTTAGCACATAGTATGCTCTTGGACCTGAAAGGTGGTGTTGTTGTCGATCTCCGAAACCACTCAACCGATTTCAATAAAATTTTGGGCATGTTCCCCCGCTGAGCTATCCCAATCAAAAATACCGTCAAACCAAGCAATGCAGGAGGTTGAAACGAATTCTTACAGTTTAATGGGAACAACGGACGATCGTGAGAACCATCGTAAAATATCTGGCGACCGATTCCAGAGCAGGCTACTATAAAGAGGACATCGGCGATAACGAGAGGCTCAGTGTTCACCGGAACATTACACAGTGCAAACATATTTGTTTGTTACAAAGATTCCTTATAAATAGTATTTGTAGGAATAAACGTTTTAAGAAAAAAATATTACAAACTAAATATTTTAATTGGGGGCACTACCGGGATGCTCAAGTTTAATTAAAAGTTGAAGAAATAACTTAAACTCAGTGCATAGCCAAAAACTAAATGCCAAAGAACTCCGCAAGACAGAGGAAAGAGCTCATTCAAAAGAAAAGCAGAAGATTCATCAGATCTACAGGACGGGGTATCAAGCCTTGAAAACCAGAACCAGAAGAATAATCCGCAAATAAGGAGAAAATAATTGTAAGAAACATTTTTTAAGAATTTGTAAAATTATATGATTGAGAAGTTAGTTTTTTATGGATAGGTTTAAAAAAAAATAAAAATATATACTTCAAGCCACGTAAGACTTGTTTAAGATCAAACCCTATAGAATCTGACTCAGAATCTGAACACGAAATAAAAATGGGTTTTGGTACTGTTCTAACTCAACAATCAGTTGACGAATTTATAGCAAAAGCTTTAGCTTTCAATAACGAGTCAATTCAAAGGTCATTCATTAATAAATTACAGAATCTCATATCATCTATAGGAATTACTAGCTCTATTACGGATCATAAAACACAGACAGTAGATACATCAATTACTTGCTCGGAGACATTAATAATAATAGTTTGTGCAATAGGACCGTAGGGACCCAAGGCCTAGCTTCTCACAACCATTCTTTTTGTGTGAGTTTCATTTTTCGAACGAATAGAAGGGATCTACAAATTTATGCCGATTCCAAACGGCTAATTGAGAAGCTTATACAGTTATACTCTCGGATGTTTGTCAGACGTTCGCGAGAGGTGGCGCAGTGGAAAAACCCCTAAGTTGTAATTTGGGTTTTTGCGGGATTCGAACCTGGGACCCCTCGCTTAAGACTTGATAAAATCCCTTCCCGAATTTGATGGTAAACAAAAACCATACGTAAGTTGGCGTGAAGCAGCACAGAATAAAGTGGTCCTATACACCATTGGTATATCTAAATATATTGCAGCGCTAACTATATTCAGGAACAAGATCACAATGGATGCTAATGATATACTCACTAATCATGGTACTGTCCTTGATTTCGGGGCAAATATCGCCAGCCTGTACATATAATAGAACAGGAATTGAGCGAATTGTGGCAGGCATCATCTTCGTTAATTGATTTTTAAACCAGAAGCACACACATCTGACAACCAAAACAAAAATGACCCAGGGATCGAACGCCCCTATTACGAATGTATAAATAATATAATAAGAAGAAACGCGTGTTCATCACCGGGTTGAATAGACAGCTGTCCAAAATTCTATTCACTTTAACTCCACAATACCTGCTAAACCTACTTACGCCGAAGAATAAACGATAAAAATATAAGAATACTCATCGATACCGGAGCTAGCACCAACTACTGCACACCTGGTATTCTCAGCGATGAGATGTTTTTGCCCATAAAAAAGAGAGTGTGTGCAGCCAATTGGAGACCATTATTGATTCTTGTCATGAAGCTCTAATTCTGAAGGCAAAAACAAGGTTCTACATTTTAAAAAATCGGAGCTAATTTATTGAATCGAGTAAACGCTATAATAGACGACAAAAAGGAGAAAATTTATTTCAACGATTCGATTCATAGTCCAGAGAATAATACGGATTACCTTTGTGAATCAATGATGAAGAAATTAAAAAATATTCTTTGTAAAATTGATACTTCTTCACCATTCAGAACGGACGTTTTGGCAGAAATTCGCAGCAATAATGATAAACCGATCTGGAGTTAACAATATCTGTAGCTCAAAAACTTTTAAGAGAAGGTATAATTAGACCTTCCAAATCTCCATACAATAGTCCTGTATGGGTTGTACCGAAAAAAGGTGCAAGTAAAGATGGCTCGCCTAAAAACAGGGGTCAGATTCTGTAAGACGAAACGTTAAAATGTTTTCGTGAGCACGTAAAAATTTGCATGTGAAACATAGGGGAAATCATTCGTGCGCACGAACACGTTCGTTCGTTTCACCTTTCAGAATCTGACCCCAGGTTAGTCATTCACTACAAAAAATTTAACGAAAATACAATTTCAGACAAGTTTCCAATACCGGATACCAATGTAATTTTAGCCAATCTTTGAAAAGCTAAATATTTCTCCACGTTCGATTTAGAATACGACATACAAAAAACTAGCTTTTCTGTCAATAATGGCAAGTACGAGTTCGTACGATTGCCCTTTGGATTGAAGAATGCTCCTTCAATCTTCCAAAGAGCAATGGACGACATTCTCCGACCATATATTGGCAAAATATGTCATATCTTTATAGACGTCATAATTGTTTATTTTCATAATATTCAAGAACATACTGAACATTTGGACACCATAATCTAAGTACTTACAAACGCGAAAATAAAAATTTCAATTGAGAGGTCGATGCTATACCAAGACTATATGATGCTATATGTAGACTTCTTGGCAAAAAAGACAAATGTAGCATATAGTACACTCAAAGACCACCACCTGAGACTGAACTTACCCAGCCCGACTTTTCGAAAAAAAATTGTCATCACTACCGATGCTACAATTACGAGTCGAGCCAGATGCCAAGATACCTCACCACGTTTTTCACCGCCAATGGTCGCCCCTGCTGCCCAATAATTGTTAATTTTCTCCAGTTTTTTCTGGTACCCCCAGAGGCCCTAGCTAATGGAGTTCTGAACAGAATGGATTTTTGGAAATTGATTTTCAAATTCCAATCATCGCAATACCTCTTAATTTGCTCGAAGTCACGCTGCAGAAGGATGTTAATGACCTCGATTTTTGGTCCTGACCTGTACGCCACTAAATCGTCTGCGTACCTCTTCTCGAGGTCCTGGTTACGGCGAACAAGATTGTTCTGTCTTATTTTCAAGATTTTCTTGACAAACCAAAGAGCCATTGAAACAGCCTCATGAGAAGGAAATCTATGCCAACTCCCTGACACATAACACGCATGCCAATAATTTCAATATTATACAAATGCTTTTAGACCAAATTATGGTTTCTCGCTCTAGACGAGCAATTGAAACAATAGGAACTATCTGGAAATGGATGGCTGGTACCCCAGACCATGATTATGAGCTTACGGTACAGAATAAAATCGATGATCTTGTAAAAAAACAACAATAAGCAATTTGTAACAAATTCTAAACTATTCGAAGCAATCAAATAGATAGATAGATAGATACAAAATTTATTACGAATAAATCTATGCACATAGAAGTTCAAAGCATTATTACATTGTTTACATTTAAGTAGGTTAAGTATTGTTACCAATCTGGCAACATCGATAAAAACAAATGTGAAGAAAGAGAAGAAGATTGTCGAGAGGTAGTGGAGTTTGAGTTTTTGTCGAGGATGGTCGTTGAACTGAAGTTCTTAATTTTGCTTACGGATTGAAATAAATCTTCTTTTTTTGATATAAATAAATAAAAAAACGAGTCGAGTGTTTTATTTACGAGGAAAGAGAAGTGATACATTAACCTCTCCAACAGTATAGATTTAAGAAATAACTTAAATGACATTTTTTATTTTTTATACTTTAAGTATTAAAAATAGTGTCAAATGCCACTTCAACGTGTTTTACATCAAAAGATTTTTACTATGGGTGGGGTGACCCTTTAACAAAAAGTAAATACATTACAAATATACATAATCACAAAAAAAGATAATAAAAGAAATACATATATATATTAACTAGCAAATTTGAAAAAAGAAAAAGATATCAAAATGAAACTTTAGTTACACCAGAATGTCAGAAAATATGGATTCTAAGCTATCATAATCAAAATCAAAAAGCCAACTTTCCAGAAAACGTCAATGACCTTATTGATTGAGGCAGCTTGTTAAATAGGCGGTAAGATGAAATCATATAAGAATTACGAAAAGCGGGAATAGATACAACATTCGAAAAGTTTCTATATAAGAATTACGAAAAGCGGGAATAGATACAACATTCGAAAAGTTTCTACGTAAATTATAGTCAGAAATTAGTCTGCAATTAAGATTTACCGATCTCGTGAAAAACGTTTTTAATACTTTGAAACAATACAAATGACGGACTGGGAGAATTCTAATATCACGAAATAATGGATAACATGGATGTCGACGATGTTTTCGGCATATTTTTCTCAATATGTTTTTATGTTATGTGGTATTCGATTGGGCTTCTTCGGATTTACTCTCAGATTTCAGATTTCGTGTGCCTAATCGAACATAAAAACGTCACTTGCTCTTTTTTGTGTTGACATTCGTGCGACTTGAATATGTGTAGTCTTCGACACTTTTCTACGGGCTTTCCATTCACTGGTTAAATATTAAAACATTCCGTCCCGATTGATTTCTAAATGTTTGTACATAAATAATTTACAAAAATAGATTCACCCGATGCAATGCCTTTCTTTGCTGTAGAAAAAATTCTGAGAGCAAAAAAAGTCTACAATCGAAGACCACATTAGTAGGGGTTGAATTTTATTCATATAAGAACCTCCCAGCACGCGATTCCATATTGAAGTTTGGAATGAAAAATACTATAATAAATACATATTTAGTTAACAATAATTTTTGAGAACAGATATTTTGTCTGAGAGTATAACGAAAATATTTCCTTAAAGACTCTGTATGATTTGTAAAGCTCATAATAGAATCTAAAATGAGGACCAAGTTCTTAAACTCTTTAACTTTTTCAATTAAAAAAACACTTTTCGCTGCAACTCACAGTTCTGCAGAAAGTAGTGGAAGGAGAACCGGAAGGACATGTTCAAGTAGTACTTATCTTTGACACTCCGGTGCGTGAAAGTGAACATCTACATTTGATTCAACTGAGTAATTCATAGATAAACTAAAAAATGTAATTTTGATTTTAGAGCTTATGAGTAAGCTGTGTTCAGCGAACCAGATCCTTAAGAAATGTAGCTCCCAGTTGATATCAAATAACAAATTCAAGTCACTGTCAGAGCCATAAGAAAAGCCTACATCATCTGCAAAAACAGTAACTGAACCTCTTAAACATAAACTAAACAGTGAATAGATATAAATTAGAAATAATATGGGTCCCAACACAGTACCTTCCTGGTTGCGCCAATCTTTACACTTTGAGATCTATTTGAAGGGTAAGACCTTAACCAATCAAAATGAAGCCACGAAGTCCAGCTTATTCAAGTTTCCTCAACAAGGTACTGTGGTTAACCATATCAAACGCTTTCGTGATGACAACAAATAAGCCTGCAGTGAACTTTTTGCCATCAAGGTTAGAAAAAACGCTAGAACAAAAGTGTTGAAGGGCATCTTCGGTGGATTTTCCCTTTTGAAAACCAAATTGCACAGGACTGAAAAACCTAGTCTTAATAAAAATGATACTATCCTATCCTTCAGAATTTTTTCAAAGATTTTACTAAAGACAGGTAGAAGTGATATTGATCTATACTTGCTGAAACTTTTTTAAACAGTGGAACCACGTCCGCACATTTAAGGTCCTCTGGGAAAACGCCTTGAGATATTGTCGCGGAAAATTGGAATTTTTTTTAAGTTGAGAGCACAATTTTTTGTAACTATTTCTCAACCTAAGATTGTTGGGATGCTTACAGACTTTGATTCTAAGCTTATGCTTAGTCGTAACTTTATAAATTAGTTGACCTGCAATCCAAAGTTCGAGTCTATTCATCGATTTGTTCAGAGGCACTGTATAAGTACAATCATTTATGTGCCTAAGGAGGGAATCTATAAATAACGTGTAACATACCGAGCCATTACTTTCCTCTGCTTAACGAGGAGTTATTCCCAAGCGACACAGACAGGACAGAACTGCCCTTCTACGAATCGACCGAGACAACCCACCATCGAGGATAAAACCAAGATGACCAACCACCCCAAACCACAAGAACATCAACACCCGGACTTGAACACCCTGAGGTCAAACCAGACAACGATGCATACTGCGAGTATGAATCCGAGAAGACAGACACAGTTTATATAAAATAGACTCAAGAAAAAAAAAAAAAAAACACTATTGTATACCGTTGGGCCCCTATTGTTGAGCCAACGCATTTAAATATTTAATATTCACCACCATTTGTTACCTAGCCTTAAGTCAAATTGTATATACCAAAAGTTTAATAAAAACAAATGTATGTAATGTATGAGCCATTACTTTCCAAATAGGTATCTGTTACGAAATCCAAAAATATCCCGAATAATAAAGGGTTTTCCAATAAGAGGTGTTTTTTTTTTTTTATTCAAAGAAAAATGCCATCTTTTTAGATAAAGGATCGGATGTTTATTTCATAATAAAGAGGAAGGTATGCCGTTAATAATGAAAAACAACATCAGTCAAATGGCCACCACGAGCACGCATACAGGACCATATCCTTTTCATGAAATTTTCCATAACCAAATCGCAAAGTGGCTGCCCTATGTCCTCGATAGCCTCACGAATTTTATCTTTGAGGTCTTGAATCGATAATGGGTTGTTGGCGTAGACCTTATCTTTCACGTGGCCCCAAAGGAAGAAGTCGCAAGGTGTAAAATCACAAGATCTCGGTGGCCAATTGTGATTACCTCTTCGAGAGATAACACGGTCCGGAAACTTTTCCCGTAAAAGATCAATGCTGATGATCGGCCGGCTTGAGTTCTTGTGCTAACTGAACTTTATAAGCCTTAAGACCCAAGTCTTTATGCAAAATACGGTGTAATGACGTTTGTGGAATGCCCAATTCCAAAGAACGACGAGGAATGGACAAACCTGGGTTTTCTTCACCAATTTGGGCTACAGCAGCAATATTCTCAGTGGTTATTGAGCGACGTGCACGGGTTTTATTCTTCACATCACTAACTTGTCCCAACAGCTAGAATTTTTCCACCAATTTCTGTATTGCGGTCCGACATGGTGCTTCACGACGACCAAAAAATGCTTTAGTTTTGCGAACTGTGACTGCAAGATTTTCACCATTTTTGTAGTGAATTTTAATAATTCCAATGCGTTATTGAAGCGTATATCATTCCATTTTTAGTAATGGCGTAGTTTCTACTTGTCAAATGTCAAAGATTAAAAGTTTCAAAAGCGACAGCTACCGAAATAGCGGGCCATTCACAATAACACCTCTTATTGGAGAACCATTTAAATTCGGCACCTTTTGGCAGAAACGATAGACGCTCTACGTTCAAATACAAAATGACGTTTAACCAGAACGTCAATAAAAAGAAAAAAAAAAAATTATAGACCTTCTGTCACAGCAGGGTTGGTGTCGAGGGAACAGGAAAAGTGTTATACTGCAAAACACCTCGTCAATTGTTATCTCGTAAAAGAGAACATGTTCGAGAAACAGGAAAAGCGGTTATTTAAACAAAATGAGAAAAGGGAATGGTTGAACATTGAATTTTTTGTTCAACGCTGGCGCAGGGAAGCAGAAAGAAAAAGGTCACTTTTAAAAGTCAAAACGCGCAAGTAGCTGACGGTTGGTTCGCAGATTGGATCTCGTTAACTGCCAAATCAAAGTACAAAAAAAAGACCAGTAGTGTGAACAAAGAAGTTTTCACTTTTGTTTTAAAATTTAAAAAGTGAATGTATAAAATATACATATATATTTATATAAAAGAAGAAGAAATAACTGAGGTACGTTAGTTAGTAGTGCACATTAGGGTTCGGAAATAAGTTAATTCTTTTTTTTTACAAAAAGGAAGAAGTGCTAAGGAAGTGCTCGGATTGCGAGCCGGCATTAGTCGATAAGTGAGAAAGTTCCCTAAAAAAAATCTGCCCGAATTATCCAAATTCGGGTTAAATTACCGAGACAGGATAATAGGAAACAGTTCCTGCAACACAAAAGCGGTAGTTGGATGCCGCCAGCAGAAACCGCTCAGTGGCGCAAGTGGTAGCGGTGACGGTCAGTCGCTCTTCAGCATCCGTGGTGGACAGACGACTTTGAGAGTGAGGCAGCGTGTGCAAACGCAAGTGATAAGTAGTGTTTTCAAGTGAGAAATAAGTATAAGCCATTTGGCTCAAGGAACGAGTCTTCTGAGTACGGATCCCGAACGAGCAGACGCAGCTTGAGCAGTACGACCAAGTGCGTTCTTTCGATTACCGAAAAGCGCAGTGGTCGCGCTTCTCCAGAGTGTTAAAACGCGACATACGCTCATGCGAGATCGACCCACCGACAAACAGGAACTTATCGAACGATGAGATCGACAGTCATTTACGGCAAATGAATGTCGTCATCAAACAGACAATGGAGCGGACTATCCCCCGGGTAGGACGCTCCACAGACGAAGAGCAAACTGAAAAGTATCGAAACGCAACAATCGATGCTCTGTACCGACATAAAAGTAGACTGCTCTCGAGGCTTAAACGGCTACACAGACAGTTCACTGACAGGGACGATCCCAAGTTAAGGACACCGAATTCGATGATCAAAAACTTGAAACAGTTGATCACTGAAAATTACAGAAAATCTGTAAGTTTGTATTGGGGCAGTAAAATTCGGGCTATAAAAGCCAGTAGTCCGAAAATGTTCCCACAAATAAATAAATTGTTCAGGTGTTCGAATACCTCGGACAAACGAGAACAGACAGACACTACTGACTGCTGGCATAAGTCCGGAAAGTGACGACAACCGTGCAAACGGCACAGTCGCCGATGAAAATACTTATCTGTTCGTGAGTAGAGATGAACTTCGGTGCATCTTTGAATCACTTAAAAACAAAAAGTCGGCGGGAGTGGACGGTGTCCCAAACGTCGTGTTAAGACACCTGCCGCTAGAGGCGATAGATATCTTCGCCACCGCAGCAGTGGAAAATAGTGGTGGTACACCCTATCCCGAAAAAGGATAAAGATAGGACGAACCCTGCTAATCTCCGGTCAATTAGTTTGCTTCCGAATGTTAGCAAAGTATTCGAGAAAGTCGTCAATAGATCTCTTTTGAAATGGGTTGAGGAAAATAAGATTATTCCGGACAACCAGTTTGGTTTCAGAGCGGGGCATGACACTATTCATGCCGCGTCGAAACTGGTTTCCGACATTCAGTGGAATAAAAGTAAGAAGAAATGCACGGGTGCCTGCCTGGTCGACTTTGAGAAGACCTTCGATACCGTATGGTTGGAGGGGCTCTTCTATAAGCTGACCAGATTGGGCATTCAAAAACCTTTGCTGTATATGATTTATGACATGCTTATGGGAAAGAAGTTCGTTGTCAAAGCTGGCAACGTGACTTCGAGCAAGGTTTTCGAAATTAAAAACGGCTTACAACAGGGAGCAGTGAATTCTCCGGTCCTGTTTAATATTTACACAAGTGATCTGGTGGGTTCCCTCAGACATGCTATAGCGTACGCGGACGATTTAGTGGCGTACAGGTCAGGACCAAAAATCGAGGTCATTAACATCCTTCTGCAGCGTGACTTCGAGCAAATTAAGAGGTATTGCGATGGTTGGAAGTTGAAAATCAATTTCCAAAAATCGGAAACAACCCTGTTCAGAACTACATTGGCTGGGGCCTCTGGGGATACCAGAAAAAACAGGAGAAAATTAACAGTTATTGGGCAGCAGGGGCGACCATTGGCGGTGAAAAACGTGGTGAGGTATCTTGGCATCTGGCTCGACCGGTGTCTGTATTTTGACAAACATATAGATGCTTGTCTTGCTGGGGCTAAAAGGGCCTACGCTCTGACAAGGAGACTGTTTCGCAGCAGTCAACTTGATTCCAGGGTGAAGGTCATTTGCTACGTGGCCCTTATAAGGCCTATCATCGCTTATGGCTGTCCCATGTGGTTCAATATAGCGCCGTCCTATATGGAAAAGAACTCCTGAATCTCAGTACATAAAATACTATCTCAACAGGACCCTATACAATGGGGCTCAACTGAATAGGATTCCTTATTAAGGTGATTCGGAGGCACGTCGCAAGGGCGATGGCCAGTGATAATAACCTGATCTCAGGGGCTTACTACCCCAATTTAATGTACCACGAGAGTACGCTTCGGTATGGCTTTTGGAACAGGTGAGGGTGGATACGCTCTCCCGAGCCGGTGCGCTACTAACGTAGCATCCTCCCTAGTTTTAAGCTAGATAATAAGTTAGTAAGTTTAGGTTTATGGTAGGGGGTCCTTGGGAGGGGCCGGGCTAGCCAACATGAATAGTGCTGCCGCGACTCGAACGACGCTTACAGCCTCGCTCGGGTCTCGGTGGCGCTGATGAACCCTTGTGGGCGGCTGTCAGGCGCCCATGGGCGCGATCAGGATGGTGACCAATCGATGAGATTGCTCACCACCCTGATTATAGGTAATTAAGGTTAAGTAGCTTAGGTAGTTTTAAGTAGTTTTAAGTAAAACAAATAATAAAGAGTTCAAGTTTTCTAAAGTTTCTTGAAAATTAAAAAACAAAACAAATCATAGATATAGATAGATTTAAGGCCGAAAGGCAATAGTTTTAAGGATATTGATAAGTTTAGAGCGCTCGCTTGGAGCCAGTAAGCTAGGATAAGATAAATGTGAGTTTTAAATGAGATTTAATCGTTTTTGTCTATTATGTAAGCTTAAAAAAGAAATTAATAAAAATGAATATAAAATGTAAAAAAAAAAAGCGGTGACGGTAAATCTCAGTACAAGCTGATAGTGCGGGTTCCATACCCGGCCACGACCGAATATATTTTTTTTAAATTTTATTCAATTTGTATTGCATTTGATGCCAACAAAAAGTTGCTTGATTTTTTTAATCTTTTTGCTGAAAACGAATGTTTAACAATTAAAATCCTTACATCCTCGTAAAATACGTATTACCAGTAAAGTAAAGACATAGGGACTTATACATATAAATGAGAAATTTCATTAACTATATGATTTAAAAAGTGAATTAGCCCAAAAGTGATACAGGTACAACAACGTGAAGTACAACGCAACCTGGATGCTGTGGCCACAACGTCGCCAGTTGCAGAATTAAAGGGTAAGTCTTTTTGGACATCTTTATCAACATTTGTAAGTAGAAAGAAATTTCAAAGGGGAGGGGACCGATGAAATTAAATATTTAAAAGAAGACAAGAGAAAAAAGACGGTAAAGAAACCCAATAGCAACGCGAATACATAGTTTACGCGCATATAGGGATTTCCTTTTTGAATTTGAATGAATAAGGAATAGAATAAAGTAACGTAAAGCATAAGTACTCGTATACAAGCAATAAAAAGAATGAAGGAAATAAAACAATTGTAAAAATGCAAAAGCAACCAACAATGGCGTTTGTTTAAGAAGGGGTGTAAGAGGATGAGGTGAAGGTTAAGAAGGGGAAGAATGATACGGGGTTAAGAGAAGGAGAAGATGCCATATAAAGGGGCTATCAAGGCGAGTACGGTTGCCATGGAAGGGTGGGTGTAGACAATAATCTCGCAAGCGTGATAAGATCGGACGCGAAGTCTGGCATGATTTTTTGTGACGTGCCTGGGTCAAGCTCCCACGCCTTCCGGCGAGCTAAGAGATCGGGTACATACCAGCAAAGACCCAAGGCAAGGGAAGCAGCCTTTTCACGCCAATCCTTTTTTTTGCTTGGTAAGTTCACCAAAAAACCTGTCATTGAGTGATCAGTGATTTTGAAGTCGAACATGCACTTTTCGCATGAGCTCGATGTGAAGTTGGGAAAACGCCCATAGATATGATCCAAACATCTTCCCGAAACCATCCTAGTAGGTTAAATGTAACATTGCTATCTTTTAAGCTATATAACAGACAGAAAAATTATTCAATATAGGCCAAAACATTATACAGATGCAGTCTATATACACATAAAAACACATATTCGCTATGACCTGTAGCATCTCTGGTGACATTTGAGTTGTAAATGTGTTGATCCCGAAACAACCCATCCAAATATAGTTTTCTGAGCCAATGTTTGTGGGTTTGTGAGACTAGGTACAAATACGGCTTCATCTTCCACGATTTCCTCATTAATTCTGGATTTAATTTTTAAGTTTGCTATAGTGCATGATCTGTCAGTTTCAACTCTTCCTATACCAGTAATTAGTGCTCTAGTTGGTAACCGGCGTAATCTTGCTCGTTGAACTAATTGCTCGGATATAAAGCTTGCCTCTGAACCAGGATCAAGGAGTGCTCTGGCTTTGATAAATGCTCCTGATGCAGATAAAATAAATATATATGGACGCTGTGGCTAATAAGACATTGGAGTTTTTATTATTCAAGTGGTTATTAAAATGTGCGCATTCTTGAGTTTCAGAGCCTTGTTCATGAGTGTTACTTTTGTTGTATTGGTGCAACAAAGTGTTATGCGTGCGTATATAAATGGAGCAACGAATACCGAACTTGGACTTATGTATAACTTATAAGCTACATGACCTTTCCCTAGACAATTTTGACACAGTTTCAAGGGTACGAAAACGAGATTCAAGGATTTTTTTTTAATCCTTTGTATTCAGGTAAATCTCTATCAGATGACAGTGATTGTTCCAATTTTGTAATTCGTTCGTAGTGTCCAGAACGTTTCTAATCAACTCTGAGCTTTCAATAGTGATTGTCAGCTGCGAAATGAAAAATGAATTGTTTTTCAAGCAGTATTATAATTACCATCATAAATAGTTAAATGTGGAACCAATTTCTCGGCATCACCCGTTAAATTTGACTTTTAATAATGCATTACTTGTACTGCGGTTAGATCAGTATTAGAATGAATTAATGAATGGAAGAAATCCCTAAATGAAACCCACTTGTTATAATCCCCATACAATTTTGGAAGAACAATGGGAGGAAGCTGAACATGACACCCAGACGAAGGCTTACTGTCCCCTTTGACATTAGTAGTCATTACATCAGTTTCTCCACGATTTCCTAGTTTAAGGTTCTCAAGCGATCCATTAAATCATAATAGATTTGCTCTTGGACGTCAAACAAATCATCCGAGAAATGGGGTAACTTTGAATCATCGTCTGAAGCTCTCAATATCATAGAATGATGGCGTATGATTGATTGGTGTGGCTGGTTCTATTGTTGACTCGAAGGACCAATTTTTCTCCGAAGTAAAATGGACTGTATCTTCTATGCTGATATTTAACGACTTTATTTGAACGACTTCAATTGATATGACAACTGGACTGGTGGACTTCTGAAAAAATTCTACTTCTTCGTCATCGTCGCTGGTCAAATGCTCGCATTTGCATCTCCACCGTTGCTGTTGCTTGTGGATGCAGCTATTTCTGTTCCTGACCACCGTTAGTGTTTCGGATGGTGACTGGGTTCATTGACCATTCCGTATAGGTTCGTGGGCGCCCTGTGGTATGCACCGGTTAGATGGGTACATCTGACCGCTCATAGCCCCCCAAAGTATGCTGTGTAGAGCAGCCACATTTATCCGGGATGGGTACATCCGACGGCGCAGCAACACCGTCCTTCAGCATCAAAAGTATTCACACTTTCTTTAATAATTTCATGAGTCGGTCTTATCTGCATGGATGGTAAATAAAGAAAGCAATTTATTATAAGCCCGGCTTATATCTTCGCAAAAAACATGCCAAATCTTTAAATTTGGTTGCTATGTTCCTCCTTATTGCTTGGCAGTAATGGAACCAGCAACCGTAAATTTTACCAACGCTAAGACTATCTTTTATGGCACTCTGAAGTGCTACCTCTAAGTCAATCATCATAGTTTGACATGTCAGATTTATTATTGTTGGAGAACGAAATGCAGCTTACCTTCCACATTTTACTAAACATCATTAAACACACCCTACCACACTCAATTCTTACTTACTTAAGGTGGCGCTACAGTCCGGGGTGGACCTGGGCCTACACTCAATTCTATCAATTATTATTAGTTGGTACACATACATACATATTGTAAAGTAAAACAGATTTCCTTGTCATTGTCATTTTAAATTTCCCAAAACGGTTACTCTCTTTTATTCCATTGTTATTATGTAGTTGTACATGTTTGATTCGAACCACTAGTTCTTTCGCTAGCACAAGTGGCGATCGATGCCGGTGACTTGGGATTGGTACTTGAATCGTCAACGAGATCGGTTGACGCTGCTCTACTACCAATATATTGTATTCACACTTATCATTCGATCAGTCTTTTTTGTATCACCTTATCCAAGTTTACACAGAACATAAATATACAAAATTACACAACAATAACTTTTTTTTTGCATTTACATATTACACATTACACTATTAAGAAATTTAACAAATATACATTTCACATTAAACATAATTTGGTCCTTCAAGAGCCGTATAATCAAAACTCGTATAACCTAAAACATTACATAATATACATAAATATATGCGCTAAATATAAATTCTTTGCCTTTATACTTGTGCCGAAATTTCGCGAAATTAACGGTTAAACGGGAAGCTACATTGCTTTTTAAGTTGCTATCTACCACTACAGTTTCGTAGAAATTTTTATTGTCAATGAACATTCAATTCACTTTCGGTAGTAAAATGAATAAGGTTATTGCAAAGCGCGGTCGTGCCAAAGGTTGCATCACATTATGCGGCAACATTTGCGAACTCAATCGATTCAAATACGACCTTGGCTAACTTTGAGTTTCGACTTAAAAAACTAGATGAAGCGTGGCAAGTCTTGCAAAATGGGATCCTAGAATTTATTGAAGTAAACTGTTATGTGGATCGCGAACCGGATTTCGCCGAATATGAAGCAAGATATTATGAAAGGAGATCGGAAGACAAGGTGCTCATCCAGTTCCTTCTGTTTCGGAAGCATTCGAGGTTGCAGCCACAACATAGTCCATAAAGTTGCCAGACTTAACCATACCGCCTTTCTCTGGTGACTACAAGGATTGACCTACCTTTCGCGACATGTTCACGGGAACGGTCGACTCCAAGGACACCATTTCGTGTACCCAAAAAATATCCTTCTTAAAATCGTTTCTCCGCGGAGACGCTGCGAATTTGATAAAGCACATCTCGTGTTCGGAAAATAATTGTGTTGAGGTTTGGGATAGATTAGAGAAACGGTACGATTAAAAACATCTCCTCATCCAGTCATACATTCGTTCTTAACGCTTCCATCGTGCGCTACCCCAAATCTTGTAATGCGTCGAAAAATTGCTGACGGAGCTGATGAAGCTATTCGGAGGCTTAATGCGTTAGACACAAACTCTAAAGACCCATGGCTCATTCACCTTCTTATTCAGAAGCTAGGCCACTAGACCAAGCGAGCTTCGTCAGAAGAAGTTGGAACACGTGATGACTGTACAATAGACGAGTTCCTAGACTTCCTTCAAACCCGTTGCAGATGCTTAGAATCGTGCGTTTTATTTTCTCGCTCCAACCAAACTCGGTCAGTTCGCACACATCTTGTCGAATCAAAACCAGGTTATTCAAAATGTAAGGCAAATCATACTCTTTCGCACTGTCAATTCGTGAAAACAAAAGGTAAATTAGCAACCGACATAGATTTCGAAACAATTCTTATAAAGAATAAAAACTACTTGTAAAACTATAAACAACAAGTGTTATAGCGAAAATATTGTAAACCTTACAAATACTTCATGTATACCAAATTTGCTGAAAAGCCTCAATGCTAATTGTAACCTAATCCAGTAAATAAATCCATCAAATCACCTCATATGGACTCATAGGTTGTATTGGAACACTACTGTCAGTCCTATCAGTGTGCATACTTGGTAGACGCAAGAGTATCCTCAAGAATATCATCATCCGCAATCCAGAAAAGAACTTAGCAGAAAACTCTCCAAGCATCAAAATTATACCAGAATCAAAACCATATTTTATCCCACAAACAAGATTTCACGACCTACCATACTTTTAAAAACGATTTAGGACAATCGCACCTAAGAGGGGAAGAATTAACAACGGATACGAAACCCGAACGTCTGGTGCAACTAACTTGAAAATAAGCAGAAATACTGAGCTTCCCAAGAAACAGATTGACGAATCAACACTTCACACGAACGAGGCGAAGCTACAATTTAAGTATCAATAAATTTGTTAAGTTAGTCGATAAGAAGTTATAATTAAGGAAAGGCAATCAGCCTCCAAAAAATATTTTTTTTCTTTTCTTGCGTCAATTTAATCTTGTAAGGATGTAGGCCAAGATCTTTTCGCAAAATTCGCCACAACGACGTCACAGAGATGCCCAACGCTTGAGAACGACGTGTGAGAGACACATTTGGGCTTTATTCAACTGAAGGCTCAGCGGCAGCAATATTCTCGACACTACGGGCACTTCTTTGTCTCACTGGCACGGGAAAAGTTTGTACTGTGCCTGTGGATTCAAATTTTTCCACTAGACGCTCATTTGTTGATCTGCTAGTATGATTATGACGACCATAAATTGGACGTAGCGCTCTTAACGTTGAGGCCACTGACTCCGAATTTCGGTAGTAAATTTTAATTTTGCTGTCTCTGTAGCTCTACTTTTGTAGCGTCCCTGTTGAAAAACCCTTTACAAAGAATCCAACTTTTAATTTCGAATTTACATCTGGATTCCTAATGATTTTTTTTGTCACCCTATGAAATGTATGGAATTCGGAAATACGATTAGGATTTACTCGACAACCAGAACCAGTATTTTCCCCTCAGCGTGTGCGTGAATGCGTGCTGTTATTCTGTACAAGCCTTTTGGCGACATTTTTTAGGCGGTCACGTTCTTTTCTGTCTGACTACCGGTCGTCTTCCAGAAACAATATCAGACGGAATAAATAGCTCTGATTTTTTACACCTGCTGGAGGCGAATAGATCGTGTTTTCCAGAAGTCGTGTTTCTTCAAAACACAGGTAAATATTTTTTTTTAGATACAAAACATTAGTATTACTCAAAAAATATAAAAATAATTTATGTATATATCACCCAGGTACTATGGCAATACACCAGCTAATTTCCGCGAAATATATCGGTACGGGTGTAGATGGTGATGCAGTGTCCGTCCGCGCTTTCATTTCCTTTTTTTTTTTCCAAATTCTTGGCATGAGACATTTCCTTTTTTTTCTTGTGCTGGTACTTGCGGATCAAGAAACCCACCCGGCTGAAGTTCCTAGTCGCATTTTTTCATTTTAAATTAATTTTTATTCATTTCTTTTTTAAGCTTACATTCTAGACAAAAACGATTAAATCTAATTTAAAACTAACATTTATCTTATTCTAGCTTACTGGCTCCAAGCGAGCGCTCTAAACTTATCAATATCCTTAAAATTATTGCCTTTCGGCCTTAAATTTATCTATTTCTATGATTTGTTTTGTTTTTTAATTTTCAAGAAACTTTAGAAAACTTGAACTCTTTATTATTTGCTTTACTTAAAACTACTTAAGACTACCTAAGCTACTTAACCTAAATTACCTATTTTTTTTTGACATTTTAAATTCATTAAGTTCCTAGTCGCGCGTAGGCAAGCATGCCAAGTACAGATCCATAGAGTAGGACCAGAAGGATGCAGCGCACAACAAAGAAATGGCGCCCAACTTGTAGGAATTCAAGAGATTCCATCATAAATGGATCTCTCTTATGCAGGCTTAATGCCTTGCAGTTCAGTTGTATGATTTTCCGCAGTAAGTCCTGGTAATTGAATTATAGTGTTTGATCCGCGTAGCGACTGTTTGAATTTGTTCAAACATAACAAAACTCGAACGATATCTTAAAACACTGCACAAACCCCAAACCCTTATTTTCTTCTCTTTTTATTTAAACCCTTACTTTCTTAGTATAGGTCAGCCAGTTTAATTTGGTGACTTTTTGGAGATTTGATTATTGGAAGTTAGTGAAAAATTTATTTTAAAAATATAATTTGTTTCAATTTAATATGGAAGGAAATAAAAGGCCAAATACTCGTTATAGAGGTAGGGGAAATTTTTCCTCGAATTCAAACAGACATTCCGCTAGTTCTGTAAATCGTTCTCCGATTTCGGGACAGATCGAGTCTAGACCAGTCATTAGGCGTACTTCGGTTGCACCCGTCATTAATCGCAACGCTCCTGGGGTCAGTAATGTAAATGCATTACCCGCCAATGAGAATAATTCCAACCGTGAGCAGTCTGCCAACGAAGAACAAAATGTTCAGTTAGATCCTCCTGATGTAGCTATACAACCAGATGGAAATAGTAGTTCAAGTACTAGCAGTAATAACGCCAATGGTAACAACACAGAAGCTTTATCTTCTGCGCCAGTCTATAGAGGAGATATTGAATCATTATCACTAGCTTCTCAACGCATTATAGAGGCTAACCAGCAAGTTTTTATAACCGAGCTGAGAGGCATAAGGAATACGTTAGTTGGAAAGTTAGATATATTAGACGCGAATATGCCAAATTTGAGGCAACGGGAAGGGCGTGATAATATTCAAGGTCCTTCGAATGCTAGGGTGGAATTCGAACAGTTCCTAAATAATGCCTCATTCTAAACACATAATCAGTTTGTGCCACCGCCACAACAACAACAACAAGCAAGCAACTTTCCACAGTCCTCTGATTCATCAACAAGTTCACTTTGTAAAATAGATAAGTGGCTAATATCTTACGATGGCTCAGACAATGTTCACGATTTCCTATTTAAGGTTAAAAAATTTAAGGAACGTGCCCAGTGTAGCTGGGGTCATGTTTTAGCGAACTTTCATGTCCTGCTTAAAGGCAAAGGCCAATCTTGGTTTTGGTTTTTCTTGAAGCAAACCCTGGTGCAACGTACGATAATCTGAAAAATTCCCTAATTAAAGAGTTTAGCAAGCTTGAACATGACCATGAATAGATTTTGAGAATTTTATCACGTCGTCAAAACCACAAAGAACATTTTGATGATTATTATGCTCGAATGCTCGTTTTAGAGAACCCTTAAGTGATGTGAAGATGATAGAGTTGATTAAGAAAAAATCGAAGGAGAACTTATGTCCTCTCCCATTTCCATATCAGGTCAACAGCTTAGACCATTTACGCGATGTCGCGAGGCAAGCTGAGATTTTCCTTAGTCATCAAGTGGGTCAGCGATATTCAGGTTATAGAAGAGCTGTGAATGAAATTGAAGGAACAGTTTTCGGTGAGGCTGAGCAATGCAATGAATGTGCAGAAGTTGTTTCTTATTCAGCTAAAATTGAACACGCAAGATATCCAAATGATTCCTCCAAGTTTACTTGTTGGAATTGTGATCGAATTGGTCACTCGTTCTATGAATGTCAAGCGGAGTCAAGAAGGCTTTCCTGTTACCGATGTGGGGAAAAAATGTGACGATACCTAATTGTCCCAAAAATCATCGATCGGTAAACAGGAATGTGAGCGAGACGGCAGCCGGGACCAATAGAACCCTCTCAAATATCTTCAGATAGTCATAGACCGTCTGAAGATACAAAAGTAAATTTTCCTGACTTGTCCCCTCGAAATGAAGTACCACCAAACAGGAAAGTAACTCTAATGAAACGATCAACTCAAGGCGAAGATATAGCTGTGCAAACAGACAATTATGCTCAACTGTCTTTTCACGAGAGAGTTGAACGTTATCAAAATACAAGAAAGAGAATTTTTGGTGTTTCAAACGATAATAAAGTTTCAAATTCAATATTGAAGTACAGGAATCGGTACGCAAATCGGAAGACACGTAGAAAAGTTTAAGAGTTGGCCTTCATTGCTGACTCTAGTGACATGAGACCATATTTAAATGTTACGCTTGGAAGTGAGAAAGTCTACAATTTCGAGAAAGGAATTCTTTTTCGACTAAGCCCTTGAAATTAAGCGTAAGCACCGCTTATGGATCGAAGCAATCTACTCATGGCTTTTGTCAAATTCCAGTGCATAGCAACAACGCGTATACTTAGGTTTTAATTTCTGGAACAGTTTCAATATAATTCCGAAAATATTACCTGAGATTTCTGCACTTGAAACAATATCACCGGACGTTAACATTCATGAATTATCTCCTATTCAAAAGTATACTTTGGATAAAACAGTTGAACTCTTTCTCTCATGTTCAAAGTTAGGTCGTGGAAAAACGAACATGGAAGAACACCTTATTGATACAGGTGAGGCTGCTCCCATTAAAACGAAGCATTTTCCACTTTCGCCTCCACGTCAAGCAGAAGCATACAATGAGCTTGATCGAATGCTTTCTCTTAGAATAATAGTCGAAAGTAATAGCCCGTGGAGTTCTCCCATTTTCTTAGTTCCAAAACCCGGAAAAGTTAGGCTTTGCATAGACTTTCGCAAGGTTAATAGCGTCACAAAAAAGGACGCTTTTCATTGCCTCACATTGGTGGATTGCTAAGTAGGCTCAAAGACACACACTTCATCAGCGGAATTGATTTGAAAGATGCGTACTTGCAAATTCCGCTACAAGTAAAGTCCAGAGAAAAGACGGCATTTGCAGTACCGGGAAGGCCACTGTATGAATTCACAGTTATGCCTTTCGGGCTATGCAACGCCCCACAGAGAATGAGTCGTCTCATAGATCGCGTCATTCCGTCGCGATTCCGTGAGAACGTCTTTCTCTACTTGGATGATCTACTGGTGTGTTCGGCGACGTTTGAGGAGCATATGGCACTTTTGACCAAAATTGCGAAGTGACTACATGAAGCCAAACTGACTATATATGTAGAGACAAGTAAATTTTGCCAACGCGAGATTAAGTATTTGGGGTACATTGTCGCCCAAGGTTGTCTGAAATCCGATCCTGCTAAGCTGGAAACGATAGCCGAATTTCTACATCCGAAAAGTGTACGGTAGATTCGTAGGTTTATCGGCATGACAGGCTGGTACCGACAATTTATCCCAAATTTCGCGGATCTTGCAGCACCTCTAACGGACTGCCTTCGAAAGTCTAGAGTGTTCAGTCTGACTTCTGAAGCAACATGTGCTTTCCAAAAGTTAAAGGATGCTTTAACGTCAGCACCGGTGCTAGCACAGCCGAACCCTTTGTCGTTCAGTGCGACGCATCAAGGTCTGGAGTTGGTGAGGTGTTATATCAAGTGGATGAAGGTGGTCGCGAACGTCCCATTGCATACGTTTCTCAAAAATTAAATAACGCCCAGAAGAACTATACTGTTTCGGAACAGGAGTGCTTAGCAGCTATTGTGTCTGTATATAAATTCAGGCATTATATTGAGGGACTTCCCTTCAAAATAGTCACTGACTACTCAAGTCTTCAGTGGCTGATGACACAAAAGGACCTGACTGGCCGGTTAGCAAGATGGTGCTTGAAACTTCAATCCTTAATTTCACTGTTGAAAATCGGAAGGGAAGTCAAAATACCGCACCTGATGCACTTTCCAGAATGGATATGTGTGAGCTAGTGGCATTAAATAGACCTACTGAAATCGATCTAAAATCTCCACATTTTTCATCCAAGCGTTATGAAAAGCTCAAAAACCACGAGGTGCAACGGAGTTAGTTCCAACAACACCTCTATAGCTGCGGTTGGACAAGTTCTCATGGCTCCTGTAATACAGAGGCATGCCAGTCTTTGCACTTTATTTAGTGTCTTCCTTGTGGTGGATAGACTGGTTCTTTTTGCCCATGCAATCGCTCCATATGTGATCATTGGTCTCACAATAGCGATACACATCCATCTGAGGATGGTCGGGCTACATCCCCAGGATTTGCCAGCTAAGCTCCTGCAAATCATTAAGGCCCGCGTTGCTTTCCTGGTTATCTCTTCTGTGTGTTTTTTCCAGACGAGTTTGCTGTCCAGGTTTAGTCCCAGATATTTAACTTCATTGACCGATGTCAGTGTTGTACCCGATAACCTTATCGGCCTCAGTCGTTCAAGTTTTCTTTTCCTCGTGAATGGTACTATTTTTGTATTTGCCGGATTTAGGCTAAGCCCAGCCGTTACGCACCAATCTCGAGTTATTTCGAGCCCCTTTTGTATAATGTCACGTAGGGTTCCCTCGAAATTACCCCTGGCAATAATTACTATGTCATCAACATATGCTTGACATTTAATGCCCTGATTCGTCAATTTCTCAAGTAACTCGTCCACTACAAGACTCCACATTAGGGGGGATAAAACTCCTCCTTGCGGACAGCCTCTTGCTGTGTTAACCTTGATAATACCTTGTGATGTGTGAGTCTCTGCTGATCTTGTGCTCAGGAGTTCGTACATCCACCTCGATACTGTGTTATTCACTCCTTTTCTATCAAGAGCTCGTATAGTTGCATCATGCGATGTGTTATCGAATGCTCCCTCGATGTCCAAGAAGGAACAAAGAAGGTTTGTTACGGATGTGGAAATTGCATCTGGATTCCTAATGATTTTTCTTGTAACCCTATAAAATGTATGGTATTCGGAAATACGATTCGGAATTACTTCACAACCGGAACCAGTATTTTCCCATCAGCGTGTGCGTGAATGCGTGCTGCTATTCTGTACAAGCCTTCCTGGCGACATTTTTTAAGCGGTCACGTCTTTTCTGTCTGACTACCGGTCGTGAAACATCTCTGCGAAAAATAGATTTCCCACTCAAAGGACGTAAATGTCGAAGGAAACAGAAAAACTCCTTTTTTCTTGCAGCAATATTGCATGCCCCTCAAAGCAGAGCTTAGGTATCGTCCTCCCAGAAACAAATCAGACGGGAATAAATAGTTCTGATTTGCTATACCTGTGGGAGGCGAATAGATCGTGTTTCCCAGAAGTCGTGTTTCTTCGAAACACAGGCAAATCTTTTTTTTACAGACAGCACATTAGCATTACTCAAAAAACAAATTTATGCAGGTACTCTGGCAATACACCAGCTAATCGCCGCGAACTATATAGGTAGGGGTGTAGATTGTGATGCAGTGTCCGTTCGAGGTTTCATTTTTTTTTTTCGCAAATTTTTGGCATGAGACTGGTACTTGCGGATCCAGAAACGCACCCGGCCTACGTTCCTAGCCGTGCGTAGGCAAGCATGACAAGTATACATCGGTAGAGTAGGACCAGAAGGATACAGCGCACAACAGGGGATAGCAGTACAACGAAAGTTAGAATCGTTTTCGATGCGTCTGCCTTACCAATAATCAAATTTAGTCTGGCAGTCGTAACGTAAAGTCTATACACTTTCTAAAACACATGTACCAATAAACAAATTTAGTTGTGAGATTAGCGTTAGCTGTAGGGTTAAATATTAATGGTCAGAAAGCCATGTTTATGTCTTACACTAACCCAGATTATTATCATAAACTAAGTACTATATAGACCGCCAGCTCCCGATTCCCCTCGAAAATTTTGAAAAGAAAATTCTCTCTTAAATTTCGTATGCGTGAATACGTGTGAAGCAGCAAAAAAAAAAGAATTCTGAATGGAGGGGGTATAAACAAATAATGACACTGAGCAGTCATATTGGTATTTCTACCTTTTTGTAGAAATGTTGATCTCCGAAAAACCTTCCGCGCAAAACGAAAATAAAGCATCGAAATTGTAGAAATATTAGGAACCTGACGAAAAACCTTCGAACTACATTGCAACACACTAAATGACCAAGAAATAATCATTATAATGTTAACAAACTGCGATTTTTATACTGAAGGTTAATTTAATGTGAATTTCTTTTCGAAAAATACTAATAAATACAAATCGAGGGAATTTTAGTTCGGTGAAAAGGGAAAAATGCCCACGCTTCGTGGGAAAAATAAAGAGACAGTGCTAAGCAAAGTGACTGACAGTAGGGTAGTTGGTAAGTTTCTATCAGCTGATGGATGCGTTCCAACAGTTTAAATTTGTTGTTTTATTTCACCACGAAAACATTTATTTTACAAAATGGTTAATAACTAATGTAATCAACGTATCAATAAAGAAATAAACTGAGAAATATTCATTCGCTGGAATAAAATAATACATTTTTGTACCCACAGTAATTCTTTTGATTTCGTTTGTTTTTTTTGGCGAAAAATTATTTAGCCGGCGAATGTCGACAGAAAAAAGGCAACGAATTCAAATTGAAGAATTTATTAGGAATATTCAAATTTAAAGTTCGTTATGGTTCAGGGCAGAGATATGAACATTTCTGAGTGGGTAACAGTTTCGAGTTTTGAGTTAAAATTTTTTCATGAATTTTCCAGAAAACAAAAAGGGAAAAAAAATTATTACAAAATTTCAACAATTTAATAATGAAAAAAATTTCAAACTAGCGTAATAATTAATGAAAACACTTGAGTCAGCCGAGAACAGCCATGAATAATGTTTATTTAGAAAATAAACATCCTATGTCCTATCCATTGGGCTGTTGGTTTTCATACTATTTTGGTGCAGATTTCTTTTCGAAATGTTACCTTCAAAACGATATACAACTTTCATAGGACATGACAAACAAATTTTTAGAAAAAATGACTTTGGCTGACGAAAACAAATTCTTTCAACTTTTTAAAATTATTTTTTTTCTAAATTTTCATTGAACTTTCATAACAAAAATGTCTTATTAATAAAATCAACGAAAACGAATTTATTTTCTTTATACTGTACGGGAATAAAATGTATAGGTATACTTTCGGTAAAATTCCAAATAATTATTTGTAGATACTGATTTTATTTTATTTTTGCCGATGATCCCTATAGTTCATCGGTTTCCATTGTTTACAACCACAATGTAAACATCCTGTACTGTATGGATGATCTAGATAAAATAAAATAAGTCCTTGTTATATTCGTTTTAATGAAATATAAATTGTAACTAAATTCACCACACCATACACACCGTTTTCTAGACACATCCCCATAACGGCCAATTATTTGAATTATTTGAATTTTTTCCAATGTCACCACAGAATGAGTTGTCAGTCATCTGTCAGGTTGCTATGTGCAATTGTAGGCAAACTCTCTTAAGTTGGAAGAGCTGACGATCTATTTAATACTTGGTTTATGATAAAAACGTCACTTGCTCTTTTTTGTATTAATTTTCGTGCAACTTGAATATGTGTAGCCTTCGACACTCTTTTAAGCCCTTTCCATTCACTGGTTAAATTTTATAAGACATTCGAAATTTCCGCCCCGATTGATTTCTAAATATTTGTACATAAATAATTTACAAAAATAGATTCACCCGATGCAATGCATTTCTTTGCTGTAGAAAAAATTCACAAAAATGTAAACAACCTCCACCAGTTGTCAAACTCAAATGCACTTGGATTGGTAAATCTGAAGCAAATAATAAATATGAGAAAATAGCTAGATTCACAAAAGTGCTATGAAATCTGAAAAAGATTGCTTTTTTTGTACCAAACGAACATAAAAAATGCTCTGAGCTCTGAGGGCAAAAACCCATTTGTTTACATTGTTGTTTTTGTAATTTCAACCCCCGGCTATGAATACGTGTGATCAACAAAAAAGCAAGTTGCTAATGGCCGACCGCGAATCATCTTGCTTTTATGCTTGTTTAGTTTTTGTGGAGGTTTCGATTAAAATGGAAAAAAATTGTGAAATAGAGATTCCCGAATTCTTGTATTAAAGTCCATGTCATGAACTCACATATCCTAGAGTAGAAAAAAACAAGTGTGTTTGACTTCATGAATTTTTCTGGAAAACAGCTTGTAGGCAGTCGCCTTTCCACTGGAAAGTTATGTATCTCTGTATTCAATTATCTTTGTCGAATACCACATTAAAATTCTCCACTTTCAAGTTTTATCGCATTTGTTTGCGCTAATTCGTAGTATGCGGATGGTGCGAAATGAAATTTTCCGGTGTTATCCAAATGGACAGCGAAAATTCTGCGAAAAGGCAGCGGAAAATAATTTGCGGAAAGTTCCATCAGCTGCTGCACAAATAGCAGTGTTGCCATAACCGGCTATTTATCTCCGATATAGGTACTCGAACTTTTCGCTGGCTCCTTAAAATTGTCATTTGGGAATTATCCTAATTTGGACTATTTACTTAAAGGTTTGGTGATATTAAGGCTCCTTATAAATAAAAAAAAATACATACTTCTGTTGTCGAATCTTGGCGAAGAGGAGATAAATAAAACGCTGGATACTCCCTTTTCCAGTATTGTTTTATTTCCTGTAGGAAATAAATGGAATTATAATTTGCTTAAAACTTTCGCTTTTGTGCGTCCTTTCGCACAAATCTATTTCTCACTAAAGGACTCTGAAATCGGCGAGAGGACGCACTTACAATAAGGCTGGAAACATAATTTTATACACAGTAACATCCCCACCTCCGTCGTCAACTTGGATCGGTGTCACTGGTTGATACCACTTAGTGCGCCGGCATATATCAGGTAGGTATTCCGCAATCCACTTCTTCCGAAATCTGTATTGTATGTGCTACACCTTTCGCCATTGCTTTCTCGTAACCAACAGGTCTTCTTCGTGTGGATGAGGAGTCTGCTCCGAGTTACATGTACCTATGAGAAAGTGAAAAAAAACTATTTAATAATAGACGAGCAGTCAGGTTTTAGAAAATCTCACTCATGTGAAAGTGCAATAAATCTAGTTGTAACTGAATGGAAAGAACAAATAGCCCAGAAGAAACGTGTGTACTGTGTATTCCTTGACCTTAAAAGAGCATTTGAGGCTATAGATAGAAAGTTACTGCTGAATAAATTAGAAAAATATGGTGTTAAAAACGGAGAATTGTCGTGGTTTAAATCATACTTGAATGATCGAACACAGAGAGTTAAAGTGGATGGTGAGCTATCCGAAGCAAAGGAGGTACCAGTGGGAGTTCCCCAAGGTTCTGTTTTGGGAACATTGTTATTTATTATATATATATATGATATTAAAAAAGTGGTGAAGAATAGAAAATTTGCTCTATTTGCTGATGATGCAGTGATTTACGCGACGGGAATGAACTTTTCCGAGTGCCACTATAAAATTGTGGAAGATTCAAAAACAGTCGATAAGTGGTTAAAACAAAATAGACTTAAACTAAATGTTAAGAAGACTCAAAGGATGATAATGAACGAGAGAGGACGTAAGAATGCAGATTGAAGGTGAAACTATCGAAAAAGATAAAGAAATAAAGTAAGCAGGAATAATTATTGAAAACACTATAGGCTTTACGAACCATATTGACTATATATGTAAAAAGATGTCTAAGAAAGTAGGTTTCTTAAAAATAATACGATGTGTTACTTCAACCTTAAGTACAATAAATATATATAACGTAATTGTAAAACTGCTAAATGTGTTAAATGTATGTTCGCAAAATTCGTTAATTTATAAAGGCTTTAAATTATTTAACGAGCTTCCGAGTGACACAAAGAGCGAAACAAACTTGTTAAATTTCAAAAAACAATGTATCGATTTCGTTAAGATTAAGTACTAAATGAATATTGTAAACGTGTAATGTTTGAATTTCAATAGCTCAGAAGGAGCTAGTAATAAATGCTACTACTACTACTATTAGGGGTTAAGGGTTCATCAATGGGCGTATCTTATGGAATGTGGGTTAGTGGTCTCGAATTAACTAGGTTTTCGGCTTCACACAAGAAGCTGTAAAGGCGCTTGAAGGCGCTCGTTATAGAGCGCATATCCCATTGCCCTTTTAACGCTCCGTACCAAGCGCTCCCAACACCCATTCGACTTTCCGATTAGCTAGAGCATCCGCGATATTTTTTTGGTCGAAATCCTTAAGCTCCCTTTTTTGTTCCCTATCAGCTCCGATGAAATTTGAGCCGTTGTCGGAGCGTATGCGTATAGGTGTGCCCCGGCGGCTTATGAAGTTCCTTATACATAGCAGGCAGGTGCCATTGGAAAGGTCTCTTGCGAATCCTAGGTGTATCGCCCAAGTAGTCAGACAGGTAAAAAGGGCAAACCATCGCTTTTCACTGTTGCCACCGTTGACGATAAAAAATGGGCCCATGTAGTATGCGAACGGTATGACAAAGAGTGTTAATCTGTCTTCTGGTAGCTGGCCCATCATTGGAATACACGGTTCAGCTCTTCTTAATTTACAGATTTGGCAATTCTTCGCTGTTTACTGTGCTTTCCTACTCTTCCCCCCGAGCATAGAGTTTCGTACTCCTCCTCTAAAACCGCCTTCTGAAGGCTGCGGCATACCGCCAGCTCCGCATTCTCAAGTTCAGATGCCTTCAACCAGTCGTGATCTCTGTCGTAGGGCGCTTTTCAGCTTATCAAAGGAGGAGAACCTTTTGAATTCGTCGCTAGTCGAGTTAATTAGAAGAATCGTGAACCTTGCCCGTAGCTCTTCATCGGTTGTTGTGCTAGGGATGCCGGACGGCCACTCTGACTCTTTACCTTCCAGAAACTCTGGTCCGCTTACCCAGGTCGACTCACGTTTGCGTCCACTAAGCGAGTACCAAAGTCTGCTGGGTTCATTGTGCTCGGAACCCATCTCCAGTCTCTGGCATCGCTGCTTTCTAGAATTTCATTTATACGATGTGCTACTTAGGGCTTGTAGCGTCGATGATCCGAGTTTATCCACGAAAGTACGGTGCGTGAATCACTCCACACAATAACTTTCATTGGTTCGACGTTATGCTTTTGCAGGATAAGCTGTTGAAGTCGTGTAGCGAGCACCGCCGATTGCAGCTCCAAACGCGGGATGGATGTCAGTTTGAGGGGAGCGCATTTTGTGTTTCCCATCACGAATGCCAATTTTATTCTGAGCTTCTTTTCGGAAATTCTCCAGTATCCTACAGCGGCATACGTTCATGACGTATTCGCCAATAGGCTTGCTCTTCTCTTCTCTCCACAAGAATCGCTGCGCATCTTGATCTTCGCGTAAAATTCTGATTTGGTGGAACATTTCCACTATATCTGCGCAAACTCCCACCGGGTTCTGCCTAAACTTCATTAGGACTGTAACCAAATCCGTATTCTGATCTGGACCACTGAGGAGGGCTGAGTTTAGGGAGATATTGTTCGATGCGGCCGCTGCATCGAAGACTAACCTCAGTTTCCCTGGTTTATTGGGGTTGCATGTGCCAAAATGAGGTAGGTACCATGTACGTGGACCCTTTGTCGAAGCTTCCTCTACACTCAACTTCCTTGAGTACCCTTTCCTTTCGTAGTCCGACATAATACTACAGTATTCCCTGTGGTAGTCGCCGTCGCGACGAAACTTATTTTCGAGAGTTAAAAATCTCTTTTCTGCTAGCGCTCGACTTGGTGGTAAAACCGTATTAGGCTCCCTCCATACCAGACCGGTTTCGAAGCGTTCGCCTTTCTGTGAGGTGGTTCGCTCCAACATCATCCTTGTACGAGTATCCATTGACTACTCGATATGGTTCCCATCTCGAACACCGAGATTTTCATTAGTGACGTAGTGGTTGACAATCCTTTCTAAGTTATTCATCGACGTTTTGTTCGCCTGCGTGAAGAATGCATGCTGGTTCTGTATATGCCCATGATTTTTATCAGCACCATAAACGACCCAACCCAGCTTGGTTAAGACGACCGCTGGCCCTTTCCAACCGTCGGCAGCGACCCTTCGTGCTACCCCAAGGTGAGCATTGTCTAGCCCGATCAGTAGTCCTGGATTTGCTTGATTATAATTCTGGATAGGAAGATGCTTTCTGTGTCGGTACTTCAGATGTAGCTCCTCAATGTTGAAACATTCTGAGATCTTTTACAGTTCTAACGTTTTTAAGAGAAAATTGTTTGCTATGTGAGCCTACCCCAGAAAACTGCATGTTAGCACGATTCAATGGCTCTGTCGTGCTCGTGTTCCCAAACCATAGTAGTGTTAAGTTTTCTTTACAGCTAGGGCTGCTTTACTAAACTGTCGTTTATTAATGTAACTGACGAACCCTCGTCAAAAAATGCGAAGCACCTAACCTCCTTTCCTGTGCCGTACAGCTTCACGGGCAACATTTTAAATAAAAGTTTTCTAAATGAAAACTCCTCGACGGTATTCGTAAACACTTGCTGTCGAGCCCCGTATGAATTTTCCCGTTCCTCGTAGGTGTCGTCCGAAGTTGAGTTTGGTTTGTGTAGAAGGTAGTGTATCTTCTTCGCACAATCCCTCACGTCACACTGATGGTGTTGCCTACACACTGTACTCCGGTGACCAACTAGCAAACAATTGAAGCACAGGCGATGCTATCGTTGACGGATACCCACATCTAAAAACTTTCTGCACGTGGATATGTTATGCGACCGTTGGCACGTTTTACACCTATCACCTTGCTGTGCGCTACTCGCAACTGTAGTATCAGACTCGTTTACATAAAAGAATCTTCCTCGAGTGCCAGCCCTTGCATTCACCTGACGAGTCTCCTCACTTTGAATTACACATGCAACATTAGCCATTTTTGCTAGGTTCTGTAACCAGTCGCTGAAGTGTCGCACAATGGGTCGAGGTTGGAAATTCACAGCGTGCCGACCCCAATCCATCCTTCTCTCCATCGGCAGCTTAAGGAGTAACTCGTCCATCAATGTTGGGTTACATAAGTAGTGATCACACTGGGCCGCCTCCAAGAAGGAAGATAAATTTTAAACCTTGGTGGCAAATGGCAGTAGCAAGTCGATTCGATGTTCGATCTGATTCATCATCTCCATTAACCGTGCTTCCATTGAAGTTGTCGGTACAGCAAGTACCGGTGCTGGTATCGATGGTGGTGTAGACACTGGTAACTGTTGGAGTCTGGCAACACCATTTGTGGCAACCCATCTGCTGGCTGTCACTTCACTACTCTATTATCATTGTTAATAAATCTGTTGAACTGAACGGTTGTGCCTTTTCACTTCTTCACTCGCGCTCTACTCCTCTTTTTACTAACAAAGGTTATGGGCCCAGGGACCACGTGAAAGGTAAAGGTAAACGTGTTTCGCGAAAATATTAAAATCAATCGTTAGTCAATTGTACGCATAAACACGGGGCTTAATCTAATTATCAATTTCGTTTGTCGATTGAAAGATTAAAGCAGATTATTAAACATGAGTCATAGCGCAATGCAGCTTGAAAAGTTAAACCGCGAAGATTACTCCACATGGGCATTGCAGATGAAAAGCTGTCTCATTACCCAGGATCTGTGGAGCCCCATAACCTCAACTTGTCCAGAAACAGGTGACGAGAGAACACGATGGTTAGCAGTTGATATAAAAGCCTTGGCTACGATTACGTTATGTGTGAAACCTTCTGAGCTGCTACACGTAAAAAAGTGTAATACTGCTAAGGAAGCTTGGACAGCGTTAGCTTCTTTGTACAACGCAGACGGACCAGCTAGAAAGGTGAATCTATTCAAAAAATTGGTTAGATTCAAGCTAAATAGCTCCGAAAAATTCGCTCCCCAAATACATGAATTTTGCTCGGTGGTGGATAATTTGAGTGAAATCGACGTCAAGGTGCCTCAGGATTTGCTATCAATTTTGTTTTTGTGTAGTTTACCGGACGACATGGAAAGTTTTGTCGTTGCAATCGAAAGCAGAGATGATTTACCTAATTTGGAAAAACTTAAAATCAAAGTACTCGAAGAAGAACATCGGCGAGGTGACAAAAACGACACTACCGGCGAAACCGTTTTAGTAATGAACACAAAGAGAAATACAAAAGGCATTAGTAAACAGCAGCATTCACAACAACTGCATTCACGAGAAGAGGATAGACAGCACAGTAAAGTGAAGTGTTATGCATGCGGGAAGAGGGGCCACATTCGATCTGAGTGCAGAAACCGTAAAGAACATTCTTCAGAAGTTGTTCTGAGCGCGGTAAACTTACGGGAAAAAACAAACGGCAAAGTTTGGATATTAGACAGTGGAGCGTCATCACATATGTGTCCATTTAAATCGTTTTTTGACGAGCTGAAGGAGCATTCGCAAAAAATTTACTTGGCGACGGGCGACGAAGTAATCGCGACGGGTATCGGTACTATTAAAATCAAATCGAAGAACGCGGATATAACTTTAAATAATGTGTTGTACATACCGAATTTGAAAGCAAACATTTTATCATTGAGTAAAGTAATTAAAAATGGTAACAAAGTTTACTTTGAAAAAGGAATAACCGAAGTAAAAACTAAAGACAATAAATTAATTTTCGTGGCAAACGAGGACAACGGCGTTTATTATACGCATTTAGAGACAACAAAGAACAACAAAGAGCATTTAATGACAATGGGAGAAGGTGAAATAAACAAGTGGCACCATAGGTTCGGTCATTTAAATTACACTGACTTGTTGAAACTATCAAAAAATGAAATGGTGCGTGGCTTTAATGTATCGGAAAAATTGCCAAAAAACATGAATTGCTATACGTGCGCGGTTTGCAAAATAAGTCGGAAATCATTTCCTAATTACTCAAGTGTAGGTAGCAAATGTTGTATCGGTTTTTCACCGTGCTTCCTTGTTTCCAAGGGAAGAGTGAGAACCGGAGAGAAATAAAAAGTCTTTTTTGTTTTAGCTATTATTGGCCCGCTGTCTTAAGCAGGGCTGCGACCAATAATGTAACTTGTATTTTATTGTTTTGCACAAAAGGTAAGACCCGCTGTCTTAATGCTAGGCTGCGATCTTAAACAATTGGTTGTTGATATTTCTCTGACTTTTCCTTCCAAAACCATGCCCTTTTATACATAATTTTAGTTATGACCCGACTTCTAACTTCCCCCTCCATATACCATACTTTTCCTTAATAGTTCCCATATGTGCGTACCTATTCATTGTTTTGGGTATTGCTTCATTGTTTTCCGTTCCCATTTAAGAAATGCCCAATCGACATCTTGGTGTCAATTGCCTCTGCACTGGTATCAAGTGTCACCCGTTCATAAATCGTAAAACAATTTAAGTGGTTGCGTATCATAATATTCCTCCGATATGCTCTCGTTGCAGTTTTGCCATATGTTGGCGTGCCGCTGAGGAATCGGAGTTGTATTATGTGTGTACCCGTGACACTCGATCCAATTGTGCTTGGGTATGCATTCGGGAAACGAAAACAAAGCGAGTGACCGATTAATAGCCGTGGCTTGGGAATGGTATTAGATACATATGCGGAACATATTACGTATGGTTTGGTTGGAAGATTGAAGATAGGTCATGGTCGGGGTAATGTTGTGTGGATCACAACATCCCACCCCCCTTGGAAAAAGAAAATTCTTACCTGAAGGGTTAGAATTTTCTGTATGCGGGTTGGTTGTGGAAGGAATGTTTACATTGTTTGGCTACGATTGAATTATAAATGATAGATTGTTTAAAACATTAAATATCTTAGAAATTACATGAAGTTTACTTATTTTTTAAAAGGAAAAATTTACTGCTATGTTAATTGATTGTTGAAAAACATTTTTTTTTTGTTGACAATTGGTATTTCAATCATGATAAAATTAAATACATTTTACTAATAATATGTTTTTTGTTTGTTCTTAGATAATATTCTTACAATTGTTATAAAATTACAGTGGTATTCATGTGCAAGAACTAAGTAGGTAATAAGGATAATATGTATACATATATTTTTATTTTAATTATTATTATTATTGTTACACACTTAGCCGTCTATAATACTCAGTCTAAATTCAGGGTTTGGTGTTTGTGTGGGTAATTGAGTTTTCGTCATGTCTTTGTCATCTCTGTATTGTCTAGTATTATTCTTTTGTCGATGTGAAGGTAAATGGTTATATGTTTTTGTTTGAAAATGTCGTATATTGTCCTTCTTATATCGTTTTGGTCGTTGCCGCTAAGTGGCAAGGAAATTGCTATTGAATTTAGCTTCTTGTCTGCGCAATCAGTAGAGATGTCTTGTAGACACTTGGTAACAGTTTGTTGATCAGAGGTACTTCTCAAAGGAATCGGTAATGTGACGATTTTATATTGGCAATGGGGTTTTGTTTGTGAAATAGTCAAGGTTTGTCCTATGTTGGGTTTTACGAAGTTGTCAAATTGTTCTGTTAAGAGTTCTTCGTCAGGGGATTCAATGAGAGGTAGGAGTATTGTTTTAAATGAAACTTTGTTGTTTGAAAATATTGAGTCTGTTTTTTCGATAAGCGTCAAGCTTGAAGTAGGTTGAGGATCTATTGGATTTGGTTCTACCCTATCTGCTCCGTTGGATGTGTTAAGCGCTTGTTGTCGACTTCTTGTAGTTACGAGTATTTTCGTGTTCTCTTCGTTACTTAATCGGACGCGACTGAGGGCGTCAGCGATGACATTACTTTTGCCGGACTTGTGCACAATTTTGAACTCATATTCTTCCATCAAGATACGCCAGCGTAAAAGTCTTGAAGTGGGATTCTTTTGTCCAATTAACCATAATAGATTATTGTGGTCAGTGCAGATTGTAAATTTTCTTCCGAAAATGTACGGTCGAAACTGTTGCAGGGCGTAAGTAATGGCAAGTAACTCCTTTTCAGAAGTTGTATACCTCGTCTCGGCGTCGTTAAGGGTTCGACTAGAGAAAGAAATCGGTTTGTCTTCACCTATCGGACCTTGAGAGAGTACTGCTCCTAAGGCTATATCGCTTGCGTCAGTGGTGACGATAAATTCTTGGCTGAAATCAGGGTAGACGAGAATAGGGGGTTTTATGATTTTTTCTTTTAATTTCCTGAATGACTCATCGCAAAAAGCGTCCCACTTAAAAACAGCGTTTTTCTTTAAAAGTTTGGTTAGGGGTTTGGCCAGATCTGCAAAATTAGGAATAAATTTTCTGTAGTATCCAACGAAACCGAGGAATGACTTGACGTCTTTTGGCTTCTTTGGAATCGGGAATGTTTTTACTGCCTTGATTTTCTCAGGGTCTGGTTTTATTCCTTCTTCAGAAATAACGTGTCCAAGGTAGGTAAGCTCTTTTCGGACGAAATGACACTTGTCGGGTTGTAATTTAAGATGGTGTTCTCGAAGGCGATTGAGAACCTTTATTAGCCGTGAGTTGTGATCGTGAAGGTCGTAACCATAAATGACTATGTCATCTACGTAGACAAAGCATTCGATGCCCTGTAGTCCCATTAATACGTTATTCATCAACCTCTGAAATGTTGCGGGTGCGTTTTTTAATCCGAATGGCATACGATTGTATTCGTAATGCCCGAAAGGAGTACTGAAAGCTGTTTTGTTTTTGTCGTTTTTATCCATTAAGATTTGATGGAAACCTTTGGCCAGGTCAAGTGTACTAAAATACTTTGACTTACCGAGCTGGTCGAGGATGTCGGTTATGTTTGGTAGTGGGTACGCATCTCCAAGGGTCAGCTCGTTCAGTTTTCTGAAGTCTACCACTACTCTCCACCGTTTTGTTCCATCCTTGGCGGACTTTTTAGGAACTAAAAGCAAAGGCGAGTTCCACGGGCTATAGCTTGGTTGTACTATGCCATCCTCCAACATTTCATTAATTTGTTTATGAATTTCCTCCTTCTGACTTTCAGGGAGGCGAAAGGGTCTTGTAAATAGCGGGGGCTTACTGTCTTCAGTTATTACCTTATGTCTTATTGAGTCTGTATGCGTCAGGTGGTCTCCTTCAATATAAAAAAGGTCGTTGTATTCGCGACAAATATTAAGAATAGACCTTTTTTCTTCGGGGTTGCAATGATCTAGTTCGATTAATGTGTTTAGTTTATTTAAACGTTTTCTTACGGGGTTTTTAAATTCTTCTCCTCTGACTATATTGAAGTTATCTATTTCATCCCATTCTAAATTTATTGTGTTTACGTTAATCTTCTGATCTGTTTCCAATGTATTCATCAGAAGTATTTTAATTTTTTCATTGTTAGGTTTGACTACCGTTTCGCCTAGGTAAATTCCTGGGACAATTTGTTTTTTTCTTGTTACTATCTCTGAGGAGGTAACTTGATTAAAAGGAATTTCGACTATCTGTTGACTTCTTTGTTTTAATGTGATTAATGAGTTTTTTGTTTTCCCTTGTTTATTATAGTTTTCTTTAATCTCGGTCTTATGCTCTGCTAAGGATTTTGTCATCTTAGTCGTTTTGTCTGCCGGAGTGTGTGTAACCTCAGTTTTAATTTCTGCCAGGTTTTCGTTTACCTTGGTCTTACTATTAGCTGGGTCTTTAAATTCGATTTCCTCTGATGATACCAGAATTATCTCGTCTAGATTATCCGTCAAATGTCGAAGCCTACTGGAAATTGGTTTGCTCCTGGCTTGCTGTGGGTGCTTTTGTGGAACTACTGAACTGCCGTTTTGAGATGCGGAGTCAGACATCAGTTCCCATGTCGATTCTTTTCTTACCCCAGTGTCTTTATGGCGCATGGTTTTGGTAGAGCAAGAATCGATATGTTTGGACCCATCCATTGCAGGCTGGAGGTTACCGGAAGTTGAGTCAGTGTTTGGTTGCCTTAGGTTGAACCTTTCTGCTCTGTTACCGTGTTTCTCAGCATTACCCGTAGGTAACACCCCGGAAGGTGTAGCTTCTTGAAGTTTTTCTAGGAGGATTAATTGCTTGGTATTTGAGGTTTTCGTTATTTGTCTTGAGATACTTTGAGGAGGAGGATATTCGTTGAATACCTTTCCTAACCCGTATATAATGGCTGTTGAATCATTTACGAAGGGGTTTATTACTAAAAGATTATCGCGATAGTCGATGTGGCATTCATACTTTTTTAAGAAGTCGTTCCCAATAATACCGTCAAAATTTTGTTGCACCTGGTGATCCAGTATATGAAACGGGTGCGATAACATGATCGAGTCTTCTTCCATTTGGAAAAGCAAGGATTCAGTAGTCACGTTGGAACTTGTCACCTTTTCGCCGCTCATAGTAGATATTATCATGTCACTATTTAGTAAGGGCGAATTGGTGGTACCTCGCATGATGCTGATTTCGGCTCCAGTGTCTATGACTAAGTCTCTGTTTTTTCCATCCTTGAAGGGGACTCGTATCATGGACAGATTGTTGTTGGGAATGAGGGAAATTTTTATTGAGAATGTTACTAGTGGTGAACGTCGGCTTGGACTGTCAGTCGGGAGGAATTGCCGTCTACTTCCTCTCGACGAGGGTCGTTTCCCGAATTATTTCCTTGAGAAGGTAGATGCTGTTGCACATGGTGCAAATTTACCTGTCGGCCTTGATTATTCGGTTGGTGATTATTATTTCGATTTCTAGACGGGGGTTGGTAATTATTGTGGTATTGAGCAGTCTGTTGGTTTTGTCTTGCGTGATACAATTTGAGTCGACACTCGCTTTCTGTGTGATAGCGCTTGTCGCAGTAACCACATCTGACAACTTGTAGGTTACATTGCGCTTCACGTTTTACCTGATGTGGGACAAAGTTTGGCAGTCTTGTGTTTCGATAACACGTCGCCGAAGTGTGGCCTACCTTATTGCAGGTTTGGCAGATGGGTCGAGGTGCATTATTCCTCGCCGAAGATGTGGAAGGGTTTGAGTGAAGGTGGTTATGGTCTACACGAAGGGATTGTTCTATGGCGTAGGATATAGCCTCTTTGAGTTGGTTTGTGCTGCGGGCTTTTACCAGTAATTTCAAGTCGGGATTCCTGATTCCATCTTCGAAAGTCTGTAGCGCAAGTCTGTGGTTTTCTAATATGAGAAAATCTTGAACAGCTTTCTCGTTTGAGCTATCGTATGTAGCTGAATCGAGCGCAAGAAGTAGGTGAGATAGCCTATCGCCGTATTCGTTGATAGTTTCTCGCGTATTTTGTTTGGCTGCGAGAAGCTGGTTCTGCGCCGAAGTGCGGGACCTACGTTCTTTGAACTGGGATTCCAGTTCCGTCACCAGGTCTTTCCAAGTAGCTAGGTCCTTGTGTTGTGTAAGCTCGAAGGCGGGACCTTGGAGTCGGGTTTTTACAATACTGAGGAATAGCCGGTGTTGGGCGTCGTCAGTGATGAAACAGAATAGTGTGTTGCCACACGAAATAAATTTAGATAGGTCGTCGGGTCTACCATCGAACATGGGGACGATGCTATAGACATCGTTCAACGAGAGTTTGACGCTCATAGTGGGTGAGTTTTGTGGTGTGGGGTCTTGTCGAGTCGGAAAGTCTGAGAAGGGTAGGGCTTTAAAAAGCTCTAAAGTGTGGACGTTTCGTCGGGTAAAAATGTTGGGGATGTAAAATTGACGGCTGGGTATGAGTGTGTAAAAGAGTGTGTAATAATATAAAAATAATATTTACTTTATGACAATTGTTTCGGCTGATCTCTGCGGTTTGATCTGCTGCGGCTGTTCTGCTGCGGTTTGTTCTGCTGCGGCTGTTCTTCTGTAGTCGCTTTTGGTTCTGCTCACTGCTGCTGATACTGCTTGCTGTTATTGTTACACTTTACACTGTATCTGGTGTAAGCCCCAGAGACGCTATAACTGAACCTTTTTTTTTTTAGTTTGACGGTGTATAGCCCCTGTCACGCATCGAGATTCTTTTAATTCTCGTTTTTTTTTTGGTTGGGTAGTTTGGACCGTTTTTCGTGGATCCCACCGCTGCCACCAATGTTGTATCGGTTTTTCACCGTGCTTCCTTGTTTCCAAGGGAAGAGTGAGAACCGGAGAGAAATAAAAGTCTTTTTTGTTTTAGCTATTATTGGCCCGCTGTCTTAAGCAGGGCTGCGACCAATAATGTAACTTGTATTTTATTGTTTTGCACAAAAGGTAAGACCCGCTGTCTTAATGCTAGGCTGCGATCTTAAACAATTGGTTGTTGATATTTCTCTGACTTTTCCTTCCAAAACCATGCCCTTTTATACATAATTTTAGTTATGACCCGACTTCTAACTTCCCCCTCCATATACCATACTTTTCCTTAATAGTTCCCATATGTGCGTACCTATTCATTGTTTTGGGTATTGCTTCATTGTTTTCCGTTCCCATTTAAGAAATGCCCAATCGACATCTTGGTGTCAATTGCCTCTGCACTGGTATCAAGTGTCACCCGTTCATAAATCGTAAAACAATTTAAGTGGTTGCGTATCATAATATTCCTCCGATATGCTCTCGTTGCAGTTTTGCCATATGTTGGCGTGCCGCTGAGGAATCGGAGTTGTATTATGTGTGTACCCGTGACACTCGATCCAATTGTGCTTGGGTATGCATTCGGGAAACGAAAACAAAGCGAGTGACCGATTAATAGCCGTGGCTTGGGAATGGTATTAGATACATATGCGGAACATATTACGTATGGTTTGGTTGGAAGATTGAAGATAGGTCATGGTCGGGGTAATGTTGTGTGGATCACAACACAAACAACAATTAGAAATCATACATAGTGACATTTGTGGGCCAATGCGGGTGGCGTCACAAGGTGGTGCGAAGTATTTCATTACTTTCATAGATCATTTCTCGCGCTACGTTCATGTTGATTTTTTGAAGAAAAAATCAGATGCCTTTAATGCGTTCAAAACATTTTTAAATCAAGTGGAAAGGCAAACAGGTGAAAAAATAAAAATATTACGGAGTGATAATGGCTCAGAGTACCTGAGCTCGGAATTTAGGAATTATTTAAACGGTAAGGGAATTGTGCATGAAACGACTGTCAGTTACACCCCTCAGCAAAACGGTACAGCGGAGAGGGCCAACAAGACGTTGGTGGAAATGGCTAGGTGCATGCTGGAAATGTCACATCTACCACAGTATTTATGGGCTGAAGCGGTAAATACGGCAACGTACATTCGGAATCGCTCGTGTACTAAAGTACTAAATAATAAAACTCCGTTTGAAATTTGGATCGATAAAAAACCAAGCGTAAGACATTTTAAAACATTCGGTTGTGAAGCGGTAGTGCTCGATAAGCGGAACAAAAAATCTAAGTTCGAGGCTAAAGGAGTCAAAATGGTATTCGTTGGTTACGCATCGAACACAAAAGGCTATAGACTTTTTAACATAAAAGAAAGGAAAATAGTGATTGCAAGAGACATTATATTTTTTGAAGAGAATTTTTATAAAACGGAAAATGTATGCGGAACTGAAACAGAAGAAAGTTTTTATGAGTTTGATATCGATACAAATGTAATTAAAAACAGTGAAAATGAAACATCGAATAAAAAGGAAATCGAAGAAATTGTTGAGAGTGTCAATAGTAGTGAAAACAGTGACAACAGCGAATACGAAGATGTCGAAACGATCGCAAGTCGAGTGTTGGCGCGCAAGAGACTTAATCGGTCGCATTCGAATAAAGTCGGTAAACCTAAAAAAGTGATTGGACTTAAAAAACACTACTTGCACGCGGTAATGGAAAATCCTAATACGGTTAAAGAAGCATGCGATTCGTTAAATAATCGCGAATGGAAAGATGCTATGCAGGCGGAATATAACGCATTAATGAAAAATAACACTTGGGATCTAGTAAGCTGTCCAAAAGGAAATAATATTGTTGGATCGAAATGGGTATTTAACACAAAATATAATGCGGATGGTACCATCTATAGGTATAAGGCGCGTTTGGTGGCGCAAGGGTGCACACAGATTGCCGGAATCGACTATAGTGACACATTTGCCCCGGTCGTAAGAAATTCAACAATACGCCTTATTTTATCGTTGGCTGTGGACTATAAACTGTTGGTGAATCACATCGATGTAGTCTCTGCATACTTGAATGGTGAACTCGAAGAAGAGGTATACATGCGACAACCAGAGGGCTTTGTGGATGAAAACTTTCCGGACGCAGTATGCAAGCTGAATAAATCGCTATATGGGCTGAAACAAGCGGGAAGAAATTGGAACACCAAAGTTAATTCTATTCTGTGCAAAATTGGTTTCAAAAGATGTAAGGTGGACAATTGCGTGTACACTATGATGCGGAATAATGAAATCAACATAATCGTAGTTTATGCCGACGACATTATTTTGGCGTGCTCATCGGAAAAAACAATGCAACATATCGTGGGGGAGCTGCAGTCATACGTAGAAGCCGTGGATAAGGGTCCTCTGAATTACTATTTGGGGATGGAAATTTGTCGGGATGGTCTGCGCGGATATATGACAATACATCAGCATCGATATGTTACAGAGATGCTTAAGAAGTGGCACATGGACGAGTGCAAAGGAGTGTCTACACCGTTTGCAAGCGGCACAGTTTTGGAAACGTGCTCCGATCCAGATTGTAAGGGCTACGAGCTGAAAGACTATCAATCACTCATTGGTAGCTTAACTTATTTGGCTACTATATCGAGACCAGATATAGCGCACACAGTTTCTAAGCTGCCACAGTTCCATGGGCATCCACACAAACATCATTTTTTGGCAGCAAAACGGGTGCTTAGATATCTTAAAGCTAAGCCCCGAGGTACGTTATCTTTTTATCCTAACGACAAAAATCTTGTATGTTTTACAGATGCTGATTGGGCTTCCGATAGTGCGGACCGAAAATCGTACAGTGGTTTTGCTTTGTTTATTGGTACAAACCTGATTGCCTGGGAGTCCAAAAAGCAGAAGGTGGTTTCACTCAGTACAATGGAGGCCGAGTATATCGCTATGTGTTCTGGTGCAAAGGAAGTAGCATTTCATAGAAGTTTGCTGCTTGAAATGGGCTTCAATAAATACACCGAGAATCCAACAACAATTATGTGCGATAACCAAAGTGCGCAGTTTTCCGTGAAGAATCCAACTGTGCATAAGCGAAGTAAACACATAGATATTCGCTATCATTACCTTCGGGACAAATATCTTGAGAACGAAATCGACATCGAATACGTCACTTCAGAGGATAACGTAGCGGATATATTAACGAAGAACTTGACTAAGAATCGGCACGAGTACCTATCAAGCTCGATGAAATTGAAATTTTGAATTGTATAGAATCAAATGAAGTTTTTATGAATCTTGAATTGTATCGAGCCACTTGAATTTTTATTATTGCTTTGAATTGTATAAGGTACTCATTATTGAATGTATATTTATTACATACGACACACAGCAATTGGGTTGAGGCGGAATTTGTTGGAGTCTGGCAACACCATTTGTGGCAACCCATCTGCTGGCTGTCACTTCACTACTCTATTATCATTGTTAATAAATCTGTTGAACTGAACGGTTGTGCCTTTTCACTTCTTCACTCGCGCTCTACTCCTCTTTTTACTAACAGTAACCAGAGATGAATGAATAAAAGAGATGGATATCTTTCGTACTCCTATCCACCCAAAACCCATTTGTTTACATTGTTGTTTTTGTAATTTCAACCCCCGTCTGTGAATACGTGTGATCAACAAAATAGCATGTTGCTAATGGCCGACCGTAGAACAGCTTGTAGGCAGCCGCCCTTCCACTGGAAAGCTATATATCTCTGTATTCCATTATCTTTGCTGGTAACGGTCCTTGTGACGACGCTGTAACGGCTTCATGTTCGCGCATAGTGGCATTTAACTCTTCGGTGCTGTCGCTGCCGCTCTCTATCTCATTTGAGCCTCTGCGTCGCGTACCAACAGGCATATTTGGAGTGGAGATCAACTACGTACATCCTAACCAACAATTTTTCAATTTCCCTATCTACGCATACTTGCGCTTGGAATTCACTAGAGAGGATTCCGAAGTATTCCACTACCAGCGAGGTCCTTAGGATTGCTCCAAGATATGCTCGAACTGGTAGCAGTGTCGTTCGGGCACGTGCTTTTGCTTTAGAAGATTTGCCCCAATCGGAGCAATGGCGGATGAAAATCTCACCAATAGGCGAGATAAAAAGCGAAATAAAAGCTGTTGTCGAAACTTGGCGAAGAGGAGATAAATAAAACGCTGGATACTCCCTTTTCCAGTCACCATATTTTTACATAAATGAAATTATAATTTGCTTAAAACTTACGCTATTGTGCGCAGCGTGACCGTTGTGCGACTAAAGTTGCAATTTGGCACTTTTTTCATCGCATTGCTTTCTAAAATTTAACGATTTTGGCCCTTTTTGAAAATTGTACCATTTTGTTGTTCAAATACTGACATTGCCACACAGTAGTGTCTGTGCTGAACACGTATTCTCGAAATTAGCCTTAATGAAAAATAAACAAACCAATAGGATTAACATTAGTTCCTGTGCATCAATGCTTTCTGCACTAAATTTGATCACACGCTTAGATTTGGAAGATTGGGAGCCAAGTATTGATCTAGTCAATAAGTACAGAAGTACATTAACAAAAAAACCGATTTTACGTTTAATTTATTTTGTTTTTAATGGTATGTTTTATTCGACTGAATTGTTAAGCATTAATAATAAAATATTACCAATCTAATGTCTTGTTTTTTTCTTATGTCAATTTTTGATTTTTAGGTATTACTTAATATTATTAACATTGGCCCTTTTTTTTCCCTGTGGCCCTTTTTCTTGCGACTTTTCAAAATTCTTCAACGGTAACGCTGATTGTGCGTCCTCTCGCCTCGGATGGTTTCGACCAAAGAGGATCTAAACTAGAGGTCCAACTGAGAGCAGAAACGGTACATTTGCCTACAAGCTGCTTTTCCTGCATAGGAATTCCTAAGTATTAGTGTCTGTACAAATCAAAGGAGCGCCATTGCTGTCGCACGCATACTTAGGAAATCCTATGCAGGCAATTAATGTCAATCACTAGACCATTTTGTAAGTGGGGGCGACTGTGTTCAACATTTTTGGTACCCTTTAGTTACACGGTGCTCACATCCCAGTTCAGTTTAAAAGTTCTTATAGTTTATGAAATTGTTGGAAAAAGGAATTAATGATATATTTGTTCACAATTCCAAATACCTTAGTATAATTATAGTTATTTTTTTTTTCAGTATCTAGCAGAAATCTATCTCATGATATTAATCAGAGAAAAATCAACTTAAACGGTTCTTCCACTTTTCTTAAAAGAGATTTTATAACTTCAAGCTTTTATTGCAGGTATACCTTAAAGAAAAAAAAATTGTTGTTCGTTGATTTGAATGCTTTTCATTTCGAAGTCATATTGAAACAAAATAGATATTTTATCAGAATTTGGGGAAAGCGTTTTTTTTATTGTGGGAAAAAAGATATTTTAGTTTTAGCATAGTTTTTAATCTGTAAATGGTACGTAAAATGCATTCTTGCACAATAACGTATTCAAGTATGTTTGTTAAATTCGATATTTTTTTTCCGTTTTCTGTAAATCCCATGGTAAAAAAATTCTGTATACATTTTTAAAAAGTATTGATAGTACAACACACACTTCAATTCAATTCCTTAGGGACTTTCTTGTGTGGTATTTGTTTGGGCTTCTTCGGATTTGCCCTCAGATTTCAGATTTCGTGTGCCTAATTAAACATAAAAACGCTCTTGCTCTTTTTTTTGTGTTGATATTCGTGCGACTTGAATATGTGTAGTCTTCGACACTCTTCTATGCGCTATCCATTCGTATAATTTACGAAAATAGATCCACCCGTAGCAATGCCTTTCTTTAGCCCTTTTTTATTATCAGCCATGATCCATATAGATCATCGAAATACATGCACTTACAACAACAGCACATGATCCTGATATTCATCGAGATCACGAATCATGATCTGAAAATGTATTGTACTAGGTGGCTTGTTTTATTTTTCAATGTTGGTGTGCCTGTAAACGATAGCCATTAGCCAAGCCACACAGTCACGTTGCCAGACTAAAATATTCAACACCCTTCACAACACAAAAAATCAAAAAGTATTTTTTTAACATCGAATACATTTCCCGCCTTCGAGATGATTTTGCTTTTTCATTCCATAAAGGTATGCCCAGACCAGCGAAATATTTAAGTAAATGTTTCATAAACATTTATTAAACAAAAAAAAATGTTTATGAAATGTTTCGCAGTTCGTTAATAATTTGTTTCAGAGGTGTGTTTTTGTTCTTTTAACATAAAATACAAATGTCCAGAAAATCTTGGAACAATAAAAAAATCGAAACTAGCTACCTGCATAAATTTAAATTGTTTTAGACCCTAGTTATTAGGAAACACGTTTCTTTTTTATCACAGAAAAATCTAATTCTAACTTCATTTTGTCCTTCTGGAATTTCGTGCCTAAGCCGCTGTCATTTACTTTGTCTAAGAATTCCAATCTAAGCGGACCAGAGGTGCAAACTGAATTAAGATTTCTATTACAATTTGAACTGATTGTAGGTAAACTCATTTCCTTTTAGAAACAAAACACACCATATAACGGAAGCCGTGTTGTTGTTTTCGAGCCTCTGGTCGTGAATTTCCGACAGTAAAAAGTAATTCATAAACGCTTAATAAATACTTAATCGGCGTATACACCGGCAAAAACAGAAATGTTTGACAAATGTTTATGAAATGTTTCTGAAGCAAATCGAGAACATTTCATAAATGTTTAAAAAAATCATTCGCTCGCATGAATACACCTTAATATGTCAAGAAAACCCGAAATGCAAGCAGCAAAATATTGTTTATTTGTTGCATTTTTTAACACAGAATTTTAAATTACTTTTCTTAAAAACAATATCCAAAAATAAAAATTATTAATTTGATTCATATGGTAACACCCCCCACAAGCAAATGAAATCTCATGTCAATTGTTAATATATTGTGACGTCACGTTGTACAGAAAGTTTGCAATATGGCTGGTGGCAATATGATGTTTGTAATGCTCATACATTACCCCTTGTGTTTTGAAAGCAACTGTTGCCACAACTCGAAAATAAAATTTTTCTATGATCCGTATTGTTTTATTTTCATGATCTGATTCGGATCAGATCACGCTGATAATAAAATACGGCTTTTGCTGCCGAAAAAATTCACGCAAATGTTAACAAACTCCACCAGTTGGCAAACACAAATGCACTTTTATTGGTAAATCTGAAAAAGATTGCTTTTTTTTTTGTACCAAACGAACATAAAAATTGCTCTGAGGGCAAAAAAAGTGCTCTGAAATATCACTTCTTGCACTTGTTTTTGTTAATTAATAATTTAGAGAGGCTTATAAAAATATCAGCGAACATTTCAAAATGCAAAAGCACATTACCTAAAGAAATACGGGATCAGAATATTAACAAAACAATTTATATTCTTACGTTCGATTGAATACACAAAATCTGAAATCGGATCAAATTAAACACCACATTATTATCTTTTTGTTAGGAGTTCAATCATATGTACTCGTTTTTACGAATTTACTTTCCGAGAATAATATTTTTTTTTTTTTTAATATGAATAAAATTTAAATTTTTGCTGTTCCTTAGTAACATGAACACTGTTCTCTCTTATTAAACACAGAATTCCTAATTATATTTTGATTTTACAAATACGGTAATAAAAAACCAAGTTGAAAACATCGACCAAGCGTAATAGAAATTTATGCAATGTTTGCGAATATTTTAAGGAATTCACTTTTGCCCTAGTGAAAACTTGGGCTTAACTTGTATGGTATTAACCTATTTTTGGAACAACTCCCCAAGGTAGCTTCATAAATTTTGTTGTCAAAAATAATTTTCAAGTAAAAACAATAAAAATAACCTGAAATGTGAATGGATGAATATTTTTTGGCGCATAAAATGGATAGAAAACAAGTAAAGCTATCTAAAAAACCATACTCAACAATTATTCCTTTTACATTTATTGTTATAAACTCATTTACAAATTGTTTGTTATTGCAAAAGTTCCACTCGGCGGCCATTCATAACATGTATTCACCGACAGGAGAAAAAAGAGCGCGCGAGAGAGGGCTCTCATTCAAAATTTGCGGTGAAAATCGGGTAGGTGCACGGGAGTTGGCCCTCTAGTTTAGATCAAAGAGGATCTAAACTAGAGGGCCAACTGAGAGCAGAAACGGTACATTTGCCTACAAGCTGCTTTTCCTGCATAGGAATTCCTAAGTATTAGTGCCTGTACAAATCAAAGGAGCGCCATTGCTGCCGCACGCATACTTAGGAAATCCTATGCAGGCAATTAATGTCAATCACGAGGCCATTTTGTAAGTGGGGGCTGTGTTCAACATTTTTGGTACCCTTTAGTTACACGGTGTTCACATCGCAGTTCAGTTTAAAAGTTCTTATAATTTATGAAATTGTTGGAAAAGGGAATTCCTGATATAATTTGTTCACAATGCCAAATACCTACATATAATAAAAGTTTTTTTTTCAGTATCTAGAAGAAATCTATCTCATGATATTAATCAGAGAAAAATCAACTTAAACGGTTCTTCCACTTTTCTTAAAAGAGATTTCGTAACTTCAAGCTTTTATTGCAGGGATACTTTAAAGAAAAAAAAATTGTTGTTCGTCGATTTTAATGCTTTTCATTTCGAAGTCATATTGAAACAAAATAGATATTTTATCAGAGTTTGGGGAAAGCGTTTTTTTTTTTATAGTGGGAAAAAAGATATTTTAGTTTTAGCATAATTTTTAATCTGTAAATGGTACGTAAAATGCATACTTGCACAATAACGTATTCAAGTATGTTCGTTAAATTCGATATTTTTTTTCCGTTTTCTGGTAAATCCCATGATAAAAAAATTCTGTATAGAGTTTTAGAAAGTATTGATAATACAACACACACGTTTGGGCTTCTTCAGATTTGGCCTCAGATTTCAGATTTCGTGTGCCGAATCAAACATATAAACGTTAAATGATATATTAAAACATTCGAAATTTCCGTCCCGATTTATTTCTTAATATTTGCACACATATAATTTACGAAAATAGATCCACCCGATACAATGCCTTTCTTTGCTGTAGAAAAATTTCACGCAAATGTAAGCAAAGTCCACCAGTTGTCAAACTCAAATGCACTTTTATTGGTAAATCTTAAGCAAATCTAAGAAAACATATAAGGGGTATTCACGATTCGATGCAACTGGTCTTGTATCATTGCGAAAATGCGAAAGTGTAACTTTTTTTTGCACTACAACAACAAACTATACAGAATAAAATTTCGCAACACTTTTACACTTTATCTATACCCTGACCCTATTGCAACCGAAAAATACAACAGAGTAGCCTTATGAAGTTGACAGTTCATTTAAATTCTTGATTCCTGTGTATAGCTAACAGAAAAAAATAAAGAGAATGGAAAAAAAATGTAGGCGCCGCAGAAGGGAAAATCCAGTGAAAAAATGGACAGAAATTTTTTTTTCAAAGCAAATGTCAATTGTCCAGCTGGAGCTGTCATTTGTTTCAGTTTTGCTATACATGAGAAAAAGTGCGTTCACGATCCGATAAAATAAAATAAAATTTCGCAATTTTACTAGGCTTTTTACATCGAATCGTGAATACCCCTATAGATTCGCAAAAGTGCTCCGAAATCTTAAATTTTTTTTTTTGTACCAAACGAACATAAAAATTACTCTGATGGCAAAAAAAGTTCTTGCACTTGTTTTTGTTATTTAATAATTTAGAGAGGCTTATAAAAATATCAGCGAACATTTCAAAATGCAAAATCACATTACCTATAGAAATACGGGATCTGAAAATTAACAAAACAATTTAGATTCTTACGTTCGATTGAATACGCAAAATCTGAAATCGCATCAAATTAAACACCACATTATATTATCTTTTTGTTAGGAGTTCAATCATATGTACTCGTTTTTACGAATTTACTTTTCGAGAATAATATTTTTTTTTTTTTTAAATATGAATAAAATTTCAATTTTTGCTGTTCCTTAGTAACATGAACACTGTTCACTCTTATTAAACACAGATCTCCTAATCATATTTTGATTTTGTACAAATACGGTGCTAAAAAACCAAGTTGAAAACACCCACCAAGCGTAATAGAAATGTATGCAATGTTTGCGATTATTTTAAGGAATTCGCTTTTGCCCTAGTGAAAACTTGGGCTTAACTTGCATGGAATTAATCTATTTTTGGAACAACTCCCCAAGGTAGCTTCATGAATTTTGCCGTCAAAAAAATGTTTCATGTAAAAAAATAAAAAAAAACCTGAAATGTGAAAGAATGAACTTTTTTTGGCGCATAAGATGGATAGAGAACAACTTAAGCTATCTAAAAAACCATACTCAAAATTTATTCCATTTACATTTATTGTTATAAATTCATTTACAAATTCTTTGTTATTGGAAAAGTTCCACTCGGCGGCCATTAATAACATGTATTCACAGACAGGAGAAAAATGAGCGCGCGAGAGAGGGCTGTCATTCAAAATTTGCGGGGAAAATCGGGTAGGTGCACGGGAGTTGGCCCTCTAGTTTAGATCCTCTTTGGTTTCGACAAAGTAATTTAAATTCAAAGAAAATGAATGAATGACAGAAAGAACACAAATCTATTTCTCACTAGAGGACTCTAAAATCGGCGAGAGGACGCACTTACAATAAGGCTGGAAACATAATTTTATGCACAGCAGCATAGGCCCCAGTTACATATAGCCATGCATAAAACGAAGCCGTAAACATTTTCTTTGCTTTTTTGACTACTTTAACTTGATGGTTTAACTCAATCTTGGTCTTCAAATGTTGCTTATAATTATAAAGTTAGTTTATCAAAATAAATTAGCAAATTTTCATTAAATTTTCTAGTAAAAAAAATTAATAAATTTTTTCGTAGGAAAAACTTTTTCCGATCAACTTCTCAGTTAATTCCACAATATGACCGCTATGACCGCCTATTTCAAATTAACATCATCACTTATGTGGTATTCGTTTGGGCTTCTTCAGATTTGCCCTCAGATTTCAGATTTCGTGTGCCTAATCGAATATAAAAACGCTCTCGCTCTTTTTTTGTGTTGATATTCGTGCGACTTGAATATGTGAAGTCTTCGACACTTTTCAATGCGCTTTCCATTCACTGGTTAAGTTTTACATTAAAACATTCGAAATTTATTTATATTAAATAATTTACGAAAATAGATTCACCCGATGCAATGTCTTTCTTTGCTGTAGAAATATTTCACTAAAATGTAAACAAACTCCACCACTTGTCAAACTCAAATGCACTTGTATTGGTAAATCTGAGGGCAAATCTGAGAAAATATCTAGATTCGCAAAAGTGCTCTGAAATCTGAAAAAGATTGCTTTTTTTGTACCAAACGAACATAAAAATTGCTCTGAGGGCAAAAAAATTACTCTGAGAGCAAACGAATACCACATTAAACGCGTAAAACCCCCATAAACCTCATAAACTGCAGATATTTACCACCTCGTAAATGAACTGTCAGATTTTGTATGGAGAATAGTTTACGCAGGCCTCATAATTTTCCGCGATCAATTAGGCTCGGAAATCGAGTGCGGAAAGTTACACAAATTTACAAATGTCAAATTGTGACAAGCGTTTCCCGCCTTGTGTGAATTTCTTTTCAATAGTTTAGAGTTGCATCAATGACGGTAAGAATTTGATTAAAAAAATGTTTATTCTATTGCTTTATCGTTATTTGCAGCGATTTAATGTGGTATTCGTTTGGGCTTCTTCAGATTTGCCCTCAGATTTCAGATTTCGTGTGGCTAATCGAACATAAAAACGCTCTTGCTCTTTTTTTGTGTTGATATTCGTGCGACTGTAATATGTGTAGTCTTCGAGACTTTTCTATGCGCTTTCGATTCACTGGTTAAATTTTGTATTAAAACATTCGAAATTTCCGTCCCGATTGATTTCTAAATGTTTATATATATAGTTGGCGCAACAGGTCTGTAGAGACCCAAGGCCTAGCTTCTCACAACCATTCGTTTTGTGTGAGTTTCATTTTTGGAACGAATGGAAGGGATCTACAATTTTATGCCGATTCCAAACGGCTAATTGAGAAGCTCTTAAGACAGTTATACTCTCGGATGTTTGTCAGACGTTCGCGAGAGGCGGCGCAGTGGAAAAAACCCTAAGTTGGAATTTGGGTTTTTTTTTTTGCGGGATTCGAACCTGAGCCCCTCGCTTAGTAGTCCAACACACTAACCACTAAGCCACTGCGCATTTCTAAATGTTTGCACACAAATAATTTACATTTAATTTAAATGTAAACAAACTCCAACACTTGTCAAACTCAAATGCACTTGTATTGGTAAATCTGAGGGCAAATCTGAGAAAATATCTAGATTCGCAAAAGTGCTCTGAAATCTGAAAAAGATTGCTTTTTTTGGTACCAAACGAACATAAAAATTGCTCTGAGGGCAAAAAAAGTGCTCTGAGAGCGCCCAAACGAATACCACATAAGCAATGACATTTCCGAGGTGTGTTCACTTAAAGCATCGCAGAAATGTATGAAATTATGCATAAAATTATGAGATTAAATGAATACCCTTATCGTCTTTCAAAACAATTTAATCAGTGTGCCAATGAATTACAAAAAAAAAATATATGCATTTTTGATCTTCATTTTGAGTTTTGGTATTATTGGAGCCAAAAATTTCCAGTTTGTCTCCATACCTCCTATAAAGCTCCTCCTATAAACCCTGCAGTACAAATGTCAAATTTTCGCAGGCAACTAATGTCAAGGACAATAACCGTGTGCGAAAAGCGAGTGGAGAATCGTACCAAGCACATAAATAATTTACGAAAAAAGACTCTTGCTCTTTTTTGTGTTGATATTCGTGCGACTTGAATATGTGTAGTCTTCGACACTTTTCTATGCGCTTTCCTTTCACTGTTTAAATTTTATATTAAAACATTCGAAATTTCCGACCCGATTGATTTCTAAATATTTGCACATAAATAATTTACGAAAATAGATCCACCCGATGCACTGCCTTTCTTTGCTGTAGAAAAAATTCACGCAAATGTAAACAAACTCCAAAAGATGTCAAACTCAAATGCATTTGTTTTGGTAAATCTGAAGCAAATCTGAGAAAATATCTAGATTCGCAAGTGCTCTGAAATCTGAAAAAGATTGCTTTTTTGTACTAGACGCACATAAAAATTGCTCTGAGGGCAAAAAAAAGTGCTCTGAGAGCGCCCAATCGAGTATCACATTCACATACCGCACGCGTGCGTCAACGCGACATTGCGAATTGGGCATAAATGAGTTCGATTGAATATAGCTCAGCTAAATTTTCAAGAGAATTTTGTATGGGAGCGGAAATTTAGCTCGAGCAGCGTAACTCACGACAATTTTTGTATTTCAGTTACCTACCTTATTGTTTTTTTCAGTGAAATGTTGTTCAGATAAACGGAGTCGACTGTATTTATATTACCTACCATATCGAAGTAGATAACATTTGCTCATTCGCTGTTGAAAGTTGATGGTTTGTTTGGTTCTTTTCCACTCTCCATTCCATTACCATCTGCTTTTTGATTTTTGTTCGTGCGTGCAACATTATAATATATAAATACCTACACATCCATAGAAACATCTTCGTCTTTCTGCCGGCACGGGAAACCACAATAATGTACCAGTAGGTACAATAATTGAATGAATAATAATGAGTATACCTATACAGCATAGCCAAGGAACCAGCTGGAGAATCATTTCAGTGTAGGTTCAGGACGCACGCGCACGCACACTTATCATACTATTGTCATGTACCTGCAGTGTACAGACAGGGTTACCTTTGGGACCCCTTAGGGTCCGATTGAACCTTTCTTCCAAACTGGGACTCCAGGACCCGCCTTTTCCAAAATAGGCCAAATCGGACCCCTTTAGGAAATACAGGACAGTTTTTAACGCCCTTTTTTTAGAATTGGTTATTTAAAAGACGCAAAACAATCTTATTATTCTCTTTTTACACAGCCACCGACTATCGACATAAATCTTGTTTTCATTTTCACATAAGGAGTGTTAAAAAAACAAACAAGATATTTGTTTTGTTACTTGATTTTTTTTAAAATGAATTATAAACATTTAGAATACTGTTTCGATACTGTTGTTTTACTTTAATTTCATACGGGACCCGTTTTGAAAGCCAGGGACACCTTTTCGGACCCTTTCCGAAGGGAACACTACAGGAACAATTTCGATTTCTTACTACCTAGACCTACCTATATTTTTGTCTCAAATTGTAAATAATTGAGTAAGCAAGTATTCCGTAGGTATATAGCAATAGCTATAGCTACTCCCTAGTCCCTACTCCCTACCTACTGCACACACGACCAGTGCTACCGCTTTCAGAAGTGGAAAAAAAGGGCCCGAAACAAAAAGGTGGCCCACACTAAAGACAATAATAATATAGCAACAAATAGAGCAACATAAGCATTTATTTATAAAACAAATGCATTATTCATTACAAACAATTTTTCTTTTCATTATTTTTCTTTTAATAAAGAATAAAATCTTACTTAAACTGAAAAATGTGTCATTTTAATTCTACAAAAGTGCCGCCACCAGGGGCCTTCAGACTCAAAATAAGCCAACGACAACTCTGCTTTGGATTTGTCAGCTGTCAGATAAATATATTCTATGTAATGCCAGCCAAAGCGGCTTGAAAAAACAACTTCACTTCACTACCCAACCCATTGCAGCAGCGATTCACATTTTCATGTTATGGTTGTTGAAGAAAGCATGAAAGCATGACTGCGTATATGAGTATATAGCTCAAATCAACGTTTTGTTAAATTAAAAGTATGACGGGATACTTTCGAAAGTGATTGCTTTAAACGTAAAAAAAAATATGAAAACACGGAAATTTTTTATTAAATACAAGCGGAAGTTTGATTGTGTTAGATAAAGTTTAAAACAAATTTGAGTCTTGACTCTTGACTGATTATATTTGTATCCACTAAACATACACAGTACATAACTTAGAATATGATGGATATCCCCTTGGAGGAAACGAAAGATAAGCTAATAAAGAAGAAGCGCAACCATATTTTAAAAAGGATAAAAAAACATTTTGGAATTGGTTAGTAAATATATTTTGAAATAAAACATTAATTACACAAATGTCTCAGTTTAAAAGTATACAGCTACCTACCTATCTAAATGTATGTGTGAAGCTACTAAAACCAAATGATTATTTTGGAGAAAAAAAAATGAGCGTCTATATTAACAGAAACTTAATTTTACCTTAACTTTGTGTCTATTAATATATGAACATCTGGCTGTGATAATTTATATCCAGCCCTTACAAAGTACATAATTAACTTTGTTAGCATCTCAAAGAGAAAATATTACGCATAGACATTACAGGTAACTTTATTCAGCTGAAAGCCTTAACAATACCTATTTGATTTATCTAATATAAATCCAACAAATTTTTTTACTGGACCAGATTCAATTTGGTTTATGTTTCACTGCATAATATAACTTTTATTATGTATTTCCATACAAGTGCTTGTGTTGTATCGTCCGATTGTTCGGTGATGAAAAGATGAACAGAAACAAAAATATGTCTGAGAAGACCTTCAAAAATTGTGTGGCAGAATTTGCAGTTTTGAAAAGTGCAAACGAGGATAATTTGTGTCCTTGAATATATCTTGTTTATGGAAGTAGGTAGGTTAATGGTTTCTCATATAAAACTATAGGAAAAAACATCTATAATTGTAATTACCTATATGTACGTACATTTAAGTTACCTTTAAATCTTCTGGAAATTGACACTTTTTTTCAAGTAATACCTTTGTTAAATTCTCTCAAAGAAGTTATCTACATAAAGGCTTTTTAATATTTGTGTCTAGAGTTTTAATAAGTAATAACATCACGATGACAAAGAAACGCTCAGCTGCAGCCTAAAGGGTTTGATTAGTGCTTGTTACAAATTTGGTACTTGAAGTTTGTGGTCACATTTGAGGCGAAAATAGTAATCATTCCTTTGACTAAAAAGCTTTAGTCCGGAAGTGTAAACTCAACGTTTTGAAGTTGAAATATTCAAATATACAGATTTATTATTTATTTTTATGCAATTTTCACCCAGACCCTATTGAGGTCCATTGTGATAACACCTATATATTACATGGTATGACATCCAACTAACAAAACCATTCGGATCTGTTGATGAACCTTCTCAGATCTGATAGAGGTATCGTTGTGTGGACGAATGGTGGCCCCCATTTTATATATTCTGGTGAACGGGATAAGTGCGGTTTTGAGAGAGATTAACCGTTATACCGCTGTTCTCCACCACTTTTCTGATAGCGCAGATTCCATGACTTCACTAATGGTGGAAAGATATTATTTTCCTGACACCAGCATCGCCATGGCATCTGCATAGCCGACCACCTTGAATCCCTTGTTGACGTGTGATTTCAGAAGTTTGTTTATTGAAATGTTTCGATTTATTTATTTGAACCACTAAACATTTTAGTCGCAGCTACCTAATCAATTATTGATTGATTGATTTTGTTCTTAAAGGTATAGTCATTTTAACATTATTTTATATTTCTTTCAATATTGATACTTGTTAAGTTGAAATCAATGACATAATTGAATTTGCTAAAATCGTCAGTTTTTTAAGGATCCATAGCTTCCATTAATTCCTTTGATATAAGAAAATTGTATTCCTTATTTTCGTCTGTTTATAATTGATGTTTATAGAACTAAGAATATTGGTGGAGTTGATGTTGCAAGCCAGGACTCAGAACAAAAATTATGAAGGGGCAAAGCGGCCTTGAGGTCCCAACTAAATCACGTTATGCAAAGAGAAGAAATTGCTTGAATGCTTTCAATTCTTGAAATTTGAAATTCCAGATTCGTAGCTTAGACAACAAACACGGCTAAATTATTTCAAAACAGGTTGGACTAGCGAACAGTATAGAATTTTTTGGTTATAAAGGGGACCGGAAATTCCTTTGGAAAACGTTTTGATAAGCCCCAATCGGCTTCTTGCCTGACAATGGACTCCAAATGAAGTTAAGTTGAGCTTCTTGACTGCTATTAATGACTGCTTAACAGCTAATCAATTGAGAATACATTTCCGTGATTAGCTTATTTAAATCACCTTCTATGTCTAGAAACGCTGCCAATGCAAATTCTTTGAGGTATAAGGACTTCTCGATGGTTCTATTGGTCAAAGATCTGCCCTCTTTGTATATTATGCGTATTGTGCACCACATAAGGAGTCATTAACCTCTAGATTGTTCCTTAAGTGACAGTCCAATAGTTTTTAATAGAAAGGAAGAAAGTCTTATTTTCCTGTAATCCTTTACTGTGAAGTGACTGGGTTTCCTAGCTTTCGCTTTCTGGATGAATGTCCAGCCGTATGGAATAATACGGTATTTGGTAATTGTATTGGCAAGCTGATTTCCTCTTTGGGTACAGGTGTAGAGGTAATCCATAGTGGAGGGGGTTTTAGCTAGAATTTTCCGCAATCTAGCCTTCTCTCCTTCTCTCTCCTTCGATATTGGAACAGTTGTTTGCCCAGTTTTCTCGTTTTGCAGCCCTTGCTTTTTTTTTCAAGACGCAGTAACTGGTGCGATATTTCGCACCCATCATTTTAGTTTTTTGTCAGTTTCTCAATTTTCCAAAATAATAAATACTTTTCAATACTCAATAATAAGTGCTGAAGTTGGTGGCATGGAAAACATTGGTCACTTAATAAAATTGAAGAAGGAGAGTTGACAATTTAATAGAAAATATTTTTTCTTTGAAGGAGCTCAGTTTCAGCTCTCTCTCTTCCTGCTTTTCGGTCCGCACTCGGTACCATAAAGCAAAATCTTGCACATTTGTCGGGATCCCTAATTGTGCCATCGCAATATTAGAGCTCCTGACGACGAAGGCTATCATGTGCGGCTTTTTAGTCGATGAAGGTAATGTGTCTTGACTTGAATTCTCGCATTCATCATCCTTTGGGTGCTTGGTACCATACAATGGTGTCACCTGGATCGCGGAGATATCTGCATGTACGGCGTACATTCCAGGTACATGCTCCAATGACGTTTCGGGTCTAGCTATCATTGACGAGTTTTACTATCCGATGGTGGAAGAACCCTTAACCCCGGGGGCCAGCGCTTTGTTTTGACCGTAAATTCGATTTTGGATTAATTGGGGGAGGTGGAGGCAAGTTGCCATATCACTGCAGCCACAAGTGGTCCTGTTGTGTTTACCTCTATCCAGAGCTCGCACAGATATGTCCTCTGCCTTAAAGTAAGGTTTTCCTAGATGGTGTTGACGTAGTCTGACTAGACATTCACAGTGACACAGTATGTGCTGATTCTTCGTCTTCGTTGCATAGTCTGCAAGTGTTACCTTTTATTATTTCCATAGTCATGAGGTGTTTCTTGACTTGACAATGTCAAGTGAGGAACCCTGTGACTATACAAATGTGACTCCTAGTTTTAGGAGTTGTTTTGTTCTTGTGAGGGAGATAATTGGCATGAACATTTTGGCTTGTCTGATACCTTCAGTGCTGGTTCAGTAATGATTGGCCTTGTTTTTCAGACAGGTTTTAATCCAGAATTTAGCAGTGCTAATGGGTAATCCACAGAATCCTCTTGGCATCATGAAGGTCGATGCCGATCCTTTCGTGGCTAGTATGTCTGCTATTTCATTGCCCACGTGTCCACTGTGTCCTGGCACCCAAATGAGATGTACTCTGTTTGTGCTGTCTAGCGATGTGAGTAGTTGTAAGCAATCCCGTACTTGTTTTGATGTTATTTCATAGCTATTAATTGCTAGTAGCGCAGCTTTGCTATCAGATAGAATATATATGTTCTTGTTTGTTATGGATTTTTTTTACATTTTCTCTGAGACGTAGTTCTATTGCAAAGATTTCCGCTTGGAAAACGGTGTTACACTTGTCCATGTATTTGTAGATGAACGTTTTTGTGTTCCTACCGTGATCGTATACTCCAGCTCCAGCTCCTTCACCTGTTTTCGACCCTTCTGTGTAGCATACTTGAGAATCGTTGGCAAATGTGCGTTCATTCTGTTCTCATTTGGTAATGTTACTTTGAAGTTTCGGCTGAAGTTGAATAGACTGTTGTCTGTCATGGTGATTCAAAGTATGTATTTAATTTTTTTTCAGTTGCATAACGATGTCTGGATAGAGTTTTCGGTATTTTCAGATATGAACATGAAGGCGTTTGTCATAGCTTCTTTCTGTATCTGAAGATTGAGGGGTGGAACTTTAGGAGCCTGTCTTGTGTTGACTTCTGTTTCGTTTTTTGCCACCATGCTGGAGCTGCATATGTGACAATTGGTCTTGTTATGTCAGTGTAAAGCCATAACATAATTTTGGGGTTTATACCCCAACTTTTACCAATTTGTGCCAAGTTTTTTGCACCAGTCAGCTAGGTTAAGTGCCCTTTGTAGGAGTTCCGAGATTGTTTCTTCGAAAATTCCTCTGATTAGGATCGCAATGTCATCCGCATATCCTTGGACATAGAATCCATTATTGCTGAGTAAGTTAAGCAGTTCATTCACTACGATGGACCATAGCAGGGGGGATAGAACACTACCCTGAGGCCAACCTTCCGAAGGCGTGAAGGTTATAATGTCACTGCCTAATGTTGCGTTTATGTTTCTACAATTAAGTACATGTAGTATAACTGTAACTACTACTCCTGTGTTGTGGATGCATCTGTATATTTGGGCACGTTCGGTGTTGTCAAAAGCTCCGTCGATGTCAAGGAAGCAGCCTACAGCAATTTCTTTGCTTTTGAGGGAATTTTAGATTCTGATGGTAAGTTCCTGAAGAGCATGCATTGTCGATTTGCCTGGTTGGTAGGCATATTGGTTTTTATGTATTGGTTTCCTGTGTAGTGGACCTTCCCTTATAATTATGTCTATCAATAATTTTTGTTTTAAGGAAGATGGAGGTGAGGCTAATTCGGCGGTAAGATTTCGGAAGATCAGTTGGTCTACGACCTGCTTTCGGAATAAACTTGACCGTTTCCTCTCTGCAAGTTTTCGGTATGTAACCCCATGCATAGCTTACTCTAAAGATATTGATGAGAAGCGGGGTTATTTGTGCGCTGTCTTTTTGGGGGAGTGCTGGAAATATTCCATCTTTACCAGGACCTTTAAATGGATCAAATGAATTGACGGCCCATTTTATATTGTCTTCTTGATAAATTTCTTTGGGTGAGATCTAAGCGAGACTCACATCTTTTTGAGCTACCGTAGTTTGTATGGTGGGCATTCGCATTGCTTCTTCGTCTTCTTCTGCCACAGTTGTCCAGAAGTCCTTGCAGCGGTAGAAAGTCCAGGTCAAAGGAGTCGCGTGTCAGGTAAGTTGAGCATAACTTGTTTTATCTTACCCCCTTCAGTGGATAACTCAACTATTGCCGCTGCCATATCTTTGTTTTTGTGTTCTGGAGTTGGAATAGTTTTTATATTCTGTCTTAACGTGATACAAGCTCTAGGTCTTCGTTCATTTACAAGTAACTCACCTGAGATACCTTTTATTTGGTCCTTCTATATATATTCTGGATCAAGGTTACATCGAGGTGATCCTTATTAAATCTATGGCTTAATACTGCAGAAGCGGCTTTCGCATTCTGTAGATTAATTTGGAAGCACCCTAATCCCATAGTAAAACTATTGTAGGGGTGTTTTGGCAGAAATGTCAATAGAGGACAAGCCTTCTGATGTCTTTCATCTTTGAGGCTCTCCCTTAGACTTTATCATTTGCCTCCTAGCTCCAGATGTGATAGCCTCAGCTGTCTGGTGGTTCTCTTGGGCCTTAATAACCCCAGAATTAGTTCCATTCCTCGAATCAAGCAGTCTGGATGTCTTTAGTTTGGGCCTTAACTTTTTTATGGGTGAGTGGTCTCGATAATCCATTTATTCTTATAATGACCAGTGACAAGTTGAGCAATCCTTTACATCTTTGTTTTACAATGTATTCTTTGTAGACCTAACTAAACTATAAAATACTCAATTTTCCAAAAATTGCCTATAAAATGCAAAGGTTAGGTTAGGTTGAAGTGGCTGTCGGCTAGCGGACACATTGTAAGGTCCCTTGTGATACCACATGAATCTAAAATGCAATTCTTCCTACTCGTTGAACCAATTGGAGCTTCTGATGAAGCGTAGGAGATTCCGAATGTCTTTGTTTTTTAGATCGTTCAGATCATTATAGTAGAACGCTCCCAGATGGAGTTTACGTCTTTGTGAGAGGGCCGGACAAGTACAGAGGAGATGGAGAACAGTTTCTTCTTCCTCCTCGTCAAGACAGATTCTGCAAAAATCGTTTGCAAATACGCCAAGCCTTGTTGCATGCCTGCCTATGAGACAGTGTCCTGTGACGACATCTATTGTAGCACTTATATGCTTCCTATCCAAGGATATCAAGTATCTAGAACATTTTAGATCCAGCTTTGGCCAAATCCGTTTTGTCGCTAGACATGTCGAGCCGGTTGTCCATCTATGATTTGCTCTTTTGATAGCATCCTGCTTTATTATGAGTTTACAAGTAGCGATTTGAATACCTAACGAATCCTTAACTGGAAGTATAGGTAGTGGGGTTCCGCGTTTGGCGAGTTCATCAGCCTTGCAGTTACCTGGGATGTCCCTATGCCCCGGCACCCAACAGAGGTGAATATTGAACTGCTCCGCCATCTCTATGAGAGACGAACGACAGTCTTGGGCTGTTATAGAATTTGTAGAGACTGATTCCAGGCACTTGATAGCAGCTTGACTATCCGAGAATATACGGATATCCTTAGCAGATATCACTTTTTCTTTCAGCCAAGATAAGACTTCTTTTATCGCCATAATTTCCGCCTGAAAAACGCTACAGTGATCAGGAAGACGGAAGGCGAGACTAAGATTTAGTCTGTCGGAGAAGACACCACCACCAACACCATCCTCAGTTTTCGAACCATCCGTGAAGAAGTGGATCGATTCATCACCCAGGAATGCGTCCTCCTCCCAGAATAATCTGGTGGGAATGGAGACCTGGAAGTTTTTATCGAACTTAAGTTCAGGTGTTGTTTAGTCCATGAGTCCCAAGTAATAGGAACGTCGTCTGCATAGGCAATCACATTGTGACCTCCCGCTTCGAGGCATATCAGCAGTTCATTCACCACCAGATTCCAGAGAAGGGGAGATAGGACGCCACCTTGTGGGGTTCCTCTACTGACAGATCTTCTGGAAGACATCTCACCCAGGCTTGAGTTGATAATTCGGCTATTGAGCATCAAATTAATCAGCTCGCCAAGTGATGCATCCACGTTCAGAGCTGACAGTGCACCAGCAATCGCAGATGAGTCGACGTTGTTGAAAGCGCCTTCTATGTCTAGGAATGCAACCATTGTATACTCCTTATGACGAAGGGAATCCTCAATAGAGCGCGTTAGCGTGTGTAGAGCCGTTTCTACAGAGTAGGCATGTTGCGCCGTTGACAGCAATTTTTTGTCAATGCTTTGGCGTAAATGGATTTCAATCAGTCGTTCTAAAGTGTTTTAGGAGAAATGATGAAAGACTTATCGGTCTGAGATCTTTCGGACTTACAAGAGAGCATTTACCTGCTTTGGGTATGAAAACCACTTTAACTTCTCTCCATACCAATGGGATATGTACCAGATCCAAACAGCTTCTTAGGATTATCATTAGAACTGGCAAGATGATATCCGAAGCGTTTTGTAGCTCGGCTGGTATTATGCCGTCTGGTCCCAAGGATTTGAATGGTTTGAATCTATGTAGCGCCCAAAGCACTTTGTCTCTAGTAATCAGACCTTGTAGGTTCATAGATTGCGAATTTGATCTGTTTGGATCCTTGTGGGCAAAAATCTTTGAGCTGCCTGGGAAGTGGGTGTCGAGCAGCAGATGAAGCGATTCTTCGCTAGAAGTCGTCCAAGCGCCATCTGTCTTTTTCAGACAACATGGCATTGTTGGGTTTGTCGAGAGTATCCATGATACTCGCTTGGCTTTCCTTAAATCTTTCTTATATATTTTAAGGGCTACCTTGTAGGAATCCCAGTCGGTCACTTTTCTTGTGTTTTGGCACGATTGAAAAGTTTTCTGCATTTTGTCTTACTCTTGGTAGAATAAGAGGACACGAGGAGGACATCGCATTATTTAATGCCAACGTAAGATTTTTGACTTTAAGATCAAGCTCATTGGCATTATAGGGGGGACTTAAAAGCTCTGAGCTAATTGATTTTTTCAGAGTATCCCTATATTTGAGCCATTTTGTTTTCCTAGGATTTCTGAACGGAAGTTGGCAAGGAGGGTCATCGGCTAGGTTAAATTGAATATACCGATGATCTGAAAAGGAGTGCTCAGCTGATACTTTCCAATTGGTAATCAACTGACTAGCAGTATCGGAGACAAGAGTTATGTCTAAAACTTCCTGTCGGTTTCTTGTTATAAAAGTAGGTTCATTACCTACATTGCATACGATAAGGTTTGTTGTCAAAATGTAATCAAAAAGTAACTCACCTCTATCATTAATGTCCGTACTTCCCCATACCGAGTGGTGAGCATTAGCATCACAACCGATTATGAGGTTTGTTTTTGTCCTCTCTCCTTCCGCGATCGCTCTCTCTAGTTTATCCCCAGGGAGAGGGCCCGTGTAGTCATGGGCCAGATATGCTGATGCTATCCAGTAGGTGCGTTTCGCAGTTACTAGTCTTGCAACAGTTACATCTGAATCGCTGAAAATACGGAGTAAAAGTAATTTGAGGCTACGTTTCGCTAATATGCATGATCTGGGTCTACCTTTATCAGTAACGTACAGCTTTTCGTATCCCGGAGTCTCGAGTCCACGAACCACGCTGTTCCTGTATCAAGACAATGTCTTCTCTACCCTTTGAGAGGCGGAGGAGAAGGGCGGCCGAAGCCTCTATGGAGTGATGGAGATTAATCTGAACTAATTGCAGCATTTTTGCTACAACTAGGCGGATGAATCTCCACCACAGTGTTGTTGATACCTTCCGCTTCCGAAGATGAACCAAGAAGCTCGTCCTCGCTGAGAAGAATCTTATTGAATTCGTCCATATCCATATCCGACAAAGTGTGTTCCATGGTATGAGTGTTTGTGCTGGAGGCATCATCATCTAACGATGGGAATGAAACCGATGCTCCAGGGTCTAACGGAGTGACGGATTGCTCAGTCTGATTATCTCGAGGATAACCTCCCTCGCAACGACGTCGAGTGTCGCACCCGGCCAAACTTCTCCCAGTCTGCTTATTGCGAACTTGTAGAGATCGCAGGATCTCTGATCATCGCAGGCGATCAGCTTCACATGGCCCTGATGCCATCCACCATCGCATGTAATGGGAGGTGATCCCGGGTTGTCACTCATGACGCTCAAGAAGCTGCCTGAAAGCTTCGTCTTGATCACCTGCCACCGTTCAGGGGAGATCGTGCCATCATCGTCGCTACGATCGATGACAGCGATCACCATTTTATTCTTAAGAACGTCACTAAACGACTTTTGAGAAGTGACGTTGGATGACCTGTTTGGGGCGACGGTGCTATGCACCTTAGGTCTTTTGGGAGCCGGCACGGTCCCCTCCAACGATCTCTGGCGCTTAGACGTAGAGTCCTTGCTGGTGGTTAGTGGATCGTTCTTCAAGAATTTTTCCGCCCATTCGATTTTGCTGTCTTGCTCGGCGGTCCTATCAGCCTTCAAAGTTTTTCCGAAGACCTTTAGGATATGAACAGCATAGCGACGTTTACCATACGCCCTTTTCGATGGAGTGCGATGCCGCCCTGCCTCACTAGGAGTCGCTTGAGCGATCTTACCTCCTGTTGCTCTAGTAGCAGTGGTAGGGCCATGTATACTCACAATCCCACCACTGCTGAGGTGTGTTTCTTCTTTTTTGTGCCCACTACAGCTGCTCACAGTAGAAGAATCATGAATTGTCACAATTTTTCCACCGCTCACTGCCGCAGAAGCTGTACCAGTAGTCAGCAAGTTCGCCGTACTACCGCCCGGTCTTAAAGGAGAACCGGTCTCATTTTGTTTTTTGATTAAAGTATTATTTTTGTTTTGTTTTTCATAATTGTACCCACGAGTAGCGGAGAATTGAGATCGGTCTGTGCAGAGATCCGCATTACACAGATAGCGCTAGCTAATCCGGAGGTCGCCAGGTATCCGGATACTCCGTATTCGACTTGAGCTATTTTTGAAACTGGGCCCCCAGCCAGGTTGATATTCGGCACGGGTCCTATGACACCTTTATCCGGCCCAGGCGGAAACAGGATGGGATAAGAGATAGAATTAGGAGGAAAATAAAGGTAGGATTTGGACAAGATAGGAGGGAAGGGGAGAGGAGAGCACTCTTTGGTTTCATGGTTCATCTGGAGAGATTCTCGAGAATCTTCACCATTACTCAGCCCCCACAACTCGTCAAGTTCGGCGCTCGGTAGTGAGTGGGAGAAAATGCAAATCGGTTTCACGATAATTTTGAGGAAAACTGAGTTTCCTATTAAATCGTAAGAACTGATTTTGAGACAAATACAATTTTCTAAACTTTCTATTGTTACTCAAATTTTTTGCCAAAAACTGGGTATTCAGTCATGTTTAACATGCCTTCATTTTATTAAATACTAGCTGACCAGTGCTCGCCTTGCTTCGCCAGAGTTCCACTTCTTAAATTTAAAACAAAATAATTAGCGTTATAAAAACGCACTCCGCGAAATTTTCTGATAATCGAGCAAAAGTGCAAAAAATTACATTTTGTTTCTCTGACTAAAAAATTATTACTGGAGCGATTGAATTGAAACTGAATGCATTTTAAAGAATCTACAGGAGGTCACATTGGAATGGATACATACATGCAGAAAACATTATCCATTATATTATCTAAAGGAAAATATAACAAACTGATAAATTAATTCAAATATTGTAAAAGCATTTGTATAAAAAACCATTGAATATATAATAATGGGGGACATGCTGCGCCTTGCAATTCTCCCCTTGAAGTCAGGATTTGGAGGTTTTGTATATGCGAAGTTTCTTTAAATGCAAACGAGACATTAATACAAAAAAAAAAACATCTACCCAAAAAACTTATCTATCTATATAAAAAACCTACTTCAAATCCAACAGTGACCACAAGCAGGAGATTTGCGGACATATTCCACTGTTTATGCATTGTAGACTTACATATGTCGTCGCTCCGCGGTCGCAATTGCATTCATTGAATTCTTAGTTTCAACTCGACAGTAGTTATAAGAAACACTAGTTCTCATGTGATGTTTGATTTCAGTAAACATCTGTCCAACGAAACCCAAGATCTTTATTGTCAATACTTGCTCTGAAAAAAAAAATAACCACCAAATCTTCTTCGTACTTTTTTCCATATTGTTTCAATTCTTTCCACCCGTTCATCGACAGTCCATCATCCATTGGCTTTATGGTCAGTTCCTCCACACTGTTCGGTATCTGTTAAATATGTTAACTATCATTAAACATTTCATTTCATTACATTTTTCACACTTCTAGCTGTGTTTGGGTTCTTATATCTTATACTAGTCGAAACCTTCTGAACTACATACCCATTTTTGCATTTAATGTTTTTTGGTAGAGTTTGTTTACAGTCGCGTTTAAACAGTTCAAAATGAAAACGATGAACGATGCGACGGTGATGTTATATGAAGCAAACTAAAACCGACGGCGTTTTGTTAAATCGTTTCATAAATCACTTTCAAGAAAACAAAATATATTATAATAATAAAAATTGTACAGACCATTGTCTTACTAGCTAAACTTTCGACAGCTTACATCCTCAACAATAATTTGTGCTCGGTTTTTAACTAAGCAGTTGACAAGCAATACTTTTCGAACTAAACATTGCAATTTTCGTTACAATTTTGTTTACAAAGCCGATCTTTTAATCGAAATACATTTTTAAGATAACATAAGTGCTTAAATAAGTGAACCGAGGTTCCCGGGTACAAAATTTCAAACAAGTATAAATAGTGAAAATCGATTGCAAACCTTATAGCCTCAACCTAATGTAAATAGGCGAAGGGAAATAGTTTATTTTTACTTACTAATAAAATATAAAAAAAACCAAACCTTTGAGCAATAAAGTTTCTATTATGTTATACTTTACCTTTTTTTTCAGCACGTCGCGATTCAAACACTTGTTCCAGTCAAAATAACTTACCACCATTGCAGTTCCATGCTGTACATGGCGATAACATAAGAATATCTCGTGATGGAACATTGGCTAGACGATTTGAAAGTTTTTGTCGCGCACTGACATTTAGCGCCAGACCCGTCCGTATTAATGAACGAATTTTTATGCGATTCTCTGAAGTATCAAACAATTGGAACGGCGGCATTCGTTTTGGGTTTACAAGCAATGATCCAGTTACTCTTGAAAGTGCGCTTCCGAAATACGCTTGTCCTGACCTAACAAATCGACCCGGTTTTTGGGCAAAAGCTTTACACGAACAGTATTGCGAATTAGATAATGTTCTGCACTACTATGTGAATTCAGCTGGTGATGTCATTTATGGTATTAATGGAGAAGAAAAGGGAATGATATTATCAGGAATTGATGTGCGTGGATTGTTATGGACAGTAATTGATATCTATGGCAATTGTACCGTTATTGAACTATTGGATGCACGATTATTTAATCAACAATCTTCAGGCAATACCTATCCCAACCAAAGATCTCTTTCGAACAATTCGGTCAATTGTATTGTGACACCTTTGCAATCTCTAAGTATTTTGGATGATGAGACTCATCTGCCACCGTTACAATATCACATAAATAATCGATTAATGCCCTTACCTTTCCACACAGTAAGAGGTCGGAATGTTAGGCTTTCGTCGGATCGCCTTATCGCTTCTCGGGCAGAAAACGATTTTTGCCAGGGATATGTTTTTACTTCCCAACCTATTCAGGTTGATGAGAAAATTGTTATACAGATATTAAAAACCGATCACACTTACGTAGGAGCTCTTGCATTAGGACTCACATCTTGTAATCCTTCAACCTTAAACCAATACGATCTACCAGACGACTCGAACTTTTTACTTGACAGACCTGAGTATTGGGTGGTAAATAAAGATATTGCAATGGCCTGTGATAAATATGACGAAATTTTGTTGTGCATCTCATCAGTAGGAGAAGTAACGATAAGCAAAAATTGTGGAACACCAGTAGTTGTTATGCATGTAGATTATCGTCTACGGCTTTGGGCTTTTCTAGATGTTTATGGATCGACGCAAAGCATTCGAGTTTTCCAACAACCTATTCAACATTTAACTAATTCAATAGTGTCCACTCAACACAATTCATTAAGCTCTGTACATCATATGAAAACAAATGCCCCTATTTCAGCGTCTGTGAATACTTTAAGTTCACATCCATCGAGCTCCGTCATTCATCCTCTTTCGTCATCTACTTCGACAGCATCTGTTAATGTTAACGATTTAATCAATGCATCTCCAATGCGTGGTAGCTTAGAAACTACGATTAATTCCGCTACAGGAAACATTTCAATTCCAAAACTCGGTCAGATTATCGTGCCGTCATCCAGCAGTGATATGTTCCAAATTCAGTCAGGTGGAACAATTCTTGTCGTAAATTTACCTCCAACCACATCGCGCACACACGAATTAGATTACAAAAGCGATGTCCAACGAAAAACTAGCCAAACGAATCCTTTATACTCCAGCAGTCCTACAGTATCAACGTATAGAAGCCAATATACGGAGGTAACATAATTATAATGTTTAGTGAAAATAAATTTTGTAATTATTATTTATATTTGTAGCAAAATCCACAGTTAAAAAATAAACCCAATAACGTAGTTGCCAAACTAAAATCTGAAGATGACAGCAGCGAAAAGGAATTGTCAGGATCAGAATGTACTATTTGTTATGAGAAGAACATTGACTCCGTACTCTACATGTGCGGACATATGTGCATGTGCTACGAATGTGCGATTGAACAATGGCGAGGAGCAGGTGGTGGTCAATGTCCGCTTTGTCGAGCTGTCATTCGGGATGTTATACGCACGTATTCGACTTGATGAAATTGGAATTGTTACCTCGTATAAATTATGTTTTGACTTATGTATGAACATTATTGTATGCTTTATGGTAGTATATTCAGTATATTTTTTTACTTAGAAACTTAAACGAAAAAAGCTTAGAAATAGTAAATAATTTACATTTTTTGACGATAGGTTAGGTACTGCATCCGTTTAAGATCATGTACTTACATCTAAGTTACATTTGATTTTTACTTAAAGTTTACCTATTTTAAATGCTATAATTTAAATATACGAAGTACGGTTATATCACTTCAAAATTGTTTTTCTATTTGCCTCTACTGAATGTACATATTACAGGGTTGAGGATCGGAGCCGAATTAGAAAATTAAGCTTGGCGCAAAATTATAGTCTGCAAAGTCAGTATTAGTATTTTGTTATTTATTATAGGTAGTCGGAATAAAACCCTTCCCTGTAGTTAACTTACAACAGCAGAAATTTTATTTTTTACGGTCTCTCAAACATTCGAAATCTGTAGTTTTTAAAGCAAACTACAATAATAGTACAATAAAAAAAAATATTTAAAATTTATTAAAAAAAAAAAGCAATGTGGTAATAATGTTCAAATAAAATCTGTTGCACTCCACTGTCAAATATATTTTGTGTTTCCACAATTAAAAAATACGCTGTTCGAAAGACTTCGAATTTATTTTTTTCTTATATCTGTCAAATTAATTTAAAAAAGTGTTCCTTAACTAATTTCGGTTTGACTACAATCACCTCTAATGTTGGTACCTAATAAACTCTGTCCCACGAAAATTGTCAGTACGCGGAAGATAGAATGTTGGCCTAATAGTCTCGTTGTACCTAAGAGCTTGCATAAATATGTTAGGCGAATTGCGAACAAATCAATTTAACTGTATGAATTGAAAATTGCTCTTTGCTTTGCTACAAAAGCACTTATATATAATTAATCTATCATCTTATCTACAAAAAAAAACTGCGTCTCAATTGACTTAAGTAAGTAAATTTACACATACAACGAATTTCCCGCGAATTGAAAATTCTTGCCGCGACCTGTCGCGATCCACAAACCCACGAATGAAAAATTCGTTCGAACTCAAGCTTATGTGGTATTCGAACGTCACTTGCTCTTTTTTGTGTTGATATTCGTGCGATTGGAATATGTGTATTCTTCGACACTTTTCTAAGCGCTTTCAATTCACTGGTTAAATTAAAGGGCTTTCCAATAAGAGGTATTTCGGTAGCTGTCACTTTTGAAGCTTTTATTCTTTGACATTTAAGCTAAGTATCCTGCTCGCGCTAAATTTTAGCGTCACTTGTCTCCACTCCGTTTCTCCACAAGCAAAGATAAATGGTCGCTAAATTTTGAAATGCGATAGATGGGACAAAAACCATATGCTCATGACAGATGTGGGTAAACGACATTTTAATTATACAAGTAAAAAGAAATTCAAACTTCAAGGACATTGCAATATTTAAATATCTGCAAAACAATGGATGCAATAAGAATTGAAGAAGATGTTATAATTGCTGCAGCAGCTGAAATAATTGCTATAGTGGCAAGTAGAAGACGACACTTAACTTCGTGTCGCGTAAATCCAATCAATCAACCAGTGAGATTTGTCCTGCAAGTTCCATATAGTTGGCCGTTCCTCCACAAGCCCCGCAAGTTTTTTTTTCTTTTCATCCCATGAAAAGGGTATTTTGGTTTTGCCTCTTCTTTTACTTATACCGCTAATGTGACTACACACAGCTTGGGAAAGAGAAATAAATAAATAGTTTGAGATAATAAATTCACCCGGCAGCAACAACACAACACAAACTTTTTCTTCTGTCGGAATTTATCCTCGATTTAATGTACCGGACATTTATTTCGCGAGCTAAATGAGTGGAGACTTGTCATCGGCCCATCTATATGAAGTTAAGAATTTAGCGAGCGAACAGGATACTGCTTTGCTAAATTGTCTCGCTAAATTTTATCTTTGTAGACATTTTTGTTTGGGAGATAAAATTTAGCGCGAGCAGGATACTTAGCTTTAACAAGTAGAAACTACGCCATAACTAAAAATGGAACAATACACGCTTCAACAACGCATTGAAATTAAAATTATTCACTACAAAAATGGTGAAAATCTTGCAGTCACAGTTCGCAAAACTAAAGCATTTTTTGGTCGTCGTGAAGCACCTTGTCGGACCGCAATACAGAAATTGGTGGAAAAATTCGAGCTGTAGAATACCAAGAACAGCTGAGAATATTGCAGCTGTAGCCCAAAGTGTTGAAGAAAACCCAGGTTTGTCCATTCCTCGTAGTTCTTTGGAATTGGGCATTCCACAAACGTCATTACACCGTATTTTGCATAAAGACTTGGGTCTTAAGGCTTATAAAGTTCAGTTAACACAAGAACTCAAGCCGGCCGATCATCAACAACGTCGTGTCTTTGCTGATTGGGTTCTTGAAATGCATGAAAATGATCCGGAATTCCATCGAAAAATCATCTGGACTGATGAGGCCCATTTCCACCTCGGTGGCTACGTCAACAAGCAAAATTGTCGCATCTGGGGCTCGGAAAACCCAAGAGTTATTGTTAAGAAGCCTCTCCATCCTCAACGTGTGACGTTTGGTGCGGTTTATGATCCGGCGGGGTCATTGGACCTTACTTTTTCGAAAATGAGGTTGGATCAACAGTTACGGTGAATGGATTGCGCTATCGAGAGATGATTAATGATTTTTTATGGTCGGAGTTGGATGGTATTGATTTGGACGTTTACTTTCAACAAGACGGCGCTACGTGCCACACAAGCAACGAAAGCATTGATCTTTTACGGGAAAAGTTTCCGGACCGTGTTATCTCTCGAAGAGGTGATCACAATTGGCCACCGAGATCTTGTGATTTAACACCTTGCGTCTTCTTCCTTTGGGGCCACGTGAAAGATAAGATCCACGCCAACAGCCCAGCGTCGATTCAAGACCTCAAAAATAAAATTCGTGAGGCTATCGACTGCGATTTGGTTATGGAAAATTTCGTGAAAAGGATATGGTCCTGTATGTGTGCTCGTGGTGGCCATTTGGCTTATGTTGATTTTCATTATTAACGGCATACCTTCCTCTTTATTATGAAATAAACTTCCGATCATTTCTCAAAAAATTACATTTTTCTTTGAATACCAAAATAACAGCTCTTATTGTTCGTTTAGTACAAAAAAAAACAGTCTTTTTGCAAATCTAGATATATTCTCAGATTTGCTTCAGATTTTTTAATCCAAGTGCATTGGAGTTAGACAACTGGTGGAATTTGCTTATATTTTCGTGAATTTTTTCTACAGCAAAGAAAGGCACTGAATACATTATGTGGTATTCGATTGGGCGCTCTCAGAGCTATTTTTATGTTCGTTTGGTACAAAAAAAAACAATCTTTTTCAGATTTCAGAACACTTTTGCGAATCTAGATATTTTCTCAGATTTTCTTCAGATTTACCAATCCAAGTGCATTTGAGTTTGACATCTGGTGGAGTTTGTTTACATTTGCGTGAATTTTTTCTACAGCAAAGAAAGGCATTGCATCGGGTCATCGGGTGAATCTATTTTCGTAAATTATTTGTGTGCAAACATTTATGTGGTATTCGTTTGGGCCAGAGATGAATGATTAAAAGAGATGGATATCTTTCGTACGTCTATCCCCCCAAAACCCATTTGTTTACATTGTTGTTTTTGTAATTTCAACCCCCGTCTGTGAATACGTGTGATCAACAAAAAAGCATGTTGCTAATGGCCGACCGCGAGTCATCTTGCTTTTATGAGCATCGCGGTGTTTAATTATTCTGTGTTTTGTATTGAATTTGTTTGGTTTTTGTGGAGGTTTTGATTAAAATGTAAAAAATTGTGAAATTCACAGTAGAGAATATCGAATTCTTGCATTAAAGTCAAATTCATGAACTTACGTATACTAGGATAGAAATAAGCAAGTGTGTGTGACTTCATGAATTTTTCTGGAAAGCTTCATGAATTTTTGTGGAAAGCAGCTTGTAGGCAGCCGCCCTTCCACTGGAAAGTTATATATCTCTGTGTTCCATTATCTTTGGTTTGGGCGCTCTCAGAGCACTTTTTTGCCCTCAGAGCAATTTTTATGTTCGTTTGGTACAAAAAAAGCAATCTTTTTCAGATTTCTGAGCACTTTTGCGAATCTAGATATTTTCTCAGATTTTCCCTCAGATTTACCAATACAAGTGCATTTGAGTTTGACATTTGGTGGAGTTTGTTTACATTTTAGTGAAATATTTCTACAGCAAAGAAAGGCGTTGCATCGGGTGAATCTATTTTCGTAAATTATTTGTGTACAAATATTTGGAAATCAATCGGGAATGAAATTTCGAATGTTTTAATATAAAATTTAACCAGTGAATGGAAAGCCCATAGAAAAGTGTCGAAGACTACACATATTCAAGTCGCACGAATATCAACACAAAAAAAGAGCAAGAGCGTTTTTATGTTCGATTAGACACACGAAATCTAAAATCTGAGGGCAAATCTGAAGAAGCCCAAACGAATACCACATTAGAAATCAATCGGGACGGAAATTTCGAATGTTTTAATATAAAATTTAACCAGTGAATGGAAAGCGCATAGAAAAGTGTCGAAGACTACACATATTCAAGTCGCACGAATATCAACACAAGAAAGAGCAAGAGCGTTTTTATGTTCGATTAGGCACACGAAATCTGAAATCTGAGAGCAAATCTGAAGAAGCCCAAACGAATACCACATTAGTATGCACATGATACGAAACGAAAAACCCCATCCAAAAGTAGCACAGCGAAATAATGAACGAACAATTTCGCTCTCCTTTTCGTTTTTCAGTACGCAGCTGCTGCAAAATGATGGCAGAAAAGTGGCTTATTGTAGTAGATTGCTTGGTACACGTACAATTCTCCACTCTCTTTTCACTCACGTTTATTGTCCGCGACATTATTTGCATTCGAAAATTTGACATTTGCACTGCAGGGCTACCATCTTCATAGGAGTTATGGAGACAAATTGGAAATTTTTGGCGCCAATAATACCAAAACTCAAAACGAAGATCAAAAATGCATATCTTTTTGTAATTCATTGCCACACTGATTAAATTGTTTTGAAAGACGACGATTTTTATTTCAAAATAGGCGGTCATAGCAAAAATTCTTGCAGTAAGAATGTAACCTACGAAACTAATTAAAACAAATCAACTACCACTTATAGGATTCAATCAGAAAAAAATTCCTGACAGATGGAACAGTAAAGAAATTAAATATTTGGGGTGGAATGATTTTTTTTTAATGTGGAATTAACTGAGAAGTTGATCGGAAAAAATTCTTCTTACCGAAAAACGTATAAATCCTTTTTCTAGAAAATTTAATGAAAATTTGCTAATTTATTTTGATAAACTAACTTTATAATTATAAGCTACATTTGAAGATCAATATTGAGTTCAACCATCAAGTTAAAGTGGTAAAAAAAAAGCAAAGGAAATGTTTACGGCTTCGTTTTACGTAATTATGGCTATATGTAACTGAGGCCTATACGAAAAGAGTACGTTTGCAATTGAGGTATGCATTTTTTTTTTAAATCCTAAGTAGCCTAAAAATCACAAAACCTTAAAGTAAATAGTCTAAATTAGGATAATTCCTAAATGACAATTTTAAGGAGCCTGCGAAAAGTTCGAGTAATTATATCGGAGATAAATAGCCGATGATGGCAACACTGCTACTTGTGCATCAGCTGATGGAACTCTCCGCTGTCTTTTTGCAGACGTTTCGCTATCCCTTTGGAGACCATCGGAAAATTTCGTTTCACACCATCTGCATCAAAGACAGTACTGAGACCCCCAACTCCGGCCGATTTTCCGTTACTTGCCTACAAGCTATATTACCATGGGGTGGCAAACTTTAGGTGCGTTAGTATTGTTAAATAGAAAAAGGTATTTACAAGCTATATTACCATGGGGTGGCAAACTTTAGGTGCGTTAGTATTGTTAAATAGAAAAAGGTATTGACAAATATCACGAAACTTCAAAAATTCCGGCTCACCAACGCACTCGCACCAAAATATACCACTTCCGCTGTGGGCAAAGTTGCTATCAGCGTTCATAGAATTTTATCCGTTAAATCTGAAAAAAATTGTTACAACAACATTTTGTGTGGACAGTGCACACAAGGCTCCATAAGAATGGAGTGCAGATTCGTTTCTTCTTACATATTTATGACAAGTACTGATAAAGTTTTACATGTAACTTATTTTATATTCAATAAAAATAATAAAATGTTTTGCAGCAACAAAAAATCACGATTACTGGTGTTGGCCCAATCGAAGACATTGTCAATAGCTGTGACTCCCTCCTTTTCTTGGCCTTGATGGTCTTGATATTAAGCACGATGCTGCTGTTGTTTAGTCTCTTCCTAGAAGTGGATACAAATGGTTAGCAATTCGTCGCCAGGTTCATGCTAATTCAAATCAACTTACAATCAGGGTCTTCCTACGCTCTTCGTGAACGATACGCTTTTGTTCAACTTTCGCCTGTTCAATATGTGCTTCGTATTCCTTAATTTTGGCCACACTCTTGTTGACGTGAGTTCTCCTGCAACTCGGACCTGCGCGCCTTCTGTCAAAACAAATTCACCACATTTTTTTTTTGTTTTGTTTTCTTTTGTTGAAGCTCAGACGGATTCTAAATTGACATAATACCGAGAGGAAAACAAAATGGCGAATTTAGAAAAAAATCGAGGGGGCTAGCGGCAAGAGGATTGCGAGTTGGGCGTCTGAGTGTTGTCTCTGATCTGCATACTACGCATTCTTGATTCAACAAGACAAGATAGCGCAATGAAGTTTTCATTTTTGATTTGCTCTGCGCATCGACGTCAGAAGACCCCGATGAACATTTTGACATTTGGCATTGACATGTGCTTTAAATGGAATGATTTGTGTTGTTCCTTTAAATGTTTAAATAAATGGTAAAATATTAAGAATATAGTTTCGGAATTGATTTAACCTTTAGAGTACCGATTGGGGGACTTTGGGTCCCCCACGACCACGTTTTTGTCTATATTCCGTTAAATAATAATTGCTTTTAATTCTTTTCTTAAGTAGTCAAGTTTTTTGGCATTCTTAAAAGAAATTCAACGTGATTACACATTTTTGGCAATTTTTTAATAACAAAAGATTAATTACAAAGTAAATGGGACCCAATATAAGGGTCCAGTCTACACCAAGCATCGCAACTACCATTGCATCAATACCAGAGGGTATAATAACTGAGGAAAGAATTAACTGGTCGATTGAGACTTTTTCTCCATTCAAGTCACCTGGGTGTCATCGAGCCGATTATATTAGTTATGGTAAAAGTAAGAACACGTTGTAGAGTTAGTTCTAATACCCTGAACCTTGTGCGGTAATGTAATTGCCTGAATTTTAATTACGTTAACTCTGTTGTCTCTTTCTTTGAATTTACGAATGAGAAATGTCATTTTTTTTCTGGCTGTCAGATTTTTTCAAAAACACGTTGCCCGCGAGGTTAGGTGGGTTGTTGGATTTCGTTGACCAGACCAGGAGATTAAGAACCAGCTAGTTTGTCGCACAAGGTTTTAATTAAAGGGAAGTTGTTAGGATTTGTAAGTGCCTTATAAACCTTTGTAATTTATCATTCTTATCTGAGTATTTTTAGGAAATAAAATCGTTACGTTTTCGATCTTTATAAATCTGTATATTTTCCTTCAAAACCTGCTGGCGGCACATAATCATTTTATTTCAAATCGCAGTGCAAGTTCAATTTTGGATCTTTGGAAGAAGCAATTATGTTGGAACCACACGGTTGCGGGTCCAAAAAGTGTAAAAGGCGTGATGATGATGATATGGTGGCGTGTGAACGATGTAGGAAATGGTGGCACTATGATTGTGCCGATTTCGATCCAGACAAATTTGATACCGCTACGCCCTGGTTTTGTGCGGACACTAACTGCGAACCTCCCCCAGACGGTGAAGAGAATGCTTCTCTCAAAGGGGACGATGTTCAACCCACGTGTTCAGGTGACAACGAAGGAGGAATTTCAGTGGATCTTCTCATTGAGGCGGCTTCCGTAGCGCAGGCGGTGGTAGTGCAAAAGGATAACGAGCTGCAAGGAAAATCATAACTCGTTGGTGGAAAATGTTCAACATAAGCAGTCAACTCCATTACGCAATGTTGGTTTCACAGCACCACCACAGATGGAATCTTCGTTTCGAGATGCCGATATGGCAAATTTATTGACCATTTTGAACCGCAACAACGTGCAGGAGCTGCCACTGTTTTCGGGAGCCGACAAGCGGGAGTGGCCGTATTTCGAAGAAGTTTACAAGTCGACTACAGTTGAAGGTCGATATAGCGGGAAAGAAAATGTCTCTCGGCTTCGCAAGGCGTTAGTTGGCGAAGCGTACCAACTGGTGAGCGATCGTCTTAAGTACTCCTCAGATGCGGATGCCATTATGGATTCTTTGCGAGCAGTTTTTGGTCGTCACGACGTTTTGGTACATGATCTCACCACCGGGTTACTTAATCTTCCGCGACTTTCTTCGAAATGCGACCCTAAGCTGCGTTTATGGGCAGTGAAACTCAATGGGTTTGTGGCAGACATTAAATCGTTGAAAATGGACGAAGATCTCGACAATGGATACGTCATCACGTGCCTAGGCTGCAAGTTGGGCGCTAGTCTCTACCAACACTGGGTTAGACGGAAATCAGTACACTCACGTGCTAACTTGGAGGACTTCGCAAAGTTTTTGACGGAGACAGTAGTCAACCTTCCTCCTGAGCTACTAAGCCATGCTGAAGGGACTGAATCGAGAAAACATGCGAAAACGCCGAGGTCATCAAATCGAGTTTTAACCCATAAACCAGTGTCATCAGGTGATCCCTCCGTCGGCTGTGTGCAATGCGGGCAAAAGTATTCTCTGACTCAATGTTCGGAGTTTAAGAATTTGCCAGAAGCACAGAGGTTGGAGTTTGTGAAAGACAAGGGAATTTGTTTTTCCTGTCTGGATGCGGTAAAGCACAATTGGCGAGTATGCCGACAAAGGTCATCGTGTGGGGTCCGTCGTTGTTCAGGGCGGCATCACCCGCTTCTACATCCTTCCGAGGAAAACAACACCTTCGAACTGAGCAGTTCTGCAAGCCCCTTTGTACCCGCTCAACATGTTCATTCTTCGCACGTCGGAACGCATTCTTCAGTATTGTTTAAAATTGCGCCAATTCGTATTCATGGCAGTAACGCTAAATTTGTTGATACTTATGCGTTTTTGGACGACGGTTCATCGCTGTCTATGGTGGAGAAGGATCTCTTTGACGAGCTCGGACTCACTGGCGTTTCCGAGAGTTTGATTCTTCAATGGACCAAAGGAGTTTCCAGACACGAAGATTCCTTGCGTACCTCTTTGGCAGTCTCGGGGGTCCACAACCGCAAGCGTCACCAGTTAAAGAATGTCTACACAGTCAAGAATTTGGATCTTCCGAGCCAATCAATCGACGTGGCTGAAATGAAACGTTCATATCCACACCTGCGGGGACTTCCGATATTGGATCTTGTAAATGCCAAACCAAAGATACTCGTCGGTCTTGACCAAGCCAAGTTCTTGTGGGGTCACGGTCAAAGGCATGGCAAGGACGAAGAGCCATGTGCCATCAAGACGCTCTTGGGATTGGTGGTGTACGGGAAGTCCGCACCTGCAGTCAACGTATCGTGCCTGAACCAAGCAGCCAGGCCAACGATGCATCTCCTCTTTCACGATGCTATAAAAACCGAAGATGACCTTCATGAGCTTGTGAAGCACCATTTTTCTACGGAGGACTTCGGAGTTAAAACCCCCATAGGCGATTTGGTAAGCCAAGAAGTTGCTAGAGCAGTCGATGTTATGCAGAGAACACTAAAGCGAGTCGATAACCATTACGAGATTTGTTTGCTTTGGAACAGTGATGGAGTAACGTTACCGGATAGCTATCCAATGGCGCTTAGCAGGTTAAAGGGGCTTGAAAAATCTTTGAAGAAAAAGCCTCATTTACTCGAGTGGAAAAATAATCACATGCGAGAGCTTATTTCGAAGGGTTATGCAAGAATAGCGTCTAATGCGGAGTTGGAGAAGCCTTGGGCTAGAGTGTGGTACGCGCCTACCTTCATAATAGAGAATCCCAACAAATTATCACCGAAGCCGAGGGATGTTGCTGACGTTGCTGCCGAGGTGAACGGAGTCTCACTTAACACTTTCCTCTTAAAGGGCCCAGATAATCTCGTCGCTCTCCACGCAGGCCTTTTCAAGTTTCGAGAGAGAGCGATTGCTGTCAACGCCGATGTGAAGGAAATGTTTCACAGGATTCGCATTAAGGAAGACGACCAACAATGCCAACGCATTTTATGGAGGGATGGTGATAGCAGTCGAGAGCCATCCGTTTACATCATGGAAGTTATGATGTTTGGCCCGAGGTGTTCCCCAACCTGCGCCCAATTTATCAAAAATCATCATGCGGAGAAGTATCGGTTGGAATGTCCGGAAGCAGTAGACGGATTGACGCAGCGCACGTACGTCGATGACTACTTCAATAGTCACGATACGGTAGACAAGGCTATATCAGTCACCAAGGACGCTATTCGTATATGCAAGACCATGAACTTTGACCTTTTGGGCATTCAGTCAAACAGCCAGGTTTTTCTACAGAACATGCCGGACAGCCACGTTAACGCCAAGCTTGTAAGCGTAGATCCAGGCGATTGCGATACTATTATAAGCAAAATTTTGGGTATGTATTGGCTATCTCATTCGGACCAATTCACGTACAAGATATTGCGCAACGATACTCTAGAAACGATGCTTCTACCTGACTCGAAAATCACTAAGCGGGAAATTTTGAAGATGGTTATGCAAATTTTTTTTTCTGATCTCCTTTTACATCATTCGAGGACGTATCTCCCTTCAAAAAGTGTGGCGCGAAGGTTTCGATTGGGACTAACCAGTTTCAGAAGAAATAAGCACACCATGGATAAATTTCATCAGAGAACTGCGCAATATCGAGAAGCTTACGATTCCTCGCCGATACCTCTCTTGGAACCCGGATGACTCAGAGGTGAGTTTAGTAGTTTTTGTTGACGCGTCAGAACTGGCTTTCGCCGCAGTGGCCTATCTGCGTTTCGAAAACGTTAATAAGGTGGAAGTGGTTCTTGTCATGGCCAAGGCCAAAGTCGCCCCGGTGAAGAAATTGTCGGTGCCGAGGTTAGAGTTGCAAGCTGCAGTTCTTGGGGTACGGCTAGCAGACACGGTCAAGCGTTCTCATTCCATCCGTCTTCACAACTATTTCTATCTCTCCGACTCAGCCACTGTGTTATCCTGGATAAACTCGACAAAGTTCAAGTTTCCATCCCTCGTCGCTGTGAGAGTGGGGGAAATTCTGGACTCGACTGCCCCACGACAATGGTACCACGTAAAAACCAAGGACAACGTTGCCGACGATGCTACGAGATGGAAGGATTCTTCAGTCGGTGGCACCGATTCCAGATGGTTCAAGGGACCTGAATTTCTCTGCGCGCCAATTAGTTCCTGGCCGGTCACACCAGGGAAAAGTACCGTCATGTCAGCGTTTCCAGAAGGTCCAAAGCCGTTGTATGTAGCGCTGCACGATACACGGATCTAAGCTTCCTACGGCATATATGATGAGCTGAAGCCGAGATTCCGCAGCAGGTGGTCGTCGTCGGTTCGAGTTATAGCACTACCACTTCGTTTTAAAGACATCCTGAGGAAAGTACGGGCTGAAACGTTTGCCTTCGTCACCCCAGTTGAATACACCCTAGCCGAAAATTGGTTATTTCGAAAAGTTCAAACTGAGGCATTTCCGGAGGACATAGCTGCGCTCAGGCTTCGCAAGAAAGTTGACAACTCAAGCAAAATCATCAATTTCTCACCGTTCCTAGACGAGGAGGGCACTATTAGGATGAGCTCAAGGGGGCAAAAGGCCTTGGTATCTTATGCAGCACGAAATCCAGCGATTTTACCGAAAACTCACCCATTAGTAGACCTTTTTATCACGCACCATCACGTGAAGAATTTACATGTGGGAACCTCATCCGTAATCTCAGGCATCCGAGAACGAGCATGGATCATCAGTATTCGAGTTGCGGTCGACAAGGTCAAATCGAGGTGTAACATGTGTAAGCGTTTGGAGACCAAACCAGTGATGCCTCTGATGGGCCAGCTCCCTGAGGCTCGCCTAGCCTTCCATAAAAGGCCTTTCACTCATGTTGGAGTGGATTGCTTCGGCCCTTTGTTGGTTAGATTTGGAAGAGGAACTGTTAAACGCTATGGCATGATCTTTACCTGCCTGACGTTTAGAGCAGTGCAAATAGAGCTTTTAAATGATTTGAGCTTGGACCAGTGCACAATGGCCGTGCGTCGTTTCGTCATCAATCGCGTTGTCACTCGCTATCTATATAGTGATAACGGCCTTAATTTCGTTGGTTCAAAGAACCAACTAGACAAGGACGTAAGGGAAATGGAGGCAGCCTTGGGTGACTACGCTTCGAAATACCAAGGCATTCTCTGGAGATTTATTCCAGCATACTCCCCCTGGATGGGCGGCGCATGGGAGCGGCTGATACAGTCTATAAAACACAGTATCGAGTTCATCCTGAAGGGCACTATCCCTCGAGAAGACGTTCTACGCAATGCTTTACTGGAAGCCCAAGGACAGATAAACATGCGCCCACTGACACATGTCCCCGTGGATCCTGAAGATCCGAAGCCTCTCACTCCCAATTCGATGCTGTTTGGGGAAGATTATCCAGACGTCACCGCTCCAGGAGTATTTTGTGAAAGGGACGCGTGCAACAAGCTCTACAGCCGTAGAGCTCAGCACTTAATGGCTCAGTTCGTCAAACGTTGGTATTCTGAATACCTACCAGAAATCACCAGAAGGAGCAAGTGGCATCAGAACACCAGGCCGGTCGAAGAAGGTAACGTGGTCTTGATCATAGACTCCAACGAAATTCGCTCGTCATGGCAGTTAGGACGAGTGACCAAGGTTTACCCTGGACCTGATGGAGTGGTTAGAACGGCAGATGTCCAAGTAGCAAATGGTTCCATCAAGCTGAAAAGATCTGTGGGACGACTCGCTGTTCTGGATTTGTCTTCATCCTAGTTTCAGACGGGCCCCGGGATGTCATCGAGCCGATTATATTAGTTATGGTAAAAGTAAGAACACGTTGTAGAGTTAGTTCTAATACCCTGAACCTTGTGCGGTAATGTAATTGCCTGAATTTTAATTACGTTAACTCTGTTGTCTCTTTCTTTGAATTTACGAATGAGAAATGTCATTTTTTTCTGGCTGTCAGATTTTTTCAAAAACACGTTGCCCGCGAGGTTAGGTGGGTTGTTGGATTTCGTTGACCAGACCAGGAGATTAAGAACCAGCTTGTTTGCCGCACAAGGTTTCAATTAAAGGGAAGTTGTTAGGATTTGTAAGTGCCTTATAAACCTTTGTAATTTATCATTCTTATCTGAGTATTTTTAGGAAATAAAATCGTTACGTTTTCGATCTTTATAAATCTGTATATTTTCCTTCAAAACCTGCTGGCGGCACAACACTGGGCTTGAAGGGATTTTTCCAATCATGCTCCAGAAGGCCAGGCCAATTATTATACCAGCCCTGATGAGACTCTTCACACGCTGCCTAGGATGTGGCCACATTCCTAGGTCATGGCGAGAAGTAAAGGTCGTCTTCATTACGGAGGCAGGCAAATCCAGCCATACGACTGCTAAGGACTTCAAGCCTATAAGCCTAACATCTTTTGTCCTGAAAACCTTCGAAAAACTCCTGAACGTTTTCATCCGCAGTCGACTTGATGATAGTGTGATCTCAATGGCGCAGTATGACTGTATTAAAGGTAAAGGAGTTGAGACCGCGCTGCATGAAGTCACCGGCACCATTAAGAAGTCCTAAAGGACAAGGAATACACACTAGCCGCGTTCCTAGACATTGAAGGTGCATTCAACAATGTTAAGACGTGCGCAGTGAAGCGAGCACTACTCAACTCCAACGTTGACCAATCTCTAACCAACGTGATTGAAAGCTTGCTCATTGAAAGGATCATTAACGCAGGACTAGGTGACACTGATCTCAGAGTGACAGCCACGAGAGGTACACCACAAGGAGGAGTAATATCCCCCTTACTCTGGGTTCTTGTTATAAACTTGCTAGTAAAACTCGAAAATAAAGGGGTCAAAGTAACTGCTTATGCAGACGACGTCGTAATACTTGCTACAGGCAAATTCCTACCTACCATTAGCGAACTACTACAAAACGCATTACGAACACTTAAGGTGTGGGCAAACCAATGCGGTCTTGGAGTCAATCCACAGAAAACTGAATTGGTATTGTTCAGTAACAGAAGAGTGATTCCAAACTTCGATCCTCCTACTATTGAGGGTATACCCCTTAAGGTAGCCGAGAGCGCCAAATATCTTAGATAGGAAGCTCAATTGCTTTTTATGCTTTTTACGCATGCAACCGCATCTTCGGAAAAAGGTGGGGACCAAACCCCAAAATAATTCTATGGATGTATAAGGCTTTTGTGCGTCCAATACTCATATACGCATGCTTAGTCTGGTGTAGTGATGTGCCAAACCGAAAATGTTAAGAACCGAGTTAACCCGAGTTAGAATATAAGCAAACCGAGTTGCAAACCGAGTTAGCTAACTCGGGTTAGAATAAAATTATATGAGTTATTTCCCTTTATTTCTTTGCTTTAAAAAAAAAAGAAGACTCGTAATTCAATAAAAATAAAATAGATTATTAAAAATGAATTATTGTTACAAAAAACATTTAACAAAAGAAACAAAAAAAGGAACTTCATGTTCAGTCATTTGATAGTAGTTAGAAATAGGTATTCCCTATAGGTAACTACTTAATAAAATATTAAAAAAAGAACATCATCGCAATTTCTTGCAGCTGTTAAGAAAAAGTATTTGGTCGACTTTTTTAGGAGCTTAAACGATTCCGTCTTTCATAGTATTTTTGTGCAAGCTTAAACAAAGATGGAAATAAACTTTTCTTCCCAAAATGCAAGCGGATTTTTTTTCCGATCTAAATAGGGCATATCAATATTGGTTAACCGATTCCGATGTATACGGTAACGGTACCGCTACCGATACGCTCAATCGAGGAGTTCGATGGATGCATCACACAACGATAAAACAAAACTAACACAAATATGTGAATAAATTCAACGAGAGAGCACAGGGCAGGTGTGCCATGCCATCGTCCCATGCGAAAACGAACCGAAAGCGAATTCCAAATAGGTATTGAATGGAATCTGTCGTCAATACAACTCGAGTTGTTTACCCTTATCCTACCTAAACTCACCAACCGAAACCAAATCGTTTCAACTCGGTTTGATGTGTCAATGCAACTCGAGTTGTTTACCCTTATCCTACCTTACATAACCAACCGAAACCGAATCGTTTCAACTCGGTTTAATGTAGTGGTCTTTAATCGGCAACATTCATACCATCGGTCTCGCCAACTCGGTTTGATAAAAATTTGACTCGGTTTAACTCGGTTTAGCTCTAACTCGGGTTGAACCGGTTTATTAACTCGAGTTGACACATCACTAGTCTGGTGGCAAGCCACGAACAAAGCGGCGATTCTAAAACTACTGACCAAAATACAAAGACTAGGTTGTATAGGTACAACCAGCGCAATAAGGACAACACCTACTGCTGGCATGGAGGCAATCCTCGACCCGTTACCTTTAGACCTATACATGCAAGAATCTGCAGCCAAAAGCGCCCTCAGGATCAGTCAAACAAAGAGCTGGAGACCCTACAAACCGGGACAGGCACAGATTCTGAATAAATACGTGGGAGATGCTGTCACATCTGACTACTTGCCTCCCCACCTTGACTTCGACATACCATTCTCTTGCTATTTTCCCAGCAGGGAGGAATGGAGCACAGATGAACCCACAAAAGGGAAATCGATATCCATCCACACAGATGGATCTAAGATGGACTGTGGAACAGGTGCTGGAATTTTCTCTGAAGAGTTAAATACTCAATAAGACTACCCGATCACAGTAGTGTCTTTCAGGCGGAGGTTCTGGCAATCGCCGAAGCTGCCCATATGGTGTCAATGTTAGCAATACCAAATAATGATATTACCATATTTATTGACAGCCAGGCAGCTATAAAAGCAGTATCTGCTATTGAAATAAAATCGAAGCTGGTTCGCCGCTGTCGCGAAGATCTCAAGGTTCTCTGCTCGCAGCACATCACGCGTCTCTGCTGGGTCCCTGGACACAGGGACATAACCGGCAATGAGATGGCTGACGAACTGGCAAGAAATGGTTCTGCTATGGATTAAAACCGGGCGATTGATTCAATCAAACTACCACTATGCAATCTTAGAGCGAGAGTGGAAAAACCCGGATGAAAGCCAACAACAGGTGGAAAGAATTAACTACCTGCGAAATATCACGGAAGCTATGGCCGGAATATAATCCAAGTCGGACTATCAAGCTTATGCGGTTTGATAGAAACTGGTAGGGGCCCTAACGGGTCACAACTTCCTAAGATACCACACAATGAAAATGAAACTCAAGAATGACGATATATGTAGGGGTTGCGGAGACGAGGAGGTACACGAGGACACACCTCACTTCCTCTGCCGATGCCCTAGTCTCTGCCACTTGAGGAATAGTAGACTTGGAAGTTATTACTTCCATGACATACAAGAACTCTCAGATGTCTCTTTATCCAATCTTTACAGGTTCATAAACACATCAGGATGGCTGGACAAGGTCGATTAACCGAGAGGGAACAACGCTAACGCCAACAACATCGGCCAACCCCAATAAGGGCATCACAATGGGTCCACATGGGCCTTAGTGGGGTGCGGCAGGACTCGCTTTTACCGTACCCACCCATAAACCTAACCTAACCTAAATGGGACCCAAGTAACCTCCACTTAGTAGTTTAAGAAATTTTATTTTTATTTTATAAGAATGGCAAATAGTCCGAGCTTTTATTAGTTCTGGCATGGATATTACTCCCTACAATTTTTTTGGAATCTTGCATTTGAAGAAATCCTTATATTGCTAAAAAAACGTTAAAACAACATAGAAAAACTAGAAAAATGCGTGCTTTTTATGAATTTACCTAAAATAAACTTTGCAATTGTATTTCTTAATGTATTTTGGTCATAAACAATATTAAAATAAACTTGAATAAAATTTATACCTGACTTTAATTGGGAGACCTATGGTACCCCACTCCGTCTCGTGGGTCTCTAAATTTACTTGGTACTCTTTGGATAAATATTTACGTTCGTATGTGTTTTTTTGTTTACTCTACCTATGGATTATAGTCGTAAAGTTATTGTATTTTGCTTTGCTCGACGCGGCGGCGCATGAAGAAATTTTTAAGAAAAATTATAATGCATAAAAAAATTGCTAAATGTGAAGTGAATGAAAATAAAATGTTTTAAAAACAAGTGGTTAATTATTCTGTCTAATTTTTAACTATTTGTCTAATTTTTCTTTAGAAAGCGAATGCGTAAGTACATTCGCGAGCGGAAGAAGAGTTTTTTTAAACGGATGTTGCAATTAATTTTAGCTTTTTCAGATAAATAAATTAAGTGGGTCGAATATTTAGCCCATCGCCGTTGACAACTTTAAAAAGGTTTTCCAGAGCTTTCATATCACTCGTCATAGCTTCCGATGGCTTCGAAAGACCACCTTCGCTGAGCTGGTCCAAGCTCAGGCAGATTTTCTTTCAGCCGGTGACAAACGTATCCTGCTAAATTCTCCAGGCCGTCGTATGCCATCGGAATTTCAAGTTCTGGATCCGAACATTTTGCTTCTTTCGGTATCTTTATAATAGCCCTTTTTTATTATCAGCCATGATCCATATAGATCATCGAAATACATGCACTTACAACAACAGCACATGATCCTGCTCAATCCTGCTATTCATCGAGATCACGAATCATGATCTGAAAATTTATTGTACTAGGTGGCTTGTTTCATTTTTCAATGTTGGTGTGCCTGTAAACGATAGCCATGCCACACAGTCACGTTGCCAGACTAAAATATTCAACACCCTTCATAACACAAAAAATCAAAAAGCATTTTTTTCACATCGAATAAATTTTATCGCCTTCGAGAAGATTTTGCTTTTTCATTCATTTTATGCCCAGACCAGCGAAATATTTAAGTAAATGTTTCATAAACATTTATTTAACAAAAAATATGTTTATGAAATGTTTCGCAGTTCGTTAATAATTTGTTTCACAGGTGTTTTTTGTTCTTTTAACATAATTACAAATGTCCAGAAAATCTTGGAATAATGAAAAATCTAAACTAGCTACCTGCATAAATTTAAATTGTTTTCGAACCTAGTTATTGGGAAACACGTTTCTTTTTTATCAGAGAAAAATCATTTTGTTCTTCTGGAATTTCGTGCCTAAACCGCAGTCACTAACTTTGTCTAAGAATTCCAATCTGAGCGGACCAGAGGTGCAAACTGCATTAAGATTTCTATTACATTTTGAACTGATTGTAGGTAAACTAATTTCATTTTAGAAACAAAGCACACCATATTACGGAAGCGATGTTTTTGTTTTCGAGCCTATTAATATTAATAAATACTTAATCTGAAGAATTTACCTTTTATGTGCAAAATGTTCCAAAATGCTCTCAACCTCTTCTTTGTTCTGTCGGATATCCATTCCATTTGAACTGTTACATTGAGGAGCATTTGGGACATAAACATCACCTTCAGACAAGTGTACTTTGGGTACAGCTCCAGGTTTCAATGTACGTCGACCAGTAAATCCTACGAGAGAAAGCACATAAATGAGCATTTAGATTACTGTATTAATATTTACATTAATTTACCCATTTCATATTCAATATTGTGTAGAAAGTCGTCTTTGACCAAATGCAGACTACAAAGTCTCGCTAGATTTATTGTGTCTTTCCGTCAACAAAAAGATAACCATTGCCTTAAGATATTTTTTTCTTTAGAGAAGCTATGGAAGCTGGTGTCTAGTGTTTTCTTTTTCCGGGTATTATTGTTGCATTAAACACAGAACAAACTACCGTTTTAAATATTCAGTTGCTATTTAATTAATTAAAACACAAACACAATTCTACTTAAATAAATCAAAATTCGAAATTTGAACTTTCGCGCTTGTTGTATAATGGACACAACCTACGTCATAATTGGCTGACAGATAAACACCGATTAACAGCAAGAATGAACGACCTGCGCAATGCGATATCTTGTCTTGTTATATCATGCTACGCATTAACCTTCAAGCTAAGTATCCTGCTCGCGATAAATTGTTGTGTCCCTAGTCTCCACTCCGTTTCTCCACAAGCAGAGATAAATGGTCGCAAAATTTTGAAATATGATAGATGGGACAAAAACCATATGTTCATGACAGATGTCGGTAAACGTCATTTTAATTATACACGTAAAAAGAAATTTAAACTTCAAAGACATAGCAATATTTAAATATCTGCTATACAATGGATGCAAGAAGAATTGAAGAAGATGTTATAATTGCTGCAGCAGCTGAAATAATTGCTATTGTAGCAAGTAGAAGACTTAACTTCGTGTTGCGTAAATCCAATCAATCAACCAAAATCAATATTGCAGTGGGATTTGTCCTACAAGTTCCATATAGTTGGTCGTTCCTCCACAAGCCCCACAAGTTTTTTTTTTTTTTGTTCATCGCATAAAAAGGGTATTTTGGTTTTGCGTCTTCTTTTACTATTACTTTTTCTTCTGTCAGAATTTATCTTCGATTTAATGTACCGGAAATTTTTTTCGCGAGCTAAATCAGTGGAGACTTGTCGTCGGCCCATCTATATGAAGCTAAGAATTTAGCGAGCGAACAGGACACTACTTTGCTAAATTTTATCTTTGTAGACATTTTTTTATGGGAGATAAAATTTGTCGCGAGCAAAATACTTAGCTTCAAGCTACTTACTTAGCTTCAATCGAAGATAAATTCTGACAGAAGAAAAAGTTTGTGTTGTGTTGTTGCTGCCGGGTGAATTTATCATCTCAAACTATTTATTAATTTCTATTTCCCAAGCTGTGTGTAGTCAATATTTATGTAGATTTTTTGGAGAAAAGGCACAAAACGTTAGCGGTATAAGTAAAAGAAGGCGCAAAACCAAAATAATTTTTTCATGCGATGAAAAAAAAAACTTGCAGGGCTTGTGGAGGAACGACCAACTATATGGAACTTGCAGGACTTGCTACTATATATATATAGTTGGCGCAACAGGTCTGTAGAGACCCAAGGCCTAGCTTCTCACAACCATTCGTTTTGTGTGAGTTTAATTTTTAGAACGAATGGAAGGGATCTACAATTTTATGCCGATTCCAAACGGCTAATTGAGAAGCTCTTAAGACAGTTATACTCTCGGATGTTTGTCAGACGTTCGCGAGAGGCGGCGCAGTGGAAAAAACCCTAAGTTGGAATTTGGGTTTTTGCGGGATTCGAACCTGAGACCCCTCGTTTAGTAGTTCAACACACTAACCACTAAGCCACTGCGCCTGGCAGCAGGACTTGCTACTATAGCAATTATTTCAGCTGCTGCAGCAATTATAACATCTTCTTCAATTCTTCTTGTATCCATTGTTTTGCAGATATTTAAATATTGCAATGTCTTTGAAGTTTGAATTTCTTTTTACGTGTATAATTAAAATGACGGTTACCGACATCTGTCATAAACATAATCATATTTCAAAATTTAGCTACCATTTATCTTTGCTTGTGGAGAAACAGAGTGGAGACTAGGGACGCTAAAATTTAGCGCGAGCAGGATACTTTGCTTCAACAATGAAACTGATTCGCGGGTACCTGCGACTAAAAAATGTTTTCATGAGAATAAAATGTCAGAAACTAATATTCGCTTGTTCGCAATTCGCTCTCATGTGAATAGTCCATTATGCGTAGTATTGCCAAAGATAATGGAATACAGAGATATATAACTTTCCAGTGGAAGGGCGGCTGCCTACAAGCTGTTTTCCACAAAAATTCATGAAGCTTTCCCGAAAAATGCATGAAGTCACACACACTTGCTTATTTCTATCCTAGTATATGTGAGTTCATAAATTGGACTTTAATGCAAGAATTCGATATTCTCTACTGTGAATTTCACAATTTTTTACATTTTAATCAAAACCTCCACAAAAACCAAACAAATTCAATACAAAACACAGAATAATTAAACACCGCGATGCTCATAAAAGCAAGATGACTCGCGGTCGGCCATTAGCAACATGCTTTTTTGTTGATCACACGTATTCACAGACGGGGGTTGAAATTACAAAAACAACAATGTAAACAAATGGGTTTTGGGGGGATAGACGTACGAAAGATATCCATCTCTTTTAATCATTCATCTCTGGTATGCACATGATCCGAAACGAAATTTTCCGGTGGCCTCCAAATGGACAGCGAAACGTCTCCGAAAAGGCCGCGGAAAATAATTTGCGGAGACTTCCATCAGCTGCTGCCATCACCGGCTATTTATATCCAATTTCGATACTCGAACTTCCCGCTGGCTCCTTGAAATTGTCATTTGGGAATTATCCAAATTTAAGGTAAGATTAGACGGTATGCCAAGTGGTCATAAAATGCCAATATCTGACAGTTCTCCTGTCAAAATATGGTCATACAATGTAATGGACATATCGTTATGGCATTAATGGCATTTTTGATGGAACAGGAATTATTTTGTTGTCATCGGTGTTTGATTTCGTAGAATTGTGATTCATTTTAATTTTCGTTCTCTTTTTGGTAATAAATACCAAATGCCTCAAATGACAATCATGTCAAATATGACCATATTGGTAATTTTGGTCATATAGTCTAATATGCAGTCTTGATAATCCTGGCATTTTGTTCATTTGACAGCTAATCTGGTCATTTGCCTTTTGGCATTCATATGCTTAATTGGCATACAGTCTAATCTTAGCTTTACTCGTAGACTATTTAAAGTTTGGTGATTTTTAGGCTCCTCAGGTATTTATAAAATAAATTGATACTTCAATTGCGTACGTATTCTTTTCGTATAAGTCCCCAGTTGCATATGGCCATATATGTAAAACGAAGCCGTAAACATTTCCTTTGCTTTTTTTTACCACTTTAACTTGATGGTTGAACTCAATATTGGTCTTCAAATGTAGCTTATAATTATAAAGTTAGTTTATCAAACTAAATTAGCAAATTTTCATTAAATTTTCTAGAAAAAGGATTTATAGGTTTTTTCAGAAGGAGAACTTTTTCCGATCAACTTCTCAGTTAATTCCACAACAAAAAAAAAAATCATTCAACCCATATATTTAATTTCTTTACTTTTCCATCTGTCAAGAATTTTTTTCTGATGGAATCCTATAAGTGGTAGTTGATTTGTTTTAATTATTTTCGTAGGATACATTCTTTCTGCAAGAATTTTTGCTATGACCGCCTATTTTGAAATAAACACCAGAGACAACACTCAGACCCCCAACTCGCAATCCTCTTGCCGCTGGCCCCCTCAGTTTTTTTTTGAATTCGCCATTTTGTTTTCCTATCGGTGTTATGTCAATTTAGAATCCGTGTGAGCTTCAACAAAAAAAGCAAAACAAAAAAAATGTGGTGAATTTCTTTTGACAGAAGTCGAGTGACAACTGTCAATATATGGAAAACAAATTGTATTTTTCCTCCAACAAATTGAGAAAATGTAAGTTTTCGCATATTTAAAGTGTTTAAATTAATAATTAAATATATTTGTCTTACAGCTAAGGAACAAGCCGACGTTGAGGTGTTCGCTAACCTTACACATATGCAATGGATCGCACTGGAGACAACGATGAATATCAATCGGAATCGATAAGTAAGCCATACTATTCAATGAATTTGTCTCACTATATATATTTAATTATTAGATATTTCTTCAAGGTTTGTTAAATCACAAGCTCCCACTCAAGATCATGCTAGAGAAGCCCTTGATTTGTACACGATGCAGAAGAACACACGCCATCAAGAGTGTATGGCCAAAGTCAAGGAATACGCAACACATATTGGCGAAAGTTGAAGAGCGTAGGAAGACCCTGATTGTAAGTTAGATTTGAATCAACATGAACCTGACGACGAATTGCTAACCATTTGTATCCACTTCTAGGAAGAGACCAAGTAACAACAGCATCGTGCAAATATCAATACCAATTGGCAAGGCGCCGCTATGAAGATCAACTGTCGCAGCAGCAACGTATCCAGGAGGACAATTTCAAAAAGTGAGAATATTGTAAAAGTTGTGTGAATTGATTCTTTAAACGGTAACACTTACTAGGCAAGAGGAAAGTGTCGCACTCCAAGAGGCAATGCGCCGGCAAACCATCAAACACGAGATCGAAATGAAGGAGGAAAACAGTCTTAAACTATTCGAGTACGAGATGAGAACTAAAGCCCAGGTCGACAGGGAGAATCGTGACATCAACATAGAACAGATTCGTCTAAAGGCACTGCTGCTGGTCTGCCAAGGGAGCAACTGGGCGTCACAACTATTTACAAAAGTCTTCGACTAGGCCAACACCAGTAATCGTAGTTTATTGTTGTTCCGAAACATTTTATTATATGTATTGAATATAAAATAATTTACATGTAAAACTATCAGTACGTGTTATTAATATGAACGATGAAACGAATCTGCACTCTGTTCTGGTGGAGCCTTGTGTGCACTCCAGCCATGGAAACTTTTTGTGGGACGCTTCGACTCCTTTTTCTTCAGAGTGAGGAAAAGTTTGCGCGCACTTTCTGGTTATTTGATAGATGTTGTGTTGAATACCTGGAATAAATGTTAATAAATGCATATTTGTGTAAACTGAAAGAGTTTCTGTCGTCGGCTGTGTGACTTACTTGTGCGGTTTTCTAGGCCAATTTGATTTTGACTTCACTGCGTATAGAGCCGAGCCAAAGAAATACTTGTTCGCCGGTGTCCAGTATCATGCTGTCGTCGTCTGCTAAATCGTCTTAGCAGAAGTCCGAGCAATTTTCAGCGACGGTGAAGTAGCCCCTTTCTTTGGAACATAGTAAAAGTCGGGTGAAACTCATGTATAAGGGATGGGAATCCAGTTTGTTGTCAATCAAATACAGACGGCGTAGGTTCATCAGCTTGAAGATTGATGAAGGTAGAGCTTTCAGCAGATTGCGCGACACATTCAAGATCTCCAGCTTTTGCCAAAACTCGACCACGGATGATAGTTCGCTTATTTCATTATCGCTCAAGTTGAGACCAGGTTGAGACGTTTCAAGTTGGACAAGTTGTACAGGCAATCGGTACCTGGCAGCGAATTTCGCGAAAAAAAAAAACAGTTCGGATAAGTTAGACTAGTTGTCAGTGTCAGTGTCAGATTTCAACCGTGGTGAGCTGTGACTGTGTTCAGAAGTACAGCTTTTTTTAGGAGAAGTTCAACTCAAATTTGGTGAATAAGTATATTATCTCAGTACATTTTCATATTAATTTTTTCATAACATTCTGTATTTCTATTCAACCAGAGTACTCATTCACCATTATTGTTCCATTATAATACAAAAACATACGCCTTATAAGTAATATAAATGTAGACTTGGAAATACGAGACACAAAAAAATAAAACAAATACACATACGTATACTTTATTTTAAATTATATTTAGACTAACGGAGGAACTCTTAATTTATACTTAATAACAGCAACGATATTAATCTTGGTATTTATAAATTATAACTAAACTCCAGAAGTATACTAAGCGACGTATGTGATAAACATATTCTACTCGATTTATGTTAAATGCCTTAAGAATGTTCGCGAAAAATGTTTTAATTTGTTTATTATTCTTCAGAATTGTTTATTTTTCTTATATTGTCAACAAAGTATACAATTATTCTTAAAATAAATCACTGTCCATACAAAATTTAGTTGTAAAAATTATTTTCAAATTTAACGGATAATATTTTACGAACGCAGCCAGCAACTTTGCCCACACCGGAAGCCAGTTTGGAAGCAGCGGAAGTTGTGCTCTTTTTTTGAGCGTGTGTTGGTGACCCGGAATTTTTGAAGTTTCGTGACATTTGTCAATACGAATTTCTATGTATCAATACTAGCGCAAAAAAACGTCACAAGCCCATGGTAATATAGCTTGTAGGCAAGTAACGGAAAATCGGCCGGAGTTGGGGGTCTCAGTATTGTCTCTGATAAACACTGTCGTCTTTCAAAACAATTTAATCAGTGTGGCAATGAATTACAAAAAGATATGCATTTTGGATCTTCGTTTTGATTTTTGGTATTATTGGCGCCAAAAATTTACAATTTGTCTCCATAACTCCTATTAAGATGGTAGCCCTGCAGTGCAAATGTCAAATTTTCGAAAGCAAATAATGTCCCGGACAATAAACGTGTGTGAAAAGAGAGTGGAGAATTGTACCAAGCAATCTACTACAATAAGCCACTTTTCTGCCATCATTTTGCAGCAGCTGCGTACTGCAAAACGAAAAGGAGAGCGAAATTGTTCGTTCATTATTTCGCTGTGCTACTTTTGGATGGGGTTTTTCGTTTCGTATCATGTGCATACTAATGTGGTATTCGTTTGGGCTTCTTCAGATTTGCCCTCAGATTTCAGATTTCGTGTGCCTAATCGAACATAAAAACGCTCTTGCTTTTTTTTTGTGTTGATATTCGTGCGACTTGAATATGTGTACAGCAAAGAAAGGCATTGCATCGGGTGAATCTATTTTCGTAAATTATTTGTCTGCAAACATTTAGAAATCAATCGGGACGGAAATTTCGAATGTTTTAATATAAAATTTAACCAGTGAATGGAAAGCGCATAGAAAAGTGTCGAAGACTACACATATTCAAGTCGCACGAATATCAACACAAAAAAAGAGCAAGAGCGTTTTTATGTTCGATTAGGCACACGAAATCTGAAATCTGAGGGCAAATCTGAAGAAGCCCAAACGAATACCACATTAGCAAACTACGTACATTGACATATGAATTTCGAGCAAATTGTCTTCTCGAAGGAACTGTCAAAATTATTCAATTCATTTGTTGGACAATTTTACTTTTGTTTCGTTAAATTGTTTTTTTATAATATATAAGTTAGATTAATAACCAAATTTGGGGTAAACTTTTAAGTTTAAGTGGTCCAAAAAAGGCAAAACAACATTTTATGGTTTCGTACCTATTACGTATGGCAATAACTGATCTATTTTTGAGCTTTTGGTCCATTGCCGATTTGTCAGTAAATGGCAGTCACCGAAGAAATTATTTAAACGTTGCCAAAATTGTGTGGACCATCAAAAGAAACATAATTCTGCATTTCCAATATTTTTAAATGGATAGAAAAACGCCCCATAAGAGTTAGGAGTTTTTGAGAGACAGAATATAAACCATAGGCACAATGTGCTCAAAAATTTAGGGCTATGGTTATCCCAGCTCGCAATCCGCATGTAGGCTAGATAATGTACTATTTCTTTTTAAGGTTCTGTCCCGGTAAACAAACCATGTGCAATGAATAGAGGTAGTCTTATTTTCTAGTAAATTCTGTATGATAAAATAAACCAAATTGTATAATACCTCACTTCCAAGAATATGGTAGCACTGATTGGGATTTTCCGATTTTTCTTTCTTTGAATTTGTGGTGGTTCTCGTTTTAAAAGTCAGCTGTTCTTAAATTTAAATTTGTGTTCATAAAAATTCCAAATGAGATTCGCAAAAATTGCTCCGCTTCTGAAAAAATGGAACATGAAATTTTGACCGCCAGCTGATTTCAAGAGCAGAAAATATGTATTTTCTGTCGCAATGGAAAACGACATGAGCTTCAGAAAAATAACTGAGTTGAAAAGGGTACCGAAGTAACGAAAAGCTATAATCAGTAGGTAATTGCAAAAAAATACAGGTATATACATTTGTAGATATGTAGATATCAGGAAAAATGCAGTCCCTCAGAATTAAAAGTTAACAAAAGTTGCATGAAGTCATCTATGTCCATTGTTCGGGCACGACGCGTATCCATTGCCAGTTTCTTCAAAATCGTTTCCGCTATTTCAGAAGTGTTGAGGTCACCAACTTCCTACAAATAAAAATAAGAAAGATAAAAGACAACATGTACAATGAAGGGTTATGTCGTTAAATTAAACTAACCATATTCCGCAAGGAACAATACAATCTATAATTATTTTTCAACAATTCAGCAACAGAATCTTGTTTAAATATCGCGGAAAGTGTTTTATTTTTTCTCGTAAAAACTATCCTCGTTAGACCATCCCATTCTGCAAAATTAATAGCAGGTGGAGGATTTTTTGGTTCAATTCTTACGACACAAGACTCTACCTTAGGGGGTGGTCTAAAATTATTTTTACCAACATTCATTAGCATGTCAACTTTTGCTAAAAGCTGGGTGTTAATGCTTAATCGGCAATATAGCTTATCACCCGGTTTTGCGACCAATCTTTGAGCAAATTCCTTTTGAAACATTAGTACCGCGCATCGAAATATCGGACGATGCAGTAACAACTTAAAAACAAGTGGTGAGCTAATTTGATATGGTATATTAGCAATACAAACATCGAAGAATGGTAATTCAGTTTTCAAAAAATCCCCAATCAAAATTTGTAACTTTGACTGTAGAGGTGTACTTTGCACGCGTTTTTGCAACTCAGCTGCTAGTCGGCTATCTATTTCACATGCGAACACTTTTTTTACTTTTTCAAGAACCTTTACAGTCATATTTCCTGTTCCAGGTCCGATCTCCAACGCAATGTCTGTGGTTCGCAATCCTGTCTTTTCAATCATATCAACTATGATTAAAGGATTTTTAAGGATATGCTGCCCAAAGCTCTTGTTAAAAACAATTCCTAAAATTATAAAATTGTCGAGTTTTCATCTTATTTAAATATAAATGCTTTTAACAAAATACCTTGCTTTGGCGCATCTTGCCGAATTCGCTCTTTTCTTACTTTCGGCATTTGTAATGTAACTCCTTAATTTATTTTTTGCCCACCAAAAAAAAAATACACAGCATTTAGGACTATATTATTTATAAATTGAAAACTACTTCGCGTTCTAATTTTGTAAATAGAATTACTTTGACAGCTGTTTTTTTTATGAACAAGTTCAGCGCTTACTCTCCTCGTAAATCGTTGTTGGGTCGCTATCGCTAGATAGCAAAGATAATGGAATACAGAGATCAAAGATAATGGAATACAGAGATATATAACTTTCCAGTGGAAGGGCGGTTGCCTACAAGCTGTTTTCCACAAAAATTCATGAAGCTTTCCAGAAAAATTCATGAAGTCACACACCAAAGAGGATCTAAACTAGAGGGCCAACTCCCGTGCACCTACCCGATTTTCCCCGCAAATTTTGAATGACAGCCCTCTCTCGCGCGCTCATTTTTCTCCTGTCTGTGAATACATGTTATTAATGGCCGCCGAGTTGAACTTTTCCAATAACAAAGAATTTGTAAATGAATTTATAACAATAAATGTAAATGGAATAAATTTTGAGTATGGTTTTTTAGATATCTTAAGTTGTTCTCTATCCATCTTATGCGCCAAAAAAAGTTCATTCTTTCACATTTCAGGTTTTTTTTTTTATTTTTTTACATGAAACATTTTTTTGACGGCAAAATTCATGAAGCTACCTTGGGGAGTTGTTCCAAAAATAGATTAATTCCATGCAAGTTAAGCCCAAGTTTTCACTAGGGCAAAAGTGAATTCCTTAAAATAATCGCAAACATTGCATACATTTCTATTACGCTTGGTGGGTGTTTTCAACTTGGTTTTTTAGCACCGTATTTGTACAAAATCAAAATATGATTAGGAGATCTGTGTTTAATAAGAGTGAACAGTGTTCATGTTACTAAGGAACAGCAAAAATTGAAATTTTATTCATTTAAAAAAAAAAAAATATTATTCTCGAAAAGTAAATTCGTAAAAACGAGTACATATGATTGAACTCCTAACAAAATAATATAATGTGGTGTTTAATTTGATGCGATTTCAGATTTTGCGTATTCAATCTAAATTGTTTTGTTAATTTTCAGATCCCGTATTTCTATAGGTAATGTGATTTTGCATTTTGAAATGTTCGCTGATATTTTTATAAGCCTCTCTAAATTATTAAATAACAAAAACAAGCGCAAGAAGTGATATTTCAGAGCACTTTTTTTGCCATGAGAGCAATTTTTATGTTCGTTTGGTACAAAAAAAAAATTTAAGATTTCAGAGCACTTTTGCGAATCTATATATTTTCTTAGATTTGCTTAAGATTTACCAATAAAAGTGCATTTGAGTTTGACAACTGGTGGACTTTGCTTACATTTGCGTGAAATTTTTCTACAGCAAAGAAAGGCATTGTATCGGGTGGATCTATTTTCGTAAATTATATGTGTGCAAATATTAAGAAATAAATCGGGACGGAAATTTCGAATGTTTTAATATATCATTTAACGTTTATATGTTTGATTCGGCACACGAAATCTGAAATCTGAGGCCAAATCTGAAGAAGCCCAAACGTGTGTGTTGTATTATCAATACTTTCTAAAACTCTATACAGAATTTTTTTATCATGGGATTTACCAGAAAACGGAAAAAAAAATATCGAATTTAACAAACATACTTGAATACGTTATTGTGCAAGTATGCATTTTACGTACCATTTACATATTAAAAATTATGCTAAAACTAAAATATCTTTTTTCCCACTATAAAAAAAAAAAACGCTTTCCCCAAACTCTGATAAAATATCTATTTTGTTTCAATATGACTTCGAAATGAAAAGCATTAAAATCGACGAACAACAATTTTTTTTTCTTTAAAGTATCCCTGAAATAAAATCTTGAAGTTACGAAATCTCTTTTAAGAAAAGTGGAAGAACCGTTTAAGTTGATTTTTCTCTGATTAATATCATGAGATAGATTTCTTCTAGATACTGAAAAAAAAACTATGATTATATTAAGGTATTTGGCATTGTGAACAAATTATATCAGGAATTCCCTTTTCCAACAATTTCATAAATTATAAGAACTTTTAAACTGAACTGCGATGTGAACACCGTGTACCTAAAGGGTACCAAAAATGTTGAACACAGTCGCCCCCACTTACAAAATGGCCTCGTGATTGACATTAATTGCCTGCATAGGATTTCCTAAGTATGCGTGCGGCAGCAATGGCGCTCCTTTGATTTGTACAGGCACTAATACTTAGGAATTCCTATGCAGGAAAAGCAGCTTGTAGGCAAATGTACCGTTTCTGCTCTCAGTTGGCCCTCTAGTTTAGATCCTCTTTGTCACACACACTTGCTCATTTCTATCCTAGTATATGTGAGTTCATGAATTGGACTTTAATGCAAGAATTCGATATTCTCTACTGTGAATTTCACAATTTTTTACATTTTAACAAAACCTCCACAAAAACCAAACAAATTCAATACAAAACACAGAATAATTAAACACCGCGATGCTCATAAAAGCAAGGTGACTCGCGGTCGGCCATTAGCAACATGCTTTTTTGTTGATCACACGTATGGTGTTGATTACCTGTAATAAATGTTAATAAATGCATATATGTGTAAACTGAAAGAGTTTCTGTCGTCGGCTGTGTGACTTACTTGTGCGGATTTGTAGGCCGATTTGATTTCGACTTCACTGCATCTGCAGCCGATCCAGAGGAATACTTATTCGCCGTTGTCCAGTTTCATGATGTCGTCGTCGGCTAAATCGTCTTTTCGGCGACGGTGAAGTAGCCCTTTTCTTTGGAGCATAGGAAGTCGGGTGAAACTCACGTATCAGGGATGGGATTCCCTCGGAATCCAGTTTGTTGTCTATCAAATATAGGCGCCGAAGATAGATGAAGGTAGAGCTGTCGGCTGGTTGCGCGACAGCTTGAAGATCTATAGCTTTTGCTTACGCTCAAGTTGTACAGGCAACAGGAAGTTTATCCTTCACTTCATTTAACAAATACGCTTGTTGACAAATTTTGTATAAATAAATGGATTTTTTTTTATTTTAGTGAACTAATTACATCTTTTATAATACAATGTATCGCAGGACCTGGCAGCGAATTTCGCGACAAATCCAGTTCGGATAAGTTAGACAAGCTGTCAGTGTCAGTGTCAGCTTTCAACAGCTTTTTTTAAAAGAACTTCAACTCAAATTTGGTGAATAAGTATATTATCTCAGTACATTTTCATATTAGTTTTTTCATTATATTCTGTATTTCTATTCAACCAAAGTACTCATTCACCATTATTGTTCCATTATAATACCAAAACATACGACTTATAAGTCATATAAATGTAGGCTTTGAAATACGAGACACGTAAAAATAAAACAAATACACATACGTATACTTTATTTTAAATTATATTTAGACTAACGGAGAAACTCTTAAAAACAGCAACGATACTAATATTGGTATTTATAAATTATAACTAAACTCCAGAAGTATATTAAGCGATGTATATGATAAACATATTCTACTGGATTTATGTTAAATGCCTTACAAATGTTCGCTAAAAATGTGTTAATTTGTTTATTATTCTACAGAAATGCTCATCTTTCTTTTATTTCACATAAATATACAATTATTTTATGAAATTAATCACTGTCCACATAAAATTTAGTTGGAACAATTATTTTCAAATTTAACGGAAAATATTCTACGAACACTGCCAGCAACTTTGTCCACACCGGAAGCCAATTTGGAAGCAGCGGAAGTTGTGCTCTTTTTTTGAACGTGTGTTGTGACCCGGAATTTTTGAAGTTTCGTGACATTTGTCAATACGAATTTCTATGTATCAATACTAGCGCAAGAAAACGGCACAAGCCCATGGTATTATAGCTTGTAGGCAAGTAACGGAAAATCGGCCGGAGTTGGGGGTCTCAGTATTGTCTCTGGTCTGAACTACAAAGTGGAAAAAATTCGGATGTGCGCTCATTGCATAGTGCGCTATATTTCTTCTCAATTTAAAATTTTCACTTTGTGGAAAGCTCGAACGTGTTCCAGCTTTCACTTTTCCCAAAGCTCTAGAAATAAATCCGCTAGACCACGCTTCCATCACATAATTCCTGTCAGTTTCGCAAGGAAATGTTATTTTTCACTTCACTCGGCTAAATTTTTTTATTTTTTGTGCCGGAAATTTTAAATGTAAACTAAAGAAGCTCTGAGCTTTCATAGTTCAGACTTTTCTCATAGATGTCATATAAATATGCATTTGTTTTCGATTAGTTTCCAGGTTTTGCCTTTTTTGTACTTTTTCCCACTTTTGTTTCGATGTAGTTCAGGCTTTATTCATTAGATTCCCTTAATCAATAGATTATCAGTGTCTCCACTAACTCACGTCAAATAAGTGAATTGCATTTAATCTTGTAGTCAAAAATGTTTATCCATAAAAATAATATAATAATAAGCTAATCTATTAGTTAAATAAAACTACTCTGAAAATCTGGCAGAACTCTCGCATTTCAGTGCCACTTTTGGACACCTGACATTAATGTCGTTTTCGATTTGGCAAAAAGAAAAATTCTTTTAAGAAAAAATCAATTTATTTTTTGATTGAGATTTATTTAATTTTCTTTTGATCAGATGCAGTGTTGAGGAATCTCGATTTTTTCTCTGATTTACACATTACTTTCACTAATACCAATGTTTATGACGCGCAGCTGGTGGTTACGGAAATTATTGTTGTTGTTTTTTTCATGACAAGAAAAACATTCAAACTACATTTCACCATGAATATCAATGCACCAAATGTCCATAAAAAGCAGATATACCTTTAGCAAAATATTTCTGGTACCAAAAAATAATCAATATAATATTAATAAACTTCGGTTTTTATACTTAAGGTTAATTAAATCACCCCTATCAAAGTATAAATACAGAAACGAAAGAAGACGGAAGTCAAATCTGACCGGAACTCAAATTGAGTTCGAAGAATTCATTTCGGAACAAAATAAATAAAGCATGTAACCGCGTTCGTTTCATATTAAAGTCGGAGAGCTTCGGAAGAAATGTGCGGTGTAGCTGCCGAAAGTAATTGCTATAACGTGGTTCCACGCTTCCACGCAATACGACAAGGTGCGCTATATGCCATCGGAGAATTTTTCCGTAAGTTGTATCGGAACGGATACCTTGAATGGAATTCCTCCGATTTCGTACAGATCGGAGAAAATTCCGTTCCGAACGGATTTTACTTCTAAAAGTACGATTTTTTCATTACAAAATCGAAGGGATTTGATTTCGGTGAAAAAGGAAAAATTATAACGCTTCGTGGGAAAAATAAAGAGCGTGTGATATAAAGCACTTGACCATGACGACCAGGGAACACTTTAAGAACTCTCCCATGTCATGTCCGAGTCACAGACGATCAGCAGGACCCCGACGGCCAGAGGAGCTATTTTTGCATACCATTTGGTTCTTCGAGTAAGATCGGGCATTTATTCGGCTATCCATTGAAACGGCCAGAAACGGTTCTTCAAGGCTTGTGCGATTCTCGATTTCTGAGGCAGGGTGACCCTATTGAATTTAAATGAAACGCTTTGATGTATTTCTATAATTAACAAAATTCAATTTTATTTATTGTGAGATCGGATCACTTAGTTAAAAGTTTAATTTAATTTTACGACAGAACTTTTTGGCACTCTTCGCTAACTCACGTTCTCCTTCTGTCTGATTTACAATTTTCTTTCTACTCCAATAACCTCTTCCTTTACTTCCTCTTAGTTTAGGCGCCATCTGTGCACCACTAGCATTACTTTGGAGCCTATCGCCATCTACTTTCTGTACGCTACATCACCAGGAATACCTATAGTACAGTGACCGGTGAGTGAGAGTTTTTTTTTTTATTTTAAAAAGGGTGAAAAGGAAGAATTGGTTTTAGGCTTTGTGTACCTCATCCAAAAAAGGAATAAGTTACAAACTTGGCGAGTTGGCGGTCATAGCTACATCGTGGCCGCCAACCGGTGTTAAATCCAGACGGAGTGACGTCACAAAAAAAAAAAATACAGCCAACGACATTGTCATCGCCAGAGGTGAATCAGAGGTGACCGACATTAATGACCTCTTAGGTAGTAGCCCTAGTCAAAACACCGCGAGGTACATTCAGCCGGATAATTCACGTAATCCAAAGTTATCAAGCGACCTAGCTGCTTCTGCAAAAAAAGGAGGGAACATTTTTTTTGTACCCTGGAGTGTGCTATTGCTGTATATGGTGGCTACATTATATAAGGCCTGTGTATACAGTGGTGCAAAAAATTATGAACCACTATTAAATTTTTTTTTTCCCAGCTGTATTAATTGTGTTGTACATAGATGATAACCATACACATAATCCAAAGAAAACAAGTATCACCCGAGAATCGCACACAGTCCTATTTTTCTTGTTTATATTTATTTATTTATTAATTTTTTTTGGCATGATTTTTCCTTTTTTCATTTTTTTGTATTTATTTCTCGTATTACACTTATTTATTTTTCTTGTCTTTGTCCACTTATTTATTTAATAGATACTTATTGAACTTCCTTTATATTAAATTTTTGTTTTTTTGTATGCACATACACTCAGATTTTGTTACTTGTAATAAGTTTCCCTGAAATTTTTTTGTTTGTCTTCGGTTAATATTATTTTTTTGTATAAATTATATTCCTCTAAAACGAGCTCATTTTAGGTAGGGATCGCGGGTAAGGTAGCATAAAGGGTACACTGGGAATAAAAAGTACAGGTACTAGTTTTTTTGGGGAGAATTACTTTTTTTGCTTTTTTTTTCTTTGCTTCATTTATAAATTATAGTTAATATTACTTTAGATATGTTAAAGTGTATATAGTTAGCCGTAGTTTATAATTATTATAATAGGTAATTTTTCTAATAAACATTACGCCTAGTTGGTTGAGACATTTTTTTTCGTAATTTCCAGGAAGGGTGGGAATCGGCCCTAGCTGCAACGTCATCAGCAGCCCTCTCAGTATGGTGGACGTCCGTCTGCTTTCAAAAAAGTAAGTTTTTTTTTTGGCATGTTTAATGTTTTGTGGTAGATCTCGTTATGTCTGTAGGAAAAGAACCACCCCGGCGAGCAGAGCCGTGCAACGCAAGCATGCCATGCTCCTCGCACGTAACACTCCATCCCTTTCCATTTCCTTCCTTAAGTCCCGTCCACATCCTGGCTTCCTTCTTCAAACCGCTCCCAACGCCCTCTATATTTCTCTAACCTAGATCTATTACATATGGCGCCCAACGTTTTGTTTGTCCAAGTCTTCTGTCCTTTATGTCGTATTCGTCCTAATTGTCCTTGCTGTCAACATTGAAACCTCGTAAGTCTTCGAGAGGATAGCTCATAAGAATGCCATCTCGAATTGCGACGAGAACGATGTTGACAGCGACAACAATTAACACTTTGTTAGTCCTGTTATCTTTCTCTATCCACCTTTTTATTGTTTTTTTTTTGCTTTCTTATCTTACCATTTTACTTTCCCTTTCTAGTTGTTAGTGTCTTATTCGATTATGTATCTAGTGGCCTAGTCTGATATTGTTTTGTCATGTCAAGTTGCATTAGTACATCTGTAGTTAATTTCTTCTTTTATGTGTTGCTGCCAACACGATTCCGACGAAGAAAGTAGACCTGAAACACCCCGCTATGGTTTATGGTACACAAAACACAAAAGAAAACCACGAAGTTTCGTTAAATTTGCCCAGAGCATATTTATTTCATTATAAAATTTATTTTTCAAAACATTTACATATTTACCCTATTAAATCAGAAACAAAACTCACTCGTCATATATTTAATACATACACATATTTACATTTCCTATTTATTTTCTTATTTATTATATCATACACTCAACAAAATTACATTACATATCAAAACTTAATATTTTTCGTTCTTAGCACAGTTCGCAATTTTTATTTATTTCCCTTTTGTTTGTTTATTATCAGCGCATAACAAAAACAGTTAACTTCAAAACACAATTATAGCGTATATACACTTTGTTCGACTTTATCCATTGTTTGTCTCTAAATCATCGGATCCTCTGTATTATGAATCCTCCTGGAAAGAAAGTACAGAGCAAAAATATCCCCGCAGAGAATACCTACGAAATCAATAGAAGAATCACTCGTTCCATAAGCTCTCAAATTGATCAAACGTCAATTACCGACACGATGCCGATAGGACATACACCACCCGGGAAGCAACCCCCTCAAAGCACTTCAGATCCACTTTACCCGTACCCTCCCCCGCCAATACCTTCAACCCGAACTAGTAGCCCACAAAGCTCAAACGAATCAATTAGTGCTCCGTCTTATAGCAGTCTCTCAGAGTTAGGTGCCGCTTCACAAGAAGCACAAAATGATAGCGTTAGGACTATGGTTGAAAAAATAGAACTAAATGAGCAAAACATTAATAAAAGTTTACCAGGCACTAACAAAACTAGTAGCGAAAAAGAAACAGAACCATTACCTCAAGCAGTCACGGACATCAAAGTATACATCAACCTAGCAGTGGTTAATGCATTTGCTTCTTATCAAAGCACGATAACGAATGACATCTCACAAGTCCTCAGAGAGGAAATGAAGAGCAGCATGTTGGAGTTCATGAAAGATATCAATGCGGTGATTCGCACAAATGCACCTGTTAATCCTCCAGCTCAGGGACCAATTCCAGAGCAGATTAATACTCTCCAACAGCTACAAATACAACAGCCACAATCTCAGCTGGACCCTTCGTCCAGGCCATTCGTCCCTCTCCCTGTAGTGACTACAGCAGGTAATAACCATATCAACAACGGTCAATCGCAGAATGTGGGATATCAGCAGCAGAACAACAACAACAACCGTAACCATAACAGGCAAAATCGACCAAGATGGCAAAACGCAAATTGGCACCACAATTCTCCAATCCAATTTCAAGAAAGTGGTTCACACCCTAATCCTAGTGGGCCAATCAAAATTGACAAATGGGGCATTAACTTCGAAGGTAAGCCGAATACTCTTACAGTAGAAGATTTTATTTTCCGCCTCGAAACCCTCAAGAATCAGTACGACTGTACATGGGCTGAGATCTTGAGAGACTTCCACCTCCTACTCTCAGGAACCGCGTATGAGTGGTATTGGCAGTTTCAACGCATGAACTACCAACCAGACTGGCCAATGTTACGCGATTCCCTGACACGTCAATTCCGAAGTTCGAAATCAGACTTTGAAATAATTCGCGATATTATGGATCGTAGACAGGGTTCTTGGGAGTCTAGCGATGATTTCTTTGCGTCAATCGGAAAACTTAGATCTCAGCTCAGAGTACAGATTCCGGAAGCTGAGTTGGTGAGGATCTTAAAACGAAGCCTCAATGACAGAATCGGGAAGCTGATATACCCCATGGCTATATCGTCGTTGGACCAGCTGAGACATGCATGTGCTGATGCGGAAAAAGCATTTCCCATAAGAGATGGTGCGAAGCATTATAGACCACCTGGCAGATACATGGCAAATGAGTTGGAACATGACAATGAGGAAGAGGTTACTTACGTACCAGAGGAGCAGATAGCTGCGATGCAGTACGGAGGGGCACGTCCTAGAGTGCCTCGAAGATACCCAGAGTCAAGACAACTGTTATGTTGGAATTGCCGAGTTGAAGTTCACTCATTTGTTGATTGTCCATCTACGGTCCGAAACATTTTTTGTTTTAAATGTGGTCAGGAGGGGGTGATAACCCCTAGTTGTAGTCGATGCACCCCGGGAAACCGCCAGATGAACGCGAGGTCATCGGGAGAATCGCGTTCAACCCGATACCCCGAACAATAAATACAGATAATTATCGTCCAATTTCCATCTTATCCGTTTTTTCTAAGATTTTTGAAAAAGGGATTAAATCTAGAATATTATCATTCTTAGATAAAACTCATTTCTTTAATGATTCTCAGTTTGGTTTTAGAAGCGGTAGATCAACTGAAAGTGCTTTATTAAAATTATGTGGGGAAATATATAACAGTTTGAATGCTTCTCAAATTCCTTCGACGTTATTTATCGACATAACCAAGGCTTTTGATATGGTGAATCATACTCTGTTACTAAATAAATTATTCAATGCAGGTTTCAGAGGCTTCATTCATGCCTGGTTTGCTTCTTATTTAACAAATTGTAAACAAGTGGTAAAGGTCAAAAATGTTTATAGTTCACAAAATTATTTAAATATAGGTGTTCCTCAGGGATCAGTCTTGGGCCCGATACTGTTTTTAATTTATGTTAACTCGCTATTCTTTCAACCTTTTAAGGGCAGAATCACTGCATTTGCTGATGATACTGCTCTTTCCTATTCCAATAAGAGTTTTCTTGATATGTTTGCCGATGTTAATTATGACCTTGACATACTACGTCGATGGTTCAAGTCTCATAAACTGATCATCAGCAACAAAACAAAATTTATGGTATTTAATATCAAGGGTGTTGTATGCGAAGAGTTGCCTATATATTATCACTCACCAAGCTGTTGTCGATTTTGTTTGGATGACGCTTATGGTCATACATCATTTGATAATCAGGTAAGCTGTAGTGACGGTTGCTTTGTAATTGAGCGTGTTGACAGCTTTAAATACCTAGGTATTATATTGGATCATAAGTTCAGTTGGAAGAACCATACGTCTTATTTGAAACGGTATTTAAATGGAGTTGTACGGCAATTATACCACCTTAGCATGTTCTGCAAATTACCCATTTGAAAATTGGTTTATAATGGTATTTTAAAATCAAAACTGCAGTATGGAATTTCTTGCTGGGGTGGCACTTATTTTAATACAATAGAACCACTGCTGTTTAAACAGAAGCATGCAATAAGAATTATGTGTAGAGTTAATCGCAGAACCCCCAGTTTTGAGTTGTTCAAAAGTCTCGAACTTCTTCCTTTAAGGCACCTGTACTGCTACAAAGTTTTAAAATTTTTTTTTGAAAATTCGGGGTACTATGATGTTAGAGTTCACGATAGTCATAACTTGAGAGTCAATACCAGAAACTTCGTAAATGTTCCAACAATCCATAAAACACATTTTTCACGTTTTTATTATGTTACTGCTCCTCGCTTGTTTAATAATTTAACTATAAAACTTAGGTGTGAGAGAGTGAAAACAGTATTCTTAAATAGTATAAAAAAATGGCTTTTCTCGTTTAACCATTCTGAAATAGATGCTTTTTTAACACCTTTGATGTAGTAAATTTGATGGTTATTTTCCTTTTCTTTTTATTAATTTTTTTCATCTTATTAAATTGTATATAATTTTTCTTTTTTAAATGTATGTAATTGAATCTTTCATTTCCATTTTCATTGCAATTTCATTTTTGTTTTCCCCATCAATAGATTTATGAATTTCATTTTATATAACTGTTAGGTACATTCGCCTCTTGTCATTTATTAGACAATAGATTGTACATAGCTATTTCATACAAAAACCTTAAAGCTCATTATTAACATGGATTACATTGTACTTTATGTTTAAGTTTTTTGTTATGAAATAAAGTAAAAATAAGAAAAAAAAAAAAAAAAATGTAGGGCCGGGAGTTGATGAACAATCAATAGTTCAGACCCCGACAGCTGAAGATGGCAAAATTAAAATATTAGTTAGGAATAGGGAACTAGAATTAAATAATTTAGGTAAAAATGATAAAAAGTTTGAAATTAAACCGTTACATGTTAGAATAAAAAATTATTATGCAGCACGCAGTAGGATATTTGACGAAGGTAAAACTGTTTCCAAGCGAATCCTGAAACAAAATGCAGATTCAAGATAAGAAAAGAGACTAGAAAACGCATATTAGCATCGGTAATAAACATAGGCAATGACCCGAGACCTTATGCAAAAATAAAAATCGCTGATAATGATGTGCTAGGTTTGCTTGACAGTGGGGCCAGCATTAGTTTTTTGGGCAAGAATTGTTTTAAGTTTGTGGAATCAGTAGGATTACCTATTCAGTCATTTGAGTCTGGGGTAAAAACTGCTGATGGTAAGAATCAATCGATAGTAGGTAGAATTAAAGCTCCAGTTGTCTACCAAAATAGAATAGAAGATATTACATTTTACCTAGTACCCACATTAAATCAGGAGTTGTATTTGGGAATAGACTTCTGGAAGGCTTTCCAACTAGCCCCAAATATAATAAGTTCTTTGTCTATTTTAGATACAACGAATGTTCCCAATACGCACCAACTTTCGTTAGAGCAGCAGTCCGAGTTGGAGACAGTGAGACGAAGATTTCTGTGCTATACGCAGCATGGACTCGGGAAGACAGAGCTGGAGGAGCATGTCATCGATACTGCGGATGCGGCACCGGTGAAGCAACGTCACTACCCTGTTTCTCCAGCGATACAAGCCCTGTTGTATGAGGAGGTTGACCGGATGATTAGTCTCGGCGTTGTGGAGGAGAGCGAAAGTCCCTGGTGTTCACCAGTGGTATTGATCCGAAAGCCAGGCAAAAATCGTCTTTGCCTGGATTCTCGTAAAGTCTACGCTTCGACAAAAAAGGATGCATACCCTCTCCCTCACATCGACGGACTGCTCAGCCGGTTACAAGATACATACTACATCAACAGTATCGACCTCAAAGATGCCCTTCGGGCTATGTAATGCGGCGCAGAGAATGTGCCGATTAATGGACAAGGTCATCCCCGCACGTCTAAAGGACCGCGTATTTGTATACCTAGATGACTTGCTCGTAGTAGCTCCGGACTTCAAGACACTCAGTGTCTTCGTAAAGCGAATCTAACCATCAACGTGAACAAATCCAAATTCTGTTTCAAGGAATTGAGATACTTGGGGTTCATCGTTGGTGGTGGGATGCTAAAAACAGATCCGTCGAAAATAGCTGCAATCGCTGAGTTTCCGACACCAAAACCTCCGAAGCAAGTGCACAGGCTGCTTGGTCTTGCAGGGTGGTACAGGAGGTTTATTCGAGATTTCTCCGGCCTCACTGCCCCCATCACGGACACGCTAAAGAAGAGTGAGAAATTTAAAATGACTGATGAGGCACTCGTGGCATTTGAGAATTTAAAGAAAGCCCTAACAACAGCCCCTGTGTTAACACATCCAGATTTTTCAAGGTGCTTCTACATCCAGTGCGATGCATCGGAATCTGGCATAGGAGCGGTCCTCTTTCAAACGACTCAAACGAAGAAAGTCCGATTTCATACTTTTCTCAAAAACTAAATGCATGTCAAAAAAATTATAGTGTAACCGAGAAAGAGTGTTTGGCTGCTGTCATGGCAGTGCAGAAATTTAGGCCCTATGTCGAAGGTATGGACTTCACTGTGATTACAGATCACTCTAGCCTTCGATGGTTGATGGGACTCAAGGACCTCAATGGACGATTAGCCAGATGGAGCCTCAAACTCCAAGTGTTCACCTTCGACATAGAGCACCGAAAAGATTCGCTCAATGTAGTGCCAGATACTCTTTCTCGGGTTTACGTAGACAGCATGGAAATAGAAGATATTGCACCGTTGGTAGATCTAGACTCAGAAGAATTTCGATCTGAGGAATACAAAAGCCTGATAACCACCATCCAAGAAAACCAAGAAAAGCTACCTGACTTAAAAATAGAAGACGTGCATTACCACCGGCAGGAACTGAGGCAACGGTAGAACACACATGGCGTTTGTGGATTCCATCTGGCCTAACAGGCGACATAATTGCCCAAGCGCACAATCCCCTCAGGCAGCTCATGGTGGAATCGCAAAAACGATTCAAAGAATTCGTCAGTACTTTTACTGGCCAAACATGACTGTTCAAATCAGGCAATATATATCCCAATGTGTAATATGCAAACAGTGTAAGTCTTCCAATTAGATATCTCGTCCACCTATATGTAATAGCTACTGTACCGATCGTCCGTTTCAAAAACTATAAGTAGACTTTTTGGGTCCGTACCCCAGATCTTAGTCTGGTAATTCATATGTCTTTGTTGTACTCGACCATCTATCCAAATTTGTGTTCCTCAAACCGTTACGTAGTGCAAACACTAGAAGCGTCGTGAAATTCCTCTACGAGGATATATTTAATATGTTCGGTGTCCCACAAGTAATTAATTCCGATAACGGAAAGCAATTCTTGTCGCGAGAATTCCAAAGCCTGTTAAAAAGGTATGGCATTCGTCATATGAGGACCGCATACTATGCACCATAGTCAAACGCCTCAGAGAGGGTGAATAGGACACTTCTTGCTTCTATCCGCTCATACCTAAGAGATGATCAACGTGACTGGGATATTCACCTTAGTGATATCGCTGGCGCTTTGAGAAGCTCCATCCACTCGTCAACTGGTGTGTCGCCTTACTTCGCGCTCTTCGGCACGAATATGATAACGCACGCCAGCTGCTATGAGATAGCCCGTAAGTTTACCGCGGTGGAGTACGGCGAACTTTCAACCCTCCCCAGGCAAGGACGACTGCAATGCATACGCGCGAGAATTCGCTTAAACATATATAAAGCAAATGAAAAATCTGCAAAGAAGTACAACATACGGACCCGAAAAATACGATTCCTACAGGGACAAGAAGTATTCCGGTGAAATTTTGTTCTTAGCGACAGCTTTAAATATCGAACATCCAAGCTCTGCCCAAAATACGTCAAGTGCCGAATCGTAAAAACGATAGGAAACAACGTGTATGAGATTGAGGACATGAAAGGCAAAACGGTCGGGGTATTCCACGCCAAAGATATAAAACAATAACTCTACATAAAATCACGATCCATTTAGTTAAGGCGTTGTGTTTATTACCTTCTTGTTATTTGTTAGAATAGTATACTGTGGCGTGGAATGAATTGTGGTGAAATGAAAACAAACTAAAATGGTGAAATGAAAACAACCCCCATTAGTCACCAAACAAGTTCCACTTCCAATTGGAAATTGGAATCTGTCAATTCCCCACTAAACTAAATGGGAATTTATCAATTGCTGAAAAGGGGAAAAAGTATGTCAGCCAATTGTAGAACCAATTGGAGTTAGCTAGAAAGTTCTCGAAGAGATGGCAGAGCAGATATAAAAGGAGAGGTTGTAGAACAGGGCGACAGTTGATTTTTATCAGTGATTGGTTAAAGTTCGAGATAGTAATCGGTTTTGAAGATAAATAAGTGCAGAGTAATAGAGTGAAATAAGTGATTGGTTTGAATCGTTGAAGAATTGTTTAAGTAATATTGTTCTGGTACTTAATAAGTGAATAATCTATAAAAGTGTAATAAAAGTGATTATACTAGAAAAGTTGAACAGAATAGTGTTTTATCTTTTCGAATCCCAGCCCAAATGTAACATTGGTGTCAGAAGTGGGATAAAACTTATTCTGTGTTAAAGCGTGTGTGATAAAGAAATATTAAAAAAAAAAAAAAAAAAAAAAATTCAAATGAATTTGTGAATTTCGAAATTACAAAAAAAAAAAAAAAAAAAAATGGGTCGTGTATTGCTACAACTAAGCATACCCCAATTAAAAAGTGAATTAGAAAAGAGGAATATCTCTACAGCTGGAGGGAAAAGTGACCTCATACTTCGTCTGCAGGAGGCTCTCGAAAATGAGGGAGAAAATCCAAAGACCATGCTTTTCGACGTGGCAGAAGAACAAGTAAGTACAGGCGTTGATATTAGCGCTATGATGGAATTACTTCTTGCCAAGATGGAAGAACAGAAGAATTCTCTGGAAGAACAGAAGAATTCTATGGAATTGAAGTTCGCAGAACAGAAGAATTCTATGGAATCGAAGTTCGCAGAACAAAAGAATTCTCTAGAAGAACAGAAGATTTCTATGGAATCGAAGTTCGCAGAACAGAAGAATTCTCTAGAAGAACAGAAGAATTCTCTTGAGGAACAGAAAAATTCCATTACCGCCGCACAAAAAGATGCCGTGGAAGAGTTTAAGAATGTTCTAGATGTAAAAATCGTCGCGATTGATGAGAAATTAAACAAACACGAAACCAAGTTTGAGGAAATTAATGAATCTCTTCATAGACACGAAACAAACATCGAGAACATAGCTAAAGAGCTCGGCACGAACATCGAGAACATAGCTAAAGAGCTCGAAAAAGTCAAGAAACAGAAAGCTCGGGAATATTCTACTGACTGCCCAAAAAGGAAGGAGATGCAACCACCCGTTTTTGATGGTCAAACATCATGGCCGATCTATAAGAGACAGTTCGAAGCAGCTGCAATGACCAATGGATGGGACGACGAGGAAAAGTCGATTGCATTAACGCTCGCATTACGAGGTACAGCTGCAGAATTGCTTCAAACTATCTCAGAAGAAAAACAACGCAACTATGATGCTTTGGTTAAGGCTATTGAGATGCGGTTTGGCGACGACCATATGCAGCAAGTGTATAGAGTGCAACTGCGCAGTAGATTCCAGAAGAGGGGAGAAACACTCCAGCAGCTGCAAGCGGATATAGAACGACTAGCGCACTTGTCATATCCCAATGTCGGCGAAGATGTCATCAACGAAATGGCTATTGAGGCATTTACACAAGCCATAGAGGACAGACAGCTGCAGATGGCTCTACGAATGGCTGGAAAGAGAACTCTTCCTGAAGCACTGGCATTTGCATTAACTATGAAAGCTGCTGACCAGGCATCTCAAGGATTCCACCGCATAAGAGAAATAACATCCGTCGAATGTACATGCCAGAGAACAGAGGTAGATGACCGGAACAGTGCTCGCAGGGGACCGATGCGTTGCTGGAACTGCAACAAAATTGGACATCTTCAACGACAGTGCAGAGCTGAACGTAGACAGAGTATTTGTCCACATTGCAGAACTAGGAGTCGTATCGAGGAGGCATCTGAACAATCGGCGGACGGAACCTCACAAAGCCATCAGTTAAGAACCAACTTCACGGGGCGGAAGCTTGTTTCTGGAATCGACGCCCCCAGGACCACAATTCAGGTCTCCCAGACCAAACGATGTAATAGGAGCTTGACAGTGGAAGCCCATATCGGCCAGAAAAAGTGTGTGGCTACAATCGATACGGGTGCCACCGCTTCCATAATCAGAAGGGACATCGTTCGTCAATCATGGCTGCACAACACCAGCAGCTACTGTCTGAAAACAGCAACTGGAGCAACGGTAAAGGTGTATGGTGAGGTACTCTTGACGATAAACCTAGCAGGAATAGTCTTCTCCCATACATTCTTAGTGGCCGATATATGTGACGAATGCATCATTGGAATCGACTTTATGAAGACGCATGATGTAGTACTCGACATCGGTTTGCAAGTTCTAAAGTACAGAAACGTCGAGATTCCAATGGTTTACGGGAACGAGAACGTCGCAGCTCTAAGAACAGTTGTAAGTGAGGACACAATTTTACCACCTTCGTCAGAGACACTTATTTGGACAAAGCTGGAAGGTGATCCTGGGAGCAACCGATTCTTCCTAATAGAGCCAGATACAGGAAACTATTACCAGAGCTTTATCGTCGGAAAGATGCTTGTTGAACCTAAAAACAACTTGGTTCCCGTTCGAGTCCTCAATGTGGAACACAGAAGCGTAAAGCTGAAGCAAGGGGAAGTGATCGGAAAGTGCGTACCAATTACTGCGGTCACAAAGTTGTCAAATGAAAGTCCTGCGAAACCGGTTAGACCTACGGAGATATCGGAAATGAAAAACAATATTCTCGGAGAGTGCGAGCTGGATCAGGAGCAGCGGGCTATGGCAGGGAGTCTAATCGACGAGTTCGCTGATATATTTGCTTCGCAGAGTAGCGAGTATGGCCGAACACATCTCGTACAGCACCGAATTGACACCGGGGATGCAAGACCAATTCGTCAGCCTCCCAGACGACTACCATTGGCCAAGCAGACGGAGGTTGCAGAAATGGTGTCGACGATGGAAAAGGAGGGACTGATTGAGAGCTCAAAAAGTCCGTGGGCATCACCGGTCGTCTTGGTCAAAAAGAAAGACGGAAGTACGAGATTCTGCGTGGACTATCGCCAACTAAACAACGTCACCAAGAAGGATAGCTACCCCCTGCCCAGAATTGACGATACCCTGGACACACTATCCGGGGCCAAATGGTTTTCGACTCTTGATCTGAAGAGTGGCTACTGGCAAGTACAGATCCATCCAGAAGACCGCGAGAAAACAGCATTCACAGCAGGAAATGGGCTTTGGCAATTTACAGTAATGCCATTTGGACTGTGTAATGCTCCAGCAACTTTTGAGCGTCTAATGGAGCGTATTTTGCTGGGACTGACGTGGAAAACCTGTTTGGTCTACCTGGACGATGTCATCGTGGTTGGTAAAACGTTCAACGAACATCGAAATAACCTCAGGGAGGTGTTCCAAAGGCTACGAAGTGCACAGTTAAAACTGAATCCGAAGAAGTGTTCTCTATTCCGACCAGAAGTGAAGTATCTCGGGCACATCATCTCTTCCAAGGGAGTCAAGACTGATCCGGAGAAGATCGATGCAGTGAAAAACTGGCCGGTTCCCAAAGACAAACATCAGCTGAGAAGCTTCCTGGGACTTGCGACCTATTACAGACGATTTGTAAAGGACTTCGCCAGGATCGCAAAGAGCTTGCATCAACTGACTGAAAAAGGCAAACAATTCAAATGGTCAGGTGAGTGCGAAAACAGCTTCAAAGAACTTAAGCAACAGTTGTGCGACGCCCCCATATTAGCGTACCCCACCCCTGGAAAAACATTTATTGTGGATGCAGACGCCAGTAATGTGGGAATTGGAGCCGTGCTTTCCCAGGTACACGAGGGCCAAGAGAAGGTAGTTTCGTTCTTCAGCAAAGTTCTCTCAAAGCCAGAAAGGAACTACTGTGTTACCAGGCGCGAACTCCTTGCTTTGGTTCTGGCAACGAAACATTTCCATAAGTACCTCTATGGGCAGAAATTCATCCTTCGCACAGACCATGCATCTTTAAAGTGGCTACTACACTTTAAGAATCCTGAAGGACAAGTCGCAAGGTGGATCGAACAGCTGCAGATGTACGACTACGAAATACAACATCGAAAGGGAAGTCTTCACTCAAATGCAGACGCTCTCTCCCGTCGACCGTGCAAAGCAGACTGTAAACATTGTTTACGACACGAGGAAAAAGATGTCGTGTCCGTTCAAAGGGTGAGAGCTATGCCCATTGGTGGCTGGAGTGCACGGGAAATCCGGGAGGCTCAAAAGGAAGATCCGGATATCGAACCCATCATCGCCTGGAAAGAGCATGAGGGAAAACCAGACTGGCAGGAGATATCTAATAGGAGTCCCGAGCTGAAGGCATACTGGGCGCAGTGGGACTCTCTTCATGTACAAGACGGCATTCTAAAAAGAAAATGGGAAAGCCCGGATGGAAAGTCGTACGTAATGCAGCTTGTTGTTCCCAGGACAAAAGTTATCGAAGTGCTGAGGGAATTGCATGATGGAGTGTCTGGAGGCCACTTGGGAATAAACAAAACACTCGGAAAAGTACGAGAACGCTTTTACTGGGTCCATTCAAGGGAGGATGTTGAGAATTGGTGCAGGAAATGCGTAATATGCGCGGCCAGCAAAGGCCCGAGAGTGAAAGTCCGAGGCCAGATGCATCAATATAATGTGGGAGCCCCTTTCGAAAGGATAGCCGTTGATATTGCGGGACCGTTTCCTGAAACGAACAATGGAAATCGTTACATCCTTGTTGTTATGGACTACTTCAGTAAGTGGCCTGAAGCATTCGCTATCCCAAATCAAGAAGCTAAGACTGTGGTGGAACAAATCGTCTTCAACTGGGTAAGCAGATTTGGTGTGCCTATGGAACTGCATTCGGACCAAGGACGAAACTTCGAGTCCAGGATTTTCCAAGGAGTGTGCCAGTTACTCGGGATTAAGAAGACAAGAACAACACCGCTTCATCCACAATCAGATGGGATGGTGGAGCGCTTCAATAGAACGCTGAATGAACACCTCTCTAAGGTCGTTGGCGATGACCAGAGAGATTGGGACAAACACATTCCCATGTTTTTATTGGCCTATCGAAGTGCAGTGCACAACACCACAGGACATACTCCATCTGAAGTCCTATTTGGTCGAAAAGTCCGCCTACCTAGCGAGTTAATGTTTGGATCTCCATGCGAAGAATCCAAAAATGAGGAGGACTATGTTACAGACCTCAGGGATATCATCAGGGACGTGCATCGAGGGACTAGGGCTAATATTAAGATAGCCAGTGACCGCATGAAAACGAGGTACGATACTAAAACAACAACTACAGGCTTTCAAGAAGGAGATCTGGTATGGCTATATAACCCTCATCGACGAAAAGGTTTATCACCTAAGTTGCAACCAGACTGGGAAGGGCCCTACAAAATCGTAAAGCGCATCAACGACGTTGTCTATCGCATCCAACGAGGAAGAGGCAAGCTGAAAGTCGTTCATGTGGATCGTCTTCATCGCTACAATGGTGCAAATGTTAACGAGTTTGTTCGGGACGAACAAGTTTAAGAGGGGGATATTGTGGCGTGGAATGAATTGTGGTGAAATGAAAACAAACTAAAATGGTGAAATGAAAACAACCCCCATTAGTCACCAAACAAGTTCCACTTCCAATTGGAAATTGGAATCTGTCAATTCCCCACTAAACTAAATGGGAATTTATCAATTGCTGAAAAGGGGAAAAAGTATGTCAGCCAATTGTAGAACCAATTGGAGTTAGCTAGAAAGTTCTCGAAGAGATGGCAGAGCAGATATAAAAGGAGAGGTTGTAGAACAGGGCGACAGTTGATTTTTATCAGTGATTGGTTAAAGTTCGAGATAGTAATCGGTTTTGAAGATAAATAAGTGCAGAGTAATAGAGTGAAATAAGTGATTGGTTTGAATCGTTGAAGAATTGTTTAAGTAATATTGTTCTGGTACTTAATAAGTGAATAATCTATAAAAGTGTAATAAAAGTGATTATACTAGAAAAGTTGAACAGAATAGTGTTTTATCTTTTCGAATCCCAGCCCAAATGTAACAATACTTTCATGTTAGCTTTTTAGCGTAGTCCACTGAGTCTATGTATATTATGTTCAAACCTAGTATATGTATTATTAAGTTAGTCAATTTATGTTATTTATTTATTTATTCTATTTAACGGGTGATTTTTTAAGAGGTTTAGAACTTTTAAAAAAAAAAACACAAAAAATTCGAAAAAATGAATGAAATATTTATTTGAATCGATAGTTTGAACCTTGCAATTTAATGTTTAAAGATAATTTCATGCAAATGTTGACCGCGGCTGCGGTCCGCTGAGTCCAATTTTGGCATACTCTTTCACACATATCGGCCGGTATCTCACGAATGAATGCATGGATGTTGGCTTCCAGTGCGTCAATCGAAGCGGGCTTGTCCCTATACACATTAGCCTTGGCATACCCCCACAAAAAATAATCTAATGGTGTCAAATCGCACGATCTAGGCGGCCAATTGACCGGCCCGAAACGTGAAATTAACTGTTCACCAAACTCGCCTCGCAATTGCGCCATTGTTTCGCGTGCTGTGTGGCATGTGGCACCGTCTTGTTGAAACCACATATCATGCAAGTCAAGAACTTCCATTTCGGGCAAAAAAAAGTTTGTTATCATCGCTCGGTAGCGTTCACCATTGACAGTAACGCTGCGATTCGCATCATCTTTGAAGAAATATGGCCCAATAATGCCGCCGGGCCATAAACCGCACCAAACAGTGGCTTTTTCGGGATGCATTGGTAGCTGTTGCAATGCTTCTGGCTGATCTTCACTCCAAATGCGGCAATTTTGCTTATTTACGTACCCATTCAACCAAAAATGAGCCTCATCGCTGAGCACAATTTTTCGATAAAAAAGCGGATCCTCGGCCAGCTTTCCAAGAGCCCATTCACCAAAAATTCGGCGTTGTGGTAGGTCGGCTGGCTTTATTTCTTGCACCAGCTGTATCTTAAAAGGCTTTACGCCCAAATCCTTCCGCAAAATTTTATCGACATTTCGCGGTCTTCTGTCACACTAGCTGATACGGCCGCAATATTTTCTTCACTACGCACAGTACGTAAACGTGTTGGTGGTTTAATGTCCAACAAAGTAAATTTGGTGCGAAATTTGGTGACAATCTTCCGAATAGACTGCTCAGAAGGTCGAGAATGCCGATCATAAAATGGAAGCAGCGCGCGATGAACATTTCGAACCGAGCACGAATTTTGATAGTAAAATTCAATAATTTGCAAGCGTTGTTCATTTGTAAGACGATCCATGGTTAAATTGCAAACCAAACTGAAGCTGTTTGACAGTGACACAAGGTACTAAACACACGTTAGCTGTCAAAACCAGTGTTGCCAAAACCAAACCAGCTAAAAAATCATTTATTATTTAGACATAAGTATGTGTTATTTATTATCAGTGATGTATCTATTTATTTATTTATCTATCTAGTTATTTATCTAGTTATTTATCTATTTATTTACTTATGTATTTGCCTATTTACTTATATATATCCAATTATTTACCTATTTATTTATGTTTTTATTTACCTGTCTAATTATCTATCTGTTTATAGATACACATTTATCAAATTAGTTATTGACCGATGTCCATATCAATATGTAAGCCTTTGTTGGTTTCGTTTCATACCAAAGTAATTATTACGGTTATATGTTATGCATTTTCTATTTATTTATTTATTTATTTATTTATTTATTTATTTTTATTTATTATGTATTCGTTCTAGTTAATTCAATGATTTCATTGCCTAGTCTAAGTTTATGTATTTCGAATATAGTAAAGGCTATACATTACCCTATGTTCAGAACTTAATTATATACATAGGTAATTATCTATTCCATACATGAAAGTAACTTGAAATACACATACCTGAGCGACAAACTCTAGCTTTTACCTCATACCATGCTAAAGGTCCGTTAGTGAAGACCCCATATTGACATTCGCCTTGCATCACCTGAGCTCTGTTGATCAGACAATCCGCATATCCCACGATGAAGATGTTTCATGAAGTAATCACCTGCAATAATAATTTAGATTAATCATCGGTTCTTATAGTGGTATAGTAGAAAGCAGCGAGTTGCCTCGGGTGTATTTACACCGAAATAGCCAAGGTTAATCACCCTATCATAAATCATCCATGCCTGACGATAATGTGTCTGCCCGGTACGTATTGTTACATTTGGGCTGGGATTCGAAAAGATAAAACACTATTCTGTTAAACTTTTCTAGTCAAAATCACTTTTATTACACTTTTATGGATTATTCACTAATTAAGTACTAGAACAATATTACTTAAACAATTCTTCAACGATTCAAGCCAATCACTTATTTCTCTATTACTCTGCACTTATTTTATCTTCACAACCGATTACTATCTCGAACTTTAACCAATCACTGATAAAAATCAACTGTCCCCCCCTGTTCTAAAACCTTTCCTTTTATATCTGCTCTGCCATCTCTTCGAGAACTTTCTAGCTAACTCCAATTGGTTCTACAATTGGCGCACATACCTTTTCCCCTTTTCAGCAATTGATAAATTCCCAGTTAATTTAGTTTAGTGGGGAATTGACAGATTCCAATCTCCAATTGGAAGTGGAACTTGTTTGGTGACTAATGGGGGTTGTTTTCATTTCACCATTTTAATTTGTTTTCATTTCACCACGATTCATTCCACGCCACAGTATATTTGATATAAACACGGCAAGTGTTCAGTATGTTTATTTATTGTCTCCAGCAAAGGGTTGTTTCATAGACACTGTAGCGAAATAGTTGATTGTTAGTGACGTTCAACATGATTGCACTGATATTATATGCTTACACTAAATGCCCGGCTCATATCGTGGGGTTCTTCACCACGTTGATGATAAGAGTACTGGATTACATGCACCCGTTTCCTCCGCCTCTGATGGTACACAGGTGACCCACAGATTCGGAGTTTTGTTGCGGCTTCCTGGATAGAGAGACTGACTTATTCAGTAATCTGTGAAATTTAAACAATAATATTGAAAATCTCACCTCTCACATGTCATGTCCATCCAATCACCGGCTGCTCGTGGGTCGTGGCTCATTCTTATTTTTTGTTGTTTTGTGGTTTATGTCACCTTGACACTTACTAATGTTCGAATTCGAACCTACCGAGTGCTTTAGATGGGTCCCTAAAACTATGCTACGTACGTTCTGTAGGACAAGAAATTTTATAGCATTACGGTTTGAGATGGTTGATGTGAGAGATCCGAATTATGATTCTCAGTAGATTCTCTTCGGGGAATAATAAAACTAAAAGGAGAACAGAAAATAAATGACAACAATTTCAATAGAACAGAAACAACAAGCATAGGATCGGATGATTTAGAATGGTAGTCAAAGGATAGGGTGCGATTAAGACCCTTGAACAAAGAACTGTCGAGCAATTGCTGAGACAATGAACTACAGACAGTTGCCGAATCAAGATCGCGACCTGTACGAGCAGTGCAGTACATGTTATAAGAATATTGTTGAACAGTGCAGTGACTAAAAATTTTTTGAAAAGACCTTTAAAAAAAAAAAAAAAAAAGTAAAACAAAACCTACAAAAAGGCAGTGGTGTTAAGCCAAAACCATCGGCAACAAAAAAAAAGTATATTTACCAGGAATACCTATAGTACAGTGACCGGTGAGTGAGAGTTTTTTTTTATTTGAAAAGGGTGAAAAGGAAGAATTGGTTTTAGGCTTTGTGTACCTCATCCAAAAAAGGAATAAGTTACAAACTTGGCGAGTTCGCGGTCATAGCTACATCGTGGCCGCCAGCCGGTTTTAAATCCAGACGGACTGACGTCACAAAAAAAAAAATACAGCCAGCGACATTGTCATCGCCAGAGGTGAATCAGAGGTGACCGACAGTAATGACCTCTTAGGTAGTAGCCCTAGTCAAAACACCGCGAGGAACATTCAGCCGGATAATTCACGTAATCCGAAGTTATCAAGCGACCTAGCTATATGGTGGCTACATTATATAAGGCCTGTCTATACAGTGGTGCAAAAAATTATGAACCACTATTAAATTTTTTTTTCCCAGCTGTATTAATTGTGTTGTACATAGATGATACAGTAGACCATATAACCATTCACATAATCCAAAGAAAACAAGTATCACCCGAGAATCGCACAGAGTCCTATTTTTCTTGTTTATATTTATTTATTTATTAATTTTTTTTGGCATGATTTTTCCTTTTTTTTTTTTTTGTATTTATTTCTCGTATTACACTTATTTATTTTTCTTGTCTTTGTCCACTTATATATTTAATAGATACTTATTGAACTTCCTTTATATTAATTTTTTTTTTTTGTATGCACATACACTCAGATTTTGTTACTTGTAATAAGTTTCCCTGAAATTTTTTTGTTTGTCTTCGGTTAATATTATTTTTTTGTATAAATTATATTCCTCTAAAACGAGCTCATTTTAGGTAGGGATCGCGGGTAAGGTAGCATAAAGGGTACACTGGGAATAAAAAGTACAGGTGCCAGTTTTTTTGGGGAGATTTACTTTTTTTGCTTTTTTTTTCTTTGCTTCATTTATAAATTATAGTTAATATTACTTTAGATATGTTAAAGTGTATATAGTTAGCCGTAGTTTATAATTATAATAGGTAATTTTTCTAATAAACACTGTACATTACGCCAAGTTGGTTGAGACATTTTTTTTCTCGATGACGCTCGATTGAGCATAATGGCTTGCTTAGTGAATATCCAGGGGTGTGGTAAGGTCTGCTACGGTTCTTTCGGCGAACATGGTCTAGTCAGCGGCAACTAGACAAATTTGGGGAAGTTTAAAAATCGGCCGTAAACTTCCAGGAAGGGTGGGAATCGGCCCTAGCTGCAACGTCATCAGCAGCCCTCTCAGTATGGTGGACGTCCGTCTGCTTTCAAAAGTTTTTTTTGGCATGTTTAATGTTTTGTGGTAGATCTCGTTATGTGTGTAGGACAAGAACCACCACATCTGACGAGCAGAGCCGTGCAACGCAAGCATGCCATGCTCCTCGCTCGTAACACTCCATCTCTTTCCATTTCCGTTTCCTTCCTTAAGTCCCGTCCACATCCTGGCTTCCTTCTTCAAACCGCTCCCAACGCCCTCTATATTTCTCTAACCTAGATCTATTACAGTATTTAGTTTCTTTTAATAATTAACATATAATAAAACTTTTTCCATTGTAAATAAAAAAATATTACATGAGTAAAAAGTGTTTTATTTCTTAATATATGGAATCGGGTAGAGTTGATCCACCTGTAATCAAGTCTACCCTACAATAGGATCAAGTCTCCCTTATACAGGGACAATTGATTATTTTTGAAAGTTTTAGAAAAAGAGCTAAAAGTATATCTCATCGAACATATATTGTTTGTTTAGCTTAACAATATCGATAAACATCAAAAAGGATTACAAATGCGTGAATTGAGAATGAAGTACATCTTATAATTTTGCAATATTTTGCGCTTAAGCCAGGTTACTAAAATGGTAGAATGCCTATCTACTACTCTAGTATCGTATAAGATTTGTAAGACGTCCAAGAACATTGTAACTTGAATGATTCTCATTTCGTGGAGAAATTTAGGATGCCCCCGACGTGTGTTAAATTTTTGTTGTAGCGCTTGGATACATTTATTTACTTACTTTACTTTTGATGGCTCGGTCCCTCGCTAGCTGCCTCCAGTAACGCAGACCAAGTTGGTTGAGGTCGTTCTCCAATTGTGCGCGCCACCTTAGGTGGGATCTTCCTCTGCTGCGTTGTCCCTCAGGCGTGGATTCAAAGACTCGTCGGGTTGGTGCATAGGTGTCCATACGCTCCACTTGACCCAGCTATCTCAGCCGTTGTATTTTAAGCTTTTTGACCAGGTCAACGTCGCTGTAAAGCCCGTATAGTTCGTCGTTGAATCTTCTTCTCCACACTCCGACCGAATATCACTCGAAATATTGTAACAGAACGTCCCATTCGTCACACATTCACAGCCAGCAGCAGAAACTCCCTGGTGTGATATTGAGAATTTGGACTCATCACTGAAAAGTCACACTCTCTTATTGATGGCAAAACCATGAATACCCGAATGAAAGAGTCATTCGGGGAGAATTGTCTTAGTGTGATTCGTACCATTCTTGTGTACCAGATAAGGCTCCCACTTGGAAAGTGACTTAGGTCTCTGTTTCCAATCTTTGGCGGCTGAATTCCCTTTGGGAATTCCTAGGAACCACGCTGTCGTTGGGCCTCTCCCCCTTCTTTCCCCAGGAACCACGCTGTCGTTGGGCCGCTAAGGAACCACGCCGCCATCGGGCCTCTAGGAACCACGCGGTCGTTGGGGCGCTAAGGAACCACGCCGTCGTCGGGCCTCTCCCCCTCCTTCCCACAGGAACCACGCTGTCGTTTAGGAACCACGCCGCCGTCGGGCCTCGTAGTCAGACGTAGCTTAGTCCTCATATTGAAATATTGTCAAGATTACGTAATTTGTATAGGTAAAGGGTCCGCCATCTACCTTTTTTTTCAACTAGTGCTTATTTCGCGAATGGTAGCACTTAGCTCATGTCTGATTTGACAGATAATTAGTTTTATCCTTCCGCTGAACGAATATGGTTGTGTATACGCTTGAACAACGCTGGGAAATATTGCGATATTACTTTGAAAATCATGGTAATGTTGCAGAATGTGTGCGAAAATTGCGTACGGAATTTGGAATAAGAGAAGCACCGTCAGCTCCGTATGTTCGTTATCTTGTGAAAAAAGTGAAAGAAACTGGCATCCTCATCAATAAACCAAAGCGTGAAAAGCCAAAAACAGTGCGTACACCCGAAAAAATTGCTGCTGTGGCAGAAAGTGTGCGTGAAGCGCCATCAACACCAATTCACCGTCGTTCTCAACAATTGAACATTTCGGAGACATCATCGAGACGAATTTTGCATAAAGACCTTAGTATGACGCCATACAAAGTCCAATTGGTTCAGGAGTTAAAGCCAAATGACCATCCAATGCGTTTTCGCTTCGCTAAGTGGGCCTGCGATCGACTTAGAGAAGATGCCGATTTTGGCAAAAAAAATCATCTTTTCAGATGAAGCAAAATTGTCGCATTTGGGGCACAGAAAACCCGCACGCATACATTGAAAGGCCGATATACCCAAAACGAGCGAAACCCCGGCCTGAGAAAAAGCACATCACAGAATCTTCCTCTCAAAGAATCACAGAAGGTTTTCATCCGGTTTTGAGAGGATCCATGCCTCTGCACCATACAGCAGGACCGGGATGATTAAGGTCTTATATAATAACTCCTTGGTTGTATGAGAGAGGGCTTTACTTCTTAGATGCCTTCATATCCCGAAGAAATAGCGATTGGAAACAGTGATTCTTCCCTTGATCTCTGCGCCGATGACATTTTGCGAAGTGATAGTGGAGCACAGGTAGATAAAGCCCTTAACTACTTCGAAGTTGTATCTGTCCATCGTGTCGTTTTGTCCGACTCGCCGATGTTGAGAGTCCTTTCGCGTTGACAGCATATACTTCATATACTTCGTTTTGCTCTCATTAACAGCCGGACCCATCTTCGCCGCCTCCGTTTCGATGCTTGCAAATGCGCCACTGACAGCTCGCCGCGTTCTCCCAATAATGTCAATATCATCAGCGTATGCAAGTAGTTGAACGGACTTTTGAAAAATTGTACCCCTGGTATTGGCTTGTGAGTTTCGTACAGTTGCTTCAAGAATGATGTTAAGGAAAGTACATGATAGCGCGTCGCATTGTCTCAAACCTTTTTCGACATGAAATGGCTCGGTGGTGCTCTTGCCGATTTTGACGGAGCAGCGAGATTTCTCCATCGTCATCCTGCATAAACGGTGGAGTTTGGCGGGGATGCCAAAACTTGACATGTCTTTGTATAATTAGTCCCAATATACGCTATCATAGGCGACTTTAAAGTCGATAAATAGATGGTGTGTATCGATCTGAAATTCCTGGGTTTTTTCCAAGATCTGTCGGAGTGTGAAAATTTGGTCGATGGTTGACTTTCCTGGCCTAAAACCACACTGATACGGGCCTATCAAGTTGTTGACGAAAGCATTTAGACGTTCACACAATACATCCGACAAGATCTTACACGCGAAATTAAGGAGACTTATTCCTTTGTAGTTGGCGCAGTTCAGACTATCTCCTTTCTTGTGGATGGGGCACACGATGCTGAGGTTCCATTCTACTGCTTTGAAAAGCTCAGCCGGAATGCCATCCGCTCCAGCACCTTTGTGGGACTTAAGTTTGGATACCGCTATCCTCACTTCGTGAAGGTCGGGTGGACGGAAGTTTTCTGCCGAACAGCGGGTTGTTGGCCGTCTCCGCCATTTAACAGTCTGCAGAAGTGTTCTTTCCAAATCCTCAGCACTGTGAATCTACTACTGTATTCCCATGCTGATCTCTGCAGGCTTCTCTTCGGGCCTTGTATCCTTGGGTGGATCGTTTTACCCTTTGGTAGAACTTTCGAACATTGCCTCTGCAGTACCGTCCCTCAATTGATTCGACCCTCGTACTCTTTCTTTTTCCTTCTGAGAAGTCGGTGTTCCTAACTTTTTTTTTGCCCGTAGAGCTCGCGGGCAGTTCGCTCAGCCGTCCTGGTTTTTGTCTGCAGCATTAGATGGTAGGCCTCGTTCTTGGCTGCATGGGCCTGGCGGCATTTCTCATCGAACCAAGGGTTTCGTTGTGGTCACCTAGTGAAACCCAGCGTTAGCGGCTCTCCTGATGGCACGCTGGCAGTGTTGCCACTGGTCCTCTGTGCTTGATGCTGGGGAAGCTGAGGACGGGTTTGCTGAGGGATTAAGGGAGACGCGATTGGCAAAAGTTTTGGCGGTCTCTTGCGATAGTAGCCTTGCAACGTCAAATCTTCTTACGGTTTCCTCTCGGTGTTGTGGGGTATTGGATATCCGCGTCCGTACTTTGGCTACTACCAAGTAATGGTCCGAGTCTATGTTGGCCCTTTGTTTGACCCCTTGGGCAAAAGGGGCCGGATATTCCGGAGTCAGTAACCCACTTTGGGGATTTAAGAGCTGTCGTTGACCAATTAACGGCTCCTCCGCCACCATCTCTATTTCAACACTCTGACGGAGTAGCTCATTAAGGTATCTGCAATATTGACTGCTAACGCCACCGTTGATTCATCACGTGAATTCTTCCGCCGCACGTCCTCTTTCTGAGGTGCCCATGTTAGACTTCTGAGGCTCGAGCAGACAGTCAATTCTGACAGAGCATTATAGTGTTGCTATTTTTTACGTGTTCAACATTCGCACTTATAAGTTCAGCAAGTCGAGTCCGGATGGACAGGACATGTACCCGGCGGTTACCACTTGGAGGTAAGAACAATTGATGTGTATGAGAACATTGAAACACTGGACATTTGCCAAGTTAATGCCAATCAGTGTCTGCCCGATTCATACACCCACCACATTTGTTGCACATACAACAAATTCCAATGAAGCTTTAATACCATTGCAGCAAATGATGAATTTATTCATATTTGTGATTTGTGATTTACAGGAAAACCGATTGCTGTATGAAATGTATGATGAATTTAAATTTTGTTGTATAAAAAAAATGCATGATAAAGTTCTATGAAACAGAATCATACATTATTCCAATACTTCCAGTTGATTCTCCTCACATACATTGATGTATGAGTAATGAGTATGACTGTTGATCATACAACATTTCTATGAAACATAAATAATACATCAGAAGTGTCTAAATCATACATTGTATGTAATGTATGATGTATGAAATATGCCCCAGATAGGCGAAGCTCTTTCAATTATTAAAAATCACCAAGCAGAAATTCAGGCGCATGTAAAGAAAATATACCGATCCATTGATCGGCTATATGATCAGCAAAAAATAAATAGTTTTACAGGGAACAAGGCGACATAAAAGTGAAATGGCGGATACCAAGACACGTCGAATAGAAGAAAGTCAACGCCACAATGCTGAGATGGAAAAAATGCGAAAAGAGGATATAGTGACAAAGTTGGAGCACAAACAGCGCCTCCTGGAAATAGAAGAGGAAAAGCTGAAAAGACTGTAATAGTGTAATGGCATCAATATATATATATATATTATTTTTTCATTATTAATTTTGTAATCCTTAAGTTTTATTCATATTTATATACTAATTACAAAGTTCATTAGATATATATCTTCTTATACGCTGTGCCTCAGCCATATACTTTGAATTACTTGTTGGAACGACTTCAGTGCCTTGATTTTGTGCGGTTTTCTTCCGAAAATTACATTTGTAAATGATAAACTTTAATTAAACATTGGTTGTAAATTATATCAACTCGTTTAACATCTAATTTTTAAGATCTCATTCAATTTAGTTTTAAAAAGTCACAAAAAAAAGGGGGGCTGAAAGAAAAAAAGGGCCTTTTTCTGAAGGTAGTCTGCAAATTTAGAATTTTCACTCAATATTTAACAAGAAGTATTGGCCCGCTTTACACTATCATGTTGTGGTGGGGAACCACGTTATATTTTAAACATATTTATTTTGAAATCACAGTTTTTGAAAACTTTTTAAAAAGAGCGTGTTTTTTTTTTGTTTGGGGGTTCGCTGGAAGGAAAAATCATCGAAAGACATTGCAGAGCAAGTACGCGAAGGATGCTTCTGCAATAGTGAGGGACTCGAACAACCTCTAAATACCTCCCGGAAGGGACTGACTGTCGTCATCCGAAGAAATCAATTTAATTGTATTGTTACATTTGGGCTGGTATCGAAAAGATAAAACACTATTCTGTTAAAATTTTCTATTATAATCACTTTTATTACACTTTTATGGATTATTCACTTATTAAGTACCAAAACAATATTACTTTAACAATTCTTCAACGATTCAAACCAATCAGTTAATTCACTCTATTACTTTGCACTTGTTCATCTAGTAACCGATTACTATTTCGAACTTCAACCAATCACTGTTAAAAATCAACTGTATCCCCCTGTTCCAAAACCTGCCCTTTTATAATCTGCTCTGCCATCTCTTCGAGAACTTTTTAGCTAATTCCAATTGGTTCGACAATTGGCTCACATACTTTTCCACTATTCAGCAATTGGTAAATTTCCAGTTTATTCCGGTTGGTTCTAGAATTAGCTTAGTGGGGAATTACACTTATTTTACAGATTCCAGTCTCCAATAGAAAGTGGAACTTCTTTGGTGACTAATGGGTTGTTTTCACTTCACCATTTTAGGTTCCACGATTCATTTCACGCCACAGTATTTATGAATTGAAAATTGATTTTTGTTCCCCACCAAAGCATTATATTTAATTAATCTTACATCCAATCTAGAAAAAAACCTGCCTCTCATTTGATTTTAACAGCTTAATTTAAAATTACAGCAATTTTGCTGTGAATTGAATATTCGTGTCGCGATCTGTCACACTTTATTCACAATCCACACAAATCAGTCGCGATCCACAAACCCATGAGTGAAAATTTCGTTCGAACTTATGCGTATTATAGCTTAGTATGCACATGATCCGAAACGAAAAACCCATCCAAAAGCAGCACAACGAAATCATGAACGAAAAATTTCGCCATCTTTTTCATTTTGCAGTACGCAGCTGCTGCGAAATGATGGCGGAAAAGTGGGTAACTGTAGTATATTGCTTGGTACAATGCTCCACTCTCTTTTCGCACACGTTTCTTGTCCGGGACATTATTTGCTTGCGAAAATGTGACATTTGTGCTGCAGTGTTGACAGTTTTTATGGGAGCTAAATTGGACAATTTTGGCGCTATAAATACCAAAGCTCAAAAATGAAGATAAAAAATGCATACTTTTTTGTAATTCATTGGCACACTGAATAAAGTGTTTTGAAAGACGACAATGTTAATTTCAAAATAGGCGGTCATAGCAAAAAGTCTTCGAAAAAAAATTAACCCTACGAAAATAATTAAAACAAATCAACTACCACTGATAAGATTACATCAGAAAAAATTCCTGACAGGTGGAATTAAATATTTCAGTGGAATGATTTCTTTTTTTTATTGTGGAATTAAGTTGATCAGAAAAGTTCTTCGCACGGAAAAATGTATTAATTCTTTTTCTAGAAAATTTTAAGCAAATTTTCTATTTTATTTTGATACACTAACTTTATAATTCATAAGGAACATTTGAAGACCAAGATTGTGTTAAACCATCAAGTTTAAGTGGTCAGGAAAAACAAAAGAAAATGTTTACGGCTTCGTTTTGCGTGTGGCTATTTGTAACTGGGGACTTATACGAAAATAGTACGTTCGCAATTGGAGTATGCAACTTTTGTTTTAAATATCATAGAGCCTAAAAATCACCAAACTTTAAAGTAAATAATCTAAATTAGGATAAATCACAAATGTCAATTTTAAGGAGCCAGGGGAAAGTTCGAGTATCGAAATCCGAGATAAACAGCCGGTGATGGCAGCACTGCTACTTATGCAGCAGCTGAAAAGTTTTCATGTGAATGAAGTGTCAAAAAATACGAATATTGGCTTGTTCACAGTTCGCAATTAGCTCTCATGTGAAAAATTAGTCCTTAAATGTGCCTTTTCCAACTAATACCATGTTCCCACCAAACTGAAATCGCGAGATTTCGATGAATTTTTACTGAAACCTCGTAAGTCGTTCCCACCGAGTTGAAGTGATTTCAAAAGTCATAAGCTGTCAATTTTGAAGTGGCTGGCAAACAGCTGTTTGAATTTTTATTTTTTTGATTGTTTTGGCGCTTATTATTTTGACGTACACAATGAACAAATGAACACAAAATAAACCAAAGTTCATGCTGTAGGCTTGTTCGGTTTGATAACCTCTCACGGGCGGATGTTTGCCAGCCACTTCAAAATTGACAGCTTATGACTTTTGAAATCACTTCAACTCGGTGGGAACGACTTATACCATGTTCCCACCAAGCGAAATCGCGAGATTTCGTAAAATCTTTCCAAATCTCCGAGATTTCGCCATACATTATTGACGTGCCGAAATCTCGGGATTTCAGCGAAATCTAGTCGAAATCCCTTTGAGTTCATCCGCCCGTGAGAGGTGATCAAACCGAACAAGCCTACAGCATGAACTTTTGTTTATTTTGTATTCATTTGTTCATTGCGTACGTCAAAATAATAAGCGCCAAAACAATCAAAAAAATAAAAAATCAAACAGCTGTTTGCCAGCCACTTCAAAATTGACAGCTTATGACTTTTGAAATCACTTCAACTCGGTGGGAACGACTTACGAGATTTCAGTAAAAATTCATCGAAATCTCGCGATTTCAGTTTGGTGGGAACATGGTATTACGAGGTTTCAGTAAAAATTCATCGAAACCTCGCGATTTCAGTTTGGTGGGAACATGGTATAAGTGCTCCGAAATCTGAAAAAGATTGCTTTTTTTTGTACCAAACGAACATAAAAATTGCTCTGAGGGCAAAAAAGTGCTCTGAGAGCGCCCAATCGAATACCACATAATTCATGAACTCACATATACTAGAAAAGAAATGAGCAAGTTTCGTGACTTCATGAATTTTTTGGGAAATCAAGTTGTTGGCAGACGCCCTTGCACTGGAAAGTTATATGCCTCTGTATTCAATTATCTTTGGTGAGCAGCGACGGACAACATATTTCATTTAGCATTTTTTCGTTTCGTGCTAAAATAATAATTCAATAAGCGCTGTCTATAACAAGAGGAGTTTTATAGTTTAACAGAAAGCACGAAATGGGAGAAATTGTAACGTCTACACTAGCTTTAAATGTTATACTAAAGCCGGTTCTTACTCAGGTTTTTATTCGTTTGTTTAATCAGCCTCTATAACTAAAATTTAAGCTTGTTTTTTAATTTAGTTGGAATGCCGCGACATCGTAGCTTCCCACTCACTTCAGTCTGTTTTTTTTAATTTGGAGCAATACCATCCAGGGTTCTGTTACAACTTGTTGTTAGAAGTTATTGAAAAAGCTGAGCTTAAGATTAACATCAATGAAGTTGTTCTTCGATTAGAAGGATCTACTGCAGACACAGATGGTATAAATATGACATGCACAAGCGATTTTAAATCAAAGTTTTCTTTTAGTGAACGAGCACTTACTACGGAGCGAAGAGCCGTTTCAAGAACTTAACCGGAAATCAACAGCACTTAAAGCAATACTAAGTAGAATTCCCGATGAGATTACAGATAGAAAAACATTTTTAGAGACTATCAAGTAAGAATAACGTAAATAAGCATAACTAAATGCAAATCAATCTCTATTGAACTTTTAAAGGGAGATTGCGAGTGCAATTAAAAAGTTATTGGACGTTGTAAATGACATAGGAGTATACTTGCCAACTTTATCAGCAAAGCAAGCGGTGGAACAACGTAAAAAAGAATTCGTCAAATATTCGAAGAAGTTCAGTACTACATTGAAGGAGTACTTCAAGGAAGGGCAGTATGTATTACATTTTAGTTTTAAAATTAGGACCAGGTTTTTAAAATTTTTTTTTTTGTTTCAGTTCAAATGCAGTGTTTGTTAGCGCTTTATATCTAATCCGCCAGACAAATCAAATGATGATCACTGTAAAGAATAAATGTGAATGATGAAATGTAACGCGTTTGATATTTTGTATGCAATACCTTCGCACCTAAAAATGTATCGCTGTTGGACTTTTATATTCCGTTTTGGCGTAGTTCGTCTTGTCTGTCAAATATAACTGAGAAAGTAGATAGCCAGTGTCGCCTCTGCTGACGTTAGTCCTCGACCAATATGCCTCTCCAATTAATTGCTTTCTCCGGTGTACATGCGTGCCACATAGATTAGGTAAGATAAGGTCTTAAAACGGGAGAGCCTTCCTAGGGCTGTGGCTCTGCGGTCTCTTTAAAAGTAGCCTATTGTGCCTTTTAATGAGGTTCTAGAGCAATATTTTCACTCGGGAGGCATTCAGGAAGATTTTCAGCAAAGGTTTGCTGATATGACGATTTCCTCGACAAGAATATTTTTACTAAGGCGAATGTGAAGAGCAAATACCTAAGTTTTCCATGAACATCGTCACCCTCAGAATTCCACGGTTTGTTTTCCTTTTCATCCATGTATGGGTATCCAGTAACAGCATTTGGCTAGGTTCATATTTATTTACTTTTGTACTAATACTTAACAGCCAACCTGCCATTACGCAATGGGAATTTATTTATTGTAGAAGGATTATTCTACCCATGCCTACAACTATCAACCCTATCGAGGCATCCGTGTCAAATCTGATCGGAACTCAAATTGCGTTCGAAGTATCCGTTTCGGAACAAAATATGTGAAGCATATAAACGCGTTCATTTCACATTAAAATCTTCCGCAGCAATTGAGCTAAGATTAGACTATGCCAATTGGACAGTCAGCGAAAGTCTGAGCTGTTTGGATGGGAAAATTTACGTTCCTCGATGCGGATTGTAGGAAAATTCTCAACCAACGAAAGGGGGTATGGATAAGGCGACTTTTCGGATGGCTTATTTTTAAAACAACCTTTAAGAAACGACTATAAAAAAAGACGAGATTGTTCCGACAATTCGGTTGTACTATGAGCAGCAAGAAACCGCAATTGTGCTTTATTGCTCTTTGTATACATTTTTAATTGGTATAATTTAACTGAATATGCCAAGAGAAAATATGGCCAATGTTGTGACAATTGGAGGTAAATTTGAATTTCAATTAGATTTTAGTACACTTGATATGAAAGCAAACATGGAATAGATATTTTTTGATAACAAACTTTTTGTACAATTCAAAATAGTAAAGATAAGATATTATAATTTTCATTATTACCGAAGTGCCCCAACATTCCGCTCTCTTTGAAAGGTCCCTTTCAAGTGTCAGGAAGTACCGCGAGCTTGTGGACAGGACGCCTGATGGTTCCTCTTGGAGTTCGGATAACGGCCACCCCTACCTTCCCATCGTGTCCAGGAATAGCTTGCACGACTCTGCCCATTAACCACTTCTGAGGAGGAAGGTTGTCTTCGTGCACAATGACAAGTGTATCGACGCGTAGATTTGGTTGGGGTGATGGCCATTTTGATCGTTGTTGTAGCTCGCTAATGTACTCGTCTGACCAGCGCTTCCAAAAGTGCGTTTTTACAGCGTTGATTCGACGCCATCGTTGGAGGTAACTTATATCTGGTGCTCAGTTGGCGGTTCCGGAATGGCCTTCAACGGTGCACCAATGAGAAAATGACTAGGAGTCAATGCACCAAGGTCATTAGGATCGGTCGTGAGCGGGGTTATTGGCCTCGAGGTCATCACCGATTCAATTTCGACGAGTGCTGTGGAGAGTTCCTCAATGGTCAGCTTGGCGTTGTGGAGACTTCGGTACAAGTAACCTTTTATGACCTTTACCGCCGCCTCCCAGATTCCACCAAAATGAGGAGCCCTAGGTGGGATGAAACGGAAATTTATATGTTAGTTAGTAAAAAAGTTATCAAGAATTTCTCTAGATGTTTGTTGAAACAACATATTGCGAAGTTCTAACAGTTTCGAGTTTGCTCCTACGAAGTTTGTAGCATTGTCGCAGAAGATTTCGTGTGGGCGACCTCGGCGACCTATCATACGTTTGAGCGCTGCAATGAATGCTTCTGCAGAGAGATCTGAAACCGCTTCCAAATGAACTGCTTTCGATGTGAAACAAACAAAGACCGCTATATAGGTTTTATAGGGAACCTTGCCACGAATCCGATAGAAGGTATATATGGGCCCGCAAAAATCTACTCCACAGCGAGAAAAGGGACGAGACGGCACTACCCTTTCAGTCGGAAGATCTCCCATAAGTTGCTGAAGTAATTTTGGGCGATATCTAGTGCAATGGATACAGTTTCGAACCACCTTTCGAGCGATATCCCTGGCGTTAATTATCCAAAACCGTCTGATTAACGAAACCAACGTTTTGGGTCCCGCATGAAGATTGGACCGATGAATATCTCTAACTAGGCAAAGAGTAAAGTTCGAGTCCTTTGGTAAAAGTATTGGGTGCTTCTGTTCCTCGGGGATGCTAGCGTTTTTTAACCTTCCGCCCACTTTTAATAGTTGAATTCCTTTTGTTTCTTCCAGATATGGATTTAGCCATTTGATGGATCCATTAATTTGACTTCCTCTTCGTATCATATCGATTTCCCTTGCAAAAGATTCTGTTTGGATGATCGCTATGATTTTGGTGAGAGCTAAATCGATTTCTTCTAAGGACAAAAATTCTGTAGTTTCAGATGAACTATGTCGCAACCTATTTACAAATCTTAGTACGTACGCAAAGATACGTATTGTTTTCCTGTATGAGCTATATTTGCTTATAATGCTCAATAGATACGATATCTTATCCGGGTGCTGCTTATTAAATAGCACAGTTTCTCGTTTCTCTAATGTCAAAAATTCGGGCGAAAGTTGAATATTGGAATTTGAAGGCCAATTTTCCTGTCCTTCAACTAAAAATAACGGTCCAGAAAACCATATAGAGTCCTTTAGATCCTGGGTTGAGCAACCTCGGGACATTATATCCGCAGGATTCTCTTTTGTAGGAACATGTCTCCAGACGATACCTTGAGAGCGTTCCTGGATTTCGGCTATACGATTTCCTACGAAGGTTGTAAGCTTAGATGAATGCATACATATCCAATGTAAAACGACGCTGGAGTTTGACCAGAAAACGATCTTCGAGATCGATTTGTTAAAAATTGGTTTAATTCTTGACTACAGTTTTGAGAGGAGGTGAGCTGCACACAGCTCCAGTCGAGGAAGTTGCCTTTTTTTCGCAGGTGCTACTCGCGATTTCGCTACCAAAAGTTTTACAGATACTAGTCCTGATGAATCCGTTGTTCTAACATAGATACAACATCCGTATGCGTGCATGGATGCATCACAAAATCCATGGATTTGTATATCATCCGTATGTGCAGCTAACACGAACCGTGCAATAGAAAGGTTTTTGAGCACATGCAAATTGATCATAAACTGATCCCATTCACTCTCAATGGATTTTGGATTTGCATCATCCCTTCTCTATCCAAACTTTTTGGAGAAGGATTTTTGCTGTAATTATGATTGGGCTTAGCAAGCCCATAGGGTCGAAGAGGGCTGAAGATACAGACAGCATAGATCTCTTTGTGCAGTTGGAATATGTGCGAGAATTCTTATATGAAAAATGAAAATTATCATGAAACGTATCCCAAGTGATCCCAGAGTACTAGCGAGAGTGGAGTCGGTAATGACAATACTTTTGTTTAGTTGACTCTGATGCGATGGTTTCAGAAGAGTTGAGCAATTACTGTGCCACTTCGAAAGTTCGAGACCTGCTGCATTCAAAATAGTAACCACTTCCTGCTGAATCCTCTGTATAGTTTCGAAATCATCCGCCCCCGTAAGCATATCATCCACGTAAAAATCCGAGCGAATAATTTTTGATCCTAAGGGAAATTGACCATCGGATTTTTCAGCAAGATAGATGAGGGAACGAATGGCTAAAAATGGTGCCGAAGTGGTGCCATACGTTACGGTGTTGAGTTGAAACGTTTGTATGGGTGTCTGCTCGTTTTCCCTCCACAAAATGTATTGGTACCTTCGCTGGGAGGGATGTACCAATATCTGCCTATACATTTTTGTTATGTCTGCTGTTAAGACATATTTGTGCAGTCGAAATCGAAGAAGAATTAAGAATAAGTCATCTTGTACAGTAGGTCCCGCCATGAGGATAGCGTTCAGAGATACTTGCGAAGAGGTAGCACAAGAGGCATCGAATACTACCCTTAACTTTGTTGAGACGCTATCGGGTTTAATAACCGCTTGATGAGGGAGATAATAGTGAGTATCCTCCAAATTAGGATTTTTTACCAACGACATGTGACCAAGATCCCTATACTCGCGCAAGAATTTGATGTAATCAGATTTTAACAAAGGATTTTTCGAAAGTCTGCGCTCCAGTGATAGAAATCTCCGAAAAGCTATATCGTAGGACTTCCCCAAACATTCAGGATTCTTTTTAAATGGTAGTTGGACCATCAGCCTTCCACTGGGCAGTTCTTCCACAGTTTGTCGAAAATGTTCTTCACATTCAGCCTGCTCATCGTTCCACTTCGATTTACGTCCTTCAACTGCTTCCAGCTCCCAAAACTTTTCCACAAATGCATGCAGAGCATCTTCTGTAGAGTTAACACAGCACAGTTGTTTGTTGACTTCTGATTGACTTCGGTATTTTCCGGATACAATCCACCCTAAATGCGTGTTCTGCACTGAGGGCAGATTCAATCCCAGTTTAATTTGACCTACAACAAGCAAATCAAAAAAGGCTTCAGCTCCCAGCAACAAATCTATTTGGGATGGCTGATTGAACTGCTCATCAGCGAGTTCAATATCAGCAGGAAGATTCCAGCTTTCGATATTGAGTTTCGAATCCGGTTGGTACCCTGTAATGGAAGGCGCGACAAGGAATTCGAGTGACAATTCGAAGTTATTTAACCTTGAACGAATAGTGGTTGGTGTAAAAAATCGTATTTTGGTTTCAGTTGAGCCCATTCCCACAATATCCACATTCTTTTTCTGTTTTTTTTTCAGGTTAAGGGCATTAGCAAAGCGTTCGTTAATGAAATTTACCTGAGACCCAGAGTCGAGTAAAACTTTTCCCAATTGATAACATTCAAAACGATCTTTTACCAACACTAAAGCAGTAGCTAAGATCACCTGTTCTGTCTTAGTTGAAGACTCTTTCTGTGAAGCAGAGTTAGCAGCCGCTGAACTCGTTGTTGGTGTGTTATCCTCAACCGTGACAACTTGTGGTTCTTGTGTTCTATGCAGTAAAGTATGGTGCGATTGCTTGCATTTTTTACACCGATACGACGATTTGCATTTGGAGACACCATGGCCGCTTCCCAAACAATTAAGACAAAGGTTGAGCTTCTTCACGTTGTTAAAACGATCAAGAACTGAGAGTTTACTGAGGCAGTTACTTATAGAATGATTCGTCTCCTTGCAAAAGGCGCAAGATTTTTGCATTAAACTGAGTGAGGTTTGCGGGCGTTGATCCATTTAGTGATCACTTACGACTTAGGTTTTGATGACCATTTCTTGCTGTCCGAATTAAACTGTTTACCTTCTCGTGCTTCCAGGTATTGGCAGCGTTTGTTCAGGACTTCAACGCATTTATCCCAATGTGGCAATTTTTTGAAATCGCAGCTATCATCCCATTTAGATTGAGTATCCGAGTCGACTTTTGACATCGTAATATAAATTATGACGGCATTGCATATGTCTATGTGTGTTCCTATCGACTTCAGAGAACTATACAAGGCGGATACATTATCAACTAAATTACGCAGAAGAGGAGCCGAAGGCTTAGTGACTTTTGGTAATTCAAATAACTGAGATATATTTTCTAAAAAGATTAGACAGTCGTTGTCGTAGCGATCCTTAAGACGCGCGAGTGCCTTTGAGTAGTTTTCGTCTGTCACTTGAAAGGCTTTGATTGTACCAAGTGCTTGATCGCTTAAACAAGTGAGTAAATGATTGAATTTTTCAATCTTTGACAAGCTGGGATCATTGTCCACAAGTTTTTCAAATAAATTGATGAAATTTTTAAAATCCGAGTATTTGCCACTAAATCTAGGCAAGCGAAGTTTCTGTAAATGATTTACTGATTGTGGAACTGAAAAAGTTGTTTCCATAGTACTACACCTTCGATCACCCATAAGAGATAGAATTTTAGACTTCGTAGCAATATAAAGCTCTTCGAACTCACTTCGACTATTATCTGTGGGTACTAAACGCTCTATTTGCGTCTGATAAGATAGTATTTGTTTAAAATATGATTCCAGGATTCCCAATCGACATTCGAGTTCTGTTGGTGAAAGACCCTCTCTTTCCAATACGTTTTTTATCCTTGTAATGCTTCCCTTAGTAGAGGATCGCATTTGTTTCAGCTCATCAAGAGTACTTGTAGCTACTGGTTCTACCATGTTAAAATGTTACCCAAGCCGGAGAATATTCTTTCTGATTAAATTTACTGACAACGAAATCCAGCGAGAGTGTACCGAAAAGATTGAGATGAAAGTTTAATGCTTCGATTTATACTCAAAATGCAACAATTGATGCCTTTGAACAATGCTGCAGCATAAAGAGAATCCAAATAATGATGATTGTATACGAATGTTTGTGGAACTAATAAAATTTAACGACGAGAAATGTTTACTTTGCTTAGAAGTATGGACGATGAAAATGTTTCCCAATCGCAATATCCAATAAGGCGATCGAGCTAACTGCTAACCCAGAACGAAAGGCATATCAAATAAACCTGTGGAACTTGTTGCCAGGAAAATCTGCGAAACGCGTTCTCAGTGACGATGTATGACGAGCTTTACTTCGGCGCCAACCAATGTTGAAGTCGATGTTGTCAAACGATTGAATGTTGTTGGAGTTGCTAGCAAACGCAACAAATGTGTATCAAATGAGTGTGGAACCTGTTGTAACCGAAACCGAGCTAATGAGAGTTGAGTGAGTTTTTATTTCCTTTGCTGGAAAAACGGAAACGATCTAGCGAACGAATGGGTGGGTGGATGAAAGTGCTAAGAGCAGAAATGGTAGATGTTTGAGTGAAAAATTTGGCGAACAAGTGATGAAAGAAAATAGATGAAAGTTTGGAACGTAACTTTTCTTAGCCACGCTCACTGTGGATTATAATTTTGGTCTTCTACACTGACGATGAGCGCTTTACACATGAGATGAAAGTGATTTCTCTTTATGTCTATGATCACATATGTTGTTTCAGCAATTATAGTAAGATTTTGATGTAAGATTTTAATATTTAACATGCAATATTTCTCCACGTACGTTGAAGGTGCGTTTTATGTTATTTTGCTTGTTTTTATTTGCGTATTTTGATAATAAATCAAACGTTTTTAAAGATCAACGCACATTCTACTACTTGGACTGATACCAACATACCTGTTCAGGGAGGAATACTTATCGTTCCCTCTACTTTCTGCTGCTGATGTGTCTGGTCTAATATCCAAGTTATCCTTCTGATTTGGTTTTCTCTGCTCTTTCGATTTGTTCTCCTTGTGTTTCTCTGCACTTTTCTGCACCTCCGCGAAACCGACTACCGAACGCGACTCACTTTTTCATTAGTTTATTATGTCTTTAATGTTTTTGTGTTCACTTTAGAAATGTATTGTTTTTTTTTTTTTTTTTGGGTTGATTCGTATCCACTACAAAGTTAATTACAAAGATTTTTCTTAGGAAATCCGAAAAATGCCCCACGTTGGGCGCCAAAATGGACAGTCAGCGAAAGTCTGAGCTGTTTGGATGGGAAAATTTACGTTCCTCGATGCGGATTGTAGGAAAATTCTCAACCAACGAAAGGGGGTATGGATAAGGCGACTTTTCGGATGGCTTATTTTTAAAACAACCTTTAAGAAACGACTATAAAAAAAGACGAGATTGTTCCGACAATTCGGTTGTACAACTATGAGCAGCAAGAAACCGCAATTGTGCTTTATTGCTCTTTATATACATTTTTAATTGGCATAATTTAACTGAATATGCCAAGAGAAAATATGGCCAATGTTGTGACAATTGGAGGTAAATTTGAATTTCAATTAGATTTTAGTACACTTGATATGAAAGCAAACATGGAATAGATATTTTTTGATAACAAACTTTTTATACAATTCAAAATAGTGTTACATTTAGGCTGGGATTCGAAAAGATAAAACACTATTCTGTTAAACTTTTCTAGTCAAAATCACTTTTATTACACTTTTACGGATTATCCACTAATTAAGTACTAGAACAATATTACTTAAACAATTCCTCAACGATTCAAACCAATCACTTATTTCACTATACACCTTTGCACTTATTTATCTTTACAACCGATTACTATCTCGAACTTTAACCAATCACTGATAAAAATCAACTGTCACCCTGTTCTACAACCTCTCCTTTTATATCTGCTCTGCCATCTCTTCGAGAACTTTCTAGCTAACTCCAATTGGTTCTACAATTGGCTGACATACTTTTTCCCCTTTTCAGCAATTGATAAATTCCCATTTAGTTTAGTGGGGAATTGACAGATTCCAATCTCCAATCAGAAGTGGAACTTGTTTGGTGACTAATGGGGGTTGTTTTCATTTCACCACAATTCATTCCACGCCACAATATCCCCCTCTTAAACTTGTTCGTCCCGAACAAACTCGTTAACATTTGCACCATTGTAGCGATGAAGACGATCCACATGAACGACTTTCAGCTTGCCTCTTCCTCGTTGGATGCGATAGACAACGTCGTTGATGCGCTTTACGATTTTGTAGGGCCCTTCCCAGTCTGGTTGCAACTTAGGTGATAAACCTTTTCTTCGATGAGGGTTATATAGCCATACCAGATCTCCTTCTTGAAAGCCTGTAGTTGTTGTCATGCGGTCACTGGCTATCTTAATATTAGCCCTAGTCCCTCGATGCAAGTCCCTGATGATATTCCTGAGGTCTGTAACATAGTCCTCCTCATTTTTGGATTCTTCGCATGGAGATCCAAACATTAACTCGCTAGGTAGGCGGACTTTTCGACCAAATAGGACTTCAGATGGAGTATGTCCTGTGGTGTTGTGCACTGCACTTCGATAGACCAATAAAAACATGGGAATGTGTTTGTCCCAATCTCTCTGGTCATCGCCAACGACCTTAGAGAGGTGTTCATTCAGCGTTCTATTGAAGCGCTCCACCATCCCATCTGATTGTGGATGAAGCGGTGTTGTTCTTGTCTTCTTAATCCCGAGTAACTGGCACACTCCTTGGAAAATCCTGGACTCGAAGTTTCGTCCTTGGTCCGAATGCAGTTCCATAGGCACACCGAATCTGCTTACCCAGTTGAAGACGATTTGCTCCACCACAGTCTTAGCTTCTTGATTTGGGATAGCGAATGCTTCAGGCCACTTACTGAAGTAGTCCATAACAACAAGGATGTAACGATTTCCATTGTTCGTTTCAGGAAACGGTCCCGCAATATCAACGGCTATCCTTTCGAAAGGGGCTCCCACATTATATTGATGCATCTGGCCTCGGACTTTCACTCTCGGGCCTTTGCTGGCCGCACATATTACGCATTTCCTGCACCAATTCTCAACATCCTCCCTTGAATGGACCCAGTAAAAGCGTTCTCGTACTTTTCCGAGTGTTTTGTTTATTCCCAAGTGGCCTCCAGACACTCCATCATGCAATTCCCTCAGCACTTCGATAACTTTTGTCCTGGGAACAACAAGCTGCATTACGTACGACTTTCCATCCGGGCTTTCCCATTTTCTTTTTAGAATGCCGTCTTGGACATGAAGGGAATCCCACTGCGCCCAGTATGCCTTCAGCTCGGGACTCCTATTGGATATCTCCTGCCAGTCTGGTTTTCCCTCATGCTCCTTCCAGGCGAGGATTGGTTCGATATCCGGATCTTCCTTTTGAGCCTCCCGGATTTCCCGTGCACTCCAGCCACCAATGGGCATAGCTCTCACCCTTTGAACGGACACGACATCTTTTTTCTCGTGTCGTAAGCAATGTTTACAATCTGCTTTGCACGGTCGACGGGAGAGAGCGTCTGCATTTGAGTGAAGACTTCCCTTTCGATGTTGTATTTCGTACTCGTACATTTGCAGCTGTTCGATCCACCTTGCGACTTGTCCGTCAGGATTCTTAAAGTGTAGTAGCCACTTTAAAGATGCATGGTCTGTGCGAAGGATGAATTTCTGCCCATAGAGGTACTTATGGACATGTTTCGTTGCCAGAACCAAAGCAAGGAGTTCGCGCCTGGTAACACAGTAGTTCCTTTCTGGCTTTGAGAGAACTTTGCTGAAGAACGAAACTACCTTCTCTTGGCCCTCGTGTACCTGGGAAAGCACGGCTCCAATTCCCACATTACTAGCGTCTGCATCCACAATAAATGTTTTTCCAGGGGTGGGGTACGCTAATATGGGGGCGTCGCACAACTGTTGCTTAAGTTCTTTGAAGCTGTTTTCGCACTCACCTGACCATTTGAATTGTTTGCCTTTTTCTGTCAGTTGATGCAAGCTCTTTGCGATCCTGGCAAAGTCCTTTACAAATCGTCTGTAATAGGTCGCAAGTCCCAGGAAGCTTCTCAGCTGATGTTTGTCTTTGGGAACCGGCCAGTTTTTCACTGCATCGATCTTCTCCGGATCAGTCTTGACTCCTTTGGAAGAGATGATGTGCCCGAGATACTTCACTTCTGGTCGGAATAGAGAACACTTCTTCGGGTTCAGTTTTAACTGTGCACTTCGTAGCCTTTGGAACACCTCCCTAAGGTTATTTCGATGTTCGTTGAACGTTTTACCAACCACGATGACATCGTCCAGGTAGACCAAACAGGTTTTCCACGTCAGTCCCAGCAAAACACGGTTTCTCGCGGTCTTCTGGATGGATCTGTACTTGCCAGTAGCCACTCTTCAGATCAAGAGTCGAAAACCATTTGGCCCCGGATAGTGTGTCCAGGGTATCGTCAATTCTGGGCAGGGGGTAGCTATCCTTCTTGGTGACGTTGTTTAGTTGGCGATAGTCCACGCAGAATCTCGTACTCCCGTCTTTCTTTTTGACCAAGACGACCGGTGATGCCCACGGACTTTTTGAGCTCTCAATCAGTCCCTCCTTTTCCATCGTCGACACCATTTCTGCAACCTCCGTCTGCTTGGCCAATGGTAGTCGTCTGGGAGGCTGACGAATTGGTCTTGCATCCCCGGTGTCAATTCGGTGCTGTACGAGATGTGTTCGGCCATACTCGCTACTCTGCGAAGCAAATATATCAGCGAACTCGTTGATTAGACTCCCAGCCATTGCCCGCTGCTCCTGATCCAGCTCGCACTCTCCGAGTATATTCTTTTTCATTTCCGATATCTCCGTAGGTCTAACCGGTTTCACAGGACTTTCATTCGACAACTTTGTGACCGCAGTAATCGGTACGCACTTTCCGATCACTTCCCCTTGCTTCAGCTTAACGCTTCTGTGTTCCGCATTGAGGACACGAACGGGAACCAAGTTGTTTTTAGGTTCAACAAGCATCTTTCCGACGATATAGCTCTGGTAATAGTTTTCTGTATCTGGCTCTATTAGGAAGAATCGGTGGCTCCCAGGATCACCTTCCAACCTTGTCCAAATAAGTGTCTCTGACGAAGGTGGTAATATTTCGTCCTCACTTACAACTGGTCTTAGAGCTGCGACGTTCTCGTTCCCGTAAACCATTGGAATCTCGACGTTTCTGTACTTTAATATCGGCCACTAAGAATGTATGGGAGAAGACTATTCCTGCTAGGTTTATCGTCAAGAGTACCTCGCCATACACCTTTACCGTTGCTCCAGTTGCTGTTTTCAGACACTAGCTGCTGGTGTTGTGCAGCCATGATTGACGAACGATGTCCCTTCTGATTATGGAAGCGGTGGCACCTGTATCGATTGTGGCCACACACTTTTTCTGGCCGATATGGGCTTCCACTGTCAAGCTCCTATTACATCGTTTGGTCTGGGAGACCTGAATTGTGGTCCTGTGGGCGTCGATTCCAGAAACAAGCTTCCGCCCCGTGAAGTTGGTTCTTAACTGATGGCTTTGTGAGGTTCCGTCCGCCGATTGTTCAGATCCCTCCTCGATACGACTCCTAGTTCTGCAATGTGGACAACTACTCTCTCTACGTTCAGCTCTGCACTGTCGTTGAAGATGTCCAATTTTGTTGCAGTTCCAGCAACGGATCGGTCCCCTGCGAGTACTGTTCCGGTCTTCTTCATCTGTTCTCTGGCATGAGCATTCGACGGATGTTATTTCTCTCACGCGGTGGAATCCTTGAGATGCCTGGTCAGCAGCTTTCATAGTTAAGGCAAATGCCAGTGCCTCAGGAAGAGTTCTCTTTCCAGCCATTCGTAGAGCCATCTGCAGCTGTCTGTCCTCTATGGCTTGTGTAAATGCCTCAACAGCCATTTCGTTGATGACATCTTCGCCGGCATTGGGATATGACAAGTGCGCTAGCCGTTCTATATCCGCTTGCAGCTGCTGGAGTGTTTCTCCCCTCTTCTGGAATCTACTGCGCAGTTGCACTCTATACACTTGCTGCATATGGTCGTCACCAAACCGCATCTCAATAGCCTTAACCAAAGCATCATAGTCGCGCTGTTTTTCTTCTGAGATAGTTTGAAGCAATTCTGCAGCTGTACCTCGTAATGCGAGCGTTAATGCAATCGACTTTTCCTCGTCGTCCCATCCATTGGTCATTGCAGCTGCTTCGAACTGTCTCTTATAGATCGGCCATGATGTTTGACCATCAAAAACGGGTGGTTGCATCTCCTTCCTTCTTGGGCAGTCAGTAGAATATTCCCGAGATTTCTGTTTCTTGACTTTTTCGAGCTCTTTAGCTATGTTCTCGATGTTCGTGCCGAGCTCTTTAGCTATGTTCTCGTGTTTATGAAACGTCTCATTAATTTCCTCAAATTTTATTTCATGGTCGTTTAATTTGTCATCAATTGCGTCGATTTTTACATTTAGAACATTCCTAAATTCTTCCACGGCATCTTTTTGTGCGGCGACAAGAGAATTCTTTTGATCTGCGAACTTCGATTCCATAGAATTCTTCTGTTCTTCTAGAGAATTCTTCTGTTCTTCCATCTTGGCAAGAAGTAATTCCATCATAGCGCTAATATCAACGCCTGTACTTACTTGTTCTTCTGCCACGTCGAAAAGCATGGTCTTTGGATTTTCTCCCTCATTTTCGACAGCCTCCTGCAGACGAAGTATGAGGTCACTTTTCCCTCCAGCTGTAGAGATATTCCTCTTTTCTAATTCACTTTTTAATTGGGGTATGCTTAGTTGTAGCAATACACGACCCATTTTTTTTTTTTTTTTTTAAATGTTTCTTTATCACACACGCTTTAACACACAATAAGTTTTATCCCACTTCTGACACCAATGTTACATTTAGGCTGGGATTCGAAAAGATAAAACACTATTCTGTTAAACTTTTCTAGTCAAAATCACTTTTATTACACTTTTACGGATTATCCACTAATTAAATACTAGAACAATATTACTTAAACAATTCCTCAACGATTCAAACCAATCACTTATTTCACTATACACCTTTGCACTTATTTATCTTTACAACCGATTACTATCTCGAACTTTAACCAATCACTGATAAAAATCAACTGTCACCCTGTTCTACAACCTCTCCTTTTATATCTGCTCTGCCATCTCTTCGAGAACTTTCTAGCTAACTCCAATTGGTTCTACAATTGGCTGACATACTTTTTCCCCTTTTCAGCAATTGATAAATTCCCATTTAGTTTAGTGGGGAATTGACAGATTCCAATCTCCAATCAGAAGTGGAACTTGTTTGGTGACTAATGGGGGTTGTTTTCATTTCACCACAATTCATTCCACGCCACAATAGTAAAGATAAGATATTATAATTTTCATTACTATGCGAAGTGCCCCAACACCAATTATGCATATGAATGCCAAAAGGCTGTCAAATGACCAAATTTCAGGATTATTAAAACTATATGACAAAAAATTACCAATATGGTCATATTTGCCTTGATGTTCATTTAAGGCATTTGTTATTTATTACCAATAAGAGAACGAAAATGAAAATAAATCACAATTCCACGAACTCAAATACCAATGACAACAAAATAATTCCTGTTCCATCAAAAATGCCATCAATGCCATAATTTGCAACCCGCGGATTTGCATCTCGCATACGGAATTATGAGTTTGATACTTAAAAAAAGGTTTGCTTTTTGATTTTTGTGTGAGGAAATAAGAGTGAAGTTAAAATAAATCAAACAATTTAAACGAAGCACTTTTTGAATGATATCCCTTCGCATTGATATAAATATGTTCGAAAATAGTGCCATTCGTTCAAAGCAGTCGATGGGCTCTCGGGTAGTTCGGTATAATTCGATTTTCCAAACAGCTTCTTTGAGAATCGAACAAATGTTTTCGCAGTGTGGCAGTGTGAAATTCAATAAATGTTCATTAATCACATTAGTATTCCTTTTTTTATCAATCAAAAACAACAATTACCAACCAATTTAAATTGGAACGTTTTTTTTTTTCTCACAAACTGTCAAAATGGTTAACTTGACGTGCTGTAAAATTCTAATGTATTCGATTGGGCGCTCTCAGAGCACTTTTTTTGCCCTCAGAGCAATTTTTATGTTCGTTTGGTACAAAAAAAAGCAATCTTTTTCAGATTTCAGAGCACTTTTGCGAATCTAGATATTTTCTCAGATTTGCTTCAGATTTACCAATACAAGTGCATTCGAGTTTGACATTTGCTGGAGTTTGTTTACATTTGCGTGAATTTTTCTACAACAAAGAAAGGCATTGCATCGGGTGGATCTATTTTTGTAAGTTATTGTTGTACAAATATTTAGAAATCAATCGGGACGGAAATTTCGAATGTTTTAATACAAAATTTAAGCAGTGAATGGAAAGCGCATAGAAAAGTGTCGATGACTACACATATTCAAGTCGCACGAATATCAACACAAAAAAGAGCAAGAGCGTTTTTATAGGCGTTTTTCTTTTTTAGTTCAGAGCTGAGCACTGAACTGAGCTCGAGCATTATGAGCGCGCTCTGAACCGAGCGTGCTCAGAGCATTCTGATGTTATTTTGTTCTTCCTGTTTTTCTTTTCTGACAAATGTGACTGGAAGTGTGCTTGTACATGTGTAATCAGCATTTTCCTCAGCTTGCTCAGTCAATTTATTCTGAGCTCATAGAGCGCGAATTAAAACACTTGTTTCTTACTTTTAAAATTAAACAATATTTATTTGGAACTATGTCCTTTATTATTGAAATACTTTTTACTAATTCTAAAAGGAGCTTAAGGCTACTATGTAGTTACAATAAGACTGTTGATAAATTCATCATACAGTCGTATTTATATACTTTTCTTATCTATCTACAAGGAGACCCAAGCGTACAATCGTCTTGCTTGATAATGAAGAAGAGATAATATTCCAACATTGTATACAAACGATATTATCTCTTTTACATATGTTATCATTGTAGCGTTGTGTGCAAGACTGTACTAGAGACTAAAGATATCATTGAATACAAATAATGTTATCTTTTTTCTCAATATGTTTTGCTATGGATACTTAACTCCCCCCCTTGTTAAACGAAATCGTCCCGATTTTTCGACGCTATTTTTAACATTTCTCTTTCATAAGTTTTGTTATATGCGTCAATCTTTTTTTGTTTTTGACGATCTGTTATACATTGTATAGTTTTTATCATTACGTACGTAAATGCTAGAATAACAATCAGTGTTACAATTGTGTATATAGTTGATAATATCGGTTTTTCTTCAAAAGGAATAATTAGTTTTTTTAAAGTATCTATGTTATCGAATTTGTACATTGTATCTTCTTTAATTATTTGGTCGATGTAAGACTCTGAATTATGATTTCTTAATATAACTTCTTTAATTTGCTTATGCATGTTTTTGTATATTTTATCGTCTAGATTTATAGTATTTTCATAAGTAACTAAGTTTATACCATTAATTGTTTGATTATTTAACTTATGCTTACCGCTTAATAACATAACACCGGATTCAATTTCTAAGTCGTAATCGTATTCTTGTTTAATGTTGCATTTTGAAGTTATATTCTTTAAAAGTGGAATAAGACAATTTTCTTCTTCAAAGTTAATTTCACAAATGTTTTTACTTAGATGATTTTGACAATTTCTTGTTCTTAAATAAGTTTGGTTACATAAGGCAATTGTTTTATCTGTAATGATTTTTCCATGTTTTGAATTTAAAGGTGTTACTTTATACAATTTACATGATTTAATTAGAACTGGATATTTATATATTGTGATGAAGAATTCATCAGTTCTAGCTAATAATATTTTAGAGTACTCAAGTATATTTATTATGGGTACTTGAATTATTTCATGTTGAATAATATTTTTAATGTCATCTAAGTCTAGGCTTTCTGATAAATATTCATTATTTTTTGCTGCATTAATTGTTCTGGTCAATAATAATAATTGTTCGTACACTTGTTCTATTACTAAATGTTCTTTAAGGCTCTGACCTTCGAATTGTTGCAAAATTTGTTCAAATCTAGAATTTATAGTTTTTTGTTTATTATTGTTTTCTATGAGATTATTTATACTCGTTTCTATGTTAACTAAGTCATAATGGTCAGGATTACCAAACACATATTTGAAAGCTGTTCCTAAAAAGTTAATTGATCTAGTATGCCTAGTATGTTCTTGTAATTGGTCTGCTAAATTCTTAATTTTACTTAACCAAATTTTTTCTTCTTGTGTAGGTTGATATTTACTAGTTACGATATTTACGTAAGGTTGAAATATCGAAGTCAGGTTGGTGGCATGTAACAAATAAGTTTGTTCTTTGAATAAATACACGTCATCTGTTTGCGTAAGTATAAACTTCTTGTTTAGTAACTCAGTTATTTGAACGTTTCCTTGCCCTTCTTGACTCTGTACAATTCCTAGTAATGTTAGGAATATTAATATTTTCGTCATCTGAAAAATGATAATTCTTTATGTTATCCTTGTGAATTTTTATTCCTTCTTTAGAGATTACAGTGTCTCCTTTATCTTCTTCTACTATTCTTGTTATGTATCTGGCGTTAGATTTCTTTCTAAGACCTGTGATTCTTACCATTATCTTATCTCCTTTTTTATACTCTCTGTGTCGAGTTCCTTTATTTAGACGTTCGATCACTTTTTTGGATGCTGAGTTTAGTTTATTTATTATAATTTCACTATTGCTATATTTATTTTGATTAAAGAAAATGTCTCTAGGTTTCAAACCGGTAACTGAGTGTATAGAATTATTTAATTCACGCACTGTTCTAAATATTTCTTCGATAAGTCTTGTTTTATTCTGAATTGTGAATATTCTAGACAGTTCAGTTATTGTACCGTTTACACGTTCTACCTGACCGTTCGCTGTCGATCTGTATACTGGAGTTTCTACTTTAGTTATGTTGTATTTCAAACACATTTGGTTCACCATTTCTGTTTTGAATCCCTTCTCGTTATCTGTCATGAGTCGTTCACATTTTGGGAAATAATTAGATAAGACCTCTTCCATAACGTCGTACAGTCTGTTTCGAGTTTCGATTTCCCGAAGGATTGTATATTTAGAATACTTATCTACTGTTACAAGGAAAGTATACTTGTCGTTGAAGTATATGTCCATATGAATGTGTGTTCCCACATGTGTTGGTATTTCTGAATTATTCAGAGGTTCTCTGATAGGTTTTCTTTCATATTTTCCAAATAGACATGCTATGCATTTTCTGTTGAAACTCTTTGCTTGTTTATTTAGATCGGGCCAGTAATATTTCTCTGAGATTTCTTGTATATTGTTACGTAACCCTCGGTGTGCTCTTTCGTGAGTTACCCTTACAAGTTTTAGTTGTTCCTCCAAATTTGTCACGTCTTGAAGTTTTCTTGGTGTGAATATAAATCTTACTAGTGGGAATTCTTTTTTTATGTTTTCACCATATTTGTATATGTTTTCAAATTTCGTATGCAAAGCTACAATCTTTTGGGGTTGTATAACTTCTTTCATCTGCCTTAGTAAAGAGTCTTTGTCCTTAAACTTTATTATGAGTCTTATTTTGTTACTAAAATAGATTTGTGTTTCGATATTATTTGTTATATCTTCAATAAGTTCGAACTGTGCAGTGTATGCATTAAAAGGCTGATTCACAGTTTTTATTATATCATTAGAAGAACTTTCAGCTGAATGTGCTGTTTCTATGGTAGAAGTATTTATGCGTTGACGTGATAATGCGTCAGCTACAAGATTTAGGTTTCCTGGTTTATAAACTAATTTTGCTCCAAAGTCTTCAATGATTCCCTTCCAACGTTTCAGCTTTGTGTTGGGATTTTTTTCTGATACAGAATATATAAGGCTCTGGTGATCGGTATATATGGTTAAGTCTGCTATACCATATATGTAGTTTCTGAGTTTTTGTAAGGACCATATGATCGCTAATAGCTCTTTCTCGTTTGTGCTATAGTTCTCTTCTGTCTTACTCAGTGTTCTTGACAAGAAGTGTATAGGTTGCTTATTCTGACTTAGTACGGCTCCAATAGCTATGTTGGATGCATCAGTAGTAAGCTCGAATGGTTTACTATAATCCGGTTGAAAAAGTTCGACTTGTTCTTTCAAATAATTTTTTAAAATTCTAATCGCTTCTAATGCTGAATCATTCAGATTTAACTTAATATTTTTACTTTGTTTTTTGTTTACTTTACCGTTATCTCCTCGTAAATATAATGTCAGGGGCTTGGCTATGCTTGCGTATCCTTTTATAAACTTACGATAGTAACCTGTAAGACCTAAAAATCCTCTCAAATCCTTTACCGATTGTGGGACTGGAAAATTTTCTATAGCTGCTATTTTCTCAGGGTTCGTAGTGATTCTACCATGTCTGATTATGTGACCTAAGTATTCTACTTCTTCTTGAAAAAACTTACTTTTCTCATCAGATATTTTTAATGTGGCTTTATTGAGTACGTCGAATACTTGACTTATGTGCTGTATATGTTCTTCCTCAGATGAAGAATATATCAATACGTCATCAATGTAAACGTGTACGAATTTACCTACAAAGTCTCTCAAAATGTCGTCCACGCATCTCTGAAATATGCTTGGTGCATTTTTGAGCCCGAAAGGCATTCGTTTAAAATGATATTTTGCGCCATTTATAGCAAAAGCTGTTTTTTCTTTATCATCTGTTTTGATTTTAATTTGGTGGAAACCTGACTCCAAATCTAATGTTGTAAAGTACTTGGCTTTACCTAAATTTTGAATTGTCATGTTGACATCCGGAATGGGGTATCTGTCTGTTACAGTGTGAGCGTTAAGTTTTTGGAAATCAACAACCATGCGCCGTTTTGGTTTTCCTTTTTCGTCCAAACCTTTTTTAGGTACTGTCCATATGGGACTGTTATAAGGACTATGGCTTTTTTCTATTATATCGTCATGTAAGAGTTTCTGTATTTCTTTGTTTACGAATTCGTTATCTGCTATGGGATATGGATATTGTTTAACATAAACCGGATTATCATTGGTCGTCCTAATGCTTGCTTCTATAGTATCTGTAAAGGGTAACGGTCCTATGCTGTTATTAATCTTCATCAGTCTATCTATGTCTGCTTTATAAATATTATTTTCCCCAATTATGTAATTAATTTTCTGAATAGATTCGACACTGCTTATGGTAGTTAGAGTCATATTACTGAAATTTATTTCCGCGTTTAGAACTTTAAGTCCTTCATATCCTAATATCATATCAAAAGACTGAATATCCTCTAATTCAAAAAATGTTATATTTTTCTTTAATATCCTAACTACTTTCTTTGTATCTACCATAGAATAACCATGCATTGTTTTTATTTTTATAGGTTTAATTTTAATTTTTTTGCTAGAATCGCATTTTCTATTAATGTAATTATGGGTTGCACCAGTATCAATAAGAATTTTATAAATTTTCTTAGAAATAGTACTAGTTAAATTTAAGCAGGGCAACCCGTCTACTAGTTTAAATGATCTATTCTTATGTTATTATTTACCATACATTCCGTTTCATCTGCTTCTGCATATGTACTGCTGACATCGTCTCTGCGTTGTTGTCGGGAGTTATTTACTCTCTGCTGCTTGAAGTTCTGCTGATAAGATCGTTGCGGTCTGTTGTGTGTGTTGAAACTCCCGCTGTGTTCACGTTTCGCTGGTGGATTATATACATCGGGTTTGTATTGATTCCAATTTTGTCGCTGTGCATGTACAATTTGTCTCGAGTTTATCTCCATCGGCTGTGGTCCTTGATTGTGTTGCTGCATATTATCGTATTGCTTCTGGGGTTGATAATTCGTTGTTTGGCTCGAATAATTTGGTCTTCTTTCGTTTCTGCGTTCATGTGGCATATTTTTGTGGTGCTTATCCTGAGTGAGATGTAAATGCCTGTGCACATTATCATGTTCTATTCTGCGAGCAATTGCGAATGCGTGTTCTAGATCATTTATTGTAGCTGAATATAATGATCCTCTTGTAAAGTTGTCACTCATACCATCAATGAATATACGAACTGCGTCGTCGTTAGCATTTTTAATTAGTCTGTCGATTATATTCGGCGGATCACCTGACATAGTGATTTTTGATATTATTAAATTGAGATTTTTATTTATCTCGTCGTGGTATTCAGACAGTGTGCTTCTTTTTTGCGTGATGGCTTTCATCATGTCTTGTAGCACGTATAGAGGTTCTTGATTAGAGTACGTATAATCTAATCTGTTACGTATCGCCTCAAAATTAAAAATTGTGTTATAATTAGTTAACACATTCGCGGCTGCACCCTGTATTTTACTTTTCACTATAGTCAATGCTGCTGCGTACTTACTGTGTGTTTTGAAGTTTTTAATGCTGTCCATTAATCTGGATGCTTCTTCGCGCCACGACCGATAATTTGATTGATCGCCGTTGAAAATAGGTAGGCTTTTAAATGCGTCTAACTGTATTTCACTACCATCTGTATATGTGGTTCTTATTTCCTCTAGCACAGGTATGTTTGGTACTATGCCTAATCCAGATTTTACTTCATTTAGTTTTGTTTCTAAATTAGTGTTTATTTGATTTTGGTTAGTTATTATTGCTGCTAACCTTGCATTCTCTGTGCGTGTGTGCTCTAGGGTTTGTGTTACTGTGTTGCTCCTGGTTTCTAAAGCTTCTAATCTTGCCATTAATACTGCGAGTTGTTCCATTTTGAACTCGTGTCTGTTGTCGTCGAATTTGTGTGTTTTTTTTCTCCACATATACACTTTCACTGAATTGCTTTGCTGCTTCGTACGAAGAAGCTATATTTGTACCTGCTATGCTAGGTAATTCTTGTAACCGGTAACGCGAGTGTTCTGTTTATACTAGATTTCACTACTTGTTCCCGAGGTCCGCTCGATTGAAGTTAAAAAGTATATTTAACCTCCTGGCAGGATCGCCAATTAAAACACTTGTTTCTTACTTTTAAAATTAAACAATATTTATTTGGAACTATGTCCTTTATTATTGAAATACTTTTTACTAATTCTAAAAGGAGCTTAAGGCTACTATGTAGTTACAATAAGACTGTTGATAAATTCATCATACAGTCGTATTTATATACTTTTCTTATCTATCTACAAGGAGACCCAAGCGTACAATCGTCTTGCTTGATAATGAAGAAGAGATAATATTCCAACATTGTATACAAACGATATTATCTCTTTTACATATGTTATCATTGTAGCGTTGTGTGCAAGACTGTACTAGAGACTAAAGATATCATTGAATACAAATAATGTTATCTTTTTTCTCAATATGTTTTGCTATGGATACTTAACTCGCGCTCTGATCATGCTCTGAACGAAAAAAGAAACACAAATTTGAGCTCTGATGTGTCAGACCTAAAAAAGAAACACGAACTTTTTGTATAACAGTTCAGGTTCTGCTCTGAACTAAAAAAGAAAAACGCCTTATGTTGGATTAGGCACACGAAATCTGAAATCTGAGGGCAAATCTGAAGAAGCCCAAACGAATACCACATAAGTACCAGAACAATATTACTTAAACAATTCTTCAACGATTCAAACCAATCACTTAATTCACTCTATTACTTGTACTTATTTATCTTCACAACCGATTACTATCTCGAACTTTAACCAATCACTGATAAAAATCAACTGTCCCCCCTGTTCTAAAACCTTTCCTTTTATATCTGCTTTGCCATCTCTTCGAGAACTTTCTAGCTAACTCCAATTGGTTCTACAATTGGCTCACATACATTTTCCCCTTTCAGCAACTGATAAATTCCCAGTTAATTTAGTTTAGTGGGGAATTGACAGATTCCAATCTCCAATTGGAAGTGGAACTTGTTTGGTGACTAATGGGGGTTGTTTTCATTTCACCATTTTAGTTTGTTTTCATTTCACCACGATTCATTCCACGCCACAGTATTTTACGTTAGGAAACTACAGTTTACAGTGTCTGTCTATTGGAAAGCAATATAGCAAAGTATAATTGAGTTAAGTTAAGTAGAAATATTTATATGTACGTTAGATATAATAAGGTAAGTTAGGATGGTTTGGCAATGCACAAAAATAACAATGATAAGTAAACATGCATTCGAACTGAATTAAATTATAACAACCAATAAATAACTTTTATGAGTATTTAACAGAGAAGGTTGGTATTTTGGTTTTGGTGGTAAAAAGCATCAGTTCAGTTTTACTTGGGTTAACGCTAAGACCACAACTTGTAGGCCAACCGCTAATCTTACCCAGAGCTCTTCTCATGATTTCACTAATCACGTTCATGATACTAGAACAACCACGTCATCCGCATTCGCAGGATAGGATTTTGTTAAGTACCATAATCCATAAGAGAGTCGAGATCACCCCACCTTGGGGTGTTCCACTGCTAACTGATTTGATTAGAAGGGTGTTACCAAGTTGTGCTTGAATGATCCTTGTTTTGAGCATGAAAATGACCCATGAAGTGACGAAATCCTCTACACAAAGTTCTAAGAGAGATTCCTGGATCGATTCAGGGCCTGTTCTTATGTGGAGGTCAAGTATACGTTCTAAAGTTTTGAGGATGAAAGAGGTTAAGCTAATAGGACGGAAGTCCTTCTCGGATTCGTGATCTCTTTTACCGACTTTCGGTATAAAAACTACTCGGACATACTTCCGAGACTGATGTTTGTGATTTAGTAGGATACTGCTTTTGTAAATTTCAACTAGTAAGGGCACAACTTAGCGCAGTGGCTTAGTGGTTAGTGTGTTGGACTACTAAGCGAGGGGTCCCAGGTTCGAATCCCGCAAAAACCCAAATTCCAACTTAGGGTTTTTTCCACTGCGCCACCTCTCGCGAACGTCTGACCAACATCCGAGAGTATAACTGTCTTGAAAGAGCTTCTCAATTAGCCGTTTGGAATCGGCATAAAATTGTAGATCCCTTCCATTCGTTCCAAAAATGAAACTCACACAAAACGAATGGTTGAGAGAAGCTAGGCCTTGGGTCCCTACGGACCTGTTGCGCCAACTATATATATATATATATAAGGGCACAACTATCCCTTCATAGTCAGTGGATTCCGTCCAGGTTCCGTCCGTTTTTTTTGATAAATGATGGACTGGAGTGTACTTTGGATAGAATCTTACTGAGTCTTGCAGATTCCTTAAGAGTATCAATAGATTGACAGTATTCAGTCCAAGCTTGTCTTATCTTATCTGATAGATTTTTTGTAGAACTTTAGGCAGTCCTTGTAATGTTACCAGTACTTCTGCCTGTATCAGATATTGAAAATGTCCGTAGTCAACCTTCTCAGGATGTGAAGATCTTCATTCCACCACGGCGGTACAGCCTTAAAAGCTGTATTCATCGCCTTCTCTAGTGCAAATGTTATTGTGTCCAGTTCTACACCTGATTGAATTTTCCGGTTTGCTATATTAGGAAGTTTAGAGTTCAATACTTGACCAAATTTCTTCCAGTCAATTCTTTTTGGATTTCTATATGAGACAGGAGTATCTACCTTGATACTAAGATTGAAGAGAATCCAATCGTGGTCCGAGAAGGACTTTAAGTTGGAGACTCTCAAGTTCTCAACCCTAACGATGTCATTGTTTGTTTTGAGTGTAATGTGTAACACTTCTTCCCAACCATTATAGTTTTCCGAGCTTGGAAATATAAAGGCAGGGGTGTTACCCACATTACATACATATAGATCTACAGTTAAAAGAAAATTAAATAGAGACTCACCTTGTTCATTTATTTCCTTGCTGCCCCAAAGATGATGCTGAGCGTTAGCGCCACAGCCTATAAGCAGACTCCCTTGCCTCGCTTGTATCTCTGCTGCGAGCTGCTGCATTTCTTCTGGCGGGGATGGTTTGTCGTGCGCCATGTGTGTTCTAATTTAACGATGGTTAAATCACCCGAGCTAAAGTTGGGACATAAGAAAGCGTTAATGTATTTTTTAGCTAAAATGCATGTTCTTCGCTTACTGACGTCTCTTTTGTAAAAAAGGTTGTAGTTCTTGTCTGAGAGACCCAGTATGGTTGTATTCCAGACCCAGGGCTCTTGAATGATGCCGATGTCAATATCTTCCTCTCTGAGGAAGACCAGAAGATTCTCAGATGCACATTTCGAGTGCTGGAGATTCGACTGGATGACTTTCAACATGTTATTGTTAAGTGTTGGAAGCGATCGCCAGTTCCTCCAACTATTTACTTGTTGGCAGCGTGTCGTCCTCAGGTACAGTCGATCGGAAGATCTTGAGTTTGGCGAGCCTTATGCCAAACCTCAGTTTGAAATCAGCTGCTTCTAGTACCCCTACTCCTCGTTTATTAGCATCAGGATAGGCTGTTTTTCTGGGGCTCTTCTGCATTTGTGACAGCCCAGTCATCAATGGGAATGATCGGGTTTTGCAGATTGAAGCACTTAAGAAGACTCTCAGAGTCTATCTTCACGGGTAACCAAATACGGGCCCCAGGTCTAGTGGGAATATCCTTGGCAGGGATAAGCTTAAGCTTTAAGCCATCCCAAGCTTCGGCGATCTTGTCGATGCATGAGCCAAGGAAGTCCTTAGAGTACTGTTCGACGCATTTAATCACCCGATATCCTCGCATCACGTCCGCGCAGTCGAAACTGGGAAGTCGGCTGTCAACTGCGGAGAGCACCACAACCACCTCAGACAGTTTGGCTTCAATGCTGCACCAACGGACCATCACGTCTGCAATGGCAACCTGAAGATGGTCCCTCACCACCTCGGTGAAGGTTCTGGTAGCCTGGGAAGTGGACGTGCCCGGATAGTTCGTTAATCTAGGGGCAATCTTTGACTTTTTAGAGGCCTCATATTGTGACCTGTTTCTTTTCACACTCCCTTTCCGCCTAAAACTTCCTTTCCTTGCGTTTGACTGCATTACAAATGCTCTCCATTTAGAGCCACTGGTGTACTATAATACATAGATTACTTCAGAGCAAGTTGTCTATCTTTGTCCATAAAATTATCTAGCATTATTATCTATGAATACAATCATTGTTGAATTTTTTGTTTTTTAATTTCAATAAAAAAGTATGGAATTCAAAGAAATTAATACTTGATTTTATTCTATTTTCATCAAATATTGGACGGAACGAAGTCCGTTGGGTCAACTAGTAATAGTATAAAAAGCGATGGTTGTGACCAGAGTAAAATTAATATTAAACTGAAGAGGTCGCAGCCCAGCAAGTAGACAGCGGACCAAATCTAATTATTTAATCTGTTATTTACTACTCTCCGTACGGTAATCTGCCCTCGATTTACCGAGGTAGCACGGGCCGTATCGTAACACCTGGATCCGCCAATATCCTGGCAAATGGTGCACATTTATCTCAAATCGGGTGTCCCAGATTCAGTCATACTTCCTGAGATTTGGTTTCACGTACGGTCATCAGATAACCCAGCTGACTGCGCAACACGGGGTGTACTACCGCAGCATTTAGTTGATCATTCCCTCTGGTGGAATGGCCCACCATGGCTCATCGTGGCCCGAGTAACACCTCTTCACAACGAATCTCGATCAACGACCGGAGTCAACATATCTAGCCAGAAATCCTCCATCGCCGCAAGTATGGAATGTCATTGATAATTATTCGTCGCTAGGGAAACTAAAGAATGTCACAGCCTACGTCCTGATGTTTCTACACAATCTTCGAATCGCAGTCGAAATTCATAAACATGGAGTTTCAATCCACCGCCCAACCAGCACACTTGCAACTTTTCGAGTTGGACGAAGCCCTTACCGCTTGGATAGAAATCACCCAAAAATACTTTTTTGCGGATGATATTCGTCAACTCGTCTCCAACTGAGGAGCTTACTAACGGATGCCTGCAAGGACGAACACTTGCATAATATCTCGCGAACGACGGCACTATTTGTCACTTTAATCCCTCAGCTTCTCCGCATATGGGCGGTTACTGGGAGACAGCAGTTAAACGCGTCAAGTACCATTTCCGCCGAACGTTAGGAGACAATGGATTGACGTTTGAAGAATGTACAATTCTTTTGGAGGAAATCGAGGCCTGCGTTAATTCAAGGCCCCTCTGCGCCATCTCTTCGAACTTTAACGATTATCTCACCTCAAAGTCAACCTGGTCAACCGATATCGAGTTTGAGACAACACTTTTAGAGAAGATGGAGTTCTAAGTACTTAGTGCAACTCCAACAGTTGTCGAAGAGGACTCGAACCAATTCTAAGTGCGAGGTAGGAGACCTAGTTGTGATTCGAGGGGAGAGGTTTCCCCCATACTAAATGGAAGCTGGGAAGAATTACAAACGTTCATCCTGGAGCATACGGAAGCGTTCGAGTTTTCACGTGGGAGACAGCTGATGAATTGCTTAAGCGTCCCATAGTCAAGATAGCTCGCATTTTCTCAACTTCAGAGGACCCTTTAGAGCGCGTGGCTGAAGCACAAATAAATTAATTTTGAATTCTGAGCGCTTTTTTTTCGTCCGCTAAAGGTGGTCAGGATGTTGCGGCCAAATCTCTCATTTGTTTAAGTCTTTGTCTGGATGTCTACGGTGACGCTGCGGCCTCTCTTCAATGCTTAATAAACGTTTTTTGTATACAGTCGAAGTATTTTTTTTCTTAAAATTTTCCATTTTAGCGAAAACAGATATGTAAACAAAAACTTGTCATTGTTGAACCTGCAACATCTACAAGCAAGCTTCAATTTTATAAGTAGCTCATCGTTCTTTTCATACCATAGGCCATCACGCGGTCGGTTCTTCTACAATTAAGGGAATTTAATGTGGTATTCGTTTGGGCTTCTTCAGATTTTCCCTCATTCAGATTTCGTTTGCCTAACTGCCTAATCGAACATAAAAACGCTCTTGCTCTTTTTTTTGTTGATATTCGTGCGACTTGAATATTTGTAGTCTTCGACACTTTTCTACGCGCTTTCCATTCACTGGTTAAATTTTGTATTAAAACATTCGAAATTTCCGTCCCGATTGATTTCTAAATATTTGCACATAAATAATTTACGAAAATAGATTCACCCGATGCAATGCCTTTCTTTGCTGTAGAAAAAATTCACGAAAACGTAAGCAAATTCCACCAGTTGGCAAACTCAAACGAACTTGTATTGGTAAATCTGAAACAAATCTTAGAAAAAAAAACAGATTCGCAAAAGGGGTCGGAAATCTGAAAAAAATTGTTTTTTTTGTACCAAACGAACACAAGAAGTGCTCTTAGAGCAACAAAGGTCTACGGCTATATTAATAAAAAACAAAAAAAAAAATCAAATGATGTTACTGCTTAATGATCAGTGCTTACAGGTGAAACACCGTCCAATAAAAACAGGAATTGTTAAAATAAAAGTTCAATGGTATTAAAAAAAGATAATATATTTTAAAAGATTCACTGAAGCGGTAATATAATGTATCGGACAATTATAAGCATTTCAGAATCCCAAAAACAAAAACCTATGTACCTATAACTAAATATATATAATATAATTACTTATTTTGAAAGTAGGAGTATTTTTATACAGTGCCCAATATTTTGTTCTAAAAATAAAAGAAATCAACTTTAAATATTATTTAATTGCTAAAAAACTCAAATTATTGACGCAGCGACGTTTTTTTTTTAAATTATTTTCATTAATTTTATTTTACTTTCCGTTAGTTTAGATTGATTTTTATTTTGATAATATGAAAACATAAAATTGTACATTACATTCCCTATAACTTATATATGAATTCATGTAAGCAATGACGCATCAATCTTATGTTCCGTCGGTGCTTTCAATATTTTCTTTATTTAACGTATTATTTAAACTCAATGACATATTTGTAGAGGTTTGTAAACATGGCAGCTGGTCCGATGGGGGTGTAAACAGTGGAAGCGTTGTAACTGTGTTTCCGCTCGACTTTTTAACCTAAAAATAAACGAACACAAAAGTTTTGTATTAAAACGAAGATACCCATTTTTGTAAACATTCATAATAATATAGTAATAGATACGTAAATACTTAGTTATTTTCCTGTTATTAATTATAAAAAAAAACCAGCGAGTTACAGAGCAACCAACTTCGGCAGAACTACAGCTACAGTTAAATGTATTTTTAAACTATTTCATATTCTACCATAGCTGGTAGATGGGTGCCAAAACATTTTTTTTTGTTTTCCAATTGATATAACATAGAAGTTACGAGGATATTTCCATATTCCCTCGCAAAACCTTCCTAATCAACATTCCTTTGCCATGGAGAAATTGCAAAGGTAAACATAATGAATAAATTGTAATTCTTGAAAAAAAAATTATTCTCATTTAATTTTTTTGACTAATTGCATTTCCCGAAATTCAATTTCCAGGAAATAATATTTTTATGTTTTATTTCTGCTGACATAAAAACTAAGGTATAAACGGAACTAAGCGAAGGACTATCTCAGAGATCCAGAGCTGATCTACGAGACCACAGAAGGCCCACGAAGGAAGGAATTAACAACTGGAGCAGCACAGTGATCAATTCTGGGACCATACCTCTGGAATAACTCCTATGACGACATACTGCGGATGGAGATGCCCGAAGACACCTTCCTCGTTGGGTACGCAGAAGCCATCGCGGTAGTGTGAGCGGCAAGAGACTGTAAAAACGCGGAAAAAAAGTTGAACCAAGTCAAGGCGGAAATTGGATTGGAAGCGGCAATCGATCAAGCAGGGCACCAAACGATACGGAAGTAGCAAGAGCGTTGGAGCTCGGAAAGCAGAGGAAGGTGGACATCGAGGCTGATAAGCAACCTGGCTGAATGGAACGACCGGAAACATGGTGAGGTCAACTACTTCGTCACCCAGTTTCTCACCGGACACGGAAATTACAACGCCTAGCCTAGCTTGCCAGTACGGCGCCGTCTTGTTGAAAGTAAACGTTGTCCAGATCAATACCACCCAACTCCGACCATAAAAAATCATTAATCATGCCCAATTCCAAAGAACGACGAGGAATGGACACACCTGGGTTTTCTTCAACACTTTGGGATACAGCAGCAATATTCTCAGTTGTTCTTGAGCAACGTGCACGGGTTTTATTCTTCACATCACTAACTTGTCCCAACAGTTCGAATTTTTCCACCAATTTCTGTTTTGCGGTCCGACAAGGTGCTTCACAACGGCCAAAAAATGCTTTAGTTTTTCACACCGTGACTGCAAGATTTTCACCATTTTTGTAGTGAATTTTAATAATTTCAATGCGTTGTTGAAGCGTGTATCGTTCCATTTTTAGTAATGGCGTTGTTTTTACTTGTCAAATGGCAAAGAATAAAAGCTTCACAAGTGACAGCTACCGAAATAGCAGGTCATTCACAATAACATCCCTTATTGGAAAACCCTTTATAATATAATGGAGAGACAATCATCTAACAACGAATTTTGTCAAAGGATAATCCATTTCACTGTTCCATCAGTTTTATACAGATGCGCTTTCTACCGTCTTTTTGATATCTCTCTGGATATTTTAGGAAGTAAATATTAGTAGTATAATTTTTTATGAAAATTCTGTTATTAATTTACAGCTTTTAGTAGTAAAAAAATGCTCAATGAATTATCTTGTAATTTTAGGAAGGGATTTTTTTGGAAAAAAATGGTTTGTTACTACAGAAAATAAACCAAACAGGCAGTTCCGACGATTAGAAAAGTGAGGTCAGAGATATGGAGGACATCATTCATCAGATTAGCAAAAAGAGTGAGTTAGAGCTTAATATTAATACAAAATTACCGGAAGTTATTAAAGAGGATATAGTTAGGATAGTTACACCAGCTTTTTCAATTCAAAACGATCAAAAACCCCATAATGATTTTAAAATGAAAATAGTTTTGTCAAAGGATAATCCATTTCACTGTGCACCTAGAAGATTGCCTTATGCGCATAAACTAAAACTTAAAAAAATTGTAGATGATCCTATAAAAAAAGGAATAATTCGTGAATCAAATTCCTCATTTGCATCTCCCATAATTCTTGTTACCAAGAAGAATGGGGAGCTGAGGCTTTTCGTTGACTATAGAGAACATAACAAGATTACTTTAAGGGATAACTATCCCTTACCCTTTATCGAGGATCACATCGATCGTCTCAATGATAAGATATTTTTTACAGTTTTAGATCTCAAACATGGTTTTCACCATGTTGAAATGCTGAAGAATCTATAAAATACACGTCATTTACAACACATTTAGGACAATTTGAATACATGAAGATGCCCTTCGGGCTTACGAACGGACCTGCAGTTTTAGAAAGATTTATAAAACAAATCTTTAAGGACCTCGTCTCGAAAGGAAAAATTTTAAACTTTCTTGATGATTTTCTAATTGCCACAGTCTGTGGAAGAAAATTAAAAAATTTTAAAAGAAGTTGTGGACGTATTGGTAGAACATTGTCTAAATCTGAGAATGGACAAATGCCTATTTTTACAAACAAAAATTGTGTATACGGATACAAAATAAACAAAGATGGCATAAGGCCATATGACACTAGCATTAATGCTAACGAGAATTTCCCAGTACCAACCTGTACAAAGAAAGTTTACCGTTTTATAGGACTTTGCTCCTATTTTCGAAAATTTATAAAAAATCTGGCAAAACCTGTCTATGATCTTGTGAAAAGGATACACCATTTGTCTTTGGGATAAATCAGGTTGAAACTTTCGAATTGTTAAAATGAAAACTAATGGAGGCCCCAGTTTTGTCCATTTATAGTCCCCACAACATTACAGATTTACACTGTGATGCCAGTAGCTTGGGATATGGAGCAGACCTTCTTCAAAAACAAAAGGATAATAAATTTTCTACTTTTCGAATCATGCGACAGAAGTTGAAAGTAGATACCACAGCTACGAGCTGGAAACACTGTCCATCATCTACGCTCTAAGACGATTTAAAATATATCTAATAGGAATACCTTTTAAAATTATGACAGACTGCCAAGCGCTAAAATTAACTTTACAAAAAAAGTCCCTTAATCCGCGTATTTCCCGTTGGGTTCTAGAGCTACAAGGTTTTGAGTATAACGTAGACCACCGCAAAGAAAATACGATTAATCATGTCGATGCTCTTAGTCGATCGTTTAACATTCTTTACGTCGACGATGAATCTTTTGAGTTTTTGTTAGCAGCAGGACAAAGGCAATACCCTAAAATACTTGGTATTGTTAGAGAATTAGAAAAGTGTGAAAATTTGCGGTATATTAAATGGTTGATGGTTTAATATACCGCAAAACAAGAGACAAAATTCTCTTCTATGTCCCTAAACACATGGAAGAAGAGGTGATCTTACCATGAGGTAAGGTGTTGAAGAGGTCTTTGACCATCTGTCTGGGTGTTATTGGTTCCCAATAATGAATGATAAAATACGAAACTACATTTCACCTTTTTCGACTTTTTGAACGGAAACAACATCCAACACGTTAAGGTCGCTACTCATTCCCCTCAATCTTATGGCCAAATAGAACGAATAAATCAAGTCCTTGTTCCCATGTTAGCCAAAGAATGTAATCCCCAAACAATGAGTACTTGCGATAAAAACATAGCCAAAATAAAATTTGCCATAAACGACACCTTAAACCGAAGCGAAGGGTTCTCGCCAAGCACTCTAAATATTGAGGACCATACGAGGTAGAGAAAGCTCTGCCAAACGATAGATACATTATTAAAGATGTCGATGGCTTACAATACGCGATTGCCATATAAGGGGATTTGCTCACCAGCTAATATGAGACCATATCCCGATCTGCCTGACCGCCTAAAGTGAATACATTTTGAAAGTCATTTGATAAAACAAAAAATATATAAGTAACCAAACCTTTTTTTTCCATATTATTTGCTTATTATTGTTTATTTATATAAAAAAAAAAATGGTAAAATATGTTATAGCCTTGATATGTGTAGCATAGAATTTTAAAGTATCTACGTACGTATGTATATGACTATTTATGAATGTTAATTTCGCTTTAATATATTTAAAGTATGTTTATTGTTATTTTTAAGTGATAATATTTTATTATCAGGTTGCCCGAACGTAGCCTAGGATGCGAGGATGGATGCGATCTTCCACGTGACCGAAAGCTGGAGCAAGGATGATGATTAAGTTAGATATTTATATCATATTATTGTAAGCAATAAATTGAATTGTAAAATTTTATTAGACACCGGTAGTCCTGCGAGCTTCATCAGGCAGAAATTTGTACCACAAGTATTCATTAAAAATTATAACAAATAATGTAATTTATTTGGAATCAATAAAAGTTAATTATTCATTTGTGGTAAAATTGATAGTACAGTATTGTCCTATTTTGCATTCTATAGCCGACCGAGGACGTTGATATCTAATCGTGGTAGTGCCATCACGGCAACGGATTTTGGAGCATTCATGAAGGAAAATAACGTTGGTCAGATAAAGATCGCAACTGGTTCCCCTCAAGCCAATAAACAGGAATTTGGGCCCAATGATAGCGAAAATCACTAGTGCAGGGTTAAACTCCTCATTAGAAGGAGTGCTACCAACAATTGAATTCGTATTAAATAATACACAGTAGTACAGGAGTAACCCCGAGTGAATTTTTGTCCGGGGTTGGACAAAGGGGAGTTGGAATAGACTATTTGAAGGAAAGCTTAGAAGCTGCGGGTAAAAAAGTTGAAAGTCAGGAACGTAACAGGGTGTTAAGGCACCGTAATAGGACTAATATGAAGTATGAAGTAGGCGCTTATGTTATGGTAAAAAACTATGAAAGTAGGCCAGGTGCCTGTAAGAAGATAATCCCCAAATTTAAAGGTCCTTACAGGATAGCGAAAGGACGATTTTAGTAAGGACGAGTTCCATATGAGGTTATATGGGAAGTGGCGAACATCAAACCAAGAGCGAATACTGAAGGGAACGCTTCTTGTGGAATCGGGACGATTGGGTGTCAGGATGAGTAAAGTAAAGAGAATTCATGCAAAGGTACTAGCGGTGCAATAGGCAGGTAAGTTGTGATGGAATTGAGTGCAAGAAAAGAGAGAAAAGCATTCGATGCGGAGAATTGGACGAGTGTGGTCGTTTTATTTTATTGCTAATAATATTTATTGAATTGTGTCTTTTTGTTCCGTGGAATATGTTTTTTTTTTTTTTTTTTTTGAGATTGAGATTGAGATTTATTTATTCCATAAGACTTAACATTTGTTATACGGTTCCGCGAAGCCTTAGTGGCTTTTCTGCAGAAGGTTGCTTTTCGAAAGGATAGAAATACATTTTAGATAGGTACATTTCGGTTACATTTTACAAATTTAAAAGATTATTAAAAAAAGAAACTTATTTAATATTAATTTAACTATTTGAATTTAAATTTTAATTTAAAAGAAAATTTTTAATATTTTTTTTTCTAGTTTTAAAATTTGTTATATTTTTAAGTTCTTGCGGAAGTGTGTTTAAGATTTCGGGAACGCTGGACTTGAGCTGTCTTCTACCATAGTTGTTGCAGTTGCGGGGCACTTGGAGCATACCTTGGGCACGTCTTCTTGTATTTATTCCATGGTTGATTGGCGTTATAAATCGGTTGTCATCATAATACTCCAGTATTAGTGTCATCTTAAAGATATTTGCTACTTCCAGGACAATAAACCTTCTTTCTTCAGGAACATTGTCAAGATTATTTCCGTTTATATGTCTCAGTGCAGAATTTTGAAGTTTCTGAAGTTTTTGGATGTGAGTTGCTGATGCGTTGCCCCACGCAAGTATTCCATATCATAACTTTGATTCCACTAGCGCAAAGTATACTTGTTTTAAGACTGGAGGTGTGGCATGGTACTTCAGATGGGTTAGCGCGTATAACGCTCTTTTCAGGCTCATCCGCAGCTCATTGATGTGCTTATCCCAGAGAAGATGACTGTCGATGATGACTCCAAGATACTTGTAGCTTTCCACTATATCAATCAGATGGTTAGTTGTGTTATGACATGCATCATTCTTAAAATAGATTTGACGTTGGGTCGCTTTAAACTGTGGACTTCTGATGTGCATCATCTTAGTCTTTGCGGCGTTGATCGTCAAACCGTTGTCATGGCACCATTTCACTGCAGCATTGAACTCACCCTGCATTATTTCTGTGGCCGTCTGCAGAGACCTGTGTCGCACCACTATCGCTGTATCATCGGCGTAAGCAAATGGAATGCTCTGATTAAACACGCGAAGAAGCTCATTAGTATACAGTATAAAAAGAACTGGACCCAGTTTTGATCCCTGAGGGACTCCATATTGAACATGTTCTCTTTGACTGTATACATCCTTGATTTTGACACAAAAAAGCCTATTGTGCAGATAATCTTTTAGCCAGTCCGCCATTACTCCTCGTATACCAATACGTTCAAGGGCTTCTATTAGCTTTGAGTGATTAAGCGTATCAAAAGCTTTGCTAAAGTCCATAAACAAGACTAATACATGATGGCTTTTATTTAAGCTCTCGTTGATGCAATTTGCGAATTCTCCTAGCAATTTTCCAGTGCTTTTATTTTTCTGGAAACCATACTGACTCTTGTGGATGAGAGAGTGGTTTTCAATAAAACTCTGTAACCTGTTAATGATATCCTCCTCTAGGCACTTTTCAACCACCGGTAATATTGAAATCGGTCGGTAGTTGCTGAGTTGGTTTTTAACACCTCCTTTGTATATTGGTCTTACTATAGCTGTTTTAATCATTTGCGGGATTTTAGCTTGCATCAGACTCAAATTCACAAATTTGCACAAAATTGGAGCAAAAATGTTCGCGTGTCTTTTAATATCCACCGCTCGAATCCCATCGACTCCTGGCGATTTGTTTTCGCCGAGCAAACCAATGATTCTAAGTATCTCAGGGATATTTGTTTTTTGAGCAAAAACTGAGTTGGCTAAGGTGGTATTCGTGTGCGCTGATGTGTTCGTGTCGCAATGATGCATTATGTTCAGGATCTGTGTATTAAAAAGTTTCGCACATTCGTTAGCAAGACTAGTTAAACACCTCTCAGAAGGGAAATTTTTGATCATTGTTTCATCAACGCCAAGCCGTTTCCTTCCCATAATTTCATTTATTAGACCCCACGTCTTACGAGGATCGGATCTAAATTGGTTGAACTTGGTTTTATAAAACAAAGATTTTTGTGCTGTTATTTGTTTATTAAGCTTATTTCGGAAGTTCTTATATTCAAGCTCATAAGCCTTGCTTAATCTATTATTTTTCCACCTTCTGTAAAGTGCATCCCTCTTTTTACATTTAGAGATTAAATCTGCAGACATCCAAGGGTTATGTTTTCTTTTTTTTCTTATAATTCTTACAGATGTCGATCTTTTGTATATATCTTCCATCTTGTCAACCAACTTTTGATAAAGAGAAATAGCATCGCATTCATTTAAAACTTCCTCCCAATTTTCTTCACAAATTAGTTCATTTACTTTGACGTTACATATATAGGACATACTAATCAATTTTTCTTCGACAGCTGGTGTTCGTATACCTGTGGAGTATAGGGTTGGATAATGATCTGAAATGCAACTTTCAATGACTGCTGAATTAATTTGGTTATCAGCTGCGCTAACTATGATGTGATCAATTACCGACTTTGTTCCTGTTTTTGGCTCCACTCTGGTATACTCCGTTATGGCATTCATCAAACCCAGTGACGCTAGCATCTCTAAATAATCTTTAACATGGTTTGAGCTCGAATCATTGATATTGATATTCATATCGCCCATTACGATCACCTCATCATTTTTTTCCATTTGTCCCAAATTATCTCCTAGTTCTTCAATGAACGTCTTTCTACTATAACCTGGTGGTCTATATATTCCGATTATAACCTTATATTTATTGTCGTCCGTGAAGCGAATTTTTATGCTTTCATATGACACGCTTTCAGAATGTAGGCGTGTGTAGCCTATATTATCGCGTATGAGCATCAATATTCCTCCACCTCTACGTTCATTTCGGTTCAAGAATTCAGTTTCGAACCCATCCATTTTATATAAGTCTCGTTCTTCATCTTTTATATTTGTTTCAACTAAAACTATTATTTTTAAAGCATTAACGAAGTGGTTTATATTTAAACAAAAATCATTCCAATCAATCATTCCATTCTTATATTAAAGCACAAGCAGCAACAATTATTATTATTCAGTTCATTTATATTGATGCTGCTAAAACCTTGTATCACCCTACAATTCAAATCTAAAGGCTGATTTTTTAAGAGGTTTAGAACTTTTTTTAAAAAAAAACACAAAAAATTCGAAAAAATGAATGAAATATTTATTTGAATCGATAGTTTGAACCTTGCAATTTAATGTTTAAAGATAATTTCATGCAAATGTTGACCGCGGCTGCGTCTCAGGTAGCCCATCCGCTGAGTCCAATTTTGGCATACTCTTTCACACATATCGGCCGGTATCTCACGAATGAATGCATGGATGTTGGCTTCCAGTGCGTCAATCGAAGCGGGCTTGTCCCTATACACATTAGCCTTGGCATACCCCCACAAAAAATAATCTAATGGTGTCAAATCGCACGATCTAGGCGGCCAATTGACCGGCCCGAAACGTGAAATTAACTGTTCACCAAACTCGCCTCGCAATTGCGCCATTGTTTCGCGTGCTGTGTGGCATGTGGCACCGTCTTGTTGAAACCACATATCATGCAAGTCAAGAACTTCCATTTCGGGCAAAAAAAAGTTTGTTATCATCGCTCGGTAGCGTTCACCATTGACAGTAACGCTGCGATTCGCATCATCTTTGAAGAAATATGGCCCAATAATGCCGCCGGCCCATAAACCGCACCAAACAGTGGCTTTTTCGGGATGCATTGGTAGCTGTTGCAATGCTTCTGGCTGATCTTCACTCCAAATGCGGCAATTTTGCTTATTTACGTACCCATTCAACCAAAAATGAGCCTCATCGCTGAACACAATTTTTCGATAAAAAAGCGGATCCTCGGCCAGCTTTCCAAGAGCCCATTCACCAAAAATTCGGCGTTGTGGTAGGTCGGCTGGCTTTAGTTCTTGCACCAGCTGTATCTTAAAAGGCTTTACGCCCAAATCCTTCCGCAAAATTTTCCACGTAGTGCTGTAACAAAGGCCTAACTGCTGGGAACGGCGCCGAATCGACATTTCGCGGTCTTCTGTCACACTAGCTGATACGGCCGCAATATTTTCTTCACTACGCACAGTACGTAAACGTGTTGGTGGTTTAATGTCCAACAAAGTAAATTTGGTGCGAAATTTGGTCACAATCTTCCGAATAGACTGCTCAGAAGGTCGAGAATGCCGATCATAAAATGGAAGCAGCGCGCGATGAACATTTCGAACCGAGCACGAATTTTGATAGTAAAATTCAATAATTTGCAAGCGTTGTTCATTTGTAAGACGATCCATGGTTAAATTGCAAACCAAACTGAAGCTGTTTGACAGTGACACAAGGTACTGTTTCCATTTGTGTTTTCCATTTTGATATAAAAAGTTTTGTGTTTATTGTTGTTAACACGCACAATTATTGTGTGCGTGTTATTTTGTTAACATCGTTAACAGTGCTTATCAATAACGGCATTGCACTCTCATTTCGTCTGACCAATATTCTTCCCGCACTCTCCCACACAAATCTCCAGTTTTCTTGCTTTGCTTTCTCCTTTGCCATCCATAGTAGGTGTTTGTTATGTTTCGTCAGCTGATTATTTATGTACACAATGGCATCGGGCAAAGCTGCGCTCGCGCTGATGTTGTTGTTACTGTTTTGCATTACTGCTTTCAATCTGATGGAGCGGGTTGTGCGGGCTTGTTTGACAAATTGCATTTTTAAAATATTAGAAGCAAATGTTGCAACTATTGTTGATTTTTCGGGATTTTTGCTTTTAGTTCGGTATATGTCAGTAATATCAGTGTCATTTATATCGTGATTAATAGTTTTCCCTATTCCCTTTACTATTTCGACTAGATTTTCTTGTGCCGTGGGAGGAATGTTCTTAATGTCGACGTTGTTTTTAATCATTTGTTGTTCAAGAGATTTGTGATTGCATGTTCTCTATTATTTCGTCTTTTTTTCTGTTGGTTTCCTTTAATTCATTTAATTCTTTGGTGATGTTTTCCATAAGGTTGTTGTTTTTTAGCATGTTTGTGTTTAGCTCATCATACTTTGCGGCTAAGAAATCACAGGTCGCCGTAATTTCTTTTATTTCCACTCTCAATAAACGGATCTCCGCAAGAATAGCCGTGTTGTTGTCAGCTGAGAGGCTACTTGCTGAGTTGTTGTCGGGACTGCTGAGTGCTCGAATTCTCTTTGATGGTTGTGTTTGGTGTGTTTGTGGTATGGATACTACCACATTGCTAGGTGCGGCAGTAGTTGGACCATCTCCACCGTTCCTGCATGCTTGGCACTTCCACGCATCCCTCCTCGCACCCATGGTTCTCCAAGATTTTTCGGTAACCGTAGTGCATTCAAAGTGAAGCCTGCGTGTGCACATCATACACACAGCAAAATCGCCTTCGGCGGGGAGGCTATCACCGCAATGACCACACACATACATTGTAAGGGGGAAATGAGTACAAAGTTACGAAACAACCAACAAAGGAATGTTAAAAAACAAAGATTATACAAAAGGGATTGCACTACACTTTGATGCCTGAATAAAGGTTGTTTTAATAAAGTCACTGTCTTATAATTTGTTTTATTTAAGCTTGGGATATTTAAACTTTCAAGTTAGGCAAAAAGACCACTAAAAACACGAAGCGCTTAAAAACACGTCCAGCCACACTACCTATCTTTTGAAAAGAGACAAGTACAATCATCGTTTACAGTAAGGCCAATTCTGATCGCAAAAACGGCCGAATAAACGATTAGGAAATGACTCATGAAGTAATTTAATTGTTTCTCTGGCTGTATGGCTGTATGGTTACCGATATATTTTTCGAAAACTTATTACGAAACTACATTTTGAAATCTATCAGTAAGGAAGGAAGAAAGCCATTTTAAGAAGAAAATGTGAAATCCCAATTTTGTAAAGCTCTGGTCAGACGATTGCCAGATCCCACAATATTGTCAGGTCTACAATGTCTGCCAACCGTATGTACTGGCAGTTTTGTTTACCAATATTTGCGAAAAAGTCATTGCCAGATAATTGCCAGACCGCCATCTGAAAGTGAAATTGTCAGGTATCTGCCAAACTTCTGAACACCTAATTCTATTCGACGCTGTTTGCCGAGTCTGCCGCGCCGTTTACCTGTCCCGTACGCTGGACGGGTAAACTTGAAGATTCTTGCGGTGAATGTTAATTCACTAATCCGGATCGAGAGAAGGATCAATCTTTCCAATTTGTTGAAAGCCGAAAAGCCAGATGTGCTTCTGGTTAGCGAAACTAAGCTATCCCCGAAGCACAAATAGGGCTATAGAAATTATTGTGTAGTTAGAAGAGACCGGCCCAACTCCACACAGGGAGGTGGTGTCGCTATCTTAGTACGTAAAGGCTTGCGCCATAAGGTTATATATAGGGGGGAAGTGCGCTGGTTCCAGGTGTTGGAAGCATGCATCGTATGCATTCCCCTCAATACCCAGAGGCGGGTGTATGTGGTGTCGCTTTACGCACCGGAATCTCCTCGACGCATTGAATATTTAAATGAGATCGAGACGCTTTTTCGTTTCTTAGAGCTTCAATCGGAAGATAATTATTACTTTTTGGGTGGAGACCTCAATGCTAAACATGCGGCATGGGGAAATGATATTCCGAACCCTAGAGGCAACCAGTTTCACGACTGGTGGCGTCATAATATGATTGAGTACAAACTAGATTTGTACGCGACGGATATCCCGTCTTTCCCTAGAGATGGTTCTTTCTTGGACTTGGCGCTAGTTGACGAAAGACTGGAACTAACAAACATTGATCTAAGCACGCGGAACTGTTTACGAACGGTTCAGTACGATAGTGATCACTACGGACTTGCCGCCGTAATACGGATCCCGAACGAGCAGACGCAGCTGGAGCAGTACGACCAAGTGCGTTCTTTCGATTACCGAAAAGCGCAGTGGTCGCGCTTCTCCAGAGTGTTAAAACGCGACATACGCTCATGCGAGATCGACCCACCGACAAACAGGAACCAAACAAACGATGAGATCGACAATCATTTACGGCAAATGAATGTCGTCATCGAACATCCTACCCGAGGGATAGTCCGCTCCACGGACGAAAAACAAACTGAAAAGTATCGAAACGCAACAATCGATGCTCTGTACAGACATAAAAGTAGACTGCTCTCGAGGCTTAAACGGCTACACAGACAGTTCACTGACAGGAACGATCCCGAGTTAAGAACACTGAATTCGATGATCAAAAACTTGGAACAGTTGATCTCAGAAAATTACAGAAAATCTGTAAGTTTGTATTGGGACAGTAAAATTCGGGCTATAAAATCCAGTAGTCCGACAATGTTCCCACAAATAAATAAACTGTTCAGGCGGAAGGATCATAGCGACATTTCATGTGTTCGAATACCTCGGACAAACGAGAACAGACAGACACTACTGACTGCTGGCATAAGTCCGGAAAGTGCCGACTCGAACGACGGTTTTTTCGTGGTCGAGGACCCGCAGGAGAGGGTGAATTTGATGGGAGCTTTCTTTGAGACTGTATATACGGTGAACAACCCTGTTTGGGCATTCAAAAACCTTTGCTGTATATGATTTATGACATGCTTATGGGAAAGAAGTTCCTTGTCAAAGCTGGCAAAGTGACTTCGAGCAGGGTTTTGGAAATTAAAAACGGCTTACAACAGGGAGCAGTGAATTCTCCGGTCCTGTTTAATATTTACACAAGTGATCTGGTGGGTTCAGGTCAGGACCAAAAATCGAGGTTATTAACATCCTTCTGCAACGTGACTTCGAGCAAATTAAGAGGTATTGCGATGATTGGAAGTTGAAAATCAATTTCCAAAAATCGGAAACAATACTGTTCAGAACAACATTGGCTGGGGCCTCTGGGGATACCAGAAAAAACTAGAGAAAATTAACAATTATTGGACAGCAGGGGCGACCATTGGCGGTGAAAAACGTGGTGAGGTATCTTGGCATCTGGCTCGACCAGTATCTGTATGCTTGTCTTGCTGGGGCTAAAAGGGCAAAGGGCAATTGCGGATTGGGACAGGGTCGATACGGTAAAGCAGTTCACCGAGTTTTGGTGGCTTAAGGAAGAGGTGAGGGTTGATACGCTCTCCCGGGCCGGTGCGCTACTAACGTAGCATCCTCCCTAGTTTTAAGCTAGATTAAGTTTGTAGGTTTAGGTTTAGAGTAGGGGGTCTTTGGGAGGTGCCGGGCAAGCCAACATGATAGTGCTGCCTAGACTCAATAATTTTAAGGATATTGTTAAGTTTAGAGCGCTCGCTTGGAGCCAGTAGGAGCTAGAATAAGATAAATGTTAGTTTTAAATTAGATTTAATCGTTTTTGTCTAGTGTGTAAGCTTAAAGAAATAAAAATAAAAAATGAATTTTTAAAGTTAAAAAAAAAAACACCTAATTTTATCATTGTCAGACGCTTAGGACATTTGCAGACCCATTTGCTATTTGCAGATGTGCTGTGGTTACGACATCTGCAAATTCGTTGCATTTTTTGTAGATTCGTGCAAAATGAGTGAATTATATAATTTCAAATATGTACGTGGACAAAGAAATTGATATAGGAACGAAAAGGATCTAGGAAAGTTTATAACCCTTTCCTTTTTTAATGATAGGTATTTCTAAAAGGATCTAGAAATATTTGTTTTAGGTATATTTTGTATTTTCCGTTTTATGATGCTTGTAAAAGTATCTGGAAATGTTTATGAACCTTCTTAATTACTTTTTGTTTTGTAATTTGTATTCTTCCTTTTATGACCCTTGCAAAAGGATTTAGATATGATCCTTTCTCGAATGCAGTTTGGAAATTGCCAAAGTTCGTAAATTTGGTAGCAACAGAGTCCCAGGCCTCTTATGTTCTTGGCGTCTAGAACTCATATTGTGCTTTATGTATTTACATTTAATTAGGGAATGAAATAATTTTCCTGAAGATACCCACGAGCATCCAGATTGCATCCATAACATCTGGAATGATAAACGAGATCGTTGACGCAGGAATGCCAACGGATCTGAAAATATTTTGTGAGCAAACATCTGCCAACCGTGTGAGCTGGCAATTTTCTACCTGAAAACGTTGCCAGAAAAATTATTCGTAGGCATACCATCTGCAAATGAAATTGTCAGAGTTTGGGATAAAACCTGGCAACCGTGTGAACTGGCAATTTGGTATTTGATATTTATTGATATGAAACGCTGTACATCAAGATAGACTTACAATTAGTACAGTATATGGCAAAACAATGTGTAAAGGAAGGTTAATAATAGTAAACAATAAAAGAAAATATAATTTAAAATTAAAACAAAATTTTAAGTTAAGCATTTAAGCACTAGATATATGCGCAACCAAGGACAAGTAAAAAGTTAATAAAAATTGTATTGTAACGTTGTTAAAGCAATAATTAAACGTAATCTATAATAATTTGTTAACACCCTGTATTATACTATTGTTGTCTAGCGACATCTGTTAACCAAGAAATTATTATGTCAATCTATCTTTCTCTTTTATTTCCCTTCTTGTAATTTTGCCTACTCCATACTTAACCTAATAAACTTTGTTCTTCTGTTGTTAGCCTTCAACTTAATCGGACCTAGTCTTTTCCATCGCTTTTTATTTAACAGGTTATGGGCCCAGGACCCATTTAAATCTTAAAGTAGTTTAATAGTTGAGTAATATTTTTAAATAAAATGTCATCGCTGTTAGGAAAAATACCATTATTTAATGGCAACAATTTTTTCACATGGAAACATCAAATGGAGGCAGTTCTCCATAAGAATCGTCTTCTAAAATATGTGAAAGGCACCGTGGAAAAACCAACTGATACTGTGAAACTGCAGGAATGGAATGATAAGGATTTGGACGCAAGAAGTGAGATTATCGTGTCGATGGAGCCGGAACAAGTGTCACTCGTACACGGAATAGCGACGTCAAAAGGAGTTTGGGATTTTTTGGAGGCGACATACAATCGTAAGGGAACACGTACCAAAATTGAGGAATTCCGTAAGTTGATCAATTACAAAATGCATGAACACCAAACTATGGAGCAACACCTTATAAACTTTAATTTAATTGTCACACGATTGCATGAGATGAATGCCAAACTAGATGATGACCTGCTAGCTGTGCTGTTGCTGGATAGTCTGCCGGAGTCATACAAATATTTGCAAGCTGCTTTTGATGCGTCCAATGATTTTCCTACACTGGAAGTTTTGCGAGCTCGTCTATTGGAAGTCAGCGACAAGAAAAAGGAGGATGGTGAACTGAAAGAGGATGCATTCAAAGTAAGATTTCATCAAAAGAAGGTGGAGAACAATCAGCGGCGTACAGGTATGTCACATTTTCAATACAATTGTCACCGATGCGGTCGAAAGGGACATATGAAAAGAGATTGTCGGGTAATATTGAATAGAGATAGAACAAATCTTGCACAGAAGGGTGATTCATCTGAAGAAGGCTTTATAGCATTTGAAATGACTAGCGGGCATACTATGCCCATCAATGAAGTATCCCAAAATGTAAAGGAACAGACTCTTGAGCGTTCGAATTGGTATATAGACAGTGGCGCAACGTCTCATATGTGCTGTCTAAAAGATGCTTTTGTTAGCATGGACAAAAATTATACTGGTGAGGTCCAAGTTGCAAACAATGAATTTGCCAAAATTGAAGGTATAGGAACAGTTAAACTAGATATTGTAGTACACGGTAAATCGAAAGTCATAAACCTCTATCAAACGCTTTTTATTCCTGAGCTTAGGAGCAATCTTATCTCTGCCAGCAAGGCTGCAGATAATGGCTGTAAAGTAGTGTTAGAAGGAAAACAGGGATGGATCATGAAAAAGAATAAAATCATTCTTGAGGCTGTAGAACACAAGAAATTGTATTCAGTCAATTTACGAAAGGGCAAGGAAGTGTCTAATGTAGCAGTGAAAGCAACGCATAATTCGTTAGAGCTTTGGCACAAGCGATATGGCCACCTAAACATACCATCACTTCGCAAATTGAAAGATAAGCAGATGGTACAAGGCCTGCCAAATTTTCAATCTTCATTATTTGATTGCTCAATATGCTTGAGAGGAAAACAAACTAGACTACCTTTTTCTGCTAAAAGTGAAAAGTCATCAAGCGGATTGCTAGAAATTGTTCATACTGATCTGTGTGGACCGTTTAAAACCGAATCAATTAGCAAGTGTGCTTACTTCATCACATTTATTGATGATTGGTCTAGAAAAACATTTGTTTATTTTCTGAAACAAAAAGGTGATTATTTGCATGCATTCAAAGAATTTAAAAGCCAGGTGGAAAACGAAACTAACAAAAGAATTAAGATTTTGAGAAGTGATAATGCACGTGAGATAGTTAGTAAGGAATTTTCAAAATTTTTAATTGAGCATGGAATTAAACGTCAATTGAGTGCAGAATATACGCCACAACAAAACGGAGTTGCGGAACGCATGAACCGAACTCTCGTTGAAATGGTTAGGTGTTTCTTAGTGGAGGCCTCGTTACCGAAATTTCTGTGGGCAGAGCTCATTCATACGGCTGCATATATTCGTAACCGTTGCCCAACAAATCTTAACTTCAACCAAACCCCGGAACAGATATGGACTGGAAGAATACCTATTATTACCCATTTACGTCAAATAGGTTGTAGGGCTTTTGTTTTAAATAAATCTCCGAACAGATCAAAGTTGGATCCTAAGAGCGAAGAATACGTTTTGTTGGGATATTCAGAGGAATCGAAATCATATCGTTTATGGAAAAGAGGATCTCGGGCAATTATTAAGAGCCGTGACGTGCGTTTTATAGAAACTGTTTATAGCAATAATCACTACATTGAACTTTTACCAAATGATGGAAATGAACCAGTAAAAGAAAAAGGCAAAATAAAGCCCGACGAAAAAGAAGAAATAATAGAAAAAACCGAAATAAATTTCGAAGATAACAATCGAAACAATGATGATGATGATGAATTTGTGGAAGCTTTCGATGAACTACAAAATGAACTACCGGAAAATAAAAGCGAAAATAGTGTTGCACAAAATGAAAATGAATTTGAAAGAGATAATATAAAAAACCGATTGAGACCTAGAAACCATTCAAAAGTTGCTTCCGAAAAAGCTTTTAATATAAGTCAAGTAGATGATCCAATAAGCTATCAAGACTCCAAAAGCTCACCGCATGCGGAGGAATGGTATTCGGCAATGAAAGAAGAACTTGATTGCCTGATGAAGCATAAAACATGGACGCTATGTGATCTACCTGTAGGAAGAAACGTTATTGGTTGTAGATGGGTTTATAAAACTAAGTATTTACCAAGCGGTAAAGTAGATCGACGGAAAGCAAGACTTGTCGCGCAAGGATATACGCAAAAGTATGGGGTTGACTACCTAGATACGTATGCGCCTGTCATACGGCAAAGTTCACTCCGTCTCACATACGCTTTGTCGATTGAATATGATCTAACTCTTTACCACCTCGATGTATCAACGGCATTTTTAAATGGAATTCTAAAGGAGGAAATATATATGAAACAACCTGATGGTTTCATAGATAGAGACCATACAAATAAAGTTTGCAGGCTTCATAAAGCATTATACGGATTAAAACAAGCGAGCAGACAGTGGCATAGTACTTTGGATGAAAAACTTAAAATATTAGAATTAACACAATCAAATTATGATAACTGCGTTTATTATAAAATCGGAAATATTCACAAAACCATTTTGGGTATTTATGTTGATGACATTGTCGTTGCTACTAATGACATTAGTTTTTTTGATAATATGAAAATTAGCCTTTCACAATGTTTCGAAATTCGAGACCTTGGTCACCCATCTTTATGTATTGGGCTAGAAATTTCAAGGGATCAGGATATGTTATCAATATGTCAAACTCGTTTTATTAATAATCTTATTTTGAAATACAACATGCAAAATTCAAAAACATCTTCTATACCTATGCAGGTCAAACTAAAACTTGAAAAGGAACCAACAATCATTGGAGAGAACGAATCAGTAAATATTTTACAATACCAGGAGCTCATAGGATCAATTATGCATCTAGCTGTTTACAGTCGTCCAGATATTGCTTTCAGCATTAGCACTTTATCTCAATTCAGCCAAAACCCAAAAAAACAGCATTGGAAAACAGCAATTAACTTACTGCGCTATCTTAATGCTACAAAGAACTCAAAATTAATATTTCGAAAAACTGGATTACCCCTCGTTGGTTATGTAGACGCTAGTTGGGCTGAGGATCGAAATGACTGCAAATCTCAAAGTGGTTATTGTTTTGTACTTGCAGGTGCTGCCGTAAGCTGGGAATCGAGGAAACAACGCACTGTAGCTACTTCAAGTGCTGAAGCGGAGTACATCGCACTAACTGAGGGAGCAAAGGAAGCATATGCGCTTCGCAACTTATTACAAGAACTACAATTTGGATGTTCTGATGCTACAGCTTTGTTTTGTGATAATCAAAGTGCTCAACATATAGCTGTCTATGGCGGAAAATACTCACGTACCAAACATATACACTACAAATATCACTTCATACGGGAGGCAATAGAACAAAAAGCTGTTGTTCTCAAATATCTCCCAACAAATAAGATGGTTGCTGACGGTCTAACTAAAGCTGTTCCTAAGGAGAAACATTACTTTTGTTTTAAACGTTTTGGTATTAATTTTGAAATATAAATTCTATAGTTTTAATATTGAAGGGGAGTGTTAAAGCAATAATTAAACGTAATCTATAATAATTTGTTAACACCCTGTATTATACTATTGTTGTCTAGCGACATCTGTTAACCAAGAAATTATTATGTCAATCTATCTTTCTCTTTTATTTCCCTTCTTGTAATTTTGCCTACTCCATACTTAACCTAATAAACTTTGTTCTTCTGTTGTTAGCCTTCAACTTAATCGGACCTAGTCTTTTCCATCGCTTTTTATTTAACAAACGTAGTTTTCTATTGTCAGATCGCTTGCAGCTCATTTCTATATCATTTGTAGACCTGACAGTATTGGCAGATCTGGCAATCGTGTGAACGTGAACATAGCTTAAGTTTTAAAAGTAACATTTTATGGTCAACTCGATCAAAAGACTTAAAGGTCGGAATTATAAAAGAAGTTTTCCAAACAGATGGAAATGTGACAGTTTTTAAAGATAAATTAAATATATGAAATACGATTTTAAGTAAAGGAAACGTACAGTTCCTAAGCCAACCAGAAGGAAGACCATCAGGACCAGGATTAATGCTGGACAAGCAGAAAAATTAATCAAAACGTCGTTTTCAGAAAATATCATACTATTGAAAAGAGAATCATCAAATAAGTTTTTTAAAGAAGAGGTTTTAGCATTATTCTTGTTATTACTGTTAACAAACTCCTTGACTGCATAACAACCATCCAGGGACCATGGGTGTGGCGCAAAATCGCATCGGTGGCCTTGGTGTGTTGAGCGGTTGGCCCAACGTTCTTTACGACAAGCTGACCGAGAGACGTAGGACATGCCTTGTTGTATCGAAATCCCTTACACCAGTCACAATCAAACGGTTCTATTGCCAAGATTTGGTTGCTGCAACTATCACTTACTATGTAAACGGCAATCGGGAAATCTTTGTCGTTGCATCGGCTTACTTTTCCTACGACTCTTTAACTCCTCCACCACCAAAGGCTGTTGTTGAGCTCATAGGGTACCGCGAGTCCAAAAAGATGTGTCTCATCCTGCGTTGCGACGCTAATGCTCAAAACATTTTTTGGGACAGCAGCAACTGTAATATGCGAGGAGATCGTCTTCTGGACTTCATCTTATCATCTGACATCACCATCAACAATGTGGGTTGTTGACCTACATTTGTTACAGCCAGGAGACAGCAGGTAATCGATGATACCCTGTCCAACAGGCATTCCAAGACTATCACTAATTGGAGGGTATCGCTCTGTCAGACCACAGATACATAGAATTTCAAATCTACTGTGAAGCTTCACCTTCGCTAGAGAGGAGAAATCCGAGAAAAACGAATTGGGCTCGGTTTAAGGAGGAAGTAGGCAATTCTGTCAAAGCTCCACTCAAACTAAGATCAATACAAGGGGAGAGAGGTCTGCTCAGGATCTGAGCGGTATCATTATCCGTTACTTTGAACTAGCGTGTCGAGTTACAAAAAAATCCTGTAGAAAACCGGTACCTTGGTGGAATACCGAACTTCAGTGTATCCGCAAAGAAACCAGGAAGCTCCTAAATCGGTCTTTAAAAACCAACTTAGAAGAAACTGGAATATGTATCGATCGAAACAAAAAGAATTTAAGAGACTGATTCGTAAATCGAAGAGCGACTCTTATATGAAATTTGGTGAGGAGGTCGTATCACTAAGTGCAACCAGTAGGTTTGTTAAAGTCCTTCAAAGGGACTTGCTCACTTCCCGGGAAATCAGGTCACTACGTGTTCTTAAGTGGTACCGGCAACTGTGGCCACTTCTGAACTGACAAACACCACGCGGCGTACCTGGTACATTGCAACCAGAGTGGTGACGGATGACGATATCAAATATGCAATTGCATCGTTTGAGGGCTTCAAGTCACCGGGTCCAGATTAAATTTATCCGGCTATGCTGAAACAAGGTTTTAGCCAGCTGATGCCGACGCTGAAAATAATTTTCACCGCCATCTTGGCCCTGGCCTACATACCTTCCCTTGGCGTATAGTTAAAGTCGTGTTTATACCAAAGATAGGTAAGACTCACTACACTCTCGCCAAAAGTTTTAGATCCATAAGTCTGTCCTCCTTCCTGCTGAAAATCTTGGAGGGACTGGTAGAGCTGCACGTGCGCAATGCTGCTCTTCGATCGCATCCTCCTTCTGTTATAAAACATGCCTATCAGCGCGGAAAATCCTGTGAAACTGCGCTTCAGAACCTCGTTGGTAGGATTGAAAGTGCTCTTGATCGAAAGGAGTACGTGTTGGTTATCTTCGTCGATATTGGTGTTCTGTCTCCCCTTTTATGATGTATAGTAGTTGACTCTCTGCTAATGGTTCTCTATCTTCCTGGAAGCCTACGCGGATGATGTCGCCGTTCTGTCTGTCGGTTCTGACCTAAGTACTGTCTGCTCTCTGGCGCAGAGATCCTTGGGCTTTATCGATGCTTGGTGCGCAAGAAATGGGCTTTTGGTGAATCCTCTTAAAACAATGTCACTGGCCTGACTCAACTTGTGCTTAAAAGGTTCACTAGCCCGTTCTCCGATGAAGTCAAATATCTGGGAGTAATCCTAGATAGAAAGCTTCTTTGGTCCAAACATGTCGAATCGAAAACCTATAAAGCGCTGTCAACCTTCTGGCAGTGCAAAGGCGCTTTTGGCAAGACATGGGGATTATCTCCTAAAAGGGTCCTTTGGATCTGTACGGCAATGGTAAGACCACTTCTCTCATATGCATCGGTTGCATGGTGGAACAGGCTTTCGCGGAAACGTGGTACTGCCTCTTTTCACAAACTTCAAAGAACGGTCTGTCTTGGATGCCCAGGGGCCTTTTCTAGCGCTCCGGGCTCTGCTCCAGATGCTTTGATGAACCTCCCCCTCTTGATATTTTTATCATGGGGTGTACGCGACAGATGGCTCCAGAACCGAACAGGGGTCTGGTTCTGGAGTCTTTGTGGAAAGCGAGAATATAAGACTACACTACCCCTTAGGTAAATACGCGTCCGTCTTCCAAGCGGCGATTTTCACTATCCTTATGGCTATGCGTTTTATTGTGACAAATAGGTTGAGGGCTAGCATATGCGTTTGCAGTGACAGCCAAGCTGCATTAAAAGCGCTGCTTAACCCTCTCACCTCGTCTAAGTTAGTGCTCGAACTCAAGCTTTCTCTGAACTTGGTCGGAAGGCTAAACACAGTGAATCTTGTTTGGGTCCCAGGTCACACTGGTATCCAGGGAAATGAGATCGCTGATGAGTTTGCCAGGCTGGGTTCAGAAAAGATTTCAGGGCCTGAACCTGCGTTGGGTCTGCCTACATCTGCGGTTAGGTCATCCATTGATAGCAGAGTGATCTTATCCGAACTAGGAAGCTGTCAAACCAGACGGTCAGTGCACAGGGGTACACCACAGGGGGAGTGCTGTCGCCACTACTTTGGATCTTAGTAGTTAACGAAGCACTCATCATCCTGAGAAACATGGGGTGTAAAGTTATAGCCCATGCAGATGACATCGCTATTGCCATATTTCCTAATACAACAAGAGAACTTATGGAATCTGCTCTGTACAAACTTGTCAAATGGACAGAGACGGTTGGACTTGATGTAAATCCATCCAAGACAGAGTTATTCCTTTTCACAAACATATATAAAATTCCCAATATAACTCCTCAAAAATTAAAAAATAAGGAGCTAAAATTTAGTAAACATGCCAAATATCTAGGTATAATATTAGATAGTAAGCTGAATTGGAAGCTTAATATTCAGGACCGCACAACAAAGGCCGCGGTAGCTATCCATACCTGTAGGAAGGCCCTAGGTCCCAGATAGGGCCCTCAGCCTATGGTAACAAACTTGCTCTATACTGCGGTATGGTCGGACCTATTCTGTTTACCGAATCCTGGTTTGGTGGCCCGCACTAGAGAAAAAAAATGCAATTTTAAATCTATGGAACGCATACAAAGATCAGCAAGAATATGCATCACAGGGCGCTCAGGTCCACTCCTTCGACACAATACTATACCTTCTTCCTGTCGATAGCTACGGGAAATTAGTTGCGTCTATGGCAGCCTTAAGGCTTAGGGAATCTCAGAAAGGGACCAACTATCAGACAGGCCATATGAGTATCCTCCATGGCTCAATCCGGGGTAAAACGGATTATAATATTCTATTCGGGGACTTTAACATAAAATACAAAGCAATAATCCCAGAAAGTTCCGAATGGGAGAATGGCACCATAGAAAATATATACGCACTTGAAGTGTATACAGATGGATCCAAAATGACGAAAAGAACGGGAGCGGGGGTATATTCTCAATTACCCGAAATCAATATTGCCTTACGCCTCCCAGACTACTGTAGCGTTTTTCGGGCTGAAATGATGGCAGCCTGCAGACTTGCCTTGTTTGCGATAGTCGGGAAAGCTATCGTCATCTATATAGACAGTCAGGCAGCCATAAATGCCCTGAATACATCAACAACCAGATCAAAGTTAGTAAAACAATGCCGGGAATCTCTTAACGAGATTGCGGACGGATGTTCAGTAACCATGTGCTGGGTTCTAGGTCAATGCGACATTCCGGGCTACTATAAAGTGGACGAACTGGCCAGACAAGGAAGCGGCCCTAACACAACCAGTAACAGTGAACCGTACGCTGCTATGCAATCGATCAAATTCTCCTTATTCAAAGACCTAATAATAGGTGGAACAGCATAAATACCTGAGTTATATCCAAGCAAATCTGGCCAAAACTAGATGCTAAACTAGAGACTTCTCTCTACAAGTAGAAACAGAATCAACTCCGTAGTGGAAGTATTAAAAGGAAACTGTTTGATAGGTAGGCACGCTCGCAGATTGGGAACATCCTACAATGACTTTTGCAGGAGCTGCATGAATGAGGTCAAACTCACCTTCTTGGCCAAGTTGAACCACCCCGTAATAGGCGTAGTAAACCGGTCGATGGCTACAATCACTACTACGCTTTTTGCTACATCCGCCCTATTTGATAAGCTGCCAGAGGATACAGGCGAGGGTCTAACCGATACGGGCACCACCCGCATATCTCCCGACCAACCATATTAAGCCTCAAGTAAGGTGCATAACGAAAGGGCCGATCTACTAATCACCGTTGACGTCGATGAGCATACTGTTTCGGTCACCCGTCCTATATCCGAAGATACATCGTCCAATAGTCATCCCCAGTCTCATCTCTTCAAGGAGTTGTCTGAGGATTACAGGCGACTCTCCCTACGAGACGTAGGTACAAACAAATGTTGTCTCAAAATCAACATGGTGAGATTACGGTTGCCAATTGAAAATAAAGTTTGTGTCCAAAGTTGGAATTAAAATTACGAACTGTAGCTAAAAATGATCAAAGTCCGAAATATTTGTTAACACGGAACGAACAATTCATCGCATTTATTTCATAGTAAACAGATCTAATATCGTAGAAAAAATTACCAAATGGAATAAAAAATAAAAATATGACCAAGAAAAAATAATAACCAATATGTGAGAATAACTCGAACAACATATAGATGCTTGTCTTGCTGGGGCTAAGAGGGCTTACGCTCTGACAAGGAGACTGTTTCGCAGCAGTCAACTTCATTTGTTACGTGGCCTTTATAAAGCATATCATCGCTTATGGCTGTCCCATGTGGTTCACTATAGCGCTGTGCTATATGGAAAAGATTCGGTTGTTTAGAGCTCCTGACTCTGAGTACATAAAATACTATCCCAACTAGACCCTACATAATGCGGCTCAACTGAATAAGATTGTCAATTTCCTTATTCTTATTCCACGTTGCAAGGACGATAGCAAAGTGATAATTACCTGATCTCAGGAGCTTACTACGACAGTACGCTTCGGCCTGGCTTTATCCCGCCTGAGGCATTTCTTCATGTAGACATGAAAGGGTTATTCCAGTCAAAAGATGGTGTGCCGACAATGTACCACAGCCACCGCGAAACGAGGGACAAGCGGCTCACCCAAGACGGGTACGCCCCCAATGCTCAGGAGCTCCTCCGTTTTAGCACCGCAATTGCGGAACGGGACAAAACTGTTTCTCTTAAGCAGTTCACCGAATTGAGGCTTATGGCCTCGCTCGAGTCTCGGCAGCGCTGATGAACCCTTTTTGGCGGCTGTCAGGCGCCCATGGACGCAATCAGGACGGTGACCAATCGGAGAGATTGCTCACCACCCTGATTATAGGTAGGTATAGGTATATAGTAAGCTAGAATAAGTTAAATGTTAGTTTTAAATTAGATTTAATCGTTTTTGTCTAGTATTTAAGATAAGGCAACAATTAATAAAAATGAATCAAAAACGAATAAGTCGAGGAAAAGCGCGTTATTTTCTACATAACCAAGTGGGTGAACAATGAGGTGTCAATCACAGTGGTCAGGGAAGAAAAAAAGAGATAACAAGACAATGTTCTCTCAAAATCAAGTATCCAGTGAGAGCTTTAATAACCCGACATATGGGGGGTTACTTTAGCTTTGTCGTGACGATGACGATAATGGATGAAAATGGATACACACACAATATTTACTTTTATCTGACTCAACACCGCACCGAGTGTTTCTTTTTAGCTCTAGTTTATCAAAGCATTTATTTATAAAAATCTTCGTAATAAACTAAAATTTGTGTTGCGTTCAAACCACGACAATCTACTTCATGGTTTTAAATTATTCGCGAGTTGATCCTAAGCTTTTTCGTCAAAAATTTAACTTTCTTTCTCAATTATCGCTCTATCACATTCAGATTAATGCTATCGGGCTCGTTTATCCCGGTGAGTTCAATAATTACTAGTGGATGTTCAGCATACAAACAAATAATAAAGAGTTCAAGTTTTCTAAAGATTCTTGAAAATTAAAAAACAAAATAAATCATAGAAATAGATAGATTTAAGGCCGAAAGGCAATAATTTTAAGGATATTGTTAAGTTTAGAGCGCTCGCTTAGAGCCAGTAAGCTAGAATAAGACAAATGTTAGCTTTTAATTATGTTTAATCGTTTTTGTCTAGGATGTAAGTTGAAAGAAAGTTATAAATAAAAATGATTTAAAAAAAAAAATGTTCTGCCTACGAAATAATTTTGCTGGACTACACTGAATGTATCTTACGGTTCTCTATTTGGAAACGGTAACAACTTTGGTGTATGGTCTGCCGCTACTGCAAGATTGATACTCACCACACTTTTACAATCGTTACCTTCTACACGAACCACATCTAATCATTTTCACCAACCACCTTTATTCGCCGAGCATTTCGGTTGTTGTACCAGTATTCTTGTGGAGCTGCCATCTTTAATTAAAATTCATTTTAATTAAATATTCTTTTTCGCCTGCATCATGACTAACTCTGGATGTTTTGTGTGTATGAAAAACACGAACGATGTTAGCGTTTCGTGCGGAATTTGTTTAGACACAGTTCATGCAAAATGCATAGGCTTGAAAGGGAAGGATGTGGATAAAATAAAAAATACTCCCGGTCTATGTTATTATTGTGTGAAACATCATAGTATACAGCCTGATATCCTTCACTAGAAAATTGTAAAAGCATTTAAAAATGAGTGAAACCATACTCTCCGAGCTACAACAAATTGTTGATTTTGGTTCTGCAAATGCAGAGTATGCAGCAGAACTATATAAATGACAATACTGATTTGCAGCAACAACTTAAAACCGAAATCCAACAACCTCAAATTTAAGCCCACAGCGGACAACATGCCTGGTCGGTTGTCATCGTTTTTTAAATTGTTATCGCCTCAAACAACTGGGAAATTACTGGTAAATCCAAAGTTTTGGCCAAATGATATGCTTGTAAAAGAATTTGTGAGCAGGCCTAGTATCAAGAAGGCCCAGCCAAAAAACTTAGACCCAACGACGTTTCTCCATTAAACTTCAACCTTTAAGCTAAGTATCCTGCTCGCGCTAAATTTTAGCGTCACTAGTCTCCACTCCGTTTCTCCACAAGCAAAGATAAATGGTCGCTAAATTTTGAAATGCGAGAAATGGGACAAAAACCATATGTTCATGACAGATGTCGGTAAACGACATTTTAATTATACAAGTAAAAAGAAATTCAAAGTTCAAGGACATTGCAATATTTAAATATCTGCAAAACAATGGATGCAATAAGAATTGAAGAAGATGTTATAATTGCTGCAGCAGCTGAAATAATTGCTATAGTGGCAAGTAGAAGACGACACTTAACTTCGTGTCGCGTAAATCCAATCAATCAACCAGTGAGATTTGTCCTGCAAGTTCCATATAGTTGGCCGTTCCTCCACAAGCCCCGCAAGTTTTTTTTTCTTTTCATCCCATGAAAAGGGTATTTTGGTTTTGCCTCTTCTTTTACTTATACCGCTAATGTGACTACACACAGCTTGGGAAAGAGAAATAAATAAATAGTTTGAGATAATAAATTCACCCGGCAGCAACAACACAACACAAACTTTTTCTTCTGTCGGAATTTATCTTCGATTTAATGTACCGGACATTTATTTCGCGAGCTAAATGAGTGGAGACTTGTCATCGGCCCATCTATATGAAGTTAAGAATTTAGCGAGCGAACAGGATACTGCTTTGCTAAATTGTCTCGCTAAATTTTATCTTTGTAGACATTTTTGTATGGGAGATAAAATTTAGCGCGAGCAGGATACTTAGCTTTACTACCAAAATACTGGTGGGCTTCGAACTAAATTGCGTGATGTCTTGCTGTTCTCATCATCTGAGCAATATGATGTAATTGTTTTTACCGAGACTTGGCTCACTACGGACCGTCATAACGAGGAAATCTTTAACAAGGACCTGTTCGAAGTTTACCGCAAAAACCGTTGCTCCGTTCTTACTAAAGCTAAGTATCCTGCTCGCGCTAAATTTTAGCGTCACTAGTCTCCACTCCGTTTCTCCACAAGCAAAGATAAATGGTCGCTAAATTTTGAAATGCGATAGATGGGACAAAAACCATATGTTCATGACAGATGTCGGTAAACATCATTTTAATTATACACGTAAAAAGAAATTCAAACTTCAAAGACATAGCAATATTTAAATATTTGCAAAACAATGGATATAAATAGAATTGAAGAAGATGTTATAATTGCTGAAGCAGCTGAAATAATTGCTATAGTAGCAAGTAGAAGACGACACTTAACTTCGCGTCGCGTAAATCCAATCAATCAACCAAAATCAATATTGCAGTGGGATTTGTCCTGCAAGTTCCATATATTTGGTCGTTCCTCCACAAGCCCCGCAATTTTTTTTTTTTTTTCATCGCATGAAAAGGGTATTTTGGTTTTGCGTCTTCTTTTACTCATACCGCTAATGTTTTGTGCGGTTTCCTCCAAAAAAATCTATATATTGACTACACAAGGCTTGGGAAATAGAAATAAATAAATAGTTTGAGATAATAAATTCACCCGGCAGCAACAACACAACACAAACTTTTTCTTCTGTCAGAATTTATCTTCGATTTAATGTACCAGACATTTATTTCGCGAGCTAAATGAGTGGAGACTTGTCATCGGCCCATCTATATGAAGTTAAGAATTTAGCGAGCGAACAGGATACTGCTTTGCTAAATTGTCTCGCTAAATTTTATCTTTGTAGACATTTTTGTATGGGAGATAAAATTTAGCGCGAGCAGGATACTTAGCTTAACTGTAAAAGGGGTGGAGGAGTATTGGTTTCAGTACGGAAATCATTACGAAGCGAAGAGGTTTTCATACCTCCAATAACTCTCGATGTGGACCAAGTTGCAGTTAAAATTAAATGTAATCCTGATACTGAAGTTATTGTAATTGCAAGTTATATACCACACAGGAGTTCTTATCTTCTTATAAGTAAAATTGGTGTAGTTCTGTTCGACTAAGATTGCATTTGACTGCATGTCTTTAAATCCAAAAATCTTAGAAACTGCTGAATATATTCTACAATCTCCACTTTGTTTCAACTCTATATAAATAGTTAGCGCAACAGGTCCGTAGGGACCCAAGGCCTAGCTTCTCACAACCATTCGTTCTGTGTGAGTTTCATACTCTCGGATGTTTGTCCGAGTTGGAATTTGGGTTTTTGCGGGATTCGAACCTGGGACCCCTCGCTAAGTAGTCAAAAAAAAAAAAAATCCAACACACTAACCACTGATAAGTTTATCAACACGTAATTGATAGCGTAAACACAACCGTTGCCGTTGGTGGTGCGTATTTTCTAGATGCTCCAGGAGGTACGGGCAAACCCTTTTTAATTAATTTCTTATTAGCTAAGATTCGTGCTGATGAAAAAAATTGCAATAGCAGTGGCATCCTCCGAAAAGCATCTAGAAAATACGCACCACCAACGGCAACGGTTGTGTTTACGCTATCAATTACGTGTTGATATACTTATTTCTGCTCATCGTTTAACTTTGGTTCATTTTGTTCGATTAAATACTGAAGTCCAGTTGAATCGTAGTAAGTTTGCTCGATATATTCTTTGTTGAAATTACATTCAGACCAAACGATTATTTGTGGGGATGGTAAACCATAAGTAGCAACGGTATTTCCACCTGCGCTGCGACGTTACTCCCTGGAGGCAAAACTGTACATTCAATGTTCAAAACACCTATCAAAGCGGAACAAATGGTAAAAACAGTATGTGGTGTTTCAAAAAATAGCCACAGGGCTAAAGTCTTACTAGACTGCGTATTTGTAGTCTGAGACGAATGCACGATGGCTAATAAATTATCAATAGAAGCGGTTAATAGAACAATGCAAGATATACGAAATAATAGCAGACTTTTCGGTGGAGTTACATTTTTGTTCTCCGGTATTTTCAGACAAACATTACCCGTTGTCACAAGAGGTATGCGCTCTGATGAAATCAATGCATGTATCAAACGTTCAGTGCTTTGGCGCTACTTTAAAACACTGCACTTGACTCAGAATATGAGAGCAGTGTCCGGGGATTCTGAATTTTGCAAACTTCTTTTAGATATCGGAGAAGGTAAACGTCCTGAAATTAATGATAACCATAACGTATAGTTACAGGCTGCACTTTGCCAGGTTGTAGCAGATTTTAGTACTTTAATTGAAAGTATTTATGAAGATGTACATAGCCTCAGTACAAAAGAACACTCTTGGCTATGCGAAAGGTCTATTTTGGCACCCACAAATGAACAAGTCTCTTGCCTCAATGATATTAAATCAGGGAAAATTCCTGTTGATACAACGTGGTATCTGTCCATCAATGCTATTGTCAATCAAGATGAGGCAGTAAATTATCCGGTCTTGTTTTTAAAAGCCCATGGCCTTCCTGCTCATAAGTTGAATTAAAAGTTGGAGCTCCCACTATGTTGAATCCTCCCAAGCTTTGTAATGGAACCAGATTGAGAGTGATTTCGTTGCAGAAAAACGTTATTGAGGCGTTAATTTTAACTGGCTGTGGTAAAGGAGATACGGTGTTTATACCAAGAATACCAATAGTTCCCAGCAAATATCCATTTCAGTTTAAACGGATTCAATTTCCTATTAATGTTTATTTTGCCATGATAATCAACAAGTCACAGGGTTTAAGAAAAGCGGGAGTTGATTTGAGGAAGAATTGCTTCACCGCAAGGGCAGTTATATGTAGTATGCTCCAGAGTAAGTAATGCAGCAAATATCACTATCAAAACCGCTAATATAGTATACAAAGAAGCGTTACATTAATAAGAAAGTGAGTTAAATATTAAGTAGAAAATTATTTTCTTTCATTCTCATTGTTCATTAAATTATCAGGTGCAATGCCATGGAGAACACAAGCTGACTCAGTCTTCGGGAAGTTGTTTAGATCGGGCTCAAGTCCCTGACTATTGCAGAAGGATCCCTCGCGTTACACCTCTGGCCTTTCTGTCTTTCGATGATTTTTCCTTCCGGCGATTATAAAAAAAAAAATTTGCCCTACAAGAAAGCAAATTTCTTAAATCTTTTTTTTCCATCAACTGTTCTGGAACCACGTTTTGCACTTTGTCAATGAGTTCAATAACGTTTTGGATTTGGTTTTTGTAGATTCTGATGTTAATATAAGTATCAATAATTCTGTGATTCCACTTTTTCCTAATTCTATTTTCTCATGGAGCGTATTGAGTACGTTCGTATAAAGGATGTACTTTCAACACCAGTTTCCTATTGAATTCACAGTGTGTGATGTTTGCTGACGATTTAAAAGTGTTCCGACATATTCAGTCTGAACATGACTGCATACTTTTACAGGAATATCGCTATTTTCGAGATTCTTTTATAAATCGAAAAACACGCATGTAGAATGCATTGCCTCAAACGGTTTTCCCCTCTTATTACAACCCACAATTGTTTAAAGTAACTGTGCATCAGTACCTCTTCTCTATCCTTCCTGTTCACCCTTCCACTCGTGTTGTGCATTAGCATTATGAGGGGTAAAACCCCTTGAGCACTAGTGCATTATAGAAAAAAATTTTCTTTGTGGTGTCTTAATAATGACCTTCGCCTTAACGTCTCTAAATGTCAAAGCATGTCATTTTGTCGTTACCTCTCCCCAGTATCATTTACGTACATGATCGATAATATCCCAGTGTCTATTAAAGACTTTCATGATCCCTATACTCTTAAATGTTTATTTTTTACTTTTGTCAGGTCTAATCTTGAATACTGTAGTATGGAATCCATTTTATAAAGTGCATTCCAGTAGAATTGAGAAGATCCAAAAACGTTTTACTATAGTTGCCGTTCGTAGATTACGCTGGAATATCGAAATGCCTTCGTATGAGACAAGATGCAAATTATTTGGTATCTTACCTCTTTTAAAGCGTAGGCAATATTTTTCTTTTGTGTTTGTGGGGGACTTGATAAACAACCATATCGAATGCCCTTTTCTTTTATCATTAATTGGTTTTTATGCTCCATCTAGAATGCTTAGAGATCGCTTTTTATTTTATGTTCCTTATCATTGAGTTAATTATGGTTGTAATGAACCAATTACCAGATGCCTAAGAGAATCAAATAAATATAGTTGATTGTTCGAGTTTGATCTCAGTAGGGACGCATTTAAGAATAAATTAATTTGAACGTTAGGCTTTGGTAATGATATTTAAGTATTTAAATTTTGTATTAAGAAATCTAGCGAGAGCAGTGAATGTTCTCATTTGATGTGTGGCAGGCTTTCATGTATATTTGACCCAAAGCTGACAAAGTGGACAGTAGTGTTTTATCGGGAGAGGCGGATTAGGCTTTGCGTTGTGCAGTGACTGTTTTTGACAAGTCTAAGCCAAATAACAGTAAATGTTTGGATATAAACGAAGCCTCATCTGTCTCCGCAGCGAACCCGGCAAAAAATTAGCTGTTCAGTACATTACAAGAAACGGAAGAACACGTGTCACCTATTTAACAAACTTTAAGGCCGTGACCACACGAAAAGGCAAGTTGCGCATAGGACCCGCAGACATTTAAAGCCCGTTTATTTACTCGAAGTTGAACACAACTTGGGGATTTTTATTTTCAACTTGAGAAATTCCTTTTATTTACTCCAAGTTTAAACGCTTAACTTTGATATTCCGAAGTTGAGTAAATACAATGTTGGTCAACTTTGGAAATTAAGCAAGCCGCGGGTCTCTTGAGGAGCGGACATGTGATTGGTCGCGGCGAGGGCGAAATGCCGATTGCCTTTTACCTCGAATGATTCAGCGTATCAAGGAACTGCCTCAGGTAAGTATACGTTCAAACTCGTTTTTATTTTTCGGCAAACATTTTGCGTTGTTCATTGTTCATAAATATTTTAAGCTAATGTACACTTATTCAAAAAAATAATGAAGTGCACGACTGGGTCGAAGGAAACTTTCTCGTTCATCTTTGGATAAAAGAAACGTGTTATAAAATGTACGAAGTGTTAGATAAAATCCACATTTGGAGAGAAGTAATCGTCTACTGTACTATTTTAAAACTCTTACCACTTTACAAGATTCTTGAGTAGAAAGCAAGGTGTAGCAGGTGTTTCTGATTCTGATCAGGTAGGGCATGCTTTTATTTGGCACTGGAATATATTAGTAACGCTTTTTAACTTCTCTATGATTGGAAGTAGGAGATATTTATTGATATTTATTGATATAACATATCTCTTCATTTGAGAATTAAAATTCTTATAGAATATATGTATTTAAAACTATACAGGTTTAGTCAGGATAGAGTGAGAACAATTAGCATTGAAAAAATATATATAGAAAGATTTAAACATGCTTATGAAAAAGAAAGGACGTTTTTAATTGCTTTATAGATTACATAAAATTCGATTATTATTATTAATATTAAATTATATAACCGAGTAGAGAAATTTGAGTAGTTATTAGAGAAAAATTAAAATATTGCAAAAGGCAATTTTTTGAGTTCAAACACAGATATCTTTACATCATTAAGTATTTATTATGAAAAGAGGAGAATGAAACTTGAATCATTCGAAAGGTACTCTGCCATAGATGTGCACAAACAAAGTAATTAAGTAAATAATTAACAATACAAAATGCGTATACAATATAGTTAAAAGAAAGCATTTTGGTGAAATTCAATTTGTTGCCGCTTTATTACCATAGTAACTTATTTGAACATAATGAATCTTAGAATAGAACCCATTTTCGAAGGAATGCAATGTACCTGTACCTACCCCTAAAAGTAAGCAACTGTATAATTTTTTTTCAATGATTTTACTATGGAAAATATTTATAAATATCAAAAATTAGTTGCTCTCATGACGTATTAAAATGTAATTCATTACTTACTTACTTACTTACTTAAGGTGGCGCTACAGTCCGGGGTGGACCTGGGCCTCAACCAACAAGCGTCTCCAGCCAGCGCGATCTTTAGCTAGCTGTCTCCAGTTTCGCACGCTAAGTTGGTTAAGGTCCCCTTCCACTTGCGTGCGCCACCTGAGTCGCGGTCTTCCTCTACTGCGCCTTCACTCGGGTATGGATTCGAAGATCTTCCGGGCCGGAGCATTCGTGTCCATTCGCTCTACATGACCCAGCCACCTCAGTCGTTGGACCTTCACTCTTCTGACTAGGTCGATGTCGCTGTACAGCCCGTACAGTTCGTCGTTAAATCTCCTTCTCCATTCACCGTCAATGCAGACGGGACCAAAAATAACACGAAGAATTTTTCTCTCGAAGCAACCAAGAGTAACCTCATCCGCTTTTGATAGAGTCCATGCCTCTGCGCCATATAGCAGAACTGGGATGATAAGGGTCTTATAAAGGGTCACTTTAGTTGTTCGAGAGAGGGCTTTGCTACTCAATTGCCTTCTTAGCCCAAAGAAACAGCGATTGGCAAGAGTAATTCTACGTTTAACCTCAGCGCTGGTGTCATTGTCTGAGTTCATAGCGGAGGCTAGGTAGACAAAGTCCTTAACCACCTCAAAGTTATATCTGTCTATTGTGACGTTCTGTCCGAGGCGTCGGTGTTGGGTGTCCTTTTTAGTTGACAGCATATACTTCGTCTTGCCCTCATTAACCGCCAAACCCAAACTTCGCCGCCTCAGTCTCAATACTCACAAACGCGCCATTAACATCACGCTGCGTTCTGCCAATTATGTCAATGTCATCGGCGTATGCGAGTAATTGGACGGACTTTTGAAAGATAGTGCCTCTGGTGTTGGCGTTTGAGTTTTGCACTATTCTTTCAAGAACGATGTTGAAGAAGTCACATGACAGCGCATCGCCTTGTCTAAATCCTTTTTTGACATCGAAGGTCTCGGTAAGTTCCTTACCGACCTTGATGGAGCAGCGTGCATTCTCTGATATGAACCAATCAGGTTGTTTACGAAAGGCTTCAGGCGTTCACACAAAACGGCAGATAAGATCTTGTAGGCAATGTTAAGAAGACTGATACCTCTGTAATTGGCGCAGTTCAGAGGGTCTCCTTTCTTGAGGATCGGGTAAACAATGCTGAGGTTCCATTTATCGGGCATACTTTCCTCCGACCATATTTTACAGACGAGTTGGTGCATGCTCCTAGCCAAGTCATCGCCTGCCGCTTTGAACAGCTCGGCGGCTAGGCCATCTGTTCCAGCGGCTTTGTTGGACTTCTGTTTAGATATAGCTATCTTCACCTCGTCCAGGTCGGGTGGACGGTATTGTTGATCCTCATCGTCCAGGTTGAACGGTTCATTCTGCTTGACAGCGGAATTTAAGTCGTCATCGCCGTTAAACAGACTGCAGAAGTAGTTCTTCCATATCCTCAGCATCGACTGCGATTCTACTACGATGTTCCCTTATTCGTCCTTGCAGGCTTCGGTTCGGGTTTTGTAGTCTTGTGAAGTTCTTTTTACCCTCTGGTAGAACTTCCGAACCTCATTCCTGTTGTAACATCTCTCTATTTCCTCGATCGCGCGCTTCTCATGCTCTTTCTTTTTTCTCCTTAGAAGCCGGTGTTCGTCTCTTCTCTTCTGCGCGTAGAGCTCACGAGCAGCTCTTGTCCTCCTTTGCAGCGCCGCTTTGTATGCCTCTTGCTTCGCTGCATGTGCTTGCCGGCACTCGTCGTCGAACCAGGGGTTTCGTTGTGGTGGTCGGGTGAAACCCAGCACATCAGAGGCGGCGTCTCTGATGGCTTTTTGGCAATGTTGCCACTGGTCTTCAATACTTGATACTGGCTGCATAGGACCTCTTGAGAGATTGAGAGAGACTCGATCGGAAAAGGATCTGGTGATCTCTTGAGATTGTAGCCGTCCGACGTCAAACTTCCTCCCAGTATTTACTTGGCTTGGCGGTGTTCGGGATATCCGGAGTCGTACCTTGGCTACAACAAGGAAGTGTTCCGAGTCAATGTTGGCCGCTCGGAACGTTCGGACATCCATAATACTGGAGGAGTGCCTTGCGTCGATCGCAACGTGGTCAATCTGGTTGACGGTTGATTGATCAGGAGATCTCCATGTGCCTTTGTGACGGTTGATTGATCAGGAGATCTCCATGTGCCTTTGTGAATATCGAGATGCGGGAACCGTTTTTAATTAGTAAAACTTATTTTCAAAGGGGCGTATTGTGTCGATGTTAAGATTTCGCTTTTTCGTTTAGAAAAAAAAAACAAAGGGTCGATTTTCGACCACAAGCGAGGCTAGTAGATATATAATATGTAATGTTTTTGAATTTGCACGAGCAGTTATAAACAATATGCGATGGACGAGTGTGGGAGTTTCTGATTGTGCTTGGAATTATTTTAAGGTGAATGTTAAATATGATTGAAAAAAATAAGAAGTGGGTAATATTTGCTAAAAGAAAGTTTTGCGTATCTGTTATTGTATTTTTACTGGAAGTGGGGTATTGATATTATTACAAAAATATATCGTAGATATGTGATGACATGGATAGTCATTTTTGAGAAATAATTCAAAAACCGATTTTTTCTAATACGGGGTCTTATTTAGAATATGTACTTATATTCTCTTTAATACGTATTTTAATCACAGACAAAACAGTATAAACATTGCAGTGTTTAGTTTGAAAAATACTATTGCTAAAAGGTGAGTATTAGATAATGTTTGAAATGTAGGCATTACTTGTGTTTTTAAAAGTTTAATCGAAATTAAAAATGGGGTTTTCGAGAAAAGATCAGTTTTTAAAATTAGCGTTTTTTGGTGATTCGAATGGAAAATGAAGGACGCAGTGATTTTAAAAACAGCAATTTTAATCCAAGAACTAGTTTTAGTCAAAGTCTTAAGGCCGTTTTTATGTTAACTAAAGAAAGACACATTTTTAAATAAAACGCCATTTTTCAAAATTTATTGTACGATAGTTAAGAGAAAAACGGATTTTGTTATTAAGTTAGAAATGAACATATTACCTCAGTAATGATTTTTTGTAATAATCGTATGGACCGTTTTTGAGATAAGCCTAATTTTCAAAAGTGCCGTTATTCGATTTTTTAGCGAAAAACTGAGTATGCAGTTATGTTAACTTCACCTACTTAAGCTTAAATGCCAATTTTGGTTAAAATTCGAGCAAATCAAACTGGTTCGAAAGTAGAATATGGGAAGTACCATTAGTATTGAGGTTGTCGTAAAAAAGTGTACCGAACTGTAGACCCGCAAACTCTAAATCCAAAGTTTGAACCAAATCCGGCCAGCCGTTTATGCTGTAGGCCTGTAGAGCATACGGACAGACGTACAGAACTACGCGACACAATTTTTTGAGTTCCTCTATCATTGTAATGTCATAATTGATTAACATTTGGACTTCGAAATTTTGTTTAAGACCATCTTAGATTTGAACCCATTTTCTAAGCAATTGTATAATTTGAATTGCGGGGCATATATCTGCAAGGTGTTGACCAACCACTTTCGTTTAAATGAAATGGTTTCAATGGAAACGAACATTTTGCGAACAACATAATATTGAAAATTGTGGTAGTTTCTTAAGTATTACATTGTATGTACTTATAAAAGGTAGGGTCCAATGCCGACCACAAGCGAGACTAGTATATAATTATAAGATGTTACTTACCGCTTTTGGTGACAGCTTAAGTTCATTTAAGTTAGTATATACACAGTTAAGACTGTATTCGTCATTTAAACTGATATTTTCTTCGATATTCACATCATTCAATGCTTCAGGGACATCTTCGGCTAGTATGCAGGGTTGCGATTTTTGAGAACTCGAACTTCGAAGCTCTTTCGAAGAATACGTAGTTACTGCTATCATATCTGAATTAACAGCAGAATTTTCCAAAACATACGACTGTGTGATTGGGCCTCCGCTCTTTATATCAGTGTCAGACTCATTTACTTCATCTTGCTCCTGAAAATTAAATATAGTGAGATTTTATTTAAATTTTACTCAATCTAAGTACCTCTTCTTGGCATAATTCATAAGCCAATGACCAGGTATTCTTAGCAGATTGTGACCTCTCTAATATGTAACCATTAGTGCTATCATTACTTTGAGCAGGGGGTGACCAAGAATAGTTATATTGACATCCAATTCCTCTTTGTTTGTCGAGTTCTTCCTGCAACCATTCCACAGCCATAACCCAGTGTTTTGCAATATGTTGATTGGAATTCAACATAGTAAGTGCTACCTGGCTTTTATGGAAAAGTTGCGTTAAGCATTTGATTATTTGGTATGCTCTTTTTTGATAATGAGTTTTGGTTTTAAGAATAGTCTCAAGTAATCCTCCCCGCTCATCTGCTACACCCATCAAGGCATTGTGAATTCGATGGTTTTGCCATGTGTCTTCTATCAGTAGAACATGGAGCAATAAATCTGTATGATGCCGCATATCTTGGCAATATGCGAAACCACATTGCCATAAGAGTTCAGTTAATATACATCGAGAAAAGTGTGGGTTTTCCCAACAGCAATATTGAATCAATTTCAAGCCTTCTTCTCCAACATTTGTATCTTCAATTAATTTTTTAATGTACCTATAAAAAAAGTTCAAAACGGATTGTTTTTTTAAAACATATTTTAACAAAACTAAAAAGTCTATTTGTATCTTACAAAAACATAAAAACAAATTTCAAACATCCATCTGAAACTACGTGTCGAAGCAGAAAATTCATTGGGCATCTTTTCTTAGAAAATGCAGTATTGATAAAGTTGACCATGACTACAATACGTGAATGTCTAGTCCTTTATAGAAATCCTCCGCTGGTAGTAATATCAACTTTATAAGGAAAGCCGATATCTTACTTACATAGGGGGCTATATAACGAGATTCACTTCGCATACTCGATTCAATTTCACTGAAATCCGCCGGGGGAGACTTCCTTATCGACAGGTATTTTCATTAAAAGTTGATTCGAAAATCAGCTGTTTTGCATTAAATGGCATCAGAGATAGAGCAACTTAATATTTATTTTACAGAAATCAAATTAAAAATAAAGTTAAAATGTAGGCTTATATTTTTAACAACGTGGAAAAAGTATCCTACGTCAGTAAAATGCGTGTATATTAAAAGAAACTACAAAGCGCATAATGGAACTTTCTGATTCGAAGCTTTCTGAAATACAATTGTTATTCAAATTGTTAATTGTTTATTTTATTTATCTCTCAGATTTACTAAGTGCTATCGTTTAAATAGGAAAGGAGGACATCTTTGGTAGCACAATCGGGAAGCACAGCCTACACGACACCACGTCTGGGAACGGACTTAGGCTAATTGACTTTGCTGCGGGACGTAATGTTATTATAGCTAGCACACGGTTTCCTCATCTCAATATCCACAAAGGAACATGGCGGTCGCCAGATCATCAAACCGCCAATCAAATTGATCATGTTGCAATCGATGTAAGGCACTCCTCCAGTGTACTAGATGTCCGAACTTTCCGAGCGGCCAACATAGACTCGGACCACTACCTTGTTGTAGCCAAGGTGCGTTTGCGGATATCTCAAACGCCACAACAACGGGGAAATACTGTGAGGAGATTTAACGTTGAACGGCTACAAGTGCAACCTCTCGAGAAGTCCTATACAGCCAGCACCAAGCGCTGAAGACCAGTGGCATAGATGCCAAGAAGCTATCAGAATCGCCGCAACCGATGTGCTGGGTTTCACCCGACCACCCTCACGAAACCCCTGGTTTGATGAAGAATGCCGGCAAGCACATGCAGCAAAGCAAATCGCATACAAAGCGGCGCTGCACAGTAGGACGAGAGCAGCTCGTGAGCTCTACGAGCAAAAGAGGAGGGATGAACATCGGCTTCTCCGGAAGAAAAAGAAAGAGCATGAGAAGCGCGCGATCGTGGAAATAGAGAGGTGCTACTCCAGGGACAATGTTCGGAACTTTTACTAATAGGTAAAAATAACTTGTCAATGCAACAAGACCCGAACAGAGACCTGTAGAGAAGAACAAGGAAACCGTGTGGTAGAGTCGCAGTCGGTGCTGAGGATGGGATGGAAATGAGGATGGAAAAACCATTTCTGCAGACTGTTAAACGGCGAAGACGACCCAAATTCCGCTGTCAGACAGAACGAACCATTTAACTTAGCCGATGAAAAGCAAGACTTCCGTCCACCCGACCAAAACGAGGTGAGGATAGCAATATCCAAGCTTAAGATCAACAAAGCTACTGGACCAGATGGCTTGACTGCCGAGCTTTTTAAGGTACCGGGAGATGACTTGAAAGAGAGCATACAACAACTCGTCTCCAAGATTTGGTCGGAGGAAAGTATGCCTGATGAATGAAACCTCAGCATGGTTTTCCGATCCATAAGAAAGCAGACCGTCTTCTTAACATCTCATACAATATCCTGTCTGCCATACTGCGTGAGCGCCTGAAACCTTTTGTCAACGGTTTTAGGCCCGGTAAGTCCAACAACCGACCAAATATTCACACTACGACAGATCCTGGAGAAAACCCAAGAAGTCCAGATCGATACTCACCATCTTTTCATCGATTTTAAGGCCGCATACGATAGCATTTATAGAGACGAGCTATATAGACCCATGTTTTGACAGCCCTGCCAAACTTGTCTGATTGTGCAGAATGACGATGGAGAATGCTCGCTGCTCCATAAAGGTCGGAAACAACCTCACCGAGACCTTTGATGTCAAAAAAGGATTTAGACAAGGTGACGCGCTGTCATGTGACTTTTTCAACATCATTCTTGAGAAGATTGTGCGAAACTCGCAAGCCAACACCAGAGGCACAATTTTCCAGAAGTCTGTGCAACTACTTGCATACGCTGACGAAATCAAACGAAGAGTTACACTTGCCAACCGCTGTGTCATTGGCCTAAGAAGGCAATTGAGAAGTAAGGCCTTGTCAAGAACCACTAATGAGACTCTATATAAGACCCTCATCATCCCAGTCCTACTCTATGGCGCAGAAGCATGGACGTGATTAAAGGCGGATGAAGATAACCTTGGTCGTTTTGAACGCAAAATTCTTCGAGTGATTTTCGGTTCCGTTTGCGTTGACGAGCTTTGGAGGAGGAGATTTAACAGGGAACTCTACGAGCTGTACAGCGGCATCGACCTGGTCAGAAAAGTGCGCATCACTCGACTAAGATGGCTAGGGCATGTAGAGCGAATGTACACCAACGCTCCGGCCCGAAGAGTCTTCGACTCAAACCCCGAGGGACAACTCAGTAGGGGAAGACCTCGCCTTAGGTTGCGCGCGCAAGTGGAAAGGGACCTCAACCAACTTGGAGTGCTCAACTGGAAGCAGTTAGCCAAAGATCGCGTTAACTGGAGAGGCGTATTGGTTGAGGCCCAGGTCCACCCCGGACTGTAGCGCCACCTAAGTAAGCAAGTTTCGTTTACATAAAGCAACATTTCATGTTTTTGATGTTTCGAACTCACAAAATTTTTAGAAAAGCACATCGAAAACGCACAACAATAGATGGATACGCAATGAATTATCTGCGTATTTGAAATGTTAAAGTTTTTATGGGGAGTTTCACTTCGCTTGTTTTCTACATTCACTTTAAACTGGTGAATCTTTCATTTCGAATGTATTCTACGATGCAAAGTATTGAATTTGAGTGAAACGTTCCCCTCTTGTTCTAACCATTTTATCAAACAAAATTGAGAAATCGAACACAAATTGACTAGAAAAAGAAAGACTTATTTTTCCGTACATAAAACTTTTCCAATACGTAAGTTCTATATTTTTTTTTGAGATAAATTGGTTTTATATATGGGATAGGCTATATTCAGAGACAAAAATTGGGGAAAACTATTCAGTTTAAGTGGTTGGAAAAAAGACAATTTTTTTCCGTTTTCGTTTTACGTATATGTATCTTTAAATGGGGCCGTATTAGATAGAGTCAAAATTTCGGCACTATAAAGCAAGACCACACCATTAAGATTATTGCTTTCTTCGATCGCACACTTCCCATGCTCTTTTTTCTAGAGAAGCCGATGTGTCTCCAATATCCCATTTTCTTGCTCGTAGGGCTCGCGAGGTGCTGTGTTCTCTTTCGCTGCGGCGCTTTATTCGCATCTTTTTTGTTGTGTTTACTAGTTGACTTTCTTCATCAAACCAGGGGTTTCTTAGTGGTAGTCGAGTAAAATCCACAGTGGCTTTAATGATGGTTTTCAGGCATTGTTGCCACTGTTCTTGTGCAATAGCTGTTGCTATGGTAGGATTAGAAAATTCCCTCGATATCTCATGCTCCAGCTCCAATGCAAAGAAAGAAATGCTCGGGATCTTTGGAATCCACTAAAATTTAAATATAGCTTTCGTTTTGACGAAACTCAAATACAAATTCAAAGCTTCATTTAAATGAATTAAGGGCACAAACGAGTTTTTATTATTGAGCGATTGAAGCGCCAAAGCTTCTGTGGGATACTGGTACAACATTTTTATTAGATTTCTTGGCGCTACTATAATAATGTAATGTATATACAAAGGTACAATCTACACGACGTCACGTCTGGTATAGGACTTAAGCTTTGCTGCGAAAGCAAGCGCAAGGTTTCCACTAAATATTAATAAAGGGACATGTCTACGGATTAACTACGTCCACCGTCAAGCAGAATCCTTAATGCTAAATATCTTCGTGGTCTCTGTCCTTATGCTAATGTAAACATCCTTAGGTTAATTTGGAGTTCTGATACTCTTACTGCTTATATTAATACGTGAATTTTCAAGTTTCCGTACACTTTTGTAGTATTTGTTGTGAAAAACATGAAAGGTACTGTGCCATAGATGTGCAAGAACAAAAAAATGTGGGTAGATATTAAGGTTGTTAAACTTAATTTAACAATTCCCCATATACAATGCTTATCACTTAAATGAAAACACTTTGGTAACATTCGATTTGTCATATTGCCATAGAAACGTATTGAACTATGAATCATCTTAGATTAAAACCAATTTTCGAAGGAATACAAATTACCTACCCCTTAAAGAATTTTTCGATAAATAATAGATATATAGAAAATTGTGGTACGTTTTTACTTTGCATTGGTTGAGCAAATCGTGTTATGACATTTCATTTCATAAGATGTCATCAACGAAGAAACATGTGAAGGTGGCCCCCTCTTCCTCAGATTCGCTCTCAGATTATGCGAAAGAACAACGTTTGTTTTTTATTTTTGAACAACATTTAGGGTTCGGGAACCCACATGTGGTTGTCCAAAAACAAAAGCATCCACAACGTGTCACTGTTTGGTGGCTCAATTGCGACATGACATACAGCTCGTGAAATAATTCAATTGGTGCATGAGACATTTACCGTTCGTCTACTTTCTCGTTTCGGTGATCGGAATTGGCACCCTATAATGATTTAACATCATTGAATTTCTTTGATTACAAAAGCCCACATCCACCGTGCATTGGAGGAAGATATTTATATAACGCTGCATCAACGTAGTCTTGCCACATTTTGGCAACATGGTCATGGAAAATTTCGACAAATGAGTCCGCTTGTGCCAGCAATGCTGTGTTGGTCATTTGCGGGATGTGTTATTCCATACAATCCTATCTTATCTATTTTATGTTTGAATTAAAAAAAAACAATTGAAATAAAGTCCACGACTGGGTCGCACAAAACGCTTTCTGTCAATGTTTGGCTGCATGTATTTTTATTTTATTAGGTAGGTAAGCGGTACACGAAATACAAGAATATTGTTAAATAAAATAAGTTTTGACTTATTCATCTGATATGGGAGTACATACCAAATATTGATTGACATAAAGCAATTAGGTATAGTTATGTCAAATTAGTTAAAATTTATTATAAATATACTAAATTTCATTAAATAAGATGTCTACGTGTTACATTTATTAATAACGGGTGATTTTTTAAGAGGTTTAGAACTTTTTCTTAAAAAAAAACACAAAAAATTCGAAAAAATGAATGAAATATTTATTTGAGTCGATAGTTTGAACCTTGCAATTTAATATTTAAAGATAATTTCATGCAAATGTTGACCGCGGCTGCGTCTCAGGTAGCCCATCCGCTGAGTCCAATTTTGGCATACTCTTTCACACATATCGGCCGGTATCTCACGAATGAATGCATGGATGTTGGCTTCCAGTGCGTCAATCGAAGCGGGCTTGTCCCTATACACATTAGCCTTGGCATACCCCCACAAAAAATAATCTAATGGTGTCAAATCGCACGATCTAGGCGGCCAATTGACCGGCCCGAAACGTGAAATTAACTGTTCACCAAACTCGCCTCGCAATTGCGCCATTGTTTCGCGTGCTGTGTGGCATGTGGCACCGTCTTGTTGAAACCACATATCATGCAAGTCAAGAACTTCCATTTCGGGCAAAAAAAAGTTTGTTATCATCGCTCGGTAGCGTTCACCATTGACAGTAACGCTGCGATTCGCATCATCTTTGAAGAAATATGGCCCAATAATGCCGCCGGCCCATAAACCGCACCAAACAGTGGCTTTTTCGGGATGCATTGGTAGCTGTTGCAATGCTGCTGGCTGATCTTCACTCCAAATGCGGCAATTTTGCTTATTTACGTACCCATTCAACCAAAAATGAGCCTCATCGCTGAACACAATTTTTCGATAAAAAAGCGGATCCTCGGCCAGCTTTCCAAGAGCCCATTCACCAAAAATTCGGCGTTGTGGTAGGTCGGCTGGCTTAAGTTCTTGCACCAGCTGTATTTTAAAAGGCTTTACGCCCAAATCCTTCCGCAAAATTTTCCACGTAGTGCTGTTACAAAGGCCTAACTGCTGGGAACGGCGCCGAATCGACATTTCTCGGTCTTCTGTCACACTAGCTGATACGGCCGCAATATTCTCTTCACTACGCACAGTACGTAAACGTGTTGGTGGTTTAATGTCCAACAAAGTAAATTTGGTGCGAAATTTGGTCACAATCTTCCGAATAGACTGCTCAGAAGGTCGAGAATGCCGATCATAAAATGGAAGCAGCGCGCGATGAACATTTCGAACCGAGCACGAATTTTGATAGTAAAATTCAATAATTTGCAAGCGTTGTTCATTTGTAAGATTAAATTGCAAACCAAACTGAAGCTGTTTGACAGTGACACAAGGTACTAAACACACGTCAGCTGTCAAAACCAGTGTTGCCAAAACCAAACCAGCTAAAAAATCACCCTTTACATACTTTAGTTTTACAAATTCTATTACTAGTTTCTAAAAAACTCTTGTGTGCTTTTTATGTAAATGTGAGTTTTTGTTTGTAATCAGTAATAGCCAATTATCGCAAGTTCTGGTAAGAGAGATGTAAGCGCCTAATGCACTTTTTATAAGCTATTACACTTTACAACATTTTTGAGTACAAGGACAAGCGTAACAGGAGTTTCTGTTTTTTGACTTAGGCATGTTTTTGTATTTGACTGGAATAGATTAGTTTTAGGTCTATAATAATATTAATATAATAATAATATAATATAATATAATTAGGAATAATATAATTAAGAATTCATGCATTTATTTTTGGAATTTGCATTCTTAGTTAAAAACTGATAATGGCGATTGACGTGTCTGGGGGTGCAAATGAAGTGGGAGTCTTTAATGGTGTAAGCTCCAAGTTGTTGCAATTAGTTTAAGGTGCGTTTTAAATATGGATGAAAAAAAGAACAGAAGTGTGTTATATTTTCTAAGAGAAGGTTTTTGTAGTTGTAATTGTATTTTTATTGGCTTTTCAAGAGACATGAACAATTTTCAAAAGTACCGTTTCGGTGATTTGAATGGAAAAAGAATGATGAAATTATTTGGGGAACATCAATTTTGGTAAAAATCGTTAGGGTCGTTTTCATAAAAACTGTAGAAACCAAATTTAAAAAATTGTCCTTTTATCAAAAGTATTCGATAGCAAAATAACTGGTTAGGTATGCAGCCTTGTTAACCCCACCCGCTCAAGGTCAAATATGTATTTTAGGTGACATCGTTAGATCAGTTTTCAAATAAAAAATCAAACTTATTTAAAACAATTTATGGGAAGTACCGTTAGTAATGGGGCTAAACGTATAAACAAAAAAGTGGCCCCGAAGTGTAAGCCCACAAACTCAAAATCATAAGTTCGAAACAAATCCGTTTAACCGTTTAGTACTTCTTTGTAAGTGTTGCCGTTGTTTTTATAATATATACATAATAATATATAACAATATTATAAAATATACATAATAAATATAATATGTATCGTATATATTTTTTTCATTTAAGGTAACTACAGGGTCCGCCAAATAACTTTTTTTTTTTGAAAATGCTATAAAAAAAACTACTGAATATATTCTCAAATTTTTTTTTTTATTTGAAAGTACAATCCTTCCGGTTAATAATGGATAATAATTTCATTCAAATAGCTGCCTCGGCTGGCCATGCAGTAGCCTACACGATCGGTCCAATTTTTAAGAACATTATCGATTGTGTGCAGCTGTACTTCACCAATGGCTTCACGAATATTGTCCTTTAAAGCGTCAATTGCCTCTGGCTTGTCGGCGTAACACTTATCTTTTACGGCACCCCACAAATAATAGTCCAACGGTGTCAAATCGCTGTATGGTGCAGAAGCATCGACCCTGTCAAAAACGGATGAAAACCTTCTGGGATGCTTTGAGAGAAAGATTCTTCGAGTGATATTCGGTCCAGTTTGTGACGATGGAGTGTGGAGAAGAAGATTCAAGGACGAACTATACGGGCTATACAGTGACGCTGACCTGGTCAAAAAGTTAAAAATACAATGGCTGAAATGGCTAGGACACGTGGAGCGTATGGACAACAACGCACCAGCCCGACGAGTCTTCGAATCCACCCCGGAGGGACAACGCAGCAGAGGAAGACCCCATCTCAGGTGGCGCGCACAATTGGAGAACGACCTTAACCAACTTGGTGTGCGTAACTGGAGGCAGCTAGCGAGGGACCGAGCTGGCTGGAGGGGCTTGTTGGTTGAGGCCGTGGTCCACCCCGGACTGTAAGCGCCACCAAAAGTAAAGTAAAGTAAGGTGTCAAATCGCAGCTCCGAGGTGGCCAAACGACATTAGCTCTGCGGCTGACAATGCGATCTTCAAAAACAGGGCGCAAAACATCGAGTGTAGCCCACTTAGCGAAGCGAAAACGCATTGGATGGTCATTTGGCTTCAACTCCTGAACCAGTTGGACTTTGTTTGGCGTCATACCAAGGTCTTTATGCAAAATTCGTCTCGATGATGTCTCCGAAATGTTCAATTGTTGAGAACGACGGTGAATTAATGTTGATGGCGCTTCACGCACACTTTCTGCCACAGCAGCAATTTTCTCGGGTGTACGCACTGTTTTTGGCTTTTCACGCTTTGGTTTATCGATGAGGATGCCAGTTTCTTTCACTTTTTTCACAAAATAACGAGCATACGGATCTGACGGTGCTTCTCTTCTTCCAAATTCCGTACGCAATTTTCGCACACATTCTGGAACATTACCATGATTTTCAAAGTAATGTCCCAATATTTCCCAGCGTTGTTCAAGCGTATACACAACCATATTCGTTCAGCGGAAGAATAAAACTAACTATCTGTCAAATCAGACATGAGCTAAGTGTTACCATTCGCGAAATAAGCACTAGTTGAAAAAAAAAAGTTATTGTTTAAATAATATGTTTTTGCATTTAATACCTGCTAAGAGATAGGTGGTAAACTCAATTTTTTTTTTTTAATAAGTATAAATACTCAGGCTAATTTATAAAGATAAACGGGATCATCCCGATTGTATTCGTAGGGTTGGAGAATTCCCTCAGCAGCTGACAATGCATTGGCAGGGGAAGGAGAGGTTTAGTACCTCAACCAGTTTTGTTTTTTTCTCGGAAAAATGGGACCAAATTATAAATATTTACACTAGTTCGGTTAGAGAGTTAGTAATGTTTAACTCCTTACATAGGTTATAACTTCTTGGAACTTAAGGTCCACCCAGCCCTTTTAATTGTAAATCCTTATAGGATGTATTGGCTGTATCTTTAACCCTTGTGGGCACATTTTTTTTGTTTGACAGACGATTCATGTCTATTAGCATAAGCATTATTCTTGTTTTTAAATAAAATTTAAGTACGCACAGGATGTGTTGTAAATCGGAATAAAGTCACTTCATTTAATGTCTCGATTCCGGGAACAGGTTCAGCTTCTTTAGGGAGTCCCTCCAGAATTACTCGAGGACTCAGGAAGGGTGGGTAAAGAAAGGTAGGCCATGAACACCTAAGCATACCGCACTTGTGAGTAGAGTTTCTGGGGATTGATTGCGAGAAGGAAGAACAACACCATTTAAATATTCGTGCACGTAAGTAATTAAATTTCTGTCCTTGACCACTGTCGTCAAAGTCGTCAGATGCGTTCTCCCTTAGGTATAGGGAATTTAATGCGGTTTGGTTGAATGTAATTTTTATTAAGGAAGTTTGGTCAATCTCGGGATTCTCGACATCGTTTGGATATTCGTCTAGCGTTGGTATCCCTTCGTCACCATTGTTGTTTTGGGATTCTATTTAATGTTCATATTGTTCGATTATAGGTTCAAGTTCATTGTTATCATATTCATTTGTGTAGTGGACTCTCTGGAATTTCTTTGGAGGATGCATTTGGTAAGATGGATTATTTTGATGAGGATTTGGTCGTTTATTTGGGCTTGGCCGCAGTTGCTGCCTATTTGCGTAATTTACTTGTCTTGAATGATTGCTTGTATTGACATCCATTGGTTCTGGTGGTTGGAAATGTCTGAGGTAAGCCTGTCGAGGGTATCCAGGTGGTGGCAGTGGTCTATTTTGGTACCCGTATTGTGGCCCATGATTCGGTTGGTTCGAGTAAACAATTGGTCTTGGAGAAAATTGTGGGTTATGAGCTAGTTCCGGGTAGAAATTCCTTCTAGGAGCCGGAATAGGTTTAGGTATGTAATGAGGGATTGACAATTTCGACGGTAAGGGTGGTGGAATTTGTGATATTCGTGCGATGTTCTGGCTATTGTTAGCGTATTGTGTTCAAAAAACGACATTTTATAGTTTAAGGCAGAGGTGTAAGGCCTGCGGATGGTTGAACGGAAAATTCCCTTACGCTTCATCGGGTACCTAGTCTAAATCGGTAAGATTTCTATCTGCTTTAATGATGATCGGTTGATCAATGTCATTCGCAATGTCGGCATCGGGGTTTATTATGTTATTAATAATATTTTGTCCTTCCCTTGCTAAAACTGATTGGACAATTCTAGTAAGTGAGATTATTGAGTATAAACAGGTCATTGGGGGCATTTGCAGGAGCAGCAGGAGCAGCAGGACCTCCTGTGACTCCTTCTCCGACTTAAAGTCGAGGTTGTCTAATCAGATTATTGTTATTAGCCATTGATGAGTGGTCAGAATCGCAAAAAGTGAACAGATAACTTGACTATAGTTGAGATTAAAAGAATGTTAAATATTTGCTAATATTCGTTCCCTGTTTTTAATAAAGTCACTATGGTTATGTATTTACAATTTTTATAGTTAAAGGCAATTTGAAAGTTTATTTTAATAGAGGTTTATCTTAAAGGGTTAATATTCGTTCCCTGTTTTTAATAAAGTTACTATGGTTATGTATTTACAATTTTTATAGTTAAAGGCAATTTGAAAGTTTATTTTAATAGAGGTTTATCTTAAAAAGGGTTTCTTTTGTGCTAGATTCTTAGAAATATGTGCTTAAAATAATAAATTACTTGGTTTTACTTGTTCTTCAAATTATTTAATTAATTTTTGTTTTCTTTTAATTTTCTTTTTTATTTCCAACTTATAGTTCTAAAATGTATCTTAACTTACATAAAAAGATGTAAGACAATCATCTCTTGTTGAGTCGCTGCGTCTTGTTGAATTTTGTATGATTAACATACTTCCCGGTGTTGTGTCATTGTGTTTGGGGACCGAGGGTGGTCTTTTAGTTGCAACTGCGGGGGCGGTACCTTCGTGTTTTATTCCTTACAGGAAGATTCCGTTTTGTCCGAATAATGTTCGGTGACTCCGGGGCCTTTAATTTCCTCCGTCTTTGATGAACTAGTTTCGTGGGTATTTATTCCACTATTTGCCACTTTGTGATAGGTTTTGATAATAAACTTGTTTCGTGAGTTTTAATTTCACTTTTGATTCTTGGTGATTTTGAACTTTCACTCTCACTTTATTGGCACTGATTAAGTTTACACCAGTTAATTTAACTCGTTCGCAAGAAAAGAAAAATAAATATATTTTTTGGAGGCAGATTGCTTTTCCTTTATTATAACTTAACAAATTAATTGATACTTAAATTGTAGCTTCGCCTCGTTCGTTTGAAGTGTTGATTCGGCAATCTGTTTTTTGGGAAGCACCCGTTCAGCATTTCTGCTTATTTTCAAGTTGGTTGCACCAGACGCATCGTCAGCATTCGGGTTTCGTATACGTTGTTAATTTATATAAGTGGTTTCGTGGAGCACAAAATTATTTAAACAATAAAATGTTCAAAAGCATACAAATTTTAATTTCATGTAAAACAGAAAATTTTAGTTTAATTTACATTAAATCTAAGGATTTCCTAAGAAACCCACATAAGAACACAATTAAAATTTGTAGAACTGTTCAGAAAACTGTATCTTTGTAAACGCTCACGTTCTTGAATGTGATATTCTTGATAATCGTAAATATGCATCATTACCAAGTGTGATTGAAATATTCGCAAAAGTGATAATATTTCCAAAAATTCAACTGTAAAACAATATAAAAAAATCATTCGACATACATATACCGAAATTGTGCAATTTATGGGGCAACAAAACGATTTTTTATTAACATTTTGATGGTTTCATCTATATTATTAACAGTTTGAAGTACCACATTTTCGATGCGCATCTATTGTAAAACATTCTGCAACAATTTAAATTTCAACCGTTTTGCTTAGCAAATCTATTAACACCCAATTGGTGTCTCTATGGAGAAAATCCAAGATGGTTGGCATATTGTAACACTTTTAAATCGCTTTGAACCAAGAGCGCTAGTTATGTTGGCGTTATTTTTTGGGCAGAACTTGTATGTAACTGACACTTCACTAGCAGTCCAAATATAGTAAGTCATTGCCGTGAGTCACTGTACATATACAGTGTTTCTATTCAATGGCTTTACTATTTTTGGTAAATAATGTATAGTTCTCCTTTTCCTCCTTCCTACGTTATAAGCTTTCTTCTCACTAGTTAAACAAAGTTCTTCAAAAAATTTACTACCGAATTCCCGATTTGTGTTCACATACAGTATATTTTTGGTTCTCTCAATGCCTCACTTCCAATAACAATACACAGCAAGTCAAAACTTCATTTTAGCAACTATCCACTTCTGCTCTTTTATTAAACAACACCATCAAATAACCAGCAACCACCACATAGATCTTTCACGATCGAAACACTTCATTTATACTCCCAAATACTTTCTTTGGCCTATTTATAACTGATAATAATAATTAAAAAAAAAAAAAAGAATTTGTACGTAGGCACGAAAACCAACCAGCATCACCAATTTGTTCCAATCAATAATCAAAACTTGCCTTATTAGATCAGAAACTCCTTCTACGCTTGTCCTTGTACTCAAAAATCTTATAAACTGTAAGACCTTTAAACTACATTTGCCGCTTAAAACTATTTTACCAGGGGCCTATTCTGTATTTCGTTCCGAAAGTCAATACTATTCGAAAGTGGTTTTCGTTCCGCTTTTGATTTTGTACTCTGTTAAACATTCGAAACGGACAAAATAGTACTTAATACTTTTCCCTTTTTTTGAGTGGCGAATTATTTCTCATGAGATTGACGGATCAAGAAATCAAAATAAATAACAAACAAGGCGGATAAGAACAAATAATGCATTTGTCGACGAAATTTAAGACTTGTCTATATGTCTATGCTATATAATAAGTAACGTAACTCCAAAAAACAGATCGTTCTGAAGGGATCTAAAAATTATCATGTTTTCACTAATCACCTTTTGTCTTATCTATTTGCTAATGTGTCCGAAAAGGATATAAAGGGTTTTCCAATAAGATGGGTTATTGTGAATGACCCGCTATTTCGGTAGCTGCCACTTTTGAAGCTTTTATTCTTTGACATTTGACAAGTAGAAACTACGCCATTACTAAAAATCGAACGACACACAACGATTCAACAACGCATTGAAATTATTAAAATTCACTACAAAAATGGTGAAAATCTTGCAGTCACAGTTCGCAAAACTAAAGCATTTTTTGGTCGTCGTGAAGCACCTTGTCGGACCGCAATACAGAAATTGGTAAACAAATCCGATCATTTATCTCAAAAATTGGCATTTTTTTTTAATACCAAAATAACAGCTCTTATTGGAAAACCCTTTAGAATAGTTTTTTTTTTGTATTCTTCCTTTTATGACGCTTGTAAAAGGATCTACAATTGTTTATCTTTGTCCTTTTGATCCTTGTCCTTCTTTTATTGCTTTTCAGCATTTCGAATAGATGCTTTAATACGAAATGCGAAAAGTTCTATGTTTGCTTGGCGTCGGGGCCAGACCGGGATGAGAACACATGAACTCCACCAACATCTTGAATTGTTTCTGTTTCGTGTGAATATTTATGCTCGAGGATTCCCCTTAATTAAATTTATTTGCTTAAATTCTTATTAGAACTCAGTTTTTCTAAAAAAAACCTTACATTTCATGACATTCGTAGTCAGTTCCGTCATAAAATTTTCCGTTTTAGAATGCTTTTGACATTCGGAAACGAGTTACCTGGTACAAAAATTGGAATTGTCATTCCAAAAGTAGTAGATTTCAATCTACTTTAGAAATAGAGAGTACAAAATGTTCATTTTCCCCTGAACTTGAGAAACATGCTTATTACTGACAGCTTAAGCCTCACATTGTTATTTGATATGTACTGCCATCTGAAATGCGTATGTTTATGTCAAAAATACACTTTATTTAAGTGTATTCTTATGTTTTCTGTACGGTTTGTTTCGTCTAGTATCACTCCTGAGTTTTTTGCCTACATACTTAATAAAATAAAAAGCAACCAACTAAACTGTTGATATGAACGAGAAAGTTTCGTGCGACCCAGTCGTGCACTTTATAATTATATTCAATTTTGTCTGATGCTGCCCGGAGAATCCAACTACTACCACGCATTGTGCATTTTGCATCTGCATATATTACCTTATTTCAATATTACTTACCCAGTTCGAACAAAGAGTAGTTCTAATGCCTCTTGAGATAAGGGAGCTAGTTCTTCAGACTGCACGTTCGGATCTTTGTAAATATTTGGCATTGGCTTTGCACTTTGGTTTGAACTCTGACATCTGTCAGAAATATCACTGCATCGTATTAGGTGAGATACAACTTGATGTAATTTATTTAACTCGGGGTATTGGTATTTTATTTGGGGAATAGGACCTTCATCAAGAGCGGCTTGCATGAACAGCGTTGGAACATTTAACTAAAAATAAATAATGTATTTAAGATTTTAAGCTATCAACTTTATATCGCACTGTTACTTACTTTTAATAGATGAAGTTTTTCTTTCTTCCCCAATCCAGCATACATATTAAATAAACTAAAATAATGAGGTAAATGTTTCCCGTAATCAGCTACTTCACATTTAAGTAATTTTAAAACACTTAATAAAATTTGTTCGCAAAGACTTGTTCCCTCAATATTTGGTAATGGTTCATCGTTTATTGCGAAGTGACAGAAAAGTACAACCAATTTTACGAAAACAGTCCTTACTTCTGGTGAAGGAGCAATAAGTATATATTCTGCTAATCTTCCAGAAGGATTTAATAAGGCGTTATTTGCAAACCATCTTCGAACAGCAGATGAGTGCCTTAAATGAAGCGATAAGGTATCATACCTGAAAATAAAAAAAAAACAATTTGTTATATTAAGAATAAGAATAACTCAAAAACATAGATTCGGTTGCATAACTCAAACTTAGCGATTGCTATTACTTAAAAAAAAAAAAATAATTTCAGAGTACACCGAAACTTAATTTGTTTTCATAGTTATTTGAGATTTAATAAAACAAGTGCGTTAGATAGCTTGTGGAGTTTGTTTTAGTTTTTGTGAAATTTATCAACTGCAAAGAAACACATTACCTATCTGAGAAGCCCTATCGAAAACCACAATGTTATTTTTAAAGAGCTTTCGGATGCTTAAAACTAGAATACCACTGAACCACATTGGATACTTCCTTCTGTGGATTTGTTCGTATTTGCTACAAAAAAGGAAAGTCAGAAAGTTCTCAACAGGAGGCTCTTTAGGTGCACATTTCGTCTTTCAATTAATTTCAATTGTCTTCTTCAATATACATAATTCCATAGTTGGGAAACTCGATAACCGCTGGGTCAATTTTCATGATTTTTTTTTTGTTTTGTTTAAATTGCTGTATTTTAGGTTAACGAAGATTAAAAAGATAGGATACTTTTGGACCCCCCGATTGGTGGCACTGTTTTCTATCATCGAAACACTCAACTGATTTTAATGAAATTTTGTGGATGTGCATGGTTGGTTCCAGTTTTAAGGAAATGATAACATTTGGTTCTTCGAGCTGGATAATTAAAGATAAGACTCGATTCGCAAATTATTGCGGAATTTGTGCAAATCTGATCCGTATATAATATCGGAATACATATTGAATTGCACAATTTTCAAATTCTTTTGCATTTGAACTTAGCGCTTCATTATCGACGTCTATTCGCCGATACGCAAGTCTAAATTTATTTTAACTGATCGCGCACTTGCAATTTTCATTAAATCGAAATTAATACATATCGTCCGTTACATGTATATAACATACATAGAATATTATAAAACAGTATTTTGTCACGTCACCATGACCCCTCATCGAATTAGGGAAACACAAAAACCCAGCAGTAATCGTCACATTCCCTAATCCAATTCGCAAAATACAAAAAAGCTTCAACTACACACTCCTTGCTCACCAAATTTATCGTCATCGTCGCCACAATAAGTCCTTCGCAACATTGCTGTACTCTCTTTTTTCGGCAAAAGAGTGCGACAGACGACAGTATAATAACATGACACATACAAATTCAAAATATCCCAAAAAAACTATTGTACTCTCTTTTTTCGGCAAAGAGTTCGACAGTAGTACTACACACCAAACGTCAAAATCCATCGTTGCTGAAATAATCTAAAATGAATAAAATTGAACAATTACAAGCATCCCGTGCATCGCGAAAGGGGTAAATCACCAGAGTTGAGAAAATTATAGTTGAAGACGATAATAAACTGAATGCCACCGACCTCAATCGCCGCCTTGAGTTGCTAGAAGGATACTTTTCCAATTTTTTCACAACACAAGGTGCCATCGACGCACTTCTTCCTGGGAATTCAGCAGAAGAAGATTATAGGGCAAGTATTGAAGATTTGTATTGTTCTCTTAAATCCAAAATTCTTACTCGCATTGCAAATTTAAAACAAATCACTCACACTCTCCATCCAGCGACGATCTTCCCAAATTGAAACCACCAACATTCGCAGATGAATTTACTCAATATAACAACTTCATTCAACAGTTCAAAGCCACAATCGACTCAAAGCCAATTCCAACAATAAAGAAGTTGCAATTGCTTGTTGACGAATGCCTCAGAGGAGAAGCAAAACTGACAATCAAATCTCTAGATATCACCGAGGACTATCACGCAAAGGCATTGGACTTGCTAAAAAACTGGTATGATAACAAGTGCATAGTTTTCCAGGCGCACATTCGAGGACTGTATCACCTACCAGTAGTTTCAAAGAATTCGGGAGCTCAGCTTCGTGGATTTGTTGATTGCGTGGATGGACAACTAGGTGCGTTAAGATCCTTGGGAACAGATACGGATATCGTGAACGCATTAATAATATATATCTCGTCTTTCAAACTTTATGCTGAAACTTACAAGAGCGAATGTTCTGCATTTCATAATCGAAGCAGTCAGCACCTCGACATCAGAGAGTCACAGGGTAAGCCGACTTCGTCATCATCGACTAAATTTTATCCCTCTCCCACAGAAGCAAGAACTAAAACTCGAACTACAACAGCGGTTACTGAGTTGCGTTGTGCATTTTGCAGTGTACCCCAACATAAGATCTCTGATTGCAACAAATTTATCAAGCTGAAGGTGTATCAACGATTTCAAACCGTAAAGAGACTTGGACTATGCATAAACTGTTTGCTATTTGAACATTCGGTTAAGAAATGTCTATCATCTAAATGTAGAGTGTGCAGCGAACCACACCACTCATTACTGCATACATTTCAGGTTGCATCTCCAACTCCATCATCAACAGTAAATTCAGATCAAAGGGCAACAGAAGTACAGGCGCATGCAACATCGCTTGCATTACATTCTCTCAACACGATTGATTCAGGCTCTCAACTTACATATATCTGAGCATTTGGCTCTAAAACTGCGATGGAAGCGCATTCATTTTAATGGAGACTTAAGTGGGATCGGAAACATAAACTTTCCAGCTCACCAAAAAACATTCGCTTCGTTGCCATCAAGGTTGAGTGATTTTGAAATAAACCTTGGCTTCTGGATCGTATCTTCTATAATTTCGATACAGCCCGACGACGTTAGCATTGATGTAGCTGATTGGTGTATTCCTTCTTATATGAAGCTAGCTGATCCCAGTTTCAACAGGCCACAGCGCATCGATATGCTCATTGGAGCTGATATGTTTTTCGAACTTTTGGCGGACGGCCAAATAAAATTGGGAGAAGAGCGGCCGCTTTTAAGAAACACGATGTTTGATTGGATTGTTGATGGAAAGTTCAACTCACATGCTGCCTCTTACCGAGTGTGCAATTTGGTTTCACATGATCGCGGATACAATCACCAAGATTCATCGACGAATAACTCACTCAACGCGATGTTACAACGTTTGATGTCAACAGAGGAGGTCCATACCGCGACTCCAAACTGTATTGAAGAGCAAATGGTTTGTGAAAACGCGTTTTGCAACACAATTCAGCAAAGGGCAGAAAGCAGACTTGTGGTACAACTGTCTTTCAAAGAAGATCCAAAGGTTCTAGGTGACTCAAGGAGAATTGCTGAGAAGAGATTGCTGTCTTTGGAAAGACGCTTAGAAAAGGTGCCGGAAATCAAAGAACAATGTGTTTCGTTTGAGCGCGAGTATGAAGCGCTGGGACATACGGAAGTTGTTCCACCTGAAGAAATCTCTTCAATTCAATATACTATATACGCCATCAATTCGTTTTGCATCCAGAGAGTTCTTCTACTAAATTGAGAGTTGTGTTCGATGCGTCCTGCCGAACATCGGCAAATGTATCCCTCAACGATATCCTGATGGTAAGTCCAACAGTACAGCTGGATCTATATGCAATATCACTTCTCTTTCGTTCCCATAAAATCGCTTTAACTGCAGAAATACCAAAGATGTAAATTTTTGTTCGGCCTACTGAAGCGAACTTTAACCCTAGAACGGTAAACATCGCCTGTGAGGCGCAACAATATTTTTTTTTTGCAATATTTCCCAATCGGTTACTCGTATTAAAGCATGCGCTCGTGCCAACTCAATTGAGTGTTGTACGTGCTTGGGCGCAAACGTGCTTTGTTTTTCTCCATTGCATTGCCGACATATACACACATGTGTCGCCTGTGAATCGAAGTTTACCAAAAGAGGTAATTTTTTTGAACATATTTGTTTGTGCATTTTTTTGGTTTTTTTGTTAAAAAATAGTGTTTGCATAAACTTTTTATAGTTTTTTGAGATGACTACTTCTGAAGCGCTTCTACAAAAATGGCTGGAGGAGATATCACTAGATGGAAGTGAACTTGAAGACGATTTGGGATTCATAATACTGAGACTGACGATGATACAGATGAGCCAGGTATAAAAAAGGGCAAAAGATCAATATGCGATTTCTGTTCGCCGAAATTGAGGCGTATGAGAGTTTATTTCTGCGCAAAATGTAAAAAAACTGACTGTTTACAACATAGGTCACCCAACTGTTGGCAATGTGACGTAAAAAAGTAGATACAAAATCCACAAAATTTAATTTGCTCTGCACAAGTTTTTGAAGTAATACGCCTTATATTATTTCTTTAAATTGTTAATTCGATTTAAGATCTGTAAGGAACAGACATTTTTTTTCATTTCGAACTGATTTTTATTTTTATTTTCAATTGTTTGTAAAAGATCTCTTCATACAATAGATTGAAATATGTGATCTCCAAATATTAATATAACATTTCTAAGATATTTAATATGGAATTGTTTTTTTTGTCAATTCTTGTAACCAAATATGTAATAAATACGTTTTTCTTTCATTTTAAATATTTTGTTGTTTCTTAACGGTGAAATGTGCGTTTCTTATAAAAGTCGCCTCACAGGCGAAGTTTACCAATGAACAGTTAAAAAATATGTTTACCATTCTAGGGTTAAAGGAATTTTGTGGCGAGAAAATACGAACGCGGAGATTCGAGTATTTCGATTAACTACGGTAACGTATTGGACATCGTCAGCCCCCTACCATGCCACTCGCTGTTTGTTGTACCTAGCGGAAAACCATGAATTACAATTCCCACCCGGATTTGCAGTTATCAAAAGAGATTTTTATATCGACGATCTCATCTCAGGAGCGGATACATTGGACGAGGCCAATAACATTCGGTTTCAAATGGAATGAATATTCAAGAGCACCGGACTTTAGCTAAAGAAATGGTATTCCAACGAGGCAAAACTAATAAGACACAATTCCAGCATCAGATCGAGACACCGCTGCGGATAAATGACAATGATGTCATTAAAGCTCTAAGCATCGTATGGGAGCCTTTAGAGGATGTGTTTCAATTTTTAAATCCATTAGAAAGTGTGCAGAGTGTCAGTTTTATCAGAGTTTGCCCGATTATTCGATCCCTTGGGTTTAGAAATAACAGAACTTTTAAATGACAATGTAATCAGGAGATTGAGACGTATAAAACCTCTTGATCTGTAAGATTAGGCTAGGGCTAAGAAATTAGATAATGATTTCAAACAAAACAAATTTAAAAATCCGACAAACGGCGGATTTATCTCTTTAAATTCATTGAATAATTCAAAAATTAATTGCTGATTAGTCGTACGACTAGGTGCAATCTAATTCGGGATGGCGAATGTCAGTCCCCCGGGAGTTTTTTTAGATGAGTTAAAGTCCATCACTATTGCAGGAGCATCCCTCGCGTACTAGCTCTACAATGTCTTTCGATGATTTTTTACTTCCAGCGAATTCCCAACACAAAAAAAAAAAAAAAAAAAAAATCGATCCCTTGGGTTTAGTGAATGAATCCAGTCGTTGAATTGGGAAAATACGGCTATGGATTGCAAAGGTTGGTTGGGATGAAAATATTGCCGACGAGCTTAAAGAAGAGTGGATTAGGTATTTCGGTCAACTGTGGGAACTTACAAAGGTGCGTATTCCAAGACACATATTTTCCACCGATGCTTTTAGTTGCATGGATTTTCGGACGCCTCTTTGAGAGCATTTGGTTGCTGTATTTACGTTCGTATTGTTGATATGCTGGGAAATTTATCAGTTCGTCTGTTAATGGAAAATCAAAGGTAGCACCTGTACGCACTCAAACATTACCAACGTTGGAACTGTGCGCTTCACTGCTTCTTTCAAGGTTGCTTGACCGAGAATTGGATGCCTTTGGGAACAAGTTTGATAAAATCGTTTTATGGACGGACTCAGAAGTTGTGCTGGATTGGCTTGCTGACCATCCTTCGTTTTTGAATAAATTCGTCGCTAATAGGGTATCCATTATCCATGAATTAACGGTTGGTGCGTCATGGAGGCAAGTCGATGGCAAATCGAACCCTGCTGACATCATAATCTAGAGGAGCAATGGTTTCGGATATTGTTCAATCCATTTGATTCCACGGTCCTCCCGGTCATTGACCTGCTACAACAAAGGGGTTCTCAAGTCGTTTTTTAAAACGACTTGGTGGAAGCCTAGAACATTCGGAATTGCCGTATCCGTCCATCCGTTTTTCGCGCATATCTTAATAATTTGCATAGCAAGAATTATCATGTAGGCGCTCAGACGTTGGTGTCAATTTCGCGGCAAATGTTCTGGATTATCGATGCACGGAGCACGGCGACTGGTGTACTTCATAACTGTCTTCAATGTTTTCGAATTCGCCCAAGGTTGCGTGAGCAGATCATGGGAGATCTTCCAGCCTCGGATTTTTGGCTGCTCATCATAGCATGTGTCGTCATCTTTACTGTGACAACGATACAAATTTTGTGGGAGCTAGAAATGAGTTTTACGATGAACATACTCAATCATCGATACAGAGAATCTACGCAGTAGACAACATCGAGTTTCATCATAATATACCACCTCGTTCATACTCGTGTCGTCGGCACCAAAACTAAGAACGGGATTATATCCCGAGCAGTCCATAAGGTGGCCCCCTTGCCATTCTTAGAGAATCTTACGATCTTTCAGAGCTGGCGGCATGTTCAATCTACATCGTGATTTGAATAATATGTTATTGTAATTTGCCTTAAATTTTTAGTACTTCATTATCGCATTCCTCTTTTTTACCTGTTTAATGAATTAATCTAATACAGTCCACTGAATCTACGTACAAGGAAAGTTAGTCTTGTCCGACAATTTGAACCGTCGAAATAAAGCACTTTAATCAAATTAATAAAGTTGTCGCTTTTTTTTTATTTTCGGATTCGGCGAAACGAGGTTCACCGGTTCAGCTAGTAAGTTTATAGATATGAATAAAACGTGTCAGACAAAGCAATTGCAAGGAAAATTTCAAGTCAGGTATTATTTTTTAATTCAAAGCATTTGCAAAATGCTTTTGTGCACACATTTAACATTATTTAAATACTTGGTATGTTCTCCATACCGTCCACTATGTCTGATAGACACAATAGGAAAGATGCTGGAGCGCATAATACATATAATAGACTGCCCACCGTGGCAGAAGATTATTCGATTATTACTAAATTAAGGGGAGTACAACTCATTATTGCAGGCAGCACTCTCCCGGATGTTGGCGAACACAGGAGGTCAAGGGTATGCAAGAATAATTCTCCTATCCAGAGTGTTCAGTTAAGTATTTTTATATGCCGCACAAGTTTGGGAAGAGGCACTAGCAATAAAAGAGACAAGGAAGCTAACATCATCATATAAACTTTGCGCACTAAGAACGATTTGCGGCTTCCGAACTATCTCGGCCGGAGCAGCTTTCGTTATACTCGGAATGATTCCTATCGACAACCTTGCGGACGAAATGCAACGAACCTACACTAGAAAAGTCTTAAGTCAGCAGGGGGCTGGTGACATAAAAATAATAAGGAATGAAGAGAGGTCAGCTTTAATAGCAATGTGACAACCTTGGTGGGACAATACTACAAAAACAGATGGATCTTTAAGTTGATCCCTATAATCGGGTTTGCGCTTCGTGCATGTTAGTAAGACGGGCTACCGCATCTTTAAAAGATAAACATATCAATTGGCGAAAAAGATAACTGAATACTATTCTCGACAATTAAAATTTCAAAAAACAAAACATCACCAACTCTATTTGAAGAACATAGTTCTCGTTTCCAGGAGGTGCAATTTTAGGTCATGTCTACTGCAGTTGGGTGGTTGGGTGTGGTATGAATAGGGATGGACTTTGAATGGTAACAACTTGGCGATGTCCAGTTATCGCAACTATTTCATACACATCAATTGTGCTTATTTTACCTCCGCTTGGTAACCACCGGGTACTGGTCTCGCCCACTTGGGATTGACTTGCTACACTTATAAGCGCGAGTTTTGAAGACGAAGAAAATTGCAACACTATAATGCTCTGTCTGAATTGACTGTCTTCTCGAGTCTCAGAAGCTTAACGGCTATCCAGGAAGTGCGATGGGATAGAGAAGACAAGAAGGAGGAAAAACTGCGACATTTACTACGGCGAGTGCCGCAGGGAACAAAGTCAGCGGTTATTTGGACGTGGATTTGCGATTAGATGAACATAAAATAACGCTGATTTGTACTCACGCCCCCACAGAGGAGAAGGATGATACAGCCAAGGGAGTATTCTACGATCTTCTTAAGATGACATATGATAAGTGCCCTTAGTACGACGGCAAGATCGGAAATGAAAGTATCTTGGGCTCTACAGTCGGAACAACAAACCGTCAACCAAATTGATCACATTGCGATCGACGTCAGACAGGCGTCCAGTATTTTGGATGTCCCAAAGTTCCGAGTGGCTAACATTGACTCGGAACACTACTTGGTAATGGCCGGATATCCACAACGCCGCAACACCGAGCAGATACTGTGCGGAGATTTGACATCCCGGGATGGAAATTTCGATTGTTTTAATGTTAAATTTAACCAATGAATGGAAAGGGCTTTGAAAAATTTCGAAGACTACACATATTCAAGTCGGAACGAATAACAACACAAAAAAGAGCAAGAGCGTTTTTATGTTCGATTAGGCACACAAAATCTGAAATCTGAGAGCAATTCTGAAGAAGACCCAATCGAATACCTCACAAGTATCCATTGGATAAGTTTAAATGGAAGGAAAGCGATTAAGAGAACACGGTTTAATGAATAGAAAATCAGAGAATGGAGTAATGCAGGTGACCGAGAGCACAAACACTAGTATGGCTGAGAATATGTGAACTCTAGACTAGACTGTGGAGTGTGGAGTGTGGTACCTGGATGGAGTGTGGTCTTGGTGTGTGAATGAGAATGAGTCGAGTTGAGTATTCATTGAACATTCCAATTGGAATCCATTAAGAGAACACAATAACGAATGTAAAATGGTTAAAAAGAGCGTACTTTATAAAGTGATTGACAGTTTTTTGTAAATATCTTTTAAAATATAAGCTTTACCGCAAAACAGTCTTCGGCACATATTAGCTATATATTATTAGCATAATCCACAAAAAAGGTATTTATCAATTTTTTTGTAATTCAAGAAATAAACAGCTTTTTTACGAATGAACATTTTGGTTCACCAAATTACTAATTACTTTAAAACCAATCGATGTACCACTACCATTGCTGTTTTTCGTCGGACAGACGGACAAAAGCGAAACTAATAAGGTTCCGTTTTTTTCAAACAAAAAAAGGATAAACATAAACCTATTCAAAAAATAAAACAAGAAAAACCTCAAGAAAAAAATGAACGAAAACATCACACACTTAAATTCAATTCAAATTTATGAAACAAATATAAACTCAACAAAAAGTAAAACACATTTACGTACATTTACATTTCTTGCCAACTAGAACAAAGAAGAGAAAACCCAAAATAGATGTGTCTAAACAAATAATCTGATTGATCAAAAACAAAATTAGAGAAGCCAAGAATGTGAAGAACTGGAACGATATGACAGAAAACACCATAGTTGTAGGAAGTAAAATAAATCTCCGGCATAAAGCGCAAAACCGAGCCTGAAAAACAATCATGGGAAACTCTTGTTAAGACACAGGAAACCTAGAACACTGAAAGGATTGTATTGTAGGCTTTTCTGGGACGAGAGTTATTCTTTCATTGTTAAGGTCCTAAAATCTACTCGAAGAAGTAAAATGTATAGATATTGGTTGGTTATAGGTGAAGAATTGGAGGAGATAGGAATTCGGAGAGGAGTCAGATAAGGTTATATCGTATCGCCTCTCCTGTTTAACATGTATTCAGAAGAAATCTTCAAAAACCTACCAATAGATCCAAGTAGAGGAATACAAATAAACGGATTTCCGGTCAACCACATGAGGTCCATACTACGAACCTATAATAGCAAACAACATTAATGAGCTTAACATCACAATGAATAATGTACGGAAAGTAACAAATACGGGCTAAAAATTAATACAGAACGAAATTCATACGCAAGGACATTTTCCAAAATTCCTTTACCAATAAACAGAAATAGTTGCAAGAATATCGCTAACTGTGAGGTTACAAAATATTTTTCTCGGGCAAAAGTTAAATAAATCTTCACTTATTTAATCTTAATAATATTTCAACAATTCTTAGGATTAACGCAGATTATAATATTCTTCTTTACAAAATAAACACACCCGCACATGCCAGATACCAGAACATGAAGGGAAGAAAAACCTGAGATACCAGTAGCACTTTCTATCAAATATTTCTGTTGAAAACGGTTTACCAGTTTTAATTCGTCAATGGTACGAGCACCCAACAATAAATTAGTATTGGATATGCCACCACTCATCCCGTCAATAATAAAGTCAATGACCTCTGTTTCTCCAATATCCGAACGTTTGGAAATCGCCTGCATGTTTAGGATGTAGCAATGTAAAGACTCTTCCTGTTTTTTCCATTTCACCAGGCTCAGCATTCTATAAACGTCCTGGCGAGACACGGCTATGTCGAACTCCTTGAGGAGTGCCAGCTTCAAGTCGCTATAATTGAGAGCAGGAACACTTTAGCAGTTCCAGTAAGTGAACGGCGCAAACTTAACAGTTTGAATCTACAATCGGCATTTACCGTCTGCATAATTTCTTCGAAGTCGCGGAAGAAGTGCTGCACAGAATGACCTACATCGTCACCATTAAACTTCGGAATGGCGTGCTCGATTTCGCTTAATTCCGATCGTCGTTCGGCAGGAGGGGCGGTCCCGCTTACGGGACTCTAACACTTCGAGGTGCTTACGTAGTTCACTCAATTCCTTATCCAGGGCAGCACCTTCGAGTTTCTCGGCATGGTCTGCATCATCGGCATCGCCAACATCATCGGCATCGTCAACTTCAGCCTTTCCGTCCTCGCTTGTTACAGTCACATTGCTGCTCCTGTTGACTTCTGTGTGGTACAATCTTTTCAACTGCGCTGTGGTAGCAGTCTCGGGGAATTCCACGCCATCTTCTTTAAGCGCTTCCATCAGTTGCTGTCTCGTCAACACACGCTGCATTTTTTTTTATACGCACAAGTTATTACTTTGAAATAATATTCTTTTCTTCAGGCCAGTGATGTTCTGACCACACACCTGCGATTGGGCACTCTCAGAGCACTTTTTTTGCTTGGGTCACCTTTTTTGTTCGATTGGTACGAAAACAAAAATTTCGATTTCAGGAATCAAGGGGCCAGTAGCGATTATCCCCCACATCCGAGCTAAGACAGGTGCAAGGTCCCCGCTTACGGCAGGATTGGCATCACCTATATTGACTGCAAATACCAGGCATCCAATGACTTTGCCAAGACCGTGCTAAACGGCGCACAGCTATGGGACGGAGCAATGCTGAAAACTGTATCCATAGAGGAAGTCCCTATAAAGGCAAAGGGTAGAATATCCATTCCAGAGATATGTGTAAAACGTGAGGAGATCCTTAGCGTTATACAGGCACAAAATCCCCAAATTCCGATGAGGGATTGGGAAATTGTGTCCGAGGAGGAGCCGAAGAATGACGCAAGAGGGTACATCATCATATTTGATGAAGCACCTGCAACATTGAAGAAGCTCAAGCTCTTAAAGCGGACTGCAGATAATGCAAGGCCGCCTGAGACTGTGGAGGAGACGGCTACACCCAGGAATGAGAGTAGTCCAAGTCGACTTGCGTAACAATAAGGTAGCCTCAGGCAACCTGAGGCTGTTCCTTGAGAATAAGCAGCTGGATCCACCCCTAATCCAAGAACCATGGATCAATAAGGATCAGGTGATGGGATTAAGGTCATTGAAATACGACATACTTTATGTCAGAAACAAAGGTATTGCTCAATTTTAGCACAGGTGATGTAACGGTGGTGGAGATCAGAAGCAAGGGTGAGAATTGCAGAGTGGCGTCATTATACATGCCGATGACGACATATCAGTCAACTCGGATCCGTTGAAGGTTCTAGTGACAGCGTCAGAACAAGGTAAGAAAAACTTAGTCCTAGGATATAATGCTAACGCCCATCATATTATTTGGGGTAGCTCCGACATAAATGCTAGAGGTGAGGCTTATATGTAATCGGGGAAATGATCCCACTTTCATTACGGCTTCTAGAAGGGAAGTTTTAGACTAAACCTCCCAAAATAATTCTGTCCAAGTCGCAAATTGGAGAGTATCCAGCAAGGCATCACTGTCGGATCATTGCTGGATACTCTTTGATTGGCAAATGGTCTCTCGGGGTAGGAATCCTAAAAGAGCGAATTGGGAAAAATTCAACGAAGAAGTGCAGAGTTACAGGGACCTCTGCCCCGCAAAAGATCTTACATCTGCTGAAAGAGCAGTCGAATCTTTAAAAGATGTGCCCTCCAGATCTTTTGAAGAATCCTGTCCAGAAAGTGGCACAAGTGGGAAGAAACGCCATCCCTGGGGGAGTCCCAAGATCGCGGAGTAAATACGAAGCCCAAGATCTAGGCGGAATCTCACAACAGAGGGACTTATCGAGTGGTCAACCTACAGAGAGAGCGTTAGAATCGTGAAAAAAAGCGATCCGATTCGCAAAGGAAACCTCTTGGAGAACTGTCTGCGAATCAATTGAATCTAAAACCGAAGCATCTAGGCTGAGGAAAGTCTTTTCAAAGGCACCCTAGCCGATATCTTCGCTAAGAAGGAGCGACGGCAGCTGGACTGAATCACACAAAGAGACGCTGGAAATACAAACGGAAACTCACATCCCAGGATGCACTGATGTGTCTGAAGGTTACGATGTAGTAGCACCAGGCAATAGGGAGGGATTGGAGCAAGAAACAATCGCCGAAATAATAGACGAGAAGAAAAAAGCCTGCTACAGAAGTCAGAGGAAGCTATTATTCCATGGCTAAAATGCATTTACACGCGTTGCCTGAGGCTATGCTATGTTCCTAGGGCATGGCGTGAGGTACGAGTGATATTCATGCCAAGGCAGGGAAGACTAGTCACACCACAGCCAAGGACTACAGACCAATCAGTCTGTCGTCGTTTGTGCTAAAAACAATGGAATCAAAATCACAACATGCGTACATGAAAAGCAGGGGTGGGATTCTGTAAGATGAAAACGTTCGATCGTTTTCGTTCGCACGAACGGTTTGCTATTTGTAACTACAAAAACGAAAGGAATTTTTGTTTGCACGAAAGCCATTTCGTTTATTTTGCTTCATGTAACTCTAAAAACGAATGATATTTTCGTTCCGTGCGAAAAGAAAACACCGACAGCTTATTCACTGACGTTACTCATTTTCTTTGATTGTTAAATTGGTGGCTGTGTTATTTATTTCATACATAATATGGTGGCGAATTATTTTTTAATAGCAAGTGATAGTGATGATAGCGGTGTAAAAGATCAAAATCTAAGAAAAATCCGAACAAATCTTCGGGATAGGTAGGATTGGAATAATCCTCTCACGCTGCCCGATGAAAGGATGTTTTATTGAAGTGTATTGAATTGTTAGTTTACATGGTCTTAATCGTTTATTTAGATTTCTTCAACGTTTTCGGTTGAATAAAAGCGCTTTTAGGTATGTGCTGGACAACATTTGTCTTCGTGCAGTCGAAAATACTACACGTAACTCTTAACGTAATGGAAAACGTTTTGTGTCCTCAATGGATAAAATGGGCATCAGAACTGGAAGAAAATGTAACAAGGAGTTACTTTTTCCAAAAATGTGAAATAACCGGTGGTAAGTGACCGCTTAGCTAGAAAAGGATATATTTTTCTGTGTTTATGTTGTTAATTTAATTAAAGAGGATGTGTTTCAGTAATTCTTTATTGTAAAGGGTTTTTCAAAAGGGACGCTACAAAAGTAGAGCAACAGGGACAGCAAACGACGCCGAATTTCTCGCCGCTCTTTTGATATTTCTCTTCAGTAAGGTGTGCCATATTGTTTTGCCCTCATTCACCACTAAACCCATTTTTGCCGCTTCTGAACTGATACTTGCAATAGCACCAGTGACAGCTCGCTGTGTTCTGCCAATGATGTCGATGCCGTCAGCGTATGCAAGTAGTTGCACAGACTTCTGGAAAATTGTGCCTCTGGTGTTGGCTTGCGAGTTTCGCACAATCTTCTGAAGAATGATGTTGAAAAAGTCGCATGACAGCGCGTCACCTTGTCTAAATCCTTTTTTGACATCAAAGGTCTCGGTGAGGTTGCTTCAGACGTTTATGGAGCAGCGAGCGTTCTCCATCGTCATTCTGCACAATCGGACAAGTTTGGCAGGGATGTCAAAACTAGACATGGCTCTATATAGCTCGTCTCTATAAATGCTGTCGTATGCGGCCTTAAAATCGATAAAAAGATGGGGAGAATCGATCTGGGCTTCTTGGGTTTTCTCCAGGATCTGCCGTAGTGTGAATATTTGGTCGGTTGTGGACTTACCGGGCCTAAAACCGCACTGGTAGGGACCAACCAGATCGTTGACAAAAGGTTTCAGGCGTTCACACAGTATGGCAGACAGAATCTTGTATGAGATGTTAAGAAGACTGATACCTCTATAGTTGGCGCAGTTTAGAGGGTCTCCTTTCTTGTGGATCGGGCAAACGATGCTGAGGTTCCATTCATCGGGCATACTTTCCTCCGACCAAATCTTGAAGACGAGTTCGGACAGAACGTCACGAAAGACAGCTATAATTTTGAGGTAATTAGGGACTTTGTCTACCTCGGCTCCGCTATAAATTCTGACAACGACATCACATCAGAAACCAAACGAAGAGCTACACTTGCCAACCGCTGTTTCTTTGGCCTAAGAAGGCAATTGAGAAGTAAGGCCTTGTCAAGAACCACTAAGGAGACTCTATATAAGACCCTCATCATCCCAGTCCTACTCTATAGCGCAGAAGCATGAACATTATCAAAGGCGGATGAAGATCTCCTTGGTCGTTTTGAACACAAAATTCTTCGAGTGATTTTCGGTCCCGTTTGCGTTGACGGGCTTTGGAGGAGGAGATTTAACAGCGAACTCTACTAGCTTTACAGCGACATCGAAATGGCCAGAAAAGTGCGCATTAGTCGACTAAGATGGCTAGGACATGTAGAGCGAATGGACACCAACGCTCCGGCCCGAAGAGTCTTCGACTCCAACCCGGAGGGACAACGCAGTAGAGGAAGACCTCGCCTTAGGTGGCGCGCGCAAGTGGAAGGGGACCTCAACCAACTTGAAGTGCGCAACTGGAGGCAGTTAGCCAAAGATCGCGCTAACTGGAGAGGCGTATTGGTTGAGGCCCAGGTCCACCCTGGACTGTAGCGCCAACTAAGAAGTAAGTAAGTAAGGTTTGCCAATTCGTGATGGAAAGATATACGAGCCAACAACGAGTCGAAATTATTAAAATTTACTACCGAAATTCGGAGTCAGTGGCCTCAACGTTAAGAGCGCTACGTCCAATTTATGGTCGTCATCATTTCTGGCTGAATGGCTTCGTCAATAAACAAAATATGCAGTATTGGTCAGGCTGAAATACACACACGTACTCCATGAGTCATCATTGCATCCCGAAAAAATTACGGTTTGGTATGGTTTATGGGCCGGCGGCGTCATTGGGCCGTACTTCTTCCGTGATGATCAAGACCGGCACGTTACTGTGAATGGGAATCGCTACCGTTCAATGATAACCGAATATTTTTGGCCCCAATTGGATGATATGGACTTGGAGGATATGTGGTTCCAACAGGACGGCGCCACAAGCCACACAGCGAATGTCACAATCAATTTATTGGAAACCAAGTTTGGAGAACGTGTTATCTCACGAAATGGTCCAGTCGCTTGGCCGTCTCGGTCGTGCGATTTGACGCCGTAAGACTATTTCCTGTGGGGCTACGTCAAGTCTATGGTCTATGCCAACAAGCCAGCGACGATTGATGAATTTCGTACGAATATCGAACGTGAAATTGCAGCAGTATCGGCCGATTTATGATTGAAAACCGTCGAAAATTGGGTTCTGCGTCTGGAATTCTGCAAGCGTGCCCGTGTTGGCCATGCAAAAGAAATCGAGTTCCATACATAATGGCATCGAACGTACTTTAACAGGAATAAAGAATTTCATTGATATCCAAAACCGTTTTTGTTTTATTTAAAAAAACTTTTGTAGCGCTCTTATTGAAATACCCTTTAGGTACTTACTTTGGCCGCGTTCCACTGCTAGATGAACAGCGGCATGAGAAATTCCATATAAAAAAAATTGATGTCTAGCACTTTTTGTGAAATATCCCTTTCAGGTAAATTCCTCAATCTAGCGCAAAACTACCCGCTGCATTGAGAGAAAAACAAAAAAAAAAAAAAACAATTTTTCAAAGGAAATCTTTCAAACGTTTACAAAATAACAAAAAAACGAAACCGAGCAAATGTAATTGTGATAAAATTGGTAATAACGTAATTAAAATAAGAATTCAGACATTGTTTTCAACATATTGTATCATTTCTTTGATTGTAGTGTGGAAATATTTATGCGAAAAAGAGTGTCAAATTTCATTTTGCCGCTGGCGCTATCGTTCTAGCGCGGGCGTTCCTTCATCTGGGATATTTTGCGCTGGACGTCTAGCGGGCAGTGGAACCCTGCCATTATTATTTACAATGTTGACCTTATTTATTTAAACCAAAATATGAACAAATAAAATATTTTGAAGGTGTCAGCTATTGGCTGTCATATGCTCATTATGATGCATTCAGCTTCTCAAACTTTAATTTCTTCGTCGAAAATTTCTGACAATAGCGAACTACCTTACAATACCAAATTGCCAGTTCACACGAATACCAGGTTTTGTCCCAAAATCTTACAATTTCATTTGCAGATGGTTTGCCTATAAATAAATTGTCTGACAACGTTGACAACACGGTTAGCAGATGGTTGTTTACAAGATATTTGCAGATCCGTTTGCAGGCATTGTCATTTTTTTTTTTTATGGTGAAGTTTTGATTGAGAAGCGCGCAATCATAGAAAAAAATATTAAATCTGCTCCGCATTCCTGCGTTAACGATCTAGTCCATCATTCCAGATGTTCTGGATGCAATCTACAAAGTGCTCGTGGATTAATTATTTCATTACCTAATTCAATGTACACAAAGCATAGTTTTAGTTCTAGACGCCGAGAACACCAGATGCCTGGGATTCTTACCAAATTTACGAACTTTGGCAATTTCCAAACTGTAATGGAGGAAGGATCATAAATATTTCTTTATCCTTTTGCAAGGGTCATAAAAGGAAGCATACAAATGACAAAACGAAAAGTAATTAAGAAGAATCATAAACATTTCCAGATACTTTTATAAGGATCCGAAACTGGAAAATATAAAATATACCTAAAAAAAGTGATTATAAAGGGTTATTAATATTTCTAGATCCCAAGGTATATAGAATATATGTTCTATATACTTTGCTAGATCCTTTTAGAAGTATCATTAAAAAAGAAAAGGGTTATAATCTTTCCTAGATCCTTTTCGTTGTTATATCGACGTCTTCGTCCACGTACATATTTGAGATTATTTTAATTCACACATTTTGCACCAATGTACAGAAAAATTCAAAAAAAAATACCACCGAAACATCGTTTTGTTCGTTCAAATTATGGAAAATAATGAAAAATTTGCAGATGACGCAACCACAGCACATCTGCCAATAGCAAATGAGTCTGCAAATGTCCTAAGCGTCTGGCAATAGACTGACAATGATAAAATAGGGTGTTTAGACGATTGGCAGATGATACCTGACAATTCCAATGTCAGATGGCGGTCTGGCGATTATCAGACAATGACTTTTCTGCAAATATTGGTAGATAAAATTGCCAGTTTACACGGTTGGCAGACATTTGGGACAATTTTTTCATATGTGGACCTGACAATATTGTCAGATCTGGCAATCTTCTGAACAGAGCTTAAGGAAAAAACGGGAACTACTCTTTAAGTCATTACAATCAATGAAAGAAAACTCTAATATCAAGGACACATAATGAGGATTGTGGAACAGCAAATATCAACTCCTACGATTAATGGTGCAGGAAAGATCGAAGGAAGAAGAACAGAGGCTGACATGTCTCAAAAATTTGAGTAATGACTTAATATTCCTACTATAGAAGACAAATAAACAAACACTAGCATCGATGATTTCCAACCTCCAGAACTGAGTGGAACCATAAGAAGAAGAAAGCAGAATGAGTAAGATTGTGGATAACTCGAAAATGGATCATCCAATTTGAGCTGACTTTTTTTGTTCCTTTCGTCTTCGCCCAAGGAAACTCATTACGGCGAGAAAACTGGAAAATTTTAAAGGAAAATTGAAAAATTCATTACAAAACATTTTCCATATTTCATTTTGATCGTAATACAGTGAGATTGTAATTGTCAGTTCAGCGTGATTTTCATGATTTCTGAGATTTTCTTAACGGAAACCATTTGTGATAATTCCAAATTAATGTGGTGAGTTTATCGAAAGCGTTTTCAATGTTGTCAGTTCATTTGCGAATTCGACAATATTGTTTCGAGGATTATAACTCGAATTCTTCGACACTGTACTTTCCCTGTTCGGGAGACATTACGCAGCCGATCAAAAGATCAAAAGACACATTGGCAAACGCCGAAGATTGTCGATCTGTTGTTGAAGAACGTGCATTTTATCCGACTTTAAAGGTTACTTCGTCTCAAATAAGTCTAGGTATAATTGGCTTATTGTTGACCAACGATACTCACCTATATATACAGATTCAGATACCAACTATACAGATTCTAGTGAAAATTGAGTATCAAACGAGATCATTGTTGTTTATCAGAGCTGATAAACGTCCCACTGGAAGCCATGAACGTCAACATAAATGCTGACGTTTTCGTTGGTGAAAATGTTAATCCCGTAACATGGTTGTGAGGTGTTTATTAGACGCATCGATAATACGAGTAAGACGCATTGCAATATTCACTCATGTTTTACAATAGAGAGGATGGACATTTTGAAATCAGTATGATTGATATTGCGTGGTGTTGTAGATTTTATTTGAATCCACACCACTCTATAACTTTATATGTATAACAATTAATAAGTCAAAAGAGACAAAAATTTCAAGTAGTTGGGATCTTATAAAGGCTAATTTCACCATTCTTCCACTTTGCCCTTTCAGACTCTTTGCTCAGTGCGTTGGTATATAAATCGCATTACAAACAAATTCCAATAAATAAATAAATTACAATTAGAGTAATTTCGACCACAGGCGATACTATTTAATATAATAATCCGATCCATTCGTTTATTTAACGTTTATTTTATGAGAAGATTTTACTGATAACACGCCAAAAATGATATGCTTTTAAAATAATAATTCAGAATATAGAACATTTAAACTGTACTACTTCGAATATAAATATGCAACTCACCATTCAATTACAGGCCCTCTTAAGGTTTTCTTTGTCCTGAATCCAGAATGAAATAGAAAATGAGAAGCCAACTGCACTCCTAGCAATGAAAGTTCCTCTGCGGCCAGCGTCTAAAATTAATGATTGTTATTTGAATATAGTTCTTTTTCACTTTTTGAAGAAATAAATTAATGTTTGAACCAAAAAGTAAGTTAGGTTTTTTGTAAAATAATATCGAGCGACGTCTGTTAGAACTTCACGTTCCGCAGCATAAGGGATCTTGATCATCATACGATGGAAACAGAGCTAAGGACGTTTCTGCATTTATATATTTCTGCTTTTAGTTTGAATAGATGCCACAATAAGATACATCTTAAATGTTTCCATATGTTTATTATTAAAAGTAGACTAAACTGAAATCGGTTTTGCCTCTCCAGCTTGTACGATTATATCAAGGGTGATTTTTTAGCTGGTTTGGTTTTGGCAACACTGGTTTTGACAGCTGACGTGTGTTTAGTACCTTGTGTCACTGTCAAACAGCTTCAGTTTGGTTTGCAATTTAACCATGGATCGTCTTACAAATGAACAACGCTTGCAAATTATTGAATTTTACTATCAAAATTCGTGCTCGGCTCGAAATGTTCATCGCGCGCTGCTTCCATTTTATGATCGGCATTCTCGACCTTCTGAGCAGTCTATTCGGAAGATTGTGACCAAATTTCGCACCAAATTTACTTTGTTGGACATTAAACCACCAACACGTTTACGTACTGTGCGTAGTGAAGAAAATATTGCGGCCGTATCAGCTAGTGTGACGGAAGACCGCGAAATGTCGATTCGGCGCCGTTTCGAGCAGCTAGGCCTTTGTTACAGCACTACGTGGAAAATTTTGCTGAAGGATTTGGGCGTAAAGCCTTTTAAGATACAGCTGGTGCAAGAACTAAAGCCAGCCGACCTACCACAACGCCGAATTTTTGGTGAATGGGCTCTTGGAAAGCTGGCCGAGGATCCGCTTTTTTATCGAAAAATTGTGTTCAGCGATGAGGCTCATTTTTGGTTGAATGGGTACGTAAATAAGCAAAATTGCCGCATTTGGAGTGAAGATCAGCCAGAAGCATTGCAACAGCTACCAATGCATCCCGAAAAAGCCACTGTTTGGTGCGGTTTATGGGCCGGCGGCATTGTTGGGCCATATTTCTTCAAAGATGATGCGAATCGCAGCGTTACTGTCAATGGTGAACGCTACCGAGCGATGATAACAAACTTTTTTTTGCCCGAAATGGAAGTTCTTGACTTGCATGATATGTGGTTTCAACAAGACGGTGCCACATGCCACACAGCACGCGAAACAATGGCGCAATTGCGAGGCGAGTTTGGTGAACAGTTAATTTCACGTTTCGGGCCGGTCAATTGGCCGCCTAGATCGTGCGATTTGACACCATTAGATTATTTTTTGTGGGGGTATGCCAAGGCTAATGTGTATAGGGACAAGCCCGCTTCGATTGACGCACTGGAAGCCAACATCCATGCATTCATTCGTGAGATACCGGCCGATACCTGAGACGCAGCCGCGGTCAACATTTGCATGAAATTATCTTTAAACATTAAATTGCAAGGTTCAAACTATCGATTCAAATAAATATTTCATTCATTTTTTCGAATTTTTTGTGTTTTTTTTTAAAAAAAGTTCTAAACCTCTTAAAAAATCACCCGTTACAAAGAGAATAGATTTACGTTTTGCTCTATAAGTCATAGTGATTGACAATGAGAAAGTTCCTACCTTACATGATGTGTTACAAGCAGTTGCCACTGTTGGGCCTAAAAGAATTCCATGCAATGCTATAAGCCTGTATACTTGTATAAGCATACTGCATACATATTAAGGGAATTCTGTTGATGATTTTGAAGGGACGAATCCCATAAATTCGATAATTAATACCTGTTCTTAAAACCTTTTCTGGTATTATTTCCTATTTAAGGAAGTTCCTTTCGTAAACGAAAACTTACACTCTCGTGAACAATACTTTTTGACCATTGCCTATCTATGAAAGCAGTTCTTTGATCAATAATAGACAATCACATATATCAGACAGTTCCAACAAACATTTTTTTGTGGATTTTAAAAGTTCACAGCATTTAGAAAAAGCAATATTTTATTCTCTTTTAGAAGCTTGGATTAAATGTAGACATGAGGGTCTATATTTGTTCAACCCGATGGGGCTAGTACGGTTTTGAAGACAATTAATCTGAGTCAACAGTTTTCGAGAGCCAGTAAATAAATGCGGTGCTCTATTGTATGACAATTTCGACTTTGATATTAATCAAAGCGGATACACTCAGAAAATCTGACGGACGAACTCGAAGAAGCTGGTATACAGAATCGGCAGTTGTAACAGATAAGGTGAAGCTTTAGAATATGGTGTAGCATCTTTTGATGGCTTTAAATCAGGTCAGGTACCGATGGGGTGCACCCAGTCTTGTTGCAACAGGGTACAAACCACCTACTACCAACTCTGAAGATTATCTTTATTGCTTGTTTGTCACTGGAATAATATACCTATACCTTGGCGTATTATTCGTGTTTCTTTTATACAGAAAATTGGGAAAGACGATTACTCTTTCGCTTAGAGTCTTAGACCTATAAGGCTATGTTCCTTCTTGCTGAAAAGATTGGAGAGACTGGTCGAGATTCAGGTGCGCAGGTCTGCACTGAGGATGTATCCCATATCTGAGATGCACCATGCGTACCAGCGTGGAAAATCCTGTGAGACTATGCTTCAAAATCTAGTTGCTAGAATTGAATGCGCGCTTGGTAATAAATAATGCGCTATGGGCATTTTGGATCAGGAACTGTGAGCTCCATGTTTTGGCAGGGGTAAACGGAGGCTGTCCGTAAGGATTTAGATTTTTTTTTTTTTTTAGATTTAGATTTTAGATTTATTCATTCCATTGGAAGTTAATAGATAAAATATTTATTACAATTTACTTAACTATGTAATAATTAAATAAAAAGAAAAAAGAAAAACTGTTTCAAATTAGTAAATTATAAGTGTTTTTCATCGTGGAATGAATAGTTAGATACATTCTTTAGTTACTAAAAACTAGTTGCGAATGTATCGAGTTTCAGTTCAACAAGATATAATTCAATTTATAATTAAAAAGAAATTGGTGTAGAGGGGTGATTTGCAATGATTGATGAACGTTTGTAACTATATAATTACTTTAGATAAATTATAAATCTGTTCCAAGTCGTAGTTAAAGAGCCAGTGTTTAACTTTTCTGATAAACGACAAGAAATTCTGAGAACGCCTTATTTCAATGGGTAATTTATTAAAGATACGCGGTGCCACAGAAGAGTAATAACTTAAGAAGAGATGAGTATTGTGCGGGGGAACACAAGCAATACTCCTTACAGAGCTACGAAGACCGTAGTGGTTCGGATCATGATTTAAAGAATACCCGCTTCTTAAGAAAAATATTTTTAGGACTTTATAGAAGTAAAGATGCTTTAAAGGCAATATAAAGGAATGCAAAAAAAGTGGAAAACTATGCTCATGGCGTCTTCTGTTCCAGATAATTCTGAGTAAATGCGTTTGTATTACTACCAAAGGTTGTAATTTGTTTTTATATGTACCTCCCCAACACGTCAACCCATACTGCAGTTTAGATTGGACAAGTCCATAATAAACTGTTTCCAATAGTTTTCTAGAGCAATAAAGCCTCAAATGGTATAGTATTTTAGTGGTTTTTAGAAGGTATTTCCTTAGAGAAGTAGTATGAGAGCTCCAGTTTAAACTACTGTCGATTTCAAGACCCAGATACTTGAAGACCTGTACATTTTCAACAAGAAAACAATTCGTTGAACAGCTATTGTTAGCATAATACGTTACTTCAGAACTAGGGTTACAGCAGGTATCAGAACTTATTAATGTGTTGTTGCAGTTCGAACTATGAAAAGTGAAAACTGGAAGTTCTAAGTTCAGAGCAGATATGCTAAAAGACATTATTTTAGTTTTATCGCTAACGACTAACTTATGAAAACTGAACCAATGTCGCAATATTTCTAAGTCGTAATTGATATCGGCTGTCAGATCTAAGAGGGAGTTGTTGGAATAGGAACAGCCTATGTCATCGGCAAACCCAGTAAGTTTCCCTTTCATATTCAAAGTGAAAATAGAATTGATATAAACTAAAAACAATATTGGTCCCAGAACAGAGCCCTGAGGAACACCAATTTTTATATCACAGCTTTCACTAAAAGTTTCTCCTATTCTAACCATTTGTTTTCTAATAGTGAGATAGGATTCAAACCATTTGAGCATAAACCCTCTGAACCCAGCTTTGCTTATTTTATTTAGCAAGATAGTATGATCAACAGTATCAAAGGCTTTGGTAATATCGATAAAGAGAGCAGCAGTTAACTTCTTGCTGTTGACGCTATCGTATATCCTGCTGCAGAAGCTTAGAAGTGCATCCTCCGTAGATCTACCGGCTCTGAATCCATACTGTTTATTGCTAAGAAAAGAAATAGATTCAAGATATAACACAACTCTAGTTTTGATTAATTTTTCAAAAATTTTAGAAAACACTGGAAGCAGAGAGATAGGCCTATAATTATTTAACATTTTTTTATCACCTTTTTTGAAGATTGGTATAACTTCAGCTATTTTTAACGCATCAGGAAATTTACCACAAAAGATACTTTTGTTAAAGATATGAGCCAAAATATCAGCAATATTGAAAGCAATACTCTTGATAAATGCATTAGAATACGAATTGTGAGTGACGGAATTCGAGTTGTCTAATGATATAATAGTTTTATACACTTCAAAGGAAGAAATAAATTCATATGAAAAGCTTCGAACTTCAACTTCTTCTCTGTTAATACACCACGCCTTACATTGGGTAGAACCGGTGTTTATCCCTGCATCATTTATTGTTTTGGCTGCAACATTAGTAAAAAATAAGTTGAAAGTATTGGCTATTTCTGTACAATTTGTAATATCACGATTATTGTGGCATATATAAGAAGGTATCCCTGTAGGAGTGTTTCTGTTAAAAATCTCATTAACAATTCCCCATTCTTTTTTTATGTTGCCTTTTACGCTATGTAATTTGTTCATGTAAAAATTTTCTTTGCATATAGGAACTTCAACAGCAATTTCTTTAGAAATTTTATCGTAAGCATTACGAAATTGACTATTAAATGGATGCTTTTTACATTTTATTCTTAGTTTATTTTTTTCATGTATTTTATTTACCAGATAGTTAGATATCCAAGGCTTGAGTTTGTTGAATTTTTTACATTTCCTTTGCAAAGTCACCGAACATAACTCAACATGTTTGTGAAGTACATTGAAAAACAACTGAAAAGCAACATTAGGATCATTTATTTCCCATATGTTTGCCCAGCTTTCTTGTAATAAGCGAACTTTTAAATATGAGTGGTTAACGGTTCTAGAGGAACAATAAGGATGTTGTTTGTCAATACTTTGTACCTTATTCGAAAGGAATAAACAGATCATTGAGTGGTCAGAGATTCTGAAGTCGGCAGTGCTACTAATCAGAGACAATTTTGAGGTACAATCAAGCCTAGCGAAAATGTGGTCAATGCACGTATTAGAGGGTTGTCTAGTAGGGACATTTATACATGACTCTAGTCCATTTGCACTCATAATTGATAGGTATCTCAAAACAGCTGGAGATTCGCTTAAGATATCCAGATTGATATCACCAACAAAAATAAGATTCCTAACTTTTTCGTCAGATAATAAAGACCGTAGCTCATCAATAAACGCATCTTTACTCATACCGTGAAGTCTATAGCAACCAAAAATTACATTATTTTGGGCATCAACAGTACAACTAACTTTTATCATGTCCGAACATCTAAGGTCAATGTTATCACATCCCGAAACAAATTTACTGAACTTGTTATTAATATAAACAGCAATACCACCTGCAGCATACGAGTTATTACACTTCATATAGCCCTTATACCCGGGTATTTCATAAGTATTTTTTTCATCATCGAAAATCCAAATTTCGGAGAGAAAAATTAAATCAGGCTTGTTTAAAAACGACTCCAAGTGAGATAAAAACAGATCGAAGTTTTTTCTTAAACTACGAATATTCTGATGCAGTATAAAAAAATTATTGATTTGTTGCTCGCAATGAAAAACACTTGCACAAAATTCGTTATCAAATCGGCAAAATGGAGTAATTAGGTCATTATTAGGATCGTCAAAGAGATTGTTGTGAACGAACATGATAAACAGAAAGGAATTTACAATGTTAAATTATATAAATCATCAAATGAACAAATTTGTAGAACTTTACCACCTTCTTCTTTTCTTATCAAAACAATCCCATTACTAACCCATACAAAAGCAATTTTTTTTTCTCGTTGAAGTTCCTTTGCTTTTGGTAGCAATAAACCTATTGGCGATAGTTGTGTTTCCGATATCTTGATGTACATTTTGACATCAAGGCAGTGCTTCCATATGCACTTAAATAAGCAGGTGTTATTCCATTGCACAAGAAACAAGGTTGAAGGGTTGTGACGCGTTTTATGAGAACACAAGCGTTCTCACTTAGCCTCTCACAATCAACTCCTACTCTCACCTCAACGTTGGTGACCGGTGGGTGCCTAGTACCTCGACTGGAGATTGGGTAACCAACCTCTTTGGAAGGTCGTTGGAGGCAGCGGATGAGAGAGGGGGGTGGAGTGTCTCCTCACTAAGACACTTCCTCATGTTCCAGACGGCAGCGGACGAAATCCCTAGATGGTGTCAACGGTGGCGTCTACAATTCCAGTTAGGCCGAATTACTTAGTGAAATCCCTATAAGAGCTGCTTCGACGTACTCGGACCCCAGGTCTATAGGGATCTCCAATAACACGCCAGGTTATTGGAAAAGAGTTGGTGGCGGATGAACCCTTAATGGGTCAACGGCAGCGCTCATATCCCGAAATGGGTTACTGGCCTCGGAATGTCCGGCCCGCTGTCCTAGGGTGAAAACAAGGACCTGGCCCTCCAGGTTGGGGGTTGTGTCGTCGGGGTAACTTCCCGACCATGGAAAAAAAAATTTAGTTATGGGAGAGACACGAGGAGCCTCGGATAACGAATTCCCTCAAACGGCAACCACACCCGGAACGTCAACGGACAACGATATGAGAGTATGCACCTGGAACGTGCGGACGCTCTATACTCCAGGTGCTACTCAAAAACTTGAGTCTGTCCTCGCGCGGTACAAAGCAGACATTACCGCGGTCCAGGAGATACGATGGATAGGATCAGGTATGATGAAAAGAAAAAATTGCGACATTTATTACAGCTGCCATAAAAGATTGCATGTAAAGGGTGATTTTTTAAGAGGTTTAGAACTTTTTTAAAAAAAAAAACACAAAAAATTCGAAAAAATTAATGAAATATTTATTTGAATCGATAGTTTGAACCTTGCAATTTAATGTTTAAAGATAATTTCATGCAAATGTTGACCGCGGCTGCGTCTCAGGTAGCCCATCCGCTGAGTCCAATTTTGGCATACTCTTTCACACATATCGGCCGGTATCTCACGTATCCATTCAACCAAAAATGAGCCTCATCGCTGAACACAATTTTTCGATAAAAAAGCGGATCCTCGGCCAGCTTTCCAAGAGCCCATTCACCAAAAATTCGGCGTTGTGGTAGGTCGGCTGGCTTTAGTTCTTGCACCAGCTGTATCTTAAAAGGCTTTACGCCCAAATCCTTCCGCAAAATTTTCTACGTAGTGCTGTAACAAAGGCCTAACTGCTGGGAACGGCGCCGAATCGACATTTCGCGGTCTTCTGTCACACTAGCTGATACGGCCGCAATATTTTCTTCACTACGCACAGTACGTAAACGTGTTGGTGGTTTAATGTCCAACAAAGTAAACTTGGTGCGAAATTTGGTCACAATCTTCCGAATAGACTGCTCAGAAGGTCGAGAATGCCGATCATAAAATGGAAGCAGCGCGCGATGAACATTTCGAACCGAGCACGAATTTTGATAGTAAAATTCAATAACTTGCAAGCGTTCTTCATTTGTAAGACGATCCATGGTTAAATTGCAAACCAAACTGAAGCTGTTTGACAGTGACACAAGGTACTAAACACACGTCAGCTGTCAAAACCAGTGTTGCCAAAACCAAACCAGCTAAAAAATCACCCTTTATTAGGATGCGGATTCGTCGTGGGAAATCGGCTTAGGTCAAAAGTTACTGACTTTAAGCCGATAAGTGATCGCCTGGCTGTGATCCGCATCAAAGCTACTTTCCAAAACATAAGCCTAATATGTGCACACGCCCTTACCGACGAAGCTGAAGACCCTATCAAGGAGGAGTTCTATGACCTCCTGGATGGAGCCTACGGAGCCTGTCCGGAGTATGACGTCAAAGTTGTGCTCGGGGACTTCAATGCCAAAATCGGTCAGGAAAACATCTTTGGCGGGTTAGTTGGTAAGCACAGAATCCACGAAACGACAACAGACAACGGCTACCGACTAATTGACTTTGCAGCAGCTCGTAATACGGTGATAAGTAGCACTAGGTTTCCAAGGCTAAGGATCCACACAGCAACCTGTCGCTCTCCAGACGGTCGAACCGCCAACCAAATCGACCATGTGCTAATCGATGCTAGGCACGCATCCAACATCCTCGACGTACATTCCGAGGGGCAAACGTCGACTGAGACCATTTTCTTGTCGCTGCTAAATTAAGAGCTCGACTGTCCAACGAGAAGAAGCTGCGAACCGCTCAAAACAAGAAATTCGACGTTGGACGCCTAAGCACACCTGGAGTAGCCAGTGCCTACAGAGAGCGTCTGAGTGAGAAACTCCCCACTGTGCATTCACCTACACAGACGCCAACAACCAGTGGTCCCAGTATCGCGACATCATCAAGGAGGTAGCCGAAACTACTATAGGATACCAGCCACCCCATAGAAAAAACCCGTGGTATGATGATGAATGCGTACGTGGGAAAAAGGTGACAGAAGATCAGTGGCGTGGCGTGAATGTTTTAAAATGGGAAGTCGAAGCAAAATTAATCACATATAAATATAAGAAACCTTACACCTGTGTACCTTGAAAGAAAATCATTCATTGTAAATTTGCAAATTGGGTTAACATTACTAAATTCACTTAAGCCATGCACTGCAATCTGCCAACTGAATTTGTAAACCAAAACACTTACACCTACCTCAACATACTACCTGCAATTATCCTCACAATCAGACAAGCAAAAGAAGAATAAATCGAATAACTCGAAGAAAAGCGTGTTATTTTGTTCATTTCATAACCAAACAAACACATACGACATACCCAAAACACAACCCAGTGGCCATGGCCAGTACCAGTAACAAAAAGAGATACAAACAAATGTTCACTCAGTACTCAGCAGTCAAAATGAACTTTGTGAGAACCGCGAATAACTCGAAGAAAAGCGGGTTATTTTCTACAATGGGTGTTGAACAAAGAGGTGTCAGAGTCAGACAAAGTACTCAGGGAAGAAAAAAAGAGATAACAAGCAAATTTTCTCTCAAAATGAACTATAAAGTGAGAACTTTAATAACCCGACTTATTTTGGGTTACCTTCGCTTTGTCGCCACGAGACGATGACGACGTTGTATGAAAATGGATCACACACGATTTTTATATGTGTGCTTTTGTGTGTGTACCATTTGGCGAGTATTCACATTCATTTGGTAGTGTTTCATGTATATTCGGTTTTTGGTAGATAGATAGTGTGGAGATTTCAAAAGGTAACTCGGTAGGAATCGAGTTATATGGACGCCACGCCACTGCAGAAGATGCACATATGAAGATGCTGCAGCGCAAAACAAGGGCAGCGAGGGAAGAGTATCGAGCCAGGAGGAGGAAGGAGAAGAAGATACTGCGTCGAAAGAAGAGGGCCTACGCAGTCTCCCAGCTCAAGGAGATCGAAGAGTCTCGCGATCGAAACAACATCCGGAGATTTTACAAGAAAGCCAAGCAACTGGCTGCTGGCTTCAAGACCGGAACGCAGGCTCTTCGAAACAGCGAAGGAAATCTAGTCACCGAAGCGCAGGGAATAGTAGATGTGTTTAAGCAGCACTTCCAGCAGCTGCTAAATGAGCATCATGTAGAGAGAGTGATAGGGCAAGAAGAGAACCCACGTCCAGTCAATGAAGAACCAGTTCCACCACCCAGTATAGAAGAAGTTGGCTTAGCTATAAGAAAGCTTAAGAACAACAAGGCCGCAGGCCCTGATGGCCTACCAGCGGAGCTCTTCAAATACGGTGGTGATGTTTTGGTAGGGCGCATGCACCAAATCATCAACCAGGTATGGTTAGAAGAAAGCTTGCCTGATGACTGGGCTATCAGCTCCATATGTCCCATCTACAAAAAAGGCGATCCTATGTCTTGCAAGAATTACCGAGGCATATCCCTGCTTAATGTCGCATACAAGATCCTATCCAACGTACTGTGTGAACGTCTTAAACCGTTCTGCAACACACTAATCGGCACATACCAGTGTGGCTTCCGGCCCGGCAGATCGACCATAGACCAAATTTTCACACTGAGGCAAATCCTGGAAAAGACCAATGAATTTCAAGTCGAGACTCACCTCCTATTTATCGACTTCAAAGCCGCATATGATAGCATTCATCGTCAGGAGCTCTATATGGCGATGGCCGAATTCGGGATCCCGGCAAAACTGATCCAGCTGTGTCGCGTGACGCTGGAGAACACGCGCTGCTACGTGCAATTTGGAAGTAGCTCCTCTGAACTATTCCAAACATGTACCGGATTTCGGCAAGGAGATGCGCTATCATGTGACTTCTTCAATCTAGTGCGCAGGTCAGGTATCAACACGAAAGGCACTATCTTCAACAGATCCGTTCAGCTACTGGGGTATGCGGACGATATCGACATCATCGGTCGCTCCCAGCGTGCCGTGATTGAGGCTTTTACGGCGATTGGGGAGCAGGCGAAATTTGTTGGCCTTGAAGTAATCGAGGACAGAACGTCACTATTGATAGCAACAATTTCGAGGTAGTTAAGGAGTTCATCTACCTCGGAGTGAATATGAACTCCACGAATGACACCCTAGTGGAGATCAGGCAACCGCTGCTACTTCGGTTTGGCAAAACAATTGGGTTCAAAACTCCTAACCCGAAGGACAAAATGTACGCTCTACAAAACACTCATCCTGCCAGTTCTGCTTTACGGCGCCGAGTGCTGGACGATAAGCAGGAAGGGAGAGCTGTTATTGGGCTTCGTCGGATTTTTGGTCCTGTGTGCGAGGAGGGCGAATGGAGGAGAAGATACAACTGCGAACTCTATGAGCTGTACCAAGATGTGGATGTAGTCCAAAAAGCCAAAATACGTCGACTACATTGGCTCGGCCACATCGAGCGAATGGCCAACAATGCTCCAGCTAAGAGGATCTTTGAATCCCAGCCCCCAGGTTCGAGGCGACAAGGAAGACCGAACCTCCGTTTCAAAGACCAAGCCATCGCGGATGCCAGAGCGCTTGGTCTGGCAAACTGGAAGCAGCGTGGCCGGGATCGTAGAGGATGGAAGGCTGCAGTGTCTCAGGCAGAGACTCTTCACGGGTCGGGAGCCCGTTAAGTAAGTAAGTACAAGAAACAAGAAGCTACTTGTCTCAATAATTACCGACCTATTTCGCTTTTATCTGTCTTTTCTAAAGTTTTTGAAAAAGGTATGAAATCTAGAACGTTGTCGTTTTTGGATAAAAATCACCCTTTACAATCCCAAGTCAACGATGACCATTGATTGACTAATAAGTTTTGTCACGGTTTCAACAAGAAGGTGCGACATGACATACAGCTCGTTCGTCTACTTTCTCGTTTCGGTAATCCGAATTGGCCTCCTAGATCATTTGATTTAACACCATTGAATTTCTTTGATAACAAAAGGCCATATCCACCCGTGCATTGAAGGAACAAAATCCAGCCACATTTTTGGTCATAGACAATTTTGACAAAACAGTGCATATGTGCGAACAAAGCCGTGGTGGTCATCCGCGGGATGTGTTATTTCATACATAATCCTATCCTTTCTATTTCATGTTTAAATTATAAAAAAAAAAAAATACAATTGATATAGGTAAAGTGCACGACTTGGTCGCACAAAACTTCTTCTGTTTTAAGTTATTAGGTAGGCAAGTACAAATTTGTGAAGAGATATTAGATAAAAGAAGCGGTACTCAAAATACAAGACTATTGTTAAATAAAATACAGTTTTGACTTATTCATCTGATATGGCAGTGCCTAATGCACTATTAATAAGCCCTTGAACTTTTTTTGAGTACAACCGTTGCAGGAGTATCTATTTTCTGACTTGTTAGGGCATGTTTTTGTTTTTGACTGGAATAGATAAGTGAAGCTGTTTTAAGGTCTCTATGAAAGCCAGTAGGATTCGTGATCTTTACATAGATATACAGTGTTGCTCACTTGAATAAAATTCACCCCTTGCTGTGTGTTTGAAGAATAATATCTTTAAAAATAATAATGTCAATGACTCGTTTTTTTTTTTTTTTTTTTTTTTCTAATTCAAGGTTATTAAAATCTGTAAGGAATGGAGTGTATTTTTACAGTGCTAGTTTTTTTTTTTTAGATTTTGAAGAGATGTGACTCAAAATATGTAAACCATATGTTGGTCCCCTTGAATAGCACCTCCCCATAAAAATATAATTTAAAAACGATTTTCAATTTTTAACCTAGAAATTTATTAGGAATATAAGTAGCATATTTTGTTGGCATAAGAAAAAAATAAATAAGTAACGGTTGCTCCCGCCTTGGTTATAAATAACCTCATACATCCTGTTAGATAGGGAATCATATAATTTCATGATGTAATCAAGTGAAATGCAGGCCCAGCTACATTTAATTCCTGTTATCAGTTCCTCCTTATTGGAGTATTTCTACCCTGAATCATACATTTTCTGAGCAAGCATTTTCGACAATGTTAAGGTGTGGCGAGTATGGTGGCCAATCCAACAACGAGATGTTTTGACGCTAAAAAATTGGTTTACCACTCTGGCGTTATGAATGGGTGCGTTATCCTACTGGAATTTTCACGGCAAAGAAGCAAACAAACAGTCCAGTAATAGAAAGTAAAGCCTTCTCGAGTACACAAATGTAGGACTGTGCATTCATAAGAGGAGTCCTACTGCAACTCCAAATGCCATTATACGTTACGGCTCCCCAAACCATAACATAGCCCACTCGGCGTACAAACGATCTAGGTGTTATTCCTCCTTGCGCCTCGAAATTATTTTTTTTTGCATCGGAGAAAACAACACGGTACCATTCCCTACTCCACGACATGTTAGCACGACAGAAACTAAGGCGTTTTTGTTTTAGTTTTAACCGCTTCAAGTTCTTAGGCTTCGAAATAATCCGCTTTACCGTAGACACGGTTGCTTCAACGCCACTTGTTTCTCTTATTTTGGCGGCAGTGTCTTGTGAATATGACTCTAACTAAATTTGACTAACTGTTCGCCACACTCGCTATAAGCCTTGATTTTAGCTTTCACATCCTCTGTCGATGATTTACCACGACGCATTTTAACTGAAACTAGCTTAAAATGACTTAAAGTTATTATACAGTATTTTTCCAAAACTATATCTGCTTTGGATTTCACACGAAAACTGATAATAGAGGGGGTGCTATTAAAGTGAACCAAAATAAAACTATATTTTTCCCAGTAATTTTAAACAACACAACAAAAACTAAGTAACGAAACATTTAACTTGCTCACAGAGAGAGAGAGAGTTTAAACAAATATTCAAAATAAAAACGTATTCAACCGTTGCATATTCAGAGATTCGAATTATTTCCAGTTTCATTTTGCACAATGGTGAGGCGCCATTCAAGTGCGCGGCACTGTATGTAAGAATTAAGCCATTTGGTTTTTTTAATGTTCATACTTAATTATAGTTGATGGCGATGGACGTGTCTGCGGGTGCAAATGAAGTTTAATATGTATGAAACAAATACCAGAATTGGGTTATATTTGCTACAGCAAGTTTTTCGTAGTGGTAATTGCAGTTCGGCATTGAGTTTAACAAAAATATACCGTGTGTCAACACAGATTTGGATCAAGGTAGTAATTTTTGAAAATTTTAATGCTACTTTGTCTGCTTTTTTTTTGAGTATGGAATCTTATTAAGAAAACTTATTTTATCATTAATAAATTTGGTTTTCGTAAAGTTATTCACACAAAATAATAACAAATAGATATTGCAATGTTTCGTCCGAAAAATACTATTGATCAACTATTAAGCTAAGAACTGAGTATAAGGTTTTTCTCAAAATGTAAGCATAACATACTTGGTTTTTAAAGTTTTATCCAAACAGAAAATGGGGGTTCCGAGATATAATCACTTTTAAAGATTTGAATGGAAAAAAAAGGACTCAATCATTTTAAAAACATTAATTGTACTTTTTGAATTTTGGTCCAAATCGTAAGGTGGTTTTCATAAAAACTATAGAAACACAAATTTAAAAAAAAAAAAATTTAATTCATTGTTCGCAAATATCTATGAATAAATTAGGTTTGATATCAAGTCATAAATGACCATATTTCTTTAGGAATGAATTTGTTTCGAAATATATCCAATTTTCAAAATTACCATTAATAGTTTTTTTAGCTGACTATGCAGACATGTTAGCCTCACCTACGTAAGCTCAAATATTTGGTATACGAGGAAGTTGAAAATAGATGAGTTAGTCAAACTTACCGGTTTATCCTGTTTTACAAGTGGAACACTTGAACCAACCAAATTTTTCACGAAATTAAAAAATTCAACTGAAAAAATGCTCTTTGAATGTAGAAATCGTATGTTTTGTGTCCTGCAATAAACAAAAGTGTAATGAAATAAATTTAAGAACTATAAACATATTATTATTTACCGAACACTTGTTTCTATAGCTTTTGGCATAGGTAAAATAAAGTTTGAACTTTCTGCCAAAGAAAGTTGTTCAACGCTCTGACTAACTTCAATCGGTTTTTGATCACATCTTGTGTAAAACAGCATGTAGGCATTCCACCATCTCTTTTGCCTCCTATATTGCATACGTTTTAAGTTATTGTCATAAATTTCGCCCATATATTCTCCCCCAAAACACTGAACTTTCATTTCATCGTCCTCGTTCATTTTACATTCGGTAACTTCATTATCATCGAATTTATACCATTGTTCTTTGCCAGTGATAGGATCTCTGTATTCATACAAAAAAAAACATGTTTATGAAAAATACTTAAAGGATTGTGATTAAAACATTACTTATATAAAATGTAACTGAAATAATGTCCTCCAGAAGCCTGCCCGCTGTGCACAATTATTCCTGTCAATTCGTATTTGGTTGTTTCGGTGTGATCGTAGGAGTTTTCACCGAATTCAACAACTTCTCCATCCAATTTTGCCAAACCAAAAACTTAATGGTATGATTTTTAATACGAATACCTTTTTTAGACATGTATGATCAAAATATACAAGATGCCTGGCTCAAAATGAATTATTTTGAAATGCAAAAAAAAAAAAAAAATAGCGGCCTTATTAATTCTCATAATATACTATTATGATTCGACTAATATATAAATAAAATACATTTTGAGCTCAGTACCATGCGTAATAAAGATTAAGTATAGTACCAGTGTAAGGCTCCATATCCAAAATTCTTGGAAATTCAAAATAATCATTGAATTTAATAGCACAAACACGTTCATAATCGTACTCAAATCGTTTAAGTTGTATCGCTAGTACTGGTGGAAGTTTCCGCACACATAAACGTTTAACTGTCACCACCTATAAACATAAATACAAAATAAAGTATTAAATATTAATTAAATAATTATTAAATTAAATGCATATGTGTTTACAATCTGGACATCACTACCACGAGCTCAGGTGAACTTTAGAACGCAAATGTTCAAGAAAAAACAAACAATAATATATTCTGATGCTGCGGTGCCACCACAATTATACATAGGCAACCCAACATACGCAAATTGTGTCAGCGAGTCACGGTAATGGCAACAACCTGAGCTGCTGATGGTACATCGAGGAACTAAATTGTACCTATTATTGTTTTATTGTAAATTCATAGAATAAGCTAAAATAAAGTATAAATAACTCATTAAAGCTTTTTCAGTATTAATTTTCAATTTGGCAAGACAAAGTGTTCTTCTTAATAGGAAACGCCGCAGAACAACAGGAGACGAGATCCAGCGTCGAATTACCACCTACAAGAAGAATGAGGCAGACAGGAAGACAATTCCGTACTACGATTTCCAGCGGGGTCTCAGGCTATACACAGCAATTTCTATGGCAGCCAAAAACGAGACTGAGTTCGACAAGTCGTGTAACAAATCGGATTGTCACTTCGGACCTTACCAAATTATAGGACTCATTAGGCATAATGGCTCCAATATTTGTCATAGCAGAAATATTCATTTAGGAGTTATGGCTACTAAAGTTGACATGAGATGAGGCATTACCAGCTGAACTACACACGAGATGGATGACGTTCCGAAACAACTTGAAGGAACTAAACAAAATTCAGATTAAAAATGAGGTGCCAGCAACTAAACTGAAACATACCTTTTCAGACGCATCGGAAAAATGATATGGTACAGTGGTGTACGTAGGAACAAGGATGAGGACTGAAGGGTGAAAGAATAATGTAAGACTGCTATGTTCAAAGGCACATGTGCTCCTATTAAAGAAATAAACAGTACAACGGCTAGAACTATGCGTTATAGAAATAAGAGCTCAACTAAAAGATAGATTAAAGAACGATCTTAAATTCGAGGCTATACCCACATCCCTATGGACAGTTTTTGGAATCGTCCTGTCATGGATAAATTCCCCCCCCGGCATCATTCCAAACATTTGGTGGGCCAGCAAATGTACTTTCAACGTGCGTGCAACCAGCGAAATTACCATCATACATACATAAATTAGGTCATCTGTTTTTAGACGGCTATGAAGATAAGTGGCCAGCAATATATTCCAAGGAACTCTTATTTTAGGAAACTTCGAAAGAAAACGGAAACTGCTAACTGTAGCAACAGTAATTTATGACTAGAACAAAATATCTCTTCTCTACATCTATAAAAGAGAGTACATTTTCCTGTTTGTCCGCGAGTATGGAGTAGGTACGTAACGATACCTCGACAATATATACATCAATCGAGTTGTCGTGAGTAGCGGTACTACATAGGATGGTTTTTAGTATCCTAAGTCCGTTATTGGACCTTTAAACCCATTTCATATGGTTTGTTAACTAAATAAAAAACATTTTGTATGCTTTACACACATATTACTACGAAATGGATGGACAAATTTGAATATGACTCTATTCTTCGATTAGTACATTTCCCGGTGAAGGGATTGATGTATATATCATTATTCTGTGATTTTTATAACGCAAGTAATAACCAAAAATGTAATTATTTAAGATTCACATATTTCACAGATATGCGTAGGTCATTGCAATCGACAGCCCACCAGTGGAGTGCAGACACATACACGTTTAACAAACAAACTTTTTTCTTCTCTCTTCTTTCATTGGACTAAGTATTGTAGGTTTCTAATGTAATTATTTATTTTTTATTTATCTAACATATGTAAAATATAATATATATATATATATAGTTGGCGCAACAGGTCCGCAGGGACCCAAGGCCTAGCTTCTAACAACCATTCGTTTTGTGTGAGTTTCATTTTTGGAACGAATGGAAGGGATCTACAATTTTATGCCGATTCCAAACGGCTAATTGAGAATCTCTTAAGACAGTTATACTCTCGGATGTTTGTCAGACGTTCGCGAGAGGTGGCGCAGTGGAAAAAACCCTAAGTTGGAATTTTGGGTTTTTGCGGGATTCGAACCTGGGACCCCTCGCTTAGTAGTCCAACACACTAACCACTAAGCCACTGCACTGATATACTGAATGCTCTGGAAAATAGATTCAACATCCCAGCCTATTTACTAAATATGGTGAAGGACTATCTCAGGGATCGGGAGCTGATCTACGAGACCACAGAAGGCCCACGAAGGAAGGAAGTAACATCTGGAGCAGCACAGGGATCAATTCTGGGACCAGATCTCTGGAATATTTCATATGACGACATATTACGGATGGAGATGCCCGAAGACACCTTCCTCGTCGGATACGCAGACGACATCGCAGCAGTGATAACGGCAAGAGACCCTGAAAACGCGCAAAGAAAGTTGAACCAAGTCATGCGACGAACAACCTCCTGGATGGACGAACACGGTCTCAGTTTAGCAACAGAGAAAACTGAGATAGTCCTTCTGACGAAGAAGAGAATCCCCACGCAAATCGATTTTCAAATGCAAAAATGCGGTGAGGTATCTAGGATTGAGGCTCGACACAAAACTAACTTTCTGGCAACAGATAAAGTTGGCAGCGGAACGAGCCTCTAGAGTTACAACAGCACTCAGTAGATTAATGGCGAACATAGGTGGTCCAATGCCAAGCAAGCGCAGGTTATTAATGTCGACAACGCATGCAATTCTCCTATATGGAAGCGAGATTTGGGCAGACGTGCTCCGACAACAAAAGTACCGGAAGCAGATGGCGGCAGTGCAAAGACGTGGAGCCTTACGCGTGGCTAGCTCTTACCGAACGGTGTCGGAACCAGCCGTCCTTGTAGTCGCAGGAGTGACTCCCATCGATCTCCTAGCGGAACAAAGGAAGTACGTCCACGACAAAAAGGCGGAAATCGGATTAGAAACGGCAACCGATCAAGCAGCGCAACAGACGATAAGGAAATGGCAAGAGCGCTGGAGCTCGGAAACCAGAGGAAGGTGGACAGCGAGACTCATAAGAAACGTGGCTGAGTGGAACGACCGGAAACACGGTGAGGTCAACTACTTCGTCACCCAGTTCCTCACCGGACACGGAAATTTCAATGCCTTTCTCCATAAGATTGGTAAAAAGGATAGCCCAGCCTGCCAGTACGGTGACTCTGCAACAGACGACGTACAGCACACGTTTTTTGCCTGCAGAAGATGGGAAACGCAACGCACAGTCCTGGAAAGCAGCATTGGTACCTTCAATCCAGAAAACATAGTTGACAAAATGATGACGAGCGACTCGAATTGGAGAAAAATTTGCCAGTATGTGGAAGATATTCTCAGAAGAAAAAAAAGAGAAGAAGAACAATACCGGGAAAGCACGTGAGCCCGAAAGGGCGTATGATTACAGCCCCCTTGAAGTAATGCGAATAGCGGTCCCAGGGGGGTGTGTCAGAAACCACAGGGTTGGGAGGAGTTTTAGTCCGTATGCCCCGTAGGCATGCGGAGAGAGCCGGACACACGGGGATGGTCAACGCAAACAGGCCTCCTTATGGTGCGTAAAGCATTTCTCCTCCCCCCAACAGAAAAAAAAAAAAAAAAAAAAAAAAAAAAAAAAAAAACTAAGCCACTGCGCCTAAAATATAATATACATGTAATTATTTTCAATGGAACATAACCGGAGTAGCAAGTACAATTTATGTAAAACCAAAAAAAAAAACATTCATTGGAATAGCGTACATGTACAGTCGGTTTTTACGCGTCGCGATAATCACGAGCCGACGCACAATATTTTGCAACATGACTAAGAAAGGGAGGGAACACATGAATAAAGCAAATGAAGGAGATAAAAGAAAAACACAAGAGTTCGATTCGAACCACAAAAGATTTCTCTAGCCATCCGAGTAGGGCTACCAACTGCACTTTTCGCTCCCTTGTCCAGTCGTTATTTTTATATAAAATATAAAACAAAACTAAAATATCATTTCATATTCGGACATGGATTCTGAAAATATATATATAATATATATACCTTTATGTGTATTATATGTAGCATTTGTTAAAGGACCAAGCAAAGCTAGTGATTTATAAAATTACGACATCGACCGATTGGCAATTGGCATTATCCTCGCAGAGATCTACATAACTCGTAGCTTGTGGCACAAAAGTGACACTAAAAGGTCAAAGATCCTAATATCTCTGGATATAAACCAAATCCGAGTGCTCATCGGGGTAGTTACCGGACACTGCATTATTGGAAACATGGGTAAAAGGATGGGCATGGACATCCGTTTGACGTCAAACATCCAATGCTGATACCATATAACTAACTATTGGCAAAATTATATTGCTAGCTCAAACGAGGCAAAAATGTTGGCCTATGAATGTACAACACTGCGTAAAATGCACCAAAGCCAGACCTGAATTACTTCTACAAGTAATGGTGAATTTACCAGCATCGATAATATTATTATGGACCATTTTGAATTCATTACAAAATTCGCGGCAAACGATCCCAAAAGGCATATGTTGCAATTTCCTGTCGCTTCGTCACAAAGGTGGTATATAGAACTTTTAACCCATTTCTTGAGAAACGCATTTATTTATTTTTTGTACAAACCGTTGGTAATTGTCAGTTATCTAGTGGTTCTTCCGTTAAATGGAAATCATATTCGCATGCAAGTTGTGCTTGTGATCTCTTGATGACGAACTCAACTGTATTCGATTATGAGAGCAATTAACTGGGCATTCTTTGGAGACTTTTGTGTGTAGAGCGTAGTGCAAGCATTTCTTTACTTCACTTTTGTAGCAACCACCGAGCAGAGCAGTCGTGTCGCGATCGAACAATCTTGATCTTCAGTTACAGTTCGCATAATTTGTTTGATAAAAATAAAATCATTATAACGTTTGATTGTTGCGTTTAATTAATTGTTAGAGGATTCCCTATCACCAATTAAGTACCGATTCATACCTTAAAGCACTAAGAAGATTTTTCGGACACAGCGGCCACTGTAAGCAGCTAAATTGCGACAGTGCAACAAACTTCGTAGGTGCAAATATTCAATTATCTGAGTTTCAGGACACGATTTACACAGAGAAGGCACGTCCAACCATAATAAAGGAATGCAGTGACAAGGCTTTTGAATTAAGTTTTATTCCTCATAGGGCACCCCACATTGGACTCCTCTGGGAAGCAGCGGTAAAATCAGCAAAAACATGTGCTAAAGAGGAGAGTATCCACAGCCTCTCTTACATATTTGGAATTGAAGCAATTCTAAATTTAAGACCATTGACACCACGTTTAATCCCACCGAACTTACATTTTCTGATATTAAGTTAGGAGATATGGTCATCATAAAGGAAGACAACGTTCCCGCACTTAAATGACCGTTACGTAGAATCGTCAAATCATTTAAGAGTGACGACACGCAACCCGAGTAGTCGAAGTCAAAAACGCCGTAGTACAGAGGCGTAGTGCGTACCATTCTCTCTTATGGTTCACTCGTATGGAGACAAGCTATGAGTAAAGTAAAACAACCTTACAAAAAAGAAAAAAAAAAATGCGAAGAACAGCCAGTATAAGCAACGTTCCCCGTGAAAAATTGAAAAATTATTATTATTCAGCGATGAGGCATATTTCTGGATGAATGCGTATGTCAACAAACAAAATTGTCGAATTTGGGACGGTACCAATTTACATTGACATGCAAGAGGCATCCCGAAAAGGTCACTGTAATCCGTCCACATTTCTATGAGAACGCCGGTGGCCAGGCCATCACCGGCCAGAATTGGATGATTTATGGACACCAAAGTCATGTGTTTTCAACAGAACGGCGCTACGTGCAACACAGCTCAAGCTACATTCTGCACGAGCGACTCAAGGGCATGATCGATTTGACCCCGTTAGACTTTAGCTTGTGAGGTTTTCTGAAGTCGCAAGTCCATGCGAATAAGCCACGAACCACAGCGGACTTCAAAGCCAACAAAACCCATGCCATCGGTCAAATGCGCCAGAGTCATGGAAAATTGGACACTGCGGATGTGCGCCACCCGGAGAAGCCGCGACGTACATTTGAACGATGTTATAATCCATACATAATGGCCTTTAAAAAAATTCAATGATATCTTAGACACACTTTGTTTTATTTAAATCGAAAGATATTAAGTGCGTAATGAAAGTCCGTTTATTAATAACCTACATTCAGAAAACGCAGTTTTACAAAACAAACGAACCAAAAGAGGAACAAGTTCTTAGAGTGTTGAATACTTAGCAAATGACAAATACAATTGATCAAGTAAACACAAATGAAAACAACTTAAGTTTACTGAAAAATCAAACTTCAGTTATCGACTCAACGATTAGTCTTATAAAGCAAGACTAAATTATCATCCAAAATAGGTTTGAGGAAATAAATAAACAACCAAGTGAAGATATTTCAGATCTTCCCATAGTTTTTATTTATAAAATGAAAAAAAAATCATGATTTTTTTCCAGTTCAGCTCAGGACACATTGAAAGCATTATAGATAAACACAAGGGATGAAAACGAGTCGAGCTGTTCTTGTACGATCATGAAGTTTGTAAAAAGGTATCTCTGCACAACTCCATACTCATGGAAAAATGGAATGTGAGTTTCCACTTGTGTAAGCTCTAAGTGGTTGCAGTTTATTTAATATACAAAAAGAAGTCATCCGATGTTGTTTGGCTCTAATTTTTTTCTAAATGAAAAACTTCGATTCTCTTTATTGATTATATTTATTTGAACCTTTAGAATTTTATTGGTCAAGTCGAGAAGACGATATCGGCCAAATGGGCGCCGTCACAATAGATTGCCATACGGGCTCGTTTTCATCACTTCGGCGAGAACTTCGGGCGACAGATTCTCGCACTCGTGTCGAATGTTGTCCTTGAGGGCTTCTAGGGTCTCGGGATTGTTCACTTAAACACGGGACTTAAAAAAACAGATTTGACATTGGCGGCCCACCTGTACATGTTTAATATAATTGCAGAAGAGGGAAAATATTTCTAAAAAAACAATTTCGTCCTTAAAAGTTATATTAAATACAATGGCACTTACGAAAAATAAACAAAGTTTAATTCTAAATTTCATAGAAATGTAACAAATATAAGATAAATCCACTTCTGCTAGCTATTGTGACTTAATTTTGTTGCCTCTGATGAGGCAAGCTTCAAGTTGTCGTTGATGTGAACGAAATCAACAAAAATTGTTATGATTTGACAGATGAAGCAAGGGGAAATCGGAAATAGTAAAAACACACTGTGACTTATTTGACTTTAGATTTTACATTTTTTTTACTCTCAGAGCACTTTACATGTTCGTTTGGTAAAACGATTTCAGAGCACTCTTCCGAATCTGGATTTTTTCTCAGATTTACCAATACAAGTGCGTTTGAGTTTGAAAACTGGTGCAGTTTGTTTACCTTATCGTGAATTTTTGCTTCATCAAAGAAATGCATTGCATCGGGTGAATCCAATTTTGTAAATTATTTATACATAAATATTTAGAATTCAATCGGGACACAAATCGAATGTTTAATATAAATACTAACTAGTGAATGGAAAACGCTTTGAAAAGGGTGTCGAAGGCTACACATATTCGAATCGCACGAATATCAACAAAAGAGAGCAAGTTTGTTTACAATCAATTCATACAATTTGGTAAATCTGGTGCATTCTTTGGTCAAAGTCGAATCACTAATTTTTATTTACAACTGTGCGTCATGCTTATTTTCCAATTCTCTACTTGGCTTACTTACCAAACCAAAACCTTGGATAATAGAGATCAAAAAAGATAGAATTACCTACCGATCGACCAACATTCTGCTAACCAATTTAACTGAACTTTTTATAGACAAAACATCGAAAACTCACAATCCTAAGATTGTTTTTTGTAAAGAACTAGCTGACCCAGCGAACTTCGTTCCGCCCAAATTCATTAATGTACCTAATAAAAATAATAATTCTGAGCATGCAGAATGCACGTGCTGCTTTATGAAATAAATGAAGTACATATTATAGCAATATCGATGGGTTTGCTCACACGTGAGCACGCCATATACAATTGACCATGTGAGAAACATGGGAATTGAATTGATGCCACAAATATTCAGCAATTGTCCTTGCGACTATTTGTCATAGTGAAAGCGAGGCACACGGAAAATTTAAGACGCTCAAATACGAATGGCAAATCGTTCTGAATAAGGGGATTCCGCTGAATGAAAATGTTGGCATTTGAATTTTTCCCTCAAAATCGTTTGCTGCATGACATTCGATTTGAGATTCTTCACAATCAAATCAAATGCGTTCCGTTGCAAACTTTCGGAGCATTTAGGTTGCGCAACAAAATTATAACTGAGCCGACTTTCAATTTCATCCTATCTTTTAAATACAGCAATACGAATAAAACAAAGAAAGAATCATGAAAATTGGCCCAGTGGATATCGAGTTATAATTATATTATATTTATGTAGATATGTGGAATAGATAATGTAAAGGGTTTTTCAATAAGAGCGCTACAAACGTTTTTTTAAATAAAACAAAAACGGTTTTGGATATCAATGAAATTCTTTATTCCGGTGAAAGTAGGTTCGATGCCATTATGTATGGAACTCGATTTCTTTTGCATGGCCACCACGGGCACGCTTGCAGAAGTCCAGACGTTGAACCCAATTTTCGACGGTTTTCAAGCATAAATCGGCCGATACTGCTGCAATTTCACGTAGTTCATCAATCGTCGCTGGCTTGTTGGCATAGACCATATGACTTGACGTAGCCCCACAGGAAAAAGTCTAACGGCGTCAAATCGCACGACCGAGGCGGCCAAGCGACAGGACCATTTCGTGAGATAACACGTTTTCCAAACTTGGTTTCCAATAAATTGATTGTGACATTCGCTGTGTGGCTTGTGGCGCCGTCCTGTTGGAACCACATGTCTTCCAAATCCATATCATCCAATTGGGTTATCATTGAACGGTAGCGATTCCCATTCACAGGAACGTGCCGGTCTTGATCATCACGGAAGAAGTCCGGCCCAATGACGCCGCCGGCCCATAAACCACACCAAACCTTAATTTTATCGGGATGCAATGATGACTCATGGAGGACGTGTGGATTTCTGCCTGACCATTACTGCATATTTTGTTTATTGACGAAGCCATTCAGCCAGAAATGATGACGACCATAAATTGGACGTAGCGCTCTTAACGTATCGCACGCAGTTTTCACAAATCACTAACTTACCTTTGAAATAGCCAAAATACAGAAAGCAAACGAACGAAAAGGGTGCAATTGAAATTTTGAATACAACTGGAAAAACAGAACAAAACACTTAACGATCTAACAAAACAATAATAATAATAGTAAATTTACAAATTTTATTTAAAATTAATTTGACTTTCTTTCAAATGTTGTTTTATTTTTCTTTCTTGATTTACAAAAGGGTACAACTTCTTTATCAGTACACATTAGTTAATTCATTGGCCCCCCCACCTCCTCCGTGACCACACAGCCCAAATTATCAAATCACAAAGAACATATACTGTGCTATCAAATGGAATGACCGCCTACAGCGCCACCTGTTGAGAATTTTTCAATTTTTCTTTTTTCCTAAACCTTCGCGGAGTAATTACGAACAAATCCGCAGAAGGAAGTATCCAATTTGGTCCAGTCGTTTTCGAGTTTTAAGCATCCGAACAAACCAAGATCCATTTTTATTCGCGGAGTAATTACGAACAAATCCGCAGAAGGAAGTATCCAATTTGGTCCAGTCGTTTTCGAGTTTTAAGCATCCGAACAAACCAAGATCCATTTTTATATATATAGATATAGATTCTAATTCAGCAAAATAGCAGACTTGGAATTTTCGAAGAAATTGCTATGTGTGACACCGGTCTGAGTAAGATGTCAGTGCCGTTGCTTTTCGTAAATATAAATAAAAGATGGACCTGCACTACATCATCGGGTGTGACGCAAATGCACACAACATGGCATGGGGCATCAGCGACAACAATAAAAGAGGTGAATTTCTAGTTGGTAGTACTGTTGATATCTTAAACAAAGACTCTAAGCCATCCTTTATAAATGCAATACGTGAGGAACGAAGAGGAAATCAAGTACCGATTTCACTCTTGCCAGTCCATTTATGTCTAATTTCGTAGTAAATTGGCATGTGTCTGACGAAGCCTCGTTATCAGACCACCAGCATATTAGGTTTGATATACCTGGTCATTCTACACTTGCACAAAATAGATACGATCCGAAGTCAACGGACTGGAATATGTATCGAGAACTTGTTATCTCAAAAACGAATATGTTTGTCTCTCGAATTGAATCCATATGGGACATTGATGATGGAATGACTAGCTAGCCAAACTCAAAAGGAAGAACTCTTCAATCGAGCTAAAATAAACAAAACGTGGGACGAATACAGATCCGGTCTCACAGAATACAATTTAGAATTGAGACGATCTAAAAGGGCCTTCTGTTGAAAATACTGTGAAGACATATCAGATATGCCTGTGGCAGCTCGTATCCACAAGGCTCTGAGAAAAGATCATTCTAACTGTGTAGGCTTACTTAAGAAAACAAATGGCACCTACACGACGGACCGTATGGAAACAATTAAAACCTTACTTCAGGTTCATTTCCCGGGTTCGACCATCCGTGAATCACACGAATACTCATACGACATCGATCCCAGGATCTCTGCTTCTAGACGAGTTTTAGTCCAGATAAGGTTAGATTGGCAGTTGGCTTTTTCAAACTTTTGAAAGCACCTGGTGGTGACAACATATTCCCAGCCCTTTTTCCGAGGGTTATTGACGTCATACTGGCAGCAATTATAACCCTATTTAGAGTTATTTACAATTGGGGATACATTCCTTCCATTTGGAGACAGGTGAACGTAATGCTGGAAAGTCGAGTCAGGTGGAGTGGCTGTGTCGGTGACAGCAGTCAAATGCTGCCCCCAAGGGGGTGTGCTCTCCCCACCAGTGCATAAAGCATATTCTAACTTAAATAACTGTCAATAAAGTCAAAAAATGCATCCCCCTAGAGTTGCAACCATACATGGACTTCCCAACAACAACAAAACAACGGCAAATACATTTTCGAAAACCATTCATCCCTGTAAATCGATATGAGTCACTATTTGTTAATCAGCAACAACAACCAATCAATAAACCCCGATTTTATTCAAACAAATTTTCTACTCCTTCGAATAACATTGAATCACACTGACCACTCTTAAACAATTTATAACAACAAAAACATAATTATTGCAAAATCTGACCTCCTGGCTATCTAATACAATCGAAATTTTGTGATTTTACCACAAAGAAGAAGATTTAGATGCAAGTTAAGCAAACACTACTTCGGCACATAAACTCATGTCAATATTTCGGTTATTAAGCAACTCATTATAGTTAAATCTATTTTTTTCTAATGCTTTCTATTAGATGTATCTAGTGGAAGAAAAAAAGTGACCTCTTATCGATAGATAAAGATTTATTGAAAATTTAAGAAAATGGTTGAAAACGTCCGTGCAGATCGATTTAAGGGGACGGATATTTCAAATGCTGGACAACTACAAACGATAAAAACTAGTTGGTTCTTATTTTTTGCTAATGGTTCTAACTTTCTAACGATTGAACTACAAACGAAAAAAAAATTCACTACAAAGGAATGTCTATCGAACTGCATTTCACCTTTTTCATTCTACAAAAAGTGCAGGCTAACTTCATGTAGGTTATGACGCCATCGGATATGCCGACGATTTTGCAATTATCGTTAGTGGAAAGCATTAATAGTAGAATGAGGAATGCTCTACTACATGTATTAGAATGGTGTACTATGGAAGGTTTATCTATCAATCCTATCAAAACTATTCTAGTTCCTTTCGCCATAAGGAGACTGATCAATTTAGGACCCCTTATCCTGAATGGAACTACATTAAATTGCTCCAACGAAGTAAAATATCTCGGAATCATCCTTGATAAGAAACTAAACTGGAACTTACACAGTCCGCCACAGAGCGTGCCTCTAGAGCCATATGGGCCTGTAGGTGTCTGTACGGCAGAACTTGGGGTGTTATGATACACAGGTTATATACCATTATGGTAAGACCCATTATCTCGTACGCGGCAACCGTCTGATGGCCGAAAATACTTGAACGAACCACGCCTCACAAGCTTCAAAAGCTTCAAAGGATTACCTGTCTAGGCATCACAGGTGCAATGCACACTTGCCCGACAACACCACTTGAGGCCATTATTGGGGTCTCACCCTTGCAGTTTTTTACTATGAAGACGGCAGCTAGATGCGCCATTAAACTGTATCTAGAATAAAAGTTTAAATCAGTTGACCATGTGGGACATCTGAAAATACTTAACTGCGGGAGTACAGTATCGGTAAATTATACGAGGTAGATATTACTTGAACGCAAGTTGGACCAATGGTGTTCCAACGCTTAACCCAAAGAGCTTAGTATGGTACATCCAAAATGGATTCCGGAGTTCGAGCTGGTGTCTTTGGACCCAACATCAAAGTCTCGATACCCATGGGAATGTGTCCCACGGTTTTTCAACCGAAATCCATGCTATCGAAATTTGTGCCGATCTAATATCCAAAAAAGGTATGAAAGGAGCAAAATTCAAATATTTTCAGACAGTCAGGCGGCTTCACAAGCTTTGGCCTCCAATACAATGGACTCCAAAACAGTTAAGTGCTGTCACGATGCTTTGCAAGCCCTAACCAAATACAACAAGGTAGGGCTTGGCTGGGTGCCGGGTCATCAGGGTATTGTAGGCAACGAACATGCAGACAAAAAGCCAGAGCTCTACTGCACAGTCAATTGGTCTACTACGCTAAGGCAAATTAACGATAGGAAAAATCAACTTCGTCTTGAACACTGGGAACATGTCCCTGGTCTAAGACAATCTAAACGCTTAATTAAGCCTTACTCCTATAAGGAAGCCCTTAGACTCAGTAAGGATAATATAAGAAAGCTAGCGAGCTTCCTCACAGGTCTTTGTGGCCTTAAATATCACCTCAACAGAATGAACCTCTGTCCGGAAACAGAATGCAGGGGTGGAATCGGCTGAGGTGATAGTTGATAGTTGATAATCAAAATGCATGCTTTGGCTCCACGTAAGGTGATTATCATATTCATTATCGCATTTTTACCACCATTTGCTTGTGACAGCTATTTAGGTGTCGTTTTCATTCATTTTGTGTCGTTTTCATGAGCAATGTAGGTTGGCTCAGCTTCAGAAATTATTCTATGCCGCAGCGAGAAATGGAGAAAATAATTAAAAAGATGTCCGATTGCTCAGAATTAACTTAGGAATAAAACAGATGTTCTGGAGTTTGTTAATTTGTTCTTTTGTTGCGTCTGACCTTTAAGAAAACAATAACTTAAATATTTGTATACATATTTCATTACTTCTCCATAACCGTTCATTCCTTACAGGAAAAACAAAATTTGGGACACAAACAACCAACAGCTGGCCAAAATGACGTTTCTTTTTTTTACAATTGTAAGTGCTGCCAAGAAGCCAAACACTTTTAGTGATCGCTTTACACAGAGGAAAGAATAGTGGATAATCAAAAACGACAGTCTAAAAAGCGACAGTCGGCTATCGCCTTAGCCGAAGATTTCAATAAGCTAGATCCTCAACTGAATTTTGGAAGATAATGAAATCAGTCAATAGAGCCAAGCTAACTATTGGGTGCAACCTAAAAGCAACGGATTAAAGAACTACATTGCATCGTTACTTAACACTGAATGTTTTTCCTCCAAGTTTCAATGCTTCACGCATTGAAGATGATGCAGCATTAACTGAAGCTAAAATCAATAAGGCCGCTGGTACAGACAGAATACCATCTGAATTCTTTAAATATGCTACACCGGATTTTATATGGATACATCTTGACTGCTATAATAGGATATTCCAGTCCCGAGTTATAACCACTAGTTTCCTGTCCTCTGTGATTTTTCAGTTATTTAAAAAAGAAGATGCATCTGAGGCAAGTAACTATCGCGGAATTTCGATCCTGAACGCATCTATGAAGTTATTCGCAAGTATGCTATTTTGTAGGCTTACAGGCTGGGTGAACGAGAACTCAAGGCTCAGCGAATTTCAGGCTGGATTCCGTTCGGGCTACTCAAGTATTTCTTCTCACTAATATTGCGGAAGTGAAGAAAACATTCCGGGTTTTCTATAAACTTCGATTCTATAAACCTAAATATAGAAGACTTGATAAGTTTCAAAGAACAACTTTATTTGCTGGTCTCCAAATTGGACTAAAAATTTCGGAAAGGCTTCATCAAAGCATCCCAATATAGGGAATTTTATAGTAGATTGGAGTAGCATCCCACCGAAACGATAGCAACGATTCTTAGAGCCAGAGGTGAAATACTTGCTTTGAATTTTATACCGCACAGACCGGATCTTCCTGTTGAATGTAAATTCAGCAAATTCTCACTCACGAAAGAGAAAATATCGCGCATTTCATAGGGTCATTCCCAATCTAGGAGAAACTCGTGGGAACATTTTCGGAAGAAGCCAATTGGAAGTTGAAGATGTTTTACAAATTCTAAACGGTTTGGTGGGCTGGGAGAATCTCTACAAATTTATTCGACTAGCTATGGGCTACAGAAATAGAATTCTTACAGAAAGTTTTTGAGTTAAAATTAGTTCACTTAATTTCCTCTTTTTGTTTTGTTTTTCGTGTAAAATAGTTTGACTTACTTTTACCTCACTTTTTTTTCTTTCTTGAATTAACTAAATTCATTATATTTAATTAGTTTTGTTAATCTGACCGACGGTTTTTAAACCAGGGCCTAAAAGACTAGTAAATGTACATTAAACTGAATTTTTTTAATCCAATAAAGTCTATTCTAATCTAATCTACTACGCAATAGTTATGTAAGAAAGAAAATGGTTTATTTGTTTGCGTGTTCGGGGGCATGTGGTATAAAAAAATAAATTTAACATATATTTACCTTTTTATTACATTTATCGCAATGATATGCGTCTGCCCCTTCAAGAAGTTCACCTTTGACATACTGTTCTAATGATTCCGTTAAAGAGCTGTGGTTTCGTATGTCCACGCTGAAAACGCTAAATGGTTCCTCTTTTGAATAGCGATGGGGGCACTCCTGACATATTTTTTGGTCACTAAAGGAACCACCTAGTGTATTAACCATAAATTGATTATGTCCTAGAGCCTTTAGTCCTTCATCCAAACTTTCAAAAAGAGACATAAAAAATTCAACTGCATCCTGTTGTTCTCGCAAGTTGACGGGCTCTCCCTGTAACCTGCAAAATAAAATAACAATATTATTTACAATGAATTGAATATAAGCAATTCTGTTAATGGACTTCAACATCATAATGACTATGCGCCGTACTAATACAAAATGTTGATGTTGACGACAAAGCTGAATTCAGCCGATCGCACCCTTTTAATGAAAACAAAAAAAAAAAAAACTAACACAGATGTATGGTTAGAAAGCTTGTCAAACAAAATGTCCATATAGAGGGGTCTATCTCGCTCCGTTTGGACGGCAGGGATAATTTAAGAAAAAATAAATACTTAATATGGTAAAAAAAATTTTTATAAAAATAACAGCAACACTCACAATAAAGTAATTTACCATTTTTGAAATCTAGGAACCTGGGGTCATTTTCTGGAAGGCGAAACGTTCAAACGTTTTCGTGTGCACAAAGACATGTGCTTGTGTAAACTAGGGCAAACCATTGTCACGAAAACTTTTGATCGTTTGCATTACAGAATCTGACCCCTGTTCTTTAAATTTTTTTTTTTAAAGTTTTTGAAAAAAAATATTTGCAAACTTGAAATCTAAGGAAAAAAAAAATGTTGAATGCAGATTTTTTCAAAAATGGGATTAGTATTTACTGCCTATAGTAATTCTTAATCGAACACTGAAAAAGATTGATTTATGTATACATATTATAGTTTTTGAGAAAATTTTAAATATCGAAAACTACTTTTTTTATTAGATTTTAATTTAATATTGATGATGTTGAATAAACTCATTACGATTAAAAAACGGTTATCAATTTTTGGCGCCAAAGTTATTGTACTCGTGCCATTCCCTCTCTTTATTTCGTAATAGAATTGTTCGATATTCCATACTATGCCGGGAAAATCTCTATGAAAATATTAACAGTTTTCATTCGATTTTCAGAGATTTATAAAAATGTGTTTTTTTATAAAAAAAAATTGTTTTTACTTTGGTAGTTTTTATAGACTCGTGTTTAATTAACCTTTAGTTTGGTATAAAGGAAGTATAGGCGGACAGTCACAAATACAGCTTTATTTATTAGAATTTGCTAAAATGCCCCTAAACACATGTATGGTTATGCAGTGTACAAATATTCATTCATCCCAGCATCCCAAAAATTCTTATTTCATTACATTCTTGTAATAAAACAGGGTGTTTTCCTTCTTCTTTATTGCATTAATGAACATTTCGATTATGCAGAACGTGTGGAGGACTGCTAAAGTACAATTTTAAGTTAGTCACTGAATGTTCATTAACATCAGACAAAAATCTGAAATGGCCGCGAAAGAATTTTTGATGAAACTATTCTTTTATCAATGAATCCCCCGTTCGGAACGGAATTTTCTCCATTCCATTCGAGATATCCGTTCCGATAGAACCTTCGGAAAAATTCTCCGATGACATATAGCGCACCTTCTCGCATTGCGTGGAACCGCGTTGTACCACTTACTTCCGAAGCTCTCCGACAACTGCTGCGGAATATTTCGATGCGAAATGAACGCGTTTATATACTTAATTTATTTTGTTCCGAAACGGATATTTCGATCGCAATTTGAGTTCCGATCAGATTTGACTTTCGTATCGGAATTTTTTCCAACCAGATGCTGACGGTTGGTTTCAATGATGTTACTATGGAAATTAACATTTTTCGACATTGTTTGCTCTAAATTTTCATAGTGACGTATTAAAATGCTAATCATGAGAAAAAATTATTTTCAAAGGGGCGTCATTTTTCGATATCTAGATGTCGCTTTTTCCCTTATGAAATAACACAACATAAATATCGAAAATTGTGGTACTTTATGAAGTATTACATACTTATAAAAGGTAGTGGTGATTTTCGACCCCAAGCGAAACTGGTATGTATTAAATGTTCAGAAAATCTTGATGCTAAAAGCTCAAACAGTGATAGTGAAAAAAATATGAACTCCTGTAATTCAAATATGAACAAGCGTTTAGATATAGGAAACATCATGGGACAAATACTAAATATCATTGCGGAAGATCGCGCAGAAAAGTACCAAATATGTTCGTTAAATTGTGTTTATTTAAAAATACAAGGCCTTTCAAGTAACGTAATTGAAAACCAGTGTATAGTCGAGTGGATTTCATAGCACTTTCGGAAACACATATTATTTATAAAAGACTTTCTATTTTTTAAAAACCAATGGCGCAAAATTATCTCGGATAAAGCTCACTTTAAAGTTGTTTTAGTACGTGACTAATAACTAAGTTTTAATGTCGAAAATTAGTTGGATGTTAGCTTTAGTAAAAATGTACAGCATTTGTGAAACGGTACCAATAAAATAAACAATTAGACCGCCACTTTTACTAGTGCAATTTTCTAAGAAAGTTTTACATTTGTTGTAATTGCAGAATTCAAATTTCATAATTTGTTTTCGTGAAAAACAAGGTCAATGGTTTCTTTAACAACGAGGATGTTATTCAAAAAAAGAAAAGGAATACATAAATTGCAATTACAATTTTTGAAAATAGAAATAATAGCCGGTTCGTAGGAAGCTAGGAAGTATGTTAAGAACTTTTCGCTACCGATTTTGGTGAGTGCTGAATATTGTATTCTTATAAATATATTTTCCGCGAAGTGAACCTTTTACACTATTGTTTCATCAAAGATCCTCATTCTCGATAACCAAACTCCTTTTGCAAAAAGTTCGATAAGGGTTTGGTTGCAGCCAAATATCTACCTGAGTCGCCTTAGGTACTGAGAATTGTTGAAAAAAAGTATGAGTCGTCCAAACTTAAGTAAGAAGATATTTTATTCTGTTTGCGAAGACTGCCAAGAAAGTCTTGGAAATATCCCAAACTTATATGAGATTCATTTTTTAGTAAGCATCCATTCGTTGATCGTAAACCATTTAAAAAGATAAACCAATCAAAAAGCAAACACGAGCGGTTAAACAAGATAAAACAGAGAAAAACACAGAAATACATTCTTAAAGTGTTTATAAATGAAATTTAATTTTTTCCATACATTTGTACAAATTTGCCACAGGCTTTGAAGTTAGATTGCTGCTAGTCGCGGGTTTATACCATGTTGGCAAAAACCCGCGACTTCAAGTAGCCCCAAAGAAAGAAGAACGGGAGATAACGCTACCAGGAAACGCTTCCTTCACAATATCCATTGTGGCTTGTGCTGTATGTGTGGTTGCATTATCTTGTTGAAACTACATGTTAGAGTGGAAATGCGCCTCGTTGTTCATGATGATTATCGATATAAAATCGTTCTCTTTGTTGTTGGGATAACTATTCCACGCTCTTGCGATGTATAGAGCTACATTGCTTGTATGTTTTATACTGCAGCTGTCTAGTTCACAAATGTCAAATATGATTGACGTACGATGCCATTTGCAAAAACTATAACCTCTTCCGATAGAGCAATTCATTTTGTGCCACCTTCTACTAATCTCTTAAATACACGATGACTATAATTTTTCGCCAATATTATTTGGTTACATCAAATATTCCAAAAAACGACTTTTTACGAATTTGGAACAGTCTGGCGCAAGTCTTCCCTTGCTTTAAACGTCTTTGACCTAAATATTTGAAATAAAATAATAATCTATATATATAAAAATGGATCTTGGTTTGTTCGGATGCTTAAAACTCGAAAACGACTGGACCAAATTGGATACTTCCTTCTGCGGATTTGTTCGTAATTACTCCGTGAAGGTTTAGGAAAAATGAAAAATTGAAAAATTCTCAACAGGTGGCGCTGTGGGCGGTCATTCCATTTGAAAGCACAGTATATGTTCTTTGTGATTTGATAATTTGGGCTGTGTGGTCACGGAGGAGGGGGGGGGCAATGAATTAACTAATGTGTACTGATAAAAAAGTTGTACCCTTTTGTAACACAAGAAAGAAAAATAAAACAACATTTGAAAGAAAGTCAAATTAATTTTAAAAAAATTTTTTAAATTTACTATTATTATTATTGTTTTGTTAGATCGTTAAGTGTTTTGTTCTGTCTTTCCAGTTGTATTCAAAATTTCAATTGCACCCTTTTCGTTCGTTTGCTTTCTGTATTTTGGCTATTTCAAAGGTAAGTTAGTGATTTGTGAAAACTGCGTGCGATGGGCCGGACTTCTTCCGTGATGATCAAGACCGGCACGTTCCTGTGAATGGGAATCGCTACCGTTCAATGATAACCCAATTGGATGATATGGACTTGGAAGACATGTGGTTCCAACAGGACGGCGCCACAAGCCACACAGCGAATGTCACAATCAATTTATTGGAAACCAAGTTTGGAAAACGTGTTATCTCACGAAATGGTCCAGTCGCTTGGCCGCCTCGATCGTGCGATTTGACGCCGTTAGACTTTGTCCTGTGGGGCTACGTCAAGTCATATGGTCTATGCCAACAAGCCAGCGACGATTGATGAACTACGTGAAATTGCAGCAGTATCGGCCGATTTATGCTTGAAAACCGTCGAAAATCGGGTTCAACGTCTGGACTTCTGCAAGCGTGCCCGTGGTGGCCATGCAAAAGAAATCGAGTTCCATACATAATGGCATCGAACGTACTTTCACAGGAATAAAGAATTTCATTGATATCCAAAACCGTTTTTGTTTTATTTAAAAAAACGTTTGTAGCGCTCTTATTGAAAAACCCTTTACATTATCTATTCCACATATCATGATTCTTTCTTTGTTTTATTCGTATTGCTGTATTTAAAAGATAGGATGAAATTGAAAGTCGGCTCAGTTATAATTTTTTTGCGCAACCTAAATGCTCCGAAAGCTTGCAACGGAACGCATTTGATTTGATTGTGAAGAATCTCAAATCGAATGTCATGCAGCAAACGATTTTGAGGGAAAAATTCAAATGCCAACATTTTCATTCAGCGGAATCCCCTTATTCAGAACGATTTGCCATTCGTATTTGAGCATCTTAAATTTTCCGTGTGCCTCGCTTTCACTATGACAAATAGTCGCAAGGACAATCGCTGGATATTTGTGGATCAATTCAATTCACGTGTGAGCAAACCCATCGATATTGCTATAATATGTACTTCATTTATTTCATAAAGCAGCACGTGCATTCTGCATGCTCAGAATTATTATTTTTATTAGGTACATTAATGAATTTGGGCGGAACGAAGTTCGCTGGGTCAGCTAGTACTGTATATAATACAACTAACATTGGACTGATTATATCATTAACCTCAGTTTAAGAAAATTTGTTTTTTTAAACATATTATAACCCACTAAAGTTCCGACCATTAACTGCAAGACTTTGGTTTTTTATAACATCAGCCTTACATCATCCTCCAACTCATCCATTTTTTTTTTCGTTATATCTCGCAACCCCCAAAATTTGCTGTGTGATTATTACGGTTTGACAAGACTTATAATATTTTAAAATGTCCCTAGTTGAAAGCGTGGACCAGGCTTTTTAAATGGCTTTAATCAGGGTCGCAGAATCAACAAATTGTCACTCGCCCTCATAAACTTTTCGGGAAAACAGCCCCCAAACGTTCTCAATAATATCAATGTCCGGAGAGTACGGCGGCCACTCGAGCAATTTCACATGTTGGTCGTTTATACATTGTTTCACTACCCTAGCTGTATAAATGGGAGTGTTGTCGTGCTGCCATGTCCATGGAATCCGTCCGAAAACTTTTGAGCAACGTGGAGAAGCCTATTGTAGAACAGTTTTGTAAACATTTACGTTAATTTTTGATGATACAAACTGCAGCGCACAAGTCCCATCATACAACATTGCCCCCCAGACAATTACGCCGCCTGCACAGATGTGGTGACGACTTAGCACGCTTTCTTCCTTTCACAGTTACTGAAAGTAGTAGTTCTAGCCGTCCGGTCCATCCAGATTGAATTTTTTTCTTCGAAAAGCACGACAATGTGCCACTCTTTTTTCAACGTCATATGCTCTCGAGCAAAGCAAAGGCGTGCAGCTTTACGCACATCATTGGTGTTTGATTTTTTTAACTTTTAGTCTCTTTAAATGTTTGGCACTCCGAATAATCCGTTTTACAGTTGCCAGACTTCCATTAACTCAGTTCTGATGATAAGTCGTCTATCTGCTATTGTTGTCGCGTATTGAGCACCTCCTTTCATATTACTTCTATAACGGGGTTCATTACGAATGAAGTTACTAACAACATTTTTGTTTCAACCAAATCTGTTTAATCAATTTCGCGGTTTTTTAGGTCAGATTCCAAAAACCCGTTTATTTGGACATTTCAAAGTTTTTCCATTGCTTCACATGACACGACAAAACAGACAGCACTGCAACATGTCTCTATTTCTAAATTTGCCGCAAAATTCAAGGGTACCACAACACAAAAGAACATAAATTGTATTATCAAGTGTTTGGCATCATCGCGTTTTGACACTGCTGATCATGTTTGTTTTTGTTTTGGTTTGAAACACATCAGCTGCTTAGTCGACGAATGACAACAGCCCTATTAGCCGAAATTTCTGCACATCTGTTTTACTTGCAGCACTGGCTGGCGCAGCGGCTTAGTGGTTAGTGTGTTGGATCCTTGCGGTGAATGTTAATTCACTAATCCGGATCGAGAGAAGGATCAATCTTTCCAATTTGTTGAAAGCCGAAAAGCCAGATGTACTTCTCATTAGCGAAACTAAGCTATCCCCCCGAAGCACAAATTGGGCTATAGAAATTATTGTGTAGTTAGAAGAGACCGGCCCAACTCTACACAGGGAGGTGGTGTCGCTATCTTAGTACGTAAAGGCTTGCGCCATAAGGTTATATATAGCGGGGAAGTGAATTTTTAAATGAGATCGAGACGCTTTTTCGTTTCTTAGAGCTTCAATCGGAAGATAATTATTACTTTTTGGGCGGAGACCTCAATGCTTAACATGCAGCATGGGGAAATGATATTCCGAACCCTTGAGGCAACCAGTTTCACGACTGGTGGCGTCATAATATGATTGAGTACAAACTCGAATTGTACGCGACGGATATCCCGTCTTTCCCTAGAGATGGTTCTTTCTTGGACTTGGCGCTAGTTGACGAAAGACTGGAACTGACGAACACTGATCTAAGCACGCGGAACTGTTTACGAACGGTTGAGTACAATAGTGATCACTACGGACTTGCCGTCGTAATGCGGATCCCGAACGAGCAGACGCAGCTGGAGCAGTGCGACCAAGTGCGTTCTTTCGATTACCGAAAGGCGCAGTGGTCGCGCGAAAATAACAGAAAAATGAATTGGGGCAATAAAATTCGGGCTATAAAATCCAGTAGTCCGAAAATGTTCCCGCAAATAAATAAACTGTTCAGGCGGAAGGATCATAACGACATTTCATGTGTCGAATACCTCGGACGAACGAGAACAGACAGACATTACTGACTGCTAGCATAAATCCGGAAAGTGCCGACTCGAACGTGGTCGAAGACCCGCAGGAGAGGGTGAATTTGATGGGAGCTTTCTTTGAGACTGTCTATACGGTGAACAACCCTGTTCGCCGTAACCGAGACCTCGAGGAGAGGGCCTTTCTTAACCACTTTTATCTGCGGACCGAAATTCAAGATTGGCGATCCGAGAACAACGGTTTCGCCGGGTTCCGAATGTTAGCAAGGTATTCGAGAAAGTCGTCAATAGATCTCTTTTAAAATGAGTTGAGGAAAATAAGATCATTCCGGACAACCAGTTTGGCTTCAGAGCGGGGCATGACACTATTCATGCCGCGTCGAAACTGTTTTCCGACATTCAGTGGAATAAGAGTAAGAAACAATGCACGGGTGCCTGCCTGGTCGACTTTGAGAAGGCCTTCGATACCGTATGGTTGGAGGGGCTCTTCTATAAGCTGACCAGATTGGGCATTCAAAAACCTTTGCTGTATATGATTTATGACATGCTTATGGGAAAGAAGTTCGTGGTCAAAGCTGGCAACGTGACTTCGAGCAGGGTTTTCGAAATTAAAAACGGCTTACAACAGGGAGCAGTGAATTCTCCGGTCCTGTTTAATATTTACACAAGTGATCTGGTGGGTTCAGGTCAGGACCAAAAATCGAGGTCATTAACATCCTTCTGCAACGTGACTTCGAGCAAATTAAGAGGTATTGCGATGATTGGAAGTTGAAAATCAATTTCCAAAAATCGGAAACAATACTGTTCAGAACAACATTGGCTGGGGCCTCTGGGGATACCAGAAAAAACTGGAGAAAATTAACAATTATTGGACAGCAGGGGCGACCACTGGCGGTGAAAAACGTGGTGAGGTATCTTGGCATCTGGCTCGACCAGTATCTGTATTTTGACAAACATATAGATGCTTGTCTTGCTGGGGCTAAAACGGCCTACGCCCTGACAAGGAGACTGTTTCGCAGCAGTCAACTTGATTCCAGGGTGAAGGTCATTTGCTACGTGGCCCTCATAAGGCCTATCATCGCTTATGGCTGTGCCATGTGGTTCAATATAGCGCCGTCCTATATGGAAAAGATTCGGGTGTTTGAGAGACAATGTCTCAGGGCCTGTCTAGGGTTGTTTAGAACTCCTGAATCTCAGTACATAATATACTATACCAACAGGACCCTATACTATGGGGCTCGACTGAATAGGATTGACAATTTCCTTATTAAGGTGATTCGGAGGCACGTCGCAAGGGCGATGGCCAGCGATAATAACCTGATCTCAGGGGCTTACTACCCCAATTTAATGTACCACGAGAGTACGCTTCGGTCTGGCTTTATCCTGCCTGAGGCATTTCTTCATGTAGACATGAAAGGGTTAGTCCAGACAAAAGATGGTGTGCCGGTATTGTACCACAGCCACCGCGGCGCGAGGGATAAGCGGCTCATCCACGACGGGTACGCCGCCAATGCTCAGGAGCTCCTCCGTTTTAGCACCGCAATTGCGGATCGGGACAGGGTCGATACGGTAAAGCAGTTCACCGAATTTTGGTGGCTAAAGGAAGAGGTGAGGGTTGATACGCTCTCCCGGGCCGGTGCGCTACTAACGTAGCATCCTCCCTAGTTTTAAGCTAGACTAAGTTTGTAGGTTTAGGCTTAGAGTAGGGGGTCTTTGGGAGGTGCCGGGCTAGCCAACATGATAGTGCTGCCGAGACTCGAACGACGCTTATAGCCTCGCTCGAGTCTTGGTGACACTGATGAACCCTTGTGGGCGGCTGTCAGGCGCCCATGGACGCGATCCGGATGGTGACCAATCGATTTGATTGCTCACCACCCTGATTATAGGTATTTAGGTTAAGTAGCATAGGTAGTCTTAAGTAGTTTTAAGTAAAACAAATAATAAAGAGTTCAAGTTTTCTAAAGTTTCTTGAAAATTAAAAAACAAAACAAATCATAGAAATAGATAAATTTAAGGCCGAAAGGCAATAATTTTAAGGATATTGATAAGTTTAGAGCGCACGCTTGGAGCCAGTAAGCTAGAATAAGATAAATGTTAGTTTTAAATTAGATTTAATCGTTTTTGTCTAGTGTGTAAGCTTAAAGAAAGAAAAATAAAAAATGAATTTTTAAAGTTAAAGTTAAAGTGTGTTGGACTACTAAGCGAGGGGTCCCAGGTTCGAATCCCGCAAAAAACCCAAATTCCAACTTAGGGTTTTTTCCACTGCGCCACCTCTCGCGAACGTCTGATTAATAATTCTAAATATACAACTTTAGAAAATCGTTTGATTTCTTTTTTTTTAAATGGGAGATACCAAAACCTGTTTTCCTATTACGCTTATCTTACGCAAAGTGACACCTTTAGGGTCCAAAACTATCCTATCTTTCAAATTGGACTTAACCATTCCCATCCACAAAATTTCATTGAAATTTTTAGACTGGTTTTGGAAATCGACAACAGCGCCACCTATCGGATCCAAAAGTAACCTGTCTTTTAAGGCTGGCTAAACCTGAAATACAGCAATACGAATAAAACAAAAAAAGAATCATGAAATTCGGCCCATTGATTATCGAATTATAACGTCATCGAATTTCACCCGGAAGGAGTTATAAATATATATTATTATAAAGGTGTTATTGTGAATGACCCGCTATTTCCGTAGCTGTCACTTTTGAAACTTTTATTCTTTGGCATTTGACTAGTAGAAACTACGCCATTACTAAAAATGGAACGATAGACGCTTCAACAAAGCATTGAAATTATTAAAATTCACAGTTCGCAAAACTAAAGCATTTTTTGGTCGTCGTGAAGCACCTTGTCGGACCGCAATACAGAAATTGGTGGTAAAATTCGAGCTGTTGAGACAAGTTAGTGATGTGAAGAATAAAACCCGTGCACGTCGCTCAAGAACAACTGAGAATATTGCTGCTGTAGCCCAAAGTGTTGAAGAAAACCCAGGTTTGTCCATACCTCGTCGTTCCTTGGAATTGGGCATTCCAAAAACGTCATTACACCGTATTTTGCAGAAAGACTTATAAAGTTCAGCTAACACAAGAACTCGAGCCGGCCGATCATCAACAACGTCGTGTCTTTGCATGAAAATGATCCGGAATTCCATCGAAAAATCATCTTGACTGATGAGGCCCATTTGCACCTCGGTGGCTGCGTCAACAAGCAAAATTGTCGCTTCTGGGGCTCGGAAAACCCAAGAGTTATTGTTGAGAAGCCTCTCCATCCTCAAGGTGTGACTGTTTGGCGCGGTTTATGGTCCGGCGGAGTCATTGGGGAGTTCGCCAATGGCCTGCACCACGTCGGTGTCGGCCCCTGCGGATAACTCATGTGCGGGTACTCTGATGGGACCACCTAAATCCATGACAAGCCTTCGCCAGTCGGGATCCAAGGTGATCGGATCAGTGGACCCGGAGTCAGTAACCCGCTCTCCAGAGACTCTGAAGCCGACTAGATTCTCCCTCCTCAACGATTGCCGGGGCTATCACGCGGTCGAGCCAGGTTGAACCTCAGGAAAGCAGCTGTAAAGGGACGGCGGCTAACCCGATGGAGACAAGCCTCTGCTACTCTCTTGAGGAAAAACCGCAGGATCCTACAGCGCCAGGCGACAGCAGTCCAGTAGACACCAGAAACTCTACGGTATGTAGTTACGCGACATTAGTTAGTACTGGTAGAGGAACTCAGGGCTTGGACCCTCTTGACTCTACACAAAATATGACTAGAGACGTAACAAAGACAACACCAATAGGCAACAGAAGTCGTAATGCCAGTTGACAAAACTGCATCTGCGTTGCTGAAGGTAAGTTCGAAAAGAGGTAGTCATGACACTACATCGCCGTCACCATCCAAATAGGCGAGCAAGAAAGCCAGGCTTACAGCCACCGCAAAGACCAAGCTCCAGGCGGCGGTCGTAGACTTTAATAAGCCAGACCGCAAACTGGACCAAAAGAGGCTCATTGAGATGCGTATCTAAGATGGCGTTAACGACTCTATCGTTAACAAGGAGGATAAATCCCCCGCTTTGAGCAACTCACGACCTTCAAAGGATTTAAACTCCTGTCGTGCGATAATGAGTTTGCTCCAAACTGGTTAAAGGAATTCGTGGAGCACGCAGGCTTCGTGGGCAAATGCCGACTTACGACTCGTTTTTAAGAAGGACCTGCTAGAATTCACCAGACCCAAAGGTATTATTTCAAAGCCTGGTCCTCATATCCCTAGGGAGAGGATAGAACGAAACCTTCGGCACTTAAACCCCCAACTCTGCAGTGAGAACTGGGAAGTACTCGAAGTAGGTGAATACTCTGAGGCTGGTACTGAAAGTGTGGTTCTACTAAACCACAAATCTATGCCATTGCTGAGGAGATTCAACAACAAAGTTCGCACTGGAATTACCCGGTGCAATGTTCGGCCCTACACGGAACGAACGGAGAAAGCGAGGAAGGTGTTAAACAAGATAAGGATATCATGAAAGTAGCCCAGAATAACTTACACCATAGCATAGCAGCTAGTTCTAACCTCGTTTATCTCTTAGGTGAAGAAGCATAGACATCGCCTTGGTTCAACAGCCATGGGTATCCCGTGGCAAAATATGTGGGCTAAATCATAAAGATTTAACAACATACCACATTGAACCGCAAAACCCGGACAGTAAGAACAGAACGTGTATTGTAGCTAGGAATATATATTAATTTATTACTTCTATCTACCTACAGCAACTTAGACCAAACCGTGGTACGTCTTGAACGGAGGGGACTTCCCCCACTGATCTTATCAGCCGTTTACATGCCGTATGAAGGAGAAGGACCACCCGACCCCCTAATCCACACATTGGTCCACAAAGCGGAGCAAGAAGGATGGGACCTGCTGTTGAGATGCGATGCCAATGCGCATCATGTACAATGGGGCAGTGGAGACATCAACACTCGAGGTGAGTCACTCTTTGAATACATTATAGAAAACAATCTTTTGGTAGCCAATAGGGGTATAGAACCAACATTTGTAGTTAGGAATAGACAGGAGGTTATAGATATAACACTCTGCAACAACTCCGAAACTCTAAATGTAACAAACTGGCACGTACTAATAGAAGATTCATACTCAGATCATAGGCTGATCGAATTTTCTGTAGGAAACGAAGTGGAACAGCCCCAGCCATATAGGAATCCCAAAAAGACGGACTGGAACCTCTTCAGCAATGAAGTTGTGAAAAGAAAAACCTGCCTGCAAGAAGGTGGCATTAACAGCCAGGAAGAAATTGATACGAAAGCTGAAAGAATCGTTAGTGTTTTCAATGACGTCTTTGAGGAAGTCTGTCCGGTAGCAACCCGAATATCACCTCCATGGTGGAATAAGAAACTTGCTGCTATCAGAAAGGACACAACGAGGCTCTTAAATACAGCAAATCGGACAAAATCGGACGAAGACTGGGAAAGATACAAGGCCAGCCAGAGAAACTTTAAGAACGAAATCCAGAAATCTAAACGCCAATCGTGGCAAAAGTTCTGTGAAGTGTGACAAGACACAACGGAAACTGTGAGACTAAGGAAAATCCTAACCAGAGGATCAAAAGCTCTGGGATCTCTCAAGGACTCCGACGGTAACTGGACCGAATCTTGTTCAGAATCTCTAAAGATACTGTTGAACACGCACTTTCCCGGCTGCACCAATCCGCCTCATAACAGTGCAAACACCCGGAGCACAATGCAGACGAATCCCCCTGCGAATTTGATTACAGAAGATAGAATAGAATGGGCTATCCATTCTTTCTCTCCCTTCAAGTCCCCAGGACCCGATGGAATTTTTCGTCTCAAGCTGCAGAAAACTGTCAACACTATCGCTCCAGTACTAAACGAGTGGTACATTGGCAGCCTGACTCAAGGGTACATACCGAAAATATGGAGGGAAGTGAAGGTTATTTTTATACCTAAGGCAGGCAAAGTAAGCCATGTAAACGCCAAAGACTTCAGGCCAATAAGTCTCACCTCCTTTATACTAAAGACCTTAGAAAGATTGATAGATATATACATTCGCAGCAAGTTGCGCCCGGGTGAACTATCTCAAGCCCAGCACGCTTACACAAAAGGCAAAAGCGTAGAGACTGCGCTACACTGTGTTGTAAGAGTAATGGAAAAATCTTTAAGTATAAAAGAGTATACCTTAGCGGCATTCCTTGACATTAAGGGGGCTTTCAAGAATGTCAAAACGTAACGCTGGATTGTAAACGTACTTAAAGCTAGACACCTAGTAACTGAACTTGGGGGGCTCAAGACTTGAAGCTTATGCATCAAGAGGAACACCTCAGGGAGGGGTTATCTCCCCACTGCTTTGGGTTATTGTCCTAAATGAGGTGCTTATGCAACTTCGACATACCGGCATAAGATTAACTGCCTACGCTGACGACGTTGTTCTACTGGCAACCGGTAAATTTCTGCCAACACTGGCCGAGCAATTAAATGGAGCCCTCTCCATCATTGACTCCTGGGCCAGGAAATTCGGTCTATCAGTCAATCCCCATAAGACCGAATTAGTATTGTTCACTAACAAAAGGAAAACTCCGCAGTTTGTCATGCCTTCTGATGGCAGTTCTCCCCTCAGAATCTCTGACAAGAGAATCGAGAAAGCCAATATAGCATTCTACACCTTCAGCAAAATCTTTGGGAAAACATGGGGACCACCTCCCAAGATCAAACTCTTGCTGTACACAGCTATTGTACGACAGAAACTGACATATGGTAGTCTTGTATGGTGGCCAGCAATGAAAAAAGGCTCCATATCTAAAGGCTATTACAAAAGTGCAAAGACTAGCTTGCATCGGAGTGACCAGCGCGATGAGGTCTACTCCCACCGCGGACTTCAGACTATCCTCAATTTAATTCCGCTAGATATCTTTGTACAGCAGCAACAAGTGCCATGAGAATAAGCCAATCAATAGACTGGAAATACGATGAAGAGGGTCACTCAACGATCCTACAGAAGTACTTTGGCAGTGTACCTAACACGGATTACATCACGCCATATTTGGACTTCGTAAGACCCTTCTCTACCGTCTACCCCAGCAGGGAAGTACGGAGAGACGGACCAGTACCTAACACGCAATCCGTTTCCTTCTTTATCGACAGCCAGGCAGCTATAAAAACCTTAACTGCCCCAGTAATAAAATCGAAGCTTGTGAAGTGCTGTCGCGAAGAGCTCAAAGCTCTTGGTACACAGCACAAGGTATTACTGTGTTGGGTCCCTGGACATGAAGGCATTCCAGGCAATGAGAAAGCCGATGAAATAGCCCGACAAGGCTCGGCTAATTTTCCAGAACAAACATGCTCCTCTGTGTGTATCCCGCTCTGTACACTTAAGCTAGAAGCAGGGAAGAAGGCCACAGATGAGGCAAATGCAAGATGGACATACATGGACACGTGTGTTAACACAAGGAAGCTATGGCCATCTTTTTGTAGGTACATGAAGAAAATGCGACTGACCGAGGAAGAACTTTGCAGAATCTGCGTTGACGAGGGAGTTATAGAGGACACAACCCACTTCCTATATCACTGTCCAGGTCTCCAGCACTCCAGGAACAAATTCCTTGGAAGATATTTCTTCCACAACCTGAACGAGCTATCTAGCACACCAACATACAAAATTATGAAAATCATCAAGATGGTTTGTATGCAACGAAACACAGTAGGTAAGTTTTTATTTTATTAGAAGGCTTACAGAACAGGTTGCACGGGTAAGGGATAAACCCTTCCCCCTAAGGGTATCACATTGGGTCAATTTTCTACCTAACCTATATAGATGTATAGAAGATTATATAATAAGATAAAATATTTTTATTTAATTGAAGTGTCACCTCGATTTCTATACAGTTTATTTTTTTCTAAGTGCATTTCTCCATACAAACTTTCAAAACCTCTTTTATCCCCTCTTTCGCGTAAAAAAGTAGCCTATGTCCTTCCTTTGTCAAAAGCGAAACCGTCACAAATGTCGTTAAAATCGAACAATCAGTTCTCGAGTTATGCGCACACTGATGTCATTCTCTTCTATTTATATAGATTACATCGTCTCGCATACTTCTCTTTCGTTTCACTTAATCGGAGAAAACTTCATGCAGTTTTTGTTCGTTTGTATTTACACCACCATACGTCCAGCCCATCATCGCACGTCATCAGCCATCTGCGCATTTCCTCAGAGAAACGTTGTCGCTGTTGATTACATCCACAACATTCACCTCGCATACTTCTCTTTCGTTTTTGTTCAAATGAATGTGCGTGTGCAATGTGCGCCATTAGTGTTCATATAAGTGTCTTCAACCACTTAATCTTACCTAGCTCGTGTTTATAAGTTAAGTAGGTGGACTTCTGATGCAGTCGACCTGTACCCGGTGGTACAGAGATGTAAAAAAGCCTAATTGTCGTGTATCAGACAGTTACGATACTGGGATTCCTTCCAAAGTCCTTCAGACCAGTTTGCCTAACATCTTTGTGTTAAAAACAATGGAAAGGGTGGTGGTGGACTATACGGAGAGTAATGCCTACTGCGTTTAAGATGTATCCTTTAAAAAGTAGACAGCATGCCTACAGGGCTTCGAGTAGTACGCTTTGCGGAGGAAGAGCTATATACCGGGGACATTGCGATGACCACCATAGTGAACATTGAAGATGCCTTCGGTAAGAATTGCTTTGAAAGTGTTAAATAATCCTTGGAAAAACATAAGACGGATTGAATAGGTTATTACGGGTAAGGGATAAACACTTTCCCCCGAAGGGTATCACAATGGGTCAATCTTGACATGAGTGTGGCGCGGAACACTGCCCACCAGCTCACCAACCTAACCTAACCTAACACTGACTTGGGTAAAAGGACACATAGGGATCGAATGCAACGAAAAGGCGGATTCTCTTGAAAAACAGGGGTCAACTGAAAATTTGCAGTGACCAGAACCATTCTCTTCAACTGGCAGATGGTTGAACAGCTGAATCGCAAATGGATCATGGCAGAACATCTGAGAAGGTGGTCAACTAGGAATCGAACCCAGGGTAGAACTCTGGAGAAATACAGAGTCTATCTGGGTAAGATTATACGTATTTTGTTATGAATAAGAAGCCCAAAATGTTTTATGTATTTGGATACTTACTTGAAGTGCGTCCATAAACCACGAGGTACGTAATACTGCAAGGCACTATGACCTAAGTGGGCAAAAATGGCCTGAACATGCTTTAAGATTCCCACGTGGTAATTTTTTTGAGCGTTTCCAAAAAACACGTCATCATTATAAAGTGGTGACTCAGTATCACCGCTAAAATCTTCAGACTCATTCACTGCGGCACCCTCCGCCTTTAGTATACCAACTCGAATCGACGGAACCATGTACAACTGTTGAAGTACTGAATTCATATAACATGTAGCTCCAGCGTTTTTTAAGCCACAAAATCCTTTGGGTGGTCTTATTCCAATCGGTGGCAAATAATCCCATTCCTTTAAAGGTTCTATTTCTGAAAAGAATAAAGATTTATTAGCAATAATTAGCAGTAAACAAATTCCAAAAGAAAATACCATTGCAAACGTTGTTTATAAGTGTTTTTGTAAGTAGCTTCATATTACCAACACAGTTCTGGCAAAGAGCTACCAGTAGATCGCAAGCAGCCGCTATTGTGTGTGGACTTCTACAAACAGGAGGTGGTGCCAGATGATTATTTAACTTGCCAGTTTGCCTAAAATGAAGATACTCGCGCGACGCAGAGAATAAGAAGTCATCAGTTAGTTCCTCCAATAAGCCACTGAGTTGAGATTTTATTTTTATGTCTATGAAAAACATAAGTTCTTTTGTCAGACACAAATGACCTTCCAATAGATCCTCGTGCACTTGGGTATTTCCACTTGATATCACATTATTTTTAATTTGTCTAAGCCAATTTATTTCATGTGCCAACAAACCTTCTATTACACTATGTGGCCAGTTCCATGTGCAACCGTAACTTAGAGTTCTACACAAAAGTTGAAAGAGATCCGCACATGTGCTTGAGTGTGAAGGAATAGAGGTATGTAGTAAGGAAATCAAGTGATTGATCATGTATTCAAATGGACGGCTATTTCCGGAATAGTAAGTACAACTAAAGAAGAATTGTTCTGCAGCAATCTGTCTTACGATTCTTGATGGATTTTTTAAAATCAGAGATGTTATGAATTCTGGCCAAATTTCATCTTGCATTAACACCTCATTAGCACTGGGATTGAGTACAAGACTTATTATAAGTACTTCAAGCGCTTCTTTACATAGAGCAAAGTCTTGAGCACCAGGCATGGCAATTTCATCACTAAAATTGTCCTTACTTCCATACATTTGAAATCGACCACACGAAGACGACCAGGCGAGCTGAATAATCGCTTTAATTGTAGCAACATCAGGGCATGACCATTGCAAAGCGTCCGAGAAAAGCTTTCTACTGTTTTGTCCTTCAGTGCTGGCTGTTAACATTTCCGCAGCAATATTTTCTGCCAATTTGGTTGATATAAATCGTAGTGTATTCTCCGAACTATTTGGAATAGACGTTAGAATCTGTTTTAATATGTCTATTTGGGATCTAGAGCGCGCTTCAAAATTAGGTAATGCTGGCTCATCCCCAACACGACTTAGAACACAGCTTATAACGTAGAAAAACAATTTAACAAGTCGAAGAATACTTTGAAATGCTGCACGTTTAGTTTGCATGTCTGCATTAGGTAAGAAGTTGTTTTTAGTAAGCAATTCCATAAGAAAGTGCGCAACTCCTGACCGCAACCAAGCTGACTGTACACTCAATGATTCTTCACTAAACGGATCGATTGCAGGTACGAGTATGGCATTCAGAACCTCCAAATTATATAGTACTCTCGCGGGGGTTGTATATAAAAATATTTTTAGCGGTGATGGTTCTTCTGCAGCATGCTTATACTCTTGATCTTGTAATATTGGCTTGTCATAGCATTGAACATTATCTGAGCCAATATTTAAATTTGTTGTTTTTATATGGCACATTGTTTTTAATTCATTAATGGTTTCTCTGTCTGCTGGCAATAAATTTAGAAGCACTAGCGCACTATCTCTCAAATTGCAGTACTGCATGTCGACACCCAATTGATGAAGCTTTAAGAAAAAGTTGGTATAGTAGGGCTTTTCTGAAATAATAACACCAGGTAATGTGTATTCAGATTCAACCCTCTTTATATCCGCGCTGGGACGTGGCGGTGATCCAGTACTCGAATCACTTGAGCTGTCCGGACTACTCGCCAAAACCGTTCCAATTGGTGTTAGCTTGGCAGTGAGAATCATTTTATCTCTGATTGCATAGCTAGACAATGGATGCATTTCGTCCAAAATCTCAATTAGCTCTCCGTTGTTAAAGAAAAAGTCTATTTTTATGTTTGCTGTTGAAGTTCCTTTAAGGCGTTTAAGAATACTCCTCTTAAAAGATGCCACTGTTTCATTACTATGTGTAATTAATTCAATATCATCAATCGCGCGACCAGGATTTTGAAATCTTATGTATAAGTTCGTATGTTTTCCCCGTGTTCCACGACATAATGGCAATTTGTATCTATCTCCAGCAAATAATCGATCACATTCTTTTACATATTCCTGAAGTACTCTTAGTATTCTGCACATTTTTTCAGCTTCATCGCACAATAACTTAGTTTCTTTATCGTTAGAATTGTACTCTGCAGAGCTATTTAAAAATATTATACTATCATAGAGACTTTTTAATTTATCACAACATTCCCCTATAAATGTTTCATGAAATGAGGCAACATTTGCCATAAGTGTAGGACCCAAAGCTGTAGACACTTCCTTTAACAGTTCTATACCCTTATTTGCTATATCTGCGTCTGCTGTAGTTATCACATGCCATAGATATTCTTTACCAATAAGATTATTGTTTTCAAGGATGTAGCCTCGGTGTATTGCCTTTAATTTTTCTTCCTTAGAGTTGACCGCTTTAAAAAAGCGCTCAAAGCATTTAATTCCGCTTTCTGTCAATAAAGATGGATCAAGTTGTAATATATTGTTTTCGAAAAAATCTTTGTTCACGCCTGGATCGAGGTCGGGCTCTTCTCCCATTAGCTTACTGAACCATCGGAAACATTCTTCTCTATCGCTAGGGAAAATTGATTTTACAGCCAGACACTGCCATATTTGTTTTGCTTGGTCTGCACAAAGCCAAAGTTGCCCATCTTTAAGCAAATATTTTAGGAAGTCTAATCTTTCTTGAATTTGTAATTCATGTGAAAAACGTCCATCACTGCAATATTTAGTAGGGTCTAAGTTAGGATTTTCGTCCATCGATGCTCGAACTTTGTCCATGTAGCAAATAAGACTGTTCGTTACAAGAATAACGAGCGAATAGTCATTCTGCAAACGTTCAATAACTTGTTGCCTATTCAACACTTTGTTTGAATTTTGAACATGATGAGGATTTGATTCATATAAACAGCATATTTCTCGAATTAAACGCAATGCAGGCAGAACCCAATTGTCGCCTGATTTTAACTCATCCACGCATTTATCAAGCCATACTGTCTTTTGGGCATCACGTTCTTGAGAACAACTATAATCTAAAATTTTTACATGTGCTATTAATGCTTGATCTAATACTTCAGGTGGTATTTCAACATTATGTGCCAAAGTCCAAAATAATTTCAAAACTTTCTGCGCCATGACACCGTTCTTATCATCTTCTGCCAAACGCCTAATTAGTTCTAGTAGATGCTCTCTTTGTCGTTTGTTCGCAGTTGTCATACTTGTCTAAAAATAAAAATAAAAACAAAAAATCAATTAATTATTTAAAAAGTAATCAAATAAATTGTACAGCTAGTCGCACGAAACCTTCTCGTTCAAATCGAAAGTTTAGTAGATTGCTTTTTTTACTAGAGCTCGCCCAGTGGTAGAAATTCTACCATTATAGTGACCTGCCTTATAAACAGCACTACATCTCTGCACACCGAATATGCTGTGAAGTGTTTTTTTTTACTATTTGCATATCTAAGCTATTATTAATTATAAAGACATAACTGCTAAAATTATGTGCGCAATATTTTCAGAAACAAATTAACGGATTGGATGAAACCAGAGACAATAGACCCCCAACTACCAATCCTCTTGCCGTTGGTCTACTCGTTTTTTTTTTTTCAAATTCGCCATTTTGTTTTCCTATCGGTGTTATGTCAACTTATGTGGTATTCGATTGGGCTTCTTCAGATTTGCACTCAGATTTCAGATTTCTTGTGCCTAATCGAACATAAGAACGCTCTTGCTCTTTTCTGTGTGCTAATTATTTATACATAAATAATTTACAAAAACAGGTTCACCCGATGCAATGCCTTTCTTTGCTGTGGAAAAAATTCACGAAAATGTAAACAAACTCCACCAGTTGTCAAACTCAAATGCACTTCTATTGGTAAATCTGAGGGCAAATCTGAGAAAATATCTAGATTCGCAAAAGCTGAAAAAGATGGTTTTTTTTTGTACCAAACGAACATAAAAATTGCTCTGAGAGCAATAAAGTGCTCTGAGAGTGTCCAATCGAATACCACATTAGAATCCGTGTGACATGCAAAAATATGCTTTGCAAAAACATGCTTTGGACTTGGTTTCTGACATCAACTGGGATCTAAACTTATTAAGGATCTGGTTCGCCAAACAGAGATTGAAGATTAGCTCTAAAACTAAATTAATGCTTTTCAACCTATCGACTGCATCCGACTGTAATGCTGATTTTTACATTCATTCTACGGATTGCCAAAAATTCATGCTGCTTGACTGCAATTGTATATCTACTTCATCTATTCCCACTTTTAGTAGCACGCTACATTGCAGTGATGAGTGTTTTTGAGTTAAGAATGTAGAAGAGTTTAAATACTTAGGGCTCAATATTGACGTTGCACGCTCCGACATTTCTTATATCTTAAAAATGTTTATTCGGACAAACTATTAAAAATGATTTATTATGGAATTTTTCACTCCAAGCTCCAATACGGTATTAAATGCTGCGGAGGGGCATATCGAAATAAAATACAGCCTCTTTTTAATTCTACAAAAAAAAATGTTTTAAGAAAAATTTAAAACAACGTACATATCATAGTTTTCCATTGTTCAATCTTATGAAAATTCTTCCTGCCTGTCATTTGAATTGTTTTAAGGTATTGAAAACTTTCAGATCCGGAAATCGAATAATTTTGCGAACATTGTAAACGTTCCGTTTTCCCGTACCACCGCCTTTCGTAACTTTTATTTGGTTTCATCGTGTCGCATTTTTAATAAACTACCCATATTAATGAGATCAATATCCGTTCCTGGTAGGTATCACAAATGTGTTGAACAATGGCAATTTGATTACAGTAATATTGAATCTATTTTTTTCTGACATTCTGTTGTAACTTAAGAATTTTCTTTTATCTTTTCTATAAAATTAAGTTTTATATGTAACTTGAATTGTACCTTAATGGTTGTATTACCTTTCATTTTTCAAATGTGTACGTTACCATTTAATTTGCACCCCACCATTGAAGTGGCATTTGACACTATTTTAGTACTAATAGTATGGAAAATACAAAATCTAAAATCAGAATTGAAATAATGTATATTCAAATGATTCGAAATAAATGTTATCTTTCTATCTATCTTTCTATCTATAAGTGGACGACAGTTGCTAAAATAAAGTTTTACGTAGTTGGTTTCGTATTTTTATTGAAAGTGAGACATAGAAATAATCAAAGATAAACGTATGTGAACACAGATCGGGATTTTAAAGAAACTAGTATCGCTTGTGGTCAAAAATCAACCATACCTTTTATAAAAATCGTACCGCAATTATTTTCGATATTAGTGTTTTTTTTTTTTTTTTATATAAACGAAAAGAGCAACATCTATATATAGACGTAAATGTGCTGCTCCATCGGAAACAGGTTCTTATCTTAGATGATTTAGGTATATTTGAACACGTTACTATAAATGGCGGCGACATGTCAACGAAATCCTTTCAATTGCCTGTTTTGTGTGGGGAATCCATAACTTAATTTTACCAGCCTTAATGGCGACATATACACACGATTTTATCGCACAGTTCCTTTCAAATAACATAAGTTTCGTTCTCCTAATTTCATAGTGAATACTAAAAAAGTGTACGGAAACTTTGGATGTTCTCGTATTATTATTGTTGATGAATAATTCGGTTCAGAGGAAACGATGATGTGAAAGAGTTTCTCTTGTTTCAAGCGCAGCAGCGAAAACGACATGAAAAGCACAAAGCAGAGTACAAAAACAATTCTCACAGAGCAAGTAAAGCAACTTTGCGTGGAATGCTAATTGTTCGTGTAGCACGTAAAGGTGTTGTTGCGCCAAGAGAAAACCTTTGACATTGGTTGTACTAAGTACAGTGAGGCAAAAGACAGTTTTTACAGAACAAAAATAACTATTAGCAAATAGCAAATTATTAAACAACAAATGAATAACAAAAAGGAATTGAAATTACCAATAACTAAAAAAACAAAAACTTGACTGTTCCTCAACAAATATAATTATTCGAATAAAAAATTAAGGACACAATAATTTTGCAAGTATCAATTTCAATCCAAAATTGCATTTTGCTCGGAATCGGTATTAGTGCGTTTTCAAGTAAAGAAAAAGAGTAAAAATTTAAATTATATATAGTTGGCGCAACAGGTCCGTAGGGACCCAAGGCCTAGCTTCTCGCAACCATTCGTTTTGTGTGAGTTTTATTTTTGGAACGAATGGAAGGGATCTACAATTTTATGCCGATTCCAAACGGCTAATTGAGAAGCTCTAAAGACAGTTATACTCTCGGATGTTTGTCAGACGTTCGCGAGAGGTGGCGCAGTGGAAAAAACCCTAAGTTGGAATTTTGGGTTTTTGCGGGATTCGAACCTGGGACCCCTCGCTTAGTAGTCCAACACACTAACCACTAAGCCGCTGCGCAATTTAAATTGCCTTTTTAAAAATTATTGCACCTACATTAGCTCAAATATTAATTTTGGTCGAAATCGTTAAAGCTATTTCCATATTTTTAAAATATGTCTTTTTTTCAAGATAAGTGCGTTATACAATGTATGATTAAAGAAAAACTGAGTTTGCTTTCATGTGAGGAATGACCATAATGCATTTAGAATGAATTTTAGTTTAAATCTAACGATCCGTTTTTGAGATAAATACGTTTTTCAAAAATACCGTTATTCGATTTTTTTTTTTTAGCGAAAAACGGAGTCTGTAGCATCTATTTAAACTCAAATATCAATTTTAGCTAACATCGTAAAAGGCGTTTGCAAAAAATATCTTGTTTAAAACAGTTATATGTGTAGTACCATTAATATTGGGGATAAAGCGCAAAAAAAAGTGACTTCGCCCCTACTGTGGTCTTTGGTAAACGATAATCTGTCACAAATATTAAGCAATTCAGGCTTCAACGTAGTTGGATATGCGGATGACTTGGTCATCATCATAAGGGGTAAAGTAACAACACAAATGCAAAACGCCCTTAAGATAGTCTTAGATTGGTGTTGTTAGTATTGGATCTATACAATGATGGTTAGACCCATCATGCTCTATAGGTTCTTACTATAAGAATCGAGAATTCCCTCAACAACAAAGAAATTGATGTGGGCTACTTCATTGACATCGAAGGAGCTTTTGACACCACGGGACACGCCCAAAAATATAAATATATCCATGTTGCATTCACAAAAAGGCGGAATCGAGAAAGGGCTAAAAAAAACCTATTCAGCTTGGTGAAACAATAGAGTTCTCAAAAGAAGTCAAAGACCTAGGTCTACCTCGGGACGAAAAACTCATTTGGAACTCTCACCGCACGAAAACCATAGACAAAGCCATGATCTCCCTGTTATGGCTTTACACTGCCATAACCAGACCAATTGTCACATATGCAGCTCCAGCATGGCAAAAAACGAAACAAAAAACAACACAAGACAGGCTCAATAAACTCCAAAGACTACCTAGTCTTTGCACTACAAATGCAATGAGAACGACTTCCACATGAGAACGACTCCCTCCATCTTCAGATACAGAAAGAAGCTATGACAAACGCATTCATGCTCATATCTGCAAATACTGAAAACTCCAAGCTTATTCATCCAGATATCGTTATGGAATTGAAAAAAGACGATATACTTTGAATCACCATGACAGGCAACTGTCTAGCCAAATACAACTTCAGCCGAAACTTCAAAGTTACATTCCCAAATCGGCAGAACTGGGAACAGATTAAACCCACATTTGTCAACGACAAGTGTAACTCCGTATTTCAAGCGGATCTTTGCAATAGAACTATGTCTCAGAGGAAATCTTAAGAAATCCTTAACAAAGAAGAACATATATATTATCTGATAGCAAAACCTAGCATGGTATTGCTTACAAATACTAACATCGCTAGCCAGCACAAACAGAGTACATCTCATATGGGCGCCAGGACACAGTGGGCAATGAAAAAGCAGACATACTATCCAGAAAAGGGTCAGCATCGACCTTCATGATGCCAAGACCATTCTGTGGAATATCCATTAGCACTGCTAAAGTCTACATAAAAACCTGGCTGAAAAACAAAACCAATCATTACTGGACCAACACTGAGGGAAACAGACAAGACAAAATGTTCATGGCAAATATCTCCCTTTCACGAACAAAACAACTCCTAAATCTGAATAGGAGTCAGATTCGTATAGTCAAAGGGTATCTCACTGGACATTGTCAAGTCAAAAAACAACTCATGGCTATGGGAATAACACAAAATAGTACTTGCAGACTATGCAATGAGGACATAGAATCAGCAGAACACATACTGTGTCACTGTGAATGTCTAATGAGACTACGTCAACACAATCTAGAAAAACCTTACCTTGAGGCAGAGGACATATCCGACAGCCCACTCAAAGACCTATTAGGATTTATTACCAATTCCGTTATCATAAGCGAGCTCTAAATGGAGGTAATCTTAATAGGCCCACTTGTGGCCGAATTGATATGGCAACTTGATTCCACCTCCCCGAATTAATCTAATCATTTCCGGACCAAACCAAACTGTCTCAATACCAATGGGAAAAGAATGCCATTAAAGAATGCGCAAGCCTCATCTACAACTCAGGTATCAAAGGCGCGAACATCCATATATTTATTCACGGATAGTCAAGCAGTTATAAATGCCCCTAGCTCACCCACAATTGACCCCAAATCAGTATTACACTATTTCAATACCCTCCAAGCACTATGCACCAGAAACAAACCCAAAATATGGTGGGAATTGAAGGAAACGAAAAAGCCAGAAAAGGTTCGGAAACACCTTTCACAGGACCCTACTGTGCCATCTCTAAATCAGCGTCAAACCTTGCTATAACAAGTTGGGAACACAATAACTGTATTTCACATTGGGAGAGCATCCCATGCTTAAGACAGGTCAAAAAAGTTATCAAACCTTTCAAAAATAATGGCAAAAAGATTCTAAATCTACGTAGGCACTATTTCAAAAATTTAGTTGGCTACCTAACAGGGCACCATGGTTTGCGATATCACCTAAACAAAATACATGCAGCCGACTCTTCGGAGTGTCGCCTATGTCTTGAAGAAGACGAAACAACTGAGCATATCTTATGTTAATGTGTAATGTGTAAGCTATGAATAAATAAATGAACTAAACGAACTCAAATGAAATGATAAGCCCAGAAGATGTAAAGACATCCTCTGCTGAAAGCATCATCAGCTACATTAGGAAAGTAAAAACTCTGATAGTCTAAACAATTTTTTGTGATCCTATGGCACAATAGATCTACTCAGGTCGACGTGCCTCTTATCGCAATGGCGAGTCAGAATTTAAAAAAAAAAATATATATATATATATATATAGGTACAGAACTTGTAAAAATGTCCCGAAAAAATACCTTGATCTGTACCGACAGATTCTCTACCTTGTTCGCTTTACCGAATGTAAGAAACTGCTCTGACATCATTTACGAAATTCGTGATAGCCTCATAAAAAAAAATGTATCTTAATCGTCCTCTGGGTCCCTGCACTACCAGTGTTCGTAAAGAACGAACTTCCAGACAGTGCAGCTCGTGACGTATCTGCAGAACCTAACACATCATCGTATCCTCCGACCAAAAAAGACTTACAAATTAATCAACTCATATAACGAGGAGAAACGTAAACTAGTGTGGAATCAATGCTCGCACCTATACTCCAACCTTAACTAGAAAGGTTAACAACTAAAACAATAACTCATATGAACAGATGCTTTCTGAGGGTTCGGCTTGGACACACACAATGCTCCCACAATTACGAAAACCCATCCAATTGCAAACTCTGCCAATCCGGTCGTATCTTAACAGTTTAACACTTAATTTTTTAATGTTCCAAGGTAAGCGAACTATGTGACGTTTTTTCTAATAAAATACTCCCTAAAATGATATCGGTACCATCTATTATATATGTACATAGAGTTTATAAATTAGTAGAAGAAACTAACAAAGTAACATAACATTTAAGCTAGATTGACGGTATGGCGCGGGGAATCACAACCTGGCTAATTGTCCTTTCTTTGGCCACATTAGTCCTAGCCGTTGGTTTCTCTGGTCCCGATCGTACCAAAACCATCTCTATATTATAGAAAGACCAGTCGAAAGCCCCTGTAGCTAGTGCTGTTAATTTTATTTGTGTTTATATTGTAAATTTATTTTACTTATTAACTCTTCAAAGTAGGCCGTCAAAAGTCAGTATACTACAAAGATTGTCCCCAGAGATCGAGTTTTCAAAAAGAAGTCACAAAGAATAATATGAAAAGTCTCCACTGGATAGAATTCGAATAGGTCGATAAAAGTAATTGGAGATACGAGTGTTACAATTATGTTACTATATTATATCATCACCTGGTGCGAAAGCACATAAACAAAATTACCCAAGTCATCACCCAAGAGTCACGACTATGTCTACAGCATATTATAATTCGCATATAAAGAATCTAGAAGAATTCAGAAAATCATCTGCTGAAAACAATAGACTTCACTAACTTAATTAGCACAATGGATCGTTCAGGAAGACGTGCTTCTATAAAGCTAAGACGAGGCAGAAGCTTAAACAAAAAAAAAAAAAAAAAAAAAAAAAACAATGAAAATATTTATGGTACCGTTAGCTGTTAGAACGCAATAAACAATTTTAAAATGTACCGTTGCCAGTAGGTATAGTTTCAAATTAATACTTAATGTCCAGGTAGGACCGTGGGCCTAATTTCTCTCAACATTAATTCTAGGGACAAATCGATGGTTGAAAGACTTTCGTGAGAAGTGGTGCTTTTCTGGGGTTGAACTCAAATCAACCCTATCATGCTTATTCCATTATGTAAGCGCTTATAAGACTTAGTTTATATAAATAAAAACATATACTCACTTGAAAACATTTGAATAGATGATCCAGCTGTTCCGGTAAAAAATCCCAGGCTAATTTAGCTAGTAAATCATGAACGTTTTTAACTATTGCTTCATGCTTTCCTGCCTGCGCTTTCCAAACGGCATCTAGATCATCTAAGGTCAAAGCGTTCTCCTTTATAAGAAACCTTATTATTTTCTCCAACTTCTCAACATATTGGGGTTGATGTAACGAGTCCTTTAGTACAATTTCTAACACATCGGATTTTTTAATCCACACCTAACGTCGAATAATGCAAAAATATATACTTTTAGTTCATCTAATTCCATATTTAATTTCTTACCGCCATTCTCTCAGCTGTTAACCAATTCATTTCATCGTCAGATAGGCCCTGTGATAATTGAGTTCTGTGTGAACAATAAGAAACTGCTGTAATTACTTTATTGATTTCATTCAATGCATTCATTTTTCCATTAAAACTCGAAACTTGAAGTAGCCGCAATATCATTTTTAAACGAAATATTTCAATGTCACGAATAAGGTCGCCTTGGTCCGGCAAACGACTTGCTAAGCAACGAGCTGATTTTACAATCTTATGAATAAGATCACTTCTCCCCTCAGATTTTGCTTCATGCTTCAGCTCGGAATCCGTTAGACTATCTAAGAGATCCAAGACGATCTTCCATATAGGCATAAAGTATGTTTGTATTGTAAAAGGCGTAAGCAGTTCGTAACACTGTCCAAAAGGTCGAATTAAGTAGTAGATAAACGAAAGTGATATATTCGCATTCACATCTCCCGGTATCGTGGAATCCTTTGGATTGTTCGCATTCTCGGTGGAAGATGGCTTGTTTTTAATTGACGCCACTCCAGCGTTGAAACGTTCTAGTAAATTGTCGAAACCACCCAATTGACCGAAACGGTTAATTAAATCAACGAGCCAACCCCGAGGACGTTTGGGCTCGAGCTGTATTGATGCAAATTTATTGTTATCTTCCAAAACACCCCAAACGGCATCGGCACCAAAACACTCCGGTTGACGAGCAATATTAAAGGTATTAAATTTGTTATTTGGATCTAAAACTATTGAAAGAAGATCTAATAAATATGGATTATCACGATTCATGTGAACTGCAATTAAGTGCAAAAGTTTGCCGCATGTTATAAGAATACAATGGTGAATGTTATATTTCCACGAATTTACAGCTTCGTCTGTGAGTATTTTTATAAAAGAAGTTGTCAAAGCATTCTTATAAAAATCTAAGCATGGCTCGCAATTATGATCACATCCTATGAAAAAAAAAAAAAAAATTTAAGAAAGCTTAATTTACTACCGCCCATATTTACCGGCCAATGTAAGTGTTATAGCTGCATTTAGCAAATGTTCCAACTCTTGTTCGGGTAAAACAGGAACCACCCATCTTGGATTAGAAATCTTTTGATTAAGAGATCGCAATTTCATCACTGGAAATGATGATAGTAATTTTTCAGGATTCCTAAATAAAAATAAAGATAATATGTAACATAGACTTTTGCATAAACTATGCACATTTTACATTTCATCTCCATTATCAACCGAAGAAGCCGCATCTGATTGAACATCAGTTTTTTCAGCGGTTGGAGGGCCTTGCGAATCGAAAGTCATGACTGCTTAGTCTATCCTGGCTACAATTAAACAAATAACAGACATTTAGCACTTTTTATTAGTTAAGAAAAATCACTTTAGAATATGTACAAGGTTTGATTTAATACTGTACTCATTATTACATGCTTTAGCGTGTAATATACTGTTTGTTTAAAGAATGTGATATTATATCCAATAAGGTTGGAATACACATTTTTAATAGTGTCTATACCAATGTTAATTATATCATTTTTATTTGCATAATCAAAGAAAAAAAAAACATAAATTAACACACAACTTCAGCTTAAGCAAAATTTGTCAACACCCAATATCAAGTAACAATCTAAACTGCCTACTAAAATCAACCTATATAAATACAATAGTTTGTATGTCATACAAAAGTAAGTATAATTTTTTTTGAACAAACACACCAACAAAATGATCTGGGCAATATCATTCCATAGCACAAATTACACGTTTTTAAAGGGAAACCAAAAGTTTCGAGTGAAGTACATTTTTAATTTTTACCTATCTATATTTATGTTTTTAATAGATTTTTTGTCGTGTTCGATTGTGAAAATCAGCCGGTCACAAAATGGCGATCACTTCTGCGTTCTAAAACTATATGTAAATATAATTCATTTTTGTGATTTATCACAATATATTTGAAAATCCCAATATCGATATATCACAGCAAAATGATTTGACAATTCATATAAAAATACTTTAAGAACTAACACTGGGAACATGGACACAATAATTATTGTTAACAAAGCGGACCCATATCAAACCATTGATGAGTGTTCGAATATTCAATACATAGTTAATAAAAGGATAATAATAACTTCCAGTCATTTGACAGTTTATTGCTAGATGGGTTTCCATAAAAAATTTTCATACACACTTTATCACGCAATTGAACATTCATAAACCAAAGTTAATGGAATTACAGAGTACATAGCATTCCAGTGGAAATGCTGCGTCCTTCAAGCAGAAATGAATGATTAAATTTCGTACGTCTATCCCCCCAAAACCCATTTGGTTACATTGTTGTTTTTATAATTTCAACCCCGTCTGTGAATACGTGTGATCAACAAAGAAGCATGTTGCTAATGGCCGACCGCAAATCATCTTCCTTTTATGAGCATCGCGGTGTTTAATTATTCTGTGTTTTGTATTGAATTTGTTTGGTTTTTGTGGAGATTTTGATTAAAATGTAAAAAATTGTGAAATACACAGTAGAGAATACCGAATTCTTGCATTAAAGTCCAATTCATGAACTCACATAACTAGAATAGAAATAAGCAAGTGTGTGTGACTTCATGAATTTTTCTGGAAAACAGCTGCCTACCGCCTTTCCACTGGAAAGTTATATAACTCTGTATTCCATTATCTTTGCCTTCAAGCTGCTTTCCGGAGATGAAATAATAGGTTTGTCTGATGTGCCTGAGAAGTGTCAGCTGATTTCCACACCTGTTACAAATCCTGCACAACCCTGAAAAATCGGCTACTATATCGAACGCAAAATATGTTGCCCTGAAGTCTGTCAGTATTTGACATTGAAAAATATTTATCTGTTGGTGAACGAAGTGTGAAGATATAAAATTATTTTTTGTTTATTGTTAAAAATGAGTGAACTCAATTCTTTTGAATACCAAATTTATTTTTATTAATTTTTATCACTATAAACAAGTGAATGACACCAAGCGACATAACGGCGCAACTCGGGACTGAATTCTTGACCCGACAAATTAACTGGGGTCAGTTCAGGGCACAACTACGGCGCCCTAGAAGTCATGTCAAACACAGGTTCAGTGCTAATCGAACACATTAGGGTTAAACCAGTTCGCACTAGTGCTCACTAGGGCCCACGAAGAACACACCTAATTATATAAAAATTTATGAAGTCACGCACTTATCAATTCTTTTCTGACTTCATGAGTTGGACATTAATGACACAATTAAGCACGGTGATGTCAATAAAAGAATATTGAGTGGAGGTCGGCCATCGGAAGCATGAGTTTTTGTTGCTCACACGTATTCACAGACGGTTGCTGTAATTATAAAAACAACAATGTGAACAAATGGGTTAGGGGAGGATAGACGTACGAAACATATTCATCACTTTCAATTATTTCATCTCTGAGTTTGGCCGCGTACAAAGATAATGGAATACAGCGGTATATAACTCTCTAGTGGAGAGGCGGCTGCCTACAATCTGTTTTCCAGAAAAATTCATGAAGTCACACACTCTTGCTCATTTCTATTCTAGGATATGTGGCAAAGAGGATCTAAACTAGAGGGCCAACTCCCGTGCACCTAACCGATTTTCCCCGCAAATTTTGAATGACAGCCCTCTCTCGCGCGCTCTTTTTTTTTTCCTGGCTGTGAATACATGTTATTAATGGCCGCCCAGTGGAACTTATTTAATGACAAACAATTTGTAAATGAATTTATAACAATAAATGTAAAAGGAATAAATGTTGAGTCTGGCTTTTTAGATAGCTTAACTTGTTATCTATCCATCTTATGTGCCAAAATATGTTCATCCATCACATTTCAGGATTTTTTTAATTTATTTTTACATGAAGGATATTTTTGACAGCAAAATTCATGCAGCTACCTTTGGGGAATTGTTCCAAAAATAGATTAATATCATGCAAGTTAAGCCCAAGTTTCCACTAGGACAAATGTCAATTTCTTAAAATTCTCCCAAACACCTTGGTTTTTTAGCACCGTACTTGAACAAAATCAAAATATGATTGGGAATTTTGTGGTTTAATAATAGTGAACAGCAATACTGAGACCTCCAACTCCGGCCGATTTTCCGTTACTTGCCTACAAGCTATATTACCATGAGGTGGCAAATTTTACGTGCGTTAGTATTTTGTACATAGAAAATTGTATTGACAAATGTCACGAAACTTAAAAAATTCCGGCTCACCAACACTCTCGCACCTAAAATATGCCACTTCCGCTGTGGGCAAAGTTGCTTCAGAGCCATTTCCGCTGTGGGCAAAGTTGCTATCGGCGTTCATAGAATTTTATCCATTAAATTTGAAAATAATTGTTACAACTAAATTTTGTGTGGACAGTGATTAATTTCAAAAAATAATTGTATATTTATGTGAAATAAAAGAAAGATGAGCAATTCTGTAGAATAATAATCAAATTAAAACATTTTAAGCGAACATTTGTAAGGCATTCAACATAAATCGAGTAGAATATGTTTATCACATACATCGCTTAGTATACAACCCGTGAGCAAAGATGTCATCCTCGCCAGACTATGTCGTCAAAATTCCTGTGTGAAGGACACTTCTAAATGGATGGTTATTCATGTGGGAAGATATGCTGACAACAAAATTGGTGGAACCAAGCTGACGATGTGGCTTAGTGGTTAGTGTGTTGGACTACTAAGTGAGGGGCTCAGGTTCGAATCCCGCAAAAACCCAAATTCCAACTTAGGGTTTTTTCCACTGCGCCGCCTCTCGCGAACGTCTGACAAACATCCGAGAGTATAACTGTCTTAAGAGCTTCTCAATTAGCCGTTTGGAATCGGCATAAAATTGTAGATCCCCTCCATTCGTTCCAAAAATGAAACTTACACAAAAACGAATGGTTGTGAGAAGCTAGGCCTTGGGTCTCTACAGACCTGTTGCGCCAACTATATATATATAAGCTGACGATGTGATGTCCGCGGGAGGAAGCGATGCTGGTAAGACAAGCAGGAGTTAGACTCTTCTGCGGGTTGGACATAGCATTCGTGAAGTTCCAAGGATTATCGGAAAAGACTCAGCTTGGAAAGCCACCCGGTAGGGTGACGTAGTGATAGACACCATGGATATGGAATCAACATAAGTCGGGCGGGAGGTGGGCCCGTACTGGGAAAAGCTCAGGGTGATTCAATTGAACCTTCATAACAGCAAAGCAGCATCAGCAATGATGACTAAATGTTTTGATGAGAATTCGTTGGATATAGCCCTGATACAGGAGCCTTGGATCTTTAGAGGAAATATTAGAGGACTCCCAAAAAGCATGGCTGAGTTGCATTATGCGCAAACAAGCGAAAGAATTAGGTCCTGTATCCTGGTGAGGCACGGAGTTCAAGCATATCAACTGCCAGATCTGTGTGCCCCAGACCTTGCAGCAGTACGTGTAGGATCATGTGCGGCAACTTTTGTTATAGCATCTGCATGCTTCCCGTATGATTCTCCAAAACCTCCTCCGACAAGAGAGTTAGAGTCTTTGATGAATGCATGCAGGAACACCAACGAGGATTTAATTATTGGTTGTGATGCCAATACCAACAAAATTACAGAGCAGAAGCATTATTCGAATTTGTATCATGCAATGATCTAGCTATCTTAAACAGGAATGTGAGACGAATGGTACTGATCGATGTTACCCTGTGCAGTAGTCAGATAATAAATTGACAGAGTATCAAATTGGAGGGTAATGGATCAGGCTTTTACTCGAGTATGAGGAGTACATCTGAAGTTAGTAGACTACAAAAGATTGTCTCGAGAGATCCAGTTTCCAAGATCGGACTCATTCGTAATAGAGCGGGGGAGATGGTGGAAACACTGGATCACACAAATGAGGTCCGAATGGAGGTATACTTTTCAGGAAGCTATAAGTCAGATCAGCCCTGGGCTCCAAAGAAACAAGGAGCGAACAGGATTGATGGGACGGAAGCAGAACGGATCGTAACACCAGAGGCATACGTTTCATGCCTAGCAATAGACTACATCCCGATTACATGGAGGGAGACAAATGTGGTCTTTCTTCCAAAGTCGGGTAAAAACGATTACACCGAAGCAAAGTCCTTCAGACCAGTTAGCTTAACATCCCTTCTGTTAAAAACAACGAAAAGGGTGGAGGTGGACTGTATGGACAGTACTGCGCTTAAGATGTATCCTTTAAATAGTAAGCAGCATGCCTACAAGGCAGGCATGTCTACAGAAACAGCGCTACATCAAGTAGTATGAGTTGCGAAGGAAGAACTAAATACCGGGGGCATTGCGATGAACACTATAATGGACATTGAAGATGCCTTCGATAGGATATGCTTTGAAAGTCTGAAACAAGCCTTGGAAAAACGTAGGGTTAACCCACTGGTAGTAAGATGGGTGGACAATATGTTGAATACAAGGGCGATAAATATTCGTATGGGAACCTCAAAACTCAGAGGAAGAGTTAGCAGAGGTTGCCCTCAAGGCGGTGATCTCTCATCTACGCTGTGGAAAATCACTGTGGACTCTCTTCTCGACAGACTTGAGGCGACTGGCATTCCCACCGACGACATTGCAATAATGGCCAGATGTAAATTCATTGACGTCATCGCAGATATCATGAGAAATGCACTCAGAGTGGTTGAGCGGTGGAGTCTGGAACAAGGGCTCTCCATTTATGTGGGGAAAACAGATCTAATAGTCTTCACTAGGAAGAGGAAAAAGCTGGAATCTCGGCCCTTAACACATTTTGGATCGGAACTAACAGCGACCAAGAAGGTTAAGTATCTGTGAGTCTGTCTACATACTAGACTTACTTGGAACTGCCATGTTGAGGAGAAGGCCAGGAAGGCAAAAAGGGTACTACATCAGTGCAAACGTGTATGTGGACAGAGGTGGGGACTTTCGCCTAGGTCAGCATACTATATACGATGATAAGAAGACCCATTATCACCTATGCCTCGATTGTATTTTGAGCGAAAGCCTCCCAGAAAACTGTGAGGAAGCACCTGGATAGGGTCCAACGCTTGGTATGTATAGGAGTTACTACAGGTGCAAGGAAAGGCATTGCCCCACTAATCATAAAATGGGTTCTAAATATGTTAGAAAGTAGAATCATTAATCTGGCGTATGGAGGCTCACAAAAGACTGTTAAGGCCACTAGGGGCTGTCCTCAAGGAGGAGTACTTTCTCCTCTATTGTGGACTTTAGTCATAGATGAACTCCTAGACCACCTCACACAATCGGGGTATTTAATACAAGGCTATGCAGATGATGTAGTAATCACTGTTAGAGGCAAGCATGACTCAACGATATCTGAAAACATGCAAAGGGCCTTAAACTTAACCTATAGATGGTGTCAGAACAAAGGATTGACCATAAATCCCTCCAAAACAGTCATGATACCATTCTCAAGAAAGAGAAAACTAGAACTGAAACCGATCAAGCTGAATAACGCAGTTATAGACTTCTCAGGAGAGGTTAAATATCTGGGAGTAATTCTAGACAAAACTCTCACCTGGAATTCACACCTTTATCATGTCACAAAGAAGGCGACAAAGGCAATTTATATGTGCCAGCGTCTCTATGGCAAAACCTGGGGCTTAAAACCAAAGATGATCTATTGGTCATACAACACGATCATCAAACCAATGATCACCTATGCAGCAATATCATGGTGGCCAAAAACCGAACAAGTATATCGCTTAGCATGCGTTGGTATAACGGGCGCAATAAAAACTTGTCCAACCGCAGCCATAGGGGCAATGCTCAGTCTTTTGCCTTTACATATTTCAGTAAGGAAGGAAGCTGGTCTCAGCGCCCTCAGGCTCCCTGATATATCAAATCTTAAAGCAGGAAACCTCACAGGACACCTTAGGGTATTACAAATATTCCAAGATGATCCTTCGCTTCTCCAGGAAATTTAAGAAAGTCATATCTGACAGGAGTACCTGGAGAGGCAAACAATTCGTAATACCATCAGGATCACAAATCTGGTACACCGATGGTTCAAAGATGGAAAATGATCCCACCGGTGCTGGGGTCTATGAGCCTAGGTTCCAAAAAGCTATAGCACTGGGAAAATCACCAGACATCTTTCAAGCGGAGGTACACACCATAGAGATATGTGTCCGAGAATGCTTACGAAGGAACATGAAAAGTGCCCGCATCTACATCCTCTCAGACAGCCAGGCAGCTCTTAACGCCTTAAGATCGTATTCGATCAGATCAAAGCTGGTCTGGGAATGTTTTAACCTCCTTGAAGATCTGGCCAAGGACAACATAGTCACCGTTGCTTGGATACCAGGTCATAAGGGATTTGAGGGCAATGAACGTGCGGATTGTCTGGCGAGAAGAGGCGCATCACGCCTGCTCACTGGTCCTGAGCCCTACTTCGGGTTGCCTTTGAGTTACGTACAATCAAAATTTAAGAAGTGGGAAGATGATCACCTTGCCGAATACTGGACGGAATCCAAAGGACAGAGGCAGGCAAAAACATTCATAATCCCAGCTCGTAGTAAAACAAAAAAGTTACTTGAGCTAAGCAAAGAAGATCTAAGGATCCTAACTGGTTATCTTACTGGTCATTGGCCACTAAGATACCATCTCAAAAATATGGGATTTTCCGACGATGACTCCTGTCGACTCTGCGGAGAAGATGAGGAGACAACGGAACATATACTCTGCGAATGCCCTGCTGTGGCAAGGGGCAGAGATATCCACATGCAAGGGGCGTTTTAAGTCCTGCAGATATAGGAAACATGAAACCAAGAAGGGTACTGAGGTTTATAAAGAGCCTTAACAGCTCCCTGGGTTAAACAATAGGGGCCAACACAATAGATCTCTTCTGGTCGCAGTGTACGGGGCTTAATACTTACAATACAATACAATACAGGTGCAATACGGACAACATCAACATGCGCATTGGAAGTGATCCTGGGGATCTTACCGCTTGACTTATTTATTAAGAAAACATCAGCCCTAACGGCACTTCGTTTGCATCGAGATGCGAAATGGCACAATCGTGGTACCATCTATGGACATAGGAAGATCTTGGAACTTGTCAAAAACGAGATTAGGGAGCTGAACATCCCTATGGTTGGGATTATAAGAGTGTGCATTATGGAAAGGAATCACAAAACTCGTTGAGAACGGATTACTTCCAGAAAAAAGGAGTGGTGAAATAGTGATTTTCACAGATGGATCCATGATGGATGGCGGAGCGGGTGCCGGTATCTATTCAGAATAGCTGGATCTAGCCCGTCAAGTTAGCCTCCGGAAACACACTTCAGTATACCAGGCTGAGATTATTGCATTGCTGCATGCGTTGGACTACTTGTTTGAGAGTCAGGTGGAGGGAAGTTAATATCCTTATAGCACTGGACAATCAGGCCGTGATCAGACGCATGGAACAAGCAAACATTACAATATCATTGGTTCTGGAATGTGTACCTAAGCTAAATAAGTGTTCATCTAAAAATGAAGTAACACTGACTTGGGTATGAGGACACATAGGGATCGAAGGCAACGAAAAGGCGGACTCACTTGCAAAACAGGGGTCAACTGAAAAGTTGCTGGGACCAGAACCATTCACTTCAATTGGCAGAGGAATGGTTGAACAGCTGATTCACAAACCGTGGAACAGTATAGATAGGCTAAAACGGCAATTAAGTGGCCGATCTGCTCCACTCAAAGACGGGTTCTAAGCATGAGTCGAGGAACATTGAAATGTGTGGTGGCCTTATCTACAGGACATGGTAATTTCGGGTATCACTTAAGGAAGATGGACCTAAGAGAGGATGATACCTGCAAACTATGCCTGGAGGAATCTGAGACAGCGGCACATATACTGTGTGAATGTCCGACATTGGGTGGCAGAAGAATGAGGATCTTGGGACATCACTGGGTGGCTACTCTGTCGATACATATACAGATCTCACATAAACAGATGCTAGCGTTAACACTAGGAATCGAATCGAATCGAATCCAGAGAGTCTATCTAGATAAGATTTATAGTGGTAAAGAGACGAAAAGAGACCCGTCAATGGTGGTCTGATATATATATATAGCTACACCCTTTATGCCTTTTAAAATTCTTTCTTGCCATTGTTGTTGAAATATACCTCTACAGCAGCACTAAGTATTACAGTGCTCAACTCAGAGATGAATGATTAAAAGAGAAGGATATCTTTCGTACGTCTATCCCCCCAAAACCCATTTGTTTACATTGTTGTTTTTATAATTTCAACCCCGTCTGTGAATACGTGTGATCAAAAAAAAAGCATGTTGCTAATGGCCCAAAGCGAATCATCTTGCTTTTATGAGCATCGCGGTGTTTAATTGTTCTGTGTTTTGTATTGAATTTGTTTGGTTTTTGTGGAAGTTGAAATTGTGAAATACACAGAAGAGAATACCGAATTCTTGCATTAATGTGCAATTCATGAACGCACATATTCTAGAATAGAAATAAGCAAGTGTGTGTGACTTCATGAATTTTTTGGAAAACAGCTTGAAGGCAGCCGCCTTTCCCCCTGGGAAAGTTATATATCTCTGCATTCCATTATCTCAGGATTAACTGTTGAACGCAGCCATTAACTTGTTCCCGAACATTGGCCGCGTTCCACTGCCCGCTAGATGACCAGCGGTTTGAAAAACTCCATATAAAAAAAATTGACATTTCACCCTTGGCGCTAGATGTCTAGCACTTTTTGTGAAATATCCCTTTCAGGGAAATTTCTCAATCTAGTGCAAAACTACCCGCTGCATTGAGAGAAAAACAAACAAAAAAAAAACAGTTGTCAAAGGAAATCGTGCAAACGTTTACAAAATAAAAAAAAAATACGAAACCGAGCAATTGCAATTGTGATAAAATTGGTAATAACGTAAATAAAATAGGAATTCAGACATTGTTTTCAACATATTGTATCATTTCTTTGATTGTAGTGTGGAAATAAATGTGCGAAAAAGTGTGTCAAATTTAATTTTGCCGCTGGCGCTATCGTTCTAGCGCGAGCGTTCCTTCCAGTTCCTTCGTCTGGGATATTTTGTGCTAGACGTCTAGCACAAAATATTCCAGACGAAGGGTGTTAAAATCAGAGACAATACTGAGACCCCCAACTCGTAATCCTCTTGCCGCTGGCCCCCTCAGTTTTTTTTTGAATTCGCCATTTTGTTTTCCTATCGGTGTTATGTCAATTTAGAATCCGTGTGAGCTTCAACAAAAAAAGCAAAACAAAAAAAATGTGGTGAATTTCTTTTGACAGAAGTCGAGTGACAACTGTCAAAATATGGAAAACAAATTGTATTTTTCCTCCAACAAATTGAGAAAATGTAAGTTTTCGCATATTTAAAGTGTTTAAATTAATAATTAAATATATTTGTCTTACAGCTAAGGAACAAGCCGACGTTGAGGTGTTCGCTAACCTTACACATATGCAATGGATCGCACTGGAGACAACGATGAATATCAATCGGAATCGATATAAGTAAGCCATACTATTCAATGAATTTGTCTCACTATATATATTTAATTATTTGATATTTCTTCAAGGTTTGTTAAATCGCAAGCTCTCACTCAAGATCATGCTAGGGAAGCTCTTGATTTGTCCACGATGCAGGAAAACACACGACATCAAGAGTATGGCCAAAGTCAAGGAATACGAAACACATTATTGAACAGGCGAAAGTTGAACACAAGCGTATCGATTAAGAAGAGCGTAGGAAAACCCTGATTGTAAGTTGGATTTGAATTAACATGAACCTGAAGACGAATTGCTAACCATTTGTATCCACTTCTAGGAAGAGACCAAGCAACAGCAGCATCGTGACCAATATCAAGACCAATTGGCAAGGCGCCGCTTTGAAGATCAATGGTCGCAGCAGCAACGTATCCAGGAGGACAATTTCAAAAGTAAGAATATAGTAAAAGTTGTCTGAATTGATTCTTTAAACGGTAACACTTACTAGGCAAGAGGAAAGTGTCGCACTCCAAGAGGCAATGCGCCGGCAAACCATCGAACACGAGATCGAAATGAAGGAGAAAAACCGTCTTAAACTACTCGAGCACGAGATGAGAACTGAAGCCAAGGTTGACGGAGAATCGTGACAAAAACATTGAACAGATTCGTCTAAAGGCACTGCTGCTGGTCTGCCAAGGGATAATGGGCGTCACAACTATTTACAAAGTCTTCGATAGGCCAACACCAGTAATCTTAGTTTGTTGTTGTTCCAAAACATTTTAATATATGTATTGAATATAAAATAAGTTACATGTAAAACTATCAGTACGTGTTATAAATATGAAAGATGAAACGAATCTGCACTCTATTCTGGTGGAGCCATGTGTGCACTCCAGCCATGGAAACATTTTGTGAAGCGCTTCTCCTTGTTCCTTGTGAGGAAAAGTTTGCGCGAACTTTCTGGTTGTTGTGTTGAATGCCTGGAATTAATGTTAATAAATGCATATTTGTGTAAGCTGAAAGAGTTTCTGTCGTCGGCTGTGTGACTTACTTGTGCGGATTTGTAGGCCGATTTGATTTCGACTTCACTGCATCTGCAGCCGATCCAGAGGAATACTTATTCGCCGTTGTCCAGTTTCATGAAATCGTCTTTTCGGCGACGGTGAAGTAGGCCTTTTCTTTGGAGCATAGGAAGTCGGGTGAAACTCACGTATCAGGGATGGGATTCCCTCGGAATCCAGTTTGTTGTCTATCAAATATAGACGGCGAAGATAGATGAAGGTAGAGCTGTCGGCTGGTTGCGCGACAGATTGAAGATCTATAGCTTTTGCTTACGCTCAAGTTGTACAGGCAACAGGAAGTTTATCCTTCACTTCATTTAACAAATACGCTTGTTGACAAATTTTGTATAAATAAATGGATTTTTTTATTTTAGTGAACTAATTACATCTTTTATAATACAATGTATCGCAGGACCTGGCAGCGAATTTCGCGACAAATCCAGTTCGGATAAGTTAGACAAGCTGTCAGTGTCAGTGTCAGCTTTCAACCGTGGTGAGCTGTGACAGTGTTCAGAAGTACAGCTTTTTTTAAAAGAACTTCAACTCAAATTTGGTGAATAAGTATATTATCTCAGTACATTTTCATATTAGTTTTTTCATTATATTCTGTATTTCTATTCAACCAAAGTACTCATTCACCATTATTGTTCCATTATAATACCAAAACATACGACTTATAAGTCATATAAATGTAGGCTTTGAAATACGAGACACGTAAAAATAAAACAAATACACATACGTATAGTTTATTTTAAATTATATTTAGACTAACGGAGAAACTCTTAAAAACAGCAACGATACTAATATTGGTATTTATAAATTATAACTAAACTCCAGAAGTATATTAAGCGATGTATATGATAAACATATTCTACTGGATTTATGTTAAATGCCTTACAAATGTTCGCTAAAAATGTGTTAATTTGTTTATTATTCTACAGAAATGCTCATCTTTCTTTTATTTCACATAAATATACAATTATTTTATGAAATTAATCACTGTCCACATAAAATGTAGTTGGAACAATTATTTTCAAATTTAACGGATAAACATCTATGAACGCTGATAGCAACTTTGCCCACAGCGGAAGTGGCTCTGAAGCAACTTTGCCCACAGCGGAAGTTGCTTATTTTAGGTGCGAGTGTGTTGGTGAGCCGGAATTTTTGAAGTTTCGTGACATTTGTCAATACGATTTTCTATGTAACAATACTAACGCACCTAAAGTTTACAACCCCATGGTAATATAGCTTGTAGGCAAGTAACGGAAAATCGGCCGGAGTTGGGGGTCTCAGTATTGTCTCTGGTTAAAATCTCCCTCGCAAAAAGTGGTATTGCTACAAAGTTAGGAACCATTCAGTGTAGTATGCTAGTCAATGGACGTAGATCAACAGGAAAGATTGATGATTTTTTGTACGTAAAGTACTTGTCATATAATCTTATGTCTATTCGTAGATTGGAAAATAAACTCCATCTGCATTCCTTTCTTCGAACAAAAACGCTTGAAGTTGTTTGATGAGTATTCACCACCATTATCGACACGCAAACGAGAAATTTTTCTTTCGAAATGAGCCGCTGCCATCGCACAATATTCATAAATCTTGTCAAGTACTTCATGCTTTCCTTCCAACAAGTATACCACTGCGAAGTGCGTGTAATCATCTATAAAAGATATGGCATATCGCTTATTATCATCACTGACAGGTGTAATCGGTCCCTTTACGTCACTGTGTATGAGTTCCAGAGGTTTTGACCATGTAATTTTTCTGATGCTTTTGAACGATTTGCGACTTTGCTTCTTCTCGAAACATGATTCGCAAAAATAATCTGTTCCTCTGCATCACTGAACATCAATGCCCTTGACCATTCCATATCGCTTTAATATTAGAACTTCAGCGACATGTAAATGACAGAATCGTCCATGCCACAATTCAATACTGTTTCCAGCACTAATACCAGAAAAATTCGAGTGATCATTTCCACGAGGTTCCACACGAAGTTCATACAGCTATACGTTCCGCTAGCAGTTCTCTATTTTTCGACTGGAGATCGATTTTGTTTGTTCAGGCTTTCTTCTATTAATTTTTTCATTAGTGCCGGAAATGCGTCTTTAGAGAGCGTTTGCACCTTGTGAGCACGCTTGTCTTTCCACTCGTCCAAAATTCGACGCCAAACTTTTTTAAGCGGTCCAAAAAAGGCGACATCTAGCGGTTGACAAATATGGGTGGCGTTTGGTAACAAGCAAGCAAACCGTATATTGTTTTCCTGCGCAGCTGAAACGACGACTGGGGAAAAGTGACTTGCCAAATTGTCTCCCAGAAGAACGATAGGACCGCTTAACCTCCTCGTGTGAGGAAGGAAATGGTTTAAGAACCAATCTTTAAATATGGTTCCGTCAAACCACCCCGACTTGCTCCGGTTGTATTTGGTTTTCGGAGGACCTCCCAATAACCATGACGCCCATAAATTTTCCGCCTTATAAACCACATATGGTGGAATGAGCTCCCCTGCCGCAGATCCACAAAACATTATCGATATATTCGACTTTGTTGAATCCTTAATGTTTTCGGGGTACCTTACTCCTCTCTTAAAAACGCATTTTTTTGAGCCAGGATCATCCGAAAGGTTTGTCTCATCATAATTGAAAATATTTTGAGGGCCTATGAACTCATTTTCCAGGGTCAGTGTAGTTTTTAAATTATTGAAAAAGTCGCTTACATGCTGACGACTGACCTTGGCTTTGGATGGCTTTAAATTTTGCGAAGCTCGTACACAAAGATCATGCTTGTGTCTTGTAAGGAACCCTTTTAACCATTTTCTGCCCGGCATATTATTTTTTTTTAAACAAAGGAACCTCAAGATTGCAGGAATCGAGATAGTTTTTTTGTGAGGCACCTCAAATTATCCCCAGTAAAAGGAAAGCCCCACTCACTTACTCTTATTAATGATGTAACTATTTCCTTTTCTTCTAAATCTGAGAGTACAGTTGGGCACCCGATTTTTTTTCCTTTAATTCCCTTAATTCGGTTCATTAATGTTCCCTTTGCTATTTTATACTTTTTAGCACATGCATTGATGCTGGATGTTCCATTTTTTATTTCTTTCAATGCAAGCTCCATATCTCTAGCTGAAGTGCTGTTGTAACGTCGCTTTTCGGTTTTTTTTTGACATCCTGAATCAAAAATATTTGAAAAAAGAACTGGTCAATGATTGGAACCGTCTACAATATATATGTGCCCTAAAATTGACCGGCGGTCAATGTTAGACACCACTCAGTCAATGTTAAGAATAACAAATAAAAATTAAGGTGTAATTTTTAATTTTCACTTTTAAGATTAATAACTTCTTTTATTGCATGGAATTTACATATTTCTAAGAGAAAACATTTTAAATAACATACCTGATAAGTTTTTTTGCTACAACAACTATCCTAACAATATTTTACGATTAAAAGTTTCCCGCACTCGAATTCGCAACTTTTTAACCACGTTTACTATTTGCCGCCAAAGATATACATTTCTGCCCGGAAATCACCTTAGTGCTCAAAATGCCATCTAGAGATTAATAGGGAAACAATTTTCTGAAGAGAAAAATTTGTTTGTTCGATTCATTTGTTGACTGGAGGGTGTGAAATAACTTTCCTGATTTCGGTCAATGTTACGGACGCGGTCAATGTTAGGGTAGTTGACGGTACTTACCTTCTCTGAGAGACTTCCAGTACCTTCTCCAATCATAGGTAATCCTTTAAATGCTAGCAACCAATCTCTTCCAAATAGTTAATACTGAATGATTATAAGTTCTCAACTCAATTTAAGCTTTATAAATACAAGTATGATTAAAATGTTTATTATATTCATTGATTCTCATTACCGATACCCAAGCCATACTGTGCATGCGCATGGCATATCAGTTGTAGACCAGAGATGATGAAAACCCTTTATGCATCTTGCCTATATGTTTGAGAAAGAGAGTCGATTAATTATTTATTGCCATCGTGAAGCATTAGGAATTGTTTTGTTAACTATCAGCGTCAATTTCTTTTCGACTTCATCGTTAAACTCCACAATTGACAATCTGTTGACGGTGCGTAGACTTTTCTTGTTCTACAAGATAGATAGGCCTTTTATCGGATTATGTAAAGTCAAGCCTGGCTATAATTGCTTTCAAATTAAGAACTAAACGGCAGTGGTAACCGGATTACTGCAGCAGTTATTATTGTGCTTACCTGTTTTGCGTCCATCACTCACTTTAACTACACATTTAGGTTAGCTTAGGTTGAAGTGGCTGTCGGCTAGCCGACACACTTAGACCATTGTAAGGTCCCTTGTGATACCACATGAATCTAAAATGCAATTCTTCCTACTCGTTGAACCAATTGGACCTTCTGATGAAGCGTAGGATATTCCGAATGTCTGTGCTTTTTAGATCGTTCAGATCATTTTAGTAGAACGGTCCCAGATGGAGTTTACATCTTTGTGAGAGGGCCGGACAAGTACAGAGGAGATGGAGAATAGTTTCTTCTTCCTCCTCGTCAAGACCGCTGTTATAGAATTTGTAGAGACTGATTCCAGGCACTTGATAGCAGCTTGACTATCCGAAAATATACGGATATCCTTAGCAGATATCACGTTTTCTTTCAGCCAAGATAAGACTTCTTTTATCGCCATAATTTCCGCCTGAAAAACGCTACAGCGATCAGGAAGACGGAAGGAGAGACTAAGATTTAGTCTGTCGGAGAAGACACCACCACCAACACCATCCTCAGTTTTCGAACCATCCGTGAAGAAGTGGATCGATTCATCACCCAGGAATGCGTCCTCCTCCCAGAATAATCTGGTGGAAATGGAGACCTGGAAGTTTTTATCGAACTTTAGTTCTGGTGTGGTGTAGTCGATGTTTCCTGGGAGGTACTGAAGATCGTTCAGGATAGCAGCATGGCCAGTTGTTTTGCTGGTCCATTGTGAAGTGGTTTTAAGGCGTACGGCTGCGGAAGCTGCCGTTTGCCTACTGAAGATGTCAATGGGTGCCAGATGAAACAGGATGTCAAGTGCAGCAGAGGGGGTGGTGCGAAGAGCCCCCGTCGATACTCACGCCATACGTGAGTATCGGTCTTATGACAGAGATGTATAGCCAGTGAGTGATACGAGGCTGTAAGCCCCATTTGTTCCCTATGGCTTTTTTGCAAGAGAAAAGTGCCACAGTGGCTTTTTTAACTCTTTCTTGGATGTTAGGCTTCCAGGTTAACTTTCTATCAAAAATGAGTCCCATGTATTTAGCTTCATTTGAGAATGTCAATCTAGTGCCATTAATATGTGGAGGGTCAATGTGTGGAAACTTGTATTTCCTAGAAAAGAGGACAAGTTCAGTTTTGTGAGGGTTTACCCCCAACCCACATTTGTTCGCCCATGTTATTAGCCCATTGAGAGCGTGTTGTAGGAGTTCTTTTAAAGTAACTATTAAGGTACTTTCCTGACACAGCAATAGCAACGTCGTCCGCATAGGCAATCACATTGTGACCTCCCGCTTCCAGGCATATCAGCAGTTCATTCACCACCAAATTCCAGAGAAGGGGAGATAGGACGCCACCTTGTGGGTTTCCTCTACTGACAGATCTTCTGGTAGATATCTCACCCAGGCTTGAATTGATAATTCGGCTATTGAGCATCAAATTAATCAGCTCGCCAAGTGATGCATCCACGTTCAGAGCTGCCAGTGCACCAGCAATTGCAGATGAGTCGACGTTGTTGAAAGCGCCTTCTATGTCTAGGAATGCAACCATTGTATACTCCTTATGACGGAGGGAATCCTCAACAGAGCGCGTTAGCGTGTGTAGAGCCGTTTCTACAGATTTTCCCTTAGAGTAGGCATGTTGTGCCGTTGACAGCAATTTTTTGTCAATGCTTTGGCGTAAATGGATTTAAATCAGTCGTTCTAAAGTTTTTAGGGGAAATGATGAAAGACTTATCGGTCTGAGATCTTTCGGACTTACATGAGAGCATTAACCTGCTTTGGGTATGAAAGCCACTTTAACTTCTCTCCATAGCAATGGGATATATACCAGATCCAAACAGCTTCTTAGGATTATCATTAGAACTGGCAAGATGATATCCGAAGCGTTTTGTAGCTCGGCTGGTATTATGCCGTCTGGTCCCGAGGATTTGAATGGTTTGAAGCTATGTAGCGCCCAAAGCACTTTGTCTCTAGTAATCAGACCTTGTAGGTTGATAGATTGCGAATTTTATCTGTTTGGATCCTTGTAGGCAATACTCTTTGAGCTGCCTGGGAAGTGGGTGTCGAGCAGCAGATTAAGCGATTCTTCGCTAGAAGTCGTCCAAGCGCCTTCTGTCTTTTTCAGACAACTGGGCATTGTTGGGTTTGTCGAGAGTATCTTTCTCAGCCTTGATGCCTCGGAGGATTCCTCTATTTTGCCACAGAAGAGTCTCCATGATACTCGCTTGGCTTTCCTTAAATCGTTCTTACATATTTTAAGGGCTACCTTGTAGGAATCCCAGTCGGTCACTTCTTGTGTTTTTGGCACGATTGAAAAGTTTTCTGCATTTTGTCTTACTCAGTCCCAATTCTGAAGTCCACCAATGTGGTTTCTTCTTTCCCCTTGGTAGAATAAGAGGACACGAGGAGGACATCGCACTATTTAATGCCAACGTAAGATTTTTGACTTTAAGATCAAGCTCATTGGCATTATAGGGGGGACTTAAAAGCTCTGAGCTAATTGATTTTTTCAGAGTATCCCTATATCTGAGCCATTTTGTTTTCCTAGGATTTCTGAACGGAAGTTGGCAAGGAGGGTCATCGGCTAGGTTAAATTGAATATACCGATGATCTGAAAAGGAGTGCTCAGTTGATACTTTCCAATTGGTAATCAACTGACTAGCAGTACCGGAGACAAGAGTTATGTCTAAAACTTCCTGTCGGTTTCTTGTTATAAAAGTAGGTTCATCACCTACATTGCATACGATAAGGTTTGTTGTTAAAATGTAATCAAAAAGTAACTCACCTCTATCATTAATGTCCGTACTTCCCCATACCGAGTGGTGAGCATTAGCATCACAACCGATTATGTGGTTTGTTTTTGTCCTCTCTCCTTCCGCGATCGCTCTCTCTAGTTTATCCCCAGGGAGAGGGCCCGTGTAGTCATGGGCCAGATATGCTGATGCTATCCAGTAGGTGCGTTTCGCAGTTACTAGTCCTGCAACAGTTACATCTAAATCGCTGAAAATAGGGAGTAAAAGTAATTTGAGGCTACGTTTCGCTAGTATGCATGATCTGGGTCTACCTTTATCAGTAACGTACAGCTTTTCGTATCCCGGAGTCTCGAGTCCACGAACCACGCTGTTGTCAAACCATGGTTCCTGTATCAAGACAATGTATTCTCTACCCTTTGAGAGGCGGAGGATAAGGGCGGCCGAAGCCTCTATGGAGTGATGGAGATTAATCTGAACTAATTGCAGCATTTTTGCTACAACTAGGCGGATGAATCTCCACCACAGTGTTGTTGAGATCTTCCGCTTCCGAAGATGAACCAAGAAGCTCGTCCTCGCTGAGAAGAATCTTATTGAATCCGTCCATATCCATATCCGACAAAGTGTTTTCTATGGTATGAGTATTTGTGCTGGAGGCATCATCATCTAACGATGGGAATGAAACCGATGCTCCAGGGTCTAAGATCTCAGGTTCTGAACCTGTGGGGTACGGAGGCATTTTGCCTGAATCTAGCTCGTCTTTTTTGTAGACTTTTAGGGTGATTGATTCGAAACCAAATCTGATCACACCTTTAGTCAGCGTCAAGGGAGCAAGCGACTCTTTGTTTATGACAATAAGAGCACACCTGTAGAGACCTCTTTGCTCTTCCAGCTTTACAACCTTCCAGTTGTAAGTCGGGAGTGACGGATTGTTCAGTCTGATAATCTCGAGGATCTCTTCGCTGGAGGAGTTCGAGTTCTAGGTCGGCTTGGAATATCCTCTCTCGCAACGACGTCGAGTTTCGTCGTTGGATCTCTGATCATCGCAGGCGATCAGCTTCACATGGCCCTGATGCCATCCACCATCGCATGTAATGGGAGGTGGTCCCAGGTTTTCCCTCATGATGCTCAAGAAGCTGCCTGAAAGCTTCGTCTTGACCACCTGCCACCGTTCAGGGGAGATCGTGCCATCATCGTCTTTACGATCGATCACAGCGATCACCATTTTATTCTTAAGAACGTCACTAAACGACTTTTGAGAAGTGACGTTGGATGACCTATTTGGGGCGACGGTGCTATGCACCTTAGGTCTTTTGGAAGCCGGCACGGTCCCCTCCAACGATCTTTGGCGCTTGGACGTAGAGTCCTTGCTGGTCGTTAGTGGATCGTTCTTCAAGAATTTTTCCGCCCATTCAAGTTTGCTGTTTTACTCGGCGGTCCTATCAGCCTTCAGAGTTTCTCCGAAGACCTTTAGGATATGAGCAGCATAGCAACGTTTTCCATACGCCCTTTTAGATGGAGTGCGATGCCGCCCTGACTCACTAGGAGACGTTTGAGAGATCTTACCTCCTGTTGCGCTAGTAGCAGTGGTAGGGCCATGTATACTCACAATCCCACCACTGCTGAGGTGTGTATTATCTTTTTTGTGCCCACTACAGCTGCTCACAGTAGAAGAATCATGAATGGTCACAATTTTTCCACCGCTCGCTGCCGCAGGAGCTGTCCCAGTAGTCAGCGAATTCGCCGTACTACCGCCCGGTTTTAAAGGAGAACCGTTCTCATTTTGTTTTTTGTTTAATTTTTTATTTTTGTTTTTGTCCATATTTGTACCCACGAGTAGCGTAGAATTGAGGTCCGTCTGTGCAGAGATCCGCATTACACAGATAGGGCTAGCTAATCCGGAGGTCGCCAGGTATCCGGATACTCCGTATACTACACATTTAAGATTCGTTATAAATTGCAACACTGCTTTCAATATGAATAATTAATATCTTGTTTGACACTTATTAATTAAATGTGAACTAACTAACAGAACTAAATCTAATCTAAACGAAAATCTGGTTATAAGTTTATAAAATTACCTATTTATAAGTTTGCAATTGTATTTTAAATGTTATTGTTTTAATAATTAACTTGTTCAATCAGTAACTTACCTGGGTTTGAAATTTTTAATTAATCTAGTTTTTACAAATAATGTAAAAAAAACTATGTTCATTTACAAAATTATGTTAGTTCAAATGTAAAGCAATTCAAACCATCATTAATACTTAGCTATTTAATAAGACAAAATATATGTATATTGTTCGGCTTTCCACGCGTTCGGTTTTTATTTCTCACCCAAGAATTGATGGTTGGTCATAAAGATGATGAACAGAAAATCAAAATTCAGCTTCATTCGTCTTTCTTTCAAAATCTATGTTTCTGCTATTTTTTTGTCTCTTTGTCCAGTTTTTTGATACACTAAACGTATAGTTTTAAACTAATGCACATTTAATGATTTATAAATGTAGCAATTTCGATTTCACAAGTGATTTCAATGACCTATACATAAGGTACAGCACCGGCCAAAATGTATCAGTTCTAAGTAAGGCAAATTTTTATATTATGCACATTTAAGTATTTTTTTAATTTTAATGTGTAAAGCACATTTATTTTCACATACATTTTATTGTTTTTATGATACTATTGAATTCGTATAATTTATATTTTTGTATGTAACTGCTTATTTTCCTCTATCCAAGATCCAAGAGAGACTCGCTGGATCTGATATGATTCTCACCATTCAACCACAAAGTTCCGCCTGAATTTTACATAAGCGCGAGGTTATCTGAGTTGACCTTTATTTTAATGAGGGTTCTGCTTAAGTTTTAACTAAGTGATAACGATAAAAAGAGAATGATAAATAGACACCGCTGGTAGATATCACGTAAATGTAGGAGTTTGTTTGTCTTAAGTTGTGGCTTGAATCATTAACATAATTTATAGCGTGCCGGGATGAAGTGACGAAAGAATTGATCCCAGTTCTGGAAGCCATCACGATTTTTTCTGAGCCTTTCCAGTGCCGTACATCGAAAGATCTCTGTTTACGGCTGTATGATAAAGACGGTGGGTATATCATAACAGTGGGACAGTTCCTCGATCCCTTCGACTCATCAGGGAATGCACTCGAATTTTAGACCCGATTTCCGGACCGTATACATCACCTGGGCCTCAAAGCTCAGCGTTGGCCTACCTATAGTTTGGTTGATGTGGTCGGGGCCGGTGGCTCGGTTGTCCTTCTAGAAGATGATGCAGTTGGGTTCGGTTGGTACCCATCAACTCCGCCTTGTTATGGAAGTAGCATGCTGGTCCAAATCCCGGGTAAAGGAGGAGGGTTCAAATCAAACTGTTAGTGTATTCTAACTCACAGAAGCCAGTGGTTAACACTCAACTTATGCTATGAATGGAGAAACAAAAGGAATTGTCTACTACAGGTAGTAATGGCTATAGCCAATATCCATCCGTAGTCTTCTCGAATCCTGGGCACGGATTCTGGAGGCCCGCCCCAACATTCATACTCGAACCCACAAGTGACTCTTGCGTCTCTATGTCCGACTCACTTGGCAAATTGAGCATGGGACAAAATGCTGCTCACTGCACGCCATTGACGGTCAGAATCGGGATACCTCCATCGTTGAACGGGCTCCTGAAGAGGCGGGCCTTGAGCTGCGCCTGTCTAAGGGACAGCGGAAAAGGAAAAGGGGGAAGTTGTTGGATCTGCGGCGCAAGATGCTATATCAGAAGAAGGCGCAAGCACGTCCATCGGCTCTTATGCGGCGCCTTTGAAAAGGAACAGGTCGGTGGTGGTCTTACCAACTGAAACTAACCAACCACTTGGATTAGGATTCGGTACTGCCTCCTCTTCTGCCGCACCGAAAAGCAAGAAGAAGCGACCCAAGCTCGTAAAGAGAATAAACCCCCCTTAAGTATGTGAGTCTGCCCGCGCGCAGTCTCCAAATGAAGCCGTTTCTGCTACCAGCAATGGAAGCAGTACTGGTGGACGGAAACCGGATGTCGCGTTCGTACCTACAGGCGTGAGCTCCGGAGGCTCTCCAATCGTTGGAGCTGCCCGTGCACTTGGAATGAATGATGCAGGTGCCGAAACCAACTCAGGTTGCAGTTTACTAAGATAAACCTACAGCACTTTAAAGAAGTAGGCTTGCTGCCCGTAAAACAAAAACTACGTTACATCCATCCAGGAACCATGGGTGTGGAAAAATCGCATTTGTGGCCTTGGTGAATTGAGTTCGTAAAATTTTCCTCACGATAAGCTGTCCCAGAAATCACTTACGGCAGTTACAATCAAACGGTTCTGTTGCCAATATTTGGTTGCTGCAACTATTACTTACCATGAAAATGGCAATTGGGAAACCTTTGTCGCTGCATCGGCTTACTTTCCCTATGACTCTTAAACTCCTCCACCACCAAAGGCTGTTGTTGAGCTCATAGACTCAAAACAATGTTTGGGGCAGCAGTAAATGTAATATACGAGGAGATCGTCTCCTGGACCTCATTAATATAGGTTGTCGACCTAAATTTGTCTTAGCGAGGAGACAGAAAGTAATCGATGTTACCCCGTCCAACAGGCATTCCAAGACTATCAAAAATTGGGCGGTATCGCCAGATAGAACTCTTTCCGACCACAGATACATCGAATTTAAAATCTACTGTAAAGTTTCACCTTCGCTGGGGAGGAAAAATTCTAGAAAAACGAATTGGGATCGGTTTAAGGAGGGACTTGGCAATTCTGTTAAGGCTCCAAACTAAGATCAATACAGGGGGTAGAGACGTCTACTCAGGATCTGAACAGCGTCATTCTCCGTTGTTTTGAACTAGCGTGTCCACTTACAAAAAACTCCTATAGAAAACCGGTATCTTTAGTGGTACCGGCAACGGTGGCCACTTCTGAATTGACTAGGTATCTGGTATATTGCATCCAGAGTGGTGACGGATGACGCTATCAAATATGCAGTTGCATCGTTTGAGGATTTCAAATCACCGGGTCTTGATGGAATTCATCCGGCTATGCTGAAAATAATTATCACCGCTAGCTTGGCCTTGGCCTACCTACATACCTTCTCCTTTGCGTATGGTTTCTCCAAAGATAAGTAGGACTGACTACAGCCAGACATCATGATGTAAAGGGTGATTTTTTAAGAGGTTTAGAACTTTTTGTAAAAAAAAACACAAAAAATTCGAAAAAATGAATGAAATATTTATTTGAATCGATAGTTTGAACCTTGCAATTTAATGTTTAAAGATAATTTCATGCAAATGTTGACCGCGGCTGCGTCTCAGGTAGCCCATCCGCTGAGTCCAATTTTGGCATACTCTTTCACACATATCGGCCGGTATCTCACGAATGAATGCATTGATGTTGGCTTCCAGTGCGTCAATCGAAGCGGGCTTGTCCCTATACACATTAGCCTTGGCATACCCCCACAAAAAATAATCTAATGGTGTCAAATCGCACGATCTAGGCGGCCAATTGACCGGCCCGAAACGTGAAATTAACTGTTCACCAAACTCGCCTCGCAATTGCGCCATTGTTTCGCGTGCTGTGTGGCATGTGGCACCGTCTTGTTGAAACCACATATCATGCAAGTCAAGAACTTCCATTTCGGGCAAAAAAAAGTTTGTTATCATCGCTCGGTAGCGTTCACCATTGGCAGTAACGAACGCTGCGATTCGCATCATCTTTGAAGAAATATGGCCCAATAATGCCGCCGGCCCATAAACCGCACCAAACAGTGGCTTTTTCGGGATGCATTGGTAGCTGATGCAATGCTTCTGGCTGATCTTCACTCCAAATGCGGCAATTTTGCTTATTTACGTACCCATTCAACCAAAAATGAGCCTCATCGCTGAACACAATTTTTCGATAAAAAAGCGGATCCTCGGCCAGCTTTCCAAGAGCCCATTCACCAAAAATTCGGCGTTGTGGTAGGTCGGCTGGCTTTAGTTCTTGCACCAGCTGTATCTTAAAAGGCTTTACGCCCAAATCCTTCCGCAAAATTTTCCACGTAGTGCTGTAACAAAGGCCTAACTGCTGGGAACGGCGCCGAATCGATATTTCGCGGTCTTCTGTCACACTAGCTGATACGGCCGCAATATTTTCTTCACTACGCACAGTACGTAAACGTGTTGGTGGTTTAATGTCCAACAAAGTAAATTTGGTGCGAAATTTGGTCACAATCTTCCGAATAGACTGCTCAGAAGGTCGAGAATGCCGATCATAAAATGGAAGCAGCGCGCGATGAACATTTCGAACCGAGCACGAATTTTGATAGTAAAATTCAATAATTTGCAAGCGTTGTTCATTTGTAAGACGATCCATGGTTAAATTGCAAACCAAACTGAAGCTGTTTGACAGCGACACAAGGTACTAAACACACGTCAGCTGTCAAAACCAGTGTTGCCAAAACCAAACCAGCTAAAAAATCACCCTTTAGATGAAACGTTGGTGTTGTGGATTAAAGCAGTGCTAATATACAGGACGTTGATTGCCGAGGCGGATTGTGGCAAATGCGTCATGACATATCGAATATCGAAAACCGATAAAGCACTGTCAACTTTTTGGCAGTGCCAAGAAGTTTTTGGCAAGACATGGGGCTTATCTCCTAAAAGGGTCATTTGAATCTATACGGCAATGGTAAGACCACTTCTCTCATATGCATCGGTTGTATGGTAAAACAGGCTTTCTCGAAAACGTGTTACTGCCTCTTTTGCCAAATGGTTTGGAATTATGAAGAACTTGTGTGAGTATTATCCTTTGACCCCTTTCTTACGGATATACCGTCTGACGCAATGACACCAGAAATCCTACTGCGACAAAATTACCACGTCAACTTTCCTCAGGCAACGGTAGGGGTTTGGTTCTGGAGTCTTTGTGGAAAGCGAGAATATTAGACTACATATCCTCTTCCATGCGTCTGCCTTCCAAGCGGAGATTTTCGCTATCCTTATTGCTATGTGCTATATTGTGACCAACAGATTGAGGGCTAGAAGCATATGCGTTTCCAGTGATAGCCAAGTTGCATTAAAAGCGCTGCTTAACCCTCTTACCTCGTCTAAGTTAGTGCTCGATCTAAAGCTTTTTCTGAACTTGGTAGGAAGGCTAAACGCAGTGAATCTTCCTTGAGTCCCGGGTCACACTGGTATCCAGGGAAATGAGATGGCTGATGAGCTTGCCAGGCTGGGTTCGGAAGAAGCTTTCTCAGGACCTGAACCTGTGGTAAGATCATCCACTGATACTTGAACACGAGGACGGTGGCCTGACTGTGCTGGGAGTAGACAGACCAAACGACCACGTCCGGACATCTGTGTAAGATCCGCGTCTTTCTTTCTGTCTGCTGACTGCTTGTGGGCGTCCTTTGGGGCCACCAAGCTTTTGTAAAACACTTTAATGTGTTGGACTTGAGCGACACCACCATCTGCCCGTCTTGCGGAACACTTCCTCTGTATTGTCCTACCTTTGCTCGTATCAGGTAGCGGATCTTTGGGACTGATGTGGTGAGTGCCGAACATCTAAGCTCTTCATCACTGAAGCTCCTTCTCTTCTTTCTTCGAAAGATGGGAAAACTAAGTACAATATTGTAAGGTGTCTGTTTGGCAGTCCAATGGACCAGTAGTTGTGTCTGAGTGCTCCATCGGATAGTAACAACCTCCGACAACAAAAAAAAAGTGGTAGTGGAGTCTGGTATTAGGATGATGTGTGGTGCTGGTGTGTGAATGAGTAGAGTTGAGTATTCATTGGAAATTCCAATTGGAATCGATTAAGAGAAGTCACCAAGAACGAATGGAAAATGGTTAAAAGGAGCGTATTTATATAGCGATTAACAGTTTTTTATAAATATCTTTTAAAATATTAACTTTAAAACACTCTTCGGCACATTTATATTTAGCTACGAGTATGATCTACAAAAAAGTTATGTATTGTGGCGTGGAATGAATCGTGGTGAAATGAAAACAACCCCCATTTGTCACAAAACAAGTTCCACCTCCAATTGGAGATTGGAATCTGTCAATTCCCCACTAAACTAACTGGGAATTTAGCAATTGCTGAAAAGGGGAAAAAAGATGTCAGCCAATTGTAGAACCAATTGGAGTTAGCTAGAAAGTTCTCGAAGAGATGGCAGAGCAGATATAAAAGGAGAGGTTGTAGAACAGGACGACAGTTGATTTTTATCAGTGATTGGTTAAAGTTCGAGATAGTAATCGGTTGTAAAGATAAATAAGTGCAGAGTAATAAAGTGAAATAAGTGATTGGTTTGAATCCTTGAGGAATTGTTTAAGTAATATTGTTCTAGTACCTAATTAGTGTATAATCCATAAAAGTGTAATAAAAGTGATTCTGACTAGAAAAGTTTAACAGAATAGTGTTTTATCTTTTCGAATCCCAGCCCAAATGTAACAGTATTATTTTTTTTGTAAATAAAGAAGTAAATAGCTTTTTGTGCGAATGAAAATATTTTTTTCACCAAATTACTAATTACTCTAAAAACCGTCGATGTATCGCTACCATTGGTATTTGTCAGTTTACTAGATACAACATTGCAAAGCCTTCTACGTCAATTAATAGTTTCTGAGTAAGACCCAGGTACAAATTTGGTCTAGTGTTCGGACAGACGGACAAAAGCGAAACTAATAATGTTCCGGGTACGGAACTTTAAAAACTGTTGTTCTCTGTTTACACCAAAGCTAGAATAGTTTATGTCGGTCAATGGAAAAAGTTTTTCCATCGAAGGCTCTGACGATCTCCATTCCATTGCTGCTGATGCTGCTGTTCCTGCTGGTTCTGCTGCGACCATCATTAAACTCACCGTATTGAATAAGTTTGTTCTTTGTTCTTCCTTTTATTTGTTCCTTCCTTTCGTTCCTATATTACTATTTTTCCTCTTCTCTTTTTTGTTATATGCATTTTCTGTCTGTAGCGCTCAGTTTCTTTTACAATATACTGCAAAAATTATTAACAAATCGGTTAATTTAGATACTGAGTTCTGGATTGTTGGGGGTCCATGGTGGTTGTACTAATTGCTTGATTGCTTAGGTTAGGTTAGGTTTATAGGTGGGTACGGCAAAAGTGAGTCCTGCCGCACCCCACTTAGTTCCATGTGGACCCATTGTGATGCCCTTATTGGGGTTAGCCGATGTTGTTGGCGTTAGCGTTGTTCCCTCTCGGTTACTCGACCTTGTCCAGCCATCCTGATGTGTTTATGAACCTGTAAAGATTAGATAAAGAGACATCTGAAAGTTCATGTATGTCATGGAAGTAATATCTTCCAAGTGTTCTATTCCTCAAGTGATAGAGACTAGGGCATTGACAGAGGAAGTGAGGTGTGTCCTCGTGTACCTCCTCGTCTCCGCAACCCCTGCATATATCGTCACTCTTGAGGTTCATTTTCAATGTGTGGTATCTTAGGAAGTTGTGACCTGTTAGGGCCCCTACCAGTTTATACGTAGACGTTCTATCAAACCGCATAAGCTTGATAGTCCGACTTGGATTATATTCCGGCCATAGCTTCCGTGATATTTCGCAGGTAGTTAATTCTTTCCACCTGTTGTTGGCTTTCATCCGGGTTTTGTTTTCCACTCTCGCTCTAAGATTGCAGAGTGGTGGTTTGATTGAATCAATCGCCCGGTTTTGATCCATAGCAGAACCATCTCTTGCCAGTTCGTCAGACATCTCATTGCCGGTTTTGTCCCTCTGTCCAGGGACCCAGCAGAGACGGGTGATGTTCTGCGAGCAGAGAACCTTGAGCTCTTCGCGGCAGCGGCGAAACAGCTTCGATTTTATTTCAATAGCAGATACTGCTTTTATAGCTGCCTGGCTGTCAATAAATATGGTTATATAATTATTTGGTATTGCTAAAATTGACACCATATGGGCAGCTTCGACGATTGCCAGAACCTCCGCCTGAAAGACACTACTGTGATCGGGTAGTCTGTGTATATTTAACTCTTCAGAGAAAACTCCAGCACCTGTTCCACAGTCCATCTTAGATCCATCTGTGTAGATGGATATCGATTTCCCTTTTATGGGTTCATCTGTGCTCCATTCCTCCCTGCTGGGAAAATAGCAAGAGAATGGTATGTCGAAGTCAAGGTGGGGAGATAAATAGTCAGATGTGACAGCATCTCCCACGTATTTATTCAGAATCTGTGCGTGCCCCGGTTTGTAGGGTCTCCAGCTCTTTGTTTGACTGATCCTGAGGGCGCTTTTGGCTGCAGATTCTTGCATGTATAGGTCTAAAGGTTACAGGTCGAGGATTGCCTCCATGCCAGCAGCAGGTGTTGTCCTTATTGCGCTGGTTGTACCTATACAAGCTAGTCTCTGTATTTTGGTCAGTAGTTTTAAATTCGACGCTTTGTTCGTGGCTTGCCACCAGACTAAGCATCCGTATGTGAGTATTGGACGGACAATAGCCTTATACATCCATAGAATTATTTTGGGGTTTTGTCCCCACCTTTTTTCGAAGATGCGGTTGCATGCGTAAAAAGCATTTGCAACTTTTTTAACTCGTTCATTGACGTTTAATTTCCAATTGAGCTTCCTATCTAAGATTATTCCCAGATATTTGGCGCTCTCGGCTACCCTAAGGGGTATACCCTCAATAGTAGGAGGATCGAAGTTTGGAATCACTCTTCTGTTACTGAACAATACCAGTTCAGTTTTCTGTGGATTGACTCCAAGACCGCATTGGTTTGCCCACACCTTAAGTGTTCGTAATGCGTTTTGTAGTAGTTCGCTAATTGTAGGTAGGAATTTGCCTGTAGCAAGTATTACTACGTCGTCTGCATAAGCAGTTACCTTGACCCCTTTATTTTCGAGTTTTACTAGCACTTCGTTTATAACAAGAACCCAGAGTAAGGGAGATATTACTCCTCCTTGTGGTGTACCTCTCGAGGCTGTTACTCTGAGATCAATGTCACCTATTTTTGCGTTAATGATCCTTTCAATGAGCAAGCTTTCAATCACGTTGGTAAGCGATTGGTCAACGTTGGAGTTGAGTAGTGCTCTCTTCACTGCGCACGTCTTAACATTGTTGAATGCACCTTCAATGTCTAGGAACGCGGCTAGTGTGTATTTTTATCCTTTAGGGACTTCTCAATGGTGCCGGTGACTTCATGCAGCGCGGTCTCAACCCCTTTACCTTCAATACAGGCATGCTGCGCCATTGAGATCACACTTTCATCAAGTCGATTGCGGATGAAAACGTTCAGTAGTTTTTCGAAGGTTTTCAGGACAAAAGATGTTAGGCTTATAGGCCTGAAGTCCTTAGCAGTCGTATGGCTGGATTTGCCTGCCTTCGGAATGAAGACGACCTTTACTTCTCGCCATGACCTAGGAATGTGGCCACATTCTAGGCACCGTGTGAAGAGTCTCATCAGGGCTGGTATAATAACTGGCCTGGCCTTCTGGAGCATGATTGGAAAAATCCCGTCAAGCCCAGGTGACTTGAATGGAGAAAAAATCTCAATTCTTTCATCAGTTATTATACCCTCTGGTATTGATGCAATGGTAGTTGCGATGCTTGGTGTAGACTGGACCCTTATATTGGGAATACAACCCGGCAAGTATGCAGATAGCCCGGAACAGCAGGTTCTTTCGATAGGATTTTCCTAAGTCTGGCTGATTCCCTAGTGTCTTCTATTTCGTTACAAAAAGTATGCCAGGCTGTACGTTTAGCACTAGTGACAGTGGTTTTGAATTTCCGCTGTCCGGCTTTGTATAGATCCCAGTCTGACTGGGAGTTGGTGCGCTTGGCCAAATTGAACAGAGATCTGCCTCTCCTTCTGATTTCTAGGAGGTCCTCAGACCACCACGATGGAGAGTTCCTTTTCTTGTTTGCCTTACTTAGAATTTTGTTTAAATTCTCTGTGAATGCATCGATTTCGTCTGGTGTCTCTATTTCCTGACCTATCAGATTTTGGCCATTCCTCACGACCTCTGAGGCAAAGGTGTCCCAGTTGGTGAGTCTTGGGTTTCTGAATTTACTTCTATATTCCAGACTGGAGTTGTTTCCTTCAGCTGTTTTTCTCTAATCTTCCACTATTCTCACCTCTTTGTGAACATATTATTGTCTGTGGTGACTTCAATGCAGATTTGCTCAGAAATGATTCTAGAGCCTACCAATTAAAAGAATTTTAATCACTGTATAGGTACTGTACTGGTATCAGGACTCTACCACTTGTTAAATTGTCATAAATTTGACATCTGAAACCACGCGCCAACGTCGACGAGTCGGTTTTTATCCAGCCAGCCTTCAACAAGATGTACTTTGTGTTATCCTCATATCTTTTGTATAATTACTTACGTTTTTGAATAATTAAGGTATACTAACGAGTATTGAGAGTTTTACTTAAGAAGAGAAACTACTTACGCTTTTGAATAATTACGGAATAGTAACGAGTATTTTGACGACGAGGAAAAGTGCATTAGCTGCAGACACTGCACAACATTTTAACCTCGACAAATTTCTTCCAGAACGGGAAGCCTGGGAATACCATGTCCAGCGCTTCGAGACAGAATTAGGTATTTACGGTCTGGACACACCAGACAAGGAATTAATTCGACGAAAGGTAGGTGCAGATACATTTTCAGACAGGAAAACACAGCGGTGGAAATCATAGGCACAAAACGAAGGAACACACACATACCGTGTGCAACACAGTGGTAAATCAAGATCAAGTACATCGTCTAAAAAGCAAACTACAGCTGCTAAATCTACAGCAAAGGAATTGGATGCCTCAGTGAATTGTGTGAAGTGCGGTAAACAAAAACGTAACAACAATGCGAAATGTCCAGCTGAAGGTGAAAGCTGTCGTGCGTGTATTTTTCAACAGTTTGCATTGCATCGGTAAATGCAAAAATTGTACTAAAATGCCAATCTAACACACATTCAGTGCGGCAAAAAATTGATAATATTCAGTTTTGATGTGAGAGTAACTTATATAATATTCGATCTGTGTCTGGTGCAGCGAGTAAAGTCTTAATTCCTACAGTATTTAACGGAGCTAGATTCGATATACTGTACGATCCGGGTGCATCACATTCGGTGATCGGTCGCGATATGTGGAGGTAAATTGGGAGTCCTGAACTTACACTCACAAACAATTTAAAAGCATATACAAATGTACAAATAGAGACTATTGGCGAAACGAGGGTAAAGGTTCGGACTCGATTGGTCAAATGCAGTTGAGGTACCTATGCCAGGAGGTGTTAAAATCTGCACTGTGAAAAGTACAACAAATACCATCTCGTAGAGTGACGAAACAGTCAAACTCTTGTCGGAACTTAAGGACGTATTTATTGAGAATATTGGTGCTTTGAAGGAATTGCAGAAAATCACAATGGAAGAACAATAACCTAAACAATTAATCTGCTTACAGAAATTAAGTAGCCCTTTAAAGTTTGTGTGGTCTATATCCTCCAGTTGTTGGAAAAAGTACCTATACAAAAACTTTCTTCGGCTGCAAGATATAGCTTCGCATTCACACATTATGTGTGTCTGTCAGTCTAGTCTTTTCGCATGCATTATTAGAAGACAGTTCCCTGACAGGATTCCAACCAGTATTCTGAGTTGTTCCCTACCTAGTTTTAGAATTTCCCCAGATCTCATTATGTTGAGTTGTGGCCAAAGTTTCTGTTTGATTTTTGATTTTGTGCTTTAGTATATACATTTCCTTGACACAATATTTCCTCTTCTGTACCCAATTGCATACCTTTCCTCGTAAGGCCATCGGCTTCCTTATTTCCTGTTATACCCAGTGTTGTATGTCATTGAGATGGTTTTTCCTTCGGACAGCTCCAGTTTTTTATTGAACTTTTTTTTTAAATTTTTTAGTGTGTTTCAAAATATATGTATGTTTCAATTTTTTTTGTAAGTTGACCAAATTTCCCACAAAATCCTACCGAAATATTACTTTTTCCCTTTTCCATTCGAGACGGTTTCTTACCATCGAAATTCCCACGAAAAGGAAAATTTCCCACGAGTTACAACACTAGCACCCAACACAGTCTCACTCGGTTCTGATAGCATAATGCCTTGAGCATTGTGCGACAGTCCCTGACTATTTCGGAATTGATGGTAAATGATTCCACTGCCTTGAGTGCAGTCTGGCTATCGATGTTGATGGCAATATTCCTTCCAGATATGGATAACATCTGCACAAGCTATGCCGCATTATGAAAACGTTTGCTGGTGTTCGTACACAACCAAACAAATCTATTTTTAAGAGTGATAGTGTTAAATTATATAGACCAACATGGATTTCATCCAACAGGGGAACAATTGAGCGCAATTAACAATATGCCGAGTATCAAATATTGGTGAGTTACGTTATTTCTTGGGTTCTATTACACATTACAATAGATTCATTAAGAACTTGCAAATAACATGTGCACCATTATACACTAAGCTTCGTAAAAACCAAATTTGGTCGTGGACTCGACAAGACGAAGATATTTTCGGGTCATTAAAAACAAGATTGACATCAACAGATACGTTAGTTCATTACGATTCCAGATTATTTCTAGTTCCCCTAACTACTGCTAAGGACATTGAAGCGGGGGAAATATTATTCAAATACGAAAACGGTCAGCTGAAACCAATTACTTTTGCGTCACAAACATTCAACAGCACAAAAAAGATGTATGCAACAATTGACAAAGAAGCACTTGCCATTGTTTTCGGCGTAGCGGAATTTAATCATTTCTTATCCAGGAGCCTTGGGTGAGAGAGATACAATCACCGCCAGTGGAAGTGGAGCAACTCATAGCCACAATAACAGTAAAGGACAACCTACTAATGGGCTGCGACGCCAACGCAAGGCATACAGTATGGGGGAGCTCAAAAGATAATGAAAGAGGTGAGTCACTTTTTGATTTTCTTTTAACTACTTACCTATCCGTCTGCAATAAGGGCACGACTCCAACCTTCATGTTCCCAAGTACGGGAACTTTCCGGGGGTGGGAAGAGGTCCTAGATATCGCACTAAAAACAAACAATGATAGCCTTAGGGTCGTAAACTGGAGAGTTTCCAATCTGGAGTCACTCTCAGACCTGGGTCTCGAGGCCGCGACGAACCATTTAGACACCCCAAGAGAGTTAATTGAGCCAAGTTTGGTCAAGTCTTTCGGACAAAACTCATAAAACACACCTGAAAGACACACTTTACCAATAGAAGAAATGGAGGCAAAGGTTAAGATTTTCGAGAACGCAACGGATGTGGCATACAAAGTCTCGTGCCCAGTTAAACGTAGTAAAAAACCACTTCCCCCATGGAACGAGGATCTCTCCAATCTCAGACAGATGACCAGAGCGATTTTCAAAGTCTGTCACAAACACCAATTCTGGCAGCCTTATAGGGACAGTCTTAGTCTCTATAAAAAGGCCATCAAGGGATCCAAAATGGATCTCGACTTCCACTTCCGGATGGACAAAAATCGCTTGGCGAAGAATTAGGTAATTTACATTTGGACGCCCTACCTGTAACCAAGAAGAAGTACAAAAATTTACAAAATCTGATGTAGTCTGTCGGCGGTTAATTACATTCATAGCAAGTTCCTGACCGAAACCAGAGAACGTTCCCAATCATCTTCGACATTACTACGAGAAACGCAACGAGCTTTCTTATGAAGACAACCTCCTTCTGTGGCAGGGAAGGCACGAAGGATATCCTGGAGTTTCAGTAATGCCAAATTTCACATCTATCGGCCAAATATAAATGCGGATATTGTCAATTTCGTTCAACGCTGTGGAGCCAGGAATCAATACCAAATGATAGCAATGTGCCGTTGTACCCTTGGAATTCACCATCAGAGACCTGGGTGAGAATACATATAGACTTTGCAGGGCCATTTGAAGGAAAAATGTGGTAACTTTTAATCGATGAATATTCATCGCCAATGGCCGACATCAAAACCTTAGCGGTAGTCACAAAGTTGCAGGAAATCTTCGCGAGGCTTGGCATTCCAAAAATAATCGTTTCAGACAACGGTCCTCAACTTGTGTCAACAGAGTTAACACAATTTTTTGAAAACAACGGTTTCACACACGTTAAGACCACGCCTTACCATCCAAAAAGAAACGGATTTGTATAACGAGCTATTAGGACTCTTAAGGAACGGATAAAATCTGACAGACTTAATGCCGATATTCATGGACGATTATAAATTTTGTTGTTTAACTCCCGAAATACCATATAGCAATATTCGGCACACCTTTACGAACAAGGTGCGACCTTTTGAAACCAGACGTGAACAAAATTATGGACAAAGAAAAAGTTGAAAAATAATTTAATTACAGGGTCCGACAAATAACTCTTTTTTTTTTTTTGAAAATGCTATAAAAAAAAAACTTCTCAAATTTCTTTTTTTATTTGAAAGTACAATCCTTCCGGTTAATAATGGAAAATAATTTCATTCAAATGGCTGCCTCGGCTGGCCATGCAGTAGCCTACACGATCGGTCCAATTTTTAAGCACATCACGATTGTGTGCAGCTGTATTTTACCAATGGCTTCACGAATATTGTCCTTTAAAGCGTCAATTGTCTCTGGCTTGTCGGCGAAACACTTATCTTTTGCGGCACCCCACAAATAATAGTCCAACGGTGTCAAATCGCAGCTCCGAGGTGGCAAAACGACATCAGCTCTGCGGCTGATAATGCGATCTTCAAAAACAGGGCGCAAAGCATCGAGTGTAGCTTCGGCTGTGTGGCACGTAGCGCCGTCCTGTTGAAACCAAATGCTGCCAACATCCTCCTCTTCAATTTTTGTGAACAAAAATTCGTTCAACATGGCCCGATAACGATCTCCATTGACTGTAAATGCCACTCCTTGCTCATTTTCGAAGAAAAATGGCCCAATTATGCTTCTGGACCAAATTTCGCACCAAACAGTGTACGCACTGTTTTTGGCTTTTCACGCTTTGGTTTATCGGTAAGGATGCCAGTTTCTTTCACTTTTTTCACAAGATAACGAACATACGGAGCTGACGGTGCTTCTCTTCTTACCAATTCCGTACGCAATTTTCGCACACATTCTGCAACATTACCATGATTTTCAAAGTAGTGTCGCAATATTTCCCAGCGTTGTTCAAGCGTATACGCAACCATATTCGTTCAGCGGAAGGATAAAACTAATTATCTCTCAAATCAGAGATGAGCTAAGTGTTACCATTCGCGAAATAAGCACTAGTTGAAAAAAAAAAGAAGTTAGATGGCGGACCCTTTACAAGCAGACAATTGATACATTTTTCGAGACGGGGGAAAAATTCTCGATGAAATGCCCATTATCAAAGTGTTACGAACGAGGATAAATCATCAAACAGCAGGGATCTATTCGTATATTCAATGTACGCGGAATCAATCAACGAAAGCGTACTGACCAGTTACGGCAACATTTAAACCAGCTACGACATCATTTTAACCAGCTGCTATATCATCTAATCCATAACACCATTAGCATAAGAAACTGTCAGGGAACGTGAACCGATAGCTGACCAAACCAGAGATGCATAAAATCGAACGAATAATCCAAGACAGCATCATGTACCAGCTCGATATAGAGATTAAACCTTCTCAAAGTGGGGGAGGAATGTGGTTACACTGGTATCAGAACTCTACTACTTATTTGGACCATGCGCCAACGTCGACGGGTCGGTTTCTATCCGGCCAGTCTTCAACAAGATCTACTTTGTGTTATCCTTATATATTTTGTATAATTACTTACGTTTTTGAATAATTAAAGAATATTAACGAGTAGGTATTGAGAGTTTTCCTTAAGAGGAGAAACAATTCCAGTGGTAATACTACAGTTCCCTTAAATTTTATATTTATGGATTTTAAGTCAGTAAATATTGAAAACCTCCAAAACGCTGCGCTGGGATGGCTGCCATTCAATTTCCAACCCTGATGGTAAGTTAAACTATTTTAAGGAAGTGGTTACGAAGTTATACAATCAATAAGTACCTGTCAAAACAACCATTTAAAACAAATTTCCGCTGTCTGCTTGCTATCTTGTTTCGTTGCTGTCAATGCAAAACATATTATTATATCCATGATCAAGCAGGCAATCACAAATATACACTGTCAAGCATTGACACCTGATTGAGCAAACATTAAGAATTATGCTTCAAGCAGGCACACAACGCAAACGTGTCTCATTTTCATTTCCACACTTTCACACGCTCGATGAGTTTCGACCAGTGACCATTTCTACAGACAATAAAAAGAACATAAAAAAAGAATTATAAATTGAGAGAGGAGTGACAATGCAGAGATTCGTGAAATGTTACTGAAAATCCGTGACATTTAATGGTCAGTCCCAACAGCGAATGACAACAAGCGCTGTGACAGCCCGCGATCACGTGTGGTGACAAATTTAGGATAAGTGATAAGTGACATGTGTAATCTTAGCTTTACACAAGGCATCATCCAAATCATATATTATGTGCATATATGATTTGAACGATGACAAAGATGTAGCGAAAATAGTAAGAGCCTTGCATCCAATTCTTTTATATTTTGATACTGTGTGTGCAAAAAAACGATATCCGATTTTATTTTTCCTTGTCAACGTAATAGTGAGCACCCCATCATCACTGCATCATCAATATTTAATGGAACGTATAGATGTCACCACGGCCACCATTCATTGGGCATGATTGTACTATAGAATTTTAAATACATAAAAATAAATCTTGATAAAATTTCCTGCGCAAGGCGTTCCAAACATAACTCAGTTGACATTCTCAAAGCATTTCGTTTTAAACCTCTTTTGCCGTCCTTGCCCTCATCCATCGAATAGGATAAAGAATGGAAAATCGATATTGGGTTTCGCATCACGCAAACTCCACAAATTTGTATTGTAGTAATTTTGTATCTACTTCTTATATGGAGAACTCCTTATATTGTTATCTTAATATTAGTGTTTCTGTGCAGTGTTATATTTTTGCTTTATTTCTTAACAGAATATATTAATGTATATTAGTGTTTTAATTACACAAAGTGTTACATGGTTATTTATGCTATTCTATTTATTTTATTAGAAAAAGGACACAGAGAAGTTGTACAGTACTCAAAATTCTTGATTTCCTACATGGGCCTTTTAACATAATACTCCTTATTTCGAATGTTAAATAAAAAAAAATTACTGTTATAATTTTCTAAAAAGCACAAATCGAAAAACATCAAAGAAATTAAATACAAACAATCAGGAATCTATCTGGAAATTAAATTCATTAATGAAGAGTTAAGGTAAGATAAAGGCAACGAATGTGTATTTTATGAAAATAAATAACAAATAATATCCAGTAGTTATATATGTGTGTACCATAATATTCTTTAAGTAAGAAAAATCTACAAAAGTACAAATTAAAATAAAAACTCAGCTTAAATAATAAGAAAATTGCACGCGACCGGACAATTGAATCATTAGTGCCCTGGCCTTAGTTGTGATTGTGCCATAAGCAACTTTCATGAAATTGCGTTACGACTCTTGTAAATTCAAACCTTACTACACAAAGTTTATTATCGTCTGGATTTTATAATTGTTTCATAAATCACGTAGTTGATTGTTTATTTTTTTAAATGTTGTTAGAAGCTATTTTCAGTAAGAGTAGTTTTTCCCAGAACGTGTATATTAAGTTTGTATTGTTACTTTGATGCCCATCAATCGGATTTACTGTACACATAGTAAAGGTATTTATGGGAATTTATTCCACATCCTTAAATGCTAATCTTATTTGACTTCGGCTCATATCCTATGTATTACAAAAAAAAAAAAAAACAGCATAGGGAAATGTCTTTTCTTTGCACTTGACGAAGCTACTTGAAAAAAAGTGAAGACAACAATCCAACAAATCATTTAGCAAAATTGCCAGAATTTTGTTATTTTACGAGTATTATTTTATGAAAGGCGTTCTTACACATCGAAATCGTTTTATTTTTAGGCTACTGAATTTTAAAAGGGTAGTCCCTGTACTTCCAGCTAAGTACAGACTGTTTTCCGATCTGTCGACAAAAGATGTGGCCCGTCATGGTCTTTGTCAGACATTGAGACAATGTCAGATTCAATGTCAGTTTATGGAATATGTAAATTATCTACAATTTCCTAGTCATATTTAATTTGTTAAATATCAGACATGAGATTTGAAAAGTCATTTTTTGTAAGAGATATTTTTTCTATTGCGATTTTAAATATATTTTCTCAGTTATAATTTACTGAATGCGGTTTAAAAGACCGACCGTTCACTATGACTTTGTCTTGTTCTCTTAAATTTATTTTTGACAGTGTTGCCACAATTCGGCCGTCGTGATTAGCAACCGTCCCGATTTCGTTTCTATTACATGGTTCATAGTCCACCCACGGTTTTACGTTCGCTACTTCCCATATCCCATATTAAGCTTGAAATCCCTCAACGTCCTTTAATAAATACCTATCGTTAGGTAGGACCTTCGCTACTTTATATGGTCCTTTGTATTTTGGAGCACTCTTTTTACAAACACCTGGTTTACTTATAAAGTTTTTTTTACCATAAGCTAATCACCTTCCTTGTATTTCCTTTTGACCCTACCTCGATCCTTTAACTTTATTATACTCCTGGCATTTAGTTATTCTCTCTGCTGCCCTAGTTCTAATTTCATCATGCTTTTCCATCATACATTCATCTAAACTTTCTTTTAAAAAATCAATAACTATTCGTCTTTGATTTACACCGAAAAGCAGTTCGCTCGCCTTCATCCCAATACTTCGATTTATTGTATTATTTAACGTATATTCCACCTCCGTAGTACAACATCTAATGATAGATTAAATCCCGCATTTCTTATTTTAGTTATCATTGGTGCCAAACTTCTATTCACTCGTTCTATTAGCCTGTGGTGAACCAGTTGCAATTTTTGTGTGGCGAAAGTTATTATCCTCAAGGAACTCTGCAAAGTCCTTGGGACGACTGTAAAAGTCGAAATATGATCATAAACTACTTAAGACTTCCTTAGTACCTGTCGTTCGTACTGCGTATAACTTCACGTGTATAGTGAATGCGTCTATTATTAACAATATGCGTTTCTTTTTTGAGTTCTTCATTAATACCGGACCAAAATGATCAATTTGTATCCTATCGAAAAGGACATTTCCCTTGAAAATATTGTGCAAGAGTCCTTCGTGTTTCCCAGCTCGAGATAATAATCATATTGTCTTGCATTTCCAGTGCCCTTCTAGCTATCATCGGATTGATTTTCTTTTTTATTAGAGTCAACATCAATGAATTGCAATCCGTCACTATCTTGAACTTAAGAGCATAAATTATTGCGAGCGCTTCAAGCTCAAAGCTATGATACTTCGATTCATGGTCAGTCGTTCTCTTCGAGAAGTTAATACTGGGTGCACCTTCTCATCGTCTTTCTTTTGCAAAATTATAGCTCTTTAAGAACGAATGTAGGGACTTATGTAATTCAATAAATTATGCCGTACAATTTAACTAAAGAAGATTTTATTTATGGATATTCGCAATTCACAAAGTTACGGGGAGAAGTTTCTGGAAAAACTGTCACAGCCTTATTCATAACATTTAATTAAAGCTTAATTAGAGCTAATTTTGGTTTAATTGCAGAAAACCTTATTCATAAACTTTTTTTAAAGATAATTCACACTTAATCAACTGTCAAAAAATTAAATGCTTCAATTCGCATTTAGCGGTGTATTAACTTTCGTTCTCCCTGTTGTGCCCACAATCAAATTAGATGGCGGATACATTTTCGAATTTTTTAGATAATTTTAATATTTTAAATTATCAAATCAGTAACCAAAGGCGATTGAAAAATTATAAGCCACGTTTTGACCCTTTTCACCTACCGAAAAGTGAATTTAGAAATAAATATAGATTCAGCAAAGAAAATATGATGAAAGTAATTGAAATTCCAATTTTCCGAACGTTGGCGCTTCTTTTTGTCCATTTTAAATTTTATTTGAATAAAATTTCTCCTTCCGTTTTCAAGTTTTTGAATTTATGTGAGCTGTCAAAACTCAAAAGTGACACAGAAATACACGAATGCTGCCAGATTTTCGGAGTAATTTTGCTTAATTAACATTTTCGATAAGAAGATTAAAGGCAAATTAACTCATTTGACGTGAGTTAGTGGAGACACTGTTAATCTATTGATTAAGGGAATGTAATGAATAAGGATGTCAATGTTTAAGAGTCAAGGGAGATTATATATACTCAGGCTAATGCTGTCATACGTGTCTCGCGCTCTATCGGCTGATCTGCGATGTAGTCAAATAATTGTTTGAATGTCGGCAATTGGTCCCTACATCACTCCCTCTTCAGTGACTTGGTACGTCACTATGAAAGCTATTAACCAAATCTATCTAAAGGGTGATTTTTTAAGAGGTTTAGAATGTATACGCTTGATGAAATGACCATCCAATGCGTTTTCGCTTCGCTAAGTGGGCCTGCGATCGACTTAGAGAAGATCCCGATTTTGCCAAAAAAATCATCTTTTCAGATAAAGCTCATTTTCATCTTGGCGGGTATGTAAACAAGCAAAATTGTCGCATTTGGGGCACAGAAAACCCGCACGCATACATTGAAAAGCCGATATACCCAAAACGAGTCACTGTTTGGTGCGGAATTTGGTCCAGAGGCATAATTGGGCCATTTTTCTTCGAAAATGAGCAAGGAGTGGCCGTTACAGTCAATGGCGATCGTTATCGGGCCATGTTGAACGAATTTTTGTTCACAAAAATTGAAGAGGAGGATATTGGTAGCATTTGGTTTCAACAGGACGGCGCTACGTGCCACACAGCCGAAGCTACACTCGATGTTTTGCGCCCTGTTTTTGAAGATCGCATTATCAGCCGCAGAGCTGATGTCCTTTGGCCACCTCGGAGCTGCGATTTGACACCGTTGGAATATTATTTGTGGGGTGCCGTAAAAGATAAGTGTTATTCCGACACGACAAGCCAGAGACAATTGACGCTTTAAAGGACAATATTCGTGAAGCCATTGGTGAAATACAGCTGCACACAATCGATAATGTGCTTAAAAATTGGACCGATCGTGTAGGCTACTGCATGGCCAGCCGAGGCAGCCATTTGAATGAAATTATTTTCCATTACTAACCGGAAGGATTGTACTTTCAAATAAAAAAAGAAATTTGAGAAAATATTCAGTAGTTTTTTTTTATAGCATTTTCAAAAAAAAAAGTTATTTGGCGGACCCTGTACTACTACGAAAAATGGATGCAATTCGTTTTCAAATGAATAATTTTAAAATGAAAACCGTTTAGACTTGGATTTCATTTCATTTATAAACTATTTATAAACTATAAGCAATGAATGCTGTAAGCTTGACTGATGACTGTCAGACGAATAATTCAGGCTTGGGATCGACAAGCATCCATTACTAATTGTCATATTTTAAACTCTTTAATTAATAGAAAAAAAGTAGTAAACCCTGAATTATAATAATTGTACATAAAATACTCCTGCTTTTTTTATTGGATGAACCCGAAATTTCGTTCGATATAGTCTTTTAAAGACAAAAAAAAAACCGGCCAAGTGCGAGTATCACTCGCGCACCGAAGGTTCCGCACTTCTTTAGAGTTGGAAATTATTGCAAACAACAAACAACAATATGTGTGAATGAGAATGAGTAGGGTTGAGTATTAATTGAAAATTCCATTTGGAATCGATTAAGAGAACACACCAGTAACGAATGAAAAATGGTTAAAAGGAGCGTACTTTATAAAGTGATCGACAGGTTTTTGTAAATATTTTTTAAAATATAAACTTTTCCACAAAACAGTCTGTTACGTGCACTCAGTCTGGGTCTGTGCTGGCATGCTGGTCCCGGTCCTTTTGCTCGCCGGAGGGCGTAGGATCTTGACCCAGGCACGTACAAAAATTTCATGCCAGACTGGGCGATAGATGTTCATTCGCGTGCGAGATATTATCCGTTACCCACCCTACCTTGGCTGTCGTACTCGCCTCAACAGCCCCTTACCTGGCATCTTCTCCTTCTTTACCCCAGCAACATCCTTTTCTTCCTCACCTCCTCATCCTCTCAACCTTAGTTAATTAAACTCCCATATTTTATGTATAAATATTCAAATAGTATCAATTTTATTCACTGACTTCATTTTGTGTTCATTTAATTTTACGTTATTTTATTTCAGAAAAGGAAAGTATTTTAAATTTATTATAATTTAATGAATGTACAACTCCCCCTCCCAATTAATCCCTGTACCTTTTTAGCCCAATGGTCCCCTGCCCCAATTTCGAATTATGTTAAAAAGTGTATACAATATAAAAAGAGTCTAAAAAGACTTACCAATGTTTTTCCACAACTGGCGATGAAGTGGCCACAGCATCCAGGTTGCGTTTGTACCTTTGTGTTGTTAGGTGTACCTGTATCACTTTTTAAAATTAGAATTGTATATGCTTTTAACAAAATTTCACTTTTTTTTCTAGGTACCCCGCGATTTACGTTAAAATTCACAAATTGAAATTACTTTCCCTTTAATTTTCAGCAAACAAACGTTAATTAAGTAATTTAACTTGATTTTTTTTGATCTATGTACTTTAATGTTTAATTTCGGCAATAAAAGTAAAAAAAAATTATTAAGTTGTGGAGCGGGATTTGAACCGGGGTTCTCTTGCTTCAGCGGTGTTCTTAGCCGCTTTCTTAACCGCTGCGCCAACGGGTATTTTTTGAATTGGCGTCCCGTTTGCGGTTTTCTCACGACAAAAAGTTTTTCTTTGTTCCTTTTAAAGTTTTATCCAGGATTTTCCGTCGATTTTTCGGGAATCCGGTTTAATTTTGGGCGGCCAACACTTCCTGTTGGTCCGCCAAATTTTGGGATTGGACTATGAAGTTCCCTGTTTCACAAAAAAAATTTTCACTATTTCACTATATTAATATATCATTATGCCTTGTTTTACCTCTTTTTAGAATTATTCGCTCCTGCTTTCTATAGGCAGTTCAACTGCTGATCGAATTGCACCAATTCCACTCACTTTAAATTTAAATCGTTTATTTAAACTAGTATCAAAATACTTTAGAAGTTAATTCACTATTTTAATTTCTTTTGTCACGAATTTGCTCGGCAGTAATTCCGGCTGCTTGAAAATTCAAATTGAGAATGGCCGGTCAAGGAAATTTTCAACTGCAAAGCCGAATAATTTCCCTTTTTAGAGTACTGCTGTTCTCAGCTCTTGCAGTTTTATTAACTGTGGACCCTTGTTAAAACCGTTTCACTCTCTCTTTCACTACTTTCAAATTCTCTCTTATCCAGAATTTTTCTTTTGTGTCATCCCTGTATTTCCACCTTACCCAACTTCTGAACCCCACCATAGGTAAGTGGCTTGGATAAGTAGTGCAGCAATGATCGGCTATGTAGTTTTTTTCTGGTTTGGTCTGAGTAGCAGTTGACAGATCGGTAGTTCAGAAGTCAAAACAATTGTTCGGGTCGATTTTTTTAGCTTTCTAGTTTTTTATTTATTTTTTTTTGTTTTTAAATTCGGTTTAATAATTTTGCTCGGTTATGGTTTTCTCCGCTCATTGGAGAGTTCGCAACCTTGGTTTTGCAACAAGTCTTCGGCACATATATAGCTAGGTGCCAGGTGCAAGGTGTATATCCATTTTTGTGTAAATCACGAAATAAACAACTTTTTGTGGGAATGGAAATATTTTTTTCAACAAATCACTTGTTACTCTAAAACCAGTCGGTGTATCGCTACCGGTATTTGTATTTGTCGTCTAAGGTTATACCGGATGTTGTGTGCAAATCTGAGCCTTCTACGTCAATTAGTTTCTGAGATAGACCTAGGTACTATAGCAAACTAACTCCAATACGACCGATGTGAACGCACACCTTAACAACAACGCCACCTAGTGATGAACACCGAAGAAATAACGAAAAGGAAACGGCCATGTTAAGTGTCGTTGTCTCTCTTTTTGCTCCGTTGAGTGGGTTTTTTCCTTTTTTGGTTAAATTTTTGGACAGAAGCGAAAGACGTCGGTCGCATTGGAAAAAGGAAAATTAAAATCGGTAGAAATCGCTGTAAATTATTAATATCTAATAAAACAACAAAAAAAAAACAGAAGTGGGGTAGGTACCACTCAATAACAATTATATTGTTAATAAATATTAAGAAAAATGTGGAAAATGGAATATCTCAAGACCCACGAGACGATGAACCAACCGCAGACGTCCCTAGAGCGGACGATAACCCACACGTGGCCGAACCACAAGCGAAGCCTGAACAAGATGACTTCGACAGCATTATCGCCGAGCTCGAAAAAAAAGATGGATACTAGTGCTACGAAAGGAACTACAATTGTTGGAGGAGCAGAGCTTCAACAATCAACTGCAGCGACTCAGCATTACCGACATCGATGGACTCGTCCCAACATTCAATGTAGACGATGCGTGCGGCGTAGAGAAATGGATCGCCGATTTCGAAAGTGTCACGGTTAGTGGGAATTGTAGCGACCACATCAAGTTCATGGGCATGCGGCGGCTACTAGAAGGAACCGCGGCCGTATACTTACGTATTTCGAGTGCATCCAGTTACACAGAACTTAATGCCCGTTCACGGACGACGCGATTCGACCCCAGGCCTGCTCAAATAATTTAAACACACAATCTCATGAGCGATGTATACAGGCAGTTTCAAGTGCGTTGGAGGCGCAATGGTGAAAACGTTATCGCCTATATGTTAGCTATGCAGGAAATTGCTTCCTAATCAGTCGTAAGTGAACAAGAGATAATCAACTTTACCATCCATGTTATAAATTGCTTCTTCATTGAATCAATTAAAAGAACTTTTGGTTAAATACGACAAAAAGCGATTGACTGATAAACTAAATAAAGTGCAAAGCAGACACACCAAAGCATTCTACACCGTCAATAACTATGTGCTTCAATTGCTCGGAGTACGGACATTTTTCGTCACAGTGTAAGCAACCCAGGCGACTGGCGGGCGCTTGTTTCCGTTCCGGCAGCACAAATCACTGAAGGAATGTCAACAGCAGAAGAAAGCAGTACACCTAGTCACAAAAGACGACGACAACAACGAAGACACCAATGTAGAGGTCAACAAATATCGGTTGCAATCATTCCAAAATGAAATTATTACCTTTCGTGAGGGGATTTTGAGTGAGCCTGTTTTTTAATTACGATTCATTAATTGATCGTATCCCAAGACATACTTCCGTTTGACGTCTATATTGAAGAAATAGTTAATTCCAATCTGAGCAGTATCACCGGTACTAAACTTAAAACATATGGTATAATCGATTGCCTTATTTCAATATTCGACAGAAATAATAAATTATCACTTTTCATCAAGGCCGTAGCCAGACAAATATTTCGGCGGGGGATATGATCTTTAAAAAATAACTTTTTAATTTAAAGGTTGGAAGCGATTGAGGAAAATAAAATAATCTTCAATTTCAAATTTCATTTTATTTTTATTAACTAGTAATTAAAGTAATTATAACAAAAGTAGGAATAGTTTAAAAAAAATAGCTATATTCAAAATGCAAAGTAAATAATTATTTTATAAAACTAAATTTAATCGCCTGGCCTTCTTTGCTGCAAATAAATCAATTACTTCATCAGTATTTATTTCTATCTCCCGATGAATTGACATTAAGGCTAAGCCAGTAAGTCGATCTTCACCAGTAGAGTTTCTTAAAAAAGTTTTCAAGCGCTTCATAGTCGAAAACGTTCTTTCTGGTGTACATGTCGATACTGGTAATGTTGCCAACATTTTTAGAAGTCGATGTATATTGGGAAAAAAATCTTTACTGCAGTCGCCTAAAGCTGTAATGGCGTTCTGTGAACGCAGTGCCTCGTGTTGTTCATGACATTTTGTCTTCCACAGTATAAACTTTGCCTTCAAGCTATCCCAATCCAAAAATCTTTCATAAAATTTAAAATGTTCTTCGTTAAAATTTGTTTCGCTTTTGCCAAGTATTGACGGGATCAAAATATATAACGATGATAGAACGGTCTTGTGATCCTCGAAGCGCGTTTGGAGCTGAGTTATGAAGTCGTCCAAAAGGGGAATCATAACAACTATCCTATAATGCTTCGATACTATTCGTGGAATTTTCAAGGTTTCAGTTTCATCCACAATACTTAAAAGGCCTTGAGCAGTGTCAAAAATATCTTTAAATTCTAAATTAACATTTTCTCGAATTTTTTGAAACGTATTTAAAACTAGCTTTACGTGGTCCAGAGCTGATACTAGGTCACAAGAAGCGGATTGCAAAATTTTACACAATGGTAGTGTGTACGAAAACAAAATACTTAAGCAGCACAAGCTTATCAAAAATTCACTGGCCAAAGCTGATTTTAAAAGACAAGAAGCTTTAGATGAGGTCTCAGAGTCCATATCAATACTCAACATATCCAAGGTATCCACTATGCTTTTAAAAATTTCTTTGAATTTTAATAAACCATCATGATTTTCAACCCATCGAGTTTCACACATAGCCGTTAAATTCTTCCATTTAGTTTCCGGATAATTTTTTTTAATGTTTTCCTGCGACAATTTTGTGGTATTCTTGTGTAGTGTGTAACGGTGCTTTGGTATTTTTAATTGAAAAAAGTCAATGCTATGCTTGATTTGATTTGAACATTCTTGCATTTTGTTTAGATTTACTCTGTTCTTGTTTTAAGAAAGTGCAATTGTTAATGTTTCTTGTTTCCTTTTGTTGAATGGCGCTACTCAAAATACGCAATAAATCTATGAAAACAGTTGTAGGATGAAAATTGAAAGCGAAAAAAAGAAAAAAACAAAATGAAATCAATCATATCGGTTCCTCGGATGTAAAGTGTAGTGTTATCGTAAAAAAACAATTAAAGTGTATTGATTGTAATCGAGTGTTAGGCGATTGTTTTGCTGATAGTGACCCTTCAATGGTTAATAGTGAATATTGTGTTGCTGATGGGGACCATTATGATAGCGAGAATAAGGCCAATGGGAATGAAGTGAAAGAACTGGCCACATTCAACTGCCACCTTAGTGATCCATCTTTGGGACAAACACCAAATTGTCTTAACGACGATACCATTCCCGACATATTTTGTATTGAAACAAGTGTCTCGTGTTCTAAACAACTGGATGACTATAATGTCAACTCTGAAATAAGTAAAGACACTCAGTTTCTCATTCGGGTTATGATTTCAGATTATGAAACTCTGAGTCTCTAAAAGACCATATAGCAACCATCCCCTTGAAATGAAAATTACATTGACTTCTGACAATCCAGTGTTTAGTCATCCGAGAAGATTATCTTATAAAAATAAGTTCGAAGTCCAGGGAATCATATAGGAATAATTGTTAGATAATAATATCATTAGACCGAGTGACTCCCCTTATGCTTCACCTATAGTCCTCGTTAGTAAAAAAAAATAGTGAGACCCATATGTGTGTCGACTATAGGGAACTAAATAAAATAACTATACGGGACAATCATCCTTTGCCTTTGATAGAGGATTGTCTAGAATACTTAGGGGAAAATATGAACTTTAGTCTTCTTGACTTAAAGAGTGGTTTCCACCAAGTCAAAGTCGTAGAGAATTCCGTAAAGTTTACGTCATTTGTGACGCCCAGTGGGGAATTTGTTTTATCAAGATGCCGTTCGGTTTGAAAAATAGTCCATCCGTCTTTCAACGGTTTATCTCGATAATTTTAAAGGACTTTATAGAATCAGGGTAAAGTGTTGTGTATATCGATATTAGCTGCCACTTGTGCAATAGAAGAGCAACTTAAATTATAAAAAGATGTCTTAGACCGCTAAGCAAAGTATGGCTTGGAGCTGAAATTAAAGAAATGCAAATTTTGTTACACTGAGATAGATTACCTAGGTTATAACATAAGCAAGGATGGAATACGTCCGAACGATGGTCATAAAGAAGCAATTCTTAAATACCCAATACCAAAGTCCGTGAAACAGTTGCACTCGGTTATAGGACTTTGTGCATACTTTCGAAAATTTCTACATCAATTTACTACGATCGCAAAGCCTTTGTATGATCTACTTACGAAAGACTCCAAGTTTATTTTCGACGAAAATAGCAAACGTGCTTATGAAGAATTAAAGAATCTGTTATCGAATCCTCCTGTACTAGCGATCTATGACCCGTACAAAGACACAGAACTGCACTGTGATGCAAGGGCTACAGGCTTTGGTGCCATTTTATTGCATAGACAGTAAGATGGGAAATTGCACCCTGTATGTGTTTTGGTGATATTTTGTCGGAAGAGTTGTGATTTTTACTAAATGGAATTCTTCATTTACCAATGGTATACTAAATTGGATCATAAGGTTTTGATTAACATATAGGGGAGGCACACCTACAGTGAGACAACTCCTACAGTGAGATACTCAATATTACTCCGAAGTGACTTGTTCGAACACGTTGCCTGCATATAAAAAGTGTGACTGCGTATTATCATTTGGCTCACTTCTCATCAAGTTCGCGTGTAGTGTAGACAGGCTATGAATTTGAAGCTCTCAAAGCACAAGATTTTTTTTTTTTTTTTTTTTCAATTTTCGGTGAAAGACAAAAGTGATATATTTCTGGGTGAGCTACAAAAAGGTGTATTTGTATTATTTAGTTTAGTGTGTGTAGTATATTGATAGTGCTTTTAAGATGTTTCAAAGTGTAGCTTTGGTTTTATTTGTTTTTTTTTTTTTTTTTTTTTTTTTTAATTTTGAAGGATTCGCTTACAGTGAGACAGTGTACATCGACAAACAGTTAGACTGTTTTTTTAATGTGAGAAAAAAGTTATCAACATACTATTTACTTTACAGGATCATGAGTACTTTTCCATACGGAAAATTTACTGAGGATGTAATGTAGACCGCCGTTGACTTAGTAAATAATGGGATGAGTATGCGTAAAGCCAGTGAGCAATGGCACACCAAACTTTGGCACGTTGTGAAAAAATGTCACCAAATTGCTGGTTTGCTGGCAATTGGCCTTGAATTTGGTAGTAAAAGGTCGTGGGATGTGCCAGTCTTTTAACATAGCCTTCGAGTTTTTGTTTTTTGCATATTTGTCCGAAATATGAGGCTGTCAGCATTTGCTTTCTGTCCTACTGTTTGTTTTTCAACAGTATTTCGTCGTCAAACGTTTTATACCTATACTAGGATTTCCTTGGATTGCAATCCTTTTACTCACATATATTAAACATAGAGCTCCCGCAGTCCCAGGTCAAAAAATTCCAACCCATGTAATTCTGCATACCTACCTATAAGGCTAGAAAACTTGATATTTTTAGTTCCAGCTTCTACCATGTTCAATTATTATATTTTTTCACAGTCGATGCGCCTTTAAAAAAGCATTATGAAACAAACCTATTAAGAAAATGTATTGCGTACCTACCTTGGCAGCCTTTTTCTCAAGTGGTTATTAGGATTATTGTTAGAGATAAAAGAGAAATGTTAAGTCAAACAGTCCTTGTGTGGTTTCAGATCAAATTTTAAATCGAACAGTTTCATTTCACATCTGACAATAATAAACGTCAAATTCAAATTCATTCGTAAGTTGCAATTGTAATAGTCGGAGTCTGGAACCACAAAGGAGCTGCTAAAAATAGTAAGAATTATTATCAAATAATTTCATTCACACATTGTACACATGTACATTTATTTTATAGAGAATAAACGCTTGGTCTTTCATCTTTACTTGTAAAGAACGTTTTTTCAATAACGCAGCTACGGCTCCGAACAATTCAACAAATTTTATTCTTATTTTTAAGAATACTTGGCAGCCAGCGAAATCCACCGCCATTTTGTGTACTACAACTTTCGCAGCCAGCAATTGCGCAGCCGGAATACGACATTCGAAGTACGTATATATTTTTCATAAACAGTATCGCAGCCAGCGATTTAGTAGCGGCAGCCGCCAATCAAATTACGTGCATTCGTTTGTTGACTTCGAACCAGCCAAGCTAGAGTCGTCGTTGGATTCCAGATAGTTTATATTGCTTTGCAGCCAGCTAAGCAATTGCCGCCAACACGATCTAGAAAGCCGCCAGCCAAACGAATACTTCGGAGATATTATCCATGCCAGACGATATCCAGCCCCGAAGAAGTGAACGACTAAATCCAGGTAAATCTCCCGTGCATCATCCAGGAACTGGTCTAATTCCTGAAGAGGAATTACCAGTTAGTAGTGACTCAGCGGGTAGCGACGGAGAGACGAACCGGACAATTGTCGAGCCATTTAGTTGCGAAGACGGATTGCAAACTTGCATGGAGATGGATGATCCGCGAAAGGTATTGGAAGAAATGCGGTTGCAACTTGAGAAAGTCACAGACAATGCCGAATCTGAAAAAAGGGAACGAATTCGTCTTCAAGAACTGCTGAGCTACCAGCAACCGGAGAGCCAATTGCCGGTCAGGAATCTGCACAACTGCGACTGCCACGACCATGTGCACTGGAGCTGGGTTTGGGCAGCATGTTCCATACTCACGGGTTCCAACAACATTTATGCCATCGAATACTTGTCAGCCATCACACATGGGTCTAACGCAAGCGTACAACAACACATACACGCACACCCCTACAGCGCCAACGTTTCTACCAGCGTTAAACGTCGTCCAGCCCTTCGGCCAGTATCCATTTATGTCAACACCATTGATGCCGACATTGACATCAAACGCAGCAGGTCAGGCCAGCCCAGCTTCTTGTCATGGTTTCGGAAACGGTCGTAAGTTACACGATCTTCCCGAATTTAACGGCAGGCCCGAGGACTGGCCAATGTTTTCCACTGCATATAGAGAATCTACCGCCATGTTTGGCTACTCGAACGTTGAAAATATTTTCCGATTGCAGAAATGTATAAAGGGATCTGCCAGGGAAGTCGTCGAAGCGCTGCTAATCCATCCAAACAATGTGGATCAGGTTCTTTCTGCGTTGGAGTTTCGCTTTGGTCGCCCCGAGACCTTAGTCAGAAGTCAGTTGGCAAAGGTAAGGGAAATAGCACCGATCCCCGATAGCAAATTAATACCGTTCGCCACCAAAGTACAAAACCTTGCAACATTTCTGGAATCCAGCGGGATGTATCAGCACTTAGCCAACCCTACACTTTTGGAAGAGCTCGTCAGCAAACTACCCATTAGTAAGCGACTTGAGTGGGCCCAGCGAAGCATGAATATTCAGCCATATGCGACGATTAGACATTTTGAAGAATGGTTGACTGCGCTCGCTACTCTTGTCTGCTTGGTCTTCCCAACTTCCACTGCACCACAAGCCAACATCGAAACTAAAACCAAGACTAAGACTGTTCTTCATGCAGTGGAAAGTAACAAGTCGACAGCCACTACTTCGAAGCAGAAATGCTACCACTGCAAGGGAGAAACACATCCAGTTGTGAAATGTCCAGCCTATACTGAGTTAGATGTCTCCGACAAGTGGAAGTTGGTGAAGAAGCACAGACCTTGCTTCTGTTGACTCAAATTTGGACACAGTGTGCGGTCGTGCAGGCATAGAAATGCTTGCGGAATCGATGGATGTGAAAGGTTACACCACTTCTCACTCCATGAAACCAAAGACGCGAAGTTGCCATCAGATGTCGAGAAGGGTAGAATGGGGCGAGTCGAGAAGGCCATGCTCGGCCGAAATATTGACACACGAGACAAAATCCTTTTCCGAGTGTTGCCAGTGAGGCTTTATGGTGACGGTGTCGTTGTGAGGACGCATGCTCTTTTGGACGAGGGTTCTTCAATCACCATAATGAGCGCCGAACTGGCCAAACAACTAAGTTTAACTGGCTACCCGAAGGATTTGAAGCTGCAGTGGATTGGTAAGGAGACTTTTACGAACGAGTCCTTTGTCGTCGACCTCAAAATAAGTGCCGATGTGGATGATGCAGAGAAATTTCAAATGGAAGGCGTTCAAACCGTTAATGAACTGAGCTTGCCGACTCAAACCTTGATTGCTGCTGATCTTCCAGCATCATACGCCTTCAACATATTGTCGAAGCTTCCATTTGCTGAGTATGAGGAAGCAAGCCCGCAAATCTTAATTGGACTCGATAATTGCCATCTGGGAGCTCCAATACGCATTGTCGAATCAGCTGATATCGGGCCAATAGTGGCGGAAACGAAACTGGGATGCGTTGTGTACGGCAGGACAGTTACTGAAGCTAAAGTTCCCCGAGAAGCACTTGTTCTCCATTGCGGTCAAGTTGGGGACGATGATGATGACCATCTGACGCGGATTGTAGATGATTTCTTCAGCATTGAAAGCTTCGGAGTCAAAAAACCAACGGAAAAGATAATCAGCGCCGCCGATAGAAGAGCACTGCACATACTTTCAACCACAACGAGGAACATCAAGGACCGTTTTCACACGGGACTTCTGTGGAAGGATGATTACGTCGAGTTGCCGGATAGCTACGAAATGGCGCAGAGACGATTATGGAACCTCGAGAGTAGGTTCCGCAGGGATACTGACTTCACAGCGACTTATAAAAACATCATTTCGAGCCATCTGGAAAAAGGGTATGCCAGGAGACTAACCAGTTCCGAAGCCAAGGAGAGTTCGCCGAGGACCTGGTATCTTCCGCACTTTGGCGTGAAGAACCCTAACAAGCCAAACAAGGTCCGGCTGGTGTTCGATGCCGCCGCTAAGGTTCGTGGAGTTTCTTTGAACTCGCTTCTGCTTAAAGGACCTGATGAGAACCAACCTCTGTTGTCCATATTGCTCAACTTCCGTCTAAAACCTGTTGCTGTAACTGGGGACATAAAGGAGATGTTCCATCAGGTGTTGATCCGGAAGGAGGATCAAGACTCACAGCGTTTCCTGTGGAGAGAAGATGAAGGTGAGCCAATCGACATATATGTGATGCAGTCGATGACGTTTGGGGCCAGCTGCTCGCCCTGCTCAGCAAATTTTGTAAAGAATATCAATGCGAAGAGATTCTCGAAGGACCATCCGAGAGCTGTCAAGGCGATTCTCGATCGCCATTACGTGGACGACTACGTCGATGGTTTTGACAGCGTTACTGAAGCTATTGAAGTGACCGAAGCAGTAATATCAATTCATTTACGTGGTGGATTCGAATTGAGAAATTTTACATCAAACTCGAAAGAGGTGCTCCGAAGCATTTGTGAGGCGAGCAATGAGGAACATCGGTCCCAATTAGTTGATATGAACGCAGAGGCTGGTTCGGAGAAAGTTCTGGGAATGTGTTGGGTACCAGATGAGGATGTCTACGTTTTCAAGCTGAAGTTCCCTCGTATCAGTACCGACGTTATGAGTTGTGACAGGTGTCCGACAAAAAGGGAGTTCTTGGCGATAGCGATGTCGGTGTTCGACCCGTATGGAATGATTGCTAACTTTCTCGTCAACGTTAAGCTGCTGTTGCAATCGATCTGGAGGAGTGGAGTCCAATGGGATGAGCCAATCCCCCATGAAGCTCATGTGAAATGGTGTCAATGGAAAGCTGAACTTCCTGCGTTGGAGTGTTTGAAGGTGCCAAGATGTCACGACCTCAGCTTTTCGACGGCCATTAGAATTGTTCTTCACACCTTCGTCGATGCCAGTGAAGAGGCGTTCAGCGCAGTGACCTATTTGCGGGTTGACCATGGAGATAGGGTCAGTGTGTCGTTTGTCTGTGGAAAAACGAAATGCGCTCCACAGAAGTTAATGTCGATTCCGCGGCTCGAACTGTCTGCTGCTGTCCTGGGCACCAGGCTCTGTGATTCGATTGTGAAGTGCCACGACTTGCCAACATCTGATCGGGTATATTGGAGCGATTCGAAGACCGTCCTTAGTTGGTTTCGATCGGATCCCCGACGCCATAAGCCGTTTGTAGGATTTCGCATCGCAGAGGTTCTCGATAGCTGCAAAATCAATCAGTGGCGATGGATCGCAACCAAACATAATCCAGCGGACGAGGCAACGCGTTCACGATACCCTCCGAAGTTTCAAGTGGACAATAAGTGGATAATGGGGCCGTCATTTCTCCAGCTACCTGAAGACGAATGGCCAAAACAACCGGATGACATCGGAAAACAGACCTGCCAAGAGGAGATCAAGTCAAAGTATCTTTTGTACGCTAACCCAGTAAGTACCTCCGTTTTCGATCTGTCTAGGTTTTCAACTTATTCAAAGCTAAGAAGGACGGTAGCATGGGTGATCCGATTTATCAAGCTTTGTTTACGCAAGTCTTCCGAGAGGGGGGAGCTGTCAGCCACCGATCTGGATGAAGCCGAACGAGTATTGTGCAGTGAAGCCCAAAGCGACGTTTTTATGCGAGAAATAACTCAACTCAGTTGCCAACGACAGATTGATAAGAAAAGCAGTATTTATAAATTAACTCCCTATATAGACGAAAAAGGTCTGTTGCGTGTCTACGGGAGGATAGATGCCGCCACTTCCGTGCCTTTCACCGCCAGACGTCCCATTATCCTACCGAAGGATCATAGGCTAACGCAATTAATCGTGACGCATTTTCATCAGTTGCTACGCCATCAAAATGATGACACAATAGTGAACGAGGTTCGGATGAAATTTTGGGTGCCTAATCTGCGATCAGGTGTCAAGAATGCGAGGAAGGATTGCCAGTTTTGTCGAGTTCGATCTGCGTTGCCGCTGCCGCCGTTGATGGGCCAGTTGCCAGAGGACCGTCTAACTCCCTACGTTCGTCCATTCAGCTACACGGGACTTGATTATTTCGGTCCAGTTATCGTCACCGTAGGACGCCGCAAGGAGAAGCGCTGGATAGCTTTGTTCACCTGCTTAACTGTGAGGGCGGTGCACCTGGAATTGGCTGCTGGCTTGTCAACGGATGCTTGCATCTTATGCATCCGTAATTTTATCAACCGCCGTGGGATACCGGTACGAATAAGAAGCGATAATGGTACCAACTTTGTTGGTGCCCAGAACGAGCTGTTGAGTGCCGACATCTTCGATGGTGAGGAGATTAAGGCAGAACTCGCTGGAAGAGGCGTTGAATGGATCTTCAACTGTCCGTCGAATCCAAATGCGGGAGGTTGCTGGGAGCGACTGGTCAGGTCCGTAAAAAGAGTTTTATCTCATACGCTCAACGAGCTAGCGCCAAGGACTGAAACGTTGCAGAGTGCCCTGATTGAAGCGGAGAACATTATAAATAGTCGTCCTCTCACTCACATCCCAGTGTCGACCGAAGAGGAAGAACCGCTCACGCCGAATCACTTCCTGGTGGGTTCCACCAGTTCGACTCAGACTCCAGGCGACTATGATGAAAGAAAACTCTGTCTCCGGAAGCAGTGGCGGATAAGCCGTCAAATAAAGGATCGCTTTTGGCGGCGATGGGTACGAGAATATCTACCGGAGCTAACTAAAACAAGTAAGTGGTTTGTTAATGTTCCACCTATCAAAGAAGGAGACTTGGTCCTCATATGCGATGCAGATGTTCCGAGAAGCAAGTGGATAAGAGGTATAATCGCCAGGGTATTTCAGGGCCCAGATGGACAAATTCGTGCGGCCGACGTGAAAACTAAAACAGGAATCCTGCGGAGACCAGCAGTGAAGTTGGCTGCGTTGGAGGTAGGTGAGGCTGGGGTACGGCAGGGCGCCTCACGGGGGGCGGAATGTTAGAGATAAAAGAGAAATGTTAAGTCAAACAGTCCTTGTGTGGTTTCAGATCAAATTTTAAATCGAACAGTTTCATTTCACATCTGACAATAATAAACGTCAAATTCAAATTCATTCGTAAGTTGCAATTGTAATAGTCGGAGTCTGGAACCACAAAGGAGCTGCTAAAAATAGTAAGAATTATTATCAAATAATTTCATTCACACTGAAGTATGTACATTTATTTTATAGAGAATAAACGCTTGGTCTTTCATCTTTACTTGTAAAGAACGTTTTTTCAATAACGCAGCTACGGCTCCGAACAATTCAACAATTATTTATACCGGATTTCTCTTATTGTACGCCTTTTCTGTACCCAGTAAGAAGTACGAATACAGTCAAAGTGTTCCTATTGATTGTTTTACTATAATGGCTAGCTTAATAATAAAATTCATAAAGCCTAAGACAACGGCAACAGCGTAAAAAAAATAATAATTGTCCACAAACGGCAACAGCCGTTCACCAATCTTCCAATCCACCCAGACTCAATAGGCGTTTTTCTTTTTTAGTTCAGATCAGAACCTGAACTGTTATACAAAAAGTTCGTGTCTCCTTTTTAGCTCAGACACATCAGAGCTCAAATTTGTATTTCTTTTTTCGTTCAGAGCATGATAAGAGCGCGTTCTGTGAGCTCAGAATAAATTGACTGAGCAGCTTGAGGAAAAAGCTTACACATGTACAAGCCCACTTCCAGTCACATTTGACAGAAAAAAAAAAAACAGAACGCTCTGAGCAGGCTCGGTTCAGAGCGCGCTCAGTTCAGTGAAGTGCCATCTCTCTTTGAGAGTGCTCAGCTCTGAAATAAAAAATAAAAACGCCTAATAATTTTCACGGTGTGAAGAGTATCTATCTATGCACTTTTCAATAATCAACTTTTCTACAACGAGTTAGCAATGAAACTTTAGGGTTTCTGAAAATCCTGAGTAATATCATGATTTTGTTTTTTTAGTATTTTTTATTAGATTTTCTGTAAACAAATTTTTAACTGAAAGTATTAGGTAGATCCACATCTTGAAAAGTGCCTTTATCAACTCCTCACTCATTTTTACTTTCAGTCAGCAAAACAAAAATGTAAAATCACTTCCAATCGCCACAGAAATAAATCTTCTGACACATATACCCACATCAACACATGATTCCCTTTATTGAAACCGCACTTCAGACTTCACACCAAACCTGTTTCATTTAGAACACACCTCCAAGAGCAGTAAAACACATGCTAAGCACTTTATGGTTGATTGCGTGCTCCTCTGATTAGCTGTTCAGATCAGACCACAGAACTACCGCCACCTTCACGGGAAAATCCGAATTAAAAAAAAAAAAAAAAAAAACTATGTAATATAAACTCGGTATTTTGTGACAAAATACACGTAAATAAATAAATATTTTAATTGGATTGGTTAGCTGATATGATACTTTGTTGTTCTGAGTAAAATTTGAAACATACGTGCATAAATATTCACATGAAAAACGTAGTTCAATATATCAAAATATTGTTTGTTTTTAAACACCTGTAATTTCTAACTTACTTACTTACTTAAGGTGGCGCTACAGTCCGGGGTGGACCTGGGCCTCAACCAACAAGCGTCTCCAGCCAGCGCGATCTTTAGCTAGCTGTCTCCAGTTTCGCACGCTAAGTTGGTTAAGGTACCCTTCCACTTGCGTGCGCCACCTGAGTCGCGGTCTTCCTGTACTGCGCCTTCCCTCGGGTATGGATTCGAAGATCTTCCGGGCCGGAGCATTCGTGTCCATTCGCTCTACATGACCCAGCCACCTCAGTCGTTGGACCTTCACTCTTCTGACTAGGTCGATGTCGCTGTACAGCTCGTACAGTTCGTCGTTAAATCTCCTTCTCCATTCACCGTCATGCAGACGGGAACAAAAATAACACGAAGAATTTTTCTCTGGAAGCAACCAAGAGTAACCTCATCCGCTTTTGATAGAGTCCATGCCTCTGCGCCATATAGCAGAACTGGGATGATAAGGGTCTTATAAAGGGTCACTTTAGTTGTTCGAGAGAGGGCTTTGCTACTCAATTGCCTTCTTAGCCCAAAGAAACAGCGATTGGTAAGAGTAATTCTACGTTTAACCTCAGCGCTGGTGTCATTGTCTGAGTTCATAGCGGAGCCTAGGTAGACAAAGTCCTTAACCACCTCAAAGTTGTATCTGTCTATTGTGACGTTCTGTCCGAGCCGTCGGTGTTGGGTGTCCTTTTTAGCTGACAGCATATACTTCGTCTTGCCCTCATTAACCGCCAAACCCATCTTCGCCGCCTCAGTCTCAATACTCACAAACGCGAACATCACGCTGCGGTCTGCCAATTATGTCAATGTCATCGGCGAATGCGAGTAATTGAACGGACTTTTGAAAGATAGTGCCTCTGGTGTTGGCATTTGAGTTTTGCACTATTCTTTCAAGATCAATGTTGAAGAAGTCACATGACAGCGCATCGCCTTGTCTAAATCCTTTTTTGACATCGAAGGTCTCGGTAAGTTCTTTACCGACCTTGATGGAGCAGCGTGCATTCTTCATCGTCATCCTGCACAAACGGACGAGTTTGGCAGGGATGCCAAAACTAGACATTGCTCTATATAGTTCGTCCCTATAAATGCTGTCATAGGCAGCCTTAAAGTCGATGAAAAGGTGGTGGGTATCGATTTGAAGTTCCTGGGTTTTCTCCAAGATCTGCCGCAGTGTGAATATTTGGTCTATGGTGGACTTTCCTGGCCTGAAGCCACACTGATATGGACCAATCAGGTTGTTTACGAAAGGCTTCAGGCGTTCACACAAAACGGCAGATAAGATCTTGTAGGCAATGTTTAGAAGACTGATACCTCTGTAGTTGGCGCAGTTCAGAGGGTCTCCTTACTTGAGGATCGGGCAAACAATGCTGAGGTTCCATTCATCGGGCATACTTTCCTCCGACCATATTTTACAGATGAGTTGGTGCATGCTCCTAGCCAAGTCATCGCCTGCCGCTTTGAACAGCTCGGCGGCTAGGCCATCTGCTCCAGCGGCTTTGTTAGACTTCAGTTTAGATATAGCTATCTTCACCTCGTCCAGGTCGGGTGGACGGTATTGTTGATCCTCATCGTCCAGGTTGAACGGTTCATTCTGCCTGACAGCGGAATTTAAGTCGTCATCGCCGTTAAACAGGCTGCAGAAGTAGTTCTTCCATATCCTCAGCATCGACTGCGATTCTACTACGATGTTCCCTTGTTCGTCCTTGCAGGCTTCGGTTCGGGTTTTGTAGCCTTGTGAAGTTCTTTTTACCCTCTGGTAGAACTTCCGAACCTCATTCCTGTTGTAACATCTCTCTATTTCCTCGATCGCGCGCTTCTCATGCTCTTTCTTTTTTCTCCTTAAAAGCCGGTGTTCGTCTCTTCTCTTCTGCGCGTAGAGCTCACGAGCAGCTCTTGTCCTCCTTTGCAGCGCCGCTTTGTATACCTCTTGCTTCGCTGCATGTGCTTGCCGGCACTCGTCGTCGAACCAGGGGTTTCGTTGTGGTGGTCGGGTGAAACCCAGCACATCAGAGGCGGCGTCTCTGATGGCTTTTTGGCAATGTTGCCACTGGTCTTCAATACTTGATGCTGGCTGCATAGGACCTCTTGAGAGATTGAGAGAGACTCGATCGGAAAAGGATCTGGTGATCTCTTGCGATTGTAGCCGTCCGACGTCAAATCCGTTGTCGGAGGTGGTCTCGTGTAAGCTGTACTTTCCGACAGTACTACCAAAAATGCCCTCTCTTCCTAGCTTGGCGTTAAAATCGCCTAAGACAATTTTAATGTCATAGCCAGGGCATTGCTCGTAAGTGTGGTCCAAGAGCTCGTAGAACCTTTCTTTGGTGTCGTCGTCTTTCCCCTCCGTGCGGGCGTGCGCGCATATTAAGCTAATGTTGCCGAATTTAGCCTTGATGCGGATTGTCGTGATGCGCTCGTTTACATAGTTGAAACTCAAGACTTCTTGCCTAAGTCTGGCGCTAACGACGAATCCACATTCGAATAAGCGCTGTTTTTGTTGCCGATAGCAGTCGCCGTAATAAATGTCGCAGTTTTTCATCCTTTTTTTGCCCGGGCCATCCCATCGCACTTCTTGGATGGCGGTTAAATCTGCTTTATAGTGGTTCAGGGCTTCCGCTAATTGTTCGGCTGCACGCGGTCTGTTAAGGGACCTAACATTCCACGTACAGATCCGAAATTCGTTGTCCTTTAATCGTTTGCCAGGTTCGTCAACAGTAAGATCATCCGTATCCGAGGCTTGTTGGTGCTTCGCAACTATGACATTTTGACGTAGTCGGGCAGTTACCCCGGCGTACAACCCCCAACCTGGAGGACCAGGCCCTTTTTGCGACCCCTTGGACAAAAGGAGCCGGAATATTCCGGAGTCAGTAACCCGCTGCGGGGGTGTGAGAGCTGCCGTTGACCCATTAAGGGCTCTTCTGCCACCATCTCTTTTTCAACAACCTGCTCAACAACAATCCTCAATGACCTCAGCTCCAAATACGTCAGAGTAGCCCATTGAGGTATCTGCCATGTTGACTGTTGACGCCACCGTTGATTCAACTATGTGAATTCATCCGCCGTACGTCCTCTTTCTGAGGGGCTCATGTTAGACTTCTGAGACTCGAGCAGACAGTCAATCCGACAGAGCATTATAGTGTTGCTATTTTCTTCGTGTTCAACACTCGCACTTATAAGTTTAGCAAGTCAAGTCCGGGTGGACATAGACCAGTACCCGGTGGTGACCACGGGGAGGTAAAATAAGCACAATTGGTGAGTGTGAGATAGTTGCGACACTGGACATCGACAAGTTGATGCCAATCAGATGCCCATCCCTATTCACACAACACCCAACCACCTGGTTTCTAAACCAATGTTAAATTTCAGATTTGCAAATTTTCCCAAACACTTTTGGGAATTCTTTAAATAAAATATAACTGAGATGTTTTTTTAAAGTTAAGTTTCAATTCAATAGCTCCAGTAATTATTTATCAGTTCGAGAAGCAAAATGTAATTTTTTGCACTTTTGCTCGATTTCTGGGTAAAGGCCTCTTAAGGCTAGGTAACAAATGGTGGTGAATAATAAATATTTAAATGTGTTGGCTCAACAACAGGGGCCCAACGGTATACATTGTATGTATTCTTAAATCTATTTTACACAAATTGTGCCTTTTTTCTCGGATTCATACTCGTAGTATGCATCGTATGTATGTATGGAGCGTAAACGTAAGATTAGACGGTATGCCAAGTGGTCATAAAATGCCAATTTCTGACAGTTCTCCTGTCAAAATATGGTCATACAATGTAATGGGCATATCTCATATGCTCTAATGACCTGAATGCCCCATATGACCAGGCTGATATTGACAGATAAAAATGCCCAAATATCATATGGTGTAATGGGACAATAGGTACGAATGCCAGCATATAGCCTTATATGCCCATATGCTTTTAATTGAAATTTCGATATGGCATTAGTGGCATTTTTGATGGAACAGGAATTGTTTTGTTGTCATCGGTGTTTGTGTTCGTAGAATTGTGATTCATTTTCATTTTCGTTCTCTTTTTGGTAATAAATACCAAATGCCTCAAATGACGATCAAGTCAAATATGACCATATTGGTAATTTTGGTCATATAGTCTAATATACAGTTTTGATAATCCTGGCATTTTGTTCATTTGACAGCTAATCTGGTCATTTGCCTTTTGGCATTCATATGCTTGATTGGCATACAGTCTAATCTTAGCTTAAGTTATGGATGTTGTTTTTATTTGAGTTGACACACTCAAGGTTTAGATTTTCTACTTCGACTTCATCTTCGTTTGTGTTTAAATATATTTTTCAGTTTCATGTGCCATTGGCCCATATTTGATGAATTTCTCGGTCCTGCCAGGAATCGTAAGGATTTTCCGCTCATTTATAAAATCCACAGAATATTGTCTGTCCTTAAAATGGTATTTAAAACCATAATTTCTGTAATCCACCATCTTGTGTAATTGGGAAACTATTTGGAATAAAGCATTTGTGCGTTTTGGAAGTTGAAATCTCTTGACGACATTTTGATCTGACTTTTGAATTTTGAAGTCCTAGTAATAGCGCTGAAATTTTGCGATGGACTCGCAGCGCTTTCCGATGATAGTGGCCTTAAAAGTCGTTTTAATTTCGCTTTTAGGACAGGGGGTATTGCTTATCCGATATAAGCTGTGTGTTTGGAAGGCGTGGCAAAATGTTGATTTTGATTTTTATGATTCGGTGATGAATAAGAACAATTATTCTTACTTAAAGATTTATTTAAGAATTCTTGTAAATTGTTTATTTGTTCAGGAAGGGCTTATATTTTCTTTTTGTACTTCGTTAGGATGCTGACTTTGATTTCGTAAATAAGAACTAGTAAAATGGGGTATTTTGCCCCGATTTATTTATATGTTTTGTGGGCTTTTAGTGGTATTTTCTCGTTTTTGGTTCGGAAGTTTTGCTTCTTCATTTTTGAATGGGTTTATTTTCACCATTGAAAAAGTGGACTCAGGAGTCTGAGGCAGTTCTGATGTTTGTCAAGAATTGTTCTCTAGAAAATAATCGCGTTTGGAATTAGAAGATTTAGAGTTTGGACTCAGTGATTGTGATTTCCTATCATGAGAATTGTTTTCTTGATATAGTAAACCTTTATGTGTTTGATTCTTAAGGTTTGGATACAGAGAGTTTCCTTTTTGATTTTGAGACAGTGAATTCAGGGAATTTTTTTTTTTTTTTTTGAGACAGGGGATTCAGTGAATTTTATTTTTTATTTTGGGACTGTGGATACAGTGGATTCAGTGAATTTGATTTTTTATTTTGAGACAGTGGATTCAGTGAATTTGATTTTTTATCTTGGTTTTGCAATGTTTTGATACATACCAATTGATGTACCTTACCTGGCCACGGGTGTTGGACGGACCAGGTCTTTGGTAGTATCCCGTAAAATTGAGATGGATTTTAACCCTTCCATTGTTGAATTGCCTTTTTCTACACTGGTCTATTTTATGCCCGAGTTTTCCTGAAAGTTTTTAGAAGAGCCTCCATTAAATCCTTCCAGGCAGCATAATTGTTATATTAAATCTCTAAATCTCGAGCAGTACCATTGAACTCAGGTATGAGCTTAATAGCCTATGTAGAGTTAAATGCTACTGCCATTGTGGTTAGTTTGGGGTGGTTCCGAAAAAAATAAAGAACGACGGAGGTTTGAAGGCTTTTCTTGGTTAGACAGACTAGATTCGTTTAGAAATGACGGATTAGGTTCGTTTTGAATGTGATGCGGTGGTGGAAAACGTTCCACTGGCAATTGTCTAATCGTCTGAGCTACGGGCATTTCACTTTCTGAGGAGCTATGAGAGCGTTTAATTTTTCTATTTCTCAGTGAAATGTTCAGGTTTAAGTTCGACACTAACCTAACTGTGACAACCGGGAAAAATTAAATGTATATATATTTTTGTTTTGATTAGAGGAGGGGTTTGGAGGACTCAATATGTTTGGGCACAAACCTGCAACATACCTTATAATTTAATACCTAGGCACAATATATTTAATGAGGTGTAATAATGAGTATGTATATGAATATTCTAATACTGTACCAATTTATTATTATTTCTCCAATTTCAGACTTAAATGGGAACCTTAATTAATTGCTTGGATAATATCAACCGTTGAATTGTGTCTAATATATCATGGATAAAATATCAACCTCATTCCTCTTCTTGTGTGCAGCTGCTAACTTTTTGAGATCATTTTCTCAAACAATCCAAGGTATGTTACTGATTTAGTACACAATATTATTATTATTTATATTTAATTCATATTTTAATTCAACAATTGTTACATAGGTACATACTTAATCTAACAAAGTTATGTTTAAAAATAAGTGGTGACATTTTTATTTTGAAGTAAAACTAGCTGTAATGTCACTTCATGAAAAATAGATAACATTAGAAGTGAGGTGAACAGAAATAAATATCAAAAATAAGACAAAAAGCGAGAAGAGAAAGAATAGAAATCTAAATGAAGACAGCAAATAATAATAATAATAATAATAACAATAATAATAATATATTTCTTTATTTCAATTAAAAATATACAAGCTTAATGCTAACAATATTGAATTAGTATTGAATGGCTTCATAAAGTTAAATAATAGCAAATTAAGCAATATATTTTTTATGAAATAGTAAGAACATTCTATTATTCGAAGGAATAAGTGGCGAATGTACCATTAATTATAAAGACATTAAAAAGATATGTGGGGTTAAGTCAATTTAAAGATAAACTAAAGTATCTGTGTATGAACTTCAATACTTATATAAATACTCAAATACCTGCAGTAACAATCAAATCGTTGGGCTTATTATATTATCGATCTCAGAATGATTTATAGAAAACAAATAACATAGCGCAACAAAACTTTAATTTCCTCATGATCGAAACTACGAAACCAAATTTTAACTTTATTTATAAATTCGGGTAAAGATCTTATTACACTAATATTCATAGGAAAACTATTAAACAGTTTACGGGATATAACGGAGTAGAAGTTTTTGAGCAAAATGGTGCGAAACGTAGGAAAAACTACAAGATTACTTTAATTACTACGCAAGGTGCAGGTGTTATAAATTGGACTCTGCATGTAGCCACCTCTCATAAAAAAAAGTTGAAACTTTAAAGTAATACAAATGTTTAAGCGGGAAAAATTTCAATGTTCTAAATAAAGCCATGGAATGAGCCAAGCGATTTGCTCTACAAACTATTCTAATAGCGGACTTTTGCAAAACAACCAAGGGCTGTACTTTCGTTTGGTAGGCACCCCCACAGCAACTAATACCATACTGCAATTTTGATTGGAATATTCCAAAATAAACTGTTTTATGTGTTCTATTATTACAGTATGTTTTAAGACGAAACTGCGGACAGTTGAACGAAAATATTGTTTCAAATTTGAAATATGTTCGGACCAACTCATATTTTGTCCAAAATGAACACCCAAATATTTAAATTGGTTTACCTGTTCAATTTTAAAACACTAAGTCCCACAGGATATTTGGTCATTAGAATACCTACTTCCAGGTTCCACATTACAGGCACAATTAGACATGACGGATCTATTACAATTTAATTCGAGAAAAAAAGATTTCATAGTCAGGGAATTCTTGAATACCAGAGCTGAAGTTCATTAATTTAGTTTTGTTACTGGCAACGAGCTTGTGCACAGTAAACCATGTTCTCAGAATATGAATAACTTGGTTTATATGGATCCTTAAGCTTTAACTGTTGTCCGACTGATAGGCAATGCCACGATCGTCTGCCAAGGCTGTTACTTTCCCTATAAACGGTTGAATAAATAGGGGATTTATATAGATTAAGAACAGAACCCTGAGGCACACCTATGTTTAAGGTTCTCGAGCTACTCACAAAATTTTGTATTAACTTTTTTAATTCTGTCCTTCACATAAGAGTCAAACCAATTATGCATAAAGCCTCGAAATCCTACACAATATAATTTATGGAGGAGAACAGTGTGGTTAGCCATGTCAAATGCTTTTGTGATATCCACGAAGAGACCAGCGCAACATTTCTTGCTGTCTAGTGATTTATGTATGAACGAACAAAACTCCAAAAGAGCATCTTCTGTAGAGAGTCTTTCCCTAAACCCAAACTGAGCAGGGTGAAGAAATCTAATTTTTGAAAAATAGTCCAGTACTCTCCTCTTAATAGCTTTTTAAAAAATGTTTGAGATTGAATATAGTAAAGAAATTGGCCTATAATTATTTTGATCACTTTTGCTTCCCTTTTTATAAAGAGGTTAACATTTTCATGCTTAAGTTTTTCGGGAAAAATGCTTGAACAAATGCTTAAGTTGAAAATATGAGCAAGTATGTCCACTATATTAAGTGCTATATTTTTAAGAGTAAGAATCAAAATACCATCATTTCCAGAAGAAGTAGAATTTTGTAAAGCTCTAAGCCTGTGTTGCCTATAAAAAAGAAGCTGCTATTCCTTACGGTGTCTAAGAATAATTGAGAACTAATGCAATGATTACAGTGTGAAGGAGGCTCTTTAGGAAGAGACCTCAGACTAAACGTGGAAAAGAAATCATTCAAAATATTAGCTGTTGCTAAGGGATCATCAATTGTAACACCATCGTTACACATAACTATTGGATTAGAAAAATAAGGAAGGTTGCTACCAATAACACTATTAGCAGTTTCCCATTCCTTTCTTGGGTCACCAAGAGCATTTCTTACTTAAGAGTAAAAATATCTATCTCGACCCAGCTTTATATCTTTATTAACTTGTTTACTTATAATATTGAACCGTTTTTTAGAAGCAGTATTAAGTGGATGTTTAAAGCATTTTTTCCATAATTTATTTTTAAGCTTTGTTTTCTTCAAAATCGAATAGCCAATCCACGGCTTAAGCCTTACTTTAGATTTCTTACGAACAATAGTAAATGTAAAATGGTTTATATAATTTAGAAGAAATGATGAAAACAGATCGTAGGCCTTAGAAGCATTGCTTTCTATACAGATTTCATCCCAAGTTTCAGAACGTAGCTCAATATTAAGTAGGCCGAAATTTACCTTTACTATCACAGATTAAGAAATATGTTTAATAGTCTTCTTACTACTTTAACTATAGGGTTTTTCAATAAGGGCGCTACAAAAGGTTTTTTAAATAAAACAAAAACGGTTTTGGATATCAATGAAATTCTTTATTCCTGTGAAAGTACGTTCGATGCCATTATGTATGGAACTCGATTTCTTTTGCATGGCCACCACGGGCACGCTTGCAGAAGTCCAGACGCTGAACCCAATTTTCGACGGTTTTCAAGCATAAATCCGCCGATACTGCCGCAATTTCACGTTCGATATTCGTACGAAGTTCATCAATCGTCGCTGGCTTGTTGGCACAGACCATTGACTTGACGTAGCCCCACAGGAAATAGTCTAACGGCGTCAAATCGCACGACCGAGGCGGCCAAGCGACTGGACCATTTCGTGAGATAACACGTTCTCCAAACTTGGTTTCCAATAAATTGATTGTGACATTCGCTGTGTGGCTTGTGTCGCCGTCCTGTTGGAACCACATGTCCTCCAAGTCCATATCATCCAATTGGGGCCAAAAATATTCGGTTATCATTGAACGGTAGCGATTCCCATTCACAGTAACGTGCCTGTCGTGATCATCACGGAATAAGTACGGCCCAATGACGCCGCCGGCCCATAAACCACACCAAACCGTAATATTTTCGGGATGCAATGATGACTCATGGAGTACGTGTGGATTTCTGCCTGACCAATACTGAATATTTTGTTTATTGACGAAGCCATTCAGCCAGCAATGATGACGACCATAAATTGGGCGTAGCGCTATTAACGTTGAGGCCGCTGACTCCGAATTTCGGTAGTAAATTTTAATAATTTCGACTCGTTGTTGGCTCGTATATCTTTCCATCATGAAATGGCAAACCTGAAGAGAAATGTCAAAAGAGCGGCAAGAAATTCGGCGTCGTTTGCTGTCCCTGTCGCTCTACTTTTGTAGCGTCCCTTTTCAAAAACCCTTTATTTAAAAAAATGCCAGTGACACAATGATCAATAATGCGAAGAGGTTAACGCCAGCACATTGATTCACAGGTAGTTTAATGAAACTACCCAACACATGGTCAAGGCAAGTACTTGAAATAGGCCTAGTTACTTCATCAAGGAAATAATAAAGACCATGCTCAGCTATTGTTGCAAGGTAATTTAAAAACACTGAAAATTCACTCAAGAACACTTGTACATTTATAGCGTGTAACCTTTAAACTCAAATAAATTTAAAAGATTCATTTCCTATATTGCATAATACTTCAATAACATCTGCACTCGAAAAATTGTGACAGTTGACTTTACAGTCACCAAAATTTAAGGAACAAATGTTTCATTAGTGTTTGGATGAAAATGATATCCCAGAATAAAATAGTCAATTTTTTTCACAATTAAAAATCCAAATCTCACTTACGAATATAAGATCGGGTAAGAACACTAGCGCTTCCAAGTTACACGCTGATAAATCAAAATTTTGTCGCAAACTACGTATATTTTGATGAACAACAAAAAAGGAATCATTCGAGCTACAAAACAAATTAACGTCATTGATATTTACTATTTTATTAAAGGTTGAGTGTAGCTTAAAAGATTATAATTAATAGCCGTATGTATTTTATTATCAGCGTGATCTGATCCGAATCAGATCACGAAAATAAAACAATTTTTTGGAGTTGTGGCAACAGTTGCTTTCAAAACACGACGGATAATGTATGAAAATGCTAACTTCATATTGACACCAGCCATATTGCAAACATTATGTACAACGTGACGGTCAATATGATGTCAATTGACATGAGATTTCATTTGCTTCTCGGGGGTGATACCATATGAATCAAATTAATAGTTTTTATTTTTGGATATTGTTTTTAAATAAAGTATTTAAAAATTGCAACAAATAAACAATATTTCCCTGCTGTGTTTCGGTATTTCGGTGTATTCATGCGAGCGAATGATTTTTCTCGATTTGCTTCAGAAACATTGTCAAACATTTCTGTTGTTGCCGCAATTTGAAGAAGTACAAAAACCCCATTGATAAGGTAAATTCCCTTCTATCTGTGTTCCATCTGAATTGTCACATTACCCCTTACAGCGAATCCCTCACAAGTGGAAAATTTTATCGACTCCATAGGGGTCTCCATTTCATTTGGAGCAAAGGGAATGCTCATTAAAATTTCCCCGAATAAATCCACGCCGCACCTCTAAAACTCTCTATGGTCATACTATTGCTTTCAGCAAGAACCAACGCATGCATGAAATACCATACGACTCACAACTCGCCACCGCCAAACCACGCCATAGACACCTACAGCATTACAACAAAACTCCTCCAGCGTCATACCACGGAGAGTTATGTCAGGGCTTCGGCGCACCAGCATTCTGTGACACAAACGCAACACCACCACACAATCCTCGTCTTCTGAGACATCCACATCCGAACACCATCTACACGTAGGTTCCCGAAGTCTACGAAAAGACATCGAGACAGCCGTCAGGGTCAAGCGCAACAAAAAGCATTGGCAACCACCCCCCAGCCGTGTCAATTTTAATTGAAATAACTTATTTTTAAGATCAGTTTTATGAACTAAGGGTTTTGGTAAAGAAAATAAAAGAAAACAGATATCATTATTATTTTTTTTCGGTTACAAAATTTTATGTTTTTCAATAATTAAACCAACCCTTTTCCTAACAGTGAGAAAGAACACCATACATCGAATCGTCCTGTGCGCACATCACGAGGGAGTATGCAGTAAGATCTGTAAGATCCAACGTACAACAGAACAACGTAACGTAACAAAGAAAATCTGTAAGTCTTTTTTTTATATTTTCTTATGGCAACCATATGAAAGTTAACGTAATTTCAATTGAATATATAAAGTTTGGTATAATACATTTGATTTTACCGCGATTGTAAAATCCATACAAACTTTAGTAGTTCCTATGATTGATTGTTCTTGATATCTATTCTCAAATCTTTAGCATACTTACCCATGATTGAAGATACCTTACCTACCCCTTTGTTGTTTTTTTCTTTATTTGTTGATTAGGCTTACCCTAAATTTCTTAATTGTCTTGGATCTTGTAACATATAAGTTACATCACATGACGCTTAGTCATATAGTCATATTTTTTAATGTTAATTCAATTCTTTCAATTTACCGCCCAATGAAGGGCGAATGAACGTGAATCGGGAGACATAAAAAGTTAAGCGTTAACAAAATGATATTTGGGGCTGCCATAAATATATTGGCACATGGTAGCCATGGAGCAATAGACTTCGGTCAATTGTAGGGTGGGTTTCGCTGCTAGAATGGTCTTGGAGGTTGTTTAATCTGCCTCAAGTCACATCCTATGTCACAACATATTTAGTCTGGTATCGGTGAAAGTGTCTGGTCAGACTCTACAATTTCAACAATCATAGTACATCAACGGTAGACATTTCAATAATTACTTTTTTTTGGCACGAAGAAGAATTTTTTTGCAGACAAATTAGATAAGCAGTAAAGAACACCACCCCTCCGACGAGCTAATTACCGCGAGCAACCGCAAGCGTGTCAAACCTTCTGCTTAGGGATGGAAATTGCTAATAATAAATATTTGTATGTCTCCCTCTTTGTCTCCTGCATAAATGGCGCCAAACGTGGGGCCTGCCAGAACATTCGGCACCCCAGGCAAAAGCAACGAGTCTTTAATAATAATAATAATTAGTTGGCACAACAGGTCCGAGGGACCCAAGGCCTAGCTTCTCACAACCATTCGTTTTGTGTGAGTTTCATTATGGAAGGAATGGAAGGGATCTACAATTTTATGCCGATTCCAAACTTCTAATTGAGAAGCTCTTTCAAGACAGTTATCTGATGTTTGTCAAACGTTCGCGAGAGGTGGCGCAGTGGAAAAACCCTAATTTGGAATTTGGATTTTTGCGGAATTTGACCCCTCGCTTAGTAGTCCAACACAACACGTGCGTGTGGAACTACACAATAAAGATATTCCTGATGTTCTTCCAACCAGAAATGTTCGATGGTCTAGTAGATCTTCCTATAGCAGGTACCTTAGTGAGATAAATAAAACAGTGAAATAATTGTAAAGTAAATACAAACCGCCATTGGCGTAATGTGTTCGGCTGATAGTGGTACCTAAATGAGTACGATAGTTCATTTGGTCAGGATAAGCATTGCCTATATTTTTCATCCGTATACAGTGCTCATCTCCACCGAGCTAAGGATTCTTGCTTTTTCCACTTTTCGTTTTCATTGCACTGACCATGCGCCGGCGCGACAAAGGAATATTATTTTTAGTTGAAAGAAAGTGTTGGTAACCGTTGGCACATGCGTGCATAAATTATGTCCATCCTGATACGGTCAAATTTATTAATGATAATAATATAAAAATATAAAAATATATAAAAACCACAGCGCGTAAAATGTGTGTTTGCAAAAATAGTATACGCGGGAAATATCTTTAAATTTTCGACATCCTAATTCGATACCAAAAGCACCTAAACATAATTTGCTAAAATAAAACGTAAATCATTTATAAAGGGTAACCAAAAAAAGAAGAAAAAGAAACACAGAAATAATTAAGTGAAACTTGTGCGCAGCGCAATTTGAAGAAGTACGAAAACCCCATTGATAAGGTAATTTCCCTTCTATCTGTGTTCCATCTGAATTATCACATTACCCCTTACAGCGAATCCCTCACAAGTCGAAAATTTTATCGACTCCAGCAAAGGGAATGCTCATCAAAATATCCCCGAATAAATCTACGCCGCACCTCTCAACGCCTCTATGGTCATACTACTACTTTATGCAAGAACCAACGCATGCATCCAATCCCATACGACTCAGGACTCGCCACCGTCAAACCACGCCAAAGACACCTACAGCATTACAACCACCCCCCAGCCGTGTCAATTTTAATTGAAATAACTTATTTTTGAGATTAGTTTTATTAACTAAGGGTTTTGGTAAGGAAAATACAAGAAAACGGGTATGATCACAGGTCAATTGCCATAGATTTATAAAATATATATGTTTTTCAATAATTAAATCAACCCTTTTCCTAACAGTGAGAAAGAACACCATACATCGAATCGTCCTGTGCGCACATCACGAGGGAGTATGCAGTAAGATCTGTAAGATCCAACGTACAACAGAACAACGTAACGTAACAAAGAAAATCTGTAAGTGCTTTTATTTTATATTTTCTTATGGCAACCATATTAAAGTTAACGTAATTTCAATTGAATATATAAAGTTTGGTATAATACCATATTGGGTTATTGATAAAACACCAACAAAATTTGATATTACCGCGATTGTAACATCCATACAAACTTTAGTAGTTCCTATGATTGATTATTCTTGATATCTATTCTCAAATTTTTTGCGTACTTACCCATGATTGAAGATACCTTACCTACCATTTTTTTATTATTTTTTATTTTTTGATTAGGTTTATTTCTTCCACACAGCAAATTGAAATTTTTATAAAGGGTCCGCCATCTAACTTTTTTTTTTCAACTAATGCTTATTTCGCGAATGGTAACACTTAGCTCATGTCTGATTTGACAGATAATTAGTTTTATCCTGCTGCTGAATGAATATGGTTGTGTATACGCTCGATGAAATGACCATCCAATGCGTTTTCGCTTAGCTAAGTGGGCCTGCGATTGACTTAGAGAAGATGCCGATTTTGCAAAAAAAATCATCTTTTCAGATGAAGCCCATTTTGATCTTGGCGGGTATATAAACAAGCAAAATTGTCGCATTTGGGGCACAGAAAACCCGCACGCATACATTGAAAAGCCGATATACCCAAAACTAGTCACTGGTGCGGAACGTCGCTACGTGCCACACTCGATGTTTTGCTCCCTGTTTTTGAAGATCGCATTATCAGCCGCAGAGCTGATGTCGTTTGGCCACCTCGGAGCTGCGATTTGACACCGTTGGACTATTATTTGTGGGTTGCCGTAAAAGATAAGTGTTAGATACGCCAACAAGCCAGAGACAATTGACGCTTTCAATATTCGTGAAGGCATTGGTGAGCTGCACACAATCGATAATGTGCTTAAAAATTGGACCGATCGTGAAGGCTACTGCATGGCCAGCCGAGGCAGCCATTTGAATTAAATTATTTTCCATTATTAACCGGAAGGATTGTACATTCAAATAAAAAAAGAAATATGAGAAAATATTCAGTAGTTTTTTTTATAGCATTTTCAAAAAAAAAAAAAAAAGTTATTTGGCGGACCCTGTATATGACCGTGATGGTAGTATTATTCCTTTTCCTAAAAGCTCCTTTATTTGCTTATCCACTTCTTCTTTTACAGCTTTATTAAGAGTGAAGTAGCTTTTGTCAGTATAGAACACTGCACTCATTTCCTTCAAAGTATCATTTCCAATGATTTAAAATGAAGAACTTCATAGTACCTATTTCTGAGCCAAATAGTTCTATATTCGCATGATGCGTACTTTTGGTTTTGCCAGTGACTGAATTTGCAAAGAATGATTTATTATTTAACGTTGGCTAAGCTATGTGACATGATTTCACATAATTTTTGTTTGAACCTGTATCTAGCAGGAATTTTAGGGATTTTCCGCTCTTCGCCTTGAATTCATAGTAAGGAAGCGAAGAGCTCTTTAGTCTAACAAATGTAGGTCTTGGAGTTCACCGCAAAGTTCAAAGGTTTCGTTTTCAGGCTGACAGTAATCAACTAATTCTTGTTCCGTTTGGTCTTCCGTTTCTATATGATAGTTTCCTTGGGTAAAGTGAGTTGGAGTGACTTGTCGTGTTCCTTGTGGACCTCTATCTTGTGTGTGATACCTATTTTGAAGATTCATTGTTCGATGTTGGATGCTTTGCTCTACATTTATTGGCTGTGTTTTGATTTGAGGGATAACTGCATTTGGTAGTGCAAGTCTTCCCTGTGATTGTGGCCTATAACTTTGCTGAGTATGATTTTGATATTGATTTTCGTTTGGGGTATGTACTGTTGATTGTATTGGAAACGTGGTGGTAATCCCTGGGGAACGAAAGATTGTTGCTAATTATAATTTCCTCTGTTGTTCGAAATTATTTGGTTGAAGTCTGGGTGATGCCAAAGTTGGCACGGGATTATACGTTTTTTTGTTAAAATTTTGGTTTGCATGTGAAATCCTGAAATTCATATTTTAAAGTTTTAAGCACAAATGTAAAGCTTGGGGCAAATCTCCTGGCTCACGTATTGCCAGTAATCTAGGGAGGTCACCTTTAAGGCCCCTTATAAAAGTATCCAGAGCTTTGTCTCGATACGACTGGGTGAGAACTCTCATTTCCAAACAACCAATTTTGTTTAGGATAAGTGATAAGTGATAAGTGATATTAATTGGTTCTGAAGAGTACCAAATCTCTTTTGTCAGCGTGACAAGACATCTGGATATGCAGTTCCAGTTTAGTGGAGTGGTATACGACTCAAAAACTATTTTATTTCTTATGACATTGAGGATTCCAAAATATTTTGGAGTATATAGAATCGTATGTTTCTAGTATACGGTCAACGCTTCTCTTCCATGATATTAACTCTTCTGGGTTTCCAGAGAATTCCTTTAAGCACTTTACCACGTCGGGTATTTTATCTAACTCGGAAATATCACGTCTGTGTTCTAAAGAAATTGTCTGGCCTTTGCCAGCGAACTGACCCGCGTTTGCGTTCAGGACACTCTGAACCATACCTGGTCCCTGTGGTCTTAGCTTACGATTTACGATTAAGGAATCTAAGTCTGGGGTTGTTCCAACAGCTTGCGCTTGTCGTGAATCCATTCTGGATGAAGTGGATTGAAATGAGGTGTTGGGATTTATATCATTTGGGTTTTCCCATAACATAGGTGGGTTTTCACGTACCACTGGTATAGGATTCTCTGGTAGTGCCCCCAAAGGTTGGGGATTGCTTGTAGCTCCCTATCTTGTACTAGACATGTTAACATTTTTTTTTCAACTTTCTAATAATAGTTAATTATATTACTTGGATAAAATTCCAATGTTCGTATTTTAGAAACTTTCTTAGGATTTCTTTTGTAAAAAGTAAAATGTTAGTATCAGTTTTGATAACTTTGGAAACTTTCTTAGGATTCCCTTTAAATAATACAATTTTAACATTTCCATGGGTTGGATAGTAGCGAAAATCTTTCCTGTCGTTGCTAGGGCTGATGGTCCGTCCTCGAGCTCCTAACTGCTGACGGTATCTGTACCCGGTCTTAAACTTGCCGGAACTTTTAAGTCTTTCGTGACACGAACTATTGCGCCTTCTCAGGACGCTTTTATTTATATTTTTCGGTCTTTAGGAAAAACTTAAACCGACACAATCTTTTTATATTTTTCTTTTTCACATGGGTTTTTCGTTTTTAGGGAAAAAAATATTCCGGCACTGTGCTTACGGTTTTTAATACTTTAGATTGTTCGCGCACAGACTAACCACTGTCCCTGCTCGGGCGCCAGTTAAGAACAATTAAGTTTTTAGTTTTAAAAAATTATTGTTTTTGGGAGCAAGCTATTTTATTGACGAGTCTAAAATATGAACTGACTTAAATGTAACATAGCGTAAGGGATACAGTAGTTGCCACCCATAACGAATTTTTGACGATTGTAATATCGTATACATTTATACAATGCTTAAGAAATTTTCTTTTAACTTTTCTTTTAATAATTGAGTTTTCTATTTAAGGGGTTCCGATTTCGCATTAAATGAAAAACAAAATACATCAATCAAAAACTACAGAAGTTGGCACCCCTGTATAGTAGGCGGCATTATAGGAAACTACAGTTGTTGGCACTCAAAAACAATTATCAAATAAAAACTACCGGTTTATTGAAATTTGTTTAATTCTCCTCTATTTGAGTTTATTAAAACAAAAATGAGACAGCTTGATAAACTAATATTAAAATTATATTAAAAATCCATGAATCAAAATTAATCATTGTCTTCTAAGTATTGTTGGATTGAATTAAACCACTCAAAAATATCCGACACCGCCACATTCGCGCTAGCAGATGATACAGGATCAACTGCTCTGAATCTAAGTGACGGATGCCGCTTTAAAAACGCATTGAACTACCCTTTTCCTGGAATGTCGTCCTTTCCAAAAGGATGTTCCCTTTCATTTTGCTCTAGAAATTCCTTGACAACATTCAAAACATCTTCCTTTCGCTTTGGGAAACCTTTAAGCTGGCAAAGCTTTATCCATTCAACTATTGTTACCTCCTCCTCCTTCGTTAAAATTGGAGACGGGCCATGACCTGGTTTCTTAAAAGTGGTAGTAAGACGAAACTGAATAGTTGATCTTGGTATGCCGTAAAATTCCGAAGCTTTCTTCTTTGAAAACGTTCCGCCTTTTATTGCCGAAAGAGCTAGTTGAAGGCGATCATCATCATAACTTTTCTTTTGTTTTGGCATTTTCAAAAATCTGAAACAAGTAACTGTCATTTACTACAGTTGTAGACACTGTGAAATGTATAGTTATTGGCAGTATTGGCATATAAACAAGTTGTTGGCACCCCTGTCAACGATAGAAACTATTGCTTTTTTTTGATACAGTTATTCGCATCCCTCTTATTTAATATACTAGCAAATAATTTCAATATTTAAACTTAAGTTAATAATATTTAATACATTGTCATTTGAAAAAGCAAGATTTTGTTATTACTTAAAGAATTAAACAAAAAATCTGTACTTACCAAATTTGAAGTCCTTATAAAAATTCACAAAATTTCGCACTAAAATTTTTTGCACTGATAGGTGTTTACACTTTGATTTACAAATATCGACTGTAGACAGCCTTTAACAAGAGCACATCAGGAAAATGTATGGAATTTATAATACTAGCTATTGGAAGAAAAAATTTGTTCTCCAAAGAAATATTTGAACCAGAGCAAATTGCTATCAAAAGAAAGGGGTGTCAACCACTGTATCCGATACGCTAGTACCGCCGCCTGCCGCTCGCGGCATTTGCGGTCAGAGTCATGATCGTTGAGAGTGGATTCCACTGTATGTGCTTGTGCAGGTGTAGGGTGTCTGGTAGTGTGGGGGCGACGTTGGAAGAAGATATGAATGTCGTGAACTACTGCATGGTGCAGGTAAAGGGTGTCCGGTACAGTGGGAGCGACATTGGAATGTGTTTGCCGTTAACTCATATTATAAAGAATGATTTTTTAAGAGGTTTAGAACTTTTTTTAAAAAAAAAAACACAAAAATTCGAAAAAATGAATGAAATATTTATTTGAATCGATAGTTTGAACCTTGCAATTTAATGTTTAAAGATAATTTCATGCAAATGTTGACCGCGGCTGCGTCTCAGGTAGCCCATCCGCTGAGTCCAATTTTGGCATACTCTTTCACACATATCGGCCGGTATCTCACGAATGAATGCATGGATGTTGGCTTCCAGTGCGTCAATCGAAGCGGGCTTGTCCCTATACACATTAGCCTTGGCATACCCCCACAAAAAATAATCTAATGGTGTCAAATCGCACGATCTAGGCGGCCAATTGACCGGCCCGAAACGTGAAATTAACTGCTCACCAAACTCGCCTCGCAATTGCGCCATTGTTTCGCGTGCTGTGTGGCATGTGGCACCGTCTTGTTGAAACCACATATCATGCAAGTCAAGAACTTCCATTTCGGGCAAAAAAAAGTTTGTTATCATCGCTCGGTAGCGTTCACCATTGACAGTAACGCTGCGATTCGCATCATCTTTGAAGAAAAATGGCCCAATAATGCCGCCGGCCCATAAACCGCACCAAACAGTGGCTTTTTCGGGATGCATTGGTAGCTGTTGCAATGCTTCTGGCTGATCTTCACTCCAAATGCGGCAATTTTGCTTATTTACGTACCCATTCAACCAAAAATGAGCCTCACCGCTGAACACAATTTTTCGATAAAAAAGCGGATCCTCGGCCAGCATTCCAAGAGCCCATTCACCAAAAATTCGGCATTGTGATAGGTCGGCTGGCTTTAGTTCTTGCACCAGCTGTATCTTAAAAGGCTTTACGCCCAAATCCTTCCGCAAAATTTTCCACTTAGTGCTGTAACAAAGGCCTAACTGCTGGGAACGGCGCCGAATCGACATTTCGCGGTCTTCTGTCACACTAGCTGATACGGCCGCAATATTTTCTTCACTACGCACAGTACGTAAACGTGTTGGTGGTTTAATGTCCAACAAAGTAAATTTGGTGCGAAATTTGGTCACAATCTTCCGAATAGACTGCTCAGAAGGTCGAGAATGCCGATCATAAAATGGAAGCAGCGCGCGATGAACATTTCGAACCGAGCACGAATTTTGATAGTAAAATTCAATAATTTGCAAGCGTTGTTCATTTGTAAGACGATCCATGGTTAAATTGCAAACCAAACTGAAGCTGTTTGACAGTGACACAAGGTACTAAACGCACGTCAGCTGTCAAAACCAGTGTTGCCAAAACCAAACCAGCTAAAAAATCACCCTTTATTATATAGAATTAGAATGCTCCCGTTCGATCCGCGACACATAGGATCTTGGCGTTCATATTTTATCATTTTCGTGATCTGATCCGAATAACCAGCCTCGCTGTACAACGTGATGTCACAATATGGTACCAATTGACATGACATTTCATTTGCTTGTCGGGGTTGATACCGTATGAATCAAATTAATAATTTTTATTTTTTATATTGTTTTCAAAAACTAATTTTAAATTCTGTGTTCAAATATGCAACAATGACAATATATTTTTATCTAGTCATTTTTTTAAAATATTTTTGCAAAAAGATAAAAGACTTAGCACTGCATAATGTTTATGCGTATTTCCAGGCAAGCAGAAATTTCATTGTGGATTATAGCGCCATACTTAAAACTGGAAAAAACTTTCAAGCCAATCCGGTTTGATGCAGAAAAAAAAACAATAAGTGGTGAAATGCTCTTGGATAATTGTCATACAGCATAAACAGTACCATTTATTAAAATAAAATTTTAATAAATTTTTTAATTTTTTTCTACCTATTCAAAATGAATTTCTGATAATTCAAGTAATGGCAGAGTAGTAATTGGAATAAAAGCTTGACAAGGATTTCCTATCGTGTGGTATTTGTGCACAAAACATACATTGTGAATGCAGTGCCATACCAAAGAATGATGTAAAAGTGATTGTATCTAATGAAAACATTTTTTATAAATGTGGTAATTGCATTGGCAATGCACCTCTTACAAGCATAAACAAAATCAATGATCTTTATGCATACCTGCATGATAACATACAGTGCATTAATAAGTTTGGTCACTCGCTTGTGTTCAATCTGCACTGCCAAGTAATCGTGCCATTCGGGAAACCACTCGTGTGCAAAGAAAAGCAAGGGTCAATGACCCAGCCAAAAAACCGTCCGCTAATGCGCTTTCAGTCTCATCGTCTCCCTTTACACGTCTTTCTTCGCAAAATAACAAATGCTCACCTACTAGCTTACGTGTAGCGGCCGCTTTGCCCAAGAATCGAATTGTGAAGAACTCGTCTGCTTGCACGCCCAAAACTATTTCTTCACCCGCGACGTTGATGATGCTTCTGATGTTGCTATTGCTGTTAATGCTGTTGTTGCTGTTGATGACGTAGACGCTGTTGTTCCTGTTGATGATGTAGATGCTGTTGTTGCTGCGTGTAGTAAGATTTCCTCACAATGCATTGGTAATTCTACACATGAATATAGACCAGATGCTGCTGTTTTTGATTTATCGATCAATGATATTAGCAAATTACAGAATGTTGTTCAAGTCTCAAATCTATCGGCTAAACAGAAAAATGTCATTATTGGGACAAACTCAAATCGACATGCACTCAAAATCGTAAGGAATCACAAATGGTATCATGTCGGTTCTTTCCTGGTATCCACCTCAGCTGAGGAAATCCGGGAATTCATTTCAACTTCCCTTGCGATTGATTCTGTGCTACAAACTTAATAGACCTGATAAATCTGAGTCGAAGTTTGCAAATTTTAAAATTGGAGTTCCTGTGGAGCTTGCTAATAAAATTTATGTGGACTCCTTCTGGCCAAATGGTGTCAAGTTAAGGCCATTTCTATTTAAACCAAGACACGATGCAGTGAAACCAAAAAACTTATCGGAAACGGCGGCAGTACATTAATTAATCGTCTGTCGTCGTACAATAAGACATTAAAGATATATTTCCATAATGCAAGTGGGATCCGAACGAAAATTGCTAATCTGTTCTTTAAATCCTGTCATTTACACTACGATGTCATTATTATTGTTGAAAGCTGGTTATATCCTGATATATCTTCAAAGGAAATATTTGATGAACGCTTTTATGAAGTTTTTCGATTTGATCGGTGTAAAGTTGCTGCCGACCGTGGAGGTGGGATCATAGTCGCAGTTCGCACTAATCTTGATGGTAAAGAAGTTAAGCTACCTGTTTTAAAAGTTGAACAAGTTGCTTTTCCTATTATTATGAATAGTCTAAATAAAACGCGTATGTTTTTTGTAGTTAGTTACGTAACCCCCAATACTAAAATTGAGTGTTACGAGAAGCATATACATAATATCAATTTTGTTAATGATAAATGCCATCCGCCTCTGGAATTCGCTTCCGCGTAACCTTAGAGAGCTGAATGATACACGTCGATTCAGAATCGAATTGAGGCTTGTCCTGACAAATCAGAGCAACTATTTTTGTATATTTTTTTTTCACTGCCCTATCTTTTTTTTTTTTCTTTATTCAAGCAAATTCAAATTAATTGTATTTTCTTAGTTTCAAGGTTTTTATAAACATATTAAGATCATGTAAATATTAGCAAAGTTATATTCTAAGTCTAATTTACTTTCGAACTTTAAATTTTAAATTTTAATGTTAATGTAATTATACTGTTTAACTATCACAGAATTATAAGTAGTGTACTCTTACTGTGCTAGCATGTACTCAATAAATCTAAATCTAATCTAAATCAATAAATGCTCTGCATTAGATAATGTCTGTGTTTTAGGAGACTTTAATCTCACTAATATAAGTTGGACTTGGTCTGAGTATGATAAATCCCTAATTGCTAATAACATTAAGCACTGTCATGAATATTGTTTTATCGATTTTATACATTCGTTAAACTTAAGTCAAATTAACTCTTTGTCAAAGATATTAGACTTAATTTTTGTTTGCCGCGATGAATTTAAAGCAAATATTACACAAGTTCCGTTCGTTCGTTTACTAAGCGAATCTATTAACCATAAAGAATTATGTATGGAATTTCAAATGTATGAATATATTGGTGTACATTCTAAGGACAATGTTAATCGTTTAAACTTTTTGAAAGCTAACTTTATTGAGCTTAATAATTTGTTTAATAATATTGACTGGTCTTACGAACTATCCAACATGAACTTAGGTTGGCTGTACAAACGCTTCGTTGAATTGCTTGGTAATGGTTTTGCGAGATTTGTCCCCACTTCCAAAAATCGTACTTTATCAAAGCCCTGTTTTTATAATAAGAGACTGAGTCATTTAAATTTAAAAAACAAAGCTTTTAAAGTATTTAAAAAATCGGGTAATATTAATGATTACGAGCATTTTAGCAAATTGCGCAAAGAATTTATTTCTCTTAGCAAGTTTCTTCACAAAAATCATATTATGTCTATCGAAAGTAAAATTAAGCAGGATAGCAAATCATTTTGGCATTTTGTAAATTTGAAACGTAAATCAGTTGGGATACCAACCACAATGCATTACATGGACGTAGAATCGTCTAATGTGGAGTCTACACTAGAACTTTTTGCTAATTTCTTTCGTTCCGTGTATACTAACGACAAATGCCCTATCAACTCAAGTACAAATATTGGCAACCATGTGAATATTGGTTCTCTGCAATTAAATTATGAAGAGGTTTTGTTAGCACTAAAGTCCCTGCAGCCAAACTCAAGTTGTGGAGCTGATGGCATACCAGCCATTATCCTAAAGCATTGTGCCACAGGCCTTTGAGTGCGCTGTTAATTATTTTTAACCGTTCGCTTCTCGAGGGAAAGTTTCTCACTGAGTGGAAAGCATCGTTTCTCGTTCCTATTCATAAGTCTGGTTCTAATAATAATGTTGAGAACTATCGAGGTATTTGTAAGCTCTCAGCAATTCCTAAGCTTTTTGAGAGCATAGTTAAAAACAACCTTGAGTTTTTAACGAAAGAGTGTTTATCGGAAGCGCAGCATAGTTTTGTATCTGGTCGGTCCACTATCACTCACTTGGCTTCTTTCTCATCTTTTACTCTAAATGAGTTAGAAAACAAATTTCAGGTGGACGCAATATATACTGACTTTAGCAAAACTTTCGACTCGGTCAATCATTCTATTCTCCTTGAGAAGCTTGAAGCCTTTGGAATTCACTCTGAAATGCTTTGCTAGATTTCATCCTTCCTAATTGGTCGCGTTCAACGAGTAAAAATCGGAACATCGCTTTCGAAACATATTAACTGTAAATCTGGTGTTCCGCAAGGGAGCCATTTAGGTCCACTGCTTTTTATTATTTTGATATCGTGTCAATGGTCAAATATAGCCAATGCCTATTATATGCGGATGATTTAAAACTATTTTCATTTATTAAAAGTATAGAGAGCTGTATTTTGATTCAATCTGACCTGGATAGAATAATTGATTGGTGCAACATCAATCGCTTAAAATTAAATATAAAGAAATGCAATTCAATCTCTTTTAATAGATGTGCATCTACTTTCGAATATAATTATACAATTAATTCAATTAACTTAAACAGGGTAAATAAAATTAAAGATTTAGGAGTCACGCTCGATACGTCTTTCTCGTTTAAATATCATATTGAATATACTGCCGCAAAGGCTAATTCTATTGTTGGCTTTATAAAACGTAATGGAAGGGACTTCGCTATTCACTGCCTTAGTTCGGTCCCTCGTTGAATATGCGGATGTGATTTAGAATTCTGCATTCTCAACATATTCTGATCGCCTTGAAAAAATTCAAAGGCGATTCACTAAATTCATTTTTTTATAAATTGCACTGGGAAACCTCTCCAAATTATAAGGCAAGGTATTTATTTCTGGGCATTAAATTTTTGAAATCGCGCCGTCATATTCCTGATATAATGTTTGTTAGAGACTTGCTATGCTTTCATACAAGATGTCCTGTTCTGCTCTCACTGATGCCAATATATGCACCGACGAGATCTTTGAGAACACGGCATCTCCTCTTAGAAAAGAATCATCGAATCATCAAGATTCAAGAGATAACAAGAGCCACTGTAGCTTTCAACTGCGTTTGTCTTTGTCGAGAGACAGTTTCAAAAACAAATTATTGTACATATTTATTTTCAAATAAATTTTATTTTTGATTGTATTCTTTACTTTTACTTTTATTTTCCAACATCTGTTATTTGTAATGAAAAATTGCAGATGAGTTAATAAATAAATAAATATATAAATTTTTTTTTTGTTTTTATTACCTTATGGAGGTTCAAATTAAATCATTTAAAAGTGCAATATAACTTACCAACTTCATTACATCAAACGTATTTAACTGGAAATTCCGGTCGATTCTGTGCACAGCATTCTTTTATCTTTTTTTTTTTTTATTATTACGTAGCTCACTCAGATCAAGATTGGGGGTAAATTAATGATACGCATAAGTACTTAACTAGTTGGGGCTTGCAAATAATGAAACAAACTCATTTTCGACATACAATGGTAACTGACTGTACAAATACATGGAGGTGGGCTCGGTGTTGTTGCGAAGTGCAGATGAGTGTTCTTGGCGGAAAAATATTACAGGGAAAAAAAATACTGGTAGTAGTAATTTTATTCCTTTTTTTTTCTTGTTCCCGAAATTGCCACCGACTAAATCCAAACTGACTTTCGCTTGCCGCTTAGTTTCCCATCTCAGCTCAGAATCCCCCAATCAACGATTGGGCCACTAGTTCAAACGTCCGTTTGTACCGTATTTCGAGGTACCGAAATGACTTTATATACTAGGATAGTGGCATGATTTCCGTCTGGAGTTTTCTATATTGCTACGAAAAAGTACAGCAAAGATATCGTCCCTCTTGTATCTCTCACGGTTCCACGAATTCTCACTGCTTAGCCACACCTCCACACTGTATAAATCCAGCAACCATTGAAATGGTGTGGATCTGGAATAATACTGGGTTTGGTGTTGACGGAGGTATGGGAAATTTTGTTTCGAAATATAAAACGCAATTAATCTTTAGATATTTTCCTACATATATATATACTTTAACAATGTAATGATCTTAACTCTACTTAATCGACCTTCACAAACATTTCATACGTAGCTCCTAGTCTACGACGGATGGCTGGACTTCACAGAGGGAATAACGGAGGTTGTGGTGGATTGGAATTCTCACAATACAGATAAACAGAGGAAATAAGGCTGTGGCAGATTGGAATTCTCACAATGCACGTCCACAGGGAAAAGATCAGGAAAGCCGTGGTAGATTGGATTCCTCACAATACACATCCCCGGAGGAAAGAAAGAAGGCTGTGGCAGATTGGAATTCTCACAATGCCCGCCCACAGGGGAAAGAAAGAAGACTGTGGTAGATTGGAATGCTCACAATGCATGTCCACAGAGGAAAGAACAGGAAAGCCGTCGCAGATTGGAATTCTCACAATACACGACCACGGAGGGAAGAAAAGAGGAAAGAGGAACAGATAAAATAAAGCGGAACGGATTGGATTTCTTGCAATGCCGGATTCCTATATATGGCTATTTCTGCTAGCAGAATTTGGCCGCCAAAAAATAAGAGAGAAGTGCAAGTCTCTATAGAACAGGATCAGCGTAGATGTATTATACCCGGAACTGAGTGTACTATCCTCCTGAATTGATCTTGTCTTCGGGTACTCATTACTTTTACACTGCGTAGTGAGTGTGAAGTATACATCCTGTGAAAAATCGGCCCTTGTGCTGTTGTTGTTTTCGGCTGCTTGTACTGGTGATGGTTTCCCCTTGGTTGTGGGCGATGGGGTGTCACGTGATGACTAACGGTGGTGGCCTGTGGTGGCAATCGGTGGTGGATGTGGTGGGAGTAGGTTTTTTGTAACGGGTCGTTACAAGCTACAAGTAATTTGTTCTGAGCCTCGTGGAATTGAGGAAAATGGGCGGCAATTCTTAAACATTAAATAATTTCTTTGAGATCAAAATTAACTGACTCTTTTTTGCATTTAAAATCAGTCCATTATCTGGCTATAAGATCTTCCACCAACGCAGATGGTCGAGAGAGGTATATCTGCGCATCATCAGCATACAAATGTACAGATTTAATTCGACACACTTGTGGTAGATCATTAACAAAAAGACAAAAAAGGATTGGACCCAAAACTGAACCTTGGGGAACTCCAGATAACATATTTTTAGGTTGGGAGTATTTTAGATTAGCAATTACCCTTTGATCGCGATTAGTAAGATTGTTCCTAATCAGGCACACCAAGGAATGACTCAAACTAATGTAAAGTTTTAATTTAGTGCAAAGAACCTCATGACTGACCATATCGAAGGCCTTCGAGAAGTCCAGTAAGCAAAACAGTGAAAGATATTCCTTATCATATTGTATTCTAATATAGTCAAGCACTTTGATCATAGCTGTAGAGAAGCTATGGCTAGGACGGAAACCTGATTGTACTGGCGATAATAATGGAGATGGTTTCGCAAGAATTTTTTGAAAATTTTTTTATAAACAGAGTAAGATACTTATTGGACGAAAATCGGTTATAAATATAATGGGGGGGGTTATTCGTTTTGGGCACAGGTATGACCTTTGACTCTTTCCAACAATCCGGATAAGTTGAAGAGTTAATGCAGGAATTAAACACTTGTGTTAGTGAACTAGTTAAATGGGGAAGTATTATTTTTATAAAATGCACATTTATTCCGTCCTCATCTACCGCGTTAGATTTAAGGGCAAGAACTTGCAGTATAACATCCTCTTCGGATACAACTTCAAATTCCGTAGAACGAAGAGCAATACCTCGCTCTGCAAAAAACTTCCCAGTTGAGTCGAGTAGACGATTTTTTCAAATTGGCATAAAGTTTTCGCCGTGCTTTGATAGCATTATGTACCTCAGTAGTAAACCATGGACATTTACTGTGGCGCAATGTAACAGTCTTAAGGGGTACATGTAAATTAAAAAGATGATTAATTAGGGTCTGAATATATATATATATGTTATATCAGAGCACACTTGTGCACAAACCCTCGATTTCAAATTCAACTAACTAAAGTCAATTTAATACAATGATACGATTGTGAAATACCATAACGAGATTTCAAATCATAAATACAATGATAGAAACTCCATTAAATACAATGATAGAAAATCCATTAAATACAATGATAGAAAATCCATTTAATACAATGATACGATTATGAAATACCATAACGAGATTTCAAATCATAAACACAATGATGCGGCCATTAAAATGCAATAGACCGATCACCAGAACTTTGCGCCTTCAGCATAAAAGTAAAACAACATTGACAAAGTAACACTTTTGCCTTCAGCATATGAATCCGAACAAAAGTATCATTGCATCATCCATAAACACACGAAGAGTATAAAAAGGGATCACTTAATCTCAATAAGTTCAGTTCTAAGAATTCCGTCACGGCGTATAGCCTAAGATTTCCCCCGACCAACGGTAAGGGATCTGAAGCTTTTTAATAAGTAATAAAAATAAAAAGATGTTCAAAAGTTAAAAAGGAAATTGTTTTATTTTTTAATTAACTAACATCCTTTTAACAAAAATGGCGCAGTCGGTAGGATACCAATCAGATCTATAAACGAAAATTATAAGAAGATATGGTAATCCAGTGATCGAACCGAAAATTTAATTTTCTCGCGATCAAAAAGTTATGCGAAAAGTGAAAAATAAAATCGAACGAATATCGATTTTACACTTAGCAAACCAGTGACGAAAAATTATTCGAACGAATATCGGACAATTTTATCTAAGAAATTATTTAGTAATTCAGTCAACGCATATGACTTATATTACGAATTCCATAGAGGAAAAATAGTTTCAAGTGAAAACAGAAGTGAAAGTTGAATCAAAAATATAGTACGAACATTTTTATCAAACAAAGGTTCACAAAAAAAAACCCCGTAACCCAACAAAAAGTGGCAAGTTTTCGAAAGCCCCAACGAGTTAATAAATGAGAAGCAGTAATAAACGAATTGGACGAGATTCGCAACGTGCCGAACTAAGACAACAATATTTCAACCAACAGAGGACCATTCACCAAATTAAGATAGAGCCCGCAGTAGCAGCACAGTTACAACAACAACCACCGGTAGCAGGAGGTAATAATATATTAAGAAGCCTAGAATTAAATCCTTTAAAATATATCGAAAGACTCCAAAATTTTGATGGTAAAACAGAAGATTTGCCAATATTTATTTCTAATGTAGACGATATAATTCCTACATTACTCACTTATAATGAACAGTCACAAAAAATGTGCATCAATATTTTAAAAAGTAAATTCATTGGAAGAGCTAGACAGGCAATAGAAATTCATACACATCTTACAAGATGGGTAGATATTAAAGGTATGTTATTAGAAAATTTCGGCGGATTTAAAAATTCGTATCAGCTATATGAAGATTTGCGAGCTTCTCAATTTAGAGGCGACACACTCAAATTTTACAATCACATACAACGCACCCTATCACTTTTGAATCAGAAATGTTTGCAGGAAAGTAATAGCACAGATATTCCTCGCAATAATGAAACTGCACTTAACATATTTAAAGAACGGCTTCCAACACATATGAGAACCATACTCTATGCATTGAAACCCAATACCATGGAAATAGCTTTACACGAGCTTAGTAACGCAGGACTTATCACAAAACAGAATCACGATACAGACTATAACGACAAACAAAGACACAATGCTAAGAAAATTGAGAATAAGTATGAACAAAAACCAAATAATAATAACAATCATTTTATAAAAAACCCGAATAATCCATTCAGAAATAGTAACAGTAGAGAAAATAGTTTTATACCAAACAACAGAAATATTAATAAAATTCAAAATTGGCAACCAAAGCAATACATTCCAAATAATAGCCAACAGCAACGCCCCTATCATAACAATAATAATAATAATAATTATAGACAATATCCTCAAAGGTTTGAGCCTATGGATATAGACCCTTCATCATCTCAAATGAGACGTGTACCTAAAGCTAATTATGTTGAAAGAAATGATGTACAAACAAATATAGAAAGTGAAGCAAATTTTCGGCATTTAGCCTCGGAACATCACTTCCCTATATTAAATTAGGGAAAGGATATAAAAATATAAGACTACTTATTGACACCGGAGCAACAAATAGTCTTTTGCGTGAGGAAGATTCACCAATAGAATATACTAAATGGCGTGTCAAACCTATGACAATATGCACAGCAGGCAATGTTCCAATAGTCGTCACAAAAGACGTAAAAATCCCAAAATCAAAATTTGCACTATCAGTTAAATACGATTGTGAATTCCAAGTATATACTTTCAGTAAAGAGTATAATGGAATTATTGGAAACAACATTTTGGTTCCAAACGATGGAGAAATAAATTATAGAAAAAAAAACATTGAGATTGAATGACCAAATCATACCTTTGTTCTTCAACGAATATGAAGAAAAAGAATATGAAAAGACCATCAACTATTTCAATGAAATTGTTCCTATGGACTCCATTATTAACAATACAATAATTAAAGACCTAAGAACGGATCATTTAAATAAAGAAGAAAAACAAAATTTGTTTAAGGTATTAAAAGAATGCAACGGAGCATTTTATAGAAAAGGCGATGATTTGTCTTTTACTAACCACGTAAAACACAACATCCCTACAGAAAACAGTTCTCCTATATACACGAGGATATATAGATATCCCGAAATCCACAAGAAAGAAGTAGATAAGCAAATAAAGGAAATGCTTGAATCAAAAATAATCCAGCATTCCACTTCACCTTATAACGCTCCAATTTGGGTGGTACCTAAGAAGGAGGACAACGCAGGTAATAAGGAATGGCGAATCGTTATCGATTATCGGAAATTGAATAACGTAACTAAAGAAGATAAATATCCTATCCCAAACATAGACTCAATATTAGATAAACTAGGACATGCCGTGTATTTCACTACATTAGATCTTACAAAAGGGTTCTATCAAATAGAAGTAGAAGCTAAGGATAGAGAAAAAACCGCTTTTAGTACATTAACTGGACACTATGAGTTCGTACGAATGCCATTCAGTTTAAAAAATGCGCCCGCAACTTTTCAGAGACTCATGAATGAAGTTCTGAAAGAATTTATAGGAAAAATATGCTATGTCTATTTAGATGACATTATAATATTTTCCTCAAGCCTACAGGAACATATGGATTCACTTAATAAAATCCTAATGACACTGAAGAATGCAAACCTTAAGGTATCATTAAACAAATCTGAATTTCTACGCAAGGAAACAGAATTTTTAGGTCATGTAGTAACATCAAATGGTATAAAACCAAATCCGAAAAAAATTGAAACAATAAAGAATTTCCCTATACCAAAAAATGTAAAAGAAATTCAAAGTTTCCTCGGTTTAACAGGATACCATAGAAAATTTATCAATGATTATGCGAAAATCATTAAACCTCTAACTCTATGCTTAAAAAAGGATAAAAAAATAAATACAGAAGATGAATGCTATAAAGAAGCATTTTATAAAATAAAAACTCTGATGTCGGACGATCTAATAAACAGACACCCAAATTTTTTGAAGGAATTTACATTGACAACCGATGCTAGCAACTTTGCTCTCGGAGCAGTTTTGTCACAATCACATGGACCTCTAGCATTTGCTTCACGTACCTTAAATAAACATGAATGCAACTATTCAACAATAGAAAAAGAATTGTTAGCAATAGTTTGGGCAACAGCACAATTTCGACATTATTTATATGGACGCAAATTCATTATAAAAACAGACCATAGACCATTAGTATGGCTACAAAATTTAAAAGAGCCAAACAATAAATTACAAAGATGGAAGATCAAACTTGAAGAATATGACTTCGAAATACAATACATACAAGGGAAAGAAAATAAAGTTGCAGACGCACTGTCCCGGGTAAAACTTGAAAATAAAATCAATATGATAAATAACGACAACGATGATGACGAATACACTCAACACAGTGCTGAATCGGATAATTTTAGCTTAATCCCTATTAGTGAAAAACCGATTAATATTTTTAATCGACAAATAATTCTCAAAGTCAATGCAAATGACGAAGAAACAAAAATTATTTATCCACATGTTGGGAAAAGAAGAATTATATTTACAAGGAAAGAATTCAAAGAAAAAGATTTCGAAGATATTATTAAAGAAGTCGACCTAAGAATATTAAATGGCATTTATATAGAAAATGAGGAAATCTTTACAAATTTCCAAAACAAATGGAAATTAGAAAATACGAAATCAATTCAAATATTACACAGAAGCACAAAACTCTTGCAAGATCTAAAAATTAACGAGGCAAACGAGATAATATTCCAAACACATAAAAATAACAACCATATAGGCATAGAAAAAGTATATTTAGATCTTAATCGAAAATATTACATAACAAATTTTAAAACCTTAATAAATAAACAAATTAATAATTGCCATCTATGTATGACTAAAATCGAAAGAAATCCAATTAAGTTACCCTACGAAAAAACTATAACTCCAAAAAATCCAAATGAACACTATCATATAGATATATGGTTCTTAAGCCATAAGAAAAAATACCTTTCATGTATCGACAAGTTCAGTAAATATGCAGCAGTAGAACCTATTAAACATAAAACATATACCGATGTTTTAAATGCTTTAATGAAAATTTTTACATATATGAAAAAACCGAAACAAATTACCCTCGACAATGAAAACGCTTTTGTTTCTGAAACATTAAAAAATTTTTTAGAAAATAATGAAATAAATATTCATTATTGTACTGCTAATCGCCATACAGGTAATTCAGACATAGAACGTCTCCACAGCACACTCAATGAACATATCCGAATCTTAACACAAATACAAGAATCAGGTGAAGAAATTGAACCCATTGAACATACAATCAAAGCCATAGACACTTACAATAATGTCATCCATTTAACAACAAAAGAAAAACCTATTGATGTTCACTTTAATAAAATCAACAATGAATTAATTTATAAACGTATTGAAGAACGTAAAAATAAAATATTAAATAAACTAAACATAAATAGGAAGAATGTTAGCATAGATGAAAATTATGCAAAAATAACAGAACCCGAGAAAATAAAAAACAAAATAGCCCCAAAACATAAAAAGGTAAAGGTAATTAATAAATCCAACAAAAAATACACGTTGGAAGAAGGAAACAGATTTAAGAAAAATCCTAATCGTATTCTTCATAAAGATCAATTTAGGAAAAAGAAAAAATACCAACAAATAAAAACATCCCATTCTAGAGATATCGCATCAAACAACGCAACATATGGTGACAATCCGGAAAATAATTATAATTTTGGTAATTATGACAACCTCAGCCAAGTACAAGCAGAGCTAGAAGTCATTGATTTAAATAAAGGAAATGGTTTTACTTTAATCCAATTAAAAGAATACCCATTAATAAAAAGTTATGATACAATTCTCCACATAATAAATTTGACCGAGTATGAAAATAATATAGAAATTATGGAAAGAAATGTTAAGGATATGCCCGAACAAAATGATAGTATAACTAGGAAGATGTCAAAAATACGTAAAGAATTTGAAGTTCTTTTACCGCATCCTAAACAAAATAGGCAGAAAAGAGGATTGTTTAACATTATAGGCACAGGTATGCAAATTTTATATGGTACTATGGACGACAATGATCGTCAAGATATTGAAGAACGTTTAAGAATAATTGAAACAAGCAGCAATAACGAAATCTCAAATTTAAATAGTCAAATAATAATTAACGATAAATTTAACAAACAAATAAAAGTATTAACTGAAACATTGAACATAATAAAGAAAATTAACACATTTATAGACAGTTATGACTACGAAAAAGATATAGCTAAAATACAGTATGAAATCAAGTTGAGAGAAAACATCGACTATTTACATAAGGATATAGAAAAAATAAAAGAAATAGTAATGACTTCAAGGTTAGGAGTACTTAGTAGAGATATTTTAACTACAGAAGAAATAAATAAATACGGAATCAATATAAATAACTTAAGAGAATTGAACCTCAGTTTAGCCTTATATAAAAGCAATATCGTCTTCATCATTAACGTTCCCAAATTTACAACTGAGTTATTCAAAAATATTTACGTTCAACCCGTCCCAAATAAAGAAAATAATTCACAATTAAAAATAAATACAAATCAGTATCTAACCAAAGACCAAATTGTTTATGAAAACACAAAATACGTAACAAATTTAAGTAAAATAAATGATGATTGTATTGAAAATATACTTAAAGAATCAATGAACTGTAAACTTGAAAAAAATTTAAATGAAGATGTAATAGAAATAGGAAATAATAATCTTGTATTAATTAACATAAAAATACAGGAAATAATTCAAAATTGTAACAATCAGAAAATTGTAATAAAAGGTAACTATCTCATCAAATTTGAAAATTGTAAAATTAAAATAAATAATAGAGAGTATGAAAGAAAAAACTATAAACATGAACCAATAACTCCAAATACCATTTTGGATATTAATTATACAAAAACAGATGATTTAACTTTCCAAGAAATACATTATCAAAGTATAAACAATTTAAAAGAAATTCAAGAACTTAAATGTAAACACAAAAAGTCAAGTTTAACCATATACTTTATCTTTGTAACCATAATAACCATTGTAATCATTTATATTTACATAAAAATAAGAAATAAAAGTAAGAAGATTATAAATAATGTAAATCTTCCAACGGTCACTTTCCGACCATTAGAAGACTCTAAGGGGGGAGGTGTTATATCAGAGCACACTTGTGCACAAACCCTCGATTTCAAATTCAACTAACTAAAGTCAATTTAATACAATGATACGATTGTGAAATACCATAACGAGATTTCAAATCATAAATACAATGATAGAAACTCCATTAAATACAATGATAGAAAATCCATTAAATACAATGATAGAAAATCCATTTAATACAATGATACGATTATGAAATACCATAACGAGATTTCAAATCATAAACACAATGATGCGGCCATTAAAATGCAATAAACCGATCACCAGAACTTTGCGCCTTCAGCATAAAAGTATAACAACATTGATAAAGTAACACTTTTGCCTTCAGCATATGAATCCGAACAAAAGTATCATTGCATCATCCATAAACACACGAAGAGTATAAAAAGGGATCACTTGATCTCAATAAGTTCAGTTCTAAGAATTCCGTCACGGCGTATAGCCTAAGATTTCCCCCGACCAACGGTAAGGGATCTGAAGCTTTTTAATAAGTAATAAAAATAAAAAGATGTTCAAAAGTTAAAAAGGAAATTGTTTTATTTTTTAATTAACTAACATCCTCTTAACAAAAATTATATATATATATACCTTTCCGTAAACGTCCGATGAAAAATAGCAGGACTGCCAAGGTAGAACAATCGCCTGATGGTGAAGAATGTTATAGTTAATTGATTCTCGAATTGAAAAGAGTTCTGCAGGGGATCGGATGAGAAATCAATGTCATACAGAACTGGAGATCATGGTCTGATACTCCTTCAAGCGATAATTGGTCTTGGAGTAACAAGTTTGAGTGGTCTGAGACAACCACCAAGTCAAGGAGACTTGGAGTCTGATACTCCTTCAAGCGATAATTGGTGTTGGAGTAACACGTTTGAGTTGTCTAAGACAACCACCAAGTCACTAGCTCGATGGGGCTTTCTCCTGGTTTTTGTGCAATGCCTCGAACCTTCGCTTGCACTTGTTCGTAGTCAACTCCACGGCGATGGGTGGAGGATGTCAGAGTTGGTGACATCATGATAATCCGTCATGACAATCTACCACCAACTTACGGCCCTATCAGAGTTTGTTCCGGCTAATATGCGAACCGTCACTTTGACAGACGTTTTTTTAATATAATGTAATTAACTTAAAGGTCAACAACGACGTGAAACGCCATGTGTTAATAACTCGACGTCCCACAGACGTTTCGTTTAACCAAAGTCAGTTTCCGATGCAGCGTCGTGCATTATATATATATATATTTTTTTTTCCTGTTGGGGGGGAGGAGAAATGCGTTATGCACCGTAGAGAAGTCTTTTTGGCGTTGACTATCCCCGTGTGTCCGACTCCCAATTGTACAGCGTGCATTTGTACAAGGTTTATGGACTAAAACTCCTCCTAACCCTTCGGTTTCTGACCAACCCCCTGGGACCGCTGTTCACATTAATTCAGGGGGCTGTAACCATTTCGCCCTTTCGGGCTCACTCTGTCTCGCGGGATTGCTATTCTTCTCTTTTCTTTCTTCTGAGAATGCGTTGAGCGTAGGCGGCAGACCTTGTTCCAGTTCTGCTCGTTGGCCAGCATCTTTTCGGTCATGTTGCCTGGAGTGATGATACCGATATTCGTCTCCAGTTCTCTTCTATGGGATTCTCACTTGCTGCAGGCGAAGAAGATATGATGCGCGTCGTCTTCCTGGGAGTCCCCGTACTGGCAAGCTGGACTATTTATTTTTCCGATCTTGTGGAGAAAGGCGTTGAAGTATCCGTGTCCGGTGAGTAACTGTGTCTTCCAGCTTTCGTCTTTTTGTCGTGGACGTACTTCTTTTCTGCCGCTAGGAGGTCTATTGGGGTCACCCCTGCGACAACAAGAACGGCTGGCTCTGACACCGTTCGGTATGCGCTTGCCACGCGTATGTTATGCATAACGATGGGTGGTCATCAATATTCCTTTGTCATATACTTTGTTGCGGAGTATGTTTGTTCAAGTGTTCAACGTCGACCCAAAGGGTAATATGATATCTAAATAAACATCCTCTGCGAACGTCGCGAATTATGCTGACGCGAAAGATAAGCATGGGACCCTTCGTGTGCATAGCAGCGATCTTCGATACTTCAGTTGGAATTAAGAACTCAAACAATAAAGACTCAAATTTTATTAACGGAAAATTTGGTGTTTAACAATTGGTGGCAGCGGTAGAATAAAAAATATTCGAGACGTAAAAGTAAAATACTCTCTTTTACGTTAATAATTCGAAAAACGGTAGAATAAAAAATATTCGAGACGTAAAAGTAAAATACTCTCTTTTACGTTAATAATTCGAAAAACGGTAGAATAAAAAATATTCGAGACGTAAAAGTAAAATACTCTCTTTTACGTTAATAATTCGAAAAGCGGTAGAATAAAAAATATTCGAGACGTAAAAGTAAAATACTCTCTTTTACGTTAATAATTCGAAAACGGTAGAATAAAAAATATTCGAGACGTAAAAGTAAAATACTCTCTTTTACGTTAATAATTTGAAAAACGGTAGAATAAAAAATATTCGAGACGTAAAAGTAAAATATTCTCTTTTACGTTAATAATTCGAAAACGGTAGAATACAAACAAAATTTCGAGACATAAAAGTAAAATACTCTCTTTTATGTCAGTAATTCGAAAAAGAGAAAAAAAAAAAAAAACGCCAAGTAACATACTATCGCTACATAAAGATAGTCGAAAAAACTCGAAGTGTGGTTTTATAATATTTACAACGTTGACTGAAAATAAAGTGCCTAAAAATATTTACAACGTTTACTCTATTACTAATCATCTCTAAGACGAATACGATCAGAAGACAGGATGCGGAATCTCCAATTGAACAACATAATACTGTAAGCTATGCGTTAAATTATGTGCATTTAAGTATATTATATATCGAATACAAATAATAATTAAATAAAATATTACAATGGCAACCGTATTGACGGATATAAGTGAATTCCAGTTCGATGAACAAACATTATGTAAAGTGTTTAAGTGTATTGGAAGTAAAAGTGGAAAAGTAACAGAACTTTCATTATTACAGATACTAGATAACTACCGAATTAGTGTAGACGATGTTGAGGAAGATTACTTAGTGTATTATGAGAATAGAACTTATCGTAGACGATTATTTTTACACGTATTAGAAGAGGAATGTGAAAATAATGAACAACTACCATCAGTAGAAGAAACTATTAAGAAACTTAGGGACTATGAGATTGAAACTAGTAGGATGCACAAACAAAACGATAAATGTATGGATAAATTAGGAGATGGAATTAATAGAAATAGGAATTTAAATACAACAGGAACAATTCCGAAGAAGAAAACACTTAATATTGACGATAATATTAAAACATTATCAATAGACGATACGCATAACGTAACTGTAAATAATCATGGAAGGGAAATTATGGAAACTAGTGTACCACAAATGAGCTTAGACTTGCTTTGCAAATTAATAACGCCGTTTGATAGTTTGATTCGTGGATGGAATTGAAAATCGAATTGAACCGAATGTTCAAGGAGATATATTCCCCCATGCAACTGCATTTAGAAATGACCCGCTTGCAACAAGGCAAGAACGAAACGGTCATACAGTATATTCAAAGAGTCGAAACTCTTCAAAGACGACGTATTCAAGATATATTTCTAAATAATGAAAACGATAGGTTGTTTGACGGACAACTATATATGATAGAAAAAGATGTTCTAAACGCATTTGTAAATGGCTTAAAAGAGGAAATAGGAACATTTGCTAATAGCCAAAGACCATCATCACTAGCCGAGGCTTCGTCTTTAGCCATACAGGAAGAAACTAGGTTGATAGGGAAAAGAGCAACATACGGTTATAACAACCGAGAGTACACTGCAAAGAACCTAATAAAAATTAATTATAACGCAATAAAATGTTATAATTGTAATAAACTTGGTCATATTAGTAGGGATTGCAGATTACCTAAAAGACAACAAGTAGATCGAAGAGAAAATCAAGGTAGCCAAAATAGGAATAAATACTCGGATCCTAAAGGTTACAATACAAAAGTAAATAATGAAGATAGAAAAGAAACAAAAAAAGATTCGAACAATAGCACAAGGAAAAATATAAATTTTCGACAAAAGGAGCAATGAACGAGGGCATTGTCTCCAGTTATAATGAAAGCCCTCATGTAAATTTGAGATATAATAATAAAAATTTTAAATTTTTAGTGGATACAGGTGCTTGCATTAGCCTAATAAAAACGAAATGTATATTTGAAAATGACGTAAACTTTGAAGACACAATGAATTTTAAAGGTATTGGTAAGTCCAATAGATGCAGCATAGGCAGTACGAATATTACAGCAGAGTATGAAGATAAGGAAAACAGCGACATATTTTTGATTGACATATATTTTCATGTAGTAACGGATGATGTTATAGGTCATTACGATGGAATTCTTGGAATTGATTTCTTAAAGGAATCAGAATTCTGTATAAATTTAAAGCGGAAAATCATGTATAATGATAAAATTATAATGGTTTTGGTTTTCAATGAGGATGAAGATAAACTTCAGGAAAATAGAGCTCTTACCGTTTCTAATAAAATAGGAAAGAACCAAAGTACTGAATGTAAACAAGATTTCATTGATGATTGTCACCCGAGACATACTAGTTTAGTAAAATGTCAAGGATGTATGACAAAAAATCAATCATATAAAAATCAACGAAACGTTACCTCAAATAAAGCATTTGAAAGTATTGAAAAGTTCAATAAATTATGGAACCAACTGAGAGTTGACCACATCAAAAATGAATTTGAGTTAAAAGCGCTTAGTGAATTAATAAAGGAAAATGTTAATATTTTCGGATTAGAAGAGGAAAAGCTGACAGAAACGTCAGTCATCAAACATCATATACGCACTATAAACGATATACCAATAAATGCGAAAACGTATAGGTACCCAAAGGTACATGAGGAGGAGGTGAATATGCAAATTAAGAAACTATTAGAAGAAGGAATCATAAGACACAGCCAATCACCGTGGTCTAGTCCCCTATGGGTTGTACCGAAGAAGGTAGATGCTAGTGGCAAACCCAAGTGGAGAATGGTCATTGATTTTAGGAAACTAAATGATGTTACAATCTCAGATTGTTATCCGATTCCGAACATAAATGAAATACTAGATCAGCTAGGAGCTGCGAAGTATTTTGCTACCCTTGATTTGAAATCTGGATTTCACCAAATACCACTCAGCGAAGATAGTATGGAAAAGACTGCATTTTCGACACCTTACGGTCATTTCGAATATACTCGGATGCCTTTTGGTCTCAAAAATGCCCCGTCTTGCTTCCAAAGAATGATGAATACTGTTTTATCAGATCTATTAGGTAAACAATGTTTTGTTTATATAGACGATATAGTAGTATATGGTAGTAGTTTACAGGAACACAATGAAAGACTTAAAAACGTATTCAATAGACTGAAAAAAGCTAATTTAAAGATACAAATCGACAAGTCCGAATTTCTAAAGGAGGAAGTCGAGTATTTAGGACATCTCATTACAAGTAAAGGTTTACTCCCTAATGTAGAAAAGGTCAAATCAATTGACAAGTTACAAGAGCCTAAGAATCCAAAGGAAATAAAAAGTTTTTTAGGAATGATAGGTTATTATAGGAAATTTATACGAAATTTCAGCATTGTTGCTTCACCTTTATTTAAGCTATTAAAGAAAAATATCGAGTTTGTATGGAGAGAAGAACAATCTCAAAGCTTCAACGAATTAAAAAGGTTACTGAAAGAATTTACTCTATTACAATATCCCAAGTACGATAAACCATTCGTTATAACGACGGACGCTAGTAATTTAGGAATAGGCGCAGTTCTATCTCAGGAACATTTAGGTAAAGAATTACCAATACACTTCGTGAGTAGAACATTAAATAAAGCAGAAATTAATTACAGCACAACGGAAAAGGAATGTCTAGCTATCGTTTGGGCAATACAACAACTTAGATCATATTTATACGGGCAGAAATTTATTATAAAAACTGATCACAGACCATTGACTTGGTTATTCAATGTTAAGGATCCAGGTTCTCGTCTGATTAGATGGCGATTGAAATTAGAGGAGTATGAGTACGAGATAAAATATAAGAAAGGTGTAGATAACGTAGTAGCTGACGAACTAAGTAGGAACGTATACCCTATAGAAGCCAACACTGTCGACACAGAAGTTCGAAGAAATATAAAAGATATTTTTGGTAGTGATTTCTATGATGAAGAAGAAGAGAATGAAACTCTGTTGAGAAACATTTATGATAAAGAATGTAGGAATCTACCTAGTACGAGTCATACTAGCAACCAAAATACGATTACGAATGAAATTGAAGACGAGGAGGTCTCAGAAAATGAATCTGAAACGGATGTCGAAGTTATCAATGATAGAAATGATCAGCAACGAATCATCAAGGAGAATCATGATGGTTTGATTGGGGGGCATGGAGGACAAAAAGCCACGATTTCCAGAATCAGGGAAAAATATTATTGGAAGGGTTTAAATAGTGACGTAATTGAGTTTGTTAACAAATGTCCAGAATGTCAGAAGCAGAAAATAAATAGGCATCCAGGGAAAAATCCCATGAAAATTGTATCAAGCGTAGATCACAGTTTAGAAAAGGTATCAATGGATCTGACAGGTCCTTATAAGGAAGGGAATAAAACGATTTATAGTCTAACTATTCAAGATGACTTGAGTAAGTACATTAGTTATATTCCAATTAATGATAAAAAATGCGAAACAGTCGCAAGAGCTTTTACCGACAATTGGATACTTTATTTTGGTATTCCAAAATTTATCTTAACTGACAATGGAGGAGAATTCGTAAACGATTTAATGAAAGAATTATGTAAATTATTCCGAATTAAACATTTAAGAACCAGCAATGCTTATCCACAAGCAAATGGATCTGCTGAAAGATCGCATGCTAGATTGGGAGAATATTTACGATTAATGATAAAAGACAAATCAAAACCAGAATATGCTAAATTATTTAGGTATGCTGCGTTTTGTCACAACACGACAGTTCATAGTAGCACTGGATTTACTCCACATGAATCAGTATTTGGAAGAAAAGCAAATGTACCATCTGAATCGAGTTTAAAAATGAGAACTTATAGTGATTATGTACAGGAATTGCAGTTGAAACTTATTAGACTAGAGGTTGATGTAAAAAGGAATATGTTGAATATGAGAGAAAAAGCTAAATTAAGATACGATAAGAGATTAGGTTCTAGGATAAAAGAATATAAGGTTAATGATAAAGTTTTAATAGAAAACGATAAAAGGGACAAGTCTGCAGAAAAATATGTAGGTCCTTACAAAATTATTAAGGTTCTAGACGATTGTGTCATAATTAAACGTAACAATAGACCTATGAAATATAATAAAAGGAAAATTAAACTATTTAACAAATAATATTATTCACAGAATCACATTAATAAACTACGTTAGGTCTATACAATGGGAAAATATACCAACCAACGGTATATACTACAAGAACATCGGAGAACTACGGCAAATAACGGGAAAAGTCTCCATAATCACAAATATTGATCTAAATCAAATTGAAGAGCAAACATATGTAATTTCTCGTTTCATACTCAATATGAACGAAGATTGCATATTGGAAATTCTTGAATGCGTGGAATTTATAAGAAAAACCAAACTAGAAATTTTAGAATTAAAGAAAAGTGTACGAATTATATACCAGTTATTAGGAGTTGAAAGACGATTTAAAAGAGGTCTTATAAATATAGTTGGCTCAGGATTTAAACTGTTATTCGGAACTCTAGATAGTGAAGATGCTAAGTATTACGAAGAAGCAATTATAACAACGAAAGAGAACAGTGAATTTATCCATAAAAGTCAACAAGAAGAAATAAAAATAATTGATAGTCTTAACAAACAGAATCAAATAATGAAAGAAGCATATTTGGATTTGGGTAACCTAACTTCTAAAATGAATAATGAATTAGAAAAATTGATAGGTACCATGAACAAACAAAGAAAAAGCACTATTATAAGAGAATATTTCATTGAATTGAAACTTAAAATTTATTTCCTTATAAACCATACAGAAATGATTATCGATCAGATTATTGAAGCAATTTTATTTTTGAAGGACAAAGTCATACATCCAATAATAATAGAACCAAAAAAGTTTATAGAGTTACTAAAGAATAGCGACAAAGAAGAGGAAATGTTATATACCCCAAGCCTAGAAGCATATAATAACATAATACAGGAAGTCAATCTTGTATACTATATAAAGGATAATAGACTTGTAGTTGTTTTATCAGTACCAGTAGTTGAGAGCACAAAATCAGAAGTTTATGAAATGATTAATACACCTTATAAAATCAATGGAATGATGTACGTTATCGAACAAAAAATGAATTACTTTATAATAAAAGAACATAAAGATGAGTATTTCTTAAGTAAAAATTTAATGAACGATTGTAAGAAACTTGAAAATCATTATATATGTAATCAACTAGAATTTAAAAACAGTATTGCTAGTAATGATTGTGAGCTAACGATTTTTATGAACAGAAGAGATAATAATTGTAATTTTAAACAGATAATAAATCATGTTGAAATATTTCACAAAATTTCGGATAACAAATATTTATATACGTTAAGCGAAGAAACTAAATATAAATGTAAATGCAGAAAAGAAGAAGATAATGAAGAAGGTCTTATTAATAATATTGGCATTTTAAATTTAAACGCAAATTGTACTTTTGAAACAATTGAATCAAGAATTGTAACACATGACTCGGAGTTATTAATTGAAAATAAAGATATATACCGTTTCGCTCCAGAGGATTGTTGCTTAAATATAAAATTAAATGATATAAACGAAGAGAACATTAATATGCCTAAAATAAGACTTCAAAATCTAAAGGAATTGCAAGATTTAACAATTGAAATAAGAAATCAAGAAAGTTATATTACTAGAAAATTAAGAAATATACCACCTCACGCTCAAGGTGCAGTGTTAGGAATAAGTGGAATACTTATTATTGCAATCATAACTTACTTTACTCTGAAATTAATAAAAGGAAATGGGATAACTATTTTCCGAAATTGTTTTAATAAGAAAATAAGAAACCCTATTAAAGAAAAAGAAAAAATTGTTCATTACTATGATAATGAGAAAAGGAGAACGGTTATAAAAAGACCTAATTCCAACGTTTTTAAAGTTAATAATTTCGATATAGAAGAAGAAAATTAATGGAAACTGAATTAGATTGATGAATATATAATGTGTAAATGTCGTGCATATTTTTGTTATGCAATATTGTATTTTATAGATTATAAACAATAATTTTATAAACATATTGTTTATTTTTATGAAGGGAGGTGTTATGCATAACGATGGGTGGTCATCAATATTCCTTTGTCATATACTTTGTTGCGGAGTATGTTTGTTCAAGTGTTCAACGTCGACCCAAAGGGTAATATGATATCTAAATAAACATCCTCTGCGAACGTCGCGAATTATGCTGACGCGAAAGATAAGCATGGGACCCTTCGTGTGCATAGCAGCGATCTTCGATACTTCAGTTGGAATTAAGAACTCAAACAATAAAGACTCAAATTTTATTAACGGAAAATTTGGTGTAACACGTAGAGCTCCGCGTCTCTGCACAGCTGCCATCTGTTTTCTATATTTTTTCTGTCGAAGTGCGTCTGCCCAAATCTCACATCCGTAGAGGAGGATGGCATGCGTTATCGACATCAGGAGCCTTTGTTTGCTGGTCGTTGGGCCGCCTACATTCGCCATCAGCCTGCTCAGTGACGCAGTCACTTTCGACGCTCGTTCCGCTTCATTCTTAATCTGGTGCCAGAAAGTGAGTTTGTGTTGATGGTCACACCGTGCGTCTTTGCTTTTTATTACCTCTTGGCCTATTTGGAATTCAATTAAAGTCGGGATCCTTTTCTTCGTCAGAAGGACTATCTCGATTTTTTCTGTAGCCAAACTGAGACCGTGTTCATCCATCCAGAAGGTTACTCGTCGTATGACCTAGTTTAACTTCATTTGAGCATTTTCTTTTACCATTATGACCGCGGCGATATCATCTGCATACCCCACCAGGAGGGTGTCATCATACGAGATGTTCCAGAGGTCGGGCCCCAAGATTGATCCTTGGGCTGCTTCTGAGGTTACTTGCGTTCTTCTTTGGCCTTCTGTGGTCTCGTAGATGAGCTCCCGGTCCCTGAGGTAGTCTTTCAGCATCCGCTAGAGATAGGCTGGAATGTTGAAAGCGTTTTCGAGCGCGTTCAGCATGTCACTCCACCTGGAGGTCTACCCCTCAATTTACTGCAGCGGTGCGTCGCGGTCTCAGCATCTTCTCCAAGAGTTTCCCTGACGTGTCCAGCATACACAGTGGTGTGTACGCTGATGCAGAATCTGGGGCTCCTTTGCCTTTGCCAATTAGCACTAGGCGTTGTTTCTTCCAATTTCTGGGGAAGACTCCTTCTTGAAGGCAACTGTTAAACATATTTTGTAATAGTTGGGGGCATGAGTTGGCGATCGCCTTTAAGGCTTCTGATGGTATACCGTCGAGACCAGGGGCTCTTCTGTTTTGTAGGGTTTTCACTGCTGAACGCAGCTCTTCTTCATTAAAGAGTTGTATTTCCTCTCGTTGGACTAATGTGATGTCGGGGGGGCCTAACGGGGTGAGTTGCGAAAAGCGTGTCCACAATACCCTTCATCTTTTCTTCGTCGAGGACAGGGTTCCCTGTCTGAGCTCCAAGTTTTCGCATTACGATCCTATAGCCTAGCCCCCAGGGGTCGTTGTTGATGTCTCGGCGGAGATCCTCCCACTTCCGGTTTTATCGAGTTGATGGCCTTCTTGAGCTCGGATCTTTTGCTTCTGAATTCCGCTAGGGCTTCCTCCGTTGATTCAGCGTGTCTTCTCATTCCCCTAGTGACCTTGCGTCTGAGATGTAAGCATCTCCTGCGTAGGGCTGCTATATCCTCCGTCCACCCGTACACTGGGTCCGTTTTTAGTGGCAAGACATTCTCACATGTGAGAATGTCTTGCATTCTATGCTTTTCGTTTGTCCGATTGCACTGTCAAGCAAGTTTCCCTTCCGACAATACAAGTCTACAACATCATGTCGGACACCAGTAATCAAATTAACTGCCCTTAATTGCCCACGTACTATAAACTGTCATCTTTTCAAACATTATCTAGATTCAAATGATTTGACATTGCAACTGCCGCACGCGGAAATCCAAGACTAGCAATCAGAGAGGCTCACTATTCCTTAAATTAATTACTTTAATCTGAGTTTTTGTTACAATTATTAAATAAATAAACTCACTCCAAGTTTTTTTATAACATTATCTCAAAATGATTTTTTTAAAAAAATAATAATCTTAGTTTACCTGAAAACGTTAAGAACGATCTTGACCAAAATGCATACTTAGAGTAAAATTGATGTTTCCAAAATTATTGCGTCCTTCATTTTAGAAACAGCCCATGTCTCGAAAACCCCTATTTTCGATTTTTTTTTAAAACTTAAAAAACTATTTAATGCTTACATGGCAAAAAATATCTTTTACTTAGTTTTCAGCTAAAAAGTTAAGCAACAGTAAGTATTTATACTTAAAGTTGCAAAATTTTGTACCTTCTGTGTTTTCTGCAGAAAAAAGCGCCACAATGACATTATCCTTCTTTTTAGCTAATATTTGCTCCTTATTATTTTTCAACCATATTATTGGAGCCCACACAATTAGAAACTCCCACTTCATTTGCACCCCACACACTTCCATCGGCATATTCAGTTTATAACTGCTGATGCAAATTCAAAAGCAAATCCCTTGATTCGTACATATATATTATATTATGTATATATGTATGGAAAAATATAAGTTTTTATCACGAACCCTTCTTCCAATCATGGACAACAAAAATAAAAAAAAACACCTACTATGCTTGTCCTCATACTCAACAATCTTGTAAAGTGTAAGAGTTTATAAAATACATAGTACAGTAAGGGCTTATAACTCTCTAACCAGACAATTGCCTATTAATGAGAGCTTCCACTTTCAAAAATTTGGATTGTTATTTGAAGTTGAAGTTAATTTTATTCAACACTATTCTTTTATTTTACAAATCGTTTCTTTTATCTAGCGTCGCTTCTAAGATTCTTACCTACCTAACAGGCAAACAAACTTTTGATCAAGGAGACCCAGTCGTGCACTTTATTATATTTTACCCACATGACAAAAACGATTAGATCTTATTTAAAACTAACATTTTTCTTATTCTAGCTTACTGGCTCTAAGCGAGCGCTCTAAACTTATCAATATCCTTAAAATTATTGCCTTTCGGCCTTAAATCTATCTATATCTATGATTTGTTTTGTTTTTTAATTTTCAGGAAACTTTAGAAAACTTGAATTCATTATTATTGTTTTGTTTAAAACTACTTAAAACTACCTAAGCTACTTAAAATAAAATACCTATAATCAGAGTGGTGAGCAATCAAATCAATTGGTCACCATCCTGATCGCGCCCATGGGCGCCTGACAGCCGCCACAAGGGTTCATCAGTGGCATCGAGACTCGAGCGAGGCTATAAGCCTTAAATCTATCTATGTTTAAATTTGTTTGTTTTTTAATTTCCAAGAAACTTTATAAAACATGAATTCTTTATTTAAAGCTACTTAAAACTACTTAAGCTACTTAACCTAAATTACCTATAATCAGGGTGGTGAGCAATCTCATCGATTGGTCACCATTCTGATCGCGTCCATGGGCCCGCGCCACGGTGGCTGTGGTACAATACCGGCACACCATCTTTTGTCTGGACTAACCCTTTCATATCTACATGAAGAAATACCTCAGGCGGAATGAAGCCAGACCGAGGCGTACTCTCGTGGTACATTAAATTGGGGTAGTAAGCCCCTGAGATCAGGTTATTATCGCTGGCCATCGCCCTTGCGACGTGCCTCCGAGCTCCGAATCACCTTAATAAGGAAATTGTCAATCCTATTCAGTCGAGCCCCATTGTATAGGGTCCTGTTAGGATAGTATTTTATGTACTGAGATTCAGGAGTTCTAAACAACCCTAGACAGGCCCTGAGACATTGTCTCTCAAACACCCGAATCTTTTCCATATAGGACGGCGCTAAATTGAACCACATGGGACAGCCATAAGCGATGATAGGCCTTATAAGGGCCACGTAGCAAATGACATTCACCCTGGAATCAAGTTGACTGCTGCGCAACAGTCTCCTTGTCAGAGCGTAAGCCCTTTTAGCCCCAGCAAGATACTGGTCGAGCCAGATGCCAAGATACCTCACCACGTTTTTCACCGCCAATGGTCGCCCCTGCTGTCCAATAATTGTTAATTTTCTCCAGTTTTTTCTGGTATCCCCAGAGGCCCCAGCCAATGTAGTTCTGAACAGGATTGTTTCCGATTTTTGGAAATTGATTTTCAACTTCCAATCATCCCAGTACCTCTTAATTTGCTCGAAGTCACGCTGCAGAAGGATGTTCATGACCTCGATTTTTGGTCCTGAATTGTACGCCACTAAATCGTCCGCGTACGCTATAGTATGTCTGAGGGAACCCACCAGATCACTTGTGTAAATATTAAATATTAAAGAATTCACTGCTCTGTGAAGCCGTTTTTAATTTCAAAAACCCTGCTCGAAGTCACGTTGCCAGCTTTGACAACGAACTTCTTTCCCATAAGTATGTCATAAATTATATATAGCAAAGGTTTTTGAATGCCCAATCTGGTCAGCTTATAGAAGAGCCCCTCCAACCATACGGTATCGAAGGCCTTCTCAAAGTCGACCACGCAGGCACCCGTGCATTAGAGCCGATGCTATGCTCCACTGAGCCAAATGGCTTATTGGATTACAATATCCAAAAACACTACTTGTCAGTTTTACTTTTGCTTACACTGCCTCGCTAACTAAGTCGTCTGATCACTATGGATGCTGAAGAGCGACTGATGAGTAGGAAATCCAACTGTTGTTGTAAACCATGGAAAGCAATGATCTATTTGGATCATGTGGGTATAATAAAAACATATTTTTATGATGTCTGTGCCAACTCTTTTATACGCCAAAATAGGATCTTAAATTATTAGATATTTATTATTATAACAGAATTTTTTTCCGATTACCAACCAACGTAATTGGTAATATTTGTTAACTTATACAGATCTCATCCTTTCGTCGATTTTTCGTTGAAATATTTAATTTGAATTCTTAACTGATTACCTGATCCATCAGTGCGAAACCTGGGTGCTATCACTTTTATAAGAATACTCAAAATAATATTTACTTTTTCAATTGTACTAAAATACTTATCAAATATTTCTTTTCTCCAATAGATATCAATCACGTTAACCTGGATCCCGATCCAGAATTTATTGGTACTATAAGCAATGTTACATATCCTGCTGGAAGAGAAGCAATACTTGCGTGCACAGTCAGAAATCTCGGAAACAATAAGGTTGAGTACTACGCATTGCTTGATTCGTTTAAAAAAAAATTATGTTTGATTTAAAGGTAGGATGGCTACGTGCATCTGACCAAACTGTTTTGGCTTTGCAAGGCAGGGTTGTAACACATAATGCAAGAATAAGTGTAACGCATGAAAATTTTCACACGTGGAAAATCAGAATAAATAAACTGAGAGAGAGCGATAAAGGATGTTACATGTGCCAAATTAATACGAGCCCCATGAAAAAACAAATTGGATGCATAGATGTACAAGGTTTGTTAAAGAATTTTAACAATTTATAACATTTTATATCTTTTATAAATCAGTTTCTCTAGGGGAAAGCAAAGTATCTACATAGACACCTTTCAAAAAATAAGAAACTTTTATCTTAATTTTTTTAAATTCACTAACTCAACTTAAATCCAAAAATTGTCTGAGAGAAAATACTGGTGTGTAATGGGTTATCTTCAAACAATCCAGTGTAAGGAAGGTTTTAAAAAGGTCAATATGAAAACAAACTAATTGGGTCTACCTCGATATCCAGAAAAATATAATAAAGAAAACAATAATCGACAAAAAAAAAAATTCGAAAAAAAAATTAGCATAAAAAAATCTCGAAACCAAAAAATTAAGAATTAAGGCTGGGTTGCTGGTTGGCTGAGGGTAGACGTTTCTCCGCATCGATGTGGTTTGCAGGGCTTAAGAGATAATCGATCGGAGTAAACGGTTTTAAATAGCCAGTGAATAGACGCAGGTAACTCAAAATATTATATTTCGACTTATAAGCATGTTGTTTTCCCAACACTGACCAATAAAGGAGAATGGAAAGTTTTCAATATAAATAGTTGCAGAAACTGAACTCCTTGTCATCGAGAACTGATTGGACGATCACGTATGTTGTTATCATGCAATGCCTTCATGTTCAAGGCTATAATAACGTTCAAGCTAATATTCTCGTTTCCCTTGTATGTTTCTGTTCGCTTTCGCTTTGATTTGTAAAGATGCTGCTAATATGCAGCTATGCAAAATGGATAAGTAGTATAAATAGTTCTAAAAATATAAATTGGAGTAAGTAAAGTCTAAGTGATCGAAGAACAAGGATCAAATAAGGTATTTTTAAAATATTTGAAAATTTAATTTTTCAGTCAAATCTAAAAATAGATTTACGTAACCCGTGCTCGCCTTGCTTCGCCAGAGTTCCACTTCTCAAATTTAAAACAAAATAACTAGCGTTATAAAAACCCACTCAGCGAAATTTGCTAACAGAAAAAGAACCATTAATATCAAAGGAACAAAATGACTTAGTTTTATTATAATAGGGATTTATTAATTATGTAGGTAGGTATGTAGTATTTTTATATGACAATTTCAAAAGAGACCAAAACAATACCAAACACAAGCAGGTTTTGTGGCATGGACTGAACATTAATCACTATAGCTATAGCCTGTGTTGTAGTGGATATTGTTTTAGAGTCTTAACTTTTTTCGGATCAAAATCGTATTTGTCGTACTTTCTAACTGGAAGAGTACAAACATTTCTGAAGGAGGAATTGGGAGTCACAGGTGGCAATAAGTTTGATTTTGTTGCTTTTGAAGCCATGGTGCACCCTTTTAGTGGTTCGATGACATCGAGGATGCTTTCGCGGTGTTGGGTGGCAATCATCGTGACAAATCTGAGTCAGTGCCCGAAGCTAAAGCATCCGCTCAACTCTTGTTTTATTTGTCACGAGGTGGGACACTTCCATCAAAACTGCCCGAAGAAGAATCGTGTGACTGCTGCTTTACAGGAATATACCGATGACCAAGATGAAGGTAAGGCATTAGCCTGGTCTGGCGTTGAAGAAGTAGCTGAGAAGATAAAGTCCTTCCAAACAGTAAATGTTGTCTTCATTAATTAAATGGAATAATTGGCCTGAGTCTATGTCGTTATTTTTTCTCTTTTTGATACCGGTAGCCCAATTTGTTTTATAAGAAGATCCATTGTACCATTCGTATTTGAGAAAAAGAGACAGTCACTATACCGAGGGATGGGGAATAAGTTTTTATGTATTAATGGCACCACAACATTTAAAATTAGAGTTCGGGGGAAAATAACAGTTCATGAATTCATTGTACTTTCAGATGACGAGTCGGTGGTACCCCTCCTTATCGGGCGGGATGCCTTACACAAATTTAACCTTTATTTATACCGCTTGAAAAAAGTTTATAATGGTGGCCTTTTGTTGAAATTAAGAAAACATGAAATACAAAATAAAATATTTAATTTGTCGAAAGAAACGATCAGTTCCCTTATATCCTTTAATTTGTTAAAAAATCCAAACCAAGTAGATGTTATAATAAAACCGACTCAGCTAATAAACACCATAACGATAAAAAAGCCGCAGATGAAATTAGAATCGAAGATTGTTAAGCTCCAACGGAGGATGTTAGTGCAAATTTTTGATGTATCAGAATAATAACCAGTAAAACTTAAAGACGATAAAGGCATGAGGACTTTTGTAGATCTAGGCTTATTAGTAAGTGCAGGGGTAAATTATGAAATGAATATAAACGAATGTCTGGATACTGTTTATTCAAGTGCTATCAAAGCTGCTTTCGGGGAACACTATTCGAAGTTCAAAGTAGTTCACTTAATCGCGTGATGAGAACGTACAGGCAATCAGAGACCAATTAGAGGAGAGTGAGTTGGTCTGGACATGTTTTGGAGGATGGTTTAGTTTTCCGTGTGTGGCAGCAGAATAGACGCTCACTTTATGTTCCTAAGGAACTCGAAGAAAACGTTGTGCGATCGATACATGAAAAACTTGGTCACTTAGGTATTGACAAATTCTGAAACAATACTGGATTCCTAATGTGAAAGAAAAGTTGAACTGAGTTATTATAAATTGTCTGAAGTGCATACACTATTCAACACCTCATAGAAACACCGAACGGTGTTTGCACAATGTAACAAAGCGGGCAGAGCCTTTCGATACATATCGACCATTTCGGTCCTCTGCCATCAATAAATTCGCGAAGTAAATACGTTCTTGTAGTTTGTAACGAACCCCGGACATCCACCAATATGTAGAAGGGATGATTTTTCTGAGCGTTAACTCAATTGGAATCGACAAGGTCTACTCCGGCATTATCACCCGTGCCGGCGAAGACCTAGACCGTTGAACGATCCTCCCTCTACCACTACCTCCGTCCTTATGACCCAAACTAACAGGACCTTAAGGTCAGTCCGGGCAGACTAGAAGGAGGGGTGTGCAGGCCACTTGCGGTGCAGGCATAATCTTCCACCCGGTAGCTAAACGAAGGGTATGTGATCTTGCCACAAGTCCTGGACGTGGGTTACATTATTTATATGCCTGAAAACTTACGAAAAAAAAAACTAGAAAAAACGCAAACGTAATCAAAAAAAAAAACCGAAAGATTGCGAGACCCGAATTCTGTCTAATTTGCCTTCAGTTAAGTGCCTCCATAGCGAATATGATTTATAGGGCATATTATTATTGCGCAAGAATTCTACACTACCAGCTCCCAAACAACTAATACAGGCTCCGCTATCCAAAAGACCTAGCCAATCTTAACCGAAAATATTTACGTTGGCATAAGGGTGCGATCCGCTAGGGAAGATTGTAATGTAGTTGCAGCAATTGCTTGGTACAACTTCTTTTTCCATCGAAACGCTTCCTTAGCTTTTGTATATTTACCGGCACTAGTGGACTGCGGAAAATGCTGACTCTTGCTCTGTAATAATCATTTAGTCGCTGATGTAGGGACTTCCGTGGAGGACTAGAGACGTGTGTACTATCTTCAAAATTGACTGGGGTAGATGACTCTAGATGACGTTTGAGTATCGTAACGGGTTGTGATTTGGTTGTTTTTTGTATTAATTCGCCGGATCGTGTCTCCTGGAGCAATTCTCCCCGGTTGGAGTATTGCTTTCCTGAGCGTTTCCTATTCAAACTGGACAATGCGGGGTTGTTGTGTTATCACGACCACATTTAAAGCAAAAGAGCGTCCGCTGATGGGTAGGACAATCAAAAAAGGTGTCTCTCTGTTCCTTATGGCGCTGGACGTTCTTTGTCGAAAATTAACGCCCTGGACTTGAGACTGCGAAGAGCAATGCGCTACTTCAACTGGATCCGAAATCTCGTTGACATTCCGACATGGAGGAGGTGCTTGCTGGTAACGTTGCCTTTGAATGTCATCTTCATTGACAAACTTTTCAATGGTGCGACAGACTCGGACCATTTCGGGAATATCATGAGTATTGAATGTGATGTTCAGCCATTTTTGGTTTTACATTTGCTTAATAATCTCCATGATTCCACGATTCGTTTTCGGGACACGTAATCTCGAATTCAATAAATCCCCAAATAATTGGTCAAAGGATACATGCGGCCCTTGACGTCGATCTTATATCTTTCGCGAAAGCTTAGCCTCTGATTCTAGGCTTCGGTATTGCTCTATGAGAGCAAGACCCAGATTAGACCAGTTGACTGATGGATTACTTCTTAGATACACCCAGAACCACGTTTCGACTTGCCCAGAAATGAAATAATGAAAGTTGCTAACAACATCAACCCACGTGACTTGATACGATTCCTTCAGCCTTTCTAAACGAAACAGCAAATCATCGACTGTCATTTTGATGTTGTCAAACTGTGGTAGTTATGGAATCAATCGAATGAATTCGAGGGCGAAGCCGCAGGTATCGTTTCGGGACGTTGAATATGATCGCTGACGTGCATATTGCAAAATTGTCTCAGGAAATTGTCTACATTGCTACCCTGAGCCATCTGTATGGAATGAATTACGGGGTTGACCATAGGAGTGATTTTTGGCTGCGAGGGATGGCACGGAAGGATGGTTGGTAGTAACTTACCCTAAAGCTGCCCTAGTTAATGCCGTCACGTCCTGTTGCATAGCTACACGGTTCCTTTCTAGCTCTTCTCGTATACAGCGAATTTCGTCCGTACGACTAATGCCTTGAATGTCTTGAAAATATTGTCCGAACTGCGCGGATTCGTTTACCTCGTCAGACCTTACAGGAGTAGGCGGGCTGGTATTATTCGCCGTTTGATACTGCGGGAGGAGCACTAGCCGCTTGACGGTTAACATAACTATCTTGAGGGTTTTCCATTCCCTGGCCTGTGAAAATGTGAACTTCAATTGAACTGCTTATGTAACTGACTATACTAAATATATGCTATCTCTAAAATTAAATTCAAAAAACTATAGCTAACGCTCGCAAATAACCAAAAGATTGACTGGGGAAAATTATTTATTATTATTGTTATATAAAGGGTACTTCTTGGTCGAGGAATCCAGGATATTCTTCTTCTACGATGTCCCGCACCTGCTTTAAAGTACGCGCAGCTGCTTGCTTAAGAACAACATCATGTTTGAGAACGGGAAAATTGCCTCTTGGAAAGATGTTTCAGAGCTTTTCAATATTGAGTGAACTCAAACTGGCTCCGAAGTTGACCAATGCTCACATCAATCCCAACACCTTTGAACGAATGAAAGTCAGGCTGGCTCAGATCCTAAGCAATACGGTTTCTTCGGGGCTCTTAACGCTTTCAAAGTCTGGCAATGGGACAAAAACTGTTTGTCAAATTTGTTGGGGTATTCAATACCTCAAGGCCGTCAAAACTGGAAGCCATCGCAGATCATGAGTTAGTGAAAGACCCTGAATGGCTGCAATGGGAAGTAGTGCCTGGAACAAGTAGCATTTTGTAGGCAAAGCTCACTAATGACATAAATGTAATTGAATTCCTTCAAGAAAACAGTTTCACTTATGTTCGCGGAAGCAATATGACAATTGCAACCACGTTGTACTGTATTTATGTAGTGAAAAGGTAGATTTGTCTAACATCTCGGCATCGATTAATCCGCAGAGAGCAGAGAACAACCAATAAGAGGTGTTATTTTGGTATTCAAAGAAATATGTCATTTTTTGAGATAAATGATCGGATGTTCATTTTATAATACTGAGGTAGGTATGCCGTTAATAATGAAAAACAACACCAGCCAAATGACCACCACGAGCACGCATACAGGACCATATCCTTTTCATGAAATTTTCCATAACCAAATCGCAAAGTGGCTGCCCTGTGTCCTCGATAGCCTTACGAATTTTATCTGTGAGGTCTTGGATCGACGCTGGGCTGTTGGCGTAGACCTTATCTTCCGCGTGGCCGCAAAGGAAGAAGTCGCAAGTTGTTAAATCACAAGATCTCAGTGGCCAATTGTGATCACCTCTTCGAGAGATAACACGGTCCGGAAACAATTCCAAAGAACGACGAGGAATGGACAAACCTGGGTTTTCTTCAACACTTTGGGCTACAGCAGCAATATTCTCAGTTGTTCTTGAGCGACGTGCATGGGTTTTATTCTTCACATCACTAACTTGTCCCAACATCTCGAATTTTTCCCCCAATTTCTGTTTTGCGAACTGTGACTGCAAGATTTTTACCATTTTGGTAGTGAATTTTAATAATTTCAGTGCGTTGTTGAAGCGTGTATCGTTCCATTTTTAGTAATGGCGTAGTTTCTACTTGTCAAATGTCAAAGAAAAAAAGCTTCGAAAGTAACAGCTACCGAAATAGCGGGTCATTCAAAATAACACCTCTCATTTGAAAACCCTATATATTGTATGGGTGATATGTATACCAAAGGACATAATCGAACATCTCATATTCCGCTATGAATTCTGTATATAATTCTGCTATTATATACTCTACCAATGTTCAATAAGATGAAGCTTGAACTAAGTTTATGTTGCTATTCCATCTGTATCATATTTTAAGCTAGGTAGAGAGCCATGAAGCAACTGACGTAAGTGGGGACTCAGTTCAACCCACTCACCGGACTTAACATAACAACTATCTCAACTTTATCCTTATGAATGAACCCTAGCTACAAAACCATGCAACGGACGTAAACGAAGACCAAATTTCGTCCATTTACCGGACAACAGTTCCATATACTAAAGTTAACAGAAAAGCAAACTCGTAGACTTCTGAACGCCAGCAACGATCGTAGATGAGGACCAATGTCAACTCAACTACCGGACATGCGACCAAAAGAAAAACGAAGAAAAAAATTTCAAAGAAAAATATTGGTTTATAGTTAATCGAATTATGATTTCCAATACTGCAACGCTGACGATGAGGAACACGAACACTGACCGGACATATTAGAAAGCAAAAATATCGAATCTGTATGCGAAAAGCAAACTTACTAACTTACTAACCGAAGAGTTATAAAAGCTCTAAGCACCAGATGAAACCACTTTATACCATCGGCTCTTACTATAAATCACGAATTTTATTAATATTTTTGAATAACAACAACTAACTAACGACCGAATCGTTTCCTACAAGTTAATACGTAAATACTCCCGGAACAAGGGAGGCAATTAACGCTCTTGCGCGATATTCAACTATTAAAGTAGCCCGCGTAGAATTATAAGTGACCGAGGTACAAGTTTTACTTCTCATGAGTTTGTTAATTTTACGAAAGAGCGTAATATTGAGCACGTCAAAGTTGCTGTGGCATCTCCACAATCGAATGGCCAAGTTAGCCAAGTTGAAAGTTGAAATAGAATCTGTCGCCCGAAGTTCTCGCCGAATTGATGAAAACGAGCCCGTAAGGCAATCAATTGTGACGGCGCCCATTTGGCCGATATCATCTTCTCGACTTGACCATAAAATTCTAAAGGTTCAAATAAACATAATCAAAAAACAGAAGTATTTCATTTAGAAATTAGAGCCAAACAACATCGGATGACTTCTTTTGGCCCAGCCGTAGTGTGTATATTTTGAGCATAATCGAGGTCGAGAGTGGCCGAACTCTAATAACCAAATTGTAAGAGTGACTTGGCATCACTAAAAAATAATGCAGAAGGAAGAAGTGGAAGTCTCACTGGCTCTCTCCATTTTGTTTTTGGAAAAAATAAAGACGCGGAAAAAAACAGGCAAATAAAATCTTTAATTTTCTGAGCAATCCCAGGATACCTATATCATATAGTATTAACTTTCATACCAATAATATTTATACCCTCTTTGGGGGTTTGCATCATTATAATTATTATGTGAAAGGGGTTATTGTACTGCGACCTCTTGGTCTATTGTACCCCCTGCTTACGCCTCAGAGAGGCGTATTCCCTCATAAGAGTTCCCTCACAGTATGATTCTTTTCGGAAACATTTTAGAGGTTCTTGTACTCTTCTTTCTCCTTGGCGGAAGAAATCTGTTCTATAGCACTTTCTCCAGTCCAGTTTACTTTAAGAATCTAGGGATGAGAGCTGGCTCCAGTGACAGTATTTCCTCTTCAGATAGTTGATACTTGCCCAAGTATTTCAATCTTTTGTGGGTCAGTGTCCCACATGATCCCAGCAAGTATAATGGGATTTCACTGAATCCGTTAGGAAGCCCGTTAGGATATGGAGGTTATTTTTGCTCATGCCGATGCAAGCTTGGAATCTTTTCTGGTTGTATTCCCCAAGTAGTTTCTTAGCCTGCCTCATGCCCTGAGTGCTATGCCAGGTTCTTGCCCTGTTTTCTTTCTCTAGTTTCCTAAATTCTTCTTTGAGGGTGTGATCCCCTATTCCGCAGAATGGTTCAGGACCTATGAAAGTTTCTGATGCTCCCTTTCTTGCAAGGGAGTCGGCCATTTCATTCCCCTCTATTCCTACGTAGCCAGGCACTCAGCAGAGGGTTATTTTGTTTCTCCTACCAAGTTCATTAAGTTTCTGTAGGCATTCCCATACAAGTTTGGATTTAATGATGTAGGAATCAAGTGCCATAATAGCAGCCTGGCTGTCTGACATTATAGCTATATCACAGTTGGCTTTGTTTCTGTCGAGGTGTCTGCTGTCTATGGCGAAGATTTCAGCCTTGAAGATTCTGGTGTTTTTACCCATTGGTTCGAAATATTTGGTTCCAGGCCCAAAAACTCCCGCCCCAGTTTCCTCATCAGTTTTCGACCCATCTGTGTACCACTTTGTTGTATGATTTCTCAGTCTGTGAATTGTGGATTCATTGCTCCAGTTCTTCTTTACTGGTTTAATTTTATATTAAAACATTCGAAATTTGCGCCCAAGTTTTTAACGTTTTTACATTAATAATTAACTAAAATAGATCCACCCGATGCAATGCTTTCCTTAGCAATTCAAAAATTTCACAAAAACGTAAACAAACTGCACTAGTTGTCAAACTCAATCATAGGTACTTCGATAGGCAAAGCAACTCTGAGAAAAAATAAACAGCTTCGCAAAAGTGCTCTGAAATACGATAAAGATTGCTTTTCCCCTACCAATAGAACATTAAAGATGATCAAAAGCAGTAAAAGTGCTCAGCGAGTTCTCAATCGAATAACATATCATATAAATATTGTAATTCTATCGCAATGTTAAACTGCACATCCCTATTATAAACTGTTAAGAACTCATATATCTTAAGAAAAGAATATGAAAAGGTGCATACACAAAATGTAAGAAAAATCACACGCCAACACCACACAGTAGAAATAGGTCTCAGAGATTAGAGGTTGATGAAACCAGGAGCGATATAAGGTTTGTATGTATTTGAGTTCCTCAGGGTTCTGTTTTGGGAACATTACTGTTCTTATTTTATATTAATTCCTTGTTTGACTTGCGAGTACCGTTTAAGGGATTACTGACAGCATTTGCGGATGATGTGGGCTTTTCTCATGGTTTGAATCGTAACTCAGATACCAATTTTGATTTTCGTCTCTTAAGAATGTGGTTTGCGGAGCATAAATTGACTATAAGCTCAAAAACCAAAATTATGTTTTTAAGTTTAGTAGCGCAAAACTATTTTGACGCTGATGTCTGCTTTCATGCAGCTCATTGCCAAAGCTTTCAACTTTCTTATTGCACTTTCAATCCAGGTCCGTTTTCTTGTAAAATACAGCCTCTTCTGTCAATTCAAAAACATACTTTAAAGAAAATGTGCCGAAAACCACGCTTGCATCCTAGTTTTCCATTGTTCAGAGATTTAAAGGTACTTCCAATCCGTCATTTATACTGATATAAAATGCTTAAATTTTTCTCTATGAGATCAGGAAATCTTAATTGCAGGCTCATCAATAATTATAGCTTACGTGTTAATACATCGATCCAAGAATCTGTACCCGCTTTTTGTACAACAGCGTTTCGTAATTCTTATTCTGTTGGTTCGTACCGTTTATTAAACCAACTTCCATTTTTTGTAAGAGCACTTACACATGATCATGCATTTGTTAAGCAAGTAAAATATTGTCTCTTTTGCCTTGATCTTAAAAACATAGTGTCAGCACCCCGCACACATAGTTATACGAATTTAACTTTGTACCAACATTTATTGACCCATTTTTTGTTAGCCTTCTATCAGCACATACCCAGCATTGTTATCCATCAGTCGCTCTTCAGCATCCGTGATGATCAGACGACTTTGATAGTGAGAGAGTGCAAGCGATAGTAGTTATAAATAGTGTGTTCGGACAGTAAAACCCAAATTAGCCATCTGGCTCATTGGAGCTAGATTAAGATAAATGTTAGTTTTAAATTAGATTTAAGTTAAAGAAGAAATTCATAAAAATTAATTTAAAATGTAAAAAAAAAAAAACATAGTGTCGGCTCTGACGAAAGAGGAGCCTGGTTCGAGTCCCAGTGGGGGAAAAGTTTTTTTAATTATAAAAAAAGTGTCGAGAAGCAAACACGCGATGGACACTGGCCAGCCAAAGGTCCCGCAAGGAGATGCCCCGTTGCCGAAGCGAATGACAAGGCTAGTCAAGCAGCAATTGGGAGCACAGGCAACAACAACAACTACTATAGTGGAAGCAGTTCCATCAACAAGTAGAGCAGCATTGGCTGCACTACCAACAACAATGGCAGCAACAACAGCAGCACCAATAATAATACCAGCAGCGGTACAGTCCCTGGATTCAACAAAAGTTGATAAGAGGTGACGTAAAGCGAAGCCCACACCAAATGTGTCGGCCAAGAGGAAGACAAAACAAGCGGCGATGACGTCAAAATCAAATACGTCAGAGGCCGAGTCAGACGAGGATGATGTCGTCTCGTACGAGTCTGAAGGGGGCGAAGGTCGGTACGTGGGTGAAGGTAACTCATTCCAAAAGTTACTGGACGCCGTAGACGACTCGGAACAGCAACTACAACAAAACGAAGAAGAGGACGAGGAAGCTCAGCTCGATCGGCTGATCAAGGAGCTCCTCGCGAAGAGGGAGAAGTTGCGCCAGCAGAAAATGCTTCAGCAACAACAAATGCTGAAGCAAATTCAGGCTGAACAGCAACAGCACAAACAACAACAAAAACAGCTGAAGCAGCAGCAACAACAAGAAATGCTGAAGCAACAACAACAACAGAAACAACAACAGCAACCGCAGCAGCAGCAGCAACAGCAGCAACAACATCAACAGCAGCAGCAACAACAACAGACAAAAAAAGAAAAGGTGCCACCAATTAATGTAAGTAATTTAGAGATTAGTGATAGCATAAGATTATGTAGGTTAATTACTAAGAACTTTTATGTAAAACGGCTTAACGCCACAAAACACATAATTATGTGCACAAACATGGAGGAGCACAAAAAGGTGCGCACCGCTCTGGAGAAAGCGGAAACAGAATACTTTACGTACACTCCAAAAGGAGAAAAGCGACAAACGGTGTTGCTTAAGGGTATAGACCCCAATACTAAGATAGAGGAGCTCGAAAAGGAGCTTAAAAGTTATGAGAGCGACGACCTTAAGTTCGTGGGGGTCAAGCCGTTTTCCTCGCCTGCGGACAGGGGTGGTAGCCGCAAACTGCCATTCTTTTTGGTGCAACTAGCACCCGACAGCAAAATCGATACTATAAAAAGGATCAGATTCCTTTACTACCATGCAGTACGTTGGGAAAAATTAAAGAGGTCAGATCGTGTACTTCAATGTATGCGCTGCCAAAGGTTTGGGCACGCCGCAGCTAACTGTCATATGCAGTTCAGGTGCGTCAAGTGCAACAAGGACCACAAACATGGGGAATGTGCCTTAGGTACGGATAGAGTAGAGGATCGGGGCCAGCTCTCGTGTGTACTCTGCAAGACCTCAGGACATCCTGCTAATTTCAGGGGATGTCCCAAGTATCAGCAGGTAAAACAGAATGTGCAGGCTCGAAAACAGAGGTCCGAAGAAGAGAAAGGTCGAAAGAGTCGCTCGTTCTCTAATTTTGTTGTACCCAATGTGTCCTTTGCCCAAATGGTATCTGGACCGGATAGCACAATCACAAAAAGCGCGCCGAAGGTTCCTACACCGGAAGCGGATCTGGATTTGAAATCGATCCTTCTGTCACTGCACGGAAAGATCGACAATTTCCAGAAACAATTAAATGAGCATGCGGCTCGAATAGACATGATCTATTCGACGCTGTTTGCCGAGTCTGCCGCGCCATTAATATGATGGGTACGCTGGACGAGGTAAACTTAAAGATCCTTGCGGTGAATGTTAATTCACTAATCCGGATCGAGAGAAGGATCAATCTTTCCAATTTGTTGAAAGCCGAAAAGCCAGATGTGCTTCTGGTTAGCGAAACTAAGCTATCCCCGAAGCACAAATTGGGCTATAGAAATTATTGTGTAGTTAGAAGAGACCGGCCCAACTCCACACAGGGAGGTGGTGTCGCTATCTTAGTACGTAAAGGCTTGCGCTATAAGGTTATATATAGCGGGGAAGTGCGCCGGTTCCAGGTGTTGGAAGCATGCATCGTATGCATTCCCCTCAATACCCAGAGGCGGGTGTATGTGGTGTCGCTTTACGCACCGGAATCTCCTCGACGCATTGAATTTTTAAATGAGATCGAAACGCTTTTTCGTTGCCTAGAGCTTCAATCGGAAGATAATTATTACTTTTTGGGCGGAGACCTCAATGCTAAACATGCAGCATGGGGAAATGATATTCCGAACCCTAGAGGCAACCAGTTTCACGAATGGTGGCGTCATAATATGATTGAGTACAAACTCGAATTGTACGCGACGGATATCCCGTCTTTCCCCAGAGATGGTTCTTTCTTGGACTTGGCGCTAGTTGACGAAAGACTGGAACTAACAAACATTGATCTAAGCACGCGGAACTGTTTACGAACGGCTGAGTACGATAGTGATCACTACGGACTTGCCGCCGTAATACGGATCCCGAACGAGCAGACGCAGCTGGAACAGTACGACCAAGTGCGTTCTTTCGAGTACCGAAAAGCGCAGTGGTCGCGCTTCTCCAGAGTGTTAAAACGCGACATACGCTCATGCGAGATCGACCCACCGACAAACAGGAACCTAACAAACGATGAGATCGACAATCATTTACGGCAAATGAATGTCGTCATCAAACAGACAATGGAGCGGACTATCCCTCGTGTAGGACGTTCCACGGACGAAGAACAAACTGAAAAGTATCGAAATCCGACAATCGATGCTCTGTACAGATATAAAAGTAGACTGCTCTCGAGGCTTAAACGGCTACACAGACAGTTTACTGACAGGAACGACCCCGAAATTAGGACACTGAAGTCGATGATCAAAAACTTGAAACAGTTGATCACCGAGAATTACAGAAAATCTGTAAGTTTGTATTGGGGCAATAAAATTCGGGCTATAAAAGCCAGTAGTCCGAAAATGTTCCCGCAAATAAATAAACTGTTCAGGCGGAAGGATCATAACGAAATTTCATGTGTTCGAATACCTCGGACGAACGAGAACAGACAGACACTACTGACTGCTGGCATAAGTCCGGAAAGTGCCGACTCGAACGACGGTTTTTTCGTGGTCGAAGACCCGCAGGAGAGAGTGAATTTGATGGGAGCTTTCTTTGAGACTGTGTATACGGTGAACAACCCTGTTCGCCGTAACCGCAACCTCGAGGAGAGGGCCTTTCTTAACAACTTTTACCTGCGTCCCGAAATTCAAGATTGGCGATCCGAGAACAACGGTTTCACCGGGTTCAATGACGACAACCGTGCAAACGGCACAGTCGCCGATGAAAATACTCATCTGTTCGTGAGTAGAGATGAACTTCGGTGCATCTTTGAATCACTTAAAAACAAAAAGTCGGCGGGATTGGACGGTATCCCAAACGTCGTATTAAGACACCTGCCGCAAGAGGCGATAGATATCTTCGCCACACTATTTAACAATGCGCTGAATAATGCATATTATCCGGAGCAGTGGAAAATAGCGGTGGTACACCCTATCCCGAAAAAGGATAAAGATAGGACGAACCCTGCTAATCTCCGGTCAATTAGTTTGCTTCCGAATATTAGCAAGGTATTCGAGAAAGTCGTAAAATGGGTTGAGGAAAATAAGATTATTCTGGACAACCAGTTTGGCTTCAGAGCGGGGCATGACACTATTCATGCCGCGTCGAAATTGGTTTCCGAAATTCAGTGGAATAAGAGTAAGAAACAATGCACGGGTGCCTGCCTGGTCGACTTTGAGAAGGCCTTCGATACCGTATGGTTGGAGGGGCTCTTCTATAAGCTGACCAGATTGGGCATTCAAAAACCTTTGCTGTATATGATTTATGACATGCTTATGGGAAAGAAGTTCGTGGTCAAAGCTGGCAACGTGACTTCGAGCAGGGTTTTTGAAATTAAAAACGGCTTACAACAGGGAGCAGTGAATTCTCCGGTCCTGTTTAATATTTACACAAGTGATCTGGTGGGTTCCCTCAGACATGCTATAGCGTACGCGGACGATTTAGTGGCGCACAGGTCAGGACCAAAAATCGAGGTTATTAACATCCTTTGCAACGTGACTTCGAGCAAATTAAGAGGTATTGCGATGATTGGAAGTTGAAAATCAATTTCCAAAAATCGGAAACAATACTGTTCAGAACAACATTGGCTGGGGCCTCTGGGGATACCAGAAAAAACTGGAGAAAATTAACAATTATTGGACAGCAAGGGCGACCACTGGCGGTGAAAAACGTGGTGAGGTATCTTGGCATCTGGCTCGACCAGTATCTGTATTTTGACAAACATATAGATGCTTGTCTTGCTGGGGCTAAAAGGACCTACGCTCTGACAAGGAGACTGTTTCGCAGCAGTCAACTTGATTCCAGGGTGAAGGTTATTTGCTACGTGGCCCTTATAAGGCCTATCATCGCTTATGGCTGTCCCATGTGGTTCAATATAGCGCCGTCCTATATGGAAAAGATTCGGGTGTTTGAGAGACAATGTCTCAGGGCCTGTCTAGGGTTGTTTAGAACTCCTGAATCTCAGTACATAAAATACTATCCCAACAGGACCCTATACAATGGGGCTCGATTGAATAGGATTGACAATTTCCTTATTAAGGTGATTCGGAGGCACGTCGCAAGGGCGATGACCAGCGATAATAACCTGATCTCAGGGGCTTACTACCCCAATTTAATGTACCACGAGAGTACGCTTCGGTCTGGCTTTATCCCGCCTTTGGCATTTCTTCATGTAGACATGAAAGGGTTAGTCCAGACAAAAGATGGTGTGCCGGTATTGTACCACAGCCACCGCGGCGCGAGGGATAAGCGGCTCATCCACGACGGGTACGCCGCCAATGCTCAGGAGCTCCTCCGTTTTAGTACCGCAATAGCGGAACGGGACAGGGTCGATACGGTCAAGCAGTTCACCGAATTTTGGTGGCTTGATGAACAGGTGAGGGTGGATACGCTCTCCCGGGCCGGTGCGCTACTTACGTAGCATCCTCCTTAGTTTTAAGCTAGATATTAAGTTTGTAGGTTTAGGTTTATCGTAGAGGGTCTTTGGGAGGTGCCGGGCTAGCCAACATGATAGACGCTTATAGCCTCGCTCGAGTCTCGGTGACACTGATGAACCCTTGTGGGCGGCTATCAGGCGCCCATGGACGCGATCAGGATGGTGACCAATCGATTTGATTGCTCACCACCCTGATTATAGGTAATTTAGGTAAAGTAGCTTAGGTAGTCTTAAGTAGTTTTAAGTAAAACAAAAAAATAAAGAGTTCAAGTTTTCAAAAGTTTCTTGAAAATTAAAAAACAAAACAAATCATAGAAATAGATAAATTTAAGGCCGAAAGGCAATAATTTTAAGGATATTGATAAGTTTAGAGCGCTCGCTTGGAGCCAGTAAGCTAGAATAAGATAAATGTTAGTTTTAAATTAGATTTAATCGTTTTTGTCTAGTGTGTAAGCTTAAAGAAAGAAAAATAAATAATGAATTTTTAAAGTTAAAAAAAAAGTTAAAATTGTTATCCATCAAAATTCAATAACGCCTATTCTGGCTGACAATGCACTCTTGTTCATTCACCTTTTCCACCAATTCCTCATAACCTGCTGACAATGCATTCTTGTTCCAATAAGTGTTTCCATCATGCAATGTCAGCATCATAGCCCAATATACGTTAATTACCGTTTATGTTTAGTATGTAGGCAATCGATGAATAAAGGCACCACACTTGATTCACGACATTCAAGACAAACAGACTTCGTTTAAAGAACTAAGACTTCTCCCAACCAACGGTAAGGGGTCTTAGAAAAATCAACAAGAGAGAAGTAAGAGAAACGACGACGACGATCACCAAATCGACTGGGTGTTCTGGTTTATGTGCTAGAATCACCCACTGTTGTCAAGGTGCATGCCTTGGTCGACAAAACGATCAACAAATCGTTCATTTTTTGTCACCCCGACGTGATTTGGTGATCACAGATCAACATCTTTCCCTTGCTCGACTCTCTATAAGTTCCGAATCACGGGACTAGACGTCATTGAACAAACTCTCGAATCATCAGGTCCTGCATCATGGATCTACAGGCGGCGCTCCAGCAAGAAACTGGATCGGAAACTACTTCCAAGAACGACTCCATAGATTGGAAGAACAATGGGAGATTTTCGACGCTACGGATAGCGAAATAAGAAACACTTTTCCCCAGCATCTCGAATATCCCTACTTCAAAAAGGGATATTTTGATGCCGTTAGAGCGGCATATGAAGAGCACAAGGCTCTATTCAACTTCAAAATCGAGCGCTTCCAAGCGCAGTTCAAGCCCGGCCACCTAACGACTGATCCATACGTATCAGAACCTCTCAACACCAAGGGCACCACCGAATGTGACCATGAGATCAAGGCAGCACAGCTGAGACGGCAGAAGAAATGTGTGGTGGACATGCTGCAACGCACCCTGAGTAATGTGGAGACCACACCAGTGGCATCAAAACATTTTTGGGAACTCAGCCAGACAACCATCGACAGACATTGGCAGCAAATTGAGGCGATCCATGTGAAGACCAGCGATTCCCCTCTACTAGCGAGGACACTTCCAAATACATAGAAATGGAAGACAAGGAAACTCCTTCGTCATCTACCCCTCACAGAAGACAGCTATACCTCCGCATGGCAAATGCTTCAAGACAAGGACAACAATGTCAGAATGCTGTCGACAGCCTTCTTCAATCGCTTGCTTCAACAGCCCGCTAGTACGACGGAGTCGGCCAGCAGTATTAAGGCACTCCATGACACGACAACCGAGTGCTTGCAAGGTCTCAAGAACATTGGAGTTGACACTAGCACGTGGGACCCACTCATCGTCCATTTTTTAACAAAAAAACTTGACCGTGCCACGCACGTACTCTACAAGCAATCATTAAAACAGCCAAAGGCACTGCCTCGCTCAATGAGTTTCTTAGCTTTTTGGAGATCCGATTCCAATCCTTAGAAACACTAGGGACTAAGGGTCGCAGTGCATAAGAGCACTGCCGAAAACCAGAAGCACGGTCTTTTACATCAGTGGCAGCGAACCCAATCAGATCAGTCTGTGCTTGCTGCAACAATGGCAACCACAACCTGTATGCATTCCCACAGTTTTTGCGACTCACCCCAGAATGCTGCCTATAAGCAGTCAAAACATTGAAGATCTGCATAAACTGCCTCAGTCCAGGGCACATGGCACCAGCATGGTCAGCCCGAAGCTGCTCCGGAAGGCACAACAATCTATTACACATGACCAGGCCTTCACCTAACACCATCGAGGGAGGAACCCGACAGCAAAACAGACGAGGCACTGACATCGGGGAGCAAACAACCTCAGCAGCAGTGGCCCCACTCACGTCAGCTACAGCAGTAGCGCCTAAAGGTAAGGGCTATGTCTTTCTCAGCACGGTAATCATCAGCCTGGAGGACCGCAACGGCAACATCGTACAATGCCGCGCACTACTAGACTCCGGGTCACAGCTCAACTTTATCACCGAAAAGCTATCAAAACGGTTGAATATTCCAGAATTTACTGAAACAATGAGGATTCTTTGAATAGGAGATGGAACCAAGCAGGCAAACAAGCGAGTTAATCTTGTGCTGAAATCTAGAATGTCAGACTTCTCCACCAACCGCAGAAGCATTTGTGTTACGACAAATAACAACGTTCGCTCTTATGACAATCCAGCTGACATATTATCTCGTGGAATACCTGCGGACAAAATAGCAACATGTAAATTATGGTTTTACGGACCTCTTTTCCTGCATGGCAAGGAATCCTTCTGGCCTCCACCATACATAAAGGGGACAGAATGCGAAACAGAAAGGAAAAACACAACCCAAGTGTGCTCCGCTGTTAACCAAAAGGCAAATTTCATCTACGACATTGACCACCAAAACGACTTTAGACGGTTGCAGCGAGTCATTGCATATGCCCAACGTTTTTACCACAACTTGAAAGCCGCAACAAAAAGGGAACTCATCAGGAAATCTGGCGCTCTCAAGCCCACCGAACTACACAAGGCGCTCATCACCCTCATCAAAGACATGCAAATGGAAGAGTTCAAGAAGGATATTCAACACCTTCAACGATTTTCTGAAACACCAAGGGACAGCTCAATCTGCAGCTTAACACCCTTCATCGACGAAGAAGGAACCATCAGAGAAGGGAGGGCGTCTTGAAACCTAAACTATACCATACGAAGCCAAACATCCATTACTATTGCCGTACTAACATCCACACACCAAGATGCTGATGACTTCAATCCATAAGGAACATCTACATTGCGGGCCCCAAGCATTATTAGCAACCACGAAGCAGAAATTTTGACCCATCAAGGGAAAAACAATAGCCAGATCAATAGTTCAGCAATGCGTGCGATGTACGAGAGCCAAGCCCAGACTTCTCACTCAAATAATGGGCAATCTTCCAGCTCACCATGATGGGAATGTAGAACCATTTAAATCAAATCCGGGAATCCACTTCGAAAACTTGGGAACAGCACACGTCATCTCGGATCAATGGGACATGGACATCTACTATGTGTTAAACTCATACCGGAAGGAATTAAAATGGCTCAACATGGGTAACAAAAAAATAAAGGGAGATTTGTCAAGACATGATACAAGCCGACTCCTGTTTTATCCATACGCTACACCTTCAACACCTTCTACAAGAACTCAACTTAATGAAGAGCTGCTCAAACAAGTTGGCTCCCGTGTTAAACGCGGAGCGATTAATATTGTCGGGAACTTGGCTAGTTCATTATTTGGAGTATTAGACTCTAACTATGCCCAGCATATATCACACGTCATATCATCGATTCATGAGAACGAAGATCACCTTCTGCACCTGATCAAAAATCAAACATCGCTAATAAACTCGACGGCAAACATTATCTGCATTGACGAAGGACAGATGGAAAGGCAATTTCAATCACTAGAAACCGACATCAACACCATATTCAATCAAATCAACCAGACAAATAGTCAACGTTATCAGATGCAACTTTCACAATTGATGCTCTCCCAGTGTGTTCAACTATTCTTCAGTATCACCAACCTTCAAAAAATGCAATCCCGACTGCTAGATCTAGTCACGGATGTTCATCACGAGAAAATAAGTGCAGCCTTAATCCACCCCAACCAGTTACAGCAGGAGATGACAACAATTGAGGCTCACCTGCCACCTACACTTCGTGTTCCAGAAACTCACAATAACAGGGCATTGTTGTTTAAATTAATGACTGCAGAAGGACGCGTCACAAGATCTCACATCATTTTCCGATTGACAATTCCGCTGGTCACATCTGAAGAGTACGAGGTATACAAAATGATCCCAGTTCCTGTGAAGGTTAACACATCGTTTGTCGCAATACGACCATCTTCCGACTACATGATAATAAATCTCCACAGAGCCCAGTACTACCCACTTAGCGAAGGGGAGCTTAATTCCTGCATTACGACTTTGAAAAATGACATTCTGTGCCATCAGAGACACCCGCTTTATCAAAAGTTAACAAATGTTAGCCTATGCGAGTTTAATCTTATGAACCACATCCTCGATCAGTCCTCTTGTCAACTTCAATACTTTACAGATGCGCAGTTCTGGAAACAGCTACATCAATCAAATCAGTGGATATACTCGCTTCGAGGTCAAGTACTGATAAATGTTGTGTGTCGAGGGAATCTCACTCAATTCCAGTTAAAAAAGTCTGGCATCTTGACAATACCCGCTGGGTGTATTCTAAAGCAAGACCTGTTCACTATCCAGGGACACAATGTTTTCACAAGCACCTCGCGAGCATCATTCATTCCCACAAACAACATATCAGAAGCAATTAATATTGACCCACTACTCAACGAACGGTCAAAGAAGTCCAAGTGGAATAGAACTACTCCAGAGGAATATTACGCAACAGCAACTTGAAGAAACACTGTTTCAAGTAAAAACTACAGACATCCATCAGTTTATCGTTAGTTATTGCGCCATCATCTGCATCATACTCACCCTCGGGTACCTCATCGTCACCAGGATACGCCGCCACAGATTTAAAAAAAAAAATTGAACTACTGTTCACATTTGAACAGTAGTTCAAGGCGGGGAGACACACATAGTTATAAGAATTTAACTTTGTACCAACATTTATTGACCCATTTTTTGTTTTTCTTCTATCAGCACATACCCAGCATTGCTATCCATCAAAATCCAATAACGCCTATTCTGGCTGACAATGCACTCTTGTTCATTCACCTTTTCCACCGATTCCTCATAACCTGCTGACAATGCATTCTTGTTCCATTAAGTGTTTCCATCATGCAATGTCAGCACCATAGCCCAATATACGTTAATTATCGTTTATGTTTAGATAAGCAATTTTTTTTAGTATATAAGCAATCGATTAATAAAGACACCACACTTGATTCACGACATTCAAGACAAGCAGACTTTCATTTTTTAAAGAACTAAGACTTCCCCCAACCAACGGTCTTAGAACAATCAACAAGAGAGAAGTAAGAGAAACGACGACGACGATCACCAAATCGACTGGGTGTTCTGGTTTATGTGCTAGAATCACCCACTGTTGTCAAGGTGCATGTACGTTGGTCGACAAAACGATCAACAAATCGTTCACATAGAATCTTTGATTCTTGTTCTTCGTAGATATTTTGGTACAGTATTTTTTTTTTTTTATAATGTTGTTTTTCCGTAAGAGTAAACACCCATACCTAATTGAATTTCAAATATGTTGAGTTAATTTTTATAGGGTCACCCCACCCTTTTTTTTATTTTATTTTGTTTACGAAATATAATTGTCACAATTATTTGTTTTTGAAGCTGCATTAGCATGCAAATATTGTAACTAAAATAATGTAATACATTTTAAGAAATAATAAAATCATCTATATGACTAAGTGGTTCAAATGCCTTAAGAAAAACGTTTCCACCATTGCAGCAAATGCCAACAGTTTCTTCTTTCCACTTCAAAGCACGACGCCACTGACACTTTTGGATCATGGAATATATCCGACTCATAGCATATCAAATCGTATGCTAGCTAGTTTAAACTTTCCATATTTTTGGTGTACCTATACTTATTTTCTAACGCAAAGACTGAATCTCAAGATATTTGGCAGCTGCTTTTAGATGTGCATTTGGATTCTTTTCTCTTGATATTTTTATTTGTTTCCTTAGGATGTTATTGGTGTATTGCGATCTGCGTCTTTTTAAATGTTTTCCCGCGTTTGACTTAGTAAGGCTGGTTATAACTCTTTGTTTTGCGAAGACGACAACTAGGGTCCAGGAGTCGTAGATGCTGGTATAAATGAAGGCAACGCTTTTAGAATTGGTTGCTTTTCTTGTGAACATAATCATCAGAATGACCACTCGAAAGATTTGCTGTGAAACTTAGTCGTTTTACAGATCGACTCTCAGTTCCCGTTTACACTTAAAGCGTACCATTTTGATATACCTCGAAAACAAACGGATATATTCGCCCCGCAGCCTAACCGAATGATATAGTTTTCATCATAGCGTTATAGAATAGTAATCATTTGATGTGGAATAATTGTCTCCACTTTCATAACTTGACAATCGGTGACTATACTTACACAATCTGACAAAAATATGGGCAGACTATGACTGCCAATCAGTTATTCTTGAAAGTGTCTTATTTTAATCTTTTTAATTTTTTTTTTTTTAGTCAGTCAGGTTTTATGTTTTTTTCTTTTAAATAAACTTTTTTATTTCTAACTTTTTAGTTTAATATGTAGTCGGAAAGTAAGTAGGTACGTAAGTATTGTTGTGAGTTCGTTGGTAGCGGTTAGACTCTTTAAGTGTTAAAGTTTTTTGGAAGGAAAAGAACGGTAAAGGTAGCGAGGAGGTAAGTGTCCAGGTGCAGAGTTGAGATGTAGATGCCGCTAGGTGCTGGGGATGAGTTGTCCGGGGATGAGATGCTGTGACTCCCCGAAAGAGTATTACATTCACAGTGAAAAAATGTCATAAATTAAAGCCACGTTTTCACTCAGCCTCATTGCACGACTTAGGCTATTTCAAGTTTCAATTGACTACCACTCAGTTGCATATCATTTGTGACTATTAATAATAATAACTTCGTCTATTATACACAGTTAGGCTTATAGTCAATTATAAAGTTTTGATTAAAATGCTCAATAGCATGATGTGCCTACTAGCGCCATCTGTTAGGATGAGTGCAAACTATAATTTGTGGTGAGAAATGTAAATGAATATATGTTATTTTAAAATCTACTAGTTAAGTTCCAAATATTTCTAATAAAGACATACATTTCGGATGTCACGCTGATGTCATATTAGCGATGGAACTCCTGGGAAGAATACGAATCTTATGACAGCTCAATCTTCAAAATCAAGCATTAAAGTCTATTTAGAAGTATTTTCTTGTATAAAGACACCTGTATGGACATGTGACCATACAATGGGCCTTACCAGTAAACAAATTTAGTTTCGACTCTAAATTTCAGTAGTTCACAGTGACTATATTTACCATACAAATTCGGCAAATTTTTAGCTTCCGTTAATTTTAAGTCGAGTCTAAAACTTCTAATAAGTAAGTTCTGCGCAAACTACAATTTTATCAAATGATTGAAAATATGTACAAAGTTAAATTTCCATAAAACAATTCCAAATTCTAATGAATGTGTAAGATGTGTGTAGCTTTACAAAAAAGTATTTTTTTATAATAATAAAAAAAAACCGATTCCTTTGTGAATGGTGTGCATTATATTTATTTTTCAGCGTTTTAGGAATGTAGCTAGAGGACTTTATTAAAATCTCTAAAGCACTTCTATTTCATGTCGGTCGCAAATAAAGTGTTCGATATGCTTATGTTATAAAAAAAATAATATTTCAATTAAAATAAATGAATTCGTGACTCAATGCAGACACTCCACAAGAAAGTAGTTTATTTCACATTCCACAATTGTTTGTTTTTTTAATTTATATTTTTATATTTATTTGTTTAGCCTATGACACTCCGGGAAAGAATACCAATTTAATGACACCTAATCTTTAAAGACGGTCAAGCCGTTTGGGCTACAGAGCGTCACGTTAGAACGTACATAGGTTTAGCGCGGCACACATCCATGTGTCCAGTCGGGTAAAAAGATAAAGCCCTAAAACGAAACCGTACAACTTTTCTTTTGCTTTTTTTGACCACTTAAACCTAATTGGTCTTAAAATATTGCTTATGAATTATGTTAATCAAAAAAAATTAACAAACAATCTTTACTTTCTAGAAAAATAATTTATGAATTTTTTCGTACGAAAAACTTTTTCCGATCTACTTCCACAAAAAAAAAAAAGTAAATCATTCAACTGAAATATTTTATTTCTTTACTGTTCCATTTGTCAGGAATTTTTTCTGATGGAATCCAACAGTGGTGGTTGATTTGTTGTAATTGTTTTCGTAGGGAACAATTTTTCAGACAGAATTTTTGCCATGACCGCCTGTTAAATACTCATAAAATTTTACTTATTTTGTTTTGTTTACTTATCATTGTTAATTTTGTGCACTGCCAAACCATCCTAGCTTACCTTATTAAATCTAACGTACTGTTACATTTAGGCTGGGATTCGAAAAGATAAAACACTATTATGTTCAACTTTTCTAGTATAATCACTTTTATTACACTTTTATAGATTATTCACTTATTAAGTACCAGAACAATATTACTCAAACAATTCTTCAACGATTCAAACCAATCACTTATTTCAAACGATTACTATCTCGAACTTTAACTAATCACTGATAAAAAATCAACTGTCCCCCTGTTCTAAAACCTTTCCTTTTATATCTGCTCTGCCATCTCCTCGAGAACTTTCTGCCTAACTCCAATTGGTTCTGCAATTGGCTCACATACTTTTTCCCCTTTTCAGCAATTGATAAATTCCCAGTTAATTTAGTTTAGTGGGGAATTGACAGATTCCAATCTCCAATTGGAAGTGGAACTTGTTTGGTGAATAATGGGGGTTGTTTGCATTTCACCATTTTAGTTGGTTTTCATTTCACTACGATTCATTCCACGCCACAATATCCCCATCTTAAACTTGTTCGTCCCGAACAAACTCGTTAACATTTGCACCATTATAGCGGTGAAGACGATCCACATGAACGACTTTCAGCTTGCCTCTTCCTCGTTGGATGCGATAGACAACGTCGTTGATGCGCTTTACGATTTTGTAGGGTCCTTCCCAGTCTTGTTGCAACTTAGGTGATAAACCTTTTCTTCGATGAGGGTTATATAGCCATACCAGATCTCCTTCTTGGAAGCCTGTAGTTGTTGTTTTAGTATCGTACCTCGTTTTCATGCGGTCACTGGCTATCTTAATATTAGCCCTAGTCCCTCGATGCACGTCCCTGATGATATCCCTGAGGTCTGTAACATAATCCTCCTCATTTTTGGATTCTTCGCATGGAGATCCAAACATTAACTCGCTAGGTAGGCGGACTTTTCGACCAAATAGGACTTCAGATGGAGTATGTCCTGTGGTGTTGTGCACTGCACTTCGATAGGCCAATAAATACATGGGAATGTATTTGTCCCAATCTCTCTGGTCATCGCCAACGACCTTAGAGAGGTGTTCATTCAGCGTTCTATTGAAGCGCTCCACCATCCCATCTGATTGTGGATGAAGCGGTGTTGTTCTTGTCTTCTTAATCCCGAGTAACTGGCACACTCCTTGGAAAATCCTGGACTAGAAGTTTCGTCCTTGGTCCGAATGCAGTTCCATAGGCACACCAAATCTGCTTACCCAGTTGAAGACGATTTGCTCCACCACAGTTTAGCTTCTTGATTTGAGATAGCGAATGCTTCAGGCCACTTACTGAAATAGTACATAACAACAAGGATGTAACGATTTCCATTGTTCGTTTCAGGAAACGGTCCCGCAATATCAACGGCTATCCTTTCGAAAGGGGCTCCCACATTATATTGATGCATCTGGCCTCGTACTTTCACTCTCGGGCCTTTGCTGGCCGCACATATTACGCATTTCCTGCACCAATTCTCAACATCCTCCCTTGAATGGACCCAGTAAAAGCGTTCTCGTACTTTTCCGAGTGTTTTGTTTATTCCCAAGTGGCCTCCAGACACTCCATCATGCAATTCCCTCAGCACTTCGATAACTTTTGTCCTGGGAACAACAAGCTGCATTACGTACGACTTTCCATCCGGGCTTTCCCATTTTCTTTTTAGAATGCCGTCTTGTACATGAAGGGAGTCCCACTGCGCCCAGTATGCCTTCAGCTCGGGACTCCTATTGGATATCTCCTGCCAGTCTGGTTTTCCCTCATGCTCCTTCCAGGCGAGGATTGGTTCGATATCCGGATCTTCCTTTTGAGCCTCCCTGATTTCCCGTGCACTCCAGCCACCAATGGGCATAGCTCTCACCCTTTGAACGGACACGACATCTTTTTCCTCGTGTCGTAAGCAATGTTTACAATCTGCTTTGCACGGTCGACGGGAGAGAGCGTCCGCATTTGAATGAAGACTTCCCTTTCGATGTTCAATTTCGTAGTCGTACATCTGCAGCTGTTCGATCCACCTTGCGACTTGTCCTTCAGGATTCTTAAAATGTAGTAGCCACTTTAAAGATGCATGGTCTGTGCGAAGGATGAATTTCTGCCCATAGAGGTACTTATGGAAATGTTTTGTTGCCAGTACCAAAGCAAGGAGTTCGCGCCTGGTAACACAGTAGTACCTTTCTGGCTTTGAGAGAACTTTGCTGAAGAACGAAACTACTTTCTCTTTGCCCTCGTGCACCTGGGAAACGACGGCTCCAATTCCCACATTACTAGCGTCTGCATCCACAATAAATGTTTTTCCAGGGGTGGGGTACGCTAATATCTTGACTCCCTTGGAAGAGATGATGTGCCCGAGATACTTCACTTCTGGTCCAAATAGAGAATACTTCTTCGGGTTCAGTTTTAACCGTGCACTTCGTAGCCTTTGGAACACCACCCTAAGGTTATTTCGATGTTCGTTGAACGTTTTACCAACCACGATGACATCGTCCAGGTAGACCAAACAGGTTTTCCGTCAGTCCAAACAAAACACGCTCCATTAGATGCTCAAAAGTTGCTGGAGCATTGCACAGTCCAAATGGCATTACTGTAAATTGCCAAAGCCCGTTTCCTGCTGTGAATGCTGTTTTCTCGCGGTCTTCTGGATGGATCTGTACTTGCCAGAAGCCACTCTTCAGATCAAGAGTCGAAAACCATTTGGCCCCGGATAGTGTGTCCAGGGTATCGTCAATTCTGGGCAGGGGGTAGCTATCCTTCTTAGTGACGTTGTTTAGTTGGCGATAGTCCACGCAGAATCTCGTACTTCCGTCTTTCTTTTTGACCAGGACGACCGGTGATGCCCATGGACTTTTTGAGCTTTCAATCAGTCCCTCCTTTTCCATCGTCGATTAATTATTTAATCGGTTATTAAACTTGTCCAATCGCATAATCAAACCAAAAAGCATAATTGTGAATAACAATCAACTAGACTTGTATGCATACGCATAGTGTTTCAAGTTCCCTCTCACTTTCATCTCATCGTCGTTATCCCGTCGTCGTTCTTTCGTGTTCAAAACATTTCCGTTCGCTGTTCAATAATTGAAATAATGAATGAGATTAAAGTGAAACGCGGTCACGTAAAAGCATGTGTAACAAAAGCAGCATCCTTTGCTGAAAGCATTGACGAACGTGTCCCACTTGAGCTATTGGAAATTCGCTTGCAAAAGTTAGAAGAAAACTGGTTAGAGTTTGAAGCGCTTCACAAACAGCTTTGAGGGTTCTCCGAAGCAGATGTTTTCGTAGACTCTGAGGCGGAGTTTTCGGATTATGAGACAAAGTATGTTATTGCACAATCGACACTTACAAAAATAATTCGTGAAAGAAAAAAGGAACAGTCTCCCGTTAATTTATCCGCAATTGATCAATTAGCAAGCCAGCAAGCGTTCTTCCTAGCAAATATTAGTCAACCCAAGCAATCTTCATCGCTTTGTCCGCCTACGTCCCGGTCCCAATATTCTCTGAGGATTATAAAGAGTGGCCTTGTTTCAGGGATCTCTATATCGGTTCAATAGACTCCAAATCAAATCTACCCGATACCCAAAAGTTCCACTACCTCAAATCATTTTTACGAGGGGCGGCAGCGGATTTAATACGTCATATAACGGTCTCGGACTCCAATTATCTCGACGCTTGGGAGCGATTAGAAACGCGGTACGATCGCTCGAATTTGATTATTCAATCCCACATTCAATCATTCCTATCGATGCCAAGTGCTACAAACGGTGTTCAGTCTCTTCGCAAAATTGCCGACGGTGCAGACGAAACCATTCGAGGCTTAAATGCATTAGGGGCCAAAGGCCGTGACCCGTGGGTAATATATATATTGCTGCAAAAATTGGACCACGATACTCGTCAAGCCTGGGCAGAACAAGTAGGAGCTAGGGACAATTACACTATTGATGAATTAGTGAAGTTTTCAAGTGATCGATGTGATGCCTTAGAGTCTTGCCAATCACTTTCTCGTTCGATGCAGTCTCGTGGCAAGACAGCCAAGGTCATTCAGACCCACTATGCAGAGTCCTCTCAAAAGTGTCCCAATTGCAATTTAAATCATGTGCTTGCCAAATGTGAACGTTTCTTATCTCTCGATATAAACACGCGTCGTAGTTTCGTTAAAGAGCATTCATTTTGCTTCAACTGCTTACGTTCCGGACATGCATCAAGTAGGTGTCGGTCGAATTTCCGCTGTAAAACGTGTAATTCACGACATCATACATTCGTTCATCTGGATTCTCAACCTACGTCGACAAGGTCTGCAAATAGAAGTTCGAACTATTCAACCAATTTCTCAACAAACCCTACTGATTCAGCTTCCAATACTCCAATTGTTGCTTTCGATCCTCCCACAACTTCTGCAAACGCACTTACTGCATCAAATTCCGCCAACGCGCTTTGTTCATCGGTAATCTCGGAAGGCAATTCGTTTACTTCAAATCGTTTCACTCTAACGCTATTGCCTACTGCTATCGCTAGAGCTAATGACAAGCAAGGAACCTCTCAGAGCATTCGGCTGTTGCTCGATTCAGGATCCCAAGTGTCGTTTATCACTGAACAGACAGTTCAACGCTTGGATCTTAGTCGTCAAAATGCTCGCATTCCCATTGTCGGTGTTGGATCGACATCAGCTGGTACAACCAATGGAATTATTTCGCTCAAACTGTTTTCTCGCTTTTCCAATGAGTTTGTTGAGGTTGATTGTTATGTAGTCTCCAAACTCACTTCGCTTGTGCCTGCATCTGTAGCTACAATTTCGGACAAAGCATATTTTTCTTCGTTTTCATTGGCGGATCCCAAGTTCGACGCGCCAGGTCATATTGACGTTCTTATTGGTGCTGATAAGGCTTTCAGCATATTTAACGGTTCTGCAATTCGAGGTTAACAAGGAATGCCTGACCTTATACCAACGATATTCGGTTGGGTTATTTGTGGAAGCACTGCCAACGATAGCCTTTCCAAACCTAACACTGTCGACTCCTTTTGCACTCATTTAGACTGTTTGTCCGTTGAAGATCAACAAGTAGAGGACATATTTAGTAAAACCCATTCACGCTTACCTGATGGCAGATACATGGTCGAACTTCCCTCTCGATCTGAAGAAAAAATTGACTTCGGAAACAGTTTGACGGTCGCCCGCCAACGCTTCCAATCCATCGAGCGTAGGCTACAGTCAAATGAATATTTAAAGGAAAAATACATTAAATTCATGGATGAGTACTTGGAACTAGGGCATATGGAAGCAGTACCTGATAATGAGCTAGATCTGCCAACAACCTGCTGTTATTATCTGCCTCATCATGCCGTAATGAAAAGCGACAGCAGTACAACAAAGGTGAGAGTAGTTTTTGATGGATCAGCTGAGACTGATACCAAGCATTCCCTCAACAAATCACTGTTAGTAGGCCAAACCTACCAACGCGATCTCTTCTCCATCGCTATTCGTTTTCGACGTCATCGTTACACCATTTCTGGCGATATCGAGAAAATGTTTCGACAAATTCGAGTTTCAAGGAAACATACGGACTTTCAACGGATACTTTGGAGAAAATCCAGTGACCTCGATTTAAAAAGTTATCGCCTTTTAACAGTTACATATGGTACTGCTTGTGCAACATTTCAGGCTGTACGCACTCTACTCCAATTGGCACTTGACTCAAAGCACTCGTTTCCTCAAGCTGCTGAATTCCTCCTGAACGATTTCTACGTAGACGACGTAATGACCGGTGCAGACACCGTTGAAGAAGTCACAGCTCTCCGTCTCGAGTTGGTAAACTTGCTCAAGTCGGGTGGATTCAATCTCCGCAAGTGGACAACCAACTGTCCACTCTGCCTCGTCTCTCTGCCTCGCCTTGAGCTCTGTGGAGCAGTTCTTTTAACAAGACTGATAATAAAAATTAAAAATTCTTTGCAGGATAAAGAAATGAAAGTTTTCGTTTGGACTGACTCCGCAATCGTCCTACATTGGCTTTCGGCTTTGCCAAAAAAATGGTCAGTTTTCATTGGAAATCGCACATCTGAAATCCTATCCTTCGTGTCGGCGGTCGTATTGAGTACTCAAACGTTCCCTATGCGGTTAAACATCTCTTAATAATACATAAAAACTCTCGGTTCGCAAGGCTCATTGCCGAACATTTTCATAGACAAAACCTACACGCTGGTGTTTCGCAATTGTTTGCTCTTATTCGTGAAGAGTTCTTTGTTATTGGTTGCCGCAATCTGTTACGTAAGGTAGTTCACGAATGCGTTTTTTGTTTTCGCTATCGAAAGGCTACCTCAGCTCAGCTAATGGGAAACCTACCATCCGGACGTGTCCAGTTTTCGCGTCCGTTTTTGAAGGTCGGAGTGGACTATGCTGGACCAATAACGTTGCGTTTGGCAAGAGGGAGAAACGCGAAGTTTGTCAAGGGATATATCGCACTTCTCGTATGTTTCTCGACAAAGGCCATTCATTTGGAATCCTGATAACTATGTTCCAAATACTCTTAAAATTTTACTTATTGTGTTTTGTTTACTTATTATTGTTAATTTTGTGCACTGCCAAACCATCCTAGCTTACCTTATTAAATCTAACGTACCTAAATATATTTCTACTCAGTCATACTTTGCTATATTTCTTTCCAATAGACAGACACTGTAAACTGTAATTTCCTAACGTAAAAATGCATATTTCATATTCGTCTATTGGTCAGTTTAGTCTCAGTGGTAACAGTTTGTCATTTTTGTACATGCTGTATAACAAATTCTATCTCTCTCGACTTTCGATCGTCAACCTGTGCAGACGCAAATAAAATTAATTGGTAACTAAATACTAAGTAAAAAAACACACGAGGTTTTTTTTTTTCATTCGCTTGTTTCTAAACTAAACACCGCCTAAACGTAAAAAAATATTTTTACACTGTTCCAACTTTTTCGGTTGAATTTTACGCATGGCCATACCTGGGGCCTTAATAAGCGGGTTCCATCTCCTACAATAGGAATAATAGTTTGAGGGATATTTTGTCCTTCTATAATAAAAATTCAACTATTTTATAAAAATGTTGTAATCCAGAGTGCAAGTGAAAAAAAAAATCACAAATACAAAATCGTAATGAATGTAGTAAAATAATAATTAGGTATAAATTAAGAAGGAAAAGAAGGAAAAAATAAAAGGTTTGCAAAAAAACTCACTAACAAAGGAAAGTGTATAAGGATGGCCTGCTGTCTATGAGTTTTTGCTATCTTCAGCTAACGGAGGGTCGAAACTTCACTTGCCGACTGGACATTTTCCTACATTCGGCCATTCTGGTCTTTGACCGGCTCGGTCGAACGGCAGTCTTCAGGATATTCGTGTTCGTCCGCGTCATCACCATCGGAATCATAGATCTTCCACGGCTTGATACAATCGGCTGATGTCGATGTATTATGTGGGCCTTCATGCTCCCCCACTTTACGGACTTCATACCTGTCATTACGCCTTATCTTCGAGATCTCATATGGTCCTAGGAACTTAGGGCATAGCTTAAGCCCTGTCCCAAACTGCGTCCGTTTGATGGCTACGAGATCGCCGATTTTATATTTGATAGGTTCTTTTCTTCCACGATTGTACCCCTTCTTGTTTTCCTCTTGCACCTTGAGAATCTTCAACTTCGCTTGGTTTCTGATTTCTTGGCGGTTCTGCTCAAAGTCTAGACAAATCTCCTCTTCAAGTAATTCGGCCAATTTTAAATCTTCTGTGGCGAACTTTGGCACGCCAGTGAGCAACATAAATGGAGTTCTTTTTGAAGAACGCGAGATTGTAGAATTCAGGATTCGTTGAGTGCGACTTACATGCTGATACCGTTTTAGAGGATCCTCCACAGAGAGCTTCGAAATGACTTCTATTACGATTTTGTTCAGACGATGAACCTGTCCATTTCCTCTGGGTACCCCTGTTGTCACTAGATGATGGTAGATGTTACGTGCTTCGCAGTACTCTTTGAATAAATTTGAAGTAAAAGCAGCTCCCTTATCCGTAATTATCCGGTGTTGATTCCCAAAAACATCAGCTTGAACCTCCAGCTTCTTCAAAACCTCCTCTGTTCCGGTACTCTTCACGGGATATATCCAGGTTAATTTGCTGAAGGCGTCAACCACTGTTAATAAAAATTTGTAGCTCTTGGCAGTCGAAGGTAATGGCCCTATGTGGTCCAGATGAAATGTATGAAGAGGAATATCCATCTTATCAATTGGACTCAGCAATCCCTCCATTTTCCCGGTCTTCTTCGAAGTAAGAATGCAGCTTATACAACTATTGGAAACCGCTTCCACTACCTTTGATAGTTTAGGTATATAGTAGTCTCGTTGAAGTAGCGCCTCAACCTTGCGATTGTTAAAATTACCTTGTTCATGCACCTTTTGAACAATTTGTCGTTGAATTACTTTCGGCACCACTATACGGTAGTCCCCCTCTACATATTTATAAATGGCGCCGTTCCGCAACACGTAATCTTCGAGCTCCGATGTCTGTAGGACTTGCAAAATAACTTTGCAAAAATCGTCCTTCGCCTGTGCTTTCCTAATTGACTCTGTAACACCATCTTCGATCACCAAAACATTCGGGTACCGGCTAAGTGCATCAACGTGTTGCATGGACCGCCCCGAACGATGATGCACTGAGCAATTATATTCCTGCAACTGTAGCGCCCAATTTGCTACCCTACTGTTCAGCTCCTTTTTGGCCATGGTCAGCTGAAAGGCCTTGCAATCTGTAAAAATTTCAAACTTTAACCCTAACAGGTAAACGCGCAGATTTTTAAGAGCTCGTACTACGGCAAGCACCTCCAACTCGTAGCTCGAGTAATTTCTCTCCGCGGGTAAAGTTTTGAAACTAAGAAAGAAGACTGGATGAAAGCAATCGTCATCTCCTTTCTGCAGTAAAACCGCTCCATATCCTGCTTTGCTGGCATCTGTATGCAACTGCGTAGGGCGTGATGGATCAAAAAGCCTCAGCACTGGCTCTTCGCATAACTTCCTTTTCAGAGTTTGGAAAGAGTGTTCCTGGCTTGGTTCCCAAGTGAATTTCTCCTCCTTTCTTGTCAAGTCGGAAAGTGGTTTCGCTAACAAGGCGTATCCCTATATGAATTTTCGGAAAAATCCGGTGAGACCCAGGAAGCTCATTACATCTCTAATATTCTTTGGTACAGGGAATTTCCGCACCGCTAAAATTTTTTCATCAGACGGTCGGATAGTGCCATTTTGTACTACATGCCCTAGGAAATGTACTACTTTTGTCAGAAACTGGCACTTACTCCATTTTATCGAGAGACCATGTCAGCTACATACGCTTAAAACTTTTCTTAGGGATTCTATATTTTTAATTTCGTTTTCAGAGGGAATAATGAGGTCATCCATAAAGACGAGAAGACTGCCCTCTTGACTCATGTTCCAAAAAATAGAATTTATGAATCGCTGAAACAATGACGGCGAGTTACATAATCAAAATGGAACTCGATTGAACTCATATTTCCCGTCCGGTATAATGAAGGCAGTATATTTTCTACTCGACTCTTCTATACCAACATGGAAAAATCCATTCCTCAGGTCGAGCGTTGTAAATACCATAGCCTTGTGTAGGTTTTCAAGAACTTCCTCAATATTAGGTAATGGGAACCTGTCTTTAATTATTCTGGAGTTCAACTTCCTGTAATCCACACACAGTCTGCTGCTTCCATCCTTCTTCTTGGCTAAAACTATAGGACTAGCATAAGATGACGTGCTCTCCCTGATAATTCCCTCTTCCAACCATTCCGAAACTTGTCTCTGTACCACCTCCTTCTCCAACGGCGCCAATCTCCTAGCCCTTTGATGTATTGGAGTTTCGTCCTCTAGGCAAATTTTCATTTCCACCTCTATATGATCTGCTTCCTTCTTAGGTTGATAAGTTTGCACCATAGACCAAATCTGTTCCTTAAACTCGCGATTAGGAATGTTGTCCAAACTATCCGGATATGAGTCACAATTTATTACATTGACATGGGCTAAAAATGTTCGGTCTTTGATAGTTTTGGAAATAGTAGGCTTTCCGTTTTCGATTACCAGTGAAGCATTTGCAAAGAAATTTTTTCCAATGAGTATATCTGTACTTAACCAATCGTTCGGGACTACGTGGCACAAAAACGATAGGACTCAAAATCAATAACTGCATCAATGGTTACCGCACCCAAAGTTGTCTTGCTATTTTGGGCAAACCCTATCACCGGGATGCCTGGCTCCTCAAAACTAAATAGACCTAGCTTATCTTTCAGATTTTCCCTTATGATACAATTGTCGCTACCAGTGTCTATAAGTCCGCGATAATTTTCTCCACCAACAACTACTTGGATTGTAAAATCAGACACTTCTGCCCTTATGACGCTGACGTTTGCTTTCTTGGGACATTTTGGAGAGATGTGACCAAACTCATTACAGTGGAAACACCTCATCCCCTTCGATTTATCGGGACAGTTGCCATGAGTATGAGACGTAGCTCCACAATTTGTACACCGCCTCCAATTGGGAACATGGTCAAGCTTTCTACCATTGCTTGTACTTTGCTGCGATCTATCATATTTCTTTCTCTCTCTCTCCTGTTCTTCCTTCATTTTCTCGTATGCCTTTAAATTAACTTTCAGTTGGTCTAATGTTTGCGATTGATAAAGTATGCTTTTGTTGGTAGCATTGTCTGGGATTCCGCCTATTATGTAACCTATCAAGTGTGAATCCTCAACTTTTCCCCTTGCCGCAATTTTTTTCAGCCGATAATAGTATTCTAGATACGATTCGGATATATTTCTTTTCGAATCTGCTAACCATTTATGAACATTCTCGGTACCCTTAGTCCCAAACTTTTTTGTGAGGAACTCCTTCAGCTTTTGCCAACTGGAAATGCCCGACTCTGACTCAACTGCTAATCTACCTGCTCCCGATAACAATCGCCTTGCATATAGAAACTTTTGTACCTCATTCCAGCAACAAACTAGCGAAATACTTTCAAAATCTGAAAGCCATAATTCGACGTCCTTAGATTCGCCATCAAACTTTTCTAATGACTCCTCGACGTCCTTAAATTGGTACTTATTTTGAACAGCCTCCTCCTTTACAGACATGTTTGATGTCGCCGAAACGGATGATACCACAGATGACGTATCAGAATTGTCTAATGATGACGTATCAGACTGGACTTCCTGGCTTAATGTTGACCCTGCCAAATGTTCCCCTTCGGTTTCTAATGAAATGCGGAGTCGCGTTACTAGGTCTGATTTTAGATTATCCTCTACTGAAAAACGTGTTGTGGGGTACACACGTATCGAGAACAGCTGAAACGATAATACAACTTTTTTTTGCTTATTTTTAAGTCGACAAAACCAAATAAAAAAACAGACTTTACTAAAAGTGAAATTGACAGAAAGTGCAAATAAGAGTTTCTTTCAAGTCTTATTCTTTTGTACATTTTATTAAGAATAAAGAAAAAGATGAATTGCCTCTGTGAAAAAAAGTCGAACGCAGTGACATTAAAATTGAGTGCAACGACTGTAAAAAGCTTTTTCATGCAAAGTGTGTGAATGTGTTACCCGGAGATATTGAATTTATGAGAAAAACCCGCAATATCTGGAGATGCTCTCAGTGCTCTATTTCGCGCAGAAATTCATTCTCTGTTGAAAGCCCGCTTACCGTTTCTCATAGCCAAAAAAATACTCCAGCTAATACAAAACAAAATGAAATGCAAAAAAATAACACAATAACAATTGAAATGATCTATAAAAATGATCACGTTCTGCAGGAACGTATTAATATTTTGGAGCAATCAAGACTCAGCAATACAATTGAAATCTTCAACGTACCAGGTGTTGACAATTCTACTGCATTACAAACCGCATTGCAAATTGTTCGCGTCGGAGTGGGCATTGAGTTGGATGAACGTGACATTAACTCTTGTTTCGTTAAACAAATCAAAGCAAAGGGAGCTACTTCTAGCTCGAACAACTTGACCAAACCCTCTACGAACATTTTATCAATCAGTTTTACTCGTCAGATCATAAAAGAGAAAATTATGAAAACAAAACAAGAGAGAAGGCGAAAACTTACAACTAAACTGCTGGGTGATGATCAGGATGGCTCTCAAATGTTTATCAATGACAGCTTAACAGCTCACATGCGAGCACTCTTCAATGCGACCAAAAAAATTAAAGTGGAGAAAAAATTTAAGTATATGTGGATGAGGAATAGCATAATATTTTTGCGTAAAAATGAGGGTGATATTGTCTTTAAAGTGAGGTGTTTTGAAGACCTCAGTAGATTATAAATTTTTAATTTAATCAAAATGATAAACAGCAACTCAAATTACCAAACAAATTATGCTATTCCCACTCGTTCTACACTGATAACTCATCAGAATATACGTAGTATGAGAGCAAATTTTAATTCTTTTTTAACTCACTTAAATGCTTGTATTTGTAACGCCGATTTTATTGTTTTGTCTGAAATTTGGTTGTACGACAATGAAATATCCAATTATAATATTCCTGGCTACATACAGTATCCAAACTGCAATAATTCATACAGCTCAGGTGGTGTCGTAGTTTATATAAAAACAGAGTATGAACATAAATGTGATGTAATAAAAATTAGTCTGAGTAGTGCTGACGTCATACAAATCAATTCACATATTTGTGACGAAAAGTTTACCATTTTTTGTGTTTATCGCTTACATGAAAACAATCTGAGTAAGAACATTTTCATCGAGCAGATGAATGGTTTACTTAAAGATGTAAAAACAAAGAATTTATTGGTTGTAGGAGATATCAATATAGATATTTTAAAAAATTGCATAGACACAGACAACTACATGCTATTAATGTCATCATAAGGCTTGGAAACCTATGTAATGGAGCCGACCCGTATTACAGACTCTTCTCAAACATGCATTGACCATATTTTTGTGAGGTTAAATAAAGACTTTTTATATAAACTTTCAGCTGAAGTATTGGATCACAAAATTACTGATCGCTGCATGACTAATTTATATATAGATAAACCCCAATTAAAAACTATTAATAGATATGTACCTTTTAGGGCAAATCATAAAATAAATTACCATAATCTAATAGAGTGTTTAATGTTTGAATTTTGGGAGCCCGTGTATGCAGAAAATGATCCCTCAGTGGCTTACAATATTTTTCTTAATATTTTAAGGAATCATATTGCAAGTTGTACTGACGTATTGACTCCAAGAAATTGTAATTTGAAACGTCTCAGGCCGTGGATAAGTAGAGAGCTACTAAAAAAGGTAGTTGAAAAAAATGAAATTCGGAAAAAATGCTTACGTCATCCAAATAACGCGAATTTAAAGAAATATTATTTAAAAATCAATGAAGATGTAAAAAAAGCAAGTTCAGTTCAGTAAAGATAAATACTACTCTGACAAACTTCGGAACTGTAGAGGGAACGTGAAAGAGGAATGGAAAGTTGTTAATAATATCCTTAATAAACAAACTGAAAAAAATGATACTATAAAGATTGAAGCTAAAGGTACAACAATATCTGATCCAGTTTCTGTTGCTAATCAATTTAATCAATTCTTTGTATCTATCAGTAGCAACTCAATCAAAACCGCTACCTCCACCAATTAGTTGTAATTGTAATTTTTATGCTAATGTAGTTGATGACTCAACTCAAAGCAATACATTTGTTTTTAAACCCTTTACCCCGCTAGAAATCCATAAAAAAATTATGTCGCTTAATAATAAGAACTCCAGCACTTCTGACGGCATAACCAACTGCATTTTAAAGCATATTTCACTGTTTGTTGTTGATATCTTAAGTCATTTATTTAATCTGAGTGTTAATTGTGGCATATTTCCTTCATCCTTAAAAGCTGCTGACGTAATTCCCATATTCAGAAAAGGTGATAGAAGTTCGATGTCGCAGTATAGGCCTATTTCCATACTCCCAACTTTTTGTAAATTATTTGAAAAACTTGTAAAAGTGCGCATAGTTTCATTTCTTAACAAAAATAGTTTTTTTAGTAATGAACGATTTGGTTTTCGAGAAGGTAGATCCACTGAAGATGCCATACTCAAATTAGCTAGTGAAATCAATGATGGTTTTAATAATAATAGCACCAGTATAGCTCTTTTCATAGATATGACTAAGGCATTCGATATGGTAAATCCTAATATACTTTTAGACAAATTATACAAAGCTGGGTTAAGAGGAGTAATCTATAACTGGTTCTCATCATACTTGTCGGATAGAAGTCAACGAGTAAAAATTAATGGCAACTACAGCGATGAACTAAAAATTACAATTGGCGTACCTCAAGGATCAGTCCTGGGGCCAGTTTTATTTTTAATTTACATAAACTCTTTATTTACTCAAAATTTCAATAGTCGTATAACAGCTTTTGCTGACGACATCACATTTACATACACAAACAACACCCTATTTGAATCAACTGTAAAACTTAATATGGACTTACAAATTCTACGTCAATGGTTTGCCAAACATGAGTTACTTATTAGCAACAAAACTAAATTGATGGTTTGTAACTTAAAAGGCCCATGTCCTAATGATTGCGATGTATATTTCCACTCTGCTGCTTGCGCCAAATTGTCATTAGCAGTTCATACTTGTGGTCAAAGTAATTTTTCGGTAGACTTTGTTTGTAGTCCAAATTGTTTTAAAGTCGAAAGTGTTGAACGCTTTAAGTATCTAGGTGTTTTAATTGATAAAAACCTAAATTGGAAAGCCCATGTAGAGGAGTTAAAAAAATACATGTTAGCTGTTACACGCAAAATGTATCTTCTGAAACCGCATTGTTCGAAAAAAATTCTTTTGATGATATACTATGGACCTGCACACTCCAAATTGCAATATGGTATTGCAAGTTGGGGTGGAATATACAATTCCACAATCGAAGTATTAACAATTGCCCAGAAACACCTAATGAGAATTATCTGTAGTGCGAACAGGTTAGCTAATAGTTGGCCATTATTTTACAGTCTCCGAGTACTACCAATAAATCATCTTTATATCTTTAAAGTCCTTAAAGTGTTTTTTCTGCGAAGCGGCTACAGCACTACTCTTAGAAGCTCTAGGATTTACGGTTTAAGAGTAAATAATATGTCAGTCGTAAACACCCCCGTAGCTAAAAAAACACACTTTTCAAAATTTTATACTGCGTCGGCACCTAGGCTGTTTAACAAACTACCATATGATATACGAACTATAAAACAACCCGCGTTATTTTTTAGTAAAATTAAAAAATTTCTCTTTACTATGGATAATTCTATGGTCAAAATATTTTTGAACTCGGCATATAGTTAGCAATCTACTCTGTTCTATCTTGCATTTGCTCACTCAATTTTTTAAAAACTGTTTCTAAGCTTTTTTATATTTTTTTAAATTTTTCTAAATAATTTATATTTTTAATATAAAGCTAAATCTTTTGTATCTACCCCACATGAAACTCAAAGTATTTAGTTATTTTAATTGATGGATCATTCGCCTCTAGTCACTTAAGTGCTACAGAATGATACCTATATCTGAAATGTTTATTCTTAAATTAATTGGAAAATTGTACAATATAAATAACAAATTTTGTATCAACATTTTAGAATATTGAAAAAAAAAAAAAAAAAAATGGATTTAACGGGAAGTTTTACAGCGGAAACGTTAGCGACTTTGTCACTCAACGGAAGAAAATTCGATTGTGCCGCTATTCTATACTTGAATATTCTAGTCATGCATATAAGTAATTATTATATACTTATAAAGTTAATAGCATGCAAATAAAATGAAACGAGCTCACCAAATGCCTTTGCTTGCTTGATCTTTGCTTGCGGTTTTCTTGACTCTTCACATACGCTGGCACCATGTCGTTAACAGTTACCGACTTTGTCTTAATCCTTTTTGCTTTACGATATTTCTTTACCACTTTTACTATATATTTTAATTTTTTTTTTTTGATCTCCCGATTACTTCTTTTGCCACATTGACTTAACGCATTTCTTCACTTTTCACGCTTTTCATACACTTGCTCGTATGGTGGACTTCACAATGTGTTCTTGTTGCATTCACTTTTCTTTAGATTCTTTTGTTCCATATGTTCAATGCGACAAACCGACCGACACGTGACACATCCCACTTCTGACACCATGTAGTAAAATAAAAAGATCGATGCCCTTCTTTTTATTTCAATTTATTAAATTCGGGTATTAATTAAAGTTAATATGATAGTTCATAATTAGGTATAATTTAAGAAGGAAAAAATAAAAGGTTTGCAAAAAAAAAAAAAACAAGGGACAACTTAAAGAGACTTAACCGTGTGACTTAACGCACTTGACTTGACTCTTTTTCGAACCAGACTAACAAAGGAAAGTGTACATAAGGATGACCTGCTGTCTATGTGTTTTTGCTATCTTCAGCTAACGGAGGGTCGAAACTTCACTTGCCGGCTGGACATTTTCCTACATGAATACTTTTTTTATAGACAAAATATGTATGTAATGGTCTTGAAAATATTTTGATTAAATTAAATAGAACGCACTAAAAAGTAATTAAATAGGAATATAGTATTTAAGCTAAGATATACGCAACAAAAAAATGTGGCAGATATTTCATCAACGACAATATAAATTAAAAGCTAATTTAATTTATTTAATTTATTTTAATTTATTTATTTATTTACTTGTTTCGTCTTACAAGTTTATCTTAGTTTAGACTACTTCTAATATCAATACAGAAATTCATATTTTTTTATACACATATTTAATTAATAGATTACAGTGAATTCATTATAGCAGTTTTACAAAGTATTCTACTCATATTGAAGTCAATTGAATTACTATATAAATTATAATTGACACAAGCTTTAGTTATGGGATCATTTTGACCTAATTAGTTCTGTGCCAAGAAACATAAAAAAAAATACAGTTCTCTAGGCCGAAGAATGCGAAAGGGAGTGTAAAATCAATTTAAATTCAAAACAAATTTGTAGGAGGCGTATTTCCCTCCTGGTTTGGATGGGATCAGACTACGTCAGACGGAGTATCATAGTTGCACTCCGCCGGTACTTCACCGTCCATTTGTCAATGAACGTAACTGCTGTTCTGCAGCTTTGTTTGCCTCTCTGTCTACGCTTATGCTGTCCGAAGGCACAGTAAACGCTGAACAGGCAGACGAACAAAGGATTGTCATAAGTTAAGGTGACTACGAGGAGATGCGAACAAAATTAAAGAAAATAGAACACGAAAAAAAATATTTATTTGAAAGAAACTAAGGTAATATGAATTTAATAAGATTCTTCTCAGCGAGGACGAACTTCTTGGTTCATCTTCGGAAACTCTGTGGTTGAGGTTCATCCGCCTAGTTGTAGCAAGAATGCTGCAATTAGTTCAGATTTATCTCCATTACTCCACAGAGGCTTCGCTCGCTCTCGTCTTGATACATGATTCCTAGATACGAAAAGTTGTACGTTACTGACGCAGATCATGCATTTAGGTACTCCCTATTCTCAGCGATTCAGATGAAAATGTTGCTAGACTAGTGACTGCGAAAGGCACTAACTGGGTAGCATCAGCATATCTGGCCCATGACTACACGGGCCCTCTCCCTGGGGATAAACTAGAGAGAGCAATCGCGGAAGGAGAGAGGAAAAAAACAAACCTCATAATAGGTTGTGATGCTTATGCTCACCACTCGGTATGGGGAAGTACGGACATTAATGATAGTGGTGAGTCACTATTTGATTAAATTTATGAACAAACCTTATCGTAAGCTATGTAGGAAACGAACCTACTTTTACAACAAAAAACCGACAGGAAGTTCTAGATATCACTCTTGTCTCCGATTCTGCTAGTCAGTTGATTACCAATTGCAAAGTATCAGCTGAGCACTCCTTTTCAGATCATCGGTATATTCAATTTAACCTAGTCGATGACCGTCCTTGCCAACTTCCGTTCAGAAATCCTAGGAAAACAAATTGGCTCAAATATATGGATATTCTGAAACAATCAGTTCGCTCAGAGCTTTTAAGTCCCCCCTTCTATACCAATGAGCTTGATCTTGAAGTCAAGAATCTTACATTGGCGTTAAATAATGCGATGTCCTCCAAGGGGAAAGAAGAAGAAAGTATATATTTATTTCCGCTTAAATGAGGTTTTTCTTAATTGTTTTTTCCCTCAATTTATGACTAAACATGTATTTAATCCATCTTGTTAACCACAAATATTAAAATATTTCAGTAGAAAGATGCGATTAGGTATCAAATCTCTGTTGTGCGGTAACTCAGACCATGTAAACTTATAAATCATCTGAATAAAAATCTAATCTAAGTCCTCAGATGAGACACTTTTCCGGAAGACGGTTATTGAACCTTCGTTCGGGCGAAATGCCAAATGTGAGTTAACTTGATTTGTACAGAACAAGCATTGTACATTGTACATTTGCTTTTATTAAACTTTTGGTATATACAATTTGACTTAAGGCTTGGTAACAAATGGTGGTGAATAATAAATATTTAAATGCGTTGGCTTAGGGCCCAACGGTATACAATAGTGTTTGTTTTCTTAAGTCTATTTTATATAAACTGTGTCTGTCTTCTCGGATTCATACTCGTAGTATGCATCGTTGTCTGGTTTGACCTCAGGGTGTTCAAGTCCGGGTGTTGATGTTAACTTGATTTTTTATTTGCTCCGGGTTTTATACTAAATCGTGAGAGCTTTAAAATGAGGGTGTGGTCGTCTCTTTTCGTCAACGCATTTCTTGTTGCAATCTTGCATTTTCTCTGTTGCTTCTTTTTAGTTTTTCATAACATCGGATAGTTTCAGCAGTGTAAGCGTGATTTGCGGGATGAAATTTTCAGATAGAGCAATGGTTCGTAAATCGTGAATGACGTCATCTATATTGGGTATTTCACGTCCAAACGTCAGATATTATGCAGTGTAGCCAGTACTTTGATATTTCGTTGTGTTGATGGCAAAACGTATTAATGGAAGATCATCTGCCCATGTAGTATGGTTACGACCTACAAGTATGGCGAGTTGTGTTTTCATGTGTCAGCATTGTGCACAATTGTGCAAAATTGAGGTTGGTTTTGAGTTTTTAATGTAGTTTTATATTTGAACTTGTATCTACCTAACAGTGAAATCATTTGTGGTATGTGCAGGGTTAGGTACTAATAGTGTCATAATTTGTTGTATGTGTAACAAAAAGCTGCTCATACGACAAAATAAACACATACAACACATTTTCCCATACAAAATCCTGTATCCGTTCAGTAAATAATAAATTGTCGTATGTGTAGTAAAAAAGCACATACTTTCTGGAGTATAACGTCAGAAGAAAAAGAAGATATTTTATGGAAACTTTATGAAAAAAGACGAAGTAAAACGAAGACGATAAGAAAAAAGAATCGATGTTCTTCCACAAAAAAAGGCAAGCTTTCATTATTATTTTAAAGTCAGAAATCGGATCAGAACGGAAAGAACGGTTTACTATTTTTGCTTCCAACTTTTATTATAAGAGAAAACTTTATGTTTATAATCTCACCGGTACGCTTATTATAACTGGCTGAAATAAAGTAACATATTGTGTTATATGGAATGAGACTGAAAGCGGACGGTCTGGAAATGATATCGCTAGTGCACCAATAAAAATGTTGAACAAAATTTTACTTTGTGGAGTGATTCGTGTGTTCCACAAAATCGAAATAGGATTACATCGACTGCCATCCTTCAATTCATTCATGTCAATCAAAATTAAGTTAAAGAAGTAATACAAGCATTTTGTGAGCCCGGGCAGTCTTGTCGGCAAGAAGTTGACAGCATTCATAGCGTTATCGAAAAATATTTGAGAAATATTGATATACAAAGTCAGGTAACTATAATTCGGCTCTTGCAAAAAAAATATTTTCCGAACGTCACCTTAAAAATATTACAAATGACCCAAAAGGATTTTAAAATCTATTCGTTAAAGTCTGTAAACCAAGTATTTAAACATATGCAGTATTTTGAAAGCAAACCCTTATTTATATCAAAGACAATATTTATAAGATAGGAACAAAAACCTCTTTCAAGGAATCATGTTGCATTTACTACGACTTGTCGAAACAAATTAGAAAGCGTTTTCCCAAGCAAATAAAGGGTTTTTCAATAAGAGCGCTACAAAAGTTTTTTAATAAAACCAAAACGGTTTTGGATATCAATGAAATTCTTTATTCCTGTGAAAGTAATTTCGATGCCATTATGTATGGAACTCGATTTCTTTTGCATGGCCACCACGGGCACGCTTGCAGATGTCCGGACGCTGAACCCAATTTTCGACGGTTTTCAAGCACAAATCGACCGATACTGCTGCAATCTCACGTTCGATATTCGTACGAAGTTCATCAACCGTCGCTGGCTTGTTGGCATAGACCATAGACTTGACGTAGCCCCACAGGAAATAGTCTAACGGCGTCAAATCGCACGACCGAGGCGGCCAAGCGACTGGACCATTTCGTGAGATAACACGTTCTCCAAACTTGGTTTCCAATAAATTGATTGTGACATTCGCTATGTGGCTTGTGGCGCCGTCCTGTTGGAACCACATATCCTCCAAGTCCATATCATCCAATTGGGGCCAAAAATATTCGGTTAACATTGAACGGTAGCGATTCCCATTCACAGTAACGTGCCGGTCTTGATCATCACGGAAGAAGTACGGCCCAATGACGCCGCCGGCCCATAAACCACACCAAACCGTAATTTTTTCGGGATGCAATGATGACTCATGGAGTACGTGTGGATTGCCGCCTGACCAATACCGCATATTTTGTTTATTGACGAAGCCATTCAGCCAGAAATGAGCCTCATCGCTGAAGATGATTTTTCGATGAAAATCCGAATCATTTTCAAGTTTTTGCTCAGCCCAATTCACGAACATACGACGGTTCTGGTGGTCAAGCGGCTTCAGTTCTTGCGTCAATTTAATGTTGTAAGGATGTAGGCCAAGATCTTTTCGCAAAATTCGCCACAACGACGTCACAGAGATGAACAACGCTTGAGAACGACGTATGGGAGACACATTTGGCCTTTCTTCAGCGGCAGCAATATTCTCGACACTACGGGCACTTCTTTGTCTCACTGGCATGGGAACATTTTGTACTGTGCCTGTGGATTCAAATTTTTCCATTAGACGCTCAATTGTTGATCTGCTAGGACGATTATGACGACCATAAATTGGATGTAGCGCTCTCAACGTTGAGGTCACTGACTCCGAATTTCGGTAGTAAATTTTAATAATTTCGACTCGTTGTTGGCTCGTAACGGGTGATTTTTTAAGAGGTTTAGAACTTTTTTAAAAAAAAAAACACAAAAAATTCGAAAAAATGAATGAAATATTTATTTGAATCGATAGTTTGAACCTTGCAATTTAATGTTTAAAGATAATTTCATGCAAATGTTGACCGCGGCTGCGTCTCAGGTAGCCCATCCGCTGAGTCCAATTTTGGCATTCTCTTTCACACATATCGGCCGGTATCTCACGAATGAATGCATGGATGTTGGCTTCCAGTGCGTCAATCGAAGCGGGCTTGTCCCTATACACATTAGCCTTGGCATACCCCCACAAAAAATAATCTAATGGTGTCAAATCGCACGATCTAGGCGGCCAATTGACTGGCCCGAAACGTGAAATTAACTGTTCACCAAACTCGCCTCGCGATTGCGCCATTGTTTCGCGTGCTGTGTGGCATGTGGCACCGTCTTGCTGAAACCACATATCATGCAAGTCAAGAACTTCCATTTCGGGCAAAAAAAAGTTTGTTATCATCGCTCGGTAGCGTTCACCATTGACAGTAACGCTGCGATTCGCATCACCTTTGAAGAAATATGGCCCAATAATGCCGCCGGCCCATAAACCGCACCAAACAGTGGCTTTTTCGGGATGCATTGGTAGCTGTTGCAATGCTTCTGGCTGATCTTCACTCCAAATGCGGCAATTTTGCTTATTTACGTAGGTACCCATTCAACCAAAAATGAGCCTCATCGCTGAACAAAATTTTTCGATAAAAAAGCGGATCCTCGGCCAGCTTTCCAAGAGCCCATTCACCAAAAATTCGGCGTTGTGGTAGGTCGGCTGGCTTTAGTTCTTGCACCAGCTGTATCTCTTAAGGCTTTACGCCCAAATCCTTCCGCAAAATTTTCCACGTAGTGCTGTAACAAAGGCCTAACTGCTGGGAACGGCGCCGAATCGACATTTCGCGGTCTTCTGTCACACTAGCTGATACGGCCGCAATATTTTCTTCACTACGCACAGTACGTAAACGTGTTGGTGGTTTAATGTCAAACAAAGTAAATTTGGTGCGAAATTTGGTCACAATCTTCCGAATAGACTGCTCAGAAGGTCGAGAATGCCGATCATAAAATGGAAGCAGCGCGCGATGAACATTTCGAACCGAGCACGAATTTTGATAGTAAAATTCAATAATTTGCAAGCGTTGTTCATTTGTAAGACGATCCATGGTTAAATTGCAAACCAAACTGAAGCTGTTTGACAGTGACACAAGGTACTAAACACACGTCAGCTGTCAAAACCAGTGTTGCCAAAACCAAACCAGCTAAAAAATCACCCTTTATATCTTTCCATCATGAAATGGCAAACCTTACTGAAGAGAAATGTCAAAAGAGCGGCAAGAAATTTGGCGTCGTTTGCTGTCCCTGTCGCTGTACTTTTGTAGCGTCCCTGTTGAAAAACCCTTTGAATGTGAACACAATATGGCGGGAGGAGCTTCGCTAAGAACATTGACACCAATTAAAAAGATTTAAAGAGTATGATTCCTTATATGGAAAACGCTGAGGAAAGAAGTTTTTATCGTGCTATTTTAAAACTTAATGGCGATGAAGCATACTAATTAAGCTTGAATGCTTGAATAACTACTCGCAGGTATACAAACCTAAACTTAAAGAATAAAATATACTTTATACGTCAACTTCACTGTGAATTAAGTGTGATTATAATTTAGAAATAATATTTATCTTTATGAAATAATTTTATGCGTATTACTTATTTATTTTTGTGACTTAAATTCTTTAGTTTTTGTTATTCTGAGAAAAAAAAATGAATTTAAAAAAAAATTAAATTGGATTTTACGTTTTATTTCAAATCGCATAGTGCTTTCATTTTGTCGTTTATAATAGACTTTTATCGTTTTGAACTTGTTAATTCTTTGTCGTATGTGTTTAGGTGACAAACAAATTTGGTGAAACCGTCACATACGACAACGGCATTTTGAGGAACATTGACCCTAATTTCTTTCCTAATTAAAATATTGATCAGATTTTAATGTTGATCAGTTAACAAATGTTTTCTGCATAGGTCATTTTACTTTTAAGGTAATCTACCGTATGGATTCTGAGAATTTTTTTTTTTAACTTTGATTGCGTTTTCCCAAAAGTAGTCAAATGTAACATGCACTTTTGTTCTCTGATTTTTTCTTTTTGAAAAAAAAAAAAAACAGTTTTTCTTATTTTTCTAATTTTTATTATTATTAGAAGTTTTAAATGAAGCTTCAGATCCCTTACCACTGGTGGGGGGGAAATCTTTAGCTGTACGAGGAACAATTAGAACTGACTCGCTGGTCAGTGGAGCAGTTTATATACCTAGGCAATTTTATTTACACAAGAAATCTGTATCTTATTGTGGACCAATAGATGTTCTATACAAAGTGCACGATATGCATATTAACGATTCTCTCGTGTTATTCGAAAGATAACTTTGTTGTGCTGAAGGCAAAAGACATTAAAAGATATGGCATTAACTATGTTGCTGAAGGCAAAAGCTATATCGCATTAAAAGATATGTCGCATTAAGATACTTTGATTTCTTGTATATACATTACATTTTGGATCTTCTTATATTTAACATTGTATGCTTATAATAGTATTTTGGGGTGTTCTGGGAACGTAACCATGCGACAGTATTTTATTCAGGCGCCGATATGGGCAAGCTGTTGCATTATTGCAGAAATAAACTGCGTCCCGTTGTCGGTATGCAAACGACGCGGAATACCGTAGCGTAGGAGTACCTCATTAAGTAGGGTTACTGCACAATTTGCACCTGTGGCCTCGATTAATGGGAATATTTCTATCCATCGACTTGCAAGATCTTCGGCAATAAGGTTCCACTGATATCCGTCTTGTGTGGCAGGTAAAGGGCCAAATAAATCGACTGAAAGTACTTCGAAGCGTTGATTACTGGCTACAGTCTGAAGGATTGCACTCGGTTTCATATTGCTTGGCTTGTATCTGAGACAAGCAAGACAATTTGCGATGTGCTTGGTGCTATCGTTTCTCATGCCAGGCCAATAGTATCTTGAAGAAATTTTTGCAATGGTGCGCTCGACACCGTGAGGGTCTGCGGTGCGGTATCATGATAGTTGTAGGGAATAGATTCTCTCTCTTCCAATGGTTATACGAGTTGTGCATTATCGGAGTCTGATTCGGATGAATACCTGTAGAATATTCCATCGTTAAGGAGATATCCAAGTTCATCTACATTAAATATTTTTGCTCGAATATTGACTAATACTCTCATTATAAGACTGATTCCGAAATTTGCTTTGCTTGACCCTATTTATAGAAACAGGACTTTGACTTTTGATAAGATTAAATGGAAGATTAGATTCGTAATCTATGGTTGTATTTGTGCATGCATCGATCATTTTTACTCCGGGTAAGTTTGAGTCGAACGGAATTCGTCCCGTTCGAATCAAGGTTTTTCAACGGGGGAATACACCGGGTACAACTAACAACTGTGACCCCGTCACTACTATTCCGATAGTAGAAACGTCGATTAATGGGAGAAGGAAAATTAAAAAATATGTGTCCTTGACACTTACAACTGTAACAAATTGGTACTCTGGGTGTTACCGATCTCCTGTGAGCGCCTTCGTTTACCCTGCTTGTGTTTGCAATTGCTGAAACATTGTAAACCTCTTCGCCATCACTGGTATCGTTCACATTTTCGAGCTCATGTACTGAATGAGTGGGTTTTTGTTGTAGGTTTTATTGTTGCAGTAGATTAGGTTAGGTATTTATGTACGGGTATGGTATGATATAATCTTTTTGATTTTTTTGACTAATCAAAAAAAAATCAAACGGATGCCCGGTAACTGCATTATCTTGCGAGTTCTCTACGCATGCAGCTTCTCATGCTATGCTGAGCGTATTGGAGCAGTTGCCCGGTCATCCGTCGTATCCAACGAAAATTTTATGGATATTAAAATAAAATCACGAAACGATTTTATGAAAAACATGAACCATACCTTTAGATCACTCTATCGAACCACGTGAAAAAAAATTGTTTCCTTTGGTGTTATTTTGCTGTTCTGGAAAACAAAGCTTTCACAGCTGCTTCATTTCCCTTTGTGATTTGCCTAACTAATACGCCGAATCTGTTCTATATATATATATGGTTGGCGCAACAGGTCCCTAAGGACCCAAGGCCTAGCTTATCTCAACCATTCGTTTTGTGTGAGTTTCATTTTTGGAACGAATGGAAGGGATCTACAATTTTATGCCGATTCCAAACGGCTAATTGAGAAGCTCTTTCAAGACAGTTATACTCTCGGATGTCTGTCAGACGTTCGCGAGAGGTGGCGCAGTGGAAAAAACCCTAAGTTGGAATTTTGGTTTTTGCGGGAATCGAACCTGGGACCCCTCGCTTAGTAGTCCAACACACTAACCACTAAGCCACTGCGCCGAATCTGTTCTACATAAAAAGAAATTCATGTAAAATGCAGGCAGATGTACAATAAAATGGTTGACTTACGTGTGGTCAGAGGTCTAAACTCGTTGAAGGCGGAAATGAAAGATAACAAATGCCACGATTGCGGTAGCACAAATACTTGTCCACCTACACTATTTTGATAAAGCTCTCATCCTTAAAATGGTGAATTTACCCATTATAATTGTTCCGAAAGACCTGTTCAACTACTAAATCAGTTGCAGTATCGATAACGTAGGTCAGCGTGTAATTGGAAACTAAACATATATGATAAGCATTTCTTTAAAGTTCTATAGCCTTTTGAAGCACGCTACAATGTTTTATCCATAGAGTTGCGGACTGGGTATATCACTGAAGTACCCAAACCGCTAACAAAGTTGTTTTGCGATATGCCAATCCTTCCATTAAGGTCGCCGATAAGTACTGGATTCACTGTTCTAAACTAATCAATAGATCGTTCATTTTGGTGTAGTCTGCCCAATGATTACAATTAAATATATCGGTACGATGTGACAGGTGTTAGAGTCCATTTTCAGCTCATGCACGTAAGATCCTTCCATGCATTTAAAGTTTACCTTGGCTCCATTTATCTGCTTACGAAATCCAAATAGTACGCCACCACTTCCTCTTCTAAACAGGCTTGTTTTTACCGAAGGTATACATTTTAATTCATAATTCATGCAAATAGTCTTAAATCTAGCTTCTTCATTGTCTAGTAAATGAGTATCATATAGTAAAAAAATATCAAATTCTATAATATAATTAAAGAATTCTACAAATATTTGCTTATTTTTCAGTTTTATGTTATTCTGGTAGATGTGTTTTTCTCAATTAGATGACTCGCGTAAGCTCCCACTTGTGTGTGAGCCCTAATTGGTTACAGCGGTTGCTTTTGGTGTGCTTATGCTTTTCTGACTGTCAGATTCAGATGTCATTGACGTTTTACCCATGTAACAGCCTTATTCATAACATTTAATTAAAGCTTAATTAGATCTAATTTTGGTTTAATTGCAGAAAACCTTATTCATAAACTTTTTTAAAGATAATTCACAGTTAATCAAATGTCAAAAAATTAAATGCCTCAGTTCGCATTTAGCGGTGAATTAACTTTTGTTTTCCCGGTTTGTTTCAAAACTGTGAACATTATTTTCGAAAATTTTGAATAAGTTTTGCTAGTTAAGCAATAATCTTAATATTGTAACACGAAAGTGAAAGCGGAAACAATTATAAATTTTGCGAAGACAAAAAGAACTCAGCCCTTCTTTTTTAAATTTTTTTTTTTTTCTGTACATTGAACTTTGATAAGTCCTTTTCACACAACCGTCTAAAATGACCAAAACTATTTGATTCGTATTTATTTACTCATTTTCTCGTTAATATTTTCGTTTATGCTCAAACGTTTTCCACTTTTTCAATTAATGCCAGATGTCCATACCCAAAAGTGGCACTGAAATGGGCGAGTGCTGCCAGATTTTCAGAGTAGTTTTGCTTACTTAATAGATTAAGTACTTCACAGCAAACTTACTTTTATGAATAAACATTTTTGACAAGAAGATTAAATGCGAATTAACGTGCGTTAGTGGAGACACTGATAATCTACTGATTACGGCAATCTAATGAATAAGGCTGTAAGTGTTTAGGTTTTGCAATTCGTTCATGCATATTTTTAAGGATGGCGGAATTTGATGAATCCAAAGTGAATAATTTTCATTTGTGCCTTGGAACGTTTCTCGCGAAGGTCTTTCATTAAAGGGATTAAATTTGCCCTTCTTTGACAGACGTTGGGCGGGATATCCTTGCAGATACTTATGTTTGTGTTTCTAATGGTAATATTAGACTGTATGCCGAGTGGTCATAAAATGCCAATTTCTGACAGTTCTCCTGTCAAAATATGGTCACACAATGTAGTGGGCATATCTCAATGCTCTGACGACCTGAATGCCACATACGACCAGGCAGATTTTGACAGATAAAATTGCCCAAATAGCATATAGTGTAGTCGGACAATAAGCACGAATGCCAGTATATATGGCCTTATATGCCCATATATGCACTTTATTGAAATTTCGTTATGGCATTTTTGATGGAACAGGAATTATTTTGTTGTTTTCGGTGTTTGAGTTCGTGGAATTGTGATTTATTTTCAATCGGAAATCGGATTTCGAGATCAATTCTTTTGCGAGATCCCCATTCCTTTCTTCCAGCATCTGCTTTAGCTCGTCAAAGGTGATGCTAGATCACCGCTTTTCACAATTAAAATAATCTGGTGAAGTTTCTTGCAGTATCTTTATTATTTACGAAGGTAAGGTATGTACCAGTGTGATCGGCATGTTTGATGTTTTGTAGTTGGTTAGGTCGAGCGGCGGGGAGCAAGAACCACCCCCTTCCGGCGAGCTGAGCCGTGCTGAGCAAGCATGCCAAGCTCTTCGCTCTCGGCACTCCTTCCCCCTTTCTATTTTCGTTCCCATCCATAGTTCCTATCCACTTCCTGTTCCACGTCCATTTTCGATTCCAAATTCCCTTCCTATCCTTCTCTAGCCCTGCTACAAATGGCCCTTATTATTATTTATTTATTTATTATTATTATTCTCTTCAGTTTTAGAATGCTAGGACTAACTCAGAATTACGTTCTAGCGTGGCATTTATACATATATTGCACTTAAAACCAAAATTGCTCAATTGTTTCCAATTTTTCTAGTTCTATTTAAACGTGTTCTCGGAGCACTTCTATAAGACAACTTTACTATGCTAGACCAGTGTTGCCAATCCGTGCCCTTCAAGATATTTTATTGTTTCAAATTGATTTTCCCATTACCTAAGATAGTATAAAAATAAAGTTACGCTGTTATTTGAAGTATTTTTTTTTTTTAAATCGGTCTAATTTTGAAAGTTTTACAACCATGAGAACTATTATGCCACGTTAAACATCCATCACTATGGAATGTTAAACATCGTCCAGGCCAACGAAATGTTTCGTAAACAATTATTTAAGAAATAAAATGTTAATGAAACATTTTATAAATGATTCAAGATTTAAGTGGCCTGTAGCCTCTTACCCAAATGTGTAAATGAACCACCACATCATTCCAAATGCCAAATACTTATATTCTGAAACTGTGAAACAAGAATTACTTCCCGCCGCAAATTGCAGAAATGTTTATTATTTACAAAATAATTAGATATTAAACAAATGTTTGTCTTGCCTAAATAAATAACAAATTATTATTTCACTCTAAATGATTGGGCTTAACGACCGTCTTGTTCTTTTTTCTATAAGCATATAATTACAATTCTAAACGATTACCGCCGATCAGCAAATATACAAACTTAGCTTAGCTTATCTCTTTTGCAATATATTATTTCAAAAAGGCTTACCCATAATTTCGAAAATAGAACCATAAGCTGCTGACACCATACGAATGACGAACAATTTTTAAAATTTGTTCTCGAGCTTCGTTAGATATTTTAGGGCATGGGAATATTTGCTATTTGATTCATTAGACAGTGTTATTTGTATTTATGATTGTAATATACTTAGTACAATCGCATGATAATATATTTTATTACAACTATTCATTTCAGTTCCTCCCGATATACTTAACGAAGACTCTTCTTCCGATTTGGCAGTACCCGAAGGTGAAGACGTTATACTTACATGCAAGACTACAGGAAATCCTGTCCCAAGAGTGGTGTGGAAAAGAGAAGATGGAGAATTTTTGTTACTAAAAAAGCCAGGGAGCAGAGAACTCCTCCGAGGTATTTATTTTAGCTTATTTTGCGTTCATACATATTCTCGTATTCTATACCTCTATATTTCTATAAAAATGCCGCGGGTGGTTATAATATGTTAAGCGATAACGTATTCGCTTGTTAATTGTTATTTAAATGCTGCCCAATACGATAGTGAAAAAAAAAATGAAAAAGCTCATCGAAAGCCTTCCTTAGCGAATCTTGTGTAAATAAATAAATAAAAGGTTCATAATAGGATCTTGGTCTAGTTTTTAGTTTGTGTTAGTTTTCATTTTCAGGACGAATTGAATAGAACTATAATTGAAAGCCGAATGTAAACAGCTGAGTTGAAAACCTTTTTCGGGATGGTTCAAGAAGTGCAGGAAAGGCTGCGCATGAGACCTCTCGCTCAGCTATCGAATACACTGAGCATCTGTACCTATATAACAATTCCCCCTAGTACTTAGAATATCTTCTGCAAGTAAAAAGTCGCAGGGCCAAACTTATCACTAAGTTATAAAAATCATACCAATTAATGTTATAAAGAGTTTTTGTTAACATCTCAATGCGCTTTTTACCCTACTGGACCCAAAATGTTTTTCGCGGGTATGTCCGTTCCATTGTGACCTCCTGTAGCCTAAACGGCTTGACCGATTTTGAAGAATGAGGTGTTACTAGATTCGTATTCTTCTCGCAATGTCATACACGAAGAAGTAAAAATAAAAAAAAGGTAATTAAAAAAAAATAAAAAAATTAAAAACAAACTGGCAGTTTGAGGCCACGCTTATTTTCATTAGAGTTTATAGATACCATCCGATTTGTTTTACAGTCAATCGTGCTTTTTAGTTTTTTAATGCGAATAACACTAAAACCATCAGAATATAATATACACATACAAAAATAAAGAAACAAAATCATATACATTCACGATAATACCAATACAATATTTTCCAAAATCCTAAATAGCGATCATTTTACGTAGGTATTTAGGTTAGGTTAGGTTACCAGGCACCATAAGGGGCCATCGCGATCCCTAGCGAACCGATGGCAGTAAGCTACAATAAAATATTTTTTTTACGTATTTAAAAACTTAATATTTTTGTACCTATACCATATTTTAATGCCCCTTTATCAGATGTGACGCGATATAGTCCAAAAAATTTCGGAAGAATCTTTAAACCGGTTCCAAACTGAACCCGCTCAATAGCTACAAGGTCACCCACGGAGCATTTGGTCGCTGGTCACCGTCTTTTGTTGAAGTACTTTGAGTTTTCAGCTTGCATCCTCGTTATGGCTTCTCTGGCTTGGTTCCGCTGCTCTTGCTTCGACTCGTCAAACTGGTTCTGAAAAGGTGTCTTTTGAATCGACCGATGGCATGTCAATTTCAAAATTTGCTGCAACGGCTTGACATTTCCTCGTGGTACACCAACAGTCACAAAGTGCAGCTGAACATCGTGATCTGTGTAAAACCCTTGAAAGTTGTTGGAAGTAAAGGCGCCACCTCTGTCGGACATGATGCTGCGCGGGTATCCAAAGATTTCGGCAAAAATCTCCATCTTCTTCATGACTTCCACGGACCCAAGAGGCTTCGTGGGGACAAGCCAACAAAACTTGGTAAAAGAATCGATGACGCCATTATGTACCGATAGCCCTTCTTTGTGTCCTGCATTGGCCCGTGAAAGGTGGCAAGAGGTGTGTCACCTTTCGGAATTAGTTTCAGCAGGCCATGCGTTATTCACGTTTCTGTTGGGCCAACATACATCTGATACAACTCGAAACGCACCTTTTGATTCGCTGATCGAGGTTGGGAATAAACATCTCTTTCATTTTCTGGGCATCCAAAATAGCTTTTAAGACCTCATCACTCTGTTGCGCTTCAGAAAGCCTTCTAAAAAACGCGTTATCATTTTGTAGATACATTAACTTCAGGATTACGGCTAAGAGCATCAACGTGTCTCATACTGGTTCCTGCTCGATGCTCTACCCAATAGTCGTACTCATCCAGAAGGATTGCCCACCTAGCAACTCGCCTTGTTAAATCCCTTTTCTTCATCGTACATACGAACGCCTTACAATCCGAAACAATTTCAAATCGCATTTAGAGATCCGATGCCCAAGAAATTGGATTTCTTGTTGAAGGAACTGGCATTTAGTCCACTATATTCTTAGTCCATTAACGACTGTCACATCTAGCTATGCTATGCCTTCTTCTACTGTCTTTGATGATACTACGAGGTCGTCACAACACCCTCCCGAAGCAGCTCTCTGAAAACGTAGTTTTTGAATAAAAAAACTAACTCTCTTTGGAATCAAACTAAAAGATCTTTATAAAAACAAAAAAAAAAAAACAACGAACTTTTTCTTAAAAATATATAAATATTGTTTAATTATATTTTTATTATAATTAAGAGGCGGCAAGAATACTGTAGGTGTAACAAAATACATATACACAAGTATAAATTGCTATGTATAACATGGATCCGTGCTCCGAGTGTCTGTCCGATCTACCAGCCGATGTGATCGCAAGATGCACTATGGAAAAATCATATAGGAAAATGACAACAGCCAAAAAGGAGGAATGGAAGTGTCTAATCTGTAGAACAGAATTTATTGAAGCCTCCATCCCCAAAACGATACCAGATGAAAATTCACCTATCCAACCGTTGACCAAACGAATGAGGAGTGTTAGTTCTCCTGATGTTTCTCAAGACCAAGGAACCACATCTACGGACGCAAGTTCAACATCAACAAAAAACAATGATAATATCGATGGTGTTGCGCAAAAAAGGCCATTTCACACAAGAAATCAAAAGGGCCAATCTGCAAATTTCGTAGATGAACAGTTGGGTTTGGATTTTAAGGGCCAATCTGCAATTAAAGCTTTCCACTTTTACCAATACAAACTAGTATAAAGTATCAAAAACTAAATTTTGAATGGTGTTTTACTGTAGTATTTGAACATTGATAGCACTGAGTACAAACTGCGTAACATTAATGACCTTTTCTCTGCAGAAATATTTTATAGCACGTGGTTTTTCGATTGGGATCATTGTGATTGTGATTTGTTTGTGTTTTTAGTGAAAAGTAAATAGTTTTAATTAGCTATGGTGAAAACAAGAGGAGATACCAAAAATGTTGGGGTTGTATCAAGGGGTAGGCTTATGCTAGGATAGATACATAAATATAATATTTTAGCTGTGGCAATAATTTGAAGTAGCTTTGACATAAGCCGAATTCGAGTTTTTTACACTACAAAATTCAATGTGGGTGAGAGTATTATGGGTTGAAAAATGAGTGGGCGACCCATCCTTTAAAATTGTGAGATTTGAGGAGAGAATGAAATCCTCCACTATGTTGCCTCTAGCGTTTGTTTCGCGCGAACCCTATAACACATTCAAAGCATTAAGTAGGACCGGAGTGTGAATATTACAAAGAATATTAACAAGATCGTGTTTGATAAAACTGTGATTAGGTAAGACGTATATAGAAACAACCGTTATTTTGATTGCAGTTTGTAGCTCAATAGCAATGACCAGCAGGTTGAAGTTAATTGCTAGTGGTGGATTATGTGGGATGTTCGTTTTAATCAAAACAACAATGCCTTGTTTGTTTGTTACGTTTGTGGAAATCTTGTGATATTACCCTGTATAATTTGTTGGTATATAGCTGGTTTGGATAAGAAGGCTCAGTGGGTTTCTTGTAGAGAAATAAAGCAGGGTGAATGTTCCTTTATTAGGATACTTGGTTCGTCGTAGTTGTGTAAATATCCTTGCATATTCCAATGGAGAACTCTCAGAACATTTTTTGTTTTAAGTATTTTGTAAGCAGTTTTTTGTTTTTGTGATAAAGTGGAGGTAAATGATTGGGTGATGGTGTTGGGATTTGGGCCCCGCTAGTGGCTTGTCGAGGTAAATCAGCGGGGGTCGCATTTACGGGTAATGGTTTATAATTCGGGTTCATTTTCATAAATTTCAGTTAGAGAGTAGGGTTTGCAATATTCGTTTTGTTGTATGAGAGTATTGGTAATGGAGAAAATGGGTGATGAGGTGGGACTAGCGTCATCAGTTGCTCGAAATTCGAGATCAGAGACGTTAATTGTAATGGATTCGGAGTTGTTTCTTTGTGGGGAATTGAGTGAAATAGTTGAGTTAATATTGTTCTTGTTTTTAGGTACTTTAGATGGTGGAGGTGTGCATGTTTAACCTTCCGTTAGGCGCGCCCTATTTTCTCACACCGCTAGTCGCGCTGCACCTGTGAGGTGATTTCTCAAGTTATGCCTGTAAATCCATTTGCTAAGCGTCTGGGCGCGTTGTAAATCCATAAAAAAACTAGTTAACAACTAAATTGATATAAATAATATATTTTATTGCATTTTGAAATAAATAAATTAATAAAATAACTTCAAACAAAAAAAAACTTTAGAAATTTCACAATTCACAAAAAAAATAAAAATATAACAGAATTTAGACGCAAACAAAAACTAGTTTTGAATACCTACATACATTTATCTGTATGACGTATCAAAACTTAGAAAGGAACTCAAGAACTATTTTCCTCCACATCCGTAAATTTATCACCTGTCACATGGTGACAAATTGTAGTTACCTATATAGGCGCGTTGCACCTGTGAGGTGTGAGAAGATCCGTTTCGACTTAAATGTGACACGGACGGAGGTCGCGGTGGTACTGGTAACTAGAGCAACAAAAATAAGGAAGGTAATCAAAAGGGCGGGGTGCTAAACCACTGTGCAAAAGTTTGGCGCCAAAAATAAAAAATTTATGCACCTGTGAGGTGCGCGCGACTAACGGAAGGTTAGTGTTTTTTAAATGTATTTGGAAGTTGCTTATCAGTGGAGAGTTTAGCATATGAAGATGTAGATGTTTGAGACTGAAAGTTAAATGAGTTAGAGGAGTGCGTGGAAGCGGGAGAGATGTTTTTCAGGTTTTGGGTGTTACGCTTCAATTTGGTTAACAAAAATGGAATTGGTCTTCATTAAGTAGGGTTGGATTAGATTAGATTAGAAGACGGGAGGGCCTTCAAAGGGCTCTGGCACTGCGGCTACAAGAGTAGCCTATTGTGCCTTCCCAGGTAGGTTCCTAGAGCCATCTTTTCACTGCAGATGCATTCAGGAAGACAAGGATCTTCTCTGGGTGTAGGTCAGCAAGAGTTGCTGGATCGACAATCTCACTCTCTAGGATGTTTTTTCTAAGGCGGCATAGAGCCGGACAAGCTGTGAGTATGTCAAGCGAGGATTCATCACTCTCAAGACAGAGCCTGCAGATGGGATCCGGTGAGACGCCAATGCTGTGGAGGTGTTTTTTCACGTGACCATGGCCACTGATTATTCCTGTAAGGACCCTCAGATTATTTCTGTCCAGATTAATTAGGAAGATGGATTTTCTGGGAGAGAATTTAGGTAACAAATTTTTGGTGCAGGTCTGACCATCTGTATTTTTCAAAATCTAGTTCGACTCGATGCGAGATAGGTTCTTGATATAGGTCCTGAAAAGGTTTTTGGTGACTCCGCAGCAGGGTTCAGGTCCGATAAGTGGAGTGGTAGCTCCGATTTTGGCCAGCGAGTCAGCTGATTCGTTACCCTCAAATCCTCTGTGGGCTGGGATCCAATGGAGGATGACTAGGTTTTTCTTAGAGAGTTCGTGGATGGCTAAGAATGTTTCTAAGATAAGTTTTGATTTTGTTACAGATGAGTCAAGAGCTTTGAGAGCTGCTTGGCTGTCTGAAAAGATAAATATGGTTTTACCCTGTGTGTTAGAACTTAGATTTATTCCAGCGCAATGGTAAATTGCAAGGACTTCAGCCTGGAATATGGATAAGTTTTTACCGAGGCTGACTGACAAGTTCACCTGGGGCGACTCACCGTAGATTCCAGAGCCAGTCCCTGACTCCATCTTAGAACCGTCTGTGTACCAGATGATATCAAGACGAGATGGATTGGGCTTATATTTTTCCCATTCATCCCTAGGAGGGATAATTATGGCGAAGTTTTATGGAAGCCATATTTTGGAAGCATGTCATCAAGAGGCATGCTGAATGGGCTTGAAGGCTCCATGGTGCCGAGTAAAGACAGATGACCGCCCTGATAGCTATATGGGTCAAAGTTGTTCGAATGGTACAGGCGGTGAATACTTAGTCTAGCCTCCATCTGAATGTGCGTTTGAAGAGGTGTTAGACCAAGGATGACATTGAGTGCCATTGTCAGAGTGGAGCGAAGACAGCCCGTCATGCAGATTCCAGCTATACGCTGAATACGTTCTAGCTTTTTGACTCTAGTGACTTCGTTAGTCTTCGGCCACCAAACCACAGCAGTATAGGTGACCGCAGGTCTTACGACGAGCGAATAAAGCCAGTGTATCATCCGAGGTCTAAGACCCCAGTTTTTACCGCAGACACGACGACAGATCCATAAAGATTTGGTGACTCTGTTTACGGTACGTTCAATCTGCTGATTCCATGAAAGTTTGCTGTCAAGTATAACTCCCAGGTATTTGGCTTCCCGAGAGAATTCAATGGTTTCACCGAACAAGGTAGGGCGAATAAGGAGATCTTAATTCCTCCGTTTTGTTAAGGGGACTACCGTTGTCTTCTTTGGATTTACAGAAAGACCTTCTTTACTACACCATCTCTGAACAACAGATAACGCGAATTCCAGTGTTTCTGAGACCGTGCTTTCGAATTTTCAACGTCGTCGGCATATCCTATGGCATAGATCCCTTGATTTGTCAAGGACTGAAGTAAGTCGTCAATGACAAGGGACCATAAGAGGGGCGAGAGGACACCCCCCTGAGGACACCCTCTAGTTGTGAGAGCTGAGATTTCCACATCGTCGATGCGGGTCTAAATTATTCTGCTATTCAGCATTGACATTATCCATCGTCCTATGATAGGAGATTGGTTCATATTGTTGAGAGCCCTACTAATGGACTCAAAAGGCGTGTAGTTGAAAGCTCCTTCAATGTCTAGGAAAGCAACGAGACAGATTTCCTTACTATTGATGGAGGGATTCGATTTGTGGTTACTAAGTCATTAAGTGCTGACTCGGTAGATTTACCTGGTTGATAGGCATGTTGAGATTTGCTTAGCGGAAAAGATTTCGGGGCTACATCTCCATGCTTTTAAGAATGAAAGACATAAGACTAATGGGGCGAAAGGATTTCGGACTTGAATCCAAATTCCTCCCTACTTTAGGTAAATATTTAACTGTCGGGGGGATAGGTTTGGTGAGAGAAGATCAATTATAGTTGATCCGGGAAAGTGTGTTCTAAGTAATAGATGAAGTGTCTCTTTCTTATTTTGTGTTTGACGACCGTTCTCATCGGCAAGTGTGCCTAATGAGATAGTTCAGTCAGAGGCAAGAACTTTATGAAGTCAGCAGCTGGAAGGAATATCAGAAATATCTTCACAAAACCGTCTAAATGATTCTTTTTTGGCCTTCTTAATTTCTTTGTTGTAGTTGGTGCGAGCACTAGTGTAGGTTTGCCAGTCACCATTGCGTTTAGCTTTGTTGAAAAGTTTCCTTACTCTTGATCTGTGTTTCTCCAGATCATTGCTCCACCAGATGGTTTCCCTTTTAAGCTTTTTTGTCTTCAGGGGGCAGTTTTCCTCGAAGACAGATATGATAGAAGATCTTACCAGTGCGGCAGAGTGCTCTAGTTTATCTTGAGTATCAATTCGAGATATTTTACCATTTCTCTTTGGACGGAATGCTGAAATTGTGGTATTGGGTTCCTTTATTTCAAATCTGATGTGTCGGTGGTCTAAACATGACGGTTCAGAAGACACATACCAGTTGGATGTTAGGTGGTCGAATTAGGAAGTAGCTAGAGTAAGGTTTAGAACTTCTCTTCTGACTTCGTTAATGAAGGTTGGCTCCCTCCCGATATTGCATATATTAAGATTATTGCATGTTATAAAATCAATTAAGAACTCACCTCGATTGTTGATGTTCGAGCTCCCCGAGGTTGTGTGATGTGCATTCGCATTGCAGCCGATAACAATTTCTGTCCTGGTGCGTTGCGAATAACGGAGAAGGTTATCTACTTCTGCTGCAGGGCATACAGTGGAGTCACCGGGGAAGTACGCGGAAGCTAAAATAACCTCCTTGATGTTGTTAGTCTTCGCAATGGCAGCCGTGAGGTCACTGGAAATGAACTCTGTCAATGGGAAGAAGTTCGTGTTATTGTCAAAAATAATGCATGTTCGAGGTCTACTGGATGAGGTGGGATAAAGAATCCTACCTGTATGGTTCCTGCACGAGGGCAACGTTAAGACCGCTGGAGTTAAAGGTCTTGGTTAAGACTGCCGAGGCGGCCTTAGCGTGATGAAGGTTGATTTGAACAATCTTCATATCTTCCTATGAGTAGGGGGGACCTTTTTATATGAGCCTCTTCTTATTCTGTCATCCCGGCCATGTGGGGCCGACTCTTATGAGGAGTCTTCGTGAAGAGCCAGACAATGTCTGTCTGGAACCTGATTGAGCCGGCCTGCGAGTCGGGTCGGGGTTGTGTGGTCTGGCAGAAAAATTGGAGGAGGAGGATGGCCTGTCTCCTTTATCCTTTTTCAGGGCGGGTGGCGGAACGGGCTTGACCGTTTCTACAACCGGCTGAATAGAAGTTTGGGTAGATGCCAGCTTGGATGGTTCAGGAGTGGCAGCGGCTGAGCCGGCGGGTAGCTGGCTTGGACGCCTGCTCGCTACTGTTTGCCTCTTTGAGGTTCGATGCTTCTCGAGTTAAAGAACGGCTGACAGTTCAGGTCCTCAAGGAGTCTTTCCGAACACTCATCCATCGAGATAGTCAAGGCCAGACCCTGAGCATTCGCCACTTTCCTAAGAACTTTCCAGTCCTTGGTGGGAAGAACTCTGCTTTGCAGCCTAAGTTACCTTAAAATGTCATCCACGGAGCGGGAGGTTCCCGGGAAGAAGGCCGTTGCCACACATGGTTTAGGGAGATTGTCCTCTTCAACTAGGCGTAGCGTAGCGTTCTCCCACGGCAAGATTTTGTCAGTGATGCTGGCTAACCAATCTCTGGTGCCAGTGTCTGCACAGTTAACCGTCAGCCACCCTGGCTTGAATGAGCAGCCCAGAAAACGAATCTGTGGGCCATCGTCGGGGAGCTTATTCATCTCCCTGATGATGGCATCTTCCACCGCTTTTTGGTGTACTGGCTCAAGGTGACCTTCCGGAAAATTATCCAGTAGGAGCCCGACTTTAATGGTTCCTGCTACTTCCGCGAACATTGGAGCATTGGGCCTCGCCTTCTTACTAGGCCCAGCTGGAGAGTTGGTACTAGACCGAGGGCGCTTGTTGGCTGAGGAGGCTTCTTTGTTCGCCGGTTCGTTTAGGACTTTCTCCAGGGCCTCATTGTATGCTAGACCGTCAGCAAGAAGGCGTCTTAGTCGCTTCTAGTTGGAGGTGGTCAAGCGTTTCCTTTGTAGGGATAGTTTCTCTATCCCCAGGTTTTTAATGGAGTCGGTTTCAGGAACGTCAGAACAGCTCCTGTAGGCCTCCTCAGTGAGCACAGAGCTCACCGTGTCGACGGATTTAAAGTCGTTGTCGACAGTTGGTCGTTTAGGACGGTCTACCCGTCCATCCCGACTGGGTTCAGCTATAGGCTGACAGACAGAGATAAGATCTTCGTTATCTCCATCAGTTAAGGTTTTATTATTTGGTTGTTCATTTTTTGATCCCACGAGTAGCTAGGGAAATGCCCTCCATCCACACAGAGCCCCGCATGCGTAGATAAGGCTAGATGAAACCGGAGGGCGCCTGATATCCGGAGTACACCGTTAGCGACTGAGCTAGTTTATTGGGGCCCTCAGCCTGGGCGGTCCTGGTACGGTGCGGTTAACGCCTCTTACCCGGCCCCAGATTTAATGGTTTACTCCAACCTCAAACTAAATGGATCGCGACAAACGATTAAGGCGTTAGCGTAGATCCTTGGCTGACACTAATCAGTTAACCTGATTAGCCATTCAGGCGGGCGCCCACGTGAAGGACTATAGAATGAGGATTTGTGCCCTAGCCCTGGAGGATGACTAGGTTTTTCTTAGAGAGTAGGGTTAATATGTTCTGAAAGAAACTGTGTCGGCGATTAATATATATATTTAGATATATGGCAGCTTTCCAAGCATTATACTTAAAATCGACGATTAACCCAGTCATTCCCACAGAACCTTACAACTTTTCGGTTTTTTTTATTTTTAAGCTTATATTTAATTTAGTTTAGTTTACTAACTCGTAACTAGATGGGTGAGACGATCAGTATGATTGCTTTAACTTGTCATGAATAATTATGAATGTGGTTTAGTGTTTGTCGCGTCATCCTATACTGCAACCGTTAGATTATCTAACGAAATTTGATAATTACGTGTAATAATGAAATTATGCATATTGTATATACAACATAATCTAAATAAAATCTCTTATTTTTAGTTGAATCTTATTCGGGCTCATCGTTAAAGCTTGTGCGACTGGAAAGACGACAAATGGGAGCTTATTTATGCATAGCATCGAACGATGTTCCTCCTGCTGTAAGCAAGCGCATATCCCTTAGCGTACAATGTAAGTATAATCATATATAGAGACATATTCAGTAACAGCTCACTCCATATTCATTGAGAGCATTATTTCAATGAATAATGACATTAATACATGAACATTTATCATAGCGCTACGGTGGTAAAATGGCTTATTGCGGTTTGTAATCAGTTGTTTTTGTCAAAGCTACGATATCTTCAAATAAAAAAACATAATAAAACCGATTGTCAAGCGGCATAATCACTGAAGGAATGTCCTCTTGCAAGTGGATGCCATCTTGCCAGATCAAAGAGATTTGGTGCTTAAAGTTTCAGTTTTAAATCAGAGATATTATGCTTTTTATTTTTTGATTTTCACCCGTTTTTTTTTTGGATTTGGGTTAACCGTTTTCTATGAACTTATTAGAATAGAGTTATTAAATGCGATATCTAGCTAAATGGCTTGAGCTACGAAGCTGGAAACTTAGCACATAAATCGGACATCGGTATGGAATGGCCAACTTCACATTGGTACATTATGTACCTGTACACCGTTGATTGTTTTCCACCTTCTTTTGATGAAATCTTACCTTAAATGCATTATCTTTGAGTTCACCATCCTCCTATTTCATGCCGCTGACTTCAAACAGACGAGCTCGAAAAACTTCCAGAGTAGGAAATTCAGTAGATGCATCAAAAGCAGCTTGCCCCGATGAGGTGGGGGCCATAACCTTTTAAATAATAAGCGTTGTAGTAAAATCACAATTCGTCGTCGTGAATCGACGTGTGCTTTCGTTGTTCTCTCTATTTTTCTAATTTGCTAATTTGTTGCTGACTTAAAATCGCTATTTTTAATCGCAATTATTAGATTTTCTAAATGGATCTTGCTGTATGTACTAAGTGTAGTCAACCTTTGTTTGATACGGATTCGATAAACTCCAAACTCGATTTATTGCATAGTGAGATATTCGCTTTAAAGAAACTCTTAGTGCGTCCATCATCCATTTCTTCTAAGAAATCAAACATTGTTACACGTTCGCAATCGGTATCCAGGGTCAATGCACCCACTCGTGGTTCGCCGTCGGTAGCTATTGCTTCGAGTGCACCGAAAAAAACTGCTGTGAAACAGTTGTCTCTAAATGACTCGCATACACCCCGCAACAAACATGCCGTGCCGTCACCTAACATTACTCTCACTGCCTCTCAGCCACTATCGAAAACAAGTGGTGATGGTGAGCATTCGGGCGATGCTGTCGCTGCTGTTGTTGTTGCTGCTACTACTGCTCTACCTCTCTCCACCTCTCCAAATAGCGAGGTTGTCGTCACCAATCTTGAAGCCGCTAATGCTGTTACGCTCACAGATGTTCATGCTGATGCCGGCCCCGTGCTGGTCGGTCATCAACCGCCTTCTACTGTTGTTGCTGCTGATGCTATTAGTCGTCCACCTCGTGTTGTTGGTACGAATGATGTAGCAACCTATCTACATGTCGTTCGTAAGCTAAAATGGTATCATCTCTCAAGTTTTCATCCTAATACCACTTCTGGAAATATCATTGACTACATTTTTTCAACGTTAAAAGTAAACAAGTCTAGTTTCTTGTGTTCTAAACTTATAAAAAATGATGAAGATAACTATATCCAAACTGAAATTTGTAAATTTTAAAATTGGTGTCCCTCTCAGATTCGCTAACTTAATTTTTGATGCTAATTTTTGGCCTAGTGACGTAGAAATTCGTGCTTTTGTTAATGTTCCAAAAAAACTAATATTGAACCAACGTTCCATTTCACCTCTGCATGTTGTTGATAAGCGGATTCTTGACAATTCGAACCTCAAAATTTACTATCATAATGCTAGTGGCATTCGGACTAAAACCTGTAAATTATTTAATTTATCTAGTCATCTTGATTATGATGTTATTATTATCACAGAATCATGGTTGTACAAAGATATTACTGACTCCGAAATTTTCGATGAGTCCCTTTACAATGTTTTTCGTTTTGACCGGTGTAAAAAGAAAGAGGATCGTGGAGGAGGAATTCTCGCTGCAGTTCGTCGGGGTATTACCTGCTGCTAGATTCCTTTACCAGATGGTTAAGTGGAACAGCTCTGTTTTTCATTAAACGTCACAGGTGTCGTGAGTTCACTTTATTTTTATTGTAAATTATATCCCATCAGGAAGTAAATTAGATGTCTATGAAAAACACATATCTAACATTAATTTCATTTTTGATAATCACGATAATATCGCCAATAGTATATGTATTTTGGGCGATTTCAATGTTGGAGACATTGTTTGGTCTTGGTCCGATGACGATAAAATGCTTATTCCATGTAACTTAAAGAAAGATATTGAATTTATTTTAATTGATTTCCTAATCTCCCACAGTTTGTGTCAAATAAGCTCTGCTGTGATGAGATTAAGGCAAATACTTTTGAAGCCCCATACTCTTTGTTAAACAATTCTATTTACCATAATGAGACTTCGATTGAAATTGAGGTGTACGATTTTCTAGAAACTGCCAGCAATCTGGTTAAAAGGTTTAATTTTTTAAAAAACTGATTTTAATGGTTTGAATGATTACCTTCGTAGCATAGATTGGAACAGTCGCTCTTCAGCATCCGTGGTGGACAGACGACTTTGAGATTGAGGCAGCGCGAGCAATAGCAAAGTGTTAACAAGTGATTTCAAGTGGCAAAAAAGTGTAAGCCATTTGGCTCAAGGCGTAAGTCTTCGGCTCTGACGCGAGTAGATCGCGGTTCGAGTCCCAGCGGGGGAAAAACTTTTTTTCAAGAAAAAAAATAAGAATATAACACAAACCAAAGTGGAAGTGCCGCAAGGCAATCAGGCGATGGACACTGGCCAGCCAATGATCCCGCAAGGAGATGCCCCGTTGCCGAAGCGCATGACAAGGCAAGCCCAGCAACAGCAAGTGGGAGCAACAACAACAACAACAACAGTAGCAGCACCAGCATCAACAAGTGCTGCCGTATCAGCAGCACCCAAAACTCACGGATTGGTACAGTCGCAGGAACCGACAAAAGTCGAAAAGAGGCGACGGAAACTGAAGCCCACACAAAGCATGGCGGCCAAGAGGAAGACAAAGCAAGGCGGAGCGGCGATGACAGCAGACATGTCAGAGGCCGAGTCAGACGAGGATGATGCCGTCAACTACTCGTACGAGTCTGAAGGGGGCGAAGGTCGGTACATGGGCGAAGGTAACTCCTTCCAAGAGTTACTGGACGCCGCAGAAGACGAAGAGCAACAACAACAAAACATAGAAGAAGACGAGGAAGCGCAGCTCGATCGTCTGATTAAGGAGCTCCTCGCGAAGAGGGAGAAGTTACGCCAGCAGAAAATGCTAAAGCAACAACAAAAGCTGAAGCAAATTCTGGCTGAGCAGCAACAGCACAAACAACAACAAAAACTGCAGCAGCAGCAACAACAAGAACTGCTGAAGCAGCAACAACAGAAGCAAAACAAAAAACAAAAGCAGCAGCAATCGCAGCAACAACAACAACAACAAAAACAGAAACAGCAACCGCTGCAACAGCAGCAGAGACAACAGCCGCAGCAACAGCAGCAGCAGAGACAACAACAACAGCAGCAGCAGCAGCAGCCGCAGCAACAACAACAACAACAACAACAGCAGCAGCAACAGCAAGAACAACAGACGAAAAAACAGAAAGTCCCCCCAATCAATGTAAGTCATTTAGATATAAGTGATAGTATTAAGTTATGTAGGCTAGTCACTAAGAATTTTTACATTAAAAGGCTAAACGCCACCAAACATATTATTATGTGCAGTAATATGGAGGAGCACAAAAAGTTGCGCACCGCTCTTGAGAAAGCGGAAACCGAGTACTTCACGTACACTCCAAAAGGAGAAAAGCGGCAAACTGTGCTGCTTAAGGGTATCGATCCCAATATAAAAATAGAGGAGCTCGAAAACGAGCTCAAGAATCATGAGTGCGACGACCTTAAGTTCGTGGGGGTCAAGCCGTTTTCTTCGCCTGCGGACAGGGGTGGTAGCCGCAAATTACCATTCTTTTTGGTTCAACTAACCCCCGACAGCAAAATTGATAGTCTGAAAAGTATCAGATTCTTGTACTATCATGCAGTACGTTGGGAAAAATTAAAGAGGTCAGATCGTGTACTTCAATGTATGCGCTGCCAGAGGTTCGGGCACGCCGCAGCTAACTGCCACATGCAGTTCAGGTGCGTTAAGTGCAACAAGGACCACAAACATGGGGAATGTGCTTTAGGTAGCGATAGGGTAGAAGATCGAAGCCAGCTCTCATGTGTACTCTGCAACAGCTCAGGACATCCCGCTAATTTCAGGGGATGTCCCAAGTATCAGCAGGTAAAACAGAATGTGCAGGCTCGAAAACAGAGGTCCGAAGAAGAGAAGGGTCGAAAGAGTCGCTCGTTCTCTAATTTTGTTGCACCCAATGTGTCCTTTGCCCAAATGGTATCTGGACAGGGTAGCACAATCACAAAAAGTGCGCCGAAGGTTCCTACACCGGAAGCGGAGCTGGATTTGAAATCGATCCTTCTGTCACTGTACGGAAAGATCGACAATTTCCAGAAACAATTAAATGAGCATGCGGCTCGAATAGACATGATCTATTCGACGCTGTTTGCCGAGTCTGCCGCGCCATAAATATGATGGGTACGCTGGACGAGGTAAACTTAAAGATCCTTGCGGTGAATGTTAATTCACTAATCCGGATCGTGAGAAGGATCAATCTTTCCAATCTGTTGAAAGTCGAAAAGCCAGATGTACTTTTGGTTAGCGAAACTAAGCTAACGCCGAAGCACAAATTAGGCTACAAAAATTATCATGTAGTTAGAAGAGACCGGCCCAACTCCACACAGGGAGGTGGTGTCGCTATCTTAATACGAAAAGGCTTGCGCCATAAGGTCATATATAGCGGAGACGTGCGCAGGTTCCAAGTGTTGGAAGCATGCATCGTATGCATTCCCCTCAATACCCAGAGGCGGGTGTATGTGGTGTCGCTTTACGCACCGGAATCTCCTCGACGCATTGAATTTTTAAATGAGATCGAGACGCTTTTTCGTTGCTTAGAGCTTCAATCGGAAGATAATTATTACTTTTTGGGCGGAGACCTCAATGCTAAACATGCGGCATGGGGAAATGATATTCCGAACCCTAGAGGCAACCAGTTTCACGACTGGTGGCGTCATAATATGATTGAGTACAAACTCGAGTTGTACGCGACGGATATCCCGTCTTTCCCTAGAGATGGTTCTTTCTTGGACTTGGCGCTAGTTGACGAAAGACTGGAACTAACAAACATTGATCTAAGCACGCGGAACTGTTTACGAACGGTTGAGTACGATAGTGATCACTACGGACTTGCCGCCGTAATACGGATCCCGAACGAGCAGACGCAGCTGGAGCAGTACGACCAAGTGCGTTCTTTCGATTACCGAAAAGCGCAGTGGTCGCGCTTCTCCAGAGTGCTAAAACGCGACATACGCTCATGCGAGATCGACCCACCGACAAACAGGAACCTAACAAACGATGAGATCGACAATCATTTACGGCAAATGAATGTCGTCATCAAACAGACAATGGAGCGGACTATCCCTCGGGTAGGACGTTCCACGGACGAAGAACAAACTGAAAAGTATCGAAACCCGACAATCGATGCTCTGTACAGACATAAGAGTAGACTGCTCTCGAGGCTTAAACGGCTACACAGACAGTTCACTGACAGGAACGATCCCGAGTTAAGAACACTGAATTCGATGATCAAAAACTTGAAACAGTTGATCTCCGAAAATTACAGAAAATCTGTAAGTTTGTATTGGGGCAATAAAATTCGGGCTATAAAATCCAGTAGTCCGAAAATGTTCCCGCAAATAAATAAACTGTTCAGGCGGAAGGATCATAACGACATTTCATGTGTTCGAATACCTCAGACGAACGAGAACAGACAGACACTACTGACTGCTGGCATAAGTCCGGAAAGTGCCGACTCGAACGACGGTTTTTTCGTGGTCGAAGACCCGCAGGAGAGGGTGAATTTGATGGGAGCTTTCTTTGAGACTGTGTATACGGTGAACAACCCGGTTCGCCGTAACCGCGACCTCGAAGAGAGGGCTTTTCTTAACCACTTTTATCTGCGGACCGAAATTCAAGATTGGCGATCCGAGAACAACGGTTTCACCGGGTTCAATGACGACAACCGTGCAAATGGCACAATCGCCGATGCAAATACTCATCTGTTCGTGAGTAGAGATGAACTTCGGTGCATCTTTGAATCACTTAAAAACAAAAAGTCGGCGGGAGTGGACGGTGTCCCAAACGTCGTATTAAGACACCTGCCGCTAGAGGCGATAGATATCTTCGCCACGCTATTTAACAATGCGCTGAATAATGCATATTATCCGGAGCAGTGGAAAATAGCGGTGGTACACCCTATCCCGAAAAAGGATAAAGATAGGACGAACCCTGCTAATCTCCGGTCAATTAGTTTGCTTCCGAATGTTAGCAAGGTATTCGAGAAAGTCGTCAATAGATCTCTTTTGAAATGGGTTGAGGAAAATAAGATCATTCCGGACAACCAGTTTGGCTTCAGAGCGGGGCATGACACTATTCATGCCGCGTCGAAACTGGTTTCCGACATTCAGTGGAATAAAAGTAAGAAGCAATGCACGGGTGCCTGTCTGGTCGACTTCGAGAAGGCCTTCGATACCGTATGGTTGGAGGGGCTCTTTTATAAGCTGACCAGATTGGGCATTCAAAAACCTTTGCTATATATGATTTACGACATGCTTATGGGGAAGAAGTTCGTGGTCAAAGCTGGCAACGTGACTTCGAGCAGGGTTTTCGAAATTAAAAACGGCTTACAACAGGGAGCAGTGAATTCTCCGGTCCTGTTTAATATTTACACAAGTGATCTGGTGGGTTCCCTCAGACATGCTATAGCGTACGCGGACGATTTAGTGGCGTACAGGTCAGGACCAAAAATCGAGGTCATTAACATCCTTCTGCAGCGTGACTTCGACCAAATTAAGAGGTATTGCGATGATTGGAAGTTGAAAATCAATTTCCAAAAATCGGAAACAATCCTGTTCAGAACTACATTGGCTGGGGCCTCTGTGGATACCAGAAAAAACTGGAGAAAATTAACAATTGTTGGACAGCAGGGGCAGCCGTTGGCGGTGAAAAACGTGGTCCGGTATCTTGGCATCTGGCTCGACCAGTATCTGTATTTTGACAAACATATAGCTGCTTGTCTGGCTGGGGCTAAGAGGGCCTACGCTCTGACAAGGAGACTGTTTCGCAGCAGTCAACTTGACTCTAGGGTGAAGGTCATTTGCTACGTGGCCCTTATAAGGCCTATCATCGCTTATGGCTGTCCTATGTGGTTCAATATAGCGCCGTCCTATATGGAAAAGATTCGGGTGTTTGAGAGACAATGTCTCAGGGCCTGTCTAGGGTTGTTTAGAACTCCTGAATCTCAGTACTTAAAATACTATCCCAACAGGACCCTATACAATGGGGCTCGACTGAATAGGATTGACAATTTCCTTATTAAGGTGATTCGGAGGCACGTCGCAAGGGCGATGGCCAGCGATAATAACCTGATCGCAGGGGCTTACTACCCCAATTTAATGTACCACGAGAGTACGCTTCGGTCTGGCTTTATCCCGCCTGAGGCATTTCTTCATGTGGACATGAAAGGGTTAGTCCAGACAAAAGATGGTGTGCCGGTATTGTACCACAGCCACCGCGGCGCGAGGGATAAGCGGCTCATCCACGACGGGTATGCCGCCAATGCTCAGGAGCTCCTCCGTTTTAGCACCGCAATTGCGGATCGGGATAGGGTCGATACGGTAAAGCAGTTCACCGAATTTTGGTGGCTTAAAGAAGAGGTGAGGGTTGATACGCTCTCCCGGGCCGGTGCGCTACTATCGTAGCATCCTCCCTAGTTTTAAGCTAGATTAAGTTTGTAGGTTAAGGCTTAGAGTAGGGGGTCTTTGAGAGGTGCCGGGCTAGCCAGCATGATAGTGCCACCGAGACTCGAACGAAGCTTATAGCCTCGCTCGAGTCTCGGTGGTAATGATGAACCCTTGTGGGCGGCTGTCAGGTGACCATGGACGCGATCAGGATGGTGACCAATCGATGAGATTGCTCACCACCCTGATTATAAGTAATTTAGCTTAAGTAGCTTAGGTAGTTTTAAGTAGTTGTAAGTAAAAAAATAATAAAAGAATTCAAGTTTTACAAAGTTTCTTGGAAATAAAAAACAAACAAAAATAAAAATTGATAGATTTAAGGCCGAAAGGCAATAATTTTAAGGATATAGTTAAGTTTAGAGTGCTCGCTAAGAGCCAGTAAGCTAGAATTAAGACAAATGTTAGCTTTAATTTAGATTTAATCGTTTTTGTCTAGGATATAAGTTTAATGAAAGTAAAAATAAAAATGAATTTAAAATGTAAAAAAAAAGCATAGATTGGAACAGTAATCTGAGACATTTGTCCCTTCAGGAATCATATAATTATTTCAAGTCTGTATTATTTAATGGATTTAACACTTTTGTCCCATGTAGGTCGAAGAAAAATGTATCTAAGCCTCCTTGGTACAATAGAAGGCTCTCTCACCTTAAGAACCTTAAAAACAAGGCTCACAAAAATTTCAAAATATCCAACAGCCCTGTGGATTATGCTCATTTTGACAAACTGCGTAAGGACTTTCTTGCCTTAAGCAAATTTCTACAGGCAAATTACGTTATTCAAATTGAAAATCAAATAAGAACTGACTCCAAACGCTTCTGGACCTTCATAAATAGCAAAAGAAAATCGACTGGTCTGCCGAGATCCATGCTTTATAAAAACATTGAATCTAGAGATGTTAATACAACACTAGAGTTTTTGGCTGAGGTTTCCAATATGCGCACTAAGTAAATTCATTTTTTTTTATTTTTTTTTATTTAAATTGAGTTATTCTAAGATGTACTGTAGAAGAATTTTTCTGTGGAAACTTTTTTTTCAATTTTTTTTTAATTTTTAAAGTTTTCAATTTGCACTGAAAAGTGCATGTAAACAAACTGCACAAATGGACACGTTCACTTTGCATAACGTTTGTGCCAAGTGTTTTCTGTTGCTGTGGAGGGGGATGTGTGGGTTGGTGAATGTTGGAAAATATTATAGATATTGCCATATGTCAAAAAGTTAAAACAATTTAGGTTAATTTTATCTTTTTTTTTGACTGAAAATATTATACATACTGCTAAAAACCCCAAAGTAAATATATATATAAACTTTAACTCCAGGCGCCTGCCTGGCAATTGTTGACATACCCTTAGCGGAGCGACGAAGTCGCGTGAGCGGCTAAACCCTGTGGAAATAAGGGTTAAAATCCTGTTAGCGAGCGAAGCGAGCCACGCACCTCATACTTTAAATACAACATACTTTCTTACAGTCTGACAGTTTTTGGTATACACTTATTCAACTACTTAACTTCGCTTAAAGCGCTAGGTGATTTTCAATCAATCTGGCAACACTGTTCTCAACTATAAATAAATGAAAAACATGCGAAAAATGTAACGGTGTACTTTTGTAAACTGTTGTAATAGTTAAATATCAAGATTGACAGAGTGCATTTTTACTGAGATTTCGGAAAAAAGGCTTAAGATCTCTGTGTATAAATAACATAAACATGGTTTCATTAAAAAAAAAGAAAAATTATTAAAATTTAATAAAAAAAAAAAATAAAAAAAAAATTCATTTCCTCAGAAAAAAAATATTATATTTATGTTTTTTAGGACATTTTAAGCTGGAAAAAAAAATAAAAAAAAATGTTTGTTTAGTGCGCATATTAGAAACCCGCCCGAGTTTTTTGCTAAATTCTTTCAATCTGTTTATACAAAGCCTGATACACCTAGTTTTGTACCTGCTACCGAATGCAGAATTGATATCGGCCTCATCCAACTTAGTCCTCAAGATATTATATTGGCTCTTGATAATCTTAAACCCAATTCAATTCCAGGTCCCGATGGTATTCCTGCAATTATTATTAATTATAATTATAATAATTATTTTTAAAAAGTGTTCCCAAGCTATTTTCACCCCCCTCCATCATATTTTTAACATGTCTCTGTCCTCCGGTATTTTTCTTGATGAATGGAAATCGTCTTTTCTTATTCCAATTTTTAAATCTGGATCCAAGAACGATATTGAAAATTACAGAGGAATTTGCAAATTATCCGCTTTGCCTAAGCTTTTCGAAAGTATGGTTAAATCGAAAATTGAACTTTCAGTTAAGGAATTTTTTTGTGATACACAACATGGTTTCATCACTGGCAGGTCCACTACCACTAATTTAGCTTGCTTGTCCCATTATACCATCAATGCTATCGAAGATGGTTATCAAGTCGACTGTGCTTACACTGACTTCAGTAAAGTTGACTCCGTCAATCATCTAATATTGCTAAGAAAACTTGAATGCTTTGGATTTCACTCAGCAATGCTTGATTGGATAAGATCTTATTTGATTGGCAGGATTCAAATAGTCAAAATAGATAATTACTTTTCACGATCGTTTGGGTGCAGCTCGGGAGTACCACAAGGTAGTCATTTGGGTCCGCTCCTGTTTATAATTTTTATCAATGACATATCGTGTGCAATAAAATATTCCCACTGCTTGATGTATGCAGACGACTTAAAGTTGTTTCTTAAAATCAAAACTTCACTTGACTGCGAGTTTTTACAATATGATCTAAGAAACTTATCTGTCTGGTGCGTCAAAAATTGTCTACACTTGAATATTAAAAAATGCTGTATAATATCCTTCTACAGAAGTTCTTATCATTTGGAGTTTCAGTACGAAATCGACACTATTAGATTAAACAGAGTCGATGAAGTGAAAGATCTTGGCATTATAATTGATTCGAGGTTCACCTTTGCATCTCATATTGACCACGTAATTGCCAAAGCAAATAAGCTTTGTGGTTTTATAAAACGAAATAGCATGGAATTTTCGGATCCTCATACCCTTATTTCGCTTTTTATTACGTTGGTTAGATCGTTGCTTGAATATGCTGATGTTATATGGACCCCATTCTATAAAATTCACTCAGATCGCCTTGAAAAAATCCAGAGGCGTTTCACAAAATATATTTTCCGGAAAATGAGCTGGGATTTTGAAATTTCTTACCGGACTCGATGTCAATTGTTGAGCATATCAACTTTATGTTCTAGAAGAAAAGCCCATGACATCATGCTAATAAGGGATTTGTTATGCTATCACATTAAATGTCCATCTCTTTTAAGCTCAGTGCCAATCTATGCCCCAACTAGACCTTTAAGGGAAAGAAGCCTTCTTCTTCGACCTGTTCATAGAACTAACTACGGCCATTATAATGAGCCCATGTCCAGAGCTATTGTTTCATTCAACGATGTTTATATTTTTGTTGATCTCTATTATTCACGTGATCGCTTCAAGTGTTATACTTAATTTGGCAGCATTATCTTAGTATTAAGTACATTGTCTTTATATAGTTAACAAAGGAATAATCAAATTTATTAGGTTAAGCGTACCTATGAGTACAAATTACAAGAAGGGAATTAAAAGAGAAAAACGGCTGCTTGCTTGGCTTAATATAATAATTAGTTACAAGATCTCGCTAGAAAGCTAGTTTAGTTGTTGCATCAACAAAAATCATCTGTAGAAATAACGGGTACTACTACACCTGTGTCTATCTCTATAGTTATAATTTTGCCTTCAATATTGACATTTACCATTTGATGACCTGTTTATGTTATATTATGTTTTTTCGATTTTGTATGTGTTGCTTCTTACCGACTGACCTCTATTTCCGCAAACAAAACAACCCAGTTTTCAGCGGGGCACGTGTTTAACGGATGCCTTGTGGTGGATTTTGTGCATTGTACAGATTTCCACTTGCTTGGTTCGATTCTATTAACTTGAGCAGGAGGATGCATTATTTCGCTGCTCTCAATCAACTTACTCAAAGGACTGGGCTCTATCGCCCACGTCAAATTTTCGGTTGAAAGTCAGTTAGTTTGTAAATTATCATTTGTGTTACCATTGTATAATCACCCATGTTTTGACCCTGTTGTTGTATGTAACTGTAGAATTTCAATCGATGTTCTATTATATTTCTGGTAGGAATCAAATATGATTTTACTTAATCGATATGTTATTTACATGTTTTGTTTGACTTGCATCAATATCGCTTTAGTTCTCTTCTACGCTTCTTTACCGATAGGCGTCAGAAATAATGGCACAATTGCGTACGGACGTCCGTCTTCGATGTTATTTACTTAAAATAATTCATTCATTCTTTTCAGATAGTCATCGAAAACCACGCAAGTACACGAGTACTTATATAATGAGTCAGACATTCGGTCAAACTTATTTTCATTTATGGACTGACTGTACTTAACTAATCAACACAGTGTTTTTACCTATACATTGGTTAAGGTATTACACTGCAAGGCTCTACTTAATACATGGGAATAACCAAATGAATATTGAAAATCTTGAGAAAATCACGTCCGAGTAAAAGCGGTTTCGGAAGGAGATCAAGTTCAACAAAAAATTATTTTATTTCAATCAGCTATCGCATACTTTGTGCTGAGCTTGGTTCCCACAATGCCGTAAAATCCTGAGTTTGTGTTAGTGATGGGGAATGGAAATATTTCTTTATATACGAAACTAGCTGGACTACCACTGTCAAATCAATTGTAATTGCAAGAACGCGACTCAGAATATTATTTAGAAAAGTAATATGTACTTATATTTGAAAAGGCTTAAGTTTAATCTTAGAATCAACATCTACGTATACTTCGGCGTCCGCGAACTTTCATTGGAGCTTTGCATTCCTTCAACACAAATCGAAAGTTTGAGCCGAGTGAGCGCCATTCAGAGAGCAATTAAGACACCGAATTCTATCAGAAGTTTGTGCTGTGCTGGGGTTGGGAGATTGCTACACGAGCGCTTCTTCTCACTTTTTAAGAACAGATTTTTCAGCTGTTGTAGGCGGACTGTTCACACACTCCTTCTATAATATAAATTCGCTCTCTCTCACTTAACTTTGAAAAACGATTTCTTACATAGAGTCCTGTTAGAGAATGTGTATTCTCCCTTCTTCCTGCAACGCGCTTGTAGTTGTCGGTAGACGTCACAGATATGTTTCGCTCGAATTACTTTAGCAGTCCCTCTTTTAGTTCCTCGTGTGTCAACGCATTGGTTGTACGGAGATAAACAGCAGCCGTCCCTTTTAGGAGGCCTCACATCGAAATGAACTTAAAGTGCTGCGTAGTTGTACTTATCTGGAAGACGTTTTCCAGGTCTTTTACCCACTTCTCGATGGCATGTACGTCGTCGCCAGTGAATGGTTGAACAAGTCCTTCGATAGCGGCCATACATAGCTTGTGAAATTGGTTAGAGATGTTTTGGCCCACGAGGACTTGGAGTTCTCGGCGGAGGAGGAGGATCTTTCTCTTCTTCTTCTCAAGGTGGGTGATTATGACGTCGTCTGAGTCATCCGTGTAAGTAAGAGTCGGGGACGAACGAACAGCTGGAATGTTTTCTAGCGGCAAACAACGGTCTGACGAGTGTGCCACTGGTTGCTCATCCTCTGACGCTGCGTCATCATCTGGGTGCGGAAGATTCTCTTGACGCGGAAGGCTGCTATGAGGTGCACAATTCTTGTTTACTATAGCGGAAAGTCATCTTGAGGTGGTACCTGGTTGTTTTCGGCGGCATGGAAGTGTTGTTGTATTCAAATTTATTTGTGTCCGACACATACAAAGCCCAAAGGGGATGCCGACCTCTGTCTTTCTCAGTACCTAGGAAGTTAGTTAAATTCGTAAAATGTAATAAGGCAATACGAGAATACAATGATTAGTCCAATAGGTGGCGTCGCTAAATAAAGGCACCAAGAGGTGTTATTTTGGTATTCAAAGAAAAATATAATTTTTTGAGATAAATGATCGGATGTTTATTTCATAAGGTATGCCGTTAATATTGAAAAACAACATCAGCCAAATGGCCACCACGAGCACGCATACAGGACCATATCCTTTTCATGAAATTTTCCATAACCAAATCGCAAAGTGGCAGCCCTATGTCCTCGACAGCCTCACGAATTTTATCTTTGAGGTCTTGAATCGACGCTGGGCTGTTGGCGTAGACCTTATCTTTCACGTGGCCACAAAGGAAGAAGTCTCAAGGCGTTAAATCACAAGATCTCGGTGGCCAATTGTGACCACCTCTTCGAGAGATAACACGGTCCGGAAACTTTTCCCGTAAAAGATCAATGCTGATGATCGGCCGGCTTGAGTTCTTGTGTTAACTGAACTTTACAAGCCTTAAGACCCAAATTTTTTGCAAAATACCATGTAATGACGTTTGTGGAATGCCCAATTCCAAAGAACGACGAGGAATGGACAAACCTGGGTTTTCTTCAACACTTTGGGCTACAGCAGCAATATTCTCAGTTGTTCTTGAGCGACGTGCACGGGTTTTATTCTTCATATCACTAATTTGTCCCAAGAGCTCGAATGTTTCCACAAATTTCTGTATTGCGGTCCGACAAGGTGCTTCACGACGACCAAAAAATGCTTTAGTTTTGCGAACTGTGACTGCAAGATTTTCACCATTTTTGTAGTGAATTTTAATAATTTCAATGCATTGTTGAAGCGTTCCATTTTTAGTAATGGCGTAGTTTCTACTTGTTAAATGTCAAAGAATAAAAGCTTCAAAAGTGACAGCTACCGAAATAGCGGGTCATTCACAATAACACCTCTTATTGCAAAACCCTTTATATTACACATTAAATATTTAACGTTTAGAAACTACATGAAATCATCATGTTGCATTTTGCTACAGAAGATTTAATTTTTACAAAAATATTAGTTGTTGTCAAACTTAACAGCACTCTCGAATGACAGCGCCACGAAAGGATGACGTCTGTCAATGGGGAAAAAACCATACAGAAGAGTTGGAGAATAGAGGTTAGGAGGCCAAAAAAAAAAAACATTCCCGAAGGTTATTTAATAACATAGAACCTATAAGATACTAATTGCAATTAAAAAAAAATAATAATCGTAAGGATATATATATTGAATTAGTTTAAAAAAAAATCGTTTATATGATTAACATTTTGTAATCATAGGAAATTTAGCACTCTTGTAAAGATAATCCATATAATGAATTAAAATAAAGTGCTCACATTTCGGAAAACTCTCTCTTATATTGGCTGAACCAACAATTTATTAGGTACCTATATCAAGTAAAAAAATATTAGTAAAACACTGTTTAGTTGTCATCGAGACAATGAATAGAAGTTTTTTTTTTTTTTAAATCAATCAACTTGCGCGGCAGTATGAAGGGAATAAAACAAAGACTGGAGCCTGAGGCTGTATATGCTAAAGAAGTGAATGCTAATGCTTATTGAAATTGAAAGTGAAAGCTTATGTTACTTGATATTTTGCGATACATACACATGTAAGAAAACCGTTTGATATTTATTTCCAAATTTGATAAAAACCAGATGGCCAACTGAGAGCAGAAACGGTTCATTTGCTTACAAGCTGCCTGTCCTGCATAGGAATTACTAAGTATTCGTTGCTATACAAATCAAAGGAGCGCCATTGTTACCGTATGCATGCTTAGGAAATCCTATGCAGGGACCTGAAGTCAATCGCGAGGCCATTTTTTGGTGGGATCTCAAATGGGGGACGCTTTTATGGTAGGTACCCATTAGTAGCATGGCGTTCACACTTCACATCAGAGTTCAGTTTAAAAGTTTTTATCGTTTATGAAATTGTTGGAAAATGGAAAATCAGATATAATTTCGTCACAATGGCAAATACCTTAATAGGTATAATCCTGTTTTTTTTTTTTTAATATCTAGCAGAAATCCATCTCATGATATTTATCAAAGAAATCCTGACAATTTGTTCATTTGACAGCTACTCTGGTCATTTGCCTTTTGGCATTCATTGGCATACAGTCTAATCTTAGCTTACCTATTGACAACCATAGATTTAGTTTTGCTTACATTTATTTTCATTTAATTGTTCTTCAGCCATGTGTACCTATATATTTTTTCAGGTCCTCTTTCAATTGGAAATCTAAAAACACAGCTACAATTTTATTTCCGTTTTGTTTCTCTTCTTTTAAGGTAATGATCAAACAATTTAAGGACGATTCACACGAGTGATTGTGACGGGAGCCGGATTTATTTTCAATTAATAATTTATGTCGTTTTCCATTGGGGTTTTTAGATTCTGCTCTCAGATTTAATATTTTTCGTGCCCAATGGAACATAAAACGAGATTTTTCTTTCTTAGCATTTGCGGTGGTGCGTGTTTTAAAAGTCTGCTGTTCTGAAATTTTGTGTTTATAAAAATCTATTCAATTTTTGATAATATCCATTTTTTTCCTATTTTTCACAGACTTGTCGTCTAAAAACGTTACTAATACACACTTTAAAATTTGACAAATAACAAAAGTTTTGGTGTTAGTGTAAGGAGGTGTAAATCTCGCTCAGATATCTAGATTCGCAAAATTGCTCTGACACTCAAAAAAGTGTTTTTCCTGTCCCAATGGAAAACGACATTAGTCCTTTTTTATTATCAGCCATGATCCATATAGATCATCGAAATACATGCACTTACAACAACAGCACATGATCCTGATATTCATCGAGATCACGAATCATGATCTGAAAATGTATTGTACTAGGTGCCTTGTTTCATTTTTCAATGTTGGTGTGCCTGTAAACGAAAGCCATAAGCCAAGCCACACAGTCACGTTGCCAGACTAAAATATTCAACACCCTTCACAACACAAAAAATCAAAAAGCATTTTTTTCACATCGAATACATTTCCCGCCTTCGAGATGATTTTGCTTTTTCATTCCATAAAGGTATGCCCAGACCAGCGAAATATTTAAGTAAATGTTTCATAAACATTTATTTAATAAAAAAAATGTTTATGAAATGTTTCGCAGTATACATTTAAATTGTTTTAGAACCTAGTTATTGGGAAACACGTTTCTTTTTTATCACAGAAAAATCTAATTCTAACTTCATTTTGTTCTTCTGGAATTTCGTGCCTAAGCCGCTGTCATTTACTTTTTCTAATAATTCCAATCTGAGCGGACCAGAGGTGCAAACTGCATTAAGATTTCTATTACATTTTGAACTGATTGTAGGTAAACGCATTTCCTTTTAGAAACAAAACACACAATATAACGGAAGCCGTGTTGTTGTTTTCGAGCCTCTGGTCGTAAATTTCCGACATTAAAAAGTATTTCATAAACGTTTAATAAATACTTATTCGGCGTATACACCGGCAAAAACAGAAATGTTTGACAAATGTTTATGAAATGTTTCTAAAGCAAATCGAGAACATTTCATAAATGTTTAAAAAAATCATTCGCTCGCATGAATACACCGAAATACCAAATTGCATATTTCAACATAGAATTTTAAATCAGTTTTTTTTAAAAACAATATCCAAAAATAAAAATTATTAATTTGATTCATATGGTAACACCCCCGACAAGCAAATGAAATCTCATGTCAATTGACATCATATTGTGACGTCACGTTGTACAGAATGTTTGCAATATGGCTGGCGGCAATATGAAGTTTGTCATTTTCATACATTATCCGTCGTGTTTTGAAAGCAACTGTTTCCACAACTCCAAAATGAAATTTTTCTATGATCCGTATTGTTTTATTTTCGTGATCTGATTCGGATCAGATCACGTTGATAATAAAATACGGCTATTAGTACAGACAGACATATCTATAAAACTGGTCGTACGCGCGTTTTTCAATTATTTTTTTAGAGTAATTGAACCATGTTAATGCGTCTAAACTTATCACAGTCGATTGTATGAACAATGGCAGATTCTTTTAAATTTTTCGGAAATTCACCGCGGTTAAAAGATTCGTTAATTATTTTTAGTATTATGGGGCCAATTGTGTCAAAACAATCTAGAACAATTTTGGTATTTATATTCAATGCACTTTTTGTCTTCAATGCGTCTTTTCTTACATGTATCTTGTTGCTCATTTATATATATATTTCCCTAAACACATTTTGTGATTCAGGCAACATACCTACTGATTGTTTGGCTATTGCTTGGTGTTGAATCATAGATGCTATTTATGATTTCGAGGAAGTACGTATTAAACCTAATAGCAATCACAGCGCTGTTATTTTATCATTTTTCACTGAACCTAATTTCACTTTATTCAGCTATTTCTTTTTTTAGTTTTATTGTTTCCCACATGAATTTTTGGTAACGACACGATTCAATTTTATTATATACTAGCACACCTGCCCGGCTTCGCCCGAGTATTTTACTAATATAAATTTTAAACAAAAACGAATCAATTAGTTAAATAATTTCTTTAATTTGAGGTTGTGTTCCTCTGGAGAAAGTCATATGCTAGAAATAACTTACCTTAAAACCTTTTCCTGAAATATAGGTAGTTTTGGAAAAAGATGTTAACAAAAATTTCGGTCTTGTAATTTATTTGTTTACACTTTTCACTTAGTATAGCTATAAACTTTATCTTTTTATATTTGAAACGGTCGATGTACAAGATGGGCCAAAAGAAGTCATCCGATGTTGTTTGGCTCTAATTTTTCTAAATGATTATGTTGTTTGATTATGTTTATTTGAACCTTCAGAATTTTATTGGTCAAGTCGAGAAGATGATATCAGCCAAATGGGCGCCGTCACAATTGATTGCCATTCGGGCTCGTTGTATGGCATTTTTCATCACTTCGGCGAGAACTTCGGGCGACAGATTCTCGCACTCGTGTCGAATGTTGTCCTTGAGGGCTTCAAGGGTCTCGGGCTTGATCACGTAAACACGTGACTTCAAAAAACCCCACAAAAAAAAGTCTGGAACGGTTAAATCGGGCGATCTTGCGGGCCAGTGCAAACAAAATACTAGGCCAAACTACCGCTTCACCACACTATAGGTTATCAAATTAATAGGTTTTTACGTTAACGTTAGGTACTTAGAATAATTATTTATGCTTTTCAATTTTGCAAATTTAGATCACTAAGTAGATAATTTTCATATTTTATAACTTGAAGTGGTAGATTTTGTGGCGGGCCTAGCTTAACGATAAAACTGGGACTGCCACATTGTCTTTTGAAGGATTATTTTTTGCACAAACCTATCACCGATTTAATTGCTCTGGGGAAATGTAAATGTAATTTTTTTCAAGGAAAAGCGATAAAATTATGAAAAAATTAATAAGAAATGAACAAATACAAATTTGATTGCGCCACACATCTTAAAGGAAGCGTGCATTTTTAGGATACTATTGGATTCAGCACAATATCTTATCGCTCTTCTCTAAATGGGAGAAAAAAAATTGTTATCGTTCGAATTCAAATTATCCGCATGTATCAAAAGAAGGGCCTTTTCATTATTAATATTTCCGACCAAAGAAGTAAGCTAATTATACCAAAACAAATATTTGGCAAAACGTAAAGTCATATATATCTTTCAAATCCTACTATGCCACATAGCTAAAAAAAAAACGTGTATTCATTAGCTATCAGCCAATTCACTCAAATAATTAGTTACACGTCGCTAAATATGTCAAAAAGCAAAAATTTAATTTTGCAAAAAAAAGGCAAAGATACCCCAAGCACAAACAAATTTCAGTGTATGGGTTGATAGCTAATGTATACATGCTTCTAATGAGCTATGTGACTTAGTATAGTAGGACTTGAAGAGGAGGCGTGTTAGGTATTGCCAAAATTATAAAGACCGTTTCTATTTTTATGAATTAATAAAGCATTGTTTGGAATACCGAGTTGAAGCCACACGTGTTTTATTTCCTTTACTGAAGGAAGCCATTACAGTTTTAAAAGCTCCTGTTCTTATATGCAGTACAGTTACCAATTACTGCTTTCGTCTAGGGAGCGTTGATGTTTTTAGAGGTTACGAGCAATGTACTTTGCGCTCAGCCTTTGGAGTATGGTTTTGTTCTTCGCAACACTTGGCGCCATACTAATTAGAAATTTTAGTCTCGACTTTAAATTTTCGGAAGCTCGTAATTGCAAAATTTCTATGGAAAATATAGCCACTGTGAACTACTTAAATTAAGAGTCAAAACTTAAAATGTTTATTGGTAAGACCCATTGTGAACAACTTAAATTTAGAATCAAAACTAAAAATGTTTATTGGTAAGGCTCTTGGTGTTTGCTTGGCAAACACTTTGGTTTGCTTGGGTCAAATTACTATGTGACAATATATAATAAAGCTTTCAACCAGACAAGAGAATTAACTGAAGTTTGTTGGCGTGGATTTTATTAAAAGAAATACCATAACAAAAAGTTAAAAAATTGATATAAAGTATAATACATAATTATATTGCATTTAATAAATTTAAAAGAAAAAATAAATGAAAAAAAAAAACTATACAAAATATTTAACTTGAGGGGAGATTATAAACACTCACCAAAATATTTGCATATCAATCATATTTCGTAACATTTCATCCTACATAAATCGAATTCACTGTGTACTTAATAAAGCTATTACCTTAAATCTTATATTGTATTACTTTTTTAATGCAGTTGCACCAATGGTTCGAGCTCCAAGTCAATTATTGGGTACTCCCCTAGGATCCGATGTTCAACTTGAATGTCATGTAGAGGCATCACCATCTCCAGTTTCATATTGGTTAAAAGGTGCTCGTGTCTCTTCATCAAATGCATTTAGCCTGCCGTCTACAAGCCCGACTGATACAAGTCAGTCTTCCCCTGAAATGCTTCTAGATGGGTAAATTACTCAAAATCATAAATAATTTGTATAATAGTAGTTATTTGTTTCTCGTTTCAGACCAAAATATGGAATTACAGAGAAACGCGATGGTTATAAAGGAACAATGCTCTTAGTCGTTCGATCATTCTCAATCGCTGATGTTGGTACATATCACTGCGTTAGCACGAATTCACTTGGCCGGGCTGAGGGAACACTTAGACTATACGGTTTGTATGAATACAGGATGTCTCGGTTCAAAATGTGAAAAACAAATTGCATGTCTATAATTGTATTACTACCGGATTTATTTTAGTAACTAAACCTATTTTAATAAGAACGAAAAGTGGAATTGTGAATTAGGCTTTGTTTATTGACATGAAGGTTTATGTTGAATGTTTGGGTTTCAGTCTTGTTGTAAAGCTAAGATTACACGTGTCACGATTCGTGACAACTTTTGACATACTAACGTCACAAAAATTCACTCATCCGGTCGTTTTGATACAGAGGAATTTGAATTGAAAATAATTTGTATATTTCACAGTTGAAGGCAAACTTGCTTGGCAGTAAATACAGTTAGATTTAATTAAATTTAACATATTTACATTTATAGGAAACTTACAAACACAAATCTTTCAGATCAAATAAAAATATTTCGTCAAATTTTGTATGTGGTTTTCAATTGGCATTCTCAAATTTTGTGCGGTTTTATCCGCAATAGCGGTGTCGGAGAGGGTTTACGTATAGGCGGATTCTATAAATGTGTGAGTGATATCGAGAACTGACAACCTGCAATATTTCCTGGTTTAATGTACCCTTATTCCTAGAAATTCCAGGCGAGCTTTCCCATATGCAACCTATTTAGGTAGCTAGAAGGATGTCGGATGACAGCAGCGTGACCGTTGTGCGGCAATTTGGTACTTTTTTCGAGGAGCCTGATACAATTTATTATTTATTATATATAATGCTTTGGTGGGACGACAAACATCTGTTTTCAATTTAAAAATACAATTAAATTGATTTGTTCGCAATTCGCATAATTCGCGCTCATGTGAATAGTCCTTTGAAAAGTTTTGAAAATAAATATGTATAAAATATAACGCTGTTCCCCTTCACAACATCATAGTGTAAAGCGGTTCAATACTTGTTACATATTGTTAGAAAAAGAAAACTCTAAATTTGCAGAGTAGCGCCCCTTTTTTGAACGAGATCTTAAAAAGTAGATGAGTTGATATAATTTACAAATAATGTTAAATTAATGTGTTTAATTTATAAATGAAATAAAAATCACAGTTTTTTTTTTTTAAATTTGCGAAGTGCCTTTCAAACTAAAAAAAGGGAAAAGGTAGCAACAAATTGTACCATAGTCCTCGAAACAAGTGCAATATTATCGCACAACGGTCACGTTGGTCAAAGCGAAGGGCTCACTCACACATTCAAATCCGATTCGGAACGTTCCCTAGCTACATTGCGGAAAAAAACCGCATAAAATCAAGGCATTGGACCCCAAGCCCGATTCTCAACATCCGTATATGATAATTCGTATACGAGCAAATCCGCCTAAAATTTTCACATACCTACCAACAAAATTGGTACTCTCAAAGCTGTACGGGCTTTTTTATCAACTATGCTAAAATTATATTCACTTCTCGAATGACGTAGAATTTTACAGATAATAACACATAGGTTTAATGAACATTTATTGGTTTTCGCAGTGGCTACTTTGGACGATATGAGCTCAGCATTTGTTCAATTCTCAAAGAAGCCGAACTATCCGAGAGCCCCGTGACTGCTTTGAACAAATGGGACTATTTTCGAACATATTTATATCAATGCGAAAGGATATCATTCAAAGAGTGCTTCCTTTAAATTGTTTGATTTATTTTAATTTGACTTTTATTTTCTCACACACAAATAAGGAAACAAACCGTTTTTTAAACTATGAAACTCATAATTCCGTATACGAGATGGAAATCCGTGTGTAAAACACAGACGAGTAACATTCGAAGAGCAATTCTCGTATGAGGATTTCGAGAATATCAAATTTCAGTTTTTCGCATCGCATCGGAGATTTTGACAGATAAACGTATGCGAGATTTCTTGAGAATTGTTGTCCTGGTCTCAGATTTGAGATTTCGTATGTCCAATTGTAACGCAAAAAAAATCAACCAAAGGATAAAGGCAAGAGAGAAAACAACACAACCCTTCTAACGTTAATTCGTTCATTTATTTCACATTCTTCTTACATAAAGTTTGTTGGTTTTCACTCGCTGGTAGCTGACTGACCCCGGTTTTTCGTATGACCGTTTCTTATATACAGTATCTTATAGATTACCATCTTCCGATATCGCGCGGAAGTCAAGTATTGTTCTGCCCATCCTTTAATACGTACTTCTGCTAAGCAAAATTTAAGTTTATCGACAGCCAATATGGGCGGACGCAAAATGAAATACAGTGCCGCTAACTTGAATAGAACCCCCCTTTGCTGTGTGTTTGAAGTTTAATATCTTTATAAATAATAATGCCAAAGACTCGTTTTTTCTTCTAATTCAAGGTTATTTAAAGTCCTAGTTTTTTTTTTTATAAATTTCGTAGCGATATGACTCAAAATATGTATACGCATAGGTACCAAACGTTGGCCCACTTGAATAGCACCTACCCATAAAAATATATTTTAAAATTCTTTTCAATGTTATACTTCATTCACTCTATTACTTTGTACTTATTTATCTTCACAACCGATTACTATCTCGAACTTTAACCAATCACTCCAATCACTGATAAAAATCAACTGCCCCCCTGTTCTAAAACCTTTCCTTTTATATCTGCTCTGCCATCTCTTCGAGAACTTTCTAGCTAACTCCAATTGGTTCTACAATTGGCTCACATACTTTTTCCCCTTTTCAGTAATTGAAAAATTCCCAGTTAATTTAGTTTTGTGGGGAATTAGATTTGGTGACTAATGGGGGCTGTTTTCAATTCACCACGATTCATTCCACGCCACAATATTTAATATTTTTTTTTTGTATTAGTAACGGGTGCTTCCGCCTTGGTTATAAAAACCTAATAATCCTGTTAGGTAGTATAATTTCTTAATATAATCAGCAGGCCCAGCTACATTCCCTGATTCATACACTTTCCAAGCAAGCATTCCCCAAACATTTTCGATAATGTTAAGATCTGGCGAGTATGGTGGCCAATCAAACAACGAGAAGTCTTGACGCTCAAAAAATTGTTTAACCACTCGGGCGTTGTAAATGGGTGCATATCCTGCACGACAAAGAACCAAACAGTCCATTAATAGAAGGAAAGGATTGTGCAGTCATACGAGGACTTAGGAACTGCAACTCCAAAGTGTCATAGTACGTTTATGGCTCCCCAAACTATAACATCGCCCACTCGGCTGTGCAAACGATTTAGTTGATGTTCCTCCTTACGCAAATCATGAAAGTAATAATTAAAACCGTCAGGACCCTCTGAGTTAAATTTTTTTTTCATCGGAGAAAACAACACGGTACCATACGTACCATACATACGGCTATTGTAGAAAAAGTGCGGGCTAACTTCAAAAAAAAAATATGCTGCAATTTCGATTAAATTCATTATAAATGAAAAACTTAGGCTTGTGGATTCAATGTGTTTGATTGGCGAGGTGGAAAACTATTGAAAATAGAAAATTTCATAGCTTAGATTTGTACTGTTTCGGAGATAACGGAGTTTTATATAACGTGCTTAAATTGCATATAAATTCTTTTTCGTTTGGTCAATTTTGGTATTTATAGTTTTATTAGATAAAACATACATGCTTTCTAACAACCAACTAGTTTTTGTCGTTTGTTGTTGTCTATCATTTGAATTATCCGTCCCCTAAGATCGGTCTGCACGGATGTTTTCAACCATTTTCTTAAATTTTCAATAAATCCTTATCTATTGATAAGAGGTCACTTTTTTTTCTTCCACTAGATACATCTAATAGAAAAAGGGAAAAGGTAGCAACAAATTGTACCATGGGCCTCGAAAAAAGTGCAATATTATCGCACAACGGTCACGTTGGTCAAAGCGAAGGGCTCACTCACACATTCAAATCCGATTCGGAACGTTCCCTAGCTACATTGCGGAAAAAAACCGCATAAAATCAAGGCATTGGACCCCAAGCCCGATTCTCAACATCCGTATATGATAATTCGTATACGAGCAAATCCGCCTAAAATTTTCACACACCTACCAACAAAATTGGTACTCTCAAAGCTGTACGGGCTTTTTTATCAACTATGCTAAAATTATATTCACTTCTCGAATGACGTAGAATTTTACAGATAATAACACATAGGTTTAATGAACATTTATTGGTTTTCGCAGTGGCTACTTTGGACGATATGAGCTCAGCATTTGTTCAATTCTCAAAGAAGCCGAACTATCCGAGAGCCCCGTGACTGCTTTGAACAAATGGCACTATTTTCGAACATATTTATATCAATGCGAAAGGATATCATTCAAAGAGTGCTTCCTTTTAATTGTTTGATTTATTTTAATTTGACTTTTATTTTCTCACACACAAATAAGGAAACAAACCGTTTTTTAAACTATGAAACTCATAATTCCGTATACGAGATGGAAATCCGTGTGTAAAACACAGACGAGTAACATTCGAAGAGCAATTCTCGTATGCGGATTTCGAGAATATTGTTACATTTGGGCTGGGATTCGAAAAGATAAAACACTATTCTGTTAAACTTTTCTAGTCAAAATCACTTTTATTACACTTTTACGGATTATCCACTAATTAAGTACTAGAACAATATTACTTAAACAATTCCTCAACGATTCAAACCAATCACTTATTTCACTTTATTACTCTGCACTTATTTATCTTTACAACCGATTACTACCTCGAACTTTAACCAATAACTGATAAAAATCAACTGTCGCCCTGTTCTACAACCTCTCCTTTTATATCTGCTCTGCCATCTCTTCGAGAACTTTCTAGCTAACTCCAATTGGTTCTACAATTGGCTGACATACTTTTTCCCCTTTTCAGCAATTGGTAAATTCCCATTTAGTTTAGTGGGGAATTGACAGATTCCAATCTCCAATTGGAAGTGGAACTTGTTTGGTGACTAATGGGGGTTGTTTTCATTTCACCATTTTAGTTTGTTTTCATTTCACCACAATTCATTCCACGCCACAATATCCCCCTCTTAAACTTGTTCGTCCCGAAGAAACTCGTTAACATTTGCACCATTGTAGCGATGAAGACGATCCACATGAACGACTTTCAGCTTGCCTCTTCCTCGTTGGATGCGATAGACAACGTCGTTGATGCGCTTTACGATTTTGTAGGGCCCTTCCCAGTCTGGTTGCAACTTAGGTGATAAACCTTTTCTTCGATGAGGGTTATATAGCCATACCAGATCTCCTTCTTGAAAGCCTGTAGTTGTTGTTTTAGTATCGTACCTCGTTTTCATGCGGTCACTGGCTATCTTAATATTAGCCCTAGTCCCTCGATGCACGTCCCTGATGATATTCGCATGGAGATCCAAACATTAACTCGCTAGGTAGGCGGACTTTTCGACCAAATAGGACTTCAGATGGAGTATGTCCTGTGGTGTTGTGCACTGCACTTCGATAGGCCAATAAAAACATGGGAATGTGTTTGTCCCAATCTCTCTGGTCATCGCCAACGACCTTAGAGAGGTGTTCACTCAGCGTTCTATTGAAGCGCTCCACCATCCCATCTGATTGTGGATGAAGCGGTGTTGTTCTTGTCTTCTTAATCCCGAGTAACTGGCACACTCCTTGGAAAATCCTGGACTCGAAGTTTCGTCCTTGGTCCGAATGCAGTTCCATAGGCACACCAAATCTGCTTACCCAGTTGAAGACGATTTGCTCCACCACAGTCTTAGCTTCTTGATTTGGGATAGCGAATGCTTCAGGCCACTTACTGAAGTAGTCCATAACAACAAGGATGTAACGATTTCCATTGTTCGTTTCAGGAAACGGTCCCGCAATATCAACGGCTATCCTTTCGAAAGGGGCTCCCACATTATATTGATGCATCTTGCCTCGGACCTTCACTCTCGGGCCTTTGCTGGCCGCACATATTACGCATTTCCTGCACCAATTCTCAACATCCTCCCTTGAATGGACCCAGTAAAAGCGTTCTCGTACTTTTCCGAGTGTTTTGTTTATTCCCAAGTGGCCTCCAGACACTCCATCATGCAATTCCCTCAGCACTTCTATAACTTTTGTCCTGGGAACAACAAGCTGCATTACGTACGACTTTCCATCCGGGCTTTCCCATTTTCTTTTTAGAATGCCGTCTTGGACATGAAGGGAATCCCACTGCACCCAGTATGCCTTCAGCTCGGGACTCCTATTGGATATCTCCTGCCAGTCTGGTTTTCCCTCATGCTCCTTCCAGGCGAGGATTGGTTCGATATCCGGATCTTCCTTTTGAGCCTCCCGGATTTCCCGTGCACTCCAGCCACCAATGGGCATAGCTCTCACCCTTTGAACGGACACGACATCTTTTTCCTCATGTCGTAAGCAATGTTTACAATCTGTTTTGCACGGTCGACGGGAGAGAGCGTCCGCATTTGAATGAAGACTTCCCTTTCGATGTTGTATTTCGTAGTCGTACATTTGCAGCTGTTCGATCCACCTTGCGACTTGTTCTTCAGGATTCTTAAAGTGTAGTAGCCATTTTAAAGATGCATGGTCTGTGCGAAGGATGAATTTCTTCCCATAGAGGTACTTATGGAAATGTTTCGTTGCCAGTACCAAAGCAAGGAGTTCGCGCCTGGTAACACACTAGTTCCTTTCTGGCTTTGAGAGAACTTTGCTGAAGAACGAAACTACCTTCTCTTGGCCCTCGTGCATCTGGGAAAGGACGGCTCCAATACCCACATTACTAGCGTCTGCATCCACAATAAATGTTTTTCCAGGGGTGGGGTACGCTAATATGGGGGCGTCGCACAACTGTTGCTTAAGTTCTTTGAAGCTGTTTTCGCACTCACCTGACCATTTGAATTGTTTGCCTTTTTCTGTCAGTTGATGCAAGCTCTTTGCGATCCTGGCAAAGTCCTTTACAAATCGTCTGTAATAGCTCGCAAGTCCCAGGAAGCTTCTCAGCTGATGTTTGTCTTTGGGAACCGGCCAGTTTTTCACTGCATCGATCTTCTCCGGATCAGTCTTGACTCCCTTGGAAGAGATGATGTGCCCGAGATACCTCACTTCTGTTCGGAATAGAGAACACTTCTTCGGGTTCAGCTTTAACTGTGCACTTCGTAGCCTTTGGAACACCTCCCTGAGGTTATTTCGATGTTCGTTGAACGTTTTACCAACCACGATGACATCGTCCAGGTAGACCAAACAGGTTTTCCACGTCAGTCCCAGCAAAACACGCTCCATTAGACGCTCAAAAGTTGCTGGAGCATTGCACAGTCCAAATGGCATTACTGTAAATTGCCGAAGCCCGTTTCCTGCTGTGAATGCTGTTTTCTCGCGGTCTTCTGGATGGATCTGTACTTGCCAGTAGCCACTCTTCAGATCAAGAGTCGAAAACCATTTGGCCCCGGATAGTGTGTCCAGGGTATCGTCAATTCTGGGCAGAGGGTAGCTATCCTTCTTGGTGACGTTGTTTAGCTGGCGATAGTCCACGCAGAATCTCGTACTTCCATCTTTCTTTTTGACCAGGACGACCGGTGATGCCCACGGACTTTTTGAGCTTTCAATCAGTCCCTCCTTTTCCATCGTCGACACCATTTCTGCAACCTCCGTCTGCTTGGCCAATGGTAGTCGTCTGGGAGGCTGACGAATTGGTGTTGCATTCCCGGTGTCAATTCGGTGTTGTACGAGATATGTTCGGCCATACTCGCTACTCTGCGAAGCAAATATATCATCGAACTCGTCGATTAGACTCCCTGCCATGGTCCGCTGCTCCTGATCCAGCTCGCACTCTCCGAGTATATTCTTTTTCATTTCCGATATCTCCGTAGGTCTAACCGGTTTCGCAGGACTTTCATTTGACAACTTTGTGACCGCAGTAATCGGTACGCACTTTCCGATTACTTCCCCTTGTTTCAGCTTTACGTTTCTGTGTTCCACATTGAGGACACGAACGGGAACCAAGTTGTTTTTAGGTTCAACAAGCATCTTTCCGACGGTATAGCTCTGGTAATAGTTTTCTGGATCTGGCTCTATTAGGTAGAATCGGTGGCTCCCAGGATCACCTTCCAACTTTGTCCAAATAAGTGTCTCTGACGAAGGTGGTAATATTTCGTCCTCACTTACAACTGTTCTTAGAGCTGCGACGTTCTCGTTCCCGTAAACCATTGGAATCTCGACGTTTCTGTACTTTAGCACTTGCAAACCGATGTCGAGTACTACATCATGCGTCTTCATAAAGTCGATTGATTGGCGAACGATGTCCCTTCTGATTATGGAAGCGGTGGCACCTGTATCGATTGTGGCCACACACTTTTTCTGACCGATATGGGCTTCCACTGTCAAGCTTCTATTACATCGTTTGGTCTGGGAGACCTGAATTGTGGTCCTGGGGGCGTCGATTCCAGAAACCAGCTTCTGCCCCGCGAAGTTGGTTCTTACTCGTTTCCCGACTGATGGCTTTGTGAGGTTCCATCCGCCGATTGTTCAGATGCCTCCTCGTGACGACTCCTAGTTCTGCAATGTGGACAACTACCCTGTCTACGTTCAGCTCTGCACTGTCGTTGCAGATGTCCAATTTTGTTGCAGTTCCAGCAACGGATCGGTCCCCTGCGAGCACTGTTCCGGTCCACTACCTCTGTTCTCTGGCATGAACATTCGACGGATGTTATTTCTCTTACGCGGTGGAATCCTTGAGATGCCTGGTCAGCAGCTTTCATAGTTAATGCAAATGCCAGTGCCTCAGGAAGAGTTCTCTTTCCAGCCATTCGTAGAGCCATCTGCAGCTGTCTGTCCTCTATGGCTTGTGTAAATGCCTCAATAGCCATTTCGTTGATGACATCTTCGCCGGCATTGGGATATGACAAGTGCGCTAGCCGTTCTATATCCGCTTGCAGCTGCTGGAGTGTTTCTCCCCTCTTCTGGAATCTACTGCGCATTTGCACTCTATACACTTGCTGCATATGATCGTCACCAAACCGCATCTCAATAGCCTTAACCAAAGCATCATAGTCGCACTGTTTTTCTTCTGAGATAATTTGAAGCAATTCTGCAGCTGTACCTCGTAATGCGAGCGTTAATGCAATCGACTTTTCCTCGTCGTCCCATCCATTGGTCATTGCAGCTGCTTCGAACTGTCTCTTATAGATCGGCCATGATGTTTGACCATCAAAAACGGGTGGTTGCATCTCCTTCCTTCTTGGGTAGTCAGTAGAATATTCCCGAGCTTTCTGTTTCTTGACTTTTTCGAGCTCTTTAGCTATGTTCTCGATGTTCGTGCCGAGCTCTTTAGTTATGTTCTCGTGTTTATGAAACGTCTCATTAATTTCCTCAAATTTTGTTTCATGCTCGTTTAATTTGTCATCAATTGCGTCGATTTTTACATTTAGAACATTCCTAAATTCTTCCACGGCATCTTTTTGTGCGGCGACAAGAGAATTCTTTTGATCTGCGAACTTCGATTCCATAGAATTCTTCTGTTCTTCTAGAGAATTCTTCTGTTCTGCGAACTTCAATTCCATAGAATTCTTCTGTTCTTCCATCTTGGCAAGAAGTAATTCCATCATAGCGCTAATATCAACGCCTGTACTTACTTGTTCTTCTGCCACGTCGAAAAGCATGGTCTTTGGATTTTCTCCCTCATTTTCGACAGCCTCCTGCAGACGAAGTATGAGGTCACTTTTCCCTCCAGCTGTAGAGATATTCCTCTTTTCTAATTCACTTTTTAATTGGGGTATGCTTAGTTGTAGCAATACACGACCCATTTTTTTTTTTTTTTTGTCTCTTGTAATTTCGAAATTCACAAATTCACTTTAATTTTTTTTTTTTTTTTTTTTTTAAATGTTTCTTTATCACACACGCTTTAACACAGAATAAGTTTTATCCCACTTCTGACACCAATGTTACATTTGGGCTGGGATTCGAAAAGATAAAACACTATTCTGTTAAACTTTTCTAGTCAAAATCACTTTTATTACACTTTTACGGATTATCCACTAATTAAGTACTAGAACAATATTACTTAAACAATTCCTCAACGATTCAAACCAATCACTTATTTCACTTTATTACTCTGCACTTATTTAACTTTACAACCGATTACTATCTCGAACTTTAACCAATCACTGTAAAAATCAACTGTCGCCCTGTTCTACAACCTCTCCTTTTATATCTGCTCTGCCATCTCTTCGAGAACTTACTAGCTAACTCCAATTGGTTCTACAATTGGCTGACATACTTTTTCCCCTTTTCAGCAATTGATAAATTCCCATTTAGTTTAGTGGGGAATTGACAGATTCCAATCTCCAATTGGAAGTGGAACTTGTTTGGTGACTAATGGGAGTTGTTTTCATTTCACCATTTTAGTTTGTTTTCATTTCACCACAATTCCTTCCACGCCACAATATCAAATTTCAGTTTTTCGCATCGCATCGGAGATTTTGACAGATAAACGTATGCGAGATTTCTTGAGAATTGTTGTCCTGGTCTCAGATTTGAGATTTCGTATGTCCAATTGTAACGCAAAAAAAATCAACCAAAGGATAAAGGCAAGAGAGAAAACAAAACAACCCTTCTAACGTTAAGTTTGTTGGTTTTCACTCGCTGGTAGCTGACTGACCCCGGTTTTTCGTATGACCGTTTCTTATATACAGTATCTTATAGATTACCATCTTCCGATATCGCGCGGAAGTCAAGTATTGTTCTGCCCATCCTTTAATACGTACTTCTGCTAAGCAAAATTTAAGTTTATCGACAGCCAATATGGGCGGACGCAAAATGAAATACAGTGCCGCTAACTTGAATAGAACCCCCCTTTGCTGTGTGTTTGAAGTTTAATATCTTTATAAATAATAATGCCAAAGACTCGTTTTTTCTTCTAATTCAAGGTTATTTAAAGTCCTAGTTTTTTTTTTTATAAATTTCGTAGCGATATGACTCAAAATATGTATACGCATAGGTACCAAACGTTGGCCCACTTGAATAGCACCTACCCATAAAAATATATTTTAAAATTCTTTTCAATGTTATACTTCATTCACTCTATTACTTTGTACTTATTTATCTTCACAACCGATTACTATCTCGAACTTTAACCAATCACTCCAATCACTGATAAAAATCAACTGCCCCCCTGTTCTAAAACCTTTCCTTTTATATCTGCTCTGCCATCTCTTCGAGAACTTTCTAGCTAACTCCAATTGGTTCTACAATTGGCTCACATACTTTTTCCCCTTTTCAGTAATTGAAAAATTCCCAGTTAATTTAGTTTAGTGGGGAATTAGATTTGGTGACTAATGGGGGCTGTTTTCAATTCACCACGATTCATTCCACGCCACAATATTTAATATTTTTTTTTTGTATTAGTAACGGGTGCTTCCGCCTTGGTTATAAAAACCTAATAATCCTGTTAGGTAGTATAATTTCTTAATATAATCAGCAGGCCCAGCTACATTCCCTGATTCATACACTTTCCAAGCAAGCATTCCCCAAACATTTTCGATAATGTTAAGATCTGGCGAGTATGGTGGCCAATCAAACAACGAGAAGTCTTGACGCTCAAAAAATTGTTTAACCACTCGGGCGTTGTAAATGGGTGCATATCCTGCACGACAAAGAACCAAACAGTCCATTAATAGAAGGAAAGGATTGTGCAGTCATACGAGGACTTAGGAACTGCAACTCCAAAGTGTCATAGTACGTTTATGGCTCCCCAAACTATAACATCGCCCACTCGGCTGTGCAAACGATTTAGTTGATGTTCCTCCTTACGCAAATCATGAAAGTAATAATTAAAACCGTCAGGACCCTCTGAGTAGGGCTATTGTAGAAAAAGTGCGGGCTAACTTCAAAAAAAATATATGCTGCAATTTCGATTAAATTCATTATAAATGAAAAACTTAGGCTTGTGGATTCAATGTGTTTGATTGGCGAGGTGGAAAACTATTGAAAATAGAAAATTTCATAACTTAGATTTGTACTGTTTCGGAGATAACGGAGTTTTATATAACGTGCTTAAATTGCATATAAATTCTTTTTCGTTTGGTCAATTTTGGTATTTATAGTTTTATTAGATAAAACATACATGCTTTCTAACAACCAACTAGTTTTTGTCGTTTGTTGTTGTCTATCATTTGAATTATACGTCCCCTAAGATCGGTCTGCACGGACGTTTTCAACCATTTTCTTAAATTTTCAATAAATCCTTATCTGTTGATAAGAGGTCACTTTTTTTTCTTCCACTAGATACACATAATAGAAAGCATTAGAAAAAAATAGATTTGACTATTTTGAGGTGCTTCGTAACCGAAATATTGACATGAGTTTATATGCCGGGGAAGTGTTTGCTTAACTTGCATCTAAATCTTCTTCTTTGTGATAAAATTACAAAATTTGAACTGTATTAGATAGCTAGGAGGACATATTTTGCAATAATTATGTTTTTGTTGTTATAAGATAAAATCGGGGTTTATTGATGGGTTGTTGTTGCTAATTGACAAATAGTAACTCATATCGATGGACAGGGATGAATGGTTTGCGAAAATGTGTTTGCCGGTGTTTTGTTTTTGCTGGGAAGTCCATATATGGATGCAACTCTAGGGGTATGCATTTTTGAAATTAATTGCATTTTATTAAGTGACTCTTGAGTAAATTCGAAAATTTTCAATGCAGTTGCTTAAGTTAGGATATGCTTTAAAAACCAGTGATTTCAAATAATTTCTTTCTATTGGAAATTCGGAGTTATAGGTGCAAACACAAATATGCTTATATCTCCGAAATAGGACTTTTCTGAGAAAAAATATTTTCACTACAAACAACTACAAACGATTTCGAATGCAACTGGATAGTTTTATTTCAAAAAGCCAAAAGTGCTGGCTGAATTTCACGTTTTTCATTCTAGAAGGTCGGTACCATTCCTTACTCCACGTTATGTTAGCACGACAGAAACGAAGGCTTTGCCCCTTACGGTATGGGTTAAGCGTTGGTTTTTTACTTTAAACCGCTTCAAGTTCTTCGATTTCGAAATAATCTTCTTTACCGTAGACACGCTTGCTTCAATACCACATTTTTCTCTTATTTTGGCCGCAGTTTCGTGCGACTCTTTTCCCAGCAGGTGGGCTTAAACTGTTCGCCCTTTCATATTTTTCCCATACTTGGACTCGTTCCGTAAAAATGTGGATATGATTTTTCGGCTTTGTTGAGTTTTTTTTTAGCTATTTGGTAAATAGGCAGGCCACACTCGCTGCAAGCCTTAATTTTAGTTTTCTCAGCCTCTGTCAATGATTTACCACTACCCATTTTAACTGAAACTATCGTGAAACTATCGTAAAATAACTAAAAGTTATTATACAGTGTTTTTGCATAACTACGTGCTTTGGCTTTCACACACTTATTTATCTTTACAACCGATTACTATCTCGAACTTTAACCAATCACTGATAAAAAATCAACTGTCGCCCTGTTCTACAACCTCTCCATTTATATCTGCTCTGCCATCTCTTCGAGAACTTTCTAGCTAACTCCAATTGGTTCTACAATTGGCTGATCCACTTTTTCCCCTTTTCAGCAATTGATAAATTCCCAGTTAATTTAGTTTAGTGGGGAATTGACAGATTCCAATCTCCAATTGGAGGTGGAACTTGTTTGGTGACAAATGGGGGTTGTTTTCATTTCACCATTTTAGTTTGTTTTTCATTTCACCACGATTCATTCCACGCCACAAAATCCTCTTAAAATTGTTCGTCCCGAACAAACTCGTTAACATTTGCACCATTAAAGCGATGAAGACGATCCACATGAAAGACTTTCAGCTTGCCTCTTCCTCGTTGGATGCGATAGACAACGTCGTTGATGCGCTTTACGATTTTGTAGGGCCCTTCCCAGTCTTGTTGCAACTTATGTGATAAACCTTTCCTTCGATGAGGGTTATATAGCCTGAGGTCTGTAACATAGTCCTCCTCATTTTTGGATCCATCGCATGGAGATCCAAACATTAACTCGCTAGGTGTGGTGTTGTGCACTGCACTACGATAGGCCAATAAAAACATGGGAATGTGTTTGTCCCAATCTCTGTGGTCATCGCCAACGACCTTAGAGAGGTGTTCATTCAGTGTTCTATTGAAACGCTCCACCATCCCATCTGATCCTGGACTCGAAGTTTCGTTCTTGGTCCGAATGCAGTTCCATAGGCACACCGAATCTGCTTACCCAGTTGAAGACGATTTGCTCCACCACAGTCTTAGCTTCTTGATTTGGGATAGCGAATGCTTCAGGCCATTTACTGAAGTAGTCCATAACAACAAGGATGTACCGATTTCCATTGTTCGTTTCAGGAAACGGTCCCGCAATATCAACGGCTCCAACATTATATTGATGCATCTTGCCTCGGACTTTCACTCCCGGGCCTTTGCTGGCCGCACATATTACGCATTTCCTGCACCAATTCTCAACATCCTCCCTTGAATGGACCCAGTAAAAGCGTTCTCGCAATTTATTCCCAAGTGGCCTCGAGATACTCCATCATGCAATTCCCTCAGCACTTCGATAACTTTTGTCCTGGGAACAACAAGCTGCATTACGTACGACTTTCCATCCGGGCTTTACCATTTTCTTTTTATTTACACTAGGTTCGCCCAGTGCTCGAAAATCGACCACACATTTTTTTTTATATCATTACTATATAGATAAATAAAATTGGTGTAGCTCTGTTTGATTTGAAGCGAATTTGAATGTCTGTCTTTAAATTAATAAATCTTAAAAATTACGGATCGTACGTAGGTATTCGTGTCAGTTCTGGAATAGATAGTAACTAACTAATATTGTTCTTAACTTCTATAACGTTGAAAAAACAAAAATAGCACTGAAATGAAACAAATTGCATTAAATTTTTTTTCATGCTGTACTTTTATATTTCTTATTCAATAATATTTTTAATTTTTTGCTATGAGATAACAAAATGCGCACAATAGAAGTGTACTAAAATAATAGCATTCTTCTTCCAGTCCAGTCCAGATGTGGCAGAAAAGGTTGGTACCTGCGACCAAAAAGAGTAAAAAATAATTTTTAAATTTGAAAACAAAATATCTTCATGCCACTGCTCACTGCTAAAACATTCCTACGAAGGCCATCCCTTTCCGATTTGAAATTTGGAACGATTGCAAAGAACGGTCCGAAGTTACCGCCCTTCTTCAAATTATCCAGCGTAGTTCACCGCTACGATAAACTTGCTGAGCAAGGCAATGAGAAGGAAAGAGAGAAAGATATTGGCACTAAAATGAGATAAGAACTCTGCCTAACCTAATCTAAAAAAAACGAATGATGATAATAGTTAAAATGGATACAAAAAAGAACAAAAACATTCAAAATTAACATATTCAAAATTTACGTATTTACGTATTAGGATTCAAAATTTCCCTTCGAAGGTCATAATATAGCTTATTTATGAAAGCGTTCTGAATTAAAGGCGGTATGAACACTTTTCCTTTATGACAGCAAGAAGTAAAAATATTTCGATCCTTACCAGTCGTCTCTGAACTAAAATGTATCGCATTACAAAGAACACATCGTACATTCATCAAACCAATATCAAAGGAATTGAAATTACGCGGTACTAAATTTAATGCGATTTTAAATGTATCCGTAAAGCTATCAATTAAACTATTATCATCATTATCGCCGTATGGTACGGCTTCGCGACGTAACAAATAATCAACTCTATTTCTTTCCCTCTCACGCCTACCCGTCAAAGTTCTTTGCCGAGGCATATCTACCTAATATTCCATCGAAAAAAAAGAAATCAATAAATAAGCATTCACAATAAATAAACTCTTATAAATTGTATAAAAAAAATAAATCAAAATGACTTACCAAAGAATAGGTAATAATTGGCCAAAACTAGGAGCAGAGCACAGTGAAACCACAATTATTGTAGGATGGCTATCTAATAATTCGTGTAGGATACAACCGACTTCGAATGACCGGAAGCCAAATCAGACTAATGCAACCACACCTGCGCATAACTTCTCTCCCTCATTCGCTTAACACAAACGAACACGACACACATTCATCCGCCACGCCCCCACACGCCAAACACTTTCGTTTCGGTGAGGTGGCTCAGTGGCTGCTCTATGTATAGGGCTACACTATACAAATAAGGTCAATAATAATAGCAACGCCCAACGCAACCACAGAAAATACAATTTTGTATTTACAATATTCGGGCAACATTATGATTACCTATAACTTATAAGAGACAGAGTAGGTATACGCATCCAATCCAATCACCAATACGCGTGCGCATATTCCCTTCTCTTCTTAATTCGCTTAACGCACACCATTCACCCCTCACTATGTTACAGCTACATTAGAGTTATACGCATACGCATATAGAAACGTTCTCTGTGTATGATTCTCTTTTTTTTAATTTCTGATTCATACAATAGAAGGAGACAGTCACAGGACTTCGACTGAGCGAAAGAAAAATGTGACTTATTCAATTACCCATACCCACCCCTGCGCATATACTTTTCTCTCTTTCTTTGCTTAACTCCCATCATTCAAACGTGACACTCGCCGCACAGATAGCTAAGCTATAAAGCTATCTTTCTTTGTATGTTTACAATGTTGTTGTTGTAACCAAGGTAATTTAAAAACATTATTTTACCTATTTTGCAATAACTTTTTTGAAATTATAATTCTTTTCGACCGATCTATGAGCTGTACGCTTCAATTTGGTTCAATTTTACTTCATTAAATAGGGTAAATATGTTCTGAAAGAAATTGGGTCGGCGATTAATATAGTGGATGAAGGGAGTCCCACTGCGCCCAGTATGCCTTCAGCTCGGGACTCCTATTGGATATCTCTTGCCAGTCTGGTTTTCCCTCATGCTCCTTCCAGGCGAGAATGGGTTCGATATCCGGATCTTCCTTTTGAGCCTCCCGGATTTCCCGTGCACTCCAGCCACCAATGGGCATAGCTCTCACCCTTTGAACGGACACGACATCTTTTTCTTCATGTCGTAAGCAATGTTTACAATCTGCTTTGCACGGTCGACGGGAGAGAGCGTCTGCATTTGAGTGAAGACTTCCCTTTCGATGTTGTATTTCGTAGTCGTACATTAGCAGCTGATCGATCCACCTTGCGACTTGTCCTTCAGGACTCCTTAAGTGTAGTAGCCACCACAAGATGCATGGTCTGTGCGAAGTATGAAATTCTGCCCATAGAGGTACTTATGGAAATGTTTTGTTGCCAGTACCAAAGCAAGGAGTTCGCGCCTGGTAACACAGTAGTTTCTTTCTGGTTTTGAGAGAACTTTGCGAAACTACCTTCTCTTGGCCCTCGTGCACCTGGGAAAGGACGGCTCCAATACCCACATTACTAGCGTCTGCATCCACAATAAATGTTTTTCCAGGGGTGGGGTACGCTAATATGGGGGCGTCGCACAACTGTTGCTTAGGTTCTTTGAAGCTGTTTTCGCACTCACCTGACCATTTGAATTGTTTGGCTTTTTCTGTCAGTTGATGCAAGCTCTTTGCGATCCTGGCAAAGTCCTTTACAAATCGTCTGTAATAGGTCGCAAGTCCCAGGAAGCTTCTCAGCTGATGTTTGTCTTTGGGAACCGGCCAGTTTTTCACTGCATCGATCTTCTCCGGATCAGTCTTGACTCCCTTGGAAGAGATGATGTGCCCGAGATACTTCACTTCTGTTCGGAATAGAGAACACTTCTTCGGGTTCAGCTTTAACTGTGCACTTCGTAGCCTTTGGAACACCTCCCTGAGGTTATTTCGATGTTCGTTGAACGTTTTACCAACCACGATGACATCGTCCAGGTAGACCAAACAGGTTTTCCACGTCAGTCCCAGCAAAACACGCTCCATTAGACGCTCAAAAGTTGCTGGAGCATTGCACAGTCCAAATGGCATTACTGTAAATTGCCAAAGCCCGTTTCCTGCTCTGAATGCTGTTTTCTCGCGGTCTTCTGGATGGATCTGTACTTGCCAGTAGCCACTCTTCAGATCAAGAGTCGAAAACCATTTGGCCCCGGATAGTGTGTCCAGGGTATCGTCAATTCTGGGCAGAGGGTAGCTATCCTTCTTGGTGACGTTGTTTAGCTGGCGATAGTCCACGCAGAATCTCGTACTTCCGTCTTTCTTTTTGACCAGGACGACCGGTGATGCCCACGGACTTTTTGAGCTTTCAATCAGTCCCTCCTTTTCCATCGTCGACACCATTTCTGCAACCTCCGTCGGCTTGGCCAATGGTAGTCGTCTGGGAGGCTGACGAATTGGTGTTGCATCCCCGGTGTCAATTCGGTGCTGTACGAGATGTGTTCGGCCATACTCGCTACTCTGCGAAGCAAATATATCAGCGAACTCGTCGATTAGACTCCCTGCCATGGCCCGCTGCTCCTGATCCAGCTCGCACTCTCCGAGTATATTCTTTTTCATTTCCGATATTTCCGTAGGTCTAACCGGTTTCGCAGGACTTTCATTTGACAACTTTGTGACCGCAGTAATTGGTACGCACTTTCCGATCACTTCCCCTTGCTTCAGCTTTACGCTTCTGTGTTCCACATTGAGGACACGAACGGGAACCAAGTTGTTTTTAGGTTCAACAAGCATCTTTCCGACGATATAGCTCTGGTAATAGTTTTCTGTATCTGGCTCTATTAGGAAGAATCGGTGGCTCCCAGGATCACCTTCCAACCTTGTCCAAATAAGTGTATCTGACGAAGGTGGTAATATTTCGTCCTCACTTACAACTGTTCTTAGAGCTGCGACGTTCTCGTTCCCGTAAACCATTGGAATCTCGACGTTTCTGTACTTTAGAATTTGCAAACCGATGTCGAGTACTACATCATGCGTCTTCATAAAGTCGATTCCAATGATGCATTCGTCACATATATCGGCCACTAAGAATGTATGGGAGAAGACTATTCCTGCTAGGTTTATCGTCAAGAGTACCTCACCATACAGCTTTGCCGTTGCTCCAGTGGCTGTTTTCAGACAGTAGCTGCTGGTGTTGTGCAGCCATGATTGACGAACGATGTCCCTTCTGATTATGGAAGCGGTGGCACCTGTATCGATTGTAGCCACACACTTTTTCTGGCCGATATGGGCTTCCACTGTCAAACTCCTATTACATCGTTTGGTCTGGGAGACCTGAATTGTGGTCCTGGGGGCGTCGATTCCAGAAACCAGCTTCCACCCCGCGAAGTTGGTTCTTAACTGATTGCTTTGTGAGGTTCCGTCCGCCGATTGTTCAGATGCCTCCCCGATACGACTCCTAGTTCTGCAATGTGGACAACTGTCCTGTCTACGTTCAGCTCTGCACTGTCGTTGAAGATGTCCAATTTTGTTGCAGTTCCAGCAACGGATCGGTCCCCTGCGAGCACTGTTCCGGTCTTCTACATCTGTTCTCTGGCATGAGCATTCGACGGATGTTATTTCTCTCACGCGGTGGAATCCTTGAGATGCTTGGTCCGCAGCTTTCATAGTTCAGGCAAATGCCAGGGCCTCAGGAAGAGTTCTCTTTCCAGCCATTCGTAGAGCCATCTGCAGTTGTCTGTCGTCTATGGCTTGTGTAAATGCCTCAATAGCCATTTCGTTGATGACATCTTCGCCGGCATTGAGATATGACAAGTGCGCTAGCCGTTCTATATCCGCTTGCAGCTGCTGGAGTGTTTCTCCCCTCTTCTGGAATCTACTGCGCAGTTGCACTCTATACACTTGCTGCATATGGTCGTCGCCAAACCGCATCTCAATAGCCTTAACCAAAGCATCATAGTCGCGCTGTTTTTCTTCTGAGATAGTTTGAAGCAATTCTGCAGCTGTACCTCGTAATACGAGCGTTAATGCAATCGACTTTTCCTCGTCGTCCCATCCATTGGTCATTGCAGCTGCTTCGAACTGTCCCTTATAAATCGGCCATGATGTCTGACCATCAAAAATGTGTAGTTGCATCTCTTTCCTTCTTGGGCAGTCAGCAGAATATTCCCGAGCCTTCTTTTTCTTGACTTTTTCGAGCTCTTTAACTATGTTCTCGATATTTGTTTCGTGTCTATGAAGAGATTCATTAATTTCCTCAAACTTGGTTTCATGCTTATTTAATTTCTCATCAATCGCGACGATTTTTACATCTAGAACATTCTTAAACTCTTCCACGGCATCTTTTTGTGCGGCGGCAATGTAATTTTTCTGTTCTTCAAGAGAATTATTTTGTTCTTCTAGAGAATTCCTCTGTTCTGCGAACTTCGATTCCATAGAATTCTTCTGTTCTTCTAGAGAATTCTTCTGTTCTGCGTACTTAGATTCCATAGAATTCTTCTGTTCTTCCATCTTGGCAAGAAGTAGTTCCATCATAGCACTAATATCAACGCCTGTACTTACTTGTTCTTCTGCCACGTCGAAAAGCATGGTCTTTGGATTTTCTCCCTCATTTTCGACAGCCTCCTGCAGACGAAGTATGAGGTCACTTTTCCCTTCAGCTGTGGAGAGATTCCTCTTTTCTAATTCACTTTTTAATTGGGGTATGCTTAGTTGTAGCAATACACGACCCATTTTGTTTGTCACTTGTAATTTCGAAATTCACAAATTCACTTTAATTAATATTTTTTTTTTTTTTAATGTTTCTTTATAACACACGCTTCAGCACAGAATAAGTTTTATCCCACTTCTGACACCAATGTTACATTTGGGCTGGGATTCGAAAAGATAAAACACTATTCTGTCAAAATCACTTTTATTTCACTTTTATGGATTATTCACTAATTAAGTACTAGAACAATATTACTTAAACAATTCTTCAACGATTCAAACCAATCACTTATTTCACTCTATTATTTATCTTCACAACCGATTACTATCTCGAACTTTAACCAATCACTGATAAAAATCAACTGTCCCCCTGTTCTACAACCTTTCCTTTTATATCTGCTCTGCCATCTCTTCGAGAACTTTCTAGCTAACTCCAATTGGTTCTACAATTGGCTCACATACTTTTTCCCCTTTTCAGCAATTGAGAAACTCCCAGTTAATTTAGTTTAGTGGAGAATTGACAGATTCCAATGTCCAATTGGAAGTGGAACTTGTTTGGAGACAAATGGGGGTTGTTTTCATTCCACCATTTTAGTTTGTTTTCATTTCACCACGATTCATTCCACGCCACAATATCATTGTAAACGAATTACGAAAATGTATAAGAGTTCGAAGGGACTCGAAACTAAAGGGAGGGCGAGTTGTATCTAACGAAGCCATAGACCCAGAAAATATACTAACAAACAATGAAGCATCCTCAACGGAGCTTCAAACATTGCCGTCGACCAACGATTATGAAAACTGTCATATAACTTTTACTAAAGTTTTTTGTAATCGCTAACTAAAAAAAACTTTTTGTAAACTTAACATGTCATTAATAATATAATGCATAAAGCACAATCCCGCTAATTCCACATATTTTAACCGAAACATCCCATATGACACAGAGTTAGAATATACAAATCTTACACTTTTCATTGAAATAGAAATTAAACTGCATCCGGAAGTTTCCTCATCAAGCGATGATAATATCAATTATATAGCTGGTACGTAATCTTTCAAATATCATTAAAAAAAGTTAATTGCATTTTAACATTTTTATAGGTCTAGAAGGAGCGGCAAGAGGCGGAAGTGATTTAAAGTATCGGACCTCAATACCCGTTTCTGTAACTGTCATTGTAGTTTTTTATTTTGTGGAATGTATTTTATTTAGATGATATGATGCTATTCTCCCGTTTGAATTAAGTATGTATGTATTGTATATCCATTATTAATTAATAAAAACATCGGTACAGTATTATTAAATGTATTAATAAAATACAAGTGCGTGAGATCGTTATTGTGGTAAGGTTTAATAATCGTAATGACTGTGAACGACGTCCCAATATATGATATCAGCCATTCGTTCTTTATAATATATGAGACATTAATAATTAAAAGAGAACGAATAACATAAAATATTTTACGGAAAACTTTAAGATAGATTTTATTAATGTCGTCTGCTGTGCATGCGTAAATAATTATAAAATTTTAAAATTAATTTCTTGTTGCCTAAAGATGTTTTTAATAAAAAAAAAAACATTCATTACTTTTGATTTACGAAACACAAAATAGACATGTTACTAATAGATATAACACATGATTTACCACCCGTCTTATTTAATGAGTTTGAAAATGGAGCAATTTAGCCGATTTGCATTTCGTTATGGTTTCCTGGGGAGTTTATCAGAATATCATACTATATAAATATAATATGCTCCGTGTGGAATAGTTTATGTCCGCAACCAAATTCGGTAAAAGGATCAGATGTTGTTCACGTAAATTCATCTGAAAGAATAGTGCAAACATTTAAAATGTTTTATATAGAAATATTGTGCAACCTTCGTGGAATTAAATTGGTCGTAGAGATGAATAAGCGAAAAATGCTTTTCATTCGTACTGTTTTTTATCTGAACAAGAACTGTTTTTTATACTTTAGAAACAAAACGGTGTTTATTTTCACACTTTCCAATTTAGTACACAAATGTAGGTACTTATTTTCCGTACACAAACTATTTTGTTATTTTTAAAGGTGTAATATATCTATCTTCATTTCATCCTCCCCCTTTTATTATAAACAAATTAAGTGCTATTCCCGACAAAATTAATACCTAGACTTTTTATTGATTAGATTATTATTAGAAACTGAATTTATAATGATAGTGTCGCTACTTGTACCAAAATGAGAATCGAGTGGCGGAGAGCTATAGTGCAATTTATAATTTCTTATGAAATTTGTTATTTCGGCACCATTGGAGTTAATAGAAGATTTTTGATTTTATATTCTTTTGTTTCTTATCTTGATGACAAAATTAAATATGCTTTATGCTTTCAAAATCTGTTAAATTAAAACGTAGGAAGTGTAAGCAGGCTGTACTTTTTTCAACTACCTTATGACTGTAGAAAACCTATTTGCGTTAAACATTCGGGAAGTAATGAAATGTTCGGTCATACACCTGCGCGCGCCACCTAAGACTAGTTTGGTAGGGATGCTAAGACTAGACTTTAAAGTTCGTCCCTATTAATCCTTTTTTTTTTTTTTTTTTGGTTGCGTCCAAAGGATGTGTAATCTTCGAAAGATACTAGTTGCCCGTGCTACTAGCATGCACGATTCGCGGGATATGTTTCTCCAGTACCTCGCGCCTTACGTACTAAACCACACCCATGTACTCTTCTACCACTCTCCCCGCGGGACTGCCGTTGGGTATTACTTCGCGGGGCTGGTTAGCAACTCATGCTAAATCATCAACGTCAACATCTGCCACTTCGACCCTTCTTTGTCTGTACGCTCGTTATGTATGAACATATTCCAGCCAGTCGTCTTCTGAGCTCATCATACGCTCTATGAGAAGCTGTGGAAGGGGTAAGTTCACTCTTCCTCCTGAAAATCTTCTGCAGTGGAACATAACGTGCTCCGTATCCTCTTCTTCATCTGGGCATTCGGGGCATAGAGGCGAGCTATCGTGGCCGAATCTGTGAAGATAACTTCGATAGCCGCCGTGCCCGGACAGGAACTGCGTGAGGTGGTAGTTGCAGTCCCCGCTTTTTCTTCTTGTCCTTCTGGATGTTTAGGATCAGTTTGTGGGTCCATCTGCCTTTTGCCGTGTTATCCCACCGGACTTGCCACAGTGCTAGAGATGTTGCCCTTTCTTCTTCTTTTATCCTTTTTCTTATGATGGACTCTTGCCTGTTGACAGTTAGCCTAAGGTAGATCCTTTGCATTTCGTTGGCGAGAATGTCGATGGGAATCATTCCCGCAATAACGCAGGCTGCTTCATCCGAAATTGTTCTGAATCCGCTTATTGTTCTTGTTGCGCAGAGCCTGTATGCTGACGAGAGCTTCCTTCTTGTTTCCTTAGTTGTAAGAGCCCCTGCCCAGACCGGTGCAGCGTATATCAGCATTGAGCTGACCACCCTGGATAACAGAATCCTTCTGGCGTATCCAGGGCCACCGATGTTTGGCATAATCCGGGAAAGAGCTGCTTGCATCTGTGACGCCCTTTTGCTGGCGTACTGGATGTGCGTTTTAAAGCTTAACCTGTTGTCGAGCATTACTCCTAGGTACATTAATGACTCTTTTGATCTAATTAGTTGATTTCCAACACGGAAAGTTGCATATTCCACAGTCTTTCGGCTGGTTATCAACACAGCCTCGGTCTTGTGGTCAGCTAGTTCTAGCCCTGCAGACTCTAGCCAATTCTTGATTCTGGCTTCTGCTTCATCCGTAGCGGACTCTATCTCGTAGATATGTTTGGCCACAGTAACCACAGCGATATCGTCAGCAAAGCCTATAACCTTAACTCCTTGTGGCAGCGTTAATCGGAGAACCCCGTCGTACATTATGTTCCACAGGAGGGGTCCAAGAACCGACCCTTGTGGTACTCCTTATTAATCCTGTCATTACAGGTATGTCCTTAAAATCGATAAAAAAAAAAAAACGGTGAGTATCAAACTAAACTTCGTGGGTTGGAGGCAGCTGTCGAGAGGGGGGGAAGAGTGTCTTCTCACTAAGACACTTCTCTAGATGTAATCAACGGTTGCGTCAGGCCGAACTGGAATCCTAATATATTGACCCTCGACATATTCGGATGCCAGGTTTACAGTGATCTCCAATACTGAGCCAAGGTGTTGGAAGAGAGTTGGTGGCAGATTAACCCTTAATGAGTTAACGGCAACGCTCCTATCCCGAAGTGGAATATTCGGCCTCTTGTCATAGGGTCCAATAAGGGCTTGGCCCTCTAAGTACAGCTATAAGAAATACTCAACCAGCCATGAATTTTGGAATTCCTCAAATGGCAACTTGACCCGGAACGGCAATGTAGTATACGATGAGAGTACGTACCTGGAATGAGCACACGATCTACACTCCAGGTGCTACTCAAAAACTTGATCAGGTATGATGAAGAGAAATACTTGCAATATTTATTACAGCTGCCATAAAAGTTTGTATATACATATTAGGATGTCATGGGAGATTGGCTTACGACTAAAGTTATTGACCTTAAGCCAATAAGTGATCTTCTGTCTGTGATCCGCATCAAAAGTATTCAGTATTGTTTAGCAATTGGAATTGGTTTACATCGGGTCATTTACATTATTTATTTTGCAATAATATTACTATGTATACAGAAATTGTTATGACTAGTTTTATTATGGACTTTTACTATTTGTTCTTTTGAAAATAACATTATTCCCTAATTTTAAGTCAATTATAAGTTAAGAGTACACATTTCAATATTTTTGTTTAATGTATTAGGTTTTTACAAAAGATTTTCCTTATCGTCTATGTTTTTTCGTTTGAAATGTATACTTTTACTAGTCTATGGTTATTAGGTCATTAGGGTGATCTTGTCCCATTGTATCGTTTGCCATTGTTCTGTTTATTGCATTCGTTTATTATTACTTCTAATATTCCAAATAGACAAATTAAAGAGATAATGGAAAAAGGAATGTAGATGTGATTATGCTTTAAAGCTAAGAATGTTTTGTTTGCATTAACTAAGTTTTTTATACTAATGCTATACAAGTACTTATGTTGGTCCAATTTTTCTACGTGTTTTGTGTGGGGAGAGATGTGGGATAGGTTGGTAGGGGTTTCCACGGTTCTTTTTGGAGGAATTCGGATTTTGAAAATTGTATTCTTTCTTTTCTAGTCTTTAGTTTTTTTTTTCTTAATTTTATTTACCGAGGTAGACTGAGCACATTATATCTTGCAAACCGAAGAAAACTGCATTCACAAGTCTCTGGAATGTTGGCGGAGCCTTTCGTAAACCTAATGCCATTCGGTTAAACTCCTAATGACCAGTGGCTGTGCTTAACGCGGTATTTTCTTCGTAATCTTTTGATACTTCTATTTGGTGGAAATCATTTGCTAAATCCAAAGTTTTGAAGTGTTTAGAATCTCCAAGTTTTCCGAGTATCTCTTCTATGTTTGGGATTCGATATGCGTCTGGAATCGTAGCTTCGATCAGTTCTTTGTAGTCTATTACGATTCTCCATTTCTGATCTCCTTCCTTTGGGATGACAAGGAGTAGCATTCCAACAACGTTCCTTGCTAGTCCATCTTTGCTCGCAATCAGTTTCAGGATTCGTCATAGCGTTCTTTGTCCCTCTTTGATATCGTGTTTCTCTCTTCGCCATTTCTTTCTCTGTAATAAAGTAGATTAACACTCTTCTTCCATCTTCTATTATAGGTTTCAAAAATTCAATCTTACTCTGGAAAACACTTATCTTTCGTTATATGTATAGCATCTTTCCCGACATGTTCTTCTTGTTCTTTCCGTAATAGATATTCAACCGCTTTCGTCTTCTCTTCGGAAGTCGGTTGCTCAAGTCTCGGCTCCGATCTCTCCATTTGACGCAAAGATTTCCTTTGTCTCATTACTCGTCTTTCTGTAAATCTCTTTGCATTAAGTATATCGACAAAGCGAAACACATAGCTCAGTATATTTAATGCTTTCTCTAATGTATTCACATATTCAATCCGTGAAATACTCTTTCCAGAACTTTCCGAGTATATTGATAATTGCTGCTTGAACTTCACTATCGTAAACACTCTCATCTCATCCCTCCCCGCATCTGAAACCTTTGGCACAAACTTTTCAGATGGACATTGGGATCGGGGTTTTTCGAGCCATAATGGCACATGCAACCATAATTTGCTGTTAATTGGCTGAGATGGTTTCATTTCTCTGCTCAAGAGGTAAGCAGGATTATATTTCGTTCCAACGTGTCTCCATTTTGTTAATTCCGTATTCGTTTATATGGAGGAGACACGATTCGCTGCAAATGTCTTTAAATTGCATGGTAATTTATTAATCCAATGCAACGTGATAAGTGAATCCGTCCATAAACTGTATTTAACTTTCCCCATTCCATGGTCCTAATCACATTGATGAATAACCGTCCCTGTAGCTCAGCTGCTGCCAGCTCTAGACGTATCGTCAAAGTCTAAAGCGGTGCGACCCGTGATTTTGCCGTTAGGAGGTTTGACCGTATGTTTCCATCTGCACTTTCTGCCCTGAAGTAAATCACTGCATCTTTCCAGAGGCACCTGCAAGACCATGTATCTCTTTCCGTACATCCATCGATTCTCAACTCCTCTAATTATGTCACTTCTTTCCAAAAGTCTATCCATCTTTGCTCTTTCTCTTCCGGCAGTTTCTCATCCCATTCAAGGACCAAGCGTCAAATGCCTTGCACGAAAATCTTTCAACAGATCGTCATTGGTGCAATGAAGCCATTCGGATCATAAAGCTGAGCCACACAACTTATAATCATTCTTTTCCTCATTGTCTGTTCAACTATTGGTGTCTTTATCACAGACGTAAACTGACCTTTATCAATAAGCCATTTCACTCCCACCACGGATGCCTTACTGTCATCTTCAAACAATATCGATTATTGTTCTTCAGAACTCATCTCTTTCCGTAAGGTTTTGGAGTTTGATTTCCATTTCCTTAATTCAAATCCAGCTCCTTTCAATACATAATCAATTCCTCTTGATAGTCCAATTGCACTTTCCTCTGGATCGGCTCCAGTTGCACAATTGTCCATGTATAAATCTTTTACAAGCGCTTTAGAAGCATTTGGAAAGTCTTTTTCGCACAATTTATGACTGGTCGTACAGCATTATGTGCTAACGATGTCATACCATATGTAACCACAGTTATCCAGTATTCTTTCAATCTTTTCTTTCTTTCGCATTTCTGTTCTATGTTCTGTTGGAATACCCTGGGCGGCCAACTGCCTTAAGGTCTCATGGTTCGTGTTTGACAACCCCTGTAGCTCGGTCGCCTTGACGCAGCAGTTCTCGGCAAGTAACATATTTTTTGTTGTAAATCTCATTTAGCCGTTTCCAGGCTTCATGATAATTCTGTTCGGTTGGCTGCATTTCCCCCATGGACGAGCACTGTTCATAACCGCAAATCTTTCATTGATTTTTACCTGTTTCCAGTAGTCTTTCACTGCTTCTAGCCTGAGCTCGACCTCTTGAATCGAATAAACATTGAACGCCTCGGAATTTTTAAATTTCAGCACTCGGGTTATAGAATGGATGGCTGTTTCCAATGAGTATATATGGTTATGGCCTTCCTATTGCTCCATGTCTTTCTCTGCTTGCTCCAGTTTTAATGATTGTTTTTTTTTTCTGTAGTCTTCCGCGTTTCCAATCTTTCTCTTGCTTCTGAAAAGTTGTGTAAAATTAATTTCTGAAATAATCAAAGTGGTTAAACATCTATAATCTATCCCAAACTACAATGGGTAAAAATTGCTTGCTCTCGCTGTTGTCATATATTCCCATATATAAAAGGAAAAAAAAAAATAAACCTGGGGTTCATTTCGACTGATTTCCATTTGAAAATCACAATTCTGAATCTTTCTCTCTTTCTCTTCTTGACAAAAAGCACTGCTTAATATTCTTTCCGCTTGCAAGTATTCTTTGTCTTAGTATTTGTCGGCAACCCTTAACTTTGTGCTCTTACTCTTACCACACAGATAGCTCGCACATTTGTGCTTCGATTCCCTTCTCACTCTATCACTATATGTAACCCGCATCTTTCTCCTGGAGTTATTCTTTCGCACTTTCAATACATGCAGCTCGCATATTTTAGCTTGAGTTGTTATTTCACACTTTCCAACACCATAATAATTGTATGCGAACCGGTCGCGAAATCCAAAACAAAAAAATAATAAACTCTCTCTTCACGGTTACAACAGCAACCAACAATATTTCACTTTTTTCTTTCCCATTCCATTCTGAAATGTACCTACTGTATATTATTACTCACCAATATAATTTTATTCTTGACTTGCTAAAAAAATATACACAGGGTCCGCCAAAAAACTTTTTTTTTTTTTGAAAATGCTATAAAAAAAACTACTGAATATTTTCTCAAATTTTTATTTGAAAGTACAATCCTTCCGGTTAATAATGGAAAATAATTTCATTCAAATGGCTGCCTCGGCTGGCCATGCAGTACCCTACACGATCGGTCAAATTTTTAAGCACATTATCGATTGTGTGCAGCTGTATTTCACCAATGGCTTCACGAATATTGTCCTTAAAAGCGTCAATTGTCTCTGGCTTGTCGGCGTAACACTTATCTTTTACGGCACCCCACAAATAATAGTCCAACGGTGTCAAATCGCAGCTCCGAGGTGGCCAAACGACATCAGGGGTGGCAGCACGTAACTTGATACAATCGAGACTGTTCATCGTGAGCTCAACTCGAAACAAAACATTTTTGGCAGCACGTAACTTGAAACGAGTTTCATTGTGACTTGTACTTAAAAAAATTGTGAACTATGAAGTGAAATGTCAAATCGGTATTTCAACTATTCTTTATTTTGAAAAGTGGATAGAAGAAAGATGTTATTTTTTGATTCGGAGAGTGAGGACGAGGAAGTCTCTAATGCCAAAATAAAAAGAAGAGTTTTAAGAGACAACAGCAACCCATTAGAATTAAGTGAAAAAAAGTGAGTATTCAGAAATAAAAGAATAACACTGACAACATTGAAAAATTAACTACATTTCTTTAGCTTTGTGCAGCAGTTTAGAGTGAACAAGGAATGCTTCCTTATGATCCTTAACTCATCAAAACTTCCAGGCAAAATGAGAAGCACATCAGTTCCACCCATTTTACAACTTTGTTCAACATTGAGTCTCCTAGCCAGTGGGAGTTACCAAATCAATGTCGGAACAAACGTGTTACTAGGTATGGCACAGACAACAGTTTCAAAGTTCTTTCGACGCACTTTGGGTTTTTTGGAAAACGAAATTTGTCCGAAATTATTATTATTATTACTTCTCAGTTTGTTTTTAACTTTATATTTTAAATCGCTCCAAGTCTAAAATAAAACACAATTTTATAAATAAATAAATGAGTACACTCGCATATTTAAAATCAAAACCTTTTTCCAATCTTTAATATCTTTTTGTGGAGGACCCTCTGTGTTCAGGGAATTGGATAGTCTTTCCCAGAGAAAACTGCTATTTTTCCTTCCTTGTGCAGTTTTCAAGATTCCTCTGGCAAAATCGTGGTGTTCACTCATAAAAATGGTAAAATTTTTTATTTGTTTTTTGTTGATTGACATATTTTGTTTAGTTTCCATATTATTTGAAAAAATCATGTGTTGACGACAAGAGTATTCGCTATCGACTAAAATGTTTTGTTTCAATCGTCATTTTCTAGTTTGTGTGCTGCCAACTTCGACGATACAATCGAGGTTAATCGATTGTGACAAATTAGGTGCTGCCAGAGCTCGATTGTATCGACTGAACTCGATTGTACCAAGTTACGTGCTGCCACCCCAGGTCTGCGGCTGATAATGCGATCTTCAAAAACAGGGCGCAAAACATCGAGTGTAGCTTCGGCTGTGTGGCACGGAGCGCCGTCCTGTTGAAACCAAATGTTGCCAATATCCTCCTCTTCAATTTTTGTGAACAAAAATTCGTTCAACATGGCCCGATAACGATCGCCATTGACTGTAACGGCCACTCCTTGCTCATTTTCGAAGAAAAATGGACCAATTATGCCTCTGGACCAAATTCCGCCACAACATCAATTTTCTCGGGTGTACGCACTTTTTTTGGCTTTTCACGCTTTATCGATGAGGATGCCAGTTTCTTTCACTTTTGTCACAAGATAACGAACATACGGAGCTGACGGTGCTTCTCTTCTTCCAAATTCCGTACGCAATTTTCGCACACATTCTGCAACATTACCATGATTTTCAAAGTAATGTCGCAATATTTCCCAGCGTTGTTCAAGCGTATACACAACCATATTCGTTCAGCGGAAGGATAAAATTAATTATCTGTCAAATCAGACATGAGCTAAGTGTTTCCATTCGCGAAATAAGCACTAGTTGAAAAAAAAAAAAGTTAGATGGTGGACCCTTTACATGCACAACTCGCCAAAGCCAATCTTTCGAATGAAATTAAATATTTTACTTTTCTGTTTGGTTTTAATTTGAGTACACACTCTGACACGCCACGCCGCAGGTCGCGACTAGCAGCTGTCTGTTCATTCACAATCAAAAGTGTTCTCATTCCTTGTTTTTTTTTCCCTTTCTTTCCCTCCTTTGGGATGTCGGTGTGTGGTAGTTGCAAACAGCAATTAAATTCGTTTACTGCGAAATCTATCACCAGTGCCGGCTCCAGCCAAACTAGCGCCCTGTGCAAGATTTACAGAAAGCGCCCTTTTCTCACATTTGCACAAATGCATAAGTCTTTGCCACATCACCCAGGAGGTAGACTTTCAGTGCGCTTGTTTTTATTGAGGTATCCCCGGTAGGCCTTATCCTCAGTAACAAAAAATGATTGTAAATAAATGTATTTACACAAATAAAAAATAAATAAATCAAAATCAAAATTAAATGAAAATATATTTACAAAATAAATAAAATAAAAGAATTCATTTAAGGAACTTAGTTAATTTCATTAGGAAAAAAAAGGAAAAACATAAACTAAAACGCAGCGAAGAATTGTGCAGATGGGAAACGTTTAAACTTGCAAACTTTTTTTCCTGGCCTTAGCCTTGGCAAATTCAGCAATAAGATCATCATAATCTAAAGATTTTAATAATTCCTTTTCTATAGACATTATAGATAAGCCTACCAATCTCTCTTGAGTCATAGTTGTCCTGAGATAATTTTTAATAATTTTAAGTTTAGGAAAACTATGTTCTCCTGAAGCTACTGTAACGGGATTGTATTTAGAATTTGAAGAGCAATAACTAAATTAGGAGCAAGATCTTCAAGGCTTGAACTGAATATAAAATTTAGCACATATAAACACGAGCTTACAAGTGGGAAATGACTGTTAACTCTTGATACAATTCTGCTCCATCTAAATCTTTAAAACTACCAAATGTTAAAACATTCTGCAAATTGAGGCATGAAGTACGCAAGTACACGGACAGTGACACTTTCAAAGGCACTGCAGTGGAAGAGAATACTATATTTTCATATTCAATCATACCTGTGCGCTGTGCCTGTGCTGAATTATTTCTTGCACATTAACTCAAGGAAGAATCTAACTCAAAATATCGGCAAATAAAAAATCCCATTAGACCCATGCAAGCTCATTTCTTACCTACTCAATCTCAAAATATTCCTCCCGGTTCGTGACTTCGTGTAGCTATATTTCTTGCACTTCCCCTTACATTTTACAAAAGAGAATATAGTACAAGAGAATATAGTACTCTTGGTTGCTTCGAGAGAAAAATTCTCCGTGTTATTTTTGGTCCCGTCTGCATTGACGGTGAATGGAGAAGGAGATTTAACGACGAACTGTACGGGCTGTACAGCGACATCGACCTAGTCAGAAAAGTGAAGGTCCAACGACTGAGGTGGCTGGGTCATGTAGAGCGAATGGACACGAATGCTCCGGCCCGGAAGATCTTCGAATCCATACCCGAGGGAAGGCGCAGTAGAGGAAGACCGCGACTCAGGTGGCGCACGCAAGTGGAAGGGGACCTTAACCAACTTAGCGTGCGAAACTGGAGACAGCTAGCTAAAGATCGCGCTGGCTGGAGACGCTTGTTGGTTGAGGCCCAGGTCCACCCCGGACTGTAGCGCCACCTTAAGTAAGTAAGTACAAAATACTCAAACCAAAAAAAGTTCCACCTTGTATCGTATGTGCAGGTTTTATTTCTGCACCGTCACTCACAAAATCTGCATGGAAAAATTTCCAATAAAAAAATTTATTCCTACGGAATCGTATGTGCGTAGGGTGCGAGTTTTAATTCTGCACGTAATGTATGGGAAATGGCAAATGGGATTTCTCATCTACCCAAAAGAGAAACAAATTTCTCTTACAATTACAAAGTGAGTGAGTGTCTGATTTGGCATTTGGTTTAGCTTTAGTTACATACAAATAGAACAACAACAAGTAGCTTTGTTCTTGTAAGAGAAATTTGTTTCTCTTTTGGGTAGATGAGAAATCCCATTTGCCATTTCCCATACATTACGTGCAGAATTAAAACTCGCACCCTACGCACATACGATTCCGTAGGACTAATTTTTTTATTGGATTTTGTGAGTGAAGGTGCATGAAATAAACAGTGTTGCCAGTTTGACTGTTTTCCAGTCAAATTTGACTGGATTTTTTCAATTTTGACTGGAAAAAAAATCAAATCCAGCCGACTGTTTTTTTTGACTGGATTTTTTTCGGTTTTGACTGGAAAAAAAATCAAATCCAGCCGACTGTTATTTATTTGTTTGACTCTATGATTCCTCAAAAAAGCAAAAATAAATTTCACCTCTAATGTAAACCTAGTGTAAACGAGCGCATTCCAATGAACACACCCATTTTGTAAAAGCACAGAAACAAACAGCCTCACTAACAGCGGCAACAAGCCGCAAACCGCTAAACGTCAAATTGAATCTAGTTGCTTTTGCGTTTTGATGTGTTATTTTGTTTTGAGTTGCCGATGGCTGCTGCTTGTTCCAGATTTTAGAAACAAAATATAAGCGATGAAAAGGTAGGCAAGAAACAATATTTTTATGAAATTCTTTTCATTTTTAACAATGAAAACAATTTATAGATATTTCAATTTGGTGAGCAAAGAAACCGAAATTCAAAACCTGAGAAAAGATCAGAGCAAGCAGCAGAATGTTTACTCAGTGCCAAATGAAGGTAAGCATTTTTCTTTTATCCAATCCACAGACATTTTTTTGTAATTTTTGAATATTTTTTACTTTTAATAGAGATCCTGGTGGATGATCCAGGTATTCCAGTTCCAGAGACCTCAGGAAAAGATAAACCCATACATATTGCATCAAATGCAAATCAAGGTGAGCATCTGCGTCTATCCACATAATGTTTTAAGTTTATGTAAACAAAGCTTTGTTTATACTTTTAGTAATGAATTTGGACACTTCTGACTGCAAATCGTTCTCCTCAGACAACAGTGATAACGGCGATGACGAAAACTCGTTTCGCATCAAACCAAAATTAAAATATATGCAGAAACCTCGTGATGCATGGAAGAAGGATAAGCATTTAAAGGACTGGATTGTTTTAAATGGGGAAATTGTTTCATGCAAGTACTGCCACGCTACTATTAAAAACACAAAATACTGTAATTTAAAAGATCACGCAAAAACAAAAAAACATTTGGCCGCCTCAGAGCCCTTTTCATCTAATCGGCAAAAAAAAATTAATTTTGAAAGAAATACGTTACCTGAGGTTCACGAGTCAGAAGCCAGAACATGTTTGTTTGTTGCAAAGCACACTTCAATAAATACTATCGACCATTTGAGTAAGGTCATGAAAAAAAACTTCCATGACAGTAAAATAGGGGCCAACGTAATGTTGTCCAGGACAAAATGTACAGCAATTTTAACAAATGTTTGGTACCCATTCTTTAAAAAGCAATTAGTAAACGACTTGCAAGATAATCCGTTCAGCTTACTAATCGATGAGTCCACGGATGTAAGCGTCGTGAAATATTTGGGTGTAGTAGTAAAGTACTACAGCACTAACGAAAACACCTGCAAAACAAGTTTACTAAAACTTCAGCCCTTAGATGCGTGCGACGCTGATGCAATTGTTCAAGCAATTTTAACTGTGCTGAAAGAGTTTAACTTAAAAATAAAAAACCTGAGTGGAATAGGCACGGACAATGCGAGCGTCATGGTTGGATCCAGAAATGGAGTTTTTTCCAAGTTAAAGGAACTGAATCCAAAGTTAATTTTAATACCATGTGTCTGTCATTCCATTCAGTTAGCTATTTCTTCGGCATCAAAAGATTTCATACCCAAAACGGTAGAGTTTATGGTAAGTGAAACCTACAATTGGTTTTCTCGCTCTTCGTCTCGGCAAATTGGCTACGAAACTTTATATAAACTAATAAATGACGGCCACAAGCCTTTGAAAATCACACAATCATGCCAAACTAGATGGCTATCAATTGAATCTGCTGTTACTAGGATTCATCAACAATATGTAGAACTTAAGACTTATTTTGCAATAACCGAACGGACTGAAAACTCTTTTAAGATTACCAGTTTGAGTGATATATACAGTAAGGAAATAAACTACGCTTACTTATGTTTTTTTAAACCTATTTTACAAGATCTCCAAAGAGTTAACAAAACATTTGAAAGCGAGAAGATCGATTTTGTTAAAGTATTGGGAGATTTGGAACTTCTTATATTAATGTTAATAAAAAAAGTTGCTAAGCCAAATTCAGATCATGATTTTAAAGCAGAGGTAGATATTAGTAATTGTGAGTTACAAGCTAAGCCCTACCTTGGAATTGAGTGCGAAGAAAAACTACATGACTTAGAAATGAAATCGGAAATAAGCAAAGAGGAAGTTAGTTTGTTCAGACAAAACTGCAAACGTTTTATGGTTAAGCTCATAAAAGAATTACAGCAAAGAGTGCCATCTAATCTCAATATTTTGAAGCAAATAAGAATGCTTTCAGTGGATGAATGTCTTTCGCAAAACAAAAGCTCCTTAAAACCAGTGCTTCAAGAAATGAATGTGGATCCACTTTTACAAGACAACATTTTAAGTCAGTGGAATAATCTTTTCCTGGTTAGATGGAAAAATATAAAGGAAACAGTACCATTCTGGTGCGAAGTATTATGCTATAAAGATGCTAGTGGAGAAAATCCATTTGAAGATCTCGCAAAGTTTGCTATTTCAGTTCTAGTTTTGCCAATTTCAAATGCTGCAGTGGAAAGAATATTTAGTCAGTTAAATTTGGTCAAAACTAAGCAACGAAATAGGATGCAATTATTGTTAACTAACTCTATTTTGACCATAAGAAATAATTTACGAGATAAAAAAACATGCTGTACAAATTTTGAAATTCCTGAAGAAGTTATAAAAAAAGTTGGAAAGAATACTATATATCAAAATATTGAAACAGAAGAAATCGAAAATTGCAATGACACAGACTCAGAAGACTGTACTGTAATGGTATAATCTAATTACCATTACCAGTTAGAATTAATTATTTATTTATGTTTAATTGACCTAGGTGTAAGAATTTATTGCTGTGAAATTAAGTACGACTTATTTTTTTGTTTGCATTAACTATTGAATAAAAGAAATGTTTTTGTTTAAAAAAATTAGCTGTTTTCATTTTCGACTGTTTTTTTGACTGGATTGTTTTTTTCTTAATGTTTGACTGTTTTTTTTGACTGGATTTGAAGAGAAAAAATCCAGTCAAACAGTCAAATTTGACTGGATTTTAACATTTGGACCTGGGAACACTGGAAATAAAACCTGCACATACGAGGCGGAACTTTTTTGTTTTGAGTATTTTAAACTGTATTATTCTCTTTTGTAAAATGTAAGGGGATGTACAAGAAATATACCCAAACGAACAGGGAGGAACATTTTGAGAGTAGGTAGGTAAGAAATGAACTTGCATCGGTCTAATGGGATTTTTTATTTTTCGATACTTTGAGTTAGATTCTTCCTTGAATTAATGTGCAAGAAATAATTCAGCGCAGGTGTGATGGATGTTGGTATTTTGGGTTTATTTGAACAAGTTTTTTGTTAAAATGCAAATGGAAGTATTTCTTCGCTCAAGATAAAATTAATTTTTCCTTCCTAGCAATGCGCCCCCAGAATTATGCGCCCTGTGCATTTGCACATCTTGCACATATGGTTGGTCCGGCCCTGTCTATCACAACCGGTTTTTCCGTCGGAGCAACAAAGAAAAAAAAAAATATGATTTTTAATATTCTTACCCTTTCTTGTTTACCAGTTACCTGAACCTTGCTTGTGCAGCGAAGGTGGATTCTTTGTTACATTTTCCCGCACTTTCGATGCACTGTAGGAATTTGGAATTCCTGAATTAAATACTTTTACATTTATCACTTCACTGGGATCTATCAGGCTCGACATGGGCCAAATGTTTGGTAACTCAGTTCAAAGTGAACTAATTCTGATTGGAAAATTTTCGCCAAAAAACCGAAAACATATTATTCTTTATTACTGACGTGGTTATCCGTGTTCTATCAAAAGACTAGCAAAAACTCAAAAACATCGAACACCAACCCCTGTCGCTTGTTACAACTATTATGCTTTATTTAAAGGCACTATTTTGTAGTAAATTTTCTTACATGACAATTTTGAATTATTTAATGTAAGAAAAATATGCTCAACAGTTTTAGTGACAGGTTGCTTGTTTTGTACGAATAAATTGAAAATTAGAATTTTGTAGAAATAAATAAATGTTTAGTTACTAAGTTAGTCTGTAATTTGTTTTTGAAGTATAGTATTAATTTCGGACAGTGGTTTCTTTTGATGATTTCTTAACAACACTGTCCTTGGCTTCGGCTATATTTTCATTTGTTTTCAATTTTTTTGTTTTTCCTATTTTTTTTATAACCTCGTCTGGCAGGTCGTAGTTACAACAGCTTCTGTTCATCACTTTTAATTGATTTCTAATCAATATTATGGAATTCAACGTCAGGGTTGAAAGTTGATTCTGAAGTTTATTTTTTACAATGTTCATTGCACTAAAAATTCGTTCAACTTCAGCATTTGAGTGGGGAAGAGATAGCACAGTGATTGCCAAATCAGCCAGTTCTTGCAAATTATTTACACCTGCAGCACTATATATACTATAGCGTACACACTTCAATCCCATTTACATTTCTTTTGAAACGAATACCGTTACGGTACAAAAATAAAAATCCCCATCCCCAACAAAAAACTCTGTCTCGTCACTTACTTACGTCTCTGGCTTGTCGGCGTAACACTTATCTTTTACGGCACCCCACAAATAATAGTCCAACGGTGTCAAATCGCAGCTCCGAGGTGGCCAAACGACATCAGGGGTGGCAGCACGTAACTTGATACAATCGAGACTGTTCATCGTGAGCTCAACTCGAAACAAAACATTTTTGGCAGCACGTAACTTGAAACGAGTTTCATTGTGACTTGTACTTAAAAAAATTGTGAACTATGAAGTGAAATGTCAAATCGGTATTTCAACTATTCTTTATTTTGAAAAGTGGATAGAAGAAAGATGTTATTTTTTGATTCGGAGAGTGAGGACGAGGAAGTCTCTAATGCCAAAATAAAAAGAAGAGTTTTAAGAGACAACAGCAACCCATTAGAATTAAGTGAAAAAAAGTGAGTATTCAGAAATAAAAGAATAACACTGACAACATTGAAAAATTAACTACATTTCTTTAGCTTTGTGCAGCAGTTTAGAGTGAACAAGGAATGCTTCCTTATGATCCTTAACTCATCAAAACTTCCAGGCAAAATGAGAAGCACATCAGTTCCACCCATTTTACAACTTTGTTCAACATTGAGTCTCCTAGCCAGTGGGAGTTACCAAATCAATGTCAGAACAAACGTGTTACTAGGTATGGCACAGACAACAGTTTCAAAGTTCTTTCGACGCACTTTGGGTTTTTTGGAAAACGAAATTTGTCCGAAATTATTATTATTATTACTTCTCAGTTTGTTTTTAACTTTATATTTTAAATCGCTCCAAGTCTAAAATAAAACACAATTTTATAAATAAATAAATGAGTACACTCGCATATTTAAAATCAAAACCTTTTTCCAATCTTTAATATCTTTTTGTGGAGGACCCTCTGTGTTCAGGGAATTGGATAGTCTTTCCCAGAGAAAACTGCTATTTTTCCTTCCTTGTGCAGTTTTCAAGATTCCTCTGGCAAAATCGTGGTGTTCACTCATAAAAATGGTAAAATTTTTTATTTGTTTTTTGTTGATTGACATATTTTGTTTAGTTTCCATATTATTTGAAAAAATCATGTGTTGACGACAAGAGTATTCGCTATCGACTAAAATGTTTTGTTTCAATCGTCATTTTCTAGTTTGTGTGCTGCCAACTTCGACGATACAATCGAGGTTAATCGATTGTGACAAATTAGGTGCTGCCAGAGCTCGATTGTATCGACTGAACTCGATTGTACCAAGTTACGTGCTGCCACCCCAGGTCTGCGGCTGATAATGCGATCTTCAAAAACAGGGCGCAAAACATCGAGTGTAGCTTCGGCTGTGTGGCACGGAGCGCCGTCCTGTTGAAACCAAATGTTGCCAATATCCTCCTCTTCAATTTTTGTGAACAAAAATTCGTTCAACATGGCCCGATAACGATCGCCATTGACTGTAACGGCCACTCCTTGCTCATTTTCGAAGAAAAATGGACCAATTATGCCTCTGGACCAAATTCCGCCACAACATCAATTTTCTCGGGTGTACGCACTTTTTTTGGCTTTTCACGCTTTATCGATGAGGATGCCAGTTTCTTTCACTTTTGTCACAAGATAACGAACATACGGAGCTGACGGTGCTTCTCTTCTTCCAAATTCCGTACGCAATTTTCGCACACATTCTGCAACATTACCATGATTTTCAAAGTAATGTCGCAATATTTCCCAGCGTTGTTCAAGCGTATACACAACCATATTCGTTCAGCGGAAGGATAAAATTAATTATCTGTCAAATCAGACATGAGCTAAGTGTTTCCATTCGCGAAATAAGCACTAGTTGAAAAAAAAAAAAGTTAGATGGTGGACCCTTTACATGCACAACTCGCCAAAGCCAATCTTTCGAATGAAATTAAATATTTTACTTTTCTGTTTGGTTTTAATTTGAGTACACACTCTGACACGCCACGCCGCAGGTCGCGACTAGCAGCTGTCTGTTCATTCACAATCAAAAGTGTTCTCATTCCTTGTTTTTTTTTCCCTTTCTTTCCCTCCTTTGGGATGTCGGTGTGTGGTAGTTGCAAACAGCAATTAAATTCGTTTACTGCGAAATCTATCACCAGTGCCGGCTCCAGCCAAACTAGCGCCCTGTGCAAGATTTACAGAAAGCGCCCTTTTCTCACATTTGCACAAATGCATAAGTCTTTGCCACATCACCCAGGAGGTAGACTTTCAGTGCGCTTGTTTTTATTGAGGTATCCCCGGTAGGCCTTATCCTCAGTAACAAAAAATGATTGTAAATAAATGTATTTACACAAATAAAAAATAAATAAATCAAAATCAAAATTAAATGAAAATATATTTACAAAATAAATAAAATAAAAGAATTCATTTAAGGAACTTAGTTAATTTCATTAGGAAAAAAAAGGAAAAACATAAACTAAAACGCAGCGAAGAATTGTGCAGATGGGAAACGTTTAAACTTGCAAACTTTTTTTCCTGGCCTTAGCCTTGGCAAATTCAGCAATAAGATCATCATAATCTAAAGATTTTAATAATTCCTTTTCTATAGACATTATAGATAAGCCTACCAATCTCTCTTGAGTCATAGTTGTCCTGAGATAATTTTTAATAATTTTAAGTTTAGGAAAACTATGTTCTCCTGAAGCTACTGTAACGGGATTGTATTTAGAATTTGAAGAGCAATAACTAAATTAGGAGCAAGATCTTCAAGGCTTGAACTGAATATAAAATTTAGCACATATAAACACGAGCTTTGTGGTGTTACAAGTGGGAAATGACTGTTAACTCTTGATACAATTCTGCTCCATCTAAATCTTTAAAACTACCAAATGTTAAAACATTCTGCAAATTGAGGCATGAAGTACGCAAGTACACGGACAGTGACACTTTCAAAGGCACTGCAGTGGAAGAGAATACTATATTTTCATATTCAATCATACCTGTGCGCTGTGCCTGTGCTGAATTATTTCTTGCACATTAACTCAAGGAAGAATCTAACTCAAAATATCGGCAAATAAAAAATCCCATTAGACCCATGCAAGCTCATTTCTTACCTACTCAATCTCAAAATATTCCTCCCGGTTCGTGACTTCGTGTAGCTATATTTCTTGCACTTCCCCTTACATTTTACAAAAGAGAATATAGTACAAGAGAATATAGTACTCTTGGTTGCTTCGAGAGAAAAATTCTCCGTGTTATTTTTGGTCCCGTCTGCATTGACGGTGAATGGAGAAGGAGATTTAACGACGAACTGTACGGGCTGTACAGCGACATCGACCTAGTCAGAAAAGTGAAGGTCCAACGACTGAGGTGGCTGGGTCATGTAGAGCGAATGGACACGAATGCTCCGGCCCGGAAGATCTTCGAATCCATACCCGAGGGAAGGCGCAGTAGAGGAAGACCGCGACTCAGGTGGCGCACGCAAGTGGAAGGGGACCTTAACCAACTTAGCGTGCGAAACTGGAGACAGCTAGCTAAAGATCGCGCTGGCTGGAGACGCTTGTTGGTTGAGGCCCAGGTCCACCCCGGACTGTAGCGCCACCTTAAGTAAGTAAGTACAAAATACTCAAACCAAAAAAAGTTCCACCTTGTATCGTATGTGCAGGTTTTATTTCTTGCACCGTCACTCACAAAATCTGCATGGAAAAATTTCCAATAAAAAAATTTATTCCTACGGAATCGTATGTGCGTAGGGTGCGAGTTTTAATTCTGCACGTAATGTATGGGAAATGGCAAATGGGATTTCTCATCTACCCAAAAGAGAAACAAATTTCTCTTACAATTACAAAGTGAGTGAGTGTCTGATTTGGCATTTGGTTTAGCTTTAGTTACATACAAATAGAACAACAACAAGTAGCTTTGTTCTTGTAAGAGAAATTTGTTTCTCTTTTGGGTAGATGAGAAATCCCATTTGCCATTTCCCATACATTACGTGCAGAATTAAAACTCGCACCCTACGCACATACGATTCCGTAGGACTAATTTTTTTATTGGATTTTGTGAGTGAAGGTGCATGAAATAAAACCTGCACATACGAGGCGGAACTTTTTTGTTTTGAGTATTTTAAACTGTATTATTCTCTTTTGTAAAATGTAAGGGGATGTACAAGAAATATACCCAAACGAACAGGGAGGAACATTTTGAGAGTAGGTAGGTAAGAAATGAACTTGCATCGGTCTAATGGGATTTTTTATTTTTCGATACTTTGAGTTAGATTCTTCCTTGAATTAATGTGCAAGAAATAATTCAGCGCAGGTGTGATGGATGTTGGTATTTTGGGTTTATTTGAACAAGTTTTTTGTTAAAATGCAAATGGAAGTATTTCTTCGCTCAAGATAAAATTAATTTTTCCTTCCTAGCAATGCGCCCCCAGAATTATGCGCCCTGTGCATTTGCACATCTTGCACATATGGTTGGTCCGGCCCTGTCTATCACAACCGGTTTTTCCGTCGGAGCAACAAAGAAAAAAAAAAATATGATTTTTAATATTCTTACCCTTTCTTGTTTACCAGTTACCTGAACCTTGCTTGTGCAGCGAAGGTGGATTCTTTGTTACATTTTCCCGCACTTTCGATGCACTGTAGGAATTTGGAATTCCTGAATTAAATACTTTTACATTTATCACTTCACTGGGATCTATCAGGCTCGACATGGGCCAAATGTTTGGTAACTCAGTTCAAAGTGAACTAATTCTGATTGGAAAATTTTCGCCAAAAAACCGAAAACATATTATTCTTTATTACTGACGTGGTTATCCGTGTTCTATCAAAAGACTAGCAAAAACCCAAAAACATCGAACACCAACCCCTGTCGCTTGTTACAACTATTATGCTTTATTTAAAGGCACTATTTTGTAGTAAATTTTCTTACATGACAATTTTGAATTATTTAATGTAAGAAAAATATGCTCAACAGTTTTAGTGACAGGTTGCTTGTTTTGTACGAATAAATTGAAAATTAGAATTTTGTAGAAATAAATAAATGTTTAGTTACTAAGTTAGTCTGTAATTTGTTTTTGAAGTATAGTATTAATTTCGGACAGTGGTTTCTTTTGATGATTTCTTAACAACACTGTCCTTGGCTTCGGCTATATTTTCATTTGTTTTCAATTTTTTTGTTTTTCCTATTTTTTTTATAACCTCGTCTGGCAGGTCGTAGTTACAACAGCTTCTGTTCATCACTTTTAATTGATTTCTAATCAATATTATGGAATTCAACGTCAGGGTTGAAAGTTGATTCTGAAGTTTATTTTTTACAATGTTCATTGCACTAAAAATTCGTTCAACTTCAGCATTTGAGTGGGGAAGAGATAGCACAGTGATTGCCAAATCAGCCAGTTCTTGCAAATTATTTACACCTGCAGCACTATATATACTATAGCGTACACACTTCAATCCCATTTACATTTCTTTTGAAACGAATACCGTTACGGTACAAAAATAAAAATCCCCATCCCCAACAAAAAACTCTGTCTCGTCACTTACTTAACATCTGCCTTTTGCATGTGCAACCACCAACCAACCACGCGTAGGTTGCGATGTGAAAAATTATATTCGAATGGGTCGGAGATGCCACTTGTACGGGACTCGTGTACTTGGTGGAATGGAGTAGTAATGAAAAGTAGCTAGAAATCGCCAAATTTTTTTTTAGCGACAACATTTTATTAAAAATCGCCGAGAGCTTGAAAAATACGCTAGAAATAGCGACAAAATCGCTAAAGTGGCAACAGTGATTTTAGAGGTTCTTGTACTCTTCTTTCTCCTTGGCGAAAGAAATCTGTCCTATCCCTTTCCCTCCTGCACAATAACAAAACGATGTCTGTTTGTGATTATACTTTTTTTTGTACTTTAATGGGTTGAAAAACATATTTAAAAAAAAAAAAAAAAAAAAAAGGCTTTGGATGTCCTTGAAATGTGACACTCACATTTGTGAGCTTCAGGAGTGCACTCACATAAATATTGTCAAATAAAGCTAAAAGTTAAAAATAGAAAATTTGAAAGGAATTTATAATTTTTTAATAACGAAAACTGCGATTTTATAGAAACTTTAAATTCATAAATATTTTTTGTTATTTTTCGAAATAAGTAATATTATAGTTATAGTTAATATATAATAGTTATTCAATTTTTGGTGTGAAACATTTTAAAACAATTGGAGTCTTTTGTAAGGCAAAGGTATACATCGCACTTCTCACACTTAGTTCGAGACCGGCTTGTACAACTAGGTAAGCGGCATTTGAGTGGTGCTTTTAACTTATCAACCACTGGCCAGTGGTTGAAACCATCAAAGCGCTTATCTTGCCCAGGTAATGAAGAAAACCTTTTCCTTTTCTTTTCAATTGCTTCGTCGTCTGATTCGGAATCACTTTCATTCATTGGCTTTTTCTTGCCGACACCACCCAATAAGTATTCTCCCACTTCCAACCTAAACTCCAGTAAGTCCATTTTGTCCTTCCTTACGTATTTGTTTTGTTTGCAGTCGTATTTATATTCTAAAAAGCTGTTTACAATAGCTAAGTCGAACAAATGAAGGATTGTTTTCACTGTCCATTTTTTTGTCTTTATCCACGTCCGGTAGCACTCAATTAGCTGGTCACACGTGTCGACACCTCCCATATTAGCATTGTAGGAGGAAACGCAAGCCGGACAGGGAACATCGATTCTAGCCTTTGCTGTTTTGTCCCAGCGTTGTACGGTATTAACTGGTTGACTGCCAGTTAGACTTGAAGTCATTAAAACGCTTTTGTTGTCCTTCCATTTCACCATACATAGAGAATTATCGTTGACGCATATTTCTTCGAAATCTCCCCTTTTCATCTTGGAATCTTTTGTGAAAGTATAGCTGTTCTGCCGATTATTCATTAGAGTTCCCGTCGCATAGATATGATTTTCTTTTAACTTTTGAATAAGCGGGAGCGTTGTAAAATATCTATCAAAATATACACAAGCATTTTTTGGCATTGTTTCCGTTAGCCGTAAGACAACTGCCGGTCCTAATCCGAGACTTTTATCTCTAAGAGGCGTTGTTGCACCCTGGTAGATTTCAAAGTCCAAAACAATTCCGCAAGATGACGTTAGCACAAAGTTCTTTAGTCCCACAGGACGAGGCTTATTTTTTACATATTGCCGGACAGCACATCGACCTAAAAATGGTATCATTTGCTCGTCAATTGAAAATTCTTTGAAAACGCTTCTATCAATTTTCAAACATCTGCCTCGTACACAGTCAATCACTGGCTGAACCTTCCAAAGCAAATTTGCCTTTTTGTGTTCCTCGGATGCAGCGTTCACATCCACAAAATGGACATTAACACGCAGTAAATAAAATCTATCACGCGGCATCGCTTCGGCAATCAAATTGAAACGAAACTTTGAATTCCAATACATATGAATGCGTGGGAATTTAATACATCCTATTATTGCATGCATTCCGAAAAACACTGACATTTCTTCGAAAGAAGTTTTAAGCTCATGCCCAGTTGTTGATAGATAGTATTGTGACGAATAGATAACCGCCTTTTCTATCAATTCAGCCGTGAAATATTGGGAAAAATATTCGTATGGTGTTTTAACAGCCTATTGAAAAATAGTACACCCTGTAAAAGTAGCACTACTTAATGAAAAAAACAATTTTACCTGTATCTCCTCTGGAACATGAGAGGGTATTGATATATCAGGCTTAAATGGTCTTCTGACCCATTGAAACGTTCTTTTCCGTGAACCTATGGCACTGGTAGAACCTTCGTAACCTGAACGTTCAGGATGCTGAGCTAACGGAACCTCATCTTCAGAATCAAAATGGTCGGACTCGATATCTACTTCATCACAAATATACTCTTCATTTTCTTCCTCTTCTTCTATATGCAACACATCATCAGTAACAAGCATATCCAAAATATCTTGCTCTGTAATAAACCTTCGCGCCATTCTATTCAAACAAACGGAAAAAATTCAAATTTGACAGATAAATAATCACTTTTCGGCATTATTTAAAACTGGAGCTCACAATTGTGAAAATCTAATTGATCTGTGCCAAAAACACTTATCTATTGTAGAATTTCAATCTAAAAGTAAACTAAACTAATAACTTACATTTAAAGAAGAATAAAAATCAAAACATATGTTGAAAATTCGATTATAGCGAAAAATATTAACAATTTTGTACAATCAAGCGTAACACCTGCAACTGACACTTTTCAAAAGAAGAAAAACTCACGTTAACAAAACGCAAAGGCCTACTATGAGATAGAAAATGAATTTATAATAAATTCACAATCGTGTGGTGCGGGTGTAAACACAGTAGATTAACTTCAGTTGAATTTGCAGAGAGAATTCGAAAACTCACAATTGTGAGTCGGTGGAGGGAAAGGGCTATAGCACTCTCTTCAGTCCAGTTTCCTTTAATACTTGATTTTGAATTTGATACAGCGTATTTATTTGTATGATTATTATTATTATTTATTAGAAGGTAAGTAAAATTACATGATAATACTATTTTAACGAGCCTAGCTGCATAATGTTTGGCAATATTTTTGTAAGAAATTTTGCATTTTTTTTTTTTCAATATTTGTAGTACTGGATAATATATAGATAAATTTGTAAGAAGATTATTGATGATAGGTTTTAAAACGCAGCAATTTTCTAGAATATGTGCTATATCCAGGGTGGATTTTGCAGGTGGCACAAGCTGGAAATTCTTGGTAAGTTGGTGTTGATGAGAAGCTGAGGTGTGTCCAAGTCGTAGTCATATGAGGTTTGATATTTTTTGTATAGGAATGGTTGTTGGGTAAACGGGGTTGAGTTTCTCAGGGTTTAGTAAGCGCCAATACCATAAATAATACCATGTATCATCTCCCAGGCGGTATACCTACTATACCAATTACCCACTCCGTATGCCGAATCCAACTTTCAGAGTGCGGTTATTAATAGGTTATTCGTTTCGTATTTCGTTTCTTTTAACTACCCAAATGCCAACCTAAGCACAAAAGAGTCAATTGTACACATAATACAAAATTGCAAGGAGTGCATTTCGGAGGAATATTATGGTGTTCTATTTGGAGAACGATTTAGGAATGGGTGACACTCGACACAATTGAGCAATGCCAAGAAATAATGCATATGCATTAGGGTGGTCCTTATTTTTTAAATTTCGAATTTTTTTTTGAGTACCCTTTTTTTTGTTCCTTTACACCTAAAAACATTTCCCTATTTTTTTTTTTTTTTACGACAACCGTAACACGTGCCGCACTGACCTCAAAGATAACAGCGTTAATGCACAGCACTTGCACACGTAGATTACTTCTTTTGCGCATCTCTTTTTTTCTTTGACTCTTTGTGCTGGTATTTTTGTTTTGATTTCATCATGTTTACCGTATTTGTCAAATTAGTTAAGTTCGTAAATGGATTCTGTCAAAAATAAATTGCAAAGTCACCAGTCAGTTTGCTTAAAACAAAATGCCACGGCAAAAAATATTTTTGGTCGGTTCCATGAAAAACCAAATTCTCGGTTCTAAATTGCCGTCAAAACGCGATGTTTTGTGTGTTTTATTTTATAATATGAGAAAAGTGAAGTTAAGTTTACCGAATAGTGTGACGTTAGTCATAGACGAATGTACAATATTTTGGAAAAAGGCAAGAATTCCTACTCGTGATAGATCTAATTGCTTAAGACAATTAAAAAAACTTTACGAAGAGCTAAGAAATATTGAAAAAAGTAAAAATAGAAACACCGAGACATCAAAAAAGAAGGAATCTTCTTTCGAAGAAAGCTTAAATGATTTATTCGACATTGCGCATGCAGATGCCTTGAATTTAATAAAAATTAAAGAAGACAAACAGTTTTTATTGTTACAAAGAGAAAAAGGTCAACCTGGATGCATGCTTGGAATGGATCTTAAACTTGCTGCTTTGGAAAAAAGGAAAGAAGATCGCGAGTTAAGAACTAAACAACGAGAAGACGATCAAAGTCCAATCTGTCACGAAGGTAAGTAGCACTTGTTTATTATTAATATGTGACTGGAAAGAAATATTTTACCAGTGGAACTTTATTCAACGTGTTCGTCTGAGGGAGAAGGACCTACAGTTCAAAATGATTTTCTGAACTCACCAGTCCCAGGACCGTCAAGCGCAAAAAGAGCACGAGTTGATATTTTAACTCCCAGGCTTTCGGCAGTACTCGACAAATGCAAGATAAGTGACAGAGATGCCGTACATCTCTTGACAGCTTGTGTGGAAGCCACTTCCATAGATCCTTCAAAATATGTTATTAACCGCACATCTATTAGACTCTCTCGGCGGTTATTTCGAAAACAGGTAGCTGCTGCCAACAAAAAAAAAATGCTCGACTTAGGTTTAAGCTTTAATTTTATACATTGGGACTCTAAACTTCTGCCTGATATAACTGGTCAAAAGAAAGTTGACAGACTTCCAATCATTGCAACTGCCTTAAACGTAGAACAACTTCTTGGAGTACCAGAACTTTCAGCTGGAACTGGTATTGAGGTGTCGTCTGCCGTGTATGATTTATTGGAAGATTGGTCAATGCTCGATAAAGTTCAAGCTTTTGTTTTTGATACAACTGCATCTAACACCGGACGTCTGAACGGAGCTTGTGTTCTGCTTGAAAGCAAAATTGGCAGAGACATACTCTACTTAGCTTGCAGACATCACATTTTTAAGATTATTTTGCAAGGAGTATTTAACGGAGCAAAGTTTGACCCATCTTCCGGTCCTGATATCCCTTTATTTAAAAGATTTAAATCGCAGTGGAAAAATATTGATAAAAAACAGTTCTCTGTGTGGAAAAGTGACAGCAAGGTTGTGAACATCCTAGGCGATGTAAGGCAAGAAGTTCTTTTGTTTGCTATGAAAAAGCTTGAAGATGATTTTCCTCGAGATGATTACAAGGAGTTTCTTGAGCTAATTGTTATTTTTTTGGGCGGAACTCCCCCTGGTGGGATTCGATTTCGAGCACCCGGAGCCTATCATTTGGCTCGGTGGATGGCAAAAGCAATATACTGCCTTAAAATAATATTGTTCCAGCGGCAAATTAAATTGAACGCCAAGGACAAAAGAGCTTTGTCGACGATATGCTGCTTTATTGTTTATTGCTACACTGAGTCTTGGTTTTCTGCCTCAGATGCCATACAAGCACCGTTAAATGACATAAATCTTTTGAAAAAACTTAATTCATATAAAAATCATGATAAAACTATAGCTGATATCGCACTCAATAAATTTTTGAACCATTTATGGTACTTAAATGAAGAATGCGTTGCGTTTTCCTTTTTTGACAGTAGAATAAATGTTGAGCAAAAACGACAAATGGCACTAAAAGTATTAGAAGATGAAGATGACGAACAAAAGGACGAAGAAGTCAAAAAGAAATTGTATCTAAGACCAACTGAGGTTTCACATTTTATTGAAAAAAACCTTCCATCAGAGCTTTTGTCACCTAAATCAGTTAGATTGTTTGAAAGGTTTGGGTTATCAACAAACTTCTTACATTTAGATCCAATTAATTGGGAAGACCAATCAGACTACAAGCGGGGAAAGGAAGTAATTGGATCACTTAGAGTAGTAAACGATACAGCTGAACGTGGAGTTAAACTCATGGAGGAGTTCAATGATAAAATCACAAAAGACGAAAACCAAAAGCAATTCCTACTTCAAGTAAGTATATTTAACATTTTAATAACATTATGTTATTTAAAAAATTATTGCTAATTTTGTTATAATTCGACATTATTTTCAAATATAATTTTTTTAGACCGTGCGAAATTATCGTCAAAAATATCCTGGATGTAGCCGAGAAAGCCTCAAAATGCGTTACGATGACTAAGTTTAGTTATTAATATTTGTTATGTATTTATAAAAATAATGTCACTTACGTTATGTATTACGATTGTACTGTTTTTCTATTACTATTTATAAAAAAATCACTTTGAAAATAATCATCAAACATTGATATGTTGTTTATCTTATTCGTTCAGCAGATGATGATTTCTTTGGATTTAAATATCATTGCGGCACGTGTTAATATATTCCGATTTAAATAAAATTTGTTTTGTAAGCGTTTTTAACGTAAAGGAACAAAATAAGCGGGTACTCAAAAAAAAAATCACACATTTTTTTTTCTTCATACAAATAAGGACCACCCTAATATGCATGTATGAGAAATAAATATGGAAAAGTATGGAACGTGGAGGGGGAAGACAGGAGGCAGGTCACGACCAAAATAATTAATAAAAAGAGGTGGTTGGGACCAGGAAAGGCAGAGAGAGTAAAATTAATATTAAACTGAAGCGGTTGCAGCCCAGCAAGTAGACAGCGGACCAAATTATAAATAACAAATAAATTAAAATAAATAATAATAGCGTCGCAGCCCAGCATTAGACAGCGGACTCTGTATTTTATAAAGAAACCAAAACTTAATCTTTTATTTAATATTATACGTACGGTACTCTTCCCTCGGTTTACCAAGGAAGCACGGGCCGTATCGTAAGAATAGTGTCGAGAGCGAAGAGCTTGGCATGCTGGCTCAGCTCGCCTGAAAAATGGTGTGGTTCATGCTCCTCACCGCTCAGCCTAACCTACTTCACACATAAAACATGCCGATCACACATTCCCACCTCTCCTGGAAATTCGTTGGCCGATGTTGGAGTTTCCCCTTTGTTAGAGATGCTGTTGCCTGATCACACTGCCTACGCCGAAATGGATTTACTTACCCCGGTACACACCTAAAAAATTTGCCTTAGCAAACCATGCTCACTTTCGAGTGAGTCCAACAAATCCTCGAATTAATTAAGACCACCAATTGACGTGGCTCAAAGAGCATGATTATCGAAAATATTGTGTTCAGGTTACTCGTATGTGTCTACCCATGCACATTTCCACACACTTATCGGTGTATGAGCAACCGATCGTGCACTACCCTTCGGTTCTCTCATCAGGGAATTCGATCAAATGCCGCTGAAGGAGACAGACGTGTCCTTTAAGAGAATCGTTTGTCTACTTCCAAACAATAAAGTCGTTTGTGAAATAAGTGAAATAAATCGACGTGTTTCGTCAAGCTTACGTTTAAACTGTTTGCTTTTTGTTTTGTTTGTTTATTTAACAAGAAAGACTCCACTAGCTAGATAAAAGCCGCAACTAAATTAATCAAGGTCCTTCGAGCCGGATATTGAGATGGCCCTATCGGCATATTTCTGTTGTGTTTGTGTTTTGTGATCATATAAGTAAGCGCTTTGGTAACGAAAAAACTAACCGATTCTTGTGTACCGATGCTTGCATACGACCGGTAGCTTGCACTACGCAATATAGTATGATGAGCCTGCGTAGGTAGCAAATATGTAAATATATCTGCATCCTTTGAGGGATATTTGTTTTGAGCAGATAGCTCTTGTGAGGAAAGAGTTTTTTTGTTATGTATCAGCAGAGCGCAGCAGCGCCGCATGACCCGATAACGAGGGTCGGGTTGAATGTTTGTGTACCTACCCATCGGTGGCTTATAGTGTGTAATGTAATAAACATGCACAGGCATGCATAGGTGCAAATAGATTCCATACCTTTTGAGGGATATTTTACTAGAGCACAGACCAACTTTTATTTTTTTGTTTTGGTCCCTTATGCGTAGCATTGGCCTAAGCAATAAACATGCGCGTCAATGAGTATGTAACGGATCGATGCGTCCGCATGGTTTGAAATACATTTCTGTTTACATTTCTCCAAACACACACACATGAAAAAAGCGCAGTTAAGTTCATTATTAGCAAATTCCTTTAGCAGCAATGCGGGATGTTTGTTTTTTTGTTCTTCTGGATCCCGACCGTTTTGATCGTAGCGAACCGAGGTTGCATAATGTCGTGCGGATTTCGTTACGGTTGACCATAAGGCAATGGAATGGTGGAGGACAAAGAGAGCCAGTATGGGAGGAGATATGTATAGCAAATACAGTTATTTATTTTAATTTCTCGCTGATAACTTAGGTAATGCTAGAGGCAGAGCTGCCGGTGGTACGCGAGTTGAGCTTTCATTGGATGTATCCTGTATGTATGTATGTTCGAGATTTTACTATTTATAAAGTTATCAAGCACACACGTATTACTTCTACCTACATAATGCATATTTATAAGGTACAGCTTTCTCGACGCAACTCCTTCATATCCAGGGCGTGTTCAAGGCTCAAGCCAGAGCACGTTCAAAAAAAAAAAAAGCGAAAAGCTCCTGGCTTCAAAGGCACGCATGCCGGCCAGTCGAGCAGCGCAAAAACAAAAAGCTCCTGATTTCAAAGGCACGCATGCCGGCCAGTCGAGCAGCACAAAAATAAAAGACAGCTCCTGGCTTCATAGGCACGCATGCCGGCCAGTCGAGCAGCACAACTCACGGGTACATGGGTGGGAATCTTACAAAAACCTTTTACAGCCGAGCGAAGTTCTTACGACAATCTCAAAAGCACGTGCGGCCGACGGTTCCCAGGCGAATGCCATACGCATTTACAGACGGTAGGCATCTTAGCAAATATTGAGTGATAGCCACAAGCAGCATCGCTTCAATGCAAAGCAAATAACGGGGATCAATACGGTTGGGTCAGAGATTAGGTTCCAGACAGCAATGTCTGTGCACAGGTATCACAAATGTTGTCCTTGAGCGAGCAGGACAACGTTTGACCGTGTGCACGTGCGCAGGATGAAGGCATATTTCATAGCAGTACTGTCCATCCAAGCGTGCATTGGGATTGTTGATTAGGTACTCTGTACGTTTACAGGATGAAGCACCTGTCAAGCAGCAGTGTGCTCAATCTGGGCGTGCAGCCGCAATATTAGACGCTGTAAGTTCGCAAGGATCAAACATTTGCCATTGCAGCAATGTTAGTCCAAAAACTCGTTTTCTTAGGGTTTGAGCATTTGTACCTCAGTTATGTACTTGATCGCAAGAAGAAACATTAACAAAGAGCAAGGCGTTGTTCGATACATGTCAAGTATCTCTGAGCAGGCCCCGTTCTTAGGCTCATAACAGTAGATTGAGCAAGAAAGCAATTTGCTCTCGCTAATACATTTTCTTTTCTTTATTTTTTCTTTGCGAAACTTACCGATTGAGAGAGATGTTGCACAAATGGTGGAACCGGCGCAAAAAAAAACTCTTCCGAACGAGAAACTATCAGCAGCAGAAGATATGTTAAGAACAAGATTAGTGCTCTGCTCTCCAATCAAGGTTTTGACTCTAGCAACTCAAGGTGGGCAGGGATATGCAGTTCTACAGAAACTGCTGGTTTACCACTCCAATATTAATAAGTGAGCTAAGACTGGCAATAAAGCTTGGGCTAATGTTGTTTCTACACGTAAGAGAAGGCGGGAAAAGGAAGCTTCAAAATGAAATAGGCACACTCAAAGCACGGAATATCCATCAGATTGCCGCAGCTTATGCAAAGATAATCTACTTTCGAATGACAGCAGGCTCCGCGACAAGTATTGGATTACTAATCTCCGTGGAGACAGCTCTACACTCACTAGTAGGTACTATTGAAAAATCGCTCTCAGTCAAAGTATGTGATGGTATCCTTTCTAGGCATTGAAGGCGCCTTCAATAATGTCAAAATAGAAGGTATCTCCAGCGCACTCCGTAAGCTGAAGGTTGACAACTGTCTACGCGTCTGGATAGAAAACATGCTTAGTAGCAGAGTGATCTTATCCGAGCTAGGGAGTAGTCAAATCAGACGGTCAGTGCACAGGGGTACACCACAGGGGGGAGTGCTGTCGCCGCTACTTTGGATCTTAGTAGTTGACGAAGCACTCATCATCCTGAGAAGCATGGGGTGTAAAGTTATAGCCTATGCAGATGACATCGCTATTGCCATATCAGGCGAATTTCCAAATACAATAAGAGACCTTATGGAATCTGCTTTGAACAAACTAGTCAAATGGACGGACACAGTTGGACTTGATGTCAATCCATCCAAGACAGAGTTAATCCTGTTCACAAACAGATACAAAATTCCCAGTATAACTTCTCCAAAACTTAAAAATAAGGAGCTAAAATTCAGCAACCATGCCAAATATCTAGGTATAATATTAGATAGTAAGCTTAAATGGAAGCTAAATATTCAGGACCGCACAAGAAAGGCCGCGGTAGCTATCCACACCTGTAGGAAAGCCCTAGGTCCCAGATGGGGCCTTCAGCCTATGGTAAAAAACTGGCTCTATACCGCGGTGGTCAGACCTATCCTATTTTATGGAATCCTGGCAATTCTAAATCTATTGAACGTATACAAAGATCTGCAAGCATTTGCATCACAGGGGCGCTCAAGTCCACTCCTTCGGCTGCTTTAGACGCAATACTATACCTTCTTCCTGTTGATATCCACGGGAAATTAGTTGCGTCTATAGCAGCCCTAAGGCTTAGGGAATCTCAGAAATGGACCAACTATCAGAAAGGTTATATGAATATCCTCCCTGGCTCAATCCTGGACAATACGGATTATATTATTCCCTTCGAGGACTTCAACATAAAATATAAGGCAATAATTCCAGAACGTTCCGAATGGAAGAATGGCACAGTAGTAAATACATACGCACTTGAAATCCATACAGATGGGTCCAAGATGACGGAAGGTACGGGAGCGGGAATTTATTCTCATTCACCCGAAATCAATATTGCCTTGCGCCTCCCGGACCACTGTAGCGTTTTTCAGGCGGAAATGATGGCTATTCGAGAGGCAGCCTACAAACTGGCCTTGTTTGCGATAGACGGGAAAGCTATCGTCATCTACATACACAGTCAGGCAGCCATAAAAGCCCTGAATACACCAATAACCAGATCAAAGTTGGTAAAACAATGCCGGGAATCTCTTAACGAGATTGCGGACAGATTTTCAGTAACCCTGTGCTGGGTTCCAGGTCACAGCGACATTCCGGGCAACTGTAAAGCGGATGAACTAGCCAGAAAAGGTAGCGGCCTTCACTCAAATGGCAACAGTGAACCGTACGCTCCTATACAATCGATCAAATTCTCCCTATTTAAAGAGGCAAAAAGGTCGCAAATAATAGGTGGAACAGCATAAATACCTGCGTCATATCCAAGCAGATCTGGCCAAAACTAGATGCTAAAAGGACTCAGAGACTTCTTATATATCCAAGTAGAAATAGAATCAGCTCCGTAGTGGGAGTATTAACAGGACACTGTTTGATAGGTAGACATGCACGCAGAATGGGAGCACCCTACAACGACTATTGCAGAAGCTGTTTGGATGAGGAGGAAGAAGAAACCGTTCTTCATCTTCTCTGCACCTGTCCAGCTCTGGCACATCTGCGCAAAACCATCCTAGGAGACTACTTCTTCGATAATCTCAATGACTTGTCCCACATAGACATCCGCTGTATCAGCAAATTCATTAGAAAGACCAAATGGCTCCAATGAGTCTTCACATTTCTACTCAACGTCAGTAGCTGACATTATCGACTAGTAGCCGTACCACCTGCATCGCATAGACGGGTTGCTTACAGATAACAATCGGAGGGAAGACTGCTTCGGTCATCCCTCTTATATATCCAAAGCAAACCGTCACTCGGTCAAACCTACCTCCTTGACCAATTTGAACCAACCCGCAATAGGCATAGCCAACCGGTCGAATGCTACATTCACCACTACTACTATGCTGAGTGCCACTTTTCGCCATATTCGATAAGCGGATACACGCGAAGGTCTAACCGATACGGGCACCACTCGCATATCCGAAAGCATACTGTCGACCCTGACCAACCATTTTAAGTCTCCAGTAAGGTGCATATTAACGACGTTTAGCGGCCTACGTTATTTCGGCGAGATGTCTTAAGGATATAATGGATGGGCCCACTGTTTCGGTCACCCGTCGCTTATCCAAAGACACATCGTCCAACAGTCATCCCCAGGCTCATCTCTTCAAGGAGTTGCCTGAAGATTACAGGCGGGGTAGGACTGTTTCGGTCACCCTTCCCGTATCCGAAGATAAACTACCGCCGACTCTCTCTACGAGACGTAGAAGAATTGCACACGTAGACAAAATGTCACAAGAAAACATCAATACGCCCATTAGCATGACCGGTAAAGAGAGTACATGACCCTCTTCCAGCAGAGCACAAAGTCAAATCGGCTGAAGATTAAAAAAATTAATATTCAATACTGATGCCTGATTTGTGTGCTTTTTTTGTGATAAGTTTCCAGCTTCGTAGCTCAAGCCAGTTAACTAGAATTCGCATTACAAATCTCTATTCTAATATGTTCATAGAAAACTGTTAACGCAAAATTAACGGATCAAAATCAAAAAAATAAAAACTACATACATATCTCTGATTTATGTGCTTTTGATTTGCTTAGTCATTAATTTTTGTGCTGTCCTAATTTAGCCTCTAATCCAAGTTTTAAGTTTCGCTCTGTTAGTAAAGACCTTTTACAGCTCTGCTGAAATATGTCAGCTGCAAGAAAACAAAACCACAATGCAGAACGTCGACATTGTGGCGCCATAACAAAAACAGCATTTAAAAATAGAAAGTGACAACAATACAATCCATATAAACAGGCCCATAGCAATTATAGTAGGTATGGATAAAATTATCCTTGCAAAATAAATAAATAAATATCTATGGTGTTTAGGCTTTCTAATATAGGTGAATCAATACATGAACCCAGTCAAATTTTGTTACGGCTACCTGCGCGTGTAGCCATGCATGAAGGAAAAGGAAAACAATTTGTGTGAATCTGCGAGGGTGAGAATGTTCCTTGAAAATTAATTTACTGAAGGTTGTAAGTATTATGTTTGACTGGTGTAATAAAAAATATTGTGCACATTATATTAATAAAAACGTGGTTCGCGTAGAGGAAGGGGTAGAAAAGGAAAGGAATCCACAAAAATAAAATAGCATGACGAATTTCTGGTGGATTTGCGCCTGTGTAAGTAAATCGAAAATCCGAACGCATTAGTGTTAACAAAAAATAGCTGGACTGGCGGCATCTGAATTTTGTACACTTTAATTCTTAACAGGTATGCCAATGCCATGTTAAGCGGTTTAAGGAAAATCCATATTAAAATCATTTATGTGCTCCAAGAATTTAAGCATATGTCAACATAGTATTTGTTTTGAGTGTTCTTGCAGGAAGAATGTATGTGGTTGTGTAATATCGATCGTAGGTACCAGGCAAATAGCTTAAGTACACCTATATAGAACTATCTGCTGAAGCACCGTCTGCGATAGATATTTGGGGGTGTGAGTACGTTAATAAGGCATCCTTCTCTAACCGAATACTTCATTGACCCACTTTTTTTTTTTAATTATTTGAAAGGAGAGAGAATAAGACGGGACATTTAGCGAAGCATTAAGCAATACGATTCATGTAGTTGTAAGTAAAAACAAGAGGCCAGTGGGTAAAATATGTTGGCTGGATGTGTAGTGTAGGTAGCTCGTATGTTTCTCTGATCATTATAGTGGCGTGGAATGAATCGTGGTGAAATGAAAACAAACTAAAATGGTGAAATGAAAACAACCCCCATTTGTCACCAAATAAGTTCCACTTCCAATTGGAGATTGGAATCTGTCAATTCCCCACTAAACTAAATTAACTGGGAATTTATCAATTGCTGAAAAGGGGAAAAAGTATGTCAGCCAATTGTAGAACCAATTGGAGTTAGCTAGAAAGTTCTCGAAGAGATGGCAGAGCAGATATAAAAGGAGAGGTTGTAGAACAGGGCGACAGTTGATTTTTATCAGTGATTGGTTAAAGTTCGAGATAGTAATCGGTTGTGAAGATAAATAAGTGCAGAGTAATAAAGTGAAATAAGTGATTGGTTTGAATCGTTGAGGAATTGTTTAAGTAATATTGTTCTAGTACTTAATTAGTGGATAATCCGTAAAAGTGTAATAAAAGTGATTTTGACTAGAAAAGTTTAACAGAATAGTGTTTTATCTTTTCGAATCCCAGCAAAAAAAAAAAAAAAAAAATTTAATTAAAGTGAATTTGTGAATTTCGAAATTACAAGTGACAAACAATATGGGTCGTGTATTGCTACAACTAAGCATACCCCAATTAAAAAGTGAATTAGAAAAGAGGAATCTCTCCACAGCTGGAGGGAAAAGTGACCTCATACTTCGTCTGCAGGAGGGTGTCGAAAATGAGGGAGAAAATCCAAAGACCATGCTTTTCGACGTGGCAGAAGAACAAGTAAGTACAGGCGTTGATATTAGCGCTATGATGGAATTACTTCTTGCCAAGATGGAAGAACAGAAGAATTCTCTAGAAGAACAGAAGAATTCTATGAAATCTAAGTTCGCAGAACAGAGGAATTCTCTAGAAGAACAGAAGAATTCTCTTGAAGAACAGAAAAATTCCATTACCGCCGCACAAAAAGATGCCGTGGAAGAGTTTAAGAATGTTCTAGATGTAAAAATCGTCGCGATTGATGAGAAATTAAACAAACATGAAACCAAGTTTGAGGAAATTAATGAATCTCTTCATAGACACGAAACAAACATCGACAACATAGCTAAAGAGCTCGGCACGAACATCGAGAACATAGCTAAAGAGCTCGAAAAAGTCAAGAAACAGAAAGCTCGGGAATATTCTACTGACTGCCCAAAAAGGAAGGAGATGCAACCACCCGTTTTTGATGGTCAAACATCATGGCCGATCTATAAGAGACAGTTCGAAGCAGCTGCAATGACCAATGGATGGGACTACGAGGAAAAGTCGATTGCATTAACGCTCGCATTACGAGGTACAGCTGCAGAATTGCTTCAAACTATCTCAGAAGAAAAACAGCGCGACTATGATGCTTTGGTTAAGGCTATTGAGATGCGGTTTGGTGACGACCATATGCAGCAAGTGTATAGAGTGCAACTGCGCAGTAGATTCCAGAAGAGGGGAGAAACACTCCAGCAGCTGCAAGCGGATATAGAACGGCTAGCGCACTTGTCATATCCCAATGCCGGCGAAGATGTCATCAACGAAATGGCTATTGAGGCATTTACACAAGCCATAGAGGATAGACAGCTGCAGATGGCTCTACGAATGTCTGGAAAGAGAACTCTTCCTGAGGCACTGGCATTTGCATTAACTACGAAAGCTGCTGACCAGGCATCTCAAGGATTCCACCGCGTAAGAGAAATAACATACGTCGAATGTTCATGCCAGAGAACAGAGGTAGTGGACCGGAACAGTGCTCGCAGGGGACCGATCCGTTGCTGGAACTGCAACAAAATTGGACATCTGCAACGACAGTGCAGAGCTGAACGCAGACAGGGTAGTTGTCCACATTGCAGAACTAGGAGTCGTCACGAGGAGGCATCTGAACAATCGGCGGATGGAACCTCACAAAGCCATCAGTTGGGAAACGAGTAAGAACCAACTTCGCGGGGCAGAAGCTGGTTTCTAGAATCGACGCCCCCATGACCACAATTCAGGTTTCACAGACCAAACGATGTAATAGGAGCCTGGCAGTGGAAGCCCATATCGGTCAGAAAAAGTGTGTGGCCACAATCGATACGGGTGCCACCGCTTCCATAATCAGAAGGGACATCGTTCGTCAATCATGGCTGCACAACACCAGCAGCTACTGTCTGAAAACAGCAACTGGAGTAACGGTAAAGGTGTATGGTGAGGTACTCTTGACGATAAACCTAGCAGGAATAGTCTTCTCCCATACATTCTTAGTGGCCGATATATGTGACGAATGCATCATTGGAATCGACTTTATGAAGACGCATGATGTAGTACTCGACATCGGTTTGCAAATTCTAAAGTACAGAAACGTCGAGATTCCAATGGTTTACGGGAACGAGAACGTCGCAGCTCTAAGAACAGTTGTAAGTGAGGACGAAATATTACCACCTTCGTCAGAGACACTTATTTGGACAAAGTTGGAAGGTGATCCTGGGAGCCACCGATTCTACCTAATAGAGCCAGATCCAGAAAACTATTACCAGAGCTATATCGTCGGAAAGATGCTTGTTGAACCTAAAAACAACTTGGTTCCCGTTCGTGTCCTCAATGTGGAACACAGAAACGTAAAGCTGAAACAAGGGGAAGTAATCGGAAAGTGCGTACCGATTACTGCGGTCACAAAGTTGTCAAATGAAAGTCCTGCGAAACCGGTTAGACCTACGGAGATATCGGAAATGAAAAAGAATATACTCGGAGAGTGCGAGCTGGATCAGGAGCAGCGGACCATGGCAGGGAGTCTAATCGACGAGTTCGCTGATATATTTGCTTCGCAGAGTAGCGAGTATGGCCGAACACATCTCGTACAATACCGAATTGACACCGGGGATGCAACACCAATTCGTCAGCCTCCCAGACGACTACCATTGGCCAAGCAGACGGAGGTTGCAGAAATGGTGTCGACGATGGAAAAGGAGGGACTGATTGAAAGCTCAAAAAGTCCGTGGGCATCACCGGTCGTCCTGGTCAAAAAGAAAGACGGAAGTACGAGATTCTGCGTGGACTATCGCCAACTAAACAACGCCACTGGCAAGTACAGATCCATCCAGAAGACCGCGAGAAAACAGCATTCACAGCAGGAAACGGGCTTTGGCAATTTACAGTAATGCCATTTGGACTGTGCAATGCTCCAGCAACTTTTGAGCGTCTAATGGAGCGTGTTTTGCTGGGACTGACGTGGAAAACCTGTTTGGTCTACCTGGACGATGTCATCGTGGTTGGTAAAACGTTCAACGAACATCGAAATAACCTCAGGGAGGTGTTCGAAAGGCTACGAAGTGCACAGTTAAAGCTGAACCCGAAGAAGTGTTCTCTATTCCGACCAGAAGTGAAGTATCTCGGGCACATCATCTCTTCCAAGGGAGTTAAGACTGATCCGGAGAAGATCGATGCAGTGAAAAACTGGCCGGTTCCCAAAGACAAACATCAGCTGAGAAGCTTCCTGGGACTTGCGACCTATTACAGACGATTTGTAAAGGACTTTGCCAGGATCGCAAAGAGCTTGCATCAACTGACTGAAAAAGGCAAACAATTCAAATGGTCAGGTGAGTGCGAAAACAGCTTCAAAGAACTTAAGCAACAGTTGTGCGACGCCCCCATATTAGCGTACCCCACCCCTGGAAAAACATTTATTGTGGATGCAGACGCTAGTAGTGTGGGAATTGGAGCCGTGCTTTCCCAGGTACACGAGGGCCAAGAGAAGGTAGTTTCGTTCTTCAGCAAAGTTCTCTCAAAGCCAGAAAGGAACTACTGTGTTACCAGGCGCGAACTCCTTGCTTTGGTACTGGCAACAAAACATTTCCATAAGTACCTCTATGGGCAGAAATTCATCCTTCGCACAGACCATGCATCTTTAAAGTGGCTACTACACTTTAAGAATCCTGAAGGACAAGTCGCAAGGTGGATCGAACAGCTGCAAATGTACAACTATGAAATACAACATCGAAAGGGAAGTCTTCACTCAAATGCAGACGCTTTCTCCCGTCGACCGTGCAAAGCAGATTGTAAACATTGCTTACGACACGAGGAAAAAGATGTCGTGTCCGTTCAAAGGGTGAGAGCTATGCCCATTGGTGGCTGGAGAGCACGGGAAATCCGAGAGGCTCAGAAGGAAGATCCGGATATCGAACCTATCCTCGCCTGGAAGGAGCATGAGATATCCAATAGGAGTCCCGAGATGAAGGCATACTGGGCGCAGTGGGATTCCCTTCATGTCCAAGACGGCATTCTAAAAAGAAAATGGGAAAGCCCGGATGGAAAGTCGTACGTAATGCAGCTTGTTGTTCCCAGGACAAAAGTTATCGAAGTGCTGAGGGAATTGCATGATGGAGTGTCTGGAGGCCACTTGGGAATAAACAAAACACTCGGAAAAGTGCGAGAACGCTTTTACTGGGTCCATTCAAGGGAGGATGTTGAGAATTGGTGCAGGAAATGCGAAATATGTGCGGCCAGCAAAGGCCCGAGAGTGAAAGTCCGAGGCCAGATGCATCAATATAATGTGGGAGCCCCTTTCGAAAGGATAGCCGTTCATATTGCGGGACCGTTTCCTGAAACGAACAATGGAAATCGTTACATCCTTGTTGTTATGGACTACTTCAGTAAGTGGCCTGAAGCATTCGCTATCCTAAATCAAGAAGCTAAGACTGTGGTGGAGCAAATCGTCTTCAACTGGGTAAGCAGATTTGGTGTGCCTATGGAACTGCATTCGGACCAAGGACGAAACTTCGAGTCCAGGATTTTCCAAGGAGTGTGCCAGTTACTCGGGATTAAGAAGACAAGAACAACACCGCTTCATCCACAATCAGATGGGATGGTGGAGCGCTTCAATAGAACGCTGAGTGAACACCTCTCTAAGGTCGTTGGCGATGACCAGAGAGATTGGGACAAACACATTCCCATGTTTTTATTGGCCTATCGAAGTGCAGTGCACAACACCACAGGACATACTCCATCTGAAGTCCTATTTGGTCGAAAAGTCTGCCTACCTAGCGAGTTAATGTTTGGATCTCCATGCGAAGAATCCAAAAACGAGGAGGACTATGTTGCAGACCTTAGGAATATCATCAGGGACGTGCATCAAGGGACTAGGGCTAATATTAAGATAGCCAGTGACCGCATGAAAACGAGGTACGATACTAAAACAACAACTACAGGCTTCCAAGAAGGAGATCTGGTATGGCTATATAGCCCCCATCGAAGAAAGGGTTTATCACCTAAGTTGCAACAAGACTGGGAAGGGCCCTACAAAATCGTAAAGCGCATCAACGACGTTGTCTATCGCATCCAACGAGGAAGAGGCAAGCTGAAAGTCGTTCATGTGGATCGTCTTCATCGCTATAATCGTGCAAATGTTTACGAGTTTGTTCGGGACGAACAAGTTTAAGAGGGGGATATTGTGGCGTGGAATGAATCGTGGTGAAATGAAAACAAACTAAAATGGTGAAATGAAAACACCCCCCATTTGTCACCAAATAAGTTCCACTTCCAATTGGAGATTGGAATCTGTCAATTCCCCACTAAACTAAATTAACTGGGAATTTATCAATTGCTGAAAAGGGGAAAAAGTATGTCAGCCAATTGTAGAACCAATTGGAGTTAGCTAGAAAGTTCTCGAAGAGATGGCAGAGCAGATATAAAAGGAGAGGTTGTAGAACAGGGCGACAATTGATTTTTATCAGTGATTGGTTAAAGTTCGAGATAGTAATCGGTTGTAAAGATAAATAAGTGCAGAGTAATAAAGTGAAATAAGTGATTGGTTTGAATCGTTGAGGAATTGTTTAAGTAATATTGTTCTAGTACTTAATTAGTGGATAATCCGTAAAAGTGTAATAAAAGTGATTTTGACTAGAAAAGTTTAACAGAATAGTGTTTTATTCGAATCCCAGCCCAAATGTAACAATATCAAATGGGTGGATTGTAGGCAATGTACCTACGATGCGAATCGAAGCTACTACGCTGTAGGTAGGTATATTGGGCTTCTGTCGCAATTGACAAGTATGTTCTATAATATTCATCTTCATTGCTTGCATTGATGTTATGTGCGTGTGATTTTGTCATAACTCTGAATTGCCGATGGGTATTAATCTCAAGCCTACCACCCATTTTCAAGTCTCCAACTTATTTATGTTTAAATCCTTTTTGTGTCGGCAGGCAACGGCAACATCGATGCTGCTTAAAACAATGTCAACGTAAATGTGAAAACTAAATCTTACACCATAATAACTTTTGCTAATATATATATAAATCTAGCCACACTAAGGTATGGAAATGGATAGGTACCTACCTACAAACTAATTTTAAAGAGCCATGTGCTATATTTTTCTAAATGCTCCGTTGAATTCTCTCTTCTTCTAAAGAATTAACAAACAAAAATCTCGGTCAATGAAGTAGGTTTTCTTTTAAGTAACGATGCGCATACGATTATGTGCATTCAATCAGGTGAGGTGTCAGGTTATACCTCATAGGATCTGTGCAATGATGTCGGAAGAAAGGCAATGCCTTAGATTGTGATACACATCATTGATATTATCTTTTCCTACTTTTTATTAGGTATACCTAGACAATGACAGCGCGCATTAAGTTTAGTTATCACATTCACATTCAGTTATCGGGTACATTGCAAAAATATATTGTTACATTTGTGTTGGGATTCGAAAAGATAAAACACTATTCTGTTCAACTTTTCTAGTAAAATCACTTTTATTACACTTTTATGGATTATTCACTTATTAAGTACCAGAACAATATTACTTAAACAACTCTTCAACGATTCAAACCAATCACTTATTTCACTCTATTACTCTGCACTTATTTATCTTCAATATCTCGAACTTTAACCAATCACTGATAAAAATCAATTGTCCCCCTGTTCTAAAACCTTTCCTTTTATATCTGCTCTGCCATCTCCTCGAGAACTTTCTAGCTAACTCCAATTGGTTATACAATTGGCTCACATACTTTTCCCCTTTTCAGCAATTGATAAATTCTCAGTTAATTTAGTTTAGTGGGGAATTGAAAGATTCCAATCTCCAATTGGAAGTGGAACTTGTTTGGTGACTAATGGGGGTTGTTTTCATTTCACCATTTTAGTATGTTTTCATTTCACCACGATTCATTCTACGCCACAATATGAACAATGGTGTCCAATGGTGTCGCTTCTATTTGACCCCATGCATTATGTATCTTTATATTGTGGCGTGGAATGAATCGTGGTGGAAAAAAAATCACTAGAAATAACTAGAAACAAAACCCGATCGAACTTTAATATGTAAAGGGTGATTTTTTAAGAGGTTTAGAACTTTTTTTAAAAAAAAAACACAAAAAATTCGAAAAAAATGAATGAAATATTTATTTGAATCGATAGTTTGAACCTTGCAATTTAATGTGTAAAGATAATTTCATGCAAATGTTGACCGCGGCTTCGTCTCAGGTAGCCCATCCGCTGAGTCCAATTTTGGCATACTCTTTCACACATATCGGCCGGTATCTCACGAATGAATGCATGGATGTTGGCTTCCAGTGCGTCAATCGAAGCGGGCTTGTCCCTATACAAATTAGCCCTGGCATACCCCCACAAAAAATAATCTAATGGTGTCAAATCGCACGATCTAGGCGGCCAATTGACCGGCCCGAAACGTGAAATTAACTGTTCACCAAACTCGCCTCGCAATTGCGCCATTGTTTCGCATGCTGTGTGGCATGTGGCACCGTCTTGTTGAAACCACGTATCATGCAAGTCAAGAACTTCCATTTCGGGCAAAAAAAAGTTTGTTATCATCGCTCGGTAGCGTTCACCATTGACAGTAACGCTGCGATTCGCATCATCTTTGAAGAAATATGGCCCAATAATGCCGCCGGCCCATAAACCGCACCAAACAGTGGCTTTTTCGGGATTCATTGGTAGCTGTTGCAATGCTTCTGGCTGATCTTCACTCCAAATGCGGCAATTTTGCTTATTTACGTACCCATTCAACCAAAAATGAGCCTCATCGCTGAACACAATTTTTCGATAAAAAAGCGGATCCTCGGCCAGCTTTCCAAGAGCCCATTCACCAAAAATTCGGCGTTGTGGTAGGTCGGCTGGCTTTAGTTCTTGCACCAGCTGTATCTCTTAAGGCTTTACGCCCAAATCCTTCCGCAAAATTTTCCACGTAGTGCTGTAACAAAGGCCTAACTGCTGGGAACGGCGCCGAATCGACATTTCGCGGTCTTCTGTCACACTAGCTGATACGGCCGCAATATTTTCTTCACTACGCACAGTACGTAAACGTGTTGGTGGTTTAATGTCCAACAAAGTAAATTTGGTGCGAAATTTGGTCACAATCTTCCGAATAGACTGCTCAGAAGATCGAGAATGCCGATCATAAAATGGAAGCAGCGCGCGATGAACATTTCGAACCGAGCACGAATTTTGATAGTAAAATTCAATAATTTGCAAGCGTTGTTCATTTGTAAGATGATCCATGGTTAAATTGCAAACCAAACTGAAGCTGTTTGACAGTGACACAAGGTACTAAACACACGTCAGCTGTCAAAACCAGTGTTGCCAAAACCAAACCAGCTAAAAAATCACCCTTTATAGAGATCATTTCTTGTCAAAGCTGTACATCATTTCTTGTTTTGGAAAAAGTGCGGTCCAGGTCCAATTAGCCTTTTTCAATAAATTATGTACCTAAGTGTAATGATTCTGCTGATGTCAAAATAATAAAGTTACACGTGGGTAAAGCTGGGCCCGCCACATTCGAATTTCGCCAAATAAAGTACATGGGAATTAGTTGCTATTTAGTTGCTATTTAATTGCTCTATTCCTGATTTAGTTGCTCTTCGGGAAGTGGGAGATTTTGTGGCGGTCCTAGCTTACCGGTAAAGCTGGGACCGCCACATTGACTTTTGAAGGATTTTTTTTTGCCCATACCTATCACCGATTAAATTGCTCTGGGGAAATGTAATTCTTTTTTTAATCGGACAAGCCGTTCGCACACAATTTTAAATTTAAGTTTTTTGTAACGGTCAGTTCGCTATAAAACTCTTTTGATTTTCAAGGAAAAGCAACAAAATTATGAAAAAATTCATAAAAAATAAACCCGCCACATATCTTAAAAGAAGTGTACATTTGTGGGCTACTAATGGATTCAATCAAATATTTGTTCACTCTTCTCTAATTGAGACAAAAAGGTGAGCTAGACATACCAAAGACAAAAACTTTGAAAAATTAAAAAAAATAGTTTACGTTCGAATTCAACCAAGCAATATATATTAAAATAAGCGCCTATTTACTAGCTATCCACACAAAGAATAAAATACCTCGTCTCTCTTCTGTAAATGTGTCAAAAAGTAAAAAGTTCATATTCCGACCAAAAAAGTAAGCTAATAATACCAAAATATAAATTTGGAGAAGCTTTAAAGTCATGTATCCCAGTTCAATCCTACTATGCCACATACATCAAAAGAAGCGTGAACTTATAAGCTATCAACCTCTAAGCTCAAATAATTAGTTGCTCTTCGATAAATATGTCAAAAAGCAAAAAGTTCATTTTGGCAAAAAAAGCCAAAGATACTCCTAGTACAAAAAAAAATTCGGAAATTTGAAAAAACTCATATAACCCGTTTGAATCCTACTTTGCCACATAGCTCATTGGAAGCGTGGATTCATTAGCTAATAACTCCTGTACTCAAATAATTAGTTGCTCTTCGATAAATGTGTCAAAAAGCAAAAAGTGCATTTTGCCAAAAAACGGCAAAGATACTCCTAGTAAAAACAGAAAATGCGGAAATTTGAAAAAAAACTCACATAACCCGATCGAATCCTACTATGCCACATAGCTCATTAGAAGCGCGGATTCATTAGCTATCAACCCCTATACTCAAATAATTAGTTGCTCTTCTCTAAATATGTCAAAAAGCAAAAAGTTTATTTTGCCAAAAAACGGCAAAGGTACTCCTAGAACAAAAAAAAGATTCGGAAATTTGAAAAAACTCATATAACGCGATTGAATCCTACTATGCCACATAGCTCATAGCGCGGATTCATTAGCTATCAACTCCTATACTCAAAAAATTAGTTGCTCTTCGAAAAATGTGTCAAAAGCTAAAAATATTAACAAATATCATTTCTTTGCAAATCCAGTTCGCGCATCCAACTCTTTTGTTTTCCTATGGAAAATTTGAGAAAACTCATATATCTCGATCGAGTCCTTGTGAAAGAGACAGAAAGAGTATTATGAAATGGGTAGCAACAACTAACTATTTGCATAACAATCAGAAACTCTCAAACGAATTAAGTTTGAAAAATACTGTTGAAATGTAAAAAAAAAATGCTTGCAGCTGAAAAATGTAGCGTGTTACATTTTCAATGAATTGGCAGCCCCAGTCAAATTTGCACCTAGCGGCATCTATATCACAAATCTACAGGTGAACCTTACTTTCTCACACTTATCGTTCTGGTTGTAGTCTATGGCATTTAATGTGGAAAATTAGTGCTTCCATATTATAAGTCAATGTGTGTTAGAACTTCGAAGTTGTGGTGGCTAATTGCTTTTGGAAACCATTTTGTTAATTCGCGGGAAAATGGCTGTGATTGTAAATTTAGCTACTTAAATCAATATAGATGGAGTTTTTTTTTTTAAAAATAGATGTTAGATTAATTAAATATAATGCTTTTATGGTAGAACAAATAGCAATTTTCAATTCATAAATTCAGTTAAATTTATTTTTACGTAATTCGCCTTTTCGCAGGAATTCTCTAACGTTAAAAATCCGCGCCAGTTTTTTACTTTTATTTTCTCAAATTCTCTGAAGCTAGAAGTACATTTATTTATTTTCAAACCTATTTGTTTTAGTTTCAGATTTAAATAAATTAAATATTTATAGTTTTGAAGTCTTGTAACTCCATTCAGCTAGGTACAACAACATCTTCAACCCAGTATTACATAAAATTGGTAGCTACTACGTCCGCTCGCTACTTTTTTCAGGCCAAAAACAGTAGGTATATTTCAACAAAAAAAAACAGTATAAATCGATTCCAGAAAAACAGTATTTTTCGAAGAACACCGAACCACCGAACAATTCATTTCCATCATAATGAATCCTCTTCGTTTTTCTTTCCTTTATCTCCTCCTGTGATTGTTGTTTTGTATTTTGTCCTTTAAGGAAATTTGACGAAGCAATTCCGGCTTTGTTTTGAGGTATTCAAAGAAATCAGTGCATGAATATCTAAAGTTACATTACGCAGTATTTTGAGAAAACAATCGCTATGCTGTTTTGGAAACTTTAAAACAGTATAATGCTGCGAAAAACTGAATCCTTTTATGCTTTAGAGAAACTTTAACACTCAACATAATACACATTTCCTGGTAACACTGTCACTAAAGGTGACGGATCTGATTATTGGCTGTCAGTTGCGTAGTACAAATATAAATGGCGGCTGGTGAGAAATTTGGCTGGGGGTAGTTGTCCGGGGTTGAGTTGTACCCGAACCATTTTTTCTCAGCCGGTACATGTAGGAATATTTCAAAGCTAAAATCAATGCATACGTTCAGTTAGCGAAATTTGGTAGTAGGTGTATTGCAGACTTTCAGGATTCATGAAAATTGGCGCAACGATTTGCAACATTCCAAATGTGATGCATACTTTGTGGGTTGCAACATTTTTTTCAAGAATTTTTGTGCCATTTTGACATAAAGGTCTAATTAATTCAATTAATATTTATTGATCTATTGCAGAGCGATTGAGGGTTAATTCGTTTCTCGAAGTTTTCCATAAAAAATAAAATAGTTGGATTTAAACTTTTTTTATCTGTATTTTTGTATCTTTGCCTTATTTTGGCAAAATTAATTTTTTGACTTTTGACATATTTAGCGAAGAATAACTAATTATTTGAGTTTAAAGATTGATAGCTATTGAATCCACGCTTCTAATGAGCTATGTGAAATAGTAGGATTCGATCGAGATATATGAGTTTTCTCAAATTTTCCATAGGAAAACAAAAGAGTTGGATGCGCGAACTGGATTTGCAAAGAAATGATATTTGTTAATATTTTTAGCTTTTGACACATTTTTCGAAGAGCAACTAATTATTTGAGTATAGGAGTTGATAGCTAATGAATCCGCGCTTCTAATGAGCTATGTGGCATAGTAGGATTCAATCGCAAAATAAACTTTTTGCTTTTTGACACATTTATCGAAGAGCACCTAATTATTTGAGTACAGGAGTTGATAGCTAATGAATCCGCGCTTCTAATGAGCTATGTGGCAAAGTAGGATTCAAACGGGTTATATGGGTTTTTTCAAATTTCCGAATCTTTTTTTTGTTCTGTGAGTACCTTTGCCTTTTTTGGCAAAATGAATTTTTTGACTTTTGACACATTTATCGAAGAGCAACTAATTATTTGAGTATAGGAGTTATTAGCTAATGAATCCACGCTTCTAATGAGCTATGTGGCAAAGTAGGATTCAAACGGGTTATATGAGTTTTTTCAAATTTCCGAATTTTTTTTTTGTACTAGGAGTATCTTTGGCTTTTTTTGCCAAAATGAACTTTTTGCTTTTTGACATATTTATCGAAGAGCAACTAATTATTTGAGCTTAGAGGTTGATAGCTTATAAGTTCACGCTTCTTTTGATGTATGTGGCATAGTAGGATTGAACTGGGATATATGACTTTAAAGCTTCTCCAAATTTGTATTTTGGTATTATTAGCTTACTTTTTTGGTCGGAATATGAACTTTTTACTTTTTGACACATTTACAGAAGAGAGACGAGGTATTTTATTCTTTGTGTGGATAGCTAGTAAATAGGCGCTTATTTTAATATATATTGCTTGGTTGAATTCGAACGTAAACTATTTTTTTTAATTTTTCAAAGTTTTTGTCTTTGGTATGTCTAGCTCACCTTTTTGTCTCAATTAGAGAAGAGTGAACAAATATTTGATTGAATCCATTAGTAGCCCACAAATGTACACTTCTTTTAAGATATGTGGCGGGTTTATTTTTTATGAATTTTTTCATAATTTTGTTGCTTTTCCTTGAAAATCAAAAGAGTTTTATAGCGAACTGACCGTTACAAAAAACTTAAATTTAAAATTGTGTGCGAACGGCTTGTCCGATTAAAAAAAGAATTACATTTCCCCAGAGCAATTTAATCGGTGATAGGTATGGGCAAAAAAAATCCTTCAAAAGTCAATGTGGCGGTCCCAGCTTTACCGGTAAGCTAGGACCGCCACAAAATCTCCCACTTCCCGAAGAGCAACTAAATCAGGAATAGAGCAATTAAATAGCAACTAAATAGCAACTAATTCCCATGTACTTTGTTTGGCGAAATTCGAATGTGGCGGGCCCAGCTTTACCCACGTTAAAGTTACACATCTACGCATACCCAATGGGAATATAATCACCCCCAAAATCTTATAATAAAGGCTCAAGTCCCGCCCTACCTACCCATCTGAAATATAGATTGCATAATACTTTCATTGCATTTGATAGGCCTAAATTATTGGTTGTTTAATATCACACAAGCATGTTCAACCGTCATCCATAGGGAAATTCTAAATAGATCGTCTCCTTTAGCTGTTTGTGGCGTGTTCGATGACAAAAACAGCTTATGAAATATGTAGACATTTAGACAAACCCAATATTAACAGGCCAACAGAAATTATAAAAGGTATGGGTAGAATTATCCTTTGAAAATAAAAAGGAGCTACCTACACTACACATCCAGCCAACATATCTGTGGCAACAAGGAAAAACAACACAAGTCAAGCTTAAATTCTTGGAGCACATAAATGATTTTAATATGGATTTCCCTTAAACCGCTTAACATGGCATTGGCATACCTGTTAAGAATTAAAAGTGTACAAAATTCAGATGCCGCCAGTCCAGCTATTTTTTGTTTACACTAATGCATTCGGATTTTCGATTTACTTACACAGGCGCAAATCCACCAGAAATTCGTCATGCTATTTTATTTTTGTGGATTCCTTTCCTTTTCTACCCCTTCCTCTACGCGAACCACAATTTTATTAATAAAATGTGCACAATATTTTTTATTACACCAGGCAAACATATTACTTGCAACCAACAGTAACTTAATTTTCAAGGAACATTCTCACCCTCGCAGATTCACAAAATTTGTTTTCCTTTTCCTTCATGCAAGGCTACCAACCCAGGTAGCCGTAACAAAATTTGGCTGGGTTTATGTATTGATTCATAAACCCATTTATTTTGCAAAGATTATTTCACCCATACCTACTATAATTGCTGTGGGCCTGGTTATATGGATTATATTTGCTTTAAAATGTCGTCATTTCTGCTGTTTTTGTTATGACAATGTCGACGTTCTGCATTGAAATATTTTAGCAGAGCTGTAAAACGCCTTTTACTAACAGAGCGAAACTTAAGACTTGGATTAGAGGCTAAATTAGGACAGCAAATATGTCTATATGTACGTGGTTTTTATTTTTGGATTTTGATCCGTTTTTAGGATTTGCGTTAACAGTTTTCTATGAATTTATTAGAACAGATATTTGTAATGCGATTTCTAGCTAAATGGCTTGAGCTACGAAGCTGGAAACTAAGTACAAAAATAGCACATAAATCAGGGCTATTCAAAATTGTTTTTTTTTTTACATAGGTGCTCTGCCAAGTTGACGGAGGTGTTACTTTGCGTTTGCAATCACCTTACGTGGAAAGAGAATGATGTGACTACCGCATTTGACTATTACAAAAGTGACTATCACCTATCACCTTATCTACGGGATTCCACCAGTGCTTTGCTTAACTGCATGTGTGGTATGGGAGGTTAAATTTTGTGCGAACAATAGGTTTAAATGAAGAAATTGTAGATAAGAGTTACATTGTCAAATCTGACAATAATACACTGTTTGAAAATGCTGATTTTTTAATTTGACAGATAATCTGATAACGTTGGTTATATATTACGTTTAATTATTATTAAGTTACTTCACCCAAAGTTAAATCTATAAAGCTCCGATCACTACTTTGACTTGACAAACTTTTATCGATGCTGAAAGAGTTATATTGAGGAGAATTGTATTTTAATAAAAAAAGAATTGGTATCGTGTGTTGAACCAATCAAAACAATATGCTGGCCGTATATTATACAATCTTCTTTTGTTTTTTAAATCTACTTTTAATTTAAATAAAAATCAATGCCCAGTTCTAAACAAAGTAAATTCACAAAGTGTCACATTATTTTCGTACAATGCTTCAGGAGTTCGGGCTGAGACAAAAAACAAAGATCCAGATTTGTGTTTTTTATTGCATTAGCTCTAATATTGTCAATCATTACGTACCATATTTAATACAATACAATAATATGTATGTGCTTATTGCTTATTAAACCTACATGCATTTTTATTTTAGGTATGTTCACATACATTAAATGTTAATACTTTTGTATGGTAGATATTGATTACAAATATATGAAAAAGTAATATCTGTACATATCCATGTATGCGTTTTTTAGTATGTATATAAATATTTAAATTGGTTACAGGCCATTCCGTCATTTCGAAACCTCTTAAAATTATATCAGCACTACATAATGTACCAACGTTTTAAATGTACCTAGGTATATAAACTCATATCAATCAGAATTGAAAGCTAAAAATAAATATTTTTTTTTCATTAACTGATGGTTACGTAAGTTATTTATAAGATTAACTTAAGTAAATTAATCGAAAATCATTAAAAATAGTCAGTATTCTGATTACTGTAATTTAAGTCTCTAATTGATGCATTTGTATTCTCTACTTAATAAAGCTATAAAAATGTTGTCCAATACACTATATTCAAAATAAAAAATGAAAACGGAAAAAAAAATCTAGAAAATTTGTCGATGTAAATTGCTGTTGCGTGTCCGTGACATGAAGTATCATACTGGGGTTCAATTATGGATTCCCGGTGTATCTTATTCTGTAAATATAAGATTTAAGTCTTCATAAACGTTTTATTTTTATTACAAGATGTGCTTTTATTAACAAATATACTCTTATTTACAAAGCAGTCCTAGTTTTACAGTCAGCACTTTTTCGCTTTTTTAACGTAGACTTGTATCGTTATCGTTATCGTGAAATTATTAAAGTATCTATTTATCACTTTACAGCTTCACAGATGACCCCCAGGAGTAATTTGGGTGCGATATCCAATTCTTAACACCTGAGAAAAATTTACTGTATATATTGACGTTACAAAAAAGGTATCACAAAAAATTTCCGCGGCACAGTCTTGAGGCTATCCATCTCCACGGCCACCATATGACACAAGTCCACAGGACTCTTTGAGTCAGTCCGGGTAGCTGGGAAGTGAGGGTGTCCTCATCACCAAGGTTTAGGAATTTTATTTTGCACCTGCCAGCTCGTAGTTCGGGGGTATTTTTCCCACGGTGATGTAGACGTATGTTACGAATTTCATGCCTTAAGTATGTCATAATGCCACAGCATTTTATGCCATTAGGATTCCATAATTCCTAGAAAATGTTAAAAAATTTAGCAGCTAACGTTTACCATGTCGATGAAAGTAGGGAGCTCTAGTTGGTGTTTGCCCCCTTGGTGTGCTCACCTCTGTAAAGTTCGGGCTGATATGCATACTACGCGTAATATATCACCATTTCTTCATATTATCTAGCCCCTTAAGATTAGCTTCGCCTGTAGCATCTACTACCAAGACTTATCATTCAACATAGTCACATTTACCAAATCCGAACATCTAACAAGAATTAATGATCCTACGATATTCTTAATCCGTTGCATAGAGAAATTGAAAAAGTATTATGTAGAAATTCGAATTCATAAACGTCAAGTAACTTTAAAAATTCCGTCTCACCAACACACTTGCACTTAGCATATGCCACTTCCGCTGTAGGCAAAGTTGCTGGCAGCATTCATAGAATTTTATCCGTCCAGTTTGAAATTATTCGTTACATGATACACACGCAATTTTTTTTAGTAAGAAGGGCACATTTGCTTATAGTATTTATGAAAAATTAGCAATGTGATTGGTTTAGGGAAAATAAAAACATTTTGACCAAACTTTCTTCAGTTATTTAAAAAAAATTTTACACATGAAATCGAAGCGGAAAATACACAACCATTTGTTTGTCTTAATATGTTTCGCATATGTATGTAATAGTTTTATTAACCGAACAAATTAAGTTATTCGCCTTTTAAAAATATTTAATAACAAGTCAATAGCATTCAAAAATGTTAAATTGTTGGTTGGCAGTATTTTTGGTGAGTAACCTGCTCTGGTTTGTCTGCGATGGATGCACAATAATTAATTTAAAGTTTATTCTATGTTTGGGTACAGTTCGGCCTTCCTGACATTACAAACGACCCGATTAGGGAAAGAAAATTCAGTCCAATCTCAAAGGGCCAGTGTTGCCTTGAGGGTCGATATGGCCATCGTCGGGCGTATCAACCGCAGTTAACCACATGCGCAAGCGATTTGATTCAATCTCACCCATTCATAGGAAATTAGTTTCACCTGACAATTTTCAATGTCCTTTATTAAATATTATATAATACTATAAGCATTTTCTTTTTAATTTCAAAATGACCCTTGTATTTGTCAATAAATTTCTTTGTTGTACACGGTGGGTATATCAACATTTTTGACAACTATATTATGATCTCCGATGTCATATGTTTTTGCTATTACACTGTTTTTTATGAAGTTACTATTCCAGCGATTTGTCTATATTCTTAAGAGCCTCACAGCGGTTCCCCAACAGATCACGATTCTCTGACGCAAATCTATTTTTAAGGTACTTTGTCGATTCGTAAACTGTACTGCCTCTTTGCAGGAAACCTCCTTAGTACTGGTGGTCCTTACCGCATATAGTTTGACATGTTTCGTAGAGCTTTCAACCACAACCGACACATGTTTTCTAATCGATTATACTGAAAGTAATGGGACAAGGTGAGGTGGTCTACATAAATTATATCGAAGGGTACATTTTTTTTTGGGTATGTTATATAAATTGTGCAGCTTATTAACTGTTTTGGGAATTATCCTAGTAATATAAGGGGTTTTTTTATTTTTCCCATATGATCTATATTGTTATATAACATAATGCACCATTTACTTTGCCTATTTTCTCTTTTGCTACTCTCGACGTTTTCTAAACAAACAACAAGAGTTGCACTCGAATACTCTCTTTATCTTTATCTTCCTGGAGTTATAGAGTCGATCCAGTAATCATCATGTCACGATTACTAAAATACCGAGCGTTTTTCTTTGAAAGTCTTTTGGGTAGTGTAGACTTTATCTTTTAACAATTTTGAATTTATAGATAGATATATAAAAACTCGATCTATACAGAACATTGGGTAAAATAAAATAAACCTATTGTTCCAAATCTCAATAGGTACTCCAAGCTGGAGATGATTTGCTCGCTTATCATGTTTAAAACCGCACCTATCCCTAAGTTCAAAGTTCTGTAGAACTCTAATTTTCAGTTTATTTCTAAGTTCCCTTATACCGTCATTTCGATTTTGAGTAATCTGTATGTTTAAGTCCGTATCAAGTCAATTGAATTTTAAATAGTTCAAGGGCATACACGATTGCTAAAGTTTCTAACTCGAAAATATGCAATCTCGATTTATTTTCACAAGCCGTTTTAGAAAAATACGTAGTAGGGTGAAATGTTACATTGTCTTGTTATTGCAAAAGAACCGCACCGAACCCTAATTTACTTACATCTGTATGCATTTCAGTTTTTCATTACAGCCAAAAGTGGAGCAGAAATCAGCAGCCTGTTGAGTTTTTTTAAACACACTTTCACAAGTAGCATCAAAGTATAGAATACAGAAGATTTCTTCAGAAGATTCATCAAAGGTTTCGTAACAGAAGAGAATGGCGGAACAAATTTTATGAAATGGGAAAATAAACCAGGACACTGCTGTAATTGCTTGAAGCGTTGAGGCTGCGGTAAGTTGTTTATCGCTTCAATAATATTATCTTTGTATCCTAAGAAATTTATTTCAAAATCTCCAAACTTATACTTGTACATTCATTTTTATAAACGGCTAAGGGACCGTTTATATTGTTATATGATCATCAAAATCTGCAGTGCCAATGGTTATAAATGATCCATAAAAAACAATCCACCAAATCCCGAACAATGTCGGAAATGATATGTTGAAAGAAAGCAGAAGAATTTTTGGGAATGAAATTAATTAAATGGAATCTCCATGCATTTGCACCTGATGGAAGCCGTTCCTCAGGTATAGTGACTGAATTGTGTCTTTCCTTCTAAGTATTCTAAACAGTTTCGAATATGGGCCGCGGAAAATTAACACTAACAGTTTTCTTACTAAGTAACCCTTAGTCTATAAAACCCTCTCCAATTTGTTTTCCTAACTTATATTTACTATAGCAGAAGCATACGATGAGTTTCTACACCAAATTATCCCCTTTGCTAAAAGATCACCAACAATCACTCCAACTTCCACTCTTTCAGCGTAAGAAAGCCTTCGTAGCCCGCAATGAAATGGCGTGTCATCAGCAACACTAATCTTCATTTTCCAATCGTAAGGTTCTTCTACATAGTCAGATACGTATTACATTATTGGCTATTGATTTTTGCACATATCAGGATATTATGTTTTCTTTTGGGATCTCGACAAATCTGTACATGCACCGAAAGATTAGAGTCTGGCACAACTAAAAATGTATGTTTCTTCATTTCCTACTTCACATCATTTATATAATATCTAGTCATTTGATTTCAATTGGAACCGCTGATCATTTAATAAAACTATTCGGCGCAGTGGCTTAGTGGTTAGTGTGTTGGACTACTAAGCGAGGGGTCCCAGGTTCGAATCCCGCAAAAACCCAAATTCTAACTTGGGGTTTTTTCCACTGCGCTACCTCTCGCGAACGTCTGACAAACATCCGAGAGTATAACTGTCTTTAGAGCTTCTCAATTAGCCGTTTGGAATCGGCATAAAATTGTAGATCCCTTCCATTCGTTCCAAAAAATGAAACTCACACAAAACGAATGGTTGTGAGAAGCTAGGCCTTGGGTCCCTACGGACCTGTTGCGCCAACTATTATTATTATTATTCGGACAACCAGAATCAAGAAGATTTGCTTATTTAGAAAATTCAGTGCGCTTGGTTTGATCATATAAAAAAAAACAATCACCATCTGCATAGTGCTTTCGGCCTGTGATGCCATTTTGAGGGATTTATCCCTTTTTGAAGGATTGCGAATTTTAATATGTCGGAGGGATAAAGGGACATTTTAGCTATAGTTACAAGTTTCATTTAATTATATAATTACTATTTTTAAACAATATATCACCATTGAAGACACTGAATTTATTGTCATTAACTTGAGACTACGAAAAGCTGAAGGTATCTAATATTCAATAAAAAATGTATATCAAGCAATTGCCTAACAGTCCCAGTAAAATTTATGAAAAGGTCATAAAAGAAAAATTGTCGAAGCACATTTCAGACAACGGCTTGCATCCTAATGAGCATTTTCGTTTAAGACGCTTCCACAATACATCTCACCAAGTGCTCAGAATTTGCAAACAAATCGTTCAATAGGCAAATCAACTCGAATGATTCTTCTCAATATTGAGAAAGCCTTTGACACTGTTTAGCATGTCGGACTTCTGTATAAAATGTTGAATCTGAATTTCCCCCTTAATATTTGTTAAATTGTTCATAATTTCTTGTGAAATCGTTGTTTTAAGGTCCATGTCAATAGTAGTGTCTCAAATAGGGTTTAATTTAGCTCCTGTGTTCCCCAAGGCTCAGTCCTTGGACCTGTATTATATAATCTATACACATCAGATCTTCCATCTTTACCCAATTGTGAAGCAGATATCTTTGCTGATGGAAATTTAAATTGGGTCGGGAAAAATTGCAAGCCATCTTTTTCACAAGAAAAAGAAAAGCCTATTATCTTCCGAGTAGGCAGTTTAATATAAACTAGTATCGCTTGTGGTCGAAAATAGACCATACCTTTTATAAGTATGTAATACTAAAAAACGTACGACAACACTTTTTTGTTTATGTTTTGTTATTTATGTTTTTTTTCTTTTTGTAAACGAAAAGAGCGACATCTAGGTATCGAAAAAAATCGTAAATGAGCTGCCCCATGGGAAACAGGTCTTAGTCTATGATGATTTATATTTGAGTACGTTACTATGGAAATATGGCGGTGACAAATTGAATGTCACCAAAATCCTTTCAATTACCTACCATATATCTACGATTTTTCGTTTGGCACAGAACCTTTCAAATAACATAAGTTTCATTCTCCTGATTTTATAATAAATATTAAAAAAGTGTACGGAAACTTTGGATGTTCACGTACTAATATAATGATGCTAAAAATATTAATTGGAAGCCGTAAAATACTAAGGAATATATTATTTGGACACCAAGTTGACGTTTGGTATTCATATAACGAATACTCTCCACAAAATTGCTATAAAGTCACGATGTTGTATCCTTTCATAAATCGAAAGTCGCAGCTCTCAATTCAAAATAAAATAATTATACACAAAGTAGTTTTTCAAGCAATACTGCTGTATTGGGAAATTGTGTAATGTGCCACATTAGGCGTTTTTCTTTTTTAGTTCAGTATCGAATATTATGAGCGTGCTCTGAACCGAGCGTGCTCAGAGCGTTCTGATGTTCCTGATGTTAGCTTGCCGTGGCCTCACTCGACTATAGATATTCATTCACAATAAAGCGAATGTTCAATTGATTTTGGAAAGAATTCAAAAGCTGAACCAACGTTTTCTAGAACGCTGTGATTTTGCCAATAATCCTTTAGTAAATATTTTAAATACGAATTATATCCGACTCGATAGTTGATACGCTTTTCATAATTTTTAGTTTTTTTTTTGTCTTCTCCGTTATTTGTTTTATACCATGTTCCCACCAAACTGAAATCGCGAGGTTTCGATGAATTTTTACTGAAACCTCGTAAGTCGTTCCCACCGAGTTGAAGTGATTTCAAAAGTCATAAGCTGTCAATTTTGAAGTGGCTGGCAAACAGCTGTTGTTTTGGAAAGAGGAATTGATCAAACTAAGGAAATAATTTCGGCAATAATAGGTGATTTGCAGTACAAAGAAGTCAATTCATTACAATGCTAAATGTACAAAAAACTTTACATAAAGTATTAAACATGTTTATTATGATTTTTTATTTTTTCGATTTTTTGGCGTTTATTATTTTGACGTACACAATGAACAAATGAACACAAAATAAACCAAAGTTCATGCTGTAGGCTTGTTACTTTCTGGTTGTTAATCCATCTTTATATCATAATCAAAAAAATGTGTTTTTTTAGTTATTGATGAGGAAGTGTTGCTTTCAGAGATACTTTTATTTTAAGGGGCTTGCCATTTTCATATTCAAAAAAATACCAAAGATATGGACATAAATCAAAAAGCAATACAATTTCATTCTATAAGATATACACCGAAATATATCCTACTGTCTCCTATATTATTTCCGTGTAAGAGCGATAAGTGGCATGAACTTTGACTTATTGCTGTTTTGCACTTAAAATATTTTAAATTAAGCTTACTAAGAAATTTTTTTTTATTTATAATGAATTATTTATTTAACAAACAAATATTGTTAAAAGTTAAAAGTTTATTGTTTTGTTTTTCTAAATAAGTTTCAGATTTATGAAATATATTTTGTTTTGGCAAGATACAAACATCGCACTATTGTACTGAGGCAGTGATTATATCTATTTATTGATTTATTTATTTAATTGCTTGGTTAATCTTTAAACTTCTTATAAAAGTTTAAAAATTAAATTAACAAAGTTTAAATAACTAAGCCTATTTGGTTTGGCCTAAGGCCCTCTACCAGGTTGACAATATAGTTATTATATACTGAATTTATTTACACACAAAAATTAACTAAAATAATACAAAATTATAAAAAATCTCCCTCGCTTTTTATCGAAGTGCAACTACTGTGTATCTGTATAAAACATCCCATCCATTTTGATTAATTTAGTTGCGGGTTTGGCTAGCTAGTGGACTTTCTTGTTAAATAAAAGCAAACAGTTAAAACGTAAACTTGACGAAACACGTTGATTTATTTCACTTATTTCACAAAAGACTTTATTGTTTTGAAGTAGACAAACGACTGTCTCAAAGAACACGTCTGTCTCCTTCAGCGGCTGTTGATCGAATTCCCTGATGAGAGGACCGAAGGGTAGTACACGATCGGTTGCTCATACACTGATAGGTGTACATGGGTGTGGTTTAGTACGTAAGGCGCGAGGCACTGGAGAAACATATCCCGCGAATCGTGCATGCTAGTAGCACGGGCAACTAGTATCTTTCGAAGATTACACATCCTTTGGACGCAACCAAAAAAAAAAAAAAAACACTGATAAGTGTGTTGAAATGTGTGTGCAGCCTATGTCTCGCTTCGACATCTCTTTCGTTGCGCATAGATAGACACACACGAGTAACCTGAACACGATATTTGCAGGAATATTGAACATCCTGCCCAGTTTGAAGCTGCAAGCTTAAAAACGCTAATGATGTGTTAGATTGCTGTTATTGCTAATTGTACTTTTACAATGCGCACCGCGCTGCTTTCCGATGTTTCGATACTTTAGTAGCAGAAAAATGAGAATGCTTTATGATTTTGCTACTTAAAACTGGAGCAGATGAAATTGGAAAGAAAATAATGAAGTGCGAAATAATTAAATTTGAGTTTCAAAAAATGGAAAAAAAAAATTATTGAACTTACTCATTTATACATCATTATATTCGCATAATATCAAATGTTGTCAATATTTTTGAATAAGTAGCATGTTACATGAATACGTTATTCCCTTGCCTATAGGGAGGGAATTCCTTATGAGTCATAGCTCGTTAGATACATTTATATTTTTTTAAATCTGAACAGCTTACTTATAGCCGATTAGCCGTTCTATGAATTTGTATATCTCCCGTCAATTTAATGTGTTCCGTTTAGAGATAATAGTAGTTCGAAAGCGAAGTTGGCCACATAAGCACTAAAATAAATATTTTTTTTTCAAAAACGATTTTCACAAATAAAAACTATACAACAATTTTGATTACAGAGAGTTTAAAAAAAGATCGGTGAGTAGGTTAGGATTTACTTCATTATAATAAATAAGGTTTATTTATTTGTATTTCTAAAATGTGTCAGTTCACTTGCGCTCGTCTAGAGGCGGGTAAGGGTAGTTGGCCAATATTTTCTTTGTTTGTTTACTTATTCGCGTCTTAACTGATTCAAGTATTTTTGGTTAGATATTTACAAGGTGTTGCGTCGTAGGACTGTTAACAACCTGTCGAAGATCCAATTTTTAAGCACATTATCAAGGAAGGTATGCCATTAATAATGAAAAACAACATCAGCCAAATGGCCACCACGAGCACGCATAAAGGACCATAACCTTTTCATGAAATTTCCCATAACCAAATCGCAAAGTGGCTGTCCTATGTCCTCGATAGCCTCAGGAATTTTAACTTTGAGGTCTTGAATCGACGCTGGGCTGTTGGCGTAGACCTTATCTTTAATGTGGCCCCAAAGGAAGAAGTCGCAAGTTGTTAAATCACAAGATTTCGGTGGCCAATTGTGATCACCTCTTCGAGAGATAACACGGTCCGGAAACTTTTCCCATAAGATCAATGCTTTCGTTGCTCAATGTTCGCCGTCTTGTTGAAAGTAAACGTTGTCCTGATCAATACCATCCAACTCCGACCATAAAAAATCATTAATCATCTCTCGATAGCGCAATCCATTCACCGTAACCTCATTTTCGAAAAAGTAAGGTCCAATGACCCCGCCGGACCATAAACCGCACCTAACAGTCACACATTGAGGATGGAGAGGCTTCTCAACAATAACTCTTGGGTTTTCCGAGCCCCAGATGGCCCCAGATGCGACAATTATGCTTGTTGACGTAGCCACCGAGGTGGAAATGGGCCTCATCAGTCAAGATGATATTTCGATTGAATTCCGGATCATTTTCATGCATTTCAAGGACCCAAGCAGCAAAGACACGACGTTGTTGAAGCCATTTTTAGTAATGACGTAGTTTCTACTTGTCAAAGAATAAAAGCTTCAAAAGTGACAGCTACCGAAATAGCGGGTGAATGTGTGAATGTGAATGAATAACACCTCTCATTGGAAAACCCTTTACACAACAAAACCACTCTATCAGCACTTCCCATTCCAAGTACATTGACCTCCCTTTTTATATTGATAAACACTTTTGTAATAATTAATATAATTATGTATCCATGTAAGAGGATGACGAAAAAAGAGAAGACAGAATAAATTGGCTAACCAAACTGAATGCTTGTATTTTATTCACTTATAGACAACTTGATGACAAAAAAATTTAAAAGAAGGAAATTTTGTTTCATTGAATTCGTTCAATACGTTTGAAATACATAAAGAAGAATATTAGAAAAAAAAAATAAACTTACAAGTTATTCTGGATGCAAGTGCACTTGCAGCTGTATAATTTTGGTATCTAATAAAGAAAATCTAAACCAAACTAAACATAATAAAAACACATAAACCAAATCGTTCAACAACTACAAAAATATTATACTATAACTTAGATTAAGAAAAAAGTAAATTAAATTCAGTAGGTATGGATGCCTTATACAGGAACGGTAAAGTTTTCGGCCAAGGCTTGAAGATGAATGTACTGTCTTATTTGTTTTAAAATGTGTCTTATATAACAATTTTTTTCTTTAAGATTATTTAAAAATCAGTTCAAAAGCACTGTTTAGTTGGGGGTGGTCAGACATTAACGTATATATTTATATACCTATACATTTTATTTAATTAATTTATTATGGTATTTTTATAAAAATCGTGGCGACGATACATTTATAATATTCCGATATTTTTGTTTTGTTTTCAAATTTTAACACTAAAGTGTGTCATCAACCGTACACTTAACACAATCTTATTTTGCTAAATAAAAGATACTTGTATCTTTGAAATGCTGGACAATATCTTTTACAGGGCAAATCAAGGTTTTTTATTTTGTAAATCCTTTGAGATCGCACTCTATATTAGACGTCTTTCAGGAATGGAAAATTGTCTATATTTTTTTAAAACAATTTCGAAACTCCACAGCCATCTACTATAATTTTTAGTGATGTGTTTTTATGAGTAGTGATTTGAATTTTGTAACAAGTGGATACCTAACGTTTGGTGTTTTATTGTGATCCGCACAATCATACCCTAATCATGGCCTACCCTAATCATCACCTTCCATATACCGAATACATTACAAGAGCACACGGCTATCAAAAGGTCATTCGCTTTGTTTTCATTCGTTTTTCCTTTCACCCAAGCGCAATGAGTCTAGTGCCTATCTACCCAATACGATAATCAAAAAAAACCCAACTCCGATTGCTCAGCGGCACGCCAACATATGGCAAAACTGCAATAGTTGCATTTCGGAAGTTAACTACGTTGTGCTATCAGGGACGTAATAATAATTTATGAATGGATGACACTTGACGTAAGGCAAATGGCACCCAAGATGTCATTCGGGTACTTTTGGGAACAGAAAACAGTTAAGCAATACTTAAAAAGCGCGTATGCAAATTTATTAATTTATTTATTATTTATCTACAAGGCAAATAGACTTCACAGATTTCACAATAATAATAATTATTTTTTTAAAAAAGAAGGAAAAAAGAAAAACATTAAGTAAATAAATAAAGAAATACATGTAGTAACCGGTGAGGTAACAATGGTGCGTGGAGGGGGAAGGTAGGAGTCGGTAGAATAACTAGTGTAAAAGGAAAAGATTGTGAGCAGGAAAGGCAGAGTAAGAGTAACATTCAGATTGATCGCAGCCAAGCTACACACAGCGGGTCAATAGTCATAAAATAAAATAAGAACCTTTGTTATCATTTACTTACTCTCCGTTAGTTTTTAACTTCCCTCGAGTCTAAAGAAACACGGTATCTAACCGTATTTCACGGTTAAGCAGCGGTGGGATACCTAAAGAGGTCCCAACTACCATTAGATTAGATAAGATTAGATTTATTGTTTTCTTGCTTATAATACAAATTTATGTTACAAAAAATCATTAAACACGGCTTTGCCGTCTGACATGGAATTAAACATTTGATAACAAGTTTGCTTTAGTGTTTATTCAGTTCTTGAATTTAAAAAGATTTAAAGATATGTAAAAGAGCAAAAAATTAAAGATTGTATACTAATACTAATTTTTTATTATTTACAGGTTAAAAGAACTTAGTAATAATTTTACTACGGAAATTGGTTCTTGCCTTATAGAAAGTTGTTTTATATCGCTTTGGCAGTTAAGATAGGCTATATCTTTTTCTTCAGATTGTGTGTCGTTTTCTAGAAAATATCTTCTTATTTCTTTAAGGATGGGGCACCTTCCGATGAAATGTATAACGTGTTCTCTTTCAGATAAGTAGCAAAGACTACAATAAATTGGTAGATCTTGACGATGTGGGTTATAATTAAGGCGTATTAGTTCACTTCTCATTGTGGAAATAATTTTTTTCAGACAGATTGTGTTTTAAAACGCTCGGTGAACGGACGATGAAGCCATATTAACGCAAACAGCTCTGTATTGTTCCTCTACTTTGGTAATCAGATTGCCAAGCACAACCTTGCGTGATCTTTCGTTTCCATAAGCTAAATTACATTCGGATCTGCAGTACGTTGCTAGTCTTCGAGTTTTTATACCAGAGCGTATTCCTTACGACTACCTTCTTCGCTATTGTTTTTGAAAGTCTATCGTCTGACAGTTCTAAAACTACATAATCTACATGCAATTTTAAAGATTTAATTAAAAGCGGTGACGGTCCTGTTTCGACTTTGATCATATAGTTTGGTGTTGTACTTGGTAAGCTAAAGCATCGTTTTATGTAGTATCTAAGAAGTTTCTCTACTGTTTCATATTGGCAATATCCCCAAGATTGCGCTGCGTACATCATAGCAGATACTGATACAGCTTGAAAAACCTTGTACCTTACGCTGTGGTCAATCAGTTAATTTGAAAACAATTTTTTCCATGTAGCCGATATGGCACTTATAGCTTTTATTAATCTTTCCTTAAGATGAGGTTCCTTACTGAGATTACTACCTAGTGTCACCCCGATAAATCTATAGGTTTTCAAAAATGGCTGTCCGTTGAGATGCCATTTTTCATTTCTGCACTCTCTACCAGCTCCATTCTTAAAAATCATAATTTTTGATATTTTTAGGTTAACCGTCAGATTTCATAATTGGCAGTACAAATCAAGACGGTTAATCATTATTTGTAAGTAGTGATGGGCACTTTCGAATGAATTCGACTATCGATAGTTAGTAACTGAATGATTTCGACTATCGAATGATTTTTTTCATTCATTCATTCAGTTAAACCAATAAAAAGCCAACTTACCTTTTTTTTAGGATCGCGTAAATTTCAAATAAATAAAATAAATACTAAATAAGTACTTACCACAAGTAACAAATGTTTAAAAAAAACGTGTTAGGAAGTATTTGTTAATGAAACTTTCCTACAAATTAAGCCTTTTAACTTTGTATCTAGAAAATAGAAAGTAAAACATACACACCCTCGATAAATTTCGTTGGAATTTGAACTTATGTGAATTTCGAATCTTCGGTAGAATATCTAAATTTATTTATTTGAATTTATTTATTTTGAGAAGCATAGAGAATCAAAAATGGAAATAGAAAAGTTTGCACAAAAAATCAGACATCCACTTAAAGTCAAATTTGAACGTAATTCATCAATCAATTTATAGCCCAAATATTAAACACTCCAATTACAAATCCAATGAAGAAAAATCGCGTTAAAAGTTCTACAATATAACCATTAAGCACACAACACAAAATAATCACACAACTATCGAATAATAAAACAACACCTGAAGAATTAAAACAACGTGCAATAATCGTAACAGTTACCCATATTATTATAATACGCACTTCTATACCCATTGGCTATTGTTATAAAAAGCTACATATCGACAGGAAAAAGTAAAGCGTTCAAGCAAGCAAGCACACCACCCCACTATCGAAAGGAGAAAATAGTAATTGAACGAGAAAAGTTGAAGGAATGAAATCGTTCACTAAAACCTACTATCGAGTGAAAATAGTAGTTGAACGAAAAGTTGAATGAACGAATGGAATCGTTCAAACCTGCTATCGAGTGAAAAAAGTAGTAGTTGAATAACTTTTCGTTCATTACTATTTTTCGATAGTAAAGTGGTGAATGATTTTTCAACTACTATCGAATTAACGAATTTTGAGCAACTATCGAATAAGTGGATAGTTTTTATTCGATAGTTCCCAACACCAGCGCTGCCGAACGTACTACAATAGGAGTATTGTACTCCTTTTTCGGCTGCCGTACTCCCGTACTCCCCAATGTTAAATTGTACTCCTATTTTTAGTTTTTCATTTAAATATTTTCATTTATCATAAAATTTTTTCAATTTCACTTTTTCGCATTATAACACTACCTTACCTAGTGTGAAAGAACCCTTATACAATATCTACAACACATTTTAATCTCTGAACGCTTCTATTGAGATTTCTGTCATTCATTAGTTGTGTTCGATTTGGTTGTTTTATTTTCGCGTCGGTTTGCGTGCTAGTATTTTGTGTTTTCTTCCATTGATTTTTGTTTAGTGACTTTTGTTTTGATCTGCAACGCATTCAAACAAACGAAATGGATAAGTATGAACAAATAATTAATATAAATAATAGGACTGTGGTAATTATCCATGATTATTCATCCCCACAGATTTCTGATAAAGCTGAAACCAGAGAGTGTACCAGACACAACACGTAATTCAACAAGTGAGAATAATTTAAATACCTCTTCAATACCTTCAACTTCGGGATTCAAAAATAAAAAGCGCCCTGGCCAACCTCTTAAGGCTTTACAGGAATCGTATTCTGAGTCCGATTCTGACTCTGACAATAAAAATGAAGAAGAAGTAGTGGATGCGGCTGTTGCTTCAGAACGAGTAAAAAAGAAAAGACTGCAGCGTTTCCGACCAGTGTGGTTATCCAAATTTAATTGGATGGAAGCAACAATTGGAAGAACTGAGAAAACTCAATCGTTTTGTAAGTTCTGTAAAGTGAAATAATTGATCAACAATTATTCACATTTAGAGCGACATGAACAATCAAAGTGTCATGTCAATATAATCGCTAATCTAAAGCATCAACCTTCAATAGCTGATGAAAATAAATTACAAAATTTTCAAAAAAGAATCACCAAAGTTAAGATTGCATAATTTGCCTTTTATCTTAATCACACCTTTAATTGCACTAATAAAATCAGTGGCCTCGGAAATAGCGAAAAAGTTAAAATGCGGTAAAACAGAAGTAGCAGAAGCAATTAATACGCTGTTTCTCGAAGAAGGCGAAGAAGAAATAGCAAAGATTTTGCGCAATCAAAAATTTTCCCTAATTATTGTGCAAACGACGGATACATCTTCAAGCAAATGTTTAGTTTTATTAATATCTACGATATTACGATTTTGTAAAAGGCAGTGTTAGGGACAGATTTTTGGGTTTACTTACCTTGAAAACATCCGACAGTAATTCTATATATTTGTCAATTAAAGATTTCTTTCGAAAATTAAAGATTCCTTTTGATAATCTTGTAGGTTTTGCTTCTGATAATGCGTCAGTAATGATGGGAAATAAAAGAGGCGTGAAAACTCTACTTCGAAGTCACCAGCCTAATTTGTACGTTATGGTTTGTGTATGTCACTCTTTAAATCTTTGCTCATCTGCTGCGTCCAAACACTTACCTCCGAAATTGGAGGCCTTAGCAAGAAATGTGTACATGTTTTTTGCACATAGCCCAAAACCACAAACAGAATTGAAGGAATTTCAGGAATATTTTGCTGTAAAGATCCATAAGATTCTGAAACTAGCATCTACGAGATAGGTCTCGCTAGAAGCAGTTGTAACAAGAATTATAGAACAATGGGTACCACTTCAAAATTTTTTCATTTCCTATGAGCTGGACGCAAATGCAAATCTAGCTCACAGTATCAGCTCAGAATGGACTGACGAAAATAAAGTTTATTTTTGCTTTCTTGCTTATGTTTTAAATAAAACGAATAAAATAAATATAGAGTTTCAAGCTGAAACTCCAAGAATACATGTGTTACTCCCTACTATCACAGCATTTTTTAAGACAATTATTCCAAATTTTGTGCAACCAGAATACATCACGGATGCACTTTTGAATAAAATAAATTTTAATAATGACAAAATATGTTTGAATTTTCAAGACATTTATCTGGGAGCAAAAGCGCAAGTTATTCTAAATAAGATAACAATTACTGAAGAAACAGTAGGTACAAACTATAAAAAAAAAATTGTCGAAATTATTACAAAGAGCTGTGTAAGCAAATATTGTTTCGGGTCAAGTTCGACGATGAAACACTAGTAGCATTGCAAGGAATTAACCCAAAAAACTTGACTTCCAGCATTGTACCGTTAATGACATTATTTCCAAACCTTATAAATAATGTTGATTTAGAAACATTGGATGATGAATGGATAACTCTTCTGAATATGGACAATGTTTCTAAAAACTTAGAGCTAGAAGATTTTTGGACTAGTGTTTTTAAGATAAAGAATGGGTTGGGTGAAAACATGTTTCCAAATCTACGAAATTTTGTTGGGTCCATTCTTTCTTTTCCACATAGTAGCGCAGCTGCTGAAAGAATGTTTTCGGATTTGAATCTTATAAAAGATAAAAAAAGAAATTCACTTTTAAATACAACGGTTAACTCCATTTTTATGCCAAAAGAGTTATTGGGTGGCAATGATGCTGAGAAATAGGAACCTTCAAGAAAAATGGTATTGAAGTATATAAAATTTTAGTCAGAATAATGTAGATAAATTCCAGTATTTTTTTTTAACTTATTTTTTAATGACCTGAAGACTGTTTGTTGAATTTTTATTTTAACTCAAGAAAGTAGATACATAATATTTATTGAAATATTTTTTTTTGTTTATTTTTTATAGAAATATTTTTTAGTATAGCTACCATCTACCTTACTTGTACCTTAAGACTGTATGTTTTACACTACAAAGATATATTAACTGTTTTTTTTTTTTGGATTTTTAATTCTTTAATCCGCAATCTGATAAATGTGTTTATTAATTTTTTTTATCTAAATGTTTTTCTTTTATAAATTAAGGTATGTACCTAATGCAAGGAAGTATTAATAAATTAATGGATTCTGATTTTTTTTTTATGTTATAAATACGTCCTGTGAACTTGATTTATATAGTTAATACTCTTTTCAAATAAGGGAATGTTACCGCATAAGAACTTTTCCTTCTATCTATGAATGAATAAAAAATACTAAAGAAGTTTTTAATTATTGCTTGTCACTAATATACATACAACATCCATCCACACATAATATTCTTTTGGTTTCAAAAAAATATATGTACTCCCCTCGTACTCCCCAAAAATAAGTTCTTGTGCTCCCCATCGAAATACTAAAACGGCAGCCCTGCCCAACACTATAAGGACTCTGGTGAGTATGCAAATAGAACCACATCGTCTGAAAATAAAAGTGACTTTATTAAGTGTCCTGCAATCTTTATTCCTCCGGGTAAAAAATCGGTCATCGATGTACAAAGTAAAGAGATATGGTCTTAGTGTACATCCCTGTCCTACTCCCATAGTTGTTTGAAACAGCGACCTGCCGTGGTGCTTGCAGTAGGGGTTTACTATATTTTCTACCGTAGTAAGAAAGTGTATTTTTATTTATATTCCAGGTTCCAGGACACTACGAGGACGTGATAGACAACGATCCCATTTCTTTGTTTTTTTCTATTTCCATTTTCTTTGCTTCTAACTTTTTTCTATTGGGAGACAATGTGTTTAAAGCAACACGAAATGGTCAGAAAATTAGAAAAAAAAAAATACAGGCAAAGCTAACAGAAGACTTTGCTTATAGAAGGGCAACCACACAGTCAAAGCTTTGATTTTTTTTCAGGAAAGTGTTTAATAAAATTTAAATAAATTTGGAAAAAGCGGAGTTGGCTTAATAAATTATTTCCAATTTTTCAGCTGAACACAGCTGGCACAATAGTTTCGCAAGAAGTAGCAGTTGCAATTTCAAATTTCGAATTCATATTTTTGTCAGTTGTTGTCCTCTGTGTTACCGACCTCTATATTAAATTCCATATCTATACACTAAGCGGACCAGAGTGGAAATGAATAATTATTCATTTGTATTTTAAGGTTCTGTGAAAGTGTGAAGTATAGCGCACCACAGGAGAATGAGGATGGGAATGGGACGCTGGCTGTGGGTAGTGGGAGGGAAGCCAATACCACTTAAATATTGTGCGAAAATTCTAAAATTACAGAGTAGCTTTAGAAATCACACTTTATTCTTTCACCGCTCTTTTTTTTTTGCTACTTATCAGAATTTTGCAACAATCTCCCTGAAGGTAAGATTAGACTGAATGCCGAGTGGTCATAACATGCCTATTTCCGACTGTTCTCCTGTCAAAATATGGTCATACAATGTAATGGGCACATCTCATATCGGGCAATAATCACGAATACCAGCATATGGGCTTATATGCCCATATGCACTTTATTGAAATCATCCATATGCATTGATGACATTTTTGATGGAACAGGAATTATTTTATTCTCATCGGTGTTTGAGTTCGTGGAATTGTGATTTATTATCATTTTAGTTCTCTTTTTGGTAGTAAATAACAAGTGCCTCAAATGACCATCCAGGCAAATATGACCATATTGGTAATTTTGGTGATATAGTCTAATATACAGTTTTGATAGTTCTGACATTTTGTTCATTTGACAGCTAGTCATTTGCCTTTTGGCATTCATATGCATAATTGACATACAGTCTTATCTTAGCTTGAGTGTTGGAGAAAGGTTATACATTTTAGTTTAAGTTTTACAATACAATATAGACTGTAAAAAGATCATTCTCACACAAATTTTCTTTAATAAATAAAACCAAAACAAACAAAACACATTCGAATTAGATGCCTTTAAGATTGTTCTTCGGGTGAGCTAGACACTACTACGAAACAATAGATGTAATTCGTTTTCAAATGACAAATTTTAAAATGAAAACGGATTAGCCTTGGTTTCCATTTCATTTATAAATTATAAACATAAATCAAACATTATATGTAAATTATATCACCTCATTTTTAAATCTACTTTTCAAGATATCGTTCAATTTAGTCTTTTTAAAACAACAAAAAGGGGCGATGAAAGAAAATAGCGCCTTTTTCTGGCGCCACTCTGTAAATTTAGAATTTTCTCACAATATTTTAAAAGTATTTATTTTGAAAACTTCGTCGGTGCCTTGACCATTGGCGCCTGAAGATATCGCTGAAATAATTCATGGATGTCACTCCAAGAAATCAACCGGGCCGGACAACATTTCAAATTTCGTCCTTAAGAAAATACCACAGACCATTATGATTCGGCTAGCTATAGCCATGAATAACTGCATTAACAGCTATTACTTTCCAGCAAAATGGAAGACCGCTAAGATAATAACCAAACCAAAGAAGGGCGACCGTAGCAACGTAACTATAGATACAGGCCAATATCAGGGGCTAACTACCCCAGTTTAATGTACCACGAGAGTACGCTTCGGTCTGGCTTTATCCCGCCTGAGGCATTTCTTCATGTAGACATGAAAGGGTTAGTCCAGACAAAAGATGGTGTGCCGGTATTGTACCACAGCCACCGTGGCGCGAGGGATAAGCGGCTCATCCACGACGGGTACGCCGCCAATGCTCAGGAGCTCCTCCGCTTTAGTACCGCAATTGCGGAACGGGACAGGGTCGATACGGTCAAGCAGTTCACCGAATTTTGGTGGCTTGAGGAACAAGTGAGGGTGGATACGCTCTCCCGGGCCAGTGCACTACTTACGAAGCATCCTCCTTAGGATATTAAGTTAGTAGGTTTAGGTTTATAGTAGGGGGTCTTTGGGAGGGGCTGGGTAGCTAACTTGAGTGGCACGGTTGAACCCATGTTGGTGGCTGCAGGCGCCCAGGGACGCAAGCAGGATGGTGACCAATCGATGAGATTGCGATTTAGGTTAAGTAGCTTAGGTAGTTTTAAGTAGGTTTAACTAAAATAATAACAATAAAGAATTTAAGACAAAATTAAATATGGATAGAATTTAGGCCGAAAGGCAATAATTTTAAGTATATTGATAAGTTTAGAGCGCTCGCTTGGAGCCAGTAAGCTAGAATAAGGTAAATGTTAGTTTTAAATTAGATTTAATCGTTTTTGTCTAGTATGTAAGTTAAAGAAGAAATTAATAAAAATGAATTTAAAATGTAGCACGCCAATATCGCCCATATGTAGTGTGAGCTAAATACTTGAAGAACTGATTTTGCGGCGAGTAAAAGATGTATGCAACCAACTCAATATTTTACCGGGCAATCAATTTGGATTACGTGAAAAGCACTCCGCACATTACACCCGTTAATGAAATTCCATAATGATGTCACTATGGCTCTCAACAACCAGTCGAATGCTTTCTAGACGTTGAGAAGGTATTCGACTCAGTATGGATTCAAGGACTTGTCCGCACAATATTAAAACAGCTAAGTTTTTTTAACGTTCTCATCAATGCTATTTTCAGTTTTCTTCACTCCAGGTCCTTTTTTTTGCAGATAGAAGACCGCCAATCTCAAGTGAGAAGCATCCGAGACCGAAGCTAGGACCACTGCTTTTCAATATTTTCACGCAAACTAACAGCTGCTTATTCGCCGACGACTCCATCACATATAGCGACTCGATATCCCCAGCCATAGCAGCACGAAGTGTAGAAGCCCACGTTAGGAAGCTATTGCAGTACTAATTAAGATGGGGCATACGAATCAACACGGGCAAATCTGAACTGATCTGTATAAGAAGACCCGTCAGAGGAACCAGAGTTAGGTCGACAACCAACTGCCGCAACATAAAAATAAACCTGCCTGATGGATCATCACTCTCAACTACAAGCAACATAAAGTATCTTGGAGTCAACTTCAACGAGCGACTTAGATTCAACCCACACCTGAACGCTGTTCTCAGGAAGGCATTACTTGCATTTCACCGAGTTTACCCGCTGATGAAGAAGCAAATGGACTAAGTAGAAGCACAAAACTGCTGCTATACAAACAACTCATAAGACCGGTAGTACATAACCTACGGATTCCCCATCTGGTATACCGTCTCCATGACATATATGAGGAAGCTGGAAGTATTCGAAAGAAAACTCCTGCGGATATGCACAGGACTGCACTACGATCCAATCCGGAAGAAAAACGTCAGAAGTTCAAGACTCTACGAAGAAGCTAAAATCTTACCGCTGGAAAAGTATATGGTCACACTTTTCCTGAAAATACTCAAGAGCACCTCCAGCCATCCAAACCCACTAGTCCGAAAGATTGCGGACCTGCCACACATCCCAGAGTATCGGTACCTTCATGTACTGGCTCTGCTTAATGAGGAGCTATTCCCAAGCGACACAGACAGGACAGAAATGCCCTTCTACGAATCGACCGAGACAACCCACCATCGAGGATAAAACCAAGATGACCAACAACCCCAAAAGCAAAAGAACATCATGTAAGGAAGGAAATAAAAAGCACAAACACTACCATTAAAACGAAAAAGGATTATCAGCATGTCGTGGGGCGTGATCGAACAGTTTAGGATACCTGTAAATAAACATAAGCAATAAAAAAACCACAAGAATTACCATCAAACCAGACGATAATAAATAAACTACCTAACCCTAATAAATACTATTGCATTAAACCAGCTGAGCCTTATCTTCGGATACTGATTACAGTACTTAAACAAAATAAAATGCAGCGATCTCTGAATATTATCTCAGCGAGATAAATGCCTCTCTGAAGGAGAACACCATCGCAAGCAGAGAGAGTTGTTGAATATGCATTGAAGCGAGAACTCGACTTCAATCATAAAGGAATGAGCTGGATAACACCCTAGGCTAACCACCAGACTGAGATAAATCCTTGCCTCTCTGAAGGAGCAAACCATCACAACAAAGAGGTTTCCTTAAAAAATCGGATTTCATACGTAAGATAACACCATCTTTATATTCTACCTATGATTGTAGTGAGAGTACACCATGACTCACCTCCAATTTAAAAGAAACGTGCAGCCGAACACCAGCGCCAGCACGTAGGTACCATATAAAATGCGCAGCAGAACACCATACTCAGTCACCACAAAAGAGAGGTTCAGAGCAAGGTTAGGTTAGGTTTGTGGGCTGGCGAGGTATAATTTAAAAGGAAAAATGTTTCCGTGCCACACTCAGGTCAAAATTGACCCGTTGTGATACCCGTAGGGGGAAGGGTTTATCCCTTACCCGTGTCAACCTGTTCTGTAAGCCTTGTAATACAAAATTAAAACTTACTTACTGAGTTTCGTTGCATACAAACCATCTTGATGATTTGATGAAGTTCGTTTGTCTGTTGGTGTGCTAGATAGCTCGTTCAGGTTGTGGAAGAAGTATCTTCCAAGGAATTTGTTCCTGGAGTGTTGGAGACCTGGACAGTGACATGGGAAGTGGGTTGTGTCCTCTATAACTCCCTCGTCACCGCGGCCTCTGCAAAGTTCTTCTTCGGTCAGTCGCATTTTCTTCATGTATCGTAGGGTGTTGTGTCCCGTTAGGATACCTACAAGCGTAGAGAGACCTTTCCGGTTATTCCGCATGATTGTCTCTGTTCTGGATTTACAAAAAGATGGCCATAGCTTCCTTGTGTTCACACAAGTGTCCATGGATGTCCATCTTACATTTGCCTCATCTGTGGCCTTCTTCCCTGCTTCTAGCTTTAGTGCGCAGAGCGGGATATACACAGAGGGGCATGTTTGTTTTTGAAAATAAGTCGAGCCTTGTCGGGCTAGTTCATCGGCTTTCTCATTGCCTGGAATGCCTTCATGTCCAGGGACCCAACACAGTAATACCTTGTGCTGTGTACCAAGAGCTTTGAGCTCTTCGCGACAGCTCTTCATAAGCTTCGATTTTATTACTGGGGCAGTTAAGGCTTTTATAGCTGCCTGGCTGTCGATAAAGAAGGTGATACCTTCTGGAGGTATTGCCTTTAACGCAGAGTCACGGGCGGCTCTTGTCACTGCCATGACTTCCGCTTGGAATACACTGCAGTGGTCTGGGAGGCGAAGTGATGTTGAGATGCCCAGCGGTTCAGAGTAGATGCCTGACCCCACGCCGGTTCAGAGCAAAGGGAATGTGCGGGAATAAATAACCCCAAACACATCTTACCCAACAACAAATACATTGGAGAAAATAAATGCTACGTATGCTATGAGGGCACAGCCTAGCAACGCATCAAAGAGAGATATGTACAAGAGAACCACCCCAGACACATTCTCGACTTTAACAGGTATGAAGAAGGAAATCAACCACACACACTACCAATAAGGAAATTAATGAACGCAACCCAGACAACGATGCATACTATGAGTATGAATCCGAGAAAACAGACACAATTTATGCAAAATAGATTTAAGAAAACGCATTTAAATATTTACTATTCACCACCATTTGTTACCTAGCTTTAAGTCAAATTGTATTTACCAAAAGTTTATCAAAAGCAAATATAATGTATTGTATGTACACTCTGTTCCGGGTGCAATACATCTGACGCTGACCCTGCCCTCTAGAGACTAGCACTATTCTCTAAGCTTTTGGCGGCCAAATTCTGCTATCAGAATTAGCCATAAATAGGAACCCGGCATTGTAGGCATTCCAATCTGCCACAGTCTTCTTTCTTTCCTTTCCTCTGTGGATGTGTATTGTGAGTTTTCCAATTTACCACTGTCTTCCTTCTCCTCTCCTCTGTGAATGTGTACTGTGAGCATTCCAATCTGCCACAGCCTTCTTTCCTTCCTCTATCCTCTGTAGTTAGAAATTACGTATGAAATCCGATTTATTAAAGACTAGCAATAAAAGGTAAAATTGTACAATGCTCCAAAGTTCGTGTTTCTTTGAGGGCAACCGTGGACCCGACGTGTCTACCCCGGCCATAATAAAAATCACATCACAGCGTGATGCTCTTACATGTGTGCAAGGGCTTTGGAACAAACTAACATCGGAAGTCACCGAAAAGCGTTGGCATACATTTCTTGAATCTGAATCTGCGGTTGAATTACTGCATCCGCATTATGTAAAATCAAAAAAATTCAGTGATGTATTGCTCGCTCACGGATGCGTTAATTCGACCCCTGTTTCCAGTGACACAGAAGATGTTCCTCATGCTGTACTGCAGCAAAGAATGCGGTCGGGTGAAACAAGGCAAGTTTCAACAATAGCGGTGAATATGCTCTTAGAAGTTTTTCTTGATGTTAGTTAATCGTTTTTAGTTTATTAAAACGGTGGTCAATATACAAATTTCATTTAAAAGTTCAATGTACGTTTGGTGATGAAGGAAAATGGAATGAAGATGTGGTGCGTCTACCTTTTGATGCTAAAGACGAACTTGCATTCTCAGAAGAAAGTGTAGTTGAGCTCGAAGATTTAATCACACCAGCAGAGGTCATTTCAGCCATCAACCCTGCTTGGAATTTGCAGAGCAATGTGGTGCCAATATTCCTACACTTTAATTTTGAGAAATTTGCGGGAGAAGGCAATAGTATGACAAGTTTCTTCCGGGCGAGTTCTTATACGAAAAACTAAATGGATAGTTTTTATTACACTCTTTATATTGAATTTTTTTAACTTTCTCGATTACGTAGTAAGATGTTTTTGTACAAAATTTCGAATTCGAGATGTTAATCTATTCTGACACCACAAAAAAGTGGGTCGCAAAGTCCTGTCCTCAATATTTATGGTACTTCCCGTTCCCATACAAAATTTTCGTTCCAGTTTCATTTGTTCGAAAACGGTTCTAACGATTTCAACCAAAATTGGTATTAAAGTTTAAGTAGGTGAACTTACCATGACTACATACCCAGTTTTTGGCTAGGAAATCGAATGAAACGATTGTTACAAAAATTTATTTTTAATATGGTAATTTCTAACTTAATAACAAACTCAGTTTTTGTCTCTACTGCAGTAGGTACCTACAATTAATTTTTTTTCGAAAAAAGACAATTATTTAAATATTACATAGATGGGACAGAAATCATATGTTCATGACAAATGTCAGAAAACGAGATTTTAAATATAAGTGCACGTAATTCGAACTTCAAACTTCAAGGACATTGCAATATTTTTTAAGTATCCGATAAAATATATAAATAAATATCTAATTCGCGACGAGACTTAAGATACATTGTGTTTATAGATATCTCGCAAGTGGAACAATTCAAAGAGAATAATCGACTAAATTCGTTCTGCCATAACACAAGTATTGAACGCTGAAGTTCCAACGCTAACTGCAACTGAGCTTGTGAGAATTGCGAACGAGTTATACGAGTATGCAACGTGGAATTTGCCAAATGGTTTGAGTGCTATTGATGGTAGGTACGTTGCCATAAAGTGGCCAAAAAATGCTAGAAGATTATTTTACAACAATAAGGTATATTCATAAATATATAGTTCTAAATGGTTTGCCTTCAAAAATCTTATTGGGTTATTAGGGATTCCACAGTTGATGGCATATAAGATGCAAGCTAAAAATTCTCATACATTGATGTTGGTGCATACGGTAGTGATATAAATGTTTTCAATGGAACTATGCTCGGAAGAGATATTTTAGAAGACGATTTGCTATTTCCGGAGGATATGGAAGTTGGGCCACATAAGCTTCCGTATTTCTTTGCAAATGATGCATGTCCTCTTAAAAAGGTGATAATAAAACTGGTTGAAGGGTTGTGATGAGTTTTATGAGAACACAAGCGTTCTCACTTAGCCTCTCACAATCAACTCCTACTCTCACCTGCACGTTGGTGACCGGTGGGTGCCTAGTACCTCGACTGGAGATTGGGTAACCAACCCCTTTGGAAGGTCGTTGGAGGCAGCGGACGAGAGAGGGGGGTGGAGTGTCTCCTCACTAAGCTATTCCTCATGTTCCAGACGGCAGCGGACGAACTCCCTAGATGGAGTCAACGGTGGCGTCTACAATTCCAGTTAGGCCGAATTACTTAGTGATATCCCTATAAGAGCTGCTTCGACGTACTCGGACAACAGGTCTATAGGGATCTCCAATAACACGCCAGGTTATTGGAAAAGAGTTGGTGGCGGATGAACCCTTAATGGGTCAACGGCAGCGCTCATATCCCGAAGTGGGTTACTGGCCTCGGAATGTCCGGCCCGCTGTCCTAAGGTGAAAACAAGGACCTGGCCCTCCAGGTTGGGGGTTGTGTCGTCGGGGTAACTTCCCGACCATGGAAAAAAAAAATTTAGTTATGGGAGAGACACGAGGAGCCTCGGATAACGAATTCCCTCAAACGGCAACCACACCCGGAATGTCAACGGACAACGATATGAGAGTATGCACCTGGAACGTGCGGACGCTCTATACTCCAGGTGCTACTCAAAAACTTGAGTCTGTCCTCGCGCGGTACAAGGCAGACATTACCGCGGTCCAGGAGGTACGATGGATAGGATCAGGTATGATGAAAAGAAAAAATTGCGACATTTATTACAGCTGCCATAAAAGATTGCATGTATTAGGCTGCGGATTCGTCGTGGGAAATCGGCTTAGGTCAAAAGTTATTGACTTTAAGCCGATAAGTGATCGCCTGGCTGTGATCCGCATCAAAGCTACTTTCCAAAACATAAGCCTAATATGTGCACACGCCCCTACCGACGAAGCTGAAGACCCTATCAAGGAGGAGTTCTATGACCTCCTGGATGGAGCCTACGGAGCCTGTCCGGAGTATGACGTCAAAGTTGTGCTCGGGGACTTCAATGCCAAAATCGGTCTGGAAAACATCTTTGGCGGGTTAGTTGGTAAGCACAGAATCCAGGAAACGACAACAGACAACGGCTACCGACTAATTGACTTTGCAGCAGCTCGTAATATGGTGATACGTAGCACTAGGTTTCCAAGGCTAAGGATCCACACAGCAACCTGACGGTCGAACCGCCAACCAAATCGACCATGTGCTAATCGATGCTAGGCACGCATCCAACATCCTCAACGTACACACATTCCGAGGGGCAAACGTCGACTCAGACCATTTTCTTGTCGCTGCTAAATTCAGAGCTCGACTGTCCAACGAGAAGAAGCTGCGAACCGCTCAAAACAAGAAATTCGACGTTGGACGCCTAAGCACACCTGGAGTAGCCAGTGCCTACAGAGAGCGCCTGAGTGAGAAACTCCCCACTGTGCATTCACCTACCACAGACGCCAACAACCAGTGGTCCCAGTATCGCGACATTATCAAGGAGGTAGCCGAAACTACTATAGGATACCAGCCACCCCAGAGAAAAAGCCCGTGGTATGATGATGAATGCGTACGTCGGAAAAAGGTGACAGAAGATGCACATATGAAGATGCTGTAACGCAAAACAAGGGCAGCGAGGGGGGAAGTATCGAGCCAGGAGGAGGGAGGAGAAGAAGATACTGCGTCGAAAGAAGAGGGCCTACGCAGTCTCCCAGCTCAAGGAGATCGAAGAGTCTCGCGATCGAAACAACATCCGGAGATTTTACAAGAAAGCCAAGCAACTGGCTGCTGGCTTCGGAACGCAGGCTCTTCGAAACAGCGAAGGAAATCTAGTCACCGAAGCGCAGGGAATAGTAGATGTGTTTAAGCAGCACTTCCATCAGCTGCTAAATGGGCATCATGTAGAGAGAGTGATAGGGCAAGAAGAGAACCCACGTCCAGTCAATGAAGAACCAGTTCCACCAGTATAGAAGAAGTTGGCTTAGCTATAAGAAAGCTTAAGAACAACAAGGCCGCAGGCTCTGATGGCCTACCAGCGGAGCTCTTCAAATACGGTGGTGATGTTTTGGTAGGGCGCATGCACCAAATCATCAACCAGGTATGGTTAGAAGAAAGCATGCCCGATGACTGGGCTATCAGCTTCATATGTCCCATCTACAAAAAAGGCGATCCTATGTCTTGCAAGAATTACCGAGGCATATCCCTGCTTAATGTCGCATACAAGATCCTATCCAACGTACTGTGTGAACGTCTTAAACCGTTCTGCAACACACTAATCGGCACATACCAGTGTGGCTTCCGGCCCGGCAAATCGACCATAGACCAAATTTTCACACTGAGGCAAATCCTGGAAAAGACCAATGAATTTCAAGTCGAGACTCACCACCTATTTATCGACTTCAAAGCCGCATATGATAGCATTCATTGTCAGGAGCTCTATATGGCGATGGCTCGGGATCCCGGCAAAACTGATCCAGCTGTGTCGCGAGACGCTGGAGAGCACGCGCTGCTACGTGCAATTTGGAAGTAGCTCCTCTGAACTATTCCAAACATGTACTGGATTTCGGCAAGGAGATGCGCTATCATGTGACTTCTTCAATCTCGTGCTGGAGCAGATAGTGCGCAGGGCAGGTATCAACACGGAAGGCACTATCTTCAACAGATCCGTTCAGCTACTGGGGTATGCGGACGATATCGACATCATCGGTCGCTCCCAGCGTGCCGTGATTGAGGCTTTTACGGCGATTGGGGAGCGACGAAATTTGTTGGCCTTGAAGTAAACGAGGACAAGACCAAGTATATGCTATCAACAAACAAAAACGCATCTATCCACCGCCTAGGACAGAACGTCACTATTGATAGCAACAATTTCGAGGTAGTTAAGGAGTTCATCTACCTCGGAGTGAATATGAACTCCACGAATGACACCCTAGTGGAGATCAGGCGAAGAATTACCCTAGGAAACCGCTGCTACTTCGGTTTGGCAAAACAATTGGGTTCAAAACTCCTAACCCGAAGGACGAAATGTAAACACTCATCCTGCCAGTTCTGCTTTACGGCGCCGAGTGCTGGACGATAAGCAGGAAGGGAGAGCTGTTATTGGGCTCCTTTGAAAGAAAAATTCTTCGTCGGATTTTTGGTCCTGTGTGCGAGAAGGGCGAATGGAGGAGAAGATACAACCGCGAACTCTATGAGCTGTACCAAGATGTGGATGTAGTCCAAAAAGCCAAAATACGTCGATTACATTGGCTCGGCCACATCGAGCGAATGGAAAACAATGCTCCAGCTAAGAGGATCTTTGAATCCCAGCCCCCAGGTTCGAGGCGACAAGGAAGACCGAACCTCCGTTTCAAAGACCAAGCCATCGCGGATGCCAGAGCGCTTGGTCTGGCAAACTGGAAGCAGCGTGCCCGGGATCGCAGAGGATGGAAGGCTGCAGTGTCTCAGGCAGAGACTCTTCACGGGTCGGGAGCCCGTTAAGTAAGTAAGTAAGTAAAACCGTTTGCCCCCAACAAACCGAACAAATTGGAGGATGATGAACGCATCGCTAATTATAGAATTCGCATAGCCAGACGTTGTGTGGAAAACGCCTTCGGATCTTGTGTTCCAAATGGATCTCCACAATTTTTTGCTACGAACTACGAATAAAAAAAATCCGCCACATTATGTGGATTATTAGGACAGATCTGGATGCTTGGTAAGAGGTGAATGAAAGAAAAAAGTTGCGGAAACTGCTTTATGTAACTAAGTACTTCCATCAAATGCAGGAAGTCAGTGTAATGACGCAAACATATTCGCAATCAAATAAAAGACTTTGTAAATTCGCCTCTTGGGTCTATTCCATGGCAGCAAAAGGCTGCATTTGTTGAATAAAAACAATGTGTTCAATTTTGGGTTTTTTTTATTTTATTATTTTCTAAGATTTCGCAGCTCTTGCAATGCCAGCTGGTGGAACGAAAGACCTAATTCATCAACAACGTCGCCCGGAAGCTGCACTAAAATTGTATCCAGGTTGGCAAAAGAAAGGTCCTCCTCCTTTCTCAGTTGCACCAACTCTGAAACACTTTGAGTTAGTAAAGCCACATTTTCAAGCATAAGATCCTTACGCTGCTTCCCTTTGTCCTAAAATCAAGTACGCATTAGACTAAGGTAAACATGATATATTACAGTAACATTCACATAAGTATAGCTGGAGGAAGGAGTATCTTCTGTTAATGCAGGCGATATATCCTGAATATTTCTTGAAAATGTCCTATTAGTTCATAGTTTAGTAGTATAAACAGTGCTCATGACTATCTAATTACCTTCGATTTGAAGATGTTGGTGTCAGAAATGCTAAGCACTCGCAGAGCTCCCAGCTTACACTACTTTCACCTTCGTCGTCGAAGACATCGTCATCGCTATGTGTATCATCCGCAGCACTCCCTGACTAAGCCCTTTTTCCTGATGGTAGTGTGATACCTGCAGCTGTCCTTTAGGGATTTCCACGTTGATCATTATCAACTGGAAGGAAAGACTAAAAAGATTATTGATATGTATATAATGAAAAATACAACAAAATTGCAAACAAAATTATACTCCCCCAAACACTGCAGAGGATCCAGATGTGTTGGTGATAGGGAAATATGATATTCTACAATTCTATTGTTTTGAATACCAAAAACTCTGGATGCATATGGTAGGTATTTACAGGTACTAAAAAAAAAAAGAGATACTATTCAGTTGTAGCTTATCGGGTTTTGCAGAAGCAGATCAATTTGTTTATGAACACTTCATAAAAGCGGTAAAATCACGAAAACGAATCCGTGTCTGCTCCTTTGAATCCAGATGAGCTACCAGTACTATTTGGTATCTCTGAGTTTGTCTTAAATCGCTCTATCAGATGGCATACGTTTACTGCAATCTTTATACATATTTTTAACTCAAAACAATAGAAAGTGACTTGCAAATTTATAAACTTCTACTCATAAACTAACCTGTTTTCTCCATTTCTCTTGCAACTTTTTGCCAGTCGGAGTTGACTGCCACAATATTGCAGTGAGATTTGTCCTGCAAGTTCCATATTGTTGGTCGTTCCTCCTCCTTTTCTTACGATGAACAAGTTTTTTTGTTCATCGTAAGAAAAGGGTTTCTTAATTTTGCGTTTTCTTTTATTTATCACACTAATGTTCTCGGCCGTTTCCTCCGACAAATCCATAATAAACACAACACAATTTTTTTCATACTTCTTCTGTCAAAATTTATCTCCGATTTAATGTACCAGACATTTTTTATCTCGCGAGCTAAATGAGTGGAGACTTTTCATTGGCCCATCTATATGAAGTTAAGAATTTAGCGTTCGCACGCTTTATAAAACTGCCTCGCTAAATTTTATCTTTGTAGAGATTTTCGCATGGGAGATAAAATTCAGCGCGAGCAGGATACTTAGCTTTAGAGTAAATCTGATGTTTTCAGAACTATGCGTCCTTAATTTTCAATTCGAATCTTCCAAAACGCTAATTTTAAGAATTGCTCATATCTCGAAAACCCCATTTTCGATTTAGAAACCAAGTACCTAGTGCTTACATTTCAAACAGTACCTATCTAATACTCAGCATTCAGATAAAAAGTAAATCAATAGTATTTTTTTAACTAAATATTGCAAATTTGTTTACTGTTTTGTCTGCCAAATTTAACAAAAACCGCTTTTTTCAAAACACATATTAAAGATTAAACGAGTATTCTGAATTCCAGATTCCATACTAAGTTTTTCTTAAATCGAATAAATCCGTTTTGTATTTTTTTCTCAAAATGATTATACAACTTTTTTTAAACAAATATCTTTAATTTGTAAAAATTAACATTGTAATTTGATATATAGCTACTGACGTATCTGATGAATAACCCAATAGTGGATTTTATTTAACACTAGGTAATGGTATATTTCATGAAATATTTCTTTTATCTAGCGTTGTTTCTCAGATTTTTACCTATACCTACGTAATAAAATAATAAGAAAACCAACCAAATTTAAGATAAGCAAGAAAGTTTTGTTCGACCAAGTCTTGCATTTTCTTGTTTAAAAAAAATGTATGTGTTGATAAATATTAAATACTTTTATCCACATATAACGCTATACGTCCATCTTAAATTAAATTTTGATGATTGAGAACATGGACGCGACCGGTTTTATATCTTGGCGCGTTGGCGTCCTACCAACCTGACACAATACTGAGATGAGACCCCCAAATCGCAATACCCTTGCCGCTGGCCCCTAAACTTTTTTTCAAGTTCGCCATTTTTTTCGGTGTCATGGCAATAATTTAGAATCCGTGTGATATGCAAAAACATATAAAAAATATAAAATCAATGGTGCCAACAGATGCCAACCGTGGGGGAATGTGATAGAGTCCGGGAATACCACAGTTTAGCATAAGTGAATGATATTGGTTAGTTATAATATATTTTTAAAAGGCGAATAATATAATCTATTTGGTTAGTAAAACTGTCTAAATGAGATGTTTTATATTAATACTAGAAACATATATATATAGGTTGGCGCAACAGGTCTGTAGAGACCCAAGGCCTAGCTTCTCACAACCATTCGTTTTGTGTGAGTTTAATTTTTTTTGGAACGAATGGAAGGGATCTACAATTTTATGCCGATTCCAAACGGCTAATTGAGAAGCTCTTAAGACAGTTATACTCTCGGATGTTTGTCAGACGTTCGCGAGAGGCGGCGCAGTGGAAAAAACCCTAAGTTGGAATTTGGGTTTTTGCGGGATTCGAACCTGAGCCCCTCGCTTAGTAGTCCAACACACTAACCACTAAGCCACTGCGCACACATACTAGAAACATGGTTGTGTATTTTCCGCTTTTGAATAAGCATCATCGTAAATTTTTCTTAAATAACTGAAGAAATATTTCTCAAAATGATTTTATTTTCCTTCCACCAATCTACATTGCTGATTGTTCCTAAATATTTTAAGCAGAAGACATGTAACGAATAATTTCATATTTAACGTATAAAATTCTATAAACACTGCCAGCAACTTTGCCCACAGCGGAAGTGGTTGATATTTTTTGAGAGTATGTTGGTAAGCCGGAGTCAATACATAACGTGAAATCGACCGAAGTTGGTGGTCTCAGTATTGTCTCTGCTACCAACAACCAGGAACAGACTAGTTAGCCCACCTGAATGTTAAAATTTTAACATTTTATGACTAAATTTTTTTTTTTTTTTTCAGACTATTTATAATCGGCCTTAAGTCGGGCAGTTTACGCGGATTTGATTTTATTTAACGAAAAATGTGCCGCGTATTGCGGCTGGTATGGTCGTGGGAAAAATAAATAAAGAGGCCCAGAACAATGGCGCCGTTGGTCTCATACCAAGAGAAAAATCACGAGAAAATAATACCCAACTTCGCCTGGTGAGATCGCCCTCTAGTTTCAATAGAAGATAAGGTGGGATCGCCCCAAACTAGTTGACAGTATGGTTAAAGGTTAATGTTGAGAAAGTCATGTTTATCCCGGGCATAAGCTAAATAAATCCTCCCGTAATGACATTTTGAAGACAAGTGTTGCCCAAACGTCCAAAATCACGGTATTAAATTTCGTAATAGGAGCGAACTTATAAACTATTTTTAGTTAAATGTAAATATTTTATTCGTTGCAATACAACAATACAAATGGTTTTTAAGTCTTACAAACACAAATTTGTACAAATGTATTGAAAAAATCGAAGCATATCTTTCTGTGTTTTTTTTTTCGTTCTATCTTGTTTAACCGCTAGTTCTTGCTCTTAATAGAATAGTTTGCAAGCAACGAATATTCCCAAGCCTTTCTTGACAGTCGTCGCAAACAGAATAAAATAAATTTTTTTCAACAATTCTCAGTACCTTTGCGACTCAGGTCGATACTCTTTGCAAAAGGGGTTTGTTCACTGAAAAGGTTCACTTCGCGGAAAATATGGTTATCAGAATATAATATTATCAGCACTAAGTAAAATACACGCGAAAAAACAAATTTATTAACTTCTTAAGGAATAACGTAGTACGAGAATGTGTGTGAATTCATAGAAGAGGATACATGACAATAAAATAAAATAAAAATGTGCGCTTTATATTTTTCAGCGAGAATTTAAACTTTTGTCGTTTTCTAAGCTTTTCGAAGTAAGTAATACAATTCTTAATAGAGCAAATTGTATTTACTTTCAAAGCCGGAAGCAATAGGTTCTTAACACGCTTCCTAGCTTCCCACGTGAGATTTTAATTTATTCTGAAATAAACGAACCGGCTATTATATCTATTTTCAAAAATATTCACTTTCTAACGATGCAAATCAAAACTTATTGGTGGTCTAAGCATAACAATTACATCGTTAGCAAGTGAATATTTTTTAAAATAGAAATAATAGCCGGTTCATTCATTTCAGAATAAATTAAATCATTCAATTAAACTTTGTTCCGCTTATTGAATAATTTGTTTTGCACTCATAAAACAATCACGAAGTAGAACTAGAAAACAATTTAAAATCTTTGCTGATGCTTATCAAAAAGCCTTTGAAAGATATCTGTTGGGAAAATTTATTTGCAATTTATGTATTCCTTTTTTTATAATAAAATCCTCATTATGAAAGAAGCCATTGACCGCAAGTTTTGAAATTTGAATCCTGCAATGACAAAAAATGTAATAGATTCGAAGATTTCAACACCCGTCCGTGAGTACATGTGACCGTGAGCTAAAAGATAGCTGATAAATTCAAACAACGCAAAGAAAAACTGTTCAATTCAAGGTTTATTAGGAGAAAGAAAAAAGAGTACACTACAATACAATACAGAGAAAAAGGAATAAGAATAAAAAAAAATGAGAAATTGTTTAATTGTTTTGTGTTTCATATTAAATTGTTTTGGTTTTTGTGGAAGCTATGATTAAATTTAAAAAAAATAGTGCAATACACATTAGAGAATACCGAATTCTTTCATTAAATTCCAATTCACGAACTCACATATATTAGAAAAGAGACGAGCAAGTATGCGTGACTTCATGAATTTTTCTGGAAAACAGCTTGTAGGCACCCGCCTTTCCACTCGAAAGTTATTAGGTTTGTTTGACGCCTAGCACTAGTGCCCACTAGTGCACACCAAAGAGGATCTAAACTAGAGGGCCAACTCCCGTGCACCTACCCGATTTTCCCCGCAAATTTTGAATGACAGCCCTCTCTCGCGAGAAAACTATTTTGTTGAGAGTTTTAATAAAAAAATATATTTCTTTATTAATATCTTCAGGGACTGAAGATGGAAAGAGAATGTGATAAGTTCGCGGATTGAGATACAACTGATTGAGTCTAAGCTCATCATACAACATGTTACCTCGGTATGTGGCGGAATCGTCGGTCCGAACATTGTGTTTGTTTACACAAGTGTTCGACAGAACGACATTAAAGAATCTTTGTCATCGGTGGCAAAGTATATTTGATTGCAGAAGGCAATTAGGATACTAGATCGATAAGTATGTCAACCCAAAGATATTGTGACATGTTTATACAAGCAACCGACAGATCGGCGCCGAATAGTTATTACAAGAACACAAAGTATTCTATTACTTTGTGTTTTAAATGAAAAAAAGGTAATTATAATTTAATGGGTATGGAGTGGATTAGCCCAAGTGGCCTATCATTCAATGATATATCTCCCCCCTCCTTAGGTTTCAACTTCTCCGGAGTTGAAATATTAATTTTAAATTCTCTGTCCATCCTCTCTTTATGTTTTACACGAAGTATTATAATTATACATATTACACTTATTACTATTATTCCTACTGATACAAAGCCGAAAGAGTGTATTTTTCTGTGGTATTCCAATATTCTTATTTGATTATTATTTGCATATTGTTTCATTTGTAGTTCTTCAAATGAGAGTGTTAATTTAACATTAGTTATATTACTATAATTAGGGATTGCTATTATTTGTTTAAATATTTCAATTTTGTTTTCGATTTCCATTTCATTCAAATTTATTGTACAATTTTCAAATTCGATTAAATAATTTCCATTTAGAAAGTATGTTTGATTATTACATGTATTTTTTAGGATTACATCTTTACTGTTTTTTATTAGATATACACCAACGTCTAATTCAATAATTTTATTCTTATTATTACTTATTTTGGTACAAGATATTTTTTCGTCAAATAAGCTTTGTATACACTTGTTGGCCAATTTTAAATTTTTTATGTAAACATCATTTTTCATTTCATAATATTCATTCTTATATTCTATAACAGTTTGTGTTTTAATTTCCAATTCTTCAAACATTTTGTTCGTTAAAGGTGTTATTATGTATTTATGTACCTTTACAATGTTTCTAGGTATCTTTAATATGAATGCCAAAGTGCTCTTATATTTTCCTACTGCTAGTTTAATATTTTTCAATTTTAATATATCAATATCAAAATTTTCAATTTCCTCATTAGTTAGAATGCTTCTTATCATTTGACCTGTTTTTATATTGAGGATGTTGTCTTGAATTTTACTTATTTCGTCTTTCAAAATTCCTATTCTAATTAATTGTTGATTCATATAGATGTCTTTTAAGTACTTTTGATCATTGTTTTGTATATGATTTATTATTTCCAATATTTTATTCCTGTCACTAATAATCGTATTTTTCAGGCTTTCAATGTTCTGGTTTGTAATATTGTTTATGTATATTTGTTTATTGATGTTTTCTATGGTATGATATGTATTGTTTTCTAGTGCGTTCAAATGTTCCTGAATGTCTTTCCTGTCATCACTGTCCATTGTTCCAAATAATAATTTCATTACTGTTCCTCCTATGTTAATTAAACCTCGTCTATGTCTATGTGGTATTATCGTGAAATAAATATGTTTTATCTTATTAATCTCTTTTGTTAATAAATATGATCTTTCATCATTCCTAAACATTGTCGCTATGTCGACTTCAATCTCATATATTAATTTCTTTATTTCGTCTAAGTCAACTGTATGTAATAGTATGTTAAAGTCTTCTATTATGTCAGCGTCGTCAAGTCGTAAAGTCAAATGTCCACTTTCTGTTTCTAGTCTTTCTATATTAATACGAGTATCAGCTTTAATCGGTATTATCATTATCATCATCACTATCATTATTACTAGGATCTGAAATATATTTATATTTTCGCTTAATGTTTATCGGGTGTACGTTATTTTTTTGTTTATATTTATATTTAGGTTCATGTTTATGTCGTAATGCTTTATAATTTTTTATAAGTACTTTGTCTTCATTTCTTTCTGGTTCCTCTTGCCTATTTTTATTCATTTTCTTTATTCTTACTTCTTTTTCAGCGATTAATCTTTCTTTGATTTTCTCTTTGTTTGATGAAATTTGTCCATTTACAAAGTCAATAGGTTTTTCTTTTGTTACAGAATGTATTGAATTATTATAAAATTCTACTGCTTTAAAACACTTACTTTGCATATTCATGTCTTTAAACGCTGCATCAACTTCCATAATTCTAATCTGTTCATTTAAAGTATTATGTAACCTCTCGACGTCAGCACTTCCTGTATGACTGTTAGGTTTAGTTAAGTGGAACTCTATCTTTTCCTTGTTTAAAAACTCTTTCATTACAAATCCATCGAATTCATTATCAGCAATGTATTTTTTCGGTTTTCCTAATATAGCGTGTCTATTTTTCAAAGATTCTACAATTGTAACAAGATTCCTATCATTTAAATGAAATATCATAGCATGTTTAGAAAATCTATCTATACTAGTTAAGAATCGTTGTCCTTTCATAGTCCAAGTATCTATGTTAACGATTTCATTTTGAGCTGAAGGTGTTTCTGTTATCTTGTATTTAACCTTAATCGGATTCCTATCATATTTAGCTTGTTGACAAGTCTCACAGTTATTAATATATCTATTTATTATTTCTTTTAATTTGGGATAGTATATTTTATGTTTTAAGTATTCATAGTTTTCATCTATTCCTCTATGATTGGATTCTTGTTCATGAACGTTTTTAATATATCTGACTGCTTCCTCTTCGCTTCGTAGTTCCTCTGTGAGAATAGTGCATCTTCTAAACTTTATAGTTTTATCGTTACTAAATAATTCTATTAATTTTTGTTGAACTATGTTATACATGTGATCATCCAATTCTGTATATATTCCTGTTCTTCCCTTTTTTATAAATCTTCTAAAAATATCGTTTAGTCTGTTATTTTCAATGTCTTCTCTGGAAATGTATATTTTCCTATTTTTATTTATTACTTCAATCTCAATGGTTTTTGTTTCCGTTAATATTACCTGTGTTCTGTATTTGTTAACTATATTTTCGACAATAGGTATATGATCATCTAAATTCTCTTCCTGGCTATGAACGGTTGCCATATCAGTATCATCTATAGCATTAATTTCATGGTTATATCCTTTGAATTTTATTGTTTCGTTATTGATTTCTAACTTTTGCTGATCAAACTCTATCTTAGCTCTCATTGGTATTAATAAATTTGTTCCGATTATTGCGTCAAACTTTTTTCTGTCTAAATTCATCAATTTCCAAGACATCGTCGCATTTATTTTGAATTCTCTTGGTACTTCCGTTATTTTTTCAAAATTTATTCTTGATGGTCCATTAACTGTGTTAATATCTAATGGGTAAATGCTTTTATTAATTATCTGTGGTAACAGGCTCTGATCCAGAATTGATATGGACGATCCTGTATCAATTAGGCAATCTATCTTATTATCATTTATTGTTAGTTCTACTATGGGTAATGAATTATACTGGAGGCTGTTGCACGAAAATTTCCAGTTTCTCCTGATTGTAGTCTATTAATGTTATCAACATCCATGGGTTCTACATGTCTGTGCTGTCGAAATTGTTGAGAATTTTGTCGGTAATTATTGTTTCTAAAATTTCCTGAATTATTCCCTGGTCTTTGCTGTCTAAAATTATTATAGTTTCTTTGTTGTGTAAAATTATTATAGTTATTACGGAAATTATTATTAGGGTTGTATTGGAACTGTGGTTGCATTCGTACTGGTTGTTGTGGTCTAATGTTTGGTCTTTGAAATGCATTATTGCTTCTGTTAGTATTTTGTGTTCTACTTTCTACTTTTTCTTTCAATCCTGTTGCTAATAGGTTTTGGTATGCCTCTTCTAAATTATTAATACCCCTCGCTCTTAAATACATTTCCTCTTCTCTAGGAATTTTAAATAAAAATTTATTATATATACTTTGCTCATTATATTCAGGTTTAAAATCCATAGGTGGATTTCCATCTAATCGATATTTTAAATTCATCTTCTCTAATATCTCTTTCAGTTCATGATAAAATTGGCTTACATTACTAAATTTTATCCCGTCTGCTTTTTCCTTCAGAGCTGCATACTCCTCGTGAACGCCATACGTCCTTTGAAGTTGATTTTTCACCTGGCTCCAACTGCTGTCCGGATGTAGTCTCAGTACAGTATTTAACGCTTCTCCCTGGATTTTTGATGTTATGATGCGTTGCAAGTATGCCAACTGTCCGGCATCTTGTAACATCGATATCATGTAATCAGCTTCGTTTAAGAACGATGAGAGGGCAAACGAGTCATCTCCCCTGAATACTGGGATAGACCGTGCCTCTTTAATCAAATCACTGAATGTGAAATTCATTATATTTTTACTGTTTGTTTCACTGTTTTCACTATCACCTTCTTCTATGGTTTGTCCCCGAGTACCTCTCACTTGTCTATCTTTTTCAACTTGTCTATTAAGTTGATCGATTGACATTTAATATTCACCGTGGTATATGTTTAATATTTTTTTCATCGAGTTGTAACTCGTTGTTTCTTTATTTTAAACTTTACTCACGCTTAAATATATTAAATCGCGATGATTGTTGCTTTGCAACATTAGCACTATGAGTTCGAAATGTTTTCTTATGATACTACCGATTTTCGCTCGGTGTGCATATGCACTGTTTATCACAAAAATTATTTTCTAATCACTTTCCGATTTTAGTTCGGTGTACTAACTCGCGATCCTACCGACTGCGCCAGAAAACTATTTTGTTGAGAGTTTTAATAAAAAAATATATTTCTTTATTAATATCTTCAGGGACTGAAGATGGAAAGAGAATGTGATAAGTTCGCGGATTGAGATACAACTGATTGAGTCTAAGCTCATCATACAACATGTTACCTCGGTATGTGGCGGAATCGTCGGTCCGAACATTGTGTTTGTTTACACAAGTGTTCGACAGAACGACATTAAAGAATCTTTGTCATCGGTGGCAAAGTATATTTGATTGCAGAAGGCAATTAGGATACTAGATCGATAAGTATGTCAACCCAAAGATATTGTGACATGTTTATACAAGCAACCGACAGATCGGCGCCGAATAGTTATTACAAGAACACAAAGTATTCTATTACTTTGTGTTTTAAATGAAAAAAAGGTAATTATAATTTAATGGGTATGGAGTGGATTAGCCCAAGTGGCCTATCATTCAATGATATATCTCGCGCGCTCATTTTTCTCCTGTCTGTGAATACATGTTATTTATGGCCGCCGAGTGGAACTTTTCCAATAACAAACAATTTGTAAATGAATTTATAACAATAAATGTAAAAGGAATAAATGTTGAGTGTGGTTTTTTATATAGGTTTAATTGTTCTCTATCCATCTTATGCGCCAAAAAATGTTCATCCACTCACATTTCAGGTTTTTTTTTATTTTTTTTTACACGAAAAACATTTTTGACAGCAAAATTCATGAACCTACCTTGGGGAGTTGTTCCAAAAATAGGTTAATTCCATGTAAATTAAACCCAAGTTTTCACTAGGGCAAAAGTGAATTCCTTAAAATATTCGCAAACATTGCATAAATTTCTATTACGCTTGGTAGGTGTTTTCAACTTGGTTTTTTTAGCACCGTATTTGTACAAAATCAAAATATGATTAGGAATTCTGTGGTTTAATAAGACTGAACAGTGTTGATGTTACTAAGGAACAGAAAAAATGGAAATTTTATTCAAATTAAAAAAAAAAAAAAATATTTTTCTCGGAATGGAAATTCGTAAAAACGAGTACATATGATTGAACTCCTAACAAAAAGATAATATAATGTGGTGTTCAATTTGATCCGATTTCAGATTTTGCGTATTCAGTCGAACGTAAGAATCTAAATTTTTGTGTTAATTTTCAGCTCCCGTATTTCTATAGGTAATGTGCTTTTGCATTTTCAAATGTTCGCTGATAATTTTATAAGCCTCTCTAAATTATTAATTAACAAAACAAAGTGCAAGAAGTGATAATTCAGAGCACTTTTTTTTGCCCTCAGAGCAATTTTTATGTCGTTTGGTAAAAAAAAGCAATCTTTTTCAGATTTCAGAGCACTTTTGCGAATCTATATATTTTCTTATGTGGTATTCGTTTGGGCTTCTTCAGATTTGCCCTCAGATTTCAGATTTCGTGTGCCTAATCGAACATAAAAACGCTCTTGCTCTTTTTTTGTGTTGATATTCGTGCGACTTTAATATGTGTAGTCTTCGACACTTTTCTATGCGCTTTCGATTCACTGGTTAAATTTTGTATTAAAACATTCGTCCCGATTGATTTCTAAATGTTTGCACACAAATAATTTACGAAAATAGATTCACCCGATGCAATGCCTTTCTTTGCTGTAGAAAAAAATTCACGCAAATGTAAACAAACTCCACCAAATGTCAAACTCAAATGCACTTGTATTGGTAAATCTGAAGCAAATCTGAGAAAATATCTAGATTCGCAAAAGTGCTCTGAAATCTTTAAAAGATGGCTTTTTTTTGTAATAGACGAACATAAAAATTGCTCTGAGAGCGCCCAAACGAATACCACATTAGAATTGCTTCAGATCTACCAATACAAGTGCATTTGAGTTTAACAATTGGTGGAGTTTTTTTTACATTTGCGTGAATTTTTTTCTACAGCAAAGAAAGGCATTGTATCGGGTGGATCTATTTTCGTAAATTATATTATGTGTGCAAATATTTAGAAATCAATCGGGACGGAAATTTCGAATGCTTTAATATAAAATTTAAGCAGTAATGGAAAGCGCATAGAAAAGTGTCGAAGACTCCACATATTCAAGTCGCACGAATATCAACACAAAAACGAGCAAGAGCGTTTTTATGTTCGATTAGGCACACGAAATCTGAAATCTGAGGGCAAATCTGAAGAAGCCCAAACGAATACCACATAAGAAAGTCCTTAAGGAATTGAATTGAAGTGTGTGTTGTATTATCAATACTTTCTAAAAATCTATACAGAATTTTTTTATCATGGGATTTACCAGAAAACGGAAAAAAATATCGAATTTAACAAATATACTTGAATACGTTATTGTGCAAGTATGCATTTTACGTACCATTTACAGATTAAAAATTATGCTAAAACTAAAATATCTTTTTTCCCACAATAAAAAAAAACGCTTTCCCCAAACTCTGATAAAATATCTATTGTTTCAATATGACTTCGAAATGAAAAGCATTAAAATCGACGAACAACAATTTTTTTCTCTTTAAAGTATACCTGCAATAAAAGCTTGAAGTTATAAAATCTCTTTTAAGAAAAGTGGAAGAACCGTTTAAGTTGATTTTTCTCTGATTAATATCATGAGATAGATTTCTGCTAGATACTGAAAAAAAAACTATGATTATATTAAGCTATTTGGCATTGTGAACAAATTATATCAGGAATTCCTTTTTCCAACAATTTCATAAACTATAAGAACTTTTAAACTGAGCTGCGATGTGAACACCGTGTAACTAAAGGCTACCAAAAATGTTGAACACAGTCACAACACAGCTGATTTCCACATCTATTAAAAATCCTGCACAACCCTGAAAACTCGGCTACTATATCGAACGCAAAATATGTTGCCCTGAAGTCTGCCAGTTTTTGAAATTGAAAAATATTTATCTTTTGGTGAACGAAGTGTTATCTTCACTTTATTTTTTGTTTATTGTTAAAAATGAATGAACTCAACTCGTTTGAATACCAAATTTATTTGTATTTACCTTTATCACGATAAACAAGGGAATGACAGCAAGCGAAATGACAGCGCAACTCAGCACTGAATTCTTGCCCCGACAAATTAACTGGGGTTAGTTCAGGGCACAGCTAGGGCGCCCTAGAAGTCATGTCAAACAGAGGTTTTCAGTGCCAGGGCGAGTTCAGTGCTATATCGAACACGTTAGGCTCAAACCAGTGCGCACTAGTGCGCACTAGGGGCCACGTCCAACAAACCTATTATATCTCTGTAATTCCATTATTTTTGTGACTGTCTTAATCTTAAGGTAAGATTAGACTGTATGCCAAGTGGTCATAAAATGCCAATTTCTGACAGTTCTCCTGTCAAAATATGGTCATACAATGTAATGGGCATATTTTATATGCTCAAATGATCTGAATGCCACATATGAGCAGGCTGATTTTGACAGTTAAAAATGCCCAGATAGCATTTAGTGTAATCGGACAATAAGCACGAATGCCGGCATATGGCCTTATATGCCCATATGAACTTTATTGAAATTTCGTTATGGCATTGATGCCATTTTTGATGGAACAGGAATAATTTTGTTGCTATCGGTGTTTAAGTTCGTGGAATTGTGATTTATTTTCATATTATATTTTCGTTCTCATTTTGGTAATAAATAACAAATATATTTGTAATTTTGGTCATACAGTCGAATATACAGTTTTGATAATCCTGACATTTTGTTCATTTGACAGCTAATCTGGTGATTTGCCTTTTGGCTTATGGGTTTGGTTAACTAGATGAATCATTAAAAGATATGGATAGCTCTCGCACGTATACCCCCCCAAAACACATTTGTTTACATTGTTGTTTTTGTAATTTCAACCCCGTCTGTCAATACGTGTGAAGAACAAAAAGACATGTTGCTAATTAATTACAGCTTTCATATTGCTTTTATAGGCATAGCAGTGTTTAATTGTTTTGTGTTTCGTATTGAATTTGTTTGGTTTTTGTGGATGTTTTTATTAAATTGAAACAAAAAATAGTGAGATGCACATTAGAGAACACCGAATTCTTGGATTAAAGTTCAATTCATGAACTCACATACACTGTTCACTAGTGTTTGAAAATCGTTATTATATGAAACTTGTAACTATGAAAGAAAGCGTTTCACAGCTAATAATTGATTATTCATATTTGCTGTTCCCACATAAAAACGCAAACTATCGGCCGTATTATCAAAAACTAGCATTTGCTTCGAAAATAGAAAATCTAAACTTTTGCAACATTTCGTATGAATAAAAAGTGATTTGAGTTAACTCAACCTTTTGTCATGTTCGAACGGCGGTGCCACTGACCTTTTACTCAGATCGATATAAATAGTTATGTTAAACCAAGAAAAAATGGATGCGATAAGTTGGCAGATCATACATAACATTTGTGAAAAAAAAACAGTTATTGTTTCGTTTCTCATGTCGGAATCTCTGCATCTATATTTAAGATGCAAATTTTGAGAAACAATCATCCCGATGGTATGCAATATAAAAGATATCCGAGCTTTGAGGCTTACTTTAAAAAAAACTCTCAGTAATTAACAGAACTTCCTTAATTAATTGGCATGAGTGTCAAAAAAATAGTTCAACAAGAAAAGTATACCTACAAATTCCGACACCCAAAAAAGAAAAGAAAAATCAATAAAACCAAGCTATTTGGCAAACGAAATGCATGTTTTCAGATGCAATTGGAGCTATAGATTGCATCTTATTGCGTTATATAATTTGTTTACCTTAGTTCACCTCCGTTCAGTTTTGTCCAATTTGCCATAAAATCTGCTAAGGCAAATTAAAAATTTGAATTTACTGGTCAGGTCACAAGTAGGTACACGTAAAGCAAAGTAAAGCTATATTTGAATTTTCGAACTTATACGCGATTCACACCTCACCGAAAACCGTGTTATCGTCGAAAACTCGTCCATGCATTCACACCGAACACTAAAGGTAAGATTAGACGGTATGCCAAGTGGTCATAAAATGCCAATTTCTGACAGTTCTCCTGTCAAAATATGGTCATACAATGTAATGGGCATATTTCATATGCTCAAATGATCTGAATGCCACATATGAGCAGGCTGATTTTGACAGTTAAAAAAGCCCAGATAGTGTAATCGGACAATAAGCACGAATGCCGGCATAAGGCCTTATATGCCCATATGCTTTTAAATAAATTTCGTTATGGCATTAATGGCATTTTTGATGGAACAGGAATTATTTTGTAGTCATCGGTGTTTCAGTTCGTAGAATTGTGATTCATTTTCATTTTCGTTCCCTTTTTGGTAATAAATACCAAATGCCTCAAATGACAATCAAGTCAAATATGACCATATTGATAATTTTGGTCACATAGTCTTATATACAGTTTTGATAATCCTGACATTTTGTTCATTTGACGGCTAATCAGGTCATAACTAGTGTTCGTTTGATGTTTCTAACAGCTGTGAGACACTAGTCGTGAAACTTCTGTGTAAACTATTTTGGTTAGAAATTTCGATCGCATTAATTTGCAAATAAAAATCCATACAAATAAGTGTGGAAAATGATTTGATGTTGTGAGTTGTGACATTTGTTCGGTCAGCTGTTCTGCTGAATATTGCAAAAGGTGCGTTTGTTTCAACAACCCAACGATTGGAAGTCGTTTTCGTGATAAACGACTCATTTTGAAAACTGAAACACATTATGTATGGGAAAACTTCTTTTTTTGATTAATTTTTCGAGTGTTTTCGCGAAAACCCGGTTTTCGGATTTTTTCATACCGACATACCACCAATGTTACTACAATGTTTGTATGTGCTATTTGATCTCGAATGTCGGAAAAAAGATCACCGGCGAATGTTGCAGAAGGTTGGTTTCGAATAATTAGTAAAATACCGTTGGTAATAATGTTTGATGTTCCAGAAAATTTGTCCAAATATTCATCTTATTATACTAAGTTCCCGCTAGGGCAAATCTATTTATTTAATTGTTTCCATTGATGAATTAAATGGGTGAAATAATAATTCCTCCAAATCGAAATGGGTTTTATTTAAATTTACAAGTTTGTTTGGGACAACTGGCTGAATTAGCGAACTTTTGTCAACATTTTTTTTTCTATCCGACATATACTTTGTTTTCCTTTGCTAATATTAATTTGTTAGTTCTTCACATATTTTTAAATAAAATAGTTTCTAGAATGTCTATAGTCTTTCCTTAATATCACTTAATCAGGTACAACAGATCTAAGCTGATCGTCTATGGTCAACGTTTGTTACAAAAAGTATAAAAGCACACCTGCAATATTTTAGATGTATAACCTTAATATCTTCTATGTTGTGAATACTTTCATCTGAATAGCCTTTCATCGCTTTTGTAGCTACAGGGCCCATGTAGTTATTGACGACAGCAAACTCCATTAGAGAAAGAAAAACGAATACGGAGCATGATGACATCCAAACATCTATAGCCTTAACATAAGATACGGGTGGTAATGACTGTTGTGATTGTGTATTTTGCGTTGCTAATGTAAGTAGAGATGTAACGCCCAAAGTTACTCGAGCTGGAATCGCTTCCGGCTTTATCCAAAACGAAATCCATGACATCACCACTATCAATGCCGAAGGGATGTACGTGTGAAATAAGTGGTATCCTAGTCTACGGCGCAAATTGAAGACAATGGCTAAACAAGTGAAATTGCCTAAAAATATAAAATTGTGTTATTAAATAAAACTTGATAACTACGTAAATAATAATTGTATTTCAATTAAAAAATAATTTAAGTCTAAAATATAATATGACATTTGTTAAATATGGTTTCGACAAAACTAATTAAAAAGTAACAAACATAATATGCATGGTATTTAAAATTTATATATATTGGTAAAAATAATAATGCGCTTTAGGTACTAATAAGCAAATCATCAAGATATACACACTAGAGTTCGCCCAGTGGTAGAAATTCTACCATTGTATTGACCCGACTTATACACAACAAACTGGAAAACTAATTAAGACAACATTGCATCTCTGCGCTATCTCCCCAACCAAAAAATCAAGCGAATATGTTGTGGCTAAGGCAGTGAAAGTGGTTCTTAACTTTTTCCGTTCGCCTATTTATTATACAGTTAGTTACCAGCTGAAGCCTAGTGCTGCTGCTGTGTTCACAAACTACATTATGTTTAATAAAACACCAGCTGAGAGCAAGAAAAAGAAAGAGGTACTTCTGCCTGCAATCTTAAAAGGTAAGGTGGCAAAGAATCTGTGTCATGTTAAAGTTAGGCCTTCCGCAAAGCGTACTAAAATAAAACTTTGCATCGCTCGCCTTTAGGAAACAAACAAAGATACATATTTAAGGTGTTCATATACAAAGGAATAAGGATCTTATAAGAGGACTATTGTTACTCGTTATTTTTACATTATTTTCTAAAAGAAAACGCAAGAATTAATACAACGTTAAACACATTTATTTGCCTATAATCTACATAGGTGCTAAAGTCGCAAGTGACCGAACCGCACGTCTCACCACTTCACCAGTGATGGAAAAGTGGATACAATTGTATCTTTTTATTTTTTATTTCTTATTTTAAGGTGGGGCCACTTGAGTATCGGTTTTCCTCTACTACGCCGTCCCTCGGGTGTGGATTCGAAGATTTTCCAGGCCGGAGCATTGGAGTACATTTGTTCAACATGACCCAGCTGCCTCAGTCGTTGGACCTATACTCTTTAGGTCGATGTCGCTGTACAGCCCGCACATTCCATCGTTGTATATCCTGCTCCATTCACCGTCTATGCAGACTGTCCGAGAAGTCGGTGTTGGGTGTCTTTTTAAGTTGACGGCATATACTTTGTCTTCCCCTCATTTACCGCCAAACCCATCTTCGCTGCGTACTCACAATTATGTCAATGTCGTCGACTGTTAGGTCTGTAATTGGCGCAGTTGAGAGGGTCTCCTCTCTTGAGGATCGGGAAAACAATTCTGAGGTTCCATTCGTCAGGCATACTTTCCTCCGACCATATTTTGGTTCGGTCTCTGTAGCCTTGGGAGGTTCCTTTTACCCTTTGGTAAAACTTCCAAACCTTATTCCTGCAGTAACATCTCTCTATTTTCTCGATCGTGCGCTTCTCCTTTTCCTCCTCAAAAGCCGGTGCTCGTCTCTTCTCTTCTGCGCGTGTAGCTCTTTTCCTTCCTTGCAGCGTCGCTTTGTATGCCTCTTGCCGGCACCAGGTGTTTCGTTGATGTGGTCGGGCAGCACATCAGAGGCAGCGTCTGTAATGGTTTTTGGATAAAATCAGAAATTAAAGTTACAAAAATCAAAAAAAGCCTCAAAATTGGGGCGTTGTTTCACAATGAAAAATGTTTCATTTGGGCCAAATTTCATGTAACAAAATACAATTCACTCGAAAAAGTTAAAACTTACCAACATTTTTTTTCGTTCAAACGTTACATAGTTACAATGCTTCTTTAAAAGATAAAGGGTCCCCCAAATAACTTTTTTTTTTGAAAATGCTATAAAAAAACTACTGAATATTTTCTCAAATTTTTTTTTTTTTATTTGAAAGTACAATCCTTCCGGTTAATAATGGAAAATAATTTCATTCAAATGGCTGCCTCGGATGGCCATGCAGTAGCCTACACGATCGGTCCAATTTTTAAGCACATTATCGATTGTGTGCAGCTGTGATTCACCAATGGAATACATCAACGTATGACATGCAAAATAAATATTACATGGTGTTTGTGAAAGACCTCCGGGAAGAAAACATTTGGAAGTCAAAGTGTTTATTTCTCTATAATTTTCCGCCGAACTATTTATTTCAGGAGAAGAAATTTCGATTATCTAAATAATAATAATCAGGGCTATCATCAATTCCGAGGGGAAAAAATTCCCCCGAAAAATGTTTGTTCCCTGGAAAATATTCCTCCTATCGCGAATCTCCATCGGAATTTATTTCTCGAAGATATATTAATGCTGTCAATTGTGATTTGCTCAATTGTCAATTACACTGAACCAAAAATTAATTAATTCTCAATAAACTATTTTCTGGCCAGAAAGAATTCAAATACGACAATAATTAGCAAAATACTTACTTACATAGAATTGAAATTAACAACTCACACACGATTTATTGAATTTGAATTGATTCAAATTTATTATTTGTCTTTATTGTTTTATTCTTAACACTTTGTTACACTTTCTTAGAGTTTGTTACACTTTGTTACACTTTATTAAAACTTCATCAATAAACTCGAGGACGTTTACTCACGACAAGAACAAGGAATAGACTGAATAGTCAGCCAATTCTAATTGTGCGTTGGGGTTAACTACGGTAATAAATAGTTGTTTGCTCCAATAAATAATTGTTTGCACCAATAAACAGTTTATTGCAACAATAAATGGTTTATTTAAAGTAAACTGTTTTTTGAAATGGAATTTTGGATTATCAATAAATAGTTTATTGCGACAATGAATAAGTTCATGGCGGCAGTAAATAGTTTATTAATTTTCGGATTTCGAGTTCAATAAACTCAAATTAATTGTCGCAATAAATAGTTTATTGATTACGGAAATCTGAAATCAATAAAAGTTTATTGTGACAATAAAAAGTTTATTGCGACAATGAAAAATAAGTCAATAAACGGTTTTTATAATTTTTATGAACAGTATTATTTTCAGTGTAAGCTCATATTTGAGAATATTTTACAAATATTTGTTTGAAACTAATTAATTGCGATAATTTGAGCAATTGTAAAGACGTGAATTTGATTTATTCGTATTTTAGTAAGGAAAGTGTTCGATTCGGTAAAATAGGAAACATAAAAGACGCTAAACAGCGCAACTTTTAGATTGCTGGCCGAGGAATAAAGTCAACCAAAAAACATTAAGTGAAACTGAACAGAAGAACTTTAAGAGGTAAAACCAATCCTTAGAGTTACCACAAGCGTTGTCAGCAGAAATTAGAAAGCGTTGCGATATAGTTATTACATATACGTTCTTTATAAGATTTCATCAGTACTAGGATCATTAAACCAATGTTTAGGTATCTGCTGGATTTTCTCTCAACAATCAAAAACCCATTCAACCACTCCTGCCATCGTTAAGCTGAGTTCATTGGAGACGCAGCACTGAGTGAGAAACGCTCTACACTACGTTCTGCTAGTCATATACATTGGTTCCTCTTTTGGATAGCATTACCAACTCATTGGTAAATCGTGCTAAATCGTCGATAATCGTACGAGGTTTCGAAAATATATTTACAAGACAAGAAAGATCTACTTACCACCGTGGTGCAGTAATCAACCGCACACCCCCAAACGGTTATCCGGAGAGATTCCCCATTAAAAATGTCCCTCGTACGAAAGCTCATGTGCGCGCCAAGGATAATTCATCCCATTACCGCCCCATAATTGACCACTGGTGAATACTCATAACTAAGTTGATGTTGCCAAATAATTGCATATCTCTCTGTTAATTAGGTACTATCTCTTTTGAATTGCAGGTGACCAAAATATTGTGGCACCGTCTTGTTGTAACCACATATCACAGCTGTCCAATTCATGCAATTGCTGAAAAAAATAACGTTCCGACGTGTCTCTGTGCCGAATATCATTCACCGTTACGTGACGTTTATTTCATCGAAGAGAAAAAACGGCCCATAATAACACCACCGGCATGAAAACCGCACCAAACAGTGACTTTTTGCAAGCGAAGTGCTGTTTAATGAAGCACATGAGGGTTCTTACCTGTCCAGTAGCGCATATTCTGCTTATTGACGAAGCCGTTTAACCAAAAATGCGTTTCATCACAGAAAATTGAAAATTGACGTTAACGCTCTAAAGTTGCGACCACCGACTGGGTATCTTGGTAGTAAATTTTAATTATTTGTTAACGTTGTTCCTTCGTCTACTTCACCATGATGTTGTTAGAAAACCCCATAAAATAAGAAAACATTATTATTATTTTTTTTTGTCTTCTTTATTATTTTTCTACAACGACAAACCGCTTGCACTGAAACACTGGACACGACTGATCGAGTTGTAAGGATTTCATCCCCGACCAAAAGCGCCCTTGAGTCAGTATGCGTCTGATACCTAATCATTGTTATACATGTATTTACCCTGGTTCTTACATTCCTCCATCCTGAATAGAGCTCGTCCCGAGGTCTGCCTTCTTCGAGTTTAAAGACGGATTCATTTCTTCCCCGTCACTACTTGCGCTGATTTCACTACTGGATATTCTTCATGAGGGTACCCAAGGTCTCAAGGACTGACAGTACTCCTTCGTAGTTGTCCTGCGTGTACGTCGAAGTGCTCCTTCCATGTCCTTCACCTTCCTTTTTTTTAATGAACACCAAATCTCCCTCTTTATAAAACTTCGGCCTCTTGCTCTTCTTATCGTACTGTTCTTTTTGCTGAACTTGGGCTTCCTCTATTTTCGAGTAACTTCACAACGGACCACAAGAAGGTTCTTCACCATTCCACTTTCTATTTCATAACCCAAGAAGTTCACTCTGTTCATTAAAAATGTATACATTTCTTCAGATTCAAGGTAAGTCCTCCCTCCTTAAATATGGCCGGTGTTTTTCTCAATGCCTCCAGTACTTCATCTTGATTCTTGGCGTAAAGAAGAATATCTGGCGCTTTGCAAAATGGCATCCGCTGAAACCCGAATTGCCCTTCTGGCGCAACAAAAGAACTCCCCTCCAACGGAATTTAGAAGTTGTTCGTTATATTATTTGTTTTTTGTAAACATAAAGAAAATCAAAATTCTATGATCGAAATGATAATGCTAAAGAGTTCTAACTTGCTCAAAGAGGCAACAGTTCACCTATTACTAAAAAATGTATTCTATTAATTTTTTTTCCGACTGATTTTTATCCTCCGGATCCAAAATCGGTATCGCCCTTGCTTTAAAACTTGGTCCACAATTTTTGCTGCCAGTCTTCTCTATCAATGCTTTTATAGCATCAGTGAATTTCTCTAGATATTGTGATGTTCCCGCAGAATCTGGAATCCTTTCCCTTCTACTACTTTTAATTCTTGATCTACCCCGTTGTTCTCCTTCGCTGTCACTACTGTTATTAGTTGGATGTCTATACTTTTTTTTTTTCTGCTATGCCGACCCCACTCAAAAGTTCTGTTCTGCCTTCGAACATGCATTTGGCGCATTACCTTGAAGAGGATAAGTGATACCTTTGCGAATGCTGGCTGCGACCAGTTCCCACGTGTCATAGAACACTATATGAGAATATTGTGCTCATGGGAAAGATAAAAAGATTGAAAGAAGATATTTAATTTTTTGTGATCGTGGGAAGGAAATGTGCGAGCGCGCGAAAATTGTTTGATTGCAAATTTACGGATGCAACACTTTCAAAACACGACGGATAATGTATGAAAATGACAAACTTCATATTGCCACCAGCCATATTGCAAACATTCTGTGCAACGTGACGTCACAATATGATGTCAATTGACAAGAGATTTCATTTGCTTGTCGGGGGTGTTACCATATGAATCAATTTAATAGTTTTTATTTTTGGATATTGTTTTTAAAAAAAAGTATTTTAAAATTCTATGTTCAAATATGCAACAAATAAACAATATTTAGCTGCTATATTTCGGTATTTCGGTGTATTCATGCGAGCGAATGATTTTTTTAAACATTTATGAAATGTTATCGATTGGCTTCAGAAACATTTCATAAACATTTGTCAAACATTTCTGTTTTTGCCGGTGTATACGCCGATTAAGTATTTATTAAACGTTTATGAAATACTTTTTACTGTCGGAAATTCACGACCAGAGGCTCGAAAACAATAACACGGCTTCCGTAATATGGTGTGTTTTGTTTCTAAAAGGAAATGAGTTTACCTACAATCAGTTCAAAATGTAATGGAAATCTTAATGCAGCTTGCACCTCTGGTCCGCTCAGATTAGAATTCTTAGACAAAGTAAATGACAGCGGTTTAGGCACGAAATTCCAGAAGAACAAAATTAAGTTAGAATTATATTTTTCTGTGATAAAAAAGAAACGTATTTCCCAATAATTAGGTTCGAAAACAATTTAAATTAATACAGGCAGCTAGTTTCGATTTTTCATTATTCCAAGATTTTCTGGACATTTGTATTTTATGTTAAAAGAAGAAAAAAATCGCTCACCTTACCGCAGGGAGACTTGTGAAACAAATTATTAACGAACTGTGAAACACTTCATAAACATTTTTTTGTTGAATAAATGTTTTTTTATATTTTTTTTATTATTTTTCTACAACTACAAACCACTTGTACTGAAACACTGGACACGGATCGAGTTGTAAGTATTCCATCCCCGACCGAAAGCGCCCTTGAGTCAGTATGCGTGTAATACCAAATCATTGTTATACATGTATTTACCCTGGTTCTTACAATGTTAATAATGAAAATGTTAATTTTACTAAATATTTGGACATTGACAGTTCGGTAATCGACTTAAGGGTGCTTTCATACAGAAAGTTTGAACTTGTCAAGTCGCTAATGAAAGACCCTTTAGATTAGCACAGGGCATACTTTTAATACCACATTCTTCGGCTTGAGTGGAAAAATATTTTTCATATACTTACCTACAAATTTAATAAAAAACCAAGTGCAAAAATCGGCTTGAGTTGAAACATGTTCAGATTCAATTGAAACCAAAAATTCATATAGCTACGCATTTCAAAGACAAAGTTACACTTCGGTCGTAAAAGTGACAATTTCAACTTGTGAAAAGTACAGTCTGAAAAGTTCATTTCCCATCACTGATGGATGCCCCACTCCAGCAAAATGTTTTTTTTTTTTGTTGGTAACATTGCAAAATGGAAACTAGAAAAGTCTCTCAATTACGAGTTTGTGTTGTTTTTTTTTAATTTTAGATTGTTGTCTTTAAAAACAATTTGATCAGAATAAGTGTGCCAATGAATTTGTATCGCAAGGACACTAGCAAAAATTGTATACTGTTTGCCCCTATGGCTGGTACAACAGAGTCATACAATTTAAATGTTGCGCGGGAAAGGAATCTAAACAACAACTGTCGAGTAGGTTAGACCATTGGCCTACCGATCTGACGCACAAAAGGAGAAAAAAAGAAATACACTGAACCACTTTTGGTTTAGAATGAAACTTTATTGGGTGAGTGGTGTCTGATCAAGTGCACAATTGGGAATGCCAAATCGAATTCCTGCCATTACCAATGAAAACTATGCATAGGTACATCTTATGGTTCCGTTGGCACATTGCTGCAGGTCAATGCACTTTGTGGATTTCCGTCCACGATCACAGCAAAACTTCACCGCTTTGCTATTCCTGCACCGCGCATGGTAGATTAGCCTAGCGAAATAAGCATGCATTCGGCTTTCCCCACGCATACGCCCACAAACGCACAGCATGTCAGTGCTGAGAGAGAGAGTGCTCCTTGGTGGGAGGAGCCAATTGCAAAAACATCGCTTATGCAATCTTGGCCTGTTGACTCCCACACCAGATGATCGATTTTCACCACTGACATGATTTTGATTTCTGACCTCCCAATTTGACTGCATCGCCGAGTTTGGTTACCGACGGCTTTTCCATGTTATTCAAATGATGTTTTGCCGACGGAAAACGATGAGGCTGTTGATTTTTCACAGCTACACGTCGTTGGGGGTCATCTGCAATCTCCTTGACCGGTAGCATATTGACTGTTGATTCTAGTTTAGTTTAAGATATTAGATTACTTATTTGTATATAAATGTATAGATGTTTAGATAGCTATGTGTGTGTTGTAGTTTATTCATTGAGCATTGGCAAGAAGCAAAGTTTAGCTTGAGTGATGTGTTTGCGGTCTTAATTGTGACCACTCGGATTCGTCCATCAGTTCCTGGATGCGTTGCTTCAATTCTGCCGAGTCGCCAGAGTGTGGGCGGCGTTTGTTCATCAGGCAGAAGTACTAAGTGCCCTACCTTTAGCTTGAAATTTGCCGTCAGCCATTTTGGACGCTGCTGCAGCCGAATGAGATATTCGGATCTCCATTTCTTCCAGAAGTCCTGTTGAATTTTTTGCATTAGTTGCCATCTATCCAAATGATTTTCCTTGAGTTCTGTCAAATTCCTTTCGGGTACTGTATTTAAAGATGCGCCGATTAAGAAATGTCCTGGTGTTAATATAGATAGGTCGTCAGGATCTTCGGTAACCGGGCAAAGTGGACGCGAATGCAGACATGCTTCAATTTGTGTTAAGATGGTTGCATACTCTTCAAACGTCAGGGTATAGTGGCCGATGACTCGCTTTAAGTGGTGTTTCATAGATTTTACCCCTGCCTCCCAGAGGCCACCGAAATGCGGAGCCGCGGGAGGATTGAAATGCCATTTCGTTCCATTGGACTGCAACTGCATGGCGATGTCCTCTGTCCACTGTTTTGACATATGCGATTGTTCTGACTCCAGAATTCTTGCAGCCCCTTTAAAATTGGTTCCACAGTCACTGTATAGATTCTCGCAGATACCCCGGCGCGCAGTGAAGCGTTTAAATGCTGAAATAAAGGCGGATGTACTGTAGTCACTCACCAGTTCGAAATGGACTGCCTTTGTACAAAAACAAATAAAAATTGCGATGTACGCCTTCGTTGTTTTGCTACACCGACCCTTCCATGCCTTTAGTTGAACCGGACCAGCGTAATCAACCCCCGATGTTTGAAAGGGGCGAGCTTGGTTAACGCGTCCGGCTGGTAAGTGGCCCATCTTCTCTGGCATTTGTGTGGCGTTGTACCTATAGCATTTCAGACACTTATGAATACAAGTTCTTACGACGGATTTTAAATGCATGATCCAATACTCGGTTCGAAGCATTGCCATCATGAGTTGCTGCCCTCCGTGTAGCGATCTCATGTGAGCGTCATGAACAATGAGCAATTTCAAAAAATTGTTCAGTATTTTCCAATCTTCCCCCTACTCGTACAATGCCTACTTCGTCGATGATTGGCGATAGTCTAGCCAATTTACTACCCTTGGGTACAGGGTTACCTTCGGTTATGTTAAAGATCTCTTCGGCGAAGACTTCCTTTTGGACTATCGTGATTAGTCGCAATCGGGCTGATGAGAGCTCTTCGACTGAAAGCGCTCCAGATAACCGCGATTTTATTTTCTTTGCTTTAAGTCGCAAATTGGTAAAAAAGCGAAGCCAATAAGCCGTAGCTCGAAGTAAACGCTGTAATGATGAAAAATGTGTGAACAGTTTATTCGATTCAAGAACAGTGAAATGTACGCAGAGCTGAAAAATATTTTTGATGGGGTACCCAGATGCGATAAAATCGTTCCTGGCCCTTGAAGTCGATGTCACCTTAGTTTCAAGGTCCGTGTGATGATTTTCAAATGGCGGATGGAGGAGCTCATAAAATTCTTGTAGGAACTCAGGTCCATGCCACCACTGTTTATATTGTTTGAGGTCTCTTGGGAGCAGTCCCCTTGACGCTACATCCGCTGGATTTTCCTTAGACGGGACGTAGTTCCAACATTTAGGATCTGTGAGATCTTGAATTTCAGCCACCCTGTTGGCTACTAACGTCGTTCGGATGTATGGAGCCTTTTTTATCCACGCGAGTGCGATCTGTGAATCACACCAAGCAAATATTTTTGCTGATTGCAGTTCCATTGTTCGCACGGTGTGGACCAGCAAGTGTGCCAACAGCTGAGCTCCGCATAGCTCCAGTCGTGCCAACGATATTTTTTTTAGTGGAGCGACTCTTGTTTTTGAGATCAGCAAGTTTACAAGGGTAGTATTTCCAGTCATGGTCATGGTATGCAGCAGCATACACCTTTTCCGAAGCGTCACAGAAACCGTGGATTTCCAGTTGTGTTTCGCTTGTAATATGGGTCCAGCGAGGGATGTCGATGGCGTTCAGTGCGTTTAGCTCCTTTTCCAAGCTATGCCATGCAGAGACGATTGTTGACGGGAGTTCCATATCCCAAGTTAACTTTTCCTTCCAGATATCCTGCAATACGACTTTTCCAATAATTATGCACGGAGCAATCCATCCCATTGGGTCATAAAGTCGTGAAATATCGGACAATATAGTACGTTTTGTGATCTTCGTTGATTCCTGAAGGCAAATTTTGAAGGAAAAGTTGTCCTTTCCAGGGTGTCGTCAAATGACAGAGGTACCTGGACCTCTCTATCCGCTTCTGGAACCACTGCCAAAAACCTTTCGCTATTACTAGCCCATTTTCTTAGTGGAAAACCTCCGCGTTTCAACATTGATGTGAGCTGCAGATACATCTCCACTGCGCTCTCTTCTGAATCTGCCCCATGAATGACATCATCCACATAAAAGTTTTCTCTGGCGATTTTCGATGCAATAGGATAGTCGTCTCGTTCATCGACTGCGAGTTGTTGAATAGTGCGTATCGTTAGATATGGCGCAGCAGTAGTACCGAATGTGACCGTATTCAGACGGTATATTTTTACCTCTCCACAACACCAGTTGGTAGAACGAGTCTTTCGCAGGAACCCAAATTTGCCGATACAAAAGCGATTTTATGTTTCCTGAAACGAAGAATGTGAACAATTATGTCATCTTGTAATCTTGGACCAACAAAGAGATGGTCGTTCAATGATGTGCCGTCGGACGTTTTGCATGATGCATCGAAAACGATTCGGAGTTTTGTGGTGGAGCTATATTCCTTTATCACGGCATGATGTGGAACAAAATAATGAAATGGTCAATGATGTGGGGTCTACCTCTGTCATGTGTCCAAGCTCCTTATATTCGGTGAAAACTCTTTTATGTTCTCCATAAAACGACAAATTCGTTTGGAAATTTCTTTCCAATTGCAGAAATCTGACAAGAGCTGACCTGTGGGACAAACCTAGCACTGGATGTATGTAGAATTGACGGATAGACGTCGCTACCAAGCAAGAGATCGATTTCACTTGGTTCGTTGAACATTGGATCCGCAAGATCAATAGTTTGGAGGTGACTCCATTTTGCACATGCAATCTTGTGCTGTGGTAGAAACGCTGTAAGTTTGGGCAATATCAAAGCAGTAAGCTGTAAGCGAAACCTTTCGTTTAGATTTGAGAAAATCGTAAGAGAAACCTTATGCTTCGACATGCTTCCGTTGGTATCTCCAACACCAAGGATGTTGACGCAGCTCCTTTCCTTTTTTAAATTCAATCTTTGTGCAGCAGCCTCGGAGATAAAAGAAGCTTCCGACCCAGGATCCAATAGCGCTCGCAGCACCAACGGTTTGCCAACGGGTGTAAAGACCTTAATGAGGGCAGTAGCCAGAAGAACAGTTTTTGATTGATTGTTTTCGGCCAGAGACGCATTGTATGCAGAAGCAGTTGAGTTGGAGGAAGTTGGGTTCTCTGATGGAACCGACTGTTGAGGTTGAGAGGAAGGCGAGGCTGGTTGGGCGGGTGGTGAAACATGCTCCATTTGATCTAGTTCATTAGCATGCATTGCATTATTTTGTATGTTTACGTGCAATAATGAATGATGCCTTTGGTGGCACGTAGAACACGTAAAAGCGCTGGTGCAATTTTGCGTGAAATGCGCATTTGAAAGGCAATTGAAACATCATTTCTTTTTCCTTACTATGTCTTGCCTTTTTTTCGGATTTAAGGCCTTAAATTTGAAACAATTCCTAATGGAGTGTGATCCCTGACACATTGAGCATTTAAGAATTGTCGAATTGTGTGCGCGAACAGATCCTGCTGTAGATCTATGTTGATTGCAATTTGACGAGGACTGTCCCATGACGTCCAAGGTCCTTGATCTCATAAGTAAGAAATCCTCCAGAATAGTATTTATATGTCGGATAATCGACATAAGACGAGATATGTGACTCCCAATAACCTCGAGTGATAGACGGCCGTTTTTGCACAGTGTGGAAAATTAGAACATCTTCCCAGGATTCCACAGGCACCCCAAGATTTTTGAGAGCAAGCTGTGCTTCGTTTGTTGTGTCTAACATCAACTTAATGTCGTCTGCCGATTCTTTAGTCAGCCTTGGTTGCTCAAAGAGCAATCGAAATTGGATGTCGTTCAGCAATCGAAGATTTTGGTAACGTTTGACTAATAACGACCAAGCATTTTCAAAATTCGTGTCGGTATTCCGCAACATGCGTGCAGCTTCGCCGCTTAAGTTACCCTTTAAGTATTGTAACTTGTGTGCATCGGATAACGATGGATTTTTATTGACTAGACTTTCAAACAATCCCTTGAATTCCGGCCACATTTTCAGCAAACCATCAAACGTGGGAATCTTCATCGGCGGAAGCTTCAGTTCAACCGACGGGGACTTTGATGCAGCTACTGAGTGGTTAATAAGACTTTGATTTTGAATATCTGTCATGGTTAACTGCTCTTTTAATTTCGACGAATATGTATAAAACAGTTCCTTAACCTTGTGAAATGTAAGTGATTCCATATATTTGGATTTCGCCTCTTCACTAGGAGCTGCAACAATCTTTTGATGCAGAGCTCTAGCCTCATCAAACGACGTCTCTAAATTGAGGAAACGTGCTTCATTCATATGCACCGATTTCTAAACCTAGGTACGCCTTGTAATCGGCTTCCAATTCAAGCGACATCGCTTGAATCGACTCTACCCAATTCAAAATCTTGCTCTTACTCATAATAAAAAAGAAGAGTTTTACGCAGATTACACACACACACTATAATTTGTTTAAGATCACTAAGGATCAATAAGTATTTTTAATTTCACGTACTGTCTTTTTTAAGTATCGTTTTGTCCTTTTGGCACTGATCTTGTCAAGATCCTTACATCCGCCTCGAAGGACCACAATGTATCGCAAGGACACTAGCAAAAATTGTATACTGTCCCTATGGCTGGTTCAACAGAGTCGTACAATTTAAATGTTGTGCGGGAAAGGAATCTAAACAAAATCTGTCGAGTAGGTTAGACCATTGGCCTACCGATCTGACGCACAAAAGGAGAAAAAAAAGAAATACACTGAACCACTTTTGGTTTAGAATGAAACTTTATTGGGTGAGTGGTGTCTGATCAAGTGGCACATTTCTGCAGGTCAATGCACTTTGCGGACTTCCGTCCACGATCACAGCAAAACTTCACCGCTTTGCTATTCGCGCACCGCGCATGGTAGATTAGCCTAGCGAAATTAGCATGCATTCGGCTTTCCCCACGCATACGCCCACAAACGCACAGCATGTCAGTGCTGAGAGAGAGAGTGCTCCTTGGTGGGAGGAGCCAATTGCAAAAACATCGCTTATGCAATCTTGGCCTGTTGACTCCCACAACAGATGATCGATTTTCACCACTGACATGATTTTGATTACTGACCTCCCAATTTGACTGCATCGCCGAGTTTGGTTACCGTCGGCTTTTCCATGTTATTCAAATGATGTTTTGCCGACGGAAAACGATGAGGATGTTGATTTTTCATGTTGCGTTGCAACAGAATTAATAAAAATTTACATTTTAGATCTTCGGATTTGAGTTTGGATATTTTTGGCGCCAACATTGTCTAACTTGGCTCCATACTTCTTATAATAGCTGGCAGCACTGCAGTACAAATGTCAAATTTTCTCGAGCAATTAATGTCCCGGACAATAAACATGTGCGAGAATTGTATAAAGCAATCTACTAAAGGGTGATTTTTTAGCTGGTTTGGTTTTGGCAACACTGGTTTTGACAGCTGACGTGTGTTTAGTACCTTGTGTCACTGTCAAACAGCTTCAGTTTGGTTTGCAATTTAACCATGGATCGTCTTACAAATGAACAACGCTTGCAAATTATTGAATTTTACTATCAAAATTCGCAGGCGCAGTGGCTTAGTGGTTAGTGTGTTGGACTACTAAGCGAGGGGCTCAGGTTCGAATCCCGCAAAAACCCAAATTCCAACTTAGGGTTTTTTCCACTGCGCCGCCTCTCGCGAACGTCTGACAAACATCCGAGAGTATAACTGTCTTAAGAGCTTCTCAATTAGCCGTTTGGAATCGGCATAAAATTGTAGATCCCTTCCATTCGTTCCAAAAAATGAAACTCACACAAAACGAATGGTTGTGAGAAGCTAGGCCTTGGGTCTCTACAGACCTGTTGCGCCAACTATATATATATACTATCAAAATTCGTGCTTGGTTCGAAATGTTCATCGCGCGCTGCTTCCATTTTATGATCGGCATTCTCGACCTTCTGAGCAGTCTATTCGGAAGATTGTGACCAAATTTCGCACCAAATTTACTTTGTTGGACATTAAACCACCAACACGTTTACGTACTGTGCGTAGTGAAGAAAATATTGCGGCCGTATCAGCTAGTGTGACAGAAGACCGCGAAATGTCGATTCGGCGCCGTTCCCAGCAGTTAGGCCTTTGTTACAGCACTACGTGGAAAATTTTGCGGAAGGATTTGCGCGTAAAGCCTTTTAAGATACAGCTGGTGCAAGAACTAAAGCCAGCCGACCTACCACAACGCCGAATTTTTGGTGAATGGGCTCTTGGAAAGCTGGCCGAGGATCCGCTTTTTTATCGAAAAATTGTGTTCAGCGATGAGGCTCATTTTTGGTTGAATGGGTACGTAAATAAGCAAAATTGCCGCATTTGGAGTGAAGATCAGCCAGAAGCATTGCAACAGCTACCAATGCATCCCGAAAAAGCCACTGTTTGGTGCGGTTTATGGGCCGGCGGCATTATTGGGCCATATTTCTTCAAAGATGATGCGAATCGCAGCGTTACTGTCAATGGTGAACGCTACCGAGCGATGATAACAAACTTTTTTTTGCCCGAAATGGAAGTTCTTGACTTGCATGATATGTGGTTTCAACAAGACGGTGCCACATGCCACACAGCACGCGAAACAATGGCGCAATTGCGAGGCGAGTTTGGTGAACAGTTAATTTCACGTTTCGGGCCGGTCAATTGGCCGCCTAGATCGTGCGATTTGACACCATTAGATTATTTTTTGTGGGGGTATGCCAAGGCTAATGTGTATAGGGACAAGCCCGCTTCGATTGACGCACTGGAAGCCAACATCCATGCATTCATTCGTGAGATACCGGCCGATATGTGTGAAAGAGTATGCCAAAATTGGACTCAGCGGATGGGCTACCTGAGACGCAGCCGCGGTCAACATTTGCATGAAATTATCTTTAAACATTAAATTGCAAGGTTCAAACTATCGATTCAAATAAATATTTCATTCATTTTTTCGAATTTTTTGTGTTTTTTTTTTAAAAAAAGTTCTAAACCTCTTAAAAAATCACCCTTTATAACATCTTCTTCAATTCTTCTTGTATCCATAGTTTTGTAGATATTTATATATTGCGATGCCTTTGCAGTTTGAATTTCAAATTACGAGTATAATTAAAATCACGTTTACCGACATCTGTCATGACCATATGGTTTTTGTCCCATCTATCATATTTCAAAATTTAGCGACCATTTATCTTTTTTTGTGAAGAAACGGAGTGGAGACTAGGACGCTAAAATTTAGCGCGAGCAGGATACTTAGCTAATGGAATCAAATCAGTGGTACTTGATTTGTTTTGACTATTTTCGAAGGGAACACTTTTTCTGACAGAATTTTAGCTTGAGCGTCCATTTTTAATTTAACATTGTCAGAATAAGTGTGCCAATGAATTACAAAAAAATGTACATTTTTAATCTTCATATTTGAGTTTGGGTATTTTTGGCGCCAAATATTCCAATTTGGCTCCATACCTCTTATAAAAGCTGGCAACACTGCAGTACCAATGTCAAATTTTCCCAAGCAAATAATGTCCCGAACAATACACGTGTGCGAAAAGAGAGTGGAGAATTGTACCAAGCAATTTACTACAACTACCCACTTTTCCGCCATCATTTCGCAGCAGCTGCGTACTGCAAAACGAAAAGTAGATCGAAATTGTTCGTTCATGATTTCGTTGTCCCACTTTTGTATGGGGGTTTTTCGTTTCGGACCATCTGCGTCCTAAGCTTAAGTTGTCAAAGTTTTTACAGTCATGTTCAAACTGTTCGAAATGAAAGCGATGAACGATGCGACGATGATGTTATATGGAATTATGAAGCAAACTTGAAACAATGTCGTTTTGTTTTTTTTTTGAACGAAGAAGAATAATGTAATATTACAAACAAAACAATTTAATAATATTAACAAGACAAAATTTTAATTGGAAAACTTAATGTATACTTAATGATTTGCTTAGTAAGATTTAAGGACCGATCTTATACTTACATTATATATAAGATGTAAGCATATATTTTACTAATTGTTCTGTTTAAATTATGTCAGTTAGGTTATAAACAACTCACCTGTTGAATATTCAATAGTACAATCTGTAGTGTAATTATTTGAAATATCTAGCTGTGGTAATTCAATTTCACTGTTTACTACTAATGGATCAGTCATATTCCAAATAAATACCAGGTCCTGGACAGTATGGGATACTGAAATAATAATACAAAAATTGGTTATTGATGTATGTTTAGCTGACAAATATAGGCTTTCTTGTGACAAAGGTAGCGGACTAACGTCATTTGTATAATGTAAGGCATAACATATTGTTACATTTAGGCTGGGATTCGAAAAGATAAAACACTATTCTGTTAAACTTTTCTAGTCAAAATCACTTTTATTACACTTTTACGGATTATCCACTAATTAAGTACTAGAACAATATTACTTAAACAATTCCTCAACGATTCAAACCAATCACTTATTTCACTATACACCTTTGCACTTATTTATCTTTACAACCGATTACTATCTCGAACTTTAACCAATCACTGATAAAAATCAACTGTCCCCCTGTTCTACAACCTCTCCTTTTATATCTGCTCTGCCATCTCTTCGAGAACTTTCTAGCTAACTCCAATTGGTTCTACAATTGGCTGACATACTTTTTCCCCTTTTCAGCAATTGATAAATTCCCATTTAGTTTAGTGGGGAATTGACAGATTCCAATTTCCAATTGGAAGTGGAACTTGTTTGGTGACTAATGGGGGTTGTTTTCATTTCACCATTTTTGTTTGTTTTCATTTCACCACAATTCATTCCACGCCACAATATCCCCCTCTTAAACTTGTTCGTCCCGAACAAGCTCGTTAACATTTGCACCATTGTAGCGATGAAGACGATCCACATGAACGACTTTCAGCTTGCCTCTTCCTCGTTGGATGCGATAGACAACGTCGTTGATGCGCTTTACGATTTTGTAGGGCCCTTCCCAGTCTGGTTGCAACTTAGGTGATAAACCTTTTCGTCGATGAGGGTTATATAGCCATACCAGATCTCCTTCTTGAAAGCCTGTAGTTGTTGTTTTAGTATCGTACCTCGTTTTCATGCGGTCACTGGCTATCTTAATATTAGCCCTAGTCCCTCGATGCACGTCCCTGATGATATCCCTGAGGTCTGTAACATAGTCCTCCTCATTTTTGGATTCTTCGCATGGAGATCCAAACATTAACTCGCTAGGTAAGCGGACTTTTCGACCAAATAGGACTTCAGATGGAGTATGTCCTGTGGTGTTGTGCACTGCACTTCGATAAGCCAATAAAAACATGGGAATGTGTTTGTCCCAATCCCTCTGGCCATCGCCAACGACCTTAGAGAGGTGTTCATTCAGCGTTCTATTGAAGCGCTCCACCATCCCATCTGATTGTGGATGAAGCGGTGTTGTTCTTGTCTTCTTAATCCCGAGTAACTGGCACACTCCTTGGAAAATCCTGGACTCGAAGTTTCGTCCTTGGTCCGAATGCAGTTCCATAGGCACACCGAATCTGCTTACCCAGTTGAAGACGATTTGCTCCACCACAGTCTTAGCTTCTTGATTTGGGATAGCGAATGCTTCAGGCCACTTACTGAAGTAGTCCATAACAACAAGGATGTAACGATTTCCATTGTTCGTTTCAGGAAACGGTCCCGCAATATCAACGGCTATCCTTTCGAAAGGGGCTCTCACATTATATTGATGCATCTGGCCTCGGACTTTCACTCTCGGGCCTTTGCTGGCTGCACATATTACGCATTTCCTGCACCAATTCTCAACATCCTCCCTTGAATGGACCCAGTAAAAGCGTTCTCGTACTTTTCCGAGTGTTTTGTTTATTCCCAAGTGGCCTCCAGACACTCCATCATGCAATTCCCTCAGCACTTCGATAACTTTTGTCCTGGGAACAACAAGCTGCATTACGTACGACTTTCCATCCGGGCTTTCCCATTTTCTTTTTAGAATGCCGTCTTGGACATGAAGGGAGTCCCACTGCGCCCAGTATGCCTTCAGCTCGGGACTCCTATTGGATACCTCCTGCCAGTCTGGTTTTCCCTCATGCTCCTTCCAGGCGAGAATAGGTTCGATATCCGGATCTTCCTTTTGAGCCTCCCGGATTTCCCGTGCACTCCAGCCACCAATGGGCATAGCTCTCACCCTTTGAACTGACACGACATCTTTTTCCTCGTGTCGTAAGCAATGTTTACAATCTGCTTTGCACGGTCGACGGGAGAGAGCGTCTGCATTTGAGTGAAGACTTCCCTTTCGATGTTGTATTTCGTACTCGTACATTTGCAGCTGTTCGATCCACCTTGCGACCTGTCCTTCAGGATTCTTAAAGTGTAGTAGCCACTTTAAAGATGCATGGTCTGTGCGAAGGATGAATTTCTGCCCATAGAGGTACTTATGGAAATGTTTCGTTGCCAGTACCAAAGCAAGGAGTTCGCGCCTGGTAACACAATAGTTCCTTTCTGGCTTTGAGAGGACTTTGCTGAAGAACGAAACCACCTTCTCTTGGCCCTCGTGTACCTGGGAAAGCACGGCTCCAATTCCCACATTACTAGCGTCTGCATCCACAATAAATGTTTTTCCAGGGGTGGGGTATGCTAATATGGGGGCGTCGCACAACTGTTGCTTAAGTTCTTTGAAGCTGTTTTCGCACTCACCTGACCATTTGAATTGTTTGCCTTTTTCTGTCAGTTGATGCAAGCTCTTTGCGATCCTGGCAAAGTCCTTTACAAATCGTCTGTAATAGGTCGCAAGTCCCAGGAAGCTTCTCAGCTGATGTTTGTCTTTGGGAACCGGCCAGTTTTTCACTGCATCGATCTTCTCCGGATCAGTCTTGACTCCCTTGGAAGAGATGATGTGCCCGAGATACTTCACTTCTGGTCGGAATAGAGAACACTTCTTCGGGTTCAGTTTTAACTGTGCACTTCGTAGCCTTTGGAACACTTCCCTAAGGTTATTTCGATGTTCGTTGAACGTTTTACCAACCACGATGACATCGTCCAGGTAGACCAAACAGGTTTTCCACGTCAGTCCCAGCAAAACACGCTCCATTAGACGCTCAAAAGTTGCTGGAGCATTGCACAGTCCAAATGGCATTACTGTAAATTGCCAAAGCCCGTTTCCTGCTGTGAATGCTGTTTTCTCGCGGTCTTCTGGATGGATCTGTACTTGCCAGTAGCCACTCTTCAGATCAAGAGTCGAAAACCATTTGGCCCCGGATAGTGTGTCCAGGGTATCGTCAATTCTGGGCAGGGGGTAGCTATCCTTCTTGGTGACGTTGTTTAGTTGGCGATAGTCCACGCAGAATCTCGTACTTCCGTCTTTCTTTTTGACCAAGACGACCGGTGATGCCCACGGACTTTTTGAGCTCTCAATCAGTCCCTCTTTTTCCATCGTCGACACCATTTCTGCAACCTCCGTCTGCTTGGCCAATGGTAGTCGTCTGGGAGGCTGACGAATTGGTCTTGCATCCCCGGTGTCAATTCGGTGCTGTACGAGATGTGTTCGGCCATACTCGCTACTCTGCGAAGCAAATATATCAGCGAACTCGTCGATTAGACTCCCTGCCATGGCCCGCTGCTCCTGATCCAGCTCGCACTCTCCGAGTATATTCTTTTTCATTTCCGATATTTCCGTAGGTCTAACCGGTTTCGCAGGACTTTCATTTGACAACTTTGTGACCGCAGTAATTGGTACGCACTTCCCGATCACTTCCCCTTGCTTCAGCTTTACGCTCCTGTGTTCCACATTGAGGACACGAACGGGAACCAAGTTGTTTTTAGGTTCAACAAGCATTTTTCCGACGATATAGCTCTGGTAATAGTTTTCTGTATCTGGCTCTATTAGGAAGAATCGGTGGCTCCCAGGATCACCTTCCAACCTTGTCCAAATAAGGGTCTCTGACGAAGGTGGTAATATTTCGTCCTCACTTACAACTGTTCTTAGAGCTGCGACGTTCTCGTTCCCGTAAACCATTGGAATCTCGACGTTTCTGTACTTTAGAACTTGCAAACCGATGTCGAGCACTACATCATGCGTCTTCATAAAGTCGATTCCAATGATGCATTCGTCACATATATCGGCCACTAAGAATGTATGGGAGAAGACTATTCCTGCTAGGTTTATCGTCAAGAGTACCTCACCATACACCTTTACCGTTGCTCCAGTTGCTGTTTTCAGACAGTAGCTGCTGGTGTTGTGCAGCCATGATTGACGAACGATGTCCCTTCTGATTATGGAAGCGGTGGCACCTGTATCGATTGTAGCCACACACTTTTTCTGGCCGATATGGGCTTCCACTGTCAAGCTCTTATTACATCGTTTGGTCTGGGAGACCTGAATTGTGGTCCTGGGGGCGTCGATTCCAGAAACCAGCTTCCGCCCCGTGAAGTTGGTTCTTAACTGATGGCTTTGTGAGGTTCCGTCCGCCGATTGTTCAGATGCCTCCTCGATACGACTCCTAGTTCTGCAATGTGGACAGCTACTCTGTCTACGTTCAGCTATGCACTGTCGTTGAAGATGTCCAATTTTGTTGCAGATCCAGCAACGGATCGGTCCCCTGCGAACAATGTTCCGGTCTTCTACATCTGTTCTCTGGCATGAGCATTCGACGGATGTTATTTCTCTCACGCGGTGGAATCCTTGAGATGCTTGGTCAGCAGCTTTCATAGTTAATGCAAATGCCAGTGCCTCAGGAAGAGTTTTCTTTCCAGCCATTCGTAGAGCCATCTGAAGTTGTCTGTCATCTATGGCTTGTGTAAATGCCTCAATAGCCATTTCGTTGATGACATCTTCGCCGGCATTGGGATATGACAAGTGCGCTAGTCGTTCTATATCCGCTTGCAGCTGCTGGAGTGTTTCTCCCCTCTTCTGGAATCTACTGCGCAGTTGCACTCCATACATTTGCTGCATATGGTCGTCGCCAAACCGCATCTCAATAGCCTTAACCAAAGCATCATAGTTGCGTTGTTTTTCTTCTGAGATAGTTTGAAGCAATTCTGCAGCTGTACCTCGTAATGCGAGCGTTAGTGCAATCGACTTTTCCTCGTCGTCCCATCCATTGGTCATTGCAGCTGCTTCGAACTGTCTCTTATAAATCGGCCATGATGTTTGACCATCAAAAACGGGTGGTTGCATCTCCTTCCTTCTTGGGCAGTCAGTAGAATATTCCCGAGCTTTCTGTTTCTTGACTTTTTCGAGCTCTTTGGCTATGTTCTCGATGTTCGTGCCGAGCTCTTTAGCTATGTTCTCGTGTTTATGAAACGTCTCATTAATTTCCTCAAATTTTGTTTCATGCTCGTTTAATTTGTCATCAATTGCGTCGATTTTTACATTTAGAACATTCCTAAATTCTTCCACGGCATCTTTTTGTGCGGCGACAAGAGAATTCTTTTGATCTGCGAACTTCGATTCCATAGAATTCTTCTGTTCTTCCATCTTGGCAAGAAGTAATTCCATCATAGCGCTAATATCAACGCCTGTACTTACTTTTTCTTCTGCCACGTCGAAAAGCATGGTCTTTGGATTTTCTCCCTCATTTTCGACAGCCTCCTGCAGACGAAGTATGAGGTCACTTTTCCCTCCAGCTGTAGAGATATTCCTCTTTTCTAATTCACTTTTTAATTGGAGTATGGTTAGTTGTAGCAATACACGACCCATTTTTTTTTTTTTTTTTTTTTGTCTCTTGTAATTTCGAAATTCACAAATTCACTTTAATTTTTTTTTTTTTTTTTTTTTAATGTTTCTTTATCACACACGCTTTAACACAGAATAAGTTTTATCCCACTTCTGACACCAATGTTACATTTAGGCTGGGATTCGAAAAGATAAAACACTATTCTGTTAAACTTTTCTAGTCAAAATCACTTTTATTACACTTTTACGGATTATCCACTAATTAAGTACTAGAACAATATTACTTAAACAATTCCTCAACGATTCAAACCAATCACTTATTTCACTATACACCTTTGCACTTATTTATCTTTACAACCGATTACTATCTCGAACTTTAACCAATCACTGATAAAAATCAACTGTCCCCCTGTTCTACAACCTCTCCTTTTATATCTGCTCTGCCATCTCTTCGAGAACTTTCTAGCTAACTCCAATTGGTTCTACAATTGGCTGACATACTTTTTCCCCTTTTCAGCAATTGATAAATTCCCATTTAGTTTAGTGGGGAATTGACAGATTCCAATTTCCAATTGGAAGTGGAACTTGTTTGGTGACTAATGGGGGTTGTTTTCATTTCACCATTTTTGTTTGTTTTCATTTCACCACAATTCATTCCACGCCACAATATGTACGGACTGTTCTCTTTTTATTGTAGTAATAAACTGTACCTTGAAGTGGAAGTGTTGTGTATTTATCGCGGAGCTTGGATTTTAATCACAAATTAAAAGTCTTCGACTTTTATTCTATATCCACCTTTTTATTTATTCAATTCGATTCTGCTTTTAGCATTTATTTTTGAAAATTACACTACTTGTTATTGTTGCTTTGAAACTTTCGATCTGCGAATCTAATAATAAATAAGACTTCAACTAGTCACTCGGTTGTAATTCCTAATAAGAATACATAATTTTAAACTCAGCGCCAGACTGCAAACTGTTGAACTCAACTCCTAATTTTGCCCTGTCTGCCTCCGAACTTAATTCTATCTAGATACCACATTACCTTGAAGTGGATATGCGACACCTCTGAGTGCTCTGTCAGCGACTAGTTCACTTCGCGAATTAGCGTGATCGTGGGAAAGGAATATTGAAATGTATATTTTGGTAAATTAATATTTTGGTAGTAACACAAGCCTGATCGTGGGAAAGAAATATTTGCATGCATTTGTCATATAAAAGCATATGGAAACATGCGAATGTACTTTTCACATTAAGCCATATGGAATTATTGTATAGTGGGAAGGAATATATGAATGGAAGATAGGATAGGCAGGTAAGATATAGGAAATGCTTATTTACGTATGCAACAGAAGTATCGTCTTATTATTGCGCTACGAAATAAAGGGTGGTTAAGGTTTAAGGGCCGATATTGAATTTGAATAAAATTATTTAAGAAATTAATGTCATTTCTTTTTATTATGATAATATTGGTATGGTTCAATTATGTATGGAACAAAATATCGGCCAAATGGCTGCCGCGACCTCGGCGGCACACCTACATCCGATGGTCGAAATTTTTGATGACGTTGAGGCAAAATTGAGGTTCTATACCGTTAATGTGCCGAATTATCTCATCCTTTAGCTCTTGAATCGTTCCTGGCTTATCGACGTACACCTATTTCTCTCAAATAACCCCAAAGAAAGAACTCCAGCGGTATCAAATCGCATGATCGTGGCGGCCACTTAACATTTCTCCCGCAAAAGGCCCATTGTTTCGTTAGCTGTGTGGCAAGTGGCACCGTCCTGTTGAAACCACATATCGTCCACATCCATATCTTCCAATTCGGGCCATAAAAAGTTCGTTATCATCTCACGATAGCGAACACCATTCACAGTTACTGCCTGACCAGCCTCATTTTGGAAAAAATACGTCCCGATGATGCCGCCAGCCCATAAACCGCACCAAACAGTCACTCTTTGTGGGTGCATTGGTTTTTCGACAATCACTCTTGGATTATCATTCGCCCAAATGCGGCAATTCTGCTTATTGACGAATCCACTGAAGTGAAAATGTGCCGATTAAATTGACCGAAAAATTCACGAAGTACACGATATGCATTTTGATTTGAACGCCCATTTTCATAATAAGCCTGAATAACTTATAACGTGTTGCTCGATTGTGTATCTTCCCATGGTTTTAAATTGAGTTAGTCCGAAATTGAGAAATGTCAAATGAAATGCAGAAAAAAAGTTTACGTTTAGGTGTGGTTCACATTCAACAACGGCCCTTAAAATTTAACCACCCTTTACAAAGCATATCTTGGCCACGATAAAATTACCTTTATGCGTCCACACACAAAAAAAAAAAACATGTTGTTTCCTTAAAAATATTGCTTTGAACCAAAGAGCGCAAATAAAACTGGTAGTTTGTCTAAACTAGTTGATTATTTTAGTCGCTATTCACATACAAATCCATTTCCGAAGGCAAACTCAACTGGAAAGCTTTACACGCGGTGGCATGACTCTAATCGGTTCGATTGAACAATTTGCAATTGGGGATGAATTCGAAGAATATATCGAAAGAATAGAACAACTATTCAAAATAGATGTGGTTGAGGAAGCACAAAAAGTTGCGCTGTTCCTAACTGTAAGACATTTATAAAAATACATGCGCTTATCATTTTGAATCAATTCTTATTTCATTCAAATGTCTCTTGGCCAGCCTGTGATCTTGTTTGCCAATGTTCAAATATATTATGAATTATGTATGTACATTTATATTTACATCAATAATAGACAGTGGATAGATTTAGTATCATTCGATTGAACCACAGTTTTTATGTAAACTATCGATTTTGTTGTTTGTAAACCGTAAGCTCTTTTATGTATGATATTTATGTTTGATCTGCTTGTTATCTATTTGGCGAAAGTTAGTCAGTCTGAATAAAGATATCGTTTAAACAAGACGTGTTTGAATCGGTTTATGGTTTCTTTTTTTCATGTCAATTTGTATGATTTTTTTACGTCACTCAAATCAACTTTAAAGTTACATTACAAATATTCAGAAGTGGTATAAAAGTACCTGCTCCGTTGGTATTTTTTTTTTAATTTGTCAAAGTTTTGTTCAATTTTGATTTGGCATAATAATTTGTGTTGCAATGGATGCGAGTACTGGCGCTGCTAATTTTTTGCAAAGTGCAACTGTACCCAAATTGAAAAACAAACTGGCGGAGATCGGTTTGTCCATATGAATGGAATAAAAGCCACGATGAAGGTGCGCCTGGGTGAGGCGATAGCTCTACTTGATGATGGTCAATTGGACGAGTTTTTCCCACTTGATGTTATTGGTGGCATTGAGGACGACGAAAAGGCCGCTGATTGGGAAGAGGAGGAAAGTATTATTTCTCTGAGGTTAGAGAAGTTGCGTGAAATGATTAAAACAAAAGAAGAAATTATTTCACTGCAAAAAAAGGTTAGCTGAGTTAAATAATCCAGTAAGAGAGATCCAATCTTCGTGTACGTTCCGTGATATTGCAGACGAAATGCCAGCCGAAATGTCAGCAGTGAGTTGAAATCAGCCTTGCTTACAGAGTTTCATGCACGCCACAGCTACGGACGTTCACAATATGTTGCGAGATCGTAAGAAGCGGAAGGATGAAACATTTCAACAATATGTACTAACGATGCAGGAGATAGTATCTCTAGCAGACATCGAAGAACAGGACATCATTACCTTCGTCATCAAGGGAATTCCGGAGTCGATTTTTCAACAAAAACATTGTATTGACTGCAAATAACATCACCGAACTAAAGATCATTTTACGAAAATATGAGAAGATGAAATGTAATCTGCAACCATCTACACCGCTCTATAATAAGACGTCCCCTAAACCGAGAAGTACATCAAGCACGAGTACTGGACATTTATCAACTACTTGCTCAAGGCCCCGAAGAGAAAAAGGTTCCTGTTTTCTTTGTGGACAAAAGGGGCATATTGTAAGGGATTGTCCACAATCGCCATCAGTTCTTGTGGTTCAGCATACTGAACTACAAACAGCAAACCAAATGTCTTCCATTCTGCCTGAATTTCATGGTGTTTTCGAATATGGATTTCAAGAAGATGACACTGGAGCTGTCCGCTTGTCAATGCATGTGATGACAATGATAGATACTGGAAGCCCGATCAGCTTTGTGCAGCAGCGGTATGTTCCGCCATTTTTGATGACATCTGTAACACCTCCAATGCATAACTATGTAGATTTCAACAATTCTAAGTTAATAATGTTAGGAAATGTATTTTGTAATGTCAAGTTTAGGTCATAGCAGTTATGTCAATTTTTGTTTATTTGTTGTTAGAAATGACGCAATGCAAAATGCAATAGAACTAAGATGAGACTTTTTTTTTAAAAAAAAAGTAACAAAAGTAAATTAGTTTTATCCTTCCCCTGAACGAATATGGTTGTGTATACGCTTGAACAACGCTGGGAAATATTGCGACATTACTTTGAAAATCATGGTAATGTTGCAGAATGTGTGCGAAAATTGCGTACGGAATTTGGAAGAAGAGAAGCACCGTCAGCTCCGTATGTTCGTTATCTTGTGAAAAAAGTGAAAGAAACTGGCATCCTCATCGATAAACCAAAGCGCGAAAAGCCAAAAATAGTGCGTACACTGTTTGGTGCGGAATTTGGTCCAGAGGCATAATTGGGCCATTTTTCTTCGAAAATGAGCAAGGAGTGGCCGTTACATTCAATGGCGATCGTTATCGGGCCATGTTGAACGAATTTTTATTCACAAAAATTGAAGAGGAGGATATTGGCAACATTTCGTTTCAACAGGACGGCGCTACGTGCCACACAGCCGAAGCTACACTCGATGTTTTGCGCCCTGTTTTTGAAGATCGCATTATCAGCCGCAGAGCTGATGTCGTTTGGCCACCTCGGAGCTGCGATTTGACACCGTTGGACTATTATTTGTGGGGTGCCGTAAAAGATAAGTGTTACGCCGACAAGCCAGAGACAATTGACGCTTTAAAGGACAATATTCGTGAACCCATTGGTGAAATACAGCTGCACACAATCGATAATGTGCTTAAAAATTGGACCGATCGTGTAGGCTGCTGCATGGCCAGCCGAGGCAGCCATTTGAATGAAATTATTTTCCATTATTAACCGGAAGGATTGTACTTTCAAATAAAAAAAGAAATTTGAGAAAATATTCAGTAGTTTTTTTTTATAGCATTTTCAAAAAAAAAAGTTATTTGGCGGACCCTGTAGATACAATTAAAAATAATGATATAAACGACTCGATTTGTGAAGAATTTTTAAAGGAAATTTTAAGCATCGATACATCGGATACTTGTGAAAAATCGGTTTGTCTCAAAATGAATGACGAAGAATTAGTTAGAAGTTTGAGTACCCGAAGTTTTTCCACGAATCACCAATTTTCAGACGATCAGACGAATGAGAACAGTGTTTTTAATAGCGTGCCTCGACGATTGCCTTACGCTCACAAGTTGGAGCTACTAAAAATTTTAGACGCCAATTGTCTTAGCAAAGAAAAAGACAGGCGATTGCGTCTTTGCGTCAGCTAAACAAAGTGACAGTAAAAGGCAATTTTCCTATTCCTCGTACTGAAGATCATTTGGACGGATTACGTGGCAAGAAGTATTTTTCACTCTTTGACTTAAAAAGTTGTTTTCACCACGTTAAGATGGCTGAAGGTTCTGTCAAATTTACATCCTTTATAACACAGGACAGTTCGAATATTTACACATGCCTTTCGGTCAGGAAAATTACTTGTTTACATTGATGATATGCTGGTTGCAACGGAATCTAAGGATGAACATTTTCAAATTTAAGAAGCGGTTATGGATGTTGTTATGAAGCACAATTTGCATTTCCGTTATGATATGTAAGTGTCTCTTTATGTTTGATAAGATCACTTGCTTAGCGTATGAATTTTCCGCTATTGGTATAGGACCGAATTTGAATGACATAAAGGCTGTAGCTTAATTTCCTATACCTACAAATGTACGGAACTTGCACTCATTTTTGGGCTTAACATCATGTTTCAGGAAATTCATAGAGGACATTGTATGATCTTTTTAAGAAAGATGCCAAATTTAGTGTTGATGAAAACGAGCTATCAGTTTTTGAGTCGTTGAAGAAAAAGCTGTTAAATGCGCCACTGCTAAGTATTTACAATCCAAATGCTGAAACAGAATTGCACTGTGATGCAAGCAGTTTAGGATTTGGTGTAGTCTTGCTTCAGCGACAAGAAGACAAACAATTTCATCCGATTTCTTTTATTTAAAACGCGCTACTGTCCAAGAATCTATGTACCACTCTTATGAACTAGAGACATTGGCAATTAAATATATCCACTCTAAGAAAATTTCGAATTTACATCACTGGAATCCGATTTAAAATAATAACTGACTGTCAGTCACTGACCCTTACTCTAAATAAAGAATTTATAAATCCGCGAATCTCACGGTGGGCTTTAGAGCTCCAAGATTGCGATAATTTTATTGAACATAGAGCCGGTCAAAGGATGAGACACGTCGACGCTCTAAGCAGGTGTCACAATAGTTTGATCGCAAAGAGATCCTATAGTGAAGAAACTAGTCAAAATGTTGGAAGAAAGAGAAAGTCCTGCCTTCGAACTTGTTAACGGATTGGTGTATCGTAAAAATGTTTATTTTTATGTTCCATCTCAAATGGAGAGAAGTGTTATACAAACAGATCATGACGCATTATGTTATGTTGGAGTTGTTTAGTGTTATCATTTTTTTAAGGAAAACATATTGGTTTATTGCATGAAAGCTAAGATAAGAAACTATATTAGCAACTGCTTAAAGTGTGTACATTTTTCTCCACCTTATGGTAAAAAGGAGACAATTTTGCATAGCATTCCAAAAGGTGATAAACCTTTTGACACCATTCTCGTTGACCATTATGATCCATTACCATCATCTGTAAGAAATTTTTTAGAAACATATCTGTGGCAATAAGACAAAACAACTTATGTTCGAAATTACGGTTTTTTGAGAAATAAGCGATTTTGTCTAAAATCGAAGTTTCTAAGTTTAACAGAAGCTTGTCTGACCTATAATATAAATCGGATCTACAGGAATAGCTAGAAAATGTTCGGCAAATAAATTCCGCTGGGATTGCAGAAAAAAAAGGGTTTTGTACTTAAGTTTTTATGAAAAAATCTCTTTTGACCTAAAGTATATCTTAAGTCACCTAAGGTTTTTTGTCGAAATGTCCCCAAGAATATTAGCTTTCTTAAGCAAACTTAAGATTCTATGAACAATTGAAATATCGAAAATGAGTGACATAAGATAAATTTCTAATATTATCAGCATTTATTAGCATCTGAGTTATTTTCTTCATAAGAAAACACGAGAAACTAGAAAAGCGTATGAACAAGCACATGAGCTTAACAAAAAAATGTATTTCATTAAAAAGGAAACAAACCACTGGCTTTACATAAAATAATTATTTTTATATTGTTATTCATTTTGTTGGTAATCTTCCGTTAAATCCGGGTGGAAGTCTTCAATTTCCTCAGTTTTTAACGTTTGGTAAAATGAGTGATAAACGGCATCAATAAGTGGCAGCATTTCCAACAAATCTTCCCTTTTCTTTGCGTTAATTCTAATGGGTGTTGAATAACATTGCTTTAAATCCGTCATTTTAATTTAAGTCCTCATCGCCTTATGTTCAGTATTTTAAATTCCTCAACATCTCTCAATAGCCCTTTTTTATTATCAGCCATGATCCATATAGATCATCGAAATACATGCACTTACAACAACAGCACATGATCCTGATATTCATCGAGATCACGAATCATGATCTGAAAATGTATTGTGCTAGGTGGCTTGTTTCATTTTTCAATGTTGGTGTGCCTGTAAACGATAGCCATTAGCCAAGCGACACAGTCACGTTGCCAGACTAAAATATTCAACTCCCTTCACAACACAAAAAATCAAAAAGCATTTTTTTCACATCGAATACATTTCCCGCCTTCGAGATGATTTCGTTTTTCATTCCATAAAGGTATGCCCAGACCAGCGAAATATTTAAGTAAATGTTTCATAAACATTTATTTAACAAAAAAAATGTTTATGAAATGTTTCGCAGTTCGTTAATAATTTGTTTCAGAGGTGTGTTTTTGTTCTTTCAACATAAAATACAAATGTCCAGAAAATCTTGGAATAATAAAAAAATCTAAACTAGCTACCTGCATACATTTAAATTGTTTTAGAACCTAGTTATTGGGAAACACGTTTCTTTTTTATCACAGAAAAATCTAATTCTAACTTCATTTTGTTCTTCTGGAATTTCGTGCCTAAGCCGCTGTCATTTACTTTGTCTAAGAATTCCAATCTGAGCGGACCAGAGGTGCAAACTGAATTAAGATTTCTATTACATTTGGAACTGATTGTAGGTAAACTCATTTCCTTTTAGAAACAAAACACACCATATAACGGAAGCCGTGTTGTTGTTTTCGAGCCTCTGGTCGTGAATTTTTCGACAGTAAAAAGTATTTCATAAACGCTTAATAAATACTTAATCGGCGTATACACCGGCAAAAACAGAAATGTTTGACAAATGTTTATGAAATGTTTCTGAAGCAAATCGAGAACATTTCATAAATGTTTAAAAAAAATCATTCGCTCGCATGAATACACCGAAATACCGAAATACAGCAGCAAAATATTGTTTATTTGTTGCATTTTTTAACACAGAATTTTAAATTACTTTTCTTAAAAACAATATCCAAAAATAAAAATTATTAATTTGATTCATATGGTAACACCCCCCACAAGCAAATGAAATGTCATGTCAATTGTCATCATATTGTGACGTCACGTTGTACAGAAAGTTTGCAATATGGTTGGTGGCAATATGATGTTTGTAATGCTCATACATTACCCCTTGTGTTTTGAAAGCAACTGTTGCCACAACTCGAAAATAAAATTTTTCTATGATCCGTATTGTTTTATTTTCATGATCTGATTCGGATCAGATCACGCTAATAATAAAATACGGCTAATGAAGTTTTAAAAAAAAATTGTACCAAATTCCTTTGTAAATCTCATCCACTTTATATTTTGCCATGAGAATTTCTGTCCGTCGTTGTCTACTTTCCGCCACATAAATTTCTCCTTAGATAGTGCTGAGAAATTGAAGATTTCTTGTTGGTTCATTTCTTTAACAGCAAATTTGTTTTTTACGCCTAGTGTTCTGATAAATTGAAACCACTCTCGGAGATGATGGATCTTAATTGTTGTTCTTTTCTTTTTTTTCTCGATTAGTGCGTGATCAACATCACACTCCATGTGGATGTGACCGGGGACAAGAAATTTGTGGTCTATTATTTCCAGATAACCATCCAATTGCATAAATGTCTCAAACATTGTTGCAATAAAAGAGTTTTTTTTTTGGCCGGGACAACAATCACTGTAGAAAATAACGTGTTTTGCATCAGGTGGTAAACTATGGAGATGGTTAAACACACATGATGCAATCTCATTTCCACCACGATTAGCTATGGCTTCATGCCACATATAGCAGAATGGTTGACTTGTTTTGCAGTCGTGCACTGTTAGATTGAACGTCCAAAGAGGTCTTTTGTAAAATGACACAGATGATCGTAGAAATGGCGTTGGTAGGCATTGTTGAAGATCAAAAGTGTAAACTTTTAATGATGAATCTGATGAAGCTTTTTCTTTATCTTTAGATTTCGATTGATACGCCAATTCGGCTTCGCAATGGTGTTCTGTTTGATCTTTTTTTAAAACAACTCGCTCTTCTTCACCAGCAATATCTATCTTCATTTTTAAAACCTCACATTTGTGGCATGTATCCATTTTTGGCTTTTTGAACTTTAAATTAAGTGTATTAAAAATTTGAGAGAATTTTGATACTGATATTGCTGAACTAAACTTTTCGCAATAAATATAATCTATACATCTCGGCAATGGATAAATCACTTGATAAATACCTCTTAGATGTATCCCGCCTCGTATAATGTGATTCATAAGATGGAAAGCTATTAATAAAATTTATAATTTCAATTTCTGTCTCAAATGAAATTTTCTTTGGGCCTGGATGCTTGCCGCGCTTATCAAAGTTAGAAAAAGGTCCTGGACTCTCTAATTTTTTCTTGACTAACGTTTTTATAAATATTGTTCAGTTTCGCAGAGGGTATATCTAAAGCATTTCTGACACACTGAAATCCTTTCGCCATTGACCTCCAAGAAGTATTTATATGTGTGTTGCCTCTTCCTAGGATTGGTTAAACTTTTTTGTTTTCGTTCTGATTTAGTATCTTCTATCACTATGAGGCCAGAAGCAAATGCTTGCCGAAGTTCATAACTACCGAGTTGCCAGTATTTCAAAAACAGTACTTTGTGTGTCTAGAGATATTCTGTCCTTGCACTTAAGACGACACGGATTTAGTTCCCGTATTTTTTTTTTTTGTTTTTGTCTATCCGCCAGCAGATATGTAACATTTTCCAGCATTCCGTTTTTCTTTTCGCATTTTTTTGGATTATTTTGCGCTTAGTTCATCCACATCTGCAGAATTTTCATTTCCCGATTCTAATTCAGCAGATAATAAATTACGCTCCAATTGTCTTCCAGCAATTCTTGTTCCCAGGGAATAATCCGATTTACAACTGTCGTTATCGGAATCAGATGGTACAAAATTAGGGTCGCAAAATAAGTCGTCATCGTCAAAATCACTCCATGCTTCATTATCATCGGCAATTACGGGTAGATTGTTACAGCATGCATTTTCACCAATAACAGCATTAATCTCACATATGTTACCTTGTTTCGTGTTATTAGTATCGCTGGGTGGATCTAATACATTAATTTAAAAACGCAATGCCATTAGCTTCTCCTTCAATATTGTCATCGAAATCTAACTTACCATATTCTTCACTATTTTTCGTTACAGTTGTTTTTTTTATTGCCTCTTGCTGGTATTTATTTTCATTAACCTGCATTTGTTTTTGAAGAGCCAAGGACAACATTTTCCGCGCACGTTCCATTCTCCCGATTTACAGCACTCTTAATAATAATATCTGTAACTAACACACAAATTATAAAAAAATATAGCACAAAACAACTCAATAGAACATTACCACTTAAATTCACTTCACAAACTGAATTACACACAAGAAAACCCGCTTATGTCAATATAAGGTGCCGTTATTTACACAATTCGTTCTAACTGTTGGGTCACGCTATTAATTAAATTTGTATCATGATTGAATATAGTAATTTTAAATTCCTATCATTGAAAATCTGTGAGCCACTGTACTTGGTATACCCAAAAATAAAAATATCCCCTTAGTTTGAATTTGGCGCTATGTTACCAAGGGTCGCCATATTATCGACTCTCTTTTCTATCTAAACTTATGTATTGTACCTACTTAAATTTTTGCATATTCGCTCTCCTATATAAGGGAGTGACAATAAAGAAATTATTATAACGTTGTAACACCGCCTACACTTCTTTTCGTTAATCGGTTCTTTTCAATCTCGCTAGTCACTGCAAGCTGGGAACGTGAAGTTTATCTCGCGAAAATATAGTGCAATAATTCGCTGGTCGAGAAGACAAGAAAAACTTCCCACTTGCCGGTCGTAATTCGTGCGACCGTACACTAACAAAATAGCTTAAGTGCACATAAGATTATATGTCAAAACGGTTATGATTCATGAATTGATTGGAGATTTTAACAAAAAAAAACTTAAGTCAACTTAAGCCACGCTAAAACAGAAAAATATTTCGATAAAACAACTTAAGTTAACATTAGCTTTTTTGTAAAAATCAAACAAACTTAAGATTATCAGCGTGCACCAGGTTTTATTTCAACATAAGGTCTCCTGTTAAAATATTAATATAAATTTTGTTAGACATAAGAAAATTATTACACTTAAGATGTTTTGATAAATGCATTAGTGACTGTGAAAACATAAGCGATAAAGAAATTTACTGTAACATGCCTTCCATTGGCACCTTTAAAATAACAGTTGGAAGGAATAATAGCTTTCAAAATAAAGAATAATGTTAGCATAAACAAACAATTTCAGCTTATGTCGACATAAGCTAATATGTCTTATTGGCACAATATTTCTAGTTGTTTATGGATTTTTAAAGTACACTAATCCTGGTGATTGGACGAAACATTTGCTTAAAGTGAAATTCGCATTGACACTATTAATAAAGGCACAGGTTTTAGTCCAAGTATTTTGCTTTTCGGCGTAGCGCAAAAAGGAATTATATAATATATAGTTGGCGCAACAGGTCTGTAGAGCCCCAAGGCCTAGCTTCTCACAACCATTCGTTTTGTGTGAGTTTAATTTTTTTTTTTTTTTTGGAACGAATGGAAGGGATCTACAATTTTATGCCGATTCCAAACGGCTAATTGAGAAGCTCTTAAGACAGTTATACTCTCGGATGTTTGTCAGACGTTCGCGAGAGGCGGCGAAAAAACAAAAGGTTCCACCAATAAATGTGAGTCACTTAGATATAAGCGATAGCATTAAGTTATGTAGGTTAATAAGTAAGGATTTTTATATTAAAAGGCTTAACGCCAATAAGCATATAATTATGTGCAGTAAGATGGAGGAGCACAAAAAGTTGCGCACCGCTCTGGAGAAAGCGGAAGCCGAGTACTTCACGTACACTCCAAAAGGAGAAAAGCGACAAACTGTGCTGCTTAAGGGTATCGATCCCAATATAAAGATAGAGGAGCTCGAAAACGAGCTCAAGAATTACGAGTGCGAAGACCTTAAGTTCGTGGGGGTCAAGCCGTTTTCTTCGCCTGCGGACAGGGGTGGTAGCCGCAAATTACCATTCTTTTTGGTTCAACTAACCCCCGATAGCAAAATTGATAGTCTGAAAAGGATCAGATTCCTGTACTATCATGCAGTACGTTGGGAAAAATTAAAGAGGTCAGATCGTGTACTTCAATGTATGCGCTGCCAGAGGTTCGGGCACGCCGCAGCTAACTGCCACATGCAGTTCAGGTGCGTTAAGTGCAACAAGGACCACAAACATGGGGAATGTGCTTTAGGTAGCGATAGGGTAGAAGATCGAAGCCAGCTCTCGTGTGTACTCTGCAACAGCTCAGGACATCCTGCTAATTTCAGGGGATGTTCCAAGTATCAGCAGGTAAAACAGAATGTGCAGGCTCGAAAACAGAGGTCCGAAGAAGAGAAGGGTCGAAAGAGTCGCTCGTTCTCTAATTTTGTTGCGCCCAATGTGTCCTTTGCCCAAATGGTATCTGGACCGGGTAGCTCAATCACAAAAAGGGCGCCGAAGGTTCCTACACCGGAAGCGGATCTGGATTTGAAATCGATCCTTCTGTCACTGCACGGAAAGATCGACAATTTCCAGAAACAATTAAATGAGCATGCGGCTCGAATAGACATGATCTATTCGACGCTGTTTGCCGAGTCTGCCGCGCCGTTTACCTGTCCCGTACGCTGGACGGGTAAACTTGAAGATTCTTGCGGTGAATGTTAATTCACTAATCCGGATCGAGAGAAGGATCAATCTTTCCAATTTGTTGAAAGCCGAAAAGCCAGATGTGCTTCTGATTAGCGAAACTAAGCTATCCCCGAAGCACAAATTAGGCTATAGAAATTATTTTGTAGTTAGAAGAGACCGGCCCAACTCCACACAGGGAGGTGGTGTCGCTATCTTAATACGTAAAGGCTTGCGCCATAAGGTCATATATAGGGGAGAAGTGCGCAGGTTCCAAGTGTTGGAAGCAAGCATCGTATGCATTCCCCTCAATACCCAGAGGCGGATGTATGTGGTGTCGCTTTACGCACCGGAATCTCCTCGACGCATTGAATTTTTAAATGAGATCGAGACGCTTTTTCGTTGCTTAGAGCTTCAATCGGAAGATAACTATTACTTTTTGGGCGGAGACCTCAATGCTAAACACGCGGCATGGGGAAACGATGTTCCGAACCCTAGAGGCAACCAGTTTCACGACTGGTGGCGTCATAATATGATTGAGTACAAACTCGAATTGTACGCGACGGATATCCCGTCTTTCCCTAGAGATGGTTCTTTCTTGGACTTGGCGCTAGTTGACGAAAGACTGGAACTAACAAACATTGCTCTAAGCACGCGGAACTGTTTACAAACGGTTGAGTACGATAGTGATCACTACGGACTTGCCGCCGTAATACGGATCCCGAACGAGCAGACGCAGCTGGAGCAGTACGACCAAGTGCGTTCTTTCGATTACCGAAAAGCCTCCTTAGTTTTAAGCTAGATATTAAGTTTGTAGGTTTAGGTTAGAGTAGGGGGTCTTTGGGAGGTGCTGGGCTAGCCAGCATGATAGTGCTGCCGAGACTCGAACGACGCTTATAGCCTCGCTCGAGTCTCGGTGACACTGATGAACCCTTGTGGGCGGCTATCAGGCGCCCATGGACGCGATCAGGATGGTGACCAATCGATTTGATTGCTCACCACCCTGATTATAGGTTATTTAGGTTAAGTAGCTTAGGTAGTCTTAAGTAGTTTTAAGTAAATCAAATAATAAAGAGTTCAAGTTTTCTAAAGTTTCTTGAAAATTAAAAAACAAAACAAATCATAGAAATAGATAAATTTAAGGCCGAAAGGCAATAATTTTAAGGATATTTATAAGTTTAGAGCGCTTGCTTGGAGCCAGTAAGCTAGAATAAGATAAATGTTAGTTTTAAATTAGATTTAATCGTTTTTGTCTAGTATGTAATGTAAGATTAAAAAAAAGAAAACAATAAAAATGAATTTTAAAGTTAAAAAAAAAACCCTAAGTTGGAATTTGGGTTTTTGCGGGATTCGAACCTGAGCCCCTCGCTTAGTAGTCCAACACATTTTTCATTTTTTTTTCATTTTAAATTCATTTTTATTGTATTCTTAATTAAACTTATATACTAGACAAAAACGATTAAATCTAATTTAAAACTAACATTTATCTTAATCTAGCTTACTGGCTCCAAGCGAGCGCTCTAAACTAAACCATATACTTAAAATTATTGCCTTTCGGCCTTAGATCTATCTATATTTAATTTTGTTTGTTTTTTATTCTTCAAGAAACTTTGAAAAACTTGAATTCTTTATTATTTTAATTTTATTTAAAACTACTTAAAACTACCTAAGCTACTTAACCTAAATTACCTATAATCAGGGTGGTGAGCAATCAAATCGATTGGTCACCATCCTGATCGCGTCCATGGGCGCCTGACAGCCGCCCACAAGGGTTCATCAGTGCCTCCGAGACTCGAGCGAGGCTATAAGCGCCGCTCGAGTCTCGGCAGCACTATCATGCTGGCTAGCCCGGCACCTCCCAAAGACCCCCTACTCTAAGCCTAAACCTACAAACTAATAACTACCTTAAAACTAGGGAGGATGCTACGTTAGTAGCGCACCGGCCCGGGAGAGCGTATCAACCCTCACCTCTTCTTCAAGCCACCAAAATTCGGTGAACTGCTTTAACGTATCGACCCTGTCCCGTTCCGCAATTGCGGTGCTAAAACGGAGGAGCTCTTGAGCATTGGCGGCGGACCCGTCGTGGATGAGCCGCTTATCCCTCGCGCCGCGGTGGCTGTGGTACAATACCGGCACACCATCTTTTGTCTGGACTAACCCTTTCATGTCTACATGAAGAAATGCCTCAGGCGGAATAAAGCCAGACCGAAGCGTACTCTCGTGGTACATTAAATTGGGGTAGTAAGCCCCTGAGATCAGGTTATTATCGCTGGCCATCGCCCTTGCGACGTGCCTCCGAATCACCTTAATAAGGAAATTGTCAATCCTATTCAATCGAGCCCCATTGTATAGGGTCCTGTTGGGATAGTATTTTATGTACTGCGATTCAGGAGTTCTAAACAACCCTAGACAGGCCCTGAGACATTGTCTCTCAAACACCCGAATCTTTTCCATATAGGACGGCGCTATATTGAACCACATGGGACAGCCATAAGCGATGATAGGCCTTATAAGGGCCACGTAGCAAATGACCTTCACCCTGGAATCAAGTTGACTGCTGCGAAACAGTCTCCTTGTCAGAGCGTAGGCCCTCTTAGCCCCAGCAAGACAAGCATCTATATGTTTGTCAAAATACAGATACTGGTCGAGCCAGATGCCAAGATACCGGACCACGTTTTTCACCGCCAATGGTCGCCCCTGCTGTCCAATAATTGTTAATTTTCTCCAGTTTTTTCTGGTATCCCCAGAGGCCCCAGCCAATGTTGTTCTGAACAGTATTGTTTCCGATTTTTGGAAATTGATTTTCAACTTCCAATCATCGCAATACCTCTTAATTTGCTCGAAGTCACGTTGCAGAAGGATGTTAATAACCTCGATTTTTGGTCCTGACCTGTACGCCACTAAATCGTCCGCGTACGCTATAGCATGTCTGAGGGAACCAACCAGATCACTTGTGTAGATATTAAACAGGACCGGAGAATTCACTGCTCCCTGTTGTAAGCCGTTTTTAATTTCGAAAACCCTGCTCGAAGTCACGTTGCCAGCTTTGACCACGAACTTCTTTCCCATAAGCATGTCATAAATCATATACAGCAAAGGTTTTTGAATGCCCAATCTGGTCAGCTTATAGAAGAGCCCCTCCAACCATACGGTATCGAAGGCCTTCTCAAAGTCGACCAGGCAGGCACCCGTGCATTGCTTCTTACTCTTATTCCACTGAATGTCGGAAACCAGTTTCGACGCGGCATGAATAGTGTCATGCCCCGCTCTGAAGCCATACTGGTTGTCCGGAATAATCTTATTTTCCTCAACCCATTTTAAAAGAGATCTATTGACGACTTTCTCGAATACCTTGCTAACATTCGGAAGCAAACTAATTGACCGGAGATTAGCAGGGTTCGTCCTATCTTTATCCTTTTTCGGGATAGGGTGTACCACCGCTATTTTCCACTGCTCCGGATAATATGCATTATTCAGCGCATTGTTAAATAGTGTGGCGAAGATATCTATCGCCTCTAGCGGCAGGTGTCTTAATACGACGTTTGGGATACCGTCCACTCCCGCCGATTTTTTGTTTTTAAGTGATTCAAAGATGCACCGAAGTTCATCTCTACTCACGAACAGATGAGTATTTTCATCGGCGACTGTGCCGTTTGCACGGTTGTCGTCATTGAACCCGGTGAAACCGTTGTTCTCGGATCGCCAATCTTGAATTTCGGTCCGCAGATAAAAGTGGTTAAGAAAGGCCCTCTCTTCGAGGTCGCGGTTACGGCAAACAGGGTTGTTCACCGTATACACAGTCTCAAAGAAAGCTCCCATCAAGTTCACCCTCTCCTGCGGGTCTTCGACCACGAAAAAACCGTCGTTCGAGTCAGCACTTTCCGGACTTATGCCAGCAGTCAGTAGTGTCTGTCTGTTCTCGTTCGTCCGAGGTATTCGAACACATGAAATGTCGTTATGATCCTTCCGCCTGAACAGTTTATTTATTTGCGGGAACATTTTCGGACTACTGGCTTTTATAGCCCGAATTTTATTGCCCCAATACAAACTTACAGATTTTCTGTAATTCTCGGTGATCAACTGTTTCAAGTTTTTGATCATCGACTTCAGTGTCCTAATTTCGGGGTCGTTCCTGTCAGTAAACTGTCTGTGTAGCCCTTTAAGCCTCGAGAGCAGTCTACTTTTATGTCTGTACAGAGCATCGATTGTCGGGTTTCGATACTTTTCAGTTTGTTCTTCGTCCGTGGAACGTCCTACCCGAGGGATAGTCCGTTCCATTGTCTGTTTGATGACGACATTCATTTGCCGTAAATGATTGTCGATCTCATCGTTTGTTAGGTTCCTGTTTGTCGGTGGGTCGATCTCGCATGAGCGTATGTCGCGTTTTAACACTCTGGAGAAGCGCGACCACTGCGCTTTTCGGTAATCGAAAGAACGCACTTGGTCGTACTGCTCCAGCTGCGTCTGCTCGTTCGAGATCCGTATTACGGCGGCAAGTCCGTAGTGATCACTATCGTACTCAACCGTTCGTAAACAGTTCCGCGTGCTTAGATCAATGTTTGTTAGTTCCAGTCTTTCGTCAACTAGCGCCAAGTCCAAGAAAGAACCATCTCTAGGGAAAGACGGGATATCCGTCGCGTACAACTCGAGTTTGTACTCAATCATATTATGACGCCACCAGTCGTGAAACTGGTTGCCTCTAGGGTTCGGAATATCATTTCCCCATGCCGCATGTTTAGCATTGAGGTCTCCGCCCAAAAAGTAATAATTATCTTCCGATTGAAGCTCTAAGCAACGAAAAAGCGTCTCGATCTCATTTAAAAATTCAATGCGTCGAGGAGATTCCGGTGCGTAAAGCGACACCACATACACCCGCCTCTGGGTATTGAGGGGAATGCATACAATGCATGCTTCCAACACTTGGAACCTGCGCACGTCTCCGCTATATATGACCTTATGGCGCAAGCCTTTACGTATTAAGATAGCGACACCACCTCCCTGTGTGGAGTTGGGCCGGTCTCTTCTAACTACAAAATAATTTCTATAGCCCAATTTGTGCTTCGGGGATAGCTTAGTTTCGCTAACCAGAAGCACATCTGGCTTTTCGGCTTTCAACAAATTGGAAAGATTGATCCTTCTCTCGATCCGGATTAGTGAATTAACATTCACCGCAAGGATCTTTAAGTTTACCTCGTCCAGCGTACCCATCATATTTATGGCGCGGCAGACTCGGCAAACAGCGTCGAATAGATCATGTCTATTCGAGCCGCATGCTCATTTAATTGTTTCTGGAAATTGTCGATCTTTCCGTGCAGTGACAGAAGGATCGATTTCAAATCCAGATCCGCTTCCGGTGTAGGAACCTTCGGCGCTTTTTTTGTGATTGAGCTACCCGGTCCAGATACCATTTGGGCAAAGGACACATTGGGCGCAACAAAATTAGAGAACGAGCGACTCTTTCGACCCTTCTCTTCTTCGGACCTCTGTTTTCGAGCCTGCACATTCTGTTTTACCTGCTGATACTTGGGACATCCCCTGAAATTAGCAGGATGTCCTGAGCTGTTGCAGAGTACACACGAGAGCTGGCCTCGATCTTCTACCCTATCGCTACCTAAAGCACATTCCCCATGTTTGTGGTCCTTGTTGCACTTAACGCACCTGAACTGCATGTGGCAGTTAGCTGCGGCGTGCCCGAACCTCTGGCAGCGCATACATTGAAGTACACGATCTGACCTCTTTAATTTTTCCCAACGTACTGCATGATAGTACAGGAATCTGATCCTTTTCAGACTATCTATTTTGCTGTCGGGGGTTAGTTGTACCAAAAAGAATGGTAATTTGCGGCTACCACCCCTATCCGCAGGCGAAGAAAACGGCTTGACCCCCACGAACTTAAGGTCTTCGCACTCGTAATTCTTGAGCTCGTTTTCGAGCTCCTCTATCTTAATATTGGGGTCGATACCCTTAAGCAGCACAGTTTGTCGCTTTTCTCCTTTTGGAGTGTACGTGAAGTACTCAGCTTCCGCTTTCTCCAGAGCGGTGCGCAACTTTTTGTGCTCCTCCATGTTACTGCACATAATAATGTGCTTGTTGGCGTTAAGCCTTTTAATATAGAAATCCTTACATATTAACCTACATAACTTAATGCTATCGCTTATTTCTAGATGACTTACATTAATGGGTGGTATTTTCTGCTTTTTTATCTGTTGTTGTTGTTGTTGTTGCTGCTGCGGCTGCTGCTGCTGCTGCTGATTCTGCTGCTGTTGTTGTTGTTGTTGTTGTTGTCTCTGCTGCTGCTGTTGCTGCGGCTGTTGTCTCTGCTGCTGTTGCAGCGGCTGCTGCTTCTGTGTCTGTTTCTGTTGTTGTTGTTGCTGCAGTGGCTGTTTTTTTGCCAGCTGCTTCTTCTCTTGCTGTTGTTGCTGCTGCTTAAGCAGTGCTTGTTGGTGTTGCTGCTGCTTAATTTGTTGTTGCTGCTCAGCTTGCAGTTGCTTTTGCTGGCGCAACTTTTGTCTTTTCTCGAGGAGCTCCTCGATGAGACGATCAAGCTGGGCTTCCTCGTCTTCTACTTCATCTTGTTGTTGTTGTTGTTGTTGTTGTTGTTGTTGTTGTTGCTCCGCGTCGTCTACGGCGTCCAGTAACTCTTTGAATGAGTTACCTTCGCCCTTATATCTTCCCTCGCCACCCTTGGACTCGTAGGAGTAGCTGAGAGAGTCGTCGTCTGTCTCCTGTGCTGACGAGATTGCACGTGACGTCATCTCCTCTGCCTTCGGCTTCCTCTTATGTTGGAGGTTTGGTATTGGCTTCAGTTTCCTCCGCCTTTTTTCTGTTTTTGAAATTTCAGTTGACTGTACCTGTGCACATGCTCCGGTACTTGTAGATAGTAGTGCTGGTAATGCACCGGCACTAGTTGTTGTTGATGTTGATGCTGCTGCTAATGGTGCTGCTGTAGTTGTTGTTGTTGCTGTTTTGACCTGCTTGGTCACGCGCTTTGGCAACGGGGTATCGCCTTGCGGGACCTTGGACTGGTCAGCGTCCATCGCCTGTTCACCTTGCGGCACTTCCACTGTTTTTATTGTTTTTATTAATTAATCCAATTAGAAAAAATTAATCTAATCCCCCACTAGGAAGCGAACTTCGCCCTCTCACACAAGAGCCGCAGACTTGCTTCTTAAGCCAAATGGCTTACACTTTTTTGTCACTTGGAAACACTACTTAACACTTTTTTTTTCCGCTTACACTGCCTCGCTAACTAAGTCGTCTGATCACCTTGGATGCTGAAGAGCGACTGAGTCCAACACATTAAACACTAAGCCACTGCGCCTGCAAGAAGTAATTGTTGACGATAAAATTAAAGAATATTTAGAACAGAACGTAATAAATAATTGACGAACCGAGAAATTTAGAATCGTTCATGCAACAGGCAAGTGAAAAAACTGTTCATAATCAGGAATTGAATAAGGTCTATTATGACAAACACCATAAGAAACCACATGAATATAATGTTGGTGATTTTGTTATTTTCAAAAACGTCGTAACTACTCCGGGTATTAACAAAAAACTTCTGGCTTAATATAAAAGGCCATATGAAATAGTAAAAGAATTGCAAATATTATTATCATAAATATTTTTGAAAAGAAAATTTCATTTTATCCCATGTTTTATTGTTGGCCAATATGTATAATAAATCGATGTACAATGTATTTTTCTTGCGTTCGATATTAAATCGAGGACGATTTGTATTCAGGATGTTCGAGTTGTATCAAATCTTAATTCATTAAAATGTCTCTTGGCCACCCTGTGATCTTGTTTGACAATGTTCAAATATATAATGAATTATGTATGTAGATTGTAGGTACATTTATATTTACATCAATAATAGTTGTTGTATGGATAGTTGTAATATCATTCGATTGAACCACAGTTTGTATGCAAGCTATCGATTTTGTTGTTTGTAAACCGTAAGGTTTTTTATGTATGATATTTATGTTTGATCTGCTTGCTATCTATTTGGCGAAAGTTAGTCAGTCTGAATAAAGCTATAGCAGTATAAATTGGTTGGGTCTGGCGTATGAGAAGTGGTGCTCTTAGGGTGGTGCAAAGTTTCCGGTTTTTGTCGTAGCTTAAATTTATTCAATACGCTAAACTGCCGGCGGGATATGGTTTGTGTATATAGTATTCTGGACAATACCACAACTATAGTGCAAAGATCCGGTTGGGATACTTGGTTTTCTCGTTGGGATAGTTGGTTTTCTCGTTGGGATAGTTGGTTTTCTCGTTGGGATAGTTGGTTTTCTCGTTGGGATACTTGGTTTTCTTGTTGGGAAAGTTGGGTTTCTCGTGGGGATAGTTGGTTTTCTCCCTGGGATACTTGGTTTTATCGTTGGGATAGTTGGTTTTCTAGTCTATTGTATGTGAATACTTGCGGATAAAACCTCGTCGAAGATCGTAGACGTATTTACTGCAGACAAGATTTCAAGTCTAATTCCGAATGAGTACTAAATTGGTAAAAAGCTATTTAGTTGTAGCCCTGCTTATAGGTTCACCACTATTTCTATACTTCTCGAAAATATTATAAAGGGTGATTTTTTAGCTGGTTTGATTTTGGCAACACTGGTTTTGACAGCTGACGTGTGTTTAGTACCTTGTGTCACTGTCAAACAGCTTCAGTTTGGTTTGCAATTTAACCATGGATCGTCTTACAAATGAACAACGCTTGCAAATTATTGAATTTTACTATCAAAATTCGTGCTTGGTTCGAAAAGTTCATCGCGCGCTGCTTCCATTTTATGATCGGCATTCTCGACCTTCTGAGCAGTCTATTCGGAAGATTGTGACCAAATTTCGCACCAAATTTACTTTGTTGGACATTAAACCACCAACACGTTTACGTACTGTGCGTAGTGAAGAAAATATTGCGGCCGTATCAGCTAGTGTGACAGAAGACCGCGAAATGTCGATTCGGCGCCGTTCCCAGCAGTTAGGCCTTTGTTACAGCACTACGTGGAAAATTTTGCGGAAGGATTTGCGCGTAAAGCCTTTTAAGACACAGCTGGTGCAAGAACTAAAGCCAGCCGACCTACCACAACGCCGAATTTTTGGTGAATGGGCTCTTGGAAAGCTGGCCGAGGATCCGCTTTTTTATCGAAAAATTGTGTTCAGCGATGAGGCTCATTTTTGGTTGAATGGGTACGTAAATAAGCAAAATTGCCGCATTTGGAGTGAAGATCAGTCAGAAGCATTGCAATAGCTACCAATGCATCCCGAAAAAGCCACTGTTTGGTGCGGTTTATGGGCCGGCGGCATTATTGGGCCATATTTCTTCAAAGATGATGCGAATCGCAGCGTTACTGTCAATGGTGAACGCTACCGAGCGATGATAACAAACTTTTTTTTGCCCGAAATGGAAGTTCTTGACTTGCATGATATGTGGTTTCAACAAGACGGTGCCACATGCCACACAGCACGCGAAACAATGGCGCAATTGCGAGGCGAGTTTGGTGAACAGTTAATTTCACGTTTCGGGCCGGTCAATTGGCCGCATAGATCGTGTGATTTGACACCATTAGATTATTTTTTGTGGGGGTATGCCAAGGCTAATGTGTATAGGGACAAGCCCGCTTCGATTGACGCACTGGAAGCCAACATCCATGCATTCATTCGTGAGATACCGGCCGATATGTGTGAAAGAGTATGCCAAAATTGGACTCAGCGGATGGGCTACCTGAGACGCAGCCGCGGTCAATCAACATTTGCATGAAATTATCTTTAAACATTAAATTGCAAGGTTCAAACTATCGATTCAAATAAATATTTCATTCATTTTTTCGAATTTTTTGTGTTTTTTTTTTTAAAAAAAGTTCTAAACCTCTTAAAAAACACCCGTTACTTTCTAATCTTATCGAGTAGTTCAAGAGTTTTTAAATTTTGTTCATCAGTGTATGACCGCAGAGCCTTATCCATTTTTTCCAGTTTATCTTCGATGATTTGTAGCTTCAGTGCCTCATAATTTATAGTTCCCATGAGTGCAATGAAATTGTTGTCTACGTACCGTCGATGATTTAGTATGCTCTTATCTTGAAAGTCTACTTTCTTATCTACGTATTCCTTATTGACTGCCTGGTGCGAGGTGGTAAGTGCTCCGACATTATTTATACATTTTCCTTCAATATCAAAATCCCCAATGGGCAATAGTTTTAAGCCTTTACCAGGTGGTCCTTGAGGGCCAATCACTGATCTAGGTTGGAACTTCTTCCAAGCTTGTCTACGCTCATTTTGCTATTAATGGTGGACTGTTGGTTGCAGAGGTTAATATATGATATTTGCTTCACGCAGCTCTTCCACAATTGAGCTTATTTCATTCTGAATATTATTATTGCCGGCTGCTTGGGATGCAATCAAAAGTCTAAGTCTATCAGTGAGCTCATTGGCGTCATCCCAATACACGTAATCGATAGGATTATTGGAGTACGCCATATCAGATGAATATGTTTTTCCAATTTTCTTTCTAGCTTTCAGTGTTAGTCGTGTAGAAGGGGTCTAATAATTTGACGATACTTTTGAACCCTATTTGCCTTAACTTGTGAGTTACTATCATGACCTTTTAGATGTGCACTTGTTTTTTGTAATATCCTAAGATATTCATTTAAGTCTTCATTGCCGTATAGATGTTTTCTCGGGTTCTTTAGAAAAATTAATTCAAATAGGCCATCCGTTCCAGTGAAGATCTCCTAACAGGGCAGTTCCAAACAGGGCAGTTCCATACAGGGCAGTTCCCAACAGATCGGTTCTCAACGTTATGCAACCACTTAAACAGATGTATTACAACTGTTAAGTTAATAACACTGCAATTTCCTTAAATGCATTTTTGTAGCGTCCTCTCTCTATGCTGCTATCCTTATCAATTACTAAGAATCCGTATTTATCATTCCAGCATTTGCAACATAGCTCCTTGAACTGATTAAATGTCATATCTGATCATTGTATGTGTGTTTTATATTAAGTGCGTCTTGCTTAAAGATTATCATATAGTTTGCATTATCGCGAATCAAATGTTTCGGTATATGTGTATACGATTGGCATAAATAAAAACTGTCTACTCCATTGTGTCGTCCCATACAAAAATAATCACGAACGTTATTTTGCTTTTCACATGACACATCATCAAATATAAAAACCGAATTTCGTTTTGCTTTAGATGGAGACATAATTTCGCAAATATTTGAAAATTCATTGTACTCCATTCCCTTAATTGACTTCACAAGCTTTCTGAGATACATACAGGTATTTGGGTTGATGAAACGATTTTGAATATATGTAAACATTTCCAAATTTTAATCCATTAGTGTAGAGGAGAATGCTTAACATAACATTTGTTTTTCCACAGTTTGACGGACCCACAATAATTCCCCGAATACTATTGGGAAACAGTGCTCCGTGCTTTCTGTTTCCTTTGATATTGAATGATGGAAATCTGTATAAAACATTTTACTTTATAGACAATCCTTTCATAATTGATCTGCACGTGGTGATATAAAAATGTTAGTTTATGAAGTGTACCCTGTCAGTCGGAAATATACATTCCATGGGTACGGACTTGTAAATTCTTTAATAAATAAACTACCTTTTGAATTGCATCTTCCTTCGTACAATTTCTGTGGACCTGGAACTAGATTAAAAAAACGTCTTGCTAGAGGAGACCGTGGAATTAATCAATTGGACGAAGCCTGTCGTGAGCACGATATTGCATATTCAAACAATAGTAATTTGAGCGATCCACATATTGCCAAAAATTTACAAAATTTTAGCTAAAAAAGCTTGGAATAGAGTAAAGGTTAAGGATTCATCAATATCTGAAAAATTTAATAGTCTTTTAGTCACGGGTACGATGAAGGCTAAAAAAAGCTTGGTATGAGCGTACAACCGAAAAAAACTAGACGATCGGATAAAAAAGTTAGTTTGTTCAAGAAGGCAGTTAGAGAAGCAAGAAGTGCTATAAGAGAACCGAAAGATCCAAATGCAATTGCAGTTATTGCCTTAAAAGCTGCTAAACTTGTATTAAGAAATAAACGAAAAGATATTACATCTCCTCGTGTAATACCTTTACCAAAAAAATTAGTCGTTTTTTACCATTATTACTTTTTTTTTGCTGGGCTATCTGCGATTGGATCTCTAACTGGAGGAGCTGCTGCAATTGCAAAAACAATAAAGGATACGAAGTTTGCTAGGGAGCAATTAGAAGAAAAATAACGACACAACCAAGCCATGGAAGCAATGAAAATCTTTCTTTCACAGAGTCTGTCAGCGATCGGTTGTGTTAATTATATTTCTCTTATAATGGTTGATTCTAATTGCGCCAAATGCGGTAATGAAGTTACTGATTGCAATTTTGTGAAATGTGATTCTTTTTGTAATTTAATGTTTCACAAGAAATGTGCCAATATTCAGTTCTTAAACTCTTAACTAATGATTCGAGCATTATGTGGAGATGCACTTCGTGCATTGTGTCTCACGAATCTAATAATTTGCTTATCGAGACTGTTAAACAACTTGCATGTGAAATATATGATCTCAAAGAGCAATTACATAAAAAATTCTTAGTGGATTTACCAAACGGAGACCAAAAATCATCCGATGGAGTTTCCCAAAATAACTTAATTAAAAATGATAATATATTTGTACATAGATCTGATCTAAGAGTGTCTCGGATTTTTCTCAAGAGGTTCTCTCGCCGACGATCAATAAATCAAACGCGGTTCTTAATTCCGCTACTGCTAAAACTGTTGCATTTGGAAGTGTACTGCAGTCTCCACAAAATTGTCCTTTTGTGCCTGTTGCTGCGCTTCCCAGCTCAGGGCTGCCACTCGGCGAGGACTCAAACTCTACTCGCCGACCGGGTGCAATCTATCCAACTATTGCTAGTCCTAGTGGTAGTTCCTCAACTGCTCCTGCTGCACAAATTCAACGTTCTTCATCAAATAAAAGTCAACGTTCTTCATTAAATAAAATTCATAATATGCATAAGAAACGCGTCGTGGGAACCAATACCTCGACCGAAGACAACAACATTGCCGTCATTCCGTCCTACAAATGGTTGCACCTCTCGCGTTTCTCCTCATCTACTACGGCTGATTCTATCAAAAATTATTGCTCACATAGACTTCAAATTCCATCCGATCATCTTTTATGCATGCCACTCATTACAAGAGGTACCGATCAAACCACTCTTAAATTTGTCAACTTTAAGCTTGCCGTACCCGCTACTTCTCTTCATTGCGCACTTGATGCTGATAATTGGCTGTTGAATTTTCATGTGAGGTTATTCAACTTTCATCCAAAAAACAAAGAAGCGGCGATAATCGCAACGCAATGACAACTGTAGAAATCCCGCCTCGTACATGTCTCCCTTCGTCTTCACCATGTCTCTCCGTATACTATCAAAACGCTAGTGGCTTACGCACAAAAACTAATCATCTCTACATTGCTGCCTCTTCCCACGATTATGACGTCATAGTTATCACAGAGACCTAGCTGAATGCAAATTTCTTGTCGTCAGAGCTATTCGACTCGCACTATGTGGTTTTCAGACGTTACCGCTCTCTCCTGACTGGCTTTACAAGAGGAGGTGGAGTTCTCTTGGCTGTGCGTGCATCTCTCGCCGCTAAACAAATTGCTCTTCCCATGTGCAGCGATGACATCGAACAACTCTGCGCCTGTGTTGCTGTTGCTGAACTTGGATTTGATTTTTATTTCTTAATCAGTTACATTCCTCCATGTAGTTCTTTTATTGTGTATGATGCTCACATTTCTAATATCACCTTTATATGTAATTCATTAAATTCTAACCAATCGCCAGTTATTCTTGGTGATTTTAATATTGGTAATATCGAGTGGAGAACGACAGGAAGCGAAAAATTGTTGACGGCCTACAATATAAGTAATGATATTGAGTCGCTAGTGGTTGATTCGTTATCCTCACTTTCTCTTTATCAAATCAATAATGTGAGAAATGAGTTAGATAGAATTCTTGATCTCGTGTTTGTTGTTGTAAATGATTTCATCATAAGTTTAGATAATGATACTTTCCCTTTGCTTGCAAATTCTATTCATCATAAAGCCATTAAAATTCGTTTTGAATCTTACAATTTTTATAGCGTTAATTGTGATAATAATGTAAAAGTATTTAAATTAAAAAAACTAATTACGAAGGTTTAAATAATATTTTCCGTTCAATTAATTGGCAAAATCGCTTTTTGGGGTTAAATCTCATTGACATTTATAACACCTTTAAACTAATATTGTTACATGCGTTCGAGATGTATGTGCCCATTGGTAAGAATAAATCCGTCTCCAAGCTTCCTTGGTTTAATGCTCGACTTAGCCATTTAAAAAATTTTAAAAATAAATCTTTTAAGAAGATGAGAATATCTGGTTCTTGTGCTGATAGGGAAAATTTTCTTCGCCTTAAAAAGGAATTCGGGTTCTTGAATAGATTTCTCTATCGATGCTATATTTCTTCTATTGAATCTCGTATCCGAGCTAACAGTAAGTGTTTTTGGATTCATTATAACTCGAAACATAAATCGTCTGGTTTTCCAAAAGAAATGATGTTTCAGAACGTGGTATCGAACGGCTACGAACCTACCAGTGAACTGTTTGCTAAATTCTTCGCCTCTAACTTTAAACCTGCTAGCGCTGCAAGAAACTTCAGCTCTAGCCATATCACTACCATTACTGATATTGGCGATCTGGAGCTCTCCGATGAGGATCTTCTTCTTGCTCTAAATAATTTAGACATTAACAAAGGCGCTGGTCCTGACCTGCTTCATCCCTCTCTCTTGAAGAACTGCTCGTCTAGTCTTTTTCTCCCTCTAAAATTGATTTTTAATATTTCACTATCTTCAGGTGTCTTTCTGGATGAGTGGAAGATTGCTTATATTTCGCCCGTTCATAAGAGCGGCCATAAGCACCTAGTTAAAAACTATAGGCCTATTAGCAAACTTTCAGTTACCCCAAAACTCTTTGAAAAAATTGTTAAGGATAAATTATACTTTATTGTAAAGGAGCATATATCGCCTATGCAGCATGGTTTCGTGACCGGTCGCTCTGCAGTGACCAACTTAGTCCTTTTTTCCAAATTTTGTTTGAATTCGATGGAAAGTGGTGTGCAGGTCGATGTGTTATTTACTGACTTCGTAAAAGCTTTCGACAGAATCAATCACTTTTTATTGATACGAAAGTTAGCGAAACTTGGGTTTCATTCTAATATCTTAAATTGGCTTTCTTCTTATCTGCTCAATAGAAAACTCATCGTTGAAGTCGATGGTTTTCTTTCGAATGTGGTAACCGTAACTTCAGGTGTTCCTCAGGGAAGCCATTTAGGTCCGTTGCTATTTTACTATATGTGAATGAAATCCCAAAGTTTTTAAAAAATTGTGAATGTCTCTTATTTGCAGATGATTTCAAAATGTTTTTTAAAGTCTCCAACCTCTCGGACTGCTTATTATTTCAACATGAGATTGACATATTTTTGCGATGGTGTTCTGAAAACGACTTGGAGCTTAGTCTGTCTAAATGTAAAGTTTGCTCCATTTCTCGTTCACACAGTCCGTTGATTCATTCGTATGTGGCTGGGAATGTTCCTTTTACTAGAGCATCTGAGATTAAAGATCTTGGAGTTATTTTCGACGGCAAGTTAAGCTTTAATTTACATATTGACTACATCGTCTCTAAGTCCTTCTCACTACTTGCTTTTATTAAAAGGAACTCAGAAGATTTCCGTGATCCATTTGTTCTTAAAACTCTCTACTGTTCTTTAATTAGGTCCAGATTAGAATACTGTTGTGTTATTTGGGATCCTTTTTATGGTGTTCACTCTTCCCGAGTAGAACGGGTTCAAAAGCGCTTCACTCGCCTTGCTCTTAGGAGATTCAATAGGGATTCTGAACTGCCTTCGTATAAAGCTCGCTGTTTATTGCTTGGCCTAAATTCACTAGTTGTAAGGAGAAAGATGCAGTCCTTGGTGTTTCTGAAGGATATTGTCTCTTATAGAATTCATTGTTGTGAAATCCCTTTTTTGTTTATCATTCTATGCTCCAAGTAGAACGCTTAGAGAAAGAAAGTTATTTTTACCTCCCGCACATAGAACTAATTATGGATTGTCTGAACCGATCACACGGTGCATTTATTTGTTCAACTCGGTCAATAATTTCTTGGATTTAGCCTCAAATCGGGATTGCTTTAAACGCAATGCTCTTGATGTATTATCTTCTAATTTCATGTAATTATGCGAACTTATTGTTTTTTCCTTCTTTTTTACAACAAATTTTTTTTACCTTACTATCCACATTATGTATTTTGTTATTATTGCGAAATCTGTGAAGGATATTTGCCTAGTAGATAAATAAATAAATGAATAAAAAAAAATCCAACATGGTTAAGGCCTTTATCTGCAACCATATAAAAGTGGTCTTGGACTTTTTCTTAAACCACAAGATTCAAAAAACTAATAAAATCGCTCCCTGATCGTCCTCTCACCAATATTGATACTATGCATTTCGGGACAAGCAATATACCTTATTTCCGGGGTATCTACATGAGAGATACATTGTCGGGGAAACCACTAAATAAAGAATGTGGAATAATTAATTTGGATAATGACAGCGGACCCGGTACCCATTGGGTAGCATACATTAAAAATTAGAAAACTGTAAAGTATTTTGATAGTTTTGGTAATCATAAGCCACCTTTAGAAGTTGTTAAATATTTGAGTAAACATATGACGTACAACTACGACAACTGTCAACATTTCAATACCTATGTATGTGGTCATTTGTGCTTAAAGTTTTTATCAGATCAAATAAATATACAAAACTGAAAGATGTTTTTCCATTTCTATTTAAACCGTAATGTCTTTAAAACTGTCGTTGAGCGGAAACCGATCTACTCTAACTACTGAGTATTTTCCTCAATTATCCTAAATTCAGATTACGTATGTGGTTCTATACCTAATGTGGATGTGTTGAATAATTCACTTCATTTTGGTGATACTGTAATAACATTTCCTACTGGCTCTAATGAGATTGAGGACATTAATAACTATGTAAAAGGGGTTGTAAAAATACTCAATACGGACAATCCTACGAACAAACTATCAATCGAAATAAAAGCAAATAATAACACTCTAAAATGTGAAATTAATAGCACAATAGAAATTGATTTTTCAGAAACTAACTCGATTGGATCGCTTTTGGGGTTCAGCAAAAATAAGTTAGCTCCCAACAAATTACACGAATCTGACCTTTACGTTAACATCAATCTGAATATTATCCGAATCGATTGTAATTTAATCGATTGTACATATATCAATAATGAATTAGCATATACACTTCACGAATTATCTGTTAATGTAAATCCAGGCTATAAAATAGTTGAAGTTCCTCGAAATGTCATTTATTTGCCTCTAAACGCCAAGAGGGTAAGTTCATAAGACTGAATATACTTGATCAAGACGGACATATTATAAATTTTCGAGGTTAAACGATAACTGTTCGATTGCATCTCAAACCTCAATAATGATAATATATCACCCTTCAATATACAGTCGACATTTGAAAGGCGAACATCACAACTTACTGCAAGAAATTTGCAATTTCTATTCACTCTGATATATAAATTGAAAAAGTGAAATGTTGAATATTTTTGCGGAAGCAACGTTTAAGGACAGTATCTCAAAATTGGAATATCATACATACTCACCGTATTTGAATAATTTCGAAAAAAATGACATCATTCAAATTTGTGTCCAGCATCAAAAACTTAATGTTTTGCCCTCAGAAAGTTACATTTATATTGAGGGTACTGTATCAAAAGCTGATGGATCTGCAGACACAAAAACTAAACTTATAAATTATCGCTTAGCCTTCCTGTTTGATGAAATTCGTTACGAATTAAATGGTGTAGAAATTGATAACAACCGCAACGTTGGCATCACATCTACCATTAAAAGCTACATTTCTTTAAACAAAAATGAAAGCGATATGTTGTTGAATGCATCTTGGTCAGCCAAATCTTCAATCGATCTAAGTACAGAGTACTTACATTTTTGTATGCCTTTTAATAAATTAGTGGTTTCTGCCGAAGACTACCCAACGGGCGTCATGACTTAATTTTAACACGCTCACGTACTGATACAAATTCTTTAATTGCCGAGGAAAACGATACAGCAAAGATAAACCTGACCAAGTACAATGGAAAATTCCTCATATTACGTTGTCGGATTCTTTTAAATTAAAGCTATATATATAGTTGGCGCAACAGGTCCGTAGGGACCCAAGGCCTAGCTTCTCGCAACCATTCGTTTTGTGTGAGTTTTATTTTTGGAACGAAAGGAAGGGATCTACAATTTTATGCCGATTCCAAACGGCTAATTGAGAAGCTCTAAAGACAGTTATACTCTCGGATGTTTGTCAGACGTTCGCGGGAGGTGGCGCAGTGGAAAACCCCAAATTGGAATTTGGGTTTTTGCGGGATTCGAACCTGGGACCACTCGCTTAGTAGTCCAACACACTAACCACTATGCCAATGCGCCTACAAAAATTAAAGCTATACAAATCCATTAATAATGCACAATCTATATCTATAAAGATTTCCTTTCGGAACTGGGATCTATACGAATATCCAGTATTACCTAGTACCTCATATCATAATTGGAATGTCAAGAAAACCTCGCGAATGGAGAAACCACGCTACATTATCATTGCCCTACAAACTACTAAGCGAAATTTGTTGAAAGGAGATCCAACTCACTTCGATCATTGTGACGTTACTAACGCAAAAGCATATTTAAACTCAGATGCATATCCATTTGAGGACTTAAACCTAGCTTTCGATAAAAGTAACTATAGTTTACTGTATAGTATAAATTGCGATTTTCAAAAAAGCTACTTTAACCGACTATATGGTGAATCATTATTACCCAGAGACCTCAAGTCCCAGGCGACAATTTTGCGTAATAGACTGCAGACATCAAAGTGAAATAATAAAAAACGGCCCAGTTGATATTCGAATTGAAATCAAAACATCGAAAATAATCCCTAATAAAGCGTCGGCTTACTGTTTGATGTTACACGATCGCATTATAAACTACAATCCTTTGAATCAAATAGTTTCTAGAGAAATGTAATCGTTAGTTGAATGCTATATTTTATGGAGGAAGCACGCACCCACGCATCATGTACTTCATTATCTATGTTCAAGGTTTCAAAGGATCAAATAATAGATTCATAGCAAAGGAAATAGAAGTACTGCACAACGGTCACCATCATCATTTCATATAAAAGCCTCCATTCAACTCTGACCAACTATCACCATCACAAAGGATACAAGCTCGATGGTTATATCAGAATCACCATGGTTTAAACTGGGATGGTAGACTCACAGAATTTAAAGAATTTAGAAAATATCTTGGAAAAATTATCAAAAATAAATTGTGTATGCTAAGGGAATTGAAAAAACTCTATGGATAAGGGAATTGCTGCAGGATGAAAATGTTGAAGTGACGAATATTGAAGAAGCAGCTTGTCCGAATCTAAAAGAATTAAAACATCTCTATCCAAATGAAATAAAATGTTTATCGCGTAACAAATGCTGTGCCCTGGAAAATGTTTACCTGTTGCCTAAATTCTTATATGTAAGCGAATTAAAAAAATAAAATATGAGATGAAACACAACAACGTATAGATGAAAAAATAAAAAAAAAAAAAACATTTATTTTGTTAAAATATTTACAATTAGTGTCTCCAGATTATTCCTGGGTAAATGATATCATGATGTCCATTGCAAAAAGATACCATCCTATTTAGTGTTAAGATTCTTTTTTCTGTATGAAAATTATAAATGCTTGAATAAAAAGTTTTGTAACAAATAACCCATATTTTTTTACTATTAATCGTTAAAATCGTTATGGAGGAAGCACGCACCCACGCATCATGTACTTCATTATCCATGTTCAAGGTTTCAAAGGATCAAATAATAGATTCATAGCAAAGGAAATAGAAGTACTGCACAACGGTCACCATCATCATTTCATATAAAAGCCTCCATTCAACTCTGACCAACTATCACCATCACAAAGGATACAAGCTCGATGGTTATATCAGAATCACCATGGTTTAAACTGGGATGGTAGACTCACAGAATTTAAAGAATTTAGAAAATATCTTGGAAAAATTATCAAAAATAAATTGTGTATGCTAAGGGAATTGAAAAAACTCTATGGATAAGGGAATTGCTGCAGGATGAAAATGTTGAAGTGACGAATATTGAAGAAGCAGCTTGTCCGAATCTAAAAGAATTAAAACATCTCTATCCAAATGAAATAAAATGTTTATCGCGTAACAAATGCTGTGCCCTGGAAAATGTTTACCTGTTGCCTAAATTCTTATATGTAAGCGAATTAAAAAAATAAAATATGAGATGAAACACAACAACGTATAGATGAAAAAATAAAAAAAAAAAAAAAAAAAACATTTATTTTGTTAAAATATTTACAATTAGTGTCTCCAGATTATTCCTGGGTAAATGATATCATGATGTCCATTGCAAAAAGATACCATCCTATTTAGTGTTAAGATTCTTTTTTCTGTATGAAAATTATAAATGCTTGAATAAAAAGTTTTGTAACAAATAACCCATATTTTTTTACTATTAATCGTTAAAATCGTTAAAATATTCTCTATTTTATGCATATTCATTTTTATTATTTAATATATAAATTAACCCTCTAACTTCAATAAGTGATGGTGGGGAGTAAATATCTGCAGAAATTTTATTACATTTTTACGTAAAGCATCCCAACCGAACACACATGATACTTTAGAATTCTGAAAGTGCATTCCCATCATAAATTTCATTATTTTTATTGACATCGACACCAATAGCCTAAAATCAATGGTAAGTGTTCCCTCAAATACAATGCAATGAATCCTACGGTCATATCTACTCATGCACTTTGCACTGGCTCTGCTAGTGAAGGGTGAGACTTTTCCTCTTGTGAATGAATGTTAGATAAAACGTAAACAGTAATTATATTCTATGAAGTACCCTAATTGTGATAGGAGAAGTGTGTAGCATATCGATGCTTGATCTTGAGTTTTGTTTCGAGCATCTTTGTGTGTAAAAAATGAATCAATTGTTTTGTTTATAATATCTAGGATAATACTTGGCCTCTTGTGAATGTGGACGTTATATGAAATTTCAAATGTAAATTTTGGGTCGTCACATATAGTTAAAAAGAATGTTGACAAGAATGAAGTACCCAAATTATGAAAGGAGATGTGAGTCGCATATAGAGCCCCACTACAATAAAATGCCGCACTTGTTTTATTTATGATATCTAGAATAGGACTTTGGCTAGATGTGAATAGAAGTTTGATGAAATTTTAAATGTAAACAAAAATTGGGTCTTCGTATGCAGTGAAGTACCTACCCTCAAATTATGATAGGAGTTTATTTTGTGGACAAAATCCAAAGCAGTTGCAATATTATTTCAGTGTGTTTGTTTAGTAGAGGTGCATTGGAAAGTTCGTTTCAATTCCTCTAACTCTTTAATAGAAATCAGCATCGGTGTAGTGCAAAGTATAAGTTATATATCAGAAAAAAAAATAAAAATTATTTATCATCTGTGCAGTACCTTCATTGTCAACAGACAATTGTAAAAATACTAATAATTTAAGGACAGTACAGTTCATTGTTCAGTGTAAAAAAAAAGTGTAAGAGTCGTTAAAAAAAATAAAGAAAACAAAAAAATTAATCCATATACAGTGTGTTCCATTTGCAAAAAAAGACTTCTCCCGAGTGTTTTCTTTAAAACGCCATATAAGGGCAGTGCATGAAACGTGTAAGCATCATTGCATGTTTTGCGGTAAGATCTTTACGCGCATGTTTAATCTAAGTAAACATATTGCTATGTGTGGGAAAAATCATGTAGCCCAAAATATGGATCCAACAGGTGCTTCAACTTCTTCAAGCATTAATCGGGCAGAATGTTTGCAAGAAAAAAGAGTGTGCCCTGTCTGTAGTGTCGAAATAGTAAGCAAAAACTGGGCACAACACCAAAGGAGCAACGTCCACAAAGCCAGAGTGCAAGAGGAATATGGTGAAAATGATGTGTGCACGACTAAAACGTCGTTTAGTGGAAGAATTATATCTTTTGCTGTAAAGAATACGGACGAATCCGATTTGGATTCAAAAAATCTGTTTCAGAAAAAGAAATTGACTATCCGTAATCTTGTGGAGGAACAATTGTGCACACACGGACCTGTAAAATTTAATTTGGAACTGTTTAGCGAATACATTAAAAGTCGTGACGAAGATGACATTACATCTGAAATTTAATCAATGGCAACAGAAATGCAACCAATTTATCTGGCTGAAGAAATAGACAGAAATATTGATGAGATGGAAGAAAAGATTTTAAATAAAATGGATGAGCTAGATAGCGGATGGGCACTAGTGAGAATTGTTAACATCGAGGTGAACATTAACAAACATCAACCATTAAGAGGATCCTTACACCACATCCTACCAAGGTACATTTCAAATAAAAAAGCGGTCATCAATGTACAAAACAATAATATATTTTGTTTTAAATGGGCCCTAATTTCCGCTTTGAAACCAAACGTCACCAATCCATATCTGACTTCATCATATAACATCCCAGCTATAACAGATGAAACAATACACTTGGATGACATTACTCTGGACTTCACCGGACTTAGTTTCCCCCTGAAACTCAAAGATATTAAAATGTTTGAATCCATCAATGAAATCAGCATCAATGTGTTTGGTTTTGCCAATAGTGAGGAAAATGGTGAAAAACCGCACATAGAAGGATCATATTATGTGACCCCCAAGCAGCTTCATATAAACCTTTTGCTTCTCAACAACCATTACGTTTGGATTAAAAATCTTAGCAGGCTGATACGGAGTGAAGTCTTGCAAAAGAAGGAGGTCCAGCTATTCTTCTGTAATAGTTGTTTGTATCATTTTTATAATGAAGACAGCCTTTTTCGGCATAAGAATTAATGCAAACAAATTGTTACAAATATGCCCAAGGATGACAATAATATATTAAAATTCAAAAACTGTGAAAGGCAAATGGTTGTCCCATTTGTTACATACGCAGATTTTCAGATTTTGAGTGCATCCTTAAACCACTCGATAGCTGCATTCCGGACTCTTCTGCTTTATCAACAACAACAGTTCAAGAACATGTTCCATGTGCCAGCTCATATCGGATGAAATGTTCTTTTGATGAATCTAAAAATCGTATGCGGACATTTACAGGTAAGATTTATTTTTATTGCTTCATTTTTGGTTTCTATCTTTACAGGTCAAAACTGGACCAGAGAGTTTGTGCGTGGTTTGGTTGAGGACGCAACTAATGCTTATAACCAGTTTGTGAAGAATCCAAAGCCGATTAACCAACTTACTGAGCTAGATGAGATCATCCAACTTATTTTGGATTCCTGTGTAATATGTAAGCTAAAATTTAAAGATTACGAATATAGGGTTAAGGATTATTCCCACTATACTGGGGACTATAGGGGTCCTGCACATAACTCCTGCAATCTTAAATTCAGAGAAGACAATAGTTGTAGGCGATAAAAGAACTATAGAGTTGCGGTTTTTAGATTCTTTTCGCTTATTGGGTGAGAGCATCGATTCGCTGCCAAAAAATCTTCTCCCAGAGGATTTTAATATCACAGCGGCTCATTTTTGCAATGAACAAGAGAGCATAAGTTTAGTTCAAAGAAAGGGTGTTTTTCCCAATGATTATTTAAACTCATGGGATAGGCTAAATGAAATATCTATTCCGCCTAGACATGATTTTTTCAACAAATTGACTAATGAGGAATGCTCTGAGGAAGATTACTATTTTGCTTTAAAAATCTGGAATCACTTTGTAACGATGCATTCGTTACAACACATTTTTCTTTCGCTCAGCAACAGCTGGTGCAAGCGCCCTCACACTCGATCGACTGCTCCGTCCCCCACACGGATACACACGAGACACCCCCGCAGTAGCCACACAGTTGTTCTTGCGCTTTCACAGCATCACTGGTACAAGGCGGGTGCATTCGAGGGGGAAATATTTTGTTTTTGTCCAACCAATGATCTCGATACATAATATAATTCACACCCGGTTGCTGATGGTAACTCTATGAGACCACCAGCAAAACTCCCAAACAAGCGAGCAAGATCACACAGTAGAATTGTACCAATCTGGTGTACCGCTGATTTGTTCCGCAAGTAGTTGTCCAGCTACTTGAAACTTTTTGACGCTAACAAGCCTGCGGGTAGTTAGCAAATTGCCGAATCCTCCGAAAGGAAGATTCGTAGGTGCCAGGACTGTCGCAAGACGGACCTGTAGGTGCCAGGACTGCCGCAAGGCGGACCTGTAGGTGCCAGGACTGCCGCAAGGCGGACCTGTAGGTGCCAGGACTGTCGCAAGACGGACCTGTAGGTGCCAGGACTGCCGCAAGACGGACCTGTAGGTGCCAGGACTGTCGCAAGGCGGACCTGTAGGAGCCAGGACTGTCGCAAGACGGACCTGTAGGTGCCAGGACTGTCGCAAGACGGACCTGTAGGTGCCAGGACTGTCGCAAGACGGACCTGTAGGTGCCAGGACTGCCGCAAGGCGGACCTGTAGGAGCCAGGACTGTCGCAAGACGGACCTGTAGGTGCCAGGACTGCCGCAAGGCGGACCTGTAGGTTGCCAGGGCTGTCGAAAACAGACCCGTGGAACACCGGGGCTATCCCACGCCCACAAGAAGACCGAGCCGTTAATCCCAAGGACTGGGATCAGTTGAAGCCGTCCCCGTTGCCGTTGAGGTTAAGTGAACCATAGAAATTCTAATTGTAATATTGGAGTTAATTACATTATCTTGAATTGTTAAAGTTATATTTGGAATATTAAAAATGAACTTTTTATTGTAAAAACAAGAATTGAAATATAGTACATTAAGAATTATAAGTAGAACCTAGATAATAAGGTAATAAAGGAAACTCCTCTGCAACCAAAGTTCGTGTTTCTTTGGGAAGAACCTTGGCGATCCGGCGAGCTAACCGCAGCCCAGACAAAAAGCACATCACATTGGCGCCCGAGCAGGGACCTCAACAGAAGGAGGCCCAAAGTTATTACATCCGGAAGGAGACGACCGAAGAAGAACCAACGAAAGGAACTGAGCCCGAGGAACCTCAAGAAGGAGGACCGACCATAGCCGAGAACCGAGTTTCGCCAACATCCGAGATGGAAGCAGAAAACTATTTAACCGTTCCGGAAGAACAAACCAGAGACCTGACCGTGGGATGGATATACCTATTAAAGAAGGTCGAATTAATAGAAGCTATGGAGAAAAAAGGACTAAATACAGATGGCACGGTTGGACAACTTCGAGCCCGAATGAGCGGCTACTTGAAAGCCACCCGAATGCGATCCTCGACACAGAATCTCTGCGAGGAACTCGAAGCCAAGACGTCGACCCGAGGGTATGGGGACACATCATCCGATGATGACGACAAGTCAACCACGACCGAAGGGACCACCAAATTCCCATCGTACGTTGAAATCCCCGTCGCTGCCCACCAGGCCGCCGTTCAACCGCTGCCCATCCCTGCCCCGCACCATAGACGAGCAGATGAATACCGACCGAACCCGACCGCCTCACCGTCCAGGAGGACGACCGAGACACCGGCCCCGACCACATCAACCCGAGCTAGGCCAACGTTGAGCTATGAAGCCGAGGTGATGGACACAGTCCGCAAATGGGGACTGAAATTCGACTCCTCAGGGAATGCCCTGGAATTCCTGGAGCGGATCGAAGAACTTACCCGCCGCTACGACATTCCGCCCGACTACATGGTACGACCATTACCCGAAGTCTTCCTGGGTACGGCCCTAGAGTGGCTCCGAATAAACCGAGATGGCTTCCAGAACTGGGATCAGTTCAGACAAGCATTCTTGCGTCACTTCCTCCCGGCACGCTATATCCATAAACTCGAGGAGGAGATTATGAGGAAAAGTCAAGGGCCCAGGGAGAGAGCCAAGGATTACATCCGTGCCACCCAGTACCTGATCCGACAACATCCGCTGATGAGCATACACAATAATATAGACCGGATATGATAGTATGCGACCCGAATACCGTCTCTACATTAAACGTCGGGACTTTACAACGCTAGATGAACTAATGGAGCTAGCCGAAGAATTCGAACATGTCAAAAGTGAGGAACGGAGTATCCTACCACCGAACCCCGCCTCTGTCCCAGCGCCCAGACCACACGCAACACATGTCCCCTACAATCGGGATACGCACTGTTGGCGCTGCAAACAAAGAGGCCATCGACAACAGGATTGTCAACGACCATTCCGCCTGTTTTGCTCCTATTGTGGAGAAGACGGCCGACATACAAGGGATTGTAGGTGCCACCAGGACCAGGCAGCCTCTATGTCGTATGCCAGATGGACCGACCCGCGATACTTCGTCCCGACTACCATTCAGGGACAGTTGTTTCAATGTCTAGTTGACACCAGAGCGTCGAAATCTTTTGTCGGCCCAAAGGTACGGCAGACCCTGCGAAGAATGCAGGTACCAGTCCGATATCATGGCCGGAGGATCCAACTAGCTAACGGAGACACAATCACGACCAGGGAGCACTATATGGTGAAGCTGCGCTTGGGTAACCAAACCCTTACGGGCGAGCTCACATATATGAAGACGTTGGCTGAGGATGCGATCTTCGGGATGGACCTGCTTGATAAAGCTAAGTTCGAGATAACGCTGGGTGGTCAGACGTTGACGAACAGAAAGGTACTACGCACAAGTCCAGCCAACAACTCGTGTGCCCTACTTAGGGAGGGGCACTTTACCCGGAATAAACAAAAGAACCGGAACGCGTTATTGAAGGAGAAACCTAAACATAAGGGAATGGCAAGCATTGCCGGCAAACACGAGGGCACCGGCTATTCCCCCTCTTACCGATACAGGGTAGACACTCCCGAATCATCGGATATTCGGGGAGAGGCTATTAAGGCGCTGTACACACTGGTCAACCAAACTCCGAAACAGGCAGCCCAAATGCAAAGTAAGCACAGGAAGTTACGCCGAAGGGTATGTCCACATGGCAATGGAAAACAAAATTGCCGGCGAAACGCTTGGCACGACAGAACGCCGGCCCTGACAGGACTCCGACCACGCTACAACCCAACAACGCCAGTACACGCAAGGAACGGGGAGTGCCCCCGCCATCCGACCCGATTGTTCCAATTCTTCACCGCCCATATCCGATGACCATCTCCCGACGCCTTCATCAGAAGGCGAACAAAAATTGGTTCCAGCGTACCACACCCAATAAGTTCCACACCGTCTGCACCACCAAAACCGCCCACGCCGCCAACACCGTCAAAACCTTCAACAATGTCCAAACCGTCAACAACGTCAAAACCGTAACCACCGCCGAAACAGTCAATACCGGTTTTCCAGATTGGCTCTACATAGCCACCAGTATAGCCCCGTGATCCCGTTCAAAGGAATTCAGGCTCAGACGCTGAAAAGCCGCGGCCTATATATTTGTTTTTTTACAATCCATGAATTTATTTGTATTTTTCTCGAACTTGCACAAAAAAAAATATTACGTATAATAATACTAATAAATATTAATATGTATATGTATACCTTCCTATACCGTAGTAAGCCCGACGAGAAGGTTCTTGTCTGAGAAAGAAGAGGGGGAATGTAACGATGCACTCGTTACAACACATTTTTCTTTCGCTCAGCAACAGCTGGTGCAAGCGCCCTCACACTCGATCGACTGCTCCGTCCCCCACACGGATACACACGAGACACCCCCGCAGTAGCCACACAGTTGTTCTTGCGCTTTCACAGCATCACTGGTACAAGGCGGGTGCATTCGAGGGGGAAATATTTTGTTTTTGTCCAACCAATGATCTCGATACATAATATAATTCACACCCGGTTGCTGATGGTAACTCTATGAGACCACCAGCAAAACTCCCAAACAAGCGAGCAAGATCACACAGTAGAATTGTACCAATCTGGTGTACCGCTGATTTGTTCCGCAAGTAGTTGTCCAGCTACTTGAAACTTTTTGACGCTAACAAGCCTGCGGGTAGTTAGCAAATTGCCGAATCCTCCGAAAGGAAGATTCGTAGGTGCCAGGACTGTCGCAAGACGGACCTGTAGGTGCCAGGACTGCCGCAAGGCGGACCTGTAGGTGCCAGGACTGCCGCAAGGCGGACCTGTAGGAGCCAGGACTGTCGCAAGACGGACCTGTAGGTGCCAGGACTGTCGCAAGACGGACCTGTAGGTGCCAGGACTGCCGCAAGACGGACCTGTAGGTGCCAGGACTGTCGCAAGACGGACCTGTAGGTGCCAGGACTGTCGCAAGACGGACCTGTAGGTGCCAGGACTGCCGCAAGGCGGACCTGTAGGTTGCCAGGGCTGTCGAAAACAGACCCGTGGAACACCGGGGCTATCCCACGCCCACAAGAAGACCGAGCCGTTAATCCCAAGGACTGGGATCAGTTGAAGCCGTCCCCGTTGCCGTTGAGGTTAAGTGAACCATAGAAATTATAATTGTAATATTAGGGTTAATTACATTATCTTGAATTGTTAAAGTTATATTTGGAATATTAAAAATGAACTTTTTATTGTAAAAACAAGAATTGAAATATAGTACATTAAGAATTATAAGTAGAACCTAGATAATAAGGTAATAAAGGAAACTCCTCTGCAACCAAAGTTCGTGTTTCTTTGGGAAGAACCTTGGCGATCCGGCGAGCTAACCTCAGCCCAGACAAAAAGCACATCACAACTTCAAGTGTACAAATATGAAAGATTACTTAGAAATATATTTGACAAGTGATGTTGTTCAGCTGGCAGATATATTTGAAAACTTTCGCAAAGTCTGCCTTAATATATACCATTTAGATCCCTGTCATTATTATACAGCGCCCGGTTTATCCTGGGATTCCATGTTGAAAATGACCGAAGTAGAACTAGAGCTTCTGACAGATTTGCAGATGTTAGACTTCTTCCAAAAAGGAATAAGAGGAGGCTTAACGCAATGCAGTCATAGATATTCGAAATCAAATAACAAATTTCTTTCCTCATTCGATACAGATACACCATCGCAATATACTGTATGTTTAGATGCTAACAATCAGTTAGCTTGGGCAATGTCTCAATTACTTCCGTATGGAGCATTTAAATGGGAAAACCGTGATTATGTAAAGGCTCTAAATCCTAACGGAGAAAATGCGTACGTGTGTAGCAGACTCACTAGCCGAACAAATAAAACACACCGATTACGAGACACTGATTTTATTAGTAGCAAAACACACGTTCACTGCCTTCGGCTGATCAATGAGAACTGACTCTCTTTCGGCATGCTTGCCTACCTCTTGTACATTGGTGATTTACATGTGTGAATATATATTTATACATACTAGGTTGTATTAACATAAAGGTTATTATACAGTATTCCAAAACAGTGTTGCCACAACTCGGCCATCCTGACCCGTAATCGTCCCGATTACCCTTGCGACCCACGGGCAAGGGTAATCGCAAAGGTAATTATTTTCTACTCTATAAGGACCCTTGAATTTCGGCACAATCTTTTTCGATACACCCTGAGCATTAGTGAAATTTTTAATCATGACATAGTCCCCAACCTCGTACCTCTTTGCCACCTTCCGATTTTCATCTGTTACCCTCTTGTTATAGTCTTGTAATTTAATCTGTTTTTCGACTGCTTTTGACCTCAAATTGTACAAATTCCTCTCAGTTTCACGCTCAACATTATCATTTAAACATTCGCTGACAAAGTCGATGATCCCTACCTCTTTGCCTCACCCCGAAAAGGAGCTGACTTGGCGTAGTGCCCGTGCCGCGGTGTAATGTGTTATTCATAGAGAACTCAATATCCGGTAACACACTGTCTAAACTCGCCCTGGGATTTCCATCAGATAATTTGGCTATCATTGGGCCCAAACTTCTATTTATCCTCTCTACTTGGCCATTGGCCTGTGGAGAGCCCGTCGCGATTTTAACATGTCATTTTTTCGTTTTCATTTTTGGAAACCAATAGGTTTTATTTATGGTCTCAAGCACTTTGTCACGACCTATGTGACCTAATTCGTCGTGATACTTGCGTAACACCTGACCCTCCATATCCGTTGGAACGTAAAATAAGATACTGCCTTTGGCCTTCCTATACACTGTGCATTTCATAGAATTTATTTTCTGAACCTTCCAATTGTCTGCGTATGTCGCAGATAGCGGCGTCCCTATACTGACATATCGAGAGATTTTGTTTAAAAGTATTCCCCTCCAGGACTAGAATATTAGTGGCACGGCTTAACGCATCTACGTGCTGCATCTGGTCCCGTTCCGATGTTCTAAAGTATAATCATAATCCTGCAATTGTAGGACCCAGCGGGCTATTCGGGGGTTTATCTCCTTTTTTAATGTTAAAGTTAAAGAGTTACAATCCGTAACGATTTTGAACTTGATCCCCTGCAGATATATTCTGAATCGCTCAAGAGCGTATACTATCGCAAGGGTCTCCAGCTCGAAACTGTGGTATTTCGCTTCGCACTCCGTTGTCCTTTTCGAAAAATAGAACACCGGGTGAAACTTCCCGTCCGATTTTTTTTTTGCGTTAAAATAGCACCGAATCCTATCGCGCTGGCATCACAGTGCAATTCTGTCTCATCGCGAGGATCATAAATAGATAGGATAGGGGCTGCTACCAACTTCTGTTTAAGGAGCTGAACACATTCTAATTCTATTTTACCGAAGTTAAACTTAGCATCTTTCTTAATGAGGTCATACAGGGGCTTTGCAGTTATCGAGAAATCTTTAACGAACCTTCTAAAATAAGAACACAATCCAAGAAAACTATGAACCGCCTTAGTATTGTGAGGCACGGGAAAATCAGCTACTTATCCGATCCCCCTCTCATTTGGTCGTAAACCCTCCTTGGATACCGTATATCCCAAGTAATTTATTTCAGCCTGTAATAATTTACATTTATCTATCCTCAGCTCAAGGTTGTTCCTGACAAGCCTTTTCAGCACCTCCTCCAAAATAAACAAATGCTCCTCTTCAGTGCAAGTCGTGATCATTATATCATCTAGGTAGATACCTATCTTTCCTGCTACAATAAGATCCATGAAGATCTTATGAATAAACCGTTGAAACGCTGACGGTGCGTTCTTCAAGCCAAAGGGCATCCTAAGAAATTCGTACTGACCCGTCGGCGTCACAAAGGACGTAAACTTGACCGAACTTTCGTCCACGTATACGTGATGGAACGCGCTTTTTAAATCCAATAACGAAAATATACTTTTGTCAACCAGCCCGTCCAAAAGGTCATCGATAAGTGGAACCGGGTGGTTATCCCTAACGGTTACCTTATTTAAGACTCGATAGTCAACGCAAAATCGTAATTCCCCATTCTTCTTCTTCACAAACACAACCGGCGAAGCATACTCCGAATCGCTTGGCCTAATAAACTTTCTAGCTAATAGATCGCTAATGATCTCCTACAACTTGTTTTTCTCGAAATAGGACAACCTCATCCGGGCACAGTGGAAGGGCTTTTCATCAGTTAACGATAATTTCAATTCGTATTTCACCTCGGGCAACTCGGGACGCTTACAGTTTACATAACATCGGTTAAACATATCAATTACATTTGTCCTAGTTTCAGAGTCCAAACTTCCATTTATATTTAGTTCTATTCCTTCCAATTCAACTTCCATTAAACCGAATCTACACATTTTATTCCTTAAACAATTGACATCCTCAAATGCATTTTCATTTTCTAAATTTAATTTCGTTTCATTTTCAAACACTTCATTGTTAATTCTGAGTTCATTTTTCTTTTGCAAACTTAACCTAGCTTTCGATATAAAATCCCTGCCTAACACCACGGGGTATGTCATCGTTTCGTCCGACACAACGAGCAAGTTCAATGAAACTATATCACTTTCGATCAAAACACTAATCCTTATTTTTCCAAAAATAACTAATTTAGTTCTGTTTATTCCACAGTAATTCATTACATCTTTTTTCTTTAACTCAAAATGATCCGGGACATACTTCTGGCGGACGAAGCTGATGGGGCTACCCGTGTCGATTAGGCATTCTAATAAAATGTAACTGTTATTAATTGAACTAAAACTTATGTATGAATATCTTACAAATTCATTTTCTTCTTCATCCTGTACGTGGTGAACCAGCTGCTTCTTCTTGTTTTCGTGACAGTTGGCAGCATAATGTCCTAGTACTCCGCATACGTAGCAGGCTCCGACTTCCCTCTTTGGCTTTTGGCACTCCGCGGCAACACGACCCATCGAGTTGCAATTATAACATCGTATTTGGTCCCTTCGATCCCTTTTCTCTGCGCTGATTAAACTAGCTTGTCTCGGCAACGACACTTCGCAGAATGCTTCCATCAACTGGGGTCGGGTATTCCTTCTACGATGTATTCCACGAGTTCCTCGTCCCCAAATTCGATGTTATTAGCAAGTGTGAGTTTGTCGTGGAAGTAACTCTGGAAGTTCTCATTCACACACCACTTTCGTGCTTCAAATTCCCGGCGGATCGCAAGTTTGCTAGTACATCCATCAAACAAAAGTTTCATATCACTCATGAGGCATTCTATGGATACTGTTGCGACGTCTGCCCTCGATAGGAACCATTTCGCGGCTCAGCCTTTTAGCTTCCAGGCGATTAATGCTCGTACGTTGTCATCTTTAAGTTTAAAAGAACGTTGGACACTTATAAGTTGGGATTCCCAAAATTGGAAATTGTCTCCCTCGCCAAAATATTCAGAGACCAATTCCTTCACCATTGCTATTTTGTTGGGGTGGCACTCGTTTTCTTTTGACACTTCGTTTTCGTTGTTTTCCTTTCCTTTCTTGTTTTCTCTTAACAAACACTCTTTTTCTCGCTTCAACCCACTAATTTCCCTCCGTTGCAACTCCATCTCTCGCTTCATTAGTTCCATTTCTTTTTTCAACATTTTCAAGTCGATCATTTGCTTTTCTTTGTTTTCTTTTTTTTTTCTTCTTTTTCTGCTACCACCTTGGCACCGTCGTCTCGTTCTTCTTCTTCTTCATTTTTTCCATCGTCCCTTTCGTCGGCATCGCCAAATACATCGTCGCCGCTGTCTTCGTCGTTGTTGCTGCTTGCCTCGTCACCTTCGTCCTCGCCTGTTGTGTTCGGCATCGTTGGGTTGCGTCGCATCGGGCACTCTCCTCTATCTTGTGGTGGTATATCATTCAACCGCAGAATGAGTGCCGATTTGTTGCCGTTTGATTTTTTTCCCAGCGCGTCTAACCAAGCTTTCAGCTGCACAACGGTGAATTGGTTTAACTCCTCGTTCTGGAACATCGTATGACAAAGGATGACGACACACTCTTTTTTTCAGTTTATGGTTTCCACTATTATTGTTTGTGATTTTTTTTTTTTTTTTTCTAATTCCGAATCCCACTTCTGAGGATTGTAGCAGACTCACTAGCCGAACAAATAAAACACACCGATTACGAGACACTGATTTTATTAGCAGCAAAACACACGTTCACTGCCTTCGGCTGATCAATGAGAACTGACTCTCTTTCGGCATGCTTGCCTTACCTCTTGTACATTGGTGATTGGGGTTCTTTTTTACATGTGTGAATATATAAAGGGTGATTTTTTAAGAGGTTTAGAACTTTTTTTAAAAAAAAAAACACAAAAAATTCGAAAAAATGAATGAAATATTTATTTGAATCGATAGTTTGAACCTTGCAATTTAATGTTTAAAGATAATTTCATGCAAATGTTGACCGCGGCTGCGTCTCAGGTAGCCCATCCGGTGAGTCCAATTTTGGCATACTCTTTCACACATATCGGCCGGTATCTCACGAATGAATGCATGGATGTTGGCTTCCAGAGCGTCAATCGAAGCGGGCTTGTCCCTATACACATTAGCCTTGGCATACCCCTAAAAAAAATAATCTAATGGTGTCAAATCGCACGATCTAGGCGGCCAATTGACCGGCCCGAAACGTGAAATTAACTGTTCACCAAACTCGCCTCGCAATTGCGCCATTGTTTCGCGTGCTGTGTGGCATGTGGCACCGTCTTGTTGAAACCACATATCATGCAAGTCAAGAACTTCCATTTCGGGCAAAAAAAAGTTTGTTATCATCGCTCGGTAGCGTTCACCATTGACAGTAACGCTGCGATTCGCATCATCTTTGAAGAAATATGGCCCAATAATGCCGCCGGCCCATAAACTGCACCAAACAGTGGCTTTTTCGGGATGCATTGGTAGCTGTTGCAATGCTTCTGGCTGATCTTCACTCCAAATGCGGCAATTTTGCTTATTTACGTACCCATTCAACCAAAAATGAGCCTCATCGCTGAACACAATTTTTCGATAAAAAAGCAGCGATGAACATTTCGAACCGAGCACGAATTTTGATAGTAAAATTCAATAATTTGAAAGCGTTGTTCATTTGTAAGACGATCCATGGTTAAATTGCAAACCAAACTGAAGCTGTTTGACAGTGACACAAGGTACTAAACACACGTCAGCTGTCAAAACCAGTGTTGCCAAAACCAAACCAGCTAAAAAATAACCCTTTATTTATACATACTAGGTTGTATTAACATAAAGGTTGTTATACAGTATTCCAAAACAGTGTTGCCACACGTGTTAGAAGTTGACTTACAGTATCCAGAATCGCTTCATGATATGCATAACGACTTACCATTCTGTCCCGAAAATATTTCTACTCCAGGAACTAAATCAAAGAAATTGATAGCTAGTCTTTACCCCAAAAGAAACTATGTTTTGCACTTATAAAATATAAAACAAGCTCTTAAAAATGGATTGATTTTGAAAAAAGTGCATCGTGTATTGACATTTAAATAGTCCACTTGGCTTCAAAAGTACATCTCTTTGAATACATACCACCGTATGAACCCAAAGAATGCATTTGAAAAGAACTTTTTCAAATTAATGAACAATGTGATTTATGGAAAGACTATTGAAAATATTGAAAAGCGAACTGATGTTAAGATTGTCATGCATTGGGAAATTATTGGGAAAATCCAAGGAGCACGAGCTCTTATGGCAAGACCAAATTATCAGAGTCGTTCGATATTTGATGTCGCAGTGCAATTAGGGAGGGTCAACATCACCTACGATAAACCGATATATTTAGGATTTGTTGTGCTTGAACTTTCCAAACTACTGATGTATGATTTCCATTATGAATACATCAAGCCTAAATACAATGATAATGTCATTCTCAATTATATGGACACTGATTCATTTATTTATACTTTTAAGACCGATGACTTTTATGCAGATATTTTTAATAACATAAGAATGAAATTCGATACCTCTGAGTATGAGAATTCAAATCCTCATAATTTCCCACTAGTCAATGGAAAAGTCTTAGGAATGTTTAAGGATGAGATTAAGCGGAAAAAAATATTAGAGTTTGTTGGTTTGAGGGCAAAAATGTACTCGCTTACATTTTTTAATGGTGAATCGGTGCAAAAAGCGAAAGGAATAAAAAAATCGTTAACTAAAACATTGTGCATAGAAAATTATAAAAACTGTTTATTTAACAAGACAAAATTTTATGGAAACATGTTAATTTTTAGAAGTAAGCTATATACACAAAATTTGAATAAGTTGTCCTTAAATTGTAATGACACCAAGCGATACATACGCTCAGATGGTATAAGTACGTATGCTTGGGGTCATCATAGAATACCGTTCAATGAACAGTAGGAAAATAAAATTTGTATTTAACCTAATTATATTGTACTTGCAGATATTGTTATTAAACATTGTTGAATAAAAAAAAATTTGAAAAATTAAAAAGCATTGAAAAAGTTTTAAAATGTTTTGTTTCAATTTTCACAAAGGAAAATTTAAAGTCGGCTTGGCTTTCCGCACACAATTCCTGGATAAATAAAACACAACTAGAATACTTTTAATTAATGCTTGTTTTAAGCTAAGATGTGTTCCACATCACTGGAAGATAGCAGAAATTATATTTATACCTAAACAAGGTAAACCTTTATCCGAAGTCGCCTCATACAGGCCAATCTCACTTTTACCAGTATTATCAAAACTTTTTGAGAAACTTCTTCTTAAAAGGCTAGATAGAATCATTGAGCAAAGAAGGCTCATTCCCACCCACCAGTTCGGGTTTAGAAATAAGCACTCGACAATAGACCAAGTTCATCGTATAACTAATATTATAGAAAAATCACTAGAAGAGAAACAAGTTAGTTCTACATTATTCGTAGACGTTGCACAGGCTTTTGATAAAGTCTGGCATAAGGGCTTATAGTATAAACTTCATAGGGATCTACCTAGACAGTACTGCTACATTTGGGCTGGGATTCCAAAAGATAAAACACTATTCTGTTAAACTTTTCTAGTCAAAATCAATTTTATTACACTTTTATGGATTATTCACTTATTAAATACTAGAACAATATTACTTAAACAATTCTTCAACGATTCAAACCAATCACTTATTTCACTCTATTACTCTGCACTTTTTTATCTTTACAACCGATTGCTATCTCGAACTTTAACCAATCACTGATAAAAATCAACTGTCCCCCTGTTCTAAAACCTTTCCTTTTATATCTGCTCTGCCATCTCTTCGAGAACTTTCTAGCTAACTCCAATTGGTTCTACAAACTTTTTCCCCTTTTCAGCAATTGATAAATTCCCAGTTAATTTAGTTTAGTGGGGAATTGACAGATTCCAATCTCCAATTGGAAGTGAAACTTGTTTGGTGACTAATGGGGGTTGTTTTCATTTCACCATTTTAGTTTGTTTTCATTTCACCACGATTCATTCAGTGTTCTATTGCAACGCACCACCATCCCATCTGATCGTGGATGAAGCGGTTTTGTTCTTGTCTTCTTAATCCCGAGTAACAGGCACACCCCTTGGAAAATCCTGGACTCGAAGTTTCGTCCTTGGTCCGAATGCAGTTCCATAGGTACACCGAATCTGCTTCAGTTGAAGACGATTTGCTCCACCACAGTCTTAGCTTCTTGATTTGGGATAGCGAATGCTTCAGGCCACTTACTGAAGTAGTCCATAACAACAAGGATGTAATGATTTCCATTGTTCGTTTCAGGAAATGGTCCCGCAATATCAACGACTATCCTTTCGAAAGGGGCTCCAACATTATATTGATGTATCTTGCCTCGGACTTTCACTCTCGGGCCTTTGCTGGCCGTACATATTACGCATTTCCTGCACCAATTCTCAACATCCTCCCTTGAATGGACCCACTAAAAGCGTTCTCGCACTTTTCGGAGTGTTTTGTTTATTCCCAAGTGGCCTCCAGACACTCCATCATGCAATTCCCTCAGCACTTCGATAATTTTTGCCTGGGAACAACAAGTTGCATTACGTACGACTTTCCGTCCGGGCTTTCCCATTTTCTTTTTAGAATGCCGTCTTGGACATAAAGGGAGTCCCCCTGCGCCCAGTATACCTTCAGCTCGGGACTCCTGTTGGATATCTCCTGCCAGTCTGGTTTTCCCTCATGCTCCTTCCAGGCGAGAATGGGTTCGATATCTGGATCTTCCTTTTGGGCCTCCCGGATTTCCCGCGTACTCCAGCCACCAATGGGCATAGCTCTCACCCTTTGAACGGACACGACATCTTTTTCCTCGTATCGTAAGCAATGTTTACAATCTGATTTGCACGGTCGACGGGATAGAGCGTCTGCATTTGAGTGAAGACTTCCCTTTCGATGTTGTGTTTCGTAGTCTTACATTTACAGCTGTTCGATCCACCTTGCCACTTTAAAGATGCATGGTCTGTGCGAAGGATGAATTTCCGCCCGTAGAGGTATTTATGGAAATGTTTTGTTGCCAGTACCAAAGCAAAGAGTTCGCGCCTGGTAGCACAGTAGTTCCTTTCTGGCTTTGAGAGAACTTTGCTGAAGAACGAAACTACCTTCTCTTGGCCCTCGTGCACCTGGGAAACGACGGCTCCAATTCCAACATTACTAGCGTCTGCATCCACAATAAATGTTTTTTCAGGGGTGGGTTACGCTAATACAGGGGCGTCGCACAACTGTTGCTTAAGTTCTTTGAAGCTGTTTTCGCACTCACCTGACCATTTGAATTGTTTGCCTTTTTCTGTCAGTTGATGCAAGCTCTTTGCGATACTGGCAAAGTCCTTTACAAACCGTCTGTAATAGGTCGCGAGTCCCAGGAAGCTTCTCAGCTGATGTTTGTCTTTGGGAACCGGCCAGTATTTCACTGCATCGATCTTCTCCGGATCAGTCTTGACTCCCTTGGAAGAGATGATGTGCCCGAGATACTTCACTTCTGGTCGAAATAGAAAACACTTCTTCGGGTTCAGTTTTAACTGTGCACTTCGTAGCCTTAGGAACACTTCCCTAGGGTTATTTCGATGTTCGTTGAACGTTTTACCAACCACGACGACATCGTCCAGGTAGACCAAACAGGTTTTCCACGTCAGTCCCAGCAAAACACGCTCCATTAGACGTTCAAAAGTTGCTGGAGCATTGCACAGTCCAAATGGCATTACTGTAAACTGCCAGAGCCCGTTTCCTGCTGTGAATGCTGTTTTCTCGTGGTCTTCTGGATGGATCTGTACTTGCCAGTAGCCACTCTTCAGATCAAGAGTCGAAAACCATTTGGCTCCGGATAGTGTGTCCAGAGTATCGTCAATTCTGGGCAGGGGATAGTTATCCTTCTTGGTGACGTTGTTTAGTTGGCGATAGTCCATCCAGAATCTCGTACTTCCGTCTTTCTTTTTGACCAGGACGACGGGTGATGCCCACGGACTTTTTAAGCTTTCAATCAGTCCCTCTTTTTCCATCGTCGACACCATTTCTGCAACCTCCGTCTGCTTGGCCAATGGTAGTCGTCTGGGAGGCTGACGAATTGGTCTTGCATCCCCGGTATCTATTCGGTGTTGTACGAGATGTGTTCGGCCATACTCGCTACTCTGCGAAGCAAATATATCAGCGAACTCGTTGATTAGACTCCCTGCCATGGCCCGCTGCTCCTGATCCAGCTCGGACTCTCCGAGTATATTCTTTTTCATTTCCGATATCTCCGTAGGTTTAACCGGTTTCGCAGGACTTTCATTTGACAACCTTGTGACCGCAGTAATCGGTACGCACGTTCCGATCACTTTCCCTTGTTTCAGCTCTACGCTTCTGTGTTCCACATTGAGGACACGAACGGGAACCAAGTTGTTTTTAGGTTCAACAAGCATCTTTCCGACGATATAGCTCTGATAATAGTTTTCTGGATCTGGCTCTATTAGGTAGAATCGGTGGCTCCCAGGATCACCTTCCAGCTTTGTCCAAATAAGTGTCTCTGACGAAGGTGGTAATATTTCGGCCTCACTTACAACTGTTCTTAGAGCTGCGACGTTCTCGTTCCCGTAAACCATTGGATTCTCGACGTTTCTTACTTTAGAACTTGCAAAACGATGTCGAGTACTACATCATGCGTCTTCATAAAGTCGATTCCAATGATGCATTCGTCACTTATATCGGCTACTTAGAATGCATGGGAGAAGACTATTCCTGCTAGATTTATCGTCAAGAGTACCTCTCCATACACCTTTGCCTTTGCTCCAGTTGTTGTTTTCAGACAGTAGCTGCTAGTGTTGTGCAGCCATGATTGGCGAACGATGTCCTATCTGATTATGGAAGCAGTGGCACCTGTATCGATTGTGGCAACACACTTTTTCTGACCGATATGGGCTTCCACTGTCAGGCTCCTATTACATCGTTCCGACTCCTAGTTCTGCAATGTGGACAACTGCCCTGTCTACGTTCAGCTCTGCACTGTCGTTGAAGATGTCCAATTTTGTTGCAGTTCCAGCAACGGATCGGTCCCCTGCGAGCACTGTTCCGGTCTTCTACATCTGTTCTCTGGCATGAGCATTCGACGGATGTTATTTCTCTCACGCGGTGGAATCCTTGAGATGCTTGGTCCGCAGCTTTCATAGTTAAGGCAAATGCCAGTGCCTCAGGAAAAGTTGTCTTTCCAGCCATTCGTAGAGCCATCTGCAGTTGTCTGTCATCTATGGCTTGTGGAAATGCCTTAATAGCCATTTCGTTGATGACATCTTCGCCAGCATTAGGATATGACAAGTGCGCTAGCCGTTCTATATCCGCTTGCAGCTGCTGGAGTATTCTTCTGGATTCTACTGCGCAGTTGCACTCTATACACTTGCTGCATATGGTTGTCACCAAACCGCATCTCAATAGCCTTAACCAAAGCATCATAGTCGCTTTGTTTTTCTTCTGAGATAGTTTTAAGCAATTCTGCAGCTGTAAATCGTAATGCGAGCGTTAATGCAATCGACTTTTCCTCGTCGTCCCATCCATTGGTCATTGCAGCTGCTTCGAACTGTCTCTTATAAATCGGCCATGATGTTTGGCCATCAAAAATGGGTGGTTGCATCTCTTTCCTTCTTGGGCAGTCAGCAGAATATTCCCGAGACTTCTGTTTCTTGACTTTTTCCAGCTCTTTAACTACGTTCTCGATGTTTGTTTCGTGTCTATGAAGAGATTCATTTATTTCCTCAAACTTGGTTTCATGCTTGTTTAATTTCTCATCAATCGCGACGATTTTTACATCTAGAACATTCTTAAACTCTTCCACTGCATCTTTTTGTGCGGCGGCAATGTAATTTTTCTGTTCTTCAAGAGAATTCTTCTGTTCATCTAGAGAATTCTTCTGTTCTGCGAACTTAGATTCCATAGAATTCTTCTGTTCTTCCATCTTGGCAAGAAGTAATTCCATCATAGCACTAATATCAACACCTGTACTTACTTGTTCTTCTGCCACGTGGAATAGTACGGTCTTTGGATTTTCTCCCTCATTTTGGACAGCCTCCTGCAGACGAAGTATGAGGTCACTTTTCCCTCCAGCTGTGGAAAGATTCCTCTTTTCTAATTCACTTTTGAATTGGGGTATGCTTAGCTGTAGCAATACACGACCCATTTTGTTTGTCGCTTGTAATTTCGAAATTCACAAATTCACTTTAATTACCTAAATTTTTTTTTTTTTTTTTTGTAATGTTTCTTTATATCACACGCTTTAGCACAGAATAAGTTTTATCCCATTTCTGACACCAATTTTATGTTTGGGCTGGGATTCGAAAAGATAAAACACTATTCTGTTAAACTTTTCTAGTCAAAATCACTTTTATGGATTATTCACTTGTTAAGTACCAGAACAATATTACTTAAACAATTCTTCAACGATTCAAACCAATCACTTATTTCACTCTATTACTCTGCACTTATTTATCTTTGCAACCGATTAGTATCTCGAACTTTAACCAATCACTGATAAAAATCAACTGTCCCCCTGTTCTTTTATATCTGCTCTGCCATCTCTACGAGAACTTTCTAGCTTACTCCAATTGGTTCTACAATTGGCTCACATACTTTTTCCCCTTTTCAGCAATTGATAAATTCCCAGTTAATTTAGTTTAGTGGGGAATTGACAGATTCCAATCTCCAATTGGAAGTGGAACTTGTTTGGTGACTAATGGGGGTTGTTTTCATTTCACCATTTTAGTTTGTTTTCACTTCACCACGATTCATTCCACGCCACAGTACTATGAGATACTTAAATCTTTTATTTCAAATAGATTCTTTAGAGTTCGCTATGGTTCAGCATATTCTGAGTTCCACAAGGAAGTGTCTTGGGACCAACCCTGTACTTACTGTATACTAGTGATATACCAAATACGACGTATACGACGATAGCTACATTCGCAGACGACACTGCTCTTCTATCAACTGATAGATGCGTGGCTAAAGCAACAGAAAAGCTGCAAAATGCAGTTAATGAGATTTGTGATTGGACGCAACGATGGCGTATTAAACTTAACGAGTCAAAGTCCACCCATATCAATTTTACTTAGAAAAAAATAACAAATGTTCCCGTGGTTATTAATAACCAAATTGTTCCTTATTCAAATACAGCTAAGTATCTGGGTATGAATCTAGATGCTAAACTCAAATGGAAGGAACATGTGAAAAAGAAAGTAGAAGAGCTAAATATTAGATATAGAAAACTTTATTGGTTGCTAGGACATAATTCGGAAATGTCCATTGGGAATAACATTTTATTATATAACCAGATACTGAAGCCTGTTTAGACATATGGTATCCAATTATGGGGTTGTACAAAGAAAACAAATGTAAAAATAATACAGACATTCCAAAACAAAGTCCTTCGGGGAATAGTAAATGCCCCATGGTATATTAGAAATAATGACTTGCATCGTGATTTCCAGATTGATCTTGTAACGGAAGTAACTAAAAAGTACGCAGTTCGTCACAATAGCCGTATTTTATTATCAGCGTGATCTGATCCGAATCAGATCATGAAAATAAAACAATACGGATCATAGAAAAATTTTATTTTCGAGTTGTGGCAACAGTTGCTTTCAAAACACAAGGGGTAATGTATGAGCATTACAAACTTCATATTGCCACCAGCCATATTACAAACTTTCTGTACAACGTGACGTCACAATATGATGACAATTGTCATGACATTTCATTTGCTTGTGGGGGGTGTTACCATATATGAATCAAATTAATAATTTTTATTTTTGGATATTGTTTTTAAGAAAAGTAATTTAAAATTCTGTGTTAAAAAATGCAACAAATAAACAATATTTTTCTGCTGTATTTAGGTATTTCGGTGTATTCATGCGAGCGAATGATTTTTTTAAACATTTATGAAATGTTCTCGATTTGCTTCAGACACATTTCATAAACATTTGTGAAACATTTCTGTTTTTGCCGGTGTATACGACAATTAAGTATTTATTAAGCGTTTATGAAATACTTTTTAATGTCGGAAATTCACGACCAGAGGCTCGAAAACAACAACACGGCTTCCGTTATATGGTGTGTTTTGTTTCTAAAAGGAAATGAGTTTACCTACAATCAGTTCAAAATGTAATAGAAATCTTAATGCAGTTTGCACCTCTGGTCCGCTCAGATTGGAATTATTAGACAAAGTAAATGACAGCAGTTTAGGCACGAAATTCCAGAAGAACAAAAAGAAGTTAGAATTCGATTTTTCTGTGATAAAAAAGAAGCGTGTTTCCCTATAACTAGGTTCGAAAACAATTTAAATTTATACAGGTAGCTAGTTTCGATTTTTTATTATTCCAAGATTTTCTGGACATTTGTATTTTATGTTAAAAGAACAAAAACACACCTCTGAAACAAATTATTAACGAACTGCGAAACATTTCATAATAATTTTTTTTTTTTGTTAAATAAATGTTTATGAAACATTTACTTAAATATTTCGCTGGTTTGGACATACCTTTATGGAATGAAAAAGCAAAATCATCTCGAAGGCGGGAAAAGTATTCGATGTGAAAAAAATGCTTTTTGATTTTTTGTGTTGTGAAGGGTGTTGAATATTTTAGTCTGGCAACGTGACTGTGTGGCTTGGCTAATGGCTACCGTTTACAGGCACACCAACATTGAAAAATGAAACAAGCCACCTAGTACAATACATTTTCAGATCATGATTCGTGATCTCGATGAATATCAGGATCATGTGCTGTTGTTGTAAGTGCATGTATTTCGATGATCTATATGGATCATGGCTGATAATAAAAAAGGGCTAATGAGCGTCTGCTGATGCATATTAATCCTGAAATAGGAGACGTCTTAAATATACGTTACAATATTTGTAGATTAAGAAGAATTAAACTTCACGACCTTATAATCTAAATAATGAGAACCCGTATTCAAATTGTAATACCTTCTCAAATGCAACTGAAAGTTGAAACTAAAATCATTTTTCGATCTTTCTTTGATTGGTCATGATTAAGGAGGTGTTTTTAGTGAGGTTAGAGACCCACACTACTCTGGGTTTCTAACCCCATTGTGTCTTTCGAGATTTTCACCTTCAATAACAAAAAAAAAAAAGTCTTCTTCCACGTGCCAATCTTCCTCATGAGCCAACATAAACTGGAATGATGCGAAATTTTTGTATGGCCATAACGGCAGCCTTGCACTCTTTTTCGGTAACGCTGTAATTTTTCTGTGCTGCGTTCAGCTTTTGCGAATAGTGATTCTTCTTTTTCTTTTTAGTTTTTTTTTTAACAAGACTGCACCGATTCCGGATTTCAGAGGCGTCACACTGAACATAGAACCTTTATTCATCTAATTAAATAAGTGTTTGGTAGCCGACTGTGAAGCCCTTCGATATGGGGGAACGGTTTACCGTCCTTTTTCAATGTGTTCAGTGTTCTTGAGTCCAAGCAAGTACGGTGTTTGCCTTGTTTCCGTATAAGAACCATCGGCGAACAGCATGGACTCGCACTCTCCTCAAAAACGCCAAACCTCAACATTCGGTCGTTCTCTTTATATAAAAAGGCTGGTATCGCTGGAGATACAGGCTAGTGTCACTGTTTAACAGGGGGCGCATCTCCGGTATATGCTCTTCAACCTGTATTTTCCCCAATCCATGCCATGTAAAACACAGGAACCTCTCCTTGACCGGCTCCAGCACAGACGATTGCTCGGTCGTAAGGTCGTGGGAACCATCAAATTGTTGGTAATCCCAGGTATAGCTGTTGGTCTAAATTTGGTAGGTACTAAATTAAAGGTTATTATATTTGTATGTCCTTTATAGGTCACCGGAACTTGGATTCTTCACACTATGGATTTATGTTGGCAATCAGCAGATTCCACCTTTGAATTTGACCTGCTTACTGATACTTTCAGTGAATCTACAAATTGTTCACCGTTTATGTATAAAATGCTTATGCTGGCCCCACTGTATTCATACCTTCCGTATCTGGTATCTATTCCTAGTTTTAGAAATTTTGCTTGTAATGCTCACTCTGTTTTCCATGAATATTCCATCCCTAGCTGAATAATAGTCCCTAATTCTTATAAAGGGTCCGCCATCTAACTTTTTTTTTTTTTTTTTTCAACTAGTGCTTATTTCGCGAATGGTAACACTTAGCTCATGTCTGATTTGACAGATAAATAGTTTTATCCAGAGACAATACTGAGACCCCCAACTCGCAATCCTCTTGCCGCTGGCCCCCTCAGTTTTTTTTTGAATTCGCCATTTTGTTTTCCTATCGGTGTTATGTCAATTTAGAATCCGTGTGAGCTTCAACAAAAAAACCAAAACAAAAAAAATGTGGTGAATTTCTTTTGACAGAAGTCGAGCGACAACTGTCAAAATATGGAAAATAAATTGTATTTTTCCTCCGACAAATCGAAAGAATGTAAGTTTTCGCGTATTTTGAGTGTTTAAATTAATAATGAAATACATTTGTCTTACAGCTAATGAAGAAGCCGACGTTGAGGTGTTCGCTAACCTTACCATATATGTAATGGATCGCACTGGAGACAACGATGAACATCAATCGGAATCGATATAAGTGAGCCATACTATTCAATGAATTTGTCTCACTATATATTTGATTATTAGATATTTCTCAAGATCATGCTAGAGAAGCCCTTGATTTTTTCACGATGCGGGAGAACACACGCCATCAAGAGTGTATGGCCAAAGTCAAGGAATACGCAACACATATTGGCGAAAGTTGAACACAAGCGTATCGATCACGAAGAGCGTAGGAAGACCCCGATTGTAAGTTGGATTTCAATTAACATGAACCTGACGACGAATTGCTAACCATTTGTATCCACTTCTAGGAAGAGACCAAGTAACAACAGCATCGTGCCCAATATCAATACCAATTGGCAAGGCGCCGCTATGAAGATCAACTGTCGCAGCAGCAACGTATCCAGGAGGACAATTTCAAAAAGTAAGAATATTGTAAAAGTTGTCTGAATTGATTCTTTAAACGGTTACACTTACTAGGCAAGAGGAAAGTGTCGCACTCCAAGAGGCAATGCGCCGGCAAACCATCGAACACGAGATCGAAATGAAGGAGAAAAACCGTCTTAAACTACTCGAGCACGAGATGAGAACTAAAGCCAAGGTTGACAGGGAGAATCGTGACAACAACATAGAACAGATTCGTCTAAAGGCACTACTGCTGGTCTGCCAAGGGAACAACTGGGCGTCACAACTATTTACAAAGTCTTCGATTAGGCCAACACCAGTAATCGTAGTTTGTTGTATGTATTTATTATATGTATTGAATATAAAATAAGTTGCATGTAAAACTATGAGTACGTGTTAAAAATATGACCCCCAAATATGAAAGATGAAACGAATCTGCACTCTATTCTGGTGGAGCCATGTGTGCACTCCAGCCATGGAAACATTTTGTGAAGCGCTTCGACTCCTTGTTCTTCAGAGTGAGGAAAAGTTTGCGCGCACTTTCTGGTTGTTTGATAGATGTTGTGTTGAATACCTGGAATAAATGTTAGTAAATGCATATTTGTGTAAACTGAAAGAGTTTCTGTCGTCGGCTGTGTGACTTACTTGTGCGGTTTTCTAGGCCAATTTGATTTTGACTTTACTGCATATAGAGCCGAGCCAGAGGAATACTTGTTCGCCGGTGTCCAGTATCATGATGTCGTCATCTGCTAAATCGTCTTAGCAGAAGTCAGAGCAATTTTCAGCGACGGTGAAGTAGCCCCTTTCTTTGGAACATAGTAAAAGTCGGGTGAAACTCATGTATAAGGGATGGGATTCCCTCGAAATCCAGTTTGTTGTCAATCAAATACAGACGGCGTAGGTTCATCAGCTTGAAGATTGATGAAGGTAGAGCTTTCAGCTGGTTGCGCGACACATTCAAGATCTCCAGCTTTTGCCAAAACTCGACCACGGATGATAGTTCGCTTATTTCATTATCGCTCAAGTTGAGACCAGGTTGAGACGTTTCAAGTTGGACAAGTTGTATAGGCAATCGGTACCTGGCAGCGAATTTCGCGAAAAAAAAAAACAGTTCGGATAAGTTAGACTAGTTGTCAGTGTCAGTGTCAGATTTCAACCGTGGTGAGCTGTGACTGTGTTCAGAAGTACAGCTTTTTTTAGGAGAAGTTCAACTCAAATTTGGTGAATAAGTATATTATCTCAGTACATTTTCATATTAATTTTTTCATAACATTCTGTATTTCTATTCAACCAGAGTACTCATTCACCATTAGTGTTCCATTATAATACCAAAACATACGCCTTATAAGTAATATAAATGTAGACTTGGAAATACGAGACACAAAAAAATAAAACAAATACACATACGTATACTTTATTTTAAATTATATTAAGACTAACGGAGGAACTCTTTATTTATACTTAATAACAGCAACGATGTTAATCTTGGTATTTATAAATTATAACTAAACTCCAGAAGTATATTAAGCGATGTATGTGATAAACATATTCTACTCGATTTATGTTAAATGCCTTAAGAATGTTCGCGAAAAATGTTTTAATTTGTTTATTATTCTTCGGAATTGTTTATTTTTCTTATATTGTCAACAAAGTATACAAATATTCTTAAAATAAATCACTGTCCACACAAAATTTAGTTGTAAAAATTATTTTCAAATTTAACGGATAATATTTTACGAACGCATCCAGCAACTTTGCCCACACCGGAAGCCAGTTTGGAAGCAGCGGAAGTTGTGCTCTTTTTTTGAGCGTGTGTTGGTGACCCGGAATTTTTGAAGTTTCGTGACATTTGTCAATACGAATTTCTATGTATCAATACTAGCGCAAAAAAACGTCACAAGCCCATGGTAATATAGCTTGTAGGCAAGTAACGGAAAATCGGCCGGAGTTGGTGGTCTCAGTATTGTCTCTGGTTTTATCCTTCCGCTGAACAAATATGCTGGGAAATATTGCGACATTACTTTGAAAATCATTGTAATGTTGCTGAATGTGTGCGAAAATTGCGTACGGAATTTGGAAGAATAGAAGCACCTTCAGCTCCGTATGTTCGTTATCTTGTGAAAAAAGTGAAAGAAACTGGCATCCTCATCGATAAACCAAAGCGTGAAAAGCCAAAAACAGTGCGTACACCCGAGAACGCCAGAGACAATTGACGCTTCAAAGGACAACATTCGTGAAGCCATTGGTGAAATACAGTTGCACACAATCGATAATGTGCTTAAAAATTGGACCGACCGTGTAGGCTACTGCATGGCCAGCCGAGGCAACCATTTGAATGAAATTATTTTCCATTATTAACCGGAAGGATTGTACTTTCAAATAAAAAAATAAATTTGAGAAAATATTCATTAGTTTTTTTTTTTTTATAGCATTTAAAAAAAAAAAATTATTTGGCGGACCCTGTATGTAGTTTCTATTTTGTTTTTTTTTTTTTCCTTCTTTTCAAAACCGTTATCTTACTGGCACTTTCCTCTGGTGAGGGTTGCCTCTCTGCTTTTATATCTACGACATACAAATGCTAGTTGTTTTTATTATTGTTGTTTTATCATATAGCGGGGTTTTAATCGAACGTGACTCCCCCGGGTTACAACGCCGACACTTTGGTATTTTGTTACCACATCGGTAACCGATAGCGGAACCAGAATATGCAATGTGCAGTCATTTCGTCATTTTGTGTATTGCTGTTTTTTGTTAGTTTTATGTTGTTTTCACTTTTTTGCATGTTTGTTCAAATACGCAAATACTGTTTGTCTTTACATGTCGTGAGATGACACCATTTTAAACAAAAAGCAGAATACATTCCAGGGTTGGCATGAAATAAATGGGCTGAGGTGCTGATGACATCAATGTTGCGAGCGGAGAGAATATTGGCGAAACACAAATTACATAATTGGTCTAAAATACAAACAAATAGTTAGCAGGCGCAGTGGCTTAGTGGTTAGTGTGTTGGACTACTAAGCGAGGGACTCAGGTTCGAATCCCGCAAAAACCCAAATTCCAACTTAGGGTTTTTTCCACTGCGCCGCCTCTCGCGAACGTCTGACAAACATCCGAGAGTATAACTGTCTTAAGAGCTTCTCAATTAGCCGTTTGGAATCGGCATAAAATTGTAGATCCCTTCCATTCGTTCCAAAAAAAAATGAAACTCATACAAAACGAATGGTTGTGAGAAGCTAGGCCTTGGGTCTCTACAGACCTGTTGCGCCAACTATATATATATAGTTAACAACATAATTAAATACAATTGGCAGCTCAAAGTAATAGAGCCCACACTTTGTGGAGAGTTTCTTTATAGCTGCCAAACTAATGTAAACAGAAAATATAATGTTATATATATCGTTTCTTGAACAGTTTTTGATAACGTTTATAACATCTTAACAGTATAAGAAAACGGAAGTCGTTCAATTTTGCCTGCCTATTTTACAGGTTTTTATAGAAAAGTACACATTAAGTTTCACAACCCAACTCACCGTTATTGCAAAAAAAAAATTTTATTGTTGGAGTCTGGCAACACTATTTGTGGCAACCCATCTGCTGGCTGTCACTCCACTACTCTATTGTTACATTTGGGCTGGGATTCGAAAAGATAAAACACTATTCTGTTAAACTTTTCTAGTCAAAATCACTTTTATTACACTTTTACGGATTATTCACTAGTTAAGTACTAGAACAATATTACTTAAACAATTCTTCAACGATTCAAACCAATCACTTATTTCACTTTATTACTCTGCACTTATTTATCTCTACAACCGATTACTATCTCGAACTTTAACCAATCACGGATAAAAATCAACTGTCGCGCTGTTCTACAACCTCTCCTTTTATATCTGCTCTGCCATCTCTTCGAGAACTTTCTAGCTAACTCCAATTGGTTCTACAATTGGCTGACATACGTTTTCCCCTTTTCAGCAATTGATAAATTTCCCAGTTAATTTGGTTAAGTGGGGAATTGACAGATTCCAATCTCCAATTGGAAGTGGAACTTGTTTGGTGACTAATGGGGGTTGTTTTCATTTCACCATTTAAGGTTCCATGATTCATTCCACGTCACAATATTATGAATATCACAAACTAATTAAGAAAACGCCCACACTTCTTACTCATGCGTCGCCAATATGGTTCCAACGGACCTGTTACACAAACTATTTATTTGTACAAGTTGCACCTGCATTTTGAATAGTCAAAAGAGAATCAAAATAAACTTACAGCTTTCTATCATCATTGAACATATCTGAGTATCATGTGGATATGATTCAAACTTCATGGCGCATGATAGCACTAATGTTAACCTGAAAAATAAAAAAAATATATATATACAAATATCATTACCCAAATTAGGAAGTCAAGAACCGATATGATGTATTAATTTGTCAGCGATTATTCAAGCAAAAAATAGATGGTATTAAAAAGAATACCCAAGTTTTCTCTATTATTAGTTTAGTACGCCATCTAACATATCTAACCATTCGAATTAAACCTTAACGTCAAAAAATATTTTTTTTAACGACACTTTGCCTGCTCTTAACATTATTTAATTTTACACTTTCTTCGTTTTTTTGGACTCGTGAAATAAAGTTAAGTTCTTGAATTATAAAAGCTATCCTTTTTCATTTCAACCATCCTACTACAAGAATTGTGAAATCTGAAGAATCTACGTTTATTTATTACAAATTAATAAATCACTTCACGCAAATCTTCGAACAACATAACCGTGAGAATTGAACCTTTGGGAAAGGTTGATACGTGGAAGTTACAGGTGGAACGACTCCGGTGAATTTGTCAGCGGCGAATAATGACGGTAGCTGTGATGACTGATTGCTCGATAGTGGTTGCACTTCGCAGGTGACGTCGCTGCAATCCAGTATCGATCAGCTGAGATATGTAAAAAAGGAATTAAACTTGGCAAATGGAGGGAAAACGTCAATCAATGGTATAGGTCGGTAAGAAATTCTGTTTCAGATGGTAACACTTCGCTAAACTTAAGATTGGATGAAGTTATGTTCGTTCCGGACTTAAAAATAAATTTGATGTCGATGGCGAAAATAGAAGAAAAAGGCTGTGTTCTAAAATTTGGTGAAGAAGGTGCAACGGTTGTAGCGCAAAATGGAAAAGTTGTTTTGGTGGCTAAGAGGCGAATTGATTTGTAGTACGTCAAAACAGGGAAAGAGGTTGCCAACATTATTTCGCCAACTGCGAAATCCTCCATGGAAGAATGGCATCAAAAATTAGGCTATATAAATATTGACTATCTATTAAAATTAAAAGTAAAATGATTTTAATTGTGAGGCATGCATAGAAGAGAAGCATGCTAAGTCACCATTCCCCGTAAGTGATGGATATAGAACAACCGATTTGCTAGAAATAGTCCACAGTGATGTTTGTAGGCCAATGAGAATTGCATTTATTGGAGGGGCAAAGTATTTTGCTGGTTTTTTTTTGATAACAAATCCCGATGGTGTGAGATTTTTTTTTCTGAAAAATAGAAGTGATATTTTTGTTCGTTTTAAAGAATTTAAATCTTTTGCAGAAACACATACGGGAATGAACACCAAGTTCATCCAGACCGACAATGGTCTCGAATACTCAATCATCCATTCGACAAATTTTTGAAAGAACACGGCATTCGAAGAAGACTGACAGCTCCCCACTCAACGCAACAGAATGGTATCGCCGAGAGGAAAAACCGAGCACCGGTAGAAGCTGCGCGATGTATGATGATCCAAGCAAAAGCATCACCCATGTTCTGGGAAGAAGCAGTTAATACTGCGAATTACGTTAAAAACAGAAGTTGGACCAAATCAATTGAGGACACACCGTATAAAGTTTGGACTGGAATCCGCCCAATAGTAAGTTATTTTAAAATATTTGCGACTAAGGTATTTGTCTTCAATAAGCAGCCATCGCGAGGAAAATTTGAAGACAAGTCGGAGGAATGTACTTTTATGGGATACACGAGCGAAGCCAAGGCTTTTCGGACGTGGTCAGATTCAAAAAGGAAAATTGTCATTAGCCGTGATGTGAAATTTACCAAGACTTCTTTACCAAAATCCGTCATGTGACGGGAGATCTGAAGGCAATAGCGAAAAGAAAGCACCTGTAGTCGAAATAGCGAAGTCAACAAAGAAAATAAATAGAGCACGAAAGAAGTATCCGAGGAAGATTTATAACCTGAGAACATCTATGCGACCACCACCTTATTACCTTTTCATTGCATTATCTGCAAAGCACTTTTGGCTTGTCTGTTTTTTTTTTATATATGTATATAGATTAAATACATTTTGGTACTAAATACAATACATCATTATTACAGAAATTCCATACAAAAAGATATAAATTCATATATTCACTTAAATATTTTACAGCTTTATATTTACATTTGAGTTTCGATACATTTTCTTAGCATTTTTCAAAAATAGTGTTTTTGGAAGGTTATTTAAGTTTTAATTTGCTGGAAGGTCGTTGATCGTTGAATGGTGCTGGAAAAGCCACAGCATACTTTCAACACTCGTACTCGTTCCAGTATCTTGGTACCAATAAATTCTTTTGTTGTCGTCTGCAGTTGTTTACTGTCTGTTGAGTTGGTTGCTCCGTTTTGTGGCACTCCATGTTCAGAGGGATATTCTTCGCTTAGATTCTTTCTTATAATATAAACTTTATAAGTTCGGTTTTTTAAGTAGCACTCAAACCATGACAGAAGTGGTTCCCTTACACCAGCTTTTTCCATCTGTCTTAAAATATTTTTGTGGCATAAGGTGTCAAATGCTTTTCTGAAATCGATAAAAAGTACTATGGTATTATGGTTATTTTCATGATTTTAGTTTATTTGGTTTGAAAAATCACCGAGCAACCGATTTATGCTTTTGTTCTTTCTAAATCCGAACTGATTCTTTGGCAGTATATTATATTTTTCCGCGTAATCAATGAGCATTTTGGCCACAACTTCTTCAAGGACTTTATCGGTTACGGATAGGATTGCAATTGGACGATAGTTCTCGATTTGAATTTTCTTGCCTTGTTTGAATATTGGTCGGATGACGGATATTTTAAGTTTTTCGGGGACCTTTGATTGTTCCAGACTCATATTTATAGGTTTTGTTAAAATTTGTGCCATAGCTTCAACTTTATCCTTTAAGTCTTTCGGTCGAATACCATCTTCACCTGCCGACTTTTTTTCTTTCAGTGATTAACGAATTTTTCTTATTTCTTCTATGGTAGCATCTTCTAAATACATTGAGTATTTTTAATGTCCAATGAAACTGATTTGTCAGATGTTCTCTGTAGCAAAATTGGTCGCCAGCATGACATCGAGGTTTGTGGACTTTCTGCACAGTATTGTATTGATAACCTTCCATGTTTCCTTTGGATTGTTCCTAGCTTCCAAAAATTGCTGATTAAAGAAATTATTTTGTGTACTACGTATTTTTTTTAAGGTGATTTCTGAACGATTTATATTCTCTTTCATAGTCTTGGTTTCTTCGATTGTTTTTATACCTTATATGTATATAAGCGATCTCTGTGCGAACATGCGTTCCTTAAATTTGCGGTTAATGTTCGTTCGGTCTTTTTCTGTTTTTTTTTTCTTTTGTATGACACAGATTTCAATATTCAATCCAAACATTATTAGAAGTTGTAATAGTAGTCGTTTATATCTTTAAATTCATTCAAATGTTGCCAGTCAAATTGTTCGATTTGCCTTGTCGATTCACTTGTATTGATACAATTATTGCATTCGGAGACGTTTGTTTGTTGTATTTCTCTTGATGTAATAGTGGCGCAGTATATACCATAATGGTCGGAAAAATTTAGTTCGACTACTGCGGATATTATGTTCATGCAATTTGTTCGAACTAGACAGTGGTCAATTAACGAGATAAATCGATGCGCGTAGCTTATTTAATTGTATGGACAAATCCTCTTGATGCTATCGATGACAAATATCTGCTAACAATGGGATTATAAATGTCATTTGCATTAATATTGATATCACCCATTATTACCAACATTTATTTTTTATCGATTTTATCAATGTTTCGGCTTAATTATTTAATGTATTCATTCTTGATAAGTCTTGGCGGCAGGCTCGAAAACAGAGGTCCGAAGAAGAGAAGGGTCGAAAGAGTCGCTTGTTCTCCAATTTTGTTGCACCCAATCTGTCATTTGCCCAAATAGTAACTGGACCGGGTAGCACAATAACAAAAAGCGCTCATCATTTCCAGAAACAGTTAAATGAGCAAGCGGCTCGAATAGACGTTATCTATTCGACGCTGTTTGCCAAGTCTGCCGCGCCACTAATCCGGATCGAGAGAAGGATCAATCTTTCCAATCTGTTGAAAGCCAAAAAGCCAGATGTACTTCTGGTTAGCGAAACTAAGCTTACTCCGAAGCACAAATTGGGCTATGGAAAGTATTGTGTAGTTAGAAGAGACCGGCCCAACTCCACACAGTGAGGTGGTGTCGCTATCCTAATACGTAAAGGTTTGCGGCATAATGTCATATACAGCAGGGACGTGCGCAAGTTCCAGGTGTTAGAAGTATGCATCTTATGCATTCCCTACAACAGCCAGAGACGGATGTATGTGGTGTCGCTTTACGCGCCGGAATCTCCTCGACGCAATGAATTTTTAAATGAGATTGAAACGCTTTTTCGTTGCTTAGAGCTTCAACCGGAAGATAATTATTACTTTTTGGGCGGAGACCTCAATGCTAAACATGCGGCATGGGCGAATGATAATCCGAACCCTAGGGGCAACCAGTTTCACGACTGGTGGCTTCATAATATAATTGAGTACAAACTCGAATTGTACGTGACGGATATCCCGTCTTTCCCTAGAGATGGTTCTTTCTTGGACTTGGCGTTAGTTGACGAAAGACTAGAACTAACAAACATTGATCTAAGCACGCGGAACTGTTTACGAACGGTTGAGTACGATAGTGATCACTACGCACTTGCCGCCGTAATACGGATCCCGAACGAGCAGACGCAGTACAACCAACTGCGTTCTTTCGATTACCGAAAATCGCAGTGGTCGCGCTTCTCCAGAGTGTTAAAACGCGGCATACGCTCATGCGAGATCGACCCACCGACAAACAGGAATCTAACAAACGATGAGATCGACAATCATTTACGGCGAATGAATGTCGTCATAAAACAGACAATGGAGCGAACTATCCCTCGGGTAGGACGTTCCACGGACGAAGAACAAACTGAAAAATATCGAAAACCCCCAATCAATGCTCTGTACAGACATAAAATTAGACTGCTCTCGAGGCTTAAACGGCTACACAGACAGTTCACTGACTGCTTTCCGGCGAAAGCAATGCAAAGCAACTAGACGTGTTAATTTCGTCTCCCGATTAAACTCTCTTTTCTTAAGTTAAATCACGGTTTAAGCGCTCATCATTTCCAGAAACAGTTAAATGAGCAAGCGGCTCGAATAGACGTTATCTATTCGACGCTGTTTGCCAAGTCTGCCGCGCCACTAATCCGGATCGAGAGAAGGATCAATCTTTCCAATCTGTTGAAAGCCAAAAAGCCAGATGTACTTCTGGTTAGCGAAACTAAGCTTACTCCGAAGCACAAATTGGGCTATGGAAATTATTGTGTAGTTAGAAGAGACCGGCCCAACTCCACACAGTGAGGTGGTGTCGCTATCCTAATACGTAAAGGTTTGCGGCATAATGTCATATACAGCAGGGACGTGCGCAAGTTCCAGGTGTTAGAAGCATGCATCTTATGCATTCCCTACAACAGCCAGAGACGGATGTATGTGGTGTCGCTTTACGCGCCGGAATCTCTTCGACGCAATGAATTTTTAAATGAGATTGAAACGCTTTTTCGTTGCTTAGAGCTTCAACCGGAAGATAATTATTACTTTTTGGGCGGAGACCTCAATGCTAAACATGCGGCATGGGCGAATGATAATCCGAACCCTAGGGGCAACCAGTTTCACGACTGGTGGCTTCATAATATAATTGAGTACAAACTCGAATTGTACGTGACGGATATCCCGTCTTTCACTAGAGATGGTTCTTTCTTGGACTTGGCGTTAGTTGACGAAAGACTAGAACCAACAAACATTGATCTAAGCACGCGGAACTGTTTACGAACGGTTGAGTACGATAGTGATCACTACGCACTTGCCGCCGTAATACGGATCCCGAACGAGCAGACGCAGTACAACCAACTGCGTTCTTTCGATTACCGAAAATCGCAGTGGTCGCGCTTCTCCAGAGTGTTAAAACGCGGCGATCGACAATCATTTACGGCGAATGAATGTCGTCATAAAACAGACAATGGAGCGAACTATCCCTCGGGTAGGACGTTCCACGGACGAAGAACAAACTGAAAAATATCGAAAACCCCCAATCGACGCTCTGTACAGACATAAAATTAGACTGCTCTCGAGGCTTAAACGGCTACACAAACAGTTCACTGACTGCTTTCCGGCGAAAGCAATGCAAAGCAACTAGACGTGTTAATTTCGTCTCCCGATTAAACTCTCTTTTCTTAAGTTAAATCACGGTTTAAGTGCACACAAAAGCACATCCGTCAGCTTACATCTTTACCATCAAACCATCGCCTTTATCTAGTTTGTGGAATTGTTTTCTTTTCGGAAATTTGTGAATTTCTCGTGTATTATTCTTTGCAATGCCTGCTAATACCCGAGGTTGCCGTCTACAACAACAGACCAGTGTAAGCTCTCCGAGAGATACTGGTGCTCACAATCTAGCTGGCATAGCTGACAAACTGTGGATCCGCATTGAAGGGAAACTGGAGAAATGGATGGAGTCGCTGGATGATAAACTCTCTGCTCTACAGGATCGTGTCAATGCACAGGTTAGAGAAAATAAAATGTTTTTCGAACAACAACCGCAGAAAGTGACTCAAGATATCAAAAGGCTTGAGCTCGCCATCGATAAATCAGAGCGAGAGAAAATCAGCTGTGATGCTGTTGTTGTTGGTGTGCCTGAGTCTCCTGGGGAAAATTTGGAGACTTTCTACAACAAAGTGTGCGCTACAGTAAATATTCAGCCACCTCGCCTACACAACATCTTTCGCGCCAAAACGAACTCTCGCAACGATCGTTCCCCTGCCGATGCCAGCATCATTCTGAAGTTGTCCTCAAAAAGTGATAAACAAAATCTTATGCGGGCGGTTGCGAGCTTCTGCAAAAATAAAAAAGCAAATAGCCAGACTTCGTTCATCATCCACAATATTGCTGATCTGAGAAATGCAATCGGACCTGACGTCAACAATGATCTGCATAATATCAATCAATCAATCAATCAAAGCTGAATATGTTTTCTTTTTTACTTCATCATTTAACTTAAATTTTGTTTCTGTACCGCACCAAGTTTTCTCTTTTTCTCTACTTTTATTTACTTCCTTCCTTTATGTTCAAGTTATCTCAGTTCACATTGGTTTTATATGTTATTTGTCGTTTTTCTTTTTAGCATGTGAAAAAAATGCTACATACCTAATTGTGTTCGATTTTAACTTCGGGGAGGGTTACCATGACCAGTAGCAATGATGCTGGCTTCGACAGCATAAATGAAAAAAACAAATTTCTATTAAATACAATCTGTAAAAGTAGTAATGGTCTGCATATCTGTCACATAAATGCACAGAGTCTTGTGAATAAGTTTGATGAGTTTAGAATGATATTTGAGAACAGTTTAGTTGATATCGTATGTGTTTCCGAGACTTGGTTTCATTCTTAGTTAAAGAGTAGTTTATTTTCTCTAAGAGGATTTAAAAAGCCTTACCGAGCTGATCGTTCTCACACAACTGGAGGAGGCGTTGCTATATATGTTAGGGACTATATCAGGTCTAGTCGGGTTACGCATTCGGACGGTTCCCATTCCTGTGACTATTATTTTATCGATATCCTCAATGGCGAAAATAAATGCATCGTTGGTGCTTTTTATATGCCACCACACATCGCAAATTCAAATGTTATATCCCCAATTCTGGAAGAAATATCTCATCTTGCACCCAAATTTATTCTTTGTGGAGATCTTAATATAAATCTTTTGCATTCCTCAGCCAAATCTTTCAAAACATCTATGAGCTCTTTTGGCCTTTCTTTCGTGAACGATAATGAGCCAACGCACTTCAAACCTAACTTTGTACCGTCTTTGTTAGATGTGTTCCTAACTAGTGATCTAAGTCTTGTAAAATATTTTAGTCAATTATCCGTTCCAGTGTTTTCGTATCACGATCTCATTTGTGCTACATTTGACTTAAACGTACCGTGATTTCCGTAGTATCAATGTTGAATGTCTTTTTAGTGATTGTACTTCAATTGATTGGAATACAATTTTTTTTACTTCTGACGTTAATAAACAAACCGAATTCATGACCTCTGCTATCGATTACCTTTTTAACAAGCATGTTCCTATTAAGACACGTCTTATTAAATCACAGAGCTGTCCCTGGCTCTCAAACGACATTCTTAATGCCATTAGGAGGAGAGATGTGTCATATCGTCGTTGGAAACGCTTTGGCTGTGAAGAAATGCTAAGAAACTTTAAAACATCCCGTAATCTCGTTACCAAACTAATAAGATCCGCCAAAATTAATTATTATAGTAACAGATTTAATTCTGATCGCACTTCTAAGTTTCTGTGGAATGAAGTTCGTAATTTTGGATTGGGTAAGGATAAAACTTCAATTTCAGACGACAATATTGATTTAGATGAGTTGAACCTTAAGTTCTCAACACCCATTATGTCACAAGCCACAGACCGCATGATTGGTCAGCATGATAATGAAAATTTATTTTCATTCGCTACGCTGTACAATAGAGAAAACGAATTTTCATTGGCCGCAGTTGATGAATATAACGTAGGAAATGCTGTCTTTTCTATTAAATGCAAGTCTGTCGGACTGGATAATGTTCATCCTGACTTTATAAAGATCCTTCTTCCACTTTTACTTCCATACATTACTCATTTATTTAACACCATTATCATGACATCTACGTACCCAATTGCATGGAAACAATCAAAGATCATCCCAATTCCTAAAAAGGGCACAAACTCAGAATATAGACCTATAGCAATACTTCCCTTCTTATCTAAAGCCTTTGAATCAATCGTCAGCAAACAAATAAAAATTGTTTTTAAAAGATAAACATCTGCTTAACCCTTTGCAGTCAGGTTTCCGGTCTGGACACAGCTGCACATCGGCATTATTAAAAGTTTTTGACGATATAAGACAGGCAATTGATGCAAATTATACTTCTGTGATAACATTACTTGACTTTTCCAAAGCATTTGACTGCGTTAATCCTAATATTCTCTGTGATAAACTTCTGACATATTTTAAATTTTCTGACACGTCTAGCAAATTAATTTATTCTTACATGACAAATCGCTTGCAAGCTGTTTCATGTAATAGTAAATTGTCTTCGTTTCTTCCTATTAATAATGGTGTCCCTCAAGGATCTATTCTGGGTCTATTACTGTTCTCTATGTTTATCAATGACCTACCGTCCGTTTTATCTCACTGTCGATTTCATATATATGCTGATGATGTCCAACTGTACCTTAGTTTTCCTATTGGCATGGTTGAGGACGCTATAGCTAAAGTGAACGAAGATCTCTGCTCTATCTTCGAGTGGTCCACACGCAATGGACTTAAACTTAATCCTGACAAAACGAAAGCCATTCCAATCTCTAAGCTTCAACCACATTTATCCGACCTTCCTCCTATCTTAAATTCTTGCCTGGTCGAATATGTACCCTTCGCAAAAAATTTGGGGATTATCTTCAACAACAAATTAACATGGGATGCCCACATTAATTCGATTATAAATAAAGTCTACGCATCGCTTAGGGGATTATCGATTACAAGAACAATCTTACCCACACAAGTTAAACTAAAACTGGTTAAAGCATTAATAATCCCCATAATGTCATATGGCTGTGAGCTGTTTGCGGATCTTGATTCGGTTTCATTTCAGAAATTAAAGGTCGCTTTCAATTCTATTGCAAGATTTGTATTCAATCTTCGTCGGTTTGACCATATTTCATCTGAAGCTCGTCAACTTTTCGGTTGTAGTCTGGATGTTTTTTTCAAGTACCGGTGCTGTTCTTTACTTTTTAAACTAATACACAAGAAAGAACCAAGCTATTTATCTAATAAAATTAATTTGTGCTCGTCTAATAGATATATAGTTTTGCGACCTGCCACATATACCTGCTTAACATCATGCAGGCAATTTTTCATTTACGCTGTTAGACTGTGGAACAATCTACCCAATCACGTGAAGTCTAGAATGGAACACAAAAAATTCCTTACTGTCTGTTTTGAACATCTTTCCAAATTGAACTGATTTACCTTTTTCCCTTTTTCTTTTCTTTTCTTTTTGTATTAACATTTTGCTTGTCCTTGGTTGCGTATTTACATAATGTTTAATTTAAAATTTTGTAATTATCTTTTGTATATTATATTTTCTTTCAACGTTTACTATTATTAACCTTACTTTGCACACTGTTTTCCTTATGTCCTGTACAATTATAAGTTTATCTTGATGTACAGCGTTTTTTTTATATCAATAAACAATCAATAAACAGGAACGATCCCGAGTTAAGAACACTGAATTCGATGATCAAAAACTTGAAACAGTTGATCTCCGAAAATTACAGAAAATCTGTAAGTTTGTATTGGGGCAGTAAAATTCGGGTAAAATTCCGAAAATGTTCCCGCAAATAAATAAACTGTTCAGGCGGAAGTATCATAACGACATTTCATGTGTTCGAATACCTCGGACGAACGAGAACAGACAGACACTACTGACTGCTGGCATAAGTCCGGAAAGAACGACGGTTTTTTCGTGGTCGAAGACCCGCAGGAGAGGGTAGATTTTATGGGAGCTTTCTTTGAGACTGTGTATACGGTGAACAACCCTGTTTGCCGTAACCGCGACCTCGAGCAGAGGGCCGTTGTTGGATCACACGAACATCGAAAACATCAACAGCATGCATTCTTATGCACATAATCAAATTATATTCTACCGCTTTTATCTTATCACTCTATCTACTGAAAGAAGATGCAATGTATCAAATTAAAATGTAGCAATAATTGAAACATAGCGCCAAGAAACCAATGTTCGCCATCTTTTTTAATTTTGTATCATGTACTAAAACTATGTAATAACCACATTGTACTAAAATATTTTCCACTTAGAATTCAATTGGGAAATAAAAATCATTCGAGTTGTAACCTTCACGCTGATTGGAGCTTTTTATTTTTTCCTTCCGCACATCTTCCGTTGTCGTTCGCTTCACTCGCGCAGTTTGCCACGTTCGGGTATTGTTTTAAGCAACGCCATTCGTTTCGCTGAGGCTCATTCAAATTGTTTCTCGAACTTTGCTACCACTTCTAATCTGCGGGAATTTTCCTACAACCAAGAAGTAAATTTTTCCAAGGAACGATCGGAAAACCCTTCGATCGTACATTTTGGCGACCGTGACAGGACATTTGACAAAAATATCAATCGTTCATTCTTCATAAAAACATTTCTTCGCAAAAAAAAAAAAAAAAACAGTGCTGTAAAACTCTTAAAAGTAGACAATTTGTATAAAGATTTAGCTGAGTCGGTAACGGCAATCTATACGGTAACGGCAATCTAAACGGTAACGGCAATCTATACGGTAACGGTTCGCGTTAGTGCAAGTGTTCAGGTTCCAGTTACACATGAGGATCGCCTTTAAGGACCAACAATAAAAGAAGGAAGCATTCATCTCGAGCCAGAGGAAAAACTCCAACATCGATTCATTCCGAATGTCAGAGAGGAAACAAAGGGAAATAAGTATAAAAACCTTCCCTGCCAGGTATGTGGTCATATAATTTCCTTATTCGAACGTGCGCGGAAAATTAAAATCGCTCAACGTTATATTTGGCATAATCGAAATCTGGAAAAATCAGCGCAATTGCTTATATCTATAAACGTACGTTCGATATAAAGGGAGTCATATTGCATGAAATGTATTTAGTACCTTAATCTTTTTGATTTGTGAAACAACATGTACTCTACATTATAAACGATCATCGATTTGCATATCAACTTAACATAATCGCCAAGCGCATAAGCTAGTCGCTAATCATACCATCCACACGAGTGAGTTAGAATCCACTATCAGAACGTATTATCGTTGTTCTCACTTCACATCCATATTCGTCGGTTCTCACAAAAAGTGTGCTCAAAAGCTTTCGCTCATCCACCTACGCAGTTATTCAATCATTACGCCTACACACTTGCACTTATCGTTCGTACGCTTTCAATCGCATTCGTTTTTCGTACACCATCACTCAACGCGACAATAAATAGGATCCACATTCGCAAATTAAAATTATTCGTCGGTGCACTTTCTTTTGAATTTGTGCAATTGCTTTTGTCCATACTTCGTCTTCACTCACATCAAGCTCATAATCCAATTCATAATTGTTGTTCTTGGCCTTTGCTGATATTCAAAATTGTTGTTGCTGTTGTTGCGGCTGCTGTTTTTGCTACGCTAAATATTGGCTTAAATCCATCATCGTCGTCGTTTTAATCACCACCATTTTGTAGACAGGAAATTCAAACATTATAATAGGATAGTTGAGTTTGCGTTCCACAAAGGGGATATTTCCAACAATTATTATCTTTGAAAACATAGATTCACATTCAACTTTCGGCTAGTTTCAACATAGTGTGAAAGGCATTATATTTAGTCACTATGTCTCTCGATAGTTTGAAATCTCTCGCGCTTCAACCAAAGGAAGTATAACTCGAATAAAGAATCTTATTGAAACCAGAGCACTGTCGCTCACGGAGTTGGAATGCCGCTTGGGAATTGTCGAGTCCTATTTTAGGCAGGCATTGGCGTACCAAACTCAAATCGAGGCAGCAGAACCTACGGACAGTGGTCGTGCTGAACTAGAAGAAGTTTATGTTTCAACAAAATCCAACATCCTTTCACAAATGGGCAGTGGAAGAAGGGACAGTGTTCTTGAATCAACCATATCAATTCCTCAGTCTGTTAACCACTTACCATTTGTCAAATTACCACGATTCAGTGGCAAGTACTCAGAGTACAAAAATTTCATAAATACATTTAAGAAGCGTGTTCATAACGATCCCACTCTCTCAAAAATTGAGAAGTTCAATCACCTGCTAAATTGTTTAACAGACCAGGCACTGGGAACTGTTAAAACATTTCAAATAACTGAAGAAAATTACGAAAAGGCACTGGATAGGTTAAAGGAACGTTACGATAACGACTGCCTCATTTTCTTAGAGTATATATCGCAATTGTTCGAACTACCAAAAGTTCAAAAAGCTTCTGCTACTCATCTAAGAAATCTGGTTGATAACGTTTCGGCACTATTCAATTCGCTGCAATCCATAGGATCTGAATCAGAAATATGCAACGCGATCATAATCCATATTGCAATGTCAAAGGCGGATTCTGAATCACAAGCCAAGTGGGATGAACAGCTACAGTACAAGAAACTGACAACATGGAACGAGTGTTCAAACGTTTTAAGCCGACGTTGTCAGTATGTAGAGGCTCGGGAAAGCAAAACTACGCGCTTTGATACGGAAAAAAAAAAACAATGATTAAATCCAAATCAGTTCAACATGTGCATGGTCCAAAGACCTTTCTCACAATAACTCAAAAATGTTGTTCGTTCTGCAAAGAAAGCTCGCATATCATAACTGGTTGCTCAGTTTTTAACCAGCAAACTACTCATGACCGCTTTACCAACATAAAGAAGATCGGGTTGTGTATAAATTGTTTACGGAAAGGACACAATGTTGCCAAAAGTTCTTCAACTTATAACTGTAGGATTTGCAAACAATCACATCACACTCTGCTCCACCGGTCAAACCAATCGGCAAGCGTCACGTCTTCAGAGGAACCATCATTTCCTTCTTCTCCATCGACTTCTTCAGCGGTTGTTAACTCCGCAGTGGAAAGAGACTTAACTCAGGTCATATTAGCAACAGCCATCGTACTGGTAAGGGATGCTTCAGGAGGCTTCCAGTTAGGAAGAATTCTATTAGATTCAGGTTCACAGGTCAATATGATGAAGGAACGTTTCGTTAGAACCCTAAGTCTTCCGACCCAAAGAAAAAATGTGGACATTCAAGGAATTGGCATGATAGAAACAAAAATTGGTTTTACAACTCAAACTACGATAAGGTCCCGATACTCACCATTTGAAGTAACATTAGAATTTTTGGTTTCACCATCTATTACTGGTTACCAACCCGATCCATCACTGAACATTGAACATTGGAACCTCCCTAGAAATTTAGAGCTCGCAGATGAGCAATTCAATCGATCTGCGCCTATCGACATGCTGTTAGGAGCGGAAACATTCTTCGATTTGATGCTGGTAGGCCAAATCAAACTTGGGTCTGAGCTGCCATCATTGCAAAATTCTCACTTAGGATGGATTGTTTCGGGGAAGTACACCTTATCAAAATCCAACCATCACCGAACCTGTTGCATTAGTTCCAATGATAGTCGTCTCAATGAATTCGTTCAACAGTTCTGGGAACTCGAAGCAGTTTCTGGGAAAAAGTCTAAATGGTCGGAAGAACAAACAGAATGCGAGAAACATTTCAAAGGATCTGTGGAAGAAGTACTCAACGGAAGAATAATGCTTAAGCTACCATTCAAACAAGATCCTCATGTTCTAGGCGAGTCTTACGATATTGATTTTCGTCGTTTTCTTTCGTTAGAACGCAGGTTAGCCAAGGATTCAGCACTTAAATCTTCGTATGTCGAATTCCTTAAAGAATATTAAACACTAGGTCATATGTCGTCAGTGAAGAACCCAGACCTAAGTCAGCCACATTACTACTTGCCTCACCAATGTGTGCTAAGGCCAAATAGCACTTCAACAAAACTGCGAGTAGTGTTTGACGCATCGTGTCGTACATCATCAAACATTTCAGTCAACGGTATTTTGATGGTTGGTCCCACCATTCAGGAAGAGCTTTTCATAGTTTTACTGCGTTTTTGACTACACAGGTTCGCATTAACAGCCGACATTGTTAAAATGTATCGGCAAGTTTTGATACATCCCGAACATCGTAGATTTCAATACATCTTGTGGAGGGAATCCGAAAAAACTCCTATAAAAACTTATGCCCTGAATACCGTCACGTATGGTACTTCGTCAGCGCCGTTTATGGCAATCAGGTGTCTCCAATACTTAGGAGACAAATACGAGGCTCAGTACAGTCTGGGGGCTCAAGTACTTCGCAAAGACTTTTATGTCGACGACTTGATCACCGGAGCGGATGATCTCGATACGCCAGACACCTTGCTCGCAAGATAGTCAACAAATGCGTACATTGCGTTCGCTACAAGCCCAAGCTTTTACAGCAAGTAATGGGCAACCTTCCTCCAGAAAGGATCATCGGTGGTCGACCGTTTCTTCGTTGTGGCGTCGATTTTTGCGGACCGATATTAACGTACCACAGGGTTCGTGGAAAAGTTCAGTACAAAACGTACATATCAGTCTTTGTATGTTTTACGTCCAAGGCCGTACATCTGGAAGCGGTATCCGATCTGTCAGCAGATGCATTTGTCGCTGCGCTAAAGCGCATGATAAGTCGTCGCGGATTACCGCAGGATATTTTCTGCGATAATGGAACTTACTTTGTCGGAGCAAACTCAAAACTTAATGAGCTGCATAACATGTTGTTTCGCAAAACCTCTCAAGATTCCATTGTAGATTTTTGTAGCAACGAACACATTAATTTTAACTTTATTCCTCCTAGGGCTCCGCATTTTGGTGGAATCTGGGAAGCCGCCGTGAAGGTGGCTAAAGGACATCTCCTTCGGACTCTTCACAACACGAAGCTTTCATTCGAAGAACTTACCACAGCACTATGTGAAATAGAAGCCGTCATGAACTCCAGGCCCATTACCCCATTGACGAACGACCCTAACGACTATGAGGCTCCAACCCCTGGTCACCTTCTTATTGGTTCCGCACTCAGGGCGATTCCCGAACCGACAGATGAAGCTCCCAATACCTGTGCTCTACAATACTGGCGTCGTATCCACAATGTGAAGACACACTTCTGGAGACGTTGGACGCAGGAGTATTTGCAAGAACTTCAGCAACGTACAAAGTGGTCGTCACAGCATCCGAATCTGGTAGCCGATTCGATGGTTATCGTTCACGAGGACAATGCGGCCCCTCAAAGATGGTTACTCGGGAGAGTTCAAAGAACAATCCCTGGTAGAGATGGAAGAATCAGGGTGGCAGAAATTCGCACGCCAAAAGGAATCATCAAGCGACCGATCCATAAGCTCGCCATATTGCCTTGTTGAAACCGAGTGCTTTCAAAGGGGGCGGAATGTTGGATCACACGAACATCGAAAACATCAACAGCATGCATTCTTATGCACATAATCAAATTATATTCTACCGCTTTTATCTTATCACTCTATCTACTGAAAGAAGATGCAATGTATCAAATTAAAATGTAGCAATAATTCAAACATAGCGCCAAGAAACCAATGTTCGCCATCTTTTTTAATTTTGTATCATGTACTAAAACTATGTAATAACCACATTGTACTAAAATATTTTCCACTTAGAATTCAATTGGGAAATAAAAATCATTCGAGTTGTAACCTTCACGCTGATTGGAGCTTTTTATTTTTTCCTTCCGCACATCTTCCGTTGTCGTTCGCTTCACTCGCGCAGTTTGCCACGTTCGGGTATTGTTTTAAGCAACGCCATTCGTTTCGCTGAGGCTCATTCAAATTGTTTCTCGAACTTTGCTACCACTTCTAATCCGCGGGAATTTTCCTACAACCAAGAAGTAAATTTTTCCAAGGAACGATCGGAAAACCCTTCGATCGTACAGCCGTTCTTAACCACTTTTATCTGCGGACCGAAATTCAAGATTGGCGATCCGAGAACAACGGTTTCACCGGGTTCAATGACGACAACCGTGCAAACGGCACAGTCGCTGATGAAAATACTCATCTGTTTGTGAGTAGAGATGAACTTCGGTACATCTTTGAATCAATTAAAAACAAAATTATCCGGAGCAGTGGAAAATAGTGGTGATACACCCTATCCCGAAAAAGGATAAGGATAGGACGGACCCTGCTAATCTCCGCTCAGTTAGTTTGCTTCCGAGGTATTCGAGAAAATCGTCAATAGATCTCTTTTAAAATGGGTTGAGGAAAATAAGATTATTCCGGACAACCAGTTTGGCTTCAGAGCGGGGCATGACACTATTCATGCCACGTCGAAACTGCTTTCCGACATTCAGAGGAATAAATGTAAGAAGCAGTGCACGGGTACCTGCCTGGTCGACTTTGAGAAGGCCTTCGATATCGTATGGTTGGAGGGGCTCTTCTATAAGTTTACCAGATTTGGCATTCAAAAACCTTTGCTATATAAGATTTATGACATGCTTATGGGAAAGAGGATCGTTGTCAAAGCTGACAACGTGACTTCGAGCAGGGTTTTCGAAATTAAAAATGGCTTACAACAGGGAGCAGTGAATTCTCCGGTCCTGTTTAATATTTACACAAGTGACCTGGTGGATTCCCTCAGACATGCTATAGCGTTCGCGGACGATTTAGTGGCGTACAGGTCAGGATCAACAATCGAGGTCGCTAACATCCTTCTGCAGCGTGACTTCGAGCAAATTAAGAGGTATTGCGATGATTGGAAGTTGAAAATCAATTTCCAACAATCGGAAACAATCCTGTTCAGAACTCCATTGGCTAAGGCCTCTGGGGATGCCAGAAAAAACTGGAGAAAATTAACAATTATTGGGCAGCAGGGGCGACCATTGGCGGTGAAAAACGTGGTCAGGTATCTTGGCATCTGGCTCGACCTCTATCTGTATTTTGACAAACATACAGATGCTTGTCTTGCTGGGGCTAGGAGGGCGTACGCTCTGACAAGGAGACTGTTTCGCAGCAGTCAACTTGATTCCAGGGTGAAGGCCATTTGCTACGTGGCCCTTATAAGGCCTATCATCGCTTATGGCTGCCCCATGTGGTTCAATATAGTGGCGTTCTGTATGGAAAAGATGCGGGTGTTTGAGAGACAATGTCTCAGGGCCTGTCTAGGGATGTTTAGAACTCCTGAATCTCAGTACATAAAATATTACCCAATAGGACCCTATACAATGGGGGTCGACTGAATAGGATTGATCGCAAGGGCGATGGCCAGTGATAATAACTTGATCTCAGGGGCTTACAACCCCAATTTAGTGTACCACGAGAGTACTCTTCGGTATGGCTTTATCCCGCCTGAGGCATTTCCTCATGTAGACATGAAGATGGTGTGCCGGTATTGTACCACAGCCACCGCGGCGCGAGGGATAAGCGGCTCATCCACGACGGGTACGCCGCCAATGCTCAGGAGCTCCTCCGTTTTAGCACCGCAATTGCGGATCGGGACACGGTCGATACTGTAAAGCAGTTCACCGAATTTTTGTGGCTTAAGGAAGAGGTGAGAGTGGATATGCTCTCCCAGGCCGGTGCGCTACTAACGTAGCATCCTCCCTAGTTTTAAGCTAGATTAAGTTTGTAGGTTTAGGCTTAGAGTAGGGGGTCTTTGGGAGGGGCTGGGCTAGCCAGCATGATAGTGCTGCCGAGACTCGAACGACGCTTATAGCCTTGCTCGAGTCTCGGGGACGCTGATGAGCCCTTGTGGGCGACTGTCAGGCGCCCATTGACTCGATCAGGATGGTGACCAATCGATGAGATTGCTCACCACCCTGATTATAGGTTATTTAGGTTAAGTAGCTTAGGTAGTTTTAAGTAGTTTTAAGTAAAACAAATAATAAAGAGTTCAAGTTTTCTAAAGTTTATCGAAAATTAAAAAAACAAATCATAGAAATAGATAGATTAAGGCCGAAAGGCAATAATTTTAAGGATATTGATAAGTTTAGAGCGCTCGCTGAGAGCCAGTAAGCTAGAATAAGGTAAATGTTAGTTTTAAATTCGATTTAATCGTTTTTGTCTAGGATGTAAGTTTAATGAAAGTTACAGATAAAAATGAATTAAAAATGAAAAAATTAACGCTTATCTCCGACAATGGACCCCAGTTTACCAGCAATGCCTTCCAAACATTCCTACAATGTCACCGATTTACCACACCGTATACGCCACAAGAAAACCCCACCGAAAAGTTCAACCGCGTGCTCAAGACAATGATCGTCCATTATGAGCAGATAATCATCGACACTGGGATGAACATTTTCCAGAACTATGTTATGCCATCAATACAAGCAATCACGAGTCCACGGGATACTACCCTGCATACCTCAACTTCGGCAGAGAGCTGTGGAGACCTAACCACCATGAGGATGGGCCAAACAACGACCGACCCCGCGCAAACTCGCCCGAACTGTTGTCCATCCATGGTGAACGCATGAACCAATTAGTCCGACAAAACCTACAATGTGCTGCTCAAACGCAGAGCAAACACTACAACTTATGCCGGAGCAATGGCGACCTTCTATCGGAGAGCAGGTTTACCGGAAAACCCGAGTACTCTCCTCCGCGACCAAGCACTTCACAGAGGAGTTAGCTACCAAATACGATGGGCCATATGAAATTGTTAGATTTGTCTCACCCGCAATTGTGGCGATAAGACGTTGGTGAGATAGGGAGAACTAATCTATCCCGTTATCATATACGAGACCTCAAGGGACACAATCATAACGACTCACTGCAGTCATTCCAGTGATCGGAAAAATTTAGTTTCAAGTGAACCGTGGAACCGACAGGCCGCCGCACCAGGCAAGATTCCCACCACACGACCACCAAGCAAACGCATCGGCTCATCTCTATCGGAACCAATTGTCAGCATCCAACCCAGCCCCAATCCAATGGAACAACTAGCCGTCACCCGGCACGTCCGCCAGAAGGCTAACGATATATTGTTCGAACTAATTACAACAGCACAGTGTACCGCCACAAATAGCGTCCACACCATCAGCAACACCGGCACCACCGCCAGCACCACCAGCACCACCCCCGTATCCAGACTCGCCGGCGCTCCCACCACTGCTCCGAAAATCGCCCATATGACCAGTATCATTAACACGACCCCAGCCGCCGTCCCCGTCCCGTTCCCGATAACCTCAGCCACATCCACCGACCGGAAAAATCAGACAGAGAATATAGCCAGAATGGTCAACCGCATCAGCCTAAGCAACGAAGGAGGAAAACCAAAGAAACCAAAGAAGAAGAAGAACAAAGCCGTTAAAGTGGCTATACCAGAGGACCCGTTGGAAGGGATCGACGTTCAGGCGCAGTCAAAGAGGGGCCGACGTACGGTGTTCATTCTAAGGCCATGGGTCCTACAGTTTGGAGATCAACAGAACTACACTACACTAAAATTCGCCGCCGACAAAGTTTTCTCCTATGAATTTATTTATTTGAATTTGTTATAAATATTTTTCTTTTTGCTGAATTAAATGAAATTACTTTTGTTATATGCATTATGTATTGATTTAGAGCCGAGAAGGTTCTCGCCTCCGAAAGAAGAGGGGAAATGTAACAATGCATTCGTTACATGATTCTTTTTCACTCAGCAACAGGTACCAGATGAAATCATAAAAATGATTTATCGTACCCCAGTAAATGTTGTGCTCCCCTGTACCATCGGCCACATCATTTTTTCGCACCAAGCACCGGCGTACAAAATACATTCTCGCAATCGCCCCGTACATTTTATATGTACCTGCACACAACAGGCGATCGGCTATATCATTTGAGCGCTTGAAAGTTAAAGTGCTAGTAGGCCTGCGGGTAACTAGCAAATTGCCGTGTCCGCCGTAAGGGAGACTTGAAGAAAGACGGACCTGAAGACCGCCGGGACTGTCGAAAGACTGACCTAAAGATCGCCGGAACTGTTGAAAAACGGACCTTAAGACCGCCGGGACTGTCGCAAGACGGACCTGAAGACCACCGGGACTGTCAAAAGACGGACCAGAAGACCGCCGGGACTGTCGAAAGACGGACCTGAAGATCACCGGGACTGTCGAAAGACGGACCTGAAGACCCTAGACAAAAAGCACAATCTCAAGGCAATGACAAAGATACAAAGACTAGCACATATAGGAACCAGCGCAATGAGAACCACACCCACAGCTGGTTTGGAGGCAATTCTCAATCTGACTCCCCTGGACCTATGTATGGAGGAATCTGCTACCAAAAGTGCATAAGGATTAGACAAACTAATACCTGGAACGCATGCAATTTTGGCCACGCACAAATTCTAGAGAAAAACCTGGGGAACGTTGTCATTTCTGACTACATGTCTCCCCATCTAAACTTTGATAGACCATTCTCCTACTCTTTTCCGAGGAGAGATGAATGGAACACAGATGAACCCACGAAGCGGAAATCGGTATCCATCTACACAGATGGATCAAAGATGGACTGTGGAGCCGTTGCCGGTATATTCTGTCAGGAATTGAATATACACTGCTCCACCAGGCTTCCTGATAGCAGTAGTGTCTTCCAAGCAGAGGTTCTGGCAATCGCGGAAGCGGTCCGAATGGTGTCATTGTTGGTAATACCACGTAATGATATTACCATTTTCATTGATAGCCAGGCGGCTATAAAAGCAATTTCAGCTATTGAAATAAAATCCAAGCTAGATCACCGCTGTCGCGAAGAGCTCAAGGTTCTTTGCTCGTAGCACTCCACGAATCTCTGCTGGGTCCCTGAAGCCTGGATACAGTGACAAATCCGGCAATGAGATAGCTGACGAACTGGCGAGAAAGGGGTCTGAAGTGGATCATGATAGAGCACTACAGTCGATCAAACCTCCACTCTTTAATTTCAAAGAACGAGTGGAAAACAAGATTCGTATGAAAACCAATAACAGGTGGAAAGCACTAACTACCTGTGAAGTATATCGGAAGCTATGGCCAGTATATGACAGAGGCCGAACCATCAAAATTCTATAGTTTGACAGGTCGTCGCTGTCTAGACTGGTAGGGGCTCTAACGGGTCATAAATTCTTAAGAAATCATATGATGAAACTTAATCTCAAAGATGACGATAGATGTACATAGAAGCTGTGGAGACGAAGATCTCCATGAGGACACACCTAACTTCCTCTGTCATTGCCCGAGCCTCTGTCACTTGAGGAACAAAACACTTGAAAGCTATTACTTCCATGACTTACTAGAACTTTCTGATGTTACACTTTCTGATCTTTACAGTTTTCTGAAGACATCAGGATGGCTGGATGGCATCGGGTAAATACAAGACGGAAAGACACGAGCTAGCCATCAACAACACCAACGGTTAAACCCCAAAAAGGGTATCACAATGGGTCCACAAGGACCTAAGTGTCGTATAGTAGGGTTTAACCTGTTCTACCAACCCGTAAACGTAACCTTACCTAACGTAAATGCCAAATGTCAAAATGTTCATCGTGCTCTTCTGACGTAGATGCGCAGAACAAATCAAAAATGTCTTGTTGTATCATGGTTGTTGACCGCTTTTTTTCGTAGCGATTGAGTCTCGACAACAATTCGGCGAAAGACTTGCAGTCATTTAAAAGCGTTATTTTTGCACTTTCGTCGTTGAACCCATCGATGATGAAAGTTAACAATTCAGCCTCGGGAACATCAATCTTTGCAGCTGTTGACTTCATAGCGATGACGAATTCCAAACACGACTCTCAAGGTTGAATTTTGCGGTTCTCTAATTGGCGATATATGTCACGTTATGTAACCTGTCGCCCAAATGTCTCAATTAGAGCAGTCTTTAGTTGTTGGTAGTTTATGACACCTAGTCTGTTAAGGAACTCTTTTGCTGACTCCTTCAGCAATCTCCGCACACCTAAGCACATTTCGTCTGGCGTAAAAGAGGGTGTTGTTCATGTTCGTGGAACAACTTTCGGATGTCATATTGGTTTTTTCCGGTGCACACGTTAAGTGCGTTCCCCAATTGGTCGAAATTTACAGCACGATGAGCGCGGCTGTCGCCCATGATATGTGCATCTGACTGCATTGCACATATTTTTTGTTGCAATAGCGCCACCTCGTGCTGCATCCTCAACACCTTCAGCTGCGACTCCAATTGGTGTGCTTGTGCGTCTACGTCGTGACTTACTGTGGCGGAGTGTTCCGTGTTATTGGCTTTATTTGGAATTTCTGCGGCTACAGCTGTCAGCAGATTCTTCGGTGTTGTTGGTCTCATGTGTTGCTATGTCACCTTCGTTGGTGTGAACAATTAGGTCTTCGTAAAGAGGTCGCAGCTGACTGAGTGTGGCGGTTGTAGGAAGTGCCACCTCCGCGGCGTTTAACGCCTCCACAATTGACTGCCTCGTTATTCTTTGGCTGGCCATTTTTCGAGAAAATATTTCGTTCTTAATTTTTCTTAATACGTACACGTACATTTTCGGGCAGACCCCACATCTGAGTTACGACAGAATAGATTTTTACTCTTTTGCTCGATTACTTTTATTCTTTTTCTTTTCTTACACACGTTACAATCTCTTCGACCACGTTTCACAAGAGAGATTAACGTGGTATTGGATTGGGCTTCTTCAGATTTCCTCTCAGATTTCAGATTTCGTGCGCCTAGTCCAACATTAAAACGTCACTTGCTCTTTTTTGTGTTGATACTCGTGCGATTTGAATGTGTGCAGTCTTTGACACTTTTCCAAGCGATTTCCATTCATCGGCTAAATGTTATAGTAAAAAATTCGAAATTTCCGTCCCAATTGATTTTTATAATATTTATACATAAATAATTTACAAAAACAGATCCACCCGATGCAATGCCTTTCTTTGCTGTGAAAAAAATTCACGAAAACCTAAACAAACAAATGCACTTGTATTGGTCAATCTGGAAATTTGGTGAAAAATGGAATTTATTAAGATGGACGTCTCTTCGCTTCCTCTGGGCTGGGATTCGAAAATAAGTTTTATCCCACTTCTGACACCAATGTTACATTTGGGCTGGGATTCGAAAAGATAAAACACTATTCTGTTAAACTTTTTTAGTAAAATCACTTTTATTACATTTTTATGTATTATGAAAACAAACTAAAATGGTAAAATTAAAACAACCCCCATTAGTCACCAAACAAGTTCCACTTCCAATTGGAGATTGGAATCTGTCAATTCCCCACCAAACTAAATTAACTGGGAATTTATCAATTGCTGAAAAGGGGAAAAGTATGTCAGCCAATTGTAGAACCAATTGGAGCTAGCTAGAAAGTTCTCGAAGAGATGGCAGAGCAGATATAAAAGGAGAGGTTGTAGAACAGGGCGACAGTTGATTTTTATCAGTGATTGGTTAAAGTTCGAGATAGTAATCGGTTGTAAAGAAAAATAAGTGCAGAGTAATAAAGTGAAATAAGAGATTGGTTTGAATCGTTGAAGAATTGTTTAAGTAATATTGTTCTAGTACTTAATTAGTGAATAATCCGTAAAAGTGTAATAAAAGTGATTTTGACTAGAAAAGTTTAACAGAATAGTGTTTTATCTTTTCGAATCCCAGCCCAAATGTTACATTGGTGTCAGAAGTGGGATAAAAATTATTCTGTGTTAAAGCGTGTGTGATAAAGAAACATTTAAAAAATTAAAGTGAATTTGTGAATTTCGAAATTACAAGAGGCAAAAAAAAAAATGGGTCGTGTATTGCTACAACTAAGCATACCCCAATTAAAAAGTGAATTAGAAAAGAGGAATATCTCTACAGCTGGAGGGAAAAGTGACCTCATACTTCGTCTGCAGGAGGCTGTCCAAAATGAGGGAGAAAATCCAAAGACCATGCTTTTCGACGTGGCAGAAGAACAAGTAAGTACAGGCGTTGATATTAGCGCTATGATGGAATTACTTCTTGCCAAGATGGAAGAACAGAAGAATTCTCTAGAAGAACAGAAGAATTCTATGGAATCGAAGTTCGCAGATCAAAAGAATTCTCTTGTCGCCGCACAAAAAGATGCCGTGGAAGAATTTAGGAATGTTCTAAATGTAAAAATCGACGCAATTGATGACAAATTAAACGAGCATGAAACAAAATTTGAGGAAATTAATGAGACGTTTCATAAACACGAGAATATAGCTAAAGAGCTCGGCACGAACATCGAAAACATAGCCAAAGAGCTCGAAAAAGTCAAGAAACAGAAAGCTCGGGAATATTCTACTGACTGCCCAAGAAGGGAGGAGATGCAACCACCCGTTTTTGATGGTCAAACATCATGGTCGATCTATAAGAGACAGTTCGAAGCAGCTGCAATGACCAATGGATGGGACGACGAGGAAAAGTCGATTGCATTAACGCTCGCATTACGAGGTACAGCTGCAGAATTGCTTCAAACTATCTCAGAAGAAAAACAGCGCGACTATGATGCTTTGGTTAAGGCTATTGAGATGCGGTTTGGTGACGACCATATGCAGCAAGTGTATAGAGTGCAACTGCGCAGTAGATTCCAGAAGAGGGGAGAAACACTCCAGCAGCTGCAAGCGGATATAGAACGGCTAGCGCACTTGTCATATCCCAATGCCGGCGAAGATGTCATCAACGAAATGGCTATTGAGGCATTTACACAAGCCATAGAGGACAGACAGCTGCAGATGGCTCTACGAATGGCTGGAAAGAGAACTCTTCCTGAGGCACTGGCATTTGCATTAAGTATGAAAGCTGCTGACCAGCCATCTCAAGCATTCCACCGCGTGAGAGAAATAACATCCGTCGAATGCTCATGCCAGAGAACAGATGTAGAAGACCGGAACAGTGCTCGCAGGGGACCGATCCGTTGCTGGAACTGCAACAAAATTGGACATCTTCAACGACAATGCAGAGCTGAACGTAGACAGGACAGTTGTCCACATTGCAGAACTAGGAGTCGTATCGAGGAGGCATCTGAACAATCGGCGGACGGAACCTCACAAAGCCATCAGTTAAGAACCAACTTCGCGGGGCGGAAGCTGGTTTCTGGAATCGACGCCCCCAGGACCACAATTCAGGTCTCCCAGACCAAACGATGTAATAGGAGCTTGACAGTGGAAGCACATATCAGCCAGAAAAAGTGTGTGGCCACAATCGATACAGGTGCCACCGCTTCCATAATCAGAAGGGACATCGTTCGCCAATCATGGCTGCACAACACTAGCAGCTACTGTCTGAAAACAGCAACTGGAGCAACGGCAAAGGTGTATGGTGAGGTACTCTTGACGATAAATCTAGCAGGAATAGTCTTCTCCCATGCATTCTTAGTGGCCGATATATGTGACGAATGCATCATTGGAATCGACTTTATGAAGACGCATGATGTAGTACTCGACATCGGTTTGCAAGTTCTAAAGTACAGAAACGTCGAGATTCCAATGGTTTACGGGAACGAAAACGTCGCAGCTCTAAGAACAGTTGTAAGTGAGGACGAAATTTTACCACCTTCGTCAGAGACACTTATTTGGACAAAGCTGGAAGGTGATCCTGGGAGCCACCGATTCTTCCTAATAGAGCCAGATACAGAAAACTATTACCAGAGCTTTATCGTCGGAAAGATGCTTGTTGAACCTAAAAACAACTTGGTTCCCGTTCGAGTCCTCAATGTGGAACACAGAAGCGTAAAGCTGAAGCAAGGGGAAGTGATCGGCAAGTGCGTACCAATTACTGCGGTCACAAAGTTGTCAAATGAAAGTCCTGTGAAACCGGTTAGACCTACGGAGATATCGGAAATGAAAAACAATATTCTCGGAGAGTGCGAGCTGGATCAGGAGCAGCGGGCCATGGCAGGGAGTCTAATCGACGAGTTCGCTGATATATTTGCTTCGCAGAGTAGCGAGTATGGCCGAACACATCTCGTACAGCACCGAATTGACACCGGGGATGCAAGACCAATTCGTCAGCCTCCCAGACGACTACCATTGGCCAAGCAGACGGAGGTTGCAGAAATGGTGTCGACGATGGAAAAGGAGGGACTGATTGAGAGTTCAAAAAGTCCGTGGGCATCACCGGTCGTCCTGGTCAAAAAGAAAGACGGAAGCACGAGATTCTGCGTGGACTATCGCCAACTAAACAACGTCACTAAGAAGGATAGCTACCCCCTGCCCAGAATTGATGATAACCTGGACACACTATCCGGGGCCAAATGGTTTTCGACTCTTGATCTGAAGAGTGGCTACTGGCAAGTACAGATCCATCCAGAAGACCGCGAGAAAACAGCATTCACAGCAGGAAACGGGCTTTGGCAATTTACAGTAATGCCATTTGGACTGTGCAATGCTCCAGCAACTTTCGAGCGTCTAATGGAGCGTGTTTTGCTGGGACTGACGTGGAGAACCTGTTTGGTCTACCTGGACGATGTCATCGTGGTTGGTAAAACGTTCAACGAACATCGAAATAACCTTAGGGAGTTGTTCCAAAGGCTACGAAGTGTACAGTTAAAACTGAACCCGAAGAAGTGTTCTCTATTTCGACCAGAAGTGAAGTATCTCGGGCACATCATCTCTTCCAAGGTAGTCAAGACTGATCCGGAGAAGATCGATGCAGTGAAAAACTGGCCGGTTCCCAAAGACAAACATCAGCTGAGAAGCTTCCTGGGACTTGCGACCTATTACAGACGATTTGTAAAGGACTTTGCCAGGATCGCAAAGAGCTTGCATCAACTGATCGAAAAAGGCAAATAATTCAAATGGTCAGGTGAGTGCGAAAACAGTTTCAAAGAACTTAAGCAACAGTTGTGCGACGCCCCCATATTAGCGTACCCCACCCCTGGAAAAACATTTATTGTGGATGCAGACGCTAGTAATGTGGGAATTGGAGCCGTGCTTTCCCAGGTACACGAGGGCCAAGAGAAGGTAGTTTCGTTCTTCAGCAAAGTTCTCTCAAAGCCAGAGAGGAACTACTGTGTTACCAGGCGCGAACTCCTTGCTTTGGTACTGGCAACGAAACATTCCCATAAGTACCTCTATGGGCAGAAATTCATCCTTCGCACAGACCATGCATCTTTAAAGTGGCTACTACACTTTAAGAATCCTGAAGGACAAGTCGCAAGGTGGATCGAACAGCTGCAAATGTACGAGTACGAAATACAACATCGAAAGGGAAGTCTTCACTCAAATGCAGACGCTCTCTCCCGTCGACCGTGCAAAGCAGATTGTAAGCATTGCTTACGACACGAGGAAAAAGATGTCGTGTCCGATCAAAAGGGTGAGAGCTATGCCCATTGGTGGCTGGAGTGTACGGGAAATCCGAGAGGCTCAAAAGGAAGATCCGGATATCGAACCCATCCTCGCCTGGAAGGAGCATGAGGGAAAACCAGACTGCCAGGAGATATCCAACAGGAGTCCCGAGCTGAAGGCATACTGGGCGCAGTGGGATTCCCTTCATGTCCAAGACGGCATTCTAAAAAGAAAATGGGAAAGCCCGGATGGAAAGTCGTACGTAATGCAGCTTGTTGTTCCCAGGACAAAAGTTATCGAAGTGCTGAGGGAATTGCATGATGGAGTGTCTGGAGGCCACTTGGGAATAAACAAAACACTCGGAAAAGTATGAGAACGCTTTTACTGGGTCCATTCAAGGGAGGATGTTGAGAATTGGTGCAGGAAATGCGTAATATGTGCGGCCAGCAAAGGCCCGAGAGTGAAAGTCCGAGGCCAGATGCATCAATATAATATGGGAGCCCCTTTCGAAAGGATAGCCGTTGATATTGCGGGACCGTTTCCTGAAACGAACAATGGAAATCGTTACATCCTTGTTGTTATGGACTACTTCAGTAAGTGGCCTGAAGTAGTCGCTATCCCAAATCAAGAAGCTAAGACTGTGGTGGAGCAAATCGTCTTCGCGCTTCAATAGAACGCTGAATGAACACCTCTCTAAGGTCGTTGGCGATAACCAGAGAGATTGGGACAAATGCATTCCCATGTTTTTATTGGCCTATCGAAGTGCAGTGCACAACACCACAGGACATACTCCATCTGAAGTCCTATTTGGTCGAAAAGTCCGCCTACCTAGCGAGTTAATGTTTGGATCTCCATGCGAAGAATCCAAAAATGAGGAGGACTATGTTACAGACCTCAGGAATATCATCAGGGACGTGCATCAAGGGACCAGGGCTAATATTAAGATAGCCAGTGACCGCATGAAAACGAGGTACGATACTAAAACAACAACTACAGGCTGCCAAGAAGGAGATCTGGTATGGCTATATAACCCTCATCGAAGAAAAGGTTTATCACCTAAGTTGCAACCAGACTGGGAAGGGCCCTACAAATTCGTAAAGCGCATCAACAGACAACGTCGCATCCAACGAGGAAGAGGCAAGCTGAAAGTCGTTCATGTGGATCGCCTTCATCGCTACAATGGTGCAAATGTTAACGAGTTTGTTCGGGACGGGCGTGGAATGAATCGTGGTGAAATGAAAACAAACTAAAATGGTGAAATGAAAACAACCCCCATTAGTCACCAAACAAGTTCCACTTCCAATTGGAGATTGGAATCTGTCAATTCCCCACTAAACTAAATTAACTGGGAATTTATCAATTGCTGAAAAGGGGAAAAAGTATGTCAGCCAATTGTAGAACCAATTGGAGCTAGCTAGAAAGTTCTCGGAGAGATGGCAGAGCAGATATAAAAGGAGAGGTTGTAGAACAGGGCGACAGTTGATTTTTATCAGTGATTGGTTAAAGTTCGAGATAGTAATCGGTTGTAAAGATAAATAAGTGCAGAGTAATAAAGTGAAATAAGAGATTGGTTTGAATCGTTGAAGAATTGTTTAAGTAATATTGTTCTAGTACTTAATTAGTGAATAATCCGTAAAAGTGTAATAAAAGTGACTTGAAAAATTTAACAGAATAGTGTTTTATCTTTTCGAATCCCAGCCCAAATGTAACATTATTAATTATTACATTACAGGAGATTCCTAGTGAAAGGCTCAATCAATCTTTATAAACATTGTTGAAAGGTAGGCATCCTACAATTATTACTGAATGGACATGGGTGGTGCGCTAAGTTCGGTAATCGTGTTATAAGCCGCCTTTGCGATGTTAATTAACAACCTCGGATCTGCGATTTGAAGATTCTTTTGTCTTACATTTTCTAGAAAAGAATATCGTCCAAGCCACTCCCGAGATAATGCCAGATACAGTAAATGAGGTTTTCAAAATTTGGGTTGACAGTATTCGTTACTGCGAAACCGTCCTAGGAAACGACATGGACGAAAACGTATTCTAAAATAATGGGACTGTTTGCTTTTTCTTATAAGGCTAAGAAAAATAGTGTTTTTTGTGAATTTTCATTTATTTTTAACAGATAATCTTGTAACTCGAACAGCATTATTTTCATGTTTGAAGTCATTGAATTGTTGCCTTCGATTAAATAGTCATTTAGAGATTTTAAATAGTTAATTAGTCTTATAGATTTGTAAAAGAAATCGTACTTACTTTGACATATACAACAACGTTTTATCATGATACAGCCATAGATAATGATTTGGTATACTCATTTCATGAAAAGTCACTTTCTTTGCATTTTTGAAGAAACAATCTGGCCTCCATATACTATGCAACCAATCGACATCCAATATTCTATATTCATCACTCATATTCTCAGGAAGACGCAAGCGTGGATCTCGCCAACTCTGAGCTAAAAATATATCAGTGACATACGTCTAGAAGTTTAATATAAGTATCAAATATCCATCAACATCCATAAACTGAAATCATGTACATACCATCGACTCCTCGTTTATTGAGTCTAGAGACAAAACCGTCACATGAAAATATACCACCGTTGGCTGCCCCAATAACTTCGGAGCTCGATTTTTATCATAGTTTTTAGATGGTATTGGTAAGATGTCGGGGAGGGATAAACTTGATTCATGGTGTGATACCAATTCTGCACTCTCTGTGTTGTCTATTGATATATTGCTAAAATAAATAAATTTATATATATTCACAAATTGAAAGAGTGAAATATTTATAATTAAAAAAACATTTACATCTATTCAAACTGGTTTTAATTACGAAATCTTGATGGATTTCAACATTTGAAAATTGCACTCACTAGTTTAGATAAACTCTTTGAAATACGCGAGTTAAATGGACAAAATGTACGCAGAAATGTATATCAATAATAATATAGCATTAATGCAATCATTAAGCACCAGTACTCCAGAGTATAACAATCAAGCCTCATCTAAATATGATTTAGACAGATTTATATCGAACATCAACAATTTTAGAACAGATTAATGCTGGAACCATTTTTGCATATCCACACATTGCGGAAGTAAGTTTTAATGCCAATGCCAAATATTACGCCTTTTAGAATATTTTATTTCACATGTATTCTCAGATAAGCAATTTAAGAGAGCTGACGGTCTATTATAGGTTGCTTGTGAATGGGAGGATGCAAGGTTTGGGGCAATCTTGACGCGGACGAGGCGAAATGTCAAATTTAGAAAAAATCTGAGATAGGATGGTGAAAGAAATTACAACTTGATACGTATTAAAATCTGGGGATGAGTATACCATTTTCGATTCATATCTAACGTTTTAAAATAAGAAATAGGAACAAATTATTATTCCTTTGTCTGATTCTTCGAACATTTTTTTATTAACAAGAAAAACCAAAATAGAAACTTAAGACCGTCGTTTATGTCAACAAACTAAATCAAAATCAAAAGCAAATGAGGTCTAGTGGGCAAAAGTGTGGCTTTTGTTTAAGGTATGGGCATGAATATCAAACTGTTATTAACACAAAAAAAAAAAATAAAGATGAAAAAAATTCTACCAACCAACAAAACAGATAAGCAGTCGGGTGATTCAAGAATGTACCCCACCATTACCCGACAAGGCAACTGATGTATGCTAAGAATATTTAAAGAATGGTATAGTTGAAATTGCATTTTTTAGTGGACACAGGTTCGGACTTAAGTCTTATTAATGAGGATGCACTGGATACAGATGCAATTTTAAATGAAAGTGATGTCATCGACATCAATGCAATCTTGTAACGAACGGCCTGCATATTCCTATGCCCTCACCGCAATTCAAGTGGATATGCCTACGGATGCAGGCAAAATTGCGTAAATGATCGAATCAACCTTCGGTCAGATCGAACTCAACCTATCCGGTACTATCATCCCTACTGGTTCGGGCACAAGTGTCTGCCGCCGAACCTTTCCACTGACCTCATCCACCCTTATGACCCAAGGTCACAGGACCCTTGTGGCAGTCCGGGCAGAATAGTATAAAGGGGTGTCCAGGCCTCCTGTGGCACAGGCATGAAAGCTTCTCCACGCGCTAGCTCATCGGTGGGCGGGGATCTTGCCACAAGCCCTAGACAGGGGTTTTATTATAAAGGGTCCGCCAAATAACTTCTTTTTTTTTTGAAAATGCTATAAAAAAAACTACTGAATATTTTCTCAAATTTATTTTTTTATTTGAAATACAGCTGCACACAATCGATAATGTGCTTAAAAATTGGACCGATCGTGTAGGCTACTGCATGGCCAGCCGAGGCAGCCATTTGAATGAATTTATTTTCCATTATTAAACGGAAGGATTGTACTTTCAAATAAAAAAAGAAATTTGAGAAAATATTCAGTAGTTTTTTTATAGCATTTTCAAAAAAAAAAAGTTATTTGGCGGACCCTGTATTTTCACATGCCTGAATATCTTCCGAATAATCGCGAAAGAAAAAAACAGGATCTTACACACGTCACGTAACCAACTACTACCCTAACAATGCTAATTGCGAGGCCCGAATTTTGGTATAATTGACTATTTTTTCCATGGCGGAAGGAAGGGAGAGAAGATGTAGGATCTCTCCACGAGCTGGCCCACCCCTAACTGAACCGAAGTTCAGTAACCATGGTCGTCGACACGCTCATTTTACGACGACCTCTAACGGTCGAGAATTTAAACCTCCTATAGGGACTAAATTCCTCGGATTCTTTTCCTCTTAATCACCTCTAATTTACCCGTCCTTTATGGCGTCCAACACATCCTCTCATACTGCTTTATCCCCAAACATCTTTACACTTCTTTCAATCGGGAACAGAATGCGACAACGACGTCGAATATGCAAACAAAATGAACTCTTATCCTTTTAAACCTCAAACTATAATTCATTTATTAACACTTAAAATCAACGCAATAACATTCAAATTCATAATTATAATTTCCTATATAAGAGTAAGTTAATTTCTTATAACTTCTAATTGAAATAACTCGATTTCTTATACGCTAAAAATTACGCCGTACGTTAAAATTCCAACATGCAACTTCTATTAGTCAATGGTAGCTCTGTTTCAATTCTTTCCTTTTTCTTTCTTTCTATTTTACTTCTTTCGCTTCCTTTCAATTTTTCATTCGATTTATAATTTGTTTTCGGTCTGTACAAACTTATATTTTTTCAAATGTTACGTTACGTTACGTTAGGTGTACTATTCACTTTTCAATTCACTATATCACTGTTCAAACAATATTTTCAATCACTTACCCCACTCTATTTTATTGGGTTACCTCTAATCAAACCGATGTCCAAGGTGGTGGGACGAGGTGCACCGCGTTCCTTCCTTGACCTGTGTATGCTCGTTATAAATTCTGTTTGGCATACGACGTAGATCTATATTCACTGAACGATAAGAAATATAATTTGAAAATAAATGACTTACAAAATACGAATTTGACCAAGAAAAAAATAAAAATAAATTATCTCTTTAGTACTGGGAACAACACCAATAGACCGGTAAAGATGTTGTTTTGATTTACTGCTGACTGCTGGATGTGGATATGATACTCCGAAGCAGTTCGGAATCTGTCCCTGTCGATGCGGTGTCGATGAGACTAGCTGATATTGCGGTTATTTGATCCGGCAGAGATTGGAAGACGAGGTCAACAAAATTGTCCCTTTCCGTTTTGCAATGAAGCAACCGTGTATGCTTGTGCTTTGCACCAATGGTGGAGGAAGGTGAAGCCACGGATAACCCGTTTGGTGGAGAACCGTTTCCTTTAAGTGATTGCAGACTCGTGCTCGTGTATAGCCAAGATTTGGGTATTAAAATTCCTCTTTTTTTTTTTGTTTGGTGGAATTTTTGGCGATAGATTTGGACGGCCGTGGTGTGGTGCGACGAAGCGGATGAGGCACGTGGTTTTTGCGTTAAGTGTTCTCAAGGTGTTTTTGGCAGATAATTTCACGATAACGTCCGGCTTTAACAAAAATATTTTGTTTCTATTTCTTTGAGCTCGTACAATCGATGTTAAAATTTAGCACACGCCCCCGAGAAACCACATGTTGGGCATCGCCAGCAATTTTAATAATAAAAAAAACCTACCCGCCGCTCGCCACGTCCAAACTCTTCCAGGGTTTTAATCAAACTCCCTCTATGTCGCTATAAAAATGTCCGCCTTTTTTTTTTTTTTTTTTTTTTTTTTTTTTTTTTTTTAAGTATTGTATTTGTATTGTATTTATTTAAATATAAATTTGCTGTACAGTATAATATAACATATGAAATTGAGTGGAAATTAGTGGAACAACAAAAGAAAGTAAAAGAAAAGTGTTAAGTGAAAATGAAATTGAAAATGAAAGTGATGACTTTATACTTACGTTACTTTAAGCGGGGGAAACATCAATGAAGCGTACAAAGGTGGGAAAAAACTTCTGTGCTCGACCTTGGTTCTTATACTAAGGGGAAGTTCATTATAAAGACGAATGGCATGAATGAAAAATTGCCTGCGTGTTATCGTGCATGTATAAGTATTCGGTCGGATACCATGAGAACGGAGGGACTGTGAAAAGGCGACTTTATTAAACAAGTAAATAGGCTGTTTTTTATTTATGATTTTATGGATCATGGCGCAAGCTCTAAAATTTAAAAACTGGTCAAGACTGCATCCTAGTAGTTGTCGAGAATAACTTGAGACATGATCGTATCTATTGCTTAGCTATCACAAGTAAGTTACTGAGATTTCTTCACAAATCCTAACAAAAACATGTGCAACCCATTATAAAGCTTCGAGCCCATTATAAAGCAACCGGTCGAACATGGTCCTTCGAAGCCTCCTTTAAATACAAGGAACGTATAGAAAGTGTGAAAGTGAATCAGTGTGTTTTTTAAAAGTTTTAAAAACAAATAATTTTTTTTGATATTCAAAGTGTACTGTGGGCTAAGTATAGCTGGATAATCTATCCAGTGAAAATATACATTTCCGATCTCCGACGGACAGTCTATCGGCCACAGTACCCAACGAGCTAAGCCCTTGAGCAAATCCTTCAACAAAGGGTTAGATAGAAAGAGAACTGCCTTTCTAGGAAGTGAAGTGGTGTGTTTAAAAGTGTACTGTGGGCTAAGTATAGCTGGATAATCTATCCAGTGAAAATATACATTTCCGATCTCCGACGGACAGTCCATCGGCCACAGTACCCAACGAAAGTAGCGGATAGAACCAACGGTGAAGAACAGTCAACGGATCCAACGGTGACGAGTGGAACTACCGGTGAAAGCGGACACGAAGCGGTCTTCACAAAGCAACCGGTCGAAGAATCAACCAGTGAATAGCGGTTACATCTGCAACAAAAGAAAGGTAGGAATATTTTCCTTATTTCTTATTTGGAATCACTATAACAATAAATAAATAATTTTAACCACCAACTGCATCTGCAAATAAGTTTCAATGGAAGTGTTGTGATAGATTTTGAAAATGTCCAAATTAGTAAAATCAATTGAAATCCAAGAAGACATTTTAAACGAAATCCATCTAGATTTCGAAAAATTTAAAAGTGATGAGGCGTCGCGAAAGTTAAAGGGGTATCTATCCGCGCGTTTAGCCGATATCGATGAAATGTTCAAACGGGCGAAAAAAAGAACACTCGAACATAATCGGAAATGTTACTGATCCACTTAAGGACAAATACATTCAAGATGAAATTTTCTCAAAAATCAAGAAAACTTATTTCACCTTTAGTGGACAGTTGCATGAGGAGCTTGATCATTTTTTGGATGAGAACAATGTCTCAGTAGATATGTCTCGATTAAATAACACTAAGTCTGCTGGCTCTGACATCCGTCTTCAAAGAATTCACATAAATCCGTTCTCGGGAAAATTCGAAGAGTGGTCTGAATTCTTTAATTTATTTGATAGTTTGATCCGAAAAAACACCAGAAAAATTACCAGAGATACAAAAACTTCAGTATCTGAAAACGTCTGTCTGTGGAGAAGCTGCTCGATTAATCCAGCACCTTCCAATAGAATCCAAGAGTTTTGCTTCAGCTTGGACTATTCTCACAGATAGGTATCAGAACAAGCGCAAACTGGTAAATACTCAACTGAGGAGGTTAATAGAGCAGAGCAAATTAACCACTGGAACCGCTGCAGGATTAAAATCGCTGCATGATACCAGCATCGAATGCGTTCATGCACTCGGCAACCTCGAAATTGCCATTGAACAATGGGACACAATTCTCATATATATAATTTTCAATAAACTGCCACCGCAGACCCAACGAGATTGGGAAGAAAAGCTGGGCACTTCAAAGCACCTTCCCGAATGGAAAACTTTTATGTCATTCATTGAGGGTCGTTTTAGTTCTCTCGAAAATATTTCTGAACTGAATGGGCCGCCGAGACAAACGATGCAGCCAAATTCGTTTCGTAAAACCACTTCCGCTGCCTGTCAATTGAGCTCTTAGCAGCAAATCAAACAGTTTCGTTGTCGACTCTGCAAGGCATCTCATGGTATGAGACATTGCAAACGATTTTTACAAATGGACGTCAAGGCCAGAGGTGATGTCACAAAGAAAAATGGAGTTTGTGGAAATTGCTTAGGGTACGACCATCATGCTGCGGCTTGCAATAGCAGCAATAGGTGCCAAAAATGCGGTTACAAGCATCACACTTTGCTCCACTTTGAGACACAGGTTGGACAAAATGTAAACCATCATCAAAACCACCAACGATATCCCCAGTCTCAGTTTAATAATCAAAGCACAACTCAATACAATGCGCAATCTCATTATGTGCAAAATCCCATGAGTCAACCTGCCCCATTTAATGCTCCGAGTGATCCACCAAGCACTTCTCAACAATTTAGGACCCATTTCAATCAGATGCATTCAAAAACATTAATGGCGACTGCACTCCTTAAAGTGTATGCATCAAATGGTAAGCAGTGCACACTTAGGGCTTTCATAGATACTGGTTCAGAAGCCACATTTATAACAGAGAACGCTACTCAGCTTCTCAATCTTAAAAGACAAAATGTATCTGCTAGAGTCACTGGTCTTGGAAAAAATCCAACTAGTAGCTCCAAATATCAAGTTACTTTTAGATTGCAGTCGTTTAAGAACGCAGCTTTCTCCCTCGATGTCACAGCATTTGTTTTACCTGTGCTACCAACATATCCCCTGCACGGAGAGTGGGATCACTTATCCAATCTGCCATTAGCTGATCCGGCCTACAATATACCAGGGAAGATTGATCTTCTGTTAGGTGCGGATGTGTACTCTTCGATAATCTTAGAAGGGTTAGTTAAGGGGCAAAAGGACTCTCCTGTAGCACAACGGACAGAATTTGGATGGATCCTTACAGGAAAAACCAACACATCACCAAATCTTACTTGTTTCACCATTCAAAATAACTTCAACTCCTTAGATGCACAACTTAGGCAATTCTGGGAGATTGAAGAAGGGCTTGATGACAGGAAACTGTCACCGGAGGAGCAAAAATGTCAACTACATTACGCGGACACAGTGCAAAGAAAGGAAGATGGGAGGTACGAGGTACGACTCCCCCTCAAAAACGGAAGTCGACCAATCCTGGGAAACTCGAGGAAAGCAGCATTGGCAAGATTCTTTCAAATAGAAAGAAAACTCTTGTCGAACCAAAGACTACAGGAAGCGTACACGAAGTGCGTCCAAGAGTACTTCACCTTAGGTCAGATGGAAGAGGTAACCTCATCGATGGAAATAGACGACTGCCTAATGGTGGGACCACGGTTGCAACCCGACATCTTAGATCTCATCACGAAATGGAGAAAGTTTAGGGTAGCGTTTGTGGCAGACATCAGCATGATGTATCGGCAAATATGGATGGCAAAGGAAGATACTCCATACCAACTCATCTTATGGAGATATACTCCGGACGAGCCAATAAAAACATATGCCTTGAAAACGGTCACATTTGGAACTGCATCGGCGCCATATCTAGCAGTCCCGACTTTACATCAGTTAGCGTCCGATGTGGAACTCAAGTATCCTGACGTTACTAAGGTACTCACTGAGGGTTTTTACGTCGATGATCTCATCTACGGCACGAACGAAGAAACCGAGGCTATCAAGTTACAAGAGGATATTCTGAAAGTCCTTAAATCAGCCGGGTTCCCTCTGCGAAAATGGGCCAGCAATTCCGCAAAGGTGCTAGAGCAGGTTCCTGAAAGCGAAAGGGAAATAAATCTGCCTCTAAATTTCGAAACTCCAGATTCCATTAAAACGCTTGGCATTCCATTTTCATTTAAAATCAATTTACCTGATGTTTCAGAATACACAAAGAGATCCGTACTCGCAGATATTGCGCGTCTGTTCGATCCGCTAGGATGGATCGCACCATGCGTGGTAAAGGCCAAATTGATTCTTCAGCAACTGTGGCTGAAAGAATATTCGTGGGATTCTCCAGTTTCACAAGAAATTGAAAATCAGTGGATAGAGCTGCGGAGGGGTCTAATTATTCTGCACGGTCTCGAGATACCTCGGTGGATCGAATACACGAATTCTTCAGTGGTACAACTTCACGGTTTCAGCGATGCCTCCGAAAAGGCTTATGCGGCTGTTAAATCCTTTAACTCGTACAACGTTTGTAGCCAATCGAGTTAGTGAGATTCAAACGCTTACTGACACCGACACCTGGTGACACGTTGGCACCAAAGAAAACCCAGCAGACATAGGTTCACGAGGATTGTTACCACAGGAACTAATCCACAGTTACATGTGGTGGCATGGACCAGAATTCCTAAAGAATTTTGACGTAAGTCACTATCCACAGCAGACTACAGGTGAGACAGATCTGGAAACGAAAAATGAAATTAAAAGAGGGGAAACAAACTCATTCTATAAAGACAAATTAACAAAAATATATGAAAACTTCGCACAGGTCGTATGTCAATTCACAATCATCAACGATGATTACGTTCAACGATATTCCGACTTGAACCGTCTGGTACGAAGCACAGCTATATGGCGAAGATACTTCGCATATCTCAAGGACAAGGGAAACAGAAGATCCTTGAAAGGCAATCCAATCACACCAGATTAACTAGATGCATCTCAAAGGCAGCTCATCAGACTCGTTCAAAGTGAACTATTCCCAGAGGAAATAAAATTATTAAGAGAAAAAAGGATTATTGGCAAAGGCAGCCACATTCTTAGCCTAAATCCATTCCTCGACTCTGAAGAACTTTTACGCGTCGGGGGGCGCTTATCAAACTCCACAATCCCTTTCAACCAAAAACATCCCATAATTCTGAAGGACTCACATCACTTTGCCAGATTGATCGTCAGCAATGTGCATCAACGCACACTTCATGGTGGACAGCAGATGAGGATGGCAGAGATCAGAAACCAATATTGGATCACAAACCTGAAGCGGCTGGTCAAATCCACCATCCACAATTGCATCCGATGTCATCGGTACAACGCGAAAATGCACCAACAACTGATGGGAAGTCTTCCGGCAGAAAGAGTCTTAGTTTCAAGGCCATTTACGAACACAGGAGTGGACTTCGCGGCCCCGATAGAAATGAAGATGTGGAAAGGCAGATGCAATAGGATGACGAAGGGATACATAGCTATCTTCATATGCTTGTCAACCAAGGCAATACATATTGAAGTCGTGAGCGACCTCACTGCAGCAGCGTTTGTGGCAGCGTTCAGGAGATTTGTGGCCCGAAGAGGACTGTGTACCAACATGTACAGTGATTGCGGCACAAATTTCAAAGGAGCAACCAACGATCTAAATAAGGACAGCAAACACATCTCTAGGGAGTGGTCAGCTGAAGTATCAGCAACCCTTGCAGCACAAAACACCAAATGGCATTTCAACCACCCACCTTTGGGAAGCTGGTGTAAAATCCATCAAACATCACCTTAAAAGAACAATCGGTGCATTTGCTCGCACAAATCGAGGCATGCCTCAACTCAAGGCCATTATGTCCGATGACATCTGATCCCAATGATCTGACGGTTCTCACCCCAGGACATTTTTTGATCGGAGCATCATTAATCACACTCCCTGAGAGAAACTTGATGGAGAAGAACATAAACAATCTCGATAGATGGAGGTATATACAACGACTAACACAAGAGTTCTGGAAGCAATGGAGCACACTTACCTTCATCTACTTCAACAACGGCCCAAGTGGCTTCAGCAACAGCCGAACATCAAAACCGGAGACATAGTCCTGGTCAAGGAGAATAATCTGCCGCCGTCGTCGTGGTTACTCGCGCGCGTAATCGAACTGCACCCCGGTGTAGATGGTCTAACGCGCGTGGTGACCATAAGGACAAAGAATGGAGTCCTTAAACGTCCGATCGCGAAACTATCCCCCTTGCCGGTAACTGATCCCTCGAACCAATCTATACTTATAATAAAACTGTAGACAATTTTTTTGTTACCTAATGGCGTGAAAACTACTGCACAGATTTCGATGAAACTTTTTTTGAAATGTTCCTTAAGATTCTGTGCAACATATAGGCTATTCCTTTCATTGCCATGCCTATTTTTTGGAGCGTTTTTGACCAAAATGTGTTTTTTTTCTGACTTTACTGCCTTTAACTCGCCATTGCTCAGATAATTCTTAATCAATGCAAACAAAACAAAATACTTAGGAGAGCCAACACTTTTATTGTTATTTCAAGCCATCAATCAGCTTTCTATGTCCTTTAGAAGCTGAGCTACAACCTAAAATCTAACCTGAAAAAAATAAATTTATTTTCTCAAATCGAATATTATCAGCAGCCGCGGTTCTTGATCGTTGTTCTGCTTTGGGGTGGTTTGGTGGCGCACATCGCACAGGCATATTCATATGAAAAAAAAACTGCGTGGTGTTTTCTCCAAATTAAGTGAAACAAAAGAGAAGTATGGGACGAGAATATACATATGTATATTGAATCAACAGCAACAATGTGTTTCTGAGGAAATGCGCAGATGGCTGATGACGATTGACGTGTGGTGATCAGCGTTGCCATAAGTGCAGATTTGTCTGCATTTTGCAGATTTTCAACCTTGCTGCATGTTTTTAAAAACCAGAAATCTGCGCTTCAGATTTTGTCTGCAACCGCAATAATATATTTTGTTTTAACAAATTTTAACTCTTGATTTCGCTGTATGCTGTTATTTTCGTATTCAGCTTTTTTGTTTTTTTGTTATTGTTACATACATAAAAAAATTTTTTTTTGACGGAAGATTTTTCTATAGAAAACATTTTTATGGCAACATTGGTGGTGATGGACGTATGGTGGAGGTGGTGCATATAGAAATTGAGTTCATGGTTTTTGTTTTAGTGGTTGTTTTGATATTGCCTACGTTGTACCTACAGTAAGGATTAAGGAAGTGAAACTTTAGTACTTATGCTGTTGAATTTAATTTTCTTAAATTGGTGTTTTAGGTAAATAGATTTGTTTTATTTATTGTTTCACATTGACAATGTTCACCGCTTTGTTTTAGCTAGACTGTTGATTTTAAACAAATATGTTGTTGAGGAAACGGTCAAATCTTTCTCAAAGCTCAACAAGATCTAGAAAAATGAGACAAGTTAGATTACAGAAAAGGGATGAAAAATATCAGACCGCATCGTTACACAGAAACACATATAATCTGTGGGTAAATAAAATCCGAAGTGGATTTTATTACACCAAAGAAATTAATTATGCCGAATTTGCTGGTATCGGTGGTATGACTCAGGCCTGTGATCATTGCCAAGCTCTTAAATGGACAAGGGAGTCGAAAGGACTATGCTGCTCAGAAATTACACAGTCTCACGCCGCGTACGAAGTTGCGGGCACAGCTAGTCGAACTTAAAAACATTGTAAACAAAACAAACTGTACAGAAATGAATTACATGAAATAAACTTACAAAAAAATAGACTGAAGTGAATTTATAACCCTAACCTCACATATCGTGAACAAATCTCTTCCCAATCTGCAAGATCAACCGACTTGCCACTGAAGTTAATTAGAAATACCCAACTGGAGCAGATAATTATTTTTGACATTTATTTTATATCCATGTAGATGTATTTATGTAAACAAAAAACTAATACAAAATTTGTATCTTTCTCGGACAACACTCAACCGAAGAAACACTGGAATCCGAAAGGACATGGGACACAAACCAGGAATAAGGGGATGAAAATACAATATCAACCAGAGCGAATCCACAACACAAGAGACAGAAATCCGGGCTCTGGAGTAAATCAACACAATACGACACACCGCGGCTGAGACCTTGAACTTCTCGTTGCCGGCCCGGGAGCATGTTGAGTCCAACAAAACTAGCGCGCGCAGAGGAAGGGAAGAAATTGTGTGTTTGCACAAAACTAGGGACTCGAATGTACTTGAATCGAGCAGACAAGGTGCAGAAAACACTTCGAGGTCCTAGCCATTATGCACACAACACAAAATAAACACAATTCACAGCAAAATCAAAGGAAAATTTACTCCACGACACCACACAACCCGACAGAAAATGAGAACTGTCAAATTTGGGCATCACGGCGAACGATGTAGAAGGAAGATCTCACTCCAACACATGTCATCGTCATATGAGTTTTAGCTTTGTAACTTCTAACCACCAGACAAGCAAAATTCATAATGGCCGAATGGAAGGTGAGCTATATGCATCCACCAGCGCAGTGCACTCTAACACCCACTCCGAAGATGTGGGGCATTATTGATGGAGCAAATGAAAGGGCATCATACAACATAATGTCGATGTATTAGTTGACCAAATTGCTCTAACACAACAAAAATTTATATTACATTGTTAGCATTATATGTTCATTAACCCCTGAACGCACAGCTGACTTTGTATATAAGCCATCAGCAGCTTCAAGGGAGGAAAAAATGTAAATGTAAATCACTCTTTAACTAGAAGTAAGGAAGTAAAGACAAAGTCAAAGTCAAAGCCATAACAGCGTTTTATTTCATTTTACATAAAAAATTTTCAGTTCATCTAACTGATGATCCGCTTGGGAACAACCATTCCAAGCATAACTACTCTTTCCCGCTCCACTCAGCGCGGAACACTCTTCCTTGAAAACACCCTCGCAAGGCGATGGAAATATTGATAGAAAAATAGATTCGATTTATGCAGTTTCCCAATCAAATTCGATTACTGAAAGTCCCAATATTTCGACAGTACTAAAAGATAACATGTATGAAGGTCAACACTACCGTACCACCTCGTAGCGAAGTAATTCTAAAATGTCAAATGAATTTGGCTGAAGGTACTAATATCGTATGTCACTCCCAGAAAGTTTGCCCACAAGTTTATCTAGCATCATCTGTAGGTCGCCTCAAAAATGGTTCAATAATACTAAGTTTAGCTAACGTAGGCATAACCGAAATAACTTTAAACGACCAAGTCATTCAATTCTTCCCACTAGAAAACTATACTATTGAAAATTTAAGCAACACACAAAGGTTGTCATACACCATAGGTACAAAACCTTCAGTTCAAAAAAACGACAAAGCGCGTACAAAAAGATTATTCGAAGAACTCTGCTTTAGAGATTATCTCAATCACGAAGAAAGAACTACAATTCAAGCTGTATGTGAACGATTTTTTGGTATTTTTCATCTTGAAGGTGAAAAACTGCCACCTACCACAGCAATTTGTCACGAAACCTCAACTGAAAAGGGTAAAGGCCCTATAAATACAAAACAATAGTGTTTACCGGAGGTACACAGGCAAATTATAAGTGAACAAATCGAGCAGACGTTGAACGATAAAATTATAGCCGATAGCAAAAGCCCTTGGAATAGTCCACTTTTAGTGGTTCCAAAGAAAACCGACAAAAATGGTGTCCGGAAATCTAGGGTACCTAGTTGTTGATTTCCGAAAAATTATTGACATAACTGTTGGTGTTGCTTTCCCGTTACCCAGAATTGACGATATGCTAGACCAATTAGGAAATAGCAGATACTTTTCAACTTAAGATCTTGCAAGTGGGTATCACCAAGTGCTGATGAATAAAGAGAAAACGGCTTTTAGTAAAAGCACAGGGCACTTTGAATTTCTCCGAATGTCATTGGGCTTAAAAGGGGCCCCGGCGACTTTCCAACGCCTTATGAATCTTATTCCTATTGGTTTATGTTGATAAAACTTGATGATTATAAAGAAAAAGACCGATGTCCAGACGATGTGTCTTTATTAAAAGAAGTAAAAAGAAGGATTCAACCAAACACAGGTTAGGTTAATTCAATTTAAAATGTGGTTGGTTGACAGAAATTCTTTCCAAAAGTTTGAAAACAAAATAAGTGCTTAAATCTAGATCTGCTGCCATCGCTTCCGTCTGAAGATACTTTAATTCTACAGCTCCATTTTCAATAGCTTCTCTTATGAAGTGATATTTATAATCGATGTTCTTTGTCCGCGAGTATTTACCTCCATATTTTGCTATTAATTGTGCACTTTGGTTGTCGCAGTAGATAATGGTTGGTTTCATGAAACCAGGTATCAGCTCCTGCAGTAGAAAACGAAGGGAATATGCTTCCTTTGCTGCTTCACTAAGTGCGACATATTCTGCTTCTGCACTCGATGTAGAAACAGTACGTTGCTTTCTGGACTCCCAACTGATTGTTGCTCCTGCAAGTATAAAACAAATACCGCTTTGAGACTTTCGATCATTAATATCTTCAGCCCAACTAGCATCTACATAGCCAGTTAAAGGTATCCCAGTCTTACGATAAACTATTCTGGCATTCTTTGTAAAATTAAGATAACGTAATAGATGAAGACATGAATTCCAATGTTGTTCTTAGGGTTCTGTGAAAATTGAGCCAAACTGCTGACAATGCAATATCGACTATTAACTGCGAGATGTATCAAAGATCCGATCAACTTTTGGTAGTTAGTTACCTGTATGGCAACACCTTCTCCAGCTACATGTGGCTCCTTTTCCAGTTTCAGTTTCACCTGCATAGGAATTTTGTTATGTTTTGAATTTTGTAATTTGTATTTTGTTAAAAGGGTATTTATGTAACGACTTTGACAAATTGAAATAGCTTCAATTTCGAGACCAATGTAAAAAGAAGGTTGTCAAAGATCTCGAATTTCAAAGTCATATTTTGATTGTAATAAGTGCAATTGCTTTAGCTTTTCATCCAATAAAGTATGCCTGATCGCTTGCTTTAGCCCATATAGAGCTTTAAGTAAACGACACACTTTTCTCATCAATAAAACCTTGCGGCTGTCGCATAAAAATCTCCTCGTTGAGGTGCCCATTTAAAAATGCAGTTGATACATCCAAATGGTGTAAGTTCAAGATGTGTTCCACTGATAAAGCGTATATTAAACGAAGCGAACTTTGCCGTATGACTGGTGAGTATGTATCAATATAGTCTATACCAAATTTTTGGGAGTAGCCTTGTTTTCCTTCGTTCAATACTTCCGTCAGCTCTGTATTTGGTCTTAAAAACCCAGCGATTTCCAATCGCCTCCCTTCCAGTTGGTAGATCAGAAAGTTCCCAAGCATTATTTAAAATAAGGCAATTGTACTCCACCTTCATAGCCTCAAGCCATTATGACACATTTGATGAGTTAATGGCTTCCTCAAAAGTATTTGGATCTAATAGTTGATACGCAATAAATGCACGCTCTACAACTCTGTTTACTTGTGCACGCGGTCTAAGCCTTTGCGTAATATCATTACCATTTCCATTCATTTTTGCAGCATTGGCAACTTCGATCTCCTCTTCTGCATTTTGATATTCCTCTTCATCATCATCTCTTTCCTCATCCTCCTGTTCATTTTCCATTGACTCACTCTTAATACTTTGCTTTTCTAAGTTTTCTCTATTGCCATTTTCTTTTGTATATTGAAACTCATAATAATTTTCATCGTGTTCCCTCTCTACTTTTCCTTCAGCCAAACCCCCAACAAATCGTACATCTCGACTCTTTATTACAGTTCTGGAATTTCTTTTCCATAGGCGATACGACTTCGATTCCGCGGTATATCCAATCAACACGAATTCCTCACTTTTTGGGTCTAATTTAGATCTATTCGGGGCTTTATTTAAGACGAATGCCCGAGAACCAATTTGTCGCAAATGACTAACAACAGGTATTCGACCTGTCCAGATTTGTTCTGGTATCTTTTTGTAGTTCAAGGAGGTCGGACATCGATTACGTATGTACGCTGAAGTATGAATCAGTTCTGCCCATACCGTTTTGCTGTGGAGAGCATTCCACAGTTAGTTGGCGTTTGATGCCATCAGACAAGAATTTTGAAAAATCGTTACTTAAGAGCTCACGTGCGTTGTCACTTCGGAGAGTTTTTATTTTTTGTTTGCTTCATTTTCCACAAGTTTCTTAAATTGTTCAAACACATCTAAATATTAACTTTTCCTTCTCAGAAAATACAAAAACACTTTCCGAGAATAATCGTCAATAAAAGTGGCAAAATATAGGTTTTTCTAATAGATTCTACATTTATTGGACCGTATAAGTCTGTGTGTATAATATCGAGAATGCATAGAGAAGGCTTTGTCCCTTTTAGTTGTGAACGGAAGCCGAGTTTGTTGGCTCTATGCAATAGCTCCTAACGTATTAACTTGAAGTTTTGAAGTTTTTTTATTGATACATTGGTTATACATAATATAATTGTTACCCGCAAAGCAAAGTGCTTATCTGCAGATGGTTGTTTATATATTTAGGTTTGAAGTGATTGAAAATTAAAAAAAAAAATTGTAAACAAACTAGTTTATTAGGGTCTTAAGGACTTGAATTAAAAGATTTAATTTCAATAGGCTCGTTATTTATGTTTTTACTTTACAAAGTGTAATTGAAGTAAATACTTTTTTAGCTCCTTTTTCCTTTTCTTGAAATTTGGAATGACTTTTAAAAATTGAGGAAGAGCGTTGATCAGTTTTGGGATGGCACATCGTAGTTCTCGTTGTCCATAAGTGTTGTAGGCTTCCGGAACATCTAACATCTCTCGGGCTCGTCTTCTTGTATTTATCGTGTGACGTATAGGCTGCAAAAAACGCTGGTCGTCCATGTAGTGTAGCAATGTTGTCATCTTAAAAATTGCATATACATCTAAAACTTTAAAAGATGAATTACTTGGTCTAAAAACTTTAACAAGGCGATGTTGTAAGTTAGATATTTTATCCAAATTCGATTTCGCTGCGTTTCCCCAGGCCAGAATCCCGTATCTGATGCGCGACTCAGCTAGCGAGTAGTATACCTGCTTTTGTACTTCTAGATTCGAATATCTCTTGAGATATACCATCGCAAAGATGGTGCTCTTTAATTGGAGACGTAGGACATTTATATGCTCACGCCACAGCATATGTTCGTCGATGGTTACTCCAAGGTATTTGAAAGTTCCAACTACCTCAATTGGTTGGTTGCTGTTCGAAAGTAGAGAGCAGCTATTTTGATGAAAAATTTGGATAGATTCTGCTTGCTTGTTTGGAGCACGTATGTGCATAACCTTAGTTTTGGCTGCATTTATTATTAGCCCATTATCATGGCACCAGTTGGAGACAATGTTAAATTCGTCTTGCAATATTTCGACTGCAGATTGTAAGCATTTGTGTTTAACCACGATTGCAATGTCATCGGCGTAAGCGTAGGCAGTGCATTTTTTAAATAGTCCCAAAATTTCATTGGTATACAATATAAATAGAATAGGGCCCAATTTTGAACCTTGTGGTACACCATACTCTATTTGTTTTTCTTCGCTCACTGTATTTGATACTTTGACTTTTATAGTTCTTTCAGTTAGATAGCTTCTAAGCCAGTTTTCAAGTACTCCTCTTAAGCCATTTCTGCCGACACATTCCAAAAGCTTTTCATGCGTAAGAGTATCGAACGCTTTGCTAAAATCAATGAATAGCACGAGGACGTGATGGCTTTTGTTTAATCCAGCGTAAACTGTATTGGTAAACTCCCCCAATAACTTTCCAGTACTTTTATTTTTTTGAAAGCCATACTGGTTTGGGTTAAGCACCTTATGTTTGGTCAAAAATCTATTTAGTCTACTGACTATAACTTCTTCCAAGCATTTCTCAACGACTGACAAAATTGCAATTGGCCTGTAATTTTCAGTGCTATTTTTTGTCCCTCCCTTATATATTGGGCGAATGATTGACGTCTTCATTAGCTTTGGAACAAAACACTGATAAATACTTCGGTTGATAATCTTAGTAATTATTGGAGCAAGATACATAGCATTTATTTTAAGATCAACCGGTTTGATGTTATCTGCTCCAGGACATTTTTTATCGTTCAATCGACAAAGCATAATGTACACTTCTAATTCGCTTGCTTCTTCTAAGTAAATGTTTTGCTGAATTTGCCGGCTTCCATGGTTTGATGTGTTTGTGTTACAAACATGTATAATCTTTGACGCTTGGTTCGAAAATTGCTCTGCAAATTTATCTACAATATTGCGTAAGCCTCTGTCCGAATCTGGAAAGTTGGTTTTAATAACTTCGTCTATTGTGCGCTTCTTTCTTCCGAGAAGTTCATTTACGATTCCCCATGTTTTCTTCGGATCATTGTAAGCATTAACAAACTGTTGCTTGTAGAAATTGGCTTTTACGAGTGCAATGTTTTTATTAACAACGTTTCTGAAATTCTTATACTCGTTTTCATATTTTTTGCTCCTCGGGCTGTTTTTCCATTTCTTATAAAGTTCATCTCTTCTTTTACACATTGGAACTATTTCGGCTGTAATCCACGGCTTGTGTTTCCGAGTTCTATTGGTTGATTTCGTTTTACTTGCTTCGGCGTATATATTATTCACTTCTCTTACGAAATTATTGTAAAGTCTCTCAACATCGTTTTCTTTGATCATGTTTTGCCAGTTTGTGTGCTCTATTAGCTCATTCACTTTTTGCTGATTAATGTGTTTGGTCTCGTATTTATTAGATGATTGTGTGCTATCTAAGCCTTTTGTTGCATAAAGAATGGCATAGTGGTCCGAAAGATCAGTCTCAATAACAGCTGAGAAAATATCTAGCTTATTGACGCTTATGTAGATGTGGTCTATAAGCGTTTTAGTGTTATTTTTTATGTCAATACGCGAGGGTTGTTTGATGACGTTTGTCAATCCTTTTGAGGCCATCATCTCTACGTATTTTAAGACAAGGGAGTTGTGCTCATCTTGGATATTTATATTAACGTCACCTAGCAAAATATTTTCCTTCTTCTCGTTGATGATTTCATTTAACTCCTCAATGAATCTTGTAACGCTATAACTTGGTGGCCTATAAATTGCATGTATATGTTTTGGTTCCCCTTTATTTGTGATTTCTATGTGGATGCCTTCATAATTCATTGGTTTTGCCGGTATTATATTGTACGTTATATTGTTTTTAATATAAATAGCAACACCTCCACCTTTCATTGTATCACGATTACAAAATTCCGGTTTAAAACCTTTAATATTATAGAAGTCATTTTTTTCTTTAGGGATATTAATTTCGTTCAGCACTAATATATCTATATAACATAACACATTCTCAGTTTCTGCCATAAATGTATCCCAAGTTTTTGAAATGGATCTTATGTTGAAACTTACACAACAAAAATTCATTTTTTCTAAGAATTCTTTTTCAATGCCACTAAAACCATGTATTACTCTAAAGTCGACATCAGCTTCACTATATTCACTGTATTGGTTTTCCATTTTTATTATTTGTTTATATATATTCTTGTAGTCTTATCTGTATGCATGAAGATTAGTTGTTCATCTTGTTTACATCGTTGCTAGTCCCGATGTGTAATGTTTCGCCGTTTTCATTTTTTTTCGCTAGTATTTTGCCTGTTGTCTCCCACACAAATTTCCAGTTACATTCTCTGGCTTTGTTTTTTGCTAGCCATAAAAGGTGTTTATTTGTTGGTGTAAGTTGGTTGTTGACAAACACAAATGCTTCATTTTCTGCATCAGCAGCTTGACCATTGCAATTGTTTTCCCTGACTTTCTTAAGAGAAATATTGCGGATGATTTTCGCCTTTTTAATTAAGTTTATTTTGGAAGTGTGACTCGCAAAAGAAACTACGATTGTTGTTTTGTTCGGATTTTTTTTGTTAGTTCTATAGACATCGCTGATATCAGAGTCGTTTATGTTATAATCAATTGTTTTACCGAGTGCTTGTACGATTTGAATCAAATTTTCATTTTGTGTCGGCGGAATGTTTTTAATTTCAATGTTATTTTTTAATAATTGTTGTTCAAGTGTGTTGATTTTAGTTTCCATTAAATATATTTGTTGATCTTTTTTCATGTTGTTTTCTTTGAGTTCTTTTATTTCGTTTGAAAGTTTCTGCAGTGCCTCGTTGTTTGATGTCATGTGTTGTTTTATTTCTTCATATTTGCTTGCTACAAATTCACAACTATTACTTATATCGGATATTTCTTTTCTCATCTTTCTCATTTCATATAAGATAATCTGATAGTTATTATCCTGTGAAGTTGCTGCAGCATTTAATATCGGTGTTATTGTTTCTTGTTGTGAAGCATCAGGAGAACTCACACTTCTCATTCTCTTGGACACAGGTAGAACTGGAGTTATTTCAGCTGGCATCGGTTTGGGTGCGGAAAGCCCCGAGAGCTCCTTTCTGCACGCTGAGCACCTCCATTCCTCTTTCTTAATCGCTGTCATTTTCCGATAGGATTTTTCGGAAATCGTTGTGCATCCATAGTGCATTTTTCGATCGCATCTGAAACATGTTACAAAGTCTCCATCGGGAGGGAGGGTGGAAAAGCATTCTGCACATGGATCCATATTATACATATATATGTTGTGTATTTGTGTATTGAACGATTTTAAGTAATAATATGAATGTGTGAGTTCAACAAAAGAGGGGAGAAACTGCGGTAAGGCAAATAATTGCTTTTTTTTTTTTTTTTTTTTTTTTTTTTTTTTTTTTTATGAAATTAAATGGAAAAGGGAGAAATAAACGTAATACTTTAATGGATTTTACAAAGGGCTGTGTGTTTTATTTTCACAAAGGGATAAAAGTTACTGTCTTGATTCACTAGTATTTGCTTTTTAATTGTTTGTCGCCAAATCGGGATCACTGAGAGAGCAAAATAAACACAACCGATCACTTCAGGTGACAGCTAGCACATGCTTTACACTGTGTGAAAATGGCAACCAGTTTTCTAAAATGTACTTTAATTCCAATTAAGTTTGCAATCTTTGTCCTTGTTGTTTTTTTTTCCAATCTGTCCAATGTCCGTTTATGTTTTTGTAGTTAGGGTTTATTTATTTTCTGCTAATGAAATAGTTCGTAATGGAACAAATTCTAACAATAAACGCAACAATTCCTAATTTTTAAAATGAAATAAGTCCTAACTCCGGATGAAATATCTTCTAACCTAAATATGAACTAAATCCTAACATTTAGGAGTTCTTTCACAATGAAACAATTCCTAGCAGTACGAAAATGAAAAAAGTCCTAAAGTGCAAAATATTTCTATATATTTAAGTAAGCGTCAGTACAGGTTTAATTATAAACTTGGATGTTGTCAACCACTACGGATCTGCATGCAGGGCATTTAATAAATTCGTCCTCATCGGAATGTAACTTATCGAAGCATTCGGTCCACAGTTTTAAATGTTTACAAGGCAACAAAAGAGTGTTTGGTCGTGTAAGGCAGCAGATGATGCACAAGTACTCATCATCATCTTCTCTTTGTATCGAGTTAGAAGTGCTTGGCTTATCGTCCTCATCACTGTTGTGCTCTTCACCATCTTCCAAGTGAACATCGAAAATATCTTCGTCCGGTTCCATTTCGACGCATACGCAATTTTTAGGAAACACCATCCTGTTGATAAACATAACTGCCGTTATTTTTCGTGTCGTACGCGACCCCCCTCGGCCGATAATAGAGTTGATTTTTATGTTTTGGAAGTATTCAACATAATATAACAAGTAGTTGGTTAAAACATCCAATAGGCACCACAGAAAATGTCCCATCCGCCAGGAAGTTACGGTTTGCCCGTGGAATATTCTCCTCCATTAATTTTACTATTTTCTGTGAAGAAAATATACAAAAGGAAAAGCCTTCTTCCGCAATGCAGGCTTTAAAAAAGTTGTACTGTTCATCTTTGTGTAAAGCTACACCAAAATTATTCCAAATATGTTGACTATTCTTCTTCTTTCCACTAATTATTTCGAATTCCATTGTTTTTTTTTTAATGCGACCGAATGAACTTGTCAACAAGAACACTAGTCACCAATTGATTTCCTAGGGTACGACAAGTTGTTATATTTAGTTTAACGGTTTGCATAAAAAAGAAAAAAAGGCAGTTTGAGAAACAAAAATTAACTTAAGAAATATGATTTTAAGGAAAATGAAGTAACTCCTAACATTGATGAAATAACTCAACATTGAGTGTAACAGCTCCTAATTAGGTTTTATTTCATTCACATGATTTTAGGATTTATTTCATGATGAAATAATTCCTAACACTTAAACATGCAATAAGTCCTAACTTCGATGAAAATAAATCTAACGTTTAGGAGTTCTTTCATGTGTAATAACTACCAACTTTGTATGTAAAATTTTAGGTTTTATTTCATTTTTTTTGTTAGGAGTTAATACGTTAGGAGCTATTGCATAGAGCCGAATTTGTTTACCTCTGATACATGCTACACAGTCGATGGATAAGTTATCAAAAATTGGCAAGCCTTTGCTGCATTTTTTATTTAAGCATCTATATCGTTATCCATGCTGCTCACCTTATTAGATATTTCGTGTACATGTACAGTGCACTTCTGAACTTCTGTTGCTATGAAACCTTCCTCGTTAGCTGGTGCACAATTCTCGACTAATCTAATTCTTTCTCTACCAGACTAACTCGACAATCTCTCTTCATGTGGCCCTTGCGGCCACAGCGATGCCAATTATATTGGAAATTATTATTTTACGTACGTGGTCGCTGATGAATATTGGGTTTCTTGTGGTCAACTCTCACTTTAAAGGCATCATCCTTGCGTTCAAATGTAGTCCTTCTTTTGCCACTTACTTCGAGTAGTCGTGCACGTAAGACATCCATGCTGGGAAAATCAGTGGAGGCATCAAAAGCAGCTTGAACATCCTTGTAACTCTCAGGCAACCCGTCCAGTAGCATCACTGCCAAAAGCTCCTCATTCAATTTGGCATCCATTTCACGCAACCGATTTTCAATCATTTTAAAATTTACAACTTACTTTCCAAAAATTTCCAAAGTTCCCTCGACGTTTTCTGCGACTTTACAATTGCAACTTGCCCAGGTTCCATAGCGATGATGATGTCACATCTTGCATCCATGTCTTTTATGTTCCATTCCTCAATTTTTGTAGCATCACCTGGCATCGTCTCCAGTCCTTGCACAATCTTCAGCAGGCGACTTTTGTGCACTGCAGCCTGCATTTGTGTCTTCCAAGTAGAATAATTTTCCCCATTGAACATTGGGATTTTTCCGGTGAACGTGGTCATTATAATTATATATAATTATATAAATAAAATTTAAAATTCTAATAGGACTGGGCCCATAACCTGTTGATAGAACTTGATGATTATAAAGAAAAAGACCGATGTCCAGACGATGCACAAAAAGTATGTCTTTATTAAAAGAAGTAAAATGAAGGATTCAACCAAACACAGGTTAGGTTAATTCAATTTAACATGTGGTTGGTTGGCAGATTAAGTTTAAGAAGCTTTTCGTTATAAACATATGTCTTAAGGTGGAAACAAGACTATTAGAATTAGAATGTGAATGTTGCATGAATATTTTAACAGTTTACAAGGCATTAAATGTTTTATCTACATAGATGACATTGTAGTATACGGAAGAAATTTAAAAGACGATAATAGCAAGCTCATTTCGATTTTATAGCGATTGGAAAAATTCAATTTACGTCTCCAACCCCGAAAATGAAATTTTTTTCAACGGGAAATAGTTTTCCTTTAGTAAAAATTACAGAAATGGGAGTGCTGCCAGACGAACAAAAAATAAAAAGCATCCCTCAGATACCAACTCCCACGAACACTTAGGAAGAACAATCATTTTAAGATATTATTAATTTCTACAGAACGAGCATTCCAACCATACCATTGGAGCTGTTCTATCCCAGAAAAGGGATGGTTTTAACATGCCCATTAACTTTGCTAGCAGAATTTTAAGTCCAACTCAACGTCGATACTCAACAATCGAACGTGAAGCATTGGCCATGGTTTGAGCAGAAACAATTTTAGATTAATTTGATTAATTTTTTTTTTAAATTACCAATGAATCGACTAGAACTTCTAACTTTAAGTTCAAATTAGCAGAATACGACTTTACAATATTGTTACATTTGGGCTGGGATTCGAAAAGATAAAACACTATTCTGTTAAACTTTTCTAGTCAAAATCACTTTTATTACACTTTTATGGATTATTCACTAATTAAGTACTAGAACAATATTATTTAAACAATTCTTCCACGATTCAAACCAATCACTTATTTCACTCTATTATTTATCTTCACAACCGATTACTATCCCGAACTTTAACCAATCACTGATAAAAATCAACTGTCGCCCTGTTCTAAAACCTTTCCTTTTATATCTGCTCTGCCATCTCTTCGAGAACTTTCTAGCTAACTCCAATTGGTTCTACAATTGGCTTACATACTTTTTCCCGTTTTCAGCAATTGATAAATTCCCAGTTAATTTAGTTTAGTGGGGAATTGACAGATTCCAATCTCCAATTGGAAGTGGAACTTGTTTGGTGACTAATGGGGGTTGTTTTCATTTCACCATTTTTAGTTTGTTTTCATTTCACCACGATTCATTCCACGCCACAATATCCCCCTCTTAAACTTGTTCGTCCCGAACAAACTCGTTAACATTTGCACCATTATAGCGATGAAGACATGAACGACTTTCAGCTTGCCTCTTCCTCGTTGGATGCGATAGACAACGTCGTTGATGCGCTTTACGATTTTGTAGGGCCCTTCCCAGTCTTGTTGCAACTTAGGTGATAAACCTTTTCTTCGATGAGGGTTATATAGCCATACCAGATCTCCTTCTTGGCAGCCTGTAGTTGTTGTTTTAGTATCGTACCTCGTTTTCGTGCGGTCACTGGCTATCTTAATATTAGCCCTAGTCCCTCGATGCACGTCCCTGATGATATCCCTGTGGTCTGTAACATAATCCTCCTCATTTTTGGATTCTTCGCATGGAGATCCAAACATTAACTCGCTAGGTAGGCGGACTTTTCGACCAAATAGGATTTCAGATGGAGTATGTCCTGTGGTGTTGTGCACTGCACTTCGATAGGCCAATAAAAACATGGGAATGTGTTTGTCCCAATCTCTCTGGTCATCACGACCTTAGAGAGGTGTTCACTCAGCGTTCTATTGAAGCGCTCCACCATCCCATCAGATTGTGGATGAAGCGGTGTTGTTCTTGTCTTCTTGATCCCGAGTAACTGGCACACTCCTTGGAAAATCCTGGAATCGGAGTTTCGTCCTTGGTCCGAATGCAGTTCCATAGGCACACCGAATCTGCTTCCCCAGTTGAAGACGATTTGCTCCACCACAGTCTTAGCTTCTTGATTTGGGATAGCGAATGCTTCAGGCCACTTACTGAAGTAGTCCATAACAACAAGAATATAACGATTTCCATTGTTCGTTTCAGGAAACGGTCCCGCAATATCAACGGCTATCCTTTCGAAAGGGCTCCCACATTATATTGATGCATCTTGCCTCGGACTTTTACTCTCGGGCCTTTGCTGGCCGCACATATTACGCACTTCCTGCACCAATTCTCAACATCCTCCCTTGAATGGACCCAGTAAAAGCGTTCTCGCACTTTTCCGAGTATTTTGTTTTTCATTTCCGATATTTCCGTAGGTCTAACCGGTTTCGCAGGACTTTCATTTGACAACTTTGTGACCGCAGTAATTGGTACGCACTTTCCGATCACTTCCCCTTGCTTCAGCTTTACGCTTCTGTGTTCCAAATTGAGGACACGAACGGGAACCAAGTTGTTTTTAGGTTCAACAAGCATCTTTCCTACGATAAAGCTCTGGTAATAGTTTTCTGTATCTGGCTCTATTAGGAAGAATCGGTGGCTCCCAGGATCACCTTCCAGCTTTGTCCAAATAAGTGTCTCTGACGAAGGTGGTAAAATTTCGTCCTCACTTACAACTGTTCTTAGAGCTGCGACGTTCTCGTTCCCGTAAACCATTGGAATCTCGACGTTTCTGTACTTTAGAACTTGCAAAACGATGTCGAGTACTACATCATGCTTCTTCATAAAGTCGATTCCAATGATGCATTCGTCACATATATCGGCCACTAAGAATGCATGGGAGAAGACTATTCCTGCTAGATTTATCGTCAAGAGTACCTCACCATACACCTTTGCTGTTGCTCCAGTTGCTGTTTTCAGACAGTAGCTGCTGGTGTTGTGCAGCCATGATTGGCGAACGATGTCCCTTCTGATTATGGAAGCGGTGGCACCTGTATCGATTTTGGCCACACACTTTTTCTGGCCGATATGTGCTTCCACTGTCAAGCTCCTATTACATCGTTTGGTCTGGGAGACCTGGATTGTGGTCCTGGGGGCGTCGATTCCAGAAACCAGCTTCCGCCCCGCGAAGTTGGTTCTTAACTGATGGCTTTGTGAGGTTCCGTCCGCCGATTGTTCAGATGCCTCCTCGATACGACTCCTAGTTCTGCAATGTGGACAGCTACTCTGTCTACGTTCAGCTCTGCACTGACGTTGAAGATGTCCAATTTTGTTGCAGTTCCAGCAACGGATCGGTCCCCTGCGAGCACTGTTCCGGTCTTCTACATCTGTTCTCTGACATGAGCATTCGACGGATGTTATTTCTCTCACGCGGTGGAATCCTTGATATGCTTGGTCCGCAGCTTTCATAGTTAAGGCAAATGCCAGTGCCTCAGGAAGAGTTCTCTTTCCAGCCATTCGTAGAGCCATCTGAAGTTGTCTGTCATCTATGGCTTGTGTAAATGCCTCAATAGCCATTTCGTTGATGACATCTTCGCCGGCATTGGGATATGACAAGTGCGCTAGCCGTTCTATATCCGCTTGCAGCTGCTGGAGTGTTTCTCCCCTCTTCTGGAATCTACTGCGCAGTTGCACTCTATACACTTGCTGCATATGGTCGTCACCAAACCACATCTCAATAGCCTTAACCAAAGCATCATAGTCGCGCTTTTTTTTTCTGAGATAGTTTGAAGCAATTCTGCAGCTGTACCTCGTAATGCGAGCGTTAATGCAATCGACTTTTCCTCGTCGTCCCATCCATTGGTCATTGCAGCTGCTTCAAACTGTCTCTTATAAATCGGCCATGATGTCTGACCATCAAAAATGGGTGGTGCATCTCTTTCCTTCTTGGGCAGTCAGCAGAATATTCCCGAGCCTTCTGTTTCTTAACTTTTTCGAGCTCTTTAACTATGTTCTCGATATTTGTTTCGTGTCTATGAAGAGATTCATTAATTTCCTCAAACTTGGTTTCATGCTTATTTAATTTCTCATCAATCGCGACGATTTTTACATCTAGAACATTCTTAAACTCTTCCACTGCATCTTTTTGTGCGGCGGCAATGTAATTTTTCTGTTCTTCAAGAGAATTCTTTTGTTCTTCTAGAGAATTCTTCTGTTCTGCGAACTTCGATTCCATAGAATTCTTCTGTTCTTCTAGAGAATTCTTCTGTTCTTCTAGAGAATTCTTCTGTTCTGCGAACTTAGATTCCATAGAATTCTTCTGTTCTTCCATCTTAGCAAGAAGTAATTCCATCATAGCACTAATATCAACGCCTGTACTTAATTGTTTTTCTGCCACGTTGAAAAGCATGGTCTTTGGATTTTCTCCCTCATTTCGAAGTATGAGGTCACTTTTCCCTACAGTTGTGGAGAGATTCCTCTTTTCTAATTCACTTTTTTATTGGGGTATGCTTAGTTGTAGCAATACACGACCCATTTTGTTTGTCACTTGTAATTTCGAAATTCACAAATTCACTTTAATTAATTTTTTTTTTGTTTTTAATGTTTCTTTATAACACACGCTTCAGCACAGAATAAGTTTTATCCCACTTCTGACACCAATGTTACATTTGGGCTGGGATTCGAGATAAAACATTATTCTGTTAAACTTTTCTAGTCAAAATCACTTTTATGGATTATTCACTAATTAAGTACTCGAACAATATTACTTAAACAATTCTTCCACGATTCAAACCAACCACTTATTTCACTCTATTATTTATCTTCACAATCGATTACTATCTCGAACTTTAACCAATCACTGATAAAAATCAACTGTCGCCCTGTTCTAAAACCTTTCCTTTTATATCTGCTCTGCCATCTCTTCGAGAACTTTCTAGCTAACTCCAATTGGTTCTACAATTGGCTTACATACTTTTTCCCCTTCTCAGCAATTGATAAATTCCCAGTTAATTTAGTTTAGTGGGGAATTGACAGATTCCAATCTCCAATTGGAAGTGGAACTTGTTTGGTGACTAATGGGGGTTGTTTTCATTTCACCATTTTTAGTTTGTTTTCATTTCACCACGATTCATTCCACGCCACAATATCATACCAGGAAATCAAAACGTTGTAGCCGATGCACTAAGTCGTGTGGCGTCGCAAAACAAATAGAGTCATAGCTTTCGGCTAGTAACAAGAGCTCAAGTACATAACGCTCCGACCCACAGTGACGATAATCATGAAATTAATTCAAAGGTAAATGAAAACAATAAAATACAAGTAGCTATATCGAAGGTGGTCAAACAAAAAGTAGAAACATAAGTTTCAATAGCGAGGAAGACAGCAGTTGTGAAAGTAGTAAATAGTAGCGACGATGACGCACCGCTCAGGAGTGAACAAAATATAACTAAATACAATCATCTAACATAAACGGTCGCTAGGATTTTCTGTGATAAAATTATATGTAGGTACAGAATAATTCATGAACAGCTACTAACTGATCGTGGTGCTAGTTTTTGTAGTAACCTTTTTAAGATATTGTGCAAAAAAATTTAAAAATAAATAAATTGGAAACAACTGCATCCACAAACAAATGGAGCTCTAGAGAGAAATCATGGCCCTTTAGTAGAGCATTTACGATCGTTTTCTAGTTCTAATGCAGCAGACTGGTATGAATGGCTTCGAATTAAGGCTCAGTTCCAAAAGGTGTATCAAACCGCCAAAACAAATTTAGATGTTAGTAAGAATAAGACTAAGGAGTACTATGATAAAAAAAAAATCACCCATATTCTTTTAAAATAGGGGATAAGGTACTTCTTCAAGATATGGGAAGAAAAAAATAAGTTGTATCCCTTACACAGATCCTTTTGAAATTAAGCAAGTTCACAACGAAGTTAACTCGACAATTTTGGAAAAGTCAAAATTGGAGAAGGTGCATAATAATAGACTGAAATCTTATTATGCAAATTGACTTAATTCAATTTCTTCCTAAGCTTAAAATCCAACTTAACCATTTCTTTACAATTCATATTTTATTTATTTCAGCTCTTAAAAATACTAGTTGCGCAATGTATGCCAAGCATTGTGTCCTCTTAGTTTTATTGGTATCATTAATAATTAATTAATAATAATAATTAGTTGGCGCAACAGGTCCGAGGGACCCAAGGCCTAGCTTCTCACAACCATTCGTTTTATGTGAGTTTCATTTTTGGAACGAATGGAAGGGATCTACAATTTTATGCCGATTCCAAACAGCTAATTGAGAAGCTCTTTCCAGACAGTTATTACTCTCGGATGTTTGTCAGACGTTCGGGAGAGGTGGCGCAGTGGAAAAAACCCTAAGTTGCAATTTTTGGGTTTTTGAGGGATTGGAACCTGGGACCCCTCGCTTAGTAGTCCAACACACTAACCATTTTTTTTACATTTACATTTTAAATTTTAAATTTTTTATTTTGATCAATCTTTAAACTTACATACTAGACAAAAACGATTAAATCTAATTTAAAACTAAAATTTATCTTAATCTAGCTTACTGGCTCTTAGCGAGCGCTCTAAACTTATCAATATCCTTAAAATTATTGCTTTTCGGCCTTGAATCTATCTATTTATTTCTATGATTTGTTTTCTAATTTTCAAGAAGCTTTAGAAAACTTGAACTCTTTATTATTTGTTTTACTTAAAACTACTTAAAACTACCTAAGCTACTCAACCTAAATAACCTATAATCAGGGTGGTGAGCAATCTCATCAATTGGTCACCATCCTGATCGCGTCCATGGGCGCCTGACAGCCGCCCGCAAGGGTTCATCAGTGCCACCGAGACTCGAGCAAGGCTATAAGCGTATTTCGAGTCTCGGCAGCACTATCATGCTGGCTAGCCCGGCACTTCCCAATGACCCCCTACTGTAAGCCTAAACCTACAAACTTAATCTAGCTTAAAACTAGGGAGGATGCTACGTTAGTAGCGCACCGGCCCGGGAGAGCGTATCAACCCTCACCTCTTCCTTAAGCCACCAAAATTCGGTGAACTGCTTTGCCGTATCGACCCTGTCCCGATCCGCAATTGCGGTGCTAAAACGGAGGAGCTCCTAAGCATTGGCGGCGTACCCGTCGTGGATGAGCCGCTTATCCCTCGCGCCGCGGTGGCTGTGGTACAATACCGGCACACCATCTTTTTTCTGGACTAACCCTTTCATATCCACTTGGAGAAATGCCTCAGGCGGGATAGAGCCAGACCGAAGCGTACTCTCGTGGTACATTAAATTGGGGTGGTAAGCCCCTGAGATCAGGTTATTATCACTGGCCATCGCCCTTGCAACGTGCCTTCGAATCACCTTAGTAAGGAAATTGTCAATCCTATTCAGTCGAGCCCCATTGTATAGGGTCCTGTTGGGATGATATTTTATGTACTCTGATTCAGGCGATTATAGGCCTTATAAGGGCCACGTAGCAAATGACCTTCACCCTAGAGTCAAGTTGATTGTTGCGAAACAGTCTCCTTGTCAGAGCGTAGGCCCTCTTAGCCCCAGCCAGACAAGCAGCTATATGTTTGTCAAAATACAGGTACTGGTCGAGCCAGATGCCGAAGACACGCTCTTTGAGCCAAATGGCTTAAACTATTTTTCACGAATGAAATCTTCCATCAGCCTGCGGTTGAAACGGTACGTCATCGACTCGATTAGGGTTAACTAGGGCTAGCGCTATAGTTTCTATGCATTATTAATTATAATTTATTTTATTTAATAATGTAGTAATAATAGAGCGACAAGTTGATGGGCGGGACATTTTATGCGACAAATTTTCAGTGCGGGACACTCGCGGCCGAGTATGGCCGAACACGTCTCGTAGAACACCGGGGATGCGAGACCAATTCGTCAGCCTTCCAAACGACTACCATTGGCCAAGCAGACGGAGCTTGCAGAAATGGTGTCGACGATGGAAGAGTTGGGATTGATTGAGAACTCAAAAAGTCTGTAGGCATCACCGTCCTGGTCAAAAAGAAAGACGGAAGTACGAGATTCTGAGACACACTATCCGGAGCCAAATGGTTTTCGACTCTTGATCTGAAGAGTGGCTACTGGCAAGTGCAGATCCACCCAGAAGACCATTTGGACCATTTGCTCCAGCAACTTTTGAACGTCTAATGGAGCGCATTTTGCTGGGACTAACGTGAACCTATTTGGTCTGCCTGGACGATGTCATCGTGGTTGGAAAAATGTTTAACGAACATCGAAATAACCTAAAGGAAGTGTTTCAAAGGCTACGAAGTGCGCAGTTAAAACTGAACCCGAAAAAATGTTCTCTATTTAGACCAGAAGTGAAGTATCTCGGGCACACAATCTCTTCCAAAGGAGTCAAGACTGATCCGGAGAAGATCGATGCAGTGAAAAACTGGCCGGTTCCCAAAGACAAACATCAACTGACAGAAAAAGGCAAACAATTCAAATGGTCAGGTGAGTGCGAAAACAGCTTCAAATAACTTAAGCAACAGTTGTGCGACGACCCCATGTAAGCGTACCCCACCCCTGGGAAAACATTTATTATGGATGCATTACGCTAGTAATGTGGGAATTGGAACACACTAATCGGCACATACCAGTGTGGCTTCCGGCCCGGCAGATCGACCATAGACCAAATTTTCACACTGAGGCAAATCCTGGAAAAGACCAATGAATTTCAAGTCGAGACTCACCACCTATTTATCGACTTCAAAGCCGCATATGATAGCATTCATCGTCAGGAACTCTATATGGCGATGGCCGAATTAGGGATCCGGGCAAAACTGATCCAGCTGTGTCGCGTGACGCTAGAGAACACGCGCTGCTACGTGCAATTTGGAAGTAGCTCCTCTGAACTATTCCAAACATGCACCGGATTTCGGCAAGGAGATGCGCTATCATGTGACTTCTTCAATCTCGTGCTGGAGCAGATAGTGCGCAGGGCAGGTGTCAGCACGGAAGGCACTATCTTCAACAGATTCGTTCAGCTACTGGGGTATGCGGACAATATCGACATTACTAACGTGGCATCCTCCCTAGTTTTAAGCTAGATTAAGTTTGTAGGTTTAGGCTTAGAGTAAATCAAATAATAAAGAGTTCAAGTTTTCTAAAGTTTCTTGAAAATTAAAAAACAAAACAAATCATAGATATAGATAGATTTAAGGCCGAAAGGCAATAATTTTAAGGATATTGATAAGTTTAGAGCGCTCGCTTGGAGCCAGTAAGCTAGAATAAGATAAATGTTAGTTTTAAATTAGATTTAATCGTTTTTGTCTAGTGAGTAAGCTTAAAGAAAGAATAATAAAAAAATGAATTTTTAAAGTTAAAAAAAAAAAAAAACAATATCGACATCATCGGTCGTTCCCAGCGTGCCGTGATTAAGGCTTTACGGCGATTGAGGAACAGGCGAAATTCGTTGGCCTTGAAGTAAATGGGGACAAGACCAAGTACATGCTATCCACAAACAAAAACGCATCTGTCCACCGCCTAGGACAAAACGTCACTATTGATAGCAACAATTTCGAGATAGTTAAGGAGTTCATCTACCTCAGAGTAAATATGAACTCCACGAATGACACCCTAGTGGAGATCAGGCGAAGAATTACCCTATAGGAAACGGCTACTACTTTGGTTTGGCGAAACAATTGGGTTCAAAACTCCTAACCCGAAGGACGAAATGTAAACACTCATCCTGCCACTTCTGCTTGACGGCGCCGAGAGCTGGAGGATAAGCAGAAGGGAGAGCTGATATTGGGCTCCTTCGAAAGATAAATTCTTCTTCGGATTTTTTGGTCCTGTGTGCGAAGAGGGCGAATGGAGGAGAAGATACAACTGCGAACTCTATGAGCTGTACCAAGATGTGGATGTAGTCCAAAAAGCCAAAATACGTCGACTACATTGGCTCGGCCACATCGAGCGAATGGACAACAATGCTCCAGCTAAGAGGATCTTTGAATCCCAGCCCCCAGGTTCGAGGCGACAAGGAAGACCGAACCTCCGTTTCAAAGACCAAGCCATCGCGGATGCCAGAGCGCTTGGTCTGGCAAACTGGAAGCAGCGTGCCCGGGCTCGCAGAGGATAGAAGGCTGCAGTGTCTCAGGCAGAGACTCTTCACGGGTCGGGAGCCCGTTAAGTAAGTATGTAAGTTTGTTGATTAATTTTAATTTTTGAACAAGCTTTTGAATTGATGGAAAATATTCGGGAAGGAAGTGATCACAAATAAGTACGCACACACAGGTTTTGTTTTCCCAGTCATGTTATGTGAACATTTAAATCTATAGGACGCCTACTATAGCAACATTTTACTATACTGTAATACTATAGTCGGATGCAGCCCGTTTTAAAGTTATTTCAGTACGTGACAAGGTCCATATTAGCGTTTTATTAAATTATAGTCGACCCATTTTATCGTTATAAACTGGTATTAAATTTGAAACCTTTTAGTAGTTATTTTATCCCTTAGTATGGACTCTCAATCGCCTCCCATCTGTCATTTGCATTTCTATCGCAGAATTTAAATCTTAATTTTTTTTAAAGACTTTAAAAGAAATGTTCATAGGATATTAATATTTTTGAAAATCTCGAAATGTTTAAATATGTTGGGCTTTTAAGAAAAACAAAAGAATACAAGACCCTAGCAAATCCTTTTGAAGATTTTGATAACGAAAAGTTTTACTCTCGCTACAGATTCAATAAAAAAAACGTTCAAGAGCCTATAACAAATCGCGGGTTCCACATTCCTGCACTTTTGCAAGTTGTAGTTACTCTTCATTTATTTTCTTTTATTTTTTTTTATTCTGTCATTTCATTAAAAATTGTTTAAAGATAATTCCCAAACTGTGTTTCTCAAACTGTCAATTCTTGGGTTGGTACTAGTTGTAGGTAGGTAACAAAATCGTTTATAATAGATTAAAAAGTCAGCCACCGACTTTAAGGTTAGTTAGTATTTACTAATCTCTCCTATTACACGATGACTTTAATTTTGCACCAATATTATTTGCAGTGCAAGTTTGCAAATTTGTTTCTTATTTCAATTTCAAAGTGAGTTGTTGAGTTGTTTTATGTGCTCAAGAGGGTAGAAAGATAGAAAAACACTGGCATAGACAATAAAAGTTGCAATGAATTTAAAAGCCACACACTTCGACTGTTCACAAACATGAATTTCAGATGATATTTAATTAAAAACCCAATATTCACGAAAAAAAAAAAAAAAAAGTATGTTAGACAAGCAGGAAACACGACTTCAAAGTCCAAAAGGTGAACTTAGGACTAGCGTTGGATCCATCGGATCCATGGGCTGTAGAAACCTGGAGTTACCTCCTCAGGAATTTTAAGCAAAAGAAAATATACGCTCTGAAGATCCAACCCAAACCGAACTACTTACATCTTGCACAGGCCCCAAAAGCCGGTTATGAAAGGGAAACATAATTGTGATGAAAAATGCAAAATTGGCCTTTATGTAGTAAGAATCAAGGATTGTTATAAATAACCAACACAACATGGTTTCGTGTGTATTTTATCCAAAACCATTAACAATAATAATATGAAAAGCAATTTTTAAAATCGGGTGGTTGTTTATTAATTAATCAAAAGATCGTAGTGAACCATAAAATGAATCGAACACGAATGCAGAGCTCGCACAGTAATTGGAAAACATTTGTCTGGACAAACAGACGAATCGGAGGAGAGTGTTTTTTCTTTCTGTTGAATATAGTTTTATTAAATAAAACTTCACATATAGCAACTAATTTTCTTCTCAATAATTTAAACAATAAACCATACAAAATTTATAAAATGTGCTGCTAAATAATATTTATTTATTTATTTTAAATTGATCAAATTAAATATTTAAACTTTTTAGAGAAAAACAAAGGTCTAATCATTAAATGATCACATATTTTTTTATATTTACCTGAATGCATGAACAGAATAAAAAGAAATAATTGTCAGCCAAAAATATAATAATCGTGCAAGACTCTGATTTTTTTTCTTTTTAAAGTTTTTGAAGTAATTATTTTCCATTTTATAAATGTAAAATCAGGCATGCTTTTCTTAAGAACTATTGATTTCGCTGCGGTGAAACTGTGCGTATAATGAAGTACATTTAAACAATAAAGGAAATCGTCCCGTCCTCAATCACACAACAATCCAATATCACATTCCCGTATTTATTACCAAAACCGTATATTTGTTTGTTTGAAGTGAAGTTACCATTCAAATTATCCCGACTTAAAGATAAAAATTGTTCTACTGTACTAAATTTTGTTATATGTAAACGAAAAGGGAAATAAATTCGTAAGAACTACCCGATTTGCATCCACCATTGCTGGAAATTGGATTGTAGAGCTGTCTTACAGTAAAATCCAAATCAGCGTGTTACTAAAATGCTTCCAAGTCACCAATTTTATTTTTAACTCTCTCGATTGCGTAGTAAGAGAAAGATAACTGTAGGTATTCGTACAAAACTTCCAACCCGAGATGTTAATCATTTCTGAAATTGCGATGATAGAGGAACTCAAAAAAGTGGGTCGCGCAATTCTGTCCGTTTACTCCTGAGGCCTACAGCCTAAACGGCTGAATGGATTTGGTTCAAACTTCTGATTTGGTGTTGGCGGGCTTACGGTTTGGGGCCGTTTAATTTCTTAACGGCAACCTGAATATTATTGATATTAAGAGTGTTATCTTGAGCTTCGATCTCAGCAAAGCAAAGTAAAGTAGAATTTTCAGCACGCAATTACAATAACTATTGCGAGTCGTAAAGTATCAAGTATAGCGTACCTACCTACTACGCAATCAATACAAAACTCAAATTTGCATCTAGAAACATTTGAGAAGCGCAAATTTTCCCAAGTTTCCCTTCTCTCAGTGGTGGAAAAATGCGTATTCTTTGAGACATGATAGAGACATTTTCGGAAGCAGGGGTATATTATTTGTTTGAAGTGCACACACATTTTTTTTTTCAAGCTTGATTTGTTGTTGCAGCACCCTTTAATGTGTCGCAAAGATGTCCCGATGTTAATCGGGAGGCCAATTTTTAGTCGGATTTTAAGTAGGGCAGCTGTGTTCGATAGTTCTGTTGCAACAAGGAAAAACCGCTAAAGTCGAATTTGATAATTTTTCAGGAGAGCATACGTTTTGCTAAAAAGCTTAAAATGACAAATGGTTCTAGACTATCTATTAAAAGTCGTCGGCATTAAAATTCCAATTTTGAAGATAAAAAGCTGGAAAAACGAATCTTGAAGATTTGGGCATGCTGAATCTAATTGTATCAAAAACTCATTTCGTCTTAACTCGACTTTAGCTGTTTTTGCTCGTGGCAACAGAGTTACGTGGGATTCACATCACAATTCAAGCTAAGATTAGACTGTATGCCAATTAAGCATATGAATGCCAAAAGGCAAATGACCAAATTAGCCGCCAAATGAACAAAATGTCAGCGTTTTCAAAACTGTATATTAGACTATGTGACCAAAATTACCAATATGGTCATATTTGACTTGATGGTCATTTGAGGCATTTGGTATTTATTACCAAAAAGAGAACGAAAATGAAAATTAATCACAATTCTACGAACTCAAACACCGATGAAAACAAAATAATTCCTGTTCCATCAAAAATGCCATTAATGCCATAACGAAATTTCAATTAAAAGCATATGAGCATATAAGGCTATATGCTGGCATTCGCACCTATTGTACCATTACACAATATGCTATTTGGGCATTTTTATCTGTCAAAATCAGCCTGGTCATATGCGGCATTCAGGTCATTAGAGCATATGGGATATGCCCATTACATTGTATGACCATATTTTGACAGGAGAACTGTCAGAAATTGGCATTTTATGACCACTTGGCATACCGTCTAATCTTACCTTCAGTTTAAGAGTTTTTAAAGTTTTTGATACAGTGAAACCTACTTAAGTTGGCCACCTATGATGCAGGCATTTTTGGCCAACTTAAGGTCTATTCACATGAGAGCGAATAGCGAACTGCGAACAAGCGTATATTCAGAGTTACTGACATTTCATTCACATGGAAACTCTTTTCAGTCACAGGTACCTGCGAATAAGTTTCATTGTTGAAAGTTTAGTTCAAACGAAATTTATTCGCGGGTTTGTGGATATCGACTGTTCTCTGTGGATTGGGAATAAAGTGTTAGAGTTTGCGGCAAGAATTTTCAATTCGCGGGAATTTTGTTGTAATTGTAAATTTAGCTATTTAAATCAATTGAGGCGCATTTTTTTTTTGTTGATTATATTATGTTAGACTTATTAAATATAATGCTTTTGTAGTAAAACATATATAGCAATTTTCATTTCACAAATACAGCTAAATCGATTTGTTCGCAATTCGCCAATTCGCAGTTCGGGCTCATGTGAATGGATCTTTAGAGAGGCCACACTATCTACCAAAAACGAAACATAAATGAATTTGATACTCACAAAATGGTGCGCACACATAGCCCATCACACAATTATTGTGTCTGGCTGTGTATCCATTTTCATCCATCAATGTCATCGTCTCGTCACGACAAAGAAAAGGTACCCCGTCCAAAAATGTAGTCCTATTATAGCTCTCACTGGATAGTTGTTTTTGAGAGAACATTTGCTTGTTATCTCTTTTTTGCTTCCCTATGAGCACTGTGTTTGACACCTCTTTGTTCAACATCCACTTGGCTATGTAGAAAATAACCTGCTTTTTTCGAGTTATTCCACTAAATAAATTTTGAGTGAACATTTAAGTACTTGTATCCAAGGATGCCGTTTCATAATTTCGTTGGGGAGTACAGTAGAACTCTCTGGGGAGTACCGGGGAGTACAGAACGAACATTTAGAAATTTATTTCTAGCCAAGCGTGGCGGCCATGTTGCTGTGGTAGAGTATCTCTAATCCGGTGTTTATTATTCAGTCAGTGTTTGTTAGTGAAAATAATTTCCAGGATCCGCAGGAGTTTGTTCGACGCGAACGTAACAAAATAAATACCTATTACAGACAAACGGAGCTTTTATCAATAATATTAGTCAATCAAAACCATTTTTTAAAACAAATGCACAAAAGAAACAGGATTTATAACAAAACCAATATGAAAAGTAGTAAATATTAACTTATAAAAATGTAACGAAACAAACTTTTAAACACACACAACAAAGTGCGAAAGGCAAAGGAGTAGGGTGACTTAAAATAAATCGACACATCGAAAATATCGATGTATTTCATTCGATGCATCGAAGAATGAACTGTAAAAAGAAAAAATGGGAAGATTCCAGCCTTTGGAGCGACCGTGTTACGGGGTCTAAGCGCAACTGCAAGCTTTAATTGTAGGCATATTTTAAAGAAAAAACATTTGTTTTTCGTCAATCTTAATGCTTTTCATTTCAAAGTCATATTGAAACAAAATAGGTATTTTAACACAATTTGGGGAAAGCGTTTTCCATGTTGTGGGGAAAAATATATTGTAGTTTTATCATAATTTTTAATCTGTAATTGGTAGGTACGTAAATTGCATACTTGCACAATTCGATATTTTTTTCCGTTTATACTACCTCATGCTCTCAAATTAAACTATGTGCGCATTTAGCTTTTTCCGGTAAATTCCAAAATTAAAAAAATCCTATGTAAATGTAAATTTTATGTTACTTCATACAACTCTTTTATTACAACGCATGGACTGCAATTGCTTAAGTAAACTTATAATTAAGAAAAAATCGGTGCACATTTTTAAAATACCATGTTGTAAAAGAATACACAAAACGAACTTAATATCCACGGCTCCAGATATCCTAAATATGCGAATGCCAACAAAACTCAAAACAATTTGGAATCTTACGTTTGATTGGACACAGGAAAACTAAGATCAGAAAACAAATCAGGGAATCCAATCGAATACCACATTACATTGCGTTTTTGCTAGGAGTTAGATCACATTATATTTACGAAATTGCTTTGGCACACGTGACAATCCTACAATCGACGTTTCTTAACTTCTTGGATCGACGCTGTGAATGAAGCTTTAGAGAGGTCGAAGGTACGCGACTTTAGCCGAAATAAACACCCTGCGGTTAAGAGTATGCACGCTTCACCATCAACCTCTTGTGCTAAGTGTCATGCTAAGCATAGTTGTTCTCAATGCCCAGACTTTCTGGCAATGGTAGTGCAGGCTCGACGGGAGTTCCTAAAAACCAACAAACTGTGCTTTAACTGCGGCATTCGTCAGCTCGTTGCCTATCACCACAGTTAAGTCCACGACCAAACGGCTAATACTTATCCTATTCAATCGATAAACGTACCCAGTAGTAATCCTTCAAACTGGGCGCAATCCCATGAGTTACCTTCCCTCAACTTCAGCAGCAGCCCTTGTTAATAATAACTCGGTTAACATCGCACCCCGTATTCCACAAGCTTTGCTACCCACCGCCACAAGGAGTGTAAAAGATGAAAACGGCAATTACCAGCAGGTTCGAATCCCCATTGATTCAGGCTCACAAGTGACTTTGTTACTGAGTCATGCATTCAAAAGCTGGTACATCTAGAGGCCTTACAACGCTGGTAATAAATTCACGCTGCGATTTATTTAGTATCTCGGTCGATACATGTATATTATCTAGCGTTATAACATACTGGGTCCGCCAAATAACTTTTTTGTTTTGAAAATGCTATAAAAAAAACTACTAAATATTTTCTCAAATTTCTTTTTTCATTTGAAAGTCCAATCCTTCCGGTTAATAATGGAAAATATCGTATTTACCATATTTTCCATTATTAACCGGAAGGATTGTACTTTCAAATAAAAAAAAAAAATTTGAGAAGATATTCAGTAGTTTTTTTTTTATAACATTTTCAAAAAAAAACAAAGTTAGATGGCGGACCCTTTATTTGCCAACCAATTCATTTTGCATCGAAGATTGGGATCACTTACAGCGGTTGGATCTAGCTGATATATCTTTCAATAAATCAAGTGCAGTAGACATATTGCTAGGAGCGATAAAGCTTGGGTAATTCTGCAAGGACAGGTCGTTCAGAGTAGGCGCGGCGCGCGGGTATCCCATCGTTTGGTGTTGGCTGGTCGATTACCATCTAATGAGGAGACTCATCTTGTTTCATATCACTGCCGGTTGGATATCGATTCTATCTTGCAATCGTTTTGGACCATTGAAGAAGTGGATCCGCAATCGATTATAACTAACGATGAACGCATTATAGAAGACTACTTGTTTTAAGCTCATCACCGCAATTCAGGTGAAAGATATGTTGTCGATCTCGCTTTCAAATCGGTTTCGCTCTTCGACAATACCTTACACGGTGCTATCTCGCAACTTAAATGGATGGAGAATAAGTTTTCTATGAATAAGGAACTATTTGAAAACTACTCTCGTTTTCTTGACGAATACTTGTCGTTGGGACATATGACAAAAGTGCCTCCTTCGGATGTATGAAAGTCAAACGTATTCTACCTTCCTCATCATGGTGTACTGAAGCCGGAGAACACTACTAAGCTTCATGTAGTCTTCGATTAGTGACACATAGAAGCTTCCGGTCACAGTCTTAATGACTCCCTCATGATCGGGCCAGCCATCCAACGCAATCTTTTTTCGGTGTGCTTAAGGTTTCGTCGGCACCAATTCGTTTTTACGGCAGACACTATCAAAATGTTTCGTCAAATATTACTGTCGAAAAAGGATTTTGACTTTACCTTAGAGGAAGCCACTTTCAAGCGCGATTCGCTCATCGAACTTCTCTCCAAAGGCGGTATGCAATTAAGCGAATGGCAATGCAATTGTTCTGAACTTATTCGTGATAAAGGTAATGTTTCCCGTGAAAATATCTCTCTAGACACTGACGAGGATTCGTGGATCAAAGTGCTCGGCTTATATTGGAATTCAAAGTGTGATGTATTTAGTTTTCGTTTGAACTACACCCCTACTGAACTCATCACAAAGCGCCAAATTCTTCGAGATGTAGCCCGTATCTTTGACCCCCTGGGTTTTCTCCCCAGGGGGTCAATTGTGCAATTGACCCCTTCTGTTGTGCAATTAAAAATAATATTCCAAGAATTGTGGCACCGCAAATTGGATTGGGATGAAAAAATCCCCTTTCCCCTCGCAACAACCTGGAGGAAATATCGAGACGAACTTTCAATGCTCACCCAAATCCAAATACCTAGAGCTATTGGTATCGGGAACGCAACATTTCAACTGCACGGATTTTCCGATGCATTGGCATCCGCATATGCCGCCGTAATTCATTCGCGTTACGAACTCTCAAATGGTGATGTCAAAACAAACATTATCGCTGCAAAATCTCGTGTCGCCCATTTAAAACAACTCGGCATTCCCCGGCTGGAGCTCTGTACAGCCGTTTTGCTATCGAGGCTACTCGTTTCCTTCCAAAGCTCACTTAATATCACCTCCAGCAATGTTTACGCGTGGTCTGACTCAAAGGTAGTCCCTTAGTGGTTGTCGTCTCCTCCTCGACGTTGGAATATCTTTGTAGGTAATCGAACAGTTGAGATCCCCAATGCTATCCCAAAGAACAGGAGGTTTCACGTTCGTTCAGAATGCAACCCAGCCGATTGTGCTTCTCGAGGCATACCACCATAGCAACTCATCGAACACCCTGTTTGGTGGACGGCCCCATATTGGATTGGAGACAGAATGGAAAATAGGCCTACGATCAGTGACGATGAAGATGATTCTAGCTGCCTAACTGAGGAGAAGAAGGCCAAACCAGAGTCATACCTTGTAGTCAACGAAGTCGCTGTGCATCCTTTTGATTTGCTTTCCACACGGATTTCTTCATGGGTTATATTGGTTCGTACTGTCACCCTTATGTATCGTTTCATTACGCGGTGTCAAAAACGACCAGAAATTACTTTCTGCCAACAAATCTTCGACTTCAAAACCTGGCTAGTTAAATGGTTGCAGAATCGGTATTTTGGCGACTATGTCAAACACTAAACCAAACATCGTTCCATCCCTAATAATTGCCAAATTTTAAATTTGCCTCCCTTTGTAGATAACAACAGCATTCGGGCTATTAAATCCAGTAGTCCGAAAATGTTCCCACAAATACATAATGGGTTCAGGCGGAAGGATCATAACGAACTTCATATGTTCGACGAACGAGAACAGACAGACTCTACTGACTGCTGTCAGTCCGAAAAGTGCTGACTCGAATGTTTTTTCGTGGTCGAAGACCCGCAGATGGGAGCTTTCTTTGAGACTGTGTATACGGTGAACAATCCTGTTCGCTGTAACCGCGACCTCGAGGAGAGGGCCTTTCTTAACCACTTTTATCTGCGGACCGAAATACAAGAGGCGATAGATATCTTCGCCACACTATATAACAATGCGCTGAATAATGCATATTATCCGGAGCAGTGGAAAATAGCGGTGGTACGCCCTATCCCGAAAAAGGATAAAGATAGGACGAACCCTGATAGTCTCCGGTCAATTAATTTGCTTCCGAATGTTAGCAGGGTATTCGAGAAAGTCGTCAATAGATCTATTTTGAAATGGGTTGAGGAAAACAAGATTATTCCGGACAATCAGTTTGGCTTCAGAGCGCGGCATGACACTATTCATGCCGCGTCGAAACTGGTTTCCGACATTCAGTGGAATAAAAGTAAGAAGCAATGCACGGGTGCCTGCCTCAGAACTCCTTCGACACCGTAGGGTTGGAGGGTCTATTCTATGAGCTGAACATTCAAAAAGCTTTGCTGTATATGATATATGACATGCTTATGGGAAAGAAGTTCGTTGTCGAAGCTGGCAACGTGACTTCGAGCAGGGTTTTCGAAATTAAAAATGGCTTACAACAGGGAGCAGTGAATTCTCCGGTCTTGTTTAATATTTACACAAGTGATCTGGTAAGTTCCCTCAGATATGCTATAGCGTACGCGGAGGATTTAGAGGCGTACAGGTCAGGACCAAAAATCGAGGTCGTTAACATCCTTCTGCAGCGTGACTTCGAGCAAATTAAGAGGTATTGCGATGATTGGAAGTTGAAAATCAATTTCCAACAATCGGAAACAATTCTGTTCAGGACTCCATTGGCTGGGGCCTCTGGGGATACCAGAAAAAAACTGGAGAAAATTAACAATTATTGGACAGCAGGGGCGACCATTGGCGGTGAAAAACGTGGTCCGGTATCTTGGCATCTGGCTCGACCAGTATCTGTATTTTGACAAACATATAGATGCTTGTCTGGCTGGGGCTAAACGGGCCTACGCTCTGACAAGGAGACTGTTTCGCAACAGTCAGCTTGATTCCAGGGTGAAGGTCATTTGCTACGTGGCCCTTATAAGGCCTATCATCGCTTATGGCTGTCCCATGTGGTTCAATATAGCGCCGTCCTATATGGAAAAGATTCGGGTGTTTGAGAGACAATGTATCAGGGCCTGTCTAGGGTTTTTTAGAACTCCTGAATCTCAGTACATAAAATACTATCCCAACAGGACCCTATACAATGGGGCCCGACTGAATAGGATTGACAATTTCCTTATTAAGGTAATTCGGAGGCAAGGGCGATGGCAAGCGATAATAACCTGATCTCAGGGGCTTACTACCCCAATTTAATGTACAACGACAGTACGCTTGAGTCTGGCTCTATCCCGCCTGAGGCATTTCTTCATGTAGACATGAAAGGGTTAATCCAGACAAAATATAGTGTGCCGGTTTTGTACCAATGCCACCGCGGCGCGAGGGATAAGCGACTCATCCACGACGGGTACGCCGCCAATGCTCAGAAACTCCTCCGTTTTAGTACCGCAATTGCGGAACGGGACAGGGTCGATACGGTCAAGCAGTTCACCGAATTTTGGTGGCTTGATGAAGAGGTGAGGGTGGATACGCTCTCCCGGTCCGGTGCGCTACTTACGTAGCATCCTCCTTCGTTTTAAGCTAGATATTAAGTTTGTAGGTTTAGGTTTAGATTAGGGGGCCCTTGGGAGGGGCCGGGCTAGCCAACTTGAAAAAGTGCTTCCGAGTGCTCATGGCGTCGCTCGGGTCTCGGCGGAACGGGCGAACGCTTGTTGGCGGCTGCAGGCGCCCAGGGACGCGATCAGGATGGTGACCAATCGATGAGATTGCTCACCACCCTGATTATAGATAGTTTAGGTTAAGTAGCTTAGGTAGTTTTAAGTAGTTTTAAATAAAAAAAAATACAAATAAAGAATTCAAGTTTTATAAAGTTTCTTGGAAATTAAAAAAACAAACAAATTTAAATATAGATAGTTTTAAGGCCGAAAGGCAATAATTTTAAGGATACTGATAAGTTTAGAGCGCTCGCTGAGAGCCAGTAAGCTAGAAAAGATAAATGCTAGTTTTTAATTAGATTTAATCATTTTTGTCTAGTATGTTTAGTTTAAAAATACCAATAAAAATGGTTCGAAACTCGCAAGAACCCCGATTCCAACTTAAGGTTTTTTTCCACTCCGCCACCTCCCGCGAACGTCTAACAAATATCCGAGATTATAACAGTCTTGATAGAGCTTCTCAATTAGCCGTTTGGAATCGGCATAAAATTGTAGATCCCTTCCATTCTTTCCAAAAATTAAACTCACACAAAACGAATGGTTGTGAGAAGCTAGGCCTTGGGTCTCTACGGACCTGTTGTGCCAACTATTATCTATTATTATTAATATTTATTAGAATCAAATCGGGGCATAAATCCAGTGATAGTTGCACGTCTTGGAAAACCATCGCACCTTTACTAGGATAATGGCACCAACTTTCGCGGAGCGGTTCGCCTGCTAACTGAAATGCATGCACTGGTCCTGTCCAAGCAGCACAATTCTGTAGCAGAATCGTTAGCTCGGGATGGTATCTACTGGAATTTTAATCCTCCTTCGGCACCACATTTTGGCGGTCTGTGGGAAGCAGGAATAAAGTCCGTCAAGCAGCACCTTCGGCGTGTCATCGGCCCAGACAACCTGACGTTTGAGCAAATTTATACGCTATTAACTCAATTCGAAGCCATCTTAAATTCGAGACCCCTCAGTCAAATTTCCGATACTGAACTTTATCCTCTTACCCCAGCCCATTTCTTTCTAGGCGAATCCTACGCAGCTGTTCCAGAGCCAACACTATCCATATCAACAAATCGCCTATCCTGCTGGCAATTGTTGCAGTCAAAGATACATAGTTTTCAATTCAATTCAATTACGCAGCTGTTCCAGAGCCAACACTATCCATATCAACAAATCGCCTATCCTGCTGGCAATTGTTGCAGTCAAAGATACATAGTTTGTTCTCGATTGGTTTGTAAATCAATATACACTCCGCTTTCTCGTACTGTTAAAAACGTTATAATTTATTGGAATATATTTATACAGCAAAATTGTTCTAGAATAAAGTTTGACAGTTGTCACAAAGTCTACACCAAGTTAATGTGGAATCTAATCTCTTAGAGTTGCCAACAGTTTTTTTTTTTTTTTTCAAGTTATTATATTTTAACTAAACATTTATGTTATATAAATTAATTTGTATGTTCGCCAACATTTTCTCCCGCCGTGATCGCAGTTCGCAACATTGATGTCATCAGCACCTTAGCCCATTTATTTCATACCAACCCTGGTATGTATTGTGACTTCTCTTTAAAATAGTGTCATCGCACGACACGTAAAGACAAACAGTTTTAGAGTATTAGAAAAAACAACATAAAACAAACAAAAAAAAAAACTGTAATGCACAAAATGACGGAATTGCTGTACATTGCATATTCTGGTTCCGCTCACTCATCCTAGTCAGGGAGCAAGCCTTTCTTGTTGATGATACTGTTGTTGTTGGTGCATAATTGCAATTTTCCAGTCGTAGTAATTTCCCATTGTTGGAGACGAGCGCGGTATATTTTTTTTCTTTTTTTTGTAATTAATTTCGGGTTTTTTATTTGTATTAATGTGTAGTTTAATGTAAAGTTAGTTTAAAAAGTGTTAAGCTAATTGTGGCGCAGGAGAAAGGTAAGTGTTTTGAGCATAGTAATTATTTTAATTTTTTTTTTTTTTTATCTTTAAAAATTCATTTTTATTTACTTTTTTTTTTAAACTTACATACTAGACAAAAACGATTAAATCTAATTAAAAGCTTACATTTATCTTATTCTAGCTTACTGGCTCCAAGCGAGCGCTCTAAACTTATCAATATCCTTAAAATTATTGCCTTTCGGCCTTAAATCTATCTATTTCTATAATTTGTTTTGTTTTTTAATTTTCAAGAAACTTTAGAAAACTTGAACTCCTTATTATTTGTTTTACTTAAAACTACATAAAACTACCTAAGCTACTTAACCTAAATTACCTATAATCAGGGTGGTGAGCAATCAAATCGATTGTTGTCCACCGTATACACAGTCTCAAAGAAAGCTTTCATCAAATTCACCCTCTCCTGCGGGTCTTCGACCACGAAAAAACCGTCGTTCGAGTCAGCACTTTCTGGACTAATGCCAGCATTCAGTAGTGTCTGTCTGTTCTCGTTCGTCCGAGGTATTCGAACACAAGAAATGTCGTTATGATCCTTCCGCCTGAACAGTTTATTTATTTGTGGGAAAATTTTCGGACTACTGGATTTTATATCCCGAATTTTGTGGCCCCAATACAAACTTACAGATTTTCTGTAATTTTCGGTGATCAACTGTTTCAAGTTTTTGATCATCGAATTCAGTGTTCTTAACTCGGGATCGTTCCTGTCAGTGAACTGTCTGTGTAGCCGCTTAAGCCTCGAGAGCAGTCTACTTTTATGTCTGTACAGAGCATCGATTGTTGCGTTTCGATACTTTTCAGTTTGTTCTTCGTCTGTGGAACATCCTACCCTGGGGACAGTCCGCTCCATTGTCTGTTTGATGACGACATTCATTTGCCTTAAATGACTGTTGATCTCATCGTTCGTTAAGTTCCTGTTTGTCGGTGGGTCGATCTCGCATGAGCGTATGTCGCGTTTTAACACTCTGGAGAAGCGCGACCACTGCGCTTTTCGGTAGTCGAGAGAACGCACTTGGTCGTTCTGCTTCAGCTGCGTCTGCTCGTTCGGGATCCGTATTACGGCGGCAAGTCCGTAGTGATCACTATCGTACTCAACCGTTCTTAAACAGTTCCGCGTGCTTGGATCAATGTTTGTTAGTTCTAGTCTTTCGTCAACTAGCGCCAAGTCCAAGAAAGAACCGTCTTTAGGGAAAGACGGGATATCCGTCGCGTACAATTCGAGTTTGTACTCAATCATATTATGACGCCACCAGTCGTGAAACTGGTTGCCTCTAGGGTTCGGATTATCGTTTCCCCATGCCGAATGTTTACCATTGAGGTCTCCGCCCAAAAAGTAATAATTATCTTCCGATTGAAGCTCTAAGCAACGAAAAAGCTTCTCAATCTCATTTAAAAATTCAATGCGTCGAGGATATTCCGGTGCGTAAAGCGACACCACATACATCCGCCTCTGGCTATTGAGGGGAATGCATACGATGCATGCTTCCAACACTTGGAACCGCGCACGTCTCCGCTATATAAGACCTTGTGGCGCAAACCTGTACGTATTAAGATAGCGACACCACCTCCCTGTGTGGAGTTAGGCCGGTCTCTTCTAACTACACAATAATTTCTATAGCCCAATTTGTGATTCGGGGATAGCTTAGTTTCGCTAATCAGAAGCACATCTGGCTTTTCGGCTTTCAACAAATTGGAAAGATTGATCGTTCTCTCGATCCGGATTAGTGAATTAACATTCACCGCAAGGATCCTTAAGTTTACATCGTCCAGCGTACCCATCATATATATATGGCGCGGCAGACTTGGCAAACAGCGTCGAATAGATCATGTCTATTCGAGCCGCATGCTCATTTAATTATTTCTGTCGATCTTTCCGTGCAGTGACAGAAGGATCGATTTCAAATCCAGATCCGCTTCCGGTGTAGGAACCTTCAGCGCGCTTTTTGTGTTTGTGCTACCCGGTCCAGATACCATTTGGGCAAAGGATACATTGGGTGCAACAAAATTAGAGAACGAGCGACTCTTTCGACCCTTCTCTTCTTCGGATCTCTGTTTTCGAGCCTACACATTCTGTTTTACCTGCTGATACTTGGGACATCCCCTGAAATTAGCAGGATGTCCTGAGCTGTTGCAGAGTACTCACGAGAGCTGGCCTCGATCTTCTACCCTATCGCTACCTAAAGCAAATTCCCCATGTTTGTGGTCCTTGTTGCACTTAACGCACCTGAACTGCATGTGGCAGTTAGCTGCGGCGTGCCCGAACCTCTGGCAGCGCATACATTGAAGTACACGATCTGACCTCTTTAATTTTTCCCAACGTACTGCCTGATAGTACAGGAATCTGATCCTTTTTAAACTATCGATTTTGCTATCGGGTGTTAGTTTCTCCAAAAAGAATGGACGTTTGCGGCTACCACCCCTGTCCGCAGGCGAGGAAAACGGCTTGACCCCCACGAACTTAAGCTCGGCGTTCTCGTAACTTTTAAGCTCATTTTCGAGCTCCTCTATCTTAGTATTGGGGTCTATACCCTTAAGCAATACCGTTTGTTGCTTTTCTCCTTTTGGAGTGTACGTGAAGTACTCTGTCTCCGCTTTCTCCAGAGCGGTGCGCAACTTTTTGTGCTCCTCCATACTTGTGCACATAATTATGTGTTTTGTGGCGGTGAGCCGTTTTAAATAAAATTTCTTAGTAACTAACCTACATAATCTTATACTATCACTAATATCTAAATTACTTACGTTAATTGGTTGTACTTTTTCTTTTTTCGTCTGTTGTTGTTGCTGCTGCTGCTGTCGTTGTTGTTGTTGTTGTTGTTGTTGTTGTTGTTGTTGTTGTTGTTGTTGTTGTTGTTGTTGTTGTTGTTGTTGTTGTTGTTGTTGTTGTTGTTGTTTTTGTTGTTGCTGTTGTTGTCTCTGCTGCTGCTATTGCTGCGACTGTTGTCTCTGCTGCTGTTGCAGTTTCTGCTTTTGCGACTGTATTTGTTGTTGTTATTGTTGGTGTTGTTGCTGCAGTGGCTGTTTGTGTGCAATCTGCTTTTTCTGTTGCTTTGCTTAAGCAATGCTTGTTGTTGTTGCTGCTGCTTAAGCTGTTTTTGTTGTAGATTGTGTTGTTGCTGCTCAGCTGAAGTTGCTTCAGCTGTTGCTGTTGCTGTTGTAACTATTGCTGGCGCACTTTCTCCCTCTTTTCGAGAAGCTCTCTAATCAGCCGGTCTAGCTGGGCTTCCTCGTCTTCTTCCTCATTTTTTTGTTCCTGTTCTTCTTCGGCGTCCAGTAATACTTGAAAGGAATTACCATCGCCCAAGTATCGGCCCTCACCTCCTTCTGACTCGTACGAAAAGATGAGCCCATCTGAGTCTTCATTGCCTGTTTCTTGCGCCGATGACGTTGGTCGTGACGTCATCTCCTCGGTTGTCTTCGACTTCCTCTTATATGTGAGTTTTGGAGTTGGCTTCAATTTGCGTCGCCTTTTTACCGTTTTTGTCACTTCGCGCGACTATACCACTGGTACTACTTGTGTTGTTGATGCTGCGGCACTTGTTGTTGGCATATCTTCCGCACTTATTGTTGATTTTTTTTACTTTTTACTTTAAAAATTCATTTTTTATTATTCTTTCTTTAAGCTTACTCACTAGACAAAAACGATTAAATCTAATTTAAAACTAACATTTATCTTATTCTAGCTTACTGGCTCCAAGCGAGCGCTCTAAACTTATCAATATCCTTAAAATTATTGCCTTTCGGCCTTAAATCTATCTATATCTATGATTTGTTTTGTTTTTTAATTTTCAAGAAACTTTAGAAAACTTGAACTCTTTATTATTTGATTTACTTAAAACTACTTAAAACTACCTAAGCTACTTAACCTAGATTACCTATAATCAGGGTGGTGAGCAATCAAATCGATTGGTCACCATCCTGATCGCGTCCATGGGCGCCTGACAGCCGCCCACAAGGGTTCATCAGTGTCACCGAGACTCGAGCGAGGCTATAAGCGTCGTTCGAGTCTCGGCAGCACTATCATGTTGGCTAGCCCGGCACCTCCCAAAGACCCCCTACTCTAAGCCTAAACCTACAAACTTAATCTAGCTTAAAACTAGGGAGGATGCCACGTTAGTAGCGCACCGGCCCGGGAGAGCGTATCAACCCTCACCTCTTCCTTAAGCCACCAAAATTCGGTGAACTGCTTTACCGTATCGATCCTGTCCCGATCCGCAGTTGCGGTACTAAAACGGAGGAGCTCTTGAGCATTGGCGGCGTACCCGTCGTGGATGAGCCGCTTATCCCTCGCGCCGCGGTGGCTGTGGTACAATACCGGCACACCATCTTTTGTCTGGACTAACCCTTTCATATCTACATGAAGAAATGCCTCAGGCGGGATAAAGCCAGACCGAAGCGTACTCTCGTGGTACATTAAATTGGGGTAGTAAGCCCCTGAGATCAGGTTATTATCGCTGGCCATCGCCCTTGCGACGTGCCTCCGAATCACCTTAATAAGGAAATTGTCAATCCTATTCAGTCGAGCCCCATTGTATAGGGTCCTGTTGGGATAGTATTTTATGTACTGCGATTCAGGAGTTCTAAACAACCCTAGACAGGCCCTGAGACATTGTCTCTCAAACACCCGAATCTTTTCCATATAGGACGGCGCTATATTGAACCACATGGGGCAGCCATAAGCGATGATAGGCCTTATAAGGGCCACGTAGCAAATGACCTTCACCCTAGAGTCAAGTTGACTGCTGCGAAACAGTCTCCTTGTCAGAGCGTAGGCCCTCTTAGCCCCAGCAAGACAAGCATCTATATGTTTGTCAAAATACAGATACTGGTCGAGCCAGATGCCAAGATACCGGACCACGTTTTTCACCGCCAATGGTCGCCCCTGCTGTCCAATAATTGTTAATTTTCTCCAGTTTTTTCTGGTATCCCCAGAGGCCCCAGCCAATGTTGTTCTGAACAGTATTGTTTCCGATTTTTGGAAATTGATTTTCAACTTCCAATCATCGCAATACCTTTTAATTTGCTCGAAGTCACGTTGCAGAAGGATGTTAATGACCTCGATTTTTGGTCCTGACCTGTACGCCACTAAATCGTCCGCGTACGCTATAGCATGTCTGAGGGAACCCACCAGATCACTTGTGTAAATATTAAACAGGACCGGAGAATTCACTGCTCCCTGTTGTAAGCCGTTTTTAATTTCGAAAACCCTGCTCGAAGTCACGTTGCCAGCTTTGACAACGAACTTCTTTCCCATAAGCATGTCGTAAATCATATATAGCAAAGGTTTTTGAATGCCCAATCTGGTCAGCTTATAGAAGAGCCCCTCCAACCATACGGTATCGAAGGCCTTCTCAAAGTCGACCAGGCAGGCACCCGTGCATTGTTTCTTACTCTTATTCCACTGAATGTCGGAAACCAGTTTCGACGCGGCATGAATAGTGTCATGCCCCGCTCTGAAACCAAACTGGTTGTCCGGAATGATCTTATTTTCCTCAACCCATTTCAAAAGAGATCTATTGACGACTTTCTCGAATACCTTGCTAACATTCGGAAGCAAACTAATTGACCGGAGATTAGCAGGGTTCGTCCTATCTTTATCCTTTTTCGGGATAGGGTGTACCACCGCTATTTTCCACTGCTCCGGATAATATGCATTATTCAGCGCATTGTTAAATAGTGTGGCGAAGATATCTATCGCCTCTAACGGCAGGTGTCTTAATACGACGTTTGGGATACCGTCCACTCCCGCCGACTTTTTGTTTTTAAGTGATTCAAAGATGCACCGAAGTTCATCCCTACTCACGAACAGATGAGTATTTTCATCGGCGACTGTGCCGTTTGCACGGTTGTCGTCATTGAACCCGGTGAAACCGTTGTTCTCGGATCGCCAATCTTGAATTTCGGTCCGCAGATAAAAGTGGTTAAGAAAGGCCCTCTCCTCGAGGTCGCGGTTACGGCAAACAGGGTTGTTCACCGTATACACAGTCTCAAAGAAAGCTCCCATCAAATTCACCCTCTCCTGCGGGTCTTCGACCACGAAAAAACCGTCGTTCGAGTCAGCACTTTCCGGGCTTATGCCAGCAGTCAGTAGTGTCTGTCTGTTCTCGTTCGTCCGAGGTATTCGAACACATGAAATGTCGTTATGATCCTTCCGCCTGAACAGTTTATTTATTTGCGGGAACATTTTCGGACTACTGGATTTTATAGCCCGAATTTTATTGCCCCAATACAAACTTACAGATTTTCTGTAATTTTCGGAGATCAACTGTTTCAAGTTTTTGATCATCGAATTCAGTGTTCTTAACTCGGGATCGTTCCTGTCAGTGAACTGTCTGTGTAGCCGTTTAAGCCTCGAGAGCAGTCTACTTTTATGTCTGTACAGAGCATCGATTGTTGCGTTTCGATACTTTTCAGTTTGTTCTTCGTCCGTGGAACGTCCTACCCGAGGGATAGTCCGCTCCATTGTCTGTTTGATGACGACATTCATTTGCCGTAAATGATTGTCGATTTCATCGTTTGTTAGGTTCCTGTTTGTCGGTGGGTCGATCTCGCATGAGCGTATGTCGCGTTTTAACACTCTGGAGAAGCGCGACCACTGCGCTTTTCGGTAATCGAAAGAACGCACTTGGTCGTACTGCTCCAGCTGCGTCTGCTCGTTCGGGATCCGTATTACGGCGGCAAGTCCGTAGTGATCACTATCGTACTCAACCGTTCGTAAACAGTTCCGCGTGCTTAGATCAATGTTTGTTAGTTCCAGTCTTTCGTCAACTAGCGCCAAGTCCAAGAAAGAACCATCTCTGGGGAAAGACGGGATATCCGTCGCGTACAACTCGAGTTTGTACTCAATCATATTATGACGCCACCAGTCGTGAAACTGGTTGCCTCTAGGGTTCGGAATATCATTTCCCCATGCCGCATGTTTAGCATTGAGGTCTCCGCCCAAAAAGTAATAATTATAGTAGGTATTGGGTCGGTTGAGACTGGGAATTCCGTGCTAGAGTGAGAGGGAAGATATGACCTTGGAGTGAGTGTGTTAGCTTTGTCGTAAGTGTGTTATCTGGATATGTAGTGTGTTTGAGGCGCCGTGTCGTGTGTTTGAAGTGCCGCCGCCGCTGGCGCCGGTGTTGGTTGTTAGTTTTTGTTATCAGTTTTGTGGGGGTGGTGTTGGAATTGTTTAGAGATGAGGTAATTATTGGTATTCGTGTTGGGTTGTTGTGATGATAAAAATTAAAAAAGAGTGAGTCGTAGGTTATCGGTGTATGGTGTGGATGGTGTGAGATGTAAGTTAAAGTGGTTAGATATGTTGAAAGTTTTTGTTATCAGTTTTGTGTGTTTTGTGTGGGGTGGGTGTTGGGATTGCTTAGAGAGAGATGAGGTAATTATAGGTATTCGTGTTGGGTGTTGTAGGTTATTGTTATAGCTGTGCGTATGCTGTGAGATGTATGTTAAAGTGTTTGAATATATTGAAGGGGGTCCGCCGCCGCGATGGGTATCGTGAGCTGGGACGGTTATCGTGAGCTGGGACGGTTATCGTGAGCTGGGACGGTTATCGTGAGCTGGGACGGTTATCGTGAGCTGGGATGGTTATGGTGAGCCGTGACGGTTATTGTGTCTGTTGATTTGTATGGTGGTTCGTAGTAATGGTCGCAGTGTATGTTAATTAGATGGGGTTTTTGGTATGGTTTATTTGACCGAAGAAGTATTATTATGAAAAAATGCGATAAGAAGTCATGGTTGAATTAGCTTTGTGTAAAATGAGATGATTAGGTCATAGAGTTGAGTTTGATGTAAACAAATAGGGATGGCGGCGTAGAAATGAATCATGCTGTGTTTGAATTAATGGTTAGTGATGTGGGGGAATATTTTATAATCTTGGGGGGGGCAACAACAGCTACAACTGAAATCGTCAAGGGTTTTTGGTATGGTTTATTTGATGTTACTCTTATCTTACTGACCATATTGTTTTCTGGAATTTCTTTAAAGAAGCATAGTGTTATCCGAAAAACTAGCCGTTAATGTAGTACGATGGAACATGTTACTCTTATCTTGCTGACCACATTGTTTGAAAAGAAATTGTGATATTTTCGGTCGCGGTGTATGTTAATTAGATGTGTTTTTGGTATGGTTTATTTGATGTTACTCTTATCCTACTGACCATATTGTTTTCTGGAATTTCTTTAAAGAAGCATGGTGTTATCCGAAAAACTAGCCGTTAATGTAGTATGATGGAACATGTTACTCTTATCATTCTGACCATATTGTTTTTTCTGGAATTTCTTTAAAGATCTGTAGTATAAAAGCTCGCTGGAATCTAAGCATGGCATTACTCCATTTCAGAAAATTGGACTGCTTAAACATACCTACACATTAAAAAATGGATTTTTTATTCAATATCATCAAGGCGGAAAAAAATAAAATAGCTGACGTATGCTGGGAGTTTCAAGAGCTTAGGAAGGAGCTGGAGGACGCTATGGAGGAGGCCCAGCGAACGAGGAGCTGGTTACAGCTGAAAGCTGTAGTATACCTACTGGCGGCGTATAATGCGAGAGCCAGGGCAGGAGATTTCCTGGACACGGACATAAGTCCAGGGTTGTTATTTATTTTAGAGTTAAAATAAAAAAAATTTATAAATATTTAGTAAAATAAAAAAAAAAATAAAACCATTGAATTAATTGTTTTTTATTTATCCAATCAATAATGAAATCATTGTGTTTATTAGTTGAAAATGTTGATCTGCCTAACTTCGTTGAATTTGATAGTGCATCGAAATATGGACCATAGATTTTGTCGCGATTTTCATCAGATGACGGCGTTGATCGGTTGAATGGTGTGCTTTGATTATAAACTTGTGAATTGGTGGGTGTTCTAAATGAAACATCTTCTTCTTCTTCTTCTTCTTCAACCGGACTTGAGTAGTGTAATGGGGACTCCTTTTCTATATCTGATTTAAATTCTAACTTCCTTCGTTTCAATGGTTTCTTTATGTTTTCGATACTTTGAGTTTTGTTTGTTTTGACATTTTCCACGATCTCCTTTAAAGGTTCAACTATTGGTTTAAAAGTATTTTCAAATTCGGTTTCCTTTGCAATTCTTCCTGTTTTGAGGGACATATATTTTCTCTTCAAAGATTTTTTAGTTTTTATGAGGTCTTTGAGCAAACTTTCATCGATATCCATATTTATTATTGTATATGAAATAGGTTTCAAATAGGTCTGTTTAATAACAGGGCAGTTTAATAACAGGGCAGTTTAATAACAGGGCAGTTTAATAACAGGGCTGTTCTAAAGCAGATGTGGTCATGTAGGCAGCTGTTTAATAACTGAATAGCTTTATAGAACGGCTATTTCTTTAAAAGATCTATTGTACCATGATGAAATGATGATGATGGCCATTGTTGGTTTATGCGTGCGTGTCTTTTTCCAACAAGAGTTAACCTTGAACTAAGAAATTAGATTTCTCGCGAAACTATTTGACTGAGTGGATTATAATTTATGACGCGATCGTGTAACATTAAACAGTAGGCTGACGTATTTGCTGGGATTGGTTTTGTTCCTGTTGTTTTGAATTCAATGCGAATATCAACTGGACCATTTTTGATTATTTCACTCTGATGTCTGCAATCTATAACGAAAATTGTCGCTTGAGATTTAAATGTATCTCTTGATAAGAGTGGTTCAGCAACTAGTCGGTTGTAGTAGGTTTTTTGAAAGTCGCAGTACATATTGTATAGTAAACTGTAATTATTTTTATCAAAGGATAAATTTAAATCTTCACAAGGGTAAGCATCAGAATTTAAGTATGCCTTCACGTTTGTAATATCACAATGATCGAAATAAGTCGGGTTTCCTTGTAGTAGATTACGTTTGTTAGTTTGCAATGCAAGGAGAATGTAGCGTGGCTTCTCTATTTGTGAGGTTGTCTTCACATTCCAAATATGATGATTGGTGCTGGGCAAAGTAGGATATTCATACAGATCCCAGTTACGAAAGGCAATCTTCATAGTTTGACCATTATTAATAGGTTTGTAAAGTTTTAATTTGTAAGAATCAGACAGTGTAATATGAGGAATTTTCCATTGTACTTTAAGTAATTTTATCTTTGCTTTTTCATCATCGTCAGCAATTAATGAATTATCATCTGTGCGTGATCGTGTTAGAATCAAATCATGGCGTCCGTTGGGTATTACTCTCTTATAGTCTTCAGCAAAACCCAGTAATTTATTTAGAGGTATACAAAAATTAAAGTAGAAACTATCCAGATTAATTGAAGAGTTGGGCGACCAAGATGCATTCAATAGCATATCGCTTTCGTTTTTGTTTAAAGAAATGTAATTTTTAATAGTTGATGTTATGCCGACACTACGATTGCTATCAATTTCCACGCCATTTAATTCATAACGTATTTCGTCAAATAAGAAGGCTATTCCGTTGTTTACAAGTTTTGTTTTCGTAGCTGCCGATCCATCAGATTTCGATACAGTACCTTCAATATAAATGTAACTTTCTGAAGGCAAAATATTAAGATTTTGATGTTGGACACAAATTTGTATAATGTCATTTTTCTCAAAGTTATTCAGATATGGTGAATAGGTGTGATAATCCAGTTTTGAGATACTCTCCTCAAACTTTGGTTCTTCGAAAATATTCAACATGTTGTTAGGATTGATTTAATGTTTTAATTTATATCCCAGTGACAATAGAAATTGTTGATTTTCTATAGTAAGTTTTGATGTTCTCTTATCAGAAGATGATAGTATATTGCTAGAGTTAGTAGTGTTACCTGCTCTTTTATAACTTGAGGGGTAATTATATACTATCATTATTGTGGTTTCAAATGCAAGCGAATTGTTATGATTTCGTTTCGAAAGTTTATACGATTTCCGTCCTGATCCAGGAGATTCAATGTTATAGAACTTATCCTCTTAGCGTTCACTGGCAAATAGATGACATTGTGTGGAACTTCAACTATTTTATATCCTGGACTAACGTTGACTGAAAATTCATGTAATATATGAGCAGGTTGACTATTGATATATGTTTCGTCAATTAAATTACATTCAACTCGTACAATATTCACTCTATTGATATTAACATTCTGATCAGATACATGCAGAATATTAGGAACTAGTTTCTTCTTACTGAATCCTAAAAGAGAACCAATAGATTGGTCTTGTGTAAAATCGATTTCCACATTGCTGTACAGTTCACATTTCAAAGTATTATTATTGGCTTTTAATTTGATTATAACTTTTTCAATGCTATTCTCATTGTGTGTGTTCAGAACCTTCTGAATTATTTTATTAATATCCTCAATTTCATAAGAGCCCACTGTAAATTCAATCTTGATTTCTCCATCACCACCACCACCACCACCACAATGAAATAAATTATTTAATTCATCCACATTAGGTATGGAATTATAGGTTTGCAGATCAACTAAGCCACATACATAATCAGAATTTAGGACAATTGGAGGAAAGTACTCTGCAGTGAGAGTAGATTGGTTTCCACTTAAAGTGAGTGTTAACGACATAACTATTGGAATAGAAATGAAACACAATATTTTGATTTTACTCTATTTATTTATATTTTGCTCAATTAGAAACTTTAAACATAGATGACCACATATAAATGTATTGAAATTTTGGCAGCTGTTATAATTATAGTGAATATTTTCACCTAAATATCGTACAACTTCTAGGGGTGGTCTTAAGTTACCAAAACTATCGAAATATTTGACAATATTTTTATTCTTAATGTATGCTACCCAATGTGTCCCCGGCCCACTCTCATTGTCCAAATTAATTACACCACATTCATTAATGAATGGTTTTGATGGTAGTGTATCTCTCATGTAAGCACCCCTGAAGCATGGTATATTCAATTTTCCAAATTTCATAATATCAATATTGGTGAGTGGACGATTAGGTAGTGAATTTAAAAGTTTTTTGAATCGTGTGGTTTAAGGAAAAGTCCAAATCCTTTTTTATATGGCTGTAGATAAAGTCCACTACCATGCTTAATTTTAATTCCTTCCATAGACTGATTGTGACGTTTATTCTCTTCCAATTGATTCTTGGCTACCTTTGATTCATTTATAGCTTTAACTACACCCGCAGCTCCTCCGACTACTGATCCGATAGCCGATAGCCCAGCTAAAATAGGTAACAATGGTAAGAAACCACCAATTTTCGGTAGAGGTATTACTCGAGGAATTGTAATGCTCTTTCGTTTATTTTTAATGATCTTTTTAGCTGCTTGTAGAGCACTTGTTGCAATTACATTAGGATCTTCGCTTCTAGTGTCTCGAATAGCATTTCTAGCCTCCATAATGGCTTTTTTAAATAAATTATTCTTTTTGCGTGGGTTTCCTTTCCTTCTCTTGGCTTTGCAACCCATACCAAGTTTCGTTTTAGCTTTCATCATATTCGTTACTAATATACTATTTATTTTCTCTGCTATCGATGAGTCTTTTGCCTTTACTCTCTGCCAAGCCTTTTCAGTTAAAATTTTGTCTGCAATATGTCGTTCGGGTAGATTTTTATTGTTAGCATATGCAATATCGTGTTCGCGACAAGCTTCATCCAACTGATTAACTCCCCTATCTCCTCTAGCAAGGCGTTCTTTCAATTTAGTCCCCGGCCCACAGAAGTTATATGAGGGAAGATGTAATTCAATTGGTAATTTCTCGATTAAGGAATTCACTAATCCGTACCCTTTGAATGTATCTTTCCAACTGTTGGCTTTCACACTATAATCTATCATTTTATACGACTTTCTTGTTGTACATGTTGAACAATTCTGAATTTCTCAACTATAAAACATGATCTTTTATATTGATTAGTTTCATTCAATAGCAGAATGAGGTTCATAAAACAACAACAACGAGATTTTATTAAAGTCAAGAACTTTGATAGTAAAATTAAAGTACGCAGGAAACATGGAGCAATATTTCCTAATAGTATTAGAGGAATAATTGTGGGTCCTTCAAATTGTGGAAAAACCAATGTCATGTTGAGCATTCTCCTCGATCCAAATGGTTTAAAATTTGAAAATCTCTACATATACTCAAAGTCTCTGCATCAACCAAAGTATACATACCTGAGAAAGCTAATAGAGTCCATCAAGGGTATGGGATATAATGAATTTTCAAATAATTGCGAAATTATTACGCCTTCTGAAGCAAATCGAAACTCAGTTTTTATATTCGATGATGTGGCCTGTGATAAGCAAAACAATATTCGAGAATATTTCTGCATGGGTCGACATAATGACGTGGATAGTTTCTACTTGTGTCAATCTTATACACATATACCAAAACACTTGATTCGAGACAATGCAAACTATTTAGTTATTTTCAAGCAAGACGAACTTAACCTGAAGCATATATACAACGATCATGTCAACTCTGACATGACATTCAATCAATTCAAGGAATTGTGTAAAAAATGCTGTAAAGATACATATGGGTTCTTGGTTATTAACAAAGATTTTAGTTTGAATAAAGGCCGATATAATAATTCATTTAAAGAAACTGTATCTATATAAATCTATTCAGTCGTAAATCAACGGTTTAAATGATTACATACGATTAGAGCATTCGTCCTTGTATTCGACAAGTATGGATGTTGATGAAAATTTACTTAAAGATTTAGTAAAAACTAAAAAAGCTTTAAAGAGAAAATATATGTTTCTTCAGTCTGGAAAAACTACGAAGGATGCGGAAATTGAGACTACTTTTAAACCAATAGTTGAACCCTTAAAAGAAATCGTGAAAAATGTCAAAAGTGCTCATACTCAAAATGATACTGCTGCTGCTGCAGATGTTGCTTACAATAATATAGATATGAAAATAAAGAATCAACAACTACTACGACGACGTTTACAATACCCAGAAGAAGAAGAAAAAAAATCCATTTCTAATGCAAGTTTTGACTTCTCATCTCCAGATTCAAATCAGACAACGAACAATGATAATTCATTTAGGACACCCTACGACAATAGCCTTGATCAAAGTACTCCAATTAATCGATCATCCCCATCAGATTCGAATCGTGACAAAATCTATGGTCCACATTTCGACGTGGAATCAAATTCAATGAAATTAGGTGGATCAAGTTTTGTAATTAACGAACACAAGAATTTCGTCATTGATGATGAAATCTTCCATGGAACGAAAGGCCTTTATGAATTAATATTTCGAAAAAATCCTAGAAAAGATCGATATACCAATGAAGACTTGGATCAATATCTAAAGATATTACAAAAACAAAAACACACTTGAAAAACTATGATAGTAACTTACAAGTTAAAGGCGCAGAGAGTCATAAAGAAAATCGGAAAAGCATACAATAGTAATTCATCTGATGTGAATTATTCGAATAAACCCATCGAATATGTGTATTGGGATAGCCCCCGATGAACTCGTCAATAGATTAAGGCTTTTAATTGCATCTCAAAGAGCCGGCAATAATAATCTTCAAAATGAGGTTAACTCAATTGTAGAAGAATTACGTGAATCAAATGTCATACACTAATAATCAATTCAATTCATTAAAAGCAAGCAAATCAGTATGGTCCCACACCTGAACCGACTGTATAGGAACCGAACGGATAGGAACCGACCGGATAGGAACCGACCGGGTAGGAACCGACCGGATAGGAACCGACTGGATTTGACCTCAACACTTGGTTCAGAAATTGGCCTATATAAAATCAATTCGCGCTGGAAACGAACATTATCTATATATTAGACATCGTTTAGAGAATAATCTTCATTATTAATAAAATGAGTGTTGACAAGTTCGGACGAAGCTCCAAACAATTTCATAGAACAACCGAGAGTTCGCGAGGACCTGCTGGCGTAGGATTTAGACTACTACCTAATGGTGATTTCGATATTCAGGGAAAATGTCTAAACAATGTTGGAAAACCTGTAAACCCAACACAGGCGGTAAATAAGGAATATGTAGATAGCACTATAGTCATTAATAATAAAAACATGCTAAATCATCGACGGTATGTAGACAACAATTTCAAAGCACTCATGGGGACTATAAATGATGAGACATTGAAGCTACAAAACATCGAAGATAAACTAGGAAAAATGGATGCGGATTTGCGGTCATACACTGATGAGCAAAATTTAAAGACTCTTGAATTATTAAACAATATTAGAAAGTATATGTTGGATATTTTCGAGAAGTATAAAAATAGTGGTGAACCTATTAGAGGGGCAACAAATAGTTTTTCACCAATTTAGTACGCATTCGGAATTCGACTTGAAATCATGTCTACAGTAAATACGTCTACGATCTTCGATGAGGTGTTAAAATTTCTAAAAACAAATAACCAAACTCTTCTTGAGGAACATTTCAATGAATTTATTGATTGCATTAGTTTTCTGAGGAACTTTGAAAACGTATCTTCCACCACCTCTGTTCATGGGTGTCATTTTATAAACTGCCCCTGGTCTGAAAATCTCTGTCAAGAAGGACCAGATACCTGCGCATGCTATATGGTTGAAAGCAGATTGATTAGAATTAAGAAATTGATGTTACTTTATCGACGATTGGTCAAATAAAATATCTAATAAAATACAAAAACTCTCCTTGTTTCTATTCATTCGTTTTTATAATGAGTAAAAGAAAAGTTGTTGGTGAGCTGCACAAGCCAGCCCGAAGGAATTTCAAAAGGCGTAGAGTTATTATTAAGGGTTTTGATGATCTGTGGCAAGCAGACTTGGTTGAAATGATACCATACAGTGATGAGAATGAGGGGTTCAACTATTTACTAACCGTAATTGATACTTTTTCAAAGTATGCTTGGGTCGTTCCTTTGAAACATAAGACTGCATCAGCTACAACACAAGCTATAAGAACAATTTTTACCAATTCAAATCGAGCACCTAAAAATTTGCAAACCGATGATGGTAAAGAATTCTTCAACAAGGTCTTCCAAAATTTGATGAATACCTACAAAATTAATCACTACTCAACGTACAGTACATTAAAAGCATCAATTGTTGAACGCTTTAACCGCACCCTTAAGGAGAAAATGTGGAAAGAATTCAGTTTCAATGGGAACTACAAATGGCTACCCATTTATAAGGATTTGCTGCATGCATATAATCACTCGATACATAGAACAATAAAAAAACGCCCCGTTGATATAAATAAAAACAATGCCAAAGAATTACTATCAGGAGTTTATAAACGAATAAAAATTGCTGAGAAGGGAAAATACGAAGTTGGCAATAGCGTTCGAATAAGCAAGTTTAAACATGCTTTCGAAAAAGGATACACACCAAATTGGACAACTGAAATATTCAAAATAAGAAAAGTTCAGATAACAAACCCTATTACATATCTAATTGAAGATTTTCAAGGTCAGCCTATTAGTGGGAGTTTCTATGCACACGAATTACAAAAGACGAATTTTCCCAACATATTTCTCGTGGAAAAGATTCTTGCAACAAAAGGCGAAAAAGTATATGTCAAATGGTTGGGTTTCCCATCCACTAACAATTCATGGATAAATAAAAAACAATTAATTTAATGGTTTTATTTTTTTTTTATTTTACTAAAAATTAATAACAATTTTATGAAATGGCCATTCTATATGTTTGTTTCATCGATTTGAGATTCACTAGTTCCACGTTGGGCTCATACCTCAATTCTTGATTTGTAAAGAACTCGATTTCACCATTACTTAAAATCCTTTCCTGTTCATATTCTCGATACTCGAAGCATGAAATACCCAAAGTTCGTAGCTTATAATTGCTATCATATGTGCAGCGAATAGCTAATTCCTTGTTGTCATCGAACTGCAGTTTAAAATGTCTATAAAAAACTTCTTTGCTCTCGATTATCCCTGATATTTCGATTTCTTTTTTAATCAAATCTTGCCTAAATCCTTCGATTGCTTCATGCACAGTAACAAATTTTTTCCCTTCGATTCTCTCTGTTGTTGGTGTAATGATGTCATTATTAAGAGATGGGTTTGCAGTAGTGTTTTTGTTGTTAGTTTTTAATGTTGAAACCGTCAATAAGCGAAACGATAATCCAACTTCTACTGTGTCGTTATTGGGCAAACTCAATGCAAAAGTTACATTTTCCATAGAATTTATATTTCTTAAGTCAAATTCAAGCGGTAATCCATTGAGAAATAATGGAAAAATTGAGAAAATCGATAAAACAATTAAAAACATTCTCGTATTAAATAAGTCTTAATTCGTCAGAGGATATCACTGAAATGAATAATTAAAAGTCAGCAACTTCTTTTAAATCATAAATTAATATCACAATCTGCGAATTATATCCTTCATTTATAAAGTATTTTCTACAACAGCATTTTCCTGCTGCTCCTCCTCCTCCTTCTCCGTTGCCCTAGTTTTTCGAGTATTGGTTCTTTTGCCTTCAGATAAGACCAATTTTAATGTTTCAATATCGTCACCAAAGGGACAATCCGCTGGAAACCGATTGGTTTTCCTTTTTGGCTTTGATGAAACTATTCCATGCATTGTCAATTCACCACCAACAACATACATTTTGATATGTTGAAATCTGTGAAGTTTTATTTTAAAATTAGCTAAAGAAGATGTTGATTCTCCATTTCTTAAGCGAAAAATTAAACAACTATTTCCATCTTCAGGAGTCATATAAAGCTCACAAGTCGTTCTATGAAATTGTATGTATGAGAAATTTATCTCCGTCCATCCTACTTCACAAATACATAGATTATCACCTTCTCTCAATGATTCGCACCAAAACATTTCGCTTTTACAAGTATATTCAATAATATCTGAAGACCCCTTCTTATTGGTTTCGTTGTCAATCTGAACCTTACTAAATGCTCCCTAAAATGTCTCTTTGATCGATGAACTGAACTATCACCTGATATTTTCACATGAACTTCCTGTGTTCTATTCTCATACAACATTACTTAATGTATGACCTCTCCTCATTAACTTAGCTTCTTTTATACAGTGAATAAGATTACCAATTATAACAACCCATCTTAATATTCCTACTTATACATTAAATATGATAAATTAAGACCATTTCCCTTCGATCAAATAAACCATACCAAAAACCCTTGACGATTTCAGTTGTAGCTGTTGTTGCCCCCAAGATTATAAAATATTCCCCCACATCACTAACCATTAATTCAAACACAGCATGATTCATTTCTACGCCGCCATCCCTATTTGTTTACATCAAACTCAACTCTATGACCTAATCATCTCATTTTACACAAAGCTAATTCAACCATGACTTCTTATCGCATTTTCATAATAATACTTCTTCGGTCAAATAAACCATACCAAAAACCCCATCTAATTAACATACACTGCGACCATGGCTACGAACCACCATACAAATCAACAGACACAATAACCGTCACGGCTCACCATAACCATCCCAGCTCACGATAACCGTCCCAGCTCACGATAACCGTCCCAGCTCACGATACCCATCGCGGCGGCGGACCCCCTTCAATATATTCAAACACTTTAACATACATCTCACAGCATACGCACAGCTATAACAATAACCTACAACACCCAACACGAATACCTATAATTACCTCATCTCTCTCTAAGCAATCCCAACACCCACCCCACACAAAACACACAAAACTGATAACAAAAACTTTCAACATATCTAACCACTTTAACTTACATCTCACACCATCCACACCATACACCGATAACCTACGACTCACTCTTTTTTAATTTTTATCATCACAACAACCCAACACGAATACCAATAATTACCTCATCTCTAAACAATTCCAACACCACCCCCACAAAACTGATAACAAAAACTAACAACCAACACCGGCGGCAGCGGCGGCGGCACTTCAAACACACGACACGGCGCCTCAAACACACTACATATCCAGATAACACACTTCCGACAAAGCTAACACACTCACTCCAAGGTCATATCTTCCCTCTCACTCTAGCACGGAATTCCCAGTCCCAACCGACCCAATACCTACTAATTATCTTCCGATTGAAGCTCTAAGCAACGAAAAAGCGTCTCGATCTCATTTAAAAATTCAATGCGTCGAGGAGATTCCGGTGCGTAAAGCGACACCACATACACCCGCCTCTGGGTATTGAGGGGAATGCATACGATGCATGCTTCCAACACCTGGAACCGGCGCACTTCCCCGCTATATATAACCTTATGGCGCAAGCCTTTACGTACTAAGATAGCGACACCACCTCCCTGTGTGGAGTTGGGCCGGTCTCTTCTAACTACACAATAATTTCTATAGCCCAATTTGTGCTTCGGGGATAGCTTAGTTTCGCTAACCAGAAGCACATCTGGCTTTTCGGCTTTCAACAAATTGGAAAGATTGATCCTTCTCTCGATCCGGATTAGTGAATTAACATTCACCGCAAGGATCTTTAAGTTTACCTCGTCCAGCGTACCCATCATATTTATGGCGCGGCAGACTCGGCAAACAGCGTCGAATAGATCATGTCTATTCGAGCCGCATGCTCATTTAATTGTTTCTGGAAATTGTCGATCTTTCCGTGCAGTGACAGAAGGATCGATTTCAAATCCAGATCCGCTTCCGGTGTAGGAACCTTCGGCGCGCTTTTTGTGATTGAGCTACCCGGTCCAGATACCATTTGGGCAAAGGACACATTGGGCGCAACAAAATTAGAGAACGAGCGACTCTTTCGACCCTTCTCTTCTTCGGACCTCTGTTTTCGAGCCTGCACATTCTGTTTTACCTGCTGATACTTGGGACATCCCCTGAAATTAGCAGGATGTCCTGAGCTGTTGCAGAGTACACACGAGAGCTGGCCTCGATCTTCTACCCTATCGCTACCTAAAGCACATTCCCCATGTTTGTGGTCCTTGTTGCACTTAACGCACCTGAACTGCATGTGGCAGTTAGCTGCGGCGTGCCCGAACCTCTGGCAGCGCATACATTGAAGTACACGATCTGACCTCTTTAATTTTTCCCAACGTACTGCATGATAGTACAGGAATCTGATCCTTTTCAGACTATCTATTTTGCTGTCGGGGGTTAATTGTACCAAAAAGAATGGTAATTTGCGGCTACCACCCCTATCCGCAGGCGAAGAAAACGGCTTGACCCCCACGAACTTAAGGTCGTCGCACTCATAACTCTTGAGCTCGTTTTCGAGCTCCTCTATTTTTATATTGGGATCGATACCCTTAAGCAGCACAGTTTGTCGCTTTTCTCCTTTTGGAGTGTACGTGAAGTAGTCAGCTTGCGCTTTCTCCAGAGCGGTGCGCAACTTTTTGTGCTCCTCCATGTTACTGCACATAATAATGTGCTTGTCGGCGTTAAGCCTTTTAATATAGAAATCCTTACAAATAAACCTACATAACTTAATGCTATCGCTTATTTCTAGATGACTTACGTTAATGGGTGGTATTTTCTGTTTTTTTATCTGTTGTTGTTGTTGTTGTTGTTGCTGCGGCTGCTGCTGCTGCTGCTGATTCTGCTGCTGTTGTTGTCTCTGCTGCTGCTGTTGCTGCGGCTGTTGTCTCTGCTGCTGTTGCAGCGGCTGCTGCTTCTGTATCTGTTTTTGTTGTTGTTGTTGTTGTTGCTGCAGTGGCTGTTTTTTTGCCAGCTGCTTCTTCTGTTGCTGTTGTTGCTGCTGCTTAAGCAGTGCTTGTTGGTGTTGCTGCTGCTTAGCTTGTTGTTGTTGCTCAGCTTGGAGTTGCTTTCGCTGGCGTAATATCTCTCTTTTTGCGAGGAGCTCCTCGATCAGACGATCAAGCTGGGCTTCCTCGTCTTCTACTTCTTCATGTTGTTGTTGTTGTTGTTGCTCCGAGTCGTCTACGGCGTCCAGTAACTCTTTGTATGAGTTACCTTCGCCCTTATATCTTCCCTCGCCACCCTCGGACTCGTAGGAGTAGCTGAGAGAGTCGTCGTCTGTCTCCCGTGCTGACGAGGTTGCACGTGACGTCGTCATCTCCTCTGCCTTCGACTTCCTCTTGAATTGAAGGTTTGGTGTCGGCTTCAGTTTTCTTCGTCTTTTTGTCGCTTCTGTTGACTGTACCTTTGTCAATGCTTCGGTACTTGTGGATGGTGCGTCCATGGTTGTTGTTAGTGCTGGTGCTGCTGACGCACTTATTGTGATTGTTGATGCTGCTGCTGTAGTTGTTGTTGTTGTTGTTGCTGCTTCGACTTGCTGCAGACTTACTTTGACCTGCTTGGTCACGCGTTTTGGCAACGGTGTATCGCCTTGCGGGACCTTGGACTGGTCAGCGTCCATCGCCTGATCGCCTTGCGGCACTTCCTCAATTGTCTGTGGTTTTATTTATTAATTTGACTAATAAAAATTAATCCCCCACTGGGAAGCGAACCTCGCCCTCTTAACACAAGAGCCGAAGACTTGCATTTTCATTTCATTTTAAATTCATTTTTATTCATTTCTTTTTTTAAGCTTACATTCTAGACAAAAACGATTAAATCTAATTTAAAACTAACATTTATCTTATTCTAGCTTACTGGCTCCAAGCGAGCGCTCTAAACTTATCAATATCCTTAAAATTATTGCCTTTCGGCCTTAAATTTATCTATTTCTATGATTTGTTTTGTTTTTTAATTTTCAAGAAACTTTAGAAAACTTGAACTCTTTATTATTTGCTTTACTTAAAACTACTTAAGACTACCTAAGCTACTTAACCTAAATTACCTATAATCAGGGTGGTGAGCAATCAAATCGATTGGTCACCATCCTGATCGCGTTCATGGGCGCCTGACAGCCGCTCACAAGGGTTCATCAGTGTCACCGAGACTCGAGCGAGGCTATAAGCGTCGTTCGAGTTTCGGTAGCACTATCATGTTGGCTAGCCCGGCACCTCCCAAAGACCCCCTACTCTAAGCCTAAACCTACAAACTTAATATCTAGCTTAAAACTAAGGAGGATGCTACGTAAGTAGCGCACCGGCCCGGGAGAGCGTATCCACCCTCACCTGTTCTTCAAGCCACCAAAATTCGGTGTACTGCTTGACCGTATCGACCCTGTCCCGTTCCGCAATTGCGGTGCTAAAACGGAGGAGCTCTTGAGCATTGGCGGCGGACCCGTCGTGGATGAGCCGCTTATCCCTCGCGCCGCGGTGGCTGTGGTACAATACCGGCACACCATCTTTTGTCTGGATTAACCCTTTCATGTCTACATGAAGAAATGCCTCAGGCGGGATAAAGCCAGACCGAAGCGTACTCTCGTGGTACATTAAGTTGGGGTAGTAAGCCCCTGAGATCAGGTTATTATCGCTGGCCATCGCCCTTGCGACGTGCCTCCGAATCACCTTAATAAGGAAATTATCAATCCTATTCAGTCGAGCCCCATTGTATAGGGTCCTGTTGGGATAGTATTTTATGTACTGAGATTCAGGAGTTCTAAACAACCCTAGACAGGCCCTGAGACATTGTCTCTCAAACACCCGAATCTTTTCCATATAGAACGGCGCTATATTGAACCACATAGGACAGCCATAGGCGATGATAGGCCTTATAAGGGCCACGTAGCAAATGACCTTCACCCTAGAGTCAAGTTGACTGCTGCGAAACAGTCTCCTTGTCAGAGCGTAGGCCCTCTTAGCCCCAGCCAGACAAGCAGCTATATGTTTGTCAAAATACAGATACTGGTCGAGCCAGATGCCAAGATACCGGACCACGTTTTTCACCGCCAACGGCTGCCCCTGCTGTCCAATAATTGTTAATTTTCTCCAGTTTTTTCTGGTATCCCCAGAGGCCCCAGCCAATGTAGTTCTGAACAGGATTGTTTCCGATTTTTGGAAATTGATTTTCAACTTCCAATCATCGCAATACCTCTTAATTTGGTCGAAGTCACGCTGCAGAAGGATGTTAATGACCTCGATTTTTGGTCCTGACCTGTACGCCACTAAATCGTCCGCGTACGCTATAGCATGTCTGAGGGAACCCACCAGATCACTTGTGTAAATATTAAACAGGACCGGAGAATTCACTGCTCCCTGTTGTAAGCCGTTTTTAATTTCGAAAACCCTGCTCGAAGTCACGTTGCCAGCTTTGACAACGAACTTCTTTCCCATAAGCATGTCGTAAATCATATATAGCAAAGGTTTTTGAATGCCCAATCTGGTCAGCTTGTAGAAGAGCCCCTCCAACCATACGGTATCGAAGGCCTTCTCAAAGTCGACCAGGCAGGCACCCGTGCATTGTTTCTTACTCTTATTCCACTGAATGTCGGAAACCAGTTTCGACGCGGCATGAATAGTGTCATGCCCCGCTCTGAAGCCAAACTGGTTGTCCGGAATAATCTTATTTTCCTCAACCCATTTTAAAAGAGATCTATTGACGACTTTCTCGAATACCTTGCTAACATTCGGAAGCAAACTAATTGACCGGAGATTAGCAGGGTTCGTCCTATCTTTATCCTTTTTCGGGATAGGGTGTACCACCGCTATTTTCCACTGCTCCGGATAATATGCATTATTCAGCGCATTGTTAAATAGCGTGGCGAAGATATCTATCGCCTCTAGCGGCAGGTGTCTTAATACGACGTTTGGGATACCGTCCACTCCCGCCGACTTTTTGTTTTTAAGTGATTCAAAGATGCACCGAAGTTCATCTCTACTCACGAACAGATGAGTATTTTCATCGTCGACTGTGCCGTTTGCACGGTTGTCGTCATTGAACCCGGTGAAACCGTTGTTCTCGGATCGCCAATCTTGAATTTCGGTCCGCAGATAAAAGTGGTTAAGAAAGGCCCTCTCTTCGAGGTCGCGGTTACGGCAAACAGGGTTGTTCACCGTATACACAGTCTCAAAGAAAGCTCCCATCAAGTTCACCCTCTCCTGCGGGTCTTCGACCACGAAAAAACCGTCGTTCGAGTCAGCACTTTCCGGACTTATGCCAGCAGTCAGTAGTGTCTGTCTGTTCTCGTTCGTCCGAGGTATTCGAACACATGAAATGTCGTTATGATCCTTCCGCCTGAACAGTTTATTTATTTGCGGGAACATTTTCGGACTACTGGCTTTTATAGCCCGAATTTTATTGCCCCAATACAAACTTACAGATTTTCTGTAATTTTCGGAGATCAACTGTTTCAAGTTTTTGATCATCGAATTCAGTGTTCTTAACTCGGGATCGTTCCTGTCAGTGAACTGTCTGTGTAGCCGTTTAAGCCTCGAGAGCAGTCTACTTTTATGTCTGTACAGCGCATCGATTGTCGGGTTTCGATACTTTTCAGTTTGTTCTTCGTCCGTGGAACGTCCTACCCGGGGGATAGTCCGCTCCATTGTCTGTTTGATGACGACGTCCATTTGCCGTAAATGATTGTCGATCTCATCGTTTGTTAGGTTCCTGTTTGTCGGTGGGTCGATCTCGCATGAGCGTATGTCGCGTTTTAACACTCTGGAGAAGCGCGACCACTGCGCTTTTCGGTAATCGAAAGAACGCACTTGGTCGTACTGCTCCAGCTGCGTCTGCTCGTTCGGGATCCGTAATACGGCGGCAAGTCCGTAGTGATCACTATCGTACTCAACCGTTCGTAAACAGTTCCGCGTGCTTAGATCAGTGTTCGTCAGTTCCAGTCTTTCGTCAACTAGCGCTATGTCCAAGAAAGAACCGTCTCTAGGGAAAGACGGGATATCCGTCGCGTACAACTCGAGTTTGTACTCAATCATATTATGACGCCACCAGTCATGAAACTGGTTGCCTCTAGGGTTCGGAATATCATTTCCCCATGCCGCATGTTTAGCATTGAGGTCTCCGCCCAAAAAGTAATAATTATCTTCCGATTGAAGCTCTAAGCAACGAAAAAGCGTCTCGATCTCATTTAAAAATTCAATGCGTCGAGGAGATTCCGGTGCGTAAAGAGACACCACATACATCCGCCTCTGGGTATTGAGGGGAATGCATACGATGCATGCTTCCAACACTTGGAACCTGCGCACGTCTCCGCTATATATGACCTTATGGCGCAAGCCTTTACGTATTAAGATAGCGACACCACCTCCCTGTGTGGAGTTGGGCCGGTCTCTTCTAACTACAAAATAATTTCTATAGCCTAATTTGTGCTTCGGGGATAGCTTAGTTTCGCTAACCAGAAGCACATCTGGCTTTTCGGCTTCCAACAAATTGGAAAGATTGATCCTTCTCTCGATCCGGATTAGTGAATTTACATTCACCGCAAGGATCTTTAAGTTTACCTCGTCCAGCGTACCCATCATATTTATGGCGCGGCAGACTCGGCAAACAGCGTCGAATAGATCATGTCTATTCGAGCCGCATGCTCATTTAATTGTTTCTGGAAATTGTCGATCTTTCCGTGCAGTGACAGAAGGATCGATTTCAAATCCAGATCCGCTTCCGGTGTAGAAACCTTCGGCGCGTTTTTTGTGATTGAGCTACCCGGTCCAGATACCATTTGGGCAAAGGACACATTGGGCGCAACAAAATTAGAGAACGAGCGACTCTTTCGACCCTTCTCTTCTTCGGACCTCTGTTTTCGAGCCTGCACATTCTGTTTGACCTGCTGATACTTGGGACATCCCCTGAAATTAGCAGGATGTCCTGAGCTGTTGCAGAGTACACAAGAGAGCTGGCTTCGATCTTCTACCCTATCGCTACCTAAAGCACATTCCCCATGTTTGTGGTCCTTGTTGCACTTAACGCACCTGAACTGCATGTGGCAGTTAGCTGCGGCATGCCCGAACCTCTGGCAGCGCATACATTGAAGTACACGATCTGACCTCTTTAATTTTTCCCAACGTACTGCATGATAGTACAGGAATCTGATCCTTTTCAGACTATCTATTTTGCTGTCGGGGGTTAATTGTACCAAAAAGAATGGTAATTTGCGGCTACCACCCCTGTCCGCAGGCGAAGAAAACGGCTTGACCCCCACGAACTTGAGGTCGTCGCACTCGTAATTCTTGAGCTCGTTTTCGAGCTCCTCTATTTTTATATTGGGATCGATACCCTTAAGCAGCACAGTTTGTCGCTTTTCTCCTTTTGGAGTGTACGTGAAGTAGTCAGCTTGCGCTTTCTCCAGAGCGGTGCGCAATTTTTTGTGCTCCTCCATGTTACTGCACATAATAATGTGCTTGTTAGCGTTAAGCCTTTTAATATAGAAATCCTTACAAATTAACCTACATAACTTAATACTATCGCTTATTTCTAGGTGACTTACGTTTATGGGTGGTATTTTCTGTTTTTTTACCTGTTGTTGTTGTTGCTGTTGCTGCGGCTGCTGCTGCTGCTGCTGCTGCTGCTGCTGCTGCTGGTTCTGCTGCTGTTGTTGTTGTTGTTGTCTCTGCTGCTGCTGTTGCTGCGGCTGTTGTCTCTGCTGCTGCTGTTGCTGCGGCTGTTGTCTCTGCTGCTGTTGCAGCGGTTGCTGTTTCTGTTTTTGTTGTTGTTGTTGTGTTTGTTGTTGCTGCAGTGGCTGTTTTTGTGCCAGCTTCTTCTGTTGCTGTTGTTGCTGCTGCTTAAGCAGTGCTTGTTGTTGTTGTTGTTTTTGCTGCTGTTTAAGCTGATTTTGTTGTTCTTTGTGTTGTTGCTGCTCAGCTTGTAGTTGTTGCAGCTTTTGTTGCTGCTGTTTCAACTTATGCTGGCGCAACTCCTCCCTTTTCTGTAGGAGCTCTGCGATAAGCCGATCTAGCTGGGCTTCCTCGTCGTCGTGGTCACTTTGTTGTTGCTTCTCTACCTCCGCGTCCAGTAACTGGAAAGCATTACCTTCTCCTCTATATCTTCCTTCGCCGCCTTCGGACTCGTAGGAGTAGCTGAGTCCCTCGGAGTCATCGCCGTCAGTCTCCTGTGCTGACGAGGTTGCTCGTGACGTCATTTTCTCTTCTGTCTTCGACTTCCTTTTATGCTGAAGATTCGGTGTCGGCTTCAGCTTTCTTCTGCGTTTTTCAGTTTTTGTGCCTACTGATGACTGTACCTGAGCCAATGCTGCGGTACTTGTTGATGCTGCTGGTATTGTTGTTATTGTTGATGCTGCTGCTGCAGCTGTAGCTGTTGTTGTTGCAGTTTCAACTTGCTGCATTTTATTTTCTTTAACCTGCTTGGTCACGCGTTCGGGCAACGTGGTATCGCCTTGCGGGACCTTGGACTGGCCAGTGTCCATCGCGTGATCGCCTTGCGGCACTTCCACTATTGTTTTTGTTTTTTTTTTTTATAAATAAAAATCAATCCCCCACTGGGACTTGAACTTGGCTCCTCTCACACAAGAGCCGAAGACACACTCTTTGAGCCAAATGGCTTACACTTTTTTCCACTCGGAATCACTACTTAAAACACTTTATTCGCACACGCTGCCTCACTAACCAAGTCGTCTGTCCACCACGGATGCTGAAGAGCGACTGACTTATTGTTGATGCTGCTGTCTGCCTGGTCACGCGTTTGGACCACGGTGTCCATCGCGTGTTTGCGGCACTTCCACTTTTTTTTTTTTTTTTTTATTTGAAAAAAAGTTTTCCCCCACTGGGACTCGAACCTGACTCCTCTTACGTAAGAGCCGAAGACACTTTTTTTTTCATTTTAAATTCTTTTTTTTTTTTCATTATTTAAACTTATATTCTAGACAAAAACGACTAAATCTAATTTAAAACTAACATTTATCTTAATCTAGCTTACTGGCTCTTAGCGAGCGCTCTTAACTAAACAATATACTTAAAATTGTTGCCTTTCGGCCTTAGATCTATCTATATTTAATTTCGTTTGTTTTTTATTCTTCAAGAAACTTTGAAAAACTTGAATTCTTTATATTTTTTTTTATGTTATTAAAAACTACCTAAGCTACTTAACCTAAATTACCTATAATCAGGGTGGTGAGCAATCTCATCGATTGGCGGGATAAAGCCAGACCGAAGCGTACTCTCGTGGTACATTAAATTGGGGTAGTAAGCCCCTGAGATCAGGTTATTATCACTGGCCATCAGTGGCGTGGCGTCCATATAACTCGATTCCTACCGAGTTACCTTTTGAAATCTCCACCAGGCAACACTATCTATCTACCAAAAACCGAATATACATGAAACGCTACCAAATGAATTTGAATACTCACCAAATGGTACACAACAAAAGCACTCATATAAAAATTGTGTGTGTATCCATTTTCATACAACGTCGTCATCGTCTCGTGGCGACAAAGCGAAGGTAACCCAAAATAAGTCGGGTTATTAAAGTTCTCACTTTATAGTTCATTTTGAGAGAAAATTTGCTTGTTATCTCTTTTTTTCTTCCCTGAGTACTTTGTGTGAGTCTGACACCTCTTTGTTCAACACCCATTGTAGAAAATAACCCGCTTTTCTTCGAGTTATTCGCGGTTCTCACAAAGTTCATTTTGACTGCCGAATACGGAGTGAACATTTGTTTGTATTTCTTTTTTTCTTCCCAGAGCTGAGTACTGGTACTGGCCAGGCCATGGCCACTGGGTTGTGTTTTGGCTTTTGGGTATGTCGTATGTGTTTCTTTGGTTATGAAATGAACAAAATAACACGCTTTTCTTCGAGTTATTCGATTTATTCTACTTCTGCTTGTCTGATTGCGAGGATAATTGCAGGTATGTAGTATGTTGAGGTAGGTGTAAGTGTTTTGGTTTACAAATTCAGTTGGCAGATGACTTAAATGAATTTAGTAATGTGAACCCAATTTGCAAATGTACAATGAATGATTTTCTTTCAAGGTACACAGGTGTAAGGTTTCTTATATTTAAATATATGTGATTAATTTTGCTTCGACTTCCCATTTTAAAACATTCACGCCACGCCACTGCTGGCCATCGCCCTTGCGACGTGCCTCCGAATCACCTTAATAAGGAAATTGTCAATACGAAGGATGTTAATGACCTCGATTTTTGGTCCTGACCTGTACGCCACTAAATCGTCCGCGTACGCTATAGCATGTCTGAGGGAACCCACCAGATCACTTGTGTACATATTAAACAGGACCGGAGAATTCACTGCTCCCTGTTGTAAGCCGTTTTTAATTTCGAAAACCTTGCTCGAAGTCACGTTGCCAGCTTTGACAACGAACTTCTTTCCCATAAGCATGTCGTAAATCATGTATAGCAAAGGTTTTTGAATGCCCAATCTGGTCAGCTTATAAAAGAGCCCCTCCAACCATACGGTATCGAAGGCCTTCTCAAAGTCGACCAGGCAGGCACCCGTGCATTGTTTCTTACTCTTATTCCACTGAATGTCGGAAACCAGTTTCGACGCGGCATGAATAGTGTCATGCCCCGCTCTGAAGCCAAACTGGTTGTCCGGAATGATCTTATTTTCCTCAACCCATTTCAAAAGAGATCTATTGACGACTTTCGCGAATACCTTGCTAACATTCGGAAGCAAACTAATTGACCGGAGATTAGCAGGGTTCGTCCTATCTTTATCCTTTTTCGGGATAGGGTGTACCACCGCTATTTTCCACTGCTCCGGATAATATGCATTATTCAGCGCATTGTTAAATAGTGTGGCGAAGATATCTATCGCCTCTAGCGCAGGTGTCTTAATACGACGTTTGGGATACCGTCCACTCCCGTCGACTTTTTATTTTTAAGTGATTCAAGCTGCACCGAAGCTCATCTCTACTCACGAACAGATGAGTATTTTCATCGGCGACTGTGCCGTTTGCACGGAGAGCCGAAGACACGCTCTTTGAGCCAAATGGCTTACACTATTTTTCACTCGGAATCACTACTTAAGCACTTTATTCGCACACGCTGCCTCACTAACCAAGTCATCTATCCACCACGGATGCTGAAGAGCGACTGTTAGTGACTCATTTGGGTGTAAAGCACTATCAACATTTAATTGAGGGCAGACAAACCGCTCATATTAACTTTTAAGAAAACACATGAAAAGTCTTCGCCACGACAAGTCCGACAACTCGACTTCATCGTGCAGTTCATTAACGACATTCGTTTAATCATCAAAGGTGCGGACAACCGTGTAGCTGATTGGTTATCGCGAGTGGAAGAAGTCAGCACACAACCTATTGACGTCGACGCTATCGCTTCTGAGCAAATCAAGGACAAGCAATTTCAAAAAGAAATCAAAGCAGGTAAATGTGTTCCGAATTCACTAACCGTTAAGCTGTTCAGTCTTCCAGAATATAAATCACCTGTTTATTTTGATGTGTCCACGAGCAGAATTCGACCAATTGTTCCGCAAGCTTTGCGTCATGTGGTCATGAATGGCCATGTATGCGGAATGAAATCGGAACATTCGTACGTTCTTGCCCTTGTTGGCAAAAAAAAAAAACAAAACTCAGAGGCACAACTGTACACCACTGGCAACATATACGCATCCTGAAGGTCGATTTGAACACATCAACGTGGATCTCGTCGATCCGCTACCCTCATCGCAAGGTAACTGCTATCTGACAGATTTCCCCCCTGGCCAGTGGCTTTCCCTTTGCCGGATATCATAGCCGAAACTGTTTCAAGGGTATCTGGTATCTGGATGGATTTAAGAGTTTGGAGTTCCATTGCGAATTACGACAGACTTGGGCAGACGGTTCGAAAATACGATCTTTAAGGAACTAACACGACTTCTCGGAATCAAACATTTGAAGACAACTCCTTATCACCCCCAGGCAAATGGGATGATAGAGAGGTGCTTAAAACTGTCATCCGTTGTTATCAAACGGAAGAATGGTGCGAAGTTCTGCCATTGGTACTGCTTGGTCCGCGGTCGACGTTCAAGGAAGATCTGAAGTCAACTCCTGCTGAAATGCTTTACGGTACATTCTTGAGACTTCCTGGTGAATTTTTCAGATGCCAGCAGACAACATACATTGAGTCAGAGTTTGTAAAAGGGTTGCGGCGTTCGATGGCAAAAGTAGCTACTGCCGCAGCATCTGCTCATGATGTCGTCCAGGGATTTCTGCAACCATATATTAAGACGGCGACACATGTTAACATCCGTAATTATGCGGTCAAATCGCCGCTCCAGCCACCTTACAAAGGTCCTTACGAGGTTCTTGAAAGGAGTGAAAAATATTAGACTTCACAACCGAACAGCTAAAATATCAATTGACCTTTTGAAGACAGCGTTCCTGCAAAAGAACCATTTGCCCAAATCAACAGCAGCCACATCAGTAAATACAGCCGAGCCACAATATCCACCACCTGTGCCTATGAAGACGTCTAACAGCAATCAACAATCTAGTAGCACAACTCGATCGGGAAGAAGAGTCCGAATACCGAATAGGTATCAAATATTTAAGAGTAGATTTAGAATTCATAATTTTTTTTTCATTTGTTAACTTGTTAACTAGGAGGGGAGTAGTGTGGCAACTAATATTTCCATTTTTGCATTTTTGTATCAATTCTTGCACTTACTACTAAAGTTTTAATCACTACTAAATTAAGCGTACGCTAGTATCATCGCATCTCTTTTAGTGACACACTTATGTATGTACTTAGTGGGTTATGAACCGCTTAAAATAGAGATTTACCAGAATCCCGTCAATATTCACATCGATCGGTCGCCTGCTCTCCCGATAAATTTAGAACAATAATTTTGTAGCCTATTAATTAAATTTAAATAAAAACTGAACTATGGCCATTATTGGAAAAGGACTCATTTATTTCTATTTTTCGCACACGTGCCCACTAGTGCGCACTGAGAAGTGTCAGCTAGTTTTCACGCATGTCAAAGAGCCTGCGCGACGTTGAAAATTCGGGTATCATATCAACCGCAAAATATTCTTGAACGAATTTACTGAGAAAACGATTCTGCGGCAACACAAAGCTATTTCAAATACAGTAATACTAAATACATAGCAACAATAAATAATAAGCGTTGCTTTTATCACTTAAACACACGAGTGATGACCGCATGAGTGAATTTTTGTGATGCTAGCATGTCAAAATTTGCCACGAAAAGTGGCCGTGTAATCGTAGCTTTAGATAGGATGTCCTTTCAGTCAGTCAACTATTTAGTACTGAGCACTCCCCTCATCCCTTGTTGTGATCCGCGCAACCATACCCTAAAACACCCTCATCATGACATCTCAGACTTTCCCACTTAACGTCATACCAACCTAAATACCAAATACACTACCAGCGTGCAGCTATTAAGGACCATTCACATGAGCGCGAAATGCGAATGGGCGAATTGCGAATAAATTAATTTAACTGTATTTATAGATTGAAAATTGATATTTGTTTTACCACCAAAGCATTATAATCAATTAATCTAAAAAAAACCGTGTCTTAATTGATTAAAATAGCGAAATTTACAATTATAGCAATTTTCCCGCGAATTGAAAATTCTTGCCGCGAACTGTCACACTTTATTCACAATCCACAATCCACTCGCATTACACAAGCCCGCGAATGAAAAAATCGTTCCAACTTAACCTTCAACAATGCAAATGATTCGCGGGTACCTACGACTAAAAAAAGTTTTCATGTGAAAGAAATGTCAGAATCTACGAATATTCGCAGTTCGCAATTTGCTCTCATGTGAATGATCCTTTAATAGGTCATTCGCTTTGTTTTAATTTTCGTTTTCATTCATCCAACGCCGACTCAAGCGCAATGTCAAGTGTCTATCTACCCTAAACGATAAACGCGTAATCCAAAGTCGACTGGTCAGCGGTACGCCAACGGCCAACATATGGCAAAACTGGAATGGTTGCAGTTTGGAGGAATATTAAGCTGTGCTATCAGGGAAGTAAATAATAATTTATGAATGGTAGACACTTGACACCAACGCAAGGCAAATGTCACAAATTGACATTATTGATTGTCATCTCAACACAATACAATATAAATTCTAAAACAAATTGTTGTTGTTTTTTTTTTTAATTTTTTCTCTGCTTCGTATCAGTGTTCCCAGATTGGTGGTTTTTCCAACCAAAATGGTGGGAAATCAACGCTATGGTGGGAAGAATAGGGGGAAAAAATTTATGGTGGGATTTATGGGGGGAAAATTTTTAAAGACAAGGCAAGGGATGTTCGCGATTTTAGTTGACCTTTACCGGATGAAATGGATTTTCAATGGAAGAGCTATATAAAGGGAGAGGTTTTGCTCTTTTTTTGGCACTTTTTAACGAGATAGAGATGGTCAGATTTTCATCGATAGTACAGGCGCAGCTGATAATTTTAATTAGGCTGTGTTCGCTGGGTATGGCCAGGTGAGATCTTCGCAAATCACTGGTAAAATTCGGATATCCAATACTAGTAGTTAGGTACTTTAATCATCTTGATATTGTTATTTTCACAAACTAGCGAATATCTGTTTTTTTCTTTCGCTTTGTTTTGGTCGCACGCAATATGTACCTAGATCTTTTATAGCTACACATAAATTAATACTTAATATATTACGTCATTATGTATATAAATTATGTATTAGGAATAAATAAAAGTATATCTTACAGTTGTAAATATTGATACCCTGTTCTAGGTGGTTTGCTACATTGTGCTACAGCCGACGGCATTACGCAAATTTGAACCTCGCGGCGTGGAATAAGTTTCGCGATTTTTTTTTGCTATTATCCTAGTGCAGTCGCTGTAAATGTTTGCGCAAATCCCCCTTCTAGCTTTGAAGCGTTTAAGCGGCAATAAATGCCGCTGAACTGTAATCGCTTACCAGTTCTAGGTGCACGGCCTTTGTGCAAAAACAAATAAAAATGGCAATCTACGCCTTTTTAATTTTACTGCAGCGCCCTTTCCATGCTTTCAACTGTACGGGGCCGGCATAGTCGACTCCAGTTGTATGAAACGCGCGAGCTTGCATAATCCTTGCCACCGGTAAATTGCCCATTTTTTGCTGCATGTGTGGAGCCTTGTACCTGAAGCATCACAAACATTTCCGAATGCACTTTTTCACATTGGATTTAAGATTGATGATCCAATACTGTGTTCTGATCGCTGCCATCATTAATTTATTTATTTATTAATTCATCTACAATTTTTGATTACAAATAACAGATGTTGGAAAATAAAAGTAAAAGTAAAGAATACAATTAAAAATAAAATTTGTTAGAAAATAAATATGTACAATAATTTGTTTTTGAAACTGTCTCTCGACAAAGATAAATCAATGTCTGTACAAACGCTGTTGAAAGCTACAACGACTCTTGTTATCGGCTCATTAAGGCCATAATTTGTTCGATGATTTTTTCTGAGAGGAGATGCCGTGTTCTCAAAGATCTCGTCGGTGCATATATTGGCATCAGTGAGAGCAGAACAGGACATCTTGTATGAAAGCATAGCAAGTCTCTAACAAACATTATATCATGACGGCGCGATTTCAAAGATTTAATGCCCAGAAATAAACACCTTGCCTTATAATTTGGAGAGGTTTCCGAGTGCAATTTATAAAAAATAAATTTAGTGAATTATAAATATCTCCCCCTAAAAAAATTAAAGAAAATAATATTCTTATAAATAAAATTCTTGCATATTCAGATAAAAAAATTAAAACAAAACTTCCTCTTCTATATTCAACATTAAATCCAGATACTAATTCTGATTCCCCTTCAGCAAAATCAAAAGGAGTCCGATTAGTTTCCGCTAAGGAAATTATTAATCAAACGAAAGCTAATGGATCAGAATATGTTGAAAATGCAGGATTCCAATTCACATCAGCATATTCAAGGAGGGACCGAACTAAGGCAGTGAATAGTGAAAGTAAAGTAGGTAAATGGGTCTCTGAAGTCCCTTCCATTACGTTTTATAAGGCCAACAATAGAATTAGCCTTTGCGACAGTATATTCAATATGATATTTAAACGAGAAAGACGTATCGTGCGTGGTAAAAACTCAAGGTTGTTTTTAACTATGCTCTCAAAAAGCTTAGGAATTGGTGAGAGCTTACAAATACCTCGATAGTTCTCAACATTATTTTTAGAACCAGACTTATGAATAGGAACGAGAAACGATGCTTTCCACTCAGTGAGAAATTCCCTCGAGAAGCGAACGGTAAAAAAAAATTAACGGCGGCACTATCCCGGTTTCGTCAATAATGGGCGAAAGTCGTGCTATTTTGCTTCCCTTATGTACGATTTTATTTTTCAAGATTTGGGTGATCTCTTCTGCGAAAAATTCCTGCGAGCTCTTCGACTGACAGCGGTCCAGACAAACGTAGGGATTTCTTTCGGGCGTTGTTGATGAAGCGAAGCCAATACGCTGTCGTTCGCACTAATCGTCGTAGTGAAGAAAATTTAGCTAAAAGAGCATTAGTGTGAAAATAATTGACATGGATGCAGAGCTGAAAAATGTTGGTAATGGGGTACCCAGATGCAATGAATTCATTTCTGATCTTAGAAATCTCAGACGGTTTCGTTTCCAAGTCTGTGTTGGATATTTTCAATGCCTTGTGCGATTTTTCCTCAAACGTTTGCAGAAATGTAGGGCCATACCACCACTGCAGAGCTTTGAATAGCTCTTTTGGATGTATGCCGACCTCTCGAAGCAATGTCGGCTGGGTTATCCTTTGACGGAACGTAGTTCCAGCAGTTGGGATCGATCAGCGCCTGGATTTCGGAGACTCTGTTTGCGACGAATGTGGTTCCAATGTACGGCGCTGTTTTGATCCAAGCGAGCGCTATTTGCGAATCAGTCCACGCATCGATTCGTGCCTTCTGAAGTTCCATGGTCTCTATGGTATGTAAATGTGCCAGCAACACTGCTCCACAGAGTTCTAATCGTGCCAGCGATTTAGTTTTGAGAGGTGCAACCCTGGTCTTTGACAGCAATAAATTCGTGTGCACTGTTCCTCCATTTATCGCTCGAATATACACGGCTGCAGCATATGCCTTTTCGGATGCATCGCAAAACCCCTGGATTTCAATTCGACATTCGTTCGTGAAACGTATCCAGCGCGGTATCTCGATGCCTCGAAGTTCGGTTAACTCCGCTTTCAAGTTCTGCTGTCCCACATTTGATGTTCCTTACAAATGTCCTGCATCAGTATTTTTCCGAGGATGACGCAAGGGGCCCCACCCCATCGGGCCGTAGAACCGAGCAACATCTGACAGCATTGTTCTTTTTGTGGTTCGTAAAAGAGAATGTGTCTCGTGCTGGATGCCTAAGGTTTTTATTGCCGAACCTTCATCGAATGACAGTGGTATCTGTTCCTCTCTGTTCTCTTCATTAACCGCTTCTAATAAATTCTGGCTATTGCTGGCCCATTTCCTCAACGGAAAGCCTCCACGACTCAGCATCGTGATGAGCTGACGTTGCATTTCCAGTGCTTCATCTACTGAGTCTGCACCGTGAATGACATCGTCAACGTAGAAATTTTTCTTGGCGATTTTCGCTGCTAACGGATAGTCTTCTCGTTCATCTGCAGCTATTTGATGCAGGGTGCGAACTACTAAATAGGGTGCTGAAGCAGTGCCAAAGGTCACAGTGTTCAACCGATATGCTTTTATAGCTTCTTCCTCACGGGCTCTCCACAAAATGAGCTGGTACATTGCATCGTTTGGAGCTACCCAAATCTGCCTGTACATTTTATTTATGTCGGCAAAAAAAACGCGACCCTATACTTCCTAAAACGAGTGATATGCTCGAATATGTCGTCCTGCAACCCCGGACCAACGAGTAGATGATCGTTGAGTGACGTACCATCCGAAGTTTTACAGGACGCATCGAACACAACTCTCAGCTTTGTGGTGGAGCTGGATTCCTTAACAACTGCGTGATGGGGAACGAAATAGTGCACTTCTACTGGTGGTTGATCTAATTCCGACATATGCCCCAGGTCCTTGTATTCCTCCAATACTCTTTTGTATTCTTCATAGAATGAGTCCTTGGATTGGAATTTTTTCTCTAGTTGAAGAAATCTTATTCGAGCTGAGTTGTAGGACAGTCCTAATGAGGGCCTTGTTTCTTCCCTGAATGGAATTGAACCTCAAACTTCCCGTCTGCCTGACGCTGATGAGTTCGACAGAAGTGCATTTCGCACTGTTCATCTTATGTCGATAGTATTGGATTCTTTCGGACTTCCTCGAGCTCCCAGAATTTTACCAGCATTTCATCCATATCTCTACCCTTTGTTGACAGGTGGAGAGATGTTATCGATTGTTCGCTCGGGGAAATGCTACCAGACAGAACCCAACCCAATTCAGTTTTTTGAGCCATCGGGGTACCTGTTTCTCCCTTGACAATGCCTTCTAAAAGAATTGATGGGTAGATATCGATTCCTAGTAGCATATCTATTTTGCCTGGCTTATTAAATGTTGGATCTGCAAGTTCAAGTGTTTGTAAGTGACTTCAGTTGCCACAGGAGACATTACGTGTTGGAAGTGTGGCAGTGAGTTTTTTTAGCACTAACGATGTAAGCTCCAGTCGAAAGCTATCGTTGATATTCCATATTGTTAGTGTAACCTTGTTTTTAAATACATTTGTGTTAGTTCCTCCAACGACTAGGATATTGACATGACTCCTTTCCCTTTTCAGATTCAAAGCCCTTGCAGCAGATTCTGAAATGAAGGACGCTTCCGATCCAGGATCCAGCAGTGCTCTCAATATTATCTGTTGGCCATTTGTTGAAAAAACCTTAATAAGCGCAGTAGCCAGAAGAACTGATTGTTGGTTTCTGTTTTCGGCTAAATAAGTATTGTGAGCAGAAGCGGAAGGATGGAGGAAGTTGTTTCCCGGGGTGGAGAGAAAAAGGCGGTTGGTTGACCTGGGGGCTCATTAACATGCATTGCGTCAACTGTCTCTGTTACATGCAGTAACGATGTTTTTGTTTGCACAATGAACACGTGAATGTGCTTGTGCAGCTCTGAGTATTGTGTGCATTTGATAAGCAGTTGAAACAAAGCTTATTTTTTCTAACAATTTCCTGTCTCGTTTAGTGAAGTTTCTGGACGTCGGATATCGATGAATTTTTGTGAATTAAGCTTTCGAATAGGCCTTTAAATTCTGGCAACATTTGAAAGGAACCGGACAATGTAGGGATTTTGATCGGGGGGAGCTTCAATTCAGCAGAAAAGGACTTCGACCCTATAACTGAATTGTTAAGGGATCCTTAAAACTGTGTTGGGTTGTCGGTGTTATGGAGATGTGCTTTTAATTCCGAAGAATATTTATAATACAGTCCCTTAAGTTTATGGAATGTTAGTGCTTCCATGTATGCAACCTTTACATCTTCCCTTGGAGCTGCAACGATTTTCTGGTGCAGACTTCTAGCTTCTGCAAATGATTGTTCCAGATTCTGAAGTCGCGCCTCATTCATATGAACAGATTTGGAAGATTTTTCGAGCCCTACATATGCCTTATAGTCGGCATCTAACTCTAACGAGATGGGTTCAACCGAGTCTATCATATTGGAAAGCTTACTCTTACTCATGACGGGAGATTATTTATTTTAATACAGAATAGCAGACCACACAACACACGATGTCGTTAGGGTAATTAAATTTGAATTAAGGTTAAGAAAATGCCACACAACTGTTATAAGCGTTCATTGTTCCAGTTATCCAGTACAGCACCAACACCAGCTCCAGAGATAATCGAAAAACGCGATCAGCGGCGTATATTCAGGCGTAACCGAATGGTATACTTCCGGATGGAATTTAACGCGTACTATAGGTTTAAACAACTCACGAACTCTGTCTTTTTTCAATGTTTATTTGATGGTATTTTGCAAAATGTGTAGATCCTTAAATCCGGCTCGAAGGACCAAATGTTGTCGCAAGGACAATAGCAAAAAAATCGCGAAACTTATTCCACGCCGCGATATTCAAATTTGCGTAATGCCGTCGGCTCTAGCACAATGTAGCAAACCACTCTCGTTCAATATACGAAGCAGAGAAAAAATTAAAAAAAGACAACACCAATTTGTTTTAGAATTTATATTGTATTGTGTTGAGATGACAATCAATAATGTCAAATGAATTTCATGTTCGTCCAGACGAAACCTCGCACTCTGGTGTAAGGGTTCATTGACCTGGGGGTTGCGGATCTTCCGGACAGCTATTTTCTGCCGTTTCGTAGAATTTCTTCTTGCTACCAGCTGGTCAGCGAGATCAATCAACTTTCACGCATACTTATGCATGTTTGCATAGCTGAACGTGTTGCTCAGTAGAAGCCAACTAGCTAAACTAATGCAGTATTTTTAGCATGAGTTTCTCATATGTTTGCGTTGGGAGGTTGGCCATCGATCTGCTGCAATTCTTCTGAGCGCCCAAATTTGCCTGTGGGTGCTCGCTCGCTCGATTTTATTCTGAGCTGTGCTCCCAATATTCGGTTTGCCGACGGCATTCGCTCGATTTCCTTCGGAAGCTGTGCTCCCAATCTTCGGTTTTGCCGACGGCGGGTTGGTTGCCGATGGTGAGATACTTCGGTGCGGCTGCCTCTATAGAGCCAATGATATGGCTTGAGTGGAAGGGTTTTTTGCGTTGCAACAATATCATTTAGACATTTTTAACGGAAACGGAAAAACAATTGACCAATACTTAAAATAGCGCGTATGCACATTATGGTAATTGGTAAAGAAAATAATGGTTTGTGGAGGGGGACGATAACAAACAGGTCATGTGGAATAATAGTATAAGAGCTGAAACAAAGATAATAAATATAATCACCTAGATGACGCAGTCCAATAGGAACCGTTCTCATATGAAACCAAAATCCGAAACATTAAGAAGCTTTTCCAAAAAGCTTTTACAGAGAGAAAGCATAGGTAACCAAAGCCAATGTCAAACACATTACTAAGACCACAGTATAGAACTTATTATATGTTCAATTGTTCATATCACATCACACAATCACAGATCACTTATTCTGTCTCCCTTTCATTATTCTTCATTTTTATCCTTTCGCGAAGTCGGACCTGTTACATGCATATTGAACTCATACGAATGCAAGCGTGTCATTTAGATGTGTATCGTTCGTGCATGACTGATTTTCTTTCTTTTGTTCTATCCTATGCTTCTTCTTCTCAATATGAATCAAATGTCCTCCTGCTCTTCGAAAAAAAAATACCGTGGTTGATGGAATAAAAATCGGGGGTGGTTCCCATTAATTTTGTATTATCTGCCTGTAGTGCCTGCTCTCATTTCACCTATCCACTTTTTTTTTTAGGACAAATTAAAGCAAATTTAGAATTCCTTGACGAACAAATTTGATTGGGAAATTTTTAGCCACGTACCTAAGGTATAAAAATCGGGGGTGGTTCCCATTAATTTTGTATTATCTGCCTGTAGTGCCTGCCTAAAGTATAATAGGTATGTCTTGGAGAGTGAAGTGCGTAATAACCAGAGATAAAATTATTTAAATTTCCTGATAAAGGAACTACAAAATATCAAATAAACATAAAATGAAAAAAAAAAAACATGATTTTCTTTTATTTTTTAGGTAGGTACATATAAATATAAAGTACAGGGTCCGCCAAATAACTTTTTCTTTTTTTTAAATGCTATAAAAAAAAAACTACTGAATATTTTCTCTAATTTTTTTTTTTTATTTGAAAGTACAATCCTTCCGGTTAATAATGGAAAATAATTTTATTCAAATGGCTGCCTCGGCTGGCCATGCAGTAGCCTACACGATCGGTCCAATTTTTAAGCACATTATCGATTGTGTACAGCTGTATTTCACCAATGGCTTCACGAATATTGTCCTTTAAAGCGTCAATTGTCTCTGGCTTGTCGGCGTAACACTTATCTTTTACGGCACCCCACAAATAATAGTCCAACCGTGTCAAATCGCAGCTCCGATGCTGATAATGCGATCTTCAAAAACAGGGCGCAAAACATCGAGTGTAGCTTCGGCTGTGTGGCACGTAGCGCCGTCCTGTTGAAACCAAATGTTGCCAATATCCTCCTCTTCAATTTTTGTGAACAAAAATTCGTTCAACATGGCCCGATAACGATCGCCATTGACTGTAACGGCCACTCCCAATTTTCGAAGAAAAATGGCCCAATTATGCCTCTGGACCAAATTCCGCAGCAAACAGTGACTCGTTTTGGGTATATCGGCTTTTCAATGTATGTGTGCGGGTTTTCTGTGCCCCAAATGCGACAATTTTGCTTCTTTACATACCCGCCAAGATGAAAATGAGCTTCATCTGAAAAGATGATTTTTTTTGGCAAAATCGGCATCTTCTCTAAGTCAATCGCAGGCCCACTTAGCGAAACGAAAACGCATTGGATGGTCATTTCATCAAGCAAGAAATACCTCTATTCTACTCTATATTTAGTCTTCCCATTTCATTGTTATTATTTTTGTATTAAGTCTTAAACTATTAAAACTAAACCTTCTTAATAAATATTATATAAACCTTAATAATAAATCAATTTGAAACTTAATTGAGTGTAAACCCTATATAACGTATCAGAAAAGTATTTGGCCCTTTTTCTTTCTTAGCGAGTGTAATGTGAGGTAAATCAACAATGGTCGATTTTTGTTCTTTCAATTGCGATTTTTTTTTTTGCCTCAGGCAACGCAAACTAAAAAATTTCTGTTTGTTGGGAATAGGAAAAGGGAATTGGGAACGAGAAGCATAGCATAAAAAGAAAGCAAGAAATTTCGTCACACACAATATATTATTTATGCACACACGCAAACGATTACAATATGCTTAATTGGCACTTAGGAAAGAGCTTTTATTTTGTGGGATAATCGTTGTTGGACGAAGAGAAGAGCTTTTTGTTGGACAATCGTTGTTGGACGATCGCAAGAAATGCGGACATCAGCTAACATAGGACTGCGACATCTGAATATTATATTATCTGTGGCTGAAGGTTGTGACTAGGAAAGTAGCGTAGCTAAGAACAACGGACCTACTTTGTAATGAATAAATAATATTAATAAAGAAACACAGAGTCTCAGCCGAGTTAAACACAGCGGGCTATGCTGTAATAAACATACATACGTTGGGGCTTTTTCTTCAAACTGAGGAAGCACGGTATCCCAAAGGTAACATCCTTATCATCTTATGTCGTTTTCGATTTGGCAAACAGATCATTTATTTGTTTTTGAGAAAAAATATTTTATTTTATGATCGAGATTGATTTTCATGGTCGATTTGCACAAAAAAGATTTTCTTTTTCTGAACTGGGGTAAATTTGAGAAATCGATTTGTTTCCTCAGATTCACACATACTTTCACTTTTCAAATTCTGAGAAGCCAAATCGAAAACGACATAAATGTTCCTTGTGGTGCGCGAAGAATTGAATGAAAGACACTTCTGCACTACTCTAGCTTATTTTATTTCTCTAAATATAATATTGTTTAAATTCGATTTTGCATAAGTCGACCGAAAGGTATGCCACGCAGAGACCGACTTACTCCAAGAAATCCTGCTCTTCTCCGCCTCGAGATGTGGACTGTAGTATGTGGACCCCATTAGTGTGTAATGGTTGAATTCAGACGCCACATTCCATAAGGTCCAATTATTTTTATTCCAATGTGAAATTACGAAAAGCGCCATAAATATAATATTTATTCATAGTATATACGGATATTCCACATACACGTATAACAATATGTAGTCTTCGACATTTATATGGGTCTTATATCAAAATAAGTCATATTTCACTTTTTAAAATAAGACTTGTTGCAGCACCGAGATATCTTACGAACAAGGTCATGTGGGTAATGCTCAATAATACTTACTATGTAATGCGGCTAGAAACATTTTAAATGATTTATTTTATTTAACAAACTAACAAATAATATTAAAAATTAATGGAATGTTCGACTCTTTAAAAGAAAATATATGGAACTCATACAAAGAATTAATGAAATTAACCGCGATAGGAATAAAATAAGATAAATGTATTACACATCCATTCACACCTATCGAGGTATCCGTTCGGAAAAAATCAGATACGAAAGTCAAATCTGATCGGAACAAAATAAATGAAGCATATAAACGCGTTCATTTCACATTCTAATAGGTTTGATTGACGTGGGCCCTAGTGCGCACTGGTTTAAACCTTGTGTACGATATAGCACTGAACTCGCCCTAGTACTGAAAACCTGTGTTTGACATGACTTCTAGGGCGCCCTAGTTGTGCCCTGAACTAACCCCAGTTAATTTGTCGGGGCAAAAATTCAGTGCTGAGTTGCGTTGTCATTCACTCGTATGTCGTGATAAAGATAAATACAAATTAATTTGGTATTCAAAAGAATTGAGTTCACTCATTTCTAACAATAAACAAAAAATAGTTTTATATCTTCACACTTTGCTCACCAAAAGATAAATATTTTTCAATGTCCAATACTGACAGGCTTCAGGACAACATATTTTGCGTTCGATATAAGGCGTTTTTCTTTTTTAGTTCAGAGCTGAGCACTGAACTGAGATCGAGCATTATGAGCGCGCTCTGAGCCAAGTGTGCTCAGAGCATCCTAATATTTTTTTGTTTTTCCTGTTTTTTTTTTCTGTGAAATGTGACTGGAAGTGTGCTTGTATATGTGTAATCAGGTTTTTCCTCAGGCTGCTCAGTCAATTTATTCTGAGCTCATAGAGCGCGCTCTGATCATGCTCTGAACGAAAGCAGAAACACAAAATTGACCTCTGATGCGTCTGAGCTAAAAAAGAAACACGAACTTTTTTTATAACAGTTCAGGTTCTGCTCTGAACTAAAAAAGAAAAACGGCTATAGTAGCAGAGTTTTCATGGTTTTTAGCAGGTGTGGAACTTGTTGTCCGAGTGATTCGGAAAAAAATTTGCCCGAAAGTAGTATCGGAACGGATATCTCGAATGGAATTTCTCCTATTTCGTACAAATCCAAGAAAATTCCGGTCCGAACGGATACCTCGATAGGGTGAATTTAAAACAACTTTTTTAGTATCAAATTAATAGTAGTCCGGGACTGGAGCAGATGCGATTTTTACGAAATCAGAGTACGAAATTAAACCATTACTTTGAACATTTGCCTCTCGGAATATGTTGTCAATCTGCAATCAAAAGAAAAAAAAAAAAACAAATATAAAGCAACCTTAAAACATTATGATCAAAATTACCTCTCGCGCAGATAAACCTTCCCCCCAACTTTGCATTAGATGAGCTAATTGTTTGGTCGTAATTGTGCCACTGTTTTCAGTATCCATAGCCTTAAAAGCTGCAATAACTTCATCTGGTAAATTTTCAACCTTGGAGTGGCGATGCATTGTTTCCAAAAAGTCTGCAAAACTCATTTTTCCATTGTATATTTTTAAATAAGCACTCAATTCTTGAACCGTAGGAGAAAACCCAAGTGACCGCATAATCAGAGTTAACTCATCTAAACTTGTTATTTGCCTTGATGCTACGAACAAATAAAAACATTCACGAAATTCTAGAAATACAAACAAAAGGTTTTTGTAGAAAGAATGGAAAAAAGACAGTCAAAAATGGCAGTGGTGCGGATAAATTCTCTCACAGAGGGAAATGGATACACAAAAAATGTTGGATACACAATTAAAAAATTCGAAAAAGTGGTACGAAATGTCGTTAAAATGTTTGATAAACCGAATAGTTGAATAATTTCAATTTATTAACAATATGTTGATTCATCTAGCGATGATTGTGATTCGAAATTAATCGAACTTCTTTCTGATGAATACGAGTATGTGAAAGAGTTTGTACATATTACCCTACATTCAAGAAGAGGAAAAAACGACGCTGAATTAAAGCTACATGGAGAATCAGCTCCATGTCCCTTTTTAAAGCAAGGAAGAATTTCGTCGCCACTATCAAAAATAATCTCGAGGAGAACATTCAATTTTATTTTGCCGCCTGTTGATGCCATTTTAATACACAACAAAACAAAACAAATGCACGCATATGCCAAATGGGACAACAAATTTTAAATCAGCTGTTATTTGTTAAATAACTGATTGCTTTTCTAAAAGCAAGAAATTTGTTAAGAAAATATTCTTAAGATTCTCAGTGCACTCTCGATGACGCTCTCATTTACGAATGTCTTGATGTTAAGATTGATTAAAATCCCACAGTATTTATTTACTGCATACATGCATATTCTATTTTCGGACGAGTTTAACTAGTAAATACTTTTAGAGGTATGTATAAAAATTAGTAAATACTTTTAGTTGTAACAAGGTATAAAAGCCAGAAAAGCTATGTTCTATGACAATATTGTCAGATCTAACAATGAGCTGCAAATAATCTGACAACTGCCTTATAATACTAAATTGTGAGTTCATGAGGTTGCCATGTTTTGTTTTTAGAGATATGCAAAATAATAGAAAAATGTATTGAAATGGAACAAAAAGATGCACTTGCGATTGTTTTGGCCGCGTACGTATTGGAAAGCAGTGAGAACTATGAATTGCCGCACAAAAGCCGGCGTATTTGGACGAAGGATTGGGTGGCCCGCCGACAGCAGGACGGACTTACTCAAAATTGCTCGTGAAATTAAGAGCGAGGAGCCACATTTTTTTATTTAAGTATAAATAATGATAACAATAAAAATGAATTTAAAAGTAAAAGTAAAAAAGCCACAATCTATCGCAATTTTTTTCGTCCCTATGGGTTCTAGACAATTTGACTATCTTATAGCTTTGGTGATCCTGCATATCCAAAAGCAAGAAACGAATATGCGGGAGAACAGTTTAGCAACTGCACGGTTCGTGTTGACTCTACGATACCTAGCTACCGGCGAACATTTTCGGTCCAACCAAAATCAAACAAAGTAATAAAAGACAAAAAGGATCATAAACATTTCTAGATCCTTTTACAAGAATGTATCATTAAACAAGGAAAGGGTTATAAACTAGATCCTTTTCGTTGCTGGATTGTCTTGTTCTTCCACGTATTTGAAATTATTTAAATCACTCATTTTGCAGCAATCTACAGAAATATGCTAAGAAAATAGCACCAAAACTTCGTTTTGTTCGTGTAAATATGAAAATAATTTGTCTACAAATGAAAAATTGTCAAATGTCGTAAACACAGCACATCTAACAATACCAAATGTCCAATTTTTTCATTGGTAGACATGACAATATTGTCAGATCGGCAATCGTTTGAACATAGCTTTTTGTAATACATTCAAGTCTTTTTTTTCTTACCATCAATATCCTGTTCCTTAAAATGTAGTGCCTGAAATTATAAACAATGAAATTTGGTAAATTACTTAAGACATAATAAAAAGTATTAGTTCGGGAAACTTAAGATAACCATACCGTAACATATTAAATTGGTTTATCTTAAAATTCTTAGGTGCATAAAACAAAAATGTACAAGAACCTAATCGTTTTCTGCATTACTTTTTAGCTTTTTAGGATGTACAGATTGTAAAATTTGGCTTTTGCAATTGAAGGAATCTCCATAAGTGTGAAAACGAGCAGTGGGCTAATATCTGTTGCAGCATTATACTTCTCGCATATAAAGAACCAAAGAAAATGATTTCATCAGAATTCGACATACCTATCTTCACAGATGGTTCCAAAAGGAACTGTAGAGTAGGGCATTTTCTCTACAGAATTAGATATCTCACTCACTGTGAGTGAGTTTAAGTGTGAAAGGAGGTGTTTTTAAAGTGATCCGTAATTTATTGGTTTTTTGGCCAGTTTAAAATTGTAGATTTCCCTTAGTGAGAAGAAAAACAATTAATAAGACAGTGACTTTTTAAAATAAAGTGTATCAAAACCCATTTTTAATACAGTTTATTTTATTTTTTCTCCCTTTGAAATTTTCTGTTTCCCTATATTTCAATTATTTTATCAATACATATCCCCTACAATATAAATGTGTGCGGAGAAGGAGAAAGCAAAACAAGAAAACTGGAGATTTGTGTGGGAGAGCGCGGGAAAAATATTGGCACGTAGAAATGAGAGCACACAGCCGATAATTATAACCACCGCTAATGACGTTAATAAAATAACATGCACATAAATATGCATTGTATATGAATAAAGAGAAACGCAAAACTGCTTTATCAAAAATGAACAACACAGATGAAATCAATGATGAATTGTTAGTCAACGTAGATTGTAGGGTAATACGAGGTTTTAACGGCGTAAATATTAATGAATTAAAAAATAATAATTGCTGTTACCTATGTTTTAATATAAGATCGTTGCGTTTACATTGGAGTAACTTTTGTTTAAGTATAAGTCGCTTTTTAAGTGCATTAAAAATAATTGTCCTAGTAGAAACAAACATAGGAAATGATGAAAAGGATTTTTATCAAATAGATGGTTTTGTGCCAGAATTTCTAAACAGGAACAAAAAGAGAGGTGGAGGAATTTTGATGTTTATCCGGAAAAATTTAGGTTATAAACTAATACCTTCGGAAACTAAATCGTACGAGAACATTAAAATTAGCTTTACGGAAGGAAATGTTACAACATACGTTGTTGGAGTTTATAGACCACCAGGTTTTAGTAAAAAAGCATTTATTGATGAAATGGAAAATAATTTGGGACAAATGGGAAGAAATGAAGAAATGATTGTGATGGGGGATATGAACATTAACATTCGTGATTCGAACTCAAACTATGTGAAAGATTATTTGGAGATGTTAGCATCGCTAAGACTGTTAAATGTCATTACTGAATATACAAGGGTAGATCCTAAGAAGGGGACGAAATCAGTAATTGATCACATACTTGTAAGCAGAGTAGACAAACAAATTAGTTCCGCTGTAATCGAGAGTGGTATCACCGATCATTACCCAACCTTATACACCACAGATGCGCTAACATCATCAGATAACCACGTAGTTAGTTCATCGTATATATCTAACGCCAGAGTGAATGAGCTTATTTGTGAAGTAGACTGGGAAGACTTCGTAAACGAGGATGATGCTGATACGCTATATAACAAACTATTCTGCAAACTAGTTGAAATCTATAAAAAATCAACTTTCACAAAAACATTACAAAACAAACGAAAAAATAGCCCCTGGACAACCCCTTATCTTATAGCTGAATGCAAGAAAAGAGATGAACTATACAGAAGGTGGAAAAACAATAGAGGGAACAGAAGTTATGAAATGGAGTATAAACGTTTCAGGAACAAGACCAATAAAATGATAGCAGCTCAAAAATCAAACTTTTACAAGAACCAATTTATCCAATTTAAGACCGATCCTCGAAAGACATGGGGATTAATTAACCAAATATTAGGAAGGAAAAAGTCGAACATTGACGAAACGATGATTAAAAATTTTTCGACAGAAATCATAACACTATCCAATGAATGTGCACAACTTTTCTCTACACAGACATCGCAAATCATTCATCACTGTAGCTCTGTCACGTCAAATCATAGGAATGCGAGTGTAGAAAACTCAATCTTTGCTAAAGCTAACGGGTGATTTTTTAAGAGGTTTAGAACTTTTTTTAAAAAAAAAAACACAAAAAATTCGAAAAAATGAATGAAATATTTATTTGAATCGATTGTTTGAACCTTGCAATTTAATGTTTAAAGATAATTTCATGCAAATGTTGACCGCGGCTGCGTCTCAGGTAGCCCATCCGCTGAGTCCAATTTTGGCATACTCTTTCACACATATCGGCCGGTATCTCACGAATGAATGCATGGATGTTGGATTCCAGTGCGTCAATCGAAGCGGGCTTGTCCCTATACACATTAGCCTTGGCATACCCCCACAAAAAATAATCTAATGGTGTCAAATCGCACGATCTAGGCGGCCAATTGACCGGCCCGAAACGTGAAATTAACTGTTCACCAAACTCGCCTCGCAATTGCGCCATTGTTTCGCGTGCTGTGTGGCATGTGGCACCGTCTTGTTGAAACCACATATCATGCAAGTCAAGAACTTCCATTTCGGGCAAAAAAAAGTTTGTTATCATCGCTCGGTAGCGTTCACCATTGACAGTAACGCTGCGATTCGCATCATCTTTGAAGAAATATGGCCCAATAATGCCGCCGGCCCATAAACCGCACCAAACAGTGGCTTTTTCGGGATGCATTGGTAGCTGTTGCAATGCTTCTGGCTGATCTTCACTCCAAATGCGGCAATTTTGCTTATTTACGTACCCATTCAACCAAAAATGAGCCTCATCGCTGAACACAATTTTTCGATAAAAAAGCGGATCCTCGGCCAGCTTTCCAAGAGCCCATTCACCAAAAATTCGGCGTTGTGGTAGGTCGGCTGGCTTTAGTTCTTGCACCAGCTGTATCTTAAAAGGCTTTACGCCCAAATCCTTCCGCAAAATTTTCCACGTAGTGCTGTAACAAAGGCCTAACTGCTGGGAACGGCGCCGAATCGACATTTCGCGGTCTTCTGTCACACTAGCTGATACGGCCGCAATATTTTCTTCACTACGCACAGTACGTAAACGTGTTGGTGGTTTAATGTCCAACAAAGTAAATTTTGGTGCGAAATTTGGTCACAATCTTCCGAATAGACTGCTCAGAAGGTCGAGAATGCCGATCATAAAATGGAAGCAGCGCGCGATGAACATTTCGAACCGAGCACGAATTTTGATAGTAAAATTCAATAATTTGCAAGCGTTGTTCATTTGTAAGACGATCCATGGTTAAATTGCAAACCAAACTGAAGCTGTTTGACAGTGACACAAGGTACTAAACACACGTCAGCTGTCAAAACCAGTGTTGCCAAAACCAAACCAGCTAAAAAATCACCCTTTACAAATATTCATGAGATGCGTAGAATTATAGGTTCTCTCGGAGAAGATAAATCGCCGGGAATTGATGGAATTAGAGCAGTTGATATCAGAAGACATGCCGACATTTTTGCTCCCATACTATGTAAACTAATCAACCTCAGCCTTACACAGACAAAAATTCCGTCAACGCTGAAAACTGCTGTTGTTAGGCCGATCTATAAGGGCGGCGTTAAAAATCACCTGAGCAATTACAGACCGATTTCGATACTTCCAGTAGTAGAAAAGTGCTTGGAAGGCGTAATTTCGGCAAGATTACAAAGTTTTATCGACAAACACTCTCTAATACACAAAAGTCAATACGGATTTCAGAAAAAAAAAATACGGGAAAATTGCTTGGTGAATTCGTTAATTGTGTCAACGAAAGCTTAAACAAAAGCCATCATGTCCTAGTTCTGTTCATGGACTTCAGTAAAGCTTTCGACACTCTTAACCATGAGAACTTATTAGAAGCGCTACGAAGGATTGGCATACGAGGAGTAATGGCTGACTGGCTCAGGGATTATCTGCACAACAGGCAGTTTTGCGTCAAGATCAACATTTTAGAATATTGAATAATATATTGAATCAAGGACGTGATGAGTGAGAAAAAGGACGTGCAATATGGAGTTCCGCAGGGATCAAAACTAGGTCCGATTCTCTTCATCCTTTACACGAACGAGCTACTTCGCGTCTTCAAGCAGAGCATTCCATTTGCCTTTGCTGACGACACAGCAATTGTGGTCCCTCATAGGTCTCTGGACATGGCGACGAGGATTATGCAAGAAGAGTTCAATGCTGCTGTAAAATGGTGCCACGACAACGGCTTGGTAATCAACGCTTCGAAAACCAAAATGATGCACATTCGTAGTCCACAATTCAAAACCACACAGAGCAGAATATATTTAAGTAATGACGCCTGCCCTAGCACTGCAAACGAGACTATTGAATTAGTAGAAAGCTACAAATATCTGGGAGTAATTATTGATTGTCATTTTCTATGGGACAAACACGTCGATAAACTACGCATGGACCTAAAGAAGGCTTTATATGCACTATCTCATTTGCGGCACCATGCTACTGAACCAGTTTTAAAGCAAGTTTACTATGCCCTAGTGGAGTCTAAGCTTAGGTATGGTATACTTGCTTGGGGAAACGCAGCTGCAACCCACATCCAAAAGCTGCAGAGACTTCAAAACTCCGCACTAAAACAATTAAAAAGCACTAACCAGCAAAATAACGAAAGAGGTTTTAAAGTTCTTCATGTTGAGCACATTTTCAAGATGACGATAATACAGGAGTATTTCGACGATAGCCGTTTTATTCGACCAGTCGATCATCAAGTAAACACCAGACGACGGGCCCAAGGTATGCTTCAAATACCTAGAAACTACATCAATTATGGTAGACGACAACTTGAATTTAGCGTTCCTTCAATAATCAATGAATTACCTAGAGATCTAATAAATATAAAAAATTTTAAAACTAGAAAAAAACAAATAAAACAATTCTTTTTAGATCGTAATAATTAATTTTTTACTCATAAACATATTTTGAATTATATAATCTTTTACTATTAAGCTTACTCTTACTTTTGTATTTACAAATTGTAGAAACATAATCTCCTGCAGACAAGCCAAGGCTTCGCAGGTACTCATAAAATTGTTAAAGCATTATCATGAATAATAAAAAAAAAAAAAAAAAAAAAAAAAAAAAAAAAAACCTTTTCGTCTTCCCAGCGCAGCCAGCGTCTTTCAAGCAGAAGTACTTGCAATTAAGGAGGCGTGTAGACTGCCCCTTAACATTGCGACACTCGTCGACAGTCAGGCCGCAATTAAAGCTGTCGGTTCAACTAAGTCAACGTCCAAGCTTGTTGTGCAATGCAGGGATACAAGTCTTCCCTAAGGGATATGTAAAGAGAGAAATCCTCCTGCACTTTACCTCAAGGGCTGAGACTAGATGGATGTACCTGACGAACAAACAACCTCTTAGCCAGAACGCGTGTAGATGTCACAAGACCAAAGGCAGTTAGTACGGCCCATTGGCCTTTAGGAACTTACGCAGCCAAACCCCAACTGCCGTAGCGGCGCTGACACAAACAAGAGTGAAACAATGTTTCATCTTCTTTGTGAGTGTCCGGCCCTAGCCAAAACCAGACGCAGTGCACTAGGTTATCCCTTTTATTATGACCTTTCGGCCATCCAACGTATCCATTTCAACAAGATCATCAAATTTCTCAACTCCACTGGCTGGTTTGTGGTCTCAAAACCGCGCTCAAAGCGTTATTTGTGTTTTCCTCGTCAACCAACCAACCATGTCGTAATTTCTTCTGAAGACACTTTAAAGTTTTTACGTTCATATTAGAAGTAAGTGATGCATTCGAAGACTCTGGCTTAACTCGCAGAGTGGGTTTACTAAGAACCCTTATCTCCACATGGTTGGAAGAATGCGAGTCAGTTGACAAAATTAGGGGAATTGGCCTAGCGATTAGCGAGGAGTGGATAGGTGCCTTACTACTTACTGGTCTTCCAGAACAGTACCAGCCGATGATTATGGGCATCGAAAACTCAGGGATAAAACTTACAGCCGATGATATAAAAACGAAGTTGCTCCAGGACGTAAAGAGCTAGGTTAACAGTGGTTCCAAGGTATTCTACAGCAAAAACGCGCTCCGAAAACTTTGCTAATTTTACAATTGCTGACAGATGGTTCTCAAATCGTTCAAATGCTAATTTAATTTGTAACTGACTTTTTATTTGATTTCATTTATATTTTGTGCTTGTATATCATTAAAATAGATGTAAGAAACAAAACAATAGAACTTTTTAATTTTTGTAATTCATATCTTGATCTTAAATATAAATTTGTGCTTTGTTCTACTGATATTTGAATATTCGCACCTAGAAAATATTCACATTTTTTGTGGTTCAACGCGTTCCTTTTCCTTTTGGTTATATTGAACCAGAAAGTACGAGAATAGACTTATAAAAATGCTTTTAACTGAAATTTCGTTATGGCATTAATGGCATTTTTGATGGAACACGAATTATTTTGCTGTCATCGGTGTTTGAGTTCGTAGAATTGTGATTAATTTTCATTTTCGTTGTCTTTTTGGTAATAAATACCAAATGCCTCAAATGTTGATGATACCTATGATCATATTGGTAAGTTTGGTCATATAGTCTAATATACAGTTTTGATAATCCTGACATTTTGTTCATTTGACGGCTAATCTGATCATTTGTCTTTTGGCATTCATATGCTTAATTGGCATAGTCTAATCATAGCTCAAGTTCTTAACCACTTACGTGGTAATCGTATTGCAATTTATATAAAAAGCCATATTTCAATAGATTTCGGTTTTAGCCCAATAACTCAATATTATTGGTAAGAAAGTAAATACTTCAGAAGTTAAATTAGCTTGAAACTTAGCAATAGCAACAAATAATGAAAAAATTGGATTAAAGTTCAAACGATCGATATCCAGTTTCGCAAGTGCTCCGGAATCTGAAGAAAAAAAAGATTGCCCTTTTTTTAGTATCAAACGAACATAAAGTACTCTCAGCGAATGAATTATAGAAAACATAGAAAGTGCACATAAAGATTCGCTCTTTTTCTCTAATCGAAAACGCCATTACTGACTTAAATTCTTGAATGTACCCATTGTGTTTATTATATGCAAACAATTGTACCTAAATGCTTTTGACGTATACATTATTTTGGAGAACGTTTTTTTTTAATTAATCCTCATACATTTTTTAAAACATGACCACTTGATAAATAAAAATAAAATAATTATATGACTACGCATACCATTTCACACGCCAATCAATTAAGCACAACACGTAAGTATTCTGAAACAACACGCAAAATGAAACAGATAACAATTACCATTAGAAGTCGAAACCAGAGTTAATGGAAATACTAGAATATACAGCTTCGAACTTCCCCCACTAGAAGGGCTCCTTCCACAGAGATGAATGATTAAAAGAGATGGATATCTTTCGGAAGTCTATCCCCACAAAACCCATTTGTTTACACTGTTGTTTTTGTAATTTCAACCCCGGTCTGTGAATACGTGTGAGGAACAAAAAAGCATTTTGCTGATGGCCGACCGCAATTCATATTGCTTTTATGGGCATAGCAGTGTTTAATTGTTTTGTGTTTCGAATTGAATTTGTTTGGTTTTTGTGGAGGGTTTTATTAAACTGAGAAAAATAGTCAAATATACATTAGAGAACACCGAGTTCTTGAATAAGTTCAATTCATGAAATCACAAAATATGAGCAAGTGTGCGTCACTTCATACATTTTTCGGGAACTGCTTCTAGGCAGCCGCCTTTCCATTGGAAAGTAATATATCTCTGTATAACACTGCTATGCCCACAAAAGTAATATGAATAACGGTCGGCCAAAAGCAACATGCGTTTTTGTTCCTCACAAGTATTCACAGACGGGTGTTGAAATTATAAAAACACTAATGTAAACAAATATGTTTTGGGGGGAAAGACGTTCGAAAGATATCCATCTCTTTTAATCATTCATCTTTGGTGCAAAGATAATGGAATACAGAGATATATAACTTTCCAGTGGAAGGGCGGTTGCCTACAAGCTGTTTTCCACAAAAATTCATGAAGCTTTCCAGAAAAATTCATGAAGTCACACACACTTGCTTATTTCTACCCTAGTATATGTGAGTTCATGAATTGGACTTTAATGCAAGAATTCGATATTCTCTACTGTGAATTTTACAATTTTTTACATTTTAATCAAAACCTCCACAAAAACCAAACAAATTCAATACAAAACACAGGATAATTAAACACTGCGATGCTCATAAAAGCAAGATGACTCGCGGTCGGCCATTAGCAACATGCTTTTTTGTTGATCACACGTATTCACAGACGGAGGTTGAAATTACAAAAACAACAATGTAAACAAATGGGTTTTGGGGGGATAGACCAGAGTATATCCATCAATGAGTAGGGACACTCTCTCTACATATGTATTTGTTACCACCACATAGCAAAATGCAGAAAAAATCGTAGAATAAGTGGAAGCAGGTCGAAAGAATACTTTTTTCCTGTATACAACGACTGCTTGAGAAAAAAAGGGTACACAACACATTTTGTCTGTACCACTACATGCGGCTTGCTGCGTACGACAAACGATTGTTGTTTATGCTCTGGTTTTTTCATAAAGCGTTTTTAAAGGCGCTCTGGAGTGATTGTCAGTATATTAGTATTCTCCCTCCACCATGCAGGTTGATCAGGGTAACCAGCTTTGCTTTCGTAGAATTGTTATAAAAAACATTTTTTTTAGTTTTTGCCATTGGTTATTGATTAAATGGTCTTTGTTATGGACATGAAAAAGAAATGTTTTATTCTATATCACGAAATTCAACCCTTTTGCTTTGCTACGACTTCGTTAATTACCATATTTTACGACTTTTAGTTTTATTGCCAGCACTTTTTAGGTAGAATATTTCACAGCAGATGGTCACACTAATTACTTAGGTTGGTTGTAGAGGGGATTGTTTACATTTTTTTCGCACGTATTTTTAAAGGCGACCTGGAGTTGGATTGTTATCAGTCGTTCATTACCATCAATTGACGAAGTAAAGGGTGTTCAGTGTTAAAAATAGTGAAAATTGAAAGTTGAAGTGCAAGTTTTCATAGTTTAAGAACTCTAAATAAAATAATGGGAAAACATTATGTTAAATGTTTGGCGTGTGGGCGAGAGCAGAAAGAAAATGTTGGAGTTAAATATTTCAAAATACCGGTTAAAAGTGAGAGGTAAGCAATATAAGTTATAGATCGGGCAAGAATGAATATAAATCTGTGTTGTATTTCTTATTTATTTTTTTGAAAAGCGAAGTGGTTGAATAGCATAAACAAACAACACTTAATACATGAAACAATTTCGGAGGATTCCAGGATCTGCGAAAGACATTTCTCGAAAGACATGTATGGAAAGTCAACGATGCGCTTAAAATGGCATTCTACTATTTCGCAGGTTATATTTAAAAAAAAATACCGCCTAAACCACAAGTGTGAGTTAAAATTGAGTCCGCAACTTAACGTTTCCTCAATTTTTACAGATTTTAAAGAATATGAAGATGCGAAATTGACAGGGCCCAATCAAGAATTTTTAGACTCGTTAGAGAATCTTGAACAAAAATTTATTTCTTGTTTTCCAAATATGTACTACCTAAATAATTTTGAGGAGAATATTTTTAACTTTTTGAAAAATGAATTTCATTACAATTGCTGCAAAAATAAAAATAAGGAATTTCTTATCAAATTTTACGTCCGAGTACGGGCTTACTTTATTCTAAAACAGTTCAATAAAAATAACAAAAAATGTACCAACAAACAAAAATATTTAAGTGTAGCACACATGTGAATATATATAAGATATAAAATGTGCAATAAGAAATATTACAAATTGATTTTCCTTTTTTTTTACGTCACACCCTGTACCACATTTTGAAACAGTTCGAATACTCTTCCATCCCTCTTTTACTAGAGCACTTTTAGTGCCGTCTATTTCTCGTGTCTGTGTACTGCAAATTGTAAACTGATAAGAAACACGTGGAGAGTGTCCCTACTCATTGATGGATATACTCTGGGATAGACGTACGAAAGATATCCATCTCTTTTAATCATTCATCTCTGCTTTGGTGGCTGTGTTTGTGTTGTCCAAAGATAATGGAATACAGAGATATATAACTTTCCAGTGGAAGGGCGGCTGGCTACCAGAGATGAATGATTAAAAGAGATGGATATCTTTCGTACGTCTATCCCCCCAAAACCCATTTGTTTACATGCTTTTATGAGCATCGCGGTGTTTAATTATTCTGTGTTTTGTATTGAATTTGTTTGGTTTTTGTGGAGGTTTTGATTAAAATGTAAAAAATTGTGAAATTCACTGTAGAGAATGTCGAATTCTTGCATTAAAGTCCAATTCATGAACTCACATATACTAGGATAGAAATAAGCAAGTGTGTGTGACTTCATGAATTTTTCTGGAATACTTCATGAATTTTTGTGGAAAACAGCTTGTAGGCAACCGCCCTTCCACTGGAAAGTTATATATCTCTGTATTCCATTATCTTTGCTGGCTACAAGCTGTTTTCCCAAATAATTCATGAAGCTTTCCAGAAAAATTCATGAAGTCACTCACACTTGCTTATTTCTATTCTAGCATATGTGAGTCATGAATTGGACTTCAATACAAAAATTCGGTATTCTCTACTGTGTATTTCACAATTTTTTTCATTTTAATCAAACCTCCACAAAAACCAAACAAATTCAATACAAAACACAGAACAATTAAACACCGCGGAGCTCATAAAAGCAAGATGATTCGCGGTCGGCCGTTAGCAACATGCTCTTTTGGTAATCACACGTATTCACAAACGGGGGTTGAAATTCCAGAAAAAACAATGTAAACAAATGGGTTTTGGGGGGGGGGGGATAGACGTACGAAAGATATCCATCTCTAATCCATCTTTAATCATTCATCTCTGCTGCATATGCTGAAGTGTATATAAAGGGTGATTTTTTAAGAGGTTTAGAACTTTTTTAAAAAAAAAAACACAAAAAATTCGAAAAAATTAATGAAATATTTATTTGAATCGATAGTTTGAACCTTGCAATTTAATGTTTAAAGATAATTTCATGCAAATGTTGACCGCGGCTGCGTCTCAGGTAGCCCATCCGCTGAGTCCAATTTTGGCATACTCTTTCAAACATATCGGCCGGTATCTCACGAATGAATGCATGGATGTTGGCTTCCAGTGCGTCAATCGAAGCGGGCTTGTCCCTATACACATTAGCCTTGGCATACCCCCACAAAAAATAATCTAATGGTGTCAAATCGCACGATCTAGGCGGCCAATTGACCGGCCCGAAACGTGAAATTAACTGTTCACCAAACTCGCCTCGCAATTGCGCCATTGTTTCGCGTGCTGTGTGGCATGTGGCACCGTCTTGTTGAAACCACATATCATGCAAGTCAAGAACTTCCATTTCGGGCAAAAAAAAGTTTGTTATCATCGCTCGGTAGCGTTCACCATTGACAGTAACGCTGCGATTCGCATCATCTTTGAAGAAATATGGCCCAATAATGCCGCCGGCCCATAAACCGCACCAAACAGTGGCTTTTTCGGGATGCATTGGTAGCTGTTGCAATGCTTCTGGCTGATCTTCACTCCAAATGCGGCAATTTTGCTTATTTATGTACCCATTCAAACAAAAATGAGCCTCATCGCTGAACACAATTTTTCGATAAAAAAGCGGATCCTCGGCCAGCTTTCCAAGAGCCCATTCACCAAAAATTCGGCGTTGTGGTAGGTCGGCTGGCTTTAGTTCTTGCACCAGCTGTATCTTAAAAGGCTTTACGCCCAAATCCTTCCGCAAAATTTTCCACGTAGTGCTGTAACAAAGGCCTAACTGCTGGGAACGGCGCCGAATCGACATTTCGCGGTCTTCTGTCACACTAGCTGATACGGCCACAATATTTTCTTCACTACGCACAGTACGTAAACGTGTTGGTGGTTTAATGTCCAACAAAGTAAATTTGGTGCGAAATTTGGTCACAATCTTCCGAATAGACTGCTCAGAAGGTCGAGAATGCCGATCATAAAATGGAAGCAGCGCGCGATGAACATTTCGAACCGAGCACGAATTTTGATAGTAAAATTCAATAATTTGCAAGCGTTGTTCATTTGTAAGACGATCCATGGTTAAATTGCAAACCAAACTGAAGCTGTTTGACAGTGACACAAGGTACTAAACACACGTCAGCTGTCAAAACCAGTGTTGCCAAAACCAAACCAGTTAAAAAATCACCCTTTACATGGTGGCGCAAAATTAATCATGCAATATTGTTTTTGAATTACTTTTTGACTATGCAAAAATAAATGATTTTCAGTGATTGAAATCTTTATTTGGACCTTTACAATTATTTCTGTTAAGTGGAAAGGATGATATCCGTCATGTGGCTGCAAGTGAAAGTTTTTAGTGAGAGTTTGAAAATTGAGAACCTAATATCGTACAACAAAGTGTGCGATTTTAAATTCACCACGACAGTTTGAATAGAAAAAATTAAAGCAATGTTTGAAAGCGAATGTGAAAACGATTTATTCGATTCTCTATTGCACAGAACCACAAAAATTGACCCACAGCTAGCATTCTTGTCGAATATTCTCCTTAACGGCTGCGATTGTCATAACCCGAAACTTCAAGTAGCCCCAAAGAAAGAAGTAGTATGGAATGGTTAAATCGGGAGATCTTGCTTGCCATGCCAAAATGGGAGATTACGCTACCAGGTAACGCTTGCTTCACAATATCCATTGTGGCTCTTGCTATGTGTGCGGATGCACCGTCTTGTTTAAGCCACATGTTAACCAAGCCCCGCTCATCCAATTCCTGCAGTAAAAGTCGTTTATCATGGCCATGTAGCGCTCGCCAGTAACAGTGACCATTAAGCTACGATTACACGGTAATTTGTTCGCATCATTTAAGTGGCACTCTGACGTAAAAATCGCGTCACAAAGCCTGCGTGATCGAAAATGGCAGACCAAATGGCATTAATTTTGTGCCATTTAAATGACGAAAAAACATGTGCTCACTAAGCAGGTTCGAGGTGAACTGAGGGCGGGGGACGTGCAGTGCGGCAGCTACTCGAAATTTCAACAAAAAACAATAACGGAGAATAAAGTTATACGATTTTCTTAACGCATCCGGTCTCACAGACCAGTAGGTCACCATTGGCGGGTTAAAACGGCTAGAAAAGTGTGTGTGACAACAGATTGATGAACTTCCATAAATATGGAAAGCTATATGACTGTCACAGTGCACTTTCTGAATGAAAGCTCCCATTTCAATTCACGTCTTTCGGAATGTGCAAATCTGCCAGTCCGTCATACTTCGCAGAACCTTGCAAAAGAATGGAAAGGATTCTTCCAGATTGGAGCATGAACGAAAAAATCTTAATGGTTGTGTCGGACAATGCGGCCAATATAAAAGCTTCAATTCTAAATGAATTGGGATGGAAGCACTTTGGCTGTTTTGCTCACACAATTAATCTTGTGGTCAATGATGGATTGAAGGAGGAGGTTGCAGAATTTGACAAAGAAACTGCAGAATATTTGCTTGTCGGAAAGTCAAAAAGTAAGGCTATTGCGGAGGTACAGGGCTATGTGGAAAGTGAGAGTCTTCCGAGGAAAGAAGATCCACTCAATTGATAGAGGAAAAATAAATACATGTTTCCACAGCTGGCAATAGTTGCTCAGGAACGTCTGAGTACAATAGCTACATCGTTACCATGCGGAAGGCTGGTTTCGAAGGCTGGTCAAATCAAATCAAGGATCAAGGAGAAAGGATGATATTGATCTTAAACAGCAATTCGACTCTAAGTAGCTAAACCTAGAACTACTCACCTTCCTGACGAACTGTACTTACCTCTATGTACATAACTCTCCTAAACATACCATACTTACCTAAATTTACTTACCTGGTAATTACAAAACTAACCTGATCGTACCAATGATAAATGTGATCTATGAACTTAACTGAATTAAAATTTTTATTTTGTTGTTAGATTTAGGCTGATGATTCGAAAAGATAAAACACTATTCTGTTAAACTTTTTCTAGTAAAATCACTTTTATTACACTTATATGGATAATTCACTTATTAAATATCAGAACAATATTTAATAAACAAATCTTCAACGATTCAAACTAATCACTTAATTCACTCTATTACTTTTCACTCATTGATCTTCACAACTTCGCTATTAAAAATAAAATGTCTCCCTGTTCTAAAACCTGTCCTTTTATATCTGCTCTGCTATCTCTTCGAGAACTTTCTAGCTAATTCCAATTGGTTCTACAATTGGCTCACATAATTTTCCCCTTTTCAGCAATTGATAAATTTCCAGTTAATTTAGCTAAGTGGGGAATTGACAGATTCCAGTCTCCAATTGGAATTAGAACTTGTTTGGTGACTAATGTTCATTCCACGCCACAATATCCCCCTCTTTAACTTGTTCGTCCCGAACAAACTCGTTAAAATTTGCACAATTATAGCGATGAAGACGATCCACATGAACGACTTTTAGCTTGTCTCTTCCTTGTTGGATCCGATAGTCAACGTCGTTGATGCGCTTTACGATTTAATAGGGCCCTTCCCAGTCTTGTTGCAACTTAGGTGATAAACCTTTTCTTTGATGAGGGCTATATAGCCATACCAGATCTCCTTCCTGGAATCCTGTAGTTGTCGTTTTAGTATCGTACCTCGTTTTCATGCGGTCACTGGTTATCTTAATATTAGCCCTAGTTCCTCGATACACGTCCCTGAGGTCTATAACATAGTCTTGGATTCTTCGCATGGAGATCCAAACATTAACTCGCTAGGTAGGCGGACTTTTCGACCAAATAGGACTTCAGATGGAGTATGTCCTGTGGTGTTGTGCACTGCACTTCGATAGGCCAATAAAAACATGGGAATGTGTTTGTCCCAATCTCTCTGGTCATCGCCAACAACCTTAGAGAGGTGTTCATTCAGTGTTGAATTGAAGCGCTCCACCATCCCATCTGATTGTAGATGAAGAAGTGTTGTTCTTATCTTCTTAATCCCCAGTAACTGGCACACTCCTTGGAAAATCCTGGACTCGAAGTTTCGCCCTTGGTCCGAATGCAGTTCCATAGGTACACCGAATCTGCTTACCCAGTTGAAGACGATTTGCTCCGCCACAGTCTTAGCTTCTTGATTTGTGATAGCGAATGCTTCAGGCCACTTTCTGATGTATTCCATAACAACAAGGACGTAACGATTTCCATTGTTCGTTTCAGGAAACGGTCCCGCAATATCAACGGCTATCCTTTCGAAATGGGCTCCAACATTATATTGATGCATCTTGCTTCGGACTTTCACTCTCGGGTCTTTGCTGGCCGCACATGTTCCGCATTTCCTGCACCAATTCTCAACATCCTCCCTTGAATGGACCCAGTAAAAGCAATCTCGCACTTTTCCGAGTGTTTTGTTTATTCCCAAGTGGCCTCCAGACACTCCATCATGCAATTCCCTCAGCACTTCGATAACTTTTGTCCTGGGAACAACAAGTCGCATTACGTACGACTTTCCATCCGGGCTTTCCCATTTTCTTTTTAGAATGCCGTCTTGTACATGAAGGGAGCCCCACTGCGCCCAGTATGCCTACAGCTCGGGACTCCTATTGGATATCTCCTGCCAGTCTGGTTTTCCCTCATACTCCTTCCAGGCGAGAATGGGTTCGATATCCGGATCTTCCTTTTGAGACTCCCGGATTCCCCGAGCACTCCAGCCACCAATGATCCTAGCTCTCACCCTTTGAACGGACGTGACATCATTTTCCTCGTGTCGTAAGCAATGTTTACAATCTGCTTTGCACGGTCAATGGAAGAGAGCGTCTGCATTTGAGTGAAGACTTCCCTTTCGATGTTGTAATTCGTAGTCGTACATCTGCAGCTGTTCGATCCACCTTGCGACTTGCGTCTGTAATAGGTCGCAAGTCCCAGTAAGCTTCTCAGTTGATTTTTGTCTTTGGGAACCGGCCAGTTTTTCAATGCATCGATCTCTTCAGTCTTGACTCCCTTGGAAGAGATGATGTGCCCGAGATACTTCACTTCTGTTCGGAATAGAGAACACTTCTTCGGGTTCAGTCTTAACTGTGCACTTCGTAGCCCTTAGAACACTTCCTTAACGTTATTTCGATGTTCGTTGACGATGACATCGTCCAGGTTTTCCACGTCAGTCCCTGCGAAACACGCTCCATTAGACGTTCAAAAGTTGCTGGAGCATTGCACAGTCCAAATGGCATTACTGTAAATTGCCAAAGCCCGTTTGCTGCTGTGAATGCTGTTTTCTCGCGGTCTTCTGGATGGATTTGTACTTGCCAGTAGCCACTCTTCAGATCAAGAGTCGAAAACCATTTGGCACCGGATAGTGTGTCCAGGGTATCGTCAATTCTTGGCAGGGGGTAGCTATCCTTCTTGGTGACGTTGTTTAGTTGGCGATAGTCCACGCAGAATCTCATACTTCCATCTTTCTTTTTGACCAGGACGACCGGTGATGCCCACGAACTTTTTGAGCTCTCAATCAGTCCCTCCTTTTCCATCGTCGACTGCAACTGCAGGGAGACTAATCAACGAGTTCGCTGATATATTTGCTTCGGAGAGTAGCGAGTGTGGCCGAACACATCTCGTACAGCACCGAATTGACACCGCGGATGCAAGACCAATTCGTCAGACTCCCAGACGACTACCATTGGCCCAGCAGACGGAGGTTGCAGAAATGGTCTCGACGATGGCGAGAGCGAAAACAGCTTCAAATAACCTAAGCAACAGTTGTGCGACGCCCCCATATTAGCGTACCCCACCCCTGGGAAAACATTTATTGTGGATGCAGACGCTAGTAATGTGGGAATTGGAACCATCCTTTCCCAGGTGCACAAGGGCCAAGAGAAGGTAGTTTCGTACTTCAGCAAAGTTCTCTCAAAGCCAGAAAGGAACTACTGTGTTACCAGGCGCGAACTCCTTGCTTTGGCAACAAAAAATTTCCATAAGTACCTTTATGGGCGGGGATTCATCCTTGCCACAGATATTATCTCAGTAATTTTCATGTTAGTTTTTTCATAACATTCTGTATTTCTATTCAACCAAAGTAGTCATTCACCATTATTGATCCATTATAATACCGAAATAAATAAATAATATAAATGTAGGCTTTGACCACGAGACACGTTAAAATAAAACAAATGCACATACGTATACTATATTTCAAATTATATTTAGACTAACGGAGAAACTTTTAATTTATACTTAATAGCAGATATTAATCTTGGTTTTTAATAATTATAACTAAACTCCAGAAGTATACAAAGCGACGTATGTGATAAGCATATGCTACTCGATTTATGTGAAATGTCTTACGAAGGTTCGCTAAAAATGTTTTAATTTGTTTATTATTCTTCAGAATTGTTTATTTTTCTTATATTTTCAGCAAAATATACAATTATTCTTAAAATAAATTACTGTCCACACTAAATTTAGTTACAACAATTTTTTTTTTTAATTTAACGAATAATATTCTATGAAAGCTGACAGCAACTTTGCCCACACCGGAAGCCAGTTTGGAAGCAGCGGAAGTTGTGATCTTTTTTTAAACGTGTGTTGGTGACCCGGAATTTTTAAAGTTTCGTGTCGATTGTCAATATGAATTTCTATGTATCAATACTAGCGCAAAAAAAAAGTCACTTGTAGGCAAGTTACGGAAAATCGGCCGGAGTTGGGGGTCTCAGTATTGTCTCCGATAAACATTATATATTCTTCATTCCTTGTGCAGTTGTTTTTTTTTTTTTTTTCAAAGGTTTGAAAAATATCGTAAAATTAAAACAAAAAACCGAGTGTACATAGCCTCTAAGTCTTTCTTTTTGAAGAATTGCCTTAATTTGTGGCAAGTTTTTACCCCCAACTCCGGCCGATTTTCCGTTACTTGCCTACAAGCTATATTACCATAGGGTTGCAAACTTTAGGTGCGTTAGTATTGTTACATAGAAAATCGTATTGACAAATGTCACGAAACTTCAAAAATTCCGGCTCACAAACACACTCGCACCTAAAATAAACAACTTCCGCTGTGGGCAAAGTTGCTTTAGAGCCACTTCCGCTGTGGGCAAAGTTGCTATCAGCGTTCATAGAATTTTATCCGTTAAATTTGAAAATAATTTTTCCAACTAAATTTTGTGTGGACAGTGATTAATTTCAAAAAATAATTGTGTATTTATGTGAAATAAAAGAAAGTTGAGCAATTCTGTAGAATAATAAACAAATTAAAACATTTTTAGCCAACATTTGTAGGGCATTTAACATAAATCGAGTAGAATATGTTTATCACATACATCGCTTAATATACTTCTGGAGTTTAGTTATAATTTATAAATACCAAGATTAATATCGTTGCTGTTATTAATAGTTTCTCCGTTAGTCTAAATATAATTTAAAATAAAGTATACGTATTTATATGTATTTGTTTTATTTTTACGTGTCTCGTATTTCAAAGCCTACATTTATATGACTTATAAGTCGTATGTTTTGGTATTATAATGGAACAAAAATGGTGAATGAGTACTTTGGTTGAATAGAAATACAAAATGTTATGAAAAAACTAAATTTGAGTTGAACTTCTCTTAAAAAAAGCTGTACTTCTGAATACTGTCACAGCTCACCACGGTTGAAATCTGACACTGACACCGACAACTAGTCTGACTTATCCGAATTGTTTTTTTTTTTCGCGACATTCGCTGCCAGGTACCGATTGCCTGTACAACTTGAGCGATAACGAAATAAGCAAACTATCATCCGGGGTCGAGTTTTGACCAAAACTGGAGATCTTGAATCCGTCGCGCAACCAGCTGACAGCTCTACCTTCATTAATCTTCAAGCTGATGAACCTACGCCGTCTGTATTTGATTGACAACAAACTGGATACTTTTCCAATGCTCCAAAAAAAGGGCTACTTCACCGTCGCCGAAAAGACAATTTAGCCGATGACGACATCATGATACTGGACAACGGCGAACAAGTATTCCTCTGGCTCGGCTCCATATGCAGTGAAGTCGAAGTCAAATTGGCCTACAAATCCGCACAAGTAAGTCACACAGACGACAGATAAATAAACTCTTTCAGTTTACACAAATATGCATTTTTTAACATTTATTCCAGGTATTCAACCAACATCAATCAAACAACCAGGAGGTGCGCGCAAACATTTCCTCACTCTGAACAACCAGGAGGTGCGCGCAAACTTTTCCTCACTCTGAAGGAGTCGAAGCGCTTCACAAAATGTTTCCATGGCTGGAGTGCACACATGGCTCCACCAGAATAGAGTGCAGATTCGTTCATATTTATAACACGTACCTACTGATAGTTTTACATGTAACTTATTTTATATTCAATACATATAATAAAATGTTTTGGAACAACAACAAACTACGATTACTGGTGTTGGCCTAATCGAAGACTTTGTAAATAGTTGTGACGCCCAGTTGCTCCCTTGGCAGACCAGCAGCAGTGCCTTTAGACGAATCTGTTCAATGTTGTTGTCACGATTCTCCCTGTCAACCTTGGCTTCAGTTCTCATCTCGTGCTCGAGTAGTTTAAGACGGTTTTTCTCCTTCATTTCGATCTTGTGTTCGATGGTGTGCCGGAGCATTGCCTCTTGGAGTGTGACACTTTCCTCTTGCCTAGTAAAAGTGTTACCGTTTAAAGAATCAATTCACACAACTTTTACTATATTCTTACTTTTTGAAATTGTCCTCCTGGATACGTTGCTGCTGCGACAATTGATCTTCATAGCGGCGCCTTGCCAATTGGTATTGATAGTGGGCACGATGCTGTTGTTGCTTGGTCTCTTCCTAGAAGTGGATAAAAATGGATAGCAATTCTTCGTAAGGCTCATGTTAATTCAAATTCAACTTACAATCAGGGTCTTCCTACGCTCTTCGTGATCGATACCCTTGCGTTCAACTTTCGCCTGTTCAATATGGGTTTCGTATTCCTTGACTTTGGCCATACACTCTTGATGTGTGTGTTCTTCTGCATGGTGGACAAATCAAGGGCTTCTCTAGCATGATCTTGAGTGGGAGCTTGTGATTTAACAAACCATGAAGAAATATCTAATAATTAAATATATATAGACATAATGTCTTAAAGACAAATTCATTGAATAGTATGGCTTACTTATATCGATTCCGATTGATATTCTTCGTTGTCTCCAGTGCTATCCATTGCATATGTGTAAGGTTAGCGAACACCTTAACGTCGGCTTCTTCCTTAGCTGTAAGACAAATATATTTAATTATTAATTTAAACACTTAAAATATGCGAAAACTTACATTTTCTCAATTTGTTGGAGGAAAAATACAATTTGTTTTCCATATTTTGACAGTTGTCACTCGACTTCTGTCAAAAGAAATTCACCACATTTTTTTTGTTTTGCTTTTTTTGTTGAAGCTCACACGGATTCTAAATTGACATAACACCGATAGGAAAACAAAATGGCGGATTCAAAAAAAAACTGAGGGGGCCAGCGGCAAGAGGATTGTGAGTTGGGGGTCTCAGTATTGTCTCTGGTTTTTACCATTGAAAAGTTGAATGCGGCCTAGCATATTCCTGCTCATGTTCGAGGTTACGACTTGGGAATTTCAGGAGGGAGGTTTAAATTGTTAAGGTTCAAAGGTTTTTACAAAATATCAATTGCTGGATACATTATTGGATGTTTAAAATATTGTGGCCCGTAACCTGAAAATAAAACCAAACTGTTGGTTCCCAAACAAATTTCCGAGTCGCGGATGTAATCAATATCCGTACATTAGACCACTGATTGGAATAGGATCATATAACTTCAAGGAAGAAGTCACAACAAAATCCTCAATCACTGGTTACAAGGCACAGGACATTTGGAACGCGATTAATTCAAGAAAAACAGGAAAACACCGCACAAAAACGAAGCAAAACCACCGAACCGACGGACGAAACCAACACGAGACAATGAGGCTGAAATGTCAAATGCTCGACTAACGACTACCGATCGTCGACGTATAGTCGATCTCCTCTCGCACCAGCCAAAGTCCTAAATGCGTCATAAATCGGGACTAGTCACACGTACGAAGCCGGGTGGAAGCAGTCTACCTCTGATCCTATCGCCGTCTCGCTCTCACACATTAAAAGAAGATTAATGGTATAAATTAAGCAGTGTTAGTGATTAGTTAATCGTATTGTATTGTAATACTAACATGTAAAGTAAATTGTCATATTATGTAAAACCAACACCAATGAACAAAGTTTCATGGTCAAGGGCAATGACTATTTAAGACCACAGCTGATCTTGTGCATAGGAAACCGAGGTTTCGCAAATGATTGTACAGCAGTTTGAATTCATTCGAATGCAAGACTTTGAATTAAAAGTAATAAAGTATAGTTTATAACGTTTACCGGACGTTCCGCGACTTTCATTTAACCTTTCCCAGTGAATCGCCAATTCACCTTTGCTGCGAGACGCCTTCTTTAGAACACAAACAATGAATATTTTATTTTCGGATTACTTTATTAAGACTTCCTTTGGCTTCGGAGGAAGAATGCGAAAAAGACAGAAAAAGGTTTTGACGATTTTGGTTTGACAGGAGGAGAGATAATTGTGAAGTTATCAGCTGTCACTTAGGGCATGGTGGCAATGAATTCTTTTAATTCAACACGTAAGAAAGTTAATACAATTTGAAAAAATAATCCGCCCGCACTTCTAAGCTTTTGAATTCAAAACAGGCCAGTTGCAATCGAAATCGTTTGTATTAAATTTTTTTTTCTCAAATATTTCGTATTTTGGAGATAGTAGGTTAAACTTGCAAGTTGTTAGCTCATTTTTGCAACAACCCACATTATTTTAGTACAATAATTTATAATATTGTTTTCTACGTGTATAGTTGTGTTGGACAAGTAAAGGAGTTGTGCAAAGTAAAGGAGTTTTAGCACGCAATTCCAACAACTACTTTGAGTTCTGGAAGTGTCAAATGGAGCGTAGTTGTTGTAATTGCGTGCTGAGATCGAAGCTCAAAAACATGGCTAATATTTGAATTCATTTAAACAAAGCACAGCAACCTAGATAAGCAGTGTGTACAGAACGCGATACAACACACAACACATTATACGTTAGGCCAGAACCACACTTGGTTTGTTTTTGAGTGGTGTGTCGTGACGAGTTCTGTGCACACTTGTTTAGTGTGGTGTGCCTTTTTTTAAATGAGTTCAAATGTTGTTTCTTTTGATTTTGACGCATATGAATTCTATTGGAGTGATACGACCGACACAGTACCACTCCACAACACACCACACGTTACAAGTGTGGTTCCGCCTTAATATCTTCATGCGCCATTCATTCACACCACACGTATGCACACTTTGTAGGCAGGAAAGTTGAGAGCGCTCGTGAGAGGATTTGAAAATTCACGTCGAACATCGTAATGTACCTTAGGTGCATGGAGCCAATGGGCTATTTTATATAGTTATATTATAGTTCTTGAAACGGGACGTCATTAAAGCTAGTTATCTATAAAATTTATCTCTGGCTTGCATCCAGTATCCGTCTATGTGATTGACGTCTGGGCGTTTGTTGGTGAAGTTTTAATTGATACGTTTTTCATGAAGAAACAATAAGGTGCTACGCAAAACAGTTATTCTGCCTAAAGATAGACCTTAATTTGAGAACTTAATTAATTTCTTCCATTTAAATAAGGATATTTCTGAACACTCATATATATACATTTATATATATATTGCCAAAACATGGGTGCCAGGGAAGACGAGTATGACTATTTATTTAAAGGTAACTTGTAATTTCCATTGTACTTTGTACTGTTTTTATGTTGGTTCTGTTTTCTGAGGCATCGTATTAAGAAGGGAACTTGTTTTTATTTTTTTTTCGTATGTTAGGATCCCTTTTATTTTTTTCTTAAAACCATTCCTTGTTTAATAAAAATTTATCACATACATTTTAACATGATTTGTCACCCCATACGATTTCATACAATCTGTGTAGTGTGTACCCACCTCTACGTGGAGCATACAAAATATATAAAGTATGTAGTGTAGTGTCAAATGAAACTGCTTACACTTAAACTAGAAAAAACGCCCCTTACGCCATTTCTATCGGACTCTCAATCAGCAGCTTCAAGTTTTTAATTTTATATTCCCAGAATGATTGAAGTTTAGGTTTTATATAAAATAATATGACGTCTTGAGGTTATTGTGGCCTGGTGAGTATACAGCTAAATGATAAAGAAATTGACATGTTTCTCTCCCGTTATAGGAAAATTGATTTTCCCCTTTTTATCGTTTTATTTACTAGGTATACATTTTTTGAGCTTTGTTGTTTTTTTTAGATCATAACAAGTATTTGAATAATATCGATGAATATGATATTAAATAAAAAATTTGCGGATTCGTCTGTGTTCGTCAACCCCAATAGAACACGTTGTACATAAAGTTGTAGGGATCCATCCGAATCGAGAAAAACAACACTTTTCTTTATTCGATTTCGTGTGCTTGAATTGTGCACCCCTTTATTTTTATTAACAATTGTGTTTTCTGTTAAAAATTGCATTTGAATTATATTATAATGTAAATTATTAAATCAAAAATGAGTCGGATGGAAAGTCGTGAAATAGTACTACCACTTCTGTCAAGCTGAAACTTGCTTGAATACAATTCAGTACCGAACACTGAATCATGAGATTCCCTGCAATTAGGGAATTTACATGCAGCAATATTCAGCAATTCGTTTGGGCGAAAGCTTGAATTATGTACCTAACTCCGAATACTATATACATTTTCGTTACGTGCGAAAGGTAAAAAACTTAACTTTCTCGAAAGATATTGTATTCGTACAAAATTTCGAACTGTATATGTTAATCAATTCAAAAAAGTGGTTCTCGAAATTCTGTCCGGATGTCCCGAGGTCTAAACGGCTGCCCGGATTTCGTTCAAACTTTTGAAACAATTTGATGTTAACTTACAGTACCTACAATGATATTTATGTATGTGGAAAGTTAAAATTTATATATTCAATTGTATTTTTTTTTAAATCTACTGAAGTTAGTTTCGGTTTTTATATCAGCTGGCAGTGCGTTGAACAGTAGACATCCCTTGTAAACAATACTGTTTTAAGTTATATTCTGCAGATATGATGGCAGTCTAAAATCTTTTATAGCACTTATTAATTAGACTCTACTTCGAATTCTGTTAAGGAAACCAACTTTTTTTGACACTTTTAATAATATAATCTACGTGTGAATTGAAATTTAATTTATTGTCTATCACTACTAAGTATTTAATTTGTTCAACTTGCTCTACTTACTCATTTCCTATATGGAGATTTATATTAAGTTTATGCTTGATTACCATACACTTAGATTTGCTTACATTCAGTTTAAGCCTATTTGCAGTAAGCTATAATAAGTTCACTCTGGCTAGATCTTCTTGTATCTTCTAAACACATTCATCTGTGGTTTTTCCCGATAAAAAGATTCGGGCGTCATCTGCAAAGAGCAGATGGGAGAATTTAAGTTCATGTCCAATATCGTTGGATGAACAGTAATGCTCCTAGAACGGATCCTTGTGGTACTCCGAGTGTCGTTCCCGTACCTTGTGGTACTCCGAGTGTCGTTCCCGTACTGTTGGACATCACTCCATTCGCGTTGGTTTTTTGCGATCTGTTGTTGAGGAATGTTTTAAACCATTTCAATTCCCTGCCCCTGATACCATATCGGAGTTTCACTAAAAGAATGGTTGTGTCGATCGTTAACGCTCTTCTAAAATCAAGAAAGACAGTCACCACGTAGTACTTTGCAGCTGATTAAAACATTGTTCAGTGCTGACTCGCATGAATGCTTTCTTCGAAATCTAGACAGATTTTTTTTAAACAAATTATTAGATTCGAAGTTCTTCTCTAATTGATGCTTTACAATTTTTTCGAAAACTTGTTCGTGTATCGGAAGCGAATTTATGGGTGGGAAATTCTAACCATTATCTGTCCCTTTAATTTTTTTCTATTGGATAATTGATTCCTTCCATGTCTCGAGAATTATACAGCCGCGTGTCCTCGATTGGTTTATCGATACCACCAGTTGTGGGCCGATAATATTTGTTGCATCTATTATCATTTTTGCATTAAGGAAGTTCAAATCCCTTATTTTGTTTACCGACTTTAGTATTGTTAATATGTTGTGGACATTAGTAGGCCTTAATCGAAATAATGTGTTAGTATAGTCGAGCCTTGTAATGTATGGACGATATGGTATCGAGTCCTTAATTTCACTGAGGCTTTTTACGAAATACATTGTTTTTTTGGTTTTCTTCGCTTTCATTATTTCTAATTTATACCGATTACGTATAAGCGTGATAAAAATGGTTTCGTGGTCACTAATTTGGGATCGGAGCAAGTTTTGGCAAATGCTGTTTGATCATTAGTTATAACATAATCGATAAGTGTTTTAGTTGTGGGCGTTATTCTATAATTGAACTTTATAATTGTTTTTAACATAGATGCATATTCCACCTGTGTGTCTAGATTCACTGTTACACCGAGTCAGAGTAAACTCATCTAAGAGGATCTCACTATCTTCAATATCCTCTATTATGTGAGTCTCAGACATTACTAAAAAATTAATGTTTTTACCAATAGAGTTCCGTCCAATTTCAGTAAAATTGCTGGTAAGTCCTTGTATATTGCAGTAAACTCCATTTATTACATGTGGTTGCTCTATAACAAAATTACTTCGGGTTTATTTCTTGTTTTATTTCGCTCTTTGTTTTCTCATTTTCTTGTTTGCTTTTTCGCTTTATGTAAATTGCCTGCTTTAGCTGATCAACATAATTCTTTTTTTTGCTCCAACCTGAATGTCATTTTTTATCTCATTCACACTGTCTGCCACTAACTTATTGTTTATGGCCTTGCTTTCTGTTTTGACTGACTCTGTGAGATCACTTATTTTTTTAATTTCCTGTACACTCCTTTCGCAGGTTTCTTGTGCAGTCTTCATAGCTTTGAGTCAGGTAGTGTATCTATCTTCTATTGCCTCGAGCAAGTTTTTAATTTCTAATTAATTTTTTTAGTGTCTCCTTAAAATCCAGCTTATATTCCTTTAAGTCCATACCATCTTGGACCTTAAAATAATTGCAACCACTTGGAGTTTCCGCAATCAGAAAATCCCACTTCATTTGCACCCCCACACGAGTCCATCGGGATATTCAGTTTATAACTCCAAATGCGAATTCAAAAACAAATACCTACCTTTTTTTTTTATATTTTCCTATAGGGAGGGCGAAGAATGCATCATGCACCGTCAAGAAATTTAAGCTTTCCTGGTGTGTCAGACTCTTACTGACTAAACTCCCCCTCTCCCTTTGGCTTTCTTCAACAGCTCCCTGGAACCACTATTCGGGCCGTTGTTTTCCTTCTACCTCATAAACGTCCTGTTCTTCTATGAGGATGTGCTCTGGCTTTCTTCTCTCTTCTTGGTTTTGAGCACGGTTTCGATGAACGGCTGATACCCGTTTCCAGCTACGTTCGCTTGCGATCATCTTCCCAATGATGTTTTCGGGGGAAATATAACCTATCTCCGATTCCAAAGCCTGTCTTTCCACGGCCCACCTGCTGCACGTGAAGAAGGTATGAAAAGCGTCGTCTACCAGTGAGTCTCCGTACTGGCATGTCGGCTGTTCAACTTTCCGCATCCTGTGCAGGTATGCATTAAAATTTCCATGTCCGGTTAGAAACTGCGTGGTATAATAGTTTATTTCTCCGTGTTTTCGCGTTGTCCATTCAGCGACGTCTCTGATCAGCCTGGCGGTCCATCTACCTCTTGTTTCAGAGTTCCACCTTAGCTGCCATAAAAGCTTGGTGGTCTGTTTTGCTTCAGTCGTTGCCGCTTCTGCTCCTAATTCCGCTCTCTTCTCATATACAAGCCTTCTCTCTGCGGCTAAGAGGTCAATGGGTGTCACTCCTGCAACGACTAGAGCGGCTGGTTCTGATACAGTGCGGTAAGAACTTGCGATGCGGAGGGCTCCGCGTCTCTGTACTGCTGCCATCTGTTTCCTGTACTTCTCCTGTTTGAGTGCATCTGCCCATATTTCGCATCCATATAGAAGTATCGCGTGTGTGATTGTCATGAGGAGCCTTCGTTTGCTCTCTCTTGGTCCTCCAATGTTTGCCATGAGTCTGCTAAGGAATGTAGTCACTTTAGCAGGTCGTTCGGAAGCTGATTTAATATGACTCCAGAAGGTGAGTTTCGAGTCAATAGTTACGCCAAGATACTTTACGGCGTTTTTGCTGGTGATTACGTCTGGGCCTATATGGAATTCAGTTTGCGTCGGGATCTGTTTTCTGGTTAGCAGAACAATCTCGGTCTTTTCAGGTGCAAGGCTAAGACCATGGGTTTCTAACCAGAAATAGACGCGTCTCATGATTTGGTTCAGCTTTCTTCGTGCTTCCTCAGTGTCCCTCGCAGTTATCACCGCGCCGATGTCGTCTGCGTACCCTATCAAAAAGCTGTCGCTAGGCATTTCGATACGGAGAATCTCGTCGTAAGATATGTTCCAAAGGTCGGGTCCAAGGATTGACCCTTGCGCTGCTCCTGCTGTGATTTGCTTAACACGTGGCCCTTCTTTTGTGGCATAGATTAGTTTTCGTTCGCTGAGGTAGTCTTTGATTATGCGAAGTAGGTACTGCGGTATCCTATAGACCTCCTCAAGCGATTTCAGCATGTCTATCCATCTGGCTGTGTTGAAAGCGTTTCTCACGTCTAGGGTTACCAGAACGGCGATCTTTTTCGAGCTATGTCCTCCTCGATGAGCGGCTTTCGCAGTTTTGAGCGGCTTTCGCAGTTTTGATCACCTCCTCAACTGCTCCGATCGTTGAGTGTCCTTTTCTGAAACCGTGTTGTCTTTCGGATAGGTCTCCTGCACTCTGGATTGCAGTTGTGAGCCGGGGTTTCAACAGCTTTTCTTGTCGGAACAATAGCGGTTTCAAACATTCTCGTGGCAAATTCATAAACGTCGTTTCGGCGAATTAGTCGTGGAGAAGAAGATTTCTAAAAATAGTATCTTATCAAACAGATCAACTACGTGTATAATAGTAACCTTAATTTGGTTATAAAAAATAACCGTGGACATTAACTTGTTGCGACAACGCCAAGCATTTTTGGTTTTAATTTGTAAAAGCCTTGTAGGTATGCGAATATCTTACAAATCAAAAAGCGAAGGGAATACATTTTTTAAGTCAATAAATAGAAATCTAAGGTTAGTCATGTGTTTCATAATTCGCTCATAAGATTTCTTCTAAATGATTTTTAACGCGTATTAAAACGAAAAACCAGCAATTCGGAAATGTATACATAAAATTTATAAAATGTAATAAGAATACTTCGTTCCAAATGCTTTGGAAAAACAGTAATTTTGACTTCGCAACCAAGCACAACCATGCAGACCACCAAAATATGTTTCAACTGACCATCGCCAGCATCCTCAAGAACTATGGATACCGAAACAACCGAAATTTCTTTCCTTCGCATATTGTTAAAATTCCTATATATTTCCATAATATTATTTTTTAACAAGAAACATAATTTTAAATAGTTGCCGAAGTAAATGCCGAAGCAGTAATTTTTTTGGCCCACAATTTCCAAAGAGTGATTTTTAAAGTTTTTTCTTTCTTTGTTCCATAATTATTAAAACATATATGCAATATGCATACTTGATTTAAATAAAAAATTACTAGTCATAATACTACTATCTTGAAGACCATGTACAATAAAATTTGCTCAGTGCGATACTTAAGCTACAAAATATCTCGAGCTTATAGCTCTTAATTGTTCAAATGTCTCGTCATTGTGGCTGAAACAAATTGTCATGAAACATTCTAAAAAACAGACAGCCAAATGTTTTGTTTTCCACACACATTGTTTTTTGCTTGATTTGTTGTTTCAAGACACTCTTGTGTGTTAAAGGATAGTAAAATATTTGACCTAAAGAGACCTGCGCGTAAAAATTTCAATTAAATTTGGACGGGCAATATAAATGTAAAATTCAAAGGGCGAATACATTTCAATTCGCCGAATTCCAATGATTCCATCTGATTTGCCATTTCACCACCAAGGGCAAACGCACAAGGGCAGTCATTTAAAATGTGTGGCATCAATTTGGAGATTTCGGTTTTTTCACATGAATAACTTTACTTATGAGGAGACTACATCGCAGTTGATTAGTTTTCCTGAGTGCGGTATATCATATATAGTTATCAGTTAATGCCCTAATGTTTTAAGATCACAGTTTTTTTTTCACTTGGGTTTATGTTTAAGGTGACATTTTGGGTAAGCGGATTTTGCAGTTTTACTGTTATCAGATAATTTTGTGATTTGTTGGAATTAGCTTGATTTTCGGATGGCAAAGTTTGTTGCATATCGAACTGACTTTTAAATTACAGCTGCTTCCCTGTTAGCGATTAGCGATTTTAGTTTGGAAAGAGGTCAATTCTTCCTATCCGTTTGGTATTTGGGTGTGATCTTAATGTATTGTACATTTAACTATTTCCGAATGATATTTTAGTCACTATAGGGTTAGGTTAGGTTAGGTTTACGGGTTGGTAGAGCAGGGTTAACCCTACTATAATTCACTTAGGTCCTTGTGGACCCATTGTGATGGCCTTTTTTTGGGGGTTAACCGTTGGTGTTGTTGATGGTAAGCTTGTGTCTTTTCTTCTTGTATTTACCCGACGCCGTCCAGCCATCCTGATGTCCTCCAAAACCTGTAAAGATCAGAGGGTGTAACATCAGAAAGTTCTAGTAAGTCATGGAAGTAAATAGCTTCCAAGTGTTCTGTTCCTCAAGTGACAGAGGCTCGGGCAATGACAGAGGAAGTGAGGTGTATCCTCATGAACCGTCTCCATAGCCTCTACATATATCGTCATCTTTGAGATTAAGTTCCATCATATGATTTCTTAAGAAGTATGACCCGTTAGAGCCCCTACCAGCTTAGATAGCGATGACCTTTCAAACTGTAGAAGTTTGATGGTTCGACCTCCGACATACACTGGCCATAGTTTCCGAGATACATCACAGGTAGTTGGTGCTTTCCACCTGTTATTGGTTTTCATACGAATCTTGTTCTCCACTCGTTCTTTGAAATTACAGAGTGGAGGCTTGATCGACTGTAGTGCTCTATCAGGATCCATTTCAAAACCCTTTCTCGCCAGTTCGTCAGCTATCTCATTGCCGGCTTTGTCGATGTGTCCAGGGACCCAGCAGAGATTCGTGGAGTGCTGCGAGCAAAGAACCCTGAGCTCTTCGCGACAGCGGTGAACTGGCTTGGAATTTATTTCAATAGCCGAAATTGGTTTTATAGCCGCCTGGCTATCAATGAAAATGGTAATATCATTACGTGGTATTGCCAACAATGACACCATTCGGGCCGCTTCCGCGACTGCCAGAACCTCTGCTTAGAAGACACTACTGCTCAAAGAGGATCTAAACTAGAAACGGTACATTTGCCTACAAGCTGCTTTTCCTGCATAGGAATTCCTAAGGATTAGTGCCTGTACAAATCAAAGGAGCGCCATTGCTGCCGCACGCATACTTAGGAAATCCTATGCAGGCAATTAATGTCAATCACGAGGCCATTTTGTAAGTGGGGGCGACTGTGTTCAACATTTTTGGTACCCTTTAGTTACACGGCGTTCACATCGCAGTTCAGTTTAAAAGTTCTTATCGTTTATGAAATTGTTGGAAAAAAGAATTCCTGATATAATTTGTTCACAATGCCAAATGCCTTAATATAATTATACTTTTTTTTTAGTATCTAGCAGAAATCTATATCATGATATTAATCAGAGAAAAATCAACTTAAACGGTTCTTCCACTTTTCTTAAAAGAGATTTTGTAACTTCAAGCTTTTATTGCAGGTATACTTTAAAGAAAAAAAAATTGTTGTTCGTCGATTTATTTGCACACATATAATTTACGAAAATAGATCCACCCGATACAATGCCTTTCTTAGCTGTAGAAAAAATTCACGCAAATGTAAACAAACTCCACCAGTTGTCAAACTCAAATGTACTTTTATTGGTAAACCTGAAGTAAATCTAAGAAAATATCTAGATTCGCCAAAGTGCTCTGAAATCTGAAAAAGATTGCTTTTTGTTTATACCAAACGAACATAAAAATGATGGGAGGACAAAATATACGGAAGCTAGAATTGATTTAATCACCAGAGAAAATAACAACTCGACCGACTCAATTAAGATATATTTATTAAGTGCAAAAATCAAAAGGCAAAAGGAACAGATGTGTCTTCTACATAAAAAGAGATGACTATACATCTGTTAGTATTAATTGTTTATGGTGCAAACACAATTTGAGTTTACTATCTTAACAAAAAACTGCTCTGAGGGCAAAAAAAGTGCTCTGAAATATCACTTCTTGCACTTGTTTTTGTTAATTAATAATTTAGAGAGGCTTATAAAAATATCAGCGAACATTTCAAAATGCAAATTCACATTACCTATAGAAATACGGGAGCTGAAAATTAACAAAACAATTTAGATTCTTACGTTCGATTGAATACGCAAAATCTGAAATCGGATCAAATTAAATACCACATTATATTATCTTTTTGTTAGGAGTTCAATCATATGTACTCGTTTTTACGAATTTACTTTTTTTAAATATGAATAAAATTTAAATTTTTGCTGTTCCTTAGTGACATGAACACTGTTCACTCTTATTAAACACAGAATTCCTAATCATATTTTGATTTTGTACAAATACGGTGATAAAAAAAACAAGTTGAAAACACCCATCAAGCGTAATAGAAATATATGCAATGTTTGCGAATATTTTAAGAAATTCACTTTTGCTCTAGTGAAAACTTGGGCTTAAATTGCATGGAATTAACCTATTTTTGGAACAACTCCCCAAGGTAGTTTCATGAATTTAGCTGTCAAAAATATTTTTCGCGTAAAAAAAATAAAAAAAAACTGAAATGTGAATGGATGAACATTTTATGGCGCATAAGATGGATAGAGAACAAGTAAAGCTATCTAAAAAACCATACTCAACATTTATTCCTTTTACATTTATTGTTATAAATTCATTTACAAATTGTTTGTTATTGGAAAAGTTCCACTCGGCGGCCATTAATAACATGTATTCACAGACAGGAGAAAAATGAGCGCGCGAGAGAGGGCTGTCATTCAAAATTTGCGGGGAAAATCGGGTAGGTGCACGGGAGTTGGCCCTCTAGTTTAGATCCTCTTTGCTACTGCTATCAAGAAGCCTGATGGGAATATCCAGCGATTGTTCTTGCAACTTTTTTTTGTCATAGTGAAAGCGAGATGCTTAAATACCAATGCCAAATCGTTATGAATAAGCGTTAAGATTGCCTTTAAATTTTTCCTCTCAAAATTGTCGCTTGCATGACATTTCATTTGAGATTCAAAATCAAATCAACCGCTACCTGTTACAAAGTTTCTTTCGACTTTTAATTTAAAATTGTGTATCAGTAAGCCCAGAAAAGAATTCTAAAATTCTAAATTTTAAATATTTTTTGTTGTACTGGAAGGACACTACCCGTTTTTCAATCCTGTCTGTTGAATTATACAGCTTTAGAAATAGCGTTTGAATTTCCTTCTTTTTTTTTTTTTGAATGGACGGTATTAAAACCCGTTTTCTATCCCGGTTATCTTTTGCAAAGTGCAAACTATCGGGTCCAAAACTATCCTATATTTAAAACTGGAACCAACCATACCCATTCACAACATTTCCTTGAAATCCGTTGAGTTGTTTCTGAGATCCAAAAGTATCCCATCTTTCAAGCGGGAACCAATCATATAAATCCACAAAATTTCTTTGAAATCGGTTGAGTGGATTCTGTATTCAGAGATCGACAACAGCGCCACCTATCGGGTCCAAAAGTATCCCATATTTTAAGTCTGCCGAAACTCGATATACAGCAATACGAATAAAACAATCATGAAAATTGTGCCAGCGGTTATCGAGTTATAACGTCAGATAGAAGATAATTGAATTGAACTGATAAACGAATTTGTAGAGAAGTTTTCGACTTTTATTTTTTCCTAAACCTTCGCATAGGAAATACGAACAAACCCGCAGATCGAAGTATAATCCAATGTGGTCCAGCCGTATTCAAGTTTTAAACATCCGAACACACCAAGATCCAATTATAAATATTTTTATGATCCATTCATCATTAAATTTATTAAATTGTTTATGTTCAAGCATGTACACAATACACGGGTAAATAATTAAATCCCAAACGCCAACTGCTTCTCTTCACTGCCACTCGAAGACTAACTATTCTGTCACTGCTGACACACTCTCCCTGCAGATCGCCACATCCCTCCAATGTTTCTTAGCTTTAGCTTCAAGCCTCCCTTCTGGATACTATTCCCAGCTCTCAATGGTGGGTATGTCTAACCGGTTTCCTGCTGCTGTTCAAGGAAATAATTTAATAAAAAATTTCGTTTCTTTTTTTATTTAATGGGCCTTAGATATATAGTCATAAAACAGAAAAACTTGAACCTGTCTCCGGATAGGCTGGAATTTTTTCGACGTTTCTTATATTCCGCCTAACCAGTTTGCCACCCCCTCGACCCATAACTTCATTCTGCTTCCGTTCGAAGTTGGTGTCAACATGTTTTGGAACCCCGTATTGCGGAGTAATACTTTATCGCCTGTTCCTATTTCACATTCTCTTGCTCCCCGATCTCTATCTACTCTCTCTATCTTCTCTCTCCTTTCCTTTTTGTTTAGCTTTTGCATCTAAATCCCGCTCTTCTGAGTCCAAGATATTCTCATTAATATCCTGTACATTCGCATTCGCGACAATTTTTAACGAATTTTCAACGGCCACCATATCTTTGATCGCACTCTCCGTTTCGTTACCGTCTTTCAGGGATGGCCTTCGTGTGCTAAACTAAGGACACGCACACGTAAAGCTTCAGGTATAACTATTTTGGTACCGCGCTGGAGGATATTTCCTAATGTTCATGTCGGTAACGGAAATATCGGCTCTTTGTATTGGTTCTCCCGGTTTTTTTACCATTTCTACCGTTTCCACTAGATCGTTGTCCGTGTTACACAATTTCGCTTATAGTTAGTATTCGACTATAGCGCAAACGTTGTGCTCGCAATGATAATCGAAGCAATTAGACTGCTGGATCTTGCACATGCGAGAAAGTGAGTCCGTTATATTGTATTTAATAATAAAAAGTGAATTTTGTGTGCTGATTAAGCTTTCTTTTAACGTAAAAAAACCATCACCGAAACCAAGGAAAGGCTAGATAAATACTATGGGGCATCTGCAATTTCAATGGTAAAAAAGTGGTTTACTGAGTTCCGTTGTGGTCGTACCAGCACAAATGACGCCGAACGTTCAGGACGCCCCAAAGAGGTCGAGCATCGAGCTAAAAGGAGATTATGTTGAGAAATAAAAAAATTTGTAGCCAAAAAAAATCTGTACTATCCAAAAAGTCACTGACTTATCAAACAACCCTCGTAGCTTTACTTGTTCTCTATCCATCTTATGCGCCAAAAAATGTCATCCGTTCACATTTCACCTTTTTTTAATTTTTTTTATATGAAAAATATTTTTAATAGCAAAATTCATGCAGCTACCTTGGGGAGTTTTTCCAACATTTATTTACGGGTGGGTGATTTGAACTTTGTTTATTAAGCACCGTATTTGTACTAAATCAAAATATGATTGGGAATCATGTGCTTCAATAAGAGTGAACAGTGTTGATGTTACTAAGGAACAGCAAAAATGGAAAATTTAATCATATTTAAAAAAAAAATATTATTTTCGGAAAGTAAACTCGTAAAAACGAGTACATGTATGATTAAACTCCTAACAAAAGGACAATATAATTTGGTGTTTAATTTTATCCGATTTCAAAACTAAAATATCTTTTTCCCCACAATAAAAAATGTTGAACACAGTCGCCCCCACTTAAAAATTGGCCTCCTGATTGACATTAAGTCGCTGCATAGGATTTCCTAAGCATGCGTTATATAATTCATTTTCAAATGCGAACTAACGCCATAATCCACGTATGACCTTAAATCACTTTCAATTGAGAATTAAAGCCATATGGTGTTAATTCGTTTTAGAAAGTAGCCTTAGAATTCATTTGGGTGGGAGTTATTTCCTGGAGCCGTTGTATATAAATATTTTTAAATGTGAAGCTATTTCTCACCTACAAAGGTGGGGACGAATTTCACTTTTTTTATGGGAACTTAGTATCGAAAATTGCGGAGGGCAGTAACTTCAAAATCGAATAATGTGTGTTTCTTATATCAACATTGTTATGTCCCGCTCAATTAAAGAACACGTCCGACTTAGTCTGAATCCATTTATTGACTGCCTTACGCACTAGCTTACAAACTAACAATTCTCTCTTACATACTATCTTACTCTCTAAGTCCCTAATTCCATATAACCTAATTCTATGTACTTAAACATCCTACTCTTAATTTCTATATATATGACATTACCTCCTTTTTTTTGGATTTACACTTCAATGTCAAAAATTCATAATAGTAATTCATATGTTTCTTTTGTTCCATTAATATTCTATTTACTTGTAACTTACTGGTTTCCTTGGTCTTAATACCCTTCCTGACGGTTGACAGCATTTACTTCCATCTGCCTTATCATACATTTTATCATTATGGTTACCTATTATTATTTTACTTTTAGTAACTTCATTTTTGTTTGCCTCTTCTTCAGCCATATTTTCAGCTACATCCAAAACTCTTTTTTGTTGACACCTTGGTACATACGGTTCTCTTACAAATTTTCTCAATTGATTTCTATGTACCCTCTTTGTTAATCCATTTATGTTTATTATATAAATCAACGAACTTATTCTCTTTATTACATGACCCCCTTTCCATTTCGCAAAATTGTACCCCTCCTGACAATACCATATTCTTTCTCCAACAGACAAATCAAAATAGTTTTTCTTAATTCCTCCAAAAATTTTCAACTTATTCTGTTTATACTTATTACTAACATTTGGAAATTTTAGACTTTCAGTATTTCTTTCATTATTTTTATGTAAATAAGAAATTGTTGTTAAGGGACTATAACAAAAAACTAAACTCGCGGGTGTATTACCTGTTGCCGTTTGCGGTGTATTACGGTACTTAAATAAAATGTTCAATAAAATCTGTTCTACGCTTAGTTTTGGGTTACTGCATTTTTTTAAGCTTTCCTTGATCGTGCCTACGGCTCTCTCCGCTAAACCATTGCTTTGCGGATGGTAAACAGGTGATGGGCTATACTGAATTCCATTAACATCTAGAAACTGCTTAAACTCAAGACCAGAAAATTGAGGGCCGTTATCAGACACCAACGTCCTTGGAAAACCGAACACCGACATAAATATTTTTAACTTTAAAATGACTACTGAGGCTGTTATTTTTTTCAACATGAAAACATCTATCCACTTACTATAGTCGTCTACAATTATTAAAAAGTCTTTCCCTTGGTAATTAAACAAGTCCACATGCACCCTTTCGAATGGAAAAGTAGTTTGAGGCCATGTGGTATTGGGACAATCCTTTGTACGTCTTTGAAACTTATTACATGTTAAACACCTATTTACATAACATTCGATGTCCCTGTCTATATTAGGCCACCACACACAGGATCGTGCCATCATTTTCATACGCGTCATACCAATGTGTTGTTCGTGTAATAAATTTAGGCAAGACTCTCTGAATTTTAAAGGCACAATTATTCGGTTGGCATAATATAGACAGTCACTATACAATTCGAGTGAATGTCGAATGCGATAAAACGGCAATGCATTTTTATCTTTGCTTGACCATTCTGGCCAACCGTTTCTGATGAAATTTTTAATTTGCATAAAAATGCTATCGCTATTGCATTCCTTCGCAATCTCCTTCCAATTTAACGGTGAAGACTGACTATAATTGAAAAAATTTAATGAAAACGTTAACTCTTCCACACCGGTAGGTTCATCCAATGGCAACCTAGAAAGAGCATCAACATGTTTCTGCTTTGTAGCTGGCCTATAAATTAGTTTAAACTGGTAATTGGATAGGAACAATATCCACCTGTGTAGACGCACGGACGCTACAACTGATAATGCTTTCTTGTCACCAAAGAGAACCTCCAACGGCTTATGATCTGTATAGACTGTAAAGCTATACCCATACAAGAACTTATGAAACCGTTTAATTGCAAACACGACCGCGAGTGCCTCACGGTGCAATTGGGCATAATTTGCTTCCGCTTTGCTAAGCGTTGAACTGGCCATAAAACATGGTCGCTCGACTCCATCGCGATCAACATTGCTAAGAATCGCACCTACGCCGTGCGGCCCCGCATCACACGCAACTATAATGGGTAATTTCGGATCAAATGGACGTAATATATTATTTTTTTCAATTAGCTGTTTGCTCTCGATAAATGCATTTCTACAGTCATCTGACCATTCCCACGCGGAGTCTTTTCGGAGTAATCTATACAGCGGACTAAGCTTATTTGAAAAATTTGGTAAGAACTTCGAATAATAATTCAACAGCCCTAGATAGCTCTGTAATTTTTTAATATCAGAGGGCTCTGGTGATTTTAAAATGGCTTCTAACTTACCGGCACAGGGTTTTATTCCAAGCCCAGACAATTCGTGGCCCAGCCACTCAACGCGGGAGACAAAAAACAGTGACTTTTCCACTTTAATCTTTATATTGTGTTCATTGAGTCGAGCAAGTACTTTATACAATCTTTCCTTACATTCCTCATAACTATTACCGCAAACCAATATATCATCGATATACACCCCGACACCTGTTATTCCTACCAGAACTGTGTCCATCACTCTTTGAAATATCATTGGTGCAGACGCTACTCCAAAAGGTAGTCTGCAAAATTGATATAACCCCCTCGGCGTATTTATCGTTAACAAATGTCTGCTTGCCTCTGATACTGATAACTGAAGATATGCGCCCGTTAGATCCAGAGAACAATATACCTTAAATCCACCCAACTTGTTCAACATCTCGTCAATTAAAGGAAGGGGATAAACTTCCATATTTAAGAACGGATTAATGGTAATTTTGAAATTTCCACATAGCCGGATTGATCCATCTTTTTTTTCAACTAAAACAAGTGGGGCTGCCCATGCACTATTTTTAACTTTTTCAATTACCATTTCTTTTTCAAGCCTCACTAACTCCTGTTCTACTTTATCTCGCAAACTAAAAGGAACAGTGTACGGTTTGTGAAAACGTGGTTGAGCGTTTTCACAAACTGAAACGTCTGCGACAAAATTTGCTATCGGTTTTGTCGATTGTCCAAAAATGTTGGGGAACTGATTTTTTAATTCATTCAGTACCACCCCATCACCCGTCTGGTTCAAGTTAGAAATTATTTGAGGATTTGTCTTAGCTTTAAAAAAATCACGCCAAGAAGAACAAATTTCATCCAACCAATTCCTTCCCATTAGCGGATAAAAATCGGTTTTACTTTTCACTATATGTAAACACAATTTAAATTCTTGATTTCGGCAACAAACTACAGCAGGTATTTCCCCTAACACCTCAACAACTTCACCTGTTACTACTCGTAAATTAAATCCTTTAACATTGATAATTTTATATTTAGAAAAATACAACATGTAATCTTTCTCAGAAATTACCGAGACCACTGCACCGCAATCAATTTCCATTTTCAGCAATACCCCGTTCACCTTCAATTCAGCTACCGCTGGTCCACTAGGTGTGTCGATGTAATTTAAGCTGCCTAGTTTAGCTTTCGCCTGAGCTTTTGATGGTCTCCCACACCCGTTGGGCATCCCTCGTTGCACAGCCATATGCTTATTTCGTTGTGTCGGCTTACTTCGGCATGCTTTAGCTGAATGTCCAGTTTTTCCACACACAAAGCACTGCCAATACTTGGCGGGACATTCATTTATTTTATGAGAAGATGTGCACTTGACACAATTGAAAATTTTTTCTCTTTGATTGAACGTAATGTCTCTTTTCTTCGGTTGTAAGCGGTTAATTAGATTTACATGAGAATGAGCACCCAATTCTCTTTGTTCATTTTCGACGAGCTCGAATTCTCTTGCAATATCACATGCAAACTTCCACTTAAGATCACTAGCGCTTAGCAACCGGTTTTGAAGTCGTTGGTCCCGTACACCAACCACGAGCTTGTCCCGTAATGCTTCAACTAAAAAGTCTTTGAAATCACAATGCACTGAAAGCATTTTTATTTCCAAGATAAAGTCCGAAATGGATTGATTTTCCTTTTGTTTAGCACAGTTAAATTTAAATCGCTCTGCGATTATATTTTTCTTGGTCGAAAAGCCGTCTTCTATTAAGGCGATAAGTTCATTAAATTTTTTTGTTGTAGGGGAATCTGGTGCCACTAGATCTTTGATTTTTTTGTAGCTGTCTGGTCCCACTAACGTAAGAAACAGAGGGGTCTTTTTCTTTTCAGGAGTGTCGTTTATAAAGAAAAGCTGCTTCATGCGCTCTATATAATCGGCGAAGTCCTCCCCGATTACAAATTGTTCGATTGAGCCAATAAACGAACCGGACCCGTTATTCAACGGCGCACTGACTACTGTCTTCGTGTCACTATTTCCACTGCTGTCACTAGTTGACATATTTTAACTTTAATTTAGTTTGTTTTGTTTTACCGATTTATCGATTATTATTTTTTCTTTCAATAATAATTAACTTTTTTTTTCCGTATGTCCTCGTCGCCAAAATGTTATGTCCCGCTCAATTAAAGAACACGTCCGACTTAGTCTGAATCCATTTATTGACTGCCTTACGCACTAGCTTACAAACTAACAATTCTCTCTTACATACTATCTTACTCTCTAAGTCCCTAATTCCATATAACCTAATTCTATGTACTTAAACATCCTACTCTTAATTTCTATATATATGACAAACATAGATGTATATAAAATTTATGGCGTATAAATAGTGAGATAGGTATGAGGGGGCATGCGAAATTTTCACAGTTGCATTCAAAATTGACGAGATTAAGCGATAGGATATGTTTTACCATTATCCGCTGTCCGGAAGCGGAGATCTAAGCTCATATCAAAGAAAAGTGGTAATTCTCGAATGCCTTCTAGCTCCTAGCTTTGGATTTTTTTAATATAGAGTTAAATTGACCAATAATCATTAAGCTATAAATTTTATAGAATTCAAAAAAGTAAAATGTTCCATTGAAGCTAGATCGTTCAGTGGAGGGCATTTTTTGTGTGTGTGCGGCAAAATCTGTTTCTCTCTCTGTATCTTTTATGCTGTGTAGTGTGTACCGTTTCTTTCTTTTTATATGCACCTTTTGTGCTTTGTTTTTTTTTTTGCTCTATTTTTTAAAATTGAACTGGAGTATATATGAAATAATATGAGCAGTGTGGGAGCGTATGTGGCGCATGGGATTGAGGGAGATAGGGTATGAAATGTAATTGAGAGGGAGTCACACTCAATTGAGATTTAAAAGGTTCAGTGAACAAAGGCCATATGAACTAACGCCATAATGGCAGTGCTTTTTTAAACTATTCCCAACAAACACCTAACAGCCGGAAAAAAGTTGCAGTTTTATTAGAGTAAGGATAATATATTATACCTAATAAGATTTAAAATATTTTTATTTTTTTTTGTATTTTTAGTGTCACTCCTCGATTTAGTTTATTTTTTTTCAATGTGCATTTCCCCATACAAACTTTCATAATCTCTTTCATCCTCTCTTTTGCGACAAAAAGAAGCCTATGTCCTTGACCCAAAACGAAAACGTCAGGCCCAAAATCGTTAAAATCGAACACCCGTTCTCGAGTTATGCGCACGTACGGACGTCGTTCTCTTCCTCTTTTATATTTATAGAGATTACATCCCCATTCACCTCGCATACTTCTCTTTCGTTTCACTTAATCGGAGAAAACTTCATGCAGTTTTTGTTCATTTGTATTTACACCATCAAACGTCCAGCCCACCATCGCACGTCATCAGCCATCTGCGCATTTCCTCAGAAAAACATTGTCGCTGTTGATAACATCATCATTCACCTCGCATACTTCTCTTTCGTTTTTGTTGAAATGTATGTGCGTGTGCGATGTGCGTCTGCGCCAGCCCACCACCAGCTTCTAGATGTCGCAGAAAGCTTATTGATGGCTTAAAATAAGTGTTAGCTCTCTTGAGTATTTTGTTTTGTTTGCAATTCTTAGTCAGAAATGTTTGAGCAATGGCGAGTAAAATGTAGTAAAGTCAGAAAAAAAACTGATTGTGGTCATAAGCGCTCCCAAAAAATAGGCATGACAATGAAAGGAATAGCCTATGTCCTTCTCAGAATCTTAAGGAACATTTCAGAAGAAGTTTCATCGAAAACTGTGCAGTAGTTTTCACGCCAACCGTTAACACATGAAAACGCCTGCAGTCTTATTATATGTATAGACGAGTTGTACCCGCCCGGCTTCGCCCGTGCAAAATGTGGTTTCAGAACAAATGATGGAAAAAAAAATTCAGAAATTTGGTGGGATTTTTTTTTTTTGTAATCGCTGGATGGAAAAATCATCGAAAGACATTGCAGATGTATAACGTGAGGGAACCTTCTGCAATGGTGAGGGACTGCAAAATTATATCCGTCTTCTCCTCGAACAAATATTAGAGGATATTGTAGTGCATCGTAGGATCTGTGAGTCTCTGAAATTCTTTGCAATTTATTGTCTTTTCCGAGAAGTATTATGTCTCTTTTATTACAGTGCTTATCTACCAGTAGAACCGAAACTTCTTTAAGAGTTGGTTCATTATGGCGACCTCTATGTTCTGTAAGCGGCCTCGGTTCAGGATTAATATTATTTAATAATATTTTTAAGCTATTTTCATTGTTATTTGAATTGGATGGTAGCCACTGGAGTGCAGATTTAAAGTCTGTAATGTAAGGGTTAATTTCACTGAGCATTGTTTGTATTTCACCGACTGATGAAGCATTCATATATATATATGCAATAACGATTCTCTTGCATTTTAAAAAGGAAGAAGGGAACCTATAAACCTGATAAACTTGACACTGAACTTTAAATGTAGACGTAAAATGGTCCTCGTTAATTTGCTTTGCCCCAAATGAAGTCATTTGGAAAGCTGAATTATACAACCGTACATTTTGTAGAAAGTGATGTGAGAATTCCTGATTGCCACTTAACAAAGATTTCAATGGTTCGGGTGGCTGGAGAATCGGATCCAAGTGCACTTTTCGGGAAGAACAACAAATGCCCTTCGGTCCCCCTTCCATTTTAAAGCATTGCAGAAGGTGCAACATATGCTCATCGAGCTTATTTCTGCTTCTGCAGAATAATTACTTGGGGGTTATAGTTAAAAACACAACTATGTTTTTCCCGCTAAGTTATCTTAGGCCTATTTCTTAATAATTGCCTATAGCGGCTTAATCTGGCACTCATATTTGATGGCGCTGAAAGATTATTTTTCATTCGCCTAGGCATGATTAGAGAAACTTAAATCTGTCTTTGGTGTAGGTACTAATCTAAAATATTCCGTTGAATATGCTTACTTTAATAGAAAGGAAAATCGGTAGGTTCTATTTAAAGCAAATCACATTTTAAACCAAATAAAACTGTATTGTGTTTCCACGTATAGGCAAAACCACTTCGACTTCTTTATTTAGTCAATTTTGTTCAGTACATATAACACTGCATTTTTTTCACTTTGAACAAACCACTTTTGTTTTCTTTTTTCGGTTTTAAAATTCCGCAACAAATATCTATCGTATATCGCTTCTGGCAAGATATTAACAGCTCGATTTATTTATTCCTCATAGCGTTTGAGTTGGCGAATAAGAGATATTTCTTATCACTGTATAAAATTATAAGTCTTCATTATTATTACCGTTATGTTAACATGTATTCATTTTAAATGTTAATTTACTCTCTAAAGCCTATATGCATTTTACACCCTATCTCTCTTAATCTCACGCCTCGCTCCATCGAAATTTAAAATGCGATTTATGGATGAATAAAATGAAATGGAATTGAAATTTGGAAAGAGCTGAAATAAACGAAATGGAAAGGATTAGACATAACATGTGAATAAAATGTGAATAAAAGGGAAACAAACCTTTCCTACATATTTAACATTTCTTTTGTGTGTTTCTTTTTTTCTTAGCAAACCAAAAAAAATACTGTCTCTGTCTGTCTCCCTCTCCGTCACTGGAGTAAAATAAGGTTAAAAGAAATGTTATTTATTGCGCGGTTATTATGTTTGATTTGAGAATGAAGTGCATATCCACTCAACCAGGTGGAAATCGAAGAAATGTTTCAAATTTTGTCTATTTATTCAAAAACCTTTTAAGTTATCGAGTTAATGGATATCCTAAGTTGTACCTGCAGATGTCCTCTATAACTTTTCCCAGTATTTTCGAACGCAAAGCGTTGCAAAGAAAAAAGCGAAACAAAACGAAAAAATAAATTAAATAAAAATGCACCAGAACATATTCAGCAGTTTCTAAGATATTTGCATTTAAAGACATGCAGTCAAATGCAATCTTCGAACAGAACTACACCAATTTTATTTATAAGATATATTTCTTATTATAGCCCTGAAATCTTACAACTCCCTTATATCTTCTCTTCTACCAAGTGTTACATAGATTTGGTTGCAAATTCCACAAATGTATCTAAAAATAAAGTAAATAGTTGGCGCAACAGGTCCGTAGGGACCCAAGGCCTAGCTTCTCACAACCATTCGTTTTTGTGTGAGTTTTTCATTTTTGGAACGAATGGAAGCGATCCTCTATTTTATGCCGATTCCAAACGGCGATTCGGATGTTTGTCAGATGTTCGCGAGAGGTTGCGCAGTGGAAAAACCCCTAAGTTGGTATCTTTTTTTTAGAAAAAAACACCCAACATAATACTTACATGACGGTAACACTATCCACTAAAGTTGAGTGATGCGAATATTCACCCCTATCGAGGTTTTTGTTCGAAAAAAAAAAATTCCGAAACGAAACTCAAATCTGTTCGGAACTCAGATTGCGTTCGACGTATCCTTTTTGGAACAAAATAAATGAAGCATATAAACGCATTCATTTGACATTAAAATATTCCGCTGCAATTAGTTGTCGGAGAGCTTCGGAATAAATTTGCCGTGTAGGTGTCAAAAGTAAGTGACATGACGTTGAACAGCGCAATTTACATTTGCTTTTAATAAACTTTTTGAATATACAATTTGACTTAAGGCTAGGTAACAAATGGTGGTGAATAATAAATATTTAAATGCGTTGGCTCAACAACAGCGGCCCAACGGTATACAATGTTTGTCTTCTTAAATCTGTCTTACATAAACTGTGGCTGACTTCTCGCTTTCATAGTATGCATCGTTGTCTGGGTTGACTTCAGGGTGTTCAAGTACGGATGTTGATGAGAACAGCGCAATGCGGCAAGGTGCGAAAGTTGTATCGAAACGGGTATTTTGAATGGAATCTTTCCGATTTCGTAAAATTCTGAGAAAATTCCGTTCCAATCGGATACCTCGATAGGGGTGATTGGTTAGCAATTGCGGAGTTGAGATGCAGATGGCGTTAAGGGTGTCTAGTTGACTTAGGATTAGTTGTACCCTACCCCATAATCATCATCATTACATTAATGCGGGAACATCCAAAGTATCTGTATAATTTTTAACTATTTATTATGAAATAAGGAGAATGCAACTTAGGTATTCAAGACGTTGGTAAAATTATACCCTATTCAAACCGAGCCCAAAACCGTGTTTTCATCGAAAACTAGCATTCACTTCGAACACCAACTAGTTTTCGTTTGACTTTTCTATCAGCTGTGATACACTAGTCGTCAAACTTCTGCGTTAACTATTTGCAAATTTCGATTGCATTAATTAACAAATAAAATTCAGAGCATTTAAAAATAATGTAAAATGATTATGAGTTAGTTGAAAGCATTTGGGTGACATTCAGTTTATCGCCGACATAATAATTACCATAGTAACTTATTCCATAGACACATTATTACTAGATGGTGCATTTCATACCCCGACCTGGAACAGCGTATACCTCACACTTTTACTCCTAATAGATGGCGTCCCAATGCAGTTGGTGAACTTATAAACCTTTTTTGTGTCGATTGGTGTTTGCAAGATACACAAACATGTTGCAGAGGAGGAAGAAAAATAGCAAATGAAATCGATGAGGAAATCGAGATCGAGTTCTTTTTGCCTGATAAATATAATGTAGCATATAGCTAGTTGTATGGTGCGTGGCTAACGTGCTTTTAGCGTGACAATACTGATGACGATGGGGATGGAGTATCTTATGAAGACAACAATGTGGAAAGAATGTGTCTATGTATGGAAATGTTATATAAATAGGTAGTTAGCTGTGCATATTCCGATATTTTATTGGCAAAGGTCATGATTAAGGATTATGATAAATTGCTGATGCTGGGAAGTGAATGGAAGAAAATTAAAGATACCGACTGAATGATTGACTGACACAGCACTTTTTTTTTAAATTCCACTTATAGCATTGCCACTAGAAAAATATTGCGTTTATGTTCGAACTTTTATTGAGGTAAATTTTCAGGTTTCATATTGGCGTCTTTGAAACTTTGATTGCATGAATGGCACAAAGTAACTACATAGGGAATAATAATTTATAGGCAGGTACCTACCTTTGTAGTTCGCTTGAAAGTCGAAATTAAAATGTCAATTATCATATGTATTTACGAGCGTAATGTACATTTCTCGGAATCTATTATAATTATAATTCGGTTAACTATGTATAGTTTGAAACACACGAATTCATTTAAATTATCATACAGAAAAGAAAACGTTTATACAGGTAGTTACATACTATATTACATATATGTTTACTAGTTCTATAAAAATACGAATATACTTCCCTATCCTTTGTTTTTTTCGTGATCGAAAATATTGCCTCTCGGGAAAATCTTTCGAATTTTCACTGCACACAACACATTTAACTTATTTTCTCATATTGTTATGGGTTTTCCAATGAGAGGTGTTATTGTGAATGACCCGCTATTTCGGTAGCTGTCACTTTTGAAGCTTTTATTCTTTTACATTTCACAAGTAGAAACTACGCCATTACTAAAAATGGTACACACGGTACGAGTACGATACACGCTTCAACAACGCATTGAAGTTATTAAAATTCACTACAAAAATGGTGAAAATCTTACAGTCATAAAACCCGTGCACGTCTCTCAATAACAACTGAGAATATTGCTGCTGTAGCCCAAAGTGTTGAAGACAACCCAGGTTTGTCCATTCCTCGTCGTTCTTTGGAATTGGGCATTCCACAAACGTCATTACACCGTATTTTGCATAATGACTTGGGTCTTAAGGCTTATAAAGTTCAGTTAACACAAGATCTCAAGCCGGCCGATCATCAACAACGTCGTGTCTTTCCTGATTGAATGCATGAAAATGATACGGAATTCCATCGAAAAATCATCTTGACTGATGAGGCCCATTTCCACCTCGGTGGCTACATCAACAAGCAAAATTGTCGCATCTGGGGCTCGGAAAGCCTCTTTATCCTCAACGTGTGACTGTTTGGTGCGGTTTATGGTCCGGCGGGTCATTGGATCTTACTTTTTCGAAAATGAGGTTGGATCAACAGTTACGGTAAATGGATTGCGCTATCGAGAGATGATTAATGAATGGTCGGAATTGGATGGTATTGATCTGGACAACGTTTACTTTCAACTAGACGGCGCTACGTGCCACACAAGCACGGTGCATTGATCTTTTGCGGAAAAGTTTCCGGACCGTGTTATCTCTCGAAGAGGTGATCACAATTGGCCACCGAGATCTGTGATTTAACACCTTGCGACTTCTTCCTTCGGGGCCACGTGAAAGATAAGGTCTACGCCAACAGCCCAGCGTCGATTCAAGACCTCAAAGATAAAATTCGTGAGGCTATCGAGGACATAGGGCAGCCACTTTGCGATTTGGTTATGGAAAATTTCATGAAAAGGATATGATCCTGTATGCGTGCTCGTGTTGGCCATTTGGCTAAAGTTGTTTTTCATTATTAACGGCATACATTCCTCTTTATTATGAAATAAACATCCGATCATTTATCTCAAAAAATGGTATTTTTCTTTGAATACCAAAATAACACCTCCTATTGGTGCATTTACAATACATATTGTTTTAATTAAAAGCAAAAGCCAACTATAATCTTTTCACTAAGGTGTCAATATCGAAAGAATCAAGAAATGAAATCTGAGGAAATGTAAAAAGCTGCATACCCATTCATATACAATTGGGCGCGAATACCCCAACGCTCTGTGTGAAGGCATCATCCCTTGCACCATCCTCCCTCACCATGCTATTGATTGATACTTAATCATAATATTGCATCTCCTTTCCTTTGTCCTCCTCTTCTATAAGAAAAACCAAACCAAAACCAGTTCCCTACCCTGGTTCGTCATAATTATGAGAAATACTTTTTATACCGACGCGACGGTTGGGGATGGCGAGAACGAGAATGAATGAAGAAAGAAAAGAGGCCCACGAGTAGTTAGTTTTTGTTTTGTTTCTTTGGTTTTCTTTAAGCACATTTCCTCAACGCAATAGCAAAAGTCTCATTAAGATACATGATGCCGTAAGCACCAAGGAACATTTTGTTTGTTTTGCGAAAAAGGAAAATAAAGAAGAATCAGGTATAAACCTCACTGCGAAGCCAACGAGGTCCACGATTCACGTTGATCGGAAATGTTTCTCAACAGAACACCTCAAATAAAGTGTTTTGCAGCATGTATCCGAGTTTGAGGTATATTTTCACGGTGGCGCCATCTAGATATTGGGGTGTTTCGGAATAACCATTTCCTTTATATGAAATGCACCATCTAGTAATAATGTGTCTATGCACATTATTACTAGATGGTGCATTTCATACCCCGACCTGGAACAGCGTATACCTCACACTTTTACTCCTAATAGATGGCGTCCCAATGCAGTTGGTCAACTTATAAACCTTTTTTGTGTCGATTGGTGTTTGCAAGATACAAAAACATGTTGCAAAGGAGGAAGAAAAATAGCAAATGAAATCGATGAGGAAATCGAGATCGAGTTCTTTTTGCCTGATATATGTAGCATATAGCTAGTTGTATGGTGCGTGTGGTAGGGCTAACGTACTTTTAGCGTGACAATACTGATGACGATGGGGATGGAGTATCTTATGAAGACAACAATGTGGAAAGAATGTGTCTATGGAAATGTGAAATAATTCGGTAGTTATGTGTGCATACTCCGATATTTTATTGGCAAAGGTCATGATTAAGGATTCTGATACAAAATTTAAAGTAGACAGGTATATAACTACTTCCTTGATTGCTGATGCTGGGAAGTGAATGGAAGAAAATTAAAGATAGCAACTGATTGATTGACTGACGCAGCTTTTGTTTTTTAGTTCCACTTATAGCATTGCCACTAGAAAAATATTGCGTTTATGTTCGAACTTTTATTGAGATAAATTTTCAGGTTTCCTATTGGCGTCTTTGAAACTTTGATTTATGAATGGCGCAAAATAACTACAGGGTCCGCCAAATAACTTTTTGAAAATGCTATAATAAAAAAGTATTGAATATTTTCTCAAATTTCTTTTTTTATTTGAAAGTAGGTACAATCCTTCCGGTTAATAAGGCAAAATAATTTCATTCAAATGGCTGCCTCGGCTGGCCGTGCAGTAGCCTACACGATCGGTCCAATTTTTAAGCACATTATGGATTGTGTGCAGCTGTATTTCACCAATGGCTTCACGAATATTGTCCTTTAAAGCGTCAATTGTCTCTGGCTTGTCGGCGTAACACTTATCTTTTACGGCACCCCACAAATAATAGTCCAACGGTGTCAAATCGCAGCTCCGAGGTGGCCAAACGACATCAGCTCTGCGGCTGATAATGCGATCTTCAAAAACAATCGATCGCAGGCCCACTTAGCGAAGCGAAAACGCATTGGATGGTCATTTGGCTGACGGTGCTTCTCTTCTTCCAAATTCCGCACACATTCTGCAACATTACCATGATTTTCAAAGTAATGTCGCACTATTTCCCAGCGTTGTTCAAGCGTATACACAACCATAATTCGTTCAGCGGAAGGATAAAACTAGTGCGAAATAAGCACTAGTTGAAAAAGTTAGATGGCGGACCCTTTACATAGGGAATAATAATTTATGGGTAGGTAGGTACCTACCTATGTTGTTCGCTTGAAAGTGGAAATTAAAATGTCAATTATCATATGTATTTACGAGTGTAATGCACATTTCTCGGAATCTACTATAATTATAATTCAGTTAACTATGTATAGTTTTAAACACACGAATTCATTTAAATTATCATACACAAAAGAAAACGCATATACAGGTAGTTACATATTATATTGCATACCTATATAAATTATTTACTAGTTCTATAAAAATACGAAATGTATCCAGGTGCATACCCATTCATATATAATTTGGCGCGAATACCCCAAAGCTCTGGGTGAAGGCATCATCCCTTGCACCATCCTCCCTCGCCATGCTATTGATTGATTCTTAATCATAATATTGCATCTCCTTTCCTTTGTCCTCCTCTTCTATAAGAAAAACCAAACCAAAACCGGTTCCCTACCCTGGTTTGTCATATCAGAAATACCGACGGTTGGGGATGGCGAGAATGAATGAAGAAAGAAAAGAGGCACACGAGTAGTTAGTGTTTGTTTTGTTTCTTTGGTTTTCTTTAAGCACATTTCTTCAACGCAATATCAAAAGTCTCATTAAGATACATGATGCCGTAAGAACCAAGGAACATTTTGTTTGTTTTGCGAAAAAGGAAAATAAAGAAGAATCAGGTATGGACTTCACTGCGAAGCCAACGAGGTCCACGGTTCACGTTGATGGGAAATGTTTCTCAACAGAACACCTCAAATAAAGTGTTTTGCAGCATGTATCCGAGTTTGAGGTATATTTTCACGGTGGCGCCATCTAGATATTGGGGTGTTTCGGAATAACCATTTCCTTTATATGAAATGCACCATCTAGTAATAATGTGTCTATGCTATATGCTACATATATCAGGTAAAAAGAACTCCATCTCGATTTCCTCTTCGATATCAATTGCTATTTTTCTTCCTCCTCTGCAACATGTTTGTGTATCTTGCAAACACCAATCGACACTAAAAAGGTTTATAAGTTGACCAACTGCATTGGGACGCCATCTATTAGGAGTAAAAGTGTGAGGTATACGCTGTTCCAGGTCGGGGTATCAAATGCACCATCTAGTAATAATGTGTCTATGCTATAAATTATTATTCCCTATTTAGCTATTTTATGCTATTCATGCAATCAAAGTTTCAATGACGGCAATATGAAACCTGAAAATTTATCTCAATAAAAGTTCGAACATAAACGCAATATTTTTCTAGTGGCAATGCTATAAGTTGAATTGAAAAAAAAAAACGTGCTGTGTCAGTCAATCATTCAGTTGGTATCTTCATAGACACATTATTACTAGATGGTGCATTTCATACCCCGACCTGGAACAGCGTATACCTCACACTTTTACTCCTAATAGATGGCGTCCCAATGCAGTTGGTGAACTTATAAACCTTTTTTGTGTCGATTGGTGTTTGCAAGATACACAAACATGTTGCAGAGGAGGAAGAAAAATAGCAAATGAAATCGATGAGGAAATCGAGATCGAGTTCTTTTTGCCTGATAAATATAATGTAGCATATAGCTAGTTGTATGGTGCGTGGCTAACGTGCTTTTAGCGTGACAATACTGATGACGATGGGGATGGAGTATCTTATGAAGACAACAATGTGGAAAGAATGTGTCTATGTATGGAAATGTTATATAAATAGGTAGTTAGCTGTGCATATTCCGATATTTTATTGGCAAAGGTCATGATTAAGGATTATGATAAATTGCTGATGCTGGGAAGTGAATGGAAGAAAATTAAAGATACCGACTGAATGATTGACTGACACAGCACTTTTTTTTTAAATTCCACTTATAGCATTGCCACTAGAAAAATATTGCGTTTATGTTCGAACTTTTATTGAGGTAAATTTTCAGGTTTCATATTGGCGTCTTTGAAACTTTGATTGCATGAATGGCACAAAGTAACTACATAGGGAATAATAATTTATAGGCAGGTACCTACCTTTGTAGTTCGCTTGAAAGTCGAAATTAAAATGTCAATTATCATATGTATTTACGAGCGTAATGTACATTTCTCGGAATCTATTATAATTATAATTCGGTTAACTATGTATAGTTTGAAACACACGAATTCATTTAAATTATCATACAGAAAAGAAAACGTTTATACAGGTAGTTACATACTATATTACATATATGTTTACTAGTTCTATAAAAATACGAATATACTTCCCTATCCTTTGTTTTTTTCGTGATCGAAAATATTGCCTCTCGGGAAAATCTTTCGAATTTTCACTGCACACAACACATTTAACTTATTTTCTCATATTGTTATGGGTTTTCCAATGAGAGGTGTTATTGTGAATGACCCGCTATTTCGGTAGCTGTCACTTTTGAAGCTTTTATTCTTTTACATTTCACAAGTAGAAACTACGCCATTACTAAAAATGGTACACACGGTACGAGTACGATACACGCTTCAACAACGCATTGAAGTTATTAAAATTCACTACAAAAATGGTGAAAATCTTACAGTCATAAAACCCGTGCACGTCTCTCAATAACAACTGAGAATATTGCTGCTGTAGCCCAAAGTGTTGAAGACAACCCAGGTTTGTCCATTCCTCGTCGTTCTTTGGAATTGGGCATTCCACAAACGTCATTACACCGTATTTTGCATAATGACTTGGGTCTTAAGGCTTATAAAGTTCAGTTAACACAAGATCTCAAGCCGGCCGATCATCAACAACGTCGTGTCTTTCCTGATTGAATGCATGAAAATGATACGGAATTCCATCGAAAAATCATCTTGACTGATGAGGCCCATTTCCACCTCGGTGGCTACATCAACAAGCAAAATTGTCGCATCTGGGGCTCGGAAAGCCTCTTTATCCTCAACGTGTGACTGTTTGGTGCGGTTTATGGTCCGGCGGGTCATTGGATCTTACTTTTTCGAAAATGAGGTTGGATCAACAGTTACGGTAAATGGATTGCGCTATCGAGAGATGATTAATGAATGGTCGGAATTGGATGGTATTGATCTGGACAACGTTTACTTTCAACTAGACGGCGCTACGTGCCACACAAGCACGGTGCATTGATCTTTTGCGGAAAAGTTTCCGGACCGTGTTATCTCTCGAAGAGGTGATCACAATTGGCCACCGAGATCTGTGATTTAACACCTTGCGACTTCTTCCTTCGGGGCCACGTGAAAGATAAGGTCTACGCCAACAGCCCAGCGTCGATTCAAGACCTCAAAGATAAAATTCGTGAGGCTATCGAGGACATAGGGCAGCCACTTTGCGATTTGGTTATGGAAAATTTCATGAAAAGGATATGATCCTGTATGCGTGCTCGTGTTGGCCATTTGGCTAAAGTTGTTTTTCATTATTAACGGCATACATTCCTCTTTATTATGAAATAAACATCCGATCATTTATCTCAAAAAATGGTATTTTTCTTTGAATACCAAAATAACACCTCCTATTGGTGCATTTACAATACATATTGTTTTAATTAAAAGCAAAAGCCAACTATAATCTTTTCACTAAGGTGTCAATATCGAAAGAATCAAGAAATGAAATCTGAGGAAATGTAAAAAGCTGCATACCCATTCATATACAATTGGGCGCGAATACCCCAACGCTCTGTGTGAAGGCATCATCCCTTGCACCATCCTCCCTCACCATGCTATTGATTGATACTTAATCATAATATTGCATCTCCTTTCCTTTGTCCTCCTCTTCTATAAGAAAAACCAAACCAAAACCAGTTCCCTACCCTGGTTCGTCATAATTATGAGAAATACTTTTTATACCGACGCGACGGTTGGGGATGGCGAGAACGAGAATGAATGAAGAAAGAAAAGAGGCCCACGAGTAGTTAGTTTTTGTTTTGTTTCTTTGGTTTTCTTTAAGCACATTTCCTCAACGCAATAGCAAAAGTCTCATTAAGATACATGATGCCGTAAGCACCAAGGAACATTTTGTTTGTTTTGCGAAAAAGGAAAATAAAGAAGAATCAGGTATAAACCTCACTGCGAAGCCAACGAGGTCCACGATTCACGTTGATCGGAAATGTTTCTCAACAGAACACCTCAAATAAAGTGTTTTGCAGCATGTATCCGAGTTTGAGGTATATTTTCACGGTGGCGCCATCTAGATATTGGGGTGTTTCGGAATAACCATTTCCTTTATATGAAATGCACCATCTAGTAATAATGTGTCTATGCTTATTCAAATATAAATCATCTTAGAGTAGAACCTATTTTTAAAAGAATGCTATCCTACCCCTAAAAGTAAGCAACTGTATAAATTTTAATTCAGGGGCATCTGCGAAACCATTTTGGTTTCAATGACGTTACTATGATGGAAACAATTTTTCGACAGAAATTTTCAAAGTGAATGACATAATAAAATGGAAATCCTGAGTTAATCTTATTTTCAAAGGGGCGTATTTTTTCGTTTATAAAACAACATAAGTGTCTTTAACATTAGTTTAAATTGCTAAATCGGCAGATACAGGAATATAAATATATTTCATATTAAAGCATATAATATTTTTTGTTTTCAGTGGTCTTGATAGGGGACTCCGGTGTAGGAAAAAGTAATTTACTTTCCAGATTCACTAGAAACGAGTTTAATTTAGAATCAAAATCTACGATTGGTGTTGAGTTTGCAACAAGAAGTATTGAGGTAAGTACTCTTCCCTGTTATATATATTTATATAAATTGTATTATCATTTCAAATATCAGGTTGATGGAAAGACTATAAAAGCTCAAATTTGGGATACTGCTGGGCAAGAGCGCTATCGCGCTATAACGTCTGCTTACTATCGAGGAGCTGTGGGTGCACTTTTGGTTTATGACATCGCTAAACACTTAACTTACGAGAATGTGGAACGATGGTTAAGAGAATTAAGAGACCATGCTGATCAAAACATTGTTATTATGCTTGTCGGCAATAAATCCGACCTTAGGCATTTGCGAACAGTGCCCACTGATGAAGCTAAATCATTTGCCGAACGAAATGGGCTGAGTTTTATTGAAACATCAGCTCTTGATTCAACAAATGTTGAAACAGCATTCCAGAACATACTCACAGGTAAAGTTTTTTTTTATGTTTATTATAATTATTTTCTTATATAAATGTATAACTTACAATTTTGTCTTTCTATTTTCATTTCAGAGATATATCGTATTGTGTCCCAAAAACAAATAAGAGATCCGCCAGAAGGTGATGTCATTCGGCCTACAAACGTTGAACCAATTGATGTCAAGCCAACAGTTACCTCAGATGTTCGTAAACAGTGTTGCCAGTGACCGCAGCTATCACACATGTTATTATTCTTCTTTTATTATTTTTTCACTTTAAATCTTGAGAAAAGAGAATTAGTTATAAATAAATAAACTCTTATCAAATTTAAAAAAGAAAAACATTTAAATTAAATTTGAATGCTTAACAGTTTTTCGTTTGTTTTTATTATAATACTTTTTCAAGATGTTCTGATCTAGCTTATAATATGTTTCATTTAAAATAAAATTTTGCGAAGAGTTTGCAAAAACAAACGTAACTTCATTTAATGATATGTATTTATGTATATTTATGATAAAGATCGATTACACAAATTCTCCTTTAAAGAAGCACATAAATAAATGTTTTATGGATTTGTACCTGCATAACACGTGCGAGCCGACTTTTAAGATAGGACTTACAAACGTGGCGATCCACGGATTTATGTATTTAGGTTTGTTTAGCAGCGGTGATGTTTAGCCTAAAGAAAAAGGACCCATTGACATGTGCACTATAACATATGGACTGCTAGTGAAACGTCAGTTCGATACAAACTCTGTCCAAAAATTTACGCCAACGTAACGCGCTCTTGGTTCAAAGCGAATATAACGTGTAACAAAATGCCAACGATCTTGGATTTTGCCATAGAATGCTGGAGACACCTATTGGGTGTTAGCACATTTACTAAGTAAGACGGTTGAAATTCATATTGTTGCGGAATGTTTGGCTCAGGTTTCCATTATGAACACTAAGCAAATTAATATTTTTTTATTTATTTGTGTTTAAATTAACTTATTCTAAAATGTACTGTAAAAGAATTATTCTTCGGAAACTTTTTTTATATATTTTTTTATTTTAAAATTTTAAATTTTCACTGCAAAGTGCCCAATTTTGTCTATTTTTTAATTTTTTTTTAATGACTGAAAATATTATACTGCTAAATACCCAGCGTAAATATAATTAAACTTAAGCTTCAGGGGCCTGCTTGACAGTTGTTGACAGCCTTAACGGAGCAACGAAGCGACTTAAAACCTGCGAAAAAAGGGTTAAAATCCTGTTAGCGGGCGAAGCGAGCCATCCACCTCATACTTTAATATGGTATTCGATTGGGCGCTTCCACAGCAAAGGAAGGAATTGCATCGGGTGAATCTATTTTTGTAAATTATTATATTTAGAAATCAATAGGGACGGAAATTTCGAATTTTTTAATATAAAATTTAACCAGTGAATGGAAAGCCCATAGAAATAAAAAAATAAAGGAAAAAGTGTTGGTCAGTGCGTATAATGAAAACCCGCCCCGAATGTTTTCCAATAATAAATATTACGACATTACTTTGAAAATCATGGAAATGTTGCAGAATGTGTGCGAAAATTGCGCACGGAATTTGGAAGAAGAGAAGCACCGTCAGCTCCGTATGTTCATTATCTTGTGAAAAAAGTGAAAGAAACTGGCATCCTCATCGATAAACCAAAGCGAGAAAAGCCAAAAACAGTGCGTACACCCGAGAAAATTGCTGCTCTGGCAGAAAGTGTGCGTGAAGCGCCATCAACATCAATTCACCGTCGTTCTCAACAACTGAACATTTCGGAGACATCATTGAGACGAATTTTGCATAAAGACCTTGGTATGACGCCAAACAAAGTCCAATTGGTTCAGGAGTTGAAGCCAAATTACCATCCAATGCGTTTTCGCTTCGCTAAGTGGGCCTGCGATCGACTTAGAGAAGATGCCGATTTTGGCAAAAAAAAAACATCTTTTCAGATGAAGCTCATTTTCATCTTGGCGGGTATGTAAACAAGCAAAATTGTCGCATTTGGGGCACAGAAAACCCGCACGCAAACATTGAAAAGTCGATATACCCCAAACGAGTCACTGTTTGGTGCGGAATTTGGTCCAGAGGCATAAAGTGCTTAAAAATTTGACCGATCGTGTAGGCTACTGCATGGCCAGCCGAGGCAGCCATTTGAATGAAATTATTTTCCATTATTAACCGGAAGGATTGTAGTTTCAAATAAAAAAAGAAATTTGAGAAAATATTCAGTAGTTTTTTTATAGCATTTTCAAAAAAAAAAAAAAAGTTATTTGGCGGACCCTGTACATAATAGATGCAACCAAACAAATTTTAATAAAAAATCGTATTGAAATTGCACAATAGCCGATTTTTATTATCAGCCATGAACATGATCCATATAGATCATCAATTTACATGCGCTAACAATAGCAGCATAAAATACTTCTTTTCATCGAGATCGCCAATCATGATCTTTAAAATGTATTCTACTATTTCTCGCTGGGTTGTTTGTTTCTTTGTTGGCGCGACTGTAAACGATAGCCAAGCCACACGGCCACGTTGCCATTCAACGCCATATTCATAACACAAAAAAAAGAAGCATTTTTCACATTCGAATTAACTTCCCGTCCTTCGAGATTTTGCTTTTTCATTCTATAAAGGTATGCCCAGACCAGCGAAATATTTCATAATATTTAAGTAAATGTTTCATGTATATAGTTATGATTAAATAAAACTAAACGACTTTAACCAAAAATGTGTTTATTATTTACTATGCATTTAACACTTATAGTTGGACGAAGGTGTTTTACCCAAGAATGCCCGTGATTGACTGACTGTGCTTTACACCGTACTCGCTATCGGTGTCTATCGGTTAGCGGTTCTTTCTCTCTGCCTCGTCTTTAGATGAAGACAAAGCTAGAGAAAGAACTCGATCTGATCGCGCGACTTTACCTTGCTCACCAGTTGGCTTGATTGTCAAGAGACTAGTTAACAAGGTACTGTTGGTTAGCAAAACCAAACAACCGTTAAGGACCCGTGTGTCTATTATGTAACACCTCCATCCCCAAGTATTTTTGGTCCCCAAAAACTTATCGGTAATTTTTTTTTTAAATACTTTTACATATTTTACAATTCTTAAATCATTTAATTTTTTTTTTTTGTTGGTTGTGTAAATTATTTTAATTTGTTATTTTCATAACTTACTTTTATTCCAATATTTAAATATGTAACTTATTTTTAACTTAACTTCTATTTTTTTTTGTTTACAAATTTTAACTTAAAATCTAAGTAGAACTTGGCGATATAAAAACAATTCATAGATAATGACAAAATTTAGAAAAAATTAACTTATTTTATAGTTGTACAAAAAAAACTATTAAACACAGAACTGAGTCGATTTTTATAATTGAAAGCAAAGAGAACATAATAATTCTGCTTTTGATTAAAAGTTAAGCTTGATATTTGTATTATCTTTTCAATTGTTTCTTATGATACTTTATGTATCGTTTAGTGGATACATCGGTTGTGTTGTTATTTCATGTTAAATATGAATGAAGTTTCTTCTACTTTGGTTTAATTTTCCCTATTATTCTGTTTTTTACTATGTCGGAGCATTTCTGCAATTCTGAGTCTTTTTCTATGTTAAGTTTACTAATTCTTGTCTCCTTATTTTTGTGAAACAAGGCTGCTGGTCTATTTACGTCATCTTGAGTTAAGTTTTTTTAAAATAGAGTCGTTAGGTTTTAGCTAAGTGGTTGTGTGAATAGTGTTATTATAAATGTTGATTATTTCAAAGATTTTACCGTCTAACTCTGAACTATCTTTTGCTGCATTTCTTATACGCAAATGTTCATTAAGGGTTCCGTGGAGACGTTCAATGTCAGCATTGCCTGTTTTTTGAAAAGCGGTGGTTCTGTGGAAAAGGATGTTATTTTTTTTCAAAAACAGTTCCACCGCAGAATGAATAATGCAGCTATCCCCGTCTGAAATAAGTTTATTCGGTTTACCCAAAAACTGGATACCTTGTTTTATTGCTGCTAAAATGGCGATCCAATTCCTGTTTTCCAAGTTCTGAATAGTGGCGTACTTTGAAAATTTGTCTATTGTCGTGAGGTACATTTTGTTCCGTTCAGGAATCCATATATCCATGTGGACAATATCGTTAAAACATTTCGGTGTTTCTGTTATTTCAAATGGAATTTTCAGAGGACGCCTGTCATGTTTAGCGACAGCGCAAATGTCACAATATTATTTACGTATTTATGTATTTCCGTTTGTAAACTTGGATAGAAGTATTTTGTTTTTAATTCAAAGAACATTTCATTGATACCCCTGTGATTTTTGCTAATATGTTCATTTGTTATTGTATCAAGAAGTTCATTTTTATCCAAAATATCTACTAGTTTTATGTTTGATTTCAAAACAATTAAATTTTTATTAAATGAAAAATACCTTGCGTAAAGATTCTGAAACTCAAGAAAAAGAGGAAGGTCAGAAGAAAATATGCAAAAATTTCCGTTTTTTATAAGAATCCGTCTCATTCTAGTAAATTGCTATTTTCCCTACATATGATTTTGAACTTTTTTATGAACAATTTTAAAGTAACATTTTTCTTTAGCAGAGTATGATAAGTAAATTTGGTTTTTGAACATGTTAATTGGCTTTTCAGAAATGAAAATATGGTTATTCGAATCTTCTGGTGCACTATGAATTGTCGCACCCGTAGATATAACATCATAATTTTTAAGTTCCAAATCATTTTGAATTTCATTTACGAAAATTGCACCTCGATCTACTTCATCATTGGTATCACTTTCTTCCTTGTTTAGTCTACTTAAGCCATCTGCGACAAAATTCTCCTTCCCTTTTAAGTGCTCGACATCAAAGTCGTACTCATTGAGAGAAATTTTCCACCGCTGCAGTTTCATATTTGGTTCTTTAATACCGTTTAGCCATACAAGTGGCTTGTGATCAGTATATATATAGTTGGCGCAACAGGTCTGTAGAGACCCAAGGCCTAGCTTCTCACAACCATTCGTTTTTGTGTGAGTTTCATTTTTGGAACGAATGGAAGGGATCTACAATTTTATGCCGATTCCAAACGGCTAATTGAGAAGCTCTTAAGACAGTTATACTCTCGGATGTTTGTCAGACGTTCGCGAGAGGCGGCGCAGTGGAAAAAACCATAAGTTGGAATTTTGGGTTTTTGCGGGATTCGAACCTGAGCCCCTCGCTTAGTAGTCCAACACACATTTTTTTTACATTTTAAATTCATTTTTATTTTTACTTTCATTAAACTTACATCCTAGACAAAAACGATTAAATCTAAATTAAAGCTAACATTTGTCTTAATTCTAGCTTACTGGCTCTTAGCGAGCACTCTAAACTTAACTATATCCTTAAAATTATTGCCTTTCGGCCTTAAATCTATCAATATTTATTTTTGTTTGTTTTTTATTTCCAAGAAACTTTGTAAAACTTGAATTCTTTTATTATTTTTTTACTTACAACTACTTAAAACTACCTAAGCTACTTAAGCTAAATTACCTATAATCAGGGTGGTGAGCAATCTCATCGATTGGTCACCATCCTGATCGCGTCCATGGTCGCCTGACAGCCACCCACAAGGGTTCATCATTACCACCGAGACTCGAGCGAGGCTATACGCTTCGTTCGAGTCTCGGTGGCACTATCATGCTGGCTAGCCCGGCACCTCTCAAGGACCCCCTACTCTAAGCCTTAACCTACAAACTTAATCCAGCTTAAAACTAGGGAGGATGCTACGATAGTAGCGCACCGGCCCGGGAGAGCGTATCAACCCTCACCTCTTCTTTAAGCCACCAAAATTCGGTGAACTGCTTTACCGTATCGACCCTGTCCCGATCCGCAATTGCGGTGCTAAAACGGAGGAGCTCCTGAGCATTGGCGGCATACCCGTCGTGGATGAGCCGCTTATCCCTCGCGCCGCGGTGGCTGTGGTACAATACCGGCACACCATCTTTTGTCTGGACTAACCCTTTCATGTCAACATGAAGAAATGCCTCAGGCGGGATAAAGCCAGACCGAAGCGTACTCTCGTGGTACATTAAATTGGGGTAGTAAGCCCCTGAGATCAGGTTATTATCGCTGGCCATCGCCCTTGCGACGTGCCTCCGAATCACCTTAATAAGGAAATTGTCAATCCTATTCAGTCGAGCCCCATTGTATAGGGTCCTGTTGGGATAGTATTTTCTGTACTGCGATTCAGGAGTTCTAAACAACCCTAGACAGGCCCTGAGACATTGTCTCTCAAACACCCGAATCTTTTCCATATAGAACGGCGCTATATTGAACCACATAGGACAGCCATAAGCGATGATAGGCCTTATAAGGGCCACGTAGCAAATGACCTTCACCCTAGAGTCAAGTTGACTGCTGCGAAACAGTCTCCTTGTCAGAGCGTAGGCCCTCTTAGCCCCAGCCAGACAAGCAGCTATATGTTTGTCAAAATACAGATACTGGTCGAGCCAGATGCCAAGATACCGGACCACGTTTTTCACCGCCAACGGCTGCCCCTGCTGTCCAACAATTGTTAATTTTCTCCAGTTTTTTCTGGTATCCCCAGAGGCCCCAGCCAATGTTGTTCTGAACAGTATTGTTTCCGATTTTTGGAAATTGATTTTCAACTTCCAATCATCGCAATACCTCTTAATTTGCTCGAAGTCACGTTGCAGAAGGATGTTAATGACCTCGATTTTTGGTCCTGACCTGTACGCCACTAAATCGTCCGCGTACGCTATAGCATGTCTGAGGGACCCCACCAGATCACTTGTGTAAATATTAAACAGGACCGGAGAATTCACTGCTCCCTGTTGTAAGCCGTTTTTAATTTCGAAAACCCTGCTCGAAGTCACGTTGCCAGCTTTGACAACGAACTTCTTTCCCATAAGCATGTCATAAATTATATATAGCAAAGGTTTTTGAATGCCCAATCTGGTCAGCTTATAGAAGAGCCCCTCCAACCAAACGGTATCGAAGGCCTTCTCAAAGTCGACCAGGCAGGCACCCGTGCATTGTTTCTTACTCTTATTCCACTGAATGTCGGAAACCAGTTTCGACGCGGCATGAATAGTGTCATGCCCCGCTCTGAAGCCAAACTGGTTGTCCGGAATGATCTTGTTTTCCTCAACCCATTTTAAAAGAGATCTATTGACGACTTTCTCGAATACCTTGCTAACATTCGGAAGCAAGCTAATTGACCGGAGATTAGCAGGGTTCGTCCTATCTTTATCCTTTTTCGGGATAGGGTGTACCACCGCCATTTTCCACTGCTCCGGATAATATGCATTATTCAGCGCATTGTTAAATAGTGTGGCGAAGATATCTATCGCCTCTAGCGGCAGGTGTCTTAATACGATGTTTGGGACACCGTCCACTCCCGCCGACTTTTTGTTTTTAAGTGATTCAAAGATGCACCGAAGTTCATCTCTACTCACGAACAGATGAGTATTTTCATCGGCGACTGTGCCGTTTGCACGGTTGTCGTCATTGAACCCGGTGAAACCGTTGTTCTCGGATCGCCAATCTTGAATTTCGGTCCGCAGATAAAAGTGGTTAAGAAAGGCCCTCTCCTCGAGGTCGCGGTTACGGCAAACAGGGTTGTTCACCGTATACACAGTCTCAAAGAAAGCTCCCATCAAATTCACCCTCTCCTGCGGGTCTTCGACCACGAAAAAACCGTCGTTCGAGTCAGCACTTTCCGGGCTTATGCCAGCAGTCAGTAGTGTCTGTCTGTTCTCGTTCGTCCGAGGTATTCGAACACATGAAATGTCGTTGTGATCCTTCCGCCTGAACAGTTTATTTATTTGCGGGAACATTTTCGGGCTACTGGATTTTATAGCCCGAATTTTATTGCCCCAATACAAACTTACAGATTTTCTGTAATTTTCGGAGATCAACTGTTTCAAGTTTTTGATCATCGAATTCAGTGTTCTTAACTCGGGATCGTTCCTGTCAGTGAACTGTCTGTGTAGCCGTTTAAGCCTCGAGAGCAGTCTACTCTTATGTCTGTACAGAGCATCGATTGTTGCGTTTCGATACTTTTCAGTTTGTTCTTCGTCCGTGGAACGTCCTACCCGAGGGATAGTCCGCTCCATTGTCTGTTTGATGACGACATTCATTTGCCGTAAATGATTGTCGATTTCATCGTTTGTTAGGTTCCTGTTTGGGTCGATCTCGCATGAGCGTATGTCGCGTTTTAACACTCTGGAGAAGCGCGACCACTGCGCTTTTCGGTAATCGAAAGAACGCACTTGGTCGTACTGCTCCAGCTGCGTCTGCTCGTTCGGTATCCGTATTACGGCGGCAAGTCCGTAGTGATCACTATCGTACTCAACCGTTCGTAAACAGTTCCGCGTGCTTAGATCAATGTTTGTTAGTTCCAGTCTTTCGTCAACTAGCGCCAAGTCCAAGAAAGAACCCTCTCTAGGGAAAGACGGGATATCCGTCGCGTACAACTCGAGTTTGTACTCAATCATATTATGACGCCACCAGTCGTGAAACTGGTTGCCTCTAGGGTTCGGAATATCATTTCCCCATGCCGCATGTTTAGCATTGAGGTCTCCGCCCAAAAAGTAATAATTATCTTCCGATTGAAGCTCTAAGCAACGAAAAAGCGTCTCGATCTCATTTAAAAATTCAATGCGTCGAGGAGATTCCGGTGCGTAAAGCGACACCACATACACCCGCCTCTGGGTATTGAGGGGAATGCATACGATGCATGCTTCCAACACCTGGAACCGGCGCACTTCCCCGCTATATATAACCTTATGGCGCAAGCCTTTACGTACTAAGATAGCGACACCACCTCCCTGTGTGGAGTTGGGCCGGTCTCTTCTAACTACAGGATAATTTTGATAGCCTAATTTGTGCTTCGGCGTTAGCTTAGTTTCGCTAACCAAAAGTACGTCTGGCTTTTCGACTTTCAACAGATTCGAAAGATTGATCCTTCTCTCGATCCTAATTAGTGAATTAACATTCACCGCAAGGATCTTTAGGTTTACCTCGTCCAGCGTACCCATCATATTTATGGCGCGGCAGACTCTGCAAACAGCGTCGAATAGATCATGTCTATTCGAGCCGCATGCTCATTTAATTGTTTCTGGAAATTGTCGATCTTTCCGTGCAGTGACAGAAGGATCGATTTCAAATCCAGATCCGCTTCCGGTGTAGGAACCTTCGGCGCGCTTTTTGTGATTGTGCTACCCGGTCCAGATACCATTTGGGCAAAGGACACATTGGGTGCAACAAAATTAGAGAACGAGCGACTCTTTCGACCCTTCTCTTCTTCGGACCTCTGTTTTCGAGCCTGCACGTTCTGTTTAACCTGCTGATACTTGGGACATCCCCTGAAATTAGCAGGATGTCCTGAGCTGTTGCAGAGTACACATGAGAGCTGGCTTCGATCTTCTACCCTATCGCTACCTAAAGCACATTCCCCATGTTTGTGGTCCTTGTTGCACTTAACGCACCTGAACTGCATGTGGCAGTTAGCCGAGGCGTGCCCGAACCTCTGGCAGCGCATACATTGAAGTACACGATCTGACCTCTTTAATTTTTCCCAACGTACTGCATGATAGTACAGGAATCTGATCCTTTTCAGACTATCTATTTTGCTGTCGGGGGTTAATTGTACCAAAAAGAATGGTAATTTGCGGCTACCACCCCTGTCCGCAGGCGAAGAAAACGGCTTGACCCCCACGAACTTAAGGTCGTCGCAGTCATAACTCTTGAGCTCGTTTTCGAGCTCCTCTATTTTTATATTGGGATCGATACCCTTAAGCAGCACAGTTTGTCGCTTTTCTCCTTTTGGAGTGTACGTGAAGTACTCAGCTTGCGCTTTCTCCAGAGCGGTGCGCAACTTTTTGTGCTCCTCCATGTTACTGCACATAATAATGTGCTTGTTGGCGTTAAGCCTTTTAATATAGAAATCCTTACAAATAAACCTACATAACTTAATGGTATCGCTTATTTCTAGATGACTTACATTAATGGGTGGTATTTTCTGCTTTTTTATCTGTTGTTGTTGTTGTTATTGTTGCTGCGGCTGCTGCTGTTGCTGCTGATTCTGCTGCTGTTGTTGTTGTTGTTGTTGTCTCTGCTGCTGCTGTTGCTGCGGCTGTTGTCTCTGCTGCTGTTGCAGCGGTTGCTGTTGTTGTTGCAGTGGCTGTTTTTGTGCCATCTGCTTCTTCTGTTGCTGTTGTTTCTGCTGCTTAAGCAGTGCTTGTTGTTGTTGCTGCTGCTTAAGTTCTTTTTGTTGTTGCCTGTGTTGTTGCTGCTCCGTTTGTAGTTGCTGCAGCTTTTGTTGCTGCTGTTTCAACTTTTCCTGGCGCAATTTCTCCCTTTTCTGAAGGAGTTCTGCGATAGGCCGATCTAGCTGGGCTTCCTCGTCATCGTGGTCACTCTGTTGTTGTTTCTCTTTTTCGGCGTCCAGTAACTGGAAAGCATTACCTTCGCCTTTATATCTACCCTCGCCTCCCTCGGACTCGTAGGAGTAGCTGAGACCATCAGAGTCCTCGTCTGTCTCCTGTGCTGAGGAGGTAGCACGTGACGGCATCTCCTCTGCCTTCGGTTTCCTCTTGTGTTGGAGGTTTGGTGTTGGCTTCAGTTTCCTCCGCCTTTTCTCTGTTTTTGTCCCTTGTGTTGACTGTACTTTGGTCGCTGCTGCGGTACTTGTAGATGCGTCCATTGTTGTTTGTGCTGGTGCTGCCGCACTTGTTATTGATGTTGATGCTGCTGCTATTGGTGCTGCTGTAGTTGTTGTTGTTGTTGTTGTTGTTGTTGTTGTTGTTGCTGCTGCTTCTTCTTGCTGCAGTCTTACTTTCTCCTGCCTGGTCACGCGTTTTGGCAACGGGGTATCGCCTTGCGGGACCTTGGGCTGGTTAGCGTCCATCGCCTGATCGCGTTGCGGCACTTCCACTTTTGTCTTTCTTTTTTTTTTTTTTTTTAAAAATTAAATATAAAAATTAATCCCCCACTGGGAAACGAACTTGGCTCCTCTTTCACAAGAGCCGAAGACTCGCTTCTTGAGCCAAATGGCTTACAATTTTTTAACACTCGGAATCTCTACTTAACACTGTCTTTGCACACGCTGCCTCACTCTCAAAGTCGTCGTTCGCCTGCGGATAGGGGTGGTAGCCGCAAATTACCATTCTTTTTGGTTCAATTAGCCCCCGACAGCAAAATTGATAGTCTGAAAAGGATAAGATTCCTGTACTATCATGCAGTACGTTGGGAAAAATTAAAGAGGTCAGATCGTGTACTTCAATGTATGCGCTGCCAGAGGTTCGGGCACGCCGCAGCTAACTGCCACATGCAGTTCAGGTGCGTTAAGTGCAACAAGGACCACAAACATGGGGAATGTGCTTTAGGTAGCGATAGGGTAGAAGATCGAAGCCAGCTCTCGTGTGTACTCTGCAACAGCTCAGGACATCCTGCTAATTTCAGGGGATGTCCCAAGTATCAGCAGGTAAAACAGAATGTGCAGGCTCGAAAACAGAGGTCCGAAGAAGAGAAGGGTCGAAAGAGTCGCTCGTTCTCTAATTTTGTTGCGCCCAATGTGTCCTTTGCCCAAATGGTATCTGGACCGGGTAGCTCAATCACAAAAAGCGCGCCGAAGGTTCCTACACCGGAAGCGGATCTGGATTTGAAATCGATCCTTCTGTCACTGCACGGAAAGATCGACAATTTCCAGAAACAATTAAATGAGCATGCGGCTCGAATAGACATGATCTATTCGACGCTGTTTGCCGAGTCTGCCGCGCCATAAATATGATGGGTACGCTGGACGAGGTAAACTTAAAGATCCTTGCGGTGAATGTTAATTCACTAATCCGGATCGAGAGAAGGATCAATCTTTCCAATTTGTTGAAAGCCGAAAAGCCAGATGTGCTTCTGGTTAGCGAAACTAAGCTATCCCCGAAGCACAAATTGGGCTATAGAAATTATTGTGTAGTTAGAAGAGACCGGCCCAACTCCACACAGGGAGGTGGTGTCGCTATCTTAGTACGTAAAGGCTTGCGCCATAAGGTTATATATAGCGGGGAAGTGCGCCGGTTCCAGGTGTTGGAAGCATGCATCGTATGCATTCCCCTCAATACCCAGAGGCGGGTGTATGTGGTGTCGCTTTACGCACCGGAATCTCCTCGACGCATTGAATTTTTAAATGAGATCGAGACGCTTTTTCGTTGCTTAGAGCTTCAATCGGAAGATAATTATTACTTTTTGGGCGGAGATCTCAATGCTAAACATGCGGCATGGGGAAATGATATCCCGAACCCTAGAGGCAACCAGTTTCACGACTGGTGGCGTCATAATATGATTGAGTACAAACTCGAATTGTACGCGACGGATATCCCGTCTTTCCCTAGAGACGGTTCTTTCTTGGACTTGGCGCTAGTTGACGAAAGACTGGAACTAACAAACATTGATCTAAGCACGCGGAACTGTTTACGAACGGTTGAGTACGATAGTGATCACTACGGACTTGCCGCCGTAATACGGATCCCGAACGAGCAGACGCAGCTGGAGCAGTACGACCAAGTGCGTTCTTTCGATTACCGAAAAGCGCAGTGGTCGCGCTTCTCCAGAGTGTTAAAACGCGACATACGCTCATGCGAGATCGACCCACCGACAAACAGGAACCTAACAAACGATGAGATAGACAATCATTTACGGCAAATGAATGTCGTCATCAAACAGACAATGGAGCGGACTATCCCTCGGGTAGGACGTTCCACGGACGAAGAACAAACTGAAAAGTATCGAAACGCAACAATCGATGCTCTGTACAGACATAAAAGTAGACTGCTCTCGAGGCTTAAACGGCTACACAGACAGTTTACTGACAGGAACGACCCCGAAATTAGGACACTGAAGTCGATGATCAAAAACTTGAAACAGTTGATCATCGAGAATTACAGAAAATCTGTAAGTTTGTATTGGGGCAATAAAATTCGGGCTATAAAAGCCAGTAGTCCGAAAATGTTCCCGCAAATAAATAAACTCTTCAGGCGGAAGGATCATAACGACATTTCATGTGTTCGAATACCTCGGACGAACGAGAACAGACAGACATTACTGACTGCTGGCATAAGTCCGGAAAGTGCCGACTCGAACGACGGTTTTTTCGTGGTCGAAGACCCGCAGGAGAGGGTGAATTTGATGGGAGCTTTCTTTGAGACTGTGTATACGGTGAACAACCCTGTTCGCCGTAACCGCGACCTCGAGGAGAGGGCCTTTCTTAACCACTTTTATCTGCGGACCGAAATTCAAGATTGGCGATCCGAGAACAACGGTTTCACCAGGTTCAATGACGACAACCGTGCAAACGGCACAGTCGCCGACGAAAATACTCATCTGTTCGTGAGTAGAGATGAACTTCGGTGCATCTTTGAATCACTTAAAAACAAAAAGTCGGCGGGAGTGGACGGTGTCCCAAACGTCGTATTAAGACACCTGCCGCTAGAGGCGATAGATATCTTCGCCACGCTATTTAACAATGCGCTGAATAATGCATATTATCCGGAGCAGTGGAAAATAGCGGTGGTACACCCTATCCCGAAAAAGGATAAAGATAGGACGAACCCTGCTAATCTCCGGTCAATTAGTTTGCTTCCGAACGTTAGCAAGGTATTCGAGAAAGTCGTCAATAGATCTCTTTTGAAATGGGTTGAGGAAAATAAGATTATTCCGGACAACCAGTTTGGCTTCAGAGCGGGGCATGACACTATTCATGCCGCGTCGAAACTGGTTTCCGACATTCAGTGGAATAAGAGTAAGAAACAATGCACGGGTGCCTGCCTGGTCGACTTTGAGAAGGCCTTCGATACCGTATGGTTGGAGGGGCTCTTTTATAAGCTGACCAGATTGGGCATTCAAAAACCTTTGCTGTATATGATTTATGACATGCTTATGGGAAAGAAGTTCGTTGTCAAAGCTGGCAACGTGACTTCGAGCAGGGTTTTCGAAATTAAAAACGGCTTACAACAGGGAGCAGTGAATTCTCCGGTCCTGTTTAATATTTACACAAGTGATCTGGTGGGTTCCCTCAGACATGCTATAGCGTACGCGGACGATTTAGTGGCGTACAGGTCAGGACCAAAAATCGAGGTCATTAACATCCTTCTGCAGCGTGACTTCGAGCAAATTAAGAGGTATTGCGATGATTGGAAGTTGAAAATCAATTTCCAAAAATCGGAAACAATCCTGTTCAGAACTCCATTGGCTAGGGCCTCTGGGGATACCAGAAAAAACTGGAGAAAATTAACAATTATTGGACAGCAGGGGCGGCCGTTGGCGGTGAAAAACGTGGGCCGGTATCTTGGCATCTGGCTCGACCAGTATCTGTATTTTGACAAACATATAGATGCTTGTCTTGCGGGGGCGAAGAGGGCCTACGCTCTGACAAGGAGACTGTTTCGCAGCAGTCAACTTGATTCCAGGGTGAAGGTCATTTGCTACGTGGCCCTTATAAGGCCTATCATCGCTTATGGCTGTCCCATGTGGTTCAATATAGCGCCGTCCTATATGGAAAAGATTCGGGTGTTTGAGAGACAATGTCTCAGGGCCTGTCTAGGGTTGTTTAGAACTCCTGAATCGCAGTACATAAAATACTATCCCAACAGGACCCTATACAATGGGGCTCTACTGAATAGGATTGACAATTTCCTTATTAAGGTGATTCGGAGGCACGTCGCAAGGGCGATGGCCAGCGATAATAACCTGATCTCAGGGGCTTACTACCCCAATTTAATGTACCACGAGAGTACGCTTCGGTCTGGCTTTATCCCGCCTGAGGCATTTCTTCATGTAGATATGAAAGGGTTAGTCCAGACAAAAGATGGTGTGCCGGTATTGTACCACAGCCACCGCGGCGCGAGGGATAAGCGGCTCATCCATGACGGGTACGCCGCCAATGCTCAAGAGCTCCTCCGTTTTAGTACCGCAACTGCGGATCGGGACAGGATCGATACGGTAAAGCAGTTCACCGAATTTTGGTGGCTTAAGGAAGAGGTGAGGGTTGATACGCTCTCCCGGGCCGGTGCGCTACTAACGTGGCATCCTCCCTAGTCTTAAGCTAGATTAAGTTTGTAGGTTTAGGCTTAGAGTAGGGGGTCTTTGGGAGGTGCCGGGCTAGCCAACATGATAGTGCTGCCGAGACTCGAACGACGCTTATAGCCACTGATGAACCCTTGTGGGCGGCTGTCAGGCGCCCATGGACGCGATCAGGATGGTGACCAATCGATTTGATTGCTCACCACCCTGATTATAGGTAATCTAGGTTAAGTAGCTTAGGTAGTTTTTAAGTAGTTTTAAGTAAATCAAATAATAAAGAGTTCAAGTTTTCTAAAGTTTCTTGAAAATTAAAAAACAAAACAAATCATAGATATAGATAGATTTAAGGCCGAAAGGCAATAATTTTAAGGATATTGATAAGTTTAGAGCGCTCGCTTGGAGCCAGTAAGCTAGAATAAGATAAATGTTAGTTTTAAATTAGATTTAATCGTTTTTGTCTAGTGGGTAAGCTTAAAGAAAGAATAATAAAAAATGAATTTTTAAAGTTAAAAAAAAAAAGTTAAAGTTCTCAAAGTCGTCTGTCCACCACGGATGCTGAAGAGCGACTGAGTCCAACACACTAACCACTAAGCCACTGCGCTTGTGATCAGTACGTACTATAAATTTCTTACCATAGAGGTAAGTTGTGAAATACTTGACTGACCACATAACTGCGAGAAGCTCTTTTTCTATCGTAGAGTATTTCTTTTCTTGATCATTCAAGGTTCTGGAAGCGAAACAAATTGGGTGACTATTTTGACTTAACACGGCACCAAGGGCGTAATTATGTAGATGCATCCGTTGTCAGAACGAACATCTTACTAAAATCGGGACTTTTCAGAATGGGATCAGAAATTAGAAGAGTTTTTAAATTTCGAAAAGCCTGGACATATTCGACGTCAGACGTGTTAACTTTCTTCAAATATTGTACTAAAGGGTATGCTACTTTTGCGTAGTCTTTAACGAATTTCCTATAATAACCTGTTATCCCAAGGAATTGTTTAATACCTTTCTAATCAGTTGGTATTCTTAAAGAGACAATCGATTTAATTTTATTTTGGTCTGGTTTTATTCCATTTCTAGTAATAATATGTCCTAAATAACTTGTTGAAGGCTCAGCAAAGCTGCATTTGCTTATTTGAATTTTCAAATTGCAATTGAACATTTTTCTGAGTGAATCTAAGTGTTCAGCAAAGTTTGTTGAAAAAATCAAGATGTCGTCGAGATACACGACACAGATTTTGTTAATAAAATCCTTTAAAATGGTGTTCATCAGTCTCTAAAATGTCGCTGGTGCATTTTTTAGACCGAACGGCATCCTCAGAAACTCGAAACGACCGTTTTTTTTTTGAAAATGCCGATTGTAGAACCAATTGGAGTTAGTTGATTTTTATCAGTGATTGGTTAAAGTTCGAGATAGTAATCGGTTGTGAAGATAAATAAGTACAAGTAATAGAGTTAAATAAGTGATTGGTTTGAATCGTTGGAGAATTGTTTAAGTAATATTGTTCTGGTACCTACTTAATAAGTGAATAATCCATGAAAGTGTAATAAAAGTGATTTTGACTAGAAAAGTTTAACAGAAAAGTGTTTTATCTTTTCGAATCCCAGCTCAAATGTAACAATATCATCGATCTGACTATCGACCTCCTCCGAATGAATCTCAGGATAACGGTAAAGCTGGCTAAAGATCAGGATTTCATTTTTAGTTTTGATTTGGTGCTTAATTTCATCGGTGAATGAAAGATTATCACATTCTTTATAAAATACTGACTTAAATGAGTAAAGAAGAGATTTTATCTTGGATACATCTGAGTTATCGAGATGAGTTGCAAATGCTTTGCTTAAAATCAGATTTTCAAAAAAATCGCTATGAAAAATGTTTACGCATAAACATCTAGAATCGTAGAAATTGTTTGTGTAGATTTCTTCTTCCTGATCAAAATAGACAGGTATACTTAGTTTCGGTTATGATAGATTGACTTTTATAGTTGATGATAGGTTTAAATTTTAAAGGAATATTATTGCGGAATTGATATTCTAGGAATTCAACAAACATGTTCTTGGCTTTGAATTCCTCGAATAGAATGATTTTGTACTTAACGCTAGTTTCGATATTACGACCGAGAACCTTCAGTATATAATTTTGGGATGAAATTTTCCATTTTGGACTACAGACATTTGGATTAACGATGTTAAATTCTGCACCGCAATCAATAATAAAACGTAATGGCCTAATCTTATTATGAATGCTATATAGGGTAGTTTCTTCCTTGGTCGGTCTGAAAATTTTGAGCTGCATTGCAGTTCATGCAAGCTACACAATTATTGGACTCATTTACTTTGCCTCGTTCTGTAAGTCTGTCGAGATCGGTCACTCGGATTCAAATTTTGTTGGCGTCCGTCGTTGTTCATTGTGTCCGTAGGTACTGTTAAATCTACTTTGCTTATACTGTTATTGTTACTAATATTTGACCTTGTGGGACATCTGAAAATACTCAACGTAATCCCAAACTTGGACATGTTCTGCTCCGTCCCAGACACTATGGTTAAGGAGTACAGTTTCCGAAAACTTTATGAGGTTGAAATACTTGAACGTGCAAGTTGGACCAATGGTATTCCGTCACTCAACCCAAAAAGCTTAGTATAGTACACCGACGGATCCAAAAGGAATGAAAGGCGCAATAATTCAAATATTTTCAGACAGTCAGGCAGCTTTACAAGCTTTGGCGTCCAATACAATGGACTCCAAAACAGTTAAGTGCTGTCACGATGCCTTGCAAGCCCTAACCAAATACAACAAGGTAAGGCTTGGCTGGGTACCGGGTCATCAGGGTATTGCAGGCAACGAATATGCAGACAAACTAGCTAGGACTGGCTCCGAATCCATTCTCTGTGGACCAGACCCCTATTGCTCTGTCAATTGAACTACTGCACTAAGGCAAATTAACGATTGGGAAAAACAACTTCGTCTTGGACACTGGGAACATGTCCCGGGTCTAAGACAATCCAAACGATTAATTAATCCTTACTCCTATAAGGAAATACTCAAACTCAGTAAGGATAACATAAGTAAGCTAGCGGTCTTCCTCACAGGTCATTGTGGCTTAAATATCACCTCAACAAAATGAACCTTTGTCCGGAAACAGAATGCAGAAAAAAAAAATACTAATATTTGCATCATTACTATAATTGTTATTACTATTCATAAAGACATTGTTGTTCTTTCGGTTAATATTGTTTAAACTATTGTTGTTTCGTGTGTTTTGATAACGTGTCGGATCATAGGTGTTTGTATTGAAATTTGCTTTGAATATTCGATTAAAGTTTTCCGTTTCTATTAAAATTAGTCGCGCTTCTTAAAGTTCTTAAATTTCGAGACTGCAGAAATATTTTGGGTTCATTGGGGAGTTTATTTACAAAGACTTTCAATGTCATTTCCTCGTTGCTTTCACTATTATACCATGAAGGTATATCTGTCGAGCCAATTCCGCATTTAATATTTAATTTAGTTAATAAACCTATTGTATCCTCAAAAAGTTTCTCAACGGAAAATTGAAACTTTAACAATTTAATTTCGTTCACTAAACTTTCAACGCTATCATCAATTGAACAATTATTCTGCAAAATTAATTTTACTTCTGCCCCAACTGTAGAGTTTCCGTTGTTAATTAAGATGGTGTTAGCGTTATCTTTAATTTTTTGTCTGATTTTTAATTCAAAGAAACCATTAGAGAAACCTTTAGTATCTAAATAAGACGCATGATTGTAAAGAAAATCTATGTTCTTAATAAAAATATCTAGCTCCTCGGGCAGACCCGTATAGATGTCAATAGTGTTGATTAATTGGAATAAATTACTCGTCATACTGAAGAGTTTATAGTTGTAGATCGGTTTGGTAAAAGTGTTGAGGATTATGATGACGCACGTGTTGAATTTGACTTTTTTTAAAACTGTCCACTATCACTGTTTCATTACTAATAAGTTTTACGTGGAAAATTAGAAACAAAAAAAAAAACAGTTTTTTGTTTATTATTGTGGCCTTTTTATTTCCGACTGCGGCGACTTTAACAAAAAATGTGTTATTATTTATTATTTTGTATTATGCATTTAACACTTATAGTTGGACGAAGGTGTTTTACCAAAGAATGCCCGTGATTGACTGGCTGTGCTTTATACCGTACTGGCTATCGGTGGCTATCGGTTAGCGGTTCTTTCTCTCTGCCTCGTCTTTAGATGAAGACAAAGCTAGAGAAAGAACTCGATCTGATCGCGCAACTGTACCTTGTTCACCAGTTGGCTTGATTGTCAAGAGACTAGTTAACAAGGTACAGTTGGTTAGCAAACCAAACAACCGTATGTCTATTATGTAACAATATATATAAAAGAAAGTGTCCGAAGCCGTGTAATCGCATAACTCGAGATTGGCCGATTTTGATGATTTATACTTTGTTGGAAAGGTATTTTCGCAGTACGGGTTTTTTTTTTTTTTTAAATAAATAAAAAAAAAAAAAATTTCAAAATGTTATTTTTTTTTTTTTTTTAATTTTGTATTTATTTATTTTGGCAACAACCAAAAAAAAAAGGAATCGAATTTGAATGTAACATATCGTATCACAATTGAACTGTCATATGGACACGCAACGTAACGCCATCTATTATCGATCAATGGAGAAGCCAATTTTGTTTCATGCGTGGTGGCGCTGTCCACGTTGACTGTGTGATTTGATTCAGTTGCGCAGTTTCTTCATTCGTTGCTGTTTCAGCGTGCATATTGCACTTTGCGAATTACAGATTCGGATTTCTTCCATATAAAAAAATGTAAGAAAAACAACAACAAATACGTAGGCGCCTATGAGCGTGTGCGGAATGTATACTGTGTGCTGACTTCATACACACGGTAAATACACGTTGTAGCGCATACCTACACGCATACACATTGACAGCTGTTAGTGAATAATCATTTTAAGGTTCTTTTTCGAACTGACATTGTGGACTGACGTATACACCTAATCGGTAAGAGTTGTATTGTTTTTTTTTCATATTTCAAAAAAAGTGACGTTAGTAACTAAGCTTATAAAACTCAAGAATGCTTGGATCGATTTTGATGATTCGCACCAACACGGACTGGTATCCGGCCAAACAAGAAGAATACCCAAGAAAATTCCCGAACAATCCCCGAAAAAATAATATTTATAAAGAAAATTCATTTTCCGATACATTTTGCATGGAGTGATTTTACGACGCCAACTTCATGATGGATGACGTTTATGTTTACGTAACGTTGTGACAATTTTTTTTTGTTTTTGATTTTATGCATCGCTTCAAAGTTTAAAAGCTTAAACGCGGACAAAATAGCAGTTGAAAATCAAGTTTGAGTAATTTTTTGAAAAGGTCAAGAGGTGCAAATATTGGCCGAAGTCGACAGAATGGAAATGGGACGTCGCATAAGACCAGATCAGTGATACCAATCCGAATCGAAGTTTTTGTGCATAAGCCTGACAAAAATATATCGTTTTCAAAAAAATTATTACCTTTTCAAAAAAATTATGCGTTTTTTTTTTAAGTTGCCCAGAGGCAAAGGTTCACTCCGAACAGTAGCGTCACTTAAAATAAAAATAATCCAAGAAGCTAACAGAAGCTTCGTTCCCACTTTTTTGTATATAATTTTGTTTGACCTCGAGTAAGTCAAGCTAAGAATTGGAAAATAAGCATAACGTACATTTACAAATGAAGATGAGGTGATGCCACTGTGATCAAAGTACCAGATTCACAATGTGATTTATAAATCGTCCACTTCGGACTTTTCGTCGGCTGAGTTCTATCTTGTCCAATAGACCATTTTTTGTGAAATTGAGTTAAGTATGCAGTCATACTAATTTGGGGACACTCTTTCGTTTGGTGAAATCAGTTTTGTTCTATCTCTTTTAGTTTTCAAGTTATAGAGATCCATTTTGTCCAATAAACCACTTTTCTTAGAACTTTGAATGTATTGATTGTTCAATAAACCATTAAAAATATTTTTTTGTATTATATTGGACAAGATTTAGTATGCGTTGAAGAGGAACACTTTATTTTTTATATGTTGTTCAATATCCACTATAGTGGATATTTTGTTCAATTTGCTTGCATAATCAATTATTTCTATTTTGTCCAATATCCAATTTCCTGTATTTTTTGTTGAATATCCAATACTAAGTTGCTGTTCTATCTTGTTCATTATCAAATGCAATAACCATTAAATCAGGTAGAAGTTGGTTTCAATCATTCAGTTTTGATCTCGTTGGCATCGGGCAAACACGCGTCAAGTCGGTAATTTTAAAATGGATCCCAAATAGATGTAAGTGCTCCTCAAATATGTACTTAGTTTAAAGTCTGGTTTCATTTTGGTCATAATTTTGTTATCTATAATTATATAATGATTCTGGAAGGAATTGAGTACTTATCGTCTCCCGAGCCCGACTTACCAGAGGAAATTTCAAAGTAAATAAAGAAGTGTTCGTTATTTTTTAGTGTTCTTAAAACTTATGCTATGTTTTTTCAGTGTCTTAAATGAAATAGAAATAGACTCACCAAATGAAAGCGACCCTTTAAAGTAAGTGTTCCAAAGTCTTGAACCGATTTTGTTGAACAGTGTTTACAGAATTTTACCTTACAGTATAAGTGACGATGCTGTGCCTAATCCATCACTGAATCTTGGATCAAAAATCGCTTCAAAAAGTGAAACACCGAACAACTATGCTAAAACGCTTTTAAGGTTTGCTAAATATAAACAAATCTTGTATTTCCTTTTAAAATTAAAAAATGTTTTTAATCCATAGTCTGATTAACGCAGCAAACCCGGATTCAGTTATTTCAGAATTTCATGCTTCTGATGCAGATCCAAATCCTATGACTATTAGTGGAAGTGTTTTACCCGAAAATACAATTTCATCAGTACAAGAATCGAACTTTTCGCCCAAGGAATTTCTACCAGGATCTGGTAAGAAAAAACTAAAAAATGCTAGCTTATGGAAGAAAAATATTCAAAAAAGACTACGACAAAGTGGTAAGGAATATACAAATATAAAAGGTCAAAGTCAAAGAAAGCGAAAAGTACAAATGGAATCTAGTTGCAACGTTAGTTGCAGTCACAATTGTTGTGTAAATTTTTCGGAAGAAGAGCGCAAGCAAATATTTAACGCTTTTTGGAGTTTAACCGATAACGAAAAAGGTCAATTTTATAAAAAATTTGTACAAAGAACAGCCAAAAATTCTTTTTATCCACTATTGACATATCTCAGCGTCGTATTTATTATTTTTTCGCAACTAAATATAATATAGCGGGAACACATTCGACATCACAAGGATATTTCATAAAAAAAATTACACCAGACTCCGATGTTACTCTTGTTAAAGAACATATTAAAAGTTTTCCTATCATGGAATCTAACTACTGCCGATCAACTACGAAGAAGCAATATCTGGAGGCCGGCCTTTCACTGACAAGAATGTATAAAATGTATGTGGAAAAAGTTAAACATCCCGTCAGCTGCCATATTTATAGAAAAATCTTTAATGAGTTGTTCAATTTGTCCTTTTTCAAACCTAAAAAAGATATATGCGATAAATGTGCCAAATTTAAAGCTAATAAAAATCCGAAGGCATCCGAATCACAAGAATATGATTTACATCGCATCCATCATAACGAAGCAAAAACTGAACGAGATATTGATCGCAAGAATGCACTTCAAGACACAGTGGTTATTGCTTATGATCTGCAAAATGTGTTTTCCCTTCCGAAAGCAAATATTTAAAATTACTTTTACAGGCGCAAATACGCTGTTTATAATTTGACCGGATATTGCCAAAATAATAAGGTTACATACTGTGCAATGTGGCACGAAACGCTTTGTGGACGCTCAGGCAACGATATTGCATCAGGTCTTAACGTTATTTTGGAAAACGTGTTGAAAGACTTTCCAAAAACCAAACATATTATTTTGTGGTCAGATGGTCAGATGCATGCGTTCCACAAAATAAAAACAGAATGATTTCTTTGGCATTGCTTAAATTAATAGAATTTCATAATAATATAGAAACAGTAACCCACAAGTATTCGGAACCTGGTCAGGTTCAAGAAGTGGATGCAGTCCACAGCGCAGTTGAAAAATATTTAAAGGATTTGGAAGTTTACAGTCCCGTTTCACTTATACGTATCCTCAATGGCATGAACTATAATAATGTCAAGCTCAAGATAGCTCTGCTTAAAAAAGGAGATATATTCAACTTTAATAAGGCTAGCTTGGACCTTAAAATGGTGCCTTATAGAGAATGTAGACAGATTCAATACCAGAGGAGCGACATTCTGGCAATAAATTACAAAACCGATCATAGCGGCGATTTCCAAAAAATGAAAATAACTATAAATATAAGAAACTCTGCCCTAACCGGGCTTCCAAAAGTAGAAAAAAACATTTTTAATATAAAATTGTCGAAAGAGAAGAAAAAAGATCTTCAAGCAATTCTTCCTTATATGTGTAACATTCAAGATCAACGTTTTTACGAAAACGTCATTAAAACCCATTAAATGCATTATTACTTTCCTTGAACTAATTTCCTATAAAGAAATGAATTGAATTGTAGTTTGTTTTAATAAAATCGTTATATTTAAAAAGAATGTTTGTACTTTTTGTAATAAAAGAATAATAAAATTGAAGACGTTAACTTAACTTTTTTAAAGTTACTTAGGAAGACTTTGTGTTCAACATTACTATTAGCAACGTTGATTTCATAAATTCAGTTTCTTTATTTTCTATCTTGTTGAATTTAACTTCTTTTTGTTCAATATCCAACATTTGAAGCAGCTTTTACTCACCCCATACATCATTGTCCAATATCCAAAATGACTTAGTGATACATTTTTATTTTTAATTATTTCGTAGAAACTTTAAATACAAAAATATTATAATTATTAAATATCAAATTGTTTGAGCTTTTATAAAAAAATTACTTTAGAGCAGAAATCTGTCCAATTGAACCTAAACTTTAAAAATCCATTTCCCAAAAATTTGAAAAATGGATATTGGACAAGATAGAACTCAGCCGACGTTTTGTTTTTGTTTTGTTCCCATATCTTCCGAAAATAAAACAATTTATGATTGCACCTTTATTTTGACAGTTTTGTTTTTTGTCATTGTCATAGTTGTACCTCATTTGGCATCACTGGCCCAGAAATACAGCCAAGCAAGTTGAGATTGCATATAACGAGAACTGCGTCAAATCGTACTGCGAGAGAGCAAACAAGTTCAAATTGAAGAGTGACAAGACGCGCATCGTTGCCGATATACGACTAAAAGTATATAGACCCAGTGATGCCAGATTACAAGATATATCTTTTTTTTCAAGTGTTGGGTAGATGAAGTATCCCCGGCTGGTTGCTTGGTGATTCGTTGACGTAGAGGTTGACCCGAAAATAAAAAAAATGATCTCGGGTTGATATCTTACATATCAACCCGAGATATGTAAGAATCCTAGTGACAACATTTAGATATCGCTATTTAAGCGACATCTAAATGTTGTCACTAGGAAAACTACAATAATTTTTGAAAGCTATGTTCGATTACGTTTCAACCTGAACATTGCCGGCCGCCTTGCAGCATGGGCTGTAAAATAACAGATACATTTCAAATTAGAAGAGTTAACTACTTAAAATTTCGGAAAAACCACATAGAAGAAAAATGTATTAACAAATCTTAAAATTATAAATGTTAAATAGATACTATAAAAGCGAGCAATATTTCATATAGATAAGTGCAATGTAACAATTCAAATTAGATATTTGTATAATTAGGTATGTAAGTGAGCAAGTGAGTAGTTCAACATTTTAAAATAATTAAACCGGACCGGAGTGAGTTAAAACGCAAAGCTTAGTAATAGGACGCGTTATAACTCCATTTTGAGTTCTTATATCTGCGACGCGAACACGATTATCGGACCCCGGAAAAACCTTAACAACGCGACCAAGACGCCATTCATTTGGGGGTAGATTTTCGTCCTTAATGACAACCAAATCGTTCAAAGATACATTTCTCTGCGGATACTTCCATTGTGAGGTATTCATCCTTCCATCGGCGACAGAACAGATGATGCAGGATCTTAACCTTTTCCCATCGCTTAACATAACTTAGGGATTTTTCGTCGCCAGCAGGTTCGAGAGGAGCTAGTAAAGGACCGCCTCGGAGAAAGTGACCTGGTGTCAATGGAGGAATGTCGGATACATTTTCCGATGCGGGTGAAATCGGCCGAGAGTTAAGACAACCTTCAATCTTGGCCAGAAGGGTAGAGAACTCTTCGAATGTGAGCCTATGGGTTCCTGCTATCTTTCGAAAATGAAGCTTAAAGCTCTTGTCTAAGTGTAACTGCTCCCCCTCTTTCTTAGGAATTGGAGCCTCTCCAATTGGTATTTTGTTAGGATGTCGATCGTATTTATTTCTATTGCAAATTTCACAATTTCGGACGTATTCTTTAAATTGTTTATTCATTTCAGGCCAATAATAAGAAGAATAAATTTGTTTAAGGTTTTCTTTATAGCTCCTATGTGTTCTAGTATGTGTTTGTTCCATAATTATATTTTGGTCTTCCCTATTAGTTATATCTATTGGGAAGTTCTTCGTGTATAGAAAGCGGCTACTAAACGTTTCTTTTAGTTTTTGTTTAACTATGTATAAATCTTCTGGGGTGCAATGAATTGCAACAATTCCAGGTTGTAAGTATTCTTTTAGAATTGCAACTAAATTCTCTGGAGTATCATATTCTATTATGTCTGGTTTTATTAAAATTCTTAATTTGTTCATGAATAGGAAATCGTCCTTGACTTTGTTGTTTAAATTGATTAAGTGGTTTTGTAGTTTTTTCAATATTAATGCTTGATGAATCATCGGATACGTTATTTAAATATTGCCTTGAAAGAGCGTCAGCGACTACATTTGTAGTGCCTGGTTTGTGAATTATATTGGGAGAAAACTCCTCAATGAAAGCATGCCATCTCTTCATTTTTGCATTAGGCTTTCGGGTTGAAACCGCGAAAGTTAGTGGTTGCTGATCCGTGTGGATTTCTAAATCTGAATCTCCGTACAGGTAGTTTCTCAAATTTTTTAATGCCCAAACAATTGCATAAAGTTCTTTTTCATTTGTTGCATAATTTTGTTCTGTCGAATTTAGTGTTTTCGATATGAAAGTAATTGGTGTACCTTCCTGGGTTAATACCCCTCCTATAGCATTATTGGATGCGTCTGTCGTTAAGACAAATTTTTTATTATAATCTGGTTGTACCAGTACGATTTAGTTGATAAGTAAGTCTTTTAGCTGTTGACAAGCTAAAATACCTTCGTGATCAAGCTTTATTATTATTTTTTTGGACATAATGCTGGGAAATTCTTCCATTTTCACCGGACAAGTGTTTGGTTAGCGGTTTCCCTACTAAATCATAATCTTTAATAAACTTACGATAATATCCTGTCATGCCAAGAAAGCTTCTAAGTTGTCTTAACGTTGTTGGATCTGGGAAATTTGAAATTGTTTCGACCTTCTTTGGGTCTGTTATTTTGTGTATTGTGTGTGTGAATTGGTCCCGGTTATAACAGTCAGTTGGGACTTTAGAGTTTCTATCTCTGCTCTCAAAGTAGCAGTATTTGTAACTATCAACCTGGCTATTAAATCTTCTGCGTTCGTATTAGTATTTGTCGTCATTTTGTCAAATTTTTCAATTAATTCGTCCAGAATGGAGATAATTTAACAATATTTATTTAAAACAAATACGTTTATAATAATTACGATTAAAGTATGAAAGAATATTTCCTTATATTAATAAGTTGCTTACAAATTTTCGTTATTTTCCCTACGGCGCCTTGCCTTTGATTTTAGTAGCAGGAAATGTTTTTGGAAGTCTGCTGTCGCTTCTTCGTCGCTCAAAGCCTTAGAGCTGTCTTCTTCGTTGGGTGTGAAGTTTCCTATAACTTCGTCTTCTGATAATTCTTCTATTTCCTCCGGTAGCATAGCACTTTGATATATATTATATTTTTTCAATAGTCTTTTAATGTTCTCTTGGTAAACTTTTTATGTAGAAATATTTGGTTTTTACACTCTTTTTTTTTAGTTAAGGTTGGTTTTTTACTTTTCTTCTTTTTTATAAGAATACTTGATTTTGTTTTGTTTTAATTAAGTTTTTTTTATTTACTTTTCTTCTTTTTTATAAGAATACTTGATTTTGTTTTGTGTTTCACGCACGCTTTATTTTGCAAATCCTTACTTGATTTTTTCAGAATATTTAAATTGCAAATGTAAGCATGCCCCACGTTGGGCGCCAATTAATTTATTTGGTATGGCATTTGAGTTTTTTAAAAAGTCTCTCTAACTGACCCCTTACCACTGGTGGGGGGAAGTCAACAACGATGAGAGCTTGTGTAATGGTAAAACAGAACTGATCTGAGAAATAATTTATCCTCGTATTTATAGTTAAATTTGTGTTAGCGTTGGCAAAATCTTCAATGTCTCAGAAGGAGGAAAAAGATAAGAAAAAATATCATGGATATTTGATATTGACCAATTATGCTGATCTAAGTATTTGCAATGCCACAGAGTGAAGCTCTGTCATACAGTACTGATGCTATTGCTTATGTAATCAATTTTACGTTTGTTGCCTTTGTCAATGGGGTATCTTAACTTACATATTACATACAGCTGCTTGCCTATACCATACGGATCCATATCCAAGACAAATACCGACGGCAGCAAACAGAAAGTATTGCAGGAAATTGCAAGGGCTTAGTACGCTCATATTTTTGTTGTGAAAAAATTTGATAGAGTTAAGTTAATATTGTTTTTTTTTTGTATTAGAGTTAAACGTGATTTTTTTATTGATGCTTTTGGTGATTTTTGTTATTTATTATTACAAGCTCTATTTTTATTTGTGTTTCCTAGTGAATATTGTATTGAGAACAGTTTGGGGATGTTGTTGTTTAGGTGATTTTTTTTTTTTTGTTTCCTCCTGTGATTGTTTCAAACCCAGATATCCATACGTCGAAACCTTCACCGAGCTCGATTTAGATAGAAATTCGGAAAGATTAAGGGAACTTATTGACCGTCGGGTGGGAACAAAATTGAGTTAGGAAAACAATGAAAAGGGAGGAAAGAAAGAAATCTCCTTGATAGAGCGGAAAGTCCAAGTTCCCAAAGTGTTCGATAATAATTTGTCTTAGAATTATCATTATATTTTTCTTGTTATTTTTTTTTTGGCTTTAGTTAATTTTCTTCTCAATGAATTAAGAGGATATCATATGAATATTAAAATAAATTATACGCTCACGCTCAAACAGAACAGAAAATCGTTATGTTTTTCTGCGAAATATGAGTCCATAATATCTTTTAAGATTTTAAATTTACAGGGGGTGGAGTAAGGTAAGCTACATTTTTTCTTGGCGGATGACTTGAACTGGTCGGACATACACTTCAATGGGGAAGTTCCTAGGCCATGGATTTCCAGATAGGGTGGCTATTGGCCCCGCTCACAACATCAACGAGCGCTCAGAAGCCGTTTTTCTTTTTAAGTTCAGAGCAGAACCTGAACTGTTATAAAAAAAAGTTTAAGTTTCTATTTTAGCTCAGACACATCAGAGCTCAAATTTGTGTTTCTTTTTCCGCATGATCAGAGTGCGGTCTATGAGCTCAGAATAAATTGACTGAGCAAGCTGAGGAAAAAGCTGATTACACATGTACAAGGTGAGCCAAAAGAAGTCATCCGATGTTGTTTAGCTCTAATTTTTTTTTTTTTTGAAAAACTTCGATTCTGTTTTTTGATTATGTTTATTTGAACCTTTAGCATTTTATTGGTCAAGTCGAGAAGATGATATTGGCCAAATGGGCGCCGTCACAATTGATTGCCATACGGGCTCGTTTTCATCTCTTCGGCGAGAACTTCGGGCGACAGATTCTCGCACTCGTGCCGAATGTTGTCCTTGAGTGCTTCTAGGGTCTCGGGTTTATTCATGTAAACACGGGACTTCAAAAAACCCCACAAAAAAAAGTTTGGAATGGTCAAATCGGGTGTTCTTGCGGGCCAGTACAAATCGCCAAAACGAGAGATGAGGCGACCCGGGAATGCTCGCGCAGTGTGTGCCGTAGCTCCGTCCTGTTGGAACCACATGTCCTGCAGTGCTAATTCGTTCCATAGCGCGCACCGTCCACTGTTGTCGTTTGACCAGCGGCGTTCTCCATGGCCCGATGACTCCTCCTGCGTGAACAGCGCACCATGCAGTAACTTTGAGCGGGTGTAATGGCTCCTCGTGCATCATTCGTGGATTTTCGGTGCCCAAGAAGCGATTGTCTTGCTTGTTCACGTACCCGCTGAGGTAAAAATGAGCCTCATCGCTCATTATGATTTTGGTCGAAAAATCTTCCACTTCGATTATTCCGCGTTCTTGGGGATTGTATCGCTCCATGGCTTGTTCACTTCTATTCTAGATCTGTCTAGTTCACATATGTCAAAACAGATTTGACATTTTCGGCCATTTGCAAAAATAAGAGCATCTTCCAATAGGGTGATCTCTTTTGGCTCACCTTGTACAAGCATACTTCCAATCACACTTGACAGAAAAAAAAAACAGGAAAACAAAAAAACATCAGAACCCTCTGAGCACACTCGTTTCAGACCGCGCTCATAATGCTCGAGCTCATTTCAGTGCTCAGCTCTGAACTAAAAAAGAAAACGCCTTAAGTGGTAACCGTCCGTCCGATGTCAGTACGAAATAAAAATTGTTTATCATTTCCTATGAAGGTTGTATATCGTTTTTGGAAGGTAACATTTGGAAGATAAATCTGCACCAAAATAGTATAAAAACGAACAGGCCGAATTCCATGGATAGGACACAAAATTTATTTTCTAAATAAACATTATTCATGGCTGTTCTCGGCTGACTCAGTTGTTCTCATTAATTACGCTAGTGTCAAATTTTTTTTTTGTTGCCTTTTTGTTTTCTGGAAAATTCATGAAAAAATTTTAACTCAAAACTCAAAACTGTTACCCACTCAGAAATGTTCATATCTCTGCCCTTAACTCCAACGACCTTTAAATTTTAATTTTCCTTGTCAATTCTTCCATTTGAATTCGTTGCCTTTTTTCTGTCGACATTCGCCGGCGAAATTATTTTTCGCCGAAAACAACAAACGAAAACAAAAAAATTACTTTAGGTACAAAAATGTATTATTTTATTCCTACGAATGAATATTTGTCAGTTTATTCCTTTATTGATACGTTGATTACATTAGTTTTTACCCATTTTGTAAAATAAATGTTTTCGTGGTGAAATAAAACAACAAATTTAAACCATTGGAACGCATCCATCAGCTGATAGAAACTTACCAAATACTCTACTGTCAGTCACTGTGCCTAGCACAGCATTTTTCCCTTTTCACCGAACTAAAATTCCCTCGATTTGTTTTTGAAAAAAATGTTTCTTCTAGAAGTAAAATTAGTATTATTCGGAAAGAAATTAATATTAAATTAACCTTCAGTATAAAAATCTCAGTTTGTTAACATTATAACAATTATTTATTGGTACTAGAAATTTTTACTACAAGTTAAATCCCTTTTTTATGGACATTAAGCGCTGTACTAATAACAAATTTTAGTCCCGACTTTAAATTTACGAAAGCTCACAATAGCGAAATGTGTATGGAAAATATAGCCACTGTGAACTACAAAAATTTAGAGTCGAAACTAAAAATGGTTATTGGTAAGGCCCTAAGTGTGTTGCAATGTAGTTCGAAGGTTCAGATTCCTAGTATTTCCACAATTTTGATGTTTTATTTCTGTTTTGCACGGAAGGTTTTTCGGGCGCCAACAATTCTACAAAAAGGTAGAAATATTTACTACGATGTAGGATGACTGCTCAGTGTCATTATTTGTTTATACCCCCTCCATTCAGAATTCTTTTTTTTTTTTTGCTGCTTCACACGTATGAACGCATACGAAATTTAAGAGAGAATTTTCTTTTCAAAATTTTCGAGGGGAATCGGAACAGTTTTGAGTTAAAATATTTTCATGAATTTTCCAGAAAACAAAAAGGCAAACAAATTATTACAAAATTTAAACAATTTAATAAACAAATGAATTTCAAACTAGCGTAATTAATGAAAACAATTGAGTCAGCCGAGAAAAGCAATGAATAATGTTTATTTAGAAAATAACTTTTTTGTCATATCCATTGAATTCAGCTTGTTGGTTCTTATACTATACTGGTGCAGATTTCAAAACTATATACAGCCTTCATAGCACTTAACAATTAATGGGTCATGACAAACAAATTTTTAGAAATTCCGATGGCCAATCTATTTATAACGAAAAAAGTACTACGACTGACAAAAAAAAATTCTTTCAACTTTTTAAAATTCATTTTTTTTCTAAATTTTCATTGTACTTTAATAACAAAAATTTATTATAGATACAATTAACGAAAATTAATTTATTCTCTTTAAACTGTACGAGATAGAACTGAAACTAAACTAGCTATCAGTAAAATTCCAAATAATAACTGACATATGACTGACAGCTCATACTGTGGTGAAATTGGTAAACATTTAAATAATTCAATTAATTGGCCGTTATCGGGATGTTTTAAGAAAACGGTGGGTATGGTGTGGTGAACTTAGTAAAAACTTATATTTAATTAAAACGAATATTACAAGGACCTATTTTATTATACGTAGACAATCCATACAGTACAAGATGCTTACATTTTGGTTCAAAATCAGTATCTACAAATAATTATTTGGAATTTACTATCAGTTATATATTTTAGTTTCTGTTCTTTCCCTTACAGTATACAGAAAATAAGTTAATCTTACGATGATTGTATTTATAAGTAATTGTTGTTATTAAAGTGCAATGAAAATTTGGAAAAAAATAAATTTAAAAAGCTGAAAGAATTTCTTTTTCGTCAGCCAAAGTCCTTTTTTCGTCATGAGAATTCATAAAAATCTTCATATCTACTGTAGGTACGAAAATGTATTATTTTATTCCTACGAATGAATATTTCTCAGTTTATTCCCTTAATTATACGTTGATTACACTAGTTTTTAACCATTTTGTAAAATAAATGTTTTCGTGGTGGAATAAAAAAACAAATTTAAACTGTTGGAACGCATCCACCACCTGATATAAACTTACCAAATACCCTACTGTCAGTCACTATGCTTAACACTCTCTCTTTATTTTTCCCAAAAAGCGTGGGCATTTTTCCCATTTCACCGAACTCAAATTCCATCGATTTTTTTTTTATGAAAAACTGTTTATTTTAAAAGTAAAATAAGTATTATTCGGATAGAAATTCACATTAAATCAACCTTCAGTATAAAAATCGCAGTTTGTTAACATTATAATGATTATTTCTTGGTACTTTACATTTTTACTAAAAGTTAAATCCCGTTTTTAAGGACATTTAGTGTGTTGCAATGTAGTTCGAATGTTTTTTCGTCAGATTTCTAATATTTCCACAATTTTGATACTTCATTTCTGTTTTGCATGGAAGGTTTTTTGGACATCAACATTTCTACAAAACGGTAGAAATGCCACGATGTAGGAAGACTGCTCAGTGTCATTATTTCATTGTACCCCCTCAATTTAGATTTTTTTTTTTGCTGTTTCACACATATTCACGCATACGAAATTTAAGAGAGAATCTTCTTTTCAAAATTTTCGGAGGGGGGGAATCGGGTAGGTACACGGAGCTGGCGATCTATTTAATACTTAGTTTATGGCACTGAACACAAGTGGAGAAAGCAAACAATAACAAAAAAGATTTAAGTTACAAATGCTGATATAAACGATAAGAAACTAACAAACGCATATAAATATATAAGGAATGACATTTTCAAAATAAAAAAAGCGTAAAAAGTGGGCTTGTTGATAGGGAGTACGAATGTTCCTGCTGTAGTTCGAACTGTGGCGACTCGTACGCGTTGATCTGCACCAGGGTTGACATGTGTTCTATTCGACCTAGTAGACGCTTAGAAGTCTGTAGGTTCGGTCCTTTGATGCCAACTAGATCTCCAAGTTTGAGGTTGGTAACATTTCGTCTCCATTTAGGTCGTTCTTGCAATTTTGTAAGGTATTCCGTATGCCATCTCTTCCAGAAACCTTGGGTCATGCTCTGAAGATATTTCCAATGCGTTCGACGATTTGTTGGAGTGTCGAGATGGGTGGCCTCAGGAACGGCTACAAGAAAGTGACAGGGAATTAATGGGTTCAAATCACAATCAGACAAAGAACACAGAGGACGAGAGTTTACAATAGATTCAATTTGGCTAAGAACAGTATAGATTTCTTCAAAAGTTAGCACATACCTTCCGATCACACGACGCAAGTGCAGTTTGACTGACTTGACGCCAGCCTCCTACAAGCCACCGAAATGTGGTGCTGATGGGGCGATGAAGTGCCACGCAATACCCTCCTTGGCAAGAGCGGCAGCGATTGCGGCGTTGTGAGTTTGTGCCATAACCAGTTTGTGCATTTCGGTTAGGCACCGACGAGCTCCTTGAAAATTCGTCCCGTTGTCACTGTAGATGTTGGTCCACTTGCCGCGTCGAGCAACGAACCTACGTAACGCTGCAAGAAAAGCATCAGTAGTGAGGTCACTCACCAGCTCCAAATGAATAGCTTTCGTGGACATGCACACAAACAAGGCGATGTATGCTTTCGACAACTTCGGTTTGCGACAAAGGGACAATTTGATAGTTAGGGGACCAGCGTAATCACAACCAGTGTTAGCAAAAGGACGACTGGGCTGGATGCGATGAGATGGTAGATCACCCATGATCTGCTGGCTGGTTTGCTTTCGCTGCATAAAGCACGGCTTGCACTTATGGATGATCTTCCGAATGAGGTTTCTGCTACTCAATATCCAGAACTGTTGTCGAAAGAAGGCGAATGTTTCCGATATTCCTGCATGTAGAAAGCGCTTGTGGATGTCTGTGATTATAAGGGAAGAGGTAAGGTTATTTTTTGGTAGAATGATAGGATGCTTAGTTATGAATGAGACGTTTGCATATCGTATCCGCCCACCGATACGAAGTAGTCCATCGTTGTCCAAGAATGCAGAGTACCTCAGGAGTTTTTATTTCGACGAGGTTGGCTACTCGCTCGCAAGTTTTGGATATCATCTTGGAAAGAAGTCGATTGGACGAATTTTAAGATAAATCCTAGCTGCGGAGATTTCCGCATATTGTAACCCACGATGAACACGAGCTGATTTGGGGGTGCGACAATCAGAAGCAAATCATAAACAATGTGCATTTATCCGTTGTAGGCGATACCAAGAAGAAATGTTTCGAAATTACAGATCCAAATGATGTGCCTTGTGGTCCATCAATTCGGTCCGCCCGGAGAATAGACCACACCTGTCAGCACCCAAGAGAACATCCACAGAACTGGAGACGTTGAAGTATGGATCGGATAGATCCAACTTCCGAATATGTTACCCTGTCGAAGCGTCGAAGGATTTTGATAGTACATCAACGAAAGCATCGACAGATAATTGTGTTGAGTTGCAGCGAGAAAGGAGTTTAATTGATATACAACCACTTGTATACCCAGCTTATCGAGACGATATTCCCATCATAGGGATACGAGAGTGTTTACGCGGAAACGATCCCGAAATGGATCGCGGAAAACGATGATGGAGACCCCGTATCCAGTAGGACATGGCAATCTACAAACTGCCCGGCTGTCTTGAAGCTTAGCAAGAGTTGTTGGCAATATTATTTACTTTCGAAGGCTAAACTCAAGCGAATGATTATTAACCAGTGGGTAAGCAGCTTTAGAAGTGGAGAGCAACGCTAACGAAAGGAACTGGAGCGAAACAGCAGATGTTGAAGTGGAGTTGGAAGTAGGAACCTGATTTTTATGCAAGGACAACGAGGATTAAATGTTTCTGTAGTCATCCTGATGGACTAAGGAATGGTGACGAGCTTTACAAACTCGACAACGAAACGATGACCGACATTTATTTGACGAATGACCTTTTCGCATTCGTAATTGAAAAACACCGAATTATTTTTAACGAATGTCTTGCGAGTTGCTGTGTCTGCTGATATGAATTGCGGACACTGGTATAGGGAATGGTCGTTTTTGCACATGGGACACGAATTGTTCTCAGAAGCTTTTGCTAAGTGGGCTTTAATTTGAACCGTTCGCTTACAGCACGATGTGATGGAGCTTCGATTGCGTCACACCTTATTTCAAGAAATTCAAGAAATTCTATAATTGTAGCATCATCGCGAGAACTTCTGCTCAAACATGCTTTGTCTCATTATCGAGTTTGGTTAGTAAAAGGTAAATTAACCATGGGTTCCGTCAGTAACTTTGCGAAGCAATTGGACAATTGAGACACTTAAAGACGGACGCGAGAGAAACATTTGAACGAATGACTGCAAAATTAAATTTACCCGGTCGAAAATCGTTTTTCAAGCTTATCTCAAGCCTCGATATAATTGGCATCCGAAATGGGTACATGTTTTACTAGATTGGCCGCATCTTCCCGCAAGAAAGATTTCAAGTAATGAAATTTCTGCGACGCTGTGAGATTTCGATTTGTATTAACTGAACCTATATACAAGTCTTTGAATGATGGCCGTTCTTTATAATTACCCGAGAATTGAGGTACTACAATTGGAGGCAAATTGCTAGCCGAAGTCTTATTTTTTTAAAAAAGATGTTTGCTGATCAGCGAGTTGTTTCAGAACTGACTCTTCTGTCAGTACCACTGATAGCATTCCACCAGAAAAAACTTCCTGACAGATGGTACAGTAAAGAAATTAAATATTTCAGTGGAATGATTTCTTGTGGAATTAACTGAGTAGTTCATCGGAAAAAGATTTTCGTACGGACAAACTTTGTAATTCATAAGCAACATTTGAAGACCAAGATTGAGTTCAGCCATAAAGTTTAAGCGGTCAAAAAAGCAAAAGAAATTGTTTACGGTATCGTTTTGCTATATGGCTATATGTTACTGGGGACTTAAAAATACTGTTACGTTTGGGCTGGGATTCGAAAAGATAAAACACTATTCTGTTAAACTTTTCTAGTCAAGATCACTTTTATTACACTTTTACGGATTATTCACTAATTAAGTACTAGAACAATATTACTTAAACAATTCTTCAACGATTCAAACCAATCACTTATTTCACTTTATTACTCTGCACTTATTTATCTTTACAACCGATTACTATCTCGAACTTTAACCAATCACTGATAAAAATCAACTGTTCCCCTGTTCTACAACCTTTCCTTTTATATCTGCTCTGCCATCTCTTCGAGAAGTTTCTAGCTAACTCCAATTGGTTCTACAATTGGCTCACATACTTTTCCCCTATTCAGCAATTGATAAATTCCCAGTTAACTTATGTGGTATTCGTTTGGGCTTCTTCAGATTTGCCCTCAGATTTCAGATTTCGTGTGCCTAATCGAACATAAAAACGCTCTTGCTCTTTTTTTGTGTTGATATTCGTGTGCGACTGTAATATGTGTAGTCTTCGACACTTTTCTATGCGCTTTCGATTCACTGGTTAAATTTTGTATTAAAACATTCGAAATTTCCGTCCCGATTGATTTCTATATGTTTGCACACAAATAATTTACGAAAAGAGATTCACCCGATGTAATGCCTTTCTTTGCTGTAGAAAAAATTCACGCAAATGTAAACAAACTCCACCACTTGTCAAACTCAAATGCACTTGTATTGGTAAATCTGAAGCAAATCTGAGAAAATATCTAGATTCGCAAAAGTGCTCCGAAATCTTAAAAAAAAAATTTGCTTTTTTTGGTACCAAACGAACAAAAAAATTGCTCTGAGGGCAAAAAAAGTGCTCTGAGAGCGCCCAAACGAATACCACATTAGCTTAGTGGGGAATTGACAGAATCCAATCTCCAATTGGAAGTGGAACTTGTTTGGTGAATAAATGGGGTTGTTTGCATTTCACCATTTTAGTTTGTTTTCATTTCACCACGATTCATTCCACGCCACAATATCCCCCCTCTAACTTGTTCGTCCCGAACAAACTCGTTAACATTTGCACCTTTATAGCGATGAAGACGATCCACATGAACGACTTTCAGCTTGCCTCTTCCTCGTTGGATGCGATAGACAACGTCGTTGATGCGCTTTATGATTTTGTAGGGCCCTTCCCAGTCTTGTTGCAACTTAGGTGATAAACCTTTTGTTCGATGAGGGTTATATAGCCATACCAGATTTCCTTCTTGGAAGCCTGTAGTTGTTGTTTTAGTATCGTACCTAGTTTTCATGCGGTCACTGGCTATCTTAATATTAGCCCTAGTCCCTCGATGCACGTCCCTGATGATATCCCTGAGGTCTGTAACATAATCCTCCTCATTTTTGGATTCTTCGCATGGAGATCCAAACATTAACTCGCTAGGTAGGCGGACTCTTCGACCAAATAGGACTTCAGGGGGAGTATGTCCTGTGGTGTTGTGCACTGCACTTCGATAGGCCAATAAAAACATGGGAATGTGTTTGTCCCAATCTCTCTGGTCATCGCCAACGACCTTAGAGAGGTGTTCATTCAGCGTTCTATTGAAGCGCTCCACCATCCCATCTGATTGTGGATGAAGCGGTGTTGTTCTTGTCTTCTTAATCCCGAGTAACTGGCACACTCCTTGGAAAATCCTGGACTCGAGGTTTCGTCCTTGGTCCGAATGCAGTTCCATAGGTACACCGAATCTGCTTACCCAGGTGAAGACGATTTGCTCCACCACAGTCTTAGCTTCTTGATTTGGGATAGCGAATGCTTCAGGCCACTCACTGAAGTAGTCCATAACAACAAGGATGTAACGATTTCCATTGTTCGTTACAGGAAACGGTCCCGCAATATCAACGGCTATCCTTTTGAAAGGCGCTCCCACATTATATTGATGCATCTTGCTTCGGACTTTCACTCTCGGGCCTTTGCTGGCCACACATATTACGCACTTCCTGCACCAATTCTCTACATCCTCCCTTGAATGGACCCAGTAAAAGCGTTCTCGTACTTTTCCGAGTGTTTTGTTTATTCCCAAGTGGCCTCCAGACACTCCATCATGCAATTCCCTCAGCACTTCGATAACTTTTGTCCTGGGAACAACAAGCTGCATTACGTACGACTTTCCATCCGGGCTTTCCCATTTTCTTTTTAGAATGCCGTCTTGGACATGAAGGGAATCCCACTGCGCCCAGTATGCCTTCAGCTCGGGACTCCTGTTGGATATCTCCTGCCAGTCTGGTTTTCCCTCATGCTCCTTCCAGGCGAGGATTGGTTCGATATCCGGATCTTCCTTTTGAGCCTCTCGGATTTCCCGTGCACTCCAACCACCAATGGGCATAGCTCTCACCCTTTGAACGGACACGACATCTTTTTCTTCGTGTCGTAGGCAATGTTTACAATCTGCTTTGCACGGTCGACGGGAGAGAGCGTCTGCATTTGAGTGAAGACTTCCCTTTCGATGTTGTATTTCGTACTCGTACATTTGCAGCTGTTCGATCCACCTTGCGACTTGTCCTTCAGGATTCTTAAAGTGTAGTAGCCACTTTAAAGATGCATGGTGAAGGATGAATTTCTGCCCATAGAGGTACTTATGGAAATGTTTCGTTGCCAGTACCAAAGCAAGGAGTTCGCGCCTTGTAACACAGTAGTTCCTCTCTGGCTTTGAGAGAACTTTGCTGAAGAACGAAACTACCTTCTCTTGGCCCTCGTGTACCTGGGAAAGCACGGCTCCAATTCCCACATTACTAGCGTCTGCATCCACAATAAATGTTTTTCCAGGGGTGGGATACGCTAATATGGGGGCGTCGCACAACTGTTGCTTAAGTTCTTTGAAACTGTTTTCGCACTCACCTGACCATTTGAATTGTTTGCCTTTTTCTGTCGGTTGATGCAAGCTCTTTGCGATCCTGGCAAAGTCCTTTACAAATCGTCTGTAATAGGTCGCAAGTCCCAGGAAGCTTCTCAGCTGATGTTTGTCTTTGGGAACCGGCCAGTTTTTCACTGCATCGATCTTCTCCGGATCAGTCTTGACTCCCTTGGAAGAGATGATGTGCCCGAGATACTTCACTTCTGGTCTAAATAGAGAACACTTCTTCGGGTTCAGTTTTAACTGTGCACTTCGTAGCCTTTGGAACACCTCCCTAAGGTTATTTCGATGTTCGTTGAACGTTTTACCAACCACGATGACATCGTCCAGGTAGACCAAACAGGTTCTCCACGTCAGTCCCAGCAAAACACGCTCCATTAGACGCTAGAAAGTTGCTGGAGCATTGCACAGTCCAAATGGCATTACTGTAAATTCCTGCTGTGAATGCTGTTTTCTCGCGGTCTTCTGGATGGATCTGTACTTGCCAGTAGCCACTCTTCAGATCAAGAGTCGAAAACCATTTGGCCCCGGATAGTGTGTCCAGGGTATCGTCAATTCTGGGCAGGGGGTAGCTATCCTTCTTAGTGACGTTGTTTAGTTGGCGATAGTCCACGCAGAATCTCGTGCTTCCGTCTTTCTTTTTGACCAGGACGACCGGTGATGCCCACGGACTTTTTGAACTCTCAATCAGTCCCTCCTTTTCCATCGTCGACACCATTTCTGCAACCTCCGTCTGCTTGGCCAATGGTAGTCGTCTGGGAGGCTGACGAATTGGTCTTGCATCCCCGGTGTCAATTCGGTGCTGTACGAGATGTGTTCGGCCATACTCGCTACTCTGCGAAGCAAATATATCAGCGAACTCGTCGATTAGACTCCCTGCCATGGCCCGCTGCTCCTGATCCAGCTCGCACTCTCCGAGAATATTGTTTTTCATTTCCGATATCTCCGTAGGTCTAACCGGTTTCACAGGACTTTCATTTGACAACTTTGTGACCGCAGTAATTGGTACGCACTTTCCGATCACTTCCCCTTGCTTCAGCTTTACGCTTCTGTGTTCCACATTGAGGACTCGAACGGGAACCAAGTTGTTTTTAGGTTCAACAAGCATCTTTCCGACGATAAAGCTCTGGTAATAGTTTTCTGTATCTGGCTCTATTAGGAAGAATCGGTGGCTCCCAGGATCACCTTCCAGCTTTGTCCAAATAAGTGTCTCTGACGAAGGTGGTAAAATTTCGTCCTCACTTACAACTGTTCTTAGAGCTGCGACGTTTTCGTTCCCGTAAACCATTGGAATCTCGACGTTTCTGTACTTTAGAACTTGCAAACCGATGTCGAGTACTACATCATGCGTCTTCATAAAGTCGATTCCAATGATGCATTCGTCACATATCGGCCACTAAGAATGCATGGGAGAAGACTATTCCTGCTAGATTTATTGTCAAGAGTACCTCACCATACACCTTTGCCGTTGCTCCAGTTGCTGTTTTCAGACAGTAGCTGCTGGTGTTGTGCAGCCATGATTGGCGAACGATGTCCCTTCTGATTATGGAAGCGGTGGCACCTGTATCGATTGTGGCTACACACTTTTTCTGGCCGATATGTGCTTCCACTGTCAAGCTCCTATTACATCGTTTGGTCTGGGAGACCTGAATTGTGGTCCTGGGGGCGTCGATTCCAGAAACCAGCTTCCGCCCCGCGAAGTTGGTTCTAAACTGATGGCTTTGTGAGGTTCCGTTCGCCGATTGTTCAGATGCCTCATCGATACGACTCCTAGTTCTGCAATGTGAACAACTGTCCTGTCTACGTTCAGCTCTGCACTGTCGTTGAAGATGTCCAATTTTGTTGCAGTTCCAGCAACGGATCGGTCCCCTGCGAGCACTGTTCCGGTCTTCTACATCTGTTCTCTGGCATGAGCATTCGACGGATGTTATTTCTCTTACGCGGTGGAATGCTTGAGATGCCTGGTCAGCAGCTTTCATAGTTAATGCAAATGCCAGTGCCTCAGGAAGAGTTCTCTTTCCAGCCATTCGTAGAGCCATCTGCGGCTGTCCGTCCTCTATGGCTTGTGTAAATGCCTCAAAAGCCATTTCGTTGATGACATCTTCGCCGGCATTGGGATATGACAAGTGCGCTAGCCGTTCTATATCCGCTTGCAGCTGCTGGAGTGTTTCTCCCCTCTTCTGGAATCTACTGCGCAGTTGCACTCTATACACTTGCTGCATATGGTCGTCACCAAACCGCATCTCAATAGCCTTAACCAAAGCATCATAGTCGCGCTGTTTTTCTTCTGAGATAGTTTGAAGCAATTCTGCAGCTGTACCTCGTAATGCGAGCGTTAATGCAATCAACTTTTCCTCGTCGTCCCATCCATTGGTCATTGCAGCTGCTTCGAACTGTCTCTTATAGATCGGCCATGATGTTTGACCATCAAAAACGGGTGGTTGCATCTCCTTCCTTCTTGGGCAGTCAGTAGAATATTCCCGAGCTTTCTGTTTCTTGACTTTTTCGAGCTCTTTAGCTATGTTCTCGATGTTCGTGCCGAGCTCTTTAGCCATGTTCTCGTGTTTATGAAACGTCTCATTAATTTCCTCAAATTTTGTTTCATGCTCGTTTAATTTGTCATCAATTGCGTCGATTTTTACATTTAGAACATTCCTAAATTCTTCCACGGCATCTTTTTGTGCGGCGACAAGAGAATTCTTTTGATCTGCGAACTTCGATTCCATAGAATTCTTCTGTTCTTCTAGAGAATTCTTTTGTTCTGCGAACTTCGATTCCATAGAATTCTTCTGTTCTTCCATCTTGGCAAGAAGTAATTCCATCATAGCGCTAATATCAACGCCTGTACTTACTTGTTCTTCTGCCACGTCGAAAAGCATGGTCTTTGGATTTTCTCCCTCATTTTCGACAGCCTCCTGCAGACGAAGTATGAGGTCACTTTTCCCTCCAGCTGTAGAGATCTTCCTCTTTTCTAATTCACTTTTTAATTGGGGTATGCTTAGTTGTAGCAATACACGACCCATTTTTTTTTTGTCTCTTGTAATTTCGAAATTCACAAATTCACTTTAATTTTTTTTTTTTTAAATGTTACTTTATCACACACGCTTTAACACAGAATAAGTTTTATCCCACTTCTGACATCAATGTTACGTTTGGGCTGGGATTCGAAAAGATAAAACTAGAGTAGTACTAGAACAATATTACTTAAACAATTCTTCAACGATTCAAACCAATCACTTATTTCACTTTATTACTCTACACTTATTTATCTTTCCAACCGATTACTATCTCGAACTTTAACCAATCACTGATAAAAATCAACTGTTCCCCTGTTCTACAACCTTTCCTTTTATATCTGCTCTGCCATCTCTTCGAGAACTTTCTAGCTAACTCCAATTGGTTCTACAATTGGCTCACATACTTTTCCCCTATTCAGCAATTGATAAATTCCCAGTTAACTTAGCTTAGTGGGGAATTGACAGAATCCAATCTCCAATTGGAAGTGGAACTTGTTTGGTGAATAAATGGGGTTGTTTGCATTTCACCATTTTAGTTTGTTTTCATTTCACCACGATTCATTCCACGCCAAAATACCTTAGGAGCTTTAAAATTACCAAACTTTAAAGTAAATAGTTTAAATTAGGTTAATTCCCAAATGACAATTTTAAGGAGCCACCGAAAAGTTCGAATATCTATATCGGACATAAATAGCCGGTGATGGCAACTGTTGGAGTCGAAATCTTGACAAATACAAACACAATTTTCAATAGCGACCGTATTTTATTTTTAGTTCAGTTAATGTTACTTTGTTCGCTTTAAAATAATTTGTGTTGTTAACACGCCTGTAGTTTCTTTCGACTGGCTAAGCACCAGCGAATTGTTCAAAACGAAAGCTTTTTACATAGGTAAATATCGGATTAATTTAAAGTTACTTTTGTACATAGATAATGTTATAGTGTCTTTCTAACAACACGTACTAGTACAGGGTGATTATACAATTTTGATATTTATATTATGTTCATAGTTAATTCAAAAATATTGAAATTTAAAGTATCAAAGGGAATTTAAAGGCAAAATGCAATATTATTATGGCGGTAACATCCTCCCCCTCGTAAGGAAGCTACGGCAGAGCGAGCTTACTACTCTCAACTTTACCGACGTCTAGGACAGCGATCTTGGACGCTGGTCGCTCCAGCATTCCCGTCTGCGTTCTCACAGTCGCTCTTCGAACTTGACCCTAATTCGCTATCACTGTGCTCTCGATGATACCCTTGGGCCAACTGTTTCGGGGTAAATTTTCGTCCACAACCACTACTACGTCCCCTGCGGCTAGTGGAGGCTGTTTAACGAATCACTTACCTCTTCGTGTAAGAATAGGCTTGTATTCTTTGATCCATCTGTGCCAGAATTGATCAGCAAATAACTGAGTTTGACGCCAGCGTTGTCGAAGATCGATATTACCGTTTACCGAGGTTTATACCCACTCGATGAGCCCAATAGCAAGTGGTTTGGTGTGATGGCCTCGTCGTCACAGGATTCGAGTGAGACGAAGGTAAGCGGACGAGAATTAATGATGAATTCCGCTTCCCATAGTGCACATCTCAGGGTTTCGTCGTTGAAATCCATTGGAGTCATGCTGTATAGTATGTTTTTTATGGACCGCACAAGCCTTTCCCAGGCCCCTCCCATATGCGGCGCTGCAGGTGGATTGAATTTCCATTTAAGGTTATCGAGTCTCGAAGTGACAATTGAATAATTGATGTTTGAACACTCTTCCCGCAATATCCTTTCCGTTGCCCTAAAATTGGTGTCATTGTCGGTGTATATCACTATGGGTATTCCTCGGCGCGATGTAAAATTTTGCCATAATGCACGAACTTGAGTCCAAGCTGTGTGCCACTTCAATGCGTACGGCGCGTACAGTGAGGCAAGTGAATATTACACCCCATCTTTTCTCGCGCCTTCGTCCAACTATTGTGGAGATAGGCCCAAAGAAGTCGATGCCGACGAACGTGAACGGACGCTCAAATACTGCTTACCTTGCTGCAGGTAAGGACGCCATTTGGGGTAAAACAATAACGTCCTCGTTGTTATTAAGCTGCTGCGCTCTGCTTCGTGCCCTTAGGACGCATTTTTCATTTCATTTTATTTTAAAATTCATTTTTATTGGTATTCTTAATTAAACTTATATACTAGACAAAAACGATTAAATCTAATTTAAAACTAACATTTATCTTAATCTAGCTTACTGGCTCTTATCGAGCGCTCTAAACTAAACAATATACTTAAAATTATTGCCTTTCGGCCTTAGATCTATCTATATTTAATTTTGTTTGTTTTTTATTCTTCAAGAAACTTTGAAAAACTTGAATTCTTTATTTTTTATAATTTTATTTAAAACTACTTAAAACTACCTAAGCTACTTAACCTAAATTACCTATAATCAGGGTGGTGAGCAATCTCATCGATTGGTCACCATCCTGATCGCGCCCATGGGCGCCTGACAGCCGCCCACAAGGGTTCATCAGCGCCACCGAGACTCGAGCGAGGCTATAAGCGTCGTTCGAGTCTCGGCAGCACTATTCATGCTGGCTAGCCCGGCCCCTCCCAAAGACCCCCTACTCCAAAGTAGGTCGAGCCAGATGCCAAGATACCGGACCACGTTTTTCACCTTAACCTACCAACTTAATATCTAGCTTAAAACTAGGGAGGATGCTACGTAAGTAGCGCACCGGCCCGGGAGAGCGTATCCACCCTTACCTGCTCCTCAAGCCACCAAAATTCGGTGTACTGCTTGACCGTATCGACCCTGTCCCGTTCCGCAATTGCGGTACTAAAACGGAGGAGCTCTTGAGCATTGGCGGCATACCCGTCGTGGATGAGCCGCTTATCCCTCGCGCCGCGGTGGCTGTGGTACAATACCGGCACACCATCTTTTGTCTGGACTAACCCTTTCATGTCTACATGAAGAAATGCCTCAGGCGGAATAAAGCCAGACCGAAGCGTACTCTCGTGGTACTTTAAATTGGGGTAGTAAGCCCCTGAGATCAGGTTATTATCACTGGCCATCGCCCTTGCGACGTGCCTCCGAATCACCTTAATAAGGAAATTGTCAATCCTATTCAGTCGAGCCCCATTGTATAGGGTCCTGTTGGGATAGTATTTTATGTACTGAGAGTCAGGAGTTCTAAACAACCCTAGACAGGCCCTGAGACATTGTCTCTCAAACACCCGAATCTTTTCCATATAGGACGGCGCTATATTGAACCACATGGGACAGCCATAAGCGATGATAGGCCTTATAAGGGCCACGTAGCAGATGACCTTCACCCTAGAGTCAAGTTGACTGCTGCGAAACAGTCTCCTTGTCAGAGCGTAGGCCCTCTTAGCCCCAGCCAGACAAGCAGCTATATGTTTGTCAAAATACAAATACTGGTCGAGCCAGATGCCAAGATACCGGACCACGTTTTTCACCGCCAATGGCCGCCCCTGCTGTCCAATAATTGTTAATTTTCTCCAGTTTTTTCTGGTATCCCCAGAGGCCCTAGCCAATGGAGCTCTGAACAGGATTGTTTCCGATTTTTGGAAATTGATTTTCAACTTCCAATCATCGCAATACCTCTTAATTTGCTCGAAGTCACGCTGCAGAAGGATGCTAATGACCTCGATTTTTGGTCCTGACCTGTACGCCACTAAATCGTCTGCGTACGCTATAGCATGTCTGAGGGAACCCACCAGATCACTTGTGTAAATATTAAACAGGACCGGAGAATTCACTGCTCCCTGTTGTAAGCCGTTTTTAATTTCGAAAACCCTGCTCGAAGTCACGTTGCCAGCTTTGACAACAAACTTCTTTCCCATAAGCATGTCATAAATCATATACAGCAAAGGTTTTTGAATGCCCAATCTGGTCAGCTTATAGAAGAGCCCCTCCAACCATACGGTATCGAAGGCCTTCTCAAAGTCGACCAGACAGGCACCTGTGCATTGCTTCTTACTTTTATTCCACTGAATGTCGGAAACCAGTTTCGACGCGGCATGAATAGTGTCATGCCCCGCTCTGAAGCCAAACTGGTTGTCCGGAATAATCTTATTTTCCTCAACCCATTTCAAAAGAGATCTATTGACGACTTTCTCGAATACCTTGCTAACATTCGGAAGCAAACTAATTGACCGGAGATTAGCAGGGTTCGTCCTATCTTTATCCTTTTTCGGGATAGGGTGTACCACCGCTATTTTCCACTGCACCGGATAATATGCATTATTCAGCGCATTGTTAAATAGTGTGGCGAGATCAACTGTTTCAAGTTTTTGATCATCGAATTCAGTGTTCTTAACTCGGGATCGTTCCTGTCAGTGAACTGTCTGTGTAGCCGTTTAAGCCTCGAGAGCAGTCTACTTTTATGTCTGTACAGCGCATCGATTGTTGCGTTTCGATACTTTTCAGTTTGTTCTTCGTCCGTGGAACGTCCTACCCGAGGTATAGTCCGTTCCATTGTCTGTTTGATGACGACATTCATTTGCCGTAAATGATTGTCGATCTCATCGTTTGTTAGGTTTCTGTTTGTCGGTGGGTCGATCTCGCATGAGCGTATGTCGCGTTTTAACACTCTGGAGAAGCGCGAGCACTGCGCTTTTCGGTAATCGAAAGAACGCACTTGGTCGTACTGCTCCAGCTGCGTCTGCTCGTTCGGGATCCGTATTACGGCGGCAAGTCCGTAGTGATCACTATCGTACTCAACCGTTCGTAAACAGTTCCGCGTGCTTAGATCAATGTTTGTAAGTTCCAGTCTTTCGTCAACTAGCGCCAAGTCCAGGAAAGAACCATCTCTAGGGAAAGACGGGATATCCGTCGCGTACAATTCGAGTTTGTACTCAATCATATTATGACGCCACCAGTCGTGAAACTGGTTGCCTCTAGGGTTCGGAACATCATTTCCCCATGCCGCGTGTTTAGCGTTGAGGTCTCCGCCCAAAAAGTAATAGTTATCTTCCGATTGAAGCTCCAAGCTCCGAAAAAGCGTCTCGATCTCATTCAAAAATTCAATGCGTCGAGGAGATTCCGGTGCGTAAAGCGACACCACATACATCCGCCTCTGGGTATTGAGGGGAATGCATACGATGCATGCTTCCAACACTTGGAACCTGCGCACGTCTCCGCTATATATGACCTTATGGCGCAAGCCCTTACGTATTAAGATAGCGACACCACCTCCCTGTGTGGAGTTGGGCCGGTCTCTTCTCACTACATGATAATTTTTGTAGCCTAATTTGTGCTTCGGCGTTAGCTTAGTTTCGCTAACCAGAAGCACATCTGGCTTTTCGGCTTTCAACAAATTGGAAAGGTTGATCCTTCTCTCGATCCGGATTAGTGAATTAAGATTCACCGCAAGGATCTTTAAGTTTACCTCGTCCAGCGTACCCATCATATTTATGGCGCGGCAGACTCGGCAAACAGCGTCGAATAGATCATGTCTATTCGAGCCGCATGCTCATTTAATTGTTTCTGGAAATTGTCGATCTTTCCGTGCAGTGACAGAAGGATCGATTTCAAATCCAGATCCGCTTCCGGTGTAGGAACCTTCGGCGCGCTTTTTGTGATTGAGCTACCCGGTCCAGATACCATTTGGGCAAAGGACACATTGGGCGCAACAAAATTAGAGAACGAGCGACTCTTTCGACCCTTCTCTTCTTCGGTCCTCTGTTTTCGAGCCTGCACAATCTGTTTTACCTGCTGATACTTGGGACATCCCCGGATGTCCTGAGCTGTTGCAGAGTACACATGAGAGCTGGCCTCGATCTTCTGCCCTATCGCTACCTAAAGCACATTCCCCATGTTTGTGGTCCTTGTTGCACTTAACGCACCTGAACTGCATGTGGCAGTTAGCTGCGGCGTGCCCGAACCTCTGGCAGCGCATACATTGCAGTACACGATCTGACCTCTTTAATTTTTCTCAACGAACTGCATGATAGTAAAGGAATCTGATCCTTTTTAAACTATCGATTTTGCTGTCGGGTGTTAGTTGCACCAAAAAGAATGGAAGTTTGCGGCTACCACCCCTGTCCGCAGGCGAGGAAAACGGCTTGACCCCCACGAACTTAAGGTCGGCGCTCTCATAACTTTTAAGCTCATTTTCGAGCTCCTCTATCTTAGTATTGGGGTCTATACCCTTAAGCAACACCGTTTGTCGCTTTTCTCCTTTTGTAGTGTACGTGAAGTACTCTGTCTCCGCTTTCTCCAGAGCGGTGCGCACCTTTTTGTGCTCCTCAATATTTGTGCACATAATTATGTGTTTTGTGGCGTTGAGCCGTTTAACATAAAAGTTCTAAGTAACTAACCTACATAATCTTATACTATCAACAATATCTAAATTACTTACGTTAATTGGTGGTACTTTTTCTTTTTTCGTCTGTTGTTGTTGTTGCTGCTGCTGTTGTTGTTGTTGTTGTTGTTGTTGTTGTTGTTGTTGTTGTTGTTGTTGTTGCTGTTTCTGTTGTTGTCTCTGCTGCTGCTGTTGCTGCGGCTGTTGTCTCTGCTGCTGTTGCTGCGGTTGCAGTTTCTGCTTTTGTGACTGTATTTGTTGTTGTTGGTGTTGTTGCTGCAGTGGCTGTTTGTGTGCCATCTGCTTTTTCTGTAGCTGTTGCTTAAGCAGTGCTTGTTGTTGTTGCTGCTGCTTAAGCTGTTTTTGTTGAAGATTGTGTTGTTGCTGCTCAGCTTGAAGTTGCTTCAGCTTTTGCTGTTGCTGTTGCAACTTTTGCTGGCGCACTTTCTCCCCCTTTTCGAGAAGCTCTTTAATCAGCCGGTCTAGCTGGGCTTCCTCGTCTTCTTCCTCATTTTTTTGTTTCTGTTCTTCTTCGGCGTCCAGTAATACTTGGAAGGCATTACCTTCGCCCAAGTATCGGCCCTCACCTCCTTTTTACTCGTACGAATAGCTGAGCCCATCTGAGTCATCATCGCCAGTTTCTTGCGCCGATGACGTTGGTCGTGACGTCATCTCCTCGGTTGTCTTCGACTTCCTCTTATGTGTGAGGTTTGGTTTTGCCTTTACTTTGCGTCGCCTTTTTTCACTTTTTGTCGCTTCGCGCGACTGTACCACTGCTTGTGTTGTTGATGCTGCGGCACTTGTTGTTGGCATATCTTCCGCACTTATTGGTCTTGGTGCTGCTGTCTGCCTGGTCACGCGTTTGGGCAACGGTGCATCACTTTGCGGGACCTTTGAGTGGCGAGTGTCCATCGCGTGTTTGCGGCACTTCCACTTTTTTTTTTTTTTTTTTTTTTTTTTTTTTATTTGAAAAAAGAAGTTTTCACCCACTGGGACTTGAGTTCTTTATTATTTATTTTACTTACAACTACTTAAAACTACCTAAGCTACTTAACATAGATTACCTATAGTCAGGGTGGTGAGCAATCTCATCGATTGGTCACCATCCTGATCGCGTCCATGGGCGCCTGACAGCCGCCCACATGGGTTCATCAGTGTCACCGAGACTCGAGCGAGGCTATAAGCGTCGCTCGAGACTCGACAGCACTATCATGTTGGCTAGCCCGGCACCTCCCAAAGACCCCCTACTCTAAGCCTAAACCTACAAACTTAATATCTAGCTTAAAACTAAGGAGGATGCTACGTCAGTAGCGCACCGGCCCGGGAGAGCGTATCCACCCTCACCTGTTCATCAAGCCACCAAAATTCGGTGAACTGCTTAACCGTATCGACCCTGTCCCGTTCCGCAATTGCGGTACTAAAATGGAGGAGCTCCTGAGCATTGGCGGCGTACCCGTCGTGGATGAGCCGCTTATCCCTCGCGCCGCGGTGGCTGTGGTACAATACCGGCACACCATCTTTTGTCTGGACTAACCCTTTCATATCTACATGAAGAAATGCCTCAGGCGGAACAAAGCCAGACCGAAGCGTACTCTCGTGGTACATTAAATTGGGGTAGTAAGCCCCTGAGATCAGGTTATTATCGCTGGCCATCGCCCTTGCGACGTGCCTCCGAATCACCTTAATAAGGAAATTGTCAATCCTATTCAGTCGAGCCCCATCGTATAGGGTCCTGTTGGGATAGTATTTTATGTACTGAGATTCAGGAGTTCTAAACAACCCTAGACAGGCCCTGAGACATTGTCTCTCAAACACCCGAATCTTTTCCATATAGGACGGCGCTATATTGAACCACATGGGACAGCCATAAGCGATGATAGGCCTTATAAGAGCCACGTAGCAAATGACCTTCACCCTGGAATCAAGTTGACTGCTACGAAACAGTCTCCTTGTCAGAGCGTAGGCCCTTTTAGCACCAGCAAGACAAGCATCTATATGTTTGTCAAAATACAGATACTGGTCGAGCCAGATGCCAAGATACCTCACCACGTTTTTCACCGCCAATGGTCGCCCCTGCTGTCCAATAATTGTTAATTTTCTCCAGTTTTTTCTGGTATCCCCAGAGGCCCCAGCCAATGTAGTTCTGAACAGGATTGTTTCCGATTTTTGGAAATTGATTTTCAACTTCCAATCATCGCAATACCTCTTAATTTGGTCGAAGTCACGTTGCAGAAGGATGTTAATGACCTCGATTTTTGGTCCTGACCTGTACGCCACTAAATCGTCTGCGTACGCTATAGCATGTCTGAGGGAACCCACCAGATCACTTGTGTAAAAATTAAACAGGACCGGAGAATTCACTGCTCCCTGTTGTAAGCCGTTTTTAATTTCAAAAACCCTGCTCGAAGTCACGTTGCCAGCTTTGACCACGAATTTCTTTTCCATAAGCATGTCATAAATCATATACAGCAAAGGTTTTTGAATGCCCAATCTGGTCAGCTTATAGAAGAGCCCCTCCAACCATACGGTATCGAAGGCCTTCTCAAAGTCGACCAGGCAGGCACCCGTGCATTGTTTCTTACTCTTATTCCACTGGATGTCGGAAACCAGTTTCGACGCGGCATGAATAGTGTCATGCCCCGCTCTGAAGCCAAACTGGTTGTCCGGAATGATCTTATTTTCCTCAACCCATTTCAAAAGAGATCTATTGACGACTTTCTCGAATACCTTGCTAACATTCGGAAGCAAACTAATTGACCGGAGATTAGCAGGGTTCGTCCTATCTTTATCCTTTTTCGGGATAGGGTGTACCACCGCTATTTTTCACTGCTCCGGATAATATGCATTATTCAGCGCATTGTTAAATAGTGTGGCGAAGATATCTATCGCCTCTAGCGGCAGGTGTCTTAATACGACGTTTGGGACACCGTCCACTCCCGCCGACTTTTTGTTTTTAAGTGATTCAAAGATGCACCGAAGTTCATCTCTACTCACGGACAGATGAGGATTTTCATCGGCGATTGTGCCATTTGCACGGTTGTCGTCATTGAACCCGGTGAAACCGTTGTTCTCGGATCGCCAGTCTTGAATCTCGGTCCGCAGATAAAAGTGGTTAAGAAAGGCCCTCTCCTCGAGGTCGCGGTTACGGCGAACAGGGTTGTTCACCGTATACACAGTCTTAAAGAAAGCTCCCATCAAGTTCACTCTCTCCTGCGGGTCCTCGACCACGAAAAAACCGTCGTTCGAGTCGGCACTTTCCGGACTTATGCCAGCAGTCAGTAGTGTCTGTCTGTTCTCGTTCGTCCGAGGTATTCGAACACATGAAATGTCGTTATGATCCTTCCGCCTGAACAGTTTATTTATTTGCGGGAACATTTTCGGACTACTGGATTTTATAGCCCGAATTTTATTGCCCCAATACAAACTTACAGATTTTCTGTAATTTTCGGAGATCAACTGTTTCAAGTTTTTGATCATCGAGTTCAGTGTTCTTACCTCGGGATCGTTCCTGTCAGTGAACTGTCTGTGTAGCCGTTTAAGCCTCGAGAGCAGTCTACTTTTATGTCTGTAAAGAGCATCGATTGTTGCGTTTCGATACTTTTCAGTTTGTTCTTCATCTGTGGAACGTCCTACCCGGGGGATAGTCCGCTCCATTGTCTGTTTGATGACGTCATTCATTTGCCGTAAATGACTGTCGATCTCATCGTTCGTTAAGTTCCTGTTTGTCGGTGGGTCGATCTCGCATGAGCGTATGTCGCGTTTTAACACTCTGGAGAAGCGCGACCACTGCGCTTTTCGGTAATCGAAAGAACGCACTTGGTCGTACTGCTCCAGCTGCGTCTGCTCGTTCGGGATCCGTAATACGGCGGCAAGTCCGTAGTGATCACTATCGTACTCAACCGTTCGTAAACAGTTCCGCGTGCTTAGATCAGTGTTCGTCAGTTCCAGTCTTTCGTCAACTAGCGCTATGTCCAAGAAAGAACCGTCTCTAGGGAACGACGGGATATCCGTCGCGTACAACTCGAGTTTGTACTCAATCATATTATGACGCCACCAGTCGTGAAACTGGTTGCCTCTAGGGTTCGGAATATCATTTCCCCATGCCGCATGTTTAGCATTGAGGTCTCCGCCCAAAAAGTAATAATTATCTTCCGATTGAAGCTCTTAGCAACGAAAAAGCGTCTCGATCTTATTTAAAAATTCAATGCGTCGAGGGAATTCCGGTGCGTACAGCGACACCACATACATCCGCCTCTGGGTATTGAGGGGAATGCATACGATGCATGCTTCCAACACTTGGAACCTGCGCACATCTCCGTTATATATGACCCTATGGCGCAAGACTTTACGTATTAAGATAGCGACACCACCTCCCTGTGTGGAGTTGGGCCGGTCTCTTCTAACTACAAAATAATTTCTATAGCCTAATTTGTGCTTCGGGGATAGCTTAGTTTCGCTAACCAGAAGCACATCTGGCTTTTCGGCTTTCAACAAATTGGAAAGATTGATCCTTCTCTCGATCCGGATTAGTGAATTAACATTCACCGCAAGGATCTTTAAGTTTACCTCGTCCAGCGTACCCATCATATTTATGGCGCGGCAGACTCGGCAAACAGCGTCGAATAGATCATGTCTCATTTAATTGTTTCTGGAAATTGTCGATCTTTCCGTGCAGTGACAGAAGGATCGATTTCAAATCCAGATCCGCTTCCGGTGTAGGAACCTTCGGCGCGCTTTTTGTGATTGAGCTACCCGGTCCAGATACCATTTGGGCAAAGGACACATTGGGCGCAACAAAATTAGAGAACGAGCGACTCTTTCGACCCTTCTCTTCTTCGGACCTCTGTTTTCGAGCCTGCACATTCTGTTTTACCTGCTGATACTTGGGACATCCCCTGAAATTAGCAGGATGTCCTGAGCTGTTGCAGAGTACACATGAGAGCTGGCCTCGATCTTCTGCCCTATCGCTACCTAAAGCACATTCCCCATGTTTGTGGTCCTTGTTGCACTTAACGCACCTGAACTGCATGTGGCAGTTAGCTGCGGCGTGCCCGAACCTCTGGCAGCGCATACATTGAAGTACACGATCTGACCTCTTTAATTTTTCCCAACGTACTGCAAGATAGTACAGGAATCGGATCCTTTTCAGACTATCTATTTTGCTGTCGGGGGTTAATTGTACCAAAAAGAATGGTAATTTGCGGCTACCACCCCTATCCGCAGGCGAAGAAAACGGCTTGACCCCCACGAACTTAAGGTCTTCGCACTTGTAATTCTTGAGCTCGTTTTCGAGCTCCTTTATCTTTATATTGGGGTCGATACCCTTAAGCAGCACAGTTTGTCGCTTTTCTCCTTTTGGAGTGTACGTGAAGTACTCAGCTTCCGCTTTCTCCAGAGCGGTGCGCAACTTTTTGTGCTCCTCCATATTACTGCACATAATTATATGCTTATTGGCGTTTAGCCTTTTAATATAAAAGTCCTTACAAATAAACCTACATAACTTAATGCTATCGCTTATTTCTAGATGACTCACATTTATTGGCGGTACCTTTTGTTTTTTCGCCTGCTGTTCTTGCTGTTGTTGTTGTTGCTGCGGCTGCTGCTGCTGCTGTTGTTGTTGTCTCTGCTGCGGCTGTTGTCCCTGCTGCTGCTGTTGTGGTTGTTGTCTCTGCTGCTGCTGTTGCTGCGGGTGTTGTCTCTGCTGCTGTTGCAGCGGTTGCTGTTTTTGTTGTTGTTGTTGTTGCTGCAGTGGCTTTTTTTGTGCCAGCTGCTTCTTCTGTTGTTGCTGCTGCTTAAGCAGTGCTTGTTGATGTTGCTGCTGCTTCTCTTTTTGTTGTTGCTTGTGTTGTTGCTGCACAGCTTGCAGTTGATGCAGCTTTTGTTGCTGCTGTAGCAATTTTTGTTGCCGCAACTTCTCCCTCTTCTCTAGAAGCTCTTTAATGAGTTGATCTAGCTCGGCTTCCTCTTCGTCGAGGTCACTTTGTCGCTGTTCCTCTTCTTCGGCGTCCAGTAACTGGAAAGCATTACCTTCGCCTCTAAATCTTCCTTCGCCCCCTTCTGACTCGTAGGAGTAGCTGAGTCCCTCGGAGTCATCTCCGTCAGTCTCCTGAGCTGACGAGGTTGCTTGTGACGTCATTTTCTCGTCTGACTTCACCTTTCTCTTATGCTGAAGATTCGGTGTCGGTTTCAGCTTCCTTCTGCGTTTTTGTACCTGAGCCAATGCTGCGGTACTAGTTGATAGTGCTGGCCCTGCTGCCGCACTTGTTGTTGTTGTTGATGCTGCTGTTACTGGAGCTGCTGTAGTTGTTGTTGCAATTTCCACTTGCTGCATTTTCTTTTCTTTGACCTTGCGGCACTTTTTCTATTGTCTTTGTAATTTTTACTTAATTAAATAAATAAAAATTAATCCCCCACTGGGAAGCGAACTTCGCCCTCTTACACGAGAGCCGAAGACTCGGTCTTTGCGCCAAATGGCTTACACTTTTTTCTACACTTGAAATCACTATTTAAAACTTTCAATTGCACACACTGCCTCGCTAACTAAGTCGTCTGATCACCTTGGATGCTGAAGAGCGACTGTCAGAGCCGAAGACACGCTCTCTGAGCCAAATGGCTTACACTATTTTTCACTCGGAATTGCTACTTAAACACTTTATTCGCACACGCTGCCTCACTCACCAAGTCGTCTGTCCACCACGGATGCTGAAGAGCGACTGTGCCCTTAGGACACCACAATCATCCCGTTCCAGTCTAAAAATCTCTTGGCTGTATTCACTCATCTGCGCCAGTTTAAAAAGTAGCATTTTAGCTCGCTGGAGTGTTTCAACTGACAACTCTTTTGGACTTGCTTCTTCCCTTTCGTCCAACACATCACGCTTTAATCTTGCAAATCTGAAATCATATCTGAAGACATCGCTATTAGGGTCCCAATACATACCTAAGACCTTTTCCGGAGATCCCAATTTCTTGTGTGGTTGTAAACCCGAGCCATCATTTGTTAGTTGATCAAGAACCCAAGAAGAATTGGAAGCCCAGTTACGCAAATTAAATCCAGCAGCTGTGTGTATTTGTTTCACTTCGTTAGCCAAACGCAGAGCGTCTTCTTCGCTGTCGACGCTATCGATGAAATCGTCTACATAGTGATATTTTTTTATGGCTTCCGCGGCTCGAGGATAACGTCCTTCAAATTGCTCAGCGTTTATGTTGCGTATGTAGTGAGCAATACATGGAGCGCAATTGATCCCAAAGGTTAAAGCACTCATAACATAAGTTATTGGGTGGTCTTCCTTATCCCAACATAAGAACCGCTGCACATGCATGTCTTCCTTTCTAACCATTATTTGGTGGAACATCTTTGCGATGTCACCGCAAATCGCCACCTGACCAACTCTGAACGCTTACAAGACCTCTACGAGCGACGTTAGGAGATCCGGTCCACACAGCATAAAATCGTTCAGCGAAAGGCCATTGGATTTTGCTGCAGCGTCCCAAACGAGGCGGATTCAATTGGGCTTGTTGGGGTTCACTGTGACAAAGATTCGTAGATACCAGACTTTATTTCCGCTAATTGCGATCTCTTCCGTCGTCATTTTTCTTGCATTTTTTCTGTAAGCGATGGACCCCGGCTAAACTTCTTCTGGAGACACTCTAATCGTTTAAAGGCGGTTCTGTAACTGTCGGGCATCTTCTGATAATCACTCCGCCATAGCAATCCAATTTCGTAGCGTCCGATCAACGGTTTGCATGTAGACTTCAATACTTGCAAAGCCCTTTCGTCTTCCTTTGAGCATATGGGTATTGTTGAAAAATGACTTAACAACTTCATGGAGGTCTTGGAAGTGTTGTTGGCAGTCGCACATGTGAACATTGAGTCGAGAGATCAGTTGACGATTGGGTACACACCCCTGCAAAGCCCATCACAGTGTTTTCTAAGCGATTGGCTGTCGCCATGAGACTTCGCGGATTTTAAGTGGTACTGCCAGCTTCCAGTTATCTGCTCCTATGAGAATTGTTGGCCGTGCGTTCTTATATGACTGAATTGGTAAGCCAGCCAAATAAGGATATCGTGTTGTCAGTTCGTCCATGTTAAACGACTGCCTTGGGAGTGAAAGATTTTCTACTGTGTGGACTCCATGCAAAGTGTATCTAGCTTCGTTTTTTTCGGTTTGAGATTTCAAATGACGTTTTCTGCGAGGATTCTTCCATGCGTGTCGTATCGCCGGTCCAGCGTAGACATAGAGGCTCACTTTCGCCAGCTAAATCTAGCGAATCGAAGACTTCAGTTTCCACTAAAGTTACTGATGAACCCTCATCTAGAAAGGCAAATGTGTCTATAAACATATTCTTGGAATGAATGCGAATGGGAATATGGCTTCGCCCCCTCATCAAGATAATTGTGAGTGTTTACATCTACATGTTCATTCGGATTCACAGATATTTCAGTTGCACTTACTTGGTTGCTTTCTTGACTTATGGACGCGACTGGTTTTTGAAGGAGTGGGTGATGTTTTGCCTTACAATATTCAACTTCACATTCCCTGTTGACGTAACATCTGCGGCGGTGCGATTTGAGGCATCGATGACCGTTAGAAATTAAAAGACGGCGAAGACAAGAAACGCAGAGCCATTTTAATACACGTCCGATTTATTTAAGTACTGAGTAAGAACTAACTATTAATGTAACAAATTGTAAGTAAGTATATAGTATAATAAGAAGAGAGGTAAGAATGTAAATGTAAGCATTTGTATACACGTTGATTAAAATGCTAATAATGTGTGGGTGACCAAATTCATTTGATATAATTAATTTTTAACACTCCCCTTATCAACGCAGTATTCAAATAATGAATTTAAAAAAAAATACAATCTTAAAAGTTTTACGCAGTATTCATATTTAATCTTAGATAAACCTTTAGTTAAGATATCTGCAGCCATTTCATTTGTGGATATGTGGTTTACCTCGATTTTACCTTCCTTCTGCATGTTTCTTGTATAATGGTATCTAATGTCCACATGCTTTGATCGTTCGTGAACGGAATCCTTAGATAGTTTGATTGCGCTTGTGTTGTCGCAGTGTTCTGATGTGGCGCCGTTTATGAGATTCTCGTCCCCTACTTCCTTCAGCATAAGTCTTCGATGTACTATTTCTTTCGTTACCTCTAAAAGCGCCATATACTCGGCTTCCATTGTAGAAAGTGCAACGGATTTCTGCTTTCTGGATTTCCAACTGACAGGACCATTAGCCAGAATAGTCACATATCCGGTGCATGGCTTCCGATCGTCGCGGTCACTTCCCCAGTCCGAGTCCACATAAGCGTAGAGATGAATTTGATTTTTCGTAAGTTATTTTGTAGCACAGAGTTTCTTTCAGGTATCTAACGACTCGCTTTGCCGCCGTCCAATGGTCCTTTCCTGGATTAAAACAGAATCTACTAAGTGTACTCGCCGCAAAGGCTATATCGGGCCTAGTTGCATTTGCTAAATATATAAGACTCCCTACCAATTCCCCATCTCAGCTTCTTCTTCTGGAGATTTTGGACATTGATGATGGATTCTTTTGTCAGCAAATTGTTATAATCGATCGGTGTACCGGAAGGATTCGCTTCCTCCATCCCAAATTGTTGAATCAGCCTTTCTTTCTGGTGGATACATATTTTACCCGTCGAATTTTCCCTTACTACCTGAATCCCGAGTCCTTCATCTCGAATTTTCCTGCTAGTGACATTTTAGTTCTATTTAAAATTGATAAGTCTTCAGAAGCTAGGAGCAAGTCATCGACGTACACCACAATAATGACTCTGCTTCGGTTTTCGATCTGGACATATAGGCAAGCATCCGTAGTCGACTGGTTCATGTCTAGTTCTTTCAAAAATGCATCTAGCTTGAGATGCCACTGGCGGCCCGATTGCTTAAGGCCATATAATGGTTTATTAAGTTTGCATACCTTGTTGTACTGGCCCATTGTTCCAGGATACTGCGGCTGGTTCATGTATACCTCGTCATGTAATTCGCCTTGCACATATGCAGTTGTGACGTCCATCTGATACAAGTGCATTTTGTTTTCAGCGCATATTGCAAATAACGTACGGATCGTCTCATATTGAGCCACTGGCGCAAAGATTTCACTATAGTCCACACCTGCTGTCTGCTCACATCCTCTAGCTACTATTCTCGCCTTGTATCGGTCGGTTTCGCCGTCACTACTTTTCTTAACACAAAAAACCCATTTATTTGATAAAACCTTTTTTTCTTTGGGACGATCAACTAAAGTCCAAGTGTTGTTCTTGTGAAGTGCTGCTATCTCAATTTTCATCGCTTCTATCCACATGGATCGGTCTACGCTTGACATCGCATCTGCGAATGACATAGGATTGTTAGAAATAGTGCCAATGGACAGATTTACCTCTTTGCTTGATGATTTTCTGCGCTTGCATGCTCTTGGAGGTCTTGGTCTGCCTGACGCTTGTCTTGTTCCTTCGCTGCCATCACTCTCTGGGTCAGTTGACACAATCTCCACAATTTTGTTGCTCTGCTCCAGTTGTACCTGCTCTTCCGTCTCCTCTGTGTTCTCCTCATTGATGTCCAGTGCATCTCCAAAAATGTCAATTTCTTGCATCTCGATCGGCTCATCTTTTGGCTTGTGTTTTTTCACATCTGTAGCAGTAGTCCCTCCCATGGTGCCCATTTCATGTCCTCTTTCCCTTAGTATGATTGGTGCTTGCATGTTGCTCTTTGTGCTTATAGTTATTGCATAGTTATCCGTGTCTATATTTTCGAAAAACTTGACATCGCGCCGCTTCTCGATTTTTCTAGTCCGTGCATTCCAGAGCCGATAGGCTTTCGACTCATGAGAATATCCAACAAAGATATATTCCTTGCCTTTCGGGTCAAGTTTTGATCTCCCTGCACCCTTCTCCAACGCAACAGCCTTACATCCAAATGATCTCAGAAAACTAACGTTTGGTTGTCGATTATACCATACCTCAAAGGGGGTTTGATTCTTCAAAATGCTTGTGGGACATCGGTTTCGAATAAAAACTACACTATTTGTTGCTTCTGCCCACAAACTCTTTGGAAGTTTCGATTCCAGTAGCATGCAACGAACCATTTCGATAAGCGTTCTGTTCGCACGCTCGGCAACACCATTCTGCTGAGGTGTGTATGCCGCAGTGAGTTGCCTTTTTATGCCATTCGATTCCAAAAAACTAGAGAACTCCTTTGACATATACTCTGTTCCATTATCTGTTCTCAATCGCTTAATTTTTCTGCCAGTTTCCTTCTCCACGCGAAGTTTGAATTTCTTGAATTTTTCAAACACCTCACTTTTAAATTGCATCGAAATCGAAATCGGAAACAATCCTGTTCAGAACTACATTGGCTGGGGCCTCTGGGGATACCAGAAAAAACTGGAGAAAATTAACAATTATTGGACAGCAGGGGCGACCATTGGCGGTGAAAAACGTGGTCCGGTATCTTGGCATCTGGCTCGACCAGTATCTATATTTTGACAAACATATAGATGCTTGTCTTGCTGGGGCTAGGAGGGCCTACGCTCTGACAAGGAGACTGTTTCGCAGCAGTCAACTTGATTCCAGGGTGAAGGTCATTTGCTACGTGGCCCTTATAAGGCCTATCATCGCTTATGGCTGTCCCATGTGGTTCAATATAGCGCCGTCCTGTATGGAAAAGATTCGGGTGTTTGAGAGACAATGTCTCAGGGCCTGTCTAGGGTTGTTTAGAACTCCTGAATCGCAGTACATAAAATACTATCCCAACAGGACCCTATACAATGGGGCTCGACTGAATAGGATTGACAACTTCCTTATTAAGGTGATTCGGAGGCACGTTGCAAGGGCGATGGCCAGCGATAATAACCTGATCTCAGGGGCTTACTACCCCAATTCAATGTACCACGAGAGTACGCTTCGGTCTGGCTTTATCCCGCCGGAGGCATTTCTTCATGTAGATATGAAAGGGTTAGTCCAGACAAAAGATGGTGTGCCGGTATTGTACCACAGCCACCGCGGCGCGAGGGATAAGCGGCTCATCCACGACGGGTACGCCGCCAATGCTCAGGAGCTCCTCCGTTTTAGCACCGCAATTGCGGATCGGGACAGGATCGATACGGTAAAGCAGTTCACCGAATTTTGGTGGCTTAAGGAAGAGGTGAGGGTTGATACGCTCTCCCGGGTCGGTGCGCTACTAACGTAGCATCCTCCCTAGTTTTAAGCTAGATTAAGTTTGTAGGTTTAGGTTTAGAGTAGGGGGTCCTTGGGAGGTGCCGGGCTAGCCAACATGATAGACGCTTATAGCCTCGCTCGAGTCTCGGCAGCACTGATGAACCCCTGTGGGCGGCTGTCAGGCGCCCATGGACGCGATCAGGATGGTGACCAATCGACGAGATTGCTCACCACCCTGATTATAAGTAATTTAGTTTAAGTAGCTTAGGTAGTTTTAAATAAAATTAAAAAAATAAAGAATTCAAGTTTTATAAAGTTTCTTGGAAATAAAAAACAAACAAAAATAAATATTGATAGATTTAAGGCCGAAAGGCAATAATTTAAAGGATATAGTTAAGTTTAGAGTGCTCGCTAAGAGCCAGTAAGCAAGAATTAACACGAATGCTAGCTTTAAATTAGATTTAATCGTTTTTGTCTAGTTTTTAAGTATAAAGAATGATAAAATAAAAAATGAATTTAAAACTGAAAAAAAAATTCGTTTGATTTTCACATAAATTCACTTCTGCATTCGGCGAACAAGTTTCCAAGACATAAAGCCTATTTTTCTTTTCTGCTCTAAACACAAACTGTTGCATATTGTTCTTCACAACTGCTGCATTTTTCACAACATTAACTATGCAACCATTGTCTGTGACTTTTGGAACGGAGATTAAAATATGCCGTAATTGTGGTAAGTACAAGACGTCCATTAGCTTTACTTTTGTTAATCTGTTTCCATTGTTTACATGCAAAATTACTGTTCCCGACCCATGCGCAGGAATTGTGTCATTTCCAGCTGTTTTAATAATCTGCTTGTCTTTGTTCGACCAATGTACAAATTTGCTTGTCTCACTGCACATATGAGCACTTTCTCCACTATCTAAACACCACTCGTTCTTGCTCAAATTTTTAAACTTAGCATCAACCTGGCACGCAGACATAGCCTCTGAAGCTGTCTCACTCTTTGGCCAATTGTTGTATTTTTTCATTTTACATTCATTAGCCCTGTGTCCATGTCTACCACACTTATAACAATTTCCATCAAATCTTTGTGTTGGTTTCGGTTTTTTTTTCACATGTTGACTGCTTCTTCCGCCGTAGTGCTGATTTTTCTTTCCCCTGTCATCCATAAAGAGAGCATTTTCTGGAGACATTTCCTCTGATGGAATTTGCTGACCTCTTCGTTCTTCTTCTTCAAGTATTTTCGTTTTAAGACTAGTAATCTCTGGCAACTGATCACGAGTCTCGATGGCTATACAAAAATTTTCATAATCTCCTCGCAATGAATTCAGAAGCATTATGCAGAGTAACTCTTTTGCTAATGATATGCCTGCTTCTTCTAGGGCATCGCCACACTTTGAAACTCCCTTAAGTGCTGGGTCATGGATTTCTCTTTTTTCTTTTTCATTTGAAAAAGCCGCCTGTATAGAACGGCTTTTCTTGCCGGACCTTTCGACATGTGCGTTTCCTCCAGAACTTTCCATGCTTCTTTTGCCGATTCGCACCTCTTTATATATCCCAACTGATTTTCTTTCACTCCAAGGAAAATCATCGCCAACGCCTTAGAATTCTTGGTCTCCCACTTTGCTAGCATCAGAATCCGCTGGTCTGGCTGCCGTTCCACCCACAAAGTCCCATAGATCACTGCACACGAGAATACTTCGCATGTGTAATTTCCAAAATTCTCGTCTGGTTTTCTATCAAATTGTTCCCCGTATCATTCATGTTTTCGGCTTGAAACGCAAACAAAAAACTTCGGATTAATAACTTTTATCACGCGACGGCGAAGACAAGAAACGCAGAGCCCTTTTTATACACGTCCGATTTATTTAAGTACTGAGTAAGAACTAACTATTAATGTAACAAATTGTAAGTAAGTAAAGGGTGATTTTTTAAGAGGTTTAGAACTTTTTTTAAAAAAAAAACACAAAAAATTCGAAAAAATGAATGAAATATTTATTTGAATCGATAGTTTGAACCTTGCAATTTAATGTTTAAAGATAATTTCATGCAAATGTTGACCGCGGCTGCGTCTCAGGTAGCCCATCCGCTGAGTCCAATTTTGGCATTCTCTTTCACACATATCGGCCGGTATCTCACGAATGAATGCATGGATGTTGGCTTCCAGTGCGTCAATCGAAGCGGGCTTGTCCCTATACACATTAGCCTTGGCATACCCCCACAAAAAATAATCTAATGGTGTCAAATCGCACGATCTAGGCGGCCAATTGACCGGCCCATTTGCCCATTTCGGGCAAAAAAAAGTTTGTTATCATCGCTCGGTAGCGTTCACCATTGACAGTAACGCTGCGATTCGCATCATCTTTGAAGAAATATGGCCCAATAATGCCGCCGGCCCATAAACCGCACCAAACAGTGGCTTTTTCGGGATGCATTGGTAGCTGTTGCAATGCTTCTGGCTGATCTTCACTTCAAATGCGGCAATTTTGCTTATTTACGTACCCATTCAACCAAAAATGAGCCTCATCGCTGAACACAATTTTTCGATAAAAAAGCGGATCCTCGGCCAGCTTTCCAAGAGCCCATTCACCAAAAATTCGGCGTTGTGGTAGGTCGGCTGGCTTTAGTTCTTGCACCAGCTGTATCTTAAAAGGCTTTACGCCCAAATCCTTCCGCAAAATTTTCCACGTAGTGCTGTAACAAAGGCCTAACTGCTGGGAACGGCGCCGAATCGACATTTCGCGGTCTTCTGTCACACTAGCTGATACGGCCGCAATATTTTCTTCACTACGCACAGTACGTAAACGTGTTGGTGGTTTAATGTCCAACAAAGTAAATTTGGTGCAAAATTTGGTCACAATCTTCCGAATAGACTGCTCAGAAGGTCGAGAATGCCGATCATAAAATGGAAGCAGCGCGCGATGAACATTTCGAACCGAGCACGAATTTTGATAGTAAAATTCAATAATTTGCAAGCGTTGTTCATTTGTAAGACGATCCATGGTTAAATTGCAAACCAAACTGAAGCTGTTTGACAGTGACACAAGGTACTAAACACACGTCAGCTGTCAAAACCAGTGTTGCCAAAACCAAACCAGCTAAAAAATCACCCTTTATATAGTATAATAAGAAGAGAGGTAAGAATGTAAGTGTAAGTATTTGTATACACGTTGATTAAAATGCCAATAATGTGTGGGTGACCAAATTCATTTGATATAATTCATTTTTAACAATGACACAGCTTATTGTCTCTCACGATACTCCACTTATGTTCGTATGTTGATTTTTCAAACGTTGCACACTGCGCAATTTTGTGATCAGTACTTTGGCACACTATGCACGCTGTTCTACTGGCTGAATTTCGGATTTGCGTGTGGGTATTGATGACACCGCTCTTCTTTAATGGGAATGGAGACACTACTTGGCTGGCGGCTTCGGCGATTTGATGTAACCAATCACTAAACTCTTTTATCACTGGCACTCGTTCATCTTTTTGCTGCATTGCCCAACTCAGCTTGTACTGACCTGGTAGTTTATCGACAAACTCCTTAACTAACATTGGATTATTCAGGTGTGCTGACATCTGACATGCTTCCATGGTAGAGCATATATTGCTTACACTCAATACGAATTCGATTATATTTTCTAGTTTATCTTTAGGTGGTGGCATTCTCCTCGCTTTGTCGATCATACACTCGATAATATGTTCCGGTCGTCCGAAGCACATCTTCAGCGTCTGCATTATCTCTGGAACTAACCTGGGCAGGAGAAGTTTGTTGCGAACCAGATCACGCGCCTTACCTTTTAAGCTTGTTTGTAGCCGTATTAAATTTTCGGCGTCAGTGTATCCTGCTAACACTGTGCTGTTGTCGAAGCTGATCAGGAAAAGGGGCCATTCTTCTGGATCGCCGTGAAAATTTGGCAGTTCTTTTGGAATTACCTGCCTTGCTGCCATTTGCGACGGTGACGGTCCAGCTATGAATGTTGTACCGACGTCAGGAATGTGCAAATTGTTTTGCGCTGGAACTTCGGAACCAGATAATATTTGGTATTTCTTTTCCAAATAACGCTGGTGCAGCTTTTTCTCTTCCTTCTTCCTTCAACATTTCCATTTGCAATTCCTTTTGTCGGCGGGAAACGTCAAAATGTTGTTGGGATGTTGCTTGGTTGACAGTAGCTTGAGAATGTTTATGCTGCAAAGATGTTGCTGGGATATCCGTCATTCGAGTAGTTTTCGCGTTTGGAAACAATGTTGCTGATTGACTTGCATGAAATGTTGACGGGAAATTTTGTTGATAATGATCTCGCGATGTTTTTGGAAATGCACTTGGCAATGTTTCGGGGATATTGTGAGATTTGCGATTCATTGACCATGTTATCATAGTTGGTGTGTGTGTATAAGTGTAAGTACATGGTACATGAAAGCAGACCTGTAAACTTTCAAGTACCAGTACCAGTCAAGTACCCAGTACCTTGTACTTGTACTTGTACTTGCAAATAAAAAGGACAATGTACTTGGTACTTGAAAATCACCAAGTAAAAGTACTTTTTTCAAGTACTTTCTTTTAAGTACATTTACTGGCCACTGTTATACTGGCCAGTACATTTTCAAGTACTTTCCCAGTACAATTAGTATAGTGCTCTATGTTGTTACATGGCAACACCAACACCAAGTTGCAAGCATTAAGGTAAGATTAGATGGTATGCCAAGTGGTCATAAAATGCCAATTTCTGACAGTTCTCCTGTCAAAATATGGTCATACAATGTAATGGGCTTAACTCACATGCTCTAATGACCTGAATGCCACACATGACCAGGCTGATTTTGGCAGATAAAAATGCCCAAATAGCATATGGAGTAATGGGACAATAGGTACGAATGCCAGCATATAGCCTTATATGCCCATATGCTTTTAATTGAAATTTCGCTATGGCATTAATGGCATTTTTGATGGAACAGGAATTATTTTGTTGTCATCTTCATCTTTGTAACCGTCCGCTATCATTATCTGCAGCAGCAGAAGTCGTCAAGTAAATAGTGGCAAGTGCCAATATGGTTTCTGATTTAACAAATACCTATATTTCAAAATATAATTCACTATTTAATACATAACTTAGCATATAACTAAAAAGAAAAGTGCGGTTAAAACATTTGTTCGAACAAATTGGTTATTGATTTGAAAAAAAAAAAAAAAAAACATAAGAAACATTCAGTTTTCTATATCTATAACTATGTGAATTTCGGGCTAGTACATGCGTACATAGTTTTTGATTGCGCCATTAATCTTTTTCTTTAAAGCTTGTCCCTCAACAAGTCACTCCATTAATGTTTCAACCTTCATTAAAAAAGAATATTCGTCTTACATTAGTGATTTTAATGTAATAACCGGAATGACAATGCTAGACAAGTATCCTATATTTAAGAAACTTTCCATAAAGCTCAAATCTCCTTTGACGTCATCAGGACCTGTGTAACGGCTGTTTTCTTTTGCGGGTCTCGTTAACACCCCAAAGCGTAGCGCTCTCTCCGACCTACATTTCGAGCAACTAGTTCTACTAAAGGCCAATTCATCTTTTATCAAATCTCTGGAACCTTAACAAAATAAAAATAAAAATATAAAAAAAAAAAATTCTAGTATAAAATGCCTAATGGTTTATCATCTCATTAATAATTGTCAACTAAGTAAGACCTTTATTGATAAAATTGATTTGTAACTAAGAAGTACTTGAAAATGTACTTATTGATTTTTAAGTACCAATTCCATTGTACTTATTTTTTTGAAGTACAAGTACCAGTACAGGGTACTGGGGACTAACACAGTACTGCAGTACAAATAATGTACTTCAGTACTTTACAACTCTGCATGAAACAAATTTCTCTTACAAGAACAAAGCTACTTGTTCTATTTGTATGTAACTAAAGCTAAACCAAATGCCAAATCAGACACTCACTCACTTTGTAATTGTAAGAGAAATTTGTTTCTCTTTTGGGTAGATGAGAAATCCCATTTGCCACTGTATTATTCTCTTTTGTAAAATGTAAGGGGAAGTGCAAGAAATATAGCTACACGAAGTCACGAACCGGGAGGAATATTTTGAGATTGAGTAGGTAAGAAATGAGCTTGCATGGGTCTAATGGGATTTTTTATTTGCCGATATTTTGAGTTAGATTCTTCCTTGAGTTAATGTGCAAGAAATAATTCAGCACAGGCACAGCGCACAGGTATGATTGAATATGAAAATATAGTATTCTCTTCCACTGCAGAGCAGTACTTGCGTATTCATGCCTCAATTTGCAGAATGTTTTAACAATTTGGTAGTTTTAAAGATTTAGATGGAGCAGAATTGTATCAAGAGTTAACAGTCATTTCCCACTTGTAACACCACAAAGCTCGTGATTATATGTGCTAAATTTTATATTCAGTTCAAGCCTTGAAGATCTTGCTCCTAATTTAGTTATTGCTCTTCAAATTCTAAATACAATCCCGTTACAGTAGCTCCAGGAGAACGTAGTTTTTCTAAACATAAAATTATTAAAAATTATCTCAGGACAACTGTGACTCAAGAGACATTGGTAGGCTTATCTATAATGTCTATAGAAAAGGAATTATTAAAATCTTTAGATTATGATGATCTTATTGCTGAATTTGCCAAGGCTAAGGCCAGGAAAAAAAGTTTGCAAGTTTAAACGTTTCCCATCTGCACAATTCTTCGCTGCTTTTTAGTTTATGTTTTTCCTTTTTTTTCCTAATGAAATTAACTAAGTTCCTTAAATGAATTCTTTTATTTTATTTATTTTGCAAATATATTTTCATTTAATTTTGATTTTGATTTATTTATTTTTTATTTGTGTAAATACATTTATTTACAATCATTTTTTGTTACTGAGGATAAGGCCTACCGGGGATACCTCAATAAAAACAAGCGCACTGAAAGTCTACCTCCTGGGTGATGTGGCAAAGACTTATGCATTTGTGCAAATGTGAGAAAAGGGCGCTTTCTGTAAATCTTGCACAGGGCGCTAGTTTGGCTGGAGCCGGCACTGCATCTGGGACCATTCACCCGAGGTAAAGGGGGAACGAGGCATGTGCTAGTGGCGGTGGACAACTTCACCAAGTATGTGTTCTTGCGAGCAGTCAAGACGACAAACACGAGGGGAGTGCTCAACGTACTGACCGATATTTCGGGGTATTTTGGTGTCCCGAGGCGCATGGTTACAGACAGAGGCACCGCTTTCACATCCAGGGCTTTCGAGGAATACTGTGAGGAGAATGCAACTCAGCATATCAAGACCGCAGTGAGGTCACCGCGAGCGAACGACCAGGTGGGGCGGTGCAACCGGACGATATTAGGGGCTCTCAAGTGCGCGCGCTCAGCTAATCAGGATTGGGCCGCCCATTTGAGAGCAGTACAGTGGGGACTAAACACGGCCAAGAGTTCAACTAGAAGGGCAAGCCCACATGAGCTTTTATTCATGTACACTCCAAGGGACATTCTAGGGAATAAGCTGCTTTTAGAACTAGGCAAAGCAGAAGCCATCGGTCCGGAGGAAATGCGTCAGAGAAGAGAAAGGGCACTATCGAATATTAAGGTAGCTCAAATGGGACAGAAACAGCGATACGATTTAAGACATCGAAAACCAATGGTGTACGAAGTGGAGGACCTTGTTTTGTTGGAACACGAAGCAGCTTCAACGGGCGAGTCACGTAAGTTGGAACCTGTTCCGAGGGCCTTATATGGTGACACGAGTCCTACCGCATGATCGGTACGTAGTCGAGGACATTCCGGGAATGCAAAGGACGCAGCGAAAGCTCACTACAATCGTAAGTGCTGACAAGTTGAAGCGATGGTGTGAGTTACCAGATGAGGGACTTGTTGATGGTGACGACGTAGCAGATTCAGAGGACACGGCGGTTGTCGAGGCGGGAACTGATGACAAGCCTGAAGTTGAAGACGCAGGTCGTGGGAACACGACATGTTAAAGGATGGCCGAGCTGTTACACGACCGGTGGCATGGTATAAATACGACGCTAATCGCCGGACTTGGGGAGTCAAAAGTGAACCGTTACGGGGATCTTGTCCTACATAAATAAAGTGAATTTACTCTAAGTTTGTTGTTTCGTTTTGTTCTACACCTCTGTTAAATTTTGGTGGTTTATATGCAATGCTCTGGTCGAGGAGAGGGGCGTATGGCTGTTGGTTTCCAGCACATTTAATGATATGTTTGATGGAGACGATGATACTCGTGGATGTGTGGCCTGACGTAAGTTCAATGTTATTCGCATCGTTCGGTGGAGCTATAGCGCTCAAAATTGATGTAGCTGATCGTGGATTATTTGCACGTATTGCAGCTCCAGCTGACATCAGCTATGCCACCATTAACTCCGACGCAGTCGTAGTGATACCACTTATCACAAGCGTCACATTGAACCATGCGATCACTTTCGACCTCAGTACACAGTATGCAAATTGTAGCACCAACGTCTTTGTTCCTTTTTGGGGACATCTCTCCCTATCGCGATTTCAGTTCAAATAAAAAGACTAAACCGGTTTAAACAAAAGAAAATTATTTTAAAGATTTGTTGGAGTCGAAATCTTGACAGATACAAACACAATTTTCAATAGCGACCGTATTTTATTTTTAGTTCAGTTAATGTTACTTTGTTCACTTGAAAATAATTTGTGTTGTAAACACGCCTGTAGTTTCTTTGGACTGGCTAAGCACCAGCGAATTGTTCAAAACGAAAGCTTTTTGCATAGGTACATATCAGATTAATTTAAAGTTACTTTTGTACATAGATAATGTTATAAAGTGTCTTGCTAACAACACGTACTAGTACAGGGTGATTTTACAATTTTTATATTTATATTATTTATGTTAATTCAAAAATATTGAAAATTAAAGTATCAAAGGGAATGTAAAAGCAAAATGCAAAATTATTATGGCGGTAACAGCAACACTGCTATTTGTGCAGCAGCTGATGGAACTCTCCGCAAATTATTTTCCGCTGCCTTTTCGCAGACGTTTCGCTGTCCATTTGGAGACAACCGGAAAATTTCGTGTCACACCATCTGCATATTACGCATTATATATAAATCGAAACGATTATCACTGTTCACGAGATTCTATTCGGCTTCAGAAGGACCAAAATTATGAATTGGATTAAACGAAAGATTTGCTTCTATGGAACCGAAATGAAACATTAAAGAAATGCGCTATGTGCAATAGAAGGTATGTGGTTGAATTGTAGGTTTTAATTTGTAAATTGTAGCTGATGATACTTAGCTTGTGGTTGGAGTTGTGGTGTCTGCTGTGATTGATATCATAAAATAAGTATTAAATAGGCCGCCAGCTCCCGCGCACCTACCCGATTTGCCCGGCAAATTTTGAAAAGAAAATTCTCTCTTAAATTTCGTATGCGTGAATATGTGTGAAGCAGCAAAAAAAAATAATTCTAAATATAGGGGGTATAAGGAAATAATGACAGTGAGCAGTCATCCAACTTCGTGGTATTTCTACCTTTTTGAAGAAATGTTTATGTCCGAAAACCTTCCGTGCAAAACAGAAATAAAGCATCAAAATTGTGGAAATATTAGGAATCGGATAAAAAAAACCTTCGAACTATATTGCAACACACTAAATGTCCATAAAAAAAGGGATTCAACTTTTAGTAAAAATGTATAGTACCAAGAAATAATCATTATAATGTTAACAAACTGCGATTTGTATACTGAAGGTTGATTTAATGTGAATTTCTATCCGAATAATACTTATTTTACTTTTAAAATAAACAGTTTTTCATAAAAAAAAAATCCATGGAATTTGAGTTCGGTGAAATGGGAAAAATGCCCAGGCTTTTTGGGAAAAATAAAGAGAGAGTGTTAAGCATAGTGACTGACAGTAGGGTATTTGGTAAGTTTCTATCAGGTGGTGGATGCGTTCCAACAGTTTAAATTTGTTTTTTTATTCCACCACGAAAACATTTATTTTATAAAATGGTTAAAAACTAGTGTAATCAACGTATAATTAAGGGAATAAACTGAGAAATATTCATTCGTAGGAATAAAATAATACATTTTCGTACCTACAGTAGTTCTTTTGTTTTCGTTTGATGTTTTTGGCGAAAAATTATTTCGCCGGCGAATGTCGACAGAAAAAAAGGCAACGAATTAAAATGGATTGATAAGGAATATTAAAATTTAAAGTATGTTGGGAATCAGGGCAGAGACATGAACATTTCTGAGTGGGTAACGGTTCTGAGTGAAAATCTTTACAATGAAAAATTTATTACAAAATGTCAACAATTTAATAAACAAAAGAATTTCAAACTAGCGTAATTAATGGAAACAATTGAGTCAGCCGAGAACAGCCATGAATAAACTGTTTATTTAGAAAATAACTTTTTTGTCCTATCCATTGGCCTGTTGGTTTTCATACTATTTTGGTGCAGATTTCTTTTCGAAATGTTACCTTCAAATCGATATAACAACTTTATAGGACATGACAAACAAATTTTCAGAAATTCTCATGACGAAAAGAGCACTTTGGCTGACAAATTTATTTTTTCTAAATGTTAAATGTTAAAAGGAAAGAATCAACGAAAATGAATTTATTTTCTGTATACTGTACGGGAAAGAACAGAAGCTAAAATGTATAGGTATACTATCAGTTAAATTCCAAATTCACCACACCATACCCACCGTTTTCTCAACATGTCCCGATAACGGCCAATTATTTGAATTATTTGAATTTTTTCAAATGTCACCACAGAATGATCTGTCAGACATCTGTCAGGTTGCTATGTGCGTGCGTCTTATTTACTTTAACATGACACACATACTTTCGCAAATAGAAACACGGAAACAGCTTGTAGGCAAACTCTCTTTAGTTGAAAGAGCTGACGGTCTATTTAATACTCTTATGTCGTTTTCCATTGGGACCATAAAAAAATTGAAAAAAAGGAATTTTAAAAAGTTGAAGGGATTTTTTTTCAGCCGTAGTAATTTTTTTTGTTCTAGATTCGTCATCAGAATTTCTAAAAATTTGTTTTTTTGTTATGACCCATTAATTGTTAAGTGCTATGAAGGTTGTATATAGTTTTGAAATGTAATATTTCGAAATGAAATCTGCTTCAGAATAGTATTAAATCCAACAAGCTGAATTCAATGGATATGACAAAAAAGTTATTTTCTAAATAAACATTATTCATGGCTGTTCTCGGCTGACATTAATTAATTACGCTAGTTTGAAATTCGTTTGTTTATTAAATTGTTGAAATTTTGGAATAATTTTTTTTTTGCCTTTTCGTTTTCGGGAAAATTCATGAAAAGATTTTAACTCAAAACTGTTACCCACTCAGAAATGTTCATGTCTCCGCCCTGAACCCCAACGAACCTTAAATTTTTATATTCCTTATCGATTCTTCAATTGGAATTCGTTGCCTTTTCGCCAAAACAACGAACGAAAACAAAAGAATTACTGTAGGTACAAAAATGTATTACTTATTCCTACGCCTGAATATTTCTCAGTTTATTCCTTTAATTAAACGTTGATTACATTCGTTATTAAACATTTTGTAAAATAAATGGTTTCGTGGTGAAATAAAACAACAAATTTAAACTGTAGGAACGCATCCATCTGCTGATAGGAACTTACCAATTACCCTACTGTCAGTCTCTGTGCTTAGAACTGTCTCTTTATTTTTCCCAAGAAGCGTGGGCATTTTTCCCTTTTCACCGAACTCAAATTCCCTCGATTTGTTTATGAAAAAATGTTTCTTCTTAAAGTAAAATTGGTATTATTCGAATAGAAATTCACATATAATTAACCTTCAGTATAAAAATTTCAGTTTGTTAACATTATAATGATTATTTCTTGGTACCTACTACCAATTTTTACTAAAAGTTAAATCCCCTCTTTTATGGACATTTAGTATGTTGCAATGTAGTTCGAAGGTTTTTTCGTCAGACTCCTAATATTTCCACAATTTCGATGCTTTATTTTTGTTTTGCATGGAAGGTTTTTCGGACATCAACATTTCTACAAAAAGGTAGAAATACCGATGTAGGATGACTGCTCAGTGTCATTATTTGATTATACCCCCTCCATTAAGAATTTTTTTTTTTTTTTGTGCTTCACACGTATTCACGCATACGAGATTTAAGAGAGAATTTTCTTTTCAAAATTTTCGAGGGGAATCGGGTAGGTGCACGGGAGCTGACGGTCTATTTAATACTTAGTTTATGCATTGGGACCACCAGAAATCTTTTTCAGATCTCAGATTTAACGCGCAACGAAATTGATCTGCTTTTATAAATGTATTAGTGCGTCATTTGGCAGCAATATCAGCTGTTCAAATTGGTTTTTGCAAAAATCACAAATGGATGTCGACTTCAAAAATGTTTATCCTGTTGTAGATACAAATTTAGTATTTTTGGTGATTCGTAGTTTTCAGATGGCGAGGAAGACTAATAATTCCTCCAAAATTATATCCATGGCTTTTTATGTATTTCATTATTCACGAAATTTTGCGCATTTGGCTTGAAAGCAAACATATTGGTATTGTGGCAGTATTTGTAGGTCTGAAAAAATATCGAGATCTGCAAGAAGTGCTCCGAATCGAAAAAAAAAAATTGATTTTGTTGCCCAATGGAAAACGACATTAGTTTATGATCAGGAAGGATACTTGGCTAGCATTTAAATAAAGAAGACGATATGAATTACTGTAACCTTTGTCTACATACTCGTAAATATATAATTATATTCCATAAATAGTGTTCTGGTACATGTACATCTGTTCTTACTTCCCAACAAAATAGGGTTGGTTTCAGTGCCACTGATACACATTAAATGGTTCCAGCAATATACTCACCCTTAAATGCGCATGTTTTGCTTTTTGATGAAAGAAAATTGATTTTCGACAGACATTTATCAGTCGCGTTCTGTCTACATAAGAGTTTTACAAATCAAATTAATTTTTTGCAATATAACTATAAAGTATTTAGCTTCTGTAAACAGAAACCATCTGTTGTTAATGGTTATAGTTCGGTATTTTAGAACGAACAAACAACAAAAGCGTTTCAACCAGTGTTTATTGTTTCTTCGATGAATAAATTAATTTAGCCGGACAATTTAAATCGTGTATTGTATTTGGATAAGTGTTTTCATAAAATTTCATAGTGTTTTTTTTTCATTGGAAAAAGAGTAATTTGTGCGTCGTATAAACAGTTAAAGTTTGAAGCAAAAGTAGTAACTCCCTCATAAAGTTGAGCATTTATAAAATAAGCACATTGAAATGGCGGCAGATCCTGACTTGGACGACGTGGCTTTTCTTTCTGGTAGGTATATATTGTTTCCATATTAAATGTATAATATAATTTCTGGAACTGAAATGATGTTATTTATCTTCATTTACAAAAATAAGCAATATTCATATTTACATTAAACATAATATAATATACAATACATATACAGTAGAAATCGGTTATAACAATAGGTACCTGATGAACCGGTTATATCGCTGTATTTTCTGGCAAAACTCCGTTTAACTTAAAGTAATTTGCAATCGGTTACAACGATAAAAAGATTCCGGATATGATGTTGAAATCGGTTATACCGTTTATCGGTTACAGTTCAGATTTAAGAATGTTCTTGAATTTTAATTCTGTCTCCAAAAATGTGAACAAAACAATTACAAATTAGTGATTTCTTTTCTAAACATACCTATTCGTAATTGTTTGTCTGTTGATTTTGATATTGTACCGGATATAACGATAAAACGGTTATAATGATGTAACTCTAAAGTCCCTTCGACATCGTTATAAATGATTTCTACTGTATATTGTTATGCCCCCTGGCTATACAGAATGAATCAAAAAAAAAAAAAAAAACCTTGTCGTTGGTCCGCCTAATATTCCTGGGTCAAGGAAACCGGTGTTTCCTTTTGACTTTTTATGAGTGAATGTAACGAATTTAATGAACACGATCAAAGTAAAACAATGGCACAATTCGACATTACGTACTTCAAAACCAATCATAAGATTTATGTTTGAATAACGATAGGTAAGTTTTATTAGATTTTTCTTTCGACGTTACTAGTTACAGATATCTCTGACAGCTTAATTGAACAGAATATATCCTTCGATGACATTGGTTGTTTTCATCATTTCTGTTATTCGCTGCTGAACAAGTCCTACCCTATGTCTTCGTTCGTTCCACCCGGACTAGAACTAGAACTTTTGACCAAAAGTATCTTTGATTCTCTCCCTACTGAATGAATGAAACCCTTTGAAATTAAATTGAATTAAATGCGTAGTTACAACTTTATAGATAACTAGGTCGACATCGTTTGGAAGCAGCCGTTGTACTCAGTGGCGGACTAAGAGGCAATGACACCCGGGGCGGTAAAGCAAGCTTACACCCCTTGAAAAATTTAAGAAAAAAACACGAACAAATATTTTATTTAAAGGTGCTTACGAGCTTTTATTGTACTGAATGTTTCGATTATATCATTAAAATCTATATTTTTTGTGTGCTCCGTTTCGATTGAAAGTATAGCCAAATTAGTCAACCTATTTTGGCTCATCGCTGATCTTAGATAAGTCTTTATTAATTTTAATTTGGAAAAGCTTCGTTCACACGATGCCACTGAGACGCAAATTGTTAAATAAATTGTCATCGCCAATGACAGACTCGGTAAAGAGTCTCAAAAATCCCACTTAACAATGAAGCTTAAAAATTCAAAGGCTGTCCAAATTTCTGCATCTTTTAAATTTATCTTTGAAGCTACCATGTGACGCCGAATTCGCTGGATTTCCAATATGATACTGTTGTCTGTAAGTTCTGTAAATGTCGAGGTAAGCATTGGAACCACAGCCCGCAGTTCTTCTTCCGTTCCATACAGCAATATTTTCGGTTGAAGAGCTGAGAAAACTGACGCAATATCTTCCATGGCCTTAGATCGATGCACAACATCGTGTTTCCTCTTCCAACGTCAAACCAGCATCTTGAGCCTTTTTCCTTGCGACGCTTGGTAAATGCTTGGTTGTTGCTCTTGGGCGCTAAATATTTTATTTCCATATTACTTATATTAAGAGAATAGGCCAGTAACGAAATTCATGCGCACATATATATAGGTAGGTATTTGGGAAACAAATTTATTGTTTTATTTGTGTTTTTATTTTTTGTAGTGTGCAAAGTTATTTTTCTGTTACTGATGGCACCCCCTATTAGTCTGCCACGTTATTTGTTTAGTTACTGTTGAAACTGTTACTGTTGAAACGTTACTTACAACTAGAGTTCATTCCGTGGAAATTCTACCATTAAATTGAAAAACAAATTACTCACAGCACTACATCTCTGCACAACCTTCCCAGCAAAAATCTACGGAACATGATATGTTTAAGACAGTGAAAGTAGTTCTTAACTATTTGTCTTCGCCTATTTAAATACAAGATTATAGTTTGTTTACCTTTAGTTATAAAATTCTTAAGAAGAAGAAAAAAAATTTCTTCAAACTTATTTCGTTAGGAATTCTGATACCGAATCAGCGTTGTGCGATTAACCGTGCTATCAGACGTCAGATCATTGGAGAATTGTAATATCATTGAAGAATTGAAAGAAATTCTTCACGAAGACAATAGGTTAGGTTTTTGGGTTGGCGAGGAAAAAAAACACTCAGGTCGAAAATGAACCGTAGGGGGAAAGGGATTATCCCTTAGCCGTGTCAACCTGTTCTGTTTGCCTTGTAATAAATTTAAAACTTATTTACTGTGTTTCGTTGCATACAAACCATCTTGATGATTTGATGAAGTTCATTTGCCTGTTGGTGTGCTAGATAGCTCGTTCAGGTTATGGAAGAAATATGGCGTGATGTAATCCGTGTTAGGTACACCGCCAAAGTACATCTGTAGGATCGTTGAGTGACCCTCTTGATCGTGTTTCCAGTCTATTGATTGGCTAATTCTCATGGCACTTGTTGCTGCCATTGACTGTACAAAGATATCTATCGGAAGCAAATTGAGGTTAGCCTCAAGTCCGGCGGTGGCAGTTGACCTCGTCGCGCTGGTGACTCCGATGCAAGCTATTTTTTGCACTTTTGTAATAGCCTTCAGATATGTAGCCTTTTTCGTTGCTGGCCACCATACAAGACTGCCATATGTCAGTATTGGTCTTACAATAGATGTGTACAACAGTTTGATCTTGGGAGATGGGTTTTCCCAAAGATTTAGCTGCAGGTGTAGAATGCTACTGTGGCTTTCTTGATTCTTTCGTCTATATTCATTTTCCAATTTAGTTTCCTATCTAGTATTAGTCCCAGGTATTAAGCGTTGTCAGAGATTCTGAGGGGTGAACCGCCACAGAAGGCATGACAAACTGCGGAATTTTCCATTTGTTATGGAACAATACTAATTCGGTCTTCTGGGGATTGACTGATGGACTGCATTTTCTGGTCCAGGAGTCAATGATTGAGGGGGCTCCATTTAATTGCTCCGCCAGTGTTGGCAGAAATTTACCGGTTGCCATTAGCACAACGTCGTCATCGTAGGCAATTATTCTTTTACCGGTATGTCTAAGGTACATAAGTGCCTCATTAAGGACAATAACCCAAAGGTGAGGTGTTCTTCTTGATGCATAAGCTTCAAGTCTGGAGCCCCAAGTTCAGCTACTTGGTGTCTAGCTTAAAGTACATTGACAATCCAGTTGACGACAGTGGTGTCTATATTGAGTTTACTTAGTGTAGAAGACAATACTTTGGTTCGGTTATTCAAAACGGCATTTTTTATTTTGGAAGATTTCTGAAGACCACAAAATCATTATCAGAGCGGATAAACGTCCCACCGGAAGTCATGAATGTCAATTCAGGGCCCCCACAATTGATAAAATTCTGTCGTTGCCGTTGCTGAACATGTTGAATTTGAATCCCGTGACATTGTTTTGAAACAGCGTAATGATATACATTTGGAATTTGCATCTTGTTTATGAGGCCTATAGCTCATACGACTCATTGCAATATCTACCTACACATGTTTTGCTATGAAAAGAATGGATATCGGATATCACTTTCAAGTCATAATGATCAATCCATCGACCACTTTCCATATTGGAGCAACGTAGATTAGTATGAATCTCATGGGTTCTTAAAGCTCCGTTGTAACATGATAATCTAGTTCGTCCTATGAGTAGCTAATGATATGATGTATGTTTATCTATTAGAACGACCCAGATTTGAGTATGAATCTCAGGAGTACTTTGAGATCATCATTCTTCAAATCATCTAGGTCATCGAAGAAGTAACTGTTGAGAATCCTCTGTCTGCTGTTTTTAAGGACTGGGCATTCGCAAAGTAGATGGCGAACAGATTCCATTTCTTCAACGTCTCCATAGCTTCTGCAAAAATCGTTTATCCCCAGCCTATCCCACAGTGTACAGTAATGACCCCCGTGAGTATGCGAATATCTTTCCGACTTAGTCCGATCATGTATTTAGATCTCTTTTTGCTCACCTCTGGCCATAGTTATTTTGTGCTCCTGCAGGTAATGAGATTGGTTCAGCGTATGTTAGTTCTACTCCAGGATTCAATGTCAATCTTCCTTGCAAGCGTGCTTGGCGGAGGTCTTACTGATTTTAGGGCCATAGATGCATGTATTTTCCACCCGATTCATGCAAGCTCATCCACATGTTCATTACCTGGAATATCCATATGCCCTGGTACGCAGCACAAGGTCACCGCGTTGGCTTGTGATATTTCGTCCAGATGTTTCTTGCAGTGACTTGCTGCCCCTGGCCTCACCATGACTGACTCCATGGCTTTTATGGCCGCTTGGCTGTCAGAGTAAATAGTGATTTGTCTATCGACGATGTGCCGTCTCTTTAGGTCTTTCGCCGCTTTGGTAATAGCGGCTATTTCTGCTTGAAAGACACTGCAATCATCTTTAATTTGAAATGATTCCCGCCAAAATGCTTATCAGTTAATAGAACCCATTTAGTTGATATTCAATTTTTCGCCGCCATATTGCCATAGTGACGTATTCAAATATATATCATCTTAGACTAGAAACGTATTTTCGAAGTAAAGCTACCCCTAAAAGTAAGTGACCTAATAATTTAAATTCAGGGGCATAATGTCTGCGATTATTGACGGTTGGTTTTCAATGATGTTACTATAGAAAAGAACATTTTTCGACATAATTTTTGTCCTCTAAGTCCTCATTTTGACGTATTAAATGTTAATCATGAGAACTTACGTTGAAAGGGACAAATGTTTTCGATATCTAGATGTCGATTATTGTGGTACGTTTTTTAGTATTACATATAAAAGGTAGGGTCGACCAAAAGCGAAAAATTTTGAGGCATATTCAACCCTAGAGGTTCTTCATTGTTGGCACTACCATTATCACGCAATACAATATTATTAGTCGTTGTAGAGTTGTTCTGTTATACAGTCCGTAACATATAAATAGCCTCACACATAATTTATTTTTTAAATTAACTGTACCTTTTTGATCTGTACATATGTAATTGTATATTGGGTTGAGAGGTAGGACTGAGTTCTTTAGACTTTTTTGGAATATTAGATTAAAATCACCTTGTTTTAGTACTTTGTACAACCTCCCTTATTTTGAATTTCTTCAAAAATGTGGTCTTTTAAAGAATCGTACAATGATTTTAAAAGATCAAGGGAAATACTGGCCCAGGCCACTTTGATACCATCAATAAGGTCCTCTTTGTTGGTATACTGCTTCCCACCTTGATACACCTTTCGTATCAACTTACCCCACACATTTTCGGTGATGCTAAAATCTGGGGAGTAGGGTGGCCAGGAAAGCTGTTCTATATCTTGGTCTTGTAACCAAGTCTTAATTATTCCAGCTGTGTGAATTGTTGCATTGTCTTACTGGAAAATGATCGGCAGTGGTGCGAAAATATCCTGGAACTGAGGTAGAGCCGTTTCCAATACAGTTTTGTAGTAAGGTGCTGTCATTCTGCACTTCACAAAAACCAAATCGATAGTTCCATAATGTAATATGGCGCCCCATACCATAACCCCTCCTCACGGCTGTGGTGACCGTCCAAAAACAATTTTTCTTTTCTTAAATCATGGTAGTAATAGTTGTATCCGTCGGGTCCATCGAGGTTGAACTTATTTTCATCAGAAAATATATAATATACGTTCCGCCAATGGTTTGAGTGACTGCTGCCATCAGTGTTCCAACCCATATACGACCTTGCAAAACTAAGCCGCTGTTTTTTTTCGTGCTTTGTAGAGTGGTGGTTTTTGTATTACTTTCAGACGATTGAGGTGTCCGGTACTCTTAATTACTCTACTTATGGTCATTCGACTAACTTTAAGCCCAGCTTCGTGTCTAATCTTACTTAGAGAATGGGTTGAATTGAATTGGAAGCTAACGTTATAATTTCCCGTTTTTCTTGGCTTGAAAGTATAGTAGAAGTACGGCCTTTGTAATTTTTTCCGTAAAATAATAGATTTCTAAAAAATTACTGTTAATTACTTTTATACATCAAGTTTTGTAGCTATAGCGCGATTAAAGAGATTTTGCTCATGATAAGTCTCTATTTAAGCAATTTCCGTTGCATTTAAAGAATTTGTTTTACTCATTTAAACTATTAAACACATCATAAACACACAAAATAAACCGTTTATCACTCCGGCTAGCTTTCCGATGATCACGCTTCTAAACTCTCGCTTACAATTAGCAAGAAAGTTAGTTGAGGCTATTTTAATGATACATAAAAATTCATATTAAAATGAATGCATACAAATCTAGCTCAAAAAGTATCGCTAACTCAAAAAAAAAATGTAAAAAACTCTCTTAATCTCATAAACTCTCGCTCTTAGCTTGCCACCCAATGCAAAAACAATATGCGAGGCTATCCAATTGTTACGGACTGTAGGTAAAACATGCGCTGGCGTTAAACCCATAGATGCGACTGGAGTTGTGTTGTATTCCAGTAACTTGTATTGATATTAACTTTACCTTCTTCAAAGCATTTCTTAAGTAAATGCTTGGCAATTGCCACGCCTTTTTCGGCAAGGCCATTACTCTGTGGATATCTTGGACTTGAGAAACTAGTTCTTGTGTTGCACTCTTCCGCGAATTTTTCTAATATCCTTGAACCAAACGGGCTGTTGTCGCATCTGCTAGTTGTTGGATATCACAGGCGAAATAATTGCCTCAAACGCTCAACTATATAATCTGTGGTTAAGTGTTCAACAATAAAATAGCCAGAATAAGAATCAATGGCAGATAGGAAGTTTTTTCCGGCATATTCAAATCGGTCAATAGCAATTTTTTGAAACGGGTACTTGGGTAATTCATCTTGCCTTAAGATTTCTTTTAAATTTTTCACAAGTAGTGCATTGTTCAATGACATTCTTAATTTTTTCTGTCATTTGTTGCCAAAAACTTGTGAAATCTCGTTTTCCAATTCATTTAACCGTTGATATTGTGGCCATTCCTTATCCACATAATGACAAATTTTCTTCAACACGTTATCTTTTTCTATGGTCCGGTCAACAGATTACATAGTTTGTACGAATCAAAATTTTCTTTTGATAAACAAACGGGACCATGTGAATGATAGCAGAGAGATTGACTATTTCTTCTTCTTCCGGAAGCTGTGAACGGAAAAGGCAATCAGCAACTAACATCTCTTTGCCGGGTTTGTAAATAATTTACAAATGAGGATATTTAAGTAAAAACATAAATATTCTCTGAAGCTTAGGGGTGACATAATCAATATCCCTCTTAACTAGACTTTCTAAAGGCTTATGATCGCTATGTAATGTGAAAACACGCCCGTATCCAAATAAATGAAAACGGGTACACGCAAAACCGATAGCCAACAATTCTTTTCTATTTGTGCACATTTTTATTCATTGGAAGCCAACGTACGTGAAGCGTAAGCCACCGGGAGTCCATCCTGTAATAATACACAGCCTAAGCCATCTTTAGACGCATTAGTTGGTATTAATATTGTTCCCTTTGGATCATAGGCCCTCAAAACTTGCTCAGATGCAATTATAAATATTAAGTAATGAGGACAATTGTCTTTCGTGATTTTCATTCCAACTGAAGACGGTTTCGTTCTTGGTTATTATCAGATAGGCTGTCATTTGAGATAAGTTGGGTATGAATCTTGTAAGATATTTGAAAAGACCAAGAAGTCTCATAACACCTCCTTTTTAGAGGCTTAGGCATTTTAGAATTGCTTCAAAATGCTTGTGACAAGGTTTAATTTGATTTGCAGATATGAGATGACCCATAAATTGACCTGCTTCTTTCGATACTGTATTTTTTTTAGCATTAAACCGGACCATAGTATATCATCATGTTCCTTTTCATTTTGAACAACTATGCAAATATCATCAAAATAAATAATTGTTCCGGGTATATCACCAAAGTGTTTCACCATTTCCCTTTGAAACATTTCAGGTGCGCAATTCAGTCCGAAAGGGACACGGTTGAATCTGTACCGACCATAAGGGGTCATGAACATGGTCAAATCAGAGCTAACTTTATCGAGCCCCATTTGCCAAAATCCGCTTTTAAAAACGGGAACTGTAAATATTCGTTTATTACCTATTTTGGAAAATAGGAGTTAAAAGTGTTCCCCTTGTATGCACTCGTTAAAAGTCTTTCGATCCGAACATATTCGTAATTTATTGTTACTCTTTTCCACTATTTGTATATTATTAACCCAATCAGTAGGATACTCTATACTGCTGAAATTATACTTATAAATTATAGTTAGAATCTGAAACTATTCTAACTGTGAGGAATTCGTTTTTTGTAAAAAGATACAGTAAAGAAATGCCCTTGACCCCCCAATGTCATTAAATATACTTTAAAAATTCAAATTCAGTGCTAGGAAGCCTTTTGATATTATGAACGTCCAGTCACTTTTTAAGCTTAAAATCAACACAGGTCTTTAAACCAAGCAGTGGTGTAAAACAATTATCTACTACTAGAAACTCAGTTTTATTTTTAGTTCCAGAAATTTAGTCAATACAAGTTAGTAAAATACTTCAATAAATTTTGATTTTTTTTTATAACTTTAATCGAAAACAGAAAAATTAATGTTCTTATTATTAATTTGTTTGTTTGATTGGCTTGGTAATATTGATAGGAATGCAGTTAACATCAGATCCATTGTCTATTTTAAATATAACAAATTCTTTGCTTATATTCGATCGTGCCCTGTTTCTCTTAATTCGCTTAGTAGATCGTTTGGTTCAGGTTAGGGTTATAAATTCACTCTATTTTGTTTTGTATGTTTATTTCATGTAATTCATTTCATTTTGCTTTGTTTACAATGTTTTTAAGTTCGACGAACTTCATAATAAAAGACAATTTTCTTAGTTGAAACCGCGTTTTATTTTGGCGACAAAAGTGGTGATCCCGACGTGTTGTCCACCGAAGAACAAGAAACCCCAAGCGTTAGCGGCAAAGAGAGTTCTCCACAAGCAGATGCAAGCAAGCAAGCAGATGTTGCCGCAAACTACTATGCTCGCTTTCAAATGACACAGGGCGTGGAATCCGACATCGACAACTGGTTCTTTTTGCAAATTTTTGCAAAATGTGTTTTTTTTCTGACTTTGCTGCCTTTAACTCGCCATTACTCAAACAATTCTTAATCAATGCAAACAAAATACTTAAGAGAGCCAACACTTCCATAATTATTTAAGGCCATCAATCAGCTTTCCGTGTCATCTAGAAACTGAGGTACAACCCAAAATCGAACATTAAAAAACTAAATTTATTTTCTCAAATCGAAAATCAGCAACCGTTGTTCAGGATCGTTGTTTTGCTTCGGGGTGGTTGGCTGACGCAGGCGCACATCACACACGCACATTCATTTGAAGAAAAACGAAAGAGAAGTGTGCGAGTTGAATGGGGATGTAATTAGTGATGTGTCGACTCGGTTTTGTAAACCGTTTCAAACCGAGTTACAACTAAACCGAGCTGGAAAAAAATCTGTAGTGTAACATTCAAAAGTAAACATAAACATTCATTGACACATGAGAACATAAGTTCACATCCAAATTTTATTTCTTGCTTTCAACAAATGCATTTATACCACGTCGATGACGATGCATTACAATAGCACACTTTAATTAGCACAATTGATATTTGATTACACTACATCCGATTGAGTCATAGAAATAAATAGTCATTTCATAAGGTGTTGATAATAAATTCGGTCTTGCACACTTTTTACTCTCATTGATAACTGCTCCATTAACTGCCATACGAATTCAGCGAGCTGACAAATAAACCGCATAGAAATCGAGAAGTGACACTTCAAATACAAAAAAAATATTTTAAGTCTTATTATATTATCTACGTATATATGTCTTCTATCTTCTATATAAGGCGTTTTTCTGAGCTCGAGCATTATGAGCGCGCTCTGAACTGAGTGTGCTCAGAGCATCCTGATGTTTTTTTGTTTTTCCTGTCTTTTTTTTTTCTGTGAAATGTGACTGGAAGTGTGCTGGTACATGTGTAATCAGTTTTTTCCTCAGCTTGCTCAGTCAATTTATTCTGAGCTCATAGAGCGCGCTCTGATCATGCTCTGAACGAAAAAAGAAACACAAATTTGAGCTCTGATGTATCTGAGCTAAAAAAGAAACACGAACTTTTTGTATAACAGTTCAGGTTCTGCTCTGAACTAAAAAAGAAAAACGTCTATATATTTATAATTCCTTCGAGGTGAAATTCGATGACTTTATAACTCGATTTTCATGATTCTTTTTTTGTTTTATTCGTACTGCTGTATTACAGGTTTTAGCAGGATATGATACTTATGGATCCAATAGTTGGCGCTGTTGTTGATCTCCAAAACCACTCTGGGGTCCAGTTTGAAAGATAGGATAGTTTTGGACTAAAGGTGCACTTTGCAAAGATAAGCGATAGGAAAACAAGTTGTGATACCTATCTCCCATTAAAAAAACAATCAAACGCTATTTCTAAAGTTGTAACTATACTTAAAATTATTAATGTACATTGTCAAAATAAAGCAGTTTGCGGAATGAGGGGCATGACTTAATACGAAAGGCTCGGCAAAACCGGTTAGGTACAGCTCTACATAAAAGAGACTACGTCTGTATGTGCACTCAAAACTCGGGAACGGATTGTTCGATTCTAACGATTTTGCGCTTGGTGGATTCATATTGGCCCAAATAAGGACATATATCATGCTTTTTGTCGTGAAATCAAGACTTCGATCGCATTAGATTGGGGATAGAAGTCTGTATGGGAACCACACTTTGAAAAAAAAAAAAGACTGGATTAAAAATCGGAGTATTCCTACCATTAATCTGAACTAAGTTCTACTGAGATTGATTAATTCTTCAGACTTTTTCCGGTTTAAAATGGGCCACAGTGCCTTTGAGACCATACCCCCCTCTATCTGTGACCATCTTGTGGCTGCTTTATTGGAGGTTTTTTACAAGACCATCCTTTTGGCCACGGCTATAGTTGGTCTTATACCCTCAAATATTGTATTAAGCGGGAGCTCCGCCTCTTCGTTGGCCAGAACTTCAGCCTTTTCGTTACCCTCTATATCACAATACCCTGGTACCCATCACAATCTGACACAGTTCTGCGAGCATAATGCCTTGAGTATTTGCGGCAATTTCTGACTACTTCAGATTTAGGGGTATGTGACTCTAGAGTTTTAAGGGCAGCCGGGCTATCAATGTAGAGGGCGATATTCTTATAGGATATCGATCTCATCTCAAGTACCTCCGCAGCTTTAAGTACGGCCAGAATCTCTGCCTGGAACTGCATGAGTCCGGAAGTCTGAGGGCCATTTGCAGGTCCAACTCGTTGGAGAATATACCTGACCCCGTACCATAAATGGTTTTGGAACCATCATTATATACTGAGGGCTCAATTTCCCTCGAAAATAAGTTTCTATGCCAATCTTCTATGTCAGGGTACAACACATCGTACAGTGTGTCGAAGTCAAGTGTATAAGTTAACGTGAAACGTATCAAGAAACCAGCGACACGCGCAGCAAGCCCAGCCACGCGCAGAGCAAGCAGACGCGACGTAAGCACATTATACTGAGTGTGGGATAGATAACTGAAATCGCGACACTGCACCTTGGGAACGATGCAGACGTCAGCAGAATAATTGGGTTTAGAGTAAGTTAGGTTTTAAGTATTTCAATATTGTTAGTTCAGTCAATAAGTAGCCGCGAAGGCAGTAGTCAATAAGCAGCCGCGAAGGCAGTAGTCAATAAGTAGCCGCGAAGGCGGTAGTTCGTAAGCAGCCGTGAAGGCATTTGTTGGTATTAAATAAAGTTTTTTTTTATGAACTAATAATACATATTAGTTTAATTTATACAAAGGCTTTCATCAGCTACGTACTATACTACTCTTTTTAAACAGCCCTTCATTAGTGAACCGCAGCGCACTAGTAGTAGTAGTAGTAGTAGTAATTTTGTTCATAAACATAAATTCATTAATTTTTACAATAATTTACAATAAACATTCATTATTTGATGCCGGTATTTTATTGCAGTTTTTAAGTAGCTAGCCAGTACGCTCCAGTCCTCACCATTTAGACTTCTGGTGAATTCCGCCATTGACAACGACTCTTTACTCCAATGAGCACGTCTGATCTCCTTCAGTATAGGACAAGTTCCAATAAAATGAAAAACGTCGAAGGTTGCATAAGCTGCATTCCTCATTCCCGTCGCTTATATGTGGTCTGAAGTTCAATCGAAGTAGTTCTCCTCTGGCCTTGAAGATATTAGAAATTACGTCTACATTGAACCGATCGTGAAAATAATTTTTCGCAGCTAGGTCATGGTTAAGTAAGGGGTAAGTATACCTGGTCTCACTCTGTTGTGCTTTCAGTGTAAACTCCGCTCGGGTAGACTCTTCAATAGCGGATAAAAGCTCGTTCAGAGAACTCCGCCAAGATTCTGCATTATAATCCGTTAACTGTATATTGTGTTCCCTGCTTAGCCTTAACCATTCGTTGAAGAACTGGAGTTTCCGTTGTACCAAATATTTTTCGACGATGTGTGGAAGGCGATATCTTGGAAGTTCCATCACTTTAAGAATGTATAGAAAGTGCAATCTAAATGTAAAGATGTAGAGAGGAGATTTACCACTTTCCAAGTGCAGCATGTATGTCGGCGTATTTTCGGGTAGCTTAAACATTTTTTTTAAGAAATACCTTAAAAGTTTTTCAACCTCTTCGTACTCGAATACTCCCCAAACTTGTGCAGAATAGCACATGATTGATCTCATAGCGGCCTCGAAAATCTTAAATTTGCAGCTCGACGGGATATTTTTCCTACAAAGGATTCCACGCCAACTGCTATTTATTGCCTTTTTCGCCTCCTTTAATCTTTCTCTCAAGTGGGGCTTGAAGGATACTTGGGATGTTAGTAAAACTCCGAGGTATTTATACTCCTTAACCACTTCAAGTGCCTGGCTCTCCCAAGTCCATCTTTCTTGCCTTGAGTATCGTCCATACCCGTTTCTAAAAATCATTACTAAAGTTTCTGATAAAATGACGATATCGTCTGCGTATAAAAGCAGCTTTATTTGCTGGCCGCCAAACATAATTCCTCCTGATAAGAATGTTACGAGATCATCCAAAAATATTGAAAAAAGAAGTGGACTCATGAGGCATCCTTGTTTCACTCCCATTTCAGAATTAAACCAATTGGACAGGTTGTGACCATCCCAAACAGCTGCTTTATTATCTTTGTAAAGGCTTTGTATGACCCTCAGCACTTTAGAAGACACGCCTAAGTTACTTAGCTTATAGAACAACGCGTTTCTATCAATTGTGTCAAAGGCTGCTTTAAAATCTACGAAGAACGCATACATTTTTCTTCCTTTGTCCAGATACGACCGAGCAATACTAGTCAGTGTGAAAATGTTTTCTACTGTGGAATAGCCTTTTCTGAACCCCGCTTGAAATTCGCTTAGTAGGTCATTTTCTCGCACCCAATTCGTCAAACGGTCCAGAATAACTCCAGTAAATATTTTCATTACAGAGTTCATAAAAGAAATTCCTCTATAATTCGTTGGGTCAGTGATATCTCCTTTTTTAAATAACGGAAATATTATGCTCTTTCGACAACTTTCCGGAACTTCTCCTAAGACGAACATATGATTATACACTTGTGTGAGTTTTTCTAAAAATTCTACTGACGCAAATTTAAAGAATTCATATGGTATACGGTCTTCACCAGGAGCTTTATTTTCATTACATCGGTGCAGTACTTTGAGTAGGTCTTGAACTGTAATTGGACGATCTAATGAACTGTTTGTTATGAAAGGAAGGGCATAATTCAGTTGGAGCGCATTGCATGGGGGATTTAACAACTGCTTGAAATGGTCAGCTAATGCAGGCAGTTCAACTTGGATGCCTCGAGTAAACGGTATACCATTAAGAACTCTTACAATCTTCCAAAATCCGCGACTATCTTTGATGCCATCCAATGCTCTTGTCAGCTCTTGTACATATATTCTTTGTTTATCCTTGCAGATGGCTTTGTATGCCTTGTTAGCCTGTAGATACATGTCTTTTGCAACACAATTGTTTGTTTGCCGGACTAAGCGTAGGCAGGCAAACGATTTTTTTCTCGCTGCAGCACAATTATTCCAGTCATACCGCCTTTGCTTCTTTTTTAAATTTGCTCTTGGCTGAAATGCTCTAGCAGCATTCGAAATACAAGAAACCAATGCTTGCACACCACGGTTTGAGTTAAATTCGCTATCCTCTATATCACTGAGTCTACGATTAAGCTGTTGTTTATAGCTATGGGAGTAAAATTCGTTCCACTGGAGTTTAGGTAGTAAGTGCAATTCCAATGCGGTAGATTCGATGCATACATCCAAGGACATCCCAACTGACAACGGTAGGTGATCAGAGTAAATACGTTCGTTAATATCGAGATCGGTAACAAACTTCTGCCATTTTCCACGCACAAGGCAGTAATCTATTGTCGAGCAAGCAGTACCTCTGAGAAACGTTAAATTACCCTTCATGTCACTTTTGCTACGACCGTTTAGAACTGTTAGACCAACCGACTCACACATTTCTATAAATTTTCTACCATTTCTATCCATTAAGTTGTCTGTGGCACTCCTGGTTGCGACTACGGCCTGCGGTAACAGCTCAGGTTCCACTTCCAAAAGTTGTGTATTCCCTATTCTTGCGTTACAATCTCCCATAATCATTACATCATCTTCTCCGAATTCCAATAAAAAGTCATATAAGCTCTGAAAATCGTCCATCCATTTGTTGCAGTTAATGTAGACCGGGACTATAAACAATCTAATAGCTTCCGTAGATATTTCAACAAAGGTTCTGTTGTAATCATTTATAAAACGACATCCTACGATATGATTTGTGTCCTTTTTAATACCATACAGACACCCTCGTATCGTACCGACTAATGTATTCGAAAAAATCATTGAAAATAAACTTGTTTCCCAAACCTGACACATTATAAGCAAGGACATTTAAAGACAAAACATTATTTATTCTAGGGCTGACGGCATTACAACTAAAAATTAGTTGGTTGGGCACTAGTTGCCTGTACGCTGGGTTTGACAGCGCACTATTACCTGCAATTAATTGTAGTTGTAAGTCCAGTGGTACAAGATGCATAAACGCTTCCAGTGCAGCCGTTGGTGTGGTACGTAGAGCACCCGTTACGGCAATGCAGGCTGTTCTTCGTACACTGGGGTCAGATTCGGTAAGGCGAAAGAAACAAACGTTTTCGTGCGCACGAATGATTTTGCCCTTTGTTACACAAGCAAATTTCTTCTTGCACTGGTTGGTTGGTTGGCTTGAGTGGCGGTATTTCCCGTTACCTGACGGGAAAAACACAAATAGCGCATTGAGCGCTGAACCTGAAAATAAAGGGGGATGAAGGATGTTAAAGGAGCTCAAAACCAGCCTGTGGAGTTGAGAAATTTGAGGATCTTGTTGAAATGGATGTTATGGGGGATGCCAAGCTTGGCTGCGTGAGTTCTAAAAGGCCAATTGGCCGTTCTAATTGCCGTTAGTCTGGCGACATATACACGCGTTCTGGCTAAGAGGTTGTTTGTTCTGGCATCATTTTAGGTTGGCCAGATCTTCCTTAAAATGACACAATTCGCCAGGTATATCCATCTAGTCTTAGCCCTTGAGGTGAAGTGCAGGAGGATTTCTCTCTTTACATATCCCAGCGGAGGGAAGCTTCACGCACAGAGCAGAGCTACGTCTGGCAAGTTCATCGGCTTTCTCATTCCCCTCAATATTCCTATGGCCGAGAGGCGACTACATTTAGAGCGAGTAAAAAAGATTTTCCAACGCTTAAAAGAAAATTGCTGCGCCCTTGAACTTACTGCGACGTAATGTAAAAATGTAAAATTTTCTTGGGGAAGGGAGCAAGAAACAGCGTTTCCAAGGCTAAAATCTCAAATTGTGAAAGCAACCCAGTTATCACACTTTCACGATGCTTACCCCATAATTTTAGCGTCAAACGCTCCATCGCATGGTATAGGAGCTGTTCTATCTCATAACTATCCTGACGGTTCCGAAAGACCTATTGCATATGCGTCAAAGACTTTGGATGATCACCAGCGTAAATACAGCCAAATAGAAAAAAAGGCTCTCTCAATAATATATGGATTAAATAAATTTCACCAACATTTGTATGGCCGTGAATTTACGCTATTAACAGACCACAGACCATTGGTTACAGTTTTAAATCCAGATAAACAGCTTCCAACAACCACAGCACATCGCTTGCAGAGCTGGGCTATCACCTTAATGGCTTACTGCTACCGTATAAAATATAAGCAAACGTCACAGCACTGCAATGCTGATGCCCTCTCCCCACTTACCTCTTGGACCAGACACCGAATTCGATAGCTCAGAAGCATCTCATGAGATTGATATGGCTATGGAGGAATCGCTTATAAATTTTCCAATTAATCATAAAAACGATTTCTTCTTTTACAGAAAGCGATTCTGTTCTTTGCACAGTACGAAAACATATTGAAAATGGATGGCGTGAAAAACTCGGCGACAGTGACAGTAGCCTGCAAAGCTTTTTCCTTCGGCGGCATTCATTTTCGAACGACAAATGTGTTGTATTAGGGCAAACAGACACTAATCGGGTCGTTATACCTGTTAACTTACACCAACGAGGTCTAAAACTTTTGCACGAAGGCCATTGGGGCGTAGTACGTACAAAGCAATTTAATCCTCTAGATTAGTTAGATTAGTTAATGGTTTTGCTATTTTAGCAAAGTCTCGTATGAAATTTCGGTAATACGATGCATAAACTAGGAAGCTTTTAAGAGCTTTGAGATTCTAGGGTGGTTGGATTTTTCGGATTGCAGAAATTTTGTTGGGATCAGAGCGAATGAAATGAACGTGTAATGCAGTTCTGTAGAAATTCGTTTGTAGTTGTTTGTAGTGAGATTTTGTTCGTTTGTACAAAAATTGTAGTTGTTTGTAGTGAAATTTTTTTTTCTCATAAATGTCTTATTTCGGAGATATAAGGAATTTTGGAGACATAAATTATTTGAAATCACCGGTGCATAAAACATATCCTAACTTAAATAACTGCATTTATTATTTTCGAATTCACTCAAGCGCAACTTAATAAAATGCAATTAAAGTCAAAAAAAGCATCCCCCTAGATTTGCATCCATATATGGACTTCCCAACAACAACAAAACAATGGCAAACACATGTTTGCACACCATTCATCCCTGTCCTTCGATATGAGTCACTATATGTCAATTAGCAACAAGAACCACTCAATAAACCCCGATTTTATCCAAAAAATGTTTTTACTCCTTCCAATAACATTAAAAACTGACCACTTCTAAACAATTTATGACAACAAAAACATAATTATTGCAAAATCTGTCCTCCTAGCTATCTAATACAATTCAAATTTTGTGATTTTATCACAAAGCAGAAGATTTAAATGCAAGCTAAGCAAACACTACTTCGGCATATAAACTCATGTCAATATTTCGGTTATTCACCAACTCAAAATAGTTAAATCTATTTTTTCTAATGCTTTCTATTAGACGTATCTAATGGAACAAAAAAGGGGCCTCTTATCAATGGATAAGGATTTATTGAAAATTTAAGAAAAAGGTTGAAAACGGCCGTGCAGACCGATTTAAGGAGATGGATATTTCGAATGCTGGTGTACTACAAACGACAAAAACTAGTTGGTTGTTATAATTTTAAAGAAAACACTGCAACATCCATACGTGAACTGTTAATTATTGCAGATGTCAAAATGTATTACCACCAAGATACACTTGGATCTATATCTAATTAAGAGCCCTATAGTTAAAGAAAACTGTAAACTTTATGAAATATCCCCAGTAATGCATAATAATAATATATTAGACTTATGAACCAATTAAACTGCGAATTGCAATGAAAAATATTTCCCCCTACAAAATTGTACAAAAGCTATTTCCTATACACATACTGCACAATTAATAACGAAGATACTTGCCTGTCCTTACTTCTAAACAACCGCACAGCCGACTGCCCAACAACATCAGACGAGATCTTACTAATTGAACAAAAAGGTCAACGTATTCGTGTAAACGGAACCTTTCTAGTGACCTTCCAGGATCGAATTGTGATCAATAGTAAACAATTTGACGCAATTCATCCGAGTGAAGTTATACAGTTACCAGCACCCAGAAAGACAATATTGAACGAGACTGAATTCCTTACCCTATCTACATAAACTTCATATTCGTAACAATGAACGAATCGAAGTATTTAAAGTTACACTGGAAAATAGCAAACCTGGTATGGAGTTAGTGGAACGCTCTTCTTGATTATTGTCGTGATATTTTTCAGTGCTCAGCTCTGAACTAAAAAAGAAAAACGCCTAATAACAACTCAACACCAAGCAGAAGCGCCGCTTGATACGGAAGCAATTCGGATGCAAGTCCATAAAATATTGAACAGCGATGTTCAAACTTCACAGAGGGAGGAGTTAAAGGCAGTCATCGGCACATTCCCAACACACTTCCACAACCCAGTTAATTGCAGTCATCGCCACATCCCCAACACATTTCCACAACCTATACAACCCATTTCCCTAGCACAACATATTTAACCTTACGCTGCACTTCCCAGCACATTCACTTATCAATCTACTTTTTATTTTATTACTCCATAAGCACTTTGCAATCGAAATATAATTATGTATGTGTGTAATAAAGCAGAACAAAATTACCAATCAAAACGAACAGTCATATCTACTTATTCATTTGCAATGTGCATCATACTTACATTACTAATAAAGGTTTTCTACGTTAATGTTGGGCGTTTTTAATGGTTTATTCACATTGTCTTGAGTTTCGCTGAGTGCCTACAGTAACCACACTAATAAATCAGAACTATATTAACCTCACAGTATTAATAATTCTATCATGTTTTTACTGCTTCTGTGTCCCACGACGTGAAAGGATTTTTCTTACGATGATGAGGAATTCAAGGATGTGTGCTATATAAGGCGTTTTTCTTTTTTAGTTCAGAGAAGAACCTGAACTGTTATACAAAAAGTCTGTGTTTCTTTTTTAGCTCAGACTAATCAGAGCTCAAGTTTGTGTTTCTTTTTTCGTTCAGAGCATGATCAGAGCGCGCTCTATGAGCTCAGAATAAATTGACTGAGCAGCCTGAGGAAAAAGCTGATTACACATGTACCAGCACACTTTTAGTCACATGTGACTCGGTTCAGAGCGCGCTCATAACGCTCGAGCTCAGTTCAGTGCTCAGCTCTGAACTAAAAAAGAAAAACGCCTATAGATATTTTTGCTCCTGTGTTATACTTTGAGGATGTCAAGAGACATTAGAGAGGAGGACATTAGAGGTGTGTTGTTTCGATGTGTGAATCCGTGCTCCTCCACTTGTACGTTTGACTATCTACGTAAGTTGATTATCCTTATTATAGGGACTTTTGCTACTATTTATATTATCCTTTCCAAGGACTTTGGGAGTATTGCTTGGAGATAGTCCCACGTAACGGCCCTAAAACCGAAATTAATTTCTGTTTCTCACACGTTGTACGCCAAATAAAAACTTACACGACCGACTGGTTCGATTGGTTGTTTTGTTCTTTATTTATATCAATTCTTGATTCTTTATAATCAAAAGAAACTAGAAGTGCTGATTAATTATTCAATTTGCTGCCGAAAATGCAGTATAAGGAAAAGATAGTATGCAAGGAAAATATCTTGTGTGATTTAGGGTAATACTTACTTGTAGTAAATGAGCTTAGATTGAATGAATGTACTGGTGGAAGTGCAGCGTATGGAAAAAAAAAAAGTTTGCGTTTGTTGTTGCTATTAACTAGAGACTTAAGTTCGGCTCGTAGATTAATGAGTAGGCACCAGCGGATAGCTATTCCAGTTGTAATCGATCAACTGAAACTACAAGTTCCTATAGATTTTTATTAGTATGTGAAAGGGCTTCTTATATCGTGACGTTTTGGTCTTTTGTACCAGAGTTTCCGTAGTGATGTTCAACACAAAATTGAGATACAATGCCAGCTCAGCAAAAAATATCATTACGGAGGCGCACGAGATCTACCTGCATTAGAGTTTGGACAGGATGTTTATGTAAATTAACACGAAACAAATTAAAATCGCAACACCTAATTTCCGCCCCGACAAAGTTCTGCGAACCAATAGCAACCGACAATCCAATTCCGGGAATTGCCTCCAATAAACCAAACAGCTGACATGACTAGAAGTCAGCAATAAACTTCGACAACCCAGTTCCAGTTATTAAATGCACTTAGCTTACACAACAATAATGAAATAATTAGGCAATCGGCCTTAAAAAATATTTTTTTCAGTATTTGTGCGTGAATCTTTTTAACTGGCACTGTGCGGTTTTCACAAAATAGCCAATACACGTGTAAAGAAAGACGTAGAAACAGTTCTTGTTCATGAAACAGTGGATACAAAGCCGCGAAATCATTACTAGTGCGCGTAATCGAAACATTTTTGATTTTATCTTATCGACTAAACTTATTATATGCAACAAGGGTAACACCCAAACATTTGTGGTACGGAACAGGTAGGAGATGTTAGATATCACCCTGGCATCCAGTACTGATTCCCTCACAATTGAGAAATGGGGGGTGGGGGGTCTAAGAAGAGGCATCCCTATCGGATCATAAGTGGATTCGCCTTCAAATAAGCTTCCACAGCAAGGCTCCGAATACTTATCGTAACCCCAGGAAAGCTGATTGGAATAGATATGAATCCATAACTAGACATCAGTTAGAAAATGAATTACCTTGTCTTGACACTTCATCAGACTAAGAGGAAGGTAAGTTAGATATTTTCACAATAGGGCTAAGGTTGTGGGGGACGACATTCATCTACACATAGAAAGTAAGAAAGAGTGTAAATACTAGATTGCCTGATCAATCTAAAAGGAAATCATGGAAGCCCATTTACCAAGTGGACTTATCATAAGTGCACAAAAAGATGAAAGGGTTCATAACATCAAAGTTAAGTTCATAACATCATTACTAGGTAGAAACTGCGTTGGGCCATGAAGTCCTTCGATCCGTACAAAGCACCTGGCCCTGATGGCATTCTACCGGCTATGCTACAAAGGTCTCCAGGCACAGTTATGAACTTGACCGCAAATATTTGGTAAATGGGCTTCCATTAGTGATTCCAAAACAATACACTGCCTGTGATGGGGATGGAGAGAAGTGCGAGTGGTAATTATTACAAAGGCGAGTTAACTTCAGCGAAAGACTTCAGACCTATTAGCTTGTCGTCATTTCTCCTGACGACACTTGAATATGCTTAAGGTAAATCGGTAGAGAGGGCTCTACACGAAATGGTAGGCAATATAGGGAGCAGCCTTCACCAGAAAGAATTTGCACTAATTGCCTTTTTGGATATTGAGGGGGCTTTTGACAACGTCAGGAGGGATGCGATCTATGTGAAATGCTCTCGACGAGAAATATCAATTCCACTCTAGGAAACAGTTCAATAAGAAAACAAGAGGCAACCCTCAAAGGAGGGGTCATTTCTCCACTTCTTTGGGTGCTGGTTATAAATGACACACTTAAAGAACTAAATAATGCAGGATTCAACGTCAATGCTTACGCTGACGACGTAGCTATCGTTACTAGAGGAAAATTCCTAAATACGATTAGTGTACTTACTTATGGAAACAGGCCTCAATTGGCTCGGAATATGGGCCGAAGGATGTGGACTAAGAGTCAACTCTGAGAAAACAGAACTCGTACTATATAGTATAAAATAACAAATACCACCCTTCAAGGTGCACACACTTTCTGGAGTACAAATTTCTCCCTCAGAAAGCGCAAAATATCTTGGTACGGTATAAGACAAGAAATTAAATTGGAGACTTAACGTTCAGGAAAGAGTAAGCAAAGCTCACAATGCATTTGTAAAAGGACAGCAGGTAAGATATGGGGCATGAGGCCTTCAATGTTGTATTGGCTATACATAATGGTAGAAGGGTCATAATTACATATGGGGTTCTTGTCCGGTGGAAAGCCACGAATAAGAAGTATGTACGGGATGTGTTGACCTCTAGTCAGATTCTGTAAGACGAGCTAAAAGTAATAATGTAGCACTGCCCTGTTGCCTTTTGTGGGCAATTATTATTGGTTTGCGATCTTGCCGTTGTGTTAGCCTTTATGAATTGTATTATTAAGCTAGCCGTTATTATAAAATAATCAACAGCGACACTTTGACTGCATACGTATTTCCTACTAGGTACAGAAGAAGCTTAGGTACAATAAGAGAAATCAGGTAAAAATAAATCCTAATAACCACTTAGAAAAAGGCTGCCTAAGATATTTACGCAATACATTTTAAATGGGTTTGTCAGTTTTTTTTATCGTTCCTTTTTAAAGGCGTATCGACTTGATTCAGGTATGTAAAAAAATGTAGTTATTGAAAATGCTAGAACTAAAAATATCAGGTTTTCTACCCTTATAGGTAGGTATGCAGAATTACATGGGTTGTGGTTTTTTGATCTGGTACTGCGGGAGCTCGATGTTTAATTCTTTGTTTGAGTGCAATATATGTGAGTGAAAGGATTGCAATCCAAGGAAATCCTAGTGTAGGTATAAAACGTTTAATGAAGAAATACTGTAGAAAAACAAACAGTAGCACAATCCAGTAATGAAAAATATGCAAAAGGCTAAATTCGAAGGCTATGTTAAAAGACTTGCGCATCCCACGACCTTGTACTACCACATTCAAGGCCAATTGCATATATGTAAGCGAGAAAAATGCATATATGGAATTTGGGGTGGTAGTGCTTTTAACATTTATATAGAAGTAATAGATGTCGATACGATTTTTGGAGAGAAAAAAAAATTATCCGACAGTGAAACAGATTTTACTAAAACTGTTTTGTACCAGAATAAGTGGATCCTCGTAGTACTCGGGGTATGGAAGTGCGAAACCTAAAGCAATGAAACCCTCCATTCCCTTCCCCTTCATTCGCTAACGTGACTTTGAAAATTTCTTGTTGAAGGTTGGGGAACTTCTTCAGGGATTTTTTTTTATTTCAATTGGTGGATAGGGATGTTGGGGAGGGTAAAATTGGTTTTTTAAATCAATTTTATAATTTGACAGAATCGCTAATAAATCGGTGATTGTTCTATGAAGCCTTCTCAAAGCAACACCATTCTCAATTGTAATTGAAGTAAAGGAAAATAAAATCTTCAACTGAGTAATGTTCACATACTGGTTTTTCAAAGCTTCTCAAGCTTTTTTCAGATAATCACCGGTTAGATAAAATTTCACCCCAATATTATGTGCCTCAGTTTTCGTTTTGAGGCGGTGGTGATACATATAACTTTTCCACATTGCTTAGCTTAGGGTGCTAAACCGTGATTGGTAGTCACCTTGAAAACATTCTGCGTCGCATGGAGGCACTCTAACAAACCATTCCAATTCGGTCTTAATGCTTCGAGTAGGAATCTGTTCACTGCTCTTTGTATCCTTTATTGAATTCTGATTAATAAGATTAATCAACGATCCAACTGTAGCGAAATAACTTTCAGACACAATAATATGTTTCGTACGAATGACAAGAAGTTTCGTTTTGTCTAAGGTGTTACACAAAACTTTAATGACTTTAAGTAAGTACATTTGAACTCGCACCATAAGGTTTCAATTTCAGTTTTTCGAGCAACTAATGCGCCAGGAGTAATTGACATGATCTATTCGACGCTGTTTGCCGAGTCTGCCGCGCGATAAATATGATGGGTACGCTGGACGAGGTAAACTTAAAGATCCTTGCGGTGAATGTTAATTCACTAATCCGGATCGAGAGAAGGATCAATCTTTCCAATTTGTTGAAAGCCGAAAAGCCAGATGTGCTTCTGGTTAGCGAAACTAGGCTAACTCCGAAGCACAAATTCGGCTATAGAAATTATTCTGTAGTTAGAAGAGACCGGCCCAACTCCACACAGGGAGGTGGTGTCGCTATCTTAATACGTAAAGGCTTGCGCCATAAGGTCATATATAGCGGAGACGTGCGCAGGTTCCAAGTGTTGTAAGCATGCATCGTATGCATTCCCCTCAATAGCCAGAGGCGGATGTATGTAGTGTCGCTTTACGCACCGGAATCTCCTCGACGCATTGAATTTTTAAATGAGATCGGGACGCTTTTTCGTTGCTTAGAGTTTCAATCGGAAGATAATTATTACTTTTTGGGCGGAGACCTCAATGCTAAACACGCGGCATGGGGAAATGATGTTCCGAACCCTAGAGGCAACCAGTTTCACAACTGGTGGCGTCATAATATGATTGAGTACAAACTCGAGTTGTACGCGACGGACATTCCGTCTTTCCCTAGAGACGGTTCTTTCTTGGACATAGCGCTAGTTGACGAAAGACTGGAACTGACGAACACTGATCTAAGCACGCGGAACTGTTTACGAACGGTTGAGTACGATAGTGATCACTATGGACTTGCCGCCGTATTACGGATCCCGAACGAGCAGACGCAGCTGGAGCAGTACGACCAAGTGCGTTCTTTCGATTACCGAAAAGTGCAGTGGTCACGCTTCTCCAGAGTCTTAAAGCGCGACATACGCTCATGCGAGATCGACCCACCGACAAACAGGAACTTAACGAACGATGAGATCGACAGTCATTTACGGCAAATGAATGTCGTCATCAAACAGACAATGGAGCGGACTATCCCCCGGGTAGGACGTTCCACGGACGAAGAACAAACTGAAAAGTATCGAAACGCAACAATCGATGCTCTGTACAGACATAAAAGTAGACTGCTCTCGAGGCTTAAACGGCTACACAGACAGTTCACTGACAGCAACGATCCCGAGTTAAGAACACTGAATTCGATGATCAAAAACTTGAAACAGTTGATCTCAGAAAATTACAGAAAATCTGTAAGTTTGTATTGGGGCAATAAAATTCGGGCTATAAAATTCAGTAGTCCGAAAATGTTCCCACAAATAAATAAACTGTTCAGGCGGAAGGATCACAACGACATTTCATGTGTTCGAATACCTCGGACAAACGAGAACAGACAGACATTACTGACTGCTGGCATAAGTCCGGAAAGTGCCGACTCGAACGACGGTTTTTTCGTGGTCGAGGACCCGCAGGAGAGGGTGAATTTGATGGGAGCTTTCTTTGAGACTGTGTATACGGTGAACAACCCTGTTTGCCGTAACCGCGACCTCGAGGAGAGGGCCTTTCTTAACCACTTTTATCTGCGGACCGAAATTCAAGATTGGCGATCCGAGAACAACGGTTTCACCGTGTTCAATGACGACAACCGTGCCAATGGCACAATCGCCGATGCAAATACTCATCCGTTCGTGAGTAGAGATGAACTTCGGTGCATCTTTGAATCACTTAAAAACAAAAAATTCCTCTATAATTCGTTGGGTCAGTGATATCTCCTTTTTTAAATAACGGAAATATTATGCTCTTTCGACAACTTTCCGGAACTTCTCCTAAGACAAACATATGATTAAACACTTGTGTGAGTTTTTCTAAAAATTCTACTGACGCAAATTTAAAGAATTCATATGGTATACGGTCTTCACCAGGAGCTTTATTTTCATTACATCGGTGCAGTACTTTGAGTAGGTCTTGAACTGTAATTGGACGATCTAATGAACTGTTTGTTATGAAAGGAAGGGCATAATTCAGTTGGAGCGCATTGCATGGGGGATTTAACAACTGCTTGAAATGGTCAGCTAATGCAGGCAGTTCAACTTGGATGCCTCGAGTAAACGGTATACCATTAAGAACTCTTACAATCTTCCAAAATCCGCGACTATCTTTGATGCCATCCAATGCTCTTGTCAGCTCTTGTACATATATTCTTTGTTTATCCTTGCAGATGGCTTTGTATGCCTTGTTAGCCTGTAGATACATGTCTTTTGCAACACAATTGTTTGTTTGCCGGACTAAGCGTAGGCAGGCAAACGATTTTTTTCTCGCTGCAGCACAATTATTCCAGTCATACCGCCTTTGCTTCTTTTTTAAATTTGCTCTTGGCTGAAATGCTCTAGCAGCATTCGAAATACAAGAAACCAATGCTTGCACACCACGGTTTGAGTTAAATTCGCTATCCTCTATATCACTGAGTCTACGATTAAGCTGTTGTTTATAGCTATGGGAGTAAAATGCGTTCCACTGGAGTTTAGGTAGTAAGTGCAATTCCAATGCGGTAGATTCGATGCATACATCCAAGGACATCCCAACTGACAACGGTAGGTGATCAGAGTAAATACGTTCGTTAATATCGAGATCGGTAACAAACTTCTGCCATTTTCCACGCACAAGGCAGTAATCTATTGTCGAGCAAGCAGTACCTCTGAGAAACGTTAAATTACCCTTCATGTCACTTTTGCTACGACCGTTTAGAACTGTTAGACCAACCGACTCACACATTTCTATAAATTTTCTACCATTTCTATCCATTAAGTTGTCTGTGGCACTCCTGGTTGCGACTACGGCCTGCGGTAACAGCTCAGGTTCCACTTCCAAAAGTTGTGTATTCCCTATTCTTGCGTTACAATCTCCCATAATCATTACATCATCTTCTCCGAATTCCAATAAAAAGTCATATAAGCTCTGAAAATCGTCCATCCATTTGTTGCAGTTAATGTAGACCGGGACTATAAACAATCTAATAGCTTCCGTAGATATTTCAACAAAGGTTCTGTTGTAATCATTTATAAAACGACATCCTACGATATGATTTGTGTCCTTTTTAATACCATACAGACACCCTCGTATCGTACCGACTAATGTATTCGAAAAAATCATTGAAAATAAACTTGTTTCCCAAACCTGACACATTATAAGCAAGGACATTTAAAGACAAAACATTATTTATTCTAGGGCTGACGGCATTACAACTAAAAATTAGTTGGTTGGGCACTAGTTGCCTGTACGCTGGGTTTGACAGCGCACTATTACCTGCAATTAATTGTAGTTGTAAGTCCAGTGGTACAAGATGCATAAACGCTTCCAGTGCAGCCGTTGGTGTGGTACGTAGAGCACCCGTTACGGCAATGCAGGCTGTTCTTCGTACACTGGGGTCAGATTCGGTAAGGCGAAAGAAACAAACGTTTTCGTGCGCACGAATGATTTTGCCCTTTGTTACACAAGCAAATTTCTTCTTGCACTGGTTGGTTGGTTGGCTTGAGTGGCGGTATTTCCCGTTACCTGACGGGAAAAACACAAATAGCGCATTGAGCGCTGAACCTGAAAATAAAGGGGGATGAAGGATGTTAAAGGAGCTCAAAACCAGCCTGTGGAGTTGAGAAATTTGAGGATCTTGTTGAAATGGATGTTATGGGGGATGCCAAGCTTGGCTGCGTGAGTTCTAAAAGGCCAATTGGCCGTTCTAATTGCCGTTAGTCTGGCGACATATACACGCGTTCTGGCTAAGAGGTTGTTTGTTCTGGCATCATTTTAGGTTGGCCAGATCTTCCTTAAAATGACACAATTCGCCAGGTATATCCATCTAGTCTTAGCCCTTGAGGTGAAGTGCAGGAGGATTTCTCTCTTTACATATCCCAGCGGAGGGAAGCTTCACGCACAGAGCAGAGCTACGTCTGGCAAGTTCATCGGCTTTCTCATTCCCCTCAATATTCCTATGGCCGAGAGGCGACTACATTTAGAGCGAGTAAAAAAGATTTTCCAACGCTTAAAAGAAAATTGCTGCGCCCTTGAACTTACTGCGACGTAATGTAAAAATGTAAAATTTTCTTGGGGAAGGGAGCAAGAAACAGCGTTTCCAAGGCTAAAATCTCAAATTGTGAAAGCAACCCAGTTATCACACTTTCACGATGCTTACCCCATAATTTTAGCGTCAAACGCTCCATCGCATGGTATAGGAGCTGTTCTATCTCATAACTATCCTGACGGTTCCGAAAGACCTATTGCATATGCGTCAAAGACTTTGGATGATCACCAGCGTAAATACAGCCAAATAGAAAAAAAGGCTCTCTCAATAATATATGGATTAAATAAATTTCACCAACATTTGTATGGCCGTGAATTTACGCTATTAACAGACCACAGACCATTGGTTACAGTTTTAAATCCAGATAAACAGCTTCCAACAACCACAGCACATCGCTTGCAGAGCTGGGCTATCACCTTAATGGCTTACTGCTACCGTATAAAATATAAGCAAACGTCACAGCACTGCAATGCTGATGCCCTCTCCCCACTTACCTCTTGGACCAGACACCGAATTCGATAGCTCAGAAGCATCTCATGAGATTGATATGGCTATGGAGGAATCGCTTATAAATTTTCCAATTAATCATAAAAACGATTTCTTCTTTTACAGAAAGCGATTCTGTTCTTTGCACAGTACGAAAACATATTGAAAATGGATGGCGTGAAAAACTCGGCGACAGTGACAGTAGCCTGCAAAGCTTTTTCCTTCGGCGGCATTCATTTTCGAACGACAAATGTGTTGTATTAGGGCAAACAGACACTAATCGGGTCGTTATACCTGTTAACTTACACCAACGAGGTCTAAAACTTTTGCACGAAGGCCATTGGGGCGTAGTACGTACAAAGCAATTTAATCCTCTAGATTAGTTAGATTAGTTAATGGTTTTGCTATTTTAGCAAAGTCTCGTATGAAATTTCGGTAATACGATGCATAAACTAGGAAGCTTTTAAGAGCTTTGAGATTCTAGGGTGGTTGGATTTTTCGGATTGCAGAAATTTTGTTGGGATCAGAGCGAATGAAATGAACGTGTAATGCAGTTCTGTAGAAATTCGTTTGTAGTTGTTTGTAGTGAGATTTTGTTCGTTTGTACAAAAATTGTAGTTGTTTGTAGTGAAATTTTTTTTTCTCATAAATGTCTTATTTCGGAGATATAAGGAATTTTGGAGACATAAATTATTTGAAATCACCGGTGCATAAAACATATCCTAACTTAAATAACTGCATTTATTATTTTCGAATTCACTCAAGCGCAACTTAATAAAATGCAATTAAAGTCAAAAAAAGCATCCCCCTAGATTTGCATCCATATATGGACTTCCCAACAACAACAAAACAATGGCAAACACATGTTTGCACACCATTCATCCCTGTCCTTCGATATGAGTCACTATATGTCAATTAGCAACAAGAACCACTCAATAAACCCCGATTTTATCCAAAAAATGTTTTTACTCCTTCCAATAACATTAAAAACTGACCACTTCTAAACAATTTATGACAACAAAAACATAATTATTGCAAAATCTGTCCTCCTAGCTATCTAATACAATTCAAATTTTGTGATTTTATCACAAAGCAGAAGATTTAAATGCAAGCTAAGCAAACACTACTTCGGCATATAAACTCATGTCAATATTTCGGTTATTCACCAACTCAAAATAGTTAAATCTATTTTTTCTAATGCTTTCTATTAGACGTATCTAATGGAACAAAAAAGGGGCCTCTTATCAATGGATAAGGATTTATTGAAAATTTAAGAAAAAGGTTGAAAACGGCCGTGCAGACCGATTTAAGGAGATGGATATTTCGAATGCTGGTGTACTACAAACGACAAAAACTAGTTGGTTGTTATAATTTTAAAGAAAACACTGCAACATCCATACGTGAACTGTTAATTATTGCAGATGTCAAAATGTATTACCACCAAGATACACTTGGATCTATATCTAATTAAGAGCCCTATAGTTAAAGAAAACTGTAAACTTTATGAAATATCCCCAGTAATGCATAATAATAATATATTAGACTTATGAACCAATTAAACTGCGAATTGCAATGAAAAATATTTCCCCCTACAAAATTGTACAAAAGCTATTTCCTATACACATACTGCACAATTAATAACGAAGATACTTGCCTGTCCTTACTTCTAAACAACCGCACAGCCGACTGCCCAACAACATCAGACGAGATCTTACTAATTGAACAAAAAGGTCAACGTATTCGTGTAAACGGAACCTTTCTAGTGACCTTCCAGGATCGAATTGTGATCAATAGTAAACAATTTGACGCAATTCATCCGAGTGAAGTTATACAGTTACCAGCACCCAGAAAGACAATATTGAACGAGACTGAATTCCTTACCCTATCTACATAAACTTCATATTCGTAACAATGAACGAATCGAAGTATTTAAAGTTACACTGGAAAATAGCAAACCTGGTATGGAGTTAGTGGAACGCTCTTCTTGATTATTGTCGTGATATTTTTCAGTGCTCAGCTCTGAACTAAAAAAGAAAAACGCCTAATAACAACTCAACACCAAGCAGAAGCGCCGCTTGATACGGAAGCAATTCGGATGCAAGTCCATAAAATATTGAACAGCGATGTTCAAACTTCACAGAGGGAGGAGTTAAAGGCAGTCATCGGCACATTCCCAACACACTTCCACAACCCAGTTAATTGCAGTCATCGCCACATCCCCAACACATTTCCACAACCTATACAACCCATTTCCCTAGCACAACATATTTAACCTTACGCTGCACTTCCCAGCACATTCACTTATCAATCTACTTTTTATTTTATTACTCCATAAGCACTTTGCAATCGAAATATAATTATGTATGTGTGTAATAAAGCAGAACAAAATTACCAATCAAAACGAACAGTCATATCTACTTATTCATTTGCAATGTGCATCATACTTACATTACTAATAAAGGTTTTCTACGTTAATGTTGGGCGTTTTTAATGGTTTATTCACATTGTCTTGAGTTTCGCTGAGTGCCTACAGTAACCACACTAATAAATCAGAACTATATTAACCTCACAGTATTAATAATTCTATCATGTTTTTACTGCTTCTGTGTCCCACGACGTGAAAGGATTTTTCTTACGATGATGAGGAATTCAAGGATGTGTGCTATATAAGGCGTTTTTCTTTTTTAGTTCAGAGAAGAACCTGAACTGTTATACAAAAAGTCTGTGTTTCTTTTTTAGCTCAGACTAATCAGAGCTCAAGTTTGTGTTTCTTTTTTCGTTCAGAGCATGATCAGAGCGCGCTCTATGAGCTCAGAATAAATTGACTGAGCAGCCTGAGGAAAAAGCTGATTACACATGTACCAGCACACTTTTAGTCACATGTGACTCGGTTCAGAGCGCGCTCATAACGCTCGAGCTCAGTTCAGTGCTCAGCTCTGAACTAAAAAAGAAAAACGCCTATAGATATTTTTGCTCCTGTGTTATACTTTGAGGATGTCAAGAGACATTAGAGAGGAGGACATTAGAGGTGTGTTGTTTCGATGTGTGAATCCGTGCTCCTCCACTTGTACGTTTGACTATCTACGTAAGTTGATTATCCTTATTATAGGGACTTTTGCTACTATTTATATTATCCTTTCCAAGGACTTTGGGAGTATTGCTTGGAGATAGTCCCACGTAACGGCCCTAAAACCGAAATTAATTTCTGTTTCTCACACGTTGTACGCCAAATAAAAACTTACACGACCGACTGGTTCGATTGGTTGTTTTGTTCTTTATTTATATCAATTCTTGATTCTTTATAATCAAAAGAAACTAGAAGTGCTGATTAATTATTCAATTTGCTGCCGAAAATGCAGTATAAGGAAAAGATAGTATGCAAGGAAAATATCTTGTGTGATTTAGGGTAATACTTACTTGTAGTAAATGAGCTTAGATTGAATGAATGTACTGGTGGAAGTGCAGCGTATGGAAAAAAAAAAAGTTTGCGTTTGTTGTTGCTATTAACTAGAGACTTAAGTTCGGCTCGTAGATTAATGAGTAGGCACCAGCGGATAGCTATTCCAGTTGTAATCGATCAACTGAAACTACAAGTTCCTATAGATTTTTATTAGTATGTGAAAGGGCTTCTTATATCGTGACGTTTTGGTCTTTTGTACCAGAGTTTCCGTAGTGATGTTCAACACAAAATTGAGATACAATGCCAGCTCAGCAAAAAATATCATTACGGAGGCGCACGAGATCTACCTGCATTAGAGTTTGGACAGGATGTTTATGTAAATTAACACGAAACAAATTAAAATCGCAACACCTAATTTCCGCCCCGACAAAGTTCTGCGAACCAATAGCAACCGACAATCCAATTCCGGGAATTGCCTCCAATAAACCAAACAGCTGACATGACTAGAAGTCAGCAATAAACTTCGACAACCCAGTTCCAGTTATTAAATGCACTTAGCTTACACAACAATAATGAAATAATTAGGCAATCGGCCTTAAAAAATATTTTTTTCAGTATTTGTGCGTGAATCTTTTTAACTGGCACTGTGCGGTTTTCACAAAATAGCCAATACACGTGTAAAGAAAGACGTAGAAACAGTTCTTGTTCATGAAACAGTGGATACAAAGCCGCGAAATCATTACTAGTGCGCGTAATCGAAACATTTTTGATTTTATCTTATCGACTAAACTTATTATATGCAACAAGGGTAACACCCAAACATTTGTGGTACGGAACAGGTAGGAGATGTTAGATATCACCCTGGCATCCAGTACTGATTCCCTCACAATTGAGAAATGGGGGGTGGGGGGTCTAAGAAGAGGCATCCCTATCGGATCATAAGTGGATTCGCCTTCAAATAAGCTTCCACAGCAAGGCTCCGAATACTTATCGTAACCCCAGGAAAGCTGATTGGAATAGATATGAATCCATAACTAGACATCAGTTAGAAAATGAATTACCTTGTCTTGACACTTCATCAGACTAAGAGGAAGGTAAGTTAGATATTTTCACAATAGGGCTAAGGTTGTGGGGGACGACATTCATCTACACATAGAAAGTAAGAAAGAGTGTAAATACTAGATTGCCTGATCAATCTAAAAGGAAATCATGGAAGCCCATTTACCAAGTGGACTTATCATAAGTGCACAAAAAGATGAAAGGGTTCATAACATCAAAGTTAAGTTCATAACATCATTACTAGGTAGAAACTGCGTTGGGCCATGAAGTCCTTCGATCCGTACAAAGCACCTGGCCCTGATGGCATTCTACCGGCTATGCTACAAAGGTCTCCAGGCACAGTTATGAACTTGACCGCAAATATTTGGTAAATGGGCTTCCATTAGTGATTCCAAAACAATACACTGCCTGTGATGGGGATGGAGAGAAGTGCGAGTGGTAATTATTACAAAGGCGAGTTAACTTCAGCGAAAGACTTCAGACCTATTAGCTTGTCGTCATTTCTCCTGACGACACTTGAATATGCTTAAGGTAAATCGGTAGAGAGGGCTCTACACGAAATGGTAGGCAATATAGGGAGCAGCCTTCACCAGAAAGAATTTGCACTAATTGCCTTTTTGGATATTGAGGGGGCTTTTGACAACGTCAGGAGGGATGCGATCTATGTGAAATGCTCTCGACGAGAAATATCAATTCCACTCTAGGAAACAGTTCAATAAGAAAACAAGAGGCAACCCTCAAAGGAGGGGTCATTTCTCCACTTCTTTGGGTGCTGGTTATAAATGACACACTTAAAGAACTAAATAATGCAGGATTCAACGTCAATGCTTACGCTGACGACGTAGCTATCGTTACTAGAGGAAAATTCCTAAATACGATTAGTGTACTTACTTATGGAAACAGGCCTCAATTGGCTCGGAATATGGGCCGAAGGATGTGGACTAAGAGTCAACTCTGAGAAAACAGAACTCGTACTATATAGTATAAAATAACAAATACCACCCTTCAAGGTGCACACACTTTCTGGAGTACAAATTTCTCCCTCAGAAAGCGCAAAATATCTTGGTACGGTATAAGACAAGAAATTAAATTGGAGACTTAACGTTCAGGAAAGAGTAAGCAAAGCTCACAATGCATTTGTAAAAGGACAGCAGGTAAGATATGGGGCATGAGGCCTTCAATGTTGTATTGGCTATACATAATGGTAGAAGGGTCATAATTACATATGGGGTTCTTGTCCGGTGGAAAGCCACGAATAAGAAGTATGTACGGGATGTGTTGACCTCTAGTCAGATTCTGTAAGACGAGCTAAAAGTAATAATGTAGCACTGCCCTGTTGCCTTTTGTGGGCAATTATTATTGGTTTGCGATCTTGCCGTTGTGTTAGCCTTTATGAATTGTATTATTAAGCTAGCCGTTATTATAAAATAATCAACAGCGACACTTTGACTGCATACGTATTTCCTACTAGGTACAGAAGAAGCTTAGGTACAATAAGAGAAATCAGGTAAAAATAAATCCTAATAACCACTTAGAAAAAGGCTGCCTAAGATATTTACGCAATACATTTTAAATGGGTTTGTCAGTTTTTTTTATCGTTCCTTTTTAAAGGCGTATCGACTTGATTCAGGTATGTAAAAAAATGTAGTTATTGAAAATGCTAGAACTAAAAATATCAGGTTTTCTACCCTTATAGGTAGGTATGCAGAATTACATGGGTTGTGGTTTTTTGATCTGGTACTGCGGGAGCTCGATGTTTAATTCTTTGTTTGAGTGCAATATATGTGAGTGAAAGGATTGCAATCCAAGGAAATCCTAGTGTAGGTATAAAACGTTTAATGAAGAAATACTGTAGAAAAACAAACAGTAGCACAATCCAGTAATGAAAAATATGCAAAAGGCTAAATTCGAAGGCTATGTTAAAAGACTTGCGCATCCCACGACCTTGTACTACCACATTCAAGGCCAATTGCATATATGTAAGCGAGAAAAATGCATATATGGAATTTGGGGTGGTAGTGCTTTTAACATTTATATAGAAGTAATAGATGTCGATACGATTTTTGGAGAGAAAAAAAAATTATCCGACAGTGAAACAGATTTTACTAAAACTGTTTTGTACCAGAATAAGTGGATCCTCGTAGTACTCGGGGTATGGAAGTGCGAAACCTAAAGCAATGAAACCCTCCATTCCCTTCCCCTTCATTCGCTAACGTGACTTTGAAAATTTCTTGTTGAAGGTTGGGGAACTTCTTCAGGGATTTTTTTTTATTTCAATTGGTGGATAGGGATGTTGGGGAGGGTAAAATTGGTTTTTTAAATCAATTTTATAATTTGACAGAATCGCTAATAAATCGGTGATTGTTCTATGAAGCCTTCTCAAAGCAACACCATTCTCAATTGTAATTGAAGTAAAGGAAAATAAAATCTTCAACTGAGTAATGTTCACATACTGGTTTTTCAAAGCTTCTCAAGCTTTTTTCAGATAATCACCGGTTAGATAAAATTTCACCCCAATATTATGTGCCTCAGTTTTCGTTTTGAGGCGGTGGTGATACATATAACTTTTCCACATTGCTTAGCTTAGGGTGCTAAACCGTGATTGGTAGTCACCTTGAAAACATTCTGCGTCGCATGGAGGCACTCTAACAAACCATTCCAATTCGGTCTTAATGCTTCGAGTAGGAATCTGTTCACTGCTCTTTGTATCCTTTATTGAATTCTGATTAATAAGATTAATCAACGATCCAACTGTAGCGAAATAACTTTCAGACACAATAATATGTTTCGTACGAATGACAAGAAGTTTCGTTTTGTCTAAGGTGTTACACAAAACTTTAATGACTTTAAGTAAGTACATTTGAACTCGCACCATAAGGTTTCAATTTCAGTTTTTCGAGCAACTAATGCGCCAGGAGTAATTGACATGATCTATTCGACGCTGTTTGCCGAGTCTGCCGCGCGATAAATATGATGGGTACGCTGGACGAGGTAAACTTAAAGATCCTTGCGGTGAATGTTAATTCACTAATCCGGATCGAGAGAAGGATCAATCTTTCCAATTTGTTGAAAGCCGAAAAGCCAGATGTGCTTCTGGTTAGCGAAACTAGGCTAACTCCGAAGCACAAATTCGGCTATAGAAATTATTCTGTAGTTAGAAGAGACCGGCCCAACTCCACACAGGGAGGTGGTGTCGCTATCTTAATACGTAAAGGCTTGCGCCATAAGGTCATATATAGCGGAGACGTGCGCAGGTTCCAAGTGTTGTAAGCATGCATCGTATGCATTCCCCTCAATAGCCAGAGGCGGATGTATGTAGTGTCGCTTTACGCACCGGAATCTCCTCGACGCATTGAATTTTTAAATGAGATCGGGACGCTTTTTCGTTGCTTAGAGTTTCAATCGGAAGATAATTATTACTTTTTGGGCGGAGACCTCAATGCTAAACACGCGGCATGGGGAAATGATGTTCCGAACCCTAGAGGCAACCAGTTTCACAACTGGTGGCGTCATAATATGATTGAGTACAAACTCGAGTTGTACGCGACGGACATTCCGTCTTTCCCTAGAGACGGTTCTTTCTTGGACATAGCGCTAGTTGACGAAAGACTGGAACTGACGAACACTGATCTAAGCACGCGGAACTGTTTACGAACGGTTGAGTACGATAGTGATCACTATGGACTTGCCGCCGTATTACGGATCCCGAACGAGCAGACGCAGCTGGAGCAGTACGACCAAGTGCGTTCTTTCGATTACCGAAAAGTGCAGTGGTCACGCTTCTCCAGAGTCTTAAAGCGCGACATACGCTCATGCGAGATCGACCCACCGACAAACAGGAACTTAACGAACGATGAGATCGACAGTCATTTACGGCAAATGAATGTCGTCATCAAACAGACAATGGAGCGGACTATCCCCCGGGTAGGACGTTCCACGGACGAAGAACAAACTGAAAAGTATCGAAACGCAACAATCGATGCTCTGTACAGACATAAAAGTAGACTGCTCTCGAGGCTTAAACGGCTACACAGACAGTTCACTGACAGCAACGATCCCGAGTTAAGAACACTGAATTCGATGATCAAAAACTTGAAACAGTTGATCTTGCGCCTATAAAATTCAGTAGTCCGAAAATGTTCCCACAAATAAATAAACTGTTCAGGCGGAAGGATCACAACGACATTTCATGTGTTCGAATACCTCGGACAAACGAGAACAGACAGACATTACTGACTGCTGGCATAAGTCCGGAAAGTGCCGACTCGAACGACGGTTTTTTCGTGGTCGAGGACCCGCAGGAGAGGGTGAATTTGATGGGAGCTTTCTTTGAGACTGTGTATACGGTGAACAACCCTGTTTGCCGTAACCGCGACCTCGAGGAGAGGGCCTTTCTTAACCACTTTTATCTGCGGACCGAAATTCAAGATTGGCGATCCGAGAACAACGGTTTCACCGTGTTCAATGACGACAACCGTGCCAATGGCACAATCGCCGATGCAAATACTCATCCGTTCGTGAGTAGAGATGAACTTCGGTGCATCTTTGAATCACTTAAAAACAAAAAATTCCTCTATAATTCGTTGGGTCAGTGATATCTCCTTTTTTAAATAACGGAAATATTATGCTCTTTCGACAACTTTCCGGAACTTCTCCTAAGACAAACATATGATTAAACACTTGTGTGAGTTTTTCTAAAAATTCTACTGACGCAAATTTAAAGAATTCATATGGTATACGGTCTTCACCAGGAGCTTTATTTTCATTACATCGGTGCAGTACTTTGAGTAGGTCTTGAACTGTAATTGGACGATCTAATGAACTGTTTGTTATGAAAGGAAGGGCATAATTCAGTTGGAGCGCATTGCATGGGGGATTTAACAACTGCTTGAAATGGTCAGCTAATGCAGGCAGTTCAACTTGGATGCCTCGAGTAAACGGTATACCATTAAGAACTCTTACAATCTTTCAAAATCCGCGACTATCTTTGATGCCATCCAATGCTCTTGTCAGCTCTTGTACATATATTCTTTGTTTATCCTTGCAGATGGCTTTGTATGCCTTGTTAGCCTGTAGATACATGTCTTTTGCAACACAATTGTTTGTTTGCCGGACTAAGCGTAGGCAGGCAAACGATTTTTTTCTCGCTGCAGCACAATTATTCCAGTCATACCGCCTTTGCTTCTTTTTTAAATTTGCTCTTGGCTGAAATGCTCTAGCAGCATTCGAAATACAAGAAACCAATGCTTGCACACCACGGTTTGAGTTAAATTCGCTATCCTCTATATCACTGAGTCTACGATTAAGCTGTTGTTTATAGCTATGGGAGTAAAATGCGTTCCACTGGAGTTTAGGTAGTAAGTGCAATTCCAATGCGGTAGATTCGATGCATACATCCAAGGACATCCCAACTGACAACGGTAGGTGATCAGAGTAAATACGTTCGTTAATATCGAGATCGGTAACAAACTTCTGCCATTTTCCACGCACAAGGCAGTAATCTATTGTCGAGCAAGCAGTACCTCTGAGAAACGTTAAATTACCCTTCATGTCACTTTTGCTACGACCGTTTAGAACTGTTAGACCAACCGACTCACACATTTCTATAAATTTTCTACCATTTCTATCCATTAAGTTGTCTGTGGCACTCCTGGTTGCGACTACGGCCTGCGGTAACAGCTCAGGTTCCACTTCCAAAAGTTGTGTATTCCCTATTCTTGCGTTACAATCTCCCATAATCATTACATCATCTTCTCCGAATTCCAATAAAAAGTCATATAAGCTCTGAAAATCGTCCATCCATTTGTTGCAGTTAATGTAGACCGGGACTATAAACAATCTAATAGCTTCCGTAGATATTTCAACAAAGGTTCTGTTGTAATCATTTATAAAACGACATCCTACGATATGATTTGTGTCCTTTTTAATACCATACAGACACCCTCGTATCGTACCGACTATAATGTATTCGAAAAAATCATTGAAAATAAACTTGTTTCCCAAACCTGACACATTATAAGCAAGGACATTTAAAGACAAAACATTATTTATTCTAGGGCTGACGGCATTACAACTAAAAATTAGTTGGTTGGGCACTAGTTGCCTGTACGCTGGGTTTGACAGCGCACTATTACCTGCAATTAATTGTAGTTGTAAGTCCAGTGGTACAAGATGCATAAACGCTTCCAGTGCAGCCGTTGGTGTGGTACGTAGAGCACCCGTTACGGCAATGCAGGCTGTTCTTCGTACACTGGGGTCAGATTCGGTAAGGCGAAAGAAACAAACGTTTTCGTGCGCACGAATGATTTTGCCCTTTGTTACACAAGCAAATTTCTTCTTGCACTGGTTGGTTGGTTGGCTTGAGTGGCGGTATTTCCCGTTACCTGACGGGAAAAACACAAATAGCGCATTGAGCGCTGAACCTGAAAATAAAGGGGGATGAAGGATGTTAAAGGAGCTCAAAACCAGCCTGTGGAGTTGAGAAATTTGAGGATCTTGTTGAAATGGATGTTATGGGGGATGCCAAGCTTGGCTGCGTGAGTTCTAAAAGGCCAATTGGCCGTTCTAATTGCCGTTAGTCTGGCGACATATACACGCGTTCTGGCTAAGAGGTTGTTTGTTCTGGCATCATTTTAGGTTGGCCAGATCTTCCTTAAAATGACACAATTCGCCAGGTATATCCATCTAGTCTTAGCCCTTGAGGTGAAGTGCAGGAGGATTTCTCTCTTTACATATCCCAGCGGAGGGAAGCTTCACGCACAGAGCAGAGCTACGTCTGGCAAGTTCATCGGCTTTCTCATTCCCCTCAATATTCCTATGGCCGAGAGGCGACTACATTTAGAGCGAGTAAAAAAGATTTTCCAACGCTTAAAAGAAAATTGCTGCGCCCTTGAACTTACTGCGACGTAATGTAAAAATGTAAAATTTTCTTGGGGAAGGGAGCAAGAAACAGCGTTTCCAAGGCTAAAATCTCAAATTGTGAAAGCAACCCAGTTATCACACTTTCACGATGCTTACCCCATAATTTTAGCGTCAAACGCTCCATCGCATGGTATAGGAGCTGTTCTATCTCATAACTATCCTGACGGTTCCGAAAGACCTATTGCATATGCGTCAAAGACTTTGGATGATCACCAGCGTAAATACAGCCAAATAGAAAAAAAGGCTCTCTCAATAATATATGGATTAAATAAATTTCACCAACATTTGTATGGCCGTGAATTTACGCTATTAACAGACCACAGACCATTGGTTACAGTTTTAAATCCAGATAAACAGCTTCCAACAACCACAGCACATCGCTTGCAGAGCTGGGCTATCACCTTAATGGCTTACTGCTACCGTATAAAATATAAGCAAACGTCACAGCACTGCAATGCTGATGCCCTCTCCCCACTTACCTCTTGGACCAGACACCGAATTCGATAGCTCAGAAGCATCTCATGAGATTGATATGGCTATGGAGGAATCGCTTATAAATTTTCCAATTAATCATAAAAACGATTTCTTCTTTTACAGAAAGCGATTCTGTTCTTTGCACAGTACGAAAACATATTGAAAATGGATGGCGTGAAAAACTCGGCGACAGTGACAGTAGCCTGCAAAGCTTTTTCCTTCGGCGGCATTCATTTTCGAACGACAAATGTGTTGTATTAGGGCAAACAGACACTAATCGGGTCGTTATACCTGTTAACTTACACCAACGAGGTCTAAAACTTTTGCACGAAGGCCATTGGGGCGTAGTACGTACAAAGCAATTTAATCCTCTAGATTAGTTAGATTAGTTAATGGTTTTGCTATTTTAGCAAAGTCTCGTATGAAATTTCGGTAATACGATGCATAAACTAGGAAGCTTTTAAGAGCTTTGAGATTCTAGGGTGGTTGGATTTTTCGGATTGCAGAAATTTTGTTGGGATCAGAGCGAATGAAATGAACGTGTAATGCAGTTCAGTAGAAATTCGTTTGTAGTTGTTTGTAGTGAGATTTTGTTCGTTTGTACAAAAATTGTAGTTGTTTGTAGTGAAATTTTTTTTTCTCATAAATGTCTTATTTCGGAGATATAAGGAATTTTGGAGACATAAATTATTTGAAATCACCGGTGCATAAAACATATCCTAACTTAAATAACTGCATTTATTATTTTCGAATTCACTCAAGCGCAACTTAATAAAATGCAATTAAAGTCAAAAAAAGCATCCCCCTAGATTTGCATCCATATATGGACTTCCCAACAACAACAAAACAATGGCAAACACATGTTTGCACACCATTCATCCCTGTCCTTCGATATGAGTCACTATATGTCAATTAGCAACAAGAACCACTCAATAAACCCCGATTTTATCCAAAAAATGTTTTTACTCCTTCCAATAACATTAAAAACTGACCACTTCTAAACAATTTATGACAACAAAAACATAATTATTGCAAAATCTGTCCTCCTAGCTATCTAATACAATTCAAATTTTGTGATTTTATCACAAAGCAGAAGATTTAAATGCAAGCTAAGCAAACACTACTTCGGCATATAAACTCATGTCAATATTTCGGTTATTCACCAACTCAAAATAGTTAAATCTATTTTTTCTAATGCTTTCTATTAGACGTATCTAATGGAACAAAAAAGGGGCCTCTTATCAATGGATAAGGATTTATTGAAAATTTAAGAAAAAGGTTGAAAACGGCCGTGCAGACCGATTTAAGGAGATGGATATTTCGAATGCTGGTGTACTACAAACGACAAAAACTAGTTGGTTGTTATAATTTTAAAGAAAACACTGCAACATCCTTACTTCTAAACAACCGCACAGCCGACTGCCCAACAACATCAGACGAGATCTTACTAATTGAACAAAAAGGTCAACGTATTCGTGTAAACGGAACCTTTCTAGTGACCTTCCAGGATCGAATTGTGATCAATAGTAAACAATTTGACGCAATTCATCCGAGTGAAGTTATACAGTTACCAGCACCCAGAAAGACAATATTGAACGAGACTGAATTCCTTACCCTATCTACATAAACTTCATATTCGTAACAATGAACGAATCGAAGTATTTAAAGTTACACTGGAAAATAGCAAACCTGGTATGGAGTTAGTGGAACGCTCTTCTTGATTATTGTCGTGATATTTTTCAGTGCTCAGCTCTGAACTAAAAAAGAAAAACGCCTAATAACAACTCAACACCAAGCAGAAGCGCCGCTTGATACGGAAGCAATTCGGATGCAAGTCCATAAAATATTGAACAGCGATGTTCAAACTTCACAGAGGGAGGAGTTAAAGGCAGTCATCGGCACATTCCCAACACACTTCCACAACCCAGTTAATTGCAGTCATCGCCACATCCCCAACACATTTCCACAACCTATACAACCCATTTCCCTAGCACAACATATTTAACCTTACGCTGCACTTCCCAGCACATTCACTTATCAATCTACTTTTTATTTTATTACTCCATAAGCACTTTGCAATCGAAATATAATTATGTATGTGTGTAATAAAGCAGAACAAAATTACCAATCAAAACGAACAGTCATATCTACTTATTCATTTGCAATGTGCATCATACTTACATTACTAATAAAGGTTTTCTACGTTAATGTTGGGCGTTTTTAATGGTTTATTCACATTGTCTTGAGTTTCGCTGAGTGCCTACAGTAACCACACTAATAAATCAGAACTATATTAACCTCACAGTATTAATAATTCTATCATGTTTTTACTGCTTCTGTGTCCCACGACGTGAAAGGATTTTTCTTACGATGATGAGGAATTCAAGGATGTGTGCTATATAAGGCGTTTTTCTTTTTTAGTTCAGAGAAGAACCTGAACTGTTATACAAAAAGTCTGTGTTTCTTTTTTAGCTCAGACTAATCAGAGCTCAAGTTTGTGTTTCTTTTTTCGTTCAGAGCATGATCAGAGCGCGCTCTATGAGCTCAGAATAAATTGACTGAGCAGCCTGAGGAAAAAGCTGATTACACATGTACCAGCACACTTTTAGTCACATGTGACTCGGTTCAGAGCGCGCTCATAACGCTCGAGCTCAGTTCAGTGCTCAGCTCTGAACTAAAAAAGAAAAACGCCTATAGATATTTTTGCTCCTGTGTTATACTTTGAGGATGTCAAGAGACATTAGAGAGGAGGACATTAGAGGTGTGTTGTTTCGATGTGTGAATCCGTGCTCCTCCACTTGTACGTTTGACTATCTACGTAAGTTGATTATCCTTATTATAGGGACTTTTGCTACTATTTATATTATCCTTTCCAAGGACTTTGGGAGTATTGCTTGGAGATAGTCCCACGTAACGGCCCTAAAACCGAAATTAATTTCTGTTTCTCACACGTTGTACGCCAAATAAAAACTTACACGACCGACTGGTTCGATTGGTTGTTTTGTTCTTTATTTATATCAATTCTTGATTCTTTATAATCAAAAGAAACTAGAAGTGCTGATTAATTATTCAATTTGCTGCCGAAAATGCAGTATAAGGAAAAGATAGTATGCAAGGAAAATATCTTGTGTGATTTAGGGTAATACTTACTTGTAGTAAATGAGCTTAGATTGAATGAATGTACTGGTGGAAGTGCAGCGTATGGAAAAAAAAAAAGTTTGCGTTTGTTGTTGCTATTAACTAGAGACTTAAGTCCGGCTCGTAGATTAATGAGTAGGCACCAGCGGATAGCTATTCCAGTTGTAATCGATCAACTGAAACTACAAGTTCCTATAGATTTTTATTAGTATGTGAAAGGGCTTCTTATATCGTGACGTTTTGGTCTTTTGTACCAGAGTTTCCGTAGTGATGTTCAACACAAAATTGAGATACAATGCCAGCTCAGCAAAAAATATCATTACGGAGGCGCACGAGATCTACCTGCATTAGAGTTTGGACAGGATGTTTATGTAAATTAACACGAAACAAATTAAAATCGCAACACCTAATTTCCGCCCCGACAAAGTTCTGCGAACCAATAGCAACCGACAATCCAATTCCGGGAATTGCCTCCAATAAACCAAACAGCTGACATGACTAGAAGTCAGCAATAAACTTCGACAACCCAGTTCCAGTTATTAAATGCACTTAGCTTACACAACAATAATGAAATAATTAGGCAATCGGCCTTAAAAAATATTTTTTTCAGTATTTGTGCGTGAATCTTTTTAACTGGCACTGTGCGGTTTTCACAAAATAGCCAATACACGTGTAAAGAAAGACGTAGAAACAGTTCTTGTTCATGAAACAGTGGATACAAAGCCGCGAAATCATTACTAGTGCGCGTAATCGAAACATTTTTGATTTTATCTTATCGACTAAACTTATTATATGCAACAAGGGTAACACCCAAACATTTGTGGTACGGAACAGGTAGGAGATGTTAGATATCACCCTGGCATCCAGTACTGATTCCCTCACAATTGAGAAATGGGGGGTGGGGGGTCTAAGAAGAGGCATCCCTATCGGATCATAAGTGGATTCGCCTTCAAATAAGCTTCCACAGCAAGGCTCCGAATCTTATCGTAACCCCAGGAAAGCTGATTGGAATAGATATGAATCCATAACTAGACATCAGTTAGAAAATGAATTACCTTGTCTTGACACTTCATCAGACTAAGAGGAAGGTAAGTTAGATATTTTCACAATAGGGCTAAGGTTGTGGGGGACGACATTCATCTACACATAGAAAGTAAGAAAGAGTGTAAATACTAGATTGTCTGATCAATCTAAAAGGAAATCATGGAAGCCCATTTACCAAGTGGACTTATCATAAGTGCACAAAAAGATGAAAGGGTTCATAACATCAAAGTTAAGTTCATAACATCATTACTAGGTAGAAACTGCGTTGGGCCATGAAGTCCTTCGATCCGTACAAAGCACCTGGCCCTGATGGCATTCTACCGGCTATGCTACAAAGGTCTCCAGGCACAGTTATGAACTTGACCGCAAATATTTGGTAAATGGGCTTCCATTAGTGATTCCAAAACAATACACTGCCTGTGATGGGGATGGAGAGAAGTGCGAGTGGTAATTATTACAAAGGCGAGTTAACTTCAGCGAAAGACTTCAGACCTATTAGCTTGTCGTCATTTCTCCTGACGACACTTGAATATGCTTAAGGTAAATCGGTAGAGAGGGCTCTACACGAAATGGTAGGCAATATAGGGAGCAGCCTTCACCAGAAAGAATTTGCACTAATTGCCTTTTTGGATATTGAGGGGGCTTTTGACAACGTCAGGAGGGATGCGATCTATGTGAAATGCTCTCGACGAGAAATATCAATTCCACTCTAGGAAACAGTTCAATAAGAAAACAAGAGGCAACCCTCAAAGGAGGGGTCATTTCTCCACTTCTTTGGGTGCTGGTTATAAATGACACACTTAAAGAACTAAATAATGCAGGATTCAACGTCAATGCTTACGCTGACGACGTAGCTATCGTTACTAGAGGAAAATTCCTAAATACGATTAGTGTACTTACTTATGGAAACAGGCCTCAATTGGCTCGGAATATGGGCCGAAGGATGTGGACTAAGAGTCAACTCTGAGAAAACAGAACTCGTACTATATAGTATAAAATAACAAATACCACCCTTCAAGGTGCACACACTTTCTGGAGTACAAATTTCTCCCTCAGAAAGCGCAAAATATCTTGGTACGGTATAAGACAAGAAATTAAATTGGAGACTTAACGTTCAGGAAAGAGTAAGCAAAGCTCACAATGCATTTGTAAAAGGACAGCAGGTAAGATATGGGGCATGAGGCCTTCAATGTTGTATTGGCTATACATAATGGTAGAAGGGTCATAATTACATATGGGGTTCTTGTCCGGTGGAAAGCCACGAATAAGAAGTATGTACGGGATGTGTTGACCTCTAGTCAGATTCTGTAAGACGAGCTAAAAGTAATAATGTAGCACTGCCCTGTTGCCTTTTGTGGGCAATTATTATTGGTTTGCGATCTTGTCGTTGTGTTAGCCTTTATGAATTGTATTATTAAGCTAGCCGTTATTATAAAATAATCAACAGCGACACTTTGACTGCATACGTATTTCCTACTAGGTACAGAAAAAGCTTAGGTACAATAAGAGAAATCAGGTAAAAATAAATCCTAATAACCACTTAGAAAAAGGCTGCCTAAGATATTTACGCAATACATTTTAAATGGGTTTGTCAGTTTTTTTTATCGTTCCTTTTTAAAGGCGTATCGACTTGATTCAGGTATGTAAAAAAATGTAGTTATTGAAAATGCTAGAACTAAAAATATCAGGTTTTCTACCCTTATAGGTAGGTATGCAGAATTACATGGGTTGTGGTTTTTTGATCTGGTACTGCGGGAGCTCGATGTTTAATTCTTTGTTTGAGTGCAATATATGTGAGTGAAAGGATTGCAATCCAAGGAAATCCTAGTGTAGGTATAAAACGTTTAATGAAGAAATACTGTAGAAAAACAAACAGTAGCACAATCCAGTAATGAAAAATATGCAAAAGGCTAAATTCGAAGGCTATGTTAAAAGACTTGCGCATCCCACGACCTTGTACTACCACATTCAAGGCCAATTGCATATATGTAAGCGAGAAAAATGCATATATGGAATTTGGGGTGGTAGTGCTTTTAACATTTATATAGAAGTAATAGATGTCGATACGATTTTTGGAGAGAAAAAAAAATTATCCGACAGTGAAACAGATTTTACTAAAACTGTTTTGTACCAGAATAAGTGGATCCTCGTAGTACTCGGGGTATGGAAGTGCGAAACCTAAAGCAATGAAACCCTCCATTCCCTTCCCCTTCATTCGCTAACGTGACTTTGAAAATTTCTTGTTGAAGGTTGGGGAACTTCTTCAGGGATTTTTTTTATTTCAATTGGTGGATAGGGATGTTGGGGAGGGTAAAATTGGTTTTTTAAATCAATTTTATAATTTGACAGAATCGCTAATAAATCGATGATAGTTCTATGAAGCCTTCTCAAAGCAACACCATTCTCAATTGTAATTGAAGTAAAGGAAAATAAAATCTTCAACTGAGTAATGTTCACATACTGGTTTTTCAAAGCTTCTCAAGCTTTTTTCAGATAATCACCGGTTAGATAAAATTTCACCCCAATATTATGTGCCTCAGTTTTCGTTTTGAGGCGGTGGTGATACATATAACTTTTCCACATTGCTTAGCTTAGGGTGCTAAACCGTGATTGGTAGTCACCTTGAAAACATTCTGCGTCGCATGGAGGCACTCTAACAAACCATTCCAATTCGGTCTTAATGCTTCGAGTAGGAATCTGTTCACTGCTCTTTGTATCCTTTATTGAATTCTGATTAATAAGATTAATCAACGATCCAACTGTAGCGAAATAACTTTCAGACACAATAATATGTTTCGTACGAATGACAAGAAGTTTCGTTTTGTCTAAGGTGTTACACAAAACTTTAATGACTTTAAGTAAGTACATTTGAACTCGCACCATAAGGTTTCAATTTCAGTTTTTCGAGCAACTAATGCGCCAGGAGTAATTGACATGATCTATTCGACGCTGTTTGCCGAGTCTGCCGCGCGATAAATATGATGGGTACGCTGGACGAGGTAAACTTAAAGATCCTTGCGGTGAATGTTAATTCACTAATCCGGATCGAGAGAAGGATCAATCTTTCCAATTTGTTGAAAGCCGAAAAGCCAGATGTGCTTCTGGTTAGCGAAACTAGGCTAACTCCGAAGCACAAATTCGGCTATAGAAATTATTCTGTAGTTAGAAGAGACCGGCCCAACTCCACACAGGGAGGTGGTGTCGCTATCTTAATACGTAAAGGCTTGCGCCATAAGGTCATATATAGCGGAGACGTGCGCAGGTTCCAAGTGTTGTAAGCATGCATCGTATGCATTCCCCTCAATAGCCAGAGGCGGATGTATGTAGTGTCGCTTTACGCACCGGAATCTCCTCGACGCATTGAATTTTTAAATGAGATCGGGACGCTTTTTCGTTGCTTAGAGTTTCAATCGGAAGATAATTATTACTTTTTGGGCGGAGACCTCAATGCTAAACACGCGGCATGGGGAAATGATGTTCCGAACCCTAGAGGCAACCAGTTTCACAACTGGTGGCGTCATAATATGATTGAGTACAAACTCGAGTTGTACGCGACGGACATTCCGTCTTTCCCTAGAGACGGTTCTTTCTTGGACATAGCGCTAGTTGACGAAAGACTGGAACTGACGAACACTGATCTAAGCACGCGGAACTGTTTACGAACGGTTGAGTACGATAGTGATCACTATGGACTTGCCGCCGTATTACGGATCCCGAACGAGCAGACGCAGCTGGAGCAGTACGACCAAGTGCGTTCTTTCGATTACCGAAAAGTGCAGTGGTCACGCTTCTCCAGAGTCTTAAAGCGCGACATACGCTCATGCGAGATCGACCCACCGACAAACAGGAACTTAACGAACGATGAGATCGACAGTCATTTACGGCAAATGAATGTCGTCATCAAACAGACAATGGAGCGGACTATCCCCCGGGTAGGACGTTCCACGGACGAAGAACAAACTGAAAAGTATCGAAACGCAACAATCGATGCTCTGTACAGACATAAAAGTAGACTGCTCTCGAGGCTTAAACGGCTACACAGACAGTTCACTGACAGCAACGATCCCGAGTTAAGAACACTGAATTCGATGATCAAAAACTTGAAACAGTTGATCTCAGAAAATTACAGAAAATCTGTAAGTTTGTATTGGGGCAATAAAATTCGGGCTATAAAATTCAGTAGTCCGAAAATGTTCCCACAAATAAATAAACTGTTCAGGCGGAAGGATCACAACGACATTTCATGTGTTCGAATACCTCGGACAAACGAGAACAGACAGACATTACTGACTGCTGGCATAAGTCCGGAAAGTGCCGACTCGAACGACGGTTTTTTCGTGGTCGAGGACCCGCAGGAGAGGGTGAATTTGATGGGAGCTTTCTTTGAGACTGTGTATACGGTGAACAACCCTGTTTGCCGTAACCGCGACCTCGAGGAGAGGGCCTTTCTTAACCACTTTTATCTGCGGACCGAAATTCAAGATTGGCGATCCGAGAACAACGGTTTCACCGTGTTCAATGACGACAACCGTGCCAATGGCACAATCGCCGATGCAAATACTCATCCGTTCGTGAGTAGAGATGAACTTCGGTGCATCTTTGAATCACTTAAAAACAAAAAGTCGGCGGGAGTGGACGGTGTCCCAAACGTCGTATTGAGACACCTGCCGCTAGAGGCGATAGATATTTTCACCACGCTATTTAACAATGCGCTGAATAATGCATATTATCCGGAGCAGTGGAAAAAAGCTGTGGTACACCCTATCCCGAAAAAGGATAAAGATAGGACGAACCCTGCTAATCTCCGGTCAATTAGTTTGCTTCCGAATGTTAGCAAGGTATTCGAGAAAGTCGTCAATAGATCTCTTTTAAAATGGGTTAAGGAAAATAAGATTATTCCGGACAACCAGTCTGGCTTCAGAGCGGGGCATGACACTATTCATGCCGCGTCGAAACTGGTTTCCGACCTTCAGTGGAATAAGAGTAAGAAACAATGCACGGGTGCCTGCCTGGTCGACTTTGAGAAGGCCTTCGATACCGTATGGTTGGAGGGGCTCTTCTATAAGCTGGCCAGATTGGGCATTCAAAAACCTTTGCTGTATACGGTTTATGACATTCTTATGGGAAAGAAATTCGTGGTCAAAGCTGGCAACGTGACTTCGAGCAGGGTTTTTGAAATTAAAAACGGCTTACAACAGGGAGCAGTGAATTCTCCGGTCCTGTTTAATATTTACACAAGTGATCTGGTGGGTTCCCTCAGACATGCTATAGCGTACGTGGACGATTTAGTGGCGTACAGGTCAGGACCAAAAATCGAGGTCATTAACAACCTTCTGAAGCGTGACTTCGAGCAAATTAAGAGGTATTGCGATGATTGGAAGTTGAAAATCAATTTCCAAAAATCGGAAACAATCCTGTTCAGAACTACATTGGCTGGGGCCTCTGGGGATACCAGAAAAAACTGGATAAAATTAACAATTATTGGACAGCAGGGGCGACCATTGGCGGTGAAAAACGTGGTGAGGTATCTTTCATCTGGCTCGACCAGTATCTGTATTTTGACAAACATATAGATGCGTGTCTTGCTGGGGCTAAAAGGGCCCACGCTCTGACAAGGAGACTGTTTCGCAGCATTCAACTTGACTCTAGGGTGAAGGTCATTTGCTACGTGGCCCTTATAAGGCCTATCATCGCTTATGTCTGTCCCATGTGGTTCAATATAGCGCCGTCCTATATGGAAAAGATTCGGGTGTTTGAGAGACAATGTCTCAGGGCCTGTCTAGGGTTGTTTAGAACTCCTGACTCTCAGTACATAAAATACTATCCCAACAGGACCCTATACAATGGGGCTCGACTGAATAGGATTGACAATTTCCTTATTAAGGTGATTCGGAGGCACGTCGCAAGGGCGATGGCCAGTGATAATAACCTGATCTCAGGGGCTTACTACCCCAATTTAAAGTACCACGAGAGTACGCTTCGGTCTGGCTTTATCCTGCCTGAGGCATTTCTTCATGTAGACATGAAAGGGTTAGTCCAGACAAAAGATGGTGTGCCGGTATTGTACCACAGCCACCGCACCGCGGCGCGAGGGATAAGAGGCTCATCCACGACGGGTACGCCACCAATGCTCAGGAGCTCCTCCGTTTTAGCACCGCAATTGCGGATCGGGACAGGGTCGATACGGTAAAGCAGTTCACCGAATTTTGGTGGCTTAAGGAAGAGGTGAGGGTTGATACGCTCTCCCGGGCCGGTGCGCTACTAACGTAGCATCCTCCCTAGTTTTAAGCTAGATTAAGTTTGTAGGTTTAGGCTTAGAGTAGGGGGTCTTTGTGAGGTGCCGGGCTAGCCAACATGATAGTGCTGCCGAGACTCGAACGACGCTTATAGCCTCGCTCGAGTCTCGGTGACACTGATGAACCCTTGTGGGCGGCTGTCAGGCGCCAATGGACGCGATTAGGATGGTGACCAATCGATTTGATTGCTCACCACCCTGATTATAGGTAATTTAGGTTAAGTAGCTTAGGTAGTCTTAAGTAGTTTTAAGTAAAAAAATAATAAAGAGTTCAAGTTTTCTAAAGTTTCTTGAAAATTAAAAAACAAAACAAATCATAGAAATAGATAATTTTAAGGATATTGATAAGTTTAGAGCGCTCGCCTGGAGCCAGTAAGCTAGAATAAGATAAATGTTAGTTTTAAATTAGATTTAATCGTTTTTGTCTAGTGAGTAAGCTTAAAGAAAGAAAAATAAAAAAAAAATAAATTTTAAAGTTAAAAAAAAGAAGATGGACACAAGAAAGCGGTGGGCGCTATCGACGACGAATCTTGGGAGAACTCATTGAGGAAAGATTGAGTATTTTCTAAAATGGAAAGGATATCCGGATGAGGATGATACATGGGACCCGATGGAGAACCTTGATTGTAAGGATTTGATTGAGGCATACCAGGCCGATCGTAAGAAGCACGAAAAAAATACCGAAGAGCACAAAACCAGCATCGGGCAAACCAGGAACTAAACGCAAGTCCGACGAGACGGTTAGTTCGAAGGAGAAAACAAATAACAGTATGGTAATAACTACATCGGTCAAGCGAAAAAAGACCGACGGTCACAAGACTCCAACAATAGTACAGCAACAAACAATACAACAAGCAACAGAAAAAAAGGGCCGACGAGATTCTTCCAAATCTGAAACTGACAACGAGTCGCCGTCAAATGATCCGAAAGGTGCCGTCAAACCCAAGAAAAACGGTTTCGAACGAGGTCTCAATCCCGAGAAGATTCCCGGCGCATCCGACGTAACCGGAACGCTAACCTTCCCATTCAATTCAAGAGTGTTGATCATGCTGAACTTGTGCCAGCTCCCATAGCAAATTTCAAATGTCCCCAGCTGGTGATAAAATTCTATGAGGAACGGCTCTCTTGGTACTCTGATGGCGAATATTAGGCACGCTCCACTGCAGCGTGTTCTCGCTTAGACGACGGGGATCATTCAACTTCCGAGTTATTTTGTTAAGAATCAATTTATATTGAATTCCTAAACAAAAAAATCATCAATGGAGGCAAAACACCACCAACAACAACACATGATCAAGAGAGTAAAAATCAGTGAACTATCCTTGCTTCTCATTCTCGTACACAGCGTTATCTGAAATTTGAGCAGAACAATCATAGCCAGCCTTATTTAATATGGATAACATTTTTGCTCTTCTAAAACTTTTGTGTAACTTCTTAGCTGATGTATGGTATTTAAATCCATCAAGAACCATATCAAACTCACCACTGCAAACTACAAATTTACATTTGAGGAGTACTCGACATTGCTCACTAAAGTTGAAGTATGCCTCAATTCGAGACCACTTTGTCCTATTTCATCGGATGACCTGATGACCCTGAGTAAGAACTGTCAATTCTTACTCCAGGACATTTTCTCATTGGAGGATCAATGCATAAGGTCCCCGAAAGGAATCTACACGACTCAAACATTAGCAGTTTTAAGAAATGGCGGTACATTCGGCGGCTCATGCAAGAGTTCTGGAAACAATGGAGCGTATCATATACACACTTGCTCCAACAATGACCGAAATGGCTGCAAAGGCAGCCCAATATCAACGTTGGAGATATTGTAATTATCAAGGAAGACAATTTACCACCCGCATCGTGGGCACTCGCCCGAATAATGGAATTCCATCCGGGTTCGGACGGCCTAACGTGCGCAACGAGAGCAATCATAAGACAGCCAGATGGCAAAATAACACAACTACAAGGTAGCAGCAAGACTAGCCGCATGCGAAGGGAGGTTATGGTGAAACCTTAGAGGAAGAATATCCTGCAACTTCGGCCCCGAAGGTGGGGAGCATGTTGGTTTCCAAATTCCAACAAAACACAAGTCCACGAATCATCAACACGAATCATAAGAAGAATACCTTATTTAAAAACATAATGATTGTAAACAAATCAACCATGCGCACACTTGACACCGTTAAACTCACTGCGCATATTGGGCTAGTCACTGGGATATGGAAAGAAACATACAAAGTTGACTACAAATAATAATATGTGCAATAAGAAAATCACTCGCGTTTAAGGTTCAGGTGATTTATTAAATTAAAACACCGGAGAAGGAACCACGACCGACCACGAGAAGTAAAAAACATGAAGGGTCAAATGTGCAACATAATACATAAAGATGATCGTTACAATGTATTTGTCTCTCGCTTACAAGAGGCAACTTTAGCAAGGAGCCATCTGCGGTCTCCCTTTCGCCAACTAACACGGCGGGTGTAAGATAACAAATTATTTAGAGAGAAAGACAAATGCATTGTAGGACCATCCCCTTCTAAACCCCACAGTAAATAGGAGAAAACCACACTAACTAATGACAGGTTATAACGTTTATAAAAGGAGTTTTAATTTCGCGTCATTAATTTTCATTTCAATTTACTTTGGATGAAATTTATTTCTAAGATCATCAAAGCTTAGAACACTAGGCATAAGGTCGATACGGACCTCTGTCCCAACAATTTTTATTTTATTTTTCAAGGAAATCAAATATGTTTATTATATTTTCGATTGCATCTATACTGAATTGGAAGGATTCGATAGCTTAAGCTGGCAATAATAATTAATAATTAATTAATAATAATTAATAATTAATTAATAATAATTAATAATAATTAATAATAATAAGTTGGCCCAACATGTCCGAGGGACCCAAGGCCTAGCCTCTCACAACCATTCGTTTTGTGTGAGTTTCATTTTTGGAACGAATGGAAGCTTCGGCTGGTAGTATGTAAAAACACCAAACGTGAAGCGGGGTATCGGTAATCAGAGCAGGCGAAACGTTTTGGCGTGCTAGATAAAAACTGGTAGGGGATTTCAATACGATGTATTTGCTAGATATAGTTGGAGTGTTGGGATTGATGATGGAAGAAAATACGAAACATTGACTCGTCCCGGAAGAAGAAATTTTGGGAGAAGGCGTTAGAGGGAACTTAAATCAGATACATGCTTAGGTACAGAATTTCCGGGACAGATTTTGAGAACATTAAGCCCCACTATGTGGTACCGGACGGTATTTTACCAGTCATGCTACAAAGAACTAGGGAAACGAAGATCCCATGGCTTTAGGCAATATTCATAGATTGTCTGAAAATGGGATTCAGTCAAGTCAGCTGGAAAATAGTGAGGGTTGTTTTTATCCCCAAAGGTGGGGAACCTAGTCACTCCAAAGCGAAGGATAACAGGCCAATAAGTCTCTCTTCCTTTCATCTGAAAACATTAGAAAGACTATTGGACGTGCAGGTAAGGAACAATGTAGATGCTAAAGGCTCCTTATGTGGTGCACACCACGCATATACTAAAGGCAGATCTGATGTGGAAACAGCACTACATGAGGTCACTACAACCATTGAGAAGTCCTTAAACCTCAAAGAATTTACGTTGGCAGCTTTTAATAACCTAATCACGGGAACCATTATATCCTTACTTGAGGAGCTAGGCTTGGCTCACTACTTGACTGAGCTGGGTTAAAGAAATGCTTAACAGCAGAATTAGTAATAGCAGTATTGGAGACAGCTCGATTGGGAAATCGGTTAATCGAGGAACGCCACAAGGGGGCGTTATCTCCAACCATCAGTGAAGTAATGGAATCTGCGCTATCATAGTTGTAAAAGTGGACGAAGAACAACGGTCTATCCGCCAACCCCAACAAGACTGAACTCATTCTGCTTACCAGAAGATATAAGGTAACAAAATGGGAGCCACTAAAATTAAAAGACATTCGTCTTAATCTCCCACTCGAAGCAAAATACCTGGGTATTAAATTAAACTCCAAATTAAACAGGAAAAATAATGCGGAGGAAAGAATGAAGAAGGGACTAAATGCTTTTTACGCCTGCACAAAAGCTTTCGCCAGTTACGGAATGATTCGGGCTTCCAAATTTTGTTCTCTCTTAGTCTGTAACGCTCTCGGTAAGGAGATCAATAGGTGGCAGGTTCAGCAGCCAAGAGCGTCGCAGCCAAATGTGCTCTCAGACTAAGAGAGAACAAAATTTGGAATCCCGAATCATTCGGTCACTTGCCCATTCTCTACATCTTCGACCAGAACGGACTTATGCCACTCACAGACTACAAAACCAGAGTATGACTTTGACAAGAAATTTAAAGTCTGTGTACCGGACAGGCAGGACTGGCTCGCACCGAGTACTGTCATAAAAGGTATACCATATGCACACATGGTTCAAAGACAGAGAAGGGAACAGGAGCTGGAGTCTTCTCGGAAGAACTAGGTATCAGTCAATCATACCGACTGGCAAATCACTGCAACGTTTTCCAGGCAGGGATCTACGCGGTTGAAAAAACGGCTCAGACTATCTTATAGAGGGAACTACCCGCAATGGAAATCACCCTCTGCGTGGGCAGCCAAGCAGAACGATCAACACCGATCTGGTAAACTCAAGATCATCATTCAATACTGCTATGTTGGGTTCCTGGACATGTTTGTGTGGAAGGGAACGAGGCAGCGGATAAATTGGCCAGATGTGGCTCTGAAATAGACATTATATTAGCTGACAGACAAGTACTACCAGCTTTCAACGCAGCAAAGAGCCTCCAAGGACGCCGCTACTCATGTTTGGGAGCACGGTTCTTCGAAGGCTTGGAAGATCTAGCAACGATACCTCTATCACAACTAAGAAGATTCAGCAACAGATCCGAATGGTTTTGTTAGTTGCATGTCCTACCATGTACTATATAAGGGTAATCAGAATGGGACTATATGGCTTCTGGATGAAACTGCATAAAATACAAACTGCCCCTCTAACCTAACCTAACCAATTATAATTAAGGTTTTTAATCGTAATGGTTCCCTGGGGATAGCGATGGTCCCGCTGGTGCCTGATTTTTTGTGACGATCCCACAACATCACTCAACCTTACATTACCTAGCCTAGAAATAATACCATTAATTTTATTTGCATTAAATTCTTACGTTTTTATAAAAAATAAGAAAAAAAAAATCTGTTTGTTGAAATTTTTATTTGGTTTCTTAGGTGGGTACGTATACCAACCATGTTTATATAATACTGCTTCAAATATCAGCTTCGATTTAATTTTGTAAACCGTTTTGGTGGCAAATACCTTTTTAAAACTTTGTTTTTATTCGTTTTTGCAGGCGGAGAAGACAATGTCCGTCAAACTAAAAATACCATTATTGTTTGCTCTCAAAAACGTGCCCTCTGTGTCGCAGGGCTTGTCTGTGGATCTCTGTTAATGACAGCATTAATTGTCGCATATGGAGGACAACCAGCAGGTATGTACATTAAATAAATTTCCGGTATTTATTTGAAGAATAATGAGTTAAATTAATCAAATAAATCATGTTGTGCAAATGAATGAAAATAAATATTGACTTTTTTAAAGCATCTTAACTTTATTATCGAAAAATTTACTACTCAGACAATTTTATTGCTATATATTGTAAAATATGTAATTACTCATAATTTATAATAATAAGTTTATATAGGTAGCCTTTGGTTGTAACGGGTGATTTTTTAAGAGGTTTAGAACTTTTTTTAAAAAGAAAAACACAAAAAATTCGAAAAAATGAATGAAATATTTATTTGAATCGATAGTTTGAACCTTGCAATTTAATGTTTAAAGATAATTTCATGCAAATGTTGACCGCGGCTGCGTCTCAGGTAGCCCATCCGCTGAGTCCAATTTTGGCATACTCTTTCACACATATCGGCCGGTATCTCACGAATGAATACATGGATGTTGGCTTCCAGTGCGTCAATCGAAGCGGGCTTGTCCCTATACACATTAGCCTTGGCATACCCCCACAAAAAATAATCTAATGGTGTCAAATCGCACGATCTAGGCGGCCAATTGACCGGCCCGAAAATCGAAATTAACTGTTCACCAAACTCGCCTCGCAATTGCGCCATTGTTTCGCGTTCTGTGTGGCATGTGGTACCGTCTTGTTGAAACCACATATCATGCAAGTCAAGAACTTCCATTTCGGGCAAAAAAAAGTTTGTTATCATCGCTCGGTAGCGTTCACCATTGACAGTAACGCTGCGATTCGCATCATCTTTGAAGAAATATGGCCCAATAATGCCGCCGGCCCATAAACCGCACCAAACAGTGGCTTTTTCGGGATGCATTGGTAGCTGTTGCAATGCTTCTGGCTGATCTTCACTCCAAATGCGGCAATTTTGCTTATTTACGTACCCATTCAACCAAAAATGAGCCTCATCGCTGAACACAATTTTTCGATAAAAAAGCGGATCCTCGGCCAGCTTTCCAAGAGCCCATTCACCAAAAATTCGGCGTTGTGGTAGGTCGGCTGGCTTTAGTTCTTGCACCAGCTGTATCTTAAAAGGCTTTACGCCCAAATCCTTCCGCAAAATTTTCCACGTAGTGTTGTAACAAAGGCCTAACTGCTGGGAACGGCTTCGAATCGACATTTCGCGGTCTTCTGTCACACTAGCTGATACGGCCGCAATATTTTCTTCACTACGCACAGTACGTAAACGTGTTGGTGGTTTAATGTCCAACAAAGTAAATTTGGTGCGAAATTTGGTCACAATCTTCCGAATAGACTGCTCAGAAGGTCGAGAATGCCGATCATAAAATGGAAGCAGCGCGCGATGAACATTTCGAACCGAGCACGAATTTTGATAGTAAAATTCAATAATTTGCAAGCGTTGTTCATTTGTAAGACGATCCATGGTTAAATTGCAAACCAAACTGAAGCTGTTTGACAGTGACACAAGGTACTAAACACACGTCAGCTGTCAAAACCAGTGTTGCCAAAACCAAACCAGCTAAAAAATCACCCTTATTTTGCTTGCCTATGTGGTTAGTGAATGTAGATAAATTCATTGTTATTTGTTTTTGCTTTGGCATGTTCCTTGAACATCCACTGTTATGATAAAGGTCCCCTGTAGGGAAAGAATAGCCCTGAGGTGAGGTATACCTGTCGTAGAAGGCGACTAAAATCCACCCGAAGACGTAGTCTTAACGACGGTTTGAGCGATACTGTCTGGAGTTTTGTACTCTTGTTAGGGCCACTCTTGGCAATAAGTTCATAGCTGAAAGATGAAAGGTTAAATCTAGGAGCGTCTGATGCACATTGTGCGGCACACTGGTCAGCGCCTGACCGCAGAGGGCGGCCGAAATACTCAAAGAAAAGTTTTCCTTAATTTTCTATAAAAAAGGCATTCTAAATAATTAATAATGCAATGAAGAAAAGTATAGGAAATAATACACCAGGTGATACTCAAGATTTACTGGAAAATCCACTTCTTCGGAGGGCTGCTCTACGGATTCTGGGGAGAGCCATTTATTGCAACTATGTAACCCTTTCGGAAAAAGTTCATGGGTAACAAGATCACCACCACCGGAACCTAAAACTAATCCGTGCGTCTCTAGGAGCTCGACGGCTAATAAAGTGCCTGCTCTAAAAGAACGAGACCCAGCTAAAAATAAAAGCCTTAAAGACAAAAATGAAGAACTAAAAACAAGGCTATCCTGTATGGAACGGCTTTTCGACGAGATTAAAGCTGACAATATGACTATTAAGAACTCCCCAAAAGTACAGGATGACTCGAAATCTCGCCCAAGCAATCCCGCAAAAAGAACGCAGAAGAACTTCGTCACGAAACCGATTGGTTGCTAAGCAGTTTCTTCACCTGAGATAATAAAACGGGATAAGGGATCAAGTAATAAAGTCAAACAACCAAACCAGTGGCTCCTACCGCCAATTAACGTGATCGATATTGCGGATTATAACAAGTTGCATACCTTGTTAAAGACATTGTTGACTCCAGACTACAAAGTAACGTCGCTTAGGAACAATACATGGAAAGTCAACGTTAAGATCTGCGAAAGTTATTATTATCTCGAAAGCTAAATACAGACAAAATCGAATGGTTTTATTTTGAGAATAAGTCGGAGAGACCTATAGGCATTGTAGCTAGAGGGCTACACCCGTCATGCTCGAAAAATGATATCGTAAATGATCTTAAGGATAGGCACTTTAAAATTATAGATGCCGTCAATATCGTCATACGTTAAAAGCTGCTTATAAAATTTTATAAGCAAAACATTCAATATTCATTAAAAAAATACAAAAAAAAAAAATCAGAAACATATACATTCAAATAATTTTGAATGTACCTACATTTCTCTTATCTTGCACATTGGCGCAGAGTAAAAAAAAACTCCCCTTCCCCTTGGCTTCCGTATTAAGCAAGGCACTCACCTTTGAGCTTGCTGAAATTGTGTCATCGTCAAAATAATGTGCTAAAAAGGAACTACATGGAAAAATATTTTTTAAATATTAAAAAAAAAAAAAAAAATTTTGTTACTTTTTCCTTTCACATAAATAACTTTTGCCGAAATTCAGCCCTCCTACTCTACATGTGGAATAAAAAATAGATGGTCTTTGGAAATATACGGAAGGCTTCTAGATGTGATACTTCCAGCTAAAGTTAAAACAAAAGTTACTCACCGAATAAATATTTGTAGGTATCTAAAATATGAAAATCTTTTATGAGATTCAAAAGCCCTTCAATATTATGTTTATCGCAGTCCTCAAGTATATGTATCAAACCAATAGACTCACAAAAATTATTATTTTCCATTGGGACTGGGGCGAACACGATAGGTTAGGTAAGGTTAGGTTTAAGTGGCTGTCGGCTAGCCGACACACTTAGGCCATTATAGGGTCCCTTCTGATACCACATGAATCTAAAATGTAATTCTTCCTACTCGTTGAACCAATTGGAGCTTCTGATGAAGCGTAGGAGATTACGAATGTCTGTGTTTGGCGAGCTCATCAGCCTTGCAATTACTTGGGATGTCCCTATGCCCCGGTACCCAACAGAGGTGAATATTGAACTGCTCCGCCATCTCTATGAGAGACGAACGACAGTCTTTCCATAATTTCCGACTGAAAAACGCTACAGTGCTCAGGAAGACGGAAGGAGATACTAAGATTTAGTCTGTCGGAGAAGACACCACCATCAACGCCATCATCAGTTATCGAATCATCCAGGAAGAAGTGGATCGATTCAAATCTAAATATCTTACAAACTATTCAAAATAATTTGTTGAGATCATTCGTGAGTGAACCGTGGTACATAAGAAATGAAGATCTCCTTAGAGACCTCGGAATTCCCACGGTTAAGGATGAAACGAAAAATTGCGCTCGAAAGCATAAAAATTGTCTATTAGGACACTTTAATAACTCGGTCCGTGAAATTCTCGATGAAACAAATTTATTGCGGCGTCTACAACGAACTAAACCTTCCGACTTAGCCCGATAATTATCAACCACGTTATAATTGCGGAACGAGCAGAAACTACCGCTGGATTGTTGCCTGACAAACGTGTATAGCTTCGTGATAACAAAATTGCTTGATAAGTCATAACTTAGTTGCAGTACGGAACAATTTGTGGGAGATGGTTTGTTACAGTCACCCGTTTTGCCATATCACATCTGAAAAATGCAACGAAATTCTAAATGTCAATAAAAACAGTACTAGATATACCATTATACCTTTATTTCGATTGAACATACACTGTTCCTGTCCACTGTGATGTCCCTCATGCTGTCCTGTAATGGAAATGAATGAACGAAAATATGATTTAGGTACAATACAATAACAAATTCATTTCATTTACATGCAATCAAATTTCACCGCACCTTTTGGATCTATAATCTTGTCCCTCGTTTGTACATCATCCAGTCCATATAAATATGTAAAATTGCCTAAGACAAAAGAAAACAAATGATTAATACGGTCAAAAAAGGGACAAAAATTTCATTTGAGAATGTTCTCTGTGTTACTCAGACAATGGGGGTTTCATGTATGAGTAGTTTCTGTGAAAAAGAAACGATGAGAAATTTCTGATTTGGAATATCGGTTGTATGAAAGAAAACGATTCTGTTTGCGTTGCTTTTTATGAAGAGATGACGGTCGATCTTTTATTTTAGATTTGAAAATTCGTTCTTGGAGATATTTGAATGCAAATTGATCTTTTTGTCGTACTTTTGTTTGTTATGAATTCATGACAAGCAAAATTAATTAACCGCAATTGCGGATGTGAATGTCAATTTGAAAAAATTTGCTAAAGAAGATACAATTGACGGCCTTGATCTACAGGTGGCTTTGGTTGTGCTGATGATCTTTCATCTTCATATACATATCTCTTTTGTAATTGTCATACCTACAAAATACATAATCAGAGGGCGAATTGTGGGTAATGACATATTCAAAAAAGAAATACCTTTGAGTATTAACGGATAGCGGTTACAGGTAAGGTTAGGCTAGGTTAGACGCAGGGTTGTGAGGCCAATCTACACAAGACACTAGGCACCTTAGTGGGCCCATCGCGATCCCTGGGAGAACCATCCCAACAGATGGGAAAAACCTACGCATTTTCCCTAAAGCATTCTATTTTCCTGCAAAAACTATAAACTTTTGCTCTGTCGATATACCCTATATCTTCTATGTTTTCATAAAAGAAGTTTCCTAGAATTTTGTATCGTGCGCGTGCTATGTCATGACATTCGACACTTATGTCAATACAGAATCTGTACAGATCAGTTTCCGAAAGTTCCAGTCTTTTGGCATGCTTACTGATAAGACAGTGCCCAGACAGGGTTCCTATCTCTATTCTCAGGTTTGTCCTGCTTATTTTAAGGATTTCCTCATTGCGTTAAACTTTATTTCCGGCCATAACGTTTTCGACACTTCATGGCCGATTATGTCTGCCCAATGCTTATAAGTAGTTGCACAGTATTGTCTTGAGATCAGTCCATTAAAAAGAATGGAACAAAAACGTCCGCATGGGGATATTCCTACCTAAAGAATGACAACGATGAAAATGCTTTGACGTTATTACAACCGGTATATATAAGCTATTCAGAAAAAAATGTATTCATATATTAGATAAGTTATTCAAAACACCAGCAAGATAGGATTATTCAAGATAGTAAGCCTTTTTTTTTTTTAATATTGAGGACGCATCGTGGCAATACTTTTTTTAGTTTAAATATTTGGGTATTTTTTTTCAATTTGTTTTATCTTTATATATAAAAATCAATAATTGCTGTGCGTTAGTCGGGTAAAACCGATTTCAATGAAATTTTGCATATTTTTATGGTTGGTTCTAGCTTGAAAGATAGGATACTTTTGGAATAGGCAATTATGTACTGTAAATTAAGCGTGAACAGTGTAAATGAAATCATGTTTTCATTAAATCTGGTTCGATGTATATCTAAATTTTGTTATTATGAAAAACCTAAGTAAGGCTCTCAATGATATCAATAATACGGAGACAAATTTACCGATTGGTTGCCAATAAAATAAAAAATGCGGTTTCTGCACCGCCGATCGTGGCTCAATGATCTTTAAAATTTGTTTAGAAATAAGAATTATTATAACGACATGCACTACCAAATGTTCAATTCAAACCTGAACTCAAATTTATTGAAATGTTCAACTGAACATAAAGGGAAATTACATGTATCATTTACCAAAGATGATGATGCTGTCGCTGCTGGGATGTTCCTCGAAGTGAACGAGAATATGCCGGCAGTTAGCACACTTGTCGCCTAGCGAAAATAGCACCAAACGGGAATTGATAAAAACCCACCAAAATTAGGTACCGGTGCAAGTGGCCAAGCATAAAATGATCATCGGAGCATACGCATAACACTTAAATACATAATTTGATTAAACATAGATCATAGCGAGTACAGTGAGTAACAGATATGAGTAAAGAGAACAAATATAGAAATTATACAAACGAAAGGAAGGTTAAACAATAATTAATACAAATCATGAAACTAAATTAATTTGAATGATAAGTCCTGAACAAATTACATTTTTATTTAAATAGATAGTGGTGAGTTTAATGAGGAATTTAATGTTGTTATGTATAAATAAATTCAGTTCTTGTGTTAGGTACCAAAACGTCATTATTTGGTGGTCAACGACTATCTACAAACAAAATCGCAAGGAAGCCGCGACCGCCGACATTTTTGTTGTACATTTTTTATTGTACTTTGTGTACCTTTTTGTGCATTTTTGTTTGTGCTTGCTTTACTTCGTGGGTGCTTTAAGTGCACTTGAAACTGACGAAAGCCGGTTCCGAGAGAGGGTACGGAAGTGCAACAAGAGCACCCGCCTACCGCTCCAAAACGGTCGGTATATGTACCGTCTTGCACCACACACGGAACGAAAGCACGTATGCACAAGAACATATAAATTACGTCACCAACAACCAAAGTACATATCTATACAAAATACATAACCAACAAGCAAGTTGGTAATATAATAAATATATAATACATCACAGAGAAGGTACATTACGAGTACATGTTATATAAATGACGTCACGAAAGCTACAACAAAAAAAATATCACTGGGCCACATCACACCAATAAAAATCCAGATAAAGACGGGAAGATATTTTGAACAGAAGAAGAACAATTAATCAAATAAGTATGTACGTGCAATCGTTGCCAGACAAAACTATTTTTTTATACATACATAATAATTTTTTTATTTATTCATATATTTTCGTTATTTATAATTTTGTTTGTTTTACATTTAATTTTGTGTGTCGTTGTTTTGTAAATTAACGTGCATATTTGTAATAAGATCTGTATCCAAGTTTTTTTTTTTTTATTTTGTAAATTAACGTGCATATTTGTAATAAGATTTGTATCCAAGTTTTTTTTTTTTATATACAATTTGTGAAATAGGTAGGGAGTAACTGGGTTTAGGTTTAGTTTCGCGGAGAGGGATTAAAGCGAAAGTTTAAGCGGTTAGGGCAAAAACGGATACTAAATTTAGGAATTGCCAAACACACATTTCAGTTTCGTTTTGTTTTAATAGTTTTTTTGTGTAAATTTTATTTTATATTCGATTCAAATTCACTTAAAGATATACAAATTTTAGTTCATAAATTCATTTAAATTAAATTAAAGAAAATTCTTAATAGTAAATTAAAAGACAGAATAGACGATTCGACACGGAACAGAATGAATAGTTTACTTTTTCATTTATGGTGAGCTATAAAGTAAAAATACACATGCCATTTAAAATAATTTTCAGACGGTTGGGGAAGTTAACAACTGGCCGCCGAATTTCCAGCTAGGGTGGGATAATTATGGCCACGCTGAATATCATCGACAGCGCCCTCTCTGTGCGGAAATGTCCGCCTGCGTCTGAATAGATTTTATTTTGAAATTTAGTGTAGGCACGATATACAGGGTCCGCCAAATAACTTTTTTTTTTTGAAAATGCTATAAAAAAAACTACTGAATATTTTCTCAAATTTCTTTTTTTATTTGAAAGTACAATCCTTCCGGTTAATAATGGAAAATAATTTCATTCAAATGGCTGCCTCGGCTGGCCATGCAGCAGCCTACACGATCGGTCCAATTTTTAAGCATATTATCGATTGTGTGCAGCTGTATTTCACCAATGGGTTCACGAATATTGTCCTTTAAAGCGTCAATTGTCTCTGGCTTGTCGGCGTAACACTTATCTTTTACGGCACCCCACAAATAATAGTCCAACGGTGTCAAATCGCAGCTCCGAGGTGGCCAAACGACATCAGCTCTGCGGCTGATAATGCGATCTTCAAAAACAGGGCGCAAAACATCGAGTGTAGCTTCGGCTGTGTGGCACGTAGCGCCGTCCTGTTGAAACGAAATGTTGCCAATATCCTCCTCTTCAATTTTTGTGAATAAAAATTCGTTCAACATGGCCCGATAACGATCGCCATTGAATGTAACGGCCACTCCTTGCTCATTTTCGAAGAAAAATGGCCCAATTATGCCTCTGGACCAAATTCCGCACCAAACAGTGTACGCACTATTTTTGGCTTTTCACGCTTTGGTTTATCGATGAGGATGCCAGTTTCTTTCACTTTTTTCACAAGATAACGAATATACGGAGCTGACGGTGCTTCTCTTCTTCCAAATTCCGTACGCAATTTTCGCACACATTCTGCAACATTACCATGATTTTCAAAGTAATGTCGCAATATTTCCCAGCGTTGTTCAAACGTATACACAACCATATTCGTTCAGCGGAAGGATAAAACTAATTATCTGTCAAATCAGACATGAGCTAAGTGTTACCATTCGCGAAATAAGCACTAGTTGAAAAAAAAAGTTAGATGGCGAACCCTTTATGTTTTGTATATAGGTATTGTTGGTGTATGTGGACAAGAACCCTCATAGCAAGCGTGCCCTGCTCCTCGCACCCAACACTCCCCCCTTCTCTATCACATCCTATCCAGCAGTCAATTCCTCTTCCAGTTTCTTGTCATTTTCAAATCCCCACGTCCTTAAACTCCTAATACATGCTTATTACAGGTTTAAGTGAGTAAAAATCTCACACTAATATGAACACGTGAATGTCCTCAAAGTGTCTTTTAGAAGATTTCCACCTGCTACGGAGAAAAAAAAAATTGTAAAAATATGCCATAAGAAATCCAAAATATGTCAGAATAAACCTGAAACATGCTTAAAAATGTTCGAAATGCAAAACAAAATACTGCCATCTGTTTTGAACACCATTAGTCGTTTTTCTTTTTTAGTTCAGAGCTGAGCACTGAACTGAGCTTGGACATTATGAGCGTGCTCTGAACCGAGTGTGCTCAGAGCGTTCTGATGTTCTTTTGTTTTTCCTATTATTATTTTTTTTTTTTTTTTTGTCGAATGTGACTTGAAGTGTGCTTGTACATGTGTAATCAGCATATTCCTCAGGCTGCTCAGTCAATTTATTCTGAGCTCATAGAGCGCGCTCTGATCATGCTCTGAACGAAAAAAGAAACACAAATTTGGGCTCTGATGTATCTGAGCTAAAAAAGAAACACGAACTTTTTGTATAACAGTTCAGGTTCTGCTCTGAACTAAAAAAGAAAAACGGCTATTGTATTTCCCGACACATATTTCCGAAGAATCTCTCTCTCTCATCAACCCAATGTCTCAACCTAGACGACTCTATTATACCCTCATAAGGTATTCGCGTTATTTGACAATTTTCAATGTCTCGCATAACGTACAGGTCATTTGGGAGCACCTTACATATTTCATATGGTCCGCGATACTTTGGGATAAGTTTTTTATTCGTACCTACAATTGTATCCACGTTAGGTAACATAACAAAATCACCGACGTTGAATTGTTTTGCGGGCGGCTTCGATCATAGTACTGTTCATTATAATGTTGTGACTTCGCAATAGGCAACACGTTCTCTGCACGTAGTGTACTTAAATCAGCTGGCTTATCGGGGCCTAGCTTTTCATCTAAATATTCCGATATCCAATCTACCTGCGTACCACGTTGGTTCACCCCAAATAACAATACACTAGGAGCCTGCTTAGTTGTGTTATGTATCGAATTATTCAAACCATATTCCACTCTCGACAACATCTTGGTCCAATCGGAATGTTGGATAGGTTCACTTGACTTGCCTAACATTGGGGTTATCACTCGGTTTACTCTTTCGACCTGACCATTCCTCTGTGGAGAAGCTACTGCCACCTTCACATGGTCAATATTGCGATCTAGTAGGAATGATCCGAACTCCAATGATGTGAAACAATTCCCGCGATCACTTATTATCCGTCGCGGTCTACTATAGTAGCCAAAATACCGATTAAGTGATGCACACACTTCCAATGTGCTGATGGAGTTCACGGGGTACAGCTTCACGAATTTCGTGAATGCATCCACCACGACCAACAGATGTTTTCTCTTCGAAGCAATCGATGGCAACGGACCCAAATGGTCGATGTGGATTGTGTCGAATGGCACTGGTTTTTTCGGAATACTATGCAAGTTGCGAGCGTTAACCTGTGCTGGTGCTGAATATACAAGACACCTAATACAATTCTGGTTGAACTTCTCAATGCGCTCACGCATGTGGGGAAACCAATAATGGCATTGTAACTGATACGTACACTTATTGATACCGAGATGGCGAATTTTCTCGTATTCAATCCGTATTATGTTGTCTATCATTTCATCTGGCACATACAACATCAACCTTCCACTCGAATGTATTTTATAAACTAATCCATCACTCAACTCATAACCTATGAGCGGTCCCTGTTCCAATTTTTCCCTATCCTCACAATCTCGACATCTCGATTTTGTGTAGCCTGTAATCGCAAGTCAATATCGTCCGTGTTGATCGCAGCAATAAGGTGACACCTACTGAGTGCATCAGCATGCCCCATCCTTACGCCACTCCGATGTTCGATAGAATAATTGTAGTTTTCCAACTCAATCGCGCTATGCGCGGGTTGACACTCTTTCTTTTGAGTGTCATGGTCAATGAATTACAATCGGTTAAAATGCGTAACGGAATCGGCATAGAGAATATATATGATAGCTAAAGTTTCGAGTTGAATTCATTTTAATGCAAAACCGAACGTTTAATGAGCGTAAAGAGTCCCGGCCCAACAAAAATGGCATTGGTAACACCGCATTGCTTTAAGACTTTCGTACCTCGGTATCAGGTCCTTGAACTGTCGAATGGTTGTAGCTGTATACAATACTGACGCTGCCGATGACGTATCTTGAATTCCGCTTATGATGAACTCCAATATATCTGCTTCTGACACACTGCTGGATCGAACCATCTCCTGCATGATGATTACGTAGGTATTTAATTTTTCGCCAGGTTGTTTTTTTCGAGCAGCTAGTTGACGAAAGACTTCTTGCTGCGTATATACGCGGCCAAACTCCAAAATTAGTTCATCCCTCAAATCTGACCAATTTCGTGCGACTGAGGACGAGGATTCAAAATGATATGTGCCAGGAACATCAGTCTGTAGTGGATCGCGGACGTTTCTCTCCAAGTCATTATGATCCGCATGTTCTAGGCCAATATCCTCAGCTGGCGATGTTTGACTCGGTAGCAACTCGTCGTAGGTTGGTATGAGGACTATAAGGTCATTTTTATTCACATAATCCGCATACAATGACCGCAATTGATTCAAAGTAGCACTATTCGGAAAATCAATTCCCTTCTCCATACACAACTCAGCCATTACTTAGCGCGTAAGACGACGTGTATCGGAAGATAACACTTTTATCGGATTTTTCCACAATGTTCAATTCGGTTTCGTATCACTACTGAATGTTTCGCACACAGATGCTTCGAAATTTCGCAGATTTTAAATTCCCTTTTCAAATAAACACAATTTCATTGGTATAACCGATCTGCCTGCCTACTGATAGCTGTTTACAATTTGAATTTTGAAATGTAAGCACAAAATGGATTTTTTTTTAGTGCTGCCAAGTTATCAATAGAATTTCTTTCCAATGAAAGAAAGAATTTTTAAGGTTCGTTTGCATTTCGGTAAAATCAATTTTTTAAGTGTTTAAAGTTTATGTATTTGAAATATGCACGAAAAATATGCATTTATTGTTAAAATATGCCCACTAAGCCAAAATATGCAATTATACCAATATATGCATAATTCGAAAAAATATCTGATTCGTATGCTTCTAAGGCTGTCCAAAAAAAATATGCATTTGCATAGAAATTCAGGTTCTGTGCCTTGATTTTGTGCGGTTTTTTCCGCACTCTTTGTGGAAAGGTTTCACGTATAGGCGGATTCAATAAATGTGTGAGTGATATCGAGAACTGAAAACTTCCAATATTTCCTGTTCTAATGTAGCCTTGTTCCTGGAAATTCCAGGCGAGCTTTCCCATACGCATCCCATTTAGGTCGCTCGAAGGATGTCGGATGAGAACAACTGACAATAATCTGACCGTGGTGCGACAATTTGGTACTTTTTCCGACGCCCCTGATACAATTTGTTCTTCCTTTGTTCTTTTTTATTAGTTGAAAATTACACATTTAGCTATTTAAATCAATTGAGAGGCAAGTTTTTTTTAGATTAGATGTTAGATGTTAGAGTAGCGTCAGCAAAAGGCATTTTTTTCTTTCACCGCCCCTTTTTTTACCTCCGTCAACTTGGCATCATCTGACACATGTCAAAAATCAATTTTGAATAGCCCTAAATTATGTGCTAAGTTTTTAATTTTTGTGATCCAACGGTTTCGGAGAAAATCGACCTTGAAAAGTGATCTGCCAAGTTAACGTTAAGCCAGCAGAGCACATAGTCAAATCGGCCGAAAATTAAGAGAAATAATATTCCATACATGCCTGATTTATGTGCTTTTTTTATGCTAAGCTTCGTAGCTCAAGCCATTTAACTAGAAATCGCATTACGAATCTCTATTCTAATTAGTTCATACAAAACTGTTAACGCAAATCCTAAAAACAGATCAAAATCAAAAAAATAGAAACCACATACATATCTCTAAAATAAATCCTTGTAAAATATATAAACATACATTGCGCGCTGGTATTTATACTTTTTAGTATGCGTGAATCAATACATGAACCCAGCCAAATTTTGTGATGGCTGTTATCTGCGTGTGTAACGAAACTTCACCACCGAAGTTTTAGAATTGCATTGAGATGTCCTTACACCAGTATAATAGATGCTATCCTACTGATGCAGGAACGTCTCTTGTCGTACCGTAACGGGATAGGCTCACAACCATGAGCAGATGGTAAAACGACCTTAATTCTTTCAAACCTTCCGCCTGCTATGCTACCCTTATGACCCCAGTTCATAGGACTCTAAGTGTCAGTCCGGGCAGCTGAAACGGAGGGGTGTTCAGGCCTTCGTAGCGTGCGGCATGCTAGCACATGCTCGTCCTAGCTCGTCGGATGGGGGGGATTCTTGCTACTTAAGCTCTGAACGGGTGTTACGTTAATACATGCCTCAGATAAGATGTTGGTATCTGTTGATATTAAAAGACGGAGCCGCGAAAAGTTGTTTTTTTGTATTGGTTTTCCCTGTTCTTGATATTGCAAGTGGGAGGCAAGCGGGAGGTGGAGAATGCTCGCCTGAGTGTGCCCACCCACATCGTAGAAACTACCCTAACTACGACATCCTTGGCTATCACGCCACTCACTATTGGTTATAGCCCCTAATCAACGCGGTATTACCGCATCATCCTTTTCCTCGCCTCCGAACCGCGTCACATCCACCAACAACAAAAAAGAACTAATACGATCTCATGATCCTAGAAAAAAAATATCTTCCCTTGTAATGAGTCTCACCATTTCCATTTGCAGAGACTGTAAACAAACCCAGACACAGTATCGATCACGACATTTGCTTCGAATGAAACATCGAACTACAAATGATCCCTAACAGGAATTTCCACAATTTATTAGAAAAAAAAAACTAGAACTAACCCTAAATCTAAGCCACTATAAATTTGGTCATATTGTACAAAGTTGAAATAAAAATCTCCGTGATTAAAACCTTGATAAATTTTAAACGATTCAAATTCATGAAATTACTAAATCTAACTTACTTACTAACTTACTAAATTACCAAATTGGTAACATTCTTAACACTTACAATCTAACTTACATCTAAAATAATCCTCGCTATACAAAATTCAATTATTATAAAATTCCTCACCATTTCTCACTCTGCTAACAAAATTCCGTTCTATCGGACTCTCTCTTCGGATACGAGTAAGAAATATTAATCGATTACGTTTATGTAAAATTCTTGTTCGTGTATCTTCCAGTTACATGTATTATCGGATGTAAACTTAAATGTATTATTTATGCACGACAGCGACAAAAAGAAAATCCACACTTATCAAATAATACTACTAATGTTGTTTACATAGGCAACGCGAAAACTAAATTACAAAAAGGAATATTCCGCTTAGGTAAAATGATGCACATAAAAAAATCGAGTGATAAGGAAAAAGAAAAATGATCACTTACCACAAAATATATATACGAGTGCTTGATACTCGATTCAATGATGGTCCCAGGGGTGAGGTCGACGTTGTGCACAATGTGTACCGCCCGTGGATGACGAACGCGATGACGTTCCTTTGCGAACGCATTGGATTGACGATATGCTAAGGGATTAAACAATTTTTATGTGCATTTAATTATGTGCGAAAGTTACAAATACATATATTTCCAGAAAAAAAAAACCTGATTGTCAACGACTTAATATTTTATGACAAAAGCTGTTGTTGTGGATCGTCGCTGCCAATACACGAGAGATGTTTGACGTTTGTTGAAGCGGTTGTCGCTGTTGATGTTCCTGACGCTGATAGCCGAAGCAAAATTTCGGTGCCCACTGCTGTTGTTGATTGTCGTCCACTGCTGCTGTTGTTTAGCGTACACGGCTGATGATGGGACTGTACGTTGAAAAGCTGCTTGTTATCGCCCGAGAGTTATCTCCGGGACGTACGGTTTTGAGATGGGCTTTATCGTGACGTAGCGATGGTAAATGACTCGAAGTTAGCTAGTACGATATACGGCTTGTTGTTGTTACCGAATAAGGTTGTTTGGTTCTGCTGGTATTTGGGTGGGAAGATTTGTTTTTGGTTTTCTTTGATCGGCGGGATTTTTTTTTTTATTGTGGAAGCTGCTTAAGCCTGGACGATCGGTACAGACGAGGTGTATGAGACGGTAGGATCGGGCTATGTGAGGTCTTCTGATGATGAATTTTTTTTTCGACGAGAACGCACATGAATAGTAACAAAGGCGTACTAAGGCGCATGCGGGGCTGTTTCCAGAAGCAACGAGATAATATTGGGCTTCGGAGTTAGCTTTTATATTTTAGCACACGGGTGGGTATTTTCTTTGTGCTTTCAAATGGATGCACAGTTTCGTTTTTTAATCGTTACTTTTTTTTTTATCGCGTTACTACGATAATCTTTTGAGATTTCACAAAAAAAACTATTAAAACAATTTGCGCCAAAGGTACAGTCACTACAAATATTTAGGTGCAACACTACGGATTTTCGACCGCTGTCGACTATACCGACTAACCACACTCGAACCCAGCCGCAAAAAAACTGTCGAAACATGCGACTGGACGCTTTTATACTCGCGTCTATTTCCCTTCGGTTGCGGTATGGATGGCCTGATGCCACCGTTTTTTTTTTCTTTTCGCTTGTATGTCAGACCTTTGGGTAAACTAACGGGTGATTTTTTAGCTGGTTTGGTTTTGGCAACACTGGTTTTGACAGCTGACGTGTGTTTAGTACCTTGTGTCACTGTCAAACAGCTTCAGTTTGGTTTGCAATTTAACCATGGATCGTCTTACAAATGAACAACGCTTGCAAATTATTGAATTTTACTATCAAAATTCGTGCTCGGTTCGAAATGTTCATCGCGCGCTGCTTCCATTTTATGATCGGCATTCTCGACCTTCTGAGCAGTCTATTCGGAAGATTGTGACCAAATTTCGCATCAAATTTACTTTGTTGGACATTAAACCACCAACACGTTTACGTACTGTGCGTAGTGAAGAAAATATTGCGGCCGTATCAGCTAGTGTGACAGAAGACCGCGAAATGTCGACCGCGAAATGCCGTTCCCAGCAGTTAGGCCTTTGTTACAGCACTACGTGGAAAATTTTGCGGAAGGATTTGGGCGTAAAGCCTTTTAAGATACAGCTGGTGCAAGAACTAAAGCCAGCCGACCTACCACAACGCCGAATTTTTGGTGAATGGGCTCTTGGAAAGCTGGCCGAGGATCCGCTTTTTTATCGAAAAATTGTGTTCAGCGATGAGGCTCACTTTTGGTTGAATGGGTACGTAAATAAGCAAAATTGCCGCATTTGGAGTGAAGATCAGCCAGAAGCATTGCAACAGCTACCAATGCATCTCGAAAAAGCCACTGTTTGGTGCGGTTTATGGGCCGGCGGCATTATTGGGCCATATTTCTTCAAAGATGATGCGAATCGCAGCGTTACTGTCAATGGTGAACGCTACCGAGCGATGATAACAAAAAATTTTTTTTTGCCCGAAATGGAAGTTCTTGACTTGCATGATATGTGGTTTCAACAAGACGGTGCCACATGCCACACAGCACGCGAAACAATGGCGCAATTGCGAGGCGAGTTTGGTGAACAGTTAATTTCACGTTTCGGGCCGGTCAATTGGCCGCCTAGATCGTGCGATTTGACACCATTAGATTATTTTTTGTGGGGGAATGCCAAGGCTAATGTGTATAGGGACAAGCCCGCTTCGATTGACGCACTGGAAGCCAACATCCATGCATTCATTCGTGAGATACCGGCCTATATGTGTGAAAGAGTATGCCAAAATTGGACTCAGCGGATGGGCTACCTGAGACGCAGCCGCGGTCAACATTTGCATGAAATTATCTTTAAATTGCAAGGTTCAAACTATCGATTCAAATAAATATTTCATTCATTTTTTCGAATTTTTTGTGTTTTTTTTTTAAAAAAAGTTCTAAACCTCTTAAAAAATCACCCGTTATATGTAGCCTACAAAAGTCGACTCCTATATACCTTTATCTCTTACCACTGTTGAGTGACTAGACACCCACTCCGAGATAAAGAAGATATATATTTATACCAATTTGACAGCATATACCCGAACCAAAATGATATTTACAACAGTGGTTTCAATATTTGAGGTGAAATGAAGAAAATTACTCCTGAAGTCCCCACGAGGACCATGATTTTCAAACTGCTAGTTCTCAGTCGCGGTAAGAAAAAGCAAATTAATAGAACGTTTCCCACAAAACTTGTTCTTTCGCAAGCATCGCGCTTGAAAAGAATAAGAGAAGAACGTGCAATTTGGTGACACACCCATGAGAATCCGATTTAGTCTTATGTTCAGACTGAGCTAGCCGGGGGCGTATACGTAACATTTTTTTATTTTTTTTTTATTTCCCTATCTTTTTAAATCCTTGCTATGAGAAACTCCTGTACGGACACCGTTTAGGTTTTCCAGTTCATAAAGGTTACACATTTACGTACTTTTTCCTTTACAAATTTGTAGCATAGTTTTGCATTCCGATGCTTTATGGCGTCACTTAAAACGAAATATCTACGAAACACAATATCGCCTACTTTAAAGTTGACACTCTTGCTTCTAGTATTATAAACTCTTTCGTATGTCTCGTGAGCGTTTTCTAACGATTGCTTAATGTAGCTATGCAATATATTCATTTTTGAAGGTTTTGGCAAATGTTCTAATTCCGAATTGTTTAACCCGTCTAAATGCTTGAGCAACTCATACGTGGACCCATGCTCAACCATTTTTTGTCCAAAGAGTGCCTCGTAAGGCGACATATTAATCGCCGAATGAACAGCTGTTCGTAGCGCACAGGTGATAGCAGGTAATTGAGCGTCCCAATTTGTCTGTCCTGGATCGATGTAGGAGCGTATTGCTGCAAGTATAGACCTATTAACCCTTTCGCTAGCATTTGATTGAGGGGCATAAGAAGCCGTTTTAATATGTCTGATACCAAATGTTTTTATTTATTTTTTTGGAAATCATGACTTGTGAATTGCTTTCCATTATCTGTTAATATCGATTCTGGTACCCCAAAAAGAAAAAAATACTTGTTCTTTTAGGAACTTGGATGTCGTATCCGTCGTCGCTTTTCTTAAAGGTTGAGCTATAACAAACTTGGTTAGCTTGTCTAGAGCAATAATAATACAGGTATTACCAGATTTGGATCTAGGATAGGGACCAAGGAAGTCTAGATAAAGATGCTGAAAAGGTCTTTCGACGACTAATTGTTTGCCCATCGGGGCCCTAAGGATCGCATGTGGCGCTTTAGTGGATTTACACAAGTCACAACTACCGATGAACGATTTTACCTGTGCTGGCATATTTGGCCAATAAAATTGCTCACGCAGGCGGTACAAAGTTTTCCCGATTCCGCCGTGTGCCGCTCTAGGTGGTTGATGAGCCAAGCGAATTAAGTTTCCGGTAAGCTGTTGAGGTACCCATAGTTTCCACACCAGATCATCAAGTAGTGGATGACCGGTACAATGCTTAACCCTTTTATAGACGAAATTGTCTGAGATGCGTAGATTCGGCAATTGAGCTGCATTTTCTTTGACGGTATTAACTATGCTTCTGTACTCTTCCGATTGGAAGCTGGGATCTGCGAGATTAATCTGCAGTACTTCTAGCTCATTCCCTACCATCGTCGAAGTCGGGTCTATCGCATCAACCGCATACACTCTTGAAAGGGCGTCGGGAACCACGTTCAGTGATCCCTTACGATGTTGTATTTCAAAATCATAACCTTGTAAGTACATACTCCATCTTGCCAACTTACCACTCAAATCCTTATGACTCATCAACTACTTAAGGCTTGCGTGGTCAGTAATTATCTTAAACTTGTGCCCCTCTACATATGCACGAAATTTAGTGACTCCCCAAACTGCAGCTAGACACTCGCGTTCGGTCACACTGTAGTTTTGTTGTGCGGCGTTTAATTTGTGTGAGTAATAGTAGATGGGTCTCTCACATCCATCTACGTCCACCTGACACAACACGCATCCAATGCCCGTCGCAGAAGCGTCGCATAGGATTACAAACTCCCTGCTATAGTCTGGGTTTACGAGGATGGGAGCTGAAGTTAACAACGCTTTCAACTTCTTGAATGATTCCAAAACCTTATCGGGGAGCTCAAATTTTGTACCTTTCTTAAGGGTGTCAGTCAGAGGAGCTGCTACCGACGAAAAGTTGCTAACGAACCTACGGTACCAGCCGGTCATACCTAGGAATCTCCTTACTTGCCTGGCAGTTTTCGGAGCTGAAAAGTCTGTTATTGCTTGTATCTTATCAGGATCTGTCTTCAAGCAACCGTCTCCAACTATATAACCCATTTAGTTGTTTGTAACAGAATTTTGATTTCTCTAAATTAATAGTCAACCCTGCATCCTTCAATCGTTTTGCTATTACAGACAACATGTAAATGTGCTCATCAAATGTCCGTGAAGTCACCAGCAAATCGTCCAAGTAGACGAAAATATGTTCTCTGAGTTCGTGAGGTACCACTTTGTCCATGAGTCTACATAAGCGTTGAGGCGCATTGCAGAGGCCAAAGGGCATAACTCGGAACTGGTAAAGGGGGCGACTGGGAACGGTGAATGCGGTCTTTTCCCTGGATCTTTGCTCCAGCGGTATCTGCCAAAACGCATCTTTCAGATCCACACTAGATATATAGTGTGTATCTGTCAGACGCGATAGCAAGAGGATACGCATCCTTTTTGGTGACCTTGTTCCCTTTCCGTATGTCCAAGCACATCCTGTCTTTCCCCGGCCGTTGTATTAGAACGACAGGTGAACTCTAAGCGCTTGAACTCACTTCGATGACACCAAGTCGTAGCATACGATCCAATTCCACATACAGACTCTTTTGCACCGCTGGAGATATGGGATAGTGTCGCTGTTTGACGGGTTCAGCCGCCCCGGTGTCGATGACGTGCTCCTCTAAGCTGGTTTTACCCAAGCCCAGAGTAGCAAACGAAGGAAACAACTGAATTACATCTTTAAGTCGGATGGACTCTTCGTTAGTCAAATCACGGGCATCTGAAAGACTTCTTGGATACCGGAAATCCCTCGGGGTTTCTAGGAAACAAATGCGGAGCATCTTTAAATGTCTGCCAAAAGTTCACTCCTAAGAATAGGGGTTGATTTGAAAAGCAGTAATTCATTTTCACTTTCTTTGTATTTTACTTTCGTTCTTACATATCCTACAATTTGCTATCTGTTACCATCAGCGGTCTTAACTACCGATTTGAATTTGGTAAATGGAATATTTTTCTTCATCAAGATATTATAGCCTTCTGACCCTAAGCAACTTACGGCTGCACCACTATCTAGTAGTCCAGACAAAACTTCCCCGAAAATATGTACCTGAGCATAAGGCCGAGGATCATTTGGAGGAAAGTTGATTTCTGAAACTACAGAAGCTGCTTTATGGAAAAGTTTCTTCTCCCGAAAACGTGATCTTAATTTGCATACCTTTTTTGAAATGGACTGCTTCGAATTTCCGAAAATTCGGTTCCGTGTCATGGAGAGATTTTCGAGGGTCTCGTGCGTAGCAGGGTTCGGTGGCTATTTTATTTTCATTAGGAGCCGCCGACGGTTCTTTCTTTTGTAAAATTAATATTGGTGGGATTGATGGTGATGTAATTTCTAAATGTCCGGATTTCTCTGCTGAGAGCGAATTGTCCCGGATGACAACTGGCTCCTTTGCAAGTAATTGTATTCTCCCGACCACATTTGTAGCAGAACAAACTCCTCTGCTGACTGTTACATTCCTTGAAGGAGTGTCCTGCGAGCTTGCAGTTCCAGCAGGTCGAAGGGGCTCTACGTCGAGGAGTCCCGACCGCATCGATTATCTACCAGCTCCAGTTCACTAACCATTCGTCGGTTTGGTTGGAAGTGTGAAACTCGGGGCTTCGGAATATCGTGATCACCGAAATACTTTTCCAATTTCCTACACACATACACCATCTCTTGAAGGCTTTCAGTATGAAAGGTGATCACATGTTCCCCGATTCTCCTGTTGACATTTTGTCTAATTATTTTAATCAGGTCCCGATTTGGTTTGGGTCGTCTAAGCCTGGAGTTTAATTGTAGGATCGCCGTATAAAAGTCATCGAAGGGTTCCGATGAACCCTGATGACGATCAGGCATTTTTCTTAGAAGTTCTGAATCCGACTCAAGACCTCGAAACTGATCAATTAACGCCAAGCGAAGAACAGGCAAGGTTATGCTTTGATTGGATTTAATGAAAACCCAAAACCAGGTTTCCGCTTGTCCTGATACGAAATGGTGGAAGTTACGAACTACTTCTTCCCAAGCAACACCATATCCTTCCCTAATACGATCAATCGAAACAGAAAGTCGTCAATTGTTATGTTTCCATTATCGAACTTTATTCCCCATTTATGAAAATGGTGGGCTTTGAGACTGGAAGATGTTGGGGCATTAGAATTTGAAATCAAATTTGACGGGAGTCTGGACGGATTGTCATTCAGGTTCAGACTGTTTAGTTGGGCTAAAAATTCATCAGCGTTGTGGGTTCGGGACTCGACAGGGTTTATTGGAACTTCATTCCCTGCAACTGGAATTGGTTCTGCCATTCGAGTCGTAAGAGGTGTTTGAGCAGTTAAAAGTTCACGCAACATGGAAGCGAATTCAGCCCTACTCTTAGATAGCTCCTCGCGAATGAAACGCAAATCATCTGCCCTGTTCATGCCTACCGTTGCCGTAACAATTTCTTGTACATAATCAGAAAGCTGCTCTCTCTCATCCGATTCTACTTCATCATCAGGTTCCGGTGCATCCTGAGATACAAATACATTCGAAAATCTGGGGGCTTCTGCGTTGAGATTATCTTGCATGGCTGCCATGGAAGCTAAAGCTTGCGCTGATGTTGTTGCGACTTCGGGTTCGGATATCTCCGCGGTTCTGCTTTGGCAGTGCTTTTTCGATATTTTAGTACCGACTGATACAACCGACATATTCGTTTTATCCTTTTTTTTTCGCAGGACATAATCGGACTTAAATGATAAAAAAATGAGGTATGGAAATGAAATAGTGCGATTAAAAAAGGAAAAAATTGTGTATCCAACGAAATTGTTTTGTCCTAAGAGTTACGTAGCAAAAGATCAATCCAAAAAAAAAAAATTATAATAAAGCTACTTCGACTTTATTCAAATTACTTCGCAAAGAATTCAAATTATTTTTACATCTAAACTAACTACTTTCACCAAAAGAAGACGAAAATCAAAAAGAGTCAAATGAATGTGTATGTATTTCAAAATAAATTCGGTGGATATGACGAGATTCTGGCGAGACGGACGTGTTGATAAGAGTTTTTGTTTTTTTTCTACCACTATGGAATTTCATTTTGAAGACAAGTTTTGTTTTGGAGTCTAATTTGCATGTTCTCTGTAACCTTGTCGGAAGAACTGAAATCGATGCAGCTAGCAACACACCGCTTTATTGGGCGTTGTCGCCGGTCATTCAACTTCCGGTTCTTATACTCTGAAAATGCTTTGAAAGGTGTACAAGTACGCGAATTTCAAAGAGAATTTGGTAAATCGTAGCAGCAGACGTAGCAAAAAATTCTTTACTCCACTACCGGACAACGAATACTTTCCCTCTCTGAAAGTGCACTAGAAAAAAAGAAGATCAGTCTAATAATTGCAACGACCCTTGAATATTATTACCAATATTCACACGGACAAATATGTAGACATTCCTAACAAGGGTGAACTACCATACACACGCAACGCTATGGTTTCGCAGCGGCCGTAGTCGAATTCTCGAAATCCTAACTACCGGACAAAACTATGCGACGTGCAATGATATTACTCTCTACGAAAACTGAAAGCATTTCAGAAAACAAATGCGAGTTTGCTACAGAGAAAAAGGTCTGACTAAGGTTCAGAATAGCTGGTATCTTACATTACTGTCATACCGCACTATGGCTTCATTAGAACTCAGAAAGCAAAAAAAAGAATACAGAAAATCAAACATTTCGGGCCCTACGTTGGGCGCCGCCTGTAACGAAACTTCACCACCGAAGTTTAAGAATTGCATTGAGATGTCCTTACACCAGTATAATAGATGCTATCCTACTGATGCAGGAACGTCTCTGGTCGTACCGTAACGGGATAGGCTCACAATCATGAGCAGATGGTAAAACGACCTTAATTCTTTCAAACCTTCCGCCTGCTATGCTACCCTTATGACCCCAGTTCACAGGACCCTAAGAGTCAGCCCGGGCAGCTGAAACGGAGGGGTGTTCAGGCCTTCGTAGCGTGCGGCATGCTAGCACATGCTCGTCCTAGCTCGTCGGATGGGGGGGATTCTTGCTACTTAAGCTCTGAACGGGTGTTACGTTAATACATGCCTCAGATAAGATGTTGGTATCTGTTGATATTAAAAGACGGAGCCGCGAAAAGTTGTTTTTTTTGTATTGGTTTTCCCTGTTCTTGATATTGCAAGTGGGAGGCAAGCGGGAGGTGGAGAATGCTCGCCTGAGTGTGCCCACCCACATCGTAGAAACTACCCTAACTACGACATCCTTAGCTATCACGCCACTCACTATTGGTTATAGCCCCTAATCAACGCGGTATTACCGCATCACTCTATAGTAGTCCTCATCCTTTTCCTCGCCTCCGAACCGCGTCACATCCACCAACAACAAAAAAGAACTAATACGATCTCATGATCCTAGAAAAAAAATATCTTCCCTTGTAATGAGTCTCACCATTTCCATTTGCAGAGACTGTAAACAAACACAGACACAGTATCGATCACGACATTTGCCTCGAATGAAACATCGAACTACAAATGATCCCTAACAGGAATTTCCACAATTTATTAGAAAAAAAAAAAACTAGAACTAACCCTAAATCTAAGCCACTATAAATTTGGTCATATTGTACAAAGTTGAAATAAAAATCTCCGTGATTAAAACCTTGATAAATTTTAAACGATTCAAATTCATGAAATTACTAAATCTAACTTACTTACTAACTTACTAAATTACCAAATTGGTAACATTCTTAACACTTACAATCTAACTTACATCTAAAATAATCCTCGCTATACAAAATTCAATTATTATAAAATTCCTCACCATTTCTCACTCTGCTAACAAAATTCCGTTCTATCGGACTCTCTCTTCGGATACGAGTAAGAAATATTAATCGATTACGTTTATGTAAAATTCTTGTTCGTGTATCTTCCAGTTACATGTATTATCGGATGTAAACTTAAATGTATTATTTATGCACGACAGCGACAAAAAGAAAATCCACACTTACCAAATAATACTACTAATGTTGTTTACATAGGCAACGCGAAAACTAAATTACAAAAAGGAATATTCCGCTTAGGTAAAATGATGCACATAAAAAAATCGAGTGATAAGGAAAAAGAAAAATGATCACTTACCACAAAATATATATACGAGTGCTTGATACTCGATTCAATGATGGTCCCAGGGGTGAGGTCGACGTTGTGTACAATGTGTACAGCTGATTTCAAAACCCCCCCCCCCCCCCCCCCCCCGGTCATTTTTCTCCCTCACCCATTACCACGCGCCAACCCCAACCCACGCATCGCGCAGCGGCTAGACCCCCGACATTTTACCCGTGGGACGCGGAGTTTTTGTTTCTTCGTCCTGTACGATTTTGGTAGTCATCTGGGCCGTCTTCGCTACGCAGCGGATCCCATGCTGAAGCTATTAACTCCCTCCCCTCGTTTCAAAACCCGCAAGAGGAGCCCCGGCAAAGGAAACAGAAGCGGCGGTCAGCAGTAGTGGCTTATAGGCAGTGCAGAGGGCAGAGCCCTGAGAAGGCGTTACACCTACGCTACGAAGGAGTCCAAACCTCCCTGCAGACTTGGGTATGGTTTTATTTTGCTTTAGTGTGGCACTAAGACATTGAGCAGTGGCCTGATAGTTTTGATATTTTTTTCGTTGACGTGTTAAAGGGATCAAGTATGCCCACTTTTCGGTTTCATTCTTTTGTATTCCCCTTAAGTCGGTGATAATTTATCCATCCCATATTAAATGTAACGTAGATTGAGTAGGGAGTTTTGAATAATGTGTTAAAGTGAAGGAAGTGTGCCGAGGTGGTAAAGTGTTGCGTAAAAATAGAAGAAAAAAAAGGAAAAGAAATAAAATCGAAGGCAGCCAAAAGGGCTATCTAAATTGAAAGGGGTGCACATCAGGATTCAAAATATTATTGAGGGGGCTATGGTACCCCCTGGTTTTTTTTGTGTCCATCTTTTGGTAACTCTTGTCCCCAGCTTTCCAGGCGGCGCGGTGCACCTCGTCCCGGAGCAGTACGGTGAGTACATTCATTTACTTGTCTTAATATATTGAATAACTGATTTTGTGTTTTGGGGGTAAGAGGTTGCGTAACCCTTCGATACGCAGAGAAAACAATTAAATTGTGCTAGAGATAGTGGGCACATTCGCGCGGTACAGAGCTTTACCTCGTCGGCGTGTTTCGCTCATTTCCGAGACTCATTTCTTTTAGATTGTTAGCGTTAAGCCTCGTGTGAGGATTTAGTTTTCGATTTGCGGTGATCTCCTTCTGAGAACCCATGATTTGTTATCGATACCCTTCTGGCAACCGACTGGGAAGTTAGAAATTAGAGTTTTTAAGTAAGAGTAAAGTAAGGTTGTAAGAATTGTTTTGAACGAAATAAAATTAGGCCCCAATGAATGGCATCTTGATGTGGTTATGGTTTTTTTTTTGGCTTCCGAAGGAAGATTACAGCGGGGAAGGAAGGAAGTAAGCACCGGGACGGCCTGTGAGGTCCATGGAGGTAAGGCTGTAGAGTTGTCAGATAGAGGTCAGGATTCGGGTCCACACAACAGCAAGTAGTAGTTTGTTCTCAGGATGAGTAGGGAATGGTTTGTTCGAGATAGGCCTGAAACAACGTGACGGCGGTCTGAGATGGGTTAGCAAGATCCCCCCACAAAGCCGACGAGCTAGCGTACGTGCAACCACCAGCAGGCCGACGCTTCCCCATGCTCAGACACCCTTCGCCTGCCACTGGCCGGACTGACGGAAGGTCCTGTAGCCCGACCGTCATATGGGTGGACCAATGGTAGGGAAGGTCGGTGGTGGCCCGAGTGACGGTGCCGGTGACGAGCGGAGATTATTTCTGCGGATGTTCGGTTCGGAGTCGCTCAGGGCTCACTCATTGTCCGGGTGCACTACACAAATAAATTTTCGTGAACATGCCAGCGATCACAGCACCCGCATTTCGTTACAATATGTGGTCTGCCAAGTTGACGGAGGTCGAAGATTATTTTGTTCTCAAAATGATCTTGAAGAGCTGCCCAAGCGGTACCGAAGTTGTCATCTGTCAACGAAAATTTGCTGACAAAGTTAAACGCGTCACCTTTGGTCTTAGTGCGTAAATGAAACAGTTTTTGTACGGGACTTAATTGGGCATGGTTTATGTACACGTACACCGCCGTGTACATGTCTGTGCGACGAAAGCACAGACGAATTAAAGCTTAAAATGACTTGGGTGTGGTCATCCAGTTGAGGCGACGATAGCACACTGTAATGCAAATGAAAATAGATTCACTTGTATTGGCGACGAAGAATCTAATTGCGACCGCGATGAATTAACCGGCTCGTTTGGACCAAAAATGTTTAGGGATGGTAGTGGTACTACTAACCACGTGCCGATGGGTTCTTATCCCACAAAAAAAATTAAATGAATTTGGTTACTTCATTACTTTAAAAAATGATGGTGCAAGCGGTAGTGCCGCCATAAAAATACAAAAAATTAGGAAAAATTAATTTAAACTGCCCACAGAGCGATTTGCGATTAAAACGAAGTGAACATGTTGGCGAATAGTACGAAACTATATACTACTGAGAAAAATGTATGGAAAAGTATGGTAGGCCTAGGAAAGTCAAATGCCAAAGTCAGAGCAGTGGCTTGCGACTAACAAAAGTACTAGATGAATAGTGGCTGAAGGCCCAAGTTACATTGTACTAATTTTTACTCAAACATATTTGGCCTTACCAATTATCAACTTTAGTCTGTCAGTTTACGCAAAGACTCCACACTTTCAAAAATCCCTTTACCAATAAACAAATATAGTTGCCAGAATATCACTAACTGTAGGGTTAAATGTTAATGTTGAGAAAGCCATGTTTATCTTGGGCATTAGCTAAATAAATCCTCCCTTAATGTCATTTTGAAGACAAGTGTTGCCCAACTCTCCAAAATCACGGTATTCAATTTCGTAATAGGAGCGATCTAATACACTGTCGTTCAGCCTAAGCGTTTACAATTATAAATTAATTTTAGTAAATTATTAATGTTTCCTAATTTTATTCTTTGCAATCAACGGAAATGGTTTTTTAGTCTAACAAATACAAATTTGTAAAAATGTATGCAAAAAATTGAAAAATATTGCATTTTTGTTTTTAGTTCTTCTCTGTTTTATCTTGTTTAACCGCTTGTTCTTGATTTTGATTGGTTCTTTTTAAATAGTTTGCAAGCAACGAATGGATGCTTACAAAGCAATTAATTTTATATTTTTGACAGTCGTCGCAAACAGAATAAAATATCTTCTTAATTTTTCCTTTTACCTTTTATCAACAATTCTCAGTACCTTAGGCGACTTAGGTCGATATTTGGCTGCAACCAAACCCTTATCAAACACTTTGCAAAAGGAGTTTGTTGTGATGTTTAGGTCACCAATAAGTTTTGATTTGCATCGTCAACCTACGAATAAATAAAAGCATTTAAATAAACAGTGTTCCATTTATTGAGTAATTTGAAAGGGGTATTATTACGACACAAATGCACTCATTAAACATTCGTCAAGTAGTATTAGAAAACAATTGAAAGCGTACTATAAAAAGTACCCAAATTTGTGTCCGATCGAATGATTTGCATATGATATTTGACAGATCAGCGGATATTTTGTGCATTTCCTATTTTGTGTTTTGTTCTTCGCTTATAATAAGCCTCAAAAAGCCTTTGAAAGATATCTGTTGGGAAAATTTAATTGCAATTTATCTATTCCTTTTTTAGAATAAAATCCTCGTTGTGAAAGAAACCATTGACATTGTGTATCACGGAAACAAATTATAAAATTTTAATTCTGAAATAAAAAAAAAAATCTAATAGATTCTCAGAAAGTTGTCGCACTAGTAAATTTGGAGGTGTAGTTGCTTATTGGTACCGTTTCAAAAATGCTGTACATTTTTACTGAATCTGATATCCAACTATTTCTCGACATTAGTGCTTTATTATTAGTAAGGCCGATTGTTTATTAGTTATTCTGTAAACAAATTGTAAACTGAAAGTATAAGGTGGATTCACATCTCTAAAAGTGGCTTTATCAGCCCCTCTCATTTTTTACTTTTAGTCAGCGAAACAAAAATCTCTCGAATCGTCACAGAAATAAATCTGCTCACCCACATACACACTTGATTTCTTTTATTGAAATCCCACTTCAGACTTCACATCAAAAATGTTTCATTTAGAACACATCTCCAAGAGCAGTAAAACACAAGCTACGCACTTTTTGGTTGATTGCGTGCTGTTCAAATTGGCTGTTCAGATCAGAACTAACGCCACCTTCACGGGAAATCCGGATTTTTTTCTGCGAAAGTGCATAAACTAAGTAACGTACAGAAAAAAATATGTAATTTAAACTCGGTATTTTGTGATAAAATAGACATAAATAAATATAAATTTTGTTCTGAGTAAAAATTGAAACATATGTGCATCAGTATTCACATGAAAATCGTAGTTCGATATTTCAAAATATTGTTTGTTTTTAAACACTTGTATTTTCCAAACCAGCATAAAATTTCAAGATCTGTGTGGACGTTATTGGTGTTTGGGATATTACCTTTTAGCTAAGCTGGTGATCTCAGATGTATCCTATTCTGTCTTTTCATGGTTTGGCCAATAGTAAATCGATTTTATGCAAATTTGTGAATTCCTGAAATAAATAAAATACGTTATTTCAGGCCAAAAATAATGAATAACGAGAAAAAAAAAATGTATCGGAGATGTTATCCGAACTGAATGTACAATTTAGTTTAGGGCCCGATAATGTTCTATTACATTGTTTTCTGAGCTGCGCGGTGGAGAGCATAGATGGTAGTGCCTCCTGAGTATGTCTCAACCCTCCCAAAGTACTCTGCAAAGAAGATCGACTTCCGACAGAAGTACACCATTGTTACTACCTTACTCCATTTTTTGTAGTAACCCCAAGTTGAAAATAGCGGTCAAACGACCCCTCTATCTATACCTACTGTAGGTCACATCCGGTCACATCACATCCAAGCGAAAAAAATTAGCAGTGCATAATTACCATGCGTGTTACCAGACAAGCAAGAAGTTGACTGAGGATACCATCTTCCTTATTGGAAAACCAGAAAACCAAACAAATCTTCCCAAAAAAAAATCGTCGCGTCAATAAGTGGTGAAATGCGATTGGTAAAGTTTATGCAGCATAGTAATATTTATTTGAAGTTATAAAAAAAAGGTACTAAAATAAAATACAAAGTGAGAAAAAAAAAATATAGTTGAAAAGTCAAGACAATATAATATAATAATAATTAATATAAACCGAATAATGATGACAATTACTTTCCTTTTTTATTCGTTTTTTGGTAAGTCAATCAAAAAAAAAAAATTATTAAATCTAACGATCTGACTGAAATTTATTACTTGAGCCACCAAAATAAAAAGACGAGGAGGGAAAGAAAAAATTAAATCTAAAACAATCTATCTCCTTATTGCAAATCTTGCAAGTACCAACTATCGCATTCATTAGCTAAATTCATTGTAATATCCCTCTTTTTTTGTTTTCTTTTTCTTTGTCCGTTCAAATCAAAATACAAAAAAAAAGTGTAATCACACTTACCCAAACTCAATTGTACGAATGAAGTATCGTACCAATACAATTGAAGGTCCCTGTTGATCCTGTGCACAGCATCCTTTGGGTCGGCTTACTTTGTACCTGTTTTAAAGTTATTAAATTTTATGTCGATGAATTTTAATTTGAACTAAACCAGATTAACAATTTCACTTTTTTTTTCCACTGAACCAACAATAGGGAAAATTGGATTTTTATTACCTATTTTTTTTTTTTTTTCAATCTTAGTTGGTGCCTGCAATTACAACCACAAGAAAATTGAGAATACTAGGTACTACACAATTAGCAGATGATAATTATAATATCGCGAAAGGTGGGCTCTACATGTTGCGAAACACTAAAAATATGTAACAATGTTGCCATGGAGGTTAAATTTTGTTGCTGAGAGCATGGGTTTTCACTATTGGTTGCTCTTGGTGGTGAATACCCTGTAGAGATCGAAATTCATGGTACGATCAGGGGCTCTGCTGGGCGGAAGGGTCAGGTGTGTGGATAATGACAATTATTCTGGTGCAGTGGGTGGCCAAACGAAACGGAGACGTGCGGGGTAGTTCGGGCGTTGAAGCGTTCTCATTTGTTCTCGTTTTTATTTTTGAGGAGGTTACTTGGAGTTTATCTTTTCGAGCACTGCCCCGAGACAGGTGAATGGTGAGTTTATGGCTAGGCAAGGGGAACAGACAACACGTTGGAACATTTGAATTTCATATAATAGACTGATTATTTTTATTTCTTTTATATCACACCGCGCGCTTTTGAAAATTCCGCGGTTATTTCCATCTGCCAGGTGGTAGTAGGGGGGGGCAGGCAAATTCCACTTTGTTAAATAAAATTTAAAAAAAAACTGATTTATATTTTTTTTCTCTCAATGTTCGTGGTTTTCTCGTATTACTGTCCACTTTGCTTACATGTATGCCACGTATGCATTTAAGAAAAGTACTGGGATTCTTATTTTTATTTTCTTTAATGTTTCACCGATTTAAAAAAAAAACAAAAAAAAAACTCGTTATCTACTCTGTTCCCGAACCGATGCCTTGCGAGGTACACAACTCAAATCCGACTGACCTCGATCTTGGCTTTGGTTTCCTTTGCAGCTCGGAACACCATACCGCCTCATTTGTTGTTATTCTCCGGTCTCACGCCACTCTTTCAAAACCGTTTATCCCGTATTTTGATGTACCGATCATGACTCTATGAACCAGGATAGTGGTGTGATCTTTGGTCTAGAGTTTTCTATTTTGGGACTATGCAAAAAGGTACAACAAAAATATTGAATCTCTCACCGCAACACGGTTTCTGATTGGTTGGCCACACCTCCACACTGTACACATTCAGCAACTATTAAAAATGGTGTGGATCTGGAATAATTGGTTTGGTGTCTAGGATATTATAGCTGATTGGTGGTAGAAAAGGTGTGGGATATGTTCTTTTTTTGTTCCTTCCGAACTATAAAAATGCAGACTGAGGCGATTTTCCTACAAGATATAGAGAATTACGAAACATTTAAAGAAATAATTTATGAAATACATTTAAATGGAATACATGCATAATAAATAAAGTTATTAAAATTTTTGAAGAAAAGTATCATTTCACAAATTACGCAAGGTTAACGCAACAAATAATAAATGAATGTGGAATGTGTAACACTTGTAAGTTGAATAGACCTTTTAAAGTAACACCGCCAGTCACAAAAAGACGAGAGGAATTTGTCACAGACATCTGGGTCTGGGGACAGCAAAGTTATTTGACATGCATTGATCTCCATTCAAAATATGCAATGGTAGAACACATCACTTCACGTACATGGCTAGAATCGAAAAAAGCATTGTTAAAAATATTTAATACAATGGGAATACCAAAAACGATTAAAATGGATAAAGATCCATGCTTAATAAGTGACTTACTACAGAAATGGCTAAATGAGTTAAAAATAGAACTAGAAATTACAACAGGAAAGACAGGAATAGCTGATATTGAGAGACTACATGCTAGTTTAAATGAAAAACTAAGGTTAATTAACACAGGATCGGATAAAGAACTTAAATTAATTGCAATAGAGCAAATAGTGTTTACATATAATAGTGTTTACATATAACCACACATTAATACATTCCTCAACTAATAGTCGACCTTACGAAATTTTCTTTGAAAATAAAGAACCAAATATCGACCCACAAAGCATTAAAGAGAAAAGAACAGGCAATATCAATAAAACTAGGAAAGATTATAACGTAGATCTGCAATATATGACTAACAAAAGAAATGTTAAATCAGATAACCCATTTATTAGAATAAAAAAAACAATTAGACAAGAAGGAGATCATATAAAAGTTAGAGTAGATAAACAGGGCAAAACAAGAAACAAGTTTATATACGATTTTCGCAAAAAGAAGAAAATTGAACATAAAAATACCACCCCTTCTAGGGAATCGGAAGAGGAAACCACGTAAGCAGAACAAGTTCTACAAAATGAAATGCCACAAATTCAACAGATTAATTCATATTCAATATGGGTTAATCCTTGTACTAGCAGTAGCAGCAATCGCATCAAGTCAAGTTATCGAAATTCAAAAATTAACTACCCAACAGGGATATGTTATAATGCAAGTCGGAAAACAAGCTATAATTCAAGAATATAATGAATTGACTTATACACTTAACAAAACAGATATATTAAAAACTTTTATCACTTTAAAAGAAACGTCAAACAAAAACGAATATTTAAATACAAAACTAATAACGAAACATATGACAGAAATTGAATCCGAAATTCGAATTTTTGAACATAATAAGAATAGAGAAAAAAGAGGTTTAGTAAATGCAATTGGAACAGGATTTAAATATTTATTCGGCACACTAGATAACGATGACCAATTACGAATAAACGAACGACTAGAATATTTAGAGGACACCGTTCTTACAAATGAAAATATTGAATCACTTACTAAACATATAAATGAAGAAATTGCGAATTTAAATAATCTTAATAAAATATCCTACGTTCTCATGGATAGAATTACCAGATTCACTGCAATAGATTCATTTTTTAGCGCCGTATTAGAATTTCATGATTACATAAAGGAAATACAGTTATCCATAACCTTAGCTAAAATTGGCGTATTCAACCCAAAATTATTTGACATCGAGTTGTTTGAACACATCACTACGAACCAACTCGAACATATAAAACTATCTTTATTTTATCGCTACCTGTATATTCCGAATTAAAACCCATTTATAAAATTATTCCTATGCCTAACGAACAATATGAAGAACTAATCCCGATTAACGACGAATGTATCAAGAATATAATAAATAATAATGATACAGAATGTAATTTTAGATTAAACACTTTAGAAGAAATCATAAGACTAAATGAAAATTCATTAATCATGAAAAATATTAAGAAGCAGGAACTACTATCGGAGGAATTTTACTCTTACTAATAATTGTGTTTTGTGTAACAAACATTGTATACTTTGTTATTATAAAAATAAGGAATTATAAAAATGATAAAATTATAAATAGTCACGAGGACGTGCCTCTATCTAAAGGAGGGAGGAGTGACATATCCACAAATCCATACAAAGAAAACGAACCAAACGTTTGTATTTTCTAAGAATCAATTTGCCCTAAGCAAATTGATACTTTGTTTACCTAATTCAGTCGCCTTCTGCGAAATCAACACTTCTGTGTGGCTACCTCCAACGATGTTGCATTCGCCAACGTCAGTAGTATGTAAAACAATAAACATAGCCTTCTTCAATGAAGATAATCTTTATGCATCATCATCAATGTTGCATTTGCAGAGAACCTCATATCGAAGCATCGCTTCGAATAAAAACCCATTTTTAAGTCAGTTGATTAAGAGCTCTCAAGAGGAGAGCATACCTAATAAAAGAATTTAAAATTACAAATCGGTATTTTTAATTTGGCTCCTTCTGACTGATCGGAAGTAAAACTAACCTTTTTTTTATTGAATTCAATATTAAAAGATATTTTTAAGTGGGTTCTATGTCGACCATAATTAGAAAAATACTAATACGGACATTATCACGTACTAAAAGAAGTTTAAAGTGGGATTTATCCGACTGTTATTTTTATTAATGCTTTAAAAAATGTAAATCTGAAACCATTCGAATTAAATAAAACGAGAATACCGTTTTTGTTAAATTTTTGTGTTTTTTTATATTTATGTATGTACGCATTATTTTCATGGGGAATATCGTGGGGTTTTCTAACAACAGCGTGGGCAAAAAGGGTATTTTTGATAATTGTCGTGGTCAAGTCAGTCTAAAAAGTCTGGTATCACTGGTAGTAATTACCTGAGTGGCAGAGTTCACTGAGTCAAAGAGATATATGAGAATAGAGATCCGCTATTACTCTGCATTCAGCAAATATTTATGTAAGTAGCCTGGTGGCTGGAGTTGATTGGTGTTTAAATTTTCGATGATGACAATTGGAGGGGTACCGTGTTTCGCAATGAAAATGATAAAATTTGTTTTGTAGTCACAGTTTTCTAAGAAGGCAGAGCATATTACTAAAATGAGTACTCACGCTGACAGAAGACAGAAGGAGAATAATTATGAAGAAGAGTTGTGAAAGGCCTCGTTGAAAGAGTGAATGCCATGAAACTCTCCGCACTAAAATTGATTCCGAAAGACAAATTTGAATGGCAATAAACTTTGTGCGCTGCAAAACAAAAATTTCGCGAATAATTTATACGTTAAAGCGAAAATCAATTTGCAGGTTATGCAAATTATAAATAAATCACTGATAGACCAAAGATAGTCATCTTATTGGCAAATAAGAGATTCTATGTCCTTCTCATTATTTTTCTTAATAGTTTTAAAGAAAAGCCAAGCACATATATCGATTGAAAATTACCCGAGTTATACGTAAACATACAAAATATCAACATAGTTTTATATATATAGATTTAAAATATATTTTTGTTTTTTGTATTTGAAGTTTATTTTTATTCAGTTTATTTTTTTTCAAAGTGCCTTTCCCCACACAAACTTTCATAACCTTTTTCATCCCCTCAAAGTTTTGTTTTCTCGAGTTATGTGCGAACACACGGACTTCATTCTCTTTTATATGTATAGAAGACTAACGATAAACGAGACGAAAGTGATAGAGTTACGGAAAGCAAATAGATTACGAGATTGTTCTTAGAGTTACGGAAAGAGTGCCCAGATTTTCGATGACCGTAACATCTTAATCTTAAATGAAAATACAAATTTTAACTTTCAAGATAGTTTTTATCCTGTGCCAAAACATTACCTTAATTTTAGATCAAATTTCGGAAGGTTTTCAAAATGAGTTTTTTATCATTGTGCCATAGATGTGCACAAACAAAAAAATGTGGGTATATGTCGCCATTAAGGCTGGTAAAATTAAATAAACAATTCCCCATACAATATATTTGTCAGTTAAATGAAATTAATTTGGTGGCATTCAATTTGTCGCCGCCATATTTGCATAGTAACGTATTCAACTATGAAAAATCTTAAATTAGAACGAATTTTCGAAGGAAACCTCCTCCTGAAATTAAGCAACTGTATAATTTTAATTCAGGGCGAGGTGTTGACAACCATATTCGTTTCAATGATGTTAATGGAAAATGTAACGTAAATCAAGAGTAAAACTTATTTTCAAAGGGACGTACTTTTCGATATCTAGATATCGCTTTTTGGTTTATATAAAAACAACATAAATATCGAAAATTGTGGTACGTTTTTTAGTAAAATTGAAAAAGTCAGGTCGATTTTCGACCACAAGCGAACCTAGTTATAGTAAATCTAACAATAAATAGAGCTTTAGTAGTAATTTCACCACGGTCTTAAAATACCTCTAAATTAAAAAAAAAAAAAATGTTTCTTATGTATATCAGAGTTGCTCTTATATGCGAACACGTGTATAAGAAACAACGTATATAAGAAACGGAGAGTTTATGAGGGGATTTTCATTCTTTTGATTTGGTGAAAAAAGGTTCGTTTCTTATAATCGTGTTTCTTATATCAGCTCTTTTTTATATCGACATATAGAGAAAAGGCATCGGAATTTCCACATGCATTTCTTATAGCCATTTGTTCTTATTAATGGGTGTTTCTTAAATCCCTGTTGGACTATATAACTCTAAGTGCTAGAAAACATGAAATAATGATTTTTATTTTATTTTATTTGCTTTAGGTTGCCCATGCACTTCTCAGCCGTCTTCAAATATCAAGTCGAAATTCTCAAACGATTCGGAACCGTTCAAGCCAATAGCAACAAATGGGGATCCATTCCCATGGTTACAAGTAAATCTGCCTAGTTTCGTTAAACCAATATCATATACAATTACGATTCATCCAAATTTGACCACATATGATGTTAAAGGTAAGTTGTGTATACATAAGCCCTAGTTGCATGTTGTTATCAACAAAATTAGTTGAATTTATCTAAGTATGCATGGTTAAACTTTGAAGTAGCTACCTAAAAATATGTGCATACACTATACAGTAATGGTGAGTCGCAAAACCGCCTTAACACAGAAAAAAATTAAAAGCAAAAATGTCTTTTCATCCCTGAATATACCTAAATTTCGCAAATTATCTCATCTATTGGTATGATGCCCCTGCGACTACGGATCGTTTTATTAACTGGAAGCTCCACACAATTTGCGGACTTTTATTGTCATATTTTTTTTTAATCGAAGCTAAGAATATTAACTTTTTATTCGCTCAACTCTCCAAAATATTTAGTTGAAGTAAGGTAGGAAGGCATTTGGGTGCTCTTATGGCAGATGCCACAGCTTCTCTTAGAACATCAGCTGGGTCAATTGTGTCCAGTAACGGGAACCATCCATTGGTTACCTGTTAGGAGACAAAAATTAAACCGCTTTTCATAATAGAGCCACATAGAATTAGTATAAATCTCATTGGTTCATAAAGCTATGTTGCCTCTAGATCCTGATGATATAAAGTCTGTTTATCTACTAGAACCACCCAGATTTGAGTATGAATCTCATGAGTACTTTAAGATCCACATTCTTCAGATCCTCTAGTATCTAGTTCATCGAAGAAGTTGCTGTGTGAGAATCCTCTGTCTGTTATTTTGGGGTTGGGCATTCGCAAAGTAGGTGTATTTCTTCAAAGTTCCTACAGCTTCTGGAAAAATCATTATGCAGTATGCCCCTCCGTTCCGCGTGTACGCCTATCGCACAGTGTTGGGTAATAACGCCCGTGAGAATGTGAATATCTTTGCTGCTCAGTCCGAACATAAATTTAGACCTCTTTTTGCTCACCTCTGTCCATAGTCCTTTTGTTAGTCTACAGGTATTGAGATTGCTCCAGCGTGGATTTGTTCAACTCCAGGGTTCAATGTGAATCTCCCTTGCAAAGCGTGCTTAGCGGAGTTCTTACTGATTTTATGGCCAAAGATGTATTTACTGTCGACCCAGTTCTTGCAAGCTTCTCCGTCTGTTCATTACTCGGAATTTCCATTTGCCTTATGGCCTCTTGGCTGTCAGAGTAAATATGATTTGTCTATTTTTCTATCGACAATCTGCCGTCCCTTTATGTTATTCACGGCTGGGGTTATAGCAATCATCGCTGATTCGGTATTATTCTCGCACGTCCAGTGCGATATCCATCTTAGAACCGTCGGTATATAGGACTAACTCCTCTTCTTCTGTTACAACTTCGCATCGGGAATTCTGGTAGTTAATCTCCTTTTCTAAAACGGGAGTGGCGGTAGGTAGTCGGTAGTAACTTTCTCCTTCGCAGCGCCCCATTGGCTTTCAATGGAGGCGTTCCCATAGGGTTTGGATGACTATAATCTAGACTCTATTAACCTGATTGCGGCCTTGGCTTACCGCTACAGGAACTGTCCAGAGGGGTAGGGTTAAGCATCATCTCCATTGCTACGGTGGGTGCTTTCCGTAAGGAACCCTTTATCGAATGATGAATGCTGCTATCTAAAGTTTGGTAAGGATTGAAAGATGGGGGGGGGCTATTCCATCATACAATTGTACCATATGTTAAGATGGGCCGTACTACCGCCGTGTGTAGCCAGTTTACCACATACAGGCATATAGCGCCACGTATGCTTTTTGGGGGATTATAGGCGTGGATTGCCTTTCTTCTCGTAAACAGCAGAATTTCCGTCTTCGATGGATTCACCCCAACTCCACGGGTCGCAACCCAGTTATTGACAAGTAGGAGTGCGTTCTGGAGCGCATCCGAGGGTTCAGCCAGAAGCTGCTACTCTACCTCCCTCGAGATCTCCTCATTGGTAGAAGCGGCTTCTACAGTCTGTTTATTCTTGGTGATGTCGTTTGGCTCCACGAGTATTGTGTCAGCCACCGCCTCACTCTTGGTACTTATCTTACCCTTACCTCTTACATGCGTTGTACTTTTATTAGGTTTCTCAATTTTGATCTTCGCGAGCACTGCCGGAAAGTATGATCCGGCCGCCAGCGTCGCCAGGCCGGGGTAAGGTAATACATTTTACCTGGGCACCTGAGGGAGCTCGTACGTGGTTGGTTTAACTTGCAGTCACGCCAGCTCTGGCCTGCCATGGGTGAATTTCAACTGCGTTTAAATTTTAAGCAGTACAAAAAAGCCGTTCCACTTTCGATTTTGCAGTAGCTACATTGTTGTTTTCGACATTTAACAATTGTAAATTATACACCCTTAGCAAGCAATGTTAAAAACTGTTCATAATTTAACTATATTTCTAGGTCAAGTAGCAATAGATTTAAGTATTGAAGAAGACACACAATTTATGGTCATTCATTCCCAGAACTTGAATGTTACGGAAAGGGTATTTATATTTGAAAATGACTATCTCCGGCAAACACATTTATTTTATATTTCTATTTTTTAAGGCGATTATGATTAGCGGCAACAAAGGGCACACCATTAAAATAATAAGACTGTTAGAATTTCCACCTAGACAACAAATATACATTGAATTTAAGGACAAGCTACGAAAAAAGCATAATTACACATTAAATTTAAGATGGTATTCTCGATTAAATTTCGAACCTGAGGGATTTTACTTGGATCATTATGAGAACGTTAATGGAGCACAGAGGTAATTTGATACAATTTTAATCATAATGTGTTTTATTTATTGCTTATTTACTTACTTATTATTATTTACTTATTTAATCAGCTGTTCTCAGTTGCCAGTTTGGGGGTTTTAACCACATATTTAGGGTTTTCTTGGTTGAAGGAGGGAAATCTTGGGGGAGAAATTGTTTAAGGGAAAATCTGTGGTTTTTTAAATTTAATATTATTTGCATTTAGTTTTAATATCCTTTTTTTTAACCTTTAAATGTGTTTTAAAAATTATATTTGTATGCATTCTGCGACCGCGAAAACACTGCGTAATTTAAACTTAAGAATGTGGTAGCGTAGAGATTTTTCGTTTTATTCTGTCCACGACCAAATAGTTCAAAATTGAACATGACAATACAGGATGAAATAAATGTGTATTACATTCGAGCTGGGATTCGAAAAGATAAAACACTATTCTGTTGAACTTTCTAATAAAATGATTATCCTAATATTTCACTTGTTAAGTACCAAAAGAATATGTTAAACCAATCAAACAATTCACTTAATGCACTGTATTACTGTGCACTTATTTATCTTCGCGACCTATTACTATTTCGGACTTTACCAATTACTGTTTAAAAATCAATTGTATCTATTTACATCTCTGTTCTTAAATCTTCCTTTCTTATCCGCTCCGCCATCTATCGAGAACTTTCTTGTGTATTCCGAATTCCGGTTTATTCTAGAATTAGCTCAGTGGAGACTTACACTCATTTGACATATTCGAGTCTCAAATTGGAAGTGGAACTTGTTTGGGGACTAATGGGTTGTTTACACTTCACCAATTTAGGTTCCACGCTACCTTACAAACCACAATATCCCCCTCTTAAACTTGTTCATCCCGAACAGACTCGTTAACGTTTTCACCATTAAAGCGATGAAGACGATCCACATGAAATACTTTCAGCTTGCCTCTTTCTTGTTGGATGCGATAAACAACATCGTTGAAGCGCTTTACCATTTTACAGGGCCCTTCCCAGTCTGGTTGCCACTTAGGTGATAAACCTTTTATTCGATGAGGGCTATATTGCCATACAAGATCTTCTTGATGCACTTTCCTGATGAATTCTCTGAGGTCTGTAACATAGACCTTCTCATTCTTGGGTTCTTCGCATGGAGATCTAAACATGAACTCGCTAGGACTGTTCGACCAAATAGGAGTTCTGTTGAACCGTAGATGAACACCTCATCTGATTGTGGATGAAGCGGTATTGTTCTTGTCGTATGGTTCCCGAGTAACTGGCACACTCCTTGGAATGTCTTGGACTCGAAGTTTCGTCTTTGGTCCAAATGCAGTTCCATCGGTACACCGAATCTGCTTACCCAGTTGTAGACGATTTGCTCCACTGCGGTTTCAGCTACTTGATTTGGAATAGCAAATGCAAATTTTCTGAAGCGAAAAGTAAATTTAATTTCTCAAATTTTTTCTAATTTTCCGAAGCTAAACAAACAACTTTTTCTGAAGCTAAAAGTCAATTTATTTTCTCAAGCTACTTTTTGTCTTAGTATCAGAAAATTTGAGAAAATAAAAGATCGCAGAAAGTTATTTTTTGCGTTCCATTTTAAACAATTTGGGCGATTTCAATAATAAATGACACGAATAATGTTGGTTCCAATGCGTATATAAATATTGGTGTTTCAGGGCAGATTTGCGTCTTTAGGTATCCGTATCCCAAAAGAAAATAATCAAGAAGCGTAAAATTATAACATCTTGGTGGTCAACTTGTGGGTCGATTACGAGATTCAAAAATTTAGTAAAGTTGCTGAAGCTTTGTTTTGATCATTTGTTTGTTTGCTTTTGAATAAAAATGGCACTTAAAGTTTGATCTGACAATTGCATTGGGAAACAGTCTGGCTTAAAAGTGGTACAGCTGTGCTGCAAATGGCGAGAGTTGCAAATAGTATCAAGAATATTTTTGATCATAGTTATTAAGATTAGATTTATTCATTCCGTTGATAGTTAATACAATATTCATTTTATTTTACTTAAATTACCACAAATACTAGGTACGTAAACAAATAATTTAGAATCTATAGTCTAATCGTGTAAGCAAGATTTTAAAAATAAACTGCTTTGAAAAATAAGTAAATTATAAGTGTTTTTCATACGGAATGAATGGTAAGATACATTCTACAGTTATTAAAATCAAGCTGACCAGGCGAACTTCGTTCCGCCCAAATTCTTTATTGTAATGCAAATAATAATTCCGAGCATTCGCACATCACATGCTACTTTATATAATTCGGCCAATTCAAATTCTGTGTTCAAAAGTTATATTAAATACAATAGAAATAACTAAAGTATAGCAATGTCGATGTGTTTCAATCAAACCGGAATGATTGTCGGCTAACCTTCCGCTTTTTATCCAAAGTGCTTTACGGTACACGACGTACAAAGCGGAAGCTATTGCTCACACGTGAGCCTGAGCACGCCACATACAGTTGACCATGTGAGAGACATGGGAATTCAATAACTGATGCCAGCGATTGTCCTTGCAACGCTTAAAAACCAATGGCAAATCATTCTGAATAAGTGGAATCCGCGGAATTATAATTTTTGACTTGATTTTTTCAGTCAAAATCGCCGCTGTCATGACATTTGATTTCAGATTCTTCACAATCAAATCAAACGCGATCCGTTAAAAAGTTTCTGTAGATTGGGGTTGCTCAACAAAATTAAAGGGGTTTTCAACAGGGACGCAACAAAAGTAGAGCGACAGGGACAGCAAACGACGCCGAATTTCTTGCCGCTCTTTTCACATTTCTCTTCAGTAAGATTTGCCATTTCATGATGGAAAGATCAAAGAGGATCTAAACCATAAACTAAGTATTAAATAGACCGCCAGCTCCCGTGCACCTACCCGATTCCCCTCGAAAATTTTGAAAAGAAAATTCTCTCTTAAATTTCGTATGCGTGAATACGTGTGAAGCAGCAAAAAAAAAAGAATTCTGAATGGAGGGGGTATAAACAAATAATGACACTGAGCAGTCATCCAACATCGTGGTATTTCTACCTTTTTGTAGGTATGATCTAAACCATAAACTAAGTATTACATAGACCGCCAGCTCCCGTGCACCTACCCGATTCCCCTCGAAAATTTTGAAAAGAAAATTCTCTCTTAAATTTCGTATGCGTGAATACGTGTGAAGCAGCAAAAAAAAAAAGAATTCGAATGGAGGGGGTATAAACAAATAATGACACTGAGCAGTCATCCAACATCGTAGTATTTCTACCTTTTTGTAGAAATGTTGACGTCCGAAAAACCTTCCGTGCAAAACTAAAATAAAGCATCCAAATTGTGGAAACAATAGGAATCTGACGGAAAAATCTTCGAACTACATTTGAACACACTAAATGCCCATAAAAAAGGGATTTAACTTTTAGTAAACATTTCTAGTACCAAGAAATAATCATAATAATGTTAACAAACTGCGATTTTTATACTGAAGGTTAATTTAAAATGAATTTCTATCCGAATAATACTAATTTTACTTTTACGAGAAATCGAGGGAATTTCAGTTCGGTGAAATGGGAAAAATGGCCACGCTTCGTGGGAAAAATAAAGAGACAGTGTTAAGCACAGTGACTGACAGTAGGGTAGTTGGTGAGTTTCTATCAGCTGATGGATGCGTTGCAACAGTTTAAATTTGTTATTTTATTTCACCACGAAAACATTTATTTTACAAAATGGTTAATAACTAATGTAATCAACGTATCAATAAAGGAAGAAACTGAGAAATATCCATTCTTAGGAATAAAATAATACACTCTTTTGTTTTCGTTTGTTGTTTTTGGCGAAAAATTATTTCGCCGGCGAATGTCGACAGAAAAAAGGCAACGAATTCAAATGGAAGAATTGATTAGGAATATTCAAATTTAAAGTTCGTTGGGGATCAGGGCAGAGATATGAACATTTCTGAGTGGGTAACAATTTTGAGTTAAAATTTGTTCATGAATTTTTCAGAAAACAAAAAGGCAAAAAAAAATATTACAAAATTTCAACAATTTAATAAACAAAAGAATTTCAAACTAGCGTGATAATTAATGCAAACACTTGAGTCAGCCGAGAACAGCCGTGAATAATGTTTATTTAGAAAATAACTTTTTTGTCCTATCCATTTTTCATACTATTTTGGTGCAGATTTCTTTTCGAAATGTTACCTTCAAAACGATATACAACTTTCATAGGATTTGACAAACAAATTTTTAGAATTTCTCATGACGAAAAAATGACTTTGGCTGACGAAAAAAAAATTCGATCAACTTTTTAAAATTATTTCATTGCACTTTAATAACAAAAAATGTCTTATAAATGCAATCAACGAAAATGAATTTATTTTCTTTATACTGTACGGGAAAGAACTAAAACTTAAATATATAGCTATCAGTAAAATTCCAAATAATAATTTGTACTAGATAGGTACTGATTTTATTTTGTTTTTGCAGATGATCCTTATAGTTCATCGATTGCCATTGTTTACAACGACAATGTGAACATCCTGTATTGTATGGATTATCTAGGTAAAATAAAATAAGTCCTTGCAATATTCGTTTTAATGAAATAGAAATTGTTACTAAATTCACCACACCATACACACCGTTTTCTAGACACATCCCAATAACGGCCAATTATTTGAATTATTTGAATTTTTTCCAATGTCACCACAGAATGAGTTGTCAGTCATATGTCAGGTTGCTATGTGCAAATGTATGCGTGCGTCTTATGGACTTTAACATGGCACACATACTTTCGCACATAGGAACACGGAAAATAGCTTGTAGGCAAACTCTCTTAAGTTGGAAGAGCTGACAGTCTATTTAATACTTAGTTTATGGTTGTCAGTCATCTGTCAGGTTGCTATGTGCAAATGTATGCGTGCGTCTTATGGACTTTAACATGGCACACATACTTTCGCACATAGGAACACGGAAAACAGCTTGTAGGCAAACTCTCTTAAGTTGGAAGAGCTGACGGTCTATTTAGTACTTAGTTTATGGTTTAGATCCTCTTTGATCTTTCCATCATGAAATGGCAAACCTTACTGAAGAGAAATGTGAAAAGAGCGGCAAGAAATTCGGCGTCGTTTGCTGTCCCTGTCGCTCTACTTTTGTTGCGTCCCTGTTGAAAAACCCTTTAATTTTGTTGAGCAACCCCAATCTACAGAAACTTTTTAACGGATCGCGTTTGATTTGATTGTGAAGAATCTGAAATCAAATGTCATGACAGCGGCGATTTTGACTGAAAAAATCAAGTCAAAAATTATAATTCCGCGGATTCCACTTATTCAGAATGATTTGCCATTGGTTTTTAAGCGTTGCAAGGACAATCGCTGGCATCAGTTATTGAATTCCCATGTCTCTCACATGGTCAACTGTATGTGGCGTGCTCAGGCTCACGTGTGAGCAATAGCTTCCGCTTTGTACGTCGTGTACCGTAAAGCACTTTGGATAAAAAGCGGAAGGTTGGCCGACAATCATTCCGGTTTGATTGAAACACATCGACATTGCTATACTTTAGTTATTTCTATTGTATTTAATATAACTTTTGAACACAGAATTTGAATTGGCCGAATTATATAAAGTAGCATGTGATGTGCGAATGCTCGGAATTATTATTTGCATTACAATAAAGAATTTGGGCGGAACGAAGTTCGCCTGGTCAGCTTGATTTTAATAACTGTAGAATGTATCTTACCATTCATTCCGTATGAAAAACACTTATAATTTACTTATTTTTCAAAGCAGTTTATTTTTAAAATCTTGCTTACACGATTAGACTATAGATTCTAAATTATTTGTTTACGTACCTAGTATTTGTGGTAATTTAAGTAAAATAAAATGAATATTGTATTAACTATCAACGGAATGAATAAATCTAATCTTAATAACTATGATCAAAAATATTCTTGATACTATTTGCAACTCTCGCCATTTGCAGCACAGCTGTACCACTTTTAAGCCAGACTGTTTCCCAATGCAATTGTCAGATCAAACTTTAAGTGCCATTTTTATTCAAAAGCAAACAAACAAATGATCAAAACAAAGCTTCAGCAACTTTACTAAATAATTTTACGCTTCTTGATTATTTTCTTTTGGGATACGGATACCTAAAGACGCAAATCTGCCCTGAAACACCAATATTTATATACGCATTGGAACCAACATTATTCGTGTCATTTATTATTGAAATCGCCCAAACTGTTTAAAATGGAACGCAAAAAATAACTTTCTGCGATCTTTTATTTTCTCAAATTTTCTGATACTAAGACAAAAAGTAGCTTGAGAAAATAAATTGACTTTTAGCTTCAGAAAAAGTTGTTTGTTTAGCTTCGGAAAATTAGAGAAAATTTGAAAAATTAAATTTACTTTTCGCTTCAGAAAATTTGCATTTGCTATTCCAAATCAAGTAGCTAAAACCGTAGTGGAGCAAATCGTCTACAACTGGGTAAGCAGATTCGGTGTACCGATGGAACTGCATTTGGACCAAAGACGAAACTTCGAGTCCAAGACATTCCAAGGAGTGTGCCAGTTACTCGGGAACCATACGACAAGAACAATACCGCTTCATCCACAATCAGATGAGGTGTTCATCTACGGTTCAACAGAACTCCTATTTGGTCGAACAGTCCTAGCGAGTTCATGTTTAGATCTCCATGCGAAGAACCCAAGAATGAGAAGGTCTATGTTACAGACCTCAGAGAATTCATCAGGAACGTGCATCAAGAAGATCTTGTATGGCAATATAGCCCTCATCGAATAAAAGGTTTATCACCTAAGTGGCAACCAGACTGGGAAGGGCCCTGTAAAATCGTAAAGCGCTTCAACGATGTTGTTTATCGCATCCAACAAGAAAGAGGCAAGCTGAAAGTATTTCATGTGGATCGTCTTCATCGCTTTAATGGTGAAAACGTTAACGAGTCTGTTCGGGATGAACAAGCTTAAGAGGGGGATATTGTGGTTTGTAAGGTAGCGTGGAACCTAAATTGGTGAAGTGTAAGCAACCCATTAGTCCCCAAACAAGTTCCACTTCCAATTTGAGACTCGAATATGTCAAATGAGTGTAAGTCTCTACTGAGCTAATTCTAGAATAAACCGGAATTCGGAATACACAAGAAAGTTCTCGATAGATGGCGGAGCGGATAAGAAAGGGTGCACGGGAGCTGGCGGTCTATTTAATACTTAGTTTATGGTTTAGACCATGCCTACCCGATTCCCCTCGAAAATTTTGAAAAGAAAATTCTCTCTTATATTTCGTATGCGTGAATACGTGTGAAGCAGCAAAAAAAAAGGAATTCTGAATGGAGGGGGTATAAACAAATAATGACACTGAGCAGTCATCCAACATCGTGGTATTTCTACCTTTTTGTAGAAATGTTGACGTCCGAAAAACCTTCCGTGCAAAACTAAAATATAGCATCAGAATTGTGGAAATATTAGGAATCTGATGAAGAAACCTTCGAACTACATTGCAACACACTGAATGTCCATAAAAAAGGGATTTCACTTTTAGTAAAAATTTCTAGTACCAATAAATAATTATTATAATGTTAACAAACTGCGATTCTTATACTGAAGGTTAATTTAATATGAATTTCTATCCGAATAATACTAATTTTACTCTTCGAAGAAACATATCGAGGGAATTTGAGTTCGGTGAAAAGGGAAAAATGCCCACGCTTCGTGGGAAAAATAAAGAGTCAGTGCTAAGCACAGTGACTGACAGTAGGGTAGTTGGTAAGTTTCTATCAGCTGATGGACGCGTTCCAACAGTTTACATTTGTTGTTTTATTTCACCACGAACGCATTTATTTTACAAAATTGTTAGTAACTAATGTAATCAACGTATCAATAAAGAAATAAACTGAGAAATATTCATTCGCAAGAATAAAATAATACATTTTTGTACTTACAGTAATTCTTTTGTTTTCGTTTGTTGTTTTTGACGAAAAATTATTTCGCCGGGGAATGTCGACAGGAAAAAGGCAACGAATCCAAATGGAAGAATTGATTAGGAATATTCAAATTTAGAGTTCGTTGGGGTTCAGGGCAGAGATATGAACATTTCTGAAATTGTAACTAAATTCACCACACCATACACATCGTTTTCTAGACACATCCCTATAACGGCCAATTATTTGAATTATTTGAATTTTTTCCAATGTCACCACAGAATGAGTTGTCAGTCATCTGTCAGGTTGCTATGTGCAAATGTATGCGTGCGTCTTATGGACTTTAACATGGCACACATACTTTCGCACATAGGAACACGGAAAACAGCTTGTAGGCAAAGTCTCTTAAGTTGGAAGAGCTGACGGTCTATTTAATACTTAGTTTATGATCTAAACTAGAGCGCCAACTCCCGTGCACCTACCCGATTTTCCCCGCAAATTTTGAATGACAGCCCTCTCTCGCGCGCTCTTTTTTTCCTGTCTGTGAATACATGTTATTAATGCCCGCCGAGTGGAACTCTTCCAATAATAAACAATTTGTAAATGAATTTATAACAATATATGTAAAAGAAATCAATGTTGAGTATGGTGTTTTAGATAGCTTTTCTTGTTCTCTATCCATCTTATGCGCCAAAATATGTTCATCACATTTCAGGTTTTTTTTAATTTTTTTTACATGAAAACTATTTTTGACAGCAAAATTCTTGAAGCTACCTTGGGAAGTTGTTCCAAAAATAAGGCAATACCATGCGAGTTAAGTCCAAGTTTTCACTAGGGCAAAAGTGAATTTCTTAAAATATTCGCAAACTTTGCATGAATTTCTATTACGCTTGGTGGATGTTTTCAACTTGGTTTGTTAGCACCGTATTTGTACAAAATCAAAATATGATTGGGAATTCTGTGGTTTAATAAGAGTGAACAGTGTTGATGTTACTAAGGAACAGCAAAAATGGAAATTTTATTCATACTAAAAAAAAATATTCTCGGAAATTAAATTCGTAAAAACGAGTACATATGATTAAACTCCTAACAAAAAGACAATATAATCTGGTGTTTATTTTGATCCGATTTCAGATTTTGCGTATTCAATCGAACGTAAGAATCTAAATTGTTTTGTTTAGTTTTAATTCCCGCATTTCTATAGATGATGTGTTTTGCAAATTTTATTACATTGTATTTTGAAATTTTCACTGATATTTTTATAAGCCTCTCTAAATTATTAATTAACAAAAACAAGTGCAAAAAGTGATATTTCACATAAATTAAAAGCAATCTGTAGCCATTAAGAAAGAGAAAGAGATGTGTCAAAGGGGAAGTCTATGGGAAAGCGTAATATTTCGGCATTCTGGTGTGCGATCTGGAAGGAAGCAGACGCGGTAAGAAAGTCCCTAAGGAATTGAATTGAAGTGTCTGTTGGATTATCAATACTTTATAAAAATCTATACAGAATTATTTTACTATGGGATTTATCAGAAAATGGAAATATCGAATTTTACAAATGCATACTTGAATACGTTATTGTGCATGTATGCATTTTACGTACCATTTACAGATTAAAAATTATGCTAAAACTAAAATATCTTTTTTCCCACAGTAAAAAAAAAAACGCTTTCCTCAAACTCTGATAAAATATCTATTTTGTTTCAATATGACTTCGAAATGAAAAGCATTAAATTCGACGAACAACATTTTTTTTTCTTTAAAGTATACCTGCAATAAAATCGATGTGACTCAAAAAATTTAACTACCTCAGTCAACCTAATAGATCTCATCGCTTTCAGGAATTACTGGACTTTATGGAAAATTCATAAAAAAATACTCTGAAGTAGCTATTCCAATGACCACCGACTACTAGTATGGGTTACTTCATTAAAGGAGCTCAATTCCAAGTTGCAACGCTGGAAAATTAAGTCGAATGAATATGATTTCGAAATAGAATATATCAAAGGCAAAGAAAACAATGCTTTAAAATTAGTTGAAATTAGGTCGGATATAGCAACAATCCATAGTGGCCCATTTCCAATGGGTATAAAAACAAATTGTTGTTTAAAAAAAAGGAAATAAGCTTACCAAAATATTCTAAAAGATCTTTTTCTCATCAAAGGAACAGTGAGAACGATGACTTTTCTGTAGAATTTAAAAAAACGGTAATAAAATATTTCTCAAATTCACCAAACATGAAAATTCTTCGGTGTACAAAACTTTTGAAACATATAACAAGCATTCTTGAAGCGTTCAAATTAAAATATAAGTTTTTGGGTGGGGTGACCCTATTACAACCTTTTACATTATTCAGCCTTATTGTGAGTTCGCCCGAACAATATTCCACCCGAAAAAATGTACCTTTAACTTTTTGCCTATCATGAGTTCCGGGGGAAAAATTGTTGATGTTCGAAAAAAATTCCGCTTATTGGCAGCACTGTTTCGGGCGGAATATACTGCTATTTTTCACATATATTTTCCATTTTCGTTTTTAAATGCGAACAAGAGAAGAACTTGAAGAAGCAACATGCTGACTTAGCAGCAAAACATTCAAACTGCATTTTCCTTTCCTATTATAGAATAAATGTTTATTTGCTGACGGCGAAATAATGTTGACATGCGTTCTATCAATGCACTCTACAACACTTGTCAGACTATATTTTGCATAAAAGTGTTGAGCAATCTTGAGTTGTTCGTTCGGTGTTGGCGAAGCTGTCTACTGAGGGCAAAGGGCATGCTCAAAAATATTAAGAACTTCTGATAGTACCAGGCTAAACGATGATTGCGCCAAACCAACTTCGTGGTATATAACAACACCATTTTGATATCCACCCTCTGCAAAGAAACGCAAACCTGCTAGTTTCACAATGGGTGGAATCGCAAATTTTTGTTTGGACAGGGGCAAGGCGTTGGTAAGCACATCCAGTAAATATTTCAATGCTGGCTTATTAATTCTATAATACTGATGAAATCTAAAAAATGAGCACAATATTTATTTACAAAAATGCAAGAAACGATTGATTCTTACAATGGTTCGCGCAACTCCATTGGATGTACCTCGCAAGTGCCTTCGAGTAACTCGTTCCAGAGTATTTTCTTCCTCTTCCTCTTCTATTGACAGCCGCAGTGCTATGCTAAGCATTTATATAATCCTACTTTAAGAATCTCACTACTTCGATTCGAAGTTTGCATTCGTTCCGGCGAAACTCACAATAGTTTTTAAAAGTTCGGGCGAAACTCACAATAAGGCTGATTATAATATTATAACTAACAAAAAATGTATTAAAACAAAATAGCAATACTGAACAAATTAAATGATTTATTGCAAGAGAAAAGAAAATGTAATTTACTAGATTTCTTCAAGAAAAAATACTAAAACTAAACCAGAACATCAGAGAGAATTCTAATTTATTTTTCTAAGTTATTTTAATTCAAATTTAAACGCCAATCCTTAACAAGTTTCAAGAGCATAAAAATACTATTTTTTTAAAATGCATCGACAAACTAACGGAACACGTTTCCATTCATCCGGTAACAGACAGAAATTCTATAACTATTGTTGAGCTTCTACGATATAGGTAATGCCGGGGAGGAGTCATGTACTGTACATGCATAGCAATCCACATATATCATCAACATTGCAGCACTAGTATAAAAACCGCAAACTACACTTGACAACATATGAATCCGTTACCACTTTAGTCTTATACTGATTGCTCTGCCGCTTCTCAGTTGTTGTTGGTACAATTTATTACACAACTGTTTGTATTCTGTGTCCTTCTTTTCCCATGCGTTCTTATTTTACAGCTAGTAAGTTCCTTTAGGAAAAATTAGAATAAAGACGTTTTAAATAAGAAAATAAAAGAAAAGTGCTTTATTTTTATTCGGCCACGAGCACATTACTCCTAGTGATTTATACGGAGCAAAACTGCGAGTGGCCCACATCTTTTCCTTGGTTATAATGCGCTCTATTTCTTCCCGCTGTGATTGAAGATTCCCTCACAAGTAGGGATAACGCAATAATCGGTACAATCAGGAAAATGTGTGTAAAGTGGAAGCTCCAAGGATTCGTCAGTGGATTCCGTCCGTTCTCTTTATAAAAGATGGATTAGAGTGTCCTTTGGATGGAATGGATAGATAGATAAGATAATTTTATTTCATATAGTGTTACAAAGTAAAATTCATATTTTATAACTAAAACGCACAAAAGTAGATTATATGAAAAGTTGAGACATTCTGTATTTCACTAACAATAGTAGTGAAACAGTTTTGAATGCAACTTTAATCAGTAATTGAAAATTAAATTAAAGTTTATGATGGCAACAAAATTACCTAATTCAAACTCTTAATTAACAAATAGCAGGATAAATGAAAAAAGAAAAACAATTAAATTCAAAAATAAAATCAAAGAAAACAAAGAAATTAGAGCAAGAGTTATATCAGAAAGTCGAAAATAAAGGATTCTAAAGTAGCATAGTTGTAATTTATAAGCCAATTTTTAATACGTTTTAAAAACTTTCTAAGTTTTTATTGCCCTGATAGACAGGGAAGGTTATTAAATAGGCGGGAAGACAAAACAGAATAAAAATTACGGTATGCAGTAGTACGAGTAATTGGAGAAGAGATACCAAATACGAAAAGTTTCCACGTAAATTGTAATTAGAAATTAGTCGAAAGTCATGATTACCAGATTTCATAAAGAATGACTTCAATACTTTAAAGCAATACCGATGACGAACAGGAAGGATTTTTTGGTCACAGAACAAAGGAATACTAGGATATCTAACAGGTTGTATTTTGTTAAGATGAGCACCTCCCCAACAAGCAATTCCATATTGCAACTTGGAGTGAAAAATGCCATAGTCGATTTTCTTTAGGAGCATTGTGGAGCAAACATTTCGCAAGTAATAGAAGTATCTGAGTGTGGAACGGAAATAGTTCCTTAAAGATTCCGTGTTTGTTCAAATTAGAATCGATAATAAGCCCTAGATATTTATATTCATCAACTTCCTCGATAAGAAAACAGTTATCATTACAACCAAGCGAACTACAAAAAGTGGGAGAAATAGTTCTATGGGTGCAATTACAATAGGTGAATCTGAATTTAGGACACTCTGGTGCATGGAAGTGGACATTTGCACCTTCACTTGGTGCTGATGATAAACTGAAAAACATTAATTTTGTTTTAGAAATACTTTTGATTCTCAAACCAGATTCTCAATAAGTTCAGATCGAAATTAATGTCAGCAACGAGGACTAAAGGACTATTTTGACCATCCGAAAAACCTATGTCATCAGCGAAAGCAGTTGGTGAGCCTTTGAAGCCAAGTGCAAAGAGTGAATTAATGTAGATGAGAAATAGAATCGGACCCAAGACAGAGCCTATTCTTTAAATACGACTTGAACTAGTCCAGCATAAAACCACGAAATCCGGCTTTTTCGAGTTTATCCACCAAAATAATGTGATCGATCATGTCAAAAGCTTTTGTATTATCAATAAACAATTCGGCTGTACAATTTTTACTATATCAAGACAGTACATTGTTTGGGAACAGGATTGCAGTAAGGCATCTTCAGTAGATTTCCCTTTCCGAAAGCCAAACTGCTTAGGACTGAAATAATTGTTGATGTCTAAAAAATTTACTATTATGTCTTTTATCAGATTTTCAAAAATTTGACTAAGCACAGGGAGGAGTGAAATAGGCCTGTAGTTGCACAGTTCGACAGCAGAACCTTTTTTAAACAAAGGTGTAACATCAGAACACTTGAGAGATGTTATAGGTTTATGAAAAAAAGCTTCTATTTTGAAATGGTTCTGCACACAGACAGAGAGCACAAATTGAATTGACTGAACAGGGTTGAAGATTACTGTCAATATTTGTGTAGTATTCATTAAAATCATCAGCGATTTCGTATTCGTCAGAGATCAAACAGTTACTGATACACAGAGAAGGTTTTTTTTTGTAGAAGAGGATTTATTAAGTAAACTATTCACTAATTTCCATTCATTTCTTAAGTTTCCTCTGGCAGCAACAAAACAATTACGATAATAGGTATCACGACAAATTGGAACCTTCTTTTTCACCTGCAAGGCTTAAGTCTTTTTGTAAATTTTTTCGGATGTGATTTACAAAAACAATCCAAAATATGCTTCTTAAGGCATTCAATAAGAATTGCATAGGAATTTGAAGCATCAACACACGAATGGACGTCATCCCAAAACTCAAGAATCAGGTTGTTTCTTAGTCTACTGAAGTTAATTTTCATAATTTTGCTTGCTGATTTAGAATAATTGCTGTTCTTCCTGTTAAAAGATTCTATAAGGAGACCTGTCATACAGTGGGATGTAATCAACAGATCAGGAACACATTTCTCACATTTATTAGATGAAACACGGTTGAAGCGCCCATCAATGCGATCCAGACATGTAACTGACACGATCCTAGTAGGCTCATTAATGAAAGAATGCGCAGCTAATAAGGCTAAATATGTTGAAGCAGTTTCGCTACTCTCTACAGTGTTTATGTTGAAATCGCCAACAACAATTCAATTTTTTGCTTTTACTTTATTAAAAGATCAGAAAATTCTTTCATAAACATCGAAACATGAAACATATGCGGCCTTTGGACACACAAGAAAACGAACACTTCATTGTTTATGACAATAGAGACTTTAAAGACATCTGCACTTTCAAAATCCACACACAAAACTTCTGGAATATGGTAACCCTCTTGTAGAAAACACCCAACACCAAAGAGGATCTAAAGAGCATCCAACTGAGAGCAGAAACGGTACATTTGCTTACAAGCTGCATTTTCTGCATAGGAATTCCTAAGTACTAGTGCCTGTACAAATCAAAGGAGCGCCATTGCTCCCACACGCATACTTAGGAAATCCTATACAGGCAATTAATGTCAATCACGAGCCCATTTTGTAACCCTTTTATAGTTTACGAAATTGTTGAAAATGTAATTCTATTATTCCTGATATAATTTCGTCACAATGCCAAATACCTTAATATAATCATAGTTTTTTTTAGTATCTAATAGAAATCTATCTCATGATATTAATCAGAGAAAAATCAACTTAAACGGTTCTTGCACTTTTCTTAAAAGAGTTTTTAACTTCAAGCTTTTATTGTTTTGTTTTTCGTCGATTTCAATGCTTTTCATTTCGAAGTCATATTGAAATAAAATAGGTATTTTAACAGAGTTTGGGGAAAGCGTTTTTTTTTTTTTTATTGTGGGGAAAAAGATATTTAAGTTTAGCATAACTTTAATCTGTAAATGATACCTAAAATGCATACTTGTATTCAAGTATGTGTCGCTAAATTCGATATTTTTTTTCTGGTAAATCCCATAATAAAAAAATTCTGTATAGATTTTTAGAAAGCATTAATAATACAACACACACTTCAATTCAATTACTTAGGGCCATAGTTCTTTTCTTACTATCTTTGTTTCCTTCCAGATCGCACACCAGAATGCCGAACTATTACCCTTTCCCATTCTAAATTTCTACAGATTGCCCTTTATTTATGCGAAATATCACTTTTTGCAACTAAAAATTAACAAAACAATTTAGATTTTTACGTTCGATTGATTTCGCAAAATCTGAAATCGGATCAAACTAAACACTACATTGTGTTGTACTTTTGTTAGGAGTTTAATCATAATATGTACTCGTTTTTTTCATATTATTCTCGGATGAACAAATTTTGGCGCATACGATGGATAGAGAACAAGTAAAGCTATCTAAAAAACCATACTCAACATTTATTCCTTTTACATTTTTTGCTATAAATTCATTTACAAATTGTTTTTCATTGGAAAAGTTCCACTCGGCGGCCATCAATATAACGTATTCACAGACAGCGAAAAAAAGAGCGCCCGAGAGACGGCTGTCTTTGAAAATTTGCGGGGAAAAACGTGTAGGTTCACGGGAGTTGGCCCTTTAGTTTAGATCGTCTTTGCCCAACACCACCCGCAGCGTAATTTTCATTTGTATTTGCGAAGAAATTAACGCCAGGAATAACGTAAACAATCTTTTCAAAATTGTAAATCCATATTTCAGACACAAAAACAATATCTGGAATGCAAGCCAACGAATCAAGGTGCCTAACAACATATGTAAAATTTTCTCTCAAAGTTCTGACATTCTGATGTGCAATAAAAACTTTGATAGATTGACAGTATTCGGACCATGCTTGTGTCGTAGCTGATCTGATAGACTTGTTGTAGAACTTTAGACAGCCTCTAGTCAACCTTCTCAGGATGGCTAGGTCTTCATTCCACCACGGCAGTAAGGATTTTTTGGTATATTTAACAGGACACGATGCCATAAAAGCTGTATTCATCGCCTTTTCTAGTGCAAACGTAATTGTGTCCAACTCTACACCTGATTGAATTTTCAGGTGTGGTATATTAGGAAGTTTAGAGTTCAATACTTGACCAAATTTCTTGCAGTCAATTCTTTTTGGACTTCAATATGGAACAGGAGTATCAACTTTGATACTAAAATTTAAGAGAATCCACCCGTGGTCCGATTGGGGTTGGAGACTCCCCAATCCTCAACCCTAACGTTGTCATTTGTTTTGAGTATGATGTCTAACACTTCTTCGCAGCCATTAGAATTTTCCGTGCCTGGAAATATAAAGTAATGAACGTTACCCACATTACATACACATAGGTAGGTAGGTCAATGTGTGCTCTTGTGACAATTATGCCACAACTTCACCTAGACCATCAGTTGGGTCCATTGTGTCCAGTTACGGGAACCATCCAGTGTGCCCTGTTGGAAGACAAGAAATAAACTAGATAAGTAGGAATCTCATGTGCTCTTGAAGCTCCGTTGTATCATGATCCTCTAGTTCGTCCTACGAGTAGCTAATGATATGAAGTCTGTTTATCTACTGGAACCACCCAGATTTGAGTATGAATCTCAGGAGTACTTTAAGATCAACGTTCTTCAAGTAATCTAGGTCATCGAAGAAGTAATTGTTGAGAATCTTCTCAACTTCTGCAAAAATCACTATGCAGTATCCCCAGCCGTTCCGCATATACGCCTATCGCACAGTGTCCAGTAATGACCCCCGTGAGTATGCGAAACTCTTTGCGGCTTAGTCCGATTATGTATTTAGATCTCTTTTTGCTCACCTCTGGCCATACTTCTTTTGTGTGCCTGTATGAAATGAGATTGGTCCATCGTAGGTTAGTTCTACTCCAGGATTCAATGTCAATCTTCCAAGGAAGTGTGCTTAGCGGAGTTTTTACTGATTTAAGGGCCATAGAAGCATGTATTTTCGACCCGTTTCTTGCAAGCTCATTCGCTCATTACCTGAGATATCCATATGACCCGGTACCCAGCATAAGGTCACCGCGTTGGTCTGTGATATTTTGTCCAGATATTTCTTGCAGCGATTTACTGCCCTTGACTTAACCACGACTGACTCCATGGCTTCAACGGCCACTTGGCTGTCAGAGTCTATGGTGATTTGCTTACTGACAATGTGCCGTCCCTTAAGGTCCTTCGCCGCTTGGGTAATAGCGGCTACCTCTGCTTGAAATACACTGCAATCATCGCTGATTCTGAATGATTTCCGAAGGTCCAATTCTTCGCTGAAGATGCCCGCGCCTGTACCGATATCCATCTTTGAACCCTCGGTATATATGGCTAACTCCCCTTCTTCTGTTACATCTTTGTTCTCCCATTCGCTTCTGTTTGGAATTCTAGTAGTGAACCTCCTTTCAGAAGCGAGGGTGGAGGGTATGTAGTAGTCTGTAGTCACCATCTCTTTCGCCGCGTCCCATTGGCTTTCAATGGAAGCGTGCCCATAGGGTTTCGATGACCACAGTCCAGATTCTCTCAACCTGATTGCGGTTTTGACCGCCTTGCTACTGCATTAGATGTCCAGAGGGGTGAGGTTTAGCATCATCTCCATAGCTGGGGTGGGAGTGGTCCGTAGGGAACCTGTAATCCCGATGCATTTGAGATTTCCAGATTCACCCCGCCCATCCTTGGGGGATTGAAGGCAGGGATCGTCCTTCTTCTCGTAAACAGTAGAATTTCCGTCTTTGGTGGGTTCACTCCAAGTCCACGTAACCCAGTTATTGACCATCAGGAGTGCGTAACTAAGTCTTTCGCTGAGGACTGGAGTGAGTTTACCTGGAACCAGAATAATATGCGCTCACAATGAAACCTTCTTTTTCCAGTATTTTCAGTAGTTCATCAACTACGAGAAGCCATATGAGCGGTGAGAGAACTCCACCCTTGAGGTGTTCCCCTACTCACCTTCCGTTCAGTGCTCACGTCCCCTAGCTGTGACTTGATTCTACGTGTGCTCTACGCAGGCTGCGAAAAATTTTTTTATGTTGTTAAAGGCCCCCGCGATATCTAGGAATGCACTCAGTGTGTACTCTTTATGTTGTAGTGATTCTTCCACTAACGATACTACCCTGTGTATTGCTGTGTCAACAGATTTGCTTTTCATGTACGCATGTTGTGATTTTGATAGGTAGTTTTCGCCGATCGCTTGCCGTACGTAAAGATCAATTAATCGTTCCATTGTTTTAAGCATAAATGACGACAGACTGATCGGTCTATAGTCCTTGGCTGTGGAGTGACTAGCTTTTCCTGCTTTTGGGATGAAAATCACTCTGACTTCACGATTGTATCTAGCTCCATTCCCTTCCTCGTGCCTGGTGTTACTACATCGTAACCATCAGACACATCAGCGCATCCTGGGAAGTGAGTTTCCGTTAGTGTTTCCAGCCTCTCTTTGTGTGATTCAGTCCAGCTGCCGTCGCTCCTTCTTAGCGAAGATATCACCACCGGTGCCTTAGAAAGGACTTTCCTCAGCCTAGATGCTTCGGTTTTAGATTCAATTGATTCGCAGAAAGTTCCCCACGAGGTTTTCTTTGAGAATCTAATCTCTCTTTTCAGGATTCTAATGCTCTCCCTGTAGGTTGCCCACTCGATACGTCCCTCTTTTGCGACATTCCATCTAGACCTTGAACTGCTTATTAGTTCCCCGATCTTGGGACTCCACCAGGGAGGGACAGGATTTTTAAAAAAATCTGTTAAAGATTCGACTGCAACGTCTACCTCTTCAGCAGATGTGAGTTCTTTTGCCTGACATAGGTTCCTGTAGCTTTTTCCCAGTTCGCTCTTTTTGGATTCCTGAACTGTTTCCTACCCTGAGAGACCATTTGCAGATCGTAGAGTATCCAGCAATGATCCGATAGTGATGCCTTGCTGGACACTCTCCAATTTGTAACTTGGACAGAAGTATTTTGGGATACAAAGGTTACGTCTAAAACTTCCCTTCTATTTACAAGCCGTAATGAAAGTGGGACCATTTCACCGATTACAGATAAGCAGATTGGAGCAAAGAAGATAATCAAACAAAGTCTCACCTCTGGCATTTATGTCTGAGCTACCCCAAATAGAATGATGGGCGTTAGCATCACAGCCTAATACTAAGTTTTTCTTACCTTGTTCTGACGCTGTCACTAGCGCCTTTACCAAATTCGGGGAGGGACTGATACGTCGTCATCGTTCGGCATGTATACTGACGCCACTCTGCAGCTCTCACCCTTGCCTCTGATCTCCACCACCGTCAGATCACCTGTGCTGAAATGAAGCAACATTAGCGCGTGAAGTTATTTTTTTGCCATAATACACGATCTTACCTTACCTTTATTTTTGACATAAAGTGTGTCGCATATTTTCGACCTTGATCACATCACCTGATCATTATTGATCCATGGTTCTTGGATTAGGGCCAGGTCCAGCTGCTCCTTCTCGAGGAACAGCCTAAGGTTGCCTGAGGCTACCTTACTGTGATGGAGGTTGACTTGGACTACTTTCATTCGTGGATGTAGCCGCCTCCCTCACAGTCTCAGTCGCCCTTGTGTCCTCTACAGTCAACTTTAGGAGCTTGAGGGCTACCTGACTCGCTGCAAATGATAGCGGCATCTGCATGTTCTTTTTCAATGTTGCAGGTGGTTCATCAAATATGATGATGTACCCTCTTGCACCATTCCTCGGACACAATTTCCCAATCCCTCATCGGAATTTCAAGATTTTGTGCCTGTAGAACGCTAAGGATCTCCTCGCGTTTTACCCCTATCTCTGGGATGGAGATTCTCCCCTTCGACTTTATAGGGATTTCCTCTATGGGTACAGCTTTCAGCATTGCTCCCTCCCATAGTTGTGCGCCGTTTAGCACGGTCTTGGCAAAGTCATTGGATGCCTGGTCTTTGCAATCAATCGAGGTGATGCCCTTAAACCATTTCATCCTGCCTTAAGCGGGGGCCTTTGCACCTGTCTTAGCTCGGATGTGGGAGATAATCGCTACACCTAGTGCGTTCTCAATTATCTTGCCACATTCCGCAGAGTACTGGCCACTTGGTTTCCTACATACACATAGATCTGCAGTTTAATGAAAATCAAATAAAGACTCAGCTCGTTAATTTATTTCCTTGCTGCCGCAATGATGATATCGAGCGTTAGCGTCACAGCCTAAAAGCAGACTCCTTTGCCTCGCTTGTATCTCTGCTGTGAGTTGCTGCACTTCTTCTGGCGGGGATGGTTTGTCGTGCGCCATGTATGCGGGTGATATGAATGTTGTTTAGCCCTGGGTGTGTTCTAATTTAACGACGGTTAAATCACCCAAGCGAAAGTTGGGAAATAAGAAAGCGTTAATGTATTTTTTAGCTAAAATGCATGTTCTTTGCTTACCGACGTCTATTTTGTAAAAAAAGGTTGTAGTTGTTGTCTGAGAAGGCCAGTATGGTCGTCTTCCTGATACAGTGCTCTTGAATGATGCCGGTGTCAATGTCTTCCTCTCTGAGGAAAAGCAGAAAATTCTCAGATCCACATTTCGAGTGCTGGAGATTCGACTGAATGACTTTTAGCACGATATTGTTGAGCGTCGCCAGTTTCTCCAATAATTTGTTGGCAGCGTCGACATCGTCCGTGCCGTTCTCAGGTACTGTCGATCGGAAGATTTTGAGTTTGGCGAGCCTCATGCCAAACCTCAGCCTGAAATCAGCTGCTTCTAGTGCCCCTAGGCCTTCCTCGTTGATTAACAGTAGGTAAGATAGGCTGTTTTTCTGTTGTTCTTCTGCCTTTATGACAGGCCAGTCGTCCATGGGAATGGTCGGGTTGTGCAGTTTAAGGCACTTAAGAAGACTCTCAGAGTCTATCTTATCGCGGGTGACCAAATACGGGCCTTAGGTCTCGAAGGGGATATCCTTGGCAGGTATAAGTTTAAGCTCTAAGTAATCCCAAGTTTTGGCGATTTTGTCGTTCTTAGACATCTCGTCTACAATGGCAACCTGAAGATGGTTTCTCACCACATCGGTGAAGGTTCTGGTAGCCTAGGAAGTGGATGGGCCCTGATACTTCGTTGATAAAAAAGGGTAAATCTTTGACCTTTTAGAGGCGTGAGAGGTCTCCTCTTGGGACCTGTTCACGCCGTCTCTCTTTTATTGCGGTTGCTTCGGTTTGTTTTGGTAGTTGATATACTTGTCGACCACCTTTTGGTATTTTTCCTTGTATTCCTTGTCGCTCTCTTGAGTCGTTCCAGTCACTTCGTTCTTCGTAGTTTTTGCAAGAATGAAGACAGCCCTGTTATACCTTGACTTCAAGAAAGAGCCGGAGGACTTCTTGGATTTGGGTGCACTGTGGCTGGTACTCCCGGTTGTGGCCAGTTACAACTATTGTTTTTTTATTTTCTGTTTCTTTTTTGTTTAAGTTTTTGTTTATTTTAATTTTGGTCCATGCCGGCAGGGCCGACTTACCGAGATAGGACACTTAATACAACCGACCTTGACTGAGCGTCGAAGGGAGCTCGTTCGCGACTGGTTTCACCCCCGCCCTTTTATCCTTGGGTACGGTTTGCTATCTGCTCACACCAACACTGGAATTAGGTTGGACTTAAAGGCCTACTCAGTGCCTTTTCTTCTGTGAAGGAATGCCTATAGCTCCCTTCGAGAGGCGGTTTAACATCATATTTTGTCTTAAGGTGTGGTATAATACTAAAGTGTATAACTATAAGTAAGTTAGTCACGTGGCAATTTTCTAATGTCTGTATTTCAATGCTGCGATAAAAGTGCGCATCCATATGGTGAATGTTTGTCTATTGGAACCTTCTGAAGGCATTTTAGTCAAAAAAATATATATTGCGTCTGTTTCAGTTTAGAGAATTAACAAACCGGATTTCTTATATGGACTGTATTTATTTTCTTTACCGCTTAAATTATTGTCACCTAGCCGTGACCAAAGTACAAACGCAAGTGAGTGCTGATTCCACCAGCAACGAAAAGTAAAATACAAGATAAGGAAAAATTTACATAAGCGAGAACAGTAAGGTTCGATATGTTATCCCGTTAGCAAACAAGTGCAAAAATCATATTTATATACGTATTTTAAGCATAGCGTGATGCGCCTTATGTATTACATTGTATGGATATGATTACAGTGTCGTACAAAAGTTAATTTCCATAAAGAAATTAAATAGATATGAGTATGTTTTATATTATCTAATTCGTGAACATTCCGCCAGCCTTGAACGAAGTTCAATCACCCAGTGGTAAAATGCAAAGTTTCGTCACGGGTCTCTTGAAGATGCCAGTTGCGGTACGGACGGTCGCTACACGGACTAAACCATCATGACCAGCGTGGGTTTCTATCACTCTTCCGAGCTTCCAATATGTAGGGGGGTTGTTTTCTTCCTTCAGTAGAACGATGTAATCATGTTTAATATTTGGTTTCTCCCGATACCATTTTTGACGTTGTTGGAGGGAGGTTAGATATTCTAAAGACCATCTTGACCAGAAGCTTTGGGTAAGCTGTTGTACCAGTTTCCATCTTGTCAGCAGGGACATCTTCAGATTTGTAATATCGGGTTCAGCAACTGCAGTCGGGGGGCGCCCGATCAAAAAATGCCCGGGAGTTAAGTAGTCCATGTCTTCCGAGTCAGATTGCGCACAGAGCGGCCTAGAATTTAGTAGGGCTTCAATCTGCGTGATTAATGTTGACATCTCCTCAAAGTTAAGTCGAGCTTGGCCTAAGACCCGCCTGAGATGATACTTGATGCCCTTGACTCCAGATTCCCAAGCACCGCCAAAGTGAGGAGCACCAGGAGGTATGAAGTGCCACTGGATGCCCCTGGAAGACAAAAATGTAGAAATCAAATGATTAGCGTTATGAGAAGTGACTAATCGATGCAGTTCACCAAGCTTACGAGCGGCACCTACAAAATTGGTGCCATTGTCGCTGTGAATATGAGCACAAAGTCCTCTTCTAGCGATAAATCGCTTAAGTGCAGCTAAGAAGGCGTTTGTGCTTAGATCGTTAACAAGTTCTAAATGGAGAGCTTTAGTAGTAAGACAGATGAAGAGAGCGATATAAGCCTTAATGTGTGGAGCTTTTCTGACACTATGTTGCTTTAAGTCAAAGGGACCCGCATAGTCGCATCCGGTATTATGAAAGGGATAGATTCCTTGGAGTCGGTACCTTGGGATATGCCCCATAAGTTGTTCGGTAGTCCTTTTGCTATGACGGTGACAGATGACGCATTTATAAATCACAGATTTTACTATATCCCGTAGACCAATAATCCAGGATGTTTGGCGAAGTATAGCGATAAGCAATGTAACACCAGCATGATGATTCTCCGTATGACAGTCGATGACAATCTTCTTAGTAAGAGAGTGACCCTTGTATAGAATCACTTGATGGGTTGAATCAAACGCGAGTTCAGAGTTTTCAAGCCTTCCTCCTACTCTGAGGATCCCATCTGCATCCAGATAAGGAGCTAGCCTTTTAAGTTTACTGTTAGCTGGAACGTTCTGGCTTTGCCTTAAGCTTTTAATGTCCTCTGGAAAAGATTCTTCCTGCGCATGCTTATATAGAATAAATTTTGCTTTTTACAAAAGTGAGACTGGTATTGGTGAATTATCATTAATTTTGAACTTTAGCTTAAAATAAAATCGAAAACAGTAGGCAATGAGACGATATATCTTTCTCCATTCAGATACGCGTTCAATAAGATCAGCTACCAATCCAGTCTTGACCGTTGACGTTTGAAGTACCATCTGCTGATTTGAACGTTCCTCTTCTTGCGTGGAATAGATTGCAACTTTGGTGTTTGGCCACTTTTGTTGACATGATGATAGCCAAGCAGGCCCTGTCCACCAAAGATCATGGCCGATTAGTTGTGATGGGATTATGCCACGACTGGCGCAATCCGCTGGGTTATCCGCTGAGGATACATGAAGCCACCTTGCCTTGGGAAGAGTTTCCAAAATATATGATGTTCGATTACTTACGAAGGTTTTCCATTTCCTAGGATGAGATGACAGCCAGGCCAGTACTACTCTTGAGTCAGTCCAACAATAGGTCTCCTTCTCTATAGTTCCAATAGATCTCCTTAGTAACTCGAAGAGTCCTGCAAGTAGGTAAGCTCCACATAGTTTTAGTCTGGGTATAGACACTTCCTTCAACGAGGCTACCTTAGTCTTTGCAACAACTATGTTTACTGATATGGTGCCATCCGAGAGCATTCGGCGACAGTATACAACGGCTGAGTACGCCGCTGATGAGGCGTCGCAGAACCCATGATATTGAATTTCCTCTGTCTTAGTGCCTATTAATCTTGGAATTTTTATTTTTCTTAGTAAATGCATTTCATCATATAACTGCCTTGCTTCATCTATAATTTTTAGGGGTAACTCATCATCCCAACCGATTTTTAAGAGCCAAAGTTTTTGCAATAGTATTTTAGCCATTATTATGGAAGGAGAGATCCAGCCTAAGGGATCGAAGATCTTAGATATCTCAGATAATAGTTTTCTCTTGGTAGTGAGATCAACCGTTCAATCAACAGAAAGCAGTCAGTAGCTGGATTCCAAGAGATTCCTAACAGACAAACATTAAAGTCATTTGGAACTTCAATAACTGAATCCACTTTATCCTCAAGAGGGATACTTGAAATGACTTCAGGGTAGTTTGAAGCCCACTTCCTTAGCTTGAAGCCGCCAGCCATGAGCAAGTTGTTTAGTTGTGAAACAAGCTCTTCAGCTAGTGTGTTTGCGCCCGCCATACAATCGTCGACATAAAAGTTATCCTTAAGGACCCTTGCAGCTAAGGGAAAGCAATGTCCCTCATCCTGGCTTAGTTGGTGAAGAGTTCTTATAGACAAGAAGGGAGCGGGTGAGGTTCCGTAGGTCACTGTCGTGAGTCGATAGTGTTTTATCTCCTGATCAGGGTTATCGCGCCAGAGAATTCGCTGATAATCCCGAGCACACGGTTGGACTTCGATCATTCGGAACATTTTACTAATATCAGATGAAAAACAGTGTTTAAAGCATCTGTATCGGAGTAGGACTGCAGTTAGTTCCTGCAGCAATGGTGCTCCTGGAAGTAGGATATCATTCAATGATTTACCATTGCTAGTTGGGCATGACCCATCAAACACAACGCGAAGTTTCGTTGTGAGGCTATTGTCGTTATGCACAGCGTGGTGCGACAAGTAATACAGCTCGGTAACTGCCTTATCAATTTCGCCTTCTGGCACCAACTCCATATGTCCGAGAGCTAAATACTCAGACATAAAACTTTGATATCCTTCCTTTAGGTTATGGTTTTTACACAATTTCTTTTCCAAGGCCAACAACCTTCTCTCTGCCGTAGCATATGAATTCCCCAGTTTAGGATTCTCGCAGTTAAATGGAAGCTTAACAGAATATCTACCCTCTTCATTCCGTCGGTAGGTAGTTTTATATATGTTTTCTGCTAGTTGTTCCTCCATAGTAAGCCCTACAGGTACAGTTGGCAATTCCTCCGTTTTCCAAAAAAGCTGGAGCGTAGTGTCTAAGCCTTGTTCATTTATTTGAGTAGATATATTGCATGAACTCTCTGGGTCAGCTAATTGGGGCCCGCAAATTACCCAACCAAAAATTGTATTTTGCGCTATAACCATGCCATCGGCTTTAATTTGTTCCTTTCGAAGAACAGAGAAAAAGTAGTCTATTCGTAGCAGAATATCAATTCCCTTTGGTTTGTTGAAGTTGGGATCGGCCAAGTTTAAAGAGCATAGCTTATTCCAGTAATTGCATCTAATCGGAGCCGAGGGTTGTTCAGTGGTTATAGAGTTGAAGACTAATGCCGAATTCACAATGTCGCGTTGAACGCGTGCGTGCGTCGGTGGGCTTTGACACGCTTTATCGAAATTTTACGATTTTAAGTGCCAAAGCGCGCGAGCAACAATTTTGTAAAACGAAATGCTGCTTTGAAGCGAATGCGCGTTGAGAGAGAAGAGTATGACACATTAAAAGTTCGGTTTGTTTCTTGGCTAAAAAACACAAATTCAGAGCAGAATTAAAATTTCAAGTGTACTCCTTTTTTTCTTTTATCTGTAATTTTTATGCACGAATTGAAAAAGGATTCTACAAAATACAAGAAAATCATATTTAACATTATATGAATCAAATCAAAAAGCAACCATAATTGGTTAATATTTTTTCTCCAAAAAAATCTAAAGAAATCAGTAGTTGCTCTACAAGAAAAAATGTTATTCGTCATTTCCACACACTGAATTAATTAATTTGCATTGAAAGAACGTCATATAGCTCTTTAAAAGTTGTGTGTGATAAACATTAGTGGATCTGTGCCACTCCAACTATGAACGGCACATTCTATGCCTTCAAATCGAACAAGTCGAAATTCTCAAGTTGTCAAACGCGCGTGATAGTAGAAAGTAGCTCTACTCAGGCGTCGCGTTGAACTTTACGATATTTACGATCTAAAGTGGACTCAACGCCTGAAGCTGTATTTTGTGTGGCAGCATATGAACGCTTTGTTTCTACATAATCTGTCAACGCACGCGCGCGTCAACGCGACATTGTGAATTCGGCATAATGCATGTGCTTCGAGACATGGTTCTCCCGTTTGGAGTGAACATATCTGAATATGGACAGCACCTTTTGCAACCCCAACCTTGCTATCTGAGAGACCTCGTATTTTAACGTTAGCAGGTAGGCGCGGTAGACCTAGCAGTTGAGCGCAAGCTGCCGTGATCAATGTGTTTTGGCATCCAGAGTCCAGAAGTACATTGCAAGGAATTAGGCTTCCCATTTGACTTCTAACGTACACCTTTGCAGTAGGTAGAAGAGCGTTAAACATTATCTCTGATTGCGTTGAGGAACTGGATGAACTAAGTTGGTTTGGGTTGGAAGTAGATTTGAGACTGCTGAAGAATGCGTTCGTCTCAGACGCAGTAGGTTCTACTTTCGCTTCGGTGTATCTAACCTCAACTTCACTTTCTATATTGGGTGTAGACGTGCCAGCTTGGGCAGATGCATGGTTACCTTCGTGTAATGGATTTCTCTTGTTATAGTTAACATGAAGACTAGAGTGATGTCTTCCCTTACAGTACTCACAGGTGTGTTTGGATGGACACTTGCCAGCACTATGCTTAGATTTAAGACAGTGCTTAATGGTTGGGTTCTTAGTCCTGGGAGTTGTTGAGGGCCCTATTTCTAGCGTATCACAACGCAAATTTAGGAATTTCAAGAGCTCATCGATGGTTGGATACTGTCTATTAACTATTTACTTCAGCTGCCCAAGCTTTGTGTGTCTCACGATCTACTTTCTTCAAAATAAGAGCGATAAACCACGGATCTCGTGCTTCCGCCTCTGGACCAATAGCTCTAAGCCCACGTATGACCTGATCGATTTCATTGGCTACTGAGCGAAGCAGTGCCGCACTTGAGGTTTCTATTTTTTGAATGTCAAAAAAGTTCCTAATCAGCGAATCAATGACTTGACGAGGTTTGTCGTACCGTTCCTTCAATTTTTTCACCGCCTCCTCATAGGTATTTTCGGTCACAGGAAGGTTTGTTACCATACCTAACGGATCGCCTACAAGTAGACCTTTCAAGTATTCAAGCTTTTGAATGCTTGAGATGTTTGTTTTGTTGTGGATAGAGGATTGGAAACTATCCCAGAATGGTTTAAAAAGCTCGTAGCTTCCATCAAACGTTTTCATGGTAAGCTGTGGAAGTCGTGTTTCTTCCATACGTACAGACGCAGACGTGGCTGTTTGATTTACCGACTGAAGTTGGTCAGCAAGACGCTGAACTACATCAACTTCACTGGAGGCTAAAGGCGTGCTATTTAGTCGTGCCAAGAACGTATTGTGCTGCTCTACCAGCTTTTGGAAGGTGTCGTTAACACAAACTGTTGAGCTAAGCAACGGAGCCTCCGACTGAACTGGCGTGACTTCACGCTCACTTATTATCTTTAGGTAATCTGCTTTTAATTTGAAGTACCTCGTTTCAAACTCTGCCATTTCGGCTTCCCTATCCAGCAAGGGCTCATCTAACGCAATGATTTCATCATCTATTCTAATAAAGTCTAGGTACTTCTTTTCCAATCGAGTTTTAAATTCAAAAATAGAGGTTTCAGCCGTCGCCCCAGCGAAGAAATTCTCGCCTTTGCAACGCGCTCGTTTTAATTTCAGTGCTTCCATGGTTATTAAATATATTAAAACGATTTAACTGGATATCCGGGTTACTTGCCAAACTGTAATATGTGAACCGCAGAAACCGCAACAATACCGCAATCGTCAACCGCAACTTCAACACGCACCCACCAGTACTTCTTCCTATTTTTCCTATTTGCAGCGAGCCAATTTTCTTCCACGAAGTAGATTTCGTAGCTCAACGACACTTTTCTTTTCGTAGCTAGACGACACTTTTCTTTTCTTCAATTAATTATTTGGCTCGAGAGGACCAAAAATGTTTCAGTTTAGAGAATTAACAAACCGGATTTCTTATATGGACTGTATTTATTTTCTTTACCGCTTAAATTATTGTCACCTAGCCGTGACCAAAGTACAAACGCAAGTGAGTGCTGATTCCACCAGCAACGAAAAGTAAAATACAAGATAAGGAAAAATTTACATAAGCGAGAACAGTAAGGTTCGATATGTTATCCCGTTAGCAAACAAGTGCAAAAAACATATTTATATACGTATTTTAAGCATAGCGTGATGCGCCTTATGTATAACATTGTATGGATATGATTACAGTGTCGTACAAAAGTTAATTACCATAAAGAAATTCAATAGATATGAGTATGTTTTATATTATCTAATTCGTGAACAGCGTCAGATGTTATTGAATTTTACATGGGTATCTTCTAAAGCTTGTAGTTTTGTAAATTGCCGATTTTTGAACTGTAAATTGAATTGGTGCAGCTGTAATGAATTTTTTAATAAATTCTGTTTTGAGATTGAACCAAATATCTCAACTGCATCGAAAGTTATAGAGTGGTTGAAGTCAAATAGGTATATGTAGCAGGTCGTAATACAATAAAGCGATTAGAAGAACAGACATTTATATTTGTAAACAAGTAGTATGGTTCTTTCTAGTGAATAATTAAAAAGTAAAGCACAACACCGATATTTGAAAAAAGCTTCCAAATTACATCCAAGAAGTTGACGAGCCTCAGATGAGATGTGATGAAACCTACGGCGGTCGATTACAAACCGGGCAATTGAATTGAAAGCAACGCGAAGTTTATGAAGTGAGAGGGAATCCGGATCAGCATACAGCTCTCATCGAAATGAAATTATGGGGATTATTAAAGCTTTTAATAGTTTTAGCTTAACTTGTGTGGGTAAAATGTTTTTTTGCTATTGATAATCCACGTAACGATGTGTAAACTTTATTTAGTACAGAATTAATGTGATTATCTCACGTTAATTTCAACATCTCTCGGAGAGCTTACACATCCTTGTTGTTGTAGACGACCACCTCGAGTATGGTAGGTAGGTAGGTAAATGGGTGCTCTTGTAGCGCTTTTGCCACAGCTTCATTTAGACCATCAGTAGGGTCCATTGTGTCCAGTTACCGTAACCATCCAGTGAATCCCCTGGGCTCTTGAAGCTCCGTTGTGTCATGATCCTCTCTAGTTCGTATGTTTATCTACTGGAACCACCCAGATTTGAGTATGAATCTCAGGAGTACCTTGATATCGACATTCTTCAAATCATCTAGGTCATCGAAGAAGTAACTATTGAGAATCCTCTGTCTGCTATTAAGGGCTGGGCATTCGCACAGTAGGTGGCGAACAGATTCTATTTCTTCAACGTCCCTACAGCTTCTGCAAAAGTCATTATGCAGTATGCCCAGCCGTTCCGCATGTACGCCTATCGCGCAGTGTCCAGTAATGACCCCCGTGAGATGCGAATATCTTTGCGGCTTAGTCCGATCATGTATTTAGATCTATTGTTGCTCACCTCTGGCCATAGTTCTTTTGTGTGCCTGCAGGTAATGAGATTGGTCCATCGTTGGTTAATTCTACTCCAGGATTCAGTGTCAATCTTCCTTGCAAGTGTGCTTAGCGGAGTTCTTACTGATTTGAGGGCCATAGAAGCATGTATTTTCGACCCGTTTCTTGCAAGCTCGTCCGCCTGTTCATTACCTGGAATATCCATATGCCCTGGTACCCAGCATAAGGTCACCGCATTGGCTTGTGATATTTCGTCCAGATATTTCTTGCAGCGACTTAAAGTTCTTGACTTCACCACGACTGACTCCATGGCTTTTATGGCCGCTTGGCTGTCAGAGTAGATGGTGATTTGTTTACCGACAGTTTACCTTCGCCGCTTGGGTAATAGCGGCTACCTCTGCTTGGAAGACACTGCAATCATCGTTAATTCTAAATACCTCGAGTATTTGCAGGCATATTATAATATGATTTTATGATTAAAAACTCAAAATCATGTCGAAAAAGAAAAAATAACACGAGAAAACTAAATCGTTGTGTTAATGATCGAGATAAAGCAAAGAGATGTGCTTGGTTTGTAAACTTAAACTGCGATTTAATTCGGTAAAAAAGAAAATTTAATCGAATGACAAAACTAATACGTCTAGCAACCTTGCATAGCTGATGAGATTGTTATGATAGAAAAGAAGTTTTTCCCTCCAAAAAGGTTATTGATTCTTCTGAATCTTCCTCGGATGAGTCATCATCTTCACATGGAGAATCTGCAGTGCGATTTGAGAATGACTTTGGCCATGTACCTGCATGTAGTCGACCAAGTGGTCTTGAACCCGGACCCAGTCTAACTTATCTCGAACTTCAACCTTGTGGTACAAAGGATATTGTGGCATCCAATAAGGTTTTTGAAAATCCTGAATTTTCCATAGATGAGATGTCATCTTCAGGTGAAGATTTTTCTTCCGATGATGTCGACAAAAACCCGACTACCTTGCGACCTCGAAGATATACCAACTCAATAAATGGATGAAGAAGAAATTGGTCATCGTAAGAAAAAAAGGGCTGAATGGAAAAGAACTAAAGCTAAGACCTTGCGAAGCTTAACAGTTACTAAAAATTAGATGTGTTTCACTTTATTATAAATATTTAACACTATACAGGTTGGCTAATCTATCTATGTATTTATATCAATGGATTTTTCTACGTTCTTTTTTAACTTTTCATCAAACTGAAGTGCCAATATTTATTTATATTAATAGTTTAAATAATTTTTTTATTTATTTTTTGTCACCTGTTCTCAGAAAAGGTACTTTTATATTAGACTTAATTAATATGAATCAATAAATATGCTGTTTAGTAATATTGTTTGAATTTTAATTTAAATAATTTAATTTCAGAGTAAAATGACACTTTTGAAACATAATAGAAAATATACACTTAAAAAAATATCAGATTTTTCGCAAAACGTCGTGAGTCCGATTTTCCGTCCGAAAATCTCAAATAGTTACCATCTTATTGGAATGCCTTTATCGACACAAAATTGAGTCCAATATACCGTGTTGTGACTATTTGCATAATAATAATCACAAATTTCAACTTGGGCAGGAGCAAACGAGTGAGGGTTCGTGACGACAAACTATTAGTTAGTAGATGGCAAATGGTTTGTTTGAAACATGGATGATGAACTTTTCTGTGAACAAAAGGGAGCGAACGAGGTGTTCAAGAGTATCTAGGTTAAGCAAATAAAAATGGAAGGGCTAATTGAGAACCTCTTTCATGACAAAACCCTAAAGATGGAATTTGGGTTTTTTTCGGGAAACGAACCTGGGACTCCTCGCTTAGTAGTGCAATACACTGGGACTTACTAATTCTAATACTAATACTAATACTAATATCTTCTACCCTGGACACTAAATAGTAGTGACGCCGACGCGACGTGATCAGAAAGGTAGGCATCAGTCGTCTAAGATGAGACACCAACGTTCGTACCTGAAGAATATTGACTCTCACCCTGAGCGCTAATGCAGTACAGCAATACCTCGCTTTAGTTGGCGCGGGGAAGTGGAAGGGTAACTGAGAGTGCGCTGGAGGCATTTAGTCAAAGATCGCTCTAAATGGAGTGGCGTATTGGTTGAGGCGCAGGCCCACCCCGAACTGTAGCGGAATTTAAGTACGATTAAGTCCAAGCTGAAAGATTTACGGATTCAAGCCATTTCTGAACGTAAATTAGCATACAATAGATCACAGGTCTTTTTAATCATTATCGCACTCGCACGAATCGGTTTCCTCAGATTTGCCGACTTAGTTTCCAGATTAGATATCGTTTTCGGCGTACCCGTCTTATCTGTTTATTTCACCGGCACTAAGACTTGCTTGTACTTATTTGAAGGGCAAATTGCGAATTGTGTCTTAAGAAGATTACATCCCCATCTCCATCCACTTCTATGAGTTCTTTTCTTGTAACATTCAGGATACGGCATCCATGTTTACCAACACTGTAGTACGTCCATTAACAATATTATTTTCCATTATTTTTCAGGCGCCATATTATATTGATGACTTTGAGCCTGCTTTTTCACTCTACGTCGCCGGTACTGGGGATCCGATTCCCGTAGCACCGTAGCTTTATTTTGTTCTCTTTCATATAATACCTTAGTAGAGTTTGTCCACCAACTGCGCGATTGTTCACACTATGTCGCGATTGAATCAATTTGGAAAATTAATGTTATTAAAATCCAGCAGACAAACGTACACGCGCTATGTTGGTTCATTTACTTTTGTTTTTAATCCGATATAGATACAAAGCGTATATGATTTTGTTAAACAGCCGTTTATTTTATTCTAATCTACATCTTATTTTATATCGTTCACACAGATTCTTAGCAGCTACAGTTTTTCAACCAAATGGAGCCAGGAAATATTTTCCTTGTTTTAATGAGCCACACTATCGTACTCCTTTTCGAATTTCAATATTTAGAGATCGATTTCACATAGGCTTATCGAATTCAAATGTTTTTAAGACCGAAGATGTAGGATTTTATATGGGAACTGGGTTGGTAAGTTTAAATATTTTTTTTTGGAAAATAAAATAAAATTTAATAATTTAATATTAAACTGTTTTCGAAGCTTCGGGATGATTTCATGGAAACACCTTATTTGTCACCAGATTCTGTAATTTGGGTTATCAGTGACTTTGGAAGACAATCACTTGAATCGGATCCACTGCCAGTAAATTCTACAAACCCCAAGAAGCAGCATGTAAAACCAATGAGCAGTATTGAAAAAAGCCTAACAAATAGTACCAAAAAATTAACCGTTCGCAGTATTGCTTCCTTAACACATTCCCTTAACCAAAAATTACTATCCACAAATAATACTCTCCTTTCATTAGCTTTGTCAAGCAATAGGGCTAGTAAAAACGACACATCAAAGGTGGTTCGAGAATTGTTGTCATACACTTTCTACGCTCCAGAAGATTTATTAACTCGCGCAAATTCCATTATGAGAACTGCTAAAGATGTCATGAGCTACATTGAGTCATGGCTGAATACTAAATATCCTTTAACGAAACTTGATTTCGTAGCACTACCATCGCTTGAGAAAAACATCATATCTTCCCTGGGGCTTATTAGTCTCAAGATATCATTCCTCACGGATCAGAAATCAACTACGACAGAGGAAAATCAACTATCAACTGTGCGAATTGCTGAGGCAGTAGTGCAACAATTTTTTGGCGGGATAACGTCGTCAAAATCATTGAAAGATAATCTTATTTGGGATGGATTAGTTAAATATTTGGCAATTTTAGTTCTTTCTTCCTTACATCAACATTGGCCTCTGAGAGAAATGTACATATTACACTTGACAACTAAGACAATGGATATTGATGCATTGCAAGGCTGGTCAAGCATTACTAATGCAACAAAATACAATGGACATCAAGACGACTTTTATGTTGATAAGGTAATAGCATTTAATTTAAACTATTTAAATTTCAGCATGTTAATTTTATTTGTTTAAATGAATCCCCAAGCATAAATTTTATTCATAAATGCTACTAATTAACTAGTGAACTTTATTGTGTTATTATATTAAATAATTAAATTACATTGCAAATACCTTCAAATTAATTAACTAATAAGCAATGGTTTCGGCCCCGGTAACCTGTTACCCAAAGGCTTTGAATGGAAAGTGAATATTGATTTCAATGGCCGTCCTTTCGTACCGAATTTCATCCTATCTATCGCCGTCGAAGAGAAGGGTACTGCTCTCTTTTGAAGATATTTCCTATCACAGAGCGCATGCAGCCTGCAGGGCACGTGCACGTTAATTATGGCCACTCTCCTTTGCGCTTCGCACTCTCGACTTTGTGTCGGGGATTGTGCGCCATGTTTATCTGGTGTGCGTTTTTACCATACCGTGATTGTGCGAGCGCGCAATCTATATCCTCACTATCACTAGCTAGAAATACCTTCCCAAATTCCCTCACCTGGCCGGAGTTGAATTTTTTTTTTTCTTAAACTCGCCAAGGCGATAAAGAGGCACGTCGACCTAAAAGATTCATTGTGCCGAAGATTGCCAGAAAATAAATTTAGGCTACCAGAGTTTCCACTTCTTTAATGTAACTGATAATGTTTTCAGCAGAGGACTTCTTCAGTTCTTCAGGACTCAGCAAGTTCGTCAGCTTTTACGTTTCCTTCAACACCCTGGTGTCCCAGGATCCCACCATATATATTTTGGTTAAGTTTCTGGAGCCGAGAGTTGCAGAAGTGCATAACTGTTTTTGAGACAATGATTGGTGAGCTAAGGGCATTTGTAGCTGCTCGACTGTCTGTGAATGTATGGATGTTTGCACCTTTTATACATGAAAAATTTATGAGGTTTGCGCATTCCTTAATAGCATGGAGCTTTGCCTGACCATGCGGTTTGGACCATGTATGCCAGCACCCGAGTCCATTTTGGGAGCCATCCGTATACTACTTAAGGCCGTTTTGGCAGTTAGGTGGGTAATTGCTAGCCCATGCTTCTCTTTTCGTGATCACAGCGGAGAATTTTCTGTTCAAGCATAAAGTTTTTGGGAGTCTGACATAGTTACCGCGCAGATCATGTCAAGTTCCGGAAGTTCCGAGATTATGGTCATTAGCTCCGGATGGTCACTCAAGTTTAGCTCTTCCCCTTTTGCTGAGCTGCTTATATCCACTTTTTATATATATATATATATGTGGAGGGGTGTTAATCCTTTTAAAGCTTCTATAGCGGCTGTCGGTGAACTTGCATTGCGCCGGAATGCGAGGCGTTGTAACTTGTTCAGCTTTGCAATGGTGTCCTTTTGCATAACTTTCTTCCACCATACTATAGAAGCGTGTATTAAAATGGTTCTGATCATGAATATGTAAATCCAGTGTGCGATTTTCGGTTCTACCGTATATACGACAACAGGCCCATAAAGCATTAGTAGTTTTGGTAATTTTAATCTTTATGTGGGAGTTCCAATTCAGTTGTTTATCTAGGATAACTCCAAGGTATTTGACTTCATCGGAATTCTCAATGAGTGTGTCCAATGAGTGGCACCAATCTAGGACTACCTTAAGAACACTTTGCATGATTAATGTAACTTCATTTGCTTCTTTACTCCTAACGGTAAAGCCGCTATTTTCCGGCTTACAAGCATCGCTTTGACCCATTTGATGTTTGGTTCATCTATATTTCTTTGAAGCAAAGCATTTGATATGGAGTCATATCCTCTTTGTCAAGAAACGAGCATAGCGCGATCTCTTTACATCTGCTAGCACCCTTTATCTGTTTAGTTAATCCCAAAAGTTCGCCTTCGGTTGATTTGCCTTTCTGATAGGCGTACTGATAGGGGTGTAGAGGTATGTTACGAGTTAAGCAATCTCTAATGTGAACGTCGATTATTCTTTCAATCGGTTTCAGGAAAAACGATGTTAAGCTTATTATATTTAGGTAATTCACTAGGCTTGTTGCCTGGTTTGGGGCTAAATACTACATTTACCTCCCTCCAAGTCTGTGGTATGTAGCCCCAGTTGAAGCTTAACCTAAATAAGGCGATTATGGTGGGTAAAATGAAATCCAGACTTTTCTGTATAAGGGGCGGAAAAATATCATCTGCACCTGGTGCCTTGTATAGTTTGAACGAGTCAATTGCCCATTTAACCTTATCCGGGCTAGACAGTTTACCGGATAAACTATCAGTGGCGTGGCGTGAGTATTTTAGAATGGGAAGTCGAAGCAAAATTAATCACATACAAATGTAAAAAACCTTACACCTGTGTACCTTGAAACAAAATCATTCATTGCACATTTGGAAATTGGATTCACAATACTAAATGCACTCAAGTTATGCACTGTAATCTGCCAACTAAAATTGTAAACCAGAACACTTACACTACTTACCTCAACATACTACCTGCAATTATCCACACAATCAGAAAAGAAGAAGAAGAAGTAAATCGAATAACTGGAAGAATAGCGTGTTATTTTGTTCATATCATAACCAAGCGGGTGTCAAACACAAAACCTAACTCAGTACCCCAGGGAAGATAAAAAGAGATACACACAAACAAATGTTCACTCAGCAGTCAGCATACAAAATGAACTTATTGAAAACTGAGAATAACTCGAAGAAAAGCGCGTTATTTTCTACATAATCAAGTGGATGTTGGACAAAGAGGTATAAGACAGAGTGCTCAGGAAAGAAAATGAGAGATATTCTCTCAAAATCAACTACCAAGTGAGGGCTTTAATAACCCGACATATTTTGGGTTACCTTCGCTTTGTCGTGACGAGACGATGACGATGTTGTATAAAAATGGATCACGCACACAATATTTATTTGATGACTTAATTGTGTGTACCATTTTGTGAGTATTCAAATTCAGGAAGTGTTTCGTGTATATTTGGTATTTGTTTTTTGGTAGATAGATAGTGTTAAGAATGAACTACATCGAAACAAAAGTGGGAAAAAGTACAAATAAGTGAAAATCTCGAAACTAAGCGAAAACACATGCATGCATATGCACATGCCACATGCTCTTTCTTTGCTTGCGCACTGCAAGTTCCTTCGTGGTGTTGTCAATGGGTTCCACCATGTTCCACACAAATTTTCAATCTCGATGTAGTGTACGTTATGAGTTGTGACATCTAATGAGGTTGTTCTAAGCTGTCGTGGTTCCTCTATGTATATAAACTCGATGGGAGAACTAAGCACATCTTCCACAGCGAATAAAGTCGAAGGGCACTGAGGCAAACGTTAATCATTGCGACATCGTTTTGATTAAGGAAGATCGATTACCTCCAACAAGTTGGCTCACGAGCCGCATTACCGCCACACACCCGGGGCAAGATAATTATGTCAAAGCTGGAACTATCTACCTATCTACATCAACAAAAAATTTATAAAGAGACCCATTACAAAACTATACCTACTACTAATTGAAGATGATGGGTTGATGCCAAGCAATGTGGAAAATTCAATACGTACAGTAAATGAATATCTTGCGCTAACTCATATTAGATCGGAACCCATAGATACAATCCAAACGACCACACGATCCATCGTAGGCTCATACACGTCGTGAAACGAAAATAAAACGACGTGTAGGGTAAACCCAATAAGGTCGCTATTGTTCACCAGTTTGGTTATGATTGTTCTTGGACAGGGTCACACATTGACATTGATCCCGTAAAAGTTATCCCATTTGAAACACACTGTGAGAAGATTGGAAGTGTAAACCTGATTACAAGCGACTGGAAATTAATCAATCATAATAAATTGACCAATTATTGGAGAGAATTTGAAGGATTACAAGATCTTGTGAAGGATATGAATGACTTTTGTAAAACTACATCTGACGTTTTGACTCACAATATTTTCCAACAATTTAACCATTGGTTAACGATTATAGAAAGCAACAACGACGGATTAGAACAAAACGATCTCCTTTCACCTTTGTTGGTATCGTGGCAAGAAAGATTTTCTGATGGGTCATATGCTAAACACTATAAATGAGAATCACCTACTTGAGTTGATAAGACGTCAGTAGCGGAAGCAATCAACAATTTAATAAATAAAAATACTGAAACCATTACCGCACAAGTGCAAGCATTCCAAACCGACCTTCAGAATCTTAAGAGCATGACATCCAAATCGATTAACCAGAACGAAGAAGTGACAACATACGCAACGTTAGCTATTTTAAATGATCAGCAAACGCAGACTTCTATATCGCCACAAGGAACAGCAGCAGCGTCTATTTAGATGTGGATTCATTGTAAGCGGCAGACCTAGGGTAGAAGTCTATTCGTAAGTAAATTCGCAAACGTGAGCTTAATATGCGCTCACGCCCCCACAGAAGAACAGAAGATAATGAATTAATGTCTATGCTACCAAAGAATGTTCCTCGACAAAACATACTAGCAATGTTCTAAGTACGACGTTTAAATTTTCTTAGGCTTCAAACGCAACCACCCGAAAAGAGTTTTGCCTCACTTTTGTCACAGTCGGTGCTGAGGACATGGAAAATCCATTGCACCCGCCCTATATAAAATGTTTACAGCAAGAGCGAGAATAACTGATCAGAATGTCATATTCAATTTCAGAGTGCCGTTTGTAAATACAGAAGACTTTAATTTATTCAAGGTCACACCACTTCAAACAATGAATATGTTTTATTGAAACATCGCTGGATTATTTAACAGTAAACCTGTTGCGAGAAGCCTACCACATACTAACATGGGAAGAGCTCGCACAATGCAAAAGAACCAGTGAAAATATTTGTGCAAGCAACAGCGTCCTATGTTTAATCGACGCTCAAATATCAGCAAATGTGAAATGGATCTACTGACGCATGAGAAGGAATTGTCATCACACTGTTAATTGCGCAGCATCAAAGGATCTTCTGTATGGATTCAACATAACGGGAAAAGCTGGATTTGCGTCTTGGACAGGTTGTATACCCTTAACGTTATATGTGGCAGACAGATTTTGGAGATAGCATTGAAAAACGACGGGATATTGACACTAAGCCAAATTGCATCCTTATCCGACTATCACATCATATAGTTCCAGTAGCATCAACGCAGCATTCATTTCATTGGCAAACTTGAAAGAGCTGTTGTCTGAAAGCCCTAGGAATATATCCAAACCACTAGTTATCTCACACGTCATACTTAAATCAGACAATGAAGACATCAAAATTCTAAGCAGATGGATAACGGATATAAAAAATGAGGAGCATTTGGAATGAAGACTACCTTAACCCTTTTCCATGATGCAGCAGTGTATCCGGAAGAAAGCTGTTAACGCCCCAGTAAATGTTGCGACCGTTGACAATCTCGACCGGTATTTCTTGAGCCAGATAGTTGGGTACTGTGGATGATATATCATCTGTATAGTGCTACCAGGAAAATGGGTGTTAACGAGGAGGTCCAGAGTCTCCACGTTTGACGAAGTCCATTCCCCTTTGGTTTTTGAATATAGCTAGGCATGGGTGGAGATAATTTTTCTTAGCCTGCTCGAGTCGGTGCTGCTATCTATGCTACCACAGAAGAGTCTCCATGACTGCCTTTGGGCTTTTATAATCTTTGCCTTATAATCTGTTTTTGTATAAGTCCCTCTCCTCTTCTAAGCCAGAAGATTTGGCCGAATTGAAACATTTCCTGCTTTCTTTGCGCAGCTTTGCTAGGTGAGTATTCCAGCACGGTGGTTTAATCCCTTTTTTAACGCCACACGACAACGCGAAGAATCTGTTAATGAGTAAGAAGTTTGTGTATAGGTTGGTTAAGTTCCAGCAATACCAAAACATAACTGTTTCCAAAAGTGTTCCCTACTGTTCAAACGATGTTCCAACGAAAAAAAAAGAGAAATATGAGGTGCATTTTTATCCTGAATGGAAAGAAAAACACGCAAAGCTTGAAGAAGATGTTGAACGAAAAATCAAACGTTGTGTCTTTTGTATTTCCAGTGTTTCTGAGGGAAAAACTGTTTGATGTTCAGGGAAAATTTTAAATATGAAAGTGCAAAATGAGAGCATTAATTTTGAATTCACTTTTTTACACGGAAAGTAATTTTCAGTACAATTGGCTCCATTTCAGTACAATCTCAAAACAATTTTCAGTACAAATCGAAAATGATATTTTCCATCCCTGGTGAAGATCATAGATATCATTGGTTTAGTTAAGTTGGCGCAGAAACATCGATGGTGGCGGTTGTATTCGCGTCAGCTCTGATGGCTGGTATAGTCCGTCCCATAGTAAAAGAAAGATCCCAACATGCACAGTAGCAATTTATTTAAGGGATATTTTCTCTTTTCAGGTATTTCTGATCGCATGAAATTGTTAATACTTTTCTCTACTTTATCTTTTTTGCAGCGATATTGGAAAACGTATTTATCTTGTTATTGAACGTGTTTTAACTGTCATCGAGTTTCACCAATTAATTATTGTAGTAACTCATGAAAAAAGTTGTATGCACGAAGTAAAACATTACAATCAAGAAAATGAAGAAATCATGAAAAATAGCACAATTGACATAAAATAATTTAAAGCAAAGAAAATGAATACGTATCAATAAAAGATATTGTTTGAAAAAATAAATATTTGAGATTTTATTTGCAGTTAGCTACTGTTATAAATAGTGTTTTTTTATAAATAGTTATTTGTTATGTAAATAGTAGATAATATCAATCGGAATCCGATTTGTCGTTTTCAAAGTCATCTCCATCAGATGAATCATCTGATGGGTGTATAATAATTCTTTCAGTGATTCTATCCCATACAATTTCTGCGTGGTGATATTCATCTTCTGTGCGTATTATTTTTTCACAAACAGAGTTCCAATTTTCCGGAGTTATTTTGTTGAATTCTTCTTCCGCAATATTTTTGACATCGTCCAGTTTAAAAGTTGTATTTCTTGCTACTACTCTGCTTTTTACTATTCCCCATATATTTTCTATAGGATTTAGGTCCGGATGATAAGGGGGTAATCGTAAGACTTCATGGCCTGCACTCCTAATGATGTCATCAATTTGAAGCTTTCGGAAGGACTTGTTTTGTTTTATTAATCCATATAGCTGTACTTTGCAGCTGGCTGGTTGGTGGGGTATTTTGTTTTCGGATAGCCATTTAATCATATCAGCCTTTAATGATGACGAGTTGGGGACAGTACCATCAATTTTATTGTGATATGTTGCATTGTCCATTACAATAACTGACGGTTCTTCTAAGTTACAAAGAGCCTGTTCCCTTAACCATTTTGAAAACTTTTCGTAGTTCATGTCATTATGGTAGTCACCAGTCTTACTTCCAGCAGTAGTCCATTTCTAACAAATCCTCCTTTTCCACCAGCATGAGCTATAATCAAACGTGATCCTTTGGAAATGTTTGACTTTAAGCCCTCCAAGCTGCCATCTGTCCAAGTATTGGGTCGAGTATGTGAGCTATGAATATAACTTTCATCTATATAAATAATTGCGTAGCCTTTCTCGCGGAATTCTCGTACTTGGGCAATATACTCGTAGCGTTTAAGTTTTATATCCGTTCGTTCGCATAAAATTCTTCGGTTGTTCTCTGTTTTCTTAAATTTGTATCCATTATTTTGTAAAACCCTGTGTAAAGATGATCGGCTCATGTTGATCTGCAAATCCGAAGCTATTCGTTGATTCAGAGCATTTAGGGTAATAATCCTTTTTTCTTCTTTATGAAAATTGTTAATTATTCTTTTTATTACGCTGATGTCGAAGTTGTCCAGTCCGGTGACATAATGATTGTGAGTTCCTTTTTTTTTGGACTGCTGACTGTACCGCTTCTTTCATACTCTTTAAAAATTCTCCATATTGAGCCTGTAGATACTCCTGTTATTTTGGATGTTTCTTCAATAAATTTCCAGCTCTGACCTCTCAAATGTGTTTCGGCCTTTTCCATCTTATGTTTTATAACGTTGATGATAATCGCTCGTGCTTGCTTACTTATTGGTTTTCCTTTGCCAATAGAATCCATAATGGTGTTTTAAGGACTATTTTGGTTTACTGACAAAAAATGAATGGTTGCTAAAAAATCTATTACTTGCCTTTTTATACAAGTTTGGGATGTTTCCCTGCATTTGAAAAATTTCATATGAGGTTTTTTAAGTTATAATAGGTATAGTGTGGTAAACTTGTATGACACAAGTCATAAAAGAAAATAAAAAATTATAAATTCATGCAAAAACACGTAAAAATATACCTATTATGAACTTGAAAAAATGGGTTATTAACTGTGGGTAGACAATTGGACACTTAGGCCTTTCCATGTAAGTCGTATCGGGCGAGGCAGGTCAATTTTAAGTGTGTAGAAAAGAGACCCATCTTTTCTAAACTAACCTAAAAATCTACCTGTCTACCTGCGTTCGTGTGAAGTAATGCGTGCCCATGCACAAAGTATAACGGAAATTCCATTTCAACCCTTTTTAATAGTTACTCAAAACTCTGGCTTTCATTTTTTAATTAATTAGTTTGCGCAACAGGCCCTACCTACCTACCTAGCTTCTCACAACCATTCGTTTTGTGTGAGTTTCATTTTTGGAACGAATGGAAGGGATCTACAATTTTATGCCGATTCCAAACGGCTAATTGAGAAGCTCTAAAGACAGTTATACTCTCGGATGTTTGTCAGACGTTCGCGAGAGGTGGCGCAGTGGGAAAAACCCTAAGTTGGAATTTGGGTTTTTGCGGGATTCGAACCTGGGACCCCTCGCTTGGTAGTCCAACACACTTTTTTTTTACTTTAAAAATTCATTTTTTTATTATTCTTTCTTTAAGCTTACTCACTAGACAAAAACGATTAAATCTAATTTAAAACTAACATTTATCTTATTCTAGCTTACTGGCTCCAAGCGAGCGCTCTAAACTTATCAATATCCTTAAAATTATTGCCTTTCGGCCTTAAATCTATCTATATCTATGATTTGTTTTGTTTTTTAATTTTCAAGAAACTTTAGAAAACTTGAACTCTTTATTATTTGATTTACTTAAAACTACTTAAAACTACCTAAGCTACTTAACCTAGATTACCTATAATCAGGGTGGTGAGCAATCAAATCGATTGGTCACCATCCTGATCGCGTCCATGGGCGCCTGACAGCCGCCCACAAGGGTTCATCAGTGTCACCGAGACTCGAGCGAGGCTATAAGCGTCGTTCGAGTCTCGGCAGCACTATCATGTTGGCTAGCCCGGCACCTCCCAAAGACCCCCTACTCTAAGCCTAAACCTACAAACTTAATCTAGCTTAAAACTAGGGAGGATGCCACGTTAGTAGCGCACCGGCCCGGGAGAGCGTATCAACCCTCACCTCTTCCTTAAGCCACCAAAATTCGGTGAACTGCTTTACCGTATCGATCCAACACACTAACCACTAAGCCACTGCGCTTTCATTACTAAACACATATTTGAGAAGTGCAACACCCAGAAATTTTTCCTTTTCTTTGGGGTCGGTAAATGTGTATCTTTTCCATGCGGCAACGACGGTTTTGTGTGGATGAGGACATTCAAATCAGTCATGTCTCGATCGTCGATCGAGAGATATGTTTTCGCAAGCAGGGCTATGTTTGTTGTATGAAATGCGCACATATTTTTTTTAGCTGTAGTTCTGGTTGGAAGAGTAGTTTTGTTGTCGCTAAGAGAATAAAATCCCTGATGTGAAGAGACCTGCGCAAGAAATTTTCTTTTACTATGGGACGGGCACGGGCTATATATTTTTGTTTAAAGGGAAAAACCACCGAAGTGAATACGTATGCATTTGCATTGCTTTTTTATGATATGATATCCCTTTCCGATTTCAGAGTGTGGATGAGGGTTGGGTTTTGTAATCTATTCTTTCTCTCCGTTCTCGGTTCAATTTCATAATTTTTCAGGTTTGTCGTCTGTTGCTTTTATGAATGATATGAGCGGTTATATATTTTTGTGGAGTTGGATGTGCATTTCTTTTTCTTTGGAAGAAATTCTGTTTTACGAAATTTTTCAATTTTGGTTTGAGCACACATGAATTGCAAATTGATTTTCTATCTTCTATGGGCATATGATTGATTATCCTGATTTACTCGATGTGCTTAAATTGTTATGGGGTCGAATTTTGTAGGGAACAAAATTGAAAGCAATTTGCAAATTTATTTAAAAATTCACATCACTTGCTGCTGAATAGATTTTGGAAAAGTAAACCAACGTTAAGTGCGAAATGTTAGTAATGTCAGTTATTAGTTACCTATTAGTAAAAAGGTTTGATATACGAAATTTATTTTGGAAAGACAACGATAAATTTTCGTCATTTCTCAAACTGGTTAAATTGGTATTAACGTTGTTTTATCTCTCCCCCCTCCCCCCCCCCCCCCATGCTATTTTGCATACCTCTTTATTTAACTTAAGACACGTTTTAGAATACTTAATAAGGCGATGAAATATTGATTCATAAACCGAAATCTGACCTAAGATAATGCTTTAAGAAAATATCATGTTGGCGCTATCCAATGCACTAAGGCCCATTTACTGAATATAATATTTAAAAAAGAGAAGTCATTACATTGATTACCTTTCCTTAATGAGGACATTCGGAGTAGAGTGTAAGGTTTAAAAAACCGGACTGCTACGCCGAATAGTCATTTCATCGGTCATCCGCATAGTTATGTTTTATGTTTTGAATTCTTTTGAATTCTTTTGAATTCTCTTCTCTTTATAGGATTTATCCGTAAATTTAGGTATTAAAAAAATCTGGAAAAACAGAGTTTAAATTTATTTAAATTGAACGGGTTTTAGGTTTACGGAAGAATTGCAAAAACAGGTAGTTAAGGTTAGCTGTGGTGTTTTCATTTTTATATTCTGGCTTCTAGTTTTTACATTTCTCAGAAACAAAAGAACAATTTTTAATGCATGTAGAGGATGCTTAGTTTTATTTAATTTTTCTAACAGTTTTGGTTAATATAAAATCCTTTTTGTTGGTTTCTCTTTTGAGCAAAAAAAACATTTTTTTTTATTGGCAACCATTTCGCTAAATTTTTCTCCGTATTATTGATATCATTGAGAGCTTTACTTAGGTTTTTCATAATAACAAAATTTAGATAGACATGTGGAGGTAGTGTGCGAACACTTGAAATAAAAGAGTCCTTTTCCAATAATGCCGATAATTCAGTTTTATTTTAATTTACTTAATAGGCTACAAAATTATTGTTTTAAATTTAGCGGGAGAGTAGGCGACCGATCGATGTGAATATTAACGCGATTCTCCACGACTCGTTTGTAAGCGGTGAATAGCCCACTGACATACTAAGTATATACATAAGTGTGTGACTAAAAGAGATGCGATGATACTAGTGTACATTTAGTTTAGTAGTGGTTGAAACTTTAGTAGTAATTGAAAGTTATAAAGAAATGCTACTAAGAAGTAAATATAAGTCGCCACACTACTCCCCTCTTAGTTAACAAGTTAACGAATGAAAAAGTTATGAATTCTAAATCTACTCTTCTAATCACTGATACCTATTTGGTATTCGGACTCTTCTTCCCGATCGAGTTGTGCTACTAGGTTGTTGATTGTTGTTAGACGTCTTCATAGGCACAGGTGGTGGAAGTTGTGGCTCGGCTGTATCTACTGATTTGGGCAATGGGTTCTTTTGCAGAAACGCTGTCTTCAAACCGTCAATTGATATTTTCGCTGTTCGGTTGTGCAATCTAATTCTGAAATATTTGTCTCTCCTCTCAAGAACCTCGTATAGACCTTCGTAAGGCGGCTGGAGCGGCGATTTGACCGCATCGTTACGGATGTAAACATGTGTCGCCGTCTTAATATCCGGTTGTAGAAATCCCTGGACGTCATCGTGGGCAGATGCTGCGGTGGAAGCTACTTTTGCCATCGAACGCCGCAATCCCTTTACAAACTCTGACTCGATGTATGTTGTCTGCTGGCATCCGAAAAATTCACCAGGAAGCCTCAAGGATGTGCCGTAAAGCATTTCAGCAGGAGTTGACTTCAGATCTTCCTTGAACGTCGACCGCAGACCAAGCAGTACCGACAGTCGCTCTTCAGCATCCGTGGTGGACAGACGACTTAGAGAGTGTGGCAGCGTGTGCAAAGGAAGTATTAAGTAGTGTTTTCAAGTGAAAAATTAGTGTAAGCCATTTGGCTCAAGGAACGAGTCTTCGGCTCTCACGTGAGAGGAGCCCAGTTCGTTTCCCAGTGGGGGATTAATTTTTATTTATAGAATTAATAAATAAAACAAAAACAAAAGTGGAAGTGCCGCAAGGCGATCAGGCGATGGACGCTGGCCAGTCCAAGGTCCCGCAAGGAGATGCCCCGTTGCCGAAGCGCATGACGAGGCAAGTCCAGCAGCAGCAAGTGGGAGCGAAAGCAACAACAACAACAACAGCAGTAGTAGCAGCACCAACAACAACAACGCAAGCAGTAACAACATTCAAATTGGTACAGTCGGAGAAACCGACAAAAGTCGAAAAGAGGCGACGAAAGTTGAAACCCAAACAAAATTTATCCGCAAAGAGGAAGTCAAAGCAGGACGGAGCGGCGATGACGTCGAAGGTAAATACGACAGAGGCCGAGTCAGACGAGGATGATGTACGCAGCTACTCGTACGAATCTGAAGGGGGCGAAGGTCGGTACGTGGGCGAAGGTAACTCATTCCAGGAGTTACTGGACGCAGTAGACGACTCGGAGCAACAACAACAACAGCACGAAGAAGAAGACGAGGAAGCCCAACTTGATCGTTTGATCAAAGAGCTCCTCGAAAAAAGAGAAAAGTTGCGCCAGCAAAAATTGAAACAGCAGCAACAATAACAAGCACTGCTTAAGCAGCAGCAACAACAGCAACAGAAGAAGGTGGCACAAAAACAGCCACTGCAGAAAGAACAACAACAACAAAAACAGCAACCGCTGCAACAGCAGCAGAGACAACAGCCGCAGCAACAGCAGCAGCAGAGACAACAGCCGCAGCAACAGCAGCCGCAGCAACAACAACAACAACAACAACAACAACAACAACAACAAAAGATAAAAAAGCAGAAAACACCACCCATAAATGTAAGTCATCTAGAAATAAGCGATAGCATTAAGTTATGTAGGTTTATTTGTAAGGATTTTTATATTAAAAGGCTTAACGCCAATAAGCACATTATTATGTGCAGTAACATGGAGGAGCACAAAAAGTTGCGCACCGCTCTGGAGAAAGCGGAAGCCGAGTACTTCACGTACACTCCAAAAGGAGAAAAGCGACAAACTGTGCTGCTTAAGGGTATCGATCCCAATATAAAAATAGAGGAGCTCGAAAACGAGCTCAAGAATTATGAGTGCGAAGACCTTAAGTTCGTGGGGGTCAAGCCGTTTTCTTCGCCTGCGGACAGGGGTGGTAGCCGCAAATTACCATTCTTTTTGGTACAATTAACCCCCGACAGCAAAATAGATAGTTTGAAAAGGATCAGATTCCTGTACTATCATGCAGTACGTTGGGAAAAATTAAAGAGGTCAGATCGTGTACTTCAATGTATGCGCTGCCAGAGGTTCGGGCACGCCGCAGCTAACTGCCACATGCAGTTCAGGTGCGTTAAGTGCAACAAGGACCACAAACATGGGGAATGTGCTTTAGGTAGCGATAGGGTAGAAGATCGAGGCCAGCTCTCGTGTGTACTCTGCAACAGCTCAGGACATCCTGCTAATTTCAGGGGATGTCCCAAGTATCAGCAGATAAAACAGAATGTGCAGGCTCGAAAACAGAGGTCCGAAGAAGAGAAGGGTCGAAAGAGTCGCTCGTTCTCTAATTTTGTTGCTCCCAATGTGTCCTTTGCCCAAATGGTATCTGGACCGGGTAGCACAAGCACAAAAAGCGCGCCGAAGGTTCCTACACCGGAAGCGGATCTGGATTTGAAATCGATCCTTCTGTCACTGCACGGAAAGATCGACAATTTCCAGAAACAATTAAATGAGCATGCGGCTCGAATAGACATGATCTATTCGACGCTGTTTGCCGAGTCTGCCGCGCCATAAATATGATGGGTACGCTGGACGAGGTAAACTTAAAGATCCTTGCGGTGAATGTTAATTCACTAATTAGGATCGAGAGAAGGATCAATCTTTCCAATCTGTTGAAAGCCGAAAAGCCAGATGTGCTTTTGGTTAGCGAAACTAAGCTAACGCCGAAGCACAAATTAGGCTATACAAATTATCATGTAGTTAGAAGAGACCGGCCCAACTCCACACAGGGAGGTGGTGTCGCTATCTTAATACGTAAAGGCTTGCGCCATAGGGTCATATATAGCGGAGACGTGCGCAGGTTCCAAGTGTTGGAAGCATGCATCGTATGCATTCCCCTCAATACCCAGAGGCGGATGTATGTGGTGTCGCTTTACGCACCGGAATCTCCTCGACGCATTGAATTTTTAAATGAGATCGAGACGCTTTTTCGTTGCTTAGAGCTTCAATCGGAAGATAATTATTACTTTTTGGGCGGAGACCTCAACGCTAAACATGCAGCTTGGGGAAATGATATTCCGAACCCTAGAGGCAACCAGTTACACGACTGGTGGCGTCATAATATGATTGAGTACAAACTCGAATTGTACGCGACGGATATCCCGTCTTTCCCTAGAGATGGTTCTTTCTTGGACTTGGCGCTAGTTGACGAAAGACTGGAACTAACAAACATTGATCTAAGCACGCGGAACTGTTTACGAACGGTGGAGTACGATAGTGATCACTACGGACTTGCCGCCGTAATACGGATCCCGAACGAGCAGACGCAGCTGGAGCAGTACGACCAAGTGCGTTCTTTCGATTACCGAAAAGCGCAGTGGTCGCGCTTCTCCAGAGTGTTAAAACGCGACATACGCTCATGCGAGATCGACCCACCGACAAACAGGAACTTAACGAACGATGAGATCGACAGTCATTTACGGCAAATGAATGACGTCATCAAACAGACAATGGAGCGGACTATCCCTCGGGTAGGACGTTCCACGGACGAAGAACAAACTGAAAAGTATCGAAACGCAACAATCGATGCTCTGTACAGGCATAAAAGTAGACTGCTCTCGAGGCTTAAACGGCTACACAGACAGTTCACTGACAGGAACGATCCCGAGTTAAGAACACTGAATTCGATGATCAAAAACCTGAGACAGTTGATCTCAGAAAATTACAGAAAATCTGTAAGTTTGTATTGGGGCAATAAAATTCGGGCTATAAAAGCCAGTAGTCCGAAAATGTTCCCGCAAATAAATAAACTGTTCAGGCGGAAGGATCATAACGACATTTCATGTGTTCGAATACCTCGGACGAACGAGAACAGACAGACACTACTGACTGCTGGCATAAGTCCGGAAAGTGCTGAATCGAACGACGGTTTTTTCGTGGTCGAAGACCCGCAGGAGAGGGTGAATTTGATCGGAGCTTTCTTTGAGACTGTGTATACGGTGAACAACCCTGTTCGCCGTAACCGCGACATCGAGGAGAGGGCCTTTCTTAACCACTTTTATCTGCGGACCGAAATTCAAGATTGGCGATCCGAGAACAACGGTTTCACCGGGTTCAATGACGACAACCGTGCAAATGGCACAATCGCCGATGCAGCTACTCATCTGTTCGTGAGTAGAGATGAACTTCGGTGCATCTTTGAATCACTTAAAAACAAAAAGTCGGCGGGAGTGGACGGTATCCCAAACGTCGTATTACGACACCTGCCGCTAGAGGCGATAGATATCTTCGCCACACTATTTAACAATGCGCTGAATAATGCATATTATCCGGAGCAGTGGAAAATAGCGGTGGTACACCCTATCCCGAAAAAGGATAAAGATAGGACGAACCCTGCTAATCTCCGGTCAATTAGTTTGCTTCCGAATGTTAGCAAGGTATTCGAGAAAGTCGTCAATAGATCTCTTTTGAAATGGGTTGAGGAAAATAAGATTATTCCGGACAACCAGTTTGGCTTCAGAGCGGGGCATGACACTATTCATGCCGCGTCGAAACTGGTTTCCGACATTCAGTGGAATAAGAGTAAGAAACAATGCACGGGTGCCTGCCTGGTCGACTTTGAGAAGGCCTTCGATACCGTATGGTTGGAGGGGCTCTTCTATAAGCTGACCAGATTGGGCATTCAAAAACCTTTGCTATATATGATTTACGACATGCTTATGGGAAAGAAGTTCGTTGTCAAAGCTGGCAACGTGACTTCGAGCAGGGTTTTCGAAATTAAAAACGGCTTACAACAGGGAGCAGTGAATTCTCCGGTCCTGTTTAATATTTACACAAGTGATCTGGTGGGTTCCCTCAGACATGCTATAGCGTACGCGGACGATTTAGTGGCGTACAGGTCAGGACCAAAAATCGAGGTCATTAACATCCTTCTGCAGCGTGACTTCGAGCAAATTAAGAGGTATTGCGATGACTGGAAGTTGAAAATCAATTTCCAAAAATCGGAAACAATCCTGTTCAGAACTACATTGGCTGGGGCCTCTGGGGATACCAGAAAAAACTGGAGAAAATTAACAATTATTGGACAGCAGGGGCAGCCGTTGGCGGTGAAAAACGTGGTCCGGTATCTTGGCATCTGGCTCGACCAGTATCTGTATTTTGACAAACATATAGCTGCTTGTCTGGCTGGGGCTAAGAGGGCCTACGCTCTGACAAGGAGACTGTTTCGCAGCAGTCAACTTGACTCTAGGGTGAAGGTCATCTGCTACGTGGCCCTTATAAGGCCTATCATCGCTTATGGCTGTCCTATGTGGTTCAATATAGCGCCGTCCTATATGGAAAAGATTCGGGTGTTTGAGAGACAATGTCTCAGGGCCTGTCTAGGGTTGTTTAGAACTCCTGAATCTCAGTACATAAAATACTATCCCAATAGGACCCTATACAATGCGGCTCGACTGAATAGGATTGACAATTTCCTTATTAAGGTGATTCGGAGGCACGTCGCAAGGGCGATGGCCAGCGATAATAACCTGATCTCAGGGGCTTACTACCCCAATTTAATGTACCACGAGAGTACGCTTCGGTCTGGCTTTATCCCGCCTGAGGCATTTCTTCATGTAGATATGAAAGGGTTAGTCCAGCAAAAAGATGGTGTGCCGGTATTGTACCACAGCCACCGCGGCGCGAGGGATAAGCGGCTCATCCACGACGGGTACGCCGCCAATGCTCAGGAGCTCCTCCGTTTTAGCACCGCAATTGCGGATCGGGACAGGGTCGATACGGTAAAGCAGTTCACCGAATTTTGGTGGCTTAAGGAAGAGGTGAGGGTTGATACGCTCTCCCGGGCCGGTGCGCTACTAACGTAGCATCCTCCCTAGTTTTAAGCTAGATTAAGTTTGTAGGTTTAGGCTTAGAGTAGGGGGTCTTTGGGAGGTGCCGGGCTAGCCAACATGATAGTGCTGCCGAGACTCGAACGACGCTTATAGCCTCGCTCGAGTCTCGGTGACACTGATGAACCCTTGTGGGCGGCTATCAGGCGCCCATGGACGCGATCAGGATGGTGACCAATCGATTTGATTGCTCACCACTCTGATTATAGGTAATTTAGGTTAAGTAGCTTAGGTAGTTTTAAGTAGTTTTTAAATAAAATTAAAATAATAAAGAATTCAAGTTTTTCAAAGTTTCTTGAAGAATAAAAAACAAACAAAATTAAATATAGATAGATCTAAGGCCGAAAGGCAATAATTTTAAGTACATATATGGTTTAGTTTAGAGCGCTCGCTAAGAGCCAGTAAGCTAGATTAAGATAAATGTTAGTTTTAAATTAGATTTAATCGTTTTTGTCTAGTATATAAGTTTAATTAAGAATACAAATAAAAATGAATTTAAAATGAAAAAAAAAAAAACCAAGCAGTACCGATGGCAGAACTTCGCACCAGTCTTCCGTTTGGTAACAACGGATGGCAGTTTTAAGCGCGCGATGCCACCTCTCTATCATCCCATTTGACTGGGGGTGATAAGGAGTTGTCTTCAAATGTTTGATTCCGAGAAGCCGTGTTAGTTCCTTAAAGATCGTACTTTCGAATTGTCTGCCCAAGTCTGTCGTAATTCGCAATGGAACTCCAAACCGTGAAATCCATCCAGACACCAGTACCCTTGAAACAGTTTCTGCTGTGATATCCGGCAAAGGGAAAGCCTCTGGCCAGCGGGAAAATCTGTCGATGCATGTTAGTAGATAGCGGTTACCTTGCGATGAGGGTAGTGGACTGACGAGATCCACGTTGATGTGTTCGAATCGACCTTCAGGATGCGTATATTTTGCCAGTGGTGTACGGTTGTGCCTCTGAGTTTTGTTTTTTTGGCAACATGGGCAAGAACGTACGTAAGTTGCGATATCCTTCCGCATACTTGGCCAAACGTATCGCTCGCTGATGATTCGTGCCGTTGCTCTACTTCCTGGATGTGATAAGCTGTGCATTGACTTCATGACGACATGACGCAAAGCTTGCGGAACAATTGGTCGAATTCTGCTCTGGAAACATCACAATAAACAGGTGATTTGTATTCTGGAAGACTAAACAGCTTAACGGTTAGTGAATTCGGAACACATTTACCTGCTTTAATTTCCTTTTGAAATTGCTTGTCCTTGATTTGCTCAGAAGCGATAGCGTCCACGTCAATAAGTTGTGTGCTGACTTCTTCCACTCGCGATAACGAATCAGCTACACTGTTGTCCGCACCATTGATGAAACGAATGTCGGTACTGAACTGCGCGATGAAGTCGAGTTGTCGGACTTGTCGTGGCGAAGACTTCTCATGTTTTTGCTTAAAAGCAAATACAAGCGGTTTGTGGTCCGTTTGGATGGTGAACTGCCTGCCCTCAATTAGATGTCGAAAGTGCTTCACACCCAAATAAATCGCTAACAGCTCTCGGTCGTAAGTGCTGTATCGCTTTTGCGTTTCGGTCAGCTTTTTTGTGAAAAAACCGAGTGGCTGTGAAACTCCATCGATGATCTGGTGAAGTACTGCGCCAACTGCAATGTCTGAAGCATCAGAACTGAGCGAGAGGCGTGCATTTATCGCTGGGTGCGCTAAAAGCGTAGCGTTGGCCAGATCTGCTTTGCATCGTAGAAAAGCCATTTCTGCTTCCTCGTTCCATACGACGGGAGTCGAATCATTCTTCTTGTTGCCCTTGACGAGCTTTTGAAGCACTGCCTGGTTGCTGAGTGTATTGGGTAAGAAACGTCGATAAAAGTTTACCATTGCCAAAAACCTCTTCAGTTCCTTGGCCTTTGTCGGCTTTCCGAAGTCCTGGATAACTTTCACCTTTTCCTCAAGTGGCCTAATTCCTTCACTGCTGATCGTGTGTCCAAGAAATCGTATTTCGGTCCTCCCCAATACACACTTGGAAGCGTTGATTGTGAGGCCGTGAGAGCTCAACCTCTGCAGGACTTGTCGAAGATGACCCTCGTGTTCACTGCTGTCACGTGATGCCACACATATGTCGTCCAGATAGGGAAACGCGAAGTATTCTAGGCCTCGAAGTACGTCGTGCATATGACGCTGGAACGTTTGCGCTGCGTTACGCAATCCGAAAGTCATATATCGAAACTCGTAGAGGCCGAACGGCGTGATTATGGCCGTCTTCGGGATATCTGCAGGTTCGATGGGGATCTGATGGTATGCCCGCTGGAGATCGATCGTCGAAAAGATTTTCCGTCCATGCAGGATATTTGAGACGTCTTGGATGAAAGGGATGGGACAGCGATCGGCCTTCGTTACGGAATTAAGAGCCCTGTAGTCCCCACACGGTCTCCAATCTCCATTTGGCTTTCCAACTAGGTGCAAAGGACTCGCCCAATTACTTTTGGACGGTCGGCAAATCCCTTGCTCCATTAAAAAACGAAACTCCTCCTGAGCTGCTTTTAGTTTCGCAGCATCCAGCTTTCGAGGCCGGGCAAACACAGGGGGGCCAGTCGTCTCTATGTGATGAGTTGTCGTAGTGCTGGTTACCAACTTGTTGACGTTGAACTCGGTGAGGTGTTTATATTCTGTAAAGATTGCGGCAAATGGTTTATTAGTGTTGAACGTACTAATTCTTACTTTATTCCCGGTGACGGCTACAGCCTGCGCTCCAACGTGGGTACTGCTGTCAATTAGCTGATTCTTTTTCAAGTCGATTAGCAGTCCGAAATGTTTTATGAAGTCCGCACCAATGATTGGCCTGGAAACATCTGCTATCACGAATGTCCAAGTGAAAGCGCGTCGAAGTCCCAAGTCAATCGTCACACGCCTGTTGCCGAATGTTTTTATTTCGCTGCCGTTCGCTGCAAACAGTAATGATTTCGAAGCTGTAAAGCGGTCGTTGTAGTTTGGAGGAAGCACGGAAATATCTGCTCCACTGTCAATTAAAAAATTTTTCTGTGATGATTTGTCGTGAACAACTAACCTGCAAATACATTGGCCGACATGTTGTTCACTTTTGTTGTCGTCGCCCACTGTGTTGTGATTTAGTTTTTTAAGTGGAAAACTCGAAATTGCAGGGTTCGCGACACTTTTTTGCCTTCAGACCGAACTGCTGATGAAACCAACAATAAACCTCGTTTGCTTTAGACTTTTGACGGTGTGAATTAGAAAAACGGCTGCAGCTGCGACTGCGGTTTCGGTTCGTTTGGATGCCTTTTGTTTTTCTCATCAGTTCATTTAATTGACAAGATATTTGCTGAATTTGGTGTTGAAGTGACAGTTCAGCAGTCGTTGTAGTGGATGGTTGGTGTCTTGTAGTAGATGGTTGGTGTATATGCTGTGGAGAATTGACGGCCATGATTGGCTTAAAGTCTCCAACTTCCATAGCCTTGTCAGCCAGTTTGGCAAGCGCTGTGAGTTCTTGATTGGATGCTTGCAGAATTGCGCGCACCTGGGCCGGGAGTCTCTGTAGCCACAATGATTTCAAGAAGTCGGCATTGACTTGTGTTCCAGCCAAACTACGAAGTTCGTTAAGCAGTTGTGAAGGTCGTTTATCGCCTAAATCCACTTCCGAGAGAAGCTTCTTTATTTTACGCTGGTCGGAGTCGCCAAACTGCTCGATAATAACTCTTTTTAGGTTTCCGTACTTGTCATTCAGGGGTGGTGAGAGCACTGCGTCCGAGATTTGAGTGAGCACATTTGATTCGATAGCGCTAACGACAGTGTTAAACTTTGACGAGTCGCGATTAATCCTTGCTATCTCGAACTGGGCCTCTATTTGCGCGAACCAAATTTCTGGTTTCTCGTGCCAAAACGGAGGAATCTTTACCGAAATTCTCGAAACCGTTTCAAGAGAATCGAAGTCTTGGTTACCCGTTACCGTCCTCCCGTTATCCACTGTACCGATACCACTACCGCCAGGATTATCACGTTTTTCATCTTCGGACATTATTGTAAGATTTTGGATCCGATCCAATGAAAATCACTTAGACTTACGATTTCAAAAGCGAAAAAATCAATCCGTCGGTGGAATATCACACTCCCTCACACTCTTTTACGAAAATATACCCGATCACGTCGGGGTCACCAGTTGTGGAGGTAGTGTGCGAACACTTGAAATAAAAGAGTCCTTTTCCAATAATGCCGATAATTCAGTTTTATTTTAATTTACTTAATAGGCTACAAAAGTATTGTTTTAAATTTAGCGGGAGAGTAGGCGACCGATCGATGTGAATATTAACGCGATTCTCCACGACTCGTTTGTAAGCGGTGAATAGCCCACTGACATACTAAGTATATACATAAGTGTGTGACTAAAAGAGATGCGATGATACTAGTGTACATTTAGTTTAGTAGTGGTTGAAACTTTAGTAGTAATTGAAAGTTATAAAGAAATGCTACTAAGAAGTAAATATAAATTGCCACAGACATCGAACCAAATTCAATGAAAAGTTATTTAAACGCCTTGCAGTCTGTCTTTTTTTTTCAAAAATTCCAGTGAATCGGTAATATTTGAAATGACTTACATTCATCATTTACACTGTTCACGTTTAACTGACAAAAATTTACAATACATACTTGCCTGTTCCAAAAGTATCCTATCTTTCAAGCTAAAACCAACCGAATAAATTTGCAAAATTTCATTCAAATCGGTTCAGGCCCTCTGGAGGGGCAATTATTGATTTTTTTTATTATTATATAGACAAAACGAATAGAAAAAGAATACCCAAATAATTAAACTAAAAACAGTGTTGCCACACGCCGTGGCATTAAAAAAAAAATCTTATTAAAAAAATAAGAAAAGGGATTACTATCTTGAATAATCCTATCTTGCTGGTGTTTTGAATAACATTATCTAATATAAGAACAAATTTTTTCTGAATAGCTTATATACCGGTTTTAATAACGTCCAAGCATTTTCTTCGTTGTCATTCTTTAGGTAGGTAGGTACCTATATCCTCATGCGGACGTTTTTGTTCCAAAACGATCAAGGCCTAGCATATTTGGAAAATGACATTCACATCCGCAATTGGGGTAAATTAATTTTGCTTGTCATGAATTCATAACTAACAGATATACGACAAAAAGATCAACTTGAAATAAATTAAATTTGCATTCAAATATCTCCACGGGGTATTTTTCCAATCTAAAATTAATGATCATCATAAAAAGCAACGCAAACAGAATCGTTTTCTTTCATAACTTCAAATATCTAGATTTGCCTTTCATACAACCGAAAGTCCAAATCATAAATTTCTCGTTTCTTTTCACAGAAACCACTCATACATGAAACCCTCATTGTGTGAGTAACACAGAGAACATTCCCAAATTATATTTTTGACCCACCACCAACTGCTTCGCCTCACTAATCACAACAAGTTCTAATATTTTCTTGCTGCTTTGGTTCGAAAAGAAACTAAGCAGATAACAACGCTACCTGACGGTGAAATCACTCAAGAAAATTTTCGTGTTGATGATAGTAAAGAGGTGTTATTTTGGTATTCAAAGAAAAATGCAACTTTTTGAGATAAATGCTCGGGTGGCCAATTGGGATCACCTTTTCGAGAGATAACACGGTCCGGAAACTTTTCCCGTAAAAGATCAATGCTTTCGTTGCTTGTGTGGCACGAAGCGCCGTCTTGTTGAAAGTTAACGTTGTCCAGATCAATACCATCCAAATCCGCAAAGACATGACGTTGTTGAAGCTGTATTCCTGACAGCTACCGAAATAGCGAGTCATTCACAATAACACCTCTCATTGGAAAACCCTTTAGTTTTTACAAATGGCATCAGCGTTATGGACACCTGAAGCCAAAGTCTCCAACAGCTTAAGGAAAATCATATGGTAATTGGTCTTAAGTTTAATTCAAGAAATTCCAATGCTGATTGCTTAGTATGTGCTAAGGGGAAAATAACTGTTAAACTGTTTCATACAATCTTTGCATCGAAGCAAGGAGTTGCTAGAGGTGATTCCCACGGACGTCTGTGGCCCGATGCGAGTAACTTCGGCTGGGGGAGCAAGATTTTTTCTAACATTCATAGACAAATCAAGAAACATTTTTGTTTATTTCATCAAGAGCAAGGATGAAGTCTTCCGAGTTTTTAAACAATTTAAGGCCATGGTATAGAACTCCAGACAGGATGTAAAACTAAAACCATTCGAAGCGATTATGTCTTAAACGAAAGCGGAACTAACAGGCAGCTTTCGGTTAAGTATACTCCCCAACAGAATGGAGTAGCGGAAAGGGCCAACCGTACTTTAGTAGAAATGGCGAGATGCACCTTATAGGGTCTGAACTTTCTCAGTAATTGTGGGGGCTTATCTGAGAAATAGATCACCAACAAATATTGCTGGAACTCTCAACACCATATGAGTTTGATCAGGTCGAAAGCCCACAATTTCTTATCTTAAACTATTTGGATCTAAAGCTGTAATGTTAGACAAGAAATCAAGTCGTTCAAAGTTTTCTGCTAAAGGAAAAGAGTTATACATGGTTGGTTACTCTGACGAATCGAAGGCGTATCGTCTATTTTCAACAGGGACGCTACAAAAGTAGAGCGACAGGGACAGGAAACGACGCCGAATTTCTTGCCGCTCTTTTGACATTTCTCTTCAGTAAGGTTTGCCATTTCATGATGGAAAGATATACGAGCCAACAACGACTCGAAATTATTAAACTTTACTACCGAAATTCGGAGTCAGTGACCTCAACGTTAAGAGCGCTACGTCCAATTTATGGTCGTCATAATCGTCCTAGCAGATCAACAATTGAGCGTGTAGTGGAAACATTTGAACCCACAGACACAGTACAAAATGTTCCCGTGCTAGTGAGGCAAAGAAGTGCCCATAGTGTCGAGAATATTGCTGCCGCTGAGGCTTCAGTTGAAGAAAGCCCAAATGTGTCTCTCACACGTCGTTCTCAAGCGTGACGTCGTTGTGGCGAATTTTGCGAAAAGATATTGTCCTACATCCTTACAAGATTAAATTGACGCAAGAACTGAAGCCGCTTGACCAGCAGAAGCGTCGTATGTTCGTTAATTGGACTGAGCAACAACTTGAAAATGATCCGGATTTTCATCGAAAAATCATCTTCAGCAATGAAACTCATTTCTGGCTGAATGACTTCGTCAATAAGCAAAATATGCGGTATTAGTCAGGCAGCAATCCACACGAACTCCATGAGTAATCATTGCATCCCGAAAAAATTGCGGTTTGGTGTGGTTTATGAGCCGGCGGCGTCATTGGGCCGTACTTCTTCGGTGATGATCAAGACCGGCAAGTTACTGTGAATGGGAATCGCTACCGTTCAATGATAACCGAATATTTTTGGCCCCAATTGGATGATATGGACTTGGAGGACATATTGTTCCAACAGGACGGCGCCACAAGCCACACAGTGAATGTCACAATCAATTTATTGGAAACCAAGTTTGAAGAACGTGTTATCTCACGAAATGGTCCAGTCGCTTGCCCGCCTCGGTCGTGCGATTTGACGCCATTAGACTATTTCCTGTGGGGCTACGTCAAGTCTATGGTCTATGCTAACAAGCCAGCGACGATGGATGAACTTCGTCCGAAAATCGAACGTGAAATTGCAGCAGTATCGGCCGATTTATGCTTAAAAACCGTCGAAAATTGGGTTCAGCGTCTGGACTTCTGCAAGCGTGCCCGTGGTGGCCATGCAAAAGAAATCGAGTTCCATACATAATGGCATCGAACGTACTTTCACAGGAATAAAGAATTTCATTGATATCCAAAACCGTTTTTGTTTTATTTAAAAAAAAACTTTTGTAGCGCTCTTATTAAATGTCAAATTCCGGGGTGAAAGTATATTGCTTCCACGAATCCCTATTATACCCACAGATGCTCCAATTCAATTTAAACGCATTCAGTTCCCCATTAGATTGGCATTTGCAATGACTGTTAATAAGTCTCAAGGCCAAACAATGCCTGTTTGTGGCTTAGATTTGAGCACACCATGTTTTTCACACGGTCAATTATACGTGGCATGCTCTCGAGTGGGCAAACCATCCAGTTTGTTTGTGTTAGCTAGAAATAATTCATATAGCAAAACAACGTTTGCCGGGTCAGCTAGTATAGATAAAGAAAAACAATGAAATGTAAAGAAAAAATCAATAAAATATTATTTCCAAAACCCAATAATGCTCGTATATTTCATACGAGTACCTGGGTAGTCTATATGGCAGACGGAGGGTGACATTTTTTAAAGTTGAAACAAAGTGGTCGTCTTTATTAAATTTTGTTTGCTAAATGATGTTGTATTGCTTGAAACAACTTTTTCTAAGATGTCAAGAGAACTTAATTAAATTATTCAATATTACCAAAGCTATGACACTTTAAAAACGAATTAGTACCCGGGTACTGGGTTGTTACCGTAGGCTAAAATAAAATTTAACAAGATATTTGTTTTTCATCTCAATATCTTCTTTAAAATGCTAAAATACTGAATAAATATTTTGTATTCCTTATAGACAGTTGCGGTATTCGGTATGATGCATTCGACATTAGGAGAAACAAGATTTAAGAGATGCCTTGGAAATTACATAAAGGAAAATTATTTTAAAACTGATGAGTTAAAAAACATATGGACTTCTTGCTATAAATCAAATGATCTAAAGAACCAAATTAATATAGAGGTAAGTTTAAAAATTATGATGGTAAATTGTGTTTTTTACTAAATCAGTTAAGTAGAGATTTCCTCCACTTATTTCTTTGCGTCAATTTTTCCACTCCAAATACATTTTGACCCATGGAAACAAAAACTTGTATTGAGTTTCTTAATATTTATAAGGAAGCCATAAATTCAAAGAGTTATTTTTTCATAAGTCCATTCAACAATACATATGTATTGGAAATTTTAGAGGTGTTGATATTCTGTGTCGTTAACTCGCCTAAAAACAAGAAAAAAAAGATGTTTGTATTACAATTCTCGGCAATTTTCCAAAAAATTATTTTCAAGATAAGCTAAACCAATTTTCACGTCGGATAGTAAAGCTACGTGACGGTGCACGATTTCCTGTTCACGAACGGTTGAGTACGATAGTGATCAATACGGACTTGCCGCCGTAATACGGATCCAACGAGCAAAAGCAACTGGAGCAGTACGAGCAAGTGCGTTCTTTCGATTACAGAAAAGCGCAGTGGTCGCGCTTCTCCCGAGTTTTAGAGCACGACATACGCTCATGCGAGATCGAGCGACCGACAATCAGGAACTTAACGAACGATGAGATCGACGGTCATTTACGGCAAATGAAAGTGCGTACCGTGAAGAACCCTGTTCGCCGTAACCGCGATCTCGAGGAGAGGTCCTCCCTTACCCACTTTACCGTGCAAACGGCACAATCGCGGATGTTAATTCGATAAACTCCGGTGCATCTTTGAATCACTAAAAAATAAAAAGTCGGCGGGAGTTGACGGGAGTAAACATCATGAATTCACCGGCCCTGTTCAATATTGAATAAAAGTGATCTGGTGGGTCCCATGCATGCTATAGCGTACGCACACGATTTAGTGGCACCCAACATATCGAAGTCATCAACATCCTTCTTCAGCGTGACTTCGAGAAAATTCAAATTAAGAGGTATTGCGATGATTGGAAGTTGAATATCAATTTTCAGAAATCGAAAACAATCCTGTTCAGGACTCCATTGACTAGGGCCTCTAGAAAAAAAAATGGATGTAATTAACAATTATAGGGCGGCAGGGGCGTCCATTGGCTGTGAGAAACGTGGTGAGGTATCTTGGCATCTGGCTCAACCAGTATTTATATTTTGACAAACATATAAATGCTTGTCTTGCTGGGGCTAGGAGGGCCTTCGCTCTGACAAGGAGACTGTTTTGCAGCAGTCAACTTGATTCCAGAGCGAAGGTCATTTGCTATGTGAATCCTGAATCCGAGTTCATAAAATACTATCCCAACAACAATGTGTCTCGACTGAATAGGATTGAAAATACATACACGTTACGAGGGCGATGGCCAGCGATAATAACCTGATCTCAGGGGCTTATTACCCCAATTAATTGTACCACGAGAGTACGCTTCGGTTTATCGCGCCTGAGACATTTCTTCATATATTCATGAAACGGTTAGTCCAGGCAAAATATGGTGTGCCGGTATTGTACCACAGCTACCGCGGCGAGAAGGATAAGCAGCTAATCCACGATGGGTGTGCCGCCAATGCTCTGGAGCTGCTCCGTTTTAGAACCGCCATGGCGGAACGCGGCAAAATAGACACGGAAAAGCAATTCACCGAATTTTGGTGCTTTGAGGAAGAGGTGAGGTGAGGTAAGCTAAGAAAAAGGATGAATAAAAATGAGTTTAAAATGAAAAAAAGATATCACACGAATTACATATTTGTATGCTGACCTCCACGAATAGAAATGAAGAGGAACAACCTTAAGTTGTTATAACTTATGAACGATAGTAAAGTTAGTCAGTAATAGACACTCGAAAACCGCATTTGATCTTTTATTTAACTCGCGTCTCCCGATTGAAGTATTTTTTTCATGTTTATATATTTAACTTCTTTTTTATTTCAATATATATGGACTCGCTCTAGCGCTTGTATAGAGTAAAATATCTTGTAATGCAATTTCAGTTGTACTTTATAGTGCACGGAAGTTAGTGCAAGTGCACTTAAGCTCTTTTTTCCCCACATCTGGAATTTCATTGCCAGTAATGAGAATGCTACACTTTCATGGCCTTTTAATTACTAACACTGTCTGCTTACAATAATTTTATTATTATAAGGGATCGTTTAATTGAATTAAATAAATATGTTAAGTTTAGATCTTAAGCTTATTGATGTTCTTCATTCACTTGATGTGAATAATCATTTCTTCAGTCATAACATAGTTCAAGAAGGTGAAAAATCGCTTATTTGTTGGGGATACCATCTCTCTCTTTTCACAAGTACCACTGATTCGCCTGTGGTCAATGATGCTAATGGCGAGTTTCTGAAATTATGCGATATTTGTATATTATTCCAGAAAGTAATTTGGTTATGCATAGATTAAAGGTCTTTGAAAAAAAAAAAAAAAATAACCATACATGACAACTATCCACTGAGATTAATGGAATACCGTATTGAGCATTTAGGAGGCAAGCATTTCTTTTCGGTAATTGACTTCAAGAGTGGCTTTCATCACATTAAATGAATTTCAACGCTTCATTAACTTAATTCTAAGAAACTTCATTAACGATGGACTATTACCTATTTATATGGACGACATATTAATTGCATCAAAAGACTACCGAAGCCTATACCGAATCGGAATACTTAGGCCACTTAACAAATTCAGCCGGTATTGCACCTAAACGAGCACATATGAAAGCTATTGTGGATTATCCTGAACCAGCTAATCGTAAGTAATTAGAATCGAGACTCTTATGTTCTCAATTTACGTGATAAATTAGAAGGAAATAAAATTGAAATAAAAATTACATTTCTTCACCACGTGTAAACGGCCAAATTAAACGCATTTATCGTGTCTTCAGCGCCATGCTGGGCAAACTTTCCTAACCACTTAGCCATTCAGATTGGGTAAGCCAAATACCTAAGATATATCATGATCTAAATAATTATGTCCAATATTCCACAAAAAAGAGCCCTTCAATACTTCTGTTCGGTGTTGAGCAACGTGACCCCATTGTTGATGATATTGATGATACGTCTGAAATAGAAAGGGAAGAAGCATATGAAAACATTTGTAATGCACAAGAAGCAAACTCTTGAGTTTAGTCAATTCGCAACGCATCACAGATCTACACGAGCATTTGCAGTAGGTAATTATGTCGTAATTAGGAATATAGATATTGCAGTGGGCAAAACCAAAAAAACCTATTCAACGATTCCGCGGTCCATATGTCATTCACAAATGTTTAACGAATGATCGCTAGAGACATTGAAGGATGTCAATAGCTAAATTAACTAGGTATATAAGACATATGTACCAAAAAAAAAAAAGGATAATGATAAAGCAAATTAGAATCGAGGTCGATACATGTCAGATCGGCTGAGTTGTTCAGTGCATAAAAATTGGTTTAAATTCGCCACTAATAAACTGACGCCCGTTATCAGCTTTAATTGACTTAATTGACAAAAATCTATTCAAGAATTGTAATGATTTTGGCCGAAGTTATTTTTCTCAAAAATATCTAATACGATAGAGCACTGATGCCGAAAATTAGTTGGATGCCAGCTTTAGTAAAAATGTACAGCATTTGTAACAGTACCAATAAACAAGACCTTCACATTTCCTTACTCGGTGTCTCCACGAGCAATTTTTTATATCTTGCAATATATCATAGTATGGAAATTGCCCGTGGAGAACAAAAATAGTATGTATAACAATCCACAACAACACTGTTTCTACCAGAACGAGAATTTCATTCTAAAAAAGGAATACATAAATTTCAATGAAATTTGCCCAACAGATATCTTTCAAAGGCTTTTTGAAGGTTATTATGAAGAAAAAACAAAACACAAAATAGGGAAAGCACCAAAGAAATTTTTTTGTAAAACTTACTAGTCTCTGCTCGGGCGCCATTTGTGAGGTGGCTTTTCTCAGGCCGGGGTTTTGCTCGCCGTATCCAAGGTTTAACCAAAGAAACACCGAAACTCTGGTTAAGAAGTACTCTTTAAACTATATACCTTTACAATGTTTCGATAATACCTAAGCTACGCATTAACTTAGTAGCCTAACGGCGACGTGGGGTTCCATAGCTTCCCAATGACAGCGGAAAGCAAGCCAGCGAAGATTGCTGATGCTGCTGATTTAGAGCCAATTTCAGAACAGTTACCGAAGTCACTTTCTAAACAGGAGTCTTATCTGGTACACAAGATTAATAAAAAATCACTCGTAGACAATTCTCTCCAAATGCCACTCGAAATTCGTGTATTCATGGTTTTCCCACCATTAAGAGAGCGTGACTTGTAAGTGACGAATGCAAATTTTTGATGGCACACAAGAGTTTGGTGCAATAGCCTTCAGTGGAGTGTCTCCGACTGGCTGTGCACTGTGAGGACTGTAGTTGCCATAAAAAGAATACAGTAGCGGCCATGAAAGTGTGACAAACGGGGCATTTCGTTCAAATTGCTCAATTGCTGTGACTCAAGCGATATCTGGGAGGCTCTGTTTAGAAGGTAACGCCTTCCTTACTCCCTGTTCGATGTTTTGCTTCCAGTTTAATTTTGTATCAAACATGATGCCCAGATACTGTGATGTGCTTTTTATCTCCGGCCGCGGTATACTCGTCGGTTGCCCCAAAAGAAACACGAACTTTGGAGCGTTGTACACCGTTACCTTTTATTAATATACTCTTTAACAATGTAATGATCTTAACTCTACTAAATCGACCTTAACAAACATTTCCTACGGAACTCCTAGTCTACGACGGATGGCTGGACTTCACAGAGGGAGGAAGAGTAAGGAAGAACAGATAACACAAAACGGAACGGATTGGAATTCTCACGATGCCGGATTCCTATATATGGCTAATTCTGATAGCAGAATTTGGGCACCAAAAATTTAGAGAAAAGTGCAAGTCTCTAGAGAACAGGGTCAGCGTCAGATGTATTGCACCCGGAACTGAGTGTACTATCGTCCCGAATTGCTCTTGCCTTCGGGTACTCATTACTTTTACACTAGTGAGTGTGAAGTATAAGTCCTGTGCAAAATCGGCCCTTGTGTTGTTGTTGTTTTCGGCTGCTGGTACTGGTGTTGGTTTGCCCTTTGTTGTGTGCGATGGGGTGTCACGTGTTGACTAACGGTGGTGGCCAGTGGTGGCGATGGCGGGAGTTGACGGGAGTAAACATCATGAATTCACCGGCCCTGTTCAATATTGAATAAAAGTGATCTGGTGGGTCCCATGCATGCTATAGCGTACGCACACGATTTAGTGGCACCCAACATATCGAAGTCATCAACATCCTTCTTCAGCGTGACTTCGAGAAAATTCAAATTAAGAGGTATTGCGATGATTGGAAGTTGAATATCAATTTTCAGAAATCGAAAACAATCCTGTTCAGGACTCCATTGACTAGGGCCTCTAGAAAAAAAAATGGATGTAATTAACAATTATAGGGCGGCAGGGGCGTCCATTGGCTGTGAGAAACGTGGTGAGGTATCTTGGCATCTGGCTCAACCAGTATTTATATTTTGACAAACATATAAATGCTTGTCTTGCTGGGGCTAGGAGGGCCTTCGCTCTGACAAGGAGACTGTTTTGCAGCAGTCAACTTGATTCCAGAGCGAAGGTCATTTGCTATGTGAATCCTGAATCCGAGTTCATAAAATACTATCCCAACAACAATGTGTCTCGACTGAATAGGATTGAAAATACATACACGTTACGAGGGCGATGGCCAGCGATAATAACCTGATCTCAGGGGCTTATTACCCCAATTAATTGTACCACGAGAGTACGCTTCGGTTTATCGCGCCTGAGACATTTCTTCATATATTCATGAAACGGTTAGTCCAGGCAAAATATGGTGTGCCGGTATTGTACCACAGCTACCGCGGCGAGAAGGATAAGCAGCTAATCCACGATGGGTGTGCCGCCAATGCTCTGGAGCTGCTCCGTTTTAGAACCGCCATGGCGGAACGCGGCAAAATAGACACGGAAAAGCAATTCACCGAATTTTGGTGCTTTGAGGAAGAGGTGAGGTGAGGTAAGCTAAGAAAAAGGATGAATAAAAATGAGTTTAAAATGAAAAAAAGATATCACACGAATTACATATTTGTATGCTGACCTCCACGAATAGAAATGAAGAGGAACAACCTTAAGTTGTTATAACTTATGAACGATAGTAAAGTTAGTCAGTAATAGACACTCGAAAACCGCATTTGATCTTTTATTTAACTCGCGTCTCCCGATTGAAGTATTTTTTTCATGTTTATATATTTAACTTCTTTTTTATTTCAATATATATGGACTCGCTCTAGCGCTTGTATAGAGTAAAATATCTTGTAATGCAATTTCAGTTGTACTTTATAGTGCACGGAAGTTAGTGCAAGTGCACTTAAGCTCTTTTTTCCCCACATCTGGAATTTCATTGCCAGTAATGAGAATGCTACACTTTCATGGCCTTTTAATTACTAACACTGTCTGCTTACAATAATTTTATTATTATAAGGGATCGTTTAATTGAATTAAATAAATATGTTAAGTTTAGATCTTAAGCTTATTGATGTTCTTCATTCACTTGATGTGAATAATCATTTCTTCAGTCATAACATAGTTCAAGAAGGTGAAAAATCGCTTATTTGTTGGGGATACCATCTCTCTCTTTTCACAAGTACCACTGATTCGCCTGTGGTCAATGATGCTAATGGCGAGTTTCTGAAATTATGCGATATTTGTATATTATTCCAGAAAGTAATTTGGTTATGCATAGATTAAAGGTCTTTGAAAAAAAAAAAAAAAATAACCATACATGACAACTATCCACTGAGATTAATGGAATACCGTATTGAGCATTTAGGAGGCAAGCATTTCTTTTCGGTAATTGACTTCAAGAGTGGCTTTCATCACATTAAATGAATTTCAACGCTTCATTAACTTAATTCTAAGAAACTTCATTAACGATGGACTATTACCTATTTATATGGACGACATATTAATTGCATCAAAAGACTACCGAAGCCTATACCGAATCGGAATACTTAGGCCACTTAACAAATTCAGCCGGTATTGCACCTAAACGAGCACATATGAAAGCTATTGTGGATTACCCTGAACCAGCTAATCGTAAGTAATTAGAATCGAGACTCTTATGTTCTCAATTTACGTGATAAATTAGAAGGAAATAAAATTGAAATAAAAATTACATTTCTTCACCACGTGTAAACGGCCAAATTAAACGCATTTATCGTGTCTTCAGCGCCATGCTGGGCAAACTTTCCTAACCACTTAGCCATTCAGATTGGGTAAGCCAAATACCTAAGATATATCATGATCTAAATAATTATGTCCAATATTCCACAAAAAAGAGCCCTTCAATACTTCTGTTCGGTGTTGAGCAACGTGACCCCATTGTTGATGATATTGATGATACGTCTGAAATAGAAAGGGAAGAAGCATATGAAAACATTTGTAATGCACAAGAAGCAAACTCTTGAGTTTAGTCAATTCGCAACGCATCACAGATCTACACGAGCATTTGCAGTAGGTAATTATGTCGTAATTAGGAATATAGATATTGCAGTGGGCAAAACCAAAAAAACCTATTCAACGATTCCGCGGTCCATATGTCATTCACAAATGTTTAACGAATGATCGCTAGAGACATTGAAGGATGTCAATAGCTAAATTAACTAGGTATATAAGACATATGTACCAAAAAAAAAAAAGGATAATGATAAAGCAAATTAGAATCGAGGTCGATACATGTCAGATCGGCTGAGTTGTTCAGTGCATAAAAATTGGTTTAAATTCGCCACTAATAAACTGACGCCCGTTATCAGCTTTAATTGACTTAATTGACAAAAATCTATTCAAGAATTGTAATGATTTTGGCCGAAGTTATTTTTCTCAAAAATATCTAATACGATAGAGCACTGATGCCGAAAATTAGTTGGATGCCAGCTTTAGTAAAAATGTACAGCATTTGTAACAGTACCAATAAACAAGACCTTCACATTTCCTTACTCGGTGTCTCCACGAGCAATTTTTTATATCTTGCAATATATCATAGTATGGAAATTGCCCGTGGAGAACAAAAATAGTATGTATAACAATCCACAACAACACTGTTTCTACCAGAACGAGAATTTCATTCTAAAAAAGGAATACATAAATTTCAATGAAATTTGCCCAACAGATATCTTTCAAAGGCTTTTTGAAGGTTATTATGAAGAAAAATCAAAACACAAAATAGGGAAAGCACCAAAGAAATTTTTTTGTAAAACTTACTAGTCTCTGCTCGGGCGCCATTTGTGAGGTGGCTTTTCTCAGGCCGGGGTTTTGCTCGCCGTATCCAAGGTTTAACCAAAGAAACACCGAAACTCTGGTTAAGAAGTACTCTTTAAACTATATACCTTTACAATGTTTCGATAATACCTAAGCTACGCATTAACTTAGTAGCCTAACGGCGACGTGGGGTTCCATAGCTTCCCAATGACAGCGGAAAGCAAGCCAGCGAAGATTGCTGATGCTGCTGATTTAGAGCCAATTTCAGAACAGTTACCGAAGTCACTTTCTAAACAGGAGTCTTATCTGGTACACAAGATTAATAAAAAATCACTCGTAGACAATTCTCTCCAAATGCCACTCGAAATTCGTGTATTCATGGTTTTCCCACCATTAAGAGAGCGTGACTTGTAAGTGACGAATGCAAATTTTTGATGGCACACAAGAGTTTGGTGCAATAGCCTTCAGTGGAGTGTCTCCGACTGGCTGTGCACTGTGAGGACTGTAGTTGCCATAAAAAGAATACAGTAGCGGCCATGAAAGTGTGACAAACGGGGCATTTCGTTCAAATTGCTCAATTGCTGTGACTCAAGCGATATCTGGGAGGCTCTGTTTAGAAGGTAACGCCTTCCTTACTCCCTGTTCGATGTTTTGCTTCCAGTTTAATTTTGTATCAAACATGATGCCCAGATACTGTGATGTGCTTTTTATCTCCGGCCGCGGTATACTCGTCGGTTGCCCCAAAAGAAACACGAACTTTGGAGCGTTGTACACCGTTACCTTTTATTAATATACTCTTTAACAATGTAATGATCTTAACTCTACTAAATCGACCTTAACAAACATTTCCTACGGAACTCCTAGTCTACGACGGATGGCTGGACTTCACAGAGGGAGGAAGAGTAAGGAAGAACAGATAACACAAAACGGAACGGATTGGAATTCTCACGATGCCGGATTCCTATATATGGCTAATTCTGATAGCAGAATTTGGGCACCAAAAATTTAGAGAAAAGTGCAAGTCTCTAGAGAACAGGGTCAGCGTCAGATGTATTGCACCCGGAACTGAGTGTACTATCGTCCCGAATTGCTCTTGCCTTCGGGTACTCATTACTTTTACACTAGTGAGTGTGAAGTATAAGTCCTGTGCAAAATCGGCCCTTGTGTTGTTGTTGTTTTCGGCTGCTGGTACTGGTGTTGGTTTGCCCTTTGTTGTGTGCGATGGGGTGTCACGTGTTGACTAACGGTGGTGGCCAGTGGTGGCGATCGGTGGTGGATATGGTGGGAGTAGGTTTTGTAACGGGTCGTTACACTCCCCCCTTTCTTCGGAAGACGAGAACCTTCTCGTTCGTCCGCAGGTCTGGGTAGGAACAGGATTTTTCTGGCGAGGGAAAAAAAGAATAGACTTATAAGTGTTTTTTTTTTTTTTTTTTTTTTATTGTTAACGAAAATGAACGTGCTTCAGGCATTCTGATTTTTTTTTATAAATTGCCTTAAAATTAACTTACTAAACATTTTCTTGGTAGCCTTCAGTGGCTCTAGAACCTAAATTAAAATAACATTTTATTTTTTTTTATAAATTAATTGCCTTTAGTGGCTGGCAGGAAAACACTCTATTGGTTGTTCTTGAGATGGGTTCGTTGACGTCGTCTGCTGTTCCACTGGGTGTAGTCCCGGGGGCGGTATCGCCGTGGTTAAACTTGAACTGGTTTGATTCTTACTAGCGATGCTCCTTTTATACTCTTTTTACCCGGACTTGTGCTCGTTGTGTTGTATTACCCCGCTTATTTTGGCTGGTGGGTCGACGGATAACGGCTATTACAGGGGAATCATAACGGACGACCTCGAATGGGCCGTCATATTTGGGAGCGAGTTTCTCGGCGAAGTAGTTGATGCCTGAGGCGGAGGACACGTGCTCGGCGGTGGACCCAATCGCCGATGCTGGGTCGCCATGCTCGTCGTCTGAGGTTGTAGTGTCTGCCCTGGGTTGTGCTGGCTTTTTGCAAGTTATTCCGTACTAGTTCGTATAGTGCCTTTATACGTTCCTCGAAGACGGAGATGGGGGTAGGAGTTGCTTGGGATTCCGGCAGTTGGTTGGTGGGACGGCTAGGTCAACGGCGTTCCCGCCCAAAGTTGAGAAATGCTGGCGGCTCGTGTTGACGGCCATCGTGAGCTCTGGTATGTTCGTCCCATGTCCGGTGGTTGTTCTGTACGTATTGGGCGATCATAGTTTTTAGGATGCGGTTCACTCGTTCGGTGGGGTTTTCCTGCGGGGTATATGGGGCGGTGAGGCGATGCTCGATTCCGATGTCGCTGAGAAATGTGCTGAATTGTTGGCCAGTGAATTGTGCTCCGTTGTCGGAGAGGAGCATCTTGGGACACCCGAATCGCTTGATGACCTTTTCTCGTAGTGCTTTGATCAGTCCGGCGGTGGTAGCGGCGCGGAGGGGGTTAGCGTCCACTCACTTGGTGAATTTGTCCACGAACACTAGTAGCATAGTGTCTCCCTTCGTTGATCGTGGTAGGGGCCCCACAAAGTCCACACAAACCGTATCCCAGGGTGCCGTGGCTTGGGTTGTGTACATCATCCCGATTGGTTTTTATTGGGATGTTTTGTACCTGCTACAGGTATCGCACTGATGGACGTATCTCTTTATGTCCCGGAGAAGTTGGAGCCAGAAATGTGCCCTCCGGATCCGGTCGAGGGTTTTGCTGATGCCTAAGTGTCCGGTGGTAGGGTCGTCGTGGTGGTCGCAAAGGACTTGGTTCTGCGCTGATTCTGGGCGTTATGGTGACAGGCGTGGAGGAGGCTGTTTCCTGGATCGGTCTGGGGTAGTGGGTCTCGGGATAGGGTGTCTGCAACCACGTTCAACGCTCCCTTGCGATAGCGAACATCGATGTCAATTTGCTGCAGTTCGATTGCCCAGAGTGCCAAACGTTTTGGGTGGGCCCCCAGGTCCAGGGGCGGTTCTTCTTGAGCAGTTCCGTTAGGGGGGCCACGATGCTGGAGAAGTCTTGAATAAAGCGACGGTACCAGGCGGTTATTCCCAGGACCGTGCGTAGTTCGCGGACATTAGCGGGTAGTTTTAACTCTTGGACGACGGCAATTTTGTCGGGGTCGGTGTGGATTCCCTGGCTACTGACGAAGTGGCCGAGGTATCTCAATTCTCGGCGGCAGAAGACACTTTTCTCAAGGTTAATCTTCAGGTTGGCCTGTCGGAGGCGTCGTAGTACTTCTTCAAGTGAATGAGGTGTTAATCGAAGGTTTTGCCGATGACGATGATGCAAAGGCGTGGGGTTCCACTTCGGAGCCGATGATTCGGTCGAGTGTCGGCTGAAACGTGGCAGGGGCGGAGTGAAGGCCAAAGGGCATCACCTTCCATTTGTATAGACCTCAACCCGCGACGGTGAATGTGCCAATACCCGTGTCGTAGGTCAATGGTGGAGATGAAAGTGGCTCCACGTAGTTTGTCCAGGATTGGGTTGATCTGCGGCAGGGGGTATGTGTCCCTGATGGAGACCGTATTGACTTGCCGAAAGTCTACGCAGAGTCGCCAGGGTCCCCCCTTTTTCTTCACCATGACAATGAGTGAGCTGGGGCTGGGCTCTCGGACGGTTCGATTTTCCCCAGCCGTAAAAGTTCGTCGATTTCCTCATTAATGATCTGCTTCATCGCGGGGTTATGTGGGTAGTATCGCTGTTTAAAAGGATCGTTGGTCGTTAACCGTATCCGATGTTGGGCGTGGGTGGTGGTGCTTAAGTCATCCGAGGCCACGGGTACTTCCCGTTCCATATAATGTTCATTAGTGTAGACGGGCATTCCATTGGCTAATTGGATAGATTGCCCCTGGTAGCGGACGGGTAGTCGTAGTTGGCGGGCCTTCCGTCTTACCGCGGGATTCAGGAACGACCGGGACGCCCCGGTATCGATTAGGGCGTGGTAGTCCTGGTCCCCGACGGGGATGATGAGGAAGTACCGGGGTCGGTCGGGGTAGTGGAGGAGAGCGTGGCGGTCGGGTTTTGTCGGCATGAGCAGTCTCGACTCAATCTCCCGTCTTCTCCGCAGAACGAACAGAATAGTCGGAATGGGCGGCGGCACTCTTGTTGATGGTGTCCGCGTTGGTTGCAGTGCCAACAGTGTGTACTCCGATCGTACGTGACGGTCGGTGCTTCTAGAGCGTTTGTTATCGGGGATCGGAGGGTACGGGTAGTTGCAAACCTTACTGGGGTGACAGATACGGGGTGGCCGATCGGTTTGGTCGTTCTTCCGCCTTGATGTACTCCTCGGTGAGTTCCATCAAGTCTCGGCGGTTTCGAAATCCTTACGGCGGACGTACAATCGGTACTCAGGCTTCCGTAGATCCGGTCCAGATTAGGCTCTAGTCGTCTCTGCGGGTGCTGTCTTATAAGGTATTGCATGGAGCGGATGAAATTCTTCGCCTTTTCCCGGGGTCCTTGTTTTCGTCGCATAATCTCTTCTTCGAGTTTGTGCGCGAACCTGGGTGGCAGGAAATATTTGAGTAAGGCTTCACGAAACTCTTGCCAGCTACAAAAGCGGTCGATGCGCAGCCTGTCCCTCGAAATATCTTGGGTAGTGGCCGGAGCAAGTGTTCGAGGGGGGGGTCATAGCATTGCGCAAGTTCCTCAATGCGTTCCAGAAACTCGAGGGTGTTGCCAGTGCCGTCCCCATTTGCGCACGGTATCCGTAACTCCAGCGTCGAAGTGGTGCGTGGGGCGGGGCGGGTGGTGTGGTGCAAAGTCTGGTCTGCTCAGGGATCGGGCGGAACTGCGACTGGACCCATAATCGTTGGGTCAACCGGTACGTTCGGGTGTCTTTAATATAGGTGCTCATGGTTTTCCGGAGCTTGTCTAAGGTTCCAGTGGTGGGGAGATCCTTGGCTGCCAATACTTTGGTAAGCTCGGCTTTGTCAAGCTGGTATATCCAGGTGAGACTGGAGAAGAGGTCAAGTTCCTTAGGAGAAACACTTGGTGTATCGTCGGCGGTGTCCATAATGCGGAGGTTGCGTGCGGAGGTTGCGAGCGGTATCGTTTCGGCGGTTTATTATATCGTAGGAAAGAAAAGAGTAAAGAAGAACATATAACACAAAACGGAACGGATTGGAATTCTCACAAAGCCGGTTTCCTATATATGGCTAATTCTGATAGCTGAATTTGGCCGCAAAAATTTAGAGAAAAGTGCAAGTCTCTAGAGAACAGGGTCAGCGTCAGATGTATTGCACCCGGAACTGTCTTCCCGAATTGCTCTGGTCTTCGGGTACACATTACTTTTGCACTGCGTAGTGAGTGTGAAGTATACGTCCCGTGCAAAATCGGCCCTTGTATTGTTGTTGTTTTCGACTGCTGGTACTGGTGTTGGTTTCCCCTTTGTTGTGGCGGATATGGTGGGAGTAGGTTTTTGTAACGGGTCATTACAATACTTAGCGCTAGAGTATAGTGTGAGGAGGTGACCATTTAGACAGGGGCAGGTAAAATCGGGTGTTTTGGGTTTGGTAGTGAGCAGCCTCAGTTAAGTTTTGCGCCGAGGTGCTTGCCTTGTCTAGAGAGGCCCCCATAATTTTGAAAATCACGAAGGGAAACTTCCCTGACACTAGTGTGTAATCCGTTTACCCAACAACTTTGACCCGTTCCCTGTCAAATTTTATTTCATAACCATTGGCCAGAGTAGGAAGAAATGAGCGCCCTCTAGCGCTCCTCTATGGACAAATTTAGTTAAGTGACTGGTGCCTTGTATTGCCTGAATGATTCTTGTTCTGAGCATAGAGACTATCCATTGATCTTTTAATTTCCTCTATGCCCAATTCGATCAAAGAATTTACTGCCACAATATGTGTTTGTGCCAGATATTGCAAATTGCTCTGGTCACCTGTCTCATATTGCAGAGATCAACCAATTAAAAACCCTTAAGCAAAACCGATAGAAAACTGAAAACTGGGAACTCTCAGATATGGTAGGTTCCCGGAGGGAGTGTAATCCTCCCTCCGCTCACTTTCTCCTCACCAGTAAGAGCATCCATGGTTACTACACCACTCATAATTTCGTAGCAACCCCTACTTCAACGGTGAACGATTATCTACACTCGTTCATATCAATCCACAAAAAGACACGAATTCACCAACAAAACGGAGAAAATTACTTAATCTACATCTTGGAGTAAACTCAGTCTCATTTAACCATGAATACTGAATGAAATAAGATCACTGATTCAGTATTCTTGATTCACAACATTCATTCCAATCGTCCAAACTACTCTCATGTATTTTAATTTCTCTTAACATTTCTTATGTTGTAGCATTGAAATTAAATGTTTCGATAGCAATGTCAAAATTTAATTATTACTGATTATGTGTTTAATTTCGAACTAATACAAGTGGTAATCACCAAGTAAGCAATTATGTGTTTGATTCACATAGCTATTTTTTTTTTTAAAAAAAAGCGTAGAATTCTTGAAGATGTATATCTTTCTTTTCTTTTCTTTTCTTAACGACGAAAAACAAATAGCAGTAAAACTCGACGATATGCAACTCTGCTATAGCGCTCGTATTGTGCACAAGTGATAACTAAAAAACCACACTCTCCAGTTATAATTGCTGAACCGCCAAAAAATATTCGAAACCCCTTGAATTCCCTCATCTTTTCGAAAGTTTGCCGAGTCCTCGGACAGCAACGTCGAAACCTTATACAAAGTGTCTTAAACCCTAAAGTATAACGTTTTCCTAGCATAGACTAGACTATAGAACTAGAACACGGACATTAAATTGGGAAAGCATCTGTCAATGTTTATCAATACACTATGCTACTGTCAAATGAAGTCGCTCGTCCAAGGTAATAAAACTACCCAAGAATATTTTTTTTTTTTTTTTGTTTTGTTTTTTCGAAAGACATTGCAGAGCAAGTACGCGAGGGATGCTTCTGCAATAGTAAGGGACTCAAACAACCTCTAAAAAACCTCACGGGAGGTACTGACTGTCGTCATCCCGAATGGGATTGCACGCAGTCGGTCGACTAATCGGCAATTTATTTATAGGTTATTTGAAAAATTCAGAAGAAGAATCCGCTGTTTGTAGGACTTCGAAACTTTTTTGTTTGAATATATAACCTAATCTCTTGGCCTTGGCTAACTCTTATAGATCAAGGGGTCTTATCCGCCTCAATTTTTATGATTGCATTGTTAGTATTTAATAGTTCTGTAAGTTCTACGTTAACATGGTTGACAAGCCTTCATCTTCAACCGTTTCAATATTTAGATCTCTATGTAGACCAGCATTGCGTATGTACCATAGTGCATGAATTACGTTCCTTAGTACTTTATTTTGGAAGACTTGAATTTTTTGTAAATTTGTTTGGCATGTGCATGCCCACAATTGGAGTCCGTAGGTCCATATTGGTTTCAAGACTTAGATAGATAGATAGATAGATAATTTTTATTTCTTATAAGTTCATTACAAATTAAAAAACATGAAATTTCATTATTACTATAAGTATTGAATACAAGAAATGTTGGTGACATTCTGTATTTTTGTATACTAAGTATTAAAAAAAAAGCCAATGTTTAACACGTTTTAAGAACACTCCAGGCATTGATTCAGTTCTGATAGAGTAAGGAAGCTTATTAAATAAACGACATGATGAAACTGAATAATAATTACGATATGCAGTAGTGCGAAAGTTGGGTACTGTTACCATATCCGAAAAGTTTACACGTAAATTATAATTTGAAATTAATCGATAATTGCGATTTCCAGACTTCATAAAGAAAGTCTTCAACACTTTAAAACAGTACAAATGTCGGACTGGAAGAATTTTCAGATCGCAAAACAAAGGACAACTCGGATGTCTTCTAGGTTTCCGGCATATATTCCGTAGAATATATTTCTGCAGAATCAACAATGGTTGGATTTTATTCAAATAAACACCTCCCCAACAAACAATTCCATACTGCAGTTTAGAATGGAATATTCCATAATAAATTGTTTTTAGGAACATTGCTGAGCAGATATTTCGCAAATAGAAGAAATGTCTAAGTGTGCAACGAAAATACTTCCTCAGACTTTCTACGTGATTCGAAAAGGTCATTTTATAATCAATTGTAAGCCCCAAATATTTATATTCATTAACTGACTCAATTAAAAAACAATTGTCACTGCAACTCAAACTATTACAATTAGAAAATTTGTATTTTAGGCACTTAGGTGAGTGATAAAAAACATTAGCAACCAACTTGTTGCGAGATGACAGATTGAAAAACATTAATTTGGTTTTAGAGCTGATAATCAAATTGTGTTCAGCAAACCAGTTCCTCAATAAGTTTAGATCCCAATTAATGTCAGAAACTAGATCCAAAGGACTGTTCAAACCATAAGATAAACCTATATCATCCGCAAAAGCAGTAGGTGCACCTTTAAAATTGAGTGCAAGAAGCGAATTAATACAAATTAGAAACAAAATTGGTCCCAAAACAGAGCCTTGGCGTACACCCAAATTGGAGAACTTAATTCCGCTCCTAATCTCATCTATCTTCACGATCTATCCTTAAGGTATGACCTAAACCAATACAGTATGAAACCACGAAATCCAGCTTTTTCCGATATTCTTAACAAAATTTCGTGATTAACCATATCAAAAGCTTTGGTGATGTCGATAAATAAACCAGCCGTACATTTATTTCCGTCGAGATTTGCCATTATTTGAGCACAAAACTGTAAAAGCGCATCTTCCGTCGATCTACCTTTCTGAAATCCAAACTGATTTGGGTTAAAAAACTCTGTTCTGTTTAGGAAATTTACTATTCTATTTTTTACGAGTTTTTCGAAGATTTTACTGAAAACAGAAAGAAGAGATATTGGCCTATAGTTACACATTTCTGTAGCAGAACCTTTTTTAAACAGTGGTACAATATCTGCACATTTTAGTGCTTCTGGAAAGACCCCCTCAAAAACAGAACGATTAAAGAGATCTGACAAGACATCCACAAGGAAACAAGCAACTCTTTTTAAAAACAGATTCGAAATATCATCAGGTCCACACGAGTTGGACTTGTTTAAAGTGCCAATAACGTTTAATATCTCAAGAGATGTTATGGGCTTATAAACAAAGCTGTTCCCTCGTAAATGTTCAGCAGAGCTACAAATGGATGAACAGAAGTTGCAAGGCATTATCACTGGACATGGTTGTATGCTAGTGGCTATATTTGCGAAATAGCAATTAAATGCATTGGCAATGAAATGCTTGTCTGAAACGTCCTCGTTTTCAATACGTAAAATAGTAGGTTTCTTAGAAGAGGAAGATTTATTCAGCAAGCTATTTACTATTTTTCATTCATTTTTTAAGTTTCCCTGGGCAGCAACAAATTGAGTACGGTAATATGCCTCCCGACATGTCGGAATCTCTTTTTTCAGTTCATCGCATAATTTTTTATATTTTCTTTTTAGACTCAGATTATGAGGGTACTTTCTGCACTTTATTCCAATTTTGTTTTTATATCTTACTTTATACAACAAGTTATTAGAGACCCAAGGTTTTAACCTTTTTACACACCTTTTTGAAGGCAAGACGGAGGAACAGCTAGAAATGTGTTTTTGAAGGCAATCAATAAATATAGTATAGGCCTTAGAGACATCTCTGCACGAATAAACATCTTCCCAAAACTCATAAAAAAGATTGCTTTTAAGTTTGTTGAAGTTAATTTTGATCACTCTGTCAGCAGGTTTTGGATTTTTTCTGATCGTGTTATCAATGTTTTAAATGAGCCCTGTCATACAGTAATCAGAGATCATTAAATCCAGAACAAACTTCTCACAGTTACCGAACGAAACATTTTTAAAGCGTCCATAGATGTGATCTAAGCATGTACCAGATACAAACCTAGTAGGCTCATTGATAACGCATGCCAGACCATTTGAAGCTAGCAAAGCCAAGTAACTAGAAACAGTTTCACTATTCTCTAAACTGTTGAGGTTAAAATCTCCAACAATAATCAGATTTTTTGAGTTTTCATTTTCTAAGAGAACTGAAAATTCTTCTATGTATGTCGAAACGTTAAACATATGCAGTCTATATACACATAAAAAAACATAAGCTTCATGATTAATTTCAATTGAGGCCTTTAAAACATCAGCACACAAAAAGTCAACAAGAACTACTTCGAGAATCTTGTATTCCTCCTTCACGAAACAACCAACACCACCTGCAGCGTAATTTTCATTATTTTTCGCATAAAAATTTAACCCGGGTAAAGAGTAATCGCTTTTTTCAAATTCATAAATCCAGATTTCAGACACAAAAACAATATCTGGTTTGCACATAAAAGAATCGAGATGAGCTGTAAGAGCTGAAAAATTTTCTCTTAAACTTCTAACATTCTGGTGTACAATAAAAAATTTGTGGTCGCAATAGGAACTATTTGTAAACAAATTATCACAGAAGTTGGTACTATTAAGATCAAGGGTGGAAAAAGTCATCAACAAAGTCAATATCATCAAACATTTACAGGAATGGAACAATGCACTAAATAAGTGCAAGATCATTAAACGATCTAATTAAAATTACCCTTCCACCCTCAACCTTTCTAACAAGTATTTTGTTATCTTTGTACCATACGTATTTAGCGCATTTATGTATTTTTGCTTGTTTTGCCTTATAAAATAGAGACTGCGTGTACTTCGTAAGAGAGTCGTTTATATAAATACCGGTTCCCTTGCTGCTGCTGCTGTTGTTGCTGCTTGTGTCGCCCACTCCAACGATACCAGTCACATGCGTGTTGAGATTTCTTTTGTTCGTTCTCTTTGCGCTCATTATTCGCTGCTTCTTAGAAAGATCAGAGAATTTCATACAGATGATGGATTTGGATTTCGGAGATGTGGAGAGCACACCGTTGCTGTTTATTTTAGCTGTTGGTACAACCGATACAGGCGCACGTAGAGAGCGGCGTCTTAGCACTGCACATTTATCACATCGATATGGATTTCCACTCGATTTAAAGAATTCAACAAACTTTTTCCCACAAAATATGAACAAGACAGTGATATTCACACACAAATAATGAAAAAATTTCATGCAATCACCACAATTTATTTTGGTCAAACAGTTGCGGTCTTTTTTCTGACAACACACGGAGCAATTCATTTTAAAGTATTAAAATTTTCTAAGAGATGCGCACCCCACGACAATTCAGAGACTTGCTAGTATAGCAGTAATTTATTGTAGTTGGACAGGGATGAGTATCTCCAAACAAGCGAATACATTTTACTGTATAGATTGGTTTATATGTACTCATAAATTTGTTGTTTGCTTCCGAATTTCTATAGCAGCATTGGGTTAAACCACCCCTAACACCGCTTTGGAAAAACTTATACATATCTAATTCGATTAATAATTCCAACTCAATGTCTGTAACTTTGAGCATTGCATCCCAAGATAAACCCGGAGCCGTATAATAATAACATGGATCTAATTTTTAAATGTTTGACATATTTTTCGAAAATTTTCAAAGATATCGGCAAACAAAACAACATCAATTTGTAAATAAATTTCCAGGTGTTCCCTCATATTTTTACAATTGAAATAAGACCACATTTTATGAGTAACTTCATATGACTCATCGGAACATTCCTCATCAGTTAGTTTGTTGAAAAGTGCAATGATTTCCGGTAAACATTTCTCTACTAAGCGATCCCACGAATCCAGATAATCATAAGGAAACACGCCTTTTCTTTTAATTAAGTCGAATTGGTGATCACGATAATGAGTCAATAATTACGTTCAGAAAGCAATATGAATCAAGAAATCTTATTTCAAAATAGGTCCCTAGGTTTTTCATCTACAAGTATCTTTTTAGATACTGAGATAAATTTCTCCTAACTTAAAGCCAAGACCTTTATTTCTCCCTCCACTTCATCCAAGGAAAAGACAAATAAATAACCATCACTACTTGTGAGATTGTGTAAAAAAATCGGAATAAATTTGGGAAGATTTGATCTTAAATTGCAACTGTAATGACTAGGTCATCTATATACCCCCAGTTGTGTCCTTGCAGCGCAAATCTTTAGCCTGGGTAGGGTTATGGTTGAAGACAAAATGCTTTTTTTCATTTCCACCCGAAGGGCTTTAATTTCCTGTAGATTATTTATTTAATTTAATTTTTTTTTTTTAATTTTAACTTTCTTTTAGTGCTTCTTCTCTACTGCGATAAATTCACTTTAATTAAATTGAATTTACCTTAATACAATTCAATATAAGTTTTCGTGCAATGTGGTGCTGGACAGCTCGAATCAAAAAGAGGAAAAAAAGGCATAAAAGATGGTGGGGTTAACTTCCCTTTTGGCTGTCAGACCGATGAACCATCCACAGCTCACTCGTTACTTTATGGCATTGCCAGCCCCGGCAACACCCCCGTTATATGACAATGGTCTCTTACTCTATACTCGAATTGTACAAACTTTTTCCCACAAAATATGCTTCGTTCATCTGACGCCATACTTGTGTGACAACACCAGCGCATTCTTTCTTATGGCTCTGCAAACTTGCCTCATTGTAATAGTACTGCAAACAACTATTGAAAAAGTATCGCTTTTTCTCTTTCACATTTAGGATCCTATCGCGTAGAAGCCGACTTAACAAATTAATATGAAGGGGTTTCTCATTTTAGTTAGATAGTATGGTCCCTCAATACATTGTTTACTCTTTTCATTATCATTCGAGTAACCGAAGATATTAACACTTATATCATTTTTTGTTGTTAATGAAAGCTGGCAATTTGAAGTGCGCTGACCCATTTAAGCACTGATATCTATTAACATTCAATTCAATGGCTTTTGTCCTAATTAGAGTCTATCCACTTACTCGCTCCTGAAATTCTTCCAGTTTCTTCATTATATTCTCTTCCATATCTTTTATTATTTCTTCAATATTATCTTATAAAAGAACGGGTTGCATACGTGTTGTCATTGACTTTATATCAAATTCCATATCATAATTATAACCAATCTTCACAAATTCCGCAAATAAATCCAAATTGAATTTAATTGAATTATTTTCCACGATACTTTCTTGTAATAGATTTTTAACAATTGATCTCTGTCTGGCAAAAAATTAATTTACATCCAAATCTTAACTGAATATGACACAATTCGTTCTTTGAATAACGTCATTCTTTTATGCACATTATCAGAGCATGACACTTTGGCGTTAGATTTATGTGCATTGCTTCGCTAAAGCTGCTTCCATGTTCTCCTATTCACTACAATTTTACACACATTGCATACAATATTCGATGATGCTGATGCTTATGTCGATGGTGATCCTGATGTTGTTGCAGGTAGAGTTGTCACTGGTAAATTCACTTCATTTTTTCCCCTCTCCTCATCCAAAACTACACACTTTAACAAAAAATGCTCCTTCAATTTATATTTTCTGGTAATGGTTTTACCACAAACCAAACAATGATTTAAGATCTTGTTATGTACAGTCTCCATGTGACGCTTAAAAGCATATTTACGCGAAAAAACTTTATCACAAATATTGCACTTAATTTTTTCTTTCATTTTTTTTTTCTTTGGTAAACGCAACGCACTTCTTTATTTCTAAAACTCAAATGCCCCTTCAACTGAAATCAATCAACATTTATATGTATTTATATGTAGTGCAAAACAGAACAAAATAATTATGGAATGGTAACCATTCAATGCCAAAGTCAATGTCATAAAAAACTATTCTACACATTCTTACCCACAATTTCAAAAATAATTAGCTCCCATATGAAACGTTATCTATGACAACACATGCACGTTGACCTCCAATAACTAAGTCACAAACTAGTTCCTATATGAAACGTTATCCCTCGCCCCCAAAAATTAAACCATAACCTTTGTCAGCATTCTATTCTAAATACCAGGGGCGATTCCTCTCAGTTAGCTAGTTTAGCGGCGCTAAACCAAGAAAAATTCTTTGAAATACAAACGTTAAGGTTAAAGTAATTATGAAGATTATTAATTGCAATAATCAATCACATACTAAATAACAAATCTACCTATTTACAAGTCATATTTTCCTACACAAACACATAACACAAGCCTACCATATAAATAGTTACCTTTTCTTAAGCGTTAAAATTTGCGATACCTAATTCCCTGCCTGTACACCACACACACGATCCTAAACTCTCATAAAAAGTCTCCCGCTTTTAGCATTTTAGCGCAAAAATGTGCGCTACCAAATTGCATATAATTTATATGAGAATGTTTGTTTACCATCGAAGTAAAGCCCAGTAAAATAAACTGAAGGGTTAAGCTAAGTATCCTGCTCGCGCTAGATTTTATCTCCCATACAAAAATGTCTACAAAGATAAAATTTAGCGAGACAATTTAGCAAAGCAGTATCCTGTTCGCTCGCTAAATTCTTAACTTCATATAGATGGGCCGATGACAAGTCTCCACTCATTTAGCTCGCGAAATAAATGTCCGGTACATTAAATCGAAGATAAATTCCGACAGAAGAAAAAGTTTGTGTTGTGTTGTTGCTGCCGGGTGAATTTATTATCTCAAACTATTTATTTATTTCTCTTTCCCAAGCTGTGTGTAGTCACATTAGCGGTATAAGTAAAAGAAGAGGCAAAACCAAAATACCCTTTTCATGGGATGAAAAGAAAAAAAAACTTGCGGGGCTTGTGGAGGAACGGCCAACTATATGGAACTTGCAGGACAAATCTCACTGGTTGATTGATTGGATTTACGCGACACGAAGTTAAGTGTCGTCTTCTACTTGCCACTATAGCAATTATTTCAGCTGCTGATGCAATTATAACATCTTCTTCAATTCTTATTGCATCCATTGTTTTGCAGATATTTAAATATTGCAATGTCCTTGAAGTTTGAATTTCTTTTTACTTGTATAATTAAAATGTCGTTTACCGACATCTGTCATGAACATATGGTTTTTGTCCCATCTATCGCATTTCAAAATTTAGCGACCATTTATCTTTGCTTGTGGAGAAACGGAGTGGAGACTAGTGACGCTAAAATTTAGCGCGAGCAGGATACTTAGCTTTAGCGCGAACAAATGCGATAAAACTTGAGGGTGGATTGTAAGCAGATATAAATTTTGTGCGTTCTCTTTTTTTGTTCTTTCGTATGTTTCTCTTTGTAAGGAATTGTAGTAAGAAAAGTAAGAAATTGTCGTTCTGTCGTTACTTGAATGAGTAAACAGTGTTATTGACCAACAGTTCAGTGCGAATTTTTTTATAATAGTACTTATTTTATATTTGCGTGGATTATTAATGTAAGTAAATCATATATTTTTGGTGCTTTGGAATATGAGAGTACACTCTTGTTTTGTTTTTGTTTTTTTATTCGTGAGAAGTGATATGAAAGTAATGCAAAACCGCTAAAAATAATGTTACACAGATCATACATTTTTTTTTGTTTTAAACTTTCCGTAGCTAACCCAATTGTTAATACCAGGAATCGCCACTGCTAAATACACTAAACCACCACAAAACACTTTTTATAGAAATAAAAGTGCGCACCGAACAACAAAATTTGACAATCAAAACGACACTTATCACTTCAGCCAAAAATAAAATAAACAACTTAACCGCAATTGGAACTTAAAAAATACAATTCTTAAAATAAATTATAAGCAAATAAACTGCATTTGGAGCATTCCAAACCACAATTTGACCTTCTAAAACCACAATTGGAACCTTAAGCTGGTGGATTCCACCGCTTTTAGAGTCCCAGAACCTACCCTTCCTATCTACTCACGTCCATGCCATTCTGGGTGTAATGTTTAGGAGCTTAACATAAGACATTAAATACATAGTATGCCGTTTCTTTAACCTTCGAATTATATAGCTGTTCGTCTGCTCTGCCAACACTATAGGTATATTGTAGTTGTATTAGAGTTAAATAAATGAAGTAAATCATCTCTCGATTTTCATTGTGGTTTAGCAGAATATCCTAATTGGCGGCGAGAATTGTGGATAACGATATTCCAGACTATTCCAGACTATTCCAATGACATATTTAGGATTTCTTTCCTGTGAACAACGCGCAGATCAGCATTTGACCAATGTGGGTTCATGTTGGTGATGAAACCCTTTAACCAGCCCAAACTTGTCCAATTAACTCTCCAGGGGTTTATAAATGGTTTGGTTGCCTCGGGCTCGAGACCCAAGTCGTAGCACATCCATCTGTGGTCCGAGGGTGACTCTAGATTAGAAACTCTTCAGTTTCCGACCTCCTATAAGTAGATCCTCCGACAACTTGTCGGTTTCGACTTAATCCATTTCGTCCTCAGTACCTGAGGAAATGAAATTAAGTGTAGCATGAATTATGCCAAACCTTAGTTTATAGTCTGCTTTCTCGAAGCAGCAAGGCACTCATTGTTTATAAGTAGCAGGATATAGTGTTTTTGTGGTTTTCTCGGCCTTGATAACTGATCAGTCATACATTGGAACTGCCGGGTTGTGGAGTTTGAGAAAATAGAGGAGCCTTTCCCCCCTCTATCTTCGTACTGGGCAACCAAATACGGCCCCTCGGGATGTCACTAGCTGGGATGAGCTTGAGCTTGAAACCATCCCAGGCGTTTCTAACCTTAGCAATGCACTCGCTGAGGAAATCCTTGGAGAATTGGTAGCGCAATTGATCTCCCGATATCCCCCAACCACATCGTAGTTGTATTCGTATATGCCTTTATACGCCTAGTCCTTGACATGTGCTTTCCGTCGACTTCATTCTTGGCCTCACTCTTTATTCTTAATAGATTTCACAGCGGACTTGTGTTTGGAGGCCAGCAGCTCTTCTTCTTATGAACTGCCAACCTCTGGCAGCCTTAGCTGGTATTTTATTTTTTATTTTATTCTTTTCTGTCCATTTTTGATATTAAAGGGTAGTCCATCTCAGCAGATCCATCATACTAGGGTAGGGCACTTATACAACCGACTTTGCTGGACATCGGAGTGGACCTTTTGACAAGATGCCTTAACGTCTTGGCTTAAAGTTTGATTTTAACTGGGATTTACTTCCGGCACCTTATGAAAAGGTAGGGTCGCTTTTATGTTCGGTCTGGAGACACATGTCTCGCAGACATTTAACAAGCCCTTCCGCCCCGGCAAGGCGTCAACCCGGTCGGAAGACGATCCTACTTGGTTGCTGGACGAATCAGATTACCTCTTAACAAACGACAAACGACCACTAAAGTTCTTACTTTATTTCAAGTAAGTATGAAATCGAATGGTCTTCATTAGGAGCCTTTTCTTTGTACCAAAAAGTTCTACAGTTAAAAGAAACTTTAAGTTTATCTTTATGGGTTAAATAAGTCCCTCGGGCAATATTTGGCTGCACATTATATATGGTGCTGAAATACATTCTGTAGAATGTACTCCGTCAACTCTTTGTAAGGCCTTAATTCAGTGGATGTCTTATGTTGGAAACTAGTCCTTTCCAGTTCTTCTTCCTATACATTCAAGCAAGCTAATTAGATGTTCATTAGCCCTATTTTATTATCAGCCATGATCCATATAGATCATCGAAATACATGCACTTACAACAACAGAACATGATCCTGCTATTCATCGAGATCACGAATCATGATCTGAAAATTTATTGTACTAGGTGGCTTGTTTCATTTTTCAATATTGGTGTGCCTGTAAACGATAGCCAAGCCACACAGTCACGTTGCCAGACTAAAATATTCAACACACTTCATAACACAAAAAATCTAAAAGTATTTTTTTCACATCGAATGAATTTCCCGCCTTCGAGGTGATTTTGCTTTTTCATTCCATAAAGGTATGCCCAGACCAGCGAAATATTTAAGTAAATGTTTCATAAACATTTATTTAACAAAAAAAGGTTTATGAAATGTTTCGCAGTTCGTTAATAACTTTTCTCACAAGTCTCCCTGCGGTAAGGTGAGAGATTTTTTTAGTTCTTTTAACATAAAATACAAATGTCCAGAAAATCTTGGAATAATGAAAAATCGAAACTAGCTGCCTGCATAAATTTAAATTGTTTTCGAACCTAGTTATTGGGAAACACGTTTCTTTTTTATCACAGAAAAATCTAATTCTAACTTCATAATATTGTTCTTCTGGAATTTCGTGCCTAAACCGCTGTCATTTACTTTGTCTAAGAATTCCAATCTGAGCGGACCAGAGGTGCAAACTGCATTAAGATTTCCATTACATTTTGAACTGATTGTAGGTAAACTCATTTCCTTTTAGAAACAAAACACACCATATTACGGAAGCCGTGTTGTTGTTTTCAAGCCTCTGGTCGTGAATTTCCGACAATAAAAGGTATTTCATAAACGTTTAATAAATACTTAATCGGCGTATACACCGGCAACAACAGAAATGTTTGACAAATGTTTATGAAATGTTTCTGAAGCAAATCGAAGACATTTCATAAATATTTAAAAAAATCATTCGCTCGCATGAATACACCGAAATAACGAAATACAGCAGCAATTTTAAAATACTTTTTTTAAAAACAATATCCAAAAATAAAAACTTTTAATTTGATTCATATGGTAACACCCCCAACAAGCAAATGAAATCTCATGTCAATTGACATCATATTGTGACGTCACGTTGTCAAGTTTGTCATTTTCATACATTATCCGTCGTATTTTGAAAGCAACTGTTGCCACAACTCCAAAATGAAATATTTCTATGATCCGTATTGTTTTATTTTCGTGATCTGATTCGGATCAGATCACGCTGATAATAAAATACGGCTATTATAACACCTCTCATGTTGAAGTTAATAACGTTCTATGAAAATTAAGCAACAGGTTTGGGATGTCCTTTCGATGAAACAGGAATTGACTTCGCAGGACCTCTCTATCTTGAACATGAATCGACACCAAGGAATATACGTAATTTTTTCTTGACTTGTGAGTCTACATTCCGATTACGTTAGCAAATATAGCTTTGTGCTTTATACAATATTTGCCTATAAAAATTAATTAAAAGGACTAAATGATAGTCTTGTATAAAAAATGAAAATGATCTATTACTGCAATTAAATTATTGCATTGTAACATATGTTTTTGAAAACTTGGTTTTAATGCTTCAAGATTTCACAGAGTATGACATTTTTATAATTGCTTTTACGACGTTCGCTGAATCGTTATTCTCAAAACCCGGGAAAAATTTGTTTGTAGCTGCATGCCATATTAAATCAACGTATTAAAAATCTTTTTTAAGTTAACATTTTCACTTTTATATGTCTTCAGCAGCAAAACGAATCTTTTCCAAAGCTATAATTGTTCCACCTCGCATATTTGGCCGGTACTTCTTACTTGTAGATCTTCTGTTATGTATACATTTTTCGCCTTAAACAAGAGCGACTACAAGATATTGTCCATACTTATTTGTATACTATTCTAAATTATAGCAGTTATATTAAATATTAAAGTTACATATATTAATTTGTTTTTTATATGCCATTTTTTTTTTATTATAGGATATGATGGCATTATGGATGAATCAGCAAGGCTTTCCATTAATAAACGTATCTAGAACTGGAAATAACATAACAATAACACAAAGACCATTTAAGCCTGATGCGTCGATAAAGTTCAATACAACAAATACGCCATACAATAACCTTACATCAGAAAGTGGAAAAATATTGAAGCAGAAGCATACTAGCTCCATTAAATGGGCATTTCCAATTACATATGTTACAAACAAGAAAAACTCATCAGTACAAATATGGATGAACAACATAAATGGTACGTTCAATTTGCTTATCCGTTTTAATAATGACTGCACTATTGACTTTGAATTTAAAACGTATAGAATCACTTTATTGGAAATGATTTTCTCAGTAAGCCAAAGAACATATTAATAGCTCAAAACATAAAATTAGATGATGTTGGTAGGCTCTCTAAAATATTATCTTGCTGCCACCAGTTGCACATTAAAATCTGATTGAGTTCTCCTTCCACTTGACTGCGCCACCTAAGGATTGAAGTCGAAGACTCTCCAGGCCGGAGCATTTGTGTCCATACGCTCTACATTTCCTATCCATTTTTTTGTTAAATCTCCTCCCCCAAATCTCTTCCACGCAAACGAGACCGACGACTTTCCGAAGGATATTTCTCTAGAATCGATGTTTTAGATAACGTCCAAGATTCATCGCCACAATAAATGAGGGTTTACAAAGTGGGCCAAAAGAAGTCATCCGATGTTGTTTGGCTCTAATTTTTTTTCTAAATGAAAAACTGCGATTCTGTTTTTTGATTATGTTTATTTAAACCTTTAGAATTTTATTGGTCAAGTCGACAATCGGCCAAATGGGCGCCGTCACAATTGATTACCATACGGGCTCGTTTTATGGCATTTTTCATCACTTCGGGCGACAGATTCTCGCACTCGTGTCGAATGTGGTCCTTGAGGGCTTTTAGAGTCTCGGGCTTGTTCACGCAAACACGGGACTTCAAAAAAACCCACAAAAGAAGTCTGGAACGGTTATATCGGGCGATCTTGCGGGCCAGTGCAAATCGCCAAAACGAGAGATGAGGCGACCCGCGACGCCGCCTTCAGAATATCGGTTGTGGCTCGCGCAGTGTGTGCCGTAGCTCCGTCCTGTTGGAACCACATTTCCTCCAGTCCTAATTCGTCCAATTGCGGTAGAAAAAACTCGGTTAACATGGTCTTATAGCGCGCACCGTCCACTGTTGTCGTTTGACCAGCGGCGTTCTCGAAAAAAAATGGCCCGATGACTCCTCCAGCGTGAACAGCGCACCATGCAGCAACTTTGAGCGGGTGTAATGGCTCCTCGTGCATTACTCGTGCATTTTCGGGGCCCCAGAAGCGATAGTTTTGCTTGTTCACGTACCCGCTGACGTGGAAATAGGCCTCATCGCTCATTATGATTTTGGTCGAAAAATCGTCCACTTCGTCCTCGAGATTGAGGATGGCTTGGGCGTAGGTTACACGCGTTTGGTGGTCGACAGGCAGCAGCTGTTGCACGGACTGGACTTTGTATGGAAACATGCGCAAGTCTTTGACTAAAATTCGCCTAGGGACGACCGGCTGATGGCGAATTGCGAGGCACGGCGTCTGGTCGATATCTCCGGAGACAGCCCGATATCCTCGTCAACAGGGGCGATATTCTCGGCACAACGGGACCTCCGGGGCCGGCCACTCTTGGCAACGTCTCGTGTGGTCCCATACTCTTCAAGGTTGGTGGCCAAACGGCGCAGTGTTCAAGCAGTCGGTGTTGGACGGCCGTAGAATCGGCAACGGGATTCGCGCTGCGCCAACACTACAGACGAATTATAACGCAAAAAAATAGACACGATTATTCCGCGTTCTTGGGGAGTGTATCGCTCCATGGCTTGTTCACTTGTATTCTACATCTGTCTAGTCCACAAATGTCAAAACAGATTTGGCATTGGTGGCCATTTGCAAAAATTAGAGCATCTTCCAATAGGGTGATCTCTTTTGGCCCACCTTGTATATATATATTTTGAGAGATATTCGAATCAGACCACCATTGACCGGTCTCTTTTCGTCTCTCTATCACTATAAATCTTACCCAAATAGACTCTCTGGATTTCTCCAGAGTTCTTCCTGACCCTCCAATTTGATACTCTGTCAATTATCTGACTACTGCACAGGGTAACATCGATCACTTCCATTTGTCTCACATCCACGAAGGTTGGCTCTGTTCCCCTGTTTAAGATAGCTAGATCCTTGCGTGATACAAATTCGAACAATGCTTCTCCTCTGTAATTATCGTTGGTGCTGCCCCACAAGAAAAACTCATCAGTACAAATATGGATGAACAACATAAATGGTACGTTCAATTTGCTTATCCGTTTTAATAATGACTGCACTATTGACTTTGAATTTAAAACGTATAGAATCACTTTATTGGAAATGATTTTCTCAGTAAGCCAAAGAACATATTAATAGCTCAAAACATAAAATTAGATGATGTTGGTAGGCTCTCTAAAATATTATCTTGCTGCCACCAGTTGCACATTAAAATCTGATTGAGTTCTCCTTCCACTTGACTGCGCCACCTAAGGATTGAAGTCGAAGACTCTCCAGGCCGGAGCATTTGTGTCCATACGCTCTACATTTCCTGTCCATTTTTTTGTTAAATCTCCTCCCCCAAATCTCTTCCACGCAAACGAGACCGACGACTTTCCGAAGGATATTTCTCTAGAATCGATGTTTTAGATAACGTCCAAGATTCATCGCCACAATAAATGAGGGTTTACAAAGTGGGCCAAAAGAAGTCATCCGATGTTGTTTGGCTCTAATTTTTTTTCTAAATGAAAAACTGCGATTCTGTTTTTTGATTATGTTTATTTAAACCTTTAGAATTTTATTGGTCAAGTCGACAATCGGCCAAATGGGCGCCGTCACAATTGATTACCATACGGGCTCGTTTTATGGCATTTTTCATCACTTCGGGCGACAGATTCTCGCACTCGTGTCGAATGTGGTCCTTGAGGGCTTTTAGAGTCTCGGGCTTGTTCACGCAAACACGGGACTTCAAAAAAACCCACAAAAGAAGTCTGGAACGGTTATATCGGGCGATCTTGCGGGCCAGTGCAAATCGCCAAAACGAGAGATGAGGCGACCCGCGACGCCGCCTTCAGAATATCGGTTGTGGCTCGCGCAGTGTGTGCCGTAGCTCCGTCCTGTTGGAACCACATTTCCTCCAGTCCTAATTCGTCCAATTGCGGTAGAAAAAACTCGGTTAACATGGTCTTATAGCGCGCACCGTCCACTGTTGTCGTTTGACCAGCGGCGTTCTCGAAAAAAAATGGCCCGATGACTCCTCCAGCGTGAACAGCGCACCATGCAGCAACTTTGAGCGGGTGTAATGGCTCCTCGTGCATTACTCGTGCATTTTCGGGGCCCCAGAAGCGATAGTTTTGCTTGTTCACGTACCCGCTGACGTGGAAATAGGCCTCATCGCTCATTATGATTTTGGTCGAAAAATCGTCCACTTCGTCCTCGAGATTGAGGATGGCTTGGGCGTAGGTTACACGCGTTTGGTGGTCGACAGGCAGCAGCTGTTGCACGGACTGGACTTTGTATGGAAACATGCGCAAGTCTTTGACTAAAATTCGCCTAGGGACGACCGGCTGATGGCGAATTGCGAGGCACGGCGTCTGGTCGATATCTCCGGAGACAGCCCGATATCCTCGTCAACAGGGGCGATATTCTCGGCACAACGGGACCTCCGGGGCCGGCCACTCTTGGCAACGTCTCGTGTGGTCCCATACTCTTCAAGGTTGGTGGCCAAACGGCGCAGTGTTCAAGCAGTCGGTGTTGGACGGCCGTAGAATCGGCAACGGGATTCGCGCTGCGCCAACACTACAGACGAATTATAACGCAAAAAAATAGACACGATTATTCCGCGTTCTTGGGGAGTGTATCGCTCCATGGCTTGTTCACTTGTATTCTACATCTGTCTAGTCCACAAATGTCAAAACAGATTTGGCATTGGTGGCCATTTGCAAAAATTAGAGCATCTTCCAATAGGGTGATCTCTTTTGGCCCACCTTGTATATATATATTTTGAGAGATATTCGAATCAGACCACCATTGACCGGTCTCTTTTCGTCTCTCTATCACTATAAATCTTACCCAAATAGACTCTCTGGATTTCTCCAGAGTTCTTCCTGACCCTCCAATTTGATACTCTGTCAATTATCTGACTACTGCACAGGGTAACATCGATCACTTCCATTTGTCTCACATCCACGAAGGTTGGCTCTGTTCCCCTGTTTAAGATAGCTAGATCCTTGCGTGATACAAATTCGAACAATGCTTCTCCTCTGTAATTATCGTTGGTGCTGCCCCACAAGAAAAACTCATCAGTACAAATATGGATGAACAACATAAATGGTACGTTCAATTTGCTTATCCGTTTTAATAATGACTGCACTATTGACTTTGAATTTAAAACGTATAGAATCACGTTATTGGAAATGATTTTCTCAGTAAGCCAAAGAACATATTAATAGCTCAAAACATAAAATTAGATGATGTTGGTAGGCTCTCTAAAATATTATCTTGCTGCCACCAGTTGCACATTAAAATCTGATTGAGTTCTCCTTCCACTTGACTGCGCCACCTAAGGATTGAAGTCGAAGACTCTCCAGGCCGGAGCATTTGTGTCCATACGCTCTACATTTCCTATCCATTTTGTTGTTAAATCTCCTCCCCCAAATCTCTTCCACGCAAACGAGACCGACGACTTTCCGAAGGATATTTCTCTAGAATCGATGTTTTAGATAACGTCCAAGATTCATCGCCACAATAAATGAGGGTTTACAAAGTGGGCCAAAAGAAGTCATCCGATGTTGTTTGGCTCTAATTTTTTTTTCTAAATGAAAAACTGCGATTCTGTTTTTTGATTATGTTTATTTAAACCTTTAGAATTTTATTGGTCAAGTCGATAATCGGCCAAATGGGCGCCGTCACAATTGATTACCATACGGGCTCGTTTTATGGCATTTTTCATCACTTCGGCGAGAACTTCGGGCGACAGATTCTCGCACTCGTGTCGAATGTGGTCCTTGAGGGCTTTTAGAGTCTCGGGCTTGTTCACGCAAACACGGGACTTCAAAAAAACCCACAAAAGAAGTCTGGAACGGTTATATCGGGCGATCTTGCGGGCCAGTGCAAATCGCCAAAACGAGAGATGAGGCGACCCGGGAACGCCGCCTTCAGAATATCGGTTGTGGCTCGCGCAGTGTGTGCCGTAGCTCCGTCCTGTTGGAACCACATGTCCTCCAGTCCTAATTCGTCCAATTGCGGTAGAAAAAACTCGGTTAACATGGTCTTATAGCGCGCACCGTCCACTGTTGTCGTTTGACCAGCGGCGTTCTCGAAAAAAAATGGCCCGATGACTCCTCCAGCGTGAACAGCGCACCATGCAGCAACTTTGAGCGGGTGTAATGGCTCCTCGTGCATTACTCGTGCATTTTCGGGGCCCCAGAAGCGATAGTTTTGCTTGTTCACGTACCCGCTGACGTGGAAATAGGCCTCATCGCTCATTATGATTTTGGTCGAAAAATCGTCCACTTCGTCCTCGAGATTGAGGATGGCTTGGGCGTAGGTTACACGCGTTTGGTGGTCGACAGGCAGCAGCTGTTGCACGGACTGGACTTTGTATGGAAACATGCGCAAGTCTTTGACTAAAATTCGCCTAGGGACGACCGGCTGATGGCGAATTGCGAGGCACGGCGTCTGGTCGATATCTCCGGAGACAGCCCGATATCCTCGTCAACAGGGGCGATATTCTCGGCACAACGGGACCTCCGGGGCCGGCCACTCTTGGCAACGTCTCGTGAGGTCCCATAGGTAGGTAGGTAAATGGGTGCTCTTGTAGCGCTTTTGCCACAGCTTCACTTAGACCATCAGTTGGGTCCATTGTGTCCAGTTACGGGAACCATCCAGTGTGACCTGTTGAAAGAGAAGAAAATTAACCGCTTTACATATTGGTGCCACATAGATTAGTATGAATCTCATGGGCTCTTGAAGCTCCGTTGTGTCATGGTCCTCTATAGTTCGTCCTACGAGTAGCCAGTGATATGAAGTTTGTTTATCTACTGGAACCACCCAGATTTGCGTATGAATCTCAGGAGTACCTTGATATCGACATTCTTCAAATCATCTAGGTCATCGAAGAAGTAACTGTTGAGAATCCTCTGTCTACTATTTTTAAGGGCTGGGCATTCGCACAGTAGGTGGCGAACAGATTCTATTTCTTCAACGTCCCTACAGCTTCTGCAAAAGTCATTATGCAGTATGCCCAGCCGTTCCGCATGTACGCCTATCGCGCAGTGTCCAGTAATGACCCCCGTGAGTATGCGAATATCTTTGCGGCTTAGTCCGATCATGTATTTAGATCTCTTGTTGCTCACCTCTGGCCATAGTTCTTTTGTGTGCCTGCAGGTAATGAGATTGGTCCATCGTAGATTAGTTCTACTCCAGGATTCAGTGTCAATCTTCCTTGCAAGTGTGCTTAGCGGAGTTCTTACTGATTTGAGGGCCATAGAGACATGTATTTTCGACCCGTTTCTTGCAAGCTCGTCCGCCTGTTCATTACCTGGAATATCCATATGCCCTGGTACCCAGCATAAGGTCACCGCATTGGCTTGTGATATTTCATCCAGATATTTCTTGCATCGACTTACAGTTCTTGACTTCACCACGACTGACTCCATGGCTTTTATGGCCGCTTGGCTGTCAGAGTAGATGGTGATTTGTTTACCGACAGTGTGGCGTCTCTTAAGTACCTTCGCCGCTTGAGTAATAGCGGCTACCTCAGCTTGGAAGACACTGCAATCATCGTTAATTCTAAATGATTCTCGCAGGTCTAGTGCTTCGCTGAAGATGCCTGCTCCTGTACCGATATCCATTTTGGAACCGTCAGTATATAGGGCTAACTCCTCTTCTTCAGTTACTGCTTCGACCTCCCATTCGCTTCTGTTTGGAATTCTAGTATTGAATCTCCTGTCGAAAACAAGAGTGGGGGGTAGGTAGTCTATAGTCGCCTTCTCCTTCGCCCCGCTCCATTGGGATTCAATTGAAGCGTGCCCGTAGGGTTTAGATGACCATAGTCCAGACTCTCTTAGCCTGATTGCGGTTTTAACCGCCTTACTGCTGCAGTAGATGTCCAAAGGGTGTGAGGTTTAGCATCACCTCCATGGCTGCGGTGGGGGTGGTTCGTAAGGAACCCGTTATCCCGATGCATGCTGCCCTTTGTATTTTGGTTAGGCTTGATAGATTGTATTTCTTCTCAATAGCCTTCCACCACACTGTTGTACCATATGTTAGGATAGGCCGCACTATGGCTGTGTATATCCAGTGCACCACGTGCGGTCTGAATCCCCATGTGTTGCCAAATGCCCTTCTGCAGGCATATAGTGCCACGTATGCTTTTTTGGTGCGATCCTCTATGTTTTCCTTCCAGCTAAGCTTAGAATCTAGGATTACACCCAGATATCTTGCTGTCTTTGAGATTTCCAGACCCACCCCACCCATCCTTGGGGGATTGAAGGCAGGGATCGCCCTTCTTCTCGTGAATAGTAGAATTTCCGTCTTCGATGGGTTCACTGCAAGTCCACGGCCCTTAACCCAGTTGTTGACTAGCAGGAGTGCGTAACTAAGTCTTTCGCTGAGAACTGGAGTGAATTTACCTGGAACCAGAATAACGACATCGTCTGCGTATGCGCTCACAATGAAACCTTCTTTTTCAAGTATTTTTAACAGTTCATCAACTACGAGGAGCCATATGAGCGGTGAGAGAACCCCACCTTGGGGTGTTCCTCTACTGACCTTATGTTCAGTGCTCACGTCCCCTAGCTGTGACTTGATTCTACGTGTGCCTAGCATAAATCCAATCCAGTCACATAGACTGCTATTTAGGTGGGCTCTGCGCAAGCTGCATAAAATTGCGTCAGCTTCGATGTTGTTGAAGGCCCCCTCGATATCTAGGAACGCACTCAGTGTGTACTCTTTATGTTGTAGTGATTCTTCCACTACTGATACTACTCTATGTAGCGCTGTGTCAACAGATCTGCTTTTCATGTACGCGTGTTGTGATTTTGATAGGTAGCTATCACCGATCACTTGACGTACGTACAGATCGATTAGTCGTTCCATTGTTTTAAGCATAAAAGACGACAGACTGATTGGTCTGTAGTCCTTGGCTGTGGTGTGACTAGCCTTCCCTGCTTTTGGGATGAAAATCACTCGTACCTCACGCCATGCCCTAGGAACATAACACAGCCTCAGACAGCACGTGTAAATACATTTAAGCCATGGAATAATAGCTTCCTCTGACTTCTGTAGCATTATGGGTCGAATATTATCTATTCCTGGTGCTTTAAATGGGGCAAAGGTGTTGATTGCCCAGGCTATTTTCTTCTCGTCTACGATCTCGGCGATTGTTTCTTCCTCCATTCCCTCCCTCGTGCCTGGCGTTACTACATCGTAACCCTCAGACATATCAGTGCATCCTGGGAAGTGAGTTTTCGTCAGGATTTCCAGCGTCTCTTTGTGTGAGTCGGTCCAGCTACCGTCTCCCCTTCTTAGCGAAGATATAGGTATCGGTGCCTTTGAAAGGACTTTCCTCAGCCTAGAAGCTTCGGTTGTAGATTCAATTGATTCACAGAAAGTTCTCCATGAGGTTTTCTTTGCGAATCTGATCTCTTTTTTCAGGACTCGAACACTCTCCCTGTAGGTTGCCCACTCAATGTGTCCTTCTCTGGCGAGATTCCACCTGGACCTTGAGTTTCGTATGAGTTCCGCGATCTTGGGACTCCACCAGGGTGGGCGTTTCTTACCCTTCGTTCCACTTTTCGGACAGGATTTTTCAAATGATCGAGAGACCACATCTGTTAGAGAATCGACTGCATCGTCGACTTCTTCGACAGATGTGAGATCTGTTACCGGGCAGAGGTTCCTGTAACTCTGTACCGTCTCGCCAAATTTTTCCCAGTTCGCCCTTTTGGGATTTCTGAACTGTTTCCTACCCAGGGAAACCATTTGCAGGTCATAAAGTATCCATCGAGTCCTGTCTCTACAGTATTGGAATACCGGACTATCTTCGTAAGATTATATCGAGCTACTTTTCGAATAGAGTTCTCCTCTACGACTCTGATGAGGGAATAAAAGAGTATGAAGTAACGGGCGGTGTGCCACAAGGTTCAGTTCTAGGCCCCTTGCTGTGGAACGTTATGTATGACGAAATTCTACGTCTACCGATTCCAAGAGAAGCGTCGATTATCGGCTTTGCAGACGACATAGCCGTTGTAGTTGTGGCAAAAACAATAGAAGAAGTCGAACTACACTGTAATGAGACAGTTGCAAATGTACGTACATGGCTATCTAGCGCAGGTTTGAAACTCGCCGACCACAAAACGGAAGCAGTGCTTATTACGAGTAGGAAAGTGCGGGAAACGATAACGCTTAGAGTAGGAGAGCATGAAGTGGTTTCCCAAACGTTTATTAAGTACCTCGGAGTAACTATAGACACCCGCCTGAGCTTTAAACATCATCTTGAATATGTATGCAAAAAGTCATCAAAAACTGTTAGCGCGCTTTCAAGGCTGATGAGTAACATCGGGGGCCCGAAAGAATCAAAAAGACTTCTTCTTGCAGGAACTGCCAGTTCTATTCTCATGTATGCGATAGAAATATGGTCAAGTGCAATGAAAGTTAAGTCTTACGTGAGGGGAGTCAAATCCGTCCACCGTCTTAGCGCACTAAGAGTCGCCTGTGCGTTTCGAACAGTTTCGAACGATGCTATACTTGTCGTATCTTCAATGTTACCTATCGATATACTTGCTGAAGAAATGGTAAAATTAAAAAGCGAGCGAGTCCGAAATGGTCGTGTAGATAACGACAAAAGAAAATATGAAAGGAGTCTGAGTATAGCAACCTGGCAACAACAATGGAACGAATCGTTAAAGGGAAGATGGACGCACAGGCTTATACCAGTGATCGATGTTTGGATTAAAAGGGAACATGGTGAAACAAACTTCTATCTGACTCAGTTCTTGACTGGTCATGGCTGTTACAGAGAATATCTCTTCAAACGCGGACATGAAACCAGCCCAAACTGCCCGCATTGCGAAAATGTTTCTGAAAACGCGGAACACGTGTTCTTTCATTGCCAACGGTACGAAACTGAGAGGATCTCCCTACGGGACCAATTCGGAGAGTGGCCCACTCCCGATAATGTCGTAAACTATATGCTTCAGAATGACGAAAACTGGACCATTGTAGGTAACGTGGCGGTGCGTATACTCAGCGATCTTAGACGCTTAGAACGCGAACGGAAAGCTAATAGTTCCAACAATAGAGCAGCAAGCTAAGTCTTCATACCGACCCCCGCGAAGTAATGCCTTACGGCGGTTCCGTGGGGGAAACGAATCGGCCTGTTCGGGAAGGGAGGTGGTTTTAGCCGGTAGGAATCCGGCACTATCAATGGACGTCGGAGCCTCATGCAAGGTTTCCACCTTCCATCGAAAAAAAAAAAAAAAAAAAAAAAAAAGTATCCAGCAGTGATCCGATAGTGAAGCCTTGCTGGACACTCTCCAATTCGCAACTTGAACCGAATTGTTATTGGATGCAAAGGTTACGTCCAAAACTTCCTTTCTATTCACCGTAATGAAGGTGGGATCATTGCCCCGATTACATATGAGCAGATTGGAGCAAAGAAGATAGTCGAACAAAGCCTCACCTCTAGCATTAATGTTTGAGCTGCCCCAAATAGTATGATGGGCGTTAGCATCACAGCCTAAGACTAAGTTTTTCTTACCTTGTTCTGACGCCGCTACCAGCGCCTTTACCGGTTCGGGGGGGACTGATGTGTCGTCATCGTTAGGCATGTACGCTGACGCCAGCCTACAGCTCTCACCCTTGCCTCTGATCTCCACCACCGTCAGGTCACCTGTGCTAAAATGAAGCAATATTAGTGCGTGAAGTTCTTTCTTGCCATAATGCACGATCTTACCTTACCTTTGTTTTTGACATAAAGTATGTCGTATTCATTCGACCCTAATCCCATCACCTGATCATTATTGATCCATGGTTCTTGAATTAGGGCCAGATCCAGCTGCTCCTCCTCGAGGAACAGCCTCAGGTTGCCTGAGGCTACCTTACTGTGATGGAGGTTGATTTGGACTACTTTCATTTTTGCGTGTAGTCGCCTCCTTCACAGTCTCAGGCGCTCTTGTGTCCTCTGCAGTCCGCTTAGGATCTCATCCCGTTTCACCCCTATTTCTGGGATGGATACTCTGCCCTTTGCTTTTACGGGGACTTCTTCTATGGGTACGGCCTTAAGCATTGCCCCCTCCCATAGTTGTGCGCCATTTAAAGCTTTCTTGGCAAAGTCGTTTGATGCCTGGTCCTTGCAGTCGATATAGGTGATGCCTTTGAACCATCTCATCTTGCCGTAAGCGGGGGCCTTTGCGCCAGTCTTCGCCCGGATGTGTGAGATAATCGCTACACCTAGTGTGTTCTCGATTATCTTTCCACATTCCATGGAGTACTGCCCACTTGGTTTCTTAGAATCCACCACAGCTAGCTGCAGCGGGTTCCTTGTCACCTCGTTGTACCTCCCACTTAGGCCTGTTCCCCACATAGGTGTCCTTTTGGGGTTACCAGTGGCCTGTTCATGCCGCTTCGCCTTCTTCGAAATGTTGGGGGCGTCCTCTGGCGATCTCAACCTTTTCAAGGCTAGCTCTTTGTTTCCGAGCCTCTCCGCGATAGGCTTCCTCTGGAGTCCACTCGGTCCCGGCTTATTGTCGGTCTCCTTATGTTCCGTCATTGGCACCTTTTTCGCTGAGGAGCTACGGTAGGCTTTGGGGTCTGTCTTAGCGACATCGTCCCTTGGCCGTTTCGTGCCATGTGTGCTTGTTGAGCCCGACTTTCTGGTCGAAACTATAGCGGAAGATGGTCTTTTAGGCTCAGGCCTCGTAAGAGCGTCTTTCGCAATAGTTTCCTTGGCCCATTCCAAGGAAGCTCGCTCCTTCTCTGTAAGGGAGCCCTGATCTTTGGCGACGAGAATGCCAAAAATATGTTTGGCCTTTAGGTATTCCCGTTTCCTTAACAGGCCTGGGGGCACCTTCTTCTTCTTCGCCTTTTCTCCGCCGGCTATCTCATTTGAGGGTTCGGCCAAAAGCTTCTCCTCTTCTTCCTTTGAGATCTCTTCCTCAGTTGATCCGGTTTCTAGGGCCTCTTGAATTTTGGTGAGGTCGTATGGCTCCACAATTATTGTGTCGGCCACCGTCTCACTAAGGGTACATATCGTACCCTTACCTCCCTCATCCTTATTTTTTTTTTCTTTTGTATTATTAATTTTTGTTCCCACGAGTAAGGCCGGAAAGTATGGTTCGCCCCGGCAGCGCCGCCATACCGGGGTAGGGCATGAGGTCCCATACTCTTCAAGGTTGGTGGCCAAACGGCGCAGTGTTCAAGCAGTCGGTGTTGGACGGCCGTAGAATCGGCAACGGGATTCGCGCTGCGCCAACACTACAGACGAATTATAACGCACAAAAATAGACACGATTATTCCGCGTTCTTGGGGAGTGTATCGCTCCATGGCTTGTTCACTTGTATTCTACATCTGTCTAGTCCAGAAATGTCAAAACAGATTTGGCATTGGTGGCCATTTGCAAAAATTAGAGCATCTTCCAATAGGGTGATCTCTTTTGGCCCACCTTGTTTATATATATTTTGAGAGATATTCGAATCAGACCACCATTGACCGGTCTCTTTTCGTCTCTCTACCACTATAAATCTTACCCAAATAGACTCTCTGGATTTCTCCAGAGTTCTTCCCGACCCTCCAATTTGATACTCTGTCAATTATCTGACTACTGCACAGGGTAACATCGATCACTTCCATTTGTCTCACATCCACGAAGGTTGGCTCTGTTCCCCTGTTTAAGATAGCTAGATCCTTGCGTGATACAAATTCGAACAATGCTTCTCCTCTGTAATTATCGTTGGTGCTGCCCCACATTGTATTATGTGCATTGGCATCACAACTGAATGTTACCACCTTCTTCTCTCGAATTTCTTCCGGCAAAGAGATAGCTATAGATGTGTCCGTTGATACATGGGGAGGGTAGGCCAAGCCTAGCATAGTCGTAGCGTAGGATATGTAGGTTAGGTTAGGCTAATTGCACACACACCGATTATGGACGGCCGGTATAAAATCGGCCGACATTTTACCGGTAGCAGGGTGCTAGCACACTCACCGGATTTTTACCGGTCTAACAATCAGTTGCTTTGTTGTCGTGATCGTGACACGAGGTAATTGTTTAATAATAATGAATACTAAACGAGTTGTTGGTATGTGGTTATCGTATCGCCGTATTAAGCGCCGTAGGATTAAGCGCAAGTTCTGCATTCATCCTATCAATCAAAGCAGAGAACACACTCTTTTTGAAGAATTAAGGCGTGATGGTAGAAAGTTTTTCAACTTCTTCAGAATGTCTACTGCATCCTTTGATGAACTCCACGAGAAGTTGAAAAATGAAATCCAACATCAGAATACTAAAATGAGAAATTCTATTCCTTCATTAGAAAGGCTTGCACTAACACTGAGGTGAGTAGTAAGTCAATATAAAATAATTCATTGCTTTCTATCAATAAAATATAGACCTTTTTATTGATGTTCGCAATGTACTAAATATTACTAAATAAATATAGCTTACCACAATAAACCAAGAAGTCCAAACAATTCTGATATTTTTTCAAACCATTTTTTTTATGGTTGAAATCAATAATGTCTAGAGAACAAATAAACACACAAGTTATTTTTTCAAAATTAATTTCATTTTATTGTACATTTTACCTTAAAAATGTATACATGAAATGTGCGAAAAAATGAATGCAAGCCAATGTTTGTTATGTGAATGAAAATTTAACCAACTTGAAGTTAAGAAAGGTCATTTGAATACTCACATCCAGGTGGTGAGGGGCTCGCCGATGGAAAGGTCTCTGGAGATGTGGATAATGAAGTTGGGCCAAAATCTTGATAATATTGTGCAGTAGTTTTTTCTTGTCGATGTTCAAGTGGCTGTCCTTTTGAAGAGCATACCTGCTGGTAGTTTGAAGTGATGTTATTGTGATTCCGTGGATTTTTGAATTGGTGGGTTTGGCGATTTGGGGACTGATAGGTTTGGGTCTGTTGTGGTTGGAAGCTGTTAATTGCGCTGAATTGATTGGAATAAGACATTTGTGATATGGGAAATGATTGATGTTGCGGGACGGGATAGTTGTTAGGATATAAGGAATGTGTTTGCAGTGGAAGGAGTTGAAGTTGAACAGTGCTACGTATTTTCTTTATTTTAGAAATTACTTCCAAAACACCCATTTGGAATTCAAGAATTTCACTGTCGTCAAACATGTTCAAGTGTGGCAAAAGCCCTTGAAAGAAAGAAATATGAGGACTAAGTGGTGGCTGTTCCAATACTTTTATCATTTTTAGCTAAACCTCATCAAGCTGGCGACGTCTTTTGTTGTTTGGTTTGGGGTTCTCAGGGATAGTATCCTTGCGGGGTAGTGAAGCTTAAGTATCATCATCTTCGTCTTCATTGCTGTCTGTTCTACCTTCTAAGCTTTCTGCAACTTTCCTCGTCTGGAACAAATTATTTAAAAATGGCATTTGGTCAGCGTAGACGTACTTCTTAATGTTATGTGCACCAGATCCACTTTTCTTATACTCGTTCAGCTTCCTCTTCGACTTTAAGAACGCATCCCGAAGATTGTCCCATCTCTTTGTTACTTCTTTTCCTGAAACAATTATTATATCAAATTGTAAACCTCTTCATAAGGCATACTACTGATACTAAGCAAATTTTTTTCCAGTTATCTTGCTAGTGGGTGCACTTTTACCGACCTACATTACTCCTTCAGAGTTGGGATTTCTACTGCAAGAAAAATAGTAAAAGAAGTATGCCAAGCCATCTGGTTAGTTATGAAGAATGAGTGTATACGTGAACTCTCTAAAGATTGTCTTGAAACCATTGCTTCTGATTTTGAAAAAAAAAGCCAATTTTCCACATTGCATAGGTGCTGTTGATGGCAAACACGTTCGGATAAATTGCCCGTTAAGAGGTGGTTCCATGTTTTTTAATTAGAAAGACTATTACTCTATAGTATTAATGGCAGTAGCTGATTCAAAATATCGTTTTGAGTATGTTAAGGGTGGAAGCTTTGGCAAAGATTGTGATCCCTCCATTTTCAAGATATCTACTCTTTGGCAATCAATTCTGACAAACTCATTACAATTACCTGAAGGAAAGTGCCTGCCGGGGACAGAATCTCCTAAAGTTCCTTACTACTTTGTTGGGGATGAAGCATTTGGTCTTCACACACATTTAATGAGGCCCTACGGTGGAACACACCTAACGCTTGAAAAGAGAATATTTAACTATCGTTTGTGTAGGGCTCGGCGTTATGTCGAGTGTGCTTTTGGGATATTGAGCAACAAATGGCGCATCTTTGACAGGCCTGTAAACGCTGAACCGGATTTTGCAGTTGACATTGTAAAAGCGTGCATTGTTCTCCACAATTTTGTTCGTGACTGAGACGGTTATTCGCCAGAAGATACAACAACAATAATTGGCTTGGAAGATTCGCCAAGAGATGCAACAGCACGGGATGGTCTACAAACTAACAACGTTCGAAAAATATTAGGTACATATTTTGAAACAGATATCGGGGCAGTTCCCTGGAAAATGAGTAAGATATGAGTAATGAAAAGATGTGATAAGTTTCAATTTGTTCGGATTGTTGGGTACATTTTCAGCGTATTCTCTAATATTCTTTGATATGCTATTAATATTTCATGTGTTTAATAAGCCGTGTATTGTAAACAAGGGATCAGAACGAATAAAACATGACATACTACTTACCAAATGCGTTTTTTTCCTTACGCTCCAAAACCTCAAAATCGTTTTTGAGAGCGCAGCGCCTCCATGCATCCCTGGTAAGATTCCTGTCTTTATCCAAGGTTTTATCCCATAAAACAGGTCTTGCCTCCACTAATGAAATAAGGACATCATTGTCAATTAAATCACCCATTGCACTTTAATTAAAACGCACTATCAAAACTAGTTTTAAACGTAGTGTGGCGTGGAATGAATTGTGGTGAAATGAAAACAAACTAAAATGGTGAAATGAAAACAACCCCCATTAGTCACCAAACAAGTTCCACTTCCAATTGGAAATTGGAATCTGTCAATTCCCCACTAAACTAAATGGGAATTTATCAATTGCTGAAAAGGGGAAAAAGTATGTCAGCCAATTGTAGAACCAATTGGAGTTAGCTAGAAAGTTCTCGAAGAGATGGCAGAGCAGATATAAAAGGAGAGGTTGTAGAACAGGGCGACAGTTGATTTTTATCAGTGATTGGTTAAAGTTCGAGATAGTAATCGGTTGTAAAGATAAATAAGTGCAGAGTAATAAAGGGAAATAAGTGATTGGTTTGAATCGTTGAGGAATTGTTTAAGTAATATTGTTCTAGTACCTAATTAGTGCATAATCCATAAAAGTGTAATAAAAGTGATTCTGACTAGAAAAGTTTAACAGAATAGTGTTTTATCTTTTCGAATCCCAGCCCAAATGTAACATTGGTGTCAGAAGTGGGATAAAACTTATTCTGTGTTAAAGCGTGTGTGATAAAGAAATATTAAAAAAAAAAAAAAAAATTCAAGTGAATTTGTGAATTTCGAAATTACAAGAGACAAAAAAAAAAAAAAATGGGTCGTGTATTGCTACAACTAAGCATACCCCAATTAAAAAGTGAATTAGAAAAGAGGAATATCTCTACAGCTGGAGGGAAAAGTGACCTCATACTTCGTCTGCAGGAGGCTCTCGAAAATGAGGGAGAAAATCCAAAGACCATGCTTTTCGACGTGGCAGAAGAACAAGTAAGTACAGGCGTTGATATGAGCGCTATGATGGAATTACTTCTTGCCAAGATGGAAGAACAGAAGAATTCTCTGGAAGAACAGAAGAATTCTATGGAATTGAAGTTCGCAGAACAGAAGAATTCTATGGAATCGAAGTTCGCAGAACAAAAGAATTCTCTAGAAGAACAGAAGAATTCTATGGAATCGAAGTTCGCAGAACAGAAGAATTCTCTAGAAGAACAGAAGAATTCTCTTGAAGAACAGAAAAATTCCATTACCGCCGCACAAAAAGATGCCGTGGAAGAGTTTAAGAATGTTCTAGATGTAAAAATCGTCGCGATTGATGAGAAATTAAACAAACATGAAACCAAGTTTGAGGAAATTAATGAATCTCTTCATAGACACGAAACAAACATCGAGAACATAGCTAAAGAGCTCGGCACGAACATCGAGAACATAGCTAAAGAGCTCGAAAAAGTCAAGAAACAGAAAGCTCGGGAATATTCTACTGACTGCCCAAAAAGGAAGGAGATGCAACCACCCGTTTTTGATGGTCAAACATCATGGCCGATCTATAAGAGACAGTTCGAAGCAGCTGCAATGACCAATGGATGGGACGACGAGGAAAAGTCGATTGCATTAACGCTCGCATTACGAGGTACAGCTGCAGAATTACTTCAAACTATCTCAGAAGAAAAACAGCGCGACTATGATGCTTTGGTTAAGGCTATTGAGATGCGGTTTGGTGACGACCATATGCAGCAAGTGTATAGAGTGCAACTGCGCAGTAGATTCCAGAAGAGGGGAGAAACACTCCAGCAGCTGCAAGCGGATATAGAACGGCTAGCGCACTTGTCATATCCCAATGCCGGCGAAGATGTCATCAACGAAATGGCTATTGAGGCATTCACACAAGCCATAGAGAACAGACAGCTGCAGATGGCTCTACGAATGGCTGGAAAGAGAACTCTTCCTGAGGCACTGGCATTTGCATTAACTATGAAAGCTGCTGACCAGGCATCTCAAGGATTCCACCGCGTAAGAGAAATAACATCCGTCGAATGTACATGCCAGAGAACAGATGAAGAAGACCGGAACAGTACTCGCAGGGGACCGATCCGTTTGCTGGAACTGCAACAAAATTGGACATCTTCAACGACAGTGCAGAGCTGAACGTAGAGAGAGTAGTTGTCCACATTGCAGAACTAGGAGTCGTATCGAGGAGGGATCTGAACAATCGGCGGACGGAACCTCACAAAGCCATCAGTTAAGAACCAACTTCACGGGGCGGAAGCTTGTTTCTGGAATCGACGCCCCCAGGACCACAATTCAGGTCTCCCAGACCAAACGATGTAATAGGAGCTTGACAGTGGAAGCACATATCGGCCAGAAAAAGTGTGTGGCCACAGTCGATACAGGTGCCACCGCTTCCATAATCAGAAGGGACATCGTTCGCCAATCATGGCTGCACAACACCAGCAGCTACTGTCTGAAAACAGCAACTGGAGCAACGGCAAAGGTGTATGGTGAGGTACTCTTGACGATAAATCTAGCAGGAATAGTCTTCTCCCATGCATTCTTAGTGGCCGATATATGTGACGAATGCATCATTGGAATCGACTTTATGAAGACGCATGATGTAGTCCTCGACATCGGTTTGCAAGTTCTAAAGTACAGAAACGTCGAGATTCCAATGGTTTACGGGAACGAGAACGTCGCAGCTCTAAGAACAGTTGTAAGTGAGGACACAATTTTACCACCTTCGTCAGAGACACTTATTTGGACAAAGCTGGAAGGTGATCCTGGGAGCAATCGATTCTTCCTAATAGAGCCAGATACAGGAAACTATTACCAGAGCTTTATCGTCGGAAAGATGCTTGTTGAACCTAAAAACAACTTGGTTCCCGTTCGTGTCCTCAATGTGGAACACAGAAGCGTAAAGCTGAAGCAAGGGGAAGTGATCGGAAAGTGCGTACCAATTACTGCGGTCACAAAGTTGTCAAATGAAAGTCCTGCGAAACCGGTTAAGCCTACGGAAATATCGGAAATGAAAAAGAATATACTCGGAGAGTGCGAGCTGGATCAGGAGCAGCGGGCTATGGCAGGGAGTCTAATCGACGAGTTCGCTGATATATTTGCTTCGCAGAGTAGCGAGTATGGCCGAACACATCTCGTACAGCACCGAATTGACACCGGGGATGCAAGACCAATTCGTCAGCCTCCCAGACGACTACCATTGGCCAAGCAGACGGAGGTTGCAGAAATGGTGTCGACGATGGAAAAGGAGGTACTGATTGAGAGCTCAAAAAGTCCGTGGGCATCACCGGTCGTCTTGGTCAAAAAGAAAGACGGAAGTACGAGATTCTGCGTGGACTATCGCCAACTAAACAACGTCACCAAGAAGGATAGCTACCCCCTGCCCAGAATTGACGATACCCTGGACACACTATCCGGGGCCAAATGGTTTTCGACTCTTGATCTGAAGAGTGGCTACTGGCAAGTACAGATCCATCCAGAAGACCGCGAGAAAACAGCATTCACAGCAGGAAATGGGCTTTGGCAATTTACAGTAATGCCATTTGGACTGTGCAATGCTCCAGCAACTTTTGAGCGTCTAATGGAGCGTGTTTTGCTGGGACTGACGTGGAAAACCTGTTTGGTCTACCTGGACGATGTCATCGTGGTTGGTAAAACGTTCAACGAACATCGAAATAACCTCAGGGAGGTGTTCCAAAGGCTACGAAGTGCACAGTTAAAACTGAATCCGAAGAAGTGTTCTCTATTCCGACCAGAAGTGAAGTATCTCGGGCACATCATCTCTTCCAAGGGAGTCAAGACTGATCCGGAGAAGATCGATGCAGTGAAAAACTGGCCGGTTCCCAAAGACAAACATCAGCTGAGAAGCTTCCTGGGACTTGCGACCTATTACAGACGATTTGTAAAGGACTTCGCCAGGATCGCAAAGAGCTTGCATCAACTGACAGAAAAAGGCAAACAATTCAAATGGTCAGGTGAGTGCGAAAACAGCTTCAAAGAACTTAAGCAACAGTTGTGCGACGCCCCCATATTAGCGTACCCCACCCCTGGAAAAACATTTATTGTGGATGCAGACGCCAGTAATGTGGGAATTGGAGCCGTGCTTTCCCAGGTACACGAGGGCCAAGAGAAGGTAGTTTCGTTCTTCAGCAAAGTTCTCTCAAAGCCAGAAAGGAACTACTGTGTTACCAGGCGCGAACTCCTTGCTTTGGTTCTGGCAACGAAACATTTCCATAAGTACCTCTATGGGCAGAAATTCATCCTTCGCACAGACCATGCATCTTTAAAGTGGCTACTACACTTTAAGAATCCTGAAGGACAAGTCGCAAGGTGGATCGAACAGCTGCAGATGTACGACTACGAAATACAACATCGAAAGGGAAGTCTTCACTCAAATGCAGACGCTCTCTCCCGTCGACCGTGCAAAGCAGACTGTAAACATTGCTTACGACACGAGGAAAAAGATGTCGTGTCCGTTCAAAGGGTGAGAGCTATGCCCATTGGTGGCTGGAGTGCACGGGAAATCCGGGAGGCTCAAAAGGAAGATCCGGATATCGAACCCATCATCGCCTGGAAAGAGCATGAGGGAAAACCAGACTGGCAGGAGATATCTAATAGGAGTCCCGAGCTGAAGGCATACTGGGCGCAGTGGGACTCTCTTCATGTACAAGACGGCATTCTAAAAAGAAAATGGGAAAGCCCGGATGGAAAGTCGTACGTAATGCAGCTTGTTGTTCCCAGGACAAAAGTTATCGAAGTGCTGAGGGAATTGCATGATGGAGTGTCTGGAGGCCACTTGGGAATAAACAAAACACTCGGAAAAGTGCGAGAACGCTTTTACTGGGTCCATTCAAGAGAGGATGTTGAGAATTGGTGCAGGAAATGCGTAATATGTGCGGCCAGCAAAGGCCCGAGAGTGAAAGTCCGAGGCCAGATGCATCAATATAATGTGGGAGCCCCTTTCGAAAGGATAGCCGTTGATATTGCGGGACCGTTTCCTGAAACGAACAATGGAAATCGTTACATCCTAGTTGTTATGGACTACTTCAGTAAGTGGCCTGAAGCATTCGCTATCCCAAATCAAGAAGCTAAGACTGTGGTGGAGCAAATCGTCTTCAACTGGGTAAGCAGATTCGGTGTGCCTATGGAACTGCATTCGGACCAAGGACGAAACTTCGAGTCCAGGATTTTCCAAGGAGTGTGCCAGTTACTCGGGATTAAGAAGACAAGAACAACACCGCTTCATCCACAATCAGATGGGATGGTGGAGCGCTTCAATAGAACGCTGAATGAACACCTCTCTAAGGTCGTTGGCGATGACCAGAGAGATTGGGACAAACACATTCCCATGTTTCTATTGGCCTATCGAAGTGCAGTGCACAACACCACAGGACATACTCCATCTGAAGTCCTATTTGGTCGAAAAGTCCGCCTACCTAGCGAGTTAATGTTTGGATCTCCATGCGAAGAGTCCAAAAATGAGGAGGACTATGTTACAGACCTCAGGGATATCATCAGGGACGTGCATCGAGGGACAAGGGCTAATATTAAGATAGCCAGTGACCGCATGAAAACGAGGTACGATACTAAAACAACAACTACAGGCTTCCAAGAAGGAGATCTGGTATGGCTATATAACCCTCATCGAAGAAAAGGTTTATCACCTAAGTTGCAACCAGACTGGGAAGGGCCCTACAAAATCGTAAAGCGCATTAACGACGTTGTCTATCGCATCCAACGAGGAAGAGGCAAGCTGAAAGTCGTTCATGTGGATCGTCTTCATCGCTACAAAGGTGCAAATGTTAACGAGCTTGTTCGGGACGAACAAGTTTAAGAGGGGGATATTGTGGCGTGGAATGAATTGTGGTGAAATGAAAACAAACTAAAATGGTGAAATGAAAACAACCCCCATTAGTCACCAAACAAGTTCCACTTCCAATTGGAAATTGGAATCTGTCAATTCCCCACTAAACTAAATGGGAATTTATCAATTGCTGAAAAGGGGAAAAAGTATGTCAGCCAATTGTAGAACCAATTGGAGTTAGCTAGAAAGTTCTCGAAGAGATGGCAGAGCAGATATAAAAGGAGAGGTTGTAGAACAGGGCGACAGTTGATTTTTATCAGTGATTGGTTAAAGTTCGAGATAGTAATCGGTTGTAAAGATAAATAAGTGCAGAGTAATAAAGGGAAATAAGTGATTGGTTTGAATCGTTGAGGAATTGTTTAAGTAATATTGTTCTAGTACCTAATTAGTGCATAATCCATAAAAGTGTAATAAAAGTGATTCTGACTAGAAAAGTTTAACAGAATAGTGTTTTATCTTTTCGAATCCCAGCCCAAATGTAACAGTAGTATGCACCTACAATTTCACACACTGAATGAAGCGAGAGCAGTCGAATGGAATGGTCAGCAAAAAATCGGTGCGTGTGCAAGCGTGTATTTAATCACGTACGCCACTACTTCCCGATACTGCCGGCGATACAGTGGCAAAGGACGGCTGCTCACCGGCATTTTGCCGACACCGATCAGCGGTCGGCGTGTGTGCCAGGTCCCGTTCCCACATGTGGTTCACTATTGGAATTTGGATGAACGGTATAAAATCGGCGTGTGTGCAATTAGCCTTAGGTTGTACAACAAACCCATCTCGTCCGCATTAAAAATTTCATCGTCGCTAAATTGCGCCCACAGATAAAGGCAAATTTTTGCTTGCCACTCACTCACATCACTTTATTGGACGGACATCTACTCTCCAGCCATCTTACCAGCGACTATATTGTGTCTTCCCTTAAAACGATAATCCAGCTTGCAGAGCAATGAAAATTAGGAATTCTCAGCTCCTTAGCGAAAAAATTGGCTGCCAACAGTGGGGGAAACCACAATTTAACATTACTGGATGCTATTGGTTAGTTATTAAGAACTTTCAAAATAATTTGATGTGTTTGGTTAATAAAACTACCTAAAGGAGATGTATTATATATACATATTGCGTATTTTCCGCTTTTGAATATTATTTACTTCGATTTCATGAGTGAATTTTTCTTGAATAACTGAAGAAAAATTTCTCAAAATGTTTTTATTTTCACTCAACATATTGTGGCGTGGAATGAATTATAGTGAAATGAAAACAACCCCCATTAGTCACCAAACAAGTTCCACTTCCACGGAGATTGGAATCTGTCAATTCCCCACTAAACTAAATTAACTGGGAATTTATCAATTGCTGAAAAGGGGAAAAAGTATGTCAGCCAATTGTAGAACCAATTAGAGTTAGCTAGAAAGTTCTCGAAGAGATGGCAGAGCAGATATAAAAGGAGAGGTTGTAGAACAGGGCGACAGTTGATTTTTATCAGTGATTGGTTAAAGTTCGAGATAGTAATCGGTTGTGAAGATAAATAATAGAGTGAAATAAGTGATTGGTTTGAATCGTTGAAGAATTGTTTAAGTAATATTGTTCTAGTACTTAATTAGTGTATAATCCATAAAAGTGTAATAAAAGTGATTCTGACTAGAAAAGTTTAACAGAATAGTGTTTTATCTTTTCGAATCCCAGCCCAAATGTAACAATATCTTCATTATTTGTTTTTTCATAAATAGTTATTTTAAGCAAAAAAGTACACTCTTAAAAAAAAAAAATATATCCACACGTAACGAATAATTTAAAATTTAACGTATACAATTCTATGAACGCTGCCAGTAGCTTTGGCAACAGCGGCGGTGGTTAATTGTCAAGAAAACGTGACAACCCCATAAAAATATAGCTTGTAGGAAAGTAACGGGAGTCTCAGTATTGCCTCTGATACCTAAAACCTAATAATAATAATAGTTGACGCAACAGGTCCGTAGGGACCCAAGGCCTAGCTTCTCACAACCATTCGTTTTGTGTGAGTTTGGAATTTGGGTTTTTGCGGGATTCGAACCTGGGAACCCTCGCTTAGTAGTCCAACACACTAACCACTATGCCACTGCGCCAACTAAAACCTAATAGCTACTGCTATTATGTAGAGAAAAGAAAATTCAAAAAGAGCGGCATACTACGATTGCTTTTTTTTAACAGCAACGACTAGTCGCTGTAGCCGAACGATTTATCGGTAAATTACGTCTTAAAAGTCGGTTAGTCGCTCAAACCTGAGTAGCTCTAAACGGATGTTCGTTCATAGCAATTAGTATGCAAACATAACAAGTTGTTGTGTCTACGTCACTTAAAACGGTTCGTAGTTATAAACGAAGTCGTATTAAAAGGATTCCACTATATTTACAAATAAGAAAAAGGAAAAAAAAATATTCTAGAATGACAAAGATACTAGATTGAATTTTAATTTAATTTAGAAATATTTATAAAATTTGAAACGAATTTGTAGATACGAATTCGTTTGGAGAAATAAAAAAATAGGAACATAATATGTATTTATAAGAAAAACGTACCATTCTCCTGTCAAAATATGGTCGTACAATGTAATCGGTATATCTCATATATGCTCTAATGACCTATATGCCACATATGACCAGGCTGATTTTGACAAATTAAAATGCCCAAATAGCATATAGTGTGATCGGACAATAAGCACGAATGACAGAATATAGCCTCATATGCCCATATGCACTTTATTGAAATTTCGTTATGGCATTGACGGCATTTTTGATGGAACAGGAATTAGTTTGTTTTCATCGGTGTTTGAGTTCGTGGAATTGTGATTTATTTTCATTTTCGTTCTCTTTTTGGAAATAAATAACAAATGCCTTAAATGACTTTTTAGTTCATTATAAACGCTTTGTAACCTGCCTACAACTAGTAGGTTCCAACCTTAGAGCGGGCGCTACGCAAATTTTTTTCAAAATGACCCAAGAATTTACAGATTGAGAAACTAAACACAGTTTGGGGAATTCTCTTTAAAAAAAAATTGAGTGAAATGACAGTAAAGAAAAACAACTAATAATGCAAGAATGGAATGAACAGTTTTTTTATTGAAGCTGTATCGAGTAAAACTCCTCGTTATCAAAATCTTCAAAAGGATTTGTTGGGGTATTATTTTATTTTTCAAAATAAAATTCAAACATTTCGAGATCAAAAATATAAACATTCTGGGAACATTTCTTTAAAAATCTTCGAAACTAAATTTTAAATTTTCAATAAAAATGATGACAGATGGGAGAGGATTGAGAGTCCATACTATGGGAAAAATGTACTTTTGGTGGTTTTAAATTTAATACCAGGTTATAACGATATGGTGATTATAATTAGAAAAATACTAATACTAAATACGAACATTGTCACGTACTAAAATAATTTTAAAATCGGGTTTATCCGAATATAATTTTGCGCCAATCTTACAGAATGAAAAATTTTAAATTTTTCTTGAAAATAATTTTTATTTTTTTTTTAAATTCCAAAGCCGTCTACTAAATGTATTGTTATATGAGTAGTAATTTATACTTTGTATCAAGTGTAAGTGGTATGTATATTTAGTAATTGGGTAAAACTGTAGGCATAAATGTAGAAAGGGATTGTTTGTGTTGATCTTTTATGATGTTAGGGAAGTATATGGGTGTACTGTGGGAGGTTCGTCAGCGCTCCTACGGACTAGCTTCAGAAAAGACACTTTTTTCTTTCACCGACCCTTTTTTTTGCGGCTTTTCGAAACTAAACTTAAGGAGATCTTAACCGATGTTTGGTTTAAGTTGTCAATGATTATCAAGTAGTGTTTGTGACAGATCGATATCTTTACATACATATACATACATAATATACATATGTAAAGGGTTTTTCAAAAGGGACGCTACAAAAGTAGAGCGAAAGAGACAGCAAACGACGCCAAATTTTTTGCACCTCTTTTGACATTTCTCTTCAGTAAGGTTTGCCATTTCATGATGGAAAGATATACGAGCCAACAACGAGGCGAAATTATTAAAATTTACTACCGAAATTCGGAGTCAGTGGCCTCAACGTTAAGAGCGCTTTTCATCGAAAAATCATCTTCACCGATGAGGCTCATTTCTGGCTGAATGGCTTCGTCAATAAACAAAATATGCGGTATTGGTCAGGCAGCAATCCACACGTACTCCATGAGTCATCACTGCATCCCGGAAAAATTACGGTTTGGTGTGGTTTATGGGCCGGCGGCGTCATTGGGCCGTACTTCTTCCGTGATGATCAAGACCGGCACGTTACTGTGAATGGGAATCGCTACCGTTCAATGATAACCGAATTTTGTTGGCAATTGGATGATATGGACTTGGAGGACATGTGGTTCCAACAGGACGGCGCCACAAGCCACACAGCGAATGTCACAATCAATTTATTGGAAACCAAGTTTGAAGAACGTGTTATCTCACGAAATGGTCCAGTCGCTTGGCCGCCCCGTGTCATGCGATTTGACGCCGTTAGACTATTTCCTGTGGGGTTACGTCAAGTCTATGGTCCATGCCAACAAGCCAGCGACGATTGATGAACTTCGTACGAATATCGAACGTGAAATTGCAGCAGTATCGGCCGATTTATGTTGGAAAACCGTCGAAAACTGGGTTCAGCGTCTGGACTTCTGCAAGCGTGCCCGTGGTGGCCGTGCAAAAGAAATCGAGTTCCATACATAATGGCATCGAACGTATTTTCACAGGAATAACGAATTTCATTGATATCTACTTTTGTTATTGAATTTTCAATGGTAGGGTAGTAATTTTTGAGAAATCCTTAAAAAATGATACATACTTTTTTCTTTAAATTTGTCAGACAAAGCAGTTATAAATATTGCAATGTTGATTTTGGAAAAACACTATTGCCTAACTATTAAGCTGAAAACTGAGTAATATGTTAGTTTTAGAGATATAAACATTACTTGGTTCTTAAAGTTTATTCGAAATCGGAAGAGGGGTTTTCGAGATATGGGCAATATCTTATATTATTGCAATATTATTTTAACTTCACCTGCTTAAGCTCAAAAATCAATTTTGATTGAAATCGTTGGAGCCAATTTCGAACAAATCAAACTAAAGGGTTTTTCAATAAGAGGTGTTATTTTGGTATTCAAAGATAAATGATCGGATGTTTATTTCATAATAAAGAGGAAGGTATGCCGTTAGTAATAAAAAACAACATCAGCCAAATGGCTACCACGAGCAAGCATACAGGACCATATCCTCTTCATGAAATTTTCCATAACCAAATCGCAAAGCGGCTGCCCTATGTCCTCGATAGCCTCACGAATTTTTATCTTTGAATATTGAATCGACGCTGGGCTGTTGGCGTAGACCTTATCTTTCACGTGGCTCCAAAGGAAGAAGTCACAAGTTGTTAAATCACAAGATCTCGGTGGCCAAATGTGATCACCTCTTCGAGAGATAACACGGTCCGGAAACTTTTCCCGTAAAAGATCAATGCTTTCGTTGCTTGTGTTGAGTTCTTGTGTTAACTGAACTTTATAAGCCTTAAGACCCAAGTCTTTATGCAAAATACGGTGTAATGACGTTTGTGGAATGTCCAATTCTAAAGAACGACGAGGAATGGACAAACCTGGGTTTTCTTCAACACTTTGGGCTACAGCAGCAATATTCTCAGTTGTTCTTGAGCGACGTGCACGGGTTTTATTCTTCACATCACTTACTTGTCCCAACAGCTCTAATTTTTTCACCAATTTCTGTATTGCGGTCCGACAAGGTGCTTTACGACGACCAAAAAATGATTTAGTTTTGCGAACTGTGACTGCAAAATTTCACCATTTTTGTAGTGAATTTTAATAATTTCATTTCGTTGTTGAAGCGTGTATCGTTCCATTTTTAGTAATGGCGTAGTTTTTACTTGTCAAATGTCAAAGAATAAAAGCTTCAAAAGTGGCAGCTACCGAAATAACGGGTCATTCACAATAACACCTCTTATTGGAAAACCCTTTAGTATGAAAATGTTATATGGGAAGTACCATTAGTATCCATTAATAGTACCATCCAAATCCGAAGTTAGAACGAAATCCGGGCAGACGTTTAGGCTGAAGGCCTCGGGACAGACGGACAAAATTTCGAAACCCACTTATTCGAGTTCCTCTATCATTGTGATGTAAGAATTGATTAACATCTCGAGCTCGCAATTTGTTACGAATAGAATATCTTTCGCTTACTACGTAATCGATAAAGTTTAAAAGGGACAAAGTAGCAAAGAATTGTATCAGGGTCCTCGAAAAAAGTGTAAAATTGCAACTACAGTCGTACAACGGTCACCGTGGACACAGCACGAGTTATGTCGGAATTTCCGCGGTAATTGAAAAAAAAATTATTTCTGCAGAGCTTCGCTTCTCGTTATTTATTTGACAAGACTGAACAATTGTATTTAATTACAGTGTGAAATATTTTTACAAATATATTTAATTACGTTGATAGGAAAATGGGGAATTGCGAATCAAGCTTAAATTATCTACGTGTGGCGGTTGGGATTAAATAACCGTAACTTGAAAGAATATATTTACTAACGGTTACAGAGAAATATTACATTTTAAAGAATTGCGGCTTAAACATCTAGGTATGTGTTCATTTTGGGGTTGTATGACCGTAACTCGTGCGGTTCACTCTCAGATTAAATTAATTCCAATTCGAAACGCTCCCTATCGCAATTGTGGAAAGAATCAGCACAAAATCAAGGCACAGATCTTGATTCAGATCATTCTACAATACTTTTACCACTAAGCAAGTGGCTGACTGATTGGAGTTATGTGAGACAGAATATTATAGAGGATAACTCTTTAAAACAAAAGATTAATAATTAGAATAATATTTAAAACGCTGCGTGCGCTGCAACGCCTAAAAATATAAATTAAATCCAACAAAATTCATATCCAAGAGTAATGTTATATAATTACGGAAAAGAAAAGAGCGAGAAAACGTTGGTAATAACCAAGGACGCCCAGTACTAAAACAATAGTTAATATACTAAAAAACATTTCAGAAATGTTCTTACTACTATCGTTTTCTTCTGCATTGGTTTTGCGAAAAGGGTTACGTGTCTTGCTATTTTCTGGTTAATTCGAAAAAGGAAACAAGTCTGTTACAAATTCTCTCTAATGCTAAATGAAAAGAAACGACCACCAACCTGAAGTTTGTCCAAATTTTGCTGTCATAGCCCATGTTGTCTTCTAGATTTGCCAATTGCTGTAGTTCCTGCCTTTTGCAAACCTTACGAAAGACATGACGAGTAAGATCGTTGGGTATTAAAATAAACCCTACAAGATCGGCTATGAAACTTTCTCAAGAAAATAGTCGACGCAACAACGTTTTGTATGAGAAAAGAACAATCAAACACACTTTTCGGGTTTAATGCATAGATATTATTGTTTTTAATTAACTTTGAATATAAAGATGTATTCCATCCTATCCCACAAAAATAAGTAGATTTTAGTTGGAGAACCTGCATTAGGCGAGTTTTACTTTCGGACATATAAACATACTTTTTAAGAACGAAATTATAAGATAAAATATGTAAAATGAATGCAAACTATAACACTGTTTTATTTAGTTTCATTTCAAGTAACTGAAGATATAAAATGGATTAAACTAAATGCCGGCCAAGTCGGGTTTTACAGAGTTACATATAGCTCCGAAAATTGGTTAAATTTAACTGAAGAGCTTGTAAAAGATCATAAACAGTTTAGTCCTGAGGTAATTCTTTTGTTATATTTAAAAATATTTTTGTGTATTATGTTCAGTGCTGTTTTTTTTTTTTTTTTTGCAATTAAACCTTAATTTTTATTTTATTTAAAACTTTTTAAATTAATACTAAATAAAAATAATAATTACATGCAATTTTTAGGATCGTGTTGGTTTACTGTCAGATGGATTTACTCTTTGTCACGCAAACTTAATACCTTGCGAAATAATTATGAACATGATTCCCTACCTGCCAAACGAAACGAAATGGGGCCCGCTGACATTGGCTTTGAGGCATTTGGAAAGGTGGCGAAGAATACTAAAGTATTCTGAATGTTTTCTTATGCTCTCGGAATTTATTAAAGTTCAGTTGACATTAATCATAGAAAATACTGGCCTACTTGATGAGGGTGATGTTGAAACAAAGTAAGCTGTAATTATAGTTACTATTGCAATATTACACGCAAATATTTCTGGTTTCTAGGATGCTGCGTCCAGGGGTTATGTTGGCCTTAATTCTTTGGGAGGATAAGGAAACTATTGAAAAGACGAAAGAAATGTTCAACCAGTTCCTGAACAACAAAAGTGAGCCCATTCCTCCGAATTTGAAAGAGGTAAATAACCTTCAATTATTTAAACAATCACATAAAAACAAACAAAGGAAAACCTTTTAATTTTTTTTGTGAACTTATTAATCAAAAAAATTATAGCGATCGACAACATTTTTTGGGCGTTATTTCCAAATCGAATTAGGGGTGATTGCCCAACGCCCATTTATTGTTATAATTACAAATAAGAGTGTTTGAAACAAATATGAATATGGTAATTTTGAGGATTGAATGAATGTATGTACAGAAAAGGAACTAGGTATGTAACTAATAGGTATGGTGTTATAGATGATATCATAAATACTAAACTATAAACCCTTTTCTGCACTGCGGCAACACAGTTTAAGGACATCATTAGAAGCGCAAGGTTAGAAAAATACCGAAGCGTACTTGCTGCTCAGCAATAGGTTTACATAATTCGACACGTCCCAACATTTTTATCGAAAATACATACAGTTGTTCCTCGCAGTCCAAAAATGTTTGAAGCTAGCAATCAATATGATAAACGAGAGCAGAATAAGAGTCTACTTGGTTGCGGGATTACTCTTTAACTAAAGCGAAAAGTTTTGAACATTGAAAATGTCGCTTAAAATCTAATGACGACTCGTACAACTGAAGTGGACCCGTGGAAACTGTTATTTGTATGTATAGATATATAGAGTTCGATTACAAGTGTTAACCATAGCATCTGTTTATGGGAGATCTATTTCATTCACTTGACTATGACTACATTGTTCCAAGGTTCCTCTAGCTGAATCATCGCAGCCTCGTATACGAAGCGTATTTCCACGAGGATCTTCGATCGATCCGTAAAAATCACTATTTCATCATTTCTTTTTTTCTGTAAGTAATTCGTTGATTCTTGTGGTTCCTTTTCATAATACGCACCCTTGTTATTCCATCCATATGCATTTTCGGCTCCCTAATCTCGTTTTTGAAAAGTTACAGGATCTCCCTATGTCCATACAATGAATGCGTAGCTAATAATGGGTTTAGTTATCATCTAGGAGAGAGGTGTGTGTGCACACACACATACACATTTTCATTGATGTAGTACGTACCCTTTTTGCCATCCGGACCTTCTGCTATAAGTTTTGAGGTTAATATTTATATGAATATTTATCGCCTTCGCATTCCACAAATTGTCCGCTCATCTTAAGCCCTAGGTTTTTCCACGGCTTGTTTCAGACATCCAAAGCATATCTTATCTAAGACACCTTCAATGTCTATTATTCTATTTAAGTGGTCATCGCAATGCGCCTCCTCCGCAACGACTACTACTTGATGCAGCGCTGTATGCCTGCCCTGTGCTGTATACTGTTTGATATTTATTCGATATTTGATGTTTATTGATAATTATGAATCGCTGTACATCAAGATAGACAATTAGTACAGGTAATAATAGTAAACAATAAAAGAAAAAATATTTCAAAATGAAAACAAAATTTTAAGTTAAACATATACCTATATGCGCAACCAAGAACAAGTAAAAGTTAATAAAAAAAAGGAAAAAAGGTAAATCAGTTCAAGTTGGAAAGATGTTCAAAGCAGACATTTAGTAATTTTTTTGTGTTCGACTCTAGACCTCATATGATTGGGTAGATTGTTCTACAGTTTGACAGCATAAATGAAAAATAACCTGCGTGATGTTAAGCAGGAGTATACAGAACACAGCTTAGATCGTCGTTTACTTTACTATAACGTCATCAACCATGCCAATAGGGAAACTAATGTCGTTTTCCATTGGGACCACCAGGAATCTTTTTCAGATCTCAGATTTTACGCTACTAATGGAACGCGCAACGAAATTGATCTGCTTTTCCTCCAAAATGATATCCATGGCTATCTATGTATTTCGTTATTTTGGTTTTCACGATACTTTGCGCATTTGGCTTGAAAGCAAACTTCAAAATGACGTAAAACAGCTGTGCAAAGCATATTAGTATTGTGGCAGTATGTGTAGATCTGAAAAAATATCGAAAAGTGCTCCGAATCGAAAAAAGATTGATTTGTTTGCCCGATGGAACATGAAAAGTGACTTAGATCAAAAAAAAGATTGATTTTTTGTCCCAATGGAAAACGACATAAGGTTCAGTTGGACATCATCAGCATATATTTATATGAAATCGACAGTGAGATAAAACGGAACGTAGGTCATTGATGAACAGAGAAAACAGTAATGGACCAAGAATAGAGACTTAAAAACCATTATTAATAGGAAGAAACGAAGACAATTTACTATTACATGAAACAGCTTGCAGGCGATTAGTCATATATGAATAAATTAATTTGCTAGAAGTGTCAGAAAAGTTGAAAAATGTCAGAAGCTTATCACAGAGAATATTAGGATTAACACAGTCAAATGCTTTGGAAAAGTCAAGTAATATTATCACAGAAGTATAATTTGCATCAATTGCCTGACTTATATCGTCAGAAACATTAAATAGTGCAGGTGTGCAGCTGTGTCCAGACCGGAAACCTGACTGCAGTGGGTTAAGAATATGTTTATCTTTTAAGATTTTTTTTTATTTTGTTGCTGATGATAGATTCAAATGCTTTAGAAAAGAAGGGGAATATGGCTTTGGGTCTATATTCTGAGTTTGTGCCCTTTTAGGAATTTTGATGATCTTAAATTTTTTTCCATGCAGTTGAGTACGTAGAAGTCATGATAATGGTATTTATCATGCTGAGCAATCATGCAAACTCATCTAAATCAATATTGTCGTCTGAAACATAGATATTGTCCTTATCCAAACCAAAATTACAAACTTCATTATACAGAAACTTGGAAGTGCGATCTGAATTAAATCTATTACTATAATAATTAAGCTTGGAGGATCTTATGAGTTTGGAAACGAGATTACGAGATGTTCTAAAATGTCTTAGCATTTCTTCCCAGCCAAAGCGTTTCCAACGACGATATGACACATATCTCTTTCTAATATCACAGCTCTGTGATTTAAGAAGACGTGTTTTAATAGGTACATGCTTGTTAAAGAGGTAATCGATAGCAGAGGTCATATATACAGTTTGTTTATTATAGTCAGAAGTAAGAAAAATTGTATTGCAATCAATTGAAGTACAATCACAAAAAAGACATTCTACATTGCCACTGCGGAAATCACGATACTCGAAAGGCTGCACTAAGTTTTTGTTTACGCGTAAGTCAAATGTAGCACAAATGAGATCGTGATACGAAAACACTGGAACGGATAATTGAATAAAATATTTAACAAGCCTTTGATCACTAGCTATAGACCCTAACATACATAGCAACGCCTCCTCCAGTTGTTTGAGAACGATCAGCTCTGTAAGGCTTTTTAAATCTTCTTAGAGAAAATAAACTACTCTTTAAAATAGGGTGAAACCAAGTCTCGGAAATGCATACAATATCTACTAAACAGTTCTCAAATATCATTCTGAACTCATCAAACTTAATCACAAGACTGTGTATTTATGTGACATATATGCAGACCATTACTACTTTTACAAATTGTATTAAATAGAAATTCAAAGGATAAAGATAAATCTTAAGCGCAGTACTCTCAATATGGACAACATGGTCCACAATCACCAATTTCATTGTTTTTAACAGAAAATCTGTCAGGCTTACTGATCTGAATGACTTTTCCTCGGTTTTTTTCATCCAATGCTTCGGGTTCACCCCTTCTTATGGTGTAATTGAAGGCCTTCCTCACAACATTCTTTATATTTTCAAGTTCTGGACACCACGGTGTTTGATTTTGTATTTCCATTAATTAAGAAACTTATTGCAGATGATTCAGCTGTGATTTTACATGGCAAGTATTTTACATTATTCCGAATGCCATTACATTCAGTTTTTCCTCCAACACTTCGTGGTATTTTGTTCCATCCGTGTTCTGATGTACTTCCGTCCTTGTGTTGATTCGTATGCCACATTTTAAGTTGTATAGCTTATTTTTTTTTTGTTTCTATCCCATGCCCAGTTTGCTGACACTGCGACCTGAAAAATCTACTTTATCAATGGGGAGAAAAGAGTTAAAAGACAGAGATTTTAAAATATTGGATGTCACAAATATGCTTAAATATAAAAGCAAAGTTCCGCTTCCAAGTTTTTTTTACTCAGTTTTGAACATGACCAAGAAAAAGAAAAGATATTTGGCATCAAGAATAGTGCCCCAATGCAAAATTTGTCAACGGTATGGGCATACGCATAAATAATGCAGGTCAAACCCAAGATGTGTAAAGTATGCAAGAAGTCACCACACTAAAGAATGCGTGAAGGAAAAAGTTGAGCACCCTAAATGTGCAAACTGCAATGAAAACCATCCTGCTAGCTATAGAGGATGTTCAATTGCAAAAGAAATACAACTTGCAAAAGAGAAAAAACAAAAATATATCTAAAAACGTCATACAATGAAGCTCAAAAGTCAAAAAGGACATACGAAGGAGCCCTCAAAAACAAGAAAACAAAGACCAAGTGATCATCAAGAAGGGTCCAAGACAAAAGCCAGAAGATCCCAAAATGACGTATGCTCAGGCAAAATCAATTGAAATACCAGTAGCGAAAGTTGTAAAAGAGAAAGCAGAGCCAAACACTGCAATGGAAAACCTCATGAAACAAATCCTAAACAGGATTGGTTCCATGAAAAAATGCAATAAAACGATATTAGATAGTATATCATTGCTAGAGAGACAGAACAGAAAAAAAAAGCTGTGCCAAAAAGACAAACATAATGAATAGAATACAAATTCTTGATTGGAATGCTAATGGTATCGAGAATCGAAAGGACGAGATACAACTGACTTTCGATATGAACCCGATAGATATATGTCTCATTTCTGAAACACACTTTAAATTTACTACTGACTTTAAAATGCAGGGATATGAATTATATCACTCCCCACATCCTCATAATTGTGCAAAAGGTGGGGCTGCAGTGTTAATAAAGAATACGATGGAACACCATATAGAAGCAAAATTCCAATCATGCGGCATCCGAACAATTTCCATAAGTATAAAAACGAGCAGTGGACAAATATCTGTTGCAGCAGTATACTGCTCTCCTAGCTAAGACTAAAGAAAAATGATTTTAAAAGTCTTTTCCGGATATTTCACAATAGATTAATCCCAAGAATAAATATTGGGGATCTAGATTAACAAATACTAGAGGCAGAGAATTATGTGAAACTATTAAAGAAGTCGGCGCCAAATATCACTCAACGGGGAAACCTACCTACTGGCCTAAAGATAGGAATAAAACCCCAGATCTTGTCGACTTCTTTATATCCATAAATATATCTTCAAATAAAATAAATATAGAAGAAGGCCCTGATCTTCAATCAGATTATTAATCAATACTTCTTACACTTGGCGATAGAATAATAATAAAAGAACATAGCCCTAAACTAGTTAATAGACTGACTGATTGGAACAAATTTAGGCAGAAGTTGGAAGAATGTATTCAACTATCATCAGCTATTCAAACAGAAGATCATCTAGAAGAAGCAGTGCAAATATTTACACTGGATATACAAAAATCTGCATGGGCTGCAGAGATTAAACAAAACTCTTATCCTCGTGAAATATGTGAAATTATTACAGAAACGAGGAAAGCTAGAAAACGTTGGCAACAGACAAGGGCGCCAAGCGACAAAACCACACTGAACAACTTAAATAATAAGCTCAGAAAATCTATAAGAGAATTTAATAACGAGTCTTTAAAAACGTGTCTTACCAGTCTTACAAATGATGCTAGTACCGACTACTCGCTCTGGAAGGTAACAAAGAAAATGAGCAGGCCAATAGCTCTCATTCCGCCAGTAAAAAACAGAGAAGGTAACTGGGCAAAAAGGAGTCAAGAAAAAGCAAATACTTTTGCAGAGTACCTTGAGAACGTCTTCAAACCTTATGAAGACAAAGATTATCAATGAAACGAAGAAAGGTGCAAAGAAGATAGACCTATTCGGCCGGTGACAGCTAAAAAACTTGCCAAAGAAATCAAAGAAGGCATAAACATTAAAAAAGCCCCAGGCTTCGATTTAATCACAAGGGAAATTTTAAAACAATTTCCTCGCAAAGGTTAAAATAAACTAGCGCAGATTATAAATGCTGCATTTAAGTTTAGATATGTGCCAAGCATGTGGAAGGTCGCGGAGGTAATAATGATACCAAAATATATATATATATAATGATAGGTAAACCCCCTTTCGAAGTAACCTCATATCGCCCAATATCGATACTACCAATGTTGTCCAAGCCATTCAAAAAATGCTGGCAAAACGTCTGCAAAAAATAATTGATGAAAAATCGCTAGTTCCAATCAATTTGGGTTTAGAAACAAGCACTCTACAATTGTTGATCAGCTGCATAGAATCACAGATAAAATCGAAAAAGCATTCGAAGAGAAAAATGTGTGCTCTACAATATTTCTTGATATAGCACAAGCTTGATCCATAAATTACAAAGGCAACTTCCGAAGCAATAACAGACCGATTCTTCAGAATTAAACAAGAGACAGAGTACTCAACACTAAGATACTATACCTATACCTTGTGTTTACTAGCGATTTACCTGAAAGTGAAGAAACTACTACAGCAACTTTTGCAGATGACACTGCTGTGCTTGCTGTTGGAGCAACCGTCGAAATATCAACAAAAAAAACTCCAAATGGCAATAAACGGTATTTCAGAATGGACTAAAAAGTGGCAGATTAGATTGAATGACCTAAAGTCAGTCCATATTAATTTTACATATAAACACGTACCACACATTCCAGTATACATTAATAACAATGTAGTGGAATACTCAAATACAGCTAAATATCTGGGCATGACCCTAGATGCTAAACTGCGTTGGAAAGCGCTACAGTAAAATGTATTTGCTTATTGGGAGATACTCATCCCTGTCCAACTACAATAAATTACTGCTATGGTTAGGTTAGGTTTATGGGTGGGTACGGCAAAAGCGAGTCCTGCCGCACCCCACTTAGGTCCATGTGGACCCATTGTGATGCCCTTATTGGGGTTAGCCGATGTTGTTGGCGTTAGCGTTGTTCCCTCTCGGTTACTCGACCTTGTCCAGCCGTCCGGATGTGTTTATGAACCTGTAAAGATTAGATAAAGAGACATCTGAGAGTTCTTGTATGTCATGGAAGTAATATCTTCCAAGTGTTCTATTCCTCAAGTGACAGAGACTAGGGCATTGACAGAGGAAGTGAGGTGTGTCCTCGTGTACCTCCTCGTCTCCGCAACCCCTGCATATATCGTCATTCTTGAGTTTCATTTTCATTGCGTTGTATCTTAGGAAGTTGTGACCCGTTAGGGCCCCTACCAGTTTATACATAGACGTTCTATCAAACCGCATAAGCTTGGATTATATTCCAGCCATAGCTTCCGTGATATTTCGCAGGTAGTTAATTCTTTCCACCTGTTGTTGTCTTTCATCCGGGTTTTGTTTTCCACTCTCGCTCTAAGATTGCAGAGTGGTGGTTTGATTGAATCAATCGCCCAGTTTTGATCCATAGCAGAACCATTTCTTGCCAGTTCGTCAGCCATCTCATTGCCTGTTATGTCCCTGTGTCCAGGGACCCAGCAGAGACGCGTGATGTGCTGCGAGCAGAGAACCTTGAGCTCTTCGCGACAGCGGCGAACCAGCTTCGATTTTATTTCAATAGCAGATACTGCTTTTATAGCTGCCTGGCTGTCAATAAATATGGTTATATCATTATTTGGTATTGCTAAAATTGACACCATATGGGCAGCTTCGGCGATTGCCAGAACCTCCGCCTGAAAGACACTACTGTCATCGGGTAGTCTGATTGAGTGGTGTACATTTAACTCTTCAGAGAAAATTCCAGCACCTGTTCCACAGTCCATCTTAGATCCATCTGTGTAGATGGATATCGATTTCACTTTTGTGGGTTCATCTGTGCTCTATTCCTCCAGCTGGGAAAATAGCAAGAGAATGGTATATCGAAGTCAAGGTGGGGAGACAAGTAGTCAGAAGTGACAGCATCTCCCACGTATTTATTCAGAATCTGTGCGTGTCCCGGTTTGTAGGGTCTCCAGCTCTTTGTTTGACTGATCCTGATGGCGCTTTTGGCTCCAGATTCTTGCATGTATAGGTCTAGAGGTAACAGGTCGAGGATTGCCTCCATGCCAGCAGTAGGTGTTGTCTTTATTGCGCTGGTTGTACCTATACAAGCTAGTCTTTGTATTTTGGTCAGTAGTTTTAGATTCGACGCTTTGTTCGTGGCTTGCCACCAGACTAAGCATCCGTATGTGAGTATTGGACGCACAATAGCCCTATACATCCATAGTGTTCCGCATCCCGCGGTGTGCGCCGACCACTTTTCACTTTTCCCAAATAAAACAAGAACCAGAAACATTGTTTCTGTTGGGAAAAAGGCATTGCCAAAAAAAAAACAACATTTATTACTTTACTTTACACTTTCCACTCTAGGTCTTTCCCTAGCGGACTGTATTCTTTCACTGACTCGCAAGGCATAAAGCAGTAATGCTTTCCTGCTTCGAGTACTATAGTTGTCTCTTTCTAACTATGACTGCGATAGCAATATAATATAACATAGGGTAAATACCATAGCATTACGATAATACAAAAACGCCTTGTAATACTACATGTTTGAACATAAAAAACTCATACCGTGAAACGATATGATACAGTGCCAGCTATAACTAACAGTTTTATACAATGATTGACTTAACTCTATTCGATGTCTCTTTCTCGGCGTTCGTCTTTCCTCTCTGGTTCCACAGGAATGATGCATATCTTCTGTACCGGTCGAACCAGCTCGTTTGTTGCTGTCCTTGCTCGGTATCAACTGGGTGATACGCCCCAATGCCCATTGGGCTGGAGGGAACTTCTCGCTCTTGATAACAATTAACTGTCCAATTTTTAAACTTTCCTTCTCTTTCTGCCATTTTTTTCTTTCATGTAGAGTAGTCAAATACTCTTCTTTCCATCTTTCCCAAAAATGTCTCATCATAACCTTTCGTTCTTTCCATAGCCTAGTCCCGACAGTGGATGGTTGGTTGTCTGAACCAAAAGAAGGCGTACCCACCATCGGTTCACCAATCAAAAAATGACCAGGTGTAAGCGCTTGCATGTCACATGGGTCATCACTTAAAGGATGAATTGGTCGTGAATTGAGGACCGCCTCAATTTGTGTCAACAGAGTTAACAACTGTTCATAAGGTAACCCCTTCTGCCCCACTATCCTCTATAAGTGAAACTTCATTGATTTCACCGCCGCCTCCCATATACCACCTTGGTGGGGAGCGGCCGGTGCTATAAATATCCAATCTGTCCCTTTCTTACTGAAATGATTCAATGCATCGTTATCTGTCCACCTACCTAAAGCCTTCCTAAGTTCCTTTTCGGCCCCCACAAATGCTGTACCATTATCGCTGTACATCCTATCACACATACCCCTCCTCGCTATAAACCGCTCGTAGCACGCAATGAATGCGGTAGATGTCAAGTCCGTGACTATATCCAGGTGAATCGCTCGCGTTTTCAAGCAAACGAATACAACAACCCAACACTTCCCTCTTGTTAATTGCTTTCCGACTCTACCGATTACTTTAAGCTCAAAGGGTCCCGCATAATCAACCCCGGAGCATGAAAAAGGCTTTCCCACTTTCGTTCTATCCACTGGAAGCTCGGACATTAACTGGTCCTCCACCCGTGCCGTATATCGAGCACATGTAACGCATTGATGCATGTACTTTCGAAGCATGCTGCGCAATCTAGGTATTCAGTAAAGCTGCCGAATAAATTGCATCATCACCTGTACTCCTCCATGTCTCGTCATCCTGTGGGCGTTGTCTACCACCAACCAAGCCAATCGCGAGCCACCTGGCTCGTAATTTAGTTCTGACCTTTCCAGCCTGCCTCCTACTCGAAGCAGCTTCTTTTCATCTAGAATCGGTTTAAGCGATTCTATCTTGCTTCTTTCCAGTGATGCTTTCCCCCTAGACAGAGCTAAAACCTCATGACCATAACTTTCCATTTGCGCCTCATGAATTAAATATTCCATTGCCCTGGCTTTTTCCCCTTTCGTTGTTGGTAATATTCTATCCATATGCCTACGACCAATTCTTTTCTTCTCACAAACCTTTCGTCGTTCTGCTTGCACAAATCGGAAAAAAAAACCCATAATACCGACTATTCTTTCCAAACTATTTGTGCGATCCACCAATGGTATCGCCTTTCCAAAGCTTTCCACAAATATTCGCAATTCCGGTCTATAACTTGAAAAAGCAAAAACTTTCAGTTCTTCACTTGCTTTCTCACGGTTAACGATAATCTCTTCTTTCGGCCAACACTTTCCCTGCCACACCAGCCATTCCGGCCCGCCGCGAAGCCATAATTTGTTTCCAATTAGCTCGGAAGGGCTCACCCCTCGACTCACTAAGTCTGCCGGGTTATCTTTCGTCTTAACATGGTGCCAGCGTTTAACCTCTGTGTTAGATTGAATCGATGAGACACGATTCGCCACATATGTCTTCAAATTACATGGTAGTTTCATAATCCAATGAAGCACTACCGCTGAGTCTGTCCAAAGCGTGTACTCCATATTCTCCCATTCCATTGATTGCCTAACCTCCGCCAGCAAACGTGACAACAACTCAGCTGCAGCTAACTCTAACCTTGGGACCGTGACCACCCTCACTGGGGCTACCCGTGATTTCGAGACAAGTAGTCTGGTAGTAATCTTTCCATCAACATGCACTGCCCTGACGTAAATGACTGCACCGTATGCCGTTGTAGATGCGTCCGAAAACCCATGTAAGCACCCGGAAGCTTTCCGTTCCGTACCTAACCACCTATCTATCCGAAACCTTTCCAACTGTACTATATCTTTCCAGAAAACTTTCCATTTTCTTTCGATCTCAATTGGCACAGCCTCATCCCATCCACTGTTTAATTGCCACAGATTTTGAATCAGCATCTTTCCAACAATGACCACTGGAGAAATATAACCGTTTGGGTCATATAGCTGCGCCACGCAGCTGACAATCCTTCTTTTCGTTATCTTTCCACTGAGTTCTGGTGTTTTCACAATGAAAGTGAATTGATCCTGCTCAATCAGCTATTTGAGGCCCAACACTGACGTCCTATCTATTGACCCATCTCCACCCGAAAACACCATTGAACTCTCTTTCCATGAATGCATCTCTGATATCAGCCTTCCACTGTTGGACTTCCACTTACACAGTTCAAAGCCCGCACTATCCAGGACTCTGTAAATATCTTTCGCTAAATTTATCGCTTCTTGCTCGGTACTGGCACCTGACACACAATCATCGATATAAAAATCGTTAAGTATAACCCTAGTAACTTCGGGAAACACTTCCCTTGCATCCATGGCTGCTTGATTCATACAACGCACGGCTAGGTGTGGTGAAGAAGTTGAACCGAACGTGACCACAGTCAACCAATACTCTTTCAGCGGCGCTTTACTGCTTTCCCTCCAAAATATTCGCTGCAGATTCCACTGCTCCTCAGCTATCTTTACTTGATTGAACACTTCCTTTAAAATCAGCGCAAAACGCAAACCTATGTCTCCGAAATCTCATAACAATTTCGTGCAAATCTCTTTGAAGTTTCTCTCCGAGTAGTTGTACGTCATTTACTGACGTTCCTCTTTCCGTTCGACAACTTGAATCGAACACTATCCTAAACTTCTCCAATACACAATGATGTGGAATATAGTAAACCGGTGTTCCCTCTTCCACCTTTCCATCTGCTAATCTTATATGTCCCATACGAATTTCATTCCGCATCTTCTCCACATACTTTCCTTTTAATTCCTTGTCTCTTTCCAATTTCCTTTCCAAGAACATGAATCTACGTAGGGCTATCCCTCTCGATTCCCCAATGTTCCTAATACTTTCCTTGAGCGGTATAAAAACAACGAATCGACCTTGCTCGTCCCTTCTATACATCGTGGTGAAATGTTGTTCCACCATCTCTTCCTCTGTTGTCCTTTCCGGTTTCTTTTTAATCTCATCCATTTCCCATAACTTGGTTAAAAGCCTATCCAGCTGTTCGCTTTCTGAGTACTCGATAGCCGAAAAGGCACCATTAATACCCTCATTCGCCGCGCCTAATTTTATCGCGCCGAATCTCGTCTCCAACATGAGCATCCCACTCGTTGTTTGTGGAACAATTGACTCCACTATTCTCGCAAATGCCTGCACTCCTAAAAGAACATGTACTTGGCCTGGACTAAAATATTCCGGATCAGCCAATTTTATATGACCATCACTTTCCCGCGGCGTCTCCAGTCTCACAGTCGGAGTTACTGGTTGCCACCGGCTTTCCTTAGGTAATACCCAAAATCTGTCCTCAATGTAATGATCCGATTCAAACCAGGGATTCACCCTCATCGTGATCTCTTGCCGAATTTCAAAAGGGTTCCCATCTATACCGATGAGCTTTCTAGCTATAGATGTACCTTGCCATCTCGTCCGCTGGAACAGGTAATGCGAAATAATATTCATCTGAGCACCCGTATCCAGAATTGCCCTAATAGGACCAAAATATATACCTTGCCACGATAGTCTTACCCTGATGGTAGGATATAAAGAACTCTTTCCGCTTTCCAAATAAAAATTAGACAAAAAGTACGATTCATTCTTTATTTCTGTCTTCTGGACACAACTTTCCTTTTTTCTTTTCTTACATATATCACTAACTCTTTCCGCTTTCCGCTTCCTTCCCTGTCAATCTTTCCTTAGCTGGCTAGCACTACTGTTGAGTACCAGCGACGGCTTACGACACTCCTTCATCGGGCACAGCACGCTGTTATGCGCTGGCGCCCCTGGGCAACGCACACATCCCCCTTGATAGCAATTATCCTTACCGTGCCCTCGCTTTAGGCAATTCGCGCAAAGGCTTCTCCTTACCACAAAATCCTCCCGTGCACAGAGGCTCAACGCTAGAAAGTCCGGGCACGCATAAACCATATGATCCCCTGAACAGAGGTCACATGGGAATTTCACCTTCGGCGGTGCTATGTCTACCCTTTCCCTCGCGCGTCCTGTAGTTGCTTTCCGGTCGTGGCTCTTTCCAGTATCTTGCTGTTCTTTCCGGTAGTCAATTCGAGCTGTTTGTCCTGCTGATGAAGCTGTCTGGATCGCCGCAGCCTGCTTGTCGATAAACTGCAACATATCCGAGAGATGCGGAAACTCATCCACACGTTGCAGCTCCCATTGCTTAGCTGTCTCTCCATCCAGCCGCTCGTGCAAGCAGTGTTCCAGTGCTCTACTGGTAGTCCTTGAGCCCGCAGCTGACGAGACACCTCGTGAGTGATATTCGACATTCTCTGCAGCTCATTAGCAGAGGCTTTCCCATCCAGTGCTGGAAAATTGTAGAAGCGTCGCATATGCTCCCTGCAGATCAGATATTTGTTATCATATAGTTGGTTAATCCTTTCCCATGCTTCATTGTAGCTTTCCTCTGTTAGTTGACATTCCCCGAGTGTACGGGCGGCCTTTCCCGTTAACGACTTTCGTAAGTATGAGAATTTGTAGGCTGCGTTGATGTCATCTCTCTTGTGGACAGCAGCTACAAACCTGTCTCTGAATCCTTGCCACTTGGTTATGGAACCATCGAATTCGCCCCAGGTATTGGTCAAGTCGTGCTGTTGGAATGGCATATTAACCTGAACCGCAATCTTTCCACCTTTCTCCACTCGAACTTTCCCTTGCTAGTCTGATCTCTTCAATTCTTCTTTCCAACTTAGCGCTCGTGGAAAAGTATTTCTCTTCCAAGGCGACGAAATCCTCGGTGTAGGACGCCTCATCCCCGCTTTCTACTGTCTGCATTAGGGTGTCGTAACGGTTGCAATGTTTAGCCCATTCTTCCTTGATTCTTTCCAAGCGAACCGCGACAGCTTGCTGGTCTAACTGCCCGAAGGCGACTGGGTCCTTTACCAAGCGATGAATTCTTTCCAATGCCTCTGCGGATGTTCGCAGATTCTTTGGCATAGCTTTCCTCTGGCTGCAAGTAAATTATACTTCATTAAATCTATTTAATTTTCTATCTCATTGCTCCTGTTCAGTTTACTAGCGTGGCTTTGGACCTTCGGACTTCATTTTTATTTATTTTCCATTAGAAGATAAAGTTACCCCTATCATAATTCGTTTGATTGGTACCCGTTACCTGACCATGTTTGTTTTCTTTAAATTGGTTGAACGCATTCAATATTCCCCAAAATCCCATCTGTTGTTGATATTTCTTTCTCTATCTTTCCAGCTCGATCGAGCCGTCTCAAACATCATCTCTCCCTTTCCCACTATCCGAGTAATTTATTTCAATTTTGATTAGTCTTGCACTATTTCATATTCACTCATGCCTTTATGATTTTTCCTTGCTTTCCGATTTTACAAAATTAAATTTATGTAAACACTTTCCCTTTCTCTCCACCCTACCTACAATCGTTTCTCCGTGCTTCGTTCAAGATCGGTCTTTCCTGTTTACTCGTGCTTACCTCTCTGAGATTTCGCACAGCACTATCTCTTCCTCTTTCCCTCTTTCCAATTCTTTGCTATATTCAAGTTAACCCCTTTTGAGTTTCACATGAATTCTTTCCCTTTCTTTTCCGGTTATCTAATTCTATTTTCCCCCCACAATTTTCACCGTCTGATCACTTTCTTACTTCCTATCCCTTAATACATCCAAGTTTACTTCTTTTGAGTTTCATATGGATGCTTTCCTTTTCTTTCTATCCTTGAACTTAATTTCTTCTTTCCTTTACTTTCCGCGGTTGTGTGAGCATCAACATCTTGTGTTTTAACCGCCCAACACACCATACTTTCCTGCATGCACTTTCCCAGCAATAATTATCCACATTGGATTTCATCAATTGCTATCTCTTTCCGCCTGATCCGACCCTTGAAGCAACGAAACCCAAAAAACACCTCCTACCTACGCAACGCACAAAACAATCAAAAAAACAATATACCACCAAAGAAAACAAACGACGAACAAAACAAAAAAAAGGACACGCAAAAAACCCATTGCCCGCTACCCGAATTCACCAAATGAAGCCACACACTAGTAAACACACAAGAACAATTTTTAACTTTTTATTTCGCACCGCACATACCTGGCCACTTCGTGAACACTTTCCTCATCGCTCGATGGAATTCTTTCGTTCCTCTTTCCCTTCCTATGCCCTTTCATCATTTTACCTTTATTCGTTTTTAAAGGCATTGGTATCACCACACTATCTTTTTTAATTAATTCTCTTAATATATTATCCAAATTAACTCACAACAAAAATATTCTCCTACGCACGTCAACGCTCGTTGAATGGCTACGAAAAATTAACCCTTGTGCGCATTTCTTTCCATACGGCAAAAACATGCCGCATCGTATGCCGTCATCCACTTCGCCAGCGGCCAGACGAGACCATCTTTCGCCTCACTCTCACTTGGGGCAGGTATACGGTGTACCTCTTGTGCCTTATTTACCTGCAGCTGCGTGCAAGCAAAAACCAGAATTACTTTCTTGGTGTGTATTTTACCAAGAATAATCTTTCCCTTTCTTTAGTATACCATTGGGCATGAATACAATAATTGAAGGTCAATTCTCCTTCTCGCACCGTTGAGGCTTGCTGTAAAATAGCAGCTGCCTGCTGTGACTGTCTTTCCATTCAAAAGTTATTTATAAATGTATAACAGTAGTCTGTTATGCCGTACAATGTTCCAAAGGAAAAGGAGAAGCAAGGAAAGGAAACGCAAGTGAATTTGCAATCGTAAATTGCAAACTCGAAGGACTTTAATAGACAATCGCAGTTGTAAATTGCGTGTGACTTTGATCTTGAAATGCAGTTGTAAATTGCATGTGTCTTTGATCATGAAATGCAGTTGTAAATTGCATGTGTAAATTGCATTTAAGGTAAATCTTTCCAAATCTTTCCAAATCGAAATTGCAATTGAAGGCCGTAATTCCATACTTTCCAAAAACGAAATTAATTTAACTCTAATGCAATCTAAATTACATTATCGCTTTCCACTGATCTTTCAATCAATATATATTACCAACTTTCTCACCAAATCACCACAGATGGCTGGCTTTCCATCCGGCTCGACATGGACCATAATGTTCCGCATCCCGCGGTGTGCGCCGACCACTTTTCTCTTTTTCCAAATAAAACAAGAACCAGAAACATTGAAGATGCGGTTGCCTGCGTAAAAAGCATTTGCAGCTTTTTTAACTCGTTCATTGACGTTTAATTTCCAATTGAGCTTCCTATCTAAGATTATTCCCAGATATTTGGCGCTCTCGGCTACCCTAAGGGGTATACCCTCAATAGTAGGAGGATCGAAGTTTGGAATCACTCTTCTGTTACTGAACAATACCAGTTTAGTTTTCTGTGGATTGATTCCAAGACCGCATTGGTTTGCCCACACCTTAAGTGTTCATAATGCGTTTTGTAGTAGTTCGCTTATGGTAGGTAGGAATTTGCCTGTAGCAAGTATTACTACGTCGTCTGCATAAGCAGTTACTTTGACCCCTTTATTTTCGAGTTTTACTAGCAATTCGTTTATAACAAGAACCCAGAGTAAGGGGGATATTACTCCTCCTTGTGGTGTACCTGTCGAGGCTGTCACTCTAAGATCAGTGTCACCTAGTCCTGCGTTAATGATCCTTTCAATGAGCAAACTTTCAATCACGTTGGTTGGAGTTGAGCAGTGCTCTCTTCACTGCGCATGTCTTAACATTGTTGAATGCACCTTCAATGTCTAGGAACGCGGCTAGTGTGTATTCCTTGTCCTTTAGGGACTTCTCAATGGTGCCGGTGACTTCATGCAGCGCGGTCTCAACCCCTTTACCTTTAATATAGGCATGCTGCGCCATTGAGATCACACTTTCATCAAGTCGACTGCGGATGAAAACGTTCAGTAGTTTTTCGAAGGATTTCAGGACAAAAGATGTTAGGCTTATAGGCCTGAAGTCCTTAGCAGTCGTACGGCTGGATTTGCCTGCCTTCGGAATAAAGACGACCTTTACTTCTCGCCATGACCTAGGAATGTGGCCACATTCTAGGCAGCGTGTGAAGGGTCTCATCAGGGCTGGTATAATAATTGGCCTGGCCTTCTGGAGCATGATTGGAAAAGTCCCGTCAAGCCCATCTGAGAAGGTTGGCTCAGAGGGGACCTTCCATTCCCTCACAGTTAGAGTTTGTGAGTTACTGTACAATATTTGCTATCAGGAGATCATTTTTGATTATGAATTCTAAGAGGGACTCACCTCGTACATTGATGTCCGTCCTGCCCCAGAGCGTATAATGGAAGTTGGCATCACAGCCAGCAAGCAGATCCCATCTTTCCTTTTCTACTGTTATGGCTAGTGAACAGGATAGCTCTGAGGGTGGATTGTCCGATTCGTATGGCATGTAGATTGTCGCCAGTACCAGCGCGCCTTTTCCTGCCCTGTCCCATTTGGCAGCCGTTTGGTCCGAATCACTGAGACTAGGTAAAAGAAAAAGTTTAAGCTGTTTCCTAGCGACAATACATGTTCGAGACTTACCATTTACTGGTGTATTGTGTTAAGTAGTCAGATCTTTTGAATTCAGTCCACTTATCTTACCCCGGTGAATCCAGGGTTCTTGAATCAGAGCGACATCTACATGTTTCGTTTCCATAAGGAGAACGAGATTGGCGCTGGCCGCCTTACTGTGATGAAGATTTATTTGTATTATCTTCATCACGAGTGGTCGGTTGCTCTCCCTTGCCTTTCGCCGCTAACAGCCGGAGTTTGCATCGCGTTATGCCTACGCGGACCTTGTTTCCGGGCTCTTGTTTCCGGAGTAGCGGCAGCGATTTGTGACTTAGCAGTACTGTCACGTCCATACCATTCTGGGTATATTCACCCGTTTCCACGACTTTCCATTCCCTGCTTTGTAATTCCGGGTTAAGATCTGCAGGTTCCATTCTATCCTTTCCACGGGTAGATAAGGACCCCTCAAGCGGATAAGACCCTTTGGTCTGGTTATGTTCAGGATTTCTTTCCTATCAACAACGCGCAGGTCAGCATTAGACCAAGTTGCGTTCATGTTGGTGATGAAACCCTTTAACCAATCCAAAGTCTCTTGGTTGTCGCATTCCATAGTCTTGAATCCTTTGAAGGTAGATAGCTGGCCAAATAGCGGAGGCTTGCCTTCTGCCCTCACGATAGCGTCGTTGACACCATCAAGGATTCGTTGTTCAATCAACTTCCATTGGTTGGATTAGAGTTTCCGATCTGGGTTGCCGTAGTCGACAATTGCGACGCGCAGACTTTCCTTCACCTTTTCGGCGAACTTCAGCCTTTTTGCCTGCCTGCCTACTACCGGGGAGATCGTGTCGTCGTTGCGACTTCTTTTGGAGATTACCGGAGCGTTCCCAGGTTTGGACGTATCCTTGCCCGAGACAGCCCCTTGACACCTTGGATTAGTCGCAGTCTAGGTGAAAGGCAATCGGCATTTTGCCCCCGCTACGGCCAATCTCATGTCGGCTCCTCCAGAAGTCCTACCTACCTTCCTAACCGGCAGAACCTTATTTGAGCAACCAGGTGTCTGCTCAGCCTTAGACGAGTCTTTAGCCGGCCCGGCACCTGACTTTCCAAGGCGGAAGGCAATAGGCATTCCTCCCTTGGTCCAGACAGCATCCCTTTATCAGTCGGGTTCTGCCTCCTCTCTTTAAGGCTGCTGCGCCATGCATCCTCGGTTGACTTGATAGTCTCCCGGGACCTAGCTAGCTGCGCTGCTTCCCTTTCCGTGAAGGAGCTAGGGTCGCGGCTTTTAAGCCTATTTAAAGTCCTTTCGAGCGGATCCGCCTGTTGTACTGTACTGAACAGCTTGTTGTCTTGCGTCATGTTCTCCGCAGGGACAGATGAGGCTTCGGTTATGACCAAACTTTCATTGTCCTTTGGTTTTGACTTATCAACAACAGTCACTGCGCTGTTCAGAGTCGAGTCCGCCTCTCCCGGTGAAACTACGTCCTCTTTGTCAACTTCTTTAGGGAGATCAGATGCAACCGCCCCTCGCTCGAGATTTTCGTAGAGTCAGCCCCAGGTGGATTGCAAGCACCACGCTCGCCAATATCCCTGGACTGCCTTTCTAGAAAATCAAGGGCGTTTTGAAGTCGTTGTTTGTCCTTGTCCTCTAGTTGGTGCTTCTTCTTCAATTTCTTAATTGAAGCTGTAGATGATATGGAGAATTTGGATGAGCTGGCGATTGAGCGGTTGTCATCATCCTCGAGAAAAAGATTCTCAAGTCCGAAGTCAACCGTTCTAACGCTCCCCTCAACCGAAAATGCCCTACTAGTTGACGGTTCTTTGAGTAAGATATTCTCTTCCTCATCCGTCATGTTTGTCTGAGAATCGGTGTTGCCGAAGTTCTTGGTGCCCGATTCATTTACACCAGTCCCTTTGTTTTGTTTGTTTATTTTTAGTTTAGCCATTTTGGACCCACGAGTAAGGGGGAAGGAGATGTCATTCTGTACTCACCCCCTGTATACAGAAAAGAGGAATTGGATTGAAACTAGAGGTCCCCAGGTATCTAGAGTTCGCCGCTAAAAGACACATAACATTGTGCCATACATCCCATGGGCGCGGTAGTTAACCCGGGATTACGGGTTTTATAGAGTTATTCCCCTCTAGATCCGTTATATTTGGTCGAAAGCAGTGGCACCTCGTGCAGGATGTGGTTAAGCTGCCTGACTGTCTGAGAAGATTTTTTGGATATTAGATCAGCGCAAATTTCGGTCGCATGTTTTTCCGCCTGAACACATTCCCATGGGTATCGATACCTTTGGTGTTTGGGTCCAAAGACACCAGCTCCAACTCCGGAATCCATTTTTAATCCGCATAAACTAAGCTTTTTGGGTTAAGTAACGGAACGCCACTGGTCCAGCTTGCGCGTTCAAGTATTTCATTAATTTCCCGAAACTGTACTCCCTAACCATAGTGTCCGGGACGGAGCAGAACATGTCCAAGTTTGGGATTAGGTTAAGTATTTTCAGACGTTTCACATGGTCAACTGATTTAAACCAATATTTTAGCCACAGTTTAATGGCGCATTTTGCTGCAGTCTTCATAATAAAGTGCTGCAAGGGTGAGAGCCCAATAATGGCCTCAAGTGCTGTTGTTGGACAAGTGCGCGCGGTACCTGTGGTGCCGAGACAGGCAATCCCTTGAGGCTTCTGAAGCTTGTTTGCCGTGGTTCGTTCAAGTACTTTTGGCCACCACACGATTGCCGCGTACGAGATAATGGGTCTTCTCATCATGGTATATAACCAATGTATCATTCTGGGATTAAGACCCCAAGTTCAGCCATACAGACACCTACAGGCCCACATGGTCTAGAGGCGTGCTCTGTGGCGAACTTGATGTGTAAGTTCCAGTTTAGTTTCTTATCAAGGATGATTCCGATATATTTAACTTCGTTGAAGTTGTTTAATGTAGTTCTATTCACGATAAGGGGTTCCAAACTGACCAGTCTCTCTCTGGTGAAAGGAACTAGAATAGTTTAGATAGATAAGCCTTCCGTGGTACACCATTCTAAAACAGGTAGTAGAGCATTCCTCATTCTAATGTTAACGCAATGCTTTCCGCTAACGATAATTGCCAAATCGTCGGCATATCCGACGGCGTCAAAACCTAGATTATGTAGAATAGCTAGTAAACTGTCTATGACGAAGGGAGAGCACACCCCCTTGAAGGGCAGCCTTTGACTGCTGTCACCGACACAGCCACTCCTCCTGATGAGGATGTTATTACTCGACTTTCTAGCATGGCTCGGATCCAACGGTAAGTTGAGTCTTCCATACCTTTACTACTGATTGCCCTAGCAATCGAGTCGTATCTTGTATTGTCGAAAGCACCGTCAACATCTAAGAATGCGCCTAGGGCAATTTTTTTGTGTCGGAAGGCGTCTTCTACTGCGTCTAATGGTGAAGAGCACCCTCAGGTAAGATATTAATAGCTGACCTCTGATATGAACATCAATTAACCTTTCCATAATTATAAGAACAAAGGATGTTAGACTGATATGATTTAGGTAGTTCACTTGGGCTGTTGCCATTTTTGGGAATGAATATTACGTTCACCAGTCTCCAAGTGGCAGGAATGTATCCCCAATTGTAACTAGCTGTAAGTATTGTAATTGCTGGCAGTATGAAGTCAATAACTTTCTGAAAAAGAGCTGGGAATGTACCGTCACCACCAGGTGCTTTAATAGGATTGAAACTGCCCATCTAACCTTATCTGGACTAAAAATCTTGCCATATAGACTGTTTACTCGTCTGGAAATAGAGATCCAGGGATCAATGTCGTAGGAGTACTCGTGTGATTCACGGATGGTCGAATCCGGAAAGTGAACCTGAAGTAAGTTTTTAATTGTTTCCGTACGGTCCGTCGTGTGGGTTCCATCTGTTTTCTTAAGTAGGACTACACAGTTTGAATTATCTTTTCTCAGAGCTTTGTGGATACGAGCTGCCACTGGTATATCTGATATATTTTCACAGCATTTTCTACAGGAGGCCTTTTTAGATCGTCTCAATTCCAACTTGTGCTCTGTAAGAGCGGATCTTTATTCGTCGCACATTTTGTTTGTTTTTGCTCGACTGGAGAGTGGGAACCTTGCGTTTACTCAAACCGGTTTTGCTCCCTAAGCATGCTGGAGGTTAGCCTGTAGCACCTTGAAGGTGCTCATTGGTCCTCTTTGGAGGAACCGGCCTGCCTGAGTAGTTGAGCCTTTTTTGCAACCGCGGAACAAATTTGATTTTAAGTTTACATAATTAAATAATAGGGTAATACTAAAAATGTTTGGTAATCTGCAATGTTAATCTGCAATGTTTTTCAGATTTACATAGTAAATATAAAAGAACGTAAATAATTAAGAAATATGCAAGCAATTAGAAATTTTTATAATTAGAGTGATACATTCGCCAATGGATAATTTTTGAAAATATGTGCCACTGTTTCTAGAAGCTAAAAAAAGATGATAAATATGAAACAGAATATTATCAGATTACCTACTGGTGTGTTTCACGTTTCTTCAATAAATATTTAACTTCTATTGACCATCAAACTAACACCGGCTAAAGACGGATATAGAGAAATTCATGAACCGTTTAGTATTATTTTGTATTCCTCTGATGCGCAATTAAAAAACAAAAAAAGACAATGAATTCCCACTATTCACATTATTCATTTGTATACTGTGTTAATAAAAGCTAACACATTTTCTTAATAATTACTTATCCTAGGCAATTTATACAGGAGCCATTTTATCTGGAGAGTATGCATATTGGCAGTATTGTTGGGAAAGATTTATTACACTTCAGCAAACGCCTGGAAACTTCACTGAACGAATGCAGCTAGTTCGAGCTCTTGGAAGGACGAAGGATGTTTGGCTTCAAAATCGACTTCTTTCACATATCACAATGCTTCCTACTATCGAAGTAGTGGAAGTTCTTCAATCCATAGCGGGAACACCAGTAGGCGGTGCTATTGCATGCCGTTTCTTGCAGGCAAATTGGTTTGACCTACAGTCTAGATTGGGAGAAGGTAAAGTGAGCTTTGCCAAAGTAATTTCGATTATAACGCAATATGGAGCAACCAATTTTGACTATGATGAGGTAATTATTTAATCTTTGAAATTTGGCCACTATGCCTATATTTTTACTAAGCTTTTGTATAAGCTTTTTTTATATCAACTTTTAATTTATAATTAGTTAACAGTTTAAATCAGTGTTTTTCAAATATTAATTTTGGCCGCAAGCTTCAAAATCAGAAATAAAAACATGAAGACTATTTTAATTTGTTGATATTGTATAAATATTAATGAGAGGGGTGGGCTTGTCTTTTACAGACTTATTTGTCAAACCGAGGATTTATTACTATACAGGTGTATCATATTGCACTTTACTTCCCACACCGTTGGTGCATGCTCATGAATTCTTATGCTTGGCCAATGCCGACATTTCGACTTTAGCCACCAATCTGATCGTATCATTACATGGCGACCGTGGATGTTATAATAATTTCGTAGTTTGCCAGTTAAGCAAAATTGCCTAAAAATTGTGAATTAAATTAATTAAGTGAATTAAATTAAAGAGAACAAAATAGGAACAAAAAACTCCAAGGATCTGAAAACGGACAACGCCGGTACCATAATAAACGTTATAATTCAAAGGGCATCTATCGAAAACGAAGATGTAATCTTTATTGTGTATATAATTGGAATAATCCAAGTTCTAAATTTTGTAATAACTGTGTACAAATTATGGCACAAAAACTTAAAAAAAAAAAGTACATAATGGACGCGCAATCTCGTGAACAAATATAAAAAAAACACAAACCTAAAACCAAAGTTTATAAGTTTATAATAACTGCAATAGGTGCAAAGATAGTGCAATGAAAAATCAACAACAGCCGAAGTAGAAGCAGCAGCAGATGATAAACCAACTGTTACTGATCGCCGAGAAAAGAAAAAGACAGAAAAATCAAGCCCAAACACCAGACCAAACAAAAATCTCGGTCAATGAAGTAGGTGTCCTTTTAAGTAACGATGCGCATACGATCATGTGCATTCAGGTGAGGTGTCAGTAGGTACATACCTCATAGGATCTGTGAATGATGTCGGAAGAAAGGCAAAGCCTTTGATTGTAATACACTTCATTGAAATTATCATTTCATACTTTTTATTGGGTATACCTAGACATTTAGTTATCGGACAATGATGTCCTGGTATAGCTTTTATTTGATCCCATGCATTATGAATCTTTATATATTATAAATGAGCAAGAACTTGATTGCATCGTCTGGTTACCTAGTTTCTTAGTTTTAGAAATATGAGGCCGCCTAAATCGGTATCCCATTCGAAATAGGTATATTCATACTTACTACTTATTTAACTCGGATTGTGATCTATTCGACTGAAATACTAGTTTTGGTATTTTTAGAACGGAGAGAGATTATTCACTCGATCAATTGAAATTATATGCACATAGGTCCTTGCTATTTGAAATATCTGACATCTTAAACGGCAAATAAAAAATGCAAGGGGGGCCATTAAGAATGGCCTACATTTTGGACACGTTAAATTTTATCGTCTACCCATGCAGTTTCACAGTTTTTGTAATAGTAAACCCCTTAAATGGTGCGGAGCTCAATACACCTTAAAATAATCAACGAATGATACATAAATTCTTTAACAAGAATATACCTAGATTGGTGACATTGTTAGAACTAGAAATCATTATTTATTGATAAAATGTAACTTTTCAATATTATGTTACTGTTGCCATAGATTTTTCAGAAGTGGCCGTTTTTGAATCATATTCAAAGGGATGATTTGTATAGGTGTACAAAACACAAATAGTTATTTCACTACAAACAACTAAGTAGAAACGTTTGCTATTGCGCCTATACCTATAAGTAGTTTTGTATCTCAAAACCTTAAAAATGCGGGCGGCTAATTTTACAAAATGTTCATACCTACCTAATTTTGTAATGACTAAACTATTAACGAAAAAAAAATCACTAGAAATAAATACAAACAAAAACCGATCGAACTCTAATAGGTATAAAGATCATTTCTTGTCAAAGGATACCTACGATGAACATCATTTCTTGTTTTGGAAAAAGTGCGGACCAGGTCGAATTAGCCTTTTTTCAATAAATTACATACCTAAGCGTAATGATTCTGCTGATGTCAATATAATAAAGTTACACATCTACGCATACGCAATTGGAATATAATCATCCCCGAAAGCTAATTACCCACAATATTTTACCCACTGGCCTTTGGTTTTTACTTACAACTACATGAATCGTATTGCTTAATGCTTCGCTAAATGTCCCGTCTTGTTCTCTCTCCTTTCAAATAATTAAAAAAAAATTTCGGTCAATGAAGTATTCTGTTAGAGAAGGATGCCTAATTAACGTACTCACACCCCCAAATATCTACCCGAGACGGTGCTTCAGCAGCTAGTTCTGTATAGCTGTCCTTAAGCTGTTTACCTGGTACCTTCAATCGACATCAACGTACATTTTCATTCTTCCTGCAAAAACAATAATCAGAACAAATACCATGTTGACATGAATGTGCTTAAATTCTTGGAGCACATAAATAATTTTAATATGGATTTCCCTTAAACCGCTTAACATGGCATTGGCATCCTGTTAAGAATTAAAAGTGTTAAAAATTCAGTTGCCGCCAGTCCAGCTACTTTTTGGTTTTTGTTTACACTTATGCATTCGGATTTTTTATTTACTTACACACCCCTTCCTCTACACGAACCACGTTTTTATTGAAATAATGTGCACAATATTTTTTTAAGACGCCATAATGTCGATCCTGATTCATATGGTATAAATATGATTACCTACAGTAACTTAATTTCCAAGGAACATTCCCACCCTCGCAGATTCACAAAATTTGTTTTCCTTTTCCTTCATGCATGGTTACTCATCCAGGTAGCCGTATAGCAGAGCTGTAAAAGGCGTTTTACTAACAGAGCGAAACTCAAAACTTGGACTAGAGGCACAAAAATTAATGACCAAGCAAATCAAAAGCACATAAAACAGGCATGGTTTTTATTTTTTTGATTTTGATCCGTTTTTAGGATTTGCGCTAACAGTTTTCTATGAACTTATTAGAATAGAGATTTGTAATGCGATTTCTAGCTAAATGGCTTGAGCTACGAAGCTGAAAACTTAGTGCAAAAAAATCAAATAAGTCAGGCATCAGTATGGAATATTAATTTTTTAAATTTTCGGCCGATTTGACTATGTGCTCTGCTGGCGTAACGTGAACTTGGCAGACCACTTTTCAAGGTCGATTTTCTCCGAAACCGTTGGAGCACAAAAACAAAAAACTTAGCACAAAACTATCACATAATTCAGGGCTATTCAAAATTAATTTTTGACATAGGTGCTCTGCCAAGTCGCCGTACTACCGCCCGGTTTTAAAGGAGGACCGGCCTCATTTTTTTGTTTGTTTAAAGTTTTATTTTTGTTTTTGTTCATAATATTTAGTACCCACGAGTAGCGGAGAATTGAGATATATATATCGAGAGAAGAGTTTAAAAATAATTCTAATAATGAATCGACTCTGATACTAGTGTTGGTATACCGAGATGGTGTTGTGAGCATTAGTATCACATCCCATCAACAGCGGCAGTTGGAGCTTATTCGCATGCCCCACAAGGCGTTGCAGTGCCATAGGTACTGCTGGTTCGTCCCCAGCGCAGTAAGCTGATGCGATGGTGATGGTGCGGTATACTCCTTCCAGTTCTAGAGTTACCTGTAGTGGCACCATGTCTCGCGTAGCAAATTCTGAAAGTAGAATAAAACTTAATTTTTTGTTAAAAAGAATGCAAGCCCTGGGGTTTAGTACATGAGTGTCCAAATTACCTTTGCATTCTGACATGCGAGTCCTTTGACTGCTCCTCTCAGGATCCACGGCTCCTGAATAAGTACAATGCCCAGTCCATTGGTTGTGAACATCCAGTTTCTCAATTAACTTTGGCTTCTTCTGCGCATTACCTACAGAAAGTGAGATGGTGCTGCCGTACCTCGGTTAAGCCTTGTGTTCTTCTGCCTTCTTTCTTACATCCTCAGGTGAAAAGCCATTTTCAAAGTACCATCTAGTGCCCGCACCGCTCCCGCTCAGCCCCCTCCATAGAGGATCGTCCTTACCACCAGGCTGGCCCTGTGGTGGCATCGGTGGGCATAGGCATCCTTTCCTTTTAGCCGCAGCTGCTGATGGTTGTGTAGGTTCAGGTAAACGAGCTTGGCTCGTTGCCGTCTCCGTAAAATTACTCCTGAGGCGGCCCGGTATCAGAGAGGCTCCGTAATAATACAGTCGGTTACCCCTGGCTGCAAACCGTATTCGATAAGCACGGGTCGCATAACTCTCCTGGATTAGGGGTGGCAGACTTACCTTTCGCTCGAAGCATACCAGTGACCGGTATACAATAAAGTACTCCGATTGCTGGTGGTGTTGATCCTGTCTATAGGCTCGCGTGAGTTGGCATAAGTTCCCGCACCGACGTTAAGGTGACGCCATTCGCCAAGGTGGCTGCGCTCGCGAGAGAAAAAAATAAAGTAAAAATTATCTACGTGACGTAGATTTTTAAAAAGGGGGAGTTAGGATTTCAAACTATAATATGCTACGGCATAGGAGATTATTCCTCCTACACAATAAGTCAAGATCAAATTGAACCATGATAAAGTCGAGAGATGCATTCTATGCATTTCTTGCTTATAAATAGCACCACAGAAAAATTTACCCATTAGTCTTAAGACCAATAAACTAAGACGACGTCTCAAAAAAGTTTTTTTAATACTTAATTTTATTAAATCGATAACTTCGCTGTTGATTACAACCCCATTCACTTCACATACCTCTCTTTCGTTTTGTTCAAATGAACGTGCGTGTGTGGTGTGCGCCTCCGCCAGCCAACCACCCCAAAGCAGAACAACGATCATGAAAAACGTTTGCTGATAACTTTCGATTTGAGAAAATTTTGTTTTTTCATGCTAGATTTTGGGTTGTAAATCAGCTTCTAGATGACACAGAAAGCTGATAATTATGGAAGTGTTGGCTTTCTTAAGTATTTGTTTTTTGTTGCATTGATTAAGAATTGTTTGAGTTATGGCGAGTGTAAAGGCAGTAAAAGTCAGACAAAAAACACATTTTAGTCAAAAACGCTCCCAAGGAATAGGTATGGCAATAAAAAGCATGTGTCCTTCTCAGAATCTTAGGGAATATTTCAAAAAAAGTTTCATCGAAATCTGTGCATCACGCCTACGTTTTATTATATGTATAAATATAGTTTTTTTCTTGCGAGGTGCATCTTATTTTTATAAATATGATTGTGTTACGTAGGCATGTTTCTATAAACGTTCCACACTTGGGGTCTATCGAATATGCGAGCTTTCCTAAAGTACTGAATATTTTTCACAATCATACACACGAACATCCACGGATCAATCGTTTTTTCGTACTGGGAAGTTTAGTACTTTGCTCGAACTAATATAAATTATATACGTGATTAAAGCTGGGTCTGCCACATTGAAATTTCGCAAACAAACTAAATGGGATTTAATTGCCACTATTTAATTGCTCTATTCTTAATTTAGTCGCTCTTCGGGAAGTGGGAGATTTTGTGGCAGACCTAGCTTACCGGTAAAGCTGGTTCCGCCACATTTACTTCTGAAGGAAATTAATTAAAAATGAACCCATCCAAATTTTACTACGCCACATATCTTAAAAGAAGCGTATATTTGTAGACTACTATTTTGTCGCTCTTCTCTAAATGGAAAAAGACTTCAAGATATATACGTCTTTCAAAAAAAAACAAAAAAAACATTACAATTCTACCAAGCCAAGTATATCAAAAGAAGCCTCTATTCATTACCTTTTAACTCAGAAAATACAATAATTTGTCGCTATCCTCAGAAAGTAAGGCATTCATTTTACGGCCCAAAAATTAAGTTTTACCGGTAAGCTAGGCTCGCCACAAAATCTCCCACTTCCCGAAGAGCGACAAAATCCAGAATAAAGCAAATAAATAGCGATTAAATATCAATTTTTTTTGGCGAAATTCCAATATGGCGGATCCTTCTTTAGCAACGTCAATTTATGAGTCAGAGAAACAAAATGCAATTTTGTGCAGTTCACAAAGATGTGAATATTTGTGTTTTTTTTTTTGAAAAAGGTAATTTGTTAAATATGTAATTTTTTCTCGGAAATTCTAGCTTACTACTTAAGTTCTTACATATCAAACAAAGCGAACTACAGAGTCGAATTTAATAATGATTTATATTATTATTATATATTATATGTTTACAAAACAACAAAATTAACTACAAAATTATCTTGTACTTTTCAATTACAGTTGAAGTCACTTGTCCATCGATTTGGTAATGGTCCAGGACTGGAAATTCTGAAAATGGCGCTTCGTACAGTAGCATCCAATGTCGAATGGGTTTCAAGATCACAATCATCTCTTTATGAATGGATTGAACAGAATTTACATATAAATTAAACAAAAGCTGAAATATTGTAACAAGCATTTTATACTTCCTGGTGTTTTTACTCGATGTATGTAAACAGATCATACTGTGTGCAAATAAAAACTATGTATTACAAATTTTATTATCTGTATATAGGAATGAAAAATTATTTCTTGGGAAGGCGGCTTAGAAAATTATTTGAATTTCAGATAATAAAGGGTGTTTTTTTAAGAGGCTTAGAACTTTTTTTAAAAAAAAAACACAAAAAATTCGAAAAAATGAATGAAATATTTATTTGAATCGATAGTTTGAACCTTGCAATTTAATGTTTAAAGATAATTTCATGCAAATGTTGACCGCGGCTGCGTCTCAGGTAGCCCATCCACTGAGTCCAATTTTGGCATACTCTTTCACACATATCGGCCGGTATCTCACGAATGAATGCATGGATGTTGGCTTCCAGTGCGTCAATCGAAGCGGGCTTGTCCCTATACACATTAGCCTTGGCATACCCCCACAAAAAATAATCTAATGGTGTCAAATCGCACGATCTAGGCGGCCAATTGACCGGCCCGAAACGTGAAATTAACTGTTCACCAAACTCGCCTCGCAATTGCGCCATTGTTTCGCGTGCTGTGTGGCATGTGGCACCGTCTTGTTGAAACCACATATCATGCAAGTCAAGAACTTCCATTTCGGGCAAAAAAAAGTTTGTTATCATCGCTCGGTAGCGTTCACCATTGACAGTAACGCTGCGATTCGCATCATCTTTGAAGAAATATGGCCCAATAATGCCGCCGGCCCATAAACCGCACCAAACAGTGGCTTTTTCGGGATGCATTGGTAGCTGTTGCAATGCTTCTGGCTGATCTTCACTCCAAATGCGGCAATTTTGCTTATTTACGTACCCATTCAACCAAAAATGAGCCTCATCGCTGAACACAATTTTTCGATAAAAAAGCGGATCCTCGGCCAGCTTTCCAAGAGCCCATTCACCAAAAATTCGGCGTTGTGGTAGGTCGGCTGGCTTTAGTTCTTGCACCAGCTGTATCTTAAAAGGCTTTACGCCCAAATCCTTCCGCAAAATTTTCCACGTAGTGCTGTAACAAAGGCCTAACTGCTGGGAACGGCGCCGAATCGACATTTCGCGGTCTTCTGTCACACTAGCTGATACGGCCGCAATATTTTCTTCACTACGCACAGTACGTAAACGTGTTGGTGGTTTAATGTCCAACAAAGTAAATTTGGTGCGAAATTTGGTCACAATCTTCCGAATAGACTGCTCAGAAGGTCGAGAATGCCGATCATAAAATGGAAGCAGCGCGCGATGAACATTTCGAACCGAGCACGAATTTTGATAGTAAAATTCAATAATTTGCAAGCGTTGTTCATTTGTAAGACTATCCATGGTTAAATTGCAAACCAAACTGAAGCTGTTTGACAGTGACACAAGGTACTAAACACACGTCAGCTGTCAAAACCAGTGTTGCCAAAACCAAACCAGCTAAAAAATCACCCTTTATATACGTACTACCTTAAAGTGGATAAAAATGGTTAGCAATTCTTCGTAAGGCTAAGGTTAATTCAAATTCAACTTACAATCAGGGTCTTCCTACGCTCTTCGTGATCGATACCCTTGTGTTCAACTTTCGCCTGTTCAATATGGGTTTCGTATTCCTTGACTTTGGCCATACACTCTTGATGTCGTGTGATCTCCTGCATCGTGGACAAATCAAGGGCTTCTCTAGCATGATCTTGAGTGGGAGCTTGTGATTTAACAAACCATGAAGAAATATGTAATAATTAAATATATATAGTGAGACAAATTCATTGAATAGTATGGCTTTCTTATATCGATTCCGATTGATATTCTTCGTTGTCTCCAGTGCGATCCATTGCATATGTGTAAGGTTAGCGAACACCTTAACGTCGGCTTTTTCCTTAGTTGTAAGACAAATATATTTAATTATTTATTTAAACACTGAAAATATGCGAAAACTTACATTTTCTCAATTTTTTGGAGGAAAAATACAATTTGTTTTCCATATTTTGACAGTTGTCACTCGACTTCTGTCAAAAGAAATTCACCACATTTTTTTTGTTTTGTTTTTTTTGTTGAAGCTCACACGGATTCTAAATTGACATAACACCGATAGGAAAACAAAATGGCGAATTCAAAAAAAAACTGAGGGGGCCAGCGGCAAGAGGATTGCGAGTTGGGGGTCTCAGTATTGTCTCTGGTTTAAATCGTTGAAGAATTGTTTAAGTAATATTGTTCTAGTACTTAATTAGTGAATAATCCATAAAGGTGTAATAAAAGTGATTTTGACTAGAAAAGTTTAACAGAATAGTGTTTTATCTTTTCGAATCCCAGCCCAAATGTAACAATATTTAAAAAAAAAATATTATTCTCGGAAAGTAAATTCGTAAAAAACGAGTACATATGATTAAACTCCTAACAAAAAGATAATGTGGTGTTTAATTTGATCCGATTTCAGATTTTGCGTATTCAATCGAACGTAAGAATCTAAATTGTTTTGTTAATTTTCAGTTCCCGTATTTCTATAGATAATGTGCTTTTGCAATTTTTATAACATTGTATTTTGAAATGTTCGCTGATATTTTTATAAGCCTCTCTAAATTGTTAATTAACAAAAACAAGTGCAAAAAGTGATATTTCACATAAATAAAGGGGAATCTGTAGCAATTTAGAAAGAGCAAGAGATGTGTCAATGGGGAAGTCGATGGGAAATGGTAATATTTCGGCAACCTGGGGTGCGATCTGGAAGGAAGCAGACGTACCTAGTAAGAAAGTCCCTAAGGAATTGAATTGAAGTGTGTGTTGAATTATCAATACTTTTTTAAAATCTATACAGAATTTTTTTATCATGGGATTTACCAGAAAATGGTAAAAAAATATCGAATTTAATAAACGCATACTTGAATACGTTATTGTGCAAGTATGCATTTTACGTACCATTTACAGATTAAAAATTATGGTAAAACTAAAATATCTTTTTCAACACAATAAAAACACGCTTTCCCCAAATTTTCAATATGACTACGAAATGAAAAGCATTTAAATCGACGAAAAACATTTGTTTTTCTTTAAAGAATGTACCTAAAATAAAAGCTTGAAGTTACAAAATCTCTTTTACGAAAAGTGCAAGAACCTTTTAAGTTGATTTTTCTCTGATTAATATCATAAGATAGATTTCTGCTAGAAACAAAATATGATTATGTTTCTGCTCTCAGTTGGACCTCTAGTTTAGATCCTCTTTGATTTGGTGCACTGACAGTTGCAGAAAGAGACACTTCATCTCTTCTTTAGAACACACTTTCCCGGATCAACTATAATTGATCTCCTCACATCAAACCTATCCCCCCGACTCGAGCGGATCTGCCTGCCGACGAGAGGGGACTGGAAAATTGCGAAACAAATCAGAATGCCATTAAATGGCCCATAACTTCCCTGAAGCCTTATAAAGCAGCAGGAGAAGACGGCATATTTCCGGCACTTCTGAGGCAGGGAATTGAAATACTTTCACCCATCTTCACCAAACTATTTAGCTGTAGTCTGGCCTACGGTCACATACCGGAAGCCTGGCGTAAAGTAACAGTTAAATATTTACCTAAAGCAGGGAGGAATTTGGATACAAGTCCGAAATTAGTCTCATGTCTTTCATTCTTAAAAGCATGGAAAAAGTAATTGATAGACACATTAGAGATGTAGCTTTGAAATCTTTTCCGCTAAGCAAATCTCAGCATGCCTATGAACCAGGTAAATCCACCGAGTCAGCACCTAATGACTTAGTAACTAAAATCGAATCCTCCATCAATAGTAAGGAAATCTGTCTCGTTGCTTTCCTGGACTTTGAAGGAGCTTTCAACTACACGCCTTTTGAGTCCATCAGTAGGGCTCTCAACAATATGAACCAATCTCCTATCATAGGACGATGGATAATGTCACTGCTGAATAGTAGAATAATTCAGACCCGCATCGATGATGTGGAAATCTCAGCACTCACAACTAGAGGGTCTCCTCAGGGGGGTATCCTCTCGCCCCTCTTATGGTCCCTTGTCATTGACGATTTACTCCAGTCCTTGAAAAATCAAGGGATCTATGCCATAGGATATGCCGACGACGTAGCAATCGTTGTCAGTGGCAAATTCGAAAGCACGGTCTCAGAAATACTGCAATTCGCCTTTTCTGCTGTTCAGAGATGGTGTAATAAAGAAGGTCTTTCTGTAAATCCAAAGAAGACAACGGTAGTCCCCTTTACAACACGTAGGAAATTAGATCTCCTTATTCGCCCTACCATGTTCGGCGAAACTATTGAATTCTCTCGGGAAGCCAAATGCCTGGGAGTTATAATTGACAGCAAACTTTCATGGAATCAGCAGATTGAACGTACCGTAAACAGAGCCACCAAATCTTTATGGATCTGTCGTCGTGTCTGCGGTAAAAACTGTAGTCTAAGACCTCGGATGATGCACTGGCTTTGTTCGCTCGTCGTAAGACCTGCGGTCACCTATGCTGCTGTGGTTTGGTGGCCGAAGACTAGCGAAGTCACTACAGTCAAAAAGCTAGAAAGAATTCAGCGTATAGCTGGGAACTGCATGACGGGCTGTCTTTGCTCCACTCCGACCATGCCACTCAATGTCATCCTTGGTCTAACACCTCTTCAAACGCACATTCAAATGGAGGCTAGACTATTGTATTGTATTGTAAGAATTAGGCCCCGTACACTGCGACCAGAAGAGATCTATTGTGTTGGCTCCTATTGTTTAACCCAGGGAGCTGTTGAGGCTCTTTATAAACCTCAGTACCCTTCTTGGTTCCATGTTTCCTATATCAGCAGGACTTAGAAACGCCCCTTGCATGTGGATATCTCTGCCCCTTGCCACAGCAGGGCATTCGCAGAGTATATGTTCCGTTGTCTCCTCATCTTCTCCGCAGAGTCGACAGGAGTCATCGTCGGAAAGTCACATTTTTTTGAGATGGTATCTTAGTGGCCAATGACCAGTAAGATAACCTGTTAGGATCCTTAGATCATCTTTGCTTAGCTCAAGTAACTTTTTTGTTTTACTACGAGCTTGGAGTATGAATCTTTTTGCCTGCCTCTGTCCTTTGGATTCCGTCCAGTATTCGGCAAGGTGATCATCTTCCCACTTCCTAAATTTTGAGTGTACGTAACTCAAAGGCAACCCGAAGTAGGGCTCAGGACCAGTGAGCAGGCGTGATGCGCCTCTTCTCGCCAGACAATCCGCACGTTCATTGCCATCGAATCCCTCATGACCTGGTATCCAAGCAACGGTGACTATGTTGTCCTTGGCCAGATCTTCAAGGAGGTTGAAACATTCCCAGACCAGCTTTGATTTGATCGAATACGATCTTAAGGCCTTAAGAGCTGCCTGGCTGTCTGAGAGGATGTAGATGCGGGCACCCTTCATGTTCCTTCGTAAGCATTCACGGACACATATCTCTATGGCGTGTACCTCCGCTTGAAAGATGTCTGGTGATTTTCCCAGTGCTATAGCTTTTTGGAACCTAGGCCCATAGACCCCAGCACCGGTGGCACCATTTTCCATCTTTGAACCATCGGTGTACCAGATTTGCGATCCTGATGGTATTACGAATTGGTTTCCTCTCCAGGTACTCCTGTCAGATATGACTATCTTAAATTTCCTGGAGAAGCGAAGTCTTCTAAGCAATGTGTCTGATACCTTGATCACAGGATCATCTTGGAGCATTTGTAATACCCTAAGGTGTCCTGTGAGGTTTCCTGCTTTAAGTTTTGATATATCAGGGAGCCTGAGGGCACTGAGACCAGCTTCCTTCTTTACTGAAATATGTAAAGGCAAAAGACTGAGCATTGCCCCTATGGCTGCGGTTGGACAAGTTTTCATTGCCCCCGTTATACCAACGCATGCTAAGCGATATACCTTATTTAGTATTTGTTGGGCCGTTACTTGTTCGGTTTTTGGCCACCATGATATCGCTGCATAGGTGATCATTGGTTTGATGATCGTGTTGTATGACCAATAGATCATCTTTGGTTTTAAGCCCCAGGTTTTGCCATAGAGACGATGGCACATATAAATTGCTCTTGTCGCCTTCTTTGTGACATGATCAAGGTGTGAATTCCAGGTAAGAGTCTTGTCTAGAATTACTCCCAGATATTTAACCTCTCCTGATAAGTCTATAACTGCATTATTTAGCTTGATCGGTTTCAGTTCTAGTTTTCTCTTTCTTGAGAATGGTATCATTACTGTTTTGGAGGGATTTATGGTCAATCCTTTGTTCTGACACCATCTATAGGTTAAGTTTAAGGCCCTTTGCATGATTTCAGATATCGTGGGGTCATGCTTGCCTCTAACAGTGATTACTACATCATCTGCATAACCTTGTAAAGGGTGATTTTTTAAGAGGTTTAGAACTTTTTTAAAAAAAAAAACACAAAAAATTCGAAAAAATGAATGAAATATTTATTTGAATCGATAGTTTGAACCTTGCAATTTAATGTTTAAAGATAATTTCATGCAAATGTTGACCGCGGCTGCGTCTCAGGTAGCCCATCCGCTGAGTCCAATTTTGGCATACTCTTTCACACATATCGGCCGGTATCTCACGAATGAATGCATGGATGTTGGCTTCCAGTGCGCCAATCGAAGCGGGCTTGTCACTATACACATAAGCCTTGGCATACCCCTACAAAAAATAATCTAATGGTGTCAAATCGCACGATCTAGGCGGCCAATTGACCGGCCCGAAACGTGAAATTAACTGTTCACCAAACTCGCCTCGCAATTGCGCCATTGTTTCGCGTGCTGTGTGGCATGTGGCACCGTCTTGTTGAAACCACATATCATGCAAGTCAAGAACTTCCATTTCGGGCAAAAAAAAGTTTGTTATCATCGCTCGGTAGCGTTCACCATTGACAGTAACGCTGCGATTCGCATCATCTTTGAAGAAATATGGCCCAATAATGCCGCCGGCCCATAAACCGCACCAAACAGTGGCTTTTTCGGGATGCATTGGTAGCTGTTGCAATGCTTCTGGCTGATCTTCACTCCAAATGCGGCAATTTTGCTTATTTACGTACCCATTCAACCAAAAATGAGCCTCATCGCTGAACACAATTTTTCGATAAAAAAGCAGCGATGAACATTTCGAACCGAGCACGAATTTTGATAGTAAAATTCAATAATTTGCAAGCGTTGTTCATTTGTAAGACGATCCATGGTTAAATTGCAAACCAAACTGAAGCTGTTTGACAGTGACACAAGGTACTAAACACACGTCAGCTGTCAAAACCAGTGTTGTCAAAACCAAACCAGCTAAAAAATCACCCTTTATTAAGTACCCTGATTGTGTGAGGTGGTCTAGGAGTTCATCTATGACTAAAGTCCACAATAGAGGAGAAAGTACTCCTCCTTGAGGACAGCCCCTAGTGGCCTTAACAGTCTTTTGTGAGCCTCCATACGCCAGGTTAATGATTCTACTTTCTAACATATTTAGAACCCATTTTATGATTAGTGGGGCAATGCCTTTCCTTATCATAGCTTTTTCTATGGCCTCAAAGGAGGTATTATCAAACGCTCCCTGGATGTCTATGAAGGCACAGAGAGCCGTCTCCTTTGCTGCCAGAGCCTTTTCAATCGTCATTGTGAGGCTGTGTATGGCAGTTTCGGTAGACTTACCGGCTTGGTATGCAAACTGGCTCGCATGAAGTGGGTTACTTGTAAGGAACTGATCCCTTATGTATTGATCAAGGACTTTCTCCATGGTTTTTAGGAGGAAGGAGCTAAGGCTGATGGGGCGATATGATTTCGCTAGTTGTTCGGATTTCCCACCAGCCTTTGGTATGAAAACCACCTTGACCTTAGTCCAGCTCAATGGTACATGGCTTAGGGATAGGCTGGATCTAAACACCCTAATTAGTTGAGACGCCAATAGATCCACGCCCTGTTGTAAAAGACAGGGGTAGATACCATCGGTTCCCGGTGATTTAAAAGGGCTAAAGGACGAGATCGCCCATTTCACCCTGTCTCGCTGAAATATTTTTCCGGATAGACTATAATCCCATTTTGATACCGTGAGATCCTGATGCCTCCTCGGTACGAGTGGGTTGTCTATGTGGATGCAATCTGGGAAGTGCGTATCGAGAAGAAGTTGACAGGTTTCTTCAGGGGTATCCGTAAATACGCCATTGTGCTTTTTCAGAGAGCAAATGCCGTTTGAGTGATCGCGAGCAAGGACTTTCTGGAGCCGTGTAGCTGCAGGGAGATCTTCAATGCTCTCACAATGCTTTCTCCAAGTCACTCGTTTTGATTTTCTCAATTCTTTGTTGTAATCAGTGAGAGAGGCTAGACTAAGTATTCACCGCCTGTACCTTTCGAACAACTTTGACCCATATAGCTATCAGGGAGGTCATCTGTCTTTACTCGGCACCATAGAGCCTTCAAGCCCATTCAGCATGCCTCTTGATTACATGCTTCCAAAATATGGCTTCCACAAAAACTATCCCTCCTAGAGATGAATGGGAAAAATATAAACCTAATCCATCTCGTCTTGATATCATCTGGTACACAGACGGTTCTAAGATGGAGTCAGGGACTGGCTCTGGAATCTACGGTGAGTCGCCCCAGTTGAACTTGTCAGTCAGCCTTGATAAAAACTTATCCATATTCCAGGCTGAAGTCCTCGCAATTTACCATTGCGGTAGAATAAATCTAAGTTCTAAAACATGGGGTAAAACCATATATAGAAACATTCTTAGCCATCCACGAACTCTCTAAAAAAAACCTGGTTATCCTCCATTGGATCCCAGCCCACAGAGGATTTATGGGTAACGAATCAGCTGACTCGCTGGCCAAAATCGGAGCTAACACTCCACTTATCGGACCTGAACCCTTGTTTTGGAATCAATTTTGTTTGTTTTCTTTTCCTTATTCTAAATTACTTGCTTTGTTCTTAATTCCAAAATTGTTAAAACTTAAATTATATTTATAAATTAACTAACTACCTAACATAATGTTGCATACTCTATGGTTCGACTGAGTTCGATGTATTCCTTTATTCAAATCTAATTCCGCTTGTTGCTCGCATATGCAAGTGCCGTTGGTCATCGCTCATCGCCAATTCTGTGTTTGCTAGTGAGCGCATTAACGTTATAGTTTTTGTGTATTATGTTCAATTGCATATACGAGGTAAATTTGTCAGTCACTTATGTTCTAGCAGCCACCCAGTCAACATCTCGTCTTACGTGGAAACGAGCGAACCATCTGGTAATTGATTTGTTGCAGTTAATAAAATTATAACGTGGTAAAAATTCGCATCTTTAATTGCTTAACAACCCTTTTGCGGAATCAGCAAAAATCATTTCAGGACCTACATTAAGAATCTTTCTCTCGCAGGTTTTAGAACAGGGAGACAGTTGATTTTTATCAGTGATTGGTTAAAGTTCGAAATAGTAATCGGTTGTGAAGATAAATAAGTGCAAAAGTAATAGAGTGAAATAAGTGATTGGTTTGAATCGTTGAAGAATCGTTCATTTAATATTTTAATATTGTTCTGGTACTTAATAAGACAATAATCCATATAAGAGTAATAAAAGTGATTTTACTAGAAAAGTTTAACAGAATAGTGTTTTATCTTTTCGAATCCCAGCCTAAATGTAACATTGGTGTCAGAAGTGGGATAAAACTTATTCTGTGCTGAAGCGTGCGTTTAAGAAAAAAAAACATTAAAGTGAATTTGTGAATTTCTAAATTACAAGAGACAAACAAAATGGGTCGTGTATTGCTACAACTAAGCATACCCCAATTAAAAAGTGAATTAGAAAAGAGGAATCTCTCCACAGCTGGAGGGAAAAGTGACCTCATACTTCGTCTGATGAGGGAGAAAATCCAAAGACCATGCTTTTCGACGTGACAGAAGAACAAGTAAGTACAGGCGTTGATATTAGCGCTATGATGGAATTACTTCTTGCCAAGATGGAAGAACAGAAGAATTCTATGGAATCTTAGTTCGCAGAACAGAAGAATTCTATGGAATCGAAGTTCGCAGAACAGAAGAATTCACAATGTAAGATGTAAAAATCGTCGCGATTGATGAGAAATTAAACAAGCATGAAACCAAGTTTGAGGAAATTAATGAATCTCTCCATAGACACGAAACAAACATCGAGAACGTAGTTAAAGAGCTCGAAAAAGTCAAGAAACAGAAAGCTTGGGCAGTCAGCCCCAGAAGGAAAGAGATGCAACCACCCGTTTTTGATGGTCAAACATCATGGCCGATTTATGATTTATAAGAGACAGTTCGAAGCAGTTGCAATGACCAATGGATGGGACAACGAGGAAAATTCGATTGCATTAACGCTCACATTACGAGGTACAGCTGCAGAATTGCTTCAAACTATCTCAGAAGAAAAACAGCGCGACTATGATGCTTTGGTTAAGGCTATTGAGATGCGGTTTGGTGACAACCATATGCAGCAAGTGTATAGAGTGCAACTGCGCAGTAGAATCCAGAAGAGGGGAGAAACACTCCAGCAGCTGCAAGCGGATATAGAACGGCTAGCGCATTTGTCATATCCTAATGCTGGCGAAGATGTCATCAACGAAATGAGGCATTTACACAAGCCATAGATGACAGACAACTGCAGATGGCTCTACGAATGGCTGGAAAGAGAACTCTTCCTGAGGCACTGGCATTTGCCTGAACTATGAAAGCTGCGGACCAGGCATCTCAAGGATTCCATCGCGTGAGAGAAATAACATCCGTCGAATGCTCATGTCAGAGAACAGATGTAGAAGAACGGAACAGAACTCGCAGGGGACCGATCCGTTGCTGGAACTGCAACAAAATTGGACATCTTCAACGACAGTGCAGAGCTGAACGTAGACAGGGTAGTTGTCTACATTGCAGAACTAGGAGTCGTAACGAGGAAGCATCTGAACAATCGGCGGATGGAACCTCACAAAGCCAGTCGGGAAACGAGTAAGAACCAACTTCGAGGGGCAGAAGCTGGTTTCTGGAATCGATGCCCCCAGGACCATAATTCAGGTCTCCCAGACCAAACGATGTAAAAGGAGCCAATCATGGCTACACAACACCAGCACCTACTGTCTGAAAACAGCAACTGGAGCAACGGCAAAGGTGTATGGTGAGGTACTCTTGACGATAAATCTAGCAGGAATAGTCTTCTCCCATGCATTCTTAGTAGCCGATATATGTGACGAATGCATCATTGGAAGCGACTTTATGAAGGCGCATGATGTCGTACTCGTCATCGGCTTGCAAGTTCTAAAGTACAGAAACGTCGAGATTCCAATGGTTTACGGTAACGAGAGCGTTGCAGCTCTAAGAACAGTTGTAAGTGAGGACGAAATATTACCACCTTCGTCAGAGACACTTATTTGGACAAAGTTGGAAGGTGATCATGGGAGCCACCGATTCTACCTTGTAACGAAAATAACTTCCAGGCAGAGAGCCGAAAGGGTATGCCAACACCACCTGCTATCATCCATCGGAGAGTTTGGCAGAAAGACTGGAATGCCCCTCGGTGTCAGCCACTTCGCGAATCTCTACCTGTAAACCTTCCACCTTTCACGCTACCGTTATGACCCCAGGCTTACAGGTACCGGGAGTCAGTCCGGGCAGCCAAAGTGGAAGGGTGTCCAGGCCACGACCGCTTGGCATGCTAGCTTTAGCACGTTCTAGCTCGTCGGATGGGGGGGGTTCTTGCTGTCGGAAGCACTGGACGGTTCGTCACGTATTTACATGCCAGATTAAAAATCCTAAATACAAAAAAAAAGCGAGGCCTAAAATGTTCCATATTGGCTTTATTGATTCCTGGTAGTGGGGAGAGCGATAGGTGGTAGAGCTCTCTGAGGGATACCCGCCCCTGGCATCACATCAATATCCCGAATGGATTTTGAGTGACACGCCATGGCCGCCAAGTCCTCGAATATTAATGGCAGCCCCTAATAAGATCGACTTACCACAACTCCTACTCAAACTAAAAATCTACATATTTTCATGTCGTCATCATCGCCATCACTGTTTTCCTACATATGGTCACATCCTCTTAAAAAAAACTTAGCACTTCATGTCACTTTGGGCTGAAACTAAAACGAAACTTGAACTTCCCATTGAACCAGCGAACGCAAAGGTGAAGTTCATAGAACCACCAAAACCAAACAAAAATAAAAACAAGTTGGTTTCATGAAAAAAATCAGAAATCCACTCTCCACAGCTTTTATTTATAACAAAAATTGCAAAATTCAATTTAATTCAATTTCTAGGAACTTATCATTATCTACAAAAAAAAATATTCAAAATTTAACGAACAATTTTAAAAATTATATTACCAACATGTCTACTCAGTCCGTTCAAATAATATAAGAATCAAACTCACCTCGGTTTTAATCTTTGCTTACGGTGTTATTTGTCGACATCCAGATGGTGTGCACAGCATCCTGGGAATCCGAAGAATTTACGTTGAAGGAAATGATGTTGTATTTCCTTTTTAATTATTTTTGGCTAAATGAAAAGGGCTATGAATATTTGAACGAACGAATGAACGAACACACACTAATTCACCTCAATTAATAGTAAGATTATTTAATTGATAATTCAAAAGAAAAATATAACAAAACTAAATGATGATTTGACATTTAAATTTTTACTGTGGTGGATTGTGGATTAACACATGAGCAAGCGCTGCGGGCTGAAGATGGGTTCGGGTGCAGGTGATTAACAGATGATGGTGAATTACGTGGATGATGAGTTGATCTTGGAGATTTGGAGATCGCTGGTACAGGGTGTCTGATGGTTTTACTTGAGTTTTTGCGAAATAACTGTGAACACTTGGTACCGTTTGGTGAATCAGGTCACTATTAATTAATTCAGCACACGTACGTATGGAGCGTTCGGGCAATTATTTTTAAGTAGGTACCTTTTTGTCGATCGGGTTTGGATTTTGGTCTTTCTTTTTTCTTTTTGAAGCACTTGACTCAGGGGAGCAAACGGAGGACAGAAGGGAGTGTTTTGGCTAGGTTCACTAAGGGTGCTCTGGGGTTCGTAACACTTTTCGGTGGGTGTACCGTGACTTTGTATGGCGGGTGTTCGGGTAAGGTGGGGTTTTATCACGTGGAATTTTGGGGCGGTTATTTTTTTTGATTAACGCGTTTTAGTTGGGATGGGTATTGGTGTGATTATATGGGTGGGTGATTTGTAGCACGTTTTTGTTTTTTTTTCTTTTTATCCTGTTCACTATTATTTCTTTTCACTGATGGGTAGCGTTTCTTTCTGGATTATGGTTTTTTCTTTTCTTTTTTTTTTGTTTGTACGTGTTGGACTGTTGGGGTTGTTTTTTTTTCTGAGATTTTATCTGAACCGACACTTAGCTCAATGGCTTTAACAAATTCTGTTGATACACAAGAAAAGGCGCGTCTCGAAATTACTACACCATATTTACCACACAAAAACGCGTTACTACCGCACTAACGTCACCCAAAAAAAACCAATTAGCCGACAGGCCACGGATTGTAAAGCCAGTAACGATCGAAAAAGTACAAGAGAGCGAGATTCAGCTCGACAGGGCCTTTTATAGGTCTGATTAAAGGACGCTACCTACAGACACACTCGCACGTTCAGCGCATGATGGTTGGGTAAGCACTTCCGCGTCGTTCCTTAAAATGGTTATTTTACCATAGAAAATTTGGTTTTTGGGCTTAAAATTCAAGTTCGAATTTTTCGAAAATAGGTGTAATAAAAAGGTAATTTTATGAATTAAATCTTTTTAGATTTACCAAACCGGAAATCTCTCACGTTGCATAGCTAGAAACTTTTGCCTATGTATGCGGAACACCGCGTCCTCATGTTTGTTTACCTAGTATTTTTCCATCATCTGTAAATGCATTGGCGCTTATATGTAGCTCCAACTTAGACTCCAATCTGGCACTAGTGCAATTAGCTCCGAGGTTGAATACTTTGGTCATACATATTTTCGCATGGCTGGGTTCAAACCTGGTCCTTACTAACTTTTCTTTTTTTATTTTTATTTTTTTGTTATTGTTTGACTTTTAGCAGATCGTTTTCACCACACCAATTTAATTTCTTGCCTTAGTGTCATTTTCCTATATGAGTTTACATACCTCTGGTCGCTGTATCAGCTACTCCAAGACACAACCCATTCACGATCTAAAGCTTTAAACATCACCCACAATTCATCTGGAAATCGGTTCATCTTCTGCATTTTTCCGCTCACCATATACACCAACCCGTATAATAAAATGCTATTCTCTACCATAGCCTTCCAAACTACAGTGATTTAAGAAATTATGTTTTTAAAAAAAACCTGATAAAGGCGTTTCCCACAAAACATTTTCATTTTGTGAGAACATTCAAAAAAAATGAAAATGGAGAGAAACTACATTTAACTCTGTCCTCTCGACCCACGCCTGAGAAAAAGGATCTCATGCGCAGACTGTTTAGCCGGGCTGATAATAAACTGACTTACTTTTTAATATCCTTTGAATGAAAAACTCCTATTCTGCGACCTGTTTCATCCTCGAGTTCATACAAATGGTTGCCGATGATACTTCGTACTATCGCTTTTGTAAATTTTGGGCATAATTTTGCATTAACATGCTTTGTAGCATCGCTAAGGACGAAATTTCTTTTAAATACTACATCGCCTATCCTATATTTAACATCCTTGCTTCGAGTATTGTACCGGTGTTCGTACCCTACATGAGCTTTCTCGAGAGATTTCCTCAAGCATGTGTGTAAAATATTCATTTTCGAAGCTTTGGGTATAATATTAAGTTCGGAGTTATTGACGCAGTCTAAGTTCCTTAAGAGTTTATAATCGGAACCATGTTCAACCATCCGTTGACCAAAAAGAGCCTCATACGGCGACATACCGATGGTGGAATGGATAGTTGTTCGCAGAGCACAGCCAATGTCCGTAAGATGAAGGTACCAATTCCTGTGATCCTTATCGATATAAGATCTGATAGCAGAAAGAATCGATCGGTTTACTCGTTCGCTGGCATTTGCCTGTGGTGAGTATGACGCTGTTTTTAGGTGGTTTACGCCATAACCGACTAAGAACTGAGCAAAAGCATTGCTCGTGAACTGTCTGCCATTATCTGAAAGAAGGGATTCAGGTACACCATATATACAGAACAATTGCTCGTGGAGAAACTTAATAGCTATATCCGACGTTGCTTTGGTAAGGGCTTTTAACATCACGAATTTAGTAAGCTGGTCGAGTACGATAATAATATGCGTGTGGCCTCGCTTGGATCGGGGGTATGGACCAAGGAAGTCAATGTACACATGCTGAAAAGGGCGTTCAACTAGAAAAGGCTTACCCATGGGTTCACGTAATACCTGATTTGCTGCTTTTGAAGTTTTGCATGTCTCACAGCACCCAATAAAGGACATAACTTGCGCCGCCATGTTCGGCCAGAAAAATTGTTGACGCAGACTGTACAGTGTTTTTGCTATTCCTCCATGCGAAGCTCTTGGAGGCTGATGGGCCAAACGTATTAACTGTTCAGTCAGTTGCGATGGAATCCATAACTTCCAAACTAAATCATCCTGAAGTGGATTCCCGGGACAGTGATTGACCTTTTTGTATATGAAACCATCAGTGATTTGGAGGTCAGGTAGTTGGTGTTTATGCTTGTTGATGTTATCAATGATTTCTTGATATTCTTCTGACTTGAAACTGGAATCGGTTAGATCGACGTGTAGCACCTCGGGCTGGTCGTCGGTCGACAAGGCCTCTAATTTCAGCGAATCCGTTTCATACACCCTAGAAAGAGCGTCTGGTACGATATGCTGAGAACCTTTTCGATGCTCGATTTCGAAATCATAACCCTGAAGTTTGAGACTCCAACGAGCCAACCGTCCGCTTAGGTCCTTCTGTCATGGTCTGTAACAACTTTAAAATTCTGGCCTTCCACGTAAGCACGAAACTTTTGGATTCCCAAAACCGCTGCCAGGCATTCGCGCTCTGTCACGCTATAATTGCGTTGCGCCGCGTTTAACTTGTGCGAATAGAAATAAATGGGACGTTCAATTCCATCCTCGTCCTTTTGACAATACACATCCGATTCCTGAAGCGGATGCATTACATAAAATGATAAACTGCTTCTGGAAATTCGGATTTACGAGAATAGGTGCTGTTGTCAGCATCTCCTTGATTTGATCGAAAGAATTCAGAGCCTCGGAATTGAAATCAAACTTTACTCCCTTTTTTAAGGTGTTGGTAATAGGCGTAGCAAGAGAGGAATAGTCGCGAACAAATCTCCTATACCACCCTGACATGCCCAGGAATCTACGTACCTGACGTTGGTTTTTGGGGATGGGAAATTCTCGAATTGCAGCTATTTTATCAGGGTCTGTTTTTAGGCAACCTTCACTTACTATAAACCCAAGATATTTTAGCTCCTTAAAGCAGAAGTTTGATTTCTGCACATTTATCGTTAAACCAGACGACTTCAATCTATTCGCTACGGTAATAAGCATTTGCAAGTGGTCTTCAAAGGTACGCGAGATTATTAGCAGGTCATCAAGATAAACAAAGACATTTTCTCTTATTTCATGTGGTACCACTTTGTCCATTAACCTGCACATACGCTGTGGCGCATTGCAAAGGCCAAAGGGCATTACATTAAATTGGTAAAGAGGTCTGCCAGGAACCGTAAACGCCGTCTTTTCCTTTGATGTTTCTTCCAACGGGATCTGCCAAAAGGCGTCTTTGAGATCTACACTAGAAATGTAGTGAGTATCTGAAAGCCGCCCTAGCAATCCTTCAATATGAGGAAGTGGATACGCGTCTTTTTTTGTTACGTGATTCACTTTCCGATAATCGAGGCACAGCCGGTTTTTGCCTGGCTTTCGTACCAAAACTACAGGAGAGCTCCACGCACTATTGCTTTCTTCGATAACGCCCATTTCGAGCATACGATCCAATTCCTCATAAAGAAGTTTCTGCACCGCTGGAGAAACAGGATAGTGTCGTTGTTTTATCGGTTCCGAGTCCCCCGTGTCGATGACATGTTTCATTAGCATGGTTTTTCCCAAACCAACGGTGGCAAAGGACGGAAACATACTAATGGCTGTCCTTAGTTTACTTGATTCTTCCGCTGACAATTCACGCTCTTCTAAACCAGTTGCGGAAGGGTCGGAAATCTCTGAAATCAAATGTGGTGCAATGTCGAATGCTCTCCAAAAATTTATTCCTAAATACAATGGTTGCTGCAGAGAAGGTACTAGGAACATGTCTATATCTTTCGTTTTGCCTTTATACGCGATTCTTGCTACAAACTTGCCATTGATAGGTTGCTTTTGACCATCCGCTGTTTTAACGTTATATGACAAACTTCTGAAAGGGATACCATTTTCCTGTAAAAACTCCAGCCCGCCTGATCCCATGCAACTAATACTGGCACCGCTGTCGAGCAATCCTAACATAATTTTCCCGAAAATTTCTACTTTGGCATTGGGACGAAGATCGTCTGTAGTTTCCAAAGTGGTTGCTTCAATGGCCTTCCGGTCGGTCTTCTTATTCTTTATGCGCAGTCGGATTCTCCGGATTCTTTTTGAAGCTGGACATTGTTCTGTACCAAAAATCTGTTTCCTAGCTGCATAGTAGTCGTTCGTGAAGTGAAGGAATTGGTTTCTTGATATGGTTTGCAGGCTTTAGCAAGATACTAGTACTATTGGTATCTAAAGGTGGTTTTCTTAAAATGGATTTTGGTTCTAAGACATTAGGTGGAGAGGAGGGAGGGGTTGGTGGAGACGAGATTATTGAGAGTCCGGGTGTCTTATCTGAGAGCAACTCATCCCGGATGCCGCGTTGCTCCTTTGATGGTTTTCCTTACATCTCGAACAGTTAGGGGACGTTGTGTCCTCCTTCCCACATTTATAACAAAATAGGGATCTTTGAGGACTAGAACACTCCACAAAACTATGACCTGTTTCTTTACAGTTCCAGCATGTATACGATCTATTATCTCGCTTCATATGGATTGCTTCTAAGGAATCTTTAACACCAGTTGACGGTTCCTCCCCCTCATATTCTACTTCGTTGACAAATCTACGGAAATGAGGCGCCGCAGTACCCTTTCCTCTCTGGTTATCTGCATCATTGATATATTTTTCAATTTTTCGGCAGACGTACGCCATTTCGGGAAGACTCGATGTCTGAAATGTGAGTAGTAGCTCACCTATACGTCGACGAACGTTCTGTTTCATTAACCCTATTAGTTCGCTGGTTGACTTAGGTACGTGCAATCTGGTATTCATCTGTTGAATTGCCATGTAGAAATCATCGAATGATTCATGTTGGCCTTGACGTTTATCATACATTTTCCTGGACAATTCTGGGTCTGACTCGAGGGTACCAAATTGCTCCACAAGTGCTACTCGAAGGGTTTGCCAATTAAGTCGGGGGTTAGATTTGAGAAATACCCAAAACCAATTCTCGGCTGGTCCAGTTACAAACTGGTGAAAATTGAGAACTATCTCCTCCCAGGTAGCGTCATAGCAATTTCTGAGACGTTCAAGACGGAATATAAAGTCGTCAACTGAAATAGTTCGGCTATCAAACTTTATACCCCACTTGTGAAAACTGTGACCTCTAAAAGACGATTGTAATGGTGGCCGTACTTCAATAGGGATGTCCGCAGAGGGTCTAGAAGATGGGTCACTAAGATTGAGGTTATTTAACTGCGCTAAGAACTCATCCGCGGTAGGATTATTGTTGGTCGGGTTTGCTCGCGTAGTATTGGCATTCAAGTTAGCCTGCTGTGGTTGTTGAACTTGTATACTGCTAGGCTCTTCGCGTCTTCGCACTACATATTCGTCCTGTCGCTGATAAATAGGGGTAAGGGCAGTGATGTTCTCCCGTACCACGCTAGCGATTTCGGTTCTGAGCATTGCACGGTTCCTTTCCAACTCTACCTGCATCCACCTCAGATCCTCCGTTCTACTTATTCCAACCGAAGCCGCTACCGTTTGCTGAATGTACTGAGCTAAGTTTACTTCCTCGTTTTCGGAAGATTGGTGATTATTCGGGTTACCTTGGGTCACCGATGGAGAGGGTTGATGGCAAGAGCCAGGAGCAACAGAACTGCAAGCAGCACCTTGTACGGAAGAAGTAGTTGGGCGGTCTCGAGAACTTGTGCGGACGTGATCCGATCTAGGTTGTGTACCAGAACCAGAAACTATAGCCATGCAAGCAGCACCTTGTGGTGAAGAAGTCGGAGGGTTCGGTGAATCATACTGCATGCTAGGCCGAAAAGATCTCGTGCGGTTGTGGTGAGGTACAGGGTGAGTAGCAGAACCAGCACCTACTGAACTGCCGTCCCCTGCTAAAGACAACCTCTGAGGGTCATGAAGGGCATTAGGAATGGTTTGTGGCCCTGTAGCCAAGGGAACGTTGTTTTCTGCGTTGGAACCGAGCTCATCTCTTCGATTTTGGCTTGCCACTGGTAATTGAGGGCTAGCTGTATGAATACCTGAACTTTCTTTCTTGTGACGCGCGGAACTACGGGTCCCTTGAGACACACGGCGATTATAGTCTTTCTTGAGTGGCATGTCGAACTAAGGTAAAATGCTCGAAGCAAAAAGAAAAATACTAGGTAATGATCAAAATTTAACACTAAAATTATAATTCTCAATATCAAACAAAATTAGAAAAATCATAAAAATGTTATTTAACTCAATAAAAAAAATAGAAATACGATTAACTCAATCTGAACTGGAAAAAAATTTTCTATAGAAAAAAAAATATGTATATACATATATTAGGAGGATGGAACATATGTATACGGACATACGTGATGGACGATGATGACGAAAATACTTCTAAACAAAATACCCACTGGAATCTTTCTATATAATATAAGTCAAATCATTTCAGTGAAGCAATCAAATAACCTGGATACGTTTCCTATCTTAAGCTAGAATGGAAGCCGTACCTTCGCAACGGACATAGCAGACTCCGAAAATCTCGCTATCGGTCGAAGGGTAAGCTCCCGCGATGAAGTGAACTTAACTAAATTCCCAAGCAAGTGTAGTTAGGCGGACGCAACAGACTAAATAGGGGAACATCGACAACCCCATTTACTGGCCGTCGATTCCAAAGAGACTCCCTATCGTGATAGACCATCTAAATGAGGGAACAAAATTCATCCCCATTCATGGGCCTTTAAAGATATCATGGATCTATTATGAATTAACCTAGCTAAATGAAATTAACATACTTTAATAACTATACGTATCAAGGGTATTATACAGATTAGATATGCAACTGTACCTTATATTTCTGCTTCACTGAAGAAAACGATTTTAGTTTTTTTTTTTTTTTTTTTTTTTTTTTTTTTTTTTCGCCAAAGGAAATTCTTGTACCCAAGGGTACAAGAGAATGTGTCTGTTATGGAACATCGGGCCCCACGTTGGGCGCCACCTGTAACGAAAATAACTTCCAGGCAGAGAGCTGAAAGGGTATGCCAACACCACCTGCTATCATCCATCGGAGAGTTTGGCAGAAAGACTGGAATGCCCCTCGGTGTCAGCCACTTCGCGAATCTCTACCTGTAAACCTTCCACCTTTCACGCTACCGTTATGACCCCAGGCTTACAGGTACCGGGAGTCAGTCCGGGCAGCCAAAGTGGAAGGGTGTCCAGGCCACGACCGCTTGGCATGCTAGCTTTAGCACGTTCTAGCTCGTCGGATGGGGGGGGTTCTTGCTGTCGGAAGCACTGGACGGTTCGTCACGTATTTACATGCCAGATTAAAAATCCTAAATACAAAAAAAAAGCGAGGCCTAAAATGTTCCATATTGGCTTTATTGATTCCTGGTAGTGGGGAGAGCGATAGGTGGTAGAGCTCTCTGAGGGATACCCGCCCCTGGCATCACATCAATATCCCGAATGGATTTTGAGTGACACGCCATGGCCGCCAAGTCCTCGAATATTAATGGCAGCCCCTAATAAGATCGACTTACCACAACTCCTACTCAAACTAAAAATCTACATATTTTCATGTCGTCATCATCGCCATCACTGTTTTCCTATATATGGTCACATCCTCTTAAAAAAAACTTAGCACTTCATGTCACTTTGGGCTGAAACTAAAACGAAACTTGAACTTCCCATTGAACCAGCGAACGCAAAGGTGAAGTTCATAGAACCACCAAAACCAAACAAAAATAAAAACAAGTTGGTTTCATGAAAAAAATCAGAAATCCACTCTCCACAGCTTTTATTTATAACAAAAATTGCAAAATTCAATTTAATTCAATTTCTAGGAACTTATCATTATCTACAAAAAAAAATATTCAAAATTTAACGAACAATTTTAAAAATTATATTACCAACATGTCTACTCAGTCCGTTCAAATAATATAAGAATCAAACTCACCTCGGTTTTAATCTTTGCTTACGGTGTTATTTGTCGACATCCAGATGGTGTGCACAGCATCCTGGGAATCCGAAGAATTTACGTTGAAGGAAATGATGTTGTATTTCCTTTTTAATTATTTTTGGCTAAATGAAAAGGGCTATGAATATTTGAACGAACGAATGAACGAACACACACTAATTCACCTCAATTAATAGTAAGATTATTTAATTGATAATTCAAAAGAAAAATATAACAAAACTAAATGATGATTTGACATTTAAATTTTTACTGTGGTGGATTGTGGATTAACACATGAGCAAGCGCTGCGGGCTGAAGATGGGTTCGGGTGCAGGTGATTAACAGATGATGGTGAATTACGTGGATGATGAGTTGATCTTGGAGATTTGGAGATCGCTGGTACAGGGTGTCTGATGGTTTTACTTGAGTTTTTGCGAAATAACTGTGAACACTTGGTACCGTTTGGTGAATCAGGTCACTATTAATTAATTCAGCACACGTACGTATGGAGCGTTCGGGCAATTATTTTTAAGTAGGTACCTTTTTGTCGATCGGGTTTGGATTTTGGTCTTTCTTTTTTCTTTTTGAAGCACTTGACTCAGGGGAGCAAACGGAGGACAGAAGGGAGTGTTTTGGCTAGGTTCACTAAGGGTGCTCTGGGGTTCGTAACACTTTTCGGTGGGTGTACCGTGACTTTGTATGGCGGGTGTTCGGGTAAGGTGGGGTTTTATCACGTGGAATTTTGGGGCGGTTATTTTTTTTTTGATTAACGCGTTTTAGTTGGGATGGGTATTGGTGTGATTATATGGGTGGGTGATTTGTAGCACGTTTTTGTTTTTTTTCTTTTTATCCTGTTCACTATTATTTCTTTTCACTGATGGGTAGCGTTTCTTTCTGGATTATGGTTTTTTCTTTTCTTTTTTTTTTGTTTGTACGTGTTGGACTGTTGGGGTTGTTTTTTTTTTCTGAGATTTTATCTGAACCGACACTTAGCTCAATGGCTTTAACAAATTCTGTTGATACACAAGAAAAGGCGCGTCTCGAAATTACTACACCATATTTACCACACAAAAACGCGTTACTACCGCACTAACGTCACCAAAAAAAAAACAATTAGCCGACAGGCCACGGATTGTAAAGCCAGTAACGATCGAAAAAGTACAAGAGAGCGAGATTCAGCTCGACAGGGCCTTTTATAGGTCTGATTAAAGGACGCTACCTACAGACACACTCGCACGTTCAGCGCATGATGGTTGGGTAAGCACTTCCGCGTCGTTCCTTAAAATGGTTATTTTACCATAGAAAATTTGGTTTTTGGGCTTAAAATTCAAGTTCGAATTTTTCGAAAATAGGTGTAATAAAAAGGTAATTTTATGAATTAAATCTTTTTAGATTTACCAAACCGGAAATCTCTCACGTTGCATAGCTAGAAACTTTTGCCTATGTATGCGGAACACCGCGTCCTCATGTTTGTTTACCTAGTATTTTTCCATCATCTGTAAATGCATTGGCGCTTATATGTAGCTCCAACTTAGACTCCAATCTGGCACTAGTGCAATTAGCTCCGAGGTTGAATACTTTGGTCATACATATTTTCGCATGGCTGGGTTCAAACCTGGTCCTTACTAACTTTTCTTTTTTTATTTTTATTTTTTTGTTATTGTTTGACTTTTAGCAGATCGTTTTCACCACACCAATTTAATTTCTTGCCTTAGTGTCATTTTCCTATATGAGTTTACATACCTCTGGTCGCTGTATCAGCTACTCCAAGACACAACCCATTCACGATCTAAAGCTTTAAACATAGCTACCCCCTGCCAGGAATTGACGATACCCTGGACACACTATCCGAAGCCAAATGAGTTTCGACTCTTGATCTGAAGAGTGGCTACTGGCAAGTACAGATCCATCCAGAAGACCGCGAGAAAACAGCATTCACAGCAGGAAACGGGCTTTGGCAGTTTACAGTAATGCCATTTGGACTGTGCAATGCTCCAGAAACTTTTGAACGTCTAATCGAGCGTGTTTTGCTGGGACTGACGTGGAAAACCTGTTTGGTCTACCTGGATGATATCATCGGTGGTTGGTAACACGTTAAACGAACATCGAAATAACCTTAAGGAAGTGTTCCAAAAGCTACGAAGTGCACAGTTAAAGCTGAACCCGAAGAAGTGTTCTCTATTCCGACCAGAAGTGAAGTATCTCGGGCACATCATCTCTTCCAAGGGAGTCAAGACTGATCCGGAGAAGATCGATGCAGTAAAAATCTGGCCGGTTCCCAAAGACAAACATCAACTGCGAAGCTTCTTGGGACTTGAGACCTATTACAGACGGTTTGTAAAGGACTTTGCCAGGATCGCAAAGAGCTTGCATCAACTGACAAAAAAAGGCAAACAATTCAAATGGTCAGGTGAGTGCGAAAACAGCATCAAAGAACTTAAGCAACAGTTGTGCGACGCCCCCATATTAGCGTACCCCACCCCTGGAAAAACATTTATTGTGGATGCAGACGCTAGTGCACGAGGGCCAAGAGAAGGTAGTTTCGTTCTTCAGCAAAGTTCTCTCAAAGCCAGAAAGGAACTACTGTGTTACCAGGCGCGAACTACTTGCTTTGGTACTGGAAACCAAACATTTCCATAAATACCTCTATACGCGGAAATTCATCCTTCGCACAGACCATGCATCTTTAAAGTGGCTACTACACTTTAAGAATCCTGAAGGTCAAGTCGCAAGGTGGATCGAACAGCTGCAGATGTACGACTACGAAATACAACATCGAAAGGGAAGTCTTCACTCAAATGCAGACGCTCTCTCCCGTCGACCGTGCAAAGCAGATTGTAAACATTGCTCACGACACGAGGAAAAAGATGTCGTGTCCTTTCAAAGGGTGAGAGCTATGCCCATTGGTGGCTGGAGTGCACGGGAAATCCGGGAGGCTCAAAAGGAAGATCCGGAAATCGAACCAATCCTCGCCTGGAAGGAGCATGAGGGAAAACCAGACTGGCAGGAGATATCCAATAGGAGTCCCGAGCTGAAGGCATACTGGGCGCAGTGGGATTCCCTTCATGTCCAAGATGGCATTCTAAAAAGAAAATGGGAAAGCCCGGATGGAAAGTCGTACGTAATGCAGCTTGTTGTTCCCAGGACAAAAGTTATCGAAGTGCTGAGGGAAGTGCATGATGGAGTGTCTGGAGGCCACTTGGGAATAAACAAAACACTCGGAAAAGTACGAGAACGCTTTAACTGGGTCCATTCAAGGGAGGATGTTGAGAATTGGTGCAGGAAATGCGTAATATGTGCGGCCAGCAAAGGCCCGAGAGTGAAAGTCCGAGGCCAGATGCATCAATATAATGTGGGAGCCCCTTTCGAAAGGATAGCCGTTGATATTGCGGGACCGTTTCCTGAAACGAACAATGGAAATCGTTACATCCTTGTTGTTATGGACTACTTCAGTAAGTGGCCTGAAGCATTCGCTATCCCAAATCAAGAAGCTAAGACTGTGGTGGAGCAAATCGTCTTCAACTGGGTAAGCAGATTCGGTGTGCCTATGGAACTGCATTCGGACCAAGGACGAAACTTCGAGTCCAGGATTTTCCAAGGAGTGTGCCAGTTACTCGGGATTAAGAAGACAAGAACAACACCGCTTCATCCACAATCAGATGGGATGGTGGAGCGCTTCAATAGAACGCTGAATGAACACCTCTCTAAGGTCGTTGACGATGACCAGAGAGATTGGGACAAACACATTTCCATGTTTTTATTGGCCTATCGAAGTGCAGTGCACAACACCACAGGACATACTCCATCTGAAGTCCTATTTGGTCGAAAAGTCCGCCTACCTAGCGAGTTAATGTTTGGATCTCCAAGCGAAGCATCCAAAAATGAGGAGGACTATGTAACAGACCTCAGGGATATCATCAGAGACGTGCATCAAGGGACTAGGGCTAATATTAAGATAGCCAGTGACCGCATGAAAACGAGGTACGATACTAAAACAACAACTACAGGCTTCCAAGAAGGAGATCTGGTATGGCTATATAACCCTCATCGAAGAAAAGGTTTATCACCTAAGTTGCAACAAGACTGGGAAGGGCCCTACAAAATCGTAAAGCGCATCAACGACGTTGTCTATCGCATCCAACGAGGAAGAGGCAAGCTGAAAGTCGTTCATGTGGATCGTCTTCATCGCTATAATGGTGCAAATGTTAACGAGTTTGTTCGAGACGAACAAGTTTAAGAGGGGGATATTGTGGCGTGGAATGAATCGTGGTGAAATGAAAACAAACTAAAATGGTGAAATGAAAACAACTCCCATTTGTCACCAAACAAGTTCCACTTCCAATTGGAGATTGGAATCTGTCAAGTACTTAATAAGTGAATAAGTGAATAATCTATAAAAGTGTAATAAAAGTGATTTTACTGGAAAATTTAAACAGAATAGTGTTTTATCTTTTCGAATCTCAGCCCAAATGTAACAATAACATAATTTTGTTTTGTCAACTAGGCAGACGACATAATTTATTTGTGAACTCTGTGAGCAATATTCTAACAATTGAAATCAAATAAAAAATCTATCTTATCTAATCTAAATCTAATCAATGAAAACCCTTAAAATAATACGAATGCATTAACCCACCCAAACAAAAGCATTAAAATTGTGGCCACAAATTGAAATAAATTGTTCATATGTCATATCGCAAAGAGATGCGTTTTCCGCAAGCAAATCCAAAACCAAATCAACGGCTCGTCCCTTCAAAAACATTTCCTCACGGCACACACCCCCGCCGGCGTACAATCATAAGGCATTGACAACACCCAAGAAAGTAGATATAGAAATAAATATCTAGCTTGTTAGCTGGTACGCTGTTCGAGTGAAGTAAAATTTGCACTCCTCTGCAAAGAGTGCTGTGAAATTGAACGTGATATATTTGTTTGGAGATTTTTCGTGGAGAAATTTATGCAGAGTGACTGAGCTCAAACGTTTTTTTTTTTTGTGGGATTTCAAGATCTTAGGTTACCTATAAAAAAAAAACTTTAATATTAAACTCTCGCTATTTAACTCTAATAAACAAGAAAACAGCTGGAGGAAACAAATTGGAAAATGTATTGACTTTCACCCCTGTCCAACCACAATTAGTGCTATTTTTCTATACAACCAAATTCTGAAACCTGTATGGACCAACGGGCACCAGTTGTGGGCTTGACCACTCCAAAGATGTGTGAAAAAAATGAAGTGCTTTCAAAATATCACAAATGAACATAGTCATAATCAAATGCACCTTGGTACACACAACGCTGATGTAGATATAGATCTAAATGTTTCGGAGTGGAAAATTCGTGTGAAAAATTGGATTTCACTTGAACAGCGTACCAGCCTTTAGCCACTGCACAAATCAGTGTGGAAGCAAATCTACCTGCCCCATTACAGTGTTTCCGTGTGGAGGATTTCATTCAAAAATTTGATGTAAGGGGGAAAGGGGAATCTTCCCTCTTCTAGAACGAAATGTGGGGAAAATAAAAAAAAAATTAATGTCAAAACTCAACTCCAATGTCCAATATTCCCTTTTAAATGGAGCCAGGGTTGTGCTGACATGCCCAATTAGGAAACTTGCCTCATGATTGTATTGTAGCTTTGGCTAAATGCATCGAGCCAAAGAGAAATGGCTCACATTTGTCTGAAAACTTAAGAATCGATTTCTTAAAAAAACAATTTTTGCACTCAAACAAAGAATTAAACATCGAGCTCCCGCAGTTCCAGATCAAAAAACCACAACCCATGTAATTCTGCATACCTACCTATAAGGGTAGAAAACCTGATATTTTTAGTTCTAGCTTCTAGCATTTTCAATTACTACGTTTTTTTACATACCTGAATTAAGTCGATACGCCTTTAAAAAAGAACGATGAAAAAAACTGACAAACCCATTTAAAATGTATTGCGTAAAATTCTTAGGCAAAATTTCAAAAATAAAAAAACCTAATCAGGAAATGAACATTTTAAATCTAGGTAAAAGATAATAATTAAGTTTTTTTTTAAGATTTCTTAAGAAATTGGAAAAAAAATTTCTTATGCGAAATGGCTCAGAAAATGGCTCAACTCTAAAAAATTTTCAGAACAACGCTGAATGGAACCCAACCTTTTTGCGCATGTTTGCACCTGAGACAATACTGAGACCCCCCAACTCGCAATCCTCTTGCCGCTGGCCCCCTCCGTTTTTTTTTGAATTCGCCATTTTGTTTTCCTATCGGTGTTATGTCAATTTAGAATCCGTGTGAGCTTCAACAAAAAAAGCAATACAAAAAAAATGTGGTGAATTTCTTTTGACAGAAGTCGAGTGACAACTGTCAAAATATGGAAAACAAATTGTATTTTTCCTCCAACAAATTGAGAAAATGTAAGTTTTCGCATATTTTAGGTGTTTAAATTAATAATTAAATATATTTGTCTTACAGCTAAGGAAGAAGCCGACGTTAAGGTGTTCGCTAACCTTACACATATGCAATGGATCACACTAGAGACAACGAAGAATATCAATCGGAATCGATATAAGTAAGCCATACTATTCAATGAATTTGTCTCACTATATATATTTAATTATTAGATATTTCTTCATGGTTTGTTAAATCACAACCTCCCACTCAAGATCATGCTAGAGAAGCCCTTGATATGTCCACGATGCAGGAGAACACACACCATCAAGAGTGTATGGCCAAAGTCAAGGAATACGAAACCCATATTGAACAGGCGAAAGTTGAACGCAAGGGTATCGATCACGAAGAGCGTAGGAAGACCCTGATTGTAAGTTGAATTTGAATTAACATGAGCCTAACGAAGAATTGCTAACCATTTTTATCCACTTCTAGGAAGAGACCAAGCAACAACAGCATCGTGCCCACTATCAATACCAATTGGCAAGGCGCCGCTATGAAGATCAATTGTCGCAGCAGCAACGTATCCAGGAGGACAATTTCAAAAAGTAAGAATATAGTAAAAGTTGTGTGAATTGATTCTTTAAACGGTAACACTTTTACTAGGCAAGAGGAAAGTGTCACACTCCAAGAGGCAATGCGCCGGCACACCATCGAACACGAGATCGAAATGAAAGAGAAAAACCGTCTTAAACTACTCGAGCACGAGATGAGAACTGAAGCCAAGGTTGACAGGGAGAATCGTGACAACAACATTGAAGAGATTCGTCTAAAGGCACTGCTGCTGGTCTGCCAAGGGAGCAACTGGGCGTCACAACTATTTACAAAGTCTTCGATTAGGCCAACACCAGTAATCTTAGTTTGTTGTTGTCCAAAACATTTTAATATATGTATTGAATATAAAATAAGTTACATGTAAAACTATCAGTACGTGTTATAAATATGAAAGATGAAATGAATCTGCACTCTATTCTGGTGGAGCCATGTGTGCACTCCAGCCATGGAAACATTTTGTGAAGCGCCTCGACTCCTTGTTCTTCAGAGTGAGGAAAAGTTTGCGCGCACTTTCTGGTTGTTCGATAGATGTTGTGTTGAATACCTGGAATAAATGTTATTAAATGCATATTTGTGTAAACTGAAAGAGTTTCTGTCGTCGGCTGTGTGACTTACTTGTGCAGTTTTCTAGGCTTATTTGAATTCGACTTCACTGTATATGGAGCCGAGCCAGAGGAATACTTGTTCGCCGTTGTCCAGTATCATGAAGTCGTCGTCGGCTAAATCGTCTTGGCAAAAGTCAGCAATTTTCGGCGACGGTGAAGTAGCCCTTTTCTTTGGAGCATTGGTAAAGTCGGGTGAAACTCATGTATCAGGGATGGGATTCCTTCGAAATCCAGTTTGTTGTCAATCAAATACGGAAGGCGTAGGTTCATCAGCTTGAAAATTAATGAAGGTAGAGCTTTCAGCTGGTTGCGCGACACATTCAAGAACTCCAGCTTTTGCCAAAACTCGACCACTGATGATAGTTCGCTTATTTCATTTTCGCTCAAGTTGAGACCAGGTTGAGACATTTCAAGTTGGGCAAGTTGTACAGGTAATCTCTACCTGTGTTGCGGCTACCTGTAACAAAAAAAAAAAAGGCAAGACAGGACAAGGGGTTGACACGGGGAGGTATGGGAATACTCACTTTTGCCCGTGGAACTCCTCGGAATTTCCGGCCGAAAAATAAAGCCCGATGAACCGGTGTCATTAAAAAAACACAAATTAAATATAGTGATAGACGCGAAAATAAATAAAATAGGGATAATACCCAAAACGAGTGCGACATGCGGCTGCGAGTGAAGCTAGTTTCTTTTGTATTTTGACGTTTGTCAGTCAGCACTGAAATCATTCACGATAGGTCGAAGCAAATAAATTTAGTGGAGAAGGTGTTTGGTTTCACAGGTAGATGGAGCGGATGAGTGTACCTGTGGTATATCTTGGGTGGGAATTTTATCCGATGAGCAGTGGTGAGATCTGCTATCGCCGAACTACCATCAGAGATTTTCAAATTTTTTTTTGGTAAAAAGAGTGGGACAGTGCGACTACTTTCGTATTTCCCAAGACAACGGGTAGCAGAATAGGGAAAAGCCGAAGGAAAGAAAATATTAACTGCTTCGGATGGATGGTCCGATTTTAATGAAACCAGTCTTGTGCTAACAACGACAGAGGTCATTTAGGGCATACAAATCCTATACCAGGTCGTGCGGAGTTTTTTTGATAAATCCTCATAGTGAGGCAGTGCGTGACAGTTCAAAGCGAATTAAGTGAACGTTTGAAAAAGAATTAAACAAAAACAAAACTGAAGTGCGCAAGTCGGTGAAAAGAACAAAAAGTGTGCCCCACGATCACTAGAATCGATACTGGGAGTGGCTCCGGCAAAAATTAATAAAGATAAGGGAATATCCAAGTAAGAATTATCTTACCACAGAAAGGGGTGAGTTGAAGTGTTCAAATGTGGTTAGGATGGAAAATAATCAGTGTTTAAAATTAGGTAATAATTGCATAAGGCGGTCATAGACAGATCTGGAAGTCGTGGCCGCCCCCCTTTTTTATAAACACGGAGCGTAGAAGGAATATATCTCGTCTGATAACCGCCGTGACTTTCGTCAGCACAACAGATATTCTATAAAGGCGACTGGAGCGGGGGGTCCTATAGTAAATCCCCGTGACAGCGCTTTCCAGAATCAGAATATATGTGCGAAGTTTTCTTATTGAAGCTCACAGAAGCCAGGCCGGGAAACGAAGCGGCGAGATTCGCTCCGAGGATAGGCACCCGTCGTTTGGACGTGAGTCCCCTCACATATACATACTTACATAGAGCTAGATAGCTAGTATATAAGGACTATCGGAATTGCAGCGAGGCCGCCTCACCCGTAATCGAGATTTCGTGTAGCAAACTACACATTATATAATTTTTGTATATAAGAGTATGTATAGTAATAAATCGATGCGTTCTACGAGATTAGGATTAAGGTAGTATAAGAGTTGTGTTCCGAAAAAAGATATTTTTTTTTTTGGCGTGATAGTTTTTTTTGTTAACGTAAGTGATTTTTCTGTATGTGATAAGTGCAGTTTGACCCCCGCTTATATCACGTAGTCGCGGAATAGGAAGAGATAAAGGATACCTACACAGAGCTCTATTTAGGTAGGAAACGATTCGTGGAATACGTAAGGGGAGGACATTTTTCCCCCGTGAAGATTTTTTTTTGTTGTTTGTGGGGCCAAGCCTAACTTAGTTTGTAATTGGATTTTTCTGTTAGTTTATATTTTTATTTGTAACTATCGTGCGAACCAATTTTCTCCACGAAGGAATAAATTATAAGAATTAAGAATGCTCATAGAGCCACGCCAATTGGTGGTGTTTTGTTTTGGTGTCACAATTCGGCTCTCGGAGAAGTGAAGATGTTTTGGTGAAGTACCGTTTTCAGGGGTGTAATGGGGTAAGTTAAATCCCTTTCGGCGCAGACGGTGTGATCGGACGACAGCATCTCCAACAAAGGGGAAATTCACATATCGGCCAACGAATTACCAGGAGGGGTGGGAATGGCCAGCGCTGAACGACAGCGACAGCGCCCCTCAGTGCGGTGAAGGTCCGTCCGTTTTGGTGAAGGTAAGGTATGTACCAGTGTGATCGGCATGTTTGATGTTTTGTAGTTGGTTAGGTCGAGCGGCGGGGAGCAAGAACCACCCCCTTCCGGCGAGCTGAGCCGTGCTGAGCAAGCATGCCAAGCTCTTCGCTCTCGACACTCTTTCCCCCTTTCTATTTTCGTTCCCATCCATTGTTCCTATCCACTTCCTGTTCCACGTCCATTTTCGATTCCAAATTCCCTTCCTATCCTTCTCTAGCCCTGCTACAAATGGCGCCCAACGTATTTGCACGTCTTATGTCCTTTATGTAGTCGTTAGTCCACAATTGATTCAGTTGCCAGCATAAGTGCACTCGTAAGTCTTCGAATGGGAAGGTTCGTTAACGTACCTGGTTGAATCGCGACGAATAACGCTGATGCTGACTACCGAACCAATTGGAACCTGTTAGCCTGTGTCATTACCTATTCCTGCTGTTAATTGTGAATTTTACTTTTCTTGCTATACTTTCAACTTTCAATTCCTATTAGTCCTGTCAGTATATATATATTAAATACGAGTATAGTGACCTTGTCATGATTCCGTCGTAGCATGTTGCACTGTCTCGTCCATAGCTTTCTTTAGTGTGGTGATCGGAACGTTTCAAGTCTGCCAGCGAAGCCTTTTGCTTGTCGGGTACAGCGGAAACGGGAAGTGATGCCAATTGTATGTCCGTGTTCATTTATGTTATCATTTCACCAAACTGAGGGAATTAGTAAATCGTCCGTCTGCAGTCTACAAAGTCCAGATGCTGTTGAAGGATCGCGCCGTCACAGATTCGACAACAACGCCGCCGAAGACAACTTCCCCAAAGCACCCCTACCCCAATGATTATTACAGTCCAACCGAATATAGATTTGTTTGAGATTACGATTAGTACGCTCCGAAAATTTAGGTAGTCAGGATAAGACTAATTCAGTAAAAACAAAAAAAAAAAAAAAAAAAAAACACACAAAAATCGAAAGTGTCGTTGGTAGATCCCGTTTATTTAATATAAGAGATTTGTATATTACATATGCGAAGCGAATATATCTTATAGAAATAGTTATAGGATAAATATACATAGGTTTTTGAGTTCTTAGTCACTATTTTGTTGAATTTTTTTATGGTTTTGGGTGTCGTTACCGCTCATAACATAATATTTAATATATATTTATATAACTTATTTCATTCACCTTCGTTTTGTTTTTTTTTGGTTGAGGTTTTCTTACAGTTTATATACGTATACTTAATTTATTTCGTTTATTTACCTTGTTTTTTTTGTGGTTTTAGGTGATATTTTTTTTGGTTCTCGTTCATAGTGTAGGTTCATCGTTTACCACATATCCAGTAAGTCGTCATCTCATATTTTGGCGTTCCTTTTTGTAGAGTATAGGGAGGATGAAATCTCAGGAAAAGGATACTATAAACAGACGTATAAGAAGAGAAACTATAGTAGATAGCAACCGAATACTTACCCGGTCGCACAGTTCACGTGTCGCACAAGAATTGAACGAAATGCCCATTCAACGCTCTCCTCCATCCAGAAGCACGGCCGACAGCGGCCCGCCTTCTTCTGCTTCACTCTCACTCCTTCATTCAGGGCAAATGAATGATCCGCCCCCGGCAGTACCGCTGTCTCAGGCGCACTGTCCCCCTCCAGTGGGTCCCCAACAACCCGGTCTACCACCACCACAGGTACAGCTTCCATCCAGTACTGGTGCGATCAGTCGCAATTCCAGCTCCTCCGAGTCGATAGCCGCTCCGTCGTATAGCAGCATGAGCGAGCAAGGTGCCGCCGCGATAGACTACGCCGATGCCAGTTTTAGAACCCTCAAAGCGGCGGAGAGTCAGCAAGACCTCCCGAAGGTGGCAGCGACCACTTCCAATCAGGCCGACAAGGCTTCTTTAAACATCCCAGCTGATCTGAAGGCTTGTATAAACATGGCTGTAGGAAGCGCCTTTGCGTCATACCCAAACTCATTGACCCATTTCGCATCCTCAGTCGAATCCAGCGCCGATTCCTGGTAGTCAGGCAATGGGTCCGCCAGCAATACCTCCCGTGAATGCCAATACGATTGCCCCGGCCAATCCACCTCCTAATCATTCGGCCAGCCGAAATCATGGCTCCCGGGGGTCCGGAAATGGTCGTGGGTATCGCAACACGTACCATCCAGGGCAACCTCCGGCCCAACAGATGATGCAGCCTCCTCCCACGTTTTTTGCTCCCCCACCGCGACCTCCAGATGCATATTTTCAGTCAGGCCCGAGAGGCCCAATTAAAATAGATAAATGGGGAATCAATTTTGAGGGTAAGCCCGAAAAGCTTACCGTGGAAGATTTCGTGTTCCATCTCGAAACGTTGCAGAGTCAGTACGACTGCACTTGGGCCGAAATCTTGAGGGATTTCCACCTACTTCATTCGGGTACCGCTTACGAGTGGTACTGGCAATTCCAGCGTACTAACTACCGTCCCGATTGGTTGGTATTGCGCGATGCCCTAATGCGACAATTTCGTAATTCGAAGGCAGATTTCGAAATTATGCGCGACATCATGAATCGACGGCAAGGTACCTGGGAGTCTAGCGATGACTTCTTTGCCGCCATCTCGAAATTGCGATCCCAACTCAGAGTGCCGATTCCAGAGAGCGAAATGGTGACGATATTAAAACGGAACCTCAACGAGAAAGTAGGTCGGTTGGTTTATCCAATGACGATATTCACGCTAGACCAGTTGAGATATGCGTGTAAAGACGCAGAAACTGCATTCCCAAGCCGAGATGGTCCCCGACCTCACAGACCACCTGCCCGATACGCGGCGAATGAATTGTCCTACCACGACGAAGTGCCGTATGATTCCGAGGAACAAGTTTCAGCGCTACATTACGGTAGTGCGCCCCCAAATGTTCCTCGTAGATACGCCAGCGGACGAATGATGTGCTGGAATTGCAGAGTCGAAGGTCACTCGTTTGTGGATTGTCCTTCAACGATACGTAACATCTTCTGTTACAAATGTGGCCAAGAAGGTGTAATTACTCCACGGTGTACCCACTGCAATCCGGGAAACCGAACGCAGAGCGCGATGTCGACGGGGGAATCGCGTTCGACGCAGACTCCCAATCAACAGTAAGAATAGACAGGGAGAGCCAGACTGAAGAAAGAATCTGTCATCCTGGCAGCTCACCATTGAAAATTCTGCAACGAAGTCCAGGCGAAAGGTTAGAAAATAAGACAAATAGAGTAGAGCTTAAGCCCTTGCACATTAGGATTAAGAATTACAATACAGCTAGAGATAGGATTTTCAAGGGAGGACATTCAGGCCCCTCCAAAAGAATACTAAAAACTAGAGAAAGGTACAGGCAAAGAAAAGAGACCAGGAAGTTATTAGCGGCCAGCGTAATAGACTCTGCCGTAGACCCTAGACCCTATGCGCAAGTAAAAATTGCCGGAAAACCGATGCTAGGCCTGTTGGACAGCGGCGCAAGCATTAATATTCTTGGCAAAGGTTGCTTAGAAATTATAAAAACCTTAGGGATACCACAGATACCGTGCTTCGCCAACGTGAAAACAGCTGACGGGACAAACCAGTCCATAGTAGGTAAAGTGCAGGCTCCAGTCGAGTACCGAAACCTAAAACACGTCATCAACTTCTACCTAGTTCCGAGCCTCAACCAAGAACTATACCTCGGCGTCGAGTTTTGGAAGGCGTTCCAAATCGCCCCGCACCTCATAAGTGCTCTCTCGACGTCCACCGATTTGGCCGACCCCAATATGCACCAACTGACATACGAACAACAGTCGGAGTTGGAGGCAGTCAAGCGGAAATTTCTCTGCTACACGCAGCATGGGTTGGGGAGGACGCACCTGGAAGAGCACGTCATCGATACCGGGGATGCGGCCCCGATAAAGCAGCGTCAATACCCCGTTTCTCCAGCGATACAAGCCCTTTTGTACGAGGAGTTAGATCGAATGATCGGTCTCGGCGTGGTGGAGGAGAGTGAGAGTCCATGGAATTCACCCGTAGTCCTGATACGAAAGCCCGGAAAGAATCGCTTCTGTCTTGACTTCCGCGGGGTGAATGCCGTAACGAAAAAGGACGCTTACCCTCTTAACCAGATCGACGGGATTGTCAGTCCTCTACCCGACACGTACTGGATGGCCAGTGTAGACCTAAAAGATGCCTTTTGGCAAATACCGCTGGAGAAGCGGAGTAGAGAAAAAACCGCGTTTACAGTTCCGGGGAGACCCTTGATGCAGTTTACGGTCATGCCCTTTGGGCTGTGTAACGCTGCCCAAAGGTTATGCCGCTAAATGGACAAAGTGATCCCTGCAAGTTTGAGAGACCGCGTGTTCGTTTATCTCGATGACTTGCTCATCATAGGTCCGGACTTCCCGACCCTCATCACCCTGTTGGACGAAGTCGCTCAGTGTCTGCGCGCCGCGAACCTCACCATCAACTTGAACAAGTCCAATTTCTGCTTCAAGGAATTGAAGTATTTGGGGTTCATAGTTGGTGGTGGGAAGCTCAAAACCGATCCGGCAAAGGTAGAGGCCATCGTGAACTTCCCGATTCCCAAAAACCCGAAACAAGTTCGCAGACTACTCGGTTTGGCAGGGTGGTATCGGAGGTTCATCCAAGGTTTTTCCAGCTTGACAGCCCCCATAACAGACACGCTCAAAAAGAGGCAGGAAAAGTTCCAAATGACGGAAGAAGCGTTAGAAGCGTTCGAGAAGATGAAGCAGGCCTTGACCACGGCTCCGGTGCTTACGCACCCCGATTTCGCACGGCGTTTTTATATTCAATGCGATGCCTCAGACTCGGGAATCGGGGCAGTACTATTCCAAAAGAACGACGAGGGTGAGGAATCTCCTATTTCCTATTTCTCCCAAAAGCTGAATCAATGTCAGAAAAATTATAGCGTTACGGAGAAAGAGTGTCTGGCTGCAGTCAAAGCAGTTCAGAAATTCAGGCCCTATGTTGAAGGGATGGATTTCACCATCATCACAGACCACTCCAGTTTGCGCTGGTTGATGGGTCTGAAAGATTTGAGCGGCAGACTGGCTAGATGGAGTCTTAAACTCCAAGCCTTCACCTTCAACATAGAGCATAGAAAAGGCACGCTGAACGTGGTGCCGGACACCCTTTCCCGAGTACACGCAGATAGCCTAGAAATAGAAAGAGTGGCCCCGTTAGTAGACCTAGATTCCGAGGAATTCGACTCAGAGGAATACCAAAACTTGATGGCTACCGTCGTCGAACACCAAGACGAGTTGCCCGACCTGAAAATAGAAGACAATTTCGTCTATAAACGGACGTTAGCGCCCGAAGGAGCCGAGCCCCTGGTTGAACACACTTGGCGACTTTGGATCCCTTCCGGGTTGACCGATTCCATAATCGCCGGCGCTCACGAGCCTCCGCAGGCAGCACACGGAGGTGTAGCAAAAACTCTGCATCGTATACGGCAGTATTTCTACTGGCCAAACATGACGGTACAAATAAGAAGCTTTATTGCTAAGTGTCAAACGTGCAAGCAATGTAAACCGTCCAACCAAGTCACCCGTCCACCGACAAGTAGTAGTTTTTGTACCGATCGTCCCTTTCAGAAAATTTATGTCGACTTCTTAGGACCATACCCGAGGTCAAAGTCCGGAAATGCCTATGTTTTTATTGTCTTAGACCACTTGTCGAAATTTGTGTTACTGAAACCCCTTAGAAACGCCAACACCTTAAACGTAATAAAATTCCTACAGAACGACATCTTTGACATGTTCGGGGTACCACAAATCCTGCACTCCGACAACGGCAAACAGTTTATGGCCAAAGAGTTCCAAAGCTTCTTAGCAAAATATGGCGTGCGGCATTTTCGAACGGCAAACTACGCACCGCAATCCAACGCTTCGGAGAGGGTAAACAGAACGCTGTAAGCCGCGATACGCTCCTACCTGAAGGAAGATCAGCGTGATTGGGACTTGCACCTCAGCAACATCGCGTGTGCCTTGAGGAGCTCGGTTCATACTTCGATCGGTGTGTCACCATACTTCGCGCTGTTTGGTACCAATATGATGACGCACGGGTCGGGGTATGAGCTAGCGCAGAAGCTTAACGCTGTAGAGGACAGCGAAATGTTAACGCTCTCCCGGCGTCACCGGTTGGAATGTATTCGCAACAAAATAAAAGAGAACATCCTAAGAGCCAACGAACGAAGCGCGAAATCTTATAACGTGCGAACCAGGAAAATAAGCTTCCTGCCCGGACAGGAAATTTACCGACGGAATTTCGTTCTCAGCGACACATCTAAATACTTGTCTGCAAAGCTATGTCCCAAATATGTTAAGTGTCGGATAGTAAGAGCGATCGGTAAAAACATGTTTGAATTAGAAAACCTAGCGGGGAAGAAAATAGGAGTCTTCCACGCTAAAGACTTAAAACAATAGAAGCCTAATCACCCTGTTGGACAAAGGGCTATGCAAGTCTTCCCAAATACAATCTGTGATAAAACATAATAAATAGTCCTTTCGTGCTGAGGCAATGCATTTGTCATGTACCTGGCAAACGTTTTATGTGTTATTTATTTATTTATTCATGTAATTATTCCCGTAGGTTAGTTATTTATATATTTATTTATCTGAATATTTGTTATTCGTTTAGGTAGATAGTAGGTGTTTGTTTATTTATCCATGTAGTCATTAGATATTAAGTAGTTATTCCTGCGTGTAAGCAGATGTTATTGAGTCATCCATTTGTTATTTATTTATCGTTATTATTTATTTATCTTTGTTATTTATTTATCGTTATTGTTTATTTATCTCTATTATTTATTTATCGCTATTATTTATTTATCTCGGTTATTTATTTATCGGTTATTTATTCATCATAGTATTTAGTTATCTCTGTTACGTATTCATCATAGTATTTATTTAGCGACGTTAGGTATTTATCTGTCATTTATACCTCTATGTTATATATTTATCGAGACGTTATGTATTCACGTACATAGGCATTAAGTATTTATATGCCTATCTAACAGCAAAGGGGGCAAAACATTTGCCCAACAATACCGCACGACGGAAGAAGTCGTAGAGCGTATTTAAGTATGAGTATTATTTATTTTTCTGTATCTTATGTTCATAATGTATATCTATGTAGCAATGCATGTCAGTTTACCACTCAGCAAATACATCGAACCAACTTAACGCGCTATTTAGACTCACCCCGTCCCAGTTAATAAGATACTGGTAAACGCCCGGTCAGCTTCCCGTATATAGAGGTCGGACGTCTGACCGCAGGATCTCGCTGCGCATATACAATCCTGCAATGCAAGAGATAATTAGCTAACACTGTCGTAAACACATAGAACCCTGTAACCAGCAGGAACTCCTACCTTTGAAAGTAATGCCCGGCTGAGAGTGGGATTCTTCCCCACGTTGCTTACTATTCCAGTGTTCAGAAGAATTTAATGTGGCTGCGAGATGGTGTCACGATAAGGGGTTAGTTATAAATGCTTTGAAAACAAAAATGATGCACATTAGAAGTCCTCACTTCAAGGCAACAGAACTTCGGATCCACTTTCAAAATAATGCTTGCCCCAATACCTTGAAGGAATTTATTGAGTTAGTTGACAACTATAAATATCTTGGTGTAGTAATAGACAGTCATTTTCTGTGGGATAGACACATTGACAAATTAAGAATGGACCTCAAGAGAGCTTTATTTGCTGTTTCGCATTTGAAATACTACGCTTCTGAAGGAGTCTTAAAGCAAGTGTATTATGCTTTGATAGAGTCGAAGATACGGTATGAGATACTGGCATGGGGTACTGCAGCTAAAACACACATCCAAAAAATACAAAAACTTCAAAATGCAGCTCTTAAGCACATAAATAATCAACGAGGAAATGAAGCAGGTTTTAAAGCTCTTCAAGTAGAGGACATATTTAAGATGACCACCATTGTGGAGTACTTTGAGGACAACCGATTCGCTCGACCAATACAGCATGAAGTCAACACCAGAAGACGTGCCCAAGGAATGCTACAAACTCCTAGAAATTGGAATAACTACGGTAGACGCAAACTTCAATATACTATTCCCACAATAATCAACGAATTACCTCGTCAAATAATAACTATTGTTAATCTTAAAAAAAGAAAAAAAATACTTAAAACTTTCTACTTAAATTTAAATTTAAATAACTTAGAATCTATATCATGAATCCTATTAACTTCCTTAAAATAATGTTCAATTAAATAATAACTGTATATCTTTGCACACTTTATTATTATTTAAAATTGATCAGAAACATAATCTTCTGCAGATAAGCTACGGCTTCGCAGATACTTAATTTAATTGTAACTATATTTATGAATAATAATAATATAAAAAAAAAAAAACAAAAAAAAAAAAAAAAAAGTGTCCATTCCCTAGGTAACCGTTGCCACCACCTCTGGCATTATTGGCATTCCGCCAGCGGGGGTGTTTTGTTGCGGCTACCTGTAACAAACAAAAAAAAAGGCAAGACAGGGCAAGGGGTTGACACGGGGAGGTATGGGAATACTCACTTTTGCCCGTGGAACTCCTCGGAATTTCCGGCCGAAAAATAAAGCCCGATGAACCGGTGTCATTAAAAAAACACAAATTAAATATAGTGATAGACGCGAAAATAAATAAAATAGGGATAATACCCAAAACGAGTGCGACATGCGGCTGCGAGTGAAGCTAGTTTCTTTTGCATTTTGACGTTTGTCAGTCAGCACTGAAATCATTCACGATAGGTCGAAGCAAATAAATTTAGTGGAGAAGGTGTTTGGTTTCACAGGCAGATGGAGCGGATGAGTGTACCTGTGGTATATCTTGGGTGGGAATTTTATCCGATGAGCGGTGGTGAGATCTGCTATCGCCGAACTACCATCAGAGATTTTCAAATTTTTTTTTGGTAAAAAGAGTGGGACAGTGCGACTACTTTCGTATTTCCCAAGACAACGGGTAGCAGAATAGGGAAAAGCCGAAGGAAAGAAAATATTAACTGCTTCGGATGGATGGTCCGATTTTAATGAAACCAGTCTTGTGCTAACAACGACAGAGGTCATTTAGGGCATACAAATCCTATACCAGGTCGTGCGGAGTTTTTTTGATAAATCCTCATAGTGAGGCAGTGCGTGACAGTTCAAAGCGAATTAAGTGAACGTTTGAAAAAGAATTAAACAAAAACAAAACTGAAGTGCGCAAGTCGGTGAAAAGAACAAAAAGTGTGCCCCACGATCACTGGAATCGATACTGGGAGTGGCTCCGGCGAAAATTAATAAAGATAAGGGAATATCCAAGTAAGAATTATCTTACCACAGAAACGGGTGAGTTGAAGTGTTCAAATGTGGTTAGGATGGAAAATAATCAGTGTTTAAAATTAGGTAATAATTGCATAAGGCGGTCATAGACAGATCTGGAAGTCGTGGCCGCCCCCCTTTTTTATAAACACGGAGTGTAGAAGGAATATATCTCGTCTGATAACCGCCGTGACTTTCGTCAGCACAACAGATATTCTATAAAGGCGACTGGAGCGGGGGGTCCTATAGTAAATCCCCGTGACAGCGCTTTCCAGAATCAGAATATATGTGCGAAGTTTTCTTATTGAAGCTCACAGAAGCCAGGCCGGGAAACGAAGCGGCGAGATTCGCTCCGAGGATAGGCACCCGTCGTTTGGACGTGAGTCCCCTCACATATACATACTTACATAGAGCTAGATAGCTAGTATATAAGGACTATCGGAATTGCAGCGAGGCCGCCTCACCCGTAATCGAGATTTCGTGTAGCAAACTACACATTATATAATTTTTGTATATAAGAGTATGTATAGTAATAAATCGATGCGTTCTACGAGATTAGGATTAAGGTAGTATAAGAGTTGTGTTCCGAAAAAAGATATTTTTTTTTTTGGCGTGATAGTTTTTTTTGTTAACGTAAGTGATTTTTCTGTATGTGATAAGTGCAGTTTGACCCCCGCTTATATCACGTAGTCGCGGAATAGGAAGAGATAAAGGATACCTACACAGAGCTCTATTTAGGTAGGAAACGATTCGTGGAATACGTAAGGGGAGGACATTTTTCCCCCGTGAAGATTTTTTTTTGTTGTTTGTGGGGCCAAGCCTAACTTAGTTTGTAATTGGATTTTTCTGTTAGTTTATATTTTTATTTGTAACTATCGTGCGAACCAATTTTCTCCACGAAGGAATAAATTATAAGAATTAAGAATGCTCATAGAGCCACGCCAATTGGTGGTGTTTTGTTTTGGTGTCACAATTCGGCTCTCGGAGAAGTGAAGATGTTTTGGTGAAGTACCGTTTTCAGGGGTGTAATGGGGTAAGTTAAATCCCTTTCGGCGCAGACGGTGTGATCGGACGACAGCATCTCCAACAAAGGGGAAATTCACATATCGGCCAACGAATTACCAGGAGGGGTGGGAATGGCCAGCGCTGAACGACAGCGACAGCGCCCCTCAGTGCGGTGAAGGTCCGTCCGTTTTGGTGAAGGTAAGGTATGTACCAGTGTGATCGGCATGTTTGATGTTTTGTAGTTGGTTAGGTCGAGCGGCGGGGAGCAAGAACCACCCCCTTCCGGCGAGCTGAGCCGTGCTGAGCAAGCATGCCAAGCTCTTCGCTCTCGACACTCTTTCCCCCTTTCTATTTTCGTTCCCATCCATTGTTCCTATCCACTTCCTGTTCCACGTCCATTTTCGATTCCAAATTCCCTTCCTATCCTTCTCTAGCCCTGCTACACCTGGCAGCGAATTTCGCGAAAAAAAAACAGTTCGTATAAGTTAGATTAGTTGTCAGTGTCAGTGTCAGATTTCAACCGTGGTGAGCTGTGACAGTGTTCAGAAGTACAGCTTTTTTTAAGAGAAGTTCAACTCAAATTTGGTGAATAAGTATATTATCTCAGTACATTTTCATATTAGTTTTTTCATAACATTTTGTATTTCGATTCAACCAAAGTACTCATTCACCATTATTGTTCCATTATAATACCAAAACATACGACTTATAAGTACATATAAATGTAGGCTTTGAAATACGAGACACGTAAAAAAAAACAAATACACATTACACGTACGTATACTTTATTTTAAATTATATTTAGTCTAACGGAGAAATTATTAATAACAGCAACGATATTAATCTTGGTATTTATAAATCATAACTAAACTCCAGAAGTATATTAAGCGATGTATGTAATAAACATATTCTACTCGATTTATGTTAAATGCCCTACAAATGTTGGCTTAAAATGTTCTAATTTGTTTATTATTCTACAGAATTGCTCATATTTCTTTTATTTCACATAAATATACAATTATTTTTTGAAATTAATCACTGTCCACACAAAATTTAGTTGGAACAACTATTTTCAAATTTAACGGATAAAATTCTATGAACGCTGATAACAACTTTGCCCACAGCGGAAGTGGCTCTGAAGCAACTTTGCCCACAGCGGAAGTTGTTTATTTTAGGTGCGAGTGTGTTTGTAAGCCGGAATTTTTGAAGTTTCGTGACATTTGTCAATACGATTTTCTATGTAACAATACTAACGCACCTAAAGTTTGCAACCCCATGGTAATATAGCTTGTAGGCAAGTAACGAAAAATCGGCCGGAGTTGGGGGTCTCAGTATTGTCTCTGATTTAAACCAATCACTTATTTCACTCTATTACTCTGCACTTATTTTATCTTCACAACCGATTACTACCTCGAACTTTAACCAATCACTGATAAAAATCAACTGTCGCCCTGTTCTACAACCTCTCCTTTTATATATGCTCTGCCATCTCTTCGAGAACTTTCTAGCGAGCTCCAATTGGTTCTACAATTGGCTGACATACTTTTTCCCCTTTTCAGCAATTGATAAATTCCCAGTTAATTTAGTTTAGTGGGGAATTGACAGATTCCAATCTCCAACTGGAAGTGGAACTTGTTTGGTGACAAATGGGGGTTGTTTTCATTTCACCATTTTAGTTTGTTTTCATTTCACCACGATTCATTCCACGCCACAATATGAACGAATCTGCACTCTATTCTGGTGGAGCCATGTGTGCACTCCAGCCATGGAAACATTTTGTGAAGCGCTTCGACTCCTTCAGAGTGAGGAAAAGTTTGCGCGCACCTCCTGGTTGTTTGATTGATGTTGGTTGAATACCTGGAATAAATGTTAAAAAATGCATATTTGTGTAAACTGAAAGAGTTTATTTATCTGTCGTCTGTGTGACTTAGTTGTGCGGATTTGTAGGCCAATTTGACTTCGACTTCACTGCATATGGAGCCGAGCCAGAGGAATACTTGTTCGCCGTTGTCCAGTATCATGATGTCGTCATCGGCTAAATTGTCTTTTCGGCGACGGATAAGTAGCCCTTTTTTTGGAGCATTGGAAAAGTATCCAGTTTGTTGTCAATCAAATACGGACGGCGTAGGTTCATCAGCTTGAAGATTGATGAAGGTAGAGCTGTCAGCTGGTTGCGCGACAGATTCAAGATCTCCAGTTTTGGTCAAAACTCGACCCCGGATGATAGTTTGCTTATTTCGTTATCGCTCAAGTTGTACAGTCAATCGGTACCTGGCAGCGAATGTCGCGAAAAAAAAAAACAGTTCGGATAAGTCAGACTAGTTGTCAGTGTCAGTGTCAGCTTTCAACCGTGGTGAGCTGTGACAGTGTTCAGAAGTACAGCTTTTTTTAAAAGAAGTTCAACTCAAATTTCGTGAACAAGTATATTATCTCAGTACATTTTCATATTAGTTTTTTCATAACATTCTGTATTTCTATTCAACCAAAGTACTCATTCACCATTATTGCTCCATTATAATACCAAAACATACGACTTATAAGTCATATAAATGTAGGCTTTGAAATACGAGACACGTAAAAATAAAACAAATACACATATGTATACTTTATTTTAAATCATATTTAGACTAACGGAGAAACTATTAATAACAGCAACGATATTAATCTTGGTATTTATAATTTATAACTAAACTCCAGAAGTATATTAAGCGATGTATGTGATAAACATATTCTACTCGATTTATGTTAAATGCCCTACAAAGGTTTTAATTTGTTTATTATTCTACAGAATTGCTCATCTTTCTTTTACTTCACATAAATACACAACTATTTTTTGAAATTAATCACTGTCCACACAAAATTTAGTTGGAAAAATTATTTTCAAATTTAACGGATAAAATTCTATGAACGCTGATAGCAACTTTGCCCACAGCGGAAGTGGCTCTGAAGCAACTTTGCCCACAGCGGAAGTTGTTTATTTTAGGTGCGAGTGTGTTTGTGAGCCGGAATTTTTGAAGTTTCGTGACATTTGTCAATACGATTTTCTATGTAACAATACTAACGCACCTAAAGTTTGCAACCCCATGGTAATATAGCTTGTAGGCAAGTAACGAAAAATCGGCCGGAGTTGGGGGTCTCAGTATTGTCTCTGATTTAAACCAATCACTTATTTCACTCTATTACTCTGCACTTATTTTATCTTCACAACCGATTACTACCTCGAACTTTAACCAATCACTGATAAAAATCAACTGTCGCCCTGTTCTACAACCTCTCCTTTTATATATGCTCTGCCATCTCTTCGAGAACTTTCTAGCGAGCTCCAATTGGTTCTACAATTGGCTGACATACTTTTTCCCCTTTTCAGCAATTGATAAATTCCCAGTTAATTTAGTTTAGTGGGGAATTGACAGATTCCAATCTCCAACTGGAAGTGGAACTTGTTTGGTGACAAATGGGGGTTGTTTTCATTTCACCATTTTAGTTTGTTTTCATTTCACCACGATTCATTCCACGCCACAATATGAACGAATCTGCACTCTATTCTGGTGGAGCCATGTGTGCACTCCAGCCATGGAAACATTTTGTGAAGCGCTTCGACTCCTTCAGAGTGAGGAAAAGTTTGCGCGCACCTCCTGGTTGTTTGATTGATGTTGGTTGAATACCTGGAATAAATGTTAAAAAATGCATATTTGTGTAAACTGAAAGAGTTTATTTATCTGTCGTCTGTGTGACTTAGTTGTGCGGATTTGTAGGCCAATTTGACTTCGACTTCACTGCATATGGAGCCGAGCCAGAGGAATACTTGTTCGCCGTTGTCCAGTATCATGATGTCGTCATCGGCTAAATTGTCTTTTCGGCGACGGATAAGTAGCCCTTTTTTTGGAGCATTGGAAAAGTATCCAGTTTGTTGTCAATCAAATACAGACGGCGTAGGTTCATCAGCTTGAAGATTGATGAAGGTAGAGCTGTCAGCTGGTTGCGCGACAGATTCAAGATCTCCAGTTTTGGTCAAAACTCGACCCCGGATGATAGTTTGCTTATTTCGTTATCGCTCAAGTTGTACAGGCAATCGGTACCTGGCAGCGAATGTCGCGAAAAAAAAAAACAGTTCGGATAAGTCAGACTAGTTGTCAGTGTCAGTGTCAGCTTTCAACCGTGGTGAGCTGTGACAGTGTTCAGAAGTACAGCTTTTTTTAAAAGAAGTTCAACTCAAATTTCGTGAATAAGTATATTATCTCAGTACATTTTCATATTAGTTTTTTCATAACATTCTGTATTTCTATTCAACCAAAGTACTCATTCACCATTATTGCTCCATTATAATACCAAAACATACGACTTATAAGTCATATAAATGTAGGCTTTGAAATACGAGACACGTAAAAATAAAACAAATACACATATGTATACTTTATTTTAAATCATATTTAGACTAACGGAGAAACTATTAATAACAGCAACGATATTAATCTTGGTATTTATAATTTATAACTAAACTCCAGAAGTATATTAAGCGATGTATGTGATAAACATATTCTACTCGATTTATGTTAAATGCCCTACAAAGGTTTTAATTTGTTTATTATTCTACAGAATTGCTCATCTTTCTTTTACTTCACATAAATACACAACTATTTTTTGAAATTAATCACTGTCCACACAAAATTTAGTTGGAAAAATTATTTTCAAATTTAACGGATAAAATTCTATGAACGCTGATAGCAACTTTGCCCACAGCGGAAGTGGCTCTGAAGCAACTTTGCCCACAGCGGAAGTTGTTTATTTTAGGTGCGAGTGTGTTTGTGAGCCGGAATTTTTGAAGTTTCGTGACATTTGTCAATACGATTTTCTATGTAACAATACTAACGCACCTAAAGTTTGCAACCCCATGGTAATATAGCTTGTAGGCAAGTAACGGAAAATCGGCCGGAGTTGGGGGTCTCAGTATTGTCTCTGGTTTGCACACCCACGTACTTGACGTGACACTTGCGAGTATCATTATAATCGTATTTCTGTTGTAAATTAAAATGAGCCATTTCAATATGCACAAGTTAATTATAACTGCATTTCAGTTTTTGCATTGGAACTTGGGTGAAAAATTTGTAAGAAAAAATCAGTTCACTCAGTATTCCTTCTCGAATGAGGTGTGGTGGGTTTTGGTTTTCGCCTTCAATTTGTTGGACAATCTTTGTTGGACGATCGCAAGAAGTAGAAGCATTATTTTCCATTAGCCTCTGAGATTATAAAAATCCCACCAAATCAAGTTGCACTCAAACTACTTTACAAAAAACAACTATATCCCCGATCGTTTTAATGCATCTTAACTCACATTAATAGTAGACGATGATAATGCCGCTGCTTCCACAAATCAAAGGAGCGCCATTGCTGCCGCACGAATACTTAGGAAATCCTATGCAAGGCAAAGAGGATCTAAACTAGAGGGCCAACTGAGAGCAGAAACTGTACATTTGCCTACAAGCTGCTTTTCCTGCATAGGAATTCCTAAGTATTAGTGCCTGTACAAATCAAAGGAGCGCAATTGCTGCCGCACGCATACTTAGGAAATCCTATGCAGGCAATTAATGTCAATCAGGAGGCCATTTTGTAGGTGTGGGCGACTGTGTTCAACATTTTTGGTACCCTTTAGTTACACGTCGCTCACATCGCAGTTCAGTTTAAAAGTTTAGTTTAGTTTAGTTTATGAAATTGTTGGAAAATGTAATTCCTGTAATAATTTCGTCACGATGCCAAATACCCTATATAAATATAATCATAGTTTTATTTCAGTATCTAGCAGAAATCTATCTTATGATATTAATCAGAGAAAAATCAATTTAAACGGTTCTTGCACTTTTCTTATAATAGATTTTGTAACTTCAAGCTTTTATTGTATGTATAATTTAAAGAAAAAATTGTTTTTCCTCGATTTTAATGCTTTTCATTTCGAAGTCATATTGAAACAAAATAAATATGTTAACAGAGTTTGGCGAAATTGTTTTTTTACTGTGGGGAAAACGATATTTTAGTTTTAGCATAATTTTTAATCTGTAAATGGTACGTAAAATGCATACTTGCACAGTAACGTATTTATGTATGCATTTGTTAAATTCGATAATTTTTCTCTTCCTTAGTAACATTAACACTGTTCACTCTTATTGAACCACCGAATTCCCAATCATATTTTGATTTTGTACAAGTATGGTGCTAAAAAACCATGTCGAAAACACTCACCAAGCGTAATAGAAATTTATGCAATGTTTGCGAATATTTTAAGGAATTCACTTTTGCCCTAGTGAAAACTTGGGCTTAACTTGCATGGTTTAAACCGATTTTTGGAACAACTCCCCAAGGTAGCTTCATGAATTTTGCTGTCAAAAGTATTTTTCATGTAAAAAAAAATAAAAAAAAACCTGAAATGTGAATGAATAAACATTTTTTGGCGCATAAGATGGATAGAGAACAAGTAAAGCTATCTAAAAAACCATACTCAACATTTGTTCCTTTTACATTTATTGTTATAGATTCATTTGCAAATTGTTTGTTATTTGAAAAGTTCCACTCGGCGGCCATTAATAGCATGTATTTACAGACAGGAGAAAAATGAGCGCGCGAGAGAGGGCTGTCATTCAAAATTTGCGGGGAAAATCGGGTAGGTGCACGGGAGTTGGCCCTCTAGTTTAGATCCTCTTTGATTGAGACCACGAGAATTTGGAAGAGATATAACCTATATTATGTAGGTAAAATAAAGACGTTGAATTATAAAATAAAATATTTATGTACCTACAAATGGCATAAGTTTAAGTTTTGAATTATTAGCCGTATTTTATTATCAGCGTGATCTGATCCGAATCGGTTGTGGCAACCAGAGACAATACTGAGACCCCCAACTCGCAATCCTCTTGCCGCTGGCCCCCTCATTATTTTTTCAAATTCGCCATTTTGTTTTCCTATCGGTGTTATGTCAATTTAGAATCCGTGTGAGCTTCAACAAAAAAAGCAAAACAAAAAAAATGTGGTGAATTTCTTTTGACAGAAGTCGAGCGACAACTGTCAAAATATGGTAAACAAATTGTATTTTTCCTCCAAAAAATTGAGAAAATGTAAGTTTTCGCATATTTTAAGTGTTTAAATTAATAATTAAATATATTTATCTTACAGCTAAGGAAGAAGCCGACGTTGAGGTGTTCGCTAACCTTACACATATGCAATGGATCGCACTGGAGACAACGTGACATTATCAATCGGAATCGATATAAGTAAGCCATACTATTCAATGAATTTGTCTCACTATACATATTTAATTATAAGATATTTCTTCAAGGTTTGTTAAATCGCAAGCTCCCACTCAAGATCATGTTAGAGAAGACCTTGATTTGTCCACGATGCAGGAGATCACACGACATCAAGAGTGTATGGCCAAAGTCAAGGAATACGAAACACATATTGCACAGGCGAAAGTTGAACACAAGCGTATCGATCACGAAAAGCGTAGGAAGACCCTGATTGTAAGTTGGATTTGAATTAACATGAACCTGGCGACGAATTGCTAACCATTTGTATCCACTTCTAGGAAGAGACCAAGCTACAACAGCATCATATCAATACCAATTGGCAAGGCGCCGCTATGAAGATCAATTGTCGCAGCAACAACGTATCCAGGAGGAAAATTTCAAAAAGGAAGAATATAGTAAAAGTTGTCTGAATTGATTCTTTAAAGAGGAAAGTGTCGCACTCCAAGAGGCAATGCGCCAGCAAACCATCGAACACGAGATCGAAATGAAGGAGAAAAACCGTCTTAAACTACTCGAGCACGAGATGAGAACTAAAGCCAAGGTTGACAGGGACCCTGCTGGTCTGCCAAGGAAGCAACTGGGCGTCACAACTATTTACAAAGTCTTCGATTAGGCCAACACCAGTAATCGTAGTTTGTTGTTGTTCCAAAACATTTTATTATATGTATTGAATATAAAATAAATTACATGTACAACTATCAGTACGTGTTATAAATATGAAAAATGAAACGAATCTGCTCTCTATTCTGGTGGAGCCATGTGTGCACTCCAGCCATGGAAACTTTTTGTGGGACGCTTCGACTCCTTTTTCTTCAGAGTGAGGAAAAGTTTGCGCGCACTTTCTGGTTGTTAATGTTAATAAATGCATATTTGTATAAGCTGAAAGAGTTTCTGTCGTCGGCTGTGTGACTTACTTGTGCGGATTTGTAGGCCGATTTGATTTCGACTTCACAGCATCTGCAGCTGAGCCAGAGGAATACTTGTTCGCCGTTGTCCAGTATCATGATGTCGTCGTCGGCTAAATCGTCTTTTCGGCGACGGATTAGTAGGCCTTTTCTTTGGAGCATCGGAAGTCGGGTGAAACTCACGGATCAGGGATGGGATTCCTTCGAAATCCAGCTTGTTGTCCATCAAATACAGACGGCGTAGGTTCATCAACTTGAAGATTGCGCGACAGATTCAAGATCTCCAGCTTTTGCCAAAACTCGACCCCGGATGATAGTTCGCCTTTTTCGTTATCGCTCAAGTTGTGCAGGCAATCGGTACCTGGCAGCAAATTTCGCGACAAATCCAGTTCGGATAAGTTAGACAAGCTGTCAGTGTCAGTGTCAGCTTTCAACCGTGGTGAGCTGTGACAGTGTTCAGAAGTACAGCTTTTTTTAAAAGAAGTTCAACTCAAATTTCGTGAATAAGTATATTATCTCAGTACATTTTCATATTAGTTTTTTCATAACATTCTGTATTTCTATTCAACCAAAGTACTCATTCACCATTATTGCTCCATTATAATACCAAAACATACGACTTATAAGTCATATAAATGTAGGCTTTGAAATACGAGACACGTAAAAATAAAACAAATACACATACGTATACTTTATTTTAAATTATATTTAGACTAACGGAGAAACTCTTAATAACAGCCACGATATTAATCTTGGTATTTATAAATTATAACTAAACTCCAGAAGAATATTAAGCGATGAATGTGATAAACATATTCTACTCGATTTACGTTAAATGCCTTACAAATGTTCGCTAAAAATGTTTTAATTTGTTTATTATTCTACAGAATTGCTCATCTTTCTTTTATTTCACATAAATAATTATTTTTTGAAATTAATCACTGTCCACACAAAATTTAATTGTAACAATTATTTTCAAATTTAACGGATTAAATTCTATGAACGCTGATAGCAACTTTGCCCACAGCGGAAGTTGCTTATTTTAGGTTCGAGTGTGTTGGTGAGCCGGAATTTTTGAAGTTTCGTGACATTTGTCAATACGATTTTCTATGTAACAATACTAGCGCACCTAAAATTTGCAACCCCATGGTAATATAGCTTGTAGGCAAGTAACGGAAAATCGGCCGGAGTTGGGGGTCTCGGTATTGTCTCTGGTGGCAACAGTTGCTTTCAAAACACGGCGGATAATGTATGAGTGTAACAAACTTCATTCATTCTGTGCAACGTGACGTCACAATATGATGTCAATTCACATTTCGTTTGCTTGTTACCATATGAATCAAATTAATAATTTACATTTTTGATATTGTTTTTTAAAAACTAATTATAATTCTATGTTCGAATATGCAACAAATAAACAATATTTTGCTACTAGTATTTCGGTTTTTCATGGCATCCAGGCAAGCAAATGATTTTTTTTAAATATTTATGAAATGTTCTTTATTTGCTTCAGAAACATTTCATAAACATTGGCAAACATTTCTCTTTTTACCGGCGTAGACGCCGATTAAATATTAATAAACTGCAGTTAGTTAAAACAAAGCATTCTACTTTTCATAATAATAAATGTTTATGAAATATTTCGCTGATCTGGGCGAAAACATTTTTTAGAATGAAAAAACAAAATCTCGAAGGTCGGGATATTTAAAAAAAAAATTGTTTGTATTATGAGGGATGTTTAATATTGAACATTGAAAAATGAAACAAGCCACCTAGTGGGAAATAGTAGAAACAATTTTCAGATCATGATTCGTGATCTCGATGAATAGCAGGATCATATGCTGTTGTTGTAAGTGCATGTAAATCGATGATCTATTTGGATAATGACTGATAATAAAAAAGGGCTAATATATCAACTGACACTGGAAGATTATAAAGTTGCAAAAAATGTTCAATAATGTTCACCGAAATTGTTTGATACCTCAAATAAAGAAGAACTTCTAAAGAGTTTCAATAACAATGACGGTCTGCTGCAACAACAACAGCCTACTGGCAACAACTTTAATTGAAAAACAACAAATTCTCCCACAGCAACAGAAAAAAAATTAGACCAAAAAATCAACTTGCCGCATACTGAAGAACAACAGAAACAACCGGAAACAACTAATTTCAACTTGCATAAATAATAAAAACAGCCACAATAAAAACCCAAACAGCAAATACAACTAAATAATCTTCAACTTCCTCAACAAAAGAGAGTACTATGTTCTAATTCATAAAGGGGACTAAAAAGGGGCCCCCACCTAAAATACACCAAGAAAGACATTTGTTTTTAATAAAAAACTAAGGGATCTTGAGGTTCAAAAAGGGACCAAACGACAACGCTGCTCGGCGAACTCTCAATTGCCTTCATGTTCAGCAATTTCACCTGCTGCCAATATAGGAGTAAGCCCGCCTGCTAGTATAGATAATCTGACTACTGAGAGTAACAACATATAAACGATGAAAATGCTCCTTCATCCAATTGTGATCTGAGAAATGTACCAACCCCGTTTGCAGTGTTTTTTTTTTTTTTTTTCGATTGGAGTATGGTACTAGACCTTCCGCTTGTATTAATTATATAGCAAAAAAGGATATCGATACTAAAAGCTTTAGATATTTAAGCTTAACAGCCTGGGGCTACCGTATGGTTTCTGTTTCACAGAATTGAAGTTTGATCTGCTATCATACAACAATTTATGAAATGAGAATTGACTGGAAATATTGGAATGTTGTATGATCCTCTTTCACAGCAAATTACGATGTACTTCATACAGTAGTTTAACGTGAAATTTATCATTCAATTCATACAGCAGAATAATTGGTAAATTAATATATTTTTTTTTTTTGCAAAAACAAATAATTGTGTTTTATCATTTTCATTTTCGTCTGCAATATCTCCACCATCATCATCTTCCACATTAAAATCCTCATCCAATAAAATAATTTCGTTTTCTTTTACCATTCTTTTCCGAATATTATACAGTGTGACACAAGCACTAACAAAATTCGCACAATTATTAACAGTCGTCTTTAAACGAAGCCCATTTATGCAAGGAAAAATTTCCTTTAATTGCCCATTGGTACGTTCAACAACTTGTAGTGTTTTCTTCAATATAGATAGGAAACGATTATTAGTTCGGCTTTCTGGAATAGGTCCTATTAGAAACGTTAAAAGTCAATAACCAAGTTCTCAATGAATAGGCGGAGGCACCAATAAAAACAGCTCTAAGGAGGGGACCCCACCCTTCATTATTCCATTTGTTATAAAATCACTACACTGCATAACGCGATCGTTTCATCGTTCATTCAGGATTCAGCTACTGGCAAAATTCTTTTATCCGAACTTTTGGCCAAGGGGCATACTTGTCACGGAGTTTACTAACAGGAATAATAAGAATAATGCTAAAACCTCATTTAATTTCATTTATTTATTTAAGAAATTCTTATTGTTATAATTTAACATTATGAGAGCTAGCGCTTTAGAATTTTTCAAATTATTCCAGGAAAATTATGTTATATACCTATATACAAAATGCATAAGCATACTTATATTACAATTACTAAGATAAAAAAAGTCTAAGTTCGTCTTCAATCTCGCAGAGTCGTCCACTTCTCTTATAAAGCTCGGTACAGAATTCCAAAGGCGGATTGAGTACACACAAAATTTCTCGCTCGGATGCAAGGGAGGCATGGCGCGGTTGAATTAGCATCATCCACATTTGCGAGGATGCAGTAGTAAACATTTCATGTAGATATTGCTGTTGATGGTTCAGGAGGATGTTTGAGAGAAAAGTTAGGGCTCGATACTTAAGGATATTTTCAAAGGTCATGTTGAGCAGACGTTTAGATATATTTGATACATGGTCGTCGTGTCTACGTAGCCCGAAAACATAGCGTATTTTGGGTGATTTTTTAAGAGGTTTAGAACTTTTTTTAAAAAAAAAACACAAAAAATTCGAAAAAATGAATGAAATATTTATTTGAATCGATAGTTTGAACCTTGCAATTTAATGTTTAAAGATAATTTCATGCAAATGTTGACCGCGGCTGCGTCTCAGGTAGCCCATCCGCTGAGTCCAATTTTGGCATACTCTTTCACACATATCGGCCGGTATTTCACGAATGCATGGATGTTGGCTTCCAGTGCGTCAATCGAAGCGGGCTTGTCCCTATACACATTAGCCTTGGCATACCCCCACATCATTCGCATCATCTTTGAAGAAATATGGCCCAATAATGCCGCCGGCCCATAAACCGCAGAAAAACAGTGGCTTTTTCGGGATGCATTGGTAGCTGTTGCAATGCTTCTGGCTGATCTTCACTCCAAATGCGGCAATTTTGCTTATTTACGTACCCATTCAACCAAAAATGAGCCTCATCGCTGAACACAATTTTTCGATAAAAAAGCGGATCCTCGGCCAGCTTTCCAAGAGCCCATTCACCAAAAATTCGGCGTTGTGGTAGGTCGGCTGGCTTTAGTTCTTGCACCAGCTGTATCTTAAAAGGCTTTACGCCCAAATCCTTCCGCAAAATTTTCCACGTAGTGCTGTAACAAAGGCCTAACTGCTGGGAACGGCGCCGAATCGACATTTCGCGGTCTTCTGTCACACTAGCTGATACGGCCGCAATATTTTCTTCACTACGCACAGTACGTAAACGTGTTGGTGGTTTAATGTCCAACAAAGTAAATTTGGTGCGAAATTTGGTCACAATCTTCCGAATAGACTGCTCAGAAGGTCGAGAATGCCGATCATAAAATGGAAGCAGCGCGCGATGAACATTTCGAACCGAGCACGAATTTTGATAGTAAAATTCAATAATTTGCAAGCGTTGTTCATTTGTAAGACGATCCATGGTTAAATTGCAAACCAAACTAAAGCTGTTTGACAGTGACACAAGGTACTAAACACACGTCAGCTGTCAAAACCAGTGTTGCCAAAACCAAACCAGCTAAAAAATCACCCTTTACAATTAAATGCCACACTGAGCCTTCTTTTGCTTACGGTGTCACAATACGAGTATATTTCGTACCATAGATTATGGTTGGTATGACCAGCGTTTTCGCCAGTAACGTACGCACTCTTAGGATTAGGATTGTGTTGCCCAGAGAGTTGAAAGAATACTATATTATGTTCTACCCACAACTGAATTTATATGGTTGTTCTAGGCTAAGGTGCGGTTAAACAGCATGCCGAGGTTTTTGGCTGTTTCGACATCCGTTACCGGGGCACTATGAAGGATTACAAGAAGAAAGCACGAAAGGTCAACTTTTTTCTTTGATAACACGGGAGACTTAGATTTGAGAGGGTTTAATATAAGACCATTTTGCTCGGACCAACAGGCGATGTCTTCAAGACATAGTTGACATAGCTTATACTGTGTTCAATTAGACCGAGTGGGCAACTTAAATACAGTTGCACGTCGTTTACATACCGCACAAGAGGAGAAGTTGAAGTGTCGAAGAAGTTTTCTTTCAAAAACGGATTGGTCGACCATATCGATTGCCTTAGAGAAATCTAAGAAAATTAGAAAAGTAATGCAATCGTTTTCCAGGCCTTGTCGCATATCTTCGGTGAGTTTTATTAACGAGGTAATACAACTATGTCCCTTTCGAAAACCGGTTGTTGAGATATAAGTAAATTTGAGGAACCTAAATAAAATGATCATTTGATTTTGCAGGATTCTTTCGAAGACTTTCGATAGGAAAGGTATGATTGCAATGGGTCTTAGTTCGTCTCCCCGTGAGTTTGTTGCGACAGGTAAGGTTAGGTAAGGTTTGTGGACTGGTGAGGAAAACTGTCACTCAGGTCAAAATTGACTCATTGTGATATCCGTAGGGGGAAAAGGGTTATCCCTTACCCGTGTTAACCTATTCTGTAAGCCTTGTAATCATTTAACTTACTTACTGTGTGTTGTTGCATACAAACCATCTTGATGATTTGATGAAGTTCATAATATTTTGTCTGTTGGTATGCTAGATAGCTCGTTCAGCTTATGGAGGAAGTATCTTCCAAGAAATTTATTCCTGGAGTGTTGGAGACTTGGACAGTGACATAGGAAGTGCGTTGTGTCCTCTATGGCTCCCTCGTCACCGCAGCCTCTGCAAAGTTCTACCTCGGTCAATCGCATTTTCTTTATGTGGTATCGCAGGGTGTTGTTTTCCGTTAGGATACCTACAAGCGCAGAGAGATATTTCCGGTTATTTCGCATGATTCTCTCTGTTCTGGATTTACGAAACGATGGCTTCCTTGTATTAGCGCACGTGTCCATGGATATCTATCTAGCTTTTGTCTTATCTGTGGCCTTCTTCACTGCTTCTAGCTTTAGTGTACAGAGCGGGATAGGGACATGTTTGTTCTAGAGCATTAGCCGAACCTTTTCGTGCTGTTCATCGGCTTTCTCATTGCCTGGAATGCCTTCATGTCCAGGGACCCAACATAGAAATACCTTGTGCTGTGTTCCAAGAGCTTTGAGCTTCTTCACAAGCTTCGATTTTATTCCTGGGGCAGTTAAGGATTTGTAGCTGCCTGGCTATCGATAAAGAAGGTAATACCTTCCGGAGATATTGCCTTTAACGCAGACTCATGGGCAGCAGACATATGGCGTGTTAGGTACACTGCCAAAGTACTTTTGTAGGATTGTTGAGATACCCTCTCCATCGTATTTCCAGTCTATGGATTGGCTAATTCTTATGGCACTTGTTGCTGCCATTGACTGTACAAAGATATCTTGCGGAAGCAGATTCAGCATAGCCTCAAGTCCGGCGGTTGGAGTTGACCTCATCGCGCTGGTGATTCCGATGCAAGCTAGTCCTTGCACTTTTGTAATAGCCATTAGATTTGTAGCCTTTTTCGTTGCTGGCCACCATACAAGACTGCCATATGACTGATAGACTTCATTTCCTGGTCCAGGAATCAATTATGGAGAGGGCTTCATTTAATTGCTCGGCCAGTGTTGGCAGCAGTTTACCGGTTTCCATTAGCACAACGTCGTCAGCGTAGGCAGTTATTCTTATGCCGTTAGTCGAAGTTGCATAAGCGGCGCATTAAGGACAATGACCCAAAGTAGTGGGGAGATCACCCCTCTCTCAGGTGTTCCTCTTGATGCATAAGCTTCAAGTCGGGAGCCCCTAAGTTCAGCTACTAGGGGTCTAGCTTTAAGCACGTTGAACATCCAGCTACTATTTTATACTAAATGCTTTTTTCTATTACTCTTACAACACAGTGTAGCGCAGTCTCTAGGCTTTTTCCTTTTGTGTAAGCGTGCTGGGCTTGAGATAGATCACGCGGGCGTAAATTGATGCGAATGTATAAATCTATCAATCTTTCTAAGGTCTTAAGTATGAAGGAGGTGAGACTTATTGGTCTGAAGTCTTCACTTCCCTCCATATTTTCGGTATGTACCCTTGAGTCAGGCTGCCAATGTACAACGCCTTTAGTACTGGAGTGATAGTATTGACAGCTTCCCGCAGTATGAGAGGAAAAATTCCATCGGGTCCTGGGGACTTGAAGGGAGACAAAGACTGGATAGCCCATTCTATTCTATCTTCTGTTATCAAATCCGCAGGAGGATTCGTTTGCATTGTGCTCCGGGTGTATGCACTGTCATGTGGCTGATTTGTACAGCCGGGAAAGTGCATGTTCAACAGTATCTTTAGAGATTCTGAACAATATTCGATCCAGTTACCGTCGGTGTCCTTGAGAGATCCCAGAGTTTTTGGTCCTCACAGAACTTTTGCCACGATTGGCGTTTTGATTTCTGGATTTCGTTCTTAAAGTTTCTCTGGCTGGCCTTCTATATTTCCTAGTCTTCGTCAGATTTTGTCCGATTTGCTGTATTTAAGAGCCTCCTTGTGTCCTTTCCGATAACAACACGTTTCTTATTTCACCATGTAGGTGATTTTCGGGGTCTTCGTTTTGCTACCGGACAGACCTTCTCAAAGACGTCGTTGAAAACACTGACGATTCTTTCAGCTTTCGTATCGTAAGGTTTTTCTTTTCACAACTTTATGCTGTTCCAGTACGACTTTTTGAGATTCCTATATGGCTGGGGCGTTTCCACTACGTTACCTACAGAAAATTCGATCAGCCTATGATCCGAGTAGGAATCTTCTATTAGTACGTGCCAGTTTGTCACATTTAGAGTGTCGGAGTTGTTGCAAGGTGTTATATCTATAACCTCCTGTGTATGCCTAACTACAATTGTTGGTTCTATATCCCTATTGGCTACCAAAAGTTTGTTTTCAGGTGCGAAAGGTAATATCTAAGCCACATTCCACTGCTCCGGGTAGAAATGTTATTGAAAATATGGGTTGTATAGGGTAATACGATTGGTAATATTAACTTATGAAATATTCGGTGCATCTCATCTGGTCCAACAGCATTTGATATTTAGGAAAGAAAACTTGCTACCACTTCAGTGCTATCCACTGATCTAAATGCAAATGTTGCATCTGGAGCAGAAGTAAGTGCCTCTGTGCGGTTAGCGATGACTGTTGAAATGGTGGGCAAGGAAACAAATGTCGTTATTAAGAAAATTGCAGTCCACGCCATCAATACAACTATTTCGGCTTTCTGTGCGTATTGCCATTACGACTTGGTTCCAAAGTGATCGAAATAAGTAAAGATGTTCGTGTTAGCGGTAACGTTTCCAGCGGTTGTATACTTTGTCGCGCTCAAATATGAGCGAGCGAATTTGATGCGTGAATCATGGTTTTCTGAGGGGTGTAAAGTTTCTTTTTAACAATGGACGGTGCCTTTCGAAAAGCTTTAAAATGCTTTCGTTAAAGAAGTTAACTTGCTCATGAGCGCAAGTAATAAATTGTATCCCAGCTTATGCTTCTGGCATGTACTTCTAATAGAGCGTTGTCAATAACTGTAAAATGCCTGTATTGGACATTTTGAACTACTGGTGTTCTGCAGCACACACACAATGCATTGTAAAGGCAGGTGCCGACAATTGATCATAAAGCATTACCTTATTCAAATTGTTTACCCAGAGTAAGTCCAGTACCGTTGGAAGATGGTTTGAGAAGTGTGCTGCATTGATGGTACTAACAGCACTCAAATTAAATGCGCTCTCCACATCAGGTAATAATTCGTCTTCTAAAATATAAAGCTAAGTATCCTGCTCGCGCTAAATTTTATCTCCCATACAAAAATGTTTACAAAGATAAAATTTAGCGAGACAATTTAGCAAAGCAGTATCCTGTTCGCTCGCTAAATTCTTAACTTCATATAGATGGGCCGATGACAAGTCTCCACTCATTTAGCTCGCGAAATAAATGTCCGGTACATTAAATCGAAGATAAATTCCGACAGAAGAAAAAGTTTGTGTTGTGTTGTTGCTGCCGGGTGAATTTATTATCTCAAACTATTTATTTATTTCTCTTTCCCAAGCTGTGTGTAGTCACATTAGCGGTATAAGTAAAAGAAGAGGCAAAACCAAAATACCCTTTTCATGGGATGAAAAGAAAAAAAAACTTGCGGGGCTTGTGGAGGAACGGCCAACTATATGGAACTTGCAGGACAAATCTCACTGATTGATTGATTGGATTTACGCGACACGAAGTTAAGTGTCGTCTTCTACTTGCCACTATAGCAATTATTTCAGCTGCTGCAGCAATTATAACATCTACTTCAATTCTTATTGCGTCCATTGTCTTGCAGATATTTAAATATTGCAATGTCCTTGAAGTTTGAATTTCTTTTTACTTGTATAATTAAAATGTCGTTTACCGACATCTGTCATGAACATATGGTTTTTGTCCCATCTATCGCATTTCAAAATTTAGCGACCATTTATCTTTGCTTGTGGAGAAACGGAGTGGAGACTAGTGACGCTAAAATTTAGCGCGAGCAGGATACTTAGCTTAACAGTTGAAATCGCCACATATGATAATATCAGGACTAGTTAAGGAGATTTGGCCTATAAACACTCTCAATAAAAATCTTCCTCACCTACAATCTCAACAAAGACATATTCGATTGCACTGTCTGGCCTGGACCTACAGTTAAAGCTAAGTATCCTGCTCGCGCTAAATTTTATCTCCCAAACAAAAATGTCTACAAAGATAAAATTTAGCGAGACAACTTAGCAAAGCAGTATCCTGTTCGCTCGCTAAATTCTTAACATCATATAGATGGGCCGATGACAAGTCTCCACTCATTTAGCTCGCGAAATAAATGTCCGATACATTAAATCGAAGATAAATTCTGACAGAAGAAAAAGTTTGTGTTGTGTTGTTGCTGCCGGATGAATTTATTATCTCAAACTATTTATTTATTTCTATTTCCCAAGCTGTGTGTAGTCAATATATAGAAATTTTTGAGGAAACCGCACAAAACATTAGCGGTATAGGTAAAAGAAGACGCAAAACCAAAATACCCTTTTCATGCGATGAAAAAAAAAAACTTGCCGGGCTTGTGGAGGAACGACCAAATATATGGAACTTGCAGGACAAATTCCACTGCAATATTTATTTTGGTTGATTGATTGGATTTACGCGACACGAAGTTAAGTGTCCGCTTCTACTTGCTACTATAGCAATTATTTCAGCTGCTGGAGCAATTATAAAATTTAGCGCGAGCAGGATACTTATGTGGTATTCGTTTGGGCTTCTTCAGATTTGCCCTCAGATTTCAGATTTCGTGTGCCTAATCGAACATAAAAACGCTCTTGCTCTTTTTTTGTGTTTATATTCGTGCGAGTTGAATATGTGTAGTCTTCGACACTTTTCTATGCGCTTTCCATTCACTGGTTAAATTTTGTATTAAAACATTCGAAATATCCGTCCCGATTGATTTCTAAATGTTTGCACACAAATAATTTACGAGAATAGATTCACCCGATGCAATGCCTTTCTTTGCTGTAGAAAAAATTCACGCAAATGTAAACAAGATCCACCAATTGTCAAACTGAAATGCACTTGTATTGGTAAATCTGAAGCAAATCTGAGAAAATATCTAGATAAATCAATAATTCTCAAACACGTGTGCTACTGTAATGTCTTTATTCAATTCACCAAAAATCAACCCGCCATCAAGATGGCTGACGCACTACCTCTGACCCCATCGCAATCTTCTCATCCTCCTCACCAGATGGCGAATACCTCGGGTGAGGGTCGGATTACATCGCTTTCAGCTTTCAGAAAGGTCTGCTTTGACGTGGGCTGGGCTAGTTCATTGTTTACATCAGTGAGTGATAGTTGTAAAGTGGAAAGTTCTGTTTTAATACATTGCATCTATCGCAATTGGTGTTTGTCAGTGAAATTTCCATGTGGTTCACTTTTTCATTAAGTTCGCAAATGTTTTTTGTAATATCAATGATCTCTACATCTATTAATACTTTCTTCACTCGCGGACATTTTTGAGGAAATAATGAATTCATTTTGTATGGGTTTCTCCTCGTTGGTTTGTTCCGCCACAAGAAAATCTATTTTAAATTAACGATGCTGCAGGCGGTGCCCGCACAAGAACAATTTTTATTTTTTCTTTATTAATTAAATGCAAGGTGGAGTGCCCACCACCAAATACGAAAAACTATCCAATAAGAATTACAAATGTCAAAGTCGGCAGATATATATAGCAGAGACAAGAAAGTAACGGAAAATCGGCCGGAGTCCCAACTCAGTATTGTCTCTGATATATAGGGTCTCTCGCACCCAGAGACAAAAAATGTGATCGCAAAGTACAACAACCCCTACGCGCTAATAGCGTATTAGCGGCAATTAACTCCAATTAAAAGTGTATACAGCGTTGGGGTGGAAATGGAATTGAACACACTTTGTTTACGAAGTCTTTTGTTCATCTTCTTTTCCCAAGTGTTGTTGGTATCCTCCATAGGCTAAAACGTCTTCTTCAAAAAACTTAAGAAAGTTGCCCTCTTAGTCGACTTAATTCCTGAAAAGTGTTTATAACTGTTCATACGACACAATTGTTCTTACGGAGACCTTGACCTTCGTTGCTATAAGGACATCGAAAGATGTTGCAGCCATTTTGATCTAACACCCACCCCTAAATTATACATCATTTGTATCCATCCCACCTAGTGACCAAGTAGATGCTGTAACGAGGTACATAGATGCTATTCGCTTTATTGTGGGCATCGGGGGACTCTGATTTTACATATCTCAGTCCCGTCAACTCCCTATCTGCAATTGGTGCAATGATTATTGATACGCTCCGCTCCACTCACTTGGTCTACTCCAGGTGAATCACGTTTAAAATACCATGGATCGTACTTCGGATTTCATCTTTACCAATAATAGCGAAGAAACTCGTTTATCGAGGAGCTTCACTCCTCCCGTTCCGGAAGATTCTTATCATGCTTCTTTAAACCTTATAAATTCTTAAAATAAAAGTGATGGTTTTCCAGCCTCACTATTTTTTAATGGACATTTCACGGATTATCCCGATACCATTTGTAATAATTTTGCAAGCTTTTTCAATCAGTATATTCGCAAAATGACTTCAGGATTGATGAGATTTTTTTGATTATATTGTTGATTCTCCTAATACTCTTTTCAATAGTATATTTTCTAAAAATGACGTTTTGATTAATTTAGCGGCTTCGGAGTCCAGCATTAATCCTGGTCTTCCTTCTGTTTTGCTTAGCAACAGTGCGTTTCCTCTGCTTAAAATCGTATGTCATGTCTTTAATTTATCTTTAAAAACTGGCACATTTCCATCTGTTTGGAAAACTTCTTTTACAGTTCCCATTTTTAAGTCTGGTAGGAGAAATAAAATTGAAAACTATAGAGGTATATAAGCAATCTTCTCTTCCAAAATAGTTTGATTCTCTAGTTACTGAAAGATTACATTTCTATTGCAAATCCCTCATTCGAAGTAATCTGCATGGCTTTGTAAGAAAGAGGTTAACTGTAACCAATTTTTTGTTGTTTACTAACTTTGTGATATCTGATATCAGTAAGGGTAGCCAGGTTGATGCGATCTATACGGATTTCAGCAAAGCTTTTGATCGAGTTGACCAAAAAATGTTAATTTTTAAACTTACAAAATTGGTATTTCCAATTTTCTCTTTAAAATGGCTTTCTTCCTTTCTTACTGATAGATTTCAAAATGTAAAGTTTCATAATAATTTTTCGAAATATAGATCGGTAACCCCTGGTGTTCCCCAATGAAGTCAAATTGGACCTCTACTTTTTATTCTTTTTGCAAATGATATTGTCAAATTTATCCCTGAATGTTCTTTGTTAATGTTTTGCGGATGTCTTTTCTATTTTCCGGAAATGATTACCATTCTTTTCACCTTTTAAATTCATATCTTCAGAAGCTCCATCTGTTATGCTCTAAAAGCTATCTTTCATTAAATGTTCAGTCATAACATATTCCCGCTGTCACCCGTCATGTATACATATACTTTTGAAAGTGTTGAATTAGAATCTATTTGAAAAATTGAGGTCTGGAAATTGTGGCTCCCACTTATAATCATTGTAATAAACTATTGAATTTAGTCTCTTATAAAGTTAGTTTCTCTTTAACTTCATAGAAGACGGTCGGTCTTTTTTTTTTCCAAAGTTATAAGGTTATGGGCCCAGATGCGCTGGAAAATAAATTCGATAAGGTTATCCCACCAAAAACATTTTCATGTGAAACATTTTTCTTATCTCATGTAGAGCCAAGCTTCTAAATCTACAAGGCCTCACTTCACAACCATACACCTTAGTCAAATATTTGGCTTTGCCGTTCTTCGTTACTACAGGGTCCGCCAAATTCCTTTTTTTTTTTTTTTAAAAAATGCTATAAATGCTCAAATCTCTTTTTTTATTTGAAAGTAAAATCCTTCCGGTTAATAATGGAAAATAATTTCATTTAAATGGCTGCCTCGGCTGGCCATGCAGTAGCCTACACGATCGGTCCAATTTTTAAGCACATTATCGATTGTGTGCAGCCGTATTTAACCAATGGCTTCACGAATATTGTCCTTTAAAGCGTCAATTGTCTCTGGCTTGTCGGCGTAACACTTATCTTTTACGGCACCCCACAAATAATAGTCCAACGGTGTCAAATCGCAGCTCCGAGGTGACCAAACGACATCAGCTCTGCGGCTGATAATGCGATCTTCAAAAACAGGGCGCAAAACAGCGAGTGTAGCTTCGGCTGTGTGGCACGTAGCGCCGTCCTGTTGAAACCAAATGTTGCCAATATCCTCCTCTTCAATTTTTGTGAACACAAACTCGTTCAACATGGCCCGATAACGATCGCCATTGACTGTAACGGCCACTCCTTGCTCATTTTCGAAGAAAAATGGCCCAATTATGCCTCTGGACCAAATTCCGCCACAGCAGCAATTTTCTCGGGTGTATGCACTGTTTTTGGCTTTTCACGCTTTGGTTTATCGATGAGGATGCCAGTTTCTTTCACTTTTTTCACAAGATAACGAACATACGGAGCTGACGGTGCTTCTCTTCTTCCAAATTCCGTACGCAATTTTCGCACACATTCTGCAACATTACCATGATTTTCAAAGTAATGTCGCAATATTTCCCAGCGTTGTTCAAGCGTATACACAGCCATATTCGTTCAGCGGAAGGATAAAACTAATTCTCTGTCAAATCAGACATGAGCTAAGTGTTACCATTCGCGAAATAAGCACTAGTTGAAAAAAAAAGTTAGATGGCGGACCCTTTACAAGAACTATAGTATAACAAAAAGTAATGAAGATTGGATACATTTGTCGGTACCATCCCTTACTCCATGTCATGTTAGCACGGCAGAAACTGAGTCATTGCTCTTTACGGGATTTTAGCTTTTCGTCCTCTGTCAATGATTTACCACGACCCATTTTAACTGAAATGATCTTAAAATGACTTAAGGATATTAGAGAATATTTCTGCACATCCACCTCTATTGGCTTCCACACGAAAATTGGTAATAGAGGGGGGTGCTATTCATGTGAACTAAAATAAAACTATGTTTTTCCCAGTAATTTCAAACAACATAACAAAAACTAAGTAACGGAACATTTCCAACGCATGACCTTGCTCACAGAGAGAGAGTTTAAACAGACATTAAAAATAAAAACATATTCAACCGTTGCATATTGGAATTATTTTCAGTTTCATTATGCACAATATTGGGGCGCTATTCAAGTGAGCGGCACAATTAGCAATTTCGTATAGAAAATTTCGCCATTGTGAGTTCGAAAAATTTAGCCTGGACACTAATAATGATTATGGTATCGCCGAGTGTGATCACTGTAATATGACTGCATTAAATTAGAAAAACCTTTAAGTAGTTGGTGTCTCGAAATATATCAATAGCCGTATTATTATGTATATCGACAAAAATTACAAAAAACAGAAAATATTTGAAGAGTTCAAAAGATTTCAAATTAAACTGCTATGGCCAAACACCCAACATTAGAACCGCAACTCTGGTTTGTATTTCAGCATATACCTTTAATGTACAAGAATAATTAATTAATTCAAATATTCCGTCATGTTTTTGTTTAAATACTTACTTGTCTAATTTTTCCCAAAAAGACATCAAAACTGCTCGATCTAAATGCCTTTTTGTTTGCGACAAATTTAAAAGATTAACCGCCCATTTACCAACGTTTGCATCAAGCTTCATTTCATTAAATCTTAGATGAAATGCACAAACTGAAAGTTACAAGTTATGGTTAGTTTGAAATAAAAAACGTGATTAAATTTAAAAATGGTTAATAAAGTATTTATAAAGTTTAAAATGCACAACGTTCAAATTAAACATATTTCTTTCCGCCTCAAGCAAGGTTCAGACGATTGCTTATCTGATAATATTATCAGGTCTACAAATGATTGGCAATGAGATGCAAATGAGCTGGCAATAGCGAACTACCTTACAATACCAAATTACCAGTTCATACGGTTGCCAGATTTTATCCCAAACTGAGACAATTTCATTTGCAGATGGTAAGCCTACAAATAATTTGTCTGGCAGCGTTTTCAGGTAGAAAATTGCCAGTTCACACGGATGGCAGATGTTTGATTAGAAAATATTTGCAAATCCCTTTGCAGGCATTTTCAGACAAACTAAACATTTTTTTTTTTTTTTTCATTCGGTGGCGAAGTAAGAAAAAAAAAATTTAAATGGAACAAAAAGATGCAATTGCGATTGTTTTGACGAAGGATTGGGTGGCACGCCGACAGCAGGAGGGACTTTAAGCAAAATTGCTCGTGGAGTTGAGCGAACAATTCGATCATCTTCTAGCTTTGATGACTTCGCATATCCAAAAGCCAGAAACAAATATGCGTGCTAGCATTTCAGCGGCTGAGTGGCTTGTGTCGACTCTACGATACCTAGCTACCAGAAAATACAAACTGTGCCTACCTACCAAAAAAAAGGGATTAGAAAGGATCATAAATATTTCTAGATCCGTTTACAAGGAAGAACACAAACATTTTCAGATACTTTTACAAACATCATTAAAAGGAAAATACAAAATAAACCTAAAACAAAAAATTATTAGAAAGGATCATAATTATTTCTAGATCCTTTTAGAAGAATCATTAAAAAAGGAAAGTGTTGTAAAATTTCCTAGATCCTTTCCGTTCCTATATTGACTTCTTCGTCCACGTACATATTTGAAATTATTTAATGCCCCCTTTTTGCACCAATCTGCACAAAAATACAACGAAAATAACACCGAAACTTCGTTTTGTTCGTTCAAATATGAAAAATATTTGTCTACAAATGAAATATTTGCAGATGTCGTAACCCACAGCACATCTGCAAATAGCAAATGAGTCTGCCAATGTCCTAAGCGTCTGGCAATGGTCTGACAATGATAAAATTGGGAGTTCGGGCGATTGGCAGATACCTGACCATTTCATTGTCAAATGTCGGTCTCCCAATTATCTGGCAATGACTTTTCTGCAAATATTGGTAGACCAAATTGTCATTTCACACGGCAATTGTCATTTGTAGACATGACAATATTGGCAGATCTGGCAATCGTGTGAACATAGCTTTAGAAAGGATCATAAATATTTCTAGATCTTTTTAGAACTATCGTTAAAAAAGAAAAGGGTTATAAACTAAACCAACTTCTGGTCGCAAATAGTAGGTTTTCCAAGTATTTTTGGTTTTCAGTGAATTTCTTAATTTGGCCTTCTGCCATGTGTCATATTAATTGCACATTTAAAAACCTTATGGATTACCTAACGGCACTGACCTTTTACTCAGATTGATATGAATGAAACTTTTCAGACAAAGCAAATGGTATGCAAATTCTGAGTCTGCTATTAAGTTGACTCAGGCCTTTTGCTAAATTTGTAAGTACTTTTTTAAAATAAAACAATTTAAGAATTGTTAATTGTCATTGATTTTTTTTATAAATAGTTAAGTAATTATGTTTGTTTCAGAAAACCAACAAAATATCTACGGAAAAAGCAGCAATTGTTTCGTTTCACGCGATGTATGGACTATGGACTATTTGGCTAACATTTTTTTCAGATGGAAGTATTAAGACAGAATCATTTGTAAAGTAGGTATACAGCGTAGATCCTGTTTTTTAGTTTGACAGTTCAAAAACCTCTCGGTAATTCATAATTCTTCTTTAACTAATTGTCCAGTGTGTTAACAAATAAATATTTCCAACAATATCGGATACAATTTGGCAAACAAAAATATTTCCCGGTGCAATTATATTGCATTTATGTTTCTGAATTTAATTTTTTTAATTTCAATTTCCACAAAAGACGTTTAGTGGTCAGGTTTGACAGGAACTGCAAGGCAAGTACAGCGAAGTAAATGCTATGATCGAATTTTCAGCAAGGTAGATTTTTATACATACCGATTCAAAGCAATTGCTAAGGGCTTTTACTTTGCTACAGCCTTTTGCTCAAAGCAAATGCTAGTTTTAATTCATACGACCCACTGTAACAATACCAACATACATTGCACAACTGATTTACGTAATTTTAAGAAGTTTGTTTTGAAAAAAAATGTGTATTATTTCCTGAAAACCAAAATAACGAAATAAATAAATAAATAACCATGAATATAATTTTGGAGGAATTATTATCTTTATCGTTTTCCTCATCATCTGATGACTACGAATCACCAAAAATACTCAATTTATATCTACAACAGGGGAAACATTTTTCAAGTCTATATCCATTTGTAATTTTTGCAAAAACAAATGCAATTTTAACAGCTGGTATTGCTGCCAAATAACGCGATAATACATTTATAAAATCAGATCAATGCATGTTCCATGAGCAGCGTAAAATCTGAGATCTGAAAGAGATTTCTGGTAGTCCCAATGGAAAACGACATTAATGTATAAACAATAATGAATCTTGTGTTGCTTTTTCATCCAACCTAAACAGATGTGTTTTTATGTCGCTTTCCATTGCGCAAAAAGAAGCGACCGGAAGAGTCCGAAATCGGAAAAATCACTTCTGGCATTTCACCAATACTTTTGTGGATTCAATCAGAAGCAGTTTTCTTGTTCCATTGGATAACAGAATGAGTGGATCCCCGAGTGAAACCAATGGAAACGGCATTACTTTGTTCCTGATAAACAGTCAATTTTACTGCTTGGTTAAATTGACAGAAATCTATCAAACTTGCACAATTTTATAATATTTATGGCGAATGACTTTCTCTAATGTTTTAAATTTTAAATTTTTTTTGGAAATATTTTGCAATACCACTTTTCAATATATTTCTATCAACAAACTTTTCTGGCCATTTTTACAAATTTTCAAAATTATATTTTGGATAGATTCATAACTCTGGAAGATGTACTGGACGATGGAAAGGCTGCAGGATTGGATGGAATTCCCTTCGAATTCTGTAGCAAGAGCGCAAGCGCTAATGTTGGAACCAACGTGAAGTTGGCTACTAGCAGACTACATATAAGAAGTAAAAAAAATATATTCAATTCACATTTTTCAGCTGCTTTTTTTTTTTTTTGGCATTTCAACATACATAATTTGAAAATAAATTGGTTTGAAGATTTGGATTTGCAACCAATTAATACCCCTTTCGTAATACAATTTTTGCCTCTTCTACACGCAGCTGGCTTCAACATGCTTTAATGCGATAAAAATGAGAGAAAACTGTAGTGTCATACGGGCTTCTGTGAAAAGAAGTGCAGTCGCTAAAAAAACATGAGAAGAATACTGGGCTTTTATAATACACGTGGTATTATGCATGATTTGCTGTAAAAGAAAATTTAGTTATGAATTACAAATTATTATATAACTTACTTTTTGAAAATATTTCTACAGGATTACTGTCCCAAGGCCAGCCTTTGAATTGCCACGCTGGCCCCATAACAAATACGGCAACCACTCTATTCCAGTCATGCGGGGAAAGCTTCTGATGATTGTCAATAACACGGTAGGAAACCGTTATATTATTTTTACGCCGCTTAAAAATCGAAATAAAAATTGTATTAATAATACCTAATACCTTTTGTCTCAAATTACTTGAAGAAGAACTTCATTATCTCTTGAATACCCGTTCCTCTTTTTTTCTTCTGTTGATATAAATTTCAAATCTTGTAGTATATCTTTCGCGTTGTACATGGTAATTAGACTTGAATTAGTGGAAGGTATTATTATGATTGGAGTTCGTGAAATTCGTTTTGGAGCATTGGAAGGCACAATTCTTGGCTTAGATGATGTTACATTATCTATCAACAAACAAAATGAACGAATAAAGTATTGAAACGTGTTTCTTTTAATATCAAAAACCATCATATTTGCAATAACTTCTAAGTACACTTCATTTGTTTTTAGCAAAGATGTCTTTTAACACAAGCGATAATAAGAATTAACAAACCTTGACCTTGAAGTGTTGGTACTTGAGATTTTCGTTGAGCGATTGAACCTTCTGTTACCGATTTTAATGACATGCCATGGTATGTTCCCATTGTATCAATTTTGAATCCCTCAGTTTCTAATCAGAAAAAAAAAAAATATTATTAAAAATCAGTTGTAGCATTATTAGGTATATAGTAATTACTAATTAAATTTAAACTGGTACAGATTAGAGAGCGGAAAGTGTGTCTCATATTAATATTCGTTGATAGAACTTTAAAGTAATAAGAACATTTGTTCCTGTATTGGAACTTTACGAGTTATGATTTTCATTCTCCACCCGAAGACAATTTTTTTCTTGTTTTTCATGTGGTATTCAATGAGACAGAATAGCTTCCTTTTTTTCTAGACTACCTTTTATTTTCGATATGCACAAAAAAATATGTTTGGAATTCAGGGCATTAGTTTTGAAGTCCTTGCTGTTCGGAGTGATAGTATGGACAGATCTCTGCAGCATGAAAAGAAAATTTCGATCGAGGAATTTGAGAGCAGAGAAGGAATAGATAGTTTTTGTAACCAGATCCGCGGGAAGACTCGTTTTGGTGTTTTAGGTGTTTGTGTTGTGTATTGTATGTTTTTTAGCAGTACAACCAAATAGCAAAGGAGGAAGAGAAAACCGAAGCTTCCGAAAAAAGCCCAACCAAAAGAGCAACATCTAGCCCTTTAGTGAAAGGTTCAAAAAAAAAAGAAAAAAGAACGAAACATATCGAGCCGCGCCAGCACCAACAGTAAAAGTCAGACAATGGAGCTATTCTCGTGTTCTGAAAGAAAACCCAGAAAAACAGAAAGAAAAAGCCCAAGTACTCTAAAACGGTATCAAAACCTAAGGAAATAAAGTGCACGGCTGGGCCGAAAGAATTATTATTATTATTGTTATTTATTAACAAAATTTTGAATTAAAGTGTTAATTTAACAAAACGTGCTTAAATTTTACCAGGAGTTTGTAAACATTTTCAATGCTGTCGACGGAGGGGATAGACAGTAGATCGAAAAGATTTTTGTGAAAAAGATCAGTACATGTTTGGTTGATTATTAAACTATTGGAAAAAAAGATGTTGAAACGTTCGGATATGACTAGATTGGCAGATGTGGAAGATTAGTGGGTGTTCCTTTTTATTAAAATATGACCATATGTTTGTGTCGTATTTATTAATGCTCGTTTGTAGATTAGGCGAATGTGTTCGTAAAAAAATATTTTTTCATCGTTCGTACATTGTAAAAAGAGTCAAATGCAATCTGTACAATGGCGTGTCTGCGGAAAACTACAAACGGTTTCGTAAAATGTAATAACTATTTCGTGCAAATAATGATCAAAGGAAGTAAGGGTAGCAATAACCAAGCCTTACTCTAACAAAGCTGCTGGACCTGATGCCTACAGGCTGAGCTGTTGAAAGCAGCTGGAGATGACATGGTAGAGTGCATACACCAACTCATCTCTAAGATTTGGTCAGACGAATATATGGCTGATCAATGGAACCTCAGCATTGTATGCCCAACTCACAAGAAAAGAGCTCCTGAATAGAGCCAACTAAAGATGTTTTAGCCTCCTAGATCTTATACTATGTGAACATCTGAAACCCTTCGTCAACACCCTGATGGCCCCTATCAATGTGGTTTCAGGCCAGGAAAGTCCACAGTCGACCAAATTTTCACACTTCGGCAGATCCTGGAAAAAATCACTTTCAACGTCAAGTGTTCATTGCAAGCTGATGCGCAAACATAACGGAAAAAAAGGATCACAGAAATACCTGATGCGCTGTTAATTCGCCGGCAAAAAAGTAAGAAAAAATGTCGGAAGAGAAAGAAAGTGAGTACATTTTGTCTATTTATATTACATATGCTTTTGACAGAAAAATTTATAAATTTTTGTTAAATTCCATAATTCGTATTTCGACCGCTTTCTTCTTGCATAATAAAAATGAATTTATCGTCTTTACGATCGTAGTTTTCGACTTAAACTTTTATTAGCAAAACTTTCATCTTGACATTAAAATGTTTGATGTAGACAATGCGTTCTAAAACTCAAATATGATATTCAATCAACAACGCATCAGTATAAACTGTGCATCGCATCAGCATCGCAAATAAGCAGTGATGCCGCATCATTTCTGAATTTACACAAGGTGACGCGCAGTCATGTGATTTCAAACAATATTTCAAAAGTCTTTGCAAATACGAGCGTATGCCGACGATACTGACATTATTGGCAGAACACATCGGGATGTAACTGTCGCAGGTATTCAAACCCAGATGGATAACGCAGTACATGAAGACGCGCAACACACAGGTAGAAGGGACTTGAACCGACTTGGAATGCGCAACTGGAGGTAGTCAGATAAAGACCGCGCTGATTGGAAAGGATTGTTAGTGGAGGCCCAGGTTCACCCAGAACTGAAGTTAACACAAAAAAAAAAAAAAAAAAAAATATTTTAGAAAAAGCGTAAAAAATGTGTTATTTTTGCATTTAGCTTTAATCCTTAATCCTTTAGTTGTGTTGTCTTGAAGACGATGCAAAGTTTTATATGTATTTGTGTTAAGTGTTTTAACAAGGCAAGACCTTTACAATATATAATGAAGAGCTCAAATTGCCAGGAATTGGATAGCGAAATGGAGCACGACTATTAAAAAAAAAAAAACAGTGCTTGGCTTAATACTTCCATTCTGTTCACCTATACAACTGAGCGAAGAAGCGCAGAAAACCCACAATAAGGAATTTAAATGATATACAGAGCATAACTCCCACAAAAATAGCCGAATAAATACGAATGCGGACATTTTAAATTTTATTTGCAATCATCATATATGTTGTTAAAAAGTGGTTACCAAACCAAAGTGGTTGTGGGTTGGAGATCAATGAGAGTGATGAAGAACTCCTTGAACTTATACCAATTAAAAATGTTTTTTAGTAAAAACAAAAAAAAAAAACCACATCCTGTCACATGCATAAAATATGCATTTTTTTCAAAAAGTGGGTGTGGCCATAAGTAATTTTGAAAATGTATTAACATTGGCACCAAAAATAATAATGACACTTTTCAAGTTCTTAGCTTAGTTGGTTGATTTAAAGCCAACTTGAAGGTCATTTTGTCCCATTGTGCGGCTTAGTCTCGAGCTCTACCGAAGGACATAAATACTTTTGTTCAAATAGTTTTTTACACCACTAATAATCATTGAAACAGTAACAACACAATACTCTCTCTCTTAATACTTCACTGAACTTATGTACACTATTAACGCAGTTTTTGCATTTGCCCAAACATTTGTTTATTCTGGCTCTGAAAAGGGAAGGAAAGGAGGTTTTGAGTTATAGTTCCTGTAGCGATGTTGATAAAGAGTTTTCCAATAAGATGTGTTATTTTGGTATTCAAAGAAAAATGCCATTTTTGAGATAGATGATCGGATGTTTATTTCATAAAAAAGAGGAAGGTTTGCCGTTAATAATGAAAAACAACATCAGTCATATGCCCACCACGAGCACGCATACAGGAACATATCCTTTTCATGAAAATTTCCATAACCAAATCGCAAAGTTGCTGCCCTTTGTCTTCGATAGCCTCACGAATTCTATCTTTGAGGTCTTGAATCGACGCTGGGCTGTTGGCGTAGACCTTATCTTTCACGTGGCCCCAAAGGAAGAAGTCGCAAGGTGTTAAATCACAAGATCTCGGTGGCCAATTGTGATCACTTCTTCGAGAGATAACACGGTCCGGAAACTTTTCCCGTAAAAGATCAATGCTTTCGTTGTTTGTGTGGCACGTAGCTCCGTCTTGTTGAAAGTAAACGTTGTCCAGATCAATACCATCCAAATCCGCAAAGGCACGACGTTGTTGAAGCTGTATCGTTGACAGCTACCGAAATAGCGAGTCATTCACAATAACACCTCTCATTGGAAAACCCTTTAGTTTTTACAAATGGCATCAGCGTTATGGACACCTGAATAGCCAAAGTCTCCAACAGCTTAAGGAAAATCATATGGTAATTGGTCTTAAGTTTAATTCAAGAAATTCTATGCTGATTGCTTAGTATGTGCTAAGGGGAAAATAACTGTTAAACTGTTTCATACAATCTTTGCATCGAAGCAAGGAGTTGCTAGAGGTGATTCCCACGGACGTCTGTGGCCCGATGCGAGTAACTTCGGCTGCGGGAGCAAGATTTTTTCTTACATTCATAGATGACAAATCAAGAAACATTTTGTTTATTTCATCAAGAGCAAGGATGAAGTCTTCCGAGTTTTTAAACAATTTAAGGCCATGGTAGAACTCCAGACAGGATGTAAAACTAAAACCATTCGAAGCGATAATGTCTTAAACGAAAGCGGAATTAACAGGCAGCTTTCGGTTAAGTATACTCTCCAACAGAATGGATTAGCGGAAAGGGCCAACCGTACTTTAGTAGAAATGGCGAGATGCATGCTTATAGGGTCTGAACTTTCTGAGTAATTGTGGGCTTATCTGAGAAATAGATCACCAACAAATATTGCTGGAACTCTCAACACCATATGAGTTTGATCAGGTCGAAAGCCCACAATTTCATATCTTAAACTATTTGGATCTAAGGCTGTAATGTTAGACAAGAAATCAAGTCGCTCAAAGTTTTCTGCTAAAGGAAAAGAGTTATACATGGTTGGTTCCTCTGACGAATCGAAGGCGTATCGTCGCTACAAAAGTAGAGCGACAGGGACAGGAAACGACGCCGAATTTCTTGCCGCTCTTTTGACATTTCTCTTCAGTAAGGTTTCATGATGGAAAGATATACGAGCCAACGAGTCGAAATTATTAAAATTTACTACTGAAATTCGGAGTCAGTGGCCTCAACGATAAGAGCGCTACGTCCAATTTACGGTCGTAAAGACATGATGGCCGATAGATTTACCAAAAATTTGGCAAAACCAAAACATATGAAATTTGTATCTTTAATGGGTTTGTCAACTTAATAATTTGAAAAGAAAATTTCGATCGAGGAATTTGAGAGCAGAGAAGGAATAGATAGTTTTTGTAACCAGATCCGCGGGAAGACTCGTTTTGGTGTTTTAGGTGTTTGTGTTGTGTATTGTATGTTTTTTAGCAGTACAACCAAATAGCAAAGGAGGAAGAGAAAACCGAAGCTTCCGAAAAAAGCCCAACCAAAAGAGCAACATCTAGCCCTTTAGTGAAAGGTTCAAAAAAAAAAGAAAAAAGAACGAAACATATCGAGCCGCGCCAGCACCAACAGTAAAAGTCAGACAATGGAGCTATTCTCGTGTTCTGAAAGAAAACCCAGAAAAACAGAAAGAAAAAGCCCAAGTACTCTAAAACGGTATCAAAACCTAAGGAAATAAAGTGCACGGCTGGGCCGAAAGAATTATTATTATTATTGTTATTTATTAACAAAATTTTGAATTAAAGTGTTAATTTAACAAAACGTGCTTAAATTTTACCAGGAGTTTGTAAACATTTTCAATGCTGTCGACGGAGGGGATAGACAGTAGATCGAAAAGATTTTTGTGAAAAAGATCAGTACATGTTTGGTTGATTATTAAACTATTGGAAAAAAAGATGTTGAAACGTTCGGATATGACTAGATTGGCAGATGTGGAAGATTAGTGGGTGTTCCTTTTTATTAAAATATGACCATATGTTTGTGTCGTATTTATTAATGCTCGTTTGTAGATTAGGCGAATGTGTTCGTAAAAAAATATTTTTTCATCGTTCGTACATTGTAAAAAGAGTCAAATGCAATCTGTACAATGGCGTGTCTGCGGAAAACTACAAACGGTTTCGTAAAATGTAATAACTATTTCGTGCAAATAATGATCAAAGGAAGTAAGGGTAGCAATAACCAAGCCTTACTCTAACAAAGCTGCTGGACCTGATGCCTACAGGCTGAGCTGTTGAAAGCAGCTGGAGATGACATGGTAGAGTGCATACACCAACTCATCTCTAAGATTTGGTCAGACGAATATATGGCTGATCAATGGAACCTCAGCATTGTATGCCCAACTCACAAGAAAAGAGCTCCTGAATAGAGCCAACTAAAGATGTTTTAGCCTCCTAGATCTTATACTATGTGAACATCTGAAACCCTTCGTCAACACCCTGATGGCCCCTATCAATGTGGTTTCAGGCCAGGAAAGTCCACAGTCGACCAAATTTTCACACTTCGGCAGATCCTGGAAAAAATCACTTTCAACGTCAAGTGTTCATTGCAAGCTGATGCGCAAACATAACGGAAAAAAAGGATCACAGAAATACCTGATGCGCTGTTAATTCGCCGGCAAAAAAGTAAGAAAAAATGTCGGAAGAGAAAGAAAGTGAGTACATTTTGTCTATTTATATTACATATGCTTTTGACAGAAAAATTTATAAATTTTTGTTAAATTCCATAATTCGTATTTCGACCGCTTTCTTCTTGCATAATAAAAATGAATTTATCGTCTTTACGATCGTAGTTTTCGACTTAAACTTTTATTAGCAAAACTTTCATCTTGACATTAAAATGTTTGATGTAGACAATGCGTTCTAAAACTCAAATATGATATTCAATCAACAACGCATCAGTATAAACTGTGCATCGCATCAGCATCGCAAATAAGCAGTGATGCCGCATCATTTCTGAATTTACACAAGGTGACGCGCAGTCATGTGATTTCAAACAATATTTCAAAAGTCTTTGCAAATACGAGCGTATGCCGACGATACTGACATTATTGGCAGAACACATCGGGATGTAACTGTCGCAGGTATTCAAACCCAGATGGATAACGCAGTACATGAAGACGCGCAACACACAGGTAGAAGGGACTTGAACCGACTTGGAATGCGCAACTGGAGGTAGTCAGATAAAGACCGCGCTGATTGGAAAGGATTGTTAGTGGAGGCCCAGGTTCACCCAGAACTGAAGTTAACACAAAAAAAAAAAAAAAAAAAAATATTTTAGAAAAAGCGTAAAAAATGTGTTATTTTTGCATTTAGCTTTAATCCTTAATCCTTTAGTTGTGTTGTCTTGAAGACGATGCAAAGTTTTATATGTATTTGTGTTAAGTGTTTTAACAAGGCAAGACCTTTACAATATATAATGAAGAGCTCAAATTGCCAGGAATTGGATAGCGAAATGGAGCACGACTATTAAAAAAAAAAAAACAGTGCTTGGCTTAATACTTCCATTCTGTTCACCTATACAACTGAGCGAAGAAGCGCAGAAAACCCACAATAAGGAATTTAAATGATATACAGAGCATAACTCCCACAAAAATAGCCGAATAAATACGAATGCGGACATTTTAAATTTTATTTGCAATCATCATATATGTTGTTAAAAAGTGGTTACCAAACCAAAGTGGTTGTGGGTTGGAGATCAATGAGAGTGATGAAGAACTCCTTGAACTTATACCAATTAAAAATGTTTTTTAGTAAAAACAAAAAAAAAAAACCACATCCTGTCACATGCATAAAATATGCATTTTTTTCAAAAAGTGGGTGTGGCCATAAGTAATTTTGAAAATGTATTAACATTGGCACCAAAAATAATAATGACACTTTTCAAGTTCTTAGCTTAGTTGGTTGATTTAAAGCCAACTTGAAGGTCATTTTGTCCCATTGTGCGGCTTAGTCTCGAGCTCTACCGAAGGACATAAATACTTTTGTTCAAATAGTTTTTTACACCACTAATAATCATTGAAACAGTAACAACACAATACTCTCTCTCTTAATACTTCACTGAACTTATGTACACTATTAACGCAGTTTTTGCATTTGCCCAAACATTTGTTTATTCTGGCTCTGAAAAGGGAAGGAAAGGAGGTTTTGAGTTATAGTTCCTGTAGCGATGTTGATAAAGAGTTTTCCAATAAGATGTGTTATTTTGGTATTCAAAGAAAAATGCCATTTTTGAGATAGATGATCGGATGTTTATTTCATAAAAAAGAGGAAGGTTTGCCGTTAATAATGAAAAACAACATCAGTCATATGCCCACCACGAGCACGCATACAGGAACATATCCTTTTCATGAAAATTTCCATAACCAAATCGCAAAGTTGCTGCCCTTTGTCTTCGATAGCCTCACGAATTCTATCTTTGAGGTCTTGAATCGACGCTGGGCTGTTGGCGTAGACCTTATCTTTCACGTGGCCCCAAAGGAAGAAGTCGCAAGGTGTTAAATCACAAGATCTCGGTGGCCAATTGTGATCACTTCTTCGAGAGATAACACGGTCCGGAAACTTTTCCCGTAAAAGATCAATGCTTTCGTTGTTTGTGTGGCACGTAGCTCCGTCTTGTTGAAAGTAAACGTTGTCCAGATCAATACCATCCAAATCCGCAAAGGCACGACGTTGTTGAAGCTGTATCGTTGACAGCTACCGAAATAGCGAGTCATTCACAATAACACCTCTCATTGGAAAACCCTTTAGTTTTTACAAATGGCATCAGCGTTATGGACACCTGAATAGCCAAAGTCTCCAACAGCTTAAGGAAAATCATATGGTAATTGGTCTTAAGTTTAATTCAAGAAATTCTATGCTGATTGCTTAGTATGTGCTAAGGGGAAAATAACTGTTAAACTGTTTCATACAATCTTTGCATCGAAGCAAGGAGTTGCTAGAGGTGATTCCCACGGACGTCTGTGGCCCGATGCGAGTAACTTCGGCTGCGGGAGCAAGATTTTTTCTTACATTCATAGATGACAAATCAAGAAACATTTTGTTTATTTCATCAAGAGCAAGGATGAAGTCTTCCGAGTTTTTAAACAATTTAAGGCCATGGTAGAACTCCAGACAGGATGTAAAACTAAAACCATTCGAAGCGATAATGTCTTAAACGAAAGCGGAATTAACAGGCAGCTTTCGGTTAAGTATACTCTCCAACAGAATGGATTAGCGGAAAGGGCCAACCGTACTTTAGTAGAAATGGCGAGATGCATGCTTATAGGGTCTGAACTTTCTGAGTAATTGTGGGCTTATCTGAGAAATAGATCACCAACAAATATTGCTGGAACTCTCAACACCATATGAGTTTGATCAGGTCGAAAGCCCACAATTTCATATCTTAAACTATTTGGATCTAAGGCTGTAATGTTAGACAAGAAATCAAGTCGCTCAAAGTTTTCTGCTAAAGGAAAAGAGTTATACATGGTTGGTTCCTCTGACGAATCGAAGGCGTATCGTCGCTACAAAAGTAGAGCGACAGGGACAGGAAACGACGCCGAATTTCTTGCCGCTCTTTTGACATTTCTCTTCAGTAAGGTTTCATGATGGAAAGATATACGAGCCAACGAGTCGAAATTATTAAAATTTACTACTGAAATTCGGAGTCAGTGGCCTCAACGATAAGAGCGCTACGTCCAATTTACGGTCGTAAAGACATGATGGCCGATAGATTTACCAAAAATTTGGCAAAACCAAAACATATGAAATTTGTATCTTTAATGGGTTTGTCAACTTAATAATTTTGCTTGATTAATAATTTAGATTGTATTGCATTGTGGAAGATTGTTCAAATAGTTATTTACACCACCGTATAATCATTGAAACAGTAACAACACAATACTCTCTCTCTTGAAACTTAACTCAACTGATGTACACTATTAACGCATTTTTTGCATTTGCCCAAAACTTTTTCTGTTCATTCGCTTTCCATACCTACTTAAATAAAGGTCTCAAATTAAACACGGTTTGCGTTTTATTCTGCAACAACTTTTCAACGGTACGAAAAAGAGAACGAAGAATATCAGAGTTCTTACACCACTGCACCAGGATTCTGCTTGGAGTACAATTGACCGGAATTATAAAAAAAAAAAAATAAAAAAAACATTTATTTTATAAAGAATACCAAGCTTTGCGAGTGGAAGTCGGTAGACGTTAACACGTGTTCTAAAAGTTATGTTTTTTTAGCTCCAGGTTGGTTTATTAAACTTTTATCTCATTACAGCAGAATAAATATTGTGAAGTCTTTAAAACGCAAATGTTATTGGCACATCTGAAATTCACAATAGGTATTCATCCGAAGTAGAAGTGACTTGACAGCAGCTAGGTTCTGAACCTTTAGAAAAATCTATAGTTTATGTAGACACATTTCAGATAGGATCTGTTCTTCATAGTAAACTGTTTTCAGCGCCATTCATTTTAACAAGGAAGACGATAAATCAAAAAAAAAAAGAAGAAAGATACATACAACAATATAACAAGCACTTCGCTTTCGTGTAACAGCTATTGAACTATTTCAAATATTATTGAGCTTACAAATGCAACATAAGTGTTTGACTTCATTTTGAAAAAAAAATTAAATCGTGCCACAGGTCGATTAAATTATCTGGATTCATAATTATTCTGAAAGTAACATAAACGTATATATATAACCCGTTCCATTCAACCAAAACAGAAAACACTTCAATTAAAATAAAATTCTTAGAAAACTTACATCTCAAAGTGCGATTCGTAAAATGTTATGCCTGGTCGGTTCAACTTTATGGAGCAGAAACATGGACGCTAAATAGCACAACAACGAGGAAGATAGAAGCATTTGAAATTTGAATTTATAAAAGAACTAACTGACCCGGCGAACTTCGTTCCTCCCAAATTCGTTAAGAAAATTAAAATTAAAACTGAAGGATAACAATGTCGATGTTCACGACATTCCGCTTTTTCATTGAAATGGTTAGTTCGCGACGACGCCAGTGTCAAATAAGAAGAAAAACCAGGTTAAATAACTTGTAGGAAAAGTAAAACAGATTTTATACGGCTGTAGCATCTTCTGCTTAATGTTCCTCTCCGCTCCGAAGGTTGGAAATCATCATTTTTAAAGTTTGTTTGTTTGTTACTGCGCCTGCTTAGTGGTTAGTGTGTTGGACTACTAAGCGAGGGGTCTCAGGTTCGAATCCCGCAAAAACCCAAATTCCAACTTAGGGTTTTTTCCACTGCGCCGCCTCTCGCGAACGTCTGACAAACATCCGAGAGTATAACTGTCTTAAGAGCTTCTCAATTAGCCGTTTGGAATCGGCATAAAATTGTAGATCCCTTCCATTCGTTCCAAAAAATGAAACTCACACAAAACGAATGGTTGTGAGAAGCTAGGCCTTGGGTCTCTACAGACCTGTTGCGCCAACTATATATCTGTGGCAATAAGTTGAAGTAGCTTATGTCGACATAAGCCAAATTCGAGTTTTTTTACTTTACAAAGATCTCCTTTTATTTTAGTCCATGTCCCACTTACTCTCCATTCAAAATCGTTAAATTTGAAGAGAACTGAACAGCTTAAGTTTATTGAGACTATGTAATACAATTGATTTATAAAGCAAAAGATAAATTTATATTGCTCACATTAAAATTACCAAAATTGACATAAGCTACTTTAACTTATTGCCACAGATATATTGTTTGTTACTCCTCTCATTGTTTCTGAGGTCGAGAGGTTGAACCATTCACTCATGTTTGACAGCCAAGTCATCCTTTGTCTCCCGACCGCTCGCCTTCCTTTTATCTTTCCCTGAAGTATTAGTTGCAGAAGTTTGTATTTCTCATTTCTCAGAATGTGTCCGAGGTGTTCGAGTTTTCTTTGTTTAAATATGTTCATTAGTTCTCTTTTCGTCTCTATTCGTCGTATTACTTCTTCGTTTGTTATCATTTCGACCCAGGAGATACGCAGTATTCTTCGATAAATCCCAATTTCGAAGGACTCTATTTCTTTAATCGTTGTTCTGTGTAGTGTTCACGTTTCAACTCCATACAAGCGTACCGACCATATATAGCATTTTACTAATCTTAACTTGGTATGTAGATTTATTTCTGTCGTCGCTTGTTCTATCCTGCGCTGTATTTCTTTACTAGGATTTGCGTTCTTATTGATTATCGTTCCTTAATATTTTATGGTGTCAACTCTTTCTATGTTTTTATTGTTAACTTTTAGTTCGAAGTTTTGCATTTGTTGCTTCCTACTTAGAACAATAAACTTTGTTTTTGCTGTGTTTATTCGTAGTCCGTAGTTGTTGCTTACGTCATTTAGTTTTTTCATCATGTTACTTAGATCGTTTATGTCGTTTGCTATTATGACGGCATCATCTACGTATCTTATGTTGTTTACGTTGACTCCATTTATTCTTATCCCACCATCGCCTTCTGAGATTGCTTCTTATCCCTGTATCCCTGTCTTACTCCTCTTCGAATCTCTATTTGATCTGACTCTTCTCCATCTATTGTTATTTTTGCTTTATGACCCCAATATAGATTTTCAATCACTCTTATGTCGTTCATATCTACATTTTTGTTATTAAGGATCTCAATAATTTGTTTGTTTTTAATTGTATCAAAAACTTTTTCTTTTCTCATCTCTAAGCTACGTTGAATTATCATATTGAGCGCGAATAATGCCTCTCTAGTACCAAAGACGTTTTTAAAACCAAACTGTGAGAGGCCAGTGCCCACTTAGATTTTATTATATATTCTTTTGTATATGATTTTAAGGACGATCTTATGCATGTGGCTCTTCGGTAATATTATGAAGACAGTTTGTAACCAATCATTTGGGATTTTTCCATATCTATATATTGCATTGAACAGGTTAACTAGAATTGGTATATTTTCTTCTTCTATGAGTTTTAGAAATTCATTTGGTACTCCATCTGGTCCTGACGCTTTTATATTTTTTGATACTGTTATCACTTTCATGGCTTCCTCCTTCATGATCTTTGGTCCCTCAGCTACGTGACGAGGTTGTACTTGGTCTCTTTCATCACAAAACAATTCTTCGATGTATTCTTTCCTGCGGGTTATTTTGTCTTTCGTACTCAATAATTATCGTCTTTGTCTTTTAGCACCTCAAATATTTTTTTTTCTTTTTTGTGTAAATTGAAGTTGTCATGGTTTCTATCATGTCTCTCTGGTTCCTCGCATTGCTGTTGCAAATATCTATTCTTGGCCTCTCTAATCTGGTTTCTTACTAATCTGTTTATTTGCCTGCATCTACTTTCGTTTGACTTATTTTTTCTTCTTTCTTCTGTAATCCACTAATTCTTTGGTTGTTGATCTCTGTTGTTTAAGTGTCTCTTACCCGGCACCAGCGGAATATTCTTAATTTCTATCCATCTGGAGTTTATGTTTTCTTCAGCGGTTTGTTTTATATTTATTTGTGTAATTCTTTCATATATTTCTCTCTCTTAACTCGGTCTATTTTAGTTCTATTTTTCCTTGTTGTGGTTTTCTTTGAACTTTTTTCAACTGAATTTTAATTTTTGCTAGAATATCTGATCTGATCTTACATCTGCACCTGGATAGGTCTTTGTTTATTTAATCATATTCCTAAACCTTTTGTTAATGATAATCTGATTTCTAACTATCGAATCCGCTGTATGCCTCGGGGAGGTCCCCTTTCGTTTTTGTTACCTAGGTCATGGTCTAGGCCAACCACATCTTCAATTCTTCGCCTGCCCACTTTTGCATTAAGATATCCTATTATTAACGTGATCTGTTTCTTTTCTGTTAAATTAATTGCTTACTGCAGTTGTTTGTAAAATTCATCAATAACTAGTCCTTAACAGTCTTTGTTGGGGCATATACCTGGATCATGTTAATCAAAGTATTCCTAGCTTAAAGTTGCATTATTATTACACGGTTTGACAAGTAAATCACTCCTATTATTGATTTTTTAAGTTTTTCAGTTATAAGAATGCTACCCCGTATCTGTGTTGATTTGCTTCAGATTTTGCTTTCTTGTATAGTTAAACTTAACCTATGCGAAACGCCCACCGAATCCAGCCTACGACGATACATTTTTCGTGGATATGCATTATTGTCCTTTTACTAAATTCTAGGGTTTGCAAAATCTATTATACCTTTACATACATTTTAACAAACCGAAAGTTGTAGGTTTCGGATAACTCCCGCGAGTGCAGACACCTTGGCGAATGGCGTCACGTTGACGTCGGTGCGGGAGCTTAAAAACTCACGTGAGCCTATTGACGGGATCAACACCACCAGCCATCGGAGTGCTTTATTGTATACCGGTCACTGGTGGAGTTGCTTCTGGCGAAAGGTGATGAGGGTTGGTGAACTAAGTCTGCCACCCCTAATCCGAGAGAGTTATGCGACCCGTGCTTATCGGATACGGTTTGCAGTCAGGGGGAACCGACTGTATTATTACGGAGCTTCTCTGATACCGGGCCGCCTCAGGGAGTATCTTTGGCCTTACCACGTTACACGGGGCTCTGACGTGGCGGACGACCCTTTCCCGCGTTACTCGTGGGACATGAAACCTGGTGGCACTACAGTTAACTCTGGAACGCGAAGGAGTGTACCGCACCATCATCATCGCATCAGCAGTATTAATGGCACTACAACGCCTTGTGGAGCATGCAAACAAGGTCCAACTGCCGTTGCTGATAGGATGTGATGCTAATGCTCACAATACCATTTGGGGGAGTACCGACACTTATACTAGAGGTGAGTCATTATTACAATTCTTTTTAAGCTCTTCTCTTGATATTTATAATGTAGGTAATACCCCCACCTTTTTTACTCGAGCTAGGCAAGAGGTACTAGACCTCACACTAGGCAGCCGTAGTATGAGTAGATTTGTTAGGGACTGGAGAGTATCTAGTGAGCCATCTATGTCTGATCAACGGATCATAACCTTTGATTTAGACAACACTCGTATCACAAGTAACCCAGTTAGAAACCCAAGAAAGACAAACTGGGATCTCTTTGAATCGTCCCTTGAAAATAATTTAGAGCAGGTACATACTAGGAGAGCTCCAGCTCATCATTTAGGATTGGAACACACAGTAGAGGGCATAACATCAGCCATCACAGGTGCGTTCGAAACTAGCTGCCCAATGAGTAGAAGTGCAGAGAAAAGTTCCATGGTGGAGCGAAAATCTGTCAAGACTCTTGATAGAACAGGCGTAAATCGAGGTGGATATACCAACTCCTGAGCACAAGATCAGCAGAGACTCACACATCAGAAGGTATTATCAAGGTTAACAGAGCAAGAGGCTGTCCGCAAGGAGGAGTTTTATCCCCCCTAATGTGGAGTCTTGTAGTGGACGAGTTACTTGAGAAATTGACGAACCAGGGCATTAAATGTCAAGCATAAATGCTGATGACATAGTAATTATTGCCAGGGATAAATTTGAGGGAACCCTATGTGACATTATACAAAGGGGGCTCGAAATAACTCGAGATTGGTGCGTAACGGCTGGGCTTAGACTAAATCCGGCAAAAGCGATTGCATGGGCAAAACGAACCAGTCTATCCACCACAAGGAAGACACTAAATAAAGTGCAAAGACTGGCATGCCTCTGTATTACAGGAGCCATGAGAACTTGGCCAACCTCAGCTATGAAGGTGTTATTGGAACTAACTCCATTGCACCTCGTAGTTGAGGAATGTGCAAGTAAAACGATCCTACGAATGGCCAAGGAGGGAATAGGAAGAGGAAAGTGCATCACACTGAGACAGTTTGACGTACTACTCAAAAAACAACCATTATTGGCCTTTCCTAGAGACGACATCATCAAAAGATATGATTTCCAAAAGAACTTTGTTACTAAGCTGAGCAATAAAAAGAACTGGACCAATGAATCCACAATTCACAGACTGAGCAATCACACAACAAAGTGGTACACAGATGGGTCGAGAACTGACGAGGGAACTGGAGCGGGAGTTTTTGGGCCTGGAACCAAATATTCTGAACCAATGGGAAAAAGTACCAGCATCTTTCAGGCTGAAATCTTTGCCATAGACAGATGTGTCCAAATCAACCTCGACAGAAACAAAGTCAACTGTGATATAGCTTTAATGTCAGACAGCCAGGCTGCTAATATGGCACTTGATCCTACATCATTAAATCCAAACTTGTATGGGAATGCCTACAGAAACTTAATGAACTTGGAAGGAGAAACAAAATAACCCTCTGCTGGGTGCCTGGCCACGTAGGAATAGAGGGGAATGAAATGGCCGACTCCCTAGCAAGAAAGGGAGCATCAGAAACTTTCATAGTTCCTGAACCATTCTGCGGAATAGGGGATCACACCCTCAAAGAATAATTAAGGAAACTAGAGAAAGAAAACAGGGCAAGAACTTGGCATAGCACTCAGGGCATGAGGCAGGTCCAGTGAAATCCCAGAACACTTGCTAGGATCTTGTGGGGCACTGACCCACAAAAGATTGAAATACTTGGGCAAGTACGAACTATCTGATGAGGAAATACTGTCACTGGAGCCAGTTCTCGTCCTTAGATTCTTAAAGGAAACTGGATTGGAGAGAGTGCTATAGGACAGATTTCTTCCGCCAAGGAGAAAGAAGAGTCCAAGAACCTCTAAAATGGTTCCGAAAGGAATCATACTGTGAGGGAACTCTTATGAGGGAACATACCTCTCTGAGGCCGCAGTACAATAACCCCTTTCACATAATAAAATAAAAATGTAGGTATCGGTTTGTAATTTTATACGTTAATGGAAAAATGCAAATGCAAACCGTTTTTTATTATACGCATTCGTCTGGGAATTCTTCGATCACATAACTCAAGGAGCAAATGTTTGTTGTAAAAATTTTGCAGACGTTCTTTCATTTTCTCTTCCCAGAATGTATCATCCCTTTTAATTTTCATAAAAACACAGGACGTCCAAACACCGAAATAGCAAAATGCTCCAAATATCCATTTATACCATTTATTTTCAAATATTTAATTTTTTTTTTCTACACCTTCCAATATTGTTATGTCTTTGGCTGATGAAGGACATTTGACTTCACAAGCCATCTGGTGTGGCACCGAAAAAGCAAAACTGTTTGTCAATAAAAAATCCACACCTTTCAACAACATTACCAGCAGCTTCTTCAAGTTTTTTATTGTATTTTGCTCATTTTGTATGCCCCATAACATAGTTTGTGTTGAAAATGCACTATATATGAATGATTTAATTATATTGTGGTAACGTAAGAAATGTATCTTTCTTACGTTACAAATTTTTCCAAAATAAGATGCGGTTGCCATTTTAAATTATGTGATTGATCTCGTATTTTCTATTTCTTTCCTCCGTCTGAAATTACTTTCTACGAACTCACAAAATTTATTTTTTTCGTTTTTATATATTTTCAGGCGACATATCCGCAGTTTCAATAACAGCTTCGACATCGCCGTAATACCTGTCGGATAAAGCATTATTTCGTCTGCGTTTTCTAGGAGCAACGTTAAAATTTGTTGAACACAATCTCCGTTTTCTTATCAAATATTTTTTTTCTTGTTTCGGTTTTGACCAGAAGTCTGTGAGAGTGAGTACTTGGGTCGTGGTTGCATGTTTTTTTCAAATTCAGTGAATGCTCTCTTGATATTAAATTGAGCAACTGCAGCGGCACATCGATTGTTATAAGACTGCCCCAAGGAAAAATTTATTCGTTTGGCTCCAACATATTGACAGCAATGCTGTTAAATTGTTACAAATATTTGAGTCTTAACCATAAATTAAAATTTTTTATTTTGCTATTAATTCAATAGCATTTTTTCCTTCATTCTCCACTCCAGGACAGAAATATTGTCCACAGTTTTGGTATAGACATGGTAGGGTACATTTAAAATATCAGATTGAAGCAAGCTGATTTGTTTCTCAATGATTTTCATTATTTTTCCGGTATTGAATAGCACTCTTGATAACTTCAATTATTCTGGCTTTTGCAGAGACTTTTTCCTTCCCAATAAATTATATATTGTATTTGTTGTTAATTTTTTCCGAAGGTTACTTAATAAATGATTGACACATTCTATTTTATGGATAGTATGTTTTGGATATGGTTTTGCTTCTAGAAGTTTCAAATATACATTGCTGTCACCATCGGCAGTGAAATTGTTAAAAACTATCTCATATTCAGCCAAACAAAATTTAAAGCCATCAATTAAAATATCAGACTCCATTTTATTTGACGGTCCGGTGTGATTTCGATTGCAAATATGTATTGATGGGATGCCTGGTGTGTTTTTAAACTCATTTAATTTACATATATGGCAATACTTATTTTTCACTCCATTAATAAGACCTTATTAGTTATATAACCAATGATTGTGTCTATGCCGGATAGTGCGCATATTTACACCCATATGACAGTAATAAGTGGATCGTCATCAACATCGCCATTCTCAATCGCAATGCGCTTTTGTTACTCAATACGCAGTTTCAGTCCACACCGACATACTCTTATTTTCTATCCTTCTATATACCTTCGAAGTCATAAATGGAACATTTACTGCTTCTAGGACTCGTTCGCACTGTGTTAATCCGTTTCCGGATAACATAGTTCCAATAACAATCTCATTGTATATTTGAAGATCAAGTGAATTTAGTTCTTCATTATTGCAAGTGAACGCGTATAGCTTTTTGTTACACATCTTGCATTTGAAAACAAGTTTTGAATTCAACCCTGAGTATAAACACAACATTCGGTAAAAGTAAATTAAATGTTATACTTAGTAGTAAATAGGAAAAATTGCATACAGATTAGAGCCAACGAACGAATTACTAGCTATATATTATCATCGTTCGTTGTCTTCTATTAATTTGCAACATGAAATACGTAAAAATTATCGTACCCTGTCGTATTTCTTGAACGAGTTCCAAATCGTTCAAAGTGCAACCAAACATTGCTCCATGCGACGTTATTGCCTTTCAATTGTTTCTGAAGAAATTGATATCAACAATTCGTTTGCCCGTGGGAACAAATTCATTGACTCTATCAGAATTTTCAACCTCGACGCAAATTTCAAATTCTTCTTCCTTACTCTCTTCATGCAATGATAAATCATTTCAATGAGAGTTGAAAGAATTTCACATTTACATACATTTTTTTTAGATTTTCTGCAGGTAAAAATAACAAAAACCTTCGATTGCATTATAAAGGGTCCGCCATCTAACTTTTTTCTTTTCAACTAGTGCTTATTTCGCGAATGGTAACACTTAGCTTATGTCTGATTTGACAGATAATTAGTTTTATCATTCCGCTGAACGAATATATGACCATCCAATGCGTTTTCGCTTCGCTAAGTGGGCCTGCGATCGACTTAGAGAAGATGCAGATTTTGCGAAAAAAATCATCTTTTCAGATGAAGCTCATTTTCATCTTGGCGGGCATGTAAACAAGCAAAATTGTCGCATTTGGGGCACAGAAAACCCGCACGCATACATTGAAAAGCCGATATACCCAAAACGAGTCACTCTTTGGTGCGGAATTTGGTCCAGAGGCATAATTGGGCCATTTTTCTTCGAAAATGAGCAAGGAGTGGCAGTTACAGTCAATGGCGATCGTTATCGGGCCATGTTGAACGAATTTTTGTTCACAAAAATTGAAGAGGAGGATATTGGCAACATTTGGTTTCAACAGGACGGCGCTACGTGCCACACAGCCGAAGCTACACTCGATGTTTTACGCCCTGTTTTTGAAGATCGCATTATCAGCCGCAGAGCTGATGTCGTTTGGCCACCTCGAAGCTGCGATTTGACACCGTTGGACTATTATTTGTGGGGTGCCGTAAAAGATAAGTGTTACGCCGACAAGCCAGAGACAATTGACGCTTTAAAGGATAATATTCGTGAAGCCATTGGTTAAATACGGCTGCACACAATCGATAGTGTGCTTAAAAATTGCACCGATCGTGTAGGCTACTGCATGGCCAGCCGAGGCAGCCATTTGAATGAAATTATTTTCCATTATTAACCGGAAGGATTGTACTTTCAAATAAAAAAAGAAATTTGAGAAAATATTCAGTAGTTTTTTTTTATAGCATTTTCATAAAAAAAAAAATTATTTGGCGGACCCTGTATAAATATTTCCACCGATTGTCATCAGGAATTTGCAATATTTTTCCTTTACACTTTATTATAAAAATAACACAAAATAGCGATAAAATTGACCAAACCGTCAAACACAAAAATTATTAAAAAAAATTTCTTTCATCCATACAAAAAAGATGTTTTCATTAAAAGCCGCTCAGAAACGATTGGTAAGTATCATAAATTTTTTTTTTTTAAATGCTGTACCGTTATTGCTGGCTTATAAGAAAGCACCACTTCATCCGTAAATAACAAAATACACGTCCCACTTCCCTAATGCATTGTCTTGTTCAGACACATCTGTAAAATTGAATTTAATTTAAAATAAAAAAGTAAATTTATTTTTTTACAACCAAATAAATCCTTTTTCTTGTTTACCACTTTCTGCATTTTGCTTTTTTTATTTGTTTATGTATCTAAACTCCGTAGTAGTAGTGTAGCTTTGCAATTCAACCAGTTCCATGTAATGATAGAGATAGGTCAGCATTATACTGAATTTGTTTTTTTGTGTCATTACGATAACTAAGCAATATTGAATTGGAGTTACTTTTTGTTAATTAAGCATTACTGATATTTTATTGTTAATTAAGCGTTATTTGATTTGTTGTGAATTAAGCATTATGAATAGATTGTAAGTAGTATAAAAAGAGTAAGTGATTGAAATAAAGTGTTAGTATCAGAACAACCATTCAAGACTAAATTTCTTACCTCAAGTGAGTCTGCTTGAGGACCTTTTAAGTGTATAATCGATACAGGTATCGAGTTGTACCATCACAACAGTCTAGGTTCATGTACCTATGACACTTACAGGTTGGATAAAAGAATCCAGTCTTTAAACATTTGGCGACCGTGACAGGACAGTCTTTTGTTGGATCGAAATCATTACAAGTAGTACTGAGCCTAAAACCACAGTACAACAGTTCGGGGGCGTACACTGGGCCATAACACAGTGGAGTCTCGTGAACCCGGAGTGCGTACATTGATTATAACACCATTCAGGGTTATACAATTTTTTCGCGACTGGGCGTAAACTGGGCCATAACACAGTTCATCCTAAATTCGAGCGCTGATTGAATACTCTCATCGTTGGACAATTTATTTGGATTTCTTGGTTGGAAGAGGAGTAACAGCAAGACGGATTTGGATACAACAACTAAGGATCAGGAGGAGATTGGGCAGACTATTTGCAAATTATGAAGGAATTTTAAGAAAGATTCTCCTGACCGTAAAACAATTAGTTACTTGGAAGACCGATTACAACAACTGAACTCACTTTGGGAAGAGTTTGATGATCTTGACTCCAAAATCAGGGAGATAGTGGATATCGACCTCAGTCATCCCTATTTCAGCCGTGATTACTATGGAAAGATAAAAAAAATAAAGGAATCATTCCTGGACGACATCCAGGATAAATTAGGGATGGCACAGGCGGCGACCCCAGGCGACGTACCTCCCGGTCCATCAAAAAAGGATGGATTAGAGATGGCAGCCAAGGGAGCAATACCAAAATGCGTCCAAGAGCAGCCAGCAGTTCCAAAACGTAAGAAGGAGCGCACTCCAACCTTAGAAGACCCGCCCGTCAGCTCCTTAAGGCAACGATACCATCTAGTCAAAGGGATCCTAAGGGGGTCAGTGGATAAGATGACATCACAGCCGAATAAGAGCAAGGCCTTTTGTCAAGTCAAAATTCGGACTTTGGAACAAAACTGGGAGGAGTTAACTACTATGTATCGAAAAATGGAGAACCAGCTAACTCAGGAAGACATACAAGGCTACTTTGAGTTGCAGGATCGACTCGCGGAACTATTGCAAGAACTCTATGGGACAGTGGAATCGACATTAGCTCAAGGCTTGGAAACGCCTCCAACAACGATAAAAATGCCCAAGGTTGAGTTACCAAAGTTTGACGGTAACTACCTCCATTGGCAGCAATTTAACGATCTATATACAGAAATGATCCACAATCAAGGGCTGTCGGATGGACAAAAAATGTGGTTCTTGAAATCAAGCCTTACAGGAGAAGCCGAAAAATTAGTGCGGCATCTGACAGTGTCAGGTGCCAACTATAGCGCAGCATGGAGAATAATAACAGGGCGCTACGACAACCCTAGATTGCTGATATCATCCTGGTTATCGAAAATGTTGTCCCATCCGGCTATACAAATTGGAAGTGCCAGGTCAATTCGCAGTCTACACGACATCATACAAGAGTGTATACTAGGGCTGGAAGGACTAGAGGTGGATACCAAGGCATGGGACCCGATCTTGCTTCACCTATTTCTGAAAAAGTTGGACAAAGATACGCACACTCTATATGAACAGTCATTGGTGCAACCAAGACAACTTCCTTCATTCCAGAAGTTTCTCGAGTTCCTAGAAAATCGCTTTCAAGCTCTCGAGGCCTTGGGAAACAAGGACAGATCGGAAGATGGCAAATCCCAAAAACAGGGTGCCAAGGCATTATCAGCAATTGCGTCGCAGCAATTAGGTTGTCCGATCTGCAAACACAACTATCCAATTTACAAATGCAAACAGTTCTTGGAGGTTACATCATCAAAACGATTAAGCATCGTTAAACAAAATAATCTTTGCATCAATTGTCTGCGAGCCAGGCACTTTGCCTCAGCCTGCAGTTCCAGTAATTGTTCGAAGTGTCACAAAAAGCATAACACTCTGCTACATTTAGACATGAATATCAAGCGTCCATCAAATCCCCCAAGGATCATCAAGAACGAGGAACCGTCAACAAGTCGAGCAGCTGCGACAGCAAGAGAGCCAGAGACAGTGGTTAGCGCATTACTTAACAACACAAATCATGCATTCGTACTGTTAGGGACTGCAAGAGTAAAAATGATCGGACCCAATGGAAAAACCTTAGAATGTCGTGCGCTGCTGGATGCAGGGTCACAGATAAACATTATCATTCAGCGCATGGTAGATAATCTCGGTCTGGCTACTACAGCAGACGAATTGTTCATTGAAGGAATTGGCCAAGGCAGGCAACGATCCAACCAAAGGATCAATATCGAAATACAATCGCGAATAAAGTCATATTCATGCAGGATCGAGGCCTTCGTTTTACCCAAAATAATATCCTATCAGCCAGCTCAACCATTGGATACTTCGGCATGGAATATTCCCAGCAATATCCCACTAGCCGATCCCAAGTTCAACCGACCAGACAAAATAGACGTCTTGCTAGGAGCAGAATTTTACCATCAACTCTTGGTGGTCGGTCAAATACGATTGGCCGGAGACCTACCAATACTCCAAAATACAGTATTAGGTTGGGTGATAGCAGGCAAGGTGGGCAGAATAGTAGCCACAACGGTTACATGTGCAACGGGAACTGAAGAAGGCTCGCTTACTTCAGTCATCGAAAAATTTTGGCGACTGGAAGATATCGCTGAAGGCGCCAGCAGCAGTACTATCGCAGAGCAAAAATGTGAAAGGCACTTTGAAAAAACATTTCAACGCGACAAAACCAATGGGAGGTTCATAGTAAGCTTGCCTTTCTCACGTCAACCTTCAGAACTAGGGGAGTCCAGAGAAATAGCACTGCGAAGATTTTTGGCTATGGAAAGAAGGTTAAATAACGACGCCGAGCTCAAAGGGCTTTATGCGAACTTTATGCAAGAATATATCGATCTAGGGCATATGAGCGAGGTGGACGAAGGTTCTATAAGGTCATCACACTACTTTCTACCCCATCATGGAGTGCTCAAGCCCGATAGTACCACGACCAAACTCAGGGTAGTGTTCGACGCATCGATGAAAACATCATCAAATATCTCATTGAATGACGTACTGCTATCTGGGCCCACAATACAAGATGACATCTTTTCAATACTGTTACGCTTCAGAACGCCGCGCTTTGTATTTACGGCTGATATTGAGAAAATGTACAGACAAATCGTGGTGAGAAATGAAGATCGGGGCTACCAGCTCATATTTTGGCGGAGTGGATCGGATCAAGAATTGAAATGCTATCAACTTAACACAGTAACGTATGGTACGACATCAGCCCCCTATCTTGCAACACGTTGTCTTCAACAACTTGCCAGGGACAATTCACATATGTTTCCCTTAGGAGCCAAGGTCTTGGCTAACGACTTTTACATGGATGACGTTATGTCCGGATCTAACAGCCTATCTGAAGCCATCGCTATGCAAAAACAACTAATTCAAATTTTGCAATCAGCTCAATTCAATCTTCGAAAGTGGTGCAGCAATATACCGCAGTTGCTTAGACACATACCGCCAAATGACCAAGTCATACACTCTGATGTAAAGGATAAGGACTCACAGACATTGAAAACCTTGGGACTTACTTGGAATCCACGATCGGATGAATTCCTAATCAATTCGGCATTACAGTTAAAAAAACAAATTCAGTATAATGCTGACCTATCTCTATCATTACATGGAACTGGTTGAATTGCAAAGCTATTGATGACTAAACATTCTGCCCGCGTTGAACAGAAGGTTCAATAGTAAGAAATTATCTTTATTTACAATTAGGTTAATTTAAACATCAATATGTACATTAAACCTATCTTCATGTATTTCTTGTTGTCGTCGCATATGTCTTGGTTTCGGCGTTGGTTGAATGCACTGCTTGCTCCTTCTGGCTCCAATGTAACATTTAGTGACCAAGAAGATGATTATTAAAAGCGCCAATAATACCCCAGCGTATCCAACGTTGTAGTGGACATCGTGATTCGGCAATTCTTCTGGCCCCGATTTGATGAATTCTTCGATGTTCTGTTTCAGCATCTTGACTTCCGAAATGTGATGCTGGTATAGATCTTGTGGCGTGATTAGGGCCGTTCCTCCCCTTGGAATTATGGCATCCGTGAGGTTAATTAGCGGATTATATGAGAGTCTAGTGGTTGATGGATATACGTTATGTCCTCGAATTGTTAGGAAATGTTGCTTCATTAGACATTCCCTTTGTAGCTTAGCGACACCCGATCCTCTGACGGTTAGAGATGTTGTGTTCTGACCACATACCACGTTTATTATCGTTTCTTGTTGTAAGTCTTAAATCCATTCGTTTGGGTTGCGGAGCTGAATCCAGTGAGGCCCATCCCCAACTCTTTGAATTCGACATTTATCGTACGCAGGTTGATGATTAAAGAATGAGATCTCGCAGGCACTATGGTGAAGAAGGTTGAATGGTGGTAAATGATCCATTTACCAGTACAGGTACTGGTATCTCGTGATCTATATCAAGAAGACTTAGCACAAACCTTTATGTCGTTGGCGATTCAAATACTCACCACTATTTCAAATTTCCAACGTATCCAAAGCTCTCTGCTAGATGTGGTGACGCACAGTCAACATGGAAAAATAAGCCCACTATTAATGCCACCCACACAGCTGCAACAAGAGCTACGCTCTATAAAAGAACATTTACCATCATCGTTAAAACTGCCTGCGACTTATATGGATTTAACCACTCTTCTCAACCTGATGACCATTGAAGGAAAAATTTTGCCGAAGCATGCGATTTTTGAGATCACAATACCCTTGATATCATCGGAGGATTTTGAGATATATCACGTAATACCAGTACCTGTACTGGTATATGGATCATTTACCACCATTCAACCTTCTTCACCATACATTATAATAAACCTTCATCGAGATCTATATTACGCAGTCTCCGAAAGAGATATGAAGAGCTGTTTATCAATCAATCATGAAATGTACTTATGTAAGCAAGGTGGGCCTCTACATCATAAGGGTTCACTAACCAGTGCCTGCGAGATCTCATTCTTTAATCATCAACCTGCGTACGATAAATGTCGAATTCAAAGAGTTGGGGATGGGCCTCACTGGATTCAGCTCCGCAACCCAAACGAATGGATTTAAGCCTTACAACAAGAAACGATAATAAACGTGGTATGTGGTCAGAACACAACATCTCTAACCGTCAGAGGATCGGGTGTCGCTAAGCTACAAAGGGAATGTCTAATGAAGCAACATTTCCTAACAATTCGAGGACATAACGTATATCCCTCAACCACTAGACTCTCATGTAATCCGCTAAGTAACCTCACGGATGCCATAATTCTAAGGGGAGGAACGGCCCTAATCACGCCACAAGATCTATACCAGCATCACATTTCGGAAGTCAAGATGCTGAAACAGAACATCGAAGAATTCATCAAATCTGGGCCAGAAGAATTGCCGAATCACGATGTCCACTACAACGTTGGATACGCTTGGGGTTTTATTGGCGCTTTTAATAATCATCTTCTTGGTCACTAAATGTTACATTGGAGCCAGAAGGAGCAAGCAGTGCATTCAACCAACGCCGAAACCAAGACATATGCGACGACAACAAGAAATACATGAAGATAGGTTTAATGTACATATTGATGTTTAAATTAACCTGTTGTAAATAAAGATAATTTCTTACTATTGAACCTTCTGTTCAACGCGGGCAGAATGTTTAGTCATCAATAGCTTTGCAATTCAACCAGTTCCATGTAATGATAGAGATAGGTCAGCATTATACTGAATTTGTTTTTTTGTGTCATTACGATAACTACGAATTGGAGTTACTTTTTGTTAATTAAGCATTACTGATATTTTATTGTTAATTAAGCGTTATTTGATTTGTTGTGAATTAAGCATTATGAATAGATTGTAAGTAGTATAAAAAGAGTAAGTGATTGAAATAAAGTGTTAGTATCAGAACAACCATTCAAGACTAAATTTCTTACCTCAAGTGAGTCTGCTTGAGGACCTTTTAAGTGTATAATCGATACAGGTATCGAGTTGTACCATCACAACAGTCTAGGTTCATGTACCTATGACACTTACAGGTTGGATAAAAGAATCCAGTCTTTAAACAAGTAGTAAGCACTTTATTTCACAATAACTGAATGCCTCTGTTTCCAAATGAAAATATTTTCCGTATAATTATTCGAAATAAATATAAAAAAAATTATATTCTACATCTGCATACAAAGCAACAAAATTCAAATAAATCTACAACAAAAAAAAATCGTCACGCATTTCCCACGCACACACATATCAATGTATCTCGCATTATCAACGTTTATCTCATTGTCGCTTCCTTGACTTTATCAAACAGCAATAGTATTTATCTATCAGAAGCCCAAAAAAAACGGAATAAACAAATGTTTGTCATTCCCTGTTGGTTGAGTACTTCCTCTTCCTCTATTATTTGATCTTTTTTGTATATTTTTGTTTTTCATGTATTCAGTTAAACCTTCTTTTATCTTTTTCGTTTCTTCTTGTTTCTCTTCCGGTGATCTAATCCTTTTTTGGTTAGTTTCTTTATCTTTTGTTGTTTTGTTTGTGAGATCTACTTTCTTTCCGTCGGCAAACAATTTGTTTTTTCTCACTGTTACTTCTCACTGACGCTCCATTTTTTTCCAGCATAAAATGTTTCTTCCTTTCACGCTCCGATCTCGAGAGATCGTTTGTGATGTTTATATTGGTACCTTTCAATTTCCTTTTTTGTTCCATAACGTCTGCCTTTTTGAGTTAGGAAACAATTTCGACTAAAATAGGTCTCGTTTTATTATTATCATTAAATATCAATACGTTGTTTCTTCGGTCGGTTTTGTCGTATCTTTCATTTTGGTTGGCAATTATTTCGTTCAGATTTTTTATTCATCTTCTAGCATTTCAGTTTTTTCCATTATTTCCATTTCCATACTATTTACGTTTTGATTTACTTCATCGTATTTATTGTTAATTCCTTCCTTTATATCTTGTCCCATAGCCATTTGGTTGGCTCTAATTCATTTTTAAAATCTACCTTCAATTCAGTTTTTAGTTCTTCCTTGAACATGCTTAGAGAGAGAGCGAGATATTACCCCTCCACTGAGAATCTTACTCAAAAAATTTCTTGGTATAAGAATTAGAAAAGCTGTCAGTCACAATAATTAAGGTATGATTTGAAATTTGTCGTCCTTTGCATACACGTGCATATCCTTCATCCTGTTCCATTCTTACTACAAAGATAAACGAACAAACCAAAATCTGCGCCTTCGAATTTTCCGTTACAAAGTTTCGGTGGATTGAGGTTGCGCAACAAAATTATAACTGAGCCGACTTTCAATTTCAAATTGTATGGCAATTACCCAAGGCCAACTGTACCGAAACGAAATGCAATGCAGTTGATTAACCTCACTCTTCACAATACAATTTCGATAGATATAAGACCACACTAAAAGGCCCCTTTTCTATTATCAGCCATGATCCATGGAAACAAAAAGCAGAGCCAAACACTGCAATGGAAAACCTCATGAAACAAATCCTAAACAGGATTGGTTCCATGGAAAAATGCAATAAAACGATATTAGATAGTATATCATTGCTAGAGAGACAGAACAGAAAAAAAAAGCTGTGCCAAAAAGACAAACATAATGAATAGAATACAAATTCTTGATTGGAATGCTAATGGTATCGAGAATCGAAAGGACGAGATACAACTGACTTTCGATATGAACCCGATAGATATATGTCTCATTTCTGAAACACACTTTAAATTTACTACTGACTTTAAAATGCAGGGATATGAATTATATCACTCCCCACATCCTCATAATTGTGCAAAAGGTGCGGCTGCAGTGTTAATAAAGAATACAATTGAACACCATATAGAAGCAAAATTCCAATCATGTGCCATCCAAGGAATTTCCATAAGTATAAAAACGAGCAGTGGACAAATACCTGTTGCAGCAGTAGAGCAGTATCTCTTAGCTATAGACTATGGAAAAATGATTTTAAGTCTTTTCCGGATATTTCACAATAGATTAATCGCGGGAGGGGATTTTAATGCAAAGAATTAATATTGGGGATCTAGATTAACAAATACTAGAGGCAGAGAATTATATGAAACTATTAAAGAAGTCGGCGCCAAATATCACTCAACGGGGAAACCTACCTACTGGCCTACAGATAGGAATAAAACCCCAGATCTTGTCGACTTCTTTATATCCAAAAATATATCTTCAAATAAAATAAATATAGAAGACCCTGATCTTCAATCAGATCATTCCTCAATACTTCTTACACTTGGCGATAGAATAATAATTAAAGAACATAGCCCTAAACTACTTAATAGACTGACTGATTGGAACCAATTCAGGCAGAAGTTGGAAGAATGTATTCAACTATCATCAGCTAAGGGACTGATCCATAAATTCCAAAGAATTAAACAAGAGACAGAGTACTCAACACTAAGAGCAATTAAAGCGTACCACAAGGTAGTGTCCTAGGTCCAGTGCTATACCTTCTGTTTACTAGCGATTTACCTGAAAGTGAGGAAACTTCTACTGTTGAAGCAACCGTCGAAATAGCAACAAAAAAACTCCAAATGGCAATAAACGGTATTTCAGAATGGACTAAAAAGTGGCAGATTAGATTGAATGACCATATAAAAACGTGCAACACATTCCAGTATACATTAACAACAATGTAGTGGAATACTCAAACACAGCTAAATATTTGGGCATGACCCTAGACTCTAAACTGCGTTGGAAAGCGCATGTAAAGAAAAAAAGAGATGAGCTGAACATGCGATACAGTAAAATGTATTGGCTTATTGGGAGATACTCATCCCTGTCCAACTTCAATAAATTACTGCTATACAAGCAAGTCTTGAAACCAATATGGACCTACGGGCTCCAATTGTGGGCATGCACATGCCAAACAAATTTACAAAAAATTCAAGTCTTCCAAAATAAAGTGAATTTTTCAAATAATTTAAAAATAAATTCCCGAATAGTCGAACGACTAGGTGCAATCCCATTCGGGATGACGACAGTCAGTCAGAAGCATCCCTCGCGTACTTGCTCTGCAATGTCTTTCGATGATTTTTCCTTCCAGCGAACCCCCAAACAAAAAAAAAAAAAAAATTATCCATGTAGATTATAGATTTACATGTACATACAACAACAGCATATGATCCTGCTATTCATCGAGATCACGAATCATGATCTGAATATTTATTGTACTATTTCCCACTAGGTGGCTTGTTTCATTCTTCATTATTGGTGTGTCAGTAAACGATAGCCAAGCCACACAGTCACGTTGCCAGACTAAAAATATTCACAGAACAAAAAATTAATAAGCTTTTTTTCTACATCGAATAAATTTCCCGTCCTTCGAGATTTTAGTTTTTCATTCTTTAAAGGTATGTCCTGACTAGCGAAATATTTCATAAATATGTATTTAAGTAAATGTTTCATAAACATTATGAAATGTTTCGCAGTTTGGAAATAATTTGTTTCACAAGTTTCCCTGCAATTTGATTTTTGTTTTAGTTTTTCTTTTACCATAAACTACAAATGTCCAGAAAATATTGGAAGAATGAAAAATGTAACTAGCAGGCTGCATACATTCGAATTATTTTCAAAACTAATTATTGGGAAACACATTTGTTTTTATCACAAAATATAACAGAAAAATCTAATTACAGCGGTTTTGGTCGAGTTTTTTTTTAATAAATAGCTTTAAATTTATGTGAAGTGACTTAATTTTGACACTCAAACGTTTATCTTCTGTGTGTGCAGAGAGGGAACTATACTGCGGTCACAACGGGATTAACCATGGTTGAGAAACCGAACGCACTGCTGCTAATAATCGTACGCGTACCACTTTTGAGTTCATCATCTTCTAATGCCAAAATTATTAAATGTAACAGAACGACCACTCTCTGGATTATGCCAACGAACACAACTTATGAGACCGCCATCCATGAGTATTATTACCTTTGTTCTTTTTTCCAATCTAAGCTGACCAGAGATGCCCACTACCAGAAAGATTTTCATTACATTTCGAACTGATTGTAAACTGATTTCCTTTTAGAAATAAAACACACCAATCAGCGTTGTTGTTTTCGAGCCTTTGGCCGTGAATTTCCGACAGTAAGAAGGGAAATGTTTGACAAATGTTTATGAAATATTTCTGAAGCAAATCGAGAACATTTCATGAATGTTTAAAAAAAATCATTCGCTTGCCTGGATAAACCAAAATATTGTGTATTTGTTGCATATTTGAACATAGAATTTTAAATTAGTTTTTAAAAAACAATATCAAAAATAAAAATTATTAATTTCATAACACCCCCGACAAGCAAATGAAATGTCATGTCAATTGACCTCATATTGTGACGTCACGTTGTACACAATGTTCGCAATATGGCTGGTGGCCATAGGTATGTTCCCTTACGATAATGCATTCGAATACATTAGTCAAACATCGTTCCCTTACGCAAAAGAAAAACCAAATAAATTTGTTGAAAATTACGTGAGTTTTACGTAAACACACAAAATATCAAGTTAGTTTTATGCATATAGACTAGCTGCACCCGCCCGGCTTCGTCCATGCAAAATGTTGTTTCAGAGGGCATTTTTTTTTTTTTTGATAATCGCTGGAAGGAAAAATCATCAAATCATCAAAACACACTGGCAAAGGTATAAGGCGAAGGAGTCTTCTGCAATAGTGAGGGACTTGAACCCGATCTAAAAAACCTCTCGGAGACTGAGTCAACTCTGTCTTCATCTTCATGGCATTGCACCTGGTCGTTGGACTAAACGGCAACAATTAAATATTCTTTGGACAGTAAAAATAAAAGAAAATAATACATTTACCTTCTCCGATATCTAAAAGAAGTTTGCAAAGTTCGGAATCCCCCGATACTGCTCTCATATTCTGAGACAAGTGCAGTATTTTGAAATAGCGCCAAAGCACTGAACGTTTATTACATGCATTGATTTCATCAGAGCGCGTACCTCTTGTGACAACGGGTTATGTTTGTCTGAAATCACCGGAGAACAAAAATGTAACTCCACCGAAAAGTCTGCTATGATTTCGTATAAATTGCATTGTTCTATTAACCGCTTCTATTGATAATTTATTAGCCATAGTGCATTCGTCCTAGACTACAAATACGCAGTCTTGGAAGACTTAAGCCCTGTGGCATTTCGTTCATAGATACTTTTTTTGTTAAAGCAAAACAAACCTTGCCTACATTTTTGACATTTCTTTTATGGGTTTCTTTTTTTCTTAGCAAACCAAACAAAATACCGTCTCTTTCTGTCTCCCTCTCCGTCACTGGAGTAAAATTAGGCTAAAAGAGATGTCATTATATTGCGCGGTTAGTATGTTTGATTTGAGAATGAAGTGCATATCCACTCACCCAGGTGAAAATCGTAGAAATGTTTTAAATTTTGCATATTTATTCAAAAACTTTTTAATTTAATTTACAAAATTAGTTGATACATTTACCTAGCGATGAAAGTGATTCGGAATTAATCGAACTTCTTTTTGATGAATCAGAGTATGTGGAAGAGTTTGTACTGATTGAACTAAAAGCGCTCGAGAAATGGAAAAAGCGACACTGCATGAAAAAATTACGTATAGTAGATTGTGGACGTTCAAGTACCCAGTTTAATAAGTCTGACAGCTGTCTGACCAGAGCTATCTCTGTTTTAATTGGCTGAAATCGGTCATATGAGCAGATGTTTCACTTGACGTTTATTAGTAAAAATTCGTAGTATTTAAAAGTAAAGGAACAGACCTATAATGAGGAACAGTAAATAACAATTCTTCCAACTAATGCTACAGGGAATTATCGAAGGAAGAAGAAGCGTCAGAAGGTAGAGGCTGACAAACTTTAGAGTTTGTCCCGTACTGGAATCTGTGTGCCCCAGGCCTTGCAGCAGTACGTGCAGGATAAGGTGCGGGAACTGCATACTTGCCGTATAATTCTCCAGAACCTCCTCCCACAAGAAAGTTAGAGTCTTTGGTGAATGCATGCAGGAACAGGAACGAGGATTCAATTATTGGTTGTGATGCCAATGCACATAATACAGTGTGGGGCAGCACCAACGATAATTACAGAGGAGAAGCATTATTCTAATTAGTATCATGCAAGCATCTAGCTATCTTAAACAGGGGAACAGAGCCAACATTCGTGGATGTGGACAAATGGAAGTGATCGATGTTACCCTGTGCATTAGTCAGATGATTGACAGAGTATCAAATTGGAGCGTACAGGGCAGGCATGTCTACAGAAACAGCGCTACATCAAGTAGTACGCGTTGCGGAGGAAGTGCTAAATACCGGGGGCATTGCGATGACCACTTTAATGGACATTGAAGGTGCCTTCGATAAGATATGCTTTGAAAGTCTGAAACAAGCCTTGGAAAAACGTAGGGTTAACACACTGGTGGTAAGATGGGTGGACAATATGTTGAATACAGCGCGATAAATATTCAGACGAGAGAGAGCAGAGGTTGCCCACAAGGAGGTGTTCTCTCACCTTCACTGTGGAATATCACTGTGGACTCTCTTCTCGAAAGACTGGCATTCACACAGTGGGATGTGCCGACGACATAGCAATAATGGCCAGAGGTAAATTCATATACGTCACCGCATATCATGAGGAATGCACTCAGAGTGGCTGAGCGGTGGTGTCTGGAACAAGGGCTCTCCATTAATGCGGGGAAAAAATAGTCTTCACTAGGAAGAGGAAAAATCTGGAATTTCGGACCTTAACAATTTTCGGATCGGCACTAACAGCGACCAAGAAGGTTAAGTATCTGTGAGTCTATCTAGATACTACACTTACTTGAAACTACCATGTTGAGGAGAAGGTCAGGAAGGCAAAAAGGGTACTACATCAGTGCAAACGTGTGTGTGGACAGAGGTGGGACTCTCTAGGTCAGCATACTGGATGTATACGATCATAACTAAAGCCTCCCAGAAAACTGTGAGGAAGCATCTGAATAGGGTCCAACGCTTGGCATGTATGGGAATTACAGGTGCAATACGGGCAACACCAACATGCGCATTGCAAGTGATCCTGCGGATTATACCGCTTGACTTATTTACTAAGAAAACAGCGGCTGTAATGGAACTTCGTTTGCATCGAGATGCGAAATGGCACAATCGTGGGACCATCTATGCACATAGGAAGATCCTGGAACTTGTCAAAAACGAGATTAGGGAGCTGAACATGCGTATGGATGGGATTACAAGAGTGCCTATTATGGAAAGGAATCACAAAACTCGTATTGAGAACGGATTACTTCCAGAAAAAAGGATTGGTGAAATAGTGATTTTCACAGATGGATCCATGATGGATGGCGGAGCGGGTGCCGGTATCTATTCAGAAGAGCTGGAACTAGCCCGTTAGAGACATTCTCTTTAATTGACAGGGGAATAGTTGAACAGCTGATTCACTAATGGATCACGGCAATACACCTGAGAAGGTGGTAAACCGTGGAACAATGTAGACAGGCTAAAATGGGAACTAAGTGCTCCATTCAAAGAAGGGTTCTAAGCATGAGTCGAGGAACATTGAAATGGGTGGTTTTGTCTACAGGACATGGTAATTTCGGGTATCACTTAAGGGAGATGGGCCTTAGAGAGGATGATACCTGCAAACTATGCCTGGAGGAACCTGAGACAGCTGCACATATGCCGGGTCAATGTCCGGCGTTGGCTGGCAGAAGAATGAGAATCTTGGGACATCATTGGGTAGATACTCAGTCGATGAAACAGATCGCACATAGACAGATGCTAGGAATCGAACCCAGCGAAGAACTCTAGAGAAATCTATCTGGGTAAGATTTATATTGGTAGAGAGACGAAAAGAGACCAGTCAATGGTGGTCTGATTCGAATTTCATATACATATACATACAGTGAACATTGGAAAACGTGAACTAATTAAAACTGAGGGTGTTCATGTTTTCGAGATTGTTCATGTTTTGGAATGTAACATTTACACATACTGGTACGGCTCATTAACAAAATTTATTGGATTTTTTTTACATTTGAACGTTTTAAAAATACATAAAAGGTTTATTTCTTATTTTACTCCTTTTTTAAAGCTTTCAAAACTGTCTGCTTTTTCGTTTGATGTTAAAACCTTAACTTTCTTTGAACACATTTTTAAACAGAAAATAAGACGTTGATGCAAGCAAAAAACAGCAACCGAATGAGGGATGATAGCTATGAAATACGCACACGCACGTGTGGCACCAAATACATACATACTACGCATTGTCAATATTATGGGATTCCCCGAATTAAATAATTCAGTGCATTTTTATGTAGAAATGTTGAAAAAATTTCTGTTCACGTTTTAGAGCTTTTAGATTTGTTCACGTTTTAGAGCAGTCAATGTAAAAAATACAGTGTTCACGTTTTGGGGTAGTTCACGTTTTGGGGGGTTCACGTTTTCCAATGTTCACTGTATATATATCTTTCTAAAATAGAAAACTTCAGAGGAGTGACATATAAACAAACATAAGGATCTATAAATCTTCAACGTCCGGAACGGATTGGAACACTAGGAAGAAGTAGATTACGTAGCCGGTACCTCAAATGTACTTAAACGTCAGTCAGTACAATAATAACGTTTTACAGAGGAAATCAATAAAGAAGATCTAATAGAATGTGTATAGTAAAACTAATTGCTTACCTTCTTTTTGACGATTAAATCTCTCTTGATCGTAACGATTATACTGAGCAAGTTGCTGCTGTGGTTTGGTAATTCTCACCGGCTCTGGTACTTTTAAACTTTGCGTTGGTCTGTTACGTCCTTCTTCTCGAGCCTTTATACCTTGCAATAGGGCTATAATATTTTTCGCAAACATTTTCCCCGTACTTTGAAGTATTGTTGTTCGAGTTCGCCATTGCCTTTCTCTGCTGATAATATCTTTTGTTGAGTCTACGTCGAAATCAATTATTGCTCTAAGATCGGTGCCCATAACATCTTCGTTATCATGACGCTTGATTGTAGTTCGTTTATTTGCCAACCGTTTTGCCTTTATAGCAGCAATTTTCTCAACAGACATAGTCTCCGACAATGATTTGATATTGTCGACATTAACAGTTGCTTCTTTTCTGTTTACAGACCATCGCGCAGCTAATTGTTCACGTACTTTTTGAACCTGTAGGTCTTCAAAACGCGACTTTTTTGCAAACATTTCTGGACCGGACCCATCGCTTTCTATAGGTCTCTTAATCTGCGTTGGAACTTCAAGTGGAGCGCTCTTATCTATACTAGCACAAGCCGGCGTTTCTCCATTAAGATAAGCCAAAAGCTCTTTTCTATCAGGTCGATTCACTGCTGGGATATCTTCAGCCTAAAAATTGGGATTTATTATTTCAAAAATATAGTATATAAACAGAGAATCATACCGCACATTGACGAACATACACCGAGTGCTGCAGCAGTACATTTCGCAGTAAATATAGCAAACATTCTAGGGTATAATACTCCTTCGGCGACCCGTTTTTGCCAGATCTTAAAAAAAATAATTGTTAGAACCAGCTAGCAGAATATTATATTCATCATATTCATCATACCCATATTTTAAGTAATTCGTTTTTACGGTTTTGTGCCAAGAAAACTCTCCAAACACAATTTGATTATTTTTCTCTGCAATTTCTTTTTTGTTTATATTATATTGACGAAGCAGGCTTAATGGATCCGCCATCGTCGATACCGCTATTTTTTTTATATTCTAGTAACAATCTTACAATTGCCAGTAAACTTTCAAAACACACTCAACTATAGATTTAACACACAATTTAGGAATCAAAAAGCAAAAACTATACAAAGTAGACCGTCAGCTTTCGTGCACCTACTCCAAAGATAATGGAATACAGACATATATAACTTTCCAGTGGAAGGGCGGCTGCCTACAAACAGAAATTCATGAAGCTTTCCAGAAAAATTCATGAAGTCTCACACATTTGCTTATTTCTATCCTAGTATATGTGAGTTCATGAATTGGACTTTAATGCAAGAATTCTATATTCTCTACTGTGAATTTTACAATCTTTTACATTTTAATCAAAACCTCCACAAAAACCAAACAAATTCAATACAAAACACAGAATAAATAAACACCGCGATGCTCATAGAAGCAAGATGACTCGCGGTCGGCCATTAGCAACATGCTTTTTTGTTGATCACACATATTCATAGACGAGGGTTGATATTACAAAAACAACAATGTAAACAAATGAGTTTTGGGGGGATAGACGTACGAAAGATATTTTTAAGGTAAATCCTCTCATTTGGATTTTCATGCATTACCTTTACCACATGAAGGTTTAGACCAGAGACAATACTGAGACCCCCAACTCGCAATCCTCTTGCCGCTGGCCCCCTCAGTTTTTTTTTGAATTCGCCATTTTGTTTTCCTATCGGTGTTATGTCAATTTAGAATCCGTGTGAGCTTCAACAAAAAAAGCAAAACAAAAAAAATGTGGTGAATTTCTTTTGACAGAAGTCGAGTGACAACTGTCAAAATATGGAAAACAAATTGTATTTTTCCTCCAACAATTTGAGATGTAAGTTTTCGCATATTTAAAGTGTTTAAATTAATAATTAAATATATTTGTCTTACAGCTAAGGAACAAGCCGACGTTGAGGTGTTCGCTAACCTTACCATATATAATGGATCGCACTGGAGACAACGATGAATATCAATCGGAATCGATATAAGTAAGCCATACTATTCAATGAATTTGTCTCACTATATATATTTAATTATTAGATATTTCTTCAAGGTTTGTTAAATCACAAGCTCCCACTCAAGATCATGCTAGAGAAGCCCTTGATTTGTACACGATGCAGGAGAACACACGCCATCAAGAGTGTATGGCCAAAGTCAAGGAATACGCAACACATATTGGCGAAAGTTGAACACAAGCGTATCGATCACGAAGAGCGTAGGAAGACCCTGATTGTAAGTTGGATTTGAATTAACATGAACCTGACGACGAATTGCTAACCATTTGTATCCACTTCTAGGAAGAGACCAAGTAACAACAGCATCGTGCCCAATATCAATACCAATTGGCAAGGCGCCGCTATGAAGATCAACTGTCGCAGCAGCAACGTATCCAGGAGGACAATTTCAAAAAGTGAGAATATTGTAAAAGTTGTCTGAATTGATTCTTTAAACGGTTACACTTACTAGGCAAGAGGAAAGTGTTGCACTCCAAGAGGCAATGCGCCGGCAAACCATCGAATACGAGATCGAAATGAAGGAGAAAAACCGTCTTAAACTACTCGAGCACGAGATGAGAACTGAAGCCAAGGTTGACAGGGAGAATCGTGACAACAACATTCAACAGATTCGTCTAAAGGCACTGCTGCTGGTCTGCCAAGGGAGCAACTGGGCGTCACAACTATTTACAAAGTCTTCGATTAGGCCAACACCAGTAATCTTAGTTTGTTGTTGTTCCAAAACATTTTAATATATATGTATTGAATATAAAATAAGTTACATGTAAAACTATCAGTACGTGTTATAAATATGAAATATTAAACGAATTTGCACTCTATTCTGGTGGAGCCATGTGTGCACTCCAGCCATGGAAACATTTTGTGAAGCGCTTCGACTCCTTGTTCTTCAGAGTGAGGAAAAGTTTGCGCACACTTTCTGGTTGTTTGATAGATGTTGTGCTGAATACCTGGAATAAATGTTAGTAAATGCATATTTGTGTAAACTGAAAGAGTTTCTGTCGTCGGCTGTGTGACTTACTTGTGCGGTTTTCTAGGCCAATTTGATTTTGACTTCACTGCGTATCAGTGGCGTGGCGTCCATATAACTCGATTCCTACCGAGTTACCTTTTGAAATCTCCAACAGGCAACACTATTTATCTACCAAAAACCGAATATACATGAAAAACTACCAAATGGATGTGAATACTCACCAAATGGTACACACACAAAAGCACTCATATAAAAATCGTGTGTGATCCATTTTCATACAACGTCGTCATCGTCTCGTGGCGACAAAGCGAAGGTAACCCAAAATAAGTCGGGTTATTAAAGTTCTCACTTTATAGTTCATTTTGAGAGAAAATTTGCTTGTTATCTCTTTTTTTCTTCCCTGAGTACTTTGTCTGACTCTGACACCTCTTTGTTCAACACCCATTGTAGAAAATAACCCGCTTTTCTTCGAGTTATTCGCGGTTCTCACAAAGTTCATTTTGACTGCTGAGTACTGAGTGAACATTTGTTTGTATCTCTTTTTTTCTTCCCAGAGCCAGAGCTTGTTACTGGTACTGGCCATGGCCACTGGGTTGTGTTTTGGGTATGTCGTATGTGTTTGTTTGGTTATGAAATGAACAAAATAACACGCTTTTCTTCGAGTTATTCGATTTATTCTACTTCTGCTTGTCTGATTGTGAGGATAATTGCAGGTAGTATGTTGAGGTAGGTGTAAGTGTTTTGGTTTACAAATTCAGTTGGCAGATTGCAGTGCATGACTTACGTGAATTTAGTAATGTGAACCCAATTTGCAAATTTACAATGAATGATTTTCTTTCAAGGTACACAGGTGTAGGGTTTCTTATATTTATATGTGATTAATTTTGCTTCGACTTCCCATTTTAAAACATTCACGCCACGCCACTGCTGCGTATAGAGCTGAGCCAGAGAAATACTTGTTCGCCGGTGTCCAGTATCATGATGTCGTCGTCTGCTAAATCGTCTTAGCAGAAGTCCGAGCAATTTTCAGCGACGGTGAAGTAGCCCCTTTCTTTGGAACATAGTAAAAGTCGGGTGAAACTCATGTATAAGGGATGGGAATCCAGTTTGTTGTCAATCAAATACAGACGGCGTAGGTTCATCAGCTTGAAGATTGATGAAGGTAGAGCTTTCAGCTGGTTGCGCGACACATTCAAGATCTCCAGCTTTTGCCAAAACTCGACCACTGATGATAGTTCGCTTATTTCATTATCGCTCAAGTTGAGACCAGGTTGAGACGTTTCAAGTTGGACAAGTTGTACAGGCAATCGGTACCTGGCAGCGAATCTCGCGAAAAAAAAAACAGTTCGGATAAGTTAGACTAGTTGTCAGTGTCAGTGTCAGATTTCAACCGTGGTGAGCTGTGACTGTGTTCAGAAGTACAGCTTTTTTTAGGAGAAGTTCAACTCAAATTTGGTGAATAAGTATATTATCTCAGTACATTTTCATATTAACTTTTTCATAACATTCTGTATTTCTATTCAACCAGAGTACTCATTCACCATTATTGTTCCATTATAATACCAAAACATACGCCTTATAAGTAATATAAATGTAGACTTGGAAATACGAGACACAAAAAAATTAAACAAATACACATACGTATACTTTATTTTAAATTATATTTAGACTAACGGAGGAACTCTTAATTTATACTTAATAACAGCAACGATATTAATCTTGGTATTTATAAATTATAACTAAACTCCAGAAGTATACTAAGCGCCGTATGTGATAAACATATTCTACTCGATTTATGTTAAATGCCTTAAGAATGTTCGCGAAAAATATTTTAATTTGTTTATTATTCTTCAGAATTGTTTATTTTTCTTATATTGTCAACAAAGTATACAATTATTCTTAAAATAAATCACTGTCCATACAAAATTTAGTTGTAAAAATTATTTTCAGATTTAACGGATAATATTTTACGAACGCAGCCAGCAACTTTGCCCACACCGGAAGCCAGTTTGGAAGCAGCGGAAGTTGTGCTCTTTTTTTGAGCGTGTGTTGGTGACCCGGAATTTTTGAAGTTTCGTGACATTTGTCAATACGAATTTCTATGTATCAATACTAGCGCAAAAAAACGTCACAAGCCCATGGTAATATAGCTTGTAGGCAAGTAACGGAAAATCGGCCGGAGTTGGGGGTCTCAGTATTGTCTCTGGTTTAGACTGTATAGCAAAGAGGATCTAAACTAGAGGGCCAACTCCCGTGCACCTACCCGATTTTCCCCGCAAATTTTGAATGACAGCCCTCTCTCCCGCGCTCTTTTTTTTCCTGTCTGAATACATGTTATTAATGGCCGCCGAGTGGAACTTTTCCAATAACAAACAATTTGTAAATGAATTTATAACAATAAATGTAAAAGGAATAAATGTTGGGTATGGTTTTTTAGATAGCTTTACTTGTTCTCCATCCATCTTATGCGCCAAAAAATATTCATCCATTCACATTTCAGGTTATTTTAATTTTTTTTACATGAAAAATATTTTTGACGGCAAAATTCATGAATCTACCTTGGGGAGTTGTTCCAAAAATAGGTTGATTCCATGCAATTTAAGCCCATGTTTTCACTAGGGCAAAAGTGAATTCCTTAAAATATTCGCAAACATTGCATAAATTTCTATTACGCTTAGTGGGTGTTTTCAACTTGGTTTTTTAGCACCGTATTTGTACAAAATCAAAATATGATTAGGAATTCTGTGGTTTAATAAGAGTGAACACAGTTGATGTTACTAAGGAACAGCAAAAATGGAAATTTTATTCATATCTAAAAAAAAAATATTATTCTCGGAAAGTAAATTCGTAAAAACTAGTACATGTGAATAAACTCCTAACAAAAAGAATATATAATGTGGTTTTTAATTTGATCCGATTTAAGATTTTGCGTATTCAATCGAATCTAAATTATTAATTAACAAAAACAAGCGCAAAAAGTGATATTTCACATAAATAACGGGCAATCTGTAGCAATTTAGAAAGAGAAAGAGATGTGTCAAAGGGGAAGTCGATGGGAAAGGGTAATATTTCGGCATTCTGGTGTGCGATCTGTCTGGAAGCATACATGGTACGAAAGTCCCTAAGGAATTGAATTGAAGTGTGTGTTGTATTATCAATATTTTGTAAAAATTCTACAAAATTTTTTTACGGGATTTACCAGAAAACGGAAAAAATTTAACAAATGTATTTTACGTACCAATTACAGATTGAAAATTATACTTAACAAACTCTGTTAACATATATATTTTGTCTCAATATGACCTCGAAATGAAAAGCAATAAAATCGAGGAAAAACAATTTTTTCTTTAAAGTATACCTACAATAAAAGCTTGAAGTTACAAAATCTATTATAAGAAAAGTGCAAGAACCGTTAAAATTGATTTTTCTCTGATTAATATCATAAGATAGATTTCTGCTAGATACTGAAAAAAAAACTATGATTATATTTATATAGGCTATTTGGCATCGTGACGAAATTATTACAGGAATTCCATTTTCCAACAATTTCATAAACTAAACTAAACTAAACTTTTAAACTGAACTGCGATGTGAGCGACGTGTAACTAAAGGGTACCAAAAATGTTGAACACAGTCGCCCCCACTTACAAAATGGCCTCGTGATTGACATTAATTGCCTGCATAGGATTTCCTAAGTATGCGTGCGGCAGCAATGGCGCTATTTTGATTTGTACAGGCACTAATACTTAGGAATTCCTATGCAGGAAAAGCAGCTTGTAGGCAAATGTACCGTTTCTGCTCTCAGTTGGCCCTCTAGTTTAGATCCTCTTTGCTGTATAGACTCTCTTTCCTCCTGTATCCGAGAAAGTAGAAAAGATAGATCAAATGGGAGAGTAGTACTATTGTAATGTCCCAGTGGAAAGGCGACTGCCCACCAATGATAATGGAATTCAGATTTATATATAACTTTCTAGTGGAAGGACGGCTTTCCCAAAAAATTCAGGAAGTCACCAAATTTGCTCATTTCTTTTCCAGCTTATGTGAGTTCATGAATTGGACTTTAATGCAAGAATTCGATATTCTCTACTGTGTATTTCAATATTTTTTTCAATTCAATCAAAATCTCCACAAGAACCAAACAAATTCAATACGATTAGTTAAAGTTCGAAATAGAAATCGGTTGTGAAGATAAATAAGTGCAAAGTAATAGAGTGAATTAAGTGATTGGTTTGAATCGTTGAAGAATTGTTTGAGTAATATTGTTTTGGTAGGTACTTAATAAGTGAATAATCCATAAAAGTGTAATAAAAGTGATTTTACTAGAAAACTTTAACCGAATATGTTTTGTCTTTTCGAATCCCAGCCCAAATGTAACAATATGTAATGGTGTGAATTCTAGAACCAGCCGGAATTAGGCGCACTTATTCTGATTAAATTCCAAAAGCAGACAATAGACGTGTGATCAGTGAAAAGCAAAGTAAAGGGCTTTCAGCACGCAATTATAAAAACTACGCCTGGCATACGCCTCATCAAGCATGTGAGATGTTTTAGTGAAAAGGAGACACGTATACGTTATGTCTGCTTGTATCAAAATCAAAACGTTTGATTTCTCAATCGGGTGTTAATTCTTGACAGTTTATTGGTGAATGCCTGTTTGATCACCCGGTGTCTCCACGAGCAATATCTTATTGCATGCAATATATCGTACTATGAAAATTACCAACGGAAACCACGAATAGTATGCCATAAAAAATTGCATTCTACATATTACTCAGATCATAGCATGATATGGGCTGTCATATCTGAAGTTGGACAATTGTATTTTTTTCTCCTAATGGCGGAGTAGTGAATACAGGAAATTTTGACGTCTCTAATGCGAGAATGCATCGACATGCTCTGCTCAGCAACATTTGAACAAATGAAATAGTAAGCTATTAAATGACCACCTTACATTTTATTTCATGGTTGGTTGGTTAGTTTAAGTGGCTGTATTTCCCGTTTCCTAACAAGGGAAAAACACAAATAATGCATTGAGCGACGTTTTGAGACCACTACTAACGGAACCTGAAATTAAAGGGGATAGGGATGTTAAGGGAGCTCAAAACCAGCCTGTGGAGTTGACAAATTTGATGATCTTGTTGAAATCGATGCTTTGGATGGACGAAAGGTCAGCACTCTGTCTAGTTTTGGCTAGGGCCGGAAACTCACAAAGAAGTTGGAACACTGTTTCACTCTTGTATGTGTCAGCTTAGCTACGGCAATGGGTGTTATGGGGGATGCCCAGCTTGGCTACGTGAGTTCCTAAAGGCCAATGGCCCGTACTATGTGCCGTTAGTCTGGCAACATGTATACGCGTTCTGGCTAAGAGGTTGTTTGTTCTGGCATCATCGTAGGTAGGCAAGATCTTCCTTGAAATGACACATTTCGTTAGGTTCATCCATCTAGTCTCAGCCCTTGAGGTGAAGTGCACGAGGATTTCCCTCTTTACACATCCCAGCGGAGGTAAGACTTCCGTTACAACTATTTCGTATGGAATGAGGAATATGAACTGATGTGTGTTTCGTAGAAAGGTGAAGCGGCTCTTAAGAGTCTGTTTAATGGCGAAATAGACTCGCTGAATCGCAGTTACTCTCACGTTGTCCAAAAGTCGAATAGTCAAAAAAATTAGTTAACAAGTTTATAATGTGGCGTGGAATGAATCGTGGAACCTAAAATGGTGACATGAAAACAACCCCCATTAGTTACCAAACAAGTTCCACTTCCAATTGGAGACTGGAATCTGTCAATTCCCCACTAAGCTAAATTAACTGGAAATTTTTCAATTGCTGAATAGGGGTAATGTATGTGAGCCAATTGTAGAACCAATTGGAATTAGCTAGAAAGTTCTCGAAGAGATGGCAGAGCAGATATAAAAGGACAGGTTTTAGAACAAGGGGACAGTTGATTTTTAACAGTGATTGCTTAAAGTTCAAAATAGTAATCCGTTGTGAAGATAAATAAGTGAAAAGTAATAGAGTGAATTAAGGGATTGGTTTGAATCGTTGAAGAATTGTTTTTTTAATATTGTTCTGGTACTTAATAAGTGAATAATCCCTATAAGAGTAATAAAAGTGATTTTACTAGAAAAGTTTAACAGAATAGTGTTTTATCTTTTCGAATCCCAGCCCAAATGTAACATTGGTGTCAGAAGTGGGATAAAACTTATTCTGTGCTAAAGCGTGTGTTGTAAATTAACATTAAAGAAAAAATCAAAGTGAATTTGTGAATTTCTAAACTACAAGAGACAAACAAAATGGGTCGTGTATTGCTACAACTAAGCATAACCCAGTTAAAAAGTGAATGAGAAAAGAGGAATCTCTCCACAACTGGAGGAAAAAATGACCTCATACTTCGTCTGCAGTAGGCTGCCCAAAATGAGGGAGAATACCATGCTTTTCGACGTGGCAGAAGAACAAGTAAGCACAGGCGTTGATATTAGCGCTATGAGAACAGAAGAATTCTATGGAATCTAAGTTCACGAACAGAAGAATTCTATGGAACTGAAGTTCGCAGAACAGAAGATTTCTCTTGTCGCCGTACAAAAAGATGCCGTGGAAGAATTTAAGAATGTTCTAGAAGTAAAAATCGTCGCAATTGATGACAAATTAAACGAGCATAAAACTAAATTTGAGGAAATTAATGAGACGTTTCATAAACACGAGAACATAGCTAAAGAGCTCGGCACAAACATCGAGAACATAGTTAAAGTTCGAAAAAGTCAAGAAACAGAAATCTCCGGAATATTCTACTGACTGTCCAAGAAGAAAGGAGATGCAACCACCCGTTTTTGATGGTCTAACATCATGGCCAATTTATAAAAGACAGTTCGAAGCAGCTGCAATGACCAATGGATGGGACGACGAGGAAAAGTCGATGTAAGCTGCGGACCAAGCATCTCAAGGATTCCACCGCGTGAGAGAAATAACATCCGTCGAATGCTCATGCCAGAGAACAGATGTAGAAGACCGGAACAGTGCTCGCAGGGGACCGATCCGTTGCTGGAACTGCAACAAAATTGGACATCTTCAACGACAGTGCAGAGCTGAACGTAGACAGGGTAGTTGTCTACATTGCAGAACTAGGAGTCGTAACGAGGAAGCATCTGAACAATCGGCGGATGGAACCTCACAAAGCCAGTCGGGAAACGAGTAAGAACCAACTTCACGGGGCAGAAGCTGGTTTCTGGAATCGATGCCCCCAGGACCATAATTCAGGTCTCCCAGACCAAACGATGTAATAGGAGCTTGACAGTGGAAGCCCATATCGGCCAGAAAAAGTATGTGGCCACAATCGATACAGGTGCCACCGCTTCCATAATAAGAAGGGACATCGTTCGCCAATCATGGCTGCACAACACCAGCAGCTACTGTCTGAAAACAGCAACTGGAGCAACGGCAAAGGTGTATGGTGAGGTACTCTTGACGATAAATCTAGCAGGAATAGTCTTCTCCCATGCATTCTTAGTAGCCGATATATGTGACGAATGCATCATTGGAAGCGACTTTATGAAGGCGCATGATGTAGTACTCGTCATCGGCTTGCAAGTTCTAAAGTACAGAAACGTCGAGATTCCAATGGTTTACGGTAACGAGAGCGTTGCAGCTCTAAGAACAGTTGTAAGTGAGGACGAAATATTACCACCTTCGTCAGAGACACTTATTTGGACAAAGTTGGAAGGTGATCATGGGAGCCACCGATTCTACCTAATAGAGCCAGATCCAGAAAACTATTATCAGAGCTATATCGTCGGAAAGATGCTTGTTGAACCTAAAAACAACTTGGTTCCCATTTGTGTGCTCAATGTGGAACAGAGAAGCGTACCGATTACTGCGGTCACAAAGTTCTCAATGAAACTCCTGCGAAACCGGTTAGATCTACGGAGATGTCGGAAATGAAAAAGAATAAACTCGGAGACTGCGGAAATGAAAAAGAATAAACTCGGAGAGTGCGAGCTGGATCAGGAGCAGCGGGCCATGGCAGGGAGTCTAATCAACGAGTTCGCTGATATATTTGCTTCGCAGAGTAGCGAATATGGCCGAACACATCTCGTACAACACCGAATTGACCCCGGGATGCAAGACCAATTCGTCAGCCTCCCAGACGACTACCATTGGCTAAGTAGATGGAGGTTGCAGAAATGGTGTCGACGATGGAAAAGGAGTGACTGATTGAAAGCTCAAAAAGTGCGTGGGCATCACCGGTCGTCCTGGTCAAAAAGAAAGACGGAAGTACGAGATTCTGCGTGGACTATCGCCAACTAAACAACGTTACCAAGAAGGATAGCTACCCCCTGCCAGGAATTGACGATACCCTGGACACACTATCCGAAAACAGCATTCACAGCAGGAAACGGGCTTTGGCAGTTTACAGTAATGCCATTTGGACTGTGCAATGCTCCAGAAACTTTTGAACGTCTAATCGAGCGTGTTTTGCTGGGACTGACGTGGAAAATTGGTTTGGTCTACCTGGACGATGTCATCGTGGTTGGTAAAACGTTCAACGAAAATCGAAATAACCTTAAGGAAGTGTTCCAAAGGCTGCGAAGTGCACAGTTAAAACTGAATCCGAAGAAGTGTTCTCTGTTTCGACCAGAAGTGAAGTATCTCGGGCACATCATCTCTTCCAAGGGAGTCAAGACTGATCCGGAAAGGTCGATGCAGTGAAAAACTGGCCGGTTCCCAAACATCATCTGAGAAGCTTCCTGGGACTTGTGACCTATTACAGACGGTTTGTAAAGGACTTTGGCAGGATCGCAAAGAGCTTGCATCAACTGACAGAAAAAGGCAAACAATTCAATTGGTCAGGTGACTGCGAAAGGACCATGAAAAGTTGAATAATCGCTTGGACAATTTAGTCGACCCCTTACCTCTGGTGGGGGGAAGTCAACATAAAGCAAACCACTATTCATGAAGTTTCCTTTAAAACTCGATTCTTTATTTTATTCTACTACCTTATATACTAAAAAAAAATGCTTATTTTACAGTTTAATTTTTTGCTATTCGCGTTCTTTACATGAGAACTCGCAATGTGATACTCATGCTTAGAACGCGAATAGCGTGCGCGTGTGTCGCAGAAATTTACATGATGTTTATTGTTGTGGGGTCACAACAGCTTCAAAGAACCTAAGCAACAGTTGTGCGACGACCCCATATTAGCGTACCCCACCCCTGGAAAAACATTTATTGTGGATGCAGACGCTAGTAATGTGGGAATTGGAGCCGTTCTTTCCCAGGTACACGAGGGCTAAGAGAAGGTAGTTTCGTTCATCAGCAAAGTTCTCTCAAAGCCAGAAAGGAATTACTAAGCTACCAGGCGCGAAGTACTTGCTAGGGAAATCTATAAATTGAACATCGCAGAAATGTTTCATGTCTCTCATTGTTTTATCGCTATTTCTACAAAGAGTGCTCAAATGAAATCGCCAGTTGCATTCCACCCCTTCAACAATTCAACCACAATACTCGCCAAGCCAGGAATGCCCATCAGTTTACCCTTCAGCCTATTTTCGGTCGTAGTATGAAATATAGAGATTCTTTCATAAGCCGTACAACACGAATGTGGAACGCTTTGCCCGGCTCTGTCTTTCCCCCTCGGTGCAATTTACAGACATTTAAGACCAATGTGCAACGGAATCTCGTATCTTCTCTATCCCAATTTCCCTAACGCCCGCGCTGTGTACTTCAAACTACACCATAACAGTAGTCATAACCTCTTTAGCGCGTGTTTATTATAAAAAAAAAAAAAAAACTCTGGGCAGAAATTCATCCTTCGCACAGAACATGCATCTTTAAAGTGGCTTACACTCTTCAAGAATCCTGAAGGACAAGCCGCAAGGTGGATCGAACATTTGCAGATGTACGACTACGAAATACAACATCGAAAGGGAAGTCTTCACTCAAATGCAGACGCTCTCTCCCGTCGACCGTGCAAAGCAGATTGTAAACATTGCTTACGACACTAGGAAAAAGATGTCGTGTCCGTTCAAAGGGTGAAAGCTATGCCCATTGGAGGCTGGTGTGCGTGGGAAATCCGGGAGGCTCAAGAAGAAGATCCGGATATCGAACTCATTCTCGTCTTGAAGGAGCATGAGGGAAAACCAGACTGGCAGGAGATATCCAATAGGAGTCCCGAGCTGAAGGCATACTGGGCGCAGTCGGATTCCCTTCATGTACAAGACGGCATTCTAAAAAGAATATGGCAAAGCCCGGATGGAAAGTCGTACGTAATGCAACTTGTCGTTCCCAGGACAAACTTTATTGAAGTACTGAGCGAATTGCATGATGGAGTGTTTCGAGGCCACTTGGGAATAAGCAAAACACTCGGAAAAGTGCGAGAACGCTTTAACTGGGTCCATTCAAGGGAGGATGTTGAGAATTGGTGCAGGAAATGCGTAATATGTGCGGCCAGCAAAGGCCCGAGAGTGAAAGTCCGAGGCAAGATGCATCAATATAATGTGGGAGCCCCCTTTGAAAGGATAGCCATTGATATTGCGGGCCGTTTCCTGAAACGAACAGTGGAAATCGTTACATCCTTGTTGTTATGGACTACTTCAATAAGTGGCCTGAAGCATTCGCTAACCCAAATCAAGAAGCTTAGACTGTGGTGGAGCAAATCGTCTTCAACTGGCTAAGCAGATTCGGTGTACCTATGGAACTGCATTCGGACCAAGGACGGAACTTCGAGTCCAGGATTTTCCAAGGAGTGTGCCAGTTACTCGGGATTAAGAAGACAAGAACAACACCGCTTCATCCACAATCAGATGGGATGGTGGAGCGCTTCAATAGAACACTGAATGAACACCTCTCTAAGGTCGATGGCGATGACTAGAGAGATTGGGACAAACACATTCCCATGTTTTTATTGGACTATCGAAGTGTAGTGCACAACACCACAGGACATACTTTATCTGAAGTCATATTTGGTCGAAAAGTCCGCCTACCTAGCGAGTTAATGTTTGGATCTCAATGCGAAGAATCCAAAAATGAGGAGGGCTATGTTACAGACCTCAGGGATATCATCAGGGACGTGCATCGAGGGACTAGGGCTAATATTAAGATAGCCAGTGATCGCATGAAAACGAGGTACGATACTAAAACAACAACTACAGGATTCCCGGAAGGAGATCTGGTATGGCTATATAACCCTCATCGAAGAAAAGGTTTATCACCTAAGTTGCAACAAGACTGGGAATGGCCCTACAAAATCGTAAAGCGCATCACGACGTTGTCTATCGCATCCAACGAGGAAGATGCAAGATGAAAGTCGTTCATGTGGATCGTCTTCATCGCTATAATGGTGCAAATGTTAACGAGTTTGTTCGGGACGAACAAGCTTAAGAGGGGGATATTGTGGCGTGGAATGAATCGTGGAACCTAAAATGGTGAAATGAAAACAACCCCCATTAGTCACCAAACAAGTTCCACTTCCAATTGGAGATTGGAATCTGTCAATTCCCCACTAAGCTAAATTAACTGCAAATTTATCAATTGCTGAAAAAGGGAAAAGTATGTGGGCCAATTGTAAAACCAATTGGAATTAGCTAGAAAGTTCTCGAAGAGATGGCAGAGCAGATATAAAAGGGCAGGTTTTAGAACAGGGGGATACAGTTGATTTTAACAGTTATTGGTTAAAGTTCGAAATAAGTTCGAAATAGTAATCAGTTGTGAAGAAAAATAAGTGCAAAGTAATAGAGTGAATTAAGTGATTGTTTTGAATCGTTGAAGAATTTTAAAGTAATATTGTTCTGGTACTTAATGAGTGAATAATCCATAAAAGTGTAATAAAAGTGATTTTACTAGAAAAGTTTAACAGAATAGTGTTTTATCTTTTCGAATCCCAGCCCAAATGTAACAGTATGTAGAAGTAATGAGTAATATAAAAATATAATATATATCTCAAAATAAGAGCCGATATTTATCTTACATCTGTTATTCAAAGCACCAGCAAGATAGGTATATTCAAAATAATATTTTTTTTCTATATTTATGACACACACTCGCACAAACTAGGTTTTTTTTTAGTTTTCTTTTAGAATTTCCTACTTTATTTTTTAATAAACTCGTATGCACTCCTAGGCAATAGTTTTCTTGTACTTTTTTTAAAATTAAACTATTTATTGCAAAAGACGTATCACACACACTCGTACAAAATGCATTATATTGTTTTCTAACTTTTTAAATTTTGTTGTACGTGAAAAGTATGAATTAAATCAGTGTTTTATGCACTCCAAATATTGTCAACTCATCGAATTATTCGAAAAATAAGACTGAATATATACACTAGCTGTCAAGCGTTTAAATAATTTTACAATGAATTTGGTTGGATGTATATGTAAATGCCTACCTATGTAATACGAGAAAAATTTATTGAATTGTAAATAAAATAAAAAATGTGTTTTTTTTCCAAATTGAAAAGAGAAACCAGCAAAAAGGTCTATTATATAACAAAAAAAAATGTAAGAAATTAAATACAACTTACCATCCTCTACCTGTATTCAAAATTATTCTTTTGTTGCTGAGAAATGTATACATATTATATTTTGAGAGATATTCGAATCAGACCACCATTGACGTGTCTCTTTTCGTCTCTCTGCCACTATAAGTCTTACCCAGATATACTCTCTGAATTTCTCCAGAGTTCGCCCCTGGGTTCGATTCCTAGTGTTAACGTTAGCATCTGTTTATGTGAGATCTGTTTCATCGACTAAGTATCCACCCAATGATGTCCGAAGATCCTCATTCTTCTGCCAGCTAACAATGGACATTGACACGGTATATGTGCCGCCGTCTCAGATTCCTCCAGGCATAGTTTGCAGGTATCATCCTCTCTAAGGCCTCTCTTCCTTAAGTGATTCTCAGGTGTTCTGCCGTGATCCATTTGTGAATCAGCCATTCAACCATTCCTCTGCCAATTAAAGAGAATGGTTCTGGTCCCAGCAACTTTTCGTTTGACCCCTGTTTTGCAAGGGAGTCCGCCTTCGATCCCTATGTGTCCTCGTACCCAAGTCAGTGTTACTTCATTTTTAGATGAACATTTATAGAGCTTGAGTACACATTCCAGTGCCAACGATGTTTCCTTGTTCCATGCGTCTGATCACGGCCTGATTGTCCAGTGCTATAAGGATATTTCTTTCCTCCACCTGACTCTCAAGCAAGTAGTCCAACGCATGCAGCAGTGCAATAATCTCAGCCTGGTATACTGGAGTGTGTTTCCCGAGGCTAACGTGATGGCCTAGTTCCAGCTCTTCTGAATAGATGCCGGCACCCGCTCCGCCATCCATCATGGATCCACCTATGAAAATCACTATTTGACCACTCCTTTTTTCTGGAAGTAAACCATTCTCAATACGAATTTTGTGATTCCTTTCCATAATACGCACTCTTGTAATCCCATCCATAGGCATGTTCAGTTCCCTAATCTCGTTCTTTACAAGTTGCAGGATCTTCCTATGTCCATAGATGGTACCACGATTATTGTTCATATTGCACCTGTCACTCCTATACATACCAAGCGTTGGACCCTATCCATGTGCTTTGTCATAGTTTTCTGGGAGGCTTTCGCCCACCATACAACCGAGGTATAGGTGATAATGGGTCTAGTTATCATCATATACATCCAGTATGCTGAGCTAGGCGAGAGTCCCCACCTCTGTCCATACACACGTTTACACTGATGTTGTACCCTTTTCGCCTTCCTGACCTTCTCCTCAACATGGTAGTTCCAAGTAAGTCTAGTATCTAGATAGACTCCCAGATACTTAACCTTCTTGGTCGCTGCTAGTTCCGATCCAAAAAGTGTTAAGAGAATTGTAAAAAAAATAGAGGCCTGAATTTATAAATGAAAACTCCACAAAACTAATCTTTACTTGCTGTTTTAACAATTCTTACGGAAACTTTATCCCCGTTCAAATAGAATAAATTTAGCTTGTGTTTTTCCAGATTTTGTAAAAACCTAAATTTACGGAAATCCTATAATGTTTATTAAAGTTAGTTTGTAAGAAATACCTGCATCATTGCACCAAAACACAAAACGTAGCTAAGCGGATGACCGATGATGTGTCTATTCGGCGAAACTGTCCGGTTTCTTAACCTTACACTCTATGCCGAATGTCTCCAAAGGAAAGCTTATGCCATTGTTCTGACTTCTCCTTGTTATAGTCTTATATTCAGTAAATGGGCCTTAGTGTATTAGCATGGGGAGAGAGATAAAACAAAGTTAATACACCAAAACCCCGCTTTGCGTCGTTAATTGGGACCAGAAAAACACGACGCAAATCGAAATAATATTTGAGTTCATGAATTGGACTTTAATGCAAGAATTCGATATTCTCTACTGTGAATTTCACAATTTTTTACATTTTAATCAAAACCTCCACAAAAACCAAACAAATTCAATACAAAACACAGAATAAATAAACACCGCGATGCTCATTAAAGCAAGATGACTCGCGGTCGGCCATTAGCAACATGCTTTTTTGTTGATCACACGTCAGCGATGCCGTTTCATTATTTCGTTGGGGAGCATAATACAACTTTTTGGGGAGTACCGAGGAGTACAGAACGTAAATACAGAAATTTATTTGTAAGCGTTTTTTAAATGGAACGGTTTCGATGTTGGAAACCTGTGGCACCCATGTTCATTCACTGACTATCAAAATAAGTATTTATCAGTGAAAACAATTTCCAGGATCCGCAAGAGCTTGTCGACGCGAATGAAACAAAATCGAACACGAAAACAATTTTAATGAAGCATTCAGAAAGTAAAATTTGTTTTGCAATTAACTAGGTAGAGAAATGTCAGGGCAAAGTAAAAATAGATCAATTCGGAATATTTAAAAATTGGAGTACAATTTGTCGATGGAGAGTACAATACTCCTATTTAAGTACTTACGGCAGCGCTGCATAAGCCAACAAAAAACAAAAGCAAACTAGGGAAATTCCCTTTTTGACGACAGTTTGAAAGATAAAAGTGCTGCCAAATTGCATTAAATTTGAAGTGCATTAAATTTATAAAGCTGAAATTGGAACTTGCTGGAAGTATAAGATATTTATGGTTTTTAAAAAAATAGGAGTACGAATGTGAAAGGAGGAGTCCGGGAGTACGGAGGTGTTAAGAGTAGTACAATACTCCTATGGGAGTACTTTCGGCAACACTGTCACACGTATTCACAGACGGGGGTTGAAATTACAAAAACAACAATGTAAACAAATGGGTTTTGGGGGGATAGACGTACGAAAGATATCCATCTCTTTTAATCAGAGACAATACTGAGACCCCCAACTCCGGCCGATTTTCCGTTAATTGCCTACAAGCTATATTACCATGGGGTTGCAAACTTTAGGTGCGTTAGTATTGTTACATAGAAAATCGTATTGACAAATGTCACGAAACTTCAAAAATTCCGGCTCACAAACACACTCGCACCTAAAATAAACAACTTCCGCTGTGGGCAAAGTTGCTTCAGAGCCACTTCCGCTGTGGGCAAAGTTGCTATCAGCGTTCATAGAATTTTATCCGTTAAATTTGAAAATAATTGTTCCAACTAAATTTTGTGTGGACAGTGATTAATTTCAAAAAATAATTGTATATTTATGTGAAATAAAAGAAAGATGAGCAATTCTGTAGAATAATAAACAAATTAAAACATTTTTAGCCAACATTTGTAGGGCATTTAACATAAATCGAGTAGAATATGTTTATCACATACATCGCTTAATATACTTCTGCAGTTTAGTTATAATTTATAAATACCAAGATTAATATCGTTGCTATTATTAATAGCTTCTCCGTTAGTCTAAATATAATTCAAAATAAAGCATACGTATATGTATTTGTTTTATTTTTACGTGTCTCGTATTTCAAAGCCTACATTTATATGACTTATAAGTCGCATGTTTTGGTATAATAATGGAACAATAATGGTGAATGAGTACTTTGGTTGAATAGAAATACAGAATGTTATGAAAAAACTAATATGACAATGTACTGAGAAAATATACTTATTCACCAAATTTGAGTTGAAGTTCTCTTAAAAAAAGCTGTACTTCTGAACACTGTCACAGCTCACCACGGTTGAAATCTGACACGGACACTGACAACTAGTCTAACTTATCCGAACTGTTTTTTTTTTCGCGAAATTCGCTGCCAAGTACCGATTGCCTGTACAACTTGCCCAACTTGAAATGTCTCAACCTGGTCTCAACTTGAGCGAAAATGAAATAAGCGAACTATCATCAGTGGTCGAGTTTTGACAAAAGCTGGAGTTCTTGAATGTGTCGCGCAACCAGCTGAAAGCTCTACCTTCATGAATTTTCAAGCTGATGAACCTTCGCCTTCCGTATTTGATTGACAACAAACTGGATTTCGAAGGAATCCCATCCCTGATACATGAGTTTCACCCGACTTTACCAATGCTCCAAAGAAAAGGGCTACTTCACCGTCGCCGAAAATTGCTGACTTTTGCCAAGAGGATTTAGCCGACGACGACATCATGATACTGGACAACGGCGAACAAGTATTCCTCTGGCTCGGCTCCATATGCAGTGAAGTCGAAATAAAATAAGCCTAGAAAACTGCACAAGTAAGTCACACAGCCGACGACAGAAACTCTTTCAGTTTACACAAATATGCATTTAATAACATTTATTCCAGGTATTCAACACAACATCTATCAAACAACCAGAAAGTGCGCGCAAACTTTTCCTCACTCTGAAGAACAAGGAGTCGAAGCGCTTCACACAATGTTTCCATTGCTGGAGTGCACACATGGCTCCACCAGAATAGAGTGCAGATTCATTTCATCTTTCATATTTATAACACGTACTGATATTTTTACATGTAACTTATTTTATATTCAATACATATATTAAAATGTTTTGGAAAACAACAAACTAAGATTACTGGTGTTGGCCTAATCGAAGACTTTGTAAATAGTTGTGACGCCCAGTTGCTCCCTTGGCAGACCAGCAGCAGTGCATTTAGACGAATCTGTTCAATGTTGTTGTCACGATTCTCCCTGTCAACCTTGGCTTTAGTTCTCATCCGTGCTCGAGTAGTTTAAGACGGGTTTTCTCCTGCATTTCGATCTCGTGTTCGATGGTTTGCCGGCGCATTGCCTCTTGGAGTGTGACACTTTCCTCTTGCCTAGTAAGTGTTACCGATTAAAGAATCAATTCACACAACTTTTACTATATTCTTACTTTTTGAAATTGTCCTCCTGGATACGTTGCTGCTGCGACAATTGATCTTCATAGCGGCGCCTTGCCAATTGGTATTGATAGTGGGCACGATGCTGTTGTTGCTTGGTCTCTTCCTAGAAGTGGATAAAAATTGTTAGCAATTCTTCGTAAGGCTCATGTTAATTCAAATTCAACTTACAATCAGGGTCTTCCTACGCTCTTCGTGATCGATACCCTTGTGTTCAACTTTCGCCTGTTCAATATGGGTTTCGTATTCCTTGACTTTGGCCATACACTCTTGATTGTGTGTGTTCTCCTGCATCGTGGACAAATCAAGGGCTTCTCTAGCATGATCTTGAGTGGGAGCTTGTGATTTAACAAACCATGAAGAAATATCTAATAATTAAATATATATAGTGAGACAAATTCATTGAATAGTATGGCTTACTTATAACGATTCCGATTCATATTCTTCGTTGTCTCCAGTGCGATCCATTGCATATGTGTAAGGTTAGCGAACACCTTAACGTCGGCTTCTTCCTTAGCTGTAAGACAAATATATTTAATTTTTAATTTAAACACTTAAAATATGCGAAAACTTACATTTTCTCAATTTGTTTGAGGAAAAATACAATTTGTTTTCCATATTTTGACAGTTGTCACTCGACTTCTGTCAAAAGAAATTCACCACATTTTTTTTTTTGTTTCTTTTGTTGAAGCTCACACGGATTCTAAATTGACATAACACCGATAGGAAAACAAAATGGCGAATTCAAAAAAAAACTGAGGGGGCCAGCGGCAAGAGGATTGCGAGTTGGGGGTCTCAGTATTGTCTCTGCTTTTAATCATTCATCTCTGGTTATATTTTTGGGAAAACAGTTGTGGGCAGCCGCCCTTCCACTGGAAAGTTTTATATCTCTGGATTTGATTATCTGTGATCGAGGCACTGGCAATTTATTTTATATAGTTTTTGGTTAATCGTGTTTGCGTTTGGTTCAGTCGTTTCGAAAACAAGGAAACGGAACTCTTTTTAACAAATAAGTAGTTCATATCGTGTAGCAAGTGCATAAAAGAAATGAAGGAAGTTTGCCCCGGTTTATATTGCGGAAGAACAATGAGTTTAAACGGATCGTTAAGTGAATGTGGTGCTTGCCCCAGGGGTTACAGAGTAAACGAAAGTCGGCAGTGCATTCTCTGCGTTAATGACCCTTCTTCGTATGATTTACTATACCTTGGGTTCATGTTTATGCTGCCATTGATTATGCACTCTTATTTTATCAATAATTGTTGCGAAAATTTGAAGTACCTAACTGTAACTACTTAATTTAAATCCATACTAATACCTTTTTTTTAGGCATCAAATAGCTCTTTTAGGATCCGCAGTTTTAGAACTTCTGCTTTCGGCTGTGGCATCTATACTTTTAATGGAACCGACAGGAAGTTTGCACTTGCATACGTGTGGGGTTCAGTACTTCTCGGATTGGTATACGCTATTTTACAACCCATCTCCTAACTATGGGTCGAAATTGCATTGCACACAAGAAGCTGTTTATCCATTGTAATTAATATTATTTATGAGCGATTTAAATAGGTCTGCATTCCTGGTTAAGCAGTAAATTATTCATGAACAAGCCGAAAGATGCGATTTGCCGAGATCAAAGTAAAAAAGTGCATACCCACATTTTATTCATCAAACCCCTTATGTGGTATTCGGACAGAAAAGAATACTTGCTCTAGGTATAGGTAAGGCTCTTTCCAAACTTCAAATAAACCGAACGGCAACAATTTGATTGTGGCACAAATGCAAAAAAAAAAAACGGGCTTACATGATGTGTAGGGGGAATGTATAATACCGTTCGATTTTTTTTTAAGGTCCTCTATATACATAAACTAATATAAAGAAAATTTGCATTCACCCAACCTCGCACCCACTTTAAATCCCACTGAATTCAAGCGGGGGGGTTGCAGTTTCTTGATTATAAAAAAATACGTAAACATCAACAATTTAACATTTTTACTACCTACATATTTCATCTCTTCTCTACATCTATAAAAGAGAACACATTTTCCTGTTTGTCCGCGAGTAGGGAGTAGGTACGTAACGATACCTCAACAATACATATATCAATCGATTTGTCGTGAGTAGCGGTATTACATAGTTTTTAGTTTCCTAAGTCCGTTATTGGGCCTTTAAACCCAACAATTTGTTTATGCTTTACACAAATATTGCTACGAAATGGCTGAACAAATTTGAATATGACTATATTCTTCGATTACTACATTTCCCGGCGAAGAGATTGATGTATCAATCATTATTCTGTGACATACGAATCACATAAATTCTTTTAGAATTGGTCTGGCTGTCACAGCAGCATTTACTTATTTCTAATTAAATTAACAAGAAAATAAAATTATAAACTTCGCAGTTACATAAAAAAATAAACATGTTTGCTCAAGAAACATGACAGATTGTGGAACCGCGTTATACCACTCACTTTTGACAGCTACACCAAGTTTTTTCCGAAGCTCTCCGACAACTAATTGCTGCGGAATATTTTAATGTGAAATTAGCGCGTTTATATGCTTCATTTATTTTGTTCCGAAACGGATACTTCGAACGCAATTTGAGTTCCGATCGGATTTGACTTTCGTATCGGAATTTTTTCCGAACGGATACCTCGATAGGGATGAATAATAATAATCGATATTATAATGATTGAAATAATTCTTATATTGATTCAATATGCAATATTTTTATGGAACTTTAGTATATAATTATATTTCTTTTAGGTTATCAAAATTTGAAAATGAAATACCTACTATTATTTTTACTTGAGTTCTATTGACATTTTTATGGTATTGTAAAAAAAACGAATGTTCTATTACCTTCTGATTATAAAAAGGTTCTTCATATAATTTTGTTTGACAATTTAAAAATTTATTAAATTGTTTTTTTTTTTTTTTTTATTGCAATAGGTAACATTTCTGCAAACCTTAAAAACCTAACACAATTTTAGATATTTTTCTTAATTTAATTATTTCTTTTTATAAATTCTATACATTTTCTCTTAAAAAGTCTAACATTGCATTCATTTTTAATAGCATTTAGTAGTGTGTTTAATAAAATAAATCCTATGTATATTGGCGTGCTTCGGGCTGCTAATGGATTTTGTTGGCGCACTCTAAAGCATCCGTATTACGTAGTTTTTATGGCTGAGCATTACCCACCTCGTTCGAAAGATATCTCGGTGCTGCACCATGTTTTATTTTTAAAATAGTCATAAGCGTATTAAGCTCTAACTTTTGTTTAATGTTTAACCACATTAGGGCGTCAGATATGCACCTTATTGGGGTAAATCGGTTACATCTCGGGATAGGCCATGCAAAAATATATTATTATAAAAACAACGGCAACACTTAAAATTACCATTTTTGAAATCCAAGAACCTATTCCTTAAAATTGTTGCTGTTAATAGTTTTTTAAAAAAAATACTTTCAAACATGAAATTTTTCAAAATTGTGAACGGAGAGACTAAATTTGTTTCTAGTATTTACTGCCGCTAGTAGTTCGTTATCGAACATTGAAAGCCAGATCGGTTATATGTATTTTAGTTTTTGAGAAAATTTAAAATAAGGAAAACCACTTTTTTATTACATTTCAATTTAATATTGTTGATATTGGATAGACTAATTGAGATTAAAGGAACTTTTTATATACTTGACGCTGCAATTATTTTCAGCATGAGAACAGATTTATTTATGACTGGAAGATATGAAATATGAGTATATTTTATTACAGAAAAAAGCGGAGTGTTAGGTTTTCTGCTTTTCGTTGCGTAAACATAGGCCCCTATTGCGAAGATCAACCATCAATTAATAATTGAAATTTATCAATCAATTTTATTAAATGGTATTGCGACTGTCAACTGTCAATATTGTTGATACATTGTGAATTTTTTTAAAAAATCTATTGTGATTGAAAAGAATCGGTATTGTGAAGAACAATTTTCATCGATTTTCTTGTCAGCTGTCAATTTTTCTTTCAATCGCAAATTTGCAGTCGATGAGTACGTGCTACCTCAAGGAATACAAAAAAATGTGAGTTTCGAATTCAATAAGTGATACATTTTTAATTTGTTTATTTCCAAAGGTCTCAAAAAGAAGTGAGCAACAAAAAATAGCTATGCAAATTGGTCCAGTTGATGGAAGAAAACGTGGAACTCGCCACTCTGTCTCGTCTTGGTCATCATCGAAAAATAATTCCACTGATGACATGTTTTTCAAAAATTTCACAAATTTGTAACACTCGTATTTTTTGTTTAATTAAATTGTTTGCGAAATTCGTAACAATCACTATATTTTAGAACTGTCAAAGTTGATTTTTCATTCACAACAACTTTATTTTTAGCGTTATGATCACAATACCTTATATTTTTATCAATTGTATTTCGCAATACCAACATCAACTTTGTTTGATAAATTTTGCCAATCGTCAACAGGTTGATGGTTGATCTTCGCAATAGGGGTGATAGTCTTCTGGAAAATCGACCTCGTCTTGCTAAGGGCATTATCATCTCCTTATTTGAAACCCGCTATTCTATTATCTGCTCACTTCCCTCCTTCTCCCAAGTATAAGCTTTCCTTTGTACAAATAGTTTTTTCTCCCCAAAGCCCAATCCCAACGGCCTAATATGAATGTCAAGGGGTTTTCTCCGGGTACACCCCTTCACTCCCACCATATTAATTCTCCCCCTAATAAACTATTTAAACAAATCAACAATTTGGATGAATACCCCTTGCGATAAGCAAGGAATATGAAAGCATTACCCAGCTTCGTGATGGGAACATACTTATTCTTGCACAAAAAAAAAAAAAAAAACAGTGGTTTCTAACCTTGAAATGTCGCAAATGCCAAATTCACGGACACACCATTAAAAGGTGCACAAGATACGAAGTTTGCGGCACATGCAATCTTCCACTACATGATAATCCCCCCCCTAATTTGCACACGAGTAATGTGTGCTATGTGTCCCAAACTGCCGAATCTCACCCATCCGCAAATTTAAAATGCCCAGCATATATAAAAAATAAAGAAATCCTGACCATAAAAACTAGAAACAAGTTTAGTATGTCTGAAGCCAGACACTTGTATAGCCTCACAAATACCACTCAAACACACTATAGTACATCTTACACTGAAATGGTAAAGGTAGGTAACAAAAAATCTGCCGATAATGCCGTTCCTCACGAGAAGCCAAAGCCAGCCGAGACTCCAATAAAAAAAGCCAAATCCCAAACTTCAGAGCACCGAAACCTGAAAAACAACTCTCCCACTTCCACGCACTCCTTGTACTCATTTAACTTTCATTCTCAAACATCTACATCTTCATATTCTAAACTCTCCACTGATAAGCAACTTCCAAATGCATTTAAAAAACACAACACACACACGCCTCCACCATCTAAAGAACACGCACTCAAAAACAATATTAACTCAACTACTTCACTCGATATTCGATCAACAGATGACGCTAATCCCACCTCATCACCCATTTCTTCCATTACCAATACTCTCATACAACAAAACGAATATTTTTACCCCTCTCTCTAACTGAAATTAATGAAAATTAACCCGATTTATAAACCGGCCATCCCATCGCACTTCTTGGATGGCGGTTAAATCTGCTTTATAGTGGTTCAGGGCTTCCGCTAATTGTTCGGCTGCACGCGGTCTGTTAAGGGACCTAACATTCCACGTACAGATCCGAAATTCGTTGTCCTTTAATCGTTTGCCAGGTTCGTCAACAGTTAGATCATCCGTATCCGAAGCTTGTTGGTGCTTCGCAACTATGACATTTTTACGTAGTCGGGCAGTTACCCCGACGTACAACCCCCAACCTGGAGGACCAGGCCCTTTTTGCAACCCCTTGGACAAAAGGAGCCGGAATATTCCGGAGTCAGTAACCCGCTGCGGGGATGTGAGAGCTGCCGTTGACCCATTAAGGGCTCTTCCGCCACCATCTCTTTTTCAACACCCTGACTAGTGTTGAAAATCCTCAATGACCTCAGCTCCAAATACGTCAGAGTAGTCCAATGAGGTATCTGCCATGTTGACTTCAACTATGTGAATTCATCCGCCATACGTCCTCTTTCTGAGGGGCTCATGTTAGACTTCTGAGACTCGAGCAGACAGTCAATCCGACAGAGCATTATAGTGTTGCTATTTTCTTCGTGTTCAACACTCGCGCTTATAAGTTTAGCAAGTCAAGTCCGGGTGGACATAGACCAGTACCCGGTGGTGACCACGGGGAGGTAAAATAAGCACAATTGGTGAGTGTGAGATAGTTGCGACACTGGACATCGCCAGGTTGATGCCAATCAGATGCCCATCCCTATTCACACAACACCCATTAACTTATTTAAGCATTTATTTTTTATTTTTAATAATGAGTCGATCCTCCCTTGTTGAGAATAATCTCATAGATCCGATTGGGAAGCTAGTCGTACAACTTTCCAATATAAATCAAAGAAATGGCTGTCCAAGCTCTTTTAATGCCTTCAATTAATTCCTCTTTGGTTGAATATTGCCTGCCAGACTCGTCAACTTTGCGAACCAGCCATCCCCACACGTTTTCTATAATATTTATGTCCTGTGAGTAAGGCGGCCACTGATATAAATCGACGTTTTGTGCTTCGATCCAAGACTTAATCACCCGGGCAGTATTCCTCCTTCCGAAGATCATGCAAATAATAATTGAATCCATCGGGTCCTTCCAAATTAAATTTCTTTACATCCGAAAAGACAACATAGCGCCAATCAGACTTCCAGGCCATGTGCTCTCGTGCGAAATTGAATCGCATTTCTTTTCGAGCATAGTTAAGTGGTGGTTTTTTCTTAAGTTTCAGTCTCTTGAAATGTGAAGCATTCCTTATCACCATTTAAACAGTAGATAAGCTTGCTTCAACACCAACATTTGCCCTGATCTTTGCGGTTGATTCATGAGAGTTGGATGCTTCTCTCAAAATTGATCTCTTATCAGCATCGAAAATCACTTTATGGTTACCGCCTTTATTATTTCGACCAAAAACCCGACTAATTACGTAAGAAATTGTATAAAGCTTTTCGACTTCTGCCGACTTTTTTTGATATTTGCGTTATTGAAAGCCTCAACTCTTCATAGGCTTTGATTTTTGCTTTCTCTTCAACCGATAGCGCTTTTCCTTTACCCATATTAAAGAAAATAGATCACTTGAGAAGTAAATCAAACTTGGTTTCAATACGTGTTCAAATTCCGAAGATAAATGAAAGACAAATTGCATGTGCTAACCTGATGACGCAAAAATTAAGCACATTTTTCGATTTAAAATAAAAAAAAATAGCAAAAACCATATAACGGTATATTGTTAACGCATGTTCTCTTTACCAGTGACAGTGCATACAAAGATGAGTAAAATACAAAACAAAAAAGTAGCTGCAAGTTAACAACAACAAAATAAGAAGCAATTAAATATATAAGACTGATGAAGGTGTGCTAACCTGATGACGCGCAGTGTATACTATATTGTTTACAGAAATCTGAAAATATCATTGCTATGAATTCACAACCTTGGTCCGTGACTAATTTCTTAGGGATGCCGTGAAGGCTCATAAATTTTTAAGAGATGTGATAACTGTGTCACTGTTCCTATTAGTTAGGGTATAGGCTGCAGCAAATTTTGAAAATTGATCCACTATTTTTAATATTTGTTTATGGTTTATGCAGTTAATATCTGAACTTTGTCTAATGGTTTTTCCGGATTTCTTAACTCAACTGAGTTTGACGTTTAAATATAGAATACCAAGTTTTGTTGCAGTGATATTTTAATTAATTTTTATATATTATTAGTTTTGAATTTCGAGTTTTTCTCTTGGATAATTCTTTCCGAGCACGCTGACACAAAAAAAAAAAAAAAAAAACATAGAAATAAAGATGTCCAGGTGCAGCGGATGCAGACTGCCGATCCGAGGTGAAAATGGTGTGGGCTGCCAAGGTGTTTGCGGTAAGGTGTTTCGTTGTAGCGTTAAATGCTCCGGATTGGATGAATTCACAAGCAATGCATTGGGATCTAGTAAAAATTTAAGATACATGTGCGATGATTGCATGCTGTAGATGCAGAATATAGATGAAGTGGTAAAGGAGATTCAGAATAGTGTAGACAGGAACACACAGCACTTAGGCGAATAAAAGGAAGAATTTTCAAACACTATTGTAGGCAATAGAAAACAGATGCACACAAAAGTTGGAAGAAAAAAAGTCGGGAAATATGTGAGAGAAGTATTACGGAAATGAAAAAAATGTCCAATTTCGCTGAAAACTTCAGGAAGGAGGGCGAAAATATCTGCAATGAGTTACAGAAAATTAACTTCAATATAAATGTAATGAGATAAAAAAATTTTTGGTAGTAAACAAGCGATGGCGGGAAACCAAATGTCATTTGCATAGATTGCCAAAAATGCAAGTGACAGGTGCCAAGAAAAAGTGATACCAATAATGCGAAAAGAATTGCCAATTATTATAAAACCAAAAGATAAGCAAAGTGTACTAAAACAAGGGGGGATTTGAATGAAAAAGTAGATCCAAGAGATTTTAAAATATCTAATATTGAAAGCAAAAAATGGGTTAATAGTTATTGAAAGTGAATTAAAATTGCAATTGAAAATAATATGGGTGAAATTCGAGTTCCACAAAAAATTAAAACTAAATTTTTTTTTGTAACGAATATGAGATTTAAAAGTACATACTGAAAATGAAATCATTGAAAAATTAAAAAAGCAAATTAAGGAAATATCGAATAGCAAAATTAAAGTATTAAGATATTATGAAAAAAACAATATCATTAGTTATAATGCAATAATCGAAATAGACACCGAGTCATTCCCAAAAGTAATAGAGAAGCAAAAGGTCAGCATAGGATGGAAACAGTGTAAGGCTTTTCATGGAGTTGACGTTCTGAGATGCTTCAAGTGCAAGTGTTTTAACCGTAAGTCAACGGAATGCGAAAAAAGTAATGAGACATGTTTAAAATGTTTAAACAATCATAGATCCAACGAATGCGACAGCGGAATAACGGAAATAACTAAAACTATAATTGATTATGTAATTACCAATATCGAGAACGTAGCAGTGCGTGTAAATGCCAATGATAAGATATCGGACCATGAAAATCTAGAAATTACAATCAATACGGGAGTTCATAGATCAACAGACGGGAACCTTGAAATCGATGTTTTTAGATATAGAAAGATAAATTTGGAAGAGAACTGCGGCACTTTAATACGACATACGATACAAACTGTGTTATAAGAGGAAACGCGATTAAAACTAATAATAGTTTGAAAAAAACAGTCAATAACAATATTGCCAAAAATAAATAAACTCGGACAATGAAACAAATGGATGGTTTATTGAAACACTCAAAAAATTAAAAGCTAAGAAAATTGAGAAATACCAACCAGCTAAATAATGAACCAATTTAAATGAGAAATGAACAAAGCCAAAAATAACTACATAAACAACAAAATTAAGCAAGCAAATGGGCAGAAGAAGATGTGGAATCAAATTAAAAATCTACAGCCGTATTAATAATTGTAGTGTAACTACATGTTAGGCTATTGCTATTAATAAACATTTTTAGAATTTAACTATCGCTTCGTAACTTTCACATAGCTAACTTACGGTAGGAGGGGTGTGGCTCACCGTTTTTCAGTGTTTTGAAATAATGTGAATATGTTAGAGAAGGATTCGGTTACCATCGCCCCAACTCGAAAAAAGTGTACAATTAACCCTATGACAATATTTACAAATAAAGCATTGAAAAATAAATATAGATTTTAAAAAGAAAATATTTTTTTTCCTTTATTTTCTGTTGCTTTTTTTTCTTTTACTTGTCACAATTGAAATTTATTAGCCAGCCGTGATGACAGCCAATATGTAAAAGTTTTATGTACAATTTGGTTGGGTGATGCCAGCTCTAAGTATCTATTTTAGAGGAAACATCAGCTAGGGATCATTCAAATGAGCACGAACTGCGAATAGGAGAATTCAGAACAAATCAATTTAGCTTTATTTATGAATTGGAAATTGCTATTTGTTTTACTACAAAAGCATTTTATTAATTAATTTAACATCTAATCTACAACAAAAGCTGCGTCTCAGTTGATTTAAATAGGTAAATTTTCAATTACAACAATTTTTGCCGCAAATTGAAAATTCTTGCCGCGAACTGTCAAACTTTATTCACAACCCACATAAAACAGTCGCAATCCACAAACCCGCGAATGAAAAAGTCGTTCGAACTTAACCTTCAACAACGAAACTGATTCACTACTACTGTTCTGTCAGTGTGTTATAAACGGTCTTCCACATGCAGTCACAAACTCTGCAATACATATGTATGCCGACGATGCCCGAATCCGTCTTTGCTGCAAGCTTGGAATGATCGAGGATGGGGCCCTGAAACTTAACAGTGACCTTAAAGGCATTACTCACTGGTCCGAAGAAAAATAACTTTTCGTTTTATTTGGGGATCTGGTTTAACACTACCCTTAGCTGGGACCTTCTCAAGATATATGGTTGCTTAAAATCTCGTTCACTTTCTAAACACTTCACACCCAAGCATGTTAGGCTCAACAAAGAGAAAACCCTTACTATGCCAATCATTATATATGGGTGCCAGATGTTCTTCTGCCATAACCCTGAAACGAGACGAAACCTGATTGTAGCCTTCAACAATATAGTCCGGTACTTATAAAGGGTTTTTCAATAAGAGCGCTACAAAAGTTTTTTTAAATAAAACAAAAACGGTTTTGGATATCAATGAAATTCTTAATTTCTGTGAAGTACGTTCGATGCCATTATGTATGGAACTCGATTTCTTTTGCATGGCCACCACAGGCACGCTTGCTGAAGTCCAGACGCTGAACCCAATTTTCGACGGTTTTCAAGCATAAATCGGCCGATACTGCTGCAACTTTACGTTCGATATTCGTAGGAAGTTCATCAATCGTCGCTGGCTTGTTGGCATAGCCCATAGACTTGACGTAGCCCCACAGGAAATAGTCTAACGGCGTCAAATCGCATGACCGAGGCGGCCAAGCGACTGGACCATTTCGTGAGATAACACGTTCTCCAAACTTGGTTTCCAATAAATTGATTGTGACATTCGCTGTGTGGCTTGTGGCGCCGTCCTGTTGGAACCACATATTCTCCAAGTCCATATCATGCAATTGGGGCCATTCACAGTAACGTGCCGGTCTTGATCATCACGGAAGAAGTACGGCTCAATGACGCCGCCGGCCCATTAACCACACCAAACCGTAATTTTTTCGGGATGCAATGATGACTCATGGAGTACGTGTGGATTTCTGCCTTACCAATACTGCATATTTTGTTTATTGACGAAGCCATTCAGCCAGCAATGATGACGACCATAAATTGGACGTAGCGCTCTTAACGTTAAGGCCACTGACTCCGAATTTCAGTAATAAATTTTAATTATTTCGGCTCGTTGTTGGCTCGAATATCTTTCCATTATGAAATGGCAAACCTTACTGAAGAGAAATGTCAAAAGAGCGGCAAGAAATTCGGCTTCGTTTGCTCTCCCTGTCGCTCTACTTTTATAGCGTCCCTTTTGAAAAACCCTTTACAACCTCAAACGATTTGATCACATGTCGGCTTACTCAAAAAATATTCTGGCATGCAACCCCCACATATGATATACTGCGCCCTTAAGACATTAAATAAATTGTTAATCAATATAAACCGCTGTACCTTTATGATAAAGGTGATTTCTCAATTTCTAATCAGTCTTATATTTTCATTCAATCGAGATTTAATTAATTGTAACAGCTCAGAACCTAAATATTTTGTAAGCAATGGAACTCCCTACCCCTTTTCATCAGAAAACTGCAAGGAACAAAGCAATTTGAGAAGGCTGACAATTAAATTATTCTGAAGTAGATCTCATTGTATTTAGACCGCTTCTCTTTCGTTCAACAGAATGTAATGTTAGTTTAATACTTATTCTCAAAATGAATTATTGTATTTATTATTTTAAATCTTTCAACTTTAAAGGCTCTAAGTCTATATGAAATCAATAAAATTAAATGAAAACAGTGCAGAGCAATCACTATGAAATAGAAGTTCGAATAGTGGCGCGTTGTTATAATTCAGCAGACTTTTGGAAGCTGGCAAGAAAACTCAACGGTGGAAAGTATGTTATGTGCAATGATCTAGATCCGAATAGCTTTTCTGTTCATTTTAAAAGACTATTGAACCTACCTGATAGTCTCATAGAATTTCAATATGCCCCACCGGGACACCAGAATGTTACAGCTTATGATCAACCGCCTTTGTAATTACTGCAGGTTATGGAAATCAATTGCAAATTTGGATAAATCAAAGGTGATGGACTGACGGTGTTCAAAAAAGGGGAGGCGGAACCAGTGGAAATTAGAAATGATATTGAGGCGACACGATTCAAGTTGTAAAATAATGTAAATACAGCATCTCGCATCTCGAGCAAAAACTTGTAAAATCAAAAACAGCTATCAAATTGACATGGAGGAGATGCATTAATAATAAGTACATTGCCCAAGCGCTAAATGTAAAGTTTTCACAACAACACTGAAACTCCATGTGGTTTATGAAGTGAAGGTGCTTAGCATGCCGGATTAACGACTTCCAAAAATAGAGCCTTTACAAGCTACACAAAGTTGAACTGGATGGTACAAAAAGTGGTTCGCATTAGCTCGAAATTGTAATATCCAAAGTAATTATGATGATGTACGGTTTTTGAAAAATCAACTTTATAAGATCATTGAAGATACCGATGAACAGGCTTCGGAAAAATTATTTTAGATACGATTACAGCATTGATGAAATAGCGATGATCTTGAGGCTGCGGGCGAACTTCTGCAACTTAACTATGTACCACACAGGGAAGATATACGTCAACTACGTAGCTTTTGTAACTTAGCAGAAACATACAATTAAATCTAATCTATGTATCCTTGTAAGTGGGTTTATCGCTTGAAGACGAATCCTGACAGCAGTATTGATAAGTAAAAGGCAAGTTTGGTTGCCGAAGGATTTACGCAGCTTCAAGGAAAAGCTACAGTCAAACTTATAGTCCTGTAGCAAAGAACAATTCGTTCAATTTTAAGTATAGCTGCATGCGAGACCTTACACCTTGCACAGTTTGACGAGGCAACAGCATTCTTGTATGGAAAGCTAGAACTTATTTATGAATCAGCCAGAAGGATGTAACGATTGCAAAAATTAGGTCTGCAAACTTAAGAAAAGTCTTTATGAATTAAGCAGGCGCCAAGGTACTGAAATAAACGTTTTGGAAGCTTTATTTTGTATCAAAATTGGGAAAAGGAGGAAGGAGGAAGGAGGAAAGATGCTCATAATAGTTTTGTACGTAGATGATGGCCTGGTTGCAGCAAATGATCCAAGAGATTGAACAAGAGAAAATTAAATTAAGTAATTAGTAGAAATGTTTATTTCCGTCGGCTTTTTTTGGAGGCGTTTGAATGAAACTAAAGGGTGGTTAAGTTTTAAGGGCCGATGTTAATTTTGAAAAAAATATTTAGGAAATTACTGTCATTTCTTTTTATTATGATAATATTGGTATGGTTCAACTATATATGGAACAAAATATCGCCCAATTGGCCGCCGCGACCTCGGCGGCACACCCCCATCCGATGGTCCAAATTTTCTATGACGCTGAGGCATAATTGAGGTTCTATGCCGTTCTTGTGCCGAATTATCTCATCCTTTAGCTCTTGAATTGTTGCTGGCATATCGACGTACACCTTTTCTTTCAAATAACCCCAAAGAAAGAAGTCCAACGGTGTCAAATCGCATGATCTTGGCGGCCAATTAACATCGCCACGTGAGATAACACGGCCATTGAATTTCTCCCGCAAAAGAGCCATTGTTTCGTTAGCTATATGGCAAGTGGCACCGTCCTGTTGAAACCACATATCGTCCACATCCATATCTTCCAATTCGGGCCATAAAAAGTTCGTTATCATCTCACGATAGCTAACACCATTCACAGTAACTGCCTGACCGGCCTCATTTGCCGCCCGATGATGCTGCCAGCCCACTATCGCGAACAGCAGCAATATTTTCTGCAGTACGAGCTGTACGATGTGGTGTTTTCACATCTCCTACAGACCCGGTTTGCTCAAATTTTCCGATTGTACGCACATTTGGACGATTAAATTGACCGAAAAAATCACGAAGTGCACGATATGCATTTTGGTTTGAACGCCCATTTTCATAATAAGCCTGAATAACTTTAACGCGTTTCTTTCCATGGTTCAAATTGAGTTAGTCTGAGATTGAGAAAAGTCAAATGAAATGCAGAAAACAACTTGACGTTTGTGGTTCACATTCAACATCGGCCCTTAAAATTTAACCACCCTTTAGATTAGCTCATTGCTTTTTCCTGACGTTTCGGCGGGGACTGCTGCCATCTTCAGGGAATCTTTATTTTGAAACATTATTAAAAGATTCAAATCGGAGATAACATGTGAATTACAATATTTCAAAAAATCAAACTGCTTTAACAAAAAACAATAAACAATAATGGTTAAAACAAAAAGAAGAAATAAACAAAATTAACACACTTTGAGTGTGTGTTACACTCAAAGTGTGTTAATTTCGATTGAAGTTTAGTCTAATATTATGTTTCTCCATCAACTAGGGATGTTCTGACGAGGATCGCAGAGTCTGATTCAACTTAAACGCTATGTGAAGGTCCTTAGTCAAAGACAAGCAAAAGAAGTGATTTGGTTATCAAAATTATTGGACATATTGTGAAGTTAAGACGGTTCTCCAATTTGATTATAATGCTGCACTTTCATCGAAGAACGAAACACATAGCTATCAAGCACTTTTTTTTCGATAAAATATAACTGAGAGCAATCTTGCAATTCAAGAAATTTCAACTGCGGAACAAGTTGCTTATAAAGGGTGATTTTTTAAGAGGTTTAGAACTTTTTTTAAAAAAAAAACACAAAAAATTCGAAAAAATGAATGAAATATTTATTTGAATCGATAGTTTGAACCTTGCAATTTAATGTTTAAAGATAATTTCATGCAAATGTTGACCGCGGCTGCGTCTCAGGTAGCCCATCCGCTGAGTCCAATTTTGGCATACTCTTTCACACATATCGGCCGGTATCTCACGAATGAATGCATGGATGTTGGCTTCCAGTGCGTCAATCGAAGCGGGCTTGTCCCTATACACATTTGCCTTGGCATACCCCCACAAAAAATAATCTAATGGTGTCAAATCGCACGATCTAGGCGGCCAATTGACCGGCCCGAAACGTGAAATTAACTGTTCACCAAACTCGCCTCGCAATTGCGCCATTGTTTCGCGTGCTATGTGGCATGTGGCACCGTCTTGTTGAAACCACATATCATGCAAGTTAAGAACTTCCATTTCGGGCAAAAAAAAAGTTTGTTATCATCGCTCGGTAGCGTTCACCATTGACAGTAACGCTGCGATTCGCATCATCTTTGAAGAAATATGGCCCAATAATGCCGCCGGCCCATAAACCGCAGAAAAACAGTGGCTTTTTCGGGATGCATTGGTAGCTGTTGCAATGCTTCTGGCTGATCTTCACTCCAAATGCGGCAATTTTGCTTATTTACGTACCCATTCAACCAAAAATGAGCCTCATCGCTGAACACAATTTTTCGATAAAAAAGCGGATCCTCGGCCAGCTTTCCAAGAGCCCATTCACCAAAAATTCGGCGTTGTGGTAGGTCGGCTGGCTTTAGTTCTTGCACCAGCTGTATCTTAAAAGGCTTTACGCCCAAATCCTTCCGCAAAATTTTCCACGTAGTGCTGTAACAAAGGCCTAACTGCTGGGAACGGCGCCGAATCGACATTTCGCGGTCTTCTGTCACACTAGCTGATACGGCCGCAATATTTTCTTCACTACGCACAGTACGTAAACGGTTGGTGGTTTAATGTCCAACAAAGTAAATTTGGTGCGAAATTTGGTCACAATCTTCCGAATAGACTGCTCAGAAGGTCGAGAATGCCGATCATAAAATGGAAGCAGCGCGCGATGAACATTTCGAACCGAGCACGAATTTTGATAGTAAAATTCAATAATTTGCAAGCGTTGTTCATTTGTAAGACGATCCATGGTTAAATTGCAAACCAAACTGAAGCTGTTTGACAGTGACACAAGGTACTAAACACACGTCAGCTATCAAAACCAGTGTTGCCAAAACCAAACCAGCTAAAAAATCACCCTTTATTATGACAAAGCCACTACCAAGGGTTCATTACAAATTTGGTGCAATCGAATTGGTCTTTCATAGAAAATATTTTTTTGTTTTTATTGTATAATAAGGGAAAGTGTTAAAGTAGATATACGAATGTTACTTTAGATTTATAGTTCAAGTAGTTTTAGTTTTTCGTATAGAAAAATTACTTTTAATTTGCTCAGTTATTCCAGAGACCTTGCAGAGACTTTATTATATATTTTTTTTTTTTGTTTGGGGGTTCGCTGGAAGGAAAAATCATCGAAAGACATTGCAGAGCAAGTACGCGAGGGATGCTTCTGCAATAGTGAGGGACTCGAACAACCTCTAAAAAACGTCCCGGGAGGGACTGACTGTCGTCATCCCGAATGGGATTGCACCTAGTCGCCCGACTATTCGGCAATTTATTTTTAAATTATTTGAAAAATTCACAAGAAGAATCCGCCGGTTGTCGGCTTTCGAAACTTTTTTGTTTGAAGATATTTCCTAATCTCTTGGCCTTGGCTAACTCTTATAGATCAAGGGATCTTACCCGCCTCAATCTTCTGATTACATTGTCAGTATTTAATAGTTCTGTAAGTTCTACGTTAACATGGTTGAGAAACCTACTTCTGTGCCTTTGGGCAACTTTTTTAACTTCATCTTCAACCATTTCAGTATTTAGATCTCTATGCAGATCAGCGTTGCGTATGTACCAAGGTGTATTAACAACGTTCCTTAGTACTTTATTTTGGAAGACATGAATTTTTTGTAAATTTGTTTGGCATGTGCATGCCCACAATTGGAGCCCGTAGGTCCATATTGGTTTCAAGACTTGCTTGTATAGCAGTAATTTATTGAAGTTGGACAGGGATGAGTATCTCCCAATAAGCCAATACATTTTACTGTATCGCATGTTCAGCTCATTTCTTTTTTTCTTTATTTAGCTGTGTTTGAGTATTCCACTACATTGTTATTAATGTATACTGGAATGTGTTGCACGTTTTTATATGTAAAATTAATATGAACTGACTTAAGGTCATTCAATCTAATCTGCCACTTTTTAGTCCATTCTGAAATACCGTTTATTGCCATTTGTTTTTTTGTTGCTATTTCGACGGTTGCTCCAACAGTAGAAGTTTCCTCACTTTCAGGTAAATCGCTAGTAAACAGAAGGTATAGCACTGGACCTAGGACACTACCTTGCGGTACGCCAGCTTTAATTGCTCTTAGTGTTGAGTACTCTGTCTCTTGTTTAATTCTGAAGAATCGATCTGTTATATATGACTCAAGAATTGTCGAATACTGCTTCGGCAGTTGCCTTTGTAATTTATGGATCAGTCTCTTATGCCGGACTTTATCGAAAGCTTGTGCTATATCAAGAAATATTGTAGAGCACACATTTTTCTCTTCGAATGCTTTTACGGTTTTATCTGTTATTCTATGCACCTGATCAATTGTAGAGTGCTTGTTTCTAAACCCAAATTGATGAATTGAAACTAGCGATTTTTCACCAATTATTTTTTGCAGACGTTTTGCCAGCATTTTCGAATAGCTTGGACAACATTGGTAGTATCGATATTGGGCGATATGAGGTTACTTCGATAGGTGGTTTACCTGGTTTTGGTATCATTAGTTTCCTTGATAATTTTTATCTTCATAAGCTTTAAAGACGTTCTCAAGGTACTCTGCAAAAGTATTTGCTTTTTCTTGACTGCTTTTTGCCCAGTTACCTTCTCTGGTTTTTACTGGCGGAATGTGAGCTTTTGGCCTGTTCATTTTCTTTGTTGCCTTCCAGAGCGAGTAGTCGGTACTAGCATCATTTGTAAGACTGGTAAGATATGTTTTTAAAGACTCGTTATTCAATTCTCTTATTGATTTTCTGAGCTTATTATTTAAGTTGTGGTTTTGTCGCTTGGCGCCCTTGTCTGGTGCCAACGTTTTCTAGCTTACCTCTTTTCTGTAATAATTTCTCATATTTCACGAGGATAAGAGTTTTGTTTAATCTTGTTTGTTCTTTTGGGAGTTGCAGCCCATGAAGCTTTTTGTATATATTTGCACTGCTTCTTCTAGTTGATCTTCTGTTTGAATAGCTAATGATAGTTGAATACATTCTTCCAACTTCTGCATGAATTGGTTCCAATCAGTCAGTCTATTAACTAGTTTAGGGCTATGTTCTTTTATTATTATTCTATCGCCAAGTGTAAGAAGTATTGAGGAATGATCTGATTGAAGATCAGGGCCTTCTATATTTATTTTATTTGAATATATATTTTTGGATATATATTATATAATACATATATCTTTCTTTCGTAAAGAATAAATCTAATAGTCAGAGACATAATTATAATGCATTACAAATATCTTTCTAGGCAGACGATTGTGTTGATATTTTACTTTATCTGCCTTCTACAAATGATAATTGTACGATATTTTCTGTATAATTTTGTTGGTATTCATAAGAAGTACGCTGCTTACTCCGCTCTATATTTCTTCCCACTTTTGATGTCTCTGCACAGTATGACTTGCGGTTTGATATGTAAGTATTTTAAATTATTATTTTGATCCAAATAAATTGTGACTTAAGTTGGTCTATAGGAAATTTATCATAAATTTAAATTAAATAAATACAGGAATAGAAAAGGAGAAATAACAACCATTCTTACTCATTGGGTTTCCCTGAAAACTTTTGTTTTAAAATTATTGTCGAGTTTTTTTCTAGGCACAAAGTTGGCGGAATTGTGCTAATCGTTTTGTTTTTGGCACAAGTGCAAGTGGCAGTTCATTTTTTATTTGACAACAAAATACAAGGTTGATTTAGTTATTTTAAGTCGACTAGATTGTTTTAGACTAAAATGTACCCTGAACGCAAATGCTAACTGTGAACTTAGTACTCCGTCACGAATTTCTTGACTAGATTCGTCGGCTACCCCCATTGTTGAAATTGGGTAATTGTTAGATAATTGTTTACTGTTTTGTCTGCTACACTTTGAATTTGAATTAATTATCATGTTTGCAGGCTGTGTATTATGTTTCGTTATTTTTTCTTTTTCATCACTTACAATAAAACTCTGCTAACAATAGGTTACAGGCCCAGAACACAATGGCCGAACATAAAGGTTTTTCTCATTGTATCCCACAGTTCGATGGAAGAGGATATGACGAGCAAACTTTTCGGGCAATGACAGAAAAGCCCCAACTGTCCAAATGAATTTTAACTTTTAAGTTGACTTTAAAGTCCCATTTAGGCGATAATTGTTTTTTTTTTTTTTTGTTTTGTTTGGTGGTTCGCTGGAGGGTTCAGTTGAGCTATCAGTTAAGCTTTCAGTTAAACTGATGTGTGCAGTGCATTTAAACTCAGTCCGGTAGTCCGTTGACCTTTCATTTTAATCGTGAGCAGTCGAAAGGCTGAAGAAATATACATACATTGCGTAATGGATAATGAAAGCCTAATTGCAATAGCAGTAGTTTTTTCACTTAAATAAAAAAAAGAACCAAACCCTATCGCATGTAAATGAAATGCTGGAATTGAGGTTTGAACATGGTGATTTGTTAAACTATTTAGGAATTTACGTATTATCATAGTTTTATAAATATAAATTATCTTAGATTAGAACCTGTTTCCGATGGAGCAGCTTATTTACGTATTTTTTCAATATCTAGATGTCTTAGAAGGCTGAAATTTCCACACAACATCCGGTGTAACCTCTAGTAGTCTAGTTGAACGACAAACTGTCGATGAACTGTCGATCACTAGGATGAGGATTTTGCAATCGATTTTCACTCTTTATACCTGTTGGAAATTTTGTACCCGGAAATTTTTACTACCTGTGAACAGGTACATATTTCCACAACAGTAAGTCATAAAATTAAAGCGTAAAAAAAAGCAAAGGCTGTAATTCTCCACGATCAAACAATGAACTATACTTGAAATGCTCCACTAGGATGAGGCCATTGCGAATATTTCGGTGCAGGAGTTCGCATCTGCGATTTTTTTCCAAGTTTTGTTAAGAGTATTTACAAAAGCGTTGAAAAGAACTGATTTTAATGAGTTTAAACAAATATTGGGTTCCGAAAAGACTTTGACAGCGAAAGAAAGAGGAAAAATAGATGCTTTAAAGGATTTAGGACTCTCAAGCCGCGAAATTGCAAGGAGTCTAAATAGACTGTTGTAAACAGTTACCTCGCGGATTCACAACACTATGGGGAAAACCAAAAAGGACGCACGGCAGAAGCAACAACATTGCGAAAAAAGCGGTTTATTCTAAGGCTTGCCTCAAATTCTACTCTATTAGCGACCAAACCAGCCATCGTTTTTTATTTACCCTTTAATTTTATGACTTACTGTGGGAGTAATTAGTAATTTGGTAGAAAAAATATTTCCATTCACACAAAGAGCTGTTTATTTCTTGATTTACAAGAAAATGGATAAATACCTTTTTTCTAGATATGCTCTTAGCTATATATGTGCCGAAGATTGTTTTGCGGAAAAGTTGATATTTTAAAGCTTTTTACAAAAAACAGTCAATCACTATATTCAGTTCACTCCTCTCAACCATTTGTCATTCGTTATTGGTGTAATCTCTTAGTCGATTCCAATTGGAATTTTCAATGAATACTCACCTCTACTCATTCTCATTCACACACTGACACCACACTCCATCTAGATACAAGACTCCATGCACTCCACAGTCCAGAGTCCACATATCCTCAGCCACACTAGTGTTTGTGCCCTCGGTCATCTCAATTCTCTAATTCTCTATTCATTAAACCGTGTTCTCTTAATCGTATTCCTTCCATTGGCACCTTTCCTTTGGCTACTCATTCTCATCCAAACATATTGCTGTTTGCTGATGCTGATTGTTGTGCACCAACATCCTATTGGTCATTTTATTCTTAAAGCGTGTTCTCTACTCTTACGCTTACATTAGAGTAGTTTACCTCATTTGCAAAAAATCTTTGCAATTTCCAACTCTAAAGAATTACGGAACCTTCAGTGCGCGACTGACACTCGCACTTGGCCGATTATTATAAAAGGTATGGTCGATTTTCGACCACAAGCGACTAAATGAATATGCAATTAGTTTTTTAACAAGAATTCGCCCAGTGGTAGAAATTCTACCATTATATTAACTTGGCTTATACACAACATATTTAAGAACAAGTTAAAGACAGCACAATTTTTCCAAAAAAAAAATCAAGCGAATATGTTGTGTTTATTTCAGTGAAAGTGGTCCTACATTTTTCCTTCGCCTATTTTTATATTAGATACGGATACGATACGATACGATACGATTATAAAGACGAATTGGAAAAATAAACAAGAACTCGAAGACGTTAATTCACCGCCAACTGAAATTGAAATGACAACGGAACTAAAACGTATTTACATATCAGTTTAACTGATAGCTAAACTGAAAACTTATGGGAATTCCATCAGTTTCAGTTTCAATTCACCTTTAAGTTAAAATTCATTGGCACAGTCAGGGTTTTTAAGCTTTCAGCTTAAGCTTTAAGCTTACGTGCAATTTTGCAAAGGAGGGATTAATATTGGAACAGAGCAAGTTCGAAGATCAACAAGAAGGGGAATTTCAAGAAAAAACTGCATTTTCTGGAAAGAAGCATTTTAATAAGAACAAATTTTAAACAAAAGTTCAAAATTTGTCAAATGCGGAAAATTTGACAACCAAGCACGAGTGCGTGTTTTAATGCAGACAAAAACTTTCTGAAAAGCACTAAGACGATTGTAATGAAGAAAAATTGGATCATTTTTACTTTCAAATTGGATTCTGGAGCAAGCGATCAGCTGGCAAATGAAAAATGGTATTTTGCAGAGCTTGAGCTACTGAAACCTCCAGTTGAAATAAATCTCGCAAAAAGCTACATTAATACGATAATTAATACGATGAGCAATAACGGCGCGAACTTGTTCATAAACAATGTTTTGTTTGTTCCAGAGTTACGAGACAATTTATTGTCAGCTCGAAAACTCACAAGATGTGGAATTAAGGTAAATTGTATGCACAATAAAGCATTAATGGTAGGCTAATAGCAACAGCCTACTTGCATGGATATTTGTACGAGTTAAAAATATAAATTCCGGAGCCGCCTGTTAACTTACGTAAGAAAAGTAAAGCTTCTTTATGGCAAAAAAGGTAAGGTCATATTGGCGACCAAGGTTTTGAAAAACTGATCAAAATCGGAATAATAAAAGACTTAAATGCCAAAGATGCAAAAATTAGTTTCTGTGACATTTGTGTGGAGCATGTCGTGAGCGTTTCAATGGAACACGCGGAGCAAAAGACATCTTTAACGGATTCATTCTGATGTTTGTGGACCAATTGATCCTGTTGCTTGGGACGGCTCGAACTATTTTGTGTAATTCATTGATGATTACAGTCACTTTACAAAGGTAGATATACCCAATTATAAAAAAATCTCAAGTTTTCGAAGTTTTTCAAGAACAATGGTTACCGTAATGCAAAAAATTAGCCCCAGCTGGAAAAGCTTAAGGTATTTGGTTGCAATGCTTACTCCACTTACCACGTACACTTTTTTAGTGTAGAAATGAGGAGAATGAAACTTATGCATCAACACCCGGACTTGAACACCCTGAGGTCAAACCAGACAAAGATGCATACTACGAGTATGAATCCGAGAAGACAACCACAATTTATATAAAATATATTTAAGAAAACAAACATTATTGTATACCGTTGGGCCCCTATTGTTGAGCCAACGCATTTAAATATTTATTATTCACCACCATTTGTTACCTAGCCTTAAGTCAAATTGTATATACCAAAAGTTTAATAAAAGCAAATGCCAATGAAACTTATGTTGTTTGATAGGAACTGTGCCATAGATCTGCACAAACAAAAAATCGTGGCTATATGTCGCCATTAAGGCTGATAAAATTAAGTTATGAATTTCCCATACAAAACAGGTAAATAAAAGGATTTTGGTAACATTCAATTTATCGCCGCTCTATTGCCATAGTATAACGTATTCGAATATAAATCATCTTATATTAGAGCCTGTTAGTGATGGAGCAGTTCATTTACGTATTTCTTCGATATTTAGATATCGGTCTTTTCGTTTATAAAAAATAACGAAAATAATTGTGGTACGATTTTGTATTACATAAAGGGTATGGTCAATTTTCGACCACAAGAGATAACTCCATTAAAATATGAAACACCAAATGAGTACGCGGATAATGTGAAGTCGATAATTACAATTCAACCCATCTACGAGCAAGGAATATTTATATAGCGATGATGCTGTGGGTCAAACTTGTGACCAACTCAACTCCGTGACTGTGGAACATGTCTATGAGGAACATGGAACTTTAAATGAAAACAAAAATGACCTGTCACTGAACCCGAGGATGATCTAGAAGATGCTATGTTTGAGGATGCTGAATTTCGATACGAGGAAGCTGCTGAAAATGCGCTCCCAACCAAATAACAGAAACCATAAGGAGGTAACTGTAAGACGCAGTGAAGGGGCAAGGGGAGCACCGAATGCCAATTAAGTTCCTTGATTATTTTACTACTAGAAGATCAAATTCTTTAAAAAGCAATAATAGCCAATGTTGGCAAGAGGCGATACAAAATGATATCGATTCAATGAAAAGAAACAATGTTTGGCAAATTGTCAAACCCAGATAAAAATGGAAATCCTCTTAAAAAATATTGCATATATTATCGTAGTACATATGCGGCTAAGCTAACTTCGTCGAAGTCAATTTTTCTTTAAATAGACATCAAGGCAACCTTTTTGTATGGATACTTTAAAGAGGATAAATACATGAATGTACCCGATGGATTCGAAACTAAAAAAGGCATGGCTTAAGTATTCTTAAGTATGGTCTTAAGCAGTCACCGCGATGCTGGAATGACAAATTTCTATTCCTGGGATTCATCACATCTTAACTATTGTTTCTATAGCAAAATGAATGAGCATGGTGATGTTCTAATCATTATCTCATATGTGGATGACTCACTTAGAGTTATGGAAATAAGTTGCTGACTATTGAGAAACTTAAGAGGGACTTCTCCAACAAATTTGAGTCGTTGGGTAAATTGTCCCACGGTGGACCAATTTGCGATTGACTTGATGTACTTTTTTTAAATATTGGTTTAATCTTAAAACGGTTTGAAGGTACTTCTTATTTCCTTTATTAGATTTGTATTTCACTACATGCAGCTTTAGAAAGATAGAAAATAGTAAATTTTGAGTAGGGGGTGGGCCCAGCGAACCACCGGTAGTTCTCAGTGAAGCTATAGTGTTTATTTATTATTTCATAAGAAAAATAAAGAACAAAAACAAGTAATTGATGAAAATAAACTTTTTGTTCAATAGTCAGTTTTGTCCTGTGGACTGTGTTTTACCTGCTTTTATTCTCCTTTTATTCTTCTTGATAAATCATTTAAAAGAAACAAATAAACCTTTTAAGCAAAATTGTAATTAATAATAGTAAAAAGAAACAGAAAGTATAACAAGAAAAAAAATAACGAAAGCTTAAAAATAAAAATAAAACACAATTTAAATTGAGGACAGTGGATTTAAATTAAGTTCCGCTTCTACACTGTCTGTAAATAAGATTTATCGTTAGTCGGCGTTGGCACATTCCCTCCGTGAATGCTCTGCTTCACTTTCTTCTGGTAGTCTACACAATTTCTGTACCGGGCGCTCCAAAATAACGAACGGCACCTTTTTTTCGGAGGGTTTTAAATTCCAGTCGAAGGTGGCTACTCGGAGCCGGGCATTGCGTACCAGGCCATCAGCTCCAGTGAAAGTCTGAATTGCCCGTGCCTTGTTCCAGAGTATCGGCGGTATGTTTTCCTCCCGGATGATCACTAAATCACCCACTCTTAGATTTGGTTGCGTTTGTCGCCACTTCGTCCGCTGCTGTAGCTGGTGTAGGTAGTCTTGACGCCAAGATTTCCAAAAAACCTGACTCATTTTTTGAATTTGATGCGCTAGTTTCAAACGATTATCGGGTATATGCGCAACGTTTGCTCCGAAAAACTGTGTGATTGGTTCGCCGATGAGAAAGTGCGCGGGAGTGAGGTAAGACAAATCTTCAGGATCATCAGATAGCGCTGAAAGCGGGCGGGAGTTCATTACTGACTGTCTGCGCTAAAATAGTTTGAAAATCACTACTCTTAAGTTTGTGTGGTCTGATTATTCGGCGCAGGTGATGTTTCATCGAGTTGATCGCCGCTTCACAGAGCCCTCCTTGGTGCGGCGCTGAGGGCGTGATAAAACGCCAGTTGATGCCATAGCGCTGTAGTGCTTTTGACATGTCCATTTCATTCCAGCTGCGTAGCATTTTTTTAAGTTCAACAGCAGCACCCTCATAATTCTTGCCAATGTCGCTCCAAAGCCGCACGAATTAAATTGAACAAGAATATTATTTATAAAAAAATATTTTATTCTGAGCCGATCTGCTCATTTTCACTGACAAATCTAAACTGAGCTAATTTTGCATTTGCTTTTATTAAACTTTTGGTATATACAATTTGACTTAAGGCTAGGTAACAAATGGTGGTGAATATTAAATATTTAAATGCGTTGGCTCAACAATAGGGGCCCAACGGTATACAATAGTGTTTTTTTTCTTAAGTCTATTTTATATAAACTGTGTCTGTCTTCTCGGATTCATACTCGCAGTATGCATCGTTGTCTGGTTTGATCTCAGGGTGTTCAAGTCCGGGTGTTGATAAACTGAGCTAATTTACAAATCTACTCTTATTTATACTTAGATTTTTAGGCGGCGTCCATAATAAATCTTATGGCTTATTACTAACAGATGATGATAACCAAAGGCGTCGGTCATAACTCACAGAGTTTATTGTTTGCAGCTGGTGATAACCAAAGGCGTCGGTCATAACTCACAGAGTTTATTGTTCGCAGCTGAGGATGAAAGTGGACACTTGTCCTTTCCTGATTACAGGAATAGTCGTCCCTCCGCTGGTGTCATATTACTCGTGTTGATTAGATCGTCGTCAGGGTTGTGTGTTCCTAACATAACTCCTCCTCCCTTAGCTTGTTGTTTCTCCTGGAACAATCTTTTATACAATGCTACAATTATGACAATGATTACAATAACTAAAATTCCATGTGAACTTTTGAATGATTTGAATATCTTTCCATTATTTGATCAATATTATTAATTTTTGTAGTATTCCAGCTTATATTTTTATTAGCTATTGTTGTTAGATTTAACATGTCTTCTTAGTCAATACTAATTGGTTGTTTTACAATATTTCTTTGGTTCTCATATTCTTCATTATTAATAACAATTTTACAATTTTCAAAGTGAATAAGTACATTTCTTTTTATTGCTATTATTTTACGTTCGTCACAAGAACTGTTAATTTTTGTGTTACTATTTTTTATTAATAATACGCCTTTTCTTAATTCTACAATTACATTATTTTCTTTATTAATTTTCGTCTTACAATCTTTTTTCTGTAAACAGTTTTTTACAGGTTTTAAGTGTCTGAGTTCTTTATTATTTTCAAATTTTAAAAAGGTATCATTATTTCTTATCATATCTTCCTCTTTAGTATCTATTTCCATATATTTTTCATTCGGAATTGGGGTGTACAAATATTTATCAAAGGTAAATATTCTATCCGGTATTTGAATTATAAAAATTACAAGGTCATCTGAATATTCTCCAATCGAAAGTTTAATGTTATTTAATTTACTTAAATCTATATCAAAGTCTTGAATTTCTTCCGTTTTTAGTAAGCTTGTCGTCATAATTTGTAATCGGCTAGCTAAGATAATATTTTGTATTTTTTCTATTAACTCTTTAATTTTGTCTATTTTACGTAAGTATTCTAACACTACTAGTCTTTTCTCGACCATTTGAAATTCTAGCTCAAATCCTAATTCATGCTGGGTTTTTGTTAAAATTGCGTTTCTTAAAATGTCTATTTCATTTTGAATCTGACTATTTATTAATTCAATTCAATTGATTATTATTGTTTTTTAAAAGGTGATGATTATTTTCAGTTATAATCCTAATTTGCTTTTCGATTTCTACTCTGTCTTCGTCGTCCATGGTATTTTTCATTTACAGGTCTTCTGTCATATTTTGACTGCTTACATATATTGCAGCTGTTAATGACGTCATTTATTAATTCTCTTAAGTTTTTGAAATAAATTTTAGTTCTAAGTCCTCTGTAGTTTTCTTCTATACCAGAATGTCCTGTTTCTTTTTCATGGTACAGTTTTATTTGTTTGATAGCTTCTTCTTCTGATTTCATATCTTTAGCAAGGTATTGGCATTTATGGAATTTTATTCTTGTTCCAAATAATTCTATCAATTTTTGTTGAAGTAAGTTGTATTCAGTGTCTGACAGATCTGTATTATATTCCTGTGTTTTTGTTGTCTATTAAAGGAATTACACGATTATTGAATTCGTTTTTGTTAATTTCATTTATTCCTATACATATTCTGTTATTTCCTTTTTCTTTTCGAAGTCCGTTTCCTGCTTTCAATATTATTTGCTGTTTAAATATGTTTACTGCACTATCTTTAATAGGGAAATGATCATTCGCTTCTTCTTGTTGAGAATGTATTGTAGGTTGCATTGATTCTTCATTTTCTACCATGTTTATTTCTTCTGCATTTTTTATTTCTCTGCTCAAGAAATCAGCTACAGTATTGCTTGTACCTTTTAAATATTCTATATGTATATCGTATTCTCCTAACTGGAGTATCCATCTCTGTAGTCGTGGTGAAATGTCTCTACCTAAATTTTTTATTTGTAGCCACTTAAGTGGTTGATGATCTGTTTTGAGGTCAAAGGGTCTACCGTATAAGTAGGGTCTTAAGTACTTCACTGACCACACTATTGCTAACAATTCTTTTTCTGTTGTAGAATAGTTTTTCTCGTGATCATTTAATGTTCGGAAAATATAGCTTATTGGTTGTCCCTCTTGGGAAAGGACGGCTCCTATTGCGTAATTGCTAGCATCTGTCGTTAAGACGAATTTCTTATTGAAATCGGGATATGCTAGTATGGGTTCTATTATGAGAGAATCTCTGAATCGTTTACATCGATCTTTGCATTCTTTTTCAGATTCCTAGTCATTGGCCCCGCTATTTTAGCGTAATCCTTTATAAATCGACGATAATACCCTGTCAGTCCTAGGAAGCTTTTAATTTGCTTCTGAGTTTTAGGTATTTCTATTTTTTGTATGATGCTTATTTTATCTGGGTTTGGTTTTACTCCGTTGGAAGTAATTGTGTGTCCAAGGAATTGGGTTTCTTTTCTAAGAAAGTTACATTTGTCTATTTGGACTTTTAAATTAAATTTTCTTAATGTTTCAAAAATAAGATTTAGGTTTATTAAATGTTCTTTTAATGAAGTGGAAAATATAAGAATATCATCTAGGTAAACTACGCAGATTTTTCCTATGTATTCACCTAAGACTTCGTTCATCATACATGTCGCTTGAGCATTCTTTAGACCGAAAGGCATCCTTTGAAACTCGTAGTGTCCGGATGGTGTCGAAAATGCTGTCTTTTCTATATCCTGTGGATGCATTCTAATTTCGTGGAAACCTTTTGCTAAGTCCAATGTGGTGAAATATTGACATCTACCTATTTTATCTAAGAGTTCATCTATAAGAGGTATTGGATGTTTATATTCTATTGTTTTTTCGTTTAACTTTCTATAGTCTATAACGATTCTCCATTTTTTCTTACATGAGTTGTTTTCTTTTTTGGGCACAACCCATATTGGGGATGCGTATGGGGAAATATTTTTCTTTATTACTCCGTCTCGGAGCATTTGTGATATTTGTTTATCAATTTCTTCCTCGTGGATTTTGGGATAACGATATATTTTTGTAAAAACGGGTGCATCATCCGTTGTTCTAGTTTTATGTGTTGTTTGAGTAGTTGAACTAAGGGTATCTCCTTCTTTGTAGAAGAGATCTCTATTTTCATGTAAAAACTCCTGAAGTTCCCTATATTCTTCATGGTTTAAATCGTTAGGTATAAGGTCTTTAATTCTTAGATGATTTACGTTCATCTGAGTTATATCCTCATAAATATAGGGGCATGTATTACCATTGTTTTCTTCATTTTCTGTGAAGGGTATTTTCATATTATTTATTTTTAAATATGCAGACTTAAAATCTATTTGAGCTTCGATTGGTTTTAGGATATTCGTGCCTAAGATTCCATCGAATTTGGTATTAGTGAAGTTCAACAGCTTCCATGTCATCGTAGATGTGGGCTCATTGAATTCTTCAGGAAGAGGGGATATGATTTCCTCCGTTACTTGTGTCTTTGTATCTGTTGTTGCCATGGATAGTGGCTTCTTTAACTTAATTCTTGGGTACTGCTCTAATTTATCTATTTTTAATATAGAAACTGAGGTTCCTGTATCTACTAGAAGTCTCAGTCTATGTCCTTGTATGTGGACAGATATTACGGGAAGTGTCTCAACCTCCCGGGGTTTATAAAAATTTACCTCTCCTTGGTTAGTTTGGTTTACATTATTGGTTTCCATGGGTTGTGGAGTGTTTCTAAATCTGTTGGAATTATTGAACCCGAATCTAAAATTATTGTTAGGGTTTCTTTGTCCTAAGACTTGAGCATTGTGTGCTCTTACCTGGCCAGAATTATTCATATCTACTCTAGATCTATAATTATTCCAATTGTTATTATGGTTAGAAGGGCGATAATTATTTTGATTATTAAAGGACGGTAGGCTTTGCCTAGGTTGGAAGTTATTCCGCCTTTGATTAAAATTATTTCCTTGTGGAATATTGATACGATTTACCGGAATTCTAGTATTATCATTAAGTTGTCTATATCTACTTAAGAGGTGATATGCATTACTCAAGGTGGTAATGTTTTGTGCAATGATTATGCTTGCCTGAGGGGCGTTTGAATTATTGATGAATTTGTTTAAGACAATATTTTCGTTATTTCTAACAGTATAAATAGCACTAGGTTCTAACTTACTCTTCTTATTTAGTTTTTGTAGGATGTTGTTAAGTTGGTGGTATAAGGTGTTTACATCCCTTGATTGTACTGCGTGAAGATCTTGGAGAATCTGCTCGAACGTTTCCTTGACTCCGTAGTCCTCGAGGAGACAAATTTTGATGGAGTTCCATGTGGCTTCCGGGGCTCTTCGTGCAGAATTCGCTGCTTCTCCTTTGGTTTTGTGGCATATGATGAGGTTCGCCAATGGTTGGTAGGCAACATCAAGCAGGTCGTATAAATAACTCACATGGTTTGAGAAATTTATAACGTCCTCGTTGGATCCTTCGAATGTGGGAATCTTTTCTAGTCTATTGATGATTCCTGTTTGTTCAGCGTTCGCCATGTTGAATGTTCTTCTTTTTTAACCAAAGGCGTCGGTCATAACTCACAGAGTTTATTGTTTGCGCAGCTGAGGATGAAAGTGGACACTTGTCCTTTCCTGATTACAGGAATAGTCGTCCCTCCGCTGGTGTCATATTACTCGTGTTGATTAGATTGTCGTCAGGGTTGTGTGTTCCTAACATAACTCACGCAAGCTCAACGAATGGTGGTGAGTCTAAGAAAGGCCTGTATGAAGTCGGTTGTTGAAAGACTATCAACCAGCTCCATATGTACCGCCTTCGTAACTATGCACACAAATATGGCTACGTACTTCTTTTCGATGATATTACATCGCTCATCACTCATCATTTGTGTCGCTGCTTGATGCCGGTGCTGCGTGCACGTGACTGCCAATTCATTTTGCGCACCGCACGGCGATGCGTAATGGGTAATGGAGTAATGGGTGTTTTTGTTGGAACCCAATTGGGGCGCGGCCCACCTAAGCAATTAGCTATTAAACTGGATGTATCAACACCTTCGCTATGAGTTAACTTTAACTTTAAAATTCATTTTTATTGTTTTCTTTTTTTAATCTTACATACTAGACAAAAACGATTAAATCTAATTTAAAACTAACATTTATCTTATTCTAGCTTACTGGCTCCAAGCGAGCGCTCTAAACTTATCAATATCCTTAAAATTATTGCCTTTCGGCCTTAAATCTATCTATATCTATGATTTGTTTTGTTTTTTATTTTTCAAGAAACTTTAGAAAACTTGAATTCTTTATTATTGTTTGGTTTAAAACTACTTAAATCTACCTAAGCTACTTAACCTTAATTACCTATAATCAGGGTGGTGAGCAATCAAATCGATTGGTCACCATCCTGATCGCGTCCATGGGCGCCTGACAACCGCCCACAAGGGTTCATCAGTGCCACCGAGAATCGAGCGAGGCTATAAGCTTCGTTCGAGTCTCGGCAGCACTATTCATGTTGGCTAGCCCGGCCCCTCCCAAAGACTACCTACTCTAAGCCTAAACCTACAAACTTAATATCTAACTTAAAACTAAGGAGGATGCTACGTTAGTAGCGCACCGGCCCGGGAGAGCGTATCCACCCTCACCTGTTCATCAAGCCACCAAAATTCGGTGATCTGCTTGACCGTATCGACCCTGTCCCGTTCCGCAATAGCGGTACTAAAACGGAGGAGCTCCTGAGCATTGGCGGCGTACCCGTCGTGGATGAGCCGCTTATCCCTCGCGCCGCGGTGGCTGTGGTACAATACCGGCACACCATCTTTTGTCTGGACTAACCCTTTCATGTCTACATGAAGAAATGCCTCAGGCGGGATAAAGCCAGACCGAAGCGTACCCTCGTGGTACATTAAATTGGGGTAGTAAGCCCCTGAGATCAGATTATTATCACTGGCCATCGCCCTTGCGACGTGCCTCCGAATCACCTTAATAAGGAAATTGTCAATCCTATTCAGTCGAGCCCCATTGTATAGGGTCCTGTTGGGATAGTATTTTATGTACTGAGATTCAGGAGTTCTAAACAACCCTAGACAGGCCCTGAGACATTGTCTCTCAAACACCCGAATCTTTTCCATATAGGACGGCGCTATATTGAACCACATGGGACAGCCATAAGCGATGATAGGCCTTATAAGGGCCACGTAGCAAATGACCTTCACCCTGGAATCAAGTTGACTGCTGCGAAACAGTCTCCTTGTCAGAGCGTAGGCCCTTTTAGCCCCAGCAAGACAAGCATCTATTTGTTTGTCAAAATACAGATACTGGTCGAGCCAGATGCCAAGATACCTCACCACGTTTTTCACCGCCAGTGGTCGCCCCTGCTGTCCAATAATTGTTAATTTTCTCTAGTTTTTTCTGGTATCCCCAGAGGCCCCAGCCAATGTTGTTCTGAACAGGATTGTTTCCGATTTTTGGAAATTGACTTTCAACTTCCAATCATCGCAATACCTCTTAATTTGCTGGAAGTCACGTTGCAGAAGGATGTTAATGACCTCGATTTTTGGTCCTGACCTGTACGCCACTAAATCGTCCGCGTACGCTATAGCTTGTCTGAGGGAACCCACCAGATCACTTGTGTAAATATTAAACAGGACCGGAGAATTCACTGCTCCCTGTTGTAAGCCGTTTTTAATTTCGAAAACCCTGCTCGAAGTCACGTTGCCAGCTTTGACAACGAACTTCTTTCCCATAAGCATGTCGTAAATCATATATAGCAAAGGTTTTTGAATGCCCAATCTGGTCAGCTTATAAAAGAGCCCCTCCAACCATACGGTATCGAAGGCCTTCTCAAAGTCGACCAGGCAGGCACCCGTACATTGTTTCTTACTCTTATTCCACTGAATGTCGGAAACCAGTTTCGACGCGACATGAATAGTGTCATGCCCCGCTCTGAAGCCAAACTGGTTGTCCGGAATGAACTTATTTTCCTCAACCCATTTCAAAAGAGATCTATTGACGACTTTCTCGAATACCTTGCTAACATTCGGAACCAAACTAATTGACCGGAGATTAGCAGGGTTCGTCCTATCTTTATCCTTTTTCGGGATAGGGTGTACCACCGTTATTTTCCACTGCTCCGGATAATATGCATTATTCAGCGCATTGTTAAATAGTGTGGCGAAGATATCTATCGCCTCTAGCGGCAAGTGTCTTAATACGACGTTTGGGATACCGTCCACTCCCGCCGACTTTTTGTTTTTAAGTGATTCAAAGATGCACCGAAGTTCATCTCTACTCACGAACAGATGAGTATTTGCATCGGCGATTGTGCCATTTGCACGGTTGTCGTCATTGAACACGGTGAAACCGTTGTTCTCAGATCGCCAATCTTGAATTTCGGTCCGCAGATAAAAGTGGTTAAGAAAGGCCCTCTCTTCGAGGTCGCGGTTACGGCGAACAGGGTTGTTCACCGTATACACAGTCTCAAAGAAAGCTCCCATCAAATTCACCCTCTCCTGCGGGTCCTCGACCACGAAAAAACCGTCGTTCGAGTCGGCACTTTCCGGACTTATGCCAGCAGTCAGTAGTGTCTGTCTGTTCTCATTCGTCCGAGGTATTCGAACACATGAAATGTCGTTATGATCCTTCCGCCTGAACAGTTTATTTATTTGCGGGAACATTTTCGGACTACTGGCTTTTATAGCCCGAATTTTATTGCCCCAATACAAACTTACAGATTTTCTGTAATTTTCTGAGATCAACTTTTTCAAGTTTTTGATCATCGAGCTATGAGTATTCTGCAATGTCTTTATCTCTTTAGCGTTATATATACGCTGTTGCTCACGCACCCAGTATTCTTGAGCCGCCTCAATTTCCATGTTGCACAGTGGGCCATTCCGGTGATATCCCAGTTGTTGTCGTGCATTGTGGCCAAAACGGAATAGCCATGCAGTTAGTCGGCAGAGCTCAAACATTTTGGACGCGCGAGTTAAGTTGATTCTCCGTCGAAAAAAGAAAAAAAACAATTTCTGAATTTGGCAGAGCTTCGCTGCAGAGTTTTATTTTCCAGACTGAACAACTTGATTACGAAAGCAAGACTTTTTATATAATATTTTTAGTCAACGCTGCAATTCTAGCGTGAGAACGGAAGGTAGATACAAGTACATACATATAATATTTTTAGTCAACGCTGCAATTCTAGCGTGAGCACGGAAGGTAGATATAAGTACATATTGCATTACAGAAAATATAAATGAATAGATTAGGTTACAAAGAATTAACAATTTGATATGAACTTTAAATGTTTCGTTCTGGATACATAACTCCTCCCACCTAAGAATGAAGCGACGGCCATGATAGTGTAACATCTTGTTGATGGTCCGGAGCTTCTTGGTCCACCCGACTTTCCTGTTCCTCTATGCCTTTGCAGTGATAATGATGATGTTTCAAAATGCAGATCAGCCAAAATATTAAAATTACTACAAGGATGCTGATGATAATGTAAGTTATTGGGACGTTAGGCAGATGGTATGCTGGACCATCTATTAGCGTAATGATTCCGGTGTTGGCTATGTCTGTTGATTCCAGGATACTGTTGTTTAGCTTATCTATGAAATTTAACGAGTTATTAATTTTATTAAAAATTGATGGGATTATTTGGATCTTATCCCAAAACAAGGTTGATTTATTTTTATAGGTTACGTTATTTAATTTAACTTCACATTCTTCATAATGTAAGAGAAGAGTTCCGGAGATGGATCTTTTTTTTATTCCACATGTTGAGGTCATCTCTATATTGGGGAAGTTGATTAGGAGTAAGTAGCCTTCCTCTGGTTGGGTTATACTGCTTTCAATTGGTTTTTTAATGATTTCGCAAGTGGCTTCTTCATGTTTGATGATGTTTGGAATGCAGCTGTCTGATGTTGAATTGTTTAGGTCCCCTCTTGGGCAATAGTATGTTTGTTCAATAATTGGGCATGGTTCGTTCATATATTGAATGTAAAAATCGTTCATAATGGCATAAGATTGAGTAAAATTAATGGTTAGGGTTTGATTCACAGGGAGTTTTACTAGGTGATATAGGTTAAAGGATTCTTGTATCAGGATAGGTAGCTTTATGTTGAAAATTATATTTGTATGGTTATAATAAGCCTCTAAACTTAAGAATTCATAAAGTTGTTCATCTGAGGAAAATGCTATGTTCTGCGAATTTGTATGCTCGTGTATCAAGTCAAGCTCATTCGGATTTAAAATGTGTTTGGAAATTATGTTGAGTTTAGCGAGATTTATTGATTCTATTATTTCCTGCAAATGGTTTGTCAGAATTTCAATATTATAGTTAATCTGGTATATGTATTGCATATACTGAAATTTTTCGTCGTCAGATCGAATCTTTTGGGATATGATTAACTGGTATTTGTTTAAATAATCTTCCAGGTTTTTCTGTTGTGTATTTATGTGATTGGTAATGTTTGCAAATCTCTGGATCATTTTGCCATTGATTTGAACTTGTTTTGTCAGTTCTTTGTTCATGTCATGTTCGTTCATTTTAAGGTTTTGTATGTCTTTGTTAATCTGTTCGGCGTCATTACTGTCCATGTTTCCCGTTATTGCTTTTATTACAGACCCTATTCCGTTTATAAGTCCTCTCTTGTTGCGGTATCGGGGAAGTAGAGATTGTAGCTTGTTTCTTAATTCTTGAAATTTAAGATTGGTGACGTCTTTCATGGGTCCTACATTTTTATTTTTATTAATGAGTTCTACAGATGTCCTGATGTTCTCTATGTTTTCCTCATAAGCTGTTAAATTTACTATGTGAATGAATTTAATATGTGAGTCAATTATTCGACTCGGGCCTAATTTCGTCGGGAGAAGGCCCTGGCTCCTCGACAGATCCTGTATGTCCAACCGTTGTGGCTCATGACCGGTATTAACCTGAAATTTTCGTTTTTTAATTAGTTTATTTTTATGGGCTTTCCTGTCTTTCTTTGTTAGTACTGTTACCTTATTATTCCTGACTACTGTTAATTTTTTTGCTCTAGGGGTCATTTTATTTCTCCTGTTGTTGCGTTCAAAGACTATATCATATTCACAGAATGTAGGGGGTATTTCTCGATTTATATTAAGTTTGTCTATGACTGATTTATTATGATTCTCGATTTTCTCTCTAATTTCTTTGTACAGACAATCTTGATAAGATTTTAGTTTATTAATGTAATCATGTTCTGAATCGGAGGGTGTGAGTTTAGTAAATTTGTGTGTTCTTCCTGTTATTAATTCGAACGGCGTTAAATTTGTTACGGAATGTATGGAGTTGTTGTAAGTTATTAATGCTTCATGTAATATATCTTTCGGAATTTGTTTGTTATTTTTATCATAGATGATGCGATAAATTTCAGTCAACGTTGAATGAAATCTTTCTACAGGAGAGTTACCGGTTGAATTTTGCGGCGACGTAATGTGCAAATGTATTTCATATTGTCTACAAAAATCTTTAAAAAGGTTTGATGTGAACTCAGCAGCTGAGTCACATATTACTTTTTTCGGTGTACCATGCTGAGAAAAGAATTTTCTTAATGAACTTATTATATTTATGCTGTTACGTGCAGTAAGGATGTGAGCGGAAGCGAACTTTGAAAACTTGTCCATAATCGTCAGTATTTGTATGCTATGAATGCTGTATACATCAATGTGTAAAATGTCAAGGGGCTTGTTAGGCATTTCTGAATGCTCATATTGTATCTTTGGTGGATGTCTGTCGTATTTGAGAAGTTTGCATTTGTCACAGTTGTTGATAGTTTTGATTATTTTTTCCCTCATCTTGGGAAAATAGTAAGTTCTGCGGAGGTGATTAAAAGTTTCATTAATACCACGATGATTACTATCTTCATGATATTTATTTATGATATCATCTTGTTGATCCTGATCTGTAATATCTTTTAGTTTTTCTGTACATCTTATTAGTTTAAATATTTTATTACTGGCAAAGAATTTTGAAAAAACATATTGAACTAGTCTAAACGTATCATCATCAGTGAATATAGCGGTAAGTTTCTTGGGGTTGAGATATTCTTTTAAAATTGAAACTATGACAGGTTCTTTATCCAGGTCGGGTTGTCTAAAAATGCGTCTACGTTTGGTATCGAAAAGAACGTTGTAAATCATATTTGGTTTTACTACACAATTTGTTTTAGTTAAAACAAGTTGCTCAGAAAATTCATTCAGTGGTCTTTCAGAGATATATATGCCATCATTTAAATTTTCAGAAGCAGAGTGAACAGTTGATGCATTAGAATTATGTTGTGACGAGTTAACATTGTTTTGTATTGATGTATTTGAAGCTTGTGAAATAGAATTTGAGCCAATAGATTCATTAAGGTGGATTTCTATACGACTCAACGCATCAGCATTTGTGTTTGCTGTGCCCTTCTTATACAAAATTTCGTAATCGAATTCTTCCAATTTCAAACGCCACCTTACTAATTTGGAATTGGGCTCTTTTAAGGAAAAAAGCCAGTTAAGGGGCTTGTGGTCAGTTATGATTTTAAATTTACGACCAAAAAGGTAAGGTCTAAAATATTTGGTTGACCATACAATGGCCAAAAGTTCCTTTTCTATGGTGCTATAATTTTGTTCCGTTTGGGAAAGGGTTCTAGAAGCATAGCACACTGGTTTGTCCGAACCTATTGGTCCTTGACTAAGTATTGCTCCAACAGCGACATTACTCGCGTCGGTTGTTAGGTTAAATTCCTTCGTGAAATCAGGATATTGTAGTAAGGGATCATTGCTCAGTATATCTTTACAATGATTGAAGCATTGTACATACCGTTCGTTAAGAACTATATTTTTTCCTTTTTTTAAGCAGTCCGTTAAGGGTTTGGTCAAGTTAGCAAAATCCTTTATAAATTTGCGTTAGTAACCAAGTAACCCTAGGAAGGATTTTATTTCCTTTTGAGTTGTTGGAATTGGGTAGTTTTTTATCGTATATATTTTATTCGGGTTAGGCTTAACCCCTTCGGGTGTCACTAGGTGACCGAGGAATTTTACTTCCTTGCGTAAAAACTCCGATTTATCCAACTGAATTTTTAAATTAGCTAATCGCAACTTGGAAAATACTTTTTCTAAATTTTCGGTGTGCTCTTGTAATGAGGTCGAAAATACTATGATATCATCCATGTACACAAGGCATACTTTGCCTATAAGGTCACGACGTAAGATATTATCCATTATTCTCTGGAACGTCGATGGGGCATTTTTGAGCCCGAAGGGCATTCGGATATACTCATAATGGCCATGGTCGACCGTAAAGGCTGTTTTTTCTACATCTTTTGGGTCTATTTCTATCTGATGAAATCCAGATGCCAAATCCAGTGTGGAGAAATACATCGATTTTCCCAATTTATCTAATACTTCTGTTATATTTGGTAACGGGTAGCGATCACCAATTGTTTTGTCATTTAGTTTCCGGTAGTCCACTACAAGTCGCCATTTTTGTGTGCCGGATGCGTCACGTTTCTTTGGAACAATCCAGATCGGACTACTCCAAGGAGAAAAGCTAGGTCTTATTATTCCCTGTTCTAGGAGTTTCCCAATTTGTGAGCTTATTTCTTGTTTATGTATTTCGGGGTAACGATACGATTTTGTGTAAATCGGAATATCGTCGGTAGTTTGAATACGATGTTTGATTGTATTTGAAAAGGAAAGTTTCTCACCCTCAATGAAGAAAATATCATCGTATTTCCTACATAACTTAAAAATAGATTTCTGTTCTTCGGGGTTAAGGTGTTCAGTTCGAATTAATTTTGTTATATCCATTTCGGATGGTATACTTCTATTTATCTCATCATATGGACAGATGTTAATATGATTGAATTCTATGAAATTACTTTGAACATTTTCTACTGGAATGGGTTGTTCTATAAAAAAGGATTGCTCTGCATTGGAGGTATTGTTTACTTCAAGGTCGCAGTTCCAATCTCTTGATCTGTAAACTCCTTCAGGTATTTCTATATTATGGTTAATTTTGGTTGGTTTTATGTAAATATCACCGTCCTTGAAGTCGACGGGCAATTTTGCTATAATTCTACATTTTGCCGGAATCGTATATATTTTAGAAGTCAAATTTTGTTTAAACAATAAGGGAAGGGAAGCACGTTTGGTTATTACTATTTTGTTAGGTAGATCTATGGTTGCACCTAGTTGTTTAAGGGTTTCGAGGCCTATCAGTCCATCAAAATAATTGTGAAATTTAAAAAGAAGAAATGTTATAGGTTCATTGGTATTGAATTCGGGAAATGCGTTATAAGTAACTTTTGTGTTAAGTGTATGTGTTTTTAAAACCGTTTTGATTGTAACGTTTTTTATTTTTTCGTGGTGTCGAGGATCTGTTAGCTCTGGGTTAATGGAGTTAGCACAAGCACCCGTGTCTATCAAAAATTTAAGATTTTTACCGTACGGAGAACCGATAATAATATATGGGAGTTGGTTAGTCCCATGATTATTTAGTTCTAGTAACCCGTATTGTTTTCCGAGGCTTCGGAATGAAAATTCGAATCATCGATTTCATTTTGACCCTTCTTGAATAGTTTCTTGATTTATTGTATTGTTGTTATATTGATAGTTATTTTCTTGTTGAACGTAGTAATCTAAGTTTTGCTCATAGTTGGTGTAATAGTAATCTTCGTTTGTCTCAGCGTCATAATCTAAATTGTGTACTTCCTTTATTGAGTACCTTGGTAAGGGATTTTGTTGAACAAAATTCCTTTGGTAAGGATGATTCTGTATTGGTGTTGGAAGTGTTCGAGCATGGCCACTTGCAACTTCCATTGGTGTCGGATGAGGTTGTGGATTATTATAATATGGTCTGGGCGTCGTAAACATATTATTTGGAGAAATAAAAGATCTATTGTTTTGTTGTAGTTGCGGAAACTGTAATCTTTCAACTGTCTGTTGAATTGGTTTGTACTGTGGTGGTTTGTACTGATTTGGTTGACTTGAATTAAAGGGTCTAGAAAAATAGGGTTGAGAGTTCGGTGGTAGTGAAGGTGGTCGATACTGATAGAGCGCCAGTCCGCATCTGCTGTTAGTTGATGAATCGTTTGTACTCGGTTATTAACATACACTTAATATTGCTGCATCCTTCCGCAGCCACGCTAAAACAATTTGAGAATCGGACCATAATATGGTCTTCACGCATGTTGCAGTTTAGCAGTAACCTTGAAATTATGAAGAAGCTTACTCAGCAATAGCGCTGCGCATAGTTCCATCCGGGGGCTGGTAACCATTTTTAGTGGTGCAACACGAGATTTTGCTGCAATGAGTGTGCAGTTGATATATTCTGCTGTTTCCACCCTGATGTTAAGTACAGCGCCGTATGCCAGAGTTGACGCATCAGCAAATTCGTGCAGCGAAATATTTCCCCTGCGGTGAATACCCAGCCATCGTGGCAATCGAATTTCTCTGTGCAGCGGCAACTGCTCCTCGAAGTGCTGCCATTCTCGATATATGCTATCTGTCACTATCGAGTCCCATTCCATTTTCGCGCTCCATATCTTTTGCATCAGTATGTTTGCTGCTACCACAACCGGACTCAGGAAGCCGTTTATTCTTTAAGATCCGACTCAGCTTCTAGGGCCGGAAGCGGATGGAATTTAAACATAAGCTCGTCCGCTGCTGGTAGCCACCGCAATTCTAATATGGTTGTGTCTTCAAATTCCCCGAAACTTAACGTTTCTTCTGAGTAAGCACTATCTGGCACTACATTTGCCCTATTTGATCGCCATTTGTCTAGCAAAAACCCACACGAACGCAATACTGCATCGATCTCTTGACACAGTTGACGGGCTTTTGCATCTGTTCCTGAGTCTTTGAAAACAGCTGTAGTATTACCACTGCACAAAAAAGGTGATGCAATGTCATTAAATAATGATCGTCCAATTTCCATCTTATCCGTTTTTTCTAAGATTTTTGAAAACGGGATTAAATCTAGAATATTATCATTCTTAAATAAAACTCATTTCTTTAATGATTCTCAGTTTGGTTTTAGAAGCGGTAGATCAACTGAAAGTGCTTTATTAAAATTATCTGGGGAAATATATAACAGTTTGAATGCTTCTCAAATTCCTTCGACGTTATTTATCGACATAACCAAGGCTTTTGATATGGTGAATCATACTCTGTTACTAAATAAATTATTCAATGCAGGTTTCAGAGGCTTCATTCATGCCTGGTTTGGTTCTTATTTAACAAATCGTAAACAAGTGGTAAAGGTCAAAAATGTTTATAGTTCACAAATTTATTTAAATATAGGTGTTCCTCAGGGATCAGTCTTGGGCCCGATACTGTTTTTAATTTATGTTAACTCGCTATTTTTTCAACCTTTTAAGGGCAGAATCACTGCATTTGCTGATGATACTGCTCTTTCCTATTCCAATAAGAGTTTTCTTAATATGTTTGCCGATGTTAATTATGACCTTGATATACTACGTCGATGGTTCAAGTCTCATAAACTGATCATCAGCAACAAAACAAAATTTATGGTATTTAATATCAAGGGTGTTGTATGCGAAGAGTTGCCTTTATATTATCACTCACCAAGCTGTTGTCGATTTTGTTTGGATGACGCTTATGGTCACACATCATTTGATAATCAGGTAAGCTGTAGTGACGGTTGCTTTGTAATTGAGCTTTAAATTCCTAGGTATTATATTGGATCATAAGTTCAGTTGGAAGAACCATACGTCTTATTTGAAACGGTATTTAAATGGAGTTGTACGGCAATTATACCACCTTAGCATGTTCTGCAAATTACCCATTTTAAAATTGGTTTATAATGGTATTTTAAAATCAAAACTGCAGTATGGAATTTCTTGCTGGGGTGGCACTTATTTTAATACAATGGAACCACTGCTGTTTAAACAGAAGCATGCAATAAGAATTATGTGTAGAGTTAATCGCAGAACCCCCAGTTTTGAGTTGTTCAAAAGTCTCGAACTTCTTCCTTTAAGGCACCTGTACTGCTACAAAGTTTTAAAATTTTTTTTTTTTAAATTCCGGGTACTATGATGTTAGAGTTCACGATAGTCATAACTTGAGAGTCAATACCAGAAACTTCGTAAATGTTCCAACAATCCATAAAACACATTTTTCACGTTTTTACCTATAAAACTTAGGTGTGAGAGAGTGAAAACAGTATTCTTAAATAGTATACAAAAATGGCTCTTCTCGTTTAACATTCTGAAATAGATGCTTTTTTAACACCTTTGATGTAGTAAATTTCATGGTTCTTTTCCTTTTCTTTTTATTAATTTTTTTCATCTTATTAAATTGTATATAATTTTTTTTTTTAAATGTATGTAATTGAATCTTTCACTTCCATTTTCATTGCAATTTCATTTTTGTTTTCCCCATCAATAGATTTATGAATTTCATTTTATATAACTGTTAGGTACATTCGCCTCTTGTCATTTATTAGACAATAGATTGTACATAGCTATTTCATACAAAAACCTTAAAGCTCATTATTAACATGGATTACATTGTACTTTATGTTTAAGTTTTTTGTTATGAAATAAAGTAAAAATAAAAAAAAAAAAGAACCTGATAAGCAATCGTCCATGTAAAAATCGTGCTCTACAACATACGCACCCGTTGGGTACTGTACTCTTGCCTCTCGAGCACCTTGAATCATCGCTTGAATAGCACAATGTGGTGCCGAGGCTATTCCAAAGGTGACCACCGTCAGCCAGTATTCTTTTATTGGGACGTTTATAGCAGGGCGCCAAAAAATGCGTTGCAGGTCCCACTGCGCTGGGTTAATGTGCACCTGCAAATACATCTTTTTAATGTCAGCAGAAATTGCAACTGGCCGGCAACGAAAACGCATAATCAGGTCAGCCAAGTCAACCTGAAGTTTTTCGCCTACCAACTGCACCTCATTGAGCGAAAGTCCTTGATCAGTTTTACATGAAGCATCGTTCACATCCGAAACTTTTTAAGTACAGGATGATGTGGAATGTGGTAGCACCATTTATCACGGCCAGAGACTCGAAAACAACAGCACCGTTTCCGTAATATAGTGTGTTTTGTTTCTAAAAGGAAATGAGTTTACCTACAATCAGTTCAAAATCGAAGCACATGCACTTACAACAAGAGCTTATGATCCTGCTATTTATCGAGATCACGAATCATGATCTGAAAATTTATTGTACTATTTCTCACTAGGTGGCTTGTTTCATTTTTCAATGTTGGTGTACCTGTTAACGATAGCCAGGCCACACGGTCACGTTGCTAGACTTAAATTTTTGACACCCTTCTTAACACAAAAAATAAAAGCATTTTTTCCATCGAATAAATTTCCCGTCCTTCGAGATGATTTTGCTTTTTCATTTCAAAAAAGTAAGGTGAGAGATTTTTTTGTTCTTTTAACATAAAATACAAATGTCCAGAAAATCTTGGAACAATGAAAAATCGAAACTAGCAGCCTGCATAAATTTAAATTGTTTTCAAAACTAGTTATTGGGAAACACGTTTCTTTCTTATCACAAAATATCACAGAAAAATCTAATTCTAACATCAGTTTGTTCTTCTGAAATTCTATATGGATCATTGCTGATAATAAAAAAGGGCTAAAAACTCCTTCCTCTTTGCTAGTATTAGCGTGTACTTTAATGGGTGTACCGAGTTCACTACGCCCTTCATACGACATCAATTGCTATTGTGTATCTTCTCCTGCTTTTGTTTGGACACCCACGCCCTGCTGCATAGCAAAATGTCGTTGCAACTGATGAAGGGACTCCAAGTGGGCACCAAAGTTATAGTTCGTTGGGCAAAGCACACTTTTGGCTTTTCCGGACACTTTGCAGATTGATGTCGCGAGCTGAAGCAATTTGTGCACCGTCGTTGTATGGCCACGTATGAAAGGCGGTCAGCCATAGGCAAGACCTTAATCTTGCCACAATGGAATGGCCAATGTCGCTGTCCAGAGCACAAATTGCATTCCGGCAATGTTTCGTCACCACGGCCAGTGCTTCTAACACGGTCGTTTGACATATTCGGGGCTCCGCTGCCTTTTGAGTATGTCGCCCACTGAGCACTGTTCGGAACTGATGCCGGAATTTGAGACAGCAAACTAGCTCGCAATTCTAGGAAACGAAACATTCCATCGAGCGTTGGCAAATTCTCAACTGATCGACGCTCCAACCATTGCGCACGACTAACAGTATTAAGCATTTGTTCGAGTTGGTAAAACAGCATGTGTTCTGCTTCAGGATTCATCAACAATAACTGCAACTGACGAAACACGTTTCTAGCCGCATCAAGCATCTTTCTTACAGCAAGGATGTTGCAGTGGTTTTAACGCTGACAACGTTTGCAAATGCGCACGAATACCGTATTGCTTGCACATTTCTTCCCATAGCTGATTGTATGTGTTCCCATCACCAATTGGCCAGTTCTTGTAGGTTAGTTCGGTCCTGGTTTGCAAAGCTCCCAAAAGATAACGCATTTTTTGTGCATTCGAGAACCTTGTTTGACTGTGCACATCGGCCTCGAATATTGCCCGGAAATTGGCCCAGTCAGTCTCCAGACCGGAGAATTTAGTTATACGGGGCGGTTCGGACAGTTGAATCTGTATCAGTGGACCACCGTATGGTGCGGAAATTGTGGTTTCTCCTTGCAAGAATAAATCGGCTGTAGGCAGCTGTCTTCGGAGTTTTAACTTATAGGACAAATATTCCTCTTCAGCTTCGGTCAAAAAAGCGCTGCACTCGATTAACTGCTCTTCTGAAAGTTGTTGTTGGCCCAGTAATGGCAAGTCTGCATCAAACCTTGCCCAAACCTCATCGATTCGACTGAGACGAGTCATAACCTCGTCAACCGACCACAGTGATATTTTTTCATCAGTATGGCAGGTAACAGCATCCCTCAGCGTTACACGATATAGCCGCATCGATTGTGGCACAGAGCTCATCATCGGTCGTGGTTGCATAGCTCTATTCATGCTTGGTTGTGAGTTTACGACTGGTCGGTGCTCAACTTCCTTTTCCTCCATTGCATACGCAGCATCAATTTCCGCTTGCTGTTTGCGTGAAATTTTTACAAACGCTCCTGGCACTCCTTCAGGAATAAAAGAAATTGCAGCTAGCGGATTTGCTCTCTGATTGTAAATCCAAATTTCTATGCGAACGCATTTTCGCTCCAATTTTGGAATTTATTAAAATATTAGCACTGAATTCGAATGCTGTCAGCAAAACATCAAAACGAACATTGAAAAAAGCACAAATAAAGTCCAAATGCCTTCGCAAACGCATTTTCGCTCCAATTTTTGGAATTTATTAAAATATTAGCACTGAATTCGAATGCTGTCAGCAGAACAACACAACGAATATTGAAAAAGGCACAAATAAAGTCCAAATACCTTCGCGAACGCATTTTCGCTCCAATTTTTGGAATTTATTGCAACATCAGCACTCAAAATGTCTGCACGAACACGTTTTCCCTTGAAATGCTAATTGCTTTTTTTTACCTGGGCCGCTATGGCTACATGCTTCGTCTTCGCTCTCGCTTGACCAGACTTCTTCGGCAAAAAGCTCTTCTGCTCTGTTCATTTTGCCATCTCTCTCTGCTTTAAAAACGATAAAAATCAACCCCACATTAGGTACCAAAAAATGTCTGGTTATTTTTACATTACATTTTAAATCGAACAAAAATAAGAAGGACTATCTTTAATTTACTTACCAGTACGATGAAGGAAGTATGAAGTCGTCGCAAGCAGCAAGTATTGAAAAGCTAATTTAAGAATTCGGAATGTCAGAATGTAACTCAAAAAGGGGCTACAGTTACAACCAAGTGATGACCAAACCAAAACGGAGATGCCATACCGTGGACTTCTGGGAAGCCTGCTGTATATCATGTTGTGCTCAAGCCCAGACATATGCTATCCTGTTACATATATGAGCCGATATAAATAATCTGCAACCTATGTTCATTAGCAGCACTAAAAAGGAATCGTTCGGTGTCTGACATACACAAAAGACCGGAAACTTGAACTCAAAACAAATGAAGATTTGCCAATTATTGCATATGCTGATGCAGACTGGGGATATGACTAAATTGATCGGAAATCAGTTACAAAAACCAAACGACTGTTGCTACGTTGTGATGTGCTTTTTGTCTAGGGCTGAGGTTCGCTCGCCGGATCGCCACGGTCCTTCCTAAAGAAACACGAACTTCAGGTTTAGAGGAGTTTCCTCTATTACAAAAATTTATTCCAAACAACTTTATTATTCAATCTTAACAATTCAAGTAGTTTTACAATTAATATATTTGTTTTGTCTATAATCCACGGTTGAACTGCAGCAGTACGGTCAGCGGCTCGTTCCTCTACTAGGACTCTGGTGGGCGTAAGTTATGGCCCTGGCGGCCTTCGGGTCCGTCTTTCGACAGTCCCGGCGGTCTTCAGGTCCGTCTTGCGACAGTCCCGGCGGTCTTCAGGTCCGTCTTTCGACAGTCCCGGCGGTCTTCAGGTCCGTCTATCGACAGTCCCGGCGGTCTTCAGGCCCATCTTTCGACAGTCCCGGCGGTCTTCAGGTCCGTCTTGCGGCAGTCCCGGCGGTCTTCAGGTCCGTCTTTCGACACTCCCGGTGGTCGATCGCCAGTTGTGTGTACATTCAATGCACCAGAGAGGTTGTGCACAAATATAAAATGTCCGGGGCGATTGCGGGGGTTAAAGGAACAGGTTTTGGCCCAGGTCTTCAGTTGGAGTTGTTGCTCGGCGGTGCTTGGTGTGAAGCGAAAAGAAATGATGTGGGCGATGGTACAGGGGAGCTCAACATTTACAGGGGTACGATAAATCGTTTTTATGATTTATCTGGTACCCGTTGCTGAGTGAAAAAGACTCATGTAACGAAAGCATCGTTACAACTTCATCCAGTGATGCAGAATATAGTGCGTTAAGCTCAGCTAGTACAGAAGCGCTATGTTTAAAGGGCATAATGCAAGACCTGGGGTGGTTAAAATATATGAGTATAACCGTGGATGCATCTGTATGGCAAATAATTTAGAAAGTAAAAGAGCTTAACATATCGACATAAAACACCATACCATAAGAGATACAATTGCAAGCGTCACTGTACAAATTCAACACATATGAACTACAGAACAATTGGCTGATATTTTCACAAAGAGTAGGTACTAGATGAAATCAGTTTTAAGAAACCAAGTCTAAATTTGGGATTAAACGATTAAGAGGAGGTGTTGAAATTCGATAAATTTTAAATAATTGTTTATTGTCTGCATTTGTTTGCAGGCTGTTTATTGTTTTTTGATCACTTCCAATAAAAGTTTGCTAACAATACCCCACATAAAGTCCACTGAAAGAGCTGTTCATGTGATCGATCTGAGACACATCAAGTCAGCCAGGTTAAGGACTTACTTAACTATATACTTAAAAGCCCCTATTGTATGACAAACCGTGGCAATACTCGTAGGGTTACATTCATTAATTACAAAAAAAAAAGAAGAGTGAAGATTGGTCAAAATTAGACAAAGGGTCGTGGCACCGTCCATACAAAAAAAAAAGAAGATTAAAAACACAACAGAGCATTACAATTAAATTTTTCCGGATGTAAATGAATTTGAAATTGTTTTTTTAATTTTTTGTTTACCGGTATGTGCGAAGGTTCTTATCTATGGTTTTGTCTTTTTATATTTAGTCAGTCAAATATTTTATTCGAAAGAAAAACAACCAACGATTTTTTTGTATATACGATGTTTGTATGTGTATTGGTTCGTAAGTTATAGGCATAGTAAACACACGTGTATTTGCGCGTATAGGGTGTATTACGGTGCTGTGTGCAACCACTCAACCGATTTCAATCCATGTATGGTTGGTAAAACCTTTAAGGAAAGGATAGTTTTGGGACCCGATAGGTTGCGCTGTTGTCAATCACCGAAACCACTCAACCGATTTCAATGAAATTTTGTTGATGGGTATGGTCGGTTGCAGCTTAAAGGATAGGATAATTAATTTTTGAAGTAAATACTTCTATGGGCACGCTGGAGCTGGGGAGTGCACTGGTGAAGGTGTTTAGGAAATTGTGATATGGCGAGGCAACGGAAGTGAATCCTCTCTCACTCTTGTTTGTGTCAGCGCAGCTTCTGCAGTGGGTGTTATAGGGGATGCCAAGCTTGGCTGCGTGAGTTCCTACAGGCCAATGGCCCGTACTGGTCTGGCGGTATCTACACGCGTTCTGTCTAAGAGGGACGTCTGTCCCTCGGCTTTCTCATTCCCCTCCATGTTCCTATGGCCTTGAACCCAGACGATCAGTGATTTCAAACCGATGACAAGCCCTGGTCAGTGTCTACGTGCATTCCACAACAAGCTTGGACGTTGACTTAGTTGAACCGACAGCCTTAATCGCGGCCTGACTGTCGACGGGGATGCCTATTTTTTGTCTGGGTGTCGTAGTTGAGGAGCAGTCTACACGCCTCCTTTTTTTGGGTTACGGAAAAAAACCGCAACTTGTAGCCCAACCGCTAATCTCACCCAGAGCTCTTTCCAAGATTTCGCTAATAATGACCGTATACATTCCAGAACAACCACGTCATCCGCATATACAACGACTTTGAGACCTTCCCTGTCGAGTTTTTGCTAAGTACCATAATCCATAAGAGGCGAGATCACCCCACGTTGAGATGTTCCTTGAGATGTTGCTTGAATGATCCTTTAGCATGGAAATGATCATCCATGAAGTGACGAAATCCTCTATTCCTAGATCTAAGAGAGAATCCTGGATCAATTCAGTGTGGGCGTTGTTAAAAGCGCCCTCTATATCTAAGAAGGTAGCCAAGGTGACCTTTCAACTGTACGTACTACTTCATGAAGAGCGGTCTCCGTCGACCTGCCCTTGAGGTATGCGTGTGGTGAATGACATAAGGGAGACCTTTCAAGGCCTGTTCCTATGTGAAGGCCAAGTATACGTTCTAATTCTTTGAGTGTGAAGGAGGTTAAGCTAATACGTCGGGAGTTCTTCACGGATTCGTGACCTCTTTTGCTGACTTTCGGTATGAAAACTACTCGGACATGCTTCCAAGACTGAGGAATGTGATTCTGAAAGATGCCCCAGTTATTTATACGGAGCAAATCTTTGAATAGCCCAATAGGCCAGCTCTCGTGTGTACTCTGCAACAGCTCAGGACATCCTGCTAATTTCAGGGGATGTCCCAACTATCAGCAGGTAAAACAGAATGTGCAGGCTCGAAAACAGAGGTCCGAAGAAGAGAAGGGTCGAAAGAGTCGCTCGTTCTCTAATTTGTTGCACACAATGTGTCCTTTGCTAAAATGGTATCTGGACCGGGTAGCACAAACACAAAAAGCGCGCCGAAGGTTCCTACACCGGAAGCGGCTCTGGATTTGAAATCGATCCTTCTGTCACTGCACGGAAAGATCGACAATTTCCAGAAACAATTAAATGAGCATGCGGCTCGAATAGACATGATCTATTTTTCCAATTTGTTGAAAGCCGTAAAGCCAGATGTGCTTCTGGTTAGCGAAACTGAGCTATCCCCGTAGCACAAATTTGGCTATAGAAGGTATTTTGTAGTTAGAAGAGACCGGCCCAACTCCACACAGGGAGGTGGTGTCGCTATCTGAATACGTAAAGGCTTGCGCCATAAGGTCATATATAGCGGAGACGTGCGCAGGTTCCAAGTGTTGGAAGCATGCATCGTATGCATTCCCCTCAATAGCCAGAGGCGGATGTATGTGGTGTCGCTTTACGCACCGGAATCTCCTCGACGCATTGAATTTTTAAATGATATCGAGAAGCTTTTTCGTTGCTTAGAGCTTCAATCGGAAGATAATTATTACTTTTTGGACGGAGAACTCAATGCTAAACATGCGGCATTAGAAAATGATATTACGAACCCTAGAGGCAACCAGTTTCACGACTGGTAGCGTCATAATATGATTGAGTACAAACTCGAGTTGTACGCGACGAATAGTCCGTCTTTCCCTAGAAAGGGTTCTTTCTTGGACATAGCGCTAGTTGACGAAAGACTGGAACTGACGAACACTGATCTAAGCACGCGGAACTGTTTACGAACGGTGGAATACGATAGTGATCACTACGGACTTGCCGCCGTATTACGGATCCCGAACGAGCAGACGCAGCTGGAGCAGTACGACCAAGTGCGTTCCTTCGATTACCGAAAAGCGCAGTGGTTGCGCTTCTTCAGAGTCTTAAAGCGCGACACACGCTCATGCGAGATCGACCCACCGACGAACAGGAACTTAACGAACGATGAGATCGACAGTCATTTACGGCAAATGAATGACGTCATCAAACAGACAATGGAGCGGACTGTCCTCCGGGTAGGACGTTCCACAGACGAAGAACAAACTGAAAAGTATCGAAACGCAACAATCGATGCTCTGTACAGACATAAAAGTAGACTGCTCTCGAGGCTTAAACGGCTATACAGACAGTTCACTGACAGCAACGATCCCGAGTTAAGAACACTGAATTCGATGATCAAAAACTTGAAACAGTTCATCTCCGAAAATAACAGAAAATCTGTAAGTTTGTATTGGGGCAATAAAATTCGGGCTATAAAATCCAGTAGTCCGAAAATGTTCCCGCAAATAAATAAACTGTTCAGGCGGAAGGATCATAACGACATTTCATGTGTCCGAATACCTCGGACGAACGAGAACAGACAGACATTACTGACTGCTGACATAAGTCCGGAAAGTGCCGACTCGAACGAAGGTTTTTTCGTGGTCGAAGACCCGCAGGAGAGGGTGAATTTGATGGGAGCTTTTATGACATGCTTATGGGAAAGAAGTTCGTGGTCAAAGCTGGCAACGTGACTTCGAGCAGGGTTTTTGAAATTAAAAACGGCTTACAACAGGGAGCAGTGAATTCTCCGGTCCTGTTTAATATTTACACAAGTGATCTGGTGGGTTCCCTCAGACATGCTATAGCGTACGCGGACGATTTAGTGGCGTACAGGTCAGGACCAAAAATCGATGTCATTAACATCCTTCTGCAACGTGACTTCGAGCAAATTAAGAGGTATTGCGATGATGGAAGTTGAAAATCAATTTCCAAAAATCGGAAACAATACGGTTCAGAACAACATTGGGTGGGGCCTCTGAGGATACCAGAAAAAACTGGAGAAAATTAACAATTATTGGACAGCAGGGGCGACCATTGGCGGTGAAAAATGTGGTGAGGTATCTTGGCATCTGGCTCGACCAGTATCTGTATTTTGACAAACATATAGATGCTTGTCTTGCTGGGGCTAGGAGGGCCTACGCTCTGACAAGGAGACTGTTTCGCAGTAGTCAACTTGATTCCAGGGTGAAGGTCATTTGCTACGTGGACCTCATAAGGCCTATCATCCCTTATGGCTGTCCCATGTGGTTCAATATAGCGCCGTCCTATATGGAAAAGATTCGGGTGTTTGAGAGACAATGTCTCAGGGCCTGTCTAGGGTTGTTTAGAACTCCTGAATTTCAGTACATAAAATACTATTCCAACAGGACCCTATACAATGGGGCTCGACTGAACAGGATTGACAATTTCCTTATTAAGGTGATTCGGAGGCACGTCGCAAGGGCGATGGCCAGTGATAATAACCTGATCTCAGGGGCTTACTACCCCAATTTAATGTACCTTGAGAGTACGCTTCGGTCTGGCTTTATCCCGCCTGAGGCATTTCTTCATGTAGATATGAAAGCGTTAGTCCAGACAAAAGATGGTGTGCCGGTATTGTACCACAGCCACCGCGGCGCGAGGGATAAGCGGCTCATCCACGACGGGTACGCCGCCAACGCTCAGGAGCTCCTCCGTTTTAGTACCGCATTTGCGGAACGGGACAGGGTCGATACGGTCAAGCAGTTCAGCGAATTTTGGTGGCTCGATGAACAGGTGCGGGTGGATACGCTCTCCCGGGCCGGTGCGCTACTTACGTAGCATCCTCTCTAGTTTTTAGGTAGATATTAAGTTTGTAGGTTTAGGCTTAGAGTAGGGGGTCTTTGGGAGGGGCCGGGCTAGCGTATAGCCTCGCTCGAGTCTCGGTGGCACTGATGAACCCTTGTGGGCGGCTGTCAGGCGCCCATGGACGCGATTTATGTACTGATTATAGGTAATTTAGGTTAAGTAGCTTAGGTAGTCTTAAGTAGTTTTAAGTAAACAAATAATAAAGAGTTCAAGTTTTATAAAGTTTCTAGAAAATTAAAAAACAAAACAAATCATAAAAATAGATAAATTTAAGGCCGAAAGGCAATAATTTTAAGGATATTGATAAGTTTAGAGCGCTCGCTTGGAGGCAGTAAGCTAGAATAAGATAAATGTTAGTCTTAAATTAGATTTAATCGTTTTTGTCTAGTGTGTAAGCTTAAAGAAAGAAAAATAAAAATTGAATTTTTAAAGTTAAAAAAAGGAGGTGCCGGGCTAGCCAACATTATAGTGCTGCCGAGACTCGAACGACGCTTATAGCCTCGCTCGAGTCTCGGTGGCACTGATGAACCCTTGTGGGCGGCTGTCAGGGGCCCATGGACGCGATCAGGATGGTGACCAACCGATGAGATTGCTCACCACCCTGATTATAGGTAATTTAGGTTAAGTAGCTTAGGTAGTTTTAAATAAAATTTACAAAAATAAAGAATTCAAGTTTTTCAAAGTTCCTTGAAGAATAAAAAACAAACAAAATTAAATATAGATAGATCTAAGGCCGAAAGGCAATAATTTTAAGTATATTGTTTAGTTTAGAGCGCTCGCTAAGAGCCAGTAAGCTAGATTAAGATAAATGCTAGTTTTAAATTAGATTTAATCGTTTTTGTCTAGTATATAAGTTTAAATAATGATAAAATAAAAATGAATTTAAAATGTCAAACAAAATGTCAAAATATTCAGACGGGAACCTCAAAACTCTGAGGAAGGGTTAGCAGAGGTTAGCAGAGAGGTTAGCCCACAAGGAGGTGTTATCTCAATTACACTGTGGAATATCACTGTGGACTCTCTTCTCGATAGAATTGAGGCGAATGGCATTCACACAGTGGGATACTAGATACTAGACTTACTTGGAACTAACATGTTAAAGCCAAAAAAGGTACTACATCAGTGCAAACGTGTAGGAGTTACAGTTGCAATACAGGCAACACCAACTACTTTACTAAGAAAACATCGAGATGCGAAATGACACAATCGTGGGACCATCTATGGACATATGAAGGTCCTGGAACTTGTCAAAAACGAGATTAGGGAGCTGAGCATGCCTATGGATGGGATGACACGGGTGCGTATTATGGAAATGAGTCACAAAACTCGTAATCCTTCCAGAAAAAAGGATTGGTGAAATAGTGATTTTCACAAATGGATCCATGATGGATGGCGGAGCGGGTGCCGGTATCTATTCAGAAGAGCTGGTACCATCCCAATAAGTGTTCATCTAAAAATGAAATAACACTGACTTGGGTACGAGGACACATAGGGATCGAAGGCAACGAAAAGGCCGACTCCCTTGCAAAACAGGGGTCAACTGAAAAGTTGTTGGGGGAATCTGAGACAGCGGCACATATACTGTGTCAATGTCCGGCGGTGGCTGGCAGAAGAATGAGGATCTTGGGACATCATTGAGTGGAGACCAAGATCTCACATAAACAGATGCTAGCGTTAACACTAGGAATCGAACCCAGGGAAGAACTCTGGAGAAATCCAACACAGCAGAAGCAACACAATTGAGGCCTTATTTTCTTCCTTCAGACTTTGGTACAATATGTGATTTCAGATCCAAACCTCATGTGAGGTGAAATGCAGCATACCAACTCATTTGATGAAATCTAGAGCAACACCTCATTTGAGGTGGGACATCGATGTTTTACACCTCAAAAGTAAGAGTTTGCAAAGTGCTTGGTATTCATCAAGTGGTACACTTTATAAAACTTCACGTCTTCCAATGTTTATTTTCCTCTTAAAAAATACAACACTAGTACATTTTCACTCAGAAATATTCATTTAAAGATTATATTCCTTTTCTTTTCTCTTTCAAGATTATGGATTTCCCTACCTCAGTATTGTAATATCTATGTTCACAAATGCCTGGCATCAATCCATTAGATCAGATCGTTCCACTCAGTCAATATTAAAAGCATGTGTTTCTGAAACAAAAAATGTGCTTATAATTGGTAAGATTTTTGATACATAAAACTGTTAACAGTTTAAATATTTTGTTGCAACAATATTTATTTTTATTGATTTTTTTTTGTCTGTATGTATTAGATATTACAAACCTTTGCGCACTTGTGATTTATTTGCTAAATTCTGGAGTTATCAGAATGGCCGTTAGTTGTAAACGGTACTTCATATTGTAGATCCGTATTTAAAATTTTGATGAATTGTACTTTAGTTTTTTTCTTTAATTGTAAGGCAACAAAAGTTCCAACATTTTTATGCATACTAACATTACTCTGATTGGCGCAAGTTGCGTCGAAAAAATGATCGTAATAAAATTTTTAATACTAGTTGCGCTTGTGGTCGACAAATGTGTGTGACAAATTGACAATTACCAGTCTTAATGGCGACATATTCCCACAATTTTTTGTTTTTTTGCACATCTATGACACAGTACCTTTTGAATGATGTAAGTTTCATTATCATCAATTCATAATAAGTACTTAAAAAGTGTACGGAAACTTTTGATATTAACATAATGATTTTCAGTAAACAAAATTGTAATTATAACAATGTGTTAGGTTAGGTAAGCGGTAAGCGGCATCACGCCTGCTCACTGCTCCTGAGTCCTACTTCGGGTTGCCTTTGAGTTACGTACACTCAAAATTTAGGAAGTGGGAAGATGATCACCTTGCCGACTACTGAACGGAATCCAAATGACAGAGTTACTTGAGCTAAGCAAAGAAGATCCAAGGATCCTAACTGGTTATCTTACTGGTCATTGGCCACTAAGATACCATCTCAAAAAAAATGGGACTTTCGGACGATGACTCCTGTCGACTCTACGGAGAAATTGAGGAGACAACGGAACATGTACTCTGCGAATGCCCTGCTGTGGCAAGGGGCAGAGATATCCACATGCAAGGGACATTTTTAAGTCCTGCAGGTATAGGAAACATGGAACCAAGAAGGGTACTGAGGTTTATAAAGAGCCTTAACAGCTCCCTGGGTTAAACAATAGGGGCCAACACAATAGATCTCTTCTGGTCGCAGTGTACGGGGCCTAATACTTACAATACAATACAACAGGTAAGCGGGTTGGCGTGGAGTACTCCGTGCCACACTCAGGTCAATAATGACCGATTGTGATGATATACTTGTGGTTAAGTACTCACTGTGCTGTTGCATACAAACCATCCTGTGGATTTGATGAAGCTCATTATCTTGTCTATTGGTGTGCTGGAAAGCTCATCTAGGGTGGGTTGTGTCCTCAAGAGCTTCCTCATCACCGCAGCCTCTATAAAGTTCTTCCTCCGTCAAGCGTAGTTTCTTCTTACGATACCGCAGAGTGTTGTGTCCCGTTATGATACCTACGAGGATGGAAAGAGATTTCCTATCCTTTCGTATTAGACTCTCGGTTCTAGCTTCATTAAAGGTTGGCCATAGTATTCTTGTTGTATGGCAGGTTTCTAGTGCGGTCCATCTAGCGTTCGCTTCTCCTGTGGCCTTTCTTCCTCCTTCAAGCTTGAGTGAGCAAGGCGGGATATTCACAGAGGGATCAGCTTGTGCTAATACAGCTGCCGAACCTAGTCTAGCTAATTCGTCAGCTTTCTCGTTGCCTGGATTGCCTTCATGTCCCGGAACCCAACAGAGCAATACCTTATGCTGAGTGCCAAGAACCCTGAACCCTTCGCTATAGCATTTCACAAGCTTTGAATGTGTTACAATCCGTTCCTTTTGTGAAGTGGATTATAGTCTTGCGATTCATGAAAAATAAATGTATAGAAAATAAAATTAAACGTTAATTAAAAACATCTAAAACTCAAAAGGTCTAATTAAATGCATTTTTAGACAAATCTCGAATTTGGGTGCTGACCCCTTGTTTAGTTTTCAATCAACCAAAGCTATTTCACCCGGAAATCCAAATTTGTTCTGCAAATATGCGTTAATGACTGAAAACTTATAACAACATAGTGATATCTACGTTTGTGGCAACATCGTTTTCGAAGTTCTACTACAGTATAAACATTGCTCCAATGTGGAATTTAATTACAAATTGTTAAAATTCTATTATACCAATAGAACACATTTTTTTTACTATTATCAATAACCAGCAGCCATAATACAACCGACAGTAGGTGCAATCGTTAGGTCAGGGAAAATCTTCTTTTCTTTTCGCTAAGCTACTTAGGTAAAGTTATTTTCATATGAATTTTTTTAAAATTTAAAACAACATAAATTTGAGTAGCACCTCCATAAAAGTTTTGTAGAAATATGCGTTAGGTCCTATATACTAAAAGAAAAATACTGTCAGTAAAATGATAACGTTTTGTTTTTTTTTTTTTCACTTATATTTTTTTTTACTAATCATTAAGTGATTTTAGAACAATAACACAATAGATGAGATTTTTTTTGTAACTTTTTTAATTTAAAAAAAATAAATGTTTTTTTTTTGTGGCGATTGATAATTTTTAAGTTAAATTTTCTATCGGTTGTAGCTTTTTTTTTCCTAATTTTTAAATATATTTGGCAAAAACAAAAGATACCTAAGTAAACAATGTTTTTTTAACTTTTTTTTTTTTATTAATCATCATAAGAAGGTAAAAGGTCCCCTATTTCGTATGATTTTTCATATTTTTTGTTGATTAAACTAGATCCACTTTGGAATTTAAAATATTATGCTCTCAAGATAATATCATATCATGTTCACGCAAACTATAATTGAAAAAGATAAATAATCATCATTTAAGACGTGTGGTCATCAATTTCCACTTAACTTGTATGTTCTCATACTTCAAAGGTTCAATAGAATGAATAATTTAATAAATATTACGACTTAATAATAATAAACAAAAAAAAAAAAAAACATTTAATCAGTGTATGTACAACTTTCATATACGAATTTGGCACGCGGTTTAAGGAATACCTATGATATTATTTATTTTTTAATTTTTTCGGCAATTTCGCAAAATAGAGATGGGTCGATGAGTTGAGTGTCGTGGCTTTGAATAGACTGCAGGCTGCATACTGAAGTGTATGATATCCGTTGCAGTTTAAGGTAAAACGGTTGTCTTCTCCTACATACGTCGATTGTACGGCTTGTCTGAGAAATGTGATTAGTGGATTGAAGGAGATTTCGGCTATGATGATGAGGCAATTGTGGACTCTCTATAATTTTATTTGGTGCAAATGTGAAGATGCTGTTCGTTGATCGTTGATCGCTGATTAATTTTTAGGGATCATTGAGATGGAAATGAGCACTACTTTTTTGCGAATAGATGATCGATGCTTTTTAATGAAAATGCTGTTATTTTATTTATCGATTGATAAAATTTGGTTGGATCGGACCAAAATGTGCGCTTGTCTTAGAATAGACCCTGGGAAAGACGCTGGTAGATACAGTTTTCCTCGTGAAGAATTTATATGAAAAAAAGAGTGATTGGGATTTCGATTTTCTTTACTTTCGGAGCTCGTTGTCTTACCTCGTGGGGGGTCAAATATAATAGAAATAGAGTTCCTTCCCTTATATTCAGTCCTGTCACGGTCGCCATGTAAAATTCTTAATGATTTTGTCCACTGCGATATTAAAAATGCGCATCAACTTTTCGTTAAACATTATAATACTTTATTTTAAATTCAAGCTCTAGCGAACGCTTTAAAGGTTGACAATGGAAAAAATTGTAACAATTGAAGCAAGAAAGGAATGACTGTGGTGAATTCAATCTTTTGGGAAATTTATGGACATAAAGTTTTACATAAAGAAAGTGTATTTTACTATGCGGGAAATTAAAAATTTAATGCTTATCTAATTTTTCAACTGATTATATTTTTGGCGGCAAAACAGAATTTTGCTTAGTATAAAAAAGGGGAATGCATAGGTTGACGTTAGTAACGAGTAACGATTATGTGCTACACTAAACACCCTTATAGATTTAGAACCCCAAAGCATACGTCTAAATGATTAGAAAATACGATTAGTAGGTTAACCATACGCATATAAAGAAATACATACACTAAAAAATATTGATAAGAATATTTTGTCACAAGCAAAAAAATAACCCAAAATTTATTTTTTGACCAGTTCTTTACAGTTCAAAAAATAAAAGAAAAAATTGAGCATATCCAAGACAATTTAGCCATAGGATATAACATCCATATATATCAAATATACCATACAGATCTACAATTTCGACGTTTTTCAATCAAATTGCAATGATTCACGTGTTGGCACCTTCCGCAACAACATTTTTTGTTCTATTACATAGCACATGCGATTGACCATGCAAGAAAGATGGGAATTGAAAAAACATCCAGCCAATCATAGCATGGTTCTAAGCGATATTCGGGAAAACATTCGTGATAAGCGTTGCATTTCGAAATAAAGTACCGGCCCTATTGATAGCGAGTCACCTGATACTTATCAGGAGCTTGAATCTCGAACACCGCCGTATCACTGCCTTTAGTCACGTATTTTTACACATATTTGACTGACCAACATACCTCAACGTCAACAGTCTGCAAACAAACAAGGGCAGTACGACACAATCCAACTATTTACTCCTCTCACCTTCATCGTGAATGTTTTTCTATTATCCGCCGGAAATTTTTTAATATTGTGATAAACTACTATGGGACATTTCCCCACACCCGCCTCATGACTTACCACACGGCTGCTGTGTGAGAGATGCTGCTAACATGTATAACGGCTCTATCTTTCTCTTTTAACAAAGAGAATGATAAGAGCCGGAATCATACAGAAAGTGAGTCAGTCGGTCCCAAGCTTTAGAGTAAAGTAGTGTATTTTAATTTAAAAGGCAATAAAACTTATCTATTTAATTATCTATATTAACGTTTTTCATTGGGTAATACGATTTACTTGACTGGCGCAGTCGGCAAAAACCTAAAAACATAAATCTAAGAAGATTTTGGTGTTTTTTACCTATAACAGACTCACAAAGGAGTCTAGTGCTAGTTTGCTCCTAAAACGTTTCGATCACGTGGCTTTTTGTTTCTATACAGTTAAAAGTGTTCAAATTTATCAATGATCAAGAAAGAAATAACCAAATAATAAAAAAAAAAAAACAAAACAAGAATAAAAATAGATAATAATAATAATAGTGAAGTGAAAATAGAATTCATAAAGAACAAAAGCAAAGGGACGCTACCATTTGAAAAAAAAAAAAATAAAAAATTAAGCCGTTAACCGAACGCTAACTTCATTCGTAAGACACTGAATACACTTACACAAACACTTTCAAAAAAAAAAAAAAAAAAAAAAATCATCATCATCCCATCATCTCACATACAACAAGTACATGTAAACCAACAGCGAATTTATCATACATCATCTAATTGGAAACAGAGCGGTGCGTTAAGTTATTGTTAAGATATTTACAGTTATTTTTAAGTTATTTTTAGTAAATTTATAATCATTTAATACATTCATACATATATATATAGCTGAAAAGCCGTTATTTGAAATGGAAGTCTTCGAAGTTGTAGTTAAATGTATAGCCAACATTCAGCCATTTGATGGCAATGAAAAAAATCTTTTGAACTTCATAGACAGAGTAGATGCTCTTGTTCCATTAATAGAAACGTTGAATCAACATTTCAAACGCATAATTATAGTTTACATACAAGACAGACTTACTCATAGGGCAAGAGACACTATTTTAAAACACGGCCAAATTGAAACATGGAATCAGTTGAAAGCCGTTTTAAAAAAATCACATGGTGAATCTACACCAACTAATACGTTACTTGACAGCATTGTTCTATGCCGTTGCAATGGAACTATAGAACAATTCTATAACCAGCTCAATGACCTTTTAATTAGATTAAACAATTCATATTCACTTACCGAAGAACTGACAAACGAGCAGGTAACGACAAATAGAAGAATTGTATTAAATTGCTTTAAATCTAACTTACCTGAACCTGTTAAAGGAATAATAATTGGGCGGAACCCTTCTTCAATGGATGACGCCTATAATATAATTGTTACCAACGGCTATTCTAAACACATGCACCCCTCTTACATACCACCCCCCACTTCGTATAATACTTACCAACGAAATCTAGACAACAGGAATTTTAGACCAGAAAATAATTACAACTACCAAAAACAATACGCCGATCAAAGACAATTTCAAAACTCAAACAGGCAGGTACAGAATCAAAACTTTAACAATCGGAACAACTTTACTCATTACGACAGCATAAACAAACAAAATAACTACAATCAAAGCAACCCAACTACACCAAGACAAAATAATAGCAATAGTATTCAACCCATGGACTACAGCGTCCAAAGTCGACAACCAACAAGATTTAATAATAACCGAAATAATATACCAAGTCGACAAACCAGGCAAAATTTTCAATACAATAATCAGAATCAAATCAATAATTCAGAGCCCATGGAAATTTCACACATTCAAAATGACAATACACCTCAAAATTTTTGGCAGGGCAATTATTCAAACAACTTCCCTATATAACAATTGAAACAAGTATGAAAAAACTAAAATTTATTATAGATACAGGTGCTGAGTTCAGCATAATAAACACAAATCTTTGCCATCCCAAGTGGAAAACCTACATAAAACCGCAGAAACTAAAAGTACTTCACAAATATCTAAATTGTAATGTTAGGTGCAGATTTCCCCTATTTGATGCATTCAATTTGCATTCAATTTTAGAGTTCAATTTCCATAAATACTTTGATGGTATTATTGGAAATAATATTTTGGTACCGCTTGGCTCAATAATTAATTATAGAGAACGGTATCTGCATACACAAAATGCAGAAATACCAATTTTCCTTAACGAATATGAAGAATTTCATTTCAACAAAAGTCATGTTGCTAATTATTCAGTAAATGTGTTTAGTAATGAAGTTGAAATGTCACATACTGAAGGTATTAATTTTGCTTCGCACTTAGATGATAAAGATGTTTTAAGGATAAAATATCTTTTGAATTCCTTCGCGGACATATTTTATAACGAACAGGATAGTCTCACATTTACCAATAATATTAAACATAGGATTATGACAAAAAATAATTTACCTATCTACACAAGAAGCTATCGGTACCCTGAAGTTCACCGGGCAGAAGTTGACAGGCAGATCAAAGAAATGCTCGATCAAGGCATTATTGTTGATAGCTCTTCTCCATATAATGCTCCAATATGGGTTGTCCCGAAAAAGCTAGACAATTCCAACAAGCAAAAATGGAGGATTGTCGTCGACTATCGTAAATTAAACGATAATACGATTGACGACAAATTTCCTCTTAATAATATTGAAGAGATTTTCGACAAATTGGGCAGGTGTCAATATTTCAGCACAATCGATCTGGCAAAAGGGTTTCATCAGATCGAAGTCCACCCAGATGATAGATGTAAAACTGCTTTTTCAACAGCTTATGGCCATTTTGAATTCACGCGTATGCCATTTGGGCTGAAGAATTCTCCTTCAACATTTCAGCGCCTCATGAATAATATTCTAAGAAATTTTATTAATAAAATATGCGTTGTGTATTTAGACGATATTTTGATTTTTTCTACTTCATTAGAAGAACACATTTGTTCAGTAAAAAAGATTTTTCAGTGCATTCGTGAGGCTAATCTAAAAATACAAATAAATAAATGCAATTTTGCTGCAAAATCTACAAAATTTTTAGGCCATATAATTACAGAAGGTGGAATTAAACCAGATCCATCAAAAATATCAGCTATACAGAAAATAAGCCTTCCTAAAAACCAGAAAGAAATAAAGTCCTTTCTGGGGATAACCGGTTACTATCGAAAGTTTGTTAAAGACTACTCCAAAGTGGCGTATCCCATGGTGAAGTACTTGAAAAAAAATCACAGCATTAAGAAAACTGATATCGAGTACGCCGAGTCATTTAACAAACTTAAAAAGTTGCTTATTTCTGAACCAATTCTTCAAAACCCCGACTTTAGTAAATTATTTACTTTAACAACCGATGCATCAAACTTCGCATTGGGCGCTGTTTTAAGCCAAGGTAATCGACCGGTTTGTTATGCTTCTCGCACCTTAAATGATCATGAAATTCGATTTTCTACTATCGAAAAAGAACTCTTGGCAATCGTTTGGGCTGTGAGATACTTCCATACTTACCTTTATGGCCGATCATTTATTGTGCAAACAGATCATAGACCACTCATTTGGCTTAATAGTTTAAAGTATCCGAATATGAAGTTGCAACGTTGGAAAATGCAGCTGAATGAATACGATTTTACAGTAAATTATATAAAAGGCAAGGACAACTATGTGGCAGATGGACTTAGCCGACTTTTTTGTAATGACCCTAATAATGACACTAATCAAGAAGACAATGGTAATGAAATACCATTAAACGACATTTTTAATGAATATGACAATAATCACGAGTATGAACTTAACAATAACGAAGACGGCAGTGGCGATAACCAAGAGATTATGTCCACCGATGCTACAATACATAGTGCAGGCGAAGATGACTTACACTACATATATATAACAGAGAAAGCTGTCAACATTTACAAGAATCAAATATTTTTAGAAATTGGTAATAAGGAGAAATTTTTCACAAAAATCATTAATAAAAAATGCAAAAACTTCATATATGTTACAAAATACAGCAATTTACTGAAGATAATGAAAAGATTCATTATTGACAAGGGCCTGATGTGCATATATTGCAATGACATACAATTATTTCTAAAATTCCAAGAATTATATGTTAGATATTTTGCCAATAACAAGAACCTAAAAATGCTTAAATCATGTACTAATTTGACTGATATAACAGATAAGAATGAAATGCTCACATTAATAAAGAAGGAACACCTAAAAAAGAACCATAGAGGAATTTCTGAAGTATTTTCGGAACTCAAACTGTTATACTACTATCCAAATATGCTCAAATTAATTCATAAATTTATTAATAATTGCGACGTATGTAATATAGGAAAATATGACAGACACCCTCCAGACTTACCTTTCGAACACACAGAATCACCCACAAATTTTAACAACATTGTACACATGGACATTTGGTATCCATGTAGAAACGTTATGTACCTAGCAATGATCGACAAATTTTCAAAACATGCTACAATTCATAAACTTAGAGATAGAACTTGGGTATCCATTTTAAAGGCCATTAAAGAAAGAATCGTGTATTTAGGTAAAATGAGAAAATTAGTTTCGGATGGTGAAAAGTGCATCATTCACAGTGCAGTTGAACAATTTTTAAAAGACAACGACATAATATTCCACCAGACAACTGCGTATAACAAAACAGGTAATTCCGATATCGAGAGACTGCACGGAACCCTTAATGAGCATTTGAGACTAATTGAAGCCGACAATGATAAGACCGATTTAGACGATTTAGAAGACCGAATTTTTAAAATAATTTTAATTTATAACATGACCATACATTCAACCACTAATTTAAGACCGATTGACTTTATAAATAAGAACTATGACGAACAAAAAATAAAACAATTGTCAGACGAATTTCAAACACAGAAAATTGAACGAACTAGAAAGCTCAACAGAAACAAAAACACACGACACAACCTATGCGAAAGTATTGTAGTTAATAGAAATATTGCAAAATGTAAACCAAAATACAAAAAGTTGATAAAATGTAAACTTGAAGGAAATTATGTTGTTGATACAAGCAATCGAAGACTTACCAGATATTGTAAAAAACAAAGAAAAAGAAGATTTAAGTATCAAGAAAAGTATTAGAATCAAGAATTGTTTGTAAAAGAAATAAAGCCTAATCAATTTTGTTCATATTAAGAAAACGATTATATTATGCAACAGATACATTTTATGAGGTAGTTTAAATATTTTGATAGCAATATAATTTGTATGTCAATTAAATTCCTATGGCTCAATCATGTAAAAATAATTAATTTTGAATTAATACTGCCTAAAAAAAAAAAAAAAATAACATTTATTCCAATTTTTGAATTAAATTTATTTATTTAACTAAGTTCAATTATATTCTATTATGTTTTTGGTGGACCAAAAAACCTATTGAGGGGAGGTGTGATAAACTACTATGGGACATTTCCCCACACCCGCCTCATGACTTACCACACGGCTGCTGTGTGAGAGATGCTGCTAACATGTATAACGGCTCTATCTTTCTCTTTTAACAAAGAGAATGATAAGAGCCGGAATCATACAGAAAGTGAGTCAGTCGGTCCCAAGCTTTAGAGTAAAGTAGTGTATTTTAATTTAAAAGGCAATAAAACTTATCTATTTAATTATCTAAATTAACGTTTTTCATTGGGTAATACGATTTACTTGACTATATTTAATTTAGTTTTATTTATTTGAAGTGACACTTCCCGTTTTTCTCTCCAGTTTATTTTTTCAAAGTGCGATTCCCTATGCCTTCTGCTAGCTATTGTGACTCAATTTTGTTTTTCACCAGAGGCCAGATTCAAGTTGTCGTTAATGTGAATTTAATAAACAAAAATTGTTATGATTTGACTAAGAAAGCAAAGGAAAATTTGAAAAAGTAAAAACGATTGTGATTTGTCTAATTTGAAAAACGCCACTTTGATTACAAAATAAATATTTCCTAACTTGAAGTAAATTTTTTTTCTAATTAAGGCAAAGAGTTCAATTTCTGAGAAAAGTCGTATCTAAAATGTTTTATTGCAAAGGGCCAATAGAAATAACTGATTAATAATAATGTCGATGTGTTTCAATCAAACCGCAAAGATTCACGTATCTGCATTACGGTACACGACGAACAAAGCGAAAGGTTTGCTCACTCGTGAGCACGCCATATACAATTGACCATGTGAGGAACATGGGAATTCAAGATTGATGCCATAGTTAAATTGAATTGAGCGGATTGATTTAGTCTAATTGAAAGAAGCGAGACGTAGTGAACATCGCAGTGAACTGGCAACTGCGCGAAAAAGCTAACGGAGCAAAAATTACATACGGACATACTAGCTCTCACACTTTTTCAGTCAGTGTACGCGAATCATAAACTAAATAGTAAATAGACTGACAGCTTCAGACAAAAAAGAGAAATTGCCTACAAGCTGAATTTGGCCTTGAGTGTAGCCCAGTTTGAATTCATGTATTTGTGCCATGTTAATCAAAGGGGGCACACATATACTTGAGAAAAACCAGCCTACACTGCCGGTTTAACCAGACGTCAGGTAGCCTGATGTGGATTCTCATTTCTATATCGAGTGTGGGACTGTTTTGTTTTACACCTTTTTTTTCAAAATAAAAAACCTGTGAAACGCTACGATTTTGTGAATTTCTCCTGTTTTTCAGCAAAAATGAGATGGGATCATTACCAATGGCAAATCCTTCGGAATGAGCGGAATCCTAGAAATTTATGGGAGAATTAATTTTCTTAATTTTTTTTTTTTTTTTTCGGGGATTTTTCTGTGACTTTCTTGGGTAGGTATTCTTCTTGTTTGGCCGGATACCAGTCCGAATTGGTGCGAATCATCGAAATCGGTCAAGACGTTCTTGAGTTATAAGCTTAGTTACTAACGTCACTTTCTGTTAAATGTATATAATATATAGATAGATAAGGCATAACTAAATTCGAGCAAAATGTATTTGTAATTTCAATTAAAATTCCAAAAGAAATAGAAAAAATATAATTTATAATTATTGTTCCAATTCCAAAAAAAAGGAAACAAGAAATAGATTATCCAACCGAGATTGTATTCAAAAACAATAACTTCACATATCAATATAAAGACCATTAAACGAATTTAGTTTAAATCAACATTATACTATTCATTGGCGATTCGTGGTCCTTAGGTTTGAGTTGGATACGTACTCTGAAATCACGACAAATAAAAAAATGTTCTGTGGAGAAATATCCAAATAGCATATTTATCCAAACATAAAATCGGCTCGCCGTTGACAGATCAAAAATAATTTCAGCTGAACTGTAAACTGTCTCACAAATCCAAAATTTACAAGTAAGCACACGCATACTGTATATCTGCCTATACGAAAGTAAATCATAAAAGGACACAAAAAGCCAGCCTGATGTCTCGTAGTGTCGTAGTTGGCGCATTTTGTCGCACCAACCCATTCGATTATATGGGCTGGGCTTTTGACCCGACGTGTTTTGCAATCGCACACTAACACTATGGTGTAGATTGTATGGAAGCGTTTACCGCGAATTTTTGAGCCAAATAATATTTCAGGAGCCACTATTTTCATGGGAGTTTTGTGTTGTGTACAGGAATATTGATGTAAGAAAGGCGATTTTGTTTTTCATTATAGGGATTATTGGTATAACTTTAGTTCGTTATTCTATGTGTATAAAATGAGTTTATTAATATTCATCTGTCAGCCAACTGAGAGAAATCGCATTCCGAAATCCTTTCAGACGAAAGTATTGTAATAGAAAAAGCAAACCAATGGAAAATAAACCAATATTGTGATGAAAGCAATTTAAATATAACTGGAAGTGTATTAACCCATTTTAACAATTCTGAAATACGAACATTTTAAGAATTTTAGCGATAAGACAACACTAGATGATATTATGCTAGAAAATGAAAGTAATACTAATAAAATAGCAGAATAGCAATATGATGTCCTATGTCCTATGGGATAAATCTGAGCAATATTGTAACAATATTCCTTTGAAAAATATTAGGACAAACATGGTCACGTATATATTTTCCATTTTTCGATATTATTAACACCGATTGCATGTGTACATTTTTCTTAAATGGCCGATGGAAGTTTACTCAATAAGTTTTTATTTTCTTACAAACATTCTGCATTTTTCATGTTTCATAAATATTTAAAGCAAATGTACGCTTATTCATAAAAAATGCTTACCACATTATAACGAATAATAGCCCTTTTTTATTATTAGCCATGATCCATATAAAGGGTCCGCCATCTAACTTTTTTTTTTTCAACTAATGCTTATTTTGCGAATGGTAACACTTAGCTCATGTCTGATTTGACAGATAATTTGTTTTATCCTTCCGCTGAACGAATATGGTTGTGTATACGCTTGAACAACGCTGGGAAATATTGCGACATTACTTTGAAAATCGAGTTAGAGAAGATGCCGATTTTGCCAAAAAATCATCTTTTCAGATGAAGCTCATTTTCATCTTGGCGGGTATGCAAACAATCAAAATTGTCGCATTTGGGGCACAGAAAACCTGCACGTACACATTGAAAAGCCGATATACCCAAAACGAGTCACCGTTTGGTGCGGAATTTGGTCCAGAGGCATAATTGGGCCATTTTTCTTCGAAGATGAGCAAGGAGTGGCCGTTACAGTCAATGGCGATCGTTATCGGGCCATGTTGAACGAATTTTTGTTCACAAAAATTGAAGAGGAGGATATTGGCAGCATTTGGTTTCAACAGTAGTTTTTTTTATAGCATTTTCAAAAAAAAAAAGTTGTTTGGCGGACCCTGTTGATCATCGAAATACATGCACTTACAACAACAGCATATGATCTTGCTAGTTATCGAGATCGCGAATCATGATCTGAAAATTTATTGTTCTATTTCCCACTAGGTGGCTTTTTTCAGTTTTTCAATGTTGGTGTGCCTGTAAACGATAGCCAAGCCACACAGTCACGTTGCCAGACTAAAATATTCAACACCCTTCATAACACAAAAAAACAAAAAGCATTTTTTTCACATCGAATAAATTTCCCGTCCTTCGATATGATTTTGCTTTTTCATTCCATAAAGATATGCCCAAACCAGCGAAATATTTCGTTAGTATTTAAGTAAACGTTTCAAAAACATTTATTAAACAAAAAAATACTTATGAAATGTTTCGAAGTTCGTTAATAATTTGTTTTACAATTCTCCCTGCCGAAAGTTGAGAGTTTTTTTTTTTAACATAAAACTAATTATTGGGAAACACATTTATTTTTTTTAGTACAAAATATCACAGAAATATCTAATTACTAACTAACTTCAGTTTGTTCTTCTGGAATTTCGTCTAAGAATTCCAATCTGAACGCACCAGAGGTGCAAACTGCAGTAAGATTTCCATTACATTTCGAACTGATTGTTTTATTCCTTTCAGAAACAAAACACACCACACGGTGTTGTTGTTTTTGAGCCTCTGGTCGTGAATTTCCGATAGTAAAAAGCATTTCATAAATAAAGGGTTTTTCAATAAGAGCGCTACAAAACTGTTTTGGATATCAATGAAATTCTTTATTCCTGTGAAAGTACGTTCGATGCCATTTTGTATGAAACTCGATTTCTTTTGCATAGCCACCACGGGTCTGCTTGCAGAAGTCCAGACGCTGAACCTAATTTTCGACGGTTTTCAAGCATAAATCGGCCGATAGTGCTGCAATTTCATGTTCGATATTCGTACGAAGTTCATCAATCGTCGCTGGCTTGTGACGTAGCCCCACAGGAAATAGTCTAATGGCGTCAAATCGCATGACCGAGGCGGCCAAGCGACTGGACCATTTCGTGATATAACACGTTCTCCAAACTTGGGTTCCAATACATTGATTGTGACATTCGCTTTGTGGCTTGTGGCGCCGTCCTGTTGGAACCACATGTCCTCCAAGTCCATATCATGCAATTAGGGCCAAAAATAGTCGGTTATCATTGAATGGTAGCGATTCCCATTCACAGTAACGTGCCGGTCTTGATCATCACGGCCTAATGACGCCGCCGGCCCATAAACCACACCAAACCGTAATTTTTTCGGGATGCAATGAAGACTCATGGAGTACGTGTGGATTTCTGCCTGACCAATACTGCATATTTTGTTTATTGACGAAGCCATTCAGCCAGAAATGATGACGACCATAAATTGGACGTAGCGCTCTTAACGTTGAGGCCACTGACTCCGAATTTCGGTAATAAATTTTAATAATTTCGACTTGTTGTTGGCTCGTATATCCATCCATCATCCATCCATCATGAAATGGCAAACCTTACTGATGAGTAATCTCAAAAGAGCGGCAAGAAATTCGGCGTCGTTTGCTGTCCCTGTCGCTCTACTTTTGTAGCGTCCCTTTTGAAAAACCCTTTACTTAATCGGCGTCTACACCGGTAAAAACAGAATGTTTGTCAAATGTTTATGAAATTAATGCTTCTGAAGAAAATCGAGTACATTTCATAAATGTTTTAAAAAATCATTCGCTCGCTTGAATTCACCGAAATACTGAAATATAAACATAGAATTTTAAATTATTTTTTTTAAAAACAATATCCAAACGTTGTACGGAATGTTTGCAATATGGCTGGTGGCAATATGAAGTTTATCATTTTCGTACATTATCCATCGTGTTTTGAAAGCAACTGTTGCCACAACTCCAAAATTAAATTTTTCTATGATCCGTATTGTTTTTTCGTGATCTGATTCGGATCAGATCACGCTGATAATAAAATGCGGCTAATATCAAACTCAACAACTGATAAGATTCTATAAACGCCTTACCCCCTTACCCGCAGTGAAGTGGAAGCGATTAGGTGCGTGACATTTAATTTAATTTACATTACATTTTTCCGAAATAACTTTCGAAAGTTTGCTCAAAATGTTTGTATATTCCTACAATCATTCCGCATTGTAAATTTTTCGTAAATATTTTAAGCGAATGTACACTTATTCGTATAAGAAAAATAATTATAATTTAAAATTTAACGGATAAAATGTAATAGGTCAAATGTTAGCAGCTAACAACTTTGACCTAGTGTTCGTTAAACATCGATAAATTCATTTTTCTATAGTATCGATGTTTTCCTAAAAGCTATCCAAATAAGGTTAGGATAGGTTAGCGGGGTAGTTTGTATTATATGCAATTTCACCCAGAAGCCATATGGGCCCATTGTGATTACCCTTATATAGGACATGATAGGACATGCAACTAACAAAACCATTCGGATCTGTTGATGGATCTTCTAAGATCTGATAGAGATATCGTTGCTAGATATTCCAAGCCTTCGAAGAACCGTGCTCCCAAACATGAGTAGCGGCGTTCTGGGAGGGCTTGCAGTGACACAGGAGATGTTCCACAGATTCTATTTCCTCTCGTCTGCAGTTTCTGCAGAAGTTATTTGTAAAGATGCCCATCCTTTTACCAACGTTGCCAATGATACAGTGTCCAGGTATTACCCCGACGAGCATTCGGATTTGGTTTCTATTAAGATATGTTAGTATCTTTGGCTTTTTAGTTTCAATTGTGGGCCACAAACTACATGTTGTTCCATCATTCTTTTTCCAAATCTAATGTCGCATTATCAATGAAGCTCTTAACTGCGTTGAAAGCTGGTAGTACTTGTCTGTCAGCTAATATTTTGTCCATTTCGGAGCCGCATCTGGTCAGTTCATCCGCTGCCTCGTTTTCTTCCACACCAACATGTCCAGGCCAGCATAGCAATATTGAATTATGGTTTATCGCTCTTAGTGTCGAGAGGCACTGACTCACAGATCTTGAGTTTACCAGATTGGAGTTGATCGCTTTAAGTGCTGCTTGGCTGTCCAGGCAGAGGGTAATTTCCATAGCTGGTAGTTCCCTCGATAATACAGTCTGAGTCGCTTTTTTAACCGCGTAAATCTCTGCCTGGAAAACGCTGCAGTAATTTGCCAGTCGGTATGATTGACTGATTAGTAGTTCTTCCGAGAAGACTCCTGCTCGTGTTCCATTCTCTCTCTTTTAACCATCTTTGAAGATGGGCATACCTTTTATGACAGTACTCGGTGCGAGCCAGGCCTGCCTATCCGGTATACAGACTTTAAATTTCTTGTCAAAGTCATACTTTGGTTTCTTGTAGTCCGTCAGTGGCATAAGTCCACTCTGATCAAAGATGTCAAGTATGCGCGAGTGGCCGAATGATTCGGGCTTACAAATTTTGTTTTGTGTTGATTTTATACCTATACAAGCTATACTCTGTACCTTGTTCAAATTCTTGAGTTAGGATTTAAAGTTAACAGCCTCCCACCAAATGAACGAGCCATAGTACAGAATTGGTCTTACAATCGCGGCGTACATCCGGTGCACTATGTTCGGTTGTAAGCCCCACTTCTTCCCGAAAACTTTTGTGCAGGCTTAAAAAGCATTTAGCCCCTTCTTCATTCTTTCCTCCATTTTCTTTTTCCAGTTTAATTTGGAGTTTTCTTTATTCAATTTCAATTTCAATTTAATTTATTTGGCAAAGTACAAATAACAATTATTGTCTTTTAAAGTACGTTATAGCTCCGCAGTAATACTTTAAAATTACATCTATTCACATAATGAGCCAAGAAAAATAAAAATATAGTTAAAAATAAGTGAAAATTACATTTAATTAAATACAATAGAACGAAAATTTAGGAATTAGAATTATAGAAAAAGGAATAGAGGGGAGAAAATAAAGAAAGAAGAAGAGTAAAAGAGTAAACATAGAATACATTACTGTGCAAAATGTGCAAAAAGTGCACTTATAAATTTTCGGGTCCTACTATTATCTTGATGGTGACAGGAAGAGTGTTCCAAAGTCTGGTAGCGTGGCGTGAAGTATTCAAAAAATTAGAAGAAGGCATTATGAGGTTGAAAGTTCGCGGTGACTGGATAAATTGCAGTTTATGGAATAGGTATAGGTATAATATACGTTGAATTATTCTGTGCACACAGCACCTAATATCCCAAAAAAATTTAAATGAACAACCAAGGACAAGTTTGTGGTAGGCGGATACGTGGTCAAGTCTTCTAATTCCAAAAATATATTGCACCATATCATTAAAAGCTGCAAGAAGTTTGTGCTGAGATTGAGAATCTAATTTAGGGTATATAACTTTGGCATTTTCAAAGATTGACATTTTCAAATAGCCACAGCTTACGCAAACCTGCATAAATACGCGCAACTATAAAATTTGCATGATCAATAGCAGAAAGGGATCTATTTATCGTGTAACCAAGGTTTGCAACTGTATCTGCAAATTTAAGTCTGCAGGAGTTCAGATAAATAGGCGGTATTACTCCAGTGTCAAACGGCTTTTTAGAAATCAAAATTAATTGAGTTTTTACCAGATTTAAAATCAGACCGTTACTAAGGGACCATTTAACTATTGAAGACATATCTGATTTTCATTTCAAATGCACTCTTTAGAACAAATTCATAGATGTGATATCGACAGCCAAAAAGTAGTAACGGTTAGGTAAGGTAGCAATTTCCCTTCCCAGTGAACAGTCACAACTTCAGGCACATCATTTTGGAAATTGGCTTTTATAGATGCAGCTCTTTTTTTCCTTACCTGTGTTCGAATACGTTGGATCGAGGATTTATTGATTGGAAATTTGTCAGCATAAAGTCCGCGCGCTTCTTCTGTGGCCTGAAGAATGTAAACAGAGTCTCGAATGGCTTACTTACTTACCTACTTCACGCGCTCCCGACCCATGGAGAGTCTCTGCCTGAGACACTGCAGCCTTCCATCCTCTACGATCCCGGGTACGCTGCTTCCAGTTGTCCAGACCAAGCGGTCTGGCATCCGCGATGGGTTGGTCTTTGAAACGGAGGTTCGGTCTTCCTTGTCTTCTTGAACCTGGGGGCTGGGATTTGAAGATCCTCTTAGCAGGAGCATTATAGTCCATTCGCTCGATGTGGCCGAGCCAATGTAGTCGACGTATTTTGGCTTTTTGGGTCTACATCCACATCTTGATACAGCCTGAGTGTGAAAATGTGGTCTATAGTCGATCTGCCGGGCCGGAAGCGACACTGGTATGTGCCGATTAGTGTGTTGCAGAACGGCTTAAGACGTTCACACAGTACGTGGGATAGAATCTTATATGCGACATTAAGCAGGGATATGCCTCGATAGTTCTTGCAAGACATATGGTCGTCTTCTTTGTATATGGGGCATATGGAGCTAATAGTCCAGTCCTCGGGCATGTTTTCTTCCACCCAAACTTGGTTGATGATTTGGTGCATGCGCCCTACCAAAACATCACCACCGTAGTTAAAGAGCTCCGCTGGTAAGCCATCCGAGCCAGAGGCTTTGTTGTTCTTAAGCTCTCTTCTATCTCCGCAGGATCTTTTTCTCCTCCCTTCTCCTGGCTCGATACTCTTCCCTCTCTGCCCATGTTTTGCGCTGCAGCGTTTTCTTGTGTGCATCTTCTGTCACCTTTTTCCTGTACACGCATTCATCATCATACCACAGGCTCTTTCTCTAGGGTGGCTGGTACCCTACAGTGGTCTCGGCTACCTCCTTGATGATGTCGCGAGACTCGCACCGCTGATTGTTGGCGTCTGTGGTAGGCGCGTGCATATTGGAGAGTTTCATACTCAGGCGCTCCCTGTAGGCTCTGGCTACTCCAGGTGTGCTAAGGCGTCCAACGTCGAATTTCTTCTTCTGGGCGGTCCGCAGCTTCTTCTCGTTGGACAGTCGAGCTCTGAATTTAGCTGCAACAAGAAAATGGTCAGAGTCGACGTTTGCCCCTCGGAATGTGTGCACGTCGAGGATGTTGGATGCGTGCCTCGCATCTATTAGCACATGGTCGATTTGGTTGGCGGTTCGACCGACTGGAGAGCGCCAGGTTGCTGTGTGGATCCTTAGCCTCGGAAACCTAGTGCTACTTATCACCGTATTGCGAGCTGCAAAATATCGATTAGCCGGTAGCCTTTGTCTTTTGTCATTTCGTGGATTCTGTGCTTACCAACTAACCCGCCAAAGATGTTTTCCCTTCCGACTTTGGCACGGAAGTCCCAGAGTACAAATTCTACATCATACTCCGGACAGTCTTCGTAGGAACCATCCAGGAGGTCATAAAACTCCTCCTTAATGGGGTCTTCAGCCTCGTCGGTAGGGGCGTGTGCACACATTAGGCTTATGTTTTGAAAGGTAGCTTTGATGCGAATCACAGCCAGGCGATCACTTATCGGCTTGAAGTCAATAACTTTTGTCCTAAGCCGATTTCCCACGACGAGTCTGCATCCTAATACATGCAGTCTTTTATGGCAGCTGTAATAAATGTCGCAATTTTTTCTTTTCATCATACGTGATCCTATCCATCGTATCTCCTGGATCGTGGTAATATCTGCTTTGTACCGCAAGAGGACGGACTCAAGTTTTTTAGTAGCACCTGGGGTGTAGAGTGTTCGTACATACCAGGTACATACTCTCATGTCGTAGTCCATTGACGTTCCACCCTCGAATGGTTTACTGACATCTATCTAAAGTTGATACCAATTTAGCAATAACAAATTCTTTTCTTCCGTGTTTTTTGAAAGTTTGATATTGTACTGCTGCCGATGTTATTGGCAAATCCTCTTCATGGCTTTCACCACTGTTGGAATATGTGTCTGTTTCGTCATTTAGTTCTTGTTGGTACTGTCGATTTAAGCAATCTCTTCACTTCATCTAGCATCCTTTTTTAACCCTTTCTTCCTTTTCCTTTAATTTTGTATCTCTCTGACTAGGCAAAAATATTTTATCCTCGTTTTAATTCTAAGCAAGGCATCAGCATGAGCTCAATCAAGATTATCTAAATCGCTTTGAAAATCCTCTTCCCGTCGTTTGAATAAATCCTGAGTTTTTTATTTTTTTATTGTCGCATTTGAGGCACAGAAAACCCGCACGCATACATTGAAAAGCCGATATACCCAAAACGAGTCACTGTTTGGTGCGGAATTTGGTCCAGAGGCATAATTGGGCCATTTTTCTTCAAAAATGAGCAAGGAGTGGCCGTTACAGTCAATAGCGATCGTTATCGGGCCATGTTGAACGAATTTTTGTTCACAAAAATTGAAGAGGAGGATATTGGCAACATTTGGTTTCAACAGGACGGCGCTACGTGCCACACAGCCGAAGCTACACTCGATGTTTTGCGCCCTGTTTTTGAAGATCGCATTATCAGCCGCAGAGCTGATGTCGTTTGGCCACATCGGAGCTGCGATTTGACACCGTTGGACTATTATTTGTGGGGTGCCGTAAAAGATAAGTGTTACGCCGACAAGCCAGAGACAATTGACGCTTTAAAGGACAATATATTGGTGAAATACAGCTGCACACAATCGATAATGTGCTTAAAAATTGGACCGATCGTGTAGGCTGCTGCCAGCCGAGGCAGCCATTTGAATGAAATTATTTTCCATTATGAACCGGAAGGATTGTACTTTCAAATAAGAAAAGAGAAAATATTCAGTAGTTTTTTTTTATAGCATTTTCAAAAAAAAAAGTTATTTGGCGGACCCTTTATATACAGCAGCCGTGTGCCTGCATATGCATGGATTTCGGTCGCAGGTCCCGATGCGTCGTCTCGCAAACGATCGGGTTATCGGCTGCTCTTTTTCCTCTGCTCCTTCTTTGCGCCGCGTAATGTAAAATGTATGGCGTTGTGTTGCTCGTGACGGTATTGATTAGGGTTTTGCAATCTAAATATTTGATTGCGGACCATCCGGCTGCCCGTTGGTTGTCGATTTTATGATGCCGCTATGAAATGTTGTCTACTGCTCTGTAGAATGCTCGTGTTGTTGTTGGCTTGCACTACCTGTACGATCAAAAAATTTACTTTCCGTAGGAAAATCCCCACCAACGAAGGGACTTGTAGGTTCAAGGCCTTTTTTTCGGGTTTGATATAACGTGGCAAACAACGCGGTGTGTGACCGAGAAAACGAAACTAGCAGAGAAAAGACGATTATGTCCGAGTAGTTCAAAATGTTCACAAGAAGAGCCAAAACTCTATATAGTGAGTAATTTATTTATTTATTTGTAAATTCAAATTAAATTTCCATAAAAAAAAACTATCCATGTAAATAAAAACATTGAGGATTTCGATAGTTGATGACTGTCGATACTGTATCGATGTTTAATGGACGCTACTTGACCACAGCGAAAGTGACACAGATTAGATGCGAGTTAATTGGTACGTGGCAGATTTTTCAGTTGCTGCAATGAAAATGCAGTGCAGAGCATCGAGGCAGTCTAGTCACCCCTGCCATGATGAAATTTACGACCTCGCCTATTTTTTAAATCGACAGCATGTAAGACACGTAGTTGGCTTTAAATGTCCGTGAGTAGTTTTTAGTTCCTCGAAAACGGCCACCGATCTTTGAGGAAACCGTCGAGCCGTAGCGGTGAATAATTGTAGGAAATCGCACTCCCATCGTATCCAGCCGCCTGGTTGATACAGCAAAAGCACGCGTGTGCGATTTCCGAAATAAACTAATTTTGTAATTGGAGTGAATAGTTACTCGGGGATTTTGTTACGTTACATTCGTAATTTGAACTGTAGTCACCTAACGTTAACTTTTTATCCAACCTTGATAAAATTTCTGGCAATTTTTTTTAATGTGGACCTGCCATTTTTAATGAATAATATCATGCGGCGCCCCTTTTTGTGTATCAGTGTGTTTCCTCATTTTTTGTTTATACATACATATTTACTGTACTTTACTAAATCTTTTTTTTTTTATATTTTTTTAGGAGGACATTGGTTTTTACTGGCATATGGAATAATATCGTTAAAACACCATTATGCGTTCTTAGTGTTAGTACCACTCCCGTTGCTGTTTTATATTCTTACGCTGCCGTTTACTGATCCAAATGAATTTGTAGAATCTGAAGAAAGAGGATGTTAAGTTATTCTGGAATAAATACATTTTAAATTCCGAATTTTTGTACATTATCAAATATTTGATATGTAATACAAAAATAGAGTAATTATACCATTGTTGAAAATTCTTGATCACCGTATTGAAATAGGAAAGCTAAAAGCTTTTGGCTGGTTACCGGATGTATATACGAAAGCTCAGGAAACGAAAGTAAATAAAAAAATTATTAATTCTAACGACCTTTCATTTTTGTGCATTTTATTTAGGTGATTAATGGAAGGAACCTGTCATTCAATATCGATTCCGAACGAACGAATTAAGAAGTTTTCTCAGGGCAGGTATGCGTATGCTACCGAATGTTAATCAGACGCTGCTTGTCACGGCTTGTGATTATAAAGCTTGTTATGATTCACACGTTATTTTTCCTACTGTTGTTGGTGTTCGCTGGTATTATTATTATTATTAGGATGCGGATTCACTGCGGAAAACCAGCTAAGGACAAAAGTTATTGACTTAAAACCGATAAGTGATCGCCTGGCTGTGATCCGCATCTAAAGGACTATTCACATGATAGCGAATTGTGAACTGCGAACATGCGAATATTCGAAGTTTCTGACATTTCATTCCCATGAAATCGGTACCCGCGAACTAGTTTTTTTTTTTTTTTTTTTTTTTTTCATTTCAATTCTTTTGTTTAGCAATATTTAGCTACTACAATACAGGAAACTATACTAACATATACCATTTTACTACATAAATAACTCGGCAACAATTCATTTTTCATTTTAAACACAAAAATTGAACGATGTACCTGTAATAGAAAAAAAAATAACAACAAGAATAATTCTTGAAATGCCCTATGAGACACCAACTCGGCATTTCGAGGATGTTATATATACTCACCTGAAATATGGTCCATAGCATCCACAATCAAAGCACCTACAGTAAAAAAGTCGATCAAAACAAATAGCCAAAGAAAAATTAGCGTAACTACCTATGATGTGTTGTGTCGTCCACCGTATTTTCCAATTGTTTGACAGATCACCGTCGTATTCGTCGTCGCTGTAGTTGCACTCGTTGCATTGCTCACAGGAAAAATCTGTGTCAATTTGGGTGTTTCTCGTTCCTTTTGTCAGTTTTCTTACCTTCCAGGGGCCCTACCCTCTATTTCGTTCCGAAAGTCAATCCTATTCGAAATTGCTTTTAAGTTGGTACTCTGTAATACTTTCGGAATTCTAAATCGGAGTAGGAGTACATTTAATTCAGCTTTTGAAATAGAGAATAAAGAAACGTTCATTTTCGAAAAAGGTTACATTCGAAAGGAGATACAGAGAAGGGCCCCAGGGTGGTAAGGCTCAACGTAACTCGACTCCGAATAATTTGAATTTTGATCGTTATTTTTTTTATGTATCGTAGTCCAGATTAAGTACATTGTACAGTAGTTATATTATTTACACGTTTATTTTATAGATAAAATCACTTACTACTGACGACAAGACAACAAAAAAATAAAGAAAGAAAGGCAAAATCGACCCGACGTTCTTAGGTACAGTGAGAATAAGAGAGAGAGAGAGAAAGACACTCGTGGAGAGAAATAAAGTAAGAAGAAGGTAGAAATAATGAGATGAAATAGAAGAGAGGAAGTGATACTCGTAAAAAACAGCGTATTATTTTTTTTTGTCTGCTGAATTAGAACCAGGGTTTTAGATTCATGTGGTATAACAAGGGACCTTACAATGGTCTAAATGTGTCGGCTAGCCGACAGCCACTTCAACCTAACCTAACCTAACCTAGAAACAGGGAAAGGGATATGGAATATATAGAACTTGTGAAATTTACCGACAGGGAGCAATGATCGAGTAACAGACCGGCCCTCACTTTACTTTTGATTTCGATAGCTGATAGTTGACTGCAGTATAGCGAAATAGCATTCTTCTGGAAATAATAGAATAGGGAATGTGCTTGAGATAGCGATAGGGTAGAAGATCGAGGCCAGCTCTCATGTGTACTCTGCAACAGCTCAGGACATCCTGCTAATTTCAGGGGGTGTCCCAAGTATCAGCCGGTAAAACAGAATGTGCAGGCTCGAAAACAGAGGTTCGAAGAAGTGAAGGGTCGAAAGATACGCTCGTTCTCCAATTTGTTGAAAGCCAAGAAGCAGATGTGCTTCTGGTTAGCGAAACTAAGCTAACTCCGAAGCACAAATTGGGCTATTGAAATTATTCTGTAGTTAGAAGAGACCGGCCCAATTCCACACAGGGAGGTGGTGTCGCTATCTTAATACGTAAAGCCTTGCGCCATAATGTCATATATAACGGGGACGTGCGCAGGTTCCAGGTGTTTGAAGCATGCATCGTATGCATTCCCCTCAATAGCCAGAGGCGTGTATGTGGTGTCGCTTTACGCACCGGAATCTCCGCGACGCATTGAATTTTTAAATGAGATCGAGACGCTTTTTTGCTGCTTGGAGCTGCAATCGAAAGATAATTATTACTTTTTGGGCGGAGACCTCAATGCTAAACATGCAGCATGGGGAAACGATAATCCGAACCCTAGAGGCAACCAGTTTCAAGACTGGTGGCGTCATAATATGATTGAGTACAAACTCGAATTGTACGCGACGGATATCCCATCTTTCCCTAGAGACGGTTCTTTTTTGGACTTGGCGCTAGTTGACGAAAGACTAGAACTAACAAACATTGATCTAAGCATGCAGTATTGCTTACGAACGGTTGAGTACGATAGTGATCCCTACGGACTTGCCGCCGTAATACGGATCCCGAACGAGCAGACGCAGCTGGAGCAGTACGACCAAGTGCGTTCTTTCTACTACCGAAAAGCGCAGTGGTCGCGCTTCTCCAGAGTTTTAAAGCGCGGCATACGCTCATTCGAGATCGACCCACCAACAAACAGGAACTTAACAAACGATGAGATCGATAGTCATTTACGGCAAATGAATGTCGTCATCAAACAGACAATGGAGCGGACTATCCCCCGGGTAGGACGTGCCAACGACGAAGAACAAACTGAAAAGTATCGAAACGCGACAATCGATGCTCTGTACAGACATAAAAGTAGATTGCTAACGAGGCTTAAACGGCTACACAGACAGTTCACTGACAGGAACGATCCCGAGTTAAGAACACTGAATTCGATGATCAAAAACTTGAAACAGTTGATCTCCGAAAATTACGGAAAAAGTGTAAGTTTGTATTGGGGCAATAAAATTCGGGCTATAAAATCCAGTAGTCCGAAAACGTTCCCACAAATAAATAAACTGTTCAGGCGGAAGGATCATAACGACATTTCATGTGTTCGATTACCTCGGACGAACGAGAACAGACAGACAATACTGACTGCTGGCATAAGTCCGGAAAGTGCTGACTCGAACGACGGTTTTTTCGTTGTCGAAGACCCGCAGGAGAGGGTGGATTTGATGGGAGCTTTCTTTGAGACTGTGTATACGGTGAACAACCCTGTTCGCCGTAACCGCGACCTCGAGGAGAGGGTCTTTCTTAACCACTTTAATCTGCGGACCGAAATTCAAGATTGGCAATCCGAGAACAACGGTTTCACCGGGTTCAATGACGACAACCGTGCAAACGGCACAGTCGCCGATGAAAATACGGCGTAGCGGTGAATAATTGTAGGAAATCGCACTCCCATCGTATCCAGCCGCCTGGTTGATACAGCAAAAGCACGCGTGTGCGATTTCCGAAATAAACTAATTTTGTAATTGGAGTGAATAGTTACTCGGGGATTTTGTTACGTTACATTCGTAATTTGAACTGTAGTCACCTAACGTTAACTTTTTATCCAACCTTGATAAAATTTCTGGCAATTTTTTTTAATGTGGACCTGCCATTTTTAATGAATAATATCATGCGGCGCCCCTTTTTGTGTATCAGTGTGTTTCCTCATTTTTTGTTTATACATACATATTTACTGTACTTTACTAAATCTTTTTTTTTTATATTTTTTTAGGAGGACATTGGTTTTTACTGGCATATGGAATAATATCGTTAAAACACCATTATGCGTTCTTAGTGTTAGTACCACTCCCGTTGCTGTTTTATATTCTTACGCTGCCGTTTACTGATCCAAATGAATTTGTAGAATCTGAAGAAAGAGGATGTTAAGTTATTCTGGAATAAATACATTTTAAATTCCGAATTTTTGTACATTATCAAATATTTGATATGTAATACAAAAATAGAGTAATTATACCATTGTTGAAAATTCTTGATCACCGTATTGAAATAGGAAAGCTAAAAGCTTTTGGCTGGTTACCGGATGTATATACGAAAGCTCAGGAAACGAAAGTAAATAAAAAAATTATTAATTCTAACGACCTTTCATTTTTGTGCATTTTATTTAGGTGATTAATGGAAGGAACCTGTCATTCAATATCGATTCCGAACGAACGAATTAAGAAGTTTTCTCAGGACAGGTATGCGTATGCTACCGAATGTTAATCAGACGCTGCTTGTCACGACTTGTGATTATAAAGCTTGTTATGATTCACACGTTATTTTTCCTACTGTTGTTGGTGTTCGCTGGTATTATTATTATTATTAGGATGCGGATTCACTGCGGAAAACCAGCTAAGGACAAAAGTTATTGACTTAAAACCGATAAGTGACCGCCTGGCTGTGATCCGCATCTAAAGGACTATTCACATGATAGCGAATTGTGAACTGCGAACATGCGAATATTCGAAGTTTCTGACATTTCATTCCCATGAAATCGGTACCCGCGAACTAGTTTTTTTTTTTTTTTTTTTTTTCATTTCAATTCTTTTGTTTAGCAATATTTAGCTACTACAATACAGGAAACTATACTAACATATACCATTTTACTACATAAATAACTCGGCAACAATTCATTTTTCATTTTAAACACAAAAATTGAACGATGTACCTGTAATAGAAAAAAAAATAACAACAAGAATAATTCTTGAAATGCCCTATGAGACACCAACTCGGCATTTCGAGGATGTTATATATACTCACCTGAAATATGGTCCATAGCATCCACAACCAAAGCACCTACAGTAAAAAAGTCGATCAAAACAAATAGCCAAAGAAAAATTAGCGTAACTACCTATGATGTGTTGTGTCGTCCACCGTATTTTCCAATTGTTTGACAGATCACCGTCGTATTCGTCGTCGCTGTAGTTGCACTCGTTGCATTGCTCACAGGAAAAATCTGTCAATTTGGGTGTTTCTCGTTCCTTTTGTCAGTTTTCTTACCTTCCAGGGGCCCTACCCTCTATTTCGTTCCGAATGTCAATCCTATTCGAAATTGCTTTTAAGTTGGTACTCTGTAATACTTTCGGAATTCTAAATCGGAGTAGGAGTACATTTAATTCAGCTTTTGAAATAGAGAATAAAGAAACGTTCATTTTCGAAAAAGGTTACATTCGAAAGGAGATACAGAGAAGGGCCCCAGGGTGGTAAGGCTCAACGTAACTCGACTCCGAATAATTTGAATTTTGATCGTTATTTTTTTTATGTATCGTAGTCCAGATTAAGTACATTGTACAGTAGTTATATTATTTACACGTTTATTTTATAGATAAAATCACTTACTACTGACGACAAGACAACAAAAAAATAAAGAAAGAAAGGCAAAATCGACCCGACGTTCTTAGGTACAGTGAGAATAAGAGAGAGAGAGAAAGACACTCGTGGAGAGAAATAAAGTAAGAAGAAGGTAGAAATAATGAGATGAAATAGAAGAGAGGAAGTGATACTCGTAAAAAACAGCGTATTATTTTTTTTTGTCTGCTGAATTAGAACCAGGGTTTTAGATTCATGTGGTATAACAAGGGACCTTACAATGGTCTAAATGTGTCGGCTAGCCGACAGCCACTTCAACCTAACCTAACCTAACCTAGAAACAGGGAAAGGGATATGGAATATATAGAACTTGTGAAATTTACCGACAGGGAGCAATGATCGAGTAACAGACCGGCCCTCACTTTACTTTTGATTTCGATAGCTGATAGTTGACTGCAGTATAGCGAAATAGCATTCTTCTGGAAATAATAGAATAGGGAATGTGCTTGAGATAGCGATAGGGTAGAAGATCGAGGCCAGCTCTCATGTGTACTCTGCAACAGCTCAGGACATCCTGCTAATTTCAGGGGGTGTCCCAAGTATCAGCCGGTAAAACAGAATGTGCAGGCTCGAAAACAGAGGTTCGAAGAAGTGAAGGGTCGAAAGATACGCTCGTTCTCCAATTAGTTGAAAGCCAAGAAGCAGATGTGCTTCTGGTTAGCGAAACTAAGCTAACTCCGAAGCACAAATTGGGCTATTGAAATTATTCTGTAGTTAGAAGAGACCGGCCCAATTCCACACAGGGAGGTGGTGTCGCTATCTTAATACGTAAAGCCTTGCGCCATAATGTCATATATAACGGGGACGTGCGCAGGTTCCAGGTGTTTGAAGCATGCATCGTATGCATTCCCCTCAATAGCCAGAGGCGTGTATGTGGTGTCGCTTTACGCACCGGAATCTCCGCGACGCATTGAATTTTTAAATGAGATCGAGACGCTTTTTTGCTGCTTGGAGCTGCAATCGAAAGATAATTATTACTTTTTGGGCGGAGACCTCAATGCTAAACATGCAGCATGGGGAAACGATAATCCGAACCCTAGAGGCAACCAGTTTCAAGACTGGTGGCGTCATAATATGATTGAGTACAAACTCGAATTGTACGCGACGGATATCCCATCTTTCCCTAGAGACGGTTCTTTCTTGGACTTGGCGCTAGTTGACGAAAGACTAGAACTAACAAACATTGATCTAAGCATGCAGAATTGCTTACGAACGGTTGAGTACGATAGTGATCCCTACGGACTTGCCGCCGTAATACGGATCCCGAACGAGCAGACGCAGCTGGAGCAGTACGACCAAGTGCGTTCTTTCTACTACCGAAAAGCGCAGTGGTCGCGCTTCTCCAGAGTTTTAAAGCGCGGCATACGCTCATTCGAGATCGACCCACCAACAAACAGGAACTTAACAAACGATGAGATCGATAGTCATTTACGCCAAATGAATGTCGTCATCAAACAGACAATGGAGCGGACTATCCCCCGGGTAGGACGTGCCAACGACGAAGAACAAACTGAAAAGTATCGAAACGCGACAATCGATGCTCTGTACAGACATAAAAGTAGATTGCTAACGAGGCTTAAACGGCTACACAGACAGTTCACTGACAGGAACGATCCCGAGTTAAGAACACTGAATTCGATGATCAAAAACTTGAAACAGTTGATCTCCGAAAATTACGGAAAAAGTGTAAGTTTGTATTGGGGCAATAAAATTCGGGCTATAAAATCCAGTAGTCCGAAAACGTTCCCACAAATAAATAAACTGTTCAGGCGGAAGGATCATAACGACATTTCATGTGTTCGATTACCTCGGACGAACGAGAACAGACAGACAATACTGACTGCTGGCATAAGTCCGGAAAGTGCTGACTCGAACGACGGTTTTTTCGTTGTCGAAGACCCGCAGGAGAGGGTGGATTTGATGGGAGCTTTCTTTGAGACTGTGTATACGGTGAACAACCCTGTTCGCCGTAACCGCGACCTCGAGGAGAGGGTCTTTCTTAACCACTTTAATCTGCGAACCGAAATTCAAGATTGGCAATCCGAGAACAACGGTTTCACCGGGTTCAATGACGACAACCGTGCAAACGGCACAGTCGCCGATGAAAATACGGCGTAGCGGTGAATAATTGTAGGAAATCGCACTCCCATCGTATCCAGCCGCCTGGTTGATACAGCAAAAGCACGCGTGTGCGATTTCCGAAATAAACTAATTTTGTAATTGGAGTGAATAGTTACTCGGGGATTTTGTTACGTTACATTCGTAATTTGAACTGTAGTCACCTAACGTTAACTTTTTATCCAACCTTGATAAAATTTCTGGCAATTTTTTTTAATGTGGACCTGCCATTTTTAATGAATAATATCATACGGCGCCCCTTTTTGTGTATCAGTGTGTTTCCTCATTTTTTGTTTATACATACATATTTACTGTACTTTACTAAATCTTTTTTTTTTATATTTTTTTAGGAGGACATTGGTTTTTACTGGCATATGGAATAATATCGTTAAAACACCATTATGCGTTCTTAGTGTTAGTACCACTCCCGTTGCTGTTTTATATTCTTACGCTGCCGTTTACTGATCCAAATGAATTTGTAGAATCTGAAGAAAGAGGATGTTAAGTTATTCTGGAATAAATACATTTTAAATTCCGAATTTTTGTACATTATCAAATATTTGATATGTAATACAAAAATAGAGTAATTATACCATTGTTGAAAATTCTTGATCACCGTATTGAAATAGGAAAGCTAAAAGCTTTTGGCTGGTTACCGGATGTATATACGAAAGCTCAGGAAACGAAAGTAAATAAAAAAATTATTAATTCTAACGACCTTTCATTTTTGTGCATTTTATTTAGGTGATTAATGGAAGGAACCTGTCATTCAATATCGATTCCGAACGAACGAATTAAGAAGTTTTCTCAGGACAGGTATGCGTATGCTACCGAATGTTAATCAGACGCTGCTTGTCACGGCTTGTGATTATAAAGCTTGTTATGATTCACACGTTATTTTTCCTACTGTTGTTGGTGTTCGCTGGTATTATTATTATTATTAGGATGCGGATTCACTGCGGAAAACCAGCTAAGGACAAAAGTTATTGACTTAAAACCGATAAGTGATCGCCTGGCTGTGATCCGCATCTAAAGGACTATTCACATGATAGCGAATTGTGAACTGCGAACATGCGAATATTCGAAGTTTCTGACATTTCATTCCCATGAAATCGGTACCCGCGAACTAGTTTTTTTTTTTTCATTTCAATTCTTTTGTTTAGCAATATTTAGCTACTACAATACAGGAAACTATACTAACATATACCATTTTACTACATAAATAACTCGGCAACAATTCATTTTTCATTTTAAACACAAAAATTGAACGATGTACCTGTAATAGAAAAAAAAATAACAACAAGAATAATTCTTGAAATGCCCTATGAGACACCAACTCGGCATTTCGAGGATGTTATATATACTCACCTGAAATATGGTCCATAGCATCCACAATCAAAGCACCTACAGTAAAAAAGTCGATCAAAACAAATAGCCAAAGAAAAATTAGCGTAACTACCTATGATGTGTTGTGTCGTCCACCGTATTTTCCAATTGTTTGACAGATCACCGTCGTATTCGTCGTCGCTGTAGTTGCACTCGTTGCATTGCTCACAGGAAAAATCTGTGTCAATTTGGGTGTTTCTCGTTCCTTTTGTCAGTTTTCTTACCTTCCAGGGGCCCTACCCTCTATTTCGTTCCGAAAGTCAATCCTATTCGAAATTGCTTTTAAGTTGGTACTCTGTAATACTTTCGGAATTCTAAATCGGAGTAGGAGTACATTTAATTCAGCTTTTGAAATAGAGAATAAAGAAACGTTCATTTTCGAAAAAGGTTACATTCGAAAGGAGATACAGAGAAGGGCCCCAGGGTGGTAAGGCTCAACGTAACTCGACTCCGAATAATTTGAATTTTGATCGTTATTTTTTTTATGTATCGTAGTCCAGATTAAGTACATTGTACAGTAGTTATATTATTTACACGTTTATTTTATAGATAAAATCACTTACTACTAACGACAAGACAACAAAAAAATAAAGAAAGAAAGGCAAAATCGACCCGACGTTCTTAGGTACAGTGAGAATAAGAGAGAGAGAGAGAAAGACACTCGTGGAGAGAAATAAAGTAAGAAGAAGGTAGAAATAATGAGATGAAATAGAAGAGAGGAAGTGATACTCGTAAAAAACAGCGTATTATTTTTTTTTGTCTGCTGAATTAGAACCAGGGTTTTAGATTCATGTGGTATAACAAGGGACCTTACAATGGTCTAAATGTGTCGGCTAGCCGACAGCCACTTCAACCTAACCTAACCTAACCTAGAAACAGGGAAAGGGATATGGAATATATAGAACTTGTGAAATTTACCGACAGGGAGCAATGATCGAGTAACAGACCGGCCCTCACTTTACTTTTGATTTCGATAGCTGATAGTTGACTGCAGTATAGCGAAATAGCATTCTTCTGGAAATAATAGAATAGGGAATGTGCTTGAGATAGCGATAGGGTAGAAGATCGAGGCCAGCTCTCATGTGTACTCTGCAACAGCTCAGGACATCCTGCTAATTTCAGGGGGTGTCCCAAGTATCAGCCGGTAAAACAGAATGTGCAGGCTCGAAAACAGAGGTTCGAAGAAGTGAAGGGTCGAAAGATACGCTCGTTCTCCAATTTGTTGAAAGCCAAGAAGCAGATGTGCTTCTGGTTAGCGAAACTAAGCTAACTCCGAAGCACAAATTGGGCTATTGAAATTATTCTGTAGTTAGAAGAGACCGGCCCAATTCCACACAGGGAGGTGGTGTCGCTATCTTAATACGTAAAGCCTTGCGCCATAATGTCATATATAACGGGGACGTGCGCAGGTTCCAGGTGTTTGAAGCATGCATCGTATGCATTCCCCTCAATAGCCAGAGGCGTGTATGTGGTGTCGCTTTACGCACCGGAATCTCCGCGACGCATTGAATTTTTAAATGAGATCGAGACGCTTTTTTGCTGCTTGGAGCTGCAATCGAAAGATAATTATTACTTTTTGGGCGGAGACCTCAATGCTAAACATGCAGCATGGGGAAACAATAATCCGAACCCTAGAGGCAACCAGTTTCAAGACTGGTGGCGTCATAATATGATTGAGTACAAACTCGAATTGTACGCGACGGATATCCCATCTTTCCCTAGAGACGGTTCTTTCTTGGACTTGGCGCTAGTTGACGAAAGACTAGAACTAACAAACATTGATCTAAGCATGCAGAATTGCTTACGAACGGTTGAGTACGATAGTGATCCCTACGGACTTGCCGCCGTAATACGGATCCCGAACGAGCAGACGCAGCTGGAGCAGTACGACCAAGTGCGTTCTTTCTACTACCGAAAAGCGCAGTGGTCGCGCTTCTCCAGAGTTTTAAAGCGCGGCATACGCTCATTCGAGATCGACCCACCAACAAACAGGAACTTAACAAACGATGAGATCGATAGTCATTTACGGCAAATGAATGTCGTCATCAAACAGACAATGGAGCGGACTATCCCCCGGGTAGGACGTGCCAACGACGAAGAACAAACTGAAAAGTATCGAAACGCGACAATCGATGCTCTGTACAGACATAAAAGTAGATTGCTAACGAGGCTTAAACGGCTACACAGACAGTTCACTGACAGGAACGATCCCGAGTTAAGAACACTGAATTCGATGATCAAAAACTTGAAACAGTTGATCTCCGAAAATTACGGAAAAAGTGTAAGTTTGTATTGGGGCAATAAAATTCGGGCTATAAAATCCAGTAGTCCGAAAACGTTCCCACAAATAAATAAACTGTTCAGGCGGAAGGATCATAACGACATTTCATGTGTTCGATTACCTCGGACGAACGAGAACAGACAGACAATACTGACTGCTGGCATAAGTCCGGAAAGTGCTGACTCGAACGACGGTTTTTTCGTTGTCGAAGACCCGCAGGAGAGGGTGGATTTGATGGGAGCTTTCTTTGAGACTGTGTATACGGTGAACAACCCTGTTCGCCGTAACCGCGACCTCGAGGAGAGGGTCTTTCTTAACCACTTTAATCTGCGGACCGAAATTCAAGATTGGCAATCCGAGAACAACGGTTTCACCGGGTTCAATGACGACAACCGTGCAAACGGCACAGTCGCCGATGAAAATACTCATCTATTCGTGAGTAGAGATGAACTTCGGTGCATCTTTGAATCACTTAAAAACAAAAAGTCGGCGGGAGTTGACGGTGTCCCAAACGTCGTATTAAGACACCTGCCGCTAGAGGCGATAGATATCTTCGCCACGCTATTTAACAATGCGCTGAATAATGCATATTATCCGGAGCAGTGGAAAAAAGCGGTGGTACACCCTATCCCGAAAAAGGATAAAGATAGGACGAACCCTGCTAATCTCCGGTCAATTAGTTTGCTTCCGAATGTTAGTAAGGTATTCGAGAAAGTCGTCAATAGATCTATTTTGAATTCGGTTGAGGAAAATAAGATTATCCCGGGGCGTGACACTATTCATGCCGCGTCGAAAATGGTAAAAACGGCTTACAACAGGGAGCAGTGAATTCTCCGGTCCTGTTTAATATTTACACAAGTGATCTGGTGGGTTCCCTCAGACGTGCTATAGCGTACGCAGACGATTTAGTGGCGTACAAGTCAGGACCAAAAATCGAGGTCATTAACATCCTTCTGCAGCGTGACTTCGAGCAAATTAAGAGGTATTGCGATGTTTGGAAGTTGAAAATCAATTTCCAAAAATTGGAAACAATACTGTTCAGAACTCCATTGGTTAGTGCCTCTGGGGCAGAGTATATCCATCAATGAGTAGGGACACTCTCTCTACATATGTATTTGTTACCACCACATAGCAAAATGCAGAAAAAATCGTAGAATAAGTGGAAGCAGGTCGAAAGAATACTTTTTTCCTGTATACAACGACTGCTTGAGAAAAAAAGGGTACACAACACATTTTGTCTGTACCACTACATGCGGCTTGCTGCGTACGACAAACGATTGTGGTTTATGCTCTGGTTTTTTCATAAAGCATTTTTAAAGGCGCTCTGGAGTGAATGTCAGTATATTAGTATTCTCCCTCCACCATGCAGGTTGATCAGGGTAACCAGCTTTGCTTTCGTAGAATTGTTATAAAAAACATTTTTTTTAGTTTTTGCCATTGGTTATTGATTAAATGGTCTTTGTTATGGACATGAAAAAGAAATGTTTTATTCTACATCACGAAATTCAACCCTTTTGCTTTGCTACGACTTCGTTAATTACCATATTTTACGACTTTAAGTTTTATTGCCAGCACTTTTTAGGTAGAATATTTCACAGCAGATGGTCACACTAATTACTTAGGTTGGTTGTAGAGGGGATTGTTTACATTTTTTTCGCACGTATTTTTAAAGGCGCTCTGGAGTTGGATTGTTATCAGTCGTTCATTACCATCAATTGACGAAGTAAAGGGTGTTCAGTGTTAAAAATAGTTGATAAGTTGAAAGTTGAAGTGCAAGTTTGCATAGTTTAAGAACTCTAAATAAAATAATGGGAAAACATTATGTTAAATGTTTGGCGTGTGGACGAGAGCATAAAGAAAATGTTGGAGTTAAATATTTCAAAATACCGGTTAGTAGTGAGAGGTAAGCAATATAAGTTATAGATCGGGCAAGAATGAAATGAATTTATTTTTTGAAAATATGACTTTTCATGAAAATTCTAGAAATGTAACTAAAAAAATGCGTTTTATAAAAGGATGGCAACAGAATATAAATGCCTTAATTGGCATTTTTACAGAAATAAAAGAAGAATGTATAAAGTTTCTTTTAACAAGAAATCTTAATCAAGATTGCTTGGAAAACACCTTTAGTGTTTTACGTAACCGAGGGGGAAATAACAAGTTGCTGACTACATTTCAATTCATCTGTTCATTTAAAAGATCTTTTTCGGCAAAGTATATAGAAGATATTAACCGTGGAAACTGTGAGCCAACTGCTAACATGGAACTTCCAGACATTGAAGTGCAGATGGAACCACAAAAACAAAATGAGGACAATTTGGTTTACGCTTTCAAAACTGAACCTGATTATAAAACTGTGGACTTTGGTATTGATAATGCATTCTACTATTTCGCAGGTTATATTTAAAAAAAATACCGCCTAAACCACAAGTGTGAGTTAAAATTTAGTCCGCAACTTAACGTTTCCTCAATTTTTACAGATTTTAATATGAAGATGCGAAATTGACACGGCCCAATCAAGAATTTTTAGACTCGTTAGAGAATCTTGAACAAAAATTTATTTCTTGTTTTCCAAATATGTACTACCTAATTAATTTTGAGGAGAATATTTTTAACTTTTTGAAAAATGAATTTCATTACAATTGCTGCAAAAATCAAAATAAGGAATTTCTTATCAAATTTTACGTCCGAGTACGGGCTTACTTTATTCTAAAACAGTTCAATAAAAAAAACAAAAAATGTACCAACAAACAAAAATATTTAAGTGTAGCACACATGTGAATATATATAAGATATAAAATGTGCAATAAGAAATATTACAAATTGATTTTCCTTTTTTTTTTACGTCACACCCTGTACCACATTTTGAAACAGTTCGAATACTCTTCCATCCCTCTTTTACTAGAGCACTTTTAGTGCCGTCTATTTCTCGTGTCTGTGTACTGCAAATTGTAAACTGATAAGAAACACGTGGAGAGTGTCCCTACTCATTGATGGATATACTCTGCTCTGGGGATACCAGAAAAAAACTGGAGAAAATTAACAATTATTGGGCACCAGGGGCGACCATTGGCGGTGAAAAACGTGGTGAGGTATCTTGGCATCTGGCTCGACCAGTATCTGTATTTTGACAAACATATAGATGCTTGTCTTGCTGGGGCTAGGAGGGCCTACGCTCTGGCAAGGAGACTGTTTCGCAGCAGTCAACTTGATTCCAGGGTGAAGGTCATTTGCTACGTGGCCCTTATAAGGCCTATCATCGCTTATGGCTGTCCCATTTGGTTCAATATAGCGCCGTCCTATATGGAAAAGATTCGGGTGTTTGAGAGACAATGTCTCAGTGCCTGTCTAGGGTTGTTTAGAACTCCTGAATCTCAGTACATGAAATACTATCCCAACAGGACCCTATACAATGGGGCTCGACTGAATAGGATTTACAATTGCCTTATTAAGGTGATTCGGAGGCACGTCGCAAGGGCGATGGCCAGCGATAATAACCTGGTTTCACAGGCTTACTACCCCAATTTAATGTACCACGAGAGTACGCTTCGGTCTGGCTTTATCCCGCCTGAGGCATTTCTTCATGTAGACATGAAAGGGTTAGTCCAGACAAAAGATGGTGTGCCGGTATTGTACCACAGCCACCGCGACGCGAGGGATAAGCGGCTCATCCACGACGAGTACGCCGCCAATGCTCAGGAGCTCCTCCGCTTTAGTACCGCAATTGCGGATCGGGACAGGGTCGATACGGTCAAGCAGTTCACCGAATTTTGGTGGCTTGAGGAGCAGGTGAGGGTGGATACCCTCTCCCGGGCCGGTGCGCTTCTTAGGTAGCATCCTCCTTAGTTCTAAGCTAGATATTAAGTTTGTAGGTTTAGGTTTATAGTAGGGGGTCTTTGGGAGGGGCCGGGCTAGCCAACATGAATAGTGCTGCCGAGACTCGAACGCCGCTTACGGTCTCGCTCGGGTCTCGGTGGCACTGATGAACCCTTGTGGGCGGCTGTCAGGCGACCATGGACGCGATCAGGATGGTGACCAATCGATGAGATTGCTCACCCCCCTGATTATAGGTAATTTAGGTTAAGTAGCTAGTTTTAAGAAGTTTTAAATAAAATAACAATAATAAAGAATTCAAGTTTTCTAAAGTTTCTTGAAATTAAAAAACAAAACAATTTAAGATATTGTAGTAGATAACAATAATCCCAAGAAAATAGCCGCCTGTGAATTCTTTATTTTTTGAATTGTAGTCGATAATGGTGGTAATTCCGCGTGTCTTGCCGCTTGACAGTTTTCTTCTTTTTCTTTTTCAAGATGGCCGCGACACGCTTTAAGTTGGCTGCGGTTGTTCTTTTTTTTATCAAGTACAGTCGTGACCATCTTGGACAGTTAGAACACTAATTCTAAGGCCGAAAGGTAATAATTTTAAGGATATTGATAAATTTAGAGCGCTCGCTTAGAGCCAGTAAGCTAGAATAAGATAAATGTTGATTTTAAATTAGATTTAATCGTTTTTGTCTAGTATGTAAGCTTAAAAAAAGAAAGGAATAAAAATGAATTTTTAAAGTTAAAAAAAAAAAAAACAGCAGAATAGTTCAACACAGTGGCGTGCAAAAATAATTTTTTTTTTTAATTTGTTTTTATTTTCCTATTTTTGGGAAGTTCAGTGGAACCGATACATTGGGGAAGAGGTCTGGGAGTCTGAATTAAGAGCCACAAAAGGCTTCGATACATTTATAGAACATGCACGTATACGTATAAATATTAGAAGTTATATATCGCAGGATATCGGTTTAAACGAAAAAGCTAGTCAGGCTCACTCTAGCAAAGCAAAGCCACTAGTTAGACCGTTGCACCCGCCGTCGTAAATCCGTTGCACCGGACCAATTCTTGTTACATTGAAGTATCAACCGGTTGCTCAGTACTCATAGCAGCGGGCAAGGTGGTCTCAACAAAGGATACTGAAACCGAGCCATTACGACCAAAGTTCTCTTCCGAGTAAAAAAAACCTGGTAGTGCTGTAAAGCAACCACTCATTCGTCAGCCGCACAAAACCCGAAAAGTAAAGCGATAGTGGGTGAGGGGGTACTCCGCCACTACCAGTACATGAAAGCGTAGCAGAAAACATAGTGCTCCGAACTAGCAGAATTTGGGACGAATAAGTGAAACAAAAAAAAATACAACAACAAACCAAAAAGATACTGATCGATCAGTTTGTGAACTGAAGTGAATTTTAGTGAATTAAAGTAAATTAAGTTAGAAGTTAGTTTTGCCTTTTTTTTGATAATTTATCGTAAGATTAGATTTAGTTTTGTGTCAATCTGCTTTTAGTATTTTTTTTGTGCGCGTATAGTCTAAAGTGAATTGCCATCCGTCATCGTTCAAAAAAAAAGTGAGTAATAGTTTTAAGTTACATGAATTGAGATTTAGAGTAAAGTGAAATCGTATAATATAAGGGCAGAAGTTAGGTTATAGATTTAGTTTATTTTTTTCTCTTTTTTTTAATAAAATATGAATTGTTCAAGTGGGCTGATTTTGTCGTAATGTGGGCTTAAACTTTAAAGCAATTGGTGTGCGGATGACGGGCAGGCCGTCCTTCAGTGGTTTACTATGACAGTACGGACTGTAACGAATGGTTGGGACAGGACTTGACTTGACCAACTTTAGTTTCTGCGATGGAATAGGTCGTGATCAGGAGTTTGAGGGACTTTCACTCCTAGTATCGGCCAGAGTGGTTGTCTTTGGTAGTGTCAACAGACACGAGGGTAGGGCCGGCCAACCTCTGCCGACAACAACAGGCATGTATCGGTACTTTGGCGAACCCTTGCCTTTAAGGAACAGCGGGGAGAAATGTTGCGTTTTATAATTTAAGTTAGCTAGGTTTAGGGTATTTTTTTTTTTTTTTGGCTTCTTTTGGGTTAGATGTAGATTAGGCTATTTAGATGTAGATTCGCGGTAACCTCCCCGCCCTCACTTTGCAGCAAGTGTAGAAGTTCTCGGACTTTTCCTTTTTTTTTTTCTTTCGTTCCCTTTTTCTTTACCTTGTCCATGGTCAGTCCGAGGTCGAATTTAAAGTAGCTTTCTACCGTTCTCCTTTTTTTTCCTTTTGCCACGAGACAAAATTGTGTGTTGACAGGTGGTGCATGGTGAGGGGGCAAGAATTACCACCGTCCGACGAGCTGAGCCGAGCGTCCACAAGCGTGCCGCGCCCTCCTCACCTGTGCCTAAACTGCCCCTGTGGCTCAATCCTGGGTATTAAAATTTAAATTGTTATCAATTATAATTCCCAAATACTTAATCTCACTAACAACCTCTACTGGTTGATCACTTATTATCTGAAAGCTCATTAATATACATACATTTTGTATGTCACATATACAAGACCATCATCTGCAAAAAGTTGGAGTCGCGAACACTTAATTACAGTAGCCATTTCATTTATATAATTTAGAAAAACTAGGGGTGGGATTCTGTAAAAAACGACACGAAAATCATTTTCGCATTTCAAAAACCGAAAGAAATCACGCGACAGCGAAAATTTGCTTCCTGTAACTCCTTTCGTTTCCTTTTTCTCTTTCGCATGGGTTTAAGAAACAGTATGACGCACAAATTAAAGTTTGAGAAGCTGGATGTGTCATAATGAGCATATGACAGCCAACAGCTGACAGATTCAAAATATTTTAATTTTGGTTTAAATAAATAAGGTCAACATTGTAAATAATAATGTAAGTACAAAAAATATTTACCGCAACACATACTCTTTATTTGGATTAATTTCATATTTAAAGGACGTCAACAACAACACCAACACAGCAAAAAATAATGATTGAGTATCCCTTTCTAGCTATTACAATTGTGAAGATGTCACTTACCGCCGGGTATTTTAAAATTATGGAGAAAGTAACTCTTAGTAACATTTTCTTCCAGTTCTGATGGTCATTTTATCCATTGAGGACCAAAACGTTTTCCATTTCAATAAGAGTTACCTGTAGTATTTTCGACATAGTACTCAGTGCGAAAGGAGAAGCAAAATCGGTGCCAACCATCCACTGGTAACCATCTCCAGCCAGTACCTCAAGCGTGGAACATAGCCTTAAAATAGGAGGGACGTATGTGTTTCGCGTTCCTGTACGAAGACACATGTTGTCCAGCACATACCTAAAAGCGCTTTTATTCAACCGAAAACGTTGAAGAAAACTAAATAAAAAATTAACAACATATAAACTTACAATTCAATACATATTGGAATAATTCCGTTTTTTCGGATTTTGCCTAGGTTTTTATCACTTGCTATTAACAAATAATTGAATAAATAAGACAACCACCAATTTAGCAATGAAAGAAAATGAGAAACGTCAATGAATAAGCTGTCGTTGTTTTCTTTTCGCACAGAACGAAAATTTTATTCGTTTTTAGAGTTACATGAAGCAAAATACACGAAATAGTAAACGAAATGGCTTTCGCTTTTTTGCTTTCGAGCAATCGAGAATTCCTTTCGTTTTTGTAGCTACATGAAGCAAACCGTTCGTGCAAACGAAAACGATCGAACGTTTTCATCTTACAGAATGCCACCCCAGTGCTCCAAAAACAGATCCTTGTGGTACACCTAGGGCTACATTTATTGCCTCCGAAAGTGCATCATTCAGTCTTGTTCTTTGCTTCCGTCCTTTCAAATATGACTTGAACCACCTCATTTCATTTTCTTTAATACCGTATTTATCCAGTTTGTCGATTAGGACACCTCTATCAATTGTTTCAAATGCAATCATGCGATCAAAACAGCAGCAATTTTATTCTTTGAGTGTACCTCATTTTTCCAAGCAGACAAAATAAGGTTGTTTGAGACTGAGACTACCCAATGATCTATTATAATCAACCGTCATCATTATTATTGTATATATCTTATCATGAACTGTTATATGTATTTCAATTGTACTTGTATTTAATTTCGTTATAATTCTTGAAACTTTGTATTTGCAAATCGTAATGTCTTTAATTCACTTTCCTTTCACTTGTTTTAAATGTGTATGCCACTGTAAAACATGCAAGCTCACACAGCTTTGCACCAACAATTGCATTGCATATGTAAGACTTGAGAGTGGGCGGGATTTGTTATGAGTGATCGACTTGGTCTTCTGTGCTTTCGAGCACTTTGATCTCGTTCGTGAAAGGCACCACGTCTACCCAGCTAGTTACACTTGAATTGTGATAATTACATTAAAATATATATGAATCAAATTGACTGTTGCACATTATCCCCCTTCGTTTATAACTCAGATTCGGTGCAATATCTACTCGTGTAATTCATCAACAACTATGTCTTATTCTGAATCCTGATTGGCACTCCATAAAGAGTTGATTATCCTCCATATACTTTTGAAGCTGTGTCCGTAAAATTTTCTCCATAGTTTTGCAGTCATTCACTAAGCCATTTTCAAAAACAACTACCTTTATTGCACTTTTTGTTACATTTAGAACTAAAGATTTTATAGTTCTCCACATTGATTTTTGCCCTGTGGAGAGCTGATTTAAATTGATTTCTAGCTGTTCGATAGTTTCGCCAGTCATTTGGTGAATTTGGCAACACAGCTAACCTGTATTTAATTACCTATTTTATCCCTTTTTTTCTGATTTAAGTGCGTTACTAAACCACTGATTCGCGACAGGTTGCATCCTTGCTGTTCTGTTCACATCGTCACTATCGTCTTCTCCCACCAATTCTAAGTTTCGTTGCACACGTTCGCGAAATTTTCTTCTATCGTACTTTAGTATTTTTATTTTTTGATTTGTTTGCACTTTTTATTGATATGTTCATTTGTAAGCTTATTTCGATGCTTTCATGATGGCTTACTTTCGTATTATCCACAACATTGGCACTCACTTTGTCATTGTTTGTAATTACATAGCAATTTAGGTGTGATTCTTGTTGGTTGTTGCACAATTTGTTTAAATGCGTTGTCTCTCAATATTTGCTTCATCTTTATTGCATATGTATCACATTTCAGCCAGTCAATATTTACATGATATTATTTTCATTTATTGGTAACTTATCTAGATACTATCGAAAGCGTTCACAAAATCTAGCCTGTGACGAGCTTGGTGATCTGTATAGACCACTATAGAAAGATCTCTAGTAAATAATAACCTTATAACTAACCACCAACTTTCCATGCCTAAGGGAACATTCTCTAAAAATTCAATTTGCCGGTATTCACGCACATAAAATATAACACTCCCTGTATTTGAGGAAATTGAATCGCATCTTACTGGTCGATATTTTTCAATCTTAATTTCTTCGTCCTAAATTTGGGATGTTAAATGGGTTTCAGTTAAACAAACGAATTCATACTTTTTTGCATCTAGTATATTTTCAGTTTCATTAAAGTTATTAACTAGTCCTTCAATTTTTAAGAATAGACACTTTCATGTAGATAGTTGCTAGTATAAAATGTTCTTCCTTTCAAATTGGATCTTTCTTTTAAGTACCGGACAGTTTTCACTTTTTGTGCGTGATCAACGTCGATATTTTGCAGATGAAGAGACTATTTACTTCCAATGCAGATTATACATTTCAACGAATCACTTTGTTTATGTTTGCCACCACATTTGGAGCATGTAATTTTATTTTTACAAACTTTTTCTTAATGTTTAAACACCCAGCAGTTAAAACACCTTTTCACGTTAAGCTCTTCATAAATAACAGATTTATCCCATCCGATATTAATTCTTTTCACACTCAGCAAAGATTCAAAGGTACAACCATCTACCTCAAGGACTGCATTAAACACTCCTTTATTTTTGGGCGATTCAAAAACACTAACACATTGTAATAAATTGAAATCAATTGTGATATTCTGCTCTTTAATAGCGTTCTCTATTTCTTCACTATCCAGTTTGTCTTTCATACCACACACTAACACTTTTGGGTTCTTCATTTGTTGTATTTGGATATCATATTTGGACCTCATTTCTTTTTCATTAAAAACTGACTTCCCACAATTTATTGCAATTGCACCATCGTGGATAAACCATTCACCTTGATAGAGAGAGATGAAGGTTTGATTTATTTTCTCATCTCTTCTCTTGTTATTGCACTTGTTTGAGTGCATTTAGGTTTCACTATTACTTGTGGTCCTTTTTTAACTTGAGCAGCATCTGTTTAATGTTGTATCGTTAAATTTGGTAGCATTTAAAAAATATCTTAAGTCAATTATTCTTCCTGAAATTCAAGAAAAAACCATTGGCTGTTTGCAAAACATAAAAAATCAATGCAAAACGATACCTCATTAGGTATCGCTCAAATTGTATCGTCTGGGCGATAGCGTTTCAACAGTTATTGATTTACGTGAAGCAAATGTTCAATCGTCAAAACGATATCGTCTGGTTGTTAGACGATAATTGCAGTTACGAGAAGCAAAGCTATAGTCAAAACGCTATCATCTGGCGATAATCGACATACGGAATGAGTGCCCTGCAAAAAGGCTTTACTTAAACTAGCCACCTGGACCAACAGCTGCGGTCTTAGCATGAATCCTTCGAAAACGGAGCTAGTTCCATTAACCAGAATGCCTAAGACACCTCTTATCACCCCCTCTAATCTCAACGTAACTCCACTCGAATTTGTTAAAAGTAACAAATACTTGGGGCTGATACTAGACAGCAAGCTTTTATGGAGGGGAAACATTGACGAACTTGCTAGGAAATACCTAGTGGCTCCGGGAAACTCTTACATCTCAGGGAACTGTGCTGCTGACGAACTTGCAAGATTAGGCTTCTTCTGCGTTGATAGTCAGCCTTATTGTGAGTTTCGCCCGGGAAACATTTCACCTGGCGAAATGCTGTCCACCCGAACTTTTAAAAGCTATTGTGAGTTTCGCCCGAACGAATGCAAACTTCGAATCGACAGTGACATTTCGAACTCAGACTTTGACAGCTTGGAAAATTAAATAAATAAAAGTCTAAAATTTATTTTTATTTTAAAAGAAGTAGTGAGATTCTTAAAGTAGGATTATATAAATGCATAGTATAGCACTGCGGCTGTTAATAGAAGAGGAAGAGGAAGAAAATACTCTGGAACGAGTTACTCGAAGGCACTTGCGAGACACATCCTATCCCTTAAATATTTGCTGGATGTGCTTACCAACATTCGAAATTTCCGTCCCGATTGATTTCTAAATATTTGCACGCATATAATTTACGAAAATAGATCCACCCGATGCAATGCCTTTCTTTGCTCTGGAAAAAATTCACGCAAATGTAAACAACCTCCACCAGTTGTCAAACTCAAATGCACTTGTATTGGTAAATCTGAAGAAAATCTGAGAAAATAACTAGATTCGCAAAAGTGCTCTGAAATCTGACCAGGGGTCAGGGGTGGGATTCTGTAAATAACGACACGAAAATCACTTTCGCATTTCAAAAACCGAGAGAAATCACGCGAAAGCGAAAATTTGCTTCATGTAACTCCTTTCGTTTCCTTTTTCTCTTTCGCATGGGTTTAAGAAACAGTGTGACGCACAAATTTAAGTTTGAGAAGCTCAATGTGTCATAAGGACGTCAAGAACAACACAAACACAGCAAAAAGTAATGATTGAGTATCCCTTTCGAGCTGTTACAAAAGAGAGGCTGTCATCTACCGCCGGGTATTTTAAATTTTTCCAGAAAGTAACTCTTAGTAACATTTTCTTCCAGTTCTGATGACCATTTTATCCATTGAGGACCAAAACGTTTTCCATTACAATAAGAGTTACGTGTAGAATTTTCGACAAAGTACTCTGTGCGAGAGGAGAAGCAAAATCGGTGCCAACCATCCTCTGGTAACCACCTCCAGCCAGTACCTCAAGCGTGGAAGATAGCTTTAAAACAGGAGGGACGTATGTTTCGCGTTCCTGTACGAAGACAAATTCTGCACATAGCTAAAAGCGCTTTTATTCAACCGAAATCGTTGAAGAAAACTAAATAAAATTCCGAAGTTTTTTTTCTGATTTTTCTTAAATTTTTATCACTTGCTATTAACAAATAATTCGCATATTATGTATTGAATAAATAAGACAACACCAATTTAGCAATCAAAGAAAATGAGAAAGGTCAATGAATAAACTGTCGTTGTTTTCTTTCCGCACGGAACGAAAATGTTATTCGTTTTTAGAGTTACATGAAGCAAAATAAATGAAAACGTAAACGAAATGGCTTTCGTTTTTTTGCTTTCGAGCAATCGAAAATCTCTATCGTTTTTGTAGCTACATGAAGCAAACCTTTCGTGCAAACGAAAACGATCGAACGTTTTCATCTTACAGAATCCCACACCTATAGGGAAAATCATTCGAGCGCACAAAAACGTTTGATCGTTCCGCCTTACAGAATGCCGACCCAGTATCTCGTTAGGCTTGATGTCATTACCGGGCATTGTATTCTGGGCAGACACGCGCAGACTTGGACTGCCATACAATGACTTGCAGAAGCTGTAGGGATGAGGAAGAGGACGAGTCCGTCACCCACCTTCTCTGCAGCTACCCTGCCCTATCCAACCTAAGGATGTTGTACCTAGGAAACTACTTCCTCAATGATTTTAGTTTATTTTTTGCTACACCAGCGCTGCTAACATTCTTAGCTTTATTAACGGTAGCTAATGGTTCACAGGAGTAAACAGTATAGGAACACCTAAACACCAGTACCAGTGGTATGCACAATGGTCCGATTAATGGCCTAAGTGTTTCTCTCACATAGAGCCACTTTAACATAACTAGATGATAATACGGCGGCCTTGGATGTTGTTTCCTGTTTTTTAGCATGTGTGGAACGCAATATTTGAACATTACGACTTTGTTACTTGAGCCCGTAATTTTTGCGAACAAGAATGTGTGAATAAAGAAAATTTATTAATTAATTAACTACCAGACCTGGCGGGCTTGCTCAAAGTAAAATTAACAGAAGAAATTCGTACTGTTATAAATGGAATTTAAGATGAATAAAAAGTGGAGTTTCTCCACAAACTAAACATTCAAGTGGGTTCAAACCCATTAACAATTCCTGTTGTACTTTATTTTGCGATTTATAAAAAAAAAAACGTTATTTTATTTTATTATGTATGTAATTATATAATAATAGATCTTTCTTATAATCTCATTAGCTCTAATACATAATATATGTGATAATATTAAAAACATTGTGCATTTACAAGTAGCTTATAATAATTTCGACTCCGAGTTCTCTCCAACAATGTTATGTTCATTACAACTTAAATTATTCATATGCAAAATAATATCCTTAGAGTTGCGCTTAGAACTAGTGTTATAATTTTCTACGCATGAATTTGTGTGTCTTTGAAGACTATAAGTATCAGTTTCGTTGTCCTCACGATCTTGATTTAAGTGATCTGTAATTTTTTCATCTTTACTCTGTTGAATTTCCATAGGCTTACTATATCTGCGATTTTCCGTAAAATTGTGGTTCCCGCCACGATGAGAAATAATTCGTTCTCTGAAATTCCCAGAAAACCGATCACTCGTTTGTGGTTTAACATCATGATGAAAAAAATTTGAAGATGATGATGCATGCACGTAGTTATCCAGTTGTGTTGGCTTTTTTGAAACTGCTTCCTCCTGTTTTTTCTCGTAATGATAAAAGTCGTCAAATATTGAAGTCTGATGTTTATATAAGTGCAAAACTCTAAGCACTTGTAATCCTTTACCCGTCGGAACTTCTTGTGTATCTCTTGAATTTGTTACAGATTTATTGTCATTATTTTCCAGTCGAATATGCCGTAGCTGACTATTTGGGACGTCCTTTACATAGATCCATTTTACCTTAAATTTGCCTTTCCATTTATCTTGAGACCATACACTAGATGTGGAGTTATAATCAACAGAAGTCATCATTTGAGCCATTCCACAAAAATGACCTGAACCATTAACTGAAAAAAATAGCATGACATTTCCATCTTCTTTTACTCTTTCTTTGAATGCCTCATCTAGCCTTTTGTTGCCATGGTCCGTGGAACACCATATCTCATATTTAATGCTACGATGAATATCGTCCTCGGAGTAAGATTTGATGACGAAAAATCTGAAAGAATAGAACAAAAAACACTTGTTGAAAAAGGCGTTTTATAAAGTATTCATGAAATATCATTGTGAATCATCTACCAACTTCCAACATTACATGCTATTAAAATCGTTCTATTTTTTTTTTTTAGTTATTGTCACAAAATTTTTCACTGATTTTACGTTTTGTTTTGTAAAAGCCCAATTTCTGGGGTATCAGAATGCAGAAATGGTATTAATCTGTTTCTCTTTGAAGAAAGAGACTTAAACTATCTTAGTCAATATGTTAGAAATGTTCTATCTGTCGATATGATTTAAACGCAGGGATAGATAGATTTTTTAAACATCCTGCCATAAACACGACCTTTTCAAAAACAGCTTGTTTAAAATGCGGATTTATTACAATCAAGCTCAACAATTTTGCACAGTAAAAAAGTGTTATATTTCTTGTCTTCTTTTTATTTATTTTATCATCAACTGCTTCAAATGTTTTATACCAAGAAATAAGAACATTTCAATGAAAAATGAAATGAAAACATTTCCATAAGAACAAAAAACGACTTTTTTTGAAATATTTTTTTTTTGTTTGCTTAAAATTACTGAGCAAATTCACAAAACCGTGCAAGGACATAATAATAACAATTAGTTGGCGGAACAGGTCCGAGGGACCCAAGGTCTACCTTCTCACAACCATTCGTTTTTGTCTGAGTTTCATTTTTGGAACGAATGGAAGGGATCTACAATTTTATGCCGATTCAAAACGGCTAATTGAGAAGCTCTTTCAAGACAGTTATACTCTCGGATGTTTGTCAGACGTTCGCGAGAGGTGGCGCAGTGGAAAAACCCTAAGTTGGAATTTGGGTTTTTTGCGGGATTCGAACCTGGGACCCCTCGCTTAGTAGTCCAACACACTAACCACTAAGCCACTGCGCCTGCGTGCAAGGACATAGTTGTGTATATATTCGACGAGTAAACATTCACGACAGTGGTAATGACTGAATGGTTTACTACTTGCATTTGCTGTAGCATTGTATATAGAGACTCTATATACAATTGCTCTAGAACTCCGATCACTGGAGTTAATCTTATGACCGACGTTACATTATCCACCATCCACCATCCACCATAGAAAATTTTTATTTTGGAGTTGTGGCAACAGTTGCTTTCAAAACGACGGATAATATATGAGTATGACAAACTTCATATTGCCACCAGCCATATTGCAAACATTGGCTGCATTCAAGAATCTAGTCATCTTAAGTCGACTAGATTGGTCTGGACAAGATGTAACCTGAACGCAAAAACTAACTAGATTGGTCCGGAACGTTATTTTTTCACTTGGGATAAGAGGGGACGACTTGGACAATAAAGTACGCAATTTCGATATTTTTTGTCCGTTATCTGGTAAAGTAGTATTTTTAGCACGCAATTACAACAATTACGCTCTACTTATAAAAATATCAGTGGACATTTCAAAATACAATGTTAAATAATTTGTAAAAGAATATATCTATAGAAAACGAAATAGAACATGCGAACACTAAAAATTAACAAAACAATTTGGACTCTTACGAACGATTGAATACCCAAAATCTGAAATCAGATCAAATCGCAGAATCAAATTAAATACCACATTATACTGTCTTTTTGTAAGAGTTTAACCATATATGTATGTACTCTTTTAACGGATGGATGAACATTTTTTGGCGCTTTAGATGGATAGAGAACAAGTAAAGCTATTTAGAAAACCATACTCAAAATTTATTCCTTTTACATTTATTGTTATGAATTTATTTACAAATTGTTTTTTATTGAAAAAATTCCCCCCGGCGGCATTCAACACGTATTTACAGAGAGGAAAAAAAGAGCGCGCGAGAGAGGGATGCCTCTTTGCTCACGATGACAACAAAATAAATGTTAACTTAGTATTCAGTCACGAATTTCTTGACTAGATTCGTCGGCTACCCCTCCATAAACGTCAACTGCCAAAGCTAATCACGCGACCACTCTAGGCCAATCACAACAGAGATAGATCTAGTCAGACAGCTGTCAGACTTACTAAACTAGATACTTGAACGCCCGCATTCTGTACAACGTGACGTCACAATATGATGTCAATTGACATGAGATTTCATTTTCTTGTCGGTGGTGTTACCATATGAATCAAATTTATAATTTTATTTTTGATATTGTGTTTTTAAAAACTAATTTAAGATTCTATGTTAAAATATGCAACAAATAAACAATATTTTGCTGCTAGTATTTCGGTTTTCTTGACATATTAAGGTGTATTCATACAAGCGAATGATTTTTTTTAAACATTTATGAAATGTTCTCGAATTGTTTCAGAAATATTTCATAAACATTTGTCAAACGTTTCTGTTTTTACCGATGTAGACGCCGATACAATCAGTTCGAAATGTAATGAAAATCTTACTGCAGTTTGCAACTCTGGTCCGCTCAGATCGGAATTCTTAGAAAAAGTAAATGACAGCGGAAATTCCAGAAGTTAGTTAGTAATAAGATCTTTCTGTGATATTTTTTGATAAAAAGGAAATGTGTTTCCCAATACTTAGTTTTAAAAACAATTTAAATTTATGCAGACTGCTAGTTTCCATTATTCATTGTTCCAAGAATTTCTTGACATTTGTATTTTATGTTAAAAGAACAAAAAAAAACACAACTCACCTTTCAGCAGGGAGACTGTGAAACAAATTATTAACGAACTGCGAAACATTTATTTAAATATTAACGAAATATTTCGCTGGTCTTAGCATACCTTTATGGAATGACAAGCAAAATCTCGTATGACGGGAAATTTATTCGATGTGAAAAAAATGTTTTTTTGATTTTTTGTGTTATGAAGGGTGTTGAATATTTTAGTCTGGCAACGTGCCTGTGTGGCTTGGCTATCGTTTACAGGCACACCAACATTGAAGAATGAAACAAGCCACATAGTGGCAAATAGTACAATAAATTTTCAGATCATGATTCGTGATCTCGATGAGTAGCAGGATCATATGCTGTTGTTGTAAGTGCATGTATTTCGATGATCTATATGGATCATGGCTGATAATAAAAAAGGGCTATAGTCTCCACTCTCATACCTCGTAGGTTTCTGACGTTTTTCGTCAAAATATATCTTATTATACGCTTGAACTTTTTCTTGGAGTAACGCTGCTTTCTCCCTCACTTTTTTATGGTCTTTCTGAACACCCACTTGTTCTGCTGCTCTTTTTCTTTCTCTTCTTTTCTCTTATTTTTGGAAACCAATAATTTTTAGAGATTAACTCTAGAGTTTTGTCTACGTGTCTGAATTCATCATGGTATTTAAGCAAAACATGTTCTTCCATGTCTTCTGGTACACAAAATGTAACCGTCCCGTGGGATGCTTTGTAGAGCATCCTTAAGTTTGTTCAATCTCTTGTCTTTGTTTTGGCAGATGACTAAATTTACCTTGAAACTATTTGATTCTAGTATCATGATATTCGTAGACCGACTCAACGCTTCCACGAGTTGCATTCTGTTACCCGATCGATGTTCTAATTCAGTGCCCACCTTGCAATTCTGGTATGCAACTCTTTTTTGTTTAACGTCATCGTCAGCGAGTTACAATCTGTCACTATCTTAACATGCTTACAGTCAAGGTATACTCGAAATCGTTGCAGTGCTTTTATTATTGCTAACGTCTCTAGTTCAAAAATATGATACTTCGATTCTGCCTCGGTTGTTCTTTTGGAATAGTAAAATATTGGATGCTTTTAAACGTCTTTTTTTCTCTGTAGCAAAATTGCTCCTAACCCTATCGAGCTAGCGTCAAAGTGCAATTCTCTGTCGTCTTTTGGGTTATATAAAGCTAACACCGGCGACTCTACCAACTTTTGTTAAAACATTTCAAAAGATTTCAGCTCTGTTGGGCCGAACTTAAACGTTTTATAAGAACATAATCTGAACCGAATGTACATTGTCAGGTATCGGAAAATGTATTATGATTCTTACCCCTTCTCCATCTGTCCTTATGCCCTCTTTAGAAACTGTATATCCCAAATACTTAACACTCTTTCGTAAAATCGCACACTTATTTTTCATTTGTAGACCTGACAAAATTTTCAGATCTGCCAATCGTCTGAACAGAGCTTAAGATAATACAATAAGAATATAAAAACAAAAACAAACAAAGTAAAGACTGGAGCAGCGGTTTACCTTTACATATTCAAAAGCTTTTGCGGTTGGATGGAGTTTGACGCACAAATACACGGCCTTTACGGGTAAAAACAGAGATCAGCTGGTTTTGCTGTTTTTGCGGTAGACTAAGCGGTTGGTTAAAGCTAGATTTTCATTTAAGAAAATTTTCTTGTCTGAATTCAAAACAAAGGTGACGTAGGCAAAGCGCCTTCTTACTTCTTTTATAAAGAAGGTCTGCAGATTCTTTCTTTTCTTTCAGCATAGCTATTTTTCTATCCACTTTGTTACATTCCACAGAAATCGACGATTGCTCCAGCACTTCCACACGAACTGCTAGTTGAGCCTACGTTTTACCAATTTCATCAAAGCCGCTGTCAAAATCAGTGACAAATGTGTCCACCCTTTCCATTATTTTGTTTCTGTTATCTAATATGAGGCCTTTAAGTTCGGAATTACCTTCACTTATTTGTCGAGCATATTCCGATCAGCACTTAGGGATGACATTGGTGAACAATATTGATTCACTTGTTTTAATGTAAGCCTTGATGCACGGGGAGGAGAACATGAGTCAAGGGCGAATGGGAGATTGTAAAATCCAGCAAATTGATTTAAGTTTGCAATTAATAACGATCATTTATCACTGCAAATACAGATAGTGCTTATATGTTATCGATTTATTTATTTTGTAATTAATGGAAGCTTGAAAACAAAACCGCCACGGTTACATACATACTTTGTTAAATATACAGGGCCCTGCCAAGAACATAAATAAAAGCGAATGATTGGTCATTTGTGAACGATAGTGAATAGTGAACTACATGTCCTTGCCTTTAAGGAAACCCATATGACAAATAACATTGAAGTTTTTGAAATATGTCTTCAAAATGATTGGGAGATTATTTGCGGCAATATTATTTAATAGTCTAGCACTTTCAGAAAAAAAATTGAAGAAAAGAGAGTTCTCCACTTTTGATCGTTCAATATTTGCGGTCGGATTCCTAGCTGGATGTGGCATCAACTTGGTGGTATCCAGTTGTCGCAACTATTGCAACGTAACCACCGGGTACTGGTCTTGCTCATCCGGGAAGACCACGCATAACCGCGATTGTCGAACACGAATGTTACTACCGCACTCGATCTTCTCACCTCAACAATCACCGATTTTGAACTGTCAATTAAATAGATGGTGTTGAGATCGACGCAAGGCACTCCTCAGGTATTTTAGACGTCCGAATTTTCTGAGCGACCAACATAGACTCGCGCCATAACCATAATGTAGCCAAGGTATGAATGCGGATATTCCAAACGCCTCAACAACAAGCAAATACTATGAGAAAATTCAACGTCGAACTGCTAAAAACGCCAGAACTAAAAGTCAATTTTCAACCTCTCGAAAAATTCAGCATCAACTGCTAGACCAGCGGCACTGATTCCATAAAAGCCATCATAACGCCGCAATCGATGTTCTTAGTTTTAGCAATCGCCCCACGAAATCCTTATGATGAAGATGAAGAGTACGGACAAGCATATGCAACAGAACGACATGCTTATGAAACGGCACTGCACAAAATAACGATATCAGCTCGCGAGATCTACAAGCAAAAGTGGAGAGAAGAACATCGGCACCCTGAAGTTAACCCAGACAATTATGTATACTACGAGTATGATCCGAGAAGACAGCTACAATTTATTTATTTAAAAAAAAAAAACATTTCATACCGTTGGGTCCCTGTTGTTGAGCCAACACATTTAAATTTTAACTGTTCACTACCATTTGTTAAATTCACCACCTTGAGTCAAATTGTACAAAAAGTTCAATGAAAGCAAATGTAAAATGTATCCACTTCTTCACATCGTTTTGCAACGGCGCGGCGGCGGCGAAGAAAAAGATGCAATTGCTAAAGCGGAAATTTGGCTTTTAGTACGAAATAAATTACTAATATGCTAGCCCAGTAGCAACTGATGCGGGACGAATTTGGAAACGGTATTTGAAGATAACGGCGTCATACGTAGCCGTGTTACAAACATTTGTCTCATTGAAATCGGTAGATTGTGATGATGATTTTACGGGCGAAAGTCCAAAAGGCAGGCTTCAATATCCATGACGAAATCGTGCGCTCGTTGACGATACAGACCATTTGGTGATGGCAACGGAAAATTAAAAAAAAAAAAAACAAAAAAAGAGGAGTTGTCTGCGGAAAAGGTGAAAACAACGTTGTTGCAGGATGCATGGTATGAACGTTCGAATAGCGGACAGAGCGCTCTGTAAAGCAAATGGAATTGGAAGCCCAAGTCAAAGGGTGCCAAAAGTACCATTAAGTGCTCCGATTGTGGAGAATATGGTAATTTTGCTAAGAAATGCAATTGACCGAGCGTATTCTTTTTGCCCCCAATCGCGAGGGACGATTGGTTAATTGATTCTGGCGCGTCGGCCCTTATGACGATGAAATGAAGCGGAACATACTTGCAGATGAAGAAAAAAATTGACAGCGGCGATGTTACTGTCGCAAATAATGGTTAGTATGGGTGAGCGACGCACCGCTTTGTGCAGTCACATTGACGTTGGTGTGGAGGCTTAAGTCGCAATTCAGCAGGCTATGCTGTCGGAGGCGGTAGTCATCTGAAGGGTCACCCATGGCGGACAGGCTGTTTGAAGAGTGACGAACTAAGAACTGCCAACCTAACTCCAGTAGTGGCGTGAGCGTAAGTAAAACCTTGCCGAAGAATGGAAGGTTGGAGGCTAAACCAACCAAGTACGAGCTCCGTCAGGTGCCCAGGTGAAGACCTGAAGGTATTGCAATGCCCTACCCCGGTCTGTCCAGGCCTGTTAAGGAAACGGGAATACCTAAAGGCCAAACATATATGGCATTCCCGTCGCCAAAGACCAAGGCTACCCTACAGAGAAGGCGCGAGCCTCCTTGGAATGGGCCAAGGAAACTATTGCGAAAGACGCTCTTACGAGGCCTGAGCCTAAAAGACCATCTACCGCTATAGTTTCGACCAGCAAGTCAGGCTCAAAAAACCACACCACATGGCGCAAAACGGCCGAGGGACGATGTCCCAAAGCCAACCGTAGCTCCTCAGCGAAAAAGGTGCCAAAGACGAAACATAGGGAGACCGACAATAAGCCGGGCCCGAGCGGACTCCAGTGGAAACCTATCGCTGAGAGGCTCGGAAACATAGAGCTAGCCTAGAAGAGGTTGAGGTCAAAGCGGAACGAGACACACACGGGTAGCCCAAGAAATACAACGAGGTGACCAGGAATCCGTTTCAGTTAGCTGTGTTGGACTCCAGAAAACCAAGGGGCCAGTACTCTGCGGAATGTGGCAAGATAATTGAGAACGCACTAGGTGTAACGATTATCTCCCACATCCGAGCCAAGAAAGGTGCGAAGGCCCCCGCTTACGGCAGGATGAAATTATTTAAGGGCATCACCTTTATTGATTGCAAAGACCAGGCATCCATAGACTTTGCCAAGACCGTGCTAAACGGCGCACAAGTATGGGAGGGAGCAATGCTGAAAGCTATACCCATAGAGGAAGTCCCTATAAAGGCAAGGGGAGAATCTCCATTCCAGAGATTGGGGTAGAATCCCCAGATTCCGATGAGGGATTGGGAAACTGTGTCCGAGGAGGAGCCGAAGAATGGTGCAAAAGGGCACATCACCATTTTTTATGAGCCACCTGCAACATTGAAAAAGAACATGCAGATGCCGCTATCATTTGCAGCGAGTCAGGTAACCCACAAGCTCCTAAAGCGGACTGTAGAGGACACAAGAGCGACTGAGACTGTGAGGGAGGCGGCTACATCCAAGAATGAAAGTAGTCCAAGTCAACCTCCTATCACAGTAGAGGTGGTGGCCAAACGACATCAGCTCTGCGGCTGATAATGCGACCTTCAATTGGACCGATCGTGTAGGCTACTGCATGGCCAGCCGAGGCAGCCATTTGAATGAAATTATTTTCTATTATTAACCGGAAGGATTGTACTTTCAAATAAAAAAAAAATTTGAGAAAATATTCAGTAGTTTTTTTTTATAGCATTTTCAAAAAAAAAAAGTTATTTGGCGGACCCTGTATTTGGGGTAGCTCATACATAAATGCTAGAGGTGGGGCTTTGTTTGATTATCTTCTTTGCTCCAATCTGCTTATGTAATCGGGGAAATGATCCCATTTTCATTACGGCTTGTAGAAGGGAAGTTTAAGACGTAACCTTTGTATCCCAAAATACTTCTGTCCAAGTTGCAAATTGGAGAGTATCCAGCAACGCATCACTATCGGATCATTGCTGGATACTCTACGATCTGCAAATGGTCTCTCAGGGTAGGAAACAGTTCAGAAATCCAAAAATAGCGAACTGGGAAAAATTCAACGAAGAAATGCAGAGCTACAGGAACATATGTCCGGCAAAAGACCTCACATCAGCGGAAGAGGTAGACGGTGCAGTCGAAAAGTGGAAAAAGTGTGAAGAATCGACCTCCCTGGTGGAGTCCCAAGATCATAGTTCAAGGTCTGGATGGAATCTCCCAAAAGAGGGATGTATCGAATGGTCAACCTACAGGGAGTGCGTTAGAATCCTGAAAAAAAGAGATCAGATTCGCAAAGAAAACCTCGTGGAGAACTTTCTGCGAATCAATTGAATCTAACGGGTGATTTTTTAAGAGGTTTAGAACTTTGCAATTTAATGTTTAAAGATAATTTCATGCAAATGTTGACCGCGGCTGCGTCTCAGGTAGCCCATCCGCTGAGTCCAATTTTGGCATACTCTTTCACACATATCGGCCGGTATCTCACGAATGAATGCATGGATGTTGGCTTCCAGTGCGTCAATCGAAGCGGGCTTGTCCCTATACACATTAGCCTTGGCATACCCCCACAAAAAAATAATCTAATGGTGTCAAATCGCACGATCTAGGCGGCCAATTGACCGGCCCGAAACGTGAAATTAACTGTTCACCAAACTCGCCTCGCAATTGCGCCATTGTTTCGCGTGCTGTGTGGCATGTGGCACCGTCTTGTTGAAACCACATATCATGCAAGTCAAGAACTTCCATTTCGGGCAAAAAAAAGTTTGTTATCATCGCTCGGTAGCGTTCACCATTGACAGTAACGCTGCGATTCGCATCATCTTTGAAGAAATATGGCCCAATAATGCCGCCGGCCCATAAACCGCACCAAACAGTGGCTTTTTCGGGATGCATTGGTAGCTGTTGCAATGCTTCTGGCTGATCTTCACTCCAAATGCGGCAATTTTGCTTATTTACGTACCCATTCAACCAAAAATGAGCCTCATCGCTGAACACAATTTTTCGATAAAAAAGCGGATCCTCGGCCAGCTTTCCAAGAGCCCATTCACCAAAAATTCGGCGTTGTGGTAGGTCGGCTGGCTTAAGTTCTTGCACCAGCTGTATCTTAAAAGGCTTTACGCCCAAATCCTTCCGCAAAATTTTCCACGTAGTGCTGTAACAAAGGCCTAACTGCTGGGAACGGCGCCGAATCGACATTTCGCGGTCTTCTGTCACACTAGCTGATACGGCCGCAATATTTTCTTCACTACAAAGTAAATTTGGTGCGAAATTTGGTCACAATCTTCCGAATAGACTGCTCAGAAGGTCGAGAATGCCGATCATAAAATGGAAGCAGCGCGCGATGAACATTTCGAACCGAGCACGAATTTTGATAGTAAAATTCAATAATCTGCAAGCGTTGTTCATTTGTAAGACGATCCATGGTTAAATTGCAAACCAAACTGAAGCTGTTTGACAGTGACACAAGGTACTAAACACACGTCAGCTGTCAAAACCAGTGTTGCCAAAACCAAACCAGCTAAAAAATCACCCTTTACAACCGAAGCATCTAGGCTGATTAAAGTCCTTTCAAAGGCGCAGGTGCTGATATCTTCGCTAAGAAGGAGCGACGGCAGCTGGACTGAATCACACAAAGAGACACTGTAAATACTAACGGAAACTCACTTCCCAGGATGCACTGATGTGTCTGATGGTTACGATGTAGAAACACTAGGCACGAGTAAGGGAATGGAGCAAGAAACAATCGTCGAAATAGTAGACGAGGAAAAAATAGCCTGGGCAATCCACACATTTGCCCCCTTCAAATCACCTGGAATAGATAATATACGACCCAAAATGCTACAGAAGTCAGAGGTACTTAACTACGTTCCTAGAGCATAGCGTGAAGTTAGAGTGAATTTCGTCCCAAAAGCAGGAAAAGCTAGTCACACCACATCCAAGGACTATAGACCAATCACTCTGTCGTCATTTATGCTAAAAACAATGGAAGTCACAGCTAGGGGACGTGAGCACTGAACGGAAGCTCAGTAGGGGAACATCTCAAGGTGGAGTTGTCTCACCAATCATATGGCTTATCGTAGTTGATGAACTGCTGAAAATACTGGAAAAAGAAGGTTTCATTGTGAGCGCATACGCAGACGATGTCGTTATTCTGGTTCCAGGTAAATTCACTCCAGTTAATCAATAACTGGGTTACGCGCCGTGGACTTGGAGTGAACCCATCAAAGACGGAAATTCGACTGTTTACGAGAAGAAGGACGATCCCTGCCTTCAACCCCACAAGGATGGGCGGAATGGATCTGGATTCCTAAATAAGCTGGAAAACATAGAGGATCGCATCAAAAAAGCATACGTGGCACTATACGCCTGCAGAAGAGCATTCGGCAACGCATGGGGATTCAGGCCGCATGTGGCGCACTGGCTTTACACAGCTGTGGTGCGGCTCATCCCTACATATGGTACGACAGTGTGGTTGAAGGCTATTGAGAAAAATACCATCTTTCAAGCCTAACTAAAGTGCATCGCTATTACGGTTCCCTACGGACCACTCCCACCGCAGCTATGGAGGTGATGCTAAACCTTAACCGTCTGGACATCTACTGCAGCAGCAAGGCGGTCAAAACCGCAATGAGGTTGAGAGAATCTAGACAGTGGTCATCTTAACCATGGTCACGCCTCCATTGAAAGCCAATGGGACGCGGCGAAAGAGAGGGTGACTGCAGACTACATACCCTCCACGCTCGTTTTTGGAAGGAGATTCACTACTTGAATTCCAAACAGAAGCGATTGGGAGAACAAAGAGGTAACAGAAGAAGAGGAGTTAGCCATATATACCGACGGTTCAAAGATGGATATCGGTACAGGCGCGAGCATCTTCAGCGAAGCACTGGACCTGCGAGATTCATTCAGAATCAGGTATCATTGCAGTGCATTTCAAGCAGAGGTAGCCGCTATTACCCAAGCGGCGAAGGACCTTAAGAGACGGCACATTGTCGGTGAGCAAATCACAATTTACTCTGACAGCCAAGCGGCCGTTGAAGCCATGGAGTCAGTCGTGGTGAAGTCAAGGGTGTTGGAATCAGAACAAATCTATTTACCTGGCAATGATACTAACCTGTCATTTTTTTCTGTCATAATGACATTTGTCTTTAAATAAACTTCTTCTTAATTAAACCTCTTAACAAGCACGTTGTTTGATTTTCTAATCTGGGTATTTTTTCTTTATTTTAACAACAGGTTATGGGCCCAGCACCGCCGAAAGAATAAGAAAAATACGGAAAGAATTTTAATCAACACAATTTAAGTTCTAATTAGGAAGGATTCCAAAGATTTCGGAGGATTGAAATGGCGTCTTCTTCGATTCCACCCATAGAGAAACTTCGAGGTCGCGACAATTACGACGAATGGAAGTTTGCGGTTGAAAACTATCTTGAGCATGAGGAGCTGTGGGGATGCGTCAGTGGAGCAGAAACTGATGTCAAAAAAAATTTCCAAAGCAAAATCGAAAATTATTCTGCTCATAGAGCCGATTAATTATACACATGTTCGGGAAGCGAAAACAGCAAAGCAAGTGTGGGACAAATTAGCTGCGGCATTCAACGACAGCGGACTCACTAGGCGTGTTGGGTTGTTGAGAACACTCATCACGACAAACTTAAAGGAAAGTGGTTCCATTGAATGTTATGTGAATAGAGTGATTCTAACAGCGCATAAGCTCAATGCCATTGGAATGGTTGTGTCCGACGAGTGGGTGGGAACGTTGTTGTTGGCTGGACTAGGAGACCACTACAAACCTATGATCATGGGAATAGAAAGCTCTGGCATACAAATTACTGCTGATGCAATCAAAACAAAGCTATTGCAGGATGTCAAGGATGATGATTGTGGTTTTGGTGAGGACTCGCATGCTGTTGCGTTTTATGGCGGCGCTAAGAAGAGTGCTGTAAAGAAATCGAAAAATCCAGGTGGTCTCAAGTGCTTTGAGTGTAAAAAACAAGGACATTTCGCAAGGAACTGTCCCAACAAACGTAAAGTCACGGAACATAAGAACTCGATTGAAAAAGTGTTTTATTCAACTTTTGCTGTGAATGTGAGAGAGGTGGATTCTGCGGGATGGTACGTTGACTCCGGTGCTTCAGCGCATATGACTATGCGCAGGGATTGGCTCCAGAATACCACTTCGATAAACTGCGAAGAAGTTACAGTGGCAGACAACAAAAATCTACTTGTTGAAGCAATGGGTGATGTTTGTATGCAGCTGTCTGTAGGTAAAACGAAAGTGGATGTGAAGGTCGCTAATGTATTATACGTACCAAACATATGCGCAAATCTCTTGTCTGTTAGCCAAATGACAAAGTGTGGCAATAAAGTGAATTTTGAAGTTGACAAATGCTACATTTTCGACAGTAGCAATTTGTTGATTGCTACCGCAAGTTTGGTGCAAGAGCGGTTGTACAAGCTGGATACTACGCCCGTGGTTAGGACTTTAGTCAATTTGGTTGGACGACGACTATCATACGATCTGTGGCATAGGAGACTAGGTCATGCAAGCCATGGCGTGCTGGTTAAGATGAAGAAAGGAGCTGTATTTGGAATTGATTTTGCTGATGCGCCAAAGAAGCAATGTGTTAATTGTTTGAAAGGAAAACATCCTCAAAAACCATTCAAGGCATCTGAATCAAGTACGAGTAATGTATTAGAGTTGGTGCATTCAGACCTATGCGGACCTATGGAAGTGAAATCGTTAGGTGGTGCACGATATGTTCTTTTGTTCGTGGACGACTACTCGCGTAAAGTTTTCGCTCAAGTTCTTAAAGCCAAATCAGAAGTACGAGAGAAATTCATTGATTTCAAGCGTTTTGTCGAGAACGAGACTGGCAAACAAATAAAAACACTTCGGACAGATAACGGCGGTGAATATTGTAATGAAGGGTTACTAAGTTATTTGAGAAACTGTGGGATAAAACATCAAACGACGGTTCCATACACACCCCAACAAAATGGCAAAGCTGAGCGAATGAATCGCACAATCATGGATAAAGCTCGATGTATGCTGATTGACGCAGGTGTGGAAAAGGATTTTTGGGCCGAAGCTGTATTGACTGCTGCACATTTAGTCAACCGTACGCCAAATAGAATTCTAGATTTCAAAACTCCAGAAGAAATGTGGTCAAACAAGAAGCCAGATGTTAGTCATTTGAGGGTTTTTGGATCAACTGTCATGGTGCGTGTTCCGAATCAGAAAAGGAAGAAGCTAGATCCGAAATCTATCAAGGGTATGCTGGTTGGATATAGTGAGAATTCAAAGGCATATAGGGTCTACGATCCATCAAAGAAAATGATGATAATTAGTAGAGATGTTGTCTGTTTAGAAGATCAACCTTTTAAGCAGGTAATTGCTAATAACAATGTAACTAATTTCTTGTCTCCATACTTAGAGAGTTCGGTGGGGGCAGACGTGAATATTGATGCTGATGAGACGGAGGTCGTTGCTGTTGGTGGTGGTGAAAGTGTGGCTACTTTTGATGTTGCAAATGAAACAGCAGACAGCGATATACTTGATCCGGAATGCTCGGGGTCAATTGATGAAGATCCCTTTGATTCAGACACGGAGTATATCCCGAACAAAGTGGCAACTTTAACATCAGAAAATGTGCGGAGATCCGAAAGAACGCCAAAACCAAAGACACACGACGGCTACGTAACATATATGGTGAAAAGTACAAGTGATCCAATGACGTTTGAAGAAGCCATATCTAGATCAGACGGTAAACAGTGGAAAAAGGCCATAGAATCTGAATACGCTTCATTACTGCAAAATGGAACTTGGGAGGAAGCAGACTTACCGCTGGGAAAGAAATCTTTAAACACAAAATGGGTGTTCAAGACCAAATTGGATGCAAACGGTGGAATTTCTCGGTACAAAGCAAGGCTTGTTGCTAAAGGATGCAGTCAAAGAAGAGGAATCGACTATGAGGAAACATTTTCCCCCGTGGTGCGTTATGAATCAATTCGATGTTTATTGGCAATGGCTGCCAAGATGGATTTGGACATAGAACAAATGGATGCTGTTACAGCCTTTCTACAAGGTGATTTGGACGAGGAGATCTTTATCTCTCAGCCCGAAGGTTTTCAAGTTGGTGAGAAAGTGCTTCGCCTGAGGAAATCAATATATGGCTTGAAGCAATCTTCGAGAATGTGGAACATCAAGCTGGATGCAGCATTAAAGGATTTCGGAATGGTGCAATCACAACTGGACCCGTGCATCTACTTTAAACACTCAGATGGAAAGATGATCGTTATTGCTATCTATGTGGACGACATGCTGATCTTCGATAATCATACTTCGTTGAAGCAACGATTAAAATCAGCTTTAATGAATAAATTTGAGATGAAGGACTTGGGTCCAGCGAATTCTTTTCTTGGACTACGATTGTTAAGAGATAGAGCTAGTGGTCAGATTTGGATTGATCAAGAATGTTACATCAACGAGGTAGTTGATCGCTTTGGGCTAACTAATGCAAACGTATGTTCTACGCCGATGGACTTGAACCAGAAATTAAGTAAGGAGATGTGCCCGAAATCCAATGAGGAGCGTCAGGAGATGACAACGATTCCATACCAGGAATTAATTGGGAGTTTACTGTTTGCTGCGCAAGTTTCAAGACCTGATATCAGCTTTGCTGTGAACTATCTCAGCCGGTTTAACAGCAATCCGGGAAAAGCGCATTGGATAGCTGCGAAAAGGGTTCTTCGGTATCTGAAAGGTTCTGCGACCAAAAAACTGTGTTATGGAAACCACGAAGGAGATGAACGAATAACCGGTTTTTGTGATGCGGATTTTGCGAGCGATGTGGATGAGAGGAAATCGGTAACCGGTTATACATTTATAATGCAGGGAGGAGCGGTATCCTGGTGTTCGAGAAAACAGCCTACGGTGGCATTATCGACAACAGAAGCCGAATACATGGCCATGAGCTTGGCTGTACAGGAGGCGCTGTGGCTGCAAAGCCTTACAAGAGAACTGAAAATCCAACATAGCGGCATCACATTATTCTGCGACAATCAAAGTGCTGTTTGTCTGGCGTCAACTAATGCATACCACGCCAGAACAAAACATATAGATATACGGCATCATTTCGTACGTAATGTAATTACCAAAGGTACTGTAAATTTGGATTACGTACAAACAACTGATATGGTAGCAGACGTCATGACAAAGCCGCTTTCATTGGAGAAGAGCAAACGCTGTGCTACACTGATGGGACTTAGATAGATGCGTCTGGAAAATAGAAACTTGTTCTAGTGGGGGTGTTGGAATCAGAACAAATCTATTTACCTGGCAATGATACTAACCTGTCATTTTTTTCTGTCATAATGACATTTGTCTTTAAATAAACTTCTTCTTAATTAAACCTCTTAACAAGCACGTTGTTTGATTTTCTAATCTGGGTATTTTTTCTTTATTTTAACAACAGTAAATCGCTGCAAGAAATATCTGGACGAAATATCACAGGCGGATGAGCTTGCAAGAAACGCGTCGAAAATACATGCATCTATGGCCCTAAAATCAGTAAGAACTCAGCTAAGCACGCTCACAAGTATGATTGACATTGAATCCTGGAGTAGAACTCACATACGCTGGACCAATCTCACTACCTGCAGGAATACAAAAGAACTATGGACAGAGGTAAGCAAAAAGAGATCTAAATACATGATCGGACTAAGCCACAAAAAAGATTCGCATACTCACGGGGGTCATAGGCGTACATGCGGAACGGCTGGGGATACTGCATAATGACTTTTGCAGAAGCTGTAGGGACGTTGAAGAAATAGAATCTGTTCGACACCTACTTTGCAAATGCCCAGCCCTTAAAAACAGCAGACAGAGGATTCTCAACAGTTACTTCTTCGATGACCTAGATGACTTGAAGAATGTTGATCTTAAAGAACTCTTGAGATTCATACTCATATCTGGGTTGTTCTAGTAGATAAACAGACTTCATGTCATTAGCTTCTCGTAGGGCGAACTAGAGGATCATGATACAACGGAGCTCCAAGAGCATATGAGATTCATACTAATCTATGTGGCTCCAACAGGTCACACTGGGGTTCCCGGAACTGAATACAATGGACCCAACTGATGGTCTAAGTGAAGCTGTGGCAAAATTGCCACAAGAGCACCCATTTACCTACCTACCTACCATTCATCGTTGCGAATAAATTAAACTTGCAAAATAAAAATTTAGTTTCCATTGGGACAGAAAAAGCACTTTTTCGGATTTAGAGCGGTTTTTCTGCTCTAGTAATCAACTGCTTGTTAAAATTCATGTCCATTGGTTGCAAAAAACAACCTTTTTTCTGGGTCAGATCAATTTTGCTAATCTCGATTTCTTATGTAGTATTCGATTGTGCTTCTCCAGATTCGCTCTAAGATTTCAGCTTGTTAGGCACATAACATTTTAACACCACTTGATAAATTTTATATGATTTCTTAACATTCATACATAAATAATCAAAATAGATCCACCCGATGCAACGCGTTTTTTCTTTGCAGTTAAGGAAAACGTATTCAAACTCCATAAGGTGTCAAACTCAAACGCACTTGTGTTGGTAAATCTGAGAAATAATCCAGATTCGCAAGTGCTCTGAAATCTTATGTTGTTTTTCATTGGGATTTTCAGATTTTGCTCTCAGATTTCAGATTTTTCGTGCCCAATGGAACATAAAACGAGATTTTTCTTTCTTTGCATTTGTGGTGGTGCGTGTTTTAAGAGTCAGCTGTTCTTAAATTGTAATTTATGCATATAAAAATCCACTCAATTTATGTTGATATCCATTGCAGCGGCCAAATGTAAATTGTTCTCTATTTTTCACAGACTTGTCTTCTAAAAACGTGATTAATAACACATTAATCTCGCTCAGATATCGAGATTCGCAAAACTGGTCTGAATCTGAAAAAAGAGCTTTTTCTGTGCCAATGGAAAACGACATGAAAAATGTTGCGTTTTTTGTACCAAACGAGCATAAAAAGAGACCCGGAGCAAAAAAAAGTGCAACAACACAAATGTGAACAAAGAAAAGTCTCGTTTTATGTTCCATTGGGAACGAAAAGTCTGAAATCTGAAAATCCCAATCAAAACGATATTAGATTCATTGTGCGTGACATGCGCAAAAGGTAAAGAAACGCGGCAACCATTTCCAAATAGTAGCGCGTCAGTACAAGAAATCCCGGAAATGGTCCAAGGGAGTCATCGTACAAATCTACATGTATGGTATCCAAACTGAGGAAGGGTACGTAAGACGCCATCAGAACCAGCTCCGGTTATTAAAAGGAACAGACTCTACTTTCATAGCAGTTCCAGTAACGGAGCCACGTGTCGAATCGGGGACAGTGGAAGGTAATGCTAATTGTTGTAAAAACGAATTTTCGTCATCTTTCAGCCAAAACGTGGAGGAGGCTGATGCTGACAACGGCGAACAAGACCAAGAGCTAAGGGATCTAGCAGTCCCGAGATGAAGAAAAGCAGGATCAGACCACCGGTAATCCAGTTGAAGCGGTATCCTCTATTGAGGTCAGAAGATCCGAACGTCTCAGACAGAAGAAGGTGCCGGTTCGAAGTGGAGGCTGAATTCTAACAGCTGGAAACGTTGTAATTGGAGTGGAGGAGATGATGTAATCTCACCATTAAAATGTTATTCGGTATAGTAATGTACCTGTACCCTTTATTTTGACTGTAAATCTGTCATCAGGGTAACTATGTGTGAAATGTATATATGTGTCATTGGAATAAAAATTGAATGGTAATCTGGCAGGCAACGAGTCCACTTCTTTATTTCATTAACAATAAAGAACTCCGATTTACAGCCAAGCATAAGACAGCGGGCTATGTAGGGAATAATTAACAATAAGCGTTTTATTAACTCTTGTCCCATCCCCACCTTATAATAACATAACTAAATTTAGTAGTCCGACCGAGGCGATTGCGTGATTCTTAATATTCTGACGATAGGCATGTATGTACACTTCGCTTCAACTGAATAAGTACAAAAATTTGTTAACATTCGTTGTCAAAACCCGGTGCCGTAATATAATATTTGATGATGCTAACTGTTTTCTTATGATGTTGAGAAAATAAATCTGAAAGAATAAACCAAAAAGTACCGCTATTTTTCCCCTGGTTCTATTGCAAAGCGTTCTACATTGAAAAATGCAGCTTTATTTTGCGTCAACTGAATAGACACAAATATTGAAATTGGAAATAAAAGTTATTGGCATTAAATGTAACGTTTTTCTTAAAATAGTATTTTATTTGTTTATTTTAGTAGTGGGTATTGCCGCCTTTATTCGAAATAGTTCGTAAATTCGATCCGGCATGGAATCGTACAGCCTCTTTATGTAGTCCAAAGTAGTCCGAAATTTCCCTCCAGGCCAATTTAATGACTGCGATAAGGGATTCTCTTCTTTCCTCACATCGTGCAAGTAATAATTAAACCCATCAGGGCCATCAAAATTAAACTCCTTCTCATCCGAAAAAACTACGTGACGCCATTCATTTTTCCAACTCATCTAAACGCATACACTTCCGTTTCTCGTTAAGTGGTGGTTTCTTTTGAATATTCATCCATTTTAGATGTTTGGGACTATTGATAACCCTTCGCACTGTTGAAACGCTTGCAGTAACACCAGCTTTTTGCCTTATTTTTGCTGCAGAGTCGCAGGAATTGGAAGCACATCTTAAAATTGATCTTCGATCAACTGCTGTTGTTGCAGTTTTTTGACCTCCTTTCATGTTTTTTTCCGTAAGAATCCTTGCTTCTTAAATAAGAATAGATCAAACTATAGAACCAGGGGAAAAATAGCGGTGCTTTTTGAGTTATTCTTTCTGATTTATTTTCTCAACATCATAAGAAAACAGTTAGCATCATCAAATGATATATTACGGCACCAGGTTTTGAAAAAGTGGCCAACGAATGTTAACAAATTTTTGTGCTTATTCAGTTGAAGCGAAGTGTATATGCAAAAACATTTTAGCGTGCAGTGCAGTTAGAACTCAACGCAGTGTAGTTGGAATTGAAAAAGCTGAGGAACGCGAAACGTGGGGGAAAAATTGGGAATGGGCATTAAACCACTTCCACTTTGGCCGTGTTGCTAAAGCCTACCATCAGAGCTGTAAAAAACAAAAATAGACTACTTTGCAGATCACACGCCGCGAAAAGTGGCGTATTGCGAAAGAAACCAACAGAAGCAGCTCCCTGATTGGCTGATAGACGAATTTCATCTCGAGCCACAGCCTGCATTTTAATCTTCAACCCAGTCGACACTTATAACGAAAGTGAAAAATAATTTTCAAATATAAAACGTGACAGAACTACATAATATACAAAAATTGTGTGTCTGCTATCCTCGATCATTACCACGAGACAAAGGAATTCTAGTTTGTGTTTCTACAAGCTGTCACCGCTACTGTTAAACCTTTAAATTGGGATTCGTGCTGCTGCTCAACTGAGTAGCTGCCATCGACGTCCTCGGCTTAGTCGCTTCAATTCCGTTGCTGCCGTTTAGTCGAGCTGTAAACTGGATTTGTTTTTACCATCTCTGGCTGCATTCGCCATGACCATCCTCCATACCAACCGGAAGAAGTAGTCGTGCTAACACAGGAAAGGAATCAGAAGAATCATTCTCGGACGCCTTTAATACAACAGTGATGGAAGGCCAACAAAAAGAACGAGATCAGTCTGAATTGATGACTGATTTGATTGCGCAAAGAGTCTGTCAGTTTCGAGTTTCATCGAGTGGAAACGGACGTACTAATCGCAGAAAGACCACCAACTAAAAGGGAAATGCTGAGCATCGTAATAACGGTTTTTGATCCTTATGGATTTTTAGCTAGCTTGGTCATCTATTCCAAAATTCTGCTACAGCAAACCTGGAACACTGGGATTGGATGGGATGATCAACTGCCGCAACACGTATTCTACAGTTCAAAGTTAATCGCTGTTACTCTCCAAACTTAGTTTCAGCTGAAAGCGTGGAATTTCATATATTTGTGGACGCTAGCGAAGAAAGTGCCTTTGCTGCCGTAGGATACTTTAGCATTCAATGCAATACAGATCAACGTGGCCTTTGTCTCCGCAAAGACCAGATGCGCACCAAAAAGAATACTTTTCATCCCTAGACTCGAGTTGCACGCAGCAGTCTTAGGAAACCGTCTACAAACTTCTATTCGTACCAATCACAAGGTGCCTATTTCACAGGTAGTGATAGTCCATTCAACGAAAATACAAACCGTTTGTCGCCCACAGAATAGCCGAAACCTGTCAGATCATTTGGACTGGCACTGGATACGAACGGATCGGTCTTAAAGGCCACCAAAAAAAAATTGCCAAATTTATAAGCTAGCCCGAGTCAAACATATTACCCCACTCATGTGTCATGGCCACCAGATCGTGTCACACCATATGTTCGCCCGTTCACGTACGCCGGTCTGGACTTCTTTGGACCACTTCAAGTTTAGATTGGTTGCCGAAGAGAAAAACGATGGGTGGCGCTTTTCACCTGCCTCACGACCCGTGAGTGCCAACTTATCGACACCGATCGCATCCACAACGAAATGGCTGAATGAATGTAAATTTAACTGTCCTTCGAATCCAAGCGAAGGAGGCGTGTGGGAGCGTATAGTGCAATCCGTAAAAAAGATTCTTTTGGTGACGATGCGAGAGGAAGCACCACGGGGTGGAAACTCTACGAAGTTTATTGATGGAGGCCGATAATATAGTCAATTCAAGAACCGAACTACCTCTAAGCTTCGAAGAAGACGAACCGTTGACCCCTAACCACTTTCTGCTCGGCTGTACCAACTCGACACAAACGCCTAAACTCAATGACTCATGAGTATGCTATCGAAAACAGTGGAGGATAGCACAGCAGTTAAAGAATAGGTCTTGGAAGAGGTGGATTTTGGAGTATCTTCCGATACTTACCAAGCGAAGCAAGTGGGATGAAGCGCGGGAGAAGCACACAACTATATACATCCGCAGATGGTCAAATTAGGAGTGCCGAGGTTAAGACATCACAAGGAAACCTTCGTCGCCCAGCCTCGAAATTAGATATTTTGCCGGTCTTTGAGGATTGAAGGGAGATGGGATGTCGCTGAAGGCTACCACGACCACCAGAACTGTGGAGACAGTTAGCTGCTAAAAACAAAAAAAAAAAAAAACGACAGGCAGATCAGCCGCCCCGAAGAGTGGCGTATTTCGAAAGAAACCAATAGAAGCAGCTCCCTGATTGGCTGATAGACGAATTTCATCTCGAGAGACAGCCTCCATTTTAATTTTCAAGTCAGTCGACACTTACAACTTAAACCGACAGCAGCAACAAAAAAAAAAGTTTAAAAGAAAAACAATTTTTAAACAAGTTATAACGTTACGTATAAATAAAATTCTACCATTTTAATAAGAAGCGTCTCGCCGTTTCGTGTCTTTATTTTCCAACAGGCCGCTATACGACTGAAAAAGATTTAGAGAAAATACTCACACTATTCAAGACACTACTGCTAGAAGGTTGGCCACAGCGATGCCTTCTGAGAAAACATACAAAAAGACACCTGCATATTCTGCAACGACCAGCAAGCCGAAGAAAATATTGTAAATATACAGTGTGGATGCGAAGCATTATCTCAAAGATAGACCACACGAACAAAGTGTATAGGTCTGTTTTTTTTTTATTGTAGTTTAGTACCTAATGTATGAGGCCTTACAATCTCATTTCCCTTTTTAGCCTAACCTAATGTAATAAAATCACTACGCAGATTATGGTTATTATATTCAACAAAAATTAATTTATACGTACCTAGATAAGGCAGCTTTTTGCATATCTATTTCAGTAGGATTATAGTTGTTCCTATCTTTTAATTTTTTTAAAACTATATGACTTAAGTCGTTTGTTTCAGATTGTGAGGCTTCCACATTCGAAAAAGCATTTGACTTTTCCCAGATATTTCTTTCATTGCATTCGTCATCAACAGTTTCTTTGAAATTAGATATGCAGTTCGTATTTGCTTGTCTTGAATTTTGATTTTGTTCTTCATTGTGCTTATAACGTCGATCTCGGGAGACGTCAAGAGCTCTGATGTTCGTTTTAGCATGTTTAATAGGCTTACTTGAATAAAAGTTGGGCTGTTTGCGATTAAAAGTAGACTGGTGTTCTGCGGAAGGTTTTGTTATAGTCTCATCGTCTTCAATGAGATTGGTTTGTTCACTTATTGGAATGGAAATCGGAATAGATCCACATATTTCTGCAGGCGGAACATTACTAGAAAATTCCCAAGCATTTATATCCAAATTATGTTTTCCGGGAATCATGGGGGGTGGAGGCATACCAGGTCCTTTCTTTTTTAAAAGTACGTTATTATTTTTCTGTAAAAAAAATAAAAAATATTATACGTTTTTGGTCACAATCGCTTAATGGTACGAGCATAAGGGTTGAATTTATAAAATAATTACGTCTTTGTATGTGAGTGTTTTGTTGATAGTTTTATTTATTTATTTGTTTATGAAATCTAAAAAAACCTACGAGCTAATAAATGCAGGGCTAAAGTACGATAGGTAGGATTCAAACACAACTACTTTGTATTGAATTACAGTTCTTTTGAGTAGCACCACGAATTTATTACCGGATATCTTAAGGTGCCTGTCCATTTGAGAGTAAAAATGCTGAAAGCAGCTCTTTAGCACCCATAGAGATCACACGACTTTGTTAGTGTCAGCGAAATCAAGTGTAAATAGTATGTTTGGAGAACAATTTCCAAATAGCCATTTGGCTCAGTGGAGCATATCATCGGCACAGAAACAGCAACCGCTGCAACAGCAGCAGCAGAGACAACAACCACAACAGCAGCAGCCGCAGAGACAACAGCCGCAGCAGAGACAACAACAACAGCAGCAGCAGCCGCAGCAACAACAACAGCAACAACAGCAGCAGCAACAGCAAGAACAGCAGGCGAAAAAACAAAAGGTACCACCAATAAATGTGAGTCACTTAGATATAAGCGATAGCATTAAGTTATGTAGGTTAATAAGTAAGGATTTTTATATTAAAAGGCTTAACGCCAATAAGCATATAAAAATGTGCAGTAATATGGAGGAGCACAAAAAGTTGCGCACCTCTCTGGAGAAAGCGCAAGCTGAGTACTTCACGTACACTCCAAAAGGAGAAAAGCGACAAACTGTGCTGCTTAAGGGTATCGATCCCAATATAAAAATAGAGGAGCTCGAAAACGAGCTCAAGAATTATGAGGGGTCAAGCCGTTATCTTCGCCTGCGGACAGGGGTGGTAGCCGCAAATTACCATTCTTTTTGGTACAATTAACCCCCGACAGCAAAATAGATAGTCTGAAAAGGATCAGATTCCTGTAGTATCATGCAGTACGTTGGGAAAAATTAAAGAGGTCAGATCGTGTACTTCAATGTATGCGCTGCCAGAGGTTCGGGCACGCCGCAGCTAACTGCCACATGCATTTCAGGTGCGTTAAGTGCAACAAGGACCACAAACATGGGGAATGTGCTTTAGGTAGCGATAGGGTAGAAGATCGAGGCCAGCTCTCGTGTGTACTCTGCAACAGCTCAGGACATCCTGCTAATTCCAGGGGATGTCCCAAGTATCAGCAGGTAAAACAGAATGTGCAGGCTCGAACACAGAGGTCCGAAGAAGAGAAGGGTCGAAAGAGTCGCTCGTTCTCTAATTTTGTTGCGCCCAATGTGTCCTTTGCCCAAATGGTATCTGGACCGGGTAGCTCAATCACAAAAAGCGCGCCGAAGGTTCCTACACCGGAAGCGGATCTGGATTTGAAATCGATCCTTCTGTCACTGCACGGAAAGATCGACAATTTCCAGAAACAATTAAATGAGCATGCGGCTCGAATAGACATGATCTATTCGACGCTGTTTGCCGAGTCTGCCGCGCCATAAATATGATGGGTACGCTGGACGAGGTAAACTTAAAGATCCTTGCGGTGAATGTAAATTCACTAATCCGGATCGAGAGAAGGATCAATCTTTCCAATTTGTTGAAAGCCGAAAAGCCAGATGTGCTTCTGGTTAGCGAAACTAAGCTATCCCCGAAGCACAAATTAGGCTATAGAAATTATTTTGTAGTTAGAAGAGACCGGCCCAACTCCACACAGGGAGGTGGTGTCGCTATCTTAATACGTAAAGGCTTGCGCCATAAGGTCATATATAGCGGAGACGTGCGCAGGTTCCAAGTGTTGGAAGCATGCATCGTATGCATTCCCCTCAATAGCCAGAGGCGGATGTATGTGGTGTCGCTTTACGCACCGGAATCTCCTCGACGCATTGAATTTTTAAATGAGATCGAGACGCTTTTTCGTTGCTTAGAGCTTCAATCGGAAGATAATTATTACTTTTTGGGCGGAGACCTCAATGCTAAACATGCGGCATGGGGAAATGATATTCCGAACCCTAGAGGCAACCAGTTTCACGACTGGTGGCGTCATAATATGATTGAGTACAAACTCGAATTGTACGCGACGGATATCCCGTCTTTCCCTAGAGATGGTTCTTTCTTGGACTTGGCGCTAGTTGACGAAAGACTGGAACCGTAATACGGATCCCGAACGAGCAGACGCAGCTGGAGCAGTACGACCAAGTGCGTTCTTTCGATTACCGAAAAGCGCAGTGGTCGCGCTTCTCCAGAGTGTTAAAACGCGACAATCGCTCATGCGAGATCGACCCACCGACAAACAGGAACTTAACGAACGATGAGATCGACAGTCATTTACGGCAAATGAATGCCGTCATCAAACAGACAATGGAGCGGACTATCCCCCGGGTAGGACGTTCCACAGACGAAGAACAAACTGAAAAGTATCGAAACGCAACAATCGATGCTCTGTACAGACATAAAAGTAGACTGCTCTCGAGGCTTAAACGGCTACACAGACAGTTCACTGACAGCAACGATCCCGAGTTAAGAACACTGAATTCGATGATCAAAAACTTGAAACAGTTCATCTCCGAAAATAACAGAAAATCTGTAAGTTTGTATTGGGGCAATAAAATTCGGGCTATAAAAACCAGTAGCCCGAATATGTTCCCACAAATAAATAAACTGTTCAGGCGGAAGGATCATAACGACATTTCATGTGTTCGAATACCTCGGACAAACGAGAACAGAGAGACACTACTGACTGCCGGGCATAAGTCCGGAAAGTGCCGACTCGAACGACGGTTTTTTCGTGGTCGAAGACCCGCAGGAGTGGGTAAATTTGATGGGAGCTTTCTTTGAGACTGTGTATACGGTGAACAATCCTGTTTGCCGTAACCGCGACCTCGAGGAGAGGGCCTTTCTTAACCACTTTTATCTGCGGACCGAAATTCAAGATTGGCGATCCGAGAACAACGGTTTCACCGGGTTCAATGACGACAACCGTGCAAATGGCACTATCGCCGATGCAAATACTCATCTGTTCGTGAGTAGAGATGAACTTCGGTGCATCTTTGAATCACTTAAAAACAAAAAGTCGGCGGGAGTTGACGGTGTCCCAAACGTCGTATTAAGACACCTGCCGCTAGAGGCGATAGATATCTTCACCACACTATTTAACAATGAGCTGAATAATGCATATTATCCGGAGCAGCGGTGGTACATCCTATCCCGAAAAAGGATAAAGATAGGACGAACCCTGCTAATCTCCGGTCAATTAGTTTGCTTCCGAATGTTAGCAAGGTATTCGAGAAAGTCGTCAATAGATCTCTTTTAAAATGGGTTGAGGAAAACAAGATTATTCCGGTCCTGTTTAATATTTACACAAGTGATCTGGTGGGTTCCCTCAGACATGCTATAGCGTACGCGGACGATTTAGTGGCGTACAGGTCAGGACCAAAAATCGAGGTCATTAACATCCTTCTGCAACGTGACTTCCAGCAAATTAAGAGGTATTGCGATGATTGGAAGTTGAAAATCAATTTCCAAAAGTCGGAAACAATCCTGTTCAGGACTCCATTGGCTAGGGCCTCTGGGGATACCAGAAAAAACTGGAGAAAATTAACAATTATTGGGCAGCAGGGGCGACCATTGGCGGTGAAAAACGGGGTGAGGTATCTTGGCATCTGGCTCGACCAGTATCTGTATTTTGACAAACATATAGGTGCTTGTCTTGCTGGGGCCAGGAGGGCCTACGCTCTGACAAGGAGACTGTTTCGCTGCAGTCAACTTGATTCCAGGCTAAAGGTCATTTGCTACGTGGCCCTTATAAGGCCTATCATCCCTTATGGCTGTCCCATGTGGTTCAATATAGCGCCGTCCTATATGGAAAAGATTCGGGTGTTTGAGAGACAATGTCTCAGGGCCTGTCTAGGGTTGTTTAGAACTCCTGAATCTCAGTATATAAAATATTATCCCAACAGGACCCTATGCAATGGGGCCCGACTGAATAGGATTTACAATTTCCTTATTAAGGTGATTCGGAGGCACGTCGCAAGGGCGATGGCCAGCGATAATAACCTGATCTCAGGGGCTTACTACCCCAATTTAATGTACCAGGAGAGTACGCTTCGGTCTGGCTTTATCCCGCCTGAGGCATTTCTTCATGTAGACATGAAAGGGATAGTCCAGCAAAAAGATGGTGTGCCGGTATTGTACCACAGCCACCGCGGCGCGAGGGATAAGCGGCTCATCCACGACGGGTATGCCGCCAATGCTCAGGAGCTCCTCCGTTTTAGCACCGCAATTGCGGATCGGGACAGGGTCGATACGTTAAAGCAGTTCGCCGAATTTTGGTGGCTTGAAGAAGAGGTGAGATTGCTCACCACCCTGATTATAGGTAACTTATGTTAAGTAGTTTAGGTAGTTTTAAGTAGTTTTAAAATAAAGAATTCAAGTTTTTCAAAGTTTCTTGAAAAATAAAAAACAAACAAAATTAAATATAGATAGATCTAAGGCCGAAAGGCAATAATTTAAAGTATATTGTTTAGTTTAGAGCGCTCGCTAAGAGCCAGTAAGCTGGGTTAAGATAAATGTTAGTTTTAAATTAGATTTAATCGATTTTGTCTAGTATTTAAGTATAAATAATGATAACAATAAAAATGAATTTAAAAGTAAAGTAAAAAATGCTGAAAGCTGCTCTCAAGCAATCTCGAAAGTGGACATAGTCTCGAGATTCAAGCCTTTTGAAAGTCACTGGCAAGTGGACACACATGCCCTGGTCACTATCGGAGATTACATCGCAAAATCCCAACAGGCTTCGTATTTTGCGAGCAGCTGTAGAGAATCGACATGGGAAAACAGTGGACATCGGAGGAAATTAATCGACTCATAGAGAAATATGAGTCGATTGAAATTTTATGGAAAACTACAGATAAGGCATTTCGCCTCATAGAGTAATATGAGTCGATTGAAATTTTATGGAAAACTACAGATAAGGCATTTCGCGACGGAACCAACAAAAATTTAATATTTACGGAACTTGCAGAACAGTTGTTCTGAAGGCGAAATAAAAAGAAAGCTTTATAATTTGAGAAACCAGGTAAGATAATAATTTTTATTACTAATGTTAAATTCTTTATTAGTAATCGTGAAATATACATTCCTTTTCACTTGTTATCAAACGGCAAAAATCCCTGAACTGTTAAGCATCTTCGATTTGAAGCCCTCTTGTAAGAGAAGACCCTGCACCGAGTTGATGACGACGATCTACCCATGGTTTAATCCAGCATTTCTTTTTTGCTCTATTCTTTTTTTTAAGAACAGTGCTAATAATTATTAACGCAGCGGCAACCTTTTGCTTGTCAGAATACATTTTAACTGGTAACTAGCAGACGAAATATATCAAGTGGACACGGTTATGAGAGTACTCTTAGGGAATCTACTATCAAAATGTTATCAAAGAACTCGCGAGATTAAAATCTTGAAATTATTACTCTCAAATGGACAGCCACCCGAGAGTAACTCTCGAGAGTAACTCTCGAGAGTTTACTAGCGAAAGTACTCTCAAATGGACAGGCACCTTCAAATTGATTGTTAGTTGCAGCACTAGTGCTTAGTTGTGTATTGAAAGCTGTTCAAAATGTATTTGGAGAAGCTAATTTATGAACTTAAAAATCGGGCGCCATTATGGAAATACTTCTCCCACTACCGAGCGCCGAACTTGACGAGTTGTGGGGGCTAAGTTATGTTAAAGATTCTCGAGAATCTCTCCAGATGAACCATGAACCATGTCATACGACCCGTACCGAATATAAACCTGGCTGGGGGCCAGTTTCAAAAATAGTTTAAGTCGAATAATAAGGAGTATCCGGATACATGGAGACCTCCGGATTAGCTAGTCTTATCAGTGTAATGCGGATCTCTGCACAGACCGACCTCAATTCTCCGCTACTCGTGGGTACTAAAATAAACAAAAACAAAACTTTAAACAAACAAAAAAAATGAGACCAGTTCTCCTTTAAAACCGGGCGGTAGTACAGCGACTTCGCTGACTACTGGTACAGCTCCTGCAGCAGTGAGCGGTGGAAAAATCTTGACCATTCATTATTCTTCCTTCTGCTGTGAGCAGCTGTAGTGTGCACAAAAAAGAAGGTACACATCCTAGAAGTGATGGGATTGTGAATATATATGGCCCTACCACTGCTACCAGCGCAACACGATGCAAGATCGCTCAAGCGTCTCCCAGTGAGACAGGGCGGCATCGCACTTCCTCGAAAAGGGCTTTTAGTAAACGTCGTTATGCTGTTCATATCCCAAGCCGACCTAGAACTAAAGGTCTTCGGAGAAACTTTGAAGGCTAATAGGACTGCCGAGCAAAACAGCAAAGTTGAATGGGCGGAAAAATTCCTAAGTAACGATCCACTAACGACCAGCAAGGACTCTACGTCTAAGCGCCAAAGATCGTCGGATCGACCGCGCTGGCTCCCAAAAGACCTAAGGTGCATAGCACCACTCGCCCCCAATAGGTCATCCAACGTCACATCGCAAAAGTTTAAAGGTTTAGTGACGTTCTTAGAAGCTCATCGCCTGTGATGATCAGAGATTCTCGAAATAATCAGACTGAGCAATCCGTCACTCCCGACATACAATTGGAAGGTTGTAAGGCTGGAGGGGCAAAGAGGTCTCTACAGGTTCGATCTTATTGTCATAAACAAAGAGCTTCTTGCTCCCTTGATGCTGACTAAAGGTGTGATCAGATTTGGTTTCGAATCTATGACCCTAAAAGTCTATAAAAAACACGAGATAGATTCAGGCAAAATGCCTCCTTACCACACAGATTTAGAACCTGAGACCTTAGTCCCTGGAGCATCGGTTTCATTCCCATAGTTAGATGATAATGCCTCCGGCACAATTACTTATACCATAGATCACACTTTGTAGGATATGAATATGGATGAATTCAATAATATTCTTCTCAGCGAGGATGAACTTCTTGGTTCATCTTCGGAAATGGAAGATCTAAATAACACTACGGTGAAGGTTCATCCGCCTGATTGTAGCAAGAATGCTGCAATTAGTTCAGATTAATCTTCCTCACTCCATAGAGGCTTCGACCGCCCTTATCCTCCGCCTCTCAAAGGGTAGAGAATACATCATCTATATACAGGAACCATGGTTTGACAACAGCGTGGTTCGTTGACTAGAGACTCCTGGATACGAAAAGCTGGATAAACTAGAGAGAGCGATCGCGGAAGGAGAGAGGACAGAAACCAACCTCATAATCGGTTGTGATGCTAATGCTCACCACTCGGTATGGGGAAGTACGGACATTAATAATAGAGGTGAGTCACGTAAGCATTGTAGGAAACGAAGCTACTTTTATAACAAAAAACCGACAGGAAGTTTAAGTTGGTCTCCGATACTGCTAGTCAGTTGATAACCAATTGGAAAGTATCAGCTGAGCACTCCTTTTACAGATCATCGGTGTTCTTGATTAATTCATTAAATTTTCTAAGACGTAAAAATGATTCCCAACATTTTTGTTCTTTACATAGCATTTGCCAAATAGTACACATAATTCCCTGTGAACAACTGTTAATATTTACAGTCCACTTTTTGAACTCTCCAGAATGTCCATTTATTATTTTTTGCCTTTAACCGAGACTCTTTCATTACTGAACCGTCATCGAAGCAGCTTGAATAAAGAGTTTGTATAATCTTGCGTTTGGTAATTTTTTTGATTCGCTCGCATACATTGATCTTGGAGTTCTCTGGTCGCGTGTCATCGTCGTTTGCTTTTTTTCTCTATCGGACACAGCATAGAACAAACGTTTTCTTTGTCACAATAATTCTTCATTGTAGAATCAGAATCATTTAAATCGAAAACAATCGGTATATTCAATTTAGCCGATGACCATCCTCGCCAACTTCCGTAAAGATATCCTAGGAAATCAAATTGGCACAAATATAGGGATATTCTGAAATCAGTTATAGCTCAGAGCTTTTAAGTCCCCTCTGTAATGCCAATGAGTTTGATCTTAAGGTCAAGAATCTTACGTTGGCGTTAAATAATGCGATGCGAATGTGAAGCCACATTGGTGGACTTCAGACTTGGGACTGAGTAAAACAAATTGCAGAAAACTTTTCAATCGTGCCAAAAACACATGAAAGTGACCGACTGGGATCCCTACAAGGTAGCCCTTAAAATATAAAAGAAAGATTTAAGAAAAGCCAAGCGATTATAATGGAGACTCTTCTGTGGTAAGATAGAGGAATCCTCCGAGGCAGCAAGGCTGAGAAAGATACTCTCGACAAACCCAACAATGCCAAGTTGTCTGAAAAAACAGATGGCTTTTGGATGACTTCTAGCGAAGAATCGCTTAATCTGCTGCTCGACACCCACTTCCCAGGCAGCTCAAAAAGTATTGCCCACAAAGATCCAAACAGATAAATTTTGCAATCTACCAAACTACAAGGTCTGATTACTAGAGACAAAGTGCTTTGGGCGCTACATAGCTTCAAACTATACAAATCCTTGGGACCAGACGGCATAATACCAGCCGAGCTATAAAACACTTGGGATATCATATTGACAGTGCTTATGATAATCCTAAGAAGCTGTTTGGATCTGGTGTACGTCCCATTACTATGGAGAGAAGTTAAAGTGGTTTTCATACCCAAATCAGGTAAATGCTCTCATGTAAGTCCGAAAGATCCTCCGCGATGGTAGGCACCTTGACGTGTGCGCCTTTTTCAAAGTGCGCTGGTGCGGAGGCTTAACGTTGCAAAGACTCAGCGGGCTATGCTGTCGGAGGCGGTAGTCGTCTGAAGGGTCACCCATGACAGAAAGGCTGCTAGAGGAGCAACTAACTAAGTTCTACCCATGAGGAGTAAACCTCATTTATCAAATCTCTAATCCAAGGCGGAACAGCATACGCCGAGGGATGCATGGCTATAAGAGAGATTAGTCCTTAGTATGCGAACTCCGAATACCTGGTGACCTTCGGTTTCATCATTAGCCTTCCCGTGGTGTACCGGGCTCCGGCATGGGCGATGTTTCTTTCCCGGTTTCTCGTGGGACCAAAAATTTCTCAATCAAATTTTATAAATTTACAGACAGATGCCTCTGAAACCGCATCAATCTCTGTAGTTGCTGCTGGGCAACCAGAGAACCTAACAAATCGGGTAACCCCGACGGTGAATATCACATGCGCTGTAGAGCCAAGTGTGAACCCAGCCTCTCGGTCTGCTGTTGGGCAACCGAACCCCCTGCAAATAGATGACGACGTCATGGGGGCTCCATTTACTAGTCAGGGCTGTGCCATATCCGAGCACAGGGAATCGTCGACATCTGATTCCGACACATCCACCATCGTTGACTCCTGTAGTGTAGTATCCGAGAAATCGGGATGCTCCTCTATTGGGAAGAGTCTGGCTGGACTACAGGTTCAACAAAGTGGATACGTGAAACTTTGTGGTTTCGAAAAAAGACGCTTCAAAAGTGCCTTGGGGCGAGGCATGGACAGAGAAAATGCTCTCATCTTCGCCAAAGCCGCTCTCAAAGACAGACCGATCTCTAAACGAGTTAGGTCGGAGGACAATACCCCACCGGCATCGGCCGCCAAGAAGGTTAAGAAAGGTCCTTTACCTGAGGTTCCCACCTTTAGTCAGGTGGCGCATCTAGTCAGGTTAGGTATCGTTCCGACCGACTTGATAAACCAACCCCTCTCTTCTGAGCAAATGGCTCTGGTACAAGAGGCGGTCATTGACACCTCGATTGAGCTGACCAACTGTGGCGTGTGGCCAAAATTCTCTGGATCAGTTCCAAGGTCGGGGTGGGTAATGTTCATTTGCAAAGATGGTGCTACCGCGGGATGGATGCGCTCTAATTTTGAGAGTATCAGAGCCAAATGTGGTCTGGATCTGATGTTGGTGGAAGAGAACTCTTTTCCAAAGCCCCACATCGTTCGAGGGTTCTTCCCACATAGCCTGGAACTCTCAAATGAAAAAGTACTTGCCACCCTGACGGCTCAAAATGCCGCATTAAATGCTAACACCTGGAGGGTCGTCAAGAGGGTTAAGGATGGTGCATTCCTTCACCTTGTGCTTGCAATTGACGACGCTTCCATGGCCAAACTCCTTGAACTGAAAGGGAAAGTCTCCTACCACTTTGGTCAGATTAAGTTGATTCTTAAGAGCACCGATAAGAATCCTGTGTCTGACAGCGGTACCCCTAAAGCAGGAGTGGAAGCCAGCTCGGCAGCTTTCTCTGGGATCGTGCCCTCCCAACAGGTACCTGCAGTGCAGTGCAGTACCAACTTACCGTCCAACCCCAGAGACACCAATAGCGGAAAGCAGATGGTGCTGAATGTTGTCGGGGACCGCATCCCAGAATCAGGCAGTGGTATTGCTACTGGGCAAGCCACTCCTAGTGGTTCAGGGTGCAGTTCTAGGGCAACGATCGGCGCTTTGACTAACCGTCAAAAACAACAACAAAAGGGCATTATGGCCCGTAAAACTGGTGGTATGGCCAAATTTTTAAAAAGTAACGCAGCCTCAGGGCGCGTTACCCAAAAAAATGTGCACGACGAGTCTGACAGGCCCAAGGAAATAGGTCGTCCTGAACAGACTGCTTGCCGCAGAGGAAAGGGCCCCAAAAAGGCCCAACTACTCAGGCAGGCCGGTTCCTCCAAAGAGGACCAATGAGCACCATCAAGGTGTTACAGGCGAACCTCCACCATGCTAAGGTCCGCTACCCTTGCCAAAAGGTTCGCCGAGGAAAAGATAGCCCTTGGCCTCATCCAAGAACCATGGGTTATCAGCGGACACATAAAAGGTCTTGGAAATAAAGCAGGTGAGCTTATTTATAAACGAGACGAGCCAGTGCCACGAGCGGCCTGCTTAATCGACAAAAGTATCAACTTTCTTCCCATTCCAGAATTCATCACAAAAGACTTGGCGACCATTCTAATAGAAGTACCAACCGAACGAGGCACACATAACATCATCTGTACTTCCCAGGCGACGACACCAACATTCCGCCCATCGAGGTCCAGAACCTTTTAAACCACTGCAAGAGGAACAACCTTCATTACTTCATCGGTTGTGACGCAAATGCACACAACATGGCATGGGGCAGCAGTGACAATAATAAAAGAGGTGAGTGTCTCTTAGAATTTCTAGTTGGTAGTAACGTTGATATCTTAAACAAAGGCTCTACACCAACCTTTATAAATGCGATAAGCGAGGAGGTACTTGATCTCACTCTTGCCAGTCCATTGATGTCTAATTTCGTAATAAATTGGCATGTGTCTGACGAAGCCTCGTCATCAGACCACCAGCATATAAGGTTTGATATACTTGGTCAATCTACACCTGCACAAAATAGATACAATCCCAAATCGACGGACTGGAATATGTATCGAGAACTTGTTCTCTCAAAAACAAATATGTTTGTCTCTCAAATTGAATCCATATGGGACATTGATGAGGCTGCTCACCAGCTCAGTAACGTGTTGATAACCTCCTACCATGGTAGTTGTGTCAGCAAAACCAGTTTGAGTAAACGTAAAGTTCCCTGGTGGTATGACCAACTAGCCAAACTCAGACGGAAGGTTAGAAAACTCTTTAATCGAGCCCAAATAACCAAAATATGGGACAGATCCGCTCTCACAGAATACAACTTAGAATTAAGACGATCTAAAAGGGCCTCCTGGAGGAAATGCTGCGAAGACATATTAGATAGATAGATAGATAGATAGATAGATAATTTTTATTCTTATACCTTCAATATACAAACAAATGATACATAATAAAATATAAACGATCAAAAAAAAAAAAAAAGTATATAAAAATTGTATAAACCAAAGTTAAACCATTACATTAGAAGTAAGAGATTCTAAAGCTGCATAGTCAAGACTGAAGAGCCACATTTTAACGCATTTTAAAAACATTCCTGGGATTGCTATTGATCTGATGGACAGAGGAAGTACATTAAATAACCGGTAAGAAAAAACGGAGAAAAAATTACGATAAGCATTAGTGCGAAAGTTGGGTACAGATAACGTGTTTGAAAGGTTTCCACGAAGATTGTAAAGAGAAATTAAACGAAAATTAAGATTACCAGCCTTCATAAAGAATATTTTTAACACCTTAAAACAATACAAATGACGGACAGGTAGAATTTTCAGGGCACAAAACAAAGGAAAGCTAGAATGAGGTTTTCGACTAATTATCCTTACAACGTATTTTTGAAGAACCATCAGAGGATGTATTTTATTTCGGTATACACCACCCCAACAAGCAATGCCATATTGTAACTTGGAATGAAAGACACCATAATAGATTGTCAGTAAAAGCTTGGTAGAACAGACGTTACGCAAGTAAAAAAAAATGTCGAAGAGTACATAGGAAATAATTTTTCAATGTGTTAGTGTGATTCACAAAATTCATTCTAGAGTCCAGAGTAAGCCCCAAATATTTAAACTCATTTACACTCTCAATTTGGAATCATTTATCACTACAGGAAACATTATAACAAAAAGAGGGAAACGAAGAGCCGGAATCAAAATCGCAACTAAACAGTTTATATTTAAGACATTCAGGTGCATGAAAGTACACATCAGCATCCAAAATGTCTGTAGAAGATAAGCTGAAGAACATTATTTTTGTTTTTGAGCTTATCACTAGTTGATGTTCAGCAAACCAATGTCTCAACAAATTAAGATCCCAATTAATATCAGCGACTAGGTCCAAAGGACTATTTGAGCCATAAGTGATACCAATGTCATCAGCAAAAGCAGTTGGTTTACCCTTGAAACTAAGAGCAAAGAGTGAGTTAATGTAGATCAAAAACAGAATTGGACCTAAAACGGAGCCTTGAGGAACACCTAGTTTAAGGAACAATTTTTCACTCCTTATTTCATCCAATTTTACTCTCTGTGATCTATTTTCAAGATATGACTTAAACCAGTGGAGCACGAAACCACGAAAACCAGCTTTCTCCAATTTTTCCAAAAGAAGGTTGTGGTTAACCATGTCGAAAGCTTTGGTTATATCAATATATAAACCAGCCGTACATTTTTTCTTATCGAGGTTTGACATTACAAGGAAACAAAACTGTAGGAGCGCATCTTCCGCTGATTAGCCCTTTAAAAAGCCAAATTGATGTGGGTGGAAAAACCGAGTTGAGTTTAGAAAAGTCATTATTCTATTTTTCATTAGTTTTTCAAATATTTTGCTAAAGACAGAAAGTAGTGAAATGGGCCTATAGTTACCGATCTCAGTAGTGGAACCTTTTTTGAATAAAGGAATTACTTCAGCACATTTAAGACATTCGGGAAAGATGCCTTCAAACACACAACGATTTAAGACATATGTCAAGACATCCACTATAAAAAACACAATTTTTTAAGTACACAGTTTGACATACCATCAGCTCCGCACGAAGTCGAATTTGGTAGAGTACCAATAACTTTTAATAACTCAATCGAAGTTACGGGCTCGAAAACAAAACTATTACTATTAAACAGTTCAGAACATCCACTAGAGGAAGGACAAGTACAACAATTCGATTTGAAAGGACTCGGTTGAAGACTGCAGCCAACATTGGTAAAATAGTAATTGAAAGCATTAACAATAGAAGTTTTGTCATTAACTACAGAGTTACCAACACGTAACATATAGTAGGTTTTTTAGAAGCAGTGGATTTATTGAGTAAGCTATTTACTACACGCCATTCACTTTTTAAATTTCCTTGAGCGGAGCTAAATTGTGCACGATAATAATTATCTCGGCAGATTGGAATTTCTTTTTTTAATTCAATACACAATTCATTATACCTTCTCTTTAGACTAAGGTTCTCAGGATTCTTTTTACACTTTATCCTGAGTTTATTTTTGCCAATAACTTTATTTAATAAATGACTAGAAATCCAAGGTTTAAGTCGCTTAACCTTTTTTTTACAGGACAAATATGAAGAACAAGATAAAATATGCTTATTAAGGCAATCAATAAAGACTGCAAAAGCAGTAGAGGAATCACTACAGGCATAAACATCATCCCACGACTCATAGCGTAAATCATTATTTAGTCTGCTAAAATTAATTTTCGCTTTTCTTTGAAATGAATTGGAAGATACACCACATCTGGTTTTGGAATTTTTTACAATAAGTCCCGTCATACAGTGGTCAGTAATTTTCAAATCCAAAACATACTGTTCACATTCATTGAGCGCATATTTACTAAGACGCCCAAAAATATGATCCAGACAACTCCCGGAAGAATGCCTAGAAGGCTCATTAATGAAGCAAGCTAGACCATGCGACGCAACTAAAGCCAAGAAGCTCGTAACAGTATCATTATTTTCCAAAATGTATATATTGAAATCACCAACTATAATTACATTTTTCGATTTTTCTCTAGTCAAAAGGTCGGAGAAATCATTTATAAAAGACATAACATTAAACATATGCAGTCTATAGACACAAAAAAACACAAACATAACATGATCAATTTCTATGGAAACCTTTAAAACATCGGCGCTCAGTAAATCAAAGCACACCACATCAAGAATCAAATGGTCCTCTTTCACAAAACATCCAACTCCACCTGCAGCGTAATTTTCATTTGTTTTAGGAACAAAGTTGAAACCGGGCAAAAGGTAGTAATTTTTTTCAAAGTCATATATCCAGATTTCAGACACAAATAAATACAATATCAGGAATGCAAGCAAAGGAATCAAGGTGTGTGATAAGAGACGACAAATTTTCTCTCAAACTTCTAATGTTCTGGTGTACAATAAAAAATTTATCATTAAAGAAGGAGCTATTCTTAAATATATTATCATAGGTAGAATTACTTAAATTTGAGGTGGAAAAGTCATCAAAAAAATCTGTATCAAAATTCATTGGTTGATCAGAAAAGAATAACACTAAATGAGTGCAATATCGTTAAAAGATTTAATAGAGATGACTTTTCCCCTTCAACCTTTCTTATAAGAATCTGATTATTACTAAACCATACATATTTTCCTCCTTTCTGCTTCATTGCTTCTTTTGTTTTCATTAATAGAGCCTGAGTAAATTTCGTAAGAGAATCGTTAATGTAAATTCCGCAACCGCTCCCCTTTCTGCTGCTTCTGCTACCGTTGCTGCCACTACCACTGCTGCTGACGAGAGGATCAATGCCAGACACAAGCGTATTGAGATTATTTTTGTTATTCCTCTTTGCGCACATTATTCGCTGCTTTGTTGTTAGACTTGCGAATCTTAAACAGATGATCGATTTTAATGTAGACGAAGCGGATTTTGTTTTTGTTGGGATCTTCTTAACATAACAATTCTCAATATCACAGTCGGATACATCGACGGACAAAGCTTTAGAGAAAATTTGCTGTGCCGTCCGGATAGCATTAGTATTGTTGACATTTGATACTCCGACAATTTCTATTGAGTTACCGAGAAGATGTTGTTGTTGCCAGTTTAGCTTGCTTTCCAAAATATTGACTCTAACTGCATTTTCAGTTAGCAACTCATTTAGTTGTAGTAGGAACCGTTTATTCATTTCCTCCAGATTAGTAAGTTTTGCATAAACCAGCTGAAGAGTGCATTGTTCCTTAATATTATTGTTTTGTATGGACTTATCAACTGTAGAGAGAGAGTTGCTCCTGATCTCTTGCATAATATTGGCACTATTTGAGGTCAGAGCACTTTTACTGTGCGGATTAGGTACCACAGGGACCGGACCTTGTAAATGAAGAGAGCGACGTCTCAATACCACACATTTATCACAGCGAAAAGGTGTAGCACTGGATTTAAAAAAATTAGCATCTTCTTCAGAAATATTGACACAGGCATAGTGAAAAAAATGTTTGCAGTCATTGCAGTTTATTTTGGCCAAACAACTTCGATCTATTTTTTGTAAACACACCGAACAATTTTTCATCTTGACGAAGCTAGTAGTAATGTAAGTTCTTAGTGATGCACACCCCACGACAATCAAGAGAGATATGCCAGTAGCAGCCCGTATCCCCAAGGCTCTGAGAAAAGATCATTCCAACTGTGTAGGTCTACTTAAAAAAGCAGATGGAACCTACACGACGGACCGTTCGGAAACAATTAAAACTTTACTTCAGGTTCATTTTCCGGGTTCGACCATCCGTGAATCACACGAATGAACACACGACATTGATCCCAGGATCTCTGTTTCTGGACGAGTAAATAGTCTATCTGGAAAAATTTTTAGTCCAGATAAGGTTAGATGGGCAGTTGCTCTTTCAAACCTTTTAAAGCACCTGGTGGTGACGGTATATTCCCAGCCCTCTTTCAGAGGGTTATTGACGTCATACTACCAGCAATTACAACCCTATTTTGAGCTAGTTACAATTGGGGATACATTCCTTCCACCTGGAGACAGGTGAACGTAATTTTCATTCCCAAAAGTGGCAATAGGCCAAGCGAACTACCTAAATCATATAGACCTATCAGTCTAACATCCTTTGTTCTTAAAACTATGGAAAGACTAATTGATGTTCATATCAGAGGTCAGATATTAATATCTAACCCTCTCCACTCAAGTCAGTTTGCGTACAGAAAGGGCAAGTCCACTGAGGGTGCTCTTCACCACCTCGTCAAAAAGGTAGAAGACGCCCTTAACCACAAGGAAATTGCCCTAGGCGCATTCTTAGATGTTGACAATACTGGATACGACTCGATTACTAGGGCAATCAGTTGTAAAGGTATCGAAGACTCGACAAACCGTTGGATCCGTGCCATGCTGGAAAGTCGAGTAATAACGTCCTCGTCGGGAGGAGTGGCTGTGTCGGTGACAGCAGTCAAAGGCTGCCCCCAAGGAGGTGTGCTCTCCCCCTTGCTGTGGTCACTCGTCATAGACAGCCTACTAGTCAGTCTACATAATCTAGGTTATGACGCCATCGGTTATGCCGACGATTTGGCAATTATCATTAGTGGAAAGCACTGCGCTACCATTAATAGTAGAATGAGGAGCGCTCTTCTACATGTTTTAGAATAGTGTACTACGGAAGGCTTATCTATAAATCCCAGTAAAACTATTCTAGTTCCTTTCACCAGGAGGAGATTGGTCAACTTAGGGCCCCTTATCCTGAATGGAACTACATTAAACTACTCCAATGAAGTTAAATATCTCGGAATCATCCTTGATAAGAAACTTAGCTGGAACTCACACATCAAGTCCGCCACAGAGCGTGCCTCTAGAGCCATGTGGGCCTGCAGGTGTCTGTACGGCAGAACTTGGGGTCTTAATCCCAGAATGGTACACTGGTTCCGATACTTCGACGAAAAGCGCAGATCCTGCCTTTCTTTCATTGAAATTACACATCAGATTTCACACCAAACCTATTTTCTCCAGAACACTCCTCCAAGAGCGGTAAAACACAAGCTACACACTATAGTTAGCATGCTATTCTGATTTAAATTTAAATTTGGAATTTTTTTTTGCGAATGCGCACGTATAGTCACGTTTTGAAGTGTCGTACAAAATTAAGTTTAATCATGGGGTTATTGTTTTGTAAAAAGCATTTTTGTTAGAAAATACCTTTTGGAAGTAGATTAAGGTTAGGTTAGGTTAGGTTAAAGTGGCTGTCGGCTAGCCGACACACTTAGACCATTATAAGGTCCCTTGTGATGCCACATGAATCTAAAATTTAAGTCTTCCTACTCGTTGAACCAATAGGAGGTACTGATGAAGCGTAGGAGATTATGAATCAGATCATTATAGTAGAACGCTCCCAAATTGAGTTTTCGTCTTTGTGAGAGGGCCGCACAAGTACAGAGGGCCGCGTCAAGACAGCAAAAATAGTTTGCAATACGCCAAGCCTAGTTGCATGCCTGCCTATAAAACAGTGTCCTGTGATGACACCTATTGTAGCACTGATATGCTTCCTATCAAAGGAGATCAAGAATCTAGAACATATTACACCCAGCTTTGGCCAGATCTATTTTGTCGCTAGACATGTCGAGCCGGTCCATCTAAGACAACTGGATAGCATCCAGCTTTATTATGAGTTAACAATTAGCGATTGGAATACCTAACGAATCCTTAACTGGAAGTATAGGTAGTGTGGTTCCATGTTTGGCGAGTTCATCAGCCTTGCAATTACCTGGGATGTCCCTATGCCCCGGCACCCAACAGAGGTGAATATTGAACTGATCCGCCATCTCTATGAGAGACGAACGACAGTCTTGGGCTGTTATAGAATTTGTAGAGACTGATTCCAGGCACTTGATAGCAGCTTCACTATCCGAGAAGATATGGATATCCTTAGCAGATATCACGTTTTCTTTCAGCCAAGATAAGACTTCATTTATCGCCATTATTTCCGCCTGAAAAACGCTACAGTGATCAGGAAGGCGGAAGGAGAGACTGAGATTTAGTCTGTCGGAGAAGACACCACCACCAACGTCGTCCTCAGTTTTCGAACCATCCGTGAAGAAGTGGATCGATTCCTCACCCAGGAATGGTTCCTCCTCCCAGAATGATCTGGTGGGAATGGAGACCTGGAAGTTTTTATCGAACTGTCGTTCTGGTGTGGTGTAGTCGATGTTTCCTTGAAGGTTCTGAAAAACTTTCAGGATAGCGGCATGGCCAGTTGTTTTGTTGGCGTGCGGCTGCGGAAGCTGCTGTTTGCCTGCTGAAGATGTCAATGGGTGCCAGATGAAACAGGATGTCAAGTGCTGCAGAAGGGGTAGTACGAAGAGCCCCGCTGATGCTAGTTTGTCTGCATATTCGTTGCCTGCAATACCCTGATGACCCCGCACCCAGCCGAGCCTTACCTTGTTGTGTTTGGCTAGGGCTTACAAGGCATCGTGACAGCACTTAACTGTTTTGGAGTCCATTGTACTGGACGCCAAAGCTTGTAAAGCTGCCTGACTGTCTGAAAATATTTGAATGGTTGCGCCTTTCATTCCTTTTTGGGATATAAGATCGGCACAAATTTCGATAGCATGGATTTCCGCTTGAAAAACCGTGGGACACAATCCCATGGGTATCGATACTTTGGTGTTGGGTCCAAAGACGCCAGCTCCAACTCCGGAATCCATTTTGGATCCGTCGGTGTACCATACTAAGCTTTTTGGGTTGAGTGACGGAATACCATTGGGTCTTACCATCATGGTATACAACCAGTGCCTCGTACGCGGCAATCGTCTGGTGGCCAAAAGTACTCGAACGAACCACGGCAAATAAGCTTCAGAAGCTTCAAAGGATTGCCTGTCTCGGTATCACAGTTGCGCACCTGCTCAACTACAGCACTTGAGGCCATTATTGGGCTCTCGCCATTGAACTGCAGCTAGATTATAGGTTTAAACCAGCTGACCTTGTGGGACATCTGAAAATACTCAACCTAATCCCAAACTTGGACATGTTCTGCTCCGTCCCAGACACTATGGTTAGGGAGTACAGTTTCGGAAAACTTTATGAGGTCGAAATACTTGAACGTGCAAGCTGGACCAATGGTATTCCGTCACTCAACCCAAAAAGCTTAGTATGGTACACCGACGGATCCAAAATGGATTCCGGAGTTGGAGCTGGCGTCTTTGGACCCAACACCAAAGTATCGATACCCATGGGATTGTGTCCCACGGTTTTTCAAGCGGAAATCCATGCTATCGAAATTTGTGCCGATCTTATATCCCAAAAAGGAATGAAAGGCGCAACCATTCAAATATTTTCAGACAGTCAGGCAGCTTTACAAGCTTTGGCGTCCAGTACAATGGACTCCAAAACAGTTAAGTGCTGTCACGATGCCTTGTAAGCCCTAGCCAAACACAACAAGGTAAGGCTCGGCTGGGTGCGGGGTCATCAGGGTATTGCAGGCAACGAATATGCAGACAAACTAGCATCAGCGGGGCTCTTCGTACTACCCCTTGTGCAGCACTTGACATCCTGTTTCATCTGGCACCCATTGAAATCTTCAGCAGGCAAACAGCAGCTTCCGCAGCCGCACGCCAACAAAACAACTGGCCATGCCGCTATCCTGAAAGTTTTTCAGAACCTTCAAGGAAACATCGACTACACCACACCAGAACGACAGTTCGATAAAAACTTCCAGGTCTCCATTCCCACCAGATCATTCTGGGAGGAGGAACCATTCCTGGGTGAGGAATCGATCCACTTCTTCACGGATGGTTCGAAAACTGAGGACGACGTTGGTGGTGGTGTCTTCTCCGACAGACTAAATCTCAGTCTCTCCTTCCGCCTTCCTGATCACTGTAGCGTTTTTCAGGCGGAAATAATGGCGATAAATGAAGTCTTATCTTGGCTGAAAGAAAACGTGATATCTGCTAAGGATATCCATATCTTCTCGGATAGTGAAGCTGCTATCAAGTGCCTGGAATCAGTCTCTACAAATTCTATAACAGCCCAAGACTGTCGTTCGTCTCTCATAGAGATGGCGGATCAGTTCAATATTCACCTCTGTTGGGTGCCGGGGCATAGGGACATCCCAGGTAATTGCAAGGCTGATGAACTCGCCAAACATGGAACCACACTACCTATACTTCCAGTTAAGGATTCGTTAGGTATTCCAATCGCTAATTGTTAACTCATAATAAAGCTGGATGCTATCCAGTTGTCTTAGATGGACCGGCTCGACATGTCTAGCGACAAAATAGATCTGGCCAAAGCTGGGTGTAATATGTTCTAGATTCTTGATCTCCTTTGATAGGAAGCATATCAGTGCTACAATAGGTGTCATCACAGGACACTGTTTTATAGGCAGGCATGCAACTAGGCTTGGCGTATTGCAAACTATTTTTGCTGTCTTGACGCGGCCCTCTGTACTTGTGCGGCCCTCTCACAAAGACGAAAACTCAATTTGGGAGCGTTCTACTATAATGATCTGATTCATAATCTCCTACGCTTCATCAGTACCTCCTATTGGTTCAACGAGTAGGAAGACTTAAATTTTAGATTCATGTGGCATCACAAGGGACCTTATAATGGTCTAAGTGTGTCGGCTAGCCGACAGCCACTTTAACCTAACCTAACCTAACCTTAATCTACTTCCAAAAGGTATTTTCTAACAAAAATGCTTTTTACAAAACAATAACCCCATGATTAAACTTAATTTTGTACGACACTTCAAAACGTGACTATACGTGCGCATTCGCAAAAAAAAATTCCAAATTTAAATTTAAATCAGAATAGCATGCTAACTATAGTGTGTAGCTTGTGTTTTACCGCTCTTGGAGGAGTGTTCTGGAGAAAATAGGTTTGGTGTGAAATCTGATGTGTAATTTCAATGAAAGAAAGGCAGGATCTGCGCTTTTCGTCGAAGTATCGGAAACTTGATGCAAAGCGAATGAAAAGTGCGGGGGGAAGACAAAATCGGACGGTCTGTTCTACATACACACTTCCTTCTAGGTACAAAAAAAGCGTATAATAAGAGAAATCAGATACAAATACTATACAACGACTGCTTTGTGAAAAAAGGGTGCTTAGGAAACATTTTAAATACAATACAACACATAATGATTGTCTTAAGGCGTGGCGACTTGTTTCCGGTATGTAAAAAAATCTAATAAAGGGTGATTTTTTAGCTGGTTTGGTTTTGGCAACACTGGTTTTGACAGCTGACGTGTGTTTAGTACCTTGTGTCACTGTCAAACAGCTTCAGTTTGGTTTGCAATTTAACCATGGATCGTCTTACAAATGAACAACGCTTGCAAATTATTGACTTTTACTATCAAAATTCGTGTTCGGTTCGAAATGTTCATCGCGCGCTGCTTCCATTTTATGATCGGCATTCTCGACCTTCTGAGCAGTCTATTCGGAAGATTGTGACCAAATTTCGCACCAAATTTACTTTGTTGGACATTAAACCACCAACACGTTTACGTACTGTGCGTAGTGAAGAAAATATTGCGGCCTTATCAGCTAGTGGGACAGAAGACCGCGAAATGTCGATTCGGCGCCGTTCCCAGCAGTTAGGCCTTTGTTACAGCACTACGTGGAAAATTTTGCGGAAGGATTTGGGCGTAAAGCCTTTTAAGATACAGCTGGTGCAAGAACTAAAGCCAGCCGACCTACCACAACGCCGAATTTTTGGTGAATGGGCTCTTGGAAAGCTGGCCGAGGATCCGCTTTTTTATCGAAAAATTGTGTTCAGCGATGAGGCTCATTTTTGGTTGAATGGGTACGTAAATAAGCAAAATTGCCGCATTTGGAGTGAAGATCAGCCAGAAGCATTGCAACAGCTACCAATGCATCCCGAAAAAGCCACTGTTTGGTGCGGTTTATGGGCCGGCGGCATTATTGGGCCATATTTCTTCAAAGATGATGCGAATCGCAGCGTTACTGTCAATGGTGAACGCTACCGAGCGATGATAACAAACTTTTTTTTTGCCCGAAATGGAAGTTCTTGACTTGCATGATATGTGGTTTCAACAAGACGGTGCCACATGCCACACAGCACGCGAAACAATGGCGCAATTGCGAGGCGAGTTTGGTGAACAGTTAATTTCACGTTTCGGGCCGGTCAATTGGCCGCCTAGATCGTGCGATTTGACACCATTAGATTATTTTTTGTGGGGGTATGCCAAGGCTAATGTGTATAGGGACAAGCCCGCTTCGATTGACGCACTGGAAGCCAACATCCATGCATTCATTCGTGAGATACCGGCCGATATGTGTGAAAGAGTATGCCAAAATTGGACTCAGCGGATGGGCTACCTGAGACGCAGCCGCGGTCAACATTTGCATGAAATTATCTTTAAACATTAAATTGCAAGGTTCAAACTATCGATTCAAATAAATATTTCATTAATTTTTTCGAATTTTTTGTGTTTTTTTTTAAAAAAAAGTTCTAAACCTCTTAAAAAATCACCCTGTATAAGGTGTTATTTTGGTATTCAAAGAAAAACATTTTTTGAGATAAATGATCGGATGCTTATTTCATAATAAAGAGGAAAGTATGGCGTTAATAATGAAAAACAACATCAGCCAAATGGCCACCACGAGCACGCATACAGGACCATATACCCTTTTTTCCATAACAAAATCGCAAAGTGGCTGCCCTATGTCCTCGATAGCCTCACGAATTTTATCTTTGAGGTCTTGAATCGACGCTGGGCTGTTGGCGTTGTTGATGATCGGCCGGCTTGAGTTCTTGTGTTAACTGAACTTTATAAGCCTTAAGACCCAAGTCTTTATGCAAAATACGATGTAATGACGTTTGTGGAATGCCCTATTCCAAAGAACGACGAGTCGCTCAGTTGTTCTTGAGCGACTTGTCCCAACAGCTCGAATTTTTCCACCAATTTCTGTACTGCGGTCCGACGACCAAAAAATGCTTTAGTTTTAAGAACTGTGACTGAAAGATTTTCACCATTTTTGCAGTGAATTTTAATAATTTCAATGCGTTGTTGAAGCGTGTATCGTTCCATTTTTAGTAGAATGGCGTAGTTTCTACTTGTCTAATGTCAAAGAATAAAAGCTTCTTATTGGAAAACCCTTTATAAAAATCTTGTGTCATGGTGTTTGTGGTCGCATACCTCCGAAACGGCTCGAGCGATTTTATGATTTTTTTTTTTTGTATATTCGGTAGGTATGAGAATAAGTGTTAAAGTTTATTTAACACCGCGTGGTGATTATCTATAACCTCAAATTTTCTCCCTCCAGCTACAAATCCATGTTGCAAATGAGATATAACTCCCTTTACGAGAGGTTAAAAGTTTAATATAATTAATATATATAATAATATAACATAAAGGTGTAATATTTTTTTTCAAATAGCTAAGGTATAGGCGAAATATTGCAAATTGGACGATAATTGGTAATATCGTGCTTCGATCCAGATTTAAATTTGGAGTTATGAAGGAGTTCTTCCAAACTTTCAAAAAAATTCCTGTCCGCAGAGACAAGTTAAACATTAAACAAAGAGGCACGGAAAACACATAGGAACAATTTTGAAGAAAAAATGGCGGGATGCCATTGAAATTAGGATTTGCATCTAATTTTAACAAGGAAAGAATATTTTTAACTTTTGGAATTGAACACTCTAGGTTACCAACATTTAAAGAATTACACGACATTGAGGTTTCATTCGAGACACTACTTGAGTACTACTCGAGTATACAGATTGAAAGTTGTTTGCGAACATGTATTGAAGTTCCCCGCAATATGACAGGAGTCCTTTTCGTTTCGTCATTGCAATTGAATTGGACGGACTTGCTATTGCGTGAGGTCAGACACCATTTGATTTTGTTTCGGTAAAATTGGATTTGGGTAATTTGCCTCACAATTTGAAATTGAAAGTCGGCTCATTTAAAATTTCTTGGGCAACCTTTTATGCACCGAAACTTTGTAACGGAAAGCCCTTGATTGTAAGAATCTCAAATATTTTAGGTGGAAAATTCAAAGTCAAAGATGTAGGGTTTGTTCCCTTACTTTTGTAAGAATGGAAAAGACTGTCAATATGGCAGTGTTGGGGATAAATTCTCTTTCAGTGAGGGAAACTTACGAAAAAGTTAGGGAGAAGTCCCCAGTATGTAGACGAATTGTACTCATTGAAGTACAAGCATTCGAGAAGACGAAAAAGCAACATTGGAGGAGGAAGAACTTCGTTGGCACTTTTGAAAAGAAATTTGCTTCAATTTAATTTGGTCACCTGTTGATATCATTTATCATACGAAGAAAATGAAAACAAATGTACGAGTATGCCAAATAGGGTAATGAATTTCAAATCACAAAGAAAATTATTGAGTAAAAATTCGTAGTGGAGGAGTAATATTTTTCCATGACGTTCTTTCTTACAAATATTTTGGAGCTAACGGCAATAAGTAAAAATTTCGAAGAATTCTTATCATTCCGCTATATGTACGATTTGCCAATGCGTCTTCAATTTCCCGAGCGTCTCGCTTTCACTAAGACAAATAATAAGACTTCAAGTTAGGAAATATTTATATAGGAGTCACCGGCGGTGATGCCAATCCGGATCGAAGTTTTGATGCCTAAACCCGAAAAAAAAATTATGCCTTTTTTGGCAAAAAAGTTAAAAATTGTATATCTTACAAAGGAACTGCAACTAACCTACAAGGTGATTAAAATTTGTTAACAGAATGTTGGTCGATCGATGGGTAAATGAATCGGGACGCAAAATATCAACACTAAAAACAGCACGAAAAATTTTTATGTTCGATTAGACACACGAACAAATCTGTAGAAGCGCAATCGAATACAACATAAGTCAAATCTAAAGTGGCATGTACTCATTTGATTGAAATAAAAAAAAAAATAAGACAAGTCAAAAGAGTTTTTACTTTTTCAAATTTCCCCTTGCTTTATCTGTCAAATCATGCCAATTTTTGTTTCTTTAGTTCACATCAACGACAATTTGAAGCTCGCCTCTGGTGAAATAACAATAGATAGCAGAAGTTGGCTTTTGTTAAATTTGTTTCATTTCTATGAAATGTTAGGTGGAATTTAGAGATCAGCAAAAGTGGACTTTAAAATCAAACTTTGTTTTTTTTTTATTTCAATTCTTTGAATGAAGAATTTTGGTTAACCGAATTACATAAAGGAGCATGTTATTATTTTCATTGCATTTACGAATTTACTTCTCTCTGTCCAAATTCGATAATGTAATGAAATGTAACAAAAGAAATAACTGAAAGCAATGCCGATGTGTTTCAATCAAACCGCAATGATTGACGCACTAAGGAATAATTTAGAGAAAAAGGGCATACATTTTCCATGTAATCCATAAAAAATTGTGTATTTTGTAAATCTGGTACTTTGCATCACTCATTTTCATTCGTAACTGTGGAGCTACAGTTCGCTGAGAACCTGGGCCTCTATTACGAGTATTACAGAGAGTAAAAAAGTTTTAATGACCTATCGACCAACCAACACTTCGTTAACAAAAGTGCTCACAGTTACGCTTGACTGATTCACATGCCCAAGTTCAACTTCACTTATTTGCAAATGCCAGGTTGCCTTTTTGTTGTTGGATATTGTTGCGTTGTGTTTGTGGTAATACTGTCGACATTGTGTTTGCTTTGGGTAAGACGAGGTGCAGCCTTATCAAGGCTTTATCTATCCCTAGGCTCAATCGCCAAGCGCCTTTTTTAGGAGTTCAGCCTAGAAGGTTAATACTTTAGTCTGATCCAAAAATTAACATCCATTGGTTCAGAGCAGGTAGTCGTCGGCACAGCAATTCGTCCTTCATAGGATAGCCGAAACACTTCCTGGATCGGAAGTTAATGAATGGAAATGGGTGCCCGGGAGTTTCAACCCAGCTGATGACGACACCAAAAATAATTACAAACGCATCTACTATGAATCAAAGGTCCCTCATACTTGAAGATCCCGATGGAAGAATGGCCATAGGAGTCGGACGACCTCAGTGATTACGACGAAAATAACGTTTTTTCGCAACGCACGACGTGGCACTATTTCATTTAAACGATTTTCTTACTAAGAGCAGTGTGAGTTCTACCAGTGATTGGGAAATTTGTCCAAATACGAGTTTAAAAAGATGAAAGTTTAAAACACTGTCGTCAGATGTCCAGCTTACAGCTAGGGAAATCGGAATTACAAAAACTACTATTTGCCGGACAGTCTTTCCTAATGAATGGCACATGTGTGCCATTGAATACCAACAATTTTACCCAAATGTGATCCAGTAACAAGATTAATAGTTCTATACTATCACGAAATATTTCAAGACCAAAACTAACTTTTTGTAAGAACTCTATAGCGAGCAATATAAAAATAGTAGCGAATTCATACAAAAATACCATAAAAAAATCACTTTGTTTTTTTTCCATTTTCTTTCCCTAAAAACCTGATTCGAGTTATTATGAACATTTAAAAAAAAAGTCGGTCTCGCTCGTTGTTTTATATTGATAGAATTATTTGTTTATGGAAGTTACATTTTGTGCACAAAATTTATTTTTTTCTTCTGGTGCAAATAAGAGCCGCCACGCCTCTTTGTGCAATAGCACCCACATTTTTCAAATTGCTTACAGAAGGATTAAGATCGCAATTGGTCTTTGAGACCTCTCTATCTTTATCTTGTACCCCTTTCTACCTAACCTAATATTTTATAGGTCACAATCGATAATTTTGTATGGCACAATGCGAAATTACTATAACTTAACCTAGTTTTTGCATATATACAGAGATAATTTGTAAAAATACATACTTGGTTTGGTTTTGCTGGCTGAGAAGCTACGGATGCCCACGTAATTTGTTTTTTGTTTAAATTTGAGTCGTTTGGCGTTGATGAATCATCAACAGAAGAGTTATTTCCTGTTTGTTTATCTTCATCCTTTCCTATTGATGTAACGCCGAAAACTACCTAAGTTAAAAAGAATAAAATATTTAATGTTGGTTCATGCGATTAAGCTAGTATCAAAAAAGTACGAAAATCGAATATACACTCATTGGCAAAAGTATTTTGACAGAAATGTAAGTCCCTTGTCAAGGCGAATAATTCTTTATTGCTACGGATTTAGCATCTACAGTTTTCACTCAGTGGTAGCGTACGGTGTATGAATAATGTGTGTAAATGAGACCATTTGATGGACAGACCTATTTGTGGTTAAAATACGTGGTTATACTGGCATAAGTACAGGGTGGCTGATGAAACGTGGTACCGTGTTCTTTTACCGAACGTGGGACAGTTACAAGAATACCTTATAATCGCGATCCTTCAGTTAGGACACAGGAAACGATTGCTGCTGTAGCTGCAGTTCTCGACTCGAAACTTATCTGCGCAAATAGCCATCCAATCTCTACAGACAGTTTTGCAAAAGGATTTAAGCTTTTCCATATAAAGTTCAATTAACATACAAACAGAACCCAGCAGACTTGCAGATTCGCATGGATATTTGCGAGAAAATCATTCGAATTGCGGGAGAGGACAACACCATGTTGGGCATTATTTTTATGTCGGACGAGACCCATTTTAATCTCAACGGCAACGTAAAACCACAGAATTGTCGAATATGAAGTAACACTAAGAGATACCTACTCCATGAACTGCACCCAAATCGAGTCACAGTGTGGTGTGCAGTTTCATCAAGACGCATTGTCTGGCCATCCTTTTTTTAAAAAGACGGTCGCACTGTTAAGGTTTATGGGTATCCCTTTTAACTCTGTGTGGTTTCAAAAAGATGGTTGTTACGACGGGTCTGGCAACGTCAGAAGAAGCAGGATGACAAGCTGTCATCTGTCAGGTGTGTGCCACGAGCTCTATCTGATTTCTTCGTTTTGCGGCTAGGAAACTTTTGAGACCTTTGGCTGAAGATTTGTATTCGAGAAACTAAAGAAAATTGAATTATATAATTAGTATTAAATAATCATTTATTGTAGTTACAGGAATTTTTTAACGGATAAAAACAGAACTGCTCGATAATTGTGTTTGTTTTTTGGAAACAATTTACGTTGCATAAAATTCAAGATCTTCTCTCGCCAACAATAGTGTTACCGCACACATAACTGGGCCTGTTATGACAATAAACAACTTTTTTGCAAAGAAGGCGCATATGGGTCAACGAGTGCGGGAGCCATTTAAAATCAGTTATTTAAAAAAAAAAAAAAATGCAATAAAATACAATAAAACAAAAAAAAAACAGTAAAAAATAATTATCTTTCAAATGAAATAAAAATATAGAAATTACATAATTTAAAAACAAAAATAAATAAAGAGTTTCTTAATGTAGCAATATTCATCAGTCACCCTGTATTTTGACAAACACATTTTTTAAGGTTTGTTGGGCGAAAAGTATTTTTATTGCTTGAATTTAAATTTATGGAATTATTTTGTACAGATGCATTAAATCAATAAGTACAAAAGAACGATATATGTGCTAGGTTTACCTGGAACGGTTACAAAACGAAAAAGTTATACTGAAGAAGATATGGAAGATGCATTAGTACAGTCAAAACCACTTAAGAAAACCCGGCTTATCTGAAACACTTTTTTATGCCCGATTATTTGTCAAACGATAAAATACCCCGCTTAACCGAAACTCGTTTAAATGAAAAACCCGGATACCTGAAACATATTTTCAATTATATTTTATATCTTTCATTGAAAAAAACTCTCTTAAGTGAAAAAAATATTGAATCGAAAAGAACAAAAAATTTGCTGAATAAGAAAATAAGTGAAAGCTTATTTTTTCTCGAAAATGACATTAGAACTACTACTACTCCAGAAGATAAATACAAATTTGTCTAGCTTTAAGTTTACGCTATGGAATTTTCATGGATCACCGAACAAAAATTTGTTTCAGATGCCGTAAATAACACGTCAGAAATACACATATTCGATCAGACCATTAAGTATGTAGGAGGGTCTGTAATTTATATCGGTTCTTTTAAACTAGGTTTTCTAAATAGTTTACATGAAAATGGACCTAACAATTTCGACCAAAATGCAAACTTGGAGTAAAATTCATATTTTTAAATTGATCGCGTCTTTCATTTTTTATTTGAAAGGCCGAAAACGGTACTTCAAAAAACTACCCATGTCTCGAAACCAATAGCTTTTTTTGTACTCAGTTTTAGGTAAATAGTTAAAAAAACCGTTCTTTTCGAATTGCAATATTATTATTTTTTCTTTTTGTAAAGGTACACATGCGAACAATATCCTATAATTTTATAAAAACTAGTCTAAATAACATTATGTACGTTTTCCTCTAAAATCTGTTATTAATCCGTTATAAAAATATTTCTGGAAATGACTACACAAATCCCAATCTGTAAACCTAGAAGACTTGATCTCCGAGGATTGCTGATTTTTATCATTTTTCTTTCGGCCATTTGTGGAATGTGAATAAAGTCCGACAGTTCGCGGCAAGGATTTTTGAATTCGCGGAAAATTAGTGCAATTGAAATTTAACTATTTAAATCAAGCTTATTGTATGAAATAGTAGAGTACAATCAGTTGTCATGATGACAGGAGGCGAAAGCAAAGAATAAAAAACAAATAAAAAAAATCCAAACAAAGTACTAAATCAGACAACAGTTATGAACACATTCTCCATTACAGGAAGAAAATAGCCATTTTTTTAACACTAAACAAGAACACTATTTTCGCTCTGTCGCGTATAATGTTATCAGGTAAAATATTTAACAGACGAGGTGTATATATATAGTTGGCGCAACAGGTCTGTAGAGACCCAAGGCCTAGCTTCTCACAACCATTCGTTTTGTGTGAGTTTCATTTTTGGAACGAATGGAAGGGATCTACAATTTTATGCCGATTCCAAACGGCTAATTGAGAAGCTCTTAAGACAGTTATACTCTCGGATGTTTGTCAGACGTTCGCGAGAGGCGGCGCAGTGGAAAAAACCCTAAGTTGGAATTTTGGGTTTTTGCGGGATTCGAACCTGAGACCCCTCGCTTAGTAGTCCAACACACTAACCACTAAGCCACTGCGCCTGCAACAGACGATGTGTGATATGGTAAAATTGTTAAAATTGCGTTTTATATACAGTTGGCAGGGCTACAACATTTCTGCGGTTGACTCTTAAATTGTAGTTATCGTCAAGTCTAACATCATAAAAAACAGAATTTTCAGAAAATATTTTTAATAAAGGTAAAATAAGAGGTGTTATTTTGGTATTCAAAGCAAAATGCCATTTTTTGAGATAAATGATCGGATGTTTATTTCATAATAAAGAGGAAGGTATGCCGTTAATAATGAAAAACTACATCAGCCAAATGGCCACCACGAGCACGCATACAGGACCGTATCCTTTTCATGAAATTTTCCATAACCAAGTCGCAAAGTGGCTGCCCTATGTCCTCGATAGCCTCACGAATTTTATCTTTGAGGTCTTGAATCGACGCTGGGCTGTTGGCGTGGACCTTATCTTTCACGTGGCCCCAAAGGAAGAAGTCGCCAGGTGTTAAATCACAAGTTCTCGGTGGCCAATTGTGACCACCTCTTCGAGAGATAACACGGTCCGGAAACTTTTCCCAAAAGATCAATGCTTTCGTTGCTTGTGTGGCACGTAGTGCCGTCTTGTTGAAAGCAAACGTTGTCCAGATCAATACCATCCAACTCCGACCATAAAAAATCATTAATCATCTCTCGATTCCAAAGAACGACGAGAAATGGACAAACCTGGGTTTTCTTCAACACTTTGGGCTACAGCAGCAATATTCTCAGTTGTTCTTGAGCGAAGTGCACGGGGTTTTATTCTTCACATCACTAACTTGTCCCAACAGCATGAATTTTTCCACCAATTTCTGTATTGCGGTCCGACAAGGTGCTTCACGACGACCAAAAAATGCTTTAGCTTTGCGAACTGTGACTGAAAGATTTTCACCATTTTTATAGTGAATTTTAATAATTTCAATGCGTTGTTGAAGCGTGTATCGTTTCATTTTTAGTAATGGCGTAGTTTCTACTTGTCAAATGTCAAAGAATAAAAGCTTCAAAAGTGACAGCTACCGAAATAACGGTTACAACAGAACAGAATCGATTAATAATTATCTGAATCGGATGAATCAATCAATCATCAGTGCCTCAACATTAAAAAGATAATTGGCAATTTTCCGAAAATCATGTTTATCTCATATTTGAAAAGAGCATTAAAAGAACATTGAATACTAATATATAAATATATTAGATTTATTTATTGTAGAATGTCTTCTTATCTACAACAAATTATTATATGAGGAGTATTATGACAAATGGTTTCACTTGTATTGATGTTCATTGAGCAAAAATTCAAAATATGGAGGTAAGACCGCCAGTACTTATAAGTTATAATTACCTTTTGCGTGTCCCGAGATGATATCTTTTGGATTACGTTAACGTTGTCCTTCTTGGTGTTATACGAGACATTTGGTATATTTTTTTTCTTTTCAGTACAGCTTTCTTCACTCCTTTTGAAGTCGTTGCAGTAATAAGTTCTGTTACTTTTGGCTTTATATTCTAAAATGTAGAAAAAGTTCAAGATCAATTTTAGTAGTTAATTTCTTTACAGGAGTATAGGTATTGAATTAACAATTACTAGGAAACAAAATTTAACGCTTTTACTAAAACGTAAAATAGGTACTTCTGAACGTATTTAGCTTAGGCCGAGTTAATATTGTGAAATCATCTACGGAAACTCGCCTCTTATTTTAAAGTCGTTGTGATGTATAGATGTATTCAAAAATTACTGATGGAACACTCCAATCAATAGGACATTGTCCTATGTATGGACTTGTGTACAATATTAAGCAACGTTACAAGAGACAGAGGAACATCGGTTAATATACGTATAAGCAAAGTTGATTTTGTATGTTTCTCTTTTTTCAACTCTACGAGAGACGTATAAGCATTGTTTGTGTGATCCTCTTCCTTTCTTCTCCCCTTAACACAGAGTTTGACTGAGCAAAAGCCGAAATATTAATTGTATGCGGAGGTGCACGTATATGTTTTAAACTTGTTTTAATCAAGGAAGTTTAAAAAAATGTTTTATCTATTTTGCAAATCTATGATTGATAAGCTTCAGAGCCAATATTGGTCGAAATGTGCGGCCGAATCTTCGAAAATTGGGTTCAACGTACGTATCGACCTCTTCATACGTTCCCGTGGTGGACATATGAACGAAGTCGAAAAGAAGTTGTCAAGTCCTTAATGAAAGACTCTTTATAAGTATAAGTTTTGAATAAAGAATTTGAAATGACCGAATTACATAAAGCAGCATGTGCGTGCAGGCTCGAAGTTTGCTGGGTCAGCTTATCATCGTGAACGATCTCATATAAGTTAACGTGAAACGTATCAAAAACCAGAGACACGCCTAGCAAGCCCAGCCACGCGCAGAACAAGCAGACACTTGTCGTCAGCATAATTAGTGTGGGATAGCTACCTGGAATCGCGACACTGCACCGTGGGAACGATGCAGACGTCAGCAGAATAATTGGGTTTAGAGTAAAGCTATGTTCAAACGATTGCCAGATCTGCCAATATTTTCAGGTCTACAAATGATCTGGCAATGAGTTGCAAATGATCTGACAATAGCGAACTACCTTACAATACCAAATTGCCAGTTCACACGGTTGGCACTTTACGAAAAATTGCTCGTGGAATTGAGAACTGAGGAGCCCCAATTGTATCGCAATTGTTTGAGTATGGATTCCAAACAATTCGATGATCGTCTTGCTTTAGTGACTCCGCATATCCAAAAGCAAGAAACAAATATGCGTGTGAGCATTTCAGCGGTTGAGCGGCTTATGTTAACTCTACGATACCTAGCTACCGGGGAACATTTTCGGTCGCTGCAATATCTGTTCCGCATTCCTGCGTCAACGATCTAGTCCATCATTCCAAATGTTCTAAATGCAATCAACAAAGTGCTCTTGTTGGATTATTTCATTAATGTACACAAAGCACAATTTGAGTTCTGGATGCCGAGAAGAACAAAGGCCTGGGATTCTGTTGGTACCAAATTTACGAAATTTGGCAAACTGCAATGGAGAAAGGATCATAAATATTTCTAGATCCTTTTGCAAGGGTCATAAAAGGAAGAATACAAATGACAAAACAAAAAAGTAATTAAGAAGGATCATAAACATTTCCAGATACTTTTACAAGCATCATAAAACGGAAAATACAAAATATACCCAAAACAAAAAGGGATTTGAAAGGATTATAAATATTTCTAGATCCTTTCAGAAGTACCTATCATTAAAGAAGGAAAGGGGATCCAGCTGGCGACTCAGTATATCGTGGGTGGTCCAGTAGATGAAGTTTTTGGAGCTGCTTGAGGTTCTTATTTTCTTCACACACAACGCGAATTTACTTTTTGGAACGTCTTGAGGTCCTTTGTACTTTTTACTCGCGACACGAATTTACATTTTGGAGTTCTTGAGGTCCTTATATTTTTCGCACACGACGCGAATTTACTTTTTTAGGTCCATTGTATATTTTACTCGCGAATTTCCAGTGATTGGTTAAAATACAAACTTCACAGACTTTGCTACTGGGCCCCACGTTGGGTAACAATTAAACTATTTTGAATTAATTAATCATAAAAAAATAACTTTTATTGGTTTGAATGCCGGCTACTTACTGACTGAACTAACAATATTGAAATACTGAAAACCTAACTGAAGTTCTGTTCAGACGATTGACAGATCTGACAATTTACCAAATGTCAGCCAACCGTGTCTACAAATTTTTGGTGAAAACTCATTGTCAGATAATTGCCAGAGCGCCATCTGACAATGAAATTGTCAGATATCTGCCAATCGTCTTAACACCCAATTTTATCATTGTCAGACCATTGCCAGATGCTTATAACATTTGTAGACTCATTTGCTATTTGCAACATTTTTCATAGTTTGAACGAATAAAACGAAGTTTCGGTGTTTTTTCTTTGCATTTTCCTGTAGATTGGTGCAAATTGTGTGAATTAAATAATTTCAAATATGTACCAGCCAGCGAGAGAGTATAAAAGAAAGTTGTGGTTGTAGTAGTAGTCATCACAAACGGAACGAGCCCCTTTTATCAGCGCCGTATATGATATTAGTGTATGATAGATTTTAAGTTCAGTTTAATCAACATTGGTGAATATAACAAATTAAAATAAATAAATAATTAACTGAAGTTTAAGAAAATTAGAATATTTAAATAAGAATCGTAAAAATTAATAAAAAAAATAGTTAAATAATACTTACTAATCTTATTACTGAAGTGAAATTATAGTTTTAATTACTTGGAAGTGAATCTAAGTGGATTTTAGATAAATGGCGTAATAAACAAACAGAAATAGCATGGAATAAATATAGGTACTAACTGAACCCCTAATTCAAGTTTCATCTTCAATCACCTAACATTTCCAATCTTCTTTCCACAATGAGTGAACCAGTTATTCGCCCGTCTATACTTAATCCCGAAAATCCGAATATTGGGCCCTCAGCTTCAAGACAACCGGTACAGAATGTAGCAGTTAATGCTACACCCGAGTTAGAGGCTCTGATTGCAGGAATTGCAAGTCGAGTCTCTATATCCGAATGATATGTTTCAAAGTTCTAGTGATGAGACCATTAATGATCAACATAGGAACAATATATTTAGATTTAGATAAAGTTCCAGACGTTGTCAAAGGTGTGATGGGGTTCTAGGGGGACGCCAAAATATTTTGGTAATTAAATGTTTTTTGTAACAAGATTATAGCAAATGCTGATGCTATATTAGAATCGTACAATACTCCCCTAAATTGGGAATGTATTTCAAGGTGCTTAACGCTTCACTATGCGGACGGACGTGATATTGGTACCGTAGAGTACCAGATGACGATTCTCGTCCAAGGAAGCGACAACACCGTAACTTATCAAACAGTATACTCGTATAATCATCTTTCTTTTATACAAAATAGGATTTCATGGAACTGCCACCCGATGCACTGCATCATTTATCCGAATAATATAGGGCAAAGGCACTAGATACCTTCATAAGAGGTCACAAGGGAGACTTGCCCAGATTACTATCCATGCGTGAACCAGTGGATCTACCCACTGCCCTCAATCTGTTTCAGAAGATCAAATTATGTAAATCATAATTTGGGAGGAATGCGAAAACTTTCCAAACTAATAATCCATTAAACAACAACATTAACTATATGAATAGAACAGCAACACCAGTTAAAAACTGACCACCATCCTCAAATAAAATGCAAAGGCATTTTAACATCGAAGCTTTTGCAAATACTGATTACCAAGTTCACACAGCAGAAGTTCATAAATCACAACACAGTCAGATAGAAATGAACGATTAAAGTGCAATTTTCTTCGAAACCCGATACCTAATCTAAAGAGTTTTCATGCGATTTCAATTTGCGGAAATATTGAAATCACCCACCATGTAATAATTAGGTAATTTATTTGACCCAAACATTAATATAAAATTCTTTCTCCCACATACGGTAATGACAGTCTTAAAACGCTATCTACTATCATTTTTGCTAAGGAAAATAATGTGACTAGTAAACAATATCCGATAGAAACAGCAAATTTCCGAATCAATTACAAATAAAAGACGATCATATGCCCCAAGATCAAAAAGATAAACTAAACTCTTTGGCTATAAGTCATCCCAGTCTATTCGGTGAATCAAATGAAAAATTAACGTTCACTACTAATGTTAAGGGTAGAAAACGCACAACTACCGAGGAACCAATATATTCTTAACACTATCCATATCCCGTATCACTAAAACAGGAAATAGATAAACAGATTAATCAATTATTAAATGACGGAATCATTTGACCTTCACCGTTTCCGTAAGATTCTCCGGTATGGATTGTACCAAAAAAAAGTGGACGCCTCAGGCGAAAAAAAGTACCGCATTGTAGTTGATTACCGGAAGCTTTATTCGATAACGATACCCGATCATTACCCAATCCCCGAATTAGGGAAGAATAAATATTTTTCGGTGATCGGCCTAACGAGCAATTTTTACATAATTTCTCTTCACGAGGATGATATCCAAAACTGCCTCAAACAAAAAAAAATCATTAATTGAACGGACGCAGCAATAGATTCATTCAACAAAATTAAAAATTCTATTGTGTCAGAAGACGTTATCCTTACTTTCCGAACTTTAATAAAGAATACCACTTGACAACAACCATATTACCTTCATATTAAGAACTCTTAATAAAGTGGAAGAACTACGCCGCTTATGAAAAAGGGATGTTGGCCATAGTATGGTTAAGAAGCTACGGACCAACAAGAATCAAGATTTTCACAGACCATCCACCCCTGACTTATGCGTTGAGCAATAAGAACACTAATCATAAAATGAAGCGTTGGAAGGTGGCACTCGAAGAATAAAACTACGAGTTGAAATACACGTTTGGTAAATCCAATTTGGTCGCCGAAGCATTGTCAAGACCTCCAAGTAATAGCCAAATTAATTCTCTCACAGTAACCAAACATAGCGACGAAAGTTCCGGTCAGGATCTTATTCAAATTATAGACGCCCCCTTAAATTTATTCAAAAATCAAATTATTCTAAACGCAGGAAATACTCCGTCATACCAATTTCAGATAGTTTTCCCCACCTATCACCGACACACTATTACTGAGTCTGAAAACACCCAAGAAAAATTAATATTCACAAATATTTAAGATATATCTAAATCCTTCAATCAATAACGAACTGGAAACGGAAGAGCGAACCCTGGCTATAGTCCAAGAAATATATACAATACACTTCAAACAGTATCGGACACGTTTCGCAAGGAATATGGTCACTGACCTAACTGATGAGTTTTGTGTACGAGATGCTGAAGGTGGAGACTTGAGAAATGACGACCAGTTTAAGACTGACTTTATTCACATAACCTGAACTGTTATAAAGAAAGTTCGTGTTTCTTTTTTAGCTCAGACACATCAGAGCTCAAATTTGTGTTTCTGTTTTCATTCAGAGCATGTTCAAAGTGCGCTCTATGAGCCTGACTTTATTCACATAACCTAAACTGTTATAAAAAAAAGTTGGTGTTTCTTTTTTAGCTCAGACACATCAGAGCTCAAATTTGTGTTTCTGTTTTCATTCAGAGCATGATCAGAGCGCGCTCTGAGCTCAGAATAAATTGACTGAACAAGCTGAGGAAAAAGATGATTACACATGTACATGTACAAGCACACTTCCAGACACTCTTGACAGAAAAAACACGAAAAAAAAAACATCAAAACGCTCTGAGCACGCTCGGTTCAGAGCGCGGTCATAATTCTCGAGCTCAGTTCAGTTCTCGGCTCTGAATTAAAAAAGAAAAACGTCTATAGGAGGCATAACCCTACAGTGGGGCATAGTAATGTAATGTTGTAACGAAACGTCCCGTTCGTCACAATTTCACAGCCAGCAGTAGGCACTACCTTGTGTGACATTGATAATTTACATGCATCACTTAAAAGTCACACTCTCTAATTGATGGCAAAACCATGAATACCCGAATGAGATTGTCATTCGGCTGAATTCCCTTTTTGGGAGATCGGCCTTAAATCAGCAGTGTCAGCACTTGTTGCTGGCTTGCTTCCCCCTCCTCTTCCCAGGAACCACGCTGTCGTTGGGCCGCTAAGGAACCACGCCGTCGTTGGGCCGCTCCCCCTCCTTTCCCCTGGAACCACGCTGTCGTTGGGCCGCTAAGGAACCACGCCGTCGTCGGGCCGCTAGGAACCACGCTGTCGTTGGGCCGCTAAGGAACCACGCCGTCGTTGGGCCTCTCCCCCTCCTTTCCCTGGAACCACGCTGTCGTTGGGCCGCTAAGGAACCACGCCGTCGTCGGGCCGCTAGGAACCACGCTGTCGTTGGGCCGCTAAGGAACCACGCCGTCGTTGGGCCTCTCCCCCTCCTTTCCCCTGGAACCACGCTGTCGTTGGGCCGCTAAGGAACCACGCCGTCGTCGGGCCTCTCCCCCTCCTTTCCCCAGGAACCACGCTGTCGTTGGGCCGCTAAGGAACCACGCCGTCGTCGGGCCTCTCCCCCTCCTTTCCCCAGGAACCACGCTGTCGTTGGGCCGCTAAGGAACCACGCCGTCGTAGGGCCTCGTAGTTAGACGTAGCTTAGTCCGCATTAAAACATTGTTAAGATTAAGTAGCTTGTATAGCGATATAAAAGAAATATTGTAATAGTATTAAGTAAAGTACTGCGAATAAAGAGTACCTCTTAACCAAAGTTTGGTGTTTCTTTGGTAAACCTTGGATCCGGCGAGCGAAACCCCGGCCTGAGAAAAAGCACAGCACAAATGGCGCCCGAGCAGGGACTTCAATAGAGGTGCCCTAAGCAGTTAACCCGTCAGCGAAGAGAATCCCGCTGAATCAACCCGTAGACCTCCCCAGAGGCAGCCCGACCTCACCAGGAGGAACAAATCCCAATCCGTCGGCGAAGAAGAAATACCGCCAGTAATAAGCCGTGAAATCAACGATCCCGACTTCCCCAACAAAAGGAAGTAAACCAGACTGAAATCGGGTCACCAATGGAAAATCCCGAAACCATGACCGATCCCAACGATAAAAGGCAGGCGAAGGACGCCACAATTGGCCTTTCCACCGAGGACAGCAACGAATATTTAAATATCACCTGCAATCTGGGTTGGATATACCTGCTGCAGGAACAGGAGCTTGTACAGCTCATGAACGAGAAAAACTTAGACCCGAGGAGAGCCGTCAGCCAGCTGCGGACGCGTTTGAGTGGTTACATCCGTACATAGAGAGACTAAGGTTTGAGGGTGCCGGTAACGTACTAGAGTATCGAACGAATGGACGATTTTTTTTTTTAAAGTTAGGAAAAAAAAAAAAAAAAAGAATAATAATAATAATAATAATATGTTAATAGGATATATATCGTAATAATATTTGCAATTGAAGAGTTGCTTTTTAGAGAAAAAAAAGATCATAGTTTTTAATTTACTAATAAGCTTTTGTTTTTAATTACTACAGGTAATTCCTCATACTTCTTATAAGGGCCTGGACTCTTCGTTGTCGACTATGGTATCTTGAAGCACTGGGATATCAGAGATGATGGAAACCGGAACTAGCCGAGGGCTGACCGCTGACCAGAATAAGCTAGTGTATAGTTTTGAAAATAAGTAATTTTGTAAAAATAGGAATTTTGAGAAATATTAAAGTTCTACCAGCTGAGGGTGTAGACGAGAAGGTTCTCGTCTGACGAAAAGGGAGGGGAATGTAACGAAACGTCCCGTTCGTCACAATTTCACAGCCAGCAGTAGGCACTACCTTGTGTGACATTGATAATTTACATGCATCACTTAAAAGTCACACTCTCTAATTGATGGCAAAACCATGAATACCCGAATGAGATTGTCATTCGGGGAGACTTGTCTTAGTGTGATTTGTACCAATCTCGTGTACCAGATAAGGCTCCCGCTTGGAAAGTGACTTTGGTCTCTGTTCCAATTTTTGCCGGCTGAATTCCCTTTTTGGGAGATCGGCCTTAAATCAGCAGTGTCAGCACTTGTTGCTGGCTTGCTTCCCCCTCCTCTTCCCAGGAACCACGCTGTCGTTGGGCCGCTAAGGAACCACGCCGTCGTTGGGCCGCTCCCCCTCCTTTCCCCTGGAACCACGCTGTCGTTGGGCCGCTAAGGAACCACGCCGTCGTCGGGCCGCTAGGAACCACGCTGTCGTTGGGCCGCTAAGGAACCACGCCGTCGTTGGGCCTCTCCCCCTCCTTTCCCCTGGAACCACGCTGTCGTTGGGCCGCTAAGGAACCACGCCGTCGTCGGGCCGCTAGGAACCACGCTGTCGTTGGGCGCTAAGGAACCACGCCGTCGTTGGGCCTCTCCCCCTCCTTTCCCCTGGAACCACGCTGTCGTTGGGCCGCTAAGGAACCACGCCGTCGTCGAGCCTCTCCCCCTCCTTTCCCCAGGAACCACGCTGTCGTTGGGCCGCTAAGGAACCACGCCGTCGTAGGGCCTCGTAGTTAGACGTAGCTTAGTCCGCATTAAAACATTGTTAAGATTAAGTAGCTTGTATAGCGATATAAAAGAAATATTGTAATAGTATTAAGTAAAGTACTGCGAATAAATTTTGGTGGGGGCGAAACCCCCATTTATTTGGCTTAATACAAGCTATTACAATAACTTAAAACTAAGACTTAGAACTAGACACTTAGACTTATAACTATTATGTATAGTTAGGGCTTGGAGTGAAGGAGGCTGAGTTTTGTGGAGAGAGTGCTGTGGTTGAAATCAAAAATGGAAATGTTTGAGTTTACCTTCCGGAGCATACGGGAAATCGGTTCGTTGGATCCGTAGAGCGTGCGGTGGGTCGGTAGGTAGAAAAGGCAAGGGTTTCTTAGGTTTCGAGGGTTTGTATTCAAGAAGATGGAGTTGTACAGAGACGGGCAATCGATAGAGCCTGATAGGAGTCGATGAATGAAAAGAATGTCTGCAGCATCCCTGCGATCCTCAAGGCTATTCAAGTTAATAAGTTTGAGGCGGTCTAAATAGGGGGGAAGAATTAAGGGATCGTTCCAAGAAAGACCTCGGAGCGCAAATCGAAGAAAACGTCTTTGTACGTTTTCGATTCTACTAATATGAACTTGATGAAATGGTGACCACGTTTGGCTTGCGTATTCGAGGAGGGGGCGTACAAAAGTGGTGTAAAGAGATCTAGTCACATAGGGGTCGGAGAACTCCTTTGCCCACCGTTTAATGAATCCAAGGGATGAATTGGCCTTGCGAATTATTTCATCTATATGCGAACGGAAATTAAGCTCATGGTCGTATAATACGCCAAGGTCACGAAGAGACTGTACGATGGGTATAGTCTGGTCATTAAGTAGGTAAAGACGGGGAGGAGATTTTTTGATCTTACGGGATAAGGTGATAGATTGGCATTTAGAAATATTGAGCTCCAGGCAATTTTTGAGACACCAGATAGAAAAACTATCTAGATCTTTTTGCAGTAAACAGGAGTCCTGCGATGAAGATATGTGTTTGAAGAATTTGGTATCGTCGGCATAGAGAGAAATAGCGGAGTGTTTAATGACCCTTTCAAGATCGTTTATAGTTAAGATGAAGAGTAACGGACCTAGGTGACTGCCTTGAGGTACACCAGAGGTTGCCATGAATGGGGCGGATAGGACGGACCTGAAGCGAACACTATAAAAACGGTTTTCCAAATACGAGGAAATCCATTTCAACAGTATTGGTTCAAAGCCGAGTGCAGACAGTTTGAAAATAATTAAATTATGCGATATCTTATCAAAAGCTTTACTAAAATCAGTTGCAATAACATCAACTTCTTTACCACTTTCTAAGGCCGACAGTGCAGAAGACACGAATTCAACGAGGTTAGTTGTAGTCGATCTACCTTTAAGAAAGCCGTGTTGGTTAGGAGAAATGAAAGATTTGCATTGAAAACTTAAAGATTCGTACAAGATACTTTCGAGGAGTTTGGGTATGTGCGAAAGTTTGGCTATTGGACGGTAATTGGTAACTTCGCTCTTTGATCCCTTTTTATGAATCGGTGTGATGAAGGAGGACTTCCATATCTGAGGAAAGTCACCTTGGGAAAGCGAGAGCTGGAAGAGGTTCGAAAGGGGGTGGGAGAGAACGAGGGAACACTTCTTGAGAAAAATAGCGGGAATACCATCTGGGCCAGGTGAATATTCATCATTAAGTTTTTGTAATTTATTTTCAATTACAGTAGGTTCAAAAGTTTGAGAGAGGAAGGGGCCAATGGAATAGTTGAGAAGGTAATTGAAATAAAAAGGATCCGGTACAAAGGAGCTGTCGGCAAAAGATTGTTTAAAAAAGCTTGCAAAAAAATTAGCAATGGAGTGTGGATCACTTGAAGCTATGTTTTCGTAAGATAGTGATGGAGGGTAACCGTCGGATTTTTTCTTGTAATTGACAAACCGGAAAAAAGATTTAGGGTCGCTTATAAGATTCGCTTGGGCATCATTTATGTATCGTTGATAGAGCGAGTTATAGGCCTGAGAGAATTGCAGGTAGGAGCCGAGATAGTTGGAATAGTTAGAAGAAGACCTGTTTCGAAGGAAAGTTGACCATAACTTGTTTCTCTTGTTGCGTAACGACCGGAGGCATCGATTATACCATGGGGGGGATGTAGAAGAGAGGGGTTTTGGTCGAGAAATAGGAACGAAAAGGGAGATAGAAATAAATAATTCTCTGTAAAATAATGAGAGGGCATCATTTACAGAGAGATTGGAAAATTCAAATGAAACTTTGCTGAGGTGTTCATTAATTTTGCGGAAATTGGCTTTGTGAAAATCATAACAAGGGGGGCTTACGGGCAGTGTTGGCTGTATAGGATAGTCGTGAAAAAAAGAAAGAAGAAGTGGAGGGTGATGTCTATCAATAGTCGAAAGAAGAAGGGGAGAAAGCGAGACAGAGGAGTTGATCGGGTCAGAAGTGAATATTAGGTCTAACTGCCTATCCATATAGTTAGTGATGCCGCTAACTTGGCTTGGATTTGAGTCGGTTAGTCGATCAATGAAGAGACATTCTTTGATTGAGTTGGGATTTGGCGCAATGAAAAACGATTCATCATCAGATAAAACCCAATGCAGTTGAGGCAAGTTGAAATCGCCGAAAATGATGATTTCGTCTGAAGAGTCAGATAACTCTATTACTTCATCGATCGCATTGACAGCATGTTGGTAGGATTCTATAGGTTGGGCCGGTAGGATGTAAAAACACATAACGTACAGGGACCTATGGGGGAGTGTTATTTTTATTGAAACAAGGTCTAGTTTTGAGGAAGAGGAAATAGCAAGGGGGGATGAGTCAAGGCTATTGTGAACGGCTAGTAGAACGCCTCGACATGGGGAGTCATCCGCTGCGCGTGCAAGATCGTCGTCTCGAAAGACATTGAAAGAAGGGGGAAATAACTCTTGGTTCTTTATGTCAGGAATTAGGTTGGTTTCAGTTAAGGCATATATATCGAATGGAAGAGCATGAGATTGGCCCAGAACTGCACTGGTTTTAGAGCGCAGACCTCTTACATTCTGGTAATAAAAAGTAAGAGGAATTTTATTCGGTGATGATGGGTGAGGTGGTGGCGGGAGAGGCACGTTAGGGACGAAAAAATGTGTTGTGGTCAGCGCGACTCCGTTGGAGGTGTGATATTCTTTTGGAGTGAACAAAGTTTCCAAATGCGGTAAGGTCTTCCAGTACTTTTTGTGGAGATATATTGAAAGACTCGTGGAACTTTGTGTAAATGTTCCTTAGACTGGTAAGGTCGGTAGGTAGACCTTCCTGCTGGATTGAAACCATGACGCTAGTTTTTGTCTTACCCTCGTAGCAAACAGAGTCAGATTTGTCATGGAGATATGCAAGAAAGAGCCGAATATTCTCGTATGTCTTTTTTTCTCTAAGCCTAGAGAGCGCATATCGACATTCTGTGGAATCAAAGGTTTGCTGGGTTAGTTTAACATGAGGTGGGAAAAGGGGATCGAGAAATGTTGGGGGGGGAATAGACGAAGACGAAGTAGATGAAGAGGGTTTGGCTGAGGTATTGCATAAGTCATTAGATGTATTAGATGAGGGATTTATAAAATGGGAACTAATGAAATTGGGGTACTTAGCACCAGTTGTTAAATCAAAATTCGGGAAAGAATTATTAGTCGAGGGTGATATAGTAGATGGGGTAGAGGAGATAGTGTTAGATGTTGGAGTAAGTCTAAAAGAGACTCGGTTACGAGGGGCCTTAGATGGCTTAGGTATATTTAAAGAACAAGATGGTGGGTTGTTAGGGATATGGGTGGGAGGGGGTAAAGAGTACCTCTTAACCAAAGTTTGGTGTTTCTTTGGTAAACCTTGGATCCGGCGAGCGAAACCCCGGCCTGAGAAAAAGCACATCACAATGTTTTACATTCACATCAATGAGAACCAACAGGAAGCAGAAATAATTAAAGAACATAACGGTGCTCATCGAAACAGTCGTGAAAATAAAATCCAAATCTTACAGAACTATTATAAGATGCAATCTAAAATAGACAAAATAAAGACATCCTAATAAACCCCAATTTCAATTGACACCTATTCCTGAATACCCCGGTCAAATTATTCATATTGACATTTATTTTACCGACAAGAAAAGCATTTTAACTGCAATAGACAAATTTTATAAATACGCCCTAGCCTAAATATTGAAATCAAGAGCTTCAGAGGATATCAATCAACCCCTCAGAGAACTGATATTGGCGTTTGGAGTCCGACCAACTATAGTCATGGACAATAAAAAATCCTTGGCTTCTAGCTCCATAACCTTCATGTTACAACATGTTCGGCATAAATGTCTTTAGAGCTCCCCCTTACACAAGTTCGGCAAATGGGCAAGTCATACGATTTGATTCAACACTCTCCGAAGTGATTCGTTGCCTCAAAACGGAAAACGAGTACAAACGATCCATTTACGAGTACAGCCAATTCGTACACTCTACTTCTGGTAAAAACCCAATTGATACATTTTTTGGAAAACAATTACTTAACAATCCAGAAGAACTCACACGCTTAAGAGAAGAAAATATACAGAGAATAGAAAACAAGCAACAAACAGACATAGAATATCACAATAGGAAGAAAGACCCTGTCAAAAATATATATGAAAAATATATATCACAAATAACAAAAGAATTCCAACCAAATTAAACCTCAGATACAGAAAAGAAATAGTAGCCAAAAACAAACATTCCACAGTAAAGCAAACTCCGACAAAGTTATGCACAAGAGTAAAATTAAAAAAACTACATTTTCTTTCGCAAGATTACTACTAGCAAACCTGCAGATTCTGGATTACTCCGGTTCAAAATTAATTAAAATCCACGTAGAAAATGCAGCAATTCAAAGCTGTGCATTCAAAATTATTCATGTGATTAACATTAATGGATATCATTCCCAATCATCCTTTTTATTCCATCCTTTTCAAACCCCAAAGAATTAAAAACAATTTAAATATATTAAAAATAAACAAAGTAAAACGGTCATTATACTTCTTAGGAAATGGATAGGGGGCAGCCCCCACCACAACGCTTACAAAATAATTACAGATAAGATGAATAACGTTTTACGAAATAACAACCAAATGGTCATCAATAATGCCAAATTAGAAAAAGTAAATGAAATAAATAATATAACAAACAGTCTATTAAAAGTATTCAAGAAAAACGAAAATAGTCAAAATGAAATTGTCATGACATTCAAATACAAATTTGATGTAATCAAAGATGAAATTACAATTATAGCATACGCTGTTCACTGGACTAAAGCTAATCTTGTTAACACTTTCATACTATCGGATACAGAATTAAATGTAACCGAAAACTTTCTAAAAATAGAAAATATACCGTATGTAAACATATACGAAGCGCTAGAATTTGCTGAAATTAAAATAGCCTCTAGTGATAAGGATTTAATAATTTTAAGCTTTCCTTAAATAACGGAAGAAATATTTAAGCTCTCAATTATAAAAGCAGTAAAAATTAATAAAAAAATAAATAAACTTAACGATTTGTAATAAGGATAATATTGTAGATGTAAGAAATAGTTCTTGTATTCCCAGACTCATACGTAGTCGACAGACAAACTGCACCATCATTAATAATGAACACATCCCAGAGGTAGACGAGATCTCACAAGGTATATTGCTGCAAAGCCAATTCAACGGTCCTACCATCATTAACAACGAAACTATGATGTTCAACGGAACGTTAATCATCAAGCACGTTAACAGTATAATCGAATTCAAAGGGAAGCTTATCAGAACAATCGAAATCGCTAAGACCAAATAGAAGAAGTCCTTTCACTATTGGAAGCTGAGCATAAATGAACCTGCCAGTTAACATAGTAATTGTTAGTCTGGCTAGACTAAGTATTTAGCGTCTGTTCCTGTCGAATAACTTTGACCCCTATTGTTATCAGGGAGGTCATCTGCCTTTACTCGGCACCATGGAGCCTTCAAGCCCATTCAGCAAGCCTCTTGATGACATGCTACCGGAATATGGCTTCCATAAAAACTTCTCCATAATCATCCCTGCTAGGCATGAATGGTAAAATGTAAACCCAGTCCATCACGACTTGATATCATCTGGTACATTCTAAGAACTGAGCAACCACACAACAAAGTGGTACACAGATGGGTCGAGAACTGACGAGGGAACTGGAGCGGGAGTTTTTGGGCCTGGAACCAAATATTCTGAATCAATGGGAAAAAGTACCAGCATCTTTTAGGTTGAAATCTATGCCATCGACAGATGTGTCCAAATAAACCTCGACAGAAACAAAGTCAACTGAGATATAGCTATAATGTCAGACAGCCAGGCTGCTATTATGGCACTTGATTCCTACATCATTAAATCCAAACTTGTATGGGAATGCCTACAGAAACTTAATGAACTTGGTAGGAGAAACAAAATAACCCTCTGCTGGGTGCCTGGCCACGTAGGAATAGAGGGGAATGAAATGGCCTACTCCCTTACAAGAAAGGGAGCATCAGAAACTTTCATAGGTCCTGAACCATTCTGCGGAATAGAGGATCACACCCAAAGAAAAAAAAACAGGGCAAGAACCTGGCTTAGCACTCAGGGCATGAGGCAGGCCAAGAAACTTCTTGGGCAATACAACCAGAAAAGATTCCAAGCTTGAATCGGCATGAGCAAAAATAACCTCCGTATCCTAACGGGCTTCCTAACGGGGCACTGTAGACTCAAGGAACACCTTGGGAAACTGGGTATATCTGAAGAAGGTCTCTGCAGATTCTGCGATGAGTCCAGTGATATCCCAGAACACCTTTTGGGATCTTGTGGGGCACTGACCCACAAAAGATTGAGATACTTGGGCAAGTACCAACTATCTGATGAGGAAATACTGTCACTGGAGCCAGCTCTCATCCTTAGATTCTTGAATGAAACAGGACTGGAGAGAGTTCTATAGGAAAGATTTCCTCCGCCTAGGAGAAAGAAGAGTCCAAGAACCTCTAAAATGGTTCCGAAAGGAATCATACTGTGAGGGAACTCTAATGAGGGAACACACCTCTCTGAGGCGTAAGCAGGGTGTACAATAGACCAAAAGGTCGCAGTACAATAACCCCTTTCACATAATAATAATAAGAAATACCTAGTCTTCCTCCACTGGATCCCAGCCCACAGAGGAATTGAGGGCAACAAATCAGCTGACTCACTGGCTAAAATCGAAGCTATCACTCCACTTATCGGACCTGAACTCTTCTGCGGAGTCAGCAAAAACCATTTCAGGAACTACATTAAGAACCTATACGCATCGAGTCGAACGAGATTTGGCAAAATACAGGTGCGCAGATCTGCACCAGAAAATTTTTCACTTAATTCTGCCTCAGAAAATCGCTCTTCCTGATTAATCTGGACAAAAATAGTCCTTACAGGAATAATCAGTGGCCATCGACACGTGAAAAAACACCTCCACCGCATTGGCGTCTCACCGGATTCTATGTGCAGACTCTGTCTTGAGAGTGATGAATCCTCTCTTCACATATTCATCCTAGGGAATGAGATTGTCGATCCAGCAACCCTTGCTGACGTACACCCAGAGAAGATTCTTGTCTTCCTGAATGCCTTTGGAGTGTAAAGATGGCTCTAGGAACCTACCTGGGAAGGCTCAATAGGCTACTCTAAGAAGCCGCAGTGCCAGAGCCCTTTGAAGGCTCTGCCGTCTCATAGTCTAAACTAATCTAATGTCATAATGTAAGTTTGCATTTTAATCAAAGTCGTTATTGCCGTTTTCAAAAATCCATTATTCGATAATATAGAGAAAAACTGAGTTTGCTATTAAGTTAGAAATGACCATAATACCTAAGAAATGAATTTTTGTTACTATTGTATGGACCATTTTCGAGATATGTATGTCCAAATTTCAAAAGAAAAGTAATTCGATTTTTTAGGGAAAAACTGATCGTCATGTGACTGAAGAAATTGATTCGCATTATATGGTACTTATGGGCCAAAAAGTCCATTACGCAGCCCACTACGCATTTCATTGGAGTAAAAGTTATGATATGGGGATGCATATCATACGAGTATAGTAGTGTGGGACTCTATATACTCGGGGCTAACTTTATCCTTCAGCAAGATAATGCACCCATACCTACTGTCTGGAGCATAAAAAAGTTTCTAGTGGAAGTAGGTCACTAAACCACTTTGTTGAATACAGTATGAGAAACACAAAAAAGATTTCGAGAGAAGTTCGAATCAGACCACCATTTCCTCGGCACTCTTTTCGTCTCTCTACCACTATAAATCTTATCCAAATTTAAAGGAGGGAAGTATTACCGTCCCCTTATACCCTCCTCATAGAGCGGCGAGTTCTGCAGACACCGCGCTGTACCAGCTGACAGAGGTGAGGGGGCGTTTAACAATACCTCCCATGGGACAATTTACATACAAACTTGCAAAAATTTGGATGCTTTATTATAATAATTTTCCAAATCATCCCAGTAAAATTATTATAATAAAGCATCCAACTTTTTGGGTATGGGGATGTAAATTATTGTAAATTAAAAAACAAAGGAAATCATATGTGTATATGTAGATTTAAGGCCCAAATGCAACTATTTTAAGGACAATTTTCAGTTTAGAGAGCTCGTTAAGATCCAATAAGATAGCATAATTTAAATGTTATTTTTAAATTAGATTTATTCTCTTTTGTCTAATCTGTGAGTTTAATAAAGGATACAATAAAAGTGAATTTAAAATGAAAAAATTATCCCTGGAAAGAAAAGGAGTAAGTAGTATTGTACTATTGTACTCGAAGTGGATGTGTTACACAATGTGAGGCCTAGTTTTAGACGAACTACTGTAAAAATTACCCAGCCTTGGCATAAACTCATGCATTAAGCCGATGATAGTGAGTACCTTGTTAACTGAAAGTTTGATAAAACGTTATGGTTAAAAAAACTCAAGATGATTGCTCTATGGTGTTTTTTTTTTTTTGTCAGTACATATTTGGAAAAATCAGAAAATTGATTAATCAGTGAAATAAGAAATAAATATTTTAAGTTTTTCTCAACAATGTACATAATTAAAACTTACCGGCAACTTTTTTGTCTATTGGCGAAGATAAGTTTTCATAATAAGCCTCATCGACCTGCTGACTCCAGGGAATGGCATCACACTCTTCCATAAGCTTCCCTGTAAAGATAAATTTTAGTAATAATAATTAGCCAAACATAACAAAAGAGAAGTAAAGCGAAAAGGAATTTTGTTGAGTAGTAACATATGGCACTGCATATATTTATATATTTATAACCTGACATGTAAATCGCGATAATTATGTAAAACTCTGTTCAGACGATTGCCAGATCTGACAATATTGTCAGGTCTAGAAATGAAAAAATTGTCCCAAATCTCTACCAACTGTGTGAACTGACAATTTTGTCAACCAATATTTGCAAAAAAGTCATTGTCAGATAATTTGCCGATTATTATGGATCACAATTCTAATTCAATTAAAATACGATTTTGTTACGTGATTATGAGAACTTTGACTTTCAAAGTCGCAGTCATCCGTAAGGATACCTATGCATACATATTGGCTTGTGGGAAGATAACGATGTCCCACTCGTTAAAGTTTGTTTATGGCTTTTGTTTATTCAGGCATTCGAAAGATAGTATGCCAACAGCAAGTAACGAATAAACAATTAACGACAAAAATGCAAGCGCACGCAAAATATACAATGTTGGTATCTCTATAGATTATTTTGTATGAAATCAAAAGACACCCATGTTTGCATAGAACCTCCCTTTTTTTTAAAAAAAAAAAAAAAAAGGAAACTATTATTGTTTCGTAAAATAATCAACATACAAATTTATTATTTGACAATTTTCTTAACATTTATCATTTATGTATGTGGCTACTTATATTCGTCAATTGAAATATACTTAAACATTTGATACATTTAAAGCGTATTTAGAATGAGAAAAAAGTATCTAACATTTTTTTATTGATCAAATTTTAGTAGTGTAGAAATATGAAGTTCTTTATTGCAGTAAACAATTTTCCTTTTTCTACCACAGGATTGCGGTTTTTTTTTATTAAAACAATTTTTAAAAAATATTACTTTATTGACTTCAATTATTTTAACAATGATATATATAATAGTAATTGTCAATACTATAGAAAAAAATCAAGAACGTTCCCTCTTCATTTTTTAGTTCAATACGTAAATCATTTATATTTTTCAATCTTCCTTTAATTTTTGAAAAATGGAATATTATTTATTTTTATATTTTCTAATTTAGTGTCAAGACAATCGTCTAATCCAGAATATTTGTCATTATTGACATAAGTAAACGTTTCGTTGCTAGTGCTTAAGTAAGTATCTAAAGTAGATAATTTTCAATTATTTTCTAAGTAAAGAATGCTTGTTTATTTACAATTATACATAGTTTCGTCTTTAACAAGGAAAAGATATTTGTTAGAATCAATTGCTTGACAAATTTCAATATCATTTTGAATTTGATTAAATTTACAATCATTAAGTGACCTACTCATATAAATATTTAATACACAATGAACTCGCTTAGTTGTACTTTGTAAAACAAGGTTTTTACAAATATAATATTCTTGAAACTTCTTACATTTTGCAAAGTCAAAAAAAAAATTATGAAGTGATTGGTATTTATATCAAGTGTAAAAAAGTTTTTCCCTTTAATTATTGGTAAGGTTATGACTGCAAAAAGTTCTATGTTTTTATGTTCTACTAAAGGTATTTCGACACTTATATTAATTTTCTTTCCGGCTAAGTGTGATTTTACTTCGGATTCCGCTACTAAGTAATTAAAGGGTGATTTTTTAGCTGGTTTGGTTTTGGCAACACTGGTTTTGACAGCTGACGTGTGTTTAGTACCTTGTGTCACTGTCAAACAGCTTCAGTTTGGTTTGCAATTTAACCATGGATCGTCTTACAAATGAACAACGCGTGCAAATTATTGAATTTTACTATCAAAATTCGTGCTCGGTTCGAAATGTTCATCGCGCGCTGCTTCCATTTTATGATCGGCATTCTCGACCTTCTGAGCAGTCTATTCGGAAGATTGTGACCAAATTTCGCACCAAATTTACTTTGTTGGACATTAAACCACCAACACGTTTACGTACTGTGCGTAGTGAAGAAAATATTGCGGCCGTATCAGCTAGTGTGACAGAAGACCGCGAAATGTCGATTCGGCGCCGTTCCCAGCAGTTAGGCCTTTGTTACAGCACTACGTGGAAAATTTTGCGGAAGAATTTGGGCGTAAAGCCTTTTAAGATACAGCTGGTGCAAGAACTAAAGCCAGCCGACCTACCACAACGCCGAATTTTTGGTGAATGGGCTCTTGGAAAGCTGGCCGAGGATCCGCTTTTTTATCGAAAAATTGTGTTCAGCGATGAGGCTCATTTTTGGTTGAATGGGTACGTAAATAAGCAAAATTGCCGCATTTGGAGTGAAGATCAGCCAGAAGCATTGCAACAGCTACCAATGCATCCCGAAAAAGCCACTGTTTGGTGCGGTTTATGGGCCGGCGGCATTATTGGGCCATATTTCTTCAAAGATGATGCGTATCGCAGCGTTACTGTCAATGGTGAACGCTACCGAGCGATGATAACAAACTTTTTTTTTGCCCGAAATGGAAGTTCTTGACTTGCATGATATGTGGTTTCAACAAAACGGTGCCACATGCCACACAGCACGCGAAACAATGGCGCAATTGCGAGGCGAGTTTGGTGAACAGTTAATTTCACGTTTCGGGCCGGTCAATTGGCCGCCTAGATCGTGCGATTTGACACCATTAGATTATTTTTTGTGGGGGTATGCCAAGGCTAATGTGTATAGGGACAAGCTCGCTTCGATTGACGCACTGGAAGCCAACATCCATGCATTCATTCGTGAGATACCGGCCGATATGTGTGAAAGAGTATGCCAAAATTGGACTCAGCGGATGGGCTACCTGAGACGCAGCCGCGGTCAACATTTGCATGAAATTATCTTTAAACATTAAATTGCAAGGTTCAAACTATCGATTCAAATAAATATTTCATTCATTTTTTCGAATTTTTTGTGTCTTTTTTTTAAAGAAGTTCTAAAGCTCTTAAAAAATCACGCTTTATAAATAAGAGGTGTTATTTTGGAATTCAAAGAAAAATTTTTGGAGATATATGATCGGATGTTTATTTCATAATAAAGAGGAAGGTATGCCGATAATAATGAAAAACAACATCAGCCAAATGACCACCACGAGCACGCATACAGGACCGTATCCTTTTCATGAAATTTTCCATAACCAAATCGCAAAGTGGCTGCCCTATGTCCTCGATAGCCTCACGAATTTTATCTTTGAGGTCTTGAATCGACGCTGGGCTGTTGGCGTAGACCTTATCTTTCAGGTGGCCCCAAAGGAAGAAGTCGCAAGGTGTTAAATCACAAGATCTCGGTGGCCAATTGTGATCACCTCTTCGAGAGATAACACGGTCCGGATGTCAAGGACCCAATCAGCAAAGACACGAAGTTTTTTATGATCGGCCGGCTTGAGTTCTTATGTTAAATGAACTTTATAAGCCTTAAGACCCAAGTCTTTATTCAAAATACGGTGTAATGACGTTTGTGGAATGCCCATTTCCCAAGAACGACGAGGAATGGACAAACCTGGGTTTTCTTCAACACTTTGGGCTACAGCAGCAATATTCTCAGTTGTTCTTGAGCGACGTGCACAGGTTTTATTCTTCACATCACTAACTTGTCCCACCAATTTCTGTATTGCGGTCCGACAAGGTGCTTCACGACGACCAAAAAATGCTTTAGTTTTGCGAACTGTGACTGCTAGATTTTCACCATTTTTGTAGTGAATTTTAATAATTTCAATGCGTTGTTGAAGCGTGTATCGTATTTATCTTCCTAATGGCGTAGTTTCTACTTTTCAAATGTCAAAGAATAAAAGCTTCAAAAGTGACAGCTACCGAAATAGCGGGTCATTCACCTCTCATTTTAAAACCCTTTAGTTTTCAATATTAGGTTCAAAAAGTAAAGAATGTTTGTACTTTGAACTTTGTTATAATATTTCAATAAGCTTAGATGGCTTAAGAATTACTGGGTGAATAAAATTTAATTTTAAAAGAAAAATGGCTTGCTGAATAATATCCCTTTCTATAACTTAAGCTAAGGTTTTATCAAGAATCTGCCTATGTATTCGTTCAAAATATTTGTTTATTATTACTTCCTCTATATATGTCACCTTATCTTCTATCTATCCGAGATGTGTGTTTAAGAACCTCAGATAGCATTTCATTACATTCTAATTTTTGTTTGATACAAATGGTAGCGAGTCCTTGAGATTGTTTAATTATTTTATCAACGCTAGTTTCTATTTCGCTAATATCTAGAGTGTTGATTAAAGCTGTTTGGCCTTTCATTTTTCGAATTAAATTGATCTATTTTAAAACTGTAGATCGGGTGCATTATCCATAGGATTAACCTGGAATAAGATTAATATATGATATCGTTTGGTGAGCAAGAAATGCCCAAAGGTGTTATCCTAAAAATGGTTTAATCTTACTATTATAATGTTTCATATTTTTGTTACTTCTTTTCTGTGTCTGTGCTTGAAACAGGGGATTTTTCCTGGGTTTCTGTTGATTTTCTGTCTTCGACATTCTGGACATTTAATCACATAGTCAAATACATCTTTATTTAGACCTTTCCAGTAGTATTTTTCTCTGATATTCTTGCTTTCTACCAATCAAACCGTCATGATTCTCTTTAATAATTTGCTGTTGTTGATCTCGATCACTAATAACTTGTATGTCGATTTAACTTCCGTTTTCTGAATCTTCGGACTCTATCTTTTTCAATCGCGTGAAATATTGTTACTCGTACTTGGTAGATTTGCACACTATTCTTCATAAATTTGCCTCAAAAAAGTTCCATCTTCCTTTTCAGAATCACTACCAAAAATATCTTCTATATTTCTTTGCACTCCTGTGTTATTATTTCCATTCTGTGCTACAAAATTATCGACACCTTAATTCTTTCAATTTATTTTTTAGTTCTAGAAAACTTTTACTTTGTTCTTGTGTCCAATTAAAAGGTAAATTTTTCTTTAATAATGCATGCAAAGGTGCTGCGATTGTACTGAAATTGTGAATAAACTTTCTGTAGTGTCCGATCATTCCAATGAAACTTTGTAGGCTCTTGTACCTTATCTATTGCGTCAACCTTTTTTAAATTTGGTAATAAACCGTTATTTGCTATCATATGACCCAAGTATTCCACTTCTTCTTTTAAAAATTCTGAGTTATTTAATTGTATTTTTAAATTGGCTTTTATTAATCTTTCTAGTATTAATACTAACCGTCCATTATGTTAAGAACGTTGTTCATCATTCTTTGAAAGCATGCAGGCGCATCTTTAAACCGAATGGCATGCGAAGAAATTCAAAATGACTGTATGGTGTTGAAAATGCAGTTTTTTCAATACTATCTCTACTTAATGCTTGATGGAACCCGGATGTTTGTAAAATACCAAGCATTCTCACGTTTGTCTAAAATTTCTTGAATATTTGGAATAGGATAGTATCGCTTATAGTTATCTCGTTTATTTTGCATCATTTTTTGGTACTATCCAAATTGGACTTGACCAAGGAGAAACACTTGGTTGAATTATTCCATCATGGAATATCTTCTGAATTTGTTTATTTACTTCTTCTTCTTCGTGTATTTTAGGTTGTCTGACCGTTTGAGTATTTATAGGTACTTCATTTACAGTTCGTATATAATGCTCTACAACAGATGTTTCTGTTAATGTTTCTTCTTCTAAACTAAATGTATCGCTATACTCTTTTAATATATCCTTTAGTTCCTTTATTTCTTTGTTTTCTTTAAAATTACCAATTCTCAAATTTGCCAATAATTTTAAAAATCTTTCTGCTCTTTCATTATAACTTATTACCTTTACATTAACTTCATTTTTTAAAAACCATTTTTGTTGTGTTAACAATTGAGACATACCGATTGGATTATTTTTTCCATAGCATTGGTATTCAATGTTCTGTTTATCATCAGCCAAGGTTTGATTAATTTGCTTATGTTCCTTTCGTTTTTTTTTACAACTGTTCCCTTCTCCTTTGGTATCTTTAAATGTAATCTTTTTAATATCTTGATTACTCTTCGTAGTTTTGCAATGGCTGGACATTAACATTGTAAGCGCGTCTGAAGTTTTTTCACCTTCAATACGTTTGTTTACGCAGTTTGAACAGATCGTTTCAATATTATATGGGACCGATCCTTCTTTATATTCAAGTTATATGCTTCCATCTTTATTCTTAAGGATCTTGCAATCACAATCAATTATAAATGCAAATTGTTGTACAATCAAAACCACAATCAATTATAAATCCAAATTGATGTAAGAAATCACTTCCTATCACAATAAGTCAATAAATTTTCGGTGATTACATAAAATTTAAAATCTTTTAAAATACCTTCTTATTCAATATTTATTTTGGCACTTCCAATACAACTTCTTTTATTTTTCCCAATTCCTTTAAGACTTACACATCTTCTGTATTTAAATCGTTCTCGAATATGCATTTCTGTTTTAGTAAGGAAACTCCTGCTAATGTGTCTATCAACATTTCTAATGCTTTATTTTTATATATCATGTCAACATTAGGACTTACTAGTAGATAATACTAGCAAGATAGTTGCCTCCGAAACTACTCGTTTCTTCGAAAATTTGAGTTTCCTGGTTCATTTCTTATTTAACTTGTTTTTAATCATTATCTTTATTTATTCTATTTATTTATTCTATTCTTTTGTTTGTCTAAGAAAAGACAAACAAAAGAATAGAATATTCATAGGAATAAATGAAATAAATAAAAGCGAGTTTAATAATCGCCTAATCTCGTTAATATATAATCAAAATACTGGAATGTATACAGATTTAACAGACACTAAATACAACTACCTTCAACAAAAATTAATAGAATTATTCGGAACAAGATTAAAATTCTTTAAATGGGAATATCTTGCTAAAGACATAAAAACAGAAGAAGGTGTTAAGCAAATAAAATTGTACCATGAAAAAGAAGCAGGCGATTCGGGAATAGAAGAAAATTATAAAGGACTGAGAACTAAAATCTATTTCAAAAACCTAAGAGAGCTAATAAATGACGTTATTGATAGTTGCAATATAATGTAACCGATCGAAAAACGATAGAAGACCTGTAAAAGAAAAGTTCAAACTAACAGAAACCCCTAAAGATATCAATGAAATTGTACACATGGATATTAACTGTATAGCTAAAACTGAATTTCTCACTTCAGTAGATAAATTTAGTAAACTGACTTCAAGCTCAATGTTCCTAATGTTTCACATGAGACGTTAGAAGAAAATATTCTGCAACTAATAGTTGTAAATGGCAAATCAAAGAAATTTGTAATGGATAATGTAACTTTCCTAGAATAATAAAGTTGTTAGAAGATCTTGGAATTGAGTTCCATTTCACAAAACCATACAGTCACACAGGGAATTCTGATATCGAAGTATTTCACAGAACACTAGCAGAAAAAGTTAGAGCAATCCTTAACGGAAAAGTAAATCCCACTGTACAAGAGATCCGTAAAGCAGTACATAAAGCAAATATTTTCTATAACACGTCCATACACGCAACAACCCAACAAAAGCCCTATGATATTCAAAAAGGAAATATAAAAAAATTGCATTTTTAATGGTGTCTTCCCAGTCGATTTAAAAAAAGCCGAAGTAATTCCTTTGTTTAAGAAGGGTGATAAAACTTCAATAAATAATTATAGACCTATTTCCCTACTATCGGTATTTTCGAAAATTTTTGAAAAAGCAGTAAAAAACAGAAAGATACAATTTTTAGATAAAAATAATTTTTTTAGTGAATGCAAATTTGGGTTTCGTTTTGGTTATTCAACAGAAGGTGCCCTTTTGAACTTCTGCACTTATATATGCAATGGCATTAATAACAGGAAATTAACTCCGGCTCTCTTTATCGATTCACTTATTTAGAGGCAATAACTTTTATGAAAGAAAATGCTGATTAAAGCAACTGTATTTGATCTAATAACAAATGGTTTTCTGATAATTCAATATCAGACTTTACTTTGTATAAAACTACTCACAAAGCGAACTTTTATATCAGCTAACGGTATTCCGTAGCAGTAAAACTTTAGCCGCTTTAATTTTGTGCTTAATTTATTGGAGGAACTAACCAAATAAGAAAATAAATAAAAACAGCATCAATTTTTTATTATTTTTTTACATTTATTTATAAAGATTTTATTTTTATTTATTGGTTCACTTGAATAGAGGCACTTAGTTTGTTTGCATTTTTTGCGCAATAAAGGTGCGAAACTGGAAAGCTTTTTTAACATTTATTGTGTTTAGTCGAAAACTTGTGAATTCGAATAAAATGGGAAAACAAAAGTGTTTAACGGATCGAGAAAAAGGACAAATCGATGTCTTGACCTCTGAAGGGCTTTCGAATCGCCAAATTGCCAAAAAGATTGGTCGAAGTTCAAATGTTGTTGATCATTACGTAAAACAAGGTGCTTTGTATGGCAAGAACTACAAAGACAGGACTGCGAAAGCTTTGACCCCAAAGGAAAACCGCAAAATCCTTAGGATTGCATCCAATTCCGCCCTTTCTACATCGAAAATAAAGCAAATGGCCAATGTAACAGCTAGCAAATCCACAGTTCGAAGGGTTATTCTAAAATCGCCGCATCTGAAAACAAAAAAAAACACCTCTAAATCAATTTCGCAAGCAACGCCGCCTCGATTTTGCAAAGGGACCACATGGCTTGGAATTGTGCCACAAATAACGACCTCGGTGAATGGAAAAAAGTTGTATTTAGTGACGAAAAGAAATTCAATTAGGATGGACCAGATGGGTATAATTTCTATTTTCATGACTTAAGAAAGGAGGAGAGGTACTTGAGTCGACATCATAGCCGTGCAGGGGGTGTCATGATATGGGGAGCAATCTCGTACTATGACGCGTTCGAAATAAAAATCGTAGACTCCAAAATGACGGGAAACAGCTTTAAACACTATTGGAATCATCTTTTCCCGAGACTTGTGAAACATTTGGACCCATTCAATGGATCTTTCAACAGGATAATGCGCTTGTACACACTTCAAGAGTGGTGAAGACTTGGATTGCATGGCCACCGTATTCCCCAGATCTCAATATTATAGAAAATCTATGGGGATGGCTTACTCGTAAGGTTTATGAGAATGGGCAGCAGTTTGAGGCCAGAAATGATTTAATTCAAAGCATTAAAGAAGCCTGGTCTGAAATTCCATTAGGCTATCTAGAAAGTTTATACAAATCCATTCCTCAACGCATTTATGAAGTAATTTATAAACAAGGTGGCAACACAAAATACTAATCTTCATAAATAAATGTAAAAAAATAATACAAAATTGATCCTGTTTTTATTTATTTTCTTATTTGGTTAGTGCCTCTATTCAAGTGAACCAATAAATTAAGCACAATATTACAGCCGCTAAAGTTTTACTGCTACGGAATACCGTTAGCTGATATAAAAGTTCGCTTTGTGAGTAATTTTATACAAAGTAAAGTCTGATATTGAATTATCAGAAAACCATTTGTTATTAGATCAAATACAGTTGCTTTAATCCGCATTTTCTTTCATAAAAGTTATTGCCTCTAAACAAATGAACCGTACTGTATCAAAAGCCTTTGATACTGTCGAGGCGTAAGCATAAGTGGTTCCGCTCCTACCTATCTGCTAGAGGACAAAGGGTTAAAATTAATGGGCAGTTCAGCTCTACAAGTAACATCTCTTTGGGAGTTCCTCAAGGTTCTGTGCTTGGCCCAATATTATTTTTACTATATTTATTAACTCCCTTTTTTTTTAAAAAAATAACGTAGCAAAGTTAATGCGTTCCCTAATGACATAGCATGTGCTTTTCACAGCGACTCTGCTTTGAATCTTTCAGCAGATATTAATCATGACCTGGAAATCCTAAGCCATTGGTTCAAAATGCATAAATTGGTAATAAGTGACAAAACCAGAATTATGTTATTTAATGTATCTGGTAAGGAGGTAGACTATGGATCTTTCTTTTTTTACTGTGCAAGTTGTGAGATATATAATTAAATTACAGTAAAGAAATTTGTAGCTCGGAAGTGAATCCACTGACATTTTTTTAGGAACGCTCATGCTCTGATAAATGCTTTAATATTGATTTACAATTTTTTTTAAATTTTTATACGTCAACTGCTCCAAGACTTTTTAATAACCTACCTAATAATATAAGAATTATTAGAAATGAATCCATTTTTCTCAAAAAGATCAAACTTTGGCTCTTCGATTTAAATTATACAAATATAAATGAATTACTATGGGAAACCATTTAATTACTTTGTTCTCCAAATTTTTGCGTCAATTTTGTGTCATTGTCCTTTTATAAATATAAAAATTTGTATTCTTTTAAAAAAATATTGAACATAATATAAGTACAAATCTTGTCGTAACCACACCTTACTACCTTTAAAATATGTTTTACTGTTATATTAATGTTATTCCAACTGTTTTCGCCTCTAGTTTCTTATGAACTATAGATTGCAGGTTCTTTATTAATTCATTGTGTCATTTGTTTGTATTTTTAACTTTGTATCCTATTTAAATGTTTTGTATCTACACAATTTGTATTAGTAATGAAAATAAAATTGAATTTAATTGAATGAATTATTGCTCAAGAAAAAATAAAGAAACATAAACAAACTGTAAAGAACTTAAGAGCAGACCGTCATAAAACACAACCACGAAAAAAGGTCAATAAACTGAACAATCAACAATTAACAAACATCTATAGAGAAAGTGTCACTCGGTTCCAGAATCAAGAAAATTTGATTAGAGCCAACCAGATGTCAACCATACTTCAAAATTAAATTCAGTTTAATTTCAGACATCGAACGATAAAGACGCGAAGTAAAATGAGAATCGTAGTACTAGTTATAATAATGCGGCTCACAGTTTTTGTAAGGAGCAAAATAACAATAGAAAAAATTAAATAATAGTAATGGTTATTCCGTGATTCTATATGACGAAAAGGAAGTGGTTAATAAATATAATTCAATAATGCATATAATTAATTTAACAGAAATAAGTTCTGTTATAACACTGATTAACGAGCAATGGGTTCACCAAAGAAAAGCGTTATTAAAATCACCATCGGACAGTAGTAGTGTTAGAATACTTACGAACACTCAACAAAATTAAAGAGGTAGTGGAACAAATTCAAAATATTATTTTAGCTAGCCGACTACAGATAATGACGACAAGCCTACTAATAAACAGACAAAATAATAAACTTTAATATGGATATATCCAAATTAAAAAATATTAAACTTTCAACTAGAGAATATTCAAATGATCTAATAATTTTTATAATTCAAATACTTGACCAGATTCATACATTTGACAATTATGTTGTTACCCCAATTCCCAATGAAGATTTTATGGAAATTGACATTAAAGAGGAAGAAATGATCAAAAACAATAATCACGTCTATCACAGAATCCGTCGCATTCGGAATTTTGCTACGAACCCCGAAAGAACAGTCATAGAATACGTCGTAGGGGGAAAATGTTTCCCACGAATTTCGTATTATATGATAGTTCTTTCGGGGTTCGTAGCAAAATTCCGAATACGACAGATTCTGTGATAGACGTGACAACTTTTTTTAAAATTCGAAAACAATAATGAAGAAGAGCTATAAAAAATTGTTTATACAAAAAAATTGCATGAAAAAATAAAGACAAAAATTTTATCCTAGAATTAAGAGGAGGTGTAATATTAATAAAAAACAGCAAAATGCAAATAAATAGTTCTTGCGATGAACGAAAAAATATATAAGTAGAAAATTTACTTATTCATTTTGAAGACAACCAATAAATATTTATATAGAGGATAAGTTGAACTTAACAGCAATATCTTATAGTAACGTAAAAATGAATATTACAAAAATTAATAATATTGAAATTATAGAAACATATTCAAATCATTTAAAAGTCCGCTATGGCTTACACGGAATTGTAACTTAATTTTGTCATAATCTATACCTTATACAAGACATTGTTCCAGGAGAAACAACCAGCTAAGGGAGGAGGAGTTATGTTAGAGACTCACAACGAAGATGATGACCCCACAATCACTAACATCTGGAAACATTATTGCGAAACTTGTCCGTATCTACATCGATCCTCATCTGGAAACGATAAACCGGATGTTGTATGATGGACGCCGCAACCCAATCTAGTTTTTCCTTATCTGGAAACTATAAACTAGATGATTTATGATGATGGACGCCGTAATTTTAAGTAGTATATAAGAACAAACTATTGTAATAAAAAAGCAGTCTTGATTTGTCAACGCATATGAGCAGATCGGCTCATTTATAATATTAATAAAGCATTACTTTTTTTATAAAAATAACGTTGTTAATACAAGGTGGGCCAAAAGACGTCATCCGATGTTGTTTGGCTCTAATTATTTTTCTAGATGAAAAACTTCGATTATGTTTATTTGAACCTTTAGAATTTTATTGTTCAAGTCGAGAAGATGATATCGACCAAATGGGCGCCGTCACAATTGATTCTCGTTTTCATCACTTCGGCGAGACAGATTCTCGCACTCGTGTCGAATGTTGTCCTTGAGAACTTCTAGGGTCTTGGGCTTGTTCACGTAAACACGGGACTTCAAAAAACACCACAAAAGAAAGTCTGGAACGGTTAAATCGGGCGATCTTGCGGGCCAGTGCAAATCGCCAAAACGAGAGATGAGGCGACCCCTTCAGAATATCGGTTGTGGCTCGCGCAGTGTGTGCCGTAGCTCCGTCCTGTTGGAACCACATGTCCTCCAAAACAGATTTGAGATTGGCGGCCATTTGCAAAAATAAGAGCATCTTCCAATAGGGTGATCTCTTTTGGCACACCTTGTTCATAATTCGCGCGCCACCTAAGGCGAGGTCTTCATCTACTGCGTTGTCCCTACGGGTTGGAATCGACGACACTTCGGGCCGGAGCATTGGTGTCCATCCGCTTTTGATAGCGTCCATGCTTCTGCACCATAAAGTAGGACTGATAAGGGATGATAAGGGTCTTATATAGGGTCTCCTTAGTATTTATCGACAAGGCCATACTAATCAAAGTAACAGCGGTTGGCAAGTGTGATTCTTCGTTTGATTTCTGAGGTGATGTCATTTTCAGAGTTAATAGCGGATCCGACGTAGACAAATTCCCGAACTACCTCAAAGTTAAAGCTGTCTATCGTGACGTTCTGTCCGATTCGTCGATGTCCCTTCTTGTTGACAGCATATATTTTGTTTTGCCCTCATTCACCACTAAACCCATTTTTGCCGCTTTTGTACTGACACCTGCAAACGCACCATCGACAGCTCGCTGTGTTCTACCAATGATGTCGATACTTGGGACAGTAAAAAATTAAAATAAAAAGTATCTCATGTATTCTACGCAGATAATGTATCGGCTAAGACCTGTTTGTTCAAGAAACCTCTTGGTTACTGTGTACTATGCCTAGTGCAGTCAAAATTGCATTATGTATTAGTTGGGGCGTTACTTATGCTAATAAGCTGCATCCTTTCATAGCTTTCCGTTGTTCAGGAACTCAAGAATTCTCCCGTTAAAACATCTCTACTTCTATAAAGTTTTAAAAATTGTTTTTATAAGAAGTGGTTACCTTTAAAAATTACTTTCAACCGCTTACTCTCTGCGCATCAATGACAGTTATTTTGCAGTAGTTCCACGCCATAGCACTCATAAGATGCAAAATTTGTATACTATTGTAGCACCAAGGTTATTAAATAGGCTACCACTGGCCAGTATTAGAAATTCCTTTATATAAGGAACTTTGATTTAAATGAAATTAATCTCTTATTGCGAGTGAATAATATTAATGTACTGTACCCTTTGGCTCGCCTCAGTCAATATAACCTCAAAATTCGTATTAGTGTCGTAAGGAGCTGGCCTCGCTTGACGAGTTCAAGGTTACCCTGATTTGGGTTCCAGGTCATAGCAACGTTAACAGAAACGAACATGCTGACAAGCTGGCCAGGCAAGGCTCAGCTCTTCACTGCTCACGGTTCAGGTACCGCTCGGAGTAGTCGAAGCAAAGATCTGCTCCTACTGTAAATTTATCGATTATTTATGTCCTTGACACGCTTTATGCGCCACTAGTTATTTTCCCAACTACAGAAACTTCTACTTTTTGTTTCAATTTATATTTAAGAACATAACTACTTCTTTGAATTCCCTATGTTTATTGAAACTTTTCTTGGTAAGATATTGCACTTGGTCATTTGAAATAAATAAATTGAATTGAATTGATTGTGAATAAAGTGTGACAGTTCGCGGCAAGAATCAGAAAGGAAGATTGTATGATTGTATGCGAACAACTGACCTCGGTCTCTTTATTCTTGCCTATTTATGTATATGTTATGAACTGACCCGGCGAACTTAGTTCCACACAAATTCGTTAATGTAATAAAAATAACATGCTGCTTTATCTAATTCAGGCAATTCAAATTCTTTATTGAAAACTTATACATGTACGATAAAAATTGATTCAATCAAACTGCAATAATTGAAGTGTCGGCCAACCTTCCGCTTTTTACTAAATTGCTTTTTGGTACACGATGTACAAAGCGGAAGGTTTGCACACACGTGAGGCACGCCACATACAATTGATCATGTGAGAAACATAGGAATTAAAGATTTATGCCAAAAATGCCAGCGATTTTCCTTGCGACTTATAAACTGTTGAAAGCCATACGCACTGGAAATTGAAGACGCTTAAATACGAATGACGAATTTGTCTGAATAAGCGGAATCCGCGGAATGAGAATGTTTGCTTTTGAATTTTCCCCTCAAAATCGTCGCTTGCATGACATTGGATTTGAGATTTTGCAATCAATCCCGCTCACATTTCGCAAAGTGCTTAATTTGGACAATGACCATTAATAATTTTATACTCTACTATACCACAACCCGTTTTCCTATTCCGCTTATCTTTTGCAAATTGACACCTAGTGTCCGAAGCTGTCCTATCTATCAAGCTGGAACCAACAATATACATCCACAAAATTCCAATGAAATCGGTTGAGTGGTTTCGGAGTCGACAACAGCGCCTCCTATAGGGTCCAAAAGTATCATATATTTCAAGCGAAAACCAACCATATACAACATCCACAAAATTTCATTAAAATTGGTTGAGTGGTTTCGGAGATCGACAGCAGCGCTACCTATTGGATCCAAAAGTAGGTATCAAAACAAAAAAAAGAATCATGTCAATCGGTCCAGCGGTTATCGAGTTATAACATTGTCGAGTCTCACCCCCAAGGAATTGTGTATATTATTATTATATTATACTAGTATCGCTTGTGGCCGAAATTCCACCATACCTTTTATAAGTATGTAATACATACTAAAAAACGTACCCTAATTATTTTCGTTACTTGGTTGTTTTATTTTATAAAAGAAAGGAGCGACATCTAGATATCGAAAAATACGTAAATGAGCTGCTCCATCGGAAACAGTAAACAGGAATTAGTCTAAGATGATTTATATTTGAGCACGTTACTATGGTAATTTGGCAGCGACAAATTGAAAGTCACCAAAATCTTTTCAATTACCTGGAATCCATAACTTAGTTTCAAAAGTATTGGAACATAGCCGAACTACCTGTACGCAGGGAATTAACTGAACGCAATAAAATGGGGCTGTCAAACTTTGCTACGTTCTTTCTTTCTTCTTTTGTGATAGCTCCATCCGTGCAGACAATACCTTTTGTACATTAAAATTAGATAACCAACAAATAATAATAATTGTTACTAATTTATGAATTAAATAAACAGACAAATTACAACAACCAGCCTTATGGGCGCCATATACCCACGACTCTTTGACACAGTACCTTTCAAATAACATAAGAGTTTAATTGCGTTGAGTTTCGATTATTGCACAAGTAGAGAATACATTTGTTACGTTTTTATAATTAAATATAACGAGAGAGAGAGGAGAGTGGCTGAATCGTATGGCCTACTCAAAAGTTACAATACATTATTTGTAAGGAGAATAACCTCATGGTGAAAGGTTTTTTTAAGTGGTTAGGACTGCTCTTGCTGGTGGAGCTCAATACATTTGGTTGATGATCTTATCTATATTACAGTAACATTTACAAAATTACTACCCGCACCCAATTGGTCAAGTTTTAAGCATCCGAACACACCGCGATTTATTTGTATATACTTTTTTAATTAGATTACTGTAAGTAAGCTACAAAACAGAACCTATTATGACTCATACAACTGGTTGGCCAATTTAGGTCACCAGTTGTTTTGCATCGCTTGTACCTTCGCAAGTGTTTGCTGCCGGGCATTCCTGGAATTTTGTTCAGCTATGTTCAGACGATTGCAAAATCTGCCAATATTGTCAGGTCTACAAATGATCTGGCAATGAGCTGCAAATGATCTGACAATAGCAAACTACCTGAATAACACCAAATTGCCCGTTCACACGGTTGCCAGGTTTTGTCCCAAACTCTGACAATTTCATTTACAGATGGTTTGCCTACAAATAATTTGTCTGACATCGTTGTCAGGTAGAAAATTGCCAGTTCACACGGTTGGCAGATGTATGTTTACAAAATATTTGCAGAACCGAGCGTGCTCAGAGCGTTCTGATGTTTTTTTTGTTTTTCCTGTTATTTTTTTCTGTCACATGTGACTAAAAGTGTGCTTGTACATGTGTAATCAGCTTTTTCCTCATGCTGCTCAGTCTATTTATTCTGAGCTCATAGAGCGCGCTCTGATCATGCTCTGAACGAAAAAAGAAACACAAATTTGAGCTTTGATTAGTCTGAGCTAAAAAAGAAACACAAACTTTTTGTACAACAGTTCAGGTTCTGCTCTGAACTAAAAAAGAAAAACACCTAATGATGGATAAAATTGTAGGTTCAAACGGTTTTCAGACATTTGGAACGATTTTTTCATTGGTAGACTTGGACGACCTCAATGCAAAAATATCGTATTGTCAAAGCTGTACGGGTCTGACAATGATTTGAGAATTACTTTACTGCAAATGTTTGTGGATAAAATTGTAGGTTCACACGGTTTTCAGACATTTAAGACATTTTTTTCACTAGTAGGCCAAGACCCCAATTCTCAAATGCCGCATAGGGTAATTCGATCAAATCCGCCTAAAATTTTCACGTAGCAAAAAATTGGTGTATTCTCAAAGCTATGTACGGTTTTTTTTCACCTGTGCGAAAATTAAATTCATCTCTCGAATGAGGTAGAATTTTATAGGACGTGAAAAAAATATAATATTCAAATTAATATTGGTTGGGAATTGTCTTCGATTGATAAAAAAAAAAAACGAAATACCTATATTAATGAAATATGTACAATACATTGAACATTTATGGGTTTTCGCAGTGACTACTTTGGGCGATACGAGCTCAGCATTTGTTCGACTCTCAATAGTTGTTTTTCTTTTTTAGTTCAGAGCTTAGCACTCAGTCAATTTTTTCTCAGCTCATAGAGCGCGCTCTGATCACAAATTTGAGCTCTGATGTGTCTGAGCTAAAAAAGAAAAACGAATTTTTTTTATAACAGTTCAGGTTCTGCTCTGAACTAAAAAAGAAGAACGGCTAATGAAGCAGGTATGCGAAATCGAAATACACCGAACCAACCGAGCCCCAAAACTGCTTTGACCGGATGGCACTATTTCCGAACATATTTATGTCAATGCGAGGGGATATCATTCAATAAGTGCTTTCGTTTAAATTGTTTTATTTACTTTAATTTAATTTTCTTACACACAAAACAAAACAAGTTTTTTTAAGTATCAAACTCATTATTTCGTATACGAGATGCAAATCCGCATGGAAAACACAGACGAGTAGCATTCGAACACAAATTCTCGTATGTGGATTTCGACAAAATTTCAGTTTTTCGAATCGCATTCGAGATTTTGAGACATACGTATGCGAGAATTTTTGAGGATTGCTGTCCTCACAATACTGTCAGATCTGGCAATCGTCTGAACGAAACTTTAACAAATTCTCTCGCACTGACAAATTCGATATTTTGCCAATATTTGCCATAAAATAATTAGACTGAAGCAGGAACTATAATATAATTACACAAGAGTAATCCAGGTTAGAGCAATGTGAAATTTTGTTCGCTCGAACTAAAAGTTACGTCTGCTCCGATTTCATAAATTGTAAGCAAAACACATAGTTTTGTTTGTCCCAATGTCAGTTTAAACTGCCGGGCTCTATTGGATGTTCTAGACCGAGCACCGAGGTATACCTATGTTTTTCAAGTGACCAACATCAGATGAATCAAGTCGATACAGTTATCAAAGCTACCGGAATTGCTCGAAATAATCATCCATTTTGTTAAAATTATACAAATTTTTGTTCGTTCGATGTCTGAGAAGCGATGTAACATTTGATAACTTTGTAAGTTTATGTCCATAGAACACTTTCAAATTACTACTCATAAAATGAAACCAGCTGTAATTCTGTTACACAATTTAAAGTATGAACATTATGTACTGGATAACCAGCTGCCTTGCATTTAAATTGCAAGAAAAGAATTACCTGCAGCAGCTTGTCTTTTTAACTGAAATAAAAAAAAATAAAAAAATTTTGGGTTAATATGTGCATACACAAAACAATTAAGGTTTATAATATAAACAAGGTAGTATATCATTTAAGTTGTAGTGCATCTACATAATAATTGTCTTTAAACCTAGAATGCATTTTTATTTAACACAAAAACTATAGGTAGAAAACAAGAGTATAGGAATAGATATTAAGTGGGGACAATAAATGTTAAATATTTGCAGATATGAAAATCCGATTGCAAGTATATAAAACATTGAACTTGATGTAACTATGTATGTATATAGATACTCATAACATAATGGATGTGATTATGGAATAAAACATACCCGATCCGACACGCCTGATGACATTTGCTTAATGAAGTCCACTATAGAATTGTAGGACAAACTATTCGTCGCAAAAAAAAAAACAGAAAATTTGGTAAATTTATTAACTTATATTTAAATATAGATGCGGATTTAACAAAGACACAAAACACACCGCAGCAATTTAAAGAGACCAACATTTGATTTTTTTCATAGGTAGTCCAGTGCAGTAGCTTATTCACTCACTACGCTTTCAGCTCTTAGCTCTTAGCTCAAAGCAATATTATTGCCAAATCAAAAACATTTTTTTTAATGTGGTATTCGATTGGGCGCCCTCACAGCAATTTTTATGTTCGTTTGGTACAAAAAAAGCAATCTTTTTCAGATTTCAGAGGATTTTTGCAAATCTAGATATTTTCTCAGATTTGCTTCAGATTTACCAATACAACTGCATTTGAGTTTGACATCATCTGGTGGAGTTTGTTTACATTTGCGTGAATTTTTTCAACAGCAAAGACAGGTATTGCATCGGGTGAATCTATTTTCGTAAATTATTTGTGTGCAAATATTTAGAAATCAATCGAGACGGAAATTTCGAATGTTTTAATATAAAATTCAACCAGTGAATGGAAAGCGCATAGAAAAGTGTCGAAGACTACACGTATTCAAGTCGCACGAATATCAACACAAAAAAGAGCAAGAGCATTTTTATGTTCGATTAGGCACACGAAATCTGAAATCTGAGGGCAAATCTGAAGAAGCCCAAACGAATACCACATAACACTGGTACTTCCTAAAGCTAAGATTAGACTGTATGCCAACTAAGCATATGAATGCCAAAAGGCAAATGACCAGATTAGCTGTCAAATGAACAAAATGCCAGGATTATCAAGACTGTATATTAGACTATATGACCAAAATTACCAATATGGTCATATTTGACATGATTGTCATTTGAGGCATTTGGTATTTATTACCAAAAAGAGAACGAAAATTAAAATGAATCACAATTCTACGAAATCAAACACCGATGACAACAAAATAATTCCTGTTCCATCAAAAATGCCATTAATGCCATAACGAAATTTCAATTAAAAGCATATGGGCATATAAGGCTATATGCTGGCATTCGTACCTATTGTCCCATTACACCATATGCTATTTGGGCATTTTTATCTGTCAAAATCAGCCTGGTCATATGTGGCATTCAGGTCATTAGAGCATATGAGATATGCCCATTACATTGTATGACCATATTTTGACAGGAGAACTGTCAGATATTGGCATTTTATGACCACTTGGCATACCGTCTAATCTTACCTTAACCGGTATCTTGCCATCTACCGGCGTAAAATAGAAAGCAAAAAGTAACTAACTTTTAATAACATTTAGTGCGTATGGGATTTCACGGAATAAATACAAGATTTGGACAATTATTTGAAATAAGAAATTCTGAGAAACATACATTTGGTGTTGTTTCACAGTTGATGACAAAAAATATTGGGGACGATTGTAAAATTGATTGTTTTTTAACTGAAATAATTATTCAATTAAATATTTCCTTCAGTTGGGTTAACTTAGAATCCTAACAACTTCGGCAAAAAAAAAATTACAGCTGTTGTATTATTCGTACGAATAAAAATTGTCGTTTGTAAGAGCTCAATTAATTTAAAGAAAAGGCATGTTAATAATGGCCGGCCAACAATCATCTTGCTTTTATGGGCATCGCGGTATTTAATTGTTTTGTGTTTCGTATTGAATTTTTTTGGTTTTTGTGTAGGCTTTTATTATTTTGACAAAATGCTAAAATACACATTCAAGAATACCGAATTCTTGCACTAAAATCCAATTCATTGCCTCACATATCCTAGAAAAAAAATGAGCAAGTGTGCGTGACTTCATGAATTGTTCGGGTAAAAGCTTGTATTTCAGGATCTATATTCTGCGTGCCTTGTCGTAAGTATCGTTAGCTTGTAGGTAAAGGGTGTGTTATCAGCACCTGGACTTGAACACCCCGAGGTCAACCCAGACAACGATGCATATTACGAGCAGAGACAATACTGAGACCCCCAACTCGCAATCCTCTTGCCGCTGGCCCCCTCGATTTTTTTTTTTTCAAATTCGCCATGTTTTTTCCTATCGGTGTTATGTCAATTTAGAATCCGTGTGAGCTTCAACAAAAAAAGCAAAAAAAAAATGTGGTGAATTTCTTTTGACAGAAGTCGATTGACATACGGTCCAAATATGGAAAACAAATTGTATTTATCCTCTAACAAATTGAACAAAATTGTAAGTTTTCACATGTTTTAAGTGTTTAAATTAATAGTTAAATATATTTGTCTTACAGCTGAGGAAGAAGTTGTCGTTGAGATGCTCGCTGTCTGTCCTCAAGGTTTCTTAAATGGCAAGCTCCCACTCAAGACAGCGGAGAAGATACTTTCCTGGGAACTGCAGAACAGTCCTCCGGTAACCTGGGCTTAACTTAGACCGAGAAAAAGCAATGGAGGCATATCGTTTTGATTAATCGGCTTTGGAGCGAGCTGCAGAAGCTGCTGAGTCATTGGAAAAGTTCAGTAAGTTCTAGATCATTGATTATGCAGTCGCTTACACACCCATTCAACCCATGACGCTTCATTTGTTTTCTTATCGTGAAGTCGCAGCTTTAAATTGGACATTCCCACAAAGTATGAGGGGTTATTCCTAAGTTCTGAAGATAATCTCAACCTTGGTAAAATGTGTATTAGAAAGTGGACAGATAAGCACCCCATCGCTCGTAATATTATGTCATCAAAACCTGTACCATCTAATAAAAATAATAAACCTAGAAATAAGATACCTAGACCTGTTCCCAATACCCATCCCAAATCTGACACGAATTGGAGCCTCAAAACCAAGCTTTTTCCTAGTTTTGCCCCTTCTGCCCATATTCCTAACAACCCACCCTCTTCTTTAAAGGTAAATACCGCATCTGGACCACCCCAGCCCCCTCTTTCAAGTGCACCTGTCGCATCTAAGCCAGCTAAGCCTCCGCGTAACCCCGTCTCTTTTAAACTTACTCCAATAACTAATACTATCTCCTCTCACCCACCTACGATAAATCTGACTCAGTTTGCTATGAGGGTAAGACAAAAACAAGCGTCATGGTTTCAATCCAGCAGGAAGGTCTCCCTACGGAACTGATCAGTCTTAGGAACATTTACATCAAGTTCCACGAATCTTTTAATATATCTCCCCAAAAAGTACTGGAAGACCTTACCGCTTTTGGCAACTTTGAAAACTCAAAAAGGATCTCATACCTACAACGGAGCCGTGTTGACCACAACACATTTTTTCGTCCCTAAAGCGCCAATACCGCCATCACTTCATCTACCACCCCCGAATAATAATCCTCTTACCTTTTACTACCAGAATGTAAGAGGCCTGCGCTCAAAACAAGTGCTGTTCTGCGCTAATCTCATGCTCTCCCATTCTATATATATGCTCTTTCTGAAACCAACCTTATCCCCGGCATAAAGAACCAAGAGTTATTTCCGCCTTCATTCAATGTCTTTCGAGAAGACGAAATTACCCGCCTTGTGAACGTTTCTCCTTGTCGAGGCGTTCTATTGGCCATTCACAATAGCCTTGACTCATCCCCTCTTGCTTCTTCCTCATCTTCAAAACTAGACTTTGTTTCAGTAAAAAATATCACTCCCCCAGAAGTCCCTGTACGTTATGTGTTTTTATATTTTACCAGCCCAACCAATTGAATCGTACCAACTTGCCATTGACGCGATTGACAAAATAATCGACTCATCTGACTCCCTTGACGATATCCTCATTTTCGGCGATTTTAATCTGCCTCAGCTGCACTGGACTCCATCTGAAGATGAATCCTTCTTCATAGCCTCAAATGCCAAATCAACTAAGGAATGCCTCTTCTTAGACAGCCTGACAGACTCTAGTCTATGCCAAGTTAGCGGAGTCCCAAACTACATGGGTAAGCAATTAGCCCTAATTTTCACAACTGACCCCATTAACTCCTCAGTCTCGCCTTGTACCCTTTCTCTATCTACTATTGAAAACCTTCATCCCCCTCTTCTTCTTTCCCTTTTCCACAACTCTCCACTCCAGTCCAATTCTTCCGCAGTCATCTCCTCTTACGACTTTCACAAAGCTAACTTCCAAAAAATTAATACCTATCTGAGTAAATGCTCTTTCGATTTTACCAATCTATCTTGAAACGATGCTCTTTCTATGTTTTACAGAGAGATATTTACCTCAATTTCTGTCTATGTTCCTGTTTCTCGCCATAGAACTTCATCCAATTCCCCCCCGTGGTATAATCGAAGACTTCGTTCCTTACGTAACAAAAGAAACAAGCTATGGGCAGTTTTTCTACGAACAGGTTCTTCTTCCGACTATTCTAACTATCTCGGTATTTATCTCAATTTTACCCAGCTTTATAACTCCCTCTACCAACGCTATCTAAATGATGCACATGCCAATCTAATAAATGACCCTAAGTCCTTTTTCCAATTCGTAAACTATAAAAAAAATCCGACGGCTACCCCCCTTCTCTCTCGTATGAAAATGTATCTTCCACAGACCCACATACCATTGTCAACTTTTTTGCCTCATTTTTCAAGCAATCTTTTGCCGACAACTCCTTCGCACTGGATCCCTCTTATTTTAGCTTCCTACCTAACTTTACCATCGGTCCCTTTGTCTCTCAAACTGTTGACCCTTCCCTTATTGAAAATAAGTTGCAAAAGCTTAATGATGAATTCTGACCCAGACCAGATGGCCTTCCAGCCATTTTTCTTAAGAAGTGTTCTTCCAATCTGTCGCTCCCACTCTCTGATCTCTTTCATCTTTCTCTATCAAATGGAGAATTTCCCCAGATTTGGAAGACCTCCTTCATTACCCCGATACACAAAAAAGGATCAAAAAATGAAGTTACTAATTGCCGCCCAATAGCGAAACTCTCGCACATCCCCAAACTCTTTGAAAGTATTTTATACAAAGTCTTTAGCTTTCGGAGCAAGTCCCTTATTTCACCCCACCAACATGGTTTCCTGAAAGGTAGATCGACCACTACAAATCTCGTCGAATTTGTATCCTTTGCTCTCTCAGCCTTAGAGAATGGCAACGAAGTCGACGTCATCGCAACTGACTTCAGTAAGGCCTTTGATAAGATATCACATCAATTAATCCTCTTCAAATTGTTAGCCCTTTGTTTTGAACCTATATTGATAAAGTGTATGTCTTCCTACCTTGAAAACCGGTATTATAGCGTCCGCTTTAGGTCAGTACTTTCGTCCCCCTTCTTAGCAACATCTGGTGTCCAACAAGGCAGCCGTTTAGGTCCCCTTCCCTTCATCCTAACGGTAAATAATCTCGAGAAGGTCATCACACACTCGTCGCTCTCTCTCTACGCGGATGATACTAAATTCTTCAAAATCATCTCTTCACCTCAAGACTCCTATCTCCTTCAACAAGACCTTGATCGTTTTTCGACCTGGGGCCTCAAAAATTGCTTAGAGCTCAACATCACCAAATGTCAATCCATCACTCTATCACGGAAGCGCAACAAGTCCCCTCACCGACATTACCTTCTCCACGGTCAACCATTTTCTCTCGTTCATTCTCTTCGCTACCTTGGCATATTGTATGACAGGGAGCTTAACTTTCGATCGCATATTGACGAAATAATTTGTAAGACCAACTCCTCACTCGGCTTCGTTAAGCGATGGTCTAAAGAATTCTCCAACCCCTACGTGACTAGATCTCTCTATATCACCTTAGTTCGCCCCCTCCTCGAATACGGTAGTCAAGTCTGGTCTCCCTTTCATCGAGTTCATTCAAACAGAATTGAGAACGTCCAACGTCGCTTTCTTCGATTTGCCCTTCGAGGTCTGCCTTGGGATGATCCTTTAATATTGCTACCCTACATAGACCGGCTTAAACTCATTAACCTGAATACCCTTGAGGAACGCAGAGACGCTTTCTTTTCATTTATCGTCTTCTTTCAGGCTCCGTCGATTGCACGTCTCTTTACAACTCTATTTTCTTTAACACAAGCCCCCGTTATATACGTTTCCCTCGGCTCTTTTACCCATCAAACCATCGTACCTCATATGGCTCCAATGAACCCATCTCCCGTATGCTGCGAAAGGTTAATTCTAACCTTTCAGTTTTTGATTTTAACCGCGGCACTGCCCACCTCAAACTCGATCTTCTTCATCATTCTCCTTATCTTTAAGTCTTAGTTTTAAGACATTACATGTCTTGTTTTAAGTTCCTTAGTTTTAAGTTGTTAATTTAAGCCTAAATGTTAGTTTTAGCTTGTATTAAGCCAAATATATGGGGGTATTGCCCCCAACAAAATTAAAAATTAAATTAAAAATATCGTGCAGGTCATGCCAGACAAGCCCTTGATTTATCCAAGCTGCCGGAGAACACACGCCAACAAGACTGTATGGCCAAAGTCAAGGAATACGAAGCAGGTATACCTAGAACAGGCGAAAGTTGAACAAAAGCGTATCGATCAAGAAGAGTGAAGGAAGACCCTGATTGTAAGTGGATTTGAATTAACATGAACTTGTCGACGAATCGCTAACCATTTGTATCCACTTCTAGGAAGACACCAAGCAACAGCAGCATCGTGCCCAATATCAAGACCAATTGGCAAGGCGCCGCTATGAAGATCAATTGTCGCAGCAGCAACGTATCCAGGAAAACAATTTCAAAAAGTAAGAATATAGTAAAAGTTGTGTGAATTGATTCTTTAAACGGTAACACATGCTAGGCAAGAGGAAAGTGTCGCACTCTAAGATGAAATGCGCCGGCAAACCATCAAACACGAGATCGAAATGAAGGAGAAAAACCGTTTTAAACTACTCGAGCACGAGATGAGAACCAAAGCCAAGGTTGACAGGAAGAATCGTGGCATCGACCTAGAACAAATTCGTCTAAGTGCATGGCTCACCCGGTACTGGTAAGACAATGTTCGTCAAGAAACTGGCGCAACACTGGAATGGAGGTGATGTAGCACCCATGGCAAAGGAGGGCGTCACAACTATTTACAAAGTCTTCGATTGGGTCAACACCAGTAATCGTAGTTTGTTTTATTATATTGTTACATTTGGGCTGGGATTCGAAAAGAAAAAACACTATTCTGTTAAAATTTTCTAGTAAAATCACTTTTATTACACTTTTATGGATTATTCACTTATTAAGTACTAGAACAATATTACTTAAACAATTCTTCAACGATTCAAACCAATCACTTATTTCACTCTATTATCTCGAACTTTAACCAATCACTGATAAAAATCAACTGTCCCCCTGTTCTAAAACCTTTCCTTTTATATCTGCTCTGCCATCTCTTCGAGAATTTTCTAGCTAACTCCAATTGGTTCTACAATTGGCTCACATACTTTTTCCCCTTTTTAGCAATTGATAAACTCCCAGTTAATTTAGTTTAGTGGGGAATTGACCGATTCCAATCTCCAATTGGAAGTGGAACTTATTTGGTGACTAATGGGGGTTGTTTTCATTTCACCATTTTAGTTTGTTTTCATTTCACCATGATTCATTCCACGCCACAATATTATCGTTAAAACTGGAACCAACAACACCCATCCAGAAAATTTTATTGAAATCGGTTGAGTGGTTTTGGAGATCGACAACAGCGCCACCTATGGGATAGACCGTCATCTTCGGCGCACCTATAACCACTTTCTCCGCCAATTTTGAAAAAAAAAAACTCTCTACATTTCCTATCTGTGAATACGAGTAAAGAGAAGAGTCATGGATTCGCTTCTCTTATGACTGAAACTCTCTTCGGCCGTGGATTCTCTTTAGTGGCGTCGTTTGTACGGGCATGAAGAATGAAAGCAAAGTATTTCCCGAAATTATAGTTTGTACACAACTGCGTAGTTGATATTTAATGTAGTAAAATTCAATTTTTTCAATTCTTAACGTTGTAAAAAAGTACAAATGCAAAAATAAGTAAAACCTCTTTCTATTGGCACTTCATTTGTTAAGATGAAAGCTTAGCTGACGGATACCTACCTAGTTTTTTTCTTCTCATTCCAACATTCATTTGATTCTTGTTTCTTCGACGAAATAAATTGCATTGATATCCACATCTTACGAAAAACATCCCTAAAAAATTCATGCACGATCAACAATAGACACGTAGGTACAATCTACAAAACCCGTTTGTCATGTCATTCATCACTGAATGTACGCCCACTAAAGTCCTATTGCAAGTGGAATGCAAGAGGATTGCAAGTGGATGCTATGATGCAAATCAAAGAGACATGGCGGTTCACGTTCCAATTTTTGAAGAACATTCTGGGTAGAAACCTCTTAAGCCGTTCTGCAACACACTAATCGGCGCGTACCAGTGTGGCTTCGGACCAGCAGATCGACTATGGACCAGATTCTCAAACTGGGACTACGTCGACTACAAAGCCGGATATTACAGCATTCATCTTCATAAGCTCCATTTGGCGATGGCCGATTTCGGTGACGCTGGAAGACACGCGCTGCAACGTGCAGTTTGGAAGTAGCTTCTCCGAACTATTTCAAACAAGTACCGGATTTCGGCAAGGAGATGCGCTATCATGTGACTTCTTCAATATAGTGCTTGAGCAGACAGTGCGCATGACAGGTGTCAACAAGGAAGGCACTATCTTCAATATCGGTCGGTCACAGCGCTCCGTGATAGATGCTTTCACGGCGATTGTAGAACAGGCGAAATCTGTTCACCTTTAGGTAAATGAGGACAAGGCTCAGTCAACTCTCGACTAACCGCGGTGCTCGAGCTCATATCGGAAAATCGAAAATCGCGGATAATCCAAAATGATACTGTCAAAGAAGAGCTAGATAGATATTTTACTTTCTTAGATAAAGGCTTTTTACAAATTTTTGCTTGCTCAGAGATTTGACATTTAAACAATATCTTACAACTGAAAAATTGTATAAACATTTCAGAATAAATAAATAGCATTTGAAGGAAAAATATGATTTAAACCTCCATTTAATATGATTTATATAAAAGAAAGAAAAAAAAATAGCTAGACAAAAATAATACTTAAGATCTAAAGGAACTGCCAGGGGGACATAATATTTGTTTATTTAAGTAATATTTAACTTAATAATTGAATAAATAAATGTTGTGTACAAAAATGTTTAGATTTATGAATAAATAAATAAATAAACGAAAAAAAAAGGAAATTAATAATAGATATGTATTATTAGTAAATAAATACCAAAATAAACAAATAAGTAACTAAACCACTACATAAATAAATCAACATAATACAAAAATAAATAATTGGAACATTATCTGTATGTAAAACAAATTTATGAGAGTAGATAACTATAAAGGAACTTTTTTATTGATCTATTAGATTTTGTATTAATACATTCTTGGAATCTCTACGACTTAAATTTAATTTTTCGTTGAGAATTTAAATTTTTCTTGCAAATTGGTGTACACCGGTTTCCTCATATCATAAAAGTTGAGTTGAAAAAGCGATGGTAGATTTGTCAGCAGCAATGTTTATTTTGTTGAGGATATTTATTTTATGGTCTCGGAAAGTTAACATCTTGTCTTAATATACACCTCGATGTTTGACAGAGCTAAACCATGGGACATAACAATTGTTTATTTTAAGCTGACCAAGTGGTAAAGCTGTAAATGGCGGTGTCATCCGCAAAACACTGCTATTTCACAGTTCCATATTTTCGGGAAATCAGCAACGTAGGTTATGTACAACAGCGAGGCCAATACTGATCCTTGAGGTACACCCGATGCTATATTTTTTAAACATGAATGTGTGTTGTTAAAATTTACTAATTAACTTTCTAAGATTTACACATACTTTCACTAATACCAATGTGCATGGCACACAGCAGGCAGTTACGAGTTGTTTATCATTGGAAAGATTGCTTTCTTAACTGAATTAGCCCTTTTTTATTATCAGCCATGATCCATATAGATGCACTTACAACAACAGCATATGATCCTGCTTTTAATCGAGATCACGAATCATGATCTGAAAATTTATTTATTTATTTACTAGGTGGCTTGCTTCATTCTTCAATGTTGGTGTGCCTGTAAACGATAGCCAAGCCACACAGTCACGTTGCCATACTAATGTGGTATTCGTTTGGGCGCTCTCAGAGCACTTTTTTTGCCCTCAGAGCAATTTTTATGTTCGTTTGGTACAAAAAAAGCAATCTTTTTCAGATTTCAGAGCACTTTTGCGAATCTAGATATTTTCTCAGATTTGCCCTCAGATTTACCAATACAAGTGCATTTGAGTTTGACAAGTGGTGGAGTTTGTTTACATTTTAGTGAAATATTTCTACAGCAAAGAAAGTCATTGCATCGGGTGAATCTATGTTCGTAAATTATTTGTGTACAAATATCTGAAATCTGAGGGCAAATCTGAAGAAGCCCAAACGAATACATACCACATAAAATATTCAACACTCTTCATAACACAAAAAAAATACCAAATATTTTTTGTTCACATCGAATAAATTTCCCGTCCTTCGAGATTTTGCTTTTTCATTCTATAAAGGTATACCCAGTACAGCGAAGCATTTCATAAGTATTTCAGTAAATGTTTCATCAACATTTATTTAACAAAAAAATGTTTATGAAATGTTTCGCAGCTCGTAAACTATTTGTTTCACAAGTTTCCCTGCAGAAAGGTGAGAGTTTTTTTTCTTTTAACATAAAATACAAATGTCCAGCAAATCTTGGAATAATGAAAAATAGCAGGCTGCATAAATTTAAATTATTTTCACAACACATTTCTTTTTTATTACAAAATATTACAGAAAATTTTAATTACAACGGTTTATTTATGTGAAGTGAAAACTTAATTTTGACAACCAAGCGTAGGTATATTTTCAATGTGTGCAGAGAGCTATGCTTCAGTCCATAAACTAAGTATTAAATAGACCGTCAGCTCTTCCAACTTAAGAGAGTTTGCCTACAAGCTGTTTTCCTTGTTTCTATGTGCGAAAGTTTGTGTGCCATGTTAAAGTACATTAGACGCACGCATGCATTTGCACATAGCAACCTGACAGATGACTGACAACTCATTCTGTGGTGATATTGGAAAACAATTAAAATAATTCAAATAATGTGCCGTTATCGGGACGTGTCTAGAAAACGGTGGGTATGGTGTGATGATTTTAGTAACAATTTATATTTCACTAAAACGAATATTACAAGGACTTATTTTATTTTACTTAGATAATGCATACAGTACAGGATGTTTACATCGTGGTGGGATGTGCTTTTTGTCTAGGGCTGAGGTTCGCTCGCCGGATCGCCAAGGTCCTTCCGGCGGTCTTCAGGTCCGTCTTTCGACAGTCCCGGCAGTCTTCAGGTCCGTCTTGCGACAGTCCCGGCGGTCTTCAAGTCTTCCTTACGGCGGACTCGGCAATTCGCTAGTTACCCACAGGCCTACTAGCACCAAAAACTTTCAAGCGGTCAAATGACTTCTTGAGGATCGAGATTGGTACTGGTCAACTCAGATGTTTTCTCGAATTGTTTGCGATCTCACTAGTGGTCTCATAGGATCCCAGACAGTGATCGGATGTGAATTCTATCGCTACAGTGGAAATTATTGCATGGTCAAGACCATGCAAATTACTGCTCTCGAGGCTTAAACAGCTACGCAGACAGTTTACTGACAGGAACGATCCGGAGTTAAGAACACTGAATTCGATGATCAAAAACTTGAAACAGTTGATCACTGAAAATTACAGAAAATCTGTAAGTTTGTATTGGGGCAGCAAAATTCGGGCTATAAAATTCAGTAGCCCGAATATGTTCCCACAAATAAATAAACTGTTCAGGCGGAAAGATCATAACGACATTTCATGTGTTCGAATAACTCGGACGAACGAGAGACAGACATTACTGACTGCTGGCATAAGTCCGGAATGCGCCGACTCGAATGACGGTTTTTTCGTGGTCGAAGACCCGCAGGAGAGGGTGGATTGGATGGGAGCTTTCTTTGAGACTGTGTAAACGGTGGACAGCCCTGTACACCCTATACCGAAAAAGGATAAAGATAGGATAAACCCTGCTTATCTCCGGTCAATTAGTTTGCTTCCGAATGTTAGCAAGGTATTCGAGAAAGTCGTCAATAGATCTCTTTTGAAATGGGTTGAGGAAAATAAGATTATTCCGGACAACCAGTTTGGTTTCAAAGCGGGGCATGACACTATTCATGACGCGTCGAAACTGGTTTCCGACATTCAGTGGAATAAAAGTAAGAAGCAATGCACGGGTGCCTGCCTGTTCGACTTTGTGAAGGCTTTCGATACCGTATGGTTGGTGGGGCTCTTTTATAAGCTGACCAGATTGGGCATTCAAAAACCTTTGCTGTATATGATTTATGACATGCTTATGGGAAAGAAGTTCGTTGCCAAAGCTGGCAACGTGACTTCGAGCAGAGTTTTCGAAATCAAAAACGGCTTACAACAGGGAGCAGTGAATTCTCCGATCCTGTTTAATATTTACACAAGTGATCTGGTGGGTTCCCTCAGACATGCTCTAGCGTACGCGGACGATTTAGTGGCTCACAGGTCAGGACCAAAAATCGAGGTCATTAACATCCTTCTGCAGCGTGACTTCGAGCAAATTAAGAGGTATTGCGATGATTGGAAGTTGAAAATATATTTCCACAAATCGGAAACAATCCTGTTCAGAACTCCATTGGCTAGGGCCTCGGAGGATACCAGAAAAAAACTGGAGAAAATTAACAATTATTGGGCAGCAGGAGCGACCATTGGCGGTGAAAAACGTGGTGAGGTATGTTGGCATCTGGCTCGAACAGTACCTGTATTTTGACAAACATATAGGAACTTGTCTCGTTGGGGCCAGGAGGGCCTACGCTCTGACAAGGAGACTGTTTCGCAGCAGTCAACTTGATTCCAGGGTGAAGGTCATTTGCTACGTGGCCCTTATAAGGCCTATAATTGCTTATGGCTGTCCCATGTGGTTCAATATAGCGCCGTCCTATATGGAAAAGATTCGGGTGTTTGAGAGACAATGTCTCAGGGCCTGTCTAGGGTTGTTTAGAACTCCTGAATCTCAGTACATAAAATACTATCCCAACGGGACCCTATAGAATGGGGCTCGGTTGAATAGGATTGACAATTTCCTTATTAAGGTGTTTCGGAAACACGTCGCAAGGGCGATGGCCAGTGATAATAGCCTGATCTCAGGGGCTTACTACCCCAATTTAATGTACCACGAGAGTACGCTTCGGTCTGGTTCTATCCCGCCTGAGGCATTTCTTCATATACACAGGAAAGGATGAGTCCAGAAAAAAGATGGTGTGCCGGTATTGTACCACAGCCACCGCGGCGCAAGGGAGAAGCGGCTCATCCACGACGGGTACGCCGCCAATGCTCAGGAGCTCCTCCGTTTTAGTAGCGCAATTGCGGAACGGGATAAAACAGATATCTTAAAGCAGTTCACCGAATTTTGGTGGCTTGAGGAAGAGGTGAGGGCTGGAAACGCTCTTCCGGGCCGGTGCGCTACTTACGTAGCATCCTCCTTAGTTTTAAGCTAGATATTAAGTTAGTAGGTTTAGGTTTAGAGAAGGGGGTCTTTGGGAGGGACCGGGCTTGCCAACATGAACAGTGCTTCCGAGACTCAGCCGACGTTTATGGCTTCGCTCGAGGCCCGTTGGCACGGATGAACCCGTGTTGGCGGCTGTCTGGCGCCCATGGACGCGATCAGGATGGTGACCAATCGATGAGATTGCTCACCACCCTGAACGTAGGTAATTTAGATTAAGTAGCTTAGGTAGTTTTAAGTAAAAACAAATAAAGAATTCAAGTTTTCTAAAGTTTCTGGGATATTAAAACACAAAACAAATTATAGATTGATAGATTTAAAGCCAAAAGGCAATAATTTAAAGGATATTGTTAAGTTTAAAGTGCTCACTAAGAGCCAGTAAGCTAGAATAAGATAAATGTTAGTTTTAAATTAGATTTAATCGTTTTGGTCTAGTTTCTAATTTGAAAAAAAAGAACTGAATAAAAATCAGTTTTAAAATGAAAAAAAAAAAAACATGCAAATTACTACCACACTACTGGACTAGTGCGGGGGTTACCGAGTACACGCAATTGTAAAGAGAGCGGGGCGGCACTGTCAGTTGTTGGTGGGCGAGTGCTCATGCAATGTGCAGGCGATCAGAAAAACAACTCACAAGTACTAGGCCGCCGCGGGGGTGTACATGGTATATCGGTGTTGGGGTGGTGCGGCGTAGCCGATCGGCGGTGCTTGGTGCGAAGCGAAAAATTATGTGGCTGATGGTACAGTGGGGCACAGCATTTACTGGGGTACTATAAATCGTCTTAGTGATTTCATTTGGTACCCGTTGCTGAGCGAAAAAGAATCATGTAACGAATGCATCGTTACAGTGGTTGTAAACAATGGAAATCGATGAATTATAGGGATCATCTGCAATAATAAAATAAAATCAGTATCTACAAATAATTATTTGGAATATACTGACAGCTATATATTTTAGTTTCAGTTCTTTCTCGTACAGTTAAAAGAGAATAAATTAATGTTCGTTGATTGTATCTGTAAGACATTTTTGTTATTAAAGTGCAATGAAAATTTAGAAAAAAAAAATTAAATTAAAAAGTTGAAAGGATTTTTTTTTTGTCAGCCGTAGTACTTTTTTCGTTATAGATTGGTCATCAGAATTTCTAAAAATTTGTTTGACATAACCCATTAATTGTTAAGTGCTATGAAGGTTGTATATAGTTTTGAAAGGTAACATTTCGAAATGAAATCTGCACCAGAATAGTATAAAAACCAAAGATAATGGAATACAGAGATGTATAACTTGCCAGTGGAAAGGCGGCTGCCTAAAAGCTGTTGTCCAGAAAAATTCATGAAGGTCACACACACTTGCTTATTTCTATTCTAGTTTATGTGAGTTCATGAATTGGACTTTAATGCAAGAATTCGGTATTCTCTACTGTATATTTCACAATTTTTTTCATTTAAATCAAAACCTCCACAAAAACCAAACAAATTCAATACAAAACACAGAACGATTAAACACCGCGATGCTCATAAAAGCAAGATTATTCGCGGTCGGCCATTAGCAACATGCTTTCTTGTTGATCAAACGTATTCACAGACGGGGGTTGAAACTACAAACACAACAATGTAAACAAATGGGTTTTGTGGGGATAGACGTACCAAAGATATCCATCTCTTTTAATCATTCATCTCCGCCCCCAACTCGCAATCCTCATGCCGCTTGCCCCCTCAATTTTATTTCAAAATCGCCATTTTGTTTTGTCAAAATATGGAAATCAGATTGTAATTTTCCTCCAACAAATTGAAAAAATGCAAGTTGTCGCGTATTTTAAGTGTTTGAATTAATAAATAAATACATTTGTCTTACAGCTGAGGAAGAAGCCGACGTCTATGTGTTCCCTAACCTTACCAGATATAATGGAAGCTGCTTAGTCATTGGAAAAGTCCAGTAAGTTCTAGATCATTGATTATGCAATCGCTTAGATAACGATTGAACCCATTACCCTTCAATTGTTTTTTATCGCGCAGGTCATGCTAGAGAAGCCCTTGATTTGTCCAAGCTGCAGGAGAACACACGCCAACAACAGTGTATGACCAAAGTCAAGGAATACGTAGCACATATTGAACAGGTTAAAGTGGAACAAAAGCGTATCGATCACGAAGAGCGTAGGAAGACCCTGATTGTGAGTTGATTTTAATTAAAATGAACCTGACGATGAATTGCTAACCATTTGTATCCACTTCTAGGAAGAGACCATGGACAGCAGCATCGTGCCCGATATCAAGAACAATTGACAAGGCGCTGCTATGAAGATCAATTGTCGCAGCAGCAACGTATCCAGGAGGACAATTTCAAAAAGTATGCATATAGTAAAAGTTGTGTGAATTGATTCTTTAAACAGTAACACTTACTAGGCTAGAGGAAAGTGTCGCACGCCAGGATGCAATGCACCGGCAAACTATCGAAAACCTGTGGAAATGAAGGAGAAAAACCGTCTTAAACTACTCGAGCACGACATGAGAACCAAAGCTAAGATTGACAGGGAGAATCGTGGCATCAACATAGAACAGATTCGTCTAAAGGCACAAGAAAATCGCATCACTGTCATCATTAGCATCAAGACTGCTGGCACAGGCATTGTTACTGGATTCGAAGCAATGCTCACTGGTTGTGACAAAGTTTTGACTACTGCTGGTCTGCCAAGGGAGCAACTGGTGTTGTCGGCACATTGAAGCTCGTATTGGTAATCCAACTCTTGTTGGTGAAACCTTTCGTTTCGCTCTGAATGGATTGGATTGGAATGGATTACGCCATCGTGATTGGAGGTGATGAAGCACCAATGGCAAAGGAGGGCGTCACAACTATCTACAAAGTCTTCGATTCGATTCGATTCGGTCAACACCAGTAATCGTAGTATGTTTTTGTTGCAAAACGTTTTATTATATGTATTGAATATAAAATAAGTTACATGTAAAACTATCAGTACGTGTTATAAATATGTAAGACGAAACGAATCTGCACTCTATTGTGGTGGAGCCTTGTGTGCACTCCAGCCATGGAAACATTTTTCTTCAGAGTGAGTAAAAGTTTGCGCGCACTTTCTGGTTGTTTGATAGATGTTGTGTTGAATACCTGGAATAAATGTTAATAAATGAATATTTGTGTAAACTGAAAGAGTTTCTGTCGTCGGCTGTGTGACTTACTTGTGCGGTTTTCTAAGCTAATTTTATTTCGACTTCACTGCATATGGAGCCGAGCCAGAGGAATACTTGTTCGCCGTTGTCCAGTATCATTATGTCATCGTCTGCTAAATCGTCTTGGCAGAAGTCGGAGCAATTTTCGGCGACGGTGAAGTAGCCCTTTTCTTTGGAGCATAGGAAAATTCGGGTGAAACTCTTGTATCAGGGATGGGAATCCCTCAAAATTCAGTTGTTGTCAATCAAATACAGAAGGTTTAGGTTCACCAGCTTGATGACTGATGAAAGTAGAGCTGTCAGCTGGTTGCGCGACAGATTCAAGATCTCCAGCTTTTGCCAAAACTCGACCCCGGATTATAGTTCGTTTAATTCTATATCGCTCAAGTTGAGACGCTTCAAGTTTGGCAAGTTGTACACGCATTCGGTACCTGGTAGCGAATTTCGCGACAAATCCAGTTCGGATAAGTTAGACAAGTTGTCGGTGTCAGTGTCAGTGTCAGCTTTCAACCGTGGTGAGCTGTGACAGTGTTCAGAAGTACAGCTTTTTATAAAAGAAGTCCAACCCAAATTTGGTGAATAAGTATATTATCTCAGTACATTTTCTTGCGTTATAAAACGCTACAAAAACCCAATCCCACTTCCATCCCTCCTCTCCAGTCCATATAACTGTTTTACCCATTCGGTCATTCTCGTCACTTTCGAGGGACAAACGGCCAGAGGGGGTGTTCTGAATTGGTTACAATTCAGCACTCTCGCTGGTCAAGCGTCCGAAGGAAGCGACAAAAGCAGGTCGAGCCCAGACGGACGGTCGGGAACCTCGCAACGATGTGGGGGGGGAGAGGACCTTCCCCCGAGAACCAATACCCCAAACCAACCGACACGCAAACGTACGAATGAAGAGTGGGGGAGGATGATCCCTTGGACAAACACTCCAACGACAATATAAAGACATGGCCCAGATACCGATAAGAATGCGGTCTTCAGAATAACCCAACATAAAATTGATAGGCCGAGAGCCCACCATACCCACAACGTAATTTGTAAGGAATTGGCACATTATCTGCAAGTCTCGTCACCCAAAATCTGCGCGGAGGTCCACGGAACAGTGTAGGGTACGCGAAACATCGAATAAAGTTTACCCTTCCTTCTTCTCTAGCTGCATTGTAAAAGGGCGAAGAGTAAAATCCGTCGTCCTCAAGCTATCGTCTCTATGAAGCTCTCCTCCTTCTCAATCATAACTAGCTCGTATTGTTGGGGAATTATTTTAATAATATATACATATAATTCTCGATTTTAAAGGCTCTAAGGTAATTTGGCACCACTGTCGAATCAATTATATCTAACAAGAATTGTTCTGTACTCGTCCATCGAAACGTCAGGCACCGGAAATCTCCCGGCGACCTGGCGAAGTCGGATGTGTGTGGAGTGAATGAGAGTATGCATTGGTGATCATTAACGGTCGTGTACCATGGCGAAAAAGCTGTGAGTAACGCTCAAAAACACTGTTAATGATCCCCGTTGCGGCTGAATGGTCGAATGCATGAGTGTGTGAGGTTCGAGAAGGAACAAAGGGAAATGTGGGAAAAAGATAATCACTTCTTGGTTGGCCAGTGATTAGAGAGGAGGCAGTGTCCGAATTGCCAGTCAGTAGTTTTTTTTAAATCGAGAAGTTCTTTTTGCGTGTTGGAAAATTTGTTTTTTTTGGAAAATTAAGTCCGAAGTGAACGGACAGTTTAGTTTGGAAGAGAGGAAAAGGAAGGAGGTCAGTGGATCAGGAGAAGAGAGGAATAGTGGCAGGGTAGAGGAGAAGAAGGAAGAGGAACCCAGGAAAAAAAAAGATAAGTAAAGTTTATTAAAGTGATCGTTAGTTAGACATTTGGTGATCTGAGACTTAATTCCGTTGGCTTCCGTTACGCTAGACTCCCTGAAAAGAACGGGACGCGCACCCCTTTCAGTGGTTATTTTAACCGTTCAGACAACGCGATAACGAGACAATTCCAACGGCTTAAGAAAAAAAAATCGACATCAAATTCCAACTTGTTTAAGTTTAACAAGTTTTTTTTATAACGACCGTCTGGTCGCATCGCATCCCAATCTAAATTAATATCGTCAATAAACAGCTGTGCTCACCTCGAGCTTTTATAACGAAAAATATCCACCGTGTCGTTGTTTTACCTTTTACTCCACAGCAATCATCGTCGGTATTCTTTTCAAAAGGTTTAACAACTCCTTTCAAAAATTGTTTGGCGCCCACCCTATTGTATTGTTTCTACATTTTTTTTTTGACCCACCCCAGCTGAGTGGCCGAGAGTGGCAGCGACCAACGCGCTGCTTTGTTGCACACAGTTTTCCCTTTCGTTCGCCTTCGCCATCTGGGTTTTTTTCGCCCATCCGTCATTCACGACTTCTTAACCGCCGGGTACGCAGCCGAATCTGCGATCGCGCTTTTATCTGTTTTAAATAGGGAAAAATTTGCAACAAATTGGCGCCCAACGTGGGACCAAATAAATGATAATAAATCACGCTAAATATAATAATAATAAATTAATAGTTTAATCATCAAAAAGAGATCGAATTCGAAATAAATTTCCTTCTGCGAGCCGACGGTGGATTGTTGTTGTCTCCCAACCAAATTCGATTTGTTTTTTTCTTATTTCGATTGTGTGCAAGCGTCGGGGAAGTTTGTGTTTTATTTTATTATTTCTTTTACTTTGGTGTGTTTTCTTTTCCCCAGGTAATATTATTTAATTCGCCTACAATAATAATTGGCTTGGAATAGCATCGGGGAGTACCTGGAAAAAAAAATGTTCACCGTTGTCAGCAGCAAAATTGCAAGGCAGGAGAGTGCAAAGTGCATACGGGGAAGAGTGCGGCAAGTACATAGTAAAATTTACTACACTAACCTATTGGTTGAAATAGGGTATTTTTTTTTTCCTTTTCAAATATACATATACATTATTATATTATTATTGTTGCCTATAGAACAACGACCCACATTTTTTTTGGTGGACTTTTATTGAAATTTTATTTACCTATATACCTACTTATGCCCATTTCAATTTTAAAAATGCCTGCATATATAACGGGTGATTTTTTAAGAGGTTTAGAACTTTTTTAAAAAAAAAAAACACAAAAAAATTCGAAAAAATGAATGAAATATTTATTTGAATCGATAGTTTCAACCTTGCAATTTAATGTTTAAAGATAATTTCATGCAAATGTTGACCGCGGCTGCGTCTCAGGTAGCCCATCCGCTGAGTCCAATTTTGGCATACTCTTTCACACATATCGGCCGGTATCTCACGAATGAATGCATGGATGTTGGCTTCCAGTGCGTCAATCGAAGCGGGCTTGTCCCTATACACATTAGCCTTGGCATACCCCCACAAAAAATAATCTAATGGTGTCAAATCGCACGATCTAGGCGGCCAATTGACCCCGAAACGTGAAATTAACTTTTCACCAAACTCGCCTCGCAATTGCGCCATTGTTTCGCGTGCTGTGTGGCATGTGGCACCGTCTTGTTGAAACCACATATCATGCAAGTCAAGAACTTCCATTTCGGGCAAAAAAAAGTTTGTTATCATCGCTCGGTAGCGTTCACCATTGACAGTAACGCTGCGATTCGCATCATCTTTGAAGAAATATGGCCCAATAATGCCGCCGGCCCATAAACCGCACCAAACAGTGGCTTTTTCGGGATGCATTGGTAGCTGTTGCAATGCTTCTGGCTGATCTTCACTCCAAATGCGGCAATTTTGCTTATTTACGTACCCATTCAACCAAAAATGAGCCTCATCGCTGAACACAATTTTTCGATAAAAAAGCGGATCCTCGGCCAGCTTTCCAAGAGCCCATTCACCAAAAATTCGGCGTTGTGGTAGGTCGGCTGGCTTTAGTTCTTGCACCAGCTGTATCTTAAAAGGCTTTACGCCCAAATCCTTCCGCAAAATTTTCCACGTAGTGCTGTAACAAAGGCCTAACTGCTGTGAACGGCGCCGAATCGACATTTCGCGGTCTTCTGTCACACTAGCTGATACGGCCGCAATATTTTCTTCACTACGCACAGTACGTAAACGTGTTGGTGGTTTAATGTCCAACAAAGTAAATTTGGTGCGAAATTTGGTCACAATCTTCCGAATAGACTGCTCAGAAGGTCGAGAATGCCGATCTTAAAATGGAAGCAGCGCGCGATGAACATTTCGAACCGAGCACGAATTTTGATAGTAAAATTCAATAATTTGCAAGCGTTGTTCATTTGTAAGACGATCCATGGTTAAATTGCAAACCAAACTGAAGCTGTTTGACAGTGACACAAGGTACTAAACACACGTCAGCTGTCAAAACCAGTGTTGCCAAAACCAAACCAGCAAAAAAATCACCCTTTTGTAAGTGCGATTTCTTTTACGGTTTGTTAAATCGGCTATTACGGTGTTGTTTTCGTTTCGCAAAATTGTTTTTCCTCTTTTCTTCGAGTTTGATTAGCGGGTAATTTTTGATATCATACAAGTTGCATAGGTTTGCCACGATACCGGGTCGTATTTTTCTTTGGAATTCTATTTTTTTCGAGTGTAAACCACAGTGATAATTTTGTTTGTTTTTTTTTTGTCTTGAAAGAGAAAATTGGGTTGTGGAATTTCCTTCGGAACCGGTTGTTGCGCATTTTCCTCTGTTACAAAAAGTTGAGTTAATTATTTTTCTAAGTTAATAACTTTTACGGTTTTTAAGTGGATATTTGGTTGTTTTTTTCTTTGATTACTACGCATTTTGTGAAATTTGGATAATGGAGGTAAACAGGCTTTCAGCAGATGAGCTGGTATATGAATGCAGTGTAGGGGTTTAGACGTAGGGACGGTGGCTGAGATGCGGAAGTCATTCCGAGCAGCCGTGAATCTAGAACGTAGGGGGTCAGTCACATCATTGAGCACTGATTATCCTTTCGAATTTAAGGTAGATAAGGAAGAAGTAGGGAGAAAAATTAAGGAAATTAAATTAATAATCGACTCTTCACCAGAACCTGACTCAGCTGAATTCAGAAAAGCTGTGGCGAAGATAGAGTGGTCATTATCGAGAATTGGTAGGTCTCGTCCAACAACGGATGAAGAGGAGACAGAGAAAATTAAGATTAGGGCAGTGATCATGAATCTTCTAGGCGATTTAGAGGGGGAAGAAGATGCGGATTCCGAGGGCGAGAATGTCAGCATGTTTCCACAGAAACAAAAGCCGAGGCAAACGCATATAGAGCAGCAGCGAACTGAAACTAGTACAGGTCAACCGTCAACATCTTCAGTGGCTTTGATGTCCGTTTCCAATGCCAACACTGATGATCGCGTACTTATCGGTTCGGAGAAAAATGAAAATTTGGCTAAATGGAATATCTCATTCTCAGGAGAAAGGTGTGGGTCTTCGGTCAACTCATTTTTGGAGCTGGTCGAAGAACTAAGGGAAGCTAGGGGGATTAGCGAGTCCCAACTGTTCAAGTGATCGGTGGATCTTTTTGTAGGGAAGGCTCTTCTCTGGTTTAGGGCGGTTAGGAGGGCAGTTAATTCTTGGCAGGAATTGGTGAGGGAATTAAAACTTGAGTTTCTCCCTCCCAACTATGATGACCTTCTTCTGGAAGAGATTCGACATAGGACACAGGGGAAGGAGGAGTCGATAGGGATTTATGTGGCCATCATGTCTAACATGTTTGGTAGGCTATCGGAGCCATTGTCTGAAAAGAGGAAGTTAGGAATGGTTCAACGGAACCTAGCACCTTTTTATCAAACCCAACTAGGTCTGGCAGACCCTAAATCGGTTGGAGATTTAGTAGCATTGGGACGAAAATTAGAAATGGTTCGTGCCAATGTGGATTGTTTCGCACCACCTCCATCTCAACGATCGCGTAGTTTATTGGAACCCGACTTGGCTTATGCGGTAGTCGAGGAACCATCAGTATCGGTTGTTAGCAGGGACTCTCGACCTAATCGGCGGTTGAAGTGCTTCAACTGCAACCAAGAGGGTCATTTCTCTAATACGTGTTCCGCTCCTAGGCGCTGTATAGGTTGTGGTCAATTGGGGATTATTAGGAAAGATTGCAGAAATAGTTCGGGAAATGGGCAACGGTCTCCGCCGACAGCAGGGCGAGAGCGCCGTTGAATTTTGATAGGTTGGCTGCTGGCAACCAGTTGGCCGGAAAGAGAGAGAAGGTCGTTCATTTAGGTTTCGCGCTTGAGACACAGGAAGATGATGTGCGTCCATATTTTAGAGTTAGCGTTTATGGTATAGAGTTAGTAGGTCTTTTGGATTCAGGAGCATCACGCACGATCATCTGTAGCGAAGGGTGGAAAATATTGAAGGATTTAGGTTTAAAGTTAGGTGAGGGTAAGATTAGAAGAGTAGCTTTAGCAGAGTGGGCAGGCATTGAGGTAGCGGTAGTGGTACCGTTACCAGTGGTTGTGCAGGGAAAATCGATATCGCTAGAGTGCCTTGTTATTCAGACTCTCCCACACGTCTTGATATTAGGAGCCGATTTTTGGGCACAATCGGGTATCATCCCGGATTCGAGATCAAGCGAGTGGAGTTTTTCAAATCAAGCTACGGTAGCTTCAATGTCGACGATCAAAGAGCGATCGGAGTTGGATGAGACACAGGATAGGCAGTTACAGCAATTCGTGAAAGGGATTTTCGATTCAATGCCTGAGGGAATAGGGTGCACACATTTAGTGGAGCACAAGATTAGGACGACGTCTGAACCAATCAAGCAGCGGTATTATCCGGTTTCACCTGCGGTTCAGCGTCATATAGATAAAGAATTAGACGAAATGCTTTGGGAAGATATTATAGAAAAGTCAAATAGTCCATGGGCTTCTCCCATAGTAATGATCAAAAAGAAAGATGGATCATTTAGATTTTGTGTTGATTACAGAAAGCTTAACAAAGTCACTGACAGAGATGCTTACCCTCTTCCTTACATATCGGCTACGCTAGACAAGTTGAGGAACGCCCAGTATTTATCCTCCTTGGACATTAAGTCTGCCTATTGGCAAATACCGGTAGAGGAACAGTCGCGGCAATATACCGCTTTTACGGTGCCAAATAGGGGATTGTTCCAATTCAAAAGGATGCCATTCGGGTTACACAACGCTCCGGCCACCTGGCAAAGATTCATCGATACCGTGCTGGGAGCCGACTTGGAACCGCACGTATTCGTGTACCTGGATAACATCATCATAGTAACCAACACATTCCAACAACATCTCCAAATTTTGGAAGAAGTTTTTTTCCAATTAAGTACGGCGGGGCTGAGGGTCAGTAACGAGAAATGTAATTTTTGTAGATCATCTTTAAAATTTTTAGGTTATGTAGTTGATAGGAATGGGTTACACGTTGATCCAGATAAGGTTGATAGCATGATACAAATTCCGGCACCCAAAAATGTTAAAGAGGTCAGGAGTTTTGTAGGGACGGTTTCCTGGTAAAGAAGATTTGTACCAAATTTCGCGACTTTGGTAAAACCGTTGACAGATTTACTGAAGAAGGGTAATAGGTTCGTCTGGTCAGATGAGTGCGAGGGGAGTTTCAGGAAAGCAAAACAGTGCTTGGTAACTGCCCCGATATTGACTTGTCCGGATTTTGAGCGTCCGTTTGTGAAGCAAACAGACGCATCAGATTATGGAGTCGGAGCAGTGCTCACGCAGACATTCGAGGAGGGAGAAAAGTTGATATGTTACCTAAGTAGGGCGTTGAATAGGAACGAGCGTAACTATTCAACCACGGAGAAGGAGTGCTTGGCTGTGCTGTGGGCGGTGGAGAAATTACGACCATATATCGAAGGTGTTCGATTTACGGTCGTAACGGATCACTATTCACTGGTATGGTTAAGCAATCTCAAAGATCCGTGTGGGAGGTTAGCGCGTGGGGCGATTTTGAAATCGTACACCGAAAAGGGAAAGATCACGTGGTTCCGGACATGCTCTCTAGGAATGTTGCCGGTGTAGCAGGAGTTGTAGAGCAGAGCTCGGATCCTTGGATCCAAAAGATGATCGCGAAAGTAGAGTCAGATCCTTTAGCTTATCCATCCTGGAGGGCAGAGAAAGGTATCTTATTTAAATATGTCAGGGCAAACCATGTAATAGTACACGATAGTAATTTAGAATGGAAGGAGGTAATCGCTAAAGCAGATAGGATTAGGATTTTGAGGGAATGCCATGATAACCCATTAGCAGGGCATATGGGTGTTAGGAAAACTTTTTCAAGAGTAGGGACTAGATATTATTGGCCTAAGATGAGGTCAGATATTACCAGGTATGTTAGGAATTGCAAAGTGTGTCAAAGCGTGAAGCCAGTGAACGAAAGGCCAGCTGTGTTGATGACGGAGAGGAAAGGGGTAACCAATCCGTGGGAGAGGGTATGTGTAGATTTGGTGGGTCCACTTCCTAAATCGAGTAGGGGTTATATTCACATCCTGACTGTTGTTGACTATTTCACGAAATTTCCACTTCTATTTCCTTTGAGATCAGCGACAACCAAATCTGTCTGTAAGGAACTGGAAGATAATGTCTTTTTGCTATTTGGGGTACCAAAGATCTTGGTGTCTGATAATGGTCCACAATTCAGGAGTAGGGAACTGAAGGCCTTGTGTGAAGGGTACGGGTCGACGATAAAGTACACCGCGCATTATCATCCGCAAGCAAATCCGGCTGAACGAATAAATCAGATTTTGAAGACGACACTTAGGGCGTATGTGTCCGACAATCATCGGAATTGGGATTCGCAATTGGCGAGGGGCGCGTGCAGTATTCGGACAGCCGAACATGAGGTTTTGGGGGTATCACCCTATTATGCCAATTTTGGTCGAGAGATGGTGACTTTCGGCAATATGTCCTTAACCACCATCTCGTGTGACAGGAGTGCTAATAATGGTGATACCAGGGAACAGTTTAGGAAGCTTAGGGATGAGATAGGAAAAAAATTAACCATGGCAACCAGGAAGGCTTCGCAATCCTATAATCTCCGAAGGCGGGATGTACAATACTTCGCCATTCCTAACGAGCTCGTGTGGCGAAGAAACTTCAGCCTCTCCGACGCGGCAAATTATTATAACGCTAAACTGGCCCCAAAATATGTTGGCCCATTTCGAATAGGGAAACGAGTTTCCCCTTATACATATACGCTTTTAGATAGCGATGGCAAGGAACGCGGGACGTGGAACGTCAAGGATCTTAAGCCGGATAACGAGGACCCCGAAACACCAGGTTAACGTAGTCTCGCAACGAACCAGAATGGTTGCGCTAAAAGGAACTAAGAACATCATGCTCTGTGAAGTTCGCTACCTCTCGCCCTGAGCGGAGGTCACTAGATGTTTGTTATGTCTTAGGACTTGGTTATGTGTCGTTTCGTTCTTTACGATTACTCCGACTTTTCTTTCGAAAAGCCAATTTCGCCTCTTCAGGGAGGTAAGGATGGAGTTGTTGCGTTATAAAACGCTACAAAAACCCAATCCCACTTCCATCCCTCCTCTCCAGTCCATATCACTCTTTTACCCATTCGGTCATTCCCGTCACTTTCGAGGGACAAACGGCCAGAGGGGGTGTTCTGAATTGGTTACAATTCAGCACTCTCGCTGGTCAAGCGTCCGAATGAAGCGACAAAAGCAGGTCGAGCCCAGACGGACGGTCGGGAACCTCGCAACGATGTGGGGGGGAGGACCTTCCCCCGAGAACCAATACCCCAAACCAACCGACACGCAAACGTACGAATGAAGAGTGGGGGAGGATGATCCCTTGGACAAACACTCCAACGACAATATAAAGACATGGCCCAGATACCGATAAGAATGCGGTTTTCAGAATAACCCAACATAAAATTGATAGGCCGAGAGCCCACCATACCCACAACGTATTTTGTAAGGAATTGGCACATTATCTGCAAGTCTCGTCACCCAAAATCTGCGCGGAGGTCCACGGAACAGTGTAGGGTACGCGAAACATCGAATAAAGTTTACCCTTCCTTCTTCTCTAGCTGCATTGTAAAAGGGCGAAGAGTAAAATCCGCCTTCCTCAAGCTATCGTCTCCATGAAGCTCTCCTCCTTCTCAATCATAACTAGTTCGTATTGTTGGGGAATTATTTTAATAATATATACATATAATTCTCGATTTTAAAGGCTCTAAGGTAATTTCGCACCACTGTCGAATCAATTATATCTAACAAGAATTGTTCTGTACTCGTCCATCGAAACGTCAGGCACCGGAAATCTCCCGGCGACCTGGCGAATTCGGATGTGTGTGGAGTGAATGAGAGTATGCATTGGTGATCATTAACGGTCGTGTACCATGGCGAAAAAGCTGTGAGTAACGCTCAAAAACACTGTTAATGATCCCCGTTGCGGCTGAATGGTCGAATGCATGAGTGTGTGAGGTTCGAGAAGGAACAAAGGGAAATGTGGGAAAAAGATAATCTTGGTTGGCCAGTGATTAGAGAGGAGGCAGTGCCCGAATTGCCAGTCAGTAGTGTGGCGAGTCAGCTCTAGACATTGCCAGCGAACAGAGCCACAACACCGCAACCATCCATTTTGGTCAACCATCGCCTTCCATTTTGGTCAACCATCGCCTTCCAGCTGTCACATTGACTTTTTCCGGTCTCTTCCTTTTCTGACAGCGACGGCGAGTAGAGGTTAAAACCGCACACGCGTTATTCCAATTTGTTATCAGAAATAAATATAAGTTTAGTTAATAAAACGTGACTCTGATTTTATCTTATTCTAACATACAGTACATTGGTGACCCCGACGTCGGGGAGTAGAGGTTAAAACCGCACACGCGTTATTCCAATTTGTTATCAGAAATAAATATAAGTTTAGTTAATAAAACGTGACTCTGATTTTATCTTATTCTAACATACAGTACATTGGTGACCCCGCTAAAGAACTCGTTGCGTTATTTTTTATAAAACACTCGCCGCCGCTGTCGCCAACAAACGCTGGTTGCTCGGATCACGTTTTTTTTTTCCATCGCCACGCTAGTCTGACTTTCCCATAATTGTTTTTGCCAATAACCATGGATACACCAGGCAAACAAGCAGAAGGGACAACAGGAGCAGCGTCAGACACAACGCCGGCATCAGACTCCAACTCCACCACTTCCCAGCCAAACATCTCGGGTCTCTCTATCGCAGCGCGACTACCACAATTCTGGCGCGATCGCCCATCGCTGTGGTTCGCTCAAGTGGAAGCTATCCTAGCCCCATCAAGGCCTTCTGATGACATGAAATACCAATATGTCATCGCAAATTTGGATCGGCGAGATCTTGAGCAAGTTTCGGACATTCTTCTATCGCCGCCGACGACGGACAAATATAGCGCTGTGAAATCCAGGCTCATGCAAGTGTACGAAGAAAGCCAAGAATGACGACTTCAACGTCTGGTCGAAGGTCTCGACCTAGGCGACGCACAGCCATCTCAGTTACTTCGTCGCATTCGAGATCTTTCTGGGTCTTCAGGCACGCCGGACGCAGTGCTTCAAGTGTTGTGGTTATCAAAATTGCCATCCCACGTGAGAGCAGTACTCTCTGCAGTCACGGGCGATTTAAACAATCTCGCCCAGATCGCCGACAAAGTAATTGGTCACTGTCACCCATCGGCCATGGTATCGGCAGTGCACCAATTACCCGCAAGGTCAAACCCTACACCGACCGTTAACAGCGATGTACTGCGTGATATCCAACAGAGATTAGCCGCGCTCGAAGGAGGAGGAAGATCCCGTCAGCAGTACAGAAGAAGAAGCACAAATAATCGCTCACGTCCACCAAGCAGAGACCACTCGAGAAACAACGGGAACTGTTGGTTCCATCAACGCTACGGCTCTCGGGCACGTAAATGCTCTCAACCTTGCACATTTACGCAGGGAAACGGCACCCAGCAACATTAGTGGAGGCGTCTGCAGTTGCTGGTAAGTCTTGTCGCCTCTTTATTATGGACAAAGTTACTGGCCACCCTTTTTTAATTGACAGCGGCGCTGCTATTTCGGTGTTAGCTGTCAAATCCACAAACAAACTTCAAGAACAACCGTATGCACTGTACGCGGTCAACCGTACGAAAATCAGCACGTATGGGACAGTCACAATCGAGTTAGATTTGGGTCTGCGACGCTCATTTAGCTGGACGTTCGTTCGTGCAGCTGTACCACAGTCCATTCTAGGAGCGGACTTTCTCCAACATTTCCGCCTGCTCTTAGACATACATGGACGGCGCCTCATCGATCAGATAACAAACATCTGTACCCCAGCAGCACTCATCTCAGCCGACTATACTGTTGTCGACTCCATTGACCACACGCATAAATACGCAGAGCTCCTCAAGAAGTATAGAAGCATAACCCTTCCATTTTCGTCGCAACGCCAACCCACACACAACGTTCGCCATCACCTTGAGACCTTCGGACCGCCCCTCGCCTGCCGCGCAAGGCCTATCCCACCAAAATTCTACGCACTCGCCAAAACCGAATTCCAGCGCATGTTAGAGTTGGGAATCTGTCACCCATCACGTAGCCCGTGGGTCAGCCCGCTGCACATAGTGGAGTAGAAGAACGGCGAAATTCGCCCGTGTGGTGATTATCGTCGCCTCAATTCCATCGCGCTTCCGGACCGATACCCGCTGCCACGCCTGACGGATTTTCAAAATATCATGCAGGGCAAAGCAATATTCAGCAGGATAGACCTCGCCCGTGCATATCACCAAATTCCGATGGCCCCAGAGGACATACCGAAGACCGCCATCATCACGCCATTTGGGTTGTACGAATTTACGCGCATGACATTTGGATTGCGCAATGCAGCGCAAACTCAACAGCGATTCGTCAATTCTGTGTTTGGTGAGTTGGACTACGCCTTTACATACATTGACGATATGCTTATCGCATCAAAATCGGCGGAAGAACACTATACACACCTGGACGAAATCTTTAACCGTCTTCAAGCCAACGGCATCACTATAAACATGGGAAAGTGTGAGCTCGGCAAAAACGAACTTGAGTTCCTGGGATACCATGTTGACAGCACCGGCATACGGCCCCCGCAGGACACCATCAAGGCTATCTCCGAGTTCCCACAGCCAACCACCGTCTGCGAACTCCGCCGCTTTTTGGGAGCGCTCAGTTTTTTTCGCCAGTGTCTGCCGCACGCAGATGCCGAACAAGCGCCACTTTCGCAGATGCTCCATGGTGCTACCAAGAGGGATCGCTCGCCTCTCTCATGGTCTTCAACAGCACAAGCCGCTTTCCAACGTTGTCGCAAGGCACTTGCGGAAGCCGCTTCACTCGCTCATCGGTTGCCCGACGCAGAACTTCACCTCATGTGCGACGCATAAAACACTGCAGTGGGCGCAGTGCTACTCCAACTGGTAGACGAAAAATCCGAACCACTAGGATACTTTTCGAAAACCTTAACGCCTGCGCAACAAAAGTACAGCACATTCGATCGAGAATTGTTGGCTATAAAGCAGGCGATTGAGCATTTTCGCCGCTTCGTGGAAGGCAGATCGGTTGCAATCTTCACAGATCACAAGCCGCTGACTTTTGCCTTTTGCAACGCATCATCGCCCAGCGAAACACCGCGTCGTCTACGCCATATGGACTACATCGCCCAATTCTCGACCGACATTCGTCATGTCAAGAGTGCAGACAATGCAGCTGCCGATGCCCTCTCACGGATCGAAGCGATTGCAAATTCCACATGTTTGGACTATATCGCCATCGCAAAGTTGCAATGCAATGACCCGGAGTTGCAAAAATTAAAAACGGTGAGTCAGAAACTTACGTTTATTGACCTTGTTCTTCCAAAGTCACATACTTCTGTCACATGTGAAACATCAACCGGGCGTGCCCGACCATACATCCCACCGGCATTCAGACGCTCTGTCTATGACACGGTTCACAGTCTCAGTCACCCCGGGACACGAGCCTCTCGAAAATCAATCGCACTCCGATTTTTCTGGCCGTCGATGAACTCGGACATCGCCAAATGTGTACGTGCCTGTCCTGCCTGCCAGCGGAGCAAGATACACAAACATACCGCACCACCGTACGGAAAGTTTGCAGCCGCCGAAAGATTCGAGCATGTGCACATGGACATTGTGGGTCCACTGCCCAGTTGCTCGGGCCGCAGTTACCTCGTTACTTGCATTGACCGTGCAACACGCTGGCCAGAGGCAATACCTGTGGAGGACATCACCGCATCAACTGTCGCCGACGCGTTTTTCCAGCACTGGGTTGCGCGCTTTGGCTGTCCACTTCGTCTGACCACCGACCAGGGGAGGCAGTTCGAGTCAGCGCTGTTCCAAAGGTTTTCCGAGCTTCTCGGATGCAAACGTATCCATACTACCGCCTACCACCCGCAGGCAAATGGGATAGTCGAGCGTTGGCATCGCACATTGAAGACAGCACTCACCACTCACTTACCAGTGAACTGGCTACAAGCATTGCCAGCCGTGCTATTGGGACTTCGTTCAATGGTGAACGAATCTGGTACTTCACCCGCGCAATTGGTCTACGGTGCTGAACTGCGACTTCCAGGAGACAAGTAGTTTTTTTAAAATCGAGAAGTTCTTTTTGCGTGTTGGAAAATTTGTTTTTTTTGGAAAATTAAGTCCGAAGTGACCGGAAAGTTTAGTTTGGAAGAGAGGAAAAGGAAGGAGGTCAGTGGATCAGGAGAAGAGAGGAATAGTGGCAGGGTAGAGGAGAAGAAGGAAGAGGAACCCAGGAAAAAAAAAGATAAGTAAGGTTTATTAAAGTGATCGTTAGTTAGACATTTGGTGATCTGAGACTTAATTCCGTTGGCTTCCGTTACGCTAGACTCCCGGAAAAGAACGGGACGCGCACCCCTTTCAGTGGTTATTTTAACCGTTCAGACAACGCGATAACGAGACAATTCCAACGGCTTAAAAAAAAAAAATCGACATCAAATTCCAACTTGTTTAAGTTTAACAAGTTTTTTTTATAACGACCGTCTGGTCGCATCGCATCCCAATCTAAATTAATATCGTCAATAAACAGCCGTGCTCACCTCGAGCTTTTATAACGAAAAATATCCACCGTGTCGTTGTTTTATCTTTTACTCCACAGCAATCATCGTCGGCATTCTTTTCAAAAGGTTTAACAACTCCTTTCAAAGATTGTTTGGCGCCCACCCTATTGTATCGTTTCTACATTTTTTTTTGGACCCACCCCAGCTGAGTGGCCGAGAGTGGCAGCGACCAACGCGCTGCTTTGTTGCACACAGTTTTCCCTTTCGTTCGCCTTCGCCATCTGGGTTTTTTTCGCCCATCCGTCATTCACGACTTTTTAACCGCCGGGTACGCAGCCGAATCTGCGATCGCGCTTTTATCTGTTTTAAATAGGGAAAAATTTGCAACAGTTTTCATATTAGTTTTTTTTTTTTACTAAATTTGTAAACAACAACAGGGTAGACATTTTTGAAGTCGATATCCATTTGTGATTTTTGCAAAAACAAATGCAATTTGAACAGCTGATATTGCAGCCAATTAACACACTAATACATTTGTAAAAGCAGATCAATTCGTTGCGCGTTCCATTAGCAGCGTTAAATCTGAGATCTGAAAAAGATTTCTGGTGGAAAATGGAAAACGACATTATTGTTTATTGGTACCTTTTCACAAATTCTGTATATTTTTACTAAAGCTGGCATCCAACTATTTGTCGACATTAGTGCTTGATTATTAACAAGGCCGTCTATCTTTTTCCAAATCGAAAACCAACGAGAAGAAAACTAGAAAAATATAGAGGAATGTATTTCTCATTTCTTTCAATAGGGTATTACTCGACAACGTCAGTTTCAAACAAGAAAAAAAAACGGGTTCTAGCTAAAAAAGAACTTGTAGGAAAATAAATCAGTTGTGTATTTTAATGTTATACCATGTTCCCACCAAACTGAAATCGCGAAGTTTCGATGAATTTTTACTGAAACCTCGTAAGTCGTTCCCACCGAGTTGAAGTGATTTCAAAAGTCATAAGCTTTCAATTTTGAAGTGGCTGGCAAACAGCTGTTTGTTGACGCAAAATAATAGTTTTGGAAAGAGGAATTGATCAAACTAAGGAAATAATTTCAGCAATTATAGGTGATTTTGCAGTACAAAGAAGTCAATTCATTACAATGCTAAATGTACAAAAAACTTTACATAAAGTATAAACATGTTTATTATGATTTTTTGTTTTTTCGATTGTTTTGGCGTTTATTATTTTGACGTACACAATGAACAAATGAACACAAAATAAACCAAAGTTCATGCTGTAGGCTTGTTCGGTTTGATAACCTCTCACGGGCGGGTGAACTCAGAGGGATTTCGACTAGATTTCGCTGAAATCCCGATATTTCGACACGTCAATAATGTATGGCGAAACCTCGAAGATTTGGAAACATTTTACGAAACCTCGCGATTTCAGTTGGTGGGAACATGGTATAAGCAAAAAGATATAGCAAATTTGTGAAGGATGAGCTTCACACCAAAGTGTGTAGACGATTATTATCCATATGAATCTAGTCAGCTAAAAAACAAGACGTTGTCATATCCTTTCATCATGGCCCGTGAAAACAAATAATGTAATCGTTAATAGAGAGAAGAGACAGAAGACCATTTTTTTTTTCAATACAATTTATGGATATGCCCTTCCCCCTACTATTTAATTATCGTCGGTATAATATATTTCCAATTTTGTGTTTTGTCATTGAAATGCAGTGATTTGTCCATCCTTCTTCAATAATTGTTACTTTAGCAGGTGTTCATTACATTTTTAAAAACGTTTTCAAAGTTCTTACAGAAAGATGTGATTTTCACAGCTGAAAATTAACAGATCTATTGCTCTCAAGTTATCGATATTACAAGTTTATCATATCATGAGCCATTAAAACTTCAATTCGTGCTTTCTACATATGTTAAAAGTAAATTATGCACAGTACAGAACAATTGTCTTACTATTAATCGATTGTATAACTTAATCTTGAAATTGGAACACTTATTTAATCTTTCTAAATAGAATCTGTCAATAACCCAGTTAATGTGAAGAAACATACATACATAAATATTTCTGTATAAGTCCAAATCAACTATATTGAAAAAATACAAAAAAAAAAATATAGGCAAAATGTTTACTGGAAAGCTTCAGATAAAAGTTTGTGAAGCTAGTGGACTAAGGCCTACCGATTTCCAAAAGCGTCACAATTTAACATTTGTAAAAGACGATCAACTAATAGATCCTTACGTTTCGATAGATGTAGATGAAGGTCATTTCGGTAAGCCCATTTTTATTGCAAAAACTGTCATTTAATTTATATACTGATAGTTGAAATTAAAATAGAAAAAATAACTTCCGATTGTTTTTATAATTTAATAGACCGCTCAACCACTAGAACTAAAACATTTGATCCTGTTTGGAATGAACAATTTTCTCATGATGTAAAGGATGCCAAAAATATTAACTTGACTGTATTTCATGATGCCGCTTTGCCACCAGATGATTTTGTTGCAAACTGTATAATTCCTTTTGAGGATATTCTCCATAATGAGTCTAGTGCACCAGATTTATGGGTAACTATAAAATAATTTCTGTAAAATAACTTGATACGAAATTCCCTGGCAAACCCTTACGCTAAATGAAATTTTTAAACATATTTGCACTATGTATTAAATTTCATTGTAACACATTTCTAGTAACAGCCCTAAATTGTTTCGCAGTACTGGGAACAGTATAGGGGTAAACACAGGGCGCGACAAATATTTACTATAATAGGTATGTTTAAACTGGCGCACTCATTCCGTATGTCGATTATCGCCAGATGATAGCGTTTCGACGATAGCTTTGCTTCATGTAACTTCAATAATCGTCTATCGTCCAGACGATATCGTTTTGACGATTGAACATTTGCTTCACGTAAATCAATAAACAATACAATTTGAGCGATACCTAATGAGGTATTCTTTTGCATTGATTTGTATGTTTTGTAAACAGCCTTTGATGACTCAAGTAAACACGCTGTGTATAACTTAGAAAATAATGTTTATTATTCGATGTAGTACAAAGGGATTGGCATCTGATTCATGCCGGCGAGGACAAACAACTGATTGCAAGTATTATGATGTATACTACAAGAACTGCTTATAGTTTAAAGCTTTCTAGCTGAATAAGTTTAGGCTTGGTGCCACATATCACAGAGCCAAAGATTATTTCTTGAATTTTAAGAAGAATAATTGACTTAAGATATTTTTCAAATGCTAGCAAATATATAAATAACGAATTATCTACATTTTAGACTTATTTTGTATGAACCTCGCGCAAAAGCGAGAAATATTATGGAAAGGTGTATTGGTGTTTGCAGAGGTACAAAACGTTTATCATTAATTCCCTATAACATTTAATTACATTTTGTCATAATCCTCACGTCGATGTAGAATTATATTTGAAAAAAGGAGAAGTATTTACGTGCCCCGAAAAATTGCGATTTTTGCAAATGTTTGTGCTGCCCTCCATAACATTTCCTTTGATAGTGAGAGCACAGCAATCGAAAAATACGAAGTGGAAATAACGGGACGAGACAGTTGGTTTTAAAAATAAGGGGCGAAATAATTTACTCACTTTTCTATGTAGCTATTTGTCTTATAACCCTTGGACAAGTCGGGATGCTCATCCATTAAAACAAATAAAATTTTCATTTGTTTGGTGTAGCTGACCTATCAATAGTACATTTTTTCGATGCCATTTTTTACTATTCATAAACTTAGGAACAAAGATGAATTAATTCAACTTTGAAATTTTCAAATTTGCCAGCATCAAACATAAAATTGGTGCAAAAAAGTCATTTGATTGGAATTTCCAATGTAGTTTGAGAGTCTCTGATTGACACTCAATAGCCGTTTTTCTTTTTAGTTCAGGGCAGAACCTGAACTGCTAGTATTTCTTTTTTAGCTCAGACACATCAGAGCTCAAATTTTTGTTTCTTTTTTCGTTCAGAGCATGATCAGAGTGCGCTCTATGAGCTCAGAATAAATTGACTGAGCAAGCTGAGGAAAAAGCTGATTACACATGTACAAGCATACTTCTAGTCACATTTGAGAGAAATTAAAACAGGAACAACAAAAAAATATCAGAACGCTCTGAGAACGCTTGGTTCAGAGCGCGCTCATAATGCTCGAGCTTAGTTCAGTGCTCAGCTCTGAACTAAAAAAGAAAAACGCTCTCACGCTTTGTATAAAAAAAGGATAGACGAGACGATACTGATAGAGTTACCGAAAGCAAATTGGTGAGGAGATCGTGGACTACTATTGCGCAAACGATTATCGTTCTCAGAGTTACGGAATGAGTGCCCTGTTAAGGCTACGGAGCTAAAGCTATGAATTAAAATCTAGAATCTAATAAACTGCTTTTTTCTTCCTGAATGTGATGAAATTCTCCATATATTTTCTACGCAAGTTATTAATTCCGTGAGTTCCTTCTTTTTAAAAACAATGAATAGCTCAACAATACATTCTTTACTAAAGTCATTTTTTCTGCCAAAAACAAAATTGTTGTTTGTTATTCTGCACTTGGTACAAAAAAGCTATATTTTTGCGATTTCAGAGACATTTTGCGAACTTCGATTTTTTCTTCAGGTTGCTCGAGATTTACCAATCATATGTGGAGTTTGTTTACATTTTAGTGAAATATTTCTACAGCAAAGAAAGGCATTGCAAGGCATTGGGTGAATCTTATTTTGTTAATTAATTGTGTTCAAATGCTTAGAAATCAAAAGAGGCGGAAATTTCGAGTGATTTAATTTAAAAACGCGTAAAACTGTCGCACGAATATAAGCAAAAAGAGCAAGTGACGTTTTTATGTTTGATTATGCATATGCACACAAAATCTGAAATTTGAGACCGAATCTGTTCCATGATTTCCTGCGGTTTTTTCCTTAATGTCGGTTGCGGAAAGGATTCATGTAAAGGTGGATGCTTCTAAATACATTTTTAAGCACATTATCGATTGTGTGCTGTGTCATAAAACCACCATAAGGTTTAAGGGAAGCTTTTTGCCTACACAATTTAATGTAGATGGAGCGAAGAGAAAGGTGCTAAGAAAAAGAAAGAGCTTTATTCTCAACGCTTATTTTGAAAGCTCCTTGTCTGGTAAGGAAAAGATATGCAACAAAATTGTGTACAGGCATAAGACATCTGTACATTTATTGTCTGTGCTAATGTCATAACACTCTGTTCAGGGAAAGCTTTTTCGCTCAGGCAGAAATTGAAGGTGGTAACGAACGTGTCTGGTCTTTTTTAGTTTCACTGTCCATCTCGATTTGTTCCTTTGCTGTCTCGAATTGGCGGTGATTGGTCGAGGAGATAATTGAAGTATGTTAGGGGATCCATCCGAAAGCAATGGTTCAATTTGATGTCAAAATAAAAAATAAAAAATATTTGGGTTATGTGTAATTTAATAATTTTTTTCTTGGAATTCTGAACCGTTTTCATGTAGAGTGCATCGCAGTGTTATATCTCAGAGTAAAAAAAAATTCAGCAATAAGGCTTCTGTAGCTCCAGAGATGTCCTTAGCCTTCACCTCTTGATATAATAATGTAGGTATAGCCTACTGATTAGTTATCTAGTAAAGTGGGCGAAGGCTGAATGGAATAAGGTTGGAATTATCACGCGTATATCACTGCAAATAATTATGTACACATTCAAAATGTTTCCGCTGATTTCGCTACCAACTGCTTCAAAAAAAATATTATGAATAAATGTATCTTTTTTTTTTCCAGATTAATCTGGAGCCCCAAGGAAAAATTCACATAGTAATTGAACTGAAAAGTAATGGTAAGTTATTATAGTTATTATATATGTTAGGTATAAAGATTGTAAATCTTCTGTTTTTTTTTAGTACAATTCTTAACTTGCTCGTATACGTAAAGAAAAAGACGTTGTACTCGACAAGTTTTAAACAAGTTTGATTTTTTTTTGAAAACAGCTCTTTCAACCGAAATTGATATTTTATATTTGAACTTGTTTCCGCCCAACTTCGTTAATGTAAAATAATAACTCGCAGCATGCAAAATGCACATGCACGTGCCCATTTATGTTATTCGGTCAATTCAAATTCTTTATACAAAAGTTATATAAAATACAAAGGCACTTAGAAATAAAAAAAAAACAAAGTTCGATTCTAGAGTCCACCTATAGCGTAGTAAGCAGATGATCCGAAATGAAATTTTCCGGTGGTCTCCAAATGGACAGCGAAACGTCTGCAGCGGACAATAATTTGTGGAGAGTTCTGTCAGCTGCTACACAGTATTACTAGCTCTGGCCATTTATCTCCGATTTGGAAACTCGAACTTTACTGGATTCTTAAAATTTTCATTTGGGAATTATCCTAGTGGAGACTATTTACTTTAAAGTTTGCCAATTTTTAGGCTTCTTAGGTATTTACAAAAAAATTTATACTTCTTTTGCGAACGTACTCTTCGTAAAATGTATAACGAAACCGTAAACATTATCATTTGCTTTCTTTGACCATGGTTCAACTCAATCTTGGTCTTCAAATGTTGCCTATGAATTATAAATTTAGTTTATAAAAAAAAAAGTATTGGCAAATTATCTTTGAATTTTCTAGAAAAATAATTTATAAATTATCCGTATGAAAAACTTTTTCCGATAAATTTCTCAGTTAATCTACAAAAAAAAAAAAACCGAATCATTCCACGGAAATATTTTATTTCTTTACTAGATGGAACAGTAATCAGTAATTTTTTTTTCTGATGGAATCCAATCAGTGGTAGGTAGTTGATTTGTTCAAATTATTTAAGTGGGTAACATTTTTTCTCACAGAATTTTTGCTATGACTGCCTATTTTTAATTTAACATTGTTGTCTTTAAAAACAATTTAATCAGAATGAGTGTGCCAATGAATTACAAAAAATAATAATGTGCATTTTTGATCTTCATATTCGAGCTTAGGTATTTATCATATAAAAGCTGGCAACACTACAGTACAACTGTCAAATTTTCGCAAGCAAATAATGCCCCGGATAATAAACGTGTGCGAAAAAAGAGTGGAGAATTCTACAAAGCAATCTACTACAATTACCCACTTTCCGCCATCATTTCGCACTTTCGCAGCAGCTGCGTACGGCAAAACGATAAGGAGAGCGAAATTTTTCGTTCATGATTTCGTTGTGTGACTTTTTCGTTTCGGATCATCTGCATACTACGCTTTTATCATAGAAATGAAACAAATTTAACAAAAGTCAACTTCTGCTAGCTATTGTGACTCAATTTTGTTGTTTCACCAGAGGCGAGCTTCAGGTTGTCGTTGATGTGAACTAAATAAACAGTTATGATTCACAGATAGCAAGGGGAAATTCGAAAAAGTAAAAACGCTTGTGGCTGGTCTTATTTGACATATGCCACTTTAGATTTAAAGTAAGGTACGATTACACGACAATTTTTTCGAGTAATTTTAATGACACTCTGACGTGAGGAATAAATCAGTGGCGATTCCTGGTCTTAAGCATTGGGTTTGCTACGGAAAGTTTAAAACAAAAAAAAATGTATGATCTGTATAACATTACTTTTAGCGGTTTTGCATTACTTTCATATCACTTCTCACAAATAAAAAAAAAAAAAAAAAAACAAGAGTGTGCTCTCATATTCCAAAGCACCAAAAATATAATATTATTTACTTACATTAATAATCCACGCAAATATAAAATAGGTAATATTATAAAAAAATTCGCATTGGTCAAAAACACTGTTTACTCAATTAAATCAACGACAGAACGACAATTTCTTACTTTTCTTACTACAATTTCCTTAGAAAGAGAAACATACGAAAGTACAAAAAAAGAGAACACACAAAATTTATATCTGCTTACAATCCACCCTCAAGTTTTATCGCATTTGTTCGCGCTAACCCTTCAGTTTATTTTACTGGGCTTTGCTTTCGATGGTAAACAAACATTCTCATATAAATTGTATGAAATTCGGTAGCGCAAATTTTTGCGCTAAAATGCGTGTGTGCTGTGCAGGCAGGGAATTTGGTATCGCAAATTTTAACGCTAAAGAATATTTCAAGGGAAAATTTTTGTATGGGAGGATTGTCATATGCTACATGCTACAAGCGGGAGACTTTTCTTATGAGAGTTTTGGATCGTGTGTGTGGTGTACAAGCAGGGAATTTGGTATCGCAAATTTTAACGCTTAAGAAAAGGTAACTATTTGTATGGTAGGATTGTGTTATGTGTTTGTGTAGGAAAATATGACTTGTAAATAGGTAGTTTTATTATTTAGTATGTGATTGATTATTGCAATTAATAATCTTCATAATTACTTTAACCTTAACGTTTGTATTTCAAAGAATTTTTCTTGGTTTAGCGCCGCTAAACTAGCTAACTGAGAGGAATCGCCCCTGGAATAAATGTCGCATTAGAGAGACATTCAAGCTACGATTCGTCATTGTTCATTTGCGACAAAAAATGGCGATCGAACGAAATGACTATCATCGTAATTTTTGTCCCAAAATCAAATGACGGACACTGCGAGTCATTGAAATTTTCCAGATGCCATTAAATGAGGAGCGAATAAATGGCGATCACATGGTAATTACTTGCTTCATCAAAATGTCACCTTCCTATTATTACGATTTCGCGTCATTTATCTGTTTTGCCATCAGACGGTAATGACCGATGAGAAAAATATAGCTACTGTAATTAATTGTTTTTCTCTCAAAGACGCATACGTGGGACTTTTTTAATTAATTAAAAAGCAGTAAAAAGAAAAAAAAATATTAGAATAAACAAAAAATGCCAAAAATAACTTTTGCTATGATGGTGGAAATTGCGGAGACGGCGTATTTGACGGTTGTGTGCTAGAAAGCAGTGAAGACGGTCTTGATTACGACCCAACGCGACGAAAGCAGAGTATTTGGTAAAAGAAGTGGTTGAGCCGTCGCGAGAAGAGTGGATTTTGTGCTGGATTACTGCTCGAATTGCGCGAAGAAGAACCTGAACTATATCGCAATGTCCTTCATATGTCTTGCACAGTTTCGTCACAAACGCCTTGAAGTTACTGCGCATGCTATTCCACTTCTTTCTGGTTTCGGTTACATCAACTGCGTCGTTGGGCAGCTCTAGTACAACGATTTCCCAAGAATCGGTTTTGACATGCTGAAGTTTGTATTCTGGAACTGAGCTTTCCCAAAGCGCCCGTTGCTTTTGCACCGCCACAATCGTCGCTCCATGAATGGCTATCCCGATTCACTACTGTTTTCTTCGACTTCGACTGAATAGTCCAAATTATCGGCACTTGACGACGACGGTTCGTTCGTTTTCCATTTCTCTCAATAGGTACCAAAAAACACAACCACAAAAAAAAAAAAAAAAAAAAAACAAATAGAAACCAGTTTATTAATTATTTATAACTAAGCTGACTATCAATTTCAAATTGTGTTGCGGTAAGCCCGAAACATGCAAAAATTAAAAATTTTAAATAACTTTATTGTATTGGAAGTGACACTACCGTTTTTCTATCCAGTCTATTTTTTTTTTTCAAAGTGCGCTTCTCCATACAAAATTATATCCCCAATCTCAGCCCCTTAAAGTTTTTTTTTCACGACAAAAAGTAGCATATGTCCTTTCTGAGGCCAATACGAATCCACCGGGCCCAAAATCTAAAAAGTCGACAATCCACCAGCATCACCACGGCCATAAAGCGTGTCAAGTATCACTTGCGGCGCCAGTTTGGGGGGTGTGAAAATTCTAATATTATTGGACCACATATTTTCGTTTACAAAACAAGTCTTTTAAAAAAAAGTTGATGTCAGTTTCACTAGGTAAAAGCTATACCAATTTTTTTTTTTTAATAGTTCCTTAAATATTTTTCCGGATTTAAGCATCAACACCGGTAAATTTTATTAACAACAATTTCATGAAAGTTGCTTTGGGGCTGTGTAAATTTCTACAAAGTGGTTTCAAAAAGCAACATCTTCATCGTGTATATTTATATTTGGGCCATACTTTTGCATTCGTAAGACGAAACATGTTCGGGCTTTAAATTTGAAATTCTTACTTTTAAGTCGTAAAACATATTAAGAAAATATTGACAAAAAATTGGGGGTATTTTCTTAGAAAAAATAGAAAAATGCCCAATCTGAGGGTAGCAATGTAACTTTTATCATTCGAAAGGTACTGTGCCATATATGTGCACAAACAATAAATCGTAGGTATAAGTCGACTTTGAGACTATTAAAATTAAGTTAAGAATTCCCCATTCAAAATGTTTATTAATTAATACAACCCCCATATTGCTATAGTAACGTATTCAAATATATATCATCTTAGACTAGAACCTATTTTAGGAGGAATCCTACCCTTAAAAGTAAGCAACTTTAGGGTCGATTTTCGACCAAAAGAGAAGTCTAGTCGTAATAATTAGATGCACCCATTTGTAGTTAAGGAAGGAGAAACCCGCGAACTTGATTGTCTTTGATCTCTTGTCTTGCATTTAATACTCTTCGAAGAGACAGTTCCCTTATGTGTGACTGATCGTCTTCCACCATAGACAGCACAAATTTGTTTGAATGTACGAAGAATGAATTTCTTTTTATAGTTCTTAGAATGTGCCAGCTCTCCTGGATCCTTGTGAGCTAAAGTAGGTAGGATTGAACCTCTAGAAATAGCTGAGCAGATTTGGTGCAAATATTTCTGATCGGTTCTTAATGTATCCGGAAGTTTTAATCGCTAAAATCCACCGCTTTGAAGTTGAAGAGATTTTCAAACATTTTCACACCACTCTCGGGAAAACGATTAGGCCCAACAGATGACAAAGCGGTGGTTCATTCGCATATAGTATAGTATAGCCCACAACAAACCAATTGAAAGGTCGGCCAAAAGATTTTTCTGATTCTCTGTTCCCAAGTTTTTCGACGTTGGTAGAGACTATTCACCTCCTTGATCGCATGGTATTTTCCATTATTGATATCAATCAAATAATTTATTATCTACAAATAATGTTAAATTATATTACAATAGGTCGGTAGCATGTTATTACATAATAGCTTTTGTGGCTCACCAAAAACAGGGCAACGAGAACCGTGCATATAAAAACTCATCAAAAACTCTTTTCCAACTGTCATTGGTTCACCACAAATCCTACTTTTATGCTCTCAGCCTGGAAATGTGAGTGAAAAGGAATATAAATACTTTAGCCAATAAAAGGCTCATTAAAGGATCTAATCGAAGATTCTGACGAACAGATATGTAAATTAAACAAATAAATGAATCTATATTTATAAAAGTCAATTGTTAAGCTATGTTCACACGATTGCCAGACACCAGTTTTAATCGCTAAAATATATGTCTTGCTTTAGTGACTCCGCATATCCAAAAGCAAGAAACAAATATGCGTGCGAGCATTTTAGCGGCTGAGCGGCTTATGTGTTGACTGTACGTTACCTAGCTACCGGGGAATATTTGCGTTCCCTGTAATATCTGTTTCGCATTCCTGCGTCAGCGATCTCGTCCATCATTCCAGATGTTCTGGACGCGCGTGGATGAATATTTTCATGAAAATTATTTCATTACCTAATTCAATGTAGGTACACAAAGCAAAATTTGAGTTCTAGACGCCGAGAACACCAAAGGCCTAGATCCTTTTGCAAGGGTCATAAAAGGAAGAATACAAATGACAAGAGTAATTAAGAAGGATCATAAACAAAAAGTGATTAGAAAGGATCATAAATATTTCTAGATCCTTTTAGAAGTATCATTATAAAAGGAAAGGGTTATATATACCAACTTCTTTGTCTACGTACAAATTTGAAATTATATAATTCACACATTTTACACCAATCTACAAAAAAATGCAAAGAAAATAACACCGAAACTTCGTTTTCTCTACAAATGAAAAATTTGCAGATGTCGTGACCACAGCACATCTGCAAACAGCAAATGTCCAAAGCGTCTGGCAATGGTCTGAAAATGATAAAATTTGGTGTTCAGACGATTGGCAGATACCTGACAATTTCATTTTCAGATGGCGGTCTGGCAATTGTCTCACTATGACTTTTCTGCAAATATTGGTAGACAAAACTGACAGTGCACACGGTTGGCAGATATTTGGGACAATTTTTTTATCTGTAGACCTGACAATATTTTCAGATCTGGCAATCGTCTGAACAGAGCCTTAGGGTACGTAGGTAGAAGTGGCGGCTCAGCTTTGAACCACGACTCGTCTTACCAGGTTTGTGAGGATTGTTAAGGGTGTGATGCATTCTGTACTCATATCCAATCTGTGGAGTTGAAGAAACGAATTATATCTAATATCCCTTTTCCCAAAAGGTCGTCGAAAAAAGGTTGGTTCAGTGTGCGCAATCTGGCTCTTGCTAAGGCCGGACATTTGCAGAGGAAATGGGAAAGAGTTTCTTTCTCATTTGTATTTCCGCAATTGCGGCAGTGCGGGTTGTGTGGGATCCCCAGTTTGGCCGGATGGTCTCCAATTGGCCAATGCCCCGTGGGCGGGTTCTGTTTAGCAGGTTTCTTGTTCTATTTTGATCGTATGTGGGCCATATCTTCCTTGATATGACGCAGTTGGTCAACCCTCTCCATTGGAGATTGGCTTTCTGCAGGAAATGTGAATGATTTTGTCCCTTGACCTCTCCTAGTGGAACGTGAACCCTTGCCGCGAGTGAGCTGTGCAGAGCTGATCCCCGTCTGGCTAGCTCATTTGCACGCTCGTTACCTATTATGTCACTATGCCCTGGTACCCAGAGAAGTGTGACACTGAAACGTTCGCCCAGACGGGAAAGCTCGTTCCGGCACTACTGCACCAGCCTAGAGGATATGGTAGCCAAATGGATGGCTTTGATGGCGGCTTGGCTATCTATAAGAATATCAATGTTTGGTTTGTGCGTTGTGTCTCACCCTGAATGTGCGCACGCTTCTCGGATAGCCAGTAATTCAGCCCTGAAAACGCTGGCAAAATCCGGCAAACGATATGATGCTGATATATTCGGTGTTCTGAGTAGACCCCGGCCCCACACCACAGGTCATCTTAGATCCGTCAGTTTATATGACCGTGTCGAAACCCTGCACTACTTCGTGCCTCTTCCACTAAGCTCTGGAAGGGAAACTTACCTGGAAGTCTTTTTTGAAAATAAGTTTTTTTATAGAGACTAAGACAGTCCCTATAAGGCTGCCAGAATTTGTGTTTGTGGCACATATTGAAAATCGCTCTGGTCATCTGTCTGAGATTGGAGAGATCCTCGTTCCACCATGGGGGAAGTTTTTTTTACTACTTTTAACTGGGCACCAGACTTTGTATGCCATGTCCATTTCGTTCTCGAAAGTCTTAACCTTTGCCTCCAGTTCTTCTATTGCTAAAGTGTGTCTTTCATGTGTGTTTGAGTTTTGTCCGAAGGGCTTGACCAAACTTGGACCAATTACCTCTCTTTGGGTTTCTAAATGGTTTACTTGTCTCGGCCTCGAGACCCAAGTCCAGAGTATATCCATCAATGAGTAGGGACACTCTCCACGTGTTTCTTATCAGTTTACAATTTGCAGTACACAGACACGAGAAATAGACGGCACTAAAAGTGCTCTAGTAAAAGAGGAATGGAAGAGTAGTCGAACTGTTTCAAAATGTGGTACAGGGTGTGACGTAAAAGAAAAGCAAAATCAATTTGTAATATTTCTTATTGCACATTTTATATCTTATATATATTCACATGTGTGCTACACTTAAATATTTTTCTTTGTTGGTACATTTTTTGTTATTTTTATTGAACTGTTTTAGAATAAAGTAAAGCCGTACTCGGACGTAAAATTTGATAAGAAATTCCTTATTTTGATTTTTGCAGCAATTGTAATGAAATTCATTTTTCAAAAAGTTAAAAATATTCTCCTCAAAATTATTTAGGTAGTACATATTTGGAAAACAAGAAATAAATTTTTGTTCAAGATTCTCTAACGAGTCTAAAAATTCTTGATTGGGCCGTGTCAATTTCGCATATTCATATTCTTTAAAATCTGTAAAAATTGAGGAAACGTTAAGTTGCGGACTGAATTTTAACTCACACTTGTGGTTTAGGCGGTATTTTTTTAAAATATAACCTGCGAAATAGTAGAATGCCATTTTAAGCGCATCGTTGACTTTCCATACATGTCTTTCGAGAAATGTCTTTCGCAGATCCTGGAATCCTCCGAAATTGTTTCATGTATTAAGTGTTGTTTGTTTATGCTATTCAACCACTTCGCTTTTCTAAAAAATAAATAAGAAATACAACACAGATTTATATTCATTCTTGCCCGATCTATAACTTATATTGCTTACCTCTCACTTTTAACCGGTATTTTGAAATATTTAACTCCAACATTTTCTTTCTGCTCTCGCCCACACGCCAAATATCTAACATAATGTTTTCCCATTATTTTATTTAGAGTTCTTAAACTATGCAAACTTGCACTTCAACTTTCAATTTTCACTATTTTTAATTTTTTGCCACACGCACTGACACTGAACACCCTTTACTTCGTCAATTGATGGTAATGAACGACTGATAACAATCCAACTCCAGGTCGCCTTTAAAAATACGTGCGAAAAAAATGTAAACAATCCCCCCTACAACCAACCTAAGTAATTAGTGTGACCATCTGCTGTGAAATATTCTACCTAAAAAGTGCTGGCAATAAAACTTAAAGTCGTAAAATATGGTAATTAACGAAGTCGTAGCAAAGCAAAAGGGTTGAATTTCGTGATATGGAATAAAACATTTCTTTTTCATGTCCATAACAAAGACCATTTAATCAATAACCAATGGCAAAAACTAAAAAAATTGTTTTTTATAACAATTCTACGAAAGCAAAGCTGGTTACCCTGATCAACCTGCATGGTGGAGGGAGAATACTAATATACTGACATTCACTCCAGGTCGCCTTTAAAAATGCTTTATGAAAAAACCAGAGTATAAACCACAATCGTTTGTCGTACGCAGCAAGCCGCATGTAGTGGTACAGACAAAATGTGTTGTGTACCCTTTTTTTCTCAAGCAGTCGTTGTATACAGGAAAAAAGTATTCTTTCGACCTGCTTCCACTTATTCTACGATTTTTTCTGCATTTTGCTATGTGGTGGTAACAAATACATATGTAGAGAGAGTGTCCCTACTCATTGATGGATATACTCTGCCCAAGTCATAGAGGATCCATCTGTGGTTTGAGAGTGACTCCAGATTGGAAACTCCAGTTTTCGACCCTAAATCTATAATTGTTTGTTTTTTAATGCGATTTCTAGGACCTCTTCCCACCTCTGGAAAGTTCTCGTACTCGGGAAGACGAAGGTTGGAGTCCTGCCCTTATTGCAGACAGATAGGTTAAGGCGCCAAGTGACAAAGAACAGAAACTGAAACAGAACAGAAAGTTTTTTCGTTCCGTAGTAAATTCTGGTTCTGTTTACGTTGCTCGCTCAACTACACAAAACTGAAACAGAAACAGATCCATATAAACATGCCTCACGCCGATTTTTTTTTTAGCTATCGCGAAATAATTGGTGTCGGACATTGTACAATATTTCGTCATTTCCAACGAAATCTATTATTCTCACCTCTCCCTCTACTAAAAACTCCCCCTCACGATGAATTGGAGTTTCTGTTGCTGGCCGCTAGCAGTTTCTGTTCTTTGTCACTTGTTGCCTTTAGTAGTTAAAAGAAAATCAAAAAGTGACTCACCTTTTTCATTATCTTATAAGCTCGCTAACCTTAGCATCGCACTCGCTAAGGAAATCCCTGGAGAATCGGTCGGCGCATTTGATCACCCGGTATCCCCTAACCACCTTGGCGAGGTCAAAGTCCGGAAGAGGTCCCCCTTGGTTGTTCAATAGGTGGTCCAGCACCATGTCAGAAAGCTTGGCCTCAATGCTTCTCCACGCCTCTGCTGTGGATTTGTGGAGAGTTCATCTACCAATGCGACCTGAAGGTGATCCCTTACCACCTCGGTAAAGGATCTCCTCTGGACCACAATGGCCGCCGATGTACTTGGCTTGGTAACGGCTGCTGTCCCTACGGCTGCCTTGGTTTTTTTTAGGGGCCGGGCGATGGGAGGTCTCATCTTGAGACCTGTTACGCTTCGCTGCCTGTCTTGGGTTGTTTTTCAGGCGCTCGTTGTATTCGTCAACGATCGCCTGGTATTTGATTTTGTCCCCCTTGTCCTTATCATGGGGCTTACCGTCGGCCTTATTTTTGGCTATCTTAACTAAAATAAAAAGGGCCATCTGGAACTTGCTCTTAATAGCTTTCCCAGGGGACTTGTGTTTGTTTTGTTTTATTTTTGTTGTTGTCTGGTTTGCGGTTGAGGCGCTAGCCTTAGCGCTCTCATCGCTTGGTGGACGAACGAATGTCTCCTGGTTGGAGGCCAGCAGTTCGTCTTCTGATGAGGTGCCAACCTCTGGCAGCAGTAATTTATTTAATTTTTTTGAACTTCGTCTTCTTTTCTTTCCATTTTATTTTGTTTTAAATTTTGTTCTCACAAGTGAAATCGGAAAGGGTAGTCCATCCCGGCAGAGCCGTCTTACCAGGGTTAGGCACTTATACAACCGACCTTGCCTAGGCATCGGAGGGGACCGTTTGCGGCCGAGTTGGTTTAACCACATACTGACCATGCAGCCATCGACACGGTACCTTGACGTCTTGACTTATAGTGGGATTTTAACTGGGGCTTACTCCCGGCACCTTATAAATGGAACGGTAGGGTCGCTCTTAGTTTCAGTCTCACAGACTAACTACAAGCCCTTCATCCCCTAGAAGGCGGTAACCCGGTCGGTAGGTAAAAACTCGAGAACGGCTCAACCGATTTGAATGATTTTTGTTTTGTTCGGCATCAGGGATTCTTTGGATTAATTGTTGTTGGTTTTTTTATTTTTTCTTGCCTGTCTTGCTCCTCGACTAGCAATCAAAACGCTAAGCTGTGTATATTAATGTTGCGAGTTTCCATATAACTTCACTAATGACGAACGAGTATAAAAAATGAGGATGTATTAATAAAATTAACACAATTTTCTAATTAAAGAATAATAGCCGTATTTTATTATCAGCGTGATCTGATCCGAATCAGATCACGAAAATAAAACAATACGGATCATAGAAAAATTTCATTTTGGAGTTGTGGCAACAGTTGCTTTCAAAACACGACGTATAATGTATGAAAATGACAAACTTCATATTGCCACCGCCCATATTGCAAACATTCTGTACCTACGTGACGTCACAATATGATGGCAATTGACATGAGATTTCATTTGCTTGTCGGGGGTGTTACCATATGAATCAAATTAATAGTTTTTATTTATGGATATTGTTTTTAAAAAAAGTATTTTAAAGTTCTATGTTCAAATATGCAACAAATCAACAATATTTCGCTGCTGTATTTCGGTATTTCGGTGTATTCATGCGAGCGAATGATTTTTTTAAACATTTATGAAATGTTCTCGATTTCCTTCAGAAACATTTCATAAAGATTTGTAAAAAATGTCTGTTTTTGTCGGTGTATACGCCGATTAAGTATTTATTAAACGTTTACGAAATACTTTTTAGTGTCGGAAATTCACGACCAGAGGCTCGAAAACAACAACACGGCTTCCGTAATATGGTGTGTTTTGTTTCTAAAAAGAAATGAGTTTACAATCAGTTCAAAATGTAATAGAAATCCTAATGCAGTTTGCACCTCTGGTCCGCTCAGATTGGAATTCTTAGACAAAGTAAATGACAGCGGCTTAGGCACGAAATTCCAGAAGAACAAAATGAAGTTAGAATTAGATTTTTCTGTGATAAAAAAAACGTGTTTCCCAATAACTAGGTTCGAAAACAATTTAAATTCATGCAGGCAGCTAGTTTCGATTTTTCATTATTCCAAGATTTTATGTTAAAAGAACAAAAAAACACATGTGAAACAAATTATTAACGAACTGCGAAACATTTCACAAACATTTTTTTTTGTTAAATAAATGTTTATGAAACATTTACTTAAATATTTCGCTGGTCTAGGCATACTTTTATGGAATGAAAAATCAAAATCATCTCGAAGGACGGGAAATTTATTCGATGTGAAAAAAAAATGCTTTTTGATTTTTTGTGTTATGAAGAGTGTTGAATATTTTAGTCTGGCAATGTGACTGTGTGACTTGGCTGTCATTTACAGGCACAACCAACATTGAAAAATTAAACAAGCCACCTAGTACAATAAATTTTCAGATCACACTTCGTGATCTCGATGAATAGCAGGATCATGTGCTGTTGTTGTAAGTGCATATATTTCGATGATCTATATGGATCATGGCTGATAATAAAAAAGGGCTAATATTACCAAAATTTCCTAAAACTAATTGAATTAGGTAATTGCAATGGTTGTAATGGTAGTGATGCGATAACATGAGAACACAGGCGTTCTCAATCTAGCCTCTCACTATCAACTCCTACTCTCACCTCCACGTTGGTGACTGCCGGGTGCCTAGCACCTCGACTGGAGATGGGGTAACCAACCCCTGTGGAAGGTCGTTGGTGGCAGCAGACGAGAGAGGGGGGAGGAAAGTGTCTTCTCACTTAGGCACCTCCTCTTATTTCAGGCGGCAGCGGATGAATTCTCTAGATGGAATCAACGGTGGCGTCTACAGTTCCAGTCAGGTCGAACTACTAAATGTTATCCCTATATGAGCTGCTCCAACATATTTGGATATCAGAATGGGCTACTGATATCGGCATATCCGGCCCGCTGTCCTAGGGTCAAAACAAGGGCCTGGCCCTCCAGGTTGGGGGTTGTGCCGTCGGGGTAACTTCCCGACCACGAAAAAACAGCTAGTTATGAGAGAGACGCAACCAGCCTCGGATAATGGTACTCCTCAAATGGCAACAAGACCCGGAACGTCAATGGACTACGACATGAGAGTATGTACCTGGAATGTACGAACACTCTACACCCCAGGTGCTACTCAAAAACTTGAGTATGTCCTCTTGCGGTACAAAGCAGATATTACCGCGATCCAGGAGATACGATGGATAAGACCAGGTATGATGAAAAGGAAAAATTTCAACATTTATTACAGCTGCCATAAAAGACTACATGAATTAGGATGCGGATTCTTCGTGGGAAATCGGCTTAGGACAAAAGTTATTGACTACTTTCCAAAACATAAGCCTAATGTGTGCACACGCCCCTACCGACGAGGCTGAAGACTCCATTAAGGAGGAGTTTTATGACCTCCTGGATGGAGCCTACGGAGCCTGTCCAGAGTATGATGTAAAAGTTGTACTCGGGGACTTCAATGCTAAAGTCGGAAAGGAAAACATCTTTGGCGGGTTAGTTGGTAAGCACAGAATCCACGAAACGACAACAGACAACGGCTACCGGCTAATCGATTTTGCAGCAGCTCGCAATACGGTCATAAGTAGCACTAGGTTTCCGAGGCTAAGGATCCACACAGCAACCTGGCGCTCTCCAGACGGTCGAACCGCAAACCAAATCGACCATGTGCTAATAGATGCAAGGCACGCATCCAACGACCTCGACGTGCACACATTCCGAGGGCAAACGTCGACTCTGACCATTTTCTTGTTGCGGCTAAATTCAGAGCTCGACTGTCCAAGGAGAAGAAGCCGCGGACCGCCAAAAAGAAGAAACTCTCCAATATGCGCGCGCCTACCACAGACGCCAACAATCAATGGTGCCAGTTTCGCGACATCATCAAGGAGAGAGCCAAAACCACTGTAGGGTACCAGCCACCCCAGAGAAAGAGCCCGTGGTATGATGATGAATGCGTGTACAGGAAAATGGTGACAGAAGATGCACACAAAAAAAGGGCAGCGAGGTAAGAGTATCGAGCCAGGGGAAGGAAGGAGAAAAAGATCCTTCGGTGATAGAAGAGAGCCTACGCAGTATCTCAGCTCAAGGAGTTCGAAGAGTCTCGTGATCGCAACAACATCCGGAGGTTCTATAAGAAAGCCAAGCAACTGGCTGCTGACTTCAAAACCGGAACGCAGGCTCTTCGAGACAGCAAAGGAAAACTATTCACCGATGTGCAGGGAATAGTAGATGTATTTAAGCAGCATTTCCAGCAGCTGCTTAATGGCCATCATGTTGAGAGAGTGATAGGGCAAGAAGAGACCCCACGTCCAGTCAATGAAGAACATGTTCCACCACCCAGTATAGAAGAAGTTGGCTTAGCTATAAAAAAGCTTAAGAACAGCAAAGCCGCAGTCTCGGATGGCTTACCAGCGGAGCTCTTTAAATACGGTAGTGATGTTTTGGTAGGGCGCGTGCACCAAATCATCAACCAAGTTTGGGTGCAAGACAACCTGCCCGATGACTGGACTATCAGCTCCATATGCCCCATCTACAAAAAAGGTGATCCTATGTCTTGCAAGAACTATCGAGGCATAACTGATTAAGTTGTGTCGCGTGACACTCGAAAACACGTGCTGCAACGTGCAATTTGGAAGTAAAGGGGTTTTCAATAAGAGCGCTACAAAAGTTTTTTTTATATCAATGAAATTCTTTATTCCTGTGAAAGTACGGTCGATGCCAGGGTGATTTTTTAAGAGGTTTAGAACTTTTTTAAAAAAAAAAACACAAAAAATTCGAAAAAATTAATGAAATATTTATTTGAATCGATAGTTTGAACCTTGCAATTTAATGTTTAAAGATAATTTCATGCAAATGTTGACCGCGGCTGCGTCTCAGGTAGCCCATCCGCTGAGTCCAATTTTGGCATACTCTTTCACACATATCGGCCGGTATCTCACGAATGAATGCATGGATGTTGGCTTCCAGTGCGTCAATCGAAGCGGGCTTGTCCCTATACACATTAGCCTTGGCATACCCCCACAAAAAATAATCTAATGGTGTCAAATCGCACGATCTAGGCGGCCAATTGACCGGCCCGAAACGTGAAATTAACTGTTCACCAAACTCGCCTCGCAATTGCGCCATTGTTTCGCGTGCTGTGTGGCATGTGGCACCGTCTTGTTGAAACCACATATCATGCAAGTCAAGAACTTCCATTTCGGGCAAAAAAAAGTTTGTTATCATCGCTCGGTAGCGTTCACCATTGACAGTAACGCTGCGATTCGCATCATCTTTGAAGAAATATGGCCCAATAATGCCGCCGGCCCATAAACCGCACCAAACAGTGGCTTTTTCGGGATGCATTGGTAGCTGTTGCAATGCTTCTGGCTGATCTTCACTCCAAATGCGGCAATTTTGCTTATTTACGTACCCATTCAACCAAAAATGAGCCTCATCGCTGAACACAATTTTTCGATAAAAAAGCGGATCCTCGGCCAGCTTTCCAAGAGCCCATTCACCAAAAATTCGGCGTTGTGGTAGGTCGGCTGGCTTTAGTTCTTGCACCAGCTGTATCTTAAAAGGCTTTACGCCCAAATCCTTCCGCAAAATTTTCCACGTAGTGCTGTAACAAAGGCCTAACTGCTGGGAACGGCGCCGAATCGACATTTCGCGGTCTTCTGTCACACTAGCTGATACGGCCGCAATATTTTCTTCACTACGCACAGTACGTAAACGTGTTGGTGGTTTAATGTCCAACAAAGTAAATTTGGTGCGAAATTTGGTCACAATCTTCCGAATAGACTGCTCAGAAGGTCGAGAATGCCGATCATAAAATGGAAGCAGCGCGCGATGAACATTTCGAACCGAGCACGAATTTTGATAGTAAAATTCAATAATTTGCAAGCGTTTTTCATTTGTAAGACGATCCATGGTTAAATTGCAAACCAAACTGAAGCTGTTTGACAGTGACACAAGGTACTAAACACACGTCAGCTGTCAAAACCAGTGTTGCCAAAACTGCTAGGACGATTATGACGACTCCGAATTTCGGTAGTAAATTTTAATAATTTCGACTCGTTGTTGGCTCGTATATCTTTCCATCATAAAATGGCAAACCTTACTGAAGAGAAATGTCAAAAGTGCTGTCCCTGTTGCTCTACTTTTGTAGCGACCCTGTTGAAAAACCCTTTAGCTCCTCCGAACTATTTCAAACTTGCACCGGATTTCGGCAAGGGGACGCGCTATCATGCGATTTCTTCAATCTCGTACTGGAACAGACTAAGTACATGCTATCAACAAACAAACAAACATCTGTTCACCGCCTAGGACAAAACGTCACTGTAGAAGATTCGAGCGAAAAAAAAAACGAGCAAATTTTCAACAACAAAAAACGAGAGTCATTCGACGAGAAGATTTTTATTTGCTAACCAAAACCAAGCCAAACTGTAACACACATCAGCTAAACAGAAAGTACATGGTTGATGAAGAGAGCAAACGTTATTTAGTAAATGGTATTAACAAAAAACTACACAATTTGAAACTGTTGCAAACAATAGGGTAAATTATATAATGTTTTGCATTAAGGTAAACAGAACAAACCGATATGGTTAAATAAATGAAGCAAGATAGTATAAATTTAACATGTAAATAAAAGCATAGAAAGAAAATGAACAAAAATCTCAAACAGCCACTATTGATAGCAAAAATTTCGAGGTAGTTAAGGAGTTCATCTACCTCGGAGTAAACATGAACTCCACGAATGACCTCCTAGTGGAGATCCGGCGGAAAATTACCCTAGGAAACCGCTGCTACTTCGGTTTGGCAAAACAATTGGGTTCAGAACTCCTATCTCGAAGGACGAAATGTGTGCTCTACAAAACCCTTATCCTGCCAGTTCTGTTTTATGGCGCCGAGTGCTGGACGATAAGCAGGAAGGGAGAGCTAATACTGGGCTCCTTCGAAAGAAAAATTCTTCGTTGGATTTTTGGTCCTGTGTGCGAGGAGGGCGTATCAAGATGTGGATGTAGCCCAAAAAGCCAAAATATGTCGACTAAATTGGCTCGGCCACATCGAGCGAATGGACAATAATGCTCCAGCTAAGAGGATCTTCGAATCCCAGCCCCCAGGTTCGAGAAGACAAGGAAGACCGAACCTCCGTTTCAAAGACCAAGCCATCGCGGATGCCAGAGGGCTTGGTCTGGACAACCGGAAGCATGGGTCGGGAGCCCGTTAAGTAAGTAAGTAGGTAATTGCAATTGACAACTGCCAACGCCTTCGAACATATTTTCGAAAAATTAATTTAAATTCCAGGGAAATAAATTTCAATAGAGATTCACGATACGAGGAATATTTTCCAGAACACTTTATTTACTTTTAAATCCGATAAGGCGTTCTGGGGTTAGAACCAGTGATCTCAGACTTTAGAAGCATATTATCCCACGCACACAAAATTCAAGACGCAGTGTCAAATTCTTGTTTTCGATTGAAATTTCATCTCAATAGTATGTTTGCTTTGAGTTGAGATTTTCACCATGGATTTGTCAGCTTACGAAACAGTTTATGGAAATAAAAAAAAGAAAATGAACGCATTCAGATAATTTTGAATGACTTTTTTCTAAACATGAAAATATTTCATTTGAAACTAGCAAATTAGGAACAAAAATTGACCAAAAGGTAAAATACCTTTTTTTGTACTATGAGATTTGTGAAATCCCTTTCCCTTTAATTTTAAGTGAGAAAATCCCGCAAAAAGGGATAAATCCCCCGATCTGGTATCACTGCATTCATCTTTAAATGAGGTAAGATTTTATTTAAGTTCCCTTACCTTTATTACCTCTGGTGCTGCTCCATAAGTGAGCAATTTTTATTCGCGTAAACCTTCCCTGAGAAATTCATTTAGACTACGTATTGAGTTATGATGATGATTCCTTTTTTCTTCTAGCTAAAATGTATTTTATTCGTAATGAACAAATTAAAATTAATTTCAAACTTAGGGTATAAGATAAATAAAACATTACACTGACTCTATTCAACGTTTATTCTTCCTTAGATCAAAGCAAAGCTGTTGCCGAAGTTGACTTGGCAGTGTCTACGAAAAATGAATTCAAGGAAAGAGCCGGATTTAATCGTCGACGTGGAGCTATGCGCAGGCGTGTTCACCAGGTATATTCCCAAATTAATTATATGTATTGCCTATATTGTAAGGAAAAAAAAAAAGTTTTCTGCCATTTTGTTCCTTTTGATAGAATACAATGTTTATGAAAGTTTTATAAAAATCGGATAATGTGTAGAGGTTGCTACTGACAACCAAATATTACAGAGGGCCTTATTAAATAATGGATTAATGGAAATAATTATAAAAAAAGTATACAATTAAAGTTTGGTTTATAAATTCGATTTTATTTATTAGAAAACATAAATAGAGTACAAGATACAAGTAAAATGTTGATTACTTCTTGTAAAGATATTTCTTTCTGTAGTCTTTAACTACCAATAACTGCTTCTGTTCTTCGTTTTTAGTGTGTAGCTTGGTGTACAAAGAACTTTTGAAGAGCAACCTTTGAAATAATTTCATTTATTTTCTTATAGTTTTCAAAGTTTTCGAGCAGTTAAGATCATTTCGTGGAGCTGACGTAGAATCGGGGGCAGCCATCCAGACTCTAACATAGAATCTCACAACAAATAGGCAAATGTCAAGAATTCCATGTTCTACTCTCTTTCTCAACTTGAACTGACTCCGGAACATCCATATCTTAAGGGAGTAGATAGCTTTAGACATACATCTAGCACGATGTAGTCCAGACGGAGCCTTAAATGATGTTTTTATCTGAACTGGTCAGTATCAACTTCTACTTCTGATTCAGATGATGATGAGGCAAAAAGTACCTCTTTTTTTTTTCCTCCCAACGCAATTCTTTTTTCGCCAGAGCTAAATCAACGTTATCCATCTCCCCGCGACGTCCTTTTCCCGTTGAGCAATTAGAAATTTCTTGTCGTCATCAATGTCAATCACTTCTAATGCGTTAGCATGGTCAATATCGAACAGATTATCTAGTTCTTCCATCCAGTCATCATCTTTCTTTTGTATTCCATCTGAACGCTTCACCTTGTTTTCTTTATTTTTTTTTTTATATCTCCCATTCTCTGAAAGTACTTTCCACTTTATCAGCAACATGATCATTCCGTTTTGTTGGAATACGGGCTTTTTCCAAACATTTTTCGCAGTCGAACGAGATGCTTCTTTAACGTTTTGTTTTAAAATTTGTTTGTAATGAAAGAACAATGAAATAACTTCCTTCCTTGAAGGTAACATTCTTTTACTAAGACATGATGATATTTTTCCAATCAACCAAATTTCGGTTTTCTTTCTAGTGCTTACGTTAGCTGTTTTTAAAAATTCTCCTTGATCAGAACTATAAGAAGCTTCTGCCATAGCCGTGTGCACTGTTCAATTCACTTTTTCAATTTTATTTAAGCACAAAAACAGAAAAATTATAAAACCGGTACAGTGTTTAAGAATAATATTCAGTTCCGAACTGCAACCCGTCGTGAGCACACGTGTGTGCAGCCGTGGTAGCCCTCTCGTCTTTAGTCGCGCTAAATGCTCGCAAAAACAAAAAAAAAAAACGATTAAATTGTCATATCCCCAATCGTCTGCCGCGAAAATAAGACAATCCCGAGTGCAGTGCCAGTGCAGTGTTGCGAATAGGAAAAAAAGAAGAAGAGGAAAACGCAAAAAACACTTGCGTGGGCGATTCCCTCCCCTGCCATTCCAACTTGTTTGCACTTTCTTGGTCATTGCGATCGCCTGCTGCCAACTTACAAGCGATTGTGCTTGTACTGTTGTACATAAGGTGACTGCAATGAGTGGGTGAGAGCAACATCTGGCTGATAGCGGGTTGTGTGTTAAAGTTTTGTTGGTGGATCAAAGCAAATTGTCATAGGGGCATAACACCTATGACAGTTTGATTTGAGAATCTAACACTGGATTTTTACTTCACAGCCCTGTTTGAAGTAGCGTCGGAGTTGTGTCTTTTGTTTTTTTTGTGTCTGTTTTTTGTACTGATGGGGAATTTTAGAGTTGACATGTGCAACATTCGTGGGCTACGATCGAATCTCTTTTCGGCGTACGTCCACATCGCTAAATATAAACCAGCTGTTTTGGCACTGAGCGAGGCTCAGGTGGGTGTAAATTCTGATTAATCGGAGTTTGATCTGCCTGGGTATCGCTTAGTGCCTTTATTCTTTCTCCACCGCGGTCTCGCCATCTACATACGTGATGATATTGCCTATCAAACTCCAGGTTCCTATGGCCAATGTTCCAATTCGGAATTTAATTTCATATGGCTGAAATTCCATATCCGTAGGCAAATCATTCATTATTGTTTCATTTATAGAAGCCCTAATCTTGATAGCAACTCGACTTTTAACGAGTTTGATGCGCTGTCTGATTCCATTACAAGAATTGTCTCCCTGTATCCTAATACTGAAATTGTCATTGCGGGCGATTTCAATATTCACAATTCTAACTGGCTTCGACATACTGGACAGACAACACCCGAAGGAATTTATATTCAGATCTTCGCTGAGGTAAATCAATTAACCCAGCTTGTAAATGAGCCAACACGCATACCTGATATTGACGGTCAGAATGCCAACACTCTGGACTTGTTTCTTAGCTCCCACCCTGATAAGTACACTTTAGAAGTATTATCGCCTTTAGGCTCGTCTGACCACTGCATCATATCAGCTAATTTCTCGTATTCCAACCACACAGTTAAAGAAAAATCTCCGAAAAGAACCGTATGGCAATACGATAAAGCCAACTGGAGCGGACTTAACAGCTTCTTTAAGAGATTTAACTGGTCGTTATGCTTCCTCGATAACGACGTGGATGCCGCTGCTGATATGGTGTCTAGTATTATTACCTTAGGTATGAAATCCTTTATTCCTAACAGGATAAAGAGTATCATACGGAAAGAAAACGTGTGGTACGACTCGAGCTGTAAAGAGGCTATCAGACTAAAGGAGTTAAGTTTTCGGTCATATAAGGCCAACCCATCTGAGGATAACCGAAAAAAGTTCAAGCGAGCCAGAAATGACTGCAATACCACAATCAAGCGTGTAAAATTCTCATATGACCAAAAGTTGAGGCAAAAAATACTTCAATGTCCCAAGGGTAGTAAAAACTTTTGGTCTTTTGTAAAAAATATAAAGAATTCGGCCTCACCTTCGATCCCAACGCTCATTTACAATGACATTCCAGCTGTCAACTCTTTAGACAAAGCGAATCTGCTTGCTGCACATTTTGCAGCCAGCTCAATGCTCCCAGATTGCGCTTTGCCTCCACCTGTACTTGAGAGCGTCGAACACACCATGGGACAATTCCATTTTCGCACTCGTACAGTGGCAAGAGTACTTCATGATCTCAACATAAACAAATCCGCTGGTCCAGATTGTATTTCCCCAATCGTTCTGAAGAGGTGTTCCTCCACGCTGGCAAAACCACTGCGTAAGCTTTTCCATCTGTCCTATTCTTCTGGACTCTTCCCGAGAAGGTGGAAAACAGCATTTGTCCAACCCGTCCCCAAAAAAGGCGACTCTTCTTCTCCCACCAACTACCGACCCATAGCACTTACATCCATTCTTTCTAAGGTCATGGAAACGCTGATAAATCGTCAGCTCATGAAATATCTTGAATCACGAAAACTCATTAATGACCGGCAGTACGGTTTTCGTGGCAACAGATCCACTGGTGATTTGATGACTTATCTCACCGAAAAGTGGAACCAATCGCTACATCACTCTGGTGAAACGAAGATTGTTGCGCTTGACATTTCAAAGGCATTTGACAGAGTTTGGCACCAAGCTCTTTTATCGAAAATGCGTGCATATGGGATCGATGCGTCTCTTCTTCAATGGATTAGAAACTACCTCTCTGGCCGTTCAATTCAAGTTGTCTTGGACGGTTTCAAGTCTGAAACTCACCATATAAATGCTGGTGTTCCCCAAGGCTCTGTTTTGTCTCCGACTCTCTTTCTCATTTTCATAAATGATCTCCTGTCTGCAACCTCTAATCCAATTCACTCCTCCGCCGATGACAGCACCCTCAGCTTCTCATATTCATTCCAGGACTCCCGCCCCTGCTCTTCGGCCGTAGAACTGGAACGGCAACGTATGTTAAGCTCATTAAATTCCGATCTCGACAGCATTATAAAATGGGGTTCAGCCAATAGAGTGGAATTTAATGCTTCCAAAACACAATGCTGTCTGCTGTCATTAAAGCGAAACCAGAATCCTCAGCCATTATCCATGAATGGCACTTGCATCGCCGAAACCGAAAGACTTTCCATTCTCGGTATGTGTGTCCACGACAAACTCCGTTGGAATGACCACATACACGAAGTCGCCAAGAACGCTGCGAAATGTCTAGGTTTCCTCAAACGGTGCAAGAAATATTTTACCCCTTCTGATCTGGCTGCCATATACAAGGCGTTCATTCGCCCCAAACTTGAGTATAACTCTCATATCTGGTCTGGTGCGCCCAAAACCTCACTGCACCTGTTGGATAGGATACAGAATCGTGCTTTAAAACTCATTGGAGACACAAATATAGCGAATTCTATAAATTCGCTCGAACATCGCAGAAATGTAACATGTCTCTCATTGTTTTATCGCTATTTCTACAAACAGTGCTCAAATGAAATCGCCAGCTGCATTCCACCCCTTCAACAATTCAACCGCAATACTCGCCAAGCCAGGAATGCCCATCAGTTTACCCTTCAGCCTATTTTCGGTCGTACTATGAAATATAGAGATTCTTTCATAAGCCGTACAACACGAATGTGGAACGCTTTGCCCGGCTCCGTCTTCCCCCCTCGGTGCAATTTGCAGACATTTAAGACCAATGTGCATCGGAATCTCCTATCTTCTCTATCCCAATTTCCCTAACGCCCGCGCTGTGTACTTCAAACTACACCATAAGAGTAGTCATAATCTCTTTAGCGCGTGTTTATTATAAAAAAAAAAAAAAATTTGCTGAATATCGCTATTGACAACAGCGCCAGATCGCAGTTGACTGTGAAATTATAGTCAATACAAAGCGTTGTAGGGGTAAACCAACACACTAAAACATTTTTTTGTATACTTATTTTAACTCGACAGACATTCAAATCTGAAATAAAAAATCTTGCCTTTTGAACCATAAGCCTTTCGACTTAGTCAGTGTATTTTCAAAGCCCGGTAGCGACCCTTACATTTGATCCGATTTCAAAAATTTTTATTTTCTATTTGTATTCTCATGAGATGAAACCAATTGTCTTGTTGGGAAACGGTAGTTTAAAAATTAAAAAAAAAAAAACACGTACCCTAACCTATATGTATACTTAATATTATTACAATGATGTATCAGACATTTGAGTATTTATGAATGTACATGAAAGGTTTGTTTTGATGTTTTCTTTTATCATTTAAATTATTTTCAATGCTGAAATAACAGAATGGTGGGATCGTTGAAGTAAAGGGTTTTCCAATGAGAGGTGTTATTGTGAATGACCGACCCGCTATTTCGCTAGATGTCACTTTTGAAGCTTTTATTCTTTGACGTAGAAACTACGCCATTACTAAAAATGGAACGATACACGCTTCAACAACGCATTGAAATTATTAAAATTCACTACAAAAATGGTGAAAATCTTGCATCGAAAAATCATCTTGACTGATGAGGCCCATTTCCACCTCGGTGGCTACGTCAACAAGCAAAATTGTCGCATCTGGAGCTCGGAAAACCCAAGAGTTATTGTTGAGAAGCCTCTCCATCCGCAACGTGTGACTGTTAGATGCGGTTTATGGTCCGGCGGGGTCATTGGACCTTACTTTTTCGAAAATGAGGTTGGATAAACAGTAACGGTGAAGAGATTGCGCTATCGAGAGATGGTTAATGATTTTTAAGGTCGGAGTTGGATGGTACAAAATTAAATTTAATTTGTTTTCTTTAAAATACACACGAATCAGAAAAACTACACGGAATCGTGCTAACCACTTTTTCGAAACACATCTTGACATGAATTGATAGATACTTTAAACTAAAAAATATATCGTGTACATCGTAATGCTATCATTGACCGGTAGTGGTCAATGATAGCATGACTTTTGTTTTGTTCCTTGTCGGGAGTCTCTTGAAATTTAATTGTTAGCCGCCCAGGATGCCCTTCGGAGGAATATGAAACAAGAGTACTCAGTTCCTGAAGCGGTTCTGAGGGCATTCGTGATGCTGCTACATGCTGCCGGCCATCCAAACCATTCAAACCATTATTGGATATAAGAGAATGGACTTATTAAATTCGATGTGCACACATTTTTTTTTTTTTCATTTCATTTTAAATTCATTTTTATTACTATCATTCATTAAACTTATATGCTAGACAAAAACGATTAAATCTAATTTAAAGCTAACATTTATCTTAATCTAGCTTACTGGCTCCAACCGAGCTCTCTAAACTTAACTATATTTTTAAAACTATTGCCTTTCGGCCTTAAATCTATCTATTTATATTTAATTTTGCTTGTTTTTTATTTTTCCAAGAAAGTTTGAAAAACTTGAATTCTTTATTTTTGTTGTTTTATTTAAAACTACTTAAAAGTACCTAAGCTACTTAACCTAAATTACCTATAATCAGGGTGGTGAGCAATCTCATCGATTGGTCACCATCCTGATCGCGTCCATGGGCGCCTGATAGCCGCCCACAGGGGTTCATCAGTGCCACCGAGACTCGAGCGAGGCTATAAGCCTCGTTGGAGCCTCGTCAGCCCTATTCATGTTGGCTAGCCCGGCACCTCCCAAAGACCCCCTACTCTAAGCCTAAACCTACAAACTTAGTATCTAGCTTAGAACTAAGGAGGATGCTACATAAGTAGCGCACCGGCCCGGGAGAGCGTATCCAGATCCACCCTCACCTCTTCCTCAAGCCACCAAAATTCGGTGAACTGCTTTAGGATATCTGTTTTGTCCCGTTCCGCAATTGCGGTACTAAAACGGAGGAGCTCCTGAGCATTGGCGGCGTACCCGTCGTGGATGAGCCGCTAATCCCTCGCGCCGCGGTGGCTGTGGTACAATATCGGCACACCATCTTTTGTCTGGACTAACCCTTTCATATCTACATGAAGAAATGCCTCAGGCGGGATAAAGCCAGACCGAAGCGTACTCTCGTGGTACATTAAATTGGGGTAGTAAGCCCCTGAGATCAGGTTATTATCACTGGCCATCGCCCTTGCAACGTGCCTCCGAATCACCTTAATAAGGAAATTGTCAATCCTATTCAGTCGAGCCCCATTGTATAGGGTCCTGTTGGGATAGTATTTTATGTAATGAGTTTCAGGAGTTCTAAACAGCCCTAGACAGGCCCTGAGACATTGTCTCTCAAACACCCGAATCTTTTCCATATAGGACGGCGCTATATTGAACCACATGGGACAGCCATAAGCGATGATAGGCCTTATAAGGGCCACGTAGCAAATGACCTTCACCCTGGAATCAAGTTGACTGCTGCGAAACAGTCTCCTTGTCAGAGCGTAGGCCCTTTTAGCCCCAGCAAGACAAGCATCTATATGTTTGTCAAAATACAGATACTGGTCGAGCCAGATGCCAAGATACCGGACCACGTTTTTCACCGCCAACGGCCGCCCCTGCTGTCCAATAATTGTTAATTTTCTCCAGTTTTTTCTGGTATCCCCAGAGGCCCTAGCCAATGGAGTCCTGAACAGGATTGTTTCCGATTTTTGGAAATTGATTTTCAACTTCCAATCATCGCAATACCTCTTAATTTGCTCGAAGTCACGCTGCAGAAGGATGTTAATGACCTCGATTTTTGGTCCTGACCTGTACGCCACTAAATCGTCCGCGTACGCTATAGCATGTCTGAGGGAACCCACCAGATCACTTGTGTAAATATTAAACAGGACCGGAGAATTCACTGCTCCCTGTTGTAAGCCGTTTTTAATTTCGAAGACCCTGCTCGAAGTCACGTTGCCAGCTTTGACAACGAACTTCTTTCCCATAAGCATATCATAAATCATATACAGCAAAGGTTTTTGAATGCCCAATCTGGTCAGCTTATAGAAGAGCCCATCCAACCATACGGTATCGAAGGCCTTCTCAAAGTCGACCAGGCAGGCACCCGTGCATTGCTTCTTACTTTTATTCCACTGAATGTCGGAAACCAGTTTCGACGCGGCATGAATAGTGTCATGCCCCGCTCTGAAGCCAAACTGGTTGTCCGGAATAACCTTATTTTCCTCAACCCATTTTAAAAGAGATCTATTGACGACTTTCTCGAATACCTTGCTAACATTCGGTAGCAAACTAATTGACCGGAGATTAGCAGGGTTCGTCCTATCTTTATCCTTTTTCGGGATAGGGTGCTCCGGATAATATGCATTATTCAGCGCGTTGTTAAATAGCGTGGTGAAAATATCCATCGCCTCTAGCGGCAAGTGTCTTAATACGACGTTTGGGATACCGTCCACTCCCGCCGACTTTTTGTTTTTAAGTGATTCAAAGATGCACCGAAGTTCATCTCTACTCACGAACAGATGAGTATTTGCATCGGCGATTGTGCCATTTGCACGGTTGTCGTCATTGAACACGGTGAAACCGTTGTTCTCGGATCGCCAATCTTGAATTTCGGTCCGCAGATAAAAGTGGTTAAGAAAGGCCCTCTCCTCGAGGTCGCGATTACGGCAAACAGGGTTGTTCACCGTATACACAGTCTCAAAGAAAGCTCCCATCAAATCCACCCTCTCCTGCGGGTCTTCGACCACAAAAAAACCGTCGTTCGATTCAGCACTTTCCGGACTTATGCCAGCAGTCAGTAGTGTCTGTCTGTTCTCGTTCGTCCGAGGTATTCGAACACATGAAATGTCGTTATGATCTTTCCGCCTGAACAGTTTATTTATTTGTGGGAACATTTTCGGACTAGTGGATTTTATAGCCCGAATTTTATTGCCCCAGTACAAACTTACAGATTTTCTGTAATTTTCTGAGATCAACTGTTTCAAGTTTTTGATCATCGAATTCAGTGTTCTTAACTCGGGATCGTTCCTGTCAGTAAACTGTCTGTGAAGCCGTTTAAGCCTCGAGAGCAGTCTACTTTTATGTCTGTACAGAGCATCGATTGTTGCGTTTCGATACTTTTCAGTTTGTTCTTCGTCTGTGGAACGTCCTACCCGGGGTATAGTCCGCTCCATTGTCTGTTTGATGACGTCATTCATTTGCCGTAAATGATTGTCGATCTCATCGTTCGTTAGGTTCCTGTTTGTCGGTGGGTCGATCTCGCATGAGCGTATGTCGCGTTTTAACACTCTGGTGAAGCGCGACCACTGCGCTTTTCGGTAATCGAAAGAACGCACTTGGTCGTACTGCTCCAGCTGCGTCTGCTCGTTCGGGATCCGTATTACGGCGTCAAGTCCGTAGTGATCACTATCGTACCCAACCGTTCGTAAACAGTTCCGCGTGCTTAGATCAATGTTTGTTAGTTCTAGTCTTTCGTCAACTAGCGCCAAGTCTAAGAAAGAACCATCTCTAGGGAAAGACGGGATATCCGTCGCGTACAATTCGAGTTTGTACTCAATCATATTATGACGCCACCAGTCGTGAAACTGGTTGCCTCTAGGGTTCGGATTATCATTTCCCCATGCCGCATGTTTAGCATTGAGGTCTCCGCCCAAAAAGTAATAATTATCTTCCGATTGAAGCTCTAAGCAACGAAAAAGCGTCTCGACCTCATTCAAAAATTCAATGCGTCGAGGAGATTCCGGTGCGTAAAGCGACACCTCATACACCCGCCTCTGGGTATTGAGGGGAATGCATACGATGCATGCTTCCAACACCTGGAACCGGCGCACTTCCCCGCTATATATAACCTTATGGCGCAAGCCTTTACGTACTAAGATAGCGACACCACCTCCCTGTGTGGAGTTGGGCCGGTCTCTTCTAACTACACAATAATTTCTATAGCCCAATTTGTGCTTCGGGGATAGCTTAGTTTCGCTAACCAGAAGCACATCTGGCTTTTCGGCTTTCAACAAATTGGAAAGATTGATCCTTCTCTCGATCCGGATTAGTGAATTAACATTCACCGCAAGGATCTTTAAGTTTACCTCGTCCAGCGTACCCATCATATTTATGGCGCGGCAGACTCGGCAAACAGCGTCGAATAGATCATGTCTATTCGAGCCGCATGCTCATTTAATTGTTTCTGGATCGATCTTTCAGTGCAGTGACAGAAGGATCGATTTCAAATCCAGATCCGCTTCCGGTGTAGGAACCTTCGGCGCGCTTTTTGTGATTGAGCTACCCTGTCCAGATACCATTTGGGCAAAGGACACATTGGGCGCAACAAAATTAGAGAACGAGCGACTCTTTCGACCCTTCTCTTCTTCGGACCTCTGTGTTCGAGCCTGCACATTCTGTTTGACCTGCTGATACTTGGGACATCCCTTGAAATTAGCAGGATGTCCTGAGCTCTTGCAGAGTACACACGAGAGCTGGCCCCGATCTTCTACCCTTTCGCCTCCTAAAGCACATTCCCCATGTTTGTGGTCCTTGTTGCACTTGACGCATCTGAACTGCATGTGGCAGTTAGCTGCGGCGTGCCCGAACCTCTGGCAGCGCATACACTGAAGTACACGATCTGACCTCTTTAATTTTTCCCAACGAACTGCATGATAGTACAGGAATCTGATCCTTTTCAGACTATCAATTTTGCTGTCGGGTGTTAGTTGTACCAGAAAGAATGGTAATTTGCGGCTACCACCCCTGTCCGCAGGCGAGGAAAACGGCTTGACCCCCACGAACTTAAGGTCGGCGCTCTCATAACTTTTAAGCTCATTTTCGAGCTCCTCTATCTTGGTATTGGGGTCTATACCCTTAAGCAACACCGTTTGCCTTTTTTCTCCTTTTGGAGTGTACGTGAAGTACTCAGTTTCCGCTTTCTCCAGAGCGGTGCGTACTTTTTTGTGCTCCTCCATATTTGTGCACATGATAATATGTTTTGTGGCGTTTAGCCTTTTAATATAAAAATCCTTAGTGACTAGCCTACATAACCTAATACTATCACTAATATCTAAATAACTTACATTTATTGGAGGTATTTTTTCTTTCCTCGTCTGTTGTTGCTGCTTCTGTTGTTGTTGTTGTTGCTGTTGCTGGTGATGCTGCTGCTGATGCTGTGGTTGCTGTTTCTGCTTCTGTTGGTGTTGTTGTTGTTGTTGTTGTTGTTGCTGTGGCAGCGGCTGTTTTTGTGCTGGCTGCTTTTGTTGTTGTTGCTGCTGCTTTTTGTTGTCTTTTTGCTGTTGTTGTTGCTTTAGCAGTGCTTGTTGTTCCTGCTGCTTCAATTGTTTCTGTTTATGCTGTTGCTGCTTAGCTTGCACTTGCTTCAGCCTTTGTTGTTGCTGTTGCAGTTTTTGCTGGCGCAGCTTCTCTCTTTTTTCGAGGAGCTCTTTGATCAGACGATCGAGCTGGGCTTCCTCGTCTTCTTTTTCGTGTTGTTGTTGTTGTTGTTGTTGCTCCGAGTCGTCCACGGCGTCCAGTAACTCTTGGAAAGAGTTACCTTCGCCCACGAACCGACCTTCGCCCCCTTCGGACTCGTACGAGTAGCTGCGTACATCATCCTCGTCTGAGTCATCCTCTGACGTATTTCCCTTTGAGGTCATCGCCGCTCCGTCTTGCTTTGACTTCCTCTTTGCTGCTACGTTTGGTGTCGGTTTCACCTTACGTCGCCTCTTTTCGACTTTAGTCGTTTCTGGTGCTGTTCTTGGTGCTGCTATTGCTGCTGCCTGTTGTTAGTGCAGCTAATGCTGCTGCACTTGTTGATGGTACGTCTGCTGCTGTAGTAGTTGTTGTTGTTTTTGCGTCTACACCCGCTTGCTGTTGCTTGACTTGCCTTGTCAATCGTTTTGGCAACGGGGCATCTCCTTGCGGGACCTTTGGCGGGCCAGTGTCCATCGCCTGATTGGCCTGCGGCACTTCCAACTTTTTGTTTTGGGTTTTATTATTTATTTATAAATAAAAAAACTCTTCCCCCACTGGGATTCGAACCGTGCTCCGCTTGCGTCAGAGCCGATGCTTAAACTTTAAAAATTCATTTTTTATTTTTCTTTCTTTAAGCTTACACACTAGACAAAAACGATTAAATCTAATTTAAAACTAACATTTATCTTATTCTAGCTTACTGGCTCCAAGCGAGCGCTCTAAACTTATCAATATCCTTAAAATTATTGCCTTTCGGCCTTAAATCTATCTATTTCTATGATTTGTTTTGTTTTTTAATTTTCAAGAAACTTTAGAAAACTTGAACTCTTTATTATTTGTTTTACTTAAAACTACTTAAGACTACCTAAGCTACTTAACCTAAATTACCTATAATCAGGGTGGTGAGCAATCGAATCGATTGGTCACCATCCTGATCTCGTCCATGGGCGCCTGATAGCCGCCCACAAGGGTTCATCAGTGTCACCGAGACTCGAGCGAGGCTATAAGCGTCGTTCGAGTCTCGGTAGCACTATCATGTTGGCTAGCCCGGCACCTCCCAAAGACCCCCTACTCTAAGCCTAAACCTACAAACTTAATATCTAGCTTAAAACTAAGGAGGATGCTACGTAAGTAGCGCACCGGCCCGGGAGAGCGTATCCACCCTCACCTGTTCTTCAAGCCACCAAAATTCGGTGTACTGCTTGACCGTATCGACCCTGTCCCGTTCCGCAATTGCGGTGCTAAAACGGAGGAGCTCTTGAGCATTGGCGGCGGACCCGTCGTGGATGAGCCGCTTATCCCTCGCGCCGCGGTGGCTGTGGTACAATACCGGCACACCATCTTTTGTCTGGACTAACCCTTTCATGTCTACATGAAGAAATGCCTCAGGCGGGATAAAGCCAGACCGAAGCGTACTCTCGTGGTACATTAAATTGGGGTAGTAAGCCCCTGAGATCAGGTTATTATCGCTGGCCATCGCCCTTGCGACGTGCCTCCGAATCACCTTAATAAGGAAATTATCAATCCTATTCAGACGAGCCCCATTGTATAGGGTCCTGTTGGGATAGTATTTTATGTACTGCGATTCAGGAGTTCTAAACAACCCTAGACAGGCCCTGAGACATTGTCTCTCAAACACCCGAATCTTTTCCATATAGAACGGCGCTATATTGAACCACATAGGACAGCCATAGGCGATGATAGGCCTTATAAGGGCCACGTAGCAAATGACCTTCACCCTAGAGTCAAGTTGACTGCTGCGAAACAGTCTCCTTGTCAGAGCGTAGGCCCTCTTAGCCCCAGCCAGACAAGCAGCTATATGTTTGTCAAAATACAGATACTGGTCGAGCCAGATGCCAAGATACCGGACCACCGATGCTTAGCACCACTGAGCCAAATGGCTTATCGGATTTTATTGTCCAGAAACACTATTTACACTTTATGCACGTTAACACCGCCTCACTAACAAAGTCGTCTGATCACCACGGATGCTGAAGAGCGACTGATGTGCACACATTTCCTCCTCGGAATGTACGCACATCGAGGATGTTGGATGCGTGCCTTGCATCGATAAGCACATTGGCGATTTGGTTGGCGGTTCTACCGTCTGAATACTTTCCTTTCCGACTTTAGCATTGAAGTACCCAATTAAGATTTAGCCTTTGAAAACTGCTACTTATCACCGTACTACGAGCTGCTGCAAAGTCGATAAGTCGGTAGCCATTGTCGTTTCGTGGGTTCTGTGCTTTCCAACTAACCCGTCAAAATTGCTTTCCTTTCCGACTTTAGCATTGAAGTACCCAATTACTACTTTGACATTATACCCCAGACAGGCTCCATCCAGGAGCTCATAGAACTCCTCCTCGATAGCTTCTTCAGCCTCGTCGGTAGAGGCATATACCTGCACATATTAGGCTTATGTTTTGGAAAGCAGCTTTGATGCGGATCGCAGACAGGCGATCACTTATCGGCTTGAAGTCAATCAGCTTTACTAATAATCGTCGATGATTAGTTGGCGCTTAAAGCACCTATGGCTTCCGATATAAATTTCAATGCCTCAATCAACGAAAAAGTGTTTGCCAAAGTTTATAGAAGTGTGAAAAATAAACAATTTGATCTTTTGAAAAATGTACAGTTTTTAGTACTTAATTCGGGAAACCGAAAAAATTTTAAAGTAAATTAAAAGCTGTCATGTTTTCTCCCCCATGAATTCGCACATACTAACTGTTATTCCTTCAGAAGTTCCTAATTTTCTATATTTTCCGCGAAGTCAACCTTTTTACACCAACCATTGATTCTCATTCTCGGCGAACAAACTCCTTTTTTCCAATTGTTTGATAGGGGTTTGGTTGCAGCCAAATATCTACCTGCGTCGCCTAAGGTACTGAGAATTGTTGGAAAAAGTGAGTATTGTAAGTATATACTCAACGTCAGCAGTTGATCTTATCGACTACTGGCTGCACCACCCGCATCTCTCAGACGGGCTGTTTTAAGGGCCGATGTTGATTTTGAATAAAACACAAATTTTTAGGAAATTATTGTCATTTCTTTTTATTATGATAATATTTGTATGGTTCAATTATGCATGGAACAAAATATCGGCCGAGGTCCCGGCGGCACACCTCCATCCAATGGTCCAAATTTCCGATGACGCTGAGGCATAATTGAGGTTCTATGCCGTTAATGTGCCGAATTATCTCATTCTTTAGCTCTTGAATTGTTGCTGGCTTATCGACGTACACATTTTCTTTCAAATAACCCCAAAGAAAAAAATCCAACGGTGTCAAATCGCATGATCGTGGCGGCCAATTAAAATCGAAACGACGTGAGATAACACGGCCATTGAATTTCTCCCGCAAAAGAGCCATTGTTTCGTTAGCTGTGTGGCAAGTGGCACCGTCCTGTTGAAACCACATATCATCCACATCCATATCTTCCAATTCGGGCCATAAAAAGTTCGTTATCATCTCACGATAGCGAACACCATTCACAGTAACTGCCTGACCGGCCTCATTTTGGAAAAAAATACGGCCCGATGATGCCGCCAGCCCATAAACCGCACCAAACAGTCACTCTTTGTGGGTGCATTGGTTTTTCGACAATCACTCTTGGATTATTATTCGCCCAAATGCGGCAATTCTGCTTATTGACGAGTCCACTGAGGTGAAAATGTGCCGATTAAATTGAGCGAAAAAATCACGAAGTGCATGATATGCATTTTGATTTGAACGCCCATTTTCATAATAAGCCTGAATAACTTTAACGTGTTGCTCGATTGTGTATCTTTCCATGGTTCGGATTGAGTTAGTCTGAAATTGAGAAATGTCAATTGAAATACAGAAAAAAACTTGACGTTTAGGTGTGGTTCACATTCAATATCCAAAACAAACCGTCAATCGGTCAAACTCATCTTCTTGACCAAGTTGAACCTGCCCGCAATAGGCGTAGTAAACCGATCGATTGCTACAATCAATCACCACTACCACACTGACAAGCTGACCATATTGAGCCTCATGTAAGGTACATAACAAAACGGCCGATCTACTAATCACCGATGACGTATACCGGTTTACGTTATTTCGACGAGACTGCTTCGGTGACCCGTCGTATATCCGAAGATACATCGTCTAATAGTCATCCCCAGTCTCATCTCTTCAAGGAGTTGTCTGAGGATTACAGGCGGGGGGAAGGTCACGCTTCACTTATCCCACGATAAACTGCCCCCGAGTCTCCCTACGAGACGTAGGAGGATTGCAGACGTAGACAAATTGTCAAGCGCACAAGAAAGCTATAATGCGCCCACTAGTATGTCCGGCATAGAGAGCATTCTTGCCTTCTCCCCCTCAGTTTATGGGAGATCTGTTTCATCCAACGGGTTTCGACCGAATGATGTCCCAAAACCCTTCTTTGAGTGGAACAGGTCGACCACTTTATTGCCATTTTAACCTGTCTACTTTGTTCTGCAGTGATCCATTTGTGAATCAGCTGTTCTACCATTCCTATACCGATTGAAGAGAATGCTTCTGGTCCCAGCAACTGTCCAGTTGATCCCTGTTTCCCTGTTTCAGACTTTCAAAGCATGTCTTATCGAAGGCACCTTCATTGCCCATTATAGTGGTCACAGCACTGCCCTTGACTTTTTCTCCGCAAAGCGTGCTAATTGCTACTGCGTTGTTTCTGTAGACATACCTTCGCTGTAGGCATGCTGTCTACTATTCAAAGGATACATCTTAAGCGCAATACTCTCCATAAAGTACACTATCAGCCTTTCCATGGTTTTTAACAGAAAGGATGTTAGACTGACTGGTCTGAATGACCTTGCCTCGGTGTAATTCTTTTTTTTTTCCCGGTTTTGGAAGGAAGACCACATTTGCTTCCCTCCATGCAATCGGGATAAGGCCTATTCGATCTTTGAAACTGGATCTCTGGGAGAGTACTCCTCACACTAGAGCAAAAGTCCCTCCATGACTCCCATTTACATAGTCGCAGAGTAACCTTTGTGCTTTCTTTTTCGCCTTATTTTCATCCCGTGCTTCAGGTTCTCCCCTCCTCATGGCGTGATTGAAGGCCATCCTCACAGCCTTCTTTGGCATTTCCAGTTGCCGGCGCCACCAAGGCGCAGTATCTTGTTTTCCCACTAAAATAGGTGTGCAAGCCACTCGGAACGCATCTTCCACAGCTGATTGCAGATGCTTCAACTGTGATTCTACGTGCTAAGTGTTTTTCGGTATTCCGAATGCCGTTACCTTAAATTTTTCCTCCAACAATTTAAGGTATTTTTTCCTATCCGTATTCTTCGGAATTCTGATGTATTTCTGATCTTATTTTCTTTTAGATCGGATGACAGAACCATCTTAAGAGTATACAGTGTAGCCTGATCCAATTTAATACTCTTTCAATTATCCTTGTACTGCAAAAGGTTACTTCAATCACTTATATTCGTCTCGCATCCAAGAAGGTTGGCTCTGTTCCCCTGTTTTAGATAGCTAGATCCTTTCATGATACAAATTCGAAAAACGCTTCACGTCTGTAGTCAACATTGGTGCTGCCCCACACTGTATTATGTGCATTTCCATCACAACCAATTATTAGATCCTCGTTCCTGTTGTCGGCGGATGTTCTGGAGAATAACACGGCAGGTATGCAGATGTAACTCGTACTGCTGCAAGGTCTGGGGCACATAGAATCGGCAATTTATATGCTTGATCTCCGTACCAGGACCTAATTTCTTCGCTGGTTTGCACATAATGCAATTCAGCCATGCTACTTGGAAGTCCTATAATCTTCCCTTTAAAGTTCCAAGGCTCCTGTATCAGGGCTATATCAAACGAATCCTCATCAAAACATTTAGTCATCATTGCTGATGCTGTTTTGCTGTAATGAAGGTTCAATTGAATCACCCTGAGCTTTTCCTGGTACGTGCCTACCTCCCACCCGACTTGTGCTCATCCCATATCCATGGTGTCTATCACTTCGTCAGCATACTGGTTGGCTTTCCAAGTTGAGTCTTTTCCGATGATCCTTGAAACTTCACGAACGCTATGTCCAACCAACAGAAGACTCTATCTCCTGCGAAGATAATCAACATTTTCACATTCTTTAGTATGTGAAGCCTATCTATTTTAAGGTTGATTCCCTACCATAGGTCGGTCATCTTCCCTACAGTCACATAAAGCCAACCCTTGGTTTCTTGGTCACCGCATTTTATTGCAATAATCCCTTCCTCCAAGGATATCTCCTTAACACCGCTATCACCTGCATTTGTCGAAAGTAAGCTTAGAGCCCCCAGCAAATAATTTTTAATAATACTCTTCTTCGAAGCATCTATCCCTCCCTCTCGACTCATAACGGCAACACCCATTTGGAGATCGTTCGCCGCTGTTTGAACAAAGGTTTTTACGCCCTTGGCAACTTTGGATCTCTCAAAGCGTATTTCTTTGCTCTCCTTCCCATAGCTTGGTTCAGATCTCGCTCTACCTTGCTTGGTCCAGGTTGCACGGCCTTTTATACGATTTATGATTTTCGGGCTGACTGATAATCCGTTGTACATCCACATAACCACTGCAGTGTGGTACCTGTAGATTGACCCCATGTTGAACAGACTGTCCGTCCTCCATTCCGCCTTCCGTCCACGTCTTCTCAATTTAGGCTGGATTCATGGTCCCGGAAAGTATTAACCTAGATCCATCGTCTGCTGGTTTCGGTCGCCGTCATATTGGCAACTCATCGACTGACTTGTTTATGCCGTCTGCCGAAACAGATTTGGCCAAGACTTATCTCTGTCTCTTTCTGACCCTCTTCATCCTTTGCTTCAGTTGTTTGTGCAACTGAGTCGAGTCTTCCTTCCTCTTCCAATTCTACTTCCGCAGTTTCTGCTGCTGGCGCATTTCTGCACCGCATTGTTTGAGACTTGCGACAATGCAACACAACCGTTGAGTTCTAAGACTTACTTTATTCCACTATTGTAAGAAGAGATGCGGTATTTGTACACACACTAGTATATTTCTATATCTAAGGTGAAGTTTAAAATATATGTGTATTTAAATGCTACACTACATTGCGCACCTCCACTGACGATTGGTCAGCCAACTCTTTTTACCAACTCAGAGTCCACAGACATCGAGCTTATTTGGGTTCATGCCAGCGCCTTCCAACACTTTCTCGACCCCTTTCAAGCCTTCCACCTCATTAACACAAGGCACGTTATTTTGATTTATTTTACTAGAAATACCCAACACCTACCCTACACATTTACTATGGAAAATAAGAGGATCCCAGGCCGAAAATGAACAAGCAAAACTTCTTAAAAGTTCTTTATTAAACGAAAATTCAATGTCAAAAAAAAAGAATGTTGCGGTAACGTATAGTTAAAGCTACTACTTCTACTTCACATATCCAATGCCCTTTATAAACTACATGGATAGCCAAAGTAACGAAAAAAAGATATTAATATATATTAATATAAAAACGAACAGGGTGTCCACCTATTTTTAACAACTACATTACAACAGATAATTTAGCTGCCCGAGGATTCTCCATTAGCGATTCAATTACCCCTGAAACCTGTGAACCAGTAGTTTTACCTAACTTATTGCAGACGAGTCATCTTGGAGTTAAGGGTTGTTCGATTGATCGGTTTGGATCATTTTTTTTTAATTCACATTCAGTTCTACCAGAGGATTTGGGCCAGCTCAAGGTGCCCAATCTTCGGATAAAGGTAGTGAACTTACCGACGGTTCTCTACATTAACCTTTGACTTTATTTTTTTATTGTTAAAGGAATTTGGGAAAGTGTGGAGTTTTTGCGCAAACTGTCAGACTAATTATTATTATTGGTAAGGCCGAATAACTTTAGTCCTAAGCCGATTGCCCACTACGTATCCGCATCCTTATACATGCAATCTTTTATGGCAGCTGTAATAAATATCGCAATTTTTTCTTTTCATCATATCTGATTCTGCCCATCATATCCCCTGGACCGCGGTGATATCTGCTTTACACCGTGAGGACGGGCTCACGTTTTTAGCAACTGGAGCATTCACACATTCCAAGTACATACTCTCATATCGTAGTCCACTGACTTGCCGGATCTATTTGCCATTTGAGGAGTTCCAATATCCGAGTCTGGTCACTCTCATAACTAGTATTGTTTTTCATGGTCGGGAAGTTACCCCGACGGCACAGCTCCCAATCTGGTGGCCAGGCCCTTTTCGACTGTGAACAGCAGGCGCATATTTTGCTGCCAGTAACCCACTTCGGGATATGAGCGCTACCTTTAACCCACTAAGTGTTCATCCGTCACCAACTCTTTTCCAACACCCTCGCTTAGTATTGGAGATCACAGACCTGGTATCCAAATATGTCGAAGCAGCTCATATAGGGATTGCACTTGATAGTTCAGACTTACTGGAACTGTAGATGCCACCTTCATTAGGGAGTTCTTCCTCTGTCGCCTGAAGTAACAGCAAGTGCCTTTGTGAGAAGACACTCCATTCCCCTCTGCCTTCTGCTGCCGCCCTTTTGGTTACTCAACCCCAGTACCAACGTGGAGGTGGGAGAAGAAGTTGGTAGTGAGAGGCTTAAGTGAGAACACTTGTGCTCTCATATAATCGCATCACTATACCTTGAAACCAGCATTCAAGCTCAATATCCAATCAAAATTTACAGGAAAACACCCATCCTATATCACAAACAACAAACTTACAATCTTATCCACAGCAATAAACATATCAATTTACAGAATCCCAAAACAATTATGTTCATGCACTGCAAGTATCTCAAATTAAAGTCATCGCTTCTAACTTAAACCATAGACACATTATTACTAGATGGTACATTTCATATAAAGGAAATGGTTATTCCGAAACACCCCAATATCTAGATGGCGCCACCGTGAAAATATACCTCAAACTCGGATACATGCTGCAATCACTTTATTTGAGGTGTTCTGTTGAGAAACATTTCCGATCAACGTGAACCGTGGACCTCGTTGGCTTTGCAGTGAGGTTTATACCTGATTCTTCTTTATTTTCCTTTTTCGCAAAACAAACAAAATGTTCCTTGGTTCTTACGGCATCATATATCTTAATGAGACTTTTGATATTGCGTTGAGGAAATGTGCTTAAAGAAAACCAAAGAAACAAAACAAAAACTAACTACTCGTGTGCCTCTTTTCTTTCTTCATTCATTCTCGCCATCCCCAACCGTCGCGTCGGTATAAAAAGTATTTCTGATATGACAAACCAGGGTAGGGAACTGGTTTTGGTTTGGTTTTTCTTATAGAAGAGGAGGACAAAGGAAAGGAGATGCAATATTATGATTAAGTATCAATCAATAGCATGGTGAGGGAGGATGGTGCAAGGGATGATGCCTGAGCTTTGGGGTATTCGCGCCAAATTGTATATGAATGTGTATGCAGCTGCATACATTTCCTCAGATTTCATTTCTTGATTCTTTCGATATCGACAACTTAGTGAAAATATTATAGTTGGCTTTTGCTTTTAATTAAAACAATACATATTGTAAATGCACCAATAAGAGGTGTTATTTTGTTATTCAAAGAAAAATGTCATTTTTTGAGATAAATTATCGAATGTTTATTTTATAATAAAGAGAAAGATATGCCTTTAATAATTAAAAACAACATCAGCCAAATGGCCACCACGAACACGAATACAGGACCATATCCATTTCATGAAATTTTCCATAACCAAATCGCAAAGTGGCTGCCCTATGTCCTCGATAGCCTCACGAATTTTATCTTTGAGGTCTTGAATCGACGCTGGGCTGTTGGCGTAGACCTTATCTTTCACGTGGCCCAAAGGAAGAAGTCACAAGATGTTAAATCACAAGATCTCGGTGGCCAATTGTGATCACCTCTTTGAGAGTTAACACGGTCCGGAAACTTTTCCCGTAAAAGATCAATGCTTTCGTTGCTTGTGTGGCACGTAGCGCCGTCTTGTTGAAAGTAAACGTTGTCCAGATCAATACCATCCAATTCCGACCATTCATTAATTATCTCTCGATAGCGCAATCCATTTACCGTAACTGTTGATCCAACCTCATTTTCGAAAAAGTAAGATCCAATGACCCGCCGGACCATAAACCGCACCAAACAGTCACACGTTGAGGATAAAGAGGCTTCTCAAAAATAACTCTTGGGTTTTCCGAGCCCCAGATGCGACAATTTTGCTTGTTGACGTAGCCACCGAGGTGGAAATGGGCCTCATCAGTCAAAATGATTTTTCGATGGAATTCCGTATCATACCAATCAGGAAAGACACGACGTTGTTGATGATCAGCCGGCTTCAGATCTTGTGTTAACTGAACTTTATAAGCCTTAAGACCCAAGTCCTTATGCAAAATACGGTGTAATGACGTGCACGGGTTTTATGACTGTTAGATTTCACCATTTTTGTAGTGAATTTTAATAACTTCAATGCGTTGTTGAAGCGTGTATTGTACCGTGTGTACCATTTTTAGTAATGGCGTAGTTTCTACTTGTGAAATGTCAAAGAATAAAAGCTTCAAAAGTGACAGCTACCGAAATAGCTGGTCATTCACAATAACACCTCTTATTGGAAAACCCATAACAATATGAGAAAAAAAGTTAAATGTGTTGTGTGCAGTGAAAATTCGAAAGACTTTCCCCGAGAGGCAATATTTTCGATCCCGAAAAAAAACAAAAGATAGGGAAGTATTTTCGTATTTTTATAGAACTAGTAAACATATATGTAATATAGTATGTAACTACCTGTATATACGTTTTCTTTTGAGTATGATAATTTAAATGAATTCGTGTGTTTAAAACTATACATAGTTAACTGAATTATAATTATAATAGATTCCGAGAAAAGTACATTACACTCGTAAATACATTATGATACCTAATTGACATTTTAATTTCGACTTTCAATCGAACTACATAGGTAGGTACCTGCCTATAAATTATTATTCCCTATTTAGCTATTTTATGCAATCAAAGTTTCCAAGACGGCAATATGAAACCTGAAAATTCATCTCAATAAAAGTTCGAACATAAACGCAATATTTTTTCTAGTGGCAATGCTATAAGTGGAATTGAAAAAAAAAACGTGCTGTGTCAGTCAATCATTCAGTTGGTATCTTTCATTTTCTTCCATTCACTTCCCAGCATCAGCAATCAATGACCTATATTCCTACCTGTCTACTTTAAATAATTTATCATAATCCTTAATCATGACCTTTGCCAATAAAATATCGGAATATGCACACATAACTACCTAATTATCTCACATTTCCATACATAGACACATTCTTTCCACATTGTTGTCTTCATAAGATACTCCATCCCCATCGTCATCAGTATTGTCACGCTAAAAGTACGTTAGCCCTACCACACGCACCATACAACTAGCTATATGCTACATATATCAGGCAAAAAGAACTCGATCTCGATTTCCTCATCGATTTCATTTGCTATTTTTCTCCCTCCTCTGCAACATGTTTGTGTATCTTGCAAACACCAATCGACACAGAAAAGGTTTATAAGTTGACCAACTGCATTGGGACGCCATCTATTAGGAGTAAAAGTGTGAGGTATACGCTGTTCCAGGTCGGGGTATGAAATGCACCATCTAGTAATAATGTGTCTATGCTTAAACCCAACACCCTCGGGTTCAAAAGTGAATGCTTCAGATATTGACCCACTCCCTCGGATTCAAGAATCAATACACATAATTTGACATCGAACCGCTACACAAATTTTGGTGCTCGCAACCGTAGTTGTAAAGGTTCAATCATAAGGCAGTGAAATCTTTTCACTTAGTGCTTTGCTTGACCCAGGTTGCCCAGGATCAAGGTCACTGACTGCCTGTGACCAACGGTATTATTGTGTGTTTTTTTTTTTTTTTTAAATTAATTTTTATTTGTTTCTTCATTTAAACCGCAATTGCGGTGCTAAAACGGAGCCTCCTGAACATTGGCGGCGCACCCGCTTGAGCCGCTTATCCTCGCGCTGCAGTGGCTGTGGTACAATATCGGCACACCATCTTTTTTCTGGACTAACCCATTCATGTCTACATGGAGAAAAGCCTCAGGCGGGATAAAGCCAGACCGAAGCGTACTCTCGTGGTACATTAAATTGGGGTAGTAAGCCCCTGAGATCAGGTTATTATCACTGGCCGTCGCCCTTGCAACGTGCCTTCGAATCACCTTAATAAGGAAATTGTCAATCCTATTCAATCGAGCCCCATTATATTCAGGACTTCTAAACAACCCTAGACAGGCCATGAGACATTGTCTCTCAAACACCCGAATATTTTCCATATAGAACGGCGCTATATTGAACCACATGGCACAGCCATAAGCGATGATGGGCCTTATGAGATGCACGTAGCAAATGAACTTCACCCTGGAGTCAAGTTGACTGCTGCGTCTCTGACAGTCTCATTTTCAGAGCGTAGGCCCTCTTAGCCCCAGCAAGACAAGCATCTATATGTTTGTCAAAATACAGATACGGGTCGAGCCAGATGCCAAGATACAGGACCACATTTCTCACTGCCAACGGCCGCCCCTGCTGTCCAATAATTGTTAATTTTTTCCAGTTTTCTCTGGTATCCCTAGAGGCCTCACCCAATGAAGTTCGGAACAGTATTGTTTCCGATTTTTGGAAATTGATTTTCAACTTCCAATCATCGCAATACCGCTTAATTTGCTCGAAGGGAAAGACTTGGTCGTACTGGTCCAGCTGTGTCTGCTCGTTCGGAATCCGTATTACGGCGGCAAGTCCGTGGTGATCACTATCGTAAACCGTTCGTAAATAGTTCCGCGTGCTTAGATCAGTGTTTGTTAGTTTTAGTCTTTCGTCAACTAGCGCCAAGTCCAAGAAAGAACCATCTCTAGGGAAAGACGGTATATCGATCGCCTATACAATTCGAGTTTGTACTCAATTATATTATGACGCCACCAGTCATGAAACTGGTTGCCTCTAGGGTTCGGAATATCATTTCCCCATGCCACGTGCTTAGCATTGAGGTCTCCGCCTAAAAAGTAATAGTTATCTTCCGATTGAAACTGTAAGCAACGAAAAAGCGTCTCGACCTTATTTAAAAATGCTATGCGTTGAGGGGATTCAGGTGCGTAAAACGACACCACATACACCCGCCTCTGGGTATTGAGGGGAATGCATACGATGCATGCTTCCAACACCTGGAACCGGCGCACTTCCCCGCTATATATGACCCTATGAAGCAAGCCTTTACGTACTAAGATGGCGACACCACTTCCCTGTGTGGAGTTGGGCCGGTCTCTTCCTAACTCGTGATAATTTCTATAGCCTAATTTGCGCTTCGGAGTTAGCTTAGTTTCGCTAACCAAGAGTACATCTGGCTTTTCGACTTTCAACAGATTGGAAAGATTGATCCTTCTCTCGATCCGGATTAGTGAATTAACATTCACCGCATGGATCTTTAGGCTTACCTCGTCCAGCGTACCCATCATATATATGGCGCGGCAGAATCGGCAAACAGTGTCGAATAGATAACGTCTATTATAGCCGCTTGCTCATTTAATTGTTTTTGGAAATTAGCGATTTTTCCGTGCAATGACGATCCTTTTCGAGCTCTTTTTGTACTCCTCAATATTTGTGCACATTATTATGTGCTTTGTGGCGTTTAGACTTTTTATATAAAAACCTAAATAATCTTATACCATCACTTATACTCGTATCTAAAATGACCTACATTAATTGGTGGTACTTTTTCTTTTTTCATCTGTTTCTGTTGTTCTTGCTGTTGCTGCTGTTGTTGTTGTTGCTGCTGTTGTTGTTGCTGCTGTTGCTGCTGCTGCTGCTGTTGTTGTCGTCTCTGCTGCTGCTGTTGCCTCTGCTGCTGCAGCTGTTGCTGTGTTTGTTGTTGTTTATGTTGTTGCTGCTCAGCATTGAGTCGCTTCAGCTTTTGTTGTTGCTGTTGCAATTTTTGCTGGCGCAATTCCCTCTTCGAGAAGCTCTTTGATCAGCCGATCAAGCTGGGCTTCCTCGTCTTCATCGTTCTTGGAAGGAATTACTTTCGTGCCGCACTTATTGTTATTGTTGATGCTGCTGCTACTGGTGTTGCTGTAGTTTTTGTTGTTGCAATCTCTGCCACTTGCTGTTTTACTTTAACCTGCCTGGTCACGCGTTTGGTCAACGGGGTATCGCCTGATTGGACCTTGGACTGGCCAGTGTCCATCGCCTGATGGCCTTGCGGGACCACTTCCGCTGTTGGGTTGGTTTTTTATTTGTTAATAAAAATCCTCCTCTTACGTGAGAGCCGATGACTTGTTCCTTTGAGCCAAATGGCTTATTGTATTTTCTTATTCAAAAATACAGTTTAACACTTTACTGGTTGCATTTGATATCATTGCTCAGATCATTCTTTTGTTTTTTTTTTGGATGCACTTGTGCGTGGATGGTGGTTCAATTGTTCAACGTGTATCTTGGTGTGGGTCGGTTGCTGTGGCGGCAGCAGTAAATTTTTCATTTTGAAATCAATTTAAATAAATAGTTACGGATATTGTTGTCTCAGTTTTTCTTTCGGAATTGGTTAAAGGTTGTGTACCGTTAGTTACTAAACACAGGTTCTGAAGCGAATTTTATAACCACACAATTATTACGGCTTTCATCAAAATTTACTCGAGTTGAGGTTTCCGGGTTGGATTTGTTCAGCAGTTGCACCAGCAAAGGGTCGTTGCAATTACGCTTTCATCAAGTAACTTGAACTTTGAAGTTGCCACGCAGGTCTTTGTATTTAAATCACTGTCTGGACATTGCCTACCCGGAGCTCAACAATAACAAAATCGATATATGTTTAAGGCTTGGTTCTAGCAGACCCAGAGTTTAATAAACCAGCCAAAATGGGCTTTCTTTTGGGAAATGACATACTGGCTATATCCTGTTGCAAGCGCTAGTCAGACCCGTCCGTACCATCGGTAAATCGCCATCAGTGCCGCAGCACATTCAAGTTTACCACCAGAAATTTAATAAGTAGGATCAGGTCCAAAAATGTTGGGAGATTGAAGAGGTTTCTTTCCAGTTTCCTGAAATCCCAGAAAATATGACATGCCAGAAGTATTTTCTAAATAATGTACGAGTTCTAGCAGATAGCCGTTCACCCAGTTCGCGGGAGATCGCGGGAAGGCGCTCAACAACGGTTCAAACAAACAGCTATACCAAAATTATGCAGCATGTTTAGTGGAGTACCTCAACCTAGGGCATATGATCGAAGAAGCAAATTACGCCATATTTAACACGTCACATTATGTTCTGCAAGGAACTCTGTTTAAGTATAGAGAGGCAACATTTTCTGAACCGTCTCATGGTTTGGATCAAGTGAAGACCTTGGGAATCCATTGGCACCCTCATGCAGTTGAGTCTTCCTGTTCCTATAGCTATAAGTTCTTAAGCAATCCACAACCAACTAAAATGTTGATTTTACCAACAATTGCAAAGTTATTGGACCCGATGGAATGGATTACACCATGCGTAACTATGGTAACATATTCTTTACAGCTTTTATGGATTCGAAAGAAGACCTGGAATAATAATGAAATTTCATGTCTTATTAATTTGTAATGAACTTATAAGAAATAAAAATTATCTATCTATCTATCTAACTAGCCTGCAGATGCAGACGTTCTAAAGGATTGGTATATCTTTCTCGAAGATTTGCACGCAATCAATAATATTCGACTAGCATGCTGGACGTTAACCCGACGGGATCCACTCTATTAACACATTCGGAAATCCACGGTTTTCTTGATATCAACGTGCATGCGTGAACCGATTCCAGTATCACACTTTGTTGGAATCATGCGCTACCAACACGATGGGAAAAGTAGGTGAAATCCAGCGCCTCATCAACCAACGTATATGGGAGCTCATACAAACCCAACTTACCTCAGCTGACCTGGCCTCCAAAGGAGTACTGCCGTCGAAGCTGGTAAAAGCAATTTTATGGTTGTACGGTCCCACTGCACTTATCATGGGACTCGCCCACTTTATGGTTGGCTTCAAAGTTTTGGATATTTTCGATGAAGAAATATAAACACCACTGCACTATCTGTTGTAGGTACAAAATTAAACCAGTATATGAACTTATTGGAGAGATACCAGCTCCGAAAGTGAGAATTTCCCGTCCGTTTTCTAATACAGGGATGCATTATGCTGAGACTGTTAACATCCGTGCCTGGAAAGGCAGACACGCCAAGTGCTTCAAAGTTTGCTAAGCGATTTTCGTTTGCCTAGCAACAAAGGCAATCCATTTAGCTGCAGAGAGCGACCTGCGAAGAGCGTGAAATACCATTTTAAGAGCTCAGCACGGTTCTAACTCAAATAGAAGCATGTTTGAGCTCAAGGCCACTTTGCCCGATTACCGAAAATTCCAATGATATCCAAGCATTGCCAGCATCGCTTTTCCTAATAGGAGAACCTATTTTCGTCGTATCATAATGAGATCATGATACGAGGTGTCTATTATATTGTCCGATGGAAGCTTCTCCAAGTGAACTTGCAAATTTTCTGGGAACAATGGGGAGTCGAGTCACGTCTACAACAAAGACCGAAATAGCTTAAGAGACTAGATTTATTCTTACTAAAGGATGAACGACCTCCACCAGGACGAAGGAATTTATGTCGAGTCATCGAAACGTACCCAGGCGGTGACAATATCACTAGAGTCGTAAAAATCAGATCAGCGCAAGTATAGTTCCGGAGGCCAATAACCAAACTTTGCTAACTATAAACTTTAAATGCAAATGATCAACAAAACAATACAACAAAAATCTGAAATAAAAAAAAAATAGTTTTCGCCGGAGTTCAAGAAGATCTTAGGTTACCTATAAAATAACAAAATATTATTTAACTTTCACACTGTTATTCTACTAAAAAAGAAAACATCTGAAGGAAACACATTGAGAACTTTCATTTTTGTGAGTCATGCGATACAGTACAATTTATTGGCTTATTTGAAGATATTCATCCCTGTCCAACTACAATCAGTTATTGCTTTACAACCAAATTCTGTAACCAGTATGGACCTACGGGCACCAGTTGTGGGCATGACCACGCCAAACGAGTTTCTAAAATATGAAGGTCTTTCAAAATGTATTACAAAGGCACATAGTCATAGTCAATAGTATATACACAACGTTTCCAATTTGGCAAATAATGTCTGATTTGTAATATAATAAGTAGATCCTTAAATTTAAACAGTTAACAGTGAATGGCTATTTTCCGCTTGAACTGCGTTCTGCCAAGTGAATTTTTCATGTGGAAAGTTCATTTTGACATTTCGCAGTGAAAAATTTGTATTAGAAATTGGATTTCACGTGAAATACGAACCAGCCTTGATGTTAAAGCAATTTATTCCGCGTATTAATGTACTTTTGGCAGGAAATGAGAAAAATAATTCCGATCATGTGCATGCTGCTTCATGTAATTCGGTTAATTCACGTTCTTTATTCTTATAAAGATTTAGACCTCTTTTCTCACCTCTGGCCATAGTTCTTTTGTGTGCCTGATGTAGGTAATGAGATTGGTCCAGCGTAGGTTAGTTCTACAGGGTGGCTGATGAATATTGATACATTAAGAAACTGATAATTAATTTTTTTTTTCAATATATATATTACTTCTTTATTTTTATTTCATTTATTTCCTAATTTTTATTTTTTATTTTTTTATCACCATCTTATTAAAAAGTTTTTTATTACTGCCTATAGGGTTGCAGTGGGTGGGTATTGCTTTATTGAAATTTGTGGGTTTTGTTTCCTGTTCACAATGACCCCATAAAAAATCAGTTGCAGTTAAATCAGGAGATCTTGGCGGCCAAATGAATGTGCAATTGTTGGCGTCTCCGAGAGCAATATTTTATAGCTAGGTATCTGTCAATTTTCTTGGAAAGAACGATAGTATGCAATAAAATGTAAAGTGGGAATTTCATAGCTTACTATTTAGGTATGACTGTTTTTTCAAAAAAGTTTGGCCCGACAATGCATCTTGATGGAAATGCACACCACACTGACACTCGATCTGCATGCATTTCGCTCTCATGGACTATCTTTGGATTAGTGTTACTCTAATTCGACCATTCAAATGATTTTCTCGCAAAATTTCAAGCGATTCGGGAAGTCTACTGGTTCAATTTGTGTATATGGAAATTAGCTTAAATCCTTGTGCAAAATTGTTTGCAGTGTTTGTCTGCTTATTTTTCCTGTGTCCTAACTGAAGCTTCTCGATTATAAAGGCTTTCTTGTAACTATCCCACATTTGGGCCCAAAGTCCGCCCATGGACATCCGATGGCTTAATGCTTTATTTCACAACGACTGACTCCATCGCTTTTATGGCCTCTTGGCTGTCAGGGTTAATAGTGCTTTGTTTATCGACAATGTTCCGTCTCTTTAGAACCTACCTCTGCTTGAAACACACTGCAATCATCGCTGATTCGATATTACTCTCGCAGTTCCAGTGTTCAACTGAAAATTCCCGCGCCTGTACCGAACAACTGGTGTCGTATATCAGCAGTAACACGGTGAATGTTGATTTCCAAACCGTCAAACGTCTCGGACTTATCGGCATAGACCAGTGACTTCAAAAACCCAAGACAGAAAGTTATCTTAAGGTGTGCGTTCACAGGATCGTGGAGGCCAGTTCAAAGATCAATTATGTTTCCCCGCAAAAAATGAATGGTGTCGCACGTGTCCATAGCGCTCTCCATTGACGGTAGAATTCTGGCCGGCATCGTCCTTAACGAAATATGGGCTTCGTTCGGATTCTCCTCAACACTGCGCTCCACAACGGCAATAACTTTTTCTGTTCCCACTGTTCTTCGTCTTTAATGATGCGTATCATCCACTAGAGTGTGTACGTGGTACCAAAACGACTCATCGTGTTCCAAATAACTTGCTCAGATGTACGATTATGTCTACCGTAAAATGGAAGTAGCGCATGATAAGCTTGGCGACCGAACCATGCTTTTCAAAATTAGTTTGCACAATTTGCACGTGTTTGGAAAAACGTACTAACCACAAATCAACTGTCGAATTGACAATCTGTAGAATCAGTGTTTTTAGTTTAAAAACCAAACCTCCAAAAAAACCCTTTACTTAAAGTGACACTCCCCGTTTTTTTGTACAGCATATTTTGTTCAAAGTGCGGTTCCCTATATATTTGCATTTGTTTTGTTTTTGCGTCCTTCCTTGGGTAAGTATGAATCCACCAAGCCCAAAATTATGAAAATCACGCGATCCGTTCTCGAGTTATGATTGCACACATGAACATAAGTCTCTTTTATATGTAAAGATAACTGGAATAGTACTATCTATTGTACTTTGTATTTCGGAGAGCAGAGCCAAGAAGGCGCAATCGTTTTTTATTGCCTATATATTTTTGTGTCTCTATATTATTAAACTTTTTCCTCTTGACTAAGCTAATTGTGTGTATATTTTTTCCGTTCAGGTCAATGGTCATAAATTTATGGCTACTTTCTTAAGGCAACCGACATTCTGTTCACATTGCAGGGAATTCATTTGGTAAGTTATATTCCAATTATTGTACTAATAATATCCAGCTACCATGAATAAAAAAAAGTAACACTCGGGTTTAGTTTAGTTCTAACATTTGTTTTATGTTTGAAACAATTTTCTATGGTTTAATTAAGGGTACGGATACAAGCAATTACATTTGCTGTAACGGGTTTGCTAATACATAGTATAAAAACCAACAATATTGCACATGTAAATTCAAATAATATTTATGGTGATTGAAAAGAATATATTAGAATCGGACATTTTTTGCCTTTCCAGGGGTATTGGTAAACAAGGCTATCAGTGTCAAGGTATGTTTGTAATGTTGAGAATTACCTAAATACTCATTGTTTTCGGTGTCTGTAGATTAATATTGTTGCGTTTGTTTTTATACATATAATCTATTATTTTTCCATTCTTTAAATAATTTGCAATACCTCCATTCTATTCAGCATAAACCCGATCCCTTTTCGTTAGTTATTATAAATTGATAATCGTAGGGCATTAAACAAATCGAATGTATAACGGCGCGGAGTAAAACCATAGGTTAAAGCCCAAAATACTTTATTTCGACGAATTGATAAACATTGATTAACCCGGACGTCTCACATAAAAACCTATTATTTACACTTAAAATAAATGTTTTTACTTTTTTAACCGTAAGCTATGAGCTTCATAAACCCTCGTCAACAAATGATATAGAATAAGCTTACTACTTTCAAACAAAACATTTTTGAGAGGTATTCTAAAGTCTTTTGTCAATTCTAATGCTCTGCCATTGAGAAAATTGTAAAAAAATTAATTCATTTTGGATATTTTTTTTACATCTGCTTTTGCCCTGCTGCTGGGAGTGTTAACCAGGGTCGAATCGCGTCTTCCATGAACGAGCAATAAATGCGGAATTTTTTTTTGTTTTGCATGTGATATCGACTTTATTCTTCCGTGAACGTATACGAGTAGCTCGTTCTCGAAAGTCGCGATTCGACCCCACGTGAATAACTGCAAAAGCTTAATCGACACTGTTCGGTTGTATGGAATATATTTATCATATACACAACTGAATTAAGTAAGGATTTTTTTTTGGTATATTTAATACAAACTTGTGGTCGAAAATCGACCCTACCTTTCATATTGATGTAAATCTAAAAAACCTACCACAATTTTCGATAATTAATAATCTGGTAGCCTGGAGCTGGGTCAATTGCAAGAGGCAAGGGGTCAATTGCGGAATTTTTGGCAGGTAATAGTACTTGATAGGGAATCTCCGAACAGTTAATTAAAGAACAACAATCAAACGGTATAATAATTTTATTGCAAACTTACAAACAAACTATGCGGACTGTAACCAAAGATTATTGTTCGATCGCGGCACGACTGCTCTGTTCGGTGGTTGCTACAAAAGTAAAGAAATAATTGCACTATGCTCGTCTCGTATCTGCATACAAAAGTCTCCCAAATAATGTTCAGTTAATTGCTCTCATAGGCGAATACAGTTGAGTTCGTCATCAAGAGATGACACGCATGCGAATAAGATTTCATTTAACTGAAGCACTAGTTATCTAGTGAGAGCACTGACGTTATTTATTATTTGCATTTCGATCGAACACTAGGGAACTTGATGTTGGTAAGCCAAGTGAAATATTAATATAAAGTTACATATTATTCTTAACAAATTGAAAGCAAATATCTAATTTAACTGATGAATGAAATGAAACGAATGATTAAACAATATCATCCGTAACAAACACCAACGGTGAATACAATAAATAAATAAATGCGTTTCTCAACATGCGGCCCCTCTTGAAGTCCTTCAGGAACATGGAAGCACGAATTCAACGGTCGGGCTGGTTCGAAGCGTAGCCACAAGTACATGACCGTTGTTGCCTGGGTGGACCTCTTCTACTCTGCCTAGAGCCCATTTTGAGGGTGGTAGATTTTGTTTTTTGACGACCACTAGGTCTACAACTCGAAATTCTTTTGAAGATTCTCTCCATTTCGGACGCTGCATAGGGTCTGCTTGGAAATGAGAAGGGTTTAAAGGGTTAAGATCAGTATTAGAAATAGCACAAAGTGGCCTGGAATTTAATAGATCTTCGATTTGGGCAAGTAGAGTACACATTTCTTCAAAGGTGAGCATATTATTCTCCACAGTACGAAGAAGATGCTGCTTTAGAAGTTTCACCTCCGCTTCCCCAAGTCCCCCAAAGTGAGATCGCTGACCATCTCCATATGTACCACCTTGGTTGCCATGCACACAAAAAGGGAGATGTAGCCTTTCACGAACTTTAGGTTCCAACCCTCGGACAGCCGAAGAGTAATGGGGCCCGTTTATCGCAACCTGTGTGAGCTAAGGCAAAGGATGGATCAATTTCCCATTGAGATGTTGTTGATTGTCTTAGAACAAAGATACCGGGACATTCGCATACAATTTTACGGATTTGCTACCAAGGATAGTTGTCGAATCAACGCGAAAAGTCCTGATACGACGAAAACAAAAACTTGTGATGAGTATCCTTAAAAATAAGTTGGTTCAGGCGGTTATCCTTTGGCAGAATGATTGGATGTTTTGTGCTAAATGGGAAGTCTTTGGTATTAGCAATTCTTCCACCAACACGTAGCAGATCTTTATTATCATAAAGATGATAGTTTCGGTTCTCTCACAACATGACGACCACCCTTTGTATGTTTCGGTTTTAAATTCACCCTGGACCCAAAGCACGCATGTGACCTTAGCGAGATAAAGCTCTTCAAACCGAACGTACATATACATACGTACTATCACCAAAGATAATATAATCACCAAGATGACGCAGTCCAATAGGAACTGTTGTCATATGAAACCAAAATCCGAAACATTAAGAAGCTTTTCCAAAAAGCTTTTACAGAGAGAAAGCATAGGTAACCAAAGCCAAAGTCAAACACATTACTACTACCACAGTATAGAACATATTATATGTTCAATTGTTCATATCACATCACACAATCACAGATCACTTATTCTGTCTCCCTTTCATTATTCTTCATTTTTATCCTTTCGCGAAGTCGGACCTGTTACATGCATATTGAACTCATACGAATGCAAGCGTATCATTTAGATGTGTATCGTTCGTGCATGACTGATTTTCTTTCTTTTGTTCTATCCTATGCTTCGTGCAATGCAAGTGCCACGGAGTACCTATCCAGAGATAAAATTATTTAAATTTCCTGATAAAGGAACTACAAAATATCAAATAAACATAAAATGAAAAAAAAACATGATTTTCTTTTATTTTTTAGGTAGGTACATATAAATATAAAGTACAGGGTCCGCCAAATAATTTTTTTTTTTAAATGCTATAAAAAAAAACTACTGAATATTTTCTCAAATTTCTTTTTTTATTTGAAAGTACAATCATTCCGGTTAATAATGGAAAATAATTTCATTCAAATGGCTGCCTCGGCTGGCCATGCAGTAGCTTACACGATCGGTCCAATTTTAAAGCACATTATCGATTGTGTGTAGCTGTATTTCACCAATGGCTTCACGAATATTGTCCTTTAAAGCGTCAATTGTCTCTGGCTTGTCGGCGTAACACTTATCTTTTACGGCACCCCACAAATAATAGTCCAACGGTGTCAAATCGCAGCTCCGAGGTGGCAAAACGACATCAGCTCTGCGGCTGATAATGCGATCTTCAAAAACAGGGCGCAAAACATCGAGTGTAGCTTCGGCTGTGTGGCACGTAGCGCCGTCCTGTTGAAACCAAATGTTGCCAATCAACATCGGAGAATGCTATTAGTTCAAAACGTTGAGAATTTAGTGTAAACCGCCTCTCAAAATAGGACAGATCACTCCGGTAGGATTTCCATTTTGTTGCGATATCATTCGGCAAATCCCAACCGATTTTTGCTTCCGTAACCCATAACTCCCGAAACAACATTGTAGAAGGAGCCAGGAAACCCATAGGGTCAAAAAACTTTGAGACCTCGGATAACAATCTCCGCTAAGTTGGCAACAACAACTGGTCACCTAAGGCAATTTTGAACGTAAAGTTGTTACTATGAGGATTCCAAAACCGACAAAGAACTTTAGTGCATTGAGACGCACTATTCAAATCCATACAAAGTCAACAATTTGAGCTCCATTGTCTTAATTCTAAGCCCCCCAATGCTAGCATATCCACTATAGCTGCCTTTGTAATTCCAATGTTTTTTCAATGGAATATATCATCGCCTGTCAATATATCATCGATATACATTTCCTCCAGAATCACATGAGAAGCGGGCGGAAACTCGTGACTATAGTCCCGTGCTAATTGGCGAACCACTTTGTTGGATAAATAAGAAGCAGAAGATGTTCCGTATGTTACGGTACATAAACGATAATGTGCAATTTGGTCTTGAGGAGTTGGTCTCCATACTTTTCGCTGAAAGTTTCTGTGGATGAACCCAAATTTGGCAAAACATTTTCACGATATCCGCACAGAAAACATATTTATACAGGCGAAAACGAATAGAAACTTTAATCAAGTTGCGTTGAAGTGGTGTCCCTTCGTGAAGCATATCATTGAGACTAACGCCGTTTGTATCCTTATATGAACCATCAAAAACAACACGAAGCTTGTTGGTCACAACCGCGTGGTGTGGCAAGTAAAACACACTGCCCGATGTTGGTTCTACCTCATGATCTGGTATACGTTCCATATGTCTTAAGTCATCGTAAGCCTTTTGCAGTATTCCAACCGAAGATCCTCATTGCGGGAAAGACGATGCTCAATTGCAAACAACATGGCTAAAGCACCCGAGATAGCGTTGCCAAACGAAACGGTTTCCTTGCGAAATGGGAGTTAAACCATGTACTTGTTGTCAGAGGATCGAGCAAAGGTTTAAGAGAAATGAGCATGAGCATGAGAACTTCATCCTCTTTATGAGACAGGGAAAGCCTATGCGGCAGCTCCTCGATTTACCAAAATGACTTTAACATGACGTCAAGATCAATCAATACATGCAGCGATACTATATTGTTATCTGGCATTTTGACAGTAATCACCCATCCAAATATTGTTTCATGAGCAACAACGTCACTAAGGTGACCATTTCGAAGAATACTCCAAGCTTTATCTGATCCAAGCAGAATATCAATAGGTCATGGGATATCAAAAGCTGTAACAGCCAGAGGAAGATGCTTAAGAAATTCTATGTTGCTAGATTCGAAGGCAAATGATGGATTAAGCGAGGTGATCGTCTTCATGGGTCACCGCGCGTGGAGGCAACGAAGGCCTAACTTCTTTACCAAGTTTTCGGTCAAGAACGAGACTTGTGACCCGGTATCGAGAAAAACACGAGTAAAATGCTAACCTCCGCTAGCGTCTAATACCTTTACGACGACAGATATAAAAACTGTACATTGGGGCAGGGAATAGTTTTCTTTATATTTGGACACGACTATTTGACAATAGTTAATTTAAAAGACTTTTTTTATTAAAATATATTAGAAAAACGTAGTAATACAATGGTTCAATGTAATTTAAAGAACAAAGTCGTATTTTGGCTAGATTGACATGTTTTGTATTATAATTTACATGAATTTAAAAATAAGACTACTTGATAAGTTAAAAAAAAAAACTAAACTTAAAATCCTCTTCGCTGATTCGATTTCTGTACTCAAGAGCGGTTTTAGTATACATATAAAGAACACTTCATCCAAGGTCATCATTCAGAAAACGCTTGCGCTCATCTGCTCCAAATGTCCTTTCTCCAAAGTGCATTCTTCGAAATTCGCTAAGTATGGGACATGGGACACACAGGAACTAGATGATATATGTCCTCCCTTTCATTTCGGTTGCAGAGATCACAAATTATGGGAAGCTCAAGTCTATGGGGGACATAGTTTAACTCCAGCAATTCGCCTCTTATCATGAAGACGGTTCTTATCATTTCTGACTTATTCCTATCCAAAAAGTAGGTATGTATTTCCCTACAGATCGTATTTAATCGTGCTGTAGTACATACTGATTGTGCTTCACTTACATAGCTATTGTATAGGTAAGGTGTTGCTTTTGCGATGATGTTCTCCAATTTATTTTTCAGAGAAGCAGCTCCTTCACTAGGATAAACATTTAAGTCACATCTATAGCAGTTCGCCAAATCTTGCCATTCCTTGACACAATATCCGTTAGTAGCTATAATGTGTTTCAGAATAATTGTTGGCAAGCGTTCTTCTTTCATGTCTAAAACTTCCAGTATGTAGTCAAGTGAAGCTGTAGAGTTACTAATATAAGGGGTGACTACCTGTCTCGATGTCATATAGTTTGGCGCACTGTGAGGCAATTTAAATATGCACTTTATACAGAATCTTTGGAACTTTTCTACTGTGTCTGAGCTAGTATATCCCCAAGTTGTTTAGAGCCAAGAGTTATATGTATATTGTTTTGCATACAAGTACTCCAAACTGAATTGATTGCTCGTTTTGCTTCGGCCAGTTTCGTTTTCAGATGCTTTTCAATATTTAGATTTGCGGTAAACAGAACACCCAGATACTTGTTCTCACGTGCAACTTCTACTGGTTGTCTTTGGTATGTACAGGTTTTATTTCTTGCGAATTGCCCACAACCATATCTAAAGACTAAAATTTTTGTCTTTTCAAGGATAACAGTTAGATTCCAGACTTTGTAGTACTTTTCAAGTTTATATCGTCCGTTATATCATTGATATACAGTATGAAGCTCAGCATACAACCTTGTTTAACACCCATCGTCGTTGACACAGGAGTTGTGCTTTCGAAGTTGTTTAAGGAAAGCAAACGACTGGTTTCTTGCCTTCATGCAGTCTTTATCGAACGTTTTTCCTCGAAAATTGTTGATAGGGTGCAGCTTTCCTGTTAATAGCTTTTAGCTGGTCAATGCTCGAAGTTGACTCGACTGTGTAAAGATTGACAAGTTCGTTATTTAAATTTGATTGATAAATATTTGACTTATTTTTATTCCAAAATAGTTTTTGTAAGGGAGTAAGTTCAGCTGTACTGGCCATACTCTGATTTTGAACTACTTCAAATTCGATTTCCAACGGCATATGAGTATATCCAACTTCATATTTGGAAGTTTGGAAGTATATCGTGCCAAGCTGCAGTAACAAAGCAGTAATCTTTTACAGAACATGAAGTGCCTCTAATAAATGTGTGCTCGCCATGTAAATCACCATCGCAACTTCCGTTCAAAACTTGATACTCAAAAGCATCTGTGAGTTCGAGTATTTTACATCCTTTGGTGTCACATGACCCATCTTTGGATTGGCGATGTGTTTTCAAAAGTGTAGAATTTGTTTCCGAAGTGAAGTCGTCTTGAGAAAGTCCTACTCTGTCGTTAAAGTCAGTTAAGGAAGTCATTCAGAACATCAAAATCGCGTTGCCACTTGTTGCAGTTGAGATAAACGGGAATTACGTATAAATTTTTTGCATTTAATACCAAATCAAACCAAGATGTTTACGGTATGCGAGAATCTCACCACCACTAGTTCTTCCAAATATGTTTCTTTTCACAGCGGGTACCCATTAAGACTCATGGTTCATAAAAATATTCTCATATTTTATTTCTTCAAAATTTAATAAATGTGTTTCGAACAAAAAGAAATATATGAAATTTTTTTAAAAAGTTAAAAAATTCAGCAAAATACAATTAATTTTTAATTCCAGCAATATTATAGCTTAAGATCTTGTACATATGTTGCATTTTCTTGGATCGTGTAGACGGCAGGTTCTCATACAATTTTTTCCGCACTTTAAACCTCCATACGTATCCCAGGTGAATATTTTATCTTCAACGTGTAATCTATCGTCTCTCAAAACGACTTTCTTCTTTGGGTGTTCTATTCGAAATGGCTTCATTAGTGCTATTAATTTTGACTTTCTTTTGGGTACTTTGAATTGCAAATCTTTGTTGGTGGAGATGCCTGTTTCCTTGAGTTTTACGGAATTTCGTAGAACACTCGTAGCATTTTCTCGGGATTTCATTTGAACAACAATTGTAGCTTTTTTAAGATCTTTTTTAAGCGTCTTTTAAGTTGGTAACTTTAAAGACGCTTTCAATTTCATTGTTTGTATTGAGGTTAAGCAGACCTGAACATACAGATTTGGCCATTTCTGTCATGTCAACATTGTTTTCAACCGGTAGGCGTACGATTAGATTTTTTTCCGTATTTTTTACCATTAATTTATCGATTTGGATTTCTAATTGTTTGTTCTTTTCTTCCAATTGCTGAACTTTGGCTGAAATTTCATCATGTCTCGTTTTTAATAATGTAATTTCTGTGAAAATGTGTTGAAATTAATTTTTGAAGGGAAGTTTTTTTCAAGCTCTATCAAAACCAATTTCATCATTGGACCTGGGCATGTTACGGTAGTAGATAGAGCCTCTTTCTTCAGTGTCAAATTTATCTGGCGAAGTTTCTGCCAATCCACTTGCTTATTTGTTGAGTGAGGTTAGAATTCTTGCTTTCGGGTGTATAATTTGGCAATTCTTTTTTTGCCTTTTTCTCTAAAACTTACTCAGAATATTTATTTATTCGCAAAGCAGAGGTTCATGATAATCAATCATTATTAAAAACATTATTTTATAAAAAGGTTTTATTTCACTTTTTGTTGTAACTTGACAAACAAGAGTATTTCCTTATAAGCCAATACATTTTACTGTAGCGCTTGTTTAGTTCTTCTCTTTTCTTCTTTACATGTGTTTTCCAAGCCAGTTTTGCGTCAAGTGTCATGCCTAGATATTTGGCTGTGTTTGCGTAGTCTTCTTCTTTATCATTTACTAGGCCCTTTCATATGGCTGCACGTATATTCATCCGTGTATATTTTTTGGAATGTCTTTTCTTATTAGGTAACTTAATGAATTATCTGTTAAATCAATACAAGCAAAGTAATGGTTGATTGTTGACGTCCTTCTGCTCTTAGCTCACGTGCAAGAAGAAAGGTCTGGAGTATAACTTGCATTTTTTTCTCGAAAGACTATTTTTATGATTTGTTTCTTCAATCGACACTTGTCAAATACATTATTAATTTCGAATTTATACGTACGATATATAACAGGCCCTCAAATAAAAAAATTAAGTATATGTAGAATTGAAATCGCTATGCCTGCAACAGTTTTCGGCTTATTAACTATAAGCTAAGTATTCTGGTAAATTAAACAAACCAGGAGTTATTTTTCTAAATACATTTATGAATCTATAACCTACTCGTATATCGCTTCAACAGCGCCCAAATATTCTTTCAGATAAGGATTAGTTTTGCACTTAAATTGTTGTAAGTTGTAGTCTTTTGGAAGTATTTACCGGCACATACAATTGGCCATGTGAGAAACGCATGGGAAAGAAATTGAAGACGCTTAAAAACCAATGGAATCCGCTGAATTATTATGTTTGTCTTGAATTGTCCAGTCAAAATCGTAGCTTCCATGGCATTTGATTTCAGATTCTTCACAATCAAATCAAACGCGATGCGTTAAAAAGTTTGGGTGGATTGGGGTTGCTCATCAAATTTATAACCGAGCCGACTTTCTATTTCAAATTGTATAGCGGTAAGCCCGTAATATCCAAAGAATTTAAAAATTAAATATTTGAAATAAGTTTTGTTGTATTGGAAGTGACACAACCCGTTTTTCTATCCTGTCTAATTTTTTCAAAGTGCGGTTCCCCATACAAAGTTCTATCCCCAATCTCATCCCCTTAAACTTTTATTTTCACGACAAAAAGTAGCGTCCTTCCTAGGGCCAATACAAATCCACCAAGCCCAAAATCTATGGATCCATTCTCGAGTTATGAGTGCACACTCGGACGTCAGTCTCTTTTATATATAGTTTTGCCCGCGCCTTTCTTTTGAGCCAATCGGGTCTAAAGCTATGTTATCGTTAAAACTGGAACCAACAATACCAATCCACAAAATTTAATTGAAATCGATTGAGTGGTTTCGGAGATCGACACCAGCGCCACCTATCGGACAGACCCTTAGCTCCCGCGCACCTACCCACTTCCCCCCGCAAATTTTGATTTCCTATCAGTGATTTCGTGTGAAGACTGAAGAGTCGTGTATTTACTACTCTTCTGACTGTAACTCTCTTCGGTTGAAATTTACTGAAGAAAAATTCAACTTTTTCAATTGTTAATATTTTAAACAAGTAAAAATGGAAAAAAATAACCACCAAGAAAATCTCTTTTTCTTGACATTTAATTATTTGTAAAGATTGGTTGAGCGTGTGAACCGCAAGAGGTAAATATACACTACAGAAATAATATAGAGTGGATGGACGTGGATGGATGGATATGTACGGCTTTTATCACCAAAGCTGCTGGATGGATGGATATGTACGGCTTTTATCACCAAAGCTGCTTCGTGTGCAGTGTCTCATTCCCGTAGCTTTCTATTAGTGAAAGAATTTTTGAAATCGGTTCAGTAGTTCCCGATGTTGGCGAAACACAAATTCATAATTAGTCGTAAGAACAATAATTAAATACAATGGCAACTCATGTAATAGAGTCCACACTTTGTGGAGAGTTTTATAAATTTCAAACTACATACACAGCTGGTCAAAAAAATAGGTGTGAGAACATGGTTCTAAAAATTAAGGGGTCAGTTCTTCACAAACGGGAATCAACTGTGGGAAGCAGTGCAAAAGGAGTGGTATTCCATTCCTCCCGAAACGTGCCAGAAATTGTAAGGCTCAATGCCACGTCGACTCCAAAAACTTTTGGAAAATAATGGAAGATACTCGGGTTATTAGAGTTAGTAGAAAAAAAACCAAAAAAATATTAATAAAATCTATAATTAATGATTATTTAGGAACACACCTATTTTTTTGTCCAAGCGGAAAAGAGAGCTCAAAAAGTTTTTGCTATTTTTTTCTAAATTATTCGGAAAATAAACAGTTAACTACTTTCCATATTTATTAAATAATGTAAATTTTATTAATATAATTGTAAAAACAAAAAACAAATTCAAGAAATATGAAAAAAAATATTTTTTTTTAGAACCATGTTCTCACACCTATTTTTTTGACCAGCTGTGTATGTAGTTTGAAATTTATAAAACTCTCCACAAAGTGTGGACTCTATTACATGAGTTGCCATTGTATTTAATTATTGTTCTTACGACTAATTATGAATTTGTGTTTCGCCAACATCGGGAACTACTGAACCGATTTCAAAAATTCTTTCACTAATAGAAAGCTACGGGAATGAGACACTGCGAAGCAGCTTAGGTGATAAAAGCCGTACATATCCATCCATCCACGTCCATCCACTCTATATTACTTCTGTAGTGTATATTTACCTCTTGCGGTTCACACGCTCAACCAATCTTTACAAATAATTAAGTGTCAACAAAAAGAGATTTTCTTGGTGGTTATTTTTTTCCATTTTTACTTGTTTAAAATATTAACAATTGAAAAAGTTGAATTTTTCTTCAGTAAATTTCAACCGAAGAGAGTTACAGTCAGAAGAGTAGTAAATACACGACTCTTCAGTCTTCACACGAAATCACTGATAGGAAATCAAAATTTGCGGGGGGAAGTGGGTAGGTGCGCGGGAGCTAAGGGTCTGTCCGATAGGTGGCGCTGGTGTCGATCTCCGAAACCACTCAATCGATTTCAATTAAATTTTGTGGATTGGTATTGTTGGTTCCAGTTTTAACGATAACATAGCTTTAGACCCGATTGGCTCAAAAGAAAGGCGCGGGCAAAACTATATATAAAAGAGACTGACGTCCGTGTGTGCACTCATAACTCGAGAATGGATCCATAGATTTTGGGCTTGGTGGATTTGTATTGGCCCTAGGAAGGACGCTACTTTTTGTCGTGAAAATAAAAGTTTAAGGGGATGAGATTGGGGATAGAACTTTGTATGGGGAACCGCACTTTGAAAAAATTAGACAGGATAGAAAAACGGGTTGTGTCACTTCCAATACAACAAAACTTATTTCAAATATTTAATTTTTAAATTCTTTGGATATTACGGGCTTACCGCTATACAATTTGAAATAGAAAGTCGGCTCGGTTATAAATTTGATGAGCAACCCCAATCCACCCAAACTTTTTAACGCATCGCATTTGATTTGATTGTGAAGAATCTGAAATCAAATGCCATGGAAGCGACGATTTTGACTGGACAATTCAAGACAAACATAATAATTCAGCGGATTCCATTGGTTTTTAAGCGTCTTCAATTTCTTTCCCATGCGTTTCTCACATGGCCAATTGTATGTGCCGGTAAATACTTCCAAAAGACTACAACTTACAACAATTTAAGTGCAAAACTAATCCTTATCTGAAAGAATATTTGGGCGCTGTTGAAGCGATATACGAGTAGGTTATAGATTCATAAATGTATTTAGAAAAATAACTCCTGGTTTGTTTAATTTACCAGAATACTTAGCTTATAGTTAATAAGCCGAAAACTGTTGCAGGCATAGCGATTTCAATTCTACATATACTTAATTTTTTTATTTGAGGGCCTGTTATATATCGTACGTATAAATTCGAAATTAATAATGTATTTGACAAGTGTCGATTGAAGAAACAAATCATAAAAATAGTCTTTCGAGAAAAAAATGCAAGTTATACTCCAAACTTTTCTTCTTGCACGTGAGCTAAGAGCAGAAGGACGTCAACAACCCACCATTACTTTGCTTGTATTGATTTAACAGATAATTCATTAAGTTACCTAATAAGAAAAGAAATTCAAAAAAATATACACGGATGAATATACGTGCAGCCATATGAAAGAGCCTAGTAAATGATAAAGAAGAAGACTACGCAAACACAGCCAAATATCTAGGCATGACACTTAACGCAAAACTGGCTTGGAAAACACATGTAAAGAAAAAAAGAGAAGAACTAAACAAGCGCTACAGTAAAATGTATTGGCTTATAAGGAAATACTCTTGTTTGTCAAGTTACAACAAAAAGTGAAATAAAACCTTTTTATAAAATAATGTTTTTAATAATGATTGATTATCATGAACCTCTGCTTTGCGAATAAATAAATATTCTGAGAAAGTTTTAGAGAAAAAGGCAAAAAAAGAATTGCCAAATTATACACCCGAAAGCAAGAATTCTAACCTCACTCAACAAATAAGCAAGTGGATTGGCAGAAACTTCGCCAGATAAATTTGACACTGAAGAAAAAGGCTCTATCTACTACCGTAACATGCCCAGGTCCAATGATAAAATTGGTTTTGATAGAGCTTGAAAATTTCAACACCTTTCAGCCAAAGTTCAGCAATTGGAAGAAAAGAACAAACAATTAGAAATCCAAATCGATAAATTAATGGTAAAAAATACGGAAAAAAATCTAATCGTACGCCTACCGGTTGAAAACAATGTTGACATGACAGAAATGGCCTAATCTGTATGTTCAGGTCTGCTTAACCTCAATACAAACAATGAAATTGAAAGCGTCTTTAAAGTTACCAACTTAAAAGACGCTTAAAAAAGATCTTAAAAAAGCTACAATTGTTGTTCAAATGAAATCCCGAGAAAATGCTACGAGTGTTCTACGAAATTCCGTAAAACTCAAGGAAACAGGCATCTCCACCAACAAAGATTTGCAATTCAAAGTACCCAAAAGAAAGTCAAAATTAATAGCACTAATGAAGCCATTTCGAATAGAACACCCAAAGAAGAAAGTCGTTTTGAGAGACGATAGATTACACGTTGAAGATAAAATATTCACCTGGGATACGTATGGAGGTTTAAAGTGCGGAAAAAATTGTATGAGAACCTGCCGTCTACACGATCCAAGAAAATGCAACATATGTACAAGATCTTAAGCTATAATATTGCTGGAATTAAAAATTAATTGTATTTTGCTGAATTTTTTAACTTTTTAAAAAAATTTCATATATTTCTTTTTGTTTGAAACACATTTATTAAATTTTGAAGAAATAAAATATGAGAATATTTTTATGAACCATTAGTCTTAATGGGTACCCGCTGTGAAAAGAAACATATTTGGAAGCACTAGTGGTGGTGAGATTCTCGCATACCGTAAACATCTTGGTTTGATTTGGTATTTTAAAAGATTTGGATTAAATGCAAATAATTTATACGTAATTCCCGTTTATCTCAACTGCAACAAGTGGCAACGCGATTTTGATGTTCTGAATGACTTCCTTAACTGACTTTAACGACAGAGTAGGACTTTCTCAAGACGACTTCACTTCGGGAACAAATTCTAAACTTTTGAAAACACATCGCCAATCCAAAGATGACTCATGTGACACCAAAGGATGTAAAATACTCGAACTCACAGATGCAAGTTTTGAACGGAAGTTGCGATGGTGATTTACATGGCGAGCACACATTTATTAGAGGCACTTCATGTTCTGTAAAAGATTACTGCTTTGTTACTGCAGCTTGGCACGATATACTTACAAACATGAAGTTGGATATACTCTGATCATATGCCACTGGAAATCGAATTTGAAATAGTTCAAAATCAGAGTATGGCCAGTACAGCTGAACATACTCCCTTACCCAAACTATTTTGGAATAAAAATAAGTTATCAATCAAATTTAAATTGATAACTCCCAGATAGCGAGATCATTCTCGGAGAAGTTGCCCGTAACAGTGAGTGCTCAGGACCTATAGCACAGAGGATAAACTTGGGATGGATCGTGCTGGGAATAGTGTCCTCGAAGGAATCATCCACAGTTCGGACTTTTTTAATGAAGTCGACTATGAAGAGGTTCTGGGAGATCGAGGAAGAACCGTATGAGAAGTATGAATTTGAGGAAGATAGAAAATGTTAGGAGCATTTAAAAAATATACAATACGCTTACCTGACGGCCGTTACGAAGTTCGTCTGCCCTTCAAAAGTGGAGAATACCCAGGCATGGGCCCAACACAAAACGGTGCGGTCAGGTGTTTTGTTTGCAATTGGAGCAGAGACTGCAAGCTAATCCAACACAATACCAGGGATATGCTAAGTGTACCTCGAGTAACTTTTGGAACAGCTTCAGCACCGTATCTTGCCATTAGAGCTTTTTTGCAGGTAGCAGATGACGAAGCATCAAAATATCCATTGGCTACCTCCGTCATCAGAGAGGTAATTTATATTTATGACGTCATTAGTGGAGCCGATACCATCGAAGAGACGCAACTCAAACTGCAAGCGGTAAGACATCTTTTGACAACTGCAGGCTTCCATCTTCGCAAGCATGTCAGCAACTCGGAAGTGGTTTTGCAAAATATACCACCAAGTGAAAGAGCAGTGGATTTTTCGTTACCTTGATAAAACTAGTGACGTCAAAACTATGGGTATAAGGTGGCTGCTAGTTTCTAATGTCTTATTCCAGGTCACACAGATTAGCGATGGTGAAGTAACAAAACGGTCCATTCTTTCCGCGACATCTGAACTGTATGACCCAATGCGGTGGATCTCACCCTGCACTATCAAAGATAAGATTTTGATGCAGCAGCTATGGGGTAGGGGACTGGATTTGATCAAACCGATTCCGGTAAAATTGGAACAAGAGTGGCAAGCTTTTCGTCCATTTCGAGCTAGAGCACATTCCATCAGAGTTAAATTCAGCCGCCACCCGCGGAGTAATAGGCACGAACCATACAGAGCAATGTCTAGTTATAGCATCCCTGCCAAACTAGTTTGTTTGTGGAGAATGATGATGGTGAATGCAAGCTGCTCCATCACGTTCGGTAAAGAACTCACCGAGACTTTGGATGTCAAAAATACCGCGACTCAGGTGGCGCGCGCATGTGGACCGATTTTAAGAAGGGGAATGATGATTTCCAAATGAATGTATGTCGGAGCATGGTATGTACGGTATAGTATTGTACAATAAAGCATTAGGCTTATTGTAGTATCAGTAACCTAAATAAAATTAGGTAGGCGATTCAATTAAAAAATATAAAATTGTAAAAGAAAACTATAAGAAATAAAATATCACGAAGTATAGACGGAATTTCTACATATTGTTATATAACATAATGTACCTACCATTTACTTTGCCTATTTTCTCTTTTGCTACTCTTGTCGTTTTCTAAACAAACAACAAGAGTTGCACTCGAATTTTGCTGAGCTAAACTCTCTCTTCTTATAAAGTCTTTTGGATAGTGCAGACCTTACCTTCTATTAAATCAGAAATGTGTCGACGTTTACATTAAAACAAATTTGAATCTATAAATAAAAATATAAAACTTGTACAAGTACATAAAGTGTATTGCAATTCGTTTTTCTTATAAATAACAAGTGAACAAACTAAAATATATGTAACTACAGGGTCCGCCAAAGCGTCAATTGTCTCTGGCTTGTCGGTGTAACACTTATCTTTTACGGCACCCCACAAATAATAGTCCAACGGTGTCAAATCGCAGCTCCGAGGTGGCCAAACGACATCAGCTCTGCGACTGATAATGCGATCTTCAAAAACAGGGCGCAAAACATCGAGTGTAGCTTCGGCTGTATGGCACGTATAGCGCCGTCCTGTTGAAACCAAATGATGCCAATATCCTCCTCTTCAATTTTTGTGAACAAAAATTCGTTCAACATAGCCCGATAACGATCGCCATTGACTGTAACGGCCACTCCTTGCTCATTTTCGAAGAAAAATGGCTCAATTATGCCTCTGGACCAAATTCCGCACCAAACAGTGACTCGTTTTGGGTATATCGGCTTATCAATGTATGCGTGCGGGTTTTCTGTGCCCCAAATGCGACAATTTTGCTTGTCTTGCCCACTTAGCGAAGCGATTTGAATGAATTTATTTTCCATTATTAACCGAAAGGATTGTACTTTCAAATAAAAAAAGAAATTTGAGAAAATATTCAGTTTTTTTTTTTTATAGCAAAAAAAGTTATTTGGCTGACCCTTTATATATTTAAAATGTAACGCGGTTGCCTATCAAAACGGTATCATAGAATAACCTTGGATTAACGAGGGGTTGCCAATCTTTCTTACTGCTTTTACATTTTAACAAGCTGAAATTTTTAACTGTATGTTGCTTTTTGGCCTTTGTGAGCAAATCGAAGTGTAACTGCTAGTATTCTGTACTACTAGGGGGATACCTAATAACACTACAAAATGTTAATGATATGCGGATGATTTACACATTTCTGGGAACTAAGAACGACATGTAATGGCACGTCTTATAACTATATCAACCATGAACTTTATTCGTATGCTAAATATTGCAGTCTGAATTAAGTCATGCTAGTGCTAAGTACGTTTAGCACTTTTATTACCTGTCAATCTCTTTAACAAATTTAAGTCAATATATGTAGTTTCAAGGCATACTCTTTTCTCTTTTTCTTTCTTACCTTGACCACTTGGCACGGCAGATACACAATTAAGAAAACCAGAGCTTCTCTTAGTTATTTTTATACACGTATTTAATAACTTCAACTCACATAAATATTCTAAACTTATATATCTAGGGCTAGCATATTTCTTTATCAAAAGTAAGCATTTCGTTATAAGGAAATACAGTTACATTACAATAATGTTCGTATCATGTTCCATATCACTCTTATCGATTATAATTTTTTTCTTTGATAACTTAAATTCATACTGAGCATCTGGAGATGCAAAAAACAACATTCAACAAACATTCGTTTCATGTAGTTATACCCCATAACACAGTGTGCTGAGAATGCACTATATAGACATGATTTAATTACATTATTTTATTTTGAATTTATAAAACAAAAATAATTAATTTTTTTAAAGTCAAATGAATGTGTTTTCCTTTTTAACACTTTCGGCATCTTACTTTTCTTTTTCAATTATCTGAACTCCGTATCAGTAGTAATTAGTTAGCACCTTTGTTTCAGAATATCTAACTAAAAACACAAATATTGTACGTATGTATTTTCCAAAAAAAAAATATAAATATAAATATCTTTTATCCATTTATTCTATTATGAATTTCCATACAAAAGCTCGAATTTTCAAAAAATCTTTTATGGGCTCTAGAATTGGTATTCTGTGTGGAAAATTCTTTTATGAATTCTGTTAAAAACCATAACAGAAAAAAAGAAAGAATTCTGTAACTTTTATTATAAAAGAAGAAGGGGAACCCTGCACCCGCCGCACTTATGTCCGTAGTGATGCCCTTGGGGTTCTAATGACCCCCATCATGTGGAAACCTATGAAACCGAGTCTGTTGTCGGTAGCGTCTCTGGTCTTTTCTAAGCCTTGTCGAGCGCTTTCTTTTCTTTGTCTGTTAAGGTCTCCGAGCTACGCTTTCTCAAAACGTCGAATAAACCTTACTGCATTGCGTCTTTTTCGCCGTAAGATTTCTGTTTGCCCCAAAGACACTTTGGTTTTGCGGGTACCTGCGACTCTCAGGCCGAACAGTTGTTGTGAGGTGCTAGGCACGGCCTCAATTGCCGTCACGTCCCTTTTGTCGGTAGAGTTAGTAATGCTCTGGTCAGTGTCACCCGGTTGAAGAGGCGTGCAGGCCTTCCGATCGCGTTTGGGGCTATGACCCTGAATGTTTTCCCAAGTCCTGCTTCCCTCCACCTTCTTTCCTAGGACCATCTTCTCCTGCTCCTGGTCCGTACAGGCGATTGGCCCGATACAGCACTTGGTTGGGGAGACAATGTATATAAAAAAGTATAATAACTGAAAATAATTTCAAAATTTATATTTTTGTTAAGTCGAAAACAGCAATCACTTTTGCTGGAACTAAGATTTAATAGTAACCCATTTGATCACCTTGATGTACGTAATAATTCAAAACTTACTCTTTCAGCCATCCTCTTGACCTTTCAATCGCTTATGCCTTATCCCATTGGTCTTTCTGTTTCCCTTTGCTCAGTATTTTAACCAGTATCATTCTGATGTTGTTTTCCTCCAAGAATTTAATTTTTTCTCGCCGTTCATAAGTCTGGCTATAAAAATAATGTTGAGTTATCGGCAATTCCTTAGCTTATCAGATGCTCAGCATGCCAATGTTTATTATACGCCGACGATCTAACTGTTGCAGTTTGGATTATAAAGAATTCGGTAGTTCGTATAAAGAATTCAATTTTATTAAACTTGTAATCTTACAATGCTAAATTAAATTTAGTTGAGGAAATTCGACTGGCTTCGTCTACAGTGGGAGGTTAAGTGAGTGCACGAGGCCGCGGCACTGACAGCCGCTCAGGAGTTGACGACTGTAGAAAACTCCCACGATGCTGCCAAATACAACAGGTTCCTCCACACTTATTTGGGATAAAACCGAACTTGCTTGGTTCTCAAACGTTCCGAGCGCCTGAATCCGGATCCCGTGCCTGCGATACTTTCTGGAGCTTTAGCTGAAGGTTGATGAAATTTAACGTCCGGTGACGACAATTGAATGACTGGTGGCGATGGGGGACATTCCATAATGACTGAGTCACTGCTATCTTGGTTTCCCACATTCAGCTTTGAAAACTCATCTGATTGATAAAGAAGAACAGGATTAGTCACCATGTCATTTTCACATTCCTGAGTACTCGAAACGGGTGAATCCTTCCTTTCAGCATCCGCTCTACGTCTGATTTGGTTTGATGACGACGCCAAAATCCAAATTCGGTTTTCACCTGGTACATACGTTTTCCAATCCCTTTTACGATTACTCCTTTTACCCATTTGCCTCTTCGTAAGTATTGACGGACGAACACGGTTTGCCCTACTGAAAATTTAGTCGCGACTCTTTCTTCTATTCTCTTTTTGTGTCTGTCTGGGAACAGCGATGACAAAACAATACGGTGGCTACGACCGTGGAGCTTCTCTGCAGGCGACCTTCCTTGGGCATCTGGTGTTGATCGAAAAGTGGAGAGAAATATCTGCAAGGCCTCTTCGTTGGAGGAAGCTTCGCTTAGGATTTTAGTTAGCGAAGTCTTAAAGGTTCGAACCATTCTCTCAGCAGTTCCATTGGATTCTGGATTGAAAGTAGCGGAAGTGATGTGACGAATGGCATTACGGTGACAAAACTCTTTAAATTCAGCTGATGTGAACTGCGGCCCGTTATCTGATACCAGAGTTTCGGGTAAGCCTTCTATAGCAAATACTGCCCTAAGCGCTCCGATAGTAGCTTTTGAAGTAGTAGACGCCATTCTGACAACAAATGGGAATTTTGAGAACGAGTCCACTATGGTCAACCACATGTGATTCTTGAACGGACCGGCAAAGTCAATGTGGAGACGCTCCCAGGCTGTTTCAGAAATTGGCCAGCTCGTATACTGCTTGCATTGGCTGACCGCGCGGTGAATCATTTCGTCAATCCCTGGCCACCAACAGTATCGACGCGACAACTGCTTCATTCTGGTCTCCCCCCAGTGACCCTCGTGTAGCAGCGATAGTACCTTCGGTTGAAGAAGCTGCGGGACAACTACTCTTGGACTCTCTGTCTGCAATAAAAGAATATTAGCACACACAAATAAGCTAAACCTGCGTCGAAAATATGGCATTAAGTTGGCTTCACTACTTGGCCAACCATTTAGAAGGTAAAAAAATACCCTACTAATGATCGGATCATCCTTTGAAAAATCAGCAACTACTGACGCGTTAACTGGAAAATCTTCTACTACGGAGTTATACACGATGTCTAAAGTCTGGCATGATTCGTCGGATTTATCGAAGTCCTCATCGGGTCCGGCTGGCACGCGGGATAGGCAATCAGCGTTGCCGTTCTGAGCTGTTGGTCGATAGCGAATGGAGTAAGTATAACTCATTAAAGTGATCGCCCATCGCTGTAGTCGCTGAATGGTCATCTGTGGAAGTTTTTTGCTTGGACTAAAGATGGTAACTATCGGTTGATGGTCAGTGATCAGTTCGAACTGCCGTCCGAACAAATATTGATGGAATTTCTTTACTCCATAAATTATCGATAGCGCCTCTTTCTCAATTTGGCTGTATCGCATTTGTGCTTTCGTCAGCGTCTTTGAAGCGAAAGCTATTGGCTTTTCCGAAACGTCTGGATAAATGTGCGATATTACAGCGCCAATCCCGTGTGATGAGGCATCTGTCGCCAAAGTAATAGGTAAGTCGGTTTGAAAATGCATGAGTCTAGACACGCTCATTATCTTTTCTTTAAAGATTTCAAATACTCGCTGCTGCTCTTTTCCCCAACAGAATTTAACGTACTTTGAGCGTAGCTTGTTTAGAGGGGCTGCAATTTGCGCAAAATTTTCGATAAACTGATTATAGTAATTAAGTTTACCTAAAAAAGCTTCAAGTTCCTTGAGATTTTTGGGGTGCGGCAGGTCTCTGATAGCACTTAGCCGTGACTCCGACGGGCGAATACCACTTGCGTCTATTATGTGGCCCAGGTATTCAATTTCGTTTTGCGCGAACTTACATTTTGCCAATATACATCGAAGCCCATGAGTTTCCAGTCGCTCTAAAAATGTTTTTAAATTTCTCAAATGCTCGATAGAATTTTTTCCCGAGACTATGACGTCGTCGAGATATGTCGTGCAAAAACTCAAATCTGCTGTTAGTTGTTCCATATATCTTTGGAAAATACCCGTGGAGCTGGATGTGCCAAAATGTAATCTTTGGTATTGAAACAAACCAAATTCAGTGGATATTACACAAAGTCTTTTAGATTTCTCGTCTAGGGGAATTTGCAGATATGCATCGGACAAATCTATCTTTGTGAAGAAACGCCCTCCTTGAAGACGATGAAAAAGTTCTTGTATGCGCGGTACAGGGTGTCGATCAATTTCCAATTGGGGATTTATGGTCACTTTGAAATCGCCACATATTCTTATGGAGCCGTTTGATTTCTTTACTACTACAATGGGAGCTGCCCACTGACTGGTTTCCACTGGTCGGAGTATATCGAGTTTCGTTAATCGCTCGATCTCTTCCTTTACGACTGCCTTTTGCGCAAATGGCACCGGACGAAACTTCACAAATTTGGGATGAGAGTTCTGCTTCAGGGACAAATGACCAATGTACTGCGTGCTACATCCCAATCCTGGACTAAAAACCATTTTATACTGCTCACAAAGCAATTTCGCCTGCACACAGAGTTGCTTTGGATTCATCCTTTACTTGTAAGGCTAATTCTTCGCACTGGTTGCTGATAGTGAAATTGAAAGCGTCGAACCAGCCCAAACCCATTATGTTTGAGCCGTATTCACTGTCGACCACTAATAATGGCAATATTAAAACTTTCGGTTTCCAGTTCACCTTCACCTTAATTACGCCCTGTACCGGTACCATGACATCTCCATACGCCTTAAGCACCTTATCAGTTTGTTCACACTTTGGCTGACCTAGATCGCGATACCCTTTTAAGCCTATTAGTGAACAGGTAGCCCCCGTATCTAACTGAAATTATAAACAATTTTTTTCCTTCGCTGCTTTGTGACGAGCTGGTCGCCTGAAGGGTGCAAATTTCGCCATGATGTATCTCATATATTGAATGGGCTGTCTCGTTACGATTCCTATGATTTGCATTAGCCCCGGACTGGCGGGTGTTTGTATACGAGCGAGCATTCGAGCGCGAATTTGCGCGAGAGGAACTATTTCTAGAGTGACCCCTTTGGTGTTGTCATCTTGGGCGCGACCCAGTGTATGATGTGCCATTAGTAAATTTGTTCGCCATGCAAACGCTCTTCAGATGACCTTTGCGCTGACAATTGTCACATACAGAGTCTAAATGTCTGCAATCGCTTCGATTGTGACGTACGTTGCAGTCTAGACATGACCTACGACTTAAATAATTGTTGTTTGACTTACTTGGAAATATTGTATTCACCTCCGCTGCTGAATTGGCCTGCGAGCTGCTGTCTTTTAGAATAGCTGATGCCAATTGCGTGGACTCAAATGCCGCGATGATTTCCTCCATTTTTTCTAGTGACGGATCATTACTCTGCGTCGCTGCCAGCCGAACCTGATCGTGGGGTGTGTAAGACAGTATCATGTCGCGGATCATGTAATCTGCATAAGAGTGATTACATTGATCTTTCTGACATATAAATGCACAGTTCTTTGCTAGTCCTTTCAAGTCAGTAATCCAATCACTGTAGCTCTGACCTGGTGCCATTTTATGTCGAAGAAATTTGCATCTCGATGTCAAAACGTGCACGTTGGATTGAAAATGTTGTGTTAGCTTACAGGTTAGCTCTTTAAATGTGTGTGTACTTACGTCCGACGTTTCGAATAATTTCTTAAGCAGATCCAAAATATAGTTCCCGCATGTTGAGAGGAAATGTGACTTCTAAACATTCTCCTCTGTTACAGAATACGCCTTGAAGTGTTGCTGGAGTTGGAAATTATAATTATCCCATGTGGTTTTCGCTGGATCGAATGCTCCGAACTGCGGAATGGTGGTCGATGCACCAGGGAGACTCGCCATGATGATCTTCATGTTCTCCATGTTGGTCTGCAGCATCTGCTCGAACCACTGCTTTTGCTGTCTCATAAGTTCCTCCGCCATCCTCGTCGCCAATTAAAGAATTCGGTAGTTCGTATAAAGAATTCAATTTTATTAAACTTGTAATCTTACAATGCTAACTTAAATTTAGTTGAGAAAATTCGACTGGCTTCGTCTGCAGTGGGAGGTTAAGTGAGTGCACGAGGCCGCGGCACTGACAGCCGCTCAGGAATTGACGACGGTAGAAAACTCCCACGATGCTGCCAAATACAACAGATTACATTATTGATTCTCCACATTCACTTTAAAAAGTCATTTTGACTATATTGTTTTAAAAGCCTACTCTGCCATTGGATTTATTAATAGAAATTGTAAAGATTTTAAGGACCCATATGCCCTCTTATATTTGTACATCTCTTTGGTAAGATTTTGAGTACTCATTTTTTTTCAAAATGCGATGGAACGTCCGTCCACAGTATTAAGTCAGATGCCAATTGCGTGGAATTAAATCCTTAAAATGGAGGCGTGCTATTCATGATGTAATGTTTCTAAGAGATTCTTAGCAATAATATTAGATCAGTGGTCCATGCATGATTATCACTAAGAACTAGAAATGTTCTTTTTTCAATCCGTGCACAGAACTAAATACGGGTGAAATGAGCAATCATATCTTTCAATGAAGCGTGTAGAAAAATCGATTTATGTTTATCAATACATAAATTTAAGCCAATTATTTTGTATGTTTACTTGTTTTGATGGGCTATTATAATCTGAAGTATCTGTTAGCCTTAAGTGGCGTTGTAGATAAACTAAATAAATAAATGAGTACCATCTTAACAAATTTAAAAGCCAACAACCCAGATTTTACTATCGTGGACAAAAGGAAGGCAGCATTTTTCAACAACAGATCGAATAACAACGCAGGCGATAATATCTCTGCTAGAGAATTACAGATAGGAAAAATGCAAAGAACGGAGTATAAGGTAAAAAAGATTTACTCAAAAATTGTAAAAAATATACCCAGAGCAGTTGTGCTGACCTTTATTTCTCAAAGAATCAATTACAACTAACTTAAATCAATTTCCTGGGTCCGAATGTTCTTCGTGGGTGTAGGTGGTTACCTGGTTTCTAAAAGCCGGATTTCATTTCTGTTGTTGATGTAAAGATCTTTCATCATTTCTAGAGATAGGATTTCTCTGTACTTTTTCTCTTTTGGACTGGCTTGGAGTATTCCCGGTAATGCTTTAACCAACGATACTTCTTGGGAAATAAATGATTGTCCATTGATATTAATAGTGGTATTGTGGAATTTTATTAGGAATGTTCCATTGAAGCTTTGGGTACTGTTTTCCACTTGTACGGTTTCAGTAAATTGATTTAGCAATATATTGCCTGTTGATATCTCGTCTATGGTTGGAACCTGGGCTGCGCTTTAAAAAGTTTTAGCACCTAGCGGAATTTCTAGTTCTTTTTATTTGCAAATCCCTTATTTTATTTCTGTCGTAAATATCCTTTTTTTGGTTCTCACACTCAATCAATCTTAACAAATGAAGTGTCTAAAGAAAGAGAATTAGTTTAAACATTTTTACTTTTTGAAAATATTAATACTAATAAAAAAAAAAATTTTACTTCTTTGTACATATAACATCCACATATTGGTATTAAACTTTGACATGGCATCGCATCACACAATTCCCCGGTTAGAGTGCAATTCTTAGTTGTCTCTTTCTTGTTTATTTGTATTGCTGCATCTCCTTAATCTCCTATCCTACGTGAGAGTTACTATACTACGCATCAGATGAATATTTTTTGTAAGACGATGAGAGCGAATACGAAAACTCCGATTCTTTAATTATTTTGTATTATGTAATAAATACTTGATGCCTTATTAAATTAATGATGAAACAAAAATGAATATGTTGTGGTTTTATTCTCCTTATAAGAATTTTAGATCTAGCGCTAAAATTAGCTCTTAAGGTAAGATTAGACTGTATACCAAGTGGTCATGAAATGTCAATTTCTGACAGTTCTCCTGTCAGAATATGGTTATACAATGCATATTTTATGCTCTAATGTCCTGAATGCCACATATGACCAGGCTGATTGACAGATAAAAATATATGCCCATATGCACTTTATAGAAATTTCGTTATTGAATTGATGGCATTTTTGATGGAACAGGAATTATTTTGTTGTCATCGGTGTTTGAGTTCGTGGAATTGTGATTTATTTTCCTTTTTGTTTTCTTTTTCTTTTTGGTAATAAATAACAAATACCTCAAATGACCATCAAGTCAAATATGACCATATGTGTAGCTAATTTTGGTCATGAAGTCTAATATACAGATGTGATAATCATGACATTTTGTTCATTTGATAGCTAATCTGGTCATTCGTCTTTTGGTATTCATATGCATAGTTGACATACAGTCAAATCTTAGCTTTAGTTTTCCTTGAAAAAATATCATTATGAGTCAACCGTGTCTTTTCAAATTGTTCGGGATTAAGTTTAGGTATTCGTCCGTGAAATAGTTCTATTGGTTTCCTACCTGTCGTTGAGTGTATGGTGAAGTTGTATTCGTTCACGGCTCGATCCAAGAGTTCTTCAAAAGACCGTGCTGGTCCGTCTGATTTTAGACACCTCATGATTTCGGACAATGTCGAATGTTTCGCCTTTAATTTTTGATGACATTTTAGGGAAATAGAAGTTTTTGTCCTCTTGCTCTACTTCGTTGTGTACGTCTTCAACAATTTTCTGTACTCGTCCCATTGTCATTTCATCTGTCAGAAGACCGTTAACATTATTTGGTTTGAGATATCTTTTGAAAATGTCAATGATGTCGTTTTCTGAGTAATCTTGTCGGATCAAAGTGTGTCTTGCGTAATTGTCGAAGGGCTTTTGAATTAGAGAACTAGTTTCATTTCCTCTTTTTGGTAAAAGTTGGTTTCGAAAAGCATTTATGGGGGTCTCTGCGGATAGTATGAGATTTTCGGCACTATGTTCGGTTGGGGTCATTCAATAAATTCCGGTTATTTGGGGAGGCCTTGAAAGGGTGTTGGCAACCACATTTTCCTTTCCTGGTTTGTATTTTAGTTCATAGTTATACTCCTCCAATATGGCTTTCCACCGTTTCATTTTGGAGTTTGTATTTTTATTGTTCAAGGCAGAGGTAAGCGGTTGGTCGTCTGTAAAAATGTTAACTTTCCGGGGTCCGTAAAGGAAATTCTTCAAAGAATTGAGGGACCAAATAATCGCCAGCATTTTTTTTTTTTTCGTTCGTGGTAACCTTCTGTTTTACTTAAGGTTCTGGAAAGAAGTGTGATTGGCTTATCGTGTTGGGAAAGAACTGCATACCGATGCCGTAGTCAGAAGCGTCGGTTGTTAGTTGAAAGCTTTTGTCGAAGTCTGGATATTGAAGAATTACTTCTTCAGAAACAAGAGAGTTTAAGAGTTTCCCTCTTAAAAGGGATGTCAGAGGTTTCGCCAACTTTGAGTAATCCCTTATAAAGCGGCGATAATATCCTGACATTCCGAGAAAGGATCCGAGTTCTTTTAGGTTTTCGGGAATAGGTCGATCGACTATAGCCTGCTCCTTTTTCGGGTTAGTTCTTATTCCGGATCTGCCAATAATAAATCTTAAAAATGCAACTTCCTTCTGAAAAAATTCACACTTTTCTAGTTGAATTTTCATGTTCGCGGTGTCTAATGTATGAAATACTTTCTTTAGATTCAAAAAATGTTCGGTTTCATCTTTTCCGAAGATGACAATATCGTCGATGTAGACGTAACAACATATTCCAATAAGATCTCTTAGGATACCACCCAGCTCTCTGGAAAATTGAGGAGGCGTTTTTAAGCCCGAATGGCAGGCGAGTAAACTCGGACTTGCTGTTGTTTACCGAAAAGACAGTTTTTTTCTGTGTCAGATTCCTTAAGTGGGATCGGATAAAAACCACTTCTTAAGTCTACAATGGAAAACCATTGGTTTTTGCTGAGATTTGCAAGGATTTCATATATTTCGGGAATTGGATACTTGCCGGCAATAGTTACAGAGTTTAGCTTGCTTGCTTGCTTGCTTGGTTACCATTCCAATTTTTTTTTCTCCTGAAGCATCCTTTTTTTCGGGACGACCCAAACAGGAGAATTGTAAGGAGATTTTGATGGTCCTCTGATTCCATCCTCCAGAAGTTTTTGTATTTCTTTTTCTACTTCAGTTTTGAGTGCCATGGGATAAGGATATGATTTTGATTACACGGGATCTCGGGTTGTAGTTCGGATTTCCCCTTTAACCGTGCGGTAGTGTATGTTAGTTTTTCGTTAGGTTCCGAAAAAACATTAGGACATTTAGGAATGATTTTAGAATGTTGTTCTTTAGTCATGTGATCAGTTTTAATATTTATATAATATTTTAATTATATAATATTTATATAATAAATTTCTTTGATGGGTGAAACCGGGGTTGGATAGACATGATTTTGACTCCTGTGGATGATTGCGTTTAATTGTTTAAGGGTGTCATGTCCTATGATCCCATCAAACAAAATGAGACTGGGGAGGATAAAGAAGTTTATTTTGTCTGTTTGAGGACCGAATATCTGAATAAGTGCATGGTGTGTTATTTTGATGTTTCCACCAACGGAATGAGCATAGAAGGATTTATCATTCGCTAAGGGTTTCTTAATATGACGTGGTTGGACGTAATTCTTATTCGACCCGGTATCAATGAGGAATTTTAAGGTCTCTCCACTTCTAGAAGTGTGTTCTAAGTAGGGAAGTAAAGAGGATGCTAATCTAAAAAGTAAATGTCGTCTAGTTCTTCAGGTTGGTCAAATTCTGGGTGATCCTGTGAGTCAATGTAATTCATCACTGCCTGGTCATAGTTTTGATCTTCCTGTTCTTCTGATGTCCCCTATTCTGGATCGGGGCCTTCAGTGTGGTAAACTCTCTGCAATTTGTGTGGATGATGGGCCTGTTGTGAATGTTGGCGTTTCTGTGGAGCTAACTGTTGGTTGCGAGGTCTGTTCTGGTTGTTCACATTTTGGGATCTGACGGAATGGTCAGCGTCCATTGGCTTCGGAGGAAGCGGACGTAGATGTGCTGGTGGTCGTTGCTGTAGATACTGAGGTTCCCTATAAAACTGTGGTGGTTGAGCATTGCGTGGGTTATGAAGTAACTGGCGATGAAATTCGTGTCTGGGTGCGGCAATTGGTGCTGGTCCTGAATGAACAAAATTGTTTCTTCTAGGGGTAGCTGGAGGCGGTGTTTATTGGAAGTTTTCGGGTGCTAGCTTGCGAATTGTTTGCATGCTGGGCTCGAAAATCGACATTTTGCTATTTCAGGCATAGGTGCAAAACCTGTGGTAGGTCAGCAGGCTCACGGATACCGAGTAACTTAGGCAAGTCGCCTCTCAACCCTCAACGAAGGTATCGAGAGCTTTGTCCCGGTAACACTGAGTCATGTTGTTCATGGACTCCTGACTCACATCCATTGATCCTTACTTATTTAAGATAAGCGACAAGTGGTGATAGACGGCCTGATAGAACCCCGGAATCGTACTACCGCCTTGTAAAAAAGTTGTCATTTGTTATTCTTATCCGCATAATGGAGGGTACGACATTTTGATATCTTGTCCCAGCTAAGCGGGGTATTGTACGATTCTAGGGCGACGTATGCATAGCCCGTAATTTTTTTCTGATAACCGATAGGATCCCATAATACTTGGGGGTGCCTTTCAGGTGTTCATAGATTTTGAGTATCCTATCGACACTCTTTTTCCATGAGTTGAATTCGTGTGCTTCGCCAGAGAATTCTCTTAAGCTTTTCACTATGTCAGGGATTTTCTCCATTTCGGAAAAATTCCTATCGTTAGCCAGATTTATTGGCTGGTCTATATCGTTATTTATGTCGGATGCAGGGTTCATGATAGAATTGAAAAGTTGTCCTGCCTGTATTTGAGGGTTTGAGTTACTAGTTGTGAGATTATCTGAATCATGTCATCGTTAATGGCATTATGAGTAAGGGAGGAATGTGAGCAGGAGGTTGACTACTTTCTTTTAGAGCAATAATTAAAAAAAAAAAAAAAAGAGAAAATTTAATGTATAATGAATTCTCTAAATTGTATTTAACAATTGTTAGGATAATGCAATTATTTTGCTCTAAATGGATAGAATACAATTGATTTCGTACAGGTGCAAAATATGTAAATTTTTGTTACTTAAGTTATTTACTATTGACTTACAGTAATGTTATAATTAATTCTTGTAGCATCTCTTCTTAACGTATTTGTTTTGTGGGTTATGGGCTGCTTTCTGCTGGTGAGGGCGGCTGTCAGTGTTAACTGAATCTTTTTTGCTCCTTTTGGTTAGTAGAACTACTCGGGGGCCTTCGTTTTCCCTATCACTACACTGTTTTCATGGAGGTTTGGTTATCCACTCTTTTGGTTACTTCACTGAGAGGTTTGGTTGTCCACTCTTTATTTGTTTCACCGTTATGTTGGTAGCTTGGTTGTCCCCTCTTTATGTATTTCACTGTTATGTTGGTAGCTTGGTTGTCCACTCTTTATTCACAAACACTTTCACTAGTTTTAGTCTTGGTTATTGCCTGAGTTCACTTCAGATTTTTTGTTTACAGCAAATTTGTACAGTGTTAAAGAATGCAGCCCCACGCTGGACGCCAGTTAAAAAAGATTTACTCAAGAATTGTAAAAAAAATATATCCAGAGCAGCTTGCTCTGACCTTTATTTCTCAAAGAATCAATTACGACTAACTTAAATCAATTTTTACCTCATTATCAAAGCATTTATTTCCAAATTCTTTACAATATTGAATTCCCCTAGCTTGCATTTCGGTTTATTATCATCGTAAACTAGGTTAGCCACTCTGCGGTTACTTGGATGCTGATTGAGCAACAAACTACCCCACCTTTGTCGATTTTACACTGGCTACGTTTTTTTTTTTTTTTAACTCGGTGGTGGTGCTATATCTTTGACATCGAAGAAGATACCAATGGTTGCGCTATCTACTACAGAGGCAGAATATTAAAAGAAGCAGTTTATTTACGCAACCTATTAACATAATTTCAGAGTTGGGTTTTCATAACATCGTAAAAATCCAACAAGGAAAAGAATATTGTTAAGGTCTTGGAGGCCGAAAGATGACGATTTCACATTTTTGTTTTGATTCACTAAAGAGTAAATACATATTCAGTCGCTCTTCAGCATCCGTGGTGATCAGACGACTTTGTGAGTGAGGCAATAAGCGAAAAGTAACAGTGACAAATAGTGTTTTTGGACAGCGAAGTCCAATAAGCCATTTGGCGCAGTGGAGCGTGGTATTGGCTCTGACGCAAAAGGAGCGTAGTTCGAGTCCCAGCGGGGGAAAAGTTTTTTTTTTAAACAAAAAAAAAAAAAATATTAAAAACGAAAGTGGAGTGTCGCAAGGCAATCACGCGATGGACACTGGCCAACCAAAGGTCCCGCAAGAAGATGCCCCGTTGCCGAAGCGAATGACAAGGCAAGTCAAGCAGCAGCAAGCGGGAGCAGACACATAACAACTACTACTATAGCAGCAGAAATGCCATTAACGAGTGCAGCAGCATTAGCTGCACTAACAACAAGAAAGGCAATACCAGAATCGGTACAGTCGCAGGAATCAACGAAAAGGCGACGTAAACCCAAGCAAACACTAAATCTGACAGCCAAAAGAAAGACAAAGCAAAACGGAGCGGCGATGACGTCAAAAACAAATACGTCAGAGGCCGGGTCAGAAGAGGATGTTAACTACTCGTACGAGTCCGAAGGGGGCGAAGGTCGGTACGTGGGCGAAGGTAACTCATTCATAGAGTTACTGGACGCCGTAGACGACTTGGAGCAGCAAAAATAACAAAACAAAGAAGAAGACGAGGAAGCTCAGCTCGATCGACTGATTAAGGAGGTACTAGCCAAGAGGGAGAAGTTGCGGCAGCAGAAAATGCTACAGCAACAACAAAAGCTGAAGCAAATTCAAGCCGAACAGCAACAGCACGAACAACAACAAAAACAGATGAAACAACAACAACAACATCAAATGCTAAAACAACAACAACATAACAATAACCAACAGAAAAAGCAGCCAGCACAGAAACAGTCGCTGCCACAGCTACAACAACAAGAGCAGAAGCAGCAACCGCAGCAGCAACAGCAGCAACAACAACAACAACAACAGCAACAACAGCAGCAACAACAACAACAACAACAGAAGCAGCAACAACAAACGAAAAAGGTAAAGATACCACCTATCAATGTAAGTTATTTAGATATTAGCGATAGTATTAAGTTATGTAGGCTAGTTACTAAGGACTTCTATATTAAAAGGCTAAACGCCACAAAACATATTATCATGTGCACAAATATGGAGGAGCACAAAAAAGTACGCACCGCTCTGGAGAAAGCGGAAACTGAGTACTTCACGCACACTCCAAAAGGAGAAAAAAGGCAAACGGTGTTGCTAAGGGTATAGACCCCAATACCAAGATAGAGGAGCTCGAAAATGAGCTTAAAAGTTATGAGAGCGTCGACCTTAAGTTCGTGGGGGTCAAGCCGTTTTCCTCGCCTGCGAACAATGGTGGTAGCCGCAAATTTCCATTCTTTTTGGTGCAACTAACACCCGACAGCAAAATCGATAGTTTAAAAAGCATCAGATTCCTTTACTATCACGCAGTACGTTGGGAAAAATTAAAGAGGTCAGATCTTGTACTTCAATGTATGCGCTGCCAGAGGTTTGGGCACGCCGCAGCTAACTGTCATATGCAGTTCAGGTGCGTCAAGTGCAACAAGGACCACAAACATGGGGAATGTGCCTTAGGTACAGATAGAGTAGAGGATCGCGGCCAGCTCTCGTGTGTACTCTGCAACAGCTCAGGACATCCTGCTAATTTCAGGGGATGTCCCAAGTATCAGCAGGTAAAACAGAATGTGCAGGCTCGAAAACAGAGGTCCGAAGAACAGAAGGGTCGAAAGAGTCGCTCGTTCTCTAATTTTGTTGCACCCAATGTGTCCTTTGCCCAAATGGTATCTGGGACCGGGTAGCACTATCACAAAAAGCGCGCCGAAGGTTCCTACACCGGAAGCGGATCTGGATTTGAAATCGATCCTTCTGTCACTGCACGGAAAGATCGACAATTTCCAGAAACAATTAAATGAGCATGCGGCTCGAATAGACATGATCTATTCGACGCTGTTTGCCGAGTCTGCCGCGCCATAAATATGATGGGTACGCTGAATGTTAATTCACTAATCCGGATCGAGAGAAGGATCAATCTTTCCAATTTGTTGAAAGCCAAAAAGCCAGATGTGCTTCTGGTTAGCGAAACTAAGCTAACTCCGAAGCACAAATTTGGCTATAGAAACTATTCTGTAGTTAGAAGAGACCGGCCCAACTCCACACAGGGAGGTGGTGTCGCTATCTTAATACGTAAAGGCTTGCGCCATAAGGTCATATATAGCGGAGACGTGCGCAGGTTCCAGGTGTTGGAAGCATGCATCGTATGCATTCCCCTCAATAGCCAGAGGCGGATGTATGTGGTGTCGCTTTACGCACCGGAATCTCCTCGACGCATTGAATTTTTAAATGAGATCGAGACGCTTTTTCGTTGCTTAGAGCTTCAATCGGAAGATAATTATTACTTTTTGGGCGGAGACCTCAATGCTAAACATGCGGCATGGGGAAATGATATTCCGAACCCTAGAGGCAACCAGTTTCACGACTGGTGGCGTCATAATATGATTGAGTACAAACTCGAGTTGTACGCGACGGATATCCCGTCTTTCCCTAGAGACGGTTCTTTCTTAGACATAGCGCTAGTTGACGAACGACTAGAACTAACAAACATTGATCTAAGCACGCGGAACTGTTTACGAACGGTTGAGTACGATAGTGATCACTACGGACTTGCCGCCGTAATACGGATCCCGAACGAGCAGACGCAGCTGGAGCAGTACGACCAAGTGCGTTCTTTCGACTACCGAAAAGCGCAGTGGTCGCGCTTCTCTAGAGTCTTAAAACGCGACATACGCTCATGCGAGATCGACCCACCGACAAACAGGAACTTAACGAACGATGAGATCGACAGTCATTTACGGCAAATGAATGACGTCATCAAACAGACAATGGATCGGACTATCCCCCGGGTAGGACGTTCCACAGACGAAGAACAAACTGAAAAGTATCGAAACGCAACAATCGATGCTCTGTACAAACATAAAAGTAGACTGCTCTCGAGGCTTAAACGGCTACACAGACAGTTCACTGACAGGAACGATCCCGAGTTAAGAACACTGAATTCGATGATCAAAAACTTGAAACAGTTGATCACCGAGAATTACAGAAAATCTATAAGTTTGTATTGGGGCAATAAAATTCGGGCTATAAAATCCAGTAGTCCTAAAATGTTCTCGCAAATAAATAAACTGTTCAGGCGGAAGGATCACAACGACATTTCATGTGTTCGAATACCTCGGACGAACGAGAACAGACAGACACTACTGACTGCTGGCATAAGTCCGGAAAGTGCTGACTCGAACGACGGTTTTTTCGTGGTCGAAGACCCGCAGGAGAGGGTGAATTTGATGGGAGCTGTCTTTGAGACTGTGTATACGGTGCCGCAACCGCGACCTCGAAGAGAGGGCCTTTCTTAACCACTTTTATCTGCGGACCGAAATTCAAGATTGGCGATCCGAGAACAGCGGTTTCACCGGGTTCAATGACGACAACCGTGCAAACGGCACAGTCGCCGATGAAAATACTCATCTGTTCGTGAGTAGAGATGAACTTCGGTGCATCTTTGAATCACTTAAAAACAAAAAGTCGGCGGGAGTGGACGGTATCCCAAACGTCGTATTAAGACACCTGCCGCTAGAGGCGATAGATATCTTCGCCACGCTATTTAACAATGCGCTGAATAATGCATATTATCCGGCGCAATGGAAAATAGCGGTGGTACATCCTATCCCGAAAAAGGATAAAGATAGGACGAACCCTGCTAATCTCCGGTCAATTAGTTTGCTTCCGAATGTTAGCAAGGTATTCGAGAAAGTCGTCAATAGATCTCTTTTAAAATGGGTTGAGGAAAACAAGATTATTCCGGACAACCAGTTTGGCTTCAGAGCGGGGCATGACACTATTCATGCCGCGTCGAAACTAGTTTCCGACATTCAGTGGAATAAGAGTAAGAAGCAATGCACGGGTGCCTGCCTGGTCGACTTTGAGAAGGCCTTCGATACCGTATGGTTGGAGGGGCTCTTCTATAAGCTGACCAGATTGGGCATTCAAAAACCTTTGCTGTATATGATTTATGACATGCTTATGGGAAAGAAGTTCGTTGTCAAAGCTGGCAACGTGACTTCGAGCAGGGTTTTTGAAATTAAAAATGGCTTACAACAGGGAGCAGTGAATTCTCCGGTCCTGTTTAATATTTACACAAGTGATCTGGTGGGTTCCCTCAGACATGCTATAGCGTACGCGGACGATTTAGTGGCGTACAGGTCAGGACGAAAAATCGAGGTCATTAACATCCTTCTGCAGCGTGACTTCGAGCAAATTAAGAGGTATTGCGATGACTGGAAGTTGAAAATCAATTTCCAAAAATCGGAAACAATCCTGTTCAGAACTACATTGGCTGGGGCCTCTGGGGATACCAAAAAAAACTGGAGAAAATTAACAATTATTGGACAGCAGGGGCGGCCGTTGGCGGTGAAAAACGTGGTCCGGTATCTTGGCATCTGGCTCGACCAGTATCTGTATTTTGACAAACATATAGCTGCTTGTCTGGCTGGGGCTAAGACGGCCTACGCTCTGACAAGGAGACTGTTTCGCAGCAGTCAACTTGACTCTAGGGTAAAGGTCATCTGCTACGTGGCCCTTATAAGGCCTATCATCGCTTATGGCTGTCCTATGTGGTACAATATAGCGCCGTCCTATATGGAAAAGATTCGGGTGTTTGAGAGACAATGTCTCAGGGCCTGTCTAGGGTTGTTTAGAACTCCTGAATCTCAGTACATAAAATACTATCCCAACAGGACCCTACACAATGGGGCTCGACTGAATAGGATTGACAATTTCCTTATTAAGGTGATTCGGAGGCACGTCGCAAGGGCGATGGCCAGCGATAATAATCTGATCTCAGGGGCTTACTACCCCAATTTAATGTACCACGACAGTACGCTTCGGCCTGGCTTTATCCCGCCTGAGGCATTTCTTCATGTAGACATGAAAGGGTTAGTCCAGACAAAAGATGGTGTGCCGGTATTGTACCACAGCCACCGCGGCGCGAGGGATAAGCGGCTCATCCACGACGGGTACGCCGCCAATGCTCAAGAGCTCCTCCGTTTTAGCACCGCAATTACGGATCGGGACAGGGTCGATACGATCAAGCAGTTCACCGAATTTTGGTGGCTTGATGAACAGGTGAGGGTGGATACGCTCTCCCGGGCCGGTGCGCTACTTACGTAGCTTCCTCCTTAGTTTTAAGCTAGATATTAAGTTTGTAGGCTTAGGTTTATAGTAGGGGGTCTTTGGGAGGGGCCGGGCTAGCCAACATGAACAGTGCTGCCGAGACTCGAACGACGCTTACGGCCTCGCTCGATTCTCGGTGGTACTGATGAACCCTTGTGGGCGGCTGTCAGGTGCCCATGGGCGCGATCAGGATGGTGACCAATCGATGAGATTGCTCACCACCCTGATTATAGGTAATTTAGGTTAAGTAGCTTAGGTAGTTTTAAGTAGTTTTAAATAAAATAATAAAAATAGAGTGTTCAAGTTTTGGAAGTTTCTTGAAGAGTAAAAAACAAACCATTTAAATATAGATAGATCTAAGGCCGAAAGGCAATAATTTTAAGGATATAGTTAAGTTTAGAGAGCTCGCTAAGAGCCAGTAAGCTAGAATTAAGACAAATGTTAGCTATAAATTAGATTTAATCGTTTTGGTCTAGTATTTAAGTTTAATGAATGAGAACAATAAAAATGAATTTAAAATGTAAAAAAAAAAAAAAGCAAATACATTTTTTGTCTGGAGACAGATTGCCGACAAAGTGGGAGTTACTCAGAATCCTAATATCTATCATCGATCTTACTGGATTCTTAGCATTTTAGTTTTTCTTAGCAGGTAGATGAAAATTGGCCGGCCGACGCTGATTGGCAGTAAATCAAGTTGTGCGAAGAGGAGCTGCGAGCCAAATACCTGCTGAGCGACTTCGAAGAGTGGAGGCATGGATCTTACTGCGTTGCAGAAAAAGCAATGACGATGGCAAACACCTTGGGGAGATCCAGTTTCGTTAGAGCCGACGAATTCATCTTAGCTTTAGGATTTAATAAGTGCGCCTATCCACTCAGAAGAGCTGCAGAGGGCAACTACTTCAGATCAATATTGGTCATCAATGAACACGTAAAAGGATGGATGCAGTCATCTCTTTCTTATTGTATTATTTGTCCATTTGTAATGTTGTCGTCCAAGAAGAATTATAAATCCTTGTCTTGCAAATGTCGACTTGAATTAAATTTTTGTAGAAAAAAAGATGTTTTGATGTTGCTGCAAGCAAAACCTCGCTTTTGGCATGAAATATAGAAATTTAATTTTTAAGCTATCGAATACGTAGTACGAATATAAGTACAAAATTTCGCGCTCGAGATGTTAATCAGTTCTGACATTACGATGATAAAGGAACTCAAAAAAGTGGGTTGAGCAATTCTGTTCGTATGCTTCTGAGGCATACAGCATAAACGGCTGTCCGGATTTGGAGTTTATGGGCCTACACGTTTTTTTTTTCACGGTAATCTCAATATTAATCGTACTTTCCATATAATTTATATTTGAATTGAAGTAGACAGGCGAGGTTAACATGACTGCATATTCAGTTTTTTGCTAAAAAAATCTAATAACGGTAGGTACTTTTGAAATTTGAACATATCTTACGATTGTTACAAAATTCCTTAAGTATTATGGTCAGTTCTAACTTAATAGCAAACTCAGTTTTTCTCTGTATTATCGTAGATACAATGGATTTTTAATACAATTTTTGGAGGATTTGGCTTTCTTTAGTTTACCTGAAAACGGCACTAACGATTTTTACCATACTTGAGTAAAATTGATGTTTCTAAAATTTATCTATTGCGTCCTTAATTTTCGATCCGAATCACTGAAAACACTAATTTTAGAAACTATTCTCGATTTGGATAAAACTTTAAAAGCCATGTAATGCTTACATCCCGAACAATATCTGATACTTAGTTTTCATCTTAATAAAGGGTCCGCCATCTAACTTTTTTTTTTTTCAACTAGTGCTTATTTCGCGAATGGTAACACTTAGCTCATGTCTGATTTGACAGATAATTAGTTTTATCCCTCCGCTGAACGAATATGGTTGTGTATACGCTTGAACAAGGCTGGGAAATATTGCGACACTACTTTGAAAATCATGTTAATGTTGCAGAATGTGTGCGAAAATTGCGTACGGAATTTGGAAGAAGAGAAGCACCGTCAGCTCCGTATGTTCATTATCTTGTGAAAAAAGTGAAAGAAACTGGCATCCTCAAACCAAAGCGTGAAAAGCCAAAAACAGTGCGTACACCCGAGAAAATTGCTGCTGTGACGGAATTTGGTCCAGAGGCATAATTGGGCCATTTTTCTTCGAAAATGAGCAAGGAGTGGCCGTTAAAGTCAATGGCGATCGTTATCGGGCCATGTTGAACGAATTTTTGTTCACAAAAATTGAAGAGGAGGATATTGGCAACATTTGGTTTCAACAGGACGGCGCTACGTGCCACACAGCCGAAGCTACACTCGATGTTTTGCGCCCTGTTTTTGAAGATCGCATTATCAGCCGCAGAGCTGATGTCGTTTGGCCACCTCGAGGCTGCGATTTGACACCGTTGGACTATTATTTGTGGGGTGCCGTAAAAGATAAGTGTTACGCCGACAAGCCAGAGACAATTGACGCTTTAAAGGTCAATATTGAACGTGCAACTTAAAATAATTCCGACCATTTGGAGCTCACACAATCAGAAATTCCCACTTCATTGGCACCCCCATCCATCGGTCCATCGGTATATTTAGTTATTAACAAATGTTTACGTAAATTCAAAAACAAATCTCTGAATTCTTACATATAGTGTGTTGCACTTCTAAGCGAGGGGTCCCAGGTTCGATTCCCGAAAAAATCCAAATGCATTCTTACGGTTTTTTTTTTACTGTACCACCTCTCCGAAAAGATATCGACCTTACCAACCCTATACCTACTTCCAATCACAGACACCTTAAACCAACATCCCTAATCTATTCCAGTCAAAAATACAAACATGCCCCAACAGATCAGCAAACAGATACTTCTAATTCGCTTTACCTACCTATGCACATAATAAAATAATAACACAACCAACTTTTTATGAACGAGAATGTTTGGTTTGACCTAGTCGTGCACTTTATTTTTTACTTACGGTACGCTTTTTAAATAAAAAATTATTTAAAGGTGAGCACCACATCCCTAAATTTGTTTCAGAAACGTTTAGCTCATTCCAATTTGATAGGTTTTTATCATCTCTTGTGACATTTTCCTTCAGAAACAAAAAAAATATTCTTTTGGAGAGAAAAAGTGTCCGATTTCAAATACTGCTTGACTCTGGATAAAAATGACCTAGGTTGCTAAACTCTTTGCCAAAGAAAATTAATTGTCAATAGACATGAAAAGCATGCATTGAATGCAATGATGGTTGCCGGAGCGATCTTGCTATTCTGTTAATGTAAATTGACCGTGTAGTGTGCATAATGCAAGATATCCAGATGCAGTTCGAATCATTACAAATGGTTTTGGTGTATGACGTGTACTAGGTTTTAGCACCTAAGCAAATTTAGCATTTATTTTTGTTTAATGAATTTCTTTGTTTAAATCTTCTCCGTCTGCAAACCACTACTGCACGTTAGATTATTTAAGCCTGCTTCATTTTACATAATCTGCCAGTGAAGAAATAGCGTGGAAAAATAATAAAAGCGCTGATGGAAAAAACTACATAGAGATCACAATAGATTTCAAAAAAAACACCAAATGAAGATTTTGAAGTTTTATATAACTTCAGAAGTTATTTTTTCCTGATTTGGACAAATTGACAAAATAAACGGCGAAAAAGTTCTAAATTCTATTAGGTACTCATTAAAATTTAGGTATCAAACGTAATCCTTTGGTGAGTTATGACATCGAAATTTTCAGCTCGCGTTTCAGTTTGGACAGTTAGTCGACCAATGCCAGAATATGTATAAAATATTTGTATTTTGAACATTTGCAAAAAACTATTTGCGTTTTCCAAAAACGTCTGAAAAATTTAAAAATGCAAAGTCGGATAAAATTTCGTTTTTAATGAAACACATCGCACTTTAACTTTACAGGAAATATTCATTCGCAAAATTGCAAAGAGCAAAGTGAAAAATGGTTGGTGAAATAGGGCCCTGATCTTTTTATTTATTATTGACTGATGAAATTTTTTTTTATGCAAGCGCAGATTCCAATTTTTCGTTTTCTAAATTGAAATAACGAATGTAATGATACACCATATACTGTCGCCGCAGCGTTCCACATTATTCGAACTCTATCTGGCTTGTTTGGTCTACGGAAATAATGGCAGATACGTACCAAATAATGTCCAAATAATTTCAAAATATAATTCTATGAACGCTTTGGCCGCAGTAGGTGCTAATAAAATGTTGGTGAGGTAGTTTGAAGTTACGTTACATTTTGTCGATTTCTATATACGCTTGTTATATAATCTTTTGAAGTGAATAAAAATATATCAACTTTAATCGTAGCACGCGCACTCTGTACAGGGAGTTCATAGCTTATTAGCAAATCCGGGCTTAGTGTGCAAACAGAGGGTAGCGAAGAATGAGCAAGTTGTTATTGAAATCCAAACCGGAAAAGACTGTCTTGTGGAAATGTGTTGGTGGTTGAATATGGCCAAACAATTGTTATAATTGCGATGATTGTATTTATGGACTTTGAAGTAGTGATCGCCTATTTAATATAAGCCGTATTTTATTATCAGCGTGATCTGATCCGAATCAGATCACGAAAATAAAACAATACGGATCATAGAAAAATTTCATTTTGGAGTTGTGGCAACAGTTGCTTTCAAAACAGGACGGATAATGTATGAAAATGACAAACTTCATATTGCCACCAGCCATATTGCAAACATTCTGTACAACGTGACGTCACAATATGATTTCAACTGACGTGAGCTTTCATTTGCTTGTCGGGGGTGTTACCATACGAATCAAATTAATAATTTTTATTTTTGGATATTGTTATTAAAAAAAGTAATCTAAAATTCTATGTTCAAAAATGCAACAAATAAACACTATTTTTCTGCCGTATTTCGGTGTATTTCATGTGAGCGAATGATTTTTTTAAACATTTATGAAATGTTCTCGATTTGCTTCAGAAACATTTGTCAAACATTTCTGTTTTTGCCGGTGTATACGCCGAATAAGTATTTATTAAACGTTTATGAAATACTTTTTACTGTCGGAAATTCACGACCAGAGGCTCGAAAACAACAACACGGCTTCCGTTATATGGTGTGTTTTGTTTCTAAAAGGAAATGAGTTTACCTACAATCAGCTCAAAATGTAATAGAAATGTTAATGCAGTTTGCACCTCTGGTCCGCTCAGATTGGAATTCTTAGACAAAGTAAATGACAGCGGCTTAGGCACGAAATTCCAGAAGAACAAAATGAAGTTAGAATTAGATTTTTCTGTGATAAAAAAGAAACGTGTTTCCTAATAACTAGGTTCGAAAACAATTTAAATTTATGCAGGTAGCTAGTTTCGATTTTTTATCATTCCAAGATTTTCTGGACATTTGTATTTTATGTTAAAAGAACAAAAACACACCTCTGAAACAAATTATTAAAGAACTGCGAAACATTTCATAAACATTTTTTTTTGTTAAATAAATGTTTATGAAACATTTACTTAAATATTTCGCTGGTCTGGGCATGCCTTTATGGAATGAAAAAGCAAAATCATCTCGAAGGCGGGAAATGTATTCGATGTGAAAAAAATGCTTTTTGATTTTTTGTGTTATGAAGAGTGTTGAATATTTTAGTCTGGCAACGTGACTGTGTGGCTTGGCTAATGGCTGTCGTTTACAGGCACACCAACATTGAAAAATGATACAAGCCACCTAGTACAATCAATTTTCATCGTGGTTCGTGATCTCGATGAATAGTAGGATCATGTGCTGTTGTTGTAAGTGCATGTATTTCGATGATCTATATGGATCATGGCTGATAGTAAAAAAGGGCTATAGTTATAGTTAAAAATTGTTTTTATTTTCTGTGGTGAACTACATGTTTATATTTACGAGTATTTTATGCAAGAAGCAAAAACACTGATCGGTATTTCAGATATTTGTTATTAAATTGGTTATCTTATAATAGCACTAAGATGAACATATCCTCATGGATAGTTTGTATTTTATCTGTTGATAATTTCCTTCAAACTCCTATAGAGATATTGAAAAAAGGAATTAATCCCTACATTGATTTAAGTTGGCCCTGGTTTGGGTTAACATTTAGTGACGAGATTTTTATATGTGGTATATGTATGTGTCCATTACAGTATGTGTAAAACATAAAAATTCCCAAAAGCAGGTTATCTATAATAACGCTTTTTATCTAATTAATTTAGCTTAACGGTTATAATTTTCAGAATAATTAACGACTGCTAACTTGTGTTTTGCAACTTTCTCGACAAACCAAATCATAAAATAATTTATTTCTTCAATTAATTACTACTAAATGCACTCACTATACTGCCTTACTAACGGCTAATAAGATTTTATAAATAAGGTTAAAATATGTGACGTTTGACTAATTAACGGAACTTGGTTTTATTTTTATTTATCACCTTGCATATGCTTAAACCCGCATTATCGTTTTGACGCACATGCATGATTCGTAATGTACTTCTAATGTGATTTACGCAGAAGATTGTGGTTCTTAATATTGTTTGTTAGAAAATAAATGCATTAATAAAATACTATTTCCATTATAGTTTGTACATGCGTTGTACATAAAAGATGCCATGGTTCTGTTGTTACAAAATGCCCTGGAATGCGTGAAGAAGTATGTTTTTCTCTTATTTAATTTAACTATTACAAATGTACAACTTTCTTTTTTTTTTTTTTAGCAAAACCAAACTGAATGCGTTCCAGCTGGGCAAAGATTTAACGTCAATGTACCTCACCGTTTTGTTGTACATAGCTACAAACGATTTACATTTTGCGACCATTGTGGATCTCTTCTATACGGTTTGATCAAGCAGGGATTGCAATGCGAAGCTTGCTATATGAATGTACATAAACGGTGTCAAAAAAATGTAGCAAACACGTGTGGAGTAAATACAAAGTACATGGCAGAGATATTAAATTCATTAGGTATTTCTCCAGACAAACAATCACAGCCTCGTCGTTCAAGGGTAAAACATAATATTACAGTTAATATTGTTATATTTGAATTTAAGTATTATTTTTTCTTTTAGTATTTGAATCAGCCAGCTGGTGAGGAAAATTTTGCCGTTGAACGGAAGGATTATGCGGAAGGTGAATCTTCATTACGTGGAAGCACATTGCCTAGTCAGCAACAAAATTCGAACGCTTACCAGTATTTTGAAAATCGTTCAGGAAAATCAACACTTCAGGACTTTAATTTTATTAAAGTATTAGGAAAAGGTTCATTCGGAAAAGTCATGTTAGCAGAAAAGAAAGGAACCGATGAAGTGTACGCGATTAAAGTTCTTAAAAAAGATGCTATTATTCAGGATGATGATGTTGATTGCACAATGACAGAAAAACGTATTTTGGCGTTAGCGGCTAAACACCCATTTTTGACGGCACTGCATTCTTGTTTTCAAACACCGGTATTATTTTGCATTGTATTAATTTCCTTATATTTTAAAAGTTATTTTAAGGAACGGTTGTTCTTCGTAATGGAATACGTAAACGGGGGAGATCTAATGTTCCAAATACAAAAAGCGCGTCGTTTTGAAGCTCCTCGTGCTGCATTTTATGCAGCAGAAGTCACTTTAGCTTTGCAATTTCTTCACTCTCATGGTGTTATATACCGCGATCTGAAATTGGATAATATCCTATTAGACAGAGAAGGACACTGTAAACTAGCAGATTTCGGAATGTGCAAGGTGTGTGCTTACCCATATAAGCTTATTTTATTTTATTAAATATACATTCTATTGCAGGAGGGCATATTAAATGGAGCGCTTACTTCAACTTTTTGCGGTACTCCTGACTATATTGCACCTGAAATTCTAAAGGAACAAGAATATGGGGCGTCCGTTGATTGGTGGGCGTTAGGTGTACTTATGTATGAAATGATGGCTGGACAGCCACCATTTGAAGCTGATAACGAAGACGAACTCTTTGATTCAATATTACATGACGATGTTTTATATCCAGTGTGGTTATCCCGTGAAGCAGTATCAATATTAAAAGGTATGTGTGCATGGACATTTAATTTTGGTAGGGGTAAAACCCTCAGCTGAAATACTGGCTTTAGAATGAAACTTAATACCCACACGCACTGAAAACAGTATTTTCGTCGAAAACTAGTCGTTGCACTCACACCAAAGACCAACTAGTCTTCGAATGACGTTTCTATCAGCTGCGAGGCAGTTGTTGTGAAACTATTTTGGTTACAAATATCAATCGCATTAATTTTCAAATAAAATTAATTCAGAGAGAGTCGTTTTCGTGGAAAACAAGTTTAAACGACTCGTTCTGAAAACTGAAATATGTATGGGAAAATTTCTGTTTTCGATGAAGTTTTCGAGCAGAGATGGCAGAAATACCTTCTTTTTCTAAGTACATAGAACATGTAACAAATGTAGGTAGTAAATGAAACAAATCAGGCGTATAGTTTAATCGATTTACTTTGCGCAGTTAATTCAGTAGATTACCTCACGTAAACTACTCTGCCATCTCTGTTTGCCAGTGTTTTCGAGAAAACCCGGTTTTCGACTCGGTGTGAAAAGGGTATAAACCTAAGAATTAAATAGTACACACAAATAGGGATTAGAACTAAGGATGATGAAGGAGAATTTTAGAGAGGGAGTCCTGAGTTCGTAAGGCTCTAGTTAGCCCTCCGCAGTAGACATACGAGAAGATTGATAAATAGAAAAGACGGGACAATATTGATTGTGATACGCTAACACATTAGCCAAATTTAGGCAAACTTCGTTCCCTAACGCAAAAGCTGGGCAGAAGAGAGCCAAAAAGAGAGAACAACATTTTCCCAAGAAAGCCCAAATGAGTCTCTCACACGTCGACCTCAAAGGTTGGGCATCTCTGTGACGTCGTTGTGGCGAATTTTGCGAAAAGATCTTGGCCTACATCCTTACAAGATTAAATTGACGCAAGAACTGAAGCTGCTTGACCATCAGGAAACCAAGTTTGGAGAACGTGTTATCTCACGAAATGGTCCAGTCGCTTGGCCGCCTCGGTCGTGCGATTTGACACCGTTAGACTATTTCCTGTGGAGCTACGTCAAGTCTATGGTCTATGCCAACAAGCCAGCGACGATTGATGAACTTCGTACGAATATCGAACGTGAAATTGCAGCAGTATCGGCCGATTTATGCATGAAAACCATCGAAAATTGGGTTCAGCGTCTGGACTTCTGCAAGCGTGCCCGTGGTGGCCATGCAAAAGAAATCGAGTTCCATCATGTCGAGTTTGTTGTTGGGTACACACGCGTCGTGAACAATACCTATAAAATTGCACCAAAACGTCGTGTAAAACGTGTGGGAATAAAGTGGAGCGTACTCAATTAAAAGTGGTGTGTCGAGACTGTAATAGCCTTTCCCATGCAGCCTGCGTCAACGTCATGCCTGCTGACATTGAGTTTATGAAAAAGGCAAATAAACTCTGGCAGTGCAATGTATGTATGGCAAACAAACGACGCAAATCACTATCCGGGGAAGCGCCAGCATGCGTCTCTAGTCAGATGTATAAAAATCAACATCTCCACAATATGGATGACAGTATAACTACTATTAGTCAAACACCTGTCGCCCCACCTCCACCTCCACAGAAGACCAATGTTACACTGGATTTAATTTATGCGGAAATACAAGAAGTAAAACAGATCCAACAAAGGCAGATAGAGGAACTTCAAAGGAAAAATGATGAATGAAAATTCGGCAACTCGAGAAGAAGGTTGATCATCTAGAGCGGGAACTCATCGGAAATACTCTGGAGATCTGTAACATTCCAGCAAACTGCGGCGACACTTCTAGCATTGATTTGGCTATGAAGATTTTCCGCGATAGAATGCATGTCAATGTATCAAAGGAGGACAGTGACCTTTGCTACACAAAAAGCATAATAAAACGGCAGAAAAATTCACAAAACACTAGCAGTAACCAAACAAAGAAAAATATTCTCGTTGTCAAATTTGTTTCTCGCCTGTGCAAGGAGAAAATGATGAAAGCAAAGAGAGAAAAAAAAACTCAGCTGACAACAACACTACTCAACGGAAACATTAACACATATGAGAGACCTGAGAAGATGTACTTAAACGAATGTCTAACTTACCGGACACGTCAACTCTTGAATGCTGCACTGTCGATGAAGGGAGAAAAAGGGTATAAATATGTATGGACTAAAAAAGGGACAGTTTATATGCGGAAGAAGGAAGGGGATATTTTAGTAAGAATTACTTGTGCTGAAGATTCAAATAAGTTATGAATAATTCTCTTAATTCTGTTTCGAGCTTAGTCCCCAATACATGTGAATACCTAGTCGATTCTCTTAATACTGTTGACATTTTTTGTTTACATCAAGATATTCGTATTACTAGAAAACACTTTTCAGCTCTGATAGCACATCTTGAGTCATTAGTGAAGTTACCTGTTGTCATTGTTTTGAGTGAAATTTGGCTGTATGAGGAAGAACTAGATTTGTATAACATACCGGGCTATACAACTTTCGGAAATTGCAATGAATCATACCCAGCGGGAGGTGTATCAGTTTATGTGAGGAATGGTATGTACTCGATTGCTTGAAGCTTAATTTTCTTAGTGCAGATGTTATGAAATTGTCTTTTAATTTCTTGAATGAGAATTATGCAATGTTGTGTGTATACAGATTACAAGCGGTTTTAAAAGGTGTTTTAATTGGTGAATTAAGTGATGCTCTGGGTACTTGTAAAGAAAAAAACTTAATAGTAATTGGTGGTATTAATATCGATATTTTAAATGAATCTGATAGAGATACTGAGAATTATCTGTTCCTAATGGCGTCAAATGGTCTGAGGAGTTTTATTAATGAACCTACCCGTGTTACCGACTCGACTAAATCTTGCATTGATCATGTATTTATGCGTACTCAAAAAAACAATAAGAGTGTGTTGTGTATGATCTAAAATTAACAGATCATAATATGATTGCACTAAATGTTTGTTTGAGTACCAACGCATTAAATTGTGGAAACTCATCTGTAAGGAAGAAATATCGCACAAATTACGTCATTTTAAATGAATGCTTACTATATGAATTCTGGGAACCAGTTTATGATGAACCTAACCCATCAATTGCTTTCAATCTCTTTCTAAGGATTTTAAAAAATCATATCAAAAATTGTACTACCTTTTCCCCTCTCATCTCGAAGAAAAACAACTTTTTAAAGCCATGGATGACACACAATCTCTTGCAGTAGATAAAAAGAAATAATAAGTTTTGGAAAAAATGTAGAAGTCATTCACATAATTTAAAACTTGAAAATTACTACGATTCTCTATGCAAATCCGTGCACAAAAATATTGAAGAAACCAGGAACAAGTTTTATTTGAATTCGTTTGAACAGGCCAGAGGTAATGTTAGAGACGAATGGAAGGTAGTTGATAGTATCTTGGGAAAAAGTTGGCAGCTAACAGGCATAACTAGCTTGGAGATAGATGGTAAAAGTTTGACTGATGCAGTCATAATTTCCAATAAGCTAACTGAGTACTTTACCGAAATTTCGGAAAAACTGAAACCATCTGTAGACATTTCGAAAGACTGCAATTGCTCTATAAGTCACATAGAGAACATGCAACCAAACAGTTTTGTTTTGCAATCATTTTCTTCAAGTGAAATCTATAAGGCAATATTGTCGTTTAAAAACAAAAGGTCTTGTTCTAGTGATGGTATATCAAGTGTATTGTTGAAAAAAATTAGCTTTTATGTAGTAGACGTTATATGTTATTTATTTAATCTTAGTGTTCAAAATAGTTGTTTTCCTCAGCACCTTAAAGGAGCTGAAGTTATACCACTTTTTAAAAAAGGTATTAAAAGCAATATGTCAAACTAGAGATCCATCTTCCTACTACCAAAATTTTCTAAGATTATGAAATCACGAATATTGTCTTTTTTAGACAATAACAAATTTTTTAGTAGTAATCAATTTGGTTTTAGACGAGGAATGTCAACCGAGGATGCTATCCTCAGAGTATGTAGCCAATTATATGAAGGTAAAGGGTGATTTTTTAGCTGGTTTGGTTTTGGCAACACTGGTTTTGACAGCTGACGTGTGTTTAGTACCTTGTGTCACTGTCAAACAGCTTCAGTTTGGTTTGCAATTTAACCATGGATAGTCTTACAAATGAACAACGCTTGCAAATTATTGAATTTTACTATCAAAATTCGTGCTCGGTTCGAAATGTTCATCGCGCCCTGCTTCCATTTTATGATCGGCATTCTCGACCTTCTGAGCAGTCTATTCGGAAGATTGTGACCAAATTTCGCACCAAATTTACTTTGTTGGACATTAAACCACCAACACGTTTACGTACTGTGCGTAGTGAAGAAAATATTGCGGCCGTATCAGCTAGTGTGACAGAAGACCGCGAAATGTCGATTCGGCGCCGTTCCCAGCAGTTATGCCTTTGTTACAGCACTACGTGGAAAATTTTGCGGAAGGATTTGGGCGTAAAGCCTTTTAAGAAACAGCTGGTGCAAGACCTAAGGCCAGCCGACCTACCACAACGCCGAATTTTTGGTGAATGGGCTCTTGGAAAGCTGGCCGAGGATCCGCTTTTTTATCGAAAAATTGTGTTCGGCGATGAGGCTCATTTTTGGTTGAATGGGTACGTAAATAAGCAAAATTGCCGCATTTGGAGTGAAGATCAGCCAGAAGCATTGCAACAGCTACCAATGCATCCCGAAAAAGCCACTGTTTGGTGCGGTTTATGGGCCGGCGGCATTATTGGGCCATATTTCTTCAAAGATGATGCGAATCGCAGCGTTACTGTCAATGGTGAACGCTACCGAGCGATGATAACAAACTTTTTTTTGCCCGAAATGGAAGTTCTTGACTTGCATGATATGTGGTTTCAACAAGACGGTGCCACATGCCACACAGCACGCGAAACAATGGCGCAATTGCGAGGCGAGTTTGGTGAAAAGTTAATTTCACGTTTCGGGCCGGTCAATTGGCCGCCTAGATCGTGCGATTTGACACCATTAGATTATTTTTTGTGGGGGTATGCCAAGGCTAATGTGTATAGGGACAAGCCCGCTTCGATTGACGCACTGGAAGCCAACATCCATGCATTCATTCGTGAGATACCGGCCGATATGTGTGAAAGAGTATGCCAAAATTGGACTCAGCGGATGGGCTACCTGAGACGCAGCCGCGGTCAACATTTGCATGAAATTATCTTTAAACATTAAATTGCAAGGTTGAAACTATCGATTCAAATAAATATTTCATTCATTTTTTCGAATTTTTTGTGTTGTTTTTTTAAAAAAAGTTCTAAACCTCTTAAAAAATCACCCGTTATAAACCGTCTCAAATCCACCATGGCTCTTTTTGTGGATATGACGAAGGCGTTTCATATGGTTGATCATGACCTGCTTCTAAAAAAATTATACAATGCTGGGTTTAGAGGGATGATTCACAAGTGGTTTATTTCTTAACTAAAAGGTAAAAGTCAAAAAGTTAATGTAAATGGGAGCCTTAGTGAGTCTCGTATTTTAAAAAAATGGTGTACCACAGGGCTCAGTTCTTGGTCCTGTGCTGTTTCTGATATACATAAACTCCCTCTTTGCACTAAATCTAAATGGTGTATCAACTGCATTTGCAGACGATGTAGCCTTTACTTACCAATTTGATACAAGATATGAAAGTGTGGCGAAGATATCGGAAGATCTCGAAACATTAAGACTTTGGTTTACAGAGCATAAATTGATTATAAGCGAGAAGACAAAAGTTATGTCTTTTAAAATATCAAATAATATTTTAAGTGATTTCAATTTATGCTTTCATACTCATGATTGTAAAAAATTCTGTTTACCTGTCCATAGTTGTGGAAAATCTAATTTTGTTAGTAGTTCGTCTTGTTCTAATAATTGTTTTAATATTGAATCAGTGAATCGTTATAAATACCTTGGAGTATTAATTGATCATAATTTAAATTGGAAGGATCATATTCAAACTATTAAATCACATATGCTCCTTGTAACGCGCAAAATGTATCTTACCAAACCATGTTGCTCCAAAAAAGTACTAACGTCAATTTATTATGGCCTGGGGCACTCTAAGCTGCAGTATGGTATTACAAGTTGGGGTGGTTCTTATAGTAACTCCGTCAGTCCATTGTTAATAGCTCAGAAGCACTTAATTAGGATAATTTGTAACAAAAATCGCCTTACTCAGAGCTGGCCTTTATTTAGAGACCTGCATATTCTACCAATGAGACACCTTTACGTCTTTAAAGTGCTAAAGGAATTTTTTAAGCAAAGCGGTAATATACCTAGCAGAACTTCGCAGTTATATGGTTTTCGTATAAATACCATGTATCTTGTTAATGTTCCAATCGCGTACAAAAGCCATTTTTCTCATTTCTATTCTGTTATAGGCCCTTTAATGTTCAATAAACTACCGTTTTCTGTTAGGACAGCCTTAAATTATAATTTGTTCTTAAAAAAAGTTAAAGACTGGTTATTCACTATAAGTTATGAAGTCCTTGAATCATTAATTAAAAATTAGCTACTATCATCATCATCAGCACAAGTAAATGTTTTTTTATTAATTAATTAAATTTGTAAATCTCTTCTTTTTGTTGTTCTTTTTTTTCCAAATGTTAAATTGATTTCCTTTTGTATTTGCTCCTTCTGTTTTTCTTAAAATTTCCGTTTTCTCTTTTCTTATTTTTAACTCTGTTTTCTTTTCGTTTTTATTTATGAAGTTCATGAACATTATGTTAAAACCGATGTCTCCCCACATCAAAGTTAAATTTTTTTTTTTTGTTTATGTTAATTAAATACCTAAGTTGTATCACTCCACACTAATTTTAAATTACGGATTGATTATTATTTTCCGCTATTCCCCAAAAGAAATTGTATCTAGCTCTAAGTTTGAAGGAAAATAAAATAAAATATTCTTTCGTACATAATGGCATCGAACGTACTTTCAGAGGAATGAAGAATTTCATTGATATCCAAAACCGTTTTTGTTTTATTTTATTTTGTAGCGCTCTTATTGAAAAACCCTTTATTAGCCCTTTGGGCTAGTTGGTTATTGCTGACAGACGGTTGTCAAATCTTTGAAATGCTAATTTGTAACTGACTTTCTATTTGAGTTCATTTATATTTTGTGCTTGTATAGCTTTAAAATAGATGTAAAAAGAATTGAACTTTTTAATTTCTTCAATAAAGCAATTCAAATCTTGGTCTTAAATATAAATGCGTGCTTTTTCTACTGATATTTGAATATTCCCTCCAAATTTGTGGTTCAACGCGTTCCTCTTCTTTTTGGTTATATTTCATTTCGTTGAGCGAATCCTCTCGCAATCAGAGGAATGTGACATGTTGCCAATATTGAACCAGAAAGTAACACCGCGTCTCCACGAGACATAATTTCAGTCAAGACTTCAGTAACGACATCAATGTGTCTCGTGTAAACCGTGATTTTGTGGACATGATTGAAAACTAGACTTTTCAGTCAGAATTTTTTCCCTGCCATCTCTGCAGACAGATCTTCTGACTGAAATCATTTCGTTTTGGCAATGCTCGGGAATACATGTGCGCGGATTCAACTATGGCTGATTTTTGACTTTCGCAAAGTGATACTTTAAACTTAATAAATATGCATATTTATGAAGATATTGACTAAAATAAAATATATAGCAATTGCTTTGTTAAATGATTTTTTTCAGATTTGCTTCAGATCAATGCAAGAAAGTTTTCAACTGTAAACAAACACATTGCTTATTACTGTTAATGGCTTATGTACAGGGTTTTCCAATAAGATGTGTTATTGTGAATGACCCGCTATTTCGGTAGCTGTCACTTTTGAAGGTTTTATTCTTTGACATTAGACAAGTAGAAACTACGCCATTCTACTAAAAATGGAACGATACACGCTTCAACAACGCATTGAAATTATTAAAATTCACTACAAAAATGGTGAAAATCTTGCAGTCACAGTTCGCAAAACTAAAGCATTTTTTGGTCGTAGTGAAATACCTTGTCGGACCGCAATACAGAAATTGGTGGAAAAATTCGAGCTGTTGGGACAAGTTAGTGATGTGAAGAATAAAACCCGTGCACGTCGTTCAAGAACAACTGAGAATATTGCTGCTGTAGCCCAATGTGTTGAAGAATACCCAGGTTTGTCCATTCCTCGTCGTTCTTTGGAATTCGGCATTTCACAAACGTCATTACACCGTATTTTGCATAAAGACTTGGGTCTTAAGGCTTTAAAAGTTCAGTTAACATAAGAACTCAACACAACGGATTAGGAATACTGAAGAGGGAAGAAGGAAGGATAAGGAAGGAGCTTCGAATACTGTAGTGCGGGTGCATGCCTTGCTGTCTCAGCTTGTGCTCGTCGGAAAATTGCATGCATATCTTTTAAAGATAACCGATTAGGAACAATGTTAAAAATGGAAAAACAACCTACCACCTGAGGATTAGATGTTCGTCCTCATTGCGGGTCAATACCCTCCCTACCATGTGTCGGTTCCCGCCGTAATACCTTTCCGTCACAAGGAAAGCCCCGTGCTCTCTATGCTCCGGAACTCCCTACACCAAAACCACCCAAATGAGACACAGTCAAACTTTAGTCCATGGTACTAAATTCCATTATTTTATTGGATCACGAAATTACTATGCTATTGACATTCACTTGTCGTTTCATACGGTTAAATTATAGCTAATTTCCAAGGCAATAGATTAAAGTTAGGTTTTACAAAATTTTAAATACTTCAATATCCTAAAGTAAGGTTTAAGGTGTAGTGTTGGCGAGTATGCGTCGTTAAAGAACCAAATTCAATTTGGAAGAAAAAAAATTTAAACAAAAAAAAGGATGCTAACCCAAAATAATTAAGGCAATGGTCGCAAGTTTAAGTTTTGATTGATACGCGCGTGCTACTATAAAAACAAAAAAAAATTTAAACGTGAGAAATTGACTTACCGGGATCCGCGTCGTCAGGCCTGCCGAAGGGAAATCCAGATGATGGCGCTAAATGTAACCACCCTTAAAGAAAACAGGTTATGGATTTTTCTCTACACCCACACACAATCCCAAGAAAAGTTAAAATTACGACATTTAACCAACCGGGTTTTTCTTAGGAAGAATACAAAAAAAACACAGACGCACCAGAAATCTACACTTACATGAGCATTAATAGATAATTATTGATATTGGTTGTTTTTTTCTTTTATTGAGATCAAACCTAAGGACATTCACAAACACAAAGCAGCACTAGATCGATAGCGAAGAGAGGGACTTCCTTTAGCTGGGATGCGCGCCTTGATTCCACAGGTGCGTTCTCGTATGGCTGGGAAGGCTCAGTTGGTGTTCAGCTCTTCACTGGCTGGAGGAATAGCACGAGATGGAGCAGGGTTATCGCGGCGTAGATTAGCCGGCTGAGGTACACTTTTAGTTACACTGGGCGCAAGGGGTGGGGGTGGTAGTTTCACTCACTGGATCCCCATTTGGGCACTGGGTGATATGGGGATTAAATACACGCCGAAATTTGCAGGTTTTCCTCTGCAGCAGTTTTTTTTCCTCATCCACTTAGTGGAATCGGCGAACCGTTTGTGCGGGGGCAGTTTTTCTTTTTTTTTCTCTGGGTTTTTATGCGGGGAGACACAGCGGAAATAACCGCGCACGTGATTTACTTTTTCTTTCTCTTCCCGGATGAAAAATCGTTCTTTCTGTGCTTGCGACTGCACTTCTTCACTGCTCCAGACGAACTGCCCCCACTTGTCACCTAACTATCAAGAAAACCCGATGGCACGCTTACTGCAGCTATGTAAAGACTCCGAAAACCGGTGGTAGCCCTCGCGACTCCTTAGCCTGACCTGCCCCTGACCAAGAGCTTGGGTAAGCGGTTTTCTCGCGCGAGCATAGATCTTCCCATCGCCTGATGCCCCCCCTCCGTATACCCATATACATCCTCCTACTCATCATATTCCTATTGTTCTCTACTTCAAACGACAAAAACGAAAGCAATAAGCGGTTCGCTAAAATGCCAGAGAAAATTGGGGAAACGGTGAATCGGTCCAGCGAGTGGAGAGTTCAGTTCTCTTTTCTTTCCCCTCCTCTTTTTTTTTTGGTTTGCAATAAGAAGGAAGTAAACAAGACATAACGCTCTTGTGGTTACGGAGTCTGAGCCACCAGAGAAGTTTACATCCCAGCCGAAGTTTGCAACGGAAGACAACGAGAGAAACCCAAAATTGTCCAGCCATTACATCTTGTGATTTAAAAGCTTGCGACTTCTTGCTTTGGGGCCACGTGAAAGATAAGGTCTACGCCAACGGCCCAGCGTCGATTCATGAAAAGGATATGGTCCTGTATGCGTGCTCGTGGTGGCCATTTGGCTGATGTTGTTTTTCATTACTAACGGCATACCTTCCTCTTTATTATGAAATAAACATCCGAACATTTATCTCAAAAAATGACATTTTTCTTTGAATTAATAAATATTTTATATAATAATATAAATCTAATAAGATTTAAAATATTTTTTTTTTGTGTTTGAAGTGTCACTCCTCGATTTCTATACAGTTTATTTTTTTCAGAGTGCATTTCCCCATACAAGCTTTCATAACCTCTTTCATCGTTTGTTTTCGCGACAAAAAGTAGCGTAGTAAAGAATAACCAAGTAAATTGGTTGAAAATTACGTGAGTTATACGTAATTTCATATTTGTAGAAGACTAGCGGTACCTCGTCCGCTTCGCTAGACGTTTCCTTTATTCTTTTGCTTCACAATCAAATCAAACGCATTCCGTTGCAAACTTTTAGAGCATTGAGGTTGCGCAACAAAATTTTAACTGAGCTGACTTTCAATTCCACCCGGAACATCCAAAGCATTTAACAATTTAACATTTTAAATAATTTTTGTGGCACTACCCGTTTGTCTATTCAGTCTATTCGTTTCTAAGTACGGTTCCCGATACAGATTTCGATCCCCAATCTTATCCCCTTAAAGTTTTGTTTTCACGCGAAAAGTAGCATAGTCCTTACGCATCTACCAACCCCAAAATCGTTAGAACCGAACAATCCGTTCCAGAGTAAATAATAATAAATGACATTAAAGGCATCACAAATATAAAATATCACAGTCAAATTACAATAAATTTATGGCAACTAGGTTTTGTATTGTAAGTGAGAGGCCCTGTCCACTGCGAACAGAAGAGATCTATTGTGTTGGCCTCTATTATTTTTCCCAGGGAGCTGTTAAGGCTCTTTATAAACCTCAGTACCCATCTTGGTTCCATGTTTCCTATGTCTGCAGGACTTAAAAACGCCCCTTGCATGTGGATATCCCCTGCCCCTTGCCACAGCAGGGCATTCGCAGAGTATGTGTTCCGTTGTCTCCTTTTCTCCTCTTCTCCTCTTCTCTTCTCGACAGGAGCCATTGTCGGAAAGTCCCATTTTTTTGAGATGGTTTCTTAGTGGCCAATGACCAGTAAGATAACCTGTTAGGATCCTTAGATCTTCTTTGCTTAGGTCAAGTAACTTTTTTTGTTTAACTACGAGCTGGGCTTATGAATCTTTTTGCCTGCCTCTATCCTCACTCATTCCGTATGTCAATTATCGTCCAGGCGATATCGTTTTGACGATTGAACATTTGCTTCACGTAAATCAATAATCGTCGAAACACTATCGCCCAGACGACGCAATTTGAGCGATACCTTATGAGGTATCGTTTTGCATTGATTTGTATGTTTTGCAAACAGCCAAAGATTTTTTCTTGAATTTCAAGAATAATAATCGACTTTATACGAATTTTTCAAATGTTTCCAAATATATAAATAACGACTTGTCTACATTTAGACTTATTTTGTATGGACCTCACACAAAAGCATTAAATATTGCGGAAATGTGTATTGGTGTTTACAAAGGTGCAAAACTTACGTCATCAATTCCCTATAACATTAAATTACATGTTGTCATAATGTCGATGTAGAATTATAATTCAAAAAAAGGAAAAGTAATAAGGTAGGGTCCCCGAAAAATTGAGATTTTTGGAAATGTTTGTGCTGCCCTCCATAACATTTCTATTGATAGTGTTAGTACAGAAATCGAAGGGAAATAACCGGATAAGACAGTTGACTTCAAAAATAAGGGGCGAACTTAATAACTCTATGGCGTATACCTCCGCTTGAAAGATGTCTGTTGATTTTCCCAGTGCTATAGCTCTTTGGAACCTAGGCCCATAGAACCAGCACCGGTGGCATCATATTCCATCTTTGAACAATCGGTCTACCAAATTTGTGATCCTGATGGTACTACGAATTGCTGGCTCTCCAGGTACTCCTGTCAGATATGACTATCTTAAATTTCCTGGAGAAGCGAAGTCTTTTAAGCATGGTGTCTGATACCTTGATCACAGGATCATCTTGGAGCATTTGTAATACCCTAAGGTGTCCTGTGAAGTTTCCTGCTTTAAGATTTGATATATCAGGGAGCCTGAGGGCACTGAGACCAGCTTCCTTCTTTACTGAAATATGTAAAGGCAAAAGACTGAGCATTGCCCCTATGGCTGCGGTTGGACAAGTTTTCATTGCCCTCGTTATACCAACGCATGCTAAGCGATAGATCTTATTTAGTATTTGTTGGGCCGTTACTTGTTCGGTTTTTGGCCACCATGATATCGCTGCATAGGTGATCATTGGTTTGATGATCGTGTTGTATGACCAATAAATCATCTTTGGTTTTAAGCCCCAGGTTTTGCCATAGAGACGATGGCACATATAAATTGCCTTAGTCGCCTTCTTTGTGACATGATCAAGGTGTGAATTCCAGGTGAGAGTCTTGTCTAGACTTACTCCCAGATATTTAACCTCTCCTGATAAGTCTATAACTGCGTTATTCAGCTTGATCGGTTTCAGTTCTAGTTTTCTCTTTCTTGAGAATGGTATCATGACTGTTTTGGAGGGATTTATGGTCAATCCTTTGTTCTGACACCATCTATAGGTTAAGTTTAAGACCCTTTGCATGATTTCAGATATCGTGGAGTCATGCTTGCCTCTAACAGTGATTACTACATCATCTGCATAGCCTTGTATTAAATACCCTGATTGTGTGAGGTGGTCTAGTAGTTAATCTATGACTAAAGTCAACAATAGATGAGAGAGTACTCCTCCTTGAGGACAGCCCCTAGTGGCCTTAACGGTCTCTTGTGAGCCTCCATACGCCAGATTAATGATTCTGCTTTCTAACATATTTAGAACCCATTTTATGATTAGTGGGGCAATGCCTTTCCTTATCATAGCTTTCTTTATGGCCTCAAAGGAGGTATTATCAAACGCTCCCTGGATGTCTATGAAGGCACAGAGAGCCGTCTCCTTTGCTACCAGAGCCTTTTCAATCGTCATTGTGAGGCTGTGTATGGCAATTTCGGTAGACTTACCGGCTTGGTATGCAAACTGGCTCGCATGAAGTGGGTTACTTGTAAGTAACTGATCCCTTATGTATTGATCAAGGACTTTCTCCATGGTTTTTAGGAGGAAGGAGCTAAGGCTGATGGGGCGATATGATTTTGCTAGTTGTTCGGATTTCCCACCAGCCTTTGGTATGAAAACCACCTTGACCTTAGTCCAGCTCAATGGTACATGGCTTAGGGATAGGCTGGATCAAAACACCCTAATTAGTTGAGAAGCCAATAGATCCACGCCCTGTTGTAAAAGACAGGGGTAGATGCCATCGGTTCCCGGTGATTTAAAAGGGCTAAAGGACGAGATCGCCCATTTCACCCTGTCTCGCTGAAATATTTTTCCGGATAGACTATAATCCCATTTTGATACCGTGAGATCCTGATGCCTCCTCGGTACGAGTGGGTTGTCTATGTGGATGCAATCTGGGAAGTGCGTATCGAGAACAAGTTGACAGGTTTCTTCTGGGGTATCCGTAAATACGCCATTGTGCTTTTTCAGAGAGCAAATGCCGTTTGAGTGATCGCGAGCAAGGACTTTTTGGAGCCGTGTAGCTGCAGGGAGATTTTCAATGCTCTCACAATGCTTTCTCCAAGTCACTCGTTTCGATTTTCTCAATTCTTTGTTGTAATCAGTGAGAGCTGTTCTGTATTGGCACCAATTGCCATTGTCCTTAGCTCTATTGAAAAGTTTTCTTGTGGTCCTAAGGACGTCAAGTCTTTTATTCCACCAAGGAACATCTCTTCGTGTTTTCCTATTTTTGAGGGCACAACTGCTTTCATAGGCGAAGGTTATGTCTCTTTGGAGCTGTTCGGATTCAGTTTCCAACTCCGGAATGGTCCCTAGTGGAACTAATGAGCGATTTAGTTCTGATTCAAGGACTAACCGATAGGTTTCCCAATCAGAGGATTTGGGATTTCTGTAAACTGTGTTTCTTACGGAATAAGCCTCCAGATCGAATCTGATGTGATTATGGTCCGACATAGATACTTCTCCAGAAACATGCCAGTTTGCGATGATACTATGTGTAAATGGACTTGCCAAAGTGAGATCTAAAACCTCTTGACGAATCGCATTTATGAAGGTTGGTTCTACCCCTCTATTTACCACCACCAAATTATTAGCACAAATATATTCAAAAAGGGGCTCACCTCTTTTGTTTATGTTTGTGCTCCCCCACACTGTGTGGTGGGCATTGGCGTCACAGCTGAGGATCCACTGTAGTCTCCTTTCTCTGCAATATGTTATCAAAGCCGCTACCTCTGAAGTTGGTGCCTCAGAGGTGTCTCCAGGGAGGTAGGCAGAGGCGATAACGACCTTCAAATCCCCTCCTTTTTGACCGGCGTTTGGTATTGCGATGAGTGCCGCCACCAAATCTCCTTGAATAAATTCTGAAATTGGAAAAGTGGTTTTAATTAAGTTTTTATTTATCATTAAAGCTGCCCTTGGGCGGACATGCTGTTTATCGTAAATTAACTTACAGGTTTCTTCATTTGGGAGCCCTCTTACGGGATCCTGATAAGGTCCATGGTTCCTGAATCATGGCCAGATCAAGCTCTTCTTTAATTAATCTCCTGCTTAGGACACTAGAAGCTGCCTTAGCATGGTGGAGATTTATTTGAAGGCACTTAAGTTGCCTTCTGGTGTTGTTTGCGGATGGACGTCGCATATTTGTTTTCGTTGGTGACCCCTTTGAGCCACCCTTTTACCCCTGCTGCTGTTTAGCAGAGCTTCCTCCTCAGGGTCCCGCCTCTCGCATTTGCGAGGTTTGCCAGAGGCACGTTGCCTTTGTCTTTCTCGGCTTGAAGTGGTTCCCTTAGATGGCACCATTGTCATCGGGCGTCTGTACGAGCAGCTAGGGATATTATCAATTGCGGCCTTCGATATACTAACCGTAGTCTTCGGAGAACCTTGAGCAGATGTCTTTGCTTTTGGGTCCTGGGTGATCTCTGCATTTGTACCTGCAGTCTCCTTTTTGGCGACCTTTGGTCTCGGGATGTCCTTATTTCTTGGCCGTGGGTATACATCACCGAAACCGTAGCTTATGCTGCCATTTAAGGCCTTGAGGGTATTTGCGGACTCTGGGTCTAGAGCTAAGGTGAGCTCCGTCATTAGGGGCCTTTGCACCCGGTTTAGTACCCTCCAGTCGTCTACCCTCATACCGTTATTTTGCCCTTTTACGAGGCCCAGTATTTTGCTGGTTGGGGTTACCTCCCCAGGGAAGTAGCCGACAAAAATTTGTGGCCGAGGAACTTCTTCCACTTTCACAGCTTTGAGTTTGGCACCTTCCCATGGTGTTAAAGTAGGAATTGTCCTTTCCACCCAGTCACTCGTCTTTTGGTCCTTGCACGTAAAAGCAAGCCAACCGGGTTTGAATGTACAACCACGGAACTGGGGCTTGGTAGTATTGTCCTGTTGCTTAAGAATGCTATCCAGGACACTGTTTTGTACCAATTTTAATTGGTCTGTGGACCATATGGTAGCAGGGTAGTCTATTGGTATTACCCCTATCTTTGTACAACCAACAACGTCCCGGAAGGTGGGTACTTGCTGAGGTGATAAAGGTGCAGCCTTAGTAGCCTTCCGTTTCGGAGTGTCGCTCGTTGGAGTCGAACTTTCAGCCCTTGGTCTTTTGGGACGAATGTCCTTGCACTGCGCAGGTTCCGAGACCATTGAACGTGCCTCTTCAATCTGATACCCTGCGTCTGGCAGTTTCTTCAGGCGTTTACGTCCAGCTCCGGATAGCTTGACTTTGCCAGTATCATTTGGCTTGTCTGACCCAAATGGTTTGTCTGTAGCTGTTGATGATTTCGGGGATGCGAGTAACGCAGCTTCCTCTTCCGCCGATATAACTTCCATGTGGTGACGACCGAATCCTCTCCAATCACCATGGTGTCATATTGTTCAGTTTCTGCAGCAGGACCAAGTGCCCTAGCTGAAGAAACTGGGAGGTCCATAGTGACCTCTGGTTGAAGTTTGAAAGGTGTGAATTCCTTGTTGTTTTCTGTTTTTTTGCTGTTTGTTTCCATATGTTTTTTGAAAATTGCGAGAAAGTCCGTCGCCCGAGGCAGAGCTCCATACCTCGGGAGGGCTAATTAAACCGGAGGTCGCCTGTTATCCGGAGTTCACCGTAATAAGACACACTTACGTAGTGCCATTCATCCCATAGGCACGGTTGTTAGACACCCGGGATTACGGGTTTTTATCGAGTTTCCGCTCTAGATCCGTCATATTCAGTCGAAAGCAGTGGTACCTCTTGCAGGATGTGGCTCTACACCACGTATGTCCTTTTTGGACAGAAAGTGGCTTTCTCAAGGTGAGGGGTGATAGCCTCTCCTCCCCGGTCCAGACAACTTTCCCATTATAAGACACCTTAACCCTAAGGCAGAATCCTAGCATTTTGAGGAACAATTTTTTGGGGGTTTTTGTGTGTTTTTCCAATCTAGTCCTTTCTTTAATTATATTGTTTATTGCGAAATAAGTCGGTATATTAGTGAACAGCGAAACTGCGTCAAAAGATATGAGGATTTCTTCCTCATCTAAGACTATTCCATTCAAACTTTCTTTCAATTTGAAACAGTTAGTTTGTATCGTAGTCTTCTGATACAATATTGCTAAGTATGTTTCCTATTTATTGAGAAAGTTGGTAGCATGGGACATTTTTTGATGACCCTATTGCTCTCAAAGGTAGATCCGGCTTGTGAATTTCGGCATTCCAAAAAGGCGAGCGGGATTCGCTTCTGAACATGCCATCTTGTATTTCTCAGGAGTGGTTATGCAGTTGTTCTTATACAAATTATTCACAATTATACCGCAGCAGATACCACATCTCCAACTAAAGCTATCTATCACAACTGGGTTAAGACCTTGAAATCCTTCTTCAGTAGCAGTGTGTTGGTGTCTTTTAATTTAAATTTCTAGTAATTCACACTGTTAAAAAATATCAGACAATAATTGCCAGCGTATTTGAAGTGAATTAATAGTTTTAGGTCACTTACGAAACAGGTCAAGAAAATTTTTATTTTTGTACTAAATAGCGTTCTTGTGTTTTTTTTTACCATGCACGTAATTATAGAAGTTTTACAATAAAAAATAATCCAATTTGATTCGAATTGGAACACCGAAAATAATAAATAGCAACTTTGTTATTAATTTAATGAAATGCACTATTAGTTTTTGTATTGTACCTATTTTTTATTTGTCGGGGCATCCCTTACAGCAACTTCCTTTTTGCACTACAAGATTGCACTGGTCGATTGCAGGATCTTTTGGGAAAGCTGTGGGCGTCTCTAGAGCAATGGAGTGGGCGTTGCTTGGGCTTGGACTTGGTGGAAGTCTTGAAACAATGGATGTCTTTGGAACGATGGGTTGTTCAAGGACTGTGAAATTACGCATTTACTGCGGGGTTTAGAATTTCACTGAATTGATAACACGTCGTGGTTGAATTTTAAAGGAACTTAGTTTGTCCGCGCTCGGACGCCATGAAAATTTACAAATCGAATCGGTCGCTTCGAAGCCAATTAAATATTAATGGTACTGGTTTGATTTGCTCGGAAGCGGCACAACGTAGTAAAATTGGGGTGCGTGAACTTGGCACCCTAATGTTAAATTTTGTTGTTTTTTTAGAGTTCCGGGTGACGAAGCAAGAGTTCTAGAGTTCTTGCTAAGAATTTTGAAAAGTTCTGTTCGTTTATTATTATTTTTTTAATTGTGGGTTGCTAAATTCACGGAGCACCCCATTTGTGAAAATATAAATTTTTATCTGTTTTCTTCGTATAGAAACAACATAGTTCTAGAGTTCCTCATAGTTTTTTTTTCCAAAAAAAATAGCCAAAATACACCAAACAAGTAGGTTTTCTTTGTTAACCATTGGGTATTATGCTTTTTTTATTTTTTATATACATATTGAGGTATACGCTGCAACCATAATTCAACAATTCTTCGTTGATGCTTTTTGCCGCGTAAAAAAGTAGCAGGGTTCTTGGCTTTTCTGAATGAAAATATCTTGAATAAAAGCGTGAAATTATTTGGTGAAATTTTCTTCTCGATATGCTAGAAAATTAATCCAGGATAATTATTTAGCGCAATTGACACTCCTCTTTTTTAATTTATTTCTGATATTTTTTTTAAAAAAAAGCTCAATCTCAATCTCAATTTTGTTTAAATAATAATAAAGTAGCCTAATATATTAAATTAATTTTCAGGATTTCTAACAAAAATTCCCACACATCGGTTGGGATGCAGTGGTGACGAAACTGAAATACAAAGGCATCCATTTTTTTCAAAACTAGAGTGGACCGAACTAGAAAATCGCACTGTTAAGACACCTTTTAGACCAAAAATGGTAGGTATTTCTTTGTTAACTCTTTTTTAAACTTTTAATATCATCATTTTGTGCACTTTTTAAACATGTAATTATAATAAAAGAAGAAAGGAATGAAACTTCTTTCATTTGAATGGTACCTACATACTGTGGAATGTACATGTGTTCCCGTCAATGTGGGTAAAATATATTGACCATTTCCTCACACAAATCACTTTCACCAGTTAAATAACGAAACCGAAACACAGAAGCCACAGTCAAATTTATTTTTCCATAGTAATATCTTTAAAATATAAAAGAAAGTTGCATACGTAAGACCGCCAAACAACTCGAGAACGGATCGTCCGATTTGATCTATCTTTTCTTTGTTGTGTTTGGATTTTCGGTAATTTGTAAAACGTTGATTATTTATTTTTTGTATCTCCACTTCTCTAGTATGCCAATATAATTAGCGGCAACGTAACCTCGAGTTTGAGAACATTGAAATCGCTTTTTATCGACACTCATGCCAGTTAAATCTGAGCGGGCTTTGGACAAAAGACATTTGAGTAACGAATTTCCTTAGCATGGTCAAAGACGGGCTGGAACAGCTATTTAAATATTAATTTATATTTTATAATTGCATTTGCAAACGAATTTCGTTTGGCGGAAATTTACACATCATGCGAAATGAATTGAAAAACAAAAATTATGTCGTTTTCCATTGGGACAATAAATCAATCTTTTCTTGTTTGATGCTATCCATTTTTCATGTTCCATTGGGCACAAAAATCTATCTTTATAAGGTTCCATATCCAAAGGAAAAAAAACGGAACCTTATTAGTTTCGCTTTTGTCCGTCTGTCCGAACCCAAGAGCAATTTTGTACCTAGGTCTATCTTAGAAACTAATTGACGTAGAAGGCTGACATTTTCACACAACATATAACCTCTATATAACCTCTATTTGAACGACAATGATAGCGATACATCGACTGGTTTTAGAGTAATTAGTTATTTGGTAAAAAAAATTCGCACATAAAGCTGTTTATTTCTTGATTTACAAGAAAATGGATATACCTTTTTTGTATTTAGATCATGCTCGTAGCTATATATGTGCCGAAGATTGTATTGCGGAAAAGTTTATATTTTAAAGAAATTTACAAAAAGCTGTCAATCACTATATATCTAAAGTACGCTCTTTTGAACCATTTTTCATTCTTTATTGGTGTGTTCTCTTAATCGATTTCAATTTGAATTTTCAATGAATACTCAACTCTACTGATTCTCATTCACACACCGACACCACACTCCATCCAGATACCAGACTTCACACTCCACAATCCAGACGTGTTCCCAGACTTTGAAAACAGTTTTTTCTTTCTTATCAGTAGCTGAAGTTTTCCCCTAAATTAAAAAAAAAAATCCCCTTTTTCTCCCCTAAGTGAAATTTGCACTTGTTTTCATAGGAAAACTTTAAAAATTGTAACTTATTAACAAGCTTAAAAAAAACATATTACATAAAAAAAAACGTTGATTTCCTTTTCTACTAGACATAATATCAAAACGAGTGAATGGATTCAGAAGTATAAAAAGTCCTACGTAGACTTTCGATGGGCTGTTTTCCTTCATGTTTAACATGAACTTTTTTCGTGGAAATACCCACGTATTCATTTTATTTTTAAACATCTTACGTTTTACAGAATTTTTTTTATTTTTCACCTTCTTAAAAGCTTGTCCCTTTTTCCCCCTTTTTTTCTCTACTCTTACGCCTACATTCATGTTGTTTACCTCATCTGCAAAAAATCTTCGCAATTTCCAACTCTAAAGAAGTACGGAACCTTTTTTTTTTGATTCGGATCAGTTTTTTGTAGATCTCGATATTTTTTGAGATTAGGTAACACATACTGTCACTATTTTACGTAATTTTCGAAAGTTTGCTTTAAAGAAAATGCGCAAAGTTTCGTGAAAACTAAAGTAAAGAAATACACAACTTCCCATGGATATCATTTTGGAGGAATTATTCACCTCGATTACCGTTGTCGTTTCCGATTCAAAAATACATGACTCCTCCAAATCTGTATTATGCTTCTAGTTTTTACACGACAAAGGTCGGATGAAAATGTGAAATGCCTTTTTTTTACTAGTTTTGTAGTCGTCGCAGGACTGTACTTTTATTACCCAAGAAAAAGGAACCTAAAAAACTATTTTTTATGTCGTTCAAGCTAGTGGTGAGTGTAGGTTTTGTCCGCTCGGAAGGTCCGGACATTCAGAATACTGAAGATGTGCCTTGCATCAAGCGGAATTTGTTCAATTTGGGTTACGATTTGTTGATGACCATGTCCCCTTATGAAAATTTAAACCTGGAAACCTTGCGGTTGCTTTGGTTACATTTTGTCCTGCATCTAAAGAACCCCCAAACTGAAATTACTTGTATGTATGAAAGTTCGATGGGCCGGACGTAGCGCCATCTGTCATTCAACAACACAAATAAATCGTTCTGTTTGAACATCGAACGACTGTTCGTCAAAATAAATTGAAAAAACTGTTCTGGATAGGGACACCATAATCACCTAGCGGTATGAAATATACTTTAAAACCTATTCACATATATACTGGTTTTAGAGTAATATACTCAAATTTTTTTATAAAAATCGGTCAAGCCGTTTCGGAGGTATGTGACCACGAACACCGTGACACAAGATTTATATAATTAGATATTATTATATATTATATTATATAAAATTTAAGGTGCAGACTTTCAATATGAATAAAACAAACATATACTCAAAATTTTTTTATAAAAATCGGTCAAGCCGTTTCGGAGGTATGTGACCACGAACACCGTGACACAAGATTTTTATAATTAGATATTGTTATATATTATATTATATAAAATTTAAGGTGCAGACTTTCAATATAAATAAAACAAACGCTGTTTATATCTTACAGAAAAATATACGTGATGTCATAAATTTTGATACAGAGTTCACTAAAGAAGATCCAGTCCTAACACATGTTGCCAAAGACGTTATAAGGTGTATTAATCAAGAAGAATTTGCTGGATTTTCATTTGTCAATCCTGATTTTGGACCAGAGCGAAAAGTGTGTTAAGAGTTTAACTTATTGATTTTGATATTTGATAAACACATAAGATTTGTGCAAGTAAAAAAATATATTAAACGCATTTAAGACGATTTAATAAAAAATTATGATCGAGAACGCACAATAAAATAATCCTTTCATTTGGTTTGAGGAGTTTTAACGTCTATTCTAATAAAATACCTGTTCTGAATAACAAAGGTAGTCTACTGAATGTCGAGTACGATCTATGAAATAAAAATGTTTTTATTAGTATTATTATACAAAGTATAATTTTAAATTAAATGTATTATCGTTAACTTATTTTTATTTAGATATTTGTTTATTTTCCACAAAACGAGTAAAGTTGTGTACATGCATGTCAATGTTAACTAAATCAATGGGTAGTTGTAGAGAAATAATATATTGATATTTTAATCAGAACCACATATAAAAGTGTGTATATATTTTTAATTTTTTTTTTCTTTAAAAATGAATATATTACGCTATTGCCTATTGTTATAATTTAAAATGCTCAATGATGAATAATACATAATTATAAAAAAGGCATAGATCCACTCATTCACGACAGTTCTTCTATCATAAACACTTAGGACATACTATATATGTATATTAGGGCTGAGCGATTTTTTTTTATTTTGTTTTTCCTGTGTTGTTAATAGTTGACCCGTACTCCAAAATAGAAAATTTCAGTCCGATGTGTCAACATCTTCAGATGGCGCACTAAACTAGGACTTTCAAGTGCAAGTGGAATATATAATTTTTAAAACGTTGAAAATAAAATTGCATTTTAAATTTATAATTAAATTTTTTTTTATTTTATAAAGTAATATTAAAGCAGTAGATGCAATTAACAGGATACTTAAGTGTTTATATCAAAAGTTTCCAGAGCTTAATTTTAATGAATATATTGCAATTTTGTTTCACAAATTGGTCTACCTTTTATCTTCGTTCTTATGACTCTGGACCACAAACAGATAACGCAGCCTCAGTAACAAGCTTAATACACCGTTCTACTGCTTGAGTTTAAAGCCTGAACTACATCGAAACAAAAGTTGAAATACAGGGTCCGCCAAATTTTTTTGAAAATGCTATAAAAAAAACTACTGAATTTTTTCTCAAATCTCTTTTTTTATTTGAAAGTACAATCCTTCCGGTTAATAATGGAAACTAATTTTTTTTCAAATGGCTGCCTCGGCTGGCCATACAGTAGCCTACACGATCATTCCAATTTTTAAGCACATTATCGATTGTGTGCTTCTCTTCTTCCAAATTCCGTACGCAATTTTCGCACACATTCTGCAACATTACCATGATTTTCAAAGTAAGGTCGCAATATTTCCCAGCGTTTTTCAAGCGTATACACAACCATATTCGTTCAGCGGAAGGATAAAACTAATTATCTGTCAAATCAGACATGAGCTAAGTGTTACCATTCCCGAAATAAGCACTAGTTGAAAAATAAAAGTTAGATGGCGGACCCCCCTTTAGTACAAAAAGCGGATTTATTGCTTCATCGCATAGCGCGCTCTGTATACTTCCTCTTAAAGGCTGAACTACATCGAAACAAAAGTGGCAAAAGCCTGAACTACATCGAAACAATAGTGGCAAAAAGAACAAAAAAGTGAAACAATTCGGATGTACTGCTTCATCGCATAGTGCGCTCTGTATATTTCTTCTCAATTTAAAATTTTCACTTTGTGGAAAGCTCGAACATGTTCCAGCTTTCACTTTTCGCAAAGCTCTAGAAACAAATACACTCAAAGAATACCTTCCACACTTTCCGCTAGATTACGCTTCCATCACATAATTCCTGTCAGTTTCGCAAGGAAAAGTTTTGTTTTCACTTCACTCGGCCAAATTTTTTAATTATTGCTCCTGAAAATTTTAAATGTAAACTAAAAAAGCTCTGAGCTTTCATAGTTCAGACTTTTCTCATAGATGTCATGTTGTAAAGTGCACCACTTGATGCATACCAAGCACTTTACAACCTCTTTACCATTTCTTCTTAGTATGCAAGATGTTTAACCCTACGATCAATGTTGCAACTTCGTAACAATACATTGATTGTCCCAAATAAACATCCTCCCAAATTGCTATTTCAGCTTGCCACTTCCAGCGTCAATGCCCAACACTTCCGACCTAAATAAACAATGGTTATTTATGGTCACTCATCACTTTTTATTCCCATTCATTTTCTATTCCATTGCACAACTAAGTGCACAAGTCAATTAACTCGTTATGCTGATGTCGCACTTCGCCTTCCATACGAACGATCGCTTTATGTATCGATCGTATGCGCGACAAAGTAACATGAGCCACTTGACTTGTACGGGAATCCCTTTCCGGATTTCCCAATTCCCTTTCGTTTCCCATTTTCGTTCATCGAACCTCGAATTGAATGATTCAATTCGAGGCTATTTATATTGGTCACTGTGCAATGACGCGGCACTCAGTTCCTAACCGTCACACACTCAGTAATTCACTCTCGGTCAGTACGGGGACTCATTTTCTAAATCGTTTCTATATCGTCACCCGCTGTATCTTACATCCTAAATCTTTTCCTTTTCATAATACGTCGTAAATAGTTTATAAGTTATACTCGTAAGCCTAAATGCTAAATAGACTTAATTTAATTTAAATAAACACAATACAAAATCAAGTGTCAATATTTGTTATTACCTCTGGACTTACAGAAACAACACGAAAAGGTAAGACCCAGCTGAGAGTAGTGCCTCTCAGCATAAAAGATAAAAAGCACTACAGAAAATTGGTGTCAGATGTGGGGTCTATCTGAAAAGTGTTAAAAAAGTCCAAACAAGTGTAAACTAATAACAAACACCAGTGAAACAAAAAACTAAAAGTGAACCACAGCAAACTATTTAAAGAAAAAAAAAAAACTATAAGTGAAAAAAAAAAACTAAAAGTGAATACATAGAACTCAGTGAAAATCATCCGTCAGCCGTTACCACCAGTCTAACATCATCATCATCATAATCATCAACAGAAACAAATATCGTTCTGCAACTTTAGTCCGCACTTTCCATCCTCATCTTTAATCTACTAGCACCATCTTCAACATCGCAGGAGTAATAATTAGTAACTATTATTTAATTATTAATTATATTAAACATTTATACCTATATATCGTCTACCTAATACTAAAATACATTTTTGTTCTGTGTTATGAGAACTCTAAAATTAAATTAGATCTTAAGAAATTTTTACATGTTCTTAAATTATTTACTATCCTCCTATGTCCTCTGAAGATAATCTAGTGTCTATATCCGATTCCGAAACCTCCAGTACCCTTGATAATTCATCCTCTTCCGAACCAAACTCCCAAATCGAATCCACTCCCGATATGGCTCCGAAACTAGACCGATCTTTCGCTTTCAAGCTCATCCCCGAGTTTGATGGCAACCGTGCCAATTTGCATAAATTTTTAAATGCCTGTGATCTGCTAGCCCTAGAAACATCCACTGCCGAGTTGCCCCTTTTGATGACCATTATTAAAACCAAATTAAGTGGTCCCGCGTACAATATCGTCAAATATTGTGAATTTAATACGTGGGATGATTTAAAAGAAAAACTTCAAAATCAATTCTTAGAAACGAAGTCGCTATCACAACTGCAAGTAGAATTAATCCAAATCACACAAAAACCGTCTGAGTCTGTACGAAATTATGCTAATAGGGTTGAGCAAACCCTAGCGAATTTAAATGACGCCTGCATAGCCAGTGAGGGCACCGAAAATTCCGAGTGCATACAAAGTTTGAATGCGAAAACTGCTTTAAAAAGCTTTGAAAGGGGTCTACACCCAAAATTCAGCTTGATTATTAAAGCCTCCAGATTCGAAACCTTATCAGAAGCTGTAGAAGCAGCAGTAGAAGAGGAGAAAAGCTCCTCCTCCTTCCCCCCTCACTATCCAAATCACAGTAAACCTGTACCTACTAAGATTTCGTGTGCCTATTGCAAAAAGCCGGGTCACTCAATAAATCAATGCTACATGAAGCAAAATAAAGGCAATTTACCCGTGATAAAAAGTGAAGTGAGAACAGTCAGTGTAACGTGTAACTATTGTAAAAACCCGGGACATCATATCCAAGAGTGTAGGAAAAGGGAATATAACAATAGACGCCGTCAAGAAAATTCCCAATCTCAAAATTCCCAACCTCAGAATCGGAATCCTCCTCCTCCGAATCATAATCATCATTCGGAAAACCACACAGAGGCCGGAACCAGTGGCAGGGTCCGGACCAACAATTAAATTCTCCTCGCCACATCTTCCATATCAATCTCAATAGCAAAGTTAGTCGTGTAGACTCTATTGAGATTTCTTCATCAACTCTGCTAAATCCTAATCCTTCCAAATTCCTCATCGATGGTGGTAGTGAAATCTGTTTAATCAAAATCGACAAACTAAAGCCAGAAGTAGCAATCGACTCTTCCATAATTCATTCCTTGTCTGGAATTACTGAATCCGTTATATTAACCCAGGGTGTCGTTTACCTGAATGTAAACTTACCCTTAAACATCACCATCACGTATCCATTTCATGTAGTAGACAGGAACTTTCCCATTGTTACTGATGGAATTATTGGTAATAATTTCCTCGATGATCATCAAGCTCAAATCAATTATGGTACTAAAATTCTAACTCTTTTTCTTAGAAAACATATCATCGAATATGATCTAATCCCTTCCAACTTCGTTAAGATTCCTGCTAGAACTGAAGTATTACTTCCTGTATTAAAGGAAACAAAAGCTGACACTATTTGCCTAGCCCAACAATTCCCCAGTGGATTGTATATTGGTAATAGTATCACTCCCGCCAATAGTACTATCTCTTATATATCTGTGGTCAACTCTTCCGAATTCCCTATTGAATTTAACACAGATGAATTAATCTTCGACGAGATCTCTAACTACAATATCTTCCAAATCCAACAGCATCCTACTTCTTACGATAGAATCCAAGCTATCAAAGAATTAGTCGTGACTGATCACATGACTAACGACGAAAAAGATTCTATCTTAGATCTGTGTATGTTGTATGGCGATTTATTCTACCTAAATGGGGATAAATTGACTCATACTACATCCGTACAACATTCAATCCATACCCCCGATTCTAACCCTAATTATATCAAACCTTACAGGCTACCTGAAGCTCAGCGCCAAGAGGTAAATAAACAAATTCATGAGATGATGGACGATAATATTATCCAACCATCGAATAGTCCATGGAATTTTCCTCTTATCGTTGTACCTAAGAAACCTGATAGGAATGGTAATAAGAAATGGAGAATCGTAGTCGATTTCCGCAAGCTCAACGACAAAACAGTCGGTGACGCTTACCCTCTTCCCAATATAACTGATATTCTAGATCAGTTAGGGAGCTCCAAATTCTTTTCCACTTTAGATCTCGCTAGTGGATTCCACCAAATCGAAGTTAAGCCTGAAGATAGAGAGAAGACAGCCTTCTCCTCGCCGTTTGGTCATTACGAGTTCATTAGAATGCCTTATGGATTAAAAGGTGCCCCCGCTACCTTCCAAAGGTTAATGAATAACGTTTTGACTGGTCTTCAAGGTATAAAAACCTTCGTATACATGGATGACATCGTGGTCTATGGAAAAACATTAGAGGAACACAATTCTAAGCTAGTCGAAATCTTTGATCGTTTGAGGACACACAATCTCAAACTACAACCCGAGAAATGCCAGTTCCTAAGATCGGAACTTATTTACTTGGGTCATGTAATAAACGAATCTGGCATTAAACCAGATCCTCAGAAAATCCAGTGTGTTAAAGACTTCGCTCAACCCAAAAACGCCAAAGACATAAAAAGTTTTCTGGGTCTTGCTGGATACTATCGCCGTTTCATCAAAGATTTCGCTAAAATTTCTAAACCTCTTACCAATCTTCTTCGCAAAGACGTCCCTTTCGACTGGACTCCTCTTTGTACAAATTCTTTTCATGGATTAAAAGAAAAACTTATTAATCCACCCCTTCTTCAATATCCTGATTTTACTAAAAACTTTATCCTTACAACAGATGCTAGTGATGTTGCAATTGGTAGTGTGCTTTCTCAGGGTGAGCCAGGAAATGACTTGCCTATCGCATATGCCTCTCGCACGCTGAATAAGAGTGAGAAGAACTATTCCACTACAGATAAAGAATTGCTTGCCATTGTATGGTCAGTCCGGCATTTCCGTCCCTATCTGTATGGAAGAAAATTCCTCCTTATCACAGATCACAAACCACTCATCTACATCCATAATTGCAAAGATATTAGTTCCAGATTAATGCGATATCGTTTGCAACTCGAAGAGTTTGATTACGAAATCATTCATAAAAAAGGCGAACAAAATACGAACGCCGATTGTCTTAGCAGAATTGCTAAGATGACTCTTCGATCCTCTACCAATTTTCATCATTCAAATTCGTCTACTACATCGTCTTCAAATTCGTCTCCTACATCGTCTACTAATTCATCAACTACATCGTCTGCAAATTCGCCTACTACATCGTCTACTAATTCGTCTGCTATATCTTGTACCAATTCGTGCATTAACTCGCCTACTATTTCGTGTACCAATTCTCCTACTAATTCGTTTACTAACTCATCTACTAATTCGTGTACTAATCCTTCCAAATCGTCTACTAGTTCTTCTACCAATTCAACTCCTATATCGTCTCCTAATTCATCTACCAACTCTTGTTCCAATCTGTATACTAGCTCGTCCCTTACTAATTCGCCTCCTACTTCGTCGCCAAACCCGATTACTACCTCGTCTCAGGATCCCTGTACCTCTTCTGCAGTCTTTAATCCATTAACCAACTCTTCTCGTACTCGTGAACTATCTCGTGAAGAAATTCAAATTATTCTTAAGGAATTCCACTTAAATCCTATTGGAGGACATTGTGGAGTCAACCGAACCTTTAAACGTATAAAATTGTATCACAAATGGAAAAATATGTTCCAAGATATAAAAGCATACATCAAAAATTGCGAACTTTGTCAGAAAAACAAAGTCACTAAATACACCATGGAACCTATGGTAATAACTTCTACTTCTAAACATCCCTTTGAAAAGATATCTATTGATATCGTTGGCCCATATCCTACCACTTCTAACCAAAACAAATACCTTTTAACCTTCATCGATGACTTAACTAAATTCACCGATGCCATCCCATTACCAAATCAGGAAGCTAATACTATCGCTGAAGCATTCGTTAAGGAAATAATCTTTCGCTTCGGTACTCCTAAATATGTTTTATCTGACCAAGGTCAAAACTTTCTTAGTGACATATTTAAAAACGTTTGCAAACTTTTAAAGATCACTAAACTTCAAACAACAGCTTACCGACCCCAGTCAAATGGGTCCTGTGAACGAAGTCACCGAAACTTCGTGGAGTATCTCCGCTGTTTTATAAACAAGTCTCAAGATGATTGGGACTCTTGGATTAAATATGCCGTATTCGTCCATAATACTACTCCTAATACTTCTACCGCTTTTACTCCTTTCGAGCTAGTTTTTGGAAGACAAGTTGAACTTCCTACTAGTTTAACTAAAAGCCCTGAAATATGCTATAATTATGATTTATATGCGAATGAGCTGAAATCACGATTACAACACGCCCATCATATTGCCAGAGAAAACTTAGTCAAAAGTAAAGAATCTTCCAAGATTCAATATGACAAGAAACAAAATCCTGTAACTTTCACAGAAGGAGACTATGTTTTACTTAAAAACGAAAGTTGTCCAAAGAGCAAAAATAAAAAATTACTTCCTATATGGAATGGTCCATATGAAATCTTATCTTCCTCTGGAGTGAATTCCATAATAAAATACAAAAATCGAGCTATAAAAGTTCACAACAATAGACTCAAATTGTTTTCTTCTTAATAAAAAGAAATTATTCCTATATCTTTCTAGAAATGGACGGAATTCTCGTAAAACTCCTCATCCTAAGCACCTTCGTATATTTTACCTCTCCAATGGCTTTATATAACCAACCCGTAACCTCATATGAAATCATAGATCTACAAAACAAAACTGGACTCTACTACGAAAACATCGGTAACCTCAAGCTCTTCTCAAATCATTGGAATTTAGTAATTTATTCTAGTCTAAGTGAATTTGATACTCAATACAAAGCTATCTTACTATATCATCAAAAAATATTATCCCTCTGCGAACAATTCCTCTCTACTCAAGAATCCTTGAACCAATGTACTACCCTTCCCATTCAATCCTCCATGATTCTGGACAGACTTAATGAACAGGACCTCATTATAAACAAATATCTTGGTACCACTGTAAAACCCCGCCTACTAAAACGAGGTCTTCTAAATGTTGTCGGGACTATTTCTAAGCAGTTGTTTGGAACCCTTGATGACAACGATGCCAAAACTTTCTCTGAGCACATACACAATTTAGATCAACAACAAAGTCATGCATTCAATCTGTATGAAAAACAAATATCCGTTTCAAAAAATATTATACACCAACTTAATCTTACTAACGAACAATTATTCGCTCTAGAAGAAAAACTAGAAAAAACTAGTCTAAACATGGAGAAAATCCAAATTAATCAGAACAACCATGACTACTTAACCGAATCATTTTTCCAGTTAACAGAACTATTTACTATGTTTAATTCCTTATCCGAATACTACTATTCAGCAAAAAGCCACCTTTTGGAAGCCATTTATTCCGCAGCCCATGGAAAACTACATCCATATCTTATAGATCCATCTAAATTAACCGAAGAAATCAGAAAAATTCAATCTTTCCTTCCTGAAGACAATCGTCTCCCATTCCCCTTACAAGAACAATACATTGATAAACTCTTTAACATCTTAGAAACACATATATATTTTTTCAACGGCAAAATACATTTTCTATTGAAAATTCCACTAACCACATCTAAAAGCTATAGCATTTACAAAATGACCAGTATCCCCAGTCATGTCGGAAACAACTCGTATTCCGTAATAATTCCTGAAAAACCCTTACTCGTTATTGATTCTGAAAAACAGTCTTACTTCCTCTACGAAGAACAAAATTTAGAAAAATGTTTCAACACCCATAAAAATAATTATATTTGTGAACAGAATGGACCAATCTTATTTACACATCTCAGTAGTGCTTGCGAACTTAATCTGCTTTCTACATTACCAAGTACTTCCAATAGCTGTAAAATGCAAATTATGCAAATTTTTCACCCAATATTCCTACAACTAGCCGATTCAAATTCTTGGCTATTCGTCTCCCCAAATCCCGAAAATCTTATAATCAAATGTCAAAAATTTAATTCCCAACTAACTATCAACTCAACTGGAATACTAAAAATTGACTCTACTTGTATAGCAAACACAAAATACCAGTCCCTTATTTCCAAAACTAATTATGAAACAGATACAAAACTAAACTTTATCTCATCTGCCATCCCTATATCTACTCCAAACATTACCCAATTTCATTTCGCTAAACTACCCATCATAGAAACTCAAACATTTACAATTCGCAACCAAATTAATGATCTAAACGCTATTAGTAAAAGCTTAGACGATATGAATTATCAACAAATTTCACATCCCATCATAAATTCCCCAAATAACAAACATAACACTACTATTTATATTCTCTTGGCCATACTTTTCCTTATGATGTCCATCGTTATCGCTTTCTTAAGAAAATTGTATACACAAAAAGATTTACACAAAAATCATATGATCTCTGACCCTCTGCCACTACCAAAACCACGATCATCTACAAATCTTTCTCCTCCTTCTCTAACTCCACGAAAGTCGTCATCAAATCTCTCTCGTTCCCTACCCCTACCAAAACCACAAACCATAAATGGTTCTTCTTCGTCTTCAACCGAAACTCGCACCAATCCTAGGTACAAGTTTCGTTCTTAAGGGGGGAGGTGTTGTAAAGTGCACCACTTGATGCATACCAAGCACTTTACAACCTCTTTACCATTTCTTCTTAGTATGCAAGATGTTTAACCCTACGATCAATGTTGCAACTTCGTAACAATACATTGATTGTCCCAAATAAACATCCTCCCAAATTGCTATTTCAGCTTGCCACTTCCAGCGTCAATGCCCAACACTTCCGACCTAAATAAACAATGGTTATTTATGGTCACTCATCACTTTTTATTCCCATTCATTTTCTATTCCATTGCACAACTAAGTGCACAAGTCAATTAACTCGTTATGCTGATGTCGCACTTCGCCTTCCATACGAACGATCGCTTTATGTATCGATCGTATGCGCGACAAAGTAACATGAGCCACTTGACTTGTACGGGAATCCCTTTCCGGATTTCCCAATTCCCTTTCGTTTCCCATTTTCGTTCATCGAACCTCGAATTGAATGATTCAATTCGAGGCTATTTATATTGGTCACTGTGCAATGACGCGGCACTCAGTTCCTAACCGTCACACACTCAGTAATTCACTCTCGGTCAGTACGGGGACTCATTTTCTAAATCGTTTCTATATCGTCACCCGCTGTATCTTACATCCTAAATCTTTTCCTTTTCATAATACGTCGTAAATAGTTTATAAGTTATACTCGTAAGCCTAAATGCTAAATAGACTTAATTTAATTTAAATAAACACAATACAAAATCAAGTGTCAATATTTGTTATTACCTCTGGACTTACAGAAACAACACGAAAAGGTAAGACCCAGCTGAGAGTAGTGCCTCTCAGCATAAAAGATAAAAAGCACTACAGTCATATAAATATGCGTGTGTTTTCGATGAGTTTCGAACTTTTCACTTTTTTGTACTTTTTCCCACTTTTGTTTCGATGTAGTTCAGGCTTAATTAAAATGTTCACTTTGTGGAAAGCTCGAACATGATCCAGCTTTCACTTTTCGCAAAGCTCTAGAAACAAATACACTCAAAGAATACCTTCCAGACTTTCCGCATGATCACGCTTCCATCACATAATTCCTGTCAGTTTCGCAAGGAAAAGTTTTTCTTTCACTTCACTAGGCTAAATTTGTTTATTATTGCTTCTGGAAATTGTAAATGTAAACTAAAAAAGCTCTGAATTTCATAGTTCAGACTTTTCTCATAGATGTCATATAAATATGGGTGTTTTTCGCTGAGTTTCGATGTTTTCACGTTTTTTGTACATTTTCGAGCTTTCCACAAACTAAAAATTTTAAATTCAGAAGAAATATACAGAGCGCACTATACGATGAAGCAGTACATCCGATTTTTTCACTTTTTTGTACTTATTACCACTTTTGTTTCGATGTAGTTCAGGCTTTACGCTTACGTGCGTTACATTTTGTCCCATATCCGTGACAAAAGCAAGTGACAGGCGACCAAACGGTTGAACACGCGTGGCAAAATAAATAATCATGACGTCATGACATTTTTGATGTAGATCGTTTTCAATTAAAAAAAAAGTCCGTCTCACCGTTGAAGAGAAACGGGCTTGGCAGTATAATGGTATATCCCGTCCCATAGTAAAAGAAAATTTCTTGCGCAGGTCTCTTCACATCAGGGATTTTATTCTCTTAGCGACAACAAAACTACTCTTCCAACCAGAACTACAGCTAAAAAAAATTGCTTGCGAAAACATCTCTCTCGATCGACGATCGAGACATGACTTATTTTTTTTGTCCTCATCAACACAAAACCGTCGTTGCCGCATGGAAAAGATACACATTTACCCACCCCAAAGAAAAGGGAAATTTTCTGGGTGTTGCACTTCTCAAATATGTGTTTAGTAATGAAAGCAAGAGTTTTGAGTAACTATTAAAAAGGGTTGAAATGGAATTTCCGTTATACTTTGTGCATGGGCACGCATTACTTCACACGAACGCAGGTAGACAGGTCGATTTTTAGGTTAGTTTAGAAAAGATGGGTCTCTTTTCTACACACTTAAAATTGAACTGCCTCGCCCGATACGACTTTCATGGAAAGGCCTAAGTGTCCGATTGTCTACCCACAGTTAATAACCCATTTTTTCAAGTGCATAATAGGTATATTTTTACGTGTTTTTGCATGAATTTATAATTTTTTATTTTCTTTTTTGACTTGTGTCATACAAGTTTACCACACTATACCTATTATAACTTAAAAAACCTCATATGCAATTTTTTAAATGCAGGGAAACATCCCAAACTTGTATAAAAAGGCAAGTAATAGATTTTTAGCAACCATTCATTTTTTGTCAGTAAACCAAAATAGTCCTTAAAACACCATTATGGATTCTTTTGGCAAAGGAAAACCAATAAGTAAGCAAGCACGAGCGATTATAATCAACGTTATAAAACATAAGATGGAAAAGGCCGAAACACATTTGAGAGGTCAGAGCTGGAAATTTAATGAAGAAACATCCAAAATAACAGGAGTATCTACAGGCTCTATATGGAGGATTTTTAAAGAGTATGAAAGAAGCGGTACAGTCAGCAGTCCAAAAAAAAGGAACTCACAATCGTTATGTCACCGGACTGGACAACTTCGACATCAGCGTAATAAAAAGAATAATTAACAATTTTCATAAAGAAGAAAAAATGATTATTACCCTAAATGCTCTAAATCAACGAATAGCTTCAGAGTTGCAGATCAACATGAGCCGATCATCTTTACACAGGGTTTTACAAAATAATGGATACAAATTTAAGAAAACAGAAAACAACCGAAGAATTTTATGCGAACGAACGGATATAAAACTTAAACGCTACGAGTATATTGCCCAAGTACGAGAATTCCGCGAGAAAGGCTACGCAATTATTTATATAGATGAAAGTTTTATTCATAGCTCACATACTCGACCCAATACTTGGACAGATGGCAGCTTGGAGGGCTTAAAGTCAAACATTTCCAAAGTATCACGTTTGATTATAGCTCATGCTGGTGGAAAAGGAGGATTTGTTAGAAATGGACTACTGCTTTTTAAATCTGGAAGTAAGACTGGTGACTACCATAATGAGATGAACTACGAAAACTTTTCAAAATGGTTAAGGGAACAGGTTCTTTGTAACTTAGAAGAACCGTCAGTTATTGTAATGGACAATGCAACATATCACAATAAAATTGATGGTACTGTCCCCAACTCGTCATCATTAAAGGCTGATATGATTAAATGGCTATCCGAAAACAAAATACCTCACCAACCAGCCAGCTGCAAAGTACAGCTATATGGATTAATAAAACAAAACAAGTCCTTCCGAAAGCTTCAAATTGATGACATCATTAGGAGTGCAGGCCATGATTTCTTACGATTACCTTATCATCCGGACCTAAATCCTATAGAAAATATATGGGGAATAGTGAAAAGCAGAGTAGCAGCAAGAAATACAACTTTTAAACTGGACGATGTCAAAAATATTGCGGAAGAAGAATTCAACAAAATAACTCCGGAAAATTGGAACTCTGTTTGTGAAAAAGTAATACGCACAGAAGATGAATATCACCACGCAGAAATTGTATGGGATAGAATCACTGAAAGAATTATTATTCACCCATCAGATGATTCATCTGATGGAGATGACTTTGAAAACGACAAATCGGATTCCGATTAATATTATCTACTATTTATATAACAAATAACTATTTATAAAAAACACTATTTATAACAGTAGCTAACTGCAAATAAAATCTCAAATATTTATTTTTTCAAGCAATATCTTTTATTGATACGTATTCATTTTCTTTGCTTTAAATTATTTTATGTCAATTGTGCTATTTTTCATGATTTCTTCATTTTCTTGGTTGTAATGTTTTACTTCGTGCATACAACTTTTTTCATGAGTTACTACAATAATTAATTGGTGAAACTAGATGACAGTTAAAACACGTTCAATAACAAGATAATTACGTTTTCCAATATCGCTGCAAAAAAGATAAAGTAGTGAAAAGCATTAACAATTTCATGCGATCAAAAATACCTTAAAAGAGAAAATATCCCTTAAATAAATTGCTACTGCGCATGTTGGGATCTTTCTTTTACTATGGGACGGACTAACGTGGGTAAAGCTGGGCCCGCCACATGGGAATTAGTTGCTATTTAGTTGCTATTTAAGTGCTCTATTCCTGATTTAGTTGCTCTTCGGGAAATGGGAGATTTTGTGGCGGTCCTAGCTTACCGGTAAAGCTGGGACCGCCACATTGACTTTTGAAGGATTTTTTTTTGCCCATATCTATCATACCTATTTAATTGCTCTGGGGAAATGTAATTTTTTTTTAATCGGACAAGCCGTTCGCACACAATTTCAAATTTAAGTTTTTTGTAACGGTCAGTTCGCTATAAAACTCTTTTGATTTTCAAGGAAAAGCAACAAATTTATGAAGAAATTCATAAAAAATAAGCCCATACGAATTTTACTGCGCCACATATCTTAAAAGAAGTATACATTTGTGGGCTGCTAATGGATTCAATGAAATAATTTTTCACTCTTCTCTTAATTGACACAAAAAGGTGAGATAGACATACCAAAGACAAAAAATTTGAAAAATTAAAAAAAATAGTTTACGTTCAAATTCCACCAAGCAATATATATCAAAATAAGCGCCTATTTATTAGCTATCAACACAAAGAATAAAATATCTCGTCTCTCTTCTGTAAATGTGTCAAAAAGTAAAATTTTCCGACCAAAAAAGTAAGCTAATAATACCAAAATACAAATTTGGAAAAACTTTAAAGTTATATGTCCCATATCAATCCTACTATGCCACATACATCAAAAGAAGCGTGAACTTATTAGCTATCAACCCCTTAGCTCCAATAATTAGTTGTTCTTCGATAAATGTGTCAAAAAGCAAAAAGTTCATTTTGACAAAAAAATCCAAAGATACTCCTAGTACAAAAAAAAGATTCGAAAATTTGAAAAAACTCATATATTTCGATCGAATCTTACTATGCCATATAGCTCATTACAAGCGTGGATTGAATAGCTATCAACTCCTATACTCAAATAATTAGTTGCTCTTCGCTAAATATGAAAAAAGCAAAAAGTTTATTTTGCCAAAAAAACGGCAAAGGTACTCCTAGACCAAAAAAAAGATTTGGAAATTTGAAAAAACCCATATAACCCGTTTGAATCCTACTATGCCACGTAGCTCATTAGAAGCGTGGATTCATTAGCTATCAACCGCTGTACTCAAATAATTAGTTGCTCTTTTCTAAATATGGCAAAAAGCAAAACATTAATTTTGTCAAAATAAGGCAAAGATAGAAAAATACAGATAAAAAAAGTTTAAATCCAACTATTTTATTTTTTATGGAAAACTTCAAGAAATGAATTAACCCTCAATCGCTCTGCAATAGATCAATAAATATTAATTGAATTAATTAGACGTTTATGTCAAAATGGCAGAAAAATTCTTGAAAAAAAATGTTGCAACCCACAAAGTATGCATCACATTTGGAGTGTTGTAAATCGTTGCCTGCCAATTTTCATAAATCCTGAAAGTCTGCAATACACCTACTACCAAATTTCGCTAACTGAACGTATGCATTGATTTTAGCTTTGAAATATTCATACATGTACCGACTGAGTAAAAATGGTTCGGGTACAACTCAACCCCGGATAACTACCCCTACTACAACTACAAAACAACAATCACAGGAGGAGATAAAGGAAAGAAAAACGAAGAGGATTCATTATGATGGAAATGAATTATTCGGTGTTCTTCGCAAAATACTGTTTTTCTGGAATCGATTTATACTGTTTTTTTTTGATATTTTTTGTTGAAATATACCTACTGTTTTTGGCCTGAAAAAAGATGCGAGCGGACGTAGGTACCAATTTTATGTAATACTGGGTTGCAGATGTTGTTGTACCTACCTGAATGGAGTTACAAGACTTCAAGACTATAAATATTTAATTTAATTAAATCTGAAACTAAAACAAATAGGTTTGAAAATAAATAAACTGACTTTTAGCTTCAGAGAAGTTGAGAAAATAAAAGTAAAAAACTGGCGCGGATTTTTAACGTTAGAGAATTCAAAAAAAAATACAGGATAAAAATTTGCAAGAATATTCATCCGTCCATATGCGTTCGTATTCGTAAGTGAATATAAAGGACTATTGACATGAGCGCGAACTGCGAAAAGGCGAATTACGTAAAAATAGATTTAACTGTATTTATGAATTGAAAATTGCTATTTGTGCTACCATAAAAGCATTATAAATATTTAAATAATCTAACATCTATTTAAAAAAAAACCTCCATCTATTGATTGATTTAAGTAGCTAAATTTACAATCACAGCAATTTTCCCGCGAATTGACAAAATGGTTTCCAAAAGCAATTAGCCACCACAACTTCGAACACACATTGACTTATAATAAATGGAAGCACTTATTTCCCACATTAAATGCCATAGACTACAACCAGAACGATAAGTGTGAGAAAGTAAGGTTCAGTTGTAGATTTGTGATATAGATGCCGCTAGGTGCAAATTTGACTGGGGCTGCCAATCATTGAAAATGTATCAAGCTACATTTTTCAGCTGCGGACATTTTTTTTTGACATTTCAACATTATTTTCAAACTTAATTCGTTTAAGAATTTCTGATTGTTATGCAAATAGTTGTTGCTTCCCATTTCATAACTCACTTGTTGTCTCTTTCACAAGCAGCTGACTCTTCAATAAAATTTAATGTGGAAAATGTAGTACAATACAATTACTCAAGAGCAATTAACAATGGATATGTGCATCGTGATTTGTACTGGAAAAAAAGACAATGTGTTTGTGAGTGTGAAAGTTTTGAGAACAACGCTATATATTTATAAGTAAAAAGCAGTCGGTCGTTCCAATTTTCAGAACATCTTCTCCACTGATAGAAGAAGAGTCAGCTGCTTGTGAAAGAGACAACAAGTGTGTTATGAAATGGGAAGCAACATCTATTTGCATAACAATCAGAAATTCTTAAATGAATTAAGTTTGAAAATATTGTTGAAATGTCAACAAAAAAAAAATGCCTGCAGCTGAAAAATGTAGCTTGATCCATTTTCAATAAACTGGCAACCCCAGTCATATTTCACACTTATCGTTTGGGTTGTAGTCTATGGCATTTAATGTTGACAATAATTGCTTCCATATTATAAGTCAATGTCAGAGATGAATGATTAAAAGAGATGGATATCTTTCGTATGTCTATCCCCCCCCAAAACCCATTTGCTTACATTGTTGTTTTTGTAATTTCAACCCCCGTCTGTGAATACGGATGATCAACAAAAAAGCATGTTGCTAATGGCCGACCGCGAGTCATCTTGCTTTTATGAGCATCGCGGTGTTTAATTATTCTGTGTTTTGTATTGAATTTGTTTGGTTTTTGTGAAATTCACAGTAGAGAATATCGAATTCTTTCATTAAAGTCCAATTCAAAGAGGATTTAAACTAGAGGGCCAACTGAGAGCAGAAACGGTACATTTGCCTACAAGCTGCTTTGCCTGCATAGGAATTCCTAAGTATTAGTGCCTGTACAAATCAAAGGAGCGCCATTGCTGCCGCACGCATACTTAGGAAATCCTATGCAGGCATTTAATGTCAATCACGAGGCCATTTTGTAAGTGGGGCGAGTGTGTTCAACATTTTTGGTACCCTTTAGTTACACGTCGCTCACATCGCAGTTCAGTTTAAAAGTTTAGTTTAGTTTAGTTTATGAAATTGTTGGAAAATGGAATTCCTGTAATAATTTCGTCACAATGCCAAATACCCTATATATAATCATAGTTTTTTTTTTTTTCGGTATGTAGCAGGAATCTATCCTATGATATTAATCAGAGAAAAATCCACTTAAACGGTTCTTGCACTTTTCTTAAAAGAGATCTTATAACTTCAAGCTTTTATTGTAGGTAGTTAGTTTAAAGAAAAAAACTTGTTGTGGGTCGATTTTAATGCTTTTCATTTCGAAGTCATATTGAAACAAAATAGATATGTTAACAGAGTTTGGCGAAATTGTTTTTTTTAGTGTGGGGAAAACGATATTTTAGTTTTAGCATGATTTTTAATCTGTAATTGGTACGTAAAAAGCATTTGTTAAATTTTTTCCGTTTTCTGATAAATCCCGTTAAAAAAATTCTGTAGAATTTTTAGAAAATATCGATAATACAACACACACTTCAATTCAATTCCTCAGGGACTTTCGTACCACGTCTGCTTCCATCTAGATCGCACACCAGAATGATCGAAATATTACCCTTTCCCATCGACTTCCCCCCTTGACACATCTCTTTCTCTTTCTAAATTCCTAAAGATTGCCCTTTATTTATGTGAAATATCACTTTTTGCACTTGTTTTTGTTAATTAATAATTTAGAGAGGAATTTTAAAAATATCAGTGAACATTTCAAAATCCAATGTTATAAAATTTGCAAAAGCACATTATCTATAGAAATACGGGAATTGAAAATTAACAAAACAATTTAGATTCTTGCGTTCGATTGAATACGCAAAATCTGAAATCGGATCAAATTAAACTCCTTTAAACCTTTTTGTTAGGAGTTTAATCATGTGTACTCGTTTTTACAAATTTACTTTCCGAGAATTATATATATATATATTTTTTTTAATATGAATAAAATTTCCATTTTTGATGTTCCTTAGTAACATCAACACTGTTCACTCTTATTAAACCACAGAATTCCCAATCATATTTTGATTTTGTACAAATACGGTGCTAAAAAACCAAGTTGAAAACACCCACCAAGCGTAATAGAAATTTATGCAATGTTTGTGAATATTTTAAGGAATTCACTTTTGCCCTAGTGTAAACTTGGGCTTAACTTGCATGGTATAAACCTATTTTTGGAACAACTCCCCAAGGTAGCTTCATGAATTTTGCTGTCAAAAATAGTTTTCATGTAAAAAATATAAAAAAAAAAACCTGAAATGTGAATGGATAAATATTTTTTGGAGCATAAGATGGATAGAGAACAAGTAAAGCTATCTAAAAAACCATACTCAACATTTATATCCTTTGCATTTATTGTTATAAAGTCATTTACAAATTGTTTGTTATTGGAAAAGTTCCACTCGGCGGCCATTAATAACATGTATTCACAGACAGGAAAAAAAAGAGCGCGCGAGAGAGGGCTGGCATTCAAAATTTGCGGGGAAAATCGGGTAGGTGCACGGGAGTTGGCCCTCTAGTTTTGATCCTCTTTGGCCCAATTCATGAACTCACATATACTAGGATAGAAATAAGCAAGCGTGTGTGACTTCATGAATTTTTCTGGAAAGCTTCATGAATTTTTGTGGAAAACAGCTTGTAGGCAGCCGCCCTTCCACTGGAAAGTGATATATCTCTGTATTCCATTATCTTTGGTCAATGTGTGTTCGAAGTTGTGGTGGCTTATTGCTTTTGGAAACCATTTTCTCAATTCGCGGGAAAATGTCTGTAATTGTAAATTTAGCTACTTAAATTAATAGAGATGGAGGTTTTTTTTTAAATAGATGTTAGATTAATTAAATATTTATAATGCTTTTATGGTAGCACAAATAGCAATTTTCAATTCATAAATACAGTTAAATCTATTTTTACGTAATTCGCCTTTTCGCAGTTCGCGCTCATGTCAATAGTCCTTTATATTCACTTACGAATACGAACGCATATGGACGGATGAAATTTTTATCCTGTATTTTTTTTTGAATTCTCTAACGTTAAAAATCCGCGCCAGTTTTTTACTTTTATTTTCTCAACTTCTCTGAAGCTAAAAGTCAGTTTATTTATTTTCAAACCTATTTGTTTTAGTTTCAGATTTAATTAAATTAAATATTTATAGTCTTGAAGTCTTGTAACTCCATTCAGGTAGGTACAACAACATCTGCAACCCAGTATTACATAAAATTGGTACCTACGTCCGCTCGCATCTTTTTTCAGGCCAAAAACAGTAGGTATATTTCAACAAAAAATATCAAAAAAAAAACAGTATAAATCGATTCCAGAAAAACAGTATTTTGCGAAGAACACCGAACCACCGAACAATTCATTTCCATCATATGAATCCTCTTCGTTTTTCTTTTCTTTATCTCCTCCTGTGATTGTGGTTTTGTATTTTACCCTTTAAAGAAATTTGACGAAGCAATTCCGGCTTTGTTTTGAGGTAGGTATTCAAAGAAATCAGTGCATGAATATCTAAAGTTACATTACGCAGTATTTTGAGAAAACAATCGCTATGCAGTTTTGGAAACTTTAAAACAGTATAATGCTGCGAAAAACTGAATCTTTTAAGGCTTTAGAGAAACTTTAACACTCAACATAATACACATTTCCTGGTAACACTGTCCACTAAAGGTGGGATCCGATTATTGGCTGTCAGTTGCGTAGTTCAGATATAAATGGCGGCTGGTGGGAGATTTGGCTGGGGGTAGTTGTCCGGGGTTGAGTTGTACCCGAACCATTTTTACTCAGCCGGTACATGTATGAATACTTCAAAGCTAAAATCAAATGCATGCGTTCAGTTAGCGAAATTCGGTAGTGGGGGTATGCAGACTTTCAGGAATTATGATAATTTGTAAGCAACGATTTATAACATTCCAAATGTGATGCATACTTTGTGGGTTGGAACATTTTTTTTTCAAGAATTTTTGTGCCATTTTGACACAAACGTCTAATTAATTCAATTAATATTTATTGATCTATTGCAGAGCGATTGAGGGTTCATTCGTTTCTTGAAGTTTTCCATAAAAAATAAAATAGTTGGATTTAAACTTGTTTTATCTGTATTTTTGTATCTTTGTCTTATTTTGACAAAATTAATGTTTTGCTTTTTGTCATATTTACCGAAGAGCAACTAATTATTTGAGTATAGGAGTTGATAGCTAATCAATCCACGCTTCTAATGAGTTATGCGGCATAGTAGGATTTAAACGGGTTACATGGGTTTTTTCAAATTTCCCAATCTTTTTTTTTGTTCTAGGAGTACCTTTGCATTTTTTGGCAAAATGAATTTTTTGACTTTTGTCATATTTAGCGAAGAGCAACTAATTATTTGAGTATAGGGTTTGATAGCTAATGAATCCACGCTTCTAATGAGCTATGTGGCACAGTAGGATTCGAACGGGTTATATGTGTTTTTTCAAATTTCCGAATCTTTTTTTTTCTACCAGCAATATCTTTGCCTCTTTTGGCAAAATGAATTTTTTGACTTTTGTCATGTTTAGCGAAGAGCAACTAATTATTTGAGTTTAAAGATTGATAGCTATTGAATCTACGCTTCTAATGAGCTATGTGGCATAGTAGGATTCGATTGAGATATATGAGTTTTCTCAAATTTTCCATAGAAAAACAAAAGAGTTGGATGCGCGAACTGGATTTCCAAAGAAATGATATTTGTTAATATTTTTAACTTTTGACATATTTAGGGAAGAGCAACTAATTATTTGAGTACAGAAGTTGATAGCTAATAGATCCGCGCTTCTAATGAGCTATGTGGCATAGTAGGATTCGATCGGGTTATATGAGTTTTTTCAAATTTCCGCATTTTCTGTTTGTACTAGGGGTATCTTTGCCGGTTTTTTGCAAAATGCACTTTTTGTTTTTGACATATTTATCGAAGAGCAACTTATTATTTGAGTATAGGGGTTGATAACTAATGAATCCGCGCTTCTAATGAGCTATGTGGGATAGTAGGATTCAAACGGGTTACATGAGTTTTTTCAAATTTCCGCATTTTCTGTTTGTACTAGGGGTATCTTTGCCTTTTTTGACAAAATGCACTTTTTGCTTTTTGACACATTTATCGAATAGCAACTAATTATTTGAGTATAGGGGTTGATAGCTAATGAATCCACGCTTTTAATGAGCCATGTGGCATAGTAGGATTCAAACAGGTTATATCGGATTTTTCAAATTTCCGAATCTTTTTTTTGTTCTAGGAGTACCTTTGCCTTTTTTGGCAAAATGAATTTGTTGACTTTTTTCATATTTAGCGAAGAGCAACTAATTATTTGAGTATAGGAGTTGATAGCTATTCAATCCACGCTTCTAATGAGCTATGTGGCATAGTAAGATTCGATCGAAATATATGAGTTTTTTCAAATTTTCGAATCTTTTTTGTGTACTAGGAGTATCTTTGGCTTTTTTTGTCAAAATGAACTTTTTGCTTTTTGACACATTTACCGAAGAGCAACTAATTATTTGAGTTAAGGGGTTGATAGCTAATAAGTTCACGCTTCTTTTGATGTATGTGGCATAGTAGGATTGAAATGGGATATATGACTTTAAAGTTTTTCCAAATTTGTATTTTGTGTATTATTAGCTTACTTTTTTGGTCGGAAAATGAACTTTTTACTTTTTGACACATTTACAGAAGAGAGACGAGATATTTTATTCTTTGTGTTGAGAGCTAATAAATAGGCGCTTATTTTGATATATATTGCTTGGTTGAATTTAAACGCAAACTATTTTTTTTAATTTTTCAAAGTTTTTGTCTTTGGTATGTCTATATCACCTTTTTGTCTCAATTAAGAGAAGAGTGAAAAAATATTTGATTGAATCCTTTAGTAGCCCACAAATGTACACTTCTTTTAAGATATGTGGCGCAGTAAAATTCGTATGGGTTTATTTTTTATGAATTTTTTCATAATTTTGTTGCTTTTCCTTGAAAATCAAAAGAGTTTTATAGCGAACTGACCGTTACAAAAAACTTAAATTTGAAATTGCGTGCGAACGGCTTTTCCGATTAAAAAAAAAATTACATTTCCCCAGAGCAATTAAATCGGTGATAGGTATGGGCAACAAGGACCACAAACATGGGGAATGTGCTTTAGGTAGCGATAGGGTAGAAGATCGAAGCCAGCTCTCGTGTGTACTCTGCAACAGCTCAGGACATCCTGCTAATTTCAGGGGATGTCCCAAGTATCAGCAGGTAAAACAGAATGTGCAGGCTCGAAAACAGAGGTCCGAAGAAGAGAAGGGTCGAAAGAGTCGCTCGTTCTCTAATTTTGTTGCACCCAATGTGTCCTTTGCCCAAATGGTATCTGGACCGGGTAGCACAATCACAAAAAGCGCGCCGAAGGTTCCTACACCGGAAGCGGATCTGGATTTGAAATCGATCCTTCTGTCACTGCACGGAAAGATCGACAATTTCCAGAAACAATTAAATGAGCATGCGGCTCGAATAGACATGATCTATTCGACGCTGTTTGCCGAGTCTGCCGCGCCATAAATATGATGGGTACGCTGGACGAGGTAAACTTAAAGATCCTTGCGGTGAATGTTAATTCACTAATCCGGATCGAGAGAAGGATCAATCTTTCCAATTTGTTGAAAGCCGAAAAGCCAGATGTGCTTCTGGTTAGCGAAACTAAGCTATCCCCGAAGCACAAATTAGGCTATAGAAATTATTTTGTAGTTAGAAGAGACCGGCCCAACTCCACACAGGGAGGTGGTGTCGCTATCTTAATACGTAAAGGCTTGCGCCATAGGGTCATATATAGCGGAGAAGTGCGCAGGTTCCAAGTGTTGGAAGCATGCATCGTATGCATTCCCCTCAATACCCAGAGGCGGTTGTATGTGGTGTCGCTTTACGCACCCGAATCTCCTCAACGCAATGATTTTTTAAATGAGATCGAGACGCTTTTTCGCTGCTTAGAGCTTCAATCGGAAGATAATTATTACTTTTTGGGCGGAGACCTCAATGCTTAACATGCGGCATGGGGAAACGATATTCCGAACCCTAGAGGCAACCAGTTTCACGACTGGTGGCGTCATAATATGATTGAGTACAAACTCGAATTGTACGCGACGGATATCCCGTCTTTCCCTAGAGATGGTTCTTTCTTGGACTTGGCGCTAGTTGACGAAAGACTGGAACTAACAAACATTGATCTAAGCACGCGGAACTGTTTACGAACGGTTGAGTACGATAGTGATCACTACGGACTTGCCGCCGTAATACGGATCCCGAACGAGCAGACGCAGCTGGAGCAGTACGACCAAGTGCGTTCTTTCGATTACCGAGAAGCGCAGTGGTCGCGCTTCTCCAGAGTGTTAAAACGCGACATACGCTCATGCGAGATCGACCCACCGACAAACAGGAACCTAACAAACGATGAGATCGACAATCATTTACGGCAAATGAATGACGTCATCAAACAGACAATGGAGCGGACTATCCCTCGGGTAGGACGTTCCACGGACGAAGAACAAACTGAAAAGTATCGAAACGCAACAATCGATGCTCTGTACAGACATAAAAGTAGACTGCTCTCGAGGCTTAAACGGCTACATAGACAGTTTACTGACAGGAACGACCCCGAAATTAGGACACTGAAGTCGATGATCAAAAACTTGAAACAGTTGATCACCGAGAATTACAGAAAATCTGTAAGTTTGTATTGGGGCAATAAAATTCGGGCTATAAAATCCAGTAGTCCAAAATGTTCCCGCAAATAAATAAACTGTTCAGGCGGAAGGATCATAACGACATTTCATGTGTTCGAATACCTCGGACGAACGAGAACAGAGAGACACTACTGACTGCTGGCATAAGTCCGGAAAGTGCTGACTCGAACGACGGTTTTTTCGTGGTCGAAGACCCGCAGGAGAGGGTGAATTTGATGGGAGCTTTCTTTGAGACTGTGTATACGGTGAACAACCCTGTTTGCCGCAACCGCGACCTCGAAGAGAGGGCCTTTCTTAACCACTTTTATCTGCGGACCGAAATTCAAGATTGGCGATCCGAGAACAGCGGTTTCACCGGGTTCAATGACGACAACCGTGCAAACGGCACAGTCGCCGATGAAAATACTCATCTGTTCGTGAGAAGAGATGAACTTCGGTGCACCTTTGAATCACTTAAAAACAAAAAGTCGGCGGGAGTGGACGGTATCCCAAACGTCGTATTAAGACACCTGCCGCTAGAGGCGCCACGCTATTTAACAATGCGCTGAATAATGCATATTATCCGGCGCAGTGGAAAATAGCGGTGGTACACCCTATCCCGAAAAAGGATAAAGATAGGACGAACCCTGCTAATCTCCGGTCAATTAGTTTGCTTCCGAATGTTAGCAAGGTATTCGAGAAAGTCGTCAATAGATCTCTTTTAAAATGGGTTGAGGAAAACAAGATTATTCCGGACAACCAGTTTGGCTTCAGAGCGGGGCATGACACTATTCATGCCGCGTCGAAACTAGTTTCCGACATTCAGTGGAATAAGAGTAAGAAGCAATGCACGGGTGCCTGCCTGGTCGACTTTGAGAAGGCCTTCGATACCGGCAACGTGACTTCGAGCAGGGTTTTTGAAATTAAAAATGGCTTACAACAGGGAGCAGTGAATTCTCCGGTCCTGTTTAATATTTACACAAGTGATCTGGTGGGTTCCCTCAGACATGCTATAGCGTACGCGGACGATTTAGTGGCGTACAGGTCAGGACCAAAAATCGAGGTCATTAACATCCTTCTGCAGCGTGACTTCGAGCAAATTAAGAGGTATTGCGATGACTGGAAGTTGAAAATCAATTTCCAAAAATCGGAAACAATCCTGTTCAGAACTACATTGGCTGAGGCCTCTGGGGATACCAGAAAAAACTGGAGAAAATTAACAATTATTGGACAGCAGGGGCTGCCGTTGGCGGTGAAAAACGTGGTCCGGCATCTTGGCATCTGGCTCGACCAGTATCTGTATTTTGACAAACATATAGCTGCTTGTCTGGCTGGGGCTAAGACGGCCTACGCTCTGACAAGGAGACTGTTTCGCAGCAGTCAACTTGACTCTAGGGTGAAGGTCATCTGCTCCGTGGCCCTTATAAGGCCTATCATCGCTTATGGCTGTCCTATGTGGTTCAATATACCGCCGTCCTATATGGAAAAGATTCGGGTGTTTGAGAGACAATGTCTCAGGGCCTGTCTAGGGTTGTTTAGAACTCCTGAATCTCAGTACATAAAATACTATCCCAACAGGACCCTATACAATGGGGCTCGACTGAACAGGATTGACAATTTCCTTATTAAGGTGATTCGGAGGCACGTCGCAAGGGCGATGGCCAGCGATAATAACCTGATCTCAGGGGCTTACTACCCCAATTTAATGTACCACGAGAGTATGCTTCGGTCTGGCTGAATCCCGCCTGAGGCATTTCTTCATGTAGATATGAAAGGGTTAGGTTAGGTTAGGTAAGAGGGTTGGCGTGGAGTACTCCGTGCCACACTCAGGTCAATATTTGACCCATTGTGATGCCCATTGGGGGGAAAGGTTGTTCCTTACCCGTAGTAACCCTATATATTATGCGAATGTACTTGTGGATTAAGTACTCACTGTGCTATTGCATACAAACCATCCTGTGGATTTGATAAAGCTCATTATCTTGTCTATTGATGTGCTGGAAAGCTCGTCTAGCTCGTGGAAGAAGTGTCTCCCTAGGAATCTGTGCCTTTTGTGTTGGAGACTAGGGCAGTGGCATAGGAAGTGGGTTGTGTCCTCAAGCGCTTCCTCATCACCGCAGCCTCTACAGAGTTCTTCTTCCGTTGAGCGTAGTTTCTTCATATGACACCGCAGAGTGTTGTGTTCAGTTAAGATACCTACGAGGATGGACTGAGATTTCCTATCCTTTCGTATTAGACTCTCGGTTCTAACTTCATTAAAGGTTGGCCATAGTATTCTTGTTGTATGGCAGGTTTCTAATGCGGTCCATCTAGCGTTCGCCTCTACTGTGGCCTTTCTTCCTGCTTCGAGCTTGAGTGAGCAAGGCGGGATGTTCACAGAGGGATCAGCTTCTGCTAATATAGCTGTTGAACCTAGCCTAGCCAATTCGTCAGCTTTCTCGTTGCCAGGAATGCCTTCATGTCCCGGAACCCAACAGAGCAATACCTTGTGCTGAGTGCCAAGAACCCTGAGTTCTTCGCGACAGCTTTTCACAAGCTTTGATTTTATTTCTATTGCAGTTAATGCCTTTATTGCTGCCTGGCTGTCGATAAAGATGGTAATACCATCAGCTGGTATTGCCCTTATCGCAGATTCACGGGCTGCTGCTGCCACTGCCAGGACCTCTGCTTGGAAGACGCTGCTGTGGTCGGGGAGGCGTATAGATTTTGAGAGACCAAACGCCTCGGAGAAGACGCCTGACCCCACCCCGGTTTCCATTTTAGATCCGTCCGTAAAAACGGCTATGGATTGCGTGTTAGGCACTAGTCCGTCTCTCCATTCTTCCCTGCTGGGATAGGCGCTTGAGAATGGTCTTGTAAAATCTAAGTATGGCGTAATGTAGTCTGTGTTTGGTACATAACCAAAGTATCTCTTAAGGATCGATGAATGACCCGTTTCATTCAGTTTCCAGTTTACTGATTGGCTTATTCTCATGGCACTAAAGGCGGCTGAGAGTTGTACGAAGATGTCTAGCGGCAGCAGGTTGAGGATAGCCTCAAGACCTGCGGTTGGAGTTGTTCTCATCGCACTGGTGGTACCAATGCACGCTAGTCTTTGCACTTTCGTAATAGCCTTTAGATAGGTGGTTTTGTTGGTTGCCGGCCACCATACGAGGCTGCCATAGGACAGTATAGGTCTTACTATAGCCTTGTACATCCACAGTATAATTTTGGGGGATGGTCCCCAGGTTTTTCCAAAAATTCTGCTGCAGGAGTAGAAGGCTACTGTGGCTTTTTTGATTCTTTCATATGTATTCAGTTTCCAATTTAGTTTTTTGTTCAATATAAGTCCCAAGTATTTTGCACTGTCAGATATTCTGAGGGGTGTACCGCCAACAGAAGGTGCGACAAACTGTGGTATTATCCTTTTATTTGTGAATATAACCAATTCAGTTTTCTGGGGATTTAAAGTTAGGCCGCAGTTCCGGGCCCAGCTGTCGAGGGTTTTTAGAGCGTCGCGAATTTGATCGGAGAGTGTTGGAAGGAATTTACCTGTTGCCAACAACACTACGTCATCGGCATAAGCCGTTGTCCTGACGCCACTGGTTCTAAGCTGCATAAGCACCTCGTTAAGAACAATGACCCAGAGCAGTGGGGATATAACCCCACCCTGAGGAGTTCCTCTTGAGGCGTAGGCTTCTCGCCTAACACCCCCAAGTTCAGCTATAATATGTCTTTCTTCGAGTATGCTAACTATCCAGTTGATAATGTAATTATCAATGTTAAGCTTACTCAGCGTTCTACGTACGGCATCCGTTTTGACATTGTTAAACGCTCCTTCAATGTCTAAGAAAGCCGCTAGGGTATATTCTTTATCACTTAAAGATTTTTCAATTGTACCGACAACACAATGTAGCGCGGTTTCCACGCTTTTACCTTTAGTGTAGGCATGCTGGGCCGGAGATAGATCTTCCGGGCGTAATCTGCTACGAATGTGTATATCTATCAGTCGTTCTAATGTTTTCAGTATGAAGGAAGTGAGGCTTATTGGTCTGAAGTCTTTTGCGTTGGTGTGACTTGCTTTACCAGCCTTTGGTATAAAAATAACCTTCACTTCTCGCCATTTTCTTGGTATATATCCCTGTGTGAGACTGCCAAAGTAGAGTTCTTTTAATACCGGAGTGATAGTGTTGACAGTTCTTTGCAACATAATGGGGATGATTCCATCGAGCCCCGGGGACTTGAAGGGAGAGAATGATCGGATGGCCCATTCAATTCTGTCCTCTGTGATCAGTTCACCAGGATGGCTTATTTGCCCCGTTATGTTGGAGCATACTCCGGGGCAAGGCTGAGCGGTACAGCCCGGAAAATGCGTTTCCAGTAGCAGCTTTAAAGAATCTGAACAAGATTCAGTCCAGTTTCCTTCGGTGTCCTTGAGAGTTCCCAGAGTGACTGGTTCTCTGGTTAGGATTTTCCTCAGTCTCGCGGATTCTGAAGTGCTCGTTATATCATCACAGAAATTTTGCCACGACTGGCGTTTGGATTTCTGAATTTCATTCTTAAAGTTTCTCTGACTAGCCTTGTATAAAACCCAGTCAGAGTCCAGTTTTGTCCGGTTAGCCGTATTAAGAAGTTTTCTTGTTTCTTTCCTGATAGCGGCCAATTTCCTGTTCCACCATGGAGGTGATAATTTCTTTTTCCGTTTTACCATCGGACATACAGTTTCGAATGCCTCTCTGAAAACAGTAGCTATTTTCTCGGCTTTCAGGTCGATGTCTGACGGGCAATTAAGATTACCTACTTGTAAAAGATCCTTTCTTTTCTCAATCTCCTTACTAAAAAGATCCCAGTCAGCTTTTTTAGGATTTCTGTGTGACTGGGGAGGGTCACTGCAGTTGCCTACAAGGAATTCAATCAATTTATGATCAGAGTAGGATTCCACATTCAGAACGTTCCATTTATCGATGGTAAGGGTGTTGGAGTTATTTAAGAGCGTTATGTCTATGACCTCCTGCCTATTCCTAACTACAAATGTTGGTTCGTGCCCTCTATTGGCTACTAGAAGATTGTTTTCAATAATGCATTCAAAAACTGACTCACCTCGTGGGTTAATATCTCCGCTACCCCATTGTGAATGATGGGCATTTGCGTCACATCCCATTATCAAGTCCCATCCTTCCTGTTCCGTTTTATGGATTAAGGCGTGGGTGATTGGAGCTGGTGGTCTTTCATCTTCGTAGGGCATATAGACGGCTGATATAATCAGTGGGGGAAGCCCCCTCCGTTCAAGCCTTACCGTTGTCTGGTCTAGATTGCTGTAGGTAGATAGAAGTAATAAGTTAATATGCTTCCTAGCTACTATACATGTTCTATTCTTACTCTCCGCATTAAGCGGCTTGATGCTATAGGTGACTAAATCTTTGTGGTTTAGCCCACGTATTCTGCCACGGGATATCCATGGCTCTTGCACCAAGGCGATGTCTATGTTCCTGTCACCTAAGAGATAGATGAGGTTAGCACTGGCAGCTATGCTGTGGTGTAGGTTAATTTGTGCAACCTTCATTATGGTCTTACCTGATCAACCACCACCTTCCTCTCTCTTTCCGTTCTTTCCGTAAAGGGTCGAACCTTGCACCGGGTAATTCCAGTGCGAACTTTGTTATTGAACCTCCTCAGCAAAGGCATTGATCTGTGGCTTAGCAAAACCACAATCTCGGTGCCTGCCTCGGAGTGTTCACCTACCTCGAGCACCTCCCAGTTCTCGCTATGGAGTTCGGGATTAAGATGTCGTAGGTTTCTCTCGATTCTCTCTTTTGGAATATGCGGGCCGGGAATCGAGATCCGACCCTTAGGTCTCGTGAATTCTAACAGGTCCTTCTTTACGACAAGTCGTAAGTCGGCATTAGCCCATGGAGCCTGTGTAGTTTCAACAAAAGTCTTCAGCCAGTTCATTGTGTACTCGTTATCACAAGAAAGGAGCTTAAAACCTTTGAAGTTCGAGAGCTGCTCAAAGAGGGGTAGCTGACCCTCTTTGTTAACGATAGTTCCGTTAACACCATCAAGGATGCGCAACTCTATGAGCCTCCATTGGTCTTTGCTCAACCTACGATCTGGCTTGCTGAAGTCTACTACCGCCACTTGGAGATTAGGCTTGGTAGTCGCAGTTATTTTGGCCTTTTTGCTGACCCTACTAGAGGGTGGCGTTTGCGTGTCGTCATGTCTACTCCTCTTCGAACTTCCCGCAATCGGCAAGGATGTTTGTCCGGAGACAACTTCCCCGCCGCTTGGGGGTCGCTTGAGTCTGTCCGAGACTGAGGTGGATGGCAAAAGGCTTTCCGTCCTCGTCTCGACCAGTCTTCCAGCGGTTCGCCTAGTCGTCCCTGGAAAGCGTTTTCTGACGTCCGTACCTTTCGTGCGTTGGTCGGTTAAGTCTGGGACTTTTTTGGAGCAGCCTGCAGCCGGCTCGGAAGCGGATGGTTTCGAGTCATTTGTTAGCCGAAGTCTCTCATCAACTGAGGCGGGGAGCGAGCGGCTTCCCACCCTCGTCGTAAGAGGTCTTCTCTCCGTTTGTCCCCGTTTGTTCTTGTCTACCCTAGTGGACCTTGCAAGCTTGAGCGTGTTGCGGGCTCTATCCAGAGCCGCTCTTTCCTTGTCCGTAAAGGATTTCGGATCACGCTTCCCAAGCCGTCGAATAAGACGAATAGCGTTACGTCTTCGATTCCGTAGTGATGTAGTTGTACCGTCCCTGGTCTTTTTCTGGGTTTCGACTGGATGGGGCGCGTCCCGATCCACTCTTCCCGTCCTGACTACTGTCGCAAAACTGTCTGTGGTCGAATTACCCTTATCCACAGGGCTACTTTCGCCTGACGTTGCCGGTAACGCAGATCTTTCCACCAGAGAAAAGCAGAGGCTTGTCTCTTTCGGATCGTTCGGCGTCACCTTGCAATCATCTGCCTGAGATCCACCCACATTCAAACGCGGGACGGTCCCGATCGTCTTTAGAATGGATTGGTCTTCAGCCGGCTTGTGAGTTGCCACTGAGAGGGTAGGAGGCTCCGAGTCAGCCGATACGGTCACCGTAGGCCCTGACTGGCAGAGGCTTGTCGCGGGCTTGGGTGGCCCCATCAGTGAGCTCACGCGCTGGTCACCATCCGGCACTGACGGCAGAGGGGAGCATTCCATTGGAGTACCCCCCGTTGCCGACCGCCCCTGAAGGTAGGCCCGCGCGTTGTGGAGTCTTTTCCTGTCGTTGTCGGACAGTTCCTCCCATTTCTTTGTCCCCAGTCTCTTGACTGTTAGCTTACAGTTCTTTGTGTATCTTGAGCTGGTGGAACTGTGGGAAAAAGATGAGCTAGCGATGGAGCAAGTGTCGCTAGAGTCCAGAAGAAGTTTTTCTAGATTAGCGTCAATCACTCCAACGCTTTCCCCGTCGGAGTTGTGTAGCAGTGCATCCTCCGCACTAACTCCCATTTGCCGGTCAGTATTTGTAGAGCTAGGAGCGCCTAGCCGGTCCGCACTCTTCGCTTTGTTTGAAATTGTATTTTTGTTTGTTTTGTTCATTTTTAAATTTTATTTGGGTCCCACGAGTAAGGGGGAAGAAGATGTCCGCCTGCACTCACCCCCTGTATGCAGGTAAGAGGAATTGAATTAAAACTGAAGGTCCCCAGGTATTCAGAGTTTGCGCTTGCGACTGAGCACCCCCCCAGCCATGCAGGCCTCGGCGCGTCGTCCCTTGCCTTGGGGTCATCCCTTAATCTAAAAACAAACGTTTGACGAACCGCTATACGGGAGAGCATCTATCTGAACGCAGGTTAGATGTAGTTCTCTCTCTCGGTAAGTCTCCCGGTTGCAAGAGTTCAGGATGACAAGTGGTTTGGTCCGCGATAGGGATTTCACAGGAAGAAGAACAGTAGCAGCTCGTACGGGTGCAAGCATGGGCTTGAACCTATACAGACCGCATTCGCCCCTACATCTCTGCTATAGCCCTAAGTCCTAGGATCGCGAACGAATCGTACCTAGGCTCCACTATCCGCCACCTGTGGTCGCGCCTGGTAGGGAACCACCCCCCAGGAAAGGGGTTAAAGGGTTAGTCCAGACAAAAGATGGTGTGCCGGTATTGTACCACAGCCACCGCGGCGCGAGGGATAAGCGGCTCATCCACGACGGGTACGCCGCCAATGCTCAGGAGCTCCTCCGTTTTAGTACCGAAATTGCGAAACGGGACAGGGTCGATACGGTCAAGCAGTTCACCGAATTTTGGTGGCTTGATGAACAGGTGAGGGTGGATACGCTCTCCCGGGCCAGTGCGCTACTAACGTAGCATCCTCCTTAGTTTTAAGCTAGATATTAAGTTTGTAGGTTTAGGCTTATAAATAGTAGGGGGTCTTTGGGAGGTGCCGGACTAGCCAACATGATAGTGCTGCCGAGTCTCGAACCACGCTTATAGCCTCGATCGAGTCTCGGTGACACTGATGAGCCCATGTGGGCGGCTGTCTGGCGCCCATGGACGCGATCAGGATGGTGACCAATCGATGAGATTGCTCACCACCCTGATTATAGGTAATTGAGGTTAAGTAGCATAGGTAGTTTTAAGTAGTTGTAAGTACAAACAAATAATAAAGAGTTCAAGTTTTCTAAAGTTTCTTGAAAATTAAAAAACAAAACAAATCATAGAAATAGATAAATTTAAGGCCGAAAGGCAATAATTTTAAGGATATTGATAAGTTTAGAGTGCTCGCTTGAAGCCAGTAAGCTAGAATAAGATACATGTTAGTTTTAAATTAGATTTAATCGTTTTTGTCTAGTATGTAAGATTAAACAAAAAGAAAACAATAAAAATGAATTTTTAAAGTTAAAAAAGGTATGGGCCTTCAAAAGTCAATGTGGCGGTCCCAGCTTTACCGGTAAGCTAGGACCGCCACAAAATCTCCCACTTCCCGAAGAGCAACTAAATCAGGAATAGAGCAATTAAATAGCAACTAAATAGCAACTAATTCCCATGTACTTTGTTTGGCGAAATTCGAATGTGGCGGGTCCAGCTTTACCCACGTGACGGACTATACCATAGCAGGGGTATTCGTACGAGAGAGTGTTGTGGGTGGATAACGATACACATATTCGCTTGTGGTCGATGGCTTGGGATGTTGGTGGTTGTTGTTGTTGTTTTTGTTTGGCTTGGCGCGGCGGAACGACAACGAATGTGTCGTGTGCTCGAGTCGAGTTTGGAGGGGAGTTGGATTTTGCTATTGGTCGAGATCGGACGTGCTATTTTTGATCGTAAATTCATTTCTGTATGGGATGGTGAAATTTCTTTTTTTTATTGTTGCTAACATTAGACGAGAGTTGTTGATTTCGATTCCGGGTGTTGTTTTGAATCAAGTTTTTGTACAGTACAGCCAGTAGGCAAAATAATTTGTTTCTAATTTAATTTAATTACTAATGGTCTACGGACAGATTAATTCACCCACAAACCGATATTGTGCCTGAGTGACTTTCTTGTAATTGATTTATTCCCACAAAATTGAGTTTTCTAAAAAGTGTAATATCTGCGAATCGGAATTGTGATTTATATTCCCGTAAATTGGGATGAGCAGCTTTTTTTTTAATGTATCCATAATCGGAAATGTGACTTTAAGTATTCATAAAATCGGATGACTCTCTTTAATTTAAGAGCGTATGCTCAGCGAGACAGATCGGCGAGACCCAGGACACCGACGAGGAGCCCAGAGAAATCATCGCAAGCAGTTGTAGTATGTCCCCCTCTGGTACTAGTTCCTCGTTCTTGCGCAGTGTACCGGTCGGTTAATTCATTGGCATAGATTTAATTTCAATAAATGTATAATGTTATTTTTACTTGTTGGTGGAGATCAGTATAAGTCCCTAATGTGGATATTTCCACCCTTTCCGTGGGTACAATTCGTAATAATTTTATAATTGTAGTATAGCTACCACCTTTTAAGTTTCATTTTAGCTTTTCGGGCATTTGGCACCCAGACTGCTGACCATGCATGGACAGGAGATAAAATTAAGTAAGTACTATTAGAGCTAACCCGGTTTTTTTTAAGTCTTATATAGTGATACCGTGATACCTCTCTGATTCGTAAGCTTGTGTAATCTATGGGAATCATAAGCCCCAAAGGTTTCACAAGTCTAGGCTATATTATTGTCGCGAAACGTGAAAGGAGCGGTAAGGTAGTTAAATTACTATCATCCACAGTGATTAACTTTTTGTTGTTGTAGTAAGAATTATTAACCAGTAACCTAATATTTTCTCGCATTGTTAACTTAATAACGTAAGAAATAATTCTTTTCTTCTTGGCTCAACTGGTGCCACACTATCGATTTTTTTTCTTGTTGTATCAGTGGCATTAACCCATAATATAATGCTCGAAGTCGAGAACGGTACCACTGGTTGCGCGAGATATATCATTGAATGATAGGCCACTTGGGCTAATCCACTCCATACCCATTAAATTATAATTACCTTTTTTTCATTTAAAACACAAAGTAATAGAATACTTTGTGTTCTTGTAATAACTATTCGGCGCCGATCTGTCGGTTGCTTGTATAAACATGTCACAATATCTTTGGGTTGACATACTTATCGATCTAGTATCCCAATTGCCTTCTGCAATCAAATATACTTTGTCACCGATGACAAAGATTCTTTAATGTCGTTCTGTCGAACACTTGTGTAAACAAACACAATGTTCGGACCGACGATTCCGCCACATACCGAGGTAACATGTTGTATGATGAGCTTAGACTCAATCAGTTGTATCTCAATCCGCGAACTTATCACATTCTCTTTCCATCTTCAGTCCCTGAAGATATTAATAAAGAAATATATTTTTTTATTAAAACTCTCAACAAAATAGTTTTCTCGCGCGAGTATGTAAAGGATTCTATCTTAAGTAATGAAGAATTTTGAAGAATGTGAATAAATATTAATGTTGAACATGAGTTACATATTGGCTTAGTTTATTTGGTTGCGGTGTTCTTGATTTAGGAGGGAAGAAGGTTCCGTGAGACAGGGAGTCCCTGAACAGACCAGGACGAAGAAAAAGGAAGGGAGGGCATGACAGGATCGTACCTACTGTAGCCTGTCATCGAGGTGAGTTGTTGTGATGCGAACTAAGATGTATGTACGAACGTGGGTAATTCGATCGCCAACCCTGGGATCTCTTTGAATCCTTCGATTAAGAAAGAGTTGATCCTGGTTGTATGCGTTGACCGTTTGTCAACGGATACAGATTGTATTTATACCACAACTTGACGACAAGGGAATTTACCGGCTTTGCGTCTTTGACCTTAAGTTGACCGATGCAACGACGACGAGAAGAAGTTGCGACAAATAAAAGACGGTTCTTTACTCTTAGGGTTTCAAATACAAAAAAGTTGAATAGCAACTTTATTTTCTGTGCGTATTCATACAAAGTGCGTAAACGGTTTTTTGACTTAAGTGAGAGAGACTACGTTACATTCAAATACTAAGGCAAATTCAAAGTACAATTAATTATGGAGACTGGTCTAAATTGACCGCCAGATTTGAATGCATAGACAATTATGATTTAAGATAAGATTCTGGTGATGACGATGATTCTGATGATGACATTCTGTCCGAACATTCTGGCCCCTTTTAAAGGACTGCCTCTCAACAAGGAATAGGAGCTAGTTTTCGGTTTTGACGTCTGATGCTTCGCTTGGATGTTCTTATATCTGCAACTCTGACCTTGCCATCTGAGCCATATGTAACACTACTGATTCTGCCCAAATGCCATTTCTGAGGTGAGACGTTATCCTCGTGAATGATGACGAGGCTGCCAACGCTGATATTCGGGCTATATGACGTCCACTTAGCACAACATTGAAGCTACACGATGTACTCTTTAGACCACCTAAGCCAAAAGTGGGTCTTGACAGCACTAATTATCCTCCATCTTTGCATGTAGCTAATATCTTCGACATCATGTGATGGCTCTGGGATTGCTTTGAGCGATGAACTAATGAGAAATTGGCCTGGGGTGAGGGCTTCGAAGTCGTTTGGATCGGAGGACATCGGGGTGATAGGTCTAGAATACATAACCGCATAGATTTCGACCAGGGCTGTTGAAAGTTCTTCGAACGTCAGTTTCGCACCACTCAGGCTCCGGTATAAATGGCCCTTCGCCACCTTGACAGCCGCCTCCCAAATTCCACCAAAGTGTTGTGCCCTGGGGGGTATAAAGTGAAACAACATTTTGCGTAACTCGATTAGTTTTGACTGTGCCCCAAAAAGTTTGTTGCGTTATCGAATGTCTGATGGAAGACCCCTTCGCCCTATCATCCTTTTTAACGCTGCTATGAAAGCCGCAGCTGAGAGGTCTGATACGTCCTCTAACTGTACTGCCTTTGGTGAAAAACAGACGAATACTGCAATATAGCTCTTGTACGGTACCTTGCCACGAATTTTATAGTGTATGTAAACTGGACCGGCGAAATCGACTCCGCAACATAAAAATGGACGAGGAGGAGTTAACCTCTCCGAAGGCAAATCTCCCATTACTTGTTCAAGCAACTTCGGTCGATCCTGAAGCAGTGCACACATTGTCGAACCGTTTGCCTTGCTATATCCCTTACGTTGATAATCCAAAACTTGTGTCTTGTCAGCGCTACTAAAGCCTTTGGACCGGTGTGGAAATATGACAAGTGCAGATGCCTGACGAGAATCCTAGTAAGGTTGCTGTCCTTTGGAAGCAGTAGAGGGTGCTTAGAATCCTCCGAGATGCTTGCGTGCTTTAATCGTCCTCCAACGCTCAACAATAAGAAGCCGTTTGCTTCCTCGACGAATGGATTCAACCACCTTATGGATCCCTTTAGTTTCCGCTGATTTTGGATTTCTTTAATTTCTTCTGAGCAGGAAATAATTTAAACATGGACAATTCGAAGAAGTGCATTTTCTAGCTCTGCAGGAGATAAGAACTGGTCCCTTGTGGCTGTTTCACTACCTTTCGAGTACCAAATCTAAATGTATACGAGAAAATTCGACACAGTTTCGTAAATGAGCTGTACCTATTCACCGTCTGCATCAAGTAACTTGTGTCGAATGTACAGATAAGTACCGCTTTTCTTAATTCCATTACGGAATCCTCGGGAGAAAGTTGAACTTGGACATTGGATGGCCATTTATTCTCCGTCTCGAGTAGAAATCCGGGCCCCTTGAACCAAATTGATGATTTCAACTCCTCCACAGTGCATCCTCTCGAGATAACATCTTCCGGATTTTCATGTGTTGGTACATGTTTCCAGACGACACCGTGTGTTTTCTCTTGGATCTCAGCTACTCTGTTTCCTACAAATGTACTGAGCCTTGAGGAATGCATTGCAATCCAATGTAGAACAATTGCTGCGTCTGTCCAAAAGAAAACTTCGGAGTATTCCTCGTTGAAGATACTTCGTGTCTTTGGCCAAAGCTTCACTAAAAGATTAGCTGCGCAAAGCTCTAGTCGAGGTAGTTGCTTCCTTTTTCAGGGCGCTACCCCAGACTTTGCAACTAATAGATGTACCTTTAACACTCCACACATATCTATTGATCTAAGGTACAGACAACAGCAATAGACATGCATCGATGCATGTACAAACCCATGAATTTGGTAACTTTTTTTTGCGAATAAAGCGAATATGGGAATCGAGAGATTTTGCAGCGAATGTAAGTCCGCCATGAACTGACGCTATTCGGTCTCAATTCCATGTGGGATTGACGCATCCCAATCAAGTTTGTCAATCCATAACTTTTGGAGGATTACTTTAGCCTTGATGATTATGGGGCTCAGTAGACCCATTGGGTCAAAGAGCGACCATGAGAACGACAGTGTAGATCGTTTTGTATATTTGCAGAATTCATCGTTGCGATGATTCCATGCTATTCCCAATGTGCTTGTAAGGTTTGAATCGGTAAGTTTGATTTCCTTATTCTTGTTATTTGCAGCTGGAATTAATATGGGGCTGTTGCCATTCCACTTAGACAATTCAAGACCAAAGAGGATATAAACTAGAGGTCCAACTGAGAGCAGAAACGGTACATTTGCCTTCAAGCTGCTTTTCCTGCATAAGAATTCCCAAGTATTAGTGCCTGTACAAATCAAAGGAGCGCCATTGCTGCCACACACATACTTAGGAAATCCTATGCAGGGAATTAATGTCAAATATGATGCCATTTTGTAAGTGGGGGCGACTGTGTTCAACATTTAGGTAACCTTTAGTTACACGGCGTTCACATCGCAGTTCAGTTTAAAAGTTTTTATCAGAGACAATACTGAGACCCCCCACTCCGGCCGATTTTCCGTTACTTTCCTACAAGCTATATTACCATGGGCTTGTGACGTTTTTTTACGCTAGTATTGGCCGCATTCAAGAATCTAGTCATCTTAAGTCGACTAGATTGGTCTGGACAAGATGTAACCTGAACGCAAAAACTAACTAGATTGGTCGGGAACGCCACTTTTTGACTTGGGATAAATGGGGGCGACTGTGTTCAACATTTCTGGTACCCTTTAGTTACACGGCGTTCACATCGCAGTTCAGTTTGAAAGTTTTTATAGTTCATGAAATTGTTGGAAAATGGAATTCTTGATATAATTTCGTCACAATGCCAAATACCTTAATATTTTTTATAACCGTCGTTTTTTCTCAATATCTAGCAGAAATCCATCTCATGATAAAATGAACTTAAATGTTTTTTGCACTTTTCTTAAAAGAGATTTTGTAACTTCAAGCTTTTAATTCGTAGTCATATTGAAACAAAATAGGTATCTTAACACAGTTTGGGGAAAGCGCTTTTTTATGTTGTGGGGAAAAAGATATTTTTATTTTAGCATAATTTTTAATCTGTAAATTGTGCGTCGATATCTATTCCGTTATCTGGTAAAGTAGTATTTAGCACGTAATTACAACAACTACGCTATACTTGACACTTCGAGGACTCGCAGTAGTTGCTGTAATTGCGTACTGAAAATCCTATTTTACTTTGCTTTGCTGACTTCGAAGCTAAGAAAAACAAGCCTATCTTGGAACAATATCACTATTTGTGTTTCAAAACACATAAAGTACACTTTTTTATTTAGAGAGGCTTATAAAAATATTAGTGGACATTTCAAAATACAATGTTATATAATTTGTAAAAGAATATATCAATAGAAAACGAAATAGAATATGCGACGACTAAAAATTAACAAAACAATTTGGACTCTTACGAGCGATTGAATACCCAAAATCTGAAATCAGATCAATTCGCAGAATCCAATTAAATATAACATTATAATGTCTTTTTGTAAGAGTTTAATCATAAATCTAGTCTTTTTACGGATTTATTTTCCGAGAATAATATTTTTTTTTTAAATATGCATAAATTTCCATTTTTGCTGTTCCTAAGTAACATCAACACTTTTCACTGTTATTAAACCACAGAATTCCCAATTATATTTTGATTTTGTATAAATACGGTGCTAAAAAACGAAGTTGATTACCAAGCGTAATAGAATTTTATGCAATGTTTGCGAATATTTTAAGGAATGCACTTTTTCCCTAGTGAAAACTTGGACTTAACTTGCATGGTATTTACCTATTTTTTGAACAACTCCCAAAAGCAGATGCATTTAATTTTGCTGTCATAAATATTTTTCATGTAAAGATAACTAAAAAAAACCTGAAAGGTGAATGGATGAACATGTTTTGGCGCTTCAGATGGATGGAGAACAAGTAGAGCTATCTAGAAAGCCATACTCAAAATGTATTCCATTTATATTTATTGTTATAAATTCATTTACAAATTGTTGTTTATTGAAAAAATTCCCCCCGACAGGTATTCGCAGAGAGGAAAAAAAGAGCGCGCGAGAGAGCTCACGATGACAGCCAAATAAATGTCAACTTAGTACTCAGTCACGAATTTCTTGACTGGATTCGTCGGCTACCCCTCCATAAACGTCAACTGCCAAAACTAACCACGTGACCACTCTGGGCCAATCACAGCAGAGATAGATCTAGTTTAGTTTATTTCATCAAGTTGAATACAATCTCTTAGACTAAGATAAGTTAATACATAATTTTTCTGCTGGTGGGTACCTATAAACATTCATAAATAACATTCATTTTCATTAACTGAAATATAATTAAACACTATTAAAAGATAATGTTGAAATATTATTTAATAACATAGATTTAAAGATATCTCTCGAAAGATTATAATTAAAATCAACTAAGTTACAAATTAGATTAGCTTCCCTGATGCAACGTGATAATGGTTCGTTTCTTCCATAATTGCTACGATGAAACTGTTCATAAAATAAAAATCGACAACGTGTAGTTCTTGATGGTGCATTACCTTCACTCACTAAAGCTAGCAACGGAGGACACTTTATATGAAATGTAATAATATCTCTTATAAACATCACGGAAAAGTATACCCTGCGATCTTTAAGAGTTTGCATTCCAAATAATAAACACCTACTATTATAGGATGGCCTTGGAATTCTCCAATTTAACTTAAAAAAAGCATATGTTGTAAATTTTCTCTGTACTTTCTCAATTCTTTCCATTGAATTGTTATAGTAAGGATTCCAAACAATGCTGCAATACTCCAGAACTGATCTTACTAGAGAAATATATAAGGACTTTAGGGTGTATGGATCTGAGAATTCTCTGGTGTTTCTTTTAATAAAACCAAGCATTCGGTTAGCTTTATTAATCATATAGTCATAGTGTGGTAAGAATGACAGAGTTGTGTCTAAGATTACCCCTAAATCTTTCTTCCTTCTAACTCTCTCTAGATTAATGTTATTGATATTATAATCGAACAAAATTGGATTATGTTTCCTGAAACACGACAAAACTTGACATTTTGAAATGTTAAGAAGAAGGTGATTCAGTTGGCACCAATGATGAAGTCTCGCCAAATCTTTTAAGAGAAGACGACAGTCCGATTAGTAGTAGGGCTATGTCTTTCCTGGCTCACGAAAATGACTCATCGTTCAAGAATTTGAGATAAGGAAGCAAGACCATAACTCCCTCTCCCCCTCTCTCTCTCTCTCTCTCTCTCTCTCTCAATCTCTCTCTCTCTCTCTCTCTCTCTCTCTCTCTCTCATTAACTTTGTATAAAATGAGATGATTGGCTCATAGAGTTGAATGTACTCTGGATGTAAACAAATAGGGTGGGTGTAGAAATGAATCATGTTGTTTGAAGTATGGTTAGTCATGTGAGGTGATGTTTTATAATCTGCAGCAACAACAGAAATCGTCAAGACCAATTAATAAAAAAAAAAAAAAGAATTTGAGATAAGGAAGCAAGACCATAACTCCCTCTCCCCCTCTCTCTCTCTCTCTCTCTCAATCTCTCTCTCTCTCTCTCTCTCTCTCTCATTAACTTTGTATAAAATGAGATGATTGGCTCATAGAGTTGAATGTACTCTGGATGTAAACAAATAGGGTGGGTGTAGAAATGAATCATGTTGTTTGAAGTATGGTTAGTCATGTGAGGTGATGTTTTATAATCTGCAGCAACAACAGAAATCGTCAAGACCAATTAATAAAAAAAAAAAAATGGATAAGAATGAAAAAAAAAACATTATTCATCATGGCTATATAGAAAAGAAATTAAAAATGCTTCAGCAAGACCATTGTGGTTGTAGTTGATAAGGAAATAAAATAGACGTCAAGGTCGTGTTGTAAAGTGCACCACTTGATGCATCATACCAAGAACTTTACAACTTCTTTACCATTTCTTCCTTGTACGCAAGATGTTTAACCCTACGATCAATGTTGCAACTTTGTAACAATATATTGATTGCCCCAATAAACATCCCCCCAAATTGTTATTTCAGCTTGTCACTTCCAGCGTCAATGCCCAACACTTCCGACCTAAATAAGCAATGTTTATTTATGGTCACTGATCACTTTTTATTTTCATTCATTTTTTCATTCCCTTGCGCAACTAAGTGCCCAAACCAATTAACACAAATCAACCAACTCATTATATTGTTGTTGCATTTCTTTAACCATAGGTACGAACGATCGTATGCGCAACTAAGTAACATGAACCACTTGACTTGTCCGGGAATTCCCTTCTGCGTTTTCTAATTCTTTTTGTCTTTTTGTTTCTTTTTCATTAATCGAACCTCGAATTGAACGATTCAATTCAAGGCTATTTATATCGGTCACTGTGCAATGACGCGGCACTCAGTTCCTACAGTCACCCAACTCAGTCTTCGATCTCTCACGCGATTCCTACGATTATTAACTCGACTCTCAAGAAGTGCGGTCTCGTCTCTGAATTTACTAAATCGTTACAATATCCTAAATCCTATGATAATCTTCCTAAGACATAATCAATATCCTACATATTGTAGCACTAAGTAAGGTTGACTAAGAATTGTAATTTATAAATAAGTGAAACTAGTTAAGTGATAGATTAAAGATTAGATTAAGGATTAAAGACAAATAACAAATAGAATATCAAACTAGAAAAAGTGGCGTATTGTTTCTTATTGGACGGAAAACAGAACACAACAAAAAGGTGAAACCCAACTGAGAGAAGTGCTTCTCAGGCAAAACAAAAAAGCACAACAGCCCATTAAGCGAAAGAGCAAAACTAAGTATTATTATGAAATTGAGATAAGAAGTCAAGGTTGAATTAACTTTATTGTTTCTGCCCTATAAAAGCAAAGTTTAATCCACCTTTATAATAGTTTTGAATAAATATTAATACCATGAGTAGCAAAGTGCTAATTAAGAAGATCAAACCTAATTATTGATTAGTTGACATATAAACAATAACTTATTGAGAGATCAAATTGCTAGTATTTTAAAGTGAACATTTATGTACATATGAATATATCTAAAACGTTTAATAGTGAAAGTGTTGTGAAAAAAAAAAAAAAATGGAAGCCTACATTAAGGAGATGCTTGAAAGGCAGCAATCAATTTTATTTGATATGCTCATGAATAAAAAAAGTGTTGAAAACTATGATATAGACATTGAAAACTGTGAAAAAGATTTAGACTTGTTGCAGAAATATTTGTTCCGAGTTAAGACTACTGGTGAAAGATATTGTCTTACGTCAGCAATCGGCAAATTAAAATCGTTTAAACAAATGATGGAAAAGAATGCATTTGAAAAACAGCATCATATTAGTGAATCTTTGATATGGGAAGATCTACCACATACTGCGTTTTCGCGCAGAATCAGATCAGGTGTGATTACAAATTTGCGTCATACAGATCCTAAACCATTTTTAGAGGCTTGCAGGCCAGCTGTAATTCATAAGTTTAAAGAAGTTTTGCGCGAATACATCAACATCAAAATTAATGCAGTATTTTGTGCAGAGTTCAGGAAATATGAAGGCGAAGAGCAACAACAAGACATCAAAAATCTCAACACCAAGAATATTATTGCAAATGTGGATAATGATTTAGAAGAAGTTATAATAGAAAATTTAGAAAAACCATTGCTGGGGAAGTTAGAAGAATTTCAAGAGAAAAATAGCGGATGGGCGCTTTCATCAATCATAAATGTTATTTTCAATATAAATAAATATTCACCAATTGTAGGAAGTTCATATATAAAAACACCACTAACTATATCTGGCAAGAAAGCTTGTATTAATGTAAAAAATATCGATAATGCATGCTTTGCATGGGCTGTAGTATCTGCGTTGTTTCCTGCAGAAAAAAATGTGGATAGACCAACAAGTTACCCGCATTATAAAAATGTATTAAATTTAGATGGTATAACTTTTCCAATGTCTTTAAATTTAGTACCAATATTTGAAAAAAATAACAATATTTCCATAAATATTTTTACATTACATAGAGAAAAAAATGACAAGAAAGCTGAAATATACCCACTTAAATTATCACAATCAACATGTAAAGAAAATAGACATATCAATTTATTGTTATTAGAAGAATATGCAAGCAGTAATTTTAAAGTTTTGAAACAGCATTTCATATGGATTAAAAACCTTTCGGGCCTAGTTAAAAGTTCTTTAACTAAAAATACAAGTAAGCTACACATCTGTAATAGATGCCTTCACTATTTTTACTCTCAAGAAAAATTAGATATTCATATAACTGATTGCGCCAATCAAAATAATTGTAAAATTAAGTTACCTACGCCAGAAAATAAAATACTATTATTTAAGAACTTTAGAAATAAAATTATGACACCATTTGTAATATATGCAGACTTGGAATGTATCTTAAAAGAAATTGATGATGGTAATAAGTATCAGGAACACATACCCTGTTCAATAGGGTTTTATGTTAAAAGTTCATTCAAATCTAGTTATACAACATACGCGGCATTTCGAGGAGAAAATTGTATAGATTGGTTTATGAATGAACTAAAATCTTTAGTAATGCTTCTGGATTCTGACGTTTCATACATAGTACCAATTGAGAATCTTTCCATTGAGCAACAGGATGGTTTTAACTCGGCAGCCAAATGCCATATATGCGAAGAACATTTTTTGCCAAATGATATCAAGGTGCGTGATCATTGCCATTTTACTGGAGTTTATCGAGGTCCAGCACACAGTTACTGTAATTTAAATTATAAAGATAATCTAACTATTCCAATTATTTTTCATAACCTAAGCGGCTATGACGCCCATTTTATAATTAAAGAAATACATAAAATTGGAGCTGGTGAAGTGAATGTGTTGCCATTAAATAAAGAAAAATATATTTCATTCACTAAAGTGCTTTCTAATCAAAAAATTAATTTCAGATTCATAGACTCTTTTAGGTTTTTGAGTAGTAGTTTAGATTCGCTATCATCTTTATTAAATGAATTCCCAATACTTGAATCTGAATTTGGCTATTTAACGCAAGAGCAGCGGGATCTATTGAAGCGTAAAGGTGTTTATCCCTATGATTATTTAAATAGTTTTGAAAAATTTTCTGAAGAGTGTTTGCCTGAAAAACATTTGTTTTATAATAAATTAAATAAGGAAGACATAATTAGTGATGATTATTTACATGCTCAAAATGTATGGCATCATTTAGGGCTAAGAAATTTGGGGGAATATTCCGATTTGTATTTAAAGACAGATGTTCTTTTATTAGCTGATGTTTTTGAGCAATTTCGCTCTAATTCTGTTAAAACACATAAATTAGATCCAGCTCATTATTATTCTCTCCCAGGTTATACTTGGGATGCAATGCTTTTCTATACAGGAGTAAAACTGGAACTTCTTGATGATATAGACATGATTATGTTTATTGAAAGAGGTATCCGTGGGGGACTAAGTCAATGCTCAAAAAAATATTCAGAAGCGAACAATGAGTACTTAGATAGTTTTGATAGTAGTAAACCAAACACTTTTCTAATGTATTGGGATATAAATAACCAATATGGTTATGCAATGAGTCAGTTATTACCAACAGGAAATTTCAATTGGGTTATAAACATTCATGAATTCACTGTGGATAAAATTTGTTCTCTCTTGGATAGTTCTCCCAAGGGCTACATTTTTGAGGTTGACTTAAGTTATCCCACAGAATTGCATGATTTGCATTGTGATATCCCATTTTGCCCAGAACTTATGTGCCCTCCTAAATCTAAGCAAAAAAAATTATTAGCAACCTTAACAGATAAAAGCAGATATGTGATTCATTATAGAAATTTACGTCAAGCTTTATTGCATGGCCTCAAATTAAATAAAATATATAGAATTCTCGAATTTGATCAATCCGCATGGCTTAAACCATACATTGATCTAAATACACAATTAAGAACTATAGCTACAAACAAACTTGACATTGAACGATATAAGTTATACAATAACGCAGTTTTCGGAAAATGCATGGAAAATGTTAGAAAATATAGCAATGTTAAATTAGTTTCAAAATGGGGAGGGAGGTATGGGGCCAAAGCATTGATTGCGTCACCTTTTTTTAAAAACAGAACTATCTTCAATGAAAATCTGGTTGCAATTGAGCTCCAAAAAGCTGAAGTTTACTTCAACAAGCCGATATATGTAGGATTATGTATTCTAGATATTGCGAAAACATTAATATATGAGTATCACTATGATTATATGAAAATAAAATTTGGCGATAATTGTACTGCTATGTATACTGACACGGACAGCCTAATTTATGAAATTTCTTGTAACAATATATATGATATGATCAAAAGTGATTGCTATCAGCGCTTTGATACTAGCGACTATCCACAAAGTAATGTTTGGGGAATACCGCAAGTAAATAAAAAAGTAATAGGTTTGATGAAAGATGAAATGAATGGACATATTATATCGCATTTTGTAGGTTTAAGGTCAAAAATGTATTCAATTAAGGTAGAAAATAAGGAAAAAGTAAAAAAAATCAAAGGTGTTAAAAAAAATGTTGTCAAAAAAGAAATTTATTTTAATGACTTCTTAGATTGTTTAGTTAATAATAATAATAAAACTGTTGAACAAAATTTGATAAAATCACAAAAACATGTAGTAAGCAGTATTGTCCAAAAAAAAATAGCCTTAAGTGCGGCAGATGATAAGCGATGCCCAATAGAAAATAGTTATTGTACATTACCATGGGGACATTACAAAATAAGCTAAACCTATTATAATAAAACATGAATTGAAAAAGCATCTCTTTGATTTTTCCACACTTATTTGAATCACTAAACTTCCGACGGGATATGGTTTGTGTATCTAGTATTCTGGACAAGACGCATCTATAGTGCAAAGATCCAGTTGGGATACTTGGTTTTCTCATTGGGATAGTTGGTTTTCTCGTTGGTATAGTTGGTATTCTCTAAACTTCCGGCGGGATATGGTTTGTGTATCTAGTATTCTGGACAAGACACCCATCTATAGTACAAAGATCCAGTTGGTATACTTGGTTTTCTCATTGGGATAGTTGGTTTTCTCGTTGGGATAGTGGGTTCTCTCGTTGGAATAGTTGGTATTCTCGCTGGGATAGTTGGTTTTCTCGTTGGAATAGTTGGTATTCTCGCTGGGATAGTTGGTTTTCTAGTCTAGTGTATGTGAATAGTTGCGGATAGCCAAGGTTGCTTTAGATGGCGCTGTGTTCTTATCGCCTGCCTACAGCAAATTTGGATACTCACTTATTTTCATATTTTCAGTTTGTTGTTTGCTTTGGAATGCTAAATGATCTAAAAATAGAATCGAAACGAATGCAAACAGTTGTTGTAATGCATTTGAACATGTTTCGATTTGATTTGATAGAAAGCCCATTATAATATCATAGCATTGCATTTTTATATCCAATATATATGTATATCATAGAGCCTATCTCACAGTTCTACACTCAAAGAACATTACTCAAAATATGGAACGTAGCCGCAGATGTTCTACACTCAAAGAACATTACTCAAAATATGGAACGCAGCCGCAGATAACAATAGATAAAAAAAAAATTACCAAGCAATACAAAATAGACAATATTAAATACAAAATACTAAATTTCATCGATATTCATATTTATTATTGTATATGAAACAGGTTTCATACAGGGCAGTTCCATATAGGGCTGTTCCATACAGGGCAGTTTCATACAGGGCTGTTTCATACAGGGCGGTTTAATAACAGGGCGGTTTAATAACAGGGCGGTTTAATAACAGGGCGGTTTAATAACAGGGCGGTTTCATACAGAGCTGTTCCATACAGGGCTGTTCTAAGGCTGATGTGTTTATAGAATGTAGCATACATTACCCAAGAGGTTGAGGAGAGAGCGTACAATATCCCTAGAAGACTACATCACATTCCTGAAAGCAATATTCAAATAAGTGTGGAAAAATCAAAGAGATGCTTTTTCAATTCATGTTTTATTATAATAGGTTTAGCTTATTTTGTAATGTCCCCATGGTAATGTACAATAACTATTTTCTATTGGGCATCGCTTATCATCTGCCGCACTTAAGGCTATTTTTTTTTGGACAATACTGCTTACTACATGTTTTTGTGATTTTATCAAATTTTGTTCAACAGTTTTATTATTATTATTAACTAAACAATCTAAGAAGTCATTAAAATAAATTTCTTTTTTGACAACATTTTTTTTAACACCTTTGATTTTTTTTACTTTTTCCTTATTTTCTACCTTAATTGAATACATTTTTGACCTTAAACCTACAAAATGCGATATAATATGTCCATTCATTTCATCTTTCATCAAACCTATTACTTTTTTATTTACTTGCGGTATTCCCCAAACATTACTTTGTGGATAGTCGCTAGTATCAAAGCGCTGATAGCAATCACTTTTGATCATATCATATATATTGTTACAAGAAATTTCATAAATTAGGCTGTCCGTGTCAGTATACATAGCAGTACAATTATCGCCAAATTTTATTTTCATATAATCATAGTGATACTCATATATTAATGTTTTCGCAATATCTAGAATACATAATCCTACATATATCGGCTTGTTGAAGTAAACTTCAGCTTTTTGGAGCTCAATTGCAACCAGATTTTCATTGAAGATAGTTCTGTTTTTAAAAAAAGGTGACGCAATCAATGCTTTGGCCCCATACCTCCCTCCCCATTTTGAAACTAATTTAACATTGCTATATTTTCTAACATTTTCCATGCATTTTCCGAAAACTGCGTTATTGTATAACTTATATCGTTCAATGTCAAGTTTGTTTGTAGCTATAGTTCTTAATTGTGTATTTAGATCAATGTATGGTTTAAGCCATGCGGATTGATCAAATTCGAGAATTCTATATATTTTATTTAATTTGAGGCCATGCAATAAAGCTTGACGTAAATTTCTATAATGAATCACATATCTGCTTTTATCTGTTAAGGTTGCTAATAATTTTTTTTGCTTAGATTTAGGAGGGCACATAAGTTCTGGGCAAAATGGGATATCACAATGCAAATCATGCAATTCTGTGGGATAACTTAAGTCAACCTCAAAAATGTAGCCCTTGGGAGAACTATCCAAGAGAGAACAAATTTTATCCACAGTGAATTCATGAATGTTTATAACCCAATTGAAATTTCCTGTTGGTAATAACTGACTCATTGCATAACCATATTGGTTATTTATATCCCAATACATTAGAAAAGTGTTTGGTTTACTACTATCAAAACTATCTAAGTACTCATTGTTCGCTTCTGAATATTTTTTTGAGCATTGACTTAGTCCCCCACGGATACCTCTTTCAATAAACATAATCATGTCTATATCATCAAGAAGTTCCAGTTTTACTCCTGTATAGAAAAGCATTGCATCCCAAGTATAACCTGGGAGAGAATAATAATGAGCTGGATCTAATTTATGTGTTTTAACAGAATTAGAGCGAAATTGCTCAAAAACATCAGCTAATAAAAGAACATCTGTCTTTAAATACAAATCGGAATATTCCCCCAAATTTCTTAGCCCTAAATGATGCCATACATTTTGAGCATGTAAATAATCATCACTAATTATGTCTTCCTTATTTAATTTATTATAAAACAAATGTTTTTCAGGCAAACACTCTTCAGAAAATTTTTCAAAACTATTTAAATAATCATAGGGATAAACACCTTTACGCTTCAATAGATCCCGCTGCTCTTGCGTTAAATAGCCAAATTCAGATTCAAGTATTGGGAATTCATTTAATAAAGATGATAGCGAATCTAAACTACTACTCAAAAACCTAAAAGAGTCTATGAATCTGAAATTAATTTTTTGATTAGAAAGCACTTTAGTGAATGAAATATATTTTTCTTTATTTAATGGCAACACATTCACTTCACCAGCTCCAATTTTATGTATTTCTTTAATTATAAAATGGGCGTCATAGCCGCTTAGGTTATGAAAAATAATTGGAATAGTTAGATTATCTTTATAATTTAAATTACAGTAACTGTGTGCTGGACCTCGATAAACTCCAGTAAAATGGCAATGATCACGCACCTTGATATCATTTGGCAAAAAATGTTCTTCGCATATATGGCATTTGGCTGCCGAGTTAAAACCATCCTGTTGCTCAATGGAAAGATTCTCAATTGGTACTATGTATGAAACGTCAGAATCCAGAAGCATTACTAAAGATTTTAGTTCATTCATAAACCAATCTATACAATTTTCTCCTCGAAATGCCGCGTATGTTGTATAACTAGATTTGAATGAACTTTTAACATAAAACCCTATTGAACAGGGTATGTGTTCCTGATACTTATTACCATCATCAATTTCTTTTAAGATACATTCCAAGTCTGCATATATTACAAATGGTGTCATAATTTTATTTCTAAAGTTCTTAAATAATAGTATTTTATTTTCTGGCGTAGGTAACTTAATTTTACAATTATTTTGATTGGCGCAATCAGTTATATGAATATCTAATTTTTCTTGAGAGTAAAAATAGTGAAGGCATCTATTACAGATGTGTAGCTTACTTGTATTTTTAGTTAAAGAACTTTTAACTAGGCCCGAAAGGTTTTTAATCCATATGAAATGCTGTTTCAAAACTTTAAAATTACTGCTTGCATATTCTTCTAATAACAATAAATTGATATGTCTATTTTCTTTACATGTTGATTGTGATAATTTAAGTGGGTATATTTCAGCTTTCTTGTCATTTTTTTCTCTATGTAATGTAAAAATATTTATGGAAATATTGTTATTTTTTTCAAATATTGGTACTAAATTTAAAGACATTGGAAAAGTTATACCATCTAAATTTAATACATTTTTATAATGCGGGTAACTTGTTGGTCTATCCACATTTTTTTCTGCAGGAAACAACGCAGATACTACAGCCCATGCAAAGCATGCATTATCGATATTTTTTACATTAATACAAGCTTTCTTGCCAGATATAGTTAGTGGTGTTTTTATATATGAACTTCCTACAATTGGTGAATATTTATTTATATTGAAAATAACATTTATGATTGATGAAAGCGCCCATCCGCTATTTTTCTCTTGAAATTCTTCTAACTTCCCCAGCAATGGTTTTTCTAAATTTTCTATTATAACTTCTTCTAAATCATTATCCACATTTGCAATAATATTCTTGGTGTTGAGATTTTTGATGTCTTGTTGTTGCTCTTCGCCTTCATATTTCCTGAACTCTGCACAAAATACTGCATTAATTTTGATGTTGATGTATTCGCGCAAAACTTCTTTAAACTTATGAATTACAGCTGGCCTGCAAGCCTCTAAAAATGGTTTAGGATCTGTATGACGCAAATTTGTAATCACACCTGATCTGATTCTGCGCGAAAACGCAGTATGTGGTAGATCTTCCCATATCAAAGATTCACTAATATGATGCTGTTTTTCAAATGCATTCTTTTCCATCATTTGTTTAAACGATTTTAATTTGCCGATTGCTGACGTAAGACAATATCTTTCACCAGTAGTCTTAACTCGGAACAAATATTTCTGCAACAAGTCTAAATCTTTTTCACAGTTTTCAATGTCTATATCAAAGTTTTCAACACTTTTTTTATTCATGAGCATATCAAATAAAATTGATTGCTGCCTTTCAAGCATCTCCTTAATGTAGGCTTCCATTTTTTTTTTTCACAACACTTTCACTATTAAACGTTTTAGATATATTCATATGTACATAAATGTTCACTTTAAAATACTAGCAATTTGATCTCTCAATAAGTTATTGTTTATATGTCAACTAATCAATAATTAGGTTTGATCTTCTTAATTAGCACTTTGCTACTCATGGTATTAATATTTATTCAAAACTATTATAAAGGTGGATTAAACTTTGCTTTTATAGGGCAGAAACAATAAAGTTAATTCAACCTTGACTTCTTATCTCAATTTCATAATAATACTTAGTTTTGCTCTTTCGCTTAATGGGCTGTTGTGCTTTTTTGTTTTGCCTGAGAAGCACTTCTCTCAGTTGGGTTTCACCTTTTTGTTGTGTTCTGTTTTCCGTCCAATAAGAAACAATACGCCACTTTTTCTAGTTTGATATTCTATTTGTTATTTGTCTTTAATCCTTAATCTAATCTTTAATCTATCACTTAACTAGTTTCACTTATTTATAAATTACAATTCTTAGTCAACCTTACTTAGTGCTACAATATGTAGGATATTGATTATGTCTTAGGAAGATTATCATAGGATTTAGGATATTGTAACGATTTAGTAAATTCAGAGACGAGACCGCACTTCTTGAGAGTCGAGTTAATAATCGTAGGAATCGCGTGAGAGATCGAAGACTGAGTTGGGTGACTGTAGGAACTGAGTGCCGCGTCATTGCACAGTGACCGATATAAATAGCCTTGAATTGAATCGTTCAATTCGAGGTTCGATTAATGAAAAAGAAACAAAAAGACAAAAAGAATTAGAAAACGCAGAAGGGAATTCCCGGACAAGTCAAGTGGTTCATGTTACTTAGTTGCGCATACGATCGTTCGTACCTATGGTTAAAGAAATGCAACAACAATATAATGAGTTGGTTGATTTGTGTTAATTGGTTTGGGCACTTAGTTGCGCAAGGGAATGAAAAAATGAATGAAAATAAAAAGTGATCAGTGACCATAAATAAACATTGCTTATTTAGGTCGGAAGTGTTGGGCATTGACGCTGGAAGTGACAAGCTGAAATAACAATTTGGGGGGATGTTTATTGGGGCAATCAATATATTGTTACAAAGTTGCAACATTGATCGTAGGGTTAAACATCTTGCGTACAAGGAAGAAATGGTAAAGAAGTTGTAAAGTTCTTGGTATGATGCATCAAGTGGTGCACTTTACAACACGACCTTGACGTCTATTTTATTTCCTTATCAACTACAACCACAATGGTCTTGCTGAAGCATTTTTAATTTCTTTTCTATATAGCCATGATGAATAATGTTTTTTTTTTCATTCTTATCCATTTTTTTTTTTTTATTAATTGGTCTTGACGATTTCTGTTGTTGCTGCAGATTATAAAACATCACCTCACATGACTAACCATACTTCAAACAACATGATTCATTTCTACACCCACCCTATTTGTTTACATCCAGAGTACATTCAACTCTATGAGCCAATCATCTCATTTTATACAAAGTTAATGAGAGAGAGAGAGAGAGAGAGAGAGAGATTGAGAGAGAGAGAGAGAGAGAGGGGGAGAGGGAGTTATGGTCTTGCTTCCTTATCTCAAATTCTTTTTTTTTTTTTTATTAATTGGTCTTGACGATTTCTGTTGTTGCTGCAGATTATAAAACATCACCTCACATGACTAACCATACTTCAAACAACATGATTCATTTCTACACCCACCCTATTTGTTTACATCCAGAGTACATTCAACTCTATGAGCCAATCATCTCATTTTATACAAAGTTAATGAGAGAGAGAGAGAGAGAGAGAGAGAGAGAGAGATTGAGAGAGAGAGAGAGAGAGAGAGAGAGAGGGGGAGAGGGAGTTATGGTCTTGCTTCCTTATCTCAAATTCTTGAACGATGAGTCATTTTCGTGAGCCAGGAAAGACATAGCCCTACTACTCCGATTCACATCTTATCTTACGATAGAGTTTGAGATCATCCGCAAACAAAAGGCAATTCGAATCAATAAACAAACCGGGTATGTCATTGACGAATAACAAAAATAATAATGGTCCCAAATGACTTCCTTGTGGGACCCCTGACGGAACTGAAATGTTATTTGAGACCAAATTAAGAATTTTTACTATTTGGATTCTACCCGTCAGATATGACTCCAACCACTTTAGTAACGCAGAATGGATACCTAGAGAAAGTAATTTATGAAGTAGAACTTGATGATTTATTCTGTCAAATGCTTTCGCAAAATCAGTAAAAATAATATCAGTTTGCCACATATTTTCCATATTCGATATGATGACGTTAGTCATTAAAACTAGGTTTGTTGCAGTCGATTTACCAGATATAAAACCATGTTGTGAAACTGATATGTGATTCTGAACCAAATGTGATAGTTTATTACAAACTATTTTCTCAAATAGTTTTGGTATAGCTGAAATCTTACATATTGGCCTGTAGTTTGTTATTTCATGCTTTGACCCAGATTTAAAAATGGGAGACAAAAACGAAATTTTCCACCCATCCAAAAACTGTCCTTCAACAAGAGAAAGGTTGAAAATTATTGAAAGTGGCTCAACTAACGCAATTGTACACTTCTTTAAAAGAATAGCAGGTATTCCGTCGGGCCCTTCTCCTTTACTAGCATCCAATGCTGATAAAGCCTCCTCTATTTCCAGTGGACTAAGAACAATCGAACCGATATCGACAACTCTACTAATAGAAGGCATTTCTTGCAAGGAGGGAGCGTCCAATGAATACACCGATTGAAAATAGTTTGCGAATAAGTTGCAGATTTGTGGCACCTCACTAGTCGTTGAGTCGAGGTACTTCATGCAACTTGGTATTCCGTTAGACTTTCGCTTAGAGTTTATGAAATTCCAAAAAAGTTTACTGTTGGATTTTAAGTCACTCTCAACTGATAACAAATAATTTCGATACAAAAATTTATTCAAAACATCGAACTCACGTTGGCGATTATAGTAATTAATGCGCAGATCTAAATTTTCTTTATCAATTTTATAAAGTTTGTATGCTTTATTTTTCTTGTTTTTGAGATTATTCAATCTTTTGTTATACCAGGCCGGACTAATGTTATTATTTAATCGTTTTTTAGGTACATATAACTCAATTGCATCTTTTAAAATGCTTGAGAAAACGGAATAAGTGTTTTCCAAGCTCAATGAACTCAAAATATTTTGCCATGAGAAAGACAACAAATAATCAACCATTGCATCATAGTTAGCTTTTCGAAAGTTATATATAGTCTTTTGATTGGATATTACTTTCTTTATATAATGATAAAAATAGATATTACCATCAATTGCAATATGATGGATTGAATTTTCAATGACCGGGAAGTTGGACTTATCAAGACGAATATTATACTCAATATCCACGAAAATCAGATCAAGTATCCGGTTTAAACTATTACGTTGAGAATTTATTTGAATTAAATTATATTGACCCAAAAAGTCTATAACAAAGGATTCTATTTCAGTTGAAACATTAAAAGGAACCAAATACATGTCTTCCAAGTCCAACGTCCATTCTAAGTTACAAAGATTGAAATCGCCCGCCAATAGAATATGTTGCGAACTTTTAAGATCTTCTAATATTGACTTTAAATTATTTAAATGCGCGCTGTATAGATTTAAATTACTCCTTGGTGGAATATAACTTGCAGAAACAAATAATTCTGATTCACCTATTTTAACACGTACTATAAGTTGATCAATGTCTAGGTCGGAGTTAGAAGAGTTTGATTCCAAGTCAATTAAACTACATGCCAGTGAAGCACGAATAGCAACCAATACTCCTCCACCTCTTTCCATCCCTGTCATTTGGCTAGATCTATCTTTTCTAAATACTGTGTAATAATTGGGAAAACATTCAACACTTAAATGATTATCTGTTAACCAAGTTTCAGTTAGAATAATAATATCATACGTATACGAAGAAAACGAGACAAAAATATGTTCTAATCTGGTCCTTAACCCACCAACATTTTGATAATATAATGTTACATTTTCAAAACTACTTGATGATGTATTTGGCAATCCAGCAGGAACATTATGGTGATCATCATTTCCATCTTTATCGGCAGCAAATGATGTTACGAAGGATTGACTGCTTTGGGAGCTCTGTCGTTTTTTGGATGATGTATAAATGGCTTTACTTTAACACCCCAAGGCCATAACGAAGCATCACTCATAAGTTGGTCATAACAGTCAGATGGAACACTTAATTTAAAATTAATGAATTTAATATCGGATGGGGAAATGTCTTTTTTTATTAATTTAAAACACTTAAAGGCATTGAAGGGTATACTGGATCGGGCTGATATGTGGTTGATAATATCATCCGGCAGAGTATTAACATTAAACTTCGTAAGATGAAGCCATTTAGAAGAAGTTAATGCATTGAGTGAGCTACAACCTGTCCCAACAAGTTCCTTTGCAGCATGTTTCTTTATCTCTACATTTAATTCTGTTTCCAAGATAACGATGGGAGGCTCGATTTGGTCGTCATGTTTACTCCTAACACTACCTTCTGTGTTAATTCGCAGTCCGGAAGAATCGTCAACAGCAATAATTGATTTTGCATTTTGTTCACTAACTCCACTGCGCTCAGTCATTGACCCAACATAATCGACGTCATCAAGAGATGATACGATTTCGTTTTCATCTCCTTCACTAGCAACCATATTAGCGTGGCTGCATTGACTCGTTGAAGCAGTAACCTCTAGCCCAGATGTTTGAGCATGAACACCACGCGAGTTATCATCAATTTCTGTATCAACCTCGATATGTTCATGAGAGAGATCAGCATTGGTGCTCAAAACTGGTTTGTTTTTTACTCTCTTGTCGTCATTTGAGCTCGCAAACATCGCAAGAGCGCTAACAGCAGGGGTTTTGGTGGTAGGTACTATATTATGACAGATCAAATTCTGACTCGATGCACCGGTGTGGGAGAACTTCGGCAAATTAACGGACGGAGAAAGGGGCATAGCATTTGGAGAAAAGCAAACCAAATTAGCTCCGTTGCTTCGCACATTAGAAGGTGAAATTTTTTGTTTTAATTTTCTAATGTTTTGCAATGCAGGGGAGATTATTTTTTTTTGTGGGTTAATGGAAAGATCAACGACTTTTCCTTTATTTTTGCTTCGCGTTTGCCTTTCTTCATTTGTATGCACTTCACTAATGTTGACGTTGTTATTAAGATCATTATTTAGAAATAGATGAGGAAACTCAACTTTGAGAATATTTAAGTTTTGATTAATGTTAACGACGAGTGCTTCGAAAGTTTGAATGCGCGTGGATAAGCTACTGGAGCAACACTTTTCGCACTTGAAGAAAATATTTGTCTTTGATTTGAGGATGTTAAAATCAGTTTTTTTCATTTTCGCACAGGTTGAATGCTGCAACGAATTACAGATACCACACGATATTGAATCAATGGATTCGACTTTCTTACAAATTATACAATTTTTCATGTTATGGATGTTGTAAAAGAAACGACCGTCGCAGTGAACAGTGAAGTGACCCCTATACGTTTATTGAGGAAGTGATCTAGTGAGAGAGCTGTCAGACTTACTAAACTAGATACTTGAACGCCCTCAGTGTTATACTGCAAAACTCCAATGGTTATTTAAACACAATGAGAAAAGGGAATGGTTGAACAATGAACTTCTTTGTTCAACGCTGGCGCAGAGAATCAAAAAGAAAAAGGTCACTTTCAAAAGTCAAAACGCGCAAGTAGCCGACGGTTGGTTCGTAGATTGGCTCTCGTTAACTGTCAAATCAAAGTTCCCAACAAAAAATCTGCCCGAATTATCCAATTCGGGATAAAATTAGCGAAACAGGATAGTAGGAAACAGTTCCTGCAACACAAAAGCGGCAGTTGGATACCGCAAACAGAAACCACTCAGTGGCGCAAGTGGTAGCGGTGACGGTAACATTCAGTGGAATAAAAGTAAGAAGCAATGCACGGGTGCCTGCCTGGTCGACTTTGAGAAGGCCTTCGATACCGTATGGTTGGACTGGCTCTTCTATAAGCTGACCAGATTGGGCATTCAAAAACCTTTGCTGTATATGATTTATGACATGCTTATGGGAAAGAAGTTCGTTGTCAAGGCTGGCAACGTGACTTCGAGCAGGGTTTTTGAAATTAAAAACGGCTTACAACAGGGAGCAGTGAATTCTCCGGTCCTGTTTAATATTTACACAAGTGATCTGGTGGGTTCCCTCAGACATGCTATAGCGTACGCGGACGATTTAGTGGCGTACAGGTCAGGACCTAAAATCGAGGTCATTATCATCCTTCTGCGACGTGACTTCGAACAAATTAACAGGTATTGCGATGACTGGAAGTTGAAAATCAATTTCCAAAAATCGGAAACAATCCTGTTCAGAACTACATTGGCTGGGGCCTCTGGGGATACCAGAAAAAACTGGAGAAAATTAACAATTATTGAACAGCAGGGGCGACCATTGGCGGTGAAAAACGTGGTGAGGTATCTTGGCATCTGGCTCGACCAGTATCTGTATATTGACAAACATATAGATGCTTGTCTCGCTGGGGCTAAAAGGGCCTACGTTCTGACAAGGAAACTGTGTCGCAGCAGTCAACTTGATTCCAGGGTGAAGGTCATTTGCTACGTGGCCCTTATAAGGCCTATCGTCGCTTATGGCTGTCCCATGTGGTTCAATATAGCGCCGTCCTAAATGGAAAAGATTCGGGTGTTTGAGAAACAATGTCTCAGGGCCTGTCTAGGGTTGTTTAGAACTCCTGAATCTCAGTACATAAAATACTATCCCAACAGGACCCTATACAATTGGGCTCGACTGAATAGGATTGACAATTTCCTTATTAATGTGATTCGGAGGCACGTCGCAAGGGCGATGGCCAGCGATAATAACCTGATCTCAGGGGCTTACTACCCCAATTTGATGTACCACGAGAGTACGTTTCAGTCTGCCTTTATCCCGCCTGAGGCATTTCTTCATGTAGATATGAAAGTGTTAGTCCAGACAAAAGATGGTGTGCCGGTATTTTACCACAGCCACCGCGGCGCGAGGGATAAGCGGCTCATCCACGACGGGTACGCCGCGCGCGCACAAACTCCTCCGTTTTAGTACCGCATTTGCAGAACGGGACAGGGTCGATACGGTCAAGCAGTTAACCGAATTTTGGTGGCTTGATGAACAGGTGAGGGTGGATACGCTCTCCCGGGCCGGTGCGCTGCTTACGTAGCATCCTCCTTAGTCTTAAGCTGGATATTAAGTTTGTAGGGTTAGGCTTAGAGTAGGCTTATAGCCTCGCTCGAGTCTCGATGGCACTGATGAGCCCTTGTGGGCGGCTGTCAGGCGCCCATGGACGCGATCAGGATGGTGACCAATCGATTTGATTGCTCACCACCCTGATTATAGGTAATTTAGGTTAAGTAGCCTAGGTAGTTTTAAGTAAAACAAATAATAAAGAGTTCAAGTTTTCTAAAGTTTCCTGAAAATTAAAAAAAAACAAAACAAATCATAGAAATAGATAGACTTAAGGCCGAAAGGCAATAATTTTAAGGATATTGTTAAGTTTAGAGCGCTCGCTTAGAGCCAGTAAGCTAGAATAAGATACATGTTAGTTTTAAATTAGATTTAATCGTTTTTGTCTAGGATGTAAGTTGAAAGAAAGTTATAAATAAAAATTAATTGAAAATGAAAAAAATTGTCTTCGGCTCTTGTGTGAGAGGAGCCAAGTTCAAGTCCCAGTGGGGGATTGATTTTTATTTATAAACAAAACAAAAACAATAGTGGAAGTGCCGCAAGGCGATCACGCGATGGACACTGGCCAGTCCAAGGTCCCGCAAGTCGATACCAAGTTGCCCGAACGCGTGACCAAAGAAAATAAAATGCAGCAAATTGAAACTGCAACAACAACAGCTACAGCTGCACCAGTAGCAGCAGCATCAACAATAACAACAAGTGCGGCAGTTGTACCAGCAGCATCAACAAGTACCGCAGCATTGGCTCAGGTACAGTCATCAGTAGGCACAAAAACTGAAAAACGCAGAAGAAAGCTGAAGCCGACACCGAATCTTCAGCATAAAAGGAAGTCGAAGACAGAATAGAAAATGACGTCGCGAGCAACCTCGTCAGCACAGGAGACTGACGGCGATGACTCCGAGGGACTCAGCTACTCCTACGAGTCCGAAGGCGGCGAAGGAAGATATAGAGGTGAAGGTAATGCTTTCCAGTTACTGGACGCGGAAGTAGAGGAACAAAAACAAAGTGACCACGACGACGAGGAAGCCCAACTAGATCGGCTTATCGCAGAGCTCCTACAGAAAAGGGAGAAATTGCGCCAGCAAAAGTTGAAACAGCAGCAACAAAAGCTGCAACAACTACAAGCTGAGCAGCAACAGCACAAAAAACAACAAAATCAGCTTGAGCAGCAGCAACAACAACAAGCACTGCTTAAGCAGCAGCAGCAACAACAGCAACAGAAGAAGCTGGCACAAAAACAGTCACTGCAGCAACAACAACAACCACAACAACAACAACAACAACAGAAATAGCAACCGCTGCAACAGCAGCAGAGACACCAGCCGCAGCAACAGCACCGACAGAGACAACAACAACAGCAGCAGCATCAGCAGCAGCAGCAGAAGCCGCAGCAACGACAACAACAACAACAACCTCAACAGTAGCAGCAACAACAACAGACGAAAAAACAGAAAGTCCCACCAATCAACGTAAGTCATTTAGAGATAAGTGATAGTATTAAGTTATGTAGGCTAGTCACTAAGGAATTTTATATTAAAAGGCTAAACGCCAATAAAAACATTATTATGTGCAGTAGTATGGAGGAGCCCAAAAAGTTGCGCACCGCTCTGGAAAAAGCGAAAACCGAGTACTTCACGTACACTCCAAAAGGAGAAAAGCGACAAACTGTGCTGCTTAAGGGTATCGACCCCAATATAAAGATAGAGGAGCTCGAAAACGAGCTCAAGAATTACGAGTGCGAAGACCTTAAGTTCGTAGGGGTCAAGCCGTTTTCTTCGCCTGCGGACAGGGGTGGTAGCCGCAAATTACCATTCTTTTTGGTTCAATTAACCCCCGACAGCAAAATTGATAGTCTGAAAGGGATCAGATTCCTGTACTATCATGCAGTACGTTGGGAAAAATTAAAGAGGTCAGATCGTGTACTTCAATGTATGCGGTGCCAGAGGTTCGGGCACGCCGCAGCTAACTGCCACATGCAGTTCAGGTGCGTTAAGTGCAACGATAGGGTAGTAGATCGAGGCCAGCTCTCGTGTGTACTCTGCAACAGCTCAGGACATCCTGCTAATTTCAGGGGATGTCCCAAGTATCAGCAGGTAAAACAGAATGTGCAGGCTCGAAAACAGAGGTCCGAAGAAGAGAAGGGTCGAAAGTGTCGCTCGTTCTCTAATTTTGTTGCACCCAATGTGTCCTTTGCCCAAATGGTATCTGGACCGGGTAGCACAATCACAAAAAGCGCGCCGAAGGTTCCTACACCGGAAGCGGATCTGGATTTGAAATCGATCCTTCTGTCACTGCACGGAAAGATCGACAATTTCCAGAAACAATTACATGAGCAAGCGGCTCGAATAGACATGATCTATTCGACGCTGTTTGCCAAGTCTGTCGCGCCATAAATATGATGGGTACACTGGACGAGGTAAACTTAAAGATCCTTGCGGTGAATGTTAATTCACTAATTAGGATCGAGAGAAGGATCAATCTTTCCAATCTGTTGAAAGTCGTGTTACGGAGACTATGGACACACAAATTATTAATTTGATAGGCTAAATTTCAACTATTTGAAATACTCACCAGAGATAGCTGGGGTACCTGCAAAGAAAAACAAAAAAGACAAGAATACAAAATGTAAACCAAAATCGTACACTGGAGTTTGGCCGCACAACCGCATATCCAAGGCGCGTTAAAAGGACAAACCCCAATGAAAAGAAGATGAACTCACCTGTGCAATAAAGTAGAGAATATCTGAAAATAAAAATAAGATAAATTAATTACAAACAATAAAATAATATAATTTCTTACCATGTTTACGTCCATCTGTTGCACTTGCTGATTTGACTTTGACGTTTTGTCTTGTCAATCGTTCCGTCGTTAAGTTTTCTTCGTTCCATTCCATTGTGTTCCAAGTTAGTGGGTGATCGTGAAAGTGTAGTTGAAGATTTTTTTTGTTGTTAGTTACGTTATTTTTTCTATGTTAGGTATCGTTACTTTATGTATGTATGTTATTAGGAAATAGAGAGAAAAGACTTGACGATTAGGTATTAAGAGACCCCTCGCTCTCATTCCCAGAAAAGGAAGCAAATTTTACAAAGCGAAGGAGAAATAGAATAACAGAAGAAAATAAAGAAAGATATAGGAAATACGTGTGAAAAAGAAAGACAGGGTCTGCGGAGATTTTGGGAAACAAAGGAAGGGGTAAAACAAATGCACCGCAAATGCAAAATTGGTTTGCCGACCGGCCCTCATAGTTATCGTTAACTGACAGCAAGCGGTCGATGCCCTCTTCACAGCTGGACAACTTTTCGTGGTACAGACAGTGACGAGAAAAGTAGTAAATCCCTTTTATTATAATTAGTGGGTGAGTTAGATTAATAGATTTTTTTTTATGAGAAGAATACTGGGGAAGAAAAAAACCTACCCAAAACTCACTAGAGAGCTCTAACTGGCGTAGTAGAGGTAGGCAAAATGAGAATATATTTTTTTGGCTTATTTGACATCCCCCATTTGTGTATAGGTAATTCATCTACGCAAAAAGGTGACTCGGGTTGCTGGTAAGCCTTACTTAAGCTGTGTCAGCTACATTTCTGTGGGACCGTAAAGCCACATTTCGACCCATGGATTGCTAGACGCCAAGATACGCCAGCCAACGGTCTACAAGAGACGGTAACTGGTCCAAAGCCCACAGTTGCGGCACAAAGGCGCTTAACAGGCCCGAGAGATTACACTCCCATCCAAGGGACATTTCGTCGGGGCACAAGAAAGCCATTGAGCGTTTCTCCCGGCCCGAACAACCAGCGCCAACCAAAGGCAACAGCAGGGTGCTCCGCCACCGCTGAAAACCCTCCAAAAATCAACTGCGCTTACAGCGCACCTGCAGCAGCCACTATCTGAAGTGAATTTTTTTTTTTGTGAAGTGCCACCGTATAATTTTGGATTTTTTTTTTTTTAACGTAGTTTCTTTCCTTAACGTAGCTTATAATTTTTTTTTTGCATTTTTTTTTTGGTTGGAATCTGCTTTTAGTATTTTAGTTTTGTGCGCGTTATATTAGTGGAAAAAAGGTATTTTTAAACCAGCAAATTGACAGAGACGGACCTTCTTGTGCTGGCGCCAGAACAACGGGGGACGTGAAAAACCGTGAGTAATTTTAGTTTTTATTTTATTTTTGAATTTAGTTAGTTTCAGTTTTTTTACACAGTATTAAGAGCAGAGGATTTTTATTTCGATTTTATAGTTGTATCCGTAAGATACAATCTCCTCTTAATTAAAGTTTTATCTTCTTTTCGTGGTTTGGTTTTTTTATTCCTTTTATTTTATATAGAGTTAAGTTTCTTTGAATTATTTTCTTGTTTTTTTTAATAAAAGTGGCACTGTTGTCCATGTATTAACATAGTTTTTGTGTTTAGATATATTTCAAATATGAGCGGCTAGGTCCAAAAGCTCACGGTGTGTGGATACTTGGGAAGGCCGTCCTTTTGTTAGATCGACGATGACAATACGCGACTAACTGACGACTTGACATGACGCTTTTCAGCGTTGCTTTTCAGCCATTCCGGCTTGACTAGTGTTGTGACTGGAGGGTTATTAAGGGGCTATCTCTCACAATTCCGGCCAGAGAGGGATAGCTACTGGATATGTCTAAGGACCTGAAGGGTGGGTTGGCCATCTCTTGCCATTAACATCTGGCGTGTTTCGAGGTCATGACGAACCTCTACCTCCAAGAGACTACGGAAGGACAAGTTGCGTAAGGGTAAGAGTAGATAGGTTAGGTTTAAGTTATAGTAGGTATAGTTTAGGGTTTAGTTTTTTTTCTTTTAGGTTAGTCTAGATATAGATTAGGCTAGATAGATTAGTTTCGCGGTGTCTCTTCCGTTCTTTCTTCGGGGTATTGGCAGAGGTCCTTGGACATATTTCTTTTCTTGAGCTATCTTTCATTTTAGTTGTCCGTTCGTCAGTCCGAAGTCAAAGTAGAGTAGCTTTCTTCCTTCTTTTTTTTTCTTTTCTTTCACTTGGCATGGATAAAAGTTTGCTGAGCAGGTGGTATGCGGTAAGGGGGCAAGAACACCCCCCGTCCGACGAGCTTTAGCCGAGCAACCACAAGCATGCCGCGCCCTCCTTGCCCATATCGAAGTTGCCCCTGTGGCTCGACCCTGGCTCACAACAATGGCGCCCAACGATTATTTTCGGCTAGGCCGATTGCGTCTCCAAGGGGATGATTTTCCTTTGTGAAGGTCATCGCCTTGGACTTGCAACAGCCTCCGCGATTTTTTTAGTTTACAACTTTTATTTTTTTTTACTTTCCTGTCTATCTTTTGTTCAAGGACTGGAAGACCTTTTGGTTATGAAGCAGAGTGAAGGCGGTTTTCCGATCGCTAGATCATAAGCCTGGAGGTTCAGTGAGGTAGCCTAAAGTCTGAAGAGTAACTAGAAGCAACTTTTGGTTTTATTATGGATTCGTGGCTGCTTTCCAATCCCCAAGCGTGTAGCTAAGGGGATGGGTGAGGTAGACGGGGGTCTTTAATGGAACTGAAAGCTAGGTCAGGTTGACTAGACTTCACACTAACTGCTATCCATAGGTAAGGGAGTACATCCCGAGCCTATGTGAGGCGTGAGTGGGGGCCTGGAAAACCTGATCAGGTTGGGGTGTAGGCCGGAGACTTTGCTATCTTGGTATTTGGTACAGCCAGATAACAATTGTGGCAGAGAGGAAAGCATATGCTTCAACCTTCGTCATGAATTCGAAACACCAGTCACAGCTTGACAATACTTAGGACGGACATTAACAAACTCTACACAGACTTACTTACTAACAGATCTACAAAACGGTTTTACGGAAAAAAACCTTTCCTAGTATTCACACACCAAAGCGATCTTACACAACCAAACACAAATAGCTAGTCTAAACACAAACAGAAAACATTGAAGACATTGAAAACTTTGAGTACATCTATCACAGCGATACATTAAACATTTAACACGTAGGTTGATATAATACATATAAGTTGAATTCTTAAACGTATAGATACTTGAATCAGATACAACTTCAGAAGACAAGTATTTATTTAGAACAAAGTTAACCTAGAAAATTGAATTTTTTTTTAAGTTTCAAATGGATAAGGGTCAACCCGATCCAGGAGCTGTCCCAAAGAGGACCTCGTTCCAAGAATCCGGAACTACCGGAAAGTCTCTTGGGTATTTTACGATGGGGAACGCTAGGTCAGATCCAGGCCAACAAAAAGCCTCGTCTCTCAAGCCTCCTGCTACGGGGACGAACAGATTTGACTTTACGGACTTGTCAACATATTCGGCTGACTTTTTACAGTTTAGCCCAGACGACCCCAGACGGAACATCTCAACTAACTCGACGACAAACTTGAAGGTAGCTCAGCAAAAGCAACAACCCCTTCCAATAGAACACGACGATGTATACGACAATAACGAACAAGAGCAACGGACCTCGACACAGAAGCGTTTGCCAATCCACCGCCAACTAGCGGTACAACAACAAGGACAGAGAACCCTGCCAACGAACGAACTTGGTGCAGGAGCTGTAGCAGGAGGGGGACAACATACCGAACAGAGACATTCGTTCCGCGAAGAAGACCATTACAAACGACAACAAATGGTGGAAGAACAAGGACCGACATCTCAAGATATGCCGGAGGAAATCTCTACTGCGATGGGAGGTAACCAGGCTGAAGTCCTTGCAGCACTTGCGCAGACAATGAAATCAATGATGATTACCTTCGAAACCAGCATGAAGGCTATGAATAATAAGGTTTCCAGCCTGGAACTATCTATCGCAGAACAGAGAGGACCAAAGGATACGACTGCACACCGACAAGACGAAACCTACAAACAGATGACACAGCCCACCAGAACACCACAACACAACTACCACCAAACACCACAACTACTAGACCTCGACAATGAGAGACGAGGGCCTGAGCAGTTTTACCCACAACATTCAAGAGGAAAGGTAATGACGCCTGTACACAAATGGGGGTTAAAGTTTGATGGCACCACGAAGGCAATGTCGGTAGAAAGCTTTTTGTTCAGGGTAGAGACTCTACAACGTCAGAGCGGGCTCTCCAGTAAACACCTGCTATCACAGTTTCACCACCTATTAACAGGGCCAGCAGAGAAATGGTATTGGCAGTTCTTGCAAGAAAGCGATGATTGTGAGGGCCTGAGATACTCAGATCTCAGAAAAGAGTTGGTAAACCAATTTAGCAAAAACAGGCGGGACCACGAAATCCTTAGGTTAATTATGGATAGGAGACAGCTACCCCATGAGTCATTCGACGACTTTTACGGCGACATTCGCTCAATGACTCTACAGATGACAAACAGACCATACGAACTAGACCTTGTAGATATCCTTCGACAGAACATAAAGGATAAGGTCGCCACTCTCATTTTCGGGTGTTCCATTAGGAGCATCCAGGACCTCCGCGAAGAGTGCAGACGAGCCGAGAAGTATTTATCGGCAAGAGAGCAAAAATTCAGACGACAGATAACAGAAATTGACGATCATGAAGAGTATAGGGACCGCAATGAGCAGCTAATCAAATTTGACGACGAACAGCATAACCTGAACCTTGCTGCGCTGCAACATCATCGGTCTAATAGACACGTAGGTCAAGTTAGGGCAGATCGAAGGGTCGAACAGACGAGCTTAGGCAAGGCAAACTTAGCTGCCAAAACAGAAGGGACACGACCGACGTGCCCTTCCAATTTTCATTCCCTGACTTGTTTTAGTTGCGGTCAGGGAAACATAAGTTTTCACTGTGCCAAGTGCCAGGAAAACTTAAGAATCGGCAGTGCACCCGGGAGTCACCAGCCGATGAAGCCAGCTCTCCCGGAGAACCAAGTCCACCAGGACAACTCAAAATTTTAAAGAGGGAAACGGCTAGGGAACCCGACTCCTCGACTAAGGAGATCCTTCAGCGAAAGAGTCTGCATGAAAGACTCCAATTTTACTATGAGACCAGGAAGAGGATTTTCGGTGAGGAAGTGGCATTGTCGGTCAAGAAAACTAGAAATTATAAGAAAATAAGTACGCTTAGGGAATTATGTGCAATTAATAGACGACGAAAGAGAGACATTGTAGCATCTGTGATAACGATAACTGACGACAATAGGCCCTACGCGAAAGTTAGGATTGTCGGAGAGGAGCTCTTAGGCCTATTGGATAGCGGAGCATCAATTAGCTGCCTTGGAAAAGGAGCTCTAGAATTTAAAGAAAAACACAAAATTCAAATGACAAAAATGAAAACAGACATAAGGACAGCAGACGGAAACCAGCAACACATTCATGGACGATTCACAACAACAGTCTCATGGGGTGGCAAGTCACACGAACTAGAGGTATTTGTAGTCCCAAGTCTCCAGCAGACTCTTTATTTGGGGGTTGATTTTTGGAGGACATTTAAGGTCGCTCCGAACATTATTGACGAACTCGACGTTCCATCGCCGACGGAGGATCGAACACCAGTCCAGGCACTCTCACCAGAACAACATCAGCAACTGAAGAGAATCAAGCAGCTGTTCCCCTCTTTCGCACGGTTGGGGTTAGGTAAGACCAGACTCGAACAGCATATTATCGAGGTGGAAGACGAGAAGATCCCCATAAAACGAAGGCATTACCCGATCTCACCGGCGATCCAAAAGCTCTTGTATGACGAGTTGGATCGAATGATCTCCTTGGGGGTCATCGAAGAGAGCAACAGCGCATGGAGCTCTCCAGTTGTGCTGGTGAGAAAACCAGGCAAAAACTGATTGTGCCTGGACTCCAGAAAAGTCAATGCGGTGACAAAGAAGGACGCATACCCGCTTCCACATATAGAGGGGCTTTTGAGCAGACAGCAAGACACCAGGTTTATATCAGGTATTGACCTGAAGGACGCGTTCTGGCAGATTCCACTGGAGCACAAATCAAGGGAGAAGACGGCCTTCACAGTCCCTGGGCGGCCTTTGTACCAGTTCCGGTGATGCCATTCGGGCTGTGCAATGCCGCACAGAGAATGTGTCGGCTTATGGACAAAGCCATACCCGCTCGTTTGAGAGAGTGTGTCTTTGTCTACCTTGACGATCTCTTGGTTTGTTCTCCGGATTTCGAGTCGCATGTCAGGACGCTAGAAGAGGTAGCAAAATGTCTTCGGGAAGCAGGGCTTACGATAAACGTTGAAAAAAGTAAATTTTGTTACCGCGAAATAAAATATTTAGGGTATATCGTCGGCGATGGATGCCTACGAACTGACCCAGACAAGGTATCGGCGGTCGACGGTTTTCCGGTTCCCAAGACTCCCAAGCAACTCCGACGGTTTCTGGGGATGACCGGATGGTACAGGAGGTTCATCCCGAACTTTTCTGCATTGTCCGCTCCAATGACTGACTGCCTTAAGAAAGGACTAACTTTAATAATGACGGACGAAGCGCTTAACGCATTTAACAAACTTAAGGCGACTTTGGTGTCCGCACCCATACTTACAAATCCCGACTTTACGAAACGCTTTTACATTCAATGTGACGCCTCGACGACAGGAGTAGGGAGTGTGCTTTTCCAGATGGATGCGGAAAATAACGAGCGACCCATAGCATTCATGTCCCAGAAGCTGAATTCCGCCCAGCGTAATTACAGTGTGACGGAACTTGAGTGCTATGCGGCCGTTCTCTCGGTAAGGAAGTTCAGGGCCTATGTGGAAGGACTTCCCTTCACGATTATCACGGACCATGCCAGCTTGAAGTGGCTTATGACGCAGAAGGATCTGTCTGGTCGTCTGGCCAGATGGAGTCTGAAGCTTCAAGGGTTCGACTTTGACATTGAGCATCGGAAGGGAGTTCAAAACGTAGTCCCTGATACTCTATCCCGCGTCCATATGGATGAGCTCATTCCTGAAACAGACATACTCCAGGTTGACCTTGACTCACCATTCTTTTCCTCGGAAGAGTATGATGGGCTAAGGAAGACCATTAACGACCGAAAAGACCAACTTCCTGACATTTGCGTTTCAGACGGATTTGTCTACAAACGAACTGACATACGTACAGGAGACGCAATACAAGACGATAGAGCCTGGAAGCTCTGGATTCCGGTGGAGTTGCGTGGGAACCTTGTGGAATCCGCCCACAATTCGCCATCGGCAGGACATGGTGGCATTCACAAAACTTTGTGGCCTGGCTGGCCACCGACGTACAGAACTGGGTGAAAGCCTGTGAAGTCTGCAAGTGCGTCAAACCAGTAAACATGATCTCGCGACCGCCGATGGGACAACAAACGATAACGGAGCGACCTTTCCAAAGGCTTTATATTGATTTCCTAGGACCTTACACACGAACGAAAAACGGAAACACACATATATTTATTGTCCTAGACCTCTTTAAATAAAAATAAAAACTCTAAACAAGCGAAAAGTGTGAACGAATCGGGCACTTCTAGCTCAAAAACAACCGATCTTGAAATGGGAGAAGGTATGGAAGAGGGTTTCCCTCCCATATCGGACGGGGAAAGCGTTGGAGTAATTGATGCTAGTCTGGAAAAACTTCTTCTAGAATCGAGCGACACCTGCTCCATCGCCAGCTCATCCCTCTCCCACTACTCAACCAGCTCAAAGCGGTCTAAAAACTGCAAACTGACAATCAAGAGACTGGGAACGAAGAAGTGGGAGGAGCTGTCTGAAAATGACAGGAAAAGACTCCATAACGCAAGAGCTTATCTCCGGGGTTCGGCCCCCGGGGATGACTCATGTGGGGGCACTTTGATGGGACCGCCTAAATCTGCGACAAGCCTTTGCCAGTCGGGATCCATGGCGATCAGATCGGGGAGCCCGGAGCTTCAAAGAACATCATCGGCGATGCTGAAGCCGACCACAGATTTACCCTCCTCAACGACTGCCGGGGCCGTCCCGCAGCCGAGTGAGGATAGATCTCGGGAAAGCAGTTGTGAGACGACTGTAGCCGACCCGAAGGAGACAAGCCTCTGCTACTCTCTCGAGGGAAAGCTGCAGGGATCTGCAACGCCAGGCGAAAGTAGTCCGACTGATGTGGGGAACTCCACAGTGGATAGTTTTGCGACAGTAGTCAGCACTGGTAAGGGAACTCAGGGATTAACCCCTCCCGCCCCGACGTTAGACAAAACTAGGGATGACACTAGGACGACACCGGTACGCAACAGAAGACGCAATGCCATGCGGCTAATTCGGTGAATGAATAAGCGTGATCCGAAGTCCTTCACGGACAAGGAAAGGTTGGCTCTGGATAGAGCCAAGAACACGCTCAAGTTCGCAAGGTCCACTAGGGAAAACACCGACAAACGTGGACAAATGGAAAGAAGATCTCTTACGACAAAGGTGGGAAGCCGTTGGCTCCCCACCTCAGTTGATGAGAGACTTCGGCCAGCAACTGACCCCAATTCACCTGAATCAGAGCCGGTCGCAAGCTGCTCCAAAAATGTCCAAGACCAACGCGACCGACTGACCAAGGGTACCGACATGGAACTGATCGCTTCGGGGACGGAAAGCCTCTTGCCATCCACCTCAGCAGCGACTGGAACCAGGTTGCTTCCAACTGCTCGGGGGAAGGGTGATAAACCCAACCCCGGTTCGGTTGGGATGTACCCCAGAACGGGAGGGAACACTAGAGGACACTCCATAGGGATGACAAGGCGAACGGCTGGTAGAATGTTCGGATCGAGGAGGGAAAGCCTTATGCCATCCACCTCAGTCTCGGACAGACTTAAGCGACCGACAACCAACACGAACGAGGACGACAAAATAATGCCTGCACCGTTGGCGGTAAGCTCAAAGAGAGGCAGGCAGGATGATACAATATCGCCGCCCACGAGAACAGCTAGCAAAAAAGCCAGGCTGGCTGTGTCTGTCAAGACCAATCTCCAGGCGGCGGTCATAGACCTTAATAAGCCAGATCGGAAACTAGACAGGGACCAATGGAGGCTCATTGAGATGCGCATTCTGGATGGTGTTAACGACTCCATCGTTAACAGAGAGGAAAAATCCCCCCACTTTGAGCAGCTCACGACCTTCAAAGGTTTCAAACTCCTGTCATGTGATGATGAGTTCACGCTAAACTGGCTGAAGGAATTCGTGTCGAACACACAGGCTCCGTGGGCAAATGCCGACTTGCGACTCGTCGTTAAGAAGGACCTGCTTGAGTTCACCAGACCAAAAGGGATCATTTCGATGCCCGGCCCTCATATTCCCAGAGAGAGGATAGAGAGAAATCTCCGACACCTAAACCCGGAACTCTGTAGTGAGAACTGGGAAGTGCTTGAGGTAGGAGAACATTCCGAAGCTGGCACTGAGATTGTGGTCTTGCTGAACCACAAATCCATGCCATTGCTGAGGAAATTTAATAATAAAGTCCGCACTGGAATTACCCGGTGTAAGGTTCGACCCTTTACGGAAAGAACGGAGAAAGCGAGGGAGGTGGTAAACAAGGTAAGACAATTATGAAAATAGTTCAAATAAACCTACACCATAGTATAGCAGCTAGCTCTAACCTCGTTTATGTCCTAGGTGAAAGAAACATAGACATCGCCTTGGTTCAAGAGCCATGGGTATCCCGTGGCAAAATATGTGGGCTAAGTCACAAGGATTTAGCAACCTACCACATTGAACCGCAAAATGCGGACAGTAAGAACAGAACTTGTATTGTAGCTAGGAAAAATATTTACTTATTGCTTCTATCTACCTACAGCAACTTAGACCAGACCGTGGTACGGCTTGAACGAAGGGGGCTTCCCCCGCTGATCTTATCATCCGTTTACATGCCGTATGAATCAGAAGGACCACCTGCTCCCCTAACCCACACATTGGTCCATAAAGCGGAACAAGAAGGATGGGACCTGCTGTTGGGATGCGATGCCAATGCGCATCATGTACAATGGGGCAGTGGAGACATCAACACTCGAGGTGAGTCACTCTTTGAATTCATTGTAGAAAACAACCTTTTGGTAGCCAATAGGGGTATAGAACCAACATTTGTAGTTAGGAACAGACAGGAGGTTTTAGACATAACACACTGCAACAACTCCGATACTCTAAATGTGACAAAATGGCGCGTACTGACAGAAGATTCTTACTCGGATCATAAGCTGATCGAATTTGTTGTCGGTAAAGAAGTGGAACCGTCCCAGCCATATAGGAACCCCAAAAAGGCGGACTGGAATCTCTTCAGAAATGAAGTAGAGAAAAGGAAAACCTTCTTGCAAGAAGGTAGCATTAACTGCCCGGAGGACATTGACACGAAAGCCGAAAGAATCGTTAGTGTTTTCAACGATGTTTTTGAGAAAGTCTGTCCGGTGACAAAACATAGAACCCGTTTATCACCTCCATGGTGGAACAAGAAACTTGCGGTTATCAGAAAGAGCACTAGGAGACTCTTAAATACAGCAAATCGAACTAAATCGGTCGATGACTGGGAAAAATACAAGGCCAGCCAGAGAAGTTTCAAAAACGAAATCCAGAAGTCTAAGCGCCAATCGTGGCAAAAGTTCTGCGATGAGTTACAAGGCACAACGGAAACCGCGAGACTTAGGAAAATCCTAACCAGAGAACCTACAACTCTGGGATCTCTCAAGGACTCCGACGGTAACTGGACTGAATCTTGTTCAGAATCCCTAAAGTTATTGTTGAACACGCACTTCCCTGGCTGTACCAGTCAGCCATACGACAGTGCATACACCCGAAGTACAATACAAATGAATCCACCTGCGGATTTGATTACGGAAGATAGAATAGAATGGGCTATCCGTTCTTTCTCTCCATTCAAGTCCCCAGGACCCGATGGAATTTTTCATCTCATGTTGCAGAAAACTGTCAACACCATTGTTTGGGAATAACATATATCTCTTCGTTTCGTTTATTACTTCATGATTGTTTGTATTTAAAACTTACTTAAATAATTTCTTGTCTTAACATCAAATAATATGTCTAATGTAATTCGGTGACTCACTGTACTTGTCCAGAGAAAGTGTCTAGTGCCGGTTATCACAGCAACAATTCACCAGCTATCGTGATGTACTCTGAGTGCAGAGATAACAATAGTTGGGTTTGTTGTTGTGATTAACGTCGTTCTTTTCTTGGACATTTTCTCTATATGCGGTACTTGGGGAATCGAAGTTTTACCTCTCGTTCACTTGGATTATTGGCATAGACGACTCAACACTCAAATTTGGTAACCGTATCATATTAATAAATTTTGTAAATTGTGGTTTGAAATTGCGGGATTTTTTCTTTTCTTTTGTCTTTGGTTGCAATTTCGACTCATCGCTTCATCGCCGATTGTACAGCAAAAAACATTGGTCCTTCGAGCCGGATTTATTTGAACTTTTTTCCTTTAATTGAGTGATTGAATTCATTGATTTGATTAGACAGTTAGACGGGTTAGACAATTGCGGGAAATAGATTTGTGGTGTGTGCTACTGCTACTAACACGTGTCGGGATTCGTATCGGCATCGATAGTGTTTGCTCTCGAAAATTAATAAGAACTGATTGTGCTAAATATCTAAAAAAAAAAAAAAAAATCAAATTATGAGTTCGGCAAAACGTATTCGCGGAAATGCAAAAGGTCGGTTAACACGTGCAGCATCATTCGTTGATACAATTGGGCCTGATACTTCATTAGAATTATTAGAGATTAAACTAACAAAGTTGAACGAAACGTGGGCTGAATTCTCATTACTGCATCAGGAGGTTTTACAGTCCGCGGCGGATGATGACGAAGTAGTTGAACTCGAAACCGAATTCGTTGACTACGAAAATAAGTTTTTCATTGCGCATGCAAAGTTGGTCAAATCCATTCGGGAAAGAAATTCGGTTGATCACGAAAGTGAAAACTCCGCGGTGAAACAGCTCGCTGAACAGCAATCATCATTTTTAGAAAAACTAAACTCGAATTCGGAAGGTTCCTCGGGCATTAATTTACCAAAATTAACCGTATCGCCGTTCTCGGGAAACTATAAAGACTGGCCTTCGTTTCGGGATTCATTTATGGGTACGATAGATAGTCAGAAAAAACTCTCAGCGACACAAAAGTTTCACTATTTGCGATCGTTTTTACGCGATGATGCTGAAAATTTAATAAAGCACCTACCCATCTCAGAAGCCAATTATCTTGAGGCCTGGGATCGATTGGAACTCAGGTATGATCGAAATCACCTCATTGTTCAATCCTATGTTCAAACGTTTCTGGCGCTTCCAACCATAACCAGCGGTAACATTCACACCTTGCGTAAAGTTACAGACGGTGCTGATGAAGTCATTCGCGGACTTAATGCGCTCGGATCTAATGGTCGCGACCCGTGGCTGATATTTTTGTTGCTCAATAAACTTGATAGTGATAGTCGGCAAAGCTGGGCGGAACATGTTGGCTCGCGGAGTGATTGCACCTTTGACGAACTATTGACATTTTTACAGTCAAGGTGCGATGCGCTTGAAACTTGTCAAACCATATCTCGTCCCATTTCATCGCGTAATAAATCTGCAAACCAATTTCGAGCCCACTTCGTGGAGTCAAAGCAACCCACTTCTCAGTGTCCTAAGTGTGAAAATACCCATATGTTGTCTCAGTGTGAACAATTCATTGCCCTTGATATCGAATCGCGTCGTAAACTTGTAAAATCCAAATCCTTGTGCTTCAATTGTCTCCGCGTTGGGCATACATCAAACAAATGCCGTTCTTCGTTTCGTTGTCGCGTATGCAAATCACGTCACCACTCGTTAGTGCACCCCCCGAACGCTGACAACCCTTCGTCTTCTCGATCTTTAAACTCCTCTTCGACCCGTTCAAACTCTTCCTCGCCTCATTCAGCCTCCTCGTCGATTCATTCAAACCAACCTGCACCTCAACCGTCAACATCTGCGCAGGTGCCAGCCATAGTCAATAACCATTCGATTGATGTTTGCATTTCGAAGCAAACGATACTACCAACCATATTGGCTAAGGTCCTCGATAATCGAGGCAATGCGATAAACTGCAGGATATTGCTCGACTCGGGGTCCCAAGTGTCCTTTGTGGTTGAATCTTTTGCTCAGAGATTGGGAATACCTCGCAGACATGCGCGAATACCTATTCTTGGGGTATCATCCACCGAAGCTGGTCACACTAAGGGCTGCATTACGCTGAAGCTCTGCTCTCGTCTTAATCAAACCCATTTATTCGTTGATACCTTCATTATAACCAAATTAACTTCTAATCTTCCATTCCGACCTTTCGATGCTTCTGATTGGTCACATATCCAAAACCTGGAGCTAGCTGATCCGAATTTCAATGTTCCTGGTCCAGTTGACATACTTCTCGGAGCAGATAAACTGTGGTGTATCCTGGAAGGTGATCAAATTCGGGGTTCTGAAGGTGTGCCAGTTGCTCAAAGAACTTCCTTTGGATGGGTGGTAACTGGGGAATTATTGGATTCCAGCCAATCGTATGTTTCGACCATTTCGTCTCTTCACTCTCTCCTGGATATTGACGTTCTGCTGCAACGATTTTGGGTACTAGACGACGTCACACCACCACAAGATGACTCATTCAGTGATAACGACGCGGAACAGCATTTCCGAAAGACATTCTCGCGCTCCTCCGATGGTAGATATATCGTTCAGTTACCCTTCAACACTCCGTCTCCTGTCTTCGGTACTTCGCTCAAATTCGCTGTTAGTCGGTTAAACGCAATGGAGCGCCGGTTCCACAGAGATCCAAACCTTCGTGACATGTATTGTCACTTCATGGACGAATATATTCGCCTTGGCCACATGGTTCGCATCCCCGCAGATGAGGTTCAATCTAACCCCGGAAACCATTTTTACCTGCCGCACCACGCCATTTTGAAGCCGCAAAGCTCTTCTACAAAACTCCGTGTAGTATTCGATGGCTCGGCTAAGGATTCCTTTGGGAATTCACTAAACAGTAAGTTACTTGTTGGGCCTCCAATTCAACGTGATTTAATTGGAGTATCGTTGCGTTTTCGCCAGCACATGTATGTTTTCACGGCTGACGTAGTTAAAATGTTCCGTCAGATATGGGTTGACGATAAACATACAAACTTTCAGCGCATCGTTTGGAGGGACAATCCCTCAGATGACATTGCACACTACAAACTACGCACTGTAACCTATGGAACTGCATCGGCTCCTTTTTTATCGGTTCGGGTTTCGAAGCAAATCGCACTTGATTACCAAACGCAGTATCCGAATGCATCACGTGTCCTCTTAAGCGATGTTTATGTCGATGATATCATGACGGGAGCAAGTTCACCTGACGAGCTAATCAAGTTGCAGACGGAATTGGTATCACTACTGTCGCATGGCAAACTCGAATTACGAAAGTGGAACTCAAATTGTTGGCCTCTGCTTGTTCGACTACCCAAAGAAGATTGCGAGTTCTCGTGGTTCGATCCAGAACACTCAAATGCAATGACTAAGGTGCTCGGGATGCACTGGAGTCCCACCTCCGATGAATTCTCCTTTCGTATGTCTGACTCTCTCCTCTGTACCTCACCAACCAGACGGACGTTGCTATCTGAGATTGCTCGTATATTTGACCCTTTAGGATTTTTAGCTCCATCGGTTATCTTATTCAAAATACTATTTCAGGAGCTATGGTCATCGGCACTCAACCTCGACTGGGATGATCCACTACCATCGCAGTTGGCAAAACAATGGACAAGCTATCAACGGGAGCTACATTCTTTCGAGGAGCTAAGGATTCCGCGTAACGTGTTTCCATCGGTTGGAGAAGAAATTGAGCTTCACGGGTTCTCTGACGCGTCAACGTCGGCATACGGTGCTGTCGTTTACACTCGCTGTAAACTCGCTGACAATATATTTAAAATCACTATCGTTGCAGCTAAGACTAAGGTAGCGCCGCTTAAACCCGTGTCCATTCCCCGACTCGAGCTTTGTGGGGCCCTTCTTTTGTGCCGATTAATAACTCTTATAAAATCTTCTATCCAACGCAGAGTTAAGGTTTTCGCTTGGTGCGATTCGCAAATCGTTCTTCATTGGCTATCATCGCCGCCTCGTCGCTGGACTACGTTCGTCGCAAATCGCACAGCTGCCATTCTCGAAGAGATTCCTCGATATGCTTGGAGCTATATCGCTTCTGAATCCAATCCAGCAGACTGTGCATCGCGTGGAGTATTACCCTCAAACCTAAAAGATCATCCCCTGTGGTGGACGGGTCCATCCTGGTTGTCTCTGTCACAAGAACTTTGGCCTACATCAAAGTTCTCAGTGCCTGAACCAGATGAAACGGAACTTTCCGCGGAAGAACGATACGCTCCTAAACAAGTCTTAACGTCATCGGTTGAGTCAAATGCCCTAAGCTTGCTCATTTTAAGGACTTCATCGTGGAATCGACTAGTGAGGGTAGTGGGCTATTGCAATCGGTTCTCCAACAACTGCCAACCGACAAAATTCACAAAACTCTTGCGCGGCCTCTCACTGGAAACCCTTCGGTCGGCCAGGCTAATCATCCTGAGACACGTCCAGCAAGAATCATTTGGGAGTGAAATTCATAATCTTAAACAAAATCGTCAACTTCCAAATAAATGCAAGCTCTTACGATACTCGCCATTCGTCGATAGAGATGGACTCCTACGAGTTGGGGGTCGCATAAAACATGCCAATATTTCATTCAATTTGAAACATCCAATTCTTCTGCCTAGTAACCATGTTTCCTTTCTTATAGCCACTGACATACATAACCGATATTTCCATACAGGGGTATCAGAAACATTTTCCATAATTCGCCAGCAATATTGGATATTGGGAAGCCGAAATCTCACCCGGAAAATAGTTCACAAATGCCGAGATTGTTTCCTGCAACGGAAGATCACAAGTACGCAACTTATGGGGAATTTGCCGCCACAACGCGTCCACCAAAGTCGACCATTCACCAACACAGGATGTGACTATGCTGGTCCGTTCACCATCAAGCTTTCCCGTGGCCGCAACCCAAAATTCTCTAAGGCCTACTTTGCCTTGTTTGTCTGCATGTGCACCAAGGCAATTCATCTGGAGTTGGTGAACCATACACTGCAGTTCCTGAGCCCAGTTATTTGACGACAGCACCAAACCGTCTATCGCACTGGCAACACCTACAAACCATGGTACAAGGGTTTTGGAAACGCTGGCATGCAGAGTACATAACGACCCTTCAAGAGCGTCCTAAATGGCAGAAACCGAACCTTGACCTGAAGGTTGGCGACGTTGTGGTCATCAAGGAGCCGAATCTCCCGCCCACCAAGTGGCTTCTGGGAAGAATCGAAACCGTCCATCCAGGTCCTGATAATCACATCCGAGTGGCAACAATTAAAACTAATCGTGGAAGCTTCGTTCGTCCCATAACAAAATTGGCAGTTTTACCATCGTCCTGAAACTCGTTCCAGGGGGGCCGGGATGTTTGGGAATAACATATATCTCTTCGTTTCGTTTATTACTTCATGATTGTTTGTGTATCGAATCGCATGAGTATTTGTGACTCTGCATTCGATGTGGAAAGAAGAGAACATATGTAGTTAACGAAAGACACAAAGTTAACGAAGCGAGAGCTTGTTCTGCGAACAAGCGAAATCAATCGCAATACGGAGTTGAAGGCGGACGGTTTGAAAATAAATATAGTGGTTTTTATAATTTTTCCACTTTAAATTTCTTGTGTTTTTATTTATTTAAATGAGCTACGATACAGTTTGTATTTAAAACTTACTTAAATAATTTCTTGTCTTAACATCAAATAATATGTCTAATGTAATTCGGTGACTCACTGTACTTGTCCAGAGAAAGTGTCTAGTGCCGGTTATCACAGCAACAATTCACCAGCTATCGTGATGTACTCTGAGTGCAGAGATAACAATAGTTGGGTTTGTTGTTGTGATTAACGTCGTTCTTTTCTTGGACATTTTCTCTATATGCGGTACTTGGCGAATCCAAGTTTTACCTCTCGTTCACTTGGATTATTGGCATAGACGACTCAACACTCAAATTTGGTAACCGTATCATATTAATAAATTTTGTAAATTGTGGTTTGAAATTGCGGGATTTTTTCTTTTCTTTTGTCTTTGGTTGCAATTTCGACTCATCGCTTCATCGCCGATTGTACAGCAAAAAACATTGGTCCTTCGAGCCGGATTTATTTGAACTTTTTTCCTTTAATTGAGTGATTGAATTCATTGATTTGATTAGACAGTTAGACGGGTTAGACAATTGCGGGAAATAGATTTGTGGTGTGTGCTACTGCTACTAACACGTGTCGGGATTCGTATCGGCATCGATAGTGTTTGCTCTCGAAAATTAATAAGAACTGATTGTGCTAAATATCTAAAAAAAAAAAAAAAAATCAAATTATGAGTTCGGCAAAACGTATTCGCGGAAATGCAAAAGGTCGGTTAACACGTGCAGCATCATTCGTTGATACAATTGGGCCTGATACTTCATTAGAATTATTAGAGATTAAACTAACAAAGTTGAACGAAACGTGGGCTGAATTCTCATTACTGCATCAGGAGGTTTTACAGTCCGCGGCGGATGATGACGAAGTAGTTGAACTCGAAACCGAATTCGTTGACTACGAAAATAAGTTTTTCATTGCGCATGCAAAGTTGGTCAAATCCATTCGGGAAAGAAATTCGGTTGATCACGAAAGTGAAAACTCCGCGGTGAAACAGCTCGCTGAACAGCAATCATCATTTTTAGAAAAACTAAACTCGAATTCGGAAGGTTCCTCGGGCATTAATTTACCAAAATTAACCGTATCGCCGTTCTCGGGAAACTATAAAGACTGGCCTTCGTTTCGGGATTCATTTATGGGTACGATAGATAGTCAGAAAAAACTCTCAGCGACACAAAAGTTTCACTATTTGCGATCGTTTTTACGCGATGATGCTGAAAATTTAATAAAGCACCTACCCATCTCAGAAGCCAATTATCTTGAGGCCTGGGATCGATTGGAACTCAGGTATGATCGAAATCACCTCATTGTTCAATCCTATGTTCAAACGTTTCTGGCGCTTCCAACCATAACCAGCGGTAACATTCACACCTTGCGTAAAGTTACAGACGGTGCTGATGAAGTCATTCGCGGACTTAATGCGCTCGGATCTAATGGTCGCGACCCGTGGCTGATATTTTTGTTGCTCAATAAACTTGATAGTGATAGTCGGCAAAGCTGGGCGGAACATGTTGGCTCGCGGAGTGATTGCACCTTTGACGAACTATTGACATTTTTACAGTCAAGGTGCGATGCGCTTGAAACTTGTCAAACCATATCTCGTCCCATTTCATCGCGTAATAAATCTGCAAACCAATTTCGAGCCCACTTCGTGGAGTCAAAGCAACCCACTTCTCAGTGTCCTAAGTGTGAAAATACCCATATGTTGTCTCAGTGTGAACAATTCATTGCCCTTGATATCGAATCGCGTCGTAAACTTGTAAAATCCAAATCCTTGTGCTTCAATTGTCTCCGCGTTGGGCATACATCAAACAAATGCCGTTCTTCGTTTCGTTGTCGCGTATGCAAATCACGTCACCACTCGTTAGTGCACCCCCCGAACGCTGACAACCCTTCGTCTTCTCGATCTTTAAACTCCTCTTCGACCCGTTCAAACTCTTCCTCGCCTCATTCAGCCTCCTCGTCGATTCATTCAAACCAACCTGCACCTCAACCGTCAACATCTGCGCAGGTGCCAGCCATAGTCAATAACCATTCGATTGATGTTTGCATTTCGAAGCAAACGATACTACCAACCATATTGGCTAAGGTCCTCGATAATCGAGGCAATGCGATAAACTGCAGGATATTGCTCGACTCGGGGTCCCAAGTGTCCTTTGTGGTTGAATCTTTTGCTCAGAGATTGGGAATACCTCGCAGACATGCGCGAATACCTATTCTTGGGGTATCATCCACCGAAGCTGGTCACACTAAGGGCTGCATTACGCTGAAGCTCTGCTCTCGTCTTAATCAAACCCATTTATTCGTTGATACCTTCATTATAACCAAATTAACTTCTAATCTTCCATTCCGACCTTTCGATGCTTCTGATTGGTCACATATCCAAAACCTGGAGCTAGCTGATCCGAATTTCAATGTTCCTGGTCCAGTTGACATACTTCTCGGAGCAGATAAACTGTGGTGTATCCTGGAAGGTGATCAAATTCGGGGTTCTGAAGGTGTGCCAGTTGCTCAAAGAACTTCCTTTGGATGGGTGGTAACTGGGGAATTATTGGATTCCAGCCAATCGTATGTTTCGACCATTTCGTCTCTTCACTCTCTCCTGGATATTGACGTTCTGCTGCAACGATTTTGGGTACTAGACGACGTCACACCACCACAAGATGACTCATTCAGTGATAACGACGCGGAACAGCATTTCCGAAAGACATTCTCGCGCTCCTCCGATGGTAGATATATCGTTCAGTTACCCTTCAACACTCCGTCTCCTGTCTTCGGTACTTCGCTCAAATTCGCTGTTAGTCGGTTAAACGCAATGGAGCGCCGGTTCCACAGAGATCCAAACCTTCGTGACATGTATTGTCACTTCATGGACGAATATATTCGCCTTGGCCACATGGTTCGCATCCCCGCAGATGAGGTTCAATCTAACCCCGGAAACCATTTTTACCTGCCGCACCACGCCATTTTGAAGCCGCAAAGCTCTTCTACAAAACTCCGTGTAGTATTCGATGGCTCGGCTAAGGATTCCTTTGGGAATTCACTAAACAGTAAGTTACTTGTTGGGCCTCCAATTCAACGTGATTTAATTGGAGTATCGTTGCGTTTTCGCCAGCACATGTATGTTTTCACGGCTGACGTAGTTAAAATGTTCCGTCAGATATGGGTTGACGATAAACATACAAACTTTCAGCGCATCGTTTGGAGGGACAATCCCTCAGATGACATTGCACACTACAAACTACGCACTGTAACCTATGGAACTGCATCGGCTCCTTTTTTATCGGTTCGGGTTTCGAAGCAAATCGCACTTGATTACCAAACGCAGTATCCGAATGCATCACGTGTCCTCTTAAGCGATGTTTATGTCGATGATATCATGACGGGAGCAAGTTCACCTGACGAGCTAATCAAGTTGCAGACGGAATTGGTATCACTACTGTCGCATGGCAAACTCGAATTACGAAAGTGGAACTCAAATTGTTGGCCTCTGCTTGTTCGACTACCCAAAGAAGATTGCGAGTTCTCGTGGTTCGATCCAGAACACTCAAATGCAATGACTAAGGTGCTCGGGATGCACTGGAGTCCCACCTCCGATGAATTCTCCTTTCGTATGTCTGACTCTCTCCTCTGTACCTCACCAACCAGACGGACGTTGCTATCTGAGATTGCTCGTATATTTGACCCTTTAGGATTTTTAGCTCCATCGGTTATCTTATTCAAAATACTATTTCAGGAGCTATGGTCATCGGCACTCAACCTCGACTGGGATGATCCACTACCATCGCAGTTGGCAAAACAATGGACAAGCTATCAACGGGAGCTACATTCTTTCGAGGAGCTAAGGATTCCGCGTAACGTGTTTCCATCGGTTGGAGAAGAAATTGAGCTTCACGGGTTCTCTGACGCGTCAACGTCGGCATACGGTGCTGTCGTTTACACTCGCTGTAAACTCGCTGACAATATATTTAAAATCACTATCGTTGCAGCTAAGACTAAGGTAGCGCCGCTTAAACCCGTGTCCATTCCCCGACTCGAGCTTTGTGGGGCCCTTCTTTTGTGCCGATTAATAACTCTTATAAAATCTTCTATCCAACGCAGAGTTAAGGTTTTCGCTTGGTGCGATTCGCAAATCGTTCTTCATTGGCTATCATCGCCGCCTCGTCGCTGGACTACGTTCGTCGCAAATCGCACAGCTGCCATTCTCGAAGAGATTCCTCGATATGCTTGGAGCTATATCGCTTCTGAATCCAATCCAGCAGACTGTGCATCGCGTGGAGTATTACCCTCAAACCTAAAAGATCATCCCCTGTGGTGGACGGGTCCATCCTGGTTGTCTCTGTCACAAGAACTTTGGCCTACATCAAAGTTCTCAGTGCCTGAACCAGATGAAACGGAACTTTCCGCGGAAGAACGATACGCTCCTAAACAAGTCTTAACGTCATCGGTTGAGTCAAATGCCCTAAGCTTGCTCATTTTAAGGACTTCATCGTGGAATCGACTAGTGAGGGTAGTGGGCTATTGCAATCGGTTCTCCAACAACTGCCAACCGACAAAATTCACAAAACTCTTGCGCGGCCTCTCACTGGAAACCCTTCGGTCGGCCAGGCTAATCATCCTGAGACACGTCCAGCAAGAATCATTTGGGAGTGAAATTCATAATCTTAAACAAAATCGTCAACTTCCAAATAAATGCAAGCTCTTACGATACTCGCCATTCGTCGATAGAGATGGACTCCTACGAGTTGGGGGTCGCATAAAACATGCCAATATTTCATTCAATTTGAAACATCCAATTCTTCTGCCTAGTAACCATGTTTCCTTTCTTATAGCCACTGACATACATAACCGATATTTCCATACAGGGGTATCAGAAACATTTTCCATAATTCGCCAGCAATATTGGATATTGGGAAGCCGAAATCTCACCCGGAAAATAGTTCACAAATGCCGAGATTGTTTCCTGCAACGGAAGATCACAAGTACGCAACTTATGGGGAATTTGCCGCCACAACGCGTCCACCAAAGTCGACCATTCACCAACACAGGATGTGACTATGCTGGTCCGTTCACCATCAAGCTTTCCCGTGGCCGCAACCCAAAATTCTCTAAGGCCTACTTTGCCTTGTTTGTCTGCATGTGCACCAAGGCAATTCATCTGGAGTTGGTGAACCATACACTGCAGTTCCTGAGCCCAGTTATTTGACGACAGCACCAAACCGTCTATCGCACTGGCAACACCTACAAACCATGGTACAAGGGTTTTGGAAACGCTGGCATGCAGAGTACATAACGACCCTTCAAGAGCGTCCTAAATGGCAGAAACCGAACCTTGACCTGAAGGTTGGCGACGTTGTGGTCATCAAGGAGCCGAATCTCCCGCCCACCAAGTGGCTTCTGGGAAGAATCGAAACCGTCCATCCAGGTCCTGATAATCACATCCGAGTGGCAACAATTAAAACTAATCGTGGAAGCTTCGTTCGTCCCATAACAAAATTGGCAGTTTTACCATCGTCCTGAAACTCGTTCCAGGGGGGCCGGGATGTTTGGGAATAACATATATCTCTTCGTTTCGTTTATTACTTCATGATTGTTTGTGTATCGAATCGCATGAGTATTTGTGACTCTGCATTCGATGTGGAAAGAAGAGAACATATGTAGTTAACGAAAGACACAAAGTTAACGAAGCGAGAGCTTGTTCTGCGAACAAGCGAAATCAATCGCAATACGGAGTTGAAGGCGGACGGTTTGAAAATAAATATAGTGGTTTTTATAATTTTTCCACTTTAAATTTCTTGTGTTTTTATTTATTTAAATGAGCTACGATACAGTTTGTATTTAAAACTTACTTAAATAATTTCTTGTCTTAACATCAAATAATATGTCTAATGTAATTCGGTGACTCACTGTACTTGTCCAGAGAAAGTGTCTAGTGCCGGTTATCACAGCAACAATTCACCAGCTATCGTGATGTACTCTGAGTGCAGAGATAACAATAGTTGGGTTTGTTGTTGTGATTAACGTCGTTCTTTTCTTGGACATTTTCTCTATATGCGGTACTTGGCGAATCCAAGTTTTACCTCTCGTTCACTTGGATTATTGGCATAGACGACTCAACACTCAAATTTGGTAACCGTATCATATTAATAAATTTTGTAAATTGTGGTTTGAAATTGCGGGATTTTTTCTTTTCTTTTGTCTTTGGTTGCAATTTCGACTCATCGCTTCATCGCCGATTGTACAGCAAAAAACAACCATCATTCCGGTACTAAAGGAATTGTACATTGGCAGTCTGTCTCAAGGATACATACCGTTAACATGGAGGGAGGTGAAAGTAATCTTTATACCTAAGGCGGGCAAAGCCAGCCATGTTAACGCCAAAGACTTTAGGCCAATAAGCCTCACCTCCTTCATACTTAAGACCTTAAAAAGATTGATAGATATACACATTCGTAGCAATTTACGCCCGAATGATCTATCTCAGGCCCAACACGCTTACACCAAAGGAAAAAGCGTAGAGACTGCGCTGCACTGTGTTGTAAGAGTTATAGAAAAATCATTAAGAATAAAAGAGTACACCTTAGCGGCATTCCTAGACATTGAGGGAGCTTTCAACAATGTCAAAACGGACGCCATAAGCAGATCTCTACATAAACTCAACATTAAAACCACTGTCGTCAACTGGACTGTGAACGTACTTAAGGCTAGACACCTAGTAGTTGAACTTGGGGGCTCCAGACATGAAGCCTACGCTTCAAGAGGAACTCCTCAAGGAGGGGTTATCCCCCCACTACTTTGGGTTATTGTCTTAAATGAGGTACCTATGCAACTTAGAATTACTGGCATAAGAGTAACTGCGTACGCTGACGACGTTGTGCTGATGGCAACTGGCAAATTTCTGCCAACACTGGCCGAGCAATTAAATGGAGCCCTATCCATCATTGACTCCTGGACCAGGAAATGTGGTCTATCAGTCAATCCCCAGAAGACTGAATTAGTATTGTTCACTAATAAAAGGAAAATTCCGCAGTTTGTCATGCCTTCTGTTGGCGGCACACCGCTCAGAATCTCTGACAACGCTAAATACCTGGGACTAATACTAGACAAGAAACTAAATTGGAAAATGAACACAGACGAAAGAATCAAGAAGGCCACAATAGCATTCTACACCTGTAGCAAAATCTTTGGAAAAACATGGGGGCCATCCCCCAAGATTAAACTCTGGTTGTACACAGCTATTGTAAGACCTATATTGACATATGGCAGTCTTGTATGGTGGCCAGCAACAAAAAAGGCTACGTACCTAAAGGCCATGACAAAAGTGCAAAGACTAGCTTGCATCGGAGTCACTAGCGCGATGAGGTCAACTCCAACCGCCGGACTCGAGGCTATCCTCAATCTCCTTCCGCTAGATATCTTTGTACAATCTATGGCAGCAACGAGTGCCATGAGAATTAGCCAGTCAATAGGCTGGAAAAACGATGAAGAGGGTCACTCAACGATCCTAAAGAAGTACTTTGGCAATGTACGTACTACGGACTACATCACGCCACATCTAGACTTCTCCCGACCCTTCTCGAGCGCCTACCCCAGTAGGGAAGTATGGAGAGATGGATTTATACCTAACCCGCAATCCGTACCCGTGTATACAGACGGATCAAAAATGGACGACGGGGTGGGGTCAGGCATCTACTCTGAACCACTGGGTATCTCAACATCTTTACGCCTCCCAGACCATTGCAGTGTTTTCCAAGCGGAAGTCATGGCAGTGACAAGAGCTGCCCGTGAGTCTGCAATAAAGGCAATACCTCTGGAGGGTATCACCTTCTTTATCGACAGCCAGGCAGCCATAAAAGCCTTAACTGCCCCAGTCATAAAATCGAAGCTTGTCTGCAAAACCAGGACAGAGAGAATAATGCGGAACAACCGGAAATGTCTTTCTTTGCTTGTGGGTATCCTGACGGGACACAACACCCTGCGATACCACATGAGGAAAATGCGACTGACCGAAGAGGAGCTTTGCAGAGGCTGTGGTGACGAGGGAGTCATAGAGGATACAACCCACTTCCTATGTCAGGTCCAGGTCTCCAGCACTCCAGGCACAAGTTCCTTGGAAAATTCTTCTTCCACGACTTGAACGTGCTATCTAGCACGCCAACGGACAAAATCATGAACTTCATCAAATCCTCAAAATGGTTTGAATTTATTTATTTATATAGTTAAGTTAGTCTGTGATATTAGAATAGGTCCCAAGAAGTGATAGCAATACTGTGATATAACCTAGTAGTTCGGTAATCCTTTCATTCACTTCGCACTTACACACACCTTCTCCACCGGAAAGCAAACAAACGCAGACAGCCTTGAGTAACTTAAACTCCAATCGCATTGCGATCAAGAGGATAGATTTATCCGATTTATTTGTTATTATGTATTAAAATCACCAAAAACACAACACTAACTATAATTGCTAACACTGCCCGGCTTAACAAGTGTACCCAATTAATCTCAGGGTATGGGCCCTTGCCACACGATTCGCGAAATCAATAAGGTCGAGCCAAGTGTTGATTATCTGCAACTAAGATTCCATCTGGATGGCTGCGATTCTTACGAGGTCGTTAGCCTCTCGACCACTCGCCGAACGCCGTCGAGCCTGTTACGGAGCCATACCTATGATAGGCTAAATTTCAACTATTTGAAATACTCACCAGAGATAGCTGGGGTACCTGCAAAGAAAAACAAAAAAGACAAGAATACAAAAGGTAAACAAAATCTTACACTGGAGTTTGGCCGCACAACCGCATATCCAAGGCGCGTTGAAAGGACAAACCCTCACCTGTGCAATAAAGTAGAGAATATCTGAAAATAAAAATAAGATAAATTAATTACAAACAATAAAATAATATAATTTCTTACCATGTTTACGTCCATCTGTTGCACTTCCTGATTTGACTTTGACGTTTTGTCTTGTCAATCGTTCCGTCGTTAAGTTTTCTTCGTTCCATTCCATTGTGTTCCAAGTTAGTGGGTGATCGTGAAGGTGTAGTTGAAGATTTTTTTTGTTGTTAGTTACGTTATTTTTTCTATGTTAGGTATCTTTACTTTATGTATGTATGTTATTAGGAAATAGAGAGAAAAGACTTGACGATTAGGAATTAAGAGACCCCTCGCTCTCATTCCAAGAAAAGGAAGCAAATTTTACAAAGCGAAGGAGAAATAGAATAACAGAAGAAAATAAAGAAAGATATAGGAAATACGTGTGAAAAAGAAAGACAGGGTCTGCGGAGATTTTGGGAAACAAAGGAAGGGGTAAAACAAATGCACCGCAAATGCAAAATTGGTTTTCCGACCGGCCCTCATAGTTATCGTTAACTGACAGCAAGCGGTCGATGCCCTCTTCACAGCTGGACAACTTTTCGTGGTACAGACAGTGACGAGAAAAGTAGTAAATCCCTTTTATTATAATTAGTGGGTGAGTTAGATTAATCGATTTTTTTTTTATGAGAAGAATACAAATTGTAATTCCTCATAGTGCAGGTGACCATATCTACTGGGGAAAAAAAAACCTACCCAAAACTCACTAGAGAGCTCTAACTGGCGTAGTAGAGGTAGGCAAAATGAGAATATATTTTTTTGGCTTATTTGACATCCCCCATTTGTGTATAGGTAATTCATCTACGCAAAAAGGTGACTCGGGTTGCTGGTAAGCCTTACTTAAGCTGTGTCAGCTACATTTCTGTGGGACCGTAAAGCCACATTTCGACCGTTGGATTGCTAGACGCCAAGATACGCCAGCCAACGGTCTACAAGAGACGGTAACGGGTCCAAAGCCCACAGTTGCGGCACAAAGGCGCTTAACAGGCCCGAGAGATTACACTCCCATCCAAGGGACATTTCGTCGGGGCACAAGAAAGCCATTGAGCGTTTCTCCCCGCCCGAACAACCAGCGCCAACCAAAGGCAACAGCAGGGTGCTCCGCCACCGCTGAAAACCCTCCAAAAATCAACTGCGCTTACAGCGCACCTGCAGCAGCCACTATCTGAAGTGAATTTTTTTTTTTGTGAAGTGCCACCGTATAATTTTGGATTTTTTTTTTTAACGTAGTTTCTTTCCTTAACGTAGCTTATAATTTTTTTTTTGCATTTTTTGTTTGGTTGGAATCTGCTTTTAGTATTTTAGTTTTGTGCGCGTTATATTAGTGGAAAAAAGGTATTTTTAAACCAGCAAATTGACAGAGACGGACCTTCTTGTGCTGGCGCCAGAACAACGGGGGACGTGAAAAACCGTGAGTAATTTTAGTTTTTATTTTATTTTTGAATTTAGTTAGTTTCAGTTTTTTTACACAGTATTAAGAGCAGAGGATTTTTATTTCGATTTTATAGTTGTATCCGTAAGATACAATCTCCTCTTAATTATAGTTTTATCTTCTTTTCGTGGTTTGGTTTTTTTGTTCCTTTTATTTTATATAGAGTTAAGTTTCTTTGAATTATTTTCTTGTTTTTTTTTTTAATAAAAGTGGCACTGTTGTCCATGTATTCACATAGTTTTTGTGTTTAGATATATTTCAAATATGAGCGGCTAGGTCCAAAAGCTCACGGTGTGTGGATACTTGGGAAGGCCGTCCTTTTGTTAGATCGACGATGACAATACGCGACTAACTGACGACTTGACATGACGCTTTTCAGCGTTGCTTTTCAGCCATTCCGGCTTGACTAGTGTTGTGACTGGAGGGTTATTAAGGGGCTATCTCTCACAATTCCGGCCAGAGAGGGATAGCTACTGGATATGTCTAAGGACATGAATGGTGGGTTGGCCATCCCTTGCCATTAACATCTGGCGTGTTTCGAGGTCATGACGAACCTCTACCTCCAAGAGACTACGGAAGGACAAGTTGCGGTTAGGGTAAGAGTAGATAGGTTAGGTTTAAGTTATAGTAGGTATAGTTTAGGGTTTAGTTTTTTTTCTTTTAGGTTAGTCTAGATATAGATTAGGCTAGATAGATTAGTTTCGCGGTGTCTCTTCCGTTCTTTCTTCGAGGTATTGGCAGAGGTCCTTGGACATATTTCTTTTCTTGAGCTATCTTTCATTTTAGTTGTCCGTTCGTCAGTCCGAAGTCAAAGTAGAGTAGCTTTCTTCCTTCTTTTTTTTTTCTTTTCTTTCACTTGGCATGGATAAAAGTTTGCTGAGCAGGTGGTATGCGGTAAGGGGGCAAGAACACCCCCCGTCCGACGAGCTTTAGCCGAGCAACCACAAGCATGCCGCGCCCTCCTTGCCCATATCGAAGTTGCCCCTGTGGCTCGACCCTGGCTCACAACAGTCGAAAAGCCAGATGTACTTTTGGTTAGCGAAACTAAGCTAACGCCGAAGCACAGATTAGGCTACAAAAATTATCATGTAGTTAGAAGAGACCGGCCCCATACCACACAGGGAGGTGGTGTCGCTATCTTAATACGTAAAGGCTTGCGACATAAGGTCATATATAGCGGAGACGTGCGCGAGTTCCAAGTGTTGGAAGCATGCATCGTATGCATTCCCCTCAATACCCAGAGGCGGATGTATGTGGTGTCGCTTTACGCACCGGAATCTCCTCGACGCATTGAATTTTTGAATGAGATCGAGACGCTTTTTCGTTGCTTGGAGCTTCAAGAAGATAACTATTACTTTTTGGGCGGAGACCTTTCTTGGACTTGGCGCTAGTTAACGAAAGACTGGAACTAACAAACATTGATCTAAGCACGCGGAACTGTTTACGAACGGTTGAGTACGATAGTGATCACTACGGACTTGCCGCCGTATTACGGATCCCGAACGAGCAGACGCAGCTGGAGCAGTACGAACATGTGCGTTCTTTCGATTACCGAAAAGCGCAGTGGTCGCGCTTCTCCAGAGTTTTAAAGCGCGACATACGCTCATGCGAGATCGACCCTCCGACAAACAGGAACCTAACAAACGATGAGATCGACAACCATTTACGGCAGATGAATGTCGTCATCAAATAGACAATGGACGAAGAACAAACTGAAAAGTATCGAAACCCTGTTCGCCGCAACCGCGACCTCGAGGAGAGGGCCTTTCTTAACTATTTTTATCTGCGGACCGAAATTCAAGATTGGCGAGCCGAGAACAACGGTTTTACCGGGTTCAATGATGCAAATACTCATCTGTTCGTGAGTAGAGATGAACTTCGGTGCATCTTTGAATCACTTAAAAACAAAAAGTCGGCGGGAGTTGACGGTATCCCAAACGTCGTATTAAGACACCTGCCGCTAGAGGCGATAGATATCATCGCCACACTATTTAACAATGCGCGGAATAATGCATATTATCCGGAGCAGTGGAAAATAGCGGTGGTACACCCTATCCCGAGAAAGAATAAAGATAGGACGAACCCTGCTAATCTCCGGTCAATAAGTTTGCTTCCGAATGTTAGCAAGGTATTCGAGAAAGTCGTCAATAGATCTCTTTTAAAATGCGTTGAGGAAAACAAGATTATTTCCGACATTCAGTGGAATAAGAGTAAGAAGCAATGCACGGGTGTCTGCCTGGTCGACTATGAGAAGGCCTTCGATACCGTATGGTTGGAGGGGCTCTTCTGTAAGCTGACCAGATTGGGCATTCAAAAACCTTTACTGTATATGACATATGACAAGCTTGTGGGAAAGAAGTTCGTTGTCAAAGCTGGCAACGTGACTTCGAGCAGGGTTTTTGAAATTAAAAACGGCTTACAACAGGGAGCAGTGAATTCTCCGGTCCTGTTTAATATTTACACAAGTGATCTGGTGGGTTCCCTCAGACATGCTATAGCGTACATGCAGCGTGACTTCGAGCAAATTAAGAGGTATTGCGATGACTGGAAGTTGAAAATCAATTCCCAAAAATCGAAAACAATCCTGTTCAGAACTACATTGGCTGGGGCCTCTGGGGATACCAGAAAAAACTGGAGAAAATTAACAATTGTTGGACAGCAGGGGCAGCCGTTGGCGGTGAAAAACGTGGTCCGGTATCTTGGCATCTGGCTCGACCAGTATCTGTATTTCGACAAACATATAGCTGCTTGTCTTGCTGGGGCTAAGAAGGCCTACGCTCTGACAAGGAGACTGTTTCGCAGCAGTCAACTTGACTCTAGGGTGAAGGTCATTTGCTACGTGGCCCTTATAATGCCGAATTCACAATGTCGCGTTGAACGCGTGCGTGCGTCGGTGCGCTTTGACACGCTTTATCGAAATTTTACGATTTTAAGTGCCAAAGCGCGCGAGCAACAATTTTGTAAAACGAAATGCTGCTTTGGGCCTATCATCGCTTATGGCTGTCCTATGTGGTTCAATGTAGCTCCGTTCTATATGGAAAAGATTCGGGTGTTTGAGAGACAACGTCTCAGGGCCTGTCTAGGGTTGTTTAGAACTCCTAAATCGCAGTACATAAAATAGTATCCCAACAGGACCCTATACAATGGGGCTCGACTGAATAGGATTGACAATTTCCTTATTAAGGTGATTCGGAGGCACGTTGCAAGGGCGATGGCCAGTGATAATAACCTGATCGCAGGGGCTTACTACCCCAATTTAATGTACCACGAGAGTACGCTTCGGTCTGGCTCTATCCCGCCTGAGGCATTTCTCCATGTTGACATGAAAGGGTAAGTCCAGCAAAAAGATGGTGTGCCGGTATTGTACCACAGCCACCGCGGCGCGAGGGATAAGCGGCTCATCCACGACGGGTACACCGCCAATGCTCAGGAGCTCCTCCGTTTTAGCACCGCAATTGCGGATCGAGACAGGGTCGATACGTTAAAGCAGTTCACCGAATTTTGGTGGCTTGAAGAACTGGTGAGGGTGGATACGCTTTCCCGGGCCGGTGCGCTACTAACGTAGCATCCTCTCTAGTTTTAAGGTAGATATTAAGTTTGTGGGTTTAGGCTTAGAGTAGGGGGTTTTTGGTAGGGACCGGGCTAGCCAGCATGATAGTGATGCCGAGACTCCAACGACGCTTAGAGACTCGCTCGAGTCTCGGCGGCACTTATGAACCCATGGGCGCGATCAGGATGGTGACCAATCGATGAGATTGCTCACCACCCTGATTATAGATAATTTAGATTAAGTAGCTTAGGTAGTTTTAAGTAGTTTTAAAGAAAACAATAAAAATAGAGTATTTAAGTTTTGGAAGTTTCTTGAAAAGTAAAAAACAAACCACCTAAATATAGATAGATTAAAGGCCGAAAGGCAATAATTTTAAGGATATAGATAAGTTTAGAGTGCTCGCTAAGAGCCAGTAAGCTAGAATTAAGACAAATGTTAGCTTTAATTTAGATTAAATCGTTTTTGTCTAGTATTTAAGTATAAAGAATGATAATGAATTTAAAAAAAAAATCGGTTCTCGTCCGATCACCGAAATTAAGCAGAGTCGGGCGCCGTTAGTACTTAGATGAGGGACCGCTTGGGAACACCGCGTGTTGTTGGCATCTCTTTTTGCCTGATTCATCCATTCCATTTCATCATACCATTTTTGTCACTTGTTTGAGGCGACTTTTTACAACTTAAACTGATAAACTTATGCTTTCATTTTTCGGTCTATTAAAACTGGATCATTAATATTACATTGAACTATGTTTCCAATCTCTCTTGGACGTCTGAGAGGAAACTCTGAAAGAAATTGCGTCTCGGTCCAACGTTAGTATTTTTGTTACAGTATTAATCACTGATCGGTTCCAAAGGATGTCCCGGCCTATCCTACCATCTGCGGGTATATCCGTTAGTCCATCCATTACGTGCCATTTTGCATTGAAACTTTTTGGAACTAAAAGTTGTACCATTTCTACCAAACGCTCCGCCCAATTGTTTTATTTCTGTTTTACAAATTGTAGGTTCAAGTTTTAACGTGATTTGTTTTAAAAGACTCTTATCGGCACCTGTATCTACTAGCACTATTATTTTTCCTTTTTCTGCCTCAGGCATAGGAATCTCCAGAAAAACATAATTTTTGATAAGTTTATTAATCAAACAAAGTCTGTGTCGCTTAATGTTGCTAAACTTATGTTCGGCCTTTACAATTGAACCCAATATACCGATATATTGTTGGCCTATTTTGTTAATAGTGCACGTTGCAATATCATGTATCAGCATGAAAAAGTTTAAAGAATGCATCATCAACGCTATAAATGCTTGTAATACTGGAGCTATGTTTTGTTTTCGGTTTTTGTACCAGACAATGTTTTGGGCTTCGGATTTAATTCGAATTTTCCTACTTTTTATTTTTATATTGGGGGTTTTTAGAGTTTTGTGTACCTTCGAATGAATGTCAACCGTTGAGTTAGAGAAAACGGGGAGGTTTTTAAAATGATATCTAGAAATACTAGCAACTTGGTTTGTGTGGATTGGATGACCCAATTTGATAGGTTGATTCTTAGGTAACCTTTGTTAGGGCACATCTTGTTCGTTTCCCTTATTCTTCTTTGCCAAGTAATTCTTTTTGCTCTTGCAGAGATTTTCAGAGTGAACAAATCGCGAACACTAATCGCATTTACGCTTAGGATTATGTTTAGGATTACGTATGATTTGGCGTGCCACAAAATCCGAACACTATTTTTGGCATAGCCCGATTGCCTTCCGATGACTTAATGGGTTTGTGTTATGAAATGGAACAGGGTGAATGGGAACTGGTTGGTTGTAATCTGGGGCTATCAACTGTGTATGATGATGTAACAGGCTTTGTTGACTGGCTAAAATAAGGGGCAATCGTGGATTTTGCAAAGTGGAAGCTTAGAAAAGGAGTTGGACAGTCGCCAGTTGTTAGTGTTGTTGTTTAGGTAAGAGTTGTAACTTTGGAGGTTATGCGGTTGAAGCAATTGGGACGTTTGTATCGGTCAAAATTATACAAATCGAATTAGTGTTATTATAAACACGGTATGGAATTTGTGCGATACCCAAATGAAATTTGTGTACATCTACAAACCGTCTGATAGAAGCTTAACATTATAAAAACCCGAATTAAGAAAAAAACAAAAATAAGAATTTATACTCCGGGGGTGGGGGCTATCGGAAACGAAACATGTTTTCCTGTTGCGCTTTGTTTCCATATGCGGTGTGGTCTGCACCATAAGCAGATGTCCATAATAAATATAATAATAATATTGTGGCGTGGAATGAATTGTGGTGAAATGAAAACAACCCCCATTAGTCACCAAACAAGTTCCACTTCCAATTGGAAATTGGAATCTGTCAATTCCCCACTAAACTAAATGGGAATTTATCAATTGCTGAAAAGGGGAAAAAGTATGTCAGCCAATTGTAGAACCAATTGGAGTTAGCTAGAAAGTTCTCGAAGAGATGGCAGAGCAGATATAAAAGGAGAGGTTGTAGAACAGGACGACAGTTGATTTTTATCAGTGATTGGTTAAAGTTCGAGATAGTAATCGGTTGTAAAGATAAATAAGTGCAGAGTAATAAAGTGAAATAAGTGATTGGTTTGAATCGTTGAGAAATTGTTTAAGTAATATTGTTCTAGTACTTAATTAGTGGATAATCCGTAAAAGTGTAATAAAAGTGATTTTGACTAGAAAACTTTAACAGAATAGTGTTTTATCTTTTCGAATCCCAGCCCAAATGTAACATTGGTGTCAGAAGTGGGATAAAACTTATTCTGTGCTGAAGCGTGTGTTATAAAGAAACATTAAAAAAAAAAAAACAATTTAATTAAAGTGAATTTGTGATTTTCGAAATTACAAGTGACACAAAAAAAAAAAAAAAAAAAAAAAATGGGTCGTGTATTGCTACAACTAAGCATACCCCAATTAAAAAGTGAATTAGAAAAGAGGAATCTCTCCACAGCTGGAGGGAAAAGTGACCTCATACTTCGTCTGCAGGAGGCTGTCGAAAAAGAGGGAGAAAATCCAAAGACCATGCTTTTCGACGTGGCAGAAGAACTAGTAAGTACAGGCGTTGATATTAGTGCTATGATCGAATTACTTCTTGCCAAGATGGAAGAACAGAAGAATTCTATGGAATCGAAGTTCGCAGAACAGAAGAATTCTCTAGAAGAACAGAAGAATTCTCTGAAAGAACAGAAGAATTCTATGGAATCGAAGTTCACAGAACAGAAGAATTCTCTAGAAGAACAGAAGAATTCTCTTGTTACCGCACAAAAAGATGCTGTGGAAGAATTTAAGAATGTTCTAGAAGTAAAAATCGACGCAATTGACGACAAATTAAACAAACATGAAACAAAGTTTGAGGAAATTAATGAGACGTTTCATAAACACGAGAACATAGCTAAAGAGCTCGGAACAAACATCAAGTACATAGCTAAAGAGCTCGAATCAAACATCGAAAACATAGCTAAAGAGCTCGAAAAAGTCAAGAAACAGAAAGCTCGGGAATATTCTACTGACTGCCCAAGAAGGAAGGAGATGCAACCACCCGTTTTTGATGGTCAAACATCATGGCCGATCTATAAGAGACAGTTCGAAGCAGCTGCAATGACCAATGGATGGGACGACGAAGAAAAGTCGATTGCATTAACGCTCGCATTACGAGGTACAGCTGCAGAATTGCTTCAAACTATCTCAGAAGAAAAACAACGCAACTATGATGCTTTGGTTAAAGCTATTGAGATGCGGTTTGGCGACGACCATATGCAGCAAGTGTATAGAGTGCAACTGCGCAGTAGATTCCAGAAGAGGGGAGAAACACTCCAGCAGCTGCAAGCGGATATAGAACGGCTAGCGCACTTGTCATATCCTAATGCCGGCGAAGATGTCATCAACGAAATGGCTATTGAGGCATTCACACAAGCCATAGAGGACAGACAGCTGCAGATGGCTCTACGAATGGCTGGAAAGAGAACTCTTCCTGAGGCACTGGCATTTGCATTAACTATGAAAGCTGCTGACCAGGCATCTCAAGGATTCCACCGCGTAAGAGAAATAACATCCGTCGAATGTACATGCCAGAGAACAGATGAAGAAGACCGGAACAGTACTCGCAGGGGACCGATCCGTTGCTGGAACTGCAACAAAATTGGACATCTTCAACGACAGTGCAGAGCTGAACGTAGAGAGAGTAGTTGTCCACATTGCAGAACTAGGAGTCGTATCGAGGAGGGATCTGAACAATCGGCGGACGGAACCTCACAAAGCCATCAGTTAAGAACCAACTTCACGGGGCGGAAGCTTGTTTCTGGAATCGACGCCCCCAGGACCACAATTCAGGTCTCCCAGACCAAACGATGTAATAGGAGCTTGACAGTGGAAGCACATATCGGCCAGAAAAAGTGTGTGGCCACAGTCGACACAGGTGCCACCGCTTCCATAATCAGAAGGGACATCGTTCGCCAATCATGGCTGCACAACACCAGCAGCTACTGTCTGAAAACAGCAACTGGAGCAACGGCAAAGGTGTATGGTGAGGTACTCTTGACGATAAATCTAGCAGGAATAGTCTTCTCCCATGCATTCTTAGTGGCCGATATATGTGACGAATGCATCATTGGAATCGACTTTATGAAGACGCATGATGTAGTCCTCGACATCGGTTTGCAAGTTCTGAAGTACAGAAACGTCGAGATTCCAATGGTTTACGGGAACGAGAACGTCGCAGCTCTAAGAACAGTTGTAAGTGAGGACGAAATTTTACCACCTTCGTCAGAGACACTTATTTGGACAAAGCTGGAAGGTGATCCTGGGAGCCACCGATTCTTCCTAATAGAGCCAGATACAGAAAACTATTACCAGAGCTATATCGTCGGAAAGATGCTTGTTGAACCTAAAAACAACTTGGTTCCCGTTCGTGTCCTCAATGCGGAGCACAGAAGTGTAAAGCTGAAGCAAGGGGAAGTGATCGGAAAGTGCGTACCGATTACTGCGGTCACAAAGTTGTCAAAAGAAAGTCCTGCGAAACCGGTTAGACCTACGGAGACATCGGAAATGAAAAAGAATATACTCGGAGAGTGCGAGCTGGATCAGGAGCAGCGGGCAATGGCAGGGAGTCTAATCAACGAGTTCGCTGATATATTTGCTTCGCAGAGTAGCGAGTATGGCCGAACACATCTCGTACAGCACCGAATTGACACCGGGGATGCAAGACCAATTCGTCAGCCTCCCAGACGACTACCATTGGCCAAGCAGACGGAGGTTGCAGAAATGGTGTCGACGATGGAAAAGGAGGGACTGATTGAGAGCTCAAAAAGTCCGTGGGCATCACCCGTCGTCCTGGTCAAAAAGAAAGACGGAAGTACGAGATTCTGCGTGGACTATCGCCAACTAAACAACGTCACTAAGAAGGATAGCTACCCCCTGCCACGAATTGACGATACCCTGGACACACTATCCGGGGCCAAATGGTTTTCGACTCTTGATCTGAAGAGTGGCTACTGGCAAGTACAGATCCATCCAGAAGACCGCGAGAAAACAGCATTCACAGCAGGAAACGGACTTTGGCAATTTACAGTAATGCCATTTGGACTGTGCAATGCTCCAGCAACTTTTGAGCGTCTAATGGAGCGTGTTTTGCTGGGACTGACGTGGAAAACCTGTTTGGTCTACCTGGACGATGTCATCGTGGTTGGTAAAACGTTCAACGAACATCGAAATAACCTTAGGGAGGTGTTCCAAAGGCTACGAAGTGCACAGTTAAAACTGAACCCGAAGAAGTGTTCTCTATTCCGACCAGAAGTGAAGTATCTCGGGCACATCATCTCTTCCAAAGGAGTCAAGACTGATCCGGAGAAGATCGATGCAGTGAAAAACTGGCCGGTTCCCAAAGACAAACACCAGCTGAGAAGCTTCCTGGGACTTGCGACGTATTACAGACGATTTGTAAAGGACTTTGCCAGGATCGCAAAGAGCTTGCATCAACTGACAGAAAAAGGCAAACAATTCAAATGGTCAGGTGAGTGCGAAAACAGCTTCAAAGAACTTAAGCAACAGTTGTGCGACGCCCCCATATTAGCGTACCCCACCCCTGGAAAAACATTTATTGTGGATGCAGACGCTAGTAATGTGGGAATTGGAGCAGTGCTCTCCCAGGTACACGAGGGCCAAGAGAAGGTAGTTTCATTCTTCAGCAAAGTCCTCTCAAAGCCAGAAAGGAACTACTGTGTTACCAGGCGCGAACTCCTTGCTTTGGTACTGGCAACGAAACATTTCCATAAGTACCTCTATGGGCAGAAATTCATCCTTCGCACAGACCATGCATCCTTAAAGTGGCTACTACACTTTAAGAATCCTGAAGGACAAGTCGCAAGGTGGATCGAACAGCTGCAAATGTACGACTACGAAATACAACATCGAAAGGAAAGTCTTCACTCAAATGCAGACGCTCTCTCCCGTCGACCGTGCAAAGCAGATTGTAAACATTGCTTACGACACGAGGAAAAAGATGTCGTGTCCGTTCAAAGGGTGAGAGCTATGCCCATTGGTGGCTGGAGTGCACGGGAAATCCGGGAGGCTCAAAAGGAAGATCCGGATATCGAACCAATCCTCGCCTGGAAGCAGCATGAGGGAAAACCAGACTGGCAGGAGATATCCAATAGGAGTCCCGAGCTGAAGGCATACTGGGCGCAGTGGGATTCCCTTTATGTCCAAGACGGCATTCTAAAAAGAAAATGGGAAAGCCCGGATGGAAAGTCGTACGTAATGCAGCTTGTTGTTCCCAGGACAAAAGTTACCGAAGTGCTGAGGGAATTGCATGATGGAGTGTCTGGAGGCCACTTGGGAATAAACAAAACACTCGGAAAAGTACGAGAACGCTTTTACTGGGTCCATTCAAGGGAGGATGTTGAGAATTGGTGCAGGAAATGCGTAACATGTGCGGCCAGCAAAGGCCCGAGAGTGAAAGTCCGAGGCCAGATGCATCAATATAATGTGGGAGCCCCTTTCGAAAGGATAGCCGTTGATATTGCGGGACCGTTTCCTGAAACGAACAATGGAAATCGTTACATCCTTGTTGTTATGGACTACTTCAGTAAGTGGCCTGAAGCATTCGCTATCCCAAATCAAGAAGCTAAAACTGTGGTGGAACAAATCGTCTTCAACTGGGTAAGCAGATTTGGTGTGCCCATGGAACTGCATTCGGACCAAGGACGAAACTTCGAGTCCAGGATTTTCCAAGGAGTGTGCCAGTTACTCGGGATTAAGAAGACAAGAACAACACCGCTTCATCCACAATCAGATGGGATGGTGGAGCGCTTCAATAGAACGCTGAATGAACACCTCTCTAAGGTCGTTGGCGATGACCAGAGAGATTGGGACAAACACATTCCCATGTTTCTATTGGCCTATCGAAGTGCAGTGCACAACACCACAGGACATACTCCATCTGAAGTCCTATTTGGTCGAAAAGTCCGTCTACCTAGCGAGTTAATGTTTGGATCTCCATGCGAAGAGTCCAAAAATGAGGAGGACTATGTTACAGACCTCAGGGATATCATCAGGGACGTACATCGAGGGACAAGGGCTAATATTAAGATAGCCAGTGACCGCATGAAAACGAGGTACGATACTAAAACAACAACTACAGGCTTTCAAGAAGGAGATCTGGTGTGGCTATATAACCCTCATCGAAGAAAAGGTTTATCACCTAAGTTGCAACCAGACTGGGAAGGGCCCTACAAAATCGTAAAGCGCATCAACGACGTTGTCTATCGCATCCAACGAGGAAGAGGCAAGCTGAAAGTCGTTCATGTGGATCGTGTTCATCGCTACAATGGTGCAAATGTTAACGACCTTGTTCGGGACGAACAAGTTTAAGAGGGGAATATTGTGGCGTGGAATGAATTGTGGTGAAATGAAAACAACCCCCATTAGTCACCAAACAAGTTCCACTTCCAATTGGAAATTGGAATCTGTCAATTCCCCACTAAACTAAATGGGAATTTATCAATTGCTGAAAAGGGGAAAAAGTATGTCAGCCAATTGTAGAACCAATTGGAGTTAGCTAGAAAGTTCTCGAAGAGATGGCAGAGCAGATATAAAAGGAGAGGTTGTAGAACAGGACGACAGTTGATTTTTATCAGTGATTGGTTAAAGTTCGAGATAGTAATCGGTTGTAAAGATAAATAAGTGCAGAGTAATAAAGTGAAATAAGTGATTGGTTTGAATCGTTGAGAAATTGTTTAAGTAATATTGTTCTAGTACTTAATTAGTGGATAATCCGTAAAAGTGTAATAAAAGTGATTTTGACTAGAAAACTTTAACAGAATAGTGTTTTATCTTTTCGAATCCCAGCCCAAATGTAACAATATTTTATTTCATATCAAAGCAGCTGAAAACTAAATAAATGTACAAATTTTAAGTTTCAGGTTTTAAACGTATAATACAGCTTTTTGTATGAAATAGTGGAGTACCTACAGTCAGTTGTCATGATGTCATGATGACATGATGCGAATGTACCTATCAAATCAAATATGTTAGAAGTAGACAATTTATGTGGGTGACAACATTGGTGAGAAGGCGGCGAATAGCACAATCGTAGTAGCCGAGAGTGCGTAAGACAAAAACGCTGAGTTTAGCGATGACCCTTCTACTTCTGCAGCAGAATTTTTGGAAAAACCTAGGGACCATCCCCCAAAATTATACTGTGGATGTACAAGGCTATAGTAAGACCTATACTGTCCTATGGCAGCCTCGTATGGTGGCCGGCAACAAACAAAACCACCTATCTAAAGGCTATTACGAAAGTGCAAAGACTAGCGTGTATTGGTACCACCAGTGCGATGAGAACAACTCCAACCGCAGGTTTTGAGGCTATCCTCAACCTGCTGCCGCTAGACATCTTCATACAACTCTCAGCCGCCTTTAATGCCATGAGAATAAGCCAATCAGTAAACTGGAAACTGAATGAAACGGGTCATTCATCGATCCTTAAGAGATATTTTGGCTATGTACCAAACACAGACTACATTACGCCATACTTAGATTTTACAAGACCATTCTCAAGCGCCTATCCCAGCAGGGAAGAATGGAGAGACGGAATAGTGCCTAACACGCAATCCATAGCCGTTTTTACGGATGGATCTAAAATGGAAACCGGGGTGGGGTCAGGCGTCTTCTCCGAGGCGTTTGGTATCTCAAAATCTATACGCCTCCCCGACCACAGCAGCGTCTTCCAAGCAGAGGTCCTGGCAGTGGCAGCAGCAGCCCGTGAGTCTGCGATAAGGGCAATACCAGCTGATGGTATTACCATCTTTATCGACAGCCAGGCAGCAATAAAGGCATTAACTGCAATAGAAATAAAATCAAAGCTTGTGAAAAGCTGTCGCGAAGAACTCAGGGTTCTTGGCACTCAGCACAAGGTATTGCTCTGTTGGGTTCCGGGACATGAAGGCATTCCTGGCAACGAGAAAGCTGACGAATTGGCTAGGCTAGGTTCAACAGCTATATTAGCAGAAGCTGATCCCTCTGTGAACATCCCGCCTTGCTCACTCAAGCTCGAAGCAGGAAGAAAGGCCACAGTAGAGGCGAACGCTAGATGGACCTCATTAGAAACCTGCCATACAACAAGAATACTATGGCCAACCTTTAATGAATTTAGAACCGAGAGTCTAATACGAAAGGATAGGAAATCTCTGTCCATCCTCGTAGGTATCTTAACGGGACACAACACTCTGCGGTGTAATATGAAGAAACTACGCTTAACAGAAGAAGAACTCTGTAGAGGCTGCGGTGATGAGGAAGCGCTTGAGGACACAACCCACTTCCTATGCCACTGCCCTAGTCTCCAACACAAAAGGCACAGATTCCTAGGGAGACACTTCTTCCACGAGCTAGACGAGCTTTCCAGCACATCACTAGACAAGATAACGAGCTTTATCAAATCCACAGGATGGTTTATATGCAATAGCACAGTGAGTACTTAATCCACAAGTACATTCGCATAATATATAGGGTTATTACGGGTAAGGAACAACCTTTCCCCCCAATGGGTCAATATTGACCTGAGTGTGGCACGGAGTACTCCAACCGCCAACCCGCTTACCTAACCTAACCTAACCTAGCGATGACCGCCACACATCAATTTCTTTCATTTACTTTTCTTTTTCTTATTAAATCTATTTTCAAATATTTACCTACTTAAAAGTGCGTTTTATTATATTGGGGAAATCTTGTACATTTATTTATATTTTTTAAATTTAATTTTTAAACAAAGCTAAAAATAAAAAAGAAGAAAATCCAAACAAAGTAATAAATAAGACAACAGGTATGAACAAAAAGAAAGTAGCCATTTTTTACCACCGTTTTCGATCTCACACATGTCACAAAGGTTAGCAGGTAACATATTAAACTGACGAGGTGCAGTGGTATGGTAAAACCGTGAAAAGTGCGTTTTATATACTGTTGGCAGGGCTAGAAATTGGCGGCTGTTGACTCTTATGTGGTATTCGTTTGGGCTTCTTCAGATTTGCTCTCAGATTTCAGATTTCGTGTTGCTAATCGAACATAAAAACGCTCTTGCTCTTTTTTGTGTTGATATTCGTGCGACTTGAATATGTGTAGTCTTCGACACTTTTCTATGCGCTTTCCATTCACTGGTTAAATTTTATATTAAAACATTCGAAATTTCATTCCCGATTGATTTCTAAATATTTGTACACAAATAATTTACGAAAATAGATTCACCCGATGCAATGCCTTTCTTTGCTGTAGAAAAAATTCACGCAAATGTAAACAAACTCCACCAGTTGTCAAACTCAAATGCACTTTTATTATGTGGTATTCGTTTGGGCTTCTTCAGATTTGCCCTCAGATTTCAGATTTCTTGTGCCTAATCGAACATAAAAACGCTCATGCTCTTTTTTTGTGTTGATATTCGTGCGACTGGAATATGTGTAGTCTTCGACACTTTTCTAAGCGCTTTCCAATCACTGGCTAAATTTTATATTAAAACATTCGAAATTTCCGTCCCGATTGATTTCTAAATGTTTGCACACAAATAATTTACGAAAATAGATTCACCCGATGCAATGCCTTTCTTTGCTGTAGACAAAATTCACGCAAATATAAACAAACTCCACCAAATGTCAAACTCAAATGCACTTGAATTGGTAAATCTGAAGCAAATCTGAGAAAATATCTAGATTTGCAAAAGTGCTCTGAAATCTGAAAAAGATTGCTTTTTTTTGTACCAAACGAACATAAAAATTGCTCTGAGGGCAAAAAAAGTGCTCTGAGAGCGCCCAAACGAATACCACATTAGTAAATCTGCAGCAAATCTAGATTCGCAAAAAGTGCTCTGAAATCTGAAAAGATTGTTTTTTTTTGTACCAAACGAACATAAAAATTGCTCTGAGGGCAAAAAAAAAAATGCTCTGAGAGTGCCCAATCGAATACAACATTAATGTGGTATTCGTTTGGGCGCTCTCAGAGCACTTTTTTTGCCCTCAGAGCAATTTTTATGTTCGTTTGGTACAAAAAAAAGCAATCTTTTTCAGATTTCAGAGCACTTTTGCAAATCTAGATATTTTCTCAGATTTGCTTCAGATTTACCAATTCAAGTGCATTTGAGTTTGACATTTGGTGGAGTTTGTTTACATTTTAGTGAAATATTTCTACAGCAAAGAAAGGCATTGCATCGGGTGAATCTATTTTCGTAAATTATTTGTGTACAAATATTTAGAAATCAATCGGGAATGAAATTTCGAATGTTTTAATACAAAATTTAACCAGTGAATCGAAAGCGCATAGAAAAGTGTCGAAGACTACACATATTACAGTCGCACGAATATCAACACAAAAAAAGAGCAAGAGCGTTTTTATGTTCGATTAGGCACACGAAATCTGAAATCTGAGGGCAAATCTGAAGAAGCCCAAACGAATACCACATAATAAACCCCTGTTTCCGAAGATTTCAACACAGATTTCGAGACTCGATAGCCGCCTAGCGAAAGAGCGTATATCTTCTTTTGCCAGTTGATGTGATTGCTTTATGTCGGCAGTTACACTAAGTTTCGAACTGTTGAATAGGTACTTTTAAAAAGTTCCTCCAACTCTTTTAAAGTTTTCGGTTTATTACAGCGAACGAGTTCAAAAGCATCACACATAAGCCTTGTCGATAATAGTGCCCCATATATGTTTACATGTTCTGAATTTATGCTAATTGTGAAGCATTCAAAAATTCGAAGACTTTGCCTGATAAATCAGGGGTTCTTGCACCTGAAAATTGAGGGACGATTTGTGCAATTATTTTAGGAATACTGCCGTAAGACATATCGGCCTTGTTAGGTTTTAATTGCGTGTTTTCGGAAAAAGAAATTTAATTATCGATTTGTTATTTGTATTAGGTGTAGGCACAACAACTTTACAGTACCTCCGAAGATAAAGGTTGATGCGCATTCGATGAGTGACGAGTGTTGCGAAAGAATTATTGAAGGGGCGGAATACAGTAAGCTATTTCTTCAGAGCATTGATGGTGAAAATAGCGATAAAACAAGGAAAGGCGAAAAACGTTTCTGTGGTGTTCAAGCGTGTCAATTGACTCCGCTATGTTTCTATCGCCGTGCGCTGTACTCAGCATCGTTTTAAGAAACCCAGACATTTCTCTGCCTTTTTGGCGACTTCATGTATGTGGTCGTTCCAACGGAGTTTGTCGTTGACACACATGCCGAGTTTTCCAAGCGCGAAAACTCAACTCTCTCAACCGGCAGCTCAAGTCATACCCAGGAGAATGTTTGTTGTCATTTCAGCAGCGGCATCTACGTAACTTTCGAAGAAGCACAGTGACCAGTCAAAGCTCCTAAAAAATAAGTTGCGGCCGTCCCAATTGGTTTTCTCATATTGCCATAAAGTTTTTTTAAGAGCTGATTCTTTAACTGAGTGGTAAGTTTATGACAATTTAGCTGAAATGACACGAAAACTGAAGCTTCTATTTTAATTTAATTTATTTTAGTAATCAGTGCAAATTACTGTAAATAGTTGCAATGCATTTCGACACTTTCATGTATTGTATACTTTCTGATAAGATGTCCATTCCTTTGTAGTTTCAACGTTAACAGACGAATGTTATTAACAGGGTCACCTTTTGTTTGCAGCGTGTGTTCCAAGTCAGTACAAAAACAAAGTCATATATACAAATAAAACCTTTATTAGAACATAAAATTGTTAATATTTTTTACAAAGGTACTTATCAGATATTATTAGCTATTTATTTTCTCATGTTCTTTTATTGCGTAATACGAACCTTGGCATTGGCTGGTAAGTCAGAATTATCGTCTGCGCGTTCATTTGTTTTTAAATGTTTTTTTATGTAAACGGGACTAGTTTTTCCTTTCACATATTCTTCTGTAATATGGACTCCTTTGATATCCGATGCCGGGACAATAAACATAGGATCAAGCAATAATTGCTCCTAAGGAATCAAAATAATATATAATTATGTATAAGTATATAAAAGTAATTTTTTATTTTCTTTAATCTACGCGTTGTTCAATATTGCGCTTCATAATAACTCAACTTATCTTAAGTAAACCTTTTTGTTGATCTTTCGCGAATTCCATAATATTGTTAACGTAAAAAAAACAAAAATAAACTTACCATTATAGATCGAAGTCCACGAGCACCAGTTTGCTTTTCTAAAGCAAGGCTTGCAATCGATTTAATAGCATTCATTGTAAACGTAAGGTCAACTTCGTCCAGTCGCAATAATGCTTTATATTGTGGTATAAGAGCATTTTGAGGTTCCGTTAATATTCGTATAAGCATGCTTTCATCCAGACTATGGAAAGGAACTATCACAGGAAAACGACCCACAAATTCCTAGAAAATAGGGAAATTTGTCTGTTATTAGCGTCCATATAGGAACCTAGATCTAACTTTTCCCATGCAATCGTTTGCGTTTACTTTATTTTTGGTAGGAATAATATAATGATAATTGTAACTTGTATCCGATGTTAAAAAAATGTATAACTCTCTTGGGAAAGCTTTTGTTTTCCAAAAGTTCGATAGAAGGGTTTTAAGTTGTCAAATTGATGATTATGTCACGAGACTCTTTTAAAGTGGTGATACAGTTGGTCTTGTTCCAGGCGGTTGACTTTTCTGGATCAATACTCATACAGTCATCATCAAGAGTATTTTGACAAGACTAAAAGTTGAATTTGTTTGATTCTAGAAAAACTTAAAATTTTTTTTACTTAATTAACAGCGGAACATATAACAGTTTTTATTTTTACGCATATTCATTAAAAGGAATAAAGCAAACATTTTACTTCGGCACCATTATTTTCACAAATAAGTTTTGTTTAACAAATTTTGAAATTTAAAAAGGAACAAAATACAATTTTTTAAAAAAAATATATCCGCGTAACGACACCTACTATTGCGCTTATTTGGATTTTTTTTATTGCTATACGGTTGATTGAGGCTTGAGGTCCAACATGGGCCAGGTATGGTTCGTGGTGCAGTTAGATCAATTAGCGCTTATGGCATTTTGTTTGATTATGAGTTTGCAAGTAGGGAGAGGCATGAAGAGATTCTCCTTCTCCGGTAGAATGCTTATGAAGGTTCACAGTTTTCAATTTACAATTTTTGCATTAAATGACCACTTCCCTTTCAAGCAATTACAACGAAGGAAAATAAATGAGTTCATACATTTTTTTGGATTTTTTCGGTGTCAGAATTTATTCATAGTCGTGTTCAAACTGTTCAAAATAAAAACGATGAACGGAACGACGATGATGTTAAAAAGGGTTTTTCAATAAGAGCGCTACAAAAGTTTTTTTAAGTAGGTAAAACAAAAACGGTTTTGGATATCAATGAAATTCTTTATTCCTGTGAAAGTACGTTCGATGCCATTATGTATGGAACTCGATTTCTTTTGCATGGCCACCACCCAATTTTCGACGGTTTTCAAGCATAAATAGGCCGATACTGCTGCAATTTCACGTTCGATATTCGTACGAAGTTCATCAATCGTTGCTGGCTTGTTGGCATAGACCATAGACTTGACGTATCCCCACAGGAAATAGTCTAACGGCGTCAAATCGCACGACCGAGGCGGCCAAGCGACTGGAGCATTTCGTGAGATAACATGTTCTCCAAACTTGGTTTGGATAACATTCGCTGTCCATCCAATTGGGGCCAAAAATATTCGGTTATCATGGCAAGGTAGCGATTCCCATTCACAGTAACGTGCCGGTCTTGATCATCACGGAAGAAGTACGGCCCAATGACGCCGCCGGCCCATAAACCACACCAAACCGTACTTTTTTCGGGATGCAATGATGCATGAGTCATTGCTGCCTAACCAAAACCGCATATTTTGTTTATTGACGAAGCCATTCAGTCAGAAATGAGCCTCATCGCTGAAGATGATTTTTCGATTAAAATCCGAATCATTTTCAAGTTTTTGCTCAGCCCAATTCACGAACATATGACGCTTCTGGTGGTCAAGCGGCTTCAGTTCTTGCGTCAATTTAATCTTGTAAGTATGAAGGCCAAGATCTTTTCCCAAAATTCGCCTCAAAGACGTCACAGAGATGCCCAACGCTTGAGAACGACGTGTGAGAGACACATTTGGGCTTTCTTCAACCGAAGCCTCAGCGGCAGCAATATTCTCGACACTACGGCACTTCTTTGTCTCACTGGCACGGGAACATTTTGTAATGTGCCAGTGGATTCAAATTTTTCCACTAGACGCTCAATTGTTGATCTACTAGGACGATTATAACGACCATAAATTGGACGTAGCGCTCTTAACGTTGAGGCCACTGACTCCGAATTTCGGTAGTAAATTTTAATAATTTCGATTCGTTGTTGGCTCGTATATCTTTCCATCATGAAATGGCAAACCTTACTGAGAGGAAATGTCAAAAGAAATTCGGCGTCGTTTGCTGTCCCTGTCGCTCTACTTTTGTAGCGTCCCTTTTGAAAAACCCTTTCCCTCCCATGGTAGCCATTGGAGGGAAAAGTAACTATTACAAAACAGGCAAAATTAAAAGAATTATAGTTTCTTTATTCTGCCAAGATCATTTTCTTTAAATTTATTGCAAATAATTTTGTATGTTTTATTTAGTAACGAAGTATTTTGTCATTTTGCTGGTGGATGTCTAGTGTTCTGTTGCCCCAACGTGCATTTTGGTCGCGGATTTAAACAGGTAAATATTAGTGCTGGGACCGGAAAAAAAATGTTTTTGTGTAAATAACATTGTTCTCCGATGAATTTAGTAAAATATTTGTTATTTTTAACAGATTTTGAAGTTAGCACCCCAATGTAGCCATATGACTACCACTTAGCCATGCCCACCCGATGACTCCCCACTTAAAAAAAAATGAATTAGAATTAGAATTAGGAGGGAATTCCATCCGATCCTGCAGCCTTTTCATCGTTCAGATGATTTGGCACTTCCAGTACATCCGAGTTTATCAAAAATATGATTTCGAAAATTTGTAAATCTTTCCAGGAAACTTTGTTGACTGAAAAATATGCAAAAGTGATATTGCAAAATATTAAACAAAAAATGCAAAACAATGGAAAACCAGTCGGGTAAAAACTTATTCGCCATAAATATACGAAAATTGTGCAAATTATGGGGCAACAAATGCATAACAGTACCATTTGTACCATATCATTTTTAGTTCCATCTATTATTAACAATTTGAACAATCACATTTTCGATGCGACATCTATTGTAAAACATTCCGAAATAATTTGAATTGCAACGGTTTTACTTAGCACATCTACTAAAGCTAAGATTAGACTGTATGCCAATTTTGCATACGAATGCCAAAAGGCAAATGACCAGATTACCTGTCAAATGAACAAAATGTCAGGATTATCAAAACTGCATATTAGACTATATGACCAAAATGGCCAATATGGTCATATTTGCCTTGATGGTCATTTAAGGCATTTGTTATTTATTACCAAAAAGAGAACGAAAATGAAAATAAATCACAATTCCACGAACTCCGATGACAACAAAATAATTCCTGTTCCATCAAAAAGGCCATCATTGCCATAACGAAATTTCAATAATGTGCATATGGGCATATAAGGCCATATGCAGGCATTCGTGCTTATTGTCCGATTACACTATATGCTATTTGGGCATTTTTATCTATCAAAATCAGCCTGGTCATATGTGGCATTCAGGTCATTAGAGCATTGTATGATCATATTTTGACAGGAGTACTGTCAGAAATTGGCATACAGTCTAATATTACTTTAACACCCAATAGGTGACTCTGGCATTCTAAGGAGAAATTCAAGATATTTAGCATTTTACACTTAAGTCAATGGTCAATACCATGATAGGTGCCAAACTGTAAAACGTAGAATATTTTGACAGCTCCCAAGCTCTGGCAGACAATAAAACCCGTGATACACAGCTAGTTGTTAGATATTTACTTACCGGTATCATCCCAAATTCTACTAAATCCTTTGCTTCTACGTTATTAAGGGACTTATCACCAGCTCCTTGTGCATTATCTTTGGATGCAGAAGCTTGCGCAGCTCTCCTTCCTTTGCTGATTGTAGTAGGTGTGCCAAAACCTATGTACTAAGATGGAATAATAGAAAATAATATATGTGTATCTTTTTACTAATATATTTCTCTTACGAACTTTTTCGTTTATTCTCCTGGATATTAAGCGGTCTAGGCCATTATATGCTCCACTCGCTACAAATAGAATATTAGTGGTATCTACTTGAACAGTTTCCCCTCGCAATTTTCTTGGCGAATTTTTTTCAGGAACATTCACGACAGTTCCTTCTAACATTTTCAGCATTCCTTGTTGCACACCTTCTCCTCCTACATCGCGAAGCTGATGGATTCCCGGAACAGCACCAATTTTATCTACTTCATCTAAAAATACGATTCCGGTTTGTGCCTTTTCAACACTTAAAAACGATTAAATGTCTAAAAATTCGTGATTATGTGTACAATTTGAAATATTTACTTATAGTTAGCTTCCTGAAGAAGCTTGGAGATAACACTTTCAATATCTTCCCCTACGTATCCCGCTTGAGTAAGAGAAGTGCAATCACAAATTGCGAAGGGAACATCTAGGCATCGAGCTATTGTCTGAGCGATTAGTGTCTTACCAGAACCTGTTGGGCCCAGCATAAGAATGTTACTCTTTTCTAGCTTAATCTCATGCAAATCTTCCTTCAAAAGATCTGATCCGGTGACGTTATGAAACTGTGATCTTGAGTTATCGGTTGTATTTCCACCTATTATTGTATGGCTCATTTCAGATACGTAAAGTAAATCCGATCTACCCATTTGCTCTCCTGTCTGGGCATTAGTTTCCAACTGTGGATTGTTATGATGAATACGTTTGTAATGATTGTAAACCGCTACAGACAGTATCTTCTTAGCATACTCTTGTCCAATGACATGTTTGTTTAAATATTCCATGATCGATTTTGGTGGAGGCGGAGGTTTTCTTTGATTTCTTACTCCTTCTTTAAATGTCTTTTTAGACTCAAGTTCTGTTAATACAACAAAAAAGTGGTTGCATTTTGCACATTTGACAAAGCGCGTAGAACTTATAAATGTTTCCACATGTGTACAAGGTGTTCCACATTTTGGGCATGACAAAACATTATTGTTGTTTGGAGGATCCTTGTCGCCATCAGATCCACCGGATGTAGGAGCACTTTCTTTATTTCTTCGAATTGCCAGGTGAATATGGCGAGACGCTTGCAATGGATAAATTTGTGTACTGCTTAGGTATATAGGGCCTGAAAACAACCAAGAAAATTATTAAATAGAAATGTTTGCCAAAATGTATTTCTGCCAAAAGCAATTTTTGCAACATAGTTTAAAGTAAATTTTTGTTAACTTTTGAGAATTTGAAAAATACATTATAAACATCTCGATTATACTCCATAACTGATCTTTCGCCATCGATCTTAATCATGAAAGGCATAGGGGAGAAGAAATTTATGACTTGATGTATCCATCTCATACTGGGTCTACATGAGGATCTCTTGATGGAACGAATTCCATAGTATGTCTTGAAATCCGAGCTGGGAACATGTGTTTAACACTATCAAAAATGACAATAGGTTCCAAAACACCGAAGCACCTTTGCTAGTCTGCTTTTAAAAAAATATATTCACATAAACTAGGAAACCCAAGTTGCCAAAATTAGCAGAGTGGATGCAAAAAAGGTATCGGAATATTTTTAGACACTTTTAAGGGTTTAACAAGAATTAGGTATTTATCTTTAGAGGGAAAGAAATTCGAATACATCAAGTTGAGTGGTTTAAGCACACAGCTATTTTTTTCATTTCATGTCCATAGTGATTTACACGGATGTGCGGCTGTGAGCTATTATTATTATTATTTATTAGCAGGTAATTAAAATGACATGATAATACTAATTTGAACCAGCCTAAAATAAGCATTTTTTTCAATATTTGGGGGGTTACTGAGTATTTCGTGTATAGATTTATTTGTAATAAGTGAATGGGATTAAAATAAACGTCCCCGTTTGTTTCCATTTTATCACCGCATTTTCACTCTGGCTGAATCATCGGTTCGGTGAACAAATATTTCATCAAAAGTTAACACTTTGGTTGAGACAAAAATAAAATTCATTTTATACTTATTACTTTAAATTATTCCCAAAAATGTTTTGTCAACATTCTTCGTGTTTGCTGCCCAATACAATAAAAAATATTGTAATTTTTGATAGTTTTTCAAGGCGATTTTTTACTTATAATATCTTGTGCTACTCCGTAAGGACACATAACGGTTATATTGTTTGGCTTCTTTCAGCAATATTCTTTGTTCAATATTAACCACTACGGAAAAAGCAACAATTGAATGGAAGCAATTGGAATATAGAAAAAATAAAGAAGGAAATTGTTTCTACATAGAACGTTTTACGCAATACATAAACATATGTGTTAGATAAAAGATATCAGATTCTGTTCTAAGTCTGCCAACAAAGCACTTATTTCAGGTGTTCGTCCATTGACGTTAATATTTAAAGTTAATATTTTAAAAGGTGAAAACCCGGTAGTTTTGTTAATTGTTGTATTTAAGGACAGTTGAACTCGACTAAAATAGCTTGTCCATTCGATGTGTACTTCCAAATTAGTCCGTAAAAGATTAGCGACTGTATCAACGTATCTCTCTACTTGTCCGTTAGCTCGACTTGTTCCAGGTGTAATTGTGTGATGAAGACTTACAAAGATTTTGAAAATGTTCGCTCGTAAAGGTCGTTCCTTTGTCGCTGATTTTTGTCGTTTATTTCAGTAGAATCAGAGTCAGAATTATTGGACAAACGTTTTAGCTGATAGCATGTTTTCTGAGGTGGATACGGCTGAAATAATTGGCATGCTGCATAGTTTTTCCTTTTCGGTAAACGATGTTCAACTCGAATTTTGCCTCATAGGGCTTCGTGCTCTGACTCAAATAAGCTACCACAAGTAATTTCCCATTCATTCATTGGAACAGGATAGCACCATAACCTAACGAACTATCATCGGTGTGCAATTCTGTAGGTCGGTTTGAATCGAAGAACACAAATACTGGCCTGTTGGTTAATTGCTTGATAATGTATTGCCTGGCTTCTTCACACTCACTTGTCCAATTGAAATTGACATCGTTTTTTGTTAATGCAGATAATGCAGTTAATGGCTGCAAACTCCGGAACAAATTTTCGAAAATAAATCGACAATCCTATAAATTGTCGAACTTGTTTCACATTATTCGGGGTAGATCATTTAACAAGAGCTTGTACTTTTGACTTTCCAGGCCTTATCCCTTCAGCAGAAACCTCTTGCCCAAAATATTCCATTTCGGTCTGCAAAAACTTGCACTTTTCCATGTTAAGCGATAATTCCTGCTGTAATACTTTTTGATGGTATTAATACATCGTCTAAATAAACGAGAGCTGTTTTGTACTTCCCAATGCTTAATTGATAATAATAGTTGGCGCAACAGGTCCGTAGGGACCCAAGGCCTAGCTTCTCACAACCATTCGTTTTGTGTGAGTTTTTAATTTTTGGAACGAATGGAAGGGATCTACAATTTTATGCCGATTCCAAACGGCTAATTGAGAAGCTCTGGAGTAACAAAAGCAGTTTTTTCAATAGAGCTTTCTTCAATTGGTATCTGGTAGAGTCCTGACGCCATAACATTCGGTATGGTCTATAATGAATGCCAACTTCCTGAATGAGCCGAATATTCAGTGAGCCTATCTTAACTTTTGTTACTGCGAATCCCTTCACAATAACATATTATATGAGTTAAAAGGAGATTCCTTTTGTTTTAACATCGAACCATGTTTATCAACCCGTATTTCTAGTGGTGAATCATTTAAAACATCGCGACCAATTATAATTTCGTTCTTTAAATATATTTCGTCAACGGTGTAAAAGGTAATTTGAATGTCAGAGGAATCGGATCTTTAGAAACACCTTGCACACTTAGAAAATGCGCAATCCTTTTACACGGTATTTGATTTGCAATATCAGCCCTCAGTAATGAGCAGTGAGAACCGGTGTCCAAAAGGCAATGGTACAGCCTTCCATTAATAAAGATAGCGGTAGTATTTCCAGATCGTGAAACACATTTCACAAATTGACTTTCCTTTGATCAGCTCGTTGTTTTGACCAACAGGTTATTCCCTCATGTCCATACTTGAAATAATTTTTTATAACTCGTTTGTGGACAATTAACCTTAATGTGACCCACTTTTCCACACGTAGCATCCTCCTTAGTCTTAAGCTAGACATTAAGTTAATAGGTTTAGGTTTGAGTAGGGGGTCTTTGAGAGGGGCCGGGCCAGCCAACATGAACAGCGCTTCTGAGACTCGACCGATGCTTATGGCCTCGCTCGAGGCTCGGCGGCACGGATGAACCCGTGGCGGCTGTCAGGCGCCCATGGACGCAATCTGAACAATCGATGAGATTGCTCACCACCCTGATTATAGGTAATTTAGGTTAAGTAGCCTAGGTAGTTTTAAGTAGTATTTAAATAAAACAAATAATAAATAATTCACGTTTTCTAAAGTTTAAGGCCGGCAATAATTTTAAAGATATTTTTAAGTTTAGAGCGCTCACTAAGAGTCAGTAAGCTAGAATAATAAAAATTTTAGTTTTAAATTAGATTTAACAGTTTTGGTCTAGTATGTAAGTTTAAAAAAAAAAGAATTGATTAAAAATGAATTTATACCGCTTATCTTTTGAACTCATTGCCGTAAACCGGACGAAGACGTAATTTCCTTTATGGAATATGTGGACTACGTATATGCCTACATTTGGGAAGACAACAGAGCATATGCAACAATATGCCGCCGCTATCAACACTATTTATCGTTATTCTAAGATACGCGAATAAGTGATCGAACGGCAAGTGGAAGATCTATTACCTTAGAATATTATAAGAAAGAGTACTTCACCATAATAATGTACCTATGGTTAGGTTAGGTTAGGTTAATGGGTGGGTACGGCAAAAGCGAGTCCTGCCGCACCCCACTTAGGTCCATGTGGACCCATTGTGATGCCCTTAATTGGGGTTAGCCTATGGTTAGTACCAAAGAAAATAGATAATTCTGGAAAACAGAATTGGCGAATGGTAATTAACTATCGAAAATTTAACGAGAAAGCAATCGAGTTCAAACACCCTACTCCCAATATCGATAAGATATTGGACAAACTGGGATGAGCCGAATATTTTTCGACATTAGATTTGGCAAAAGGATTCCATCAGATTGAAATGGACCCGTCAGATATGGAGAAAACAGCCTTCTCAACTCCTTATGGGCACTACGAATGGTTATGTATGCCATTTGGCCTACAAAAAAACGCCCCAAGTAACTTTCAAAGAATGATGAACGAAGTTCTAGACGACTTGATTAATAAAATCTGCGTTTTTTATTTAGATGACATTCTAATCTTCAGTACTTCTTTAGAAGAACATATGATTAATTTATATCTGGTGTTCCAGAGATTAAAGAAATATAATTTAAAAGTCCAAATTGATAAATGTAAATTCTTGAAACTGGAAACCCAATTTCTAGGTCATACTATCACTGACAAAGGTGTTAAACCTAATTCAGACAAAACTTCAGTTATCGAGAAAATACCATTACCTACTACAAAAAAAGAAATGAAATCTTAAAAAAGATACAAAGATCGACAAGTCTGATATGAACTATATAAAAGCACATCAAGAACTAAAAAATGCACTTCAAACAGAACCAGTATTTGCATATCCTGATTTTAATTCAACGTTTGTATTAACGACAGACGCATCCAACTATGCAATTGGTGCAATATTATCTCAGAAAGGTCACTCAATAACGTACATAAGTAGAAGACTCAACGAACATGAGAACTATAGTACGACTGAGAAAGAATTACTCGCAATAGTTTGGTCAGTAAAACATCAGCGACCTTATTTATATGGTAGACGTTTCGAACTGAAAACGGATCACCAGCCGCTAAAATGGCTTCAAATTTAAAACCTTGGCAAGGATATTTCACCTCGCTTACAACGATGGGTACTTCAGCTAGGAGAATATAACATGCAAATTGAATATCTGAAAGGCACAAGTAGTACTGTAGCTGACTTTTTGAGTCGAGAGATAAAAGACGAAACAAACTTGTTAGAAGATAGTGAAGATAACGAATCAATACAAGCAATAATACATTCACAACAGGAAGAAGCGAATGATCATTTTCGCATTAAAGATAGTTCAGTTAACATATTTAAACAGATAATATTGATAGACGGATATGGGCTCAGAAAAGTCAAAGAAAACCATAGAACACCACAGAAAACAAGACAGACTTAACAGTCACTAAATATAAAATCCTTCAACAAAAATGAATAGCCTTATTCGGAACAAGAATAAAATTCTTTAAATGCGAATATCTTGCTAAAGATATAAAAACAGAAGAAGAAGCTGTTAAGCAAATAAAATTGTACCATGAAAAAGAAGCAGGCCATTTGGGAATAGAAGAAAATTATAGAGAACTGGAGCAATGAATCCACAATTCACAGACTGAGCAATCATACAACAAAGGGTCGGAACCAAATATTCCGAACCCATGGGCAAAAGTACCAACATCTTCCAGGCTGAAATCTACGTCATAGACAGGTGTGTCCAAATCAACCTCGACAGAAACAAAGTCAACTGTGATATAGCTATAATGTCAGACAGCCAAGCTGCTTTTATGGCACTAAAAATCTAAACTTGTATGGGAATGCCTACAAAAACTAAATGAACTTGGTAGGAGAAACAAAATAACCCTCTGCTGGGTGTCTGGCCACGTAGGAATAGAGGGGAATGAAGTGGCCGACTCCCTAGCAAGAAAGGGAGCATCAGAAACTTTCATAGGTCCTGAACCATTCTGCGGAATAGGGGATCACACCCTCAAAGAAGAATTTAGGAAACTAGAGAAAGAAAACAGGGCAAGAACCTGGCATTACACTCAGGGCATGCGGCAGGCCAAGAAACTTCTGGGGCAATACAACCGGAAATGATTCCAAGCTTGCATCGGCATGAGCAAAAATAACCTCCGTATCCAAACGGGGCACTGTAGACTCAAGGAACACCTTATGAAACTGGGTATATCTGAAGAAGGTCTCTGCAGATTCTGCAATGAGTCCAGTGAAATCCCAGAACACTTGCTGGGAGCATGTGGGGCACTGACCCACAAAAGATTGAAATACTTGGGCAAGTACGAACTATCTGATGAGGAAATACTGTCACTGGAGCCAGCTCTCATCCTTAGATTCTTAAACGAAAACTGGACTGGAGAGAGTGCTATAGGACAGATTTCTTCCGCCAAGGAGAAAGAAGAGTACAAGAACCTCTAAAATGGTTCCGAAAGGAATCATATTGTGAGGGAACTCTTATGAGGAACTCTCTGAGGCGTAAGCAGGGGGTACAATAGACCAAAAGGTCGCAGTACAATAATCCCTTTCACATAATAATAACAGAGGACTGAGAACTAAAATCTATTTCAAAAACCTAAGAGAGCTAATAAATGACGTTTTTAATAGTTGCAATATAATGTAAACGATCGAAATACGATAGAAGACCTGTAAAAGAAAAGTTCCATCTAATAGAAACCCCTAAAGATATCAATGAAATTGTACACATGGATATTTACTGTATAGCTGAAACTAAATTTCTCACTGCAATAGATAAATTTAGTAAACTGACTACAAGCACTTATGTTCCTAATGTTTCACATTAGACGTTAGAAGAAACTATTCTGCAACTTATAGTTGTAAATGGTAAATCAAAGAAACTTGTAATGGATAATGAGTTCATTTTTTCCTAGAATAGAAGATCTTGGAATTGAGTTCCATTTTACAAAGCCAAACAGTAACACAAGGAATTCGGATTTCGAAGTGTTTCACAGAACACTAGCAGAAAAAGTTAGAGCAATCCTTAACGGAAAAGGAAATTCCACTGTACACGAGATCCGTAAATCAATACTTAAACCAAATATTTTCTGTAACACGTCCATACACGCAAAAACCCAACAGTACACTATGAATTATTCAATAATGCATATAATTAATTTAACAGAAATAAGTTCTGTTATAACACTGATCAACGAGCAATGGGTTCACCAAAGAAAAGCGTTATTAAAATCACCATGGGACAGATCATATATAACAATCGAAAAAGAAATAGAAATACTCCGAGGAGAGCTACGAAGTATTAAAGGACACAAACAAACAAACCACAAAAGACAAATAAGGAGTTTAATTAACCTAGAAGGTCAATCATTCAATTTTCTATTTGGCACGATGGATGATGAAGAAAAAGCTGAAATCGAAGAGCAACTTAAAGCTATTATTGATAGAACCATAATCTTATAAAAAACAATAAAAATCAATAAAAAATAAATAACCAGTGTTACACGAGCGGTGGTATGCGACGCTAACCGCCGGACTTGGGAGTCGAAAGTCAATCGTTACGGGGAACTTATCCTACATAAATAAAGTGAATTTACTGCAAGTTTGTTTTGTTCTACAGTTCAGAAGTGGTATATTAACCCAACGCGCGTACGGTATCGTTTTCCTTCTTCAACGCAAAGGAGGCTTTCTGAATCAAGTGCTGATACGACTGCTGCAAAGCAAGAGCGAAAGCTAACAACAAACTGAGACCATCGACGACCAAGTGTATTGTAGGCGTACGATTAAACGGCGGTTTTTTTTTTTTGATGATTTGCTTGTTTGTGGTGCAGGGCATCGCGATTGTGGAAGTCGGCCAAACAAATTTTTGACCAAGTGCACTGTGGGTCCACAGTAAACGGAATTCTTTTTTTTTTTTGTTTCTAGCGGCTGTCTACTGTTGAGTGGGGCATCGCACTGTAAGAGCAATTGTTTGCATTCAACGGCTGAGACTCGATGGTGTATGGTGTATGATATCTGGACAACGGATTTTTTTCTGTGTGCTGCTAGCTGCTTTTGAGTTGACCATCGCATTGCGAGAGAAATTGTTTCCATTCAACGGCTGACCTTCGATGGTGTATGGTGGATGATATCTGATCAGCGGATTTTTTTTGGTTGCTAGCTGCTGTTGAGTTGGCCGTCGCATTGTCAGAGAAATTGTCTGCATTTGACGAGTGACTCCTGGCGGAGGATGGTGAATGATTTCTAGGTGGAAGTCAGCCAAGAAGGCAAGGGCACAGTACGAAATTCGGCAGACAGCTGTCCGTGGTCAACGAAGTTATAGGGGCGATTTTTTTGTTGTTGTTGGGGCTGTTGTCGGCGTGTGATTTGATCCCTTTACGACCGCAAGCAAGTCGCTGGGCAGCCGAGCGGAGCGGACGGAATTATTTGGGACTTGGACTAGGAACGAACTGCGGGAGGAGCTGAAGGCACGAGGTTTAGAGCAGGCTGGACTCAAGGAAGAACTTTTGAGGCGTCTGCTCGACGCTACGGATCCGGGGTGGGAAGGCCTAGTACCGGGGTCCGATCACGGGGTAGACAGGGATGCGGAACAACCATCGGGGTCTCAGAACCCACGGCAAGAGAGGCAGAGCGAAGGGGGCGATGAGAGCGAGCTCCAAAAGCTACGAAATGATAGTTGAAAAAACTACCAAGGACTACATCGAACACGGCAGCCGAGCCCAATAGTCAGGGACAACCGGAATTCCATAGAAACGGACTAAGCGCTCCAACTGGAAGAGCGGCTGATGGCCTGGTTAGAGACCGAACATATACTAAAAGCGCGTACTCGGTCCGCGATGTTGCGAAGATGATGACGGACTTCGACCCCCGAAATCATACGCGGGACTTTCACCAAAAGCATGGGTGACGAAGGTAGCCGATATCCAAGAAATCTACGACTTGGATGAGAAACCAGTCTTAATGGCAGCATCCACGAAATTGGTGGGCGCAGCCAAACTGTGGACCCTCAGCGTCACGCTAGTCGCATTTAACAAGCTCAACAAGCTCTTCTTTGGGGTATGCAGGAAATTTCCAACTGTCGACTACGATGAGGACGTGCATGACAGGCTGCATGATATATAGTCCAGGGACTTACAGATCCGGAATGCTGGGAGGTGTTTCATCGGTCGAAACACGTTGGAAAGGGTCCGATGGATATTTGGTCACATAAAAGCCGAGAAGAAGCAACCGGGGGAGTGAGGTGCTTCAGGTGCCAGGGTTTGGGACACTATAGCAGGGACTGAGAGAAATTGGCCCTAGTACCAGCACTGGCGACCAGGCGAACCAAATCAGCTGCTAGTAAAATAGGAGGACGGGACAGAGTATTTGAAAGAGGCGAATATGAACGGGCATTTATCGACCTTGGTAGCGACTGTGTGACACTACGAAAAGCGGATGCAGACGCCGGGGAAATAAGGTACAATGCACCCAGGGAAAAGCTCAATGGGTTTGGAGGTGGACGGTGTGTAACGTTAGGACACATCTATGCGGAAATCTCCGTGGATAGGTTGACATCTTGGTGCGAGGTCTTGGTAGTACCAGATACGAGCCAGCCGTATGCGATGATCATTGAGCGAAAACTCCTGGACCAACCGCAAGTAAAGGTGGAAAAATCGTTTAGGAAGCTGGAGATTAGTGACGATACACTCATCCAACGGACCCAGGGGGTTCGGAAGTTACTCAAGCAGACATTGAGATTGGCTGACCTTAATGTCAGCGATATGGAAGACGACAGCAGACAGGAACTACAACATCTGGTAAACACTTACCGAGATTGTTTTGCGGAGACCTTTCGGAGTTAGGTGAGTCCAAGTTGGGCGAATGCACTATTCGACTATCTACCCAGCAGCCAATCTGCGTACAGCCGAACAGGCTTCCCTTCGCGACACGCACGATAATAAACCAGAAGGTAGACGAACTGTTGAAGCTAGGAGTGATACGAGCTTCATCGTCGGGTCCTTAACAGGGTAACGGTAAAGCGAAAGTTCCCGATGACTGTGATTGAGGAGGTAATTACGTCCCTTGGCGGCAACTCATTCTTCACTATTCTCGATTTGGCGTCGGTGTATCATCAAATACCCATGGAAGAACAGAGCAAAAAGTTTACCGCAATTTCGACGCATGAAGGAACCTTTGAATTTAATCGAATGCTGTTCGGGCTCGTGCACGCGGCTGCGCACTTTCAGGCCTGCATGAATTTATTAATGTCACGATTGCGGAAGGACAATGCGGCTGTGTATAAAGATGATACGATCATTGCGAGCAAGACCATAGGAGACGGTATGGATAAGCTGAGGAAGTTCCTGGCAGCAATAAAGCAGTGTGGGCTCACCCTCAACCCTCATTTTTCTGAAAACAAGCATTGAGTTTCTAGGTTACCAAGTGGATAAAGATGGCATAAGACCTAGTCAACGGAAAACAGGAGCGAAAATGGAATTTCAATCACAACATCCATTAAGTGCGACAGCTTCTAGGCCTTACGGGCTTCTTCAGAAAATTCGTCAGAAACTATGTGCAGGTGGCGATGCCACTCACGGAGCTGACCAAGGCGGATCAGGAGTTTATTTGATTTACCCCACAAGAGGAGGCGGTCCAGAAGCTGAAGGAGGTTCTGAGCAATCCACCAGTGTTAGTGATATTTAACCCCGAGAACGAACACGAAGTTCACACCGACGCATCTTCCGTGTGAGTGGCAGGGATTCTATTCCAAAGGAGGAAAGGAGATAGTGTGTTGCGCCCAGTGATGTTTTTCAAGCGTAAACTATCGGAGGATGAGCGTAAGTAGCACTCTTACGAGCTGGAAGTTTTGGCGGTCGTGGACAGTCTCGAGAAGTTCCGGATATACTTGCTAGGAAAGGAGTTCAAGGTGATTACAGACTGCGAGGCGATCGTAGCTACCTAAAACAAACCCAAGATTATACCACGAGTGGGTAGGTGGCTGAAGCTCCAAGAGTTCACGTTTGAAACCGTACATCAATCCGGGAAGAATGCAGCATATGTTAGTCGCTCTTCAGCATCCGTAGTAGACAGACGACTTTGACTCCAGTAGTGTTTCCAAGTGTAATAAAAGTGTAAGCCATTTGGCTCAAGAAGCGAGTCTTCGGCTCTTGTGAAAGAGGAGCCAAGTTCGTTTCCCAGTGGGGGATTAATTTTTATTAATTAAATAAATTAATAAAACAATAAACAAAAGTGGAAGTGCAGCAGGTGATCAGGCGATGGACGCTGACCAGTCCATTGTCTCGCAAGGCGATACCCCGTTGCCAAAACGCGTGACCAAGCAGGTCAAAGCAGCAACAACAACAACTACAGCAGCGCCAAGAGCAGCAGCTTCAACATCAACAACAACTAGTGCCGGTGCAGTACCAGCACTAACAACAACAAACGACGTACCATCAACAAGTACAGTCACCAGAAATTACAAAAACGGGACAAAGACGAAGAAAACTGAAGCCGACACCAAATCTTCAATTCAAGAGGAAGTCGAAGGCAGATGAGATGACGTCACGTGCAACCACGTCAGCACAGGAGAGAGACGACGACTCTCTCAGCTACTCCTACGAGTCCGAGGGGGGCGAGGGAAGATACAAGGGCGAAGGTAATGCCTTCCAGTTACTGGACGCCGAAGCAGATGAGCAACAACAAAACGATCAGGACGACGAGGAAGCTGAGCTAGACCCCCTGATAAAAGAGTTCCTAGAAAAAAGGGAGAAATTGCGGCAGCAAAAATTGCTACAGCAGCAACAAAAGCTGCAGCAATTGCAAGCTGTGAAGCAACAACACAAGCAACAACAAAAAGAGCAGCAGCAGCGACAACAACAACAAGCACTGCTTAAGCAGCAGCAACAACAGAAGAAGCAGCTGGCACAAAAACAGCCACTGCAGCAACAACAACTACAACAAATAAAACAGACACAGCAACCGCAGCAACAGCAGCAGAGACAACAGCCGCAGCAGAGACAACAACAACAGCAGCAGCAACAGCAAGAACAACAGACGAAAAAACAAAAGGTACCACCAATAAATGTGAGTCATCTAAATATAAGCGATAGCATTAAGTTATGTAGGTTAATTAGTAAGGATTTTTATATTAAAAGGCTAAACGCCAATAAGCACATTATTATGTGCAGTAATATGGAGGAGCACAAAAAGTTGCGCACCGCTCTGGAGAAAGCGGAAGCTGAGTACTTCACGTACTCTCCAAAAGGAGAAAAGCGACAAACTGTGCTGCTTAAGGGTATAGATCCCAATATAAAAATAGAGGAGCTCGAAAACGAGCTCAAGAATTATGAGTGCGACGACCTCAAGTTCGTGGGGGTCAAGCCGTTTTCTTCGCCTGCGGACAGGGGTGGTAGCCGCAAATTACCATTCTTTTTGGTTCAATTTACCCCCGACAGCTGAAAAGGATCAGATTCCTGTACTATCATGCAGTACGTTGGGAAAAATTAAAGAGGTCAGATCGTGTACTTCAATGTATGCGGTGCCAGAGGTTCGGGCACGCCGCAGCTAACTGCCAAATGCAGTTCAGGTGCGTTAAGTGCAACAAGGACCACAAACATGGGGAATGTGCTTTAGGTAGCGATAGGGCAGAAGATCGAAGCCAGCTCTCGTGTGTACTCTGCAACAGCTCAGGACATCCTGCTAATATCAGGGGATGTCCCAAGTATCAGCAGGTAAAACAGAATGTGCAGGCTCGAAAACAGAGGTCCGAAGAAGAGAAGGGTCGAAAGAGTCGCTCGTTCTCTAATTTTGTTGCCCAAATGGTATCTGGACCGGGTAGCTCAATCACAAAAAGCGCGCCGAGGGTTCCTACACCGGAAGCGGATCTTGATTTGAAATCGATCCTTCTGTCACTGCACGGAAAGATCGACAATTTCCAGAAACAATTAAATGAGCAAGCGGCTCGAATAGACATGATCTATTCGACGCTGTTTGCCGAGTCTGCCGCGTCATAAATATGATGGGTACGCTGGACGAGGTAAACTTAAAGATCCTTGCGGTGAATGTTAATTTACTAATCCGGATCGAGAGAAGGATCAATCTTTCCAATTTGTTGAAAGCCGAAAAGCCAGATGTGCTTCTGGTTAGGGAAACTAAGCTATCCCCGAAGCAAAAATTGGGCTATAGAAATTATTTTGTAATTAGAAGAGACCGGCCCAACTCCACACAGGGAGGTGGGGTCGCTATCTTAGTACGTAAAGGCTTGCGCCATAAGGTCATATATAGCGGGTACGTGCGCAGGTTCCAGGTGTTGGAAGCATGCATCGTATGCATTCCCCTCAATACCCAGAGGCTTATGTATGTGGTGTCGCTTTATGCACCGGAATCTCCTCGACGTATTGAATTTTAAATAAGATCGAGACGCTTTTTCGCTGCTTGGAGCTTCAATCGGAAGATAATTATTACTTTTTGGGCGGAGACCTCAATGCTAAACATGCGGCATGGGGAAATGATATTCCGAACCCTAGAGGCAACCAGTTTCACGACTGGTGGCGTCATAATATGATTGAGTACAAACTCGAATTGTACGCGACGGATATCCCGTCTTTCCCTAAAGACAGTTTTTTCTTGGACTTGGCGCTAGTTGACGAAAGACTAGAACTAACAAACATTGATCCAAGCACGCGGAACTGTTTACGAACGGTTGAGTACGATAGTGATCACTACGGACTTACCGCCGTAATACGGATCCCGAACGAGCAGACGCACTTGGAGCAGTACGACCAAGTGCGTTCTTTCGATTACCGAAAAGCGCAGTGGTCGCGCTTCTCCAGAGTGTTAAAACGCGACACACGCTCATGCGAGATCGACCCACCGACAAACAGGAACCTAACAAACGATGAGATCGATAATTATTTACGGCAAATGAATGTCGTCAAAACAGACAATGGAGCGGACTATCCCTCGGGTAGGACGTTCCACGGACGAAGAACAAACTGAAAAGTATCGAAACGCAACAATCGATGCTCTGTACAGACATAAAAGTAGACTGCTCTCGAGGCTTAAACGGCTACACAGACAGTTTACTGACAGGAACGACCCCGAAATTAGGACACTGAAGTCGGTGATCAAAAACTTGAAACAGTTGATCACCGAGAATTACAGAAAATCTGTAAGTTTGTACTGGGGCAATAAAATTCGGGCTATAAAATCCAGTAGTCCGAAAATGTTCCCGCAAATAAATAAACTGTTCAGGCGGAAGGATCATAACGACATTTCATGTGTTCGAATACCTCGGACGAACGAGAACAGACAGACACTACTGACTGCTGGCATAAGTCCGGAAAGTGCTGACTCGAACGACGGTTTTTTCGTGGTCGAAGACCCGCACGGAGAGGGTGAACTTGATGGGAGCTTTCTTTGAGACTGTGTATACGGTGAACAACCCTGTTTGCCGTAACCGCGACCTCGAAGAGAGGGCCTTTCTTAACCACTTTTATTTGCGGACCGAAATTCAAGATTGGCGATCCGAGAACAACGGTTTCACCGGGTTCAATGACGACAACCGTGCAAACGGCACAGTCGCCGATGAAAATACTCATCTGTTCGTGAGTAGAGATGAACTTCGGTGCATCTTTGAATATCTTAAAAACAAAAAGTCGGCGGGAGTGGACGGTGTCCCAAACGTCGTATTAAGACACCTGCCGCTAGAGGCGATAGATATCTTCGCCACGCTATTCAACAATGCGCTGAATAATGCATATTATCCGGAGCAGTGGAAAATAGCGGTGGTACACCCTATCCCGAAAAAGGATAAAGATAGGACGAACCCTGCTAATCTCCGGTCAATTAGTTTGCTTCCGAATGTTAGCAAGGTATTCGAGAAAGTCGTCAATAGATCTCTTTTGAAATGGGTTGAGGAAAATAAGATTATTCCGGACAACCAGTTTGGCTTCAGAGCGGGGCATGACACTATTCATGCCGCGTCGAAACTGGTTTCGGACATTCAGTGGAATAAAAGTAAGAAGCAATGCACGGGTGCCTGCCTGGTCGACTTTGAGAAGGCCTTCGATACCATGTGGTTGGAGGGGCTCTTCTATAAGCTGACCAGATTGGGCATTCAAAAACCTTTGCTGTATATGATTTATGACATGCTTATGGGAAAGAAGTTCGTTGTCAAAGCTGGCAACGTGACTTTGAGCAGGGTTTTTGAAATTAAAAACGGCTTACAACAGGGAGCAGTGAATTCTCCGGTCCTGTTTAATATTTACACAAGTGATCTGGTGGGTTCCCTCAGACATGCTATAGCGTACGCGGACGATTTAGTGGCGTACAGGTCAGGACCAAAAATCGAGGTCATTAACATCCTTCTGCAGCGTGACTTCGAGCAAATTAAGAGGTATTGCGATGACTGGAAGTTGAAAATCAATTTCCAAAAATCGGAAACAATCCTGTTCAGAACTAACGGGTGATTTTTTAAGAGGTTTAGAACTTTTTTAAAAAAAAAAAAACACAAAAAATTCGAAAAATGAATGAAATATTTATTTGAACCGATAGTTTGAACCTTGCAATTTAATGTTTAAAGATAATTTCATGCAAATGTTGACCGCGGCTGCGTCTCAGGTAGCCCATCCGCTGAGTCCAATTTTGGCATACTCTTTCACACATATCGGCCGGTATCTCACGAATGAATGCATGGATGTTGGCTTCCAGTGCGTCAATCGAACGGGCTTGTCCCTATACACATTAGCCTTGGCATACCCCCACAAAAAATAATCTAATGGTGTCAAATCGCACGATCTAGGCGGCCAATTGACCGGCCCGAAACGTGAAATTAACTGTTCACCAAACTCGCCTCGCAATTGCGCCATTGTTTCGCGTGCTGTGTGGCATGTGGCACCGTCTTGTTGAAACCACATATCATGCAAGTCAAGAACTTCCATTTCGGGCAAAAAAAAGTTTGTTATCATCGCTCGGTAGCGTTCACCATTGACAGTAACGCTGCGATTCGCATCATCTTTGAAGAAATATGGCCCAATAATGCCGCCGGCCCATAAACCGCACCAAACAGTGGCTTTTTCGGGATGCATTGGTAGCTGTTGCAATGCTTCTGGCTGATCTTCACTCCAAATGCGGCAATTTTGCTTATTTACGTACCCATTCAACCAAAAATGAGCCTCACCGCTGAACACAATTTTTCGATAAAAAAGCGGATCCTCGGCCAGCTTTCCAAGAACCCATTCACCAAAAATTCGGCGTTGTGGTAGGTCGGCTGGCTTTAGTTCTTGCACCAGCTGTATCTTAAAAGGCTTTACGCCCAAATCCTTCCGCAAAATTTTCCACGTAGTGCTGTAACAAAGGCCTAACTGCTGGGAACGGCGCCGAATCGACATTTCGCGGTCTTCTGTCACACTAGCTGATACGGCCGCAATATTTTCTTCACTACGCACAGTACGTAAACGTGTTGGTGGTTTAATGTCCAACAAAGTAAATTTGGTGCGAAATTTGGTCACAATCTTCCGAATAGACTGCTCAGAAGGTCGAGAATGCCGATCATAAAATGGAAGCAGCGCGCGATGAACATTTCGAACCGAGCACGAATTTTGATAGTAAAATTCAATAATTTGCAAGTGTTGTTCATTTGTAAGACGATCCATGGTTAAATTGCAAACCAAACTGAAGCTGTTTGACAGTGACACAAGGTACTAAACACACGTCAGCTGTCAAAACCAGTGTTGCCAATACCAAACCAGCTAAAAAATCACCCTTTACATTGGCTGGGGCCTCTGGGGATACCAGAAAAAACTGGAGAAAATTAACAATTATTGGACAGCAGGGGCGACCATTGGCGGTGAAAAACGTGGTGAGGTATCTTGGCATCTGGCTCGACCAGTATCTGTATATTGACAAACATATATTTAGATGCTTGTCTCGCTGGGGCTAAAGGGGCCTACGTTCTGACAAGGAGACTGTGTCGCAGCAGTCAACTTGATTCCAGGGTGAAGGTCATTTGCTACGTGGCCCTTATAAGGCCTATCGTCGCTTATGGCTGTCCCATGTGGTTCAATATAGCGCCGTCCTATATGGAAAAGATTCGGGTGTTTCAGAGACAATGTCTCAGGGCCTGTCTAGGGTTGTTTAGAACTCCTGAAGCTCAGTACATAAAATACTTTTCCAACAGGACCCTATACAATGGGGCTCGACTGAATAGGATTGACAATTTCCTTATTAAGGTGATTCGGAGGCACGTCGCAAGGGCGATGGCCAGTGATAATAACCTGATCTCAGGGGCTTACTACCCCAATTTAATGTACCACGAGAGTACGCTTCGGCCTGGCTTTATTCCGCCTGAGGCATTTCTCCATGTAGATATGAAAGGGTTAGTCCAGCAAAAAGATGGCGTGCCGGTATTGTACCACAGCCACCGCGGCGCGAGGGATAAGCGGCTCATCCACGACGGGTACGCCGACAATGCTCAAGTGCTCCTCCGTTTTAGTACCGCAATTGCGGATCGGGACAGGGTCGATACGTTAAAGCAACTCACCGAATTTTGGTGGCTTAATAAAGAGGTGAGGGTTGATACGCTCTCCCGGACAGGTGCTCTACTAATGTAGCATCCTCCCTAGTTTTAAGGTAGATATTAAGTTTGTCTTTGGGAGGGGCCGGGCCAGCCAGCATGATAGTGCTGCTGAGACTCGAAAGACGCTTATAGCCTCTCTAAAGGTGTCTGAGGGCGAGCTTCACAGTGCAGACAGGGTGCCGATACCCTTCGACGCAATACATCTGGACCAGCTGGGACCATTCACCCGAGGTAAAGGGGAAACGAGGCATGTTTCTAGTGGCGGTGGACAACTTCGCCAAGTACGTGTTCTTGCGATCAGTCAAGACGACAAACACTAGGGGAGTGCTCAACGTACTGACCGATATTTCTGGGTATTTTGGTGTCCCGATGCGCATGGTTACAGACAGAGGAACCGCTTTCACATTCAGGGCTTTCGAGCAATACTGTGCGGAGAATGCAATTCAGCATATCAAGACCGCAGTAAGGTCACCGCGAGCGAACGGCCAGGTGGAGCGGTGCAACCGGACGATATTAGGGGCCTTCAAGTGTGCGCGCTCAGCTAATCAGAATTGGGCCGCCCACCTGAGAGCAGTAGTGGGGACTAAATACTGCGAAGAGTTCAACTACAAGGGCAAGCCCACATGAGCTTTTATTCATGTACACTCCAAGGGACATTCTAGGGAATAAGCTGCTTTTAGAACTAGGCAAAGCAGAAGCCGTCGGTCCAGAGGAAAGAGAAAGGGCACTATCGAATATTAAGGTAGCTCAAATAGGACAGAAACAGCGATATGATAAAGACATCGCAAACCAATGGTGTACGAAGTGGAGGACCTTGTTTTGAAGCAGCTTCAACGGCTGAGTGGCGTAGTTGGAACTGCTGTTCCGAGGGCCTTATAAGGTCACACGAGTCTTACCGCATGATCGGTACGTAGTCGAGGACATTCCGGGAATGCAAAGGACGCAGCGAAAGCTCACTACAATCATAAGTGTTGACAAGTTGAAGCGATGGTGTGAGTTACCAGATGAGGGGCTGGTTGCATGGTATAAATACGACGCTAATCGCCGGACTTGGGGAATCGAAAGTCCATCGTTGCGGGGAACTTATCCTACATAAATAAAATGAATTTACTGCAAGTTTGGTGTTTAGATTTGTTCTACACCACTTTCAGAATGAAATAGAAATCATAAAAAAACGCAATTACGACAAAAACTAATAATGAATTAGGATACCAGTTAGAATTCCAAATGACTAAAAAACGAATAGTAGTGTTAGAATACTTACAAAAAATCGACAAAATTAAAGAGGTAGTGGAAAAAACTCAAAATATTATTTTAGTTAGCCGATAAACTTTCAACTGGAGAATATTCCAATGATCTAATAATGTTTATAATTCAAATACCTGACCAGTTTCATACATTTGACAATAATATCGGTACCCCAATTCCAAGTAATATTTTGGTAAATGTTTCATAAACATTTATTTAACAAAAAAAAAATGTTTATGAAATGTTTCGCAGTTCGTGAGTAATTTGTTTTACTAGTTTGCCTACAATGTCCAGAAAATCTTGGAATAATGCAAAATGAAATGGAATGGTAGGTTGCATAAAATTAAACTATTTTGACAAGTAATTATTGCAAAACATATTTCTTTTTTTCAACAAAATATCACAGAAAAATGTAATTACTAACTTCAGTTTGTTCTTCTGGAATTTCATGCTGAAGCCGCTGTCATTTACTTTGTCTAAGAATTAAAATCCAGGCTGTAAGATTTTCATTACATTTCGAACTAATTGTTAACTGATTTCCTTATAGAGATAGGACACACCATATTACGGAAGCGGTGTTGTGGTTTCCGAGCATCTGGCAGTGAATTTCCGACATTAAAAAGCATTTCATAAACATTAAATAAATACTTAATCATCGTCTACAGCGGTAAAAACAGAAATGTTTGATAAATGGTTAGTAATGTTTCGGAAGCAAATCGAGAACATTTCATAAATGTTTAAAAAAAAGCCGAAATACTATCAACAAAATATTGTTTATTTTTTGCATTTCAGAACATACAATTTTAAATTACCCGACAAGCAAATACTATCAACAAAATATTGTTTAATTTTTGCATTTCTGAACATAGACTTTTAAGTTACCCGACAAGCAAATGAAATGTCATGTCAATTGCCATCATATTGTGACGTCACGTTGTACAGAATATTTACAATTTGGCTGGTGGCAATATGAAGTTTGTCATAATCATGCATTATCCTTTGTGTTTTGAAAGCAACTGGTGCCACAACTGGAAAACTTTTCTATGTGTTTTATTTTCGTGATCTGATTCGGATCAGATCACGCTGATAATAAAATACGGCTATTGTTCCAGGACAAAAAAAAAACAGCTAATGGAAACAGTAATGCGAAACTTGTCCTTATCTACACCGATCCTCACCTGGAAACGATAAACCAGACGATGTATGATGGACGCCGCAACCCAATCATTAATTTAAGTAGTATTATAAGAACAAACTTTTGTAATAAAGATTTGTCAACTTACATGAGCAGATTGGCTCACATAAAATACCTATGCAAAACGTTTAAAGGAACCGTGTCTCTCATAGCCAGCCTCCATTTCTCTAGTAAATGAACAGCGGGTATAAACAAAAACTATTAAATAGACTGACAGCTTCAGCCAGAAAAGAGGGATTGCCTACAAGCTGAATTTGACCTTGAATGTAGCCCAGTTTGAATTCATGAATTAGTGCCATGCTATTCAACGGGGGCACACGCATACTTGAAAAAAAAACAGCCTACATCCTACACTTCCCTTTCAAACCAAATGTCAGGTAGTCTGAGGTGGATTCTTATGTGGTATTCGTTTGGGCTTCTTCAGATTTCAGATTTCGTGTGCCTAATCGAACATAAAAACGCTCTTGCTCTTTTTTTGTGTTGATATTCGTGCGACTTGAATATGTGTAGTCTTCGACACTTTTCTAAGCGCTTTCCATTCACTGTTGTTTTTTTTTTGGGAAAAATTTCGCCGGGAATGTCCACAAAAGAATGGCAGGAAATTTAAAGAGAAGGATTGATGACGAATATTAAGATTTGAAACATGATTTTCATGAAGATTCCGTTTAGTAACGAAAAACAAAAAAAAAAACCATTAGTTATTATACATTTAATAAATAAAGATATATAAAATAAAGATAACACCGTGAGTGCAAGCATCCAAATATTTCTTGCAAAATGATGTCTGCACATTTATCATAGTTATCACGATCAGGCATTCACCTGCAGTAACAAAAGTGCAAGCGAATCACATTCGCTTGCAAGTTCATTCCCGTTACCTGACACGACACACGCGCATCCGATTGGCACCATTCCCACCGCCACACCACGTCCGGGCGAATAATATGAAGATATGTATATGTGATCTGCATGGGAACTGCAGATCAGCAATTATGAAGTATGAATATGTTTGTCAGTTATGTATCGGCTAGGTTATATGATTATTTTGTGAATTCAGTTTTAAGTAGACTGCGAATAAAGAAGGGTCGACCCCTCTAAAGATTGAACGTGTGTTTTATTGCGGGACAAGTGGGAGGTTCCCAGAAAATTTATTTTTTAGTCTTCACAAGGATAAATCCTTTAACTGGCGCCCGAGCAGGGACCCCCACAGTCTGAAAAAATTAATAATTAAAGGAAAAGTATTAAAATAAAATCACAAGTGAAAAAGTAAATCCTCGCCTTCGTAAATGTAGAGTTGTGAACAGCAAAAAAGAATAGTGCAAGTGAGAGGGAAAATATTCAAATAAAGTCACAAGAAGTGTCAAAAAAAAAAAAAAAAAAAAAACCTCCTTCTAAACACTAAAAAACCAAGGTTTTACCGCAAGTAAAAAAAAAGAAAAAAAAATCAATCCTCGCTTGAAAAGAGAAAATAGGACTCGACTTTCGGAAGATAGGAAGAAAGTGTTGCCACAAGGACTGGAATTGCAGAAGCAGACGACCCCAGAGGACAACAGGAACCCAAGATAATGAATTGGCTGTCATTAATTCTGTAAGAATACATTCATAAGAAGTGCAATCTATATTTAAATTAAAACTTATATCAAAGGGGAAACACCCCCAATTCGATATTTTCACACGAATAAACATATTATATATTGTTCTCACCTAGAATCACATACGGAAAAAATAATTTTCTCTTTAACCGAATATAAAAATAAAGTGTAAGGGAATAGAAATTTCATAAATTAAGAAGAGAAGGGAATTAATATCCCAATTAAAAGAATTACATATTATTTAAAAATATAAAAGCGAACCTTTGGGACCACTTTTAGGAGATATGGAGGAGATCAGGAATTCGGTTACTCAGTTAACGGGGGCGGTTAATTCCGTCTTAGAACAGTTAAGGGGGTTCGAGAACCGAATTACTCACATTGAACAGAGGGATTCCAGGCAGGCAATTCAGACCTTGGTAACGCAGCTAGACTCCATGGAGAGTAGAATAAAAAATATAGAAAGCATAGGTTTGGGGGGACCAACGGCCCAACAAATAACTGAAACCCGAGAACAATTACGAGGTCCAAACGATGAGACCGAGTTGAGAGATATTTCGAAGCTGCCTGACTCTGTGAAGGAGCTTCAGGTTTTCGATGGGAACCCAGTACACTATGTATCCTGGGTACACAGCATAGAAACAGTGCTAAAGGATTATTCAATTGTTCGGGGCAAGCCCATTTATAGGGCGATCCTCCAACACATAAGGCAAAAAATTAGGGGTAAAGCGGATTCCGCTCTTATATCGTACAATGTATTCGACAGTGAGTGGACCGAAATCAAGAGGGTCCTCTCTCTGCATTACGCGGATAAGAGGGATCTCAGAACCCTCGAGCATCAGCTAAGTCAGCTGAAACAAGGTGGCTCCAGAGTCGACGATTTCCGCCGAGACAATAGATGCCTTGGTAGAGACTTATCGTAATCGAGCGTTGGACGTGTTTGTTCGTGGGTTGAATGAGGACCTTTCGAGGCTTCTCATAATTCAGAAGCCAAGAACGCTCCCTGAAGCTTACTCTGCTTGCCTCGAGATGCAGAATCTTAACTTTAGGAACAGCTCTGTGCACGTACAGGCACCAAACGTTATAACTTCTCCGGTGCATTATAACTTTAGTTCCGAAAGGGGGCCGTCTTTGCCCTCAGGAAATCCAAACAGATTTACGAACAACAGGTACGGCCAGCGGTCACATTCGTCTTGGAATACAAGATTCCAAAACAGGCAATATTCACCGCGAAGACCGGGCCCGAAGCCTGCCATCAAAATGGAGGTGGACCGCTCGTTTCAAAGCAGAAATGCGAATTATATGAACCGGCCTAATATCCCAATTAAACGGGAAGCCAGTTCAGACAGTTACCCTAGGAAACAACAGCGGCTTTACCATATGGTAACAGACGTTCCGGAATCTAATGAAGAACCAGGAACCTCTAATTCGGCGGTACCACAGGACGAGGAAAATTTTATGATAGATGCCTCGTTTCCAGCGTACCATATATAGAGTACGCTACACGAGACGGGAAAGTCCTAGACTTCCTCGTAGATACTGGTGCGAACAAAAACTTCATTAAATCAAATCTAGCACCAAAATCCTACCCTGTTCAGAACCCTTTTTACATTAACAGTCCAGCTGGGAAAATCCTAGTGAAAAATAAAATCTGCGGCAAATTCTTCTCTTTCGTTGGCTGCAGTATAGATATAACCTTTTTTATTCTCCCAAACCTCGAGTCATTTGATGGAATAATCGGCGACGACACCTTAAGGGAACTGAAAGCCATTATTGATCGAGAGAAGAACGAACTAGTAATTAAACCAAACATAAGAATTCCCCTTAAGAATAAACCCTCGGATGTCGTGAACAATCTCGTAATACTGAACAAAAACGTCTCAGAGTCCTCGAAGGCCCAACTCGAATTGCTTTGTAACAAGTTCAGTAACTTGTTCGGCCCGGTGGACAACGGGAAGGTGAAAACCAGTGTAAGAGCTGAAATAAGAACAACCACGGATGAACCGATCTATACGAAGAGTTATCCGTACCCTGCTTGCATGCGGGAGGAGGTTGAAAGGCAGGTGAACGAACTCTTAACGGAGAATATCATTCGACCGTCAAACAGTCCGTATAATTCACCTTTATGGGTTGTGCCAAAGAAACCTAAGCCTAATGGAGAAAAGCAGTACAGGATGGTTATAGACTATAAACGTCTAAATTCCGTGACTATCTCTGATACTTACCCAATCCCAGACATTAACAACACTCTCGCAAGCCTTGGTGACGCCAAATTCTTCACCACCTTAGATCTCACATCCGGGTTCCACCAAATAGCCATGAGGGAAAAAGACATCCCTAAAACTGCCTTTTCTACGATGAACGGCAAATTTGAATACGTCAGATTGCCCTTTGGGCTCAAGAACGCCCCGGCCATCTTCCAACGTATGATAGATGATGTCCTGAAGGAATTGATCGGGAAGATTTGCTATGTTTACATAGACGACATTATCATCTACAGCAAGACAGAAGGTGACCATTTAAGGGACATAGAGACGGTTTTTGCAAAAATCCATGAGGCAGGGTTAAAAATCAATTTAGAAAAAACCCACTTCCTCGACACGAGCGTAGAATTCCTTGGGTATTTAGTGACTTCGGAAGGCATTCTTCCCAATCCGGATAAAGTAAAAGCAATCGAAGCTATTCTTCCCCCGAGTAATCTAAAGGAACTGAAGAGTTTCCTCGGACTCACGTCATACTACAGAAGGTTTATCAGGGACTACGCCAAAGTCGCGAAACCTCTAACGAATATGACTCGTGGCGAGCTTTCACAGGTTAGAGCAAACCAATCGAAAAATGTTCCTATATGCCTCGACGAGGCAGGAATTAAGGCTTTTGAGACCTTAAAGCAACTTCTTACTTCGGCAGAAGTATTAGCTTTTCCTGATTTCGGCAAGCCCTTTAACCTTACAACTGATGCTTCTGACTATGCCATTGGTGCTGTACTGTCCCAAGGCGAACATGGTAAGGACAAGCCAATTGCATTTATCTCCCGTTCTTTGAATAAAACGGAAGAAGGTTATGCTACAAATGAGAAGGAACTTCGTGCCATAGTTTGGGCACTCGATAACCTGAGGAACTACCTATACGGTGCCAAGAAGATCAAAATATATACTGATCACCAGCCCTTAACCTTTACGCTTAGTAATAGGAATTACAATGCGAAACTTAAGCGCTGGAAGTCGAGAATTGAGGAGTACAACTACGAGTTGATTTACACACCTGGTAAATCAAACTTTGTGGCGGATGCTCTCTCGCGGCTCCCAACACAGGTAAATCACCTTTCAGGCCCATGTTCCTCCTCTTCTCGGACAGATACGGCAAGCATAGCAGCTGGAACAACTACACATGACGCGGACGAAGGACAATCACAGACAAATACCGAAAGTATTGACGACGTACGAAGTGTAAGGACAGACGGGGCGGAAACAGGCACTGCTGAAGAAGGACTATGTGAAGAATCTCCTGACAACGAAGATTCGTGCACCATGCACAGCGCTGACCAAGACAGCTCGGACCTAATACCTCACGTGGAGGCTCCGATTAACGTATTTAGGAACCAAATAATCTTTAGGATCGGCATTGACCTTTGTTCTCACGAAGAACCACACCCTGGCTATCACCGCCATTATATCTCCATGAGAACCATAGACAAGAATAAACTTGCTGAATCTTTAGTGGAAAACCTTAATCCGAACGTAATCAATGGAATAAAGATTCCTGAGGACTACCTTGGCCTACTCCAAAACCTGTACTTAGAAAGCTTCGGGAAATATAAGATTAGGGTAACACAGAGAGTCGTGGAGGATGTAGCCAGCGAGGAACGCAAATTCTGTATCATTGAGAACGAACACAGAAGAGCTCACCGCGCCCCCAGGGAGAATATGGAACAAATACTCGAAAAATTCTATTTCCCAAAAATGATGGCTAGCATAAAAAGATTTGCGACCTCTTGCGAAATCTGTAATGTTAACAAATATGACAGGCATCCCATAAATCCCGAATTCCAAACCACACCCGTTCCTAGGTACCCATGTGAGATAATCCACATGGATATAATGGAGATTCAGAATGAGAAATTTCTGACCGTAGTCGACAAGTTCTCGAAATTTTCTAAATTTTTCCACATAAAAGACAGATCCGCCATTTATATAAGATCCAAGGTAATAAAAGTCTTACATTATTTTACGGTTCCTCTGATTCTGGTTACGGACAACGAAAGGGGCTTCCTCAGCCCAATTGTCCTAAACCTGATCAGGAATTTGGGAATAAAAATATACCTAACTCCATCCCATAGAAGCGAGGTCAATGGCCAGATAGAGAGAGTCCACTCTACCATTCTAGAAATATATCGGTGCCTTAGAGCGGAGCACTCAGACTTTAAGGTCAAGGAACTTGTCTACGTGGCTGTTGATCGGTACAACAACACAGTACACTCTGTCACCAACAGGAAACCTACAGACATATTTTTCAACAGGTCACAGAGGGTCAACTTTCAAAATCTTTTGAATATTCGGTCAAAAATGAATAAAGACCTCAGAGGGCTAATAAGGAAGAATATGGAAGCTAGGAACTCGAGGAGGAATCTAAAAAGAGTGGTCCCAAGGAAGTACTGCCAGGGTGATGTGGTATACGTCGCGGTAAAAGGTATAAAGAGCAAAAACAAGCCCTTGTATAGGAAGGAAATTATAGCAAAAGATAACCGAGTTACTGTAATGACAGTAAGTGGGAAGAAAATACACAAAGCTCACTTAAAAAACATTAATCCCACAAAAGGCAATTAATTCGTCCTCGATGTAACGACACCATTTTAAATATTTCTCATCTAAAAAATTGTTTTTTTTCCCCTCCCTTCTCTTCACAAAAAAAGAAAAAAAAGAAAAAAAAGAAAAAAAAAGAAAAAGAAGGAGAATGTGCACGCCAAGTAATATAAAAAAAATTACATGACTAAGAACAAGAAATTAACTAAGAAACCATTAACTTAATAAAATATGCATCGGAGTTTAGCTCTCAAGAAACAAGGGGCCGGTTCACTTAAACAATTATGTAACAATAATTACGGTGGTGTTGATCCTCGTACCCTAGTAGGCTGTTTGATATTGTTAACCTTACAAGCCAAAGCGGACAAATACGAACCTTCCGATCCGGAGTGACTACCCCGAAAATTTAATGGAGAGCTATCTCATATTGGAAATGAAATCAAGAGAATAATGAAAAAACGAACCCAAATGTTAACATGAAAATGAACAAACACAAGAAATCAAGGCTACAATGCCATACGAACATAATACATACTTATTGTAATCTAGACCTTAAGATAAAATTGTGAACCTCATATTAAATAAACCTTGATCATATTGCAGATTAGTAGTTCTTTTCACTCCCATGCAGACTCTACATATCTTTGCCTATGATTCTCCAATTGTGACGATTAAGGAAGGAAATGCTTGGATGACAAATGGAGTTTTTAAATTGGTACATGTTATCGACTTGACAAAATATGACGCACTTATCCAGGATACTGAGCGACTGATGTTTGAACATGTTAAAGACAAACAAATGCAGCCTATCTTGAGTTATCATCTAGATCAAATCAAGGACCGACTCAACGAACTGCGGGACTCGAGAATGAGGAAAGCTAGGTCAATAAATTGGTTAGGGACTGTTTGGAAGTGGGTAGGTGGATCTCCTGACGCAACTGACTGGGACAAACTTTTAGAAAAGCAGGCGGACATTATAGGAAACAACAATCGACAATACTTAATTAACGAAAAACTGTTCGACACGACACGGGAAACGACACTAAAAATAAATAAGATAATTCAGGGTTACAACAACGCTATAGAGAAAGGACGGACGGACCAACTTAGACATGACTTACTAAACAAGGTACTCATTTTGAAAGAAGGTGTAAATGAAATAGTTAGAGCTTGCCAATTGGCAAAGAACGGCATAGTCAACAGCAATCTTTTGGATTCAGCGGAAATCAATACTATCATAAATGAACTAGAAACCTTACCCTACCAAAACGTTGTAGAAGCTATAGAATACGGCCGACCTTCAGTATACTGCAATGGGACATTGATGCTATATGTCCTGTCCATACCCAAAACGGACCCAAAGGTATATCATTTAATAACGGCTCGCGCAGCTATCAGGAACGGTAGACAAATTGACTTAGACTTCTCAAGACTTATGATTAGCCATGACAAGACGTACGGACTAAACGGGAAATGTCTTAGTATAGGTAATACATCCGTGTGCGAGGAGGGCAACCTTCGGGAGATACCAGAAGACTCTTGTCTAACTAAGATCCTCAAAGGCGGCAATGCACTTTGCGACTACAAAACGACAAACGAGGAAATAGTCGAGCTGATTGGAGAAAATACGATTTTCCTGACGAACTTCAACGGGACAATTTTAAATAAAAATTCCTCTATTCCTCTAGTAGGTACCTACCTGATACAGCTAGACAATGACACGGTTCGCATAAGAGAGAAGACATACAACAGCAGAACGATTTTCAACCCACAGGCACTGCCCCCGGTCCTGGCCAATGTGACAAGCAAGAGTCAAACCTAACCTGGAATACGTGCATGACCTTAGCACGAAGAATATTGAGCTCATAAATATCTTAAATAGAAATCTTAACTCTTCTATTCTTACAGAGATTTTCATTATCATAGTAGCCATTACTGCCATCTGTCTATTCTGGAGAAAGATCTATGGAAGGGTGAACATCCCGGAGCTCCGCCTATCCTGCCGACGAGGAACAGTTCCGCGCCCCGTACCACGACCTGCCCAAGAAGTCAACAACCCCAGCAGAAACCCAGGTTCATTCACCTGTCCGTCAGGCGATCTGCGGGACGCAGATATTTGAAGGGGCGGCAGTTATCACGATCAGGCATTCACCTGCAGTAACAAAAGTAACGAATCACATTCGCTTGCAAGTTCATTCCCGTTACCTGACACGACACGCGCGCATCCGATTGGCACCATTCCCACCGCCACACCACGTCCGGGCGAATAATATGAAGATATGTATATGTGATCTGCATGGGAACTGCAGATCAGCAATTATGAAGTATGAATATGTTTGTCAGTTATGTATCGGCTAGGTTATATGATTATTTTGTGAATTCAGTTTTAAGTAGACTGCGAATAAAGAAGGGTCGACCCCTCTAAAGATTGAACGTGTGTTTTATTGCGGGACAAGTGGGAGGTTCCCAGAAAATTTATTTTTTAGTCTTCACAAGGATAAATCTTTTAACTTCATTAGGGGTATTCACGATTCGATGCAACTGGTCTTGTATCATTGCGAAAATGCGAAAGTGTAACTTTTTTTTGCACTACAACAACAAACTATACAGAATAAAATTTCGCAACACTTTTACACTTTATCTATACCCTGACCCTATTGCAACCGAAAAATACAACAGAGTAGCCTTATGAAGTTGACAGTTCATTTAAATTCTTGATTCCTGTGTATAGCTAACAGAAAAAAATAAAGAGAATGGAAAACAAATGTAGGCGCCGCAGAAGGGAAAATCCAGTGAAAAAATGGACAGAAAATGTTTTTTCAAAGCAAATGTCAATTGTCCAGCTGGAGCTGTCATTTGTTTCAGTTTTGCTATACATATGAAAAAGTGCGTTCACGATCCGATAAAATAAAATAAAATTTCGCAATTTTACTAGGCCTTTTACATCGAATCGTGAATACCCCTATTGTTTCTGGAAATTGATTTTTATTTTTAATTTTTCTTACACCTTTTAAAACGACAGTACAATTTGTCAGTTTTGTTTAGTGATTTGTTAGTTGTTTAACAAATCGACAATTTAGATAAAACAGTCGAAAGAAAAACAGCTTGCGAATACCGAAAAAATGGGAACATAAAAGGTGAAATAGGTTGCGAAACTTAAAGGGAATTCGATGGCGAACATGCGAACAATTTTTTGATATCGATATCGTAAAACTTATAGATATTTATGTGTCCAAAATTCATTATGGAATGATTTAAAAGAATATTCCTTTTCTTTATATTGTACAATTTGAACATTCATTGAACTTCAATTACATAATTAGTTTCACTTGATACCAGGAAATAAGAAAATCGAACAACTATTTCTATAAAAATGTAGCGAATAATTTCAACCTGGAACTCAGTGTTGAAATAATTATGCGAAAAACAGTGTGAAATGTCATTTTGCCGCTGGCGCTGTCGTTCTAGCGCGAGCGTCCGTTCATCTGGGATATTTTGTGCTAGACGTCTAGCGAGCGGGAAGTGGAACCCGGCCCGGTCTCATAAGGTCAGCCCCCCTCTTAATTATTTAACAAAAAACATTTTTAACATTTTAAGTTAAGAAACGAGATAAATGAAGTGTCAATATCGTAATAATAATCATAAAATAATATGTATATTCGTTATTATATCACTTTTACAAATTCACTTCCACTATTTTTTTTTATTTTTTTTTTTCGGTAACTTATTTTTTCCTGCACTTATGAATTTGAAAACTGTACGCAGACTTATATTTTTTACGCACGAAATAGCACCTGGATTGTGCCAATTTTTTCACCCTAAAGCTAAGTATTCTGCTCGCGTTAAATTTTGTTCGCTCGCTAAATTCTTAACTTCATATAGATGGGCCGATGACAAGTCTCCACTCATTTAGCTCGCGAAATAAATGTCCGGTACATTAAATCGAAGATAAATTCTGACAGAAGAAAAAGTTTGTGTTGTTGCTGCCGGGTGAATTTATTATCTCAAACACCACAAAACATTAGCGTTAGGTATAAGTAAAAGAAGACGCAAAACCAAAATACCCTTTTCATGCGATGAAAAAAAAAAAAAACTTGCTGGGCTTGTGGAGGAACGACCAACTATATGTAACTTGCAGGACAAATCCCACTGCAATATTGATTTGGAAGTGTCGTCTTCTACTTACTACTATAGCAATTATTTCAGCTGCTGCAGCAATTATAACATCTTCTTCAATTATTCTTGTATCCATTGTTTTGCAGATATTTAAATATTGCTATGTCTTTGAAGTTTGAATTGCTTTCTACGTGTAAGCTAAGTTTCCTGCTCGCGCTAAATTTTATCTCCCATACAAAAATGTCTACAAAGATAAAATTTAGCGAGACAATTTAGCAAAGCAGTATCCTGTTCGCTCGCTAAATTCTTAACTTCATATAGATGGGCCGATGACAAGTCTCCACTCATTTAGCTCGCGAAATAAATGTCCGGTACATTAAATCGAAGATAAATTCTGACAGAAGAAAAAGTTTGTGTTGTGTTGTTGCTGCTGGGTGAATTTATTAACTGAAACTATTTATTTATTTCTATTTCCCAAGCTGTGTGTAGTCAATATATAGATTTTTTGGAGCAAACCGCACAAAACATTAGCGGTATAAGTACAAGAAGAGGCAAAACCAAAATACCCTTTTCATGAATGATGGAAAAAAAAAACTTGCGGGGCTTGTGGAGGAATGACCAACTAGGTATATGGAACTTGCAGGACAAATCCCAATGCAATATTGATTTTAGTTGATTGATTGGATTTACGCGACACGAAGTTGAGTGTCGTCTTCTACTTGCTACTATAGCAATTATTTCAGCTGCTGCAGCAATTCTAACATCTTCAATTCTTCTTGTATCCATTGTTTTGCAGATATTTAAATATTGCTATGTCTTTGAAGTTTGAATTTCTTTTTACGTGTATAATATGACGTTTACCGACATCTGCCATGAACATATGGTTTCCGTCCCATCTGTCATATTTCAAAATTTAGCGACCATTTATCTTTGCTTGTGGAGGAACGGAGTGGAGACTAGGGACGCTTAAATTTAGCGCGAGCAGGATACTTAGCTTTATAATTAAAATGACGTTTACCGACATCTGTCATGAACATATGGGTTTTGTCCCATCTATCATATTTCAAATTAAGCGACCATTTATCTTTGCTTGTGGAGAAACGGAGTGGAGACTAGGGACGCTAAAATTTAGCGCGAGCAGGATACTTAGCTATAGAGAACTGTTAGCCAAGAGTAATATTTTTTGTTTGGATGTAAGATGTAAGATAAAAGTATTTACTACTGCGCTGTACTTTGTACGTCAGAGGCTGACTACTGGAGGGGCCTTAATAATATTATTCGCGAGAGGATTTGCGTTCAAAATTTGCGGGGAAAATCAGGTAGGTGCACGGAAGGTAAAGCTATTCGCAGCCCACCGAAATATGTACAGGAAAACTTCTGTTTTGGAATGTTTTTGCGAAAACCCGGTTTTCGGCTCGATTTGAATAGGTTTAACCGTATAAACTAACTATATAGGCTTTGATTTACAGAATCCGCATATAATTGAAAATACGTGAACCCTTTCCGCAACCGACATTTCGCGCAAAACCGAACAAAATCAAAGCACTGAAGAATAACGCAATAACAGAAATGTATATACATTATCCACTTCGTGTATATTACCATATATCTTTCGACACTAAACAACTATAGCTTTGCAAGTTGATTGAATATTTAATTCTCGTTTAAGCTTTCAGACCACAAATTTTAATTTGTTGATTCAACTCAATGAATAAAATGTATTGCATGCCAGAGAAGATCCATTAATGCAATTCTAAAAAAACAAAATTATTTTGACAAGTCACTAAAAAAAAACGCAATTATTCTGCACACGATTGTATACTTCGACGACTTTAAATTGCAGTTCAAAGTTTAATATTGGTGTAATGAATTCTTACCTTTCCAGCACCTCAAGTTAAAGGAACGAACAGGTAAACGTAAATACGAAAAAACGTATCGAAGCGAACCCATTTTACTTGTTACTAGTTGCTCCTATGTTTATTGGTTTTATTTACCGTAAGGTCGAGTTCAACAAAACACAAAATAAATTATTATATCACCTAGGTATATGGAAGAAAATAAATCAACTGGTCATGTTCGAATCATCAGCCGAGGAAAAAGCGCTTAGGAGTAGCTAAGAACGCCGCGTTCCAGTGCGTTAACTCTAGCACTCTACCCAGAGATGAATGATTAAAAGAGATGGATATCTTTCGTACGTCTATCCCCCCAAAACCCATTTGTTTACATTGTTGTTTTTGTAATTTCAACCCCCGTCTGTGAATACGTGTGATCAACAAAAAAAGCATGTTGCTAATGGCCGACCGCGAGTCATCTTGCTTTTATGAGCATCGCAGTGTTTAATTATTCTGTGTTTTGTATTGAATTTGTTTGGTTTTTGTGGAGGTTTTGATTAAAATGTAAAAAATTGTGAAATTCACAGTTGAGAATATCGAATTCTTGCATTAAAGTCCAATTCATGAACTAACATATACTAGGGTAGAAATAAGCAAGTGTGTGTGACTTCATGAATTTTTCTGGAAAGCTTCATGAATTTTTGTGGAAAACAGCTTGTAGGCAACCGCCCTTCCACTGGAAAGTTATATATCTCTGTATTCCATTATCTTTGACTCTACCATAGCAGAGATGAATGATTAAAAGAGATGGATATCTTTCGTACGTCTATCCCCCCAAAACCCATTTGTTTACATTGTTGTTTTTGTAATTTTAACCCCCGTCTGTGAATACGTGTGATCAACAAAAAAACATGTTGCTAATGGCCGACCGCGAGTCATCTTGCTTTTATGAGCATCGCGGTGTTTAATTATTCTGTGTTTTGTATTGAATTTGTTTGGTTTTTGTGGAGGTTTTGATTAAAATGTAAAAAATTGTGACATATACTAGGATAGAAATAAGCAAGTGTGTGTGACTTCATGAATTTTTCTGGAAAGCTTCTTGAATTTTTGTGGAAAACAGCTTGTAGGCAACCGCCCTTCCACTGGAAAGTTATATATCTCTGTATTCCATTATCTTTGACCATAGGCAGATAATATGAAATACTTAAAAGCGATGGATATCTTTCGTACATCTATCCCCCCAAAACCCATTTGTTTACATTGTTGTTTTTGTAATTTCAACATCCATGAGCAACAAAAAAGCATGTTGATAATGGGCTAACGCCAATCATCTTGCTTTGACATCGCGGTACTTGAGTGTAAATTCAGAAACGTTAAACATTTGCGCATCAGGTATTTCTGTCATGCTTTTTTTCGTTATGTTTGCGCATCAGTTTGATCAACTTTGCAATAATCAAAGATTATGGAATACAAGGATATATCTATCCAGTGGAAAGGCGCCTTCGGTATTCTCTACTATTTATTCCACAATTTTTTTCATTTTAATCAAAACTTCCACAAAAACCAAACAAATTCAATACAAACACAGAACAATTACCACGCTGCTCATAAAAGCAAGATGTTTTGCGGTTGGCCATTAGCATCATGCTTTTTTGTCGATGACACGTATTCACAGACAGGGGTTAAAATTACAGAAACAACAATGTAAACAAATGGGTTTTTGGGGGATAGACATACGAAAGATACCCATCTCTTTTAACCATTCATCTCTGGCAATAATGAACACTTGACGTTGAAAGTGACGCCAATAGTGCTTTATGAACATCTTGCAAGGCATCATGAGCATCATGATACCTACCTGTGATGCGTTACTGAATTTACACTAATAGTTTTGTGTTTCGGATTGAATTTTTTTGGATTAAATTGAAAAACAAATTGTGAAATCCACTTACCGAATTCTTCCATTAATTTCCAATTCATTAAAATGAAATGAGCAAGTGTTCGTGACTTCATGTATTGTTCGGGAAAACAGCTTGTTAGCAGCCGCCTTTCCACTGGAAGTTATATAACTCTGTATTCCAATATCTTTGCTATAAGTAGGTATTTTTCCTTTTTTTAAATACCCAACATTCGTCCTCGAACCCACAAGCGACTCTTGCGGCTCTATGTCCGATTCACTCGGTAAATTGAGCATGTGATAAGCTGCTGCTCACTGCACTGCCATTGACGGTCAGACTCGGGATACCTCCATGGTTGAACGGGATCCTGAAGAGGCGGACCTTGAGCTGCGCCTGTCTAAGGGACAGCGAAAGAGGAAAAGGAGGAAGCTGTTGGATTTGTGGCGCAAAGATGCTTTATCTGCTGAAGGCGCAAACACGTCGTTCGGCTCTTCCGCGGTGACCTCGAAAAGGAACAGATCGGTGGAGGTCTTACCAAAAGAAGCCAACCAACCCCTTGGATTGGGCACTGCCTCTTCTTCTGCCGTACAGAAAAGCAAGAAGAAGTACATACAGGCGTGGGCTCCGGAGCCTCTCCAATCGTTGGAGCTGCCGTTGCACTTGTACCAGCGGACAGAATATTGTTGTCGCGGATGGCTTACGCATGCTGTCTGCTGGATCCCTGGGAAACTAGGCGGATGTACTAAAGCGTTTGCATACCCAGAATCCTGGTCTCGACACAAAAGCCTGAATTGTCTGGTCTCATAAGCAGACCAAAAACAGTCACAATGAAGATGGTAGTTCCCTCGTTGTGAGTATAGACATGGCTTCTGCCGAGATCATTAACTCTAGGTACGACATGCGTCCCTATCTGCATCTTGGTAGGATTCATTACCATTTCAATGCCAAATAGTGCAAATAGTGATCGTTACCCAGAGTTTACATTCATTTAAACGTACTTTTTTGGAAATAACAACTTTTTAAACGATTTGCGTTGGGCCTTTTCCAAATAAAAATGGGCAAAATATCACCTAGGATACCAAGTCCCGATATATCTAGTTGAAGTTTTACATAAACTAGGTATCCGAACATCCCCAATGAGTAAAATAAAGGTAAGGTGAAAGCGCAAGAATAAAATTAGACCGCTCTGAAGAAAGCGGAAACTGAGTACTTCACGTACACTCCAATAGAAGAAACCGACAAACGGTGTTGCTTAAGGGCTTACGCCCCAATATTAAGATAGAGGAGCTCGAAATGGAGCTTCAAAATTAGTGCGACGACCTTAAGTTCGTGGGGGTCAAGCCATTTTCTTCGTCTGCGGACAGCAAATTACCATTACCGCAAATTACCATTGCTTTTGGTACAGTTAACCCCCCGACAGCAAAATTGATAGCCTGAGAGGTTAGATTCCTGTACTATCATGCAGTAAGCTGGGAAAAATTAAAGAGGTCAGATCGTGTATGCGCTGCCAGAGATTCGGGCACGCCGCAGCACACATGCAGTTCCGATGCGTCAAGTGCAAAAAGGACCACAAACATGGGGAATGTGCTAAGGTATCGATAGTGTAGAAGATCGAGGCCAGCTCTCATGTGTAATCTGCAATAGCTCAGGACATCCTGCTAATTTGAAGGAATGTACCAAGTATCAGCAGATCAAACAGAATGTGCAGGCTCGAAAACAGAGGTCCGAAGAAGAGAAGGGTCGAAACAGTTGCTCGTTCTCTAATTTTGTTGCACCCAATGTGCGCCGAAGGTTCCTACACCGGAAGCGGATCTGGATTTGAAATCGACTCTATTCTATTCGACGCTGTTTGCCGAGTCTGCCGCGCCATAAATATGATGGGTACACTGGACGAGGTAAACTTAAAGAAACTTGCGGTGAATGTAAATTCACTAAACCGGGACGAGAGAATCTGTTTAAGGCCCAAAAAGCCAGATGAACTTCTGGTTAGCGAAACTAAGCTTAGTGCGAAGCACAAATTGGGCTATAGAAATTATTGTGTAGTTAGAAGAGACAGGCCCAACTCCACACAGGGAGGTGGTGTCGCTATCTTAATACGTAAAGGCTTGCACCATAAGGTCATATGTACCGGGGACGTGCGCAAGTTCCAGGTGTTGGAAGCATGCATCGTATGCATTCTCCTCAATAGCCAGAGGCGGATGTATGTGGTGTCGCTTTACGCACCGGAATCTCTTCGACGCATGAATTTTTAAATGAGATCGGGACGCTTTTTCGTTGCTTGGAGCTTCAGTCGGAAGATAATTATTACTTCTTGGGAGGAGATCTCCATGCTAAGCATGCTGCGTGGAGAAGTGATAATCCGAACCCTAGAGGCAACCAGTTTCACGACTGGTGGCGTCATAATATGATTTGGTACTAGTTGACGAAAGACTAGAACTAACAAAAATTGATCTAAGTACGCAGAACTGTTCACGATCGGTTGAGTACGATACAGATCACTACGGACTTGCCGCCGTAATACGGATCCCGAACGAGCCGAAGCATCTGGAGCAGTATGATCAAGTGCGCTCTTTCGATTACTGAAAAGCGCAGTGGTCGCGCTTCTCCCACCGACAAACAGGAACTTAACGAACGATGAGATGGACAGTCATTTACGGCGGATGAATGTCGTCATCAAAGAGACAATGGAGCTGACTATCCCCCGCGTAGGACGTTCCACAGACGAAGAACAAATTGAAAAGGCTGCTCTCGAGGCTTAAACGGCTGCACAGACAGTTTACAGACAGGAACGAAACAATTGATCACCGAAAATTACAGAAAATCTGTAAGTTTGTATTGTGGCAACAAAATTCGGGATATAAAATCCAGTAGTCCGAATATGTTCCAACAAATAAATAAACTGTTCAGGCGGAAAGATCATAACGACATTTCATGTGTTCGAATATCGAGAACAGACAGACACAATTGGATGCTGGCATAAATCCAGAAAGTGCTGACTCAAACGAAGGTTTTTTTTTCGTAAACCCGCAGGAGAGGGTGGATTTGATGGGACCTTTCGTTGAGACTGTGTATACAGGGAACAACCCTGTTTGCCGTAACCGGGACCTCGAGGAGAGGGCCTTTCTTAACCACTTTTATCAGCGGACCGAAATCCACGATTAGCGATCCGAGAACAACGGTTTCACCGTGTTCAATGACGACAATCATGCAAATGGAACAATCGCCGATATAATGGAACCATCCATTTCGCCTTGGAATTCCCCAATACTTATTGTACCCATGAAGAAAGACCCTGTTACCGGTCTGCAAAAATTTCGAATGGTGATCGATTACCGTCACGTGAATGAGCGAATCGAAATTTCCCCTTCCAAACATTACAGGCATTTATGATATGGTGGGTGGAGCAGTCTATTTTTCATGCATAGATTTAAGTCAGGGATACTACCAGATGGAACTAGATGCCAATAGTATACCAATTAGAGCATTTTCAACTGAGAGTGGTCACTACCAGTTAAAACGACTACCAATGGGATTAAAGATCACACCCAGTGAATTCTCAAGAATGATGTCCATAGCGATGTCTGGGCCAACAGCTTCACGATGTTTTTTCTATCTTGACGATCTTATAATTTTTGGTAGAAGTTTATTAGACCACAATAAAAACTTAATAAACGTTTTTCAACGTCTCAGAGAGGTGAATCTCAAAATACACCCAGGGAAATGTTCTTGCTTACGAAAGGAAGTATTGTACCTTGGACATGTTATATCGGAAAATGGCATTCTACCAGACCCCACTAAATCTAATGTAATGAAAAATGATCCAGTACCAACCAACGCTGATGAAGTCCGAAGATTCGTAGCCTTCGCAAACTGCTTTCGTAAATTCATTCCAAATTTTGCTACCATTTCACCAACGATTAAAGAAAAATGTTGAATTCAATTTCGATAAGGATTGCGAAGGATCGTTCAATCTCCTAAAAGAAGTTCTCACCAGTCCCAAAATTTTACAATTCCCGAATTTTAACGAAGATTTCATTCCACGTACAGACGCTTCAGGTTTCGCTTTAGGAGCTGTGTTATTTTATTTCGACGATAGACCAATTGCCTACGCAAGCAAATCTCTTAACAAAGCAGAGAAAAACTATGGCACGATTGAAAAAGAATTACTTACGATAGTGTGGGCAGTTAAACACTACCGACCCTATTTGTTCGGAAGAAGATTTAAAATCTTGACAGACCACAGACCTCTTGTGTACTTGTTCTCGTTAAAAGAACCCAGTAGTAGACTAAGCAAATTTAGACTATTACTGGAGGAATACAATTTTTATGTAGAATATTCTCCCGGTAAAGATAATTGTACCGCCGATGCATGATTCAGAACATAAAGAAAAAGTATTTTTGGACGGGATTGCAAAACGATGTGGCCACATTTGTAAAACATTGCCCGATATGTCAACGAAATAAACACATTCAAAATAAAAAACAACCCATGACTATAACATCGACAGCTGAATCAGGTTTTGACAAACTATTTTTAACTATTTTATTTAACTATTTTTTTTTTAAGATGGTTCAAAGTAAAGGGTGATTTTTTAGCTGGTTTGGTTTTGGCAACACTGGTTTTGACAGCTGACGTGTGTTTAGTACCTTGTGTCACTGTCAAACAGCTTCAGCTTGGTTTGCAATTTAACCATGGATCGTCTTACAAATGAACAACGCTTGCAAATTATTGAATTTTACTATCAAAATTCGTGCTCGGTTCCAAATGTTCATCGCGCGCTGCTTCCATTTTATGATCGGCATTCTCGACCTTCTGAGCAGTCTATTCGGAAGATTGTGACCAAATTTCGCACCAAATTTACTTTGTTGGACATTAAACCACCAACACGTTTACGTACTGTGCGTAGTGAAGAAAATATTGCGGCCGTATCAGCTAGTGTGACAGAAGACCGCGAAATGTCGATTCGGCTCCGTTCCCAGCAGTTAGGCCTTTGTTACAGCACTACGTGGAAAATTTTGCGGAAGGATTTGGGCGTAAAGCCTTTTAAGATACAGCTGGTGCAAGAACTAAAGCCAGCCGACCTACCACAACGCCGAATTTTTGGTGAATGGGCTCTTGGAAAGCTGGCCGAGGATCCGCTTTTTTATCGAAAAATTGTGTTCAGCGATGAGGCTCATTTTTGGTTGAATGGGTACGTAAATAAGCAAAATTGCCGCATTTGGAGTGAAGATCAGCCAGAAGCATTGCAACAGCTACCAATGCATCCCGAAAAAGCCACTGTTTGGTGCGGTTTATGGGCCGGCGGCATTATTGGGCCGCCATATTTCTTCAAAGATGATGCGAATCGCAGCGTTACTGTCAATGGTGAACGCTACCGAGCGATGATAACAAACTTTTTTTTGCCCGAAATGGAAGTTCTTGACTTGCATGATATGTGGTTTCAACAAGACGGTGCCACATGCCACACAGCACGCGAAACAATGGCGCAATTGCGAGGCGAGTTTGGTGAACAGTTAATTTCACGTTTCGGGCCGGTCAATTGGCCGCCTAGATCGTGCGATTTGACACCATTAGATTATTTTTTGTGGGGGTATGCCAAGGCTAATGTGTATAGGGACAAGCCCGCTTCGATTGACGCACTGGAAGCCAACATCCATGCATTCATTCGTGAGATACCGGCCGATATGTGTGAAAGAGTATGCCAAAATTGGACTCAGCGGATGGGCTACCTGAGACGCAGCCGCGGTCAACATTTGCATGAAATTATCTTTAAACATTAAATTGCAAGGTTCAAACTATCGATTCAAATAAATATTTCATTCATTTTTTCGAATTTTTTGTTTTTTTTTTTTAAAAAAGTTCTAAACCTCTTAAAAAATCACCCTTTACATCCTTACCATACAAGATGAGCTAACCAAGTTTATCGAGGCAATACCACTTCCAAACAAAGAAACCAGTATAGTAGCAAAGGGACTAGTAGAAGGTCTCATTCTAAGATATGGAGTTCCGAAAACGATAGCTTCCGATCAAGGGACAGAATTTCTAAATCAGGTATTCAAGAACATCTGCAGACTTCTGAAAGTGGAGCAAATGCAGTCCACGGCATACCACCACGAAAGCATCGGAGCGCTGGAAAATTCTCATAAAGTTTTAGGAGCGTATCTCAGAAGTTATGTATCAGAGAAACATTCGGATTGGAGCACATGGCTACCCTACTATGTTTTCTGCTACAACACTTCCGTCCACTCAGAAACCGGGTATACGCCTTTCGAACTAATGCTTGGAAGACAGTGCAGCTTACCATCAAACTTAAGAAAGCAGATAGAACCCGTGTATAATTATGATGATTACATCATTGATCTGAAACATAGACTACAAGTAGCACATAGAGACGCTAGGGAAACTTTAATAGAGAAGAAGGGATTAAGGAAGAAGCGATGTGATGAAAGTGGTCGAACAAAGAATGTTAATTTTGAAGCAGGAAGTTTAGTATTGTTACATAATGAGAACAGGGAGAAACTATATCCAATTTTTGTAGGACCTTACGAAGTTTTGTCACAAAATGGTGTAAACTGCGATATTAAATATGAAAATAAAAGAATAACCGTTCACAAAAATAGGTTAAAACCATTTTATATATATTTAACACTTTTATAAGTAAAAAAACAAAAAGGGGGAGAAACTCCCGTAAAACTCTCGTAAATATTATACACATGTGCACATGTATAAAATAAATATAAATATAACTATAAAGGCGCCATATGATAAATAAATTTATAAAAAAAAAATTACTAAATAAACCATTAATAAGAAAATTTGTAAAGATAAAAACTATGATAAATAAATTTGTAAAAATAAAAATTATTCAATAATCCATTAATAAGAAAATTTGTATAAAAACTATGATAAGTTAATTTTATAAAGATAAACATTATTACTTAAGCCCTGAATAAGTTAATTAATAAAGATAAAAATTATTAAATAAGAAGTATTAAATAAGCCTTATAATAAGTAAATTTGTTAGTAAAATAATAATAATCCATTTGTTATAGTATTTCGATATTAATAAATAAGCGATATAATAAGTTAACATTGTAAAGCAAAAATAAGTAAAGTTGTTGATAAAAGTAAGAAGAAATAATAATTTTGCTAATTACATTAAACCCATAAACCAAACTAAATCAATTAACGCACCTGAGATAAGTTATTTTGTTGAAATAAAAAAAAAAAAAAAATATGTAATTGAAAATATCTAGTCTTAAGTAAAAACAACCAAATGTATCACAACGAAACCAACAATTGATTCACATCAATATACACAACTAATGACTCCCATATGGCAAAAGTGACGCGTAAAAGAAGAAATCAAGTTGTATCATGATTTCTCCTTTTTCCCCAGGAAGGGTGGTGTGAAGAAATCGCAACAGCGGCCACTTAATTAATTGCCACAAATCTACTTCGATATATGATACCCAGAACCCGTCTCGTAAATTGTACCCAATATGCTTCAAACAACAGAGCGGTTTGAACTACATACACTCATGGAACGAACCATGAATTGAGAGAGTCATATTACTCTGATGGCACAATCGGTGCATGAGGCAATGAATACACGAGTTGTCCATATTGTCAAAGTGTGGGTACGGCCGGGGTGCATTTGCATAAGACACTAAAAGTATCAACTTAGCATTGTACGCAAGTGTTTGGTCGTTTACCCTCGTCACGCGAACATGCTGATAAGGCATAATTTCGGGGTATCGATCTCGAAGTGGATAATTCGATAACAACTTTCTGTATTATATATAGAGACTTTTTTCAATGAATAAAATGATTACCACTTTAGACACACTAAAGCCAAGACTGAGTTTTATTTAGCTTACGAGCTGCGATCTCCTTGGTGATACTAAGTAAAATTGGGAACCCCGCCTTGTGTGCAGGAAACTGCCGAAGGGTTTTAGTTGAAGGCGCAATAGCCCAAACTAGTGGGAAGCCAAAGGTATTTCCCAGAACAAGTAAGTTGGCGTCCGGGACCAGCCGACATTACATTTAACAATGCGCTGAATGATACATATTATCCGGAGCAATGGAAAATAGCGGTGGTGGCAAGGTATTCGAGAAAGTCGTCAATAGATCTCTTTTAAAATGGGTTTAGGAAAATAAGATATTCCGGACAACCAGTTTGGCACCAGAGTGGGGCATGGCACTATTAATGCCGCGTCGAAACTGGTTTCCGACATTCAGTGGAATAAAAGTAAGAAGCAATGCACGGGTGCCTGCCTGGTCGACTTTGTGAAGGCCTTCGATACCGTATGGTTGGAGGGGCTCTTTTATAAGCTGACCAGATTGGGCATTCAAAAACCTTTGCTGTATATGATTTACGACATGCTTATGGGAAAGAAGTTCGTTGTCAAAGCTGGCAACGTGACTTCGAGCAGGGTTTTTTGAAATTAAAAACGGCTTGCAACAGGGAGCAGTGAATTCTCCGGTCCTGTTTAATATTTACACAAGTGATCTGGTGGGTTCCCTCAGACATGCTATAGCGTACGCGGACTATTTAGTGGCGTACAGGTCAGGACCAAAAATCGAAGTCATTAACATCCTTCTGCAACGTGACTTCGAGCAAATTAAGAGGTATTGCGATGATTGGAAGTTGAAAATCAATTTCCAAAAATCGGAAACAATCCTGTTCAGAACTACATTGGCTGGGGCCTCTGGGGATACCAGAAAAAACTGGAGAAAATTAACAATTATTGGACAGCAGGGGCGACCATTGGCGGTGAAAAACGTGGTGAGGTATCTTGGCATCTGGCTCGACCAGTATCTGTATTTTGACAAACATATAGATGCTTGTCTTGCTGGGGCTAAAAAAGCCTACGCTCTGACAAGGAGACTGTTTCGCAGCAGTCAACTTGACTCTAGGGTGAAGGTCATTTGCTACGTGGCCCTTATAAGGCCTATCATCGCTTATGGCTGTCCGATGTGGTTCAATATAGCGCCGTCCTATATGGAAAAGATTCGGGTGTTTGAGAGACAATGTTTCAGGGCCTGCCTAGGGTTGTTTAGAACTCCTGAATCGCAGTACATAAAATACTATCCCAACAGGACCCTATACAATGGGGCTCGACTGAATAGGATTGACAATTTCCTTATTAAGGTGATCCGGAGGCACGTTGCAAGGGCGATGGCCAGTGATAATAACCTGATCTCAGGGGCTTACTACCCCAATATAATGTATCACGAGAGTACGCTTCGGTCTGGCTTTATCCCGCCTGAGGCATTTCTTCATGTAGATATGAAAGGGTTAGTCCAGACAAAAGATGGTGTGCCGGTATTGTACCACAGCCACCGCGGCGCGAGGGATAAGCGGCTCATCCATGACAGGTACGCCGCCAATGCTCAGGAGCTCCTCCGTTTTAGTACCGCGATTGCGGAACGGGACAGGGTCGATACGGTCAAGCAGTTCACCGAATTTTGGTGGCTTGAGGAACAGGTGAGGGTTGATACACTCTCCCGGGCCGGTGCGCTTCTTACGTAGTATCATCCTTAGTTTTAAGCTAGATTAAGTTTGTAGGTATAGGCTTAGTGTAGGGGGTCTCTGGGAGGTGCCGGGCTAGCCAAAATGATAGTGCTGCCGAATCTCGATCGACGCTCATAGCCTCGCTCGAGGCTCGGTGACACTGATGAACCCTTGTGGGCGGCTGTCAGGCGCCCATGGACGCGATCAGGATGGTGACCAATCGATGAGATTGCTCACCACCCTAATTATAGGTAATTTAGCTTAAGTAGCTTAGGTAGTTTTAAGTAGTTGTAAGTAAAAAAATAATAAAAGAATTCAAGTTTTATAAAGTTTCTTGGAAATAAAAAACAAACAAAAATAAATATTGATAGATTTAAGGCCGAAAGGCAATAATTTTAAGGATATAGTAAAGTTTAGAGTGCTCGCTAAGAGCCAGTAAGCTAGAATTAATACAAAAGTTAGCTTTAATTTAGACTTAATCGTTTTTGTCTAGGATGTAAGTTTAATGATAGTAATAATAAAAATGAATTTAAAAAAAAAAAAATGTCTTCGGCTCTGACGCAAGAGGAGCCGAGTTCGAGTCCCAGTGGGGGAAATGTTTTTTTCTTTTAATTTAAAAAGTGGAAAAACAATAAAGTGGAAGTGCCGCAAGGCAAACGCGCGATGGACACGGGCCAGCCAAAGGTCCCGCAAAGTGATGCCCCGTTGACCAGAGAAGTCAAGGACAAAAGGCAACAAGCAGCAACAATGTCAACTACAGCAGCAGTAGCAGCAGCAACAAAAATAGGCACAGAGATGCCAACAACAAGTGCCGCAGCATCAACAACACAAGCCGTACCAGTGGTACAGTCGCGCGAAGTGGCAAAAACGGAAAAAAGGCGACGTAAATGGAAGCCAACTCCAAACCTCACACATAAGAGGAAGTCGAAGACAACCGATGAGACGACGTCACGACCAACGTCATCGGCGCTAGAAACAGGCGATGATGACTCAGATGGGCTCAGCTATTCGTACGAGTCAGAAGGAGGTGAGGGCCGATACTTGGGCGAAGGTAATTCATTTCAAGTATTACTGGACGCCGAAGAAGAACAGGAACAAAAAAATAAGGAAGAAGACGAGGAAGCTCAGCTAGACAGGCTGATTAAAGAGCTTCTCGAAAAGAGGGAGAAAGTGCGCCAGCAAAAGTTGCAACAGCAACAGCAAAAGCTGAAGCAACTTCAAGCTGTGCAGCAACAACACAAACAACAACAAAAAGATTAGCAGCAGCAACAACAACAAGCACTGCTTAAGCAGCAGCAACAGAAGAAGCAGCTGGCCCAAAAACAGCCACTGCAGCAACAACAACTTTTAGAGATAGAGGAGCTCGAAAACGAGCTCAAGAATTACGAGTGCGAAGACCTTAAGTTCGTGGGGGTCAAGCCGTTTTCTTCGCCTGCGGACAGGGGTGGTAGCCGCAAATTACCATTCTTTTTGGTACAACTAACCTCCGACAGCAAAATAGATAGTCTGAAAAGGATCAGATTCCTGTACTATCATGCAGTACGTTGGGAAAAATTAAAGAGGTCAGATCGTGTACTTCAATGTATGCGCTGCCAGAGGTTCGGGCACGCCGCAGCTAACTGCCACATGCAGTTCAGGTGCGTTCAGTGCAACAAGGACCCCAAACATGGGGAATGTGCTTTAGGTAGCGATAGGGTAGAAGATCGAGGCCAGCTCTCGTGTGTACTCTGCAACAGCTCAGGACATCCTGCTAATTTCAGGGGATGTCCCAAGTATCAGCAGGTTAAACAGAATGTGCAGGCTTGAAAACAGAGGTCCGAAGAAGAGAAGGGACGAAAGAGTCGCTCGTTCTCTAATTTTGTTGCGCCCAATGTGTCCTTTGCCCAAATGGTATCTGGACCGGGTAGCTCAATCACAAAAAGCGCGCCGAAGGTTCCTACACCGGAAGCGGATCTGGATTTGAAATCGATCCTTCTGTCACTGCACGGAAAGATCGACAATTTCCAGAAACAATTAAATGAGCATGCGGCTCGAATAGACATGATCTATTCGACGCTGTTTTCCGAGTCTGCCGCGCCATAAATATGATGGGTACGCTGGACGAGGTAAACTTAAAGATCCTTGCGGTGAATGTTAATTCACTAATCCGGATCGAGAGAAGGATCAATCTTTCCAATTTGTTGAAGCCGAAAATCCAGATGTGCTTCTGGTTAGCGAAACTAAGCTATCACCGAAGCACAAATTGGGCTATAGAAATTATTGTGTAGTTAGAAGAGACCGGCCCAACTCCACACAGGGAGGTGGTGTCGCTATCTTAGTACGTAAAGGCTTGCGCCATAAGGTTATATATAGCGGGGAAGTGCGCCGGTTCCAGGTGTTGGAAGCATGCATCGTATGCATTCCCCTCAATAACCAGAGGCGGGTGTATGTGGTGTAGCTTTACGCACCGGAATCTCCTCGACGCATTGAATTTTTAAATGAGATCGAGACGCTTTTTTGTTGCTTAGAGCTCCAATCGGTAGATAATTATTACTTTTTGGGCGGAGACCTCAATGCTAAACATGCGGCATGGGGAAATGATATTCCGAACCCTAGAGGCAACTAGTTTCACGACTGGTGGCGTCATAATATGATTGAATACAAACTCGAGTTGTACGCGACGGATATCCCGTCTTTCCCTAGAGACGGTTCTTTCTTGGACATAGCGCTAGTTCACGAAAGACTGGAACTGACGAACACTGATCTAAGCACGCGGAAATGTTTACGGTCGCGCTTCTCCAGAGTGTTAAAACGCGACATACGCTCATGCGAGATCGACCCACCGACAAACAGGAACTTAACGAACGATGAAATCGACAATAATTTACGGCAAATGGAGCGGACTATCCCTTGGGTAGGACGTTCCACAGACGAAGAACAAACTGAAAAGTATCGAAACCCGACAATCGATGATCGACACTTTACTGACAGGAACGACCCCGAAATTAGGACACTGAAGTCGATGATCAAAAACTTGAAACAGTTGATCACAGAGAATTACAGAAAATCTGTAAGTTTGTATTGGGGCAGTAAAATTCGGGCTATGAAAACCAGTAGCCCGAATATATTCCCACAAATAAATAAATTGTTCAGGCGGAAAGATCACAACGATATTTCATGTGTTCGAATACCTCGGACGAACGAGAACAGACAGACACTACTGACTGCTGGCATAAGTCCGGAAAGTGCTGATTGGAACGACGGTTTTTTTCGTGGTCGAAGACCCGCAGGAGAGAGTGAACTTGATGGGAGCTTTCTTTGAGACTGTGTATACGGTGAACAACCCTGTTCGCCGTAACCGCGACCTCGAGGAGAGGGCCTTTCTTAACCACTTTTATCTGCGGACCGAGATTCAAGATTGGCGATCCGAGAAAAACGGTTTCACCGGTTTCAATGACAACAACCGTGCAAATGGCACAATCGCCGATGAAAATCCTCATCTGTTCGTGAGTAGAGATGAACTTCGGTGCATCTTTGAATCACTTAAAGACAAAAAGTCGGCGGGAGTGGACGGTGTCCCAAACGTCGTATTAAGACACCTGCCGCTAGAGGCGATAGATATCTTCGCCACACTATTTAACAATGCGCTGAATAATGCATATTATCCGGAGCAGTGGAAAATAGCGGTGGTACACCCTATCCCGAAAAAGGATAAAGATAGGACGAACCCTGCTAATCTCCGGTCAATTAGTTTGCTCCGAATGTTAGCAAGGTATTCGAGAAAGTCGTCAATAGTTCTCTTTTAAAATGGGTTGAGGAAAACAAGATCATTCCGGACAACCAGTTTGGCTTCAGAGCGGGGCATGACACTATTCATGCCGCGTCGAAACTGGTTTCCGACATTCAGTGGAATAAGAGTAAGGAACAATGCACGGGCGCCTGCCTGGTCGACGTTGAGAAGGCCTTCGATACCGTATGGTTGGAGGGGCTCTGCTATAAGCTGACCAGATTGGGCATTCAAAAACCTTTGCTGTATATGATATATGACATGCTTATGGGAAAGAAGTTCGTTGTCAAAGCTGGCAACGTGACTTCGAGCAGGGTTTTTTGAAATCAAAAACGGCTTACAACAGGGAGCAGTGAATTCTCCGGTCCTGTTTAATATTTACACAAGTGATCTGGTGGGTTCCCTCAGACATGCTATAGCGTACGCGGACGATTTAGTGGCGTACAGGTCAGGACCAAAAATCGAAGTCATTAACATCCTTCTGCAACGTGACTTCGAGCAAATTAAGAGGTATTGCGATGATTGGAAGTTGAAAATCAATTTCCAAAAATCGGAAACAATCCTGTTCAGAACTACATTGGCTGGGGCCTCTGGGGGTACCAGAAAAAACTGGGAAAATTAACAATTATTGGACAGCAGAGGCGACCATTGGCGGTGAAAAACGTGGTGAGGTATCTTGGCATCTGGCTCGACCAGTATCTGTATTTTGACAAACATATAGATGCTTGTCTTGCTGGCGCTAAAAGGGCCTACGCTCTGACAAGGAGACTGTTTCGCAGCAGTCAACTTGATTCCAGGGTGAAGGTCATTTGCTACGTGGCCCTTATAAGGCCTATCGTCGCTTATGGCTGTCCCATGTGGTTCAATATAGCGCCGTCCTATATGGAAAAGATTCGGGTGTTTGAGAGACAATGTCTCAGGGCCTGTCTAGGGTTGTTTAGAACTCCTGAATCTCAGTATATAAAATATTATCCCAACAGGACCCTATGCAATGGGGCCCGACTGAATAGGATTTACAATTTCCTTATTAAGGTGATTCGGAGGCACGTCGCAAGGGCGATGGCCAGCGATAATAACCTGATCTCAGGGGCTTACTACCCCAATTTAATGTATCACGAGAGTACGCTTCGGTCTGGCTTTATCCCGCCTGAGGCATTTCTTCATGTAGATATGAAAGGGTTAGTCCAGACAAAAGATGGTGTGCCGGTATTGTACCACAGCCACCGCGGCGCGAGGGATAAGCGGCTCATCCACGACGGGTACGCCGCCAATGCTCAGGAGCTCCTCCGTTTTAGTACCGCAATTGCGGATCGGGACAGGGTCGATACGGTCAAGCAGTTCACCGAATTTTGGTGGCTTGAGGAACAGGTGAGGGTTGATACACTCTCCCGGGCCGGTGCGCTTCTTACGTAGTATCATCCTTAGTTTTAAGCTAGATTAAGTTTGTAGGTATAGGCTTAGTGTAGGGGGTCTCTGGGAGGTGCCGGGCTAGCCAAAATGATAGTGCTGCCGAATCTCGATCGACGCTCATAGCCTCGCTCGAGGCTCGGTGACACTGATGAACCCTTGTGGGCGGCTGTCAGGCGCCCATGGACGCGATCAGGATGGTGACCAATCGATGAGATTGCTCACCACCCTAATTATAGGTAATTTAGCTTAAGTAGCTTAGGTAGTTTTAAGAAGTTGTAAGTAAAAAAATAATAAAAGAATTCAAGTTTTATAAAGTTTCTTGGAAATAAAAAACAAACAAAAATAAATATTGATAGATTTAAGGCCGAAAGGCAATAATTTTAAGGATATAGTAAAGTTTAGAGTGCTCGCTAAGAGCCAGTAAGCTAGAATTAATACAAAAGTTAGCTTTAATTTAGACTTAATCGTTTTTGTCTAGGATGTAAGTTTAATGATAGTAATAATAAAAATGAATTTAAAAAAAAAAAAATGTCTTCGGCTCTGACGCAAGAGGAGCCGAGTTCGAGTCCCAGTGGGGGAAATGTTTTTTTCTTTTAATTTAAAAAGTGGAAAAACAATAAAGTGGAAGTGCCGCAAGGCAAACGCGCGATGGACACGGGCCAGCCAAAGGTCCCGCAAAGTGATGCCCCGTTGACCAGAGAAGTCAAGGACAAAAGGCAACAAGCAGCAACAATGTCAACTACAGCAGCAGTAGCAGCAGCAACAAAAATAGGCACAGAGATGCCAACAACAAGTGCCGCAGCATCAACAACACAAGCCGTACCAGTGGTACAGTCGCGCGAAGTGGCAAAAACGGAAAAAAGGCGACGTAAATGGAAGCCAACTCCAAACCTCACACATAAGAGGAAGTCGAAGACAACCGATGAGACGACGTCACGACCAACGTCATCGGCGCTAGAAACAGGCGATGATGACTCAGATGGGCTCAGCTATTCGTACGAGTCAGAAGGAGGTGAGGGCCGATACTTGGGCGAAGGTAATTCATTTCAAGTATTACTGGACGCCGAAGAAGAACAGGAACAAAAAAATAAGGAAGAAGACGAGGAAGCTCAGCTAGACAGGCTGATTAAAGAGCTTCTCGAAAAGAGGGAGAAAGTGCGCCAGCAAAAGTTGCAACAGCAACAGCAAAAGCTGAAGCAACTTCAAGCTGTGCAGCAACAACACAAACAGCAACAAAAAGATTAGCAGCAGCAACAACAACAAGCACTGCTTAAGCAGCAGCAACAGAAGAAGCAGCTGGCCCAAAAACAGCCACTGCAGCAACAACAACTTTTAGAGATAGAGGAGCTCGAAAACGAGCTCAAGAATTACGAGTGCGAAGACCTTAAGTTCGTGGGGGTCAAGCCGTTTTCTTCGCCTGCGGACAGGGGTGGTAGCCGCAAATTACCATTCTTTTTGGTACAACTAACCTCCGACAGCAAAATAGATAGTCTGAAAAGGATCAGATTCCTGTACTATCATGCAGTTCGTTGGGAAAAATTAAAGAGGTCAGATCGTGTACTTCAATGTATGCGCTGCCAGAGGTTCGGGCACGCCGCAGCTAACTGCCACATGCAGTTCAGGTGCGTTCAGTGCAACAAGGACCCCAAACATGGGGAATGTGCTTTAGGTAGCGATAGGGTAGAAGATCGAGGCCAGCTCTCGTGTGTACTCTGCAACAGCTCAGGACATCCTGCTAATTTCAGGGGATGTCCCAAGTATCAGCAGGTTAAACAGAATGTGCAGGCTTGAAAACAGAGGTCCGAAGAAGAGAAGGGACGAAAGAGTCGCTCGTTCTCTAATTTTGTTGCGCCCAATGTGTCCTTTGCCCAAATGGTATCTGGACCGGGTAGCTCAATCACAAAAAGCGCGCCGAAGGTTCCTACACCGGAAGCGGATCTGGATTTGAAATCGATCCTTCTGTCACTGCACGGAAAGATCGACAATTTCCAGAAACAATTAAATGAGCATGCGGCTCGAATAGACATGATCTATTCGACGCTGTTTTCCGAGTCTGCCGCGCCATAAATATGATGGGTACGCTGGACGAGGTAAACTTAAAGATCCTTGCGGTGAATGTTAATTCACTAATCCGGATCGAGAGAAGGATCAATCTTTCCAATTTGTTGAAGCCGAAAATCCAGATGTGCTTCTGGTTAGCGAAACTAAGCTATCACCGAAGCACAAATTGGGCTATAGAAATTATTGTGTAGTTAGAAGAGACCGGCCCAACTCCACACAGGGAGGTGGTGTCGCTATCTTAGTACGTAAAGGCTTGCGCCATAAGGTTATATATAGCGGGGAAGTGCGCCGGTTCCAGGTGTTGGAAGCATGCATCGTATGCATTCCCCTCAATAACCAGAGGCGGGTGTATGTGGTGTAGCTTTACGCACCGGAATCTCCTCGACGCATTGAATTTTTAAATGAGATCGAGACGCTTTTTTGTTGCTTAGAGCTCCAATCGGTAGATAATTATTACTTTTTGGGCGGAGACCTCAATGCTAAACATGCGGCATGGGGAAATGATATTCCGAACCCTAGAGGCAACTAGTTTCACGACTGGTGGCGTCATAATATGATTGAATACAAACTCGAGTTGTACGCGACGGATATCCCGTCTTTCCCTAGAGACGGTTCTTTCTTGGACATAGCGCTAGTTCACGAAAGACTGGAACTGACGAACACTGATCTAAGCACGCGGAAATGTTTACGGTCGCGCTTCTCCAGAGTGTTAAAACGCGACATACGCTCATGCGAGATCGACCCACCGACAAACAGGAACTTAACGAACGATGAAATCGACAATAATTTACGGCAAATGGAGCGGACTATCCCTTGGGTAGGACGTTCCACAGACGAAGAACAAACTGAAAAGTATCGAAACCCGACAATCGATGATCGACACTTTACTGACAGGAACGACCCCGAAATTAGGACACTGAAGTCGATGATCAAAAACTTGAAACAGTTGATCACAGAGAATTACAGAAAATCTGTAAGTTTGTATTGGGGCAGTAAAATTCGGGCTATGAAAACCAGTAGCCCGAATATATTCCCACAAATAAATAAATTGTTCAGGCGGAAAGATCACAACGATATTTCATGTGTTCGAATACCTCGGACGAACGAGAACAGACAGACACTACTGACTGCTGGCATAAGTCCGGAAAGTGCTGATTGGAACGACGGTTTTTTTCGTGGTCGAAGACCCGCAGGAGAGAGTGAACTTGATGGGAGCTTTCTTTGAGACTGTGTATACGGTGAACAACCCTGTTCGCCGTAACCGCGACCTCGAGGAGAGGGCCTTTCTTAACCACTTTTATCTGCGGACCGAGATTCAAGATTGGCGATCCGAGAAAAACGGTTTCACCGGTTTCAATGACAACAACCGTGCAAATGGCACAATCGCCGATGAAAATCCTCATCTGTTCGTGAGTAGAGATGAACTTCGGTGCATCTTTGAATCACTTAAAGACAAAAAGTCGGCGGGAGTGGACGGTGTCCCAAACGTCGTATTAAGACACCTGCCGCTAGAGGCGATAGATATCTTCGCCACACTATTTAACAATGCGCTGAATAATGCATATTATCCGGAGCAGTGGAAAATAGCGGTGGTACACCCTATCCCGAAAAAGGATAAAGATAGGACGAACCCTGCTAATCTCCGGTCAATTAGTTTGCTCCGAATGTTAGCAAGGTATTCGAGAAAGTCGTCAATAGTTCTCTTTTAAAATGGGTTGAGGAAAACAAGATCATTCCGGACAACCAGTTTGGCTTCAGAGCGGGGCATGACACTATTCATGCCGCGTCGAAACTGGTTTCCGACATTCAGTGGAATAAGAGTAAGGAACAATGCACGGGCGCCTGCCTGGTCGACGTTGAGAAGGCCTTCGATACCGTATGGTTGGAGGGGCTCTGCTATAAGCTGACCAGATTGGGCATTCAAAAACCTTTGCTGTATATGATATATGACATGCTTATGGGAAAGAAGTTCGTTGTCAAAGCTGGCAACGTGACTTCGAGCAGGGTTTTTTGAAATCAAAAACGGCTTACAACAGGGAGCAGTGAATTCTCCGGTCCTGTTTAATATTTACACAAGTGATCTGGTGGGTTCCCTCAGACATGCTATAGCGTACGCGGACGATTTAGTGGCGTACAGGTCAGGACCAAAAATCGAAGTCATTAACATCCTTCTGCAACGTGACTTCGAGCAAATTAAGAGGTATTGCGATGATTGGAAGTTGAAAATCAATTTCCAAAAATCGGAAACAATCCTGTTCAGAACTACATTGGCTGGGGCCTCTGGGGGTACCAGAAAAAACTGGGAAAATTAACAATTATTGGACAGCAGAGGCGACCATTGGCGGTGAAAAACGTGGTGAGGTATCTTGGCATCTGGCTCGACCAGTATCTGTATTTTGACAAACATATAGATGCTTGTCTTGCTGGCGCTAAAAGGGCCTACGCTCTGACAAGGAGACTGTTTCGCAGCAGTCAACTTGATTCCAGGGTGAAGGTCATTTGCTACGTGGCCCTTATAAGGCCTATCGTCGCTTATGGCTGTCCCATGTGGTTCAATATAGCGCCGTCCTATATGGAAAAGATTCGGGTGTTTGAGAGACAATGTCTCAGGGCCTGTCTAGGGTTGTTTAGAACTCCTGAATCTCAGTATATAAAATATTATCCCAACAGGACCCTATGCAATGGGGCCCGACTGAATAGGATTTACAATTTCCTTATTAAGGTGATTCGGAGGCACGTCGCAAGGGCGATGGCCAGCGATAATAACCTGATCTCAGGGGCTTACTACCCCAATTTAATGTATCACGAGAGTACGCTTCGGTCTGGCTTCATCCCGCCTGAGGCATTTCTTCATGTAGATATGAAAGGGTTAGTCCAGACAAAAGATGGTGTGCCGGTATTGTACCACAGCCACCGCGGCGCGAGGGATAAGCGGCTCATCCACGACGGGTACGCCGCCAATGCTCAGGAGCTCCTCCGTTTTAGTACCGCAATTGCGGATCGGGACAGGGTCGATACGGTCAAGCAGTTCACCGAATTTTGGTGGCTTGAGGAACAGGTGAGGGTTGATACACTCTCCCGGGCCGGTGCGCTACTTACGTAGTATCATCCTTAGTTTTAAGCTAGATTAAGTTTGGGAGGTGCCGGGCTAGCCAACATGATAGTGCTGCCGAGACTCGAACGACGCTTATAGCCTCGCTCGAGTCTCGGTGACACTGATGAACCCTTGTGGGCGGCTGTCAGGCGCCCATGGACGCGATCAGGATGGTGACCAATCGATTTGATTGCTCACCACCCTGATTATAGGTAATTTAGGTTAAGTAGCTTAGGAAGTCTTAAGTAGTTTTAAGTAAAACAAATAATAAAGAGTTCAAGTTTTCTAAAGTTTCTTAGTTAGTTAAGTTTAGAGCGCTCGCTTGGAGCCAGTAAGCTAGAATAAGATACATGTTAGTTTTAACTTAGTTTAATCGTTTTTGTCTACTAGGTAAGCTTAAAGACAGAAAGAAATAAAAAAGAATTTTAAAGTAAAAAAAAAAAAGGGTTTTCGAAATTAAAAACGGCTTACAACAGGGAGCAGTGAATTCTCTGGTCCTGTTTAATATTTGCACAAGTAATCTGGTGGGTTCCCTCAGACATGCTATAGCGTACGCAGACGATCTACTGGCGTACAGGTCAGGACCGAAAATCGAGGTCATTAACGTCCTTCTGCAGCGTGACTTCGAGCAAATTAAAAGGTTTTGGAACTCCATTGGCTAGGGCCTCTGGGCCTCTGGGGATACCAGAAAAAACTGGACAAATTGTGACAAACATATAGATGCTTGTCTCGCTGGGGCTAAGAGGGCCTATGCTCTGACAAGGAGACTGTTTCGCAGCAGTCAACTTGATACCAGGGTGAAGGTCATATGCTACGTGGCCCTTATAAGGCCTATCATCGCTTATGGCTGTCCCATGTGGTTTAATATAGCGCCGTCCTATATGGAAAAGATTTGAGTGTTTGAGAGACAATGGCTCAGGGCCTGTCTATCCCAAAGGGACCCTATACAATTGGGCTCGGCTGAATAGAATTGACAATTTCCTTGTGGATACCGCCATATCGCAAAGAATTGCAAAAATAAGACAGAATGCGCTAAATATGGAGACAAACATGACACGAAACAATGTCAGTCCACAACATATAAATGCGTTAACTGTGTTAGATATAATAGTAAATTCGCACTTCGCCTCGATTCTAACCATGAAAGCAGAGACCTAAATTGTGCAGTATACAAGAGACTAATAGAAGCTGAAAAAATAAATACTTAATATAGCAACCAAACATTCAAAGAGGTGTTTACTGTAATATACAAGGGTTAACAGGAAATTTGATAAAAGCGGAACAAAACTTGTCGAGGTCGAAGTTCGATTTTATTATTATGTCAGAAACTCATGTGACTGCAGACATTGATGACACTGAAATAATGTTAGAGAATTTCAGTCCACCCTCCCGTTGCAACAGTCACTCGATACATACCGGAGGGCTATGTATATATATATGTTCCGAACTGAGGCGAGTTGGAAAATTATGTTGTATTGCAATGATGTTGCAATTGGCTAAATTGTGATTATTGCACAAGAACTTCTTGGCAATCCACGCAGAAAATAAAACTCGTTAGGCGAACGTTATAATCGGTAGTTTTATTCCGTGTTCTTGGGCGATCTACTAACAAGTGATTTACATTTTGTCTATTTCCCTTTGAAATAATCTCAGTACCTTATATACGAGCACAGCTGTTGTTTACTTTGGGTCATTGACCCTTACAATTATTTGCAATAAGTTTTAAATCCCGCTGTAAGCTCTGCTCCCCTACATTTAACACATATGCAAATTTATATTATTAACGCCCCACATTAAGGGCCTATAGTGAGAATGCAACATAACTATTTTGTGCACAATTAACATCGGGTTCTACTTGTTGACATGTACATGAGTTAGAGCGTACCACTCAATTTGCTTAAGGCACTCCTTGTTGTTCGACAGAGACAGCTCTTTCTCTTGGGGTCGGTGGCTCGGCATATTTGACATTTCGTTCGGTGTCTTCGTGTTGTTTGCCTCGTTGTTCGTGCCGCGTGTTAAAGTGTCGAAATTTCGTTTTTTTAATTGTTGTTTAATTTAGTGTTTTGTTGCTAATGTGCCTTGCAGCTAGTTGCTTGAATATTGTTTATCTTCTGTATTTCATATTCACGCAACTAGTTCAACGCACATTAACTGATCAGCGTATCTAGGTGCATGCCAGATATGTCATGTGATGGTGCTGTGCCATTTCCTGCATGATATTGTTGGGAACCAACATGCTGCCCGCCTCTGGAATAGGTGTGTTGGCTCAAATGTGGCTCACTCTTGGTGGTGTTTCTGGAAGCCTCCCCGGTGCATTGTTGTTGTTTTGGTTTGCTGTGGTCTGTTCCTCAACTCCCTCGATCCGTTACCGTTACAATGTGTACCATGAAAAATAAAACAATGAATTAGCAATTGTTTTATCGTACATTTGATGTAGATAATGTCTAAAATCTTTATGCATTAGAGATTGTACTAATCTATCGTGGGGTAAGTTGACCTTTTTTTTTTTTAGGGTTTTAATTTTGGGTTATATTTATATTGGATGTATTATAATGTGTGTGTTTATTCGAATTCATGTCGGTTTGGTTTAATGTTTGTTTATTAGAGTTCATTTTTTGTAAATAGCTTCTATACCTATGTAGAGATTATTTGGGGTTTATTCAATGGGCTTTGTATTGTTTATGGTGCCTACTGATTCGTTCGACGAATTTGATACCGGCAAGGGGGATATTTTTACGATTGGTCGCTTAAGTGTGGAATTTGCTGTTTTTATGGTCACCACGCGCGTAAGACCGTCTAACCCGGGATGTAGTTCCGTGACCCGCGCGAGTAGCCATGATGACGGTGGGAGGTTGTCTTCCTTCACGAGGACAATATCTCCTACTTTTACGGTTGATTGTTGTTGTTGCCATTTTGGACGCTGTTGGAGTAAGTGGAGGTATGATGTACTCCACTGTTTCCAGAAATTCTGTGTTATTCTTTGGATATATCTCCATCTGTCCAGGCTGTTGATGTTCTTTTCTTTCAGGTTTCTTTCCGGAAGCATTCGTAGTGGTGCACCTATTAAAAAATGACCAGGAGTTAGTACCGTGAGATCGTCTGGATCCGACGTCATTGGACATAAGGGTCGTGAGTTGAGACAAGCCTCGATTTGTGAGAGAAGTGTCGCTTACTCTTCAAATGTCAGTTTGGTTGTCCCAATTGTTCTTTTGACGTGGTGTTTTATGGATTTAACCCCAGCCTCCCACAGACCTCCGAAGTGTGGGGATGATGGAGGGTTGAAATGCCATGTTGTGTTAAGTGTTGCCAGTGTGTCCGCTACTTCGGATGACCATTCTACTGATACGAATCTGCTGTCTTTTCTGAGTTCGTTATTTGCTCCCTTAAAATTAGTGCCACAATCGCTGAATATGTTGGCACAGCTTCCGCGCCTCGCAATAAATCGTCTAAATGCCGCGATAAATGCAGCAGCGCTAAGATCGCTAACCAATTCTATATGTATGGCCTTTGTAGCCAAACAAACAAATATTGCTATATAACCTTTCGTTATCTTGCTGCATCTGCCTCTCCATAATTTGATCTCTACTGGCCCAGCGTAATCGACTCCCGTGTTAGTAAATGGTCGTGCGATCCGTACCCTCTCTGCTGGGAGATTGCCCATTAATTGCTCTTGCATTTGTGCGTTGTGCCGGTGGCATCGCACACATTCATGGATAGTGTTTTTTACTAGTCTCTTTAGGTTTGTTATCCAGTATGTTAGCCTGCATTCGGCCATCATCAGCTGCTGCCCGCCATGCAGGGTGCGTTGATGTATGTCCCTAACAACCAATTTAGCAAAATGGTGAGATGGATGGATTATTATTGGATGTCGTTGCTGGAATGGGAGTGACGAGTTAAGTAGTCTACCCCCTACCCGTAATATACCCTCTTCATCTAGAAGGGGGTTCAGGTTGCGTATCTGGCTACCTTTGGCTAGCATTTTCTTCTCCCTGAGTGCTTTGATTTCTTCATGGAATGTTTCGTTTTGAACGATTTTTATGATTTTATCATGTGAAGTGCTTATTTCGTTCGGAGTAATTGGGTGCGCCTTTAATGGCAGCCGTCCTTTTACGTTTTTTAGGTTATAAAAATATCTCCTCCAAATAGCAACACTACGCACGAGACGTTTTAAGGTGGAGTATTGTTGGTGAAATGCATTATTGATGTGTAACGATTGTAAAAGGGAGGGGGAATGGGTCAATGCACCTCCCGAGGTATTACCTCGGCCCAATGCACCTCACCAACACCCCCTCTGCCGCGGACGTAACTGAAGAGGTCTAAAAAGAAAATTTCACGGCAAAGTCCGAAGCCTTCCATCTCCACAGCCACCCCTAGGACCCAAGGTCACAGGACTCCTTGAGTCAGTCCGGGCAGCCGAGAAGGAAGGGGGTCTACATCACCTAGGCGATGGCATGCTAGTAAGCACTGGCCAGCTCGTCGGTCGGGGGGGTTCTTGCCGCAGTGACGTAGACATTTGTTACGTATTTTCATGCCTTTAGGTTGCTGGGATTCCTAGTAAACAAAATATAAAAAAAAGGTGCGAAATGTCTTCGTTATTATTCTCTTGACAGCTAATCGGTAACTCTTCAACAAGAGGGAGAAGGCAGAGATGTTGTTGGCTCCCTTGGTGTACGCACCCCTGCATAGCTTCATAACTACTGGTAAGGCTATGCCTCCGTGGCTAATGTGTCACCATACCTTCACATTAGCCCCTAATGTTCTCTCTACCGGTACTCCGTCGTACTATATGGACCCATCACTGGGATCCCCAGCCGTCGTCACATCCACCAATAAGTAAAGCTTAGCAAGCCATTCTTTCCAACTAAGTAACGTTTCCTAATCTTAATTCATCAAATATAAACATTTCCAAAATACATTGCAACACGACGAAAGTTAGATTTCTTTTAGTCCGATCTTTATTAATAATTCATAAAATATTCATTCTAATCCTATCAAAAAAAAACTATGAAAATATTTTACTATGCAAGAAGAAACTTAACCTTTCTTTTTTTTTTTTCAAACTTGAAATAAGGTAAGAGTAAAAACAAAATAATAAAAGTTTCCGAGAGTCATCACCCGTCATGAACAAAAAAAAAACATAAATATATTTTATAATTGATTCGAGGGCGTATACGTAACTTCCTACGAATATGATGGTACATTATACATGTGATACCAAAAAAAAAAATGTTTCTTTAATTCAACTAAATTCTTTTTGCCTTTTGTTTTTATATATACCTTAACTAGGCTAAGTTAATGCAGAAAAAAAAGGATTTCAGTTCACTCCCAGTATAAGAAAGAAATAAAACAAAAAACCTAAATGACTTACCGATACCAATTTCAAAACAACTTATACGCGATGATCGATGCCATGGGGTGAGGGGGAATATGTGCACATCTTCGCCGCCGGCCCGATGATTTTTTTTTTTCTTTGTAGACGGTTTAGCTAAATGTAAAATAAAAATAGGAATTTCTTATACAGGTGTTGACGAACTGTTACCCTGATTATTAGCATGGGTGAAATACTTAGCTTAACTCCTATCTCTAGTGTTATTTTATGACGGGAATGGGGATGGCTCTAATGTTGTCGAGTGATTTGTTGCAACAAATGTTGCCTGGCAATGTTATGCTGCGGGAGGTTTTCGCCGCTAGTTTTCGGCGTCCGAATGATGTTGCTGGAGCTGCTGCTGTTGCGTGGAGTTGTCAAAGAGGTTGTAAGGTGATCGTGTAACAACGAGTTGGTGGTTGTAGTGACCACATCGAACGACCTGGCTGATGATTGTTGGAGTTGCCGTTGTCGTATCCCGTGGTGGGGGGTGGCGGTAGATTACGTCGAGGGTGATTCGTTCGCCTAATGACTTTGCTGGCGGTTATATTCTTTGTTGCGAAGTCACTACTGGAGATGCTGTTGTCTTGGTGGTGTGCTGAGTTAGCATATACTTCCTACACCCGATGCTGTTGTTGGGTTAGGTGAAGTACATTCGGGATTTTTCAGATGAGGTGGCTGCGCTTTTCGGCGTTAAGTGCTGGATGTACCATACGCCTGTCGAAGTTGTTGTTGCCGCTGTTGCACTTCGCTCACTATCAAACCATTCGTAGATTGAGGAAATCGCACTGATGTGATTTTGTTTTTTTTTTGTCTTTGCCATGAAATTTCGCGGGGCACCAATAGATGGAGGGTACCTCCGGAGCGAAGGATTATTTTGGCACCAAGTCCGTCAGAACACTTTCTTTGCTAATTTAGCCAATAATTTATGCGACACAATCTGTGAATTTTTTTTTTTTCATCTTGCGATACGTCCGAACACTGGTCACTGCGCGTCCACAAAAAAAGGAAAAATTGTCAGCGAAACGATATGGGGTCAAAAGTGTACTCCCGATCACTCTTCTCGACTCAAAAACCACACCACGAACTCACGGTCAAAATGAGTGTGTCTATGCTATATAGACTCGGCGGTTGTCTCCCTTGCGGGTTTTTTGGTCATACCACCTCACCGTTTTTCGCTTCCACCTTATAGTTGTTCGTGTTCTCTTATGTAAAAGCTATTCAATTTACAACATGCGTGCGAAGTAGCTCCATCCTATTTGCTCCAGGCTATCCCCTTCTAGTAATGCTGGCCTACTCTTCATGTATGGTGAAGATCCCCTCTACTCCAAAACTCTGCACCTGGTTCTAATTTAAGCTATGTCCTATTTAGTCTATATCTCCCACTGAGCGAAAACGATAAAATCCTAATCATTTCGTTAAAAAAAAAACAAAGAAAAATATCATAGCATACTTTCAGGGTGTCAACTAATCTAACCAGAACCGGAACTGGGACTCGTTTCCCACAAGGCTTATGCGTTTAGCGAATTCTCCAAAGAGCTAAAAGAAGAAGAAAAGAAACTGCGAATCAAACCTCACGCCCATGGAAGGAATTGTCTCATGCACAGATGAGCTAGCCCAAAGGGAGAAGAGAAAAAAATATTTTTACGATGCCTGAACATAGTTATTTCCTTAAGTCCTTGCAATGATAAATTCCTGTGCGTTTCCCTTGAAGATCCTCCAACTCATACAAATTATTCCCCACAACCCGACGTACTCGCATTTTTACGAATTTTGGGCTTAATTTGGCACTTATTTTCTTTGATGCGTTGCTGAGCACAAAATTCCTTCTAAAAATCAAATCTCCAACCGCATACTTTACATTTTTGGATCGAGTATTGTAAGCGTTTTCGTAACCTACGTGTGCCTTTTCGAGCGATTGCTTAATGTACGAATGAAGTATGTTCATCCTCTCCGCTTTCGTGAGTAATCTAGTCTCGGAATTATTGAGACATTTCAGGTTGGCTAACAGCTTATAGTCTGTACCGTGTTCCACCATCGGTTGCCCAAATAACGCCTCATAGGGAGATAACCCTATTGCTGAGTGGATTGTTGTGCGAAGGGCACATGCTATAGAGGGGAGTAGGACATCCCAATTTCTTTGGTCCGGGTCAATATAGGATCGGATAGCAGCCAGAATTGACCGATTTACCCTCTCACTTGCATTTGCTTGCGGTGAATAGGAGGCTGTCTTTACATGACTTATTCCATACGCTTGCATGACCTTGGAAAACTCATTGCTGGTAAACTGTCGACCATTATCGGACAAGATAGTTTCTGGTACCCCGAAAACACAAAAAATTTGTTCCTTGAGGAACTTTAACGTCGTATCCGATGTCGCTTTCCCTAACGGTTGAATAAGAACAAATTTCGTGAGTTGATCCAAAGCAACGATTATGTGCGTCTTACCGGACTTCGATCGTGGATATGGCCCAAGAAAGTCGATATAGATCATTTGAAATGGTCTTTCCACCACAAATGCCTTGCCCATAGGTGGTCTTAGTATGGTATTAGGGGCCTTTGAGGTATTACAAGTGTCACACGCAATGATGAAAGATTTGACCTGTGTTGCCATGTTGGGCCAAAAAAAACGCTGTCGTAATCGGTATAAGGTTTTGGCTATACCCCCATGCGAAGCCCGAGGCGGCTGATGAGCCAAAGATATCAAGCGCTCCGTCAGCTCCTCCGGAACCCATAGTTTCCACGCGAGGTCGTCCTCCAAAGGATTACTTGTGCTATGTTTGAGCCTCTTGTATACGAAACTATTCGAGACACGAAGGTCAGGTAGCTGATCTTGTTGTTGTTCGATGGTGCCAATGATCTTGCAGTATTCGCTAGATTTAAAACTAGGGTCTTCAAGATCGATATGGAGCACATCGGAGGGATCCTTCAGCATAGGCTCGCCGAGTTGCAGAGCATCTATCTCGTATGCGCGAGATAGGGCGTCCGGCACAACGTTCTGCGTACCCTTTCGATGCTCAATACTGAAATCGAACCCTTGTAATTTCAGGCTCCATCGGGCTAAACGACCACTGAGATCCTTCTGACTCATAAGCCACCTCAAGCTCGCATGGTCTGTTACAATTCTGAATCTGGTACCTTCTATGTACGGTCTAAATTTTTGAACCCCCATTACCGCTGCCAAACACTCTCGCTCCGTAACACTATAGTTGCGTTGAGCCGTATTAAGTTTATGTGAATAATAATATATTGGGCGTTCGGTACCTTCCCCATCTGCCTGGCACAACACACATCCAACGCCCGATGCTGAGGCATCACAGAGGATGATAAATTCTTTCTCGAAGTCTGGATGCGAAAGAATGGGGGCCGAAGTCAAAGTTGTTTTTATAGAGTTGAAAGCGTGGATAGCTCGGTCAACAAAACAAAATTTCTTCCCCTTTTTTAAGGTGTCGGTAAGAGGTGAGGCTAATGAAGAGAAATCTTTAACAAACCTCCTATACCACCCAGCTAGTCCTAAAAATCGCCTTACCTGGCGAGCTGAGGAGGGAACAGGAAAGTCGTTTATAGCTGATATCTTCGAAGGATCTGTTTTCAAACATCCTTCCCCTACAATGTATCCAAGATACTTTAGTTCTTTAAAACAGAACTTCGATTTCTGCACATTAATTGAAAGTCCGGCATCCTTAAGCTTATTAGCTACCACACTAAGCATTTTGATATGTTCCGCAAATGTGCGCGAGATTATGAGTAAGTCGTCCAGATACACGAATACATTTTCTCTCAGTTCATGCGGTACCACTTTGTCCATCAATCTGCACATGCGTTGAGGCGCATTGCAAAGGCCAAAGGGCATAACGTTGAACTGATATAAGGGTCTGCCAGGAACCGTAAACGCCGTCTTCTGCCTTGATCCTTCTTCAAGCGGTATCTGCCAAAAGGCGTCTTTCAGATCTACACTTGAAATAAAGTGTGTCTCTGACAGACGCCCTAGCAAACCCTCTATATGAGGAAGAGGATACGCATCTTTCTTTGTGACACTGTTAACTTTCCGATAGTCCAAACACAATCGATTTTTGCCTGGTTTGCGTATAAGGACTACCGGAGAGTTCCACGCGCTTGTACTTTCCTCGATTACCCCCATTTCCAGCATACGATCCAGTTCCTCATATAGAAGTTTCTGCACCGCTGGAGATACAGGGTAGTGACGTTGCTTAATTGGTTCGGCATCCCCCGTGTCAATGACATGTTCCTCTCGCCAAGTTTTTCCTAGACCAATAGTAGCAAAGGAAGGAAACAGGCTGACGGCTTGTTTCAATGCTCTGGACTCCTCTACTGTTAAATCATGCGCCCACGTATCATGTTGTGGAGGACCTAATTCTTGCGATAGTTCAGAGATGAGGTTTGGGGCAATTTTAAATTCCTTCCAGAAATTCACTCCTAGATAGAGACGTTGTTGCAGACCGGGAACTATCAGGAGCTCGATAGATTTGGATTCCCCTTTATAGGATATTTCGGCCGTGATTTTGCCAACTATCGGCTGTGAATTCCCATCAGCTGTTTTGATTTCCGAGGAAAATTTTGAAGGAGAAATGTTATGCTTGCGCAAGAAATCCAATCCACCCTCTCCCAAACAGCTAATGCTAGCCCCGCTATCGAGCAATCCTAATATAGGTTCTCCCATAAGAGAGACTCTCGCATAGGGACGAGGATCGTCCAAGGTACATAGGGTGGTGGATTCTATCGCCTTATATGTTTTTCGCTTAGCCTTGAATCTGCCTCTCAATTTTTCGATTCGCCTGGAAACGGGTGCAGCTTGACGGCCGAAAATCCTGTTTCTGACATCATAATAGTGTTCAAGTCTTTCATGTAAAGTTTTAGGTGGGAGTTTGGTGGAAATTGTAGGTCTGAGTATTGGTATGGTTGTATTAGGTGGGGTGGTTCGTTTTAAAATGTGTACCCGAGGCAGTGGGTCTACCTCCGAACCGTTCGGCAAGTTCTTACTGATTGTCGTAGGTTTTAAATGGTTACTAGAAGCGATATCTAGTGGGAGTCCGGGTTCCGATTCTGCGAGCAATTCCCCCGAGACGCTAAATTGCTCCTTATCTCGTGTTCTGCCGAAGGATTTTCGTCCAAAAATCTGAGAACATCTCCGGCTAAAATGGCTTTGAGCGCTAGCCAGTTCACCCCGCTCATTTTGCCCTCGTTATTACCGTTATCGTAAATGCCGTAGAGCATATTGTCTTTCACGACTTCATTGAAGGGTCTGTGTGCCATATCAGCCTTCTTCGCCTTCTTTGAGGTCCGTCGTGGAGACATTCTGAAGCAGGAGTAGACGTTTTTGTAAGTCCTTCCCTGCGAAGAGGGGGTCTCTTGTTAAGGTTGGACTTATTCGGGCCGCTTGGAGGTAAGGACGGTTGGGTGGCGCTGCTAGAGGAGGGATGTTGTCTACCCGAAACAGGTTGAATTGCTTCACCTTTCAGCACCTCGCCAACCCAACGAATCGTGTCTGTCCTTTTGATCCCAGGAACTATCTGATTTCGCCAGGACTGCGGCAAGTTTATGTTTGGCAGCGCGTATCTGATTATATTTGACTGCGCTCGGAGACTTGTTCTTCCCGCGCCAGCAAAATGTCGGTACAACTTTTTGTTACCTGAGTTCCGCGTCCGAAACAGACGAGTCAACGGATCTTGAATCCGAATCAGACGAAATTGTGGAATCATCGTCGTTGTCCGAAGTCAATTTCCTGTAGTGTGTAATAGGTATTGTTGTTGTTGTGGTTGTTGTTGTCAGTTCGTTGTCCTTGTTCATGACCAGGAGGTCGTTTTTGGTTTTGTTTTTGTTTATAGAGTTCATAAATAATTCCCACGAGCGCGCCGGTGAAGAAAGGTCCACCCCAACATAGCCGGTTCTGCTGGGGTAAGGGACTTGGATACGACAGGCCCTGCCAAGGCACCTTGTCAAACTTATCGCGAAATTCGCTAACAGGTATCGATTACCTGTACAACTTCCCCAACTTGAAACTTCTCAACTTGAGCGATAACGAAATAAGCGAACTATCATCCGGGGTCGGGTTTTGGCAAAAGCTGGAGATCTTGAATCTGTCGCGCAGCCAGTTGACAGCTCTACCTTCATCAATCTTCAAGCTGATGAACCTACGCCGTTTGTATTTGATTGACAACAAACTGGATTTCGAGGGAATCCCATCCCTGATACATGAGTCTCACCCGACTTTTCCTATGCTCCAAAGAAAAGGGCTACTTCAACGTCGCCGAAAATTGCTCCGACTTCTGCCAAGACGATTTAGCCGACGACGACATAATGATACAGGACAACTGCGAACAACTGTTCCTCTGGCTCGGCTCCATATGCAGTGAAGTCGAAATCAAATTGGCCTACAATTCCGCACACGTAAGTCACACAGCCGACGACAGAAACTCTTTCAGTTTACACAAATATGCATTTATTAACATTTATTCCAGGTATTCAACACAACATCTATCAAACAACCAGAAAGTGCGCACAAACTTTTCCTCACTCTGAAGAACAAGGAGTCGAAGCGCTTCACAAAATGTTTCCATGGCTGGAGTGCACATAAGACTCCACCTGAATAGAGTGCAGATTCGTTTCTTACATATTTATAAGACGTACTGATAGTTTTATATGTAACTTATTTTATATTCAATACATATAATAAAATGTTTTGCAATAACAACAAAACTACGATTACTGGTGTTGGCCCAATCGAAGACTTTTTGAATAGTTGTGACTCCCTCCATTGCCATTGGTGCTACATCACCTCCAGTCATGATGGCGTAATCTATTCCAGAATGTTGCGCCAGTTTCTTGGCGAACATTGTCTTACCAGTACCAGGTGTGCCATGCATCAGGATGTTGCGGTTTGACTGCGATTTGAACGGGTGTTTTTCGTTGCAATGGCAATATCTCGCAGACGTTCTTCTAATTTGGGATTCAAAACAATGCCCTGTGGATAAGTTAGAAAAAAAAAATATACTGTGGCGTGGAATGAATCGTGGTGAAATGAAAACAAACTAAAATGGTGAAATGAAAACAACAAGTCACCAAACAAGTTCCACTTCCAATTGGAGATTGGAATCTGTCAATTCCCCAGTAAACTAAATTAACTGGGAATTTATCAATTGCTGAAAAGGGGGAAAAGTATAGCCAATTGTAAATAGAACCAATTGGAGTTAGCTAGAAAGTTCTCGAAGAGATGGCAGAGCAGATATAAAAGGAGAGGTTGTAGAACAGGGCGACAGTTGATTTTTATCAGTGATTGGTTAAAGTTCGAGATAGTAATCGGTTGAAATAAGTGATTGGTTTGAATCGGTGAAGAATTGTTTGAGTAATATTGTTCTGGTACTTAATAAGTGAATAATCTATAAAAGTGTACTAAAAGTGATTATACTAGAAAAGTTGAACAGAATAGTGTTTTATCTTTTCGAATCCCAGCCTAAATGTAACATTGGTGTCAGAAGTGGGATAAAACTTATTCTGTGCTAAAGCGTGTGTTAAAAAGAAACATTAACAAAAAAAAAAAAAAAATAACAAGTGACAAATAAAATGGGTCGTGTATTGCTACAACTAAGCATACCCCAATTAAAAAGTGAATTAGAAAAGAGGAATCCCTCCACAGCTGGAGGGAAAAGTGACCTCATACTTCGTCTGCAGGAGGCTGTCGAAAATGAGGGAGAAAATCCAAAGACCATGCTTTTCGACGTGGCAGAAGAACAAGTAAGTACAGGCGTTGATATTAGCGCTATGATGGAATTACTTCTTGCCAAGATGGAAGAACAGAAGAATTCTATGGAATCGAAGTTCGCAGAACAAAAGAATTCTCTTGTCGCCGCACAAAAAGATGCCGTGGAAGAATTTAAGAATGTTCTAGATGTAAAAATTGACGCAATTGATGACAAATTAAACGAGCATGAAACAAAATTTGAGGAAATTAATGAGACGTTTCATAAAGAGCTCGAAAAAGTCAAGAAACAGAAAGCTCGGGAATATTCTACTGACTGCCCAAGAAGGAAGGAGATGCAACCACCCGTTTTTGATGGTCAAACATCATGGCCGATCTATAAGAGACAGTTCGAAGCAGCTGCAATGACCAATGGATGGGACGACGAGGAAAAGTCGATCGCATTAACGCTCGCATTACGAGGTACAGCTGCAGAATTGCTTCAAACTATCTCAGAAGAAAAACAGCGCGACTATGATGCTTTGGTTAAGGCTATTGAGATGCGGTTTGGTGACGACCATATGCAGCAAGTATATAGAGTGCAACTGCGCAGTAGATTCCAGAAGAGGGGAGAAACACTCCACCAGCTGCAAGCGGATATAGAACGACTAGCGCACTTGTCATATCCCAATGCCGGCGAAGATGCCATCAACGAAATGGCTATTGAGGCATTTACACAAGCCATAGAGGACAGAGAGCTGCAGTTGGCTCTGCGAATGGCTGGAAAGAGAACTCTTCCTGAGGCACTGGCATTTGCATTAACTATGAAAGCTGCTGACCAGGCATCTCATGGATTCCACCGCGTAAGAGAAATAACATCCGCGGAATGTTCATGCCAGAGAACAGAGGTAGTGGACCGGAAAAGTGCTCGCAGGGGACCGATCCGTTACTGGAACTGCAACAAAATTGGACATTTGCAACGACAGTGCAGAGCTGAACGTAGACAGGGTAGTTGTCCACATTGCATAACAAGAAGTCGTCACGTGAAGGCATCTGAACAACCGGCGGATGGAACCTCACAAAGCCATCAGTTAAGAACCAACTTCACGGGGTGGAAGCTAGTTTCTGGAATCGACGCCCCCAGGACCACAATTTAGGTCTCCCAGACCAAACGATGTAATAGGAGCTTGACAGTGGAAGCCCATATCGGCCAGAAAAAGTGTGTGGCCACAATCGATACAGGTGCCACCGCTTCCATAATCAGAAGGGACATCGTTCGCCAATCATGGCTGCACAACACCAGCAGCTACTGTCTGAAAACAGCAACTGGAGCAACGGTAAAGGTGTATGGTGAGGTACTCTTGACGATAAGCCTAGCAGGAATAGTCTTCTCGCATACATTCTTAGTGGCCGATACATGTGACGAATGCATCATTGGAATCGACTTTATGAAGACGCATGATGTAGTACTCGACATCGGTTTGCAAGTTATAAAGTACAGAAACGTCGAGATTCCAATGGTTTACGGGAACGAGAACGTCGCAGCTCTAAGAACAGTTGTAAGTGAGGACGAAATGTTACCACCTTCTTCAGAGACACTTATTTGGACAAAGCTGGAAGGTGATCCTGGGAGCCACCGATTCTTCCTAATAGAGCCAGATACAGAAAATCATTACCAGAGCTATATTGTCGGAAAGATGCTTGTTGAACCTAAAAACAACTTGGTTCCCGTTCGTGTCCTCAATGTGGAACACAGAAGCGTAAAGCTGAAGCAAGGGGAAGTGATCGGAAAGTGCGTACCAATTACTGCTCAAAGCTCAAAAAGTCCGTGGGCATCACCGGTCGTCCTGGTCAAAAAGAAAGACGGAAGTACAAGATTCTGCGTGGACTATCGCATACTAAACAATGTCACCAAGAAGGATAGCTACCCCCTGCCCAGAATTAACGATGCCCTGGACACACTATCCGGGGCCAAATGGTTTTCGACTCTTGATCTGAAGAGTGGCTACTGGCAAGTACAGATCCATCCAGAAGACCGCGAGAAAACAGCATTCACAGCAGGAAATGGGCTTTGGCAATTTACAGTAATGCCATTTGGACTGTGCAATGCTCCAGCAACTTTTGAGCGTCTAATGGAGCGTGTTTTGCTGGGACTGACGTGGAAAACCTGTTTGGTCTACCTGGACGATGTCATCGTGGTTGGTAAAACGTTCAACGAACATCGAAATAACCTCAGGGAGGTGTTCCAAAGGCTACGAAGTGCACAGTTAAAACTGAACCCGAGGAAGTGTTCTCTATTCCGAGCAGAAGTGAAGTATCTCGGGCACATCATCTCTTCCAAGGGAGTCAAGACTGATCCGGAGAAGATCCATGCAGTGAAAAACTGGCCGGTTCCCAAAGACAAACATCAACTGAGAAGCTTCCTGGGACTTGCGACCTATTACAGACGATTTGTAAAGGACTTTGCTAGGATCGCAAAGAGCATGCATCAACTGACAGAAAAAGGCAAACAATTCAAATGGTCAGGTGAGTGCGAAAACAGCTTCAAAGAACTTAAACAACAGTTGTGCAACGCCCCCATATTAGCGTACCCCACCCCTGGAAAAACAATTATTGTGGATGCAGACGCTAGTAATGTGGGAATTGGAGCCGTCCTTTCCCAGGTGCACGAGGGCCAGGAGAAGGTAGTTTCGTTCTTCAGCAAAGTTCCCTCAAAGCCAGAAAGGAACTACTGTGTTACCAGGCGCGAACTTTGGTACTGGCAACAAAACATTTCCATAAGTACCTTTATGGGCAGAAATTCATCCTTCGCACAGACCATGCATCTTTAAAGTGGCTACTACAGTTTAAGAATCCTGAAGGACAAGTCGCAAGGTGGATCGAACAGCTGCAGATGTACGACTACGAAATACAACATCGAAAGGGAAGTCTTAACTCAAATGCAGACGCTCTCTCCCGTCGACCGTGCAAAGCAGATTGTAAACATTGCTTACGACACGAGGAAAAAGATGTCGTGTCCGTTCAAAAGGTGAGAGCTATGCCCATTGGTGGCTGGAGTGAACGGGAAATCCGGGAGGCTCAAAAGGAAGATCCGGATACCGAACCCATCCTCGCCTGGAAGGAGCGAAAACCAGACTGGCAGGAAATATCCAATAGGAGTCCCGAGCTGAAGGCATACTGGGCGCAGTGGGATTCCCTTCATGTCCAAGACGGCATTCTAAAAAGAAAATGGGAAAGCCCGGATGGAAAGTCGTACGTAATGCAGCTTGTTGTTCCCAGGACAAAAGTTATCGAAGTGCTGAGGGAATTGCATGATGGAGTGTCTGGAGGCCACTTGGGAATAAACAAAACACTCGGAAAAGTACGAGAATGCTTTTACTGGGTCCATTCAAGGGAGGATGTTGAGAATTGGTGCAGGAAATGCGTAATATGTGCGGCCAGCAAAGGCCCGAGAGTGAAAGTCCGAGGCCAGATGCATCAATATAATGTGGGAGCCCCTTTCGAAAGGATAACCGTTGATATTGCGGGACCGTTTCCTGAAACGAACAATGGAAATCGTTACATCCTTGTTGTTATGGACTACTTCAGTAAGTGGCCTGAAACATTCGCTATCCCAAATCAAGAAGCTAAGACTGTGGTGGAGCAAATCGTCTTCAACTGGGTAAGCAGATTTGGTGTGCCTATGGAACTGCATTCGGACCAAGGACGAAACTTCGAGTCCAGGATTTTCCAAGGAGTGTGCCAGTTACTCGGGATTAAGAGATAAGAACAACACCGCTTCATCCACAATCAGATGGGATGGTGGAGCGCTTCAATAGAACGCTGAATGAACACGACTGCGACTAATCCAAGGTGTCAAGGGGCTGTCTCGGGCAAGGATACGTTTAAACCTGGGAACGCTCCGGTAATCTCCAAAAGAAGTCGCAACGACGACACGATCTCCCCGGTAGTAGGCAGGCAGGCAAAAAGGCTGAAATTCGCCGAAAAGGTGAAGGAAAGTCTGCGCGTCGCAATCGTCGACTACGGCAACCCAGATCGGAGACTCTCATCCAACCAATGGGAGTTGATTGAGCAAAGAATCCTTGATGGTGTTAACGACGCTATCGTGAGGGCAGAAGGCAAGCCTCCGCTATTTGGCCAGCTATCTACCTTCAAAGGATTCAAGACCATGGAATGCGACAACCAAGAGACTTTGGATTGGTTAAAGGGTTTCATCACCAACATGAACGCAACTTGGTCTAATGCTGACCTGCGCGTTGTTGATAGGAAAGAAATCCTGAACATAACCAGACCAAAGGGTCTTATCCGACTGAGAGGTCCCTATCTACCCGTGGAAAGGATAGAACGGAACCTGCAATTCCTTAACCCGGAATTACAAAGCAGGGAATGGAAAGTCCTGGAAACGGGTGAATATACCCAGAATGGTATGTACGTGACAGTACTACTAAGTCACAAATCGATGCCGCTACTCCGGAAACAAGAGTTCAAGGTCCGCGTAGGCATAACGCGATGTAAACTCCGGCTGTTAGCGGCGAAAGGCAAGGGAGAGAAACCGACAACTCGTGATGAAGATAATACAGATATATCTTCATCACAGTAAGGCGGCCAGCGCCAATCTCGTTCTCCTTATGGAGACGAAACATGTAGATGTCGCCCTGATTCAAGAACCCTGGATTCACCGGGGTAAGATAAGTGGCCTGAACTCAAAAGATCTGACTACTTACCACAATACACCAGTAAATGGTAAGTCTCGAACATGTTTTGTCGCTAGGAAACAGCTTAAACTTTTTCTTTTACCTAGTCTCAGTGATTCGGACCAAACGGCTGTCAAATGGGACAGGGCAGGAAAAGGCGCGCTGGTACTGGCGACAATCTACATGCCATACGAGTCGGACAATCCACCCTCAGAGCTATCCTGTTCACTAGCCAGAACAGTAGAAAAGGAAAGATGGGATCTGCTTGCTGGCTGTGATGCCAACTCCCATCATACGCTCTGGGGCAGTACGGACATCAATGTACGAGGTGAGTCCCTCTTAGAATTCATAATCAAAAATAATCTCCTGATAGCAATGAGCCAACCTTCGTTACTAGGAATAGACGTGAGGTATTAGATATAACTCTGTACAGTAACTCACAAACTCTAACTGTGAGGGAATGGAAGGTCTCCTCTGAGCCATCCTTCTCAGATCACAGGATTATAGAATTTTTAATAGATGAACAGGCAGCAGTTAGAAGTAAATTCACAAACCCAAGACTCACCAACTGGGACACCTTTGCCTCAGAGGTCGTGAGGAATGGCCAAAATCTGATAGATCAGGAAATAGGAGCACCAGAAGAAATCGATGCATTCACAGAGAATTTAAACAAAATTCTAGGTAAGGCATATGATAAAGCCTGTCCTCTACGGACAAATAAGAAAAGGAATTCTCCATCTTGGTGGTCTAAGGACCTCGTAGAAATCAGAAGGAGAGCCATATCTCTGTTCAATCTGGCCAAGCGTATCAACTCCCAGTCAGACTGGGATCAATACAAAGCCGGACAACGGAAATTCAAAACCGCTGTCACTAGTGCTAAACGTACAGCCTGGCATACTTTTTGTAACGAAATAGAAGACACTAGGGAATCAGCCAGACATAGGAAAATCCTATCGAAAGAAACTACGGTTCCGGGCTATCTGAAAGACAATACTGGTAACTGGACGAAGTCCTCTGAAGAGACTCTTAGTCTGCTTCTATCTAAAGAATCAACTGGTCGATTGAGACTTTTTCTCCATTCAAGTCACCTGGGCTTGACGGGATTTTTCCAATCATGCTCCAGAAGGCCAGGCCAATTATTATACCAGCCCTGATTAGACTCTTCACACGCTGCCTAGAATGTGGCCACATTCCTAGGTCATGGCGAGAAGTAAAGGTCGTCTTCATTCCGAAGGCAGGCAAATCCAGCCATACGACTGCTAAGGACTTCAGGCCTATAAGCCTAACATCTTTTGTCCTGAAATCTTTCGAAAAGCTACTGAACGTTTTCATCCGCAGTCGACTTGACGATAGTGTGATCTCGATGGCGCAGCATGCCTATATTAAAGGTAAAGGGGTTGAGACCGCGCTGCATGAAGTCACCGGAACCATTGAGAAGTCCCTAAAGGACAAGGAATACACACTAGCCGCGTTCCTAGACATTGAAGGTGCATTCAGCAATGTTAAGACGTGCGCAGTGAAGAGAGCACTACTCAACTCCAACGTTGACCAATCGCTAACCAACGTGATTGAAAGCCTGCTCATTGAAAGGATCATTGACGCAGGACTAGGTGACACTGATCTCAGAGTGACAGCCTCGAGAGGTACACCACAAGGAGGAGTAATATCCCCCTTACTCTGGGTTCTTGTTATAAACGAAGTGCTAGTAAAACTCGAAAATAAAGGGGTCAAAGTAACTGCTTATGCAGACGACGTAGTAATACTTGCTACAGGCAAATTCCTACCACCGTTAGCGAACTACTACAAAACGCATTACGAACACTTAAGGTGTGGGCAAACCAATGCGGTCTTGGAGTCAATCCACAGAAAACTGAACTGGTATTGTTCAGTAACAGAAGAGTGATTCCAAACTTCGATCCTCCTACTATTGAGGGCATACCCCTTAGGGTAGCCGAGAGCGCCAAATATCTGGGAAAGCTCAATTGGAAATTAAACGTCAATGAACGAGTTAAAAAAGCTGCAAATGCTTTTTACGCATGCAACCGCATCTTCGGAAAAAGGTGGGGACCAAACCCCAAAATAATTCTATGGATGTATAAGGCTATTGTGCGTCCAATACTCACATACGGATGCCTAGTCTGGTGGCAAGCCACGAACAAAGCGTCGAATCTAAGACTACTGACCAAAATACAAAGACTAGCTTGTATAGGTACAACCAGCGCAATAAGGACAACACCTACTGCTGGCATGGAGGCAATCCTCGACCTGTTACCTTTAGACCTATACATCCAAGAATCTGCAGCCAAAAGCGCCCTCAGGATCAGTCAAACAAATAGCTGGAGAACCTACAAACTGGGACCCGCACAGATTCTGAATAAATACATGGGAGATGCTGTCACATCTGACTACTTGTCTCCCCACATTGACTTCGACATACCATTCTCTTGCTATTTTCCCAGCAGGGAGGAATGGAGCACAGATGAACCCACAAAAGGGAAATCGATATCCATCCACACAGATGGATCTAAGATGGACTGTGGAACAGGTGCTGGAATTTTTTCTGAAGAGTTAAATATACACCACTCAATAAGACTACCCGATCACAGTAGTGTCTCTCAGGCGGAGGTGCTGGCAATCGCCGAAGCTGCCCGTATGGTGTCAATTTTAGCAATACCAAATAATGATATTACCATATTTATTGACAGCCAGGCAGCTATAAAAGCAGTATCTGCTATTGAAATAAAATCGAAGCTGGTTCGCCGCTGCCGCGAAGAGCTCAAGGTTCTCTGCTCGCAGCACATCACGCGTCTCTGCTGGGTCCCTGGACACAGGGACAAAACCGGCAATGAGATGGCTGACGAACTGACAAGAAATGGTTCTGCTATGGATCAAAACCGGGCGATTGATTCAATCAAACCACCACTCTGCGATCTTAGAGCGAGAGTGGAAAACAAAACCCGGATTAAAGCCAACAACAGGTAGAAAGAATTAACTACCTGCGAAATATCACGAAAGCTATGGCCGGAATATAATCCAAGTCGGACTATCAAGCTCATGTGGTTTGATAGAACGTCTATGTATAAACTGGTAGGAGCTCTAACGGGTCACAACTTCCTAAGATACCACACAATGAAAATGAAACTCAAGAATGACGATATATGTAGGGGTTGCGGGGACGAGGAGGTACACGAGGACACACCTCAATTCCTCTGTCAATGCCCTAGTCTCTGTCACTTGAGGAATAGAACACTTGGAAGATATTACTTCTATGACATACAAGAACTCTCAGATGTCTCTTTATCCAATCTTTACAGGTTCATAAATACATCAGGATGGCTGGACAAGGTCGAGTAACCGAGAGGGAACAACGCTAACGCCAACAACATCGGCTAACCCCAATTAAGGGCATCACAATGGGTCCACATGCACCTAAGTGGGGTGCGGCAGGACTCGCTTTTGCCGTACCCACCCATTAGCCTAACCTAACCTAATGAACACCTCTCTAAGGTCGTTGGCGATGACCAGAGAGATTGGGACAAACACATTCCCATGTTTTTATTGGCCTATCGAAGTGCAGTGCACAACACCACAGGACATACTCCATCTGAAGTCCTATTTGGTCGAACAGTCCGCCTACCTAGCGAGTTAATGTTTGGATCTCCATGCGAAGAATCCAAAAATGAGGAGGACTATGTTACAGACCTCAGGGATATCATCAGGGACGTGCATCGAGGGACTAGGGCTAATATTAAGATAGCCAGTGACCGCATGAAAACGAGGTACGATACTAAAACAACAACTACAGGCTTCCAACAAGGAGATCTGGTATGGCTATATAACCCTCATCGAAGAAAAGGTTTATCACCTAAGTTGCAACCAGACTGGGAAGGGCCCTACAAAATCGTAAAGCGCATCAACGACGTTGTCTATCGCATCCAACGAGGAACGAGGCAAGCTGAAAGTCGTTCATGTGGATCGTCTTCATCGCTACAATGGTGCAAATGTTAACGAGTTTGTTCGGGACGAACAAGTTTAAGAGGGGGATATTGTGGCGTGGAATGAATCGTGGTGAAATGAAAACAAACTAAAATGGTGAAATGAAAACAACCCCCATTAGTCACCAAACAAGTTCCACTTCCAATTGGAGATTGGAATCTGTCAATTCCCCACTAAACTAAATTAACTGGGAATTTATCAATTGCTGAAAAGGGGAAAAAGTATGTCAGCCAATTGTAAAACCAATTGGAGTTAGCTAGAAAGTAACAATACTGTTACATTTGGGCTGGGATTCGAAAAGATAAAACACTATTCTGTTAACCTTTTCTAGTCAAAATCACTTTTATTACACTTTTACGGATTATCCACTAATTAAGTACTAGAACAATATTACTTAAACAATTCCTCAACGATTCAAACCAATCACTTATTTCACTTTATTACTCTGCACTTATTTATCTTTACAACCGATTACTATCTCGAACTTTAACCAATCACTGATAAAAATCAACTGTCGCCCTGTTCTACAACCCCTCCTTTTATATCTGCTCTGCCATCTCTTCGAGAACTTTCTAGCTAACTCCAATTGGTTCTACAATTGGCTGACATACTTTTTCCCCTTTTCAGCAATTGATAAATTCCCAGTTAGTTTAGTGGGGAATTGACAGATTCCAATCTCCAATTGGAGGTGGAACTTGTTTGGTGACAAATGGGGGTTGTTTTCATTTCACCACGATTCATTCCACGCCACAATATCCCCCTCTTAAACTTGTTCGTCCCGAACAAACTCGTTAACATTTGCACCATTGTAGCGATGAAGACGATCCACATGAACGACTTTCAGCTTGCCTCTTCCTCGTTGGATGCGATAGACAACGTCGTTGATGCGCTCTACGATTTTGTAGGGCCCTTCCCAGTCTGGTTGCAACTTAGGTGATAAACCTTTTCTTCGATGAGGGTTATATAGCCATACCAGATCTCCTTCTTGAAAGCCCGTAGTTGTTGTTTTAGTATCGTACCTCGTTTTCATGCGGTCACTGGCTATCTTAATATTAGCCCTAGTCCCTCGATGCACGTCCCTGATGATATTCCTGAGGTCTGTAACATAGTCCTCCTCATTTTTGGATTCTTCGCATGGAGATCCAAACATTAACTCGCTAGGTAGGCGGACTTTTCGACCAAATAGGACTTCAGATGGAGTATGTCCTGTGGTGTTGTGCACTGCACTTCGATAGGCCAATAAAAACATGGGAATGTGTTTGTCCCAATCTCTCTGGTCATCGCCAACGACCTTAGAGAGGTGTTCATTCAGCGTTCTATTGAAGCGCTCCACCATCCCATCTGATTGTGGATGAAGCGGTGTTGTTCTTGTCTTCTTAATCCCGAGTAAATGGCACACTCCTTGGAAAATCCTGGATTCGAAGTTTCGTCCTTGGTCCGAATGCAGTTCCATAGGCACACCGAATCTGCTTACCCAGTTGAAGACGATTTGCTCCACCACAGTCTTAGCTTCTTGATTTGGGATAGCGAATGCTTCAGGCCACTTACTGAAGTAGTCCATAACAACAAGGATGTAACGATTTCCATTGTTCGTTTCAGGAAACGGTCCCGCAATATCAACGGCTATCCTTTCGAAAGGGGCTCCCACATTATATTGATGCATCTGGCCTCGGACTTTCACTCTCGGGCCTTTGCTGGCCGCACATATTACGCATTTCCTGCACCAATTCTCAACATCCTCCCTTGAATGGACCCAGTAAAAGCGTTCTCGTACTTTTCCGAGTGTTTTGTTTATTCCCAAGTGGCCTCCAGACACTCCATCATGCAATTCCCTCAGCACTTCGATAACTTTTGTCCTGGGAACAACAAGCTGCATTACGTACGACTTTCCATCCGGGCTTTCCCATTTTCTTTTTAGAATGCCGTCTTGGACATGAAGGGAATCCCACTGCGCCCAGTATGCCTTCAGCTCGGGACTCCTATTGGATATCTCCTGCCAGTCTGGTTTTCCCTCATGCTCCTTCCAGGCGAGGATAGGTTCGATATCCGGATCTTCCTTTTGAGCCTCCCGGATTTCCCGTGCATTCCAGCCACCAATGGGCATAGCTCTCACCCTTTGAACGGACACGACATCTTTTTCCTCGTGTCGTAAGCAATGTTTACAATCTGCTTTGCACGGTCGACGGGAGAGAGCGTCCGCATTTGAGTGAAGACTTCCCTTTCGATGTTGTATTTCGTAGTCGTACATTTGCAGCTGTTCGATCCATCTTGCGACCTGTCCTTCAGGATTCTTAAAGTGTAGTAGCCACTTTAAAGATGCATGGTCTGTGCGAAGGATGAATTTCTGCCCATAGAGGTACTTATGGAAATGTTTTGTTGCCAGTACCAAAGCAAGGAGTTCGCGCCTGGTAACACAGTAGTTCCTTTCTGGCTTTGAGAGAACTTTGCTGAAGAACGAAACTACCTTCTCTTGGCCCTCGTGTACCTGGGAAAGCACGGCTCCAATTCCCACATTACTAGCGTCTGCATCCACAATAAATGTTTTTCCAGGGGTGGGGTACGCTTATATGGGGGCGTCGCACAACTGTTGCTTAAGTTCTTTGAAGCTGTTTTCGCACTCACCTGACCATTTGAATTGTTTGCCTTTTTCTGTCAGTTGATGCAAGCTCTTTGCGATCCTGGCAAAGTCCTTTACAAATCGTCTGTAATAGGTCGCAAGTCCCAGGAAGCTTCTCAGCTGATGTTTGTCTTTGGGAACCGGCCAGTTTTTCACTGCATCGATCTCCTCCGGATCAGTCTTGACTCCCTTGGAAGAGATGATGTGCCCGAGATACTTCACTTCTGCTCGGAATAGAGAACACTTCTTCGGGTTCAGCTTTAACTGTGCACTTCGTAGCCTTTGGAACACCTCCCTGAGGTTATTTCGATGTTCGTTTAACGTTTTACCAACCACGATGACATCGTCCAGGTAGACCAAACAGGTTTTCCACGTCAGTCCCAGCAAAACACGCTCCATTAGACGCTCGAAAGTTGCTGGAGCATTGCACAGTCCAAATGGCATTACTGTAAATTGCCAAAGCCCGTTTCCTGCTGTGAATGCTGTTTTCTCGCGGTATTCTGGATGGATCTGTACTTGCCAGTAGCCACTCTTCAGATCAAGAGTCGAAAACCATTTGGCCCCGGATAGTGTGTCCAGGGTATCGTCAATTCTGGGCAGGGGGTAGCTATCCTTCTTGGTGGCGTTGTTTAGTTGGCGATAGTCCACGCAGAATCTCGTACTTCCGTCTTTCTTTTTGACCAAGACGACCGGTGATGCCCACGGACTTTTTGAGCTCTCAATCAGTCCCTCCTTTTCCATCGTCGACACCATTTCTGCAACCTCCGTCTGCTTGGCCAATGGTAGTCGTCTGGGAGGCTGACGAATTAGTCTTGCATCCCCGGTGTCAATTCGGTGCTGTACAAGATGTGTTCGGCCATACTCGCTACTCTGCGAAGCAAATATATCAGCGAACTCGTCGATTAGACTCCCTGCCATGGCCCACTGCTCCTGATCCAGCTCGCACTCTCCGAGTATATTCTTTTTCATTTCCGATATTTCCGTAGGTTCAACCGGTTTCGCAGGACTTTCATTTGACAACTTTGTGACCGCAGTAATCGGTACGCACTTTCCGATCACTTCCCCTTGCTTCAGCTTTACGCTTCTGTGTTCCACATTGAGGACACGAACGGGAACCAAGTTGTTTTTAGGTTCAACAAGCATCTTTCCGACGATATAGCTCTGGTAATAGTTTTCTGTATCTGGCTCTATTAGAAAGAATCGGTGGCTCCCAGGATCACCTTCCAACCTTGTCCAAATAAGTGTCTCTGACGAAGGTGGTAATATTTCGTCCTCACTTACAACTGTTCTTAGAGCTGCGACGTTCTCGTTCCCGTAAACCATTGGAATCTCGACGTTTCTGTACTTTAGAACTTGCAAACCGATGTCGAGTACTACATCATGCGTCTTCATAAAGTCGATTCCAATGATGCATTCGTCACATGTATCGGCCACTAAGAATGTATGCGAGAAGACTATTCCTGCTAGGCTTATCGTCAAGAGTACCTCACCATACACCTTTACCGTTGCTCCAGTTGCTGTTTTCAGACAGTAGCTGCTGGTGTTGTGCAGCCATGATTGGCGAACGATGTCCCTTCTGATTATGGAAGCGGTGGCACCTGTATCGATTGTGGCCACACACTTTTTCTGACCGATATGGGCTTCCACTGTCAGGCTCCTATTACATCGTTTGGTCTGTGAAACCTGAATTGTGGTCATGGGGGCGTCGATTCCAGAAACCAGCTTCTGCCCCGCGAAGTTGGTTCTTACTCGTTTCCCGACTGATGGCTTTGTGAGGTTCCATCCGCCGATTGTTCAGATGCCTCCTCGTGACGACTCCTAGTTCTGCAATGTGGACAACTACCCTGTCTGCGTTCAGCTCTGCACTGTCGTTGCAGATGTCCAATTTTGTTGCAGTTCCAGCAACGGATCGGTCCCCTGCGAGCACTGTTCCGGTCCACTACCTCTGTTCTCTGGCATGAACATTCGACGGATGTTATTTCTCTTACGCGGTGGAATCCTTGAGATGCCTGGTCAGTAGCTTTCATAGTTAATGCAAATGCCAGTGCCTCAGGAAGAGTTCTCTTTCCAGCCATTCGTAGAGCCATCTGCAGCTGTCTATCCTCTATGGCTTGTGTAAATGCCTCAATACCCATTTCGTTGATGACATCTTCGCCGGCATTGGGATATGACAAGTGCGCTAGCCGTTCTATATCCGCTTGCAGCTGCTGGAGTGTTTCTCCCCTCTTCTGGAATCTACTGCGCAGTTGCACTCTATACACTTGCTGCATATGGTCGTCACCAAACCGCATCTCAATAGCCTTAACCAAAGCATCATAGTCGCGCTGTTTTTCTTCTGAGATAGTTGGAAACAATTCTGCAGCTGTACCTCGTAATGCGAGCGTTAATGCAATCGACTTTTCCTCGTCGTCCCATTCATTGGTCATTGCAGCTGCTTCGAACTGTCTCTTATAGATCGGCCATGATGTTTGACCATCAAAAACGGGTGGTTGCATCTCCTTCCTTTTTGGGCAGTCAGTAGAATATTCCCGAGCTTTCTGTTTCTTGACTTTTTCGAGCTCTTTAGCTATGTTCTCGATGTTCGTTCCGAGCTCTTTAGCTATGTTCTCGATGTTCGTGCCGAGCTCTTTAGCTATGTTCTCGATGTTTGTTTCGTGTCTATGAAGAGATTCATTAATTTCCTCAAACTTGGTTTCATGTTTGTTTAATTTCTCATCAATCGCGACGATTTTTACATCTAGAACATTCTTAAACTCTTCCACGGCATCTTTTTGTGCGGCGGTAATGGAATTTTTCTGTTCTTCAAGAGAATTCTTCTGTTCTTCTAGAGAATTCTTCTGTTCTGCGAACTTCGATTCCATAGAAATCTTCTGTTCTGCGAGCTTAGATTCCATAGAATTCTTCTGTTCTTCCATCTTGACAAGAAGTAATTCCATCATAGTGCTAATATCAACGCCTGTACTTACTTGTTCTTCTGCCACGTCAAAAAGCATGGTCTTTGGATTTTCTCCCTCATTTTCGACAGCCTCCTGCAGACGAAGTATGAGGTCACTTTGCCCTCCAGCTGTAGAGATATTCCTCTTTTCTAATTCACTTTTTAATTGGGGTATGCTTAGTTGTAGCAATACACGACCCATTTTTTTTTTGTCTCTTATAATTTCGAAATTCACAAATTCACTTTATTTTTTTTTTAAATGTTTCTTTATCACACACGCTTTAACACAGAATATGTTTTATCCCACTTCTGACACCAATGTTACATTTGGGCTGGGATTCGAAAAGATAAAACACTATTCTGTTAACCTTTTCTAGTCAAAATCACTTTTATTACACTTTTACGGATTATCCACTAATTAAGTACTAGAACAATATTACTTAAGCAATTCCTCAACGATTCAAACCAATCACTTATTTCACTTTATTACTCTGCACTTATTTATCTTTACAACCGATTACTATCTCGAACTTTAACCAATCACTGATAAAAATCAACTGTCGCCCTGTTCTACAACCTCTCCTTTTATATCTGCTCTGCCATCTCTTCGAGAACTTTCTATCTAACTCCAATTGGTTCTACAATTGGCTGACATACTTTTTCCCCTTTTCAGCAATTGATAAATTCCCAGTTAGTTTAGTGGGGAATTGACAGATTCCAATCTCCAATTGGAGGTGGAACTTGTTTGGTGACGAATGGGGGTTGTTTTCATTTCACCACGATTCATTCCACGCCACAATACCTATGAAAAGAAATAGTAATCACTTACTTGGAGAGCATCGGAGGATTTGGATTTCATTCGTTTGAGGTATTGCAGGGAATTCTTTAACGCGTCTGTCAGAGCGAAACAAAAGGTTTAACCAAAAACAATTGACTTTCCGATACGAGCCTCAATGTACCGAAAAACAACACCAGTTGCTTCCTTGGCAGACCAGCAGCAGTCAAAACATTGTCCCAATCAGTGCGCATTGCTTCGAATCCAGCACCAATGACTGTGCCAGCAGTCTTGATGCTGATGATGACAGTGATGCGATTTTCTTGTGCCTTTAGACTAATCTGTTCTATGTTGATGTGACGATTCTCCCTGTCAACCTTGGCTTTACTTCTCATCTCGTGCTCGAGTAGTTTAAGACGGTTTTTCTCCTTCATTTCGATCTCGTGTTCGATGGTTTGCCGGCTCATTGCCTCTTGGAGTGCGACACTTTCCTCTTGCCTGGTAAATGTTACCGTTTAAAGAATCAATTCACACAACTTTAACTTACTTTTTGAAATTGTCCTCCTGGATACGTTGCTGATGCGACAATTGATCTTCATAGCGGCGCCTAGCCAATTGGTCTTGATATTGGGCACGATGCTGTTGTTGCTTGTCTCTTCCTAAAAGTGGACACACATGGTGAGCAATTCGTCTTCAGGTTCATGTTAATTCAAATCAACTTACAATCAGGGTCTTCCTAGGCTCTTCTTGATCGATACGCTTGTGTTCAACTTTCGCCTGTTCAATATGTGTTTCGTATTCCTTGACTTTGGCCATACACTCTTGATGTCGTGTGTTCTCCTGCATCGTGGACAAATCAAGAGCTTCTCTAGCATGATCTTGAGTGAGAGCTTGCGATTTGACAAACCTTGAAAAAATATCTAATAATGAAATATATTTATATAGTGAGACAAATTCATTGAATAGTATGGCTTACTTATATCGATTCCGATTGATATTATTCGTTGTCTCCAGTGCGATCCATTATATATAGTAAGGTTAGCGAACACCTCATCGTCGGCTTCTTGCTTAGCTGTAAGAAAAATGTATTTAATTATTAATTTAAACACTTAAAATACGCGAAAACTGAGGGGGCCAGCGGCAAGAGGATTGCGAGTTGGGGGGGTCTCAGTATTGTCTTTGAAAGCAACTTTGCCCACAGCGGAAGTGGCTCGGAAGCAACTCTGCCCACAGCGGAAGTTGCATATTTTAGGTGCGAGTGTGTTGGTGAGCCGGCATTTTTGAAGTTTCGTGACATTTGTCAATACGATTTTCTATGTAACAATACTAACGCACCTAAAGTTTGCCACCCTATCGTAATATAGCTTGTAGGCAAGTAACGAAAAATCGGCCGGAGTTGGGGGTCTCAGTATTGTCTCTGGTATGTAGTCTTCGACACTTTTCCTTGCGCTTTCCCTTCACTGGTTAAATTTTATATTAAAGCATTCGAAATTTCCGTCCCGATTGATTTCTGAATATTTGTATATAAATAATTTACGAAAATAGATTCACCCGATGCAATGCCTTTCTTTGCTGTAGAAATATTTCACGATAATGTAAACTAACTCCATCAGTTGTCAAACTCAAATGCAGTTGGATTGGTACAGCTGAAGAAAATCTGAGAAAATATCTAGATTCGCAAAAGTGCTCTGAAATCTGAAAAAGATAGCTTTTTTTGTACCAAAAGAACATAAAAATTGGTCTGAGAGCAAAAAGAGTACTCTGAGAGCGCCCAATCGAATACTACACTAATAGGTTTGTTTGACGTCCCTAGCACTAGTGCCCACTAGTGCGCACTGAGAAGCTTCAGATGATTTTCACACCTGTTAAAAACTCTGCAAAACCCTGAAAACTCGGATACTAAATCGAACGCAAAATATGTTGCCCTGAAGTCTGCCTTATCTTTTGGTGAACTAGGTGTTATCTTCACTCTATTTTTTGTTTATTGTTAAAAATGAATGAACTCAATTCGTTTGAATACCAAATTTATTTGTATTTACCTTTATCACGAAACAAGTGAATGACAGCAAGCGAAATGACAGCGCAACTCAGCGCAACAATAAGAAAAAAATAAAGTGAAGATAACACTTCGTTCACCAAAAGATAAATATTTTTCAATTTCAACATATTTTGCGTTCAATATAGTAGCCGCGTTTTCAGGGTTGTGCAGGGTTTTTAGCAAAGAGGATCTAAACTAGAGGGCCAACTGAGAGCAGAAGCGGTACATTTGCCTACAAGCTGCTTTTCCTGCATAGGAATTCCTAAGTATTAGTGCCTGTACAAATCAAAGGAGCGCCATTGCTGCCACACGCATTCTTAGGAAATACTATGCAGGCAATTAATGTCAATCACGAGGCCATTTTGTAAGTGGGGGCGACTGTGTTCAACATTTTTGGTACCCTTTAGTTACACGCCGCTCACATCGCAGTTCAGTTTGTTGGAAAATAATTTCATCACAATGCCAAATACCCTATATATAATCATTTTTTTTTTTTCAGTATGTAGCAGAAATATATCTTATGATATTAATCAGAGAAAAATCAACTTTAAATGTTCTTGCACTTTTCTTAAAAGAGATTTTATAACTTCGAGCTTTTATTGTAGGTAGTTAGTTTAAAGAAGGTGGTGAGGTTTCTCCGCAAGGAAACCAGGGGCTGTTCCGAAAAGGGCTGCTCAAGACCGTTATACGTGGTGAAGAACCACATCCTGCACGAGGTGCCACTGCTTTCGACCAAATATAACGGATCTAGAGGGGAATAACTCTATAAAACCCGTAATCCCGGGTTAACTACCGCGCCCATGGGATGTATGGCACAATGTTAAGTGTCTTTTAGCGGCGAACTCTAGATACCTGGGGACCTCTAGTTTCAATCCAATTCCCCTTTTCTGTATACAGGGGATGAGTACAGAATGACATCTCCTTCCCCCTTACTCGTGGGTCCAAAATTGACAAAATAATACAAACAAACAAACAAAACAAAGTGACTGGTGTAAATGAATCGGGCACCAAGAACTTCGGCAACACCGATTCTCAGACGAACATGACGGAGGAGGAAGAGAATATCTTACTCCAAGAACCGTCAACTAGTAGGGCAGCTTCGGTTGAGGGAAGCGTTAGAACGGTTGACTTCGGACTTGAGAATCTTTTTCTCGAAGATGATGACAACCGCTCAATCGCCAGCTCATCCAAATTCTCCATATCATCTACAGCTTCAATCAGGAAAAAGGTGCTGAACTGTAAGATGCCAATTAAGAAATTGAAGAAGAAGCACCAACTAGAGGACAAGGACAAACAACGACTTCAAAACGCCCTTGATTTTCTAGAAAGGCAGTCCAGGGATATTGGCGAGCGTGGTGCTTGCAATCCGCCTGGGGCTGACCCTACGAAAATCTCGAGCGAGGGAGCTCTTATGCAGCCACCTATGCCTGTGATATGCCTAAGCCTATCGGGGCATGGGGCTGTTGCATCTGATCTCTCTAAAGAAGTTGACAAAGAGGACGTAGTTTCACCGGGAGAGGCGGACTCGACTCTGAACAGCGCAGTGAATGTTGTTGATAAGTCAAAGCCAAAGGACAATGAAAGTTTGGTTATAACCGAAGCCTCATCAGTCCCTGTGGCGATCATGACGCAAGACAACAAGCTGTTCAGTACAGTACAACAGGCGGATCCGCTCAAAAGGAGGAAAAACGCGCGCCGGACGTTGAATAGGCTTAAAAGCCGCGACCCTGGTTCCTTCACGGAAAGGGAGGCAGCGCAGCTAGCTAGGGCCCAGGAGACTATCAAGTCAACCGAGGATGCATGGCCTTAAAGAAAGGAGGCAGAACCCGACTGAAAAAGGGATGCTGTCTGGACCAAGGGAGGAATGCCTATTGCCTTCCGCCTTGGAAAGGTCAAAACCCGGAAAATCAGGTGCCGGCCCGGCTAAAGACTCGTCCAAGGCCGAGCAGACACCTGGTTGCTCAAATAAGGTTCTGCCGGTTAGGAGGGTAGGTAGGACTTCTGGAGGAGCCGACATGAGATTGGCCGTAGCGGGGGCGAAATGCCGATTGCCTTTCACCTCGACTGCGACTAATCCAAGGTGTCAAGGGGCTGTCTCGGGCAAGGATACGTCCAAACCTGGGAACGCTCCGGTAATCTCCAAAAGAAGTCGCAACGACGACACGATCTCCCCGGTAGTAGGCAGGCAGGCAAAAAGGCTGAAGTTCGCCGAAAAGGTGAAGGAAAGTCTGCGCGTCGCAATTGTCGACTACGGCAACCCAGATCGGAGACTCTAATCCAACCAATGGAAGTTGATTGAACAACGAATCCTTGATGGTGTCAACGACGCTATCGTGAGGGCAGAAGGCAAGCCTCCGCTATTTGGCCAGCTATCTACCTTCAAAGGATTCAAGACCATGGAATGCGACAACCAAGAGACTTTGGATTGGTTAAAGGGTTTCATCACCAACATGAACGCAACTTGGTCTAATGCTGACCTGCGCGTTGTTGATAGGAAAGAAATCCTGAACATAACCAGACCAAAGGGTCTTATCCGACTGAGGGATGCCTACCTACCCGTGGAAAGGATAGAACGGAACCTGCAATTCCTTAACCCGGAATTACAAAGCAGGGAATGGAACGTCCTGGAAACGTGTGAATATACCCAGAATGGTATGGACGTGACAGTACTACTAAGTCACAAATCGATGCCGCTACTCCGGAAACAAGAGTTCAAGGTCCGCGTATGCATAACGCGATGTAAACTCCGGCTGTTAGCGGCGAAAGGCAAGGGAGAGAAACCGACAACTCGTGATGATGATAATACAGATAAATCTTCATCACAGTAAGGCGGCCAGCGCCAATCTCGTTCTCCTTATGGAGACGAAACATGTAGATTTCGCCCTGATTCAAGAACCCTGGATTCACCGGGGTAAGATAAGTGGCCTGAACTCAAAAGATCTGACTACTTACCACAATACGCCAGTAAATGGTAAGTCTCGAACATGTATTGTCGCTAGGAAACAGCTTAAACTTTTTCTTTTACCTGGTCTCAGTGATTCGGACCAAACGGCTGTCAAATGGGACAGGGCAGGAAAAGGCGCGCTGGTACTGGCGACAATCTACATGCCATACGAGTCGGACAATCCACCCTCAGAGCTATCCTGTTCACTAGCCAGAACAGTAGAAAAGGAAAGATGGGATCTGCTTGCTGGCTGTGATGCCAACTCCCATCATACGCTCTGGGGCAGTACGGACATCAATGTACGAGGTGAGTCCCTCTTAGAATTTATAATCAAAAATAATCTTCTGATAGCAAATATTGGCAATGAGCCAACCTTCGTTACTAGGAATAGACGTGAGGTATTAGATATAACTCTGTACAGTAACTCACAAACTCTAACTGTGAGGGAATGGAAGGTCTCCTCTGCGCCATCCTTCTCAGATCACAGGATTATAGAATTTTTAATAGATGAACAGGCAGCAGTTAGAAGTAAATTCACAAACCCAAGACTCACCAACTGGGACACCTTTGCCTCAGAGGTCGTGAGGAATGGCCAAAATCTGATAGATCAGGAAATAGGAGCACCAGAAGAAATCGATGCATTCACAGAGAATTTAAACAAAATTCTAGGTAAGGCATATGATAAAGCCTGTCCTCTACGGACAAATAAGAAAAGGAATTCTCCATCTTGGTGGTCTAAGGACCTCGTAGAAATCAGAAGGAGAGCCATATCTCTGTTCAATCTGGCCAAGCGTATCAACTCCCAGTCAGACTGGGATCAATACAAAGCCGGACAACGGAAATTCAAAACCGCTGTCACTAGTGCTAAACGTACAGCCTGGCATACTTTTTGTAACGAAATAGAAGACACTAGGGAATCAGCCAGACATAGGAAAATCCTATCGAAAGAACCTACGGTTCCGGGCTATCTGAAAGACAATACTGGTAACTGGACGAAGTCCTCTGAAGAGACTCTTAGTCTGCTTCCATCTAAAGAATCAACTGGTCGATTGAGACTTTTTCTCCATTCAAGTCACCTGGGCTTGACGGGATTTTTCCAATCATGCTCCAGAAGGCCAGGCCAATTATTATACAAGCCCTGATTAGACTCTTCACACGCTGCCTAGAATGTGGCCACATTCCTAGGTCATGGCGAGAAGTAAAGGTCGTCTTCATTCCGAAGGCAGGCAAATCCAGCCATACGACTGCTAAGGACTTCAGGCCTATAAGCCTAACATCTTTTGTCCTGAAATCTTTCGAAAAGCTACTGAACGTTTTCATCCGCAGTCGACTTGACGATAGTGTGATCTAGATGGCGCAGCATGCCTATATTAAAGGTAAAGGGGTTTAGACCGCGCTGCATGAAGTCACCGGAACCATTGAGAAGTCCCTAAAGGACCAGGAATACACACTAGCCGCGTTCCTAGACATTGAAGGTGCATTCAACAATGTTAAGACGTGCGCAGTGAAGAGAGCACTACTCAACTCCAACGTTGACCAATCGCTAACCAACGTGATTGAAAGCCTGCTCATTGAAAGGATCATTAACGCAGGACTAGGTGACACTGATCTCAGAGTGACAGCCTCGAGAGGTTCACCACAAGGAGGAGTAATATCCACCTTACTCTGGGTTCTTGTTATAAACGAAGTGCTAGTAAAACTCGAAAATAAAGGGGTCAAAGTAACTGCTTATGCAGACGACGTAGTAATACTTGCTACACGCAAATTCCTACCTACCATTAGCGAACTACTACAAAACGCATTACGAACACTTAAGGTGTGGGCAAACCAATGCGGTCTTGGAGTCAATCCACAGAAAACTGAACTGGTATTGTTCAGTAACAGAAGAGTGATTCCAAACTTCGATCCTCCTACTATTGAGGGTATACCCCTTAGGGTAGCCGAGAGCGCCAAATATCTTGGAATAATCTTAGATAGAAAGCTCAATTGGAAATTAAACGTCAATGAACGAGTTAAAAAAGCTGCAAATGCTTTTCACGCATGCAACCGCATCTTCGGAAAAAGGTGGGGACCAAACCCCAAAATAATTCTATGGATGTATAAGGTTATTGTGCGTCCAATACTCACATACGGATGCCTAGTCTGGTGGCAAGCCACGAACAAAGCGTCGAATCTAAGACTACTGACCAAAATACAAAGACTAGCTTGTATAGGTACAACCAGCGCAATAAGGACAACACCTACTGCTGGCATGGAGGCAATCCTCGACCTGTTACCCTTAGACCTATACATCCAAGAATCTGCAGCCAAAAGCGCCCTCAGGATCAGTCAAACACCCTAGACCCTACAAACCAAGACACGCACAGATTCTGAATAAATACGTGGGAGATGCTGTCACATCTGACTACTTGTCTCCCCACATTGACTTAGACATACCATTCTCTTGCTATTTTCCCAGCAGGGAGGAATGGAGCACAGATGAACCCACAAAAGGGAAATCGATATCCATCTACACAGATGGATCTAAGACTGTGGAACAGGTGCTGGAATTTTCTCTGAAGAGTTAAATATACACCACTCAATAAGACTACCCGATCACAGTAGTGTCTTTCAGGCGGAGGTTCTGGCAATCGCCGAAGGTGCCCATTTGGTGTCAATTTTAGCAATACCAAATAATGATATTACCATATTTATTGACAACCAGGCATCTATAAAAGCAGTATCTGCTATTGAAATAAAATCGAAGCTGGTTCGCCGCTGCCGCGAAGAGCTCAAGGTTCTCTGCTCGCAGCACATAACGCGTCTCTGCTGGGTCCCTGGACACAGGGACAAAACCGGCAATGAGATGGCTGACGAACTGGCAAGAAATGGTTCTGCTATGGATCAAAACCGGGCGATTGATTCAATCAAACCACCACTCTGCAATCTTAGAGCGAGAGTGGAAAACAAAACCCGGATTAAAGCCAACAACAGGTAGAAAGAATTAACTACCTGCGAAATATCACGAAAGCTATGGCCGGAATATAATCCAAGTCGGACTATCAAGCTCATGTGGTTTGATAGAACGTCTATGTATAAACTGGTAGGAGCTCTAACGGGTCACAACTTCCTAAGATACCACACAATGAAAATGAAACTCAAGAATGACGATATATGTAGGGGTTGCGGGGACGAGGACGAAGAGGTACACGAGGACACACCTCAATTCCTCTGTCAATGCCCTAGTCTCTGTCACTTGAGGAATAGAACACTTGGAAGATATTACTTCTATGACATACAAGAACTCTCAGATGTCTCTTTATCCAATCTTTACAGGTTCATAAATACATCAGGATGGCTGGACAAGTTCGAGTAACCGAGAGGGAACAACGCTAACGCCAACAACATCGACTAACCCCAATTAAGGGCATTACAATGGGTCCACATGGACCTAAGTGGAGTGCGGCAGGACTCGCTTTTGCCGTACCCACCCGTTAACCTAACCTAACCCTACCTAGTTTAAAGAAAAAAACTTGTTGTGGGTCGATTTTAATGCTTTTCATTTCGAAGTCATATTGAAACAAAATAGATATTTTAACAGAGTTTGGGGAAAGCGTTATTTTTATTGTGGGGAAAAAGATATTTTAGTTTTAGCATAATTTTTAATTTGTAAATGGTACGTAAAATGTATAGTTGCACAATAACGTATGCAAATTTGCATAATACGCCTGCTTCCTCCTTCGAGATCGCACACCAGAATGATCGAAATATTACCCTTTCCCATCGACTTCCCCTTTGACACATCTCTTTCTCTTTCTAAATTGCTATAGATTGGCCTTTATTAATTTGGAATATCACTTTTTGCACTTCTTGTTTTTGTTGATTAATAATTTAGAGAGGCTTATAAAAATATCAGTGAACATTTCAAAATACAATCATATAAAATTTGCAAAAGCGCATTATCTGTAGAAATACGAGAACTGAAAATTAACAAAACAATTTAGATTCTTGTATTCGATTGAATACGCAAAATCTGAAATCGGATCAAATTAAACACCACATTATATTATCTTTTTGTTAGGAGTTTAATCATATGTACTCGTTTTTAGGAATTTACTTTCCGAGAATAAAATTTTTTTTTTAAATATGAATAAAATTTCCATTTTTGCTGTTCCTTAGTAATACCATGTTCCCACCAAGCGAAATCGCGAGATTTCGTAAAATCTTTCCAAATCTCCGAGATTTCGCCATACATTATTGACGTGCCGAAATCTCGGGATTTCAGCGAAATCTAGTCGAAATCCCTTTGAGTTCATCCGCCCGTGAGAGGTGATCAAATCGAACAAGCCTACAGCATGAACTTTGGTTTATTTTGTGTTCATTTGTTCATTGTGTACGTCAAAATAATAAGCGCCAAAACAATCAAAAAAATAAAAAATCAAACAGCTGTTTGCCAGCCACTTCAAAATTGACAGCTTATGACTTTTGAAATCACTTCAACTCGGTGGGAACGACTTACGAGATTTCAGTAAAAATTCATCGAAATCTCGCGATTTCAGTTTGGTGGGAACATGGTATAACATCAACACTGTTCAATCTTATTAATACCATGTTCCCACCAACCGAAATCGCGAGATTTCGTAAAATCTTTCCAAATCTCCGAGATTTCGCCATACATTATTGACGTGCCGAAATCTCGGGATTTCAGCGTAATCTAGTCGAAATCCCTTTGAGTTCATCCGCCCGTGAGAGGTTATCAAACCGAACAAGCCTACAGCATGAACTTTTGTTTATTTTGTGTTCATTTTTTCATTGCGTACGTCAAAATAATAAGCGCCAAAACAATCAAAAAAATAAAAAATCAAACAGCTGTTTGCCAGCCACTTCAAAATTGACAGCTTATGACTTTTGAAATCACTTCAACTCGGTGGGAACGACTTACGAGGTTTCAGTAAAAATTCATCGAAATCTCGCGATTTCAGTTTGGTGGGAACATGGTATAAACCACAGAATTCCTAATCATATATGATTTTGTACAAATACGGTGCTAAAAAAACAAGTTGAAAACACCCACCAAGCCTAATAGAAATTTATGTAATGTTTGCGAATATTTTAAGGAATTCACTTTTGCCCTAGTGAAAACTTGGGTTTAAATTGAATGGAATTAACCTATTTTTGGAACAACTCCCCAAGATAGCTTCATGAATTTTGCTGTCAAAAATATTTTTCATGTATAAAAATTAAAAAAAAACCTGAAATGTGAATGGGTGAACATTTTTTGGCGCATAAGATGAATACAAGTAAAGCTATCTAAAACACCATACTCAACATTTATTCCTTTTATATTTATTGTTATAAATTCATTTACAAATTGTTGGTTATTGGAAAAGTTCCACTCGGCGGCCATTAATAACATGTATTCACAGACAGGAGAAAAATGAGCGCGCGAGAGAGGGCTGTCATTCAAAATTTGCGGGGAAAATCGGGTAGGTGCACGGGAGTTGGCCCTCTAGTTTAGATCCTCTTTGGTTTTTAGCAGAGATGAATGATTAAAAGAGATGGATATCTTTCGTACGTCTATCCCCCCAAAACCCATTTGTTTACATTGTTGTTTTTGTAATTTCAACCCCCGTCTGTGAATACGTGTGATCAACAAGAAAGCATGTTGCTAATGGCCGACCGCGAGTCATCTTATTTTTATGAGCATCGCGGTGTTTAATTATTGTGTTTTGTATTGAATTTGTTTGGTTTTTGTGGAGGTTTTGATTAAAATGTAAAAAATTGTGAAATTCACAGTAGAGAATATCGAATTCTTGCATTAAAGTCCAATTCATGAACTCACATATGCTAGGATAGAAATAAGCAATCGTGTGTGACTTGATGAATTTTTCTGGAAAGCTTCATGAATTTTTGTGGAAAACAGCTTGTAGGCAACCGCCCTTCCACTGGAAAGTTATATATCTCTGTATTCCATTATCTTTGACACAGGTTTTCAGTACCAGGGCGAGTTCAGTGCTATATCGAACACGTTATGGCAAATTTTACGTTTTGCTCTCAGCCGACAGTCTATTTTATATAGTCCTTGTTATAGCTAAGTATGTTATTAATGTCAATATCATTTTCATCAGTTTGCTTTTGCTCGTTTGGAGCTGTGGCGTTGTCTTTGGTTAGATATGGTTACTTTAATTAACACAGTTGAGACGTGTCATGATGATATGATACATGCAACAGAGTTGGACTATTATGGATTATATTTAGCTACGTGTTCCTCAGATAGCTCAGTAAAAATATTCGATGTTAAAAACGAAACTCATGTGCTTGTCGCAGATCTTAAGGGTCATCAGGGTCCTGTATGGGAAGTTGCATGGGCGCACCCACGATTTGGAAATGTATTGGCTTCCTGTTCATACGATAGAAAAGTTATTATTTGGAAGAAAACTGGATCGAACTGGCATAAATCGTATGTTTTGAACAGTTTAACTGAACAACTATATATATTTATGTTTTGCCCCGTATTTAAAGGTATGAATACAACTCGGAATCATCTGTTAATTCCATTGTCTGGGCTCCTCACGAATTTGGAATGGTGTTGGCCTGTGCCAGCTCTGATGGATCAATTTCATTTTTAACTTTTAACACCGAATATAGCAGCTGGGATTTCGAAAAAATTTCAAATGCCCACGCTATAGGTTGCAATAGTGTATCGTGGTGTCCTGTAAACGTATCAGCGTCTATGGCTAATCAGCGAACATTTGGAAAGGATATTTTAAAAAGGCTAGCAAGCGGGGGTTGCGATAACTTCCTGAAAATTTGGGTCGAAAAGAATGGTCGGTGGGTGGAGGAAATGCGTTTAGAAGCTCATTCAGATTGGGTAAGACATGTGGAGTGGTCACCGAGTTATGGTGGATGTAAAACTCAGATAGCTTCTGCTTCTCAAGATAGACATGTTATCATTTGGAACAGCGATAACATGCTCTCGTGGTCGCCAGTAACGCTAAACATATTTGATGATGTCGTGTGGAGTGTTAGTTGGTCATTTACCGGTAAAATGTTGGCTGTAACTGGTGCCGACAGCAAAGTTACTCTATGGAGAGAAAACAACGATCATCAGTGGAACTCGATTAATGATGATTACAACCCAAATTAAATATTTTGAAAAGAAATTTGTTATTGTTCGATAAACTACGACTGCATAAAAAATGTTGGTGTATTCTAATTAAGATAGAGGTTAAATCATTTTTCTTGATTGATGCATACATCATTTTGCTATGCACTGTATTGCGAATAGTTACTGCGTTTTATTTGTTTTAATATGATATTCAACTTTCAGTGCTATCGAGGTATCTTCTCGGAAATGAAATTTCTTTCGAGAAATTATTTTGAAAAGAAACTTATTATTGTTCAAAAAACAACGACTGTATGAGAAGTTGTGTTACTAAAGCTGCACGATTGCCGGATCTGCCAATATTAGCCGTTTTTCTTTTTTAGCTCAGAGCAGAACCTGAACTGTTATAAAAAAAATTCGTGTTTCTTTTTTAGCTCAGACACATCAGAGCTCAAATTTGTTTCTTTTTTCGTTCAGAGCATGGTCAGAGCGCGCTCTACGAGCTTAAAATAAATTGACTGAGCAAGCTGAGGAAAAAGCTGATTGCACATGTGCAAGCACACTTGACAGGAAAAACAAAAAAACATCAGCACGCTCGGTTCAGTGCTCAGCTCTTGCCAGGGGTGGAATCGGCTAAGGTGATAGTTTACAATCAAAATCGTAGCTTTACGTCCAATTGACAATCGCTTTCTTGCGATCAATTTCATGTGACAGCTATTGAAGTGGCACTTTCATACATTTGTGTCATTTTTGTAGGTATGCACCTCGGCTTTGCGACTTTAGAAGAACGCATATTTATAAATGTTCATTGTTTATTGGAAGCATTTAATATTGTGTATTTTAGATTTTTGAAAAACTTTCGCTCATCAAAAGAAGCGTTTGTGATGGTTGGGAATGCTTGATTTACCAACTGGAATAAGGTCAACGTATGTTCCACCCATCCTTCAATTGGCTGCAACTTTAAATCTTGGAGGCGGTGGCTATTAAATACTTGTGGCTGACTGGACTGTACCAATGGGTGAAAGTACGGTGGCTGAAATTGCTGCTGCAGCCATTAAAAAAATGCAGTCAAATTTTCCCCTTTTTTTACCTAAGGATTCAACAAAATCACATCATAGAGCAGGGTATGACCCAACCCAATCCGGATTTTGTTGCATAAATGTGGAAAGGATCCGTATTTACTCTTTATTAGCTTGATATCTTAAGAAACAAACTAATTTATTTTAATTTGTAAACACATTATTACTCTCAAATTCACTAACATTTTTCATAATACAAAAGCAGGACTTCGAATATGTAGGTAGCTGCTTGGATTGACAGCGTCAGCAAGGAAGTGATGGAAAATCAATAATTTCTTAGTGATCGCCTTACGCAGAGCAAAGACGAGTTGATTAGGAAAAAAAAGTGACAATCAACTATCACCTTAGCCGATTCCAGACCAGTTTTGATCCCAAACTTTGACAATTTCATTTGCAGATGGTATGGCTACAAATTCAGGTAGATTGCCAGTTCACACGGTTGGCAGATGTTTGCTCACAAAATATTTGCAGATCCGTTTGCAGGCATTGTCATACAAATTAAAAATTGTTTTTTTTTTTCATTCGGTGGTGAATTGAGATCGTGTAATAATAGAAAAAAATTGAAAAGTAACAAAAGCAATTGAGATTGTTTTGGCGTGTACGTATTTGAGAGCAGCGAGGATGAATTGCCACATTAACGTCGGCACGAAGGATAGGGTGGCCCGACCAACGCAGGAGGGACTCAGAGCAGAATTGCTCGTGGAATTGAGAACTGAGGAGCCACAATTGTATCACAATGGTTTGAGTATTGATTCCAAACAATTCGTTGGTCGTTTAGTTTGGTGACTCCGTACATCGAAAAGCAAGAAACAAATATCCGTGCGAGCATTTCAAAAAATGACGCGCAACATCAACATTCAACATTCCACCGTTGGAATGTGCGGCCAACCACAGTGTATCAGAATGGCATACCGCGCCACATACGACTCTGGGTCACAGTCGCTCTTCAACATCCGTGGTGGACAGACGACTTGGTTAGTGAGGCAGCGTGTGCGAAATAAAGTGTGTTAAGTAGTGTTTTCAAGTAAAAAACTAGTGTAAGCCATTTGGCTCAAAGAGCGTATATTCGGCTCACTACGCACGTGCATTCTTTCGATTACCGAAAAGCGCAGTGGTTGCGCTTCTCCAGAGTGTTAAAACGCGACATACGCTCATGCGAGATCGACCCACCGACAAACAGGAACTTAACGAACGATGAGATCGACAGTCATTTACGGCAAATGAATGACGTCATCAAACAGACAATGGAGCAGACTATCCCCCGGGTAGGACGTTCCGCAGACGAAGAATAAACTGAAAAGTATCGAAACGCAACAATCGATGCTCTGTACAGACATAAAAGTAGACTGCTCTCGAGGCTTAAACGGCTACACAGACAGTTCACTGACAGGAACGATCCCGAGTTAAGAACACTGAATTCGATGATCAAAAACTTGACACAGTTGATCTCCGAAAATTACAGAAAATCTGTAAGTTTGTATTGGGGCAATAAAATTCGGGCTATAAAATCCAGTAGTCCGAAAATGTTCCCGCAAATAAATAAACTGTTCAGGCGGAAGGATCATAACGACATTTCATGTGTTCGAATACCTCGGACGAACGAGAACAGACAGACATTACTGACTGCTGGTATAAGTCCGGAAAGTGCCGACTCAAACGACGGTTTTTTCGTGGTCGAAGACCCGCAGGAGAGGGTGAATTTGATGGTGCTTTCTTTGAGACTGTGTAAACGGTGAACAACCCTGTTCGCCGTAACCGCGACCTCGAAGAGAGGGCCTTTCTTAACCACTTTTATCTGCGGACCGAAATTCAAGATTGGCGATCCGAGAACAACGGTTTCACCGGGTTCAATGACGACATCCGTGCAAATGGCACAATCGCCGATGCAAATACTCATCTGTTCGTGAGTAGAGATGAACTTTGGTGCATATTTAAATCACTTAAAAACAAGAAGTCGGCGGGAGTTGACGGTGTCCCAAACGTCGTATTAAGACACCTGCCGCTAGAGGCGATAGATATCTTCGCCACGCTATTTAACAATGCGCTGAATAATGCATATTATCCGGAGCAGTGGAAAATAGCGTTGGTACACCCTATCCCGAAAAAGGATAAAGATAGGACGAACCCTGCTAATCTCCGGTTAATTAGTTTGCTTACGAATGTTAGCAAGGTATTCGAGAAAGTCGTCAATAGATCTCTTTTAAAATGGGTTGAGGAAAACAAGATCATTCCGGACAACCAGTTTGGCTTCAGAGCGGGGCATGACACTATTCATGCCGCGTCGAAACTGGTTTCCGACATTCAGTGGAATAAAAGTAAGAAGCAATGCACGGGTGCCTGCCTGGTCGACTTTGAGAAGGCCTTCGATACCGTATGGTTGGAGGGGCTCTTTTATAAGCTGACCAGATTGGGCATTCAAAAACCTTTGCTATATATGATTTACGACATGCTTATGGGAAAGAAGTTCGTTGTCAAAGCTGGCAACGTGACTTCGAGCAGGGTTTTCGAAATTAAAAACGGCTTACAACAGGGAGCAGTGAATTCTCCGGTCCTGTTTAATATTTACACAAGTGATCTGGTGGGTTCCCTCAGACATGCTATAGCGTACGCGGACGATTTAGTGTCGTACAGGTCAGGACCAAAAATCGAGGTCATTTACATCTTTCTGCAACGTGACTTCGAGCAAATTAAGAGGTATTGCGTTGATTGGAAGTTGAAAATCAATTTCCAAAAATCGGAAACAATCCTGTTCAGAACTACATTGGCTGGGGCCTCTGGGGATACTAGAAAAAACTGGAGAAAATTAACAATTATTGGACAGCAGGGCCGACCACTGGCGGTGAAAAACGTGGTGAGGTATCTTGGCATCTGGCTCGACCAGTATCTGTATTTTGACAAACATATAGCTGCTTGTCTGGCTGGGGCTAAAAGGGCCTACGCTCTGACAAGGAGACTGTTTCGCAGCAGTCAACTTGATTCCAGGGTGAAGGTCATTTGCTACGTGGCCCTTATAAGACCTATCATCGTTTATGGCTGTCCCATGTGGTTCAATATAGCGCCGTCCTATATGGAAAAGATTCGGGTGTTTGAGAGACAATGCCTCAGGGCCTGTCTAGGGTTGTTTAGAACTCCTGAATCTCAGTACATAAAATACTATCCCAACAGGACCCTAAATAATGGGGCTCGACTGAATAGGATTGACAATTTCCTTATTAAGGTGATTTGAAGGCACGTCGCAAGGGCGATGGCCAGCGATAATAACCTGATCTCAGGGGCTTACTACCCCAATTTAATGTATCACGAGTGATTTGAGCTGAGTTGCTGCCCAAAGCGAATAACGTCCGTGCTTTGTTGAAGCAGCGGACAAGAAAAAAAGTTACCCGTTTTACAACGTTATAAAAAAATTATTTTATTTCAATTGCTCTAAATGTGAGCTTACAAGAAAAAAGGTTAGCTAGGCTGGTTAGAGTGGGTTGATAGACGAGTAGCGAATGTGTCCAGATTGGTTTGCACCCTTCCAAGAAATCTCTGTTTCCATTTCGTTTCGCGCAGCTGATCGCACCGTCCGGGGTCAATGAACCATCTCGACACACATTCCTAGAGAGGATTGCATTTTTCCTATTGCGGCTGTTGGTTGGAGTGTGATGCACTCATGTCTCCGAAAGCTTGCGATTTCACTTTGCTGATTCGGCCATAATTAATTACCGATTTTCGAAACACTGAGTAAGCTGCTTGCAACGTTTGTGTGTTAGAGGGAGATAGCATATAGATTCGCAACGTTCTTGCACGTTGCCCATCTGACGTTTAGTTTCTCGTGTTTTTTTTGTCTTGTTCGGTAGTTATTGGTTTTCGCATCGTGTTATTTCTTTATGTTTCCTCGGTCGTTGCTTTTTTCGTGGTTAATTGGTGCGCTAATATTAAAGTGCACATTGAGCTAGACATTGATTATGTGCGAGCTGTGATTGCAGCTGAAACAGGATGCATATCAATGTCTATTCCAATGCACAACTTTTATGGCGCTGGCCACCAATTGCCGGATCGTGGTGTCATTTGTTGGGAACCAACATGCTCCCCACCTCAGGGCGTCGAGTTCCAGCTCGGAAAACATGATTGAGATGCATTGTTGTCTTTTTGTGATTTTGCATCTAGTGTTGTTGTTGCGGGTTGCCTTAGTTTGTCTCCAATGTTTGAATCGGTGTCTTGCGTGGATTTCTCGTCCATGGTCCAAAGTTCGTGGGTGCCGGAAAAATACAAAACAATAAATTAGTAATTTGGTTTTGTCAAAGTTACAAATTGGAAATTAAGTCTAGTTAGCTGCAAATGAGGATTTTCCTATTAGGACTTGGATGTGCCTAGACCCTAGAGGGTGAGTTGGTCAATGGTTGGGGTTTGTTGTTTTAGGGGTTTGTTGTTTTAAGGGTTTGTTTTCGATTATGTGATGTGATGTGTGTTGATGTGTTTGGCGGTTAAATGTGAATTTGGTTTTTTATACAGACATGGGATAATTCATAGGTATTATATTCAATAGTTCAATGGGATTATTTTTAAGGGCTCATGGGCGTTATTATTATTGTTATTATTTTTTTATGTGAATAGTCTTGTGTGGGTTTACGGTTCGTTCGAGGGGGTACATACCGGCAAAGGGGATAATTTGGCGATCGGGCGTTTTAGTGTCGATTTTTCGGTTTTTATGGTCACCACGCGCGTCAGACCATCCGAGCCGGGGTGCAGTTCCATAACTCGTGCGAGTAGCCAAGATGATGGTGGTAGATTGTCCTCCTTTACAACGACAAGATCTCCTACTTTGATATTCGGATTTACTTGAAGCCATTTCGGTCGTTGTTGGAGCTGATGGAGGTACGTCGTGCTCCATTGCTTCCAAAAATCGAGAGTCAACCGCTGCAGATATTTCCACCTGTCTAAACAGTTGATGTTTCGATCGCTTAGATTTCGGTCCGGTAGTGTTCGAAGTGGTGCTCCGATCAGGAAGTGACCAGGTGTCAATACTGTTAGGTCGTCGGGATCGGATGTGATGGGACACAATGGCCTTGAATTAAGGCAAGCTTCAATTTGTGCGAGGAGCGTTGCGTATTCTTCGAACGTCAACTTGGAAGACCCGATTGTTCTTTTAATGTGGTGCTTTATCGATTTGACCCCTGCTTCCCAAAGACCTCCAAAATGTGGTGATGAGGGGGGGTTGAAGTGCCACGTCGTGGCTTGGGAAGCAAGGGTGGTTTCGACTTCTGCTGACCATTCGGATGATATGAATTTGCTATCCTTGCGTAGTTCATTGTGTGCCCCCTTGAAGTTTGTGCCACAATCACTGAACATGTTGGCACAGCTTCCTCGCCTTGCCACAAATCTTCTAAATGCCGCAATAAATGCCGCAGCACTCAGATCACTTACCAGCTCAATGTGTATTGCCTTCGTGGCTAGACATAGGAAAACAGCTATATATCCCTTTGTTAACTTGTTGCATCTACCCTTCCATGTTTTTATCTCTACAGGCCCAGCGTAGTCCACGCCAGTGTTGGTGAATGGCCTGGAGACCATGACTCGTTCCGTTGGTAAGCTTCCCATGGGTTGTTGTTGCATTTTTGCATTGTAGCGATGGCATCGGACGCATTTATGGATTGTTGACTTCACCAGTCTCTTCAGGTTGGTTATCCAGTAGGTGCTCCTGATTTCAGCCATCATCATTTGCTGGCCGCCATAAAGAGTTTGTTGATGCACATCGCTAACAATTAACCTTGAAAGGCTATGTGATTCCCTTAATATTATGGGATGTCGTTGATGAAAGGGGATTGGCGCCTTCGTTAAGCGACCTCCGACACGTAATATTTCATCACCGTCTAGGAAAGGATTCAAGTTGCGAATCAGGCTTCCTTTAGGTGATGATTTTTCATCCCTAAGAGCTTTAATGTCGTCGGGAAATAATTCGTTTTGGACGATCTTTATTATTTGACTATGAGATGATAGCAACTCGTCCGCCGCAAGTGGGTAAACATTTAAGACCCTCCTTTTCTCCACGCACCTTAAATTGTCGATGTATCGCCGCCATATGGCTACGCAGCGAATGAGGCGTTTTAAGGAGGAGTGCCTCTGAAACAGGTTGCAGTGCGATACCACTTGAGCAAAGGTTGTCAACGGAGTCGATAGAGTTTTTTCGTAAAACGATGGCTTCCTTGCAATCGTCTTGTTTGCCTTAGTTTCACACTCTGTTTCACTAACGGTTGCTGCTGGAAGGTTTGTTGAAGAGAAGTTTTGAAGAAATCTCGGTCCGTGCCACCACAGTTCGTTTCCGATGAGCTCTTCCGGTGCTAGTCCTCGCGATCCAATGTCTGCCGGGTTTTCTTTGCTACCAACGTGTCGCCAGCTAGTGACATCGGTAAGAGCTTGGATTTCGGTTATCCTGTTGGCCACGAAGGTGGTTCGAATAAGTGGGCTCCCTCTGATCCATGCTAAGGTGATCATGGAGTCAGACCACGCAAATGTCTCCACCTGCTTGAAGGGCATAACGGTCGACATTCTATGCAGGAGTTTCGCCAATAAGAGTGCTGCGCAGAGCTCCAAGCGTGGAAGGGATACACACTTGATCAGAGCAACTCTTGTTTTTGAAGTTATCAACGAAATGTGCTCCTGCCCGTTTTTGACTACTCTTGCATAAATGACCGCTGCATATGCCTTCTCCGACGCGTCGCTGAAGCCATGTAGTTGGACTTGAGACGAGTTCTCGTATTGGACCCAACGAGGTACCTGGATGGCCTCAAGTTTCACCAGACTGTTGCGTAATCGTCCCCAAGTCTCTTCTATTTCCGGAGTTACTGATGAATCCCAGGACTGTTCCTTCATCCAGAGTTGTTGCATTATCAACTTCGCCTTGATAATACACGGGGCTATCCATCCAAGAGGATCAAAAAGGCGGGCGATGTCTGCTAGTATGGACTGCTTCGTGTATCTTTCCACCTGGGGTAAGTGTATTTTAAAAGTGAATATATCTTTTGCTGGATGCCACTGAATCCCCAATGTTTTAATGGCATCCGGTGAATCAAAATTAAGCGGGAGATTCACTTCCCTTTCAGTTTCAGGTATCTGCTCCAAAATTGTTAATGAGTTGCTAGCCCATTTTCTGAGAGGAAATCCAGCAAACTTTAAAGCCGCTAGAACATCTCTCTGTAAAATAATGGCGTCCTTTTCGTTGTCGGACCCATATAAAAAATCGTCCACGTAGAACCCCTCGGTCAGCGCCTTGGCCACATGAGGATGAGTATCGGCCACTTCTATCGCCGCCTGATGTAAAGCGCGAACTGCCAAGTATGGTGCTGATGCCGTTCCAAACGTGACCGTATTGAGTGCGTACGTTTTTATGGGCTCTTCCGTCGATGATCTCCACAAAATGAGTTGGTACACTGTATCCTGTGATGCCATCCAAATTTGGCGGTACATCTTGCTGATGTCAGCTGCCATAGCCACCTTGAAAACTCTCCACTGAGCAATAATGTCAATGATGTCCCTTTGCAGACGGGGGCCCACCATTAAGTGATCATTTAAAGAAGCTCCAGTTGAAGTTTTACAAGAGGCGTCGAAGACAACGCGGAGTTTTGTTGTGCTACTTGACTCCTTGAAGACAGCATGATGTGGCAAGAAGTAGTGTTGTCCACCTCGATAATCCACGTTCAGTGTGACTTCTTGCATGTGCCCCAATGTTGCATATTCGTTGATGCAGGCAGTGTATGCGTCCCTCAGTTTTCTGCTTGATGCCAGGCGTCTTTCAATCTGGAAGAATCGTGCCATTGCTGCTCTTTTGGAATTACCAAGGTTTGGTCGGAGGTTCTCCTTGAAGGGCAGCTGAACTTCAAATCTGCCGTCGCTTCTTCGTTGACATGTCTGCTGAAAGTGTTGTTGACACTTCTGCTCCTCCACCGTCAGTTTCCTCTCATCCAGGTTTTCTTCCAACTCCCAGAATTCCTTAAGCTGCAAGTCTAACGAATTATGGTGGTTCTGAACTGTTATGGTGGTGGATTGTGAATCCGATTGAGTGATTCCGGTCAGAATCCACCCAAGCTCAGTCAGTTGAGCCACTGGGGATCCGTTTTGACCCTTAACCAGACCCTCCAGAATAATGGATGCATATACGTCGGCGCCTATCAGAAGGTCAATCTTCCCGGGAACGTTGTACGAAGGATCTGCCAACGATAGTTTTGCAAAGTGTTGCAACGTAGAAGAGGAAAACTGATGGGTTGGTAACAGAGAGGTTAGTTGAGAAAAGACAAACGCCCTGATATCAAGAGAGAACAAGGGATTGGTAAAAGAAAAAATCGTGAATTCGACCTGATGGTTTGCGATACCCGTTGATGTTTGTCCCAAACCAGTAACATTTGCCAATGTTCGTTGCTTCCTCAGATTAAGCAACTGGACCGCATTCTCGGTGACAAATGTTGCCTCTGAGCCAGGATCGATAAGAGCTCTAAGAACATGATGAGTTCCGTTCGATGCATACACCTTGACTAGCGCTGTGGCTAGCAAAGCTTTGGTTCGCATTTGGTTGAAATGCGAATTGAAGTGCTGAGATGTTGTAGCGCACTGTTGCTCACTGCTCCAATTATTCGACGGAATTTGATGATTCGGATTTTGAACCAAATGAGCGTTGTATTTAGAGTTGTTGGGTTGATATTGTGCAGTAAGAGATGTGTTATGCTGATTGTTGTTGGCATTGTGCACGCTCTTTGGTTCAAAATGCAACATGGTGTGGTGCTTTAACCCGCATTTACAGCATCGGTTGCTGCTATTGCAAGTGGATGCATGATGTTCATATCCTAAACAATTTGAACAAATTCCGTTCTTCTTAATTACCTCACTCCGCGTTTTAACGTCCATGTTCGCAAAAAGTTTGCAATGCCGAATGCCATGAGAGGCCTTACACAGGCGGCAGAGGAATTGCTTGTTCGAGGGTGGGGTATTGATGTGATAGGAACTCGTGGATTTTCGAAAAGATGTCGACGGCGTTTGCTGCTTAGAGGATCCATTAACTTCCAACATATTCTCTAAGAAGCTGAACCGACCTTCAATAAATGAAGAAAATGTCTTCCAATCTGGGAGACTCTTAGACGTCCCTAACTTATCTTCCCAATCTCTTTGTGTCTGAGGAGGAAGTTTCTGATAAATAACGTAAATGAGGATGCAATCCCATGCTTCGACTGCTATCCCCAGGTTAGTGAGTGCGTGAATGCATTCGACTGTCGTATCATGCAGCGATTTAAGACGGGCTGCTGATTCGTGTGTCAGCTTTTGCTGCTCCATTAAGATGCGCAACTGCGTATTTACCAACTTTCGTTTGTTTTGGAATCTTTCGGTTAGGATTGACCAAGCAGATGAATAATTTTTTCCATCAATCGGAAGATGCTGAATTAACCGCGCAGCATCCCCAGAGACCGAAGTTTTTAAATATTGGAGCTTTTGTATGTCAGATAAGTCGACGTTTCGATCTATCATGCTCTCAAATAAATTGTGAAATTCACACCATTCGTCGAATTTGCCGGAAAATGGTTTTATATGAATGGTCGGAAGACGAATGTCACATACTGATGATTTCGTCGTGTCTAATCGAGAAGTTTCCAAATTTGCATTACGTTTTTCTGCAAATTTGTCTAATTCGTCGTTTAACATGCCGAGAAATACAAAATAAACGCGTTTTATTTTGGCAAACGTTTCATTTTTAAAATAATCGTCCTTTATTGTATCCGCAGGACTATTAATTATGGATTCGTGATCTCGTTTCGCCCTTTTAAAGGCCTCTTCACTGTCAATCAGACACGCGTTCACGTACCCCCTTGACTTCCGCGACGCGATCTCTTTTTTAAGCTCTTCGAAATCTGATTCGAGTTCATTTAAAATAAGTTCTTGTCTTTCGATATATTTTGATAATTTAGACATATTTAAAAAAATCACTAGCACTTTTAGAGTTTTTATTTTATACACGAAGTATATTTGGTTTATGTCTTTATGTTAAGAAAATGTTCAATGTAATTTAATAATTATTTCAAATTAATTATCAGAAGGAAAATAAGATGAAATTCCTACCTTACAGATCCTTTGTTTGATGGTGACAAGGTATTCTGCACTGCACAGTTGCTTGCTGTTTCAAATAAGATACTTCTTCATCCGTTGCTTGGGTTCCGTTGTGACTGTGGTTGCTGGTGACCGTTTGTTGTCCGTATTCACCGGTTCTTACACTGTTCCCAGTTGGATCCGTTGTATGGATTCGTTGGGTACTGTGGCCGATAGACTGTCCGTCGGAGATCGGAAACGTATATTTGCACTGGATGAACTATCCAGCTATACTTAGTCCACAGTACACTTTGTCAAAAAAAATTTGTTTAAAAACGTTGGCGCGCACTTTAACTTTTATTTAGAAGACAGTAGTCTTTCCAAAATATTTCCTTAGTTCAAAAAGGACTCGAAGGACCAATGATTTGAGCTGAGTTGCTGCCCAAAGCGAATAACGTCCGTGCTTTGTTGAAGCAGCGGACAAGAAAAAAAGTTACCCGTTTTACAACGTTATAAAAAAATTATTTTATTTCAATTGCTCTAAATGTGAGCTTACAAGAAAAAAGGTTAGCTAGGCTGGTTAGAGTGGGTTGATAGACGAGTAGCGAATGTGTCCAAATTGGTTTGCACCCTTCCAAGAAATCTCTGTTTCCATTTCGTTTCGCGCAGCTGATCGCACCGTTCGGGGTCAATGAACCATCTCGACACACATTCCTAGAGAGGATTGCATTTTTCCTATTGCGGCTGTTGGTTGGAGTGTGATGCACTCATGTCTCCGAAAGCTTGCGATTTCACTTTGCTGATTCGGCCATAATTAATTACCGATTTTCGAAACACTGAGTAAGCTGCTTGCAACGTTTGTGGGTTAGAGGGAGATAGCATACTTCGCAACGTTCTTGCACGTTGCCCATCTGACGTTTAGTTTCTCGTGTTTTTTTTGTCTTGTTCGGTAGTTATTGGTTTTCGCATCGTGTTATTTCTTTATGTTTCCTCGGTCGTTGCTTTTTTCGTGGTTAATTGGTGCGCTAATATTAAAGTGCACATTGGGCTAGAAATTGATTATGTGCGAGCTGTGATTGCAGCTGAAACAGGATGCATATCAATGTCTATTCCAATGCACAACTTTTATGGCGCTGGCCACCAATTGCCGGATCGTGGTGTCATTTGTTGGGAACCAACAACGAGAGTACGCTTCGGTCTGGCTTTATCCCACCTGAGGCATTTCTTCATGTAGATATGAAAGGGTTAGTCCAGACAAAAGATGGTGTGCCGGTATTGTACCACAGCCACCGCGGCGCGAGGGATAAGCGGCTCATCCACGACGGGTACGCCGCCAATGCTCAGGAGCTTTAGGTTTAGAATAGGGGGTCTTTGGGAGGTGCCGGGCTAGCCAACATGATAGTGCTGCCGAGACTCGAACGACGCTTATAGCCTCGCTCGAGTCTCGGTGACACTGATGAATCCTTATGGGCGGCTGTCAGGCGCCCATGGACGCGATCAGGATGGTGACCAATCGATTTGATTGCTCACCACCCTGATTATAGGTGATTTAGGTTAAGCAGCTTAGGTAGTTTTAAGTAGTTTTAAGTAAAACAAATAATAAAGAGTTCAAGTTTTCTAAAGTTTCTTGAAAATTAAAAAACAAAACAAGTCATAGAAATAGATAGATTTAGGGCCGAAAGGCAATCATTTTAAGGATATTGATAAGTTTAGAGCGCTCGCTTGGAGCCAGTAAGCTAGAATAAGATAAATGTTAGTTTTAAATTAGATTTAATCGTTTTTGTCTAGAGTGTAAGCTTAAAGAAAGAAAAATAAAAAAATTAATTTTTAAAGTTAAAAAAAAGCGTGTCTTCGGCTCTTGTGTAAGAGGGCGAGGTTCGCTTCCCACTGGGGGATTAATTTTTATTAATTAAATTAATTAATAAAAACAAAGATATAGTGAAAGTGCCGCAAGACGATCAGGAGATGGACGCTGACCAGTCCAAGGTCGCGCTAGGCGATACCCCGTTGCCGAAACGCGCGACCAAGCAGCTCCAAGTAAGTCTGCAGCAAGTCGAAGCAGCAACAACAACAACAACAAAAACTACAGCAGCAGCATCACCAATCACAATAAGTGCGTCAGAAGCATCAGCACTAACAACAACCATGGACGCACCATCCACAAGTACCGCAGCATTGACAAAGGTACAGTCAACAGAAGCGACAAAAAGACGAAGAAAACTGAAGCCGACAGCAAATCTTCAATTCAAGAGGAAGTCGAAGGCAGAGGAGATGACGACGTCACGTGCAATCTCGTCAGCACGGGAGACAGACGACGACACTCTCAGCTACTCCTACGAGTCCGAGGGTGGCGAGGGAAGATATAAGGGCGAAGGTAACTCATTCAAAGAGTTACTGGACGTCGTAGACGACGCGGAGCAACAACAACAACAACAACAACAAGATGAAGTAGAAGACGAGGAAGCCCAGCTTGATCGTCTGATCGAGGAGCTCCTCGCGAAAAGAGAAATATTACGCCAGCGAAAGCAACTCCAAGCAGAGCAGCAACAACAAACTTAGCAGCAGCAACACCAACAAGCACTGCTTAAGCAGCAACAACAACAGCAACAGAAGAAGCAGCTGGCAAAAAAACAGCCACTGCAGCAACAACAACAAAAACAGACACAGAAGCAGCAGCCGCTGCAACAGCAGCAGAAACAACAGCCGCAGCAACAGCAGCAGCAGAGACAACAACAGCAGCAGAATCAGCAGCAGCAGCAGCAGCCGCAGCAACAACAACAACAACAACAGATAAAAAAGCAGAAAATACCACCCATTAATGTAAGTCATCTACAAATAAGCGATAGCATTAAGTTATGTAGGTTAATTTGTAAGGATTTCTATATTAAAAGGCTTAACGCCAACAAGCACATTATTATGTGCAGTAACATGGAGGAGCACAAAAAGTTGCGCACCGCTCTGGAAAAAGCGAAAACCGAGTACTTCACGTACACTCCAAAAGGAGAAAAGAGACAAACTGTGCTGCTTAAGGGCATCGACCCCAATATAAAAATAGAGGAGCTCGAAAACGAGCTCAAGAATTATGAGTGCGACGACCTTAAGTTCGTGGGTGTCAAGCCGTTTTCTTCGCCCGCGGACAGGGGTGGTAGCCGCAAATTACCATTCTTTTTGGTACAATTAACCCCCGACAGCAAAATAGATAGTCTGAAAAGGATCCGATTCCTGTACTATTATGCAGTACGTTGGGAAAAATTAAAGAGGTCAGATCGTGTACTTCAATGTATGCGCTGCCAGAGGTTCGGGCACGCCGCAGCTAACTGCCACATGCAGTTCAGGTTCGTAAAGTGCAACAAGGAACACAAACATGGGGAATGTGCTTTGGGTAGCGATAGGGTAGAAGATCGAAGCCAGCTCTCGTGTGTACTCTGCAACAGCTCAGGACATCCTGCTAATTTCAGGGGATGTCCCAAGTATCAGCAGGTAAAACAGTATGTGCAGGCTCGAAAACAGAGGTCCGAAGAAGAGAAGGGTCGAAAGAGTCGCTCGTTCTCTAATTTTGTTGCGCCCAATGTGTCCTTTACCCAAATGGTATCTGGACCGGGTAGCTCAATCACAAAAAGCGCGCCGAAGGTTCCTACACCGGAAGCGGATCTGGATTTGAAATCGATCCTTCTGTCACTGCACGGAAAGATCGACAATTTCCAGAAACAATTAAATGAGCATGCGGCTCGAATAGACATGATCTATTCGGTGCTGTTTGCCGAGTCTGCCGCGCCATAAATATGATGGGTACGCTGGACGAGGTAAACTTAAAGATCCTTGCGGTGAATGTTGATTCACTAATCCGGTTCGACGACGAGTGCCGGCAAGCACATGCAGCGAAGCAAGAGGCATACAAAGCGGCGCTGCAAAGGAGGACAAGAGCTGCTCGTGAGCTCTACGCGCAGAAGAGAAGAGACGAACACCGGCTTCTAAGGAGAAAAAAGAAAGAGCATGAGAAGCGCGCGATCGAGGAAATAGAGAGATGTTACAACAGGAATGAGGTTCGGAAGTTCTACCAGAGGGTAAAAAGAACTTCACAAGGCTACAAAACCCGAACCGAAGCCTGCAAGGACGAACAAGGGAACATCGTAGTAGAATCGCAGTCGATGCTGAGGATATGGAAGAACTACTTCTGCAGACTGTTTAACGGCGATGACGACTTAAATTCCGCTGTCAGGCAGAATGAACCGTTCAACCTGGACGATGAGGATCAACAATACCGTCCACCCGACCTGGACGAGGTTAAGATAGCTATATCTAAACTGAAGTCCAACAAAGCCGCTGGAGCAGATGGCCTAGCAGCCGAGCTGTTCAAAGCGGCAGGCGATGACTTGGCTAGGAGCATGCACCAACTCATCTGTTAAATATGGTCGGAGGAAAGCATGCCCGATGAATGGAACCTCAGCATTGTTTGCCCGATCCTCAAGAAAGGAGACCCTCTGAACTGCGCCAATTACAGAGGTATCAGTCTTCTAAACATTGCCTACAAGATCTTATCTGCCGTTTTGTGTGAACGCCTGAAGCCTTTCGTAAACAACCTGATTGGTCCATATCAGTGTGGCTTCAGGCCAGGAAAGTCCACCATAGACCAAATATTCACACTGCGGCAGATCTTGGAGAAAACCCAGGAACTTCAAATCGATACCCACCACCTTTTCATCGACTTTAAGGCCGCCTATGACAGCATTTATAGGGACGAACTATATAGAGCAATGTCTAGTTTTGGCATCCCTGCCAAACTCGTCCGTTTGTGCAGGATGACGATGGAGAATGCACGCTGCTCTATCAAGGTCGGTAAAGAACTTACCGAGACCTTCGATGTCAAAAAAGGATTTAGACAAGGCGATGCGCTGTCATGTGACTTTTTCAACATCGTTCTTGAAAGAATAGTGCAAAACTCAAACGCCAACACCAGAGGCACTATCTTTCAAAAGTCCGTCCAATTACTCGCATACGCCGATGACATTGACATAATTGGCAGAACGCAGCGTGATGTCAATGGCGCGTTTGTGAGTATTGAGACTGAGGCGGCGAAGATGGGTTTGGCGGTTAATGAGGGCAAGACGAAGTATATGCTGTCAGCTAAAAAGGACACCCAACACCGACGGCTCGGAGAGAACGTCACAATAGACAGATATAACTTTGAGGTGGTTAAGGACTTTGTCTACTTAGGCTCCGCTATGAACTCAGACAATGACACCAGCGCTTAGGTTAAACGTAGAATTACTCTTGCCAATCGCTGTTTCTTTGGGCAGTTATCAAAGGAAATCGTGCAAACGTTTACAAAATAAAAAAAAATACGAAACCGAGCAATTGCAATTGTGATAAAATTGGTAGTAACGTAAATAAAATAGGAATTCAGACATTGTTTTCAACATATTGTATGATTTCTTTGATTGTAGAGTGGAAATAAATATGCGAAAAAGTGTGTCAAATTTCATTTTGCCGCTGGCGCTATCGTTCTAGCGCGAACGTTCCTTCGTCTGGGATATTTTGTGCTAGACGTCTAGCGGGCAGTGGAACCCGGCCAATGCTAAGCACGCGGCATGGGGAAATGATATTCCGAACCCAAGAGGCAACCAGTTTCACGACTGGTGGCGTCATAATATGATTGAGTACAAAATCGAATTGTACGCGACGGATATCCCGTCTTTCCCTAGAGAGGGTTCTTTCTTGGACTTGGCGCTAGTTGACGAAAGACTGGAACTAACAAACATTGATCTAAGTACGGGGAACTGTTTACGAACGGTTGAGTACGATAGTGATCACTACGGACTTTCCGCCGTAATACGGATCCCGAACGAGCAGACGCAGCTGGAGCAGTACGACCAAGTGCGTTCTTTCGATTACCGAAAAGCGCAGTGGTCGCGCTTCTCCAGAGTGTTAAAACGCGACATACGCTCATGCGAGATCGACCCACCGACAAACAGGAACCTAACAAACGATGAAATCGATAATCATTTACGGCAAATGAATGTCGTCATCAAACAGACAATGGAGAGGACTATCCTTCGGGTAGGACGTTCCACGGACGAAGAACAAACTGAAAGGTATCGAAACCCGACAATCGATGCTCTGTACAGACATAAAAGTAGAATACCTCGGACAAACGAGAACAGAGAGACACTACTGACTGCCGGGCATAAGTCCGGAAAGTTCCGACTCGAACGACGGTTTTTTCGTGGTCGAAGACCCGCAGGAGAGGGTGAATTTGATGGGAGCTTTCTTTGAGACTGTGTATACGGTGAACAACCCTGTTTGCAGCAACCGCGACCTCGAAGAGAGGGCCTTTCTTAACCACAAATACTCATCTGTTCGTGAGTAGAGATGAACTTCGGTGCATCTTTGAATCACTTAAAAACAAAAAGTCGGCGGGAGTGGACGGTGTCCCAAACGTCGTATTAAGACACCTGCCGCTAGAGGCGATAGATATCTTCGCCACACTATTTAACAATGCGCTGAATAATGCATATTATCCGGAGCAGTGGAAAATAGCGGTGGTACACCCTATCCCGAAAAAGGATAAAGATAGGACGAACCCTGCTAATCTCCGGTCAATTAGTTTGCTTCCGAATGTAAGCAGGTATTCGAGAAAGTCGTCAATAGATCTCTTTTGAAATGGGTTGAGGAAAATAAGATTATTCCGGACAACCAGTTTGGCTTCAGAGCGGGGCATGACACTATTCATGCCGCGTCGAAACTGGTCTCCGACATTCAGTAGAATAAAAGTAAGAAGCAATGCACGGGTGCCTGCCTGGTCGACTTTGAGAAGACCTTCGATACCGTATGGTTGGAGGGGCTCTTCTATAAGCTGACCAGATTGGGCATTAAAAAACCTTTGCTGTATATGATTTATGACATGCTTATGGGAAAGAAGTTCGTTGTCAAAGCTGGCAACGTGACTTCGAGCAGGGTTTTCGAAATTAAAAACGGCTTACAACAGGGAGCAGTGAATTCTCCGGTCCTGTTTAATATTTACACAAGTGATCTGGTGGGTTCCCTCAGACATGCTATAGCGTACGCGGACGATTTAGTGGCGTACAGGTCAGGACCAAAAATCGAGGTCATTAACATCCTTCTGAGTAGTAGGGCTATGTGATTCCTGGCTCACGAAAATGACTCATCGTTCAAGAATTTGAGATAAGGAAGCAAGACCTTAACTCCCTCTCCCCCCCCTCTCTCTCTCTCTCTCTCTCTCTCTCTCTCATTACCTTTGTATAAAATTAGATGATTAGCTCATAGAGTTGAATGTACTTTGGATGTAAACAAATAGGGTGGGTGCAGAAATGAATCATGTTGTTTGAAGTATGGTTAGTCATGTGAGGTGATGTTTTATAATCTTCAGCGCCTAATGCAGCAACAACAGAAATCGTCAAGACCAATGAATAAAAAAAAAAAAATAAAAATGGATAAGAATGAAAAAAAAAAAAAAAAAAAAAAAAAATTATTCATCATGGTTATATAGAAAAGAAATAAAAATGCTTCAGCAAGACCATTGTGGTTGTAGTTGATAAGGAAATAAAATAGCCGTCAAGGCCGACCAAGAACTTTACAACTTCTTTACCATTTCTTCCTTGTACGCAAGATGTTTAACCCTACGATCAATGTTGCAACTTTGTAACAATATATTGATTGCCCCAAATAAACATCCTCCCAAATTGCTATTTCAGCTTGCTACTTCCAGCGTCAATGCCCAACACTTCCGACCTAAATAAACAATGTTTATTTATGGTCACTGATCACTTTTTATTTTCATTCATTTTTTCATTCCCTTGCGCAACTAAGTGCCCAAACCAATTAACACAAGTCAACTAACTTATTATGCTGTTGTTGCATTTCTTTCACCATACGAACGATCGTATGCGCAACTAAGTAACATGAGCCACTTGACTTGTCCGGGAATTCCCTTCCGCGTTTTCTAATTCTTTTTGTCTTTTTGTTTCTTTTTCATTAATCGAACCTCGAATTGAACGATTTAATTCAAGGCTATTTATATCGGTCACTGTGCAATTACGCGGCACCCAGTTCCTAAAAGTCACCCAACTCAGTCTTCTAGGTACGATTATTAACTCGACTCTCAAGAATTGCGGTCTCGTCTCTGAATTTACTAAATCGTTACAATATCCTAAATCCTATGATAATCTTCCTAAAACATAATCAATATCCTTAATATTGTGGCACTAAGTAAATTTAACTAGGAACTGTAATTTATAAATAAGTGAAACTAGTTAAGTGATAGATTAAAGATTAGATTAAAGATTAAAGACAAATAATAAATAGAATATCAAACTAGAAAAAGTGGCGTATTGTTTCTTATTGGACGGAAAACAGAACACAACAAAAAGGTGAAACCCAACTGAGAGAAGTGCTTCTCAGGCAAAACAAAACAGCACAACAGCCCATTAAGCGAAAGAGCAAAACTAAGTATTATTATGAAATTGAGATAAGAAGACAAGGTTGAATTAACTTTATTGTTTCTGCCCTATAAAAGCAAAGTTCAATCCACCTTTATAATAGTTTTGAAGAAATATTAATACCATGAGTAGCAATGTGCTAATTAAGAAGATCAAACCTAATTATTGATTAGTTGACATATAAACAATAACTTATTGAGAGATCAAATTGCTAGTATTTTAAAGTGAACATTTATGTACATATGTACATATGAATGTATCTAAAACGTTTAATAGTGAAAGTGTTGTGAAAAAAAAATGGAAGCCTACATTAAGGAGATGCTTGAAAGGCAGCAATCAATTTTATTTGATATGCTCATGAATAAAAAAAGTGTTGAAAACTTTGATATAGACATTGAAAACTGTGAAAAAGATTTAGACTTGTTGCAGAAATATTTGTTCCGAGTTAAGACTACTGGTGAAAGATATTGTCTTACGTCAGCAATCGGCAAATTAAAATCGTTTAAACAAATGATGGAAAAGAATGCATTTGAAAAACAGCATCATATTAGTGAATCTTTGATATGGGAAGATCTACCACATACTGCGTTTTCGCGCAGAATCAGATCAGGTGTGATTACAAATTTGCGTCATACAGATCCTAAACCATTTTTAGAGGCTTGCAGGCCAGCTGTAATTCATAAGTTTAAAGAAGTTTTGCGTGAATACATCAACATCAAAATTAATGCAGTATTTTGTGCAGAGTTCAGGAAATATGAAGGCGAAGAGCAACAACAAGACATCAAATATCTCAAAACCAAGAATATTATTGCAAATGTGGATAATGATTTAGAAGAAGTTATAATAGAAAATTTAGAAAAACCATTGCTGGGGAAGTTAGAAGAATTTCAAGAAAAAAAAAGCGGATGGGCACTTTCATCAATCATAAATGTTATTTTCAATATAAATAAATATTCACCAATTGTAGGAAGTTCATATATAAAAACACCACTAACTATATCTGGCAAGAAAGCTTGTATTAATGTAAAAAATATCGATAATGCATGCTTTGCATGGGCTGTAGTATCTGCGTTGTTTCCTGCAGAAAAAAAAGTGGATAGGCCAACAAGTTATCCGCATTATAAAAATGTATTAAATTTAGATGGTATAACTTTTCCAATGCCTTTAAATTTAATACCAATATTTGAAAAAAATAACAATATTTCCATAAATATTTTTACATTACATAGAGAAAAAAATGACAAGAAAGCTGAAATATACCCACTTAAATTATCACAATTAACATGTAAAGAAAAGAGGCATATCAATTTATTGTTATTAGAAGAACATGCAAGCAGTAATTTTACAGTTTTGAAACAGCATTTCATATGGATTAAAAACCTTTCTGCCCTAGTTAAAAGTTCGTTAACTAAAAATAGAAGTAAGCTACACATCTGTAATAGATGCCTTCACTATTTTTACTCTCAAGAAAAATTAGATATTCATATAAATGATTGCGCCAGTCAAAATAATTGTAAAATTAAGTTACCTACGCCAGAAAATAAAATACTATTATTTAAGAACTTAAGAAATAAAATTATGACACCATTTATTACAAATGGTGTCATATGCAGACTTGGAATGTATCTTAAAAGAAATTGACGATGGTAATAAGTATCAGGAACACATACCCTGTTCAATAGGGTTTTATGTTAAAGCTCATTCAAATCTAGTTATACAACATACGCGGCATTTCGAGGAGAAAATTGTATAGATTGTTTTATGAATGAACTAAAAACTTTAGTAATGCTTCTGGATTCTGACGTTTCATACATAGTACCAATTGAGAATCTCTCCATTGAGCAACAGAATAGTTTTAACTCGGCAGCCAAATGCCATGAATGCGAAGAACATTTTTTACCAAATGATATCAAGGTGCGTGATCATTGCCATTTTACTGGAGTTTATCGGGGCCCAGCGCACAGTTTCTGTAATTTAAATTATAAAGATAATCTAACTATTCCAATTATTTTTCATAACCTAAGCGGCTATGACGCCGCTTGGAGCTGGTGAAGTGAATGTGCTGCCATTAAATAAAGAAAAATATATTTCATTCACTAAAGTGCTTTCTAATCAAAAAATTAATTTCAGATTCATAGACTCTTAGGTTTTTGAGTAGTAGTTTAGATTCGCTATTTTCTTTATTAAATGAATTCCCAATACTTGAATCTGAATTTGGCTATTTAACGCAAGATCAGCGGGATCTATTAAAGCGTAAAGGTGTTTATCCCTATGATTATTTAAATAGTTTTGAAAAATTTTCTGAAGAGTGTTTGCCTGAAAAACATTTGTTTTACAATAAATTAAATAAGGAAGACATAAGCAGTGATGATTATTTACATGCTCAAAATGTATGGCATCATTTAGGGCTAAGAAATTTGGGGGAATATTCCGATTTGTATTTAAAGACAGATGTGCTTTTATTAGCTGATGTTTTTGAACAATTTCGTTCTAATTCTGTTAAAACACATAAATTAGATCCAGCTCATTATTATTCTCTCCCAGGTTATACTTGGGATGCAATGCTTTTCTATACAGGGATAAAACTGGAACTTCTTGATGATATAGACATGATTATGTTTATTGAAAGAGGCATCCGTGGGGGACTAAGTCAATGCTCAAAAAAATATTCAGAAGCGAACAATGTATTGGGATATAAATAACCAATATGGTTATGCAATGAGTCCGTTATTACCAACAGGAAATTTCAATTGGGTTATAAACATTCATGAATTCACAGTAGATAAAATTTGTTCTCTCTTGGATAGTTCTCCCAAGGGCTACATTTTTGAGGTTGATTTAAGTTACCCAACAGAATTGCATGATTTGCATTGTGATATCCCATTTTGCCCAGAACTTATGTGCCCTCCTAAATCTAAACAAACAAAATTATTAGCAACCTTAACAGATAAAAGCAGATATGTGATTCATTATAGAAATTTACGTCAAGCTTTATTGCATGGCCTCAAATTAAATAAAATATATAGAATTCTCGAATTTGATCAATCCGCATGGCTTAAACCATACATTGATCTAAATACACAATTAAGAACTATAGCTACAAACAAACTTGACATTGAACGATATAAGTTATACAATAACGCAGTTTTCGGAAAATGCATGGAAAATGTTAGAAAATATAGCAATGTTAAGTTAGTTTCAAAATGGGGAGGGAGGTATGGGGCCAAAGCATTGATTGCGTCACCTTTTTTTAAAAACAGAACTATCTTCAATGAAAATCTGGTTGCAATTGAGCTCCAAAAAGCTGAAGTTTACTTCAACAAGCCGATATATGTAGGATTATGTATTCTAGACATTGCGAAAACATTAATATATGAGTATCACTATGATTATATGAAAATAAAATTTGGCGATAATTGTACTGCTATGTATGTATACTGACACGGACAGCCTAATTTATGAAATTTCTTGTAACAATATATATGATATGATCAAAAGTGATTGCTATCAGCGCTTTGATACTAGCGACTATCCACAAAGTAATGTTTGGGGAATACCGCAAGTAAATAAAAAAGTAATAGGTTTGATGAAAGATGAAATGAATGGACATATTATATCGCATTTTGTAGGTTTAAGCTAAGTATCCTGCTCGCGCTAAATTTTAGCGTCACTAGTCTCCACTCCGTTTCTCCACAAGCAAAGATAAATGGTCGCTAAATTTTGAAATGCGATCGATGGGACAAAAACCATATGTTCATGACAGATGTCGGTAAACGACATTTTAATTATACAAGTAAAAAGAAATTCAAACTTCAAGGACATTGCAATATTTAAATATCTGCAAAACAATGGATGCAATAAGAATTGAAGAAGATGTTATAATTGCTGCAGCAGCTGAAATAATTGCTATAGTGGCAAGTAGAAGACGACACTTAACTTCGTGTCGCGTAAATCCAATCAATCAACCAGTGAGATTTGTCCTGCAAGTTCCATATAGTTGGCCGTTCCTCCACAAGCCCCGCAAGTTTTTTTTTCTTTTCATCCCATGAAAAGGGTATTTTGGTTTTGCCTCTTCTTTTACTTATACCGCTAATGTGACTACACACAGCTTGGGAAAGAGAAATAAATAAATAGTTTGAGATAATAAATTCACCCGGCAGCAACAACACAACACAAACTTTTTCTTCTGTCGGAATTTATCTTCGATTTAATGTACCGGACATTTATTTCGCGAGCTAAATGAGTGGAGACTTGTCATCGGCCCATCTATATGAAGTTAAGAATTTAGCGAGCGAACAGGATACTGCTTTGCTAAATTGTCTCGCTAAATTTTATCTTTGTAGACATTTTTGTATGGGAGATAAAATTTAGCGCGAGCAGGATACTTAGCTTTAAGGTCAAAAATGTATTCAATTAAGGTAGAATATAAGGAAAAAGTAAAAAAATCAAAGGTGTTAAAAAAAATTTTGTCAAAAAAGAAATTTATTTTAATGACTTCTTAGATTGTTTAGTTAATAATAATAATAAAACTGTTGAACAAAATTTGATAAAATCACAAAAACATGTAGTAAGCAGTATTGTCCAAAAAAAAATAGCTTTAAGTGCAGCAGATGATAAGCGATACACAATAGAAAATAGTTATTGCACATTACCATGGGGACATTACAAAATAAGCTAAACCAATTATAATAAAACATGAATTGAAAAAAAAGCCTCTCTTTGATTTTTCCTCACTTAATTTGAATATTGCTTTCATGGAAATTAGTTCTCAGGTTAAGTAAGTATAGTACAACAACAACAGCATAAGAAAAAAGTTCAATATGTTCAATATGTTCTTCAAGGATAAGGTATAGTACACAATCTACTTTCTGGAATGTGATGCAGTCTTCTGGGATATTGTATGCTCTCTCCTCACCCTCCTGGATAATGTATGCTACATTCTATAAACACATCAGCTCTTTGAGATCAAGCTATGGTGTGAGATGAAAAATCACCAAAGCAATAGCATCCGTACTAAAATAAAAATTAGTGATGCAGCCTCCTTCTGCAGCATTGACAACACATACTTGCATATATCAACATAGGTGGTCAGTGTCGATTTCTATATAAAGATTGTAGTGTAGATGAGGGGGCAGTACAATAGATCTTTTAAACAAATAACTGTTCTATAAAGCTGTTCAATTATTAAACAACTGCCTACGTAACTACATCTGCTTTAGAACAGCCCTGTATGGAACCGCTCTGTATTAAACCGCCCTGTATGAAACAGCCCTGTATGAAACTGCCCTGTATGGAACAGCCCTGTATGGAACTGCCCTGTACGAAACCTGTTTCATATACAATAATAAATATGAATATCGATGAAATTTAGTATTTTGTATTAAATATTGTCTATTTTGTATTGATTGGTAATTTTTTTTTATCTATTGTTATCTGCGGCTGCGCTCCATATTTTGGGTAATGTTCTGTGAGTGTAGAACAGTAGTATAAATTGGTTGGGTCTGGCGTAAGAAAAGTGGTGCTCTTAGGGTGGGGCAAAGTTTCCGGTTGTTCTCGTAGCTTAAATTTATTCAATACACTAAACTTCCGGCGGGATATGGTTTGTGTATCTAGTATTCTGGACAAGACCCATCTATAGTGCAAAGATCCAGTTGGGATACTTGGTTTTCTCATTGGGATAGTTGGTTTTCTCGTTGGTATAGTTGATTTTCTCTAAACTTCCGGCGGGATATGGTTTGTTTATCTAGTATTCTGGACAAGACCCCATCTATAGTACAAAGATCCAGTTGGGATACTTGGTTTTCTCATTGGGATAGTTGGTTTTCTCGTTGGGATAGTTGGTTTTCTCTAAACTTCCGGCGGGATATGGTTTGTGTATCTAGTATTCTGGACAAGACCCCATCTATAGTGCAAAGATCCAGTTGGGATACTTGGTTTTCTCATTGGGATAGTTGGTATTCTCATTGGGATAGTTGGTTTTCTAGTCTAGTGTATGTGAATAGTTGCGGATAGCCAAGCCTGCTTTAGATGGCGCTGTGTTCTTATCGCCTATCTACAACAAATTTGGAAACTCACTTATTTTCATATTTTCAGTTTGTTGTTTGCATTCGTTTCGATTCTATTTTTAGATCATTTAGCATTCCAAAGCAAACAACAAACTGAAAATATGAAAATAAGTGATAAGTATGCAACGCCGCATACGCATTTTGTTGTGAGATAGGCTCTATGATATACAGGGCATTAAAAATCCAATGCTATGATATTATAATGAGCTTTCTATCAAATCAAATCGAAACATGTTCAAATGCATTACAACAACTGTTTGCATTCGTTTCGATTCTATTTTTAGATCATTTAGCATTCCAAAGCAAACAACAAACTGAAAATATTAAAATAAGTGAGTATCCAAATTTGTTGTAGGTAGGCGATAAGAACACAGCGCCATCTAAAGCAACCTTGGCTATCCGCAACTATTCACATACACTAGACTAGAAAACCAACTATCCCAGGGAGAATACCAACTATCCCAACGAGAATACCAACTATTCCAACGAGAAAACCCACTATCCCAACGAGAAAACCCACTATCCCAACGAGAAAACCAACGATCTCAACGAGAAAACCAAGTATCCCAACGAGAAAACCAACTATCCCAATGAGAAAACCAAGTATCCCAACTGGATATTTGTACTATAGATGGGGTCTTGTCCAGAATACTAGATACACAAACCATATCCCGCCGGAAGTTTAGAGAAAATCAACTATACCAACGAGAAAACCAACTATCCCAATGAGAAAACCAAGTATCCCAACTGGATCTTTGCACTATAGATGGGTCTTGTCCAGAATACTAGATACACAAACCATATCCCGCCGGAAGTTTAGTGTATTGAATAAATTTAAACTACGAGAACAACCGGAAACTTTGCACCACCCTAAGAGCACCACTTTTCTTACGCCAGACCCAACCAATTTATACTACTGTTCTACACTCACAGAACATTACCCAAAATATGGAGCGCAGCCGCAGATAACAATAGATAAAAAAAAATTACCAATCAATACAAAATAGACAATATTTAATACAAAATACTAAATTTCATCGATATTCATATTTATTATTGTATATGAAACAGGTTTCGTACAGGGCAGTTCCATACAGGGCTGTTCCATACAGGGCAGTTTCATACAGAGCTGTTTCATACAGGGCGGTTTAATACAGAGCGGTTCCATACAGGGCTGTTCTAAAGCAGATGTAGTTACGTAGGCAGTTGTTTAATAATTGAACAGCTTTATAGAACAGTTATTTGTTTAAAAGATCTATATTGTACTGCCCCCTCATCTACACTACAATCTTTATAAAGAAATCGACACTGACCACCTATGTTGATATGCAATTATGTGTTGTCAATGCTGCAGAAGGAGGCTGTATCACTAATTTTTATTATAGTACGGATGCTATTGCTTTGGTGATTTTGCATCTCACACCATAGCTTGATCTCAAAGAGCTGATGTGTTTATAGAATGTAGCATACATTATCCAAGAGGGTGAGGAGAGAGCATACAATATCCCAGAAGACTGCATCACATTCCAGAAAGTAGATTGTGTACTATACCTTATCCTTGAAGAACATATTGAACATATTGAACTTTTTTCTTATGCTGTTGTTGTTGTACTATACTTACTTAACCTGAGAACTAATTTCCATGAAAGCAATATTCAAATTAAGTGAGGAAAAATCAAAGAGAGGCTTTTTTTTCAATTCATGTTTTATTATAATTGGTTTAGCTTATTTTGTAATGTCCCCATGGTAATGTACAATAACTATTTTCTATTGTGTATCTCTTATCATCTGCTGCACTTAAAGCTATTTTTGGACAATACTGCTTACTACATGTTTTTGTGATTTTATCAAATTTTGTTCAACAGTTTTATTATTATTATTAACTAAACAATCTAAGAAGTCATTAAAATAAATTTCTTTTTTGACAAAACTTTTTTTAACACCTTTGATTTTTTTTACTTTTTCCTTATTTTCTACCTTAATTGAATACATTTTTGACCTTAAACCTACAAAATGCGATATAATATGTCCATTCATTTCATCAAACCTATTACTTTTTTATTTACTTGCGGTATTCCCCAAACATTACTTTGTGGATAGTCGCTAGTATCAAAGCGCTGATAGCAATCACTTTTGATCATATCATATATATTGTTACAAGAAATTTCATAAATTAGGCTGTCCGTGTCAGTATACATACATAGCAGTACAATTATCGCCAAATTTTATTTTCATATAATCATAGTGATACTCATATATTAATGTTTTCGCAATGTCTAGAATACATAATCCTACATATATCGGCTTGTTGAAGTAAACTTCAGCTTTTTGGAGCTCAATTGCAACCAGATTTTCATTGAAGATAGTTCTGTTTTTAAAAAAAGGTGACGCAATCAATGCTTTGGCCCCATACCTCCCTCCCCATTTTGAAACTAACTTAACATTGCTATATTTTCTAACATTTTCCATGCATTTTCCGAAAACTGCGTTATTGTATAACTTATATCGTTCAATGTCAAGTTTGTTTGTAGCTATAGTTCTTAATTGTGTATTTAGATCAATGTATGGTTCAAGCCATGCGGATTGATCAAATTCGAGAATTCTATATATTTTATTTAATTTGAGGCCATGCAATAAAGCTTGACGTAAATTTCTATAATGAATCACATATCTGCTTTTATCTGTTAAGGTTGCTAATAATTTTGTTTGTTTAGATTTAGGAGGGCACATAAGTTCTGGGCAAAATGGGATATCACAATGCAAATCATGCAATTCTGTTGGGTAACTTAAATCAACCTCAAAAATGTAGCCCTTGGGAGAACTATCCAAGAGAGAACAAATTTTATCTACTGTGAATTCATGAATGTTTATAACCCAATTGAAATTTCCTGTTGGTAATAACTGACTCATTGCATAACCATATTGGTTATTTATATCCCAATACATTAGAAAAGTGTTTGGTTTACTACTACAAAACTCAGTGGCCACAAGCCATAACCGCCTAAGTCAATTTTTCATACTTTTCAGGAGAGTAGCTTGAAGTTTTAAATCGTTTTAAAGAAAAATTTAATGGTAGTATCAAAATTTTTGAAATGCAAAAATAAAAAAAAGACCATTCTCTTCATTTTTGCATTTCAAAAATTTTTATACTACCATTATATTTTTCTCTAAGACGATTTAAAACTTCAAGCGACTCTCCTGAAAAGTATGAAAAATTGACTTAGGCGGTTATGGCTTGTGGCCACTGAACTATCTAAGTACTCATTGTTCGCTTCTGAATATTTTTTTGAGCATTGACTTAGTCCCCCACGGATGCCTCTTTCAATAAACATAATCATGTCTATATCATCAAGAAGTTCCAGTTTTACCCCTGTATAGAAAAGCATTGCATCCCAAGTATAACCTGGGAGAGAATAATAATGAGCTGGATCTAATTTATGTGTTTTAACAGAATTAGAACGAAATTGTTCAAAAACATCAGCTAATAAAAGCACATCTGTCTTTAAATACAAATCGGAATATTCCCCCAAATTTCTTAGCCCTAAATGATGCCATACATTTTGAGCATGTAAATAATCATCACTGCTTATGTCTTCCTTATTTAATTTATTGTAAAACAAATGTTTTTCAGGCAAACACTCTTCAGAAAATTTTTCAAAACTATTTAAATAATCATAGGGATAAACACCTTTACGCTTTAATAGATCCCGCTGATCTTGCGTTAAATAGCCAAATTCAGATTCAAGTATTGGGAATTCATTTAATAAAGAAAATAGCGAATCTAAACTACTACTCAAAAACCTAAAAGAGTCTATGAATCTGAAATTAATTTTTTGATTAGAAAGCACTTTAGTGAATGAAATATATTTTTATTTATTTAATGGCAGCACATTCACTTCACCAGCTCCAATTTTATGTATTTCTTTAATTATAAAATGGGCGTCATAGCCGCTTAGGTTATGAAAAATAATTGGAATAGTTAGATTATCTTTATAATTTAAATTACAGAAACTGTGCGCTGGGCCCCGATAAACTCCAGTAAAATGGCAATGATCACGCACCTTGATATCATTTGGTAAAAAATGTTCTTCGCATTCATGGCATTTGGCTGCCGAGTTAAAACTATTCTGTTGCTCAATGGAGAGATTCTCAATTGGTACTATGTATGAAACGTCAGAATCCAGAAGCATTACTAAAGTTTTTAGTTCATTCATAAAACAATCTATACAATTTTCTCCTCGAAATGCCGCGTATGTTGTATAACTAGATTTGAATGAGCTTTAACATAAAACCCTATTGAACAGGGTATGTGTTCCTGATACTTATTACCATCGTCAATTTCTTTTAAGATACATTCCAAGTCTGCATATGACACCATTTGTAATAAATGGTGTCATAATTTTATTTCTTAAGTTCTTAAATAATAGTATTTTATTTTCTGGCGTAGGTAACTTAATTTTACAATTATTTTGACTGGCGCAATCATTTATATGAATATCTAATTTTTCTTGAGAGTAAAAATAGTGAAGGCATCTATTACAGATGTGTAGCTTACTTCTATTTTTAGTTAACGAACTTTTAACTAGGGCAGAAAGGTTTTTAATCCATATGAAATGCTGTTTCAAAACTGTAAAATTACTGCTTGCATGTTCTTCTAATAACAATAAATTGATATGCCTCTTTTCTTTACATGTTAATTGTGATAATTTAAGTGGGTATATTTCAGCTTTCTTGTCATTTTTTTCTCTATGTAATGTAAAAATATTTATGGAAATATTGTTATTTTTTTCAAATATTGGTATTAAATTTAAAGGCATTGGAAAAGTTATACCATCTAAATTTAATACATTTTTATAATGCGGATAACTTGTTGGCCTATCCACTTTTTTTTCTGCAGGAAACAACGCAGATACTACAGCCCATGCAAAGCATGCATTATCGATATTTTTTACATTAATACAAGCTTTCTTGCCAGATATAGTTAGTGGTGTTTTTATATATGAACTTTCTTCAATTGGTGAATATTTATTTATATTGAAAATAACATTTATGATTGATGAAAGTGCCCATCCGCTTTTTTTTTCTTGAAATTCTTCTAACTTCCCCAGCAATGGTTTTTCTAAATTTTCTATTATAACTTCTTCTAAATCATTATCCACATTTGCAATAATATTCTTGGTTTTGAGATATTTGATGTCTTGTTGTTGCTCTTCGCCTTCATATTTCCTGAACTCTGCACAAAATACTGCATTAATTTTGATGTTGATGTATTCACGCAAAACTTCTTTAAACTTATGAGTTACAGCTGGCCTGCAAGCCTCTAAAAATGGTTTAGGATCTGTATGACGCAAATTTGTAATCACACCTGATCTGATTCTGCGCGAAAACGCAGTATGTGGTAGATCTTCCCATATCAAAGATTCACTAATATGATGCTGTTTTTCAAATGCATTCTTTTCCATCATTTGTTTAAACGATTTTAATTTGCCGATTGCTGACGTAAGACAATATCTTTCACCAGTAGTCTTAACTCGGAACAAATATTTCTGCAACAAGTCTAAATCTTTTTCACAGTTTTCAATGTCTATATCAAAGTTTTCAACACTTTTTTTATTCATGAGCATATCAAATAAAATTGATTGCTGCCTTTCAAGCATCTCCTTAATGTAGGCTTCCATTTTTTTTTCACAACACTTTCACTATTAAACGTTTTAGATACATTCATATGTACATATGTACATAAATGTTCACTTTAAAATACTAGCAATTTGATCTCTCAATAAGTTATTGTTTATATGTCAACTAATCAATAATTAGGTTTGATCTTCTTAATTAGCACATTGCTACTCATGGTATTAATATTTCTTCAAAACTATTATAAAGGTGGATTGAATTTTGCTTTTATAGGGCAGAAACAATAAAGTTAATTCAACCTTGACTTCTTATCTCAATTTCATAATAATACTTAGTTTTGCTCTTTCGCTTAATGGGCTGTTGTGCTTTTTTGTTTTGCCTGAGAAGCACTTCTCTCAGTTGGGTTTCACCTTTTTGTTGTGTTCTGTTTTCCGTCCAATAAGAAACAGTGACCATAAATAAACATTGTTTATTTAGGTCGGAAGTGTTGGGCATTGACGCTGGAAGTAGCAAGCTGAAATAGCAATTTGGGAGGATGTTTATTTGGGGCAATCAATATATTGTTACAAAGTTGCAACATTGATCGTAGGGTTAAACATCTTGCGTACAAGGAAGAAATGGTAAAGAAGTTGTAAAGTTCTTGGTCGGCCTTGACGGCTATTTTATTTCCGTATCAACTACAACCACAATGGTCTTGCTGAAGCATTTTTATTTCTTTTCTATATAACCATGATGAATAATTTTTTTTTTTTTTTTCATTCTTATCCATTTTTTTTTTTTTTTTTTTATTCATTGGTCTTGACGATTTCTGTTGTTGCTGCATTGGGCGCTGAAGATTATAAAACATCACCTCACATGACTAACCATACTTCAAACAACATGATTCATTTCTGCACCCACCCTATTTGTTTACATCCAGAGTACATTCAACTCTATGAGCTAATCATCTAATTTTATACAAAAGTAATGAGAGAGAGAGAGAGAGAGAGAGAGAGAGAGAGGGGAGAGGGAGTTATGGTCTTGCTTCCTTATCTCAAATTCTTGAACGATGAGTCATTTTCGTGAGCCAGGAATTACATAGCCCTACTACTCTTCTGCAACGTGACTTCGAGCAAATTAAGAGGTATTGCGATGACTGGAAGTTGAAAATCAATTTCCAAAAATCGGAAACAATACTGTTCAGAACAACATTGGCTGGGGCCTCTGGGGATACCAGAAAAAACTGGAGAAAATTAACAATTATTAGACAGCAGGGGCGACCACTGGCGGTGAAAAACGTGGTGAGGTATCTTGGCATCTGGCTCGACCAGTATCTGTATTTTGACAAACATATATATGCTTGTCTTGCTGGTGCTAAAAGGGCCTACGCTCTGATAAGGAGACTGTTTCGCAGCAGTCAACTTGATTCCAGGGTGAAGGTCATTTGCTATGTGGCCCTTATAAGGCCTATCATCGCTTATGGCTGTCCCATGTGGTTCAATATAGCGCCGTCCTATATGGAAAAGGTTCGGGTGTTTGAGAGACAATGTCTCAGGGCCTGTCTGGGGTTGTTTAGAACTCCTGAATCGCAGTACATAAAATACTATCCCAACGGGACCCTATACAATGGGGCTCGACTGAATAGGATTGACAATATCCTTATTAAGGTGATTCGGAGGCACGTCGCAAGGGCGATGGCCAGCGATTAAAAACCTGATCTCAGGGGCTTACTACCCAAATTTAATGTACCACGATAGTACGCTTCGGTCTGGCTTGATCCCGCCTGAGGCATTTCTTCATGTTGACATGAAAGGGTTAGTCCAGACAAAAGATGGTGTGCCGGTATTGTACCACAGCCACCGCGGCGCGAGGGATAAGCGGCTCATCCACGACGGGTACGCCGCCAATGCTCAGGAGCTCCTCCATTTTAGCACCGCAATTGCGGATCGGGACAGGGTCGATACGGTAAAGCAGTTCACCGGATTTTGGTGGCTTAAGGAAGAGGTGAGGGTTGATACGCTCTCCCGGGCCGGTGCGCTACTAACGTTGCATCCTCCCTAGTTTTAAGCTAGATTAAGTTTGTAGGTTAAGGCTTAGAGTAGGGGGTCTTTGAGAGGTGCCGGTCTAGCCAGCATGATAGTGCCACCGAGCTTATAGCCTCGCTCGAGTCTCGGTGGTACTGATGAACCCTTGTGGGCGGCTGTCAGGCGACCATGGACGCTATCAGGATGGTGACCAATCGATGAGATTGCTCACCACCCTGATTATAGGTAATTTAGCTTAAGTAGCTTAGGTAGTTTTAAGTAGTTGTAAGTAAAAAAATAATAAAAGAATTCAAGTTTTATAAAGTTTCTTGGAAATAAAAAACAAACAAAAATAAATATTGATAGATTTAAGGCCGAAAGGCAATAATCTTAAGGATATAGTTAAGTTTAGAGTGCTCGCTAAGAGCCAGTAAGCTAGAATTAAGACAAATGTTAGCTTTAATTTAGATTTAATCGTTTTTGTCTAGGATGTAAGTTTAATGAAAGTAACAATAAAAATGAATTTAAAATGTAAGAAAAAAAAAAAAAAGAAACGACTCTGGGTCATCACCACCTCATAAGCACAATCGCTGATATGGGACACGGCTGACACTCATCGTTTGGATTGAGTCGTCATCTACTGGCAATGGACTTGGACACCCAACACCTCGCGCCGAATCTAATGGCCCATGACAATGGGCATAAATACCGCAGCGACGATGGCAATGGGCATATGGCGCATACATCGTAGCACATTGGTGTTTATTCTGGCTGGCGTGGGAACGATCATCATCGTGGGCAAGTGGATCTCTCGCGCCTGGGCATGGTACTGGACACCATCGGACTATGGAATTTCGGCTGACATGGCAGCTTGGCGTCGGTGACTGGGACCTCTAATGGTGAGGCCGCCAACTTGCTTGCTTCAGAAAGATACAGTTTGTTCTTCGTACGACTTGGTCGGTTCTCCACACTTTTGGTGGTGGCATTGGGCATAGTAAGATTGATTAGAATAAAATACGATGCATTGGGCATAGTAAGATTGACTAGAATAAAATACGATGCTCAGTAGTTCGTGTGTGTTAATTTCTCTGGACCTTTAGAATTCCTTCGTACCGGAAGAAACATTCCCGGACAAAGATCGTTGCTGTTATTAAGTATAAATTAAGAGTTTCTCCGTTTGTCTAAATATAATTTATAATAAAGTTTACGTATGTGTATTTCTTTTATTCTTACGTGTCTCGTATTTCAAAGCCTATATTTATATTACTTATAAGTCGTATGTTTTGGTATTATAGTGGAACAATTATAGTGAATGAGTACTTTGGTTGAATAGAAATACAGAATGATATGAAAAAACTAATATGAAAATGATGAGGTCATCAATGAAGATTCTCACGAAGTCTAGGCCTCTGAAGATGGTATCCTTGTGGCGCTGAAATGTCCTGTTCTACCATGGGAATCTGGTGGTATACACGCACCATGTCAATGGATGAGAATTTTTTTTTTGCATATAAATGCTGGAATCGGTCTTCGATGAATGGTTCTGGATAACGGTCTGGTACAGTTTGGGCATTTAAGCGTCTGTAATCGCCAGTTGTTCGCCAGCCACCAAGCTTTTTGGGCACCATATGGATCGGACTGGAATAATGGCTACTGGATGGTCGGATGACTATCACTTGCTGTCCGTATGTGAGAATTTTTGACGAGTTTGCCGCATACAGCTTGAAAGTTGTTGGTTTTTGCGCTCGCTTGATTGAAGTTCGTGGTATCGCAGAGACAATGGAGCCGGAGTCGATAAGAAACTTCAGGTGGGTATCCTTACAGTATAGATGCAGGCGGAGTTCCTTATTCGAATTAATGTTGTTGGGATGAGTGCTGTCGCCAACCGCCTCTACAGGCGATAGCTCGAGTAGTTTTCCGATTTCTTGGAGTCTGGCTTATAGTTGCAAGGTTGCAAACAATACTGAGATGGATTGGAGTCTTGCGTTCGAGATCGTGAACGAGGTTCCGTTCGCTTGCTGTCACGTAGTTTGTTTGACAGCTCTCGAACTTGAATCGAAAGTTCTGCGATGGATCTTTCGACACTTGTCAGTCGTTGTTCCAGGGGATTAGGGTAGCTGCATGAGGACATAACGTACGAATTGCTTGTATTGTTTTCCATGAGACATCAGCGAGTTGGTCGAGCGTGGCTCCTCGGACAGCCTTGAGATATGTTTCGGATATTTGCACTTACGTTGCTCCAGATGTGTCACGTCGGGGTCCATAATTGTAGCTTTTCTTATTGCACTAATACACATATTTGCGAAACGTCAAAGGAATGAACAATAAATGAAATATTATCAACACTAATCTATTTTATTCAAAAATAAACATTAAACAGTTAGAATGAAAATTCACAAGGTAGACAAAAATGTTGAACACGTCTGTAGAGTAAGAAGTTGAAAAAGTTACACCTGGCACAATTCCTGGCCCGATTATTAGAAAAATAAATCTATTCAGCGAGTCCCGCACCCCTTGGTGTCAGTAGTAGTAGTCGTTAAACTGCTCGCCTCATCCTAACAATGACCGGGCCCCTAACATTGACCAAAAACAGGAAAATGTTTCAAACACCGTGGTGGGTAGTTTACTTATAATATATTCTATTGTTATGTATGCAAGCAATAACAGGAAATGCTGACATGTCAATCTGTTATGTATGCAAGCAATAACAGGAAATGCTGACATGTCAATCTGTTAGGTATGCAAGCAATAACAGGAAATGCTGACATGTCAATCGTGCAGCGCAGCAGCGTACGACGGAAATGATGACAACGAAAAGTAAAGCAGACATTCCATCAGCAAAAAATGTTATATTAATAAATTCCTTTGTAAGCAAAAAGGAAATGTTAAATAGAGGTAAGAAATGAAAAATGAGTTGAGTTGTAGGAGATTAATGTACAAGTAAGGACATAGCTTTCCAATAAAATCGTATTGATCATTATTTTTTAAAATCGTGGTTGTTGTATTATTCATTCTTGCTATTTGCTGTTCGTGGTATTCAATTCTTAATAATTGGTGTTCGTGGTGTTCGATTATCGATATTCGCTATTCGTGTCGTTCGATCTGTTCGATCTAGTGCTGGATAAACTAGTTCCGAATTCATCTTAATTCTACATACGATTGTCAGAAGGATAATACCGGCTCCCCTACCAACAGTTGGCCTGACGACAGTGTCTTTCAAAACAATAAACAAGTGTATAGCCCGGAGGCATAACACCTTTTCTGGTGGCAGCGGTGGGATTTGCTGAAAGACGCATACGTGGAATTCATCGATGGAACAACGAGTAGTATTACTGTAAGCTATTTTATATTTCTTATAAGTGATCAGTTAAAAATATTTTGTTTGTAACTGTTGTAAATGTTCTCTAAACTTCGTGAATCGATTGGTGCACTCAATATCAAAGATTCTGAAACCGAATACGAAAGTGATAATAGTATAAATAGTGAAAGCTTAAGTAGTGGTTCGGTTGAAATGGCAGAATTACCTATAAATGTACTTATCTCCTTCATTCCTACCTTCAATGGTACCTCAGATGAAGTTTTTACTTTCATCGATTCGTGTAATGATGCTATCGAAATGGCATCTAACGCACAAAAAGACGTCCTCTTTAAGTTCATTAAAACCAAAATTCACGGCAATGCCACTACTATTCTTATGAATAGAGAGATTAAAGATTGGAATGCATTAGAAAAAGAGCTTACGATGGTTTTCCGTGAACCACATAGTGCTCTACAATTGCATAGGGAGTTAATAGCAATGAAACAAACTAAAGACGAGTCTGTTGTTCATTACTTTCAAAGAGTAGAAACATTACAGAGACGTTTACTTCAAAGTTAACTTGTAGACGTCAAAACAGAACATAAAGCTGGACAGATGGAATATTTTCAGGAAGAAACCTTAACGGTTTTTATTAACGGGTTACGAGAGAGATTGTCCCCAAATGTAATAACACAGCGCTCTAAGACTCTTGCAGAAGCGAGTAAATTTGCTTGTGAAGAAGAGCAACGCATAAATTTATTCCGTACAAACACTCAAAGAGCCTATACGTCAAATAATTTGGCCAGAATTAAATATCAGGAAGTTAGATGTTATAGCTGCGGCCAGGTAGGTCATATTGCAAGAAATTGTAGGAAAGGAATAAAACTAGTAGGAATTCAAATGAAAATCAAAGTGGATAGTTAAACCAACCAAGCCAACGAAATCAGCCAAGTCAGGCTGATCAGCCAAGTACAAGTCAGTCAAGTCAATCTGAGCCTAGTACAAGTGATAGAGGATTTAGAACAAGAAATTTTCGGTAGGCTGTATGGTTAATGAGGCGATCGTTCAGCAGGAAAACTCGGACATTTATGAAAGTCCTCACGTGTTAATGCTTATTTATGGTGAACAAAAGAAGATGTTGATAGATACAGGAGCCGAGATCTCCTTAATCAAAGCTAAATGCGTATTTAAAGATGAAGTGAATGTGAGGAATACCAAAAAATTTAGTGGTATAGGAGGTAAAACTTGTAATACATTTGGTGAGGTAGAGACAAAGGTTTTATTCCAAACTAATATTGGGAGAATAGGGAATAACCTAAAACTATAGGTTATTGAAAATGATTTATTAGGGAATTACGATGGACTAATAGGGAACCACTTCCTTCGCGAAGGAGGTTTTGTAATAGATTTCGAAAAAAATGTCATGAGTAAGAAAGACCAAGAAAACCCTTAGCAATTCTTAAGCGAGGTAGAAATAATTAAAGGAAGGTCAGAAGTTTTCAGGATGATTAAAGTAAGAGGTAATCTAGATAAAGAAATAATGATACCCAAACAGGAAATTACCGAGGGTATTATAATTCCATGTTGTGTGACGAATAATAATAATGACCAATGTTTAGTTTACGTATTGAATACGACTGACAAGCCATTCAACGTAAAAGGGGTAGAAATCAAAGGATGCAATTTAAATGAATGAAGAAGTTAGGAGGCAAGTTCAGGAGTTAAAAGAAGATGGGGTTATCTCCTTGAAGCTCACCGTTGTGGATAGTTCCGAAGAAATCTGATGCAAGCGGAAGAAATAAATGGCGAATGGTAATTGATTACCGCAAGTTAAATGACTTGACTGTCGCGGACAATTACCCGTTGCCAAATATATCAGAGATTCTTGACCAGCTTGGAAAAGCCAAATACTTTTCCACTCTAGACTTAACGTCCGGGTTTCATAAAATTCCCATGGAGGAAGATGATATAGAAAAAACAGCGTTCAGCACGCCGTTTGGGCTGAAGAACGCACCGGCTTGTTTTCAAAGACTTATGAATACAGTCTTAGCAGGACTTCAAGGAATCAAGTGTTTCGTCTACTTAGACGATATCGTTGTACATGGGCAAAATTTAGAGGAGCACAACGAAAAGTTGATTGAAGTCTTTGAACAGCTTAGAAAAGCGAACTTAAAACTGCAACCCGATAAGTGCGAATTCCTTATAAGGGAAGTGTCGTACTTAGGGCACGTTATTACTGATAAAGGGGTTAAGCCAAACCCAGATAAGATTAAAAGCATTGTGCAAATGGAAGCACCAAAGAATCCTAAAGGAATTAAGTCCTTTTTAGGAATGATTGGGTATTACCGGAAATTTATTAAGGATTTTAGCTATATGGCTGAGCCATTAAATAGACTTCTCAAGAAGAATGTTCAGTTTGTTTGGGGTCAAGATCAACAACAATCGTTCGAAAAAGTAAAAGATTTGATTACCGAACACCCTATCTTGCAGTACCCAGACTATAGCAAAACATTCATTGTCACGACAGATGCTTCGAATCGAGGCATAGGCGCTAAATTGAGCCAGGAATACAATGGTAGAGATCTTCCAATACACTTTGCCAGCAGAACCCTCAATAAAGCCGAAGTTAATTATAGTACTACGGAAAAGGAATGTTTGGCCACAAAACAATTCAGACCATATATTTATGAGACAAAATTCGTTATACAAACGGACCACAGACCCTTAACGTGGTTATTTAAAGTAAAAGATCCCGGTAGTCGACTTGTAAGGTGGCGCCTCAATATGGAGGAATTCGATTACACCATCATTTACCAAAAAGGGTAAGGAAAACGTAGTAGCGGACGAACTAAGTAAAAACGTAAGAATTACTGAAAAGGAAATGGAGGAAACATGGCAAGAATTATTAAGCCTCTTGGAGGATGAATGTACAGAAAACAGAAACGAAAATCTGCCGATTTATAATGAGAATGTGTTAAGGAATAATGAGGAATTGATAGAACCTGACGAAAACCCAAACGATAATAGATCAATAGCAACAGATAATTGTGAGGATGACAATGTCAGTGAAAATTCCATAGAACCAGTAAGACATCGAATAGATGTAAAAGAAATCGTTAATGAATATCACAAAGGTTTAATGGGAGGTCACACAGGGCAAAAAGCAACATACTCTAAAATCAGAAAGAAATTTAAATGGAAGGGAATGCAAAAACACATTGAAGATTTTGTTAGGAAGTGTCCACAATGCCAAACAGAAAAAGTCAATAGACCAGATCAATGAAAATAGTTACTTCAGCTGATAGAGCTTTGGAAAAGATCATGATTGATCTAATCGGACCATTCCAAGAAACAGAAGAAGGATATAAGTTCGGACTAACTATTCAGGATGATCTCTCAAAATTCATTAAATTCATTCCCATAAAAAGTAAAGAGATGGCGACTGTAGCCCGTGCAATTATGGAAGACTGGATTATGAATTTTGGCATGCCTAAAATAATTTTATCTGATAACGGACTAGAATTCTGTAATGGTCTTTTTAAGGAATTTTGTGAATTGTTAGGAATTAAACATATAACAACTAGTGTGGCATATCCACAAGCTAATGGTAGTGTTGAAAGGGCACACTGCAGACTATTAGAATATTTGAAAGCAACAGGAGAAGAGTTAAATCAAATCGAAAATTGGAACAAACGGATGCCATACGCAGGATTTTGCTATAATAGCACAGTTCATAACACTACAGGATACACACCCTATGAGGTAGTGTGTTGCGATTCCGAAAATCTAAACGCATCAATGTAAGCGCATCATTAGTTTCCTCGATCACGAATTATGCATAGATTACCTGTCATCTGTCAAATGTCAAACGTTGCCACAATCTATAACCTTAGGAGGAGCAACAAGTGAAGTAAGAATTCAATAGTATTTAAATATTTCCTTTATTACTTTCTAACTCTATCTATTCTTTAGAATAAACCTTCCACATTAAACCAAAACGAGGTTGTAATTTTGAGTCTCCTTCGAAAGGGCAACATACTTTATTTTCACTTCACAACGCAATGGCATTTCAATTGCAACATTCGCCGCCGAACGGGAGTGCAGTTCCGTTAACAGAAGCAACGCCGCTAATCGATGTCAATAATTTCCAAGCCGTTAACGTGAACCGTATTCCACAAGAAGCAACGCCAGCAAAGGAAGGAGTGAGAAAGAGCAGCCGCTCAACAAAGGGAATAATGCCAGCACGATTGGGAGACTATAACTTGTGCAGTCAAATTTCCAGCCAGACATCCAGTACTGCAACAGTTAATGCCGTTTCAGGGACTTCCCTATTGTCAGCTTCTGGTAGCAGCCAACCAGATTTAGAATCAGCAAGTGCGAATGCAGGGCTTTCATCCCAAATAAATGCTTTGCAATTGCAACTTGCCAACTTAACGTCACGACTGGAAGCCAGCGAAACAGATCGTTTACGTGTCCAGAATTTGGTTTTTAGTGCCAATCAAGCGCCACAGTTAAATGCCGCATTAAATGAAACACAAGTAATGCCCAATGCTAGTCAGCCAGCAAATTATTATCCATCGGCAGCATTACTTGAGTCTACATCCAGTGCGACACCGTCAAACCACGTTGTTTCAAGTTTGTCGACCTAAATTACACGATTTACCGCCATTTAGTGGAGCACCAGAAGAATGGCCAATTTTCATTGCTTGTTACAACGAATCAACAGCCGCGTACGGATACACTCCACTTGAAAATATGTTGCGCCTGCAGGAAAGCCTTAGAGGATTGGCAAAGGAAACAGTCGAAATAATTTTAATTCACCCCAGCAGTATCCAAGTAGTAATCGATCAACTGGAATTCCGATTTGGACGTGCAGAACATCTCATTCGAAGCCAGTTGTCTAAAGTGAGGTTAATTCATCCGATACCGGATAATCTCATCGATTTCGTGATTCCATTTGCAACGAAAGTGCAAATCTGTGCACAATACTGGAAACCACGAAAAGTCTTCTACTGGAAGAATTAGTGTCAAAGCTGCCAATTACTAAGCGCCTGGAATGGTTCCAATTTTAGCATTGTTACTTTAAAATTCATTTTTATTCCTTTTTTTAAGCTTACATAATAGACAAAAACGATTAAATCTAATTTAAAACTAACATTTACATTATTCTAGCTTACTAGCTCCAAGCGAGCGCTCTAAGCTTATCAATATCCTTAAAATTATTGCCTTTCGGCATTTTTTTGTTTTTTAATTTTCAAGAAACTTTTAGAAAACTTGAACTCTTTATTATTTGTTTTACTTAAAACTACTTAAAACTACCTAAACTACTTAACTTAAATTACCTATCATCAGAGTGGTGAGCAATCTCATCCATTACTATTCAGTCGAGCCCCATCGTATAGGGTCCCGTTGGGATAATATTTTATGTACTGAGATTCAGGAGTTCTAAACAACCCTAGACAGGCCCTAAGACATTAGCTCTCAAACACCCGAATCTTTTACATATAGGACGCCACTATATTGAACCACATTGGACAGCCATAAGCGATGATAAGCCTTATAAGGGCCACGTAGCAAATGACCTTCACCCTGGAATCAAGTTGACTGCTGCGACACAGTCTCCTTGTCAGAGCGTAGGCCCTTTTAACCCCAGCAAGACAACTATCTATATGTTTGTCAAAATACAGATACTGGTTGAGCCAGATGTCAAGATACCTCACCACGTTTTTCACCGCCAATGGTCGTCCCTGCTGTCCAATAATTGTTAATTTTCTCCAGTCAATGTAGTTCTGAACAGTATTGTTTCCGATTTTTGGAAATTGATTTTCAACTTCCAACCATCGCAATACCTCTTAATTTGCTCGAAGTCACGTTGCAGAAGGATGTTAATGACCTCGATTTTTGGTCCTGACCTGTACGCCACTAAAACGTACGCGTACGCTATAGCATGTCTGAGGGAACCCACCAGATCACTTGTGTAAATATTAAACAGGACCGGAGAATTCACTGCTCCCTGTTGTAAGCCGTTTTTAATTTCAAAAACCCTGCTTGAAGTCATGTTGCCAGCTTTGACCACGAACTTCTTTCCCATAAGCATGTCATAAATCATATACAGCAAAGGTTTTTGAATGCCCAATCTGGTCAGCTTATAGAAGAGCCCTTCCAACCATACGGTATCGAAGGCCTTCTCAAAGTCGACCAGGCAGGCACCCGTGCATTGTTTCTTACTCTTATTCCACTGAATGTCGGAAACCAGTTTCGATGCGGCATGAATAGTGTCATGCCCCGCTCTGAAGCCAAACTGGTTGTCCGGAATGATCTTGTTTTCCTCAACCCATTTTAAAAGAGATCTATTGACGACTTTCTCGAATACCTGCTTACATTCGGAAGCAAACTAATTGACCGGAGATTAGCAGGGTTCGTCCTATCTTTATCCTTTTTCGGGATAGGGTGTACCACCGCTACTTTCCACTGCTCCGGATAATATGCATTATTCAGCGCATTGTTAAATAGTGTGGCGAAGATATCTTTCGCCTCTAGCGGCAGGTGTCTTAATACGACGTTTGGGACACCATCAACTCCCGCCGACTTTTTGTTTTTAAGTGATTCAAAGATGCACCGAAGTTCATCTCTACTCACGAACAGATGAGTGTTTGCATCGGCGATTGTGCCATTTACACGGTTGTCGTCATTGAACCCGGTGAAACCGTTGTTCTCGAATCGCCAATCTTGAATTTCGGTCCGCAGATAAAAGTGGTTAAGAAAGGCCCTCTCCTCGAGGTCGCGATTACAGCGAACAGAGTTGTTCACCGTATACACAGTCTCAAAGAAAGCTCCCATCAAATCCACTCTCTCCTGCGGGTCTTCGACCACGAAAAAAACCGTCGTTCGATTCAGCACTTTCCGGACTTATGCCAGCAGTCAGTAGTGTCTGTCTGTTCTCGTTCGTCCGAGGTATTCGAACACATGAAATATCGTTGTGATCTTTCCGCCTGAACAGTTTATTTATTTGTGGGAATATATTCGGGCTACTGGTTTTCATAGCCCGAATTTTACTGCCCCGATACAAACTTACAGATTTTCTGTAATTCTCTGTGATCAACTGTTTCAAGTTTTTGATCATCGACTTCAGTGTCCTAATTTCGGGGTCGTTCCTGTCAGTAAAGTGTCGATCATCGATTGTCGGGTTTCGATACTTTTCAGTTTGTTCTTCGTCTGTGGAACGTCCTACCCGAGGGATAGTCCGCTCCATTGTCTGTTTGATGACGACATTCATTTGCCGTAAATTATTGTCGATTTCATCGTTTGTTAGGTTCCTGTTTGTCGGTGGGTCGATCTCGCATGAGCGTATGTCGCGTTTTAACACTCTGGAGAAGCGCGACCACCGTGCTTTTCGGTAATCGAAAGAACGCACTTGGTCGTACTGCTCCAGCTGCGTCTGCTCGTTCGGGATCCGTATTACGGCGGCAAGTCCGTAGTGATCACTATGGTACTCAACCGTTCGTAAACAGTTCCGCGTGCTTAGATCAATGTTTGTAAGTTCCAGTCTTTTGTCAACTAGCGCCAAGTCCAAGAAAGAACCCTCTCTAGGGAAAGACGGGATATCCGTCGCGTACAATTCGATTTTCTACTCAATCATATTATGACGCCACCCGTCGTGAAACTGGTTGCCTCTAGGATTCGGAATATCATTTCCCCATGCCGCATGTTTAGCATTGAGGTCTCCGCCCAAAAAGTAATAATTGTCTTCCGATTGAAGCTCTAAGCAACGAAAAAGCGTCTCGACCTCATTTAAAAATTCAATGCGTCGAGGAGATTCCCATGCGTCAAGCGACACCACATAAATCCGCCTCTGGGTATTGAGGAGAATGCATACGATGCATGCTTCCAACACTTGGAATCTGCGCACGTCTCAGCTATATATGACCCTATGGCGCAAGCCTTTACGTATTAAGATAGCGACACCATCTCCCTGTGTGGAGTTGGGCCGGTCTCTTCTAACTACAAAATAAATTCTTTAGCCCAATTTGTGCTTCGGGATAACTTAGTTTCGCTAACCAGAAGCACATCTGGCTTTTCGGCTTTCAACAAATTGGAAAGATTGATCCTTCTCTCGATCCGGATTAGTGAATTAACATTCACCGCAAGGATCTTTAAGTTTACCTCGTCCAGCGTACCCATCATATTTATGGCGCGGCAGACTCGGCAAACAGCATCGAATAGATCATGTCTATTCGAGCCGCATGCTCATTTAATTGTTTCTGGAAATTGTCGATCTTTCCGTGCAGTGACAGAAGGATCGATTTCAAATCCAGATCCGCTTCCGGTGTAGGAACCTTCGGCGCGCTTTTTGTGATTGTGCTACCCGGTCCAGTTACCATTTGGGCAAAGGACACATTGGGTGCAACAAAATTAGAGAACGAGCGACTCTTTCGACCCTTCTCTTCTTCGGACCTCTGTTTTCGAGCCTGCACATTCAGTTTTACCTGCTGATACTTGGGACATCCCCTGAAATTCGCAGGATGCCCTGACCTGTTGCAGAGTACGCATGAGAGCTGGCTTCGATCTTCTACCCTATCGCTACCTAAAGCACATTCCCCATGCTTGTGGTCCTTAGTTTAGTGCCAGGGCATGTAGTATCATCCTGCAGATCAAAAGTGCGTTGTGGAAAAGATAGTTGCCGCCGATTTCATCATAGTCTTCATCATGAGTCGCAGAAGCCAAAAGACAAGTCGAAAACTGAACCCAGTAAAGACGAAGGAACATCTGTCACATACACTGAGTCCAATTTTCATGCAAATTCTACTACACGGAGCAAAGTTTTGTTTCGTGCGCTGCCCGTTAAACTTTATGGTCCAAATGGTGAGATCAGCACACATGCTCTACTTGATGACGGGTCGACTGTAACAATATTAAATCAGAGTATTGCATCGCAACTGTCACTAGTTGGTAGACCACAGACTATGTCACTCACGTGGATAGGACAAAAGGAAACATCACAGGCGTCGTTTCTTGTCAACCTCGAAATTAGTGGTGTTGCCGAGGGTAGTAGACGTTTTCAACTAAGAAACGTACGTACACATTTTTTTTTTTTTTTTTTTTTTTTAATTTATCGGATGCCCAAATGGCTGACACTGCGACCTGAAAGATCTATTGTGTCAATGGGGAGAGGTTAAACTAAGAGACGTTCGACCTCCCTAATGAAGGTCAGTAAATCTTTAGTAGCAGAGTACGCTATCTCTGTTGGTGTACGATTCTCCCTATTGAAGACCCGTTTTCTTAACCAATGAAGAGCCGGACAGTCACAGAAAATGTGTTCAGAGGATTCGATATCCTCCAGACAGAATCTGCATTCTGTTTCCGGACAAAGATTCATTTTGTTGAGGTGATATTTAAGGCCACAATGACCTGTGAGGAAGCCCGCTAGCCTACTTATGTTATCCTTACTGAGTTTAAGTATTTCCTTATAGGAGTAAGGTTTAATTAATCGTTTGGATTGTCTTAGACCCGGGACATGTTCCCAGTGTTCAAGACGGAGTTGTTTTTCCCAATCGTTAATTTGCCTTAGTGCAGTAGTCCAATTGACCGAGCAATAGGGTTCTGGTCCACAGAGAAAGGATTCGGAGCCAGTCCTAGCTAGTTTGTCTGCATATTCGTTGCCTGCAATACCCTGATGACCCGGCACCCAGCCGAGCCTTACCTTGTTGTGTTTGGCTAGGGCTTGCAAGGCATCGTGACAGCACTTAACTGTTCTGGAGTCCATTGTATTGGACGCCAAAGCGTACACATAATGATTGGTCATTGCCGATGCAGTCAATGAAAATTCGTGAGCTGAAAACAGACAAATTTAAAAAGCTACCAATTCAGGAATATCAGAATGCTGTGCCGAACCTTCTGATAGGGCTGGACAACTGGCGGCTTATCGTAGGTGACTTAACCATTCTGGACACATCACAAGGGCTAGCCGCGGTACGTGCGCTTCTTGGTTGGGTGGTTTACGGTGGAGGAGGGTTCGAGAGAAGCCAATCGGCGTGTGTGCGGATATTGCGGAAATGTTCCACCAAATCATCATACGAAAAGAAGATCGAGACACGCAGAGATTTCTTTTGCAAAGAAATGGAAGTGACATACTGGAGACTTACGTTATGCAGGTTATGGTTTTCGGTGCTACGTGCTCACCGTGCCCCGCAGAGTACATAAAAAACATTAATGCCATGCGATTCGCTGATAAGGCACCTACGGCTTTTGAAGCAATTAAATATAATCACTACGTCGATGACTTGGTCTGCAGTTTTAACGATGAAGATGAAGCACTTTCGGTAACAAGCGATATTATCAAAATCCATCAAAGTGGAGGATTCAGAATCTGCAAATTCTCTTCAAATTCAACATTACTTCTAAATCATCTTCAAGAAAAGTGTGCTTCGGATTCAACAGCCAACATGGACATTGACAAAAAAAAATAGAAAGAGTACTTGGTATGTACTGGATTCCAGCTGAAGATGTCTTTACATTTTGTCTAAAATTCAATCGGTCCAGCCATGAAATTACGAGCGATGTACATTGGCCTACGAAGAGGGAATGCCTCAGCATTCTTATGTCCATCTACGATCCTTTTGGACTTCAAGCTGATTTTACGGTCCACGCCAAGCTAACGCTGCAATCATTATGGAGGAAGGTCAAGAAGTGGGATGAACAAGTTCCAGTCGACATACACCACGGATGGAAGAAATGGATGCAGAAACTGGTTGCTGTTGAGGAGATGCGTGTGCCGCGATGTTATCTATCTGGTATGTGCAATATCGTAGTCATCCAACTGCACATTTTCGTTGATGCAAGCGAAGAGGCATTCGCTGCGGCCGGATATTGGAGGATTGTGGACCGAAACAATAACATTCGCACTGCTTTCGTAATGGGAAAAACTAGATGTGCTCCGATGAAACTGATATCCATCCCACGTCTGGAGTTAAAAGCCGCATTATTGGGCGCGCGCATTCGACGAAGTATTCTATAGCTACACAACATGCAGCCAGCAACGTGTACATTCTGGAGCGACTCAAGAACAGTCTTTTCTTGGATCAAGTCCGGCGATCCAGGAAAATATAAGCCGTTCGTGGGCCACAGAGTCGCAGAAGTCTTGGAGTTTTCTAATCCGAGGGAATGGCGTTGGGTTCCTACGCTGTTAAACGTTGCGGACGTTGCCACTCGAGCTAAATATCTAAAACGTTATCAACCAACAGGAAGATGGATTACTGGACCAGATTTTCTCTTAGAAAATGAGTCAGCATGGCCTTCGGAGCTGAACTATGATGCCGGCTTAGCCCATAAGCCAGATGAAGAATTTCACGCTGACTACAGACATAGAATATGCCATGTAAGTAGTCCTGTAATCGATATTACTAAATTTTCCAATTTTTTAAAGTTGAAACGAGTCACTGCCTGGATGCTTCGATTCCTGCGTGTGCCACAAAAGCCGCCGAAGCACAAAGTATTGCAGGTCAGCGAACTCCAATATGCCGAAATCGTCCATTGCCGTATGGTTCAGAAGCATCAGTAAACTGATGAATATGCTGCCCTAAGGTCAGGTCAGCAAGTCATAAAAACAAGACATCTGTATAAGCTGACACCTTGTTTGGACGAAAATTACTTAATTTGACTATCTGGCCGTATCGACTCTGCTGTGTGCGTCCCCATTCAAACAAGACGTCCAATTATACTTCCAAAGGACAGCTGGCTGTCGAAAATCATCGTTAAGGAGATTCACGAGCTATTTTTCCATCAGAATGCTGAGACCATCGTATGTGAAGTTCGTCGAAAATTTTGGATTCCCCATTTGCGAGTCCTAGTTAAGACGGTGGTTCGGGAATGCCAATACTGTAAAATTAATTCTGCCAAACCTAAAGCGCCCCAAATGGGTCAACTTCCTGAAGATCGTCTTACTCCCTTCGTGCGGCCTTTCTTATTTACCCCTTCGGGTAGGGGACAGAATATACCCGAGGTAGGCATGCCTGTCGTAAGAGACGACTATATTTCCATAAAAGCGGAGACGAAAACTTCGCAAAAACAATGCGGCAAAAAAGTAAAACAAATGACCCGGTCCTCCTGGTAGGGGGTTTGTGTGTAGAACCTACTGAGCTACCTAGTAAAACTGATTCACTTAAAACAAAAAATGATGGCAATGAACAAAACAAGAGATATAAATACCCCAGGTGGCAGACCAGGTAAACTGGAAAATCCACTCTCCTCGGAAGTCGTTCCCATGGATTCTGGGGGTGACCATTTATTGCTTCCTCAACCAAGCTCCAAAAGGAGCTCACTCACGCCGAGAACTCCACCAAAAATGGTCGCGGCAAAACAACATACGGCCAAAGATAGCGCTATAATTGTAAGCATTCCGAACATTCAAAAAGTAAAATGTGGAAATGAAACCAATATAGCCGAAAGTGAACGTAAAACAGATTCACAAGCGAAATTAAATGCAAGCAGCTACTACACTGAATGGCAAGCTGAACTTAAAGCAAGGAAAAATCTTGAAGAAATTGTCTTAAGCTTGCAAAAGCAGATAAAAGAACTTGAAAAAAAGGTTAGCCTTTTGGACAATACTGCCCAACCATTCAAATCAGTTCAGCAAGATAAACAAAAGGAATACCTCACTGATGAAGAGGAGCTTGCACTAGAGACAGAAAGACATCTGACTAAAAGTAAAAGACCAACGAAGAAACGAAAGGCAGAAGAAAGTCCTGAAACATCTGCCAGAATCTTTGGCAATGTGGCTACGCCAAAACATGCAAATTTTCAAGCTAAGACGAAAGATAAAAGGACTGAAAAGACAACCATTGGCTTGAAAAGACAGCCTTTACCACCGCCGATAATGATCTCTGGTGTAGACAGATTTGGTGAGCTAAAAAAAATTATTGAGCAAAAATCTAAGAAAACGTGCAAGTTCACGTCATATAGCAACAACAATTGGAAAATAATTGTTGATGACAGTGACACTTATAGATATATCACTGATGAGCTAACAAAAATGAAGTTGCAAAGGCACACCTATGAAAATAAGGCTACTAGACCAATTAGAGTAGTCGTCCGAGGTCTTCACTTCTCATGTGATGAACATGATATTGTCGAAGACTTGACTAATAAAAAATTTAAAATTATAGAAGCCAAAAACTTAATTAAAAAAGAAAAAACATCAGGTAATGAAGGGGAAAAAACTACAAGGAATAGAAAATTACCCCTTTTTATGCTCTCCTTTCACAATCAGGAAGATATTGAAAAGGTATACGCTATTAAATCAATAATGAATATTGTTGTCAAGATTGAGCCTCTTCGAAGAAAATCCAACTCTCTAACTCAGTGCAAACGATGTCAAGCTTTCGGGCATACGCAAAGCTATTGCAAAAGAGATTTTGCGTGCGTTAAATGTGAAGGAAAACATCCAACAAATATTTGTCCACAAAAAAAAGATGAGAAAGTAAAATGCATCAACTGTCATGGAAACCACCCGGCTAATTATAGAGGCTGTCCGGTAGCAAAAGAATATCAAGAAAAGAAAAAGAGAGGTACTGCCAAACACCAACAGAACTCTCTTAAAAATACAAACAAGAAATAGGTAAATGCCGAAAACAGCAAAGTCGACAAAATACCAATTGCGACAAAAATAAACACACCAGTTGTGAATAACAAATCATATTCCCAAATTTTGAAGAATACACGTAAAGAAGAAGAAATATCAGTTAAGGAAATGCTTTCTACTATTATTCAAAGATTGGATAATCAAGATCAAGTTATTAAGCTACTGAGCAAAGAAGTTTCCAAAGGAAAAAATCAACAAAATAACAATGATTGAAAACCTTAAAGTCGCAACCTGGAATGCAAATGGTTTACACCAACACATCTCTGAATTTCAGGTATTTCTACGCATTGAAGACATTGACGTCTGCCTGATTTCTGAAATCCACTTTAAACAGGGAACAACAATTAGAATCCCTGGGTACCTCTGTTACCACTCTCCCCATCCTTCTGACAGTGCCAGGGGAGGTAGTGCTGTAATTGTAAAAAGTATTTTAAAACCCTATGAAATGCCCAAAATAGGAAAACAAACCATGCAAACTTTATCATTGGAGGTGACTTCAATGCAAAACACACCTATTGGGGGGTCCAGATTAGTAACGACGAAAGGCAGGAAGCTTTACAAAGCAGGGCGAAATTTTAACTGTAACTTTATTTCGACTGGATCGCCTACTTATTGGCCATCCGACCCAGCAAAAATACCAGACCTTATTGACTTCTTCATAAAGAAAGGAATCAATAGAAAAGAAATAAGAGTTGAAAACAGTGATGATTTGTCGTCGGATCATACACCTGCAATCCTAACGGTCAATGGCATGTCAGTAGAGCAGATAAGCAATGAAAGACTTACCAGCAAAAGAACAAACTGGTGTAATTTTAAAAAAATACTCGAAGGTTTTATAAACCTTAGAGCTCCACTGGCCACAACAAGGCATATCGACATCGAAGTGGAACAATTCATTGCCGATATACAACAGGCGGCAGAAGATAGTACACCAAATATTCAGCAACGTAAACAAGCATCGGTAAAATACCCCACAGAAATTAGGGAACTAATATTAGAAAAGAGAAGAGCCCGGAGAAAATGGCAAATGACAAGATATCCCGGCGATAAGACTATATTCAATAGACTTAACAATAAACTTAAAAAGAGTATCAGTGAGTTTAAAAATAGAACTCTTACTACATATCTTTGCAATTTAACTGCTGACAAAGTCACAGACTACTCCCTTTGGAAGGCTGCTAAATATTTAAAAAGACCTCAAACGCAAGATCCCCCGTAAAAAACATCTGATGGGAAATGGATCGGCGACCCAAAAGAAAAGGTCAAACTATTTTCCGAACATTTGACAAATGTTTTTAAACCTTTTCCACCTAGTGTGGCAAACGAACGCCTTGAATTCTTTGATAGGATAGATGAAGACGTAATCACATACGTTTCACTAAAAGAGATCAGCACATGTATTCATAAGCTCTCTAATAGAAAATCGCCAGGTTATGATCTTATAACTGCCAAAATTCTGAAGGAACTACCCTTCATAGCATTGGTTAAACTTAAGCTTTTAATTAATGCTTGTTTTAAGCTAAGATATGTTCCATATCAATGGAAGATAGCAGAAATTATAGTTATACCTAAACAAGGTAAACCTCCATCAGAAGTCACCTCATACAGGCCAATCTCACTTTTACCTGTATTATCAAAACTTTTTGAGAAACTGCTTCTTAAAAGACTAGACAGAATAATAGAACCCACCCACCAGTTTGGGTTTAGAAATAAACACTCGACAATAGATCAAGTACATCGTATAACAAATATTATAGAAAAATCATAAGAAGAAAAACAAGTTTGCTCTACACTATTTTTAGACGTTGCTCAGGCTTTTGATAAGGTCTGGCATAAGGGCTTAGAGTATAAACTTAAATACTTAAATCTTATATTTCAAATAGATTCTTTAGAGTTCGCTACGGTTCAGCGTATTCTGAACTCAAAGAATTGCAAGCAGGAGTTCCACAGGGAAGTGTTCTGGGACCAACCCTGTACTTATTGTATACTAGTGATATACCACTTACAAACGATGTGATGATATCTACATTCGCAGATGACACTGCTCTTCTATCAACTGATGGTTGCGTAACTAAATCCACAGAAAAGCTACAGAATTCTGTTAACGAGATATGTGATTGGGCTCAACGATGGCGAATTAGACTTAATGAGTCAAAGTCCACTCATATCAATTTTACAAATAAAAAAATAACGAACGCTCCTGTGGTTATTAATAACCAAGTAGTTCCTTACTCTAACACAGCTAAGTATCTGGGCATGAATCTAGATGCTAAACTGAAATGGAAGGAACATGTGAAAAAGAAAGTAGAAGAGTTAAATATTAGGTATAGAAAACTGTATTGGTTGCTAGGACATAACTCTGAAATGTCCACTGAGAATAAAATTTTAATATATAATCAAATACTAAAACCTGTTTGGACGTATGGTATCCAATTATGGGGTTGCACAAAGAAAACAAATGTACAAATAATACAAACATTCCAAAAGAAAGTCCTTCGGGGAATAGTAAATGCCCCGTGGTATATTAGAAATAATGACTTGCATCGTGATTTGCAGATTGATCTTGTAACGGAAGTAATTAAAAAGTACGCAATTCGTCACAATGACCGTCTGCAGATGCATAGTAATCCTGAAATAATAGACGTCTTAAATGTACGATATAATATTCGTAGATTAAGAAGAACTAAGCCTCACGAACTTATAATCTAAAAAATATGAGAACCCGTATTTAAATTATAATACCTTCTCAAACGCAACTGCACGTTGAAAGTAAAATCATTTGTCGATCTTTCTTTGATTGGTCATGATTAAGGAGGTGTTTTTAGTGCGGTTAGAGTCCCACACTACTCTGGGTTTCTAGCCCCATTGTGTCTTTCGAGATTTTCACCTCCAATAACAAAAAAAAAAAAAAAAAAAAAAATTTACGGGTGTGGACTACATGGGACCATTCCTGGTGGCAATTGGACGACGAAGAGAAAAGCGTTGGGTAGCGCTATTTACATGCCTCACTGTACGAGCAGTGCATCTCGAAATAGCCGTAGACCTTTCAACAGACGCTTTCATCATTTGCCTTCGAAATTTCGTAAACCGAAGAGGTATACCCGTGCGTATCCGTAGCGACAACGGAACAAACTTCGTCGTCGCCAATCGAGAATTAAAATCGACGATGGATTTGTTCGATCATGGAGACATTCAAAATTTTCTATCATCGAAGGGAATTCAATGGGTTTTTAATTGCCCTTCAAATCCCAGTGCTGGTGGTTGTTGGGAGAGGTTGGTGAGGTCCGTCAAGAGGGTGCTTTAAGTAGCTCTGAAAGATCCTAGAGAGGAAACCCTGCGCAGCGTATTAATCGGAGCAGAAAACATAGTGAACTCAAGGCCCTTTACACAACTGCCCCTGGCATCGGAAGATGATGATCCGCTCACTCCTAACCATTTCATTCTTGGCTCCGCGAATTCAACTCAAACTCCAGGGCCGGATGAAAATGGCCCGATTTGCCTGCGTAAGCAATGAAGGATTGCTCAATCAATTAAGGATCGTTTCTGGCACAGATGGGTTACTGAGTATTTACCGGATCTAGTGCGAAGAACCAAATGGTACACTAAGGTGACACCGCTGGAAACTGGAGACTTGGTCATCACCTGTGATACAAATGTGGCTAGAAGCTGCTCGAGACGTGGCAGAGTTATAAATGTGCATCCGGTTAGGGACGGAAAAGTACGTTCCGCGGAAGTACAAACCACTATTGGAGTGCTAAGAAGGCCTGTTTGTAAGCTAGCCAAACTCGACGTCGGTGAATCACAAAGGAGTGATTCACGGGGGCCGGGATGTTCCGATTCCGAAAATCTAAACGCATAAATGTAAGCGCATCATTAGTTTCCTCGATCACGAATTCTGCATAGATTTCCTGTCATCTGTCAAATGTCAAACGTTGCCACACTCTATAAATTCATTGTCCCTTTAACCTTAGGAGGAGCAACAAGTGAAGTAAGAATTCAATAGTATTTAAATATTTCCTTTATTACTTTGTAACTTTATGAACTCTTTAGAATAAACCTTCCACATTAAACCAAAACGAGGTTGTATTTTTGAGTCTCCTTCGAAAGGGCAACATAGTGTATGGGTTCGAAGTCCATAGACCAAGTGTGGAGTAGATCCGATCAATGAAACTACGGTATATGACTACGTTGATGAACTAAGGGCAAATCTTTTCGATATACAAGATAACGTCAAGGAAAATACAAAAAAGTGTAGAGAAAAATCAAAAGTAAGGTACGACAAAAAACTAGGGAAACCAATAGAATACAAAGTCGGTCAAAAGGTCCTTGTTAGAAATGAGCGAAAAGGAAAACTAATAAGTACATATAAAGGCCCATTTGTTATATTAGAAGTTCACGAAGATCATCTTGTAATAAAACTTAATAACAACAAACAGAAATTCAATAGAGCTAATGTGAAACCTTGTTTTTCAGGATCTTGCTCATCGGCCAGATCACAGCCGAAAACGTCAGAATAAAAGATCTGCGTGATCACACAGATCTGTATTTCAACCATTTAAAAGACGGACAAGAAATGTTTAATAGAATAGCCTTAGTAATAAAGTTAGATGTTATATTGCTGGAACACTCCAGTTCAAGCATAAAGAATATGATAAACTCCATAGATATTTAGTATTTGTATAGACTCGAATGTGGTATTCGTTTGGGCTTCTTCAGATTTGCCCTCAGATTTCAGATTTCGTGTGCCTAATCGAACATAAAAACGCTCTTGCTCTTTTTTTGTGTTGATATTCGTGCGACTTGAATATGTGTAGTCTTCGACACTTTACTATGCGCTTTCCATTCACTGGTTAAATTTTATATTAAAGCATTCGAAATTTCCGTCCCGATTGATTTCTAAATGTTTGCACACAAATAATTTACGAAAATAGATTCACCCGATGCAATGCCTTTCTTTGCTGTAGAAAACTCCACCAAATGTCAAACTCAAATGCACTTGTATTGGTAAATCTGAAGCAAATCTGAGAAAATATCTAGATTCGCAAAAGTGCTCTGAAATCTGAAAAAGATTGCTTTTTTTTGGTACCAAACGAACATAAAAATTGCTTTGAGGGCAAAAAAAGTGCTCTGAGAGCGCCCAAACGAATACCACATAAGACTGGATGCAAGGAATTCCAACAGTCAGCTAGACGATAAATGACTAAAACATAATAGAATTAGAATAATCTCAGAAATAGTTGGTCGACCAAGAAGGGGAAAACGCGGTCTGATCAATGTAATAGGTTCAGGGTTCAAAGTTCTTTTTGGAGCTATGGATAACCAAGATGCTGAGTACTACTACAAAGCAATCCAAAGTGTCTCTGAAAATGAGCAACGCATGAAAGATGGTATGGAAGAAAATGTAAAGGTACTAAGTCACCTAAATAAACAGGTAATGAACAGTAAACAAAATCAATGAAGTTATAAACGAACTCAATCAAGTTAGTATTAGCGAGGGTAACCTTAACCGGACCATACTTCTTGCTTCCTATTATGATGATATAGTTAACAAAATTAATCATAAAATAATGCACCTAGAAATTGAAATTGAACAAATAATAGACAGTTTATTGTTTATCCAAGCGGGAATTTTACATCCAAGAATTATTGAGCCAACCGATCTACTAAACGAATTAAGAGAACTAGAGCATAATAGAATACTTGCTATCGAACCAAAATTAAAAGCATTTACAAAAGACCAACAAATTATTATTGTAATTAACGTTCCAACAGTAACTAAAGAAACCTATGACGTTTATGAAATGGTCACCATCCCTAAGATCGTTGAAAATGGAATTGTAATCTTAGCATTAAGTCATAAATATTTAGTAATAAATAAAGCCAGAGAAGAATATAGCCTTAAGGAAAACTTAGATCATTGTAAGATTTTTAATAAAAATGTACATTTGTAAGCCTCAACTGTTAAGAAGTACAGTAAGTGACTTTAATTGTGAAAATAATATTTTCATGAGAAACAGAGCAGATAATTGTAATGTCAAAACCATAAATTCAAAAATTGAAATTTTCCACAGAATCAAAGATAACTCATTTTTGTTTACAATAACTGAAAAAACTAGCTATGTTTGTAAATGTAATAATAACACAGAAAATGGTAAACTTTACGGATGAGGAATAGTAATAATGAATAATAATTGTAAATTAGAAACTTATGATATGACTATTAAAACTCTAGATACTGATTTCGATGTAAATTTGAAAGATAAACATTCATACGGGGAATTAAAAAATTGCTGCATCAACACAAAAATGCGTGATATTATAATCAACCAACAACCAATGTCAATAATAACAGCGAACGATATTCACGAGCTACAAGACCTATCTTCAGAAATCCAGAATCAAAGAAACTTTTGGTCAAAGGTAATAAATAAGATACCAGAACGATCCCAAGGAGTGCTGATGTCTCTGTTTGGAACAATAAGTGCAATCGTGGCTCAGGAAGAACAACAATAAACCTCTTCAGTAGATGCTTCAATAGAAGACAAAGGGTTAATGCCGAGATGAATTTAAGTATACCCGACGAATTAAACCAATCCGCTGGAGACCTGGAGCTAAGAACACCAAAGTCCAATCCTAGGATAAAGTATCCTTAGATGTGTCTAAAAGGGGGACGTGTTATGTATGCAAGCTATAACTGGAAAATGCTGACATGTCAATCTGTTATGTATGCAAGCAATAACAGAAAATACTGACATGTCAATCGTGCAGCGCAGCAGCGTACGACGGAAATGATGACAACGAAAAGTAAAGCAGACATTCCATCAGCAAAAAATGTTATATTAATATATTCCTTTGTAAGCAAAAACGAAATGTTAAATGAGTTGAGTTGTAGGAGATTAATGTACAAGTAAGGACATAGCTTTCCAATAAAATCGTATTGATCATTATTTTTAAAAATCGTGGTTGTTGTATTATTCAATTCTTGCTATTCGCTGTTCGTGGTATTCAATTCTTAATAATTGGTGTTCGTGGTGTTCGATTATCGATATTCGCTATTCGTGTCGTTCGATCTGTTCGATCTAGTGCTGGATAAACTAGTTCCGAATTCATCTTAATTCTACATACGATTGTCAGAAGGATAATACCGGCTCCCCTACCAACAGCTGGCCTGACGACAGTGTCTTTCAAAACAATAAACAAGTGTATAGCCCGGAGGCATAACACTATATATGTTTTTGTTTTTTGCATAAGCTATTTGTCACTAGATGTCATATTATATGTTGAAGGGAAATTTTAAATGTATGTAAGCTGTAAACTACCGGGAAATTTGTAAGTGCTCCTAATGTGGTATTCGTTTGGGCGCTCTCAGAGCACTTTTTTTGCCCTCAGAGCAATTTTTATGTTCGTTTGGTACAAAAAAAGCAATCTTTTTCAGATTTCAGAGCACTTTTGCGAATCTAGATATTTTCTCAGATTTGCTTCAGATTTACCAATACAAGTGCATTTGAATTTGACAATTGGTGGGGTTTGTTTACATTTTAGTGAAATATTTCTACAGCAAAGAAAGGCGTTGCATCGGGTGAATCTATTTTCGTAAATTATTTGTGTACAAATATTTAGGAATCAATCCGGAATGAAATTTCGAATGTTTTAATATAAAATTTAACCAGTGAATGGAAAGCGCATAGAAAAGTGTCGAAGACTACACATATTCAAGTCGCACGAATATCAACACAAAAAAGAGCAAGAGCGTTTTTATGTTCGATTAGGCACACGAAATCTGAAATCTGAGGGCAAATCTGAAGAAGCCCAAACGAGTACCACATAAAATAGTCTGATTTTGAGTGGTGCAAACTTTGGTCTGTTGTACCGAAACTACCGTTTGTACAGCAACATAATAGTTAAGGAGAGTAACTCAACATTTTTTGTAATGAAAATTATTTTTGTTTGTTTTTAAAAATATCAGACAGTTATAAATAAAAAGGTTTTTGAAAAAGCTATTAGATTATTTATCATATAACATTGACCGACTGGATCCTAACTTTTTCTAACAATAATTAATATTTTACACTAAATAATTCTTCGAAATTTATTTTAATTTTTATTTAATACTAGTAGTTGACCCGTGCTCGTCTTGCTTCGCCAGGGTTCCACTTCCCCACTTAAAACAAAATAATTAGTGTTATATGTACAAACCCACGCCGCGAAGTTGTATGTAGAAATATTTTTAGAAATGAATCGGGAAGGAAATTTCGAATGTTTTAATATAAAATGTAACCATTGAATAAAAGTCGCTTAGAAAAGTGTCGAAGACTACACATATTCAAAACGCACGAATATCAGCACAAAAAAGAGCAAGTGACGTTTTTATGTTCGGTCAAGCACACGAAATCTAAAAGTTGAGAGCAAATCTGAAGAAGCCCAATCGAATACCTATTAAGCATTTATTGCCCAAAATTGCACAATTTTCGTATATTTATGGCGAATAAATAATAACTTGCAATACCAAAAAGTTTAATAGATAGATTAATAAGTCTGAAAGATGTATGGGAGGTACGATGGAAAGGCTGCAGGATCGGATGGAATTCCCAGAGTTGGCTACTAACAGTCCATATATTTATAATAAGTCTATGGTATATACTAGTAATTTAACGTGCAGGTTTGCTGCATACACCATTAAATTGGCGATTTAACTACGCTTTAGATTTCGATGAAATCCCTTACCGCTTGGATTGTAAATGTAACACGCAAAAAAAAAAAACAATTTGAGTATATATTATCTTTAATTTGGCAATTTTCTTCTTTTCTTTATAGAAGTTATATAAATACGAACATATTATAAAACAAATAAATATAAAGACATGAAGTAATGTACGCCATTTCTTATGTTTGTTCCGAGGAAAAAAACCTTTGTTATTGTACCTAATCATTTATTGTTATTAGTTCTTTCTTCGCTTATTTAGATTTTTTTTACATCCTTTACCATACCAACCTGCTTGTATTCTAATTAAATTCTTATGACAAAAAGGTTGAGACTTAAATCGCGATCCAATATTCTGATCGTAGCATTCACCAAAAATGGAGACATCACTCGAAAACTTGTTAATCCTTGTTCCATATAGCACCTTTTTATAAAACTGGCAATCTAATTCTGCGTAGTTGTCGAAGCAAAATTCACACGCAGCCGCTTTGCGATTCATTTGGAAAATAGGTATTATTTGACAGCTCCACAAATTTATCTCAGGTGGTGGTGGTCGAACAATGCTATGAAGCCCTGAATATGCATAGCTAACTTCAAACCAAAACGGTAGTTTATTTTTTGGCTTTCTATTAAAGTTATCTAAGCTTAGGTCAGAAGATACACTTTCGCTGTTGAACAGAATATCAAATTTGTTTCTATACACATCATTAGATGAACGTTTAACATCGATGACGATGTTTTTAGTTTCACTGTCTAAAATCGTACTATCTGCGTGTAGAGATATATTTGTTCGGATACAAGATCGATGTTTGAGTGGTGTTCTGGTGAACGGGCCGTTATTAATTTCAATTTTATTTTTCACAATATTCTGTCGATTTTCCTCTAGTTTTGAATTCTTCTCTGTTTCATTTTTCGAAACATCATTTTCGTACTTAAGTTGGGGCTGTGATACGGTGTGTAGTTCTTCTTCAAGTAATACAGTTGCATGTGCGAATATAGGATCACGATTCTTACTATAGGATGGCACGTTAATATTGAGATATTTCATTAAAAGTTTCATTACGGCATCACATTTACCATTAATTTTTAAGGTCGATATATTATCTTTCGGAGTCCATTGTAGGTTTACTACACAAATCTTTGCTCGGTTTTTAGACGCACGATCCATTTGCCAGAGCCAAGTGTACTTTCTCAATACCTTCAGACTGGATCCCAGACATAAAATAACATCAGCTTTTTCGGCATTGTTGCAAGCACCTACCCAATTAAGTGGCCAATTAATAACTCCTTTTTCGCCAAAATGAACTATAGTATCGATTAAAGGACTTTCGCAGATATAGCATCTTCTGTTTGTTTTATGTGCATATCGAGCTGTGATTTCCGTTGTGTCAAAAAGCCTCCAATAAACAGCGTTAGGTTTACAAACAGTGCATACCTCAATGTACATATTACCGTGAATTTCTGATATTGATTTGACTGGAAGTCCTGACCGTAAATGCAGACCATCGCAATTTTGAGATACAATATGACGTAAAAGTTTTCTCCTATGAAGTTCAAATAAGGCCATATGAGTAAAAGTAGGGTTAGCGAGTGACAAGTCATGTTGTCCAATATCTTGTCCTTTCTGTAATAGCGTCCATATTCCATTGGTACCTCTGTAGTCCGGAATTCGTGCAGATGTACTTATTCCAGCTCCTGTGTAGCAGACAAGGTGTTTTGCTTGGGATAATATTTTCGCTAGTTCGACAACTTTTTTCTCAATCACGATAATAGGATCTTCCTTTTCTGTAATGCGTTCCTTATTTAGTAGAAATCGTTCCCTTCGTGCTTTGATTTGTTTAACAAGGTCGCAATATTTTTCCAGTAAAAAATGGTCTTCTCCTGTTCTTAATGATTCACATTTTTTCAAAACTAACGCAACCTGAAACAAAAATAAAATAAAATGATTGGTAATTATTAATAAGGTACATATTTCGAAAAATTAAGCTTATTGCAGTCGTGTCGGCGGTGGAAGTGTTATAAAGCAGTGAGGAAATATTCATGCAACATTCCCATTCTAATTCTAATATTCTTGTTTCCACCTTAAGACACATGTTTATAACCAAAAGCTGCTTAAACTTAATCTGTCAACTAACCACATGTTAATTTGAATTAACCTAACCTGTGTTTGGTTGAATACTTCTTTTTTTTTTTTTTTTTTAATAAAGACATACTTTTTGTACATCGCCTGGACATCGGTCTTTTTCTTTATAACCATCAAGTTTTATCAACAGGTTATGGGCCCAGTCCTATTAGAATTTTAAATTTCATAGTCATATTTTTCAATGGGGAAAATTATTCTACTGGGCAAGTTGCAATTGTAAAGTCGCAGAAAACGTCTAGGGAACTTTTGAAATTTTTGTAAAACACTTACGATCGGAAAGGTACTCGGCAGAAGGTGGAGGAGTTTCGTAAGTTGATAAATTTTAAAATGAATGAAAATCGAACCATGGAAGTATATTTAATTCAATGTAATTCAATTGTCAATCGGTTGCGTGAAATGGATGCCAAATTGGATGAGGAGCTTTTGGCAGTGATGCTTCTGGACGGGTTGCCTGAGAGTTACACGGATATTTAAGCAGCTTTTGATGGCTCCACTGATTTTCCCAGCATGGATGTGTACGTGCACGACTACTCGAAGTAAATGACAAAAGAAGGATTACCTTTGAACGCAAGGATGATGCCCTTAAAGTGAGAGTTGACCACAGAAACCCAATATTCATCAGCGACCAGGTACGTCAAATAATAATTTCCAATATAATTGCCATCGCTGTGGCCGCAAGGCCACATGAAGAGATTGTCGAGTTAGTCTGGGTAGAGAAAGAATTAGATTAGTCGAGAATTGTGCACCAGATAACGAGGAAGGTTCCGAATTCCCCATCGGATATCGACTATATGGTTGACAAAGTCACCAAATTATATTATATTCCTATTATGTACATTCAAAAAACCAAATTGGGAATGGACTTCATCAAACGAGGAGACTCTGGACCTCCTCATTAACACCCATTTTCCTGGTAGCACTACAGATGACATATCATCAACAGTATCCAACTATCCGGCTCAAGAAATACCGTTCGAGATTGTCAACTGCCGCAATATTTACTGGGCCGTTAACAGCTTTCTTCCGTATAAATCTCCTGGACCAGATAAAATAGCACCAATAGACATGCAGAAAGCTCTAGATATATTGACCCCCTGTGGGGGTTGTAATGGATCTTACTAGTTAACGAAGCACTCACCATCCTGAGAAACATGGGTTGTAAAGTTATAGCCTATGCAGATAACATCGAAATTGCCTTATCTGGCAAATTTCCTAATACAGTAAGTGACCTTATGGAATCAGCTTTGTACAAACTAGTCAAATGGACGGAGACGGTTGGACTTGATGCCAATCCATCCAAGACAGAGTTAATCCTGTTCACAAACAGATATAAAAACTTAAAAATAAGGAGCTAAAATTTAGTAACCATGCCAAATATCTAGGTATAATATAAGATAGTAAGCATAATTGGAAGCTAAATATTCAGGACCGCACAAGAAAGGCCGCGGTAGCTATCGATACCTGTGGGAAGGCCCTAGGTCCCAGATGGGGCCTTCAGCGTAGGGTAACAAACTGGCTCTATACTGCGGTGGTCAGACCTATTCTGTTTTACGGAATCTTGGTTTGGTGGCCCGCACTGGAGAAAAAATTCAATTCTAAATCTATGGAACGCATACAAAGATCAGCTGCGTTAGACACAATACTATACCTTCTTCCTGTCGATATCTACGGGAAATAAGTTGATGGTAGCCCTAAGGCTTAAGGAATCTCAGAAATGGATCAACTATCAGACAGGCCATATGAGTATCCTCCAAAGAGGAGGTAACGCCTCTCAGAACTGTAGCGTTTTGCAGGCGGAAATGATGGCTATACGAGTTGCAGCCTGCAAATTTACCTTGTTTGCTATAGATAGTCAAGCAGCCATAAAAGCCCTGAATACACCAACAACCAGATCAAAGTTGGTAAACAATGCCGGGAATCTCTTAACGAGATTGCGGACAGATGTTCTCAAACTCACACAAAACTGTTGCGCCAACTAATTATTATATAACTACGCTTTTTGCTCCATTTGCTCCATTTAATAAGCTGCTAAAGGATACAGGCGAGGGTCTAACCGATACGGGCACCACCCGCATACCCGAAGGCATACTGTCGACCGGTCATCTCCCTGACCAACCATTTTAAACCTCAAGTAAGGTGCATAAGGAAATGGCCGATCTACTAATCACCGATGACGTATACCGGCTAACGTTATTTCGACGAGATGTCGGAAGTATATAATTGATCGGCACACTGATTCGGTCACCCGTTGCATATCCGAAGATACATCGTCCAATAGTTATCCCCAGTCTTAAATCTTCAAGGAGTTATCTGAGGATTAGAGACGGGGGAAGACTGTTTCGGTCACCCTTCCCTTATCCGAGCATAAACTGCCCCGACTCTCCCTACGAATAGGAGGATTGCAGACGTAGACAAATTGTCACATGCACAAGAAAGCATTAACGCTTATTACGTCATTTTAAATTTGAGAAGTGGAACTCTGGCGAAGCAAGGCGAGCATGGGTCAGCTTTGTTGTGATCCACACAACATTACCCCGACCATGACCTACCTTCAATCTTCCAACCAAACCATACGTAATATGTTCCGCATATGTATCTAATATCATTCCCAAGCGCCACGGCTATTAATCGGTCACTCGCTTTGTTTTCGTTTCCCGAATGCATACCCAAGCACAATTGGATCGAGTGTCACGGGTACACACACAATACAACTCCGATTCCTCAGCGGCACGCCAACATATGGCAAAATTGCAACGAGAGCATATCGGAGGAATATTATGATACGCAACCACTTAAATTGTTTTACGATTTATGAACGGGTGACACTTGATACCAGTGCAGAGGCAATTGACACCAAGATGTCGATTGGGCATTTCTTAAATGGGAACGGAAAACAATGAAGCAATACCCAAAACAATGAATAGGTACGCACATATGGGAACTAGTAAGGAAAAGTATTGTATATGGAGGGGGAAGTTAGAAGTCAGGTCATAGCTAAAATTATGTATAAAAGGGCATGGTTTTGGAAGGAAAAGGCAGAGAGAAATATCAACAACCAATTGTTTAAAATCGCAGCCTAGCATTGAGACAGCGGGTCTTACTTTTCAAATAAAATAAAATAAAATACATTATTGGTCGCAGCCCTGCCTAAGACAGCGGGCCAGTAATAACGAAAATTATAAAAAAGACTTTTTCTCTTCGGTTCTCACTCTTCCCTTGGAAACAAGGAAGCACGGTGAAAAACCGATACAACAGCTTGTACTAAATAAAAAGGCACTTCATACGTGGCTGCGACGCAGAACAGTCGTCTGTCTTTTCAATATTTTCGCGGTTTCTTGCGAATCAACTTACAAACACATGAAAACCAATTTGACAGCTCACTGAAATTCGGTCACATTTCGGTTACAAGTTCATAGCCAAAATACCATTATGTGTGTTTCCGGAAAAAGGAATTTTATGAGCTAAAACTGATTCCCACTTTGGTCAACTTTCCATCCTGCACTGGAAGCAGAACGCACTTTGCTACATTCTACGCTCTGTAACTGTTACGGAAACATGTCTGAAATGTAGGAACAGCGTTTACACTATAACCAACAATTTCTACTTGGGTTGTGCACAGGATCTGACGAATCCGTGTTTTTCCCTTTGCAGGAATTGCAAGTCGAGTTTGTATATCCGAATGTAGGAATGTAGTAAACGCAATAATCAATCCCAACACACAAATTCAAAGTGCAAGTGATGATACCGTTAATGATCAACAAAAGAAACAATTTAACAGATCAAGATAAAATTCCAAACGTTGTCAAAGGTCTCAGGGAGTTCTCCGGAACTCTAGGTGAATTCAGCTCCTGGCGAAAAAGCGTCGAGAGAATACTGAATACCAAAATACTAGGGGCACGGCAAAATATTTTGTTATATTAAATGTCGTAACAAGATTATAGCAAATGCTTATGCTATATTAGAATCGTACAATGTTCACCCACATTAGGAATGTATTTCAAAGTGCTTAACGTAGCATTATGCGGACAGACGATATATTGGTTCCCTAGAGTACCAGATGACGAGTCTCGTCCAAGGAAACGACAACATAGAAACTTATTATCAACCAGTATATTATCATCGCTTATACAAAATAAGATTTCGAGCATGGAACTGCCACCCGATGCACTGAATCATTTATCTGAATCGTATAGGGCAAAGGCATAAGAACCCTTCATTAGAGGTCTCAAGGGAGACCTGTCCAGATTACTAGCAATGCGTGAACCAGTGGATCCACCCACTCGAATCTATGTCAGAAGTTGGAAAACCAACAATTCCGATCAAATTATGCAAATCATAATTTGGGAGGAATGCGAAAACCTCCACCACCAGCTCCACCCATTAATTCACGGAATAGTCAACCATATTACCCTCAATTGACGTACCTACCGCAACGCCCAATGAACCTTCCGCCACGTCCACCTCCACGTCCTCATCATTATTTTCAACAGCAACCAATTCCCATGAATTACGCGTATCAACAACATCAAGGACCAAATTTCCAAACTAATAATCCATATAAAATCCAACGAATACCTCAACAAAAAAATAACTCCCAACACAGACCTGCACCAACAGGAGAACCCATGGACACAAGTACCATGATGACAAACAACATCAACTAAATGAATAGACCAGCACCACCAGTTAAAAACTGGCCACCACAAATTTTCGAAATACGCCCTAGCCAAAATATTCCAATCAAGAGCCTCAGAGGATATCAAGCAACCACTCAGAGAAGTGATATTGGCGTTTAGAGTCCCACAAACTATAGTCATGGACAACGAAAAATCCTTGGCTTCTAACTCCATAACCTTCATGTAAAAAAACATGTTCGGCATAAATGTCTTAAGAGTTCCCCCTTACACAAGTTCGGCAAATGGGCAAGCCGAATGGTTCCATTCAACACTCTCCGAAGTTATTCGTTGCCTCAAAACGGAAAACGCACATAAAACATTTTCAGAGTAACTAGATAGATCCATTTACGAGTACAACCAATCCGTACACTCTACTACTAGTACTAGTAAAAAACCAATTGATACATTTTTTGGAAAACAATAACTTAACAATCCAGAGGAACTCACACGCTTAAGACTATATTCTTGTTTGTACAGAGAATAGAAAGCAAGCAACAAACAGACTTAGAATATCACAATAGGAAGAAAGACCCTGTCAAAAATTACTCTGTAGGAGAAACAATATACATATGTCAAGAATAACGAAAGAATAGGAAAAAAATTAAACCCCAGATACAGAAAAGAAATAGTCGCCGAAAACAAGAATTCCCTAGTAATAACAAACTCCGGCAAAGTTATACATAAGAGTCTAATTAAAAACTTAATTTTCTTTCGCCAGCTTACTAACTATGGTTATCAATAAAGTCACATTAGAAAAAGTAAATGAAATAACAAATATTACAAACTATTAAAAGCATTCAAGGAAAAAGAAAATAATGCAAAATAAAATTGTCATGAAAATCGAATACAAATTAGATGTACTCAAAGATGAAATTAAAAATATAGCGTATGCTGTTCACTGGACTAAAGCTAATCTTGTTAACTCTTTTATACTATCAGATACAGATATAGATATAACCGAAAACTTTCTAAAAACAGAAAACGTACCGTATGTAAACATTGACGAAGCACTAGAATTTGCTCAAATTAAAATAGTCTCTAATAATAAGAACTTAATCTATATATAGCTTTCCTAAGATAACGGAAGAATTATGTAAGCTTTCAATTATAAAAGCGGTAAAAATTAAGAAAATAATAAATAAAATCGATTACGAATCGATATTAGAATGTAAGGAAAATATATACGGCATAGCCAGTAAATGTGAATCTTATAATAGCTTAACAATTTGTAATAAGAATAATATTGTAGATTTAAGAAATAGCTCTTGTATCCCCAGACTCATACGTAGTCGAAAGGCAAACTGCACCATCATTAATAATGAACACATCCCAGAGGTAGACGGGATCTCACAAGGTATATTGCTGCTAAACAAATTCAACGGTCCAATCGTAATTAACAACGAAACTATGTGGCTCAACGGACCATTCATCATCAAGCACGTTGACAGTACCATCGAAGTCAAAGGGCAGGTTATAAGAACAACCGAGATCACTAAGTATGTCAACCCTACAACCAAAATTAGCCTATTGGAAGCTAAACACAAAATTAACCTGCCAATTATCATCGTCCTGGCACTGGTCCTCCTGGTCATCATCGCATGCAGAAGATGGAAGAATACCAAACACGATACTCGAGGACAACTTGCCACTAACACAGTTCAGACTGCAATAACAACCATAGGTCTCAAAGACATTCCTCATCTAATAACATCTACGTCATCGAACTTAAGGGCGGAGGAGTTAACGTGAAACGTATCAAAAACCAGCGACGCCGCAAGCCCAGCCATGCGCGGAGCATGCAGACGAGACGTCAGCATACTATACCGTGGGAACGATGCAGACGTCAGCAGAATAATTGGGTTTAGAGTTACTTTGGTTTTAATCAGTTCAATATTGTTAGTTCAGTTAGTAAGTAGCCAAGCTTTGGCGTCCAATACAATGGACTCCAAAACATTTAAGTGCTGTCACGATGCCTTGCAAGTCCTAGCCAAACACAATAAGGTAAGGCTCGGCTGGGTGCCGGGTCATCAGGGTATTGCAGGCAACGAATATGCAGACAAACTAGCTAGGACTGGCTCCAAATCCATTCTCTGTGGACCAGAACCCTATTGCTCGGTCAATTGGACTACTGCACTAAGGCAAATTAACGATTGGGAAAAACAACTCCGTCTTGAACACTGGGAACATGTCCCGGGTCTAAGACAATCCAAACGATTAATTAAACCTTACTCCTATAAAGAAATACTTAAACTCAGTAAGGATAACATAAGTAAGCTAGCGGGCTTCCTCACAGGTCATTGTGGCCTTAAATATAACCTCAACAAAATGAATATTTGTCCGGAAACAGAATGCCGATTCTGTCTGGAGGATATCGAATCATCTGAACACATTTTCTGTGACTGTCCGGCTCTTCATTGGTTACGAAAACGGGTCTTCAATAGGGAGAATCGTACACCAACAGAGATAGCGTACTCTGCTACTAAAGACTTACTGACCTTCATTAGGGAGGTCGAACGTCTCTTAGTTTAACATCTCCCCATTGACACAATAGATCTTTCAGGTCGCAGTGTCAGCCATTTGGGCATGGGATAATTTAAAAAAAAAAAAAAAAAATAGTAAGTAGCCGTGAAGGCATTCTTTAAAAATAAATAAAGTTATTTCTTTATGACTAATTAATTAAAATTAGTTTAATTTGTCATACCGAGCAACATCCAACTAGCAGACCCGTATTTTAACCATCCCCAACGAATAGATTTGCTAATAGGCGCGGGCTTGCTTTTCGAGTTACTCTCAGTCAGTTAAGCAGGGATCCCAATCATCGGCTCTCTTACAAAAAAACTTTATTCGTATGGGTTGTATCGGGTGAGATCAGCTTGCCTGCGTCTTTCTTTTGAAGAAAATTCTTCCCACATGGATTCTAAGTTGAATAATCTCGTTTCCTAATTCAGGGAACTTGATGCGTGTAGTCTTCAGAATGAGTCTATGACCAAGGAAGAACGAGAATGCGAAACCAATTTTTTAGAAACTCACCAGCGACTCAATAATGGTCGTTTTGTTGTAACTTTTGTAAACTCGAAATGAGCTGGGAGAATCATATCACATTGCCTTAAAGAGATATTTCAATTTAGAAAGAAGTCTCTTAAGGGATCTCGATCTGAAGAATGAATACTCCAAGCTAGAACACATGGAAAAGGTAAAAGGCCCATTACTCACGCCCATTTACTTTTTGCCGCATCATCCGGTGATCAAGCCTGAAAGTAAATCAACCAAGTTAAGAGTGGTGTTTGACGGGTCATGTAAAACCAGTCGTTTAATGACTTATTGATAGTCGGACCAAAGGTTCAGGATGACATATTTGAAATCTTATAACGTTTTCGTTTGCACAAATACGCTATCACAGCTGACATAACCAAAATGTATCGGCAGGTGCTAGTGCATGACGAAGATCAATGCATGCAATGCATTCTTTGGCGTGACGACATCAGACAACCTGTGCACGCGTACCGTCCTCGCACCGTCACATATGGTACTTCATCGGCATCATTTATAGCGATAAGAAGCATGAGGCAGTTAGCCATAACTGAAGCCGATATTTATTATATATTGTATTTCGAGAGATATTCGAATCAGACCATCATTGACGAGTCTCTTTTCGTCTCTCTTATTCTTCGATCCCTATGTTTCCTCGTACCCAAGTCAGTGTTACTTCATTTTTAGATGAACACATATAGAGCTTGAGTACACATTCCAGTGCCAATGATGTTGTAATGTTTGCTTGATCCATGCGTCTGATCACGGCCTGATTGTCCAGTGCTATAAGGATATTTCTTCCCTCCACCTGACTCTCAAGCAAGTAAGTCCAACTACTTGAAGTGTGTTTCCCGAGGCTAACGTGACGGGCTAGTTCCATATCTTCTGAATAGATACCGGCACCCGCTCCGCCATCCATCATGGATCCACCTGAAGAATCACTATTTCACATTTCATATCAAGTTATTATACTATGATCCAGTATGCTGATGTAGTACACTTTTCGCCTTCCTGACCTTCTCCTCAACATGGTAGTTCCAAGTAAGTCTATTATCTAGATAGACTCCCAGATACTTAACCTTCTTGGTCGCTGTTAGTTCCGATCCGAAAAGTGTTAAGGGCCGAAATTCCAGATTTTTCCTCTTCCTAGTGAAGACTATTCGATTTGTTTTCCCCGCATCACTTGAGGGCCCTTGTTCCAGACACCACCGCTCAACCACTCTGAGTGCATTTCTCATGATATCTGCGGTGACATCTATAAATTTACCTCTGGCCATTATTGCAATGTCGTCGGCATATCCCAGTGTGTGAATGCCAGTCGCCTCAAGTCAGTCGAGAATAGAGTCCACATTGATATTCCAGTGTAGGTGAGGGAACACCTCCGTGTGGGCAACCTCTTCGTCCACCCATGTTACCACCAGTGGGTTAACCCTACGTTTTAGACTTTCACATCATATTTTATCGACAGCACCTTCAATGTCCATTATAGTGGACATCGCAATGCCCCCGATAGGAGCTTACCAAGTTAAACAATTTTTACGTTCACAACAGGATGACTTGAGCCAATTCCATAGAAGAAATCACAACTATAAAACAGGAGGTTACGGAACTATTATTAAAAGGTGGCTTCCCTTTGCGGAAATGGTGTTCGAAGACAGGGAAGAAATGTTAAAAATTGAGCGAGTCCCAAAATGGGCCACTTCTCTTTCTGTTGCTTTAGAAATTTTGCAAATCATTCATATCATAATCATATCTTGGATAAAATCAATAGCGAACCAATGGAACATCTTCGTTTCCAACCGAGTATCAAAAATTCAACAGCTAATTAACAGTGAAGCATGGAAACACATTCGTTCGCAGCTCAATCCAGCAGACATCATATCTCGAGGATGCCTGCCAGAAGACTTATTGACAAATCTGAAAGGCCACATATGGAAATAAGGGTTTCCAAGAGCTGTCCGGAAAGGAAAGAACAGAGTTTCGCATTCTTGGCAACTTCACAAAATTAACTTTGCGACTTAACAGTAAGATGTAAATTTACAAATTCCTATTTTCGTCTACTTTTAGTATTTTGCTACATTCGTCGCTGGAGGGTCAAAGAAAAGGCTAAGAGAAAGAAGGTGATTTCCACGAAAGAAATTGATGAAGCTGAAAGGGCAGTAATACGCAACATAAATCAATACATTTCGCAAAGGAAGCTAGAGCTCTCTCTCAGGGTCTAGCTAACAAGGACAGCAGCATGAACAGGCGTGGGATATTTCTGGACAATGACAGCCTGCTTCGTGTGGGAGGTCGCTTGATCATCTCGGGACTGCCATACGAGTCCAGGCATCAGATGATCCTTCCTACTACCTACCCAATAACTGAATTTATAATAATGTATTATCACTTGAAGTTTCTCCACGCAGGTAATCAAACAGTACTACCCATCCTACGAAGACGCTTCTGGATAATAAATGGGCTCCGCACCATAGGAAAGGTCCTGCGAAAATGAATGACATGTTTCCGATTCAAACCAACACTATCTTCGCAAATGGATGGGTAGTGTATCTGACACAACGGATTCGTGGAAGAGCTCCTACAAATGCTTACATATGTGTGCGAGTATTCATATGCTTTGCAATAAAGGCGGTTTACCTGGAACTGGTTCCTGACTTAACTACACAGGCATTCTTAGCAGCATTACGGCGCTTCTTAGGTAGACGAGCTAATTGTTGTAAATTATGTTCTGATAATTGAACGAATTTCATAGGATCCAGAAACGATATTGAAGCAATTGGACGAAGCATGGGTGTAGCTGTCCAGTGTGACGAGGTGCAGCAATTCTGTCAAAAGGAAGGAATCAACTGGTATTTCATTTCACAAAGAGAACCCAACTTTGGAGGTTTATAGGAGCCGGCTGTCAAGGTAGCAAAAAGACTGATGCAAAAGGTGTTCAACGGAGTAGGCAATCGGGCATTCACATATGATGAAATGACCACATTACTCTGCCAAATTGAGGCAGTCATGAATTCCACGATTACTCTACGTCGCCTCTAGTGATCCGAATGACTTGGAAGCAATAACTCCCGCTCATTTCATCACTGGTGGTCCATTAACGGACTTGCCGCAACCAATCCTACATGAAAATCTGAGCCGATTATCGTACTATCATCAAATACAGTTGATGAGAAATCATTTCTAGAAACGTTGGAGCCTCGAGTATTTGGCGATCTTGCAAGAGAAGGGTAAATTGTTTACTGAATCTCAGAATGTCAAAGTCGGAGACTTGGTGATAATCTATGAGGACAATATGGCCAATGGGCCGTATAGTAGAAATTCTGTGTAGCCGCGAAATATCAATTTCGATTAACAATCTCATATGACTGTTTATAATTTTCCTTTGACACCCGAGCCAATTCCTGACTATCTGGTTCGGTAACAGATATTAAACGGAAAGTAAATTTTTGTTCTATTTTGATACATAAAAGTATCTATTATCTGAGTGCTCCAAGTCCTCAGATGCCAATGAATTGACAGTCAGCAAAGACATTCCAAGAATGGATTCCAAAACGATCATTATTATTGCATGTGCACTTTGATACTCAAGTTCGTGGCTTGGTATTGCCTTCGGTATAAGGGACTGGCTGGCCTGAGTCAGGTTTTCCCTCATCTCAGTAATCTAAAAACCGTCGCCTCGTACAGAACAAATTTGTTCTCTTTTTTCTTCGTATAAACTCTAACAAAAATTGTTTAATAAAAACTGTCTAATGAAATCGGTCTGATAAAAAGTGTTTCAATGTAATTTCATCCGGAATGTTCAAGGCGGGAAGAAGTGAAATTGGTCCGTAATTGCTCATATCTTCTGCTGAACCTTTTTTTAAAAAGAGGCACTACGTCCGCACATTTGAGAGCACTAGGAAAAACTCCATAAAAAATTCTTCGGTTAAAATTGTTCAGGGACCTAATGACTTTCACAAGCTCAAAAAGCTATTAATTTGCAAACGCTCATCACAATACGAAGAACAACTAGCTGGCCTGTTTGTTAGGATAAATTGTTAGCTATAAAAGAAAAGTAATGATTGAAAACGTTAGCAAAATCCAATTTAGGTCATTAACAAGAATTGCTGTAGGCTTTGGGGTAAGGAAGACTTTTTTAAATATTATTAACAACTTGCCATTCACTCTTTAAAATACTTTTTGCAAAAAAGAATTGATTTTTATAATAATTATCACGACACTTACGAATTTATTTTTTAAGTCGAGAACATATTTTCCTATATCTATTACTTAATCTTAAGTTGTTTGGGTTCTTTAAACACTTGATTCTTAACTTATTTTTTGATTGAACTTTCTTAACAATGATACTTTAGAGGCATAATGGAAGTACATTCATCAATGTGTTTTCTAAAAGAGTTTAAAAACAATGTATAGGATGCAGATATCTCACTTTCCGCATAAACCTCATTCCAAAACTCATAAAATAGATTACTTTTAAGTTTTATAAAATCATTTTTTTAGCACTTCTAGAGCCACTCACAGTGTTTAGCAAGAAGGAAGTGGTCGGTAATATTCAGGTTACAAATGCTCTTTCGCATGAGCTCAGAGAGATATTGGTCAATCGACCATTAAAGTTATCAAAACACCTTCCCGATACCATCCTAGTTGGATCACTTATAAAGCTTGCAAGTTATTAGAAATCAAATCACTCCTATTTAATAAATTGATATTAAAATTCCCTGAAATAATTAGATTACCTGATTTTTGTTCATGTAACAGGTCGGAAAATAAACATAAACATAGTCAAGATGATTAATTTCAATTGAATTTTTTAGAATATCAGCGCTAAGGAATTTTATACTTTTCACATCCCTAAGTACATAATCATTTTACAAAACATCCAAAACCCCCAGCTGCATAGCTTTCATTTGTGTTCGCAAAAAACTGAAAGCCAGGCAACTGGTAATCATTTTTCTCAAATTCATAAATCCAAATTTCAGATAAAATAATCACATCTGGGATGCTTGCAAAAGAATCAGTAGCCCTTTTTTATTATCAGCCATGATCCATATAGATCATCGAAATACATGCACTTACAACAACAGCACATGATCCTGATATTCATCGAGATCACGAATCATGATCTGAAAATGTATTGTACTAGGTGGCTTGTTTCATTTTTCAATGTTGGTGTGCCTGTAAACGGTAGCCATTAGCCAAGCCACACAGTCACGTTGCCAGACTAAAATATTCAACACCCTTCACAACACAAAAAATCAAAAAGCATTTTTTTCACATCGAATACATTTCCCGCCTTCGAGATGATTTTGCTTTTTCATTCCATAAAGGTATGCCCAGACCAGCGAAATATTTAAGTAAATGTTTCATAAACATTTATTTAACAAAAAAAATGTTTATGAAATGTTTCGCAGTTCGTTAATAATTTGATTCAGAGGTGTGTTTTTGTTCTTTTAACATAAAATACAAATGTCCAGAAAATCTTGGAATAATAAATAATCGAAACAAGCTACCTGCATAAATTTAAATTGTTTTATAACCTAGTTATTGGGAAACACGTTTCTTTTTTATCACAGAAAAATCTAATTCTAACTTCATTTTGTTCTTCTGGAATTTCGTGTCATTTACTTTTTCTAAGAATTCCAATCTGAGCGGACCAGAGGTGCAAACTGAATTAAGATTTCCATTACAATTTGAACTGATTGTAGCCGTAGGTAAACTCATTTCCTTTTAGAAACAAAACACACCATATAACAGAAGCCGTGTTGTTGTTTTCTAGCCTCTGGTCGTGAATTTCCGACAGTAAAAAGTATTCCATAAACGCTTTATAAATACTTAATCGGCGTATACACCGGCAAAAACAGAAATGTTTGACAAATGTTTATGAAATGTTTCTGAACCAAATCGAGAACATTTCATAAATGTTTAAAAAAATCATTCGCTCGCATGAATACACCGAAATACCGAAATACAGAAGCAAAATATTGTTTATTTGTTGCATTTTTTAACACAGAATTTTAAATTACTTTCCTTAAAAACAATATCCAAAAATAAAAATTATTAATTTGATTCATATGGTAACACCACCCACAAGCAAATGAAATGTCATGTCAATTGTCATCATATTGTGACGTCACGTTGTACAGAAAGTTTGCAATATGGCTGGTGGCAATATGAAGTTTGTAATGCTCATACATTACCCCTTGTGTTTTGAAAGCAACTGTTGCCACAACTCGAAAATAAAATTTTTCTATGATCCGTATTGTTTTATTTTCATGATCTGATTCGGATCAGATCACGCTGATAATAAAATACGGCTAATATGATGGAAAATTTTCTCGCAAGCTTCTGACATTTGGATGGACATTAAAAAAGGTTATTACTATAATATGTAATATCAGTAAGAACACTTTTACATCTTGTACTATTTAGTTCGAGGCTTGAAAGGTCATCTATTATATCATCATTAAGATTCATTAAAACAATCAAAATTCAAAGAAATATATCCGCACTAAATAAGTGCAAGATCATTGAATGATCTAATAGAAACTACCTTTCCACCTTCAACTTTCCTAACAAGAATGTGGTTGTCTTTAAACAATGCAAATTTATAGTTTTGCCACTTTCTTACTTCTTTCGTTTGCATTCACCTCGCATAATTCTCTTTCATTTCACTTAATCGGAGAAAACTTAACGCAGTTTTTGTTCGTTTGTATTAGCAACACCATACGTCCAGCCCATCATCGCACGTCATCAGCCATCTGCGCATTTCCTTAGAAAAACATTGTCGCTGTTGATTACATTCCCATTCACCTCGCATGCTTCCCTTTCGTTTTTATTCAAATGAATGTGCGTAAGTGAAGTGCGCCTGTGCCAGCCAACGATCATGAACAACGGTTGCTGGTAATTTTTTCATGTGCGATTTTGGTTTGATTTGATGGCTTAAAATAATTATGGAAGTTTTGGCTCTCTTAAGTATCTTGTTTTTTTTTTGCATTGATTAAAAACTGTTCGAGAAATGGCGAGTAAAAGGCAGTAAGTCAGAAAAAAACACATTTTGGTCAAAAACGCTCCCAAAAAATAGACATGGCAATTAATGGAAAAGTCTATGTCCTTCTCAGAGTCTTAAAGAACATCGAAAGTTTCATCGAAATATGTGCAGTAGTTTTCACGCCAACCGCTAACACATGGAAACGCCTACAGTTTTATTATGTGTATAGATTGCAGCCGAACTGTCAATGTGAAATCAAAAAAGTAAAAGCGCCTTAAACCGTGGATGTCAATGACTTCTAAATAAAATTAAAAAGTAAAATCTCCTTCGTACTTCGATTAGTAAACATGTCGCTTATACCCTATTCAAACCGCACCGAAAACCGTGTTTTCGTGGAAAACTAATCGATGCACTCACACCGAACACCAACTATTTTTCGTTTGACGTTTCTATCATTTGTAAGACACTAGTCGTGAAAATTCTGTGTAAACTATTTTGGTTACAAATTTCGATCGCATTAATTAACAAATAAAATTAATTTAATGCATTTAAAAATAATATAAGCCCATCAATTAACTGTGGAATATGATTTAAAGTTGTAAGTTGTGACAGTTGTCCTGCTGAGTTTGCTGAATATTGCAAAAGGTGTGTTAGTTTCAACAACCCAACGATTGGAAGTGGTTTTCGTGGAAAAAGGCAGATGTTTTACGTGTTATATTGGTTTTTGCTTCACAAACCTAGTTATTAGCAACCAAACAAAATCCAAAACTGAGTTGAAGGTGGCGGTACTTAAATCTATCCCCAAATCCGAATCAGATCACGAAAATGAAACAATACGTATCATAGAAAAATTTTATTTTGGAGTTGTGGCAACAGTTGCCTTCAAAACACGACGGATAATGTAAGAGTATGACAAACTTCATATTGCCACCAGCCATATTGCAAACATTCTGTACAACGTGACATCACAATATGATGTCAATTGACAGGAGATTTCATTTGCTTGTCGGGGGTGCTACCATATGGATCAAATTAATAATTTTTATTTTTGATATTGTTTTTTAAAAACTAATTTAAAATTCTATGTGCAAATATGACGAATGAATCAAATGAAATTCAGACACAATTCAATTGAATTGAAATTTTATATTTTTTTAATATGATAGATAATGTGCAATCCGCTTGCAATCTATACTTTTCGTTGTTGTTGTATGTGAGCTGTGATCGTCATTGTTGCTGTTGTCGGTCAACAAGGAAAGTGAGTTAAAACTTATTTTTTTTGTACTCTGCAAGGATTTTGAATTGTTTTCTTTCAGTCAAAAATCATGAGTTTGTTTTATTCATTTCGCATGAAATAATTTTTCTTTTTCTATTCATTTGCACTTTCTTTATTTTCAAATCTGCGTTTCATATTTTTGATATTATTATGATTGTGAAACGAAGAAATCCAAAAATGTGTGCCTAATTCTAAAGTTTAAGAAATGGCTCTAGAAGTATTGAAACGATTATATAACTTTGAAAATCTGTGTCATGAACGAATGATAGAAATCGTTAAAGAATTACAACGCGAACGGGATTATTTGCGTAATTATAGACCTTTTTTATTATCAGTCATTATCCATATAGATCACCGAAATACATGCACTTACAACAACAGCATATGATCCTGCTAGTCATCGAGATCACGAATCATGATCTGAAAATTAATTGTACTATTTCCCACTATGTGGCTTGTTTCATTTTTCAATGTTGGTGTGCCTGTAAACGATAGCCAAACCACACAGTCACGTTGCCAGACTAAAATATTCAACACCCTTCATAACTCAAAAAATCAAAAAGCATTTTTTTCACATCGAATAAATTTCCCATCCTTTTAGATGATTTTGCTTTTTCATTCCATAAAGGTATGCTCAACATTTATTTAACAAAAAAAAATTGTTACGCAGTTGGTTAATAATTTGTTTCACAAGTCTCCCTGCCGTAAGAGATTTTTTTGTTATTTTAACATAGAATACAAATGTCCAGAAAATCTTGGAATAATGAAAAATCGAAACTAGCAGCTGGCATAAATTTAAATTGTATTCAAAAAAACTGCAGTAAGATTTTCATTACATTTTGAACTGATTGTAGGTAAACTCATTTCCCTTTAGAAATAAAACAAACCATATTACGGAAGCGGTGTTGTTGTTTTCGAGCCTCTGGTCGTGAATTTCCGACAGTAAACAGAAATGTTTGACAAATGTTTATGAAATGTTTCTGAAGCAAATCAAGAACATTTCATAAATGTTTAAAAAATCATTCGCTCGCATGAATACACCGAAATACCGAATTGCATATTTGAACATGGAAATTTAAATTAGTTTTTTTAAAAACAATATCCAAAAATAAAAATTATTAATTTGATTCATATGGTAACACCCCCGACAAGCAAATGAAATCTCATGTCAATTGACATCATATTGTGACGTCACGTTGTACAGAATGTTTGCAATATGGCTGGTGGAAATATGAAGTTTGTCATTTTCATACATTATCCGTCGTGTTTTGAAAGCAACTGTTGCCACAACTCCAAAATGGAATTCTTCTATGATCCGTATTGTTTTATTTTCGTGATCTGATTCGGATCAGTTTATGGGAATTCTAATGAGATTTGTATTGTTTTATAATTTCAATCACTAATGGAAGTTCCACCATCGGTTGCTACGAAAAAATCTACGAGTTCGGTTCTTGATACTACGGAAAAACTGTAAGTTCAACAATCGGATATTATGGAAATGCATCCTGAATTACATCAAAAGGATGATGGTTTTGTAGAAGATTTTAACTTTGACGAACAAATCAAGCGAAAATGTAAATGTAAATGTCATAATTAATTTAATTTTTTTTTTTTTTTAGGAATTGATGAAGGATCAATGTATTTCACCATCAACAAAATGGAACAATGTTATAATTGCGGGCATGAAAAGGAAAATATAAAGACGCAAATCGGTTCTATTGAAGCCGGAATTGAACTTCACAAATTGAAGGGTTAGTTGTATTTTTGTTTTATGTGGACAATTTTACATTCTAAAACTGTTTTTAGATTAACATCATAATGCTTACGGGAAGAATTTGGATGTGGAATTGTTGCTGTTCTTAGTAATAGACAATTTGTCGAGATTGATGATGGATTTTTTAAATTAGTTAAATAATAAATAAACGTCTAGCGAAGCGGACTGGGTACCGCTAGTATAAAACTGAAATCAAAACAAGTGAATTTCATAATAGAAATAAAGCAACAAATGAACCCATCTTCTCTTTCCCTCCAAGTTGAAAGTGTATCAAACAGAAAAGAAAGAACAATAGTGATTAACTGTCGTGGTGAGGATTCTGTAAGGAAAATAGAAAGTGAAGTGAAGGAAAAAGTATGATGTGAAGAATTTCGCGAAGACGTGCCCGCAAATAATGGTTACGGAAATGAGTGAGAATTGGAACATCAGAGAATTAGAGGAAGCAACGAAGAAACAAAACAATCTTGATGAATCTGTAAAATGTGTAAAATTGTTTAAAACAAAAACAGGGACACACACAACGCAATTATCGAGGTTGATGAGTGTGACCAATCGAACATTTTGGAAAAGCAAAAAATTAATATGGGATAAATGTTTTAAATGCTGGGGTTACCAGCATAAGGCCAAGGTCTGTTAAATAATGTGAAATGCGCTAAATGTAGCGATGATCATGAAACAAAAGACTGCTCCTCTGAAGTGCGTAAATGTGTAAATTGTGTGAAATATAATGCAAAATGTAAGATTAGACATGGTACATGATAGCCGCGATGCAATCTGCTCAGTGTATAACAAAATGATAGAATCGGTAAATCGCGCTCTGGATACTAGCAACTAAACAAATTATACTGCAACATTCAAGGCATGAGGGAATTTCACTGAGCTTGAATTTAATTTTGCCAAGAAATATGACTTCATGCTACAACAGAAACGCACTTGACTGAGAATATCAAAGATAGTGAAACACAAATTTATGATTATCACTTAATTCGATGTGATAGTGCTTCAAGGCACACAGGAAGTTTATGCATCTATATAAAAAATATTTTTGAAGCAAACAAATTTAAAAAAGTTGTTATATCTAATGGAATATGGCGGCTTATTGTTGAGGTTAAAAACAATGGTAAAATAATAATGTATATTGCAATGGTTTATCGGGTGCCGAGATCACCGAAAAGAATATTTTGTGAATAATTTAGTGAATGGATCGAAGATTTAGTTGATTTGGATAACAGGTTCATTATTGTCGTTGATGTAAACATTGATTGGCTTGAGGATCGCCACAGTTATAGGAACGAGGTCAAAAGATCTATAAAAATTGAAAATATGTGCCGACAAATAGTATATGAACCAACTCAGGTAACAAACACTGACTTGTCATACCGAATGGGATGGCACCAATCCGTTAGACTAATCGGCATGAATTATTAGAAAAATCTTAAAAGAAAAATCCCCCGCTTGTCGAATTTCTGACCTTTCTTTGAGGTTTAATGCTTATGTTTATGTTTAATGACTTTAATACTAGTCACTCTACAAAATAACTCGAAATCCGTAACAAATTATTATATAGATTTAAAAACTGTAATTGAAGATGAAATAATTAAACAGAACAATCAAAAAGAGATCGGCAATAAGTTGAAAGAAGGAATTGAATATATTGCTACAACGGTGGGTGATTTAAAAAAGAATTTGTAGGTTAAATGAAAGAGAGTGAAAATGAATTAAGAAGAGAACCACTGACAGAGGAGATCCTTGCGGGATTCCGTTGTTGAGTGGAAAAGAGAAGCAGTTATTAGCTTTGACACAGAATCTTCTGTTCTTTAAAAACGCCTTTTCGAAGTCAAGGGACAAGATAGACACATGATTGCGGGATGATAAAGCGTTGGTGGTATAGCTGTCTATAAAAAGGAGAGCATTAATACAGCCCTTTTCAGTTGTGAAAGCCACTTGGTTAGGGCTGATTAGATTTGTTTTTAAAGTAAACTATTGAAGGCATTTGACAATCATTTTTTCCATTATTTTGGAGAAGGGAAATTGGACGGTATTTACTAACTGAATGTATTTCTTTTTTCGGACTGGAATAACGCATGCAATTTTCCAACTGAGGGGAAAAGCGCCAGAATTGATAACATTATTGTATAGTTGTAAAAGCCTTAGTTTGACTTGATGAGGCAGGTTTTTGAGCATTAGATAGGATACTCTATCCCTACCGGGAGTTTTTCTTCAAGTGTTGAAAAGCAACTTTCCAGTTCTTTATGCTCAAGTGAATTTTCTATATGCAGGGCTGCGGAGTCAGTTGTAGGTGTTCGGAAGGTGTTGTCCAGACAGTGCGATATCTTTGTGGAAAATTACTGTCGTTTGACTCTTTGGACCAGGTCTTAGCGAATTAGTTGCAGATTAGGGATGGATTTGAAGTGAACCTTTGCGGTGAAGCATTACATTTAATTGTTTTTGGGGGTGATACCCCGTTAAGCTGCGGATACTACTCCAGATTTTCGCGGTTGAGGAGTTTCTTTTTATAGATGAGGTAAGAGCGTGAAGACTATGAGCCTTAAGCCTGAACTACATCAAAACAAAAGTGGAAAAAAGTACAAAAAAGTGAAAAGTTCGAAACTCGTCGAAAACACACGCATATTTATATGACATCTATGAGAAAAGTCTGAACTATGAAAGCTCGGAGCTTTTTTAGTTTACATTTAAAATTTTCAGGAGCAATAATAAAAAAATTTAGCCGAGTGAAACTTTTCCTTGCGAAACTGACAAGAATTATGTGATGGAAGCGCGATCTAGCGGAAAGTCTGGAAGGTATTCTTTGAGTGTATTTGTTTCTAGAGCTTTGCGAAAAGTGAAAGCTGGAGCATGTTCAAGCTTTCCACAAAGTGAAATTTTTAAATTGAGAAGAAATATACAGAGCGCACTATGCGATGAAGCAGTACATCCGATTTTTTTTCACTTTTTTGTATTTTTTCCCCCTTTGTTTCGATGTAGTTCAGGCTTTTGCCACTTTTGTTTCGATGTAGTTCAGGCTTTACTTATTTTGACTTGCCGCCGGAAAACAGCATTCGATTTTTTGTAGTTGATTAGGTTCATTTGGTTGGGATGTTTTTTAAATTGTTTCCAGGCTGTAATCTAATTGAGTCGGATGCTTGTAAGTTCAGGGCTCCACCATGGCACTACACGTTTTTTTGGCTTAGGACTAGATTGGGGTATTGATATCAGCAGAGTACCTAATAGTAGGTAATCCAAGTAGTGCAGCATATTGAAACCGAACTTCGGCCAGTTTGCTAAATCGGTTCTAAGCTTTAATGAGGGCGGAGAGTGCATGTTTAGTTGGCCAGAATCAATATGTGTGATTAAGGGGAAGTGATCGCTGTTGTGCACGTCATCTAAGGTGTAGCATTTAGTTTTGGGAAGCAGCGTATGGGAGCAGCAGCTGATATCAATGTGGGTGAGAGTATTATGGGTTGAGAAATGCGTGGGCGACCCATCATTTAAAATTGAGAGATTGGAGGAGAGAATGAAATCCTCCACTATGTTGCCTCTAGCGTTTGTTTCGCGCGAACCCCATAACACATTCCAAGCATTAACATCCCCAATAAGTAGGACCGGAGTGTGAATATTACTAAGAATATTAACAAGATCGTGTTTGGTAAAACTTTGATAAGGTAAGATATAAATAGAAACAACCGTTGGCAGGTTGGAGTTAATTGCTACTTGTGGATTGTGTGTGATGTTAGTTTTAATCAAAACACCAATGCCTTGTTTGTTTTTTACGTTTGTGGGAAAGTAGTGAAAGTACCCTGTATAATTTTTTAGTACCGCTGGTTTGGATAGGAAGGCGCAGTGGGTTTCTTGTAGAGAAATAAAGCAGGGTGAATGTTCCTTTATTAGGATACTTAGTTTGTCTTAGTTATGTAAATATCCTTTCATATTCCATTGGAGAACTTGAGAGTGGAGGTAGATAACTGGGTGATGGTGTTGGGATTGGGCCCCGCTGGTCGCTTATCGAGCTGCCCCGACCAACTCTGTGGTCCGAGCGTCTCGAAAAGTAATCAGCGGGGATCGCATTTACGGGTAATGGTTTATAATTCGGGTTCCTTTTCATAAATTTCAGTCAGAGTAAATAATATTCATTTTGTTGAATGAGAGTTTTGGTAATGGAGGAAATGGGTGATGAGGTGGAATAAGCCTCATCTGTTGGGGAATTCAGTGAAGTAGTTGAGTAAATATTGTTTTTGGTTGTGTGTAATTTAGATGGTGGAGGTGTTATTGTGTGTTGTGTTTTTTAAATGTATTTGGAAGTTGCTCATCAGTGGAGGGTTAAGAATATGAACATGTAGATGTTTGAGAAGGAAAGTTAAATGCGTTAGAGGAGTGCTTGGAAGCGGGAGATGTTTTTCACGTTTTGGTGCTCTGAAGTTTGGGGTTTGGCTTTTGTTATTGGAGTCTCGGCTAACTTTGGCTTCTTGTGAGAAACGGCACTTTCGGAAGGTTTTTTTTTGTTACCTACCTTTGTAATTTCAGTGTAAGGTGTCTCGCTTCAGACATACTACACTTGCTTCTAGTTTTTATGGTTAGGATTTCTTTATTTTTTTAAATATGAGGATAGGTGGGGTTCGGCAGTTTGTGCAACTTAGAGGGGGATTATCATGTGGTAGAAGATTGCATTGCCGCAAACTTCGTCTCTTGAGCACCTTTTAACGGTGTATCCGAGAATTTGGCATTTGCGATCTAATTGGATTGGGAACATTTTCCCTAACTTTCTCTTTGTAGAAACCGATTTCCACCGAATTTTGTAGTTGGTAGAGATCGAAAGTGAAGAGCATTAGCCCAGTCGGACACTGTTTCCCGTCAATATTTGTTTTAAACTTGTACACTTCAGTAACACCTTGCGCGGACATTTCGGAAATAATTTCAGTTTCGGAAATATTAATTAGAAATGGTGCGAAATCGATGCCCTTGCACGAGTTGAAGCTATCATGGTATTTCATTATCACTGGGCATTGGTTGGCAAGGTTTGAAACCGCTATAATCAGCAATTAATAGAATTAATAGGCGGGGAGAGTAGGGGTGTATTCGGAGAAAATCCCTTGAAGCTGTTCGCATTCATATTAGCCCGTTGGGATTGGGCTTTGGGGAGAGAAAAAACTATTTGTATAAAAGAAAGCTTACCTTTGGGAGAAGGAGAGAAGAGAACAGATAATAGAATAGCTGGTTAAAGAGATGATAAACTTAGCAAGTGAGAGGAGGTCGATTTTCCGGAAGACGACGTTACGCAACGAAGCCAGACGGAGACAGATTTCCCAACAAAAGTCAACCAATGTAATTCAAAATTTTAAATATATTTGTTTTTATGAATTTATAAAGAAATATGAATAGCGGAATCTGCTAAATAAATAAATGAAATGAATTCGGTTTAATCTGCTTATTACATTGTTTGTATTTACGAATTCGGATATTTCTAAGCTAACGTGGATGAGAGGCTTACTTCTATCCAACTACAGGGTCCGCCAAATAACTTTTTTATTCTTGAAAATGCTATAAAAAAAAACTACTGAATATTTTCTCAAATTTCTTTTTTTATTTGAAAGTACAATCCTTCCGGTTAATAATGGAAAATAATTTCATTCAAATGGCTGCCTCGGATGGCCATGCAGTAGCCTACACGATCGGTCCAATTTTTAAGCACACTATAGATTGTATGCAGCTGTATTTCACCAATGGCTTCACGAATATTGTCCTTTAAAGCGTCAATTGTCTCTGGCTTGTCGGCGTAACACTTATCTTTTACGGCACCCCACAAATAATAGTCCAACGGTGTCAAATCGCAGCTTCGAGGTGGCCAAACGACATCAGCTCTGCGGCTGATAATGCGATCTTCAAAAACAGGGCGCAAAACATCGAGTGTAGCTTCGGCTGTGTGGCACGTAGCGCCGTCCTGTTGAAACCAAATGTTACCAATATCCTCCTCTTCAATTTTTGTGAACACAAACTCGTTCAACATTGCCCCATAAGGATCGCCATTGACTGTAACGGCCACTCCATGCTCATTTTCGAAGAAAAATGACCCAATTATGCCTCTGGACCGAATTCCAGCACAGCAGCAATTTTCTCGGGTGTGCGTACTGTTTTTTTTTTGTTTTTGGCTTTTCACGCTTTGGTTTATCGATGAGGATGCCAGTTTCTTTCACTTTTTGCACAAGATAATGAACATACGGAGCTGAAGGTGCTTCCCTTCTTCCAAATTCTGTACGCAATTTTCGCACACATTCTGCAACATTACCATGATTTTCAAAGTAATGCCGCAATATTTCCCAGCGTTGTTCAAGCTTATACACAACCATATTCGTACAGCGGAAGGATAAAACTAATTATCTGTCAAATCAGACATGAGCTAAGTGTTACCATTCGCGAAATAAGCACTAGTTGGAAAAAGTCAATTCACCGTCGTTCTCAACAATTGAACATTTCGGAGACATCATTGAGACGAATTTTGCATAAAGACCTTGGTATGACGCCAAAAAATTGAAGAGGAGGATATTGGCAACATTTGGTTTCAACAGGACGGCGCTACGTGCCACACAGCCGAAGCTACACTCGATGTTTTGCGCCCTGTTTTTGAAGATCGCATTATCAGCCGCAGAGCTGATGTCGTTTGGCCACCTCGGAGCTGCGATTTGACACCGTTGGACTATTATATGTGGGGTGCCGTAAAAGATAAGTGTTACGCCGACAAGCCAGAGACAATTGACGCTTTAAAGGACAATATTCGTGAAGCCATTGGTGAAATACAGCTGCACACAATCGATAATGTGCTTAAAAATTCGACCGATCGTGTAGGCTACTGCATGGCCAGCCGAGGCAGCCATTTGAATGAAATTATTTTCCATTATTAACCGGAAGGATTATACTTTCAAATAAAAAAAGAAATTTGAGAAAATATTCAGTCGTTTTTTTTATAGCATTTTCAAAAAAAGTTATTTGGCGGACCCTGTATAATCCGATAAATTTTTTTATTGTTCTTTCTGGCAGAATCTTACTTTATTTCGAGTATGTCTATGTAGAATCGTCGGCGGTTAGTAGTTTTCCGAAAATTTAAGGGTTTGTTTTGTTTAAATTGTTTCTACTTTTCGCAAGAAAATAAACGGCAAAACTGTTGGGCTTAGTTAGACCAATATGCTTGGCTCACCCAAATTTTGTTGATTTTTATTTGTATTGTATGTATTTTTTAAAGATTATGAATAATTTAATTGGGTTATTTCTTTGAAGTGTATTGCATCTTGGTATCGTTCATTGGTATCATACGGACCTGAAGATTAATTCTCGATCTGTGGAGTGATAAATTATCAATAAAGTTTTCACATCAATTTTTCATTTTATCACTTTAAGAGTACCCTGTACCCATTATCCAAATCTCTGTTCATGCAACATTCCGTGCGCTTAGCCTTCGCGAATAAGCCCCGACATTATGGATGCGCGCCCATAGAAGCCGCGGCGGACATTTGAACGATGTTATATATTTTTTTTAGTATTTTATTTATTTAATTTGTTCGCTGTACATTGAGAATAATTCCTTAGAATATTACAGGTAGTATATATGCATTTATTTTAAAAATTAATGGTTAAAGACAAGATATAGGTAAATGTAATTTAGTTTAGATGCTCAAAAAAAATTAGAAATTAAAAGAAAACTTTCCAGTGATAAAAAAGAAAAAACGGTAGTTAAAAATGGGCTACGTTCGATTATTTTTTTTTACGGAAGGGGGAGATGATTCCAAAAGCTAACAGAGTAAATGAAAAAATGACAAAAAATTCGATATCTCACACGCACTTTAAATTTATAGATAGGAAGCGCTTATTGAAAGTCTTTACTAAAATGTACTTAAAAAATCCCGCCAGTTGTGAGCCATTTTTGTATTTTATTTTCTGGAAAAGTTATTGTTACTTATAATTGTATTGTATTTATATTATTTTAGACGACATACTGAACAAGTTCAGTTAACAATTTGGTTTTTCGGGTATATGCCTTATAATTACTTTAGTTGATTGAACCTAAAAAAAAAAGTGCAAGATTTGCAATACATATCCACTTAAATAGACTTTATTTTCCATTCACTTTCTTTCATAAATCTTTCCAAAACAATTCGCTTCACAGAACGAAAACGGTTCGCCCGCAGAGACTATTAGAGCAGTTGGAGATGACTTGGTAAAGAACATGCACCAATTCATTCGGTGATATGTATGCCTAGGCATGTCCGAGGAATTTAGTCTCATCATTCTTTGGCCGGTCCACAACAGACGAGACTCCTAATTCTCCGCCAAATACGAAACATTACACACAGAACCCTGTTTAATGCTAAAACGTCCGGCAAATAACCTATTTTCCTCCTATATATGCTGTTTTTGACCAGGAGAGTCCACAAAAACTAAAAATCTTTTCACAAATTCACCATCTTTACATAGATTTTAAAACCGCTGCAACATCTATAGAGACGAGCTATACAGTGCCCCTCTAGATTTAACATCTCTGCAAAAAGATCAAAATGAATGTAGAAATAGCTGTATCAACACTCTGACGCATTCTTTGATTCTAGCCCATAGGGTTAACGAAGAATACAAGTAGAAAAGGTCATCCACTCAGCTGAAGCGAACAACAGGAGGTAGTCCGCCAAAGACCTAGTTCACCCCGACCTATAAAGCCTAAGTGAAGAGGAAAGTCCTTGGCTGCTCATGGGGACCACATACACATTATTGGCATTATAGGGTCCAGCAAAACAAACTTGGGTTGGATCTTGTGTTGAACAATATTTTTAAGATTTACCAAACCGTTAACATCGGTAGGTATGTATCCGTTTGGCGATGAATCAAATTATAAACTACAAATAAAGACTACAGAAAATATAAACAAATCGAATTTGTTTCTATATAGGCGAATACTATTCAAAGCTAAATTTTTGTTAAAGAAACCTATAACTTTCTCACCTTCTTCATACATTCTTTTTTGCTGTGTTTCTTTTCGTGATTTTTGCAAGGATTTAGTGCCCCCCGAGTAATATAAGGCTGCTGACTTTTAAGAGTTTTATCTAAGGTTTCCATTCTCTCTCTATCTCCACTCGTTAAATGTGATGATGTATTTCAATTCCAATATTCAAAGTTCGCGAAACTTAAATTTTGCACAACGTTTACTTCACTTTTTAGCTTTTTTACCTGAACATGAAAACCATTTACATCATGTAAACAAATCGCAGTAAAAATATGACAAACAAACAGTCGAGCTCTCTTTCCTCAAAACCAGAGATGAATGATTATCTTTGCTCAAAACAAGAATAAATACATTTCTTTCCAGTTGAAAAGCGGCTGCGGTCTGCCTAGTGTCAAAGATAATGGAATACAGAGTTATATAACTTTCCAGTGGATAGGCGGCTGCCTACAATCCAGAAATGAATGATTAAAAGAGATGAATATCTTTCGTACGTCTATCCCCCCAAAACCCATTTGTTTACATTGTTGTTTTTGTAATTTTAACCCCCGTCTGTGAATACGTGTGATCAACAAAAAAAACATGTTGTTAATGGCCGACCGCGAGTCATCTTGCTTTTATGAGCATCGCAGTGTTTAATTATTCTGTGTTTTGTATTGAATTTGTTTGGTTTTTGTGGAGGTTTTGATTCAAATGTAAAAAATTGTGAAATTCACAGTAGAGAATATCGAATTCTTGCATTAAAGTCCAATTCATGAACTCACATGTACTGGAGGAGAAATGAGCAAGGGCTCGTGACTTTTTGAAAACAGCTTGTAGGTAGCCTCCTTTCCACTGGAAATATTTCTGTAATTCAACTATCCTTGCCAAAAAAGACGGCTGCGAAGCTGCCAATCAGAGACAATACTGAGACCCCCAACTCACAATCCCCTTGCCATTGGTCCCGGCCAAATCAATTTTCTCTCAAATTCGCAATTTTGTTTTCCCATCGGTGCTATGTCAATTTGGAATCCGTTAGACATGCAAAAACATACATAAAATAAAAATTAATGCAGCCAACCGCGACCAACCGTGTTGAAATGTGATAGACTTCGGGAATACCACATTTTTACATTGCTGAATGCCAATGGTTAGTTATTGGTTAGTTATTTTATATTGTTAAAACGCGGATAATTTAATTTCCTTCTACGGGAGATGTTTTACATACAAGAAACATATTTGGACAAACATATTTAAGTATTTTATGCCTTTTCGATATCATTTACATCGATTTGAAATATAAATATTTCTTAAATAACTGATGAAAGTTATGTCAAAATGTTTTTATTTTCATGCAACCATTCTGCATTGATAATTTTTCATAAATGTTTTGAGAGAATGAACACTTGACAATCCTAAAAAAAACTATCCACCCAAAACGAATAATTTAAAATTTAACGGATAAAATTCTATGAACACTGACAGTAACTTTGCCGACAGCGGAAGTTTCATATGCAAGGTGAGGCGGAATTTTTGAAGTTACGTGAAATTGGTCAATGGGATTTTCTACTATAACAATAATAACGCACCCCTTGGTAATATAGCTTGTAGGCAAGTAACGGAAAATCGGCCGGAGTTGAGGGTCTCAGTATTGTCTGCCAACCGTGAACTAATGTCTTTTTTTCGATTTGGCTTTTCACATTTCGATCTGAAATTTCAGATTTCTGCTGGCAAATGGAACCTTAAATCTGAGTTTTATTGGGTCTTGTGTTTTATGAGTAGGTCGTTGCAAAATTGCACTGAAAATCCATTTCAACTGATTTCTACACATCATCGAAATAATTTAATATAAAAACTCGATCCCATACGCGTAAAATGAATAATTCAGCTAAAAAAATATTCCTTCCAACGATAAAAAAATCGTGAAAGGATGTGTAAATTTCTCGAAAGTGATCTGAGATCACAAAAAAAGATTGATTTTTTTTGGTAAACCGAAAATGAATTGGAAACTGGAATCTGTCAAATAAGTGTAATTCCCCACTAAGCTTGTTCTAGAACCAGCCGAAATTAACTGGAAATTTATAAATTGCTGAAAAGGGGAAAAGTATGTGAGCCAATTGTAGAACCAATTGGAATTAGCTAGAAAGTTCTCGAAGAGATGGCAGAGCAGATATAAAAGGAAAGGTTTTAGAACAGGGGAACAGTTGATTTTTTATCAGTGATTGGTTAAAGTTCTAGATAGTACAAAGTAATAGAGTGAATTAAGTGATTGGTTTGAATCGTTGAAGAATTGTTTAAGTAATATTGTTAGTACTTGATAAGTAAATAATCCATAAAAGTGTAATAAAAGTGATTTTACTAGAAAAGTTTAACAGAATAGTGTTTTATCTTTTCGAATCCCAGCCAAATTGCAATATTAGTGTCAGAAGTGGGATAAAACTTATTCTGTGCTAAGTATCTAAGTGTTGTTACGAAACGTTTTAAAAAAAAAAAAAAAAAAAAAGTGAATTTGTGAATTTCTAAATAACAAGAGACAAACAAAATGGGTCGTGTGTATTACTACAACCAAGCACACCCCAATTAAGAAGTGAATTAGAAAAAAGGAATCTCTCCACAGCTGGAGGGAAAAGTGACCTCATACTTCGTCTGCAGGAGGCTGTCCGAAATGAGGGAGAAAATCCAAAGACCATGCATTTCCACGTGGCAGGAGAAAAAGTAAGTACAGGCGTTGATATTAGCGCCATGATGGAATTACTTCTTGCCAAGATGGAAGAACAGAAAAGTTCTATGGAATCTAAGTTCGCAGAACAGAAGAATTCTCTAGAAGAACAGAAGAATTCTCTTGTCACCGCACAAAAGGATGCCGTGGAAGTAATTAAGAATGTTGTAGAAGTAAAAATCGTTTCAATTGATGACAAATAACACGAGAACATAGCTAAAGAATTCGGAACAATTATCGAAAACATAGGTAAAGAGCTCGGAATAAACATCGAAAACATAGCTAAAGAGCTCCAAAAACTCAAGAAACAGAAAGCTCGGGAATATTCTACTGACTACCCAAGAAGAAAGGAGGTGCAACCACCCATTTTTGATGGTCAAACATCATGGTCAATTTATAAGAGACAGTTCGAAGCAGCTGCAATGACCAATGGATGAGACGACGAGGAAAAGTCGATTGCATTAACGCTCGCATTACGAGGTACAGCTGCGGAATTCCTTCAAACTATCTCAGAAGAAAAACAACGCGACTATGATGCTTTGGAAAGAAGTGGGGATATCAACCAAAGATGACCTTGTGCATGTACACGGCCGTCACCTATGGTTCACTCGTATGGTAGCCTGCGTTGGGTAAAAGCTACAACCTGACAAAATTAAAACGATGGCAGAGAACAGACAGTATAGGCACCACGGGTGCAATGAGGTCAGCCCCAACGGATGCCCTTACTGTGCTCTTGTATCTCTTACCTCTCGATGTACACACCAAAGACTCGAATAAGAATAAGACTCAGGGAGTCTGGGTGCTGGAGTGCAAGGCCGTATGGCCACAGCAACATTCTGGAGTCATTACCAAACGGCATGGTCACGTTTCCAACCGATTACATCACACCACAACTTAATTTCAAAAAAGGCTTCCAGGCACACTTCCCTTCCAGAGCTCAGTGGAAGAGGAACGAAGTAGTGCAGAGTTTCGACACGGTCATATACACTGACGGATCTAAGATGAACTGTGTTGTGGGGGCCGGGGTCTACTCAGAATTACCGAATATATCAGAATCATATCGTTTGCCGGATTTTGCCAGCGTTTTCCAGGCTTACGGGAACGAGGACATCGCAGCTACCATATCCTCTAAGCTGGTGCAGGAGTGCCGGAACGAGCTTGCCCGTCTGGGCGAACGTTTCGTTTCAGTGTCACACTTCTGTAGGTACCAGGGCATAGTGACATAATAGCCATCGAGCATAAAGATGAGCTGGCCAGGTGGGGTTCAGCTCTACACAGCTCAATTGCGGCAAGGGTCCAAGTTGCACAAGGAGTGGTCAAGGGACAAATTCATTCACACTTCCTACAGAAAGCCAATGTCCAATGGAGGGGGTTGACAAACTGCGTTATATCAAGGAAGATATGGCCAACATACGATCACAAAAGAACAAGAAACCTGCTAAACAGAACCCGCCCAGATATTGCCAGAGTATTTGCAATAATCACAGGGCATTGGCCAATTGGAGACCATATGCAGCAAGTATGTATGTGGCCACAATCGATACAGGTGCCACCGCTTCCATAATCAGAAGGGACATCGTTCGCCAATCATAGCTGCACAACACCAGCAGCTACTGTGTGAAAATAGCAACTGGAGCAACGGCAAAGGTGAATGGTGAGGTACTCTTGACGATAAATCTAGCAGGAATAGTATTTTCCCATGCATTCTTAGTGGCCGATATATGTGACGAATGCATCATTGGAATCGACTTTATGAAGACTCGACATCGGTTTGCAAGTTCTTACGTGCAGAAACGTCGAGATTCCAATGGTTTACGGGAACGAGGACATCGCAGCTCTAAGAACAGCTGTAAGTGAGGACGAAATATTACCACCTTCGTCAAAAACACTTATTTGGACAAAGCTGGAAGGTGATCCTGGGAGCCACCGATTCAACCTAATAGAACCAGATCAGAGCTATATCGTCGGAAAGATGCTTGTTGAACCTAAAAACAACTTGGTTCCCGTTCGTATCCTCAATGTGGAACACAGAAACGTAAAGCTGAAGCAAGGGGAAGTGATCGGAAAGTGCGTACCGGTTACTGCGGTCACAAAGCTGTCCAATGTAAGTCCTGCGAAGCCGGTTAGACCTACGGAGATATCGGAAATAAAAAAGAATTTACTCGGAGAGTGCGAGCTGGATCAGGAGCAGCGGGCCATGACACGGAATCTAATCAACGAGTTCGCTGAGATATTTGCTTCGCAGAGTAGCGAGTATGGACGAACACATCTCGTACACCACCGAATCGACATCAGGGATGCGAGACCAATTCGTCAACAGTCGCTCTTCAGCATCCATGGTGATCAGACGACTTTGTTAGTGAGGCAGTGCAAGTGACCGCAAGTGAAAATAGTTTTTTGGATCATAAAATCGAAATAGCCAGTTGGCTCAGTGGCGCGTAGCATCGGCTCTGAGTCGCTCTTCAGCATCCGTGGTGGACAGACGACTTAGTTAGCGAGGCAGTGTGTGCAAAATCAAGTGTTAACTAGTGATTTCAAGTATTAAGACAGTGTAAGCCATTTGGCGCAAGGTGCGAGTCTTCGGCTCTTGTGAAAGAGGAGCCAAGTTCGTTTCCCAGTGGGGGATTAATTTTTATATTTAATTTTTAAAAAAAAAAAAAAAAAAAAGACAAAAGTGGAAGTGCCGCAAAGCGATCAGGCGATGGACGCTAACCAGCCCAAGGTCCCGCAAGGCGATACCCCGTTGCCAAAACGCGTGACCAGGCAGGAGAGAGTAAGACTGCAGCAAGAAGAAGCAGCAGCAACAACAACAACAACAACAACAACAACTACACCAGCACCAATAGCAGCAGCATCAACATCAATAACAAGTGCGGCAGCACCAGCACAAACAACAATGGACGCATCTACAAGTACCGCAGCAGCGACCAAAGTACAGTCAACACAAGGGACAAAAACCGAGAAAAGGCGGAGGAAACTGAAGCCAACACCAAACCTCCAACACAAGAGGAAACCGAAGGCAGAGGAGATGCCGTCACGTGCTACCTCCTTAGCACAGGAGACAGACGAGGACTCTGATGGTCTCAGCTACTCCTACGAGTCCGAGGGAGGCGAAGGTAGATATAAAGGCGAAGGTAATGCTTTCCAGTTACTGGACGCCGAAGAAGAGAAACAACAACAGAGTGACCACGATGACGAGGAAGCCCAGCTAGATCGGCTTATCGCAGAACTCCTTCAGAAAAGGGAGAAATTGCGCCAAGAAAAGCTGAAACAGCAGCAACAAAAGCTGCAGCAACTACAAACGGAGCAGCAACAACACAAGCAACAACAAAAAGAGCTTAAGCAGCAGCAACAACAACAAGCACTGCTTAAGCAGCAGAAACAACAGCAACAGAAGATGGCACAAAAACAGCCACTGCAACAACAACAACAACAACAACAAAAACAGCAACCGCTGCAACAGCAGCAGAGACAACAGCCGCAGCAACAGCAGCAGCAGAGACAACAACAACAACAACAACAACAGCAGAATCAGCAGCAGCAGCAGCAGCAGCAGCAGCCGCAGCAACAACAACAACAACAACAACAACAACAGATAAAAAAACAGAAAATACCACCCATAAATGTAAGTCATCTAGAAATAAGCGATAGCATTAAGTTATGTAGGTTAATATGTAAGGATTTCTATATTAAGAGGCTTAACGCCAACAAACACATTATTATGTGCAGTAACATGGAGGAGCACAAAAAGTTGCGCACCGCTCTGGAGAAAGCGGCAGCTGAGTACTTCACGTACACTCCAAAAGGAGAAAAGCGACAAACTGTGCTGCTTAAGGGCATCGATCCTAATATAGAAATAGAGGAGCTCGAAAACGAGCTCAAGAATTATGAGTGCGCCGACCTTAAGTTCGTGGGGGTCAAGCCGTTTTCTTCGCCTGCGGATAGGGGTGGTAGCCGCAAATTACCATTCTTTTTGGTACAATTAACCCCCGACAGCAAAATAGATAGTCTGAAAAGGATCAGATTCCTGTACTATCATGCAGTACGTTGGGAAAAATTAAAGAGGTCAGATCGTGTACTTCAATGTATGCGCTGCCAGAGGTTCGGGCACGCCGCAGCTAACTGCCACATGCAGTTCAGGTGCGTTAAGTGCAACAAGGACCACAAACATGGGGAATGTGCTTTAGGTAGCGATAGGGTAGAAGATCGAAGCCAGCTCTCTTGTGTACTCTGCAACAGCTCAGGACATCCTGCTAATTTCAGGGGATGTCCCAAGTATCAGCAGGTCAAACAGAATGTGCAGGCTCGAAAACAGAGGTCCGAAGAAGAGAAGGGTCGAAAGAGTCGCTCGTTCTCTAATTTTGTTGCGCCCAATGTGTCCTTTGCCCAAATGGTATCTGGACCGGGTAGCTCAATCACAAAAAACGCGCCGAAGGTTCCTACACCGGAAGCGGATCTGGATTTGAAATCGATCCTTCTGTCACTGCACGGAAAGATCGACAATTTCCAGAAACAATTAAATGAGCACGCGGCTCGAATAGACATGATCTATTCGACGCTGTTTGCCGAGTCTGCCGCGCCATAAATATGATGGGTACGCTGGACGAGGTAAACTTAAAGATCCTTGCGGTGAATGTTAATTCACTAATCCGGATCGAGAGAAGGATCAATCTTTCCCATTTGTTGAAAGCCGAAAAGCCAGATGTGCTTCTGGTTAGCGAAACTAAGCTATCCCCGAAGCACAAATTAGGCTATAGAAATTATTTTGTAGTTAGAAGAGACCGGCCCAACTCCACACAGGGAGGTGGTGTCGCTATCTTAATACGTAAAGGCTTGCGCCATAAGGTCATATATAGCGGAGAAGTGCGCAGGTTCCAAGTGTTGGAAGCATGCATCGTATGCATTCCCCTCAATACCCAGAGGCGGATGTATGTGGTGTCGCTTTACGCACCGGAATCTCCTCGACGCATTGAATTTTTAAATGAGATCGAGACGCTTTTTCGTTGCTTAGAGCTTCAATCGGAAGATAATTATTACTTTTTGGGCGGAGACCTCAATGCTTAACATGCGGCATGGGGAAATGATATCCCGAACCCTAGAGGCAACCAGTTTCACGACTGGTGGCGTCATAATATGATTGAGTACAAACTCGAATTGTACGCGACGGATATCCCGTCTTTCCCTAGAGATGGTTCTTTCTTGGACTTGGCGCTAGTTGACGAAAGACTGGAACTAACAAACATTGATCTAAGCACGCGGAACTGTTTACGAACGGTTGAGTACGATAGTGATCACTACGGACTTGCCGCCGTAATACGGATCCCGAACGAGCAGACGCAGCTGGAGCAGTACGACCAAGTGCGTTCTTTCGATTACCGAAAAGCGCAGTGGTCGCGCTTCTCCAGAGTGTTAAAACGCGACATACGCTCATGCGAGATCGACCCACCGACAAACAGGAACCTAACAAACGATGAGATCGACAATCATTTACGGCAAATGAATGTCGTCATCAAACAGACAATGGAGCGGACTATCCCTCGGGTAGGACGTTCCACGGACGAAGAACAAACTGAAAAGTATCGAAACGCAACAATCGATGCTCTGTACAGACATAAAAGTAGACTGCTCTCGAGGCTTAAACGGCTACACAGACAGTTTACTGACAGGAACGACCCCGAAATTAGGACACTGAAGTCGATGATCAAAAACTTGAAACAGTTGATCACCGAGAATTACAGAAAATCTGTAAGTTTGTATTGGGGCAATAAAATTCGGGCTTTAAAAGCCAGTAGTCCGAAAATGTTCCCGCAAATAAATAAACTGTTCAGGCGGAAGGATCATAACGACATTTCATGTGTTCGAATACCTCGGACGAACGAGAACAGACAGACACTACTGACTGCTGGCATAAGTCCGGAAAGTGCTGACTCGAACGACGGTTTTTTCGTGGTCGAAGACCCGCAGGAGAGGGTGAACTTGATGGGAGCTTTCTTTGAGACTGTGTATACGGTGAACAACCCTGTTTGCCGTAACCGCGACCTCGAAGAGAGGGCCTTTCTTAACCACTTTTATCTGCGGACCGAAATTCAAGATTGGCGATCCGAGAACAACGGTTTCACCGGGTTCAATGACGACAACCGTGCAAACGGCACAGTCGCCGATGAAAATACTCATCTGTTCGTGAGTAGAGATGAACTTCGGTGCATCTTTGAATCACTTAAAAACAAAAAGTCGGCGGGAGTGGACGGTATCCCAAACGTCGTATTAAGACACCTGCCGCTAGAGGCGATAGATATCTTCGCCACGCTATTTAACAATGCGCTGAATAATGCATATTATCCGGAGCAGTGGAAAATAGCGGTGGTACACCCTATCCCGAAAAAGATAAAGATAGGACGAACCCTGCTAATCTCCGGTCAATTAGTTTGCTTCCGAATGTTAGCAAGGTATTCGAGAAAGTCGTCAATAGGTCTCTTTTGAAATGGGTTGAGGAAAATAAGATCATTCCGGACAACCAGTTTGGCTTCAGAGCGGGGCATGACACTATTCATGCCGCGTCGAAACTGGTTTCCGACATTCAGTGGAATAAGAGTAAGAAGCAATGCACGGGTGCCTGTCTGGTCGACTTTGAGAAGGCCTTCGATACCGTATGGTTGGAGGGGCTCTTCTATAAGCTGACCAGATTGGGCATTCAAAAACCTTTGCTATATATGATATATGACATGCTTATGGGAAAGAAGTTCGTTGTCAAAGCTGGCAACGTGACTTCGAGCAGGGTTTTTGAAATTAAAAACGGCTTACAACAGGGAGCAGTGAATTCTCCGGTCCTGTTTAATATTTACACAAGTGATCTGGTGGGTTCCCTCAGACATGCTATAGCGTACGCGGACGATTTAGTGGCGTACAGGTCAGGACCAAAAATCGAGGTCATTAACATCCTTCTGTAGCGTGACTTCGAGCAAATTAAGAGGTATTGCGATGATTGGAAGTTGAAAATCAATTTCCAAAAATCGGAAACAATACTGTTCAGAACAACATTGGCTGGGGCCTCTGGGGATCCCAGGAAAAACTGGAGAAAATTAACAATTATTGGACAGCAGGGGCGGCCGTTGGCGGTGAAAAACGTGGTCCGGTATCTTGGCATCTGGCTCGACCAGTATCTGTATTGTGACAAACATATAGCTGCTTGTCTTGCTGGGGCTAAGAGGGCCTACGCTCTGACAAGGAGATTGTTTCGCAGCAGTCAACTTGACTCTAAGGTGAAGGTCATCTGCTACGTGGCCCTTATAAGGCCTATCATCGCTTATGGCTGTCCTATGTGGTTCAATATAGCGCCGTTCTATATGGAAAAGATTCGGGTGTTTGAGAGACAATGTCTCAGGGCCTGTCTAGGGTTGTTTAGAACTCCTGAATCGCAGTACATAAAATACTATCCCAACAGGACCCTATACAATGGGGCTCGACTGAATAGGATTGACAATTTCCTTATTAAGGTGATTCGGAGGCACGTCGCAAGGGCGATGGCCAGCGATAATAACCTGATCTCAGGGGCTTACTACCCCAATTTAATGTACCACGAGAGTACGCTTCGGTCTGGCTTTATCCCGCCTGAGGCATTTCTTCATGTTGACATGAAAGGGTTAGTCCAGACAAAAGATGGTGTGCCGGTATTGTACCACAGCCACCGCGGCGCGAGGGATAAGCGGCTCATCCACGACGGGTATGCCGCCAATGCTCAGGAGCTCCTCCGTTTTAGCACCGCAATTGCGGATCGGGACAGGGTCGATACGGTAAAGCAGTTCACCGAATTTTGGTGGCTTAAAGAAGAGGTGAGGGTTGATACGCTCTCCCGGGCCGGTGCGCTACTATCGTAGCATCCTCCCTAGTTTTAAGCTAGATTAAGTTTGTAGGTTAAGGCTTAGAGTAGGGGGTCCTTGAGAGGTGCCGGGCTAGCCAGCATGATAGTGCCACCGAGACTCGAACGAAGCGTATAGCCTCGCTCGAGTCTCGGTGGTAATGATGAACCCTTGTGGGCGGCTGTCAGGCGACCATGGACGCGATCAGGATGGTGACCAATCGATGAGATTGCTCACCACCCTGATTATAGGTAATTTAGCTTAAGTAGCTTAGGTAGTTTTAAGTAGTTGTAAGTAAAAAAAATAATAAAAGAATTCAAGTTTTATAAAGTTTCTTGGAAATAAAAAACAAACAAAAATAAATATTGATAGATTTAAGGCCGAAAGGCAATCATTTTAAGGATATAGTTAAGTTTAGAGTGCTCGCTAAGAGCCAGTAAGCTAGAATTAATACAAATGTTAGTTTTTATTTAGATTTAATCGTTTTTGTCTAGGATGTAAGTTTAATGATAGTAAGTAATAAAAATGAATTTAAAATGTAAAATGTAAATGTAGCATCGGCTCTGACGCAAGAGGAGCCGTGTTCGAGTCCCAGTGGGGGAAAACTTTTTTCCAATAAAAAAAAAAAAAAAAAAAAAAAACAATAAGTGAAAGTGCCGCAAACACGCGATGGACACTGGCCAGCCAAAGGTCCCGCAAAGTGATGCCCCGTTGCCGAAACGCGTGACCAGGCAGACAGCAGCATCAACAATAACAATAAATGCGGAAGCAGCAACAACAACGAAGGACATACAAATGCCATCAACAAGTACCGCAGCATTGGCAAGAGTACAGTCACCTGAAGTGGCAAAAACTGAAAAAAGACGAAGGAGGCTGAAGCCGACACCAAATCTTCAGCATAAGAGGAAGTCGAAGACTGAAGAGGGAATGACGTCACGAGCAACCGCGTCAGCACAGGAGACAGACGATGACTCGGATGGTCTCAGCTACTCCTACGAGTCCGAGGGGGGCGAGGGAAGATACCTAGGCGAAGGTAACTCCTTCCAACTACTGGACGCCGAAGTAGAAAAACAACAACAAAGGGACGACGACGACGAAGAAGCCAAGCTAGATCGGCTAATTAAAGAGCTCCTAGAAAAAAGGGAGAAATTGCGCCAGCAAAAATTGCAACAGCAGCAATAAAAGCTGAAGCAATTGGAAGCAGAGCAGCAACAACACAAAGACCAACAAAAAGAGCTTAAGCAGCAGCAACAACAAAAAGCACTGCTTAAGCAGCAGCAGCAGAAGAAGCAGCTGGCATAAAAAAAGCCACTGCAGCAACAACAACAACAACAACAAAAACAGACACAGAAGCAGCAACAGCAGCAGAGACAACAGCCGCAGCAACAGCAGCGGCAGAGACAACAACAACAACAACAACAGATTAAAAAGCAGAAAATACCACCTATAAATGTAAGTCATCTAGAAATAAGCGATGGCATTAAGTTATGTAGGTTTATTTGTAAGGATTTTTATATTAAAAGGCTTAACGCCAATAAGCACATTATTATGTGCAGTAATATGGAGGAGCACAAAAAGTTGCGCACCGCTCTGGAGAAAGCGGAAGCTGAGTACTTCACGTACACTCCAAAAGGAGAAAAGCGACTGTTTAGTATTCATTTACATTTATTTTTTATGAACAATTAATTTCATATTTGGCATCACTGCCAATAAGATTTACGTCCACACTATCCACAGTCCACACCCACATTTGATCCACTCAGCTGTCACCCTATCTTGCACTCCTATCCCCCTTTGGTTAAACTTCACTTGAGATTCCACCGTCAGCCAGGCAAGTTCTTATTTTTCATTAAATTGTATATTGAATAAACTTTCTTTTAATTGAATCCTATCTTTTCTTTTGTTCTATTTGGAACTGCTTTTTTTGAAGCAAACATTACAGAACACCTTTAAACATTGGTCCTTCTTCGTCGCATAATTGATCGCATAAATAAAATCGCGGAATCAGCCAATTAATTCAAGCAACCTTAATCGTGAATCAATCCAATTTGGTTAATTAATTTGATGTACTTACAAAACATATTATTTTAGTGCAGTGCATTTTACATTATAAATGCTATATGCTTTGAGTGCAATTAGCAACAAACTTCTTTTATTTCATTATCAAGTGCATTGTATTCAGGAGTCTCAAGACGTAACTTGTTCTTGGCGAATTTTAACTTACGGTAAATCAGAAATACCTACATACATTTGTGATTGGGTTTGCATACAAAACGCTATTATAGCCGTTAATTTTCACAGTTTATTTTGTTTTTCATTTATTTCCTTCCAACTCGTGAAACACTTTTTTTTGGAAAACAGTTTCGATTTTAATTGTAAATATGGTAGACACATTAGACTCTCTATATTTGAAACAAGAAAACTTGAAAGAGGACTTAGATGTGTTTAAAATAAATTTCGACAAAAGTCCTAAGAATCGTTTGGCTAAAGTTAGTCATTTAAATGGCCGCCTAGAGATCCTTGAAGATTTAATGTCTACATTTCGTGAAAACCATATTAAGCTTTCCCTTCTTACTAAGGAGAACACGAAGAGCAAATCAGATGCTAAGTATTTTGTTGAGGGTGACTATGAATCGTTTCAAGATTTGTTTTTAGATTTAAAATCGGACATCATTGACAAAATAGAAGCAATCTCTTCTCCCTCTTCATCTGCAGAGAAAACTCCCTGCGATCATAATGCCTCATTGATCGCAGTTTTAATGAGGAACGTGGTGTACACCTTCCGATAATTAATCTTCCCGAATTTGACGGTGATTATAAGAGTTGGATGCATTTTCAGGACTTATTTACGGGAATGATTCATAATAAACCTGGTCTAGATAATACAAGAAAGCTTTATTATCTTAAGAAGTGTGTGTCAGGTGAAGCTGAAAAAATGATTCATTCTATTCCCTGTACAGCAGCCAACTATGATTCTGCATGGCAAATGCTCTGCGAACGGTTCGATAAAAAACGTTTCATTGTTGAATCGTATTTAAAAACTTTATGTGAACAACCTCTCATGAGAAAGGAGTCATGCGAAAATATAAAGAGACTTCTTTATACCACAAAGGATTGCTTGACTTCAATTGAAAATTTAAAGGTTAAAACCGAATCGTGGGACGTGTTAGTTATTTATATTCTCTCTCAAAAGCTTGATGGTCAAACTCGCAAGAACTGGGAACGCTTTTTGACTGCGAAAACCTCACAACACAAGTCTTTAAAACGGGATAAAGCATTCACAGGTTCATCTACGGAAGAGCAATACGATCTTCCAAAGCTTGCTGATTTTTATGAGTTTTTAGAAGATTCCTTTCGATCCTTAGAGGCAATTGACTCAAAACCATCTTCGATATTTAATGAACCAAGGGACAGATTTTCAAACCCTAAACGACAAAACCAGGTCAGGACGTTTCATGTCTCCAATAATGCGGGTTCCTGCCCAAATTGTACTGAACCCCATCTTCTTTATCAGTGTACCAATTTTAAGGCACTCTCTCATGAGAACAAAAATGAATTTTTACAATCTAAAAACCTCTGTTTAAACTGTCTGTTACCAGGACATTCTGCTTCAAGATGTCGAAGCAAATTAACATGCCGGAAATGCAGGAGGCGGCACAACACAATAATGCATATTGAGCATTCGAATCAATCCTCTATTGCAAATGACACTTCTGCTATGCCTGTTGCTAGTTCTTCCAACCAAACATATTCTCACGTTTCAACTTATTATGGCTCAAATTCTAATTCACAAATACTTCTTGCAACGGCTAAAGTTAAAATATGTAGTGCTGCTGGGGACTTTTTCTTCAGGGCCCTAATAGATCAAGGGTCTCAGTCATCTTTTATTACCGAAAATTGTGTTCAAACATTAAGGCTCAAGAAAAGTCCTCTCCATTGTGTTATTAATGGTATTGGCTCTACGACTTCAAACACTTGTAGGAGTCTTGTCGAATTCAAGCTCAACTCTTGCACAAATCTTCAATTCTCGATTTTTGTCAAGGCGTTAGTTATGACTTCTATAAGTAACTACTTTCCTGCTACAAAACTTAACGCAGCGTTGCCATTTGATATTGCCAATATAACTTTAGCTGACCCGTTGTTTGCAGAGCCTGGACGCATTGACATTCTTCTTGGTGCAGATGTGTTCCATGAAATTATCCTCGACGGTATTATTAAAACCAATAATGGTCCATTGGCACAACAAACTCATTTAGGTTGGATCCTTTCAGGACCAATCAACAACTGTTATACTCAGAACAGTGGTATTCAAAATGTTTCATCCTTTCACACTCAAGTGAACATAGACAATACTCTGCGAAAGTTCTGGGAACTTGAGGAGGTATCGACAGAACGTGTGCAAACCTCTGAAGAACAAGCTTGTGAAAGGTACTTCCGAGAAACACACTATCGTTCTTCTTCAGGACGATATATTGTTAGACTTCCGTTTAAGTCAGAAGTCTTAGGTGAAGACTATCCATACTTCAAGAACTCAATTCATAATGCCCGCAAAAGATTCGAGCATTTAGAATCGAGAACTTTTCCAAAAAATATTGTTACATTTGGGCTGGGATTCGAAAAGATAAAACACTATTCTGTTCAACTTTTCTAGTATAATCACTTTTATTACACTTTTATAGATTATTCACTTATTAAGTACCAGAACAATATTACTTAAACAATTCTTCAACGATTCAAACCAATCACTTATTTCACTCTATTACTCTGCACTTATTTATCTTCAAAACCGATTACTATCTCGAACTTTAACCAATCACTGATAAAAATCAACTGTCGCCCTGTTCTACAACCTCTCCTTTTATATCTGCTCTGCCATCTCTTCGAGAACTTTCTAGCTAACTCCAATTGGTTCTACAATTGGCTGACATACTTTTTCCCCTTTTCAGCAATTGATAAATTCCCATTTAGTTTAGTGGGGAATTGACAGATTCCAATTTCCAATTGGAAGTGGAACTTGTTTGGTGACTAATGGGGGTTGTTTTCATTTCACCATTTTAGTTTGTTTTCATTTCACCACAATTCATTCCACGCCACAATATCCCCCTCTTAAACTTGTTCGTCCCGAACAAACTCGTTAACATTTGCACCATTGTAGCGATGAAGACGATCCACATGAACGACTTTCAGCTTGCCTCTTCCTCGTTGGATGCGATAGACAACGTCGTTGATGCGCTTTACGATTTTGTAGGGCCCTTCCCAGTCTGGTTGCAACTTAGGTGATAAACCTTTTCGTCGATGAGGGTTATATAGCCATACCAGATCTCCTTCTTGAAAGCCTGTAGTTGTTGTTTTAGTATCGTACCTCGTTTTCATGCGGTCACTGGCTATCTTAATATTAGCCCTAGTCCCTCGATGCACGTCCCTGATGATATCTCTGAGGTCTGTAACATAGTCCTCCTCATTTTTGGACTCTTCGCATGGAGATCCAAACATTAACTCGCTAGGTAGGCGGACTTTTCGACCAAATAGGACTTCAGATGGAGTATGTCCTGTGGTGTTGTGCACTGCACTTCGATAGGCCAATAAAAACATGGGAATGTGTTTGTCCCAATCTCTCTGGCCATCGCCAACGACCTTAGAGAGGTGTTCATTCAGCGTTCTATTGAAGCGCTCCACCATCCCATCTGATTGTGGATGAAGCGGTGTTGTTCTTGTCTTCTTAATCCCGAGTAAATGGCACACTCCTTGGAAAATCCTGGATTCGAAGTTTCGTCCTTGGTCCGAATGCAGTTCCATAGGCACACCGAATCTGCTTACCCAGTTGAAGACGATTTGCTCCACCACAGTCTTAGCTTCTTGATTGGGGATAGCGAATGCTTCAGGCCACTTACTGAAGTAGTCCATAACAACAAGGATGTAACGATTTCCATTGTTCGTTTCAGGAAACGGTCCCGCAATATCAACGGCTATCCTTTCGAAAGGGGCTCCCACATTATATTGATGCATCTGGCCTCGGACTTTCACTCTCGGGCCTTTGCTGGCCGCACATATTACGCATTTCCTGCACCAATTCTCAACATCCTCCCTTGAATGGACCCAGTAAAAGCGTTCTCGTACTTTTCCGAGTGTTTTGTTTATTCCCAAGTGGCCTCCAGACACTCCATCATGCAATTCCCTCAGCACTTCGGTAACTTTTGTCCTGGGAACAACAAGCTGCATTACGTACGACTTTCCATCCGGGCTTTCCCATTTTCTTTTTAGAATGCCGTCTTGGACATAAAGGGAATCCCACTGCGCCCAGTATGCCTTCAGCTCGGGACTCCTATTGGATATCTCCTGCCAGTCTGGTTTTCCCTCATGCTCCTTCCAGGCGAGGATTGGTTCGATATCCGGATCTTCCTTTTGAGCCTCCCGGATTTCCCGTGCACTCCAGCCACCAATGGGCATAGCTCTCACCCTTTGAACGGACACGACATCTTTTTCCTCGTGTCGTAAGCAATGTTTACAATCTGCTTTGCACGGTCGACGGGAGAGAGCGTCTGCATTTGAGTGAAGACTTCCCTTTCGATGTTGTATTTCGTAGTCGTACATTTGCAGCTGTTCGATCCACCTTGCGACTTGTCCTTCAGGATTCTTAAAGTGTAGTAGCCACTTTAAAGATGCATGGTCTGTGCGAAGGATGAATTTCTGCCCATAGAGGTACTTATGGAAATGTTTCGTTGCCAGTACCAAAGCAAGGAGTTCGCGCCTGGTAACACAGTAGTTCCTTTCTGGCTTTGAGAGAACTTTGCTGAAGAACGAAACTACCTTCTCTTGGCCCTCGTGTACCTGGGAAAGCACGGCTCCAATTCCCACATTACTAGCGTCTGCATCCACAATAAATGTTTTTCCAGGGGTGGGGTACGCTAATATGGGGGCGTCGCACAACTGTTGCTTAAGTTCTTTGAAGCTCTTTTCGCACTCACCTGACCATTTGAATTGTTTGCCTTTTTCTGTCAGTTGATGCAAGCTCTTTGCGATCCTGGCAAAGTCCTTTACAAATCGTCTGTAATAGGTCGCAAGTCCCAGGAAGCTTCTCAGCTGGTGTTTGTCTTTGGGAACCGGCCAGTTTTTCACTGCATCGATCTTCTCCGGATCAGTCTTGACTCCCTTGGAAGAGATGATGTGCCCGAGATACTTCACTTCTGGTCGGAATAGAGAACACTTCTTCGGGTTCAGTTTTAACTGTGCACTTCGTAGCCTTTGGAACACCTCCCTAAGGTTATTTCGATGTTCGTTGAACGTTTTACCAACCACGATGACATCGTCCAGGTAGACCAAACAGGTTTTCCACGTCAGTCCCAGCAAAACACGCTCCATTAGACGCTCAAAAGTTGCTGGAGCATTGCACAGTCCGAATGGCATTACTGTAAATTGCCAAAGTCCGTTTCCTGCTGTGAATGCTGTTTTCTCGCGGTCTTCTGGATGGATCTGTACTTGCCAGTAGCCACTCTTCAGATCAAGAGTCGAAAACCATTTGGCCCCGGATAGTGTGTCCAGGGTATCGTCAATTCGTGGCAGGGGGTAGCTATCCTTCTTAGTGACGTTGTTTAGTTGGCGATAGTCCACGCAGAATCTCGTACTTCCGTCTTTCTTTTTGACCAGGACGACGGGTGATGCCCACGGACTTTTTGAGCTCTCAATCAGTCCCTCCTTTTCCATCGTCGACACCATTTCTGCAACCTCCGTCTGCTTGGCCAATGGTAGTCGTCTGGGAGGCTGACGAATTGGTCTTGCATCCCCGGTGTCAATTCGGTGCTGTACGAGATGTGTTCGGCCATACTCGCTACTCTGCGAAGCAAATATATCAGCGAACTCGTTGATTAGACTCCCTGCCATTGCCCGCTGCTCCTGATCCAGCTCGCACTCTCCGAGTATATTCTTTTTCATTTCCGATATCTCCGTAGGTCTAACCGGTTTCGCAGGACTTTCTTTTGACAACTTTGTGACCGCAGTAATCGGTACGCACTTTCCGATCACTTCCCCTTGCTTCAGCTTTACACTTCTGTGCTCCGCATTGAGGACACGAACGGGAACCAAGTTGTTTTTAGGTTCAACAAGCATCTTTCCGACGATATAGCTCTGGTAATAGTTTTCTGTATCTGGCTCTATTAGGAAGAATCGGTGGCTCCCAGGATCACCTTCCAGCTTTGTCCAAATAAGTGTCTCTGACGAAGGTGGTAAAATTTCGTCCTCACTTACAACTGTTCTTAGAGCTGCGACGTTCTCGTTCCCGTAAACCATTGGAATCTCGACGTTTCTGTACTTTAGAACTTGCAAACCGATGTCGAGGACTACATCATGCGTCTTCATAAAGTCGATTCCAATGATGCATTCGTCACATATATCGGCCACTAAGAATGCATGGGAGAAGACTATTCCTGCTAGATTTATCGTCAAGAGCACCTCACCATACACCTTTGCCGTTGCTCCAGTTGCTGTTCTCAGACAGTAGCTGCTGGTGTTGTGCAGCCATGATTGGCGAACGATGTCCCTTCTGATTATGGAAGCGGTGGCACCTGTATCGACTGTGGCCACACACTTTTTCTGGCCGATATGTGCTTCCACTGTCAAGCTCCTATCACATCGTTTGGTCTGGGAGACCTGAATTGTGGTCCTGGGGGCGTCGATTCCAGAAACAAGCTTCCGCCCCGTGAAGTTGGTTCTTAACTGATGGCTTCGTGAGGTTCCGTCCGCCGATTGTTCAGATCCCTCCTCGATACGACTCCTAGTTCTGCAATGTGGACAACTACTCTCTCTACGTTCAGCTCTGCACTGTCGTTGAAGATGTCCAATTTTGTTGCAGCTCCAGCAACGGATCGGTCCCCTGCGAGTACTGTTCCGGTCTTCTTCATCTGTTCTCTGGCATGTACATTCGACGGATGTTATTTCTCTTACGCGGTGGAATCCTTGAGATGCCTGGTCAGCAGCTTTCATAGTTAATGCAAATGCCAGTGCCTCAGGAAGTGTTCTCTTTCCAGCCATTCGTAGAGCCATCTGTAGCTGTCTGTCCTCTATGGCTTGTGTAAATGCCTCAATAGCCATTTCGTTGATGACATCTTCGCCGGCATTGGGATATGACAAGTGCGCTAGTCGTTCTATATCCGCTTGCAGCTGCTGGAGTGTTTCTCCCCTCTTCTGGAATCTACTGCGCAGTTGCACTCTATACACTTGCTGCATATGGTCGTCGCCAAACCGCATCTCAATAGCCTTAACCAAAGCATCATAGTTGCGTTGTTTTTCTTCTGAGATAGTTTGAAGCAATTCTGCAGCTGTACCTCGTAATGCGAGCGTTAATGCAATCGACTTTTCCTCGTCGTCCCATCCATTGGTCATTGCAGCTGCTTCGAACTGTCTCTTATAGATCGGCCATGATGTTTGACCATCAAAAACGGGTGGTTGCATCTCCTTCCTTTTTGGGCAGTCAGTAGAATATTCCCGAGCTTTCTGTTTCTTGACTTTTTCGAGCTCTTTAGCTATGTTCTCGATGTTCGTGCCGAGCTCTTTAGCTATGTTCTCGATGTTTGTTTCGTGTCTATGAAGAGATTCATTAATTTCCTCAAACTTGGTTTCATGTTTGTTTAATTTCTCATCAATCGCGACGATTTTTACATCTAGAACATTCTTAAACTCTTCCACGGCATCTTTTTGTGCGGCGGTAATGGAATTTTTCTGTTCTTCAAGAGAATTCTTCTGTTCTTCTAGAGAATTCTTCTGTTCTGCGAACTTCGATTCCATAGAATTCTTCTGTTCTTCTAGAGAATTCTTTTGTTCTACGAACTTCGATTCCATAGAATTCTTCTGTTCTGCGAACTTCAATTCCATAGAATTCTTTTGTTCTTCCAGAGAATTCTTCTGTTCTTCCATCTTGGCAAGAAGTAATTCCATCATAGCGCTAATATCAACGCCTGTACTTACTTGTTCTTCTGCCACGTCGAAAAGCATGGTCTTTGGATTTTCTCCCTCATTTTCGAGAGCCTCCTGCAGACGAAGTATGAGGTCACTTTTCCCTCCAGCTGTAGAGATATTCCTCTTTTCTAATTCACTTTTTAATTGGGGTATGCTTAGTTGTAGCAATACACGACCCATTTTTTTTTTTGTCTCTTGTAATTTCGAAATTCACAAATTCACTTGAATTTTTTTTTTTTTTTTTTTTTTTTTTTTTTTTTTAATATTTCTTTATCACACACGCTTTAACACAGAATAAGTTTTATCCCACTTCTGACACCAATGTTACATTTGGGCTGGGATTCGAAAAGATAAAACACTATTCTGTTCAACTTTTCTAGTATAATCACTTTTATTACACGTTTATAGATTATTCACTTATTAAGTACCAGAACAATATTACTTAAACAATTCTTCAACGATTCAAACCAATCACTTATTTCACTCTATTACTCTGCACTTATTTATCTTCAAAACCGATTACTATCTCGAACTTTAACCAATCACTGATAAAAATCAACTGTCGCCCTGTTCTACAACCTCTCCTTTTATATCTGCTCTGCCATCTCTTCGAGAACTTTCTAGCTAACTCAAATTGGTTCTACAATTGGCTGACATACTTTTTCCCCTTTTCAGCAATTGATAAATTCCCATTTAGTTTAGTGGGGAATTGACAGATTCCAATTTCCAATTGGAAGTGGAACTTGTTTGGTGACTAATGGGGGTTGTTTTCATTTCACCATTTTAGTTTGTTTTCATTTCAACACAATTCATTCCACGCCACAATATTAATCTTCAAACTGAGTATGTGAAATTTATAAGAGAGTACATTGATCTCAATCATATGGAACTCTCATGCAAGCTTGCCGATCTATCTGAGTCAGCAAATGTTTTCATTCTTCCACACCACGGTGTTTGGAAGGTGAGTAGCTCCACCACCAAGTTGCGAGTGGTCTTTGATGGCTCTTCAAAGCCTCCATGTTCAAAAGCCCTTAATGAAGAGTTGCTACCAGGTCCAATTTTACAAAACGACTTGTCGTCCGTAATATTGCGATGGCGTTTATACTGTATTGGTTTCACTTCTGACATCGAAAAGATGTTCATACAGATATTGATACATCCTGAAGAAACTAAATTTCAACAAATTATTTGGAGAAATAATCCTGCTGAGCTTCTGCAACTGTACAACCTCCTAACTGTAACGTATGGTACATCTTGTGCACCGTTTCTATCAATACGTGTCCTCCAACAACTAGCTGATGATGAGGCTAATAAGCATCCAATCGGATCTAAAATTTTGAAACGAGATATATATGTCGACGATATAATTTCTGGAGCTGATGATGTAGACACAGCAAAAAATATCCAAATGGAATTGCAGCAGATTCTCCTATCTGGTGGATTTAAATTAAGAAAGTGGTCTTCAAACTCTCCAGAGCTTCTAGCTGATCTCCCTTCAGAAGACTGTGAATTATCTTTCGATTTTGATGGCAATTCAGATTCATCGATTAAAGCACTAGGACTTTTCTGGAATCCGCATCGTGACCACTTTTTCTTTAAAATATCATTACCAACACGTAATTCACACACAAAACGAACTCTATTATCTGATGCTGCTAAGCTCTTCGATCCCCTTGGGTGGTTGGCCCCAACGATCATTCAAGCAAAGATATACTTTCAAAGATTGTGGTGTGCTGGAATAAGATGGGACGACCCACTTCCATCTCCACTAAATGCTGAGTGGGAAAATTATCGCAAAACTCTACAGGCCTTAGAATCTATTAGGATTCCAAGATGGCTGGGAACTAAGACTACCCTTTTTGGAGAAGTGCACGGCTTTTCAGACGCCTCAAATTCAGCTTATTCCGCAGTACTATACTATCGTTGCATTAACGGTAATAACATTTCTATCAATCTGATAACCGCAAAGACAAAAGTTGCCCCTATAAAGCAAGTGTCGCTACCGCGACTTGAGTTATGTGGTGCCGTGTTACTCTCTAAGCTGTTTAAAAAATATCTGACTGCAATTGAAAGTCAGGCATCGAATATTAAACCATATTTCTGGACGGATTCCAAAATCGTACTTGCATGGATTCATGCATTACCAATACGTTGGAAAACATTTGTCGCCAACAGGGTTTCCGAGGTACAACAGCTGACAAATATTTCAGATTGGTATCATGTACGCTCTGAAGACAACCCTGCCGACTGTGCTTCACGTGGAGTTCAGCCCCCTGACTTGCAAAACCATGCCTTGTGGTGGTCGGGCCCTAAGTGGCTTATTCTTTCTCAAACTGAATGGCCAAGTCAGGAGGTTTCGCACTTTCAAACTGAGCTGGAGAAAAAGGCTAACATAAATTGTTTAAGTATAAACGTAACTCCTACATTTGATCTTCTTTTAAGATATTCATCTTTAAACAAACTTCTTCGTGTAACAAGCTATATCTACCGTTTTTATAAATTCAAAGAGAGAGATTCATTTGAGGTAATTCTGAATCCCAATGAAATTATGAATTCTCTTTCGAGCCTCATTCGCCTATCCCAGTCTCAACACTTTACGTCGGAGATAAGAGATTTAAAATCAAACCAACTGGTCTCCACAAGAAGTAAAATTAGAAATCTTCATCCATTCATCGACGAGGAAGGTATATTGCGCGTCGGTGGTAGATTGCGATTTGCTGATATCGACCAATACGCAAAGCATCCGATTATCTTGTCGAATAATTGCAATCTAGCAAAACTTATCGTTTCTGATTCTCACATCAAAACCATTCACGGTGGTCCTCAATTAATGATGTCATACATAAGGCATAAATTCTGGATCCTTAATTTAAGAAATCTTACGAAGTCAAAGTTTCGTGCCTGCACTTTATGTCTTCGTTTCAACCACAAGCGTTCAACACAACTCATGGGATCACTTCCTAGGGCACGGGTGAATGAAACTAGACCTTTTCGACATACTGGTGTTGATTATGCTGGTCCATTCGACATCCGTATTTCTAAAGGGAGATCGCCAAAAACGTATAAAGGCTTCATTTGTGTGTTCGTCTGCTTGGTGACGAAGGCAATCCACATCGAACTTGTATCGGACATGTCTTCGGAGGGATTCTTAGCAGCCTTTAGACGTTTTACCGGACGAAGAGGGAGCTGCAGCAATCTATACAGCGACAATGGGACAAATTTTGTCGGCGCGAACAAGATTCTTCATCAGATGAATGCAGAATTCAACGAACTAATTCCAACATATGTGAGAGAGATCATTGCTTCTGAAGGAACCCTTTGGCACTTCATTCCCCCTGCCTCACCCCACTTTGGAGGATTGTGGGAGGCAGGGGTAAAATCAGTTAAGTACCACTTAAAGAGAATATTATTAAATAGAATCCTAACTTTTGAAGAACTTAATACGCTTTTAATTCAAATTGAATGTGTGCTTAATTCCAGACCTCTTTGCCCCATGAATGACGATCCAACCGATACTAGTTGCCTTACGCCCGCACACTTCCTCATCGGAGAGCCAGCCTTTATAGTACCAGAACCTGCACAACTGGATGTGAAACAGAGCCACCTTCAACGTTGGCAGCAGATCCAACAAATGTTCCAGCATTTCTGGGAGAAATGGAGAACGGAATATCTCTGCAGACTGCAAAACCGACCCAATAAACTTTCTAATATCCAACGGAACTTCAAGGTGAACGATATTGTGATTATTACTGATGAACGTTTCCCCCCAGCAAGATGGCCACTAGCCAGGATTCTTCAGGTTCACCCTGGACAAGACGACATTTGCAGAGTGGTCACTCTGCTATCAAATGGGAAACAGTATAAACGACCCATCACGAAACTTTGCCTGCTTCCTACAAATGGACCGATGGATACATCGTTATCAACTTAAAAGCCTTACTATTACCATTACTTAAATGTTTAATTTTTTTTTTTCCTGCAGCGAGTACCAGGCGCTGATAAACCTGGTCAATGAAATAAGAATATGGGAGTAAATGCCCATATCCTGTATTGAATTTTGTTATCTAGAAATTTAAACTTTTAACCTTAACTCCTAATTAATAACATTTGTTCTTGGCCGGCGGTATGTTTAGTATTCATTTACATTTATTTTTTATGAACAATTAATTTCATATTTGGCATCACTGCCAATAAGATTTACGTCCACACTATCCACAGTCCACACCCACATTTGATCCACTCAGCTGTCACCCTATCTTGCATTCCTATCCCCCTTTGGTTAAACTTCACTTGAGATTCCACCGTCAGCCAGGCAAGTTCTTATTTTTCATTAAATTGTATATTGAATAAACTTTCTTTTAATTGAATCCTATCTTTTCTTTTGTTCTATTTGGAACTGCTTTTTTTGAAGCAAACATTATAGAACACCTTTAAACAGCGACAAACTGTGCTGCTTAAGGGTATCGATCCCAATATAAAAATAGAGGAGCTTGAAAACGAGCTCAAAAATTATGAGTGCGACGACCTTAAGTTCGTGGGGGTCAAGCCGTTTTCTTCGCCTGCGGACAGGGGTGGTAGCCGCAAATTACCTTTCTTTTTGGTACAATTAGCCCCAGACAGCAAAATAGATAGTCTGAAAACGATCAGATTCCTGTACTATCATGCAGTACGTTGGGAAAAATTAAAGAGATCAGATCGTGTACTTCAATGTATGCGCTGCTAGAGGTTCGGGCACGCCGCAGCTAACTGCCACATGCAGTTCAGGTGCGTTAAGTGCAACAAGGACCACAAACATGGGGAATGTGCTTTAGGTAGCGATAGGGTAGAAGATCGAGGCCAGCTCTCGTGTGTACTCTGCAACAGCTCAGGACATCCTGCTAATTTCAGGGGATGTCCCAAGTATCAGCAGGTAAAACAGAATGTGCAGGCTCGAAAACAGAGGTTCGAAGAAGAGAAGGGTCGAAAGAGTCGCTCGTTCTCTAATTTTGTTGCACCCAATGTGTCCTTTGCCCAAATGGTATCTGGACCGGGTAGCACAATCACAAAAAGCGCGCCGAAGGTTCCTACACCGGAAGCGGATCTGGATTTGAAATCGATCCTTCTGTCACTGCACGGAAAGATCGACAATTTCCAGAAACAATTAAATGAGCATGCGGCTCGAAAAGACATGATCCATTCGACGCTGTTTGCCGAGTCTGCCGCGCCATAAATATGATGGGTACTCTGGACGAGGTAAACTTAAAGATCCTTGCGGTGAATGTTAATTCACTAATCCGGATCGAGAGAAGGATCCATCTCTCCAATTTGTTGAAAGCCGGAAAGCCAGATGTGCTTCTGGTTAGCGAAACTAAGCTATCACCGAAGCACAAATTGGGCTACAGAAATTATTGTGTAGTTAGAAGAGACCGGCCCAACTCCACACAGGGAGGTGGTGTCGCTATCTTAGTACGTAAAGGCTTTCGCCATAAGGTTATATATAGCGGGGAAGTGCGCCGGTTCCAGGTGTTGGAAGCATGCATCGTATGCATTCCCCTCAATACCCAAAGGCGGGTGTATGTGGTGTCGCTTTACGCACCGGAATCTCCTCGACGCATTGAATTTTTAAATGAGATCGAGACGCTTTTTCGTTGCTTAGAGCTTCAATCGGAAGATAATTATTTCTTTTTGGGCGGAGACCTCAATGCTAAACATGCGGCATGGGGAAATGATATTCCGAACCCTAGAGGCAACCAGTTTCACGACTGGTGGCGTCATAATATGATTGAGTACAAACTCGAATTGAACGCGACGGATATCCCGTCTTTCCCTAGAGATGGTTCTTTCTTGGACTTGGCGCTATTTGACGAAAGACTGGAACTAACAAACATTGATCTAAGCACGCGGAACTGTTTACGAACGGTTGAGTACGATAGTGATCACTACGGACTTGCCGCCGTAATTCGGATCCCGAACGAGCAGACGCAGCTGGAGCAGTACGACAAAGTGCGTTCTTTCGATTACCGAAAAGCGCAGTGGTCGCGCTTCTCCAGAGTGTTAAAACGCGACATACGCTCATGCGAGATCGACCCACCGACAAACAGGAACTTAACGAACGATGAGATCGACAGTCATTTACGGCAAATGAATGACGTCATCAAACAGACAATGGAGCGGACTATCCCCCGGGTAGGACGTTCCAAGGACGAAGAACAAACTGAAAAGTATCGAAACGCAACAATCGATGCTCTGTACAGACAGAAAAGTAGACTGCTCTCGAGGCTAAAACGGCTACACAGACAGTTCACTGACACTGAATTCGATGATCAAAAACTTGAAACAGTTGATCTCCGAAAATTACAGAAAATCTGTAAGTTTGTATTGGGGCAGTAAAATTCGGGCTATAAAAGCCAGTAGTCCGAAAATGTTCCCGCAAATAAATAAACTGTTCAGGCGGAAGGATCATAATGACATTTCATGTGTTCGAATACCTCGGACGAACGAGAACAGACAGACATTACTGACTGCTGGCATAAGTCCGGAAAGTGCCGACTCGAACGACGGTTTCTTCGTGGTCGAAGACCCGCAGGAGAGGGTGAATTTGATGGGAGCTTTCTTTGAGACTGTGTATAGGGTGAACAACCCTGTTCGCCGTAACCGCGACCTCGAAGAGAGGGCCTTTCTTATTCACTTTTATCTGCGGACCGAAATTCAAGATTGGTGATCCGAGAACAACGGTTTCACCGGGTTCAATGACGACAACCGTGCAAATGGCACAATCACCGATGCAAATACTCATCTGTTCGTGAGTAGGGATGAACTTCGGTGCATCTTTGAATCACTTAAAAACAAAAAGTCGGCGGGAGTGGACGGTGTCCCAAACGTCGTATTAAGACACCTGCCGCTAGAGGCGATAGAAATCTTCACCACACTATTTAACAATGCGCTGAATAATGCATATTATCCGGAGCAGTGGAAAATAGCGGTGGTACACCCTATCCCGAAAAAGGATAAAGATAGGACGAACCCTGCTAATCTCCGCTCAATTAGTTTGCTTCCGAATGTTAGTAAGGTATTCGAGGAAGTCGTCAATAGGTCTCTTTTGAAATGGGTTGAGGAAAATAAGATTATTCCGGACAACCAGTTTGGTTTCAGAGCGGGGCATGACACTATTCATGCCGCGTCGAAACTGGTTTCCGACATTCAGTGGAATAAAAGTAAGAAACAATGCACGGGTGCCTTCCTGGTCGACTTTGAGAAGGCCTTCGATACCGTATGGTTTGAGGGGCTCTTCTATAAGCTGACCAGACTGGGCATTCAAAAACCTTTGCTGTATATGATTTATGACATGCTTATGGGAAAGAAGTTCGTTGTCAAAGCTGGCAACGTGACTTCGAGCAGGGTTTTTGAAATTAAAAACGGCTTATAACAGGGAGCAGTGAATTCTCCGGTGCTGTTTAATATTTACACAAGTGATCTGGTGGGTTCCCTCAGACATGCTATAGCGTACGCGGACGATTTAGTGGCGTACAGGTCAGGACCAAAAATCGAGGTCATTAACATCCTTCTGCAGCGTGACTTCGAGCAAATTAAGAGGTATTGCGATGATTGGAAGTTGAAAATCAATTTCCAAAAATCGGAAACAATCCTGTTCAGAACTACATTGGCTGGGGCCTCTGGAGATACCAGAAAACACTGGAGAAAATTAACAATTATTGGACAGCAGGGGCGACCACTGGCGGTGAAAAACCTGGTGAGGTATCTTGGCATCTGGCTCGACCAGTATCTGTATTTTGACAAACATATAGCTGCTTGTCTTGCTGGGGCTAAGAGAGCCTACGCTCTAACAAGGAGACTGTTTCGCAGCAGTCAACTTGACTCTAGGGTGAAGGTCATTTGCTACGTGGCCCTTATAAGGCCTATCATCGCTTATGGCTGTCCTATGTGGTTCAATATAGCGCCGTCCTATATGGAAAAGATTCGGGTGTTTGAGAGACAATGTCTCAGGGCCTATCTAGGGTTGTTTAGAACTCCTGAATCTCAGTACATAAAATACTATCCCAACAGGACCCTATACAATGGGGCTCGACTGAATAGGATTGACAATTTCCTTATTAAGGTGATTCGGAGGCACGTCGCAAGGGCGATGGCCAGCGATAATAACCTGATCTTAGGGGCCTACTACCCCAATTTAATGTACCACGAGAGTACGCTTCGGTCTGGCTTTATTCCGCCTGAGGCATTTCTTCATGTAGACATGAAAGGGTTAGTCCAGACAAAAGATGGTGTGCCGGTATTGTACCACAGCCACCGCGGCGCGAGGGATAAGCGGCTCATCCACGACGGGTCCGCCGCCAATGCTCAAGAGCTCCTCCGTTTTAGTACCGCAATTGCGGAACGGGACAGGGTCGATGCGGTCAAGCAGTTCACCGAATTTTGGTGGCTTGAGGAACAGGTGAAGGTTGATACGCTCTCCCGGGCCGATGCGCTACTTACGTAGCATCCTCCCTAGTTTTAAGCTAGATATTAAGTTGGTAGGTTAAGATTTATAGTAGGGGGTCTTTGGGAGGGGCCGGGCTAGCCAGCATGAATAGTGTTGCCGAGACTCGAAAGACGCTTATAGCCTCGCTCGAGTCTCGGTGGCGCTGATGAACCCTTGTGGGCGGCTGTCAGGCGCCCATGGGCGCGATCAGGATGGTGACCAATCGATGAGATTGCTCACCACCCTGATTATAGGTAATTTAGGTTAAGTAGCTTAGGTAGTCTTAAGTAGTTTTAAGTAAAAAAAAAATAATAAAGAGTTCAAGTTTTCTAAAGTTTCTTGAAAATTAAAAAACAAAACAAATCATAGGAATAGATAAATTTAAGGCCGAAAGGCAATAATTTTAAGGATATTGATAAGTTAAGAGCGCTCGCTTGGAGCCAGTAAGCTAGAATAAGATAAATGTTAGTTTTAAATTAGATTTAATCGTTTTTGTCTAGTGTGTAAGCTTAAAGAAAGAAAAATAAAAAATGAATTTTTAAAGTTAAAAAACAAAAAAAAAAAAAAAAAAAAACAATTCGTCAGCCTCCCAGACGACTACCATTGGCCAATCAGACGGAGGTTGCAGAAATGGTGTCGACGATGGAAAAGGAAAGACTCATTGAGAGCTCAAAAAGTCCGAGGGCATCGCCGTTCGTTTGGGTAAAAAAATGGGAAGTACAAGGTTCTGCGTGGACTATCGCATACAACAACAACAACGTCACCAAGAAGGATAGCTACCCCCTGCCAAGAATTGATGATACCCTGGACACACTATCCGGAGCCAAATGGTTTTCGACCCTTGATATGAAGAGTGGCTACTGGCAAGTGCAGATCCATCCAGTAGACCGCGAGAAAACAACATTCACAGCAGGAAACGGGATTTGGCAGTTTACAGTAATGCCATTTGGACTGTGCAATGCTCCAGCTACTTTTGAACGTCTAATGGGGCGCGTTTTGGTGGGACTAACGTGGAAAACCTGTTTGGTCTACCTGGACGATGTCATCGTGGTTGGAAAAACTTTCAACGAACATCGAAATGACCTAAAGGAAGTGTTCCAAAGGCTACAAAGTGAGCAGTTAAAACTGAACCCGAAGAAGTATTCTTTATTCAGACCAGAAGTGAAGTATCTCGGTCACATCATCTCTTCCAAGGAAGTCAAGACTGATCCGGAGAAGATCCATGCAGTGAAAAACTGGCCGGTTCCCAAAGACAAACATCAACTGAGAAGCTTCCTGGGACTTGCGACCTAATACAGACAGTTTGTAAAGGACGCGACGCCCCCATATTAGCGTACCCACCCCTGAAAACATTAATTGTGGATGCAACGCTAGTAATGTGGGAATTGGAGCCGTCCTTTCCCAGGTGCACGAGGGCCAAGAGAAGGTGTTGAGGAATAATCCAGCAATAATGCGATTACCCTTGACGAAACGAAATCTGGAAGGACCAGCACTTGACCAAAGAAAAGCAGATTCAACCCAAGAAATGAAGACAAAAGAAACAAATATAAATTGCGTTGGTTTGTATATTGGTACTTAGCTGTGGTTGGGTTGACGCTCAAAATCCAAGTGACGAGTGACCGAGAGATCGCTGTCGCCAATTAGACAAAATGTCTTATCAATATGTTATACATAAAGCATAGAGTTACAATGGTCAAGAGAAAAAACCGGTATTGTACGAGAGCAAGAAAGAGAAATTATGTTTACGATGCTACGTTAAATAGGGTATACTTTAAAAATATAGGCAAATCCAATTAAGAAATTATCGAATAGAAACGAATTAGCATTTTAACAAAAATATAATAAATGATCTAAAGAATTTAAATATAAACATTTTTGATGATATATTTTCCAACATTCCGCCGCCCCTGGAACATAGTTTCAGCTCATAGGGAGTGGTGCCAATTTATGAATTGGTCGCACTAGATTTCCATTAGCAGTGCGTAGGGTTACGACTCGAACTCGTCCGTCCTGACCTGGATGTATTGCTTTGACTCGTCCCATAGCCCATTTCCCTGGTGGCAAGTTTGTGTCTTTGATGACAACCAAGTTCTCTAACTGCAGGTTTCGTTCAGGTTGCGACCATCGAGAGCGTTGTTGTAGCGAAGTCAGGTACTCCATACTCCATCGCTTCCACTACCCATTGATTTTTGCCTGTATTGCTTGCCAAGTTGATAGCCGATTTTGAGGTATTTCAAGCGATGGTTCAGGAACAGCTGCGTACGATTCACCTATAATAAAATGAGCTGGGGTTAATGGGTCTAGGTCATTATCAGAATTTTGACACAAAGGACGACAATTTAAGAGGGCTTCAATTTGAGTGAGGAGGGTATAAAGTTCTTCGAAGGTCATGACGTCAGAACCAATAACACGGCGAAGATGCTGTTTAACAGACTTTACCCCCGCTTTCCACAAACCGCCGAAATGTGGAGCTGATGGAGGAATGAAGTGCCAGGTGATTGAGTCGCGAGCAAGAGACTGGGTGACTATTGAGTTATGGTATTCAGACAAGGTGAGTTGATGCATTTCGGATAGTCGTTTTGTAGCTCCTCGGAAATTGGTACCATTGTCAGAGTACGTTTTCCACGACGGAGAGCTGCGAGAAATGCGTCAGTAGTCAAATCACTAACTAGCTCCAAATGTATGGCTTTAGTGGCCAGACAGACAAATAGTGATATATATCCTTTTGTATGGTGTGTTTTTCGACCGGTTTTAACTTTGATGAAAATTGGGCCAGCGTAGTCACAGCCGCAGTGTGTAAATGGTCTACTCTGCTGAATGCGAGGGGGAGACGAGAGCCATGAAAGAACCACTTGGGAGTCGCACCAAGCATAGACATTTGAGCAGCTTGTGCTCAATGACCGTTGAACAGTAGCCAGTAGGCGTGCAAGTAAAAGCGCTCCACAAAGCTCCAGACGAGGAATGGTCAACTGTTTTATTGGAGCCACTCGGCTCTTGGCTGCCACGATGTTTGTTTCAATGCTTCCACTGGGTAAAATGTAGCGAGAGTAAATGACGGCAGCGTACGCGGAAGCCGAGGCATAAGAGAATCCGTGGAGTTGAAAGGTAGGGTTCGCTATGCCTATGCACCGGGGTATGGTAAGTTTGGCTATATCAGGAAGTTCCTGACGATGTTTACACCATTGCGTAACAATAAATTCAGGAAGGGAATCATCCCAATCGAGTTTTCGATGCCACAATTGTTGGAATATAATTTTGAGTTGCACGACCGAGGGAGAGAGGAAACCGAGGGGATCAAAAATTCGGGCGACTTCCCGCAAAATTTGACGTTTCGTTATAGGTTCGCTTGGCGTTAGATTTATACGATACGAGAAACAATCAAGTTTAGAGTTCCAGTACAACCCGAGTACTTTAACCCATGAATCATTTTCAGTTCCGAACGAAACGTTTTCACTTTGGAGGGACTCTACTTCATCTTGCTTCACTTCACTTGCTGAGTTCTAGGCCACATTTTGATAGGAGTTCGATTAAAGAGTCTTTTTTAGCAATTGCATCAGAGAGTGAATCTCCACCTGACACAACATCATCAACGTAAAAGTCATTAAGGAGTATTTCTGTTGCAGCAGGATACTCTTCGCGATAGTCACAAGCAAGTTGTTGTAAAACACGTACCGATAAATATGGGGCACACGATGTGCCATATGTCACTGTACATAAACGAAAATGTTCAAGGGGATCTGTGGCCGATTTTCGCCAAACAATCCTTTGGAAGTCAATATCTTCATCTGCTACCCAAATTTGGCGGAACATTTTAACGATATCGGCAGTAACAACATATTTATGACGACGGAATCTCAAACAGACGGAAAACAAGTTGCGTTGAATTGCTGGTCCGATCATAAGCGCGTCGTTTAAGGAGTTTCTGCTCGCATCTCTAAACGACCCGTCGAAAACAACCCGAAGTTTCGTTGTTGCGCTGTCAGGCTTAAGCACAGCTTGGTGTGGCAAATAGAAAACATTACGTTTAGAAACCTCCGACTGGGGTACTCTACGCATGTGCCCAAGTCTCAAATATTCCTCCAGAAAGTCGGAATAAGATTGAAAGAGTGCTTCGTCCTTTCGATATCTTCTTTCCATTGCCGTCAATCGAGAAACTGCACCCCCGAGGGTGCCCGCGAAAACCGGTGGTTGTTTAAAGGGAAGATGAACAATATATTTCCCATGTTTGTCCCTTCGGTGTGTCCGAACAAAGTGTTCTTCAATGGCTTTATCTTCTTTTGAGACAATGGACTTTGGATCAACCTCTTCGATTGTCCAAAAGGCCTGTAAGCTCGAATCGATATCAAGAATAGTATGATGAGATTGAATGTTATTGTCGACGCTTGAAACCAATTGGCCTGCTAACACCCAGCCAAAGACAGTATTTTGTGCTATGGGACACCCATTTGCGCCACGAACGTTTTCACCCTGTAGGATTTCCCAGACCTTGTCAGCGCCGAGCAAAATATCGATAGCGCTAGGTTGATGGAATGACGGATCGGCTAAGTCGAGTTTTGAAACATGAACCCAATCTTTGACATCAAATGAAACGGATGGCAATGCTGATGTTACGTTTGATAGAATGTAGGTATCTACCGGGATACTGACTGAATCAAACCGTGAACAAATTGCCAAAGAGACTAGACCCCTGGATGTTCCTGCGCAGGTTACCCCAATACCGCTTATCGGTATACGGGCATTTGTTCTTTTAAGTCCGAGTCTTTGGACACAAGACTCGGTGATAAATGAAACCTGCGACCCAGAGTCTATCAAAAGACGAACAGGTTGGTATTTTTCTTTATAATCCTTAACCTTACCAATAGCTGTATGTAGCAATGTTTTTGGATTAAATTGGGTGAAATTAATGGAGTGATGAGTGACGAGTTGGTTGGTACTATATGACGTAGATGGAAGATTCGAGTTAGATGAATGAGGACGAGTCGTTGCCATATTTTCAGAAGGAGAGCTAGCGGAATTTGCCGTACCCGTACCGAGATGTACTAAGCTATGGTGTGGTGAGTTGCAAGTGTTGCATCGAAACTTAGATTTGCAACGAGCAGAATTATGTCCACGACGCAAACAGTTAAAACAAAGCTTTTTCGATTTAACGAATTCCCTTTTCAATTCTATTCCCATACCAAGGAACTCTGGACATTGAGGAAGTGAATGGGGCTCACTACATTTTGGGCAATGTGTTACGGACGAAACATGCATACTCTCAAAGCCGCGGGCTTCCGATTTGTTCCAGATTCACGAACATGTGATCGACACGACTCTAACGCTTCACACCGACGTTCCATGAAGTCTAAGAATTGCTGTATCGTAGGATACTCGGAGTCTACACTCTCGGCTGACCAGGCCTGACGAGTATCTGGGTCCACTTTGCCTATTAAAATATAAATCATCCATGGATCTCTGTCCATTGAGTTTAGTGAAGTTAGGCCGCGTAAAATCTCATCAGCGCAGTCCGAAATCTTACGTAGAACTCTCACGTTTAAGCTCTGAATAGATGGTATTTGCTGAAGTCTAAGAATTGCTGTATCGTAGGATACTCGGAGTCTACACTCTCGGCTGACCAAGTCTGACGAGTATCTGGGTCCACTTTGCCTATTAAAATATAAATCATCCATGGATCTCTGTCCATTGAGTTTAGCGAAGTTAGGCCGCGTAGAATCTCATCAGCGCAGTCCGAAATCTTACGTAGAACTCTCACGTTTGAGCTCTGAATAGATGGTATTTGCATAAAGGTTTCGAGAAGATTGTTTATAATAAAACGTGGCCTATCATATCGCTTCTCTAATCTTTCCCATGCCTGTTCATAGGTAGAATCAGACAACGGAAGATGAGACAGCAAATTTAAAGCATCGCCGCGAAGAGACGAACGCAGAAATTGAAATTGTTGTGTATGAACCGAACTTTCGAACATGTGGCGAAACGATGGCCAGTCACGATAATTACCAAAAAAGGGCTCGATATGGAATTTAGGCAGATGGTCATTAGTATGACTAAACGAATTGGTTGCGATCGCTTGCGAAACGATAGGTGCACGCATGTCGACGGACTGTCCAACTTCGATTGTAGGCTTCCCTTTTTCCCTAATAGATGAAAGCAAAACAGATTTGACAACCAGGTACTTTGATTCGAATTCCTCAAATTCAGGTTCAGGATCAATGTAACCTTCCTCCTCCACGAATGCATACATTTGTTGTTGAGATGAATAGCACTTTTCCCACAGCTTGTTAAGTAGCACGAAGCACCGAAATGTTACACGAGGTCATTTTAGAAAGAAAGGTCTCTAATTAATTCACGAAATATGCGCGCTAAGAAATAATTTTAATATGCAATCGCCTACAAATAATCAGCACATGCAAATTTCAATGGTTTTACGTATATACGCCCACGTGGAAAGTAAATTTTATTCACCACGTGATCAAACGAATGCCTTTATCCACAAACCCGAAATTCTCACACTGTATTGTCCGATAGAATCAATTTTATTGATTGAAATGTTTGCAGCAACGACGAACGAATAATTTCACTTAACGCAAACTCCGTTAATGATTGACAAGACTGATTAAAGCGACCTAATGTCTGTATTTCGTAAGGATTCCTGATGTGGGTAATCTTAATTTAAACCCAGAATCCGGCTCGATTTGGACCAAAAAATATGTTGAGGAATAATCCAGCAATAATGCGATTACCCTTGACGAAACGAAATCTGGAAGGACCAGCACTTGACCAAAGAAAAGCAGATTCAACCCAAGAAATGAAGACAAAAGAAACAAATATAAATTGCGTTGGTTTGTATATTGGTACTTACCTGTGGTTGGGTTGACGCTCAAAATCCAAGTGACCGAGAGATCGCTGTCGCCAATTAGACAAAATGTCTTATCAATATGTTATACATAAAGCATAGAGTTACAATGGTCAAGAGAAAAAACCGGCATTGTACGAGAGCAAGAAAGAGAAATTATGTTTAAGATGCTACGTTAAATAGGGTATACTTTAAAAATATAGGCAAATCCAATTAAGAAATTATCGAATAGAAACGAATTAGCATTTTAACAAAAATATAATAAATGATCTAAAGAATTTAAATACAAACATTTTTGATGATATATTTTCCAACAGAAGGTAGTTTCGTACTTCAGGGAAGTTCTCTCAAAGCCAGAAAGCAGCTACTGTGTTGGGCGGAAATTCATCCTTCACACAGACCATGCATCTTTAAAGTGGCTAATACACTGTGGCGTGGAATGAATCGTGGTGAAATGAAAACAAACTAAAATGGTGAAATGAAAACAACCCCCATTAGTCACCAAACAAGTTCCACTTCCAATTGGAGATTGGAATCTGTCAATTCCCCACTAAACTAAATTAACTGGGAATTTATCAATTGCTGAAAAGGGCAAAAAGTATGTCAGCCAATTGTAGAACCAATTGGAGCTAGCTAGAAAGTTCTCGAAGAGATGGCAGAGCAGATATAAAAGGAGAGGTTGTAGAACAGGGCGACAGTTGATTTTTATCAGTGATTGGTTAAAGTTCGAGATAGTAATCGGTTGTAAAGATAAATAAGTGCAGAGTAATAAAGTGAAATAAGTGATTGGTTTGAATCGTTGAAGAATTGTTTAAGTAATATTGTTCTAGTACTTAATTAGTGAATAATCCGTGTAATAAAAGTGATTTTGACTAGAAAAGTTTAACAGAATAGTGTTTTATCTTTTCGAATCCCAGCCCAAATGTAACATTGGTGTCAGAAGTGGGATAAAACTTGTTCTGTGCTGAAGCGTGTGTTATAAACATTAAAAAAAAAAAAATTAATTAAAGTGAATTTGTGATTTTCGAAATTACAAGTGACAAACAAAATGGGTCGTGTATTGCTACAACTAAGCATACCCCAATTAAAAAGTGAATTAGAAAAGAGGAATCTCTCCACAGCTGGAGGGAAAAGTGACCTCATACTTCGTCTGCAGGAGGCTGTCGAAAATGAGGGAGAAAATCCAAAGACCATGCTTTTCGACGTGGCAGAAGAACAAGTAAGTACAGGCGTTGATATTAGCGCTATGATGGAATTACTTCTTGCCAAGATGGAAGAACAGAAGAATTCTCTAGAAGAACAGAAGAATTCTATGGAATTGAAGTTCGCAGAACAGAAGAATTCTCTAGAAGAACAGAAGAATTCTATGGAATCGAAGTTCGCAGAACAAAAGAATTCTCTAGAAGAACAGAAGAATTCTATGGAATCGAAGTTCGCAGATCAAAAGAATTCTCTTGTCGCCGCACAAAAAGATGCCGTGGAAGAATTTAGGAATGTTCTAAATCTAAAAATCGACGCAATTGATGACAAATTAAACGAGCATGAAACAAAATTTGAGGAAATTAATGAGACGTTTCATAAACACGAGAACATAGCTAAAGAACTCGGCACGAACATCGAGAACATAGCTAAAGAGCTCGAAAAAGTCAAGAAACAGAAAGCTCGGGGATATTCTACTGACTGCCCAAGAAGGAAGGAGATGCAACCACCCGTTTTTGATGGTCAAACATCATGGCCGATCTATAAGAGACAGTTCGAAGCAGCTGCAATGACCAATGGATGGGACGACGACGAAAAGTCGATTGCATTAACGCTCGCATTACGAGGTACAAACCATGTGTGGCAACGGCCTTCTTCCCGGGAACCTCCCGCTCCGTGGACGACATTTTGCGGTCACTTAGGCTGCAAAACAGAGTTCTTCCCACCAAGGACTGGAAAGTTCTTAGGAAAGTGGCGAATGCTCAGGGTCTGGCCTTGACCATCTCGATGGATGAGTGTTCGGTAAGACTCCTTGAGGACCTGAACTGTCAGCCGTTCTTTAATATGAACCGGGTTCAGTTCAGGATCAAGAAGAATCCGTACTCTCGAGCAACATCGAACCCTAAAGAGGCAGGAAGTAGCGAGCAGGCGTCCAAGGAGGCTGTTCAGTCGCTTCCCGCCAGCTCAGCCGCTGCCACTCCTGAACCAACCAAGCTGGCATCTACTCAAACGTCTACTCAGCCGGTGGTAGAAACGGTCAAGCCTGTTCCTCCACCCGCGCTGAAAAAGGATAAAGGAGACAGGCCATCCTCCTCAACCAATTCTTCTGCCAGACCACGCAACAGCGACCCGACTCGCAAGCCGGCTCAATCAGGTTCCAGACAGACATTGTCTGGCTCTTCCCGAAGACTCCCTGATAAGAGTCGGCCGCCACAGGGCCGGGATGACAGAATAAGAGGGGGCTCCTACAAAAAAGCCCCCCCTACTCAAAGGAAGACATGAAGGTTGTTCAAATCAACCTTCACCACGCTAAGGCTGCTTCGGCAGTCTTAACCAAGACCATTAACTCCAACGGTCTTAACGTTGCTCTCGTGCAGGAACCATGGACTAGCACAGACGGCAAAATTCTAGGACTCTCAACACCTACAGGTAGGATTCTTTATTCCACCTCATCCAGTAGACCTAGAACATGCATTATCTTTGCCAATAATACGAACTTCTTCCCATTGACAGAGTTCATTTCCAGTGACATCACAGCTGCCATTGTGAAGATCAACAACACCAAGGAAGTTATTTTAGCATCCGCGTACTTCCCCGGTGACTCCAATGTATGCCCTCCAGTAGAAGTAGATAGCCTACTCCGCTATTCGCAACGCACCAGGACAGAAATTGTCATCGGCTGCGATGCGAATGCACATCACTCAACCTGGGGGAGCTCGAACATCAACAATCGAGGTGAGTCCTTATTTGATTTTATAACATGCAATAACCTTACTATATGCAATATCGGGAGGGAACCAACCTTCATTAACGCAGTCAGAAGAGAAGTTCTAGACCTTACTCTAGCTACTTCCTCAGCTGATTACCTAATATCCAACTGGTATGTGTCTTCTGAACCGTCATGTTCAGACCACCGACACATCAGATTTGAAATTAACGAACCCAATACCACAATTTCGTCATTCCGACCAAAGAGAAATACAGACTGGGCCTCCTATAAAGAGCACCTAAGTCAGTCACTCAATGGTAAAATATCTCGAATTGATACCCTAGAAAAACTAGAGCACTCTGCTGCACTGGTAAGATCTTCCATCATATCTGCCTTCGAGGAAAACTGCCCCCTGAAGATAAAAAAGCTTAAGAGGGAAACCACCTGGTGGAGCAAAGATCTCGAAAAACACAGATCGAGAGTAAGGAAACTTTTCAATAAAGCCAAACGAAATGGTGACTGGCAAACCTACTCTAGTGCTCTCACCAACTACAACAAAGTTATTAAGAAGGCCAAAAAAGAATCATTTAGACGGTTTTGTGAAGATATCTCTGATATTCCTTCCAGCTGCCGACTTCATAAAGTTCTTGCCTCTGACAGAATTTTCTCCGTAGGCACACTTGCCGATGAGAACGGTTGTCAAACACAAAATAAGGAAGAGACACTTCATCTCTTACTTAGAACACACTTTCCCGGATCAACTATAATTGATCCTCTCTCGCTAAACCTATCCCCCCGACTCGAGCGGATCGGCCTGCCGACGAGAGGGGACTGGAAAATTGCGAAACAAATTTGCAATCAGAATGCCATTAAGTGGGCCATATCTTCCCTGAAGCCTTATAAAGCAGCAGGAGAAGACGGCATATTTCCGGCACTTCTGATGAAGGGAGTTGAAATACTTTCACCCATCTTCACCAAACTATTTAGCTGTAGTCTGGCCTACGGTCACATACCGGAAGCCTGGCGTAAGGTAACAGTTAAATATTTACCTAAAGCAGGGAGGAATTTGGATTCGAGTCCGAAATCCTTTCGCCCCATTAGTCTCATGTCTTTCATTCTTAAAAGCATGGAAAAACTCATTGACAGACACATTAGAGATGTAGCCCTAAAATCTTTTCCGCTAAGCATATCTCAACATGCCTATCAACCAGGTAAATCCACCGAGTCAGCACTCAATGACTTAGTAACCAAAATCGAATCCTCCATCAATTGTAAGGAAATCTGTCTCGTTGCGTTCCTGGACATTGAAGGAGCTTTCAACTATACGCCTTTTGAGTCCATTAGTAGGGCTCTCAGTAACATGAACCAATCTCCTATCATAGGACGTTGGATAATGTCTATGCTGAATAGTAGAATTATTCAGACCCGCATCGACGATGTGGAAATCTCAGCTCTCACAACTAGAGGGTGTCCTCAAGGGGGTGTCCTCTCGCCCCTCTTATGGTCCCTTGTCATTGACGACTTACTTCAGTCCTTGACAAATCAAGGGATCTATGCCATAGGATATGCCGACGACGTCGCAATCGTTGTCAGTGGCAAATTCGAAAGCACGGTCTCAGAAATACTGCAATTCGCCTTATCTGTTGTTCAGAGATGGTGCAATAAAGAAGGTCTTTCTGTAAATCCAAAGAAGACAACGGTTGTCCCCTTTACAAAACGGAGGAATTTAGATCTCCTTATTCGCCCTACCATGTTCGGCGAGACCATTGAATTCTCTCGGGAAGCAAAATACCTAGGAGTCATACTTGACAGTAAACTTTCATGGAATCAGCAGATTGAACGTACCGTAAACAGAGCCACCAAATCCTTATGGATCTGTCGCCGTGTCTGCGGTAAAAACTGGGGTCTTAGACCTAGGATGATACACTGGCTATATTCGCTCGTCGTAAGACCTGCGGTCACCTATGCTGCTGTGGTTTGGTGGCCGAAGACTAACGAAGTCACTGCAGTCAAAAAGCTAGAACGCATTCAGCGTATAGCTGGAATCTGCATGACGGGCTGTCTTCGCTCCACTCCAACAACGGCACTCAATGTCATCCTTGGTCTAACACCTCTTCAAACGCACATTCAAATGGAGGCTAGACTAAGTATTCACCGCCTGTACCATTCGAACTGCCTTGACCCATATAGCTATCAGGGAGGTCATCTGTCTCTACTCGGCACCATGGAGCCTTCAAGCCCATTTAGCATGCCTCTTGATGACATGCTTCCAAAATATGGTTTCCACAAGAACTTCTCCATAATTATCCCTCCTAGGGATGAATGGGAGAAATACAAACCCAATCCATCTCATCGGGATATCATCTGGTACACAGATGGTTCTAAGATGGAGTCAGGGACTGGCTCTGGAATCTACGGTGAGTCGCCCCAGGTGAACTTGTCAGTCAGCCTTGGTAAAAACTTATCCATATTCCAGGCTGAAGTCCTTGCAATTTACCACTGCGCTAGAATAAATCTTAGTTCTAACACTCGGGGTAAAACCATATTTATCTTCTCAGACAGTCAAGCAGCTCTCAAAGCTCTCGACTCATCTGTAATAAAATCAAAACTTATCTTAGAAACATTCTTAGCCATCCACGAACTCTCTAAGAATAACCTAGTCATCCTCCATTGGATACCAGCCCACAGAGGATTTGAGGGTAACGAATCAGCAGACTCGCTGGCCAAAATCGGAGCTTCCACTCCACTTATCGGTCCTGAACCCTTCTGCGGAGTCAGCAAACACCTTTTCAGGTCCCATATCAAGAATCTATCTCGCATCGAGTCGAACGAGATTTGGGAAAACACAGTTGGGCAGACCTGCACCAAAAAATTTCTACCTAATTTCTCCCCCAGAAAATCGCTCTTCCTAATTAATCTGGACAGAAATAATCTGAGGATCCTTACAGGAATTATCAGTGGCCATGGTCACGTGAAAAAACACCTCCACCGCATTGGCGTCTCACCGGAACCTACCTGCAGGCTCTGTCTTGAGAGTGATGAATCCTCTCTTCACATACTCACAGCCTGTCCGGCCCTATGTCGCCTTAGGAAAAACATCCTAGGGAATGAGATTATCGATCCAGCAACTCTTGCTGACCTACATCCAGGGAAGATTCTTGTTTTCCTGAATGCCTCTGGAGTGAAAAGATGGCTCTAGGAACCTACTTGGGAAGGCACAATAGGCTACTCTTGTAGCCGCAGTGCCAGAGCCCTTTGAAGGCTCTCCCGACTCTTAATCTATCTATCTATCTACGAGGTACAGCTGCAGAATTGCTTCAAACTATCTCAGAAGAAAAACAACGCAACTATGATGCTTTGGTTAAGGCTATTGAGATGCGGTTTGGCGACGACCATATGCAGCAAGTGTATAGAGTGCAACTGCGCAGTAGATTCCAGAAGAGGGGAGAAACACTCCAGCAGCTGCAAGCGGATATAGAACGACTAGCGCACTTGTCATATCCCAATGCCGGCGAAGATGCCATCAACGAAATGGCTATTGAGGCATTTACACAAGCCATAGATGACAGACAACTTCAGATGGCTCTACGAATGGCTGGAAAGAGAACTCTTCCTGAGGCACTGGCATTTGCCTTAACTATGAAAGCTGCGGACCAAGCATCTCAAGGATTCCACCGCGTGAGAGAAATAACATCCGTCGAATGCTCATGCCAGAGAACAGATGTAGAAGACCGGAACAGTGCTCGCAGGGGACCGATCCGTTGCTGGAACTGCAACAAAATTGGACATCTTCAACGACAGTGCAGAGCTGAACGTAGACAGGGCAGTTGTCCACATTGCAGAACTAGGAGTCGAAACGACGAGGCATCTGAACAATTGGCGGATGGAACTTCACATAGCCGGGGGCAGAAGCTGGTTTCTGGAATCGACGCCCCCATGACCACAATTCAGGTTTCACAGACCAAACGATGTAATAGGAGCCTGACGGTGTAAGCCCATATCGGTCAGAAAAAGTGTGTGGCCACAATCGATACAGGTGCCACCGCTTCCATAATCAGAAGGGACATCGTTCGCCAATCATGGCTGCACAACACCAGCAGCTACTGTCTGAAAACAGCAACTGGAGCAACGGCAAAGGTGTATGGTGAGGTACTCTTGACGATAAATCTAGCAGGAATAGTCTACTCCCATGCATTCTTAGTGGCCGATATATGTGACGAATGCATCATTGGAATCGACTTTATGAAGACGCATGATGTAGTATTCGACATCGGTTTGCAAGTTCTAAAGTACAGAAACGTCGAGATTCCAATGGTTTACGGGAACGAGAACGTCGCAGCTCTAAGAACAGTTGTAAGTGAGGACGAAATTTTACCACCTTCGTCAGAAACACTTATTTGGACAAAGCTGGAAGGTGATCCTGGGAGCCACCGATTCTTCCTAATAGAGCCAGATACAGAAAACTATTACCAGAGCTATATCGTCGGAAAGATGCTTGTTGAACCTAAAAACAACTTGGTACCCGTTCGTGTCCTCAATGTGGAACACAGAAGCGTAAAGCTGAAGCAAGGGGAAGTGATCGGAAAGTGCGTACCAATTACTGCGGTCACAAAGTTGTCAAATGAAAGTCCTGCGAAACCGGTTAGACCTACGGAAATATAGGAAATGAAAAAGAATATACTCGGAGAGTGCGAGCTGGATCAGGAGCAGCGGGCCATGGCAGGGAGTCTAATCGACGAGTTCACTGATATATTTGCTTCGCAGAGTAGCGAGTATGGCCGAACACATCTCCTACAGCACCGAATTGACAACGGGGATGCATGACCAATTCGTCAGCATCCCAGACGACTACCATTGGCCAAGCAGACGGAGGTTGCAGAAATGGTGTCGACGATGGAAAAGGAGGGACTGATTGAGAGCTCAAAAAGTTCGTGGGTATCACCGGTCGTCTTGGTTAAAAAGAAAGACGGAAGTACGCGATTCTGCGTGGACTATCGCCAACTAAACAACGTCACCAAGAAGGATAGCTACCCCCTGCCCAGAATTGACGATACCCTGGACACACTATCCGGAGCCAAATGGTTTTCGACTCTTGATCTGAAGAGTGGCTACTGGCAAGTACAGATCCATCCAGAAGACCGCGAGAAAACAGCATTCACAGCAGGAAACGGGCTTTGACAATTTACAGTAATGCCATTTGGACTGTGCAATGCTCCAGCAACTTTTGAGCGTCTAATGGAGCTTGTTTTGCTGGGACTGACGTGGAAAACCTGTTTGGTCTACCTGGACGATGCCATCGTGGTGGGTAAAACGTTCAACGAACATCGAAATAACCTCAGGGAGGTGTTCCAAAGGCTACGAAGTGCACAGTTAAGGCTGAACCCGAAGAAGTGAAGTATCTCGGGCACATCATCTCTTCCAAGGGAGTCAAGACTGATCCGTAGAAGATCGATGCAGTGAAAAACTGGCCGGTTCCCAAAGACAAACATCAGCTGAGAAGCTTCCTGGGACCTGCGACCTATTACAGACGATTTGTAAAGAACTTTGCCAGGATCGCAAAGAGCTTGCATCAACTGACAGAAAAAGGCAAACCATTCAAATGGTCAGGTGAGTGCGAAAACAGCTTCAAAGAACTTAAGCAACAGCTGTGCGACGCCCCCATATTAGCGTACCCCACCCCTGGAAAAACATTTATTGTGGATGCAGACTTAGTAATGTGGGAATTGGAGCCGTGCTTTCCCAGGTACACGAGGGCCAAGAGAAGGTAGTTTCGTTCTTCAGCAAAGTTCTCTCAAAGCCAGAAAGGAACTACTGTGTTACCAGGCGCGAACTCCTTGCTTTGGTACTGGCAACGAAACATTTCCATAAGTACCTCTATGGGAAGAAATTCATCCTTCGCACAGACCATGCATCCTTAAAATGGCTACTACACTTTAAGAATCCTGAAGGACAAGTCGCAAGGTGGATCGAACAGCTGCAAATGTACGACTACGAAATACAACATCGAAAGGGAAGTCTTCACTCAAATGCGGACTCTCTCTCCCGTCGACCGTGCAAAACAGATTGTAAACATTGCTTACGACACGAGGAAAAAGATGTCGTGTCCGTTCAAAGGGTGAGAGCTATGCCCATTGGTGGCTGGAGTGCACGGGAAATCCGAGAGGCTCAAAAGGAAGATCCGGATATCGAACCAATCTTCGCCTGGAAGGAGCATGAGGAAAAACCAGACTGGCAGGAGATGTCCAATAGGAGTCCCGAGCTGAAGGCATACTGGGCGCAGTGGGATTCCCTTCATGTCCAAGACGGCATTCTAAAAAGAAAATGGGAAAGCCCGGATGGAAAGTCGTACGTTGTTGTTCCCACAATCAGATGAGTGGTGGAGCGCTGTTGCGCCCTGAACAACATCCACCTTAGTCACCACCAAGAACAAATATCCAACATTTTGAGCTGATTTTATTTTCTAAAAAGGAAAATTTTCAATATAGGGAATTCAAAAAGTTAAGAACTTACAAAGGTTTCAACGACAGGGGACACCAAATGGCAGCAACGGCAAGAAAAGTACGCTCTCAAAGAACTAAAAAACGAATGATCAAACGTCCTTATCCCGCGAACCGAACGGAACCCTCTTATATACTTCTAACCGTCTGTTAGGAAGAGCAACAGTCGAAACGACAACGGGATCATAATCAAGTATATGTGAAAATTGCGATAAGCAAAAGAGACAGAAAACGTCTCCACAAATTTGCCAGTTGGTTTGTTCTGCCAAATAGTTAGCCTTTACACTAAAAAATGTTGGCCTCTTTAGAGAGTGTAGCTATAAAAAATATCTTCTTAAATAATTATTAAATTCGAAGTTAATACTAATAATTAACGAATCGGCTCGTTGACAAGCACTTAAATAGAACACTGAATGAACACCTCTCTAAGGTCGTTGGCGATGACCAGAGAGATTGGGACAAGCACATTCCCATGTATTTATTGGCCTATCGAAGTGCAGTGCCCAACACCACAGGACATACTCCATCTGAACTCCTATTTGGTCGAAAAGTCCGCCTACCTAGCGATTTGATATTTGGATCTCCATGCGAAGAATCCAAGAACGAGGATGTTACAGACCTCAGGGATATCATCAGGGACGTGCATCGAGGGACTAGGGCTAATATTAAGATAGCCAGTGACCGCATGAAAACAAGGTACGATACTAAAACGACAAGAACAGGATTCCAGGAAGGAGATCTGGTATGGCAATACAACCCTCATCAAAGGAAAGGTTTATCACCTAAGTTGCAATAAAACTGCGAAGGGTACTAAAAAATCGTATCAACGACGTTGTCTGTCGCATCCAACGATGAAGAGGCAAGCTGAAAGTCATTCTTGTGGATTGTCTTCATCGCTATAAAGATATTAATGAGTTTGTTCGGGACGAAGAAGTTTAAGAGGGGGATATTGTGGCGTGGAATGAATCGTGGAACCAAAAATGGTGAAATGAAAACAACCCATTAGTCACCAAACATGTTCCACTTCCAATTGGAGACTGGAATCTGTCAATTCCTCACTAAGCTAATTCTAGAACCAGCCAGAACTAACTGGAAATTTATCAATTGCTGAAAAGGGGAAAAGTATGTTAGCCAATTGTAGAACCAATTGGAATTAGCTATAAAGTTCTCGAAGAGATGGCAGAGCAGATATAAAAGGGCAGGTCTTAGAATAGGGGGACACAGTTGATTTTTAACTGTGATTGGTTAAAGTTCGAAATAGTAATCGGTTATGAAGGTAAATAAGTGCAAAGTAATAGAGCGAATTAAGTGATTGCTTTGAATCGTTGAAGAATTGTTTAAGTAATATTGTTTTGGTACTTAAAAAGTGAATAAAGTTTAACAGAATAGCATGTGAAAGGTCGCGGAGGTAATAATGATACCAAAACCAGGTAAACCACCTATCAAAGTAACCTCATATCGCCCAATATCGATACTACCAATGTTGTCCAAGCTATTCGAAAAAATGCTGGCAAAATGTCTGCAAAAAATAATTGATGAAAAATCGCTAGTTCCAATTCATCAATTTGGGTTTAGAAACAAGCACTCTACAGTTGATCAGGTGCATAGAATCACAGATAAAATTGAAAAAAAATTCGAAAAGAAAAATGTGCGCTCTACAATATTTCTTAATATAGCACAAGCTTTCGATAAAGTCTGGCATAAGGGACTGATCCATAAACTACAAAGGCAACCCGAAGTTGGTTGTGGATTTAATATTTAACAAACAATTCAGTCCTTCAAATAAAGTAAATGACGCCATTCGAAGCCATATTCATAAATTGCATTACAAAAGTGTTTACAACACGCCCAACCACGAGCAAAATACAACAAATTTTATTATATTACGTTACGTTTTATCAACTATGTATTTATAACCTGGTTCCTTTAAATCTACCGCCTTTTCCTTATATTTTAAAAGCCGCTTAGGCAATCTGTTAGCTTCAACGACTCCGTCATAAGGAAGCTGAGTCAACTGATAATTTTCGATGTCCCTCAATACATACCAATTATTCCCAAGAATTTTATGAACAATGTACCTCTGTAAATTGGAAAAAACGTTTTATTCTCTCCAACCATTGTTTCTACATTCCGCATAACAACCAAATCACTGATATGATTACTCTTGAAGATAACTTTGATTATACTCCCGATACCTACTTATTTTCCCCGATTCATCTGCAGTGCTTCCTAAATCACTCCTCATTGTTGTACACCAAATAACAGCACACTCGGAGAATTTCCTGTAGTGCTGTGAATATAATTATTAGTTGCGTATTCCACTTGTAATAATTTACCAGACCAGTGGAAGGGTCAGTGGCCCGCTTAATTTACCTTCTTGACTCTCTCCACTTGCCCATTTGGCGAAGTAGTAGCCACCTTTCGTTTCAACAAAAATTCATCTATCTCAAAGGACGTAAAACATTGTAACGAAACGTCCCGTTCGTCACACTTTCACAGCCAGCAGCAGAAACTTCCTTGTGTGACCTTGATAATTTGCATTCCTCACTTAAAAGTCACACTCTCTTATTGATGGCAAAACCATGAATGTCCGAATGAAAGTGTCATTCGGGGAGACTTGTCTTAGTGTGATTCGTACCAATCTTGTTTACCAGATAAGGCTCCCGCTTGGAAAGTGACTTTGGTTTCTGTTTCCAATTTTTGGCGGCTGGATTCCCTTTGGGAAATCCGCCTTAAATAAGCAGTGTCGGCACTTGTTGCTGGCTTGCTCCCCCCTCCTCATCTTAGGAACCACGCTGTCGTTGGGCCACAAGGGAACCACGGCGCCGTTGGGCCTTTTCCCCTTCCCCACGCTGTCGTTGGGCCGCTAAGGAACCACGCTGCCGTCGGGCCTCGTAGTTAAAAGTAGCTTAGTCATCATATTTAAATATTGTTAAGATTACGTAGTTTGTATAAGTTATATGAAATGTTGTAATATTTTTAAGTAAAGTACTGCAAATAAAGAGTACCTCTTCACCAGAGTTTTGGTGTTTCTTTGGTAAACCTTGATCCGGCGAGCGAAACCCCAGTCTGAGAAAAAGCACATCACAACATGTACCTCTAACTGAAATAACTCTAGAAAGAGAAGCAATTTGGAACCTACTCAAAGCTTCTACGAGACCATTGATGCACCACCACGATGCTTTATCTTATAATTATAATTTTCTAAATCCAATGCCCATCTAGCAATTCTTGCGTTCACATATTTCATTTGCAACGTCAGTATATGTGAATTACAATCCGTTACAATCTTAAATGGTATCCCTTCCAGGTGTACATGGAATCGTATAAAGTGTCTCTAATTCAAAACTGGCATATTTATGTGGTATTCGATTTGGCGCTCTCAGAGCACCTTCTTTGGTCTCAGAGCAATTTTGATGTTCGTTTGGTACAAAAAAAAAACAATCTATTTCAGAATTCAAAGCACTTTTGCGAACCTAGATATTTTCTCAGATTTGCCTCAGATTTACCTATACAAGTGCATTGGCGTTTGAAAACTGTTGGAGTTTGTTTAGGTTTTCGTGAATTTTTTCTACAGCAAAGAAAGGCATTACATTGGGTGAATCTGTTTTTGCAAAATATTTAAGTATAAATATATTTTTTTTTTTTTTTTTTGCGTGTAGCTGGATGTAAAATCATTGAAAGACATCGCATGCGAGCTTTGCGATAGTGTGGGACTTGCGGTTGGCTCACCCACTAAAAACACCCGAGGGAAGCATGGTGTTACCATCCTTCCAATAATCGCACCTAGTCGTTAAACTAATCAGCAATTTGTTTTTAATACATATAATTCTATTCTGTAAGGTATTAGCGTTGATCTAATACCTTTTGTTTTCTAATTTGTTATCACTTTTGTTAGTTTGATTGTGCTTAAATTTTGTAGGAAACGATTCAGTAGTAAGTTAGTTTTATTGTTAAAAAAAAAAATATTCAAAATTTAAAAAAAAAAATATTCGTTGATTATTAGTTTAAGAGCCTATGGTATTAAGTGGTGTAATGTTGTAAACGGGAGTTTACATGGTCGTCTTAGGGGTTATCGTAATAGAGCGCCGCGATAGCCAAGGTTGCTAAATTTTACATTTAGCTAGGGGTGGGCCAGCTCAAGGAGAGATCTACCATCTAACTCTCCGCCTCATTTTCGCTATGGAGGCACCTAACTGAAGGCAAGTTAGACAGAATTCGGGCCTCGCATTCTTTCGGTTTTTTTTGGTTACGGTTGCGTTTGCTTTAGTCCTTTTTTTTCGCAAGTTTTCAGGCATATAAATAATGTAACCCCCGTCCACGACTTGTGGCAAGATCCCATACCCTTCGTTGAGCTACCGGGTGGAAGATTATGCCTGCGCCGCAAGTGGCCTGGACACCCCTCCTTCTAGTCTGCCCGGACTGACCTAAAGGTCCTGTTAGTTTGGGTCATAAGGGTGGAGGTAGTGGTAGAGGAAGGGTTATACCCGGACTCATGCTGTAGTGGTAGGATTTTCGAACATCAACGGTCTAGGTCTTCGCCGGCACGGGTGATAGTGCCGGAGTAGACCTTGCCGATTCCAATTGAGCTATCGCTCAGAAAAACCATCTCTCCTACACATGGCGGATGTCCGGGGTGCGTTACAGGTGTCGCCCAACGTGGGGCCCGAAATTTTGTCATAATAACTTCTTCGGTTAGCATTCTAGTAAAGATGCGATTGCGCTTACATTCTGTAAGTCTTCTTTTCGCATACATGTTCGACATTTTTGCTTTCTAATATGTCCGGTCAGTGAGTCGAAGTCTGTTCCTCACCGTCAGCGTTGCAGTATTGGAAACAAAAATTCGATTAACTATAAACCAATATTTTTCTTTTGAAATTTTTTTTCCCTTCGTTTTTTTTTTGGGTCGCATGTCCGGTAGTTGAGTTGACATTGGTCCTCATCTACGTCCGTTGCAGGCGTTCAGAAGTCTACGAGTTTGCTTTCATGTTAATCTTAGGGTATGGAACTGTTGTCCGGTAAATGTATGAAATCTGATCATCGTTTACGTCCGTTGCATGGTTTCATAACTAGGGTTCGTTCATAAGGATAAAGTTGAGATAGTGTTATGTTAAGTCCGGTGAGTGGGTTGAACTGAGTCCCCACTTACGTCAGTTGCTTCATGACTCTCTACCTAGCTTAAAATATGATACAGATGGAATAGCATCATAAACATAGTTCAAGCTTCATCTTATTGAACATTGGTATAGTATACAATAGCAGAATTATTTAAAGAATTCATAGCGGAATATGAGATTTTAGATTATGTCCTTTGGTATAGCGTCCATTCTAGTCTGGTTTCACACATCCCCCATACAATATATATATCAATAATAATAAATAATTTCCCAAAATCGATTATATTAATTTTTTTATATTTTCCCTTTTTCGTTCAATTATTAGTTTTGAGCCTCTTGAGTTTTATTTGCCATGTCTGAACCAGGCCCTAGTCGCCCAAGTAATTTATCAGAAAGATACCCTCTTCGCAATAGAACTAGTAGGAAAAATAGTAGAGGAGAGGAAAGGTCCCATAATTTGGGCAGCATGTCGGAAGGCCAGGGAATGGAAAACCCTCAAGATAGTTCTGTCAACCGTCAAGCGGCTAGTCCTCCTCAACCTCCCGTAGTACAAACGGCGAATAACACTAGCCCGCCTACTCCTGTAAGGTCGGACGAGGCAAATGAATCCGCGCAGTTCGGACAATATGTTCAAGACGTTGTAACCGCCACTGTTGGCATAAGTCGTACGGACGAGCTTCGCTGCATACGAGAAGAACTAGAAAGGAACCGGGTAGCTATGCAACAGGACGTGACGGCATTAATTAGGGCAGCGCTTGGAAATATTACTACCAACCATCCCTCCGTGCCATCCCCCGACAATAGAGTAGATCCCCCTATTCCCCCCACATCGATAAACCCACTGAGTTACTATGATGTCAACAGACAGCCTGGGGTTGTTCCCAGAGCTGCGGCTCCGCAGCCAAACATCACTCCTATGGTCAACCCCGTAATTCATCCCATACAGATGGCTCAGGGTAGCAATGTAGACAATTTCTTGAGACAATTTAGCAATATGCATGTCAGCGATCATATGCAACGTCCCGAAACGATACCCGCGGCCTCGCCCTCGAACTCATTCGATAGATTCCATAACTATCACAAATGGGGAATCAAGTTTGACAACATCAAAATGACAGTCGACGATTTCCTATTTCGTTTAGAAAGACTGAAGGAATCGTATCAAGTCACGTGGGTTGATGTTGTCAACAACTTTCATCATTTCGTTTCTGGGCAAGTCGAAACATGGTTCTGGGTGTATCTCAGAAGTAATCCATCAGTCAACTGGTCCAATCTGCGTCTTGCTCTCATAGAGCAATACCGAAGCATAGAATCAGACGTTGAGCTTTCGCAAAAGATGTCCGATCGACGTCAAGGGCCGCATGAATCTTTTGACCAATTCTTTGGGGATTTAATGCAGTTGAATTCAAGATTACGTGTCCCGAAAACAAATCGTGGAATCATCGAGATTATTAAGCTAAATGTAAAACGAAAAGTGGCTGAACATCTCATTACATTCAATACGCATAATATTCCTGAAATGGTCCATGTCTGTCGCACCATTGAAAAGTTTGTCAATGAATATGACATTCAAAGGCCACGTTACCAGCAAGCACCTTATCCGCGTCGGAATGTCAACGAGATTTCGGATCCCGTTGAAGTAGCGCATTGCTCTTCGCCGTCTTAAGTCGAGGCCGTTAATTTTCGACAAAGAACGTCCAGCGCCATAAGGTGCTGGAATTGTAAGGAACAGGGACACACCTTTTTTGACTGTCCTACCCCTCAGCGGGCACTCTTTTGCTACAAATGTGGTCGTGAGAACACAACCACCCCGCATTGTCCAGGTTGCACGGGAAACGGCCAGCTGAGCAATACTCCAACCGGGGAGAATTGCTCCAGGAGACGAGATCCGGCGAATTAATGGAAAAAACAATCAAATCACAACCCGTTACGATACTCAAACGTCATCTAGAGTCATCTGCCCCAGTCAAAGTTGAAGATAGTTCACAAGTCCCTAGTCCTCCACGGAAGTCCCTACATCAGCGACTTAACGAATATTACAGAGCAAGAGTCAGAATCTTCCGCAGTCCACCGTTGGCGGTAAAAACACAAAAGCTAAGGAGTCGTTTCGAGGGGAAAAGGAAGTTGTACCAAGCAATTGCTGCAACTACATTACAATCTTCCCCAGACGATCCACGCCCCTATGCCAACGTCAATATTTTCGGTAAAGATTGGCTAGGACTTTTGGATAGCGGAGCCTGTATTAGTTGTTTGGGAGCTGGCGGTGTAGAATTCTTGCGTAATAATAATATGCCCTATAAATCATTTTCATCTATGGTCACCACAGCTGATGGTAAAGAACAACGCATTGTCGGCATGGTCAATGTCAAGGTCAGGTATAAGGAACGAGTCGAAGATCTTACTCTGTATGTCGTACCATCCCTAACGCAAGTGTTATATCTCGGCGTAGATTTTTGGCAGAAATTCCACATAGCCCCAAGTCTTATTGCCGAAATATCTGGTAAATCGACTGACTTAGGAAGCATTGGCGCAGACCGAGATATGTTAGGTGAAGACCCAATTGGAAGAAACGTACTTTCATTAGCCCACGAGTTGTCAAACGAGGAGTCCAGAGAGTTAGAAACTGTCGTTAGCCTATTCCCCTCCTTTGCCAGTATTGGTTTGGGTCAGACACATCTGGAGGAACATATGATTGATACCGGGGACGCGGAGCCTATAAAGCAGCGTCACTATCCCGTATCTCCGGCGGTACAAACCCTTCTCTATGCGCAAGTGGACCGTATGCTTGCCTTGGATGTGATCGAGGAAAGTTCAAGTTCGTGAAGCTCCCCAGTTGTCCTCGTTAGGAAAGCTGAGACGAACCGTTTGTGCCTGGACGTTCGGAAACTTAACCGGGTCACTAAAAAGGACGCATATCCCCTGCCGCACATAGAGGGACTGCTAGGACGCCTTTCGGATACATACTTCATTTCAAGTGTGGATCTGAAAGACGCCTTTTGGCAGATACCGCTGGAGCAAAGATCGAGGGAGAAGACGGCTTTTACCGTCCCCGGGAGGCCATTGTATAAATTCAAGGTGATGCCCTTTGGCCTCTGCAACGCGCCTCAGCGTCTTTGCAGACTGATGGACTAGGTCATCCCGCATGAATTGAGGCAGCAAGTTTTCGTCTATCTGGACGACTTGCTGATTTTCTCACGGACTTTTGAAGAACATAACAAACTTCTCTATCTTGTTGCAGACAAATTAAAGAAGGCAGGCTTAACCATTAATGTGGAGAAATCCAAATTTTGCTATAGGGAACTAAAATATCTTGGGTTCATAGTGGGTAATGGTACACTAAAAGTAGATGATAACAAGGTAGCAGCCATTGAAGATTTCCCGATACCAAAGAACGCCCGCCAAGTTAGGCGTTTCTTAGGAATGGCCGGTTGGTATCGAAGGTTCGTTCCCAATTTTTCTTCCCTTGCCTCGCATCTCTCCGACACTTTGAGAAAAGGCGTTAAGTTCAGTTTCGGTGAGGAGGCGGTAAAATCATTCAACTCTATTAAAAAAATGCTAACGTGTGCACCAGTCTTAGTCAATCCAGACTTCGAAAAACCATTCATAATACTTTGCGATGCCTCTTCAACTGGTATCGGAGCAGTATTATGCCAGGAGGACGATACTGGTGTAGAACAGCCAATCTTCTACTATTCCCATAAATTGAACAACGCACAAAAGAACTATACTGTAACCGAGAGGGAATGTTTAGCTGCTGTCATGGGAGTTACCAAATTTAGGCCATACGTTGAAGGGTACAAGTTTAAAATTATAACTGATCATGCCAGTTTGAAGTGGCTTATGACCTTAAAGGACCTTAAGGGAAGATTAGCGCGCTGGAGTCTAGAATTACAGGGATATACCTTCGAAATTGAGCACCGCAAAGGTAGCTTTAACATCGTGCCGGATGCCTTATCGCGCGCATTTGAAGTGGAGGCATTACAAACTGGTGTTCCGAATTCGAAGGAATCCGATGACGTCTTACATATAGACCTAGCAGATCCAGCGTTTCAGTCAGAACAATACACCCTGATAGTAGAAAAAGTCAAACTAAACAAAGATCAACTTCCGGACCTTCAGGTCTCAGATGGTTTTATCTACAAGAGGGTTAAGCATAGTTCTGGAAATCCGCTTCAAGACGAGCTGACCTGGAAACTGTGGGTTCCGACAGCGCTAACCGATAGCCTGGTTTTTCTTGCTCATTGTCCACCTAGAGCTGCACATGGCGGAATTGCCAGAACATTGTATAGACTGAGACAGCAATTCTATTGGCCCAACATGAGTACGGAGGTAAAACAGTTCATTACTAATTGTGAGACGTGCAAGACAACCAAAGCACCCAATACCGTATTACGAGCTCCCATGGGTAAGGCTTTCACGGTTGATAGACCGTTCCAACACATCTATGTCGACTTTTTAGGCCCTTACCCTCGTTCCAAATCAGGCAATTCAAATATAATTGTAGCATTAGACCAGCTCACTAAATTTGTGCTTATAAAGCCACTGCGAAAAGCCACAGCCGAACTAGCGCTGAAATTTCTTCGCGATGATATCTTCCTCAAATTCGGGGTGCCTGAAACAGTTCTGTCCGATAACGGCAAGCAATTTCTCGGAAAAGAGTTCCACAATCTCATGAAATCGTTTGGGATACATCATGTAAGAACAGCTCCCTATTCGCCGCAAGCTAACGCGAGTGAGCGGGTTAACCGCTCAATATTAGCTGCGATTCGTTCCTACATTGTTGCAGATCAAACAAATTGGGACTCAAAACTACCACAAATAGGCTGTGCACTCAGGTCGACAGTTCACTCGGCAACTGGGATGTCTCCTTACGAGGCCGTTTTTGGCCAACAAATGATCGAACATGCTAGCGCGTACAAGCTGTTGAAGGACCTAGGGGGCTTAAACAACTCCGAACTTGATGTCTTACCAAGAGCATCGAAAATGAATATTCTTCACTCATACATCAAGAGTTCTCTTGAAAAAGCCCATAATGTATATGAAAAGGTATATAATACTCGTAGTGCCGACGTTAAATACAAAGTAGGAGACGAGGTGTACAGACGCAATTTTGGTTTTGAGTGATGCCTCAAAGGCCAGGAACTCGAAACTGTGTCCAAAATTCATTAAAGCAAGGATCAGCAAAGTTATAGGGAACAACCTCTACGAGCTAGTTGATAGATCTGGACACAACCTTGGCGTCAGCCATACAAAAGATATTCGTCGATAGGGTGGTGTATGATAGAGTCACAGATCTTAAAATATTTTGTCAAGTGGTACTGGTTCGCCCGAGCTCAGTCTGACCAAGAGACTCTTACAATTTTCTCAGGGGTGGGTCGAGCGGATCACGAGGATTATCACCGTTTCTTTCCATTTTCGTTTTGGGCGGTAATACGTCAAAACGAAAAAGTTTTGTAGGAAACGATTCAGTTGTAAGTTAGTTTTATTGTTAAAAAAAAAAATATTCAAAATTTAAAAAAAAAAAATATTCGTTGATTATTAGTTTAAGAGCCTATGGTATTAAGTGGTGTAATGTTGTAAACGGGAGTTTACATGGTCGTCTTAGGGGTTATCGTAATAGAGCGCCGCGATAGCCAAGGTTGCTAAATTTTACATTTAGCTAGGGGTGGGCCAGCTCAAGGAGAGATCTACCATCTAACTCTCCGCCTCATTTTCGCTATGGAGGCACCTAACTGAAGGCAAGTTAGACAGAATTCGGGCCTCGCATTCTTTCGGTTTTTTTTGGTTACGGTTGCGTTTGCTTTAGTCCTTTTTTTTCGCAAGTTTTCAGGCATATAAATAATGTAACCCCCGTCCACGACTTGTGGCAAGATCCCATACCCTTCGTTGAGCTACCGGGTGGAAGATTATGCCTGCGCCGCAAGTGGCCTGGACACCCCTCCTTCTAGTCTGCCCGGACTGACCTAAAGGTCCTGTTAGTTTGGGTCATAAGGGTGGAGGTAGTGGTAGAGGAAGGGTTATACCCGGACTCATGCTGTAGTGGTAGGATTTTCGAACATCAACGGTCTAGGTCTTCGCCGGCACGGGTGATAGTGCCGGAGTAGACCTTGCCGATTCCAATTGAGCTATCGCTCAGAAAAACCATCTCTCCTACACATGGCGGATGTCCGGGGTGCGTTACAGGTGTCGCCCAACGTGGGGCCCGAAATTTTGTCATAATAACTTCTTCGGTTAGCATTCTAGTAAAGATGCGATTGCGCTTACATTCTGTAAGTCTTCTTTTCGCATACATGTTCGACATTTTTGCTTTCTAATATGTCCGGTCAGTGAGTCGAAGTCTGTTCCTCACCGTCAGCGTTGCAGTATTGGAAACAAAAATTCGATTAACTATAAACCAATATTTTTCTTTTGAAATTTTTTTTCCCTTCGTTTTTTTTTTGGGTCGCATGTCCGGTAGTTGAGTTGACATTGGTCCTCATCTACGTCCGTTGCAGGCGTTCAGAAGTCTACGAGTTTGCTTTCATGTTAATCTTAGGGTATGGAACTGTTGTCCGGTAAATGTATGAAATCTGATCATCGTTTACGTCCGTTGCATGGTTTCATAACTAGGGTTCGTTCATAAGGATAAAGTTGAGATAGTGTTATGTTAAGTCCGGTGAGTGGGTTGAACTGAGTCCCCACTTACGTCAGTTGCTTCATGACTCTCTACCTAGCTTAAAATATGATACAGATGGAATAGCATCATAAACATAGTTCAAGCTTCATCTTATTGAACATTGGTATAGTATACAATAGCAGAATTATTTAAAGAATTCATAGCGGAATATGAGATTTTAGATTATGTCCTTTGGTATAGCGTCCATTCTAGTCTGGTTTCACACATCCCCCATACAATATATATATCAATAATAATAAATAATTTCCCAAAATCGATTATATTAATTTTTTTATATTTTCCCTTTTTCGTTCAATTATTAGTTTTGAGCCTCTTGAGTTTTATTTGCCATGTCTGAACCAGGCCCTAGTCGCCCAAGTAATTTATCAGAAAGATACCCTCTTCGCAATAGAACTAGTAGGAAAAATAGTAGAGGAGAGGAAAGGTCCCATAATTTGGGCAGCATGTCGGAAGGCCAGGGAATGGAAAACCCTCAAGATAGTTCTGTCAACCGTCAAGCGGCTAGTCCTCCTCAACCTCCCGTAGTACAAACGGCGAATAACACTAGCCCGCCTACTCCTGTAAGGTCGGACGAGGCAAATGAATCCGCGCAGTTCGGACAATATGTTCAAGACGTTGTAACCGCCACTGTTGGCATAAGTCGTACGGACGAGCTTCGCTGCATACGAGAAGAACTAGAAAGGAACCGGGTAGCTATGCAACAGGACGTGACGGCATTAATTAGGGCAGCGCTTGGAAATATTACTACCAACCATCCCTCCGTGCCATCCCCCGACAATAGAGTAGATCCCCCTATTCCCCCCACATCGATAAACCCACTGAGTTACTATGATGTCAACAGACAGCCTGGGGTTGTTCCCAGAGCTGCGGCTCCGCATCCAAACATCACTCCTATGGTCAACCCCGTAATTCATCCCATACAGATGGCTCAGGGTAGCAATGTAGACAATTTCTTGAGACAATTTAGCAATATGCATGTCAGCGATCATATGCAACGTCCCGAAACGATACCCGCGGCCTCGCCCTCGAACTCATTCGATAGATTCCATAACTATCACAAATGGGGAATCAAGTTTGACAACATCAAAATGACAGTCGACGATTTCCTATTTCGTTTAGAAAGACTGAAGGAATCGTATCAAGTCACGTGGGTTGATGTTGTCAACAAATTTCATCATTTCGTTTCTGGGCAAGTCGAAACATGGTTCTGGGTGTATCTCAGAAGTAATCCATCAGTCAACTGGTCCAATCTGCGTCTTGCTCTCATAGAGCAATACCGAAGCATAGAATCAGACGTTGAGCTTTCGCAAAAGATGTCCGATCGACGTCAAGGGCCGCATGAATCTTTTGACCAATTCTTTGGGGATTTAATGCAGTTGAATTCAAGATTACGTGTCCCGAAAACAAATCGTGGAATCATCGAGATTATTAAGCTAAATGTAAAACGAAAAGTGGCTGAACATCTCATTACATTCAATACGCATAATATTCCTGAAATGGTCCATGTCTGTCGCACCATTGAAAAGTTTGTCAATGAATATGACATTCAAAGGCCACGTTACCAGCAAGCACCTTATCCGCGTCGGAATGTCAACGAGATTTCGGATCCCGTTGAAGTAGCGCATTGCTCTTCGCCGTCTTAAGTCGAGGCCGTTAATTTTCGACAAAGAACGTCCAGCGCCATAAGGTGCTGGAATTGTAAGGAACAGGGACACACCTTTTTTGACTGTCCTACCCCTCAGCGGGCACTCTTTTGCTACAAATGTGGTCGTGAGAACACAACCACCCCGCATTGTCCAGGTTGCACGGGAAACGGCCAGCTGAGCAATACTCCAACCGGGGAGAATTGCTCCAGGAGACGAGATCCGGCGAATTAATGGAAAAAACAATCAAATCACAACCCGTTACGATACTCAAACGTCATCTAGAGTCATCTGCCCCAGTCAAAGTTGAAGATAGTTCACAAGTCCCTAGTCCTCCACGGAAGTCCCTACATCAGCGACTTAACGAATATTACAGAGCAAGAGTCAGAATCTTCCGCAGTCCACCGTTGGCGGTAAAAACACAAAAGCTAAGGAGTCGTTTCGAGGGGAAAAGGAAGTTGTACCAAGCAATTGCTGCAACTACATTACAATCTTCCCCAGACGATCCACGCCCCTATGCCAACGTCAATATTTTCGGTAAAGATTGGCTAGGACTTTTGGATAGCGGAGCCTGTATTAGTTGTTTGGGAGCTGGCGGTGTAGAATTCTTGCGTAATAATAATATGCCCTATAAATCATTTTCATCTATGGTCACCACAGCTGATGGTAAAGAACAACGCATTGTCGGCATGGTCAATGTCAAGGTCAGGTATAAGGAACGAGTCGAAGATCTTACTCTGTATGTCGTACCATCCCTAACGCAAGTGTTATATCTCGGCGTAGATTTTTGGCAGAAATTCCACATAGCCCCAAGTCTTATTGCCGAAATATCTGGTAAATCGACTGACTTAGGAAGCATTGGCGCAGACCGAGATATGTTAGGTGAAGACCCAATTGGAAGAAACGTACTTTCATTAGCCCACGAGTTGTCAAACGAGGAGTCCAGAGAGTTAGAAACTGTCGTTAGCCTATTCCCCTCCTTTGCCAGTATTGGTTTGGGTCAGACACATCTGGAGGAACATATGATTGATACCGGGGACGCGGAGCCTATAAAGCAGCGTCACTATCCCGTATCTCCGGCGGTACAAACCCTTCTCTATGCGCAAGTGGACCGTATGCTTGCCTTGGATGTGATCGAGGAAAGTTCAAGTTCGTGAAGCTCCCCAGTTGTCCTCGTTAGGAAAGCTGAGACGAACCGTTTGTGCCTGGACGTTCGGAAACTTAACCGGGTCACTAAAAAGGACGCATATCCCCTGCCGCACATAGAGGGACTGCTAGGACGCCTTTCGGATACATACTTCATTTCAAGTGTGGATCTGAAAGACGCCTTTTGGCAGATACCGCTGGAGCAAAGATCGAGGGAGAAGACGGCTTTTACCGTCCCCGGGAGGCCATTGTATAAATTCAAGGTGATGCCCTTTGGCCTCTGCAACGCGCCTCAGCGTCTTTGCAGACTGATGGACTAGGTCATCCCGCATGAATTGAGGCAGCAAGTTTTCGTCTATCTGGACGACTTGCTGATTTTCTCACGGACTTTTGAAGAACATAACAAACTTCTCTATCTTGTTGCAGACAAATTAAAGAAGGCAGGCTTAACCATTAATGTGGAGAAATCCAAATTTTGCTATAGGGAACTAAAATATCTTGGGTTCATAGTGGGTAATGGTACACTAAAAGTAGATGATAACAAGGTAGCAGCCATTGAAGATTTCCCGATACCAAAGAACGCCCGCCAAGTTAGGCGTTTCTTAGGAATGGCCGGTTGGTATCGAAGGTTCGTTCCCAATTTTTCTTCCCTTGCCTCGCATCTCTCCGACACTTTGAGAAAAGGCGTTAAGTTCAGTTTCGGTGAGGAGGCGGTAAAATCATTCAACTCTATTAAAAAAATGCTAACGTGTGCACCAGTCTTAGTCAATCCAGACTTCGAAAAACCATTCATAATACTTTGCGATGCCTCTTCAACTGGTATCGGAGCAGTATTATGCCAGGAGGACGATACTGGTGTAGAACAGCCAATCTTCTACTATTCCCATAAATTGAACAACGCACAAAAGAACTATACTGTAACCGAGAGGGAATGTTTAGCTGCTGTCATGGGAGTTACCAAATTTAGGCCATACGTTGAAGGGTACAAGTTTAAAATTATAACTGATCATGCCAGTTTGAAGTGGCTTATGACCTTAAAGGACCTTAAGGGAAGATTAGCGCGCTGGAGTCTAGAATTACAGGGATATACCTTCGAAATTGAGCACCGCAAAGGTAGCTTAAACATCGTGCCGGATGCCTTATCGCGCGCATTTGAAGTGGAGGCATTACAAACTGGTGTTCCGAATTCGAAGGAATCCGATGACGTCTTACATATAGACCTAGCAGATCCAGCGTTTCAGTCAGAACAATACACCCTGATAGTAGAAAAAGTCAAACTAAACAAAGATCAACTTCCGGACCTTCAGGTCTCAGATGGTTTTATCTACAAGAGGGTTAAGCATAGTTCTGGAAATCCGCTTCAAGACGAGCTGACCTGGAAACTGTGGGTTCCGACAGCGCTAACCGATAGCCTGGTTTTTCTTGCTCATTGTCCACCTAGAGCTGCACATGGCGGAATTGCCAGAACATTGTATAGACTGAGACAGCAATTCTATTGGCCCAACATGAGTACGGAGGTAAAACAGTTCATTACTAATTGTGAGACGTGCAAGACAACCAAAGCACCCAATACCGTATTACGAGCTCCCATGGGTAAGGCTTTCACGGTTGATAGACCGTTCCAACACATCTATGTCGACTTTTTAGGCCCTTACCCTCGTTCCAAATCAGGCAATTCAAATATAATTGTAGCATTAGACCAGCTCACTAAATTTGTGCTTATAAAGCCACTGCGAAAAGCCACAGCCGAACTAGCGCTGAAATTTCTTCGCGATGATATCTTCCTCAAATTCGGGGTGCCTGAAACAGTTCTGTCCGATAACGGCAAGCAATTTCTCGGAAAAGAGTTCCACAATCTCATGAAATCGTTTGGGATACATCATGTAAGAACAGCTCCCTATTCGCCGCAAGCTAACGCGAGTGAGCGGGTTAACCGCTCAATATTAGCTGCGATTCGTTCCTACATTGTTGCAGATCAAACAAATTGGGACTCAAAACTACCACAAATAGGCTGTGCACTCAGGTCGACAGTTCACTCGGCAACTGGGATGTCTCCTTACGAGGCCGTTTTTGGCCAACAAATGATCGAACATGCTAGCGCGTACAAGCTGTTGAAGGACCTAGGGGGCTTAAACAACTCCGAACTTGATGTCTTACCAAGAGCATCGAAAATGAATATTCTTCACTCATACATCAAGAGTTCTCTTGAAAAAGCCCATAATGTATATGAAAAGGTATATAATACTCGTAGTGCCGACGTTAAATACAAAGTAGGAGACGAGGTGTACAGACGCAATTTTGGTTTTGAGTGATGCCTCAAAGGCCAGGAACTCGAAACTGTGTCCAAAATTCATTAAAGCAAGGATCAGCAAAGTTATAGGGAACAACCTCTACGAGCTAGTTGATAGATCTGGACACAACCTTGGCGTCAGCCATACAAAAGATATTCGTCGATAGGGTGGTGTATGATAGAGTCACAGATCTTAAAATATTTTGTCAAGTGGTACTGGTTCGCCCGAGCTCAGTCTGACCAAGAGACTCTTACAATTTTCTCAGGGGTGGGTCGAGCGGATCACGAGGATTATCACCGTTTCTTTCCATTTTCGTTTTGGGCGGTAATACGTCAAAACGAAAAAGTTTTGTAGGAAACGATTCAGTTGTAAGTTAGTTTTATTGTTAAAAAAAAAAATATTCAAAATTTAAAAAAAAAAAATATTCGTTGATTATTAGTTTAAGAGCCTATGGTATTAAGTGGTGTAATGTTGTAAACGGGAGTTTACATGGTCGTCTTAGGGGTTATCGTAATAGAGCGCCGCGATAGCCAAGGTTGCTAAATTTTACATTTAGCTAGGGGTGGGCCAGCTCAAGGAGAGATCTACCATCTAACTCTCCGCCTCATTTTCGCTATGGAGGCACCTAACTGAAGGCAAGTTAGACAGAATTCGGGCCTCGCATTCTTTCGGTTTTTTTTGGTTACGGTTGCGTTTGCTTTAGTCCTTTTTTTTCGCAAGTTTTCAGGCATATAAATAATGTAACCCCCGTCCAGGACTTGTGGCAAGATCCCATACCCTTCGTTGAGCTACCGGGTGGAAGATTATGCCTGCGCCGCAAGTGGCCTGGACACCCCTCCTTCTAGTCTGCCCGGACTGACCTAAAGGTCCTGTTAGTTTGGGTCATAAGGGTGGAGGTAGTGGTAGGGGGAGGGTTATACCCGGACTCATGCTGTAGTGGTAGGATTTTCGAACATCTACGGTCTAGGTCTTCGCCGGCACGGGTGATAGTGCCGGAGTAGACCTTGCCGATTCCAATTGAGCTATCGCTCAGAAAAACCATCTCTCCTGCACATGGCGGATGTCCGGGGTGCGTTACAATTTTATATTTATTTTCTTTATTCCTAGTTAACTAGTTCGAAGGTTTTACTCTTCGTAATCTTCAAACTAAATTGTTGTTATTAAGTAGTTCGACTACTTCTGAATTTGCATGATTGCGAAGCCTACCTTCATGTCTTCTTGCGTCATTTCTGACCTCGTCCTCTACCGTTTCGATTTTAAGATCTCTATGTAGATCAGCGTTACGTATGTACCATGGCGCATTAACAATATTGCGTAGTACTTTGTTTTGGAAACATTGAATGCTTTGAAGGTTTGTCTTACTTGTGCACCCCCAAAGCTGGAGACCATATGTCCATATTGGTTTTAGGACTTGCTTGTATAGAAGCAGTTTATTATATATTGAGAGGCATGAATGCCTTCCTATGAGCCAATACATTTTATTGTATCGGATATTTAGTTCGTCATGTTTTTTCTTTACATGAGTTTTCCAGCGCAACTTCGCGTCTAGAGTCATGCCTAAATACTTAGCTGAGTTCGAGTAAAGAACTTCTTTGTTATTAACGTACACAGGTATGTGTTGTACGTTTTTATTGGTGAAGTGAACATGGATTGACTTAAGTTCATTTAATTTTATTTGCCATTTTTTGGTCCAATCAGATATATCATCTACTGTCCTTTGCAGTTTGTCTGTAACTTCCTGCACGGTTTTTCCGACAGCAAGTACAGCCGTATCATCTGCAAATGTGGCTACAGTAGTCTCGTCATTTTGTGGTAGATCGTTCGTGTATATAAGAAAAAGTACAGGTCCTAACACACTACCTTGCGGTACTCCCGCTTTTATATACATTAATGCAGAGTACTCATCTTCTTGCTTTATTCTAAATAATCGTTGGATTGTATATGACTCTAGTATTTCTGAGTATTGTCTGGGGAGATATTTTTGTAGCTTATGGACTAATCCTTCATGCCAGACTTTATCAAAAGCCAGTGTTACATCAAGGAAGATGGTAGAACATATTTGTTTTTCTTCTAAGGCCTTTTCTATTTTATCAGTAATTTTGTGAACCTGATCTAGAGTTGAGTACCTATTTCTATATCCAAATTGATGGTTTGGTATCAGTCTTTTCTTCTATAATCGGATTGAGCCGTTTCAGAAGAATTTTTTCGAAGAGCTTTGATAGAATTGGCAGCAATGAGATTGGACGATATGAGGTAATTTCACTGGGCAATTTGCCCGGCTTCGGTACCATAATAACTTCCGCGACTTTCCACATGCGTGGATCATACCTTAGTCTAAACGCTGCATTTCTGTGCTATTTTTTTCATACCTTTTTTAGGCAGTTTTTCTAGAATTTCACCTGTTAATCTTATATTTAATTTCAGTGGATATTTCCTTGGAGGTTACTGCTGGAATCAATCTCTCGTCTTCGCACATTTCTTCCGTTTGATGGAGATAATTAATGTCTTCATATGGCTGGAAAACGTTTTCAAGATATTCCGCAAATAGGTCCGCCTTCTGTTTGTTTGTTTTCGCCCAGTTTCCACTGTTATTTTTAACGGGTGGAATGTATGCTGTTGGTCTTTTCATTTTTTTTGTAGCCTTCCACAGTGAGTATTCTGTACTGGCATCATTCGTCAGGTTTGTAAGGTATCTTTCTACAGTGAAATTTTTCATTTCTTTGATCGTTTTTCGTAGTTTATTGTTTAGACTGTTAAGTCTTGTTTTATCACTTGGCGCTCTCGATTGTTGCCAGCGTTTACGAGCTCTCCTCTTTCCTGAAATAATGTCGCATATTTCTTTGGGATATACGTTTCTCTTTATTTTACTAGTTGATTCAGGCGTTGCAGCCCAAGCAGCCTTTTGTATATCTAGAGTGAAAGTGTGTACTTCATTTTCTAGTTGCTCTATTGTATCGATTGTTGCGGATAGTTCGATCCGTTCCTCCAGCAAATATCTGAAATATGTCCAGTCAGTTTGCTTATTCACTAGTCGTGGGTTCCGTTCTTTCATTATTATTTTATTACCAAGTGTAAGCAGCACAGATGAATTATCTGACTCAAGGTCTGGCCCTTCCTGCACTCAGGTAGTATTTGAGGAAATATTCTTAGTTATAAAGAAGTCGACAACGTCCGGGATTTTGTTCATATCTGTGGGCCAGTATGTAGGATTTCCCGTTGAATGGTAATTAGCATTGCCTTCTCTCATAGCTTCGAGGAGCTCTCTTCCTCTTGTATTTGTTAATCTTGATCCCCAAATTTTGTTCTTTGCGTTAAAATCTCCGCCTATTATGAATTTATTTCCAAATTTGCGGAAGAGGCTTTTAAAATAGTTTTGTTTCAGCCTGTAGCTGGGAGAACAATATGCTGCAGCTACCGTTAGCTGACCGCTACTTGTTTTTATCATTACAGATTTGGCTTGTATTTCACACGATTGGTATTCTTCGCCATCGTCATGGCTAACATTTTCCTTGATTATAACTGCGGCCCCCCCTCTTGCTGCATTGTGAGGATGTGGGGTATGATATGTCTTGTATCCGCGCAGTTTAAATTTTGTTCCAATTTTGAAATGTGTCTCGGCGACTAGACATAGGTCAATTTTATTTAGATCGAGAGTCACTTGCAATTCGTCTTTGCGATTCTCGAGACCATTGGCATTCCATAATAAGAGTTGTATGTGTTTAGCCATTAGGATCTTTTAAGTACAGTTCTTTTATTACTGTTTTGTTTTTCAAGGAAAGATATTCTTTCCAGAATTTTCTTATTACTATTTTCCATGTCTTCCATTCGGTTGAGGATTCTTAGCATAATATCCTCCATGGCATTGCTACAAGTCTTGCGGTCTCCGACTGGCTTGGGAACGTTGCTCGAAGTAACCTGTGCATATGTTTTCTTTGGGCCTGTTATGCGACTTAAGTTCCCATTTTTGCTTGAGGATATCTTTTCTTTAGCTCTATCCACTTTTTTATTCTTTTTGGCCCTCAATTTCGGTTCTAAGTCTTTTTTGTTTAGATTTTCTCTGCCTGTAGGCGCGTCTTTTTGGACTGGCTTTTGCTTTTTCTTTAGCTTGTTGTCTTGCACCTGTTGCAGCTCTTTTGCTACTATGTATAAATATATAGAAATCAATCGGGACGGAAATTTCGAATGTTTTAATATAAAATCTAACCAGTGAATGGAAATCGCTTAAAAAAGTGCCGAACACTATTCATATTCAAATCGCACGAATATCAACACAAAAAAGAGCAAGTGACGTTTTTATGTTGGATTAGGCACACGAAATCTGAAGTCTGAGAGCAAATCTGAAGATACCCAATCGAATACCACATTCATTTTGTTCACTTCTTCGAATCCGCAGCTGCTTTGGTGCGGATTGAAAATATAAACAAGTGTATGAGCTGCGGATGGTCTGCGTTGTGATACCAATGTTCGATCACTTCCTTACAGACATCTGGGCCCTACTATGTATCAGAGACAATACTGAGACCCCCAACTCGCATTCCTCTTGCCGCTGGCCCCCTCAGTTTTTTTTTTTCAAATTCGCCATTTTGTTTTCCTATCGGTGTTATGTCAATCTAGAATCCGTGTGAGCTTCAACAAAAAAAGCAAAACAAAAAATATGTGGTGAATTTCTTTTGACAGAAGTTGAGTGACAGACTGTCAAAATATGGAAAACAAATTGTATTTTTCCTCCAACAAATTAAAAGAATGTAAGTTTTCGCGTATTTTAAGTGTTTAAATTAATAATTAAATACATTTGTCTTACAGCTAAGGAAGAAGGCGACGTTGAGGTGTTCGCTAACCTTACTATATATAATGGATCGCACTGGAGACAACGATGAATATCAATTGGAATCGATATAAGTAAGCCATACTATTCAATGAATTTGTCTCACTATATATATTTGATTATTAGATATTTCTTTAAGGTTTGTTAAATCACAAGCTCCCACTCAAGATCATGCTAGAGAAGCCCTTGATTTGTCCACGATGCAGGAGAACATACAACATCAAGAGTGTATGGCCAAAGTCAAGGAATACGAAACACATATTGAACAGGCGAAAGTTGAACACGAGCGTATCGATCACGAAGAGCGTAGGAAGACCCTGATTGTAAGTTGGATTTGAATTAACCTGAATCTGACGACGAATTGCTAACCATTTGTATCCACTTCTAGGAAGAGACCAAGTAACAACAGCATCGTTCCCAATATCAAGACCAATAGGCAAGGCACCGCTTTTGGAAAGTCAACTCTTTTTGGACAGATTCGTTGAAGAAACCTCAAACGAATGAAATCCAAACCCGCTGATGCTCTACAAGTAAGTGATAACTATTTCTTTTCATAGGCATATTTTTTTTCTAACTGAATACTTATCCACAGGGCGTTGTTTTGAATCCCAAATTAGAAGAAAGTCTGCGAGATATTGCCATTACAACGAAAAACACCCGTCTTACCGCAACATCCTGATGCATGGCCCACCTGGTACTGGTAAGAAAATGTTCGCCATGAAACTGGCGCAACACTCTGGAATGGATTACGCCATCATGACTGGAGGTGATGTAGCACCAATGGACAGGAGTCACAACTATACACAAAGTCTTCGATTGGGCCAACACCAGTAATCGTAGTTTGTTGTAACATTTTATTATATGTATTGAATATAAAATAAGTTACATGTAAAACCTTATCAGTACGTGTTATAAATATTGTTACATTTGGGCTGGGATTCGAAAAGATAAAACACTATTCTGTTAAACTTTTCTAGTCAAAATCACTTTTATTACACTTTTACGGATTATCCACTAATTAAGTACTAGAACAATATTACTTAAACAATTCCTCAACGATTCAAACCAATCACTTATTTCACTTTATTACTTCTGCACTTATTTATCTTTACAACCGATTACTATCTCGAACTTTAACCAATCACTGATATCTGCTCTGCCATCTCTTCGAGAACTTTCTAGCTAACTCCAATTGGTTCTACAATTGGCTGACATACTTTTTCCCCTTTTCAGCAATTGATAAATTCCCATTTAGTTTAGTGGGGAATTGACAGATTCCAATTTCCAATTGGAAGTGGAACTTGTTTGGTGACTAATGGGGGTTGTTTTCATTTCACCACAATTCATTCCACGCCACAATATGTAAGAAACTAAACTGCACTCTATTCAGGTGGAGCCTTGTTTGCACTCCATCCATGGAAAGATTTTGTGAAGCGCTTCGACTCCTTGTTCTTCAGAGTGAGGAAAAGTTTGCACTTTCTGGTTGTTTGATAGATGTTGTATTGAATACCTGGAATAAATGTTAATAAATGCATAGGTATTTGTGTAAACTGAAAGAATTTTTTGTCGTCGGCTGTGTAACTTACTTGTGCGGCCAATTTGATTTCGACTTTACTGTATATGGAGCCGAGCCAGTAGTCCTAAATCGTGTTCTCAGAAGTCGGAGCAATTTTCGGCGACGGTGAAGTAGCCCTTTTCTTTGGAGCATAGGAAAAGTCGGGTGAAACTCATGTATCAGGGATGGGATTCCCTCGAAAACCAGTTTGTTGTCAATCGAATACAGACGGCGTAGGTTCAACAGCTTGAAGATTGATGAAAGTAGGGCTGTCAGCTGGTTGCGCGACAGATTCAAGGTCTCCAGCTTGTGCCGAAACCCGACCGCGGATGATAGTTCGCTTATTTCGTTATCGCTGAAGTTGAGCAAGTTTTACAGGCAATCGGTACCTGGCAGCGAATTTCGCGACAAATCCAGTTCGGATAAGTTACACTAGTTGTCAGTGTCAGTGTCAGATTTCAACCGTGGTGAGCAGGACAGTGTTCAGAAGTACAGCTTTTTTTAAGAGAAGTTCAACTCAAATTTGATGAATAAGTATATTATCTCAGTACATTTTCATATTAGTTTTTTCATAACATTCTGTACTTCTATTCAACCAGAGTATATATATATATAGTTGGCGCAACAGGTCTGTAGAGACCCAAGGCCTAGCTTCTCACAACCATTCGTTTTGTGTGAGTTTCATTTTTGGAACGAATGGAAGGGATCTACAATTTGATGCCGATTCCAAACGGCTAATTGAGAAGCTCTTAAGACAGTTATACTCTCGGATGTTTGTCAGACGTTCGCGAGAGGCGGCGCAGTGGAAAAAACCCTAAGTTGGAATTTGGGTTTTTGCGGGATTCGAACCTGAGACCCATCGCTTAGTAGTCCAACACACTAACCACTAAGCCACTGCGCCTGCATTCAACCAGAGTATTCACCATTGTTCCATTATAATACCAAAACATACGCCTTATAAGTAATATAAATGTAGGCCTGGAAATACGAGACACGAAAAAATAGAACAAATACACATACATATACTTTATTTTAAATTATATTTAGACTAACGGAGGAACTCTTAATTTATACTTAATAACAGCAACGATATTAATCTTGGTATTTATAAATTATAACTAAACTCCAGAAGTATACTAAGCGACGTATGTGATAAGTATATTCTACTCGATTTATGTTAAATGCCATACGAATGTTCGCTAAAAATGTTTTAAAATGTTTCTTATTCTTCAGAATTGTTTATTTTTCTTATATTGTCAACAAAATATACAATTATTCTTAAAATAAATCACTGTCAACACAAAATTTAGTTGTAACAATTATTTTCAAATTTAACGGATAATATTCTACGAACGCTGCCAGCAACTTTGCCCACACCGAAAGCCAATTTGGAAGCAGCGGAAGTTGTGCTCTTTTTTTGAGCGTGTGTTGGTGACCCGGAATTTTTGAAGTTTCGTGACATTTGTCAATACGAATTTCTATGTATCAATACTAGCGCAAAAAAACGTCACAAGCCCATGGTAATATAGCTTGTAGGCAAGTAACGGAAAATCGGCCGGAGTTGGGGGTCTCAGTATTGTCTCTGCTATGTGTCTCGTGGTGAAAATAAACTTTTTCGAAAATGAGCGTTTTGTACTCTCTATTTCGAAAGCTGAATGAAATGTACTACTACCTACTCCCATTTAGAATTCCGAAAGAATCAAAGAGTACCAACTTAAAAGCAATTTCAAATAGGATTGACTTTCGGAACGAAATAGAGAGTAGGGCCCCTGTTCACTTACTGTCCGACGGTTTCAATGATTGAAACCATACAAAAAACAAGTGATATTCCCTCCGCAGTCAATCCGCCTGATTCAATGATTGCGGCGAAAGATAATCACCTTACGTGGCGCCAAAGCATCAATTTTGATTATCAACAATTACTTTATCCGATTCCATCCCAGGATAATTTAATGGCGGCTATAAGAGATCCTTTGTCTTCAAATTGATGGCCAGGCTCGGACTAACAATCCCCGTACGTTTTCCATAAGGATCACCTCCGGTGAGAAGGGTGGCCACTGCAGCAACCCCACCTTTGATCCCATGTCCAGTTGTTAACTATCCGCGCCATGTGGATAGGTGCGCTATCCTGCTGTAAAGTCCAATTAATCGCTTGAAAATAATCATTGAATTTTGCAAAATTTCTTTCCAATATTCCTTTGTAAGTTGTAGCGGTAAATTTTGCCGTTTAGAACTTGAGTTCAACAGTTCCGTACTAGGTTAGCGCTCCCCACACCTTAACACCACCCACTCGACTGTGATGCCGAGCTAAAACACGGTACACTTTTCTCACTTCATGAAAGTCGTAATTAAAGCCCTCAGGCCCATCAAAATTAAACATTTTTAATCAGAAAAAACAACATCACACCATTGTTCTTGCCAAGTCATATATGAAAAATCCAAACACCTACACTTCCGCTGATTTCTTCTAAGCCGTTTTAAATGATTGGCACAGTTGATCACTCTTCTAACCGACGAAACACTACCACTAACACCAGCTTTTTGCTTTATTTTCGCATTGCTATTCTATCAGCCGCTGTTGTAGTCGTTTTATAAAATCTTTTCATATTTTTCCCGTAAGAATCTTTATTTTTCAAGTACTAATAGATCAAGTTGAGGCTTTTTCCAATTTTGGTATTTATAGCACGCCCGGTCGATCTTTGTCCCTTAAGTAATTCTTAGCCTTCTCAATACTCCTAAGTGATTTTGCTCTACCCATCGATCTCCAAATTTATAAACAATTTACAATTAAAAAAAATAAATTCGCTTTCGGAACACACATGAACAATGAAGAAGAACAATGAACTATGTAAAGAGGTGTTATTTTGGTATTCAAAGAAAAATGTCATTTTTTGAGATAAATGATCGGATGTTTATTTCATAATAAAGAGGAAGGTATGCCGTTAACAATGAAAAACAACATCAGCCAAATGGCCACTACTACCAACTCGCAAAGTGGCTGCCCTATGTCCTCGTTAGCCTCACGAAGTTTATCTTTGAGGTCTTGAATCGACGCTGGGCTGTTGACGTAGACCTCATCTTTCACGTGGCCCCAAAAGAAGAAGTCGCAAGGTGTTAAGTCACAAGATCTCGGTGGCCAATTGAGATCACCTCTTCGAGAGATAACACGGTCCGAAAACTTTTCCCGTAAAATACCAATGCTTTCGTTGCTTGTGTGGCACGTAGCGCCGTCTTGTTGAAAGAAAACGTTCTCCAGATCAATACCATCCAACTCCGACCATAAAAAATCATTAATCATGCCCAATTCCAAAGAACGACGAGGAATGGACAAACGTGGGTTTTCTTCAACACTTTGGCCTACAGCAGCAATATTCTCAGTTATTCTTGAGCGACGTGCACGGGTTTTATTCCTCACATAACTAACTTGTCCCAACAGCTCGAATTTTTCCATCAATTTCTGTATTGCGGTCCAACAAGGTGCTTCACGACGACCAAAAAATGCTTTTGCGAACTGTGACTGCAAGATTTTAACCATTTTTGTAGTGAATATTAATAATTTCAATGCGTTGTTGAAGCGTGTATCGTTCCATTTTTAGTAATGGCGTAGTTTCTACTTGTCAAAGAATAAAAGCTTCAAAAGTGACAGCTACCGAAATAGCGGGTCATTCACAATAACACCTCTTATTGGAAAACCCTTTACCTATTCAATTGACGCAAAAAAAGCACTGCACTTTTCCGTATGAAATGCTTTGTCAGAGAAAAAATAGTGATCCGTTTTGAATTATTATTTCTTATTTCTTTTGGCAACATCATAGATTCATGGAGATAATGAGCCACAGAGATATGAAAAGGCTTGTACCTATTTAGTTGGAACGGAGTGTACATACTATAGTCCATCTTCGGAATGTTTTACCAATACTTCCTCGCGTTATACCAATACAGTGATTTCAAAGCGACAAATTTATTTGAGGCATATGTTCTTTGGAATGTTCTAAACCTAAATTTTGCGCTGGTCGAAGACGTAGCCCCCTAATCAATAAATAAAAACATTTGGAGAATGATTTATTAATTACTACTCGAACATACAAATCAAAGATACATTTGATAGCTTATGAAAATAAAACATATTCCTTTATATATAATTATTTCATGAACTTAACAAAGGTTACTACTTTTAAGGGCACTTAAAAGGTTCTTACAATGCTATGTTTAAATCTATATTAGAGAAGCCTTTTGATTGGATGTACATAAAATTTATTGTAATTAACCCAGAAAATGTATGTTTAATTAAATGTATGTCAGTTAAATAAACCAAAAACCTTTATTATTTGACTTCGAGTTCATTAAACCGAGTCTAACATAAAAAAGGAAGCCGTGATGCCGAATATACATTAGTAAAAAAAAGTTCTTAGTTCTTTTGATAGAATTTGCGAGACAAGGCCGAGTCAATCAAAAAGTATATGGATTTTTTTTTCGATTTATACTCTTATGTTTACAACATTTTTACTTCTACATATACTACTGTCGTATACGAGAGACCGAATTGAGAAATGTTTAAAAGACAACTATAAGCCCAGACATTAACTTTTTTATTGTTAAAAAAAAATCACCTCGATCGATTAACGTGTCGTTTTCGACTCCAAAATACACGACTCGTCCAAATCTGTATTACACTCTTCGACAAAAGTCGTAGATGAAAATGTCAAATGCCTTGTTTGTACTAGTTTTTGTACGAGCCGAAAACCGAGTTTTCGTCGATTTTAAGTTGTGACATTTGTTCGGTCAGCCATTCTGCTGAATATTGCAAAAGTTGTGTTCGTTTCAACAACCCAACGATTGGAAGTCGTTTTCGTGGAAAACGACTCGTTTTGAAAATTGAAATATGTATGGGAAAACTTCTGTTTTCGATGAAGTTATGTTTTTTTTTTTTTTAAAAAGAATTCATTTCTTTTTAATGGAAGAACGGACACGACCATGCAGGCTTTCGTTTTTGGTGGAAAATTTGCTGTTTTCTTCTATTTTCATTTTTAAAACCTTCAGTTTGATTGCGCATGTCCGTTGGATAAGTTATGAGAACAAAAAATATGGAAAGAATATTTAAAATAACAAATAAAAAACAGTCGTAAGTTCTTACTTCATTAATGGAGAAGAATATTCATCTGGCAAAGGGATTCAGCAAGGGCTCAGATAGATTATCGACATTCTTGGAATGGTATTGCTACAACTATAAAAAGCTATGGCCCTCCGACAAGAGATGGAAAGTCGGCTCTGCCGGGATTGACTTTCCTTTCCGTTCTTACTCGTGGGACCAAAATTAAAACTTAAATGAACAAAAAATAAAAAAAACAAAATATCAAGAATCCCTCATAGGGACCTCTTCCGAGGAGGATCTACTAGCTTCCAGCCAGGAGAAAGCATTTAACCAGACATAGTACTCATTCAGGCAGTCAACCAAGCACCTCATCCAAAGCTACGACAACTGTAGGGGCCGAGGATACCAGCCATAATATTCAAAAGCCTAACAGTGACTAAGCCACAACCGGGAGCACCAGCCACAGTGCACCCAAACCTAAGAAGTCCTCCGGCTCTCTCTTTAAGTCAAGGTATAACTGGGCTGTCTTCATCCTTGCAAAGATTGCAAGCTTAAATACCGAAAGGTGGTAGACGAGTACGTCAGTATGTCAAAAAAGTCGAACCAACCTTCAGCGTCCATCCGATTCCCAGGCAACCAGTATCTTCACCGAGATGGTAAGGGATCACCATGACGTGATGTCTAAGAACGGCAAAATGGTGATGGACCGCTGGTGCAGCATTGAAGCCAAACTGTCTGAGTTGGTTGTGGCGATGTGCTTTCCGGAGTTGACTGCCGACTACCCAGTTTCGACTGCGCGGACGTGGTGCGAGAATATCGGGTGATCACATGTGTGGACCAGTACTCTAAGGATTTCCTTGGCTCATGCATCGACAAGATCGCCGAAGCTTGGGATGGCCTAAAGCTTAAGCCTATCCCTGCCAAGGATATGCCCACGAGACCTAGGGTCCGTATTTGGCTATCCGTGATGAAGATAGACTCTGAGAGTCTCCTTAAGTGCTACAAACTGCAAGACCCGACCATTCCCATGGACGACTGGGCTGTCATAAAGGCAGAAGAACCCTAGAAAAACAGCCTATCTTACCTGCTGTTAATAAACGAGGAGTGCCTAGGGGCACTAGAACCAATCTGAGGTTTGACATAAGGCACGCCAAACTCAAGATCTTCCGAACAACAATACTTGATGACGACACGGATAATGTCGTCGCTGCCAACAAGTTTTTGGAGGAACTGGCGATCGCTTCCAACATTCAACCATAACATGCTGAAAGTCATCCAGTCGAATCTCCAGCACTCGAAATGTGCATCTGAGAATCTTTTGGTATTCCTCAGAGAGGCATCATTCAAGAGCTCTGGGTCTCTCAGACGACGAGTGGATTCTCTTCAATCTTAGTATGAAGCTAGATACTCCTGTCCCATATAGAAATCCAAAAAGAATTGACTGGAAGAAATTTGGTCAAGTATTGAACTCTAAACTTCCTAATATACCACACCTGAAAATTGAATCAGGTGTAGTACTGGACACAATAACGTTTGCACTAGAGAAGGCGATGAATTCAGCTTCTAAGGCATCGTGTCCGGTGAATTATAGCAAAAAACCACAAAGACTTCACCATCCTGAGAAGGTTGACTAGGGACATTTTCAATATCTGCTACAGACATAAGTTCTGGCAATCTTATAAGGACTGCCTAAGGTTCTACAAAAAATCTATCAGATCAGTTAAGACACAAGCATTATAACCAAGGAAAAGATCTACTTGGCCATTCACAGTTTTGCTCCGTATAAATCACCAGGGCAGGACAGCATTCTCCCCATCATGCTTCAAAAACATGAAGGAAGCTATCAAAGTCGTTGCGTATGCGGATGACATGGTTGTTCTAGTATCAGGAATGTATCCGAATGTGATAAGTGAAATCATGGAAAGGGCTCTGGGAAAGATTAGCGGCTGGACTACAAGTTGTGGTCTTAGCGTTAACCCAAGTAAACCAAAATAACAACCTTCTCACTTCCGCGCTTAAATAACCAAAATGTTTCTTTATCCACCAGCGCAAAATACCTTGGAGTCATGCTTGACCCTAAACTTAACTGGAAGTCCAATATCGAACACCGAATGCGGAAGGTAAGCAAAGCTTTCTACGCCTGAAGTAAAACTTTCGGCAAGAAGTGGGGGCTTCAAGCAAAGATGGTTCGTTGGATGTACACAGCGGTGGTACGTCCCATCCTCACCTACGGATCACTGGTTTAGTGGCCCGCCTTAAGCAAAGCCTATAACATCATTTAATTAAGTAGAGTCCAAAGAACAGCTGGAATTAAAATCAAAGGAGCCCTTCGATCAAGTCCGACCGAGGCAGCGTGTAGTGCAGTTAGTTTGAAGGAATCTAAATGATGGTGCGAAAGGCCTTATTGCCATTCCAGCATCCTAGTTTCCCTTCCTGACGGCAAAAGTCGTATATCTACATTGTACCCAAATTCAACTTCCACAAAAACTTCTCTGTTAGATTCCCCTCTAGATCAGAATGGGAGGAGAATGCGGTCGTAAATGAATTCGACATACCTATCTGCACAGATGGTTCCAAAATGAACTGTGGAGTAGGAGCAGGCATTCTCTCAACAGAATTAGACATCTCTAAAACACTTCGCCTTCCCAACGGCGTGTAGACTGCTTCTTAACACAGTGACACCCAGAAAAAAACAGCCATCTTCGTCGATAGTCAGGCCGCGATTAAAGCGGTTGGTTCAACTAAGTCAACGTCCGAGCTTGTTGTGGAATGCAGGGAGACACTGATCAGGGCTTCCCGGCCATAGGAACATAGAGGGGAATGAGAAAGCCGATGAACTTGCCAGACGTGGCTCTGCTCTGTGCCTGTGTCATGCGGAGGAAGTCTTCCCTCCGCTGGGATATGCAAAGAGAGAAATCCTCCTGCACTTCAAGATTGGAACACTGTGCCATCTTCTTTGTGAGTGTCCGAACCTAGCCAAAACCAGACGCAGTGCAATAGGTCACAAGATCATCAAATTTCTCAACTCCACAGGCTGGATTTGAGCTCCTTTAACATCCTTCATCCCCTGCATTTTCAGATTCCGTTAGTTGTGGTTTCAAAACGGCACTCAATCCGCTACTTGTGTTTTTCCCTCGTCAGGTAACGGGAAATACAGCCGCTTAAGCCAACCAACCAACCAGGTAAGAAATACTAATGTTGATATTGAATTGCGTATTTTATATAATCTGTTAGTTTTGTTTAGGTTTAGACAGTTTAAGAATATTGTTGAAATTAGAACCAATTTACTAGCCTGGCAATGATGCTAACTTGTCATTTGTTTTGCAATATTGACATCTGTCATTTCATAAACTTTCTTCTTATTTAAACCTCTTAACTAGCACGTTGTTTTTCTCCTCTAATCTGGTTTTCTTTTTTCAATTTTTACAACAGGTTATGGGCCCAGAATCGCAGAAAGAATAAGAAAAATACAGAAGGAATTTTAATCAACACAATTAAAGCTCTAATTAAGAAGGATTGCAAAGTAATGGCGTCTTCTTCGATTCCACCCATAGAGAAACTTCGAGGTCGAGATAATTACTATCTGAACTGTAATGCCGAATTCACAATGTCGCGTGATTTTAAGTGCCAAAGCGCGCGAGCAACAATTTTGTAAAACGAAATACTGCTTTGAAGCGAATGCGCGTTGAGAGAGAAGAGTATGACACATTAAAAGTTCGGTTTGTTTCTTGGCTAAAAAACACAAATTCAGAGCAGAATTAAAATTTCAAGTGTACTCCTTTTTTTCTTCTATCTGCAATTTTTATGCACGATTTGAAAAAGGATTCTCCAAAAAACAAGAAAATCATATTTAACATTAAATATTTATATCAAATCAAAAAGCAACCATAATTGGTCAATATTTTTTCTACAAAAAAATCTAAAGAAATGAGTAGTTGCTCTACAAGAAAAAATGTTATTCGTCATTTCCACACACTTAATTAATTAATTTGCATTGAAAGAACATCATTTAGCTCTTTAAAAGTTGTGTGTGATAAACATTAGTGGATCTGTGCCACTCCAACTATGAACGGCACATTCTATGTCTTCAAATCGAACAAGTCGAAATTCTCAAGTTGTCAAACGCGCGTGAACTTTACGATATTTACGATCTAAAGTCGACTCAACGCCTGAAGCTGTATTTTGTGTGGCAGCATATGAACGCTTTGTTTCTACATAATCTGTCAACGCACGCGCGCGTCAACGCGACATTGTGAATTCGGCATAATGCCGAATTCACAATGTCGCGTTGAACGCGTGCGTGCGTCGGTGCGCTTTGACACGCTTTATCGAAATTTTACGATTTTATGCCGAATTCACAATGTCGCGTTGAACGCGTGCGTGCATCGGTGCGCTTTGACACGCTTTATCGAAATTTTACGATTTTAAGTGCCAAAGCGCGCGAGCAACAATTTTGTAAAACGAAATGCTGCTTTGAAGCGAATGCGCGTTGAGAGAGAAGAGTATGACACATTAAAAGTTCGGTTTGTTTCTTGGCTAAAAAACACAAATTCAGAGCAGAATTAAAATTTCAAGTGTACTCCTTTTTTTCTTCTATCTGCAATTTTTATGCACTATTTGAAAAAGGATTCTCCAAAAAACAAGAAAATCGTATTTAACATTAAATATATCAAATCAAAAAGCAGCCATAATTGGTTAATATTTTTTCTACAAAAAAATCTAAGGAAATGAGTAGTTGCTCTACAAGAAAAAGTGTTATTCGTCATTTCCACACACTTAATTAATTAATTTGCATTGAAAGAACATCATTTAGCTCTTTAAAAGTTGTGTGTGATAAACATTAGTGGATCTGTGCCACTCCAACTATGAACGGCACATTCTATGTTTTCAAATCAAACAAGTCGAAATTCTCAAGTTGTCAAACGCGCGTGATAGTAGAAAGTAGATCTACTCAGGCGTCGCGTTGAACTTTACGATATTTACGATCTAAAGTCGACTCAACGCCTGAAGCTGTATTTTGTGTGGACGCATATGAACGCTTTGTTTCTACATAATCTGTCAACGCACGCGCGCGTCAACGCGACATTGTGAATTCGGCATAAGTGCCAAAGCGCGCGAGCAACAATTTTGTAAAACGAAATGCTGCTTTGAAGCGAATGCGCGTTGAGAGAGAAGAGTATGACACATTAAAAGTTCGGTTTGTTTCTTGGCTAAAAAACACAAATTCAGAGCAGAATTAAAATTTCAAGTGCACTCCTTTTTTTCTCCTATCTGCAATTTTTATGCACGATTTGAAAAAGGATAATCCAAAAAACAAGAAAATCATATTTAACATTAAATATATCAAATCAAAAAGCAACCATAATTGGTTAATATTTTTTCTACAAAAAAATCTAAGGAAATGAGTAGTTGCTCTACAAGAAAAAATGTTATTCGTCATTTCCACACACTTAATTAATTAATTTGCATTGAAAGAACATCATTTAGCTCTTTAAAAGTTGTGTGTGATAAACATTAGTGGATCTGTGCCACTCCAACTATGAACGGCACATTCTATGTTTTCAAATCGAACAAGTCGAAATTCTCAAGTTGTCAAACGCGCGTGATAGTAGAAAGTAGGTCTACTCAGGCGTCGCGTTGAACTTTACGATATTTACGATCTAAAGTCGACTCAACGCCTGAAGCTGTATTTTGTGTGGCAGCATATGAACGCTTTGTTTCTACATAATCTGTCAACGCACGCGCGCGTCAACGCGACATTGTGAATTCGGCATAAAACATTTCAATGCTATTCATCTCACATATCTTTTGTAAACCGAATTCTTTCGAGAAGTATAAAAGTTTTCACAAAAATTTATTTTCGGAATAAAAAGACTGACTTTTTGACAGTGGAAACAATTTTAATACATTCTAGTCGTCTGCAAATTCTGCGGGTCGTCTGTGTTAGGTAATGCGGATTGAAAACCGACACGACTCAAGAAACGACAAAAGTCGTTTTCGACAAATGACTACGGTAATCGAGGTGTTACACTATGGACGAAAAGTTATAATATGTACTCAGAACTAACAAATCTTTTTATTCTAATTGATTTCGATAATCACCACTATCGAGGCATCCGTTCGGAAAAAAATAACTCATGTGGTATTCGTTTGGGCTTCTTCAGATTTGCCCTCAGATTTCAGATTTCGTGTGGCTAATCGAACATAAAAACGCTCTTGCTCTTCTTTGTGTTGATATTCGTGCGACTTGAATATGTGTAGTCTTCGACACTTTTCTATGCGCTTTCCATTCACTGGTTAAATTTTATATTAAAACATTCGAAATTTCATTCCCGATTGATTTCTAAATATTTGTACACAAATAATTTACGAAAATAGATTCACCCGATGCAATGCCTTTCTTTGCTGTAGAAATATTTCACTAAAATGTAAACAAACTCCACCACTTGTCAAACTCAAATGCATTTGTATTGGTAAATCTGTGGGCAAATCTGAGAAAATATCTAGATTCGCAAAAGTGCTCTGAAATCTGAAAAAGATTGCTTTTTTTGTACCAAACGAACATAAAAATTGCTCTGAGGGCAAAAAAAGTGCTCTGATAGCGCCCAAACGAATACCACATCAGATTGCGTTCGAAATATCCGTTTCGAAACAAATCAAATGAAGCATATAAACGCGTTTGACATTAATGTGGTATTCGTTTGGGCTTCTTCAGATTTGCCTTCAGATTTCAGATTTCGTGTCGCTAATCGAACATAAAAACGCTCTTGCTCTTTTTTGTGTTGATATTCGTGCGACTTGAATATGTGTAGTCTTCGACACTTTTCTATGCGCTTTTCATTCACTGGTTAAATTTTATATTAAAACATTCGAAATTTCCGTCCCGATTGATTGCTAAATATTTGTACACAAATAATTTACGAAAATAGATTCACCCGATGTAATGCCTTTCTTTGCTGTAGAAAAAATTCACGCAAATGTAAACAAACTCCACGTGTTGTCAAACTCAAATGCACTTGTATTGGTAAATCTGAAGCAAATCTGAGAAAAAATCTAGATTCGCAAAAGTGCTCTGAAATCTGAAAAAGATTGTTTTTTTGTACCAAACGAACATAAAAATTGCTCTGAGGGCAAAAAAGTGCTCTGAGAGCGCCCAATCGAATACCGTATAAAATTTTCCGCAGCTATTATTTGTCGGAGAGCTTTGGAGAAAATGTGTCGTGTAGCTATCAAAAGTGAGTGACATAACGCGTTACAACCGACAAGATGCGCTATACGTCGGAAAATTTCTCCGAAAGTTGTATCGGAACGGATATTTCGAATTTCTCCGATTTCGCACAAATCCGATCTTTTTCTTTTTTGACACCCAAACACAAGCTGTGTTTTTTTCTTCGCTGGGTGCAGAGACTACGACTAAAAGTATGCCTCTAAGTAGTTGTCCGAGCATAAAATTTCTTTGGGAGCGATTTCAATGACTTAAACAATTAAAATATTGTAGAGGAATGTTAAAATTTTGAATAGGAGTGATATATTTTAATATGTACATTTTGTAAATTGCGACTCCATTAACCAATTGTTCAGTTTTTTTTTTCTAAACTTATATTTAAGGAAGAGTGTTTTATTTTATTTTTTTTTTTTGTATTTATTTAAACGCTACAAAAATTCTAAAAAATAAACAAATTTAGGAAATCACTTGTATGAAAAGACAAACAAAAGATTGGCAAAGATTTAATTTTTGCTCAAAATTATTGTATATAATGTACCTACTTATAAAACAGATGTACAACATATTTCTGATATTTTCTGAATGTAAAAATAAGAAAGCGGATTCGGTATATTTTAGCTCAAAGCAGTTAAAGAAAAAAAGTGGGTGCAAATGGTTAATAAAACTGTTATTACTATGCAATATTTTTTTTTTCATTTAGTCAAAGAAATCTTAAGTTGCATTTATATAACAGAAATTTCAATGGTTTAAGCCACTGAAACTACTAAAGTATGCTCATTTAGTGACCTTTAAAATGAAAGTTAAAATGTATACATTGTACATGTATGTATATGTAAATTTATTTTATTTGTACCAGTCTAAGGTACGAGTACTTTTTGTCTTTTGTCTTTAATCGATTATAATGAACCTTCCAATTGTCTCGTGTTAGCTTGCATAAATAATTCATAAAATCAAAACTCAGTTTTTTTTTTTATATACTGTTTTAGACCTGTTAATATTTATAATTTATGTATTAATATATATTACGATAAAACTTGCGCATACGACGCTGCATTAGAAAACTTTCACTAGGTGCTGAAAGGTTATATAATTCTAAAGCGCTTTTGTGTTGTTCTAATTTTACTCGTTCTTTACTTGTTTCATTAATTCTGCCATTTACATCAGAATTAACTACTGTATGCATTTTCTTTTTCTTTTGTGACTTCAATAAACAACATATCCCAACAATTGAGCAAACACTTTCATTTCGCCAGTTAATTGTTTTTGAAATTGACTGTTTGTTAGCAACACCATTAAACAGTTCTTTAGATTTTAAGTGGATATTTTCGGAGAGTGCAGAATAATTTCGGTTTTTATACCCGAAACAAGGAAGGCAAATGTGTTTATTTGATATGCAAGTTCCTTCAGTACCATTTTTTTTTAGATTGAATTTGTCTTCATCTACTCCTGACTTACGATTGGATTCTGTAATGTTCTTTATAAACGTTTGTGATTTTTCTTCGATTGCTTGATTACTATTTAGCTCGGGTGTTTTTCGATTATAGTCAGAATTAAGGTGAGCGTTGCTTTCAAGTCCTTTAAGGCTTGCAGCGGAAGATTGAACATTTTCGAGCTTGTTGACAACTTCTTTAGTATTATTTGTCTGTTCTGAGGCTTTATTCAAACGATTTGAGCTTTCAATATTTGGATCCATATATGACTCTCGTTTATTCCAAAGGACAAGTTCTCCAATGGTTGCAGCTGTAGAAGCAGGATTGCTTACGTTTATAGCATTGTTATTAATATAAGCAGTATCTTCCAATACATTTTCAGACACACTTGTCAAGGGGCAATGTAGTATAAGTTCGTCAGGGCTATCATTGGCAGTACTATGGTTGGATAGACAAACAACAGATTGGGTTTTATCCTTTTCTGATGTAATGATGTGATTTATATCTGCATTGATCTTATTTTTGGCAATTTCATTAATGGATTTGGTTAAATACTTATTGCTATCAGGGCGAGCAGATTTATTTAATTCTTCGTTGACATTGAAGTTATTATTTGTCTTAAATCCTTCTCCAGGTTTTTGTGTAGTTTCCTTTATAGAATCTTCGCAGACATTGGGTTTAGATATGTATATATTTGACCTCTCTTTGACTAAACAATCCTCATGCATTGAGAAATGTTGCAGTATAACTCGTTTTACATTCATTGCGGACTCAGCAAACTTAGAGATTTCATGTGCTGATTGATTTCTAAAAGTAGTAAATATATGTTAGATAAAATAATATTAAAATTAATATATTGAATTAATTATGGATGAATTACAAATAATTAATATTTCTTTAGTGCAAAGAGCTCCAAATGCCAAGCGACCTAAAGCTAAAATTTGTCATTAAACTTCGTTAAATTAATGTCTCACAAGATGTTTTGTATTTTAGCTTCCACTGACACACACAAAATGGCCGACTTCTCCCACTCGGAGACCTACTTACTTAATTTAAAAATAGTGGTGAACCGATTCTAATTAACAAGTCCTTACAGTTAGCCCGTGCCTTAGGTAACTGCCTCCAGTTGCTCGGCAATCAGCAAGTTGAAAAGGATGGCTACGGGCTTTCCATTAGCAATCTCACATATCATTATCCATTATAATGGTGGATGGGTAATATACAAATATAAGCATGAATGGACTTACGGCAGATAGACTAAGTAGAGAGTTATTTTAAGGCTTAAGCATTCGAAGATAAACTTAATTCTTGCTCTAGTGCAAGGTTATGCACTGAATCTGGAGCCAGAGTACGAAGATGTGACGTTGACGTAATAAGGATACTGAACTCCTAACCGAACACCATCTCGCATTGTATAAATTATATAAGAATTGGGAAACTGGAAAACTGTGGTGATTGGTCTAATTACTATAAGGGAACGTTTTTAAGATTTAAAAGGCAAATAGTTAATACTACTAATAATACCCCATTATATTAGCTACGGATGCTTCGGCGTACGGCATTTCTGTCGTAATTTCCCATATCTTTCCGGATGGCTCTGAAAGACGTTGGATATTCATCAACATAGGTAGAAAAAGTGGCGTTATCCATTCGGAGTAATTAAATTCAATCGGTATTTACATAGACGTGAGTTTATCCTTTATACAGACCATAGGCCTCTTACAGCAATTTTTAGTCCAAATAAGGATTTACCAGTCATGACGGCAAAAATAGCCATATGCGCAAACTGTTTACAAAGTAGTTCGCTTCCTAGACAATAGTTTACTTCGAACGACTTTCAGCAGTTTTGATCATCGAATGGTTTAGATCATATTACTACTGCCCCATTTCACCCTGCCTACAATGAAGAAGCCGATCGTGCCTTGCCTTTTAAAACTTCAATATCTAAAATCCTACAAGAGTCAAACAACACAGAAAACGCTTTGTAAATATGCCTCATTACATAACGAGTAACGCCTAATCCAAGTACTAAAAGGTCCCTAGCCGAAGTTTTACTTGGAAACAGCCATGGAATTTGCTTTCCCTATTCAAACAAACTTCAAACAAAATATACAATTACACCCAAAAAAAAAAAACAGTTGCGCTAACGGAGAGTCCGTTTTTTCTTAAAATGTTATTCGTGGTTCAAAATGGAAAGAAGCATAGTGAAGAACATTTTGAGAAGGAAGATGTATACACCCAGTTGAAGGCGACGGATTTGCAATGAGACGTCACCAAAATCAGCTTAGACCCAACAAAATTCAAAAGCAATTTCATGAGCCACAACACCAAATCCTACAAAATGCAACAACAACAGAAAGTAACAATTCCAACAAATCAAGTTTCACCCAGACTCGACAATCAATATCGTGTTACGACCAATTTAACCGGCCAGATCAGTCAAAAACTTTGAACAGTCAACATAAGCCGTATTTTATTATCAGCGTGATGTGATCCGGATCAGATCACGAAAATAAAACAATACGGATCATAGAAAAATTTCATTTTGGTGTTGTGGCAACAGTTGCTTTCAAAACAGGACGGATAATGTATGAAAATGACAAACTTCATATTGCCACCAGCCATATTGCAAACATTCTGTACAACGTGACGTCACAATATGATATCAATTGACGAGAGTTTTCATATGCTTGTCGGGGGTGTTACCATATGAATCAAATTAATAATTTTATTTATTTATTTTTGGATATTGTTCTTAAAAAAAATAATCTAAAATTCTATGTTCAAAAATCAGATCACGCTGATAATAAAATACGGCTATTGTCATCATCGAATATATCATAATTGGACTGTGGTTCCAATCGAATCGGACAAAAGTATTAAGGATTTGCAGAAGGAGATCAATGATTGCTTATCGATTCTCAACGCCCGGTGACTACAACCTCTTGGGATCCCATACTTATATTTTTGTGCTATAACCGTCTACCAGAAAATACTCTACCGTTATGGAAACAATCAATTCAGAAACCGCGTGAAATCCCGTCATGGAGTGAAATGGATTCATTCTTAACTAGCCGTTACCGTGTTTAAAAATCATCTACCCCATCCAAATTAGGAAATTGCTATAGCACAAATGGCCAATCCTCCACTCATTCGCATAAGGATTGCCGAAGTGTTCACACGTGTATGCGATGTAAACAAAAGAACCATACACTTTTGCAATTGAACACTTCACATGCATCACAAGACATGCCTTCCACTTCAGGAACAGGGAGGCATTCCCCAATCTGAAACTATACAGTCCACGGAAAATTCATATCTATATCAAGTCCAATCTTACTTCTCCCGTAATAACAAGCGGATTCTTTAAGCAACCGCGTTGATTGATATACACCATTTCGGAAGTAAGTTTACATTGCGTGCACTTGTAGATACAGGCTCAGAAGTTACCTTTATTAAGATTAGATTTATCCGTGAAGCCAATCCAAGTTTAGATATCTGGGATGAGCGCTATTCCTTGTGTATAGGCTCCAAGGATGTTCCAACTTTCACAATCTCCGTCAATGCAATCGTTCTTAAACGCCTAACTGGTGATTTACCACATTGCTTGATAGATAGAGCAGAAGTTTCATCATCGATGGAATTCGAACTCGCAGATCCCCATTTCTATGAAAGTTCGAAGATAGGTATGGTGATTGGTTCCGACTTATATCCCTCCATTGTCCTGGAAGAACTCAATCCCAATGTTTTGGGATCCCTTATAGCCCAAAATACCATATTTGGGTGGGAACTCTTAGGACCTCTTTCACAGAACCGAGTTAACTCTTTTTCGACACTATTGTCCTACTTTTGTGAGACTTCGGTTGACCAAAAAATTGCTAAATGTGTGGAGGTTGAGGAGATATTGGATCGGAGTTCGCCTTCTTCCGAAGATCTTAACTGCGAACAACTTTATTCCAATACCACTACTCGAAACAAGGGTCGTTACGTAGTTCGTCTTTCATTCAGAAACCCTAGTCTTTCATTGGGACAATCAAGAAACCGATCTATAAACCAGCTGAATCGTATGGAGAAATCTTTGGCAAGAAATCCTAACCTTCAATCAGAATACAAGAATGCGTTGGAGAATATATCATACTGGGACATATGGAGGTTCTTTCCTCTGAAGACACAATGAAAAATCAGTTATACCCTTATTATATGGCGTATCATGCGGTTATAAAACCAGATAATACAACAACATAGGTTCGGGTAGTCTTAACGCCTCTTGTTCCAATCTGCTTTTCCCCTGGCTTCATCAATTCTTAAAAACGACACTCAAATACAAGGGGAACTCATAGATTCCCTAAGCGCAGGTGGGTTCTCTTTAAGAAACTGGACTTCCAATATCATTGATTTACATGAACAGTTTTCACCTTCAGATATCTACCATCAAGATTTTCTCAAACTAGAAGATAAAAGTATCTAAAAGAACTCATGGGATTCAGTGGAATGCTAAATCTGATAGTTTTCACTTCTTTTTTTTCCATAGTAAAAGATCAACTCTTAACTAAAAAAGACTCTTTGATCCAGTAGGATGGTTGGCCCCTGTGCTAATTACTGCAAAGATCATAATGGAATAAATCCGTCGTGATGGGACGTCATGGGACACACCTCGTGCCCCATACGTGTCACCTGAGGCCTATAAACAACGTCGAGAGAATCTGTCGGTAACATAAAAAGAGTGTCCAATAATTTTCCCAGTTTACTTAAAAAAAAAACTGCAGTATTATTTGCAAAAAAAGTTTTTCATTGTTTCATGAAGTGCTTGTATCCCAAGTAACACAAGAGATCACATAATATCATAAAATAAAATATTTTCTATTTGCCCATACGCAAAATGCCTGGGACAAGAGCAACGAAACAGACCATAACACCAACTCTCCGAGAGATATTGCTTTAACCAATTCAGCGAATATTGCGGATAAGCTGTGGATCAGGATGGAGAAAAAACTGCAAATTGCGGAGATGGCCTTAAAAACGAACTTATTGCAATGTTTGATGAGAAACTGTCATCTTTGGAACAAAAGCTCAATGAAAAGTCAAACAGGTAACTCTTGAATTGGAACAGAAAATCTACGATGTCTCAAATAAGTGTAATCGGCTTGAGCTGATTGCCGACGAGCCTGAAAGGGAAAAACTCAAATCGGATGCGATTCTGTATGGTGTGCCCACTCAACCCGAAGAAAAGCTACATGACATATACCAGAAAATTTGTGGTACTAAAGCGCATGCTTTAACCAACATATATAGAGTGAGATCAGCTCAGCATGGTGGTAGAGCGACAGACGCAACTGATGCCTGCATTGTGCTAAAATTCGCCAATGACCGAGATAAACAAAACCTCTTAAGAGCTGCGGCTGTTTATCGCAAGAGAACGAGTTACACATTAATGCTTTGTGACATTGGATTTAACTCCCAAAAGAGCTTTCACATCGACGAAAGCTTCACAAAACGCACTTACGAACTACAACGGCAAGCAATTTAATTGAAAGAGACCGTTCTCTTATTTCTACGTTTCATACATTTATTGGAAGGTTATAAATACATCCGTACAGCAACAAACCAATCTCCTGTCCTAATAAATTCAATTCAAAATCTTAGAAATGCGAACGGTGCTGCCTTTGATGGTCGATAAAACAACTCCACATTATGAAGCCGCAAAACATTTTATTATTATTATTATTTTCTGTGTTCAGTTTTTTTTTTTATTTTTTTTTTATTTCTGTTTGTTAACTGCTCTCTTAAACTGTTTTTTTCTACTCTTTGTTGTACGAGAAATGTCTTCTGTAATTAACAATAATGGAAGCAGGGTGAATGAAAATTTACATTCGTTGGTAAACATTTTGTGCAAACAGCGAACTGGTCTGCACATTTGCCATATTAACGCGAAGAGTCTCGTTAATAAAATAGACGAGTTCAGGCATGTCTTTGAGAAAAGCGGAGTTGACGTCGTCTGTGTATCGGAGACGTGGTTTGATCCCAATGCTCGGGATGAATGCTTTCCACTTAATGGATTTAAGCCTTTTCGCGGTGATCGTTATGGCCGAATTGGAGGAGGTGCTGCTATTTATGTGAGGAATGGCATTAGGTATAAGGTTGTTTTGCGGTCAGATGAAACTAACCCTGTGCAATTTGTCTTCATTGAACTAAGAAATGGCGAAAACAAATGTGTAATCGGTTCTATGTATATGCCGCGAAATATAGCTGACTATCGAATTGTGGAAAATGTAATTAATGAAGTTTCACATCTGGCTTAAAACCTCGTAATCTGTGGAGACCTTAACTTTGTGGCGGTGTTTGTAACTAATAGAGTCTCACAGATACAGTCATATGTGCAAAATACCAAATGGAATCATGTCAGTTCAGCGGAAAATCCAGCAGATTTAGCGACAAGAGGATTTCCCCTACAGACCTTCAGGCAACCACAATCTTTATGGACTGGATCTATTTTAAAATGGCCTGATGATGCGGAGCTCGCAAGGAAACCCATTAAGGCTAATCTAAATACAATGTCGCCCAAATTTGACACGATTGTTAAACGAATTCCTTCCCGGTCAAGAGTGTTACACGTGATCTGTTATATTTTGCGATTTTTTCCACGCCATAGCTAAGAACTTGAATATTCGACTGACGCAGACGTTCTATTTTTAGAATGAATACTCCGCTCTTTTGAAAAACGAACCCATTTCTAAGAATACCCCATATCCCATTTTGGACCGAAATCACTCTATCTTTTAATGAAAGATATCCAATTATTCTTCCTTATGAAGCGAATATAAAATCTGCTCTGTTGGTAAAATTTTTCCATGAAATCTCCATTCATGGCTGTAAGCAATTGGTAATTCGCTTAGTTCGGAGTGAATACGACACTGTCTACGTACGAAAGCCTATGGCTGTATATTTGCATGTTTTGCAATGGACCAAATTGATGGTCTAAGTAAAGCTTTGACAACTGTCACAACTCCCCACCTTCCTACATATACCTCAATAGTTAATAATAAATTCGCTTAAAAGTATATATTGTATGCATAAATTTACCTTCGGATATTTCTAGGCGTTTTCAAGGCGTTGCCATTAGTTTGAAAGTTTTTTTTATATATTGCTATAGATGTAACCCAAGGATGATTTAAAACATTCTCTGCGCTTAAACGTTCGTGAGCATTCCTAACGAGTAGTTTCTTTATTAAATCCTTTGCCTCGTCGCTAACGTCATCCCATTCAGGTGCAGGAAAGTTGTATCGACCTTAAAAAAAAGGAATAAACATTAAATTCCATCTAAAGTCGATACAAAAATATATATATATATACATATTACAATTACATTGCTGTGAATGTTTGTTTATGTTAAGAATTTTGAGAATGGTTAGTTAAAGAACGTTTCATATCGACCAACCAAATCAGTAAAATAGATAATTTTAATTTCGATTAAGCATAGGTATATGCAATAAAAAAAGGAATCAATTCAACAAGAAAATAAATAGAAAAAAATTAAGTTCAAGTTTAATTTTAAAATCAGTTTTGTTGCAAAACAAATGTTTCTGTCTAGCGATTGTAGGCCAATTTGCAACAGAAGAATACCACCTTAGATGCGGCATTCACATTCTACTATTCTTCCATTATACACTATGGAGTTTCCTTATTTTTTATTGTTCATCGTATTCTGTCAAATACACACTACATTTCTCCAGAAAAAAGATGGTGTGCTGGTATTTTACAACAGCCACCGCAGCGCGAGGGATAAGCGGCTCATTCTCATTCACGACGGGTACGCCGTCACGGCTCAGGAGCTCCTCCGTTTTAGCACCGAAATTGCGGAAGGGGACAAGATCGATACGGTAAAGCAGCTCACCAAATTTTGGTGGCTTAAGGAAGAGGTGGAGGTTGATACGCTCTCTCGGACCGGTGCGGTACTAACGTAGCATCCCCCTTAGTCTTAAGCTAGAAATTAAGTTTGTAGGTTTAGGTTTAGAGTAGAGGGTCTTTGGGAGGGCCGGGGCTAGTCCACATGAAAGAGTGCATCCGATACTCGACTGACGCACCTTGTTGGCGGCTGTCAGGCACTCATGAACGCAATCAGGAATGGGGACCAATCGGAGAGATTTCTCACCACCCTTATTATAGGTAATTAAGGTTAAATAGCTTGGGTAGTTTTAAGTAGTTTCCCACATTTGAATAAACGTCACTGCTTGTGTTATTCCATTATGTAGGGGGAGACTGGATGGGAAGGCATTCCCAACTTTCACAGAAAATTTTCTGTTGGTCAGAAAGGATCTTATAAAGCCGAACATTTTCGAGCCAATGCCAGGTATTACATGGGTGTAACTGGTTTATATGGAGTAGTATGGTGTAATATTTTTTTGCTGGGTTTTGCTAACCTTGGCTTTTAGGCGCAAGGTTAGTGGTTAGTGTGTTGGACTACTAAGCGAGGGGTTCCAGGTTCGAATCCCACAAAATGTCTGGGAAAATTTATTATCTTCATTTTCGGGGAATTTTCTTGGGTATTCTTCTTGTTTGGCCGGAGACCGAATTGGTGCAAACCATCGAAATCGCTCCAGGAGTTCTTGAGTTCTAAGCATAGTAATTGTTGGTTCCCAAACAAATTTCCGAGTCGCGAATGTAATCAATGTCGTACATTAGACCAGTGATTGGAATAGGATCATCTTACTTCAAGGAAGAAGTCACAACAATATTCTCAATCGCGATTAATTTAAGAAAAACAGGAAAACACCGCACAACAACGAAGCCGCAAGCAAAACCACCGAACCGACGGACGAAACCAACACGAGACAATGAGGCGGAAACGTCAAATGCTCGACTAACGACTACCCATCGTCGACGTATAGTCGATCTCCTCTCGCAGCAGCCAAGGTCCAATATTAGTCATAAATCGGGACTAGTAAAACGTACGAAGCGGGTGGAAGCAGTCTACCTCTGATCCTATCGCCATCTCGCTCTCACACATTAAAAGAAGATTAATGGTATAAATTAAGCAGTGTTAGTGATTAGTTAATCGTATTGTATTGTAATACTAACATGTAAAGTAAATTGTCACATTCTGAAAAACCAACACCAAGGAACAAAGTTTCACGGTCAAGGGCAATGACCATTTAAGAGCACAGCTGATCTTGTACATAGAGGTTTCGTAAATGATTGTACAGCAGTTTGAATTCATTCGAATGCAAGACTTTGAATTAAAAGTAATAAAGTATAGTTTATAACGTTTACCGAACGTTCCGCAACTTTCATTTAACCTTTCCGAGTGAATCGTCAATTCACTTTTGCTGCGAGACGCCTTCTTCAGCAACTTAATTTTCTATCCGTCGCCGTCTCCAGCAACTTAATTTTCTTTACGTCGCCTACGTTTAGAGCATGGTCCTTCGAGCCGGATTTGGTCAAAATGCGGTGAGCCCATTAAGACGTATGCACTGAACAACGTCACATTCGGAACTGCATCAGCCCCATACTTAGCTGTACGGACCTTGCAACAGCTAGCAATGGACATCGAAGGTAGCCAACCTCAGGTAACAAAGGCAATCAGCGAAGGGTTCTACGTCGATGACTTCATATATGGAGCTGACAACGAAGAAGAGGCCATCAAGATGCAAACGGATGTGTTATCGGCATTGAGCTCAGCTGGATTTCCGCTGCGCAAATGGGCCAGCAACTCGCCCACAATTTTAGAAGGAATACCTGAAAGGGAAAGAGAAGTAAATCTTCCTTTACAATTTGACTCACAGGATGCGATTAAGATGTTGGGCATCCAATGGCATCCTGCAAGGAACACATTTACATTCAGGATTAACATACCTGCTGTGACCAAGCACACAAAGAGATCCAAAGTTGATTTTGCAGCAGCTTTGGATCAAAGTACTATTCTGGGATTCCCATATAATGCCAGAAATAGAAGGACTGTGGACAGAACTTCGAACTGGTCATCACATCGTATCTTTGCCGAGACTGAAACTTTGTGCGGCAGTTTTACTTGCAAAGCTTCTACACAGAATGGCAAGGGCCATGCAATTCGAACAGGTGGAGATGTTTGCATGGTCCGATTCCATGATAGCCTTGGCGTGGATAAAAGGCAGTCCAGCCATTCGCCTCTTCCGACCGGGTCGCCGCCTTGTCGGGGCGGAAGGGCTTGTAGTAAGTCAACGAGACATGAGTCCCTAGACCGAAACTAAGAGCGACCCTACCTTTCCATTTATAAGGTGCCGGGAGTAAACCCCAGTTAAAATCCCACTTTAAGCCACGACGTCAAGGCACCGTGTCAAGGGCTGCATGTGCATGGTCAGTATGTGGTTAAACCAACTAGGCCGAAAACGGTCCCCTCCGATGCCCGGGCAAGGTCGGTTGTATCAGTGCCCCGTCCTGGTAAAACGGCTCTGCCAGGATGGATTACCCCTTCCGGTCTCACTCGTGGGAATCAAATTTAATAAACTCAAACATGGATAGAAAGAAAGAGGAGAAACAAACAAGATCAAAAGACCAGCTGAGGCTGCCAGAGGTTGGCACCTCATCGGAGGACGAATTGCTGGCCTCCAGTCAGGAGACAATCGTCCGTCCACCAAGCGGCGAGAGTGCTAAGGCTAGCACCTCGACCGCAAACCAAAAATCAACCAAAACACCCAACAAACATAAGTCCGCAGGGAAAGCTATGAAGAGCAAGTACCAGATGGCCCTCTTCGTCTTAGGCAAGATAGCAAAGAATGAGGCTGCCGGAACGGTCCACGAAAAGGACCAGGCGGATAAGGTCAAATACCAGGCAATCGTTGATGAATACAACGAGCGCCTTAAGAACAACCCGAGGCAGGCAGCGAAGCGGGACAGATCTCTGGAGGAGACCTCCCATCGCCCGGCCCCCAAAAAAACCAAAGTTGCCGAAGGCTCAGCAACCACAACCAAGCCAAGCACGTCGGCAGCCAGTGCGATCCAAAGACGACCCTTTACCGAGGTGGTAAGGGATCACCTTCAGGTTGCACTAGTGGATGAACGCTCTTCAAGCGTGTTACGAAAAGTTATTTCGAAAAAGTCGCACTACACTACCATCAAACTGACAGTCGAAAATCAGCTATAACAGCAGGGTTGGTGTCGAGGATCTCACAAAAAAAAACTGGCATACAAAAAATTATTAAGTAGCTTTTGAGTCTCGTAAAAGAGAACACTCTTGAGAACCGAAGAAAGCGGTTAATTTAAACATTGTGAGAAAAGGGAATTTTAAAAATTCTTTTCCCAAAGCCGATATCATTTTTAAATCCAAAGCAAGTGGTGGCTGACGTGGATATAATACGCAGTGTAATTATTAAAATAGTTAAAATCCGAAGATAAGTTATTTTTACAAGTGCAACTATAATATAATTGAACAGTGAAGAACAAGTGAAGTAAGTGCATACAAAAGGATAGCACACAAAATTATATTGAAAGGAAGTAGACAAATTTGCAAAGGTATGTTAAGAAAATTGAACAAAAAAGAAGTGATATAACAGGATATTTTATTAGGGAAGTGAGGTGCCAACACATCAAACCATCAGGACGACAACCTGTAAAGGTTGTCCGTGAAAAGTCCGAATTGGCAACACCTACAAACAAAATTCTGGTTACATAATAATTCCCTATCCTTACTAAAATCCGGGATAGGGAAACATTAAAATAACTGCTGCGACACCAAGCTGTAGAAAAGCGGTAATTTGAAACCGCAAGCAACAACCTCTACGTGGCGCAAGTGTTAGCGGTGACGGAAAGCCGCTTTAGAACCAGCAAGCGCCGGTTCAAGCCCCGATAGTGGCGATTTAATTTTTTTTATTTCTTTTTAATTTTTTTTTTTGTAATTTATATGCCAACGAAAGTTGCTAGTAATTTTTGTTAGTTTTCATTGTAAATTTTATGTTAAAGATAGGGAAAATCCTTAAATTTTCGTTAAATATATATTTCGGTAGAGTAGATTACATAGGGGAAAATTGTAACAGATTTATTTCATATCTACATACGCTTAATAGTGAATTAATACCCAAGTGATACAGGTACAACAACAAGATACCATACAACGCAACCTGGATGCTGTGGCCACAACGTCGCCAGTTGCCGAATTAATAGGGTGAGTCATTTTGGACATAATTCGTTAGTTAAGTGTATATCAGTGAAACAAATCAAAAAGGGGAGGGGACCATTGAGAAAGATAGTTAACAATAATTAATTTTTTTTGCTAAAAGACGGTAAAGAAGCCCATTTTGTTAGTGAATATATAATTCGCGTAAATATAAGGATTTTTTTTTTAATTAAAGTAACGTAAAGTAAAATAAAGTAAACTTAATGTGCGACCAATAAACTGCGTGAAAAATCATAATGTTAAAACAATGAGTTTGCTTTAAAAAGGGCGAAACGGGATGAGGGAGTGCGGATAGGGAAGGATGATGTGGAGTAGGAGGTAAAAGGTGGCGTAGAAAGGGGCTACTCAAGCGAGTACGGTAGCCAAGGTAGGGAGGGTAGAGGCAAAATTCTCGCAGCGTCAATCCACCTCGGCGCGAAAGACTGGCATGGTTTTTTTTTTGTTGCACGGACCAAGGGTCAAGTCCCACACCCACCGACGAGCTAAGAGAGGGAACTCGCATGCCAGCACCGACCCGACGGCAAGAACGGTCTAGCAACAAAATGGCGCCCAACGTGTAGGCTTCACTATTGCGAAATAGTGAATGCAGATTTTTATAGAGCCAATTCAACTGTTTTTGTGATTTATTGATTTTGCTTAGTTTTATTTAATTTTTTTTGCTTGTTCTTGGAGTTCTTTTCCCAACATAAGTCCCGATGACTGGTGTAGATCTGGTATCGCGTTGCGATGGAGGGAGAGAATCCAAATAAAATTTTGTGGTATCCTTTTTGTCTGAGTCTTGATGTTATGTGTTTCAATACCGACATCGTAGTCCTGACTGGGAAACCATAGTCAACATATACGAAATGTATATATATCCGGTAGATGTGAAGAGACACGGAATGATTGTGTTGCGTTAGTCTTCCAGTAGATCCTTCCGTCATCAATAATTCCAAGTTTCTGAGTCGGAGGCGGACAACTGGTTTGTCTGTAGCCGTCCTGAAATAATTATAATTGTTAGTTTTTATAGAGTAGTTTTTTGTAATATAAAGTTTTACCCGTTCGATACTTAGTTTGTTTTATTTTTGTTATTTTCCGTATAGGCTCGCAGGACTTCGCCATCTTTTACATCCGAAGTTATCGTCTTTTCTCCGCCAATTATCCTCATCCTAAGCCCAATATTATGATAGTTAGTTCGTTTGATAGGAAGTTTCGTTTTTCTCTTTTTATTATTTTTGTAGTTTGTTTTTTTTTATATATTTTTTTTTATTATTTATTTACCATTTTTATAGTTTTACTCATTTTTATTATTATACCAACCCATACATTATTATATTCTTTATTATTTATTTTGTCTTACTTTCAATCTTGTCGTGCTCTCGCTTCGTTTCTTCGTTCTGTTGTTGTCTTTTTAATAGTTTCAAATTTTGAGTATGAAAAAAACCCCAACTCGTCCTCATACTCGATCGGTTTCAACCGCAGCCCAGGCGAATAAAACCATTTTAGAGGAAGAATTTGAAGTGTTCCATCAGTCATTGGCAGACTTAAATTTCGACGAAATTTCAAATTCCTCCTCAAATTTACCGATCATGGCAGACGACAACCAAGCGGTTCCTAATGGGACCAACCCAAATGAAAAACCGGGTACATCAGCCTGCAATATACAGCAGCCGCAGAGCGTAGATGCCGCATCTTTAGCAGATCGCATAGATCAGTCGCTAACAACGAATCAAATTCGCTTCTTCCAACAGATGCAAATTTTCATGAACAGCGTTTTGGATAAAATGGAGAATATAAACAACCCAGTGCCAGTACAGAATGTCCCAGACCTAAACAATTCTGGCAATCCACAGTTTACGAGCAACTTAAACGATAGGTTGTCAAATATGCATCCACCTCTCTCAGGGCAGATTTCAGCGCACAATGTTCCTCCTCCACCATTGTCGGGGACACCAAGCGCTTCTAATGCGTCTGAAAAATGCCGATTAGACAGGTGGAACATAAAGTATGACGGTACTGAGAACATCATCGACTTCCTCTTTAAGGTTGATAGGCTCCAAGCTTCGTCGTTCTATAGCGATGACCAAATCACTGCCAACTTTCATTCCCTGTTAGCAGGAAAGGCGAATAATTGGTTCTGGTCATTTCTTCGCAAAAATCCCCACGCGAAGTTTGGAGACATCAAAATCGCCATGAAGAGGGAGTTCGGGCGAAAAGAAAATGATGTTGAAGTTTATATGCGGCTGTTGACTCGTAGACAGGGGTTCAAAGAATCTTTCGATGACTTCTATAGCTCTGTTATAGGTCTGAACGACCGTCTGAATGAGCCGTTCGACGCGAAGAAACTTATAGAGGTCATCCGAAATAATTCCAAGGACAAGTTAGGAGAAGTATTGCTTGCTGCTAATATAGCAGATCTGGAACAGCTTCGGAACAAGGGTAGGGAAGCTGAACGTTTCCTGTCCAGGCGGATGTTTTCTCAAAAAGCTGTTCATGAGATACATTTGGAGGAAGAAGTGGATGAAGAAGTCGAAGAAGTGGCAGCATTTAGTCGATCTCAAAATCGAGTACCATTACTGTGTTGGAATTGTGACCAACAGGGGCATACGTTTTATCAATGTCCTTCACACGAACGAAAACTTTTCTGCTTCCTCTGTGGCGCGAAGGGTGTTAGCACACCAGAGTGTTCCAAACATCAGGGAAACCGCCAGGGGAACGACAGGAGAGACGGGGAGAGTCGTTTCCAAAGGAACAACCCCGAGTTGCAGAAAAATTAGCAGGAGAAGACATCGCAATAAGTAAGGTCGAGCAAAGTTCGGTTAGTGCTCCCATTACTATATTGCAACGCGAAAAAAATGATGTTTCGTCTTGTATTGTTGGTCACCCTATTAACACCTTTCAACTAAAGTCGCTTCACGAGAGGAAGCAAAATTATTTTAAACTGCGGTCTCAAATAATGGGTAAAAATACAGTCGCGAGCAAGCATATCAGGAAGTGTAGGGAAAGGTATAATAAGCGGAAAGCCTTTCAGAAACTCATAGTCGAGACTATACTAACTTCGGAAACAGATGGGAGGATGTACGCTAAAGTGCTGTTAAAAAACGAATACGTTTTCGGATTGCTAGACAGCGGTGCATCCATCTCTGTATTGGGAGAGTCATGTTTTGAATTCATGGAAAGGAATGGTATTCAGATGATGCCCTACAAGAATTTCGTTAAGACGGCGGATGGTAATACTCACGATATTGTGGGGTACTGCGAAATTCCAACGTCGCTTAACAGCGTCACGAAAACCATAACTTTCTATGTAATTCCTAACTTGACACAGAAGGTTTACCTCGGCATGAATTTCTGGAAGGAATTCTGCTTAATCCCACACTGCCAGATTGATTCGATTGCCCTGCTAAATGAAGAAAGCATTAGCTCAGCAGATGATGTAAATTTCATTTTACTTACCCCCGTACAGAAACAACGTTTAGAGTCCGTAAAAAGGAAGTTTCCTAACTTTGTCGACATGGGTCTCGGTCATACTCATTTAGAGATTCACAACATCGATGTTGGAGATGCAGTGCCAATTAAGTCTAGACACTACCCCTTGTCTCCGGTGCGACAGGAAGAGGTGTTCAAGGAACTTGATCGCATGCTGGAACTGAAAGTTATCGAGGAAAGCAACTCACCTTGGTGTTCCCCTATAGTGCTAGTCAGAAAGCCAGGTAAAGTACGCCTTTGCTTGGACAGTCGAAAGTTGAACAGCGTGACGAAAAAAGACGCATATCCGCTGCCACATATTGATGGTCTTCTAAGTCGCCTTCAAGACACATATTTCATTACGGGACTAGACCTCAAAGATGCATTTTGGCAAATCCCTCTTGATGAGGAGTCAAAACAGAAAACGGCATTTGCTGTTCCGGGACGGCCATTGTACCAATTTTCGGTAATGCCGTTTGGCTTATGCAATGCTGCCCAAAGAATGTGTCGTCTGATGGATCGTGTTATTCCAGCACGACTCCGGGAATATGTTTTCGTTTACTTAGATGACTTATTAATATGTTCAGCGGATTTCGACACCCACATCCAAGTATTGGCGGAAGTGGCTTCCTGTCTACGTAGGGCGAACTTGACCATAAACATCCAAAAAAGTAAGTTCTGTATGCGTGAGATCAAGTACCTTGGTTATATCGTCGGTCAGGGCACGCTAAAAACCAACCCTGAAAAGGTAGAGGCGATGTTGAGCTTCCCAATTCCAAAAACACCGAGACAAGTGCGTAGATTTATTGGTATGACTGGTTGGTATAGGCGCTTTATTAAAAATTATTCGGAACTTGCCGCGCCTTTGACTGATTGCCTGAAAAAAAGAAAGGATTTCGAGTTATCATCTGCAGCCAGAGAGGCATTTGAAAAATTAAAGGAAGCACTTACCTCTGCACCTGTTTTATCTCAGCCCGATTTCAAACGAGAGTTTACCATCCAGTGCGATGCTTCATCTGAAGGGGTAGGGGGAGTGCTTTTTCAACTCGATGTGGATGGTAATGAGAAACCGATAGCTTTCATGTCGAAAAAACTGAATAAGGCACAGAAAAATTACACAGTCACAGAGCTCGAGTGTCTTGCTGCAGTCCTATGTGTTAAGAAATTCCGTGCCTACATTGAGGGTTTGCATTTCCGTGTCATCACTGACCACTCAAGTCTGAAATGGCTTATGTCGCTGAAAGATCTGAGTGGTCGTCTTGCGAGATGGAGTCTGGAACTTCAACGTTTCGATTTTACCATTGAACATCGCAAAGGTTCCCTAAATGTAATGCCGGATGCTCTATCACGAGGAGAAATGGATGAGTTGTCGGTGGCATCTGTATGTGAAGAAGTAGATCTTGCCTCCCCTGAGTTCGACTCTGTAGAGTACAGAAATCTTCGGGAAGAAATCGATAAAAATCAAGCTTCGCTCCCAGATCTAGTTGTATCCGACAAATTTATATACAAAAGAGTTAGATTTAGAAGCGAAGATCTTGGAAACGAAGATTCTTTATGGCGCTTATGGATACCAAGCACTTTGACTCACACAGTTATTGAAATGGCCCACAATACTCAGCTTTGTTGTCATAGTGGGTTCTCAAAGACGTACGCGAGAGTTCGCGACAAGTACTATTGGCCAAAGATGGCCGGACAAATCAAGACCTATGTGAGTCAGTGTGAGGTCTGCAAGTCCATAAAAGCGCCAAATAAGATTCTTCGTCCCCCGATTACGAAGCAGATCGTCTCAGAGCGACCGATGCAGCGACTTTACGTCGATTTACTAGGTCCTTATCCGCGCACAAAACGAGGCAATGTCTACATATTCATCGCAGTTGACCATTTCACCAAATACACCTTCCTGAAAGCACTACCGAAGGCAACATCGAAAAATATAATTAGGTTCTTGGAGTCCGAGGTATTTCATGGATTCGGAACACCTGAATTCATACACTCGGACAACGGAAAACAATTTATATCAACCGAGTTTAGTGGATTCCTGAACAACTATGGTGTGCAACACATTCGTACAGCCTTGTACTCGCCACAAGCCAACATTTCGGAGAGAGTTAACCGCAGTATCCTGAACAAGCTAAGAGTATTTGTAACTGATGAACAAGACCATTGGGATGAATATTTAACAAGCATAGCATGTGCTTTACGATCAGATGTTCACGACTCCATTGGTTGTCAGCCATACTATGCTTTATTTGGGCAGAACATGATAAACCATGGTTCATCTTACAAAATACTCAGACGCTTGCAGGCACTGCAGGATCCCGACATGTTGGTAATGTCTCAAGAAATTCGTATGCCTCTTGCACGTCAGCAGTTGTCCAGAAATCTACTAAAAGCGCATGAAAAATCTAAACGTACTTACAACACTCGTTCCAGGCCGACGTCGTTCAAGGTTGGACAAGAAGTTTTTCGCCGCAATTTTGCACAGAGTAATTTCGTCCAGGGGCAAAATGCCAAACTGCTGCCTAAATTCTTGAAATGTCGTGTCCGTCGTGTTGTTGGTAACTGCATGTACGAATTGGAGGATCTATCTGGCAAAATCATAGGCATTTTTCATGCCAAAGACATTCGCCAATGATTGTAAACGTTTGTACCTGGAAGAGAAACCACAAAGTATCGGGTCGGTAGGTAAAATTGCACAAATACTTATCTGATTATTCTGCCCGGCTTTGAAGTAGGTTCGGCTCCCACGTTTATATTGTTCTGTCTTCAGCTTTTATTTTATTTTTTTATCGTTTTCACACTTTAAATGCACTTTACAACATGTGGGTTCGATTTTTACAATTTTGTTTTGACATCTGACAACAGATTGTAAACAAATCGTAAAGCCCTGTGTTACGAAAAGTTATTTCGAAAAAGTCGCACTACACTACCATCAAACTGACAGTCGAAAATCAGCTATAACAGCAGGGTTGGTGTCGAGGATCTCACAAAAAAAAAACTGGCATACAAAAAATTATTAAGTAGCTTTTGAGTCTCGTAAAAGAGAACACTCTTGAGAACCGAAGAAAGCGGTTAATTTAAACATTGTGAGAAAAGGGAATTTTAAAAATTCTTTTCCCAAAGCCGATATCATTTTTAAATCCAAAGCAAGTGGTGGCTGACGTGGATATAATACGCAGTGTAATTATTAAAATAGTTAAAATCCGAAGATAAGTTATTTTTACAAGTGCAACTATAATATAATTGAACAGTGAAGAACAAGTGAAGTAAGTGCATACAAAAGGATAGCACACAAAATTATATTGAAAGGAAGTAGACAAATTTGCAAAGGTATGTTAAGAAAATTGAACAAAAAAGAAGTGATATAACAGGATATTTTATTAGGGAAGTGAGGTGCCAACACATCAAACCATCAGGACGACAACCTGTAAAGGTTGTCCGTGAAAAGTCCGAATTGGCAACACCTACAAACAAAATTCTGGTTACATAATAATTCCCTATCCTTACTAAAATCCGGGATAGGGAAACATTAAAATAACTGCTGCGACACCAAGCTGTAGAAAAGCGGTAATTTGAAACCGCAAGCAACAACCTCTACGTGGCGCAAGTGTTAGCGGTGACGGAAAGCCGCTTTAGAACCAGCAAGCGCCGGTTCAAGCCCCGATAGTGGCGATTTAATTTTTTTTATTTCTTTTTAATTTTTTTTTTTGTAATTTATATGCCAACGAAAGTTGCTAGTAATTTTTGTTAGTTTTCATTGTAAATTTTATGTTAAAGATAGGGAAAATCCTTAAATTTTCGTTAAATATATATTTCGGTAGAGTAGATTACATAGGGGAAAATTGTAACAGATTTATTTCATATCTACATACGCTTAATAGTGAATTAATACCCAAGTGATACAGGTACAACAACAAGATACCATACAACGCAACCTGGATGCTGTGGCCACAACGTCGCCAGTTGCCGAATTAATAGGGTGAGTCATTTTGGACATAATTCGTTAGTTAAGTGTATATCAGTGAAACAAATCAAAAAGGGGAGGGGACCATTGAGAAAGATAGTTAACAATAATTAATTTTTTTTGCTAAAAGACGGTAAAGAAGCCCATTTTGTTAGTGAATATATAATTCGCGTAAATATAAGGATTTTTTTTTTAATTAAAGTAACGTAAAGTAAAATAAAGTAAACTTAATGTGCGACCAATAAACTGCGTGAAAAATCATAATGTTAAAACAATGAGTTTGCTTTAAAAAGGGCGAAACGGGATGAGGGAGTGCGGATAGGGAAGGATGATGTGGAGTAGGAGGTAAAAGGTGGCGTAGAAAGGGGCTACTCAAGCGAGTACGGTAGCCAAGGTAGGGAGGGTAGAGGCAAAATTCTCGCAGCGTCAATCCACCTCGGCGCGAAAGACTGGCATGGTTTTTTTTTTGTTGCACGGACCAAGGGTCAAGTCCCACACCCACCGACGAGCTAAGAGAGGGAACTCGCATGCCAGCACCGACCCGACGGCAAGAACGGTCTAGCAACAAGCGGGAAATCCATAGCCGAGGCGTGGGGGAGCATTGAGGCCAAGCTCTCTGACATGGTGATGGACCACCTCATAAACAACGTAGGGGGACCTCTGCCAGATTTTGACTCCGCCGAAGTGGTAAGGGGATATCGGGTAACCAAATGCGCCGACCAAACTTCCAAGGACTTCCTTAGTGAGTGCGTTGCTAAGGTTAGCGACGCATGGGATGGCTTGAAGCTCAAGCTTATCCCAGCTAAGGACATCCCGAGGAGAACTAGGGCTCGCATTTGGTTGCCCAATATGAAGATTGATGGGGGAAGGCTCCTTCAATGCCTCAAACTACACAACCCGGCGGTTCAAATGGATGACTGGGCAGTCATCAAGGCAGAGGAACCCCATAAAAACACGATGTCCTTCCTGCTCTTAATTAACAACGAGTGCTTCGGTTTGGCATAAGGCATGCCAAACTCAAAGTTTTTATGTCCTCGGGTCCTGAAGACGATGCGGACATCGTCGAAACCGACAAGCTGTTGGAGGACCTAATGATCGCAGAAAAAACTCCGTCTACGAATGTTGAGGCACTCAAGGTGTGCCTCCGATAATCTGATGGTTTTTCTAAGGGAGGAAAACATGGACATCGGCATCATTCAGAAGCCCTGGGTGAGAGACTCGACCATAAAGGGGCTCCAAGACAAACAATACAACCTATATTACAAGCATCAGGCCACAGGTAAGCCTAGAACATGCATTCTCGCTAAGAAACATCTTAAAGGTTTTCTATGTCCCAATCTTAGCTCAGACGATTTAACAGTGGTTAAACTGGAGTTTGCGAACCAAACAGCATACGTGACATCAGCATATATGGCTCATGAGAAACCAGCACCGCCAGTGGAAGTGGAGCAACTCATAGCCGTAATGACAGCCAAGGACAATCTACTAATGGGTTGCGACGCCAACGCAAGGCATACAGTTTGGGGGAGCTCAGAAGATAATGAAAGAGGTGAGTCATTTTTTGATTTTCTTTTAACTACCAACCTATCTGTCTGCAATAAGGGGACGACCCCAACCTTTGTCTTCCCGAGTACGGGAACTTTCCGGGGTTGGGAGGAGGTCCTAGATATCACACTAAAAACTAACACTGATAGCTTTAGGGTTGAAAACTGGAGAGTTTCCAATCTGGAGTCACTCTCAGACCATAGATGGATCCTCTTTGACTTGGGTCTCAAGGCCGAGACCAGCAAACCATTCAGAAATCCTAAGAGAGTTAATTGGACCAAGTTTGGTCAAGTCCTCCGGACAAAACTCAAAAACATACCTGAAAGACACACTTCAGCAATAGAAGAACTTGAGGCAAGGGTTAAGACTTTCGAGAACGCAATGGCTGTGGCATACAAAGTCTCGTGCCCAATTAAACGTAGTACAAAAACACTTCCCCCATGGTGGAACGAAGATCTCTCGAATCTAAGACAGATGACCAGAGCAATCTTCAATATCTGCCACAAACACAAGTTCTGGCAGCCCTATAGGGACTGTCTAAGTCTCTATAAAAAAGCCATTAAGGCATCCAAAAAGCAGGCCTGGATGGATTACTGCCATTCAATAGAAACCCTTAAGGACTCCGCCAGGCTTAGCAAAATTCTATCCAAGGAAAACTCCAGCCCTTCCTTTCTACGAAAGCCAGATGGAAGTTGGACTGAATCCTGCGCGGAGACCCTGGGACTCCTAATTAATACACATTTTCCCGGATGCAGCGATAATAGTACGGAACCCGGGAGGTCCCGGCCAGTACAACCTGCACTCCATAGTAACATCACTTCAATAATATCCAAGGAAAAGATTTCCTGGGCTATTAACAGCTTCTCTCCGTTCAAGTCTCCGGGCCCTGACGGCATATTACCCGTTATGCTACAGAGAACGCAAGACTTAACAATAACTTGGCTGGCGTCAATGTTTAGAAGCTGTATAATACTAAACTACGTTCCTTACTCCTGGAGACGCGCTAGAGTAGTGTTTATACCGAAGGTAGGCAAACGCGGGCATGAAGCCGCGAAGGACTTCAGACCATTTAGTCTAACCTCCTTTGTACTTAAAACTCTAGAACGTGTCCTAGACATCCACATGCGAAGCTTTCTAGTAGAATCATCGCTATCCAAATCACAGCACGCCTACCTCAAGGGGAGATCTACGGAAACGGCTCTCCACGAAGTAGTGCGGACAATTGAAAAATCCTTACACTATAAAGAATACACCCTAGCCTCCTTTCTAGACATAGAGGGAGCTTTTAATAACGTACACACTGAAGCAATTCTTGAATCTCTGATCGAGCTGGGCATAGAGGAATTTATTAGTCAATGGATAGTCTCTTTGCTCAGAACAAGAACCATTCAGGCAACACTAGGCAACAGCCACTTAACCAAATTTGCCCATAGAGGAACGCCACAGGGCGGCGTCATTTCCCCCCTACTCTGGCTAATGGTTATTAACAAAATTCTTGCAAAACTAGACAGGGAACGAGTGAAAGTTGTCGCGTATGCCGATGACGTGGCGATACTAGTGTCAGGGAAGTTTCCCTCCGTGATTAGCGAAATTATGGGGGCCGCTTTAGAAAAGGTAAACACCTGGGCTGCAAGCTGCGGCCTCGGCGTCAACCCGAGCAAAACTGAACTGATGCTGTTCATTACCAAAACTAAAATACCCGCTTTTACCCTCCCCTGTCTAAACGGTCAACCACTCACACTATCATCCAGCGCTAAGTATCTGGGCATTATGCTTGACACAAAACTTAACTGGAAACAAAACATTGAACACAGGGTAAGGAAGGCGCGCACTGCCTTTTACTCCTGCAGCAAAACCTTTGGAAAGAAGTGGGGACTTCAACCAAAGATGACCTTGTGGATGTACACGGCCGTAGTGCGTCCAATTCTCACCTATGGGTCACTCGTTTGGTGGCCTGCGTTGGGTAAAGGCTACAACCTGATAAAATTAAAACGACTGCAGAGAACAGCCAGTATAGGCACCACGGGTGCAATGAGGTCAGCCCCAACGGATACCCTTACTGTGCTCTTGTATCTCTTACCTCTCGATCTACACACCAAAGACACTGCACTATGCAGCGCTATAAGACTCAGGGAGTCTGGGTGCTGGAGTGCAAGGCCGTATGGCCACAGCAACATCCTGGACTCATTACCAAACGGCATGGTCACGTTTCCAACCGACTACATCACACCACAACTTAATTTCAAAAAAGGCTTCCAGGTAAGTTTCCCCTCCAGAGCTCAGTGGAAGAGGAACGAAGTAGTGCAGGGTTTCGACACGGTCATATACACTGACGGATCTAAGATGAACTGTGGTGTGGGGGCCGGGGTCTACTCAGAATCACCGAATATATCAGAATCATATCGTTTGCCGGATTTTGCCAGCGTTTTCCAGGCTGAATTACTGGCTATCCGAGAAGCTTGCGCGCATTTACGGCGTGACACAACGCACAAACAAAACATTGCTATCCTGGTAGATAGCCAAGCCGCCATCAAAGCCATCAATTCGGCTACCATATCCTCTAAGCTGGTGCAGGAGTGCCGGAACGAGCTCTCCCGCCTGGGCGAACGTTTCAGTGTCACACTACTCTGGGTACAAGGGCATAGTAACATAATAGGTAACGAGCGTGCAGATGAGCTGGCCAGGCGGGGTTCAGCTCTACACAGCTCACTCGCAGCAAGGGTCCACGTTCCACTAGGAGTTGTCAAGGGACAAATTCATTCGCTTTTTCGGCAGAAAGCCAATCTCCAATGGAAGGGGCTGACAAACTGCGTCATATCAAGGAAGATGTGGCCAACATACGATCAAAATAGAACAAGAAACCTTCTAAACAGAACCCGCCCAGATATCGCCAGAGTCTCGGCAATAATCACGGGGCATTGGCCAATTGGAGACCACGCGGTCAAACTTGGGATCCCATATAACCCTCACTGCCGCAGTTGCGGAAATACAAATGAGAAAGAAACTCTCTTCCATTTCCTATGCAAATGTCCGGCACTAGCAAGAGCCAGATTGCGCACACTGAACCAACCTTTTTTCGACGACCTTAGCGACATTTCGAGTAAAGGGATATCAGATATCCTCCGTTTCCTCAACTCCACAGGTTGGATATAAGTACAGAACGCACCACACCCTTAACAATCATCACAAACCAGGTAACACGAGTCGTGGTAACAAAAAGGCACATCATAGTGCTACTTGGGTTCAAAGCTGAACCGCCACTCCTACCTACCTACCTACCTACCAGCCATTCGCACATCCTTTGTAGCCAATAGAGTAACAGAAATTCAATCCTTAACAAACGTGGCTATCTGGCGTCTTTTAGGTAGTAAGGACAACCCGGCGGATATTGGTTCTCGAGGACCAAGAAGAGTTAATCGAGAGCTAACTGTGGTGGCATGGGCCACACTTTCTACAAGGTTTTGTCAAGCGATCACCCAACAACAAATCCTCCAGTAACAGTAGAGGAAAAAAAAAGGGAAGCAAGGCAAGTGCGGAGCGCAGCGATTTGGCGACGATATTTCGACAAGATATCCAAGCAAGGAGGCCACTGGACATGTACCCGATCACTGCAGATGAACTGAGGTCATCTCACTATCAGCTCATAAAGTTAAGTACAAGGAGAACAATTCAAAGAGGAAATTGAAGTGCTGAAAGGGAAACGAGCTATACCGAAGACAAGCTCGATTCGAAGCCTCAACCCATTTCTCGATGACAGAGGCATTCTTCGGGTAGGGGGGAGACTTTCGAATTCCGCACTCCCATTTGATCAACGTCACCCAATTATACTCAAAGAAAAATACCACTTTTCAAAATTACTAAATTACTGGTAACAGACACGCATCAGCGAACGCTTCATGGTGGCCAACAATTGATAATGGCGGAAATACATAACATGTATTGGATAACAAACCGAAAAAGACTTGTTGAAGCGACAATTCACAAATATGTTCGGTGCCACCGCTATAATGCAAAAATGCAGGAGCAGCTAATGGGAAGCCTTCCATCGACGCGGGTAACAATTTCAATACCCTTTTCAAACACAGGTGTTGACTATGCTGGGCCTGTGGAAATCAAAATGTGGAAAGGGAGATTCAACAGAATGAGCAAAGGGTACATCGCCGTGTTTATCTGTCTTGCAACAAAGGCAATTCACATTGAGCTAGTCAGTGACTTGAGTGCAGCGGCATTCATCGCAGCATTCAGGCGACTTGTTGCCAGACGAGGAAACTGTGGCAACATGTTTAGCGACTGTGGCACCAATTTCAAGGGTGCACACAACGAGCTGCGAAAGGACAACAAATTCATCACGGCTGAATGGTCAGCAGAAGTAGCCGCAAATCTAGCATCGTACCAAACGACGTGGCACTTCAACCCTCCATCATCACCACATTTTGGAGGGCAGTGGGAGGCAGGTGTCGTGATTGGAGCATCGAAATTAACCTTTTGATATGCGACACTGCTGACACAGATCGAAGCATGCCTCAATTCTCGACCACTGTGTCCAATGACGTCAGACCCCAACGATCTAAATGTACTGACGCCTGGACACTTCTTAATTGGAGCACCACTGCGTGCATTGCCAGACAGGAACTTAGCAGAAAGGAAGATCAATAATCTGGACAGATGGAAATACCTGCAGCGACTTACCCAAGAATTCTGGAAGCAGTGGAGCACAAATTACCTGAACTTGCTTCAACAGCGTCCAAAGTGGTTGCAGCAGCAACCCGATGTGAGATTAGGAGATATTGTCCTCGTCAAGGAAGACAATCTTTCCCCATCCGAATGGCTACTCGCGCGAACGTAGGCGACGTATAGAAAATTAAGTTGCTGGAGAAGGCGTCTCGCAGCAAAAGTGAATTGACGATTCACTGGGAATAAACGCTATAAACTATACTTTATTACTTTTAATTCAAAGTCTTGCATTCGAATGAATTCAAACTGCTGTACAATCATTTGCGAAACCGCGGTTTCCTATGTACAAGATCAGCTGTGGTCTTAAATGGTCATTGCCCTTGACCGTGAAACTTTGTTCCTTGGTGTTGGTTTTACATAATATGACAATTTACTTTACAGGTTAGTATTACAATACAAGACGGTTAACTAATCACTAACACTGCTTAATTTATACCATTAATCTTCTTTTAATGTGTGAGAGCGAGATGGCGATAGGATCAGAGGTAGACTGCTTCCACCCGCTTCGTACGTGTTCCTAGTCCCGATTTATGACTCATTTAGGACCTTGGCTGGTGCGAGAGGAGATCGACTATACGTCGACAATGGGTAGTCGTTAGTCGAGCATTTGACGTTTCGGCCTCATTGTCTCGTGTTGGTTTCGTCCGTCGGTTCGGTGGTTTTGCTTGCGGCTTCGTTTTTGTGCGGTGTTTTCCTGTTTTTCTTAAACCAGTGATTGAGCATATTGTTGTGACTTCTTCCTTGAAGTAAGATGATCCTATTCCAATCACTGGTCTAATGTACGGACATTACATTCGCGACTCGAAAATTTGTTTGGCAACCAACATGCTCCCGGCCTCCAGATTTTGTGTCTAGTAATGTCTTGATGGTTGTGTTTCATCTCCTTCGGGATTTCCTTCTTGATTGTCTAAATCATTTGCATTTGCTTCTGTGTTCTTGACTGTCTCAATCCTCATTGACTCTCATCATAGGGACTCTTTCTTCGACCACTTTGGTTTGGGTGAATTTTATTGAAAAGCAATCTGGCACTTGGCTACATACCAAACCAGTGGAGACGAGCGAAGGTAGTGTTCATTCCGGAAGTGGGAAAAAAGGACCCAAGTCTACCGAAGTCCTATAGACCAATCAGCCTCACTTCGTTTCTCCTTAAAACGATGGAAAAGGCTGTGGACAACTACCTAAGAGAAGATGTACTAAGTATATCGCCTCTTCATCATCGTCAGCATGCCCACAGAGCGGACAGATCTACGGAGACTGCTCTGTATCAGCTAACTGAGATTATTGAAAATGCTCTTGAAGCGAAAGAAATAGTATTGTGTGCCTTCTTGGACATCGAGGGAGCATTCGATAACACATCGCATGATGCAATTATACGAGCTCTTGATAGAAAAGGAGTAAATAACACAGTATCGAGGTGGATGTACGAACTCCTGAGCACAAAATCAGCAGAGACTCACTCATCAGAAGGTATTATCAAGGTAAACACAGCAAGAGGCTGTCCGCAAGGAGCCCCCTAATGTGGAGTCTTGTAATGGACGATTTACGTGAGAAATTGACGAACCAGGGCATTAAATGTCAAGCATATGCTGATGACATAGTAATTATAGCCAGGGGTAAATTTGAGGGAACCCTATGTGACATTATACAAAGGGGGCTCGAAATAACTCGAGATTGGTGCGTAACGGCTGGGCTTAGCCTAAATCCGGCAAAAACAACAATAGTATCATTCACGAGGAAAAGAAAACTTGAACGACTGAGGCCGATAAGGTTATCGGGTACAACACTGACATCAGTCAATGAAGTTAAATATCTGCGACTAAACCTGGACAGCAAACTCGTCTGGAAAAAACACACAGAAGAGATAACCAGGAAAGCAACGCGGGCCTTAAAGATTTGCAGGAGCTTAGCTGGCAAATCCTGGGGATTTGTTACTTTGTTACTAAGCTGAGCAATAAAAAGAACTGGAGCAATGAATCCACAATTCACAGACTGAGCAATCACACAACAAAGTGGTACACAGATGGGTCGAGAACTGACGAGGGAACTGGAGCGGGAGTTTTTGGGCCTGGAACCAAATATTCAGAATCAATGGGAAAAAGTACCAGCATCTTTCAGGCTGAAATCTATGTCATTGACAGATGTGTCCAAATAAACCTCGACAGAAACAAAGTCAACTGTGATATAGCTATAATGTCAGACAGTCAGGCTGCTATTATCGCCCTTGATTCCTACATCATTAAATCCAAACTTGTATGGGAATGCCTACAGAAACTTAATGAACTTGGTAGGAGAACAGAATAACCCTCTGCTGGGTGCCTGACCACGTAAGAATAGAGGGGAATGAAATGGCCGGCTCCCTTGCAAGAAAGGAAACTTTCATAGGTCCTGAACCATTCTGCGGAATCACACCCTCAAAGAAGAATTTAGGAAACTAGAGAATGAAAAAAGAGCAAGAACCTGGCATAGCACTCAGGGCATGAGGCAGGCTAAGAAACTTCTTGGGCAATACAACCAGAAAAGATTCCAAGCTTGCATCGGCATGAGCAAAAATAACCTCCGTATCCTAACGGGCTTCCTAACGGGGCACTGTAGAGTCAAGGAACACCTTAGGAACTGGGTATATCTGAAGAAGGTCTCTGCAGATTCTGCGATGAGTCCAGTGAAATCCCAGAACACTTGTTGGGATCTTGTGGGGCACTGACCCACAAACGATTGAAATACTTGGGCAACTACTAACTATCTGATGAGGAGATACTGTCACTGGAGCCAGCTCTCATCCTTAAATTCTTAAAGGAAACAGGACTGGAGAGAGTGAACGATTTCCTTCGCCAAGGAGAAAGAAGAGTCCAAGAACCTCTAAAATGATTCCGAAAGGAATCATACTGTCAGGGAACTCTTATGAGGGAACATACCTCTCTGAGGCGTAGGCAGGGGGTACAATAGACCAAAGGTCGCAGTACAATAACCCCTTTCACATAATAATAATTGATGCAGCGTCGAATCGTCACCCTCAATATCCACGGGTAGATGTGGGATTGTGAATAAATCACATGATCAAAGGAGACAATTCTAATCACCGAGAGAGTAGTAGACAGTATATGTCTCGTGCTGAATTGATTTTATGACATGTCGCTCCGTCCATATCTGTATCACTCTATTAAGGCAGAAAGGTCCTGGTTAATGTCGCGACGTCGAGCAGCAGTTAAAGTCAATTACAACTCTCTTTACAGTTGAAAAAGTTAAATCAACTTTTACCAACACTAAGGTGCCACCCAAAATATGGCGGAAAATACCAATCTTGCATGAATTTTGGTACACAACTTATTAATGTTATGTTCGTATTAATAACATTCTCTCTTCATGCCAAATTTCGTTGAAATTGGTTTAGCGGTTTCGTAGATCGAGTTTCACCCCGAAATAATTATATGTATACTGGCTGACCCGGCGAACTTCATTCCGCCCAAATTCGTTATTGTAATGAAAATAATAATTCCGAGCATGCGCAATTCACATGCTACTTTATGTTATTTGGTAAATCCAAATGCTGTATTAGAAAGTTATATTTCTATATATATTATAATTTCGTCTCGCCCAAATTTAACGGCTTCAGATAAACTCCAAAATGATAATATAACACAGATAGTTCTAATTTCAATGTGATTTATTTGAATCGAATCGAAATCAGTAAAGAGCGATATGATAAACAATGTTTCTCGAATTGTTTTCCGGTGCGAAAACAAACAACGAAGACGGTTTGCCAACACGCGAACAGGCAACGTATAGCTGACCGTGCGAAGAACACGGAAATTCGAGATTAATCCCACAGACTTCCGACGATTGGCCTTGCGATTTATTGATTGACATCGCAAAAGCTAATCGAAGGGGGAACTGAATCCGCTTGAATTCGTGGGATAAGGACTTCCTCTCCTTTGAATTTGCCCTTGATGATCGTCGCTTGAATCACATTCTTCATCACTTTCTTGATGGACAACCGCGTACCGTTGCACAATTTTGGATGACTCAGATTTCGCAACATGATTATAATCGATCCTACCTTCAGCTGTAAATTATGCGGCGGAGTTCCTGGCACATCAAGCGAGCTCAAAAATTCGAGATTCTTTTAATTTTGTGCAATCCCGGCACTTTGGTAATGAGTTCCTCCTTCGACGATGTTTACTCCCGAAAATTTGCCGGGAACGATATCAATCCAGTCGAGCCATTGCCAAGCTCCAGTAGTTTTGTAGAGAATTCAGTAGCCGATGGGTTGTTCTGCAGTGCGACTCTCTTGTTCGCGGTCAATTTCAACTTCTTGACATGCCGGCACAAAGTGGATGATTTCAGGCATAAATTAATTTCATCGGCAGCAGTAGATTTCGGGATGACGGGAAGCGTTTGACGAAATTCACCGGAGAGCAATATCATAGCCCCACCAAATCGTCTCGAATCACCTCGTTAATCCTCCATCGTTCGGTCAACTGCCTCCAAAGCTCGCCATCGTGGATTCGTCCCAAAAGATGATTTTGCATTCTCGCATCAATCTCGCTTTCGCCGAATTCTTGGTTCACGTTGGCTTGTCAACCATGAGAAGATTCATCGGCAGCTTCAAAGCCGAATGTGCAGTTCGACCGCTTTCCAACAATGTGGCAGCAATGCCAGAGGATGCAACAGCCAACGCAATTTGAGTCAATTTGAGATCTCGACCGAATTGTTCTCAGAATCAACGATCATCATGACGAATGTCTTGCCTGTCCCACCGGTAGCATGAAGAAAGTAAATGCCTCCCGTTCCATCGTCAACAACCTTCATCAGCGAATCGTACATGTTCTTCTGCTCGACATTCAACTGCGGCACATTTTTTCTGACTCTTTCGGCCAGCTCATCTCAATCATAGTCTTGCTCCCGTTGCAGTTTGCGATTGATTGCATCCAAATTGCCCCAAAAATCAATTTTCGATTTTTCCAGTTTCCCCGACTTTTCCGGATGGTTTTCCAAAAATGTTCTTTCTACTGATAATTACGAACCGCTGAAAAAAATTTTACCCAAATCGGCTCAGCCGTTCTCAATTAATGAATTACCATAAATGTTTTCACACCATTTTGATATATATGTATACAATAGAAATAACTAAAGTATAGCAATGCCGATGTGATTCAATCAAACCGGAATGATTGACATGTTGGCCAACCTTCCGCTTATTCACTAAAGTGCTTTACGGCACACGACGTAAAAAGCTTAAGAACAAATGACAAATCATTCTGAATAAGCGGAATCCACGGAATTGTAATGTTTGCCTTGAATTTTCCAGTCAAAATCGTTGTTTCTATGACATTTGATTTCAGATTCTTCGCAATCAAATCAAACGCGATCCGTTAAAAAGTTTCGGTGGATTGGGGTTGCTCAACAAAATTATAATTGAGCCGACTTTCGATTTCAAATTGTATAGCAGTAAGCCCGGAAAATTCAAAGAATTTAAAAACACTGTCCGTGTTTCTATCCGTCTCATTTTTTCAAAGTGCGGTTCCCCATAATGTTCTGTCCACAATCTCATCCCCTTAAACTTAAATTTTTACGACAAAAAGTAAAGGGTGATTTTTTAAGAGGTTTAGAACTTTTTTTTTAAAAAAAACACAAAAAATTCGAAAAAATGAATGAAATATTTATTTGAATCGATAGTTTGAACCTTGCAATTTAATGTTTAAAGATAATTTCATGCAAATGTTGACCGCGGCTGCGTCTCAGGTAGCCCATCCGCTGAGTCCAATTTTGGCATACTCTTTCACACATATCGGCCGGTATCTCACGAATGAATGCATGGATGTTGGCTTCCAGTGCGTCAATCGAAGCGGGCTTGTCCCTATACACATTAGCCTTGGCATACCCCCACAAAAAATATTCTAATGGTGTCAAATCGCACGATCTAGGCGGCCAATTGACCGGCCCGAAACGTGAAATTAACTGTTCACCAAACTCGCCTCGCAATTGCGCCATTGTTTCGCGTGCTGTGTGGCATGTGGCATCGTCTTGTTGAAACCACATATCGTGCAAGTCAAGAACTTCCATTTCGGGCAAACAAAAGTTTGTTATCATCGCTCGGTAGCGTTCACCATTGACAGTAACGCTGCGAGTCGCATCATCTTTGAAGAAATATGGCCCAATAATGCCGCCGGCCCATAAACCGCACCAAACAGTGGCTTTTTCGGGATGCATTGGTAGCTGTTGCAATGCTTCTGGCTGATCTTCACTCCAAATGCGGCAATTTTGCTTATTTACGTACCCATTCAACCAAAAATGAGCCTCATCGCTGAACACAATTTTTCGATAAAAAAGCGGATCCTCGGCCAGCTTTCCAAGAGCCCATTCACCAAAAATTCGGCGTTGTGGTAGGTCGGCTGGCTTTAGTTCTTGCACCAGCTGTATCTTAAAAGGCTTTACGCCCAAATCCTTCCGCAAAATTTTCCACGTAGTGCTGTAACAAAGGCCTAACTGCTGGGAACGGCGCCGTATCGACATTTCGCGGTCTTCTGTCACACTAGCTGATACGGCCGCAATATTTTCTTCACTACGCACAGTACGTAAACGTGTTGGTGGTTTAATGTCCAACAAAGTAAATTTGGTGCGAAATTTGGTCACAATCTTCCGAATAGACTGCTCAGAAGGTCGAGAATGCCGATCATAAAATGGAAGCAGCGCGCGATGAACATTTCGAACCGAGCACGAATTTTGATAGTAAAATTCAATAATTTGCAAGCGTTGTTCATTTGTAAGACGATCCATGGTTAAATTGCAAACCAAACTGAAGCTGTTTGACAGTGACACAAGGTACTAAACACACGTCAGCTGTCAAAACCAGTGTTGCCAAAACCAAACCAGCTAAAAAATCACCCTTTAGCATATGTCCTTCCTTGGGCCAATACGAATCCACCAAGCCCAAAATCGTAAAAATCAAACAATCCGTTCCAGCGTTCCAGAGTTTTGAGTGCACATACGGGCGTCTCTTTTATATAAAGCTGTACCCGCCCGGTTTTGCCGGTGACTTTCGTATTAATCCCGCCCACATTCCGCAAACTGGTTTATTTTGAGAACATACAACATTAGAAATAGCGTTTGAAGTTGTTTTTAAATGGTAGGTTCCATCTCTCTAATCTTTTGTGAAGTGCCACCTTTAGGGTCCAAAACTATCCCATCTGTCAAACTGGAACCAACCACTCCCATCCACAAAATTTCACTGAAATTGGTTGAGTTGTTTCGGAGATCGATGACATCACCACCTATCAGGTAGAAATGTATCATATCTTTCAAGCGGGAACCAACCATATACATCCACAAAATTTCATTGAAATCAGTAGAGTGGTTTCGGAAATCGACAACCGTCCCACCTATCGGGTCTAAAAGTACGTCGTGTACCATAAATAAAGCACTTTACTGAAAAAGCGGAAGGTTGACCGATACGTCAGTCATTGCTGTTTGAATGAAACACATCGACATTGCTATACTTCAGTTATTTCTATTGTATAACTATAAGTTGTGAATAAAGAATTTGTGCATGCTCGAAATTATTATTTTCATTACATTAATGAATTTGGGCGGAACAAAGTTCGCCGGGTCAGCTTGTATTTTATTTAAGTTTGGGATCTTTCCAAGACAAGTCGTCGCAAAGAGAATAAAATATATGTTCGCTTAAGTTTCGACGGCTCATACCTGAATACCTACTTTTTCCAACAATGCTCAGTACCTTAGGCGGGTATGGTAGATATATTTGGCTGCAACTATACCCCTGTCAAACACTTTAAAAAAGGAGTACGCTGAGAATGAGGATCTCTATTGGTATGAAAAGGTCGACTTTGCGGAAAATATTGATGTTAGAATAGAATTGTCAGCACTCACTTCTGGAGGGATAACAGGTAGTACAGGATGGCTGATGAAAGCCGCTACCAAAAAAAAAATGTAATAACTTTTTTTTTCAAATTAATGAATTTTTTTTAATTGCAGATTGATTTTTAGATTTAACAAAAATGGATAACTGAGACACTGAAACCAGAATTTGGATTGTCCGCCGCGATCACTTGAGACTTGTTACATTCGAAAGAAAACCTTAACATCGAAACCCTTCAGTTAGGACGGAGGAAACAATCGCTGCTGTTGCTGCTGCCATACAAAACAATCCAAGTGTTTCGACACGAAGCTTATCTGCTCAAATGGGTATAAGCAGACAGTCGTTGCAGTCAATTATTCACAATGATTTTGACTTATTCCCACATAAAATTCAAATGGCCAACAAACTGAACACAGCAGAATTGCCGATTCGCTTGGAATTTTGCCAGAAGATGCTTCAAATAATTGAAGAGGACGAAAACATGTTGAACTGTCTTTTTATGTCTGACGAGGCCCATTTCGATTTAGATTTTATCCACTTCGTGTCACAGTGTGGTGTGCAGTTTCATCTCGCTGCATTGTCGGACCCTACTTCTTCGAAGAAAGCGGTCACACCGTTACGGTTACTGGAGACCATTACTTGAGCATGAGAGAGTTTTTCCATCCAGAATTACGCCGAATGAGAATTTCTTTCAACTCCGTGTGGTTTCAGCAAGATGGTGCAGCTCCTAACGTAGCCCGGCCTGTTCTGACAGAATTGCGACGAAAATTTCCCAATAGGCTGATATCCAGAAACCCCCCATTCCGTTGGCCCCCCAGGTCGCCTTATTGCACCTGACTTTTTCTTGTGGGGTTATTGCAAACAGGAAGTCTACAAAGCAAAACCAACAAATTTGAATGAAGTAAGGCAATCCATTCGAGAAACAATTGCGGCTATTGCTGTCTCAACTCTCCAAGCAGTAATGAACAACTTTTTGGTAAGATTAATAAAATTGAATGAGCTTTAACATGAATAAAAGAAAAAGTGATATATAAGCCATACAATTTTTAAAAGATCAAATTGTATATATTTTCAAAAAGTGAAGCTATAGTCTTAAAACGCTTATAGCTTCCTACGTGAGATTTTAATTTATTCTGAAACTAGCTGACCCGTGCTCGCCTTGCTTCGCCAGAGTTCCGCTTCTCAAATTTAAAACAAAATAATTAGCGTCATAAGGGGTTTTTCAATAAGAGCGCTACAAAAGTTTTTGGTTTTGGATATCAATGAAATTCTTTATTCCTGTGAAAGTACGTTCGATGCCATTATGTATGGAACTCGATTTCTTTTGCATGGCCACCACGGGCACGCTTGCAGAAGTCCAGACGCTGAACCCAATTTTCGACGGTTTTCAAGCATAAATCGGCCGATACTGCTGCAATTTCACGATCAATATTCGTACGAAGTGGTGGTCAAGCGGCTTCAGTTCTTGCGTCAATTTAATCTTGTAAGGATGTAGGCCAAGATCTTTTCGCAAAATTCCCCACAACGACGTCACAGAGATGCCCAACGCTTGAGAACAACGTGTGAGAGACACTTCGCTGAGGCTTTCTTCAACTGAAGCCTCAGCGGCAGCAATATTCTCGACACTTTGGGCACTTCTTTCTTCCTTAGATCCTTAGATTCTAAAAGGAAACTGGACTGGAGAGAGTGCTATAGGACAGACTTCTTCCGCCAAGGAGAAAGAAGAGTACAAGTATCTCTAAAATGGTTCCGAAAGGAATCGTACTGTGAGGGAGCTCTTATGATAGAGTATACCTCTCTGAGGCGTAAGCAGGGGGAACAATAGATAAAAAGGTCGCAGTACAATAACCCCTTTCACATAATAATAATCGGTTTAGCTTATAAGTGAAGTGTAGCAGCCAGAAACAAAGGAAACAATCACTTAGTTTTAAAGGGTGATTTTTTAAGAGGTTTAGAACTTTTTTTAAAAAAAAAACACAAAAAATTCGAAAAAATGAATGAAATATTTATTTGAATCGATAGTTTGCAATTTAATGTTTAAAGATAATTTCATGCAAATGTTGACCGCGGCTGCGTCTCAGGTAGCCCATCCGCTGAGTCCAATTTTGGCATACTCTTTCACACATATCGGCCGGTATCTCACGAATGAATGCATGGATGTTGGCTTCCAGTGCGTCAATCGAAGTGGGCTTGTCCCTATACACATTAGCCTTGGCATACCCCCACAAAAAATATTCTAATGGTGTCAAATCGCACGATCTAGGCGGCCAATTGACCGGCCCGAAACGTGAAATTAACTGTTCACCAAACTCGCCTCGCAATTGCGCCATTGTTTCGCGTGCTGTGTGGCATGTGGCATCGTCTTGTTGAAACCACATATCGTGCAAGTCAAGAACTTCCATTTCGGGCAAACAAAAGTTTGTTATCATCGCTCGGTAGCGTTCACCATTGACAGTAACGCTGCGATTCGCATCATCTTTGAAGAAATATGGCCCAATTATGCCGCCGGCCCATAAACCGCACCAAACAGTGGCTTTTTCGGGATGCATTGGTAGCTGTTGCAATGCTTCTGGCTGATCTTCACTCCAAATGCGGCAATTTTGCTTATTTACGTACCCATTCAACCAAAAATGAGCCTCATCGCTGAACACAATTTTTCGGTAAAAAAGCGGATCCTCGGCCAGCTTTCCAAGATTCGGCGTTGTGGTAGGTCGGCTGGCTTTAGTTCTTGCACCAGCTGTATCTTAAAAGGCTTTACGCCCAAATCCTTCCGCAAAATTTTCCACGTAGTGCTGTAACAAAGGCCTAACTGCTGGGAACGGCGCCGTATCGACATTTCGCGGTCTTCTGTCACACTAGCTGATACGGCCGCAATATTTTCTTCACTACGCACAGTACGTAAACGTGTTGGTGGTTTAATGTCCAACAAAGTAAATTTGGTGCGAAATTTGGTCACAATCTTCCGAATAGACTGCTCAGAAGGTCGAGAATGCCGATCATAAAATGGAAGCAGCGCGCGATGAACATTTCGAACCGAGCACGAATTTTGATAGTAAAATTCAATAATTTGCAAGCGTTGTTCATTTGTAAGACGATCCATGGTTAAATTGCAAACCAAACTGAAGCTGTTTGACAGTGACACAAGGTACTAAACACACGTCAGCTGTCAAAACCAGTGTTGCCAAAACCAAACCAGCTCAAAAATCACCCTTTATAATAGTAGGGATTTATTAATTATGTTGGTATGGGACATTATAGGAAAATCAGTAAAGGAATTGAAACTATAGAAATTAGAATCACTATAGCGCTTTTTAAGTCACAATTGAGTTTGACTCCCTCTCAATCTCAATTATGTCGTTTTCTCGGGGATTCACTCATTCTGTAATCCAATGGAAAAGGAAAACTACTTCTGATTGAATCCACAGAAGTATTGGTGAAATGCCAAAAAATAATCTACGGCACCTGTCGGCAGACTTGTATAAAATAAACAAACTACACTTGTGTCTTGTGTGAGTGCTCTTTGAGTGGATTCTGACTTCAAATCCAGAAGCGAAATTATCTCCTCAGAATCACCAGAAGAGTATTTTTTGTGCCAATGGAACGGTTTCAGAAGCGATTTTTTCGATTCCGGACTCTCCCGGACGCTTCTTTTTGCCCAATGGAAAACGACATTATATTTCATACCCTATCTCTCTCAATCCCATGCGCCACAATCGCTCTACTACTCAACTCATATACACTCCAGTTTTCCATTTCAATTTAAAAAGGAGAGCAAAAAAAAAACAATAAAACAATACAAAGCACAAAAAGTGCATAAAAAAGAGAAAGGAAAAGCACACAGCGCAAAAGGTACAGAGAGAGAAACATGTTTTCCCAGACACACAAAGTTTCCTCCAATGAACACTGGGAAATCCAACGATCTATCTTCAATCGAACATTTTATTTTTTTGAATTGTATAAAATTTATAGTTTAATGCTTAGTGTTCAACTTCAAAGATGATTTATATCTTAAAATCTTTGTACATAATTGAACTTTATATTAAAAAAAAAAATCCTATCTCATTTGGATGATTCATTCCAAAGCTAGGAGCTAGAATGCCTCGAGAATAACAACTTTTCTTAGATATCAGCTTAGATCCCCGCTTCCGGACGGAGGATAATGGTAAAACAAATCCTATAAGCTAATCTCAAAAATTTTCAATGCAACTGTGAAAACCGGAATCAATTTCGTGCAGTTCGTTTTTTAATCTCTTCCGAACAAACAACTTACAGCCGGAAAAAAAGGAACAGTTTTATTATAGTAAGATAAGCCATACAATTTTTAAAAGATCAAATTGTATTTATTTTCAAAAACTGAAGCGATAGTTTTACAACGCTTATAAATAGCTTCCTACGTGAGATTTTAATTTATTTTGAATTTAATTAACAGGCTTTTTTTTTTTTAAATATTCACTTGCTAACGATTCAATTGGAATCTTTAGACCAGCAATAAATTTTGATTTGCATCATCAGCCTACGTATAAATCAAGACATTCTAATAAATTGTTCCTTTTGCGAATCTAGATATTTTCTCAGATTTGCTTCAGATTTACCAATACAAGTGCATTTGAGTTTGACAACTGGTGGAGTTTGTTTACTGTACCCTGCATTTTTTCTACAGCAAAGAAAAGGCATTGCTTCGGGTGAATCTATTTTTGTAACTTATTAATGTACGTCGAAACTCCATTATGGATAATCAAAAATCCCGGATAATAGATTTATAAAAAAAACCTTGTTTCGTTTACGGATAATAGAGTATATGAGATAATAGAGTACATTAGTAGTTACTAATTGGAAATTAACTGAAATTAAATTTATATAAAAAATGCCGGTTAATAGAATGTCCCGGTTAAAAGAATCCCGGTTAATCGAGTTTCGACTAAATATAATTTAGAAATCAATCGCAAATTTCGAATGTTTTAATATTAAGTTTAACCAATGAATGGAAAACGCTTTGAAATATGTCGAAGACAACACATATTCGAATCGCACGAATATCAACACAAAAAAGACCAAGTGACGTTTTTATGTTCGATTAGGCACACGAAATCTGAAGAAGCCCAATCGAATACCACATTATTTTGTGTTTAGCTTTTTGCTTATAATAGCAAATATTCCAATTTACAGGTCAAGTTTGAGAGGAACTACAAGACAAGTAGATTTAGCAAAGTAGATTTTTATTCATACCAATTAAGGCAATTGTTAAGGGCTTTTACTTTGCTAAATACTTTTCTTTGAGTAAAGCAAATGACAGTTTTTATTCATACGAACCATTGAATGTTGCCGCGCTTCTATCCTTCGCTTTCAGAATCTTTTCCTATATTTTATTCATTCCAAAGGGTGGGGAGAGTATTGAAAGCTTGTCGTCAACTTCTGCGCCAGTTCATAAACTAACCCGTGTGTCATCACATTCGTTCCGAACAGAAAAAAGTAGGGTGACTCAGCGGTCGAGGCATGAACGGAACTTCTTCAAATGCAAGCGATGTTACTAAGTTGTAGATCCCAATCAATTTGGTCTTCCTTCCGCTACGAAGGTATCGCAGCTAAAAGCGTTCTATTTACTCTCTCCTATGCGTTAGATTGTGGTCCATAATTGCCGTCCGTAAATGTCGAAACATGCATTTTGACAGGAAGCTTTGGAGCCATTGGCCACAGATTGTTTGCCATTGTTGAAGTGTATTATCTGCGGCATTCGAAACATGTTGAAGATATCAGCTTGAAAGAACTTACCTACGCCTATAGTGTTAATATTATTCAGCTGCTTAAGTAGAGCTAACTTGGAAAAGTGGTCATATACAACAAAAACATAAGCGTTTCCGGACTTCGATCTCGGATTTGGACCTAAGAAGTCTACTTAGATTTTCCAAAAAGGACTATCGGTACCTATTACTATTATTTGTTCGTGCACAGGTTACTGGACAATTTACACATTTTCCATTTTGAAACAATGCCTCTTATTTGCAAGGCCATATTCGGCCAGTAGAAATATAAACCGCCACATACTACGCAGAATTTTTCTCATCGCATTCCTTTTCAGTTACGCTATAATTTTTTTTAAGCCAGTAATTTTTCCAAAAATTTGGAAATTGAGATTCCTTATCCCCCGTCGTTTGTTTAAGAAAAAAAACTTTACTGTTTCCATCCCGGACTCAGAGACATCGCAGATCGCACTGAATATAAAAATGCCTCGAGAAATCGGGATGTGTAAGCATTGGAGCGGTCGTCAATGCTTGCATTTAAGTGCAGCACTAGCAGATAGGAGCGCGGTTGCATTTTCCAACAGAAGTATTATAAAAAATATATAAAAAATAGTTGTAATTTGTGCTTTTCCGGGGTGACCACGGGACCCTCAGTGTTCCAGCACACTCATAACTAAGTTACGGCACAGAAAAAAATATATACAAAAAGCAGCAGTACCAAATATACATACATAGGTATAATATTATTAAAATAATTAATAGATATGTATACATACCTTCTTTTATGGATTCAAAAAGAAGTTGCTGGCAGTTACGGCAGTTTTCTCCGCGGGTCCAACCGCATTCATTTCCGCAATTTCCCGAAAACGGTGGGTAACCGCAAAGTAAAATGTAAACAATGACTCCGAGTGACCATAAATCGCAACGTTTGTCATAATAATTAGCTTCACCTAGAAACAGTTGCACCACTTCCGGGGCCATGAATTCTGCACTCCCAACCTAAAAGAATTTAATACAAACACAAATAAATACAAAAATTTCATTGAATGTTTGACATGGAAACTACATACTAGTACATAAGTACTACTACACATTTAGAAGTACAAGTATACTTCGTTTTAAGAGTGTGTGTTCCTCAGCTATGGGCGCAGTGGCTTAGTGTTTAGTGTGCTGGACTACTAACGAGGGGTTCAGGTTCAAATCCCTAGGAAATTCCAACTTTGGGTTTTTTTTCCACTGCGCCACCTCTCGCGAACGAACAATCATCGACACTATAACTGTCTGGAAAGAGCTTCTCAATTAGCCGTTTGGACTCGGCAGAAAATTGTAGATCCCTTCCATTCGTTAAAAGTATTTAAAAAACTCACACAAAACGAATGGTTGTGAGAAATAAGACCTACGCACAGTGTATTATTTCACACATCTAGCGGAACTTTATTTGTTTCGCGATTGAAAATATTGTTTTTTTATATTAATCTGTTCAATTACGTTATTTATGTATTTCTGTAAGCTTTTTCAGAGTTTTACTCAATTATTTATTTAATAATTTGGAACTTCGGTACCATTATTGAATGCACAAGAAGCTTATGTATGCTTGCAGGCGGATAGTACCAGGGATACAGTTGAAGATATAAGTTATTAGTTTCTTTGGCATAAGTTCCAAACTTGTCGGCATCAATTTCATATTCACTAGATATTACTTCTAGTAAAACTCGGAAACGTTTTATTAGATCGATATTAATACCTGTTATTTCCGCGCTTATTTCAGCGTTTCTAAAAAACTTTCGAGCTGTGTTGCCATCATTGGTATTTCCTGCTATTTGTTTTGGCATGTCTACTAAAAGTCCCAATTTTTCCCGAAATTTGGATTGCATAAACTTTTTTCTGTTCGCAACTAAGTTTTTTTCTTCTTGCGATCTTGCTTGCCACTTTTTTATTCCTAACTTATAAGAAATATGTAACAAACACTCAAATGCTCTTATCCAGGAATGCAATGGAGAAATACCAAAGTTGAACATTTTTTCATCGGTTTTTTTTATTACACTTCTCTCGCTGTTCATTTCCTTTGGAGTTGCGCCACAAATATAGCATTTTTGGGACATTGTTAGAAGAAGTTCGTGCCTGCACTCCATTTGGATGTCGTTTGAGACTAGGTTTGTTGGAATAAGTGTATTTATTTGATCTTGCATTTGATTTTGTTCGCTGATGGTGAGTTCCTTGTTTTCTTTTTTAAAAATAAATCTCACAAGTCTGCAGTACCTAGTTGAATTTGGCCTTGGGTTTTGCCATAAAACTTTTCGAGAAATATCGTCAACCAAACGAAGTGGGACTAAAGTAACAGAAAATAGATTCTCGTCACTGTATTCTGCATCATCTATGCTAATCTTATACCTACTTTGTGCTGAGCTACCATCACAACCCCACTTGGATATAAGACGCAAAGATAAAACATTTGAACCTAATGATATTAGATGTTCCGATGGGTCGTTTTGAGCTTTAATAATGCGCTTTATTGTTATGTCTCGCAAAGCTTGCAATCTTACTTCAGCAGAAACATCAGTCACATTAAATGCTTCTTCTTCAGGATAGAATTGTTTCTTTGCCTGTTGCACTAAATAATAAGCCGGGTATACATTCGAATTCATTGTCATTTCATTTCGAATTCATTGTTTTAAGCTGTTGGCGCATATTTTTGTACTGAAAAGTACTTAATTTTGTGTTTACCATCAGCAAAAGCGCTTCCTCTGGAGAGATGATTTTATTTGGCTCATGCTGAGATAACCTAGCCTTTTTTAGGTTTGTAGCCCTTGCAGGAGAACTAAGAGCAAGCTCTTTAATTAGATTTGCTGCATCCCTTTTACCAGCTAATCGCGAAGTCACTTCTGCCGCAACTGCAATTTCGCTTGGCGTTCTAGTGCTTACTAGATCATTTATTTTTCGTTTTTGCACTTTGGGTACACATTCGCTGAAAGATTTTGAAGGTCGTCCACGATTCGGTTTCGAACTTGTTGTTGGAATTTGATTGTAGAACTCTTCCGGCAACTTAATCTCCTCATTCAACCATTTTTCATTGTCCTTCCGGAATCTTCTCAGATCTCGCACACTTCGTTCCCACTTTGCTGAGATTTTGCAATTGAGAGAGCTTACATAAATTTGTTACACTCTAGGAACACTGTCCATGTCCACAAGACCAAAGCTTTCCATCAAAAAAACCGAAATATCCTTATTACGTTGCTCTTTCTTGGAGTTTTTCCAAACATCAAAAATTACTTGATTTTTCATTTTTACTATAGGCCTATGTGAAACAAAAAAATTTGTATGGGGTGAGCACTCAAGTGCAAAAACTGTAAATGGATTCTAATGTGGTATTCGTTTGGGCGATCTCAGAGCACTTTTTTTGCCCTCAGAGCAATTTTTATGTTCGTTTGGTACCAAAAAAAGCAATCTTTTTCAGATTTCAGAGCACTTTTGCGAATCTAGATATTTTCTCAGATATGCTTCAGATTTACCAATACAAGTGCATTTGAGTTTGACATTTGGTGGAGTTTGTTTACATTTGCGTGAATTTTTTCTACAGCAAAGAAAGGCATTGCATCGGGTGAATCTATTTTCGTAAATTATTTGTGTGCAAACATTTAGAAATCAATCGGGACGGAAATTTCGAATGTTTTAATACAAAATTTAACCAGTGAATCGAAAGCGCATAGAAAAGTGTCGAAGACTACACATATTACAGTCGCACGAATATCAACACAAAAAAAGAGCAAGAGCGTTTTTATGTTCGATTAGGCACACGAAATCTGAAATCTGAGGGCAAATCTGAAGAAGCCCAAACGAATACCACATAACAAATAAAACACACGAGAAAACGTTAATCACTATTACACGAGGGATACATGTGGATACATTTTTAAAACGCTTCACGAAGTCACAAGACACAAAAAAAAATACAGCTGTAAGGCCTCCAACAAAACGAAAAATTCTTAATTTTTTTAAGTTCTTTGTGAACTTATTACTTACCTCCAGAACTTAGAATATACCAACAAATAATAAAAAATTATGTTTCGTGGACTAACTGCTTATTTCCATAAACACGGAACGGTCAATTCGACGCGAAAAATGCAACTAACTATAAAAACGTAATTTTGCTCTGTTTGTGATGTCAGAGAACGGTAAATACCGTTTTAATTTTTGTTTTTTTTTAAGCATGTTATTGTCTGATGTTCTACCTTTCATATCATACCAAAACATTATCATTTGGGCGACTTTTTATTTTGCATAAAATTCCGCTAGATGAGTGAAATAACACACTGTGCGACGGTCCCTACGGACCTGTTGCGCCAACAATTTATCCCCTCAGCTATGAACTCCGAGCTCATGAAAACATGTCTACATGTATGTATAAGTGCACAGAATTTCAAATAGATGCATGTATTCTTGTTCTTTTAGAAAATACTATACCAAGCGGCTGCAAAATCTCTCTTACTGTTTATATTCACTGAGCAGATATACAAATATGCAAAGTGCACCCAAAAAAAAACACCCAAAAAAAGGGTGTTTTTGGTCCTTTATGCAATATCAAAGTCGAAAAATAAAATTGTGTTTAAATAGTTACCTGCGTCTATTTACTGCCTATTGAAAACCATTTACACCGATCGATGATCTCTTAAGCCCTGCAAGCCCCATCGGGCGGAGAAAGGTCTAGCCTCAGCCTCATTTTCGATTGCTTTTATACCCAAAACAAATGTGCAGAATTAACTGCGCAGAGTAGTGAGAATACAAGTGTTTATCTGAGTAAAGGTACGCGCAGGCACGCACAGATTCTAGGGAAATACGTTGGGAACGTTGTCACTTCTGATTATATGCCCTCTATCTGTTCTTGATCTTGACCTTTTCCGAGTAGGGATGAAAAGAACACAAACTGACCCACGAAGAGATATCGATATCCATCTACAGAGATGGATCTAAGATGGACTGTGGAACCGGTGCCGGTATATTCTCGGAGGATTCAAATTCAAATTCAAAGTCATTGTTGGCAATACCATGTAACGTAACAAAGTATCTGGTTTATTGAAATTAAATCGAAGCTTGTTCACCGCTGCCACTAAGAACTCGAGGTGCTTTGCTCGCAGCACTCCATGACTCCATACTAGCGAACTGGTGAGAAAGGGGTCTATCAATTACAGGATCAAGATAGAGCCCTACGGTCAATCAATCATACACTCTGTTATCAACGAAGCTTTGATCAGAATAATGCCAGTTTGACAGATCATCGCTGTCTTATGTGGTATTCGATTGGGTGCTCTCATTGAATTTATTTTTGCTCTATTCGTTTGCTATGGTTGTTTGGTACGAAAAAAAATCTGGGTGCAAATTTCGAATGTTTCAATATAAAATGTAACCAAAAAAACGTTTAAAAAAGTGTCGAAGGTTAGACGTTATTCTAATCGCACGAATATCAAAAAACAATAGCAAGTGGCATTTTTATGTTCGATTAGACACACAAAATCTGAGAAAGCCCAATCGAATTCAAAATAAGTTGGTAGAGGTTCTAATGGGTCATAAATTCCTAAGAAACCATACAATGAAACAAAATCTTAAAGATGCCGATTTATGTTTGTAGAGGCTGCGGAGACGAAAGGTCAATGAAGATACACCTCACTTCCTGTCATTGCCCGACATTGACATACGAGATCTTTCTTTGTCCCACTATCTGATTTTTAATGGTTTTTTGATTTTTTTTGTGTTTTGGGAAGCGGTAGATTTTATGGTGGACCTAGCTTTATTGGAAAAAAAGTATGTACATAAACTATCGCCAATTTAATCGTTCTGCGAAAATTTGAGAACTAATTTGATAGCCAATACGTACCCGAACTTTTTCGTTTTTCTACAAAAACTTTATAATCTTACCCCGTGTAAATTTGTCTGCTTCAACCACCCCCAAATATACGTGTAAATTCAGTAACGCATCACAGGCATCATGATGCTCATGTTCTTTACATGCAACTACAGGGTCCGCCAAATAACTTTTTTTTTTTTGAAAACGCTATAAAAAAAACGACTGAATATTTTCTCAAATTTCTTTTTTTATTTGAAAGTAAAATCCTTCCGGTTAATAATGGAAAATAATTTCATTCAAATGGCTGCCTCGGCTGGCCATGCAGTAGCCTACACGATCGGTCCAATTTTTAAGCACATTATCGGTTGTGTGCAGCTGTATTTCACCAATGGCTTCACGAATATTGTCCTTTAAAGCGTCAATTGTCTCTGGCTTGTCGGCGTAACACTTATCTTTTACGGCACCCCACGAATAATAGTCCAACGGTGTCAAATCGCAGCTCCGAGGTGGCCAAACGACATCAGCTCTGCGGATGATAATGCGATCTTCAAAAACAGGGCGCAAAACATCGAGTGTTGCTTCGGCTGTGTGGCACGTAGCGCCGTCCTGTTGAAACCAAATGTTGCCAATATCCTCCTCTTAAAATTTTGTGTACAAAAATTCGTTCAACATGGCCCGATAACGATCGCCATTGACTGTAACGGCCACTCCTTGCTCATTTTCGAAGAAAAATTGCCCAATTGTGCCTCTGGACCAAATTCCGCACCAAACAGTGACTCGTTTTGGGTATATCGGCTTTTCAATGTATGCGTGCGGGTTTTCTGTGCCCCAAATGCGACAATTTTGCTTTTTTACATACCCGCCAAGATGAAAATGAGCTTCATCTGAAAAGATGATTTTTTTTGGCAAAATCGGCATCTTCTCTAAGACGATTTTCAAAGTAATGTCGCAATATTTCCCAGCGTTGTTCAAGTGTATACACAACCATATTCGTTCAGCGGAAGGATAAAACTAATTATCTGTCAAATCAGACATGAGCTAAGTGTTACCATTCGCGAAATAAGCACTAGTAAAAAAAAAAAGTTGGATGGCGGACCCTTTATTAGCATCACTTTCAAGTTCAAGTGTTCATTATTGCAAAGTCGATCAAACTGATGCGCAAACAAATCGAAAAAAAGCATCACAGAAATACCAGTAGCGATGTTGATTCGTCGTCAAAAAAGTAAGAAAAATATCGGAAGAGAAAGAAAATTTAGTAAAATGTTTACAATCAGCTTTGCACGGTCAACGGGAGAGAGCGTCTGCATTTGACTGAAGATCATCTGCAGCTGTTCGATCCACCTTGCGACTTGTATTTCAGGATTCTTAAAGTGTAGTAGCCACTTTAAAGATGCATGGTGTGTGCGAAGGATAAATTTCCGCCCATAGAGGTACTTATGGAAATGTTTTCCCAGGGGTGGGGGTACGCTAATATGGGGGCGTCGCACAACTGTCGCTTTAGTTTTTTAAAGCTGTTTTCGCACTCACCTGACCATTTGAATTGTTTGCCTTTTTCTGTCAGTTGATGCAAGCTCTTTGCGATCCTGGCAAAGTCGTTTGCAAACCGTCTGTAATAGGTCGCAAGTCCCAGGAAGCTTATCAGTTGATGTTTGTCTTTGGGAACCGGCCAGTTTTTCACTGCATCGGATCAGTCTTGACTCCCTTGGAAGAGATGATGTGCCCGAGATACTTCACTTCTGGTCGAAATAGAGAACACTTCTTCGGGTTCAGTTTTAACTGTGCACTTCGTAGCCTTTGAAACACAAGGTTATTTCGATGTTCGTTGAACGTTTTACTAACCACGATTACATCGTCCAGGTAGACCAAACAGGTTTTCCACGTCAGTCCCAGCAAAACACGCTCCATTAGACGTTCAAAAGTTGCTGGAGCATTGCACAGTCCAAATGGCATTTCTATAAACTGCCAAAGCCCGTTTCCTGCTGTGAATGCTGTTTTCTCGCGGTCTTCTGGATGGATCTGTACTTGCCAGTAGCCACTCTTCAGATCAAGAGTCGAAAACCATTTGGCTCCGGATAGTGTGTCCAGAGTATCGTTAATTTTGGGCAGGGGGTAGCTATCCTTCTTGGTGACGTTGTTTAGTTGGCGATAGTGCACGCAGAATCTCGTACTTCCGTCTTTCTTTTTGACCAGGACGACCGGTGATGCCCACGGACTTTTTGAGCTTTCAATCAGTCCCTCCTTTTCCATCGTCGACACCATTTCTGCAACCTCCGTCTGCTTGGCCAATGGTAGTCGTCTGGGAGGCTGACGAGTTGGTCTTGCATCCCCGGTGTCTATTCGGTATCGTACGAGATGTGTTCGGCCATACTCGCTACTCTGCGAAGCAAATATATCAGCGAACTCGTTGATTAGACTCCCTGCCATGGCCCGCTGCTCCTGATCCAGCTCGCACTCTCCGAGTATATTCCTTTTTTATTTCCGATATCTCCGTAGGTCTAACCGGTTTCGCAGGACTTTTATTGGACAACTTTGTAACCGCAGTCACCGGTACGCACTTTCCGATCACTTCCCCTTGCTTCAGCTTTACGTTTCTGTGTTCCACATTGAGGATACGAACGGGAAGTTGTTTTTAGGTTCAACAAGCTCTGATAATAGTTTTCTGGATCGGGCTCTATTAGGAAGAATCGGTGGCTCCCAGAATCACCTTCCAGCTTTGTCCAAATAAGTGTCTCTGACGAAGGTGGTAATATTTCGTCCTCACTTACAACAGTTCTTAGAGCTGCGACGTTCTCGTTCCCGTAAACCATTGGAATCTCGACATTTCTGTACTTTAGAACTTGCAAACCGATGTCGAGTACTACATCATGCGTCTTCATAAAGTCGATTCCAATGATGCATTCGTCACATATATCAGCCACTAGGAGTGTTTAGGAGAAGACTATTCCTGCTAGATTTAATGTCAAGAGTACCTCACCATACACCTTTGCCGTTGCTCCAGTTGCTGTTTTCAGACAGTAGCTGCTGGTGTTGTGCAGCCATGATTGGCGAACAATTTCCCTTCTGATTATGGAAGCGGTGGCACCTGTTTCGATTGTGGCCACATACTTTTTCTGGCCGATATGTCAAGCTCCTATTACATCGTTTAGTCTCGGAAACCTGAATTGTGGTTCTTGGGGCGTCGATTCCAGGAACCAGCTTCTGCCCCGCGAAGTTGGTTCTTACTCGTTCAGATGCCTCCTCGTTTCGTTGAAGATGTCCAATTTTGTTGCAGTTCCGGCAACGGATCGGTCCCCTGCGAGCACTGTTACGGTCTACTGCCTCTGTTCTCTGGCATTAGCATTCGACGAATACTATTTCTCACACGCGGTGGAATTCTTGAGATGCTTGGTCAGCAGCTTTCATAGTTAAGGCAAATGCCAGTGCCTCAGGAAGAGTTCTCTTTCCAGCCATTCGTAGAGCCATCTGCAGTTGTCTGTCTAGGTAGGTAGGTAGAAGTGGCGGTTTAGCTTTGAACCCAAGTAGCACTGTGATGTGCCTTTTTGTTACCACGACTCGTGTTACCTGGTTTGTGATGATTGTTAAGGGTGTGATGCATTCTGTACTCATATTCAACCTTTTGAGTTGAGGAAACGGATTATATCTAATATCCCTTTACCCGACATGTCGCTAAGGTCGTCGAAAAAAGGTTGGTTCAGTGTCCCCAATCTGGCTCTTGCTACTGCCGGACATTTTCAGAGGAAATGGGAGAGAGTTTCTTTCTCATTTGTATTTCCGCAACTGCGGCAGTGAGGGTTGTGTGGGAACCCCAGTTTGGCCGGATGGTCTCCAATTGGCCAATGCCCCGTGATTATTGCCGTGACTCTGGCAATATCTGGGCGGGTTCTGTTTAGCAGGTTTCCATGCCGTTTGGTAATGAGTCTAGAATGTTGCTGTGGCCATACGGCCTTGCACTCCAGCACCCAGACTCCCTGAGTCTTATAGCGCTGCATAGTGCAGTATCTGTGGTGTGTAAGTGGTAAGAGATACAAGTGCACAGTAAGGGCATCCGTTGGTGGTGAGGTTTTCTCCGCAAGGAAACCAGGGGCTGTCCCGAAAAGGGCTGCTCAAGACCGTTATACGTGGTGAAGAACCACATCCTGCACGAGGTGCCACTGCTTTCGCCTAAATATAACGGATCTAGAGGGGAATAACTCTATAAAACCCGTAATCCCGGGTTAACTACCGCGCCCATGGGATGTATGGCACAACGTTATGTGTCTTTTAGCGGCGAACTCTAGATACCTGGGGACCTCTAGTTTCAATCCAATTCCCCTTTTCTGTATACAGGGGGTGAGTACAGAATGACATCTCCTTCCCCCTTACTCGTGGGTCCAAAATTGACAAATTAAAACAAACAAACAAACAAAACAAAGGGACTGGTGTAAATGAATCGGGCACCAAGAACTTCGGCAACACCGATTCTCAGACGAACATGACGGAGGAGGAAGAGAATATCTTACTCCAAGAACCGTCAACTAGTAGGGCAGCTTCGGTTGAGGGAAGCGTTAGAACGGTTGACTTCGGACTTGAGAATCTTTTTCTCGAAGATGATGACAACCGCTCAATCGCCAGCTCATCCAAATTCTCTATATCATCTACAGCTTCAATCAGGAAAAAGGTGCTGAACTGTAAGATGACAATTAAGAAACTGAAGAAGAAGCACCAACTAGAGGACAAGGACAAACAACGACTTCAAAACGCCCTTGATTTTCTAGAAAGGCAGTCCAGGGATATTGGCGAGCGTGGTGCTTGCAATCTACCTGGGGCTGACCCTACGAAAATCTCGAGCGAGGGAGCTCCTATGCAGCCGCCTATGCCTGTGATATGCCTAAGCCTATCGGGGCATGCGGCGGTTGCATCCGATCTCTCTAAGGAAGTCGACAAAGAGGACGTAGTTTCACCGGGAGAGGCGGACTCGACTCTGAACAGCGCAGTGACTGTTGTTGACAAGTCAGAGCCAAAGGACAATGAAAGTTTGGTAATTACCGAAGCCTCATCAGTCCCTGCGGCGAACATGACGCAAGACAACAAGCTGTTCAGTACAGTACTACAGGCGGATCCGCTCAAAAGGAGGAAAAACGCGCGCCGGACGCTAAATAGGCTTAAAAGCCGCGACCCTGGTTCCTTCACGGAGAGCGAAGCAGCGCAGGAAGCTAGGGCCCGGGAGACTATCAAGTCGACCGAGGATGCATGGCGCAGCAGCCTTAAAGAGAGGAGGCAGAACCCGACTGAAAAAGGGATGCTGTCTGGACCAAGGGAGGAATGCCTATTGCCTTCCGCCTTGGAAAGGTCAAAACCCGGAAAATCAGGTGCCGGCCCGGCTAAGGACTCGTCCAAGGCCGAGCAGACACCTGGTTGCTCAAAAAAGGTTCTGCCGGTTAGGAAAGTAGGTAGGACTTCTGGAGGAGCCGACATGAGATTGGCCGTAGCGGGGGCGAAATGCCGATTGCCTTTCACCTCGACTGCGACTAATCCAAGGTGTCAAGGGGCTGTCTCGGGCAAGGATACATCCAAACCTGGGAACGCTCCGGCAATCTCCAAAAGAAGTCGCAACGACGACACGATCTCCCCGGTAGTAGGCAGGCAGGCAAAAAGGCTGAAATTCGCCGAAAAGGTGAAGGAAAGTCTGCGCGTCGCAATCGTCGACTACGGCAACCCAGATCGGAGACTCTCATCCAACCAATGGGAGTTGATTGAACAACGAATCCTTGATGGTGTCAACGACGCTATCGTGAGGGCAGAAGGCAAGCCTCCGCTATTTGGCCAGCTATCCACCTTCAAAGGATTCAAGACCATGGAATGCGACAACCAAGAGACTTTGGATTGGTTAAAGGGTTTCATCACCAACATGAACGCAACTTGGTCTAATGCTGACCTGCGCGTTGTTGAAAGGAAAGAAATCCTGAATATGACCAGACCAAAGGGTCTTATCCGCTTGAGAGGTCCTTATCTACCCGTGGAAAGGATAGAACGGAACCTGCAATTCCTTAACCCGGAATTACAAAGCAGGGAATGGAAAGTCCTGGAAACGGGTGAATATACCCAGAACGGTATGGACGTGACAGTGCTGCTAAGTCACAAATCGCTGCCGCTACTCCGGAAACAAGAGTTCAAGGTTCGCGTAGGCATAACGCGATGCAAACTTCGGCTGTTAGCGGCGAAAGGCAAGGGAGAGTAACCGACCACTCGTGATGAAGATAATACAAATAAATCTTCATCACAGTAAGGCGGCCAGCGCCAATCTCGTTCTCCTTATGGAAACGAAACATGTAGATGTCGCCCTGATTCAAGAACCCTGGATTCACCGGGGTAAGATAAGTGGCCTGAATTCCAAAGATCTGACTACTTACCACAATACACCAGTAAATGGTAAGTCTCGAACATGTATTGTCGCTAGGAAACAGCTTAAACTTTTTCTTTTACCTAGTCTCAGTGATTCGGACCAAACGGCTGTCAAATGGGACAGGGCAGGAAAAGGCGCGCTGGTACTGGCGACAATCTACATGCCATATGAGTCGGACAATCCACCCTCAGAGCTATCCTGTTCACTAGCCAGAGCAGTAGAAAAGGAAAGGTGGGACCTGATTGCTGGCTGTGATGCCAACTCCCATCATACGCTCTGGGGCAGTACGGACATCAATGTACGAGGTGAGTCCCTCTTAGAATTTATAATCAAAAATAATCTCCTGATAGCAAATATTGGCAATGAGCCAACCTTCGTTACTAGGAATAGACGTGAGGTATTAGATATAACTCTGTACAGTAACTCACAAACTCTAACTGTGAGGGAATGGAAGGTCTCCTCTGAGCCATCCTTCTCAGATCACAGGATTATAGAATTTTTAATAGATGAACAGCCAGCAGCTAGAAGTAAATTCAGAAACCCAAGACTCACCAACTGGGACACCTTTGCCTCAGAGATCGTGAGGAATGGCCAAAATCTGATAGATCAGGAAATAGGGACACCAGAAGAAATCGATGCATTTACAGAGAATTTAAACAAAATTCTAGGTAAGGCATATGATAAAGCCTGTCCTCTACGGACAAATAAGAAAAGGAATTCTCCATCTTGGTGGTCTAAGGACCTCCTAGAAATCAGAAGGAGAACCAGATCTCTGTTCAATCTGGCCAAGCGTACCAACTCCCAGTCAGACTGGGATCTATACAAAGCCGGACAACGGAAATTCAAAACCGCTGTCACTAGTGCTAAACGTACAGCCTGGCATACTTTTTGCAACGAAATAGAAGACACTAGGGAATCAGCCAGACTTAGGAAAATCCTATCGAAAGAACCTACGGTTCCGGGCTATCTGAAAGACAATACTGGTAACTGGACGAAGTCCTCTGAAGAGACTCTTAGTCTGCTTCTATCTACACACTTCCCGGGTTGTATTCCCAATATAAGGGTCCAGTCTACACCAAACATCGCAACTACTATTGCATCAATACCAGAGGGTATAATAACTGAGGAAAGAATCAACTGGTCGATTGAGGCTTTCTCTCCATTCAAGTCACCTGGGCTTGACGGGATTTTTCCAATCATGCTCCAGAAGGCCAGGCCAATTATTATACCAGTCCTGATGAGACTCTTCACACGCTGCCTAGAATGTGGCCACATTCCTAGGTCATGGCGAGAAGTAAAGGTCGTCTTCATTCCGAAGGCAGGCAAATCCAGCCATACGACTGCTAAGGACTTCAGGCCTATAAGCCTAACATCTTTTGTCCTGAAATCTTTCGAAAAACTACTGAACGTTTTCATCCGCAGTCGACTTGATGATAGTGTGATCTCGATGGCGCAGCATGCCTATATTAAAGGTAAAGGGGTTGAGACCGCGCTGCATGAAGTCACCGGAACCATTGAGAAGTCCCTAAAGGACAAGGAATATACTCTAGCCGCGTTCCTAGACATTGAAGGCTCAACTCCAACGTTGACCAATCGCTAACTAACGTGATTGAAAGCCTGCTCATTAAAAGGATCATTAACGCAGGACTAGGTGACACTGATCTCAGAGTGACAGCCTCGAGAGGTACACCACAAGGAGGAGTAATATCCCCCTTACTCTGGGTGCTTGTTATAAACGAAGTACTAATAAAACTCGAAAATAAAGGGGTCAAAGTAACTGCTTATGCAGACGACGTAGTAATACTTGCTATCCTACCTACCATTAGCGAACTACTACAAAATGCATTACGAACACTTAAGGTGTGGGCAAACCAATGCGGTCTTGGAGTCAATCCACAGAAAACTGAACTGGTATTGTTCAGTAACAGAAGAGTGATTCCAAACTTCGATCCTCCTACTATTGAGGGTATACCCCTTAGGGTAGCCGAGAGCGCCAAATATCTGGGAATAATCTTAGATAGGAAGCTCAATTGGAAATTAAACGTCAATGAACGAGTTAAAAAAGCTGCAAATGCTTTTTATGCATGCAACCGCATCTTCGGAAAAAGGTGGGGACCAAACCCCAAAATAATTCTATGGATGTATAAGGCTATTGTGCGTCCAATACTCACATACGGATGCTTAGTCTGGTGGCAAGCCACGAACAAAGCGTCGAATCTAAGACTACTGACCAAAATACAAAGACTAGCTTGTATAGGTACAACCAGCGCAATAAGGACAACACCTACTGCTGGCATGGAGGCAATCCTCGACCTGCTACCTTTAGACCTATACATGCAAGAATCTGCAGCCAAAAGCGCCCTCAGGATCAGTCAAACAAAGAGCTGGAGACCCTACAAACCGGGACATGCACAGATTCTGAATAAATACGTGGGAGATGCTGTCACATCTGACTACTTGTCTCCCCACCTTGACTTCGATATACCATTCTCTTGCTATTTTCCCAGCAGGGAGGAATGGAGCACAGATGAACCCACAAAAGGGACATCGATATCCATCTACACAGACGGATCTAAGATGGACTGTGGAACAGGTGCTGGAATTTTCTCTGAAGAGTTAAATATACACCACTCAATAAGACTACCCGATCATAGTAGTGTCTTTCAGGCGGAGGTTCTGGCAATCGCCGAAGCTGCCCATATGGTGTCAATTTTAGCAATACCAAACAATGATATTACCATATTTATTGACAGCCAGGCAGCTATAAAAGCAGTATCTGCTATTGAAATAAAATCGAAGCTGGTTCGCCGCTGCCGCGAAGAGCTCAAGGTTCTCTGCTCGCAGCACATCACGCGTCTCTGCTGGGTCCCTGGACACAGGGATAAAACCGGCAATGAGATGGCTGACGAACTGGCAGGAAATGGTTCTGCTATGGATCAAAACCGGGCGATTGATTCAATCAAACCACCACTCTGCAATCTTAGAGCGAGAGTGGAAAACAAAACCCGGATGAAAGCCAACAACAGGTGGAAAGAATTAACTACCTGCGAAATATCACGGAAGCTATGGCCGGAATATAATCCAAGTCAGACTATCAAGCTTATGCGGTTTGATAGAACGTCTATGTATAAACTGGTAGGGGCCCTAACGGGTCACAACTTCCTAAGATACCACACAATGAAAATGAAACTCAAGAATGACGATATATGTAGGGGTTGCGGAGACGAAGAGGTACACGAGGACACACCTCACTTCCTCTGTCAATGCCCTAGTCTCTGTCACTTGAGGAATAGAACACTTGGAAGATATTACTTCCATGACATACAAGAACTCTCAGATGTATCTTTATCCAATCTTTACAGGTTCATAAATACATCAGGATGGCTGGACAAGGTCGAGTAACCGAGAGGGAACAACGCTAACGCCAACAACATCGGCTAACCCCAATTAAGGGCATCACAATGGGTCCACATGGACCTAAGTGGGGTGCGACAGGACTCGCTTTTGCCGTATCCACCCATTAACCTAACCTAACCTAAGGGCATCCGTTCGGGCGGGCTGACCTCATTGCACCCGTGGTGCATATACTGGCTGTTCTCTGCAGTCTTTTAATTTTGTCAGGTTGTAGCTTTTACCCAACGCAGGCCACCATACGAGTGAAGCATAGGTGAGAATTGGACGCACTACGGCCGTGTACATCCACAAGGTCATCTTTGGTTGATGTCCCCACCTCTTTCCAAAGCATCATAGTCGCGTTGTTTTTCTTCTGCCATAGTTTGAAGACATTCTGCAGCTGTACCTTGGAATGCGAGCGTCAATGCAATCGACTTTTCCTCGTCGTCCCATCCATTGGTCATTGCAGCTCCTTCGAACTGTCTCTTATAAATTGACCATGATGTTTGACCCTCAAAAATGGGTGGTTGCATCTCCTTTCTTCTTGAGCAGTCAGTAGAATATTCCCAAGCTTTCTGTTTCTTGAGTTTTTCGAGCTCTTTAGCTATGTTTTCGATGTTTATTCCGAGCTCTTTACCTATGTTTTCGATAATTGTTCCGAGCTCTTCAGCTTTGTTCTCGTGTTTATGTTTCATGCTCGTTTAATTTGTCATCAATTGCATCGATTTTTAATTCTAGAACATGCTTTAATACTTCTACGGCATCTTTTTGTGCGGTGACAAGAGAATTCTTCTGTTCTTCTAGAGAATTCTTCTGTTCTGCTAATATCAACGCCTGTACTTATTTGTTACGTTTCCGAACGTCGAAAAGCATGGTCTTTGGATTTTCTCCCTCATTTCGGACAGCCTCCTGCAGACGAAGTGTGAGGTCACTTTTCCCTCCAGCTGTGGAGAGGTTCCTCTTTTCTAATTCACTTTTTAATTGGGGTATGCTTGCTTGTAGTAATACACACGACCCATTTTGTTTGTCTCTTGTAATTTAGAAATTCACTTTTTTTTCTTTATTTTTTCATAAAAACGTTTCGTGACAACACTTAGATACTTAGCACAGAATAAGTTTTATCCCACTTCTGACCCCAATATTGCATTTGGGCTGGGAATCGAAAAGATAAAACACTATTCTGTTAAACTTTTCTAGTAAAATCACTTTTATTACACTTTTATGGATTTTTCACTTTTCAAGTACCAAAACAATGTTACTTAAACAATTCATCAAGCAAAGCAATCACTTAATTCACTCTATTACTTTGCACTTATTTATCTTCATAACCGATTACTATTTCGAACTTTAACCAATCACTTTTAAAAATGAACTGTGTCCCCCGGTTCTAAAACCTGCTCTTTTATATCTGCTCTGCCATCTCTTCGAGGACTTTCTAGCTAATTCCAATTGGTTCGACAATTGGCTCACATACATTTCCCCTTTTCAGCAATTGATAAATTTGCAGTTAATAAAGGCTGGTTCTAGAATTAGCTTAGTAGCGAATTACACTTATTTGACAGATTCCAGTCTCCAATTGGAAGTGGAACTTATTTGTTGACTAATGGATTGTTTTCACTTCACCATTTTAGGTTCCAAGATTCATTCCACGCCACACTAACAATGCCACTATTGCTCATACGCAAAAGTAGTCGTTCTATATTAATCTAATATAGTCATAAAAACTCCATGTTGACACCTCACTTACACCAAGGTGTGTATTTCTATCCAAGAAAAGGCCATACATAAAGCCTCCCGCTTTAACATTAAAACCCTGTCTGTCAAATTGAATGAATAATTCTATATGTACTTTGTATCAAAAAAAAAAAAAAGAAGTCTTAAATAAATAAATTCAAAAACAAAATCAGCAACGCATTAGCAAAAACTGTGCATCTCATCAGCATCGCAAATAAGCAGTGATGCCGCATCACTGCGCAAATGTTTGACGTTTCTGAATTTACACGTATGTTCAACGATTGTCGCTGTTCTCTAATTGCATCCAACAGTAAAAAGCTAACTTTACGAGCAAAAAGTTAGACCAAAATATAATGTGCACGAAACTTTCTTCTTTATCAAAAGTTTGGTTGATTGTTTTCTTATTTTATTAGGTAGGTAGATAAAAGTCAGAGGAGCGATGCCAGATAACTGGAATTGAAATGACGACTGAACTGAAACGTATTTTTAGGTACAAGGACAAGCGTAGCAGGTTTTGCTGATTTCTGATCTGAAAGGCAATGTTTTGTTTTTGACTGTAATAGATTAGAGACGTTGGTTTTAGGTGTCTATGATTTTAAATAGGGTTCGTGGTATTTATAGATTATATAAAAATTAATCGATGTTTTGTTGCCAATGCGACAACTTCAAAACGTCTGAAAACGATATGACTGTTTTGTTTAAATGTTGGCAGGAAGGAAAATAAATTGCACAACTGCGTCGAATGAAACTTTCTCGTTCATACAGAATTTGGTCGGTTGTTTTCTTATTTTATAAGTTGATAGAATCTGAAGAATAGTGTTAAAATCTGAAATCTACCTTTGGGTTATTCATCTGATATGGCAGTATATATCAAATAACAATACATACACATAATTATGTTCAAGTACAAAAACTTGTTTTTGAAATTGTAATGTAGTGTGTGTCCCGTTGGCATGTGTGGGGGTGCAAATGAAATCGTAGTTTCTGATTGTGTAAGCTCCAAGTAGTGTTTGAAATTATTTTAAGGTGCATATTCAATATCGTTGAAATGCGTGTATAATTTTGTAAAAACTAGTCTATTAGAATATTCTGAAGGCATCTAAGTCGAAATAAGTTTTATTACACTAGGCGGTCTGGTGTAATAAATTATTCTAAAGGGTGATTTTTTAGGTGGTTTGGTTTTGGCAACACTGGTTTTGACAGCTGACGTGTGTTCAGTACCTTGTGTCACTGTCAAACAGCTTCAGTTTGGTTTGCAATTTAACCATGGATCGTCTTACAAATGAACAACGCTTGCAAATTATTGAATTTTACTATCAAAATTCGTGCTCGGTTCGAAATGTTCATCGCGCGCTGCTTTCATTTTATGATCGGCATTCTCGACCTTCTGAGCAGTCTATTCGGAAGATTGTGACCAAATTTCGCACCAAATTTACTTTGTTGGACATTAAACCACCAACACGTTTACGTTCTGTGCGTAGGGATGAAAATATTGCGGCCGTATCAGCTAGTGTGACAGAAGACCGCGAAATGTCGATTCGGCGCCGTTCCCAGCAGTTAGGCCTTTGTTACAGCACTACGTGGAAAATTTTGCGGAAGGATTTGGGCGTAAAGCCTTTTAAGATACAGCTGGTGCAAGAACTAAAGCCAGCCGACCTACCACAACGCCGAATCTTGGAAAGCTGGCCGAGGATCCGCTTTTTTACCGAAAAATTGTGTTCAGCGATGAGGCTCATTTTTGGTTGAATGGGTACGTAAATAAGCAAAATTGCCGCATTTGGAGTGAAGATCAGCCAGAAGCATTGCAACAGCTACCAATGCATCCCGAAAAAGCCACTGTTTGGTGCGGTTTATGGGCCGGCGGCATAATTGGGCCATATTTCTTCAAAGATGATGCGAATCGCAGCGTTACTGTCAATGGTGAACGCTACCGAGCGATGATAACAAACTTTTGTTTGCCCGAAATGGAAGTTCTTGACTTGCACGATATGTGGTTTCAACAAGACGATGCCACATGCCACACAGCACGCGAAACAATGGCGCAATTGCGAGGCGAGTTTGGTGAACAGTTAATTTCACGTTTCGGGCCGGTCAATTGGCCGCCTAGATCGTGCGATTTGACACCATTAGAATATTTTTTGTGGGGGTATGCCAAGGCTAATGTGTATAGGGACAAGCCCACTTCGATTGACGCACTGGAAGCCAACATCCATGCATTCATTCGTGAGATACCGGCCGATATGTGTGAAAGAGTATGCCAAAATTGGACTCAGCGGATGGGCTACCTGAGACGCAGCCGCGGTCAACATTTGCATGAAATTATCTTTAAACATTAAATTGCAAGGTTCAAACTATCGATTCAAATAAATATTTCATTCATTTTTTCGAATTTTTTGTGTTTTTTTTTTAAAAAAAAGTTCTAAACCTCTTAAAAAATCACCCTTTATGTTGAAGGAAAATTTGATATTTTTGAATTTTCTAATGCTTGTAATTAACGCGGGGGTAAAAATGTAGTTTCTTACAGTGAAGGAATGCCTATAGCTATCTTCTAGAGGCTTTTTAATAACATGTTTTGTCTTAAGGAGGTTTGGTATAATACTAAAGTATAAATAAGTAACGAAGTGACATTGACAATTTTCTAAGGTCTGTATTTCAATAATGCGATAAAAGTGTACATGCATATGGTGAATGTTTGTCTATTGAAACCTTCTGAAGCCATTTTAGTCAAAAAAATATTATATTGCATCATGCGGTGTGCTATGTAATAAAATATTCGATGTTAATGGAAAATTCGTTGTTTTTGAATTTTACATGGGTATCTTCTAAAGCGTGTATTTTTTTAAGTTGCCGATAATTGAACTGTAAATTGAATTAATGCAGCTGTAATAAATTTTTAATAAATTCTGGTTGAACCAAATATCTAAACTGCATCGAAAGTTACAAAGTAGTGATGTAAGTTCAAATAAAACCTAAACCAGCACTCGATATCTGGAGATCGGGAAGTCAAATAAAATTAGAACTAACTGTAATAAATTGTGATAAATGTGTAAAATGTTATGTTGTGGTGGACCGATTTGGCTGGTGCAGGTTTAAGGCTCTCTAAAAATTACTTTTAGAATTGCGTGCCGAAGATCCGCAATTGTATCAGAATTTTGACCGAATGACTGCCGCTCAGTTCGTTCATTTACTCGCATTGGTAACGCCGTACATTCTCAAAAGGCCGATACAGTTATGCGCACCCAGCATTCCTGCATCTGTGCCACTGATATTGACGCTGCGCTTGCTGGTCTGTGGCGACAGTTTCTGATCGCTACAGCATGTTTTTCGCATTCCACAAAACACAATCTCTACCATTATGCCAGAAGTGCTGGATGCAATATATAAAGTTCTTGTAGACGACTTCCTGAAGGTGGGTGTTAACAATACTTTCTCAATTCAAATCCTCATTCAACACTTTTTGTCAACAGACGCCGTAAATAGCGCCCGGCTGGGAAGCTAAGGCGCAGAAATTTTATGAGTTGTGGCAATTTCCCAACTACATCGACGCTGTCCACGGCAAGCACGCTGTTATGGTGGCGCCACCGAATGCGGGTAGCGTTCTTTATAATTATAAGGGCACCCATAGCATCGAACTAATGGGTATCGCAGACTCCGAATATAAACTGCTTTGCGTCGACGTTGGTTCCACTGGTAGATTTTCCTAGGGTGGCGTTTTTAACTCCTGCACTTTTTGACAAGCGATGGGCGCCCAACATCTTTGCTTGCCACAACCGAAAGAACTACGTTGCGTATGTTCTCGTCGCTGGTGATGTATTTGCTCTGCGGCCAAACACCTTGAAGCCATATAGCCGACGGAGTTTCAGAATGCTGCAACGCGTCTTTAATATATAATTTCGCGACCCAATTTTTGAGTTCCTCTATCATCGTAATATCAGAATTGATTAAAATCTCGAGTTCGAAATTTTGTACAAATACGAATATGTATCTTTCTCTTATTATGAAATTTATAACGTGTACATACATTTTTGATGTTCACGTATGTTACAGTATACATTACATTCACCTTTGTACACTTTACATTCTCCTAATAAAGCAGTTCTTGCCTAGCATCCAATAAAGTAACATGGTGTCAGAAGTGGCTTTTTAAATTTTTAGTAGAAAGCGAAGATAGGCACAGGCGAAAATGGCAACCAGTAGTGGTGAACGCATAACTTTACCCACAACGTCACAAAACGCGTCATTTTTTAATATTCCGCCTCCTCATCCAATTATTTTCCGAGAAAACGCGTTGGAACATTTCAAACTATTTAAAAAACAATGGGAAAACTACGAAATAGCGGCAGAACTCAACAAACGAAGGGACGGGGTAAGAGTTGCTATATTAAAAGCATGCATAGGGGAAGAATGTTTTAGGATTTTAGATAAACTTAAATTATCAGCGGAAGACGAACAAACTACGACAGGAATCCTAAACGCCCTAGAAAAATTTTTTGCACCCACAAAAAATATACGATATGAGCGTTATATATTTAATACAGCCATACAGCAAGAGTCGGAGAGTGTCGAAACATACATTTGCAGATTAAGAGATCTTATTAAAACTTGCGGCTATCCAGCAGAATACGAAGACGACTATATATGCGATCGGCTCATACCAGGAATTAAGTGCAATGAAATGAGAAGGAGATTATTGATGGAGGGAGAGCTCACATTAGACAAAGCACAGAAACCATGCTCATTAGCACAACAAACAGCAGAAAGAATGCGAACGATTACACACACAACAAATAGCAACTTACGGGTATTTAGCGACAATGAGACATATATGCTAAAATGCGATTACCGAGAAGACAGAACAAGAGATCGAGCAAGACAAAATAGAAAACTGCAACACGGAGATAACAAGTCATACGACAGCAGCTGTGATTACTGTGGCAATGTACACAAGAAAGGTAACTGTCCAGCATATGGAAAAACATGCCACCTATGTAACAAAAAAAATCACTTCAGAAAAGTGTGCAAAAAAGGAAAGGCAGTAAATAACCTAGCGGAAACCGAAAGTGGAGAAGAAGAAATTTTGTATGTCGCGCAGATAGGAGAAGAGAAGTTAAAGGGAATGATTCTGAGAAAAATTGAATTTTCTGTGGATGTCAACAGTAAACCAAAGTTAATGGAGTGCATTATAGACACAGGCTCGTCGTGCAACATAATGAATCTGAACGATTTTAAAGAAATAATGAAAAGAAGATATGAACTAAGTGAGACCAGAATAAGATTAAAAGCCTTCGGTGGAAATATAATAAAACCTGTTGGTGTTGGAAGCCTTGTTGGCCAATATGGAGATATAATGAAACAACTAACATTTCAAATAGTAAAAGAGAAGTGTCACCTGATTCTTTCAGCACACGCATCTAAATTATTTGAGATAATTGAGGTAAATTCTTTAAATTTAGTATACAATATTGATGTTAGCGCTGCACAAATTATGGAGAAATATAGTGATATTTTTAAAGGAGATGGGCTGCTGGAAGTAAGCGTTAAACTAGAAATCGATACGACAACGATCCCAACTCAACAAGCACCTCGACGCATACCGATATTTCTGAGAGAAGACCTGAAATTAAAGCTAGCAGAATTAGAAAAGCGAAATATTATTAAAAAGGTAAATCATCATACGGAATGGATAAGTAATTTAATTATTGTTAAACGAAATAATAAATTGAGAATATACCTTGGAAGAAATGTTACTGAGCCTAGCTAACGCAAAAGTTTTCACAACGCTTGACGCTAAGAATGGATTTTGGCAAGTGGTATTAGATCAAGAAAGTAGTCTTTTAACAACATTTTGGACACCTTTCGGCAGGTATTGTTGGCTATGAATGCCCTTTGGAATAAAACCGGCACCGGAAATCTGGCAGCAGAAACAGCAAGAGGTCGTAAGGAGTAGAAGTTCGTGTAGACGATTACTTGATTTACGGACGCGGTGACACAATGGAAGAGGCAATAAAAGATCACAATCGGAATTTGGAAAAAGTGCTTATAAGGCTATGAGAGGCAAATTTGAAATTAAATCCAGAAGAAGCTAGAATTGGACTGAGGGAAGTATCGTTTTATGGATTTACATCATCAGCGGACGGACTGAAAGTGCACAAAAATAAAGTGAACGCGATTGTGAACATGCAACGTCCAAAAGATACTAAAGAAACACAAAGGTTCTTAGGCTTATGCACATATTTATCTAGATTTTTGCCCACAATTTCAGAAGTTGCCGAACCATTACGACAAATATGTCAAATGAAACTAAAAGAGATGATAGTGGATGCTCCTATTCTGAAGTACTTCGATTTTAAAAAAGACACTGTTATTGAATGCGATGCAAGCAGTATTGGATTGGGAGCTGTCCTAAAACAAGAAGGACATCCGGTAGCATATGCTTCGAGAGTTTTGACACCGACGGAAAAAAAGTATGCCCAAATAGAGAAAGAGTGCCTTGCCATCGTCTTTGCTTGTAAACGTTTTGATCAATATATCTGCGGAAAAAATCAAATTTTAGTAGAGACGGATCATCTTCCCCTACAATCAATATTTAAAAAATCGTTGCTGCATGCACCTAAAAGATTACAACGAATGCAACTCAGCTTACAACGCTACAACTTAAATGTCATATATAAAAAGGGAGCAGAAATGCATATTTCGGATGTACTATCAAGAGCACCAATAACGGGTCCGGAAAAGAATGAGGAATCAAAGGAGGAAGTGTACCGAATGCAAGAAATTGAGAAAATCCTATTACAAATCTCTGAAGTAAATCCACTCCATAACTTGCGCATAAAGGATTCGCGTGTTCAACGTATCAGGGAAGAAACGATTAAGGATAAGGAATTAACAGTACTCAAGGACCGCATATTTAGAGGATGGCCGAATACCAAGTCTTTCCTATATGAGACAGAACATCTATACTGGAACTATAGAGATGAGCTCACCATTTCGGACGGACTCATTCTTAAAGGATCGCAAATACTTGTTCCAAAAATCCTACGGCAGGATATTTTGCAGAGACTGCACAGCAGTCACCAGGGCATAGAAGCGTGCTTAAGGAGAGCTCGCGACACAGTATTTTGGCCAAATATATCAAATCATATTAAACAATTATGATCTAACTGTTCTCTTTGCTTACAGAATTGGAATGGCCAAACTAAGATGCCATTACAATGTCCAATACTGCCATCCCTTTGAGCGCATCGGCATGGATTTGTGCGAGGTAGAAAAAGGGAACCAAAAAAAAATTCTTCTGGTAACAGTAGACTACTACTCGGATTTTATCGAAGTGGATGAAATCAAGGAAGCAAATGCCAAAAACAATGTGAGTTGTTGCAAAAAGAACTTTAGTCGGTATGGTATTCCAGAAGTCGTAGTTACTGATGGTGGAACTCCGTCTGTGAATGAGGATTTCGGAAAGTTTGCAATAGAATGGGAACTTCGCCACACACGCAGCACACCATATCACCAACAAGGAAACGGTAAAGCAGAAGCAGCTGTGAAGATCGTCAAAAGGTTGTTCAACAAAGCCAAATATGCAAAACAGAATTTTTGGAAATATCTGCTGGAGTGGCGGACAACAGCAAATAAGATGGATTCAAGTCCGGCTCAAAGGCTGATGAGTAGACACCTGCGGTCAGCTATTCCCGTTACAACCGACCGACTAAAACCACAAGTTCCATGTGATGTTCAACACAAAATTCAAAAACAACGCCAGCTCAGTAAAAAATACCATGACAGAGGTGCACGAGATCTACCAGCATTAGAGTTTGGACAGGATGTTTATGTACAACTGAGGCCTAAGGAGCGTAACGCACAGTGGAGTCAGGGCGAAGTTGTGGATGTACCGTCAGATCGAAATGCTCTCATCCGTGTTAATGGACAGGACTACCTGCGGAACAGACAGCATATCAAATCCTATAGTGACGGTGAGTTAAAAGACCCGGAAAACAATCAACAGCGCATGTCAGCAACTTTTCAGCACTCCGCCGAAACAGCAGAATCACAACCCAGTATCGAACTATCTAGTAGCTCGTTTTCTGAAGGAAAAGTAGAAGAGAAACATATTCAAGATATGCCCGATGTCAGACGTTCGACCCGCAAAAAGAAACGGCCTGATCGTTTGATGTACAATTAAGCAGATGTGACCTTTTATTATTAAAATATATGTTTGAATTTGAATTAAGAAGCTAGTATATGAATTTAGAATACTGTTTACTAATTTTCAGTATATATACCTACTTTTATATTAATGATAACCTGATATATTTGGAGTAATTTATGTTTTTTTTGTAAAGAAAGGGAGATGTTACAGAAAACATTACATTCACCTATGTACACTTTACATTCTCCTAATAAAGCAGTTCTTTCCTAGCATCCAATAAAGTAACAACGTATTATTACAGTTAATTTTTTATTTTTTTTTCCTTTGGAATTAGAGGTAGAGGGTGCTAGAGACCCAGGGAAACCAATGTCTATGCAACAAAATCTTGTAAGATTTAAAAAAAAAAATTGGAACCAAAAAGGTGTAAATAGTCTGAAATGCAGTTGTCATTGAACTCATATCATTACATGAGTATATATAAATTATACGTTTATGTATAGTGTTAAAAGAAATTATTTTATACTCTTTATAAAGAGTCCGTTTTAAAAATGTGGTATATTAAATATTAGTTTGTGCTTTTTAGACTTGCGTGTGCATTTCCCTCCACTGAGAATCTTACGAATGTTTACTCATCAAATTTCTTGGTGTAAAATCTGTCAGTCACCTTACAATTAACAGCTGAATTGAAAATTGTTGTCCCATTTGGCATATGCGTGCATTTGTTTGGTTCTTTGCGTATTAAAATTATATCAACAGGCGGCAAAATAAAATTGTTTTCATCAAGATTATTTTAGAAAGTGGCGACGAAATTCTTCCTCGATGTAAGAAGGAGTAATCTTCTCCATGTAATTCTTAATGCAGTGTCGCTGTTTCTACTTCTCGAATGATTATAGTTCTATCAGTACAAACTCTTCCACATTAATCGAAGAAATTCGATTAATTTCAGATAACTTTCATCGCTAGGTAGATGATTCAACTATTCTTTTTAGTAAATTAGCAAATTCTTCGAGTTTATCAGATATTTTAACGAGCTTTAGTATCGATTTTTTGGAATTTTTGAATTGTGTATCTGCCATTTCTCATAGATTACTACAAAAGCGTTCCCTAAATTTTTCTTTATGTGGTATTCGATTGGGCGCTCTCAGAGCACTTTTTTTGCCCTCAGAGCAATTTTTATGTTCGTTTGGTACAAAAAAAAAAACAATCTTTTTCACTATTGGAGTTTGTTTAGGGTTTCGTGAATTTTGTCTACAGCAAAGAAAGGCATTACATCGGGTGAATCTGTTTTTGTAAATTATTTATGTATAAATATATAGAAATGAAATATATAAAATTTAATCCGTGAATGAAAATCTGAAGACGCCCAAACGAATACTTCATAAGTGTCTCTCTCTCTCTCTCTGTGAAAGAATTTATCCCACCCCGTTCTTTTCCATTCTTCCAACCTTAGTAATGGGTCAAGAGTTGAATTGCTTTTACTGAAGAATAGATAGATGTAATTTTAATGCTATACAAGCACAAAATAAAAATAAAATACAAATTAGCATTTGAAAGATTTGACAACCATCTGTCAGCAATGGCCAACTAGCCAAAAGAAATTTTATGGTCTAATATTTGCCGGAAAGGCAATGTTTTGTTTTTCTTATATAGGTACATAAAAATCCAACAAGATAACGAAAATATGCGTGTGAGCATGTCGCAAATGCGTGCATCTCAATCACAAGAGGCACGAGCTGAACGAAATTAACGGAGACAAGCGGGCCGTTCCGTAATTAACACACAGAGCAACTGACCGTCATTGCCAGCAGCATTAAAGTCGAACCCACTTTCGTTCAAATCGTTTGTTCGTTCTATTTTATCGATCACATAAGATCAATTTTGTAGATCGTTAACCCATTCAAACACAATTACAATACATTTGTTATTTTTTATTTAACAACCAAAATATTCACTGGAAAATTTTTGTATGGCAGATCAACGTTTGCCGGGTTAGCGAGCAGGTATATATATATATATATATATATATATATATGTATATGTAATAATTAACACAATATTTAAATTTGGTAATGCTTACAGGTGTAAATAATTGTGGAGTTCCTGTGGGTAAAGATGTGTCAGCATTTAGCTTTATCCCGGATCCCAAATCGAAATCACATATTTTTATAGGACTTAATTTGTCACGATGTACACATAAAATGTTTTCCGGTTTAAGATCTCGATGGGCTATGCCTCTCTTATGAAGGAAATCTAGTCCACACGACAGTTGTTTAACAATTTCAGCAGCATCGTACTCCGCAAAACAAACACAATCTTGAATTCTTTCTAGCAATGGTCCTCCATGTATCTGTTATAAGGACCATTATATACAACTCCAAAAAAAATTTAAGAAATGACAACATACCTTTTCAAAAACTAAATAAAATTTTTCATCATCTTCGAAAAATTCGATCAATTGTAGTATTGCAGAATGCCCCTGACAATGATGAAATGTTTCAACTTCTCGAAACACTCGAGCGCGTGCGTGTCCAGGAACTTTTTCAATGATTTTAACGGCATATTCCAGATCTGTGTATATATTAACACAAGTCTGCACCGAGGCATATGCGCCCTCTCCAAGAATTTCACCAGTTAGCTTATACAGTTCTATTAAAGAAAATAATTATAAAATACGGAAATAAATAATAAATAATGTTCTCTTAAACTATCGAGCTATTTTATAAATGTTATTTCGTTGCAAAATATCCAGTATACTGCATAAGTATAAAAAGAAATTATCATACAAGTCTATACCGACATAAAGTGTGAGATGGCATTCTCATCCAATACCGCAGTAATAGGCATAGAAATATAACATTTTTTACCACTTGAACTGTATAGTTTTCCCCTATCTTTGCCTTTTAATTTGGGAATTAAAAAAACCATCTATCAAAGGAGAAATGCAAACCTTATTTTCGTTCAATTAATTGTGTTGCTCAAACTTAAAAAAGACTTCTAAACACTTGATGGTTTACTTTTTTGGTTGCATCAAATAGGAACCGCGTTTTTTCGCTTCTTTTGCAAGTGTAGTTCAATTCGCCCTTTAGAACCAGTTAAGATAAGTACCTTGAAACGTAGAAGAATGTAATGATGAGCTAGTTCGTTTTTTCTTTTTCCGCTTATTTTTCATCTCTTCCTTGAGCTTCAGAAATTCAGCTTGCCGTTGGCTTTCCGTCTTATATATTTCATTCGATTCATTTCCCGAAGCTTCATCTGCACTACAGCAGGAAACCTTCTTACAACCAGCTGAAAGAAAAAAGAAATATTTTTATAAATTTATTTCGAGACTGGACATTAGGATATAACGAGTAGTAAGAAGAACAGTGTAACCAGGGGCACATATTTTCACTTCGACTAATTATTTAGTTAGACTTTTTAGTTTAATAAAATGAATAAATTTGTTGAAGTTATTTATAGACATTTCTAAAGCTAAGATTACAAGTAATGTAATGACATGTAAACATTTATAAAGTTTTATTCAAAGGTTTGAAGAGCCAATTTGCTTTTTTCTTCCGTCAGGAAATCAATCCCTTACGAAGGCGAATCTAACGCTGAGAGTAGTCGTAATAATCCGAAACCCGAACTCTTTTTCACTTTCCTTAGTTTATTGATTTATACCAGTTCGTTTTGAGTGGAAGAGCGCGACCGCTCTTGTTCAAAATGGCTGTCGAGCTATTTTACGAATTCGTTTCACGTAGTAATTGAGTTGAACTGAAACAGTTCGAAAGCTTCTTGACGAATTCGAGAAAAGTTCTATGGTTTTCTGTATCAACAGAGAAAAAATATATTGTAATGAAGTTGAGTAGGATAGGTATTGGGGATCTCTGCCTTTTCTACTAGTGGGTACAAATGTAGATAGGGGCATTGTCTTGTTGGAATATCCAAGACAGGGGTCCGAAAATGTTTTTCACTTTTGGAAATGACCATTCCAGCAAACATTTTTAGTTGTTTCCTTCTTTTGTTGTGGAAAAAAACTCCAACTCGATTGTGCCAAAGTAGGTACATAATAGCTCCCCACACCATTACACCTGATTTACGACTATGATGTTTTGCCAAAAAAAGCTCCTCCTTTCCTAGATCATGGAAATATAAGTTTTAACCATCAAGCCCGTCAAGGTTAAACTTTTTTCATCCGAAAAGACAACGCTATTCCAAGCGATATGTTCTCTTGCAAAATTCATTCGATGCTCCTTGTGTTTTTGCCTCAAAACTGGTTTCTTTTTAAGTTTTCTTCTCTGTATAGTACCACTTTTTCGTATTATCTTTGGGACCGTTGCTAGGCTGGCTGATATTCTGCTGATGGCCCGTATTTTATTCGCTGGTAGAGTAGAATTTGAGGCAAGTCGTAGAATTAACCGCTTTTCTCGCAATGTTGTTGCTTCTGCCGTTCATCCTTTTTTATTTTTCCCATAGTGTTGTGGATCCGCAAGATAACTGTTTGCAACAGTCTTACTTCTATTTAGCCTCCTTGCAATTTTTCGCCCTGACAGTATGTAGTTTTCCTCTTTCTGTCGCTGTCAAAGTCTTTCCGGAATCCATTTTTTTTTTTTTAATAAATAAAAACCGTTCTTTTCAATGCTTTTTTAAAAACTTTGCAAAAAAAATCGCTGATGTGAACTCCTGCATCGAAATATTCCTAATTTTACCCACTCAGAAATGTTCATATCTCTCCCCTGAACTTCAGCATATTTAAAATTTTAGTATTCCTTATCACTTCTTCTATTTGAATTCGTTGCCTTTTTTCTGTCGATATTCGCCGGCGAAATAATTTTCCGCAACAACAAACGAAAACAAATCCAATAATGTTCTCAGTTTATTCCATTACTTATAATATGTTGATTTAATTAGTTATTAATCATTTTGCAAAATACATGTTTTCATGGTGAAATAAAACAACAAATTTAAACTTTTGGAACGCATCTATCAGCTGATTGAAACTCACCAAATACCCTACTGTCCTGTCAGTCAGTGTTTTAGCACTCTCTGGTTAGTTTTCCAACGAAGCGTGGTCATTTTTCCCTTTTCACCGAACTTTTCCCTCAATTTTTTTATGAAAAAAATTTTCTTCTAAAAGTAAAATTTGTATGATTCGGAAAGAAATTCAAATTTAATTAAGCTTCGGTATAAAAATGTCATTTTGTTAATATTATATTAATAAATATTATAAAATATATAAAGTTTTTACTAAACGGTAAATCTCTTTTTTATGAACATATAGTTGCAATGTAGTTCGAATGTTTTTTCGTCCGATTCATGATATTTCCACAATCTAGAAGCATTATTCCTGTTTTGCACTGAGGGATTCACGGGCAACAAAATTCCTATAGAGGTAGAAATTCCGATGTAGGATGACTACTGAGGGTCAGTATTTCATTATACCCCCTCCGTTTATAATTTGCTACTGCTTCACACGTATTTACGGATAGGAAATTTAAGAGAGAATTTTCTTTTCAAAATTTGCGGGGGGAATCGGGTTGGTGCGCGGGAGCTGACGGTCTATTTAATACTTTATGAGTCGAAGGATATCACTGCCGACAAACGGTTGTGTTATAAAATAAAGGAAAGATAAATTAAAAATTAAAAACTTTTTGCAAAAGATATAGATCATAATAAGTCAGAAGTGGGATTATTTAATACCAAATATTAATCCAAAATACGCCTGTGAATAATAATTAATTAATAATTAATTCGTGTTTCTTTTTCCCCTGAGACGTTTGGCAATAAGAGGTGTTATTTTGGTATGCAAAGAAAAATGTCATTTTTTGAGATAAATGATCGGAAGTTTCGTAATTTCATAATAAAGAGGAAAGTATGCCGTTAATAATGAAAAACAACATCAGCCAAATGGCCACCACGAGCACGCATACAGGACCATATCCTTTTCATGAAATTTTCCATAACCAAATCGCAAAGTGGCTGCCCTGTGTCCTCAATTATAGCCTCACGAATTTTATCTTTGAGGTCTTGAATCGACGCTGGGCTTTTGGCGTGGACCTTATCTTGCAAAAAAATCATTAATCATCTCTCGATAGTGCAATCCATTCACCGTAACTGTTGATCCAACCTCATTTTCGAAAAAGTAAGGTCCATTGACCCCGCCGGACCATAAACCGCACTCAACAGTCGCACGTTGAGGATGGAGAGGCTTCTCAATAATAACTCTTGGGTTTTCCGAGCCTCAGATGCGACAATTTTGCTTGTTGACGTAGCCACCGAGGTGGAAATGGGCCTCATCAGTCAAGATGATTTTTCGATGGAATTCCGGATCATTTTCATGCATTTCAAGGACCCAATCAGCAAAGACACGACATTGTTGAAGCGTGTATCGTTCCATTTTTACAAATGGCGTAGTTTCTACTTGTCAAATGTCAAAGAATAAAAGCTTCAAAAGTGACAGCTACCGAAATAGCGGATCATTCGCAATAACACCTCTCATTGGAAAACCCTTTAAATGAAAGCAGATATGCGATCGGCATAGTAACGGCGGTACTAGTCTGCTCCTGGAGTGAATTTATACGTGATCGAGGTTGTTTTTTCGAACGGAGACACGGCAGGTAGTGTGTGTGTGTTTATTTTTCGTGAACGGTGAACATAGCAAGCTGTGACAACTTGTCTAGACAGAAGTAAACATTGTGACGGTCGTCGGTTATTTAGCGAGTACGGTAAAAAAAACTGTTTGCGCTGGACAACTTTGATAAGTGGTCAGTGGTAGGCTTGAAGTTGGAATTATTGTCAAAATTGCAATTAAGTACATCGGGTGCAGAGCTGCTACTCCGTTTGTAGGACTATATGCGCGAGCATCCTGAGACGGTAATACTAACTAATTCGGATGAAAGTGGAACTGTATCGTCTGAAAAAATGGAATTATTCGAAATAAATAATAATATGTTTGATGATAAACTTGCCGGAGTCGAATCATATACAGTGTGAAAAGAATTGGAACCCTTGCGTCGTCAGAGCGCTTTGATGGAAAGAGAACGGGATCTCTTAGGAAAAGAACGTGAACTTGTATCAAATCAAAAGGTACTCATAGTGAACAAAGATAATAGCCGTATTTTATTATCAGCGTGATCTGATCCGAATCAGATTTCCTGTGCCTAATCGAACATAAAAAAGCTCTTGCTCTTTTTTGTGTTGATATTCGTGCGACTTCAATATGTGTAGTCTTCGACACTTTTCTATGCACTTTCCATTCACTGGTTAAATTTTATATTAAAACATTCGAAATTTCCGTCCCGATTGATTTCTAAATATTTGTAAACAAATAATTTACGAAAATAGATTCACCCGATGCACTGCCTTTCTTTGCTGTAGAAAAAATTCACGCAAATGTAAACAAACTCCACCAATTGTCAAACTCAAATGCACTTGTATTGGTATATCTGAGGGCAAATCTGAGAAAATATCTATCTATATCTATAAATGGAAAGCGCATAGAAAAGTGTCGAACACTACACATATTCAAGTCGCATGAATATCAACACAAAAAAGAGCAAGAGCGTTTTTATGTTCGATTAGGCACACGAAATCTGAAATCTGAGGGCAAATCTGAAGAAGCCCAAACGAATACCACATAAATGATGCTCTATTACTCGGATATGTAGATATGGAAAGTGAGTGTGTGACAGTCCGAGAGGATGACGTTCAGAAGAATTCAATACCTTAAAATGAATGTCATATTAAGCTTAGCGGATTTGGCGGTGGCGGAACGATCGGTAAATTTTACGGAATTCTGAATACTGAAAGCGTAAAAATGATTGGTGAGGATTTTGTGATGCCAAATGATGCGCAGCGTGTGCGCGTTATTGTCGGTAGATCGGTATTATGCCATCCACATGTCCGGGTTGAGTTTTTAAACAATAAAGTTAAGATCTCGTATAACTCTGATCATGTTGTGAAAATCAAACGATTGTGGAAGGACATCTATGAAAACTAACTTGATGTCGATAGTAATTTATCCGGTAAGAACGTTAAAGATTTACATACGCTGGTAAATGAATTTAGATCGCGTTTTGCAAGACATATCGGAGTTGGGTGAAGCCAAAGATATCGAGATGGAGATTAAAGTTGAAGGACCAGAACCGGTTTGTAAGAGAAGCAGTAGGATACCCTTTGCGCAACGTGATGCTGTCACTAATATGGTGGAAAAACTTCTTGAAAATGGTGCGGTACGTAGATCAAATTCCAATTTTACCTCCCCTATAGTAGTAGTTCCAAAAAAAAACGGTACGTTGAGGATGTCTATAGATTTAGACAGTTAAACTCGGTGACGCTTAAAGAAAACTATCCGATGCCAGTAGTAGAGGAGCAGCTGAATAGGTTGGGGGGATGCACCTTTTTCGCCATCGTAGATTTGAATGCGGATTACTATCAAATCCCGGTTACTGAGAAGTCGAGGCATAGCTATGAACTCGAGCTGTTAGCTATAGTTGAAAGCGCGAATCGCTTCCGCATATACTTATTAGGGAAATCGTTCACAGTAGTCACCGATTGCAGAGCTGTAGTCACTCTCAAAAATATGACGAATTTAACTAGTCGGATTGCTCGATGGCTGTTACGGTTAAGGAATTCGACATCAAATTGGTTCATCGCGCAGGAAGTTTAATGTCCCATGTGGACATTTTCCCGCATTTGAAGAAGGTAATGAGGTTTTAAGGATTAAGATCGACCGAGAAGACTGGTTAACATCATTGCAGAGGTTAGATGGGAAGGATTGTTTCGAAAGATGGATGGCGATTTGAAGTGGTACGTTCCTGATTCGCTGAAGTATCGATTAGTCAGAAGGTGTCACGACGAAGTGGGCCACTGCAGAAATATTTTTAGTTTGCCAGAGCAAAAGATTTTGTTAAAATTCCTGTATTGAGTGCGCAGTTATGGCAAGAATGAAGGGTCCTTACTTCCTATACCACGAGAGCCTGTTCCATTCCAAATTGTTCCTCTGGACTATGTCGGGCCATTTGTTAAGAGTAAATCCGGAAACTTGAAACCGCACGAGCTACTCTTTGGTTTCACTCTTCGATCAGCAGTTAAGAACAAGGTGATACAAGCGCTGCACAACTGTAGTTCGATGGAGGAGCGTTTGCCGCTGAAGACTCTTCTGGAGATGGCTGCTGATAATATCCAGATATCCCAGCACGATTTGACAAAAAGCGCAAGCGTCCGACTCAGCCATAGGTACCTCATGTAAACTAGATGCCCGATCGAGGGAACCATATTTAGTGATTTGATAGTTATGACAGATATCTTACCGAAGATATACCGGGAGCCCAAGGAACACAGAAAAAGTTTCATTCGGTTTTTTCATCAGATCGGCTGCGAAGATGGTTAAGCCTGCAAGAAGATGGAGCAGATTCATTTGCCGCACTACGCACTACGATACCTGTAAGATGACAAGATCACCGCAGGGTTGGTGTCGAGGATCCATCAAAAACTGGTACACGGAGAAAAACTCTTTTGTAGCCTTTGAGTCTCGTAAAAGAGAACACTTTTGAGAACCAAAGAAAGCGGTTAATTTAAAAATAATGAGAAAAGGGAATTTTAAAATTATTTTCCCAACGACGACATCATTTTTAAATCCGAAGCAAGTGGTGGCTGACGTGGGAATGTAATACGCATTTAAATAAATAAAAGCCGGAGACAAGTTTTTTTGTAGGTACAACAATATATACAGACAGTGAAGTGCATACAACAATAGTTTAAAAATAAGAAGACAAGATTGCAAAGGTATGTAAAGACAATCGAACAAAGAACAAGTGAAGTAACAGGTTATTTTATTAGGAAAGTGAGGTGCCAACAAATCAAAAACATCAGGACGACAACCATTAAAGGATGACCGTCAGAAGTCAGGATTGGCAACATATAAAAATTAAATTCTGGTATCATATTTCCCTATCCCTTACTAAAATCCGGGATAGGGAAACATCGAGATAACTGTTGCAATCAACCAAGCTGTAGAAAAGCGGTAATCTGAAACCGCAAGCAACAACCTCTACGTGGCGCAAGTGTTACTGGCTCGCTTAGAGCCAGTTAGCTAGAATTAAGACAAATGTTAGCTTTAAATTAGATTTTATCGTTTTTGTCTATGTAGGATGTAAGTTTAATGAAAGTTACAAATAAAAGTGAATTTAAAATGTAATTTAAAATGTCTAAGAGTTTGCTCGTGCACGAGAGCAGAGAGATGGGCCTATAACCCAAGATTGCGGTATTACACCTTGGGCAAAGATATTGTTGTAAAGGCTGTGTGTCTGAGGATTTACCTTTTGCGGAGGAAAGACAGATGTATTTTGCAGAGGGGGTTAAGTCTAATGGATCGTAGTTTCTGTTTAGGGTGAGGAGTTTAGCATTTAGCAATTCAAGGGGGAAATTTGAGTCGTTGGAGTAATTAGACCAAGTTTTACCGAAGTGCTCGATATCTATGCGGGATCGATAAGTACCCCGGATTCTGTGAGTAAAGATTTAATTATTTGATGTGACTAGTTCCCAGTAAGCGTTTTTATGTCGGCACACATTTTTTGGCTAGTTGTCTTGGGGTGAATAGTTCAAAGCTTTGTTTTTTTTATTCTTTCGCTTTCCTGCGTAATACGGCATTTGCTTTGCGGAAATTCGTTAAATCGCAGTTAGTTGGGTGCCTTTGAAATAACTTGAATAAGTTACGTTTCATATCACGTAGAGTGGCAATCTCAGAGTTCCACCAAGGTACCATCGATTTGTGCGGGGTGTTTTTTGTTTGCAGCAAAGCGAAGAGTTTTGGTGATGGTAGCTGCTTCTTTGTTTGTATTTGGAAGGTTCACGGTTTTGTTATGAGTAGGTCCAGTTAGCACGGTCTGTTTGGAATTTGCAGCCAGGTTTATTGGATTTATATGCGTTACTTAGAGAAATGTCTGTGACAATTGGAAAGTGGACATTACCGTGAATGTGCTCGCACAGTCCACGACGTGCAGGGCAAAAAGTTGGCAGATATAATTGTCGGATCGATATGAGTGAATGTTTTGTGTGCAGAGAAGTGTGTGGGGCGACCGTCATTTAGAATCGAGAGGTTCGAGTTGGTTAAGAAATTTTCTAGTATTCCACCCCTTGAATTTCTTAGGCGGGAGCCCCATAGAGAGTTTTCCAGGAATTAAAAAATTTGCAGTGTAGCTGTCAAAAGTAAGTGGTATAACGCCGTTCTAAGCAATGCGACAAGGTGCCCTATATGTCACCGGAGAATTTTTCCGTTGTAAGTATCGGAACGGATATCTCGAATGAAATTTCTTTGATTTCGTAAAAATCGTAGGAAGTTCCGTTCCGAACGGATACCTCGATAGGGGTGATAATTGATGGTTTGTGGTCTTATATAAGTAATTGAAGCTCGTGAAGAGCAAAATAACCATTAAGATTCCATTGTAGGATCTTTAGTGTTGGGGTATTCATTGTGGGTGACTTATGTGGAAGACCCTGCCGCCCAGAAGCTGAGCCAATCGGGTTTCGTGGGTGGCAGGGTCGGGCATTTGGGTATTAATATGGGTTTAGATGACATCATCATCATCCATTAGTTTGGATTTTGAAGAAGTGGGTGGGGAGATTCGTGGATTTCAATTTTTAGTAGTTGTGGATGATGGTTTTACTGGGTAAGCTATGGTTTCGTAATCAGTTTCTTGAGGTTTTAGGAATTAGTTATTGTTTCTTATGAGAGCTTGAGTGAAGTGTGATATTGGTGAGAATGATTCGGTATTGGTTATTTGAGAGGAAGGTGACTGTTGATTGAGTGTGACTTTCGTTGTGGTTTTGAGGGGAAGTAGAGTTTGTTTTTGCTAAGGTGAGTGAGATTGGTGGCATTATTTGGGCAGTGTGCCTAGGTGTGACTGTTCACTGCTTTGGTGTCCGTGAAGATCATGTGTGCCTGTGAGTGGAGTTGTATTAGTTTGCTTAATTATTGGAAGCGGAGCTTGTGGGGAAATGTGGGTGTGTATTGGTACGAACGTATCACTGGAACTGTATTGAGTAGCGGGATTAACTGAAGGAGTTCTTGTTATTTCTGGTTGGGTTGCTGTCTTCGCAATTTTAGCATAGGTTTGGAGGGGAAGGGGGAATTTGTTTGTTTATGGTTTTGATTTTTAGCGTTTATTTCGCTTGGAGATAGCGGGTGCAGGTTTTTGAGAAAGAGGGGGGCTCTTCAGCAGAAGTGGCCAGTACGAGTGCACTTTTCTGGTGAATGTGGAGGTAAATTGCAGGTTTCGCAGGATGCATGCCCCTGCATCTTTTTGAAGTGTGGCCTAGGAGTTGGCAGTTGGGACAACGCATGAGGTTTGGAAAATATTCAGAGACTTTAGCGTTAAACCAGCTGATGTACAGAGTATTTGATGTGCCATAAAGGTCGAAAGTAAACAAAACAAGACCTGTGGGGCGCTGTTTGCCATCCACTGTTTTTTTTTTTTTTTAATTTAAACACATCTGTACGCCTTGCAATTTTAATTCTGCTACGATTTCACTATCAGGAGAATTTATGATGATGGACACAAATTTGATAGTGTTTTTTGGAAAGGAATGTAGGATTAACATGCTTTGGCAACCCTCATTCAGTCGTACATAAATATTTATTTTTCTCATCTTTTACTGCACTTATGCATAATGTAACATTTCTCCTTGGAGTTTAATATAAGCATTCGTTATATGAAGACGTGTCTCTTTTCTTTTTCGCCAACAAAGGTTATGGACCACGCGGATTCTTAGATATCCCAGTATACGGTTTTTCTTATAGTTTCTTAAATATTTTTTTGTTCAATATCTTAAAAGTACGTCGGGACGGAAAATTAATTTAATTGAAAAAAAAAATTATATTTACATAAAAAAAATGTCTGGTTCGGCAATGCAAATCGACAAGCTCGACGGTGATAATTTTACATCTTGGTCGGTCCAGATGAGGAGCTTGCTTATCACATTGGATTATTGGAATGTGGTAGTGGAAAAGAGCGATGTCGTATTAACTTCTACGGAAAAAGCAGCTAGAGACAGAACAGATGCCAAAGCGTTGGCAATGATAACGCTATGTGTAAAGCCTTCGGAGTTAATTCACCTAAAAGGATGTAATACTTCCAAGGCAGCTTGGGAAAAATTAAATGAAACCTATAATGGAAAGGGGCCTGCTCGGAAGGTTAATTTATTTAAACAGTTGGTTCGATTTCAGTTTAAGACTGGATTGAAGTTCACTGGTCAAATAAACGAATTCTGTTCAATAGACGATGCATTAAATGAAATCGATGTTCAAATTCCCGGTGATTTGTTGAGCATTCTATTGTTGTGCAGTTTGCCAGATGAAATGGAGAATTTTGTTGTTGCCATAGAGAGTCGCGATGATCTGCCATCGATTAGTCAATTGAAGATCAAGATCTTGGAGGAAGAACATCGTCGCGGGGACAGAGGTTATTCGAACGAACATGTGTTAGCAGTTAAGAATAGGGAACAGAAAAATAAATACCAGCAAAGTGGACATCGTGCATGGGGAAAAGAGAAACGGGGCAGGAGAAACGTTAAATGCTATGGCTGTGGGATGAGAGGGCATATTAAATCGCAGTGCAAAAACAAAAGCACTGATCATGCGGTTGTTCTAAGCGCATATACCCAAGAAAAAACGTACAACAACAATCAGTGGATTTTGGATAGCGGTGCATCCTCTTATATGTGCTGTGAAAAGAAATTATTTTCGTCACTAAAAAAGCATGTACAAAAGGTTTTCATGGCATCAGGTGATAACGTAGAGGCAAATGGAGTAGGTAATGTGACGTTGAAATCAGATTATGCTGACATTACTTTGCAAAACGTACTGTATGTGCCAGAGCTTAATTCAAATTTTTTATCAGTTAGCAAAATAATTAAAAATGGAAATCGTGTTCAGTTCACTGATGAAAAAGCTTTTGTTAATACCAAGGAAAACAATTTAATTTTTGTAGCTTACTTGCAAGATGGAATATTCACGACGAAAATGAAGGCATACAAAGAAACGGTTTTAAGTGTCACCCAGGAAGCTGCATCTATGATGTGGCATAGACGTTTTGGACACCTTAACATGGGAGATCTATACAAGTTGTCACAGATGGAAATGGTTCGGGGTATAAGCATAAATAAGCCAAGTGATTTTAAATGTGTCACGTGTGCATTATGCAAAATATGTACAAAGCCATTTAATAACTACAACAGTGCATTGTTTACTTCCAGGGTGCTTGACGTGGTACATACTGACATATGTGGTCCAATGCGAGTTTCATCTCAAGGTGGCTCTAACTACTTCATCACCTTTATAGATGATTTTTCGAGGTACACAACCACGTATTTTTTGAAGCGAAAATCAGATGCCCTGAATGTGTTTAAGGAGTTTGTAGCAACCTCGGAAAAACAAACTGGAAAAAAGGTAAAATGTATTCGTAGTGACAATGAGCGAGAGTATGTCAATGGCGAGTTTGATAATTATTTAAAATCGAACGGGATAGTCCATCAGCGGTCTGTATGTTACACACCGCAGCAAAACGGCGTCGCCGAAAGGGCGAACAGAACTCTCGTCGAAATGGCACGATGTATGTTAGAGGAATCCAAGTTACCACAATACCTATGATCAGAGGCAATCAATACTGCCACGTATATAAGAAATCGTTCTCCGACTAAGGCACTGAAGGACAAAACACCATATGAGCGTTGGTTTGGGAAAATACCATCTGTATGTCATATGAGAGCATTTGGGTGTGATGCTATTGCATTACTTAAGCGGCCAGGTCGGTCTAAGCTGCATCCGAAGGGCGAAATGTTGACCCTTGTTGGTTATGCAAATCACACGAAGGGATACAGGCTGTACAACAAGAGTCTAAAAACAATTACTATATCCAGAGATGTCACATTTTTTGAAAAAAGCTTCTCAAACGATGACTATGACGCCAGTAGTTCTTTGGTTAGAGCACAAACTATTTTTTTTGATGGAGATGATCAAAGAGGTGTGATGGCTAAGGATGTTGCTGATGGAAGTGTGAGGGAAAAATCTGAGAATACTGCTGGAGATGTGGCTGAAGAAGTTGCTGAGGATGTAGTTGCTGAAGACGTTGCTGAAAATGAGTGGAGCGATTTAGCTGAAGAGGAGCCGAACGTGCTGGCTAACAACAAGAATGCGAGTGGAGGAAAACGGAGAATTTCGCGAATATGTCATCCTAGGCGACCAGGATTACGACCGCGGAAAGTCCCGGCTTCAGGTACGGCTCGAGAAGTTGCAAATAAGCTAACGTCGATCGTTCCAGATCCGATCTCTGTTCAAGAAGCGTTACAGGGTGATAATGCTACGGAATGGAAACAAGCTATGCAACAGGAATATTATTCGTTGGTCGAAAATAATACGTGGGATCTTGTTAGTAAACCGAAAAACAAAAATATTGTCGCGCTTAGTAGCTCAGGGATGTTTCCAGAAATACAACGTGGATTATTTGGAAACCTATGCACCGGTTGTTAGGCATCCTACAATTCGTTTAATTTTGGCGCTAGCTGTGCAGAATAAACTTCTAACAAACCATATTTATATTGCAGCCGCTTACCTTAACGGACATTTAGAAGAAGAAGTTTATATGCGTCAACCCGATATATTTGTAGACCAGAGTCAACCAGAGAAGGTTTGTAAACTAAAAAAGTCCTTGTATGGACTCAAACAAGCTGGAAGAGATTGGAATAGGACAATTAACGAGGTGTTGATAAGCATTGGGTTCATAAGGTGGAAAACAGATGGTTGTGTATATTTATTGCGAAATGGAAGCGACATTAATATAATTGGATTATATGTTGACGATTTTATTGTAGCATGTTCATCAGAAGCAACTATGCACAGTATTGTGAAAAATTTAAATAGATTTGTCGAGGCTGTTGATCGTGGGCCGATCAAATTTTACCTTGGAATGGAAATCGAAAGAGATGGTCTACGTGGAAATATAACTGTTCACCAGAGACGTTATGTCGAAGATTTGCTGTCTCACTGGGGAATGCAAAATTGCAAACCTGCATTTACACCGCTTGCCTGTGGAACAGTACTAGAAAAATGTACAAAGCAGGACTGTATTGGAACAAAAATCAAGGAATATCAATCTCTTATGGGTGCACTTAACTATTTGGCGACAATATCCAGACCTGACATTACTCATGTTGTTTCGAAGCTATCACAGTTTAGCTCCCACCCACATCAGGATCACTTTGTGGCAGCTAAGCATATACTTCGATATTTGCGAAACAACTCAAAGGTTTGTTTAACTTACGAAAATAATAATGGTTTAATTTGTTATACAGATCCAATCAGCATCTGTATAACAAATTTCGGATGCAACTGACCGAAAGTATTACAGTGGTTTTGTTGTTTACTTTGCCGGTGGTCCAGTCGCCTGGGAATCAAAGAAGCAGAACGTTATAGCACTAAGCACGATGGAGGCTGAGTACATCGCCATGTGTCAAGGTACGAAGGAAGTCGTATTTCAGCGAAGTTTGCTGGCGGAGATGAGATTTTTGCAACATACAGATAAGGCAACTACCATATATTGCGACAACCAGGGTGCCAGTTTTTTTGCTACAAACCATATTACACATAAACGTAGTAAGCATATTGATATAAAATATCATTATTTAAAAGATAAGTGTACGCGTAATGAAGTATCATTCGAATATATACCAAGCAACAATAATGTTGCTGATATTTTCACAAAATGTTTAAATAAGAGTAAACACATGAATTTGTTTAAAGAACTATTTAATAATTAATATTATGTATTTTCCTTTATGAATTTTGGTTGAGATGGAGTTTGTAGGATTAACATGCTTTGGCAACCCTAATTCAGTTGTACATACATATTTATTTTTCTCATCTTTAACTGCACTTATGCATAATGTAACATTTCTCCTTGGAGTTTAATATAAGCATTCGTTATATGAAGACGTGTCTCTTTTCTTTTTCGCCAACAAGGAATAAGTCAGCTATTTTTGGGGATTTAACTAAAATCAACAGATTGCCGTCGCGTAGTAATGTTATATTTTCATAACATGCGCTTATTTTTAGAAGGAATGCACCAAAAGATGATAATGGTTTGTGAACGTCAGTGGAAGAGATCACTTTGAATTTGGGATTACTTGATTTTGTGGGTGTTGAGAATAAGTGGTCCGTGTCCATTTGGGATAAGTGGGGTTTTTTTATTTTTTTTTAATTTTTGGGCCCGTGAAGTGGATTTGTTTGCAGACCACTGAAACGATTGCCCGAAGGCACACGTGGCACTGAGGCCATATTTATTTCACTAGAAACCAATACGATGACATGCATAATAACGGTACGCGAGAGAGGGAAGAAACCGGCTATATGTACAGGGAAAATTGAAAAGAACAGCGGCAAAATGATATTTGACACTATTTTACCCATAATTATTTCCACACTATAATTAAAGAAATGATTCAATATGTATAAAAACAATATCTAAATTCATATTTTAATTACATTATTACCAATTTTATCACAATTACACTTCCTCGGCTTCGTATTTTCTTTTTTTGTAAACTAGTGCGACTTTCGTTGTATCTATTACATTTGTTGTCATTGCAGAATTCAAATTTCAGAATTTGTTTTCGTGAAAAAACAAGATCAATGGTTTCTTTCACAACGAGGATTTTATTCTTAAAAATGGAATACATAAATTGCAATTAAATTTGCCCAACAAAAATCTTTAAAGGGCTTTTTGAGAATTATAAGCAAAAAACAAAACAGAAAATAGGATATGCACAAAATATCCGCTGATCTTTCGGTACTTTATATAGTACGCTTTCAATTGTTTTCAAATACTATTGCACGATTGTTTTATGAGTGCATTTGTGTCGTAATAAAATCCCGTTCAAAATATTCAATAAACGGAACCCAGTTTATTTGAATGTTGTGATGTATTCGTAGGCTGCCGATGCAAATCAAAACGTATTGGTGTTCTAAGAATCACAATTGCATCATTAGAAAGAGTTTGCAAATAGACACAATAGCCGGTTCATTAATTTTAGAATAAATTAGAATCTCACCTAGGATACTAGGAAACGTGTTTAGAACTTATCAATACAATTTAATCTATTAAAAATTATATGGATTATATATAACTTAATTCGGGAAACTTAACCGACAAAAGTTTGAATCCTCGCTGAAAAATATAAGACGCACATTTTATGCACGAAAGCTGTTATGGTTCCTCTCAAATGAATTCACACATCTTCTCGTACTACCCGTTATTCCTCCAGAAGTTAATAAATTTGGTATTTCGTGTGCATTTCGCTGAGTGCTGATAATTAATTATATTCTTATAATTATATTTTCCGCAAAGTGAACCTTTTCACACCAACCATTGTTTCATTAGAGATCCTCATGCTCGGTAAACAAACTCCTTTTCTAAAGAGTTTGCTAAGGGTTTGGTTGCAGCCAATTATTTACCTGCGTCACCTAAGGTACTGAGAATTGTTTTGAAAAAGGCAACCCTATCAAGGAAGTCTTGGAAATATCCCAAACTTATAAAAAAATAATTTTTTAGTAAGCACCCATTCTTGGAAAACCAATAAAAAAGTAAGAACTAGCGGCTAAATAAGATAAAACAGAGAAAAACACAGAAATATATGCTTTTAGAATTTCAAAATAAAAAAAATATGTAAAAATATGTGTTTGTTAGACTTAAAAACAATTTGCATTTGTACTGCAACGAATAAAATTAGAAAACATTTACAATTTACTCCTATTACGAAATTTAAAACCGTGATTTTGAACGGTTGGGCATCACTAGTCTTCAAAATGACATTAAGGGAGGATTCATTTAGCTAATGCCCGAGATAAAAACATGGCTTTCTCAACATTAACATTTGACCCTAGAGTTTTGGAAAGTGTGGAGCCTTTGCATAAACTGCCAGACTAAAGTTGATTATTGGTAAGGCCGAATATCAAACCGAGTGAATGCATTCAGATGCAAAGAAAGTCCTACGTAGCCGTTCGATGGGCTGTTTTCTTTCATGAACAGTCAATTTTTTTTAATTTTTTTCGTTTTTTATTCTTAAAAATTTTACGTTTCAATAGATTTTGTATTTTTCCCCTTTTTTAAAGCTTGTCATTTTTCATTACAAAAGCGCCCAAATTGGTCAACGCGGTGGCCCTATGCTGGGTACCAGGGCACATGGATACTCCGGCGAGTGAACAGGTGGATGAGCTTGCAAGAAACGGGTCAAAAATACACTACTCTTTAGCCCTAAAATCGGTAAGAAATGTACGATTGCATGGAAGATTGACATCGAATCCTTGACTAGAACTAACCTACGCTGGACTAATATCATTACATGGTCCAGAACCATGGCCAGAGGTGAGCATAAAGACACTAAGCGGCAAAGATATTCGCTTACTCACGGAGGTCATTACTGTACACTGTGCGATAGGCGTACATGCGGAACGACTGGGGATACTGCATAATAGGACGAACTAGAGGATAATGTTACAACGGAGCTTTAAGAGCCCATGAGATTCATACTAATCAATGTGGCTCCAATATGAAAACCGGTTTATTTCTTGTCTTTCAACAAGTCACACTGGGTATTTCTCAATGGACGCAAATGAGTGAAGTGCGCCAATTTACCTACCTACCTGCCAATCGTGACTTTAGAGTAAATGCGGTTATTCTGTTCCTCATTCTAATTCTATAAGAGATGTTACGGTATGCTTTTATGATATGGTGAGTATATGACTTTATCTTATAAATAAAATTGGTATAGTTCTGTTCGACTAAGATTGCATTTGACTGCATGTATATGCAAAAATCTTAGAAACTACTGAATATATTTTTCACAGGCCTGCAGAGGATACCTAGGCCTACAATCTTAACTTTGTTTCAACTCTATATCTCTATGAGTTCCGGAAAAAATTGGACAAGAGTAATTTATTTTTTCGTTTCGTTTCGCTTTTTTCTTTGCAACGCTTTGCGTTCGAAAATACTGGGAGCATTTAAATATAGTAAATACAACCTTATAGAGGACATCTGCAGGTACAACTTAGGATATCCACTAAAGCTAAGTATCCTGCTCGCGCTAAATTTTAGCGTCACTAGTCTCCACTCCGTTTCTCCACAAGCAAAGATAAATGGTCGCTAAATTTTGAAATGCGATAGATGGGACAAAAACCATATGTTCATGACAGATGTCGGTAAACGACATTTTAATTATACAAGTAAAAAGAAATTCAAACTTCAAGGACATTGCAATATTTAAATATCTGCAAAACAATGGATGCAATAAGAATTGAAGAAGATGTTATAATTGCTGCAGCAGCTGAAATAATTGCTATAGTGGCAAGTAGAAGACGACACTTAACTTCGTGTCGCGTAAATCCAATCAATCAACCAGTGAGATTTGTCCTGCAAGTTCCATATAGTTGGCCGTTCCTCCACAAGCCCCGCAAGTTTTTTTTCTTTTCATCCCATGAAAAGGGATGTGACTACACACAGCTTGGGAAAGAGAAATAAATAAATAGTTTGAGATAATAAATTCACCCGGCAGCAACAACACAACACAAACTTTTTCCTCTGTCGGAATTTATCTTCGATTTAATGTACCGGACATTTATTTCGCGAGCTAAATGAGTGGAGACTTGTCATCGGCCCATCTATATGAAGTTAAGAATTTAGCGAGCGAACAGGATACTGCTTTGCTAAATTGTCTCGCTAAATTTTATATTTGTAGACATTTTTGTATGGGAGATAAAATTTAGCGCGAGCAGGATACTTAGCTTAACTCGATAACTTAACAGGTTTTTACGATTTTCACCTGGGTGAGTATGCACTTCATTCTTAAATCAAACATAATAAACGCGCAACATAATGACATCTCTTTTAACCTTATTTTACTCCTGTGACGGAAAGCGAGACAGTATTTTGTTTGGTTTGCTTGAAAAAAAAAGAAACCCATAATAAAGTATCAATAAAAGCGGTTAATAGAACAATGCAAGACATACGAAATAATAGCAGATTTTTGGGTGGATTTTGTTCTCCGGTGGTTTCAGACAAACATTACCCGTTGTCACAAGAGGTTCGCGCTCTGATGAAATCAATGCATGTATTAAACGTTCAGTGCGTTGGCGCTACTTTAAAACACTGCACTTGGCTCAGAATATGAGAGCAGTAACGGGGTATTCTGAATTTTGCAAACTTCTTTTAGATATCGGAAAAGGTAAACGTCCTGAAATTAATGATAACCATGACGTACAGTTACCGGCTGCACTTTGCCAGGTTGTAGCAAATTTTAGCACCCACAAATGAACAAGTCTCTTACCTCAATAATATTATATTAGGGAAAATCGAGTTTTTAAATAGCATTACAGCGTGGCCTTCCTGCTCATAAAATTGAATTAAAAGTTGGAGTTCCCATTATGTTGCTTCGCAATTTGAATCTCCCAAGCTTTGTAATGGAACCAGATTGAGTGATTTCGTTACAAGAAAACGTTATTGAGATGAAAATTTGTACTGGGTGTGGTAAAAGAGATAAGGTGTTTATACCAAGAATACCAATAATTCCCAGGAATTACCGATTTCGGTTTAAACGGAATCAATTTCTTATTAATGTTTGTTTTGCCATGACAGTCAATAAGTCACTGGGTCAAACTTTAAGAAAAACGGAAGTTGATTTAAGTACGAATTGCTTCACGCACGTGCAGTTATATGTAGCATGCTCCAGGGTAAGTAATGCAGTAAATATCACTATCTTAAGCTAAATATGCTGCTCGCGCTAAATTTTATCTCCCATACAAAAATGTCTACAAAGATAAAATTTAGCGAGACAATTTAGCAAAGCAGTATCCTGTTCGCTCGCTAAATTCTTAACTTCATATAGATGGGCCGATGACAAGTCTCCACTCATTTAGCTCGCGAAATATATGTCCGGTACATTAAATCGAAGATAAATTCTGACAGAAGAAAGAGTTTGTGTTGTGTTGTTGCTGCCGGGTGAATTTATTACCTCAAACTATTTATTTATTTCTATTTCCCAAGCTGTGTGTAGTCAATATATATTTTTTTTGGAGGAAACCGCACAGAACATTAGCGGTATAAGTAAAAGAAGACGCAAAACCAAAATACCCTTTTCATGAATGATGAAAAAAAAAACTTGCGGGGCTTGTGGAGGAACGCCCAACTATATGGAACTTGCAGGACAAATCCCACTGCAATAAGGATTTTGGTTGATTGATTGGATTTACGCGACACAAAGTTAAGTGTCGTCTTCTACTTGCTACTATAGCTATAATTTCAGTTGCTACGGCAATTATAACATCTTCTCAATTTTGAAATATGGTAGATGGGACAAAAACCATATGTTCATGACAGATGTCGGTAAACGTCATTTTAATTATACATGTAAAAAGAAATTCAAACTTGAAAGACATAGCAATATTTAAATATCTGCAAAACAATGGATACAAGAAGAATTGAAGATGTTATAAATGCTGCAGCAGCTGAAATAATTGCTATAGTAGCAAGTACAAGACGATACTTAACTTCGTGTCGCGTAAATCCAATCATCATATCCCTCGCGTTATACCTCTGATTTTTCCTTCCAGCGATTATCAAAAAAAAATGTTTCAATCTTTTTTCCCATCAACTGTTCTGAAACCACATTTTGCACGGGCGAAGCCGGGCGGGTACCTACAGCTAGTGTAGGTATAATTATGTTAGTAGGTTCTGAAATACGCTACAAAAGAGGAGGTGCATAGAAGCTGACCGCCGAACTAAACTAAATTCTGCACAACTGTTTCATTTGCAGTAGGTACTCTTTGCAATCAATCATCGCACTTTTGCGATGTGGATTTTTTTCCGGGTTGCTTAAGAATTGCCATTACGTGTGAGTTTAACAACTAGTTAGTTAAGGTTAATGTACTACTTTATGTTTAGAAACCAATCGGGGGCAAATTTCGAATGTTTTAATTTAAAATTTAGGCAGTGAATGGAAAACGGGTCAAATAATTGTCAAAGGCTACACATATTCCAATCCCACGAATATCAAAAAAGCAATTGACGATTTTATGTTCGATTAGCTACACAAAATCTGAAATCTGAGAAGCCCCATCAAAAACCATATAAGATAATTCCCAAATACATGTGCATATTTCACTGCGCACTAACTACCAAGATTCGAACAAACATTTTTATATTCGCACAACCCAACATGTACCTATCTATTTCTAAATCCAGTGCACAGAAATAACAGAAAATATGGAAGTTTTTTTTAATTCCCTCATCTTCATCTCTGCTGCTGGCGCATACGGGCAAAAAATTGACTAGACACTAGAATTACATTAGTATTTTTTCTCCCTTTCGTTTTATTTCCATTTTGACAACACCCAATGCATATTGAACTCCACGTTTTTTCAGCAGCGCTGTTTCTGATTGGCATGTCAAGTAATTTATTTATCTGTCAGTTTTAAACGTCGACGAAAAGACTGAAAGATTCGATGGCCTTTATTTTTTCGTAGTACAGGAAAAGTGCTACAATTTTCAGTATTTTTGGAATAAATCATTTTTAAAGGTTCGATCAAATTTGGATTCACTTCGATTTACATATAATTAACTAATAAAACTAGATTTGTCGGGTGGCGAGGGGCCCATTATTTAAAGACTAGAACTTCGGAAAACTATAATTCCTTCATAAATAAGATATTTAATATTACAGCATTCTAATAAGTTTCAATAACGCCATTATTTTTACTTACCTATTTCAGTCAGTTCATTTTCTTCCATCTCAATAGCTGATATATAATATATTGACGATGAAGTTCACAGATATTATTTAAGGGTTTAAACTTCTTCAGTTTCTCCAATTCTTATTTATACGAACTCGTTCCTCAATAAAATTACCATCAAAACAAAACACAATAGCAATAGACTAAAATTTACGGAGATAGTAAACACTTGTGCTTAAGTACCGAAATCAGAAATGAATAAATGATTTGACTGTTACAAAATTCCAGTGGAAGCTAAAAGGTCGGCTGCTGTCAAAGATAATGGAAAATTCATGAAGTCATGCACTAATGCTTATTTCTTTCTAGGATATGTGAGTTCATGAATTAGAATTTAATGCCAGAACTTGCTATTCCGAAATGTATATTTCTATTATTTTCTATTTTAATCGGAGCATAAATAAAAACCAAACAAGTTCAATACGAGACCCAAAGAGGATCTAAACCAGTGCTACCAGGTCACTTTAACCACTCGGAGTTAAAAAACTAAACAAAAAGCGCTATAACGCGCTAGATTTTTTTTTCATGGAAAACTAAGAGCTAAATTTAGCGCTAGATCTGAAATTCTTATAAGGAATGTAAAACCACAACATATTAATTTTTTTTTTTGTTAATTATTTTTAGAAGCCATCAAGTATTTAATAACACAAAATAATTAAAAAATCAGAGTTGTCGTCTTCGCTCTCATCGTCCAACAAATATTCATCGGTTTCTTCAAAACGCATAGAAGTTTTAAAAAACTGATTTGTAGTAGGTATAGTAACCGTCACGTAGTATAGGATGCAGCAATAATAATAAACAAGAATGAGACAACTAATAATTTGCTCTCTAACCGGGTATTCACATGAATTGTAGGGCGATGACATGTCAAAGTTTAATACCAATATCTTTCCGTGTGGAGTTTACACATAAAAGTTATTATAATAAACTAGCTTACCCGTGCGAGTGCGAGAACTCTCGCATGTTATATGTCATAGTACTAAAATTAAACTTTTTTTAATTTTTAATATTTTCAAAAAGTAAAAGTGCTTAAACTAATTCTTTTTTTTTTTTTTGACACTTCATTTGTTAAGATTGATTGAGTGTGAGAACCGCAAAAGAGATATTTACTTACTTAAGGTGGCGCTACAGTCCGGGGTGGACCTGGGCCTCAACCAACACGCCTCTCCAGTTAGCACGATCTTTGGCTAACTGCCTCCAGTTGCGCACTCCAAGTTGGTTGAGGTCCCCTTCCACTTGCGCGCGCCACCTAAGGCGAGGTCTTCCTCTACTGCGTTGTCCCTCCGGGTTGGAATCGAAGACTCTTCGGGCCGTAGCGTTGGTGTCCATTCGCTCTATATGTCCTAGCCATCTTAGACGACTAATGCGTACTTTTCTGACCAGGTCGATGTCGCTGTACAGCTCGTAGAGTTCGCTGTTAAATCTTCTCCTCCAAAGCCCGTCAACGCAAACGGGACCAAAAATCACTCGAAGAATTTTGCGTTCGAAGCGACTAAGAAGATCCTTATCCGTCTTTGCTAGGGTCCATGCTTCTGCGCCATAGAGCAGGACAGGGATGATGAGGGTCTTATATAGAATCTCCTTAGTGCTTCTTGACAAGGCCTTACTAATCAATTGCCGTCTTAGGCCAAAGAAACAGCGGTTGGCAAGTGTGATTCTTCGCTTGATTTCTGTTGTGATGTCATTGTCAGAGTTTATAGCGGAGCCGAGGTAGACAAAGTCCCTTACTACCTCAAAGTTATAGCTGTCTATCGTGACGTTCTGTCCGATTCGTCGGTGTTGTGTGTCCCTTCTTGTTGACAGCATATATTTTGTTTTACCCTCATTCACCACTAAACCCATTTTTGCCGCTTCTGTACTAATACTTGCAAACGCACCAGTGACAGCTCGCTGTGTTCTGCCAACAATGTCAATGTCATCAGCGTATGCAAGCAGTTGCACAGACTTTTGGAAAATTTGGCCTCTGGTGTTGGCTTGTGAGTTTCGCACAATTTTCTCAAGAATGATGTTGAAGAAGTCACATGACAGCGCGTCACCTTGTCTAAATCCTTTTTTGACATCAAAGGTCTCGGTGAGATTGTTTCCGACCTTTACGGAGCAGCGAGCGTTCTCCATCGTCATTCTGCACAATCTGACAAGTTTGGCAGGGATGCCAAAACTAGACATGGCTCTGTATAGCTCGTCTCTATAAATGCTGTCATATGCGGCCTTAAAATCGATAAAAAGATGGTGAGTATCGATCTGGACGTCTTGGGTTTTCTCCAGGATCTGCCGTAGTGTGAATATTTGGTCGGTCGTGGACTTGCCGGGCCTAAAACCGCACTGATAGGGACCTATCAGATCGTTGACGAATGGTTTCAGGCGTTCACACAGTACAGCAGACATGATCTTATACGCAGTGTTCAGGAGACTGATGCCTCTATAGTTGGCGCAGTTTAGAGAGTCTCCTTTCTTGTGGATCGGGCAAACGATGCTGAGGTTCCATTCATCAGGCATACTTTCGTCTGACCAGATCTTGGAGACGAGTTGGTGTATGCTCTCTACCAGGTCATCTCCCGCTGCCTTAAACAGCTCGGCAGTTAAGCCGTCCGGTCCAGCAGCCTTGTTGAATTTAAGCTTGGATATTGCTATCCTCACTTCATTTTGGTCAGGTGGACGGTAATCTTGGCTTTCACCGTCCAGGTTGAATGGTTCGTTCTGCCTGACAGCGGAATTTGTGTCATCTTCGCCGTTTAGCAATCTGCAGAAATGGTTTTTCCATGTCCTCAGCACCGACTGTGACTCTACTACCAGGTTTCCTTGTTCGTCTCTACAGGTCTCCGTTCGGGTCTTGTTGGCATGACACGTTCTTTTTACCCTTTGGTAAAACTTCCGAACATTGTTCCTGGAGTAACACCTCTCTATATCCTCGATCGCGCGCTTCTCATGCTCTCTCTTTTTTCTCCGGAGAAGCCGATGTTCTTCCCTCCTTTTTTGCTCGTAGAGCTGACGAGCTGCTCTCGTCCTTCTATGCAGCGACGCTTCGTAGGCACTTTGTTTTGCTGCATGTGCTTGCCGGCACTCTTCGTCAAACCAGGGGTTTCGGGGGGGTGGGCTGGTGAAACCGAGCACATCAGTTGCGGCATTTTTGATGGCTTCTTGGCATCGGCGCCACTGGTCTTCGGCACTTGATGCCGGCAGCATAGGACTTCTCGAGAGGTTGAGGGATACGCGATCGGCAAAGGTTCTGGCGGTTTGTTGCGTTTGTAGTCGTCCAACGTTAAATCTCCTCACAGTATTTTCTCGTTGTTGTGGCGTCTGGGATATCCGCATTCGTACCTTGGCTACAACAAGGTAGTGATCCGAGTCTATGTTGGCCGCTCGGAAAGTTCGAACATCTAGAATACTGGAGGAGTGCCTTGCATCGATCGCAACGTGATCAATTTGGTTGACGGTTTGATGATCAGGTGATCGCCATGTTCCTTTGTGTATATTGAGGTGAGGAAACCGTGAGCTAGCTATGTTAGAGATATTTACTACAGATATTTACTACAGAAATAATAGAGGGGATTTGCAAATAAAAAGCGCTAGAAATTCCGCTAGGTGCTAAAATTTTTTTAAAGCGCGCTAAACATACTAAAATAGCCCAAAAAAGCGCCAGATCTAGCGCCGAAAGCGCTAAAATGACAGCCCTGATCTAAACTAGAGGGCCAACCATAAGCTAAGCATTAAATAGACCGCCAGCTCCCGTGCACCTACCCGATTCCCCTCGAAAATTTTGAAAAGAATATTCTCTCTTAAATTTCGTATGCGTGAATACGTGTGAAGCAGCAAAAAAAAAAGAATTCTGAATGGAGGGGGTATAAACAAATAATGACACTGAGCAGTCATCCAACATCATGGTATTTCTACCTTTTTGTAGAAATGTTGACGTCCGAAAAACCTTCCGTGCAAAACTAAAATATAGCATCAAAATTGTGGAAATATTAGGAATCTGATGAAGAAACCTTCGAACTACATTGCAACACACTAAATGTCCATAAAAAAGGGATTTAACTTTTAGTAAAAATTTCTAGTACCAATAAATAATTATTATAATGTTAACAAACTGCGATTCTTATACTGAAGGTTAATTTAATATGAATTTCTATCCGTATAATACTAATTTTACTCTTCGAAGAAACATTTTTTCATAAACAAATCGAGGGAATTTGAGTTCGGTGAAAAGGGAAAAATGCCCACGCTTCGTGGGAAAAATAAAGAGACAGTGCTAAGCACAGTGACTGACAGTAGGGTAGTTGGTAAGTTTCTATCAGCTGATGGATGCGTTCCAACAGTTTAAGTTTGTTGTTTTATTTCACCAGGAATACATTTTTTTTACAAAATGGTTAATAACTAATGTAATCAACGTATCAATAAAGAAATAAACTGAGAAATATTCATTCGCAGGAATAAAATAATACATTTTTGTTACTACAGTAATTCTTTTAATTTCGTTTGTTGTTTTTGGCGAATGTCGACAGAAAAAAGGCAACGAATTCAAATGGAAGAATTGATTAGGACTATTCAAATTTAAAGTTCGTTGGGGTTCAGGGCAGAGATATAAACATTTCTGAGTGGGTAACAGTTTTGATTTTTGAGTTAAAATTGTTTCATGAATTTTCCAGAAAACAAAAAGGCAAACAAATTATTACAAAATTTCAACAATTTAATAAACAAAAGAATTCCAAACTAGCGTAATAATTAATGAAAACACTTGAGTCAGCCGAGAACAGCCATGTACGGGAGTAAAATGTATAGGTATACTATCGGTAAAATTCCAAATAATTATTTGTAGATACTGATTTTACTTTACTTTTGCCGATGATCCCTATAGTTCATCGGTTTCCATTGTTTACAACCACAATGTAAACATCCTGTACTGTATGAATTATCTAGATAAAATAAAATAACTCCTTGTAATCGAGACCCCCAACTCGCAATCCTCTTGCCGCTGGCCCCCTCAGTTTTTTTTGAATTCGCCATTTTGTTTTCCTATCGGTGTTATGTCAATTTAGAATCCGTGTGAGCTTCAACAAAAAAAGCAAAACAAAAAAAAATGAGGTGAATTTCTTTTGACAGAAGTCGAGTGACAACAAATTGAAATAATGTAAGTTTTCACGTATTTTAAGTGTTTAAATTAATAATTAAATACATTTATCTTACAGCTAAGGAAGAAGCCGACGTTGAGGTGTTCGCTAACCTTACCATATATAATGGATCGCACTAGAGACAACGATGAATATCAATCGGAATCGATATAAGTAAGCCATACTATTCAATGAATTTGTCTCACTATATATATTTAATTATTAGATATTTCTTCAAGGTTTGTTAAATCACAAGAAGCCCTTGATTTGTCCACGATGCAGGAGAACACACGCCATCAAGAGTGTATGGCCAAAGTCAAGGAATACGAAACACATATTGAACAGACGAAAGTTGAACACAAGCGTATCGATCACGAAGAGCGTAGGAAGACCCTGATTGTAAGTTGGATTTGAATTAACATGAACCTTACGACGAATTGCTTACCATTTGTATCCACTTCTAGGAAGAGACAATCAACAACAGCATCGTGCTCAATATCAGAACAATTGGCAAGGCGCCGCTTTGAAGATCAACTGTCGCAGCAGCAACGGATCCAGGAGGACAATTTCAAAAAGTAAGAATATAGTAAAAGTTGTGTGAATTGATTCTTTAAACGGTAACACTTACTAGGCAAGAGGAAAGTGTCGCAATCCAAGAGGCAATGGGCCGGCAAACCATCGAACACGAGATCGAAATGAAGGAGAAAAACCGTCTTAAACTACTCGAGCACGAGATGAGAACCAAAGCCAAGGTTGACAGGGAGATTCGTGACATCAACAAGAACAGATTCGTCTAAAGGCACAAGAAAATCGCATCACTGTCATCACCAGCATCAAGACTGCTGGTAGTCATTGGTACTGGATTCGAAGCAATGATTGGGACAACGTTTTGACTGCTGCTGGTCTGTCAAGGAAGCAACTGGTGTTGTTTTTGGGTACATTGAGGCTCGTATTGGACAGATGCGTTAAAGAATCCCCTGCAATACCTCAAACGAATGAAATCCAAACCCGCCGATGCTCTCCAAGTAAGTGATTACTATTTCTTTTCATAGGTATTTTTTTTTTTTTCTAACTGAATACTTATCCACAGGGCGTTGTTTTGAATCCCAAATTAGAAGAAAGTCTGCGAGATATTGCCATTGCAACGAAAAACACCCGTCTAACCGCAACATCCTGATGCATGGCCCAATGGTACTGGTAAGACAATGTTCGCCAAGAAACTGGCGCAATACTCTGGAATGGATAACGCCATCATGACTGGAGGTGATGTAGCACCAATGGACAGGAGTCACAACTATTCACAAAGTCTTCGATTGGGCTAACACCAGTAATCGTAGTTTGTTGTATCATTTTATTATATGTATTGAATATAAAATAAGTTACATGTAAAATCTTATCAGTACGTGTTATAAATATGTAAGAAACGAATCTGCACTCTATTCAGGGTGAGCCTTGTGTGCACTCCAGCCATGGAAACCTTTTGTTGAAGCGCTTCGACTCCTTGTTCTTCAGAGTGAGGAAAAGTTTGCGCGCACTTTCTGGTTGTTTGATAGATGAGTTGAATACCTGGAATAATTGTTAATAAATGCATATTTGTGTAAACTGAAAGGTTTTTTTGTCGTCGGCTGCGGCCAATTTGATTTCGACATCACTGCATATGGAGCCGAGCCAGTTGTCCTAAATTGTCTTGGCAGAAGTCGGAGCAATTTTCGGCGACGGTGAAGTAGCCCTTTGCTTTGGAGCATAGGAAAAGTCGGGTGAAACTCATGATTCAAGTTGGGCAAGTTGTACAGGCAATCGGTACCTGGCAACGAATCTCGCCAAAAAAAAAACACTTCGGATAAGTTAGACTAGTTGTCAGTGTCAGTGTCAGATTTCCACCGTGGTGAGCTGTGACAGTTTTCAGAAGTACAGTTTTTTAAAGAGAAGTTCAACTCAAATTTGGTGAGTAAGTATGCTACCTCAGTACATTTTAATATTAGTTTTTTCATAATATTCTGTATTTCTATTCAACCAAAGAACTCATTCACCATTATTGTTCCATTAAAATTCCAAAATAAATAAACTATATAAATGTAGGCTTTGAAACACGAATGCACATACGTAACGTATACTACATTTTAAATTATATTTAGACTAACGAAGGAACTCTAAATTTATACTTAAAAACAGCAACGATATTGATCTTGGTATTTATAAATTATAACTAAACTCCAGAAGTATACTAAGCGACGTATGTGATAAGCATATTCTACTCGATTTATGTAAAATTCCTTATGAATGTTCGGTAATAATGTTTTAATTTGTTTATTATTCTTCAGAATTGTTTATTTTTCTTATATGGTCAACAAAATATACAATTATTCTTAAAATAAATCACTGTCCACAAAAATTTCGTTATATCAATTTTTTTTTTCAAATTTAACGGATAGTATTCTACGAACGCTGCCAGCAACTTTGCCCACACCGGAAGCCAGTTTGGAAGCAGCGGAAGTTGTGCTCTTTTTTTGAGCGTGTGTTGGTGACCCGGAATTTTTGAAGTTTCTTGACATTTGTCAATACAAATTTCTATGTATCAATACTAGCGCAAAAAAACGTCACAAGCCCATGGTAATATAGCTTGTAGGCAAGTAACGGAAAATCTACCGGAGTTGGGGGTCTCAGTATTGTCTCTGCTTGTAATATTCGTTTTAATGAAATAGAAATTGTTACTAAATTCACCACACCATACACACCGTTTTCTAGACACGTCCCGATAGCGACCAATTATTATTTGAATTATTTGAATTTTTTCCAATGTCACACAGAATAGGTTTGTTTGACGTGCCTAGCACTAGTGCCCACTAGTGCGCACTGAGAAGTATCAGCTGATATCGACACCTGTTAAAAACCCTTCACAACCCTGAAAACTCAGCTACTATATCGAACGCAAAATATGTTGCCCTGAAGTCTGTCAGTATTTGAAATTGAAAAATATTTATCTTTTGGTGAACGAAGTGTGAAAATATAAAACTATTTTTTGTTTATTGTTAAAAATGAGTGAACTCAATTAGTTTGAATACCAAATTTATTTGTTTTTACCTTTATCACTATAAACAAGTGAATGACAGCGAGCGAAATGACAGCGCAACTCAGCACTGAATTCGTGCCCCGACAAATTAACTGGGGTTAGTTCAGGGCACAACTAGGGCGCCCTAGAAGCCATTTCAAACACAGGTTTTCAGTACCAGGGCGAGTTCAGTGCTATATCGAACACATTATTGTTAAACCAGTGCGCACTAGTGCGTACTAGGGCCCACGTCAAACGAACCTAATGAGTTGTCAGTCATCTGTCAGGTTGCTACGTGCAAATGTATGCGTGCGTCTAATGCACTTTAACATGGCACACACACTTTCGCAAATAGGAACACGGAAAACAGCTTGTAGGCAAACTCTCTTAAGTTGGAAGAGCTGACGGTCTATTTAATACTTAGTTTATGTTCACAACAGGGATTGAAACCAGAGACAATACTGTTACATTTTGGGCTGGGATTCGAAAAGATAAAACACTATTCTGTTTAACTTTTCTAGTATAATCACTTTTATTACACTTTTATAGATTGTTCACTTATTAAGTACCAGAACAATATTACTCAAACAATTCTTCAACGATTCAAACCAATCACTTATTTCAACCGATTACTATCTCGAACTTTAACCAATCACTGATAAAAATCAACTGTCCCCTGTTCTACAACCTCTCCTTTTATATCTGCTCTGCCATCTCTTCGAGAACTTTCTAGCTAACTCCAATTGGTTCTACAATTGGCTCACATACCTTTTCCCCTTTTCAGCAATTGCGCGTTCGCCAACTAAAGCGACTTCTTTGCGAGACAGTATGCGTTCGCATTCTGAATCGACGTCATCGGAAAAAACCGACGGCACAAAAGCGACTGTCATTGCTCACGGCGCACAGAATAGCAGTGACAAACATGAGAGAAATAAAATGCTACAACTTGGAATGAAAATTGACGGTCTAATTGATTTCTACAGGGACAAGCATAACGTCCACGGAGAAATTAAGAAAATGGGCACACTCATAAAGTCAGTTTTTCGGGAGGCGGAATCCGAGGTCGCTGATTTACGGAATGAAATATCTGCACTCCGTGAACAGATAAAGATCCTTAGCCGTAATGCGGAAAAATCTCAAGCGACAGCATCCTCGCAAACGGATATAGCCCCAACCGAAAAAAGCACGAGCCGAAATAAGGAAATACCAGCGATCAATAAGAACAGATCGCCTCTCCGATCTGCTAAGAGAAACAGGGAGGTGGATGTAAACGGCAACCGGTCGGAGGAGCAACCATCTAAAGCTCCGAAAAAGACCAAGACAAATTCGCCAAAAAAATCAAGCGGTAACAATATCAAAGTTCCGTCTAACCAAGTTTCAGAACAGCAGAAACAAACAGGCGAGAAGAGTGCACCGAAACCGACAACAAATCTAGAAGCTAAGTCGGCGCAAGAATGGGTGAAGGTTGTTAAAAAGAAGCATTTTGAAGATGCTAAAAAACCACAGCGTCCTGATGCGATAGTCATTAAAAAGACCGGCGAACTATCGTACGCGGACCTACTCAGGAAATTGAAGGCAGATCCTACACTTAAGGAAGTAGGAACGAATGTGAGTCGAATCCGTAAAACTGCAAGCGGAGACCTCTTACTGTCGCTAAATAAAGCTGCAAACCCTACAACCGCAGTCTATAAGGCAAAAATTAAGGAAGCCCTGGGCGAAAACGGGGACGTTTGGTCACTCACTCAAGAGGCCTTGCTAGAATGCAAGGATATAGACGAAGTGACGTCAAAGGAGGAGATATGTTCGGCTTTAACTGATCAAATGAATTTCGAATTCAAAGCCGCAATGATAAAGAACGTGAGGAAAGCATATGGTGGAACGCAAACAGCCACCATAAGCGTACCAGCGGAAATTGCGAACAGGATGCTGAGAATAGGGAAAGTGCGAATCGGTTGGGTCTACTGCCGAATACGAGAAAAAACAATACTTAAGCGTTGCTTTAGATGCCTTGAGTTCGGACACTTCGCGAGAGCGTGCAAAAGTTCTAACGACCGAACGGATCTGTGTATCAGGTGCGGAGGAAATGGTCACAAGTTGAAGGACTGCAAAGCCAGACCGAAATGTTTGCTTTGTGAAGTTAAAAATGTCGAGTCTGGTCATATAACTGGTAGTAGGAGATGTCCATAATACAAAAAAGCGATAGAAACTTTTTCGAAAAAAAAATATGAATATATTACAGCTCAATCTTAATCATTGTGAAGCGGCCCAGGACCTCCTACAGCAAACTGTTCGTGAACGGAAAATTGATGTAGCGATTCTCTGTGAGCAATATAGAAACCTATCTGGAAATACCTGGGTTACCGACACGACGAAAACGTCTGCAATTTGGGTTTGCGGAGACGCCTCCATTCAGGAATACGCGGAGGTGCCCGAGGACTTCTTTATATGGGCTAAGATTAACGGTATTTACATATACAGCTGCTATATTCCACCTAGCGCTACTATCGACATTTTCGAGAGAGTTTTAGATAAAGTAGTTGCTGATGCTACGGGTAAGAGTCCCGTCATAATCGCAGGGGATTTTAACGCATGGGCATCGGAATGGGGCAGTTCGTTTACGAATCGTAGAGGGACTGTTCTATTGGAAGCTTTCTCTTGCTTGGACATCATTTTAGCTAACAGTGGAGGTATTAACACTTTTAGCACAGCTAGATCGGGATCTATCATCGATCTTACCTTCGCAAGTAGCAGCCTGCTACGAAATGCTAACTGGCGTGTGAGCGACCATTACACGCATAGCGACCACAATGCCATTTTATTCAGAGCGTACACTGGACAAGTAAACCGTCATAACCGGATGACGTTGAAGCGATCTAAATGGAATGTCAACACGCTAGATGAAGAGGTTCTAAGCTTCGTCGTCAGTGAGGCAATAATTGAAGCAAGAAATGCAGGGGAATTCGTAACGCAGGTATCACGGCTGGTAGTCAACGCGTGTAATACATCAATGTCCAGGTTGGGAACAGGAAAGCACCGACCTCCAGTATATTGGTGGACCCTTGAGATCGCGGAGCTCAGATCGTTATGTCACCGAACGCGAAGAATTTACCAGCGTTCCCGGATACGACATGTTGATGACCATCAAATTCAACTTGCACGAAACGAGCACCGAGAAGCAAGAAGCCGTTTTAAAAAAGCTATTAAATCTAGCAAGCGCATCTGTTTTAGGAATCTCTGCGAAGAACTCAACAACGACGTCTGGGGTAAAGCTTATCAAATCGTATCGATGAGGCTGAAAGGTCCCCGTATGCAATCACCGACGTGCCCAGTTTTGTTACGACAAATCGTTGAGACTCTATTTCCTCACCAAGAAAGTACAGAGCTCGGTAGTCAAAGTAGTCACGAAATCGCGCCTATACCCATCGTAACACGCGAAGAATTATCCGAAGCTTGTAAGAAGGTACGCGATAGAAAGGCTCCGGGACTGGACGGTATCCCAAATAGAGCCCTAAAAATCCCAATTAAAACACGACCTGACTTATTTGCCGAAATGTTCAACGCGTGTCTTCAGGAGGGCATTTTTCCTGAACCTTGGAAGCGCCAAAGACTTGTCCTACTGCCGAAAGGAAAGGGTAATCCAAACGAACCATCCTCCTATCGTCCTATTTGTTTACTAGACACGATGGGTAAAATTCTCGAGCGAATTATTTACAACAGGCTCCAGCCAGCAATTGAAACGGCGGGAGGCCTCTCGGAACACCAATATGGTTTTCGTAGATCAAGATCTACGGTAGATGCAATCAATGCGGTAATAACGAGAGCCCGAGCCGCTATAGAAGGAAGGCGTTGGAAAGGAGGAACCAAAAAATACTGCGCCGTTATAACGCTTGATGTAAAAAACGCGTTTAATTCGGCGAATTGGGAACGTATCATTAGCTGTCTCTACAGTATTGGAATACCGGACTATCTTCGTAAGATTATATCGAGCTACTTTTCGATAGAGTTCTCCTCTACGACTCTGATGAGGGAATAAAAGAGTATGAAGTAACGGGCGGTGTTCCACAAGGTTCAGTTCTAGGCCCCTTGCTGTGGAACGTTATGTATGACGAAATTCTACGTCTACCGATTCCAAGAGAAGCGTCGATTATCGGCTTTGCAGACGACATAGCCGTTGTAGTTGTGGCAAAAACAATAGAAGAAGTCGAACTACACTGTAATGAGACAGTTGCAAATGTACGTACATGGCTATCTAGCGCAGGTTTGAAACTCGCCGACCACAAAACGGAAGCAGTGCTTATTACGAGTAGGAAAGTGCGGGAAACGATAACGCTTAGAGTAGGAGAGCATGAAGTGGTTTCCCAAGCGTTTATTAAGTACCTCGGAGTAATTATAGACACCCGCCTGAGCTTTAAACATCATCTTGAATATGTATGGAAAAAGTCATCAAAAACTGTTAGCGCGCTTTCAAGGCTGATGAGTAACATCGGGGGCCCGAAAGAAACAAAAAGACTTCTTCTTGCAAGAACTGCCATTTCTATTCTCATGTATGCGATAGAAATATGGTCAAGTGCAATGAAAGTTAAGTCTTACGTGAGGGGAGTCAAATCCGTCCACCGTCTTAGCGCACTAAGAGTCGCCTGTGCGTTTCGAACAGTTTCGAACGATGCTATACTTGTCGCATCTTCAATGTTACCTATCGATATACTTGCTGAAGAAATGGTAAAATTAAAAAGCGAGCGAGTCCGAAATGGTCGGGTAGATAACGACAAAAGAAAATATGAAAGGAGTCTGAGTATAGCAACCTGGCAACAACAATGGAACGAATCGTTAAAGGGAAGATGGACGCACATGCTTCAGAATGACGAAAACTGGACCATTGTAAGTAACGTGGCGGTGCGTATACTCAGCGATCTTAGACGCTTAGAACGCGAACGGGAAGCTAATAGTTCCAACAATAGAGCAGCAAGCTAAGTCTTCATACCGACCCCCGCGAAGTAATGCCTTACGGCGGTTCCGCGGGGGAAACGAATCGGCCTGTTCGGGAAGGGAGGTGGTTTTAGCCGGTAGGAATCCGGCACTATCAATGGACGTCGGACCATTGGTGCCTCATGCAAGGTTTCCACCTTCCATCGCAAAAAAAAAAAAAAAAAAAAAAAAAAAAAGCAATTGATAAATTCCCAGTTAATTTAGTTTAGTGGGGAATTGACAGATTCCAAACTCCAATTGGAAGTGGAACTTGTTTGGTGACTAATGGGGGTTGTTTTCATTTCACCACGATTCATTCCACGCCAAAATATCCCCCTCTTAAACTTGTTCGTCCCGAACAAACTCGTTACATTTGCACCATTGTAGCGATGAAGACGATCCACATGAACGACTTTCAGCTTGCCTCTTCCTCGTTGGATGCGATAGACAACGCCGTTGATGCGCTTTACGATTTTGTAGGGCCCTTCCCAGTCTGGTTGCAACTTAGGTGATAAACCTTTTCTTCGATGAGGGTTATATAGCCATACCAGATCTCCTTCTTGAAAGCCTGTAGTTGTTGTTTTAGTATCGTACCTCGTTTTCATGCGGTCACTGGCTATTTTAATATTAGCCCTAGTCCCTTGATGCACGTCCCTGATGATATTCCTGAGGTCTGTAACATAGTCCTCCTCATTTTTGGATTCTTCGCATGGAGATCCAAATATTAACTCGCTAGGTAGGCGGACTTTTCGACCAAATAGGACTTCAGATGGAGTATGTCCTGTGGTGTTGTGCACTGCACTTCGATAGGCCAATAAAAACATGGGAATGTGTTTGTCCCAATCTCTCTGGTCATCGCCAACGACCTTAGAGAGGTGTTCATTCAGCGTTCTATTGAAGCGCTCCACCATCCCATCTGATTGTGGATGAAGCGGTGTTGTTCTTGTCTTCTTAATCCCGAGTAACTGGCACACTCCTTGGAAAATCCTGGACTCGAAGTTTCGTCCTTGGTCCGAATGCAGTTCCATAGGCACACCGAATCTGCTTACCCAGTTGAAGACGATTTGCTCCACCACAGTCTTAGCTTCTTGATTTGGGATAGCGAATGCTTCAGGCCACTTACTGAAGTAGTCCATAACAACAAGGATGTAACGATTTCCATTGTTTGTTTCAGGAAACGGTCCCGCAATATCAACGGCTATCCTTTCGAAAGGGGCTCCAACATTATATTGATGCATCTTGCCTCGGACTTTCACTCTCGGGCCTTTGCTGGCCGCACATATTACGCATTTCCTGCACCAATTCTCAACATCCTCCCTTGAATGGACCCAGTAAAAGCGTTCTCGCACTTTTCCGAGTGTTTTGTTTATTCCCAAGTGGCCTCCTGACACTCCATCATGCAATTCCCTCAGCACTTCGATAACCTTTGTCCTGGGAACAACAAGTTGCATTACGTACGACTTTCCATCCGGGCTTTCCCATTTTCTTTTTAGAATGCCGTCTTGGACATGAAGGGAATCCCACTGCGCCCAGTATGCCTTCAGCTCGGGACTCCTGTTGGATATCTCCTGCCAGTCTGGTTTTCCCTCATGCTCCTTCCAGGCGAGGATAGGTTCGATATCCGGATCTTCCTTTTGAGCCTCCCGGAGGTTCCGTGCACTCCAGCCACTAATGGACATCTTTTTATTCGTGTCGTAAGCAATGTTTACAATCTGCTTTGCCCGGTCGACGGGAGAGAGAGTCCGCATTTGAGTGAAGACTTCCCTTTCGATGTTGTATTTCGTAGTCGTACATTAGCAGCTGTTCGATCCACCTTGCGACTTGTCCTTCAGGATTCTTAAAGTGTAGTAGCCACTTTAAAGATGCATGGTCTGTGCGAAGGATGAATTTCTGCCCATAGAGGAGCTTATGGAAATGTTTTGTTGCCAGTACCAAAGCAAGGAGTTCGCGCCTGGTAACACAGTAGTTTCTTTCTGGCTTTGAGAGAACTTTGCTGTAGTACGAAACTACCTTCTCTTGGCCCTCGTGCACCTGGGAAAGGACGGCTCCAATTCCTACATTACTAGCGTCTGCATCCACAATAAATGCTTTCCCAGGGGTGGGGTACGCTAATATGGGGGCGTCGCACAACTGTTGCTGGAGTTCTTTGAAGCTGTTTTCGCACTCACCTGACCATTTGAATTGTTTGCCTTTTTCTATCAGTTGATGCAAGCTCTTTGCGATTCTGGCAAAGTCCTTTACTAACCGTCTGTAATAGGTCGCAAGTCCCAGGAAGCTTCTCAGCTGATCTTTGTCTTTGGGAACCGGCCAGTTTTTCACTGCATCGATCTTCTCCGGATCAGTCTTGACTCCCTTGGAAGAGATGATGTGCCCGAGATACCTCACTTCTGGTCGGAATAGAGAACACTTCTTCGGATTCAGTTTTAACTGTGCACTTCGTAGCCTCTGGAACACTTCCTTAAGGCTATTTCGATGTTCGTTGAACGTTTTACCAACGACGATGACATCGTCCAGGCAGACCAAACAGGTTTTCCACGTCAGCAAAACACGCTCCATTAGACGTTCAAAAGTTGCTGGAGCATTGCACAGTCCAAATGGCATTACTGTAAATTGCCAAAGCCTGTTTCCTGCTGTGAATGCTGTTTTCTCGCGGTCTTCTGGATGGATCTGTACTTTAGAACTTGCAAACCGATGTCCAGTACTACATCATGAGTCTTCATAAAGTCGATTCCAATGATGCATTCGTCTAGAAGACTATTCCTGCTAGATTTATGGTCAAGAGTACCTCACCATACAACTTTGCCGTTGCTCCAGTTGCTGTTTTCAGACAGTAGCTAATGTTGTGCAGCCATGATTGGCGAACGATGTCCCTTCTGATTATGGAAGCGGTGCACCTGTATCGATTGTGGCCACACACATTTTCTGACCGATATGGGCTTCCACTGTCAGGCTCCGATTACATCGTTTGGTCTGTGAAACCTGAATTGTGGTCATGGGGGCGTCGATTCCAGAAACCAGTTTCTTACCCGCGAAGTTGGTTCTTACTCGTTTCCCGACTGATGGCTTTGTGAGGTTCCATACACCAATTGATTAGATGCCTCGTTGTTTCGACTCCTAGTTCTGCAATGTGTACAACTGCCCTGTCTACGTTCACCTCTGTACTGTCGTTGAAGATGTTCAATTTTGTTGCAGTTCCTGCAACGGATCGGTCCCCTGTGAGCACTGTTCCGGTCTTCTACATCTGTTCTCTGGCATGAGCATTCGACGGATGTTATTTCTCTTACGCCATCTACCGTCGTCTGTCCTCTATGGCTTGCGTAAATGCCTCAATAGCCATTTCGTTGATGACATCTTCGCCGGCATTAGGATATGACAAGTGTGCTAGCCGTTCTATATCCGCTTGCAGCTGCTGGAGTGTTTCTCCCCTCTTCTGGATTCTACTACGCAGTTGCACTCTAAACACTTGCTGCATATAGTCGTCACCAAACCGCATCTCAATAGCCTTAACCATGTAATAGGCCTAAAGGTGGAATGTAAAGGGCGCTGGGAGCGAATGTAAGGCAGGAAGCAAGGATGTGGATGGGACTTTAGGATGGGAACGAAACAGATGGGGAATGAGGATCGAGAGCGAGGAGCGCGGCATGCTGGCGAAGCACGGCTAAGCTCGCCGAATGGGGTGGTTCTTGTCCCCGCTACACGACGAAGCCTACAACAAAACATAAAACATGCCGAGTAAATCTAAACATTCTCTATTTACAACGGACGGACTGGTCTTACCACACTGAGGGCGCTGCGGTGTTGTTCAGCAATGGCCTTCTCCCTCCCCACCATGGAAATCCGGCGGCCATTTTGGGATTTCCCCAAAGAGCAAACTATGTCATCAGTCATCTCATCGTCGGCAAGGTAGATCTGATGCCCCCCTAGGCACCCCCTGAAATTTCAAAATTTACCACGACATCCGGCACTATAGTGCTTCAGAAAAGACGAAAACCGATTTCATCAACAAAGCGTGATTTATTCATGAGACAAAAAGAAAATATTTCAAATTATAAAAAGAAACTATATACAATACATATAAATCAATAAATAAATACATTAAAATCATAAAAAAAATTAAGAAATTTTGCTAAAATCATAAAAATTATAAACTAATTACGCTATAAGAACAATGAAAACCAAAAACAAGGTAAACAATAAAAAAATTAAATGAAACTAAGTTTCTTTAGTCGATCCTGCCAGCATGTGCAATTTTCAAGCACCCAAATAAACTCTATTGATACCCTACCTAAAAGGAGCTCTTCTTAGGGGGTTTTACTGTCCTTTGTGACAGCTATTTAGCAAAAGAAACAAAAAAATAAAAATAACAACGGCGGTTCCGCGGGGGAAACGAATCGGCCTGTTCGGGAAGGGAGGTGGTTTTAGCCGGTAGGAATCCGGCACTATCAATGGACGTCGGACCATTGGTGCCTCATGCAAGGTTTCCACCTTCCATCGCAAAAAAAAAAAAAAAAAAAAAAAAAAAAAAGCAATTGATAAATTCCCAGTTAATTTAGTTTAGTGGGGAATTGACAGATTCCAAACTCCAATTGGAAGTGTGGAAGTGGAACTTGTTTGGTGACTAATGGGGGTTGTTTTCATTTCACCATTTTAGTTTGTTTTCATTTCACCACGATTCATTCCACGCCAAAATATCCCCCTCTTAAACTTGTTCGTCCCGAACAAACTCGTTACATTTGCACCATTGTAGCGATGAAGACGATCCACATGAACGACTTTCAGCTTGCCTCTTCCTCGTTGGATGCGATAGACAACGCCGTTGATGCGCTTTACGATTTTGTAGGGCCCTTCCCAGTCTGGTTGCAACTTAGGTGATAAACCTTTTCTTCGATGAGGGTTATATAGCCATACCAGATCTCCTTCTTGAAAGCCTGTAGTTGTTGTTTTAGTATCGTACCTCGTTTTCATGCGGTCACTGGCTATTTTAATATTAGCCCTAGTCCCTTGATGCACGTCCCTGATGATATTCCTGAGGTCTGTAACATAGTCCTCCTCATTTTTGGATTCTTCGCATGGAGATCCAAATATTAACTCGCTAGGTAGGCGGACTTTTCGACCAAATAGGACTTCAGATGGAGTATGTCCTGTGGTGTTGTGCACTGCACTTCGATAGGCCAATAAAAACATGGGAATGTGTTTGTCCCAATCTCTCTGGTCATCGCCAACGACCTTAGAGAGGTGTTCATTCAGCGTTCTATTGAAGCGCTCCACCATCCCATCTGATTGTGGATGAAGCGGTGTTGTTCTTGTCTTCTTAATCCCGAGTAACTGGCACACTCCTTGGAAAATCCTGGACTCGAAGTTTCGTCCTTGGTCCGAATGCAGTTCCATAGGCACACCGAATCTGCTTACCCAGTTGAAGACGATTTGCTCCACCACAGTCTTAGCTTCTTGATTTGGGATAGCGAATGCTTCAGGCCACTTACTGAAGTAGTCCATAACAACAAGGATGTAACGATTTCCATTGTTTGTTTCAGGAAACGGTCCCGCAATATCAACGGCTATCCTTTCGAAAGGGGCTCCAACATTATATTGATGCATCTTGCCTCGGACTTTCACTCTCGGGCCTTTGCTGGCCGCACATATTACGCATTTCCTGCACCAATTCTCAACATCCTCCCTTGAATGGACCCAGTAAAAGCGTTCTCGCACTTTTCCGAGTGTTTTGTTTATTCCCAAGTGGTCTCCTGACACTCCATCATGCAATTCCCTCAGCACTTCGATAACCTTTGTCCTGGGAACAACAAGTTGCATTACGTACGACTTTCCATCCGGGCTTTCCCATTTTCTTTTTAGAATGCCGTCTTGGACATGAAGGGAATCCCACTGCGCCCAGTATGCCTTCAGCTCGGGACTCCTGTTGGATATCTCCTGCCAGTCTGGTTTTCCCTCATGCTCCTTCCAGGCGAGGATAGGTTCGATATCCGGATCTTCCTTTTGAGCCTCCCGGAGGTTCCGTGCACTCCAGCCACTAATGGACATCTTTTTATTCGTGTCGTAAGCAATGTTTACAATCTGCTTTGCCCGGTCGACGGGAGAGAGAGTCCGCATTTGAGTGAAGACTTCCCTTTCGATGTTGTATTTCGTAGTCGTACATTAGCAGCTGTTCGATCCACCTTGCGACTTGTCCTTCAGGATTCTTAAAGTGTAGTAGCCACTTTAAAGATGCATGGTCTGTGCGAAGGATGAATTTCTGCCCATAGAGGAGCTTATGGAAATGTTTTGTTGCCAGTACCAAAGCAAGGAGTTCGCGCCTGGTAACACAGTAGTTTCTTTCTGGCTTTGAGAGAACTTTGCTGTAGTACGAAACTACCTTCTCTTGGCCCTCGTGCACCTGGGAAAGGACGGCTCCAATTCCTACATTACTAGCGTCTGCATCCACAATAAATGCTTTCCCAGGGGTGGGGTACGCTAATATGGGGGCGTCGCACAACTGTTGCTGGAGTTCTTTGAAGCTGTTTTCGCACTCACCTGACCATTTGAATTGTTTGCCTTTTTCTATCAGTTGATGCAAGCTCTTTGCGATTCTGGCAAAGTCCTTTACTAACCGTCTGTAATAGGTCGCAAGTCCCAGGAAGCTTCTCAGCTGATCTTTGTCTTTGGGAACCGGCCAGTTTTTCACTGCATCGATCTTCTCCGGATCAGTCTTGACTCCCTTGGAAGAGATGATGTGCCCGAGATACCTCACTTCTGGTCGGAATAGAGAACACTTCTTCGGATTCAGTTTTAACTGTGCACTTCGTAGCCTCTGGAACACTTCCTTAAGGCTATTTCGATGTTCGTTGAACGTTTTACCAACGACGATGACATCGTCCAGGCAAAACACGCTCCATTAGACGTTCAAAAGTTGCTGGAGCATTGCACAGTCCAAATGGCATTACTGTAAATTGCCAAAGCCTGTTTCCTGCTGTGAATGCTGTTTTCTCGCGGTCTTCTGGATGGATCTGTACTTTAGAACTTGCAAACCGATGTCCAGTACTACATCATGAGTCTTCATAAAGTCGATTCCAATGATGCATTCGTCTAGAAGACTATTCCTGCTAGATTTATGGTCAAGAGTACCTCACCATACAACTTTGCCGTTGCTCCAGTTGCTGTTTTCAGACAGTAGCTAATGTTGTGCAGCCATGATTGGCGAACGATGTCCCTTCTGATTATGGAAGCGGTGCACCTGTATCGATTGTGGCCACACACATTTTCTGACCGATATGGGCTTCCACTGTCAGGCTCCGATTACATCGTTTGGTCTGTGAAACCTGAATTGTGGTCATGGGGGCGTCGATTCCAGAAACCAGTTTCTGCCCCGCGAAGTTGGTTCTTACTCGTTTCCCGACTGATGGCTTTGTGAGGTTCCATACACCAATTGATTAGATGCCTCGTTGTTTCGACTCCTAGTTCTGCAATGTGTACAACTGCCCTGTCTACGTTCACCTCTGTACTGTCGTTGAAGATGTTCAATTTTGTTGCAGTTCCTGCAACGGATCGGTCCCCTGTGAGCACTGTTCCGGTCTTCTACATCTGTTCTCTGGCATGAGCATTCGACGGATGTTATTTCTCTTACGCCATCTACCGTCGTCTGTCCTCTATGGCTTGCGTAAATGCCTCAATAGCCATTTCGTTGATGACATCTTCGCCGGCATTAGGATATGACAAGTGTGCTAGCCGTTCTATATCCGCTTGCAGCTGCTGGAGTGTTTCTCCCCTCTTCTGGATTCTACTACGCAGTTGCACTCTAAACACTTGCTGCATATAGTCGTCACCAAACCGCATCTCAATAGCCTTAACCATGTAATAGGCCTAAAGGTGGAATGTAAAGGGCGCTGGGAGCGAATGTAAGGCAGGAAGCAAGGATGTGGATGGGACTTTAGGATGGGAACGAAACAGATGGGGAATGAGGATCGAGAGCGAGGAGCGCGGCATGCTGGCGAAGCACGGCTAAGCTCGCCGAATGGGGTGGTTCTTGTCCCCGCTACACGACGAAGCCTACAACAAAACATAAAACATGCCGAGTAAATCTAAACATTCTCTATTTACAACGGACGGACTGGTCTTACCACACTGAGGGCGCTGCGGTGTTGTTCAGCAATGGCCTTCTCCCTCCCCACCATGGAAATCCGGCGGCCATTTTGGGATTTCCCCAAAGAGCAAACTATGTCATCAGTCATCTCATCGTCGGCAAGGTAGATCTGATGCCCCCCTAGGCACCCCCTGAAATTTCAAAATTTACCACGACATCCGGCACTATAGTGCTTCAGAAAAGACGAAAACCGATTTCATCAACAAAGCGTGATTTATTCATGAGACAAAAAGAAAATATTTCAAATTATAAAAAGAAACTATATACAATACATATAAATCAATAAATAAATACATTAAAATCATAAAAAAAATTAAGAAATTTTGCTAAAATCATAAAAATTATAAACTAATTACGCTATAAGAACAATGAAAACCAAAAACAAGGTAAACAATAAAAAAATTAAATGAAACTAAGTTTCTTTAGTCGATCCTGCCAGCATGTGCAATTTTCAAGCACCCAAATAAACTCTATTGATACCCTACCTAAAAGGAGCTCTTCTTAGGGGGTTTTACTGTCCTTTGTGACAGCTATTTAGCAAAAGAAACAAAAAAATAAAAATAACAACTCGGAACGACCTGGAGACGAAATTTCTTACAAGCAAAGTGACAAGGATATAAAAAAAATAAAAAAAAAAACATAAATCACGCTTACTAACACTAACTAAATTAGATAACAGGAACCAACAGGAACATATGAAGCGTATGAAAGGAATCAACTCCGGCGATGTATCTTGCTATATTTTTACGCTTTGCGTTTAAAACAGCCAAGATTATTTTTATATTCTTATGACTTTCGAGCCAGGACGACGATTTGAATTATGGTGGCAGCTATTATTGTTGGCGATCCTTCATAGCCTGGGGTCAAATGCTCAAGGGCATAATTAATAAGGCCGTTAATTTTAATGGCGATTGGCACTGTGGACCTGAGGTCAAATGTTGAAGGACAAATGTTGGTATTTGTTCCAATTTGATCGAGTCGTAATAAGTTCGACCCAATTGGTATCGCATTAACGATTTTGATTTTTTTATGGCACTTAGGAAAGTATGGCACTCAGGAAAGTATGGCACTCAGGAAAGTATGGCACTCAGGAAAGTATGGCACTCAGGAAAGTATGGCACTCAGGAAAGAATATGGTGATCACGGCTCCTTTGTTTAACTAGTCCGTGACCGCCTTGGTGAATTTCGTTGATTTATCGCACTAGCCTGTTTCGAAATGCAGACTTTCATTATGACAAACAAAACTAAACTAGTTTAATTTTTTAAAATTTTTATTAGGACTTAACGTTCACTATTCAAACTATATTAATCACTTATATTACTGTCACTGTACTCTTGTACTGTACTATAGTACTGCTGTATCACAGTGCCAGAGGACGTTTACATATGTGAATACTTAATCCTAAAGAAATAAACAAAGATTGATTACATAAAGTACAATATCAGGTTGATTGTGGTACATAATAAATAAACTAGATAAAAGAATATATTTAAATCAAAGTAACAAAGTGAGTATACAATATAGATTTACATTTAGTAACACGTCAACAGTAATCATAATAATACGCAGATACATAACTAAATAAATAAATAAATAAAATAAATAGTAATGACCATTATGGACCGAATAGACATTCAAATATAAAATTATAAAAAGCATACATAGTACGTTGCGATTCACTTTATTGCTTTATATCCTTCGCGTGAAAAATACCAATTTTCTTCCCAGAAAGATTCTCTAGTTCGTACATGTTCTGCCCGATTAATTTAACAATTCGACATTTGACATACTTCGGGCACAGTTTGGCTGATAGGTATTTTGAGGAATCGCTAAGGATAAAATTCCTTCTGAACACCTCTTGCCCTGGTAGAAAGCGAATGTTACGAGTTCGCACATTGTATATTTTTGCACTTTTTTCATTTGCCTTTAGTATATTTTGTTTTATTTTATCACGTGGGCACTGCAAACGCGTTTGTCTGGAGAGTGTCAACAGTTCGCCGTCTTCGACTGCATTTAGTCTTTCGGCTAGTTCATAGCAACTTCCATGTGTCATCATATTTGTTCCAAAAAGGGCGAAATGTGGTGACACACCGATGGAGCTATGGACAAAAGTTCTCAAAGCGCAGGCTATGTCGCTGAGATGAAGATCCCAGTTGCTTTGATCTTCTTTGAGGTAAGACCTTATGGCTGCTAAAAGAGTTCTGTTGACTCTCTCCGACGCATTCGATTGTGGTGAATAATTTGCAGTTTTTAAGTGTCGCACTCCGAAAACTGACAAACGGTTTTGGAAGTCTTTTGACAAAAACTGTTTCCCATTATCGGAGTGTATTATTTTCGGAACACCAAACATATTAAATACTTCATCTTTCAGAAATCGAACAACACTTGAAGAATTTGCGCTTCTCAGAGGTTTCAGTAAAACATACTTGGACAGATGGTCGAGCACTACGAAAACATAAGAGTTACCCGACTTGGATCTCGGGTACGGACCCAAGAAATCAATGTACAATTTCTGAAATGGACGGTCTGTACAAAACGTGGAAGACATCGGAGGACGTTGCACAAGGTTTGACGGCTTGCACTGTTTACAAATATCACAATCGGACACGTATCGACGAATTTGAATAGTCATGTCTGGCCAGTAGAAATATTGGCGAACCCTGTGCAAAGTTTTTGCGATGCCACCATGGGAAGCTTTTGGAGGGTTATGTGCCCGAGAAACCAGGTCTTCGGTGAGACCCGACGGAATCCATAACCTCCAGGTATGTTCAACCGTGGAGTCGTCTCCCGTAGGTGGCAGCGATCTCTTATATACAAAGTTTTCCTCTACTTTCAGATCTGGCAGTTCCTCTTGATTATCTTTGATGGTCTTGATCAAATCAAGATACTCATCTGACTCAAACTCCTTGGAATTGGATCAATGAGTGGAGCAATTTCCTCAATGTCCAAGCTATCAATATAAGCCCGTGATAAAGTGTCCGGCACTACATTCAATGAGCCCTTTCTATGCTCTATCTCAAAATTGAAAGCCTGGAGCTTAAGGCTCCATCTCGCCAATCTACCGCTCAAATCTTTGAGCGCCATCAGCCATTTTAGACTTGAATGGTCTGTAATTATGGGGAATGCCATTCCTTCAACGTAGGGACGGAATTTTTGAACAGCCATCACAGCAGCCAGGCATTCTTTTTCCGTAACGCTTTAGTTCTTCTGACAACTGTTTAGCTTTTGGGAGAAGTATGCTATGGGGGATTCTTCTTTGGCTTCATTTATCTGAAATAGGACCGCACCTATTCCCAGATCTGAGGCATCACATTGGATAAAGAATCTTCTGGTAAAATCTGGATGGGTGAGTACTGCAGCTGTCGTCAATGCGCTCTTTAATCGATCAAATGCTTCCAGAGCCTCTTCAGTCATTTGAAATTTTTCATTTCTCTTTTTTAGAGTGTCGGTTAATGGAGCAGTCAGGCTGGAAAAGTCCCTGATGAACCGTCGGTACCACCCAGCGAGGCCAAGTAACCTGCGTACCTGTTTTGCGTTCTTCGGAATCGGGAAATCAACGATCGCTTCAACCTTAGCGGGATCGGTCTTGAGCATCCCACCACCAACTATAAAACCCAAGTATTTGAGCTCTTTGAAGCAGAACTTCGACTTGCTCAAGTTGATGGTGAGGTTAGCCTTCCGAAGGCACTGAGCGACCTCCTCAAGCAACGCGAGATGGGTCTCGAAATCGGGAGCAATGATAAGCAAGTCATCGAGGTACACGAAGACACGATCTTTCAACCGGGAAGGTATAACCTTATCCATAAGTCGGCACATCCTTTGGGCCGCATTACACAGCCCAAAAGGCATGACCTTGAATTGGTATAAGGGTCTTCCAGGAACCGTAAAAGCAGTCTTCTCCCTACTCCGTCTCTCCAGCGGTATTTGCCAAATGGCATCCTTTAAATCGACACTGCTGATAAAATAAGTGTCTTGAAGTCGGCTGAGAAGTCCGTCTATATGGGGGAGAGGGTAAGCGTCCTTCTTAGTTAAATCGTTCACTCTACGAGAATCCAGGCAAAGTCGGTTTTTGCCTGGCTTCCGTATGAGGACAACGGGCGAACACCAAGGACTCTCGCTCTCCTCAATAACGCTGAGACTTATCATCCTATCGATTTCATTATACAAAAGTGACTGTATCGCTGGAGAAACGGGGTAGTGACGCTGCTTTACAGGCTCCGACTCTCCGGTATCGATGACGTGCTCTTCTAAAGATGTTTTTCCGAGCCTATGCTGGGTGTAACAGAGGAACTTCGACCTGACTGCTTCCAACCTAGACTGCTGTTCAAAAGACAATCGGTGAGTATCTGTATCATTTGAAATAAATGAAATTGAGGTTGAGCTTATTATATTAGGTGCTATCTGGAACGACTTCCAAAAGTCCACACCCAAGTAAAGTTCTTGGTCCAAACTAGGGACCAAGTAAAATGTTATTATCTGACTGTGACCTTTGTAAACCACTGGAGCCAGAATTTTACCATCAATGGATTGATTTTTACCATCTGCAGTTTTGACCTCGGATCTAAAATAATAAATGGGTAAGTTGATCGTTTTAACAAATTCTAAGCAGCCTTTGCCTAATATGCTTATACTGGCACCACTATCTAGTAGTCCAAAAACTTCTTTCCCTGCAATGTTAATCTTGGCATATGGTCTTGGGTCTGTTGTAGTATCTACTACCGTTGATGAGATGTTCTTCCTTACTTCCTTTCTCAATTGGTATCTCTTTCTAGTATTTAAGATTCTTTGGGACACTCTTTTGATATTCACATTAAAAATTCTATCTCTAATCCTATTATATTCATTAAGTCTAACGTGAAGTGGTCTTATAACAAATTGTTTCCTATTTGTATCCTCTGATTCCGCTTTTTCGTCTCTTGACAATAATTTAATTTGCCTTAGAGGTGTTTCGTCAACCGGAAGTGCTACTTCTGCTTGGGTGCTTATTTCTCGGGGAACTGAGTTGAACGCGACTCCCCCGATGACATCACGTTCTTCACCCTGTTTTCCGGATTACATTTCCTACAGTTAGGAGTTATTACTCCCTCTTTTCCACACCTATAGCAGAAAATGCTGCGCGCTGTTGATGGACAATCCATGAATGTATGTCCCTCAGCCTTCAGTTCCAACAAGTTAGCACTCTTGGTTCTGCGAATTTGCTATAGACTTTAGGGCGGGCACCAGCATACTGTATCGCCGCAACTTGCTCATCCCCATCATAAGCAGCTTCTTCGACATATTCTATCTCATGCGTTACATATTCAGCTGGATGCCTATGATGTTTGGGTGCATCCCTCACTGGAAAAGCGTTTTCAGCCTCCTTGCATGCATGTCTCAGTTGATCCATGGAGAATATCGACATGGGAAAGATCAACTTGCCTATTTTATCGTTTAGGTTTCTCTTTGCTATCCTGATCAACTCAACCTCCGGTATTTGTACCCGCAATTGTGATCTGAGTTTCGAGATTGCAGCGAAGAACTCGTCACACGACTCCCAGATACTTTGCCTACGATCCATTATATCACGGATAATCTCAAAGTCCGATTTTGTATTACGGAACTGACGGATCAATGACTCGCGAAGAATTGGCCACTCAGCGCGGCAACTCGTTCTGTGAAATTGCCAATACCATTCGTAGGCTGTACCGGAGAGTAGCAGATGAAAATCTCGCAAAATCTCAGACCAGGAACAGTCATATTGGCCTTGGAGAGTTTCCAGCCGAAAAATGAAATCTTCCACTGTTAGCGCCTCTGGGTTCCCGTCGAAACATATACCCCATTTATCAATTTTAATCGGACCTCGTGCGTTTAATTGGGGATTTGCATTGGGAGCGTAAAGTGGAGGACTTGGGTACAAACCCGGAGTAAAATTTTGGGAGTTCACTTGATGTTGCTGGTTATTCTGTCGATGAGAATGGTTATTTCTCCTAGGGTTTTGAGAATTTGAGGGGATGAATGGTCTGGATTCCGCATTAGACTGCGATATTAAAGGGGCATGTTGTTGCTGTGGTTGCCGAACCTGGCTTTGAAAGTTGGCTTGCATTGCTACCGGCACAACCGTTTCTGCATGTGGTGTGGGTGTACAATTAAATTGACCTAAATCTTTTTTTAATTCTGACATACTATTTTTCATTTCATTTCAGATTAGCCGAGATCTCATTTCTGAGAGAAGTTTGACATGCGGCGAACGCGTTAGCTACTGCCAGATTTATAGCGGATGTTAAAGCAGGTGATATGAGGTAAGTTCCTTTGTCACCATTTTGGACATCGTTTACTTCATTATTATTTAAATTGTTTTCTGATTCTCTCATATCGACTATAGTTTCGAGACTATGGTCCTGAGCTTCAATGCTAGCTGCACCCATTTGACTTAGGCTACTAAAAGACGGAGCAGGTAGAGATCCTGAAGAGCTACTCCGATCAGACGGTACTATGGCTGGAGGAGGAAAAGCGAACTGCCGTACCGACGCTGTTTGTGCAGTGGAATCAGCAGGAGGGCTGTGCTGAACTTTCGGCATTGTACCAGATTTAATTTGATTTTGTTGTGCAGTAACGGAACGAGTGAGTATTCTATTTTCATCAAAACTACTACTTCTTCTTTTCTTTTGATTGTCCTTTTTCCTATCTCTTTCAGATGAACTCATTTCAAAACTAACGATGACAAAAGACGACAAAAAGGGCAGCAAAGACGATACATATAAAAAAAATTTGCTAGGCAATAATTAAGGTTTTATCAAGCTTTTTAGGTTAAGATTACTAATGGAAATTTGATTTAGCTAAAGTTAACTTAATAAAAAGGTAGTGTATCATAAAAGATATAAATAGAATGTTTAAGTATTGGTCTACTGAAACAAAAAAAATAAAAAAACTAGTTAAAAAAATAATATGGTTGTATTTGGATTGAACTGATGTGTGTATGTATATATTAGGGGTGCTTCGGGCTGCGATCTTCGACGATATGAAGGGGTTTTGCTCGTTAAACCGATGACAATAGCTGATATAAAGGACTGCGGACGGACGATGTTGTTATTGATCCCTCAGTGTGGTAAAGGTTCAAACATATATAGACTAGGACGCACAAACTGCATATCTTCACATCCCCGCAATTCCAAACATGCCAAAGGACATTTGTTGGAAGACATGGGATGTTCCAATATACAAACATGAAAGAGAGGTAATTAAAAAAAAAAAAAAAACGAGACAGTGCTACAGGTTACAACTAAAACAACATCAAACAAGGCCACTGTACTCGTGAAACTACGACGAAACAAATATGAAAGGAAATTTTAAATTTTGGACAGGAAAGTAAAATTCACATTTAAAGGTAAAGAGTAGAAAGACAAAACAAAAACATAAAAACAGATGCCAATTGTTGTTGTTGTCATCATCAATGCAATCCGTCGCAATTCAAAATGGCATGTTGAAGAACTATCCAATTAAAGACTTACGGGTCCTTTGATGATGGCAATAAGAACAACTGTGGACAGAACACTAGGACGAACATTGGACAACAAAAAAAAATACGTTGGGCGCCATTTGTAATAGGCCTAAAGGTGGAATGTAGAGGGCGCTGGGAGCGAATGTAAGGCAGGAAGCAAGGATGTGGATGGGACTTTAGGATGGGAACGAAACAGATGGGGAATGAGGATCGAGAGCGAGGAGCGCGGCATGCTGGCGAAGCACGGCTAAGCTCGCCGAATGGGGTGGTTCTTGTCCCCGCTACACGACGAAGCCTACAACAAAACATAAAACATGCCGAGTAAATCTAAACATTCTCTATTTACAACGGACGGACTGGTCTTACCACACTGAGGGCGCTGCGGTGTTGTTCAGCAATGGCCTTCTCCCTCCCCACCATGGATATCCGGCGGCCATTTTGGGATTTCCCCAAAGAGCAAACTATGTCATCAGTCATCTCATCGTCGGCAAGGTAGATCTGATGCCCCCCTAGGCACCCCCTGAAATTTCAAAATTTACCACGACATCCGGCACTATAGTGCTTCAGAAGAGACGAAAACCGATTTCATCAACAAAGCGTGATTTATTCATGAGACAAAAAGAAAATATTTCAAATTATAAAAAGAAACTATATACAATACATATAAATCAATAAATAAATACATTAAAATCATAAAAAATATTAAGAAATTTTGCTAAAATCATAAAAATTATAAACTAATTACGCTATAAGAACAATGATAACCAAAAACAAGGTAAACAAAAAAAAAATGAAATGAAACTAAGTTTCCTTAGTCGATCCTACCAGCATGTGCAATTTTCAAGCACCCAAATAAACTCTATTGATACCCTACCTTAAATGAGCTCTTCTTAGGGGGTTTTACTGTCCTTTGTGACAGCTATTTAGCAAAAGAAACAACAAAATAAAAATAACAACTCGGAACGACCTGGAGACGAAATTTCTGGCAAGCAAAGTGACAAGGATATAAAAAAAATAAAAAAAAAACATAAATCACGCTTACTAACACTAACTAAATTAGATAACAGGAACCAACAGGAACATATGAAGCGTATGAAAGGAATCAACTCCGGCGATGTATCTTGCTATATTTTTACGCTTTGCGCTTAAAACAGCCAAGATTATTTTTATATTCTTATGACTTTCGAGCCAGGACGACGATTTGAATTATGGTGGCAGCTATTATTGTTGGCGATCCTTCATAGCCTGGGGTCAAATGCTCAAGGGCATAATTAATAAGGCCGTTAATTTTAATGGCGATTGGCACTGTGGACCTGAGGTCAAATGTTGAAGGACAAATGTTGGTATTTGTTCCAATTTGATCGAGTCGTAATAAGTTCGACCCAATTGGTATCGCATTAACGATTTTGATTTTCTTATGGCACTTAGGAAAGTATGGCACTCAGGAAAGTATGGCACTCAGGAAAGTATGGCACTCAGGAAAGAATATGGCGATCACGGCTCCTTTGTTTAACTAGTCCGTGACCGCCTTGGTGAATTTCGTTGATTTATCGCACTAGCCTGTTTCGAAATGCAGACTTTCATTATGACAAACAAAACTAAACTAGTTTAATTTTTTAAAATGTTTATTAGGACTTAACGTTCACTATTCAAACTATATTAATCACTTATATTACTGTCACTGTACTCTTGTACTGTACTGTGTGGCGGTTGGGTATACAGTGTCTTTAATAGAATCGGTACCGCTTCACTCATCATATAGTTCCTCCAGCTCTCCATGCAGTCTATTAAGATAAGCCGCTAGAGAGTAATTTCGGTCTGTCTCTACTGTTCTAAGCCTCTCCTGCTCATATTCTCTTAGCATTATACTACCTGAAGTAACCTAGACTTGGCATCACTTTTACTTAATTTCCCTTAAGGGTAATTCAGGGAATTTTTGGGATATCAGTAACAGAATGGCATTTCTCCTGTCATCCACAAAAATCAAAACAAATCGGACAAAACGAAAGACGACGAGAGGAAGACAAATTGGGTGTGTTTATTTAAATAACTCATAATATTTTATTAATTGTAAATTTTCTATCCGCAGGTGAATGTAACAACCAAAGCATCATAGTCGCGTTGTTTTTCTTCTGAGATAGTTTGAAACAATTCTGCAGCTGTACCTCGTAATGCGAGCGTTAATGCAATCGACTTTTCCTCGTCATCACATCCATTGGTCATTGCAGCTGCTTCAAACTGTCTCTTATAAATCGGCCATGATGTTTGACCATCAAAAACGGGTGGTTGCATCTCTTTCCTTCTTGGGCAGTCAGAAGAATATTCCCGAGCCTTCTGTTTTTTTACTTTTTCAAGCTCTTTAGCTATGTTCTCGATATTTGTTCCGAGTTCTTTAGCTACGTTCTCGATGTTTGTTTCGTGAGAGAGAGATTCATTAATTTCCTCAAACTTGGTTTCATCTTTCTCATCAATCGCGACGATTTTTACATCTAGAACATTCTTAAACTCTTCCACGGCATCTTTTTGTGCGGCGGTAATGGAATTTTTCTGTTCTTCAAGAGAATTCCTCTGTTCTTCTAGGGAATTCTTTTGTTCTGCGAACTTAGATTCCATAGAATTCTTCTGTTCTTCTATAGAATTCTTCCGTTCTTCCATCTTGGCAAGAAGTAATTCCATCATAGCGCTAATATCCACGCCTGTACTTATTCTTCTACTTGTTCTTCTACCACGTCGAAAAGCATGGTCTTTGGATTTTCTCCCTCATTTTGGACGAAGTATAAGGTCACTTTTCCCTCCAGCTGTGGAGAGATTCCTCTTTTCTAATTCACTTTTTAATTGGCGTATGCTTAGTTGCAGCAATACACGACCCATTTTGTTTGTCTCTTGTAATTTAGAAATTCAGAAATTCACTTTATTTTTTTTCGTTTTGTCTTTACAACACTTGGATACTTAGCACAGAATAAGTTTCATCCCACTTCTGACACCAATGTTACATTTGGGCTGGGATTCGAAAAGATAAAACACTATTCTGTTAAACTTTTCTAGTAAAATAACTTTTATTACACTTTTATGGATTATTTACTTATTAAGTACCAGAACAATATTACTTAAACAATTCTTCAACGATTCAAACCAATCACTTAATTCACTCTATTACTTTGTACTAATTTATCTTCACAACCGATTACTCTCTCGAACTTTAATCAATCACTGATAAAAATCAACTGTTCCCCTGTTCTAAGACCTTTCCTTTTATATCTGCTCTGCCATCTCTACGAGAACTATCTAGCTAACTCCAATTGGTTCTACAATTGGCTCATTAACTTTTTCCCCAATTGATAAATTCCCAGTTAATTTAGTTTAGTGGGGAATTGACAGATTCCAATCTCCAATTGGAAGTGGAACTTGTTTGGTGACTAATGGGGGTTGTTTTCAATTCACCACGATTCATTCCACGCCACAGTATATACGCAACGCTGATCTACATAGAGATCTAAATATTGAAATGGTTGAAGACGAAGTTAAAAAAGTTTCCCAAAGGCACAGAAGTAGACCTCTCAACCATGTTAACGTAGAACTTATAGAACTATTAAATACTGACAATGTAATCAGAAAATTGAGGCGGGTAAGACCCCTTGATCTATAAGAGTTTTAGGTAATATCTTCAAACAAAAATATCTTTTTCAAATAATTTAAAAATAAATTGCCGATTAGTCGAACGACTAGGTGCAATCCCATTCGGGATGACGACAATGTTGCAGAAACTTTGGTTGCATTTGGTCAGTGCTGGCATGCTAGTTCCCTCAATTAGCTCGTCGGTGGGCGTGGGACTTGACCCTTTGTCTAGCAACAAAAAAAATTCATGCCAGTCTTCGCGCCTGGGTGACATTGACGCTGCGAGAAATTTTTCTCTTACCCTCCCTACCTTGACTACTACTCTCGCCCAAGTAGCCCCTTAAGCTGCCACCTTTCACTTCCTACTTATCTTCGCCATCATCATCCTTCCCTATCCACCCATCCTCATCCTTTTCCGCCTCATATTAAACAAAACTCATTTTAAATTTCCTGTCGTTCATTATCAGACAAATTTATTGATTGTTTTCATGACTATTATCAAAAAAAAACTATCTTGGCATTGATTCGAAATTTACGTTAACCGCACTTGTCACTTTACAAAAATTTAAACGTAAGAATAAAGAACAACAAAAAAAAACAGTGCGTATTCAAACAACAAACAAAAAAAAAAGTAATTGGTAATTATATGCACTATTTCAATATAAAATCACCGCGTATACATATGCATTAGCATCTGTATATATATATATTCACTAATATGGGAACTGTATTTAAAAATTTTGGTGCTATACTTATATATATGTATTATAACAGTCACTTTTTGACTCACCGTACTTTTCCTTGGACTTTGTACCTTTGTTGGTATTCTGCAACCGACGATCCAATGGCCACTGCATCCGTTGCTGTACCTTGTACCTATACAATTTTCTCGCAAAGAGTTCCAATTAGATTAATATATATATATATTTATAGCACTTTCCCTTACCTTTGTTTAAATTTTGCGATTTTTCAATACATATAACATACCTATTACCCTTGAATTAAAATGTTTGGCCAAGTAAAATTTACAAAACAATTAATTAATAAAAAAAAATATTATTCTGAGACTCCTCTGTCTGGTTCCGGCTGAGATTTGAACCCGATGTGCTCCAGAAGCTCCACTGAATAGGCGCCTTAGCTTAAACGGCCAAAGTTAGTATTCTGACTTGGAGTACTAAATGGCCTCCAAGTACTACTTTGCCTTTAGCTGGTAGTTCCAATGGCGGCTTTCTTTCTTGGTGTTATAATGGCGGTTTGGCTTGTTTCTAATTATTTAGACAGTAACGCACACTTCGGAGTTCCTACTTGCTTTTCGGACAGCCCTGTGCGATGCACAAGTGCTGCCTTGAAATAGAACTTGCGTTCTATTGCTGCCTACCGAGAAAAGCATTTTTTTTTTTTTTTTAATTTATTAATATTGTGGCGTGGAATGAATTGTGGTGAAATGAAAACAAACTAAAATGGTGAAATGAAAACAACCCCCATTAGTCACCAAATAAGTTCCACTTCCAATTGGAAATTGGAATCTGTCAATTCCCCACTAAACTAAATGGGAATTTATCAATTGCTGAAAAGGGGAAAAAAGTATGTCAGCCAATTGTAGAACCAATTGGAGTTAGCTAGAAAGTTCTCGAAGAGATGGCAGAGCAGATATAAAAGGAGAGGTTGTAGAACAGGGCGACAGTTGATTTTTTATCAGTGATTGGTTAAAGTTCGAGATAGTAATCGGTTGAAATAAGTTATTGGTTTGAATCGTTGAAGAATTGTTTGAGTAATATTGTTCTGGTACTAAATAAGTGAATAATCTATAAAAGTGTAATAAAAGTGATTATACTAGAAAAGTTGAACAGAATAGTGTTTTATCTTTTCGAATCCCAGCCCAAATGTAACATTGGTGTCAGAAGTGGGATAAAACTTATTCTGTGCTAAGGCGTGTGTTACAAAGAAACATTAAAAAAAAAAAAAAAAAAAAAAAATTAATTAAAGTGAATTTGTGAATTTCGAAATTACAAGTGACACAAAAAAAAAAAAAAAAAATGGGTCGTGTATTGCTACAACTAAGCATACCCCAATTAAAAAGTGAATTAGAAAAGAGGAATCTCTCCACAGCTGGAGGGAAAAGTGACCTCATACTTCGTCTGCAGGAGGCTGTCGAAAATGAGGGAGAAAATTCAAAGACCATGCTTTTTGACGTGGCAGAAGAACAAGTAAGTACAGGCGTTGATATTAGCGCTATGATGGAATTACTTCTTGCCAAGATGGAAGAACAGAAGAATTCTCTGAAAGAACAGAAGAATTCTATGGAATCTAAGTTCGCAGAACAGAAGAATTCTATGGAATCTAAGTTCGCAGAACAGAAGAATTCTCTAGAAGAACAGAAGAATTCTCTAGAAGAACAGAAGAATTCTCTTGAAGAACAGAAAAATTACATTGCCGCCGCACAAAAAGATGCCGTGGAAGAGTTTAAGAATGTTCTAGATGTAAAAATCGTCGCGATTGATGAGAAGTTAAATAAGCATGAAACCAAGTTTGAGGAAATTAATGAATCTCTTCATAGACACGAAACAAACATCGAGAACGTAGTTAAAGAGCTCGAAAAAGTCAAGAAACAGAAGGCTCGCGAATATTCTACTGACTGCCCAAGAAGGAAGGAGATGCAACCACCCGTTTTTGATGGTCAAACATCATGGCCGATCTATAAGAGACAGTTCGAAGCAGCTGCAATGACCAGTGGATGGGACGACGAGGAAAAGTCGATTGCATTAACGCTCGCATTACGAGGTACAGCTGCAGAATTGCTTCAAACTATCTCAGAAGAAAAACAGCGCGACTATGATGCTTTGGTTAAGGCTATTGAGATGCGGTTTGGTGACGACCATATGCAGCAAGTGTATAGAGTGCAACTGCGCAGTAGATTCCAGAAGAGGGGAGAAACACTCCAGCAGCTGCAAGCGGATATAGAACGGCTAGCGCACTTGTCATATCCTAATGCCGGCGAAGATGTCATCAACGAAATGGCTATTGAGGCATTCACACAAGCCATAGAGGACAGACAGCTGCAGATGGCTCTACGAATGGCTGGAAAGAGAACTCTTCCTGAGGCACTGGCATTTGCATTAACTATGAAAGCTGCTGACCAGGCATCTCAAGGATTCCACCGCGTAAGAGAAATAACATCCGTCGAATGTACATGCCAGAGAACAGATGAAGAAGACCGGAACAGTACTCGCAGGGGACCGATCCGTTGCTGGAACTGCAACAAAATTGGACATCTTCAACGACAGTGCAGAGCTGAACGTAGAGAGAGTAGTTGTCCACATTGCAGAACTAGGAGTCGTATCGAGGAGGGATCTGAACAATCGGCGGACGGAACCTCACAAAGCCATCAGTTAAGAACCAACTTCACGGGGCGGAAGCTTGTTTCTGGAATCGACGCCCCCAGGACCACAATTCAGGTCTCCCAGACCAAACGATGTAATAGGAGCTTGACAGTGGAAGCACATATCGGCCAGAAAAAGTGTGTGGCCACAGTCGATACAGGTGCCACCGCTTCCATAATCAGAAGGGACATCGTTCGCCAATCATGGCTGCACAACACCAGCAGCTACTGTCTGAAAACAGCAACTGGAGCAACGGCAAAGGTGTATGGTGAGGTACTCTTGACGATAAATCTAGCAGGAATAGTCTTCTCCCATGCATTCTTAGTGGCCGATATATGTGACGAATGCATCATTGGAATCGACTTTATGAAGACGCATGATGTAGTCCTCGACATCGGTTTGCAAGTTCTAAAGTACAGAAACGTCGAGATTCCAATGGTTTACGGGAACGAGAACGTCGCAGCTCTAAGAACAGTTGTAAGTGAGGACGAAATTTTACCACCTTCGTCAGAGACACTTATTTGGACAAAGCTGGAAGGTGATCCTGGGAGCCACCGATTCTTCCTAATAGAGCCAGATACAGAAAACTATTACCAGAGCTATATCGTCGGAAAGATGCTTGTTGAACCTAAAAACAACTTGGTTCCCGTTCGTGTCCTCAATGCGGAGCACAGAAGTGTAAAGCTGAAGCAAGGGGAAGTGATCGGAAAGTGCGTACCGATTACTGCGGTCACAAAGTTGTCAAAAGAAAGTCCTGCGAAACCGGTCAGACCTACGGAGATATCGGAAATGAAAAAGAATATACTCGGAGAGTGCGAGCTGGATCAGGAGCAGCGGGCAATGGCAGGGAGTCTAATCAACGAGTTCGCTGATATATTTGCTTCGCAGAGTAGCGAGTATGGCCGAACACATCTCGTACAGCACCGAATTGACACCGGGGATGCAAGACCAATTCGTCAGCCTCCCAGACGACTACCATTGGCCAAGCAGACGGGGGTTGCAGAAATGGTGTCGACGATGGAAAAGGAGGGACTGATTGAGAGCTCAAAAAGTCCGTGGGCATCACCCGTCGTCCTGGTCAAAAAGAAAGACGGAAGTACGAGATTCTGCGTGGACTATCGCCAACTAAACAACGTCACTAAGAAGGATAGCTACCCCCTGCCACGAATTGACGATACCCTGGACACACTATCCGGGGCCAAATGGTTTTCGACTCTTGATCTGAAGAGTGGCTACTGGCAAGTACAGATCCATCCAGAAGACCGCGAGAAAACAGCATTCACAGCAGGAAACGGGCTTTGGCAATTTACAGTAATGCCATTTGGACTGTGCAATGCTCCAGCAACTTTCGAGCGTCTAATGGAGCGTGTTTTGCTGGGACTGACGTGGAAAACCTGTTTGGTCTACCTAGACGATGTCATCGTGGTTGGTAAAACGTTCAACGAGCATCGAAATAACCTTAGGGAGGTGTTCCAAAGGCTACGAAGTGCACAGTTAAAACTGAACCCGAAGAAGTGTTCTCTATTTCGACCAGAAGTGAAGTATCTCGGGCACATCATCCCTTCCAAGGGAGTCAAGACTGATCCGGAGAAGATCGATGCAGTGAAAAACTGGCCGGTTCCCAAAGACAAACACCAGCTGAGAAGCTTCCTGGGACTTGCGACGTATTACAGACGATTTGTAAAGGACTTTGCCAGGATCGCAAAGAGCTTGCATCAACTGACAGAAAAAGGCAAACAATTCAAATGGTCAGGTGAGTGCGAAAACAGCTTCAAAGAACTTAAGCAACAGTTGTGCGACGCCCCCATATTAGCGTACCCCACCCCTGGAAAAACATTTATTGTGGATGCAGACGCTAGTAATGTGGGAATTGGAGCCGTGCTTTCCCAGGTACACGAGGGCCAAGAGAAGGTAGTTTCGTTCTTCAGCAAAGTTCTCTCAAAGCCAGAAAGGAACTACTGTGTTACCAGGCGCGAACTCCTTGCTTTGGTTCTGGCAACGAAACATTTCCATAAGTACCTCTATGGGCAGAAATTCATCCTTCGCACAGACCATGCATCTTTAAAGTGGCTACTACACTTTAAGAATCCTGAAGGACAAGTCGCAAGGTGGATCGAACAGCTGCAGATGTACGACTACGAAATACAACATCGAAAGGGAAGTCTTCACTCAAATGCAGACGCTCTCTCCCGTCGACCGTGCAAAGCAGACTGTAAACATTGCTCACGACACGAGGAAAAAGATGTCGTGTCCGTTGAAAGGGTGAGAGCTATGCCCATTGGTGGCTGGAGTGCACGGGAAATCCGGGAGGCTCAAAAGGAAGATCCGGATATCGAACCCATCCTCGCCTGGAAAGAGCATGAGGGAAAACCAGACTGGCAGGAGATATCCAATAGGAGTCCCGAGCTGAAGGCATACTGGGCGCAGTGGGACTCTCTTCATGTCCAAGACGGCATTCTAAAAAGAAAATGGGAAAGCCCGGATGGAAAGTCGTACGTAATGCAGCTTGTTGTTCCCAGGACAAAAGTTATCGAAGTGCTGAGGGAATTGCATGATGGAGTGTCTGGAGGCCACTTGGGAATAAACAAAACACTCGGAAAAGTACGAGAACGCTTTTACTGGGTCCACTCAAGGGAGGATGTTGAGAATTGGTGCAGGAAATGCGTAATATGTGCGGCCAGCAAAGGCCCGAGAGTGAAAGTCCGAGGCCAGATGCATCAATATAATGTGGGAGCCCCTTTCGAAAGGATAGCCGTTGATATTGCGGGACCGTTTCCTGAAACGAACAATGGAAATCGTTACATCCTTGTTGTTATGGACTACTTCAGTAAGTGGCCTGAAGCATTCGCTATCCCGAATCAAGAAGCTAAGACTGTGGTGGAGCAAATCGTCTTCAACTGGGTAAGCAGATTTGGTGTGCCTATGGAACTGCATTCGGACCAAGGACGAAACTTCGAGTCCAGGATTTTCCAAGGAGTATGCCAGTTACTCGGGATTAAGAAGACAAGAACAACACCGCTTCATCCACAATCAGATGGGATGGTGGAGCGCTTCAATAGAACGCTGAATGAACACCTCTCTAAGGTCGTTGGCGATGACCAGAGAGATTGGGACAAACACATTCCCATGTTTTTATTGGCCTATCGAAGTGCAGTGCACAACACCACAGGACATACTCCATCTGAAGTCCTATTTGGTCGAAAAGTCCGCCTACCTAGCGAGTTAATGTTTGGATCTCCATGCGAAGAGTCCAAAAATGAGGAGGACTATATTACAGACCTCAGGGATATCATCAGGGACGTGCATCGAGGGACAAGGGCTAATATTAAGATAGCCAGTGACCGCATGAAAACGAGGTACGATACTAAAACAACAACTACAGGCTTCCAAGAAGGAGATCTGGTATGGCTATATAACCCTCATCGAAGAAAAGGTTTATCACCTAAGTTGCAACCAGACTGGGAAGGGCCCTACAAAATCATAAAGCGCATTAACGACGTTGTCTATCGCATCCAACGAGGAAGAGGCAAGCTGAAAGTCGTTCATGTGGATCGTCTTCATCGCTACAATGGTGCAAATGTTAACGAGCTTGTTCGGGACGAAGAAGTTTAAGAGGGGGATATTGTGGCGTGGAATGAATTGTGGTGAAATGAAAACAAACTAAAATGGTGAAATGAAAACAACCCCCATTAGTCACCAAATAAGTTCCACTTCCAATTGGAAATTGGATTCTGTCAATTCCCCACTAAACTAAATGGGAATTTATCAATTGCTGAAAAGGGGAAAAAAGTATGTCAGCCAATTGTAGAACCAATTGGAGTTAGCTAGAAAGTTCTCGAAGAGATGGCAGAGCAGATATAAAAGGAGAGGTTGTAGAACAGGGCGACAGTTGATTTTTTATCAGTGATTGGTTAAAGTTCGAGATAGTAATCGGTTGAAATAAGTGATTGGTTTGAATCGTTGAAGAATTGTTTGAGTAATATTGTTCTGGTACTAAATAAGTGAATAATCTATAAAAGTGTAATAAAAGTGATTATACTAGAAAAGTTGAACAGAATAGTGTTTTATCTTTTCGAATCCCAGCCCAAATGAAACAATATGATAACGCACTGAACACTTTAACTACCTCAAATTTGCTCCTTTTCCGGGTATAGGTGCTGGGTTATCCAATAATTAAACAACTTTTGCGTTACTTATACAGTATAAAAGAAATCAAACGCACTTTTCAAATTTTTTTGAATTTTTTATATTAAGAATGGCCGTTGCTTTGTTCGCCAGCTGAATTTAAAATAAAATGAAAATTGAATGGCTTATTAGCCGTTAATTTCAGCGGCTTTCTGGAAAGCTGGCTACTTGGAAGTTTTTAACCGCTCGTCTCGCAACGATTTGCGATTGAAGCATACTCTCATTTGGATAGTGTACTAGATCGAGTATCGAACTCCTCCCAGTATGTTTGTTTAAAGCGTTAGTCGAACAGTTCTGTTACAACAATCAGTCCCTCCTGGGAGGTTACAATCAAAAGAAAGATGTAAAACATTTTAGAAAACAACTATAATCAGGTAGTCAACAACCGTCTTCATAACGAACGAATAAATAACTTAACAAAAATAACGAACGAAATTGAAAGATTTATAAATAAAGCCAATAAACTTAAACTAGGCATAATCAATTCTCTAATATCATCAAAAGAAGAAATGAATGTTGCTATCGAAACATTAAATAAAGAAAACATAACATACGAACATGTTGAAGAAGCTCTGAACCTCGCTGAAATTAAAATAATTACCAACTCATCCTCATTACTTTATACTGTTAATATCCCTTTGACAAATTACAAAACATTTGAAAAATTACTGTAAAAACCAATAAAGAAAGGTAAAATAGCAACCGACACATTATAAAAAATAAAAATGAAATGTATGGAATAAAAACTAATTGAAAAACTATAAACAACATATCAATATGTAATAACAAATATATTGTAAACCTTACAAATAAATACTACATGTATACCAAATTTGCTAAAAAGCCTCAATGCTAATTGTAACCTAATGAACAGCCAACACTTGCCTTACAAAGAAGAAATTTCACCTGGAATAGTACTCCTAAATGGCTTCAACGGAACATTGAAAACTGAATCAGCTCAGCGCGTACTTGCTCTGCAATGTCTTTCGATGATTTTTCCTTCCAGCGAACCCCCAAACAAAAAAATAAAAAAAAATATATTTATGGACTCATAGGTTGTATTGGAACACTACTCGCAGTCCTATCAGTCTGCAAAGTTGTTAGACGCAAAAGTAAAGAAATCATCATCCGCAACCCAGAAAAGAACTTAGCCGAAAACTCTCCAAGCATCAAAATTATACCAGATTCAAAACCATATCTTATCCCACAAACAAGATTTCATGACCTACCATACTTTTAAAAACAATTGAGAACAATCGCACCTTGGAGGGGAAGAATTAACAACGGATACGAAACCCGAACGCTGGCGAAGCGTCTGGTGCAACCAACTTGAAAATAAGCAGAAATGCTGAGCGGGCGCTTCCCAAGAAACAGATTGCGGAATCAACACTTCACAATAATTTTGTTAAGGAAGTCGATAAGAAGTTATAATAAAGGAAAGGAAATCTGCCTCCAAAAAAGTATATTTTTTTCTTTTCTTGTGAACTAGTTAAATTAACTAATGTATTTTTAATTGGTATAATTTAAATGAAAGAGAAAATATGGCCAATATTGTGACAATTGGAAGTAAACTTAAACTTCATTTCGATTTTAGTGCACTTCATATGAAAGCAAAACCTGGTGTAGATATTTGATAAGAAAACTTTTTATACAATTCAAAATAGTAAAGATAAGATATGTGCCCCAACAGAGACCTATAGAATTTTGACGTCTTTTGTTTTGCAAAGGACTTGGATAAGGAATACATGTTTTCGTTTAAGAAAATTATTCAACACCCATCTATTAAAAAGTTAACCCACTAATTGAAAACAAACTTAATTTGCAAGTCTAATGCCGAATTCACAATGTCGCGTTGAACGCGTGCGTGCGTCGGTGCGCTTTGACACGCTTTATCGAAATTTTACGATTTTAAGTGCCAAAGCGCGCGTTGTAATGCCGAATTCACAATGTCGCGTTGAACGCGTGCGTGCGTCGGTGCGCTTTGACACGCTAAATCGAAATTTCACGATTTTAAGTGCCAAAGCGCGCGAGCAACAATTTTGTAAAACGAAATGCTGCTTTGAAGCGAATGCGCGTTGAGGGAGAAGAGTATGACACATTAAAAGTTCGGTTTGTTTCTTGGCTAAAAAACACAAATTCAGAGCAGAATTAAAATTTAAAGTGTACTCCTTTTTTTCTTCTATCTGCAATTTTTATGCACGATTTGAAAAAGGATTCTCCAAAAAACAAGAAAATCATATTTAACATTAAATATATCAAATCAAAAAGCAACCATAATTGGTTAATATTTTTTCTACAAAAAAATCTAAAGAAATGAGTAGTTGCTCTACAAAAAAAAATGTTATTCGTCATTTCCACACACTTAATTAATTAATTTGCATTGAAAGAACATCATTTAGCTCTTTAAAAGTTGTGTGTGATAAACATTAGTGGATCTGTGCCACTCCAACTATGAACGGCACATTCTATGTCTTCAAATCGAACAAGTCGAAATTCTCAAGTTGTCAAACGCGCGTGATAGTAGAAAGTAGGTCTACTCAGGCGTCGCGTTGAACTTTACGATATTTACGATCTAAAGTCGACTCAACGCCTGAAGCTGTATTTTGTGTGGCAGCATATGAACGCTTTGTTTCTGCATAATGCCGAATTCACAATGCCGCGTTGAACGCGTGCGTGCGTCGGTGCGCTTTGACACGCTTTATCGAAAGTTTACGATTTTAAGTGCCAAAGCGCGCTAGCAACAATTTTGTAAAACGAAATGCTGCTTTGAAGCGAATGCGCGTTGAGAGAGAAGAGTATGACACATTAAAAGTTCGGTTTGTTTCTTGGCTAAAAAACACAAATTCAGAGCAGAATTAAAATTTCAAGTGTACTCCTTTTTTTCTTTTATCTGTAATTTGTATGCACGAATTGAAAAAGGATTCTCAAAAATACAAGAAAATCATATTTAACATTGTATGTATCAAATCAAAAAGCAACCATAATTGGTTAATATTTTTTCTCCAAAAAAATCTAAAGAAATCAGTAGTTGCTCTACAAGAAAAAATGTTATTCGTCATTTCCACACACTGAATTAATTAATTTGCATTGAAAGAACGTCATATAGCTCTTTAAAAGTTGTGTGTGATAAACATTAGTGGATCTGTGCCACTCCAACTATGAACGGCACATTCTATGCCTTCAAATCGAACAAGTCGAAATTCTCAAGTTGTCAAACGCGCGTGATAGTAGAAAGCAGAGACAATACTGAGACCCCCAACTCGCAATCCTCTTGCCGCTGGCCCCCTCAGTTTTTTTTTGAATTCGCCATTTTGTTTTCCTATCGGTGTTATGTCAATTTAGAATCCGTGTGAGCTTCAACAAAAAAAGTAAAACAAAAAAAATGTGGTGAATTTCTTTTGACAGAAGTCGAGTGACAACTGTCAAAATATGGAAAACAAATTGTATTTTTCCTCCGACAAATTGAAAGAATGTAAGTTTTCGCGTATTTTAAGTGTTTAAATGAATAATGAAATACATTTGTCTTACAGCTAATGAAGAAGCCGACGTTGAGGTGTTCGCTAACCTTACCATATATATAATGGATCGCACTGGAGACAACGATGAACATCAATCGGAATCGATATAAGTGAGCCATACTATTCAATGAATTTGTCTCACTATATATTTGATTATTAGATATTTCTCAAGATCATGCTAGAGAAGCCCTTGATTTTTTCACGATGCGGGAGAACACACGCCATCAAGAGTGTATGGCCAAAGTCAAGGAATACGCAACACATATTGGCGAAAGTTGAACACAAGCGTATCGATCACGAAGAGCGTAGGAAGACCCCGATTGTAAGTTGGATTTCAATTAACATGAACCTGACGACGAATTGCTAACGATTTGTATCCACTTCTAGGAAGAGACCAAGTAACAACAGCATCGTGCCCAATATCAATACCAATTGGCAAGGCGCCGCTATGAAGATCAACTGTCGCAGCAGCAACGTATCCAGGAGGACAATTTCAAAAAGTAAGAATATTGTAAAAGTTGTCTGAATTGATTCTTTAAACGGTTACACTTACTAGGCAAGAGGATAGTGTCGCACTCCAAGAGGCAATGCGCCGGCAAACCATCGAACACGAAATCGAAATGAAGGAGAAAAACCGTCTTAAACTACTCGAGCACGAGATGAGAACTAAAGCCAAGGTTGACAGGGAGAATCGTGACAACAACATAGAACAGATTCGTCTAAAGGCACTACTGCTGGTCTGCCAAGGGAACAACTGGGCGTCACAACTATTTACAAAGTCTTCGATTAGGCCAAATCCAGTAATCGTAGTTTGTTGTTGTTCCAAAACATTTTATTATATGTATTGAATATAAAATAATTTACATGTAAAACTATCAGTACGTGTTATAAATATGAACGACGAAACGAAGACACTCTGTTCTGGTGGAGCCTTGTGTGCACTCCAGCCATGGAAACATTTTGTGGGACGCTTCGACTCCTTTTTCTTCAGAGTGAGGAAAAGTTTGCGCGCACTTTCTGGTTGTTTGATAGATGTTGTGTTGAATATCTGGAATAAATGTTAATAATTGCATATTTGTGTAAACTGAAAGAGTTTCTGTCGTCGGCTGTGTGACTTACTTGTGCGGTTTTCTAGGCCAATATAATTTTGACTTCACTGCATATAGAGCCGAGCCAGAGGAATACTTGTTCGCCGGTGTCCAGTATCATGATGTCGTCGTCTGCTAAATCGTCTTAGCAGAAGTCCGAGCAATTTTCAGCGACGGTGAAGTAGCCCCTTTCTTTGGAACATAGCAAAAGTCGGGTGAAACTCATGTATAAGGGATGGGATTCCCTCGAAATCCAGTTTGTTGTCAATCAAATACAAAGGCGTAGGTTCATCAGCTTGAAGATTGATGAAGGTAGAGCTTTCAGCTGGTTGCGCGACACATTCAAGATCTCCAGCTTTTGCCAAAACTCGACCACGGATGATAGTTCGCTTATTTCATTATCGCTCAAGTTGAGACCAGGTTGAGACGTTTCAAGTTGGACAAGTTGTATAGGCAATCGGTACCTGGCAGCGAATTTCGCGAAAAAAAAAACAGTTCGGATAAGTTAGACTAGTTGTCAGTGTCAGTGTCAGATTTCAACCGTGGTGAGCTGTGACTGTGTTCAGAAGTACAGCTTTTTTTAGGAGAAGTTCAACTCAAATTTGGTGAATAAGTATATTATCTCAGTACATTTTCATATTAATTTTCTCATAACATTCTGTATTTCTATTCAACCAGAGTACTCATTCACCATTATTGTTCCATTATAATACCAAAACATACGCCTTATAAGTAATATAAATGTAGACTTGGAAATACGAGACACAAAAAAATAAAACAAATACACATACGTATACTTTATTTTAAATTATATTAAGACTAACGGAGGAACTGTTAATTTATACTTACAAACAGCAACGATATTAATCTTGGTATTTATAAATTATAACTAAACTCCAGAAGTATACTAAGCGACGTATGTGATAAGCATATTCTACTCGATTTATGTTAAATGCCTTAAGAATGTTCGCGAAAAATGTTTTAATTTGTTTATTATTCTTCAGAATTGTTTATTTTTCTTATATTGTCAACAAAGTATACAATTATTCTTAAAATAAATCACTGTCCACACAAAATTTAGTTGTAAAAATTATTTTCAAATTTAACGGATAATATTTTACGAACGCATCCAGCAACTTTGCCCACACCGGAAGCCAGTTTGGAAGCAGCGGAAGTTGTGCTCTTTTTTTGAGCGTGTGTTGGTGACCCGGAATTTTTGAAGTTTCGTGACATTTGTCAATACGAATTTCTATGTATCAATACTAGCGCAAAAAAACGTCACAAGCCCATGGTCATAACGGAAAATCGGCCGGAGTTGGGGGTCTCAGTATTGTCTCTGGTAGAAAGTAGCTCTACTCAGGCGTCGCGTTGAACTTTACGATATTTACGATCTAAAGTCGACTCAACGCCTGAAGCTGTATTTTGTGTGGCAGCATATGAACGCTTTGTTTCTACATAATCTGTCAACGCACGCGCGCGTCAATGCGACATTGTGAATTCGGCATAAGTACTACTTGTCAATTCATCTGGTAAAACTATCGCAAAATTGTGTTCAAAGTAGTGTTGAATGTAATGTAAAAAAATAATAATATTGCTTTTGTTTATATTTTCTGGTTGCTTTAAATCTTATAAGAAGTGTGCTAATTATGCTTTGATGATGTTGATGAAGTTTCTAAGGTTGTCACAATATCGCTCTGTGAAATAATTGACTATTTCAGTGGTGTTAAAATGTTTATCCGCGAAGTGTGAAACCTGGCTGGATACATCCGTTGATGAAGTTACTGGGCAGGTGTAGCTACATCATACATTTCATCAAAGCCACATGAAGCTAAAATGAAAAAAATAAGCCCAGTAACATCAGCGGTGGATACTGAGTTGCTCCTGTCAAGCTGGAAATGGCAGGAAATGCAAGCACATAGCTCCATGCCTTATTCAGATAAATAAGTATGATATTTGTTTTATTTAAGTAATATAGATATATACAATCATAGACACACTAGGTTTGTTTGACGTGGGCCCTAGTGCGCACTGGTTTAACCCTAACGTGTTCGATATAGCTCTAAACTCGCCCTAGCACTGAAAACCTGTGTTTGACATGACCTCTAGGGCGCCCTAGTTGTGCCCTGAACTAACCCCAGTTGATTTGTCGGGGCAAGAATTTCGCTTGTTGTCATTCACTTGTTTATCGTGATAAAGGTAAATACAAATCAGTGGCGTGGCGTGAATGTTTTAAAATGGGAAGTCGAAGCAAAATTAATCACATATAAATATACGAAACCTTACACCTGTGTACCTTGAAAGAAAATAATTCATTGTACATTTGCAAATTGGGTTCACATTACTAAATTCACTTAAGTCATGCACTGCAATCTGCCAACTGAATTTGTAAGCCAAAACACTTACACCTACCTCATCATACTACCTGCAATTATCCTCACAATCAAACAAGCAGAAGTAGAATAAATCGAATAACTCGAAGAAAAGCGTGCTATTTTGTTCATAACCAAACAAACACATACGACATACCCCAAACACAACCCAGTGGCCATGGCCAGTACCAGTAACAAGCTCTGGCTCTGGGAAGAAAAAAAGAGATACAAACAAATGTTCACTCAGTACTCAGCAGTCAAAATGAACTTTGTTTTAAACAATGGGTGTTGAACAAAGAGGTGTCAGATTCAGACAAAGTACTCAGGGAAGAAAAAAAGAGATAACAAGCAAATTTTCTCTCAAAATGAACTATAAAGTGAGAACTTTAATAACCCGACTTATTTTGGGTTACCTTCGCTTTGTCGCGACGAGACGATGACGATGTTGTATGAAAATGGATACACACACAATTTTTATATGAGTGCTTTTGTGTGTGTACCATTTGGTGAGTATTCAAATTCATTTGGAAGCGTTTCATGTATATTCGGTTTTTGGTAGATAGATAGTGTTGCCTGGTGGAGATTTCAAAAGGTAGCTCGGTAGGAATCGAGTTATATGGACGCCACGCCACTGATACAAATAAATTTGTTATTCAAACGAATTGAGTTCATTCATTCTTAACATTAAACAAAAAATAAAGTGAAGATAACACTTCGTTCACCAAAAGATAAATATTTTTCAATTTCAAAAACTGGCAGACTTATTTTGCGTTCGATATAGTAGCCGAGTTTTCAGGGTTGTGCAGGGCAGAGACAATACCGAGACCCCCAACTCCGGCCGATTTTCCGTTACTTGCCTACAAGCTATATTACCATGGGGTTGCAAACTTTAGGTGCGTTAGTATTGTTACATAGAAAATCGTATTGACAAATGTCACGAAACTTCAAAAATTCCGGCACACAAACACACTCACACCTAAAATAAGCAACTTCCGCTGTGGGCAAAGTTGCTTCAGAGCCACTTCCGCTGTGGGTAAAGTTACTATCAGCGTTCATAGATGTTTATTCGTTAAATTTGAAAATAATTGTTCCAACAAAATTTTGTGTGGACAGTGATTAATTTCATAAAATAATTGTATATTTATGTGAAATAAAAAGAAGATGAGCAATTCTGTAGAATAATAAACAAATTAAAACATTTTTAGCGAACATTTGTAAGGCATTTAACATAAATCGAGTAGAATAAGTTTATCACATACATTGCTTAGTATACTTCTGGAGTTTACTTATAATTTATAAAAACCAAGATTAATATCGTTGTTGTTATTAAGTATAAATTAAGAGTTTCTCCGTTAGTCTAAATATAATTTAAAATAAAGTATACGTCTGTGTATTTGTTATATTTTTACGTGTCTCGTATTTCAAAGCCTACATGTATGTTACTTATAAGTCGTATGTTTTGGTATTATTATGGAACAATAATCGTGAATGAGTACTTTGGTTGAATAGAAACACAGAATGCTATAATATTTAAAAACTAATAAGAAAATGTACTGAGATAATATACTTATTCACCACATTTGAGTTGAACTTCTTTAAAAAAAAGCTATACTTCTGAACACTGCCACTGCTGACACTGACGCTGACAACTGTCAACCTATCCGAATTGGATTTGTCGCGAAATTCGTTGCCAGGTAACGATTGCCTGTACAACTTGCCCAACTTGGAACGTCTCAACTTGAGCGATAACGAAATAAGCGAACAATGATCCGGGGTCGAGTTTTGGCAAAAGCTGAAGATTTTCAATCTGTCGCGCAACCAGCTGACAGCTCTACCTTCATCAATCTTGAAGCTGATGAACATACGCCGTCGGTATTTGATTGACAACAAACTGGATTTCGAGGGAATCCCATCCCTGATACATGAGTTTCACCCGACTTTTCCTATGCTCCAAAGAAAAGGGCTACTTCACCGTCGCCGAAAATGACTTCTGCCAAGACGATTTAGCAGACGACGACATCATGAAACTGGACAACGGCGAACAAGGATTCTTCTGGCTCGGCTTCATATGCAGTGAAGTCGAAATTAAATTGGACTAGAAAACCGCAAAAGTAAGTCACACAGCCGACGACAGAAACTCTTTCAGTTTACACAAATATGCATTTATTAACATTTTTTCCAGGTAATCAACACAACATCTATCAAACAACCAGAAAGTGCGCGCAAACTTCACAAAATGTTTCCATGACTGGAGTGCACACATGGCTCCACCAGAATAGAGTGCGGATCGTTTTATTTTTCATATTTATAACACGTACTGATAGTTTTACATGTAAATTATTTTATATTCAATAAATATAATAAAATGTTTTGGAACAACAACAAACTACGATTACTGGTGTTGACCTAATCGAAGACTTTGTAAATAGTTGTGACGCCCAGTTGCTCCCTTGGCAGACAAGCAGCAGTGCCTTTAGACGAATCTGTTCTTGTTGATGTCACGATTCTCCCTGTCAACACTGACTTTGGTTCTCATCTCGTGCTCGAGTAGTTTAAGACGGTTTTTCTCTTTCCTCTTGCCTAGTAAGTGTTACCGTTTAAAGAATCAATTCACACAACTTTTACAATATTCTTACTTTTTGAAATTGTCCTCCTGGATACGTTGCTGCTGCGACAATTGATCCTCATAGCGGCGCCTTGCCACTTGGTCTTGATATTGGGCACGATACTGTTGTTGCTTGGACTCTTCCTAGAAGTGGATACAAATGGTTAGCAATTCGTCGTCAGGTTCATATTAATTCAAATCCAACTTACAATCAGGGTCTTCCTACGCTCTTCGTGATCGATACGCTTGTGTTCAACTTCCGCCTGTTCAATATGTGTTTCGTTTTCCTTGACTTTGGCCATACAATCTTGATGGCGTGTGTTCTCCTGCATCGTGGACAAATCAAGGGCTTCTTGTGATTTAACAAACCTTGAAGAAATATCTAATAATTAAATATATATAGTGAGACAAATTCATTGAATAGTATGGCTTACTTATATCGATTCCGATTGATATTCATCGTTGTTTCCAGTGCGATCCATTATATATGGTAAGGTTAGCGAACACCTCAACGTCGGCTTCTTCCTTAGCTGTAAGATAAATATATTTAATTATTAATCTAAACACTTAAAATACGTGAAAACTTACATTATTTCAATTTGTTGGAGGAAAATTACAATTTGTTTTCCATATTTTGACAGTTGTCACTCGACTTCTGTCAAAAGAAATTCACCTCATTTTTTTTGTTTTGCTTTTTTTGTTGAAGCTCACACGGATTCTAAATTGACATAACACCGATAGGAAAACAAAATGGCGAATTAAAAAAAAACTGAGGGGGCCAGCGGCAAGAGGATTGCGAGTTGGGGGTCTCAGTATTGTCTCTGGTGCAGGGTTTTTAGCAGATGTGGAAATCAGCTGATACTTCTCAGTGCGCACTAGTGGGCACTAGTGCTAGGCACGTCAAACAAACCTATTATTACTAGATGGTGCATTTCATACCCCGACCTGGAACAGCGTATACCTCACACTTTTACTCCTAATAGATGGCGTCCCAATGCAGTTGGTCAACTTATAAACCTTTTTTGTGTCGATTGGTGTTTGCAAGATACACAAACATGTTGCAGAGGAGGAAGAAGAATAGCAAATGAAATCGATGAGGAAATCGAGATCGAGTTCTTATTGTCTGATATATGTAGCATATAGCTAGTTGTATGGTGCGTGTGGTAGGGCTAACGTACTTTTAGCGTGACAATACTGTTGACGATGGGGATGGAGTATCTTATGAAGAGAACAATGTGGAAAGAATGTGTCTATGGAAATGTGAAATAATTAGGTAGTTATGTGTGCATATTCCGATATTTTATTGGCATCAGAGGTCATGATTAAGGATTATGATAAATTATTTAAAGTAGACAGGTATATATACTTCCTTGATTGCTGATGCTGGGAAGTGAATGGAAGAAAATTAAAGATAGCAACTGATTGATTGACTGACGCAGCTTTTTGTTTTTTAGTTCCACTTATAGCATTGCCGCTAGAAAAATATTGCGTTTATGTTCGAACTTTTATTGAGATAAATTTTCAGGTTTCATATTGCCGTCTTTGAAACTTTGATTGCATGAATGGCACAAAATAACTACATAGGGAATAATAATTTATAGGTAGGTACCTACCTATGTAAAGGGTTTTCCAATAAGAGGTGTTATTTTGGTATTCAAAGAAAATTGGAATTTTTTGAGATAAATGATCGGATGTTTATTTCATAACAAAAAGGAAGATATGCCGTTAATAATGAAAAACAACATCAGCCAAATGGCCACCACAAGCACGCATACAGGACCATATCCTTTTCATGAAATTTTCCATAACCAAATCGCAAAGTGCCTGCCCTAAGTCCTCGATAACCTCACGAATTTCTTTGAGGTCTTGAATCGACGCTGGGCTGTTGGCGTAGACCTTATCTTTCAGGTGATTAATCACAAGATCTCGGTGGCCAATTGTGATCACCTCTTCGAGAGATAACACGGCCCGGAAACTTTTGCCGTAAAAGATCAATACTTTCGTTGCTTGTGTGGCACGTAGCGCCGTCTTGTTGAAAGTAAACGTTGTCCAGATCAATACCATCCAACTCCGACCATAAAAAATTATTAATCATCTCTCGATTCCAAAGAACGATGAGGAATGGACAAACCTGGGTTTTCTTTAACACTTTGGGCTACAGCAGCAATATTCGCAGTTGTTCTTGAGCGAAGTGCACGGGTTTTATTCTTCACATCACTAACTTGTCCCAACAGCTCGAATTTTTCCACCAATTTCTGTACTGCGGTCCGACAAGGTGCTTCACGACGACCAAAAAATTCTTTAGTTTTAATAATTTCAATGCGTTGCTGAATCGTGTATCGTTCATCATTTTTAGTAATGGCGTAGTTTCTACTTGTCAAATTTCAAAGAATAAAAGCTTCAAAAGTGACAGCTACCGAAATAGCGGGTCATTCAAAATAACACCTCTAATTGGAAAACCTTTTAGTTCGCTTGAAAGTCGAAATTAAAATGTCAATTATCATAGGTATGTATTTACAAGTGTAATGTACATTTCGCGGAGTCTATTATAATTATAATTCAGTTAACTATGTATAGTTTTAAACACACGAATTCATTTAAGTTATTGTTACATTTGGGCTGGGATTCGAAAAGATAAAACACTATTCTGTTAAACTTTTCTAGTTAAAATCACTTTTATTACACTTTTACGGATTATTCACTAATTAAGTACTAGAACAATATTACTTAAACAATTCTTCAATGATTCAAACCAATCACTTATTTCACTTTATTACTCTGCACTTATTTATCTTTACAACCGATTACTATCTCGAACTTTAACCAATCACTGATAAAAATCAACTGTCGCCCTGTTCTACAACCTCTCTCTTATCTGCTCTGCCATCTCTTCGAGAACTTTCTAGCTAGCTCCAATTGGTTCTACAATTGGCTGACATACTTTTTCCCCTTTTCAGCAATTGATAATTTCCCAGTTAATTTAGTTTAGTGGGGAATTGACAGATTCCAATCTCCAATTGGAAGTGGAACTTGTTGAATTGAATTTATTATTGTTAAATGAAAACTAATGTACATTGTTCATAACTTTAACTAACTTTATTGCCAATGTAAATGTCCATTAAATCTATAAACAAAGTATGACAGTTTGAAGTTAAGTTTAAGACGTCTTATGTAAATTTTTTTAATAGTTTATAATATATAATTATACACGTTCAAGAAAGGAAGTTTTTTTTGATTCTTGAGAATTTTTACAAAGAGATTTGATACCAATTAAAGTGGAGTAGTGAAGAAACACATTGCACGGAATTCTAATCCATTTACGAGCGAAGGAATTACACGCAAAAACATTGGTCCATCGAGCCTTTTTTTGATCTTGGTTGCTGAAATTCGTGAAGAAGACTTTTCATAATTTGGAATCCATTTGCCGGCGGAGGATTTTGTCTGGAAAAACCGTAAGTACCACTATACTTACTTTATATACATACTATATACCTGCAAATATAGAAGAACAAAGAAAAAATATGAGTTCAAAGGCCATCAAAAAGGCAATACAACAAATGGAAAAGGATTTCAATAGTTTTAAAGCCAAAAAAGAAGCTGCCCCTAAGACACGAAGTGTAAAAAATTTTGTTTCTACTCGTTTAACTTTGTTGGAGGAACATTTTAAAATGATTTCCATGCGTTGTGAAGAGTTTACTGATGCGACGGACGACGAAGAGCGGGTAAAAGAGATCGACAAGCATTATGATTTGGCCAGAGAAAAGTACATGGAGTACAAAACGGAGCTGCTGGACGAGTTGGACAAGGAGGAAGTGGACAAGAAACCAGTTGTCAGTACATCTTCACGTTCCGAATTCCGGCTGCAGAACATCGCTTTGCCAACATTCGCTGGAAGCTACGAAAATTGGAGATCTTTTTACAACACGTTTTGTTCGCTAGTTCACAACAATGAATCGTTGACTGAGATTGAGAAATTTCACCATCTCAAATCTTGTCTGACAGGTGAAGCTGATCGTTTACTTCAACATTTAACTATCGAGAAAGGGAATTATGACATGGCGTGGACAATTTTAACATCACGCTATGATCATAAGCGCGTATTAGTTAATGCGCAATTCAAGGTTTTTTTTGGTCAGGCAGTGTTGCATAATGAAACTGCATCAGGGTTAAAGGGTTTGCTGGATATTTCCACCGAATGTCGACATTCTCTTAAGAACTTAGGGCTCCCAGTGCAGCACTGGGATTCAATATTAATTTACGTATTGTTGCAAAAGGTTCCAGGTTCAACACAGCAATTATGGGAGGAAAAACTGGGTTCAAGCAAGGAGTTGCCGACTTTCACCGAATTCTCAGAGTTTTTGGAAACCAGATTCCGAACACTGGAGGTTTTGGAGCAGCAGAAGCCGAAGTCATCCAATAAGAATGTCACATCGAAAGCAGCGTTTCATATAAAACATCGACAAAAGGAGCAATTTAGTTGCAAGGTGTGCAACAAAGGACAACATTCGTTGCGGAAATGTAACAAGTTTCTAAAAATGGACATCTCCGAGCGGTGCAACATCGTGCGAAAAATTTGCGTGTGCGAAAATTGTCTGGCTTACAGCCATTCTACCCACCAATGCCCTAGCCAAATGCGTTGCTACTACTGCCAACAAAAACACAATTCATTACTCCATCTCAGCAATTACCCAATCAATCAGCACCCCACTTCACAATCACACTCAAACTCACGCTCACACTCATACCCTACACAACACACTACTCCCTGCAATATACCAAACTCCACACAATATCAAATCTCTGACTCAAACCATACACCACACAATAGCAATCCAATACAGTCCATTAATCAAACCCCACACACAGATACTCACACAAACTCATATCAAGTTAGTACAATTAACCCATCTGCACCGAGTTTTCAACCAACCGGCACTGAGCAGCCGACGACATCAGCCGCGTTTAGATCCTGTCATTCTATACAGTATGAAAACACTCAAGCCCTTTTAGCTACTGCTGTAATCAAGGTTAGGGACTCAAGGGGAGTTTTTATGAATCTTCGTGCCTTAATTGATTCGGGCTCAGAAGCCACTTTTATTACTGAGGCTGCCGCTCAAGCGTTACAACTTAAACGTCGTCGTATTTTTTTGAATGTGTCAGGGCTGGGGATGGTCAGCAGTGGTACATGTCATAGTTCAGTTGACATAACATTCGGGTCAAACCACTCGAACTTCGTGACTAAGACACGAGCATACGTTTTTAAATCACTGACTGGGCTTCTTCCGGCCAAAGAACTGACAATAAGGAAGTGGGATCACATCGATGGTCTACGATTAGCTGATCCGTTCTTCTTCAAACCCGCCACAGTGGATATACTTCTGGGAAGTGACGTCTATTCGGAAATCATACTTCCAGAAATCATCCGAAATGATGAAACCCTGTCACCAATAGCCCAAAACACTCTTCTTGGATGGATCCTTGTAGGCAAACTTCCATTGGAACCGACACCTGTTCGAAGCTTTATGCAAATTTTTGATCTGGATTCTCAAATGCAAAGATTTTGGGAAATTGAGGAATCGCCATTCCAGAATTTTGAGGCCCAAGAAGATCGAATATGCGAAGAACATTTTGTGGAAAACACCAAACGGATGCCCAATGGAAGATACCAGGTCAAGCTGCCCTTTAAGGAGATGCGTTACCCGGCAATGGGAACATCGTTGGACGGTGCTTTAAGGAGGTTTTACCAGTTGGAGAAAAGGTTTGTACACAACCCTACACTGAGAGAAGACTACACGAAATGTATCAACGAGTATATTCAACTTGGTCACATGAAGCTACTTGAAGATGAGGACAAAACAATACTTTTAACTCCTTACCATTATGCTGTTCCGCACCATGCTGTATTCAAGGAAGCGAGTTCGACTACAAAGCTGCGAGTTGTCTTCGATCCAGATCTTCGTGGACCGACAAGATGCTTTTTACCAGCTGATATACTGGAGAGATGATCCACAGCACCCCGTGAAGCTTTACCGACTGGACACAGTTACCTTTGGTACTGCATGTGCTCCATATTTGGCTAGCTTCACAAGCTAGCGAACGACGAGGAAGAAAATTTTCCCAAGGCTGCCGTTGTTTTGCGTGAGGACACGTACGTGGATGACGTTATCACGGGAGCAGATACAGTTGAAGAAGCCCTAGAAAAGAGAGAACAGTTGAGATCTATGTTGCCATCAGCAGGGTTTAACTTACGAAAGTGGACCAGTAACTCCTTGGATCTTCTGCAACATCTTCCACTTTCAGACTGCGAAGTCGACTTTTCATTACCGTTTGCCTCAGCCAACACACATGTCAAAACCCTCGGCATTAAGTGGCAACCGTTAAGCGACTCATTCTCGTTTCAGAACGTCGAGTTGGGAGAGGCGGAAGTCACCAAACGCACAATGCTTTCGACGATTGCCAGGCTTTTCGATCCACTTGGGTGGATTTCACCGTGTATTGTGAAGGCGAAGCTGATGATGCAGGAACTTTGGTCACGAGGCTTGGACTGGGACAAACCCATTACGCCAGAGCTGAAGCAAGAATGGCTTGCTTTTCGGGAAGATCTTCCAGCTGTTGAGCAGATCTGCATTCCTCGGTGGATCCAGGTACACGGCAAGAGCAAAAATCTGGAAATACATGGATTTAGCGACGCTTCGGAGAAAGCTTATGCAGCGGCAATTTACCTGCGAGTACTGGATGAGGAGAACAAGATCCACATGAATCTTTTGATTTCCAAGACAAAGGTTGCGCCCTTAAAAAAGATTACGCTACCACGCTTGGAACTTTGTGGTGCCGTCATTTTAGCAAAGCTTTTGAACGACACATCTACAGCACTAGGATTTCAAAATGCCAGGATGTTTGCATGGACGGATTCGCTGATCACTTTATGCTGGATTACAGCTACTCCTTCGAGATGGGAAACGTTCGTGTCCAACCGAGTTGCGGAAATTCAAAGACTCACTAAGTGCGATATGTGGAGACATATTCCAACCCAACACAACCCAGCAGATCTTGCTTCTCGTGGCGTACTTCCCTCTTCACTGGTCGGAAACAAATTTTGGTGGAACGGTCCAGAATTCCTTCACCATTCTTGGGAAATTCCTTTTCCCACTCAACCCGCTTCATTGGAGACAAACGAAGGGATGCGATCTACGAGGGTACACTGCATTACACAGGAAGAAAATGAGTTTAGCGCTTTAATTCAAGGAGAGTCGAACTTGTCCAGAATTGTACGGGTTATATCACTTTGTCATCGTTTCATTTTCAATGCCAGGAGACCCATGCGTGAACGAAAATTTGGCCCAATTCTGTTAATGGAGCTTCATGCAGCATTGTTAACAGCAGTTTACGTCGTGCAGCAGGAGATGTTTACAGATGTTCGGCAAATTAAGGGGTTCAAATGTTTGAAACCATTCCTGGACAAAAACAACATTTTTCGAGTAGGTGGTAAGCTGCAGAACTCAGCACTGGATTACGACCAACAGCATCCAATTCTTCTTAGGCCTAACCATAAATTTTCGCGCTTAATTATAGATGAGGCACACAAAAGGACTCTACACGGTGGCGTTCAGGCAATGATGACGTACTTGCGAAGCAAGTATTGGATTTGCAGCCTAAAAAACGCAGTCAAAAGGTGCATCCATAGCTGCAACACTTGCTTCCGATACAAGGCTCGACCGATGACGCAATTGATGGGAAACCTACCTGCCCCTCGAGTACGGGTTTCGAGACCGTTTAGTCATGCAGGTGTGGACTATGCAGGCCCCATCGACGTCAAGACCTGGAGAGGACGAAACGCCAAGAGTTTTAAAGGCTACTTTGCAATCTTTATTTGCATGGCGACCAAGGCGATCCACATCGAGGTCATCAGCGACATGACGACTCAGTCATTCTTAGCTGCATTTAGGCGCTTCACGTCACGAAGGGGACTCTGTACTCATATGTACAGCGACTGCGGTACGAATTTCGTCGGTGCGAACACGGAGCTACAGAAACTCTTAAAAGCAGCAAAACTCGATTGGGACCAGGTAGCAGAGTCACTGAGTAATGATGGAACGCAATGGCATTTTATCCCACCGGCTTCCCCCAACTTTGGAGGACTATGGGAGGCAGGGGTAAAATCCATTAAATTCCATCTGAAACGAATTGCAGGTAACCAAACGATGACGTACGAGGAGCTGGCAACCCTACTTTCGCAGATCGAGGCATGCCTCAATTCACGGCCCTTATGTCCTTTATCGGAAGACGTCGAGGATCTCAACGTGCTAACGCCAGGACATTTCCTGATAGGAGAATCCATCATCACCGCACCACAACCGGAGTTTGCAATCGACAAGGTTGCCCATTTGGATAGATGGAAGAGGGTACAAGCAGTTATGCAGTCCTTTTGGAACCGGTGGAGCAGTGAATATCTCACCCGTCTGCAACAAAGGCCGAAATGGCTTAAAGAGGACTCACGCGGAATCACCATTGGGGACCTTGTTTTAATAAAGGACGAAAGATTGCCGCCTTCTAAATGGAGCTTGGGAAGAGTCACAGCAACACACCCCGGAGCTGACAAATTGGTACGTGTCGTGACACTCAAAACCCAGAACGGAGAGCTAAAACGACCCATCGGAAAAATATGCCCGTTACCATCCAACACAATTTCGACAGAAAATACATTAATATGAAAAAAAAAAAAAAAACATACATACACATATATATACATATAAACATGAATTAATAAAATCCACATCACATCACCACACTATTTTAAAACAAAATCAAAAATAATAACACTCATACAAAATAATACTAAATAGTACTATTTTCCACATTTACAACACAAAGGTACTAAGGTCACATCACTAGTACAAATTCTACTCAACACTCTCACTCAATCTACGAATTCCATTCATAGCCCTATACCAGAGTATATCCATCAATGAGTAGGGACACTCTCTCTACATTTGTATTTGTTACCACCACATAGCAAAATGCAGAAAAAATCGTAGCATAAGTGGAAGCAGGTCGAAAGAATACTGCTTGAGAAAAAAAGGGTACACAACACATTTTGTCTGTACCACTCCATGCGGCTTGCTGCGTACGACAAACGATTGTGGTTTATACTCTGGTTTTTTCATAAAGCATTTTTAAAGGCGACCTGGAGTGAATGTCAGTATATTAGTATTCTCCCTCCACCATGCAGGTTGATCAGGGTAATCAGCTTTGCTTTCGTAGAATTGTTATAAAAAACAATTTTTTTAGTTTTTGCCATTGGTTATTGATTAAATGGTCTTTGTTATGGACATGAAAAAGAAATGTTTTATTCTATATCACGAAATTCAACCCTTTTGCTTTGCTACGACTTCGTTAATTACCATATTTTACGACTTTAAGTTTTATTGCCAGCACTTTTTAGGTAGAATATTTCACAGCAGATGGTCACACTAATTACTTAGGTTGGTTGTAGAGGGGATTGTTTACATTTTTTTCGCACGTATTTTTAAAGGCGACCTGGAGTTGGATTGTTATCAGTCGTTCATAACCATCAATTGACGAAGTAAAGGGTGTTCAGTGTCAGTGCGTGTGGCAAAAAATTAAAAATAGTGAAAATTGAAAGTTGAAGTGCAAGTTTGCATAGTTTAAGAACTCTAAATAAAATAATGGGAAAACATTATGTTAGATGTTTGGCGTGTGGGCGAGAGCAGAAAGAAAATGTTGGAGTTAAATATTTCAAAATACCGGTTAAAAGTGAGAGGTAAGCAATATAAGTTATAGATCGGGCAAGAATGAATATAAATCTGTGTTGTATTTCTTATTAATTTTTTAGAAAAGCGAAGTGGTTGAATAGCATAAACAAACAACACTTAATACATGAAACAATTTCGGAGGATTCCAGGATCTGCGAAAGACATTTCTCGAAAGACATGTATGGAAAGTCAACGATGCGCTTAAAATGGCATTCTACTATTTCGGAGGTTATATTTTAAAAAAAATACCGGCTAAACCACAAGTGTGAGTTAAAATTGAGTCCGCAACTTAACGTTTCCTCAATTTTTACAGATTTTAAAGAATATGAAGATGCGAAATTGACACGGCCCAATCAAGAATTTTTAGACTCGTTAGAGAATCTTGAACAAAAATTTATTTCTTGTTTTCCAAATATGTACTACCTAAATAATTTTGAGGAGAATATTTTTAACTTTTTGAAAAATGAATTTCATTACAATTGCTGTAAAAATCAAAATAAGGAATTTCTTATCAAATTTTACGTCCGAGTACGGGTTTACTTTATTCTAAAACAGTTCAATAAAAATAACAAAAAATTTACCAACAAACAAAAATATTTAAGTGTAGCACACATGTGAATATATATAAGATATAAAATGTGCAATAAGAAATATTACAAATTGATTTTGCTTTTTTTTTACGGCACACCCTGTACCACATTTTGAAACAGTTCGACTACTCTTCCATCCCTCTTTTACTAGTGCACTTTTAGTGCCGTCTATTTCTCGTGTCTGTGTACTGCAAATTGTAAACTGATAAGAAACACGTGGAGAGTGTCCCTACTCATTGATGGATATACTCTGGTCAGCAGAAATGTTATACGTTAGGGCAAAAGAGATAGCAATAGTGTTCACGGTTCTCTTGTTATTGATTCCTATGCTTTATGTTTCTTTTTGTCTTCGTTTCTAATCAATGCAATTTATATTCGCAGAGAAGAAGAAGAAGATAACGACTTCAAATTTTAGCGTATGAGCGAAATAGAAAATTGGCGACAGCAAAGAGGATCTAAACTAGAGGGCCAACTGAGAGCAGAAACGGTACATTTGCCTACAAGCTGCTTTTCCTGCATAGGAATTCCTAAGTATTAGTGCCTGTACAAATCAAAGGAGCGCCATTGCTGCCGCACGCATACTTAGGAAATCCTATGCAGGCAATTAATGTCAATCACGAGGCCATTTTGTAAGTGGGGGTGACTGTGTTCAACATTTTTGGTACCCTTTAGTTACACGTCGCTCACATCGCAGTTCAGTTTAAAAGTTTAGTTTAGTTTAGTTTATGAAATTGTTGGAAAATGGAATTCCTGTAATAATTTCGTCACGATGCCAAATACCCCATATATAATAATAGTTTTTTTTTTCAGTATCTAGCAGAAATCTATCTTATGATATTAATCAGAGAAAAATCAATTTAAACGGTTCTTGCACTTTTCTTATAATAGATTTTGTAACTTCAAGCTTTTATTGTAGGTATACTTTAAAGAAAAAATTGTTTTTCCTCGATTTTAATGCTTTTCATTTCGAAGTCATATTGAAACAAAATAGATATGTTAACAGAGTTTGGCGAAATTGTTTTTTTAGTGTGGGGAAAACGATATTTTAGTTTTAGCATAATTTTTAATCTGTAATTGGTACGTAAAATACATTTGTTAAATTTTTTCCGTTTTCTGGTAAATCCCGTAAAAAAATTCTGTAGAATTTTTAGAAAATACACACACTTCAATTCAATTCCTTAGGGACATTCGTACCACGTCTGCTTCCTTCCAGATCGCACACCAGAATGCCGAAATATTACCCTTTCCCATCGACTTCCCCTTTGACACATCTCTTTCTCTTTCTAAATTGCTACAGATTGCCCTTTATTTATGTGAAATATCACTTTTTGCACTTGTTTTTGTTAATTAATAATTCAGAGAGGCTTGTAAAAATATCAGTGAACATTTCAAAATCCAATGGTATAAAATTTGCAAAAGCACATTATCTATAGAAATACGGGGACTGAAAATTAACAAAACAATTTAGATTCTTGCGTTCGATTGCATACGCAAAATCTTAAATCGGATCAAATTAAAAACCACAGTATATTTTCTTTTTGTTAGGAGTTTATTCATTTTTTAGATATGAATAAAATTTCCATTTTTGCTGTTCCTTAGTAACATCAACTGTGTTCACTCTTATTAAACCACAGAATTCCTAATCATATTTTGATTTTGTACAAATACGGTGCTAAAAAAACAAGTTGAAAAGACCCACCAAGCGTAATAGAAATGTGTGCAATGTTTACGAATATTTTAAGGAATTCACTTTTGCCCTAGTGAAAACATGGGCTTAAATTGCATGGAATCAACCTATTTTTGGAACAACTCCCCAAGGTAGCTTCATGAATTTTGCCGTCAGAAATATTTTTCATGTAAAAAAAATTAAAATAACCTGAAATGTGAATGGATGAATATTTTTTGGCGGCTAAGATGGATAGAGAACAAGTAAAGCTATCTAAAAAACCATACCCAACATTTATTCCTTTTACATTTATTGTTATAAATTCATTTACAAATTGTTTGTTATTGGAAAAGTTCCATTCGGCGGCCATTAATAACATGTATTCACAGACAGGAGAAAAAAGAGCGCGCGAGAGAGGGCTATCATTCAAAATTTGCGGGGAAAATCGGGTAGGTGCACGGGGGTTGGCCCTCTAGTTTAGATCCTCTTTGGGCGACAGCTTACAAGGAGGAGGAGCTTTAATGAGCAGAGATGTCCACTACATTACCTCAATGGGAAGCGTTCAATGACGATGATGGTGCTCGTTGCGAACAGAGTTCACGGGGGGGAGAATGTTGAATTGAAATTATTATTTTTAAATGAAAACTAATGTACATTGTTCATAACTTTAACTAACTTTATTGCCAATGTAAATGTCCATTAAATCTATAAACAAAGTATGACAGTTTGAAGTGACGTTTAAGACGTCTTATGTACATTTTTTTAATGGTTTATAATATATAATTATACACGTTCAAGAAAGGAAGTTTTTTTTGATTCTTGAGAATTTTTACAAAGAGATTTGATACCAATTAAAGTGGAGTAGTGAAGAAACACATTGCACGGAATTCTAATCCATTTACGAGCGAAGGAATTACACGCAAAAACAGAACTTGTTTGGTGACTAATGGGGGTTGTTTTCATTTCACCACGATTCATTCCACGCCACAATATCCCCCTCTTAAACTCGTTAACATTTGCACCATTATAGCGATGAAGACGATCCACATGAACGACTTTCAGCTTGCCTCTTCCTCGTTGGACGCGATAGACAACGTCGTTGATGCGCTTTACGATTTTGTAGGGACCATCCCAGTTTGGTTGCAACTTAGGTGATAAACCTTTTCTTCGATGAGGGTTATATAGCCATACCAGATCTCCTTCTTGAAAGCCTGTAGTTGTTGTTTTAGTATCGTACCTCGTTTTCATGCGGTCACTGGCTATCTTAATATCAGCCCTGGTCCCTTGATGCACGTCCCTGATGATATTCCTGAGGTCTGTAACATAGTCCTCCTCATTTTTGGATTCTTCACAGGGAGGTCCAAACATTAACTCGCTAGGTAGGCGGACTTTTCGACCAAATAGGACTTCAGATGGAGTATGTCCTGTGGTGTTGTGCACTGCACTTCGATAGGCCAATAAAAACATGGGAATGTGTTTGTCCCAATCTCTCTGGTCATCGCCAACGACCTTAGAGAGGTGTTCATTCAGCGTTCTATTGAAGCGCTCCACCATCCCATCTGATTGTGGATGAAGCGGTGTTGTTCTTGTCTTCTTAATCCCGAGTAACTGGCACACTCCTTGGAAAATCCTGGACTCGAAGTTTCGTCTTTGGTCCGAATGCAGTTCTATAGGTACACCGAATCTGCTTACCCAGTTGAAGACGATTTGCTCCACCACAGTCTTAGCTTCTTGATTTGGGATAGCGAATGCTTCAGGCCACTTACTGAAGTAGTCCATAACAACAAGGATGTAACGATTTCCATTGTTTGTTTCAGGAAACGGTCCCGCAATATCAACGGCTATCCTTTCGAAAGGGGCTCCAACATCATATTGATGCATCTTGCCTCGGACTTTCACTCTCGGGCCTTTGCTGGCCGCACATATTACGCATTTCCTGCACCAATTCTCAACATCCTCCCTTGAATGGACCCAGTAAAAGCGTTCTCGCACTTTTCCGAGTGTTTTGTTTATTCCCAAGTGGCCTCCTGACACTCCATCATGCAATTCCCTCAGCACTTCGATAACCTTTGTCCTGGGAACAACAAGTTGCATTACGTACGACTTTCCATCCGGGCTTTCCCATTTTCTTTTTAGAATGCCGTCTTGGACATGAAGGGAATCCCACTGCGCCCAGTATGCCTTCAGCTCGGGACTCCTGTTGGATATCTCCTGCCAGTCTGGTTTTCCCTCATGCTCCTTCCAGGCGAGGATTGGTTCGATATCCGGATCTTCCTTTTGAGCCTCCCGGATTTCCCGTGCACTCCAGCCACCAATGGGCATAGCTCTCACCCTTTGAACGAACACGACATCTTTTTCCTCGTGTCGTAAGCAATGTTTACAATCTGTTTTGCACGGTCGACGGGAGAGAGCGTCCGCATTTGAATGAAGACTTCCCTTTCGATGTTGTATTTCGTAGTCGTACATGTGCAGCTGTTCGATCCACCTTGCGACTTGTCCTTCAGGATTCTTAAAGTGTAGTAGCCACTTTAAAGATGCATGGTCTGTGCGAAGGATGAATTTCTGCCCATAGAGGTACTTATGGAAATGTTTCGTTGCCAGTACCAAAGCAAGGAGTTCGCGCCTGGTAACACAGTAGTTCCTTTCTGGCTTTGAGAAAACTTTGCTGAAGAACGAAACTACCTTCTCTTGGCCCTCGTGTACCTGGGAAAGCACGGCTCCAATTCCCACATTACTAGCGTCTGCATCCACAATAAATGTTTTCCCAGGGGTGGGGTACGCTAATATGGGGGCGTCGCACAACTGTTGCTTAAGTTCTTTGAAGCTGTTTTCGCACTCACCTGACCAATTGAATTGTTTGCCTTTTTCTGTCAGTTGATGCAAGCTCTTTGCGATCCTGGCAAAGTCCTTTACAAATCGTCTGTAATAGGTCGCAAGTCCCAGGAAGCTTCTCAGCTGATGTTTGTCTTTGGGAACCGGCCAGTTTTTCACTGCATCGATCTTCTCCGGATCAGTCTTGACTCCCTTGGAAGAGATGATGTGCCCGAGATACTTCACTTCTGGTCGAAATAGAGAACACTTCTTCGGGTTCAGTTTTAACTGTGCACTTCGTAGCCTTTGAAACACAAGGTTATTTCGATGTTCGTTGAACGTTTTACTAACCACGATGACATCGTCCAGGTAGACCAAACAGGTTTTCCACGACAGTCCCAGCAAAACACGCTCCATTAGATGTTCAAAAGTTGCTGGAGCATTGCACAGTCCAAATGGCATTTCTATAAACTGCCAAAGCCCGTTTCCTGCTGTGAATGCTGTTTTCTCGCGGTCTTCTGGATGGATCGTACTTGCCAGTAGCCACTCTGCAGATCAAGAGTCGAAAACCATTTGGCTCCGGATAGTGTGTCCAGGGTATCGTCAATTCGTGGCAGGGGGTAGCTATCCTTCTTGGTGACGATGTTTAGTTGGCGATAGTCCACGCAGAATCTCGTACTTCCGTCTTTCTTTTTGACCAAGACGACCGGTGATGCCCACGCACTTTTTGAGCTCTCAATCAGTCCCTCCTTTTCCATCGTCGACACCATTTCTGCAACCTCCGTCTGCTTGGCCAATGGTAGTCGTCTGGGAGGCTGACGAATTGGTCTTGGATCTCCGGTATCAATTCGGTGCTGTACGAGATGTGTTCGGCCATACTCGCTACTCTGCGAAGCAAATATATCAGCGAACTCGTCGATTAGACTCCCTGCCATGGCCCGCTGCTCCTGATCCAGCTCGCACTCTCCGAGTATATTCTTTTTCATTTCCGATATCTCCGTAGGTCTAACCGGTTTCGCAGGACTTTCTTTTGACAACTTTGTGACCGCAGTAATCGGTACGCACTTTCCGATCACTTCCGCTTGCTTCAGCTTTACGCTTCTGTGTTCCGCATTGAGGACACGAACGGGAACCAAGTTGTTTTTAGGTTCAACAAGCATCTTTTCGACGCTATAGCTCTGGTAATAGTTTTCTGTATCTGGCTCTATTAAAAAGAACCGGTGGCTCCCAGGATCACCTTCCAACCTTGTCCAAATAAGTGTCTCTGACGAAGGTGGTAATATTTCGTCCTCACTTACAACTGTTCTTAGAGCTGCGACGTTCTCGTTCCCGTAAACCATTGGAATCTCGACGTTTCTGTACTTTAGAATGTGCAAACCGATGTCGAGTACTACATCATGCGTCTTCATAAAGTCGATTCCAATGATGCATTCGTCACATATATCGGCCACTAAGAATGTAAGGGAGAAGACTATTCCTGCTAGGTTTATCGTCAAGAGTATCTCACCATACACCTTTACAGTTGCTCCAGTTGCTGTTTTCAGACAGTAGCTGTTGGTGTTGTGCAGCCATGATTGACGAACGATGTTCCTTCTGATTATGGAAGCGGTGGCACCTGTATCGATTGTGGCCACACACTTTTTCTGACCGATATGGGCTTCCACTGTCAGGCTCCTATTACATCGTTTGGTCTGTGAAACCTGAATTATGGTCATGGGGGCGTCGATTCCAGAAACCAGCTTCTGCCCCGCGAAGTTGGTTCTTACTCGTTTCCCGACTGATGGCTATGTGAGGTTCCATCCGTCAATTGTTCAGATGCCTCGTCGTTTCGACTCCTAGTTCTGCAATGTGGACAACTGCCCTGTCTACGTTCAGCTCTGCACTGTCGTTGAAGATGTCCAATTTTGTTGCAGTTCCAGCAACGGATCGGTCCCCTGCGAGCACTGTTCCGGTCTTCTACATCTGTTCTCTGGCAAGAGCATTCGACGGATGTTATTTCTCTCACGCGGTGGAATCCTTGAGATGCTTGGTCCGCAGCTTTCATAGTTAAGGCAAATGCCAGTGCCTCAGGAAGAGTTCTCTTTCCAGCCATTCGTAGAGCCATCTGAAGTTGTCTGTCATCTACGGCTTGTGTAAATGCCTCAATAACCATTTCGTTGATGACATCTTCGCCGGCATTGGGATATGACAAGTGCGCTAGTCGTTCTATATCCGCTTGCAGCTGCTGGAGTGTTTCTCCCCTCTTCTGGAATCTACTGCGCAGTTGCACTCTATACACTTGCTGCATATGGTCGTCGCCAAACCGCATCTCAATAGCCTTAACCAAAGCATCATAGTTGCGTTGTTTTTCTTCTGAGATAGTTTGAAGCAATTCTGCAGCTGTACCTCGTAATGCGAGCGTTAATGCAATCGACTTTTCCTCGTCGTCCCATCCATTGGTCATTGCAGCTGCTCAGAACTGTCTCTTATAGATCGGCCATGATGTTTGACCATCAAAAACGGGTGGTTGCATCTCCTTCCTTCTTGGGCAGTCAGTAGAATATTCCCGAGCTTTCTGTTTCTTGACTTTTTCGAGCTCTTTGGCTATGTTCTCGATGTTCGCGCCGAGCTCTTTAGCTATGTTCTCGTGTTTATGAAACGTCTCATTAATTTCCTCAAATTTTGTTTCATGCTCGTTTAATTTGTCATCAATTGCGTCGATTTTTACATTTAGAACATTCCTAAATTCTTCCACGGCATCTTTTTGTGCGGCGACAAGAGAATACTTTTGATCTGCGAACTTCGATTCCATAGAATTCTTCTGTTCTTCTAGAGAATTCTTTTGTTCTGCGAACTTCGATTCCATAGAATTCTTCTGTTCTGCGAACTTCAATTCCATAGAATTCTTCTGTTCTTCTAGAGAATTATTCTGTTCTTCCATCTTGGCAAGAAGTAATTCCATCATCATTCTTCTGCCACGTCGAAAAGCATGGTCTTTGGATTTTCTCCCTCATTTTCGACAGCCTCCTACAGACGAAGTATGAGGTCACTTTTCCCTCCAGCTGTGGAGAGATTCCTCTTTTCTAATTCACTTTTTAATTGGGGTATGCCTAGTTGTAGCAATACACGACCCATTTCGTTTGTCACTTGTAATTTCGAAAATCACAAATTCACTTTAATTAATTTTTTTTTTTTAATGTTTATAACACACGCTTCAGCACAGAATAAGTTTTATCCCACTTCTGACACCAATGTTACATTTGGGCTGGGATTCGAAAAGATAAAACACTATTCTGTTAAACTTTTTTAGTCAAAATCACTTTTATTACACTTTTACGGATTATTCACTAATTAAGTACTAGAACAATATTACTTAAACAATTCTTCAATGATTCAAACCAATCACTTATTTCACTTTATTACTCTGCACTTATTTATCTTTACAACCGATTACTATCTCAAACTTTAATTAATGATAAAAATCAACTGTCGCCCTGTTCTACAACCTCTCCTTTTATATCTGCTCTGCCATCTCTTCGAGAACTTTCTAGCTAGCTCCAATTGGTTCTACAATTGGCTGACATACTTTTTCCCCTTTTCAGCAATTGATAATTTCCCAGTTAATTTAGTTTAGTGGGGAATTGACAGATTCCAATCTCCAATTGGAAGTGGAACTTGTTTGGTGACTAATGGGGGTTTGTTTTCATTTCACCATTTTAGTTTGTTTTCATTTCACCACGATTCATTCCACGCCACATTATCATACACAAAAGAAAACGTATATACAGGTAGTTACATATTATATTAAATATATGTTTATTAGTTCTATAAAAATACGAAATGTATCCATGTGCATACCCATTCATATACAATTTGGCGCGAATAGGTACTCCAAAGCTCTGTGTGAAGGCATCATTCCTTGCACCATCCTCCCTCACCATGCTATTGATTGATACCTAATCATAATATTGCATCTCCTTTCCTTTTTCCTCCTCTTCTATAAGAAAAACCAAACGAAAACCGGTTCCCTACCCTGGTTTGTCATATCAGAAATACCGACGGTTGGGGATGGCGAGAATGAATGAAGAAAGAAAAGAGGCACACGAGTAGTTAGTTTTTGTTTTGTTTCTTTGGTTTTCTTTATACCATGTTCCCACCAAGCGAAATCGCGAGATTTCGTAAAATCTTTCCAAATCTCCGAGATTTCGCCATACATTATTGACGTGCCGAAATCTCGGGATTTCACCGAAATCTAGTCGAAATCCCTTTGAGTTCATCCGCCCGTGAGAGGTGATCAAACCGAACAAGCCTACAGCATGAACTTTGGTTTATTTTGTGTTCATTTGTTCATTGTGTACGTCAAAATAATAAGCGCCAAAACAATCAAAAAAATAAAAAATCAAACAGCTGTTTGCCAGCTACTTCAAAATTGACAGCTTATGACTTTTGAAATCACTTCAACTCGGTGGGAACGACTTACGAGATTTCAGTAAAAATTCATCGAAATCTCGCGATTTCAGTTTGGTGGGAACATGGTATTAAGCACATTTCCTCAACGCAATATCAAAAGTCTCATTAAGATACATGATGCCGTAAGCACCAAGGAACATTTTGTTTGTTTTGCGAAAAAGGAAAATAAAGAAGAATCAGGTATAAACCTCACTGCGAAGCCAACGAGGTCCACGGTTCACGTTGATCGGAAATGTTTCTCAACAGAACACCTCAAGTAAAGTGATTTGCAGCATGTATCCGAGTTTGAGGTATATTTTCCGAGTTTGAGGTATATTTTTTATAGATATTGGGGTGTTTCGGAATAACCATTTCCTTTATATTGTGGCGTGGAATGAATCGTGGTGAAATGAAAAACAAACTAAAATGGTGAAATGAAAACAACTAGACTAGAAAAGTTTAACAGAATAGTGTTTTATCTTTTCGAATCCCACACCAAATGTAACAATATGAAATGCACCATCTAGTAATAATGTGTCTATGATACAATCAACACTAAATTCTCTAGACAACTCCATATTCGACAAAAACTAAGCACTACAGAATTGACGCAAAAGTGGGGCAAACCGAAAACAATCCCTTGTATTTGGTCGCAAAATGTCTTTATCTCTAATACCATGTTCCCACCAAACTGAAATCGCGAGGTTTCGATGAATTTTTACTGAAACCTCGTAAAGCTAAGATTAGACTGTATGCCAATTAAGCATATGAATGCCAAAAGGCAAATGACCAGATTAGCTGTCAAATAAACAAAATGTCAGGATTATCAAAACTGTATATTAGACTATATGACCAAAATTACCAATATGGTCATATTTGACTTGATGGTCATTTGAGGCATTTGGTATTTATTACCAAAACGAGAAAGACAATGAATATGAATCACAATTCTACGAAATCAGACACTGATGACAAAAAAATAATTCCTGTTCCATCAAAAATGCCATTAATGCCATAACGAAATTTCAATTAAAAGCGTACAAGGCTATATGCTGGCATTCGTACCTATTGTCCCATTACACCATATGCTATTTGGGCATTTTTATCTGTCAAAATCAGCCTGGTCATATGTGGCATTTAGGTCATTAGAGCATATGAGATATGCCCATTACATTATATGACCATATTTTGACAGGATAACTGTCAGAAATTGGCATTTTATGACCACTTGGCATACCGTCTAATCTTACATTAAGTCGTTAAGTCGTTCCCACCGAGTTGAAGTGATTTCAAAAGTCATAAGCTGTCAATTTTGAAGTGGCTGGCAAACAGCTGTTTGTTGACGCAAAATAATAGTTTTGGAAAGAGGAATTGACCAAACTAAGGAAATAATTTCAGCAATTATAGGTGATTTCGCAGTACAAAGAAGTCAATTCATTACAATGCTAAATGTACAAGAAACTTTATATAATGTATAAACTTGTTTATTATGATTTTTTATTTTTTTGATTGTTTTGGCGTTTATTATTTTGGCGTACACAATGAGCAAATGAACACAAAATAAACCAAAGTTCAGCTGTAGGCTTGTTCGGTTTGATAACCTCTCACGGGCGGATGAACTCAGAGGGATTTCGACTAGATTTCGCTGAAATCCCGAGCAGAGACAATACTGAGACCCCCAACTCGCAATCCTCTTGCCGCTGGCCACCTCAGTTTTTTTTTTGAATTCGCCATTTTGTATCCTATCGGTGTTATGTCAATTTAGAATCCGTGTGATACCATGTTCCCACCAAACTGAAATCGCGAGATTTCGATGAATTTTTACTGAAATCTCGTAAGTCGTTCCCACCGAGTTGAAGTGATTTCAAAAGTCATAAGCTGTCAATTTTGAAGTGGCTGGCAAACAGCTGTTTGATTTTTTATTTTTTTGATTGTTTTGGCGCTTATTATTTTGACGTACACAATGAACAAATGAACACAAAATAAACCAAAGTTCATGCTGTAGGCTTGTTCGGTTTGATCACCTCTCACGGGCGGATGAACTCAAAGGGATTTCGACTAGATTTCGCTGAAATCCCGAGATTTCGGCACGTCAATAATGTATGGCGAAATCTCGGAGATTTGGAAAGATTTTACGAAATCTCGCGATTTCGCTTGGTGGGAACATGGTATAAGTCGTTCCCACCGAGTTGAAGTGATTTCAAAAGTCATAAGCTGTCAATTTTGAAGTGGCTGGCAAACAGCTGTTTGATTTTTTATTTTTTTGATTGTTTTGGCGCTTATTATTTTGACGTACACAATGAACAAATGAACACAAAATAAACCAAAGTTCATGCTGTAGGCTTGTTCGGTTTGATCACCTCTCACGGGCGGATGAACTCAAAGGGATTTCGACTAGATTTCGCTGAAATCCCGAGATTTCGGCACGTCAATAATGTATGGCGAAATCTCGGAGATTTGGAAAGATTTTACGAAATCTCGCGATTTCGCTTGGTGGGAACATGGTATAAGATGTAAGATGACTGCTGAGTGTCAGTATTTCATTATACCCCTCCATTTAGAATTCTTTTTGTTAACTGCTTCACACCACACGTATTCACGGATACGAAATTTAATGTGGTATTCGTTTGGGCGCTCTCAGAGCACTTTTTATGTCCTCAGAGCAATATTTATGTTCGTTTGGTACCAAAAAAAGCAATCTTTTTCAGATTTCAGAGCACTTTTGCGAATCTAGATATTTTCTCAGATTTGCTTCAGATTTACCTGTACAAATGCATTTGAGTTTGAGAACTAGTGGACTTTGTTTACATTTTCGTGAATTTTTTCTACAGCAAAGAAAGGCAGTGCATTGGGTGAATATATTTTCGTAAATTATTTATGTGCAAATATTTAGAAATCAATCGGGACGGAAATTTCGAATGTTTTAATACAAAATTTAACCAGTGAATCGAAAGCGCATAGAAAAGTGTCGAAGACTACACATATTACAGTCACACGAATATCAACACAAAAAAAGAGCAAGAGCGTTTTTATGTTCGATTAGGCACACGAAATCTGAAATCTGAGGGCAAATCTGAAGAAGCCCAAACGAATACCACATAAGAGAGTTTTCTTTTCAAAACTTGCGGGGCGAATAGGATAGGTGCGCGGAAGCTGATGGTCTATTTGTTTTGTCGCTGGTGCTGGGGTTTCAGCCCATGCAGCTTTTCATATTATTAACTTTAAAGCCCCATTTAGACGATCATTTCAGTTTCAGTTGAGCTATCAGTTAAACTGATGTGTGCAGTGCATTTAGACATCAGTCCGGTAATCCGTTGAGCTTTTAATCGCAAAGATTGGTACTTAAAAAGACGAACCCGATCGCATGTAAATTTAATGCGGGAGTTGAGGTTTGAACATGTTGATTTTTCAAACTATTTACGTATATTTGTCGCCATCATATTACCATAGTAACGCATTCGAATATAAATCTTCATAGATTAGTACCTGTTTCCGATGGAGGAGCTCATTTACGTATTTTTAAGATATCTAGATGTCGCTCCTTTCGTTAATAAAAAATAAAATAAAAATAAATTGGTAACGAAAATAACTGTAGTACGTTTTTATACATACATGTATACATACTTATAAAAGATATGGTCGATTTTAGACCACAAGCGATACTAAAGGGTGATTTTTTAGCTGGTTTGGTTTTGGCAACACTGGTTTTGACAGCTGACGTGTGTTTAGTACCTTGTGTCACTGTCAAACAGCTTCAGTTTGGTTTGCAATTTACCATGGATCGTCTTACAAATGAACAACGCTTGCAAATTATTGAATTTTACTATCAAAATTCGTGCTCGGTTCGAAGTGTTCATCGCGCGCTGCTTCCATTTTATGATCGGCATTCTCGACCTTCTGAGCAGTCTATTCGGAAGATTGTGACCAAATTTCGCACCAAATTTACTTTGTTGGACATTAAACCACCTACACGTTTACGTACTGTGCGTAGTGAAGAAAATATTGCGGCCGTATCAGCTAGTGTGACAGAAGACCGCGAAATGTCGATTCGGCGCCGTTCCCAGTAGTTAGGCCTTTGTTACAGCACTACGTGGAAAATTTTGCGGAAGGATTTGGGCGTAAAGCCTTTTAAGATACAGCTGGTGCAAGAACTAAAGCCAGCCGACCTACCACAACGCCGAATTTTTGGTGATTGGGCTCTTGGAAAGCTGGCCGAGGATCCGCTTTTTTATCGAAAAATTGTGTTCAGCGATGAGGCTCATTTTTGGTTGAATGGGTACGTAAATAAGCAAAATTGCCGCATTTTGAGTGAAGATCAGCCAGAAGCATTGCAACAGCTACCAATGCATCCCGAAAAAGCCACTGTTTGGTGCGGTTTATGGGCCGGCGGCATTATTGGGCCATATTTCTTCAAAGATGATGCGAATCGCAGCGTTACTGTCAATGGTGAACGCTACCGAGCGATGATAACAAACTTTTTTTTGCCCGAAATCGAAGTTCTTGACTTGCATGATATGTGGTTTCAACAAGACGGCGCCACATGCCACACAGCACGCGAAACAATGGCGCAATTGCGAGGCGAGTTTGGTGAACAGTTAATTTCACGTTTCGGGCCGGTCAATTGGCCGCCTAGATCGTGCGATTTGACACCATTAGATTATTTTTTGTGGGGGTATGCCAAGGCTAATGTGTATAGGGACAAGCCCGCTTCGATTGACGCACTGGAAGCCAACATCCATGCATTCATTCGTGAGATACCGGCCGAAATGTGTGAAAGAGTACGCCAAAATTGGACTCAGCGGATGGGCTACCTGAGACGCAGCCGCGGTCAACATTTGCATGAAATTATCTTTAAACATTAAATTGCAAGGTTCAAACTATCGATTCAAATAAATATTTCATTCATTTTTTCGAATTTTTTGTGTTTTTTTCTTAAAAAAAAGTTCTAAACCTCTTAAAAAATCACCCTTTAGTAGGTACTAAATGAATATGGAATTAGCTTTTGACTAGAACTCGCCCAGTGGTAGAAATTCCACCATTATATTAACTTGCCTTATACACAACATATTTAAAAACAAGTTACAGAAAGCATTGCATCTCTGCACAATCTTTCCAACAAAAATCAAGCGAATATGTTGTGTTTAATTCATTGATAGTGATTCTTAAATTTTTCCCTTCGCCTATTTATTTATAAGATACGGAAAACTTAGGATGCACATTCTTAGAAAGACATATTGGAAAAAAAAACAATAACTCGAAGATGTTAATTCACCGCCAACTGCAATTGAAATGACAACGGAACTGAAACGTATTTACACATCAGTTTAACTGATAGCTCAACTGATTACTTATGGGAATTCCATCAGTTTCAGTTCAACGCTTCAATTTTTGCATTTATATATCACATTATTAACTGAAAGCTTAACTGAAACTGAAATGATCGTCTAAATGAGGCTTAAGATGTAAACAGCCTTTGATTGATCTTATTTTTAAAAATTTGTTTTTAAATACTGAATACTATTTTCTAGGATCTTTATGGAGTAGTTCAAGTGAGCTTAAGGTCTGTTCCCTTACTTTTGTAGTAAGAATGGGAAAAATTGGGATAAATTCTCTTACAAAGAGAGACAATTACGAACAAGTCAGGGAACGCTTTTGTAGGTAGTAATCTATTGTGGTATTCGTTTGGGCGCTCTCAGAGCACTTTTTTTGCCCTCAGAGCAATTTTTTTGTTCGTTTGGTACCAAAAAAAGCAATCTTTTTCAGATTTCAGAGCACTTTTGCTAATCTAGATATTTTCTCAGATTTGCTTCAGATTTACCAATACAAGTGCATTTCAGTTTGACAATTGGTGGATCTTGTTTACATTTGCGTGCATTTTTTCTACAGCAAAGAAAGGCATTGCATCGGGTGGATCTATTTTCGTAAATTTATATGTGAGCAAATATTAAGAAATCAACTGGGACGGAAATTTCGAATGTTTTAATATAAAATGTAACCAGTGAATGGTAAGCGCATAGAAAAGTGTCGAAGACTACACATATTCAAGTCGCACGAATATCAACACAAAAAAAGAGCAAGAGCGTTTTTATGTTCGATTAGGCACACGAAATCTGAAATCTGAGGGCAAATCTGAAGAAGCCCAAACGAATACCACATATGAAAAATGACAGATACATAATTCAAATATAAAAAAAAATTGCTACGAAAAGTCGTTAAAATATTTGACAAGCTCGAAGATTTTGCTAGTTTATGCACTTACAAAATTAGTTGATTCATCTACCTACTGATCTGTAATTAATGAAACTTCTTTTTGATGAATCGAAGAATGTGCAAGAATTTGTACTGATTGAACTAGGTACACACATCCGAAAAGAGGAAAAAAGCGACACTGCATTAAAAATTACGTGGAGGAGATTTTCCCTTCTTACAGCGAAGATGAATTTCGTCGCCACTTTCGAAAAGAATCTTGTGGAGGACATTCAATTTTATTTTGCCGAATGTTGAAGCCATTTTAACGTACAAAAAATCAAAACAAATGCACGCATATGCCAAATGGGATAACAAATTTCAAATCAGCTGTAAATTGTAAGGTGACTGACAGCTTTTCCACTTCTTACACCAATTTGTTGAGTAAACATTCGTAAGATTCTTAGTGAAGGGGTAATTTCTTGCTCTCTTGATGACGCTCTATTTTACGAATTTTTCGAGTTAGGGAACGGCATTGAGTAAAAATTCGTAAGATTTAAAAGTAAATGAACAGACCTTTAGTCTTAACATATGAAAATGATTTTGCGCATGTGTTTTGACCTTTGAAGTCATTCAATACTGAAGAAGGTTTCCTTGCGTTTGTGCCTTTGCAGAGTGTTTCGATGATTTTTTCTTTCAGTGATACTCCATCGTTAAACCAGTCAATAAATCAAATCAAATAAATCAAATTGGTTCTTGAACATACTACATATAATGTGCATACTTTAATTGCAATAATTTACAAAATTTCTTGCTAAATAATTTTAGGACATGATACATTTTACTATCTTTTATATCTGCTTTTTATAAATTGAAGAGTCTTAGCCATTAAAGGTGCTTTTTTTGCCCGGAGTTGATTGCCGCCTAAAAGATATATGTACAAATCCATAAATAATTATTATCATGGAATTTATTTTTTACCTGGTTGTAAAAAGTCTCTCGAAACTTTCAAACGTGGATCACCCACCTTTGCGGTTTTATGTGATCCTGAGGAAAGAGCAGCCACTCTGGCAGCCGGAGAAGCAATAGGTTTATCACTTGTTCCGTACTGTTCTTGTTTACGCAGAACATTCCGCGGTGGTTTAACTACATTATCCACATACGCTAAACGCGTTTTACGGACTGGAAGTGCGCTTTGTTTTTGGGATATTTTAATATTGTTTGTTAAAATGTTAAGTCGCCTTTCCTTTTCATCTTCACACCTCTGTAATTATATAACATTTCGAATAAATTTAATTTAATTTAATTTATCCAGTCAGATACCAAAAACATTTCGCGCCAAGTTTCCCCATCTTCTTTGATTTTGCCGCGAAAGTGACGTCCGACATGTTGCTGCCACAAAACATCAGTATCCTCCAGCAAATAAGCATTATAATCTTCGAAAGACAACAACTGCTGAGGTGTAGTTCTTTCAAGAACAGGCCGTAATACATCAAAAGGCACTCCCCCAGTATATTCCAGAGCTAAATTTATATGTGAAGCTGTGAAATTAAAGTAGAAGCTAATTTAAAAGGTTTCACTTACCATCAATGTTTTTTTGCAATACGCGAATACAAATATCAAACAATGACGGAACATTTAAGATAGCACCTGTTTTCACTCCAGAATAAACCTTGGTACTAATAATGAGCTATTTTTATTAAAACGACCATACACAAATGCTCAATACATACCGCATAGTTTTTGAAGAAATGCTAAGACTTAAAGCATCGGCACTTGACAGGGTTGCTTTTTCAGTGCTAGTAGAAGGATATATGCAATTCATTACGTTTTGGTTAATTGGTGATGGTTTGTAGTTGTCTGTTATTTTAAGCATTGGTGTAACCAGTGGTAGATTTAAAGAAATATCAAGTTTGCTTTGAGGTAATGTTTTTAAGGCATCCGGTATCTGTGATAAAAAGTTGTTATGAAAAGAAAAAAATACCAGGCACAGTTATTATATTTACACTATCAAGATTTTCATGTATCGCATTTTGATGATGCATATCTTCGATTACTTTTATTCCCTTAGAGCATTTCTGCAACTTCTTCTGTTTTTTATTAGTAGCGAAACTGCACATGCCAAGTGCATCCGAGAAACTTGCACCCATAGAGCTATCTATTCCATCACCTACCAGCAATTTAGCTTTTTTTGCTTTATGAAAAACGTTTTCTATTGTGTTCTCAGATATCTTTTCATTACCTAGAAAAACACAAGGTGAATAATATAATATAATTCTGAAAGAAATTTCAAGATATCAAGAGGGAGACTAGTAAAAACAGACAATTCGATAAATTGACAGTTTTCTTATGTGTAACACATTAAATATATATAATATACTAGCAACTTAACAAATCCAAATCATTTCGTACGACTATTCACATGAGAACGAACTGCGAATATACCAATTTGCGAACTAGTCAACTTAACTGCATTTATGAATTGAAAATTTCTGTTTAACACAAAGTTTTTATATTGAATTAATCTAAAGTATAATAAAAAAAAAAACGAGTCTTAGGGTATGTTCACAGCTGATTAAATCGGTGGTTAGGTTAATATAGATTTAGATTAACTCATGATTTTAAATCTGTTATAACTGATGAGCTTTCACTTCGCTCACCTTAACATAGCATTTCGACGAATCGTTTTTTTTAACGGCCCAAAATTAACTGCTTATAATTTTCTCGGGTTAACTTAAAAAAAAAACACTGATTCTCTGGTCAATATTTTGCTGGAAAACACATTCGATGGCTACCAGCTGGAATAACCGATGATTAAAGATAACCAAGTTTGAGCACACCAGCCCTAATTGATTTAAATAGCACAATTTACAATTACAGCTATTTTCCCGTGAATTGAAAATTGTTGCCGCGAACTGACTCACAATCCACATAACACTGTCGCGATCCATAAACCCACGAATGAAAAATTCGTTTGAACTTAATCTTTAAAAAAGAAACTGAATCGCGGCTGGCGGGTATCTGCGACAAAAAAAAAGTTTCATTTGAATGAAATATCAGAAACTACGAATTCGCTTGTTAGCAGTTTGCAATTAGCTCGTATATGAACAGTACTTACCTACGTAACATCTTCTATTTATTTTTTTCTGTAAAATTCGAGAGGTACTTGATATTTTGCGCCGCGCTATCCCATCCAATTTCAATTTTAAAGATCGTATCATCAAGGAGTTTCGAAGAAATCACGAAAAGTTAATTTGCAATCGTATAAAGCAGTGTTAACAATCAGTGCTTCATTGCCGATTACAGTGAAAACATTCTCATCGTAAAAGAAAACACAATCATTTGAATTATCTATATGGCAATTTCATTAGACGTATTTTCTTTCCTTTTAAGAGCAAAGAGGATCTAAACTAGTGGCCCAACTCCCGTGCACCTACCCGATTTTCCCCGCAAATTTTGAATGACAGCCCTCTCTCGCGCGCTCTTTTTTATCCTGTCTGTTAATACAATTATGTTATTAATGGCCGCCGAGTGGAACTTTTCCAATAAGAAACAGTTTATAGCAATAAATGTAAAAGGAATAAATATTGAGTATGGTTTTTTAGATAGCTTTACTTGTTCTCTATCCATCTTATGCGCCAAAAAATGTTCATCCATTCACATTTCAGGTTTTTTTTTATTTTTTTTACATGAAAAATATTTTTAACAGCAAAATTCATGAAGCTACCTTGGGGAGTTGTTCCGAAAATTGGTTAATATCATGCAAGCTTAGCCCAAGTTTTCCCTAGGGCAAAAGTAAAATCCTTAAAATATTCGCTAACATTGCATAGATTTCTATTACGCTTGGTGGGTGATCAAAGTATGATTAGGAATTCTGTGGTTTAATAAGAGTGAACAGTGTTGATGTTACTAATGAACAGAAGAAACGGAAATTTTATTCATATTAAAAAAAAATATATATTATTCTCGGAAAGTAAATTCGTAAAAACGAGTACATATGATTAAACTCCTAACAAAAAGATAATATAATGTGGTGTTTAATTTGATCCGATTTCAGATTTTGCGTATTCAATCGAACGCAAGAATCTAAACTGTTTTGTTAATTTCCAGTTCCCGTAATTCTATAGATAATGTGCTTTTGCAAATTTTAAAACATTGTATTTTGAAATGTTCACTGATATTTTTACAAGCCTCTCTAAATTATTAATTAACAAAAACAAGTGCAAAAAGTGATTTTTCACATAAAAAAGGGCAATCTGTAGCAATTTAGAAAGAGAAAGAGATGTGTCAAAGGGGAAGCCGATGGGAAAGGTTAATATTTCGGCATTCTGGTGTGCGATCTGGAAGGAAGCAGACGTAGGAAGAAATACCCTAAGGAATTGAATTGAAGTGTGTGTTGTATTTTCAATACTTTCTAAAAATCTATACAGAATTTTTTTATCATGGGATTTACCAGAAAACGGAAAAAAATCGAATTTAACAGATATACTTGAATACGTTATTGTGCAAGTATGCATTTTACTTACCATTTACAGATTACAAATTATGCTAAAACTAAAATATCTTTTTCTCGAATATAAAAAAAAAACATTTCCCCAAACTCTGATAAAATATCTATTTTTTTTTTTTCAATATGACTTCGAAATGAAAAGCATTAAAATCGACGAAAAACAATTTGGCGCATTGGCGCTCCTTTGATTTGTACAGTCACTAATACTTAGGAGTTCCTATGCAGGAAAAGCAGCTTGTAGGCAAATGTACCGTTTCTGCTCTCAGTTGGACCTCTAGTTTAGATCCTCTTTGGTTTAGAGCAGAGCAATGAACAAAGCACATGCACGTCGAGCTTGCTCTGAGCTCTGCATGCTCAGAGTCATTTTTATGAATAAACATAAATCAAACACTAATGCCCAATTCACAATGTCGCGTTGACGAGCGCGTGCGTTGACAAATTATGTAAAAACAAAGCGTTTATATGCTGCCACACAAAATACAACATCAGGCGTTGAATCGACTTTAGATCGTTAATATCGTAAAGTTCAACGCGACGCCTGAGTAGACCTACTTTCTACTATCACGCGCATTTGACAACTTTAGAATTTCGACTTGTTCGATTTGAAGGCATAGAATGTGCCTTTCATAGTTGGAGTGGCACAGATCCACTTATGTTTATCACACACAACTTTAAAAGAGCTATTTGGCTTTCTTTCAATGCAGCCCGGGTACTCGACTACGAGCCTGGACGGTTCAACATCTGGACTGCGGAGTCAATGCAGCTTACCATCCTCTAGTTTGACCACCCCCGGTTTTCCACAATATACCTCTGATTCAAAAGCCGGTGTTTACAATGGAACATAAAATGCTTTGTAAACAATTACGATGAGCTGAATATTCTAATTAAACAACGCAATCCCTGCATCGTATCCCTACAAGAGACACATTGCCCGTTCAACCAAAGCCCACCAGGCCCAAAATCTTATCTAGGTGATTTTAAAAATGTCAATGCATAGAGTGTTCTCTGGGGCTCTCCATCTACAAACAAAAACGGTGCGTAATGGAAAGATTTCATCTTAAACTTCAACCTTTCAATACTAAATGATGGTTCCCCAACCCACTTTTCAACACATTCTACGTTGACCCATATAGATATAACCTGCTGTTCACCCGAACTTCTCCCAAAAACCTCTTGGAAAAGAATTGATGACCTCCACAACAGTGACCATATTCCTATTCTGGCCTCAATAAATACAGGACACACCACTATACACAACCCCCCAACCTCGAAATTCAGAACGGATCTGGCCAATTGGTCAAATTTCAGTACCAAAATTTCCGAATTCCTTCAAGCAAAAACTCAACGTCGAATACTAACAAAGAAGCCGCAGTGTTGCTTAGAGCAATCAGATAAGCCGCTAATTCCTCCATACCACAAACAAAGCCTGTACACACAAAACGTGTTGTACCTTGGTGGAATCCAGAATTATCGACTTTAAGAAAGGGGAAGATGGATGCATTTAGTAAATTTCAAAACAATCCTACCCAAGATAATCTTATTATATATAAAAAATGGAACGCACTTTTCCGTAGATCCCTAAAAATAAGCAAATCAAAAAGCTTTAAAATTCACAGCGTCTATCAATCCTCTACCGTCTAAAACCTGGCAGAGCATTCGGTGCTTGACAGGGAACCCTACATCGCATTATATCAATTCTATTACGACACCCAATGGCCAGGTCACTGATACACGTGAAATTTGCAACCTCTTTGCCCACTCATGGTCGAGTTACGCAAACAACGCAAATTTCTCCGACATCTTCAACAACAATAAAACGCTCTGTCTCAGAACCTCCTACCAGCAACATTTTAGCAGCACAAGTGCTCGGCATATAGAACAAAACATCACATACCTAGAGTTCGAAACACGTTTAAACAAAGTCAAGGGTAAAACGCCTTGCAGAGATCCAATGCTAACAAATTTATCCCGTGTAACAAAAAGAGACTTATCCAACTTTACAACAACATCCTTGACACTGGTAATATCCCCCAAAGCTGGAAAACAGCATCTGCCCTTCCAATTTCTAAGGCGAAAAAGAAAAAAACGTAATCGCCAGTTATCGCCAAATTTCGATGATCTACTGCATGTCAAAAATACTCGAAAAAATCGTCGCTAAACGCATACTCTGGTTCCCCGAAACAAACAAACTTATTGCCCGAAATCAGGTAGCGTTCAAATCGAACCGTGGTTGCATCAGTGCCCTTCTCCATATCGACCATTTTATATCCAAAACGCTGTCCGCAAGAAACCACACCTCTATACTCTCTGTGGATTTCGAAAAAGCTTTTGATAGAATTGGTATCCATATTATTCTCGATAAACTAAAAAAGTGGTGTGTCGGCCCTAGAATTTACAGATAGGTACGTCCAATCTTTTCTAACAATTAGGAAATTTTAAGTTAAAACCAACAACGTCTTTTCGGCAGCATTCGATCTGCAAAATGGGATCCCCCCCAGGGCTTACTATCCGTAGTTCTGTTCATTATTGCTTTCGATGATATAAGCAACATTTTGCCAAAGCACAAATTCCTAGACCGCTGTCTATATGCCGACGATATATACATTTTATGCAAAAGCCTCGATCTCAACATAGCCAGCACTTTGTATAAGAACGCTTTGAACGATATTTTGGAATGGTTTGCTATCTCTGGCGCAAGGTTATCCATTCATAAATGGAAAATGCTTCAGGTTTGTCATAAACGTCTCTGTCCAAAATTAAACTTAAGCCTTAATACAATCCAAATAGAAAATGTTAGCAACTTAAGTATCCGACCAGGTTGCCGCCTTGTCGATGCGGAAGGGCTTGTAGTAAGTCTGCGAGACTGAAACTAAGAGCGACCCTACCTTTCCATTTATAAGGTGCCGGGAGTTAACCCCAGTTAAAATCCCACTTTAAGTCAAGACGTCAAGGTACCGTGTCGAGGGCTGCATGGTCAGTATGTGGTTAAACCAACTCGGCCGCCAACGGTCCCCTCCGATGCCCTGGCAAGGTCGGTTGTATAAGGGAATTTGTTTACAGTCGTTTCCAAACTGTTCAAGAAAACGATGAACGATTCGATTGAACGATGCGACGATGATGTTATATGAAGCAAACTAAAAACGACGTCGTTTTGTTCAATCGTTTCGACGATGTTCGTTTCATAAATTACGCGATGAGAGCCCACAAGAAAAATGATATTTCAGAAAAATCAGTAAAAACTACCTCTGCCAGGCAAATAAAAACGCAAAGCATTTAAAAAAAATCAGGAGTTACAAAACAAATGTTGCGAACCGTCCTATTAGCAAATAAAAACCATCAATGGCAACAACAGAGCATAGTTCCAGAAATAAACTAAAGGGTTTTCCAATGAGAGGTGATATTTTGAATGACCCGCTATTTCGGTAGCTGTCACTTTTGAAGCTTTTATTCTTTGACATTTGACAAGTAGAAACTACGCCATTACTAAAAATGGAGCGATACACGCTTCAACAACGTCGTGTCTTTGCTAATTGGGTCCTTGAAATGCATGAAAATGATCCGGAATTCCATCGAAAAATCATCTTGACTGATGAGGCCCATTTCCACATCGGTGGCTACGTCAACAAGCAAAATTGTCGCATCTGGGGCTCGGAAAACCCAAGAGTTATTGTTGAGAAGCCTCTGCATCCTCAAAGTGTGACTGTTTGGTGCGGTTTATGGTCCGGCGGGGTCATTGGACGTTACTTTTTCGAAAATGAGGTTGGATCAACAGTTACGGTGAATGGATTGCGCTATCGAGAGATGATTAATGATTTTTTTATGGTCGGAGTTGGATGGTACTGATCTGGACAACGTTTACTTTCAACAAGACGGCGCTACGTGCCACACAAGCAACGAAAGCATTGATATTTTACCGGAAAAGTTTCCGGACCGTGTTATCTCTCGAAGAGGTGATCACAATTGGCCACCGATATCTTGTGATTTAACACCTTGCGACTTCTTCCTTTGGGGCCACGTGAAAGATAAGGTTTACGCCAACAGCCTAGCGTCGATTCAAGACCTCAAAGATAGAATTCGTGAGGCTACCGAGGACATAGGGCAGCCACTTTGCGATTTGGTTATGGAAAATTTCATGGAAAGGATATGGTCCTGTATGCGTGCTCGTGGTGGCCTTTTGGCTGATGTTGTTTTTCATTATTAACGGCATACCTTCCTCTTTATTATGAAATAAACATTCGATCAATTATCTCAATTTTATTTTTCTTTGACTACCAAAATAACAGCCTTTACATGGCCGATCATTGCTGCACTACTTAGCCAAGTCACTTACGTATGGCTGCGTTCATAAGTCTGGGTAAAGTAGAAATGAAATTCCCTGAATACACAAAAGAAAAATTCTGGGTAAGAGACAATTTGAAAGAGAGGTGGAAACGGTTTTAACAAGGGTCCACAGTTAATAAAACTTCAAGAGCTGTGAACAGCAGTGCTGGGAAAGGGAAATTATTCGGCTTTGCCGTTGAAAATTTCCTTGACCGGCCATTCGCAGTTTGAATTTTCAAGCAGCCGGAATTACGGCCGAGAAATCTCACGATCGAGTACATTTAAAGTAATAGGGAAAATAATTACATAGTGCAAAACGAACTTGTATAAATAAAATTAAAACCACTCAAAGTGAGTAAAATCAGGAAGAATAAACCACATAGTTGGAAAGAAATTAAAAAAAAAAATCAAAATTCAAGGAAAAGGTAAAGCAAAGCATAATGTTATAAAGGGTGATTTTTTAGCTGGTTTGGTTTTGGCAACACTGGTTTTGACAGCTGACGTGTGTTTAGTACCTTGTGTCACTGTCAAACAGCTTCAGTTTGGTTTGCAATTTATCCATGGATCGTCTTACAAATGAACAACGCTTGCAAATTATTGAATTTTACTATCAAAATTCGTGCTCGGTTCGAAATGTTCATCGCGCGCTGCTTCCATTTTATGATCGGCATTCTCGACCTTCTGAGCAGTCTATTCGGAAGATTGTGACCAAATTTCGCACCAAATTTACTTTGTTGGACATTAAACCACCAACACGTTTACGTACTGTGCGTAGTGAAGAAAATATTGCGGCCGTATCAGCTAGTGTGACAGAAGACCGCGAAATGTCGATTCGGCGCCGTTCCCAGCAGTTAGGCCTTTGTTACAGCACTACGTGGAAAATTTTGCGGAAGGATTTGGGCGTAAAGCCTTTTAAGATACAGCTGGTGCAAGAACTAAAGCCAGCCGACCTACCCCAACGCCGAATTTTTGGTGAATGGGCTCTTGGAAAGCTGGCCGAGGATCCGCTTTTTTATCGAAAAATTGTGTTCAGCGATGAGGCTCATTTTTGGTTGAATGGGTACGTAAATAAGAAAAATTGCCGCATTTGGAGTGAAGATCAGCCAGAAGCATTGGAACAGCTACCAATGCATCCCGAAAAAGCCACTGTTTGGTGCGGTTTATGGGCCGGCGGCATTATTGGGCCATATTTCTTCAAAGATGATGCGAATCGCAGCGTTACTGTCAATGGTGAACGCTACCGAGCGATGATAACACACTTTTTTTGCCCGAAATGGAAGTTCTTGACTTGCATGATATGTGGTTTCAGCAAGACGGTGCCACATGCCACACAGCACGCGAAACAATGGCGCAATTGCGAGGCGAGTTTGGTGAACAGTTAATTTCACGTTTCGGGCCGGTCAATTGGCCGCCTAGATCGTGCGATTTGACACCATTAGATTATTTTTTGTGGGGGTATGCCAAGGCTAATGTGTATAGGGACAAGCCCGCTTCGATTGACGCACTGGAAGCCAACATCCATGCATTCATTCGTGAGATACCGGCCGATATGTGTGAAAGAGTATGCCAAAATTGTACTCAGCGGATGGGCTATCTGAGACGCAGCCGCGGTCAACATTTGCATGAAATTATCTTTAAACATTAAATTGCAAGGTTCAAACTATCGATTCAAATAAATATTTCATTCATTTTTTCGAATTTTTTGTGTTTTTTTCTTAAAAAAAAGTTCTAAACCTCTTAAAAAATCACCCTTTATATATGGTAGAGAAATAAGTAAGGATTTTTTTTTGTGAAATAGAGAACTTCCAAAAATGATACTACCTATAATTCTATAATTTGGCGGACCAACAGGACGTCTGGCCACCCAAAATTATTCCGGTTGCCCGGAAAGATAGGCAAAACTCTGAGGGAAATAAGAGAATTATTATGAACAGGCCAATAGCTCACATTCCGCCAGTAAAAACCAGAGAAGGTAACTGGGCAAAAAGCAGTCAAGAGCAAATACTTTTGCAGAGTACCTTGAGAACGTCTTCAAACCTTATGAAGATAAAGATTATCAAGGAAACGAAGAAAGGTGCGAAGAAGACAGACCTATTCGTCCGGTGACAGCTAAAGAACTTGCCAAAGAAATCAAAGAAGGAATAAATGTAAAAAAAGCCCCAGGGTTCGATTTAATCACAGGGGAAATTTTAAAACAATTTCCTCGAAAAGGTTTAAGTAAACTAGCGCAGTTTATAAATGCTGCATTTAAGTTGAGATATGTGCCAAGCATGTGGAAGGTCGCGGAGGTAATAATGATACCAAAACCAGGTAAACCACCTATCGAAGTAACCTCATATCGCCAATATCGATACTACCAATGTTGTCCAAGCTATTCGAAAAAAATGCTGGCAAAACGTCTGCAAAAAAATAATTGATGAAAAATCGCTAGTTCCAATTCATCAATCTGGGTTTAGAAACAAGCACTCAAAATTGATCAGGTGCATAGAATCACAGACAAAATCGAAAAAGCATTCGAAGAGAAAAATGTGTGCTCTACAATATTTCTTGATATAGCACAAGCTTTCGATAAAGTCTGGCATAAGGGACTGATCCATAAATTACGAAGGCAACTGCCGAAGCAGTATTCGACAATTCTGGAGTCTTATATAACAGATCGATTCTTCATAATTAAACAAGAGACAGAGTACTCAACACTAAGAGCAATTAAAGCTGGTGTACCACAAGGTAGTGTGCTAGGTCCAGTGCTATACCTTCTGTTTACTAGTGATTTACCTGAAAGTGAAGAAACTACTTTAGCAACTTTTGCAGATGACACTGCTGTGTTTGCTGTTGGAGCAACCGTCGAAATAGCAACAAAAAAACTCCAAATGGCAATAAACGGTATTTCAGAATGGACTAAAAAGATTAGATTGAATGACCTAAAGTCAGTCCATATTAATTTTACGTATAAAAACGCACCACACATTCCAGTATACATAAAAAAAAATGTAGTGGAATACTCAAATACAGCTAAATATTTGGGCATGACCCTAGACGCAAAACTGCTTTGGAAAGCGCATGTAAAGAAAAAAAGAGATGAGTTGAACATGCGATACAGTAAAATGTATTGGCTTATTGGGAGATACTCATCCCTGTCCAACTACAATAAATTACTGCTATACAAGCAAGTCTTGAAACCAATATGGACCTACGGGCTCCAATTGTGGGCATGCACATGCCAAACAAATTTACAAAAAATTCAAGTCTCCTAAAATAAAGTACTAAGGAACGTAGGTAATGCACCTTGGGACATACGCAACGCTGATCTACATAGAGATCTAAATATTGAAATGGTTGAAGATGAAGTTAAAAAAGTAAATTGCCGATTAGTCGAACGACTAGGTGCAATCCCATTCGGGATGACGAGTCAGTTTTTAGAGGTTGTTCGAGTCCCTCACTATTGCAGAAGCATCCCTCGCGTACTTGCTCTGCAATGTCTTTCGATGATTTTTCCTTCCAGCGAACCCCCAAACAAAACAAAAAAAAAAAAAAAAAATATTATTCAATAAAAACCGCAAACTGGACGCCAATCCGAAAAATAACCGTTGGCGCAGCGATTAAGAAAGCGGCTGTATATACGGTGAATAACCCTGTTCGCCGTAACCGCGACATCGAGAAGAGGGCCTTTCTTAACCACTTTTATCTGCGGACCGAAATCCAAGATTGGCGATCCGAGAACAACGGTTTCACCCTGTTCAATGACGACAACCGTGCAAATGGCACAATCGCTGAATTCCGGTTCATCTTTGAGTCACTTAAAAACAAAAAGTTGGCGGGAGTTGACGTTGTCCCAAACGGCGCATTAAGTCACCTGCCGCTAGAGGCGATAGATTTCTTCGCCACGCTATTTAACTATACGCTTAATAATGCATATAATCCGGAGCAGTGGAAAATCCTATCCCGAAAAAGGATAAAGATAGGACGAACCCTACTAATCTCCGCTCAATAAGTTTGCTTCCGAATGTTAGCAAGGTATTCGAGAAAGTCGTCAATAGATCTCTTTTGAAATGGGTTGAGGAAAATAAGATTATTCCGGACAACCAGTTTGGTTTCAGAGCGGGGCATGACACTATTCATGCCGCGTCGAAACTGGTCTCCGACATTCAGTAGAATAAAAGTAAGAAGCAATGCACGGCTTTGAGAAGACCTTCGATACCGTATGGTTGGAGGGGCTCTTCTATAAGCTGACCAGATTGGGCATTCAAAAACCTCTGCTGTATATGATTTATGACATGCTTATGGGAAAGAAGTTCGTTGTCAAAGCTGGCAACGTGACTTCGAGCAGGGTTTTTGAAATTAAAAACGTCTTACAACAGGGAGCAGTGAATTCTCCGGTCCTGTTTAATATTTACACAAGTGATTTGGTAGGAAATTAGCTCTAGCTCTATCCCGCCTGAGGCATTTCTTCATGTAGACAGCAAAGGGTAAGTCCATCCACGAAGTGTACCGCAATTGCGGAACGGGACAGAGTCGATACGATCAAGCAGTTCACCGAATTTTGGTGGCTTGATGAACAGGAGAGGTTGGATACGCTCTCCCGGGCCGGTGCGCTACTTACGTACCATCCTCCTTAGTTTTAAGCTAGATATTTAGTCTATAGGTTTAGGTTTAGAGTAGTGGGTCTTTGGGAGGGACGGGCTAGCCAACTTGAAAAAGTGCTTACGAGAGTCGACCGACGCTCATGGCCTCGCTCGAGTCTCTGCGACGCGGGTGAACACTTGTTGGCGGCTGCTGGCGCCCAGGGATGCAATTAGGACGTTGACCAATCAATGAGATTGCTCACCACCCTGATTATAGGTAATTTAGGTTAAGTAGCAGGCGCAGTGGCTTAGTGGTTAGTGTGTTGGACTACTAAGCGAGGGGCTCAGGTTCGAATCCCGCAAAAACCCAAATTCCAACTTAGGGTTTTTTCCACTGCGCCGCCTCTCGCGAACGTCTGACAAACATCCGAGAGTATAACTGTCTTAAGAGCTTCTCAAATTAGCCGTTTGGAATCGGCATAAAATTGTAGATCCCCTCCATTCGTTCCAGAATGAAACTCACACAAAACGAATGGTTGTGAGAAGCTAGGCCTTGGGTCTCTACAGACCTGTTGCGCCAACTATATATATAGGTTAAGTAGCTTAGGTAGTTTTAAGTAGTTGTAAGCAAACAGATAATAATAAAAAAATTAAAATTTTATAAAGTTTCTTGGAAATTAAAAAACAAACAAATTTAAATATAGATAGATTTAAGGCCGAAAGGCAATAATTTTAAGGATACTGATAAGTTTAGAGAGCTCGCTGAGTGTCAGTAAGCTAGAATCAAGACAAATGTTAGCTTTAAATTAGATTTAATCGTTTTTGTCTAGGATGTAAGTTTAATGAAAGCTACCAATAAAAAATTAATTTAAAATGAAAATGAATGAAATTAATTAATTAATCAATTTTTTTTTATATTTTTGAAATTATGTTGTCTGTTATTGTAAAACTTGCCAATTTTGTAATTCTAGTTTATTATGTTGGAAGAAGTTTGCGGGGTACCTTAAGAACGTAGAAATTTCACTGTATACATACATATACAATACACAAATAATAATAATTTTAAAAAGAAGTGATACAAGTACCTACAACAAAAATAAAAGGATACCAGCGCAACCTGGATGCTGTGGCCTCTTCATGGCCAGTGGGCGATGAAACAATTGTTCGCAGGCGTAACAACATCCGACGCAAAGACTGACATGAGATGGTTTTTGTGACGTGCCTGGGTCAAGCTCCCACGCCCTTCGGCGAGCTTAGAGAGCGGGTGCAAGCAAGCCAGCAACGATTCCAGAAAAGACAAACAGCACGTTACAACGGCGAAGTATGAGTAGAGTCGAGTATGCATCGAAAGTTCCAATTGTCATCGATTAAGAGAACACACCAATACACCGAGCTTGCGCATGCTGCTTTATTAATTCGGTCATTTCAAGTTCTTTATTCAAAAGTTAAATTGGAGGATACACGACATTCCGCATTTTCATTGAACAGGTTAGTTCGCGACAACGTAAGTGTCAAATAAGAAGAAGGAAAAACAAAGTGAAAGCTAAAAAACTTGTAGGAAAACAAAACAAATTTTATATTGCTGCAGCATAATTATGTTAAAAAATTACTGAAAAGTTTTATGCTTTTCAAATGTATTAGGTAAAAGCCGTCAAGGTAATGAGAATTGTGCACTTTTCAACAATATTTGAACAAAACACCACTCTGGCCGTTATTAAAATTGAATAATAAAAAAATATTGTACGGAATAATCCGTGAAATAAGAACATGTCTGTTCGTTTACTTTTTTATTTTACGAATTTGTAATCAATGACGTTTCTTTAATCGAAATTTTTTTAAAAGAGAACGTCATAGAGAGAACAAAATATTACCCTTCCACTGAGAATCTTACTCAATAAATTTCTTGGTGTAAGAATTAGAAAAGCTGTCAGTCACCTGACAATTAACACATGATTTGAAATTTGTCGTCCTATTTGGCAGACGCGTGCGCATCCTTCATCCTTTACCATTTTTACTTAAAAGTAACGGAACAAACTTAACTTTTAGCCTTGAATGACATTTGATTTCAAAATATTCACAATCAAATGGTTTCCGTTACAACGTTTTGGTGGATTGAGGTTGCGTAACAAAATTATAACTGAGCCTTCTTTCAATTTCAAACTGTACCGAAACGAAATCAAATTCAGTTGGTTTACCTCACTCTTTACAATGCAATTTCGATAGATATCTGACCACACACAATAGCAAGTCCGTCCAATTCAAATGGAATGAGGAAACGAAAAGGAAACCTGTCTTAAAGCGCAATGGCAAGTGGATTCACCGTCGTGCATTACGACTGCGACGTGAAAGGTTTGCCTTTTCACTCTCGGCATACGACTGGAAGCACCGAAATTAATCAATAATATTACTGTCACACTCCTCGTTTTTCTATCCAGTTTATTTTTTTAAAGTGCTTTTCCCCATACAAACTTTAATCCCCTTTAAGTTTCGCTTTCGCGACAAAAAATAGCCTATGTCCTTCCTCTGGCCAAAACGAAACAAGCCCAAAATCGTAAATATCGAACGATCTGTTCTCGAGTTATGCGCACACGCGGACTTCATTCCCTTTTATATAGATAAAGTTTCTATAATAATAAACCTAATAAGATTTAAAATATTGTTATTTTTCTTTTTTGTATTTCTCTCTACTTCTTCTACTTCTCGATTTCTATCCAGTTATTTTTTTTCAAAGTCCATTTCGCATACAAACGTTCATAACCTCTTTCACCCAATCAAAGTTTTGTTTTCGCGACAAAAAGTAGGATATGTCCTTCTCATTGTTTTTCTGAATAGTTTTAAAGAAAAAAACATATATACATACAGCCGGATTTATTAGATATACACTCATCTTACTCTCTCTCTCTCTCTAAGCTTGTTAAATAGAGTTGTTAACCGGATGCGTGTTTAATTCCTACTTGGCTCGATTATCGAAGACGAATGCTCCCGAGGCCTAGAGCCTAAACGGTTCGGATTTGGAGTTTGTGACCCTACAGTTCGGGCCGTTCTTTTTTTGGCACGGTTACCTCAATATTTATGGTACTTCCCATATAAAATGATTATACCAGTTTGATTTGTTCGAAAACGACTCTAACAATTTCAACCAAAATTGATATTTGAGATTAAGTAGATGAGGTTAAGATGACCGCATACTCAGCTTTTGGCTAGCAAATCGAATAACGGTACTTATGAAATTTGGGCACATGTATATCGAAAACTGTCCATACGATTATAACAAAAACTAATTTCTAACTTAATAGCAAACTCAGTTTTTTTATATTATCGTACAATAAATTTTTGAAAGAATACATTTTTTAAAAACATTAGGTTTCTTTAGTTTACCGGAAAACGGCGACAAAGATTTTGACAAAAATGGTTACTTAGCGTAAAAGAGTTTTCAAAATTATCCCGTCCTTAATTTTCAATTCGAATCACCAAAAACGCTAATTTTAAAAACTGCTCATATCTGGAAAATCCCATTTTCGATTTCGAAACCGAGTAAGTTTTCAGCTAAATAGTTGAGCAATAGTATTTTTCTAACTTAACATTGAAATATTTGTTACTGTTTTGTCTGCATAGTTTTACAAAAACCGCTCTAACGATTTTGGTCACAATAAAGAAACGCGTATAATATTAGTATTCCAAATGAGATCCCGTACTTAGTTTTTCGCAAAAAAATCAAATAAATCACCCCTCGAGGTATCTGTTCAGAACGGAATTTTCTCCGATTTGTACGAATGTTGAATATAAAATAAAAATAAATAGTTGGCGCAACAGGTCCGTAGGGACCAAGGGCCTAGCTTCTCACAACCATTCGTTTTGTGACTTTTTTCATTTTTGGAACGAATGGAAGGGATCTACAATTTTATGCTGATTCCAAACGGCTAATTAAGACGCTCTTTCAAGACAGTTATACCCTCGGATGTTTTTCAGACGTTCGCGAGAGGTGGGGCAGTGTAAAAAATCCCTTAGTTGGAATTTGGGTTTTGCGGGACTCGAACCTGGGACCCTTCGCTTAGTAGTCCAACAAACTAACCAATGTTGAATATGCAACTCAAAATAATCCCAACCACTTGGAGCTAACACAATCAGAAAATCCAACCTAATTTGCACGCCACACACGTCCTTCAGGATATTCAGTTTGCTAATACAAATTCAAAAACAAATCTCTGAATTCTGATATATATATATATGTAAAGACATCGATCTATCACAAACATTACTTCCAATCAGTGTTGCCTCTGAGAAATTTCAAAAAGGTTACTAAAAATAGGCTTCAATATAAAATATATAAAATATATATACATATTAGCAAAAAAAAAAAAAAGCAGCACCAAATTTATTTATTTATAACAAAAACCAAATTTTACATTACGAAGTACTTTCTTTTAATATGTTTGCATTCTTTTTCGTTCAAGAAGGAGCCGTAATTATTAGATTTCCTTACGATCCCTCTACGATGTTGTATAGTTAAACATCGCGTAAATAATTGAGCAGTCTCTACGTGGCTTTCCTGAAATTGTTATTTATAAACATTTTTCCGCAGTAACTCTTTACTTAACGAGGTTTGTGTCTAAAAAGGTAAGAATTTCGATAAACTATTACAGAAAACAATGAAATCTATTACTTTTTGCTCTGAAACCGACATCATCTATGATTAGCTTCGTAAGTAAAATCATTTTACACAGTCAAAAGTTATATTATCTGGTACAATTCCGAAATGTCTTCGAAAGGACTGCTGAAATCATATATCTATGTCTTCCTGTTCCCATATTCATATTACTCGTCCAATTTCACCAACCACCACCAAATCTAATGCCTGGCCATAGGTAGAATAGTCAAACGCATCCTAAAATACTATCTACAAGCAACAAAACTGAAGTAGGAGAAATCACGCACAATTATTTTATATTTTTTATTTATTTAATATAATTTATATTTTATAATTGCATTTGCAAACGAAATAGGTCTGGCGTAAATTTACATTCAAACAAATATTTGTTTCACTTTTTGAATTTGCTTACAATTCGACCACGACCAAATTACATCAGATGCAAAAATATGTTTACATTAGCTCTACGCAGGCTCTAAAGAAAAATGTTCTATACAGTGACAGTATCAGCGTAACGGCTGCGAAATGTGGCCCCATGGTGGTGTTCTATCCCCCTGCTATGGTCCATAGCTTACTCAACGATATTGGTTTCTAAATTCAAGGATACGCGGATGACATTGCGATCCTAATCAGAGGAAATTCCGAAGAAACAATCTTGGAACTCCTGCAGAGGGCATTTAACCCTGACTGGTGCAAAAAAGTTGGCCTAATTAAACCCCAAAAATAGTACCATATAGTTGCGATCACCAAAAGGCGAAATCGGGAAAAAAAAACCTATATTGTTTGGTGAAACAACAACTGTCTACCCAAATTCAACTTCAGCCGAAACTTCAAAGTTACATTCCCAAATCGGCAGAACTGGGAACAGAATAAACCAGAATTCGCCAACGATTCTCATGTATGGTACACAGATGAAGAAGTAGAAGCTGGAGTACACAGGGTCAACAAAAAATCGTTCATCTACGAAAGCATGGACAATAGTGTAACTCTGTATTTCAGGCGGATATCTTTGAAATAGAACTATGTCTCCGAGAAAATTTTAAAAGGTCCATAACAAACAAGAACATATATATTCTCTCTAATAGTAAAGCTGCACTCCTAGCAATTAAAAGCTATGAAATAACATCGAAACTAGTATGGGATAGATTACAACTACTCGCATCGGTAGCCAGCACAAGCAGAGTACATCTCATTTGGGTGAAATGACACAGTGGACACGTAGGCAATGAAATAGCAGACATACAAGCCAGAAAAGGATCGGCATCGACCTTCATGATGCCAAGACCATTCTGTGGATTACCCATCAGCACTGCTAAATTCTACATTAAAACCTGGCTGAAAAACAAGGCCAATCAGTAATAGACCAGCACTGAAGGACCAGACAAGCCAAAATGTTCATGCCAATTGTCTCCCTCACAAGAAAAAAACAACTCCTAAACGTAACAAGGAGTCAGATTCGTAGTCACAGGGTACCTCACTGGACATTGTCAAGTCAAAAAACACCTATGGCTATTGGAATATGTAATACAAGATAACACTTGCAGACTATGCAACGAGGACGAAGAATCAGCAGAACACATATTGTGTCACTGTGAATGTCTAGTCAGACTACGTTAACACCATCTAGGAAAACCTTTACTTGAGGGAGAGGACATATCCAGTCCACTAATTTATCCAAAGATTTTCATAAGAGATCGAATTGAGTACCTACATTAATTTCAATTTGCGAAAAACAAACTTCTTATGATTTAAACATGGACACCTGTTAACTTAAATGTCAAATTGGTTTGGATAATGTAGTTCACCCGATGGATATCAGAATGGAAAAGCAGAGTGAAAGGGAATCGAATGGGTAAATCACATGGACGATTCACGTGAATAGCAGAATGTGGCTGAATTTATACGAGAAAGTTAAAGAAAATTTAGCTATTCCTCTGTTGCCTACTATAAAACGACATTAGACTTATAAAGCTAAAGCAAAAATCTCTATTTTCTTTGGTTAATTTGAAAAAGTTAGGCAAATTGTTTTCCTTGGCATTGCCACTTTCATTTGATACGTATGTAAATAGATTTTTTTCAATGTAAATTCAGCCTGCCAATGTGTTTACTTGGCCAATCGCTTACGGATACTTTTCACTCAGTCGATCGAGCATGAAGTAGTTCGGGCCTTGAAATCTGAAAGAAAGTCAAAAAATCTAAATCTTACCTAGCTTGTACAAGTCGAAAGTAACTAAACCAATTTCATTTGTAGTATGACACTGGTGGGAAGTAATAATTACTTGTGTACAAATAACTGTCTCATCATTACCAGTCCTCCTTAAATATTTTTAATATAATCTGCAAAAATAGACTTACGTTTTTCGGAAAAATCTGACAATGCACTGCTTCCGTTCGATGTAGAATTACTTTGCTGATACTGGATGATTGAATCTTTATCATACAATGCATCATTGTTTTTTAAGGTCGATTGCAGTTTGACTCTATGCTTTCTTTCGTGTCGTGATTTTCGCATTTTGTCTTTTTTTTTTGATTCGTGGCTATTACTTTTATTGTTTTTGTCAATCTGAGTGGAGGTGATTGATGAAATGCTGGTATCTGTATCTCTATTGTGTGATCTTCTTTGGTTATTTGTATGACTGTGGTTTTGAATGAATTTAGTTTCAGTTTGCTTACTAGGAGCAATATTATTCGTAGTATTTAACTCAGTGTTTTCTAATTGTACATTATTTCTGACAATCTCGTCCACCACTAATTTTTGACATTGTTGTTTATCTGATATTTCACCAGTCGCTACCATTGCTTTCCATTTCGTCACCAGAGTTTTCGCAGCACTTCCTACCTCGCCATTATATTTTCGTAGAGAATTTATTGTCTTTCCAACGCCCGTCCTTTGCAAATGATCAATCGTAACTGGGAGCTCGAAAAGCTTTCCAATGCAGTGAAGTAACTGCAAATAATAACATAAAATTAGCTAAAAACACAGCATTATATTCATACGTGAACATCGAAAGTTTCCGTACACTTTTTAAGTACTTATTATACAATGAGGAGAATGAATCTTAATATCATTCAAAAGGTTCTGTGTCATAGATGTAGATGTGTAACAATTCCCCATACAAAATGCTTATCAGTTAAATGAAATCATACTGGTAGCATTCAATTTACCATAGTAACGTAATTCGTAACTCATCTCAGATTAGAACCTATTTTAGAAGGAATGCAATTTGCCTACCCCCAAGAGTAAGAAACTGTATACCTAATTTTAATTCAGGGGCATAATATCTTCGAAGTGTTGACGTTTGGTTTTAATGATTGTCTAGATGTCACTTTTTGGCTTATAAACAAAACATAACTTCCGAAAATTACGTTTTTTATTATTACATACTTAAACGTTAGGGTCGACTTTCAACCACAGCGAAACTAGTAGGTTTGTATTAAACAATGAAATAAGAAAAAAAGTTTAAAAACTTTAAAATTTCATTCACACGATAAACAAAGAAAAAGATAAAGCTGGAAGCAAAATGGATTGAGGTTAAGGTTTATCCATCAACGTGTTGACGCCAGGATTAAATTCGCGCTTGCATCAATGTATAACTTCATAAAAATTTAAAAAATTGACGACCACACAAATGATGGTACCTGCATTGGCATGAACTTCTTATAATGTGGAGTCTTGTAGTGGACGAGCTACTTGAGAAAGGGAACTGGAGCGGGTGTATTTGGGCCTGGAACCAAATGGGCAAAAGTACCAGCATCTCCCAGGCTGAAATCTACGCCATGGACAGATGATCCAAATCAACCTCGACAGAAACAGAATAAACTATGAGGCTGCTATTATGACATTTACTGACTTTTTTTTTTTCATAATTTTGGATTATTTTAATTAATTTTTGTGTGTAAATAAACTCAGGATATAATAATATGTTAAGGCTTGCATCGGCATGAGCAATAATAATCTCCGTATCCTAACGGACTTCCTAACGGGGCATTGTAGAATAAAGGAACACCTTAGGAAACATTGCATATCTAAAGAAGGTCTCTACAGATTCTGCGATGAGTCCTGTAAAATCTTAGAGAACACGTACTTGGATCATGTGGGGAACTGACCCACAAAAGACTGCAATACTTGAGCAAGCACCAATTAACAGAAGAGGAAATACTGTCACTGGAGCCAGCTGTCATCCTTAGATTCTTAAAGGAAACTGGACTTTCTGAAAGGTATTATAATGTGAGGAAACTCTTATGAGGGAATATATTTAACTCTCAGAGGCGTAAGCAGGGGAGCCGTACAAAAGACAAAAGGTCGCAAATCAATAACCCCTTTTACATAATAATAGTAAGCTACCTTGAATCTATTTACGTATTCATATTCAATATTGCATAAAGGTCCAAAAACTCCCTTTTCTGGGTATTCTTATCCTTCGCTCGGGTGGGCCATTCCCTAGATGCAAATTGGTAATTTTTTTATTATTCCATTTTGTTGCCAACGAATTAAATCTGAGTAGTCATTGAAGCACAATTTTCTTTTTTTGTTTACCAACTCAAAACTGCAGGTTAATAATGACTTTAGGTAAAAAATCTTTGTGGAGATCAGGAAACTATTTTTTTTTTCTTTGAATATTTGTAAGCTCAATAAATAAAAATAAGATATTTGGTTTATAAAATAGTTATATTAAAATTTTGAAAGGTTATCTACTCACGCTCAAATCAAAAACTAAGTAGGAATTCATCATTTAGGAATTAATGGGTTAATTAAGTAATAAAAGAAGTATAAAATAGTTAGAATAACATAAGGGTCTTCTAAGTAATAAAAGAAGTGTAAAATAGTTAGAATAACATAAGGGTTTTCGACAGGTCGTAAAATACTTCATTTGAGGCAAAAGATGTAACATAAATGAATAAAACTAATAAAGGGTTTTTCAATAAGAGCGCTACAAAAGTTTTTTTTTTTAAATAAAACAAAAACGGTTTTGGATATCAATGAAATTCTTTATTCCTGTGAAAGTAAAGGGTGATTTTTTAAGAGGTTTAGAACTTTTTTAAAAAAAAAAACACAAAAAATTCGAAAAAATGAATGAAATATTTATTTGAATCGATAGTTTGAACCTTGCAATTTAATGTTTAAAGATAATTTCATGCAAATGTTGACCGCGGCTGCGTCTCAGGTAGCCCATCCGCTGAGTCCAATTTTGGCATACTCTTTCACACATATCGGCCGGTATCTCACGAATGAATGCATGGATGTTGGCTTCCAGTGCGTCAATCGAAGCGGGCTTTTCCCTATACACATTAGCCTTGGCATACCCCCACAAAAAATAATCTAATGGTGTCAAATCGCACGATCTAGGCGGCCAATTGACCGGCCCGAAACGTGAAATTAACTGTTCACCAAACTCGCCTCGCAATTGCGCCATTGTTTCGCGTGCTGTGTGGCATGTGGCACCGTCTTGTTGAAACCACAAATCATGCAAGTCAAGAACTTCCATTTCGGGCAAAAAAAAGTTTGTTATCATCGCTCGGTAGCGTTCACCATTGACAGTAACGCTGCGATTCTCATCATCTTTGAAGAAATATGGCCCAATAATGCCGCCGGCCCATAAACCGCACCAAACAGTGGCTTTTTCGGGATGCATTGGTAGCTGTTGCAATGCTTCTGGCTGATCTTCACTCAAAATGCGGCAATTTTGCTTATTTACGTACCCATTCAACCAAAAATGAGCCTCATCGCTGAACACAATTTTTCGATAAAAAAGCGGATCCTCGGCCAGCTTTCCAAGAGCCCAATCACCAAAAATTCGGCGTTGTGGTAGGTCGGCTGGCTTTAGTTCTTGCACCAGCTGTATCTTAAAAGGCTTTACGCCCAAATCCTTCCGCAAAATTTTCCACGTAGTGCTGTAACAAAGGCCTAACTGCTGGGAACGGCGCCGAATCGACATTTCGCGGTCTTCTGTCACACTAGCTGATACGGCCGCAATATTTTCTTCACTACGCACAGTACGTAAACGTGTTGGTGGTTTAAAGTCCAACAAAGTAAATTTGGTGCGAAATTTGGTCATAATCTTCCGAATAGACTGCTCAGAAGGTCGAGAATGCCGATCATAAAATGGAAGCAGCGCGCGATGACCATTTCGAACCGAGCACGAATTTTGATAGTAAAATTCAATAATTTGCAAGCGTTGTTCATTTGTAAGACGATCCATGGTTAAATTGCAAACCAAACTGAAGCTGTTTGACAGTGACACAAGGTACTAAACACACGTCAGCTGTCAAAACCAGTGTTGCCAAAACCAAACCAGCTAAAAAATCACCCTTTACTTTCGATGCCATTATGTATGGAACCCTATTTCTTTTGCATGGCCACCACGGGCACGCTGAACCCAATTTTCGAACGGTAGCGATTCCCATTTACAGTAACGTGCCGGTCTTGATCATCACGGAAGAAATACGGCCCAATGACGACTCCGGCCCATAAACCACACCAAACCGTAATTTTTTCGGGATGCAATGATGACTCATGGAGTACGTGTGGATTGCTGCCTGACCAATACCGCATATTTTGCTTATTGACTAAGCCATTCAGCCAGACATGAGCCTCATCGCTGAAGATGATTTTTCGATGAAAATCCGAATCACTTTCAAGTTATTGCTCAGCCCAATTCACGAACATACGACGCTTCTGGTGGTCAAGCGGCTTCAGTTCTTGCGTCAATTTAATCTTGTAAGGATGTAGGCCAAGATCTTTTCGCAAAATTCGCCACAACGACGTCACAGAGATGCCCAACGCTTGAGAATGACGTGTGGGAGACACATTTGGGCGTAGCGCTCTTAACGTTGAGGCCACTGACTCCGAATTTCGGTAGTAAATTTTAATAATTTCGACTCGTTGTTGGCTCGTAAGAAATTCGGCGTCGTGGGCTGTCCCTGTCGATCTTTTTCTGTAGCGCCTCTGTTGAAAAACCCTTTACATTAATCTGACAAAAAAACCAAAACATTCAAACAATATTTCACCATGAATATCAACCTACTAAATGTACATAAAAAGAGGATCATTTAAATCGCCTTTTAGCAATAATTTCTATACCAAAAAATAGTCATTATAATGTTAAAAAACTGCGATTTTTATACTGAAGGTTAGTTGAATCTTATTACATTATTACAAAGTGTGATTTTCAAAAAAAAAAAATGGTGGGAATTTGAGTTCGGTTAAAGGGGTAAAATGACCATGGTTTGTCGCAAAACTTCAAACTTCCTTCAACGACCCACAAGTCCGTGATAACAGCAAACACAATGGGGATCCCATTATCAAAGCGTTGCAAAAACACCAACAACAGCACGCACATCATCGAAAGCATTCGGGACAAATTAATTAAAACCAAAGGAAAGATCAAACTCTTATGAGTCCTGGGACATGCAGGAATAAAGGGAAACGAAGACGCTGATGCGGCAGCAAAATATGCTGTTTATGAACCACTTTTCTCATGGCCAACACTGAACAAAAGAGATATCAAAAAGCATTTTCGAACCTACGATCATGCATTTCAAAAAGAACAATACGCACCACTATAAATTGCTCAACCCGGAAGGCACAGCGGCAATTTATCCCCAGAGCATGTCAAAAAGTATGACCAAGACGTTCGTTCGACTTCGTTTAGGTCACTCGTCTCTTACCCACGTATATCTATTCACCAAGGACAACCGCCCAAAATGTTACCTATGTAACTCCAACGAAGCACTCACCAGAAAACACTTAACCTACGAATGCACCACAATTCAAACCAAACTCAACAGTATATCTCCTAACTCCCAACTAGATTTAATAGACAAATTGTAACTCGCTTTGAGTTTAACTAAGCCGAAAGCCCTGGAAGCTAGCGCTATAAGTCTCTATAGTATTAACTTTAAATTCACTATTAACAAATAAATAGTTTAAATAATAATAATATTCATCAGACATTTTATTTTAATAAGTTTTTTTTTTATGTATAGGGTCATACATTTTTCGGTTTCAAAAGTAAAGGCTGGTACGCAGTTCAAGTGAAATCAAATTGTTCATACTGTATCATTTGCCTATTTTTTATTAAAAAAATCATAACAAAGAAAACCAAAAAGTATTACTCTGTAATTAAGCCCTTCTGGCAGTACCCAATTAATAAATATTCTGAATTCTATAAGATCTGGCAATGCCATAAATAAAATAAATAAAGCTCTGAAAGCTCACTCACAGCCGATCGTAACAAACAAACAAAAGCTCTGTTGTAGGTGGCGATACTAAAATCTCTCCAGAGCTATTTCATCTGGTTTTTCATTTCATTTCAGCGTGAAAAGGATTCGGAGGAAGGCAGTTTAGAAATTAATTGGCTATCTATAATGGCCAACATTCAACTAAAATTATGATACATCAAATGCCAGCGCTACCAACTTGCAACCACGACAACCACCCTGTGTCATCATCTGTGCGTGCTTTATTCTTCATCTATACTCAGCCGCGTTATGTCCGCGATAGCCATTGAAACAAGTTTGCCCTGTTTTCTAATCAAGGCTCGGAGCGACGAAAAACGAAACGCATAAATGCGCGATGCGTGCTGAAAAGGGAATTGAGAAGTGTCGAACGACAAAGCATGTAACGTATAAGTCCTGACTAAGTCGGCGAATGATAGTAGCCATATTAATGACATTTCTTGATGATTCGAAAAACCGACAGGTGGCGAGGTTTATCCTCTTGCCATTGCACAACATGAATATGACAGGTGTCCTTTACGTTTCTTCATTCAAATTGAATTGGACTTGCTATTGAGTGCTGTAGGAATAGTTTACCAAATGCATTTGATTTAGTTCCATACAATTGGATATGTGTAATTTGCCACACAATTTGAAATTGAAAGTCGGCTCACTAATTATTTTGTTTGGAAACCTCAATGTACCGAAGATGTTCTCACTCCTCGGATTCCGCTTATTCCTTACGATTTAAAATTCGCATTTAAGCGTTTTAAATTTCCCGTGCGTTTCGCTTTCGCATCGCAAGGACAACCGCACTATGTGGAATTAATCTGGAATACCCATGTTTCCCACATGGTCAATTATTTGTGGCTTACTCACGCGTCGGCAATCATCCCGCCTACCATACAGCACTTGAATGAAAATGCGGATGTTTTTCCACTGCCTTTTCGCAGACCTTTCGCTGTCCATTTTGAGACCACCAGAAAATTTCGTTCCGGAACAGCTGCGTAGCCTAAGGCCAAATATCTATCGATTGGCTATGAAACCTCTCCACTCCGTATCAAACAAGAGGGCAAATCATCAGTAAGCCATTTCAAATTGCGTTAGTTTCACTGGAAGATTAAGTTTTCTCTGAGCATCCTCTGACATAAAAGTTACTTCCGAGCCACCATCGATAAGTGTTCTCAACGTAAACTTGCTCCCTAGATAATGAATATCAATAAGATAAAAGAATTCGTTTGTTGTTACGAGAGAAAAAGGTGTGCAATTAGAGAGGACTGTTTTCAATTCGACTTTGTGGGGTTATATTATTTTGATGGACATGTTCTCTTGAAATTGATGGAACGCGCGGAAGTTGAGGAACAGGTGCTATATGTAACAGCGTATGATGTTTCTGTTGGCATTGACCGCAAGTATGGACACTTCGGCAGTACTTTTATAAATGATTAGAAGCTAGGCAGTTTACAAAAATCTTTAGCGAATTCACGTTTAAAATCCGATTGGCAACACTCAATTGTATGAAAGATAGAGATTGCCGAATGGAATGTGAACCTTTGCAAAGCTTGCAGTTAAAATTTGTGACTTTTGAATGAGAAGCTTGGTGTTTCTTCGCCCCTTGACTCTTGGTTGGTTGACCTTTCGGTTGGTTGGCAGTTTCGAGTACTCTATATCGGCTAGTTAAAAAGAGATCCATTTCATTCCATGTCGAAAGCTCACTGGGGTTTTTAATGGATTGCTCCCTTAACACAAAGTTATTTCAGGTAACCCGTTACAACAAAGGAACACCAGAATAGCGTCCCAAGAATCTACAGACACTTTATGGACCTTAAGAATCGATATGCAGTCGTTGATCTCTCGCTGGCGATCTGTAATGCTCTTACCAGATTCGGTCGAAATGATTACAAAGAATTTTCAACTGGTTATTAACTAATATTCTTTTGTTTTCGTATTGATTCGAAAGTGCTTTTCATGCTAACTCAAAATTGTCCGCTGTGAGAGGAAATTTAGAAACTAAATTGTTAACTTCACCTTTAGTTTTCGAGCGCAGGTGGAACAATTTACCTACGTAAAGTGAAGTTAGCCCGCACTTTTTATTGAATGAAAAACGTGAAATGCAGTTCGATACATTTTTAATTATTATTATTTAAACTATTAACAGATACATTTGTTTTTAGATGTTTGTAGTAAATTTCGTTTGTAGTTCAACCGTTAGAAAGTTAGAACCATTAGAAAAATAGTTCAGCCCGCACTTTTGGCTTTTAAAAATAAAAACTAGCCAGTTGCATTCGAAACCATTTGTAGTTGTATCTAGTGAAATTCTTTTTTCTCAGAAATGTCTTATTTAGGAGATTTAAGGACATTATTTGTGTTTGCACCTATAACTCCGAATTTCCAATAGAGAGAAATTATTTGAAATCACTGGTGCATAAAGCATATCCTAACTTAAATAACTGTATTTAAAATTTTCGAATTCACTCAGCGTTACTTAATAAAACGCAATTAAAGTCAAAAAATGTCACCTAGGGTAGGTGGAAAACTATTGAAAATTTCATCACATTTGTACAGTTTCGGAGATAACGTGGTTTTATATCGCCTGCATATAAATTCTTTTTGGTTGGTCAATTTTGATATTTATAGTTTTACCAGATAGAACATACATGCTTTCTAACAACCAACCAACTAGTTTTGTTCAGCATATCCGTCCCCTTAAATCGGTCTGCACGGATGTGCTCAAACATTTTCTTAAATTTTCAATAAATCCTTATCTATTGATAAGAGATCACTTTTGTTTCTTCCACTAGATACATCTAATAAAAATCATTAGAAAAAATAGAAATATTGATATGAGTTTATATGCCAAAGTAGTGTTTGCTTAACTTGTATCTAAATGTTCTTCTTTTGTGATAAAAATAAAAAAATTTGAATTGTATAAGATAGCCAGGAGGACAGATTTTGCAATAATTATGTTTTTGTTGTTATAAATTGTTTAAAAGTGGTTAGTTTTTAATGTTATTCAAAGGAGTAGAAAATATTTTTGGATAAAATCGGGGTTTATTGATTGGGTGTTGTTGCTAATTTACAAATAGTGACTCGTATCGATGGACAGGGATGAATGGTTGCGAAAAGGTTTGCCGTTGTTTTGTTTTTGTCCATATATGGATGCAACTCTAGGGGTATGCATTTTTTGACTTTAATTGTGTTTTATTAAGTAACGCTTGAGTGAGGTCGAAAATTGTAAATGCAGTTATTTAAGTTAGGATATGCTTTATGCACCAGTGATTTCAAATAACTTCTCCCTGTTGGAAATTCAGAGTTATAGGTGCAAACACAAATGTCCTTATATCTCCGTAATAAGACATTTCTGAGAAAAAAGAATTTCACTACAAACGATTTCGAATGCAACTGGCTAGTTTTTATTTCAAAAAGCCAAAAGTGCGGGCTGAAATTTTGTTCTACAAACGAAAAAAATTTCACTACAAACAACTACAAACGAATGTCTACCGAACTGCATTTCACGTATAGTATTGACAAATGATTTGAAATTTGTTATCCTATTTGGCATTTTTGCATACGAGTGCATGTTTTGATTTCTTGCATATTAAAGTGGTTGCAACAGGCGGCAAAATAAATATCTATTGAGTGTTCCCCTCAAGATTGTTTTCGCTGAATGTGGCTTCTTATAGGCTTTACACTGACACTGTTCGAATCGTTCGCTTAGATTTTTGTATAAACTCCTTGATTTATACGAAAGTGGCGACGAAATTCTTCCTCGCTGTAAGAAGGGACAATCTCCTCGACGTAGGCTAAGTTTGTAGTTTAGTGGGTACATCCATACTCGGATTCGCCAACTAATATTGCTAATAAAAAACACAAAATTCTCCGCGTTTATAACGACATTTTAAGGACTTTTCTGTACCACATTTTGAAGTTAATATATCTTCATTTTTCATATAAGATACTACAAAAGCGTTTCCTAACATTTTCCGAAGAATATATCTCCACCATTGAGTCTTTTCCATTCTTACTACAAAAGTAAAGAAACAAACCTATGACCTATCTGTTTCACCTGGTTTTATTTTATTACTAGCTGTACCCGCCCGGCTTCGCCCGTGCAAAATGTGGTTTCAGAACAGTTGATGGAAAAAAAGATTTAAGAAATTTGCTGTCTTTTTTTTTTGATAATTGCTGGAAGAAAAAATCACCGAAAGACATTGCAGAGGTATAACGCAATGGAACCGTCTGCAATAGTGAGGGTCTTGAACCCGATCTAAAAAACCGACTGAGTCAATTTGTGTTCCTCATGGCATTGCACCTGGTCGTTGGACTAATCGGCAATAATTTAAAATAATTTTCTACCCAAAATTTAACTCACTTTTTTATTAATGTAACGCTCCTTTGAATTATATATTAGCGGTTTTGTTTCTATCGGCTAAGATAGTGATATTTACTGCATTACTTACCCTGGAGCATGCTACATATAACTGCACGTGCGTGAAGCAATTCTTACTTAAATCAACTTCCGTTTTTCTTAAAGTTTGACCCAGTGACTTATTGATTGGCATGGCAAAACAAACATTAATAAGAAATTGATTCCGTTTAAAATGGGTAATTCCTGGGAATTATTGGTATTCTTGGTATAAACACCGTATCTCCTTTACCACACCCAGTTTAAATTAACGCCTCAATAACGTTTTTCTGCAACGAAATCACTCTCAATTTTGTTCCATTACAAAGCTTGGGAGGATTCAAATTGCGAAGCAACATAATGGGAACTCCAACTTTTAATTCAATTTTATGAGCAGGAAGGCCATGGGCTGTTATGCTATTTAAAAACTCGACCGGATAATTTACTACCTCGTTGCCAACAGCATTTATGGACAGGTACGACGTTGTATCACCAGGAATTTTCCCTAGTATAATATCATTGAGACAAGAGACTTGTTCATTTGTGGGTGCTAAAATAGACCTTTCGCATAGCCAAGAGTGTTCTTTTGTACTGAGGTTATGTACATCTACATAAACACTTTCAATTAAAGCATTAAAATCTGATGCAACCTGGCAAAGTGCAGCCTGTAACTCTTCATCATGGTTATCATTAATTTCAGGACGTTTACCCTTTATCTAAAAGAAGTTTGCAAAATTCCAAATCCCCCGATACTGCTCTCATATTCTGAGTCCAGTGCAGTGTCTTAAAGTAGCGCCAAAGTGGTGAACGTTTGATACATGCATTGATTTCATCAGAGCGCGTACCTCTTGTGAAAACGGGTAATGTTTGTCTGAAATCACCGGAGAACAAGAATTTAATTCCACCGAAAAGTTTGCTATTATTTCTATATACATATATATATCTGCATTGTTCTATTAACCGCTTCTATTGATAATTCATTAGCCAAAGAGTATTCGTCTCAGACTAAAAAGAATCTAGAAAATGCACACCAACAACGGTTGTGTTTACGCTCTTAATTACGTGTTGATAAACTTCTCTCTGCTCATCGTTTAACTTTGGTTTATTTTGTTCGATTAAATACTCTGAAGTCCAGTTTAATCGTAGTTTTTGCTTGATATATTTTTTATTTAAATTACTTTCAAACCCAACGATTATTTGTGGGGATGGTAAACTCATACCAGTAACTGTCGCTTTCTTCAATGCCTAGGGCTAGATACGCTCCTTGATAAGTTTGGTGCTGAACACAGTTCGATTTATTTATTTCTCATAGCGCTTGAGTTGGCGAATAAGAGACATTCCTTACCACTGTATAAAATAATTCGCCTTCCTTCTTATTACCGTTATGTTAACATGTATTCGTTTCAAATGTAAAATCACTCTCTCTCTCAATCCCGTATACATTTCACACCCTTTCTCTTTCAATCCCACGCCCCACACGACAAAGTGCGTGTAAGCAAAACAGAGATAAACAAACCTTTCCTACATATTTGACATTTCTTTTATGGGTTTCTTTTTTTTCTTATATGGTATTCGATTGGGCGCTCTCAGAGCAATTTTTATGTTCGTTTGGTACAAAAAAAGCAATCTTTTTCAGATTTCAGAGCACTTTTGCGAATCTAGATATTTCTTCAGATTTGCCTCAGATTTACTAACACCAATGCATTTGAGTTTGACAAATGTTGGAGCTTGTTTAAAGTTTTCGTGAATTTTTTGTACAGCAAAGAAAGGCATTGCTTTATTTATATACAAGTTAAAAATCAATCGGGAAGGAAATTTCGAATGTTTTAATATAAAATTTAACGCACGAATATCAACACAAATAAGAGCAAGAGCGTTTTTATGTTCGATTAGGCACACAAAATCTGAAATCTGAGAGCAAATCTGGAGAAGCCCAATCGAATACCACATTACCAATCCAAACAAAATACTGCCTCTGTCTGTCTCCCTCTCCGTCACAGGAGTAAAATAAGGTTAAAAGAGATGTCATTATATTGCGCGCTTTAAAGGGTTTTCCAATGAAAGGTGTTATTGTGAATGACCCGCTATTTCGTTAGCTGTCACTTTTGAAGCTTTTATTCTTTGACATTTGACTAGTAGAAACTACGCCATTACTAAAAATGTAACGATACTCGCTTCCATAACGCATTGAAATTATTAAAATTCACTACAAAAATGGTGAAAATCTTGCAGTCACAGTTCGCAAAACTAAAGCATTTTTTGGTCGTCGTGAAGCACCTTGTCGGACCGCAATACAGAAATTGGTGGACAAATTCGAGCTGTTGGGACAAGTTAATGATGTGAGGAATAAAACCCGTGCATGTCGCTAAAGAACAACTGAGAATATTGCTGCTGTAGCCCAAAGTTCTGAAGAAAGCCAGGTTTGTCCATTCCTCGTCGTTCTTTGGAATTGGGCATTCCACAAACGTCATTACTTAATTTTGCATAAAGACTTCGGTCTTAAGGTTTACAAAGTTCAGTTAACACAAGAACTCAAGCCGTGCTCGTGGTGGCCATTTGGCTGATGTTGTTTTTCATTATTAACAGCATACCTTCTTATTTATTATGAAATAAACATCCGATCATTTATCTCAAAAAATGGCTTTGATTTGAGAATGAGTGCATATCCACTCACCCAGGTGAAAATCGTAGAAATCGTTCAAATCTTGCCTATTTATTCAAAAACCTTTTAAGTTATCGAGTTAATAGATATCCTAAGTTGTACTTGCAGATGCCCTCTATAAGGTGGTATTTACTGTATTAAAATGCTCCCAGTATTTTCACCGCAAAGCGTTGCAAAGAAAAAAGCGAAACGAAATGAAAAAATAAATTACTCTTGTTCAATTTTTTTCCGGAATTTATAGAGATATAGAGTTGGAACTAAGTGGAGATTGTAGGCCTAGGTATGCTCTATAGGCCTGTGAAAAATGCACCAGAATATATTCAGCAGTTTCTAAAATTTTTGCATTTGAAGACATGCAGTCAAATGCAATCTTAGTCGAACAGAACTACACCAATTTTATTTATAAGATAAGGAAGTAGTGGCATGCGTCCTATTTAATTTTTTTTTGTTTTTATTTCAACTCTTTTTTTTATATTATTGAAGAGAAAAAAATAAGTATATATAGTTGGCGCAACAGGTCTGTAGAGACCCAAGGCCTAGCTTCTCACAACCATTCATTTTGTGTGAGTTTCATTTTTGGAACGAATGGAGGGGATCTACAATTTTATGCCGATTCCAAACGGCTAATTGAGAAGCTCTTAAGACAGTTATACTCTCGGATGTTTGTCAGACGTTCGCGAGAGGCGGCGCAGTGGAAAAAACCCTAAGTTGGAATTTGGGTTTTTGCGGGATTCGAACCTGAGCCCCTCGCTTAGTAGTCCAACACAATAACAACTAAGCCACTGCGCCTGAAAAAAATAAGTAGGTACATGAAAATCCCAGCTGCAACGAATTTCCAAAAGAAATCGAAAAAATTAAATATTTTAACAAAGGGAAGCAAGATAATGTAGAAATCGAGAATGGACTAGTACACCACCATCTGAGATCAGACTTCCTCACTAGTCCCTAGGCTATAGTTCAGTTTTTCATTATGATGCAAATATCAATTATGTATATAAATAACAGACACAGCTAAAATTGGAAAAGGTTTGCTCCTACTGTCAAGCTAAAAAATAGCAAGAGTTGACTAACAAAGTGCTGTGCCAAAGGAAAAGTTAACACCTGTAAGTGAACCTCCCGAGACACTGAATAATATGCTGCCGTGTGAACAATCATATTCTAAGCACTTAAATACGAGCGAAGCAAGGGGAGCACTGGTCAGCAGTAATACATAATAATGCAATATAATGTAGCTAGACTGCTGCCCACTTTCTTAGAATTTGACATTGAATTAGAGTTCAGTGTTTTATTTCTATTTGTGCACAGACATTTATTGCGGTCCAGCTTCCAGACCTACCAAATATATGCAGTCTACTCCTAGCGATCGTTTCAAAACATTATACAAACTTTAACACACATCACATCTTTTAGACCCAGTTCATAGTTTTTCAACCTCGCAAACGTCAAATTTACAACACAATTCGATACACTATCGCATGAATACTATATATTAAGTGCGTACTCAATTTCGTTACCTTTGTTTCATCATTCCGAGCCTTTTTAATTGATTTCTGATAGTGAGCTATAATAGTAAACCCGTCCGATGACATGATAACGTTAGTGAATAACTTAGAAATGGCAGTTTCGTATTTCCAAGGAACGTATACACAAGATGCACTAAACTAAGCCGTCAAAACTGTATAAAAGAGAATTAAACCTATAGTCAGTCATATGCATATCGCATCCAACAAAATTAATTTCGAATTCTATAAATAAAACACATAAAATTTCCAATGCCTTTCCAGTTGGTAACTAGTGTCCCCGTCAAAGATAATGGAATACAGAGGTATATAACTTTCCAGTGGAAAGGCGGCTGCCTACCAAACATAATGGAATACAGAGTTATATAACTTTCCAGTGGATAGCCGGCTGCCTAAAGCTGTTTTCCAGAAAAATTCGTGAAGTCACACACACTTGCTTATTTCTATTGGAGTATATGTGAGTTCATGAATTGGACTTTAATGCAAGAATTCAGTATTCTCTACTCTGTATTTCACAATTTTTTTCATTTTAATTAAAACTTCCACAAAAACCATACAAATTCAATACAAAACACAGAATAATTAAACACCGCGATGCTCATAAAAGCAAGATGATTTGCGGTCGGCCATTAGCAACATGCTTTTTTGTTGATCACACGTTTTCACAGACAGGGATTGAAATTACAAAAACAACAATGTAACAATGATTTGAGCTGAGTTGCTGCCCAAAGCGAATAACGTCCGTGCTTTGTTGAAGCAGCGGTCAAGAAAAAAAGGTTGCTCGTTTTACAAACGTTATAAAAGGTATTTTATTTTAGTTGCTCTAAATGTGAGCTTACAAGAAAAAAAAGTGATCTAGGCCGGTTAGAGTCGGTTGATGGACAAGTAGCGAATATATCCAGATTGGTTTGCACCCTTCCAAGAAATCTCTGTTTCCATTTCGTTTCGCGCAGCTGATCGCACCGTCCGGGGTCAATGAACCATCTCGACACACACTCCTAGAGAGGATTGCATTTTTCCTATTGCAGCTGTTGGTTGGAGTGTGATGCCCTCATGTCTCCGAAAGCTTGCGATTTCACCTTGCTGATTCGGCCATCGTTAATTACCGATTTTCGAAACAATGAGTAAGCTGCTTGCAACGTTGTGTGTTAGAGGGAGATAGCATACTTCACAACGTTCTGCACGTTGCCCATCTGACGTTTAGTTTCTCGTGTTTTTTGTCTTGTTCGGTAGTCGTTGGTTTTCGTGTCGTATTAGTTCTTTATGTTTCCTCGGATTTTTTCATTTCTTTTTATCGCGGCTAATTGGTGCGCTTATATTGAAGTGCACATTGGGCTAGACATTGATTATGTGCGAGCTGTGATTGCAGCTGAAACAGGATGCATATCAATGTCTATTCCAATGCACAACTTTTATGGTGCTGGCCACCAATTGCAGGATCGTGGTGTCATCGTGGTGTCATTTGTTGGGAACCAACAGTAAGGAAATGGGTTTTGGGGGGATAGACGTACGAAAGATATCCATCTCTTTTAATCATTTATCTCTGGTCCCCGTTCATACCATGTTCCCACCAACCGAAATCGCGAGGTTTCGTAAAATGTTTCCAAACCTTCCAGGTTTCGCCATACATTATTGACGTGGCGAAATCTCGGGATTTCAGCGAAATCTAGTCGAAATCCCTTTGAGTTCATCCGCCCGTGAGAGGTTATCAAACCGAACAAGCCTACAGCATGAACTTTTGTTTATTTAGTGTTCATTTGTTCATTGCGTACGTCAAAATAATAAGCGCCAAAACAATCAAAAAAATAAAAAATAAAAATAAACAAGTTTATACTTTATATAAAGTTTTTTGTACATTTAGCATTGTAATGAATTGACTTCTTGGTACTGCAAAATCACCTATTATTGCCGAAATTATTTCCTTAGTTTGATCAATTCCTCTTTCCAAAACAACAGCTGTTTGCCAGCCACTTCAAAATTGACAGCTTATGACTTTTGAAATCACTTCAACTCGGTGGGAACGACTTATACCATGTTCCCACCAACCGAAATCGCGAGATTTCGTAAAATGTTTCCAAATCTTTTTTAGTCTTAAAATTGATTTAAAGACTCTATTTGTTATAATTTGATTTGTTACACCATCTCCGATTCCAAACAAACAGGCTATTTTGGACAGAGACAATACTGAGACCCCCAACTCGCAATCCTCTTGCCGCTGGCCCCCTCAGTTTTTTTTTTGAATTCGCCATTTTGTTCTCCTATCGGTGTTATGTCAATTTAGAATCCGTGTGAGCTTCAAAAAGAAACAAAACAAAAAAAATGTGGTGAATTTATTTTGACAGAAGTCGAGTGACAACTGTCAAAATATGGAAAACAAATTGTATTTTTCCTCCAACAAATTGAGAAAATGTAAGTTTTCGCATATTTTAAGTGTTTAAATTAATAATTAAATATATTTGTCTTACAGCTAAGGAAGAAGCCGACGTTAAGGTGTTCGCTAACCTTACACATATGCAATGGATCGCACTGGAGACAACGAAGAATATCAATCGGAATCGTTATAAGTAAGCCATACTATTCAATGAATTTGTCTCACTATATATATTTAATTATTAGATATTTCTTCATGGTTTGTTAAATCACAAGCTCCCACTCAAGATCATGCTAGAGAAGCCCTTGATTTGTCCACGATGCAGGAGAACACACACCATCAAGAGTGTATGGCCAAAGTCAAGGAATACGAAACCCATATTGAACAGGCGAAAGTTGAACACAAGGGTATCGATCACGAAGAGCGTAGGAAGACCCTGATTGTAAGTTGAATTTGAATTAACATGAGCCTTACGAAGAATTGCTAACCATTTTTATCCACTTCGAGGAAGAGACCAAGCAACAACAGCATCATGCCCCCTATCAATACCAATTGGCAAGGCGCCGCTATGAAGATCAATTGTCGCAGCAGCAACGTATCCAGGAGGACAATTTCAAAAAGTAAGAATATAGTAAAAGTTGTGTGAATTGATTCTTTAAACGGTAACACTTACTAGGCAAGAGGAAAGTGTCACACTCCAAGAGGCAATGCGCCGGCAAACCATCGAACACGAGATCGAAATGCAGGAGAAAACCCGTCTTAAACTACTCGAGCACGGATGAGAACTAAAGCCAAGGTTGACAGGGAGAATCGTGACAACAACATTGAACAGATTCGTCTAAATGCACTGCTGCTGGTCTGCCAAGGGAGCAACTGGGCGTCACAACTATTTACAAAGTCTTCGATTAGGCCAACACCAGTAATCTTAGTTTGTTGTTTTCCAAAACATTTTAATATATGTATTGAATATAAAATAAGTTACATGTAAAAATATCAGTACGTGTTATAAATATGAAAGATGAAATGAATCTGCACTCTATTCTGGTGGAGCCATGTGTGCACTCCAGCAATGGAAACATTGTGTGAAGCGCTTCGACTCCTTGTTCTTCAGAGTGAGGAAAAGTTTGCGCGCACTTTCTGGTTGTTTGATAGATGTTGTGTTGAATACCTGGAATAAATGTTATTAAATGCATATTTGTGTAAACTGAAAGAGTTTCTGTCGTCGGCTGTGTGACTTACTTGTGCAGTTTTCTAGGCTTATTTGATTTCGACTTCACTGCATATGGAGCCGAGCCAGAGGAATACTTGTTCGCCGTTGTCCAGTATCATGATGTCGTCGTCGGCTAAATCGTCTTGGCAAAAGTCAGCAATTTTCGGCGACGGTGAAGTAGCCCTTTTCTTTGGAGCATTGGTAAAGTCGGGTGAAACTCATGTATCAGGGATGGGATTCCTTCGAAATCCAGTTTGTTGTCAATCAAATACGGAAGGCATAGGTTCATCAGCTTGAAAATTCATGAAGGTAGAGCTTTCAGCTGGTTGCGCGACACATTCAAGAACTCCCGCTTTTGCCAAAACTCGACCACTGATGATAGTTCGCTTATTTCATTTTCGCTCAAGTTGAGACCAGGTTGAGACATTTCAAGTTGGGCAAGTTGTACAGGCAATCGGTACCTGGCAGCGAATTTCGCGAAAAAAAAACAGTTCGGATAAGTTAGACTAGTTGTCAGTGTCAGTGTCAGATTTCAACCGTGGTGAGCTGTGACAGTGTTCAGAAGTACAGCTTTTTTTAAGAGAAGTTCAACTCAAATTTGGTGAATAAGTATATTTTCTCAGTACATTGTCATATTAGTTTTTTCATAACATTCTGTATTTCTATTCAACCAAAGTACTCATTCACCATTATTGTTCCATTATAATACCAAAACATGCGACTTATAAGTCATATAAATGTAGGCTTTGAAATACGAGACACGTAAAAATAAAACAAATACATATACGTATACTTTATTTTAAATTATATTTAGACTAACGGAGAAGCTATTAATAATAGCAACGATATTAATCTTGGTATTTATAAATTATAACTAAACTCCAGAAGTATATTAAGCGATGTATGTGATAAACATATTCTACTCGATTTATGTTAAATGCCCTACAAATGTTGGCTAAAAATGTTTTAATTTGTTTATTATTCTACAGAATTGCTCATCTTTCTTTTATTTCACATAAATATACAATTATTTTTTGAAATTAATCACTGTCCACACAAAATTTAGTTGGAACAATTATTTTCAAATTTAACGGATAAAATTCTATGAACGCTGATAGCAACTTTGCCCACAGCGGAAGTGGCTCTGAAGCAACTTTGTTTATTTTAGGTGCGAGTGTGTTTGTGAGCCGGAATTTTTGAAGTTTCGTGACATTTGTCAATACGATTTTCTATGTAACAATACTAACGCACCTAAAGTTTGCAACCCCATGGTAATAAAGCTTGTAGGCAATTAACGGAAAATCGGCCGGAGTTGGGGGTCTCAGTATTGTCTCTGATTTTGGAGATCGATGCACCCTCTCCACATGAACCCAACCGATAAAGCACGATTAATAATTGCACTTCGACCGGAAATTGCTTGCATGATCGTGGACCTTGAAAAACCTCGTCATTTCGGATTTGATCAAGAACGAAATAAAAATTTGTGCAAATTAGGCGTATCAACGCCCTAAATCTAACTTCATTCAAGTTCGGTAAAATGTTGTTTACAAAATGTTTGGATTTTGGAACAGAATCGAGAAGAAATCTAGCTGCATATCGGAGCGATTCCCAGTGAATAAATTAACTCGTCCAAAATCTTGTTCTCTTTTTGTTGTTTAAGGCCTGGAAATAAAATTGTGTCAATCGATTATTACAAAAGCACACTTAATGGAAATATGTATGTATTTGCATTCGTTTCCGCCAAAAACTACCAGTATAAGTAACTCATTTACTGCCAATTTCTTTAAGAATGTAATCAGTCGTTTCTTTTCACTTACTTTCGGCATATCGATAATTTTGAGAAGTCTAAGAACAGCTGAGTTTGACAAGAGACTTGTTCACTTAAAGCACCGCAGAAATTTATGAATTTACAAGTTGCATAAAATTATGAGATTAATGTCGTTATCCATTGGGACCACCAGAAATCTTTTTCAGATCTCAGATTTTACGTGGCAAATGGAACGCTCAACGAAATTGATCTGCTTTTATAAATGTATTAGTGCGTTATGTGGCAGTAATATCAGCTGTTCAATCTGCATTTGTTTTTGCAAAAAACACAAATGGATATCGACTTCGAAAATGTTTTCCCTGTTGCAGATACAAATTTGGTATTTTTGGTGATTCGTAGTCTTCAGATGACGAGGAAGACTATGAAGATAATAATTCCTCCAAAATGATATCCATGGCTATTTATGTATTTCGTTATTTTGGTTTTCACGAAACTTTACGCATTTGGATTGAAAGCAAACTTCTTAAAATGACGTAAAACAGCTGTGCAAAGCATATTGGTATGTGTAGATCTGAAAAAATATCGAGATCTGCAAAAAGTGCTCCGAATCGAAAAAAAGATTGATTTTTTTGCCCAATGGAACATGAAAAGTGATTTAGATCAAAAAAAAGATTGATTTTTTGTCCCAATGGAAAACCACATAAGTGAATACCCTTGATATAACATTCGTATTTAAGCGTCTTAAATTCCGATTGAGTCTCACGTACCCATGGCACGCAGTGGATCACATGGGAAGGGTAATTTCAAATAATTTGTTCACTATCTCAACATTAATAAAACTTTGAGATTTTGTGCTTAAAATGAAGACAATTTCTACTTGGGAACGAAGAGGTATCAGAAGTAGTTCCATTGGAGATAGATATCGTCCAGATGTCAAATAGATGAGGGGCTTGGTCAGAGGTCAGGATGTTCGAACGGTTGAAAATTTGGCATTGCCACAGCAGTCAGTTCAATCGGGGGCTGCCCACCGTTATAATCACATTTGAGCAGTATACAATTCTCAACGTTTACACAAGCAAAATATATCATTTTGATTGGCCTGAACAACCAGAAGTTGACGTTGGCTTTGAAGACTAAGGAAGAAAAGTGCAACAATCTAGGATGGTGTTTGAGTAGGGCCGATGCAAGTGGTGTGGAGACAGAACAGCGGCGTGTATCAAATATCTGTCTTCGAATAACTTCTCTCGCGGTTGGTTGTAGATTTTCGGAAAATGTCTAAACGTTCGTCATTGTCATAAGAATTGTGTCGGACTATCCGACGGTGATTATAAATCAATATTGTTACATTTGGGCTGGGATTCGAAAAGATAAAACACTATTCTGTTCAACTTTTCTAGTATAATCACTTTTATTACACTTTTATAGATTATTCACTTATTAAGTACCAGAACAATATTACTCAAACAATTCTTCAACGATTCAAACCAATCACTTATTTCAACCGATTACTATCTCGAACTTTAACCAATCACTGATAAAAATCAACTGTCGCCCTGTTCTACAACCTCTACTTTTATATCTGCTCTGCCATCTCTTCGAGAACTTTCTAGCTAACTCCAATTGGTTCTACAATTGGCTGAAATACTTTTTCCCCTTTTCAGCAATTGATAAATTCCCATTTAGTTTAGTGGGGAATTGACAGATTCCAATTTCCAATTGGAAGTGGAACTTGTTTGGTGACTAATGGGGGTTGTTTTCATTTCACCATTTTAGTTTGTTTTCATTTCACCACAATTCATTCCACGCCACAATATCCCCCTCTTAAACTTGTTCGTCCCGAACAAGCTCGTTAACATTTGCACCATTGTAGCGATGAAGACGATCCACATGAACGACTTTCAGCTTGCCTCTTCCTCGTTGGATGCGATAGACAACGTCGTTGATGCGCTTTACGATTTTGTAGGGCCCTTCCCAGTCTGTCACTGGCTATCTTAATATTAGCCCTAGTCCCTCGATGCACGTCCCTGATGATATCCCTGAGGTCTGTAACATAGTCCTCCTCATTTTTGGACTCTTCGCATGGAGATCCAAACATTAACTCGCTAGGTAGGCGGACTTTTCGACCAAATAGGACTTCAGATGGAGTATGTCCTGTGGTGTTGTGCACTGCACTTCGATAGGCCAATAAAAACATGGGAATGTGTTTGTCCCAATCTCTCTGGTCATCGCCAACGACCTTAGAGAGGTGTTCATTCAGCGTTCTATTGAAGCGCTCCACCATCCCATCTGATTGTGGATGAAGCGGTGTTGTTCTTGTCTTCTTAATCCCGAGTAACTGGCACACATCTTGGAAAATCCTGGACTCGAAGTTTCGTCCTTGGTCCGAATGCAGTTCCATAGGCACACCAAATCTGCTTACCCAGTTGAAGACGATTTGCTCCACCACAGTCTTAGTTTCTTGATTTGGGATAGCGAATGCTTCAGGCCACTTACTGAAGTAGTCCATAACAACAAGGATGTAACGATTTCCATTGTTCGTTTCAGGAAACGGTCCCGCAATATCAACGGCTATCCTTTCGAAAGGGGCTCCCACATTATATTGATGCATCTGGCCTCGGACTTTCACTCTCGGGCCTTTGGTGGCCGCGCATATTACGCATTTCCTGCACCAATTCTCAACATCCTCCCTTGAATGGACCCAGTAAAAGCGTTCTCGTACTTTTCCGAGTGTTTTGTTTATTCCCAAGTGGCCTCCAGACACTCCATCATGCAATTCCCTCAGCACTTCGATAACTTTTGTCCTGGGAACAACAAGCTGCATTACGTACGACTTTCCATCCGGGCTTTCCCATTTTCTTTTTAGAATGCCGTCTTGGACATGAAGGGAATCCCACTGCGCCCAGTATGCCTTCAGCTCGGGACTCCTATTGGATATCTCCTGCCAGTCTGGTTTTCCCTCATGCTCCTTCCAGGCGAGGATAGGTTCGATATCCGGATCTTCCTTTGAGCCTAACGGATTTCCCGTGCACTCCAGCCACCAATGGGCATAGCTCTCACCCTTTGAAAGGACACGACATCTTTTACCTCGTGTCGTAAGCAATGTTTACAATCTGCTTTGCACGGTCGACGGGAGAGAGCGTCTGCATTTGAGTGAAGACTTCCCTTTCGATGTTGTATTTCATAGTCGTACATTTGCAGCTGTTCGATCCACCTTGCGACTTGTCCTTCAGGATTCTTAAAGTGTAGTAGCCACTTTAAAGATGCATGGTCTGTGCGAAGGATGAATTTCTGCCCATAGAGGTACTTATGGAAATGTTTTGTTGCCAGTACCAAAGCAAGGAGTTCGCGCCTGGGAACACAGTAGTTCCTTTCTGGCTTTGAGAGAACTTTGCTGAAGAACGAAACTACCTTCTCTTGGCCCTCGTGTACCTGGGAAAGCACGGCTCCAATTCCCACATTACTAGCGTCTGCATCCACAATAAATGTTTTTCCAGGGGTGGGGTACGCTAATATGGGGGCGTCGCACAACTGTTGCTTAAGTTCTTTGAAGCTGTTTTCGCACTCACCTGACCATTTGAATTGTTTGCCTTTTTCTGTCAGTTGATGCAAGCTCTTTGCGATCCTGGCAAAGTCCTTTACAAATCGTCTGTAATAGGTCGCAAGTCCCAGGAAGCTTCTCAGCTGATGTTTGTCTTTGGGAACCGGCCAGTTTCTTACTGCATCGATCTTCTCCGGATCAGTCTTGACTCCCTTGGAAGAGATGATGTGCCCGAGATACTTCACTTCTGGTCGGAATAGAGACCACTTCTTCGGGTTCAGTTTTAACTGTGCACTTCGTAGCCTTTGGAACACCTCCCTAAGGTTATTTCGATGTTCGTTGAACGTTTTACCAACCACGATGACATCGTCTAGGTAGACCAAACAGGTTTTCCACGTCAGTCCCAGCAAAACACGCTCCATTAGACGCTCAAAAGTTGCTGGAGCATTGCACAGTCCAAATGGCATTACTGTAAATTGCCAAAGTCCGTTTCCTGCTGTGAATGCTGTTTTCTCGCGGTCTTCTGGATGGATCTGTACTTGCCAGTAGCCACTCTTCAGATCAAGAGTCGAAAACCATTTGGCTCCGGATAGTGTGTCCAGGGTATCGTCAATTCTTGGCAGGGGGTAGCTTACCTTCTTGGTGACGTTGATTAGTTGGCGATAGTCCACGCAGAATCTCGTACTTCCGTCTTTCTTTTTGACCAGGATGACCGGTGATGCCCACGGACTTTTTGAGCTCTCAATCAGTCCCTCCTTTTCCATCGTCGACACCATTTCTGCAACCTCCGTCTGCTTGGCCAATGGAAGTCGTCTGGGAGGCTGACGAATTGGTCTTGCATCCCCGGTGTCAATTCGGTGCTGTACGAGATGTGTTCGGCCATACTCGCTACTCTGCGAAGCAAATATATCAGCGAACTCGTTGATTAGACTCCCTGCCATTGCCCGCTGCTCCTGATCCAGCTCGCACTCTCCGAGTATATTCTTTTTCATTTCCGATATCTCCGTAGATCTAACCGGTTCCGCAGGACTTTCTTTTGACAACTTTGTGACCGCAGTAATCGGTACGCACTTTCCGAACACTTCCCCTTACTTCAGCTTTACGCTTCGGTGTTCCACATTGAGGACACGAACGGGAACCAAGTTGTTTTTAGGTTCAACAAGCATCTTTCCGACGATATAGCTCTGATAATAGTTTTCTGGATCTGGCTCTATTAGTTAGAATCGGTGGCTCCCAGGATCACCTTCCAGCTTTGTCCATATAAGTGTCTCTGACGAAGGTGGTAATATTTCGTTCTCACTTACAACTGTTCTTAGAGCTGCGACGTTCTCGTTCCCGTAAACCATTGGAATCTCGACGTTTCTGTACTTTAGAACTTGCAAACCGATATCGAGTACTACATCATGCGTCTTCATAAAGTCGATTCCAATGATGCATTCGTCACATATATCGGCTGCTAAGAATGCATGGGAGAAGACAATTCCTGCTAGATTTATCGCCAAGAGTACCTCACCATACACCTTTGCCGTTGCTCCTGTTGCTGTTTTCAGACAGTAGCCGCTGGTGTTGTGCAGCCATGATTGGCGAAAGATGTACCTTCTGATTATGGAAGCAGTGGCACCTGTATCGATTGTGGCCACACACTTTTTCTGACCGATATGGGCTTCCACTGTCAAGCTCCTATTACATCGTTTGGTCTGGGAGACCTGAATTGTGGTCCTGGGGGCGTCGATTCCAGAAACCAGTTTCCGCCCCGCGAAGTTGGTTCTCAACTGATGGCTTTGTGAGGTTCCGTCCGCCGATTGTTCAGATGCTTCCTCGATACGACTCCTAGTTCTGCAATGTGGACAACTGTCCTGTCTACGTTCAGCTCTGTCAGCACTGTCGTTGAAGATGTCCAATTTTGTTGCAGTTCCAGCAACGGATCGGTCCCCTGCGAGCACTGTTCCGGTCTTCTACATCTGTTCTCTGGCATGAGCATTCGACGGATTTTATTTCTCTCACGCGGTGGAAAATTTGAGATGCTTGGTCTGCAGCTTTCATAGTTAAGGCAAATGCCAGTGCCTCAGGAAGAGTTCTCTTTCCAGCCATTTGTAGAGCCATCTGCAGTTGTCTGTCATCTATGGCTTGTGTAAATGCCTCAACAGCCATTTCGTTGATGACATCTTCGCCGGCATTGGGATATGACAAGTGCGCTAGTCATTCTATATCCGCTTGCAGCTGCTGGAGTGTTTCTCCCCTCTTCTGGAATCTACTGCGCAGTTGCACTCTATACACTTGCTGCATATGGTCGTCACCAAACCGCATCTCAATAGCCTTAACCAAAGCATCACAGTCGCGCTGTTTTTCTTCTGAGATAGTTTGAAGCAATTCTGCAGCTGTACCTCGTAATGCGAGCGTTAATGCAATCGACTTTTCCTCGTCGTCCCATCCATTGGTCATTGCAGCTGCTTCGAACTGTCTCTTATAGATCGGCCATGATGTTTGACCATCAAAAACGGGTGGTTGCATCTCCTTCCTTCTTGGGCAGTCAGTAGAATATTCCCGAGCTTTCTGTTTCTTGACTTTTTCGAGCTCCTTAGCTATGTACTTGATGTTTGTTCCGAGCTCTTTAGCTATGTTCTCGTGTTTATGAAACGTCTCATTAATTTCCTCAAAATTTGTTTCATGTTTGTTTAATTTGTCGTCAATAGCGTCGATTTTTACTTCTAGAACATTCTTAAATTCTTCCACAGCATTTTTTTGTGCGGTAACAAGAGAATTCTTCTGTTCTTCTAGAGAATTCTTCTGTTCTGTGAACTTCGATTCGATAGAATTCTTCTGTTCTTCTAGAGAATTCTTCTGTTCTGCGAACTTCAATTCCATAGAATTCTTCTGTTCTTCTAGAAAATTCTTCTGTTCTTCCATCTTGGCAAGAAGTAATTCCATCATAGCGCTAATATCAACGCCTGTACTTACTTGTTCTTCTGCCACGTCGAAAATCATGGTCTTTGGATTTTCTCCCTCATTTTGGACAGCCTCCTGCAGACGAAGTATGAGGTCACTTTTCCCTGCATCTGTAGAGATATTCCTCTTTTCTAATTCACTTTTTAATTGGGGTATGCTTAGTTGTAGCAATACACGACCCATTTTGTTTGTCTCTTGTAATTTAGAAATCCACAAATTCACTTTATTTTTTTTTTTTTTTTTTTTTTGTTTTTGTCTTTACAACACTTGGACACTTAGCACAGAATAAGTTTTATCCCACCTCTGACACCAATGTTACATTTGGGCTGGGATTCGAAAAGATAAAACACTATTGTGTTAAATTCTTCTAGTAAAATCACTTTTATTACTTTTTTATGGATTATTCACTAATTAAGTACCAGAACAATATTACTTAAACAATTCTTCAACGATTCAAACCAATCACTTATTTCACTCTATTACTCTGCACTTATTTATCTTCACAACCGATTACTATCTCGAACTTTAACCAATCACTGATAAAAATCAACTGTCCCCCTGTTCTAAAACCTTTCCTTTTATATCTGCTCTGCCATCTCTTCGAGAACTTTCTAGCTAGCTCCAATTGGTTCTACAATTGGCTCACATACTTTTTCCCCTTTTCAGCAATTGATAAATTCCCAGTTAATTTAGTTTAGTGGGGAATTGACAGATTCCAATCTCCAATTGGAAGTGGAACTTGTTTGGTGACTAATGGGGGTTGTTTGCATTTCACCATTTTAGTTTGTTTTTCATTTCACCACGATTCATTCCACGCCACAATATGCTGGCGACGTTAGATGATCTGGACCCTTGAGTCCCTTCAGAGATATACCCGGAATATTTTCCGCAGCATTACCAAGCGCACTTTATCTGGTTCATTCGAATTTTTGACAGTAAATATCGGTAGATATCAAGGTATCTTAAGCTATCAAGTGAATTATTTGGCTGTTCAACTTAAGCAAAATGTTCCAAATTTTCTCTGCGTTGGAGGCATTCCAATTGCTTCAAAGCCATTGAATAGCTATTTGGGAGAATCACTTTTTCATATTTTTACAAAAGGCTACTTTCGTATCTCTCGCCAAATCGCCGTGTCACAAATTGAAGATTCAGCTTCACTCTTTTCTCTTAACCTGTTACAATAAAGTCCTTTTCGGAACCCCTATCCTCCAGCGCAAGAAGCTTATTAAACTGAACGTGAGGCTGCTGATCACATTCGCAAACACTGGCATGAAGGATCATTAACATTTCCAGATACTTTTACAAGCATCATAAAACGGAAAATACAACTTATACCTAAAACAAAAAGTGATTAGAAAGGATTATAAATATTTCTACATATATCCTTTTAGAAGTACCTATCATTAAGAAAGGAAAGGGTTATAAACTTTCCTATATCCTTTTCGTTCCTATATCAACTTCTTTGTCCACGTACATTTTTGAAATTATATAATTCACACATTTTGCACCAATCTACAGAAAAATGCAACGAACATAAAACCGAAACTTCGTTTTGTTCGCTCAAATATGAAAAATATTTGTCTACAAATGAAAAATTTGCAGATGTCGTAACCACAGCGCACCTGCAAATAGCAAATGGGTCTGCAAATCAAAGAGGATCCAAACCAGAGACAATATTGAGACCCCCAACTCCGGCCGATTTTCCCTTACTTGCCTACAAGCTATATTACCATGGGGTGGCAAACTTTAGGTGCGTTAGTATTGTTGCATAGAAAATCGTATTGACAAATATCACGAAACTTCAAAAATTCCGGCTCACCAACACACTCGCACCTAAAATCAGAGACAATACTGAGACCCCCAAGCCCCAACTCCGGCCGATTTTCCGTTACTTGCCTACAACCTGTATTACCGTGGGCTTGTGACGTTTTATTGCGCTAGTATTGATACTGTGGCGTGGAATGAATCGTGGTGAAATGAAAACAAACTAAAATGGTGAAATGAAAACAACCCCCATTAGTCACCAAACAAGTTCCACTTCCAATTGGAGATTGGAATCTGTCAATTTCCCACTAAACTAAATTAACTGGGAATTTATCAATTGCTGAAATCAATTGAGCCAATTGTAGAACCAATTGGAGTTAGCTTTAAAGTTCTCGAAGAGATGGCAGAGCAGATATAAAAGGAAAGGTTATAGAACAGGGGAACAGTTGATTTTTTATCAGTGGTTGGTTAAAGTTCGAGATAGTACAAAGTAATGGAGTGAATTAAGTGATTGGTTTGAATCGCTGAAGAATTGTTTAAGTGATATTGTTCTGGTACTTGATAAGTAAATAATCCATAAAAGTGTAATAAAAGTGATTTAACTAGAAAAGTTTAACAGAATAGTGTTTTATCTTTTCGAATCCCAGCCCAAATGTAACATTGGTGTCAGAAGTGGGATAAACCTTATTCTGTGATAAAGCGTGTGTTGTAAAGAAACATTTAAAAAAATAAATAAAAAACTAAGTGAATTTGTGAATTTTCAAATTACAAGAGACAAACAAAATGGGTCGTGTATTGCTACAACTAAGCATACCCAATTAAAAAGGAAATTAGAAAAGAGGAATCTCTCAACCAGAGACAATACTGAGACCCCCAACTCGCAATCCTCTTGTCGCTGGCACCCTCAGTTTTTTTTCAAATTCGCTATTTTGTTTTCCTATCGGTGTTATGTCAATTTAGAATCCGTGTGAGCTTCAACAAAAAAAGCAAAACAAAAAAAATGTGGTGAATTTCTTTTGACAGAAGTCGAGTGACAGACTGTCAAAATATGGAAAACAAATTGTATTTTTCCTCCAACAAATTGAAAGAATGTAAGTTTTCGCATATTTTAAGTGTTTAAATTAATAATTAAATACATTTGTCTTACAGCTAAGGAAGAAGCCGACGTTGAGGTGTTCGCTAACCTTACCATATATAATGGATCGCACTGGAGACAACCATGAATATCAATCGGAATCGATATAAGTAAGCCATACTATTCAATGAATTTGTCTCACTATATATATTTAATTATTAGATATTTCTTCAAGGTTTGTTGTATCGCAAGCTCCCACTCAAGATCATGCTAGAGAAACCCTTGATTTGTCCACGATGCAGGAGAACACACGACATCAAGAGTGTATGGCCAAAGTCAAGGAATACGAAACACATATTGAACAGGCGAAAGTTGAACACAAGCGTATCGATTCCGAAAAGCGTAGGAAGACCCTGATTGTAAGTTGGATTTGAATTAACATGAACCTGACGAGGAATGGCTTACCATTTGTATCCACTTCTAGGAAGAGACCAAGTTACAACAGCATCGTGCCCAATATCAATACCAATTGGCAAGGCGCCGCTATGAAGATCAATTGTCGCAGCAGCAACGTATCCAGGAGGAAAATTTCAAAAAAGTAGGAATATAATAAAAGTTGTCTGAATTGATTCTTTTAACGGTAACACTTACTAGGCAAGAGGAAAGTGTCGCACTCCAAGAGGCAATGCGCCGGCAAACCATCGAATACGAGATCGAAATGAAGGAGAAAAACCGTCTTACACTTCTCGAGCACGAGATGAGAACTGAAGCCAAGGTTGACAGGGAGAATCGTGACAACGACATTGAACAGATTCGTCCAAAGGCACTGCTGCTGGTCTGCCAAGGGAGCAACTGGGCGTCACAACTATTTACAAAGTCTTCGATTAGGCCAACACCAGTAGTCTAAGTTTGTTGTTGTTCCAAAACATTTTAATATATGAGTATTGAATATAAAATAAGTTACATGTGAAACTATCAGTACGTGTTTTAAATATGATAGATGAACCGAATCTGCACTCTATTCTGGTGGAGCAATATGTGCACTCCAGCCATGGAAACATTTTGTGAAGCGCTTCGACTCCTTGTTCTTCAGAGTGAGGAAAAGTTTGCGCGAACTTTCTGGTTGTTTGATAGATGTTGTGTTGAATACCTGGAATTAATGTTAATAAATGCATATTTATATAAGTTGAAAGAGTTTCTGTCGTCGGCTGTGTGACTTACTTGTGCGGATTTGTATGCCGATTTGATTTCGACTTCACTGCATCTGCAGCCGAGCCAGAGGAATACTCGTTCCCTGTTGTCCAGTATCATGATGTCGTCGTCGGCTAAATCGTCTTTTCGGCGACGGTGAAGTAGCCCTTTTCTTTGGAGCATAGGAAGTCGGGTGAAACTCACGTATCAGGGATGGGATTCCCTCGAAATCCAGTTTGTTGTCTATCAAATACAGACGGCGTAGCTTCATCAGCTTGAAGATAGATGAAGGTAGAGCTGTCAGCTGGTTGCGCGACAGATTGAAGAGCTCCAGCTTTTGCCAAAACTCGACCCGGATGATAGTTCGCTTATTTCGTTATCGCTCAAGTTGTACAGGCAATCGGTACCGGGCAGCGAATTTCGCGACAAATCCAGTTCGGATGAGTTAGAAAAGCTGTCAGTATCAGCTTTCAACCGTGGTGAGCTGTGACAGTGTTCAGAAGTACAGTTTTTTTTAAAAGAATTTCAACTCAAATTTGGTAAATATGTATATTATCTCAGTACATTTTCATATTAGTTTTTTCATAACATTCTGTATTTCTATTCAACCAAAGTACTCATTCACCATTAGTGTTCCATTATAATACCAAAACATACGACTTATAAGTCATATAAATGTAGGCTTTGAAATACGAAACATTTATAAATTGTAACTTAACTCCAGAAGAATATTAAGCGATGTATGTGATAAACATATTCTACTCGATTTATTTTAAATGCCTTACAAATGTTCGCTAAAAATGTTTTAATTTGTTTATTATTCTACAGAATTGCTCATCTTTCTTTTATTTCACATAAATATTGTTACATTTGGGCTGGGATTCGAAAAGATAAAACACTATTCTGTTTAACTTTTCTAGTCAAAATCACTTTCATTACACTTTTATGGATTATTCACTAATTAAGTACCAGAACAATATTACTTAAACAATTCTTCAACGATTCAAACCAATCACTTATTTCGCTCTATTATTTATCTTCACAACCGATTACTATCTCGAACTTTAATCAATCACTGATAAAAATCAACTGTCCCCCTGTTCTACAACCTTTCCTTTTATATCTGCTCTGCCATCTCTTCGAGAACTTTCTAGCTAACTCCAATTGCTTCTACAATTGGCTCACATACTTTTCCCCTTTTCAGCAATTGATAAATTCCCAGTTAACTTAGTTTAGTGGGGAATTGACAGATTCCAATCTCCAATTGGAAGTGGAACTTGTTTGGTGAATAATGGGTTGTTTGCATTTCACCATTTTAGTTTGTTTTCATGATTCATTCCACGCCACAATATACAATTCTTTTTTGAAATTAATTACTGTCCACACAAAATTTAGTTTAAAATAATTATTTTCAAATTTAACGGATAAAATTCTATGAACGTTGATAGCAACTTTGCCCACAGCGGAAGTGGCTGTAAAGCAACTTTGCCCACGGCGGAAGTTGCTTATTTTAGGTGCGAGTGTGTTGGTGAGCCGGAATTTTTGAAGTTTCGTGACATTTGTCAATACGATTTTCTATGTAACATTACTAACGCACCTAAAGTTTGCAACCCCATGGTAATATAGCTTGTAGGCAAGTAACGGAAAATCGACCGGAGTTGAGGGTCTCAGTATTTTCTCTGCTCTCAACAGCTGGAGGAAAAAGTGACCTCATACTTCGTCTGCAGGAGGCTGTCCAAAATGAGGGCGAAAATCCAAAGACCATGCTTTTCGACGTGGCAGAAGAACAAGTAAGTACAGGTGTGGATATTAGCGCTATGATGGAATAACTTCTTGCCAAGATGGAAGAACAGAAGAATTCTATGGAACTGAAGTTCACAGAACAGAAGATTTCTCTTGTCGCCGCACAATAAGATGCCGTGGAAGAATTTAAGAATGTTCTAGAAGTAAAAATCGACGCAATTGATGCAAATTAAACGAGCCTGAAACAAAATTTGAGGAAATTAATGAGACGTTGCATAAACACGAGAACATAGCTAAAGAGCTCGGCACAAACATCGAGAACATAGTTAAAGAGCTCGAAAAAGTCAAGAAACAGAAAGCTCGGGAATATTCTACTGACTGCCCAAGAAGGAATGAGATGCAACCACCCGTTTTTGATGGTCAAACATCATGGCCGATCTATAAGAGACAGTTCGAAGCAGCTGCAATGACCAATGGATGGGACGACGAGGAAAAGTCGATTGCATTAACGCTCGCATTACGAGGCCCAGGACCACAATTCAGGTCTCCCAGACCAAACGATGTAATAGGAGCTTGACAGTGGAAGCCCATATCGGTCAGAAAAAGTGTGTGGCCACAATCGATACAGGTGCCACTGCTTCCATAATCAGAAGGTACATCTTTCGCCAATCATGGCTGCACAACACCAGCGGCTACTGTCTGAAAACAGCAACAGGAGCAACGGCAAAGGTGTATGGTGAGGTACTCTTGGCGATAAATCTAGCAGGAATTGTCTTCTCCCATGCATTCTTAGCAGCCGATATATGTGACGAATGCATCATTGGAATCGACTTTATGAAGACGCATGATGTAGTACTCGATATCGGTTTGCAAGTTCTAAAGTACAGAAACGTCGAGATTCCAATGGTTTACGGGAACGAGAACGTCACAACTCTAAGAACAGTTGTAAGTGAGGACGAAATTTTACCACCTTCGTCAGAGACACTTATTTGGACAAAGCTGGAAGGTGATCCTGGGAGCCACCGATTCTTCCTAATAGAGCCAGATACAGAAAACTATTACCAGAGCTATATCGTCGGAAAGATGCTTGTTGAACCTAAAAACAACTTGGTTCCCGTTCGTGTCCTCAATGTGGAACGCCGAAGCGTAAGGCTGAAGCAAGGGGAAGTGATCGGAAAGTGCGTACACATTACTGCGGGCACAAAGTTGTCAAATGAAAGTCCTGCGAAACCGGTTAGACCTACGGAAATATCGGAAATGAAAAAGAATATACTCGGAGAGTGCGAGCTGGATCAGGAGCAGCGGGCCATGGCAGGGAGTCTAATCAACGAGTTCGCTGATATATTTGCTTCGCGGAGTAGCGAGTATGGCCGAACACATCTCGTACAACACCGAATTGACACCGGGGATGCAAGACCAATTCGTCAGCCTCCCAGACGAATACCATTGGCCAAGCAGACGGAGGTTGCAGAAATGGTGTCGACGATGGAAAAGGAGGGACTGATTGAGAGCTCAAAAAGTCCGTGGGCATCACCCGTTGTCCTGGTCAAAAAGAAAGACGGAAGTACGAGATTCTGCGTGGACTATCGCCAACTAAACAACGTCACTAAGAAGGATAGCTACCCCCTGCCAAGAATTGACGATACCCTGGACACACTATCCGGAGCCAAATGGTTTTTGACTCTTGATCTGAAGAGTGGCTACTGGCAAGTACAGATCCATCCAGAAGACCGCGAGAAAACAGCATTCACAGCAGGAAACGGGCTTTGGCAATTTACAGTAATGCCATTTGGACTGTGCAATGTTCCAGCAACTTTTGAACGTCTAATGGAGCGTGTTTTGCTGGGACTGACGTGGAAAACTTGTTTGGTCTACTTGGACGATGTCATCGTGGTTGGTAAAACGTTCAACGAACATCGATATAACCTTAAGGAAGTGTTCCAAAGGCTACGAAGTGCACAGTTAAGGCTGAACCCGAAGAAGTGGTCTCTATTCCGACCAGAAGTGAAGTATCTCGGGCACATCATCCCTTCCAGGTCAGGACTGATCCGGAGAAGATCGATGCAGTAAAAAACTGGCCGGTTCCCAAAGACAAACATCAACTGAGAAGCTTCCTGGGTCTTGCGACCTATTACAGACGGTTTGTAAAGGACTTTGCCAGGATCGCAAAGAGCTTGCATCAACTGACAGAAAAAGGCAAACAATTCAAATGGTCAGGTGAGTGCGAAAACAGCTTCAAAGAACTCAAGCAACAGTTGTGCGACGCCTCCATATTAGCGTACCCCACCCCTGGAAAAACATTTACTGTGGATGCAGACGCTAGTAATGTGGGAATTGGAGCCGTTCTTTCCCAGGTGCACGAGGGCCAAGAGAAGGTAGTTTCGTTCTTCAGCAAAGTTCTCTCAAAGCCAGAAAGCAACTACTATGTTACCAGGCGTGAACTACTTGCTTTGGTACTGGCAACAAAAAATTTCCATAAATACGGGCGGAAATTCATCCTTCGCACAGACCATGCATCTTTAAAGTGGCTACTACACTTTAAGAATCCTGAAGGACAAGTCGCAAGGTGGATCGAACAGCTGCAAATGTACGACTACGAAATACAACATCGAAAGGGAAGTCTTCACTCAAATGCAGACGCTCTCTCCCGTCGACCGTGCAAAGCAGATTGTAAACATTGCTTACGACACGAGGAAAAAGATGTCGTGTCCGTTCAAAGGGTGAGAGCTACGCCCATTGGTGGCTGGAATGTACGGGAAATCCGGGAGGCTCAAAAGGAAGATCCGGATATCGAGCCCATCCTCGCCTGGAAGGAGCATGAGGGAAAACCAGACTGGCAGGAGATATCCAATAGGATTCCCGAGCTGAAGGCATACTGGGCGCAGTGGGACTCCCTTCATGTACAAGATGGCATTCTAAAAAGAAAATGGGAAAGCCCGGATGGAAAGTCGTACGTAATGCAGCTTGTTGTTCCCAGGACGAAAGTTATCGAAGTGCTGAGGGAATTGCATGATGGAGTGTCTGGAGGTCTCTTGGGAATAAACAAAACACTCGGAAAAGTGCGAGAACGCTTTTACTGGGTCCATTCAAGGGAGGATGTTGAGAATTGGTGCAGGAAATGCGTAATATGTGCGGCCAGCAAAGGCCCGAGAGTGAAAGTCCGAGGCAAGATGCATCAATATAATGTTGGAGCCCCTATCGAAAGGATAGCCGTAGATATTGCGGGACCGTTTCCTGAAACGAACAATGGAAATCGTTACATCCTTGTTGTTATGGACTACTTCAGTAAGTGGCCTGAAGCATTCGCTATTTCAAATCAAGAAGCTAAGACTGTGGTGGAGCAAATCGTCTTCAACTGGGTAAGCAGATTTGGTGTACCTATGGAACTGCATTCGGACCAAGGACGAAACTTCGAATCCAGGATTTTCCAAGGAGTGTGCCAGTTACTCGGGATTAAGAAGACAAGAACAACACCGCTTCATCCACAATCAGATGGGATGGTGGAGCGCTTCAATAGAACGCTGAGTCAACACCTCTCTAAGGTCGTTGGCGATGACCAGAGAGATTGGGACAAACACCTTCCCATGTTTTTATTGGCCTATCGAAGTGCAGTGCACAACACCACAGGACATACTCCATCTGAAGTCCTATTTGGTCGAAAAGTCCGCCTACCTAGCGAGTTAATGTTTGGATCTCCATGCGAAGAATCCAAAAATGAGGAGGACTATGTTACAGACCTCAGGGATATCATCAGGGACGTGCATCGAGGGACTAGGGCTAATATTAAGATAGCCAGTGACCGCTCGAAAACGAGGTACGATACTAAAACAACAACTACAGGCTTCCAAGAAGGAGATCTGGTATGGCTATATAACCCTCATCGAAGAAAAGGTTTATCACCTAAGTTGCAACAAGACTGGGAAGGGCCCTACAAAATCGTAAAGCGCATCAACGACGTTGTCTATCGCATCCAACGAGGAAGAGGCAAGCTGAAAGTCGTTCATGTGGATCGTCTTCATCGCTATAATGGTGCAAATGTTAACGAGTTTGTTCGGGGCGAACTAGTTTAAGAGGGGGATATTGTGGCGTGGAATGAATCGTGGTGAAATGAAAACAAACTAAAATGGTGAAATGAAAACAACCCCCATTTGTCACCAAACAAGTTCCACTTCCAATTGGAGATTGGAATCTGTCAATTCCCCACTAAACTAAATTAACTGGGAGTTTATCAATTGCTGAAAAGGGGAAAAAGTATGTGAGCCAATTGTAGAACCAATTGGAGTTAGCTAGAAAGTTCTCGAAGAGATGGCAGAGCAGATATAAAAGGAAAGGTTTTAGAACAGGGGGACAGTTGATTTTTATCAGTGATTGGTTAAAGTTCGAGATAGTAATCGGTTGTGAAGATAAATAAGTGCAAAGTAATAGAGTGAAATAAGTGATTTGTTTGAATCGTTGAAGAATTGTTTAAGTAATATTGTTCTGGTACTTAATAAGTGAATAATCCATAAAAGTGTAATAAAAGTGATTTTGACTAGAAAAGTTTAACAGAATAGTGTTTTATCTTTTCGAATCCCAGCTCAAATGTAACAATATTTTCTCAGATTTGCTTCAGATTTACCAATACAGTGCATTCGAGTTTGACAACTGGTCGAGTTTGCTTACATTTGCGTGAAGGAAGGCATTGCATCGGGTGAATCTATTTTCGAAAATTATTTGTGTGCAAACATTTAGAAATCAATCTGGACGGAAATTTCGAATGTTTTAATATAAAATTTAACCAGTGAATGGAAAGTGCATAGAAAAGTGACTACACATATTCAAGTCGCACGAATATCAACACAAAGAGCAAGAGCGTTTTTATGTTCGATTAGGCACACGAAATGCAGGCGCAGTGGCTTAGTGGTTAGTGTGTTGGACTACTAAGCGAAGGGTCCCAGGTTCGAATCCCGCAAAAACCCAAATTCCAACATAGGGTTTTTTCCACTGCGCCGCCTCTCACGAACGTCTGACAAACATCCGAGAGTATAACTGTCTTTAGAGCTTCTCAATTAGCCGTTTGGAATCGGCATAAAATTGTAGATCCCTTCCATTCGTTCCAAAAATGAAACTCACACAAAAACGAATGGTTGTGAGAAGCTAGGCCTTGGGTCCCTACAGACCTGTTGCGCCAACTATACTAGGCACACGAAATCTGAAATCTGAGGGCAAATCTGAAGAAGCCCAAACGAATACCACATAAGGGAATCTGATGAATAAGCCTTTTCACGCCAAGTCGAAAGCCGGGTTTTCGCGAAAATTCACGAAAACTTAATCGAAAGCAGAAGTTTTACCATACATATTTCAGTTTTCAAAACGAGTCGTTTAAATTCGTTTTCCACGAAAACCAAAGATAATGGAATACAGAGGTCAGAGATGAATGATTAAAAGAGATGGATATCTTTCATACGTTTATCCCCCCAAAACCTCCACACATACCAAACAAATTCAATACGAAACGCAAATCAATTAAACACTGCGATGCTCATAAAAGCAAGATGATTCGCGGTCGGCCATTAGCAACATGCTTTTTTGGTGATCACACGTATTCACAGACGGGGGTTGAAATTAGGTTAGGTTAGGTTAGGTTAATGGGTGGGTACGGCAAAAGCGAGTCCTGCCGCACCCCACTTAGGTCCATGTGGACCCATTGTGATGCCCTTAATTGGGGGTTAGCCGATGTTGTTGGCGTAAGCGTTGTTCCCTCTCGGTTACTCGACCTTGTCCAGCCATCCTGATGTATTTATGAACCTGTAAAGATTGGATAAAGAGACATCTGAAAGTTCTTGTATGTCATGGAAGTAATATCTTCCAAGTGTTCTATTCCTCAAGTGACAGAGACTAGGACATTGACAGAGGAAGTGAGGTGTGTCCTCGTGTACCTCCTCGTCTCCGCAACCCCTACATACATCGTCATTCTTGAGTTTCATTTTCATTGTGTGGTATCTTAGGAAGTTGTGACCCGTTAGGGCCCCTACCAGTTTATACATAGACGTTCTATCAAACCGCATAAGCTTGATAGTCCGACTTGGATTATATTTCGGCCATAGCTTCCCTGATGTTTCGCAGGTAGTTAATTCTTTCCATCCGGGTTTTGTTTTCCACTCTCGCTCTAAGATTGCAGAGTGGTGGTTTGATTGAATCAATCGCCCGGTTTTGATCCATAGCAGAACCATTTCTTGCCAGTTCGTCAGCCATCTCATTGCCGGTTTTGTCCTTGTCCAGGGACCCAGCAGAGACGCGTGATGTGCTGCGAGCAGAGAACCTTGAGCTCTTCGCGGCAGCGGCGAACAAGCTTCGATTTTATTTCAATAGCAGATACTGCTTTTATAGCTGCCTGGCTGTCAATTAATATGGTAATATCATTATTTGGTATTGCTAAAATTGACACCATATGGGCAGCTTCGGCGATAGCCAGAACCTCCGCCTGAAAGACACTACTGTGATCGGGTAGTCTTATTGAGTGGTGTATATTTAACTCTTCAGAGAAAATTCCACCACCTGTTCCACAGTCCATCTTAGATCCATCTGTGTAGATGGATATCGATTTCCCGTTTGTGGGTTCATCTGTGCTCCATTCCTCCCTGCTGGGAAAATAGCAAGAGAATGGTATGTCGAAGTCAAGGTGGGGAGACAAGTAGTCAGATGTGACAGCATCTCCCACGTATTTATTCAGAATCTGTGCGTGTCCCGGTTTGTAGGTTCTCCAGCTCTTTGTTTGACTGATCCTGAGGGCGCTTTTGGCTGCAGATTCTTGCATGTATAGGTCTAAAGGTAACAGGTCGAGGATTGCTTCCATCCCAGCAGTAGGTGTTGTCCTTATTGCGCTGGTTGTACCTATACAAGCTAGTCTTTGGATTTTGGTCAGTAGTTTTAGATTCGACGCTTTGTTCGTGGCTTGCCACCAGACTAAGCATCCGTATGTGAGTATTGGACGCACAATAGCCTCATACATCCATAGAATTATTTTGGGGTTTGGTCCCCACCTTTTTCCGAAGATGCGGTTGCATGCGTAAAAAGCATTTGCAGCTTTTTTAACTCGTTCATTGATATTTAATTTCCAATTGAGCTTCCTATCCAAGAGTATTCCCAGATATTTGGCGCTCTCGGCTACCCTAAGGGGTATACCCTCAATAGTAGGAGGATCGAAGTTTGGAATCACTCTTCTGTTACTGAACAATACCAGTTCAGTTTTCTGTGGATTGACTCCAAGTCCGCATTGGTTTGCCCACACCTTAAGTGTTCGTAATGCGTTTTGTAGTAGTTCGCTAAGGTAGGAATTTGCCTGTAGCAAGTATTTCTACGTCGTCTACATAAGCAGTTACTTTGACCCCTTTATTTTCGAGTTTTACTAGCACTTCGTTTATAACAAGAACCCAGAGTAAGGGGGATATTACTCCTCCTTGTGGTGTACCTCTCGAGGCTGTCACTCTGAGATCAGTGTCACCTAGTCCTGCGTTAATGATCCTTTCAATGAGCAAGCTTTCAATCACGTTGGTTAGCGATTGGTCAACGTTGGAGTTGAGTAGTGCTCTCTTCACTACGCACGTCTTAACATTGTTGAATGCACCTTCAATGTCTAGGAACGCGGCTAGTGTGTATTCCTTGTCCTTTAGGGACTTCTCAATGGTTCCGGTGACTTCATGCAGCGCGGTCTCAACCCCTTTACCTTTAATATAGGCATGCTGCGCCATTGAGATCACACTATCATCAAGTCGACTGCGGATGAAAACGTTCAGTAGTTTTTCGAAAGATTTCAGGACAAAAGATGTTAGGCTTATAGGCCTGAAGTCCTTAGCAGTCGTATGGCTGGATTTGCCTGCCTTCGGAATGAAGACGACCTTTACTTCTCGCCATGACCTAGGAATGTGGCCACATTCTAGGCCGCGTGTGAAGAGTCTCATCAGGGCTGGTATAATAATTGGCCTGGCCTTCTGGAGCATGATTGGTAAAATCCCGTCAAGCCCAGGTGACTTGAATGGAGAAAAAGTCTCAATCGACCAGTTAATTCTTTCCTCAGTTATTATACCCTCTGGTATTGGTGCAATGGTAGTTGCGATGCTTGGTGTAGACTGGACCCTTATTTTGGGAGTACAACCCGGGAAGTGAGTGGATAGAAGCAGACTAAGAGTCTCCTCAGAGGACTTCGTCCAGTTACCAGTATTGTCTTTTAGATAGCTCGGAACCGTAGGTTCTTTCGATAGGATTTTCCTAAGTCTGGCTGATTCCCTAGTGTTTTCTATTTCGTTGCAAAAAGTATGCCAGGCTGTACGTTTAGCACTAGTGACAGCGGTTTTGAATTTCCGCTGTCCGGCTTTGTATAGATCCCAGTCTGACTGGGAGTTGGTGCGCTTGGCCAAATTTAACAGAGATCTGGCTCTCTTTCTGATTTCTAGGAGGTCCTTAGACCACCAAGATGGAGAATTCCTTTTCTTATTTGTCCGTAGAGGACAGGCTTTATCATATGCCTTACTTAGAATTTTGTTTAAATCCTCTGTGAATGCGTCGATTTCGTCTGGTGTCCCTATTTCCTGATCTATCAGATTTTGGCCATTCCTCACGACCTCTGAGGCAAAGGTGTCCCAGTTGGTGAGTCTTGGGTTTCTGAATTTACTTTTTACTATTGCCTGTTCATCTACTAAAAATTCTATAATCCTGTGATCTGAGAAGGATGGCTCAGAGGAGACCCTCCATTCGCTCACAGCTAGAGTTTGTGAGTTACTGTACAGAGTGGGGTTGAAATTACAAAAACAACAATGTAAACAAATGGGTTTTGGGGGGATAGACGTACGAAAGATATCTATCTCTTTTAATCATTCGCGAAGTTTCGATGAATTTTTACTGAAACCTCGTAAGTCGTTCTCACCGAGTTGAAGTGATTTCAAAAGTCATAAGCTGTCAATTTTGAAGTGGCTGGCAAACAGCTGTTTGTTGACGCAAAATAATAGTTTTGGAAAGAGGAATTGAAAGGTGATTTTGCAGTACAAAGGAGTCAATTCATTACAATGCTAAATGTACAAAAAACTTTACATAAAGTATAAACATGTTTATTACGATTTTTTATTTTTTCGATTGTTTTGGCCGTTTTGGCGTTTATTATTTTGACGTACACAATAAACAAATGAACACAAAATAATCCAAAGTTCATGCTGTAGGCTTGTTCGGTTTGATAACCTCTCACGGGCGGATGAACTCAGAGGGATTTCGACTAGATTTCGCTGAAATCCCGAGATTTCGACACGTCAAAAATGTATGGCGAAACCTCGGAGATTTGGAAACATTTTACGAATCCTCGCGATTTCGGTTGGTGGGAACATGGTATTAGGCAAAGATAATGGAATACAGACATATTTAACTTTCCAGTGGAAGGGCGGCTGCCTACTTGCTGTTTTCCACAAAAATTCATGAAGCTTTCCAGAAAAATTCATGAAGTCACACACACTTGCTTATTTCTATCCTTGCATACGTGAGTTCATGAATTGGACTTGAATGCAAGATTTCGATATTCTCTACTGTGAATTGCACAATATCTTACATTTTAATCAAAACCTCCACAAAAACCAAACAAATTCAATACAAAACACAGAATAATTAAACACCGCGATGCTCATAAAAGCAAGATGACTCGCGGTCGGCCATTAGCAACATGCTTTTTTGTTGATCACACGTATTCACAGACGGGGGTTGAAATTACAAAAACAACAATGTAAACAAATGGGTTTTGGGGGGATAGACGTACGAAAGATATCCATCTCTTTTAATCATTCATCTCTGGTACTAGGCAGCAGCCAAAGATAATGGAATACAGAGATATATAACTTTCCAGTGGAAGGGCGGCTGCCTACAAGCTGTTTTCCATAAAAATTCATGAAGCTTTCCAGAAAAATTCATGAAGTCACACACACTTGCTTATTTCTATCCTAGCATATTTGAGTTCATGAATTGGACTTTAATGCAAGAATTCGATATTCTCTACTGTGAATTTCACAATTTTTTACATTTTAATCAAAACCTCCACAAAAACCAAACAGATTCAATACAAAACACAGAATAATTAAACACAGCGATGCTCATAAAAGCAACATATACTCGCGGTCGGCCATTAGCAACATGCTTTTTTGTTGATCACACGTATTCACAGACGGGGGTTGAAATTACAAAAACAACAATGTTAACAAATGGGTTTTGGGGGGATAGACGTACGAAAGATATCCATCTCTTTTAATCATTCATCTCTGGCAGCAGCCTTTCCACTGGAAAAATATCTATCTCTGTTAATTCCATTTTCTTTCACCAAAACAAAAAAAAACTAATCAACTGAACTGATCCATTCAAATTTCTTATACTGAACGCTACCATCATGGAGTATTAAGAGCGCAAAACAGAGCATACGGCTGCGGACGGGTACATCATTTTAAAACTAGAAAATAGTGCGGCAGGCAGAGTTTCATAATTATTTTTTTCATCTTTGGGATAGAATAATGTCCTGTAGATATGTATACCTTGATTTTATTATTGTATTTCGAAATATGTGAACTTAGTTCGAAATATTGAGTATTGTTTTTTTTTGTAGTTCTGTAAAAAATCCCTTTATTTGTCAACAAAAACGTCATTGCAATCGTAAACTAATTCCTTGTGTGAGCCTTGAATTAAACTACTCCTTCAAAATATTTTAGTGCGTCTAGTCGTTGGAGTAATACGTGTTTATTCAGTATGCGGGGTAAATGTTGAGCAAAAATGTAAAGTTGAACAATGGGAAGGTCTAAGTTCCCAGGAAAACCGAGTAAATCGGTAATGAAGGAGCGCATTCGTGTTTTGTACAAAAATGAAAATGGAAAAAGTGACAAAGATGGTAATAAAAAGAATGGTTCCAAATACATTGGCTGTTGCATTCAGACAACGACAACAGACACCGCAGAACAACGGGTAGATATAAAGTTAAACCCCTCAACTGATGCAGATTCATCAAAAAAAACTGCACACTCGTCGGATGATCCTGTTAAAACTATTGATTTCGAAAATGGTCAATTTGAGAAGGTAGGTAAACAATAATACGTTTAAGTAGTTTATTATAGTTAACCTGTGGGTATTTTACCGAATAAATAAGAAGAGGATTTCGGAACAAAATATTTATATCAATAAAACTTTAAATCCTATTGAAAAGAGGACGTTCGTAAACTAAGTTGAAAAGGACAACTACTTAGTGTCTACAATTCCTACCATGGATTCTGTACCAAAAAAACTATCTTCTTTTGTCAACACCTATTTCTTGTTATTTGTGTTAGTGCATTTTCGTATCTGCCAAAATTTGCCAACTGGACTCAATCATGTTTTGTTACAGTTCAAAGAGTTGAGAATTGCATATTAAACTCCATCCGTCCACTCTCGTAGAACCAAAATTCTTTAGAGGCAGATTTGTATCAGCTCTCACTTCCTGCGTGGTGCCATGATGGGATCTGACTGGATAAGGGTTCTGTAGACCCTGCCCTCGTAGGTAATAGTAGATTAGATATTCTGCGTAGTGTTCTAACATTTTGTTAAATAGCTATGTCTTAAATCAATTAAGTCTCTATTTCAATTAGGGACCTTCACGTAGATAGGATATAAGATTATTTTACCATCATCGAAGACACACAAAACACTACGTTCTCTTAGTGTGACCTCTCAGTATCGCTTTACACAACTGTTGTTTGTTGCGCGACTTAGCGTCATCTACCGATATTTCAATCTTATAGACTACTTCAAATATTAAATTAAATTATTCAAAAACCAATGAAAAAACGTAATTTTTAAAATCTACTCTCGATAAGCAAAAATCAATTTCATTGCAGAGATCATTGAATGTGCTTATGCACCTTGTAATAGGCTCGTTGTTACCATAATTGGTTCTATGCCTTTCTGTAAAAACTAAGCTTCTAACCCGCAGAGACTTCTGGGGGGCATATATATTTAAAAGATAAAGCAATTCTGGTGAATTAATATGATATTTAATAATATCGCGAACAAACATGACAGAAGTCGCAGTGCGTCTGAAACTGAGGGTTTGCAAGCCGACTAATGCGCATCTGCTGTCATAATTAGGAAGCTCGTCAAACACATATAATTTACGAACCGCGTATCTCGTGAATTTCTTCTGGACTCTTTCGAATCTAAGTTTGTGTAAGACATATGGTGAATCCCAAATAATTGATGAATATTCTAAGTATGGCCTGACTAATGAGCAGTAAATAATCTTAAGGCTATGTACATTTCGAAAGTCTTTACTATTACGCATAAGAAAGCCCAACAACGAGTTAGACTTAGCAATGGCGTAATCATAATGCAAATTCAAATTTAATTTATTGTCAAATATGACACCAAGATCTTTTACCTCCTCAAGACGCTGAAGTCTAAGATCATTTCTAAAATAATTATGAAAAAGGGGTGCAGCAATACGGTAGGCCGTAAACACCTTGCATTTAGAAATATTAAGCTCTAGAGCATTGTGATTACACCATTCCGATAACTTATTGATATCTGATTGAAAGCGAATACAATCAGAAATATTATTAACCCGAGAAAACAACTTCAAATCATCCGCGAATGTCAAAACTTTACAGAATTAAAATATTTCGTGGACATCATTAATAAATAAAATAAATAGCAACGGGCCCAGATGACTACCCTGTGGAACGCCCGACGTTACTTCAATTACCCGAGAAGTCAAACTATCGACCTTTACCAAAATCAAATCAAATATGTACACATCAATAGTTTCCAAAAATCAAACAATTGTTGTGCTTCAGGCCCACATTTTGCATAATAGGTATACGTTTATTTCATAAATTAAAGAAAAAAAAAAAACAAATCTCATGATATAGTTGCAAAATTATAGTCATCGGGTATTAGCAGAACTAAGTAGATTCTAAGTAACACCACTCTAACTTCAAAACTGGTACCTTACTTTTTAGTTGTTTATAAACGCTTTGTAACCTGCCTACTATTAAAACCAACCTTAGAGCGGGCGCGACTCATTTTTTTTGGCAAACAAACCCAAGAATTGATAGTTTAGAAAACAAACACAAATCCGACTATAATTTTGCGCCATAGTGTTTTAAATTACTTTTTTGTAAGACCTATGATTCGTTTAATATTTTCGATAAGTATGTAATGATCTGCAAATTTATTGTTTTATAAATTAAAATTTCACGTGGGAAGTTATAAGCGTGAAATATGAAATCGGCCTTAATTTTTATTTTTATAATAATCCCTGTTGGCTGACATAGATCTATTGTATCAATGGGGAAAGGTTTATCTAAGAGATGAGTGATCCCCCTAATTAAAGCCAAAAAGTATTTAGTAGCAGAGCTCATTAGCTCTGCTGGTGTACAATGAAAAGCCGGGCAGTCACAGAAGATAATGTTCAGAAGATTCGACATCCAGACAGAATCTAGAATTTGTCTCCGGACACAACCAAACCACCAGCTTCCTTATATCATCCTTATTGAGCCTAAGGATTTCCTTGTAGAAGTAAAGTAGAAGTAAAAACTTTGAAAATATTCAGTACACGGGAATTAAAAAAAAAGAAAAAAGGATTCATGTATATCGAAGAATTCAGTGCTCAATATAATAACTCCAATTTATTTAAACTATTAAATAAGATGGGACCTGCTTCAGCTGAGTCGAGCGATGCTGACAAATACAACAGGTTCCCCCACACTTATTGGGTATAAAAATCGAACTTGTTTGGTTCTCAAACGCTCAGAGCGCCTGAACCCGCACCTCCAATACCTTGTGGAGTTTCAGCTGAAAGTTGACACGGACTTTTATCAGCCATTTCCGGAGTGGAATGAAAGTTTCGATCCGGTGACAACAACTAAATGACTGGCTTTAGCAACTCATCTGAATTATAAAGAAGAACAGGATTATTAACAATGTACTTTTTACCGTAGTATTCGTTCGGATAAAGCTGAATTCTTCCTTTCAGAAACCCTATACTTCTGATTTGGTTTTGATGGCGACACGCTCATTACCTTTTCCTTAAAAATTTCAAATACTTGCTGCTGCTCTTTTCCCCAACCAAATTTAACATACTTTGAACGTATTTAGAAGAGCTGCAATTTGCGCAATATTTTCGATGAACAACTGATTATAATAATTAGTTTTCCCAAAAAGACTTCCAGTTCCTTGAGATTTCTGAGGTGCCTGAAATCACTTAGCCGTGACTATGACGGACGAATACCACTTGCGTCTATTATGTGGCCCGGGTATTCAATCTCGCTTTGCGCGCATTTACATTTTTCTAATTGACAGCTTAGCCAATGTGTTTCCAATCTTTCCCGAGACTAGTTGTGCAAAAATGTAAATCTGCTGTTAGTTGTTCCATATATTTTTGGAAAATATATTTACCAAAAGGTCATCCTTGGTATGTAAACAATCCAAATTCAGTGGATATAGCACAAAGTTTTTTTTTAGTTTCTTCATCTAGGGGAATTCGCAGATATATATCGGAAAAATCTATCTGAATAAAGAAACGCCCTACGGGGTAACGATCAATTTCCAATTGAGTATTTATGGTCACTTTGATACCTCCAACTGCGTTGAATCAAATGCTGCCATGATTTCCTCCATCTTTTCTAGTTGTGGATCTTTACTCTATGCCGCTGCCAGCCGAACCTGATCGTGGGGTGTGTAAAACACAATCATTATACGAATTCTATAATCTACATAGGAGTGATTACTTTGATCTTTCTGACAAAAATGCACAATCCTTTGCTAGTAATTTTAAGTCCGTAATAATCCAGTCACTATGGCTCTGACCTGGTGCCGTTTTATACACGTTGGATTGAAAATGTGTTAGCTTAGAGGTTAACTTTTTAAATGTGTTTACTTCCGACGTCTCGAATAATTTCTTAAGCATATCCAAGATATAGTTGCCGCATGTTGAGAAAAATTGTGACTTAAACTTTATCCTCTGTTTCAGAATTCGTTTCGAAGTGTAGCTGAAGTTGGAAAATATAGTTATCCCAGGTTATTTAGCCGGATCGAATGCGCCGAACTGCGGAATAGTGGTCGAAGACTTGCCACAATCGTCCTCATGTTCTCCATGTTGCTCTGCAGGACCTGATCGAATCACTAAGATTCGACCAGCTTCAACTTCATTCGGAGGTTAAGTGAGTGTCAGCACGAGGCCGAGCCACTGACAGCCAAGAACAAAAAACCTCCCAATAGTTGAAGACTAGCAAAGATGATACAAACTTGATTGTCAATTGAGAGCAGAATTGGTACATTTGCCTACAAGCTGCCTATCCTGCATAGGATTTCCTAGGTATTCGTACTTGTACAAATCAAAGGAGCGCCATTGCTGTCGTACGCATTATGCAGTTACTTGGTGTCAATCGGGAGGCCATTTTTTGGTGGAATTTTAATGTGGTATTCGTCTTCAGATTTGCCCTCAGATTTCAGATTTCGTGTGCCTAATCGAACATAAAAACGCTCTTGATCTTTTTTGTGCTGATATTCGTGCGACTTGCATATGTGTAGTCTTCGACACTTTTCTATGCGCTTTCCATTCACTGGTTGAATTTTATATTAAAACATTCGAAATTTCCGTCCCGATTGATTTCTAAATATTTGCACATAAATAATTTACGAAAATAGATTCACCCGGTGCACTGCCTTTCTTTGCTGTAGAAAAAATTCACGCAAATGTAAACAAAGTCCACCAGTTGTCAAACTCAAATGTAATTGTATAGGTAATACTGAAGCAAATCTGAGAAAAAGTGCTCTAGAATCTGAAAAAGATTGCTGTTTTTGTACTTGACGCACATAAAAATTGCTCTGAGGGCAAAAAAAGTGCTCTGAGAGCGCCCAAACGAATACCACACAAGTGCGGCGACTGTGTTTGACATTTGTGGTGTCCATTAGTTACACGGCGCTCACATCGCATTTCAGTTTAAACGTTTTTAAAGTTTATGAAATTGTTTGAAAATTGAATTCCGGATATAGTTTCATCTCAATACCAAATACATTAATATACTAATCATTTTTCAATATCTTGCAGGAATAAATCTCATGATATTAATTGGAGAAGAATTAAGTAACAGTGTTTTCTTGCACTTTTGTTGTATATTTTAAAGAAAATAGATACACTTTTATTCGTTGATTTTAATGGTTTTCTTTTCAAAGTCATATTGAAACAAAATATTTTAACACAGAAAACGTTTTATTTCTATGCCGTGGGAAAAAGATATTTAATGTTGAGCGCAATTCATAATCTGTAATTAGTAAGTAAAATGCATACTTGCACAGTATTATATTATGCATGTATGTATTTGTTAAAATCAAATTTACCAATGGGTGCATTTGGCTTTTTCTTTTTCTGATAAAATCCAAAATACAAATATTTTTGAAACAACCCTAAAGGTTTACACTAAGGCAGCTGCATGAATTATGCTGTCACAAATATAATTCATATAAACAAAATTTAAAAAAAAAAACTGATGTGTGAATGGATTAACATTTTTTGGCACCGAAGATGAATATGGAACAAGTAAACCGTTATAAATTCAGGTACAATTTGTTTGTTACTGGAAAAGTGCCACTTGGTGGCCATTATTAACACGTATTCACAGACAGGAAAAACAAGAGCGCGGTAGAGAGGATTTTTGTTCAAAATTTGCGGGAGAGCACGGAAGCTGACCGCCTGGTTTGGATAGTCCTTGCACTTTAGAAAGTCGAGCGATGCTGCCAAACACAACATATTACACAATTTGTTCAGCTGGGAGAAATTATACCGTGTGCGTTCAAAGTATGGAATAAAACCGGTTTTCTGCCGACAGAAACCATCTCATGTGCGTAGGCCCAATGACTTCTTCGAGATCGCCGTTTGAGATTGCCGTCACGGGATCCAAATCGCACAACTCCCATGTCCCAACAGATGTCGAATCATTCGATGCCAGTCCACCTTCGTTTACATCCGAATTCGAATCGGTAACATTCTTAATAACTGAGAGTAAATAAAAATATTTTCGGATAAGACCCTTGGGTCTGGTCATATTCAGAATTTTTTTCTTATCAACAAAGCGTAGGTCAGCATTTGACCAAGGTGCTTTAAAGTTGGCGATAAAACCCTTCAACCAGTCACACTCCATGGTCTTGCATCCTTTTAAGGTAGATAGCTGGCCAAGCAAAAGGGGACTTGCCTACTAGCTTTACGATGGCGTCGTTGACACCATCAAGGATTCACTGTTCAGTCAACTCCGGTCTGGGTTACCGAAGTCGACAATTGGGACGCGAAGACTTTCTTTCTCCTTTTCAACAAATTTTATCATTTCGTGCCTATCTGCCTACTATCGGGGTGATTTTGTCGTCATTACGACCCACTTTTCTTTCCTTCTTGTATTTACCCGACGCCGTCCAGCCATCCTTTTATCCTCAAAAACCTGTAAAGATCAGAAAGTGTAACGTCAGAAAGTATTCGTAAGTCATGGAAGTAATAGCTTCCAAGTGTGCTGTTCCTCAAGTGACAGAGGCTCGGGTAATATGGGAGGAAGTGAGGTGTGTCCTTATAAACCTCTACGTCTCAACGTCCCTACAGTTTCTGCAAAAATCATTATGCAGTATCCCCAGTCGTTTTGCATGTACGCCTATCGCACAGTGTCCAGTAATGACCCGATCATACATTTAGATCTTTTTTTGCTCACCTCTGGCCATAGTTCTTTCGTGTGTCTGCAGGTAATGAGATTGGTCCATCGTAGGTTAGTTCTACCCCAGGATTCAATGTCAATATTCCAAGCGTGCTTAGCGGAGGGCCATAGAAGCAAATATTTTCGAATCGTTTCTTGCAAGCTCATCCGACTGTTCATTACCTGGAATATCCATATGCCCTGGTACCCAGCATAAGGTCACCGCGTTGGCTTGTGATATTTCGTCCAGATATTTCTTGAAGCAATTTACTGTCCTTGACTTCACCACGACTGACTCAGTGGTTTTAATGGCCGCTTGGCTGTCGGAGTAAATAGTGATTTGTTTACCGACAATATGGCGTCTCTTAAGGTCCTTCGGCGCTTGGTTAATGGCGACTACCTTTGCTTGAAAGACACTGCAATCATTCTTAACTCTGAATTACTCTCGCAGGTCTAACGCTTCGCTGAAGATGCCCGCGCCTGTACCGATATCCATCTAAGAACCGTCGGTATATACTCCTCTTCTGTTACTGCTTTGTTCTCTCATTCGATTCTGTTCGGAATTCTAGTGTTGAATCTCCTTCTCCTTAGCCGCGCTCAATTGGGATTCAATGGAGGCGCGCCCGTAGGGTTTAGATGACCAAAATCCAGACTCTCTTAGCCTTATTGCGGTTTTAACCGCATTACTGTTGCAGTAAATGTCCAGAGGGGTAAGGCTTAGCATCACCTCCATAGCTGCGGTGTGGGTGGTTCGTAAGGAACACGTTTCCGATGCATGCTGCTCTTTGTATTTTGGTAAGGATTGAAAGATGGTAGTTAATAAACTTTTTTATCAATTTATAAATTTTGTTTGAATTCTTTATTTAAATTTTTCTTTACAGGGAGTATTTCAGCGCTGCGGAGGTAAAGACTCAAACGTTTACTAGCAAAGCTAATACTCTCTCCTCCACTGAGCTTCCGTTAATAGACTCCTATTTAGGTGGGCTCTACGCAAGCTGCGTAAAATTGCGTCAGCTTCGATGTTGTTGAAGGCTTTTCATGTACGCATGTTGAGATTTTGATTATTTTGTGTTAAATAACCTACATCCCTTATACAAAATACTGTTTTGAGTAACATTTCCAATATAATTAGGTAGCCTGAAATCTTCTCTATTTCTTAGGTTATATGGCTGGGATTCCCCCACATATCTCAAATATTTACTTAAATATTCAGGTAGACAATTATTTTTAATTTTGAAAATAAAACATAATACATTAACAAAGATTCTTTGCTTTACGCTTAACCATTGAAGCATATTAAGCATTGTTCTTATTGGTGTAAGACGATTGGTTTTAAGTATAATACGCATGGATTTATTTTGTAGGCGTTGCAATTTTAACAAAACATTATCAGAACAAAGGTACAAAATTGAAGAACAATACTCGAAGTGGGGTTTTATCATAACATTATAGACATTAATAGCGCACATTACGGATAACTTGCTTCTAATCCTGTTAAAGAATCCATTCTTTTTTGAAATTTTTTTGACTAAATAATCAATATGGATATCAAACTTTAGTTTGTCATCTATAACTACGCCTAGATATTTAATTATGTTGACTTGTTCTACTTGTTCCCTATCGATCTCCAGGTTGAGGCTGACGTTTTGTTTCAGGGCCATACATTTCGATTTTGTTACATATAATTTTAGTTTGTTCGCTTTCAACCACTCGTTAACTCTGTTGATGTCTTCTTGTAAGAGTTTCGCACATTCGTCCGCATTCTTTCCCGATATAAAAATGAGTGCATCATCGGCAAAAAGCGCAATTTGAGAATTTCGAAGCACTTCTTTAATGTCATTTATATAGATGATAAATAGCAGTGCCCCCAGAATCGATCCCTGAGGAACTCCGTGTCTTGTTTCGATGCTCTGCGACATTACGCCATTTACTGATGTTTTTTGTGTTCTATTTGATAGATATGACGAAAACCAATCTTGTTCCTTCCCTCTTACACCATAAGCACTCAGCTTTGCCAATAAAATGTTCCGATCTATTGTCTCAAAGGCTCTTTTGAAATCAAGAAAAACAGCAAACACGAACTTTTTTCCTGCTACTTCCTCTTTCCAGCTTATAAGTACATTATTAAGCGCTGACTCGCAAGAGTGTTTTTTCCGAAATCCGGATTGGTTCTCAATGAAAAGATTGTTGACTTCAAAGTAATCTTCGAGTTGTGTATGCACTATTTTTTCAAAGACTTTTTCATATACGGGGAGGGCGTTGATAGGACGAAAGTTTTCACATTTGTCAGTTCCCTTTATTTTTTCGATCGGGGTGACAATTGATTCTTTCCATGTTTCAGGGAAGCATCCTGTTAGCATTGAGTGGTTTACGACTTTTGCAATTATTGGTCCAGTTGTGTTAATTGCATCAATCAACATTTTCGCGTTTAAGAAATTAAAATCTCTTTTGTTGTTCATTGACTTTAAAATACTTTTTATATCTGTTACTAAGATGTACTTAAATTTAAACGTTGCATTGGTAAAATTTCTTCGTTGGCTAAACTGGACATCCGGTATTGACTCGTTGATTTCGGAAATACTTTTGACAAAGTATGCATTAAATTTTTCAGCTAACTCTTCCTTATTTGTTATGTTTACGTTGTTAAAATAGACATGATTGATGCACTGTCTTTTTTCATTCAGGACATGTGACTTAATGGCTCTCCACATTGCTTTTTGGTTAGTTGCGTTCGCTATTTTTTGTTTGATATTTGCATTTTTTGATTTCACTATTTCAGCTTTATATAAGTTCCTGCACTCACGGTACCTGTTCCAGTTTTCATTGTTGTTGTTCTGCATAAACTCTTGATATCTCTGAATTTTTTCCCGTTTTAACTGAGCTAGGTTGTGATTACACATTTTGGATACATCTTTAGAAACTACCATGCTGCTAATTACTTTAATCAACTCATCACTTAGAATTTTGCTACCCTCTTGTGGATCACAATTGCTGAAAACCATTTCGCTCCTTCTTAGTTGAGTTATAAATGCTGTTATGTCATATTGAAGAACTTTGATTTTGTTTTCTATGTGCATTTTTCTAATGTTTCGTTTCATTTCATAGTCTATGAAGATTGTTTCATGATCACCAATTTTTAGCTCCATGTCAGTTTTGGCTGTGACCGGTGTACAGTCAGTAATAACATAATCAATCAATGTTCGTGTTGTGTTTGTAATTCTGGTCGGTTCTTGCACGATTTGTTGACACATGTTTACAATTTCAATAATGTTTTTTATCTCTTCTGCATAAATATTTGATGTATCCATCCAGTCAATATTAAAATCTCCTGCTAGTATAAACTGCCTGTTAAGATCAACAAGATCTTCTATCCATGTTCTAAACTTATCACAGAATAATCTACATGATGAACTTGGTGACCGGTAGACTGATGCTAGATACATGGATTGGTTATTTTCTGTTATTTTTATTACTATCCAGTAGATATGTTCAGGGACAATTTTTTCCTCTGTGATTATTTGTACTTCAAAATAGTCTTTTACATATATACATAACCCACCTGTATGTCGTGATTCGCTGTTGCATCGTGCTAGTCGGTATCCTTCTAACTCAATTTCGCAGTCTTTAATGTTTTTAGTGATGTGTGTTTCAGACATAATAATAAAATCATAATTCGTATTGACAAAGCACTGTTCGGCCTCATGTAAATTTCCTGTAAGTCCCTGAATATTGCAGTACACACCTCTTATTTTTTGTCTTTGCTATATTTCGATTTTTTTTTTTCAGCTTGTATTAGCCATTTATAGACAGAGCATTCTTTGTCTCGGCTATCATGGTTTGTGTCTAAGTCAAGTGTAAACTTTTCATTATATCGAATACAGTTAATGCATTTCGTTTCTTCTGAACTACATTCTCTTGTGTCGTGATCTTTACTACACTTAGCGCATTTAATTTTATTTTTGCAGTTTTTCGCTATGTGGTGATACCCGTTGCAGTTAAAGCATCTAGTAACATTGAAATTTTCGAAAACTCGACATTTTTCCCATCCAATATTTATTCTCTGATTTTCAAGCATGATCTTATGGTCGATTTGATCAACCTCAATCACGGCGTAGTATAACTCTTTGTTTTTATTTTTAAACTCTCTTACACATTTTACCGTGCCTACTAAATTGTTTTGTTTTTTCACCGCTATTTCCAATTCCTCTTTACTCCATTTTTCATTCATGTCGGTAATCATTATTTGTGGCCGTTTGTTGCTAAACACTCTCAGATCATATTTTTCACCAAGTTTCCTTTTCATCTCGCTCTCTATTTTTTTTACTGTTTTTTCTCCTCTGCAATTGATGGTAATCGCTCCTTCTTTTCGGTCAGAGACACTGTCTACCTTGAGGGAAAGAGACGCAGGATTTATGTTTTCCTTTATGTCTTTTATTGTTTTAGAATTCATTTGTTTACTTTTCGGCTTTATGTAAATTGACTGTTTCAATTGTTCTGCGTAACAAGTTGTTGTCTCTTTTTGCTTTGACTGTGTGATTTGTTTAACACCAACCTGTAAATCGTTTTTCATCTCAGTTACACACATTTTATTATCTATTGTGAGCTTCTTCACATTTTCCACAATCAGTTCGCTTTGTGCTTTGAACGATTCGGTACAAGCTGCTATTTTTTGTAATTCAAAAACGCTTTGTTCGCAAGTTTCTTGTGCTTGTTTCATGGCTTTTAATCTTTCAGTGTACCTACTTTCAATTGCTTCAAGCATATTTTTTATTTCCATTTCGTGTTTCTTTAAACTGTCTTCGAATTCGCCTTTGTATTCAGCATCTGCATATCCTTTTTCAATGCTGCAGGTGGTTCATCGAATATAATGATGTACCCTCTTGCAGGAGCATTGGCTTAGTGGTTAGTATGTTGGAATACTAAGCGAGGGGTCCCAGGTTCACTGCGCCACCTCTCGCGAACGTCTGACAAACTGTCTTTAGAGCTTCTCAATTAGCCGTTTGGAATCGGCATAAAATTGTAGATCCATTCGTTCGTCCATTCGTTCCAAAAATGAAACTCACACAAAACGAATGGTTGTGAGAAGCTAGGCCTTAGGTCCCTACGAACCTGTTGCGCCAACTATTATCTATTATTACCCTCTTGCACCATTCTTTGGCTCCTCCTCGGACACAATTTCCCAATCCCTCATCGGGATCTGGGGGTTTTGTGCCTGCAGTGCGCTGAGGATCTCCTCCCGTTGTATCCCTATCTCTGGGATGGCTACTCTGCCCTTTGCCTTACGGGGACTTCTTCTATGGGTACGGCCTTAAGCATTGCCCCCTCCCGATATATGTGATGCCTTTGAACCATCTCATCTTGCCGTAAGCGGATGTGTGAGATAATCGCTACACCTAGTGTGTTCTCGATTATCTTTCCACATTCCATAGAGTACTGTCCACTTGGTTTCTTAGAATCCACTAGCTACAGCGGGTTCCTTGTCACCTCGTTGTATCTCCCACTTGGGCCTGTTCCCCACATGGGTGTCCTTTTGGGGCTACCAGTGGTCTGTTTATACCGCTTCGCCTTCTTCGGAATGTTGGGGGCGTCCTCTAGCGACCTCAACCTCTTCAAGGCTAGCTCCTTCTTACCAAGCGCCGTAGCGTTCGTAGCTATCTCATTGCCGGCTTTGTCACTGTGTCCAGGGACCCAGCAGAGATTCGTGGAGTGGTGCGAGCAGAGAACTTATATGCTAACAATAGTAAATAGATTCTTCAGATGACCTGAAGCCTATCCCATTCATGATCTAAGTGCGGAAACAATTTCGAGAACGTACGTCCACGAGCATGTTTATCGTTTCGGTGTGCCGAACACAATAACCACTGACCAAGGCTCACAATTCGAGTCCAAGCTGTTCAGAAAATCGACAAAATTTCTTGGTACCACATGCACAGCCTTTAATATAATGTAATTTAATTTGTTTCCACATAAACAATCAATATATGCGCTTTAAAATGTTATGCAGTAAAGAAGAGTTAAACTTCTCAAGAAAGAGAGTGAAATATTTTATTGTGTGCGACTTTATATAGCCATCGATAATAATCGATAATTGGAGGGCGACCCCAACCAACTTGGTGTGCGTAAATGGAGGCAGCTAGGGTCCAAGCTAGCTGAAGGGGCTTGTTGGTTAAGGCCGTGTTCCACCTCGAATTTGACAATTCTATATTTCAAAAACACTAACCCATAATTCTCATTACCTTTGTGTCTTCACTAGTTATTATTTAGCGTAGTACATACCAAATAAATGTGTTTTGTCTTCGTGCAAAAAGTGAATGCTAATATAAATTTATTTTTTTCGTTTTAAGCAATCTAATGATGTGCTGGGACAAGACGTGGAAGCTTATGTTTTATCCTCAGGTAATTTTCACTTTTTCCAAACCTTATATATTCTAAGCTTAATGTATCATGTTATTTAATTTAGGTACCTGTGGTAGGACGTCCGGTACTCCTAACCCTGATATATGTATAACAGGGAGCACAAAATACCCTATTAAGGATCTTGACAAACTAACAAAAAAGAAAACTGTTACATTTAAAAACGTTCTTGAAACCAGTGATGATTCTTTATTGATTAAAAGTATTCATAATCCACTCAACAAAGGTCCTTTGGTTTCAATAATGAAAAAAGAATGTCCTACATTACAAGGCTATTTAACACGTGGAGATGTTATTGTTCGCCCATCCCGACTGACGGAAATTCTCAAAAATAATGAAAATATTGATAAAACAAAGTCACTCAGTTTTCGGTCAGTTCAAATTAAGCCCTCAGATATGTCTACAGATGCAAAATCTCAGGCTACCAAAGTTAATCAATATCGTTCACCTAGTAAGGAAGATAAGAAACGTGAATTTCCAATAACTAATCAAAATGAGAATCTAGAAAAACCTGAACAACAACAAACCGAAGATAATTATAGCCTATGCCTGGATAAATGGAAGCTGGAAAAATTCCGTCCTAAAAGTGATATTTTTGAAAGTGGCGGTAAGTTATGTCTCTATGTTAAATAAAAATACAATTTTGTAAATATTTCTCGAACTGTTGAAAATTGCTTTCATTTCAGTAAGAAATGTATTTATTTGAAAACTCAAACTATAGTATTATCTCTATATATAAAAAGCCCTTGGAAGTAATAATTTGTTTCCAAATTTTACCTGGATGTGTACTGCAGGATAAGGATGATTTTCTATGGGTTTATGAAGGTGCAAAGTTGTTAGCCTTTAATTCAGGGGTGTGAAACTCAAACTTCGTAAGTCGCATCTTTGTTTTCTCAAGCTTGACAGTGGAGGATATTTGAAATAAAATGCAAATCTAATACAGTAGTCCCTCGAATGTGAACTAATTAAGGCAATTTTTTTTCGGATTTTTTAGGAATTCACATTACTGGAACTTTTTTTCAGTACTAACTTAACTGTTGCAACGATTTTCAAATCTATTAAAAACAACACAAAATGATTTTCTTAAAGCACAACTTCAATAATTCAGAAAAAAACGAAAATAAAATATGTAAATATACAAAACGAGCAAGAGAAATAAAGGGTGGTTAAGTTTTAAAGGTCGATGTTGATTTTGAATAAAACACAAATTATTTGGGAAATTATTGTCATTTCTTTTTGTTATGATAATATTGGTATGGTTCAATTATGTATGGAACTAAATATCGGCTAAATGGCCGCCGCGACCTCGGCGGCACAACTCCATCCGATGGTCCAAATTTTCGATGAAGCTGAGGCATAATTGAGGTTCAATGCCGTTAATGTGCCGAATTATCTCATCCTTTAGCTCTTGAATTGTTGCTGGCTTATCGACGTACACCATTTCTTTCAAATAACCCCAAAGAAAGAAGTCCAAATGTGTCAAATTGCATGATCGCCAAAATGAATTGCCAATTAACATCGCCACGACGTGAGATAACACGGCCATTGAATTTCTCCCAAAGAGCCATTGTTTCGCTATCTGTGTGGCAAGTGGCACCGTCCTGTTGAAACCACATATCGTCCCCATCCATATCTTCCAATTCGGGCACTAAAAAGTTCGTTACCATCTCACGATAGCGAACACCATTCACAGTAACTGCCTGACCGGCCTAATTTTGGAAAAAATACGGGCCGATGATGCCGCCAGTCCACAAACCGCACCAAACTCTCACTCTTTGTGGGTGCATTGGTTTTTCGACAATCACTCTTGGATTATCATTCGCCCAAATGCGGCAATTCCGCTTATTGACGAATCCACTAAGGTGAAAATGTGCCGATTAAATTGACTGAAAAAATCACGAAGTGCACGATATGCATTTTGATTTGAACGCCCATTTTCATAATAAGCCTGAATAACTTTAATGCGTTGCTCGATTGTGTATCTTTCCATGGTTCATTGAGTTCGTCTGAAATTGAGCAATGTCAAATGAAATGCAGAAAAAAACTTGACGTTTAGGTGTGGTTCACATTCAACATCGGACCTTAAAATTTAACCACCCTTTATAAAAACTTTTACAAAAATATTGTAGAAGGTTAGGAGAGAAAAACTCGATGACCGCTCGGGACGAAGGAAATTTATTGACTGCCTCTTTACTAGTCTAGATTACATACAATTTATTGTTTTTAAGAGCACTGTAACTGTTAGTAAGTGCATGATGGTAAATAAACGTCGGATGGATCATCCGATCATGCAGGCCAATCATAGTTTTTGCTTAGCGTATTTTATGTATAACAGAAGTAAATGATTCGCATACACAGTGGGTGCCATAATTAAATGGACTGGTTTAAATTATTTGCACTACAGTTCGGCCAGCCTGATCGAGAAATCGCTCCGATTACAAAACTCCTTATACAAGATTAAACTATTCCAAAAATTAATTTACATACTATGTATTTAGATACATGTGATTCGTATTTGAAATATGTAGATAATGATAAAATTCACAAAAGTTAACATCTATATTTTACAGTGTTTCTTATAAATTGAACAATAAAATTGATTTACAAAAATTTCATTAGAAAAATGGTAAGGGTTATGGGTACTGTTAAATATTTTTATTAAAATTCAACTCTTTATTTATATAAATGCCTATCCCCTTTTTTCTCTCTCAAGATCCCCTGAACGTCTCATCAAATTCTCAATCCATTGACTGCACCATGAATGGCCTCATATTAACAGGCGAGGACACTCCCTTATATGGCAGTCGTGTTAGTTGCAATCCCTCGATATCAGTTATGACAACGATCATTGGCTAATGCATTCTTGACTTCATACGGGCCCCTAAACTTAGCAAAAAGCTTTTTATTAACCCCAGGGGTAGTTATAATATTTCTGATCATGACCAAATCACCTTCTTTGTATGAATGAGGAGGTTTATGACGTTTATCATACAAATTTTTGTTATATGCCTGACTTTTCTCAATATTTTCTACAGCACTTGCTCTTATTTCCTCTAGTTTTGCGCGTTCTTCCCCCAAACTTTCACTTAGATATTCCATGACCCTGTCACAAAAATGTCCTTTCTGGTTTTTGCCGAATAAGAGGGTACTTGGGGAGAATCCAGTACTCCTATTCACTGTGTTGTTCAGTGCAAATTCCACTTTCACTAAGTGTTTGTCCCAACTACTCGTTGTATTTGATTCGCATTCCTTTGCCAACATCGGAACAAGGATCCGATTCACCCGTTCAACTTGTCCATTTGACTGTGGTGAGTGTGTAGCGTTTAATATATGTTTAACGTTATTTGCACTCAAAAAGTCGGCAAACTCTTTGGATGTGAAACAGGTTCCACGGTCTGAAACGATTCTGTTCGGCCTTGAATAATTGTCAAAAAACGATTGTAAGCAAATAATGGTTTCCTTACTTTGTGTAGTCTTGACTGGAAAAAGTTTGACAAATTTCGTAAAGCCATCTACCACTAAAAGATTGTGTTTCTTATTTGAGAAGGTATTTGCCAGAGGACCCAGATGGTCAACATGTAATGTGGCAAAAGGAACATTACCTTTTGGAATACTGTGAAGAGTTCCTTGAAGTTTACCAGAATCTGGAGAAAAGTAAATACATTTGAGACATCTTTTGATGTATTCTCTAATTTTTCCCTTCATATTGGGGAACCAGTAGTTCCCTGATATGTATTCAAAACATTTTTCTGTTCCCAGGTGGCACATTGCTTCGTGGTATGTGCGTATCACTTGATCTTCCATATGCGCTGGCACATAAAAAATAGTTCTGCCATTGTCCTTACGGTATATTAAACCGTCTATCATTTCGAATAATGGACTTTCAAACTTTTCAAGTTCTACGGCGATGGCAACTATCTTCGGATCTTGTCGCTGAGCGGCTGCTAGAACAAATTGAAAGGAATCGTCATCTACGTGAAGAATGTTAAATGACCGACTCAAAGCATCAACATGAGTCATTCGACTACCTTTACGATGCTCAACATTGTAGTCAAAGGATTGGAGTTCTAGCGCCCATCGCGAAATTCGTGGATTCAGAGATTTCTTCTGCAAGGTTAACGTTAACGCTTGACAGTCGGTCACAATTTTGAATGGAATTCCGATAAGATATATTCTGAACCTTCTCAGGGCATAAATTATAGAGAGTGTTTCCAATTCGTAACTGTGGTATCTACTCTCGGGTTCGGTTGCACGCTTGGAAAAGTAAAATACAGGATGAAACTTTTTGTCAGCCTGCTTTTGCATTAACACTGCCCCAAAACCTTCGCTACTTGCATCGCAATGTAATTCAGTAGGATTGCTAGGACTGTATATTGATAAAACAGAAGCTCAAAAGATTCTATTTCTTTTACACTAAATGTAAATGGTGCATCTCTTTTTAAGAGGTCATAGAGAGGTTTTGCTAAATTTGAGAAATTCATTATGAATTTACGAAAGTAAGAGCAAAGCCCTACAAAACTATGTACATCTTTCGTGCAGGTGGGCATTGGAAAATTTTTTATGGCATTTATGTTGCTCTCATTAGGCCTTATACCTTCCGAATTTATAGAGTAACCCAAATAAACGACTTCTGTTTGTAAAAACGAACATTTGTCAAATCTGAGTTGCAACCGATTTTCGGTTACACACCAATTACTTCTTTCAAAATTTGAAGATTTTCTTCAATAGTCTGTGTAGCGATGAGTATATCGTCCAGGTATGTGAGAATCTTTTCTTTCGAAATTAGACTGCCAAATACATGTTTCATATACCTTTCAAATACAGATGGGGCATTTTTAAGCCCAAATGGCATCCTGACAAATTCATATTGACCTATGGGCGTTGTGAACGACGTATATTTAATGGAGTCTTCAGCTAGCGCAACATGATGAAATCCATTTTTCATATCTAAAACCGTGAAATATTTTTTATCCCTAAGGCGATCAAGGTGATCCTCTATCAAGGGTAGCGGGTAGTTATCACGTAAAGTGATTTTGTTTAGCTCCCTGTAGTCAACACAGAGTCTGAACTCCTTGTTCTTCTTCTGTACAAGAACAATTGGGGACGAATACTCAGAATTTGATTCACGGATTATGCCCTTGTCTAGTGCTATGAATGTTAACCTGTAGCACACACTGTACTCTCGCTACGGATAACGTTCACCACTCTCTTTCTAGTATATAGATTATATGTAATTAGCATAAGTTATTTAGAAATAAAGTTAGTCTTAAGCCGACTGCCGTGCGTTTCATTTCCTTCACCGAATACACAAAACTGGCGACGAGGATAACCGGATAATTTTTTTTTTGTATTAGACAACTGTTCTGGCATAGATAGCAGTATGTAAAGGGTGATTTTTTAAGAGGTTTAGAACTTTTTTTAAAAAAAAAACACAAAAAATTCGAAAAAATGAATGAAATATTTATTTGAATCGATAGTTTGAACCTTGCAATTTAATGTTTAAAGATAATTTCATGCAAATGTTGACCGCGGCTGCGTCTCAGGTAGCCCATCCGCTGAGTCCAATTTTGGCATACTCTTTCACACATATCGGCCGGTATCTCACGAATGAATGCATGGATGTTGGCTTCCAGTGCGTTAATCGAAGCGGGCTTGTCCCTATACACATTAGCCTTGGCATACCCCCACAAAAAATAATCTAATGGTGTCAAATCGCACGATCTAGGCGGCCAATTGACCGGCCCGAAACGTGAAATTAACTGTTCACCAAACTCGCCTCGCAATTGCGCCATTGTTTCGCGTGCTGTGTGGCATGTGGCACCGTCTTGTTGAAACCACATATCATGCAAGTCAAGAACTTCCATTTCGGGCAAAAAAAGTTTGTTATCATCGCTCGGTAGCGTTCACCATTGACAGTAACGCTGCGATTCGCATCATCTTTGAAGAAATATGGCCCAATAATGCCGCCGGCCCATAAACCGCACCAAACAGTGGCTTTTTCGGGATGCATTCGTAGCTGTTGCAATGCTTCTGGCTGATCTTCACTTCAAATGCGGCAATTTTTCTTATTTACGTACCCATTCAACCAAAAATGAGCCTCATCGCTGAACACAATTTTTCGATAAAAAAGCGGATCCTCGGCCAGCTTTCCAAGAGCCCATTCACCAAAAATTCGGCGTTGGGGTAGGTCGGCTGGCTTTAGTTCTTGCACCAGCTGTATCTTAAAAGGCTTTACGCCCAAATCCTTCCGCAAAATTTTCCACGTAGTGCTGTAACAAAGGCCTAACTGCTGGGAACGGCGCCGAATCGACATTTCGCGGTCTTCTGTCACACTAGCTGATACGGCCGCAATATTTTCTTCACTACGCACAGTACGTAAACGTGTTGGTGGTTTAATGTCCAACAAAGTAAATTTGGTGCGAAATTTGGTCACAATCTTCCGAATAGACTGCTCAGAAGGTCGAGAATGCCGATCATAAAATGGAAGCAGCGCGCGATGAACATTTCGAACCGAGCACGAATTTTGATAGTAAAATTCAATAATTTGCAAGCGTTGTTCATTTGTAAGACGATCCATGGTTAAATTGCAAACCAAACTGAAGCTGTTTGACAGTGACACAAGGTACTAAACACACGTCAGCTGTCAAAACCAGTGTTGCCAAAACCAAACCAGCTAAAAAATCACCCTTTAGTAATGACAAAAATACCCGCTAAGGAAAATTGATACACATTTTTTGTTAATCTAAATGGGCACTGACGATAAAAAAGTGGTTGGACTAAACGAAGAAAGCATTGATACGGACAGAAGAATGGCGAGTTTTATTGGACGCATCGAATATTTCAATCCTGGTGATAATTTTAATATTTATATAGAAAGATTAAGTCATCTATTAAAACTCAATAAAATCACCATTGATGAGGACAAAGTTTCGTTTTTGATAGGTGTGGGTGGTGGAGAGCTTTACAACATTTGTAAAACGTTAGTGGCACCAAAAAGTCCAGATGAACTTAGCTATGAACAATTGGTTGCTAAACTAAAATCACATTTTCAACCAAAAAAGAATACTACGGCTGAGCGTTTCAAATTTTTAAATAGAAACCAGGAACTTGATGAAAACATATGTGAGTTCATTGTTGCAATTAAACAGTTGGCAGATAACTGCAAGTACGGTGCTTTCTTGGAAGAGGCTCTCAAGGACAGGTTGCTAATGGGCCTGAAAAACAAAAAGATCCAATCAAAACTCATAGATATTGGAGATTTGACATTTGACAAGGCGTGCGAGACGGCACTGAATATGGAATTGATCGAGTTGGAAATGGTGAATATGAATGCGACATCGTCATCGGGAGCAGTCCATATAATGAAGGAAGGGTATCCAAGTGGAGCAAGAGGGCGTTCGAGGGGCAGAAGGAGTTCGGCAGACAGAATAAAATCCGAAAATCAGGAGGCGCGACATTCAACAAGGTCATCGAGGGGAAATTTCGCAAGCGTACAGTGTCATTTCTGTAACAAATGGGGCCATATACAGCGGTACTGTTTTATGAAAAATAACAGCAGAAACAACTCAAGAAGCAGGACTAAAAGCCGGTATAGCGGAAGTAGAGGTAATAGAATTAGTGCTATTAAAAAAGAATCTAATTTAGAAAGTAGCGAGACTATTGATTTAGGTTATATTAATAATTTACAGTTGGGAAATAATCCATTATTCATAAATTTGGTTTGTAATGGCAAACGTTTAAGGATGGAAGTTGATTCGGGTGCGTGTACCTCAGTGATGCATATAAAAACATTCTATGATATGTATCCGAATACGGATATTATGAAATGTAGTCGAGTTCTAAATGTAATTTCAGGAGATAAAGTTGATGTTGTTGGGGCTATTAAGGTTAGTGTTTGCTTATCGCCAAATACTGTGGCGTGGGAGTCTGAATTGGTTATAGTTGATGGACCAAAAGTATTTGTGCCCTTGCTGGGAAGGTCATGGATCGATAAACTTTTTCCTAACTGGAGAACCATATTGGTAGATGATAATTTATGCGCTAATTTGGAAAGTAACATCAATTATATGAGGGAGATAATGGACAATTATAAAAATGTGTTTTGTGGAAAAAAAAACTAACTCCATAATGAATTTTAAGGCAAAGATTTTGATTAAGGAAGACAGTGTGCCAGTATTTTTCAAACCATACACTGTTCCTTTCGGTGTTAGGGATAAAGTCGAGGCAGAAATTGAAAGGTTATTGTCCGAAAACATTATATATCCAGTTCGGTATAGTGAATGGGCTTCACCAGTCGTGGTGGTAGCAAAACCTAATGGGGATATACGGCTCTGCGTGGATTGCAAAGTGACAATCAATCCATTTGTGCGAACCGATCATTACCCATTGCCGCGGTGTGACGATATTTTTGCTAGTTTAGGTAATTGCTCGTGTTTTTGCGTATTGGATTTGGAAGGAGCATATCAACAGGTAGAAGTTGAGGAAAACTGTCAGGAGCTGCTAACCATTAACACACATAAAGGGCTTTTCAGATTTCGTCTGCTATTTTTCAGTCTATTATGGACGAAATTCTCAAAGGTCTTGTTAAAGTTCAGTGCTATCTGGATGACATTGTTGTTGGAGGGGCGAATTTTGAGGAGTGTAAGAGTAATTTGATACGAGTTTTAGAAAGATTAAACCAGTTTAAAGTTCGAGTTAGGTATGAAAAATGTAAATTTTTCCAAACAGAAATTGACTATTTAGGACATGTGATAAACGGCGAAGGTATTAAGCCTAGTAACAAAAAGCTAGAAGCCATCCGAAATGCACCGAAACCCGAAAACGTAACGCAACTAAAATCATACCTAGGGCTTTTAAACTACTACTCGCGGTTCATTCCCAACCTCTTATCAGAACTGAAAGAACTCTATCATTTGTTAAAAAAGGATGTTCGTTTTCTTTGGTCGGGCGAGTGCGATGCGGCTTTTACGAAAAGCAAAGATTTAATTTTGCAAAACAATATTTTAGTGCATTACGATCCTAATAAGGAAATAGTTTTGCATTGCGACGCCAGCCCTTATGGAGTAGGGGGTATTCTTTCTCATATCATTGACGGAGTTGAAAGGCCGGTATTATTTGCTTCAAGTACGTTGAGCGCGGCGGAACAAAAGTATTCCCAGCTACATAGAGAGGCTTTGGCTATTATTTTCACTGTGAAAAAATTCCACAAATACATTTATGGAAAACCATTCACGATTTACTCAGATCACCAACTGTAAAGGCAAATTTTTAATCCCAAAAAGTCAACCCCAGCAGTGGCGGCTGCAAGAATTCACCGGTGGGCCGTGATACTGAGTATGTATCAATACAAAATTGAGTATAGGAAAGGTACTCAAATGACAAACGCTGATGGGCTCTCACGACTGCCACTAGCAACCCCAACAGGAGTCGAAGAGGATAGTGTTAAATCGCTAAGATTCAATAGTTATCTTAACGTTAAATTTGAAGATATTTCGGTAGAAACCGGAAAAGATTGGAAATTGAAAAACATTTTGAGTATGATACAAACAGGATGGCCAAATAGCGTCCCAGAGAATTTAAAGACATTTTTTTATAAGCGGTTTTTACTTTCCGAAGAGGAAGGATGTTTATTTTATGGTGTTCGGCTAGTGGTACCAGATACCCTACACCAATCGATTTTAGGTCTTCTTCATGAATCGCATGTTGGCATCGTTCGTATGAAGCAATTGGCCAGAACATATTTCTGGTGGCCTGGGATTGATTATGATATTGAGGCTTTTGCCTCCGAGTGTAGAGCATGTAATTTTGCGAACAACAAACCATTGTCCAATCATCACAATCAAATCATTTAGGATTTTTTCTAGCTCTAACTTGTGCGCATAAGGCAACCTCCTAGGCGAACATTGAAAAGGATCATTTTTAGTTAAAACTATTCGCATTTTAAAATCGCTGCGAGGCGAAAACGAACTATCATTGAGTAAGCGATAAGCAGGTCTAACTATTTCCAAAATATTGTTTTTAACGCTACTTGATATATTTTGTTTAATTGAAAGATTTAACTCACAGTCTTCATATTCTTCGACGTTGATATTTAGAATTCGGTGAATATACTCGTCCCCGTCGTCGAAGACTTTGCTGCTAATGGATGTATTTTGAGAGGATTGAGAGCCGTCCTGGTGATCTAGATAACTATTTGCTGAATCGTCTTTAGATGGTTTCTGCAATACCAAACCCATTTTTCCAATAAAGTCTCTGCCTAAAATAACAGGATAAGTCATAGAATAATTCTTAACAACAAGCATTTGTAAAGTAATAAAATTATTTTGATACGTAACATTAGAACTTATAAATACCTCCCAACACATCAAGGGGGCTGTTGTTGACGCCACAATAACTATGAGCTCTGAGGTCTCGTTTTGATAACATCGATGATGGAATAAACTGCTCCTGAACAAAGCTGATTGGGCTTCCCGAGTCTAGTAATGACAAAAGCGTTGTCATGTTTACCATGTGCTCCGAAACAAATAGGTAGCTGATGTCCATCTCAAAGTTTTTCAATTTTTCGTACTTCCGTAAAGCTGTTTTTAGTTCACACATATTTCTTGCACTGTAAAGGATAGTTTTGTTGATTTCGGCGTCAGAAATGCCTTTTATAATGAACTGGATAAGATCTTCTTCTTCAACTTCACTATGCGAAGCAATCTCTTGCATGGATAATACGTATTGCTGCATGTTTTCGTCTCGAAGTTTTTTCCTATTGCGAAGTTCCTCATAAGTATCAGCCTTCGTTACGCCCTTCCGAAACTCACTAATAAGCGCACTTCGCAATTCTTGCCAGCTTTTTAAATTTATATTTCGAACAAATAATTTCGCCGTACCTGTCAGTAGCCTCCTCGCGTATATGAACTTAGTTCTGTTGTCCATGTCTAGAAATTGTTCGATCCAGCGGAGAATTGGAAAATGATCATCCCCACTGAATGCAGGAACGGATTCTTCGATGTCTCTGAACTTAAACGATGTGGACGGCCTTGAACTAACTCCTTCGTCCCTTAACTGCAGATCACGCAGTTTTTGCTTTAGAGTCGCGATTTCTTCCTTCTTTTTGCAGATTCTTCGTAGTTTCATCAATTCTTCATCGAGCTCCTCCTCTGTACCATGCGAATCAGCCTCGTCCCCAGACACGTGCTCACATGCTCGTACACTCTCCTCCCCAGACACGTGCTCACATGCTCTTATCGGATCGACGATAGGTAACGAGTTGTCCTGCATCAGGATAAGTAGATTTTCTCTCGTTGCGTCTACCACTGCTTCTTGGATGCGGATCTTTAGCTCTGCTTTTGTTCCACTGGTTGATAGCTTTAAACACCTAAGAATGTCCTTCAACACAACAACTGTCGCTGATTCTAAATACTGAACCCACTCTTCAGACATTATTTGCTATTTTCAGATTTTACTGTATGCAACGACGTGAAACACTGGTGTCCAATCGTCCGCTTTTCCAAAAGACAATTATTAACAAAAATGAGTCGAGAAAACTTTTCACGATACTCCCGTTAACTATGTTCACGATCCCACTTCTGAAATTACTGTAGAAGGTTAGGAGAGAAAAACTCGATGACCGCTCGGGACGAAGGAAATTTATTGACTGCCTCTTTACTAGTCTAGATTACATACAATTTATTGTTTTTAAGAGCACTGTAACTGTTAGTAAGTGCATGATGGTAAATAAACGTCGGATGGATCATCCGATCATGCAGGCCAATCATAGTTTTTGCTTAGCGTATTTTATGTATACCAGAAGTAAATGATTCGCATACACAGTGGGTGCCATAATTAAATGGACTGGTTTAAATTATTTGCACTACAATATTCACATTTTAGAGCTTGAAAATTTCGGAAGTTCTTATAATAGAGACAATTTAAAGTAGATAAACAATTTTATAGATTCGCAGATATTGATTATTGAAACATACCAATGTAAATCTGAATTCATCAATTGAATAAATTAAAAAAAAGTTGTCAAACTCAAACGCACTTCTATTGGTAAATCGGAACTCAAATTATTGTTTACATGGAAACATACACTAGGTGCAAGGCAACAGCAAATGAAATGCACATGAAATGAAAATATTATTGAATTGATGTCGTGGGCCGGTCATGGTGAAGTGTTAGACACTAATATGATGGTAACTATTTGACATTTTTGTTACCAGTATACGTGAGTACATGTCTCAAAGAGACAAATGTCCTTTACTGTAAGCACGCAAATACTGTGAGGTTGCTATTTAATGTTACCACTTGACAGCTACGCGAATCGACTGCGCACAGTCTAAATTGTGACCACCGAAAGTTACCATAGTGTTTTGGCTCTTTTCTTTGCAAACAATCTTCACACATACTAGAAACTAATGTCTGCTGTAGGTGTACACAGAAAAAGTAGATAAAGCATTTATACTCACATACGCAGCACGCTCCCTTTAATGATGGCATGCGGCGTGCACGAAGAATTATATGACATTCCGCCCCAAGCGTAAAAGGGCATATAGGGTGGCATAACAAAAAACATCTATATATATAGTTGGCGCAACAGGTCCGTAGGGACCCAAGGCCTAGCTTCTCGCAACTATTCGTTTTGTGTGAGTTTTTTTATTTTTGGAACGAATGGAAGGGATCTACAATTTTATGCCGATTCCAAACGGCTAATTGAGAAGCTCTAAAGACAGTTATACTCTCGGATGTTTGTCAGACGTTCGCGAGAGGTGGCGCAGTGGAAAAAACCCCAAGTTGAAATTTGGGTTTTTGCGGGATTCGAACCTAGGACCCCTCGCTTAGTAGTCCAACACATTTTTTTTTTACATTTTAAATTAATTTTTTATTGTTACTTTCATTAAACTTACATCCTAGACAAAAACGATTAAATCTAAATTAAAGCTAACATTTGTCTTAATTCTAGCTTACTGGCTCTTAGCGAGCACTCTAAACTTAACTATATCCTTAGTCCAACACACTAACCACTAAGCCACTGCGCCTACAAAAAACATCGGTAATGGTTAAATGATGAACAGTAAATTCTTCTAAAAAGAATCGAAATGTGTAATTTATTATCTTATAATAAGTATATACACAAGTATTAAATTCCATTTTAAACAGTGTATTGAAGATTGTTTGCCGTTGTAAGTACAACATCGAATAAATTTTTAATTGTACTTGTACTATGTGCGCTGCGCTGCTCTCCGGCATCTCAATATTTTAGTAGGACGAAAATGAAAATGGTTTCAGCAGATTAAAAACAATGAATGAAGTGCGAAATAATTAAATTTGATTTTAGAAAGGTGAATGTATAAAAAAAAAAATATTGCAACTTCTATCAAATCAAATTCTGTCAAATGATATCAATATATTTCAATAAATAGCATGTAACATGAATATGTAATTGAAATAATGCTAGAAAAATCAAACTAAGAAAATATTCCCATATGAAGTAAACGTTATTTATTTATTAAGTTATATCTCCGTAACATACCTACATGTAAATTTGTTCACTTTATTATGTAGCTTTTAACAAACAAGAATAGCAGTACCAAAAGTTACAGGCGGAAACATCTTAAAATTTGCAAATCCGTTTCTTTTTATTTTCACCAAACTTTTTTTTAGCATATGGACTCGGGGCTATCCTCAATCTCCTTCTGCTAGATATCTTTGTTCAATCTATGGCAGCAACGAGTGCCATGAGAATTAGCCAATAGACTGGAAAAACGATGAAGAGGGTCACTCAACGATCCTAAAGAAGTACTTTGGCAATGTACGTACTACGGACTATATCACGCCACATTTAGACTTCTCCCGACCCTTCTCGAGCGCCTACCCCAGTAGGGAAGCATGGAGAGATGGACTTATACTTAACCCGCAATCCGTACCCGTGTATACAGACGGATCAAAAATGGACGACGGGGTGGGGTCAGGCATCTACTCTGAACCACTGGGTATCTCAACATCATTACGCCTCCAAGACCATTGCAGTGTATTCCAAGCGGAAGTCATGGCAGTGACAAGAGCTGCCCGTGAGTCTGCGATAAAGGCAATACCTCTGGAGGGTATCACCTTCTTTATCGACAGCCAGGCTGCCATAAAAGCCTTAACTGCCCTAGTTATAAAATCGAAGCTTGTGAAGGGCTGTCGCGAAGAGCTCAAGGTTCTTGGAACACAGCACAAGGTATTGCTGTGCTGGGTGCCTGGACATGAAGGCATCCAAGGCAATGAGAAAGCGGATGAACTAGCACGACTAGGCTCGGCTAAAGCACCAGAACAACTATACCCCCCGTGTTTATCCCGCTCTGCACACTTAAGCTTGAAGCAGGGAAAAAGGCCACAGATGCGGCGAACGCCAGATGGATATCCATGGATACGTGCGCTAGCACAAGGAAACTATGGCCATCTTTCTGCAAAACCAGAACAGAGAGAGTAATGCGGAACAACCGGAAATGTCTCTCTATGCTTGTGGGTATCCTGACGGGACACAACACCCTGCGATACCACATGAGGAAAATGCGACTGACCGCAGAGGAGCTTTGCAGAGGCTGTGGTAACGAGGGAGTCATAGAGGATACAACCTACTTCCTATGTCACTGTCCAGGTCTCCAGCACTCCAGGCACAAGTTCCTTGGAAAATTCTTCTTCCACGATCTGAACGAGCTATCTAGCACGCCAACGGACAAAATCATGAACTTCATCAAATCCTCAAAATGGTTTGAATGCAATGACACAACGCACTGAATAGGTTACTACGGGTAAGGGACAATCTCTTTCCCCCGAAGGGTATCACAATGGGTCAATTTTGACCTGAGTGTGGCGCGGAAAACTTCCCGCCAGCCCACCAACCTAACCTAGCATGTTCTGATACTTTAAAAGTTAGAATTCAATAGAATGAATCATTTAAATATATCGACTCAATAATAATTAACGCAAAAAGAAAATATTTCCTCAATGTATTTACGTGCACCCTGTGCTCCCACCCGAAAAAATACATATGGCAGGCAAATGACCGTTTTCTGATTCTAATTGGGATCCATTATAAAAAAAAAAATACTCCCTGGGAAAATAAAAGTAGCTTGGAAATAACATTTAATATTATAAATACTCAATATTTCTTGAGCGTCACTAGAACTTATTGATATTCGTGGTAAAAATGATTTTCGTTTGAATATTTTGCACTCGGGTACGAAGATATTAATTAATTATTAAATTCGTATAAAATTATCTGCATTACCATTTTAATGACATTTTGTTTGTCTAGGTACTTTAGCATCCCCATTAAAGAGGGAAGTTAATGTGCTTGCGTTTTATATTGGGGTACCAGTATTTCTATTTCACATTTTCTGTTTCGTGCGAACCAGCTTACAAACGCATGAAAACGCTTTCACTATAACCAACAATTTCTATTTGGGATAGCAACGTAAGGATGTCAAGAATTGACACGTTTTAGTAAAGTTTTTTTTTTTAACGGCTTTTATTTTTTTATAAGGTTAAGGGCTAAACACTTAACGTGACTATGGTCCACAAAAATCTCCCATTGATTGCCTAACACTCTTGCCTATACCTGCCACAGCGGATACAGTTTCTAACCGTGGATCTTGCAATTTGACTAGCGTTTACTATCCAGAATCTATTTCTATTTAATGATACGAGAGCCTTGGGTCCTTCATGAAAGTTCAACAAATGTAGGTGCCTAAATAAACACAATTTTTGTATAAGCACTAAACGACTGAATGAATTCGACCAAAGGATTTGAGCTGCCGCCAACTCACTCATGATGAGCTCGATTCCTCCTCTACTATGCCATGTTTGCCTAGTGCGTCCCGCTATTCTGCCTGCTTGGGTGAGCGGATTCCATTGCATGGCGTATTTCGCAATGGAGCTGGATGAAATTTTCATTAGACACTACAGTACGATTTTATTTAAAAGAGTAAAAGTACGATTTTATATAAAAGAGTAGAAGCGATTGGCAATATACCATGGTAGGGGTTATACTCAACCATGCTTTGATTTGCTGAATTAACGGCTTTTGCTGCTGTTTCCAATTTCTCTTCTGAAGTGTCTTCCTACTTCGCACTGTAGTTTTTCTCCACCAACCACCAGCTTCGGCTGTTTTCCCGTTGCTTTGCCTTCAAGCTTTATTTTTACGGAAGTGCCTTGATTTGGTGGGCTTGTATTGATGCATAGAAATTCGTACTCACAATTGTCACGAAACTTAAAAAATTACGTGTCACCAACACTCTCTCAAAAAATGTGAGCAACTTTCGCTGTAAGCGTTCATAGAAATTTATCCGTTAAATCTTAATTATTCATTACGTGTGGATTTTTTTTTATGAATAAGTGCTTAAAATAGTTATGAAAAATGATGGTTGAGAAAATAAAAAGCTTTTAAGAAATTTTTCTTCGGTTATTTAAGAAAAATGTATTCATGAAATCGAAGTTAATGATATTCAAAAGGGGAAAATACTAAATCATGTGTGTCCTAATATGTTTCTAGTAAAGGGTGATTTTTTAAGAGGTTTAGAACTTTTTTTAAAAAAAAAAACACAAAAAATTCGAAAAAATGAATGAAATATTTATTTGAATCGATAGTTTGAACCTTGCAATTTAATGTTTAAAGATAATTTCATGCAAATGTTGACCGCGGCTGCGTCTCAGGTAGCCCATCCGCTGAGTCCAATTTTGGCATACTCTTTCACACATATCGGCCGGTATCTCACGAATGAATGCATGGATGTTGGCTTCCAGTGCGTCAATCGAAGCGGGCTTGTCCCTATACACATTAGCCTTGACATACCCCAACAAAAAATAATCTAATGGTGTCAAATCGCACGATCTAGGCGGCCAATTGACCGGCCCGAAACGTGAAATTAACTGTTCACCAAACTCGCCTCGCAATTGCGCCATTGTTTCGCGTGCTGTGTGGCATGTGGCACCGTATTGTTGAAACCACATATCATGCAAGTCAAGAACTTCCATTTCGGGCAAAAAAAAGTTTGTTATCATCGCTCGGTAGCGTTCACCATTGACAGTAACGCTGCGATTCGCATCATCTTTGAAGAAATATGGCCCAATAATGCCGCCGGCCCATAAACCGCACCAAACAGTGGCTTTTTCGGGATGCATTGGTAGCTGTTGCAATGCTTCTGGCTGATCTTCACTCCAAATGCGGCAATTTTGCTTATTTACGTACCCATTCAACCAAAAATGAGCCTCATCGCTGAACACAATTTTTCGATAAAAAAGCGGATCCTCGGCCAGCTTTCCAAGAGCCCATTCACCAAAAATTCGGCGTTGTGGTAGGTCGGCTGGCTTTAGTTCTTGCACCAGCTGTATCTTAAAAGGCTTTACGCCCAAATCGTTCCGCAAAATTTTCCACGTAGTGCTGTAACAAAGGCCTAACTGCTGGGAACGGCGCCGAATCGACATTTCGCGGTCTTCTGTCACACTAGCTGATACGGCCGCAATATTTTCTTCACTACGCACAGTACGTAAACGTGTTGGTGGTTTAATGTCCAACAAAGTAAATTTGGTGCGAAATTTGGTCACAATCTTCCGAATAGACTGCTCAGAAGGTCGAGAATGCCGATCATAAAATGGAAGCAGCGCGCGATGAACATTTCGAACCGAGCACGAATTTTGATAGTAAAATTCAATAATTTGCAAGCGTTGTTCATTTGTAAGACGATCCATGGTTAAATTGCAAACCAAACTGAAGCTGTTTGACAGTGACACAAGGTACTAAACACACGTCAGCTGTCAAAACCAGTGTTGCCAAAACCAAACCAGCTAAAAAATCACCCTTTATATAAATCGTCTCATTTAGATAGTTTTATTAACCAAAGAAATTATTTTATTCGCCTTTTAAAAATATATAACAACCAACCAATAGCATTCAGTTATGTTAAAATGTAGTATTCCCGAACTCTATCTCATTCCCTCATGGTTGGCAGCGATTAGCAGCATTTATTTTATATTTTTTGTATGTTTTTGCATGTTATACGGATTCTTAATTGACATAACACCGATAGGAAAACAAAATGCCGAATTTAAAAAAAAAATAAGGGGGCCAGCGGCAAGAGCATTGCGAGTTAGGGGTCTCAGTATCGCTTGTCTCTAGTTCTTCTTTCTGGATCTGCTACCACTTTCCACAGTAATTGTTTTTTTTTCTCTTGAATTTTAACGGTACAATACCAGTCAGTGCAGAGAAAAACAGTTAACATTCAAGAGAAAAAAAAAACAATTACTGTGGAAATGCTGCAATCGCGATTAGGTTAGCTCGAGCAGAAGTGAACACCCGTTGAATGATTGTGCGTACGTTTGTGACAACTGAAATACGTATCTAAAATTCAATTTGCATTTGCTTTTGAATAGTTAAATCCGATCCATAAACCAATTGGTGTTTTTGAAAAAGTTATTTTTCCGTTGATTCGGAACATATGTTGACACATCACTAAAAAAGTGGTGTATCAAATTTTTCTTTAATAATTAATTAATTGTAAACTGAAATCAAGACAAAGTCAATTCCTTATATTCTAAGTTGTTGATTCTTGAGAATTGAGCCATTCGGCGAGTAATATAATGAATAAGTCACCGTGGCCATAATTCTTTAGAGTTAAAACTACAATTGAAAACTGTTCCACAAAGTCTTTTAGTGGTACCATCTTTTAATAAAGCTACTACGAATTTAAAAATATATAAATATTAACACACATAAAGGGCTTTTCAGATTTCGTCTGCTATTTTTCAGTCTATTATGGACGAAATTCTCAAAGGTCTTGTTAAAGTTCAGTGCTATCTGGATGACATTGTTGTTGGAGGGGCGAATTTTGAGGAGTGTAAGAGTAATTTGATACGAGTTTTAGAAAGATTAAACCAGTTTAAAGTTCGAGTTAGGTATGAAAAATGTAAATTTTTCCAAACAGAAATTGACTATTTAGGACATGTGATAAACGGCGAAGGTATTAAGCCTAGTAACAAAAAGCTAGAAGCCATCCGAAATGCACCGAAACCCGAAAACGTAACGCAACTAAAATCATACCTAGGGCTTTTAAACTACTACTCGCGGTTCATTCCCAACCTCTTATCAGAACTGAAAGAACTCTATCATTTGTTAAAAAAGGATGTTCGTTTTCTTTGGTCGGGCGAGTGCGATGCGGCTTTTACGAAAAGCAAAGATTTAATTTTGCAAAACAATATTTTAGTGCATTACGATCCTAATAAGGAAATAGTTTTGCATTGCGACGCCAGCCCTTATGGAGTAGGGGGTATTCTTTCTCATATCATTGACGGAGTTGAAAGGCCGGTATTATTTGCTTCAAGTACGTTGAGCGCGGCGGAACAAAAGTATTCCCAGCTACATAGAGAGGCTTTGGCTATTATTTTCACTGTGAAAAAATTCCACAAATACATTTATGGAAAACCATTCACGATTTACTCAGATCACCAACTGTAAAGGCAAATTTTTAATCCCAAAAAGTCAACCCCAGCAGTGGCGGCTGCAAGAATTCACCGGTGGGCCGTGATACTGAGTATGTATCAATACAAAATTGAGTATAGGAAAGGTACTCAAATGACAAACGCTGATGGGCTCTCACGACTGCCACTAGCAACCCCAACAGGAGTCGAAGAGGATAGTGTTAAATCGCTAAGATTCAATAGTTATCTTAACGTTAAATTTGAAGATATTTCGGTAGAAACCGGAAAAGATTGGAAATTGAAAAACATTTTGAGTATGATACAAACAGGATGGCCAAATAGCGTCCCAGAGAATTTAAAGACATTTTTTTATAAGCGGTTTTTACTTTCCGAAGAGGAAGGATGTTTATTTTATGGTGTTCGGCTAGTGGTACCAGATACCCTACACCAATCGATTTTAGGTCTTCTTCATGAATCGCATGTTGGCATCGTTCGTATGAAGCAATTGGCCAGAACATATTTCTGGTGGCCTGGGATTGATTATGATATTGAGGCTTTTGCCTCCGAGTGTAGAGCATGTAATTTTGCGAACAACAAACCATTGTCCAATCATCACAATCAAATCATTTAGGATTTTTTCTAGCTCTAACTTGTGCGCATAAGGCAACCTCCTAGGCGAACATTGAAAAGGATCATTTTTAGTTAAAACTATTCGCATTTTAAAATCGCTGCGAGGCGAAAACGAACTATCATTGAGTAAGCGATAAGCAGGTCTAACTATTTCCAAAATATTGTTTTTAACGCTACTTGATATATTTTGTTTAATTGAAAGATTTAACTCACAGTCTTCATATTCTTCGACGTTGATATTTAGAATTCGGTGAATATACTCGTCCCCGTCGTCGAAGACTTTGCTGCTAATGGATGTATTTTGAGAGGATTGAGAGCCGTCCTGGTGATCTAGATAACTATTTGCTGAATCGTCTTTAGATGGTTTCTGCAATACCAAACCCATTTTTCCAATAAAGTCTCTGCCTAAAATAACAGGATAAGTCATAGAATAATTCTTAACAACAAGCATTTGTAAAGTAATAAAATTATTTTGATACGTAACATTAGAACTTATAAATACCTCCCAACACATCAAGGGGGCTGTTGTTGACGCCACAATAACTATGAGCTCTGAGGTCTCGTTTTGATAACATCGATGATGGAATAAACTGCTCCTGAACAAAGCTGATTGGGCTTCCCGAGTCTAGTAATGACAAAAGCGTTGTCATGTTTACCATGTGCTCCGAAACAAATAGGTAGCTGATGTCCATCTCAAAGTTTTTCAATTTTTCGTACTTCCGTAAAGCTGTTTTTAGTTCACACATATTTCTTGCACTGTAAAGGATAGTTTTGTTGATTTCGGCGTCAGAAATGCCTTTTATAATGAACTGGATAAGATCTTCTTCTTCAACTTCACTATGCGAAGCAATCTCTTGCATGGATAATACGTATTGCTGCATGTTTTCGTCTCGAAGTTTTTTCCTATTGCGAAGTTCCTCATAAGTATCAGCCTTCGTTACGCCCTTCCGAAACTCACTAATAAGCGCACTTCGCAATTCTTGCCAGCTTTTTAAATTTATATTTCGAACAAATAATTTCGCCGTACCTGTCAGTAGCCTCCTCGCGTATATGAACTTAGTTCTGTTGTCCATGTCTAGAAATTGTTCGATCCAGCGGAGAATTGGAAAATGATCATCCCCACTGAATGCAGGAACGGATTCTTCGATGTCTCTGAACTTAAACGATGTGGACGGCCTTGAACTAACTCCTTCGTCCCTTAACTGCAGATCACGCAGTTTTTGCTTTAGAGTCGCGATTTCTTCCTTCTTTTTGCAGATTCTTCGTAGTTTCATCAATTCTTCATCGAGCTCCTCCTCTGTACCATGGGAATCAGCCTCGTCCCCAGACACGTGCTCACATGCTCGTACACTCTCCTCCCCAGACACGTGCTCACATGCTCTTATCGGATCGACGATAGGTAACGAGTTGTCCTGCATCAGGATAAGTAGATTTTCTCTCGTTGCGTCTACCACTGCTTCTTGGATGCGGATCTTTAGCTCTGCTTTTGTTCCACTGGTTGATAGCTTTAAACACCTAAGAATGTCCTTCAACACAACAACTGTCGCTGATTCTAAATACTGAACCCACTCTTCAGACATTATTTGCTATTTTCAGATTTTACTGTATGCAACGACGTGAAACACTGGTGTCCAATCGTCCGCTTTTCCAAAAGACAATTATTAACAAAAATGAGTCGAGAAAACTTTTCACGATACTCCCGTTAACTATGTTCACGATCCCACTTCTGAAATTACTGTAGAAGGTTAGGAGAGAAAAACTCGATGACCGCTCGGGACGAAGGAAATTTATTGACTGCCTCTTTACTAGTCTAGATTACATACAATTTATTGTTTTTAAGAGCACTGTAACTGTTAGTAAGTGCATGATGGTAAATAAACGTCGGATGGATCATCCGATCATGCAGGCCAATCATAGTTTTTGCTTAGCGTATTTTATGTATACCAGAAGTAAATGATTCGCATACACAGTGGGTGCCATAATTAAATGGACTGGTTTAAATTATTTGCACTACAATATTCACATTTTAGAGCTTGAAAATTTCGGAAGTTCTTATAATAGAGACAATTTAAAGTAGATAAACAATTTTATAGATTCGCAGATATTGATTATTGAAACATACCAATGTAAATCTGAATTCATCAATTGAATAAATTAAAAAAAAGTTGTCAAACTCAAACGCACTTCTATTGGTAAATCGGAACTCAAATTATTGTTTACATGGAAACATACACTAGGTGCAAGGCAACAGCAAATGAAATGCACATGAAATGAAAATATTATTGAATTGATGTCGTGGGCCGGTCATGGTGAAGTGTTAGACACTAATATGATGGTAACTATTTGACATTTTTGTTACCAGTATACGTGAGTACATGTCTCAAAGAGACAAATGTCCTTTACTGTAAGCACGCAAATACTGTGAGGTTGCTATTTAATGTTACCACTTGACAGCTACGCGAATCGACTGCGCACAGTCTAAATTGTGACCACCGAAAGTTACCATAGTGTTTTGGCTCTTTTCTTTGCAAACAATCTTCACACATACTAGAAACTAATGTCTGCTGTAGGTGTACACAGAAAAAGTAGATAAAGCATTTATACTCACATACGCAGCACGCTCCCTTTAATGATGGCATGCGGCGTGCACGAAGAATTATATGACATTCCGCCCCAAGCGTAAAAGGGCATATAGGGTGGCATAACAAAAAACATCTATATATATAGTTGGCGCAACAGGTCCGTAGGGACCCAAGGCCTAGCTTCTCGCAACTATTCGTTTTGTGTGAGTTTTTTTATTTTTGGAACGAATGGAAGGGATCTACAATTTTATGCCGATTCCAAACGGCTAATTGAGAAGCTCTAAAGACAGTTATACTCTCGGATGTTTGTCAGACGTTCGCGAGAGGTGGCGCAGTGGAAAAAACCCCAAGTTGAAATTTGGGTTTTTGCGGGATTCGAACCTAGGACCCCTCGCTTAGTAGTCCAACACATTTTTTTTTTACATTTTAAATTAATTTTTTATTGTTACTTTCATTAAACTTACATCCTAGACAAAAACGATTAAATCTAAATTAAAGCTAACATTTGTCTTAATTCTAGCTTACTGGCTCTTAGCGAGCACTCTAAACTTAACTATATCCTTAGTCCAACACACTAACCACTAAGCCACTGCGCCTACAAAAAACATCGGTAATGGTTAAATGATGAACAGTAAATTCTTCTAAAAAGAATCGAAATGTGTAATTTATTATCTTATAATAAGTATATACACAAGTATTAAATTCCATTTTAAACAGTGTATTGAAGATTGTTTGCCGTTGTAAGTACAACATCGAATAAATTTTTAATTGTACTTGTACTATGTGCGCTGCGCTGCTCTCCGGCATCTCAATATTTTAGTAGGACGAAAATGAAAATGGTTTCAGCAGATTAAAAACAATGAATGAAGTGCGAAATAATTAAATTTGATTTTAGAAAGGTGAATGTATAAAAAAAAAAATATTGCAACTTCTATCAAATCAAATTCTGTCAAATGATATCAATATATTTCAATAAATAGCATGTAACATGAATATGTAATTGAAATAATGCTAGAAAAATCAAACTAAGAAAATATTCCCATATGAAGTAAACGTTATTTATTTATTAAGTTATATCTCCGTAACATACCTACATGTAAATTTGTTCACTTTATTATGTAGCTTTTAACAAACAAGAATAGCAGTACCAAAAGTTACAGGCGGAAACATCTTAAAATTTGCAAATCCGTTTCTTTTTATTTTCACCAAACTTTTTTTTAGCATATGGACTCGGGGCTATCCTCAATCTCCTTCTGCTAGATATCTTTGTTCAATCTATGGCAGCAACGAGTGCCATGAGAATTAGCCAATAGACTGGAAAAACGATGAAGAGGGTCACTCAACGATCCTAAAGAAGTACTTTGGCAATGTACGTACTACGGACTATATCACGCCACATTTAGACTTCTCCCGACCCTTCTCGAGCGCCTACCCCAGTAGGGAAGCATGGAGAGATGGACTTATACTTAACCCGCAATCCGTACCCGTGTATACAGACGGATCAAAAATGGACGACGGGGTGGGGTCAGGCATCTACTCTGAACCACTGGGTATCTCAACATCATTACGCCTCCAAGACCATTGCAGTGTATTCCAAGCGGAAGTCATGGCAGTGACAAGAGCTGCCCGTGAGTCTGCGATAAAGGCAATACCTCTGGAGGGTATCACCTTCTTTATCGACAGCCAGGCTGCCATAAAAGCCTTAACTGCCCTAGTTATAAAATCGAAGCTTGTGAAGGGCTGTCGCGAAGAGCTCAAGGTTCTTGGAACACAGCACAAGGTATTGCTGTGCTGGGTGCCTGGACATGAAGGCATCCAAGGCAATGAGAAAGCGGATGAACTAGCACGACTAGGCTCGGCTAAAGCACCAGAACAACTATACCCCCCGTGTTTATCCCGCTCTGCACACTTAAGCTTGAAGCAGGGAAAAAGGCCACAGATGCGGCGAACGCCAGATGGATATCCATGGATACGTGCGCTAGCACAAGGAAACTATGGCCATCTTTCTGCAAAACCAGAACAGAGAGAGTAATGCGGAACAACCGGAAATGTCTCTCTATGCTTGTGGGTATCCTGACGGGACACAACACCCTGCGATACCACATGAGGAAAATGCGACTGACCGCAGAGGAGCTTTGCAGAGGCTGTGGTAACGAGGGAGTCATAGAGGATACAACCTACTTCCTATGTCACTGTCCAGGTCTCCAGCACTCCAGGCACAAGTTCCTTGGAAAATTCTTCTTCCACGATCTGAACGAGCTATCTAGCACGCCAACGGACAAAATCATGAACTTCATCAAATCCTCAAAATGGTTTGAATGCAATGACACAACGCACTGAATAGGTTACTACGGGTAAGGGACAATCTCTTTCCCCCGAAGGGTATCACAATGGGTCAATTTTGACCTGAGTGTGGCGCGGAAAACTTCCCGCCAGCCCACCAACCTAACCTAGCATGTTCTGATACTTTAAAAGTTAGAATTCAATAGAATGAATCATTTAAATATATCGACTCAATAATAATTAACGCAAAAAGAAAATATTTCCTCAATGTATTTACGTGCACCCTGTGCTCCCACCCGAAAAAATACATATGGCAGGCAAATGACCGTTTTCTGATTCTAATTGGGATCCATTATAAAAAAAAAAATACTCCCTGGGAAAATAAAAGTAGCTTGGAAATAACATTTAATATTATAAATACTCTTGAGCTTGAGCGTCACTAGAACTTATTGATATTCGTGGTAAAAATGATTTTCGTTTGAATATTTTGCACTCGGGTACGAAGATATTAATTAATTATTAAATTCGTATAAAATTATCTGCATTACCATTTTAATGACATTTTGTTTGTCTAGGTACTTTAGCATCCCCATTAAAGAGGGAAGTTAATGTGCTTGCGTTTTATATTGGGGTACCAGTATTTCTATTTCACATTTTCTGTTTCGTGCGAACCAGCTTACAAACGCATGAAAACGCTTTCACTATAACCAACAATTTCTATTTGGGATAGCAACGTAAGGATGTCAAGAATTGACACGTTTTAGTAAAGTTTTTTTTTTTAACGGCTTTTATTTTTTTATAAGGTTAAGGGCTAAACACTTAACGTGACTATGGTCCACAAAAATCTCCCATTGATTGCCTAACACTCTTGCCTATACCTGCCACAGCGGATACAGTTTCTAACCGTGGATCTTGCAATTTGACTAGCGTTTACTATCCAGAATCTATTTCTATTTAATGATACGAGAGCCTTGGGTCCTTCATGAAAGTTCAACAAATGTAGGTGCCTAAATAAACACAATTTTTGTATAAGCACTAAACGACTGAATGAATTCGACCAAAGGATTTGAGCTGCCGCCAACTCACTCATGATGAGCTCGATTCCTCCTCTACTATGCCATGTTTGCCTAGTGCGTCCCGCTATTCTGCCTGCTTGGGTGAGCGGATTCCATTGCATGGCGTATTTCGCAATGGAGCTGGATGAAATTTTCATTAGACACTACAGTACGATTTTATTTAAAAGAGTAAAAGTACGATTTTATATAAAAGAGTAGAAGCGATTGGCAATATACCATGGTAGGGGTTATACTCAACCATGCTTTGATTTGCTGAATTAACGGCTTTTGCTGCTGTTTCCAATTTCTCTTCTGAAGTGTCTTCCTACTTCGCACTGTAGTTTTTCTCCACCAACCACCAGCTTCGGCTGTTTTCCCGTTGCTTTGCCTTCAAGCTTTATTTTTACGGAAGTGCCTTGATTTGGTGGGCTTGTATTGATGCATAGAAATTCGTACTCACAATTGTCACGAAACTTAAAAAATTACGTGTCACCAACACTCTCTCAAAAAATGTGAGCAACTTTCGCTGTAAGCGTTCATAGAAATTTATCCGTTAAATCTTAATTATTCATTACGTGTGGATTTTTTTTTATGAATAAGTGCTTAAAATAGTTATGAAAAATGATGGTTGAGAAAATAAAAAGCTTTTAAGAAATTTTTCTTCGGTTATTTAAGAAAAATGTATTCATGAAATCGAAGTTAATGATATTCAAAAGGGGAAAATACTAAATCATGTGTGTCCTAATATGTTTCTAGTAAAGGGTGATTTTTTAAGAGGTTTAGAACTTTTTTTAAAAAAAAAAACACAAAAAATTCGAAAAAATGAATGAAATATTTATTTGAATCGATAGTTTGAACCTTGCAATTTAATGTTTAAAGATAATTTCATGCAAATGTTGACCGCGGCTGCGTCTCAGGTAGCCCATCCGCTGAGTCCAATTTTGGCATACTCTTTCACACATATCGGCCGGTATCTCACGAATGAATGCATGGATGTTGGCTTCCAGTGCGTCAATCGAAGCGGGCTTGTCCCTATACACATTAGCCTTGACATACCCCAACAAAAAATAATCTAATGGTGTCAAATCGCACGATCTAGGCGGCCAATTGACCGGCCCGAAACGTGAAATTAACTGTTCACCAAACTCGCCTCGCAATTGCGCCATTGTTTCGCGTGCTGTGTGGCATGTGGCACCGTATTGTTGAAACCACATATCATGCAAGTCAAGAACTTCCATTTCGGGCAAAAAAAAGTTTGTTATCATCGCTCGGTAGCGTTCACCATTGACAGTAACGCTGCGATTCGCATCATCTTTGAAGAAATATGGCCCAATAATGCCGCCGGCCCATAAACCGCACCAAACAGTGGCTTTTTCGGGATGCATTGGTAGCTGTTGCAATGCTTCTGGCTGATCTTCACTCCAAATGCGGCAATTTTGCTTATTTACGTACCCATTCAACCAAAAATGAGCCTCATCGCTGAACACAATTTTTCGATAAAAAAGCGGATCCTCGGCCAGCTTTCCAAGAGCCCATTCACCAAAAATTCGGCGTTGTGGTAGGTCGGCTGGCTTTAGTTCTTGCACCAGCTGTATCTTAAAAGGCTTTACGCCCAAATCGTTCCGCAAAATTTTCCACGTAGTGCTGTAACAAAGGCCTAACTGCTGGGAACGGCGCCGAATCGACATTTCGCGGTCTTCTGTCACACTAGCTGATACGGCCGCAATATTTTCTTCACTACGCACAGTACGTAAACGTGTTGGTGGTTTAATGTCCAACAAAGTAAATTTGGTGCGAAATTTGGTCACAATCTTCCGAATAGACTGCTCAGAAGGTCGAGAATGCCGATCATAAAATGGAAGCAGCGCGCGATGAACATTTCGAACCGAGCACGAATTTTGATAGTAAAATTCAATAATTTGCAAGCGTTGTTCATTTGTAAGACGATCCATGGTTAAATTGCAAACCAAACTGAAGCTGTTTGACAGTGACACAAGGTACTAAACACACGTCAGCTGTCAAAACCAGTGTTGCCAAAACCAAACCAGCTAAAAAATCACCCTTTATATAAATCGTCTCATTTAGATAGTTTTATTAACCAAAGAAATTATTTTATTCGCCTTTTAAAAATATATAACAACCAACCAATAGCATTCAGTTATGTTAAAATGTAGTATTCCCGAACTCTATCTCATTCCCTCATGGTTGGCAGCGATTAGCAGCATTTATTTTATATTTTTTGTATGTTTTTGCATGTTATACGGATTCTTAATTGACATAACACCGATAGGAAAACAAAATGCCGAATTTAAAAAAAAAATAAGGGGGCCAGCGGCAAGAGCATTGCGAGTTAGGGGTCTCAGTATCGCTTGTCTCTAGTTCTTCTTTCTGGATCTGCTACCACTTTCCACAGTAATTGTTTTTTTTTCTCTTGAATTTTAACGGTACAATACCAGTCAGTGCAGAGAAAAACAGTTAACATTCAAGAGAAAAAAAAAACAATTACTGTGGAAATGCTGCAATCGCGATTAGGTTAGCTCGAGCAGAAGTGAACACCCGTTGAATGATTGTGCGTACGTTTGTGACAACTGAAATACGTATCTAAAATTCAATTTGCATTTGCTTTTGAATAGTTAAATCCGATCCATAAACCAATTGGTGTTTTTGAAAAAGTTATTTTTCCGTTGATTCGGAACATATGTTGACACATCACTAAAAAGCTGTAAGTGGTGTATCAAATTTTTCTTTAATAATTAATTAATTGTAAACTGAAATCAAGACAAAGTCAATTCCTTATATTCTAAGTTGTTGATTCTTGAGAATTGAGCCATTCGGCGAGTAATATAATGAATAAGTCACCGTGGCCATAATTCTTTAGAGTTAAAACTACAATTGAAAACTGTTCCACAAAGTCTTTTAGTGGTACCATCTTTTAATAAAGCTACTACGAATTTAAAAATATAAAAGTGTTTTTAGTCATAATAGACGAGATACATAGATTTTTATGAAATTAATACTGTTTTATTTATCTTTTTATGTAGAGGATCTGAAAAAGAACGAATGTCGGAAATGGTCACCTAAAAGGAAGGACAGTACAACTCATAACAAAATTATTTTAAGGCAGCCTCGATTACATTTTGAACCACAGAGTGCAATACCAGCAAAAGGAAAACAAAATACTTTAAACAATACCAATAATGTTAACATCCCAATTACTAATTTATGTAAGTATTCATTTATATGTTTCTGAAGTATATTTTAGTCACATAAGAAAAAAACAGTAGTAATTTTAATTTGTTTATTAGTTTATTTTCCCAAATTCCTCTAAACATAATCTATATATATAAAAATGGTGTGAACACTGTATAGCAATTCATCAATTGAAAACGGCTTGGCCGATTTGGCTCAAAGATTTTTTTCAGTTCTTCGTAATTGTTAGGAGAAAGTTTTTACGAAAGAAAATGTTGGGAAAACCCTCTGGAAAAGTCGGGAAATTTTAAAAATCGAAAATTGTTTTTTCTTTAATGGAATTTTGGGTGCAATTTTTCCGGCATGGCTTTTCGATTGGAAAAATAGAAAATTCTTAGTGGAAAACACGTAAAATTCCGGAAGCGAAAAATTTAAATTTTGTTTTTCGACGAAATTTTGCAATTTATCGGATAATTGTGAAATTCATGTGCTACGATCAATGCCACAACCCGATAGATGGTGTTATACGTTGACTTAGGCTGTGCGCAATTTGACATGCGTCATTTTCGCATTGTCATTTTTCAGTTGAGCAATTGTGCTATTTTTCTTGCTGCGATTGATTCGAGTCTTGCGTATTATTGCACTGATTCCGGATAGTCGTGTATCGCGCATCACATCCGCAAACGGTACAAGCATAACGATCAATTGAAATTCAATTCAATTCCTAAGACGTAGCGTGATATGGCTTGGGTATGGTAAATAAGGTACCCATGCCCTACCAAATTCTTTTCTCTGCGGAATACCAATTTCACTACGACGTGGCATGAGACGGCTTGGGTACGGTAAACAAAGTACCGCTGCTCATCCATAGAACTCCTGCAAAAGTCATTGTAGGGTGTTCCCATTCTGCGGGCGTGTCTACCTATCAAACAATAAGGGTATTCACCTTAACGCGTAAAACCCCATAAACCTCATAAACTGCAGATATTTACCACCTCGTAAATGAACTGTCAATGCCTCATAATTTTCCGCGATCAATTAGGCTCGGAAATCTAGTGCGGAATGTTATACAAATTTACAAATGTCAAATTGTGACATGCGTTATCCGCGTGGTGTGAATTTCTTTTCAATATTTTAAAGTTGCATCAATGAAGGTAAGAATTATTACATATTTATATATTTATTTATTCTATTGCTTTATCGTTATTGACGCAATGACATTTCCGAGGTGTGTTCACTTAAGGCACCGCAGTAATGTATGAATTTACTAGCTGCATAAAATTATGAGATTAAGTGCATACCCTTAATGTCTTGTTAATGCTCCCACTGGGAAACTGAGAGTCGATTTTCGATTTCAAATTGTGTAGCGGTAAGCCCGGAACATCCAAAGAATTTAAAAATTTAACAATTGAAATAAGTTTTGTTGTATTGGAAGAGACACTATAGCCGTTTTTCTATCAAGTCTATTTTTTTCAAAGTGCGGTTACAAAGTTCTATCCCCAGTCTTATCCCTTTTATTTTTACGACAAAAAGTAGCATATTCGTTGGGCCAATAGGAATCTACCAAGACAAAAATCCTAATTATCGAACGATCCATTCTAAAGTTATGATCGCACACACGGACGTCAGTCTCTTTTATATACAGCTGTATATAGATACATAGCTGTAGAAAATTCAACTTTGAATTGTTAATACATATTTAAAAAAGTAAAAATGCAAAAAAAAAATAACTACCCAGAAAATCTCTTTTTATTGACACTTGTAGAGCGAAGGTCTCTTCCCTTTGAATGAAAAAAGACATCGGGTGTTCGTTATTTTGAAATATTTATTTTTAAAAATACTATTACTTCCTACAAACTTAGGCTATTTTTTCTGACTTTACTGCCTTCTACTCGCCGTTTCTGAAACAATTCTTAATCAATGCAAACAAAAAACTTGAAAGATCCAACACTTCTAGAAGCTGAGCTACAACCTAAAATTTATCATAACCGTAGTTCATGATCGTTGTTCTGCTTAGGTGTGGCGCAGGCGCACATCGCACAAGCACATTCATTTGAACAAAAACGAAAGAGAAGTGTGCGAGGGGAATGGGGATGTAATCTATATTCTATATAATTATAAAAGGGAATGACGTCCATGTGTGCGCATAACACGAGAACGGATTGTTCAGTTTTAACGATTTTGTGCATGACGGTTTCGTTTTGGACCAAGGAAGGAAATAGGCGATAGGCTACTTTTGGTCTCGAAAGAGGGGATGAAAGAGGTTATGAAAGTTTTTATGGGGAAATGCACTGAAAAAATTTAAACTGGATAAATCGAGAAGTGACACTTCGAATGCAAAAAAAAAAAAATATTTCAAATCTTATAATATTATTTTCTATATATCCATACATGTACATTGTACATATATGCATACATATATATATCATATATCTTCTATGTAAATACATATAATTCCTTCGAGGTGAAACTCGATGACGTTCTGACTCGATAACCGATTGGCCGATTTTCATGATTCTTTTTTTGTTTTATTCGTATTGCTGTATATCAGGTTCAGCCTGTCTTAAAAGATATGATACTTTTGGACCCGATAAGTGCCGCTGTTGTTGATCTCCAAAACCACTCTATAAATTTCAATGAAATTTTGTGGATGGGAATGGTTGGGTCCAGTTTGAAAGATAGGATAGTTTGGACCCTAAAGGTGGTATTTACTTTGCTAAATATAAGCGGGATAGGAAAACTGGGATACCAAAAAAAATCAAACGCTATTTATAAAGTTGTATAATTAAAATTATTAACGGACATTATCAAAATAAAGCAGTTTGCGGAATGAGGTCGGAACTCAATACGAAAGGCACGGGCAAATATAAAAGATACTACGTCTGCATAAAACTCGGGAACTGACTGTTCGATTTTTACGTTTTTGGGCTAATACACTTAATTCAATTTGTTGCCTTACATTCAACCACCCTAGTTTGTCCAACATACATTTGATGTGGGTAAACCTATGACATTTCAATATTATCCTCATTGCCCTATTCGGGAGTTCTTGCAATCTTGCTTCTGTTGAAATATACAAAATTTTAGTGCAGTACTGAAAATGAGGCCTTATAATAGCGTTATAGATTTGTATTGCCGACCATGTCGAGATCTTCGTTCTTAGTCTAGAAAAGAAATATATTTTTTGGACACTTTTTTACATACGTAATCTATATAAGCTTTCAAATTCATTTTATATGCTATAACAACACCAAGATATAATTCATTGACGAGCTCTATTCTTTCTCCATCTATGTTCGCATTTATATTTTCTTTACTATTCATAAACCTACATTTTGTTTTACTAATATTCAATTTTAGTTTATTAATTTTCAGTCATTTACTTTAAGCTTTTAAATAATCATTGATTATATTTACGGAAACTTCGATACAATTTCCACTTATAACCAAAAGCGCATCATCCGCAAACATACAGAATTTTTTAACAACCGTGTCGATATCGCTAATAATACCAATACTGGCACTACCACACTAACTTCGCATGCATTAGCAATATCATTATTGACCACTGTTCGCTGCGTGCGATTTAAACCATTCAAGCTCATTATCTTAGTCCGTACTTAATTAGTTTTTTTACGAGTATTTCCCGATCTACTGTCTCAAAAGCCCGTTTGAAATCCAAAAATACAGCTACAATTACCTTTTTTCTATCAATCTGATTTTTCCAATCTTCAATCACCCAGTTTAAGGCAGTTTCACACGATTATCCCTGTCTAAATCCCAACTGGTGTGCCATTATACATCCATTCTCCTTGTTGTTCCACTAACTTTTCGAATGATTTTTCATACAAATGTAGCATATTATCAGGCTTAAATTCTTCAGATAGACACGTGTTTTGATGGTTTTCAATAGGTCAAATCAAAGACTCCTTCCATCCTTTGAGGAAACTACCTTTTTTCCATCGATACTGGAACTAATATTTCCATTCCATCTAAAAACATATTCGCGCTCATAAAATTATAATCTCTTTTTTTGCCCATTTTCTTTCACACTGTTACAATATCAGCTTTTGTACGTATATTTTTAAATTTGAACACAGTATCCACCTTTACCATATTATCATCATAACTTAACTTAAGTATATCTTTAATAATCGTTTCAACGCTATTTACAAAGAAAGTGTGAACATTTCACACGTAATCTGTTTACAACAATGCACTATATTTCCACCAAATGTAACAGTACAGCCTTCACTCTGTTCTTTACTTAAAATAAGTTGTTTAATATTCTTCCACGTATCTTTTTGGTTTCGCGATTAGCTTATCTTATTTCTTACAAAGTTATCCTTCAGACTCCGTAATTCACTCTTGTATGAATTTCTTGCTAGTTTATATTCTTCCCAAGATTGCCTATTGTTTCTACATTTTGCTATTTCGTAGCTATTTATTTTAATATTTCTTAGTCTTGCTATCTTTTTATTACCATTGACATTCATTCCCACGTACTCTCTTTTCTATTACCATTCCCTTAACTAGTATACCGATTTGATTAGTTAACAAATCTGCCAATTCATCTACGTTGCTGTTTACAATATCTACTCCAACAAAGTTACTGGACAAATGTTTAGAATAAAAAACATTTCTATTATAGTTAATTGTTTTATATTTTTTTATTATTATTTGTATTAATTTAATTTTTCATGCTTTTATTTGCTTATTATTTGTAATGACATAATCTATTAGTGTGGACGATTGATCCGTTATTCGTGTGGGTTAATCATTAATAACCGATAAATTGTTTGCACAAAAATCGAGTTAATTTGATTTTTGTAAGTGAATCACCCACTACAAACAATTCTCTATCCACAACAATGTTTTCAATGAACTCTTCGAACATAGCGCAAAATTGGGCCTTTGAAAAACTATGACTTCTGTATACAACTACAAATTTCACCATCGCCCGCACATCACCACATCAACTTCTAAACAATATGTTCCATTATAATCTCTAATCTCTTGACCTATTCGGTAACATAATGGGTGTTTTATACAAACCGAGACCCCACCGGTGTGACTCGACATACTTAAAACTAGTAAATATATGTTTGTAATAGTTTAAACTCACTTCTGATTTATTAATCTTGTCGGTCATATGCGTTTCACTTAAACAGATTAAATGAGGCATTGCCTGACTTACCATTACTTCTAGTTCGCTAAAATTAATTGTAAGTCCTTGCACATTTAAATATATACACTTTGAAATACTTGGCTGCTAGTACGAAATTCGATCTCTTTCCATTTTGAGTTTTCTTTGAAAAATTGGGCAGATGGTATCCCTGGAGTCATGCTCTATGTTAATGTCGATATTTAACTTTTTCTTCATTTTTACACAATTTATGCACTTTCACACTCTTTTACTTTATGACCTTCACCGCATTTTGCACATATTTACATCGTCTCTGCTCTTACATACATCGGAATTGTGATTAAATCCACAACATTTGAAACATCTTTTGACATTAACACTTTCAAACAAAGGCACTTTTTTCACTTCTAAAATATGTGTAAAAGCTTCTCTATCCACTTCTATTATTGCATTATAAATATTTTGTTTTTTCAATGATTTAAATACTTTCACACATTTTAGCTCTTTAAATGTAAGTTTTTTTCTTTTGGGCAATAATGACATCTTTTATTTGTGTTTCTGTTAACAATTCTCTCATTCCATGCACTAATATTTTTTTTGGACTACGCGTCTCGCTCACTTAAATATCATAGTCTTTACTCATTTTGTTTGCAATCTCGTTACCCATAGTCTGACGTTCTTTTCGCTTGAACATTGGATTGTAATCACTGCATCTCTTTTGTTCATTATTTTGTTTAAATTTACAGCCCATTCTGTTGGATTTATGTTTTCTTTTTCTTCTTCTTTAACCGTTTTTTTTACAGTCCTGTACTTGTTTTGGTTTTACCACTGTAGGCGCTTTAAGCATTGTTTTTTTCTCGAACACCGCTTATCACATCTCCTACACACTCTCTTTAAAAATATCCGTTAATACATTTTTTGTTTCCGAAATTTACTTTTAAAACTCGCATAAACACGATACACTCACTGCACAGAAAACAAATGTTCTTATTTTCTTGCATTCGCTCAGTGTCATATTTAGTTACATTAGTAACCATTTACCACAAAAACCAACACACTGTATGCTTGGTTCGTTTTGCTACGATTTTTTTTTTACTTCGAAAATACTTTCTTTTTATTCACTAAGTTTCGACTTAATTACAAGAACTTTATATCAGATGTTCTTAATAGCACAGCTACTTTCACAGACATCCATTTCTCGGCATAGTGCATAGTTACTCGTTTGTAATACTTGGTTTTTCTGAAACGCATCTAACTGATGAAGTAAAATCCTCAGAAATAAACCTATCGGGGTACAATCTTTTGGCCTGCAATAGCACCCATAGTTTCACAGTCGGTGTAGTAGTTTTTGTTAAAAATGTATTTCAGTACAATATTATAAGGAAAATTAATATTCCAATCAAGATTTGTTCCGTGTTTGTGCTATAATATATTCAATTAGGATTTCAGAGAAACAATTGCAATTTATTATAGACTACCAAGTAGATCAGATCGGGAATTCTGTGACCCTAAAAGAAGTGTTTTTGGATTTTCAAGGAGCATTTGAAACGATTGATGTTAATATTCTTTCATCTATCAATCATTTATCTATCATACTATCAAGTGCAAGTAAATCAAGTTTTGGTGTTCAACAAGGAACAATACCTCGAACCTTATTGTTTTAAATTTATATCAACGATATCTGCCATGTCTTACTAGTGTGTAAAATAACTCTGTTTGTTGATGATGCTCTCATCTTTATTGGTGGTAAAATTCTAAATGAACTTATTGATTTTATGAAAGAGGACCGAAAAGCATATGCACAGGGCTGCAGAACAATAAAATGAAAATAAATGTAAACAAAACTAAATCTATGGTTGTCAATAGTTGTGAGCTAATAAAATTGCTGAGGAAATGAAAATTGAGTTAGAGACCAAAATCAGATATTTGTGTGTGATAATATACAATAAACATAAAAAAAAAACGTCACGGAAAATAGGACTTCTAAAAAGAATACGTAGAAATAGTTATAACCACAATGTGTGTAGTACTGTTGTGAAACATTACTTTGAGTTCTGTATGCTACGAGAACTATACTTAAATGTAGTAGCCGTACAACTTACGTCCGAATTCTGATTTCGGAAATTCAGACTTCAACTGTATTGAGATTGCAGATCATAAAACATAATCAAATATCCTAGATTAAAATAGTTTAATTGCCCTTAGAAATAAAAACTTTGAAATGATTCTGTATCCCTAGATTCTGTTTAAATTATTTAAATGTTGTTATTAAATCTCAGCCAAATGTAAATTAAAATAGTTATAAATACTAAATAACATATGCACACATACATCGTTCTACTCACGTTTGCTGCTAGGATGGGCTCTGTGTTGTCATAGGGCGTGTATACGATATCATTAGCATGGTGTTGCACATTTCTCTTTCCACGTAGACAAAATCTGGACCGCTGAAATTTTTTTATGTAAAATAATTAATTGGATAAGGACGATGTCTTCTTTACCCGTTAGCAGGCGCAGTAGTAAACTAGCTGATGCTATTTTGGAGTGATGGAGGTTAACCCGTGCCGAGTGTTGTCAGCACTCTCTAAAACTACTTTTAATTAACCTTAAGTATAAAAATCGCAGTTTTTTAATACTATGATAATTTTTCGGTACTAGAAAACTTTGACAAAAGAGCTGTTTTTTTATGACAGTGTGCTGATAATCATAATTAATTGAAGGTATTTTAGTGAAATTTTATGAAAAATTTATTGTTTGAATGATTTCTAAAATTTCCACAATTTTGTTGCGTTTCCCTTTATCCCACAGAAGGCCTTTCGGACATCGAAATTCCCACAAAAAGGGATAAATCCCACTACCTGTGGCAGTCTTAGTATCATTGCTGACAGGCGCCTCTAATCACTGTTTTGTTGCTTTCCACCGAATCAAAAGAAAGCTTGTCGCTGAGGTTTATAGTAGAGGGACCAGCCTGGCTTACAAGCCGAGGTTGTTCAGTCTGGATACCTCAAGAGTCTCTCTTCCTCCTGCTCAACTCTTAGGACAAGTTCGTCCATGCCGTAGGAGAATTTGTAGCCACTCCTGCTAAGCAGGTCAATCGATTCCTTGTTCATAGCTTATGAAACGAGCCTACCTCTCTTTCCGGTTCACGGTCTTTGATTATCTTGCAAATATTTGTTGGTAGATTTGGGGTTTTGCAGACGAATGACTCTGAGAATATCAGCTTCCGTTGATGGTCTTGGGGGTAGCCAAACATGTCTTTTTGGATGGATCGGCGTATCGTTCCAATGCATTATTTGAAGCCCGCAGTTTATTTTGGACGTGATAGGCAACCGGATAAATTTTACGTAAATATGTTGCTCTGATGCCAAATGATTTCAAATGTGTCCGTCTGGCAGCATGTTATATCAGCTGAGGGGTGTAACTGTAACTGCATATTAAAAATCCATTATAATGCAAAAAAGGAATAATTGGTTAAATGCGTTAAAAATTTCAATTTCAAATAATTAATGCAACCGCACCAATTTCTCCTAAATAGTAGGATATTACAATGTAAATTCAAATATGAAGGTCCAAGACCTTCGCAAAAGGCTTGCCCGAAGAAGCCAAAATTTTGACAAAATGCCAATTTGGAATAATTGATTTAAAATAATAATTGTTTTAAAATTTATAGAAACTCCTTGATAACAAATATTATAAGTCCAAGACGTTTCACTTGTCGCCAAGTCTTTGCCAGACGCATTCAAAGGATCGAGATGCGCTGAAAATGCCCCATTTATACACAAAAAACTCGCAACTGATGAAATAATTGACGCAACCACACAAAATCTTTCCTTAACATAGAATGGAACATCACAGACATAGCTACATAGCTCCAAGACGTTTCACTTGTCGCCAAGTTCTTCGCGTCCACCGATCGCAAAACCTATGTTCGTCGTAAACTACATTTTTTGTACGTACGAAATACGATAATTTCAGACAAGCGTTGAATTGATCTGCAGGCGTTGATCGCGGGATGACCGATAAAGTTTAACCGAAATTGGCGGCCAGCAGTTTCATTGCGCCCCTCCCATTGTTCTGCAAATCTTTCATTGTAAAATATACGCGTTGACCGTTTCTCCAAGTTAACCGCCAAAAATACAACAGCAGGATGACGTTCGTTTACCGGAAGGAAAAGATTTTAAAAATCGCCATATTGCAAGTCAAATAACGGCACAATTGATGGCACGACACTGTTTTATCCCGCACAACCATACCATGACCCACCCTACTCATCACCTGCTCATGTTTTCCCACTGAATCCATACACCAAATACACTACCAGAGCGCACAGCTATTAATAGGTCATTCGCTTTGTGTTCATTCGTTTTCCATTTGCCCAAACGCCACCCAAGCGCAATGGGCGGCACGCCAATATGGCAAAACTGTAATAGTTGCAAATCGGAGTTTTACTACGTTGTGCCATCGGGGACGTAATAATAATTTATGAATGGATGACACTTGACACCAGCGTAAGGCAAATGACACCCAAGATGTCATGTGGGTACTTTTAATGGGAACGGAAAACAATTAGGCAATACCTAAATTGTATAAAAGGCAAAGGTTGTGAGCGGGAAGATCAGAGTTAAGTAACTAAGTAAACAAATCGCAGCCAAACATAAGACAGCGGATCTTGTAAGTCATTTTAGAGATAATCATAAATAAATAACTCAGAGTCGCAGCCAAGCACTAGACAGCGGGCTCTGTGGTATAAATTAAAAACACAAAGGCATTTTTATTAACTCTCCGTCCGATACTCTTCTCCCTTTGGGAAAGCACGGCATGGCGGACGTAACAACACTTTGTTATTCGTATCTGGACCCTCAATGCCAAAAACTTGCAAACGTATTTGATGGACTTCAGTGAATCGCAGTATTCAACATTTATGTGTGTTTTGAATACTTTGGATAGAAGAGGACAATATTGAACCATCCAACTACTGTTGCCAAGATATCTTTTCGTTTCACTTTCATTGCGACTTTCATCCGTCGTTGTCAGTGAATGATTCCGCCAGTAGTGAATGTGGATATCGCTGAATCTGAATTGTGATTTCCGCAGGTCCCATGAATCATCGGCATTAAAACTTCTTGCAATTCCGGGTCAGCTCTTGATCGAATTTTCTTAATCAACCAATATGGAATGTGGGCATGCGGCAATATTCGCTTCTATCACTCGAACGAGTACATCCAGAAAGGCGGTTGTCCAAAAACATTGTGCTTAAAGATGAAGTCCATGATCGTTTTGAGTGCTCTCATGGCGGTCGCTCGAAGTTTGTTCGGGAAGTGAGAGGTGCGTACTTTCTAGCCATTTAAGAATGCAGTTCAACATGATGTATGGGTCGGGGGGTCCGTAATACCGCATATATGTCATTGCATCCTGCGCATATGCCTCGGGCTTCCGACATGTGTCGCTGGGAGGATTGTCAATTGGCCTGTTGTATCCATCCAAATTGATCGTATCTCTCTATTGGATGTACTATCAGAACGCAATTCTGCTCCTACCACAAACTACACTGCTGCTTCCATATGATCGGTTTTTTCCTCTTGCTAAAAAACTGTCTTTATTTTTATTCTTAACTCTACCTATATGAGCATTGAGAACATAAAGTGATGCAATATAAAACAATACATGTATGTGAGGGCATAAATAATATGAACACAACCGAAAAGTATGAGTTTGTATGCTTAAATCTTACAACGTTACTACACTGATTAATTTATGTATTCTGTTTTATAAAACTCAGTTGTATATTGGAATTTAAAAAAAAAATAAATTAATTTTATTTAACAGGTACTCATTCAGTTTGTGGCGTATGTAACACCAGTGTTGGCAGCAAAATTCAACAAAATCGGAAATATGGAATAATAGCATGTGATGCTTGCCGGAAATTTATCTCAAAAATAACAAAGAAAACTGTTTCTTCTTCCACAAATCCATTAACTCCTTTTAAAATCCAGTGCAGTAAAAGAGACGGTAATAAAAGTTTTTCTTTTTTACATATTCCTTATATTTGTTTAATTTTGTTTGCGTATATGTGTCACCTTAATTTTTACATTAATATATTATGTTTGAATAATGTCCTTCAAAAATTGTTTTCTTTTTAGCTTGCTCTGAAAATAGTAAAAATCAAGAGTGGCATTAAATTAACAAGGAATATATAGCAATAAATCTACTAAAAAGTTCAATATGTGAAAAAAACAGATCAACGTTTTCAAAGCATTGTGGTCTTAACATTATTAGATAAAGAGTTTCGAAAGAAAACTTAAGCTTAAAACATTTGAATTTAGGTCTAGCCTTGTAATCCAACGGGTATTTTCCTGATTTCATTAAATGCTATTTGTGCAACTTAGAAAAACGATCACTATCGTACCATTTATAATTTAAGAAATAGATATATAGATAGATAGTTGTGTTGTTTATTTGTGTTCGACAGGTCTCGTATTCACATTCGAACCATATAATTTGAAATTGCAATGTGGTGGATTAATTTCCCGGCAGCGTTCGTTGAATTGGGTCCCTTAATTTTAAAATGAATCTTTAATTCAAAGAATGATTTATTTTGATATTAATTGTGCATTTATTTGCAATATTGAAGAAACAGAAACAATCAAAAGGAGTTAAAAACATTTTTCATTGGCGGCACACCTTGCATTAACCGCTAGATGTCTAGCACATTGTTTCTTTCCTCTATAAAAATAAACTAATTTCCAATGAGAAAATATAATTTTATCGACGAACTCCGCGCCCACTTTTGTTTGTTTTTCCTAATTTACTTATAGTCGAATTGCATTCACAGCTTATATATATTATATAAAGCCGTAATTAAACAAGTGAAGATTGGTTTATTGGAAAATTCAAAGTGTTGGTGTACAATACATGTGTGCGTAAGCTATTTAATGCAATAATGTATTCATTTTACAGTGACGTAGAAATTATTCAGCTTAAAAATATAATAGAACACTCCCACTCATTTAATCGCCGACACAATTTCTTTCAGAACATATTCACCCTACTTAATGAAGACCAATCCATTTTTTGTTTTACCAAATTGAAGCGTACCACTCATAAAGAATAATAATTTAAAATAAGTATTTGCAAAATAGGTCAAATAATGTTTTTAAATTACATTGGTTACAACAACTACACTGTAGACATTCAAAGAAAGAGAAATTTCCGCCTTCCCTATCTCTGCGGCCGGTGTCGCGTATGAATGTTGGAAGGAAGAGAGAAGAGAATTCTTTCGCTCAGTCGAAGTCCTGTGCCTGTCTCCTGTCTGTACTATATGAAACTGAAATTAAAAAAGAGAATCACACACAGAGAACGTTGCTATTTGCTATTAAGTTTTACGTATAACTCTGTAGTCTGTAGTTCTTTACTCTGTACCTCTGTACCTTCGTGAGGGGTGAATGGTGTGTGTTTAGCGAATGATGAAGAGAAGAGAATTTGCGCAGGGATGATTGGATTGGATACGTATACTCTGTCTCTTATAAGTTATAACTTATATTATAACTGTAAGTCATAATTTTTCCCGAATATTGTACCTAAACCTACACGTATTGTATGATCTGTGTGTTGCATTGGGTGTTGCTATTATTATTGACCTTTTGTATAGTGTTATACCATAAACTAAGATTAAATAGACCGTCAGCTCTTCCAACTTAAGAGAGTTTGCCTACAAGCTGTTTTCCGTGTTCCTATGTGCGAAAGTATGTGTGCCATGTTAAAGTACATTAGACACACGCGTTCATTTGCACGTAGCAACCTGACAGATGACTGACAACTCATTCTGTGGTTACATTGGAAAAAATTCAAATAATTCAAATAATTGGTCGTTATCGGGACGTGTCAAGAAAACGGTGTGTATGGTGTGGTGAATTTAGTAACAATTTCTATTTCATTAAAACGAATATTACAAGGACTTATTTTATTTTATCTAGATAATTCATACAGTACAGGATGTTTACATTGTGGTTGTAAACAATGGAAACCGATGAACTATAGGGATCATCGGCAAAAGTAAAATAAAATCAGTATCTACAAATAATTATTTGTAATTTTACCGATAGTATACCTATACATTTTAGTCCCGTACATGGCTGTTCTCGGCTGACTCAAGTGTTTTCATTAATTATTACGCTAGTTTGGAATTCTTTTGTTTATTAAATTGTTGAAATTTTGTAATAATTTGTTTGCCTTTTTGTTTTCTGGAATATTCATGAAACAATTTTAACTCAAAAATCAAAACTGTTACCCACTCAGAAATGTTTATATCTCTGCCCTGAACCCCAACGAACTTTAAATTTGAATATTCCTAATCAATTCTTCCATTTGAATTCGTTGCCTTTTTTCTGTCGACATTCGCCAAAAACAACAAACGAAAACAAAAGAATTACTGTAGTAACAAAAATTTATTATTTTATTCCTGCGAATGAATATTTCTCAGTTTATGTCTTTATTGATACGTTGATTACATTAGTTATTAACCATTTTGTAAAAAAAATGTATTCGTGGTGAAATAAAACAACAAATTTAAACTGTTGGAACGCATCCATCAGCTGATAGAAATTTACCAACTACCCTACTGTCAGTCACTGTGCTTAGCACTGTCTCTTTATTTTTCCACGAAGCGTGGGCATTTTTCCCTTTTCACCGAACTCCAATTCCCTCGATTTGTTTATGAAAAAATGTTTCTTCTTAAAGTAAAATTAGTATTATTCGGATAGAAATTCACATTAAATTAACCTTCAGTATAAAAATCGCAGTTTGTTAACATTATAATGATTAATTCTTGGTACTAGAAATTTTTACTAAAAGTTAAATCCCTTTTTTATGGACATTTAGTGTGTTGAAATGTAGTTCGAAGGTTTTTTCGTCAGATTCCTAATATTTCCACAATTTTGATGCTTTATTTTCGTTTTGCACGGAAGGTTTTTCGGACATCAACATTTCTACAAAAAGGTAGAAATACCACGATGTAGGATGACTGCTCAGTGTCATTATTTGATTATACCCCATCCATTTAGAATTTTTTTTTTTTTTTGTGCTTCACACGTATTCACGCATACGAAATTTAAGAGAGAATTTTCTTTTCAAAACTTTCGAGGGGAATCGGGTAGGTGCACGGGAGCTGGCGGTCTATTTAATACTTAGTTTACGGTATTGTACATAGAGCAGCCACTGAGCCACCTCACCGAAACGAAAGTTTTTGGCGTGTGTGGGCGTGACGGATGAATGGTGTGTCGTGTGTGTTAAGCAAAGGATGGAGAGAAGATAATATGCACAGGGGTGAATGGATTAGTATGATGAATGGAAGTACATTTTGCTTTCGCTCATTCGAAGTTCTGCATCTGTATCCTGTAGGAATCAAAAATTAAAAAAGAGAACCATACACAGAGAACGTTGCTTTTCCGTATATCTGTTGCAACAAGGAAAAACCGCTAAAGTCGAATTTGATAATTTTTCAGGAGAGCATATTAACGTTTTGCTAAAAAGCTTAAAATGACGAATGGTTCTAGACTATCTATTAAAAGTCGTCGGCATTAAAATTCCAATTTTGAAGATAAAAAGCTGGAAAAAACAAATCTTGAAGATTTGGGCATGCTGAATCTAATTGTATCAAAAACTCATTTCGTCTTAACTCGACTTTAGCTGTTTTTGCTCGTGGCAACAGATATGTTGAAAGCAAATCTATTATTGTCATTCGATCGGTAAGGACATACCTACAATAATTGTGGTTTAACTGTGCTCTGATCCTGGTTTTGGCCAATTATTATACCTACATACAATTACTGTGGTTTATGAGTGCTCTGTTCTTCGTTTTGGCCAATTATTATTCTCATGTAAGTAATTTTGCTTTCTTTTTTAATTAAAAGAAAAGATGGAGGTGTTCCAGATATATCACATATTTGAAGATGAGGAAATCGAGTTTCTGGCAAAAAATTCAAAATATATATATAATTATACTAGCTGACCCGGCAAACGTTGTTTTGCCATTTATATTATTTCTAGAAAACATTTTTTTAGTTCAATAAAAATAAATATCTACTATAAGTGTGCGGGGATGTACTTATAATCGAAAGCGTTATTCCACCTGGTGCATCCAAAAAAAAGAACCCTCCTTGTCCTGCTGAAACTGCCAGCATGATGCGATCGTAAATAATTTTTTGTTCATCATTTAGTAGTGGAACATTGCGACTAACAATGCCTGCCATTTCTACAGTATCGTACTGTAATTCACGATTCATATCTGTGTTGAGTAAATCCGATTCACTTCGATTCGGTGACTTCATACCGAAATGACTGACTGGTAAATTCGCAATAGCAATACAATGATCCTCGATGGCAATCAATGCTTCATTGTACATTGCATCACTAAATGATATGGTTAGATCGTTGCACCTTGTACGATGTCGATGCAATATATCATCAGTCATCGAATCTTTGTGATTAACCCACAACATTTGTGCTCGGGCCGGGAAACATGTAGTCAGTACTATAGCAAATAGTAGACGAATTTGTGTTCCTATGCAGTTTAATGCTGCTTCAGCAAGCATACTGTCCCAATGATAGTCGTCTTCTAGCAAGCTTCGAGCAAGGCATGCATCTTTATACGTAGGAAACTGTTGTCCATCTACCTTGATATACATCTTGAAATGACAATGGTCCGGTGACATTAACCAACAACAGTCGCAGATAAAAGCACTCAGTCTGCCTTGGATTGACTGTATGTACACGACCCAAACTATTTGATTTGAATAAACCTGGGCACGCATCAACTGGTGTCCCTTGCTTGCGGGGCATCCATTTTTTCGATTGAGCCCATGTAAAGTACCGTAGAACTTTAGAATAGAGCAATGTTTGTGCGAAGGCACCAAAAGCATCCGCACGATTGCACAGTTAAAAAAATTCGGTGAGCGTAGTTTTTGGTGGATTTATAGCACCATCAAGCGCTGTATCGTTCGTGAAATATACGCGCTGGCCGTTTTCAAGATGGACAGCTAAATGGATAACTGCTGGATCCCGTTCATGAATTGGGAAACCGAAAATACGCCAGACAGCTTAATTGGAATTGATATACCGGCCAATTTGGTAATTCGTAATTTCATCATTTTGTTTCAACGGAGGAGCATGTACATTCGTATTTTCAATTCTAAATACTGCCATATCACTTCCTTTATTCACATACTTGCAAATATATTTGATACTCTTCACCGAACTGCATGACTCAACATTAATATGAGCATTGAATGTTTTGCTCAGCAGAGGTGAATATGGTACCACCCAACGATTGTCAATGTCGATGTCTGCGTTGCTGATAGTTTTAATGAAAGATTGTCCGCCATTTTCTGTATTTCTTCGACGATATATTGGATATCCGTCAACATGTGTGACCGTACCGTTAGTGAAATCTTTAGGAAAACTCTTTGTACATTTTCCGTCTACCATGCAAGATGATGAACGATTCAGATTTCCGCACGGACCATGAATCATATTTGTAGTAACAATATCAAACAGTAATTTATCAGTAGACGGATCTGGAATCTCTGCAGAAATCAAACTATCGATGTCTTCAGCACGTATTTTGTCGACGAACCAAATTAAAATGTGAGCATGAGGTAATCCACGCTTTTGCCACTCAACTGAATACAGTGATTTGAATAATGCCAATAATTCATTGTGCTCATTTAACAGAGCGTCCAGATCACTGACGATACGCCTGGCTATAATATTCAACATCAGGCTCATACTGGAATGCTAGTCGAAGAAATGAATCTGATGTAAATTCTCGATGAACTTGGTGGCGTTGTTGGTCAATTCCTCCACGTCTGTCGACTATGAATCTGCGAGTTTCTCGTCTTGTAATCGTGATTCACGTAACTGCACCATTCTCTCACGTAAATCTTCATTGTTTTCTTGAATTTGTTCACTTGATCTTCGTGCTCTTGTATCTCGCACGGCTCTAGGATTGACCGTTCGACGACTCAAATTTGCCCCTTTGCTTTTTTTTGGCATTGCTGACTGTACATAGAACGATTGAAAATAGTGACTTAATATTGTATTCATTTGCTTATTATTTGACTTAAAAAAACAACGTACACGTTTTCGTTTGGAATTAAAACTATTTCAAAAAAATTTTAAGTACAATATATACAGGTACAGTAATAGCCGTTGTTGGCGAGAGCTCACAACACGTGTTTATTTACATGAGATCACTTAATTAACTGAGAGTTAAAGCTGTCCTGTGGCTGGAAAATGTATAGTGAGTAAGACAGGAGACCGGCTTCGTCCTCACCCCTACTCCGTGATGTTTGCTGGATGAGTGGCGACACCTGGCGGGGATAACTGATCGATTGATAGTTGATCAGTTATCGACCGGCGAGGGCGGGAGATCAAATTAAAAAAAAATTCTTGCTAAAAAAGTTAAAAAATTTAATGGTGGACCACCCTTAACATTTAGGGGGATGAAAAATAGATGTTGTCCGATCCTCCACCCTAGCCGATATCATTACAAAGATTCACGAAAATCGGTCGAGCCGTTTCGGAGGAGTTCAATTTGGTGGACCACCCTTAACATTTAGGGGGATGAAAAATAGATGTTGTCCGATTCTCCACCCCAGCCGATATCCTTACAAAGATTCACCAAAATCTGTCGAGCCGTTTCGGAGTTCAATTACGCACCCCGTGACACGAGAATTTTATAATATAAGATATATTTTTTTTTTTCAATTTATTTTTAAATTATTTGAAAAATTCAAAAGAAGAATCCACCGGTTGTCGGATTTCGAAACTTGTTTGTTTGAAGATATTACCTTATCTCTTGGCCTTGGCTAACTTTTATAGATCAAGAGGTCTTACCCGCCTCAATCTTCTGATTACATTGTCAGTATTTAATAAAGGGCCCGCCATCTAACTTTTTTTTTTTTCAACTAGTGCTTATTTCGCGAATGGTAACACTTAGCTCATGTCTGATTTGACAGATAATTAGTTTTATCCTTCCGCTGAACGAATATGGTTGTGTATACGCATGATGAAATGACCATCCAATGCGTTTTCGCTTCGCTAAGTGGGCCTGCGATCGACTTAGATAAGATGCCGATTTTGCCAAAAAAATCATCTTTTCAGATGAAGCTCATTTTCATCTTGGCGGGTATGTAAACAAGCAAAATTGTCGCATTTGGGGCACAGAAAACCCCCACGCATACATTGAAAAGCCGATATACCCAAAACGAGTCACTGTTTGGTGCGGAATTTGGTCCAGAGGCATAATTGGGCCATTTTTCTTCGAAAATGAGCAAGGAGTGGCCGTTACAGTCAATGGCGATCGTTATCGGGCCATCCTTTTGTTCACAAAAATTGAAGAGGAGGGTATTGGCAACATTTGGTTTCAACAGGACGGCGCTACGTGCCACACAGCCGAAGCTACACTCGATGTTTTGCGCCCTGTTTTTGAAGATCGCATTATCAGCCGCAGAGCTGATGTCGTTTGGCCACCTCGGAGCTGCGATTTGACACCGTTGGACTATTATTTGTGGGGTGCCGTAAAAGATAAGTGTTACGCCGACAAGCCAGAGACAATTGACGCTTTAAAGGACAATAACCGGAAGGATTGTACTTTCAAATAAAAAAATAAATTTGAGAAAATATTCAGTAGTTTTTTTTTAATAGTATTTTCAAAAAAAAAAAGTTATTTGGCGGACCCTGTAGTTCTGTAAGTTCTACGTTAACATGGTTGAGATGCCTACTTCTGTGCCTTTGGGCAAATTTTTTAATTTCGTCTTCAACCATTTCAATATTTAGATCTCTATGTAGATCAGCGTTGCGTATGTACCAAGGTGCATTAACTACGTTCCTTAGTACTTTATTTTGGAAGACTTGAATTTTTTGTAAATTTGTTTGGCATGTGCATGCCCACAATTGGAGCCCGTAGGTCCGTAGGTAATTTATTGTAGTTGGACAAGGATGAGTATCTCCCAATAAACCAATACATTTTACTGTATCGCATGTTCAGCTCATCTCTTTTTTTCTTTACATGCGCTTTCCAACGCAGTTTAGCGTCTAGGGTCATGCCCAGATATTTAGCTGTGTTTGAGTATTCCACTACATTGTTATTAATGTATACTGGAATGTGTGGTACGTTTTTATATGAAAAATTTATATGGACTGACTTTAGGTCATTCATACCGTTTATTGCCATTTGAAGTTTTTTTGTTGCTATTTCGACGGTTGCTCCAACAGCAAGCACACCATTGTCATCTGCAAAAGTTGCTATAGTAGTTTCTTCAATATCAGGTAAATCACTAGTAAACAGAAGGTATAGCACTGGACCCAGCACACTACCTTGTGGTACACCGGCTTTAATTGCTTTTAGTGTTGAGTACTCTGTCTCTTGTTTAATTCTGAAGAATAGATCTGTTATATATGACTCCAGAATAGTCGAATACTTCTTCGGCAGTTGCCTTCGTAATTTATGGATCAGTCCCTTATGCCAGACTTTATCGAAAGCTTGTGCTATATCAAGAAATATTGTAGAGCACACATTTTTCGATTTTATCTGTGATTCTATGCACCTGATCAATTGTAGAGTGCTTGTTTCTAAACCCAAATTGATGAATTAGAACTAGCTATTTTTCATCAATTATTTTTACAGACGTTTTGCCAGCAATTTATTCGAATAGCTTGGACAATATTGGTAGTATCGATATTGGGCGATATGAGGTTACTTCGATAGGTGGTTTACCGGGTTTTGGTATCGTTATTACCTCCGCGACCTTCCACATGCTTGGCACATATCTCAACTTAAATGCAGCATTTATAATCTGCGCTGGTTTATTTAAACCTTTTCGAGGAAATTGTTTTAAAATGTTCCCTGTGATTAAATCGAACCATGGGGCTACCAGCATCATTTTGTAAGACTGGTAAGATACGTTTTTAAAGTTTAGTGCTACGTTCTTTTATTATTATTCTATCGCCAAGTGTAAGGTATTATTGAATAAGAAATACCTATAAAAGTATTGCATGAAAAAAATGCAATTGGTAGGTACAATTTGTTTCACTAAACTTAGTACTATTTTTGCTTTTTCAACGTTATAAAAGTTGAGTACAATATTAGTTAGTACAATCTTTTCCGAAACTGACCAGAATACGATCAGTAATTTTTAAGATTTCTTTATTTCTATTCGCTTCAAATCAAATAGAGCTACACAAATGTTATTTATATGATGATGATATAAAAAAAAAACTTTGTGGTCGATTTTCGACCACTGGGCGAACCTAGTTATTATTATTAGGTGAAAGGTAAGGTATTAGTTTGGCATAGATATATCAATATTGTTTCGAAATAATTCAAATTTGTGTTCTGTCTTCTGTATTTTTCAAACGTTCTGCGATGAATTTTTCACGTATGAATTGCAAACGGACATAAATGTGTTTAGTCCTTGCGTAATACACTGGGTTTTTTATCAGTTTAAAAGAGCACTCTGGTTATCGATGTTAGTTGTTGGTTTCTGATATTCCTTATCAAGCACT